>CM077305.1:114945000-119945000 GCA_039655065.1 Glossophaga mutica | reverse complement strand
CTGCCATGTTCCCCTGGTTGGGGAGGGTGGAACCCATGGGCAGAAGAGCTGTGAGAGAGCCAGCCCATGGCGTCTATTGGCTCAAGGGACTGGGGCCACTCAGGGGCAACTGTGGTGATTTCTGAGGCCCACCGACTGCTGTCACCGTTCCTAACACAGCCAGACCTAATCAGTGCCTGCTCTTCAGGGAGATGCGTGATAATCGAGGTAATGCCCCACCTGCCAGCTCCCTGGAGGTCAGCCCTCCCCCGGGGGGGCCCATCAGTGCCTGTGTTAGGGTATTAAGGAGACTCCAAGCCAGAATTGCTCAGTGTTTATCCAGCAGTGAGAGGTGGAAAATGCCAGCTGACCAGGCCCTCTCTACATGACTGGGGGAGTGTCTTCACTCACTCTCCTGTTCAGCAGCAAGTCATCTGTGGGCCCCCCACTCTGTGCTGGGCAAGGTCCTGGGCTCTAGGGCTGCAGCAGTGAAGGAGGACACAGGCTCCGGCCTTGTGGGAGCTGCGTTCCCCTTGGACATGAACAGGAAGTGTGTGTGTGACATGCTGCAGGGAGTTAAGTGCTGAGCAGAGGAATAGAGCAAGAGAAGGGTTCGTAGAGCGATGCAGGTCGGCTGCCTCTCCTGAGCAGGTGGCGTCTGGACTTGGGTCCCTCAGCTTCAGCTTCCAGTGCCTTCTGCAGGTGGCCATGGCTTCCAGATCTCTCTAGAAAGCAACTGCCTGGATGCTTTCCCAGGGGCCCCATTGGCCACTTGGACTCAGTGTGTCCACAGCCAACACTAGCTCACACATTGCCACAAAGTGGCCATTGGCACAAGATGCCAGCCTGTCCCTGAGATGGTGCCTTCCTCCAGGGGCTCCGACTGGCCATTCCCATGGCGGGGGTCATGGTCTCCAGCCCTCTCCTGTTCCTGTCAGGTAAAGTTGTGTCTCACTGTGCACAGCCCCGCTGGATTTTAGCCACAGCTGCTGGCCCTCAAATTTGTCTCCAGCCCAAGCCTTCTTACTGAGACCAGGCCACGGGGACATATGTCCTCCTGGATGGCTCGCGGGGCCCACCGCCCACGTGAAATCACTGTGTCTGCAGTGGGGCAGAGTGTGGTCCTCCCAAGCAAGCCTGCTCCCCTTCCCAGCACCACTGTCTGCCCAAGGTCACCTCCCCACTCTGAGCTGCCCCCCACCAGCTATCAGAAGCTCTGTCATGTCCACCTCCCAAGCAAGGCTGGAGTCAGCCCCTCATCTGCAGCTCCAGCAGCACCCTGTCCTCTCGTGGCCACCCCATCTCGCCCTGCGGTCATCTGCACACAGCGGTTGAGTGGCATTTCTGGAAAGCAGCACCTGTCCTGCTGACTAGCCTCCAGTGGCCCCCACTGCCCTGGGGATGGAGTCATAATTGCCCACGCCTGGTAGACAGTGTCGCCTTCTGGCCCTACCAACCTCTCTGCTCTCGTCCCGCCCTCTCTTACCCATTGCTGCAGCCAAGGGCCCGTCCTGTGTGGCGGGAACTGGGCTGTGCCCTCTCTCCTCCCTGGCTATTCACTCACTCTTCACTTGCCCCTCCCCTCCATTCCTTCCTCTCGGGATCCTTCAGGATCTGTAAAATGGGTTTAATAATTGTACTCACCTCAAGAGGGGGGTGCCATAAAGCACCTGGAACCGTGCATGGCACTCAGGAAGGGCTGTGCATGCCAACTGTGAGGCTAACATGAGGTGCACCTGATCGCTCAGTCAGTGCCCACTCTGCCAGGCGCTGGCTCGGCGTTCAGTTGTGTGGACAAGGCGCGGTCTCTGCCCTCAGGGAGCCCTCGGTGCCCTCCGAGGGACGCTTTTCCTCCTCTCCACAGCCCCACCCCTCCCCTCACCCAGAGAATTCTTGTTCATCCTCCCACCACCCCCCAACCCTCAAGGGGCAGCGTGCGAGGAGCAGCGCACGTGCTCACCGACAGCTCCCTCCTTCCTGCCTCGTACGTTTTCTGATGGTGGTGTCCCCACTGCTCTCTGTGGGCCTCTTCCTCACCCTGGTTCCTCCCGTGGCCCACTCGGTCCGGGTAAATGGCCACCCCGTCCTTCAGGGGCTCCAGTCTCATTAACCCTCTTGTCCTCTCAGCCACTCCCAAATTCCATTCTGTCAGCAAACCCTGTTGGCTCTGTGTTTGAAGACATTTGGAATCCAGCCCATTCTTACCAGTCCTTCCCCACAACCCTGTGCGAGCCGGCATCTGTTGCCTGGGCCAGCCCAGTGGCCTCCTCCCTGGTCCCTGCTTCTGCCCTTGACCCCATAGGCCTTTCACACGACACAGCCAGAGGGATGGTTTGAAAAATCTCATGATGTCATGTCTGTGTTTAAACCTCCCAGTAACTTCTCTTTTCACTCAAATATTTGTCAAAGGAAAGAAGAAAGAAAGGAATGAATGAATGAATGGTCTTTTTTGCATCTGTAGTACCTGGCACATAGTAGGTGCTCAGAAAACACCTGCAACAAGAATACACAAGGGCATGAACGAGTGGGCAAGGATCTGGAGCACATAGTAGGTCTGTGGGAGCCTAGTGGGCTCTGGGCTGAAGTTGCTGATTCTTGCCCCTGGTGGCAGCAGAGTCAACCTGCTGCCACCCCTCCCGTCACTCACTGGGGTGGAGGTGGGGCAGGTAGGCAGAGCCCAGGCCATTTGTGGACTCTGGCCTGGCCTGCCTCATCGTCCTGGGCTGGGCTTCTGACGTGGCTGCTGGTTCTGGGAACCCCAGCCAGGCAACAGTTCTGGGAAAGCTGCTGCCTCAGGGAGAAGTGTGTCCCTGGCACCCTGCCATACCGGCCCAGCTGTCTCGGAGGCCAGAGGAGGCTGCAGGCTGGCCTAAGACTGGAGCTCCATGGCTCCCAGGGGAGGAGCCTGCAGCCCCTGCTGAGTTGCTGGCTTCCTCTCCACATGCCTCTTGTCCCGGGACTGACTGCATCCTGTCTGTGATCCAGACCCTTCAAGCTGGTTTGAGGTCAAGAGTGAGCCAAGGAACAAGAGGCCTGTACACCCTCTGGCTCAGGAAGAGCCTCCTCGGTCACTTCCGACTGCTGCTGCCTTCTGACATTCCAAGACTCGCCACTCACCTCCCCCCAAATAAAAAGAGTGAGTTAAATGTGTTTCTGTGCCCACAGGGGTGTCTTCCCACTCTAGGCACTTCTGCTGTCTTCCTTCAGGCTGTCGTTCCAATCCTAGCTCTGTGACCACAAGCACGTGCTCTAACCTCTCTGTGCCTCAGACTCCTCATCTGTAAAATGGGGTTTTTAGTGGCCCCCACCTCATTTAGTTGTAAGAACCGAGATAATACCTTGTAAGCTCTGAGAACAATGCCAGGCACTTAATAAGCACTATCTATGCATAGCAATTATTACAGACAAAAGTTGGGCATATACCTGTGTTTAAAGATAGATTATTGAATTTTTTATTGTTGGAGGTTAGCCAACCATTCATTTACTAGCTGTTTGATAAGCACATGTGTGCGTACCAGGCCCTGCTCAGGCGCTGGGGACGGAGCACCGCCCAGGGTGGATGCAAAGCTCCGCCCTCAGGGGGCCTCGTTCCCAAACACACCCACACACAGAAGGTGTCTGAACCGCCGGTTACTCCCAGCTCTGTGCGCTAGGGGCAGGGTGGGAAGGGCTGCTTCACGTGGGGGCAGCACAGGCTCCTTATCCGGAGAACCGCTTTTGTCCTTTGTCTTTTTCTCTTGAAGGACAGCCGTTTCTGTTTGTCTCGCTGATTTTTTAAGGCCTTCTCAAAAAGGCCATGATTACGGCCATTGACGGTCTGTGGTGCAGACTGCCGGGTGCAGATGCCACCTTTTTCCAGCGTTCTGGTTGCTTTGTGTTTTTGCAACATGTTTGGTCTGGGGAAACGGAAAAGTGTTTGCAGTCAGAGCTCTGCCGTCTGTGTCCTGAAATAAAACAAATGTTCACTCACGTAACCTCAATGATAAGATTAGAGACGGAGATAAGTATGTGCCCGAAGAAAACAGTGCTGTGACAGGGAGTAACGGGGGAACCCTCCTCGGGTGATGGGGTTTCTGGGGGTAAAGGCCGCGTGGGACCAAAGGGCTGGGAGTGCCAGTGCGCAGAGGCCCGAGGACCCGAGACTCCCGGGGAGGCAGAGGGGGCAGGAGGGTCAGTATATGTGTGACAGGGGCTTGAGGTGTTTTTATTTTGTTAAACTTTTAAGATAATTGTAGACTCCTATGCAGCTGTAAGAAATAATAGAGAGACTCCTGTACTCTCGGTCTCCCCCAGAGCAACATCTCGCAGCACCGAGCTGCATCACCACAGCCAGGATACTGACTTCCGTACAGCCCCCTGGCCTCGCTGGGGCCGCCCTGCGTCCTGTCCTCAGGGGCATGTGTGCGACTCCATACGCACCACCCTCGAGGCCCCCATCCCATTATTCTCTGGGCCCCAGACTGGGCTGAGAGAGATCTCACCACAGCCCTGTCCAAAGACCCTCAGAGTCTGCTCATTGCCCAGAGGGGGCCTTGGACCTGGAGTTCTCACTCGGGCTCCAGGGGATCTGTGAACAGATGGAATGTAAACTTCAAAGTAATTGTTCGCCCTTTTTATTTATTTTATTTATTTATTAGTCGTTCTTTTTTTATTTTTCAATAATTTATTTTTTAGAGAGGGAAAGGGAGGAAGAAAGGGGGGAAATAGCAATGTGTGGTCTCCTCTCACATGCCCCCCACTGTGGACCTGGCCCTCAGCCCAAACATGTGCCCTGACTGGGAATCGAACCGGCAACCCTTTGCTTCGCAATCTGTTGCTCAATCTACTGAGCCAACCAGCCAGGACTCCAACATTCGCACTTTCTTAGAAAGAGGGTTGGGAGTTTGGTCAGCTGTTTGGACAGATCGGTGATCTCCCAGACAGTGAGGGCTCTGGCCTGTAAACACGTGGAGGGAAGAGCTGAGGCCCTGGGGCCTGGCTGCCCCGTTCTAGTCCCGGAGCTGTAGCGGCAGCCGCTAAGCCGCTCTGTGCCTGGGTTTCCCCATCTGAACGTGGGGGAAACAGTAGCACCTACTTCACAGGCCTGTTCTGAGTAGTGAATGAGTTGACATGACTAAAACGTGTAGAGGGCAATTGGCACGTGGTTAACGTGTATGTGAAGTGAGTGGCGTGGCTGCAGGATGGAGGAGGGTGGCACCTTTCCGGCACCGGCACAGGCACCCACCGCTGGCCCCGGCGTGGGGCCCTGTCCACGTCAGCCGTCCTGCTCTCAACAAGCTCCAGACCAGCAGGGCTTCTTCCAGAGGGATGCACAGTGTGGCTGGGCACTGTCGCCTCCCTGGTCCTGGGTCTCCCCTCCCTGTTAACTTTGGCTTTAGTTGGCTTTTCTGTCTGTTTACCTGCTGCTCTACCTCTGGCTCATTGGGCTTTGTAGACACTGCAGATCCTCGGCTTTTCCTGCTGCTCAGTCAGGCGCTCTGGTCCTGCGCTTGGGCCACCAGTGTTTGGAACTGACAAGTGGGACGGCCATCTTTTCCCGGCTCGTTTCAGTCACCTCGTTGGGCTCCGCCTGTGGTTCTGGGAGTAGAAGTCAAAGGCGTTCACACGTTGGAATGGGCCTTGGGTACAGACCTGGGTTCTGGCTCTAGTGCTGCGCTCTCATTAGCCGTGGGACCTGATGGGCAGGTTATTTGACCTCTCTGGCTTCAGTTTCCTTGGGTGGAAAGTGGAAGTAACAAACCCATCTTCTTGCAGGGTTCTCGGGCAGTTCCGATAAAGTAATGCTTCTGCCATACTTAGCCAAGTGTCAAGCACAATGCGAGTACTTGACAAGCAGGATTTTATTTGCGCAAATCCAAGGCTCAACATAAGGAAGCTGTTTCTGATAGTCGGGCTCTGATCAACCATGACCTGGGGATGGGCACCCCGTCCGTGGAGGAGTGCACGCAGACACTGGGTCGCAGCATGTCAGAGATGGGATATTTTCGGGGTAGCCCTGTCCATATTGGCAGTTGAGCTAGGCAGCTGACCCCTGAGACTCATCCCAGCTCCAGCAGGTTGGGAATCCATGACTGAGGTGCGAACTTGACATTGCTTCCTCTTGCCACCTGCTTGAGCTGGGTCACTTGGTAATTACTCCTTTTAATTCCTTTACCCCGTCCTCTGTTCCCTGTTACATTCAGGGAGGCCTTTCCTCTGGTTGCGTCTGTGCCACGGCTTCCACTGAAATGCAGTGCCTGCGCCCAGGGAAGCCAGCTGGTGTGGGTGTGTGTGTGTGTGTGTGTGTGTGTGTGTGTACGCGCACCGTGCATGTGCTCACAGCTGGAAGTGCCTTCAGAGTCGGACCGGAGATGACGGCCTGACTGCCGACAACGTGATGTTTCAGTCCACCCTTTTGGAGGACCTGACCACGATAGCCCTTCTGCTGTACGGCCTTGGACAAGAAGCTTCGCCTCTCTGTTTCTCTTTGTTAAAAACTGGGGCCAAGTGGCATTTTTGCCATCTCTGCTACAGGATGCTGTGGGCATCTGTGAACTCGCAGAGGGAAAGTTATGGGACTTTGCAGAGGAAAAGGACGTCACAGACCCGCCCCCAGGGAGAGCTTCCCAGCCCCGTGCTGAGTCCGTCAGGGGCCCCACGTCCTGTCCAAGGCGACCGAATCCACAGACACACACCGAGCACGTGCTGGATGCCAGGCACCGGCGTGGGGACCAGAGCTCGGCTGTGAACAAGGCAGCTGCTGGTGCTCGGGTGGCGGCCACTTGGAGGAGCAGCTCTCCTGCTTCCCCCCCCGCCCCCCGTGCCTTTCGCCTCCGGGCACGTTTGAAGGGCCCAAACCTGCTCCTCAGTTTAGGTTTGTCTGATGCTCCTGTGTGATTTGTGACCTTGGGGCAGGGATGCTGGAGCAGCGATGACGTGATCTGTCCTGTTCCTGGTGATGTCAGCTTCGGCCACCCGGTCAAGGTGGTGCCTGCCAGGTTCTCCACATAAAGTCATGTACAATCATACACGTAAAGCACCGAAAATTACAGTGTGATTTTGACTCGTTAATTAGTAAATAATTAATATGAGGTTCATGGGGAGACAGAGGCTGCCGTGGTGAAAAGAACAGTCCCCCGCCCGCCCGCCGCCCCCCCACCTGTGATCTCTCAGTGGACTCCTGCGTCCCTGTCCTCATGCCGGCGTCACACTGATTGTGACTCTTCCATTGTGCCCATCTGGGCCAGTGGGCACCCATTCGAGCTGACACATGTGTCCTTTGAACGTGTCCCCAGCGTTCTTGGGACACTTTCTTCCTTCTGGCGCAGGGAGAAGTGCAGGCTTGGAGTCAGCCACTTCTGTAAGCGGCACTGGGTCCTTTCGGAGCAGAGTCGTGTTTAGCAGCCAAGGCTGGCGTGCTGGGAGGGCGTGGTCATCAGAGGCGCCGCTAGACCCTGGCCGGTAAAGGGCACTATTGGGGTGAGTAGCACAGTGGAAACAGGGTCAGTGGAGAAACAGGGTCCGTGGACCAGGTGGCAGTCGTGCGCCCATGTCGGTTTCCTGATCGCGACGGTTGCACTGTGGTTGTACAGGCGAGTGTGCTGGAGTTTTGGGGGTTGGTTTATTCCTTGTGACTAAATAAGTGAGAGAGAGAGGGGCTGAGAGGGGGAATACGAATGAAAAGGACAGGAGTGGAGAGGTGTGGAGGTGGGGATGAGTTGGTGTGTTTGAGGTGCAGCAGGAAGTGAAGGAGTGCAGGCGGCTCAGTCTCGGGGGGCGGGAGGCACCCGGCTGGGTGGAGCCTTCCAGTGGGATGAAGTCCCTGGAGAGTGTCCAGTGGGGGGTTTGGAACTCTTGCTGCAGCCTTCAGTCCTTCCCATGCTCCTGACACTGTGCAGAGTGCTTTGGGTCCACACCTGCCTTCCCTCGGCAGGACATCCGAGAGCCTGATCTGTGCATCACTTCCGAGTTGCAGATGGTGCAGCCAAAGTCCGAAACCCAGTAACTGTCAGAAGAGCTCGTAGCTACTAAGTAGCAGGAGGAGGTCCGGCATCGGCCTTTCTGAATATGACCCCAGGACAGAGACCCAAGCGGGGGCGTGGGTGGGCGTTGTCAGCGTGGCCGGGGAATGTGCCCCAGGACATTGCTTTGTAGAGGGCATTTGGCGTCGCGTGCCAGGAGTGTGGGGGAAGTGTGTGCCCCCTTGGCCCAACGGGATTCTGCTCCTGAGCCTGTTCCTTAGCGACGAGAAGTGGCTCCCTGGCTCCAGCCATGCCTGTGTCCAGGTCCCCGCCCGAGGCCTCCACAGCTGTTCGATCACTTAATCCTCGAAGCCCTGCCAGTGACACGGAAACGTAGGCGCGGAGGTGTTTAGCAGCTTGCTCAAGGTTCAAAACGAGTAAAGGACAGCAGGTGTTTAAATTTAAGGCACTGAGCAGAGAGAGGGGTGGTGGCGGTGCCCCAGGGGCGGCCCAGAAACCCCACTGTGCACAGCTAAGTGACACGAGGGGTAAATGCAGATGAAGCCCAGTGCTTTGGTGCTAAGTTTTGTGGCATGAAGTGGTATTAATATATAGTCGGTTTAAAATGTAAGTTTTCGTATGTAGAGGGTGCTGCTATTTCGGTAAATAAAATTCATATTTTCCTCCCTGTACTTGTAGCAGCTTCTGAAAGGAGGGATATTCATATGTGAGTGGCGTTATTGCTGGGCCTTGCGATTTGGTGATTTGAATTGTGTTTTCTTCTTGGGTGTCTGCACCTCCTCATTTTTATTCCCCAGTCATGTCTTGTGCAATGTCATTAACAAAATGAGGGAGGTACAGGGTTCCACTGATTGCATGGATACAAACTACAGAACAGCAGGGGTCATCTGTGGGGTGAGACGTCCGGGTCAGGGCGATGACGGGAACCAGCACCAATGCTGTGAGACAAACGGGCGCAGAGCCTCGGGGCCATGTACGGGGGGGCACTTGCTCAGCCCGACCGCGGGGCCAGCATCGGGCGTGGCTGGTCTCGTGGGCTCAGCCCCGCTGATGTGTGCCCCACTCACACGACGGGGTCAGCTGCCTGTTGTCTAAAGCAGAAGGAGACTGCCGGCGCGTGCCTGTCCCGACCTCCGCCAGGCTGGCCCAGGCACGTTCTCCAGGCAGCGTGGTGCCAGGGGGCCTCACATGCCTCGCCCCGCTGACATTCTGCTGGCCAAAGCGAGTCACGTGGCGAGCCCAGGGTCCCAGGGCAGGGCGGACGCTCTGACCGGGGCGGGGGAGGGCGACACTGCGAGGTCCCATGGACACAGGAGTAGGAGTGAAGAATCAGGGCCGCTAATGCTGTCGGTCTAACACAGCCTCATTTTGAGTGGCCGCCTAACCCTTCTCTGCGTGGGTGCACCCTCAGCCATTTAACCTGCTCTGTGAGGCCGAGCGGCTAGGCCAGCGCCTTCCAACTGTGTTTCAAGGAATTGTAAATCCTCCAGGGGGTTAATTAGGGCTTTGACACACATGCAGAAATGAAGGTTGGGTGTGGAAATTAATTTGGCAGTCACTGAGACACAGGAAGAAAAACACCTTCCCTCAGTGCAGGACCTATCAGCCTCTGCATGCATTATGAAGGTCCACTGGTTTGGGGGACGCTCAAACTCAGCAGGCCGTGGGTTTTTTTTTTTTTCCAACATGTCCTAAGCATCTCTTGGGACAGGTGTTTCGTGGCTCTCACAGGCATCTGGGTTGGGTCTTGTGATTATCCACACACCTCTGGGGGACACGGAGGGCTGGGTGTCATCAGAGACTCAGTGGCAGGCGGGCACGGTTGTGTCTGGAGTGAGGTGAGTTCTGGAGGCTGCACTCGGGGTGATGGGGATCGTGGGGACCACGAGTCGCCACTAACTGGGTCGCTTTCTCTCAGCAGGTGCCTTAGGATCTCCCAATGGGGCGGCTCGGCTCTGGGCTCACGTTCCCAGTGAGCTGCCTGGTCCTGGCGTGGGCGGCAGGCTCCGGTGAGTCACCGCCTCTCCTCCGCCCATCCCCGCCACACGCTCAGTGAGCAAAACAAAGACCCCAGGCCGTGAGGAGATCACCTCGTAGTGGGAGGAGACAGCCAGGGAGAGATGGCCCTAATTATAAGTGCATTCCCAAGATCGTTAGGAGGAAGAAGACAGTACACAGGGTCCAGCAGAAGTGAGGCCTGCTTGAGTGGGGTTGGCAGGGTGATCACATGGGTGTAGTGACTCATAGTTTTAATGTGAACATTTCACCTAAAATGCCATGTGGTGTGCTTGAGTGTGATATTGTTATGTTGCAGAATCACATGGTTATGATTTTGTAATAAAAGATTTTATAATGAAAAGGGGCGTTGCCTGTGCTGGACCCTGTAGGACAGAGTAGGGAGGACCAGTAGTGCGGGTGGAGGGCAGGACTGAAATTTAAAACGCGTGCTCGGGGGGAGGCCTCCCTGAGTGACAGTTGAGCAAAGGCTGGAAGGACGAGGGGGCTACGCAGATGTCAGGGGAGCAGGATCTCAGGGAGGAGGAGCCAGAGCAGGGTGGCCTGGTGCCAGGTGCCAGGGCGCCAGAGTCTGGAAGGACCTTGCAGGGTGTGAGCAGAGGAGCAGCATGACCTTTGCATTAAAAGGGACCCCTGTGTCTGCAAGCACGAGGTGGGGGCCGGAGGCCAGGGAGGAGGCGCCCCAGCAGCCGGGTGGCTTGGCCCAGCGGAGGAGATCTGAAGACAGATTGGAACGGGGTGAGAGAGAGAGTGGGGCGTCTCAGGATTTCTGAGCTGAGCAACCAGGAAGGATGCAGTTGCCGTTTCTGAGGTGCAGAGGGGTATGGTTTTGGGGAGCAGGGAATCATGAGGAGAGTCTGAGACATTTATTAGATATCTAAGGCTCTCCTTAGCACGGCTAGTCCTTTACCCAGAGAACAAAAGCAAACCGATGGCAGCTGTGGTGGGGCTGGTGCCGGGACGTGGCCGCTGGAGCAAGATGCCGCCTGCCAGTCAGGTGCTGGGCGGTCTGGCGTGATGGCCCCCACACGGTTTGGCAAACCCAACAGACGTTGTGCCGGGTTCGAATCCAGCTCTGCCACTGACTGCCCGGAGGAAGCCCCCCAGCCTGTCGTGCTGCCCTTTGACGTTGGCTGAACCCAACAAGAAGCCAGAGGACAAGGGCACCTGGGTGACAAGGTCTTGGGGGTCAGCCTGCTGAGCTCAGCGCGGGCTGGAGAAGAGGAGGGGGGTGGGAGTGGGCACATGGACAGCAGCCCAGCACCACACTGCCACAGGGCTGGTGCCCGTTGGCAGGTAGCCCTCCTTAGCCTGCAGGGTATTTTCCCTTTAACTTGGCCAAGGGCAAGTGGTTGAGCTGCATAACGGAAAGCTGCATTTGGGGTGTCCCCTGTAATGGACCCTGTACCCCAGGGTATTTCTTCAGCTTCAGAATCACCTCAGTGCCAGCTGGGAGGCTGCAGGAGCCCTGGTCCTGGCCTGGCTCTGAGGACTGGCGCCTGACCATGCCTGGGGCTGTGGTTTCCTGGGTTTGTGATGGGCCCCTTGGTCCTGTTCAGGCTCGTTTGCCCCTTGCCCCAGTGGCGCAGGTGCCTCTTGCTGGTTGGGCTCCAGCTGCTCAGAGCGCCCCTGTGTCTCCCCAGGGAGTGTGCAGGTCCTGCGTCGGCCCACCTGCTTCTCCGACTACCTCAGCACCTCCACCTGCGAGTGGAGGGTGGATGGCCCTGCCAACTGCAGTGCTGAGCTCCGCCTCACCTACCAGCTGGATTTCCCGAACTCTGAGTAAGCCTGTGCAGGAGCAGGGCGGGCAGCGAGGTTGGCACTGGGAGTTCACCTGGTCCAGGCGGTGCCCTGGGGGACCTGGGGCTGAGTGTGGTTCCCCGAGGGGGCACTGTCCCCGAGGCCTGTGGCCTGCGGCTGTGGGTGGAGTGCTGGACCACACCAGCAGTTCTCGAACCTGCCGTCTCAGGACTCTCGCATGCTTAGAAGTTAGCGAGGGCCCCAGAAGCTTTTGTCTAGGGAGCTTATAGCAGGGCCCCCAGCCCCTGGGCTGCAGACTGGTCCCGGTCAATGGCCTGTTAGGGACCAGGCCGCAGAGCAGGAGGTGAGCAGCTGGCGAGCAAGTGAACCGGTCTCTGCTGCTGAAAAGGTTGAGGGTCACTGGCTTATAGCTATCGATGTTTACCTGATAAGGAATGAAAACAGAAAAGTTAAATCACACCAGCACACACGCCATCAGATCAATGACATCATAACACGCCACGTAGCCTCTGGAAACCCCACAGCACACTTGTGAGAGAAAGAGAGTAAAACGGCAGATGACTCTTAGTGTGGCTGTGAAAACAGTTTGGCCCCGTGGGTCCCCACGCCACTCTCAGAGACCCGCTGGACCAGACCGCTGTTCGGGGCGCAGTGTTAGTGGTGGAGTTTACCAGGGACCGTGGGGCCCGTCGTTCCCTGTGGCTCACTGGGGTGACCTGTGTACACAGGGCACCGTGACAGGCGGTGCCCAGGACGTGGTCGGGCTCACAGCACACACAGGGTCAGGGCCACCCCGGAGCGTGGGCGCACTGACAGAGGCGGTCTTCCACAGCACACTAAGGTGGGTGGGCGGGACCAGAGACGGAAAACTAGGGCCGGTGAGCCACAGCGGGCTCACCCCCTGGTTTTGTAGAGTGTTGTTCGCACGCAGCCACGCCCATTCGCTTATGCCCTGTCTGTGGCTGCGTTTTTGCTAGGTCAGCACAGCTGTGTAGTTGGGACAGAAATGCTGTGATTCCCAAAGCCCAATACACGTACTGTCGGGCCCTTGGCAGAAAACGTTGCCGCCTGCTGGCCCAGCCCACGAGACCGGACGGGGGCTGGCTGTTTGGGGAGGCACTTTAGGGTCACTCTGTGGTGCACAGGGCATGCGCCCCAGTCCTCTGGGCACTGGGGGGCGGGGGCGTGCTCCCCAGAGGTGGCTAGAACACACACGTAGGCTGTTACAAATTCTTTAATGCCACGGCTTCTTCCCTTGCACTGGCTTCTAGTGATGAGCTGAGTCCTGGGGCCAAGGCCCTGGCCAGGGGTGTATGAGAGTCCATGGTGGGGGCTGTGGCCAGCAGGGAAGGCCGTCCTGGTCCACTGTCCCCACCGCTCACCCTGGCTGCTCTGCTTCCAAGTCCCCTGATCTTGCCCCTGAGGCGGGACGACCAGGAAACTGGAAGAGCATGTGGTTGCTCGAGGCATGTCCCGGGGACACCCTTGTGTGCAAGCCTGTCTCACACAGCCCCCTGTCTGCAGAAACAACACATGCGTCCCTGAGAACAGAGAAAGCACAGTGTGCCTGTGCAATGTGCTGATGGACGACGTAGTCAGTGGGGACACCTATCAGCTGGACCTGTGGGCTGGGAAGCAGCTGCTGTGGAGTGGCTCCTTCCAGCCCAGCAAGCATGGTGAGTGTGGGGGGGGGGCTTGGGGCGGGGGAAGGCCTCAGCAGCCTCCTACCACTTCTCAAACTTGACGGGGTTCTTGCTCTCCTCCCGGCCTTGGTCCTCCCATCTTTGAAATGGGGCTGGGCTCAGATCTGGCCCCCTTCAGCTCAGATATTTCAGCCCCGGAATGTAAGAGCCCTGACTGGGGTGTGGAGAGCAGGCCTGTTGGACAGAAGACATGCTTGCTGCAGATCAGAAACTGGAGGGGGAGCTGTCCTTCCACCCTCTGTGGGCTGCTCCGCTGCTGCTTCAGGCAGTCTGGACCCCGGAAGGCTGACCTTGTCCTGCCCCCGAGTCCCTGCAGGCATTCCCCAGGAGCTTGCTGGGGTGGGGTGACAGGAGTTCAGGAGTTCAAAGCACCATTCATCACTGTGTGTCCCTTGGGTGAGTCACATTACTTCTCTGAGCCTCAGTTTCCAGAAGACAGTTATTATCCCCATTTTGCAACTGAGTAAACTGTAGAACAGAGAAGGAAGTAATCCGCCTAAGGTCACACAGCTACTAAGCAGCAGGGGAATCTCTGACAGGTCTCATAGAGCTCACAGCTTCCACCACGCCATCAGCAGTTCCTGAAGGGCCTGCTCATCCTGCTCGTGGTTGGGGGTATCTAAACTGACCGGTGAACAGACCCACAAAATAAAATAATTCTTACATATGTATGTTGATTTTGATGCACATTATACACTGATCTGATTGCCTAAAAAGAGACTAAGTTTTTAACACATGAATCAAAATAAAGAGAAATACTAGTAAACAACAGCACACAGATGTGGCCACAGTGCGCAGAATGACAGAGGAGATGCTGAAGCTCGGGGACCTTTGGTGGGCACAGTCCGAGTTCCCTGGAGGAAAGGGGTCACGGCCGCTGCGGCACCGAGCAGAGTCGCAGCAGCCAGCGTTAGCATGAGTGTCAGGGCTGTGACTCTGTCGTGACCGGGGCTGCGTGGCACTGTACGGACGTGCCGCGTGGAGGCGGTGCTCACTGAAAGCCCACGGGCCAGGCCTGCAGCCGACAGGCCCTCACCAGACGCCGCTTCTCCGCAGTGAAGCCCAGGGCCCCCGTGAACCTCACAGTCCACGCTGGCGTCTCCCACGAGTGGCAGCTGCACTGGGGCAACCCGTACCCTCCTGAGAGTTTCCTGTACTCCAGGCTCTCCTACCAGGTCGTCGTTTCAGATGAAGACGACCCAGCGTCGGTGAGTGGATCCTGCGGGGGCTCTGCACCACCTCTCGGGACTCAGGCGGGTGGAGAAGCCGGCCCGGGGGTGGGAGATGGAGAGGACGGCTGAGCTGACGGCATCCGGGGACCTGGAGACCCAGCTTCTGCCCGGGCTCTGTGCCGGGCCAGCCCCTCCACCCCTCGCCCGATGCCCAGTGCGCGGGGAAGGGACGTTATTTCTGGGCCTGCTCCCCGTCTGCAAAGGAAGGGTCTGGGCCACGTCTGTGTTTCCCAGGGGCCAGGAGGGGCACTGAGGTTTCGGGAACACACTTAGATGACTGAGTCCCACAGTGAGACAGTGGCTCAGCATCATCTCCCTCCCGACCCTGACTGGTGAGGGAGGTCTCAGCTGCGCAGACAGGGCCGCTCATCCTTGGAGTGATGCTGGGAGGCTGCGGGCTCAGACCTTTCCCCCAGAAAACAGGTTTGGCCGTAACTTAAAGCCGTCTCGCCGGGCTCTCACCGTGTTTACTTTTCTGTGACACCCATGGCATCCGATGCTTGCGTTCCAGTCGCAGCAGAGGTGGTGGCCCCTTTTTAAAGGAGTGTATTGGCGTTCTGCGCATGCAGAGCTGACTTACGTGTGAAGTGGATGACAGCAGGCTGCACACAGGGAGGGCTCAGCCCCTCTAGAGGGTGGTGGTCGCTTCCTGCCGCCACACTTCCCCTCGGACGTCCTGCCGGAGGACACCCGCACGCCTCGGGCCCCTGCGCCCCACAGCACTGGGCTCCGACACTGGCCTGACCACTTGCGGGCTGCGTGTTCTCTTGCGTGTGTCCCTTCACCTCCTTGTGCCTCAGTTTCCTCATCTCTACCCTGGGGATAACGAGGCTACCACCCCGTAGGGCTACTGAGAGCACAAAGTGGGTGACAGACAGGCTCCCATGCCTGGCACGGAGAATGTCATGAACACCCTCCTCCTTTCCTCCTGCGGCCACGAGCCTTGGAAATCCCCATCAGCTTCGCCCTCCGGTGCCCTGGCCTGTAACGCTCTCCGTCGGAGTTGTCGAGGGGCCGCGTTGGGCCGTGCCTTCGTACTGAGCCCCAGCCGGCCTGCCCTCGGCCGCCAGGGTGCGGGCCGCAGACGTAGGACGCCCCCACGTCAGCTTCCGTTGCTGCCGCTTCTCTTCCTGGCCAAGCCAGGGAGGTGGCGGGTGTGGATTTCCACCTCTCAGCTGTGGTTCCTTCTCAGCCCCTGGCCAGGATGCGGGCCTGGAGCAGGAGTGGGGCCTGCGCACTGTGAGCCTCAGAGAGCCCTTGGGGAGAGGGGGCGGCACAAATGCCAAGGGAAGAGGCAGGTCCAGTTTTGTCCCTGAACAGGCACAGCCTCTTCCCGCGTCCTGTGCCTGTTCAGGGCACAGCCTGGACGGGAGAGAAGCGCCCAAACAATGGACGTATTTGCCTATCATGGCTGGACCCATCGCTTGGCCTGGCTTTATTCTGCGTTGGCTTCGTTTTCAGGCAGGCTCTTCCTTCACATGGCCAACGTGCCCACAAGCAGCTCCAGGCCTAGGTCCCAAGGCTGCAGTGGGAAAAGTTTTTCTTTCCAGAGTCCTAACAAGAGTCCTGGGCTTGGGTCATTGGCCCTGGCTGTGGGCAGGAGAGAGGGTGCTGGTGCCGTGCTCTGATTGGCCAGGGGTGAGTCACGTGCCCATCTCTGGACCTGCAGGTGGGGTCAGCTCCACCCCAGCCAGATGGGCTGAGAAGGAGGGGGGTGGTTCCCCAAAGGAGACTCTGAGGAAGGGGAACAGGGACTGGGCTGGCTGGAACACAGCCTGGTTTAGGACCTGGGCCAGACTCCCCGAAGTGGATGGACTGGTCGGTGGGCCTGTAGGTGCTCCCCCCAGTTTCTCCAGCAGCCTGTCAAGGTTTTGCTTCCTCATTGTGCAGCCTCTCCTCAGCTCATTTTACACCAGACCTTTGTCCCCAACGCTTTCCAACCCAAGCGGAAGCAGAGCTGCCGGAGCTTCCAGCACCAGGAAGGCACTGCAGAGCCTGAGGCGGAGGGAGGGCCTCAGGGGGTCGGACTCTCAGGGAGAGGAGCCCCAGGCAGAGGGTTTGGGCCATGCACTTGCTGGCAGAATTGATCTGGAACACAGACTTTATTTCATTTTTTATTTCTAAAAGTTTTAAAAATCAAAGTAATATTTACGTGAAATAAATTTCAAATAGTAGAAAAGGACTTAGACGGAAAATGTGTTTCTCTTCCCCCTGCAACCTTCCTCTTCCCGGAGGCTGACCACTGCTCCGCCTCTGGCCAGGAGGGAAGGGAGGCTGGCTGGAGCAGGGGGAGGGTCTGAGGCTTGTGTCTGCTTCCGGAGAGGGTGTGCACCTGTGCAGGCAAACGGGCGTGTTCATCCATCACTGAGCCCACTGCTACATAATAGCAACAGCACACAGTTACTGCCCCAGTTTCGGGGGGACAGGAGTCCAGGTACAGCTCGCTGGGTCTCCAGGCGCAGCCAGGAGTTGGCCAGGGCTGCGGTCTCACCTGAGTCTCAGCTGGAGAAGGGTCACTCCCAAGTTCCTGTGATGTTGGCAGCATTTGGTTTCTTGGGGGCTGTCGGACCGAGACCCTCAGGTTCTTGCCCTTGGCAGAAGGCTGCCCTCCGTCCCTTGCGGCCTTCTCCAGGTCAGCAAGGGGCAGAGAGGGGTGTCCTAGCAAGCCGGGATTACAGCCTTACAGAACACAGTCACATAGGTGCAGTCCTACACACCATCGCCTTCGCACCATCTGTCAGTTAGGAACAAGTCACAGGTCCTGCCCACACTTGAGAAGGGAGACCACACAGGCATGATACAAGGTGGGGGACTCTCAGAGTCTGCCTGCCACCATTTTTTTTAACACGAAAGGCAGCAGACAACACGTACTAATCATCATCTCACCTTTCCCACTTAACACCAGACCTTGGACGTCTCTTCCAGTGGGGGCTGGCGGACAGGGCTGAGATTGGGGGCCAGTGAGTTTGGCCTGGACTGTGGAGGCTCTGGGGGCCCATGAGGGAGAGAGAGGGGCACAGCGACGCTGTCCGTGCTTCAGGAAGGTCACCGGCACACCCCCTGCGTGCCAGGCTCTGTCCTAAGGGCTTACCTGTATTAACCCGTTTGATCCTCACAGCAACCCTGGGAGGTGGGCACTTTTATGATCTCCATTTTGCAGAAGAGAGGACATCAAGGACCAGAGAGGTTATATCACTTACCTAAGGTCACACAGCCAGAAAGGGACAAGAGGGACCCTTACCCTCAATTTACAGACGAGGAAACTTTCTTGCCCAGTCATGCCGCGTGGCCAGTCAGTGCGGTGCCGTCTGGACCCATCCCCCGCAACTCTGGTAGAGGTGCCAAACGATGCCTGGGTTGCAGGAATAACCAAATACCCAGGCTGGTGGCTCTTAACCACCATGGGGTCAGCTAAGGTCAGCAGCCAGAGTGTCAGCTGGTGTTCCCCTCCCCCAGCTGGTGCAGTAATGTCTTCCTTTCCTCCACCAGAGCACAGTCCATGATGTGACCTACAGGGAGCCCACCCTCCACCTCCCAGCCAGCACCCTAAAGCCTGGGGCTTCCTACCGCGCGAGGGTGAGGGCCTGGGCTCAGAACTACAACAGCACCTGGAGTGAGTGGAGCCCCGGCGTCACGTGGCTTAACTGTGAGTATCTGTTGTGAATCCTGAGCATTTAGAGTCTCTTCTCCCCACTTTCTGGCCTGGGTCACTATCCGACAGGAACTTTGCTGGCCTGTGGGTGGTTTTCCTCCTGGAGGCCCCATCATTCTCCAGGACAAAGACGATGAACCCTTTTTGTGTCAAGGACCCCTTCGGCAGTCTGGTGAAGCCTGTGGAGTGGACCCCATTCGGGATAATATTTTTAAGTGTATAAAATAAAATACACAGTGTTACAAGAGAAGCTAATATTATTGAAATGGAATTATAAAAATATTCTAAAATATATTATCTAGAAATATGTGCTTTATTAACACATTGAAAACAAGATCTGGCGGTAGTTCTTACAAACACTAAGTTTTCTGAGTAGACGAGCAGAAGTGATATTCATGGTCTGGCAGCTGTAATGCGATATGAGAGTAGCTGTGGTGTCTGTTGGGAGCTGAGTGACTGATGCTGCTCTTACTGTGGTTTGCTCCCTCCGTTCCTAATGGGAGGAAATGGTAAGTGTCAGAAGTTACTGAAAAATAAAGATGTCATTTCTGTCCCATCCCAGTTCCCAGACCCTTGAATTCTATCTGCAACCTTGTTGAATGTGTGTGGACCCCAAGTTAAGAATATCTAAGGGCCCTGCTGTTGTCTGCACCCAGCCAGCAGAAGGGGAATGAGAGCAGGGAAACCTCACTGCTTCTTAAAAGCCTTAGCCTGGAAGTGACACACATCACTTCCTCTCACGCTCTGAAACTGGCCACATGGCCACACATAGCTGCAAGGGATTCTGGGAAATGCAGCCCCTCACTTAAGCTACATCCCCAAAACAACTCCATGCAACTTTATTGCATGGCTTTTGCAATGGAAATATTAAATTATCCCACATACAATTAAGTCTTACAAGTGGGCCTTTCCAGGTTTATATAGCAGCTCAGTGATGTTGCCCAAGTCTTGTCTTCTTTCCTTCTGCCATCTTTAGCATGGTAGTATTTTATCTGTAAACTTGTCACCTCATGGCCCTAAGTTGGCTGCTACACATACCCTCAGACCCCAAGGAACAATGGAATGAAAGGCTGTTACAAGGAATGCACCTCATTCATCTCTCTCTTATTAGGAAGCAAAAAATTCTTTTCAGAAGCTTCCCTAGCATACTTCCCCTTGCATCTCATTGGCTGGGGCTGTCACATGGCCTCTTCCAACTGCAGTAGAGTCTGGGAATTCATGTCTGGAAAGGGGACTAGGACAATTGTGATTGGCCCAAACCTTAGGGTGAGCACATTGCTACCTGGCAAAGAAAAAGGGGAGGTAGGGAGAGGTAGGGAAAGGGAGGCTGCCTCAGGCATTGTCTGCTCAGTGGGGAGAGTGGAGGCTGTTGTGAACATTCACTGAAAGGATTCTTTGGAGTGCTGGGCACAGTGGTGCTTGGCAGGTACTCCGATGCCACCCACCAATCCATCCACCCATCCACTGCTCACCTTGTTCTGTGGATGTCTCTTCACCCACCCATCTCCCACGCTGGGCTGTGAGCTCCGTGGGTAGTATCTACCCTGCGTCTGTGTCTCTAGTGCCAGAACAGAGCCAGGCACACAGTAAGTCCTTGGGAAAGTTGTGTCGAATTGATTTTATTCTAACGGTGCCTGGGGAAGGGACGGGAAAGGACGAGAAATAGCATGTGTGGGACATATGCGGTGTGCCGGACACTCATTCATTATTTCCACAAGTATTTATTGAGCTCCTACTATGTGCCTGGCCCCATGCTAGACACCGGAGAATCAGCAGTGACCAAAACAGACAGAAACCTCTGTTCTTGTGGAACTGGCATTCTGGAGGGGGAAACGGGAAACAAAGAAGTGCACACACAAGTGAATCAGAGCTAGACCCAGATGGCGGTGAGTCTGGGAAGAAAGTAAAGCAGAGCAAGGCGTGGAGTGATGAGGGGCAACAACAGCGAGGGTGTGGGGGATCCGGAGCAGGCGGCCGCGAAGCGAACGTGGGAAGGAGCCAGCCGTGTGCAGGCGGTGACGGCAGATGCCCAGGGGTGTGCGGGCACCGTTCTGGGTGCGGAATGTATTCAGTCACGTGACCCTCCCAGCCCTGTGAGATGAGCGCCACCGTTAACCCCGCTGCGCTGATGAGGAACTGAGGCGCAGAGGGTGTGCAGGGCATGTCCTGGGTCACCAGTGAGGATATGACAGTCAGGCGCTGAACTCAGGTGGCCCAGGGTCACTGCCCTTGACGTCTACACTTCAGGAAAGAGCAGCAAATTCAAGATCCCGAGGTGGCACTGAGCTTGGGAGGAGCAGGGGACAGCGAGGACCAGTGTGACAAGGGCTCAATGCACAAGCAGGGCAGGGGAGGAGGGGTTGAGGCGGGAGGGCTTGGTGGTGGCCAGATCATGCAGGGTCTGGGAGGACCCTTTCCTGAGGCTCGGTCTCCAGCTCTGGGAAGTGGAGCCGGGCTGCGCTCAGCACAACGTAGGCTCATGGCTTCCCTCCCACTTCCAGACTACACGTGGTCCTGGGAGCAGCGACTCCCTCTTGGCGTCCTCATCACCTGCATGGTCATTCTGGTCGTCTGCGTGTCCTGCTATTTCAGCATCATCAAGTGAGTGCTGGGCCGGCCCCTTCAGGGTGCACAGTGGGCAGGAGTCCCTCCTCTCATTTATCAGCTTGCAATCCTTTGCTCAACAATAAATGTTTATTGAGCAGCTGCTATGTGCGAGGCACTGAGGCAACAGCTGAGACAAAGACCCTGTGCTCCTTGTGGGAGACAGATGTCAGCTTGACAAATAGCCACACTGTTTCCACGGTGATCCATGGCTGAAGGAAATGTAACGAGGAGGGGAAGGGCAGGAATGTTCCAGGTGCTGATGCAGGTGGGGAGGCCAGGGCAGGCCCTGACTGGGGGATGAGCTGGCCTGGGTAGGGCTGGGGAAGGGACTTCCTTTGGCAAAGGGAGGTGGATCGTGCCCAGGGTGTGATCTAGACAGACAGTGGGGGGCATGTGACAGTAGGACGAGAACTCTAGACAGCTGCCCTGACAGAATCAGGAGACCTGGGTTCCGGTTCCGGCCCTGGTGCTCAGCAGCTGTGTGACCGTCAGCCTTGGGCTCCTCCTTTGCAGGTGGGGCGTAGTGAGGACTACTTCGTCAGCCCTAAGGGCCCCAAGACAGTCTTGGATCGCGGTGGGTTGGAGGGCAGGAGGAGCCTGGTTTCCAGCAAGGTTGAGCCCGAGGAAACGTGGCGGCTCAGAGCCTCAGTCCCCCCGTCTCTGAAGCGGGACTGGTGAGCCCTGCCCTCCACGTAAGGGTCGGTGGTGGCTGAGGATTGACACGAGGGTGCCCCGCACTTTGCTGGGCACTCATTAAGTGTGCAGGGATTGCAAGTTTTCCTCTCCACGTCTTGTCACTGACACCTCTTAGCCAGTCTTTCCCCCTTCTCCGAGCCTCAGTTTCCCCATCGCCTGTCCTTCCCAGCCCCACACGCTGTGTCCCAGCACTCCAGTCTCCTTGCTGTTCTTTGAACGCACCGAGCAAGTTCCCTCCCTGCCTTTGCAGTCGCTGTGCTCCCTACTGGGAAGCCCTTTCCACAGGCATCGCCATGATCCCTCCTCGTCCACCTTCAGTCACCACTCAGAGGTCACCTCCTCGGGCAGGCCCTCCTGGATCACACACTCCAGTCCTATCTATTCCCTTCTTTATTTTTATTCATGGCACTTAATGGGGTGTCATGTGTTCATTTCTGTATCTGTTTGTCTGTCTCCCTCTTCTAGAAGGTCAGTTCTGTGAGGGCAAGGCTTTGTCTGTCTTGTTCACTGTTGTGTCCCCAAAGCCTGGCACAGTGAGTGGTACATAGTAGGTGCTCAGTAAAGACATGTTGACTGAGTGGAGTCAGCAGAGGCTCATCCAGGGGTAATCTGAGGACCTTCCCTCTCGGAGCTGACTCTTCATGGCTCCAGGCTGACCCAGGGAGAGTGAAGGAATCTATTTCTCCTGGGTTTCCTCAGCTTCTCAGGCTGACCCCAGCCTCTCCCTGGCACCCTGCTCTCAGCTGCTCTGTGGAGGGGATTTTGATGGGGAAGCCCAGAATTCTCTGCAGCTTGAGTCTCTCCTACTTCTCTGGGGCTTGTTCCCACTGAGGATGGAGACGTCGAGTGAGGACCTCTGTTCTGGGCGGCAGAATGCTGGAGCACGACCCGGCTCTTCTGCCTGTTGGCTGGCACTTCACCCCTCTGGGCCTCAGTCTGCTCATCTGTGAGTGGGGTTGGCAGCAGAACCTGTTTCATGGGAATAGGGTGAGACATCCGAAACCAGTCAACATGACCCCTGGTAAGAATTGGCGACTGTGATCATTTTTACGGGAGGAGAGACCAACACCTTTCCCTTTCCTTTCTCAGGATTAAGAGAGAATGGTGGGACCAAATTCCCAACCCAGCTCATAGCCCCCTCGTGACCATTGTCATCCAGGAGCCTCAGGTAGGAGTGTGGGTTGGTTCGGATGCTCTGGGCTGCCTGTATCAGGAAACAGGATTCAGGACGTGTGGGGCGTTACGGATACTCACGGGCTTTGGGAGGGAGGTGGACTCAGCAGCTCAATGTGGCCGTTAGGAGCCCAGAGGCTTCCCCTCCTCTCCGCTCGGCTTTCGTAGCTACTTTTTCAGCCTTTGGTGGGTTCCCGTCAGGGTGGTGTCTGGGTTCTTTCCCCGCCGCTGGGAGGAGATGACCCCTGAGGTCATCTGCATGTCATCTCCTGGGGAGGTACTTGTACCAGGGCAGGCAGCCAAAAGGAGAGGGAGGCAAGGACATGTTTCCTGTGTCTCCCTCTTATGGTCAGGAAACTGCTGCCAAAGTGCCGGCAAACCCCTCCTCATTTCTCATCGGCCCGAGCTGCATCACATGCTGCTTCCCAAACCATTCCCCTGTAAGGAGTGGGGATGCCTGACACCCACCAGGTGGGGGCTAGCTTCCCCGGTGCGAGGGCCTGTGTGGTTTGCCTGAACTATGTCAGGGTTCTCTAGGAAGGAGAGAGGCGGGGATGCAGGTCCTGTCTAGAAGGTCTGAGGGTTCTCAGTTGTCCAGGGACCCTATGGCAGGCTCTGGAGTCCGGTGGTGCTGGCTTTGAACCCTGGCTCTACCACTTACCTACAGGGTGGATTTGAGCAAGCAGCGTAACTTCTCTGAGCTTCAGCTTTCTCACGTGGGTTGCCGTGACCAGTGAGGGGAGGAGGTCCCTGGAGGGGGTGGGGGCGATGGGAGATTAAGAAAGACACAGACAGTTTTAAGGAAAAGCAGGGGCCAGGTAGGGCATTGTCCTCTGATGGAGAGACAATGACCCTGAACATGGTCTCTGTGTTTATTTTATAAGAGTTAGTTAGATAAAGCTCAAGGGCATTTTGTAGATTCAGGAAAAAACTGCGAACATAATGGCTCCGTTCCCAGCCTATCTAAACGATAAATATCTCTTCTGCAAAAGTTATAGTCGCATTCAGCTGAAGCTTGCGGTTAACTGTCTCCTTCTTAACCCCTGCCGGTCCTGGCTGTTGTTGCTGCTGGCTTGATCTACCTTGCAGATGCAAGCAGTCAAGTGCAGCCTTGCCAAGCACTCAACCTTAGCTTGGACACCAATCTGCACCGTCCTCCACAGTGGGTTATAGCAGTGTTTATATAACAGGGCTGACATGTACTTCACTAGGACAATGCATGTAAAGTGTATATTACAGGGTCCTGCACATAGTGTCATTTATGTATCAGTCAGCTTTTGCTGTGTAACAAATGACCCCAAACCTTAGTTGAAACCACAGCCGTGTCTGTACTCTTGCTTCTGCAGGTCAGCTCAGCAGCGGGTTTGGGTGTAGGGATCTGGGTGGGTGTCTTCTCTGGGCTGGCTCATCCCCAGTGGCTTCCCTCACAGGTCTGGCAGTTGTCTGACTCTCACCTGGGGCAATGGAGGTGACTAAGCCATGTGTTTCTCATCCTGCAGCAGGCTGGTCCAGTTGGCACAGTGTCACTTGTACCACATTCTATTGGCCAAAGCAAGTCACATGGCCAGGCTGGATTCAAGCACTGGGAAGATCTGTAGATGGCTGTGGCCATTTTTCACATCAGCCTCAGCAACTTAATATTAGGGTTATCTCACTAATTCTTAGGAAACTGAGGCTCAGAGAGCTGAATGAGCTGATCTGACCTTGGACCATGTGATGCCAAGGCTTACAGCCTTCCCACAGCGTCCAGGCTTGTAGTGCTTCCTTTCCAAGCATCACCGCACGCCAGGTGGGCTGGGAGGGCTCTCCGCTGTGCTTCATTGGCTGTCTCTGTGTTCCAGGTGTCACTGTGGGGGAAGAAGCCCGGAGGCCAGGAACCAGCCAAGCGCCCGTATGTATATGAGCCTTGGTTACAGCGTGTGTGGATTTGGAAGGGGTGGAATTGGTGTGGTGGGCGCCACCTTGAGAGGGGGTCATCCCTGCCATATCTGCCTTGTCTTCCTTGGCACTCAGCACTTTTCCTTCGAGGGGCAGCAGCAGGAGGAGGAGTGGCTGGGTAGGTAGGCTGCCCACTGAGCCCCCTGCATTGCCCGGTACGTCAGGCACGTGCTGAACCCCCCTGGGAGTGCACAGTCTGGGCCAAGCAGGACTAGTAGAGTGGACTGCCAGGGCAGCTGTGCCTGCTGTTAAAGTGCCGAATCATTGCACACTGGTTGGCAGATATCACTATCCTAAACCCTTGAGTGTGCTGCCACCACCCTGGCCTCCTTAGCTCCTCCTGAGGGCCTCCTGGGTCTACCCACAATCCAGTAGCCGAAGGGTTTGTACCTGGCACAGCAGGGGACTTCGGGACGCCAGGAGCCCCGGGACCCTCCAGCCATTCTAACTGGTCATTACTTATGCTGTGTGGCAATAAGTATTTTAAATACCATCATCCCTGACAAAGTGTTTTCTTTAGTTTATAGATGAATTCGTACTAAATACCAGATGAGTTTCTACTAAGTACACAGTATGGTCTTTGGACACCCCAAAGTAAGACACAGGCCCTGCCTTCAAGGAGCTCCCAGGGTAGCAGCAGGACAGACTGGTGGATTCTTGACTGTAAAGTCAGGAAGCATCATATCTGCAATAGGTAGACATCAGCCCCGGGTGATACTAAGCTGGGCTTTGAAGGATGAATAGGAGTTTTCCAAGTGGAGACACTGAACCCTGACCATACCTTTCTTTGCTTTTGCAGACACTGGAAGACTTGTCTTACTAAGCTCCTGCCCTGTTTACTGGAGCATGACATGGAAAGGGATGACAGTTCCTCCAAGGCTGCCAGAAAGGGGCCTTCCCAGGGGCCTGGAAAATCACCGTGGTGCCCTGGGGTGGTCAGCACCACGATCCTCTCGCCAGAGAGCGTCAGCGTGGTGAAGTGTGTGGAGCTGCTAGAGGCCCAGGTGGAGAGTGAGGAGGAGGAGGAAGTGGAGCAAGAAGTGGAGCAAGATAAAGGGAGCTTCTGCCAGTCGCCTGAGAGCAGCGGGGGCAGCTTCCAGGACAGCAGGGAGGGCATCGCCGCCCGGCTGACAGAGAGCCTGTTCCTGGACCTTCTTGGGGCTGAGAATGGGGGCTTTTGCCCTCATGGCCTGGGGGAGTCCTGCCTTGGTCCACCTTCAGAAGGTGGGAGTGCTCAGATGCCTTGGGCTGAGTTACCAAGTGAGGAGCCTTCTGCAGCTGAGCCGGAGTCAGCCCCTCTCGTGCAGAGCCCCGCCTGCCTGGCTTTCCCAGAGATGCCCGTCGTTGTCGCCGACAACCCCTCTTACCGAAGCTTCAGCGACTTCCTGAGCCAGTCCTCAGGTGCAGGAGAGCTTGCCTCAGACACACAGCCGTCCGAACGTCTGGGAGGAGGGGACCCCGATATCCTCTCTGCTCCCCAGCCCTCTGAGCCACCCGCCGTGCTCCAGCCTGATGCAGAAACCTGGGAGCAGGTCCTCCGCCGGAGCGTCCTGCAGCACAGGGCAGCCTCAGTCCCGGCCGTGGTCGCCCCCAGTGGCTATCGGGAGTTTGTGTGCGCAGTGAATCAGGGCAGCAGCCTGGGCGGTAGGTTGTCGGGCTGTGGCCCTTCTGGAACAGCTGGGTACAAGGCCTTCTCCAGCCTGCTCAGCAGCGGTGCCACCTGCCCAGGCACACCTGGAGTTGAGGCCAGCAGCGGGGAGGGGTGCTACAGGCCCTGCCAGAGCCTCACTTCTGGCTGCCCTGGGGTTCCTGCCCCTGAACCCCTGTTCACCTGTGGACTGGACATGGAGCCACCTCACAGCTCTCAGGACTCAGTCCTCCCAAGCAGCTGCCCCAAGGGCCCCAGTCTGGAGCCAGTGGCAAAGGGGGAGGACCACCAGAAGCCCCTGCTCTCTCTGGAGCTGACCGCAGACCCCCTCAGGGACGACCTGGGCAGTGGCATTGTCTACTCAGCCCTCACCTGCCACCTGTGCGGCCACCTGAAGCAGTGTGACAGCCAGGAGGAGCATGGCCAGGCCCATGTTGTGTCCAGCCCCTGCTGTGGCTGCCGTTGTGGAGACAGGTCCGAGCCCCCAGTGAGCCCTCTGAGGCCAGACCCCCTGCCAGGTGGGGTTCCCCTGGAGGGCAAGTCCTCCCTGTTCTTCCAGCCTGGCCCCAGCAATGCTCAGAGCCCAAGCCAGAGCCCCCAAGTGGCGGCCGTGCCCCCTGCAGGGCCCACGTGCACGAGTGCGTCCTAGGCGGGGCCCCTGGTTGCTGTGAGCGCCTTGCCTGCACCTGCGAACACCTCCCCGCAAGGCAGCCCGGCTGGCAGGTTGCCAAGACTCGGAGGAGCCGTTGCCACCTCATCGGTCCACAGCTTCTCCAGCGTACTCTCCCCGTCATGCCTGCCCAAGGCATGTTTTGTCCACCTAGGCCCTCGCTGCCCGTGTCTTGCCCAGTCCTGGGACCAGCTGCTGCCACGTCACAGGCTTGGACGCTGAGCCTAGAAAGTAACCTGGCCAGCAGGGAAGGCCATGGGAGGCCTGGGAAACAGATGGGACATTGAGGCCCTGGGAGCGGGGCGGTGGTTACTTGCCCAGAGGTGTCCATTCATCAACAGAGCTTCATTAGGTTGACGCTGGAGGCAGGATCTGGGCTGTGGGGGCTGCTTAGTCAAGGGGGGGTAACAGAGGCCCATGAAAAGGGTGATTACCAAGCAGTGAGTTTGCTGTCAGAGCCCTACACAGCTGTAAGGCTGGGGGCTCCTGTCAAGCATGGGATCCCCAGAATAAACACACCCCACTCCTTTGGGGCCAGGCTGTGCCCCCATGGACCCCATTGCTGACAGCCACCGAGGCCAGAAGGAGAGCCTCACCCCTGTGCCCTGGCTGAGCTGGGCATTCCAGATGCCGACACTGGGCACATTCAGCCTGCATGTTGGCCCAGACCTGGGGTTCAGTAATACTTGTGTGTGTGCATCTCAAAGGTTGTTGAAGCCTGGGTTTGTGTTTGCTGAGGAGGGTGGGGTGGGAGGGGCGGAGCTTTCTACAAATAAAGGTTCTGGGTCTCCTCCCTAATGAAGCAAGCACACTGCCAGGCGCCGTGGACAGTGGTCAGTGCGTCGTCTCCACTGACTCAGCGAGTCCTCCCATCCCGGGAGCCAGGCCCAAGAGGTGAAACAACTTGCTCTCTCTGCTTGGGTGTCCCCGAGACAGGGGTTCGAGTGCAATTAGTTGATTTAGGAGGTGCTCCCAGGCAACTGCCTGGGGAGTGGGGCAGTGAGGCAGGGAAGGGCAGGAGGCAGTAGAGGGTGTGCCGTCCGGCAGTGTCGGTGTGGGCAGCCACCGCTCCATCCTGCCGGCAGCTTTGGAAAGCTGTGCACAGCACACACCTGCGGTGTCCCTGCAAAGGGCGGGGGGCTGGAGTGTTTGTCCACCCACTCCCATCACTGTCGGATGGCCGCTTTCAGGGGCACGGGCAGCAGCTGCTGCTCCACTTTGCCGAGGTCACACAGCTGGTTGGTGGCAGGCCCGTAGCTGAGTCCGGGCAGTGTCTGCCACCCAGACTTTGTAGGTGATCTGTTCTGGACATCCAGGTAGGTGGCGGGGTGGAGTGGGCTTCAGAGGCAGGCAGGGGACCTTAACCTCCTGTGTGATCATTCTGTGTCCCCGAGTAGCTGCTTTGTCACCTTTGCAAGGCGAGGGGCTTGGCCATTTGAGGTTCCTTCCTGTTCTGGCATTTTGCACAATGCACTAGCAGTGACGGGGAACTCACTACCTTACATGCAGCCTGATGTTTGTTTAAAATGTCGGCACCGTGCTGAACCCTAAGCTAAACCTTTAGCTGCCAGAGCCACCTCCCCCCTCCACACACGCAGTTTACAGATGGGGAAACTTTGCTCTAGAGAGGAAAAGGGACTTGCTAAGATCAACAGTGAATGGCGGAGCCTGACCCAGCCGTAACTGTTTAGTGCCAAGCAATATGTTAGATGCTATATATCCACCATGTCAGCACTAGCAGCCAGGTCCAATTATTATCCCAATTTTACAGATGAGGAAGCAGGCCTTGAGGTTTAGCTTAGGGTTGCACAGCTAAGGATGCCTGGAGTCGCATTTGAACCCAGGCCCCCAAGGGACACCAGCTCATGTACAGCATGGCACCTGTCAGGTGTCCGCTCTAGCCAACTCTGCCTGAGCATCGTCTCAGAGAGTCCAATTTGAAAGTTAAACAGCAAACAGAGGAAGCACCTTTGTGTGGGCGGTGGAGAGGCAGTTGGGTCGGGAGTCCAACAAAATGGAGACCGGAGCCGTTCTCTACTCAGGATTTTACACGAAGGAGACCCGAGTTGTCGACTCAGGCTGGTAGTGCCGAATTAGCTGCGCGTGGGGAGGCTGGAATGGAGAGTTAGAGACACCTCCCCCATCTCGTTCCAGGATTTAAAGCCACCCTTCCAGTTTCAGGAAAGCTGGAGAAAGGCCACTGTTCTTGCTTCCCCACACCCCCATTTGCAGCTTAGCACAGGGAAGGAGGAGGCAGAGCGCAGGATAACCAGGCACCGGGTGCTGAGGAAACTGAGTGAGACAGGGCTCCTTCCCTCCTGGACGTTACGGTTCAGTGGGGGAGAGGGACAGTAAACAGAGAAAAGGAAACGTTGCAAAGACTGATGGGCGCTGTGGAGAAAACAGGGTCCGAGACACCGGGAGCTGTGAGCAGGTGACCACACGGAGCCAGGACGGCCTGGGGAAGAGCACTCTGAGCAGAGGGTGGGGCGGGCCCTGAGGCCCTGAGGCACGAGGAGTGTGGCCGCGCGCAGCACAGGAAGACCAGCTGCAGCTGGTGAGCGGGGGACGGTGGTGGAGACAAGCTTGGCCACAGCGGGCACTGGGGTGAGGGATTTATATTTTGGCCTAAATGCACTTAGCCCCGCCCACTGAGAAGCATGCGCCAATAGACACCAGTCTCTCTTCCGTCTCCCCAGTCCCAAAATGTAACCTGTCCCTAAGCAGGAGCCAGCGAGAAAAAAATGGAGCCGCTGGAAGTCTTCCCCAGTAGGACTCCGACCTTGCACAGGCCGAGGACTCCAGTTCCCCTGATGCCAGCGCCCAGAGTGGTTAACGTCCTCACCGCTGATGTTCTCACTCAGGAATACCGTGACTCCCACCAGGAATGAGTTGATTGGCACGACCGGATGGCTGCCTGTCAGGGCCTTTCTTGGAATTTCTTTGACAAAAGACTTAGAAATCCCTTTAAATTCTAGTCCTTGCCCTCCCAGGCCTGGCTCTCCAAACTGGGCACGAAACCCCCGAGGGTCTTTGGGGCATGACGCCCTAGACCGTCTCTGCTTTCTGTGTCCCCTTTATCCTGCCTGTGCCTGTATTTACTTTTTTTCATTTATAAAAAAGGAAGGATAATAAAATCTGTGTTGTATGGGTTGTTTTAAAGATAGCCTCCATATTATCGTCTTCACCATCTCTTGGGTTTACTCCAGCCTGGCTGGGCGCTGCTCCAGGCTTCCGCCAGCCTTTCCTGTCAGCCTCCGGTGGCTCTCACTGCCGAGGTTGGACCTGTCGTGGGAGCCCTGCGGCTTCCGCTTCACCTGCCCCACCCCCGCCAGTGCGTGCCTACTTCTTCCTCGGCCCGAAATTCTCTGCATTCACTCCTTCATTCAAATATTACTCCCTGCGAGGCAATTGTTAAAACCAAAGTACATTTCTCAAATTTTTACCCGGGAGACCTCCTTGGTTCTTGCCTTGCTCACGAGAGACGAATTCCGGTGACAAACACGTAGAGTGGAAATGAGATAGCAAGTTTATTTATGAAATACACTTGAGCAAAAAGGCTGCAAGTGGGCGCTCAGCTACTCTGAGTGCCCCCACTATTGGGGTTTGGGGATTTTTATGCTTGTAGCCAACTTCTAGATTCCCCCCTCCTCCCCTCTCCAGACCTTGGGATGAATACGGTTTCAAAGGCTTTCTTTCCCAGCGAGTGGAAAGGACACACACAGAATTTCAGTGGCTTCTCTTCTGCGCTATCATAGTTTTGCTCGTGATTTCAAAACACCCCGTGGTTTCACCCCGCCGGGCCCAGGACTGCCGAGTCAGTGAGTGGGACGTGTGTCCCCCCTCCCTCTCCCTGCCTTGGTTTACTGCCTATTCTGCATAACAAAGTTGCAAGCATGGGTTAAAGTCTGATTTTAGATTTACAGGAAGGAAATTAGCAAAAAGGGAACATTGATTCAAAGAACAAAAATTAGGAAGTGATTTTACAGCAAGACAACTGAGTGTCTGGGGCCGTGCTGCCCAACAGAACTTACCATGACAGCGACGTCTCACACTGCCCATTATAGGGCCACCAGTGTGTCTGACTGTTAAGCATTTGAACTGTGGAACGTGTGACTGAGGAAATGATTTTAAATTTTATTGAGTAACCTTTAAATTTAAACAGCCACCTGTGGCTGTGATCACAGTGTTGGACAGAGCAGGGCTCGTAGCTCATTTTAGTGCACTGCAACTCAGTTGTCTCAGTGTTGAGGGAGAAGGTCCAGAAAGATGCAGGAAGAGAGGACGAACGCGGACTGCACCAGATGTCTGCCTCAAGAGCGACGAGGCGGGGGTCCAGCAGATCAGGTGGGCCCAGCCCAGGCTTGCCTCCCCGCTCCACCCTGTCAGAGCTGGAAGCAGGAAGATGGGTGTGGGCAGAGCGAGATGCTGGCTGCGCAGTTTCCCAGCGCCCCCTCGAGGCTGGACCGAAGATGGAGCAGCTCAGAGGGGCCCGGACGTGGCTGGCCCCCTGGGGAAGGCTTAGCGGACCCTGGAGCCCTCCAGAGCCATTGTTCCGGTGTCCCAGTGCCCCGACTCCACATACCCCCGCCTTGATTTTCAAAGATGTTTCCTGGGTGGTGGGGTAGTGGGTGCATTTGCTTTAGTTTAGTTTAGTTTTTTTAAACAAAAAACCTACTTGTTGCTTTTTTTCTGATTACTAAATTGGCACCTGCCAGCCTCCTCTGATTCAGAGAAAACCTGAAGGTATAACTAGGAAAGAGAAAACCACCGGAAATCCCACCCCTGCCCCAGCACCTGGTACACGCGAGCGTCACAGATGAATGTTTCTGAATACGTATCTATGTCTGTTAACATCCAGTTGAATAACTTTTCTGATATTATTTTCCTACAAAAGTTATTAATTAAAAAAACTCAGCAAGACGTTTTGATCCCCCATGTGGGGCACGACCTCACTGGCTCCTGGCAGCAGCTGGGACTGCTGCGTGGGACTCGCCCAGGATGCACCCTGGCTCCTAACTACCCCATACCCTTACACCCCGTTCATGGGTGAGAACACTGAGGCTCAGAGAAGCAAGGGCTCTGCCCTCATCCTGCCTCTCTTTGAACCGGCCTTTGCCAATGGAGCTGTGTGACCTCGGTCAAGGCACTTGACCACCCTGGGCCTCAGTTTCACCCCATCGAAGACGGATAAGAGAAGTGCCTGCAGCCCACAGTGCTGGGGTGAGGAGTACATGTCACGATGGGTTAAGGCCAGGCAGCGCCAGCTTCTCCTGTGATTAACTTGCCTAAGTTACCTGACAGCAGCAGCACAGCATGCGAAGCTTCTGCAAAATCCCACCTTCTCCCGCTAAGACTACGGACCAGCTGGCGGGTGGAGAGGCGGGCAGCATCATTTTGGCGGGAGGCCAGCTCCTTGGTCCCCGCTGCCCCCTAGTGGCTCACTCTGGCCCCAGCGCCTGCCTCTGTTCCACAGCTGCAGGTCCAGGTGCAGTCCCAGAGTGGTGCACCCAGAAAACCAGGCCTGGGAGATCCCCACCAGTCCATCCCCACCTCTCTTTCATCTCTGCATTTCTTCCCCACCGGCTCCAGCACCTGACAAATGGGCCTAGCTGACAAACATTAGGAACTCCTGTTGCTCCAAGGACTGTGTGACGTGTGACATGGGGCCAGTCATGTAACCTCTCTCTGCTTGCTTCCTCATCTGTAAAATAGGAATAATAATAGCACCAACCTTGTGGGCGGACACACCGTTAGACTTAAATATGTTAATACACGAAAGGCTTACAAAGGTACCTGTGCAGAGTTAATGCCTGTCCATGTGTTTGCTAACATTCTTCTCATTATGTGAGTCGGTCTGTGGGTGTTGTGGAAGTGAGGGTATAAAACATAAAGGAAATAGCCCTGGCTGGTGTAGCTCAGCGGATTGAGTGCCGGTCTGTGAACTAAAAGGTCCGCAGTTCGATTCTCAGTCAGGGCACATGCCTGGGTTGCTGGCCAGCTCCCCAGTAGGGGGTGCGTGAGAGGCAACCACACATTGATGTTTCTCTCCCTCTCTTTCTCCTCCCCTTCCCCTCTCTCTAAAAATAAATAAATAAAATCTTTTAAAAATATAAAAGGAATAATGACATTCTAAACTTCATGTTACTTTTTGTAAAAAGGACAGTCTGGAGCAATAGAAATCCCAGACAAATGGTCCCAATGGCATCATCCCACCAACTCATGTCTGTGTTTGTCCCCGTGACTTGTAGGCATCATCCGCATGCAAGGTCAATGTTTGTATATTTGCAGAGGTTTATTTTTTAATATACTTTATTGATTATGCTATTACGGTTGTCCCATTTCTCCCCCATCATTCCCCTCCACCCTGCACACCCTCTCCCACCCACGTTCCCCCCCTTAGTTCATGTCCATGTGTCATAAGTTCTTTAGCTTCTACATTTCCCATACTATTCTTGCCCTCCCCCTGTCTATTTTCTACCCACTATCTATGCTACTCATCCTCTGTACCTTTCCCCCCTCTCCTCCTCCCACGCCCCTGTTGCTAACCCTCCATATGATCTCCATTTCAGTGGTTCTGTTCCTGTTCTAGCTGTTTGCTTAGTTTGCTTTTGTTTTAGGCATGGTTGTTAATAGCTGTGAGTTTGCTGTCTTTTCACTGTCATATTTTTGATCTTCTTTTTCTTAGATAAGCCCCTTTAATATTTCATATAATAAGGGCTTGGTGATGATGAACTCCTTCAACTTGACCTTATCTGAGAAGCGCTTTATCTGTCCTCCCATTCTAAATGACAGCTTTGCTGGATAGAGGAATCTTGGATGTAGGTCCTTGACTTTCATGATGTGGAATACTTCTTTCCAGCCCCTTCTTGCCTGCAAGGTCTCTTTTGAGAAATCAGCTGACAGTCTGATGGGAACTCCTCTGTAGGTGACTGTGCCTTTATCCCTTGCTGCTTCTAGAATTCTCTCCTTCATTTGAATCTTCGCTAATGTAATTACAATGTACCTTGGTGTATTCCTCCTTGGTTCCAACTTCTTTGGGACTCTCTGAGCTTCCTGGACTTCCTGGTAGTCTATTTCCTTTGCCAGATTGGGGAATTTCTCTTTTATTATTTGTTGAAATAAGTTTTCCACTTGTTGCTCTTCTTCTTCCCCTTCTGGGACCCCTATAATTCAGATGTTGGGACATTTAATGATGTCCCGGAGGTTCCTAAGCCTCTCCTCATTTTTTTTTTTTAATTCCTGTTTCTCCCTTGTTTTCTGTTTGGTTGTTAGTTTCTTCCTTCTGGTCCACTCCATTGATTTGAGTCCCAGTTTTCCTTCCATCTCTATCGATTCCCCATGCATCTTCCTTCATTTCACGTATTGTAGTCTGCATTGTTTCATCTAATTTGTGAGCAAAATCAACCAATTCTGTGAGCATTTTGATGACCAGTGCTTTGAACTGTGCATCTGATAGGTTGGCTATCTCTCCGACGCTTAGAGGAATTGGCTCTGGGGCTTTCATTTGGTCTCCGGTTTGAGCCACTTTTGGTGGGTTTTTTTTGTTTTGTTTTGGTTTGGTTTTAGTCTGGTCACAGCTATTATGTAGTGAGGGGTGGAGCCTTAGGTGTTCCTCAGGGCGGGGCAGCCCAGTTGCTGGGCTGTGACGCTGTATGTGGGGGCGGGGTCCGAGAGGGAACAATGGCGCCTGCTCCGCTCTCTCCTGGATTCAGTCCCCTCCGCCACTTTCCCTCTGCCTGGACCGTCTGCTCGAGCGAACGTGGGACCACCTGGTCAGCCAGCCGCCTTGTGCGGCCTCACTGGGTCTGCACAGTTGCCCCACTGTGCTCGGGGTCCGCCAGCTGCTGCCTGTGGGACTGGTGACCGCCAGCGGCCGCCTGTGCACCTGGGAACTGCCAGCTACTGCTCCCTGTGTTCCCGGGTCCTCACCTCCACTTTTTCCTGCCATGACTCTGCCCCTCTTACTGGTCTGGATGAATGGTTGTTGGACTTCCGTACAGTTCAATTTTCTATAAGTTCTGGTTGTTTTCTTGTTTGTAAATATTTGTTGTCCTTAATTTTGGTTGTGAGAGGAGGCACAGTGTGTCCGCCTACACCTCCATCTTGGCCGGAAGTCCCAGGTTTATTTTTTTAAAGACTTTATTTATTTATTTATTTTTAGAGAGAGGGGAAGGGAGGGAGAAAGGGATGGAGAGAAATATCAACTGGTTGCCTTTCACATGCCCCCAAATGGTGACCTGGCCTGCAACCCAGGCATGTGCCCTGCCCAGGAATCAAACCAGCGACCTTTTGGTTCACAGGCCCAGCACTCAATCCACTAAGCCACACCAGCCAGGACTTTGCAAAGCACTTCATTCCTCACCACATGGCCACATACATTATATCTATTTTCTCCTTCCTTTCCCTGCCATTTTCCTCTGGTCCTCTTGGGTTCTTCCACATACCACTGTGTAGGATCTTGCCCAACTCTCCTTCTCTCCTCCGTATAGACCCAAGTTGCCAAGCTTCCAACAGGTCTTTCCAGAGGAGAATGAGCCAAGAGAGGCAGCAATGCTCAGAGAGAGTGACATCAAACCACACTTTGGACCCTCGCTCTAGGTGGCACCTGACCGCAGCCACAGAATGACTCCTGACTCAAACCACGGACTGATTCTTGACCCACACTATGGGCCTATTTGTGATCCTGGCTGCAGACTGACCCAGGCAATGCTGACCCCTAGCCCTGGCCACAGACTAATCACTGACCCCAGCCATAGACTGATCTCTAACTCTGGCCACCCAGGTCCCTCACTGACACCCCACCCCATCTGGCAACTGGCATTTCTTGACTTCCAGCTGGAAAATTCAGCTTGAGTTGGGTAACACAGCTGTCCATCTGCCCTGCCTCTCTGCCATGGAACCACAGGGCAAGCCGACAGTTGCCCTTTTTAACCAAAGAGAGCAGCATTAGGAGAAGGCCCCTTCGCCAACTTCCTTCTGCTTTGGATGTGATGTCTGGTGGGCTGACACCCGTCTTGTGACCATGGGGCGGGGGGCCGAGCTGGACGTGAAGGGCAGTGTTCTGAAGGTGGTGCAGTGGGAGGGGGAGAGAGCCTGCAGCCTTGATTGCTTCACCAAGTGAGCAACTCAATTTCTGGGTTCTTTTTTTTAAAGATTTTATTTATTTATTTTTAAAGGGAAGGGAAGGGAGGGAGAGAAACATCAATTGGCTACCTCCCACACATACCGCAACTGGGGACCTGGCCCACAACCCTGGCATGTGCCCTGACTGGGAATCGAACCAGCAACCTTTCACTTTGTGGGATGATAATCAATCAATTGAGTCACACTTGTCAGGAAAGGATTCCTAAATAAACCATAGACCTGCTTTTGTTGAAACCACTGTGGTGCTGCTTTGCAGGTATAAGGCAGTCTTAAAGATCATAGTACGTGGAATAATGAACCTCCAAAGAAATTTACATCCTAAGCAATTTGAAGATACTAAAATGCTAGCTTTGAAGATGGAAGAAAGGGCTATGAGTTTAGGAATGCAGGTAACCACTAGAAGCTGGAAAAGTGAAGGCACAGATTCTCTTCTAGAGTACTTGCTGACACCTTGATTTTTAGCCTGCCCATTCCTAATCTGGGTACCAAGAGTCATCATCTTGTATTCTCATCTTTTTCTAAAAAGAAGGCCTGTGTTTTAATTTTGCACTGAGCCCCTCAAATTGTGCAGCTATTTCTGATACAAGGTCATTTCTTCTCTACAGAGTTGACCTGCCACTCCCGCTGGACCCCAAAACACCATCAACGCCCCTCCATCCACCACGTTTTTCAGCTTCTTCCTTCTGCAGCTTCTCTCCATCACCATGGTAATCAGTCCTAGTGCCTTCCATCTGCAAGCAACCAGATTCCCTCCCGGGTGCCTCCCACTTCTCCCTCTCCCTCTCTCTTCTTCCCTGCCCAGACTCGGTCCTCGAAAGTGTCTCCTCTCTGTCCCCACTTCCTCCCTGCACTCCCGCTCCTCAGTCCTCAGCTCTCTGTGCAGAAGCTGCCTGCACTTCTGCCATGAAACTGCTTTCACTGGCGCCCGGTCTGTTTCGTCCACATCTTCCCACAGCATGAGCCTCTCCTAGTTCTTGAGCCTCTGCGCCGAGTGCTTCTGCTGCTGGCTGGCTGCGCGCCCTGCTCAGATCCCTTCCCCAGGGTCTTCTCCTCTGCCCTCCCTGAACATCGGGGCCTCGGGGCCCATATCAGGCCCTGCATGCACGCGCGCACACACACACACACACACACACACACACACACACACTCCGTGGGCAATCTCATCTGTTTCATCTGGTTCCACAGAGTTAACTGCAGCCTTTATGAAACCTACTGGAGTTCCGTGAGGCAGGGACTGTGTCGCCCAGCACCCAGCACAGTGGCTGGCATGTAGACTATGCTCAGTAATCATCTGTTGAATGAATGAATGATCTCTTCTGCATAGATCTCCCAGCCCAGATCTCTGTCTGAGCTTCAGACCCATATATCCATCCCAGTGTCCACATCTCCCACCTGGACATTTCACACGTCCTGTCTAGCGCACATCACCCCCCAACGTGACATGTGTGATGAGATATCGTATATTTTATTAAGCCCCAGGTCTCCCATGCCTCCCGCATGGAAAGGCAGATTCCGTGGTACCGAGGTTTTCGCTTGGTCGGTTCACTGCTGTGTCCCAGGGCCTCAGAGTGGGGTGTGGTGTACAGGTGAACAAGGAATGGGTGTCCCTGCACTTCAGACCCAGTGCACCCCAAACTGAGCCCTCCGTGTCCCCCACCTTCCACCCCCGGGTCCTGGTCTCAATTGCTAAAGCCACAGAGCAGGCATCGCCCCAGCGGGTCCACCTCCTCCCTCACTCCCCGGCGGGAGGTTCAGGTGCGGGTCCTCTGTCCTCGGGCCCCTCCGGGGACTCTGTCTGGACAAGTCCGGCTCCGTGTTTTTATCACCGGAAACTGTGCGAACAGCACCTTCCTTCTCCAGCACTCTCCCGCCGTGACGGGAGCTGTTTCTCTGCCCCTGCCCTTTCCCTGCTCACACAGCTCCCGGGCTCCCAGCAGCGGGAAGTGTGCGGCACATGCCCCCGGGGTGACCCCAGTGACAGACACAGCCAGCCCCTGGGGTCCCTAAGATGACGTTAGGTGCTGTGTGAGGACATGGGTGTGAAAGGGCATCAAACCAAGGAAATGATTCCTTTTTCAATTCTTTCTCCCCTTCTGACTCGTCTTCCTCAGGCTATACCACATCCAGCTAGAGTTGCAAAACTCTTATTTTACTTTTAACTTATCCTCTTTTTGGTTCTCTACAGAATTGTTACAATTCATGAACACTTTATTTTGTGAAAGATTTTATTTATTTATTTTTAGAGAGGGGAAGGGAGGGAGAAAGAGTGGGAGAGAAACATCAATGTGTGTGGTTGCCTCTCATGCACCCCCTATTGGGGACCTGGCCCACAACCCAGGCATGTGCCCTGACTGGGAATTGAACTGGTGACCTTTTGGTTCACAGGCCGGCACTCAGTTCACTGAGCCACACCAGCCAAGGCTAGATAGCAATAACTTTAATGTTTCAAGGTAACAAAGAGATTTGTAAAGCCATTTTTAAATACATATAAATATAATTATTCCTAAAAAGTTAACCTAAAACAACTTTTGTTCTATTTACATCTATATAATTTACTTGTTCTTAATAAATTTGTTTACATTACTTATGAGATTTTCATCATACCAAGTTTTTTTTCTGACAAATTTTGCAACAGACATGAACTTATTTGACTAATAAATCCAAGTAGAAAAAATATTACACTTAATTCTGATAACTCTAAGGGTATGCCTATTTAATCAAACCAAACTCAAACCTCTTTAATATCAAACATTTCCCTAGAGCATGTGATTCTCAAAGGTATTTGAGTTATTTTATGGTTTTGAGAATTTTTATGTAAGTACTTATTTTAGTCAATTAAATAGAGCTCTTTTACAAATTAACAATACCATATACAATAGAAAATACCACACAGCACGCATGAACATATAGACAGAAGCAAAGGGAAAACTTTGGCCTTTGTTTTAAAATTATCACCATGAGAAGGGTATAATAATATAAAAGAACAGTTGGATCCAAACTGTATTTCTGACATATGGAATTAGGGCTACCCACTTAGATGATTAAAGATTTTTCTGGTTAACATTTTTGGAGAAGACATTTAATCTTATGAAAGCTATGAGCTAGATTTTGAGCAAGCGTGTTTCTATTGCTGTTCGTATTTTTTAGCTTCTTTTTTTTCTTCAATCTTATAAACAGAAGGGGGTAAATAAAGATGGGATTGAACTGCTTTTCTAGAGCTGCATTTCTGGTTTCACAAAGATTTGTGTGATGGGGAAAAATAACGGCTCTCAATACCCCCCACCAATGTGTGACATAAGTGACATCTTAGGTTGATCTACCAATCTAACTAAATCACACCTAATCTGCCACTTTCCCTCTGGGTACATTGAAATGTTTTAGCTTAGGGGAGAATGCTTATCAGGCTCAAATATCAGCTTCCAATCAAATTATTTTGAAATTATATTTTGCCTTTTACTTTATTATTATCTTTTTATCCTCACCCAAGGACATGCTTATTGATTTTAGGGAGAGAGGAAGCAGGGCAGGGGGCGGGGGAGAGAGAAAGAGAAAAAGAAAAACATCCACGTGAGAGCGAAACACTGATTGGTTGCCTCTCATACACACCCTGACCAGGACTGAACCCACAATTCAGGCATGTTCTCTGACCAGGAATCAAACCTGTGACCTTTTGGTTTATGGAATGATACCCCAACCAACGGAGCCACATTGGCCAGGGCGATTTGGCCAAATTGTTATCATAGTTAGTAAACTCATTTAACTTTCTTGTCAGGTTTCAGCTGGGACAAACTAAACATTTCTGGAAGAATTAAACAATTTCATGGACTCAAGAGGGTGCAAAGATTATGTCAATGTTAGGACATGTAACCTTGTAGAAAATTTTTATAAGAGTTTATTTGAGACTTCTGGCCAAGATGGAGGCGTAGGTGGACACACTGTGCCTCCTCTCAAAACCAAAATTAAGGACAACAAATATTTAGAAACAAGAGGACAACCAGAACTGATAGAAAATTGAACTGTACGGAAGTCCAACAATCATTCATCCAGACCAGTAAGAGGGGCAGAGTCATGGCAGGAAAAAGTGGAGGTGTGGACCCCGCACACAGGCAGCAATGGCTGGCAGTTCCCAAGCATGCAGGTGGCGGCTAGCAGACCCCAGGCACACAGGTGGTGGCTAGTGGATCCCGGGCACAGGGTGGCAACAGTGCAGACCCAGGGAGGCCATGCAGGGCGGCTGGCTGACCAAGTGGTCCCATATTCACACGCAGATAATCCAGGTGAAGAGGAAGCGGCAGAAGGGACTGGAATCCAAGAGAGAGCAGAGCAAGCACCATTGTTCCCTCTCGAACCCTGCCCCCACATACGTCATCATGACTCAGTGACTGGGCTGCCCCACACTGGGGAACACCCAAGGCTCCACCCCTCACTATATAACAGCCATGACCAGACCCCTCCACCCAAAAAAAAGGCTCAAATGGGAGAACAGATCAAAGCTCCAGAGCCAATTCATCTAAGAGACCAAGAGATAGCTAACCTATCAGATGCACAGTTCAAAGCCCTGGTAATCAGGATGCTCACAGAATTGGTGGATTTTGCTCACAAATTGTATGAACAAATACAGGCTACAATACGTGAAATGAAGGAAGACGTATAGAGAACCAATAGAGCTGGGAGGAAAACTGGGACTCAAATCAATGGAGTGGACCAGAAGGAAGAAACAAACAAACAAAGAAACAAACAGAAAACAAGGAAGAAACAAGAATTCAAACAAATGAAGAGAGGCTTAGGGACCTCTGGGACATCTTTAAGCATCCCAACATCCAAATTATAGGGGTATCAGAAGGGGAAGAAGAAGAGTAACAAGTGGAAAACTCTTTTGAACAAATAATAAAGGAGAACTTCCCCAATCTGGCAAAGGAAATAGACTTCCAGGAAGTCCAGGAAGCTCAGAGAGTCCTAAAGAAATTGGACCCAAGGAGGAACACACCAAGGCACATCATAATTACATTAGCCAAGATTAAAATGAAGGAGAAAATTCTAGAAGCAGCAAGGGGACAGTCACCTACAGAGGAGTTCCCATCAGACTGTCAGCTGATTTCTCCAAAGAGACCTTCCAGGCAAGAAGGGGCTGGAGAGAAGTATTTGAAGTCTTGAAAGGCAAGGATCTACATCCAAAATTGCTCTATCCAGCAAAGTTTTCATTTAGAATGGAAGGGAAGATAAAGTGCTTCTCAGATAAGGTCAAGTTCAAGGAGTTCATCATCACCAAGCCCTTAATATATGAAATGTTAAAGGGACTTATCTAACAAAAAGAAGATCAAAATATGACAGTGAAAATACAGCAAACTCACAGCTCTTAACAACAACGCCTAAAACAAAAGCAAAGAAGTAGAACAGGAACAGAACCACAGAAATGGAGATCACATGGAGGGTTAGCAACAGGGGAGTGGGAGGAGGAGAGAGGGGGAAAGGTACAGAGGATGAGTAACATAGATGGTGGGTAGAAAATAGATAGGGGGAGGGCAAGATTAGTGTGGGAAATGTAGAAGCTAAAGAACTTATGACACATGCACATGAACTAAAGGGGGGGAATGTGGGTGGGAGGGGGTGTGCAGGGTGGAGGGGAATGATGGGGGAGAAATGGGACAACCGTAATAGCATAATCAATAAAATATATTTTAAAAAAGATATGTTGTATGTCAAGGTGAGGTCATGATAAATATCAGAGTCACGTTGAGTGTCAACATCAGGGCAATGATCAAGGCCAGTGCAAGGAACAGGTCTAGGTTAAGATGATAGGACAATCAAAATTGGTGACAAGGTTACATCAGTGTCAGAGTTAGGGTGAGCCTAAGAGTAAGAATCATGCTCAGGGTCATGAAACTTGTATAATTTTGTTAACCAATGTCACCCCAATACATTCAATAAAAAGGAAAAATGTAAGCCAGGATGAGAATGAGAATTAGAATCAATGTCAAGATTAGCTTCAGGGTCAGAGTCATGGTGATGGTCGCATTAAAAGTCAGCATTTGGATCATAGTGAGAGTATGAAAGAGCATGAGGGTCAGAGTGAGTTTCAAGTAAAGGTTAGGGTAAGAAGGAGGGTCTGAATCAGAATCAGGGCCAGAGTCAAATAGAAGAGTCAGCATGAGGGTCACAGGGTGATGCTCATTGTGAGACACTCTCACATAAGTGAGGATAAGATCTGAGTTGTTTGTGTCAAGATGAGCACCAGAATCCAGTGAGAGTGAATATCAGTGTAAGAGACATGGTCAGTATCAGAATCAGGCTGCGGGTCTAAGAGAAGGTTCAGAATTGGATGAGGGTGAAGGTCAGGCCAGGTCAGATCAGTGTTAGGGTGAGACTGAGGATGAAGGTCAGTTTTACAGTGTGAATAAAGTTAGGCAAATGTTCATGGATAAGATAAGGGTCAGAGCCTGGGTAAGAGTAGATGTGAATTGCAGTCTTGGGGACGGTATGGTTCACAATCAGAATCAGAGTTATGTTCATGGACATAGTGATGATCAGGGTCGATTTGAGTGTAGGAGTGAGGTTTTGGTTAGGCTGACAGTCAGAGTAGATTCCGAGTGTGGGTCAGGGTCAAGGTAAGTGTCGGGGTGGGGTCAAAAGTAAAAGTCAAAGTAAAAATGCAGATCTGAGTAAGCATTTACTTACTAAGAGGGTCATGTTCAAGGCCAAGTTCAGGACATGGTAACAAGCATGGTCTGATTCAGAGTATGATTTCAGGTTCAATCAGGAGAAAGGTTGGCATCTCATACATTTAAGGATAAAGATCAAAGTCAGGTTTGGAGTGAGAGGTTGTGTGAATTATTGGGTCTTGATGAATATAAGGGTCACTTTGATGCTCAAAGTCATGTTGAGTCATTGTGAGGGTCAGAATGGGCGTCAGTGTCAGACCCAGGATGAAAAGTCAAGAGTGTGGCAAATTTACATAGTCATGCTCAGGATGAGGGTCAGGGTCAGGGTCAGGATCAGGGTAGGGTGTCAACATGAGCCAGGGTAAGAGTGGGGGTTGTTGTCAGAGTCAGGCTGAGAGTCTGGTTCAAGTCCAGCTAAAGTTTCACATTCAAGGCAATTTTAAGGACATGGTGAAGGTATGTGTGAGAGTTATTGTAGAGTCAGGGTCAGGGTCAGGTAAATGTCAAGTTTGTGGTCATAATGACAGTCATGATAAGGCTGAGATTCAGGCTAGGGTAAATATCAAGTTAAGTGCTCGTGTAGGGTTAGGGTAAGAATGAAACTGAAGGCAAAGGTGAGCGTGAAGGTCAGGGTCAAGTACAGAATCAGGGTCAGGGTGAGAATTAGACAGAGTGTCTAAATGAGAATCAGGATCACAGTCATGGTGATTATCATGATCAGAAAGACACAAGTTAAGAGTGAGCATTAGCCTTGGCTGGTGTGGCTCAGTGGATTGAATGCAGCCTGGGAACCAAAGGGTCGCTGATTCAATTCCCAGTCTAGTGTCGCAGACACCGGCCTGCAGTGTCCACAGTGTTATGGATGAGATAAGATAAATTCACATGGACTACCGAGTCCTGTGGAGGAAAAGAGATGGCACAGCTACTCTCTCAAGGGGAGAGCACCTCGGAGCGGCCCGATCCTTGCCTTGACAGGCTTTCATTGGCTTTCTAACAGCATACATCAAAGAAGGTTTTCATTCATTATGCTCAGGTTTGCTTTAGATAATTACTTTTTACAGATAGCAATGGGAAGGATGTTACTGATTACTTCTTACAGATTAACAAGGAAAAAATGTTGCAAATGCAAGGGAACAATAAGAATAACAGGTCTGGTTACACTTCAGTCCTTGGGAGAATTGGCACAGACTTCAGGAAGGTACTGTAAAGATATGCAGCGAAGGCTTGCTGCCTGAACTCAGGGTGAGGGAGTTTTAGCAAGAGCAAGTCAGAAAGCAGCCTAGGTATAATGCAGGCCTGATTTCCCACAGAACTTCTTCATGGGTGTGGTCCTGTGTGCCAACTCACTCCCCACTGGTTTTCCACGTGGGTGCTGAGCTACATTTCCATGCCTCGAAAAGTGGTTCCCTACAGTCTATCTAAGGCACATGCCTGGGTTGCGGGCCAGGTCCCCAGTGTGGGATGTGCAAGAGGCAACCACACATTGATATTTTTTTCCCTTTCTTTCTCCCTCCCTTCCTCTCTCTAAAAAAAAAATAAAATCTTTAAGACAAAAAAAAAAAAAAAAAAAAAAAAGAGTGAGCGTCATGGTGAGGTTTAGGTATAGAACAGAAGTAGCACCAGAATGAGTGTGAGTCAAGATGATAGTGCATATATACCTCAGGGTCAGAGTCACAGTCATGATCAGTGTCTAGGTAAAACTTAGGATCAGAGTCAGGATCATGGTGAGAGTGCCAGTGTGAGCATTGACTAAGGGTCAGGCGACTAGAGGTTCAGTGTCAGTGTGAAAACAAGGACATGATGAGGGTCAGGGTGGGGTTAGCATCAGACTAGCATGATGGTCATACTGAAGTCACAGTTAGGGTCTGTGTCAGGTTGAATGTCATGTTAGTGTAATAGCCAGGGTCATTTTGAGGGGCCAGGTCAGGGTAAGTGTGTGGAAGCAGTTCAAGGTCAGGGTGGGGTTAAGAATTACTGTCAGGATTATCATCAAGGGAAAAGTCAGGGTGAGGGTCAGAGTCAGCATCCTTGTTTCAGGGTCAGGGTGAGATTCAATCATGTACAGTGTGAGGTTAAGGGTCAGAATCAAAGTCGGACACAGGGTAAGGCATGAGGGTCAAAGTCAGGTTAGGGTCAGAGTGCTTATGTGTATCATAAGGCTCAGAGTCAACTTCAGAGTCAGTATTTTGTCAGGGTTAGTATCGGGGTCAGGTTGAAGATCAAGTTCAGTTTACATTTTGAGGGGTTGGGGAGTATAGAATCAGAGTCAGAGTCATATTGTTGACGGGAGAGACCTGGTTCTTCTTGCTGGTGCATGTAAAGAACTACATATCAGCAAATCTTGTAGTATGTAATCAGTTTATTTGTGGCCCGTTCCCATGGAAGAGAACAGGACTGGGTAGAGTAGGGGGTGAAAGGCAAAGTTTCAGGGCAAAGCAGGGTGACAAAAGCAAGAGAGACTGAAGACCACGGTGGCAAGGCCCCGGGCAGCCTGAGGCCTGGTGGCCAGAGGCCCAGTGGCCCGAGAGCCAAGAGCACCCTGAGCCCCCACTCTGAGAGAGAAAGAGAGAGAGAGAGAGAGAGAGAGAGAGAGAGAGAGAGAGAGAGAGAGAGAGAGAAAGTCTTTTGTTCTGAGGACTTATATAGTTGGTGGGATAGGAGAAAAAAAAGTTACATATTGATTAACGGGTAAATGTGGTACCAGCTTTCCTGGGGGAATGTGACTACCTAACCTCAGGTATGTGTGGGAGTCTGTTAGCCCAAATCCTTATCTTGCTCCAGACCCCATGTGTTCATCTTGTTGTAAAACAAATACGTGACAGGAGGCAGTTAATTAAATTGGGTCACTTTCCAGAGTTTTTTATGGGCTCTTTCTGTAAGCATCAGGGACTCCCTCAGTAAAACAGATAGTGACCAGAGGTAGGCAATTAACCCAAGTTGTTTTATGGGCTTTTTCTTTGGGCACCGGGGACCCTCTCCAGCATTCCAGGCCTTGGGGTAAAAGCACAGCTTCAAGGTTTTCTTTCCCCGATGGTGGAAATGCTACATAGAATTTCAAGGACTTACCTTCCTTCTTGCTATCATAGTGTTTCTTGTGGTGTTGGAGCACCTGGCACTATTATCAGACCAGGCTCAGGACTGCTGAGTTAGTGCATGAGACTTGTCTCCTTCCTCCTCCCTGCCTCGGTTTACTATTTATTCTGCCTAATTGGTAAAAGGCCTTGCCTGGCAACCAGGGTGCTAAATGCTGACCAGTAACAGTATTGCAGGCTCTGAGTTCTTCCTATGCTGTCTCCTGCCTCAATATCAGAGATCAGTTTGAGGGTGAGGCAGGGTGATTGTCATTGTCAGAGACCTGGTCAATATCAGCATCAGGCTGAGGGTCTGAGAGAAGGTAAGTGTCAGAACTGGGTGAGGTTGAAGCTCAGACCAAAGTCAGGAGGATGGAGATAGGTTCAAGGACAGAGTGAGAACAGATTCAGAGCCCAGTTCAGGATCAGGATCAGGATCAGGTTGGTCAGGTTCAGCATGCAGTTTAGAGTAATTTAAATCAGCTTAACAGTCAGTGTAAGAGTGAGTGCGAAGGTCTAGATTCAGAGTAAAGTTGAATATCAGTATTGGTTTAGATTCAGTCTGCAGGTCCAATAAGGGTCAGGGTATGGGTCAGGTGTACAATGTAGTTGAAGGTGAGGGTCTGAGGCAGGTCTGAGGCAGGTCAGGGTATGGATGAGGGTCAGCACAAATGTCAGATTCTCAGTGACAAAGGTCTGATTGAGGATGAGCGTCATGGTCTGGGTTAGAGTAAGAAAGAGGCTCACAGTGGGATTCAGAGTCTGTGTCATGTTCACAACCAGTGTCACAGGAGAGGCAGATTCAGGGTAAAGGTAAGGATTGGGTTGAGGGTCAGGGCCAGCGTCAGGATGAAGGTCATTGTCAGGACAGCTTGAGAGTTAAGGTCAGGATCAGGGTCCCAGCAGTAGTAGTGTCAGGATCAGCTTCAGAGTCAAAGTCAGAGTGTTGGTCAGTGTCAGGCTGATGATCACAGTGAAGCTAAGGATCAGGTTCAGAATCAGAGTCTGTGTGTACTTAGGGCCTTAGTTAGGACTTGTCAGGGTCAATAAGAGGGTGAAGATAAAGGTCATGGTTAGGGTCAGGGACATGCTAAGAGTTAGTCAGTGTCACAATTAGTGTAGGGTTGAGGCAGGAGACAGCATAGGAAGAACTCAGAGCCTGCAATACTGTTACTGGTCAGCATTTAGCACCCTGGTTGCCAGGCAAGGCCTTTTACCAATTAGGCAGAATAAATAGTAAACCGAGGCAGGGAGGAGGAAGGAGACAAGTCTCATGCACTAACTCAGCAGTCCTGAGCCTGGTCTGATAATAGTGCCAGGTGCTCCAACACCACAAGAAACACTATGATAGCAAGAAGGAAGGTAAGTCCTTGAAATTCTATGTAGCATTTCCACCATCGGGGAAAGAAAACCTTGAAGCTGTGCTTTTACCCCAAGGCCTGGAATGCTGGAGAGGGTCCCCGGTGCCCAAAGAAAAAGCCCATAAAACAACTTGGGTTAATTGCCTACCTCTGGTCACTATCTGTTTTACTGAGGGAGTCCCTGATGCTTACAGAAAGAGCCCATAAAAAACTCTGGAAAGTGACCCAATTTAATTAACTGCCTCCTGTCACGTATTTGTTTTACAACAAGATGAACACATGGGGTCTGGAGCAAGATAAGGATTTGGGCTAACAGACTCCCACACATACCTGAGGTTAGGTAGTCACATTCCCCCAGGAAAGCTGGCACCACATTTACCCGTTAATCAATATGTAACTTTTTTTTCTCCTATCCCACCAACTATATAAGTCCTCAGAACAAAAGACTCTCTCTCTCTCTCTCTCTCTCTCTCTCTCTCTCTCTCTCTCTCTCTCTCTCTCTCTCTCTCAGAGTGGGGGCTCAGGGTGCTCTTGGCTCTCGGGCCACTGGGCCTCTGGCCACCAGGCCTCAGGCTGCCCGGGGGCTTGCCACCGTGGTCTTCAGTCTCTCTTGCTTTTGTCACCCTGCTTTGCCCTGAAACTTTGCCTTTCACCCCCTACTCTACCCAGTCCTGTTCTCTTCCATGGGAACGGGCCACAAATAAACTGATTACATACTACAAGATTTGCTGATATGTAGTTCTTTACATGCACCAGCAAGAAGAATCAGGTCTCTCCTGTCAACAGGGTCATAGTGAGGATCAACTTCAGGATTAGGGTCAGGATAAGATTCAGGTTGAGGTTCAAAGTCAGGGTAAAAGTTTGGGTCAGGTAAAGTTCAGGGTCTTCAGCATCAGGATCAGTGTGAGGGTGAAAATGAGAGACAATGTCAGTGTGAAGCTCACGGTTATTGGGAGGGTAAGGGTGTCTATATCATGCTCAGGATAAAAGTCAAGTGGGATAGGGTGAGGGTCAGGGTGAAGTTAAAGGTGAGGTTCAAGTTCAGAGTCAGCCCTAGGGTCAGGGTCAATATCAGAATAAGGAGAAGAGCAAGGTTATGGCTATAATATTTCACCTTCTGTTTACTGATGCGGACCCCGGCTCATGGGGTCTGCCACATTGTGGATGAGACACGAGAAATTCACACAGACTACCGAGTCCTGTGGAGGAAAAGGGACGGCATGGCTTCTCTCTTAAGGGGAGAAAAAGCCTTGGCCCTTGCTGTGACAGGCCTTTATTGCTTTTCTGGGCACATTACATGATGGTCCTCATTTACTATGCACAGGTTCACTTTAGGTGGTTACCTTTTACAGAAAACAAAGGCGAAGATGCTGCTAATCACATCACAGAAGAGGGATATTTGCAAATGAAAAGGGAAAAGTAGTTGAACGGGTTACACTCATCCTAGGAAGGCTTAGCATGGATTTTAAGAAGTTACTTTGCAGTAAATGTTTGCAGCCTCAATCAGGGTGAGGGAATTTTAGCAAAAGCAAGTCTCATAGCAGTCTAAATACAATGCAGGCCTGATTCCCCATGGGAGAACTGATCCGTGGGCGTGGGTCTTGTCTGGGCCCATGCCATGCAGAATGGTCTCCTACAGTTTACAATCTTATTTCAAGTATTAATTCAGGTATGTTGACAGGTACTGCTGTCAAAGTAAAGGAAGCATTATGCTTCCTGCTAACTCTGGTTAATTTTTCTGCAGAAACAATAATGGATTTGGGGTACTCACTGGTCCAGTCATTTAATTTTATTATTATGGGCCATCATATGCTGATGGTTCATACCATATCTCTGAAAAATCAAAATATTCCAAATTTTACTTCTTTGTAGATTCAAGACCAGATGCTTGGGTAATCAGCATGTGAAAACATGCAGTGAAGTTTAACAAGTTTCTGTCCTTAAAATTTGTTTTGGAATTTTTCAATTTCATATAGCTTATGAAATGGTTAGAATGAAATTTAGATGTTGAACTTCCCATTTACTACAATATACCTGACAATTAGTCATCTTCCTTTGTCTGAGCATTTACAAAATTATCAGCCCGCAGCTCCAGAGGCTGGATAATTCCATGTTTAGGGTAAGTTTATCTTCATTAATTGAGCCAAAGTGGCTTCTGACCATTCTTTTCAGCTGCACCTGTACAGCACTGGAACAAATCTAATGCTTTTTAAACAGGGTTCCTTGGTCTCTCTGCTCCACCCCTACACAGCAATCAGGTCTTTTTGCAAGGGTGATTCTATTGACTATTGTCCCACCTCAACAGCCCTGGGTCCCCATTAATGGGCTAAGATTGTCTGCGGGGTGCAGTGGGAAGGCCCTTCCCTCCACATAAGCCACCAATCACACTTCAGAGGTACTGGCTTCCTGTTTCCCTGGGAGGTCACAGTTGTCTTGCTGGGTCTAGGGTCACCTCACACTGGTTTGGGGCACTGAACTAGTTCCCTTGGACCTTGAACCAGACTACAGAGACCCCAAAACCAAAAGACAGAGGTGGGAGTGCACAGATATGAAATGAAGGCTTGCTGGAAGTTGGGATGAGAAAACAAGCCCTCTCAGCTCCAAACCTTTCCTGCTGAAGAGGCAAAATAGCAAATGGCCCAAAGAGAGCCAAGTTCCCTTCTTGGGTGAGTGCCCCACCTCTTAGGCCTGCCCCTCCTGGCCTCCACCTAATACCCTCCCCTCTCCCCAGCCCTACCCTGCTCCGAGGCTTTACTTAGAGATAGTACAGTCAGCAGGTCCCTCGTTCTAACAACTTCATTTTTTTTAAAGCTTGTGAGATGGGTTCCACCCTAGAACCCTAAAATAAGGAAGCTTAAGGTCTGGAAGTCAAAGAGAAAGCAGGTCTAGCCTGGGGAATGACAGAAGAATGAGTCTGCAAGGAGACTGGGCAAGGGAACATTTGCTTCCAATCCTGCTATCTGGGACTAAGGAATGATGGAGTCAAAGGTGTTCTCTCCTGAAAAATACAGGATGTATTAAGCAGTGTAGGAGACTGGAAAAGTGAGGTGGGTGGACTCTTGCTTGATTCCATCAAGCACAGAATGAATAAGACTGGGAGACCTCCAATTACTGTCTTCTAGACAAGCATATTACTGGACCACAATCTCTGGAGAACTTCTATCTCCCTCTTTTTTCAATGACCCCTGTCCCCAGCACTTTCTCTTTAGTGTCTGTCTCCCTTGCCCCTCTTTTAGGCTATTTTGGTACTTCCCAGTGGTTACTTTATTAAATCTCCAAGATCATATCTAGGAAGCAGAACTGAAGGAAAGACACCAACTGCTTCCACAAGTCAAGGACAGACAACCAAAGGAAAGCCAGGAAGACAGCCAAAACAGTGTTGGTCTTTATTGAGGTGTCAAAGTAGAGTCACACCAAGAAGGAGCAGAGCCTGAGGACTTGAAGAATACAGACGCAGGAATTAAGGGTTTCTTTGAAATGCAGGCCTCAGTCTCTGGGCTAGGAGAAAAGCACTGGGTGATTTGGGTGCTCACAAGGACTTTAGGAATGCCCTATATTTGTCCAGGAAAGGGACAGACAGAGTCTTCAGCTCTTGCCGAAGTTCCTCCAGAGCCCTGTCCTGCTCTTCCTGCTCTCCTGACACCTGCTGCCTGTAATAGTTGATGTACAAGTTCACCCAGTCATCCACCATAGTCACCATGGCTTCTTCAGAGACAAGAGGTTCACTGAAGACCTGGGGTAGGGGGAGCATGAGAACGTGGTTAGCAATGTGAGTCAAGAATAACCCACAAACTCTGCCATCCTCTTTTCTCTGATTTGTACTTCCTGTCTCTAGTTGTTTCTATCAACTCTCCCAGCTCCAAATTATTCTTCCTTCTCTGCCCTCACCCACCCTTCAATGTACTAGTCCTGTCTTTTGAAATGGATTACTTGGACTTACCTGCTGATTCAGCAAAGCATTAAATTCCTTTATTCCTGTGGAAATGAGATCTTTATTAGCCTGAAGAAGAGCCATCTGCCTGTTTAGAGAAAGACAAATTTAAGTAACCTTTTACCTCATCTCTGGGTATTTCCCGCAATTCCCTCACTCCACTTAAAGATTCCTGGTGCCCTGCAAGGTCCTTTTCCCTCTAATACCTTTCAAATCCTACCCTGCTCTGAAATCATGTTTCTCCCAGGTTTGCTCACCTTTAGGTCCAGCAGTGCTATTATGTCTCACCCACACTTTTCAGGGTATGTATGTCCCTCTGTGTCAAGCTAGATGTAAGCAAGGAGTTAAGTGTCAGTGTAAGAGGAAAACGCCCTGCATCTCGGTCCTGAGGAGGAGTGATAGTCAACTTAGGGAGCGGAAAGAGGGAGAGGCTTCCCTGAAGTAAGAAAGATAGCAAGGCCATGAGAACAGATAAGTAGAGAGGCCCAGGAAACCAAACCAGGGTCAGATCCTTGCCCTCTGCCCCACACCACAATATCCAGGTTCCAAATGCTCACAAAACTAAGATTAACTGAGTTTACTCTACCAGTTCAAAGATGATATATTAGCAGCTTACATTATTTTTACCATTGATGCCAGGCACTGTTTCAAGCATCTGTTAAGGTATTTATCCTTATAAAAAATCCTATTAGGCAGTTACTAGTTATGTCACAATTTGCAGATGAGCCATCTACAAGATACGGGGAATGAACTCTATCTACCCAGCTGTGTTCTGCAAGAATGGAGATGCAGTTGTCTTGTTCTCTAACATGTCACTAGGCACTCAACAAAGTAGAAACACTCTTTTTCTTCTTTTAAATATTTTCCTAATGTTTTTGAGTTTTAGATGTTTTTCAAATTTCAAAACACCACACTAATTGAGATGAGTAACACATAACAAAAAATGTACCCTGAAAAAGGTGATCGTTTTTGTTCCCTTCCTCTACAAAGTAACCGGCATCAAAGACGTGTGTGTTTCCTGTCACATCTTTCTGCATTCAAAAACCAACATTCACAGTACACTCATAGATATTTGTTGATTTTTTTGTTTATAGCATTTTCTTAACATACAGCAAAATTGACTACTTTTTGGTGTATAATTTATGAATTTTAATACATAGATTCATGTAACCACTACCACAATCAGGATACAGAACATTTTCATCACCCCAAAAAACTCCTTCCTGCTACCCCTTTGTAGTCAACTCCAGTCCCCTCATTAAACCCTACCAAGCATTAATCTGTTCTCCATCACAACAGTTTTGTGTTTTGGAGGATATCTTATAATGAAATCATATAGCATGTAACCTTTAGGACTGGCTTCTTTCTCTCAGAACAACACCTTTAAGATTCATCCAAGTTGTTGCAAGTAGCAGTGAGCATTCATTCTCACTGCTGAGTGTGCATCCCGTGGACACTCCTGTTTATCACTCACTCACTGATGGACAACTGGATTGATCACAGTTTGGGGCAAGCATGAATAGACCTTCTATAAATACTTGTGTGCAGATATTTGTGTGAATATGTTTTCATTGATCTAGGGTAGAAATTATTTGTTTCCACTAGGAGAAATAATTGCAATTCAACCTGACAAAAGCTTTTTAAAAGAATAATTTGACCTTGCGGCCAAGACAGAGGTGTAGGTGGACACACTCTGCCTCCTCTCACAACCAAGATTAAGGACAACAAAGATTTAGAAACAAACAAAAAAATAGATCTGACAGAAAATTGAACTGTAAGGAAGTTCGACAACCATTCATCCAGACTGGTAGGAGGGGCAGAGTCCATGGCCTCCAGAGATGGATTGCGACCGGAGAAAGCAGTGGTTGGTGGTTCTGGGCACACAGGCGGCAGCTGGCAGACCCCGGGCACGCAAGGTGGCTGGCTGACCCCAGACACACTTTCGCATGCAGATAAACCAGGTGAAAACAGGGAGACAGACTGCACAACTCAGGGCCCCAGTGCTAGGAAATAAAGCCTAAAAGCACAGGTTGAAAACACTGTGGGGGTTGAGGTGCCAGGAGAGACTCCCAGCATCACAGGAGAGTACGTTGGAGAGACCCACAGGGTCCTAGAGTGTACACAGGCCCACCCACCCAGGATGCAGCACCAGAAGAGCCCAATTTGCTTGTGGGAAATGGCCGAAGGGCTGAAATATGAGAGAGAGTGGAGCAAGTGCCATTGTTCCCTCTCTGACCCCACCCCCACATACAGTATCACAACCCAGCAACGTGAGTTGCCCTGCCTTGGTGAACACCGAAGCCTCCGCCCCTCATACATAACAGGCACAACCAGACCAAAAAAATATATATACATGGCTCAAGCGGAAGAACAGATCAAAGCCCCAGAGCAAATACTTCTAAGCAACCAAAAGATAGCCAACCTATCAGATGCACAGGTCAAAGCACTGGTGATCAGGATGTTCACAGAATTGGTTGATTTTGGTTGCAAATTAGATAAACAAATGAAGCCTACATTAAGTGAAATGAAGGAAAATGTACAGGGAACCAATAGTGATGGGAAGAAAACTGGGACTCAAATCAATGGAGTGGACCAGAAGGAAGAAACTAACAAACAGAAAACAAGGAAGAAACAAGAATTCAAAAAAATGAGGAGAGACTTAGGAACCTCCAGGACATCTTTGAACGTCCCAACATCGGAATTACAGGAGTACCAGAAGGGGAAGAGGAAAAGCAACAAATGGAAAAGTTATTTGAACAAATAATGAAGGAGAATTTCCCCAATCTGGCAAAGGAAATAGACTTCCAGGAAGTCCAGGAAGCTCAGAGAGTCCCAAAGAAGTTGGACCCAAGGAGGAACACACCAAGGTACATCATAATTACATTAGCCAAGATTAAAATGAAGGAGAGAATTCTAGAAGCAGCAAGGGATAAAGGCACAGTCACCTACAAAGGAGTTCCCATCAGACTGTCAGCTGATTTCTCAAAAGAGACTTTATAGGCAAGAAGAGGCTGGAAAGAAGTATTCCAAGTCATGAAAGTCAAGGACCTACATCCAAGATGCTCTATCCAGCAAACCTTTCATTTAGAATGAAGGGCAGATAAAGCGCTTCTCAGATAAGGTCAAGTTGAAGGAGTTCATCATCACCAAGCCCTTATTATATGAAATGTTAAAGGGACTTATCTAAGAAAAAGAAGATAAAAAATATGAACAGTAAAAAGACAGCAAACTCACAGATATTGACAACCACACCTAAAACAAAAGCAAACTAAGCAAACAGCTAGAACAGGAACAGAACCACAGAAATGGAGATCATATGGAGGGTTAGCAACAGGGGAGTGGGAGGAGGAGAGAGGGGGAAAAAGTACAGAGAATAAGTAGCATAGATGGTAGGTAGAAAATAGACAGGGGAAGGGCAAGAATAGTGTGGGAAATGTAGAAGCTAAAGAACTTATAAGTATGACACATGGACATGAACTAAAGTGGGGAATGTGGGTGTGGGGGGTGTGCATGGTGGAGGGGAATGAAGCGGGGGAAATAGGACAACTGTAATAGCATAATCAATAAAATAAAATAAAAATTTTAAAAAAGGAATAATTTGACAATACTCGTTCAAATGAAAATATACATGCCTTTCAACCCAATGATGCTGCTTTGGCTTCTATTTTAAAGAAATGTTGAAAAAAGTAAAAATGAAGAATGCTCATAATCAATGAACAAAAAGGCCTGTACCAGGAATTTACCATGCTAGTAATGAAAAGGCAGAATCAACCTGAAGGTCCATTAATATGGGAGTCTAAAGAAATGTTGGCACATTTATACTAAGGCATGGCATGCATCTATTAAAATAAATAAGCCCTGATTTGTGTTGCTCAGTTAGTGAAGCATCGTCCTGCAAAGCAAAAGGCCAGGGCGCATGCCTGGGTTGCAGGTTCAGTCCCAGTCAGGGTGTGCAAAAGAAGCAACCAATTGGTATTACTTACATCAATGTTTCTCTCCCTCTTTCTCTCCTTCTTCCCCTCTTTCTTTAAAAAGGAAGAGGAAGAAGAGAAGAAGAGGAAGAAGAAGAAGGAGGAGGAGGAGGAGGAGGAGGAGAAGGAGGGAGAAGGAGGGAGAAGGAAGAAGAAGAAGGAAGAAGGAAGAAAAAGAAGAAGAAGAAAGCCCTGGCAGGCATGTGGTGTGGCTCAGTGGATTGAGCACTGGCCTGTGAACCAGAAGGTCACCAGTTCAATTCCCAGTCAGGGCACATGCCTCTGTTGTGGGCTGGATGCCCAGCTGGGGGTGTGTGAGAGGCAACCACACATTGATGTTTCTCTCCCTCTCTTTCTCCATCCCTTCCTGTGTCTCTAAAAATAAATACATAAAGTCTTTTAAAAATTAAATTAAAAAAATTAAATTCACCCTGGCTGGTGTGGCTCAGTGGATTGAGCGCTGGCCTGCCAACCAAAGTGTCGCCAGTTAGATTCCCAGTCAGGGCACAAGCCTGGGTTCCAGGCCAGGTCCCCAGTAGAGGGTGTATGAGAGGCAACCGCACACTGATGTTTCTCTCCCTGTCTTTCTCCCTCCCTTCCCCTCTGTCTAAAAATAAATAAAATCTTTTTTTAAAATTATTTTTTTATTTTAAAAATAATAAAATAAAATAAATGGAGTAGATACATGGGTGCTGATATGAAAATATCTCTGAGAGAATGAATGTTAAGTGAACTATAGTTAGAGTAGGCTACCCCAGGCAACAAGAATAGGGGTATGAGAATGGAGATTAAGTATAAAACTCTCTTTCTTGCTCTCTCTGTGTAGAATGGTAAACTATTTACTTCTCGGGATTGACTGGCATTTGTTGGGAGATAAATGTCAAGGGAGAATTTGACCTTATCTCTCTGTATTATTATCTGAATTATCTTATAGCATGAATATATTCTTCTATTATTTTTTGTAATTCTTAAAAAAAATAAAAAAAGAAGAGGAAAAATTGTATAGTTCTAAAATCATTAGCCTCAGATGTAAACCCAGCCTCTGGTAACCACAAGAGCAGCAGCTGCTCACTAAATAGTTGTTGAATGAATAAATGAATGAATGCTTTTGCCATTTTTAGTTTTGTAAATTTGAACTGACTTCACATATAGAAGCCTCAGTTTTGTCTGTAAAGGACGAATAAAATAAAACGTACCTTACAAAGGCTATTTAGAAAATAAATTTATTCAGTCCACAAAGAGTATTTTGTACCCACCTTGTGCGGACACTGGTACAGGCCCTGGGAATATATCAGTTTGAAAGACAACATTCCTGCCCTCCTGGAGCTTCTGTTCTAGCTGGGAAAGTAAGAGGATGAATGATGAGCAACAAAGTCTAAGAGGTAGGCAGGGCACATATACAGAGCTTTGTGGGCTGTAATGAAAAGTTTGTGTTTTATTTTCAAGTGTGAAGAAAAGCCATTGACACTATTATCAATAAGACAAGAAATAAGTGTTGGAGAAGATGTAGAGAAAAAGGAATTCTAATACACTGCTAGCGGGAATGTGAACTGGTACAGCCACTATGGAAACAGCGTGGAGTTTCCTCAGAAAATTAGGAATAGAGCTAATCTTCCTTACAACTCAGCAATCCCTCTTCTGGGTATCTACTCCCCAAAATTTAAAACATGTATCTGTACAAATATATGTATCCTTATGTTCATTACATAGTTATTCACAGTAGCCAAGACATGGAAACAACCAAAGTGTCCTCTCATGGATGACTATATAAGAAGATATCGTACATATAAACAGTAGAATACTACTCAGCTATAAGAAAGGATGAAATACTGCCATCTGTGACAACATGGGTGCATCCTGAGAGTATCATGCTAAGTAAAATAAGTCAGACAGAAGAGGACAAGAACCATATGATTTTGATACACAGAGATCTGATCAGATTACTGGGGAGGAAGAAGGAGGGGCTGTAGGAGGAGGCAACGGTAAACAGTCTAGGACAGGATTGGCTGAGAAGCTGAATGCCTCCAGAGTGCATGCAAGTATAGGCTAAAAGATTTGAAATAAAAGAAGGGCTCCCGGGCTCCTGGACTGGCTGTCTTTGGCTCTTGGGCTTCCTAGCTGGCTCTTTCTTCCTCGAGGATGCCTACGTGATCGTGATCGTGATCGTGCTGCAGCTGCCCGTGTTTCCCAACAGATGGTATTTTGGATGGGAAGGAACTCCTGGCACAGCCCAGAATCGGGCTGGCCTGGCAGAGGGAGGCAGGATTATTATTCTCCTTTGGGTTGTAGAGGGAATGAGCTCTGAGGCAGAAGCCCACCGTTCTTCCAAAATTGTGTAGCTTTTGTGTCTTCTGTTGTTTTCATTTGTAAACTAACCCTATAGAAATAAGATAATTAAAACTAACAAGGCAGGCTAGGAGAACTCAGTTAATAGTTTAGCCTTAATTAATAGGCTTAAGTGATTAAAGCTGTAACCAAGGAGAGTTTAGCCTTAATTGATAGGCTTATGAGACTAATGCATGTGGGAAGCTGTTATTCTACAGTTGTGAAGTTTTGAATGAAGACTCTTTTCCTTTATCACCAAACCTTTGCCTCTGGAATTTTGCCTAGAGGGTGGCAGCAGGCAGGAGGACCCCAACTGCTGTTCAGTAACAATTTCACTCCTGTGGATATAAAACAGAAAATAACTAAAGAACAAACAAAATAAACGAACTCATAGACACAGATAACAGTGTGGTGGTTACTAGAGGGGAAGAGGGATGCAGGAGGATTAGGAGGGAAAAGGTGTCACCAAATACGTGGTGATAGAAGGAAATGAGACTTTGGGTGGTGAGCACACAATGCAGCATACGGATGATGTGTTATAGAATTGTATACTTGAAACTCATATAAGGTTATTAACTAAGATCATTCCAATACATTTAATCTAAAAAAAAAGAAAAGAAAAGAAAATCACTGAAGGATTTCGAGGAAAATGTTGCAAACTTCTTCCGTAAAAGTAGTAGGTAGCCCCTGAAAGATTTTAAGCAGGGGGATTTTAAGCTGTGTGAAGAGTGGGCTGTAATGCGTGTTGACCATGTGGGGGTTCAGAACAAGTCACCCCAAGATGTGCCTCTGTGGTATGCAGTTTGTTTTCATCTAGAGGCAACCAAAACACTGTGGGCTCCGGAGGAACTTCTGCCCCAATTTAACTAACGAGTAGGGGTACTGCCCATAATAAGAGATTATCAGAGATAACATTTTTAACCCATCTGTAGGGCCAGGGACTTCTGATTACTAAACGTCTGTCCTTCTCATCATCCTTCAGTAACCCTCTGAGGCCCTTACCTAATCCTTACTCAGAATGCCATAGTGGTACATAGTGAATGAAAAGGGGTGCTGTAATAAATCATAAATTCCTAACTGGGCAGGTCACAGTGGGTTAAGAACCACAGAAGTTCTTTAGTGAAAATTTAGGCAAGCCCTGCCCATCGTTATTGTGCATCTATGTTAACACACCTTGGACATGCTAGATAACCTTGTGAGGTTACTTTCTGTCACTGGACTTGACAGTTTTATTACAGAACTTCTTTTTTTGTCCATAATAGCATTACTATGTGCCAAACGTAGTTTAAGAACTTCACACTCATATGGATGAGAAAGGTGTTCTACTGAAAGTAACCTCACAGGGTGATCTGATCATAAATTCCTTAACTGTGCAGGTCATGGTGGGTGGTGACACTCCAGGCATTTGAACTGGTATATCTTTGCCTTAAGCAAGCCCTGTCCATTTTTTCTGTGCTTCTAGGTTAACACACCTTTGAAATGACTCCTTTGTCCTGTACTCCAACTCCTGCCTTGCTTTCTCCCACCTTCATGTAATTTTTCTATGTTCCTTCCTTTTTTTTTTTTTATTTTGAGAGTATGTTTATTAGATCTGGGGACAGTGAAGCAAGGAAGGGCTTCAGACAGAAGAAGCAACAGGAGAGAGCTTAGGTGGGGTTGCTTTGGCTCTCTAGAAATGCTGTGGGAAAGAAGTGAAGCCAAGATGAGGCTGCTGTCAGCTCACTGGAGAGTCAAAGAAAAGGTGACCTTGGAGACAGCTTCAGGGAATTAGCCTGGGATGAGCAGATGCCACTGTCCATGGCTCCCCTTGTTGCAAGTCTCATGGGAAGAAAATTTACTCAAAAAAGATTTGAGCCAAGGCTGGTGAGGCTCAGTGGATTAAGCACCAGCCTATGAACCAAAGGGTCACCAGTTTGATTCCCAATCAGGGCACAAGCCTGGGTTTTGGGCCAGGTCCCAGGTTGGGGACATGCTAGAGGCAAATGCTACGGTAGAATGAGCGGCCAGAGGGGAAATAAAGGCAGGGCCCTCACCATTGCAGACTAACCAGAATTGAATACAGAAGGCTAAAAGCAAAGCCTCACCGGTTGACCCACTAATCCTGAACCTGGCCTGAAAAAGCTGCCAGGCATTCCAAACAACACAAGCAGACTGACAGTGCAGGGAGGTAGCCTTTGAAAGTGTGTGTGTATCATCTCCACTAGCTGGGAAAAGGAAAACCGTGAAATTGTATATTCATCCCAAGGCCTGGAAGGGAGGACAGGGGCACTACAGGGCCCAAAGAAAAGCCCATAAAACAACTTTGATTAACTGCCTGTCTCCTGTCACATTATACGAAATGAATAAATAAAGTCTGGAGCAAGATAAGGATTCAGGCTAATAGACCCCCATACCTACGTTTGGGTAATCATGTCCTCCAGGAAAGCTGGCACCACCTTTACCCTTCAATCAATATGTAACTTCTTCACCCCCACCCACCACTATATAAGTCCTCGGAACAAAGGACTTGCTCTCCTGCCCCTCTTGGGTCTTTTTTGCCACATGGGGGCCTCCGGGCTACCTGGCTTTTGGCCACCAGGACCCTGGCCACCCCTCTTTTGGCCACGCAGCTTCTAGCCACCTGGCCTCTGGCCACCCTTGCATTTGCTTTCCCATTAGAACTTAGCACGAATAAACTTTGCTTGACGCCAGCAGGCTTGCTGATCTGTAATTCTTTTCTGCGTTGGTCAGAAGAAACAAGTTTCTCCCATAACACAACCACTCACACATCAGTGTTTCTCTTCCTCTCTTTTTCCCTCCCTTGCCATCTCTAAAAACAAATAAAATCTTAAAAAAAAAAAAAAGATTTGAGACATTTCAAGTTCCTTAAACAACAGCTTCTGTAATTTGGCCTTGACTGACCACTCCAACCTTATTCCCCACTCAACACATACCCTGCACTCCAGCTTTGCGGGCCTAGTTTCGGTTCATTTCTCCATCTACCTAGAATGTTTTCTCCCTTATCTCCTCTAGGCTAATTCAATCTTTAAATTTTCAAATTAAACTATTCCTGAGAAGATGGCGGTGTGGTAGGAGGGAGCAGGCCCTATTCCCCCTCTACACACGGGAGAAAAACCGGACCAATCTATGAAAGACCAGAACAGACAAGGAACAGTAACACAGCATATTGGAGAATAAGAGGTTGGAAATTGTAGCGGACACTGAAAAACAAGCGGTAAGGAGAGCTCTTCGGAACAATAAGAGCCCAGGGTTCCAGCTCGCGGAGAGCGGGGCGGCTGAGGCCCCGGCCTGGCGCTCCGCCAAGCCTGCCCCAGGACCCTGGGGAGGGAGCTGGGTCAGCCGCTGAACCGGCTGGGAGATCTCAGGGGCCACCGCGCGGGACTGCGCCCGAGCAAAAGTGGGTGCCTCGCGAGGGAGCGAAAGTGGGTGCCCCGCACCAGGTCACTGCGCGACTTTGAGTTTTCGTGGTCGCCAGGCGACTACGAAAGCACAGGCCCCCCAACAGAGACAGAGGCGTGGGCGAAGTGAGACAACTGCATGAAAATAGACACCCTCAGGGGACCGCACACGGTCGCGGGCTAGTGGACACTCGTGAAAACATAGGCGCAGGCCGCTGGAGACAGCTGTGGAGCCAGAGGGGCCAGTTCACGGGCGGGTGCTCAAATGCGGACAGCTCAGGTCCAAGGTGCAGGCGCCGGATAGCAGCTGGAACGCAGGCCCCTCTCAGAAGCAAATGCAGGCAGCTGTGCCCGAACACTGAAAGCCTCCCAGGGACAAAGGCAGGCGGCTGTGCACGACTGGAGAACCTAGCACACACCCATAAACTCGGAGAAGTGCGCACACACCAGGAGGCTCAGATCCCACGCTGAAAACCCTGTGGGGAGAGGCGCCCACTAACGCTGGGATACATAGCACAATGAGGACTGAGTTCTGAACACAGAGAAAAGCAATAAGATCACCCCTCGGCCATTGCAGCCAGCAAGACCTGAAAAACCGGCTGGCAAGTTTGAAAACAACAAGAGGGTGTTTTTTTTTTTTTGTTGTTGTTGTTTTGTTTTGGTTTGGTTTTTTCATTTTTTTAATTTTATTTTTTTAATATATTTTTATTTTTTTTTAAAAATATTTTGTTGTGCTTTGCTTGTTCCTTCCCCCCCGCCTTTGGCTGCTTATATTTGTGTGGGGGTGTCTGTGTGCGTGTCTCTTTTTTGTTTTGCCAGTTTATTAGTGTCTTTTTGTTTGTAAGCCTGTCTATCTATATGAGTTTTTAACTACTCCTTCTTCATTGTTTATATCTTCTTCTTTACTCCCCAACTCCTTTTGCCTCCCTTGAATTCCTTCTTCTCTTATCCCCTCTTCCTTTCTTTTCAATTTTATCTCTTCTACCTTCCTCTTGTTTCCTCTTGCTTCTTTTTTTCATTCTCCCCCATCTTCTTTTTGTAAATACCCATGAGTGAGACAAAACAAACAAACAAGCAAGCCTGAAACTGTGGGGAAAAACAAAAACAAAAACAAAAACCAGAGTTGGCCCCCAAAAGAGGGTATACCAGCTGATGAGACAGTGAAAGCGGTGAACAACAGGATATCCGAAGGAGAATCCACCACTGAATCTCACAGATATTCTACCACAGAAGGTCATACCACAAACCCAGGGAGCCAGAACAGATCAATTTAAGAAGCTGAGGCTAACAACAAGAGTCTTACAAACAATGGGAAGACAAAAGAACAATCCCCAAACGAAAGGAAAGGAGGAAGCTCAAGAAAGAATGCTAAATGAAACAGAGGCAACTCAACTATCAGATATCGAGTTCAAAGCAATGGTTGTCAGGAAGCTCAATGAGCTCTCAATGAGCTACCAGAAACTACAGGGAAGTTATGATGAACTCATGGCAAACTATATCAACATGAAAAAGGAAATAGAAACTATCAACAAGGGCCAAGAGGAAATGAAGAATACAATCTCTGAACTGCAGAACACAGTAGAAGGAATGAAAAGCAGAATCGATGAAGCAGAAGATCGGATCAGCGAGTTGGAGGACAAAATAGAAAAAAACACTCAGAATGAGCAAGATAAGGAAAAGAGGCTTAGAAAGAATGAAGAGGGTTTAAGAGAAATGCAAGACAACATGAAACGGAATAATATTCGTATAATAGGGATACCAGAAGGAGAAGAAGAAGAACAAGGGATAGAAAACCTGTTTGAAAAAGTAATGATGGAAAACTTCCCTCATTTGGTGAGAGGAAAAAACCACACAAATCCAGGAAACACAGAGAGTCCCAATCAAAAGGAACCCAAACAGGCCCACTTCAAGACACATCATCATTAAAATGGCAAAATTCCAAGACAAAGAGAGAATCTTAAAAGCAGCAAGGGAGAAAAAGGAAGTAACATACAAGGGGGCCCCAATCAGGTTAGCGTCTGACTTCTCAATGGAAACGCTCCAAGCCAGAAGAGAATGGCAAGAAATATTCCAAGCAATGAGAACCAAAGGCCTGCAACCCAGACTACTTTACCCAGCAAGGCTTTCAATCAAGATAGAAGGCCAAATAAGGAGCTTCCCAAACAAAAGAAGTCTAAAAGAATACACCTCTACCAAACCAATGCTGCAAGAGATACTAAAGGGACTGCTTTAAGGGAAGAAAGGAAAAGACAGAGAGAGAAAGAGAGAGAGGAACACAGGTACGAAAATGGCAATGAATAATTACCTATCAATAATAACCTTAAATGTAAATGGATTAAATGCTCCAATCAAAAGACATAGAATAGCTGAATGGATAAGAAAGCATGACCCACACATATGCTGCCTACAAGAAACCCACCTCAGGACAAAAGACATACACAGGCTCAAAGTGAAGGGCTGGAAACAAATTTTCCAAGCCAATGGTCAGGAAAAAAAAGCTGGGGTAGCAATACTCATATCAGACAAAATAGACTTCAAAAGAAGGGCCATAAAGAGAGACCCAGAAGGTCACTTCATAATACTCAAGGGAAGAATCCACCAAGAAGACATAAATATTGTAAATATATATGCACCCAACGGAGGAGCACCTAAATACATCAAGAAAATTTTAGAGGACTTCAAGAAAGATATAGACAGCAACACAATTATAGTAGGTGATTTTAACACCCCACTGTCAAAAATGGACAGATCTTCCAAACAAAATATCAACAAAGATATTGTGGCATTGAACAACACTCTAGAGGAAATGGACTTAACTGATATATATAGAGCCCTTCATCCCAAAGAAGCTAAATACACTTTCTTTTCAAATGCACATGGAACATTTTCAAAGATAGACCACATGATAGGACACAAATCAAGCCTCAACAAATTCAAGAAAATTGAAATAATACCAAGCATTTTCTCGGACCACAAGGGACTGAAACTAGAAACCAACCCCAAGGAGAAAAACCCAAAACCCTCAAAATCATGGAGATTGAATAGCATGCTATTAAACAATGAATGGGTCAAGAATGAAATTAGGGAGGAAATCAAAAAGTTTCTGGAAACAAACGATAATGAACTCACATCGACCCAAAACTTATGGGACACAGCAAAGGCAGTCCTCAGAGGGAAGCTTATAGCGATACAGGCCTATCTAAAAAAGACAGAAACATCTCAAACAAACAACCTAACCCTTCGCCTACAAGAACTCGAGGAACAACAACAAAGACAGCCCAGAGCAAGTAGAAGGAAAGAAATAACCAAGATAAGAGCAGAATTAAATGACATAGAGACTAAAAGCACAATCCTAAAGATCAATGAATCCAGGAGTTGGTTCTTTGAAAAGATCAACAAAATCGACAAGCCTTTAAGCAGGCTCATCAAGAAAAAAAGAGAGAGGACTCAAATAAACACAATCAGAAATGAAAGAGGAGATATTACAACCGACACCGCAGAAATACAAAGGATTGTAAGAAATTACTATGAAGAACTGTATGCCAAGAAATTTGAAAACCTAGGTGAAATGGACAGGTTTCTAGAAAAATATAACCTTCCAAAACTCAATGAAAAAGAAACAGAAAGCCTGAACAGACCGATAACAGCTGGTGAAATTGAATCAGTAATCAAAACACTCCCGATGCACAAAAGCCCTGGACCAGATGGCTTCACAGGAGAATTCTACAAAACATTTAAGGAAGAGCTAACCCCTATTCTCCACAGACTATTCCAAAATATCCAAAAAGATGGAAGACTCCCAAACTCTTTTTATGAAGCCAGCATCATCCTAATCCCAAAACCAGATAAAGACACAACAAAGAAGGAGAACTTCAGGCCAATATTGCTGATGAACATAGATGCTAAAATCCTCAACAAAATATTGGCAAACCGCATCCAACAACACATTAAAAAGATCATACACCACGACCAAGTGGGATTCATCCCAGGGATGCAAGGATGGTTTAACATTCGCAAATCAGTAAATGTAATTCATCACATAAACAAAAGCAAAGACAAAAATTACATGATCATATCAATAGATGCGGAAAAAGCATTTGATAAGGTACAGCACCCATTTATGATTAAAACACTCAGCAAAGTGGGAATAGAGGGAGCATTCCTCAACATAATAAAGGCTATATATGAGAAACCTACAGCCAGCATCATACTCAACGGGCAAAGACTAAATTCTTTTCCACTAAAATCAGGAACAAGACAAGGCTGTCCACTCTCTCCACTTCTATTCAACATAGTATTGGAAGTCTTAGCCACAGCGATTAGACAAGAAAAGGAAATAAAAGGCATCCAACTTGGAAAGGAGGAAACAAAACTATCATTGTTTGCAGATGACATGTTAGTATACATAGAAAATCCTATAGTCTCGGCCAAAAAACTGCTCAACCTAATAAATGAATTTAGCCAAACAGCCGGATACAAAGTCAATATCCAGAAATCAAAGGCATTTTTGTATACCAACAATGAAACAACAGAAGCAGAAATCAAGAAAAAAATACCATTTGATATAGCAAAAAGAAAAATAAAGTACCTAGGAATTAACCTAACCAAGGAGGTAAAAGACCTGTATGCAGAAAACTACACAACACTGAAGAAGGAAATCAAGGAAGACACAAATAAATGGAAACACATACCGTGTTCATGGATCGGAAGAATTAACATCATCAAAATGTCCATACTTCCCAAAGCAATCTACAGATTCAATGCAATACCTATTAAAGTACCAATGGCATATTTCACAGATATAGAACAAACTCTTCAAAAATTTATATGGAACCATAAACGACCCAGAATAGCGGCAGCAATCTTGAGAAAGAAGAGCAAAACAGGAGGGATCACAATACCTGATACCAAAATGTATTACAAGGCCACTGTAATCAAAACAGCCTGGTACTGGCATAAAAACAGGCACGTGGACCAGTGGAATAGAATAGAGAGCCCAGAAATAAACCCTAGTCTCTATAGTCAATTAATATTCGACAAAGGGGGCAGCAACATAAAATGGAGTAAAAATAGTCTCTTCAACAAGTGGTGTTGGGAGAACTGGACAGCTTCGTGCAAGAAAATGAAACTGGAGCACCAACTTACACCACACACAAAAATAAATTCAAGGTGGATAAAAGACTTAAACATAAGCCGTAACACCATTAAAATCCTAGAAGAGAACATAGGCAGGAAAATCTCGGATATTACACGCAGCAACATTTTTACTGATATGTCCCCTAAAGCAAGGGACATAAAGGAAAGAATAAACAAATGGGATCTCATCAAAATAAAAAGCTTCTGCATGGCCAAGGAAAACAGTATTAAAATAAAAAGAGAACCGACTGTGTGGGAAAACATATTTGCCAATGATATCTCAGATAGGGGTTTAATCTCCAAAATATACAAAGAACTTACACGACTCCACTCTAAGAAGACAAGCAACCCAATTAAAAAATGGGCAAAGGACTTGGGCAGACACTTCTCCAAGGAGGATATACAGAGGATCCAGAGACACATGAAAAGATGCTCGATATTGCTGGCTATCAGAGAGATGCAAATTAAAACCACAATGAGATACCACTTGACACCAGTCACAATGGCCCTCATAAACAAAGCAACAAACAGCAAGTGTTGGAGAGGTTGTGGAGAAAAGGGGACACTAGTGCACTGCTGGTGGGAGTGCAGACTGGTACAACCACTATGGAAAACAGTATGGAATTTTCTAAAAAAACTAAAAATGGATATAGCTTTTGACCCAGCAATTCCATTGCTAGGACTATATCCTAAGAACCCTGAAACACCAATCCAAAAGAAACTATGCATCCCTATGTTTATAGCAGCACAATTTACAATAGCCAAGTGTTGGAAGCAACCTAGATGCCCATCAGTAAATGAATGGATCAAAAAACTGTGGTACATTTATACAATGGAATTCTATGCAGCAGAAAGAAAGAAGGAGCTCATACCCTATGCAACAGCATGGATGGAACTGGAGAGCATCATGCTAAGCGAAGTAAGCCAGGCAGTGAAAGATAAATACCATATGATCTCACCTTTAACAGGAACCTAATCAACAAAATAAACAAACAAGCATAATATAACCAAAGACATGGAAATGGGGAACATGCTGAAAGTCACCAGAGGGGAGAGGGGAGGGAATTTCAGGGGAAAAGGGGAAGGATTTACAGGAACAAGTATAAAGGACACATGGACAAAAACTATGGGGGGGGTGGAAATGGGAAGGAGGTGGGGAGGGCTGGGGTGGCGGGTTTGGGTGAGAATAAAAGACAGAAAACTGTACAAGATCAACAATGAAAATAAAAATTAAAAAAAAAATTGAGTGGGCATACCCCAAGGAGAGTGTGTGCCCTACATTCCCTCCTTAATTCCAAATGTATAAAATAAGCTGCAAACTGCCATTCTGAGAAACATTTTTCTCAGTCTGTTGAGATCTTGCTTCTAGGAGTATCCTCTGTATGGCTCAGACAAATTCTTATAAAAATTCTCTACAGGTTTGGATGTTTGTTGTATCCCAATCGCGAGACAAATGACCAAGTCGGAGACAGGTGAAAGTGAGGATGGCATTTATTAACCTGCACGGGGGCGAACTCCCGACTGCCTAAGCAGGAGATACAAATGGAGTCTCGCCCTGCACTTGTAGTGAGCTCCTTTTATGCATGATTAGCAATCAAGCAGTTTACAGAAGCAGAAGTTGTGGTTATTGCTAGGGTACACAAGGGTCCTGGCTTGTGTCCTGATTTTACCTTGGAAACGTCTAGTTCCTTAGTATTGTTATGTCAACGTTTCTCGTTTCTTAGGGTTACTGAGGCCATATCCTTGAGGTTCTGTTAGTTCTCCTTTGTTTCAAACCTAGGAGACCTTACCAAACTTCCTCCTCTATGGTCCTATGACTTCTATGAATGGGTCATTTGTTTGGAGGTCTGACAGTCTTAATTACTCATAAAACTAGCCTTCTACATGTTCTTATGTAGATACTCATTAAACCCTCATCCCAACCCTATGTGGTAGGTACTAGTATTATTCCCACTTTACAGATGAAACTGAAAGACAGAGAGCTAAGAAACTCACCCAAGATCTCACAGATATGAAGTGACAGACCCTGGATTCAAACTGAGGCCCCCTCATGGGATTCATTCACAGAGGTTGGCCTCAGAGTTGCATACACTCACAGAAGCTAACATTTAAAACATTACACATTGGTAACCCTTCAATTTTTCACTCCAACAAGCAACTCAAATTTTAAAAAAAAAAAGAGAGAGAGAGAGAAATGAAGTCCCCTGGGTCTAGCTCAAAGAGGCTCTATATAGGTCTGAGATAAGTTGAGGGGGTAGAAGGGCATTCTAGGCTGAGGTCACAGAGGAAGGTGATAGTTTGGAAGAATCAGAAGTGTTAAGCAGGGAGTCAAACTGGGAGGGAGTGGGTGTCCAAGAATGCCAGTATGGGAGAGGAACAAACTTTCCTGTACCCTCAAGGTTCTTCTGGCTGGTCTAATCATCAAATAGACATAACACAGATTAGCAGAGAAAATAACCAAATTTTATATATAAAATGGAATATATATATATATGGAAACCCAACCTACATGAGAGGTTCAAAGACTCCTACTTACAGGCAAGGTTCAGAAATAGAAAAGGGGGATCTAGGTATATAAGACATTTTGAACTAGGGATGGCTAAGGTGTCTTGGGGGTTTCAAAGGGTCGTTGCAGGGTAAGAACAAATGTTTTTAAGTAAAAGTTTTCCCTGTCATATAGTTAGGTCAAAAAATTATTGCTGATAATCTTTTCTAATGGGCAAGGCCCTAATTCAAGTTCTTCTAGGTAGTTAAGGAAGGTGCAGAAGTTTCTCTTGAGCCTGCAGTTGAACTTGCCTTTAGCTCAAAAAAATCCACATATCACAGAAGCCCTCTTTGGTTGACTCTTTCTGAACCCCCACACCAGGTTAAGGAATCGGGGTATTTTCTGATAATAAGAGGGAGCTTTTGGCAAATTTCTACATTGGAGTCAGTATGTTGCACTAAACAGGAAGGAGGAAGGGAGTAAGAGGACACAGAAAGGTGAGTTGCAAGGGAGAGAAACAGTCTTAAGACTCCCCCAACAAACACGCAAGAACTTTTTGCCTATCTCTCTTGTTTTCTGACACTATTAACGGCAATCCCTTCATTTTGTCACTCCTAGGATGTCGTTAGGGTCATTTCAGAAACAATCCTCTTCCAGTCTTGAGGACAGGTGAAGGGCAGAGAATTTCTAGCGGAGTTGCAGAGCTGCCCAGAAGAAAAGCAAAAACAAACACAAAGGGAAGTTTAACAGGGCCTCCTCAGGGAGCATATGGCCCAAATTCTCATCATACATTTGTTCATTTACAGGTATTTTTTAAGCACCTACTATCATGTGTTAGTTGCCTGGAATAAAGGAGAAGTAAAATGTAGCTACGGCCTCACAACAAAGAAGGCACCTGGAGCTTAGAGGAAGACACTAACTTGCAAGACACATAACTAAAAATTCTGTGACCACTGGAATGCCAAGTTTCCCTAGAGACGTTCTCTTTGATTCTCCCCAAAACTGGAAGTCGCGGGCCCCAGAAATGCGGGTTCTGGGACTATCAGCTGGCCAGACAGTCCCCATTGCTCCCGCGGCCCGTTACAGAATGCTGGAACTAGGGCCAAGACCGACCCTGGAGTGTCGGCGGGTCAGCGAGGTCACACAGGAACAGCTTAGCTCCCGGGCTTGCCCAAGGACTACGCAGAGGCCGACCGCCCTTTCGCGAAGGAAGATTGCCCTTCTGCAGCCGCCGTAGCCCAGCCGGACACGTTGCCCACGTTTTCCGTCGGGTCGGACCGCCGGAAGTGGTTGGGGATGGCTGGCCACACAAGTCTTGGGGACTCGCTGTGCTCCGAGCAGTTCGGTTCGCAGGCGGCCCGAGGTTGCTGCGCCGCTGCCGACGGGAGCCTGCAGTGGGAGACTTGGGGGTGGCGCTGGTGGGGGTTCTGCGGGGCTGGTGCAGTGAACCACGAAGGACGAGATGGCGGAGGGGGAGCTCCCGGGACCGCCTTTCCACCTCTCTCCCGTCTCCTGGCTGTATTCCTGCCTCAGGGTTTTCCTGATAGTGTCAGTCCAGACTACCTGCCCTACCAGCTTTGGGATTCCGTGCAGGTCAGCGGGGTAGCATATAGTCGGGGGTAAGCCGAACAGTGAGGGCCACCTCTCCTTCCCCGTTGTGGACTGCAGACTGAGGCCCAGAACGGAGTTGTGACGAGTGCCAGGTCACACACCAGGTAGAGCTAATATCAGAACTTAGACCTCCATGCCCCTGCGCCCACTTCTCACCCCTTTTCTTCTCTTTTCCAGGCTTTTGCTTCCAGCCTCTCGGGCTCCCTGGCCACCCACGCGGTCTTGCTAGGCATAGGGGTGGGAAATGCAAAAGCCTCTGTTTCAGCTGCCACAGCCACCTGGATAGTGAAAGGTAAGCTGGGCCCCTAAAGCCTAACCTATCGCTGCTCTCAGCCCTGCCATCTCTAGCCTCTTCTTTTTCTTTAGGCGAAGGACCTCAGCCTCTCCTTTACCACTCTCCCAGTGTTCTGGCCTTTGGGCTGTGATCGGTATAATCATGGACCTATACCTGATTCGGTCAGGGAGCCAAATCTCCCTAGTGCTTAGAATAGTGCCTTGTATCCTGCTAAAGAAAAAAAAAAAATAAGCGGAGTAAGTTTTAAAGATTTTATTGGCGTTATTCAGTGAGTAGCCACACACTGCTGGAATACTCTCCTCCCCATCCCACACACCAGCCTTGCTGCCACACAGAGTCCCTCAATCATCTGGAGCCCAGATCCTTAACTTAATCAGCTTCTCCCCTTTACCCCTGGGCTCTTTGTGGGGGACTGCGTAGGTTTGGGGAATTGGTTAGTACTAGAAAAAAAAAATTGTAGTTGCTTCTGAGTAGGAGATTAGGAGGTTCTGAGAAAAATGAAAGAAAGGCATTTTACATTCTGCAATACTAGATGGCGTTATAAATAGTAACTGTAGTAATCATTTGTTGAATGTGTACAGCTTTTTGAAAAAAACACGAATAAAAAATAGAAGATACAGTTTGGTACATGCCACCTAGAGAGTGAAAGAGAAGAAAAGGGAAACTGCCCTGGACTCCACATCAGAACCCATGGCTCTCTCCACTGTTCTTTGCATTTCACTGATGTTCCTCCTGAGGTTTTAATTAGGCCAAAGTCAAGCTTGCTCTGCTCCTAGCATCAGCCTGGCCACATCTCTGATGAGCCTCACTGGATCTTTGGAGAATCAGGAGGCTCCCGCTTACACCCTTACCATGAGACTGAGCAAACTGACCATAAGTGAGTTACCTCTGGGAAAAAGCTCTCTCACAGTGCGTGTCAGTGGAGAAGTGGTAGAGATCTGTGGCTTGCACAAGCCATGCTCATTAGATGCCAATCTTTAAATGTGCTGACCCAGTCTTCACAGTAGCTCTGAGAGGTGTTGTCATTACCTTCATTGAGGCACAGATAAGTAACTTGCCCGGGGTCATAGTTGTCATAGTTACAGGGCATTGGATTTGAACCCAGGAGGTGTAGTTCAGAGTACATTTTCATACCACCGAACTGCTTAATTTGGATCTTTTCCATTGCTCTCCTGTTTGCTAAGTGTCTGGAGTACAGTAGGAGCCTGTAGTTGATGTTTTTGTATCATTTCTAAGCACCCTAGTCTTATCATCAGCATGCAGCCTATATATGTCTTTAGATTAATTTAAAAAAAAAAAGACCACTTTAAAATATGAGAAAGTATCCATTTACTTTAGAGCTTGTTGTTGATATAAAAAGTTCTCTTAATTAGAAAGAATTTTACAAGTTCAATTCCATCAAACACAGGAAATTTGTATATAGAACTTTATATAAGAAACTCCCTTGGATTTTTTTTAATATAGTTTATTGATTATGCTGTTACAGTTGTCCTATTTTCCCCTTCACTCCCTTCCACCCTGCATACCCCCTCCCACCCACATTCCCCCCCGCTTTAGTTCATGTCCATGTGTCATAAGTTCTTTAGCTTCTACTTTTCCTACACTATTCTTGCCCTCCCCCTATTTTCTACCTACTATCTATGTTACTTATTCTCTGTACTTTTTCCCCCTCTCTCTTCCTCTCACTCCCCTGTTGCTAACCCTCCATGTGATCTCCATTTGTGTGGTTCTGTTCCTGTTCTAGCTGTTTGCTTACTTAGTTTTTGTTTTTGTTTTAGCTGTGGTTGTTAATAATTATGAGTTTGCTGTCATTTTACTGTACATGTTTTTCATTTTCTTAGATAAGTCCCTTTAACATTTCATAGAATAAGGGCTTGGTGATGATGAACTCCTTCAACTTGAGCTGATCTGAGAAGCACTTCATCTTCCCCTCCATTCTAAATGAAAGGTTTGCTGGATAGAGCAATCTTGGATGTAGGTCCTTGCCTTTCATGACTTGTAATACTTCTCTCCAGCCCCTTCTTGCCTGTAAGGTCACTTTTGAGAAATCAGCTGACAGTCTGATGGGAACTCTTTTATAGGTAACTGTCTCCTTATCTCTTGCTGCTTCTGGGATTCTCTCCTTCATTTTAATCTTGGCTAATGTAATTACGATGTGCCTTGGTGTGTTCCTCCTTGGATCCAACTTCTTTGGGACTCTCTGAGCTTCCTGGACTTCCTGGAAGTGTATTTCCTTTGCCAGATTGGGGAAATTCTCCTTCATTATTTGTTCAAATAACTTTTCCATTTGTTGCTCTTCCTCTTCCCCTTCTGGTACCCCTGTAATTCCGATGTTGGGACGTTTAAAGATGTCCTGGAGGTTCCTAAGCCTCTCCTCATTTTTTTGAATCCTTGTTTCTTTCTTCCTTCTGATCCACTCCATTGATTTGAGTCCCAGTTTTCCTCCCATCACTATTGGTTCCCAGTGCATTTTCCTTCATTTCACTTATTGTAGCCTTCATTTGTTCATCTAATTTGTGAGCAAAATCAACCAATTCTGTGAGCATCCTGATCACCAGTGCTTTGAACTGTGCATCTGGTAGATTGGCTATCTCTTCATCACTTAGTTGTATTATTTCTAGAGCTTTGATCTAGTCTTTCATTTGGGCCATTTTTTTGTCTTAATACACCTGTTACGTAGTGAGGGGCAGAGCCTTAGGTGTTCACCTGGGTGGGGCAACCCAGTAGCTGGATTGTGACGCAGTGTGTGGGAGAGGGGTCCTTGAGGGAACAATGGCACTTGCTTCCCTCTCTGCAGGATTTCAGTCACTTCTGCTGCTTCCCCCAAGCAAACTGGGCCCTTCTGGTGCTGATTCCCGGGGGGGTGGGTTTGTGTATGCTCCATGACCCTGTTGGTCTCTCTAACGAACTCTCCTGTGAGGCTGGGAGTCTTCCCGGCACCTCGACCTCCACAGGTGTTTTCAATCGGTGTTTTGAGGCTTTATTTCCCTGCGCTGGAACCCTGGGTTGCGTGGTCTGTCTTGCTCCCTAGTGTTACCTGATTTATCTGCACACAAATGTGGGACTGCCCAGTCCATCAAATGCCTTATGTGCCAAGCCCCTCCACAGTCTGCCGCCTTGCTGGGTCTGTGGGCTGCTGCCTTGCACGCTGGGGTCCGCCAACCACTCCCTGCACACCTGGAGTCCACCAGCTGCCTCTTTGCCGTGAGTCCTCTCCACCTGGCCACCCGACTCCGCCCCTCCTACTGGTCTGGATGAATGTTCTTTAACTCCTTGGTTGTCAGACTTCCATACAGTTCAATTTTCTGTCAGTACTGGTTGTTTTTCTGTTTCTAAAGTTTTGTTCTTATTTTGATTGTATGAGGAGGCACAGTGTGTCTACCTACGCCTCCATCTTGGCCGGAAGTCCGGAATTTTTTGATGTGGTCATTTTTAGTTACAGATCTCTTAATGGAACAGGATATCTGTTGTCATGCCTAACAATAGTGATACTATTAGCAGCTAAGATTTTGACAGTCTACTGTGTGTGAGGCATTTTGCACATTTATATAATATGTAACTTGGTCTCTGCAGCAGCCATATTAGGTGGGTGCCATTGTTAATACATTTTTCAGAGGGGAAAGCCAAGGCACAACAAGATTTAGTAACTTGCCTAAGATAACATAGGGCCAGGATTTGGACCCAAACTGACTGACTCCTGTGTCTCACTCTTAACACCATACTCTTTTTGCCAGTTAGGATTTTAGAGTGGAACTAAGTACAATTTGTGGACAGCTTACCCCTTACTAGAACTCAAAAGTTTCTAGATCTTAACAGCTCAAGTAATTGTAAAAGAGGCAGAGACAAGCAGATAGAAATTAAGTTTCCTCGTCCCATGGACAGTGTTGAATTTTAGATGATAGGGAGGATATATGTCGTTACTGCGGTCTAGTGCCCACCTCCAGATTCTGGTAGGGGCCTTGCAGACTGCCTCTGATGAAGGGTAGAGTAGTCCCTTTTCTGCCAGTGACCCTTGTGTGCAGGACACACACCTGTGTGGTTCTGAGCACACAGTCAAAAGAAGAAAAATAGTCTGGCTAGTAAGCTGTCTCTCAACCAGTAAAAGAATCTTGCCACGTTCAGAGCCACTAAGTTGATCTAATACAAGAATTTTAAATGAACAGTGAAAATTTTGTGCAGAATAAAATGTACTTGAAGCAAAGAGGATAAGGTGAGTGATAAAGGGAGGATGCCTTCACGACAGCCAGCCTGACCAGTTTGACTTCCAGGGACACACAGGAGACAAAAACAGAGAGGCACAGCAGGCTGGATGGGAGATGTGTGGCACTCGTGCCTCGGAATGAAATCACCACTGCTCAGCCCCAGCCCATTATGTCAGTAAGGGAAGGCAGGTCCAGCGGTGCCATGTCTTCAACTTCCTTTGGAAAAACTGGAAATTCTGATTTTTGGTAAGATGTCCCATTTTATTTACCTACCTTCGAGCTTTGTCTGTGAAAGGGAAAGATTCCTCTCAAAGTCAGGACTGTGTGAAGATTGAATGGCATATATATTTCAGGTGTCCACCAGGGTGCTTTGCAGTCTCCTTCAAGTCCAGGATTGGGTAATCTAGTTAGAAGGCCTCAGTGCCTACAGATGGAGGCTGTGGCAAAGGATGAGTACATCTGGTTCCAGTGGAGAATGGGGAAGGCTGGTATATATCACCACCTTTCTGTGTTGTGAGAAACTCCCAACCCCCTTTCCACAACCTAGCTTCCCTTCTTGCATCTCCCACTTAAGGGTCCATGCCCTTAAGCTTGGACAAGTTGGGAGACCTCTGCCTGCTGTAGCTGTCCTTTCCAGTGCCCACTATATGAGGCCTTTCCACTTGTTTGGTTCTCAGTGGCCTTTTATGATTCCCCTCCTGAACTTAATGATTGTTAGTCTCAGTATAAGGTGTAATCTAAATAAGGGGTGGGCAGACTTTCAGTAAAGGATCAGATGGTAAATATTTTCCACTTTGCAGGCTGTATAGTTTCCATCACAACAACCTGATGCTACCATTGTGTCACAAAAACATCCAGAGACAATCTGTTGCTAACCTAAAAATAAAACGCTTTTCAAAGTGAGAGGCAACAAGCATTTGAGATAAATAAGAATAACTGTTCGGGACTCCTGCCTCCTCCTGGACCTTGGCCCCTGGCAGATTGTGCCTGCGGGGCGGGGGATAGCTCACCGCCCCTTCTCTGGCTGCAGTGTGACTCTGAGTGTGGCTGACATGGCTGGCTCGAGTAAGATGAGGCATTTGCAACTGCTCCTTCTGGCAGCATTGGCATTGGTCTGGAGGCCAACTTGAGTAGTGCGCCTATAGAGACATTAAAGATACAGTGTTTCAAGTTGCCATGGAGCCACTACTCAAGTTCCAGATTTGTGTTTCCTGAGGTTCCAGGCAGGTGTTTGAGGAGTGCATGCAGGTTATTAGCCATGGTACCTAGGCATCTGCATTGAAGGAGAGAATTACCTCCCTCAAGTAATATATAGACACATAGCATCTTTTCTGTCAGTCTTCAAACTAATATTAATAGGCTTAATCATTGTTGTCAAGGATTCTTTTGCTTTCTTTCTTTTGGCATGCAAGACTCTTAGCATCTGGAGGTGGGGCCAAGAAAATAAGGCCTATGGATGTAGGATGGTTTTCTCCTTGAGCAACATGATTGAGAACCAGTGCATGTCAACAGGTGCATTTGAGATAAATTTGAATGAGGAACCTGTGTGGTCTGAGCAGGAATCTAGTCACCTTACATCTATGCAACAGCTTGTTCAAGGTCTTGACAATGAAGTGAAACTCAGTGCACACATGGATTCAGTCCACATCATTGATCATAGCCCCAGCTTTCAGCACCAAAAACTTTTACATTAAGGGATTTTTGCAGGAGCAGGGTGACTAACGTTGGGAAGGCCTGTACTGAAGACAGCAAGCTGTTAGTACAGACCGAATGTTTTCTTGGCAGGCTCATTGTACCTCTTGAAAAACCTCAGTGCAAGACAGTTTTTCACTGCTGGCACATTGTGGAATTCTGCACATTTGTGGAGTTCAATAATACTCTATAGTTATTTTTTTCTACCCCAGATCCACTCAGTTAATGGTATTTTAAAAATGTAAACATTATTGCCCTGGCTGGTGTGGCTCAGTGGATTGAGTGCTGCTGGCCTGCGAACCAGAGAGTCACTGGTTCAATTCCCAGTTATGGCACATGCCTGGGTTACAGGCCTGGTCCCTGGTGGGGGGATACATGAGAGGCAGCCACACATTGATGTTTCTCTCCTTCCCTTTCTCCTCTTTCCCTCTCTAAAAATAAAATCTTTTTTAAAAATGTAAACATTACTGCTGTCACCTCTTTTTCCTTAGTTGTATATGAAAAAGTAGCAAAACAAGTTAGAATTTGATTTTTGTAAAAAAGATATCTGTTAAATCTTTTGATTTTTATATAAATTTTCCTTTTTTATAGTTTACAGTTGATCTTGAGAACACAGCTGAAGTTTTCAAAAACTTTATAAGTTTATCAGACATTTTTAATTTGGTCATGTCCAATTTATATAGGTTTCAAAATATTGCAGATTGTGAACAGTGCATTATACAAGATTATGGGGGGAAATCCTATATGCAGAGTACTGTACCAATGTGTGTGTGTGTGTGTGTGTGTGTGTGTGTGTGTGTGTGTGTGAGAGATTATCAGAGAACTACTAAAAACCAACTGCTTTTTAAGTCCTCTTACAGTTCAAGTGTCTTGACTTGATCAATCTAATGAGTTGATTAACTGCCTTTATATTTAATAAACTAAGCAGATATGTTAAATAAAAATTTTGAATTTATTGCCCAGTATACCTATTAACATATTTAACAATCATCTGCTTAAATTTTTGTTTGGACTCAGATAATTTCATAAGGAACACACTTTAGATTCACACACAACAGATCATTTACCATTTTTAGAATAATTGAAACTTGTCTAAGTAGTTTAGTTGATCTTCTTTACAACATTAATATTAGATGAATGGATGTCACTTGTCTAACTTCACTTGCCTAACATATCAGAATTTTGTTACACTTGAACAAAACAGTAAATTTTTTATTCAGTGAATTTAATATCTTTTGAAGAGATTTAAAAAACTATAAGAGTAATTTAGCAGAAATAGAACTGTAATGTAGAAAAATAGTCACATAACTACAGTCATCACATATATTAGCCTTTGTTTAGGAGTACAAGTGGTAGGTCCAGATTTGTTCATGGAAGTAAAGAGATTTAAGGACAAGTTAGGAGATAATTCAGCATTGGGTCCACCAGACACTTGGCACAACTATGTACTTTCTTTGTCCCTGGGTGTTTGTTGAATGCATATCTGGTGATGCTCATGGTTGTGACAGCCTCAAGGTGGAATGTGCTACAGTCTGTAGTTGAGAAGAAGTTAGTCTGCAGAAAATCTATTAAAATGGCTTATCCTTCTAATTAAGACTGCAGAACTGTTCACCTGAGTTCATATAATGGCAAGTGTCAATGCAGGTTAACCTGGGAAGTTAGTTACAGGTAATTATTTTTCAGGCGTGATAGCATTTTGTTACCTTGACCAGGGATAAAACCTTGTTAACTTGATTTGTTCCAGATCAAACTTCCTATCTTCTGCAAGTTGAACACAATGCTAAACATGTCTAGGGTCTTTCTTCAGCTGATGAACATCCCACTAGTCACAGTTAACCTTTCAGCATTTAGACCTTTCAACCTCGAGCCTTGGATGTTCCCATGAATCTGACAGGTCAACCGTGAAGAACCTAAGATTTGATTCTAACTTTCCATGTTTGCCTGAGGTGAATAAATTATCTTTCAGAGTATAGCTTTAGGTGTCTCATATTTTGTTGATGCCCGTCTCAATATTGTTGTTTTATCTTTGGTCATATTTAAATCTAGGACTTAATGGAGTTAGTGAAAAATTACTGAGAAAGCTGAATATAAAAAGAAAAATTTAAGGGAAAAAGAAAGTTTAAATGAAGCTATTTAGAATATAGGGTTTTCTTAAATTTATTTATTTAAATATATTTTATTGATTATACTATTACAGTTGTCCCATTTCTCCCCATCATTCCCCTCCACCCTGCACAACCCCTGCTACCCACATTCTCCCCTTTCATGTCCATGTGTCATAAGTTCTTCAGCTTCTACATTTCCCATACTATTCTTGCCCTCCCCCTGTCTATTTTCTACCCACCATCTATGCTACTTATTCTCTGTACCTTCCCCCCCATCCTCCTCCCACTGCCCTGTTGCTAACCCTCCATGTGATCATCATTTCAGTGGTTCTGTTCCTGTTCTAGTTGTTTGCTTTTGTTTTAGGTGTGGTTGTTAATAGCTGTGAGTTTGCTGTCTTCTCACTGTCATATTTTTTATCTTCTTTTTCTTAGATAAGTCCCTTTAACATTTCGTAGAATAAGGGCTTGGTGATGATGAACTCCTTCAACTTGACCTTATCTGAGAAGCACTTTATCTTCCATTCTAAAGGATAGCCTTGCTGGATAGAGCAATCTTGGATGTAGGTGCTTGACTTTCATGACTTGGAATACTGCTTTCCAGCCCCTTCTTGCCTTTAAGGTCTCTTTTGAAAAATCAGCTGATGGTCTGATGGGAACTCCTTTGCAGGTGACTGTCCCCTTATCCCTTGCTGCTTCTAGGATTCTCTCCTTCATTTTAATCTTGGCTAATGTAATTACGATGTGCCTTGGTGTGTTCCTTCTTGGGTCCAACTTCTTTGGGACTCTCTGAGTTTCCTGGACATCCTGGTAGTCTATTTCTTTTGCCAGATTGGGGAAGTTCTCCTTTATTATTTGTTCCAATAAGTTTTCCACTTGTTGCTCTTCTTCTTCCCCTTCTGGTACCCCTATAATTCAGATGTTGGGACGTTTAACGATGACCCGGAGGTTCCTAAGCCTCTCCTCATTTTTTTGAATTCTTGTTTCTTCCTTGTTTTCTGTTTGGTTGTTAGTTTCTTCCTTCTGGTCCACTCCATTGATTTGAGTCCCAGTTTTCCTTCCATCTCTATCAGTTCCCCATGCATCTTCCTTCATTTCACATATTGTAGCCTGCATTTTTTCATCTAATTTGTGAGCAAAATCAACCAATTCTGTGAGCATTTTGATGACCAGTGCTTTAAACTGTGCACCCGATAGTTTGGCTATCTCTTCACTGCTTAGAGGAATTGGCTCTGGGATTTTATTTGTTCTCCTGTTTGAGCCATTTTTGGTGGGTTTTTTTTGTTTGGTTTGGTTTTGGTTTTAGTCTGGTCGCGGCTATTACGTATGAGGGGTGGAGCCTTAGGTGTTCCTCAGGGCGGGGCAGCCCAGTCGCTGGGTTGTGACGCTGTATGTGGGGGCGGGGTCTGAGAGGGAACAATGGCGCCTGCTCCACTCTCTCCTGGATTCAGTCCCTTCCACCACTTCCCCTCTGCCTGGACCGTCTGTGTGCACGAATGTGGGACCACCTGGTCAGCCAGCCGCCTTGTGCGGCCTCACTGGGTCTGCACAGTTGCCCCCCTGTGCCCGGGGTTCGCCAGCTGCTGCCTGTGCACCTGGGAACTGCCAGCCACTGCTGCTTGCGTCCACACCTCCACTTTTTCCTGCCGCGACTCCGCCCCTCTTAACCTTTCTGGATGAATAGTTGTTGGACTTCCGTACAGTTCAATTTTCTATAAGTTCTGGTTGTTTTCTTGTTTCTAAATATTTGTTGTCCTTAATTTTGGTTGTGAGAGGAGGCACAGTGTGTCCGCCTACGCCTCCATCTTGGCCGGAAGTCTCACTCCATTGAGTCCCAGTTTTCCTCCCATCACTATTGGTTCCCAGTGCGTTTTCCTTTGTTTCACTTATTGTAGCCTGTATTTGTTCATCCAGTTTGTGAGCAAAATCAACCAATTCTGTGAGCATCCTGATCACCAGGGCTTTGACCTGTGCATCTGATAGGTTGGCTATTTCTTGGTCGCTTAGATGAATTTGCTCTGGGGCTTTGATCTGTTCTTCTGTTTGAGCCATTTGGGTGGGGAGGTTTGTTTGTTTGTATTTTGGGGCTCTGGTCGCAGCTGTTACGTGGTGAGGGAAGGAGCCTTAGGTGTTCACCAGGGCGGGGCAGCCTAGTTGCTGGGTTGCTGCGTATGTGGGGGCAGGGTCCAAGAGGGAACAATGGTGCTTGCTCTGCTCTCTCTCGGGTTCCAGTCCCTTTCGCCGCTTTCCCCAAGCAAATTGGGCCCTTCTGGTGCTGATTTCCGTGTTGGTGGGCTTGTATGCGTTCTAGGACCCTGTGGGTCTCTCCAACAAACTCTCCTGTGAGGTTGGGAGTCTCTCCCAACACCTCAACCCCTACAGGTGTTTTCACTTAGTGCTTTTAGGCTTTATTTTCCAGCGCTGGGGCCCTGGGTTGCGCAGTCTGTCTTGCTGCCGGCTTTTGCCTGGTTTATCTGCACGCACGAATGTGACTGTGGTCAGCTGCCTTGTGTGCCTCGCTTGGTCTGCTTGTTGCCTCCCCGCGCCCAGTAACCGCCACCTGTGCGCCTGGAGTGTGCCAACCACCATCTGCGCGTCTGGGACCACTAGCCACTGCTTTTTCCTGCTGTGATTCCTCTCAGCTGGCTGCGGACTCCACCCCTCTTACTGGTCTGGGTGAATCGTTGTCCGACTTCCATACAGTTCAATTTTCTATCTGTTCTGGTTGGGTTTTTTTGTTGTTATTGTTCTAAATTTTTGTTGTCCTTAATTTTGGCTGTGACAGGAGGCACAGTGTGTCCACCTACGCCTCCATCTTGGCTGGAAGTCTATCTAGAATACAGTTTTGCCTTGGCTTTTGTGGCTTTCAGTTGATTGAGTGCTGACCTGCGAACTGAAAGGTTGCTGGTTTCATTCCCCGTCAGGGTACATGCCTAGGTTGCAAGCCAGGTCCCCAGGTGGGGGCAGCAAGAGGCAACCTATCAATGCTTCTCTCTTTTTCTTTCTCTCTCTGTTCTCCTGTCTCTAAAAATTAATAAACAAAATCTTTTTTAAAGAAAAGGATATAGTTTTATTCCTAACATTTCAGAATCTATTGGCTGGTTACAAATTTGTGTAGCTCTGTAGTTTATAAATGTCTACGTACATAGGAATTGGAAAACCATAGAACATAACAGCTGGTTAGCTAAAGTCATTGGGTTTTTTACTGCAGTTGCTACTGTGGAAGAAATTAATCATTAGATTAATTTTTTAATGTTTTTTTAAAAAAAAGAATAGCTCTTCAGAAAGCATCAGACAGAAGCCCAAATAATGTTTCGATTAGGAGACAAATGCAGTGGGTATAAGAAGGGTCAGGGGAGCAATTACAACAATAGATGGAAGGTATTTCTATTAGTGCCAATAACATAACATAGTGATGCTGGTTCTAAACAATGGTTTTAATTTTCAGTCATGTAGTCATAATATCTGCTTTCTTGTTATCTTTGCAAACAGTTCTTTGAGGCACAAGATTTCTTTAGTCCCAGTCCAAAGATTATTTTACCCTGTTTTAACATGCCAAAGATTTGAGGCATGAGATGTGCAAGGCAGTTCCTCTGGGGTGGCTCTGGCTTCATTTTAAAGTGGCTTATTTTGCTTTTTTTTTTTTTTTTTTTGGGACAGTTATAAATGAATGGGCACAACTGTGTTCCAATAAAACTTTATTTACAAAAACAGGAATTGGAGCCCGCAGATCACAGTTAACTGATCCTTGGTTTACATCAGTGTTTTTCATACTGATTGCAGTTTGCTTTTACACTAGATTTGGAGCCTGGAACCATAATTTTTGGGGTCACTCTGGTATCTTCTATGTCTCAGTGCCTGGCACAGAGTAGGTAGCCCATGTAAGCATTTGTTGTGCAATGAAGGTCTGACAGATTCCAGAGACTTCTCTGACTCTCCCTAGCCTGAGGAGGCCTTTCCCTGTGGCCCACACACCCAGCTCTCTGTCACCACCTGCAGTTCAGATCCTTTTTATTTATTTGTATTCTAATGACCACCTGTGACCCTACTGCCCAGCCTAAGAGCCAGAATATCTGAACTTTCCACACAAGATTTCCTGCTTCTTTTGGTGGTTTAAACACTTTATTGTTCAGTTTTATTTTAGAGCTTTATGAAAAGTATGCTGTGCTGTATATAGCATTCATGACTTTTTTCATGTGAAGTTTTACTCGAATTCATCCATGTTGATGTGAGTGGTCCATTGACTTTTCACAGCTGCCTGACATGCCACTGAGTGAATGTACCAGAATTTATCTGTGTTTCTGTTGATGAGCATTTGCATTTTTCCCAGTTTTTGCTGATATAAACAATGCTATAAAGATGATTTCTGGCCCGTGTCTGTCGGTGTGCATGGGTACATCGTTCTCTTAGGTGCATACTGAGTTGAGGAACTGCTAAATCCAGGCACTGCTGACCTGTCATATAGCTTCATACAGCTTCGTCTGTCTAGAACTTACTGTGTTAGAGAGCTCCCATGGACAGTGACCCAAGGTCAATCAGCCATTTCGGTGCTGGGGTCTGCCAGGCCCCAGGGCTCTTCCTCATTCCTTAACCAATGCTTCTCTTCCCCAGATTCAACGGGCATGCTGGGCCGCATCATCTTTGCCTGGTGGAAGGGGTGAGTCTGTCTTCCAAGTCAGAGGCTTCTGGTCACTCTCCCCAGACAGTAGTCATGTCTGTCTCAACACTGGCTGTATTTTTCAGCTTCTCTCTCCTACCAATTTTCAAGATAGAAGAGATTTAGCAATTATATCATTAGAGCTTAGGAGTCTTTAGTTAGAGTACCCAGTACAGGTGGCTCGCCCAGGGTCACGCCGCAGTGAATCCACATAGCCATTGCTGTGATCAGATTTGCCTTCAAGAGCACCAACTTTCCACAAGGCTCTGAATTACCTTCATTTGCTTATTGGAAGAGAAGACGGAACTGGACAGTGCTTAGCCCAAAAGAAATGACGATACGCCAGAGGCCACTGTGGAGGTTCAAACACTTAGTTGGACTTTGCCAAGCTGAGTGGGGAGTGGGCTTGAGCAAGTCATCAGGATCCCTGTCTCACATGAGATCAATGTTACCATTTCTCTAGAAGGGATTGAGGGTCTTGTTCTGCCTGTCTCCTCCTCGAGTCAGCACTGGGCAGCCTCAGGAGTGATCAAGTGTCTTCTGTTGATTGTGATCATGAGGTACAGTGAGATAGTTTATACTAAGTGCTTAGTGCATTGCGTGGCACATAATATGTGCTCAGTGAACACTAGCTGCTGTTAACTCTCACTGTGCTTCACAAACTTTTATATATCATCTCTAATTCTTATAAAAGATTTTAGAATAGGATTGCATGTGTACATTTTACAGATGTGAAGCAAACCTAAAAAAGGGAAGTTATCCATGTCACACAGCTTGTAACTAGTGAGGTAGGATTTGAACCTAAAGCCTGTACTCCTTCTGTGGTATCAGGTGCTTTGGAGGGCAGAGCCCTAGACCAGGCCCATGTGGTCCGGTCCTGCCTTTGCCATATATTCCCTCAGGAGTTTCCCATGTGTGTCCCACTCCTCACCCAGGAATTCTCCTTTTTTCTCTTAAGAGATTTCAGGTTAAAGGTCAGGGCTAATGCTGCAAATTCTGAGCTGTGCTGAGGGCTGCAACATCTCCTGCCACTGGGGAGGTGGTCCCCAGGTGTGTGTTCATGAATCAGGGAGTCATTCTGCCTGGCAGAAGAGAGGTGGCCATCGTGGTGATGTATAATAGAAGTAGCTTGGGCCTGGACATCAGAACCTGGCTCTTCCTCCTGGCCTCTTCCCCCACTCACCCTGTGATCTGAGGGGAGTTGTATCCCTTCTCTGGGCTAATTATCTGGAAAATGCAGTTTTTACCAGTCCAGAATATGTGGACTTCTTGCTGGGTACCCTGAAAGTGGGAGGAAGGGGAGGGGAGATGGCAGAGGAACCCAGGATAGCCTTTCTCAGCAGAGGGCCAGAGAGTGGGAACAGCCAGAAGACGGTTTTATTCCTTGGTGTGTCATGGATTAGTTAGGGGGAAACACTAAGAGACCACCAAAGTTGTCCCAGCTAATGGTGGCATTTCAGGCAGCAGTGACAGGGTGTTGGGATAGGCGCCTGGCTGGAGTGTGGTTTTTCCTGAGCCCTTCAGACCCTATCATGGCCTAAGGATGGCCAGCACTGCCTGCAGGATGTGTTTTCATCTTAAATCCAAATTGCTAACGGACCTTTCCTCCCCAATAGGAGCAAACTGGACTGTAATGCTAAGCAGTGGAGGTGAGGAGCTGGGACTGAAGGGAGGGGAGTCTTCGGTTACAGACATCTCTCGCCTCTGACCTCTAACCTCTGATCCCTTCCCCCAGACTTTTTGCTGACATTCTCAATGATGTAGCCATGTTCCTGGAGATTATGGCTCCCATATACCCACTCTCTTTTACTGTGACCATCTGCATCAGCAACCTGGCCAAGGTACCTACACCTCTGGGGCACCCCTACACTCGAGCTGCCCTCCTTAGTGTTGCTGTGTGGGGACTCACTTGGGGCACACAGGTGAAGCCAACCTGGACCCTGTGTGCTACACACTTCTAGAACAGTGAAAACTGTCAGATGTTTCTAGTCATACCCAGCTATACCTTCTGGTCCTTCTTCAGCTAGATATCCTTTGGTGACTAAAGTAGTTGAAGGATGTGTGTAGAGCCCCAGTACTGGTGAGAGAGCTCTGAGCTGAGAGGTAGTAGGGGTGCTCCAGTGCCAACATCTTGGGAGCAGCTCCCTGGCTACCCTTTCTTTCAATAAAGTATTTCTGAGTGCCTAATGCATGTTCAGCATGGAATATGGGCCTTCCCATCTTTGAAAAAAAAGCCACACAAAATTAAACAAATATGTATAGAATTATAGCTCCAGATATTCCAGGTGAACAGTGTGTGGACAAGGGGGTTCAGCAGGTAATCTGGTTGGTGAGGGGATGGAGCAGGTCCTCTCCTGGGGATGGGTCCTGAAGAATGAGTTTAAGGTACAGGGTGGGTGTTCTGAGCAGAAGGAACAGTGTGGGGTCAAGATCCAGTGGCAAGACAGAGCATAGACTGGATGGTGAGGCTAGAGGAGCAAGTGGGGTAAATGCAAGCTCTTCATCTCTGCCAGGCTGCTCACCCTCATGGTTCCTTCAGGTTGGCTTCATCCAGGTGAGTAAACTGAAGCCTAGCAAGGTTCAGTGAAGAGTTCAGCGTGTCTTCACCACAGGGTAAAATTCCTGATGCAGACCAAAGACTCTTAAGAAGATATGTCAGACCCATCTCAAAGGCCCGTGTATCTGTTTCACCTCAAGGCACTACTGACATTTCATATGCACCAGTTCTTTGTGGTGGAGAGCATGTGGCTTCCTGGCCCATGCGCTAAATGCCATGAGCATCCTCTCACCCCCCAGGCCAGGAAACCCAAGAGAAAATCACTGCTGTGGACCAAAGATTGAGACCTCTGCCATGTTTCAAATTCTGCACTACACCTTTTGGGCCTCAGTTTCTTCATATAAGGGACTAGAACAGGGCCATGAACTTACTCCGCCCCACTGGCTCCCCCAACCCTCTCTAGAGTTCTGGTCTCAGTGCCCAGCACCTCTGTCCCCCAAATACACTAACCAAAAGCCTGGCTGTCATGCATGCCTTCTCCTGCTCCCTTACCTGTCACCCTCAGCTAAATCTCCATTCAGTTCTGTTATTTTCCCTCCTGAATCTCTTCAATCCAGTCAGTCCTCCATTTCCATGTCACCTGGTGGTTCCTCACTACTGAAAAAACTCAGCTGCTTCCCCAGTGGTCTCTGCCTCCATTCTCACCCTCTTCAGTCCTCAGAGCGGGTCAGTAGTCCTTTTAAAAGAGTGGAAAGTCAAATCAGGTCACTTCCCTGCCCCATTGCTCTTGGGACAGAATTTAACAAGGCTTGCAAGATTCCAGGTGACCAGGTCCCCAGTCATTCCTGCTCATTTGTACCACGTTCCTCTTACCTTTGAGGAAACTATTTTCTCTGTCTACGTAACAGCTTGTTTGTTTCTTTATCGTGTATTGATTTATAAGCTTCCTGAGGGCAGAGGTTGAGCCTGTATTATATCACTTAAATCTGTGCCTCACATCTAAAAAAGGTTTGGTAAATATCAGATAAATGAAGGTGATCAGTGACTCCCATCAATAAGCTTTAGATTGCAGAGGGAGAGATCCAAACCTCTGTGGGAGGTTTGGAGGTCAGGATCACCTTTGTGGGTTTTAAAATGGCCTGGAAGACATGGATCTGCCTTGACTGGGGCAGGGAGAGAGTGGAGTGTTAGTTGTGGCAGGCAGAGTGCAAGCATAAACTTAGAAACCAGACTGAGCTTGGGAGTTCAGCAAGGGGGAGGGTGCAGCCAAAGTAGAGGTTGGAGGGCAGGAAGTTCTGAGCTAAGAATGGTCTTTGGGCTTCCACCTTCAGGAAGGAAATTGAGTGTCCTTGGGGCTGGGTCCACAGAGTGGCATGGCAGGCAGAACTTGAGTTTTCTCCTGGAATGACAGGAGGTGGGCGTAACAGTCTCTGCAGAGAGAGAACCAGCACCAAGGACAGCATGCAGTGTTTTGCTGCAGGGTTGCCTAAGGCCTCATTTTCTCCAGCTGGTTTGAGCCATTTACTTGGCTCCCCCACAGAAGTACTTGTGTTTTCTTAGCTCGTGGCCACTCTCACCTTCACTCCTCACTTTCCCCAACCAGTGCATTGTGAGCGTGGCTGGTGGGGCCACTCGGGCTGCACTGACCATGCACCAGGCCCGGAGAAACAACATGGCCGATGTGTCAGCCAAGGATAGCAGCCAGGTGAGCAGCAGAATTGGGGGGGATGGTGCGAGGGAGAATGGGGTGGGCAGGCATGTCGGGCTTGCTCAAGATTTGGGAGTGTGGGCAGAAGCACCTGAGCGCTCCTTGGGGAAGAGGTGGAAGATGTGCAGAAAAATGTGGGTGCTCCCTGATCTGACTTTCAGGTTACGTAATCAGGTGTGAGGCCACGGGCTCTGGTGGCAGTAAGTCCAAGCTGATCTTGGCCTTTGCCCACTGCCCAAGTGGCCAAGAATGAGCCCTAGCTCTAGCCCTCACCCACTCTGGGCCACAGCCCCCCTCTGAGAGGGGAATGTTCTGATCATGTGAGGCCCCACATGTTAAAGCACTTGGCAAGTCAAAAAGTGCTGGGTTTGTGAGGTACTAGGGTCACTGACTGGCCAGAGTCATCCACTCAGCAGTTTAGCAGGCCTTCTGGCCCAGTCACTCCCCTGACCAAAGGACCTTGGAGTAGGGGTGTTATCTACCCTACAGGTATTGGGTCCCCCATAACCCCATGTGCTAAGTGCTTATGTGCATTGCATTATTTAACTCTCACGCCAACCCTGTATTTGTTAAGCATTAACCATGCATTTCATTTACATGAACTCATAAGTTCTTATAGTGGTCTTGTCACATGCTTATTCACTGTTGTCATTCTACCAACGATGAAGTAAGGCATAGAGTGATTCAGTTTCCCTGGGTCCCCTTGGACACATCCCTTCCCTCAGGAACTGGTTGGACTAGTTCTTCCCATTATTTCTCCTGTAGATTGTTAGGAAGAAGACATACGTGCAATCCAAGCCTTGATCTTTAGGTTCTCCCAGCATTGTTCCTACCATCTCTCATCTACTCTTTCCAAGCCCTCAGCCCTCCCCCACCCCCAGGCTGTATTTTCCAAGGCTCCAGGGCATCCTCAATCCACAGAGGCAGTAACACATCACAGGGGCAACCTGGGATGTGTTCAGTCCTGCAGCAGGCCCTTGCTTTCTGCTGATGTTGCTGCAAGATATGACTGCTCCCACCTAGGGAAGAGGCAGTACCTCTGCTCCTGAGCTCCCAAGGTTTCTGGTCCCAGTTTACTGTTGCACCCGCAGCTTGTATTTCCAGCTCACCCCTCATCCAGATGGCTGGGTAAGAAAAGCTCTCCAGCTTAAGGTCCCCTCTGTGCCAAAACCAACTCTCCAGGAGACCCCAGTAGTCAAGGGCACCAGTCCACATTCCTTCTCCCTCATGATAAATTGGGGGCAGATGGCCTGGGGTCCTTTCTTCTAGGGTGAGCTCAGTTAGGCCGTCTCAGGCCATCAGAGCAATTTAATAACATTGATTCTCAAGTTAAGAGTTTTAAATCTCGTGCCTTTCTTCCTAGGCCATAACTTGACCCCTTTGTAAAAGTGTCTGCTGGTAATTGCATACCCAGCAGTTACTAGGGGGAATTCAGCCTTTTTTAACCACCAAAAAAATACTTCCCCATTCTCTGAACATTTCCTTGCCTAAGCACAGGGCTACTCAGGTGACTCTTGCCAAACAAAGAAAATGTTTAAAGGGCACTGTATCTGCCTAGACAGAGAAGCAGCTGGTATTTTTTAAATGATAGCACACTGACTAAAAATGTTAAAAATTTAGTAGTAGGTGCCCTGGCTGGTGTAGCTCAGTGGATTGAGCACGGGCCTGCGAACCGAAGGATTGAGGTTCGATTCCCAGTCAGGGCACATGCCTGGGTTGCCAGGCCAGTTCCCGGCAGGGGACATTCAAGAGGCAACCGCACATTGATGTTTCTCTCCCTCTCTCCTTCCCTTCCCCTCTAAAGATAAATAAAAAATCTTTAAAAAAAAAAAATAATAAAAATAAAAAAATAAAAAAAAATAAAAATTTAGTAGGCACTCTCATCAGCGTAGGGAGACCTGGGTGGTTCTGGGGCAAGGAGGAACGTTGTGAAAGGCACTCGAGCCTATTCAGTCTGGCCTGGAGGGGAGCCCTCCAACTCCCAACCCCTCTGCCACCTTCCAGGAGACGCTGGTAAACCTGGCAGGGTTCCTGGTCAGCCTCTTGATGCTTCCCCTCGTGTCAGATTGCCCTAGGTAAGCTGAGAGGAAGCGTGGGACAGAGGTGCCCAGCTGGGCCTCTGCCCCTGCTGACCACCTCACTCTTTCATTCCAGCTTCAGCCTCGGTTGTTTCTTCCTCCTCACTGCCCTCCACATCTATGCCAACTACCGGGCAGTCCACAGCCTTGTCATAGAGACCCTGAATGAAATCCGGCTCTCGCTGGTCCTGAAGCACTTCCTTCAGAGGGGGGAGGTACTTGACCCCACTTCAGCCAATCAGATGGAGCCATTGTGGACAGGTGACCCAACCCCTTGGTCTCAAATCCTATCTCTCTCAGTCTGTCCCTCTGCCTGGGACTCCTGACTCCAACTTCCCACAGGTTTCTGGCCATCTCAGTCTCTGTCCTTGGGGGTCCCCCTACATCGTTTAATCTCCAGGTAAGTAGCCCAGTATCTCCCACTCATCACTGCTGGTCTCCCAGCCCCCACACATGCGCCTTGTTCCAATTACACAGCGGCCTCCCTTGACCAGGCCCACCTCTGCTCTAGGTTCTTCATTTCCACTGAATAGACGGGTCAGTATGGGTGCTTGAGTGCAGCTGGGTGTGTAATGTAGAGTCAAGATAAAGGATATATTTGTTAGATGAAGGAAGAATGGGTGGGTGAGGTAAATGGATGACTAGATGTGAAAAGAAGGGAAGGTGGCTGTGGGATACATGGGTAATGGCTAAGGGATAGGTGGGAAGTGGGTGAAGGACAGATGAAGTATGGACAGTTAACAGGTGGCTGTTCACTCTTGCCTTTGCTTTCTCCTCCCCCACTGCACTCTTTCCTTCAGTGTCTTTGAGCTACAGCAACTGGTTGAGGGACACCGAGAACCTTACCTCCTTCACTGGGACCAGTCACAAAGTAAGTGTGCCCTGTTCTCCCAGCCTTAGGCTTGTCCACCTGGGGTCAGCCTCTCATTCCTCCAGCCCTAGGGCTACAAGCCCTTGACAAGCTCTGGACAGTTTGGAGTTTACCTGGTGTCGTGGAGGGAGCTCTAGACTCAGACTTGATGCATTCAAATTAGAGCTGCATGTGCCATAAAGTTCACCTTTACCCCTCTGTAAAATGGAGCTGAGGATACCTGCCTTATTACCTGCAGTGTTTTTATGAGGATCAAATGAGGTGGTTATGTAAAGGCACTTTGTATATTGTAACACACACTTAAATTAGTTTATGACCTTCAGTTATCTCAGGGAGACCATTTTTCCCTCCCATCCAGTCACTTCTTGAGGAAAATAGTACTAGAGTTTACTGGCCTGCTATTCCTATGTTAAAAGGTGTTTATTCTCACTAGCCATTACAAACATGCAAAATAAATACCTACCTCAGTGAGCTGCTGTGAAGTTGCATTTGGAAACTGGGCATTTTGGTTTGGCTAGAGCACTGGGGAGCAACAGGAGATGAAGTGGGAAAGGAAAGGGTGAGAGATGATGGCCTTCCATGCCAGGCGAGGGCCTCTGGGGGCAGACAGGAATGAAGCAGGTGATGGGGTCGAGTGTCTGGGGAGTGGCCCTCCCTGGTACCAGTCTGTCTCTGGGTCTCCAGACCAAGTACAGGTTGTTCTGAGCCAGATGGCAGGCCCTGAGACCATCCTAAGGGCTGCCACACACGGGCTGGTGCTTGGAGCCCTGCAGGAAGATGGGCCCCTCCCAAAAGAGCTGGAAGAACTGAGGAACCAAGTATGGGCAGGTAAGAGCCTCACAATCTAGACTGTTGATAACTCCAAGTGGGGTGGAGAGAGGATGTTCAGCTTGGGGACCCAAGAGCTCCTGGTTCTGCACCCCCATCCAGGTCCTAAGAAAGAGAGCTGGGTCATCGTCAGGGAGACACACCAAGTGTTGGACAAGCTATTCCCAAAGTTCTTGAAAGGTAACATCCTTCGGGCTCCTTGGCCTCTGAGGCCTTCTCCCCAGAGGCTGTGCCTACCTCCATCCCCTCCACCTGGGAGATGGTGGACCTGGGTTCTCTGTGAGCTTAAATCTGGGCCTCAGTTTCCCTGTCTGTGGGATGGAGAGGTAAGGATGCTCCCTGAAGCTTTGTCAGTGTTGAGTCTCTATAATAAATCCCAGTTGGCATTGAAGAACTGGGAGTGAGGGGAGGTTTACAAATGCAGGTGCTAATCTTTAATTTAGCACCTATTCCATTCCATCCCTTTACCATGTGCTAGCTCAATGAATTCTTGCTGTAACCAGATGAGGTTTTAGCCTCATTTTATGCCAGAGATCAGCCAGCAGAGGCAAGGGAAGCCTGAGTAGGGCATAAAGCTTCTACCCAGCCTGTGCTGCTCCTTACCCGTCTCTCCAGGGTGAGCCGACTCCTGTTTAGGAGTCTGTGTAGTAATGGTACCCCCATAACCTCTCCCCAGGACTGCAGGATGTGGGCTGGAAGACTGAGAAGCATCAGCTAGAGGTGGATGAGTGGAGGGCTACATGGCTCTTGTCTCCAGAAAAGAAGGTCTTGTGAGCAGCCCACATGGAGGGCCAGATCCCAGGTTAAAAGCCTGAAGTAAGAACACTTTGACTACAGCACAGCATGGGGGGAAAGCAGCTTTATTTTTGCGTGGGGAATGGCTGTGGCTGATTGGCCAAGGCCTCAGTACATAACTGCCAATCAGATGGATTGGGCTCCAGGCAAAGACAAGTTAAAAGGGGAACCGTGGCCTTTCTCCTTCCCTCCTACCCTGGCTGTATTTCATGGTGTCCCAACACAGTTGGCTTCAGGCATAAAAGCCCCAGAGGAACGTGGCCACGGCCATCATGAGCAGGGCATTGAAGTTGACCACACGAGCCCATCTTGGGTCCTCACTGATGTCCTCTAGCTGCCTGGTTGCTGGAGCCACCTCCTCCTGCGTAGGGGGTGGGGAACTACCTGCCCCACTCCTGTTCATTCCGCAGAACCAGAGCAGGCACTGGTGAAACAGGCCTGGTGCTGGGGATTGGGACTCTGGGGAAAATTGAAACCCTACAGTTAGTTTGAGGGAACTTGGCTCCCCCAGCTCCATAATCCCACCTCCTGGGGTAGTGCCTTACCCTCCATCTCTACTGCATGCTCAGGATGCCCATTCTGTACAGGGGTTGAGACTGGACCTTCTGCCTCATCAGCATCCAGGTCCTCCCGCTCCTCCTTGCTGTGCCGGAGACTGAAAACCAGGCGGTGGAGCTGGGGAAAGGTGGGAGCAGGGACTGAGTGGGAGTTCCGTTCCTCCAACCCCACACCCTGGTGTCTCATCCACACTAGCACTTCCTAGCCTCCCTCTGTCCAGCCTGCACACCTAACCTAGGCTCAGCTCAAATGTAATGTATGGCTGCCTTTTGCTCTCAGGCTAAACCCAAGCTCCCTCAGCTGGGTGTTTAAAGCTCTTGGCCCTGTTTCATCACCCCAGGTCTCTTGTCTGCACTCAAAATTGTAGTACTTTAGACTCCAGTCTTACAGTCCTGCTAACACAGTGTTCCCTCATGTGGATATTTGCTCATATTTCCTCCTGTCACCTTTCCCCCCACTTCACCTGTGGAGTCCTGAGCCCATCCTTCAGGGCCTGGCTCTTTTGTCCAGTCCCCTACCCCCACACCCAGTCAGCCCTGCCTCCAGGCATTTGCCCTGCAGCAGAACAAGACCAAGCCCTTTTGTGTTCCTCTCAGCCACCAATCATTTCCTGTATTTTGAGTCCCAAAGGCCATGCCAAGGACTAGGGGGCTTTATCACTTGCCCCTACAAACTTTTTCAAGTCACCTCCCCCAAACCACCTCAAATAAATGTCACTAAGTAAAAACATTGTGCTCGCTTTGCAAATGTAACTTCAAACTGGACCCCGAGCTTGCCCTAAGTAGTCCTTAACAGAAAATCAGGTTCTTAACAGAAAATCTGGTGTACCTGGAAGCAAACTGGCAAACATGGTACCTGCTTGGTGCCTGTCCAGAGGCTGCCACTTACGTGCTTGCGCGGGATGGGTGCTGTGCACAGTGAGACTACAACAGTGAGAAGGCCAGAGCAGGTGAAGAGCACGATGGCAAAGTAGAGGTAATGCACCCTGCAGAGGAGTGCTGGGCACGTGGAGGGTTGAACGCAGCTGCCGGAGCCAAAGGAAAACTCCGGAATAAGGCGTGCCAGACCCATCAGCAGGCCCCCAATCAGTCCCCAGAAGGCACCCTATGGGATAGAGAGTATCAGCCACCCCTGATACCCAAGCCCTGCACCAAGCAAACAATGTACACACATGCTCACTTTCTCGTTGACTCGTGGCACAAAGAGCGCCAGCACGAAGACCGCGGACACAGGTGGCGCCAGGTAGCTGGAGACTGCCTGGATATAGTCGAAGAGCTGCCCGCCCTGTGCCGCCTGCACCACAGGTAGCCAGGCCACCGACACTGCCACGATGAACACCACCCAGAGCCTGTGGTGAGCAGCCATCAGCCGGGACCCCATTTTTCTCCCTAACCCTACCAGTGCTTCCTGTCCCCCTCCCAGGCTGACTTGTGGATCAGGAGGTGGGGGTGGGGACTCCAATCTTACCGCCCTACTAACAGCAGCTCGCGGTCTCCTGCGCGAGGCCGCAGGCGCGTGTAGATATCCATGGTGAAAAGTGTGCTGCTGCTGTTAAAGATTGAGGCCAGCGAGGACATCAGTGCAGCCAGCATGACCGCCAACATGAGTCCACGCAGACCTGTGGGCCAATGGGAGCGGTGAGGATGCGGGCTTGGCGATGGGTGATTCCTCCGGGTGGCAGTCCCCGAAGCATGCTTGCATCTGTGGGCAGGGGGCAACCTGGGTGCTTGCCCTCACCATTGGGCATGAGCTTCACGACGAGCCGAGGGTAGGCGATGTTGGAGCAGCCCACCTCAGTGCCGCACACGCGCTTACACACCTCAGGCACCACACACGCCACTTCGTCTGGAGGGAAGGGCAGGACACAGGACAGTCCGGGAACTTGAATCCCTGAAGTGGGGGCTGGGAATTCTAATGGAGGGGAGGTGGGATTCCTGAAAGGAGGTGGGACTGGATGACTTAATTCCCAAATCTTAGGACTAATGGATATGGAAAGCAGGCACCCAGGTCCTTACACAAGAAAGGGTCTGGATGCGGGACAGGACTCTTGGTCAGGTCGGGGTGCATGTTACCTGGGTAAAGGATGCGGCTGATCATGCCCGGCATGACCATGAGGAACATAGGCATCAGCTTCAAGTAGCCGCACAGGATGCAGCCCGCCTTGATGTGGGCCAGGTTCTTCCCTGCCAAGCAGCGCTGCACAGTGACCTGTGACCAGGGGCGTTCAACTACCAGTCGCCACTCGCAGCTACTCCTAACCCTCAGGCCTTGCCTCAACTTGCTGCTCTAATTTCAGGCCCTGCCTGGCTCAGGGCTGCAGCAATCCTACTCCATACGCAGCCCTTGGATCCAGCTTCCTCGAGTTTAGCTCCACCCTGGCAGGGTCTTCACCCTGTCAGACCACGCCTTGACCCAGCTCCACCAGACGGTTTCAGGATCTACCCATCTCAGGAGCCCCTCTGCCCCCCACCCTGGCCCCCGTGTGCACAGTAGTTCTGGTTCTGCCCCAGCCTGGCTCCCTACTCAAGCCCTGACCCCGCACCTGGTCACTGCACCAGTACCAGCCAGAGACGATGGTAAGTCCCAGGAGCAGAGCGGGCCACGGTAGGTCCCCAGTGACAGGGTCCCGGAGCAGATGGTAGGAGTCAGGCCGGGGTTGGTAGCAGGAGCTGGAGATGTTGCCCACGGCGGGATCCTCGGACACCGTCAGCGACGTCATTGCCCCCAAGTATTTGTCGAAAAGCCCCGAATACCCGCCCACCTCGTGGAAAGCTGTGCAGGCAAGACCATTAGGGGACCTGGCGCCCCGCCAAGACCCTCCCTATGGCCCACACGCCTGAGACATGGGCTGTCCCAGCTCCCTGAGTGAAAGCCCTGCAACACAGGACCTCCGTGCCCCTCCGCCATTGGGACATACCGTAACCCATGAGGATGAAGGCCCCCCCGAGAATGACGAAGGTCTGCACGGTGTCCGTGTACATCAGCGCTGCCAACCCTCCTGAAATGGTCCTGGGTCAGTGGGGATGGCCCAGACAGGTCGTTCCTAGTACAGACCCTGTCGTTCTATTATGGAAAAGGTGCCCCTTCCTGGAGAACAAATTTCAAAACGGCCCGTTTGCAGCCTCATGCACTCGGGAAACAGAAGGCAAGGCTTGGTGAGTAGAGTATGGTTGAGTGACTCTCTTATCACATCTCCCAAGCCTACTCCCTTCCCCAAGCCCCCGCCACGGCCACCTGTCACAGTGTAGACCATGGTGATGCCCAGGAGCGCAATGACGGAGGCATAGATGTTCCAGCCCAGAGCCTGTTGAATGAACACCGCCCCGGAGAACATATCCACCTTGGGGTAAGCAGAGAGCACGCAAGTCAGGACCCAAAGGTCAGGGCAGGGCCCCAGGTTCATTTCCTGCCCAGACCACAATCCTATGTGGCCACGCCTCAAAGGTTCCCTCATTTTTCCATGGCCTGGTCTTCGCAGGTCCCACCCACTGTGTCCATGGCTCCAGAAATCCGTGCCTTCTAGGCCCTGCCTCCATCAGGATCTTGCATCCATTTCTCCTTGGACCCGCCCCCTCTAAGGCTTTCTAGAGACTTTGACCCGGTGATCCCGCCCTTTCAGGGCCCGGTTCCACCCGCCCGCACGTGCTCACCGAAATCTTGGTGAAGATGTACAGAAAAAGCGATAACACGGACAGGTAGAGGCGAATACGGTGGCCACCGAAGCGCTTGCGTAGGTACTGCGGCATCGTAATGACGCCAGCGGTCAGATACACCGGAGCAAAGAGCCAGCCGAGTAGCAGCACCACAAACAGTGCCTGTGAGCGCAGTGCAACAGCTGAGAGTGACTCCCTGAGATCCTGCCCTGAGCACATCCGCATTCCCCACCTTCCGCTAGAGTATGAGACCTTCTCTCTGTAAACGTGCTGTTCTAAAGGCAAGTCCACATCTGGGGGCCCAGAGGATAAAAATACAGATGATATCTCTAAGCCCTGGGCATTAAGGAACATGGTCTTGACACCTTCTTGAGCCCTTAACAGAGCCCTCCTTGCCTTTCCAGGCCATGATCCCAAGCCACTCCTTCGCAAGATGGTCCCTAACCCCTACCCTCAAGCACATGAGTCCAAGCACAGACCTCTCTGCCTGACCCCAGCCTCTGCCAGGAAGGGCTGCTTCCACTCTCCTCTCCATTCAAGAAACCATCAAGGCTTAGCTTAGAGGTGTCCTCCTCCAGGAAGCCCTGAACTCAAAGCCCTTATCTCTCCAGCTTTCCAAGGTGAGTCTCAGTCCCAGAGCTTTGTCTCCCTCCCACTTCTGCAAGGGGCTTTAATTTGGCCCAGAGATCTTCACTGGGCCACAACTTCAGAGAGCATAAGAACAAGCATTTCACTATCTTTGAGGCTGCTCATCCCACTTCAGATAGGAGTAAATCAAGGCCGCAGAAAGTAGTGGCTGGTCCAGGCTCAAACAGCAAGTCAGGAGTAGGACATATCCTTACTCAGGAAGTGGTCATTTCCTACATCCCTCTGCCTCCATGCTGGACATTTGACCCTCACTTGAAGCCCAACTCCACCCCACAATCTAGCCTCACATTCTCTCTGCCTGAAGCCTACTAAGGCATTACCCTTCCAAAAGTTCCCACTGGGGGTAAGGGTTATTGGCAAAAAGGGGGCCTCACATTCCACTCAAATCCAGCCACAGCCAAGCCGCTTGCAGCACCCGTCCCTGCAAGGCCCACAAAGTGGCCACTGCCGATGTTGCTGGCAAAGAGAGACGCCCCGACCTGGGTGACCAGAGGTATGAGTGAGCCAGGCTGCTTCTCTAGGCCCCCTCCCACTCCACAGGCCAGCCTCTCTCACCGGCCACCACACCATGCTTCGTCCTGCCAGGAAGTAGCCGCCCACGGTGCCTCTGTTGGTTCTGCACATGGACTGGGAGATAGGAGTTGGAGAGACCTGGGCTCAGGGCATATCTCTGGACCTCATTAGCCTCCTCAACACATTCCTTAGCCTTGTTTCAGGCTGAAGATTAACCAGTGCTCAGTTCCCCTGATGGTTCACACCCCACCCCCACAACTCCTTCCCAGGCACCAAGAGCCACCCACGCCCTTATGTGGTGTCCAACTACCCAAGCCTGAGCGTGGCTAGATTTGGCCTGACTTTCCTGGGGGCCTTGGATCAGGCCTATGGGCTCTGGTCAGCCATAGTGTAGACAGGGGAACAGAGGAGTCATTTAAAATGCTGTTCCTGAGGAAAATACTAGCCCAATCCAAAAGTGGAAAGACAAAGCATGGGTATTGGCTAAGCCTCCCTGAGGCTATCAAAAGACTTACTTGTTGGGGTAGAGGACAGTGGAGAGGCTTACTTGCTCCTTCTTCCCCAGCCTCCGGTTTCTCCCTCAAAGATCTAGGCATCCTGCCCCTATTGCTACCTGAGGTCTCCCTGAGACTTCCCCCACCCCATGCACAGAAACCTGGCCCCCAGCAGCACTCTTCAACTTCTCACCCACAGGCCGACACCAATGACCAGCAGGAAATAAGCAGCAATGACCAGGATGTCAGCAGGGTTGTCGATAAAAGCCCTCTGCTCCCCCAGCCCTGGTGGCAGGTCTGCCTCTGTGTGCTCCTCCATTCTGGCCAACATCTGCCCCTCAAGGGACCAGCCCTTGGATTCTCCCAGGGGAGAGATTAATGGTTACCTCAGGTGCAGTGAGCTGACAAATCATCCAGGCCTTGTTTGCCCTCCCCGGCTTTGTTTAACTGAATCTGGTCACATCAAGCCTGAAGACTGGTCTTGGGGATGTGGGCCCTTTCAAGTTCAGGAACACTCCTCCCTGGGCTTTATCCCCTATCGTTTCTCCAGTGCCTTGGGCTCAAAATCACTTCATCCCCTAAAACTGCCTATTTTTTCAGCCTTGACCAATGGAGCCTGGCTGAGCCAGCCCCCTGGTTCTGACTAATCCAGAGGGATCACCTTCCAACACTAACCTGACATTATCACACCGCTGCTCAGAAACACTCCATAGCTCCCCATCACACTCAGGAGGAAGCAGAAGCTCCTCAGCTTGATGTTCAAGGCCTGCCATGTTCCAATCCTGCCCATCCTTTCCCTTGCTCCCATACCAAATCTAGAGTTTCCTTCTATTTCCTTTCTATTCCTTTGTTCCACCCAGCCTGTGTATTTTTATGCCCCCAAGCTGTTGCATAAAGTTGTACCTTCTGCTTAGAGGCCTCCCTGCCTCCCAAATGGCCAACTCCTACTCAGTCGTCAGTACCCAGCTCATGTTACCTCTTTAGGAAAGACTTCTCTGACTCTTCCGATGCAGTTTCATGCACATAGTATGGCCCTTGTCTGGGTCCAGGTCTGTCTCCCCAAAAGGCTAGAGCCTCCCCAAGAGCTGGAAATGACCTGATTTATCTCTGGAGTTCTATTGCTCAGCACAGGGCTGGATACAAGAAGGGAAGGGTTGCTGAATAGCTGTACCTCTCTCTGCCTTTCTTCAGGAACTGACCAGACTTGGAGCTCTGACTACGGCAGTTGGGTTTGTGCCTGAGACGGGGAATATAATGAGTTATGTTTAAGGAGTGCCTTAAAAAGCAGACCCCAAAATGAGAATTGGAGTGCAAGGACTTTACTGGGAAGTTGATACCATTACGGACTGTGAAGGAGTTGGGAAGTAAGAAAAGCCAATAAAGAATGTGTCCACTGACAGGTTACCACTGTGGACAACTGGAACACAGTCCCAATGGGGGACCCTCAGACTCTGTGGAGAACACACTTCAGAACTGACCCTCAGACAGCCAGGCATCTAGGGTATTTCTTCACCAGTTCCAGGCTATAACCAGTTGGAGTATCTAAAACATCCCCACCCACTTCAGCCCTGAGGGATACAAGAGCAGGCTCCTTCCACCAGAGAGCACCCTCAGACAGAAACTCAGGAAGCAGCTAGGGAGACTGGGTATTGGGGAACTGTCTACATGACTTTCCAGGTGGGCCAAGCAGATATGGGAAGGGCACCCACAGTGTCTGCTTCCAGGGATGATGAATTTGAAGTGCCTGAGAGAAATGCAGTGCCTCGATGTGGCCTTCGAAGCCTGTCATGATGGGGCACCTGTTTCCTCTTTGATCTCACTTCCTGCCACTTGCCACCTTCCTCACTCTGATCCAGCCACACTGACCTTCTTTCCTTTTTCCCAATATGCCAAGCTTTATCTCCTGGCCTGCAATTGCACTTTCTCCTCCCTCTGCCTGGAATGCTCTCCTCAGGCTCTTTGCCTGGTTGGCTTTTTCTCAAGTCTCAGCTTAGACATCACATTTTCACAGAGGCTTTCTCTGACTATCTGGTTAAATTAATCCCTTCCCTACCTTCTCTTAGTTCTCTAATTTTTTTCCCTTCTCATCTTCCCACCTTTCCTTTCTTCCTTGCCCCTCCCTTCATTAACAAACATTTACTGAGCACTTACCACATACCAGATACCATACTACACACTGGACAGTGTCATACGACAAAAACATATGTCATCTGACAAGCTCTTGGGAGCTTGTATTCCAGTTTCAGAAACGAACATAAACAAGCAACAAATAAGCATGTATCTGCAATAGTGATTAGTACTAAAGGACTAGGGAGATGCTAGGCAGTCATAGAAGTCCCATTACTTCATTGCACTTGTCACTTATCATCTGTCTCCCTTACTAGATAGACTGCAGCTCCATGAGGGCAAGGACCATGTTTACTTGGTTCCCTGAGGTCGCCCAGCACCTGGTACGAAGCCTGGTATAGTAAATATTCAGTAAATACTTGGTGAATGAATGAATGGAGACTGGAGATGACCAATTTGGGCATCCTCAAGACGGGGAGGTGGCTATAAGGCAGGGGATGGACAGCATTGCCCAGAGAGAATATGTGGAAGGAGAAGAGCAGGAGGTAAGGGAAGACCCAGGGAGAGGAGCCTCAGAGAGGAAAGGATCTGGGGGTCTGCCTGAGGTAAGGATAGATAACACCTCACCTGCCTCTTGCCTACACATGCTCTCTTTGGCTGCTAACTTCTCCTTGAGCTGGAAGTGGCCCTGAGGATCCATCATTTCCATCCTCAAAGGCCCCTATAATTTGGGTCCAGGAGTCCATGCCCCCTCCTTAGGGGACTGCAGGGAACAAGGTGAAGGTTTGGGGGCTCAGAAAGGCCTCTGGGTCTTGGGAATTCACATAGAGCCTGGATTTCTCCACACCTAACCCCGCCCCCATCCTTTTCTGCTGGGACTTAGCTCAGGTGTCACCTCCTTCAGGAAGCCTTCTGTGACTCTGTTAGAAGCCTCCTTCTAGCTCCTCCAGCCCCCAGTGCTTCTCTCAGCCACTGCTCGGACCACAGAGTGTCACCCTCTGCCTGGGGGAGATGTTAGGAATCAATACTATAGTAAGAGGGAAGCTGTGCCTTAGTGCCCAGATCGAAAGGGTGGGCATAGATTGGCACTTCTGGATGGAGCCTGCCTCTGAAGGGGAAAACCCACCCTCTGGGAATCAGACAAAATGGCAGGGGGTGTCAGGAGGATTGGGAACAGTTTAAGTGCTTATTTCAAAAATATAGAGAGCTGAAGGGGGTCGGAGGCGGGGAAGTGGAAGTAGGAAGGTTCTAGGGGGCCCAGCTTGAGCTCTTGTGCTGGCTCTGCCACTATCTTTACAAGGTGGCTCTGGTCGCCGTCCTCTCCAGCGTCTGGCTCATCTGATACGCGAAGGCTAAGGCTGCAGGTCTCGCTCCAGCCACAAGGCGGTGGCCTAGAACTGCCTGCAGAAAGAACCTTCGCAAGGGGCGGGGTGTCCCGACGCAAGGCTTGCCAGTGCAGACACAGCACCCGTGCTCTGTGGACTGTGTGTTTATGTAGGTAGAAAAAAATTCACAAAGCAGTTGGTGGGGTGGCGGAGGGGGGAGGAATGTCCCAGCCCAGCTTCTGATCAGTGGTCATTGCAAGGGCCTTCCTGCAGTCGGGGTTCCCTTGAGGGTAGGAATAAAGTGAAGGACTCAGGAGGAGTACTAATCAGTCTGTGTCCTACCTTGGGGGCGTGTGGCCTTAGGATTGGCCGGGAGAATGTAGAGTAAGATACCTTAGGGGCGGGTCTCCACAGCTGGTGGTGCTTATAGGGTGAGGTTAGGGAAAGCTCCAAGCTCAAAGAGCAAGGCCTTGGAGTCTCAAGAGCTCCGGCTTTTCGGGAAGGGCGGGGTTTTGGGGACTGAGAGTCAGCCGAAGAGCTTGAGGAAGCAGGGCTGGCAGTAGGGTTTGCTGGCGCGCTCCTGGAAGGAGCCCTTGGTGAGCAGGCGCAGGCAGAAGGTGCAGGTGAAGTGGTCCGGGTGGAAGCGGCGGCCAAGGGCAGACACACAACGTCCGGTCACCGGGAGGCCACAGGTGGCGCACAGCGAACCACGCCGCGCGTGGAAGTGGTTCTCACACAGTGGGCGGCCCTCGTGCTCGTAAAAGCTGCCTGCTGAGAAGGGCGCGAAGCATTCCTGGGGAAGGGAGGCAGTGACAGAATGGATCAGCAGCTGAACCGCCACCAGACAACTCAATTTGCCAGTAGAATAACCCCTCTCCACCCGTCACCCCACAGTCCCACTGAGACTTGAAGCATTGCCTCTAGGAACACCCAGCCCCGAATAATCATCCACCTCGGGATTCTAGTTTCTGCTCCCTCCCTCACCGCCTCCCCTCTTGGCCCAACCACCCCCAACCACCCCAGACCCCGCCTCCACAAAGCGCACCCTGCAGACGAAACAGTCTGGGTGCCAGAGTGCACTGAGCGCTGAGATGTAGTTATCCAGAATGGGGCCTTGGCAGCCCTGGCAGCGTGGGGCGAAGAGCTGCAGGAAGTCCCGGCGGCAGTACGGGCGGCCCTCGCGCTCGTGAAAACCTAGGGGCGCAAACCGAGTGGGCTGAAAGAAAATGGTCCTACACGGTGTGAAAACTGTGGGGCCAGAGCGAGCAGTAGGGAGAGAGGGATGAGGTCTGCAGAGAGGCAGGGGTTGGGGGCGGTGCAGAGCTGAAGAGGATGGGATGGGAACCCACAGGAGGGAGCGTTTGGGACCAGAAGAGAGCAGGAGAAAATTCATGGCCCCAAGGACTAAGGAGGTCTTAGCCAATTGAGCCAAAGGATGTGAGGTGGGATGTAAAGCAGACCCACTGCTTTGAAGCTGGGAGTCAAGCTCACCCTCATCTCCAAAGGGCTCCCCACAACTGACGCAGCAGAAATGCTCTGGGTGCCAGTGGGTGCCCAAGGCAGTAACCATCTTCTGTAGGAAATGAAAGTGGACACTCAGTATTACCCTCCATCCCTTCTTCCCTCCCTCTCCCACCCTGAGCCTAGGTGAGTGGGTTGCATGAAATATGAGTTGAGGCAACGGAGACCTAAGGAGGAACTTGGGAGTCAAAGAGAGAAGGCAGCATCTGAAGGAATATGGAAGAAGCCAAGGTGTAGGGCTGCCTGGGTGGGAGGGGGGTGGGAGACAGAGGGAGGGAGGGGACTGTGAGTGGCAGAAGCCTATCTCATAGGCTCCTTGGGTGAGACAGTGCAGGAGCTTGTGGGCCAGGAAGCGCTCACATGTCGAATGGGTTGATTGCAGAGGCCACATCGTGGGGAGAAGCGCTCGAAGTAGCACTCAGGGCAGAAGGGGTCTCCATCCTTCTCGAAGAAGCTGCTGCCTCCCAGGGCGGTGGAACAGCCACTACAAACGAAGTGCTCAGGGTGCCAAGCACGCCCCAGCGCAGTCACCACCTTCGAGTTGGGGGTGAGGCCAGGGTTAGAGTGGCCCTTGGGCTAACATGTGCCCAGTGAGCTAAGGACTGTATGGCACTTTTCAAGTCTCATCTCTGAGAGATGAGGATGAGGAATCTAATGTTCAAGTCGCTCAGTCTTGTAAGTGATGGAGATTCAACCCAGGTGTTCCAGCACACTGCCTAGGGCCCACAATACATTTCAGGAGCCCACAAAAATATTGTAATCTCTTTTAAATTCAGAAGAAAAAACTGAGCTAGAAAAAAATGATCCCATATATAATATTAATGTATTTATCTTTACATTAACACAGTCATAAAATACAATTTTAAATATTTTTTTTCATGGAAGAAGGGACATATGAAGGTAAAGTGCCTAAGGTCCATGAAGGCCAATGCCACCCGTTTTGCTCAGATTGGGAATTCTGGGATGGAAGCGGGGTACTTTATCTGCCAGGACAATCTGTGTCAACCACTGGGCACAGTTATTATAAATAATATCTGCTCAGTCAATAAGCCAATAACCAAACCAGACTCTGGTAGAGAACAGGCTTGTGGTGGGTGGAGCCAACTAGGATTTTGTGAAGATCAAATGAGACGGGGGTTGGTAAAGGAGCTAGCAGCACTGTGCCTGGCACAGAGAAGGACCACAGTAAATGGTAGGTGGGCTGGAATTCTCACCCTGCCACTTACTTGCTGTGTGACTCAGAGTTTCAGTTTCCTCATTCATAAAATATGAGTAACAATAATACCTGCTTTTCAGAGTTACTTATTAAAAGGCAACAGCACAAAGGCTGGCTCTCAGTGAAGATCATGGGTACATGGGTCTCTATCACCCTATCCACAGAGCTCCACTTACTTGCCCAGCAATAGGTTTATTGCAGGAGCCACAGAGGCCCTTGGCCTGGGTGGGAATGCCACGGCGGCTGAGGTCGGACTGCAGCAGCCCCAGCATGGTGTCTAAGCTGCCCTTGCTAGTCGGCCCTGGTGAGGGTGGAGAGCCCTCATTCCCAGAGCTTGGCACTGGTGGCTGGGTTGGCCCAGAAGCTGGAAGCTACAACAGGGAGGACATGAGTAGAGTCAGCAATGGCAGCACATGTGGAAAGGTCTAAAATGGATTAGGGAGCCACAAAACCACAGTGGCCCACCCCACTGCCTGACTCACGTGGTTCTGGACTCGGAAGTCAGATAGTGAGGCCATCAGTCTATCCAGCTCCAGGGTAGCGGAGGTGGCTGAAGGTTTTGAGAGAACAGGGGATGGGCTGGGAGGGCTGTGAAGAAAACAGCTTATGTCAGCTCAGAGCCTCCTAGAATAACAATCCCTCCAGTAACTCAGGCATCCAAGACAGATCACCACTCTTCTTGCCCTGCCAACTGTGCCAAACTCACAGGCTGGACCTTTTCTTGTCCTCAGATTGGTCCTCCTTCTGCTCCCCTTCAGTCTCCTTGCTAGATGGGAACTGAGACATTATTTCATCTGCAGAGAGGAGAGAAGGGCTCTGGACATAGGGCCATGCTCCACCCACCCTCCCACTTAAGGTTTTGTGTCCTTTTAGCTGCTGCTCTGAGAAATCTATACCCTTTAATCTCTGCTCTTCCCTGCTCTGCCCCCATCCCATCAAGACCTATCTCAGCAACCTTGGTACCTGTGATATTGAACTGAGTAGCGTTAAGTTCCTGAAGCAACCGGTCTAGTTCACAGAGCCCTGTGCTCAAGACACCACTGGAAGAGGAGAATGGAGGAGCCGCAGAGGCCACAGGTTTTGGAGACTGAGGCTTGCATACCGTACTGGGAAACAAGGTGGGAGCTTGGGTTCAGGGTGGGGAATCCAAGTCTCCTCACTTTGAGTCCCAATTGACTTTCCCATTCCCTAGTTCACAGGCCCCTTACCTGTACAGATGGTCCTTGTCTCCAGAGGCTCCTAAAGACTCCCCAGACCCCATCTACAGAAAGAATGCACATGCGTGGGATGACAGGCCTGTACTTTGTCTCATTCAGGCCCAGATCCCCTAGCCTTGGCCAGCCTGGCCCTAGTGGTTGACTCAGTCCACAGCATCTGATCTCACCTGTGACTGGTGGCCATAGGGCTGGGAAGATGTGAGGGGCTCTGGGGGTCGCTCTTTGGGAGTCCCTGACCTTGACATGTGTGAGGTGGTGGTCTCCAGGTCAGAGAGCAGGGCATCTGCAGGGAGAGGCCATCAGGGTGAGAGGTTGAGAGGTCAAGGTTAGGGCACAGACAGGGCCTTAAGATATGATAGGATAAGGGTTCCAAGTGGGTAGTATTTGAGGACAAAAACCAGTATTAAGAGCAGAGATGAATAATCAGAAGGAAACACAAGGCCAGACCAAGGTGGAGAAGCGGAAAGGCAGCAAGGAATATTTATGTCCAGAATATCCCAAATGGCTCATCCTGGGAGTCATGCACAAATCCAGCAGCCTGATTTTTTTTTTTTTTTAATTCTCAAAATCTTCCCTAATGCAGTCAAAATTGGCTCTTTACTGGAGCCAAATTTGGCTCCACCCCAAATTGCTCAATTGGCTACTTGCCTGGCTCCCAGCTTTCTGATTGGATGCTTTTTTGTCACGCCCAATTCCTCCTCAGACCTGAACAGGCCCACTCTGCTCTGGCCCACCTCCAGGACTGGGTCCCACCCTATGCACCTCATTGGTGAGTCTGTGGGGACCTGCTTTCTGATTGGCTTATTCTCCCCATAACAGACCTCATAACCCCTACTGAGCAGCACCCCCTATTGCAAGGTGCTGGAACCCCTTCTGTCTCACAGCTGAAAGGCACTGCCTTCTAGCCCCAGTTCCAACAGACAGGGAATTCAAAATGCCTCCTTCCCACCGGGACACCACTACCCGCTGCCCCCATCGCCTTTCCCTTCCAGAACCTAGAAGTTCCTGCCCTTTTATTTTTCATCTCTGAGCACTGTGTTGGAACCCTTAACCTCTCCCTGGCATCTACCTGACCCCTACCAAACTTAGGAAACTTTAACTCTTTCGTTCCCAAAACCCTGGGGCAGGCCCCTTTCTTTTCCAGAACTTGATGTCATAGCCTCCCATCCTGTTTACTTTCCCAGTCCCGGACCCAAAGCCCCTTTAACTGCTCCCATCCTAGAGCCCCTGAGCCCAGGCGCCCACAGGCGGGCACTGCATCTCCCTGCCCATCTGTCTGCAGCAGAGCGAGGAAAGGAGGGAGGGAGCGGCCGGCCGGGAAAGGCAGGAAGGGAGAGGCAGGAAGGGGGACGTGGAGTCGGAAAGAAGGCACGGGCAGAGACCAGAAGCAAGAAGACAGGAGGTAGGATGAGGAGATGCGGGGGAGTGCCAGGGGGCTCCAGGATGGGGAAGCGGTCCAGGGGATGGTGAAGGGCTGCATCCAAGAAGACTCCGGCCCCACTCACCCAGGTCCTCCATGGTGGGGCGCAGGCAGACCACGCTGGGCTTGCTGGGCGGGGGCCGTGTCCGGTGGGGGCGGAGGGTGGTGGGGGTTGGGGGAGGACGTCCGGGAGCTCGAGGCCCAGCTGTGACCATGTAAGGAAGCCGGGATCCGTTGGGATGGGGCTAGAGGGAAAGGTGGGGGGAATGGGGGGCAATGGACGGGAGAATCCTGGGTGGGGGCGTGTAATACAGGAGGGAGGGCTGCCGTCCACGCAGGCCCAGCCCCCCTGCTTGTAGGGAGGCCGCCACACCCCAGCCTTGGCCTCAGCTGCAAGGAGCCCCAGGCGGCCACAGCCAGAGTCAGAGAAGTGGCTCTTCCAGACCTTGCCCGGAATCTACGCCCAGTCAGACTCTGAGACACAGACTGAGGCCCGCAAGCAGACACCTCCCAAAAGTTAGCATCCTGAGTGTCAGACAGAGTCCTTCTTCCACCCAAGACTTTCCTGTGAGACTTGATCCAGACACAATTTTGGGGTTGGGGGCAGAAATGATGTTCTAAGTATCAGTCAGAGCCCAGGTTCAGAGACCTTCCCTTAGAGACGCTGACAAACAATGACATAAACGGAGCTCCCAAAAGGCAAAATACTGAATACAAATCTCTCAGAGACAGAGAGACACAATGAACCCTTCTACAGACTCTAGAGCAGGACCTTTTCTCGAAGACCTGAAAACAGACATGCAGACACAGTTTAACTGAAACCGGGGCACAAGCCTCCTAGAGACTCAGAAAACACTCCCAGGCAGCCAGACCTCACCCACCCAGCCAGCCTTTGAGATAAAGACCTTCCCTAACAGTGAGGTGACCCAGACCTGGTCCAAAAGAGCTCCTTCCCAAGATACTGTTGAACAGAGAGAAGAAAGACACAGACTTCAGTGACATAAAGGAACAAGAAGCCTTCCTTGGACGGAGATCTTGAGAAATCAGGACATTCTACGGATGGGTAAGGACACACAATAGTGCAGCAGCCATGGGACTGTGGGCCTCCACCCAGACCTGAGTCCAGACATGTACACTTCAGCCTTAGAAATTTAGCTGGCTGTACCCTGGCCGGGTGGCTCAGTTGGAGCATCTTCCCAAATGCTAAAAGGTTGTGGGTTCAGTTCAATCCCCAGTCAGGCAGGATGTGTACAGGAGGCAACTGATGGATGTTTCCCTCTCTCTTTCTCTCTCAGATCAATAAAATACCTTCAGGTGAGGAGTAAAAACAATTTACAAGACACAGTGGTACCTCAGTACTTGTGGTTGATTTGTTCTGGAAGTAGTGACCAGTGCTGAAACTGATGAGTACTGAACACAGAACATGAATGCTGAAGCATTTCCTCTTGTGGGGTGATGTCATGACTCACACAAGCTCTGGAAAGTGCAACGATCTCCGAGCAGAGTGCTGAAACACATTTTTCCTTTCAAAATGCACCGAGTACAGGGTTCAAGTTCTGAAGCCAATAAGTACCAAGGTGAGACTGTATTCGCCTGCTGCTGCAACTGTACAGCAAAGCATCATTGTAAATTATTTCACACAAAATGGTGGTTTCATTGGGTGAGATATTTAAAATTTCACATGGGCTTTGATTTATATGTATAATTTTTAATTAAACTATAAACTTTCTTACAGCACATATCTCTTTGGATGTGGAATTGAGGTATACAATGTTCTGTTGTAAATGGAGCAAATGCTTAAAACAAGGCTAACAAGTGTAGAATAGGGTACAATCCTTGTTTTAAGACTATTATTCAGAAAAAATATAAGAATCATAGTGCCATAGATGGCTCTCAACTGTGTAGTTATATTTGCTAACACTATCTCTTGTAACATAGCCCTGAATTTGAGCCAAAATCCGTATAAGAACTAATGTTAATTCTGTGTTTTTCCGGTAAGGCAATAGGCCACATTAATTAAACTGAAGGGGTTGAGGGGGCAACAGCAGCAAATCAGAACCTGTGGGCATTTAAGACTTTATTTATTTTTAGAGTGAGGGGGAGGAAGAAAGTGAGGGAAAGAAACATTGATCTGTTACCACTTGTCCATCCCCCTACTAGGGACCGAACCTGCAACTCAGCCAAATGCACTGATAGAAAATTGAACCCTTGAACTTTCAGCTTGTGGAGCAACGCCCAACCATGCCACACTGATCAGGGCCAACCTGGGGGACTTTTTAAAAACACTGATGGCCAGGGAACCCTCCCCGCAGTCCTAATCAATCAGAACGGGCTCAGGCATCAATATTTAAAATATCCTTTAAAAAGCTGTTTGGGTGGTTCTAACACACAGCCTGATAAAGGGAGACCTGGACAAATGCTCACAGAGGTACAGAGACAGCAGTGTCAGCCTTAGCATCCCAGAGACTGGCTGGCAGGCTCAGTCCAGGCATTCTCCTCAAAGTTAGGCTGCCACCTGAGTGGTCAGCGATCTGGGCAACATGAGCTCTTCCCTCACCTCGGTGCCAGCCCAGGGCTTTGACTCTCTGGGAATGACCAAGTCAGGGCTTCAGAGACTCCATGAACACAGTAGGTCTTCCTTCAGTCAAACAGAAGTGGGGCATTTGGACCCAGAGACTGAAGGCCCAAGATAGGTGATGGATACTCAGAAAACCGTAAGGCCAAGTCCTTGGCCATACACTCCAAACCAACAGCATTCTCTCAGCACTGTCCTCTTAACCCTGACCAAGGTCTGCATCCACTTGAGTGGCTATCTGAGCTATGAAGACACATGGACAGGAAGTGGGCTTCCCTAGGGGCCGGAAACCACATCCTAGGGAGAAGCCTGGGAACTCTTTTATGCCAGGGCTGCATTTTACTTATTAAACTCTTACATGCCAAGGGTGGCCTGTATCGAGCAAGATACAGAGACCTGGACAAGGCCCTATTTTATGAGTGAAGAGATGCCCACAGAAAAGTAAGCAGAGACACCACACAATAGGGGTATCCAACTCCAAAGTTTTAATCCCAATTCCAGAAGGCTGGGCAAAGTGAGGGGCTTGGGGCCCTTGGCTCTTCTCCATATCATGGGTCCCATGCCTGGACTGTGGCCTTGGCTTCTCACTCCTGAGTCTTCAGCCCATCATCTTGGGGTCTAGTTTCAACCTCTTGTCAGTCCTCGGTGGTGACTTCTGCTTAGCTTCCTGTGCCACTCTGAGGGAGGCTGCCTTCATAGCCAATAACTCTTGGGTCTCCTCCAAGGAGATATCAACAGTCTAGGCTGGGACCCTTGCTCCTCACTTCAACTCCCATCACCACAGCCAGTAAAGCCTCAGTCAGGGGACCTACTTCCTCACCTGCTGCCTCTACAAGCCCCACTAAGGCCAGGGCCCGCTTCCGAGGGCACTGCCCTGGCCTCAGTGTCCAGCGGGCACAGTGGACAGCCAGCCGGGGTCGGCCCAGGCGGAATACTTCACTCACTGACTCTGGGCCACCTTGGGGTCCCAGGTGGATACGCCCCACAGCCTCTTCCAGCTCCTCCTCCAGCCCAGGCAGCAGGAAACGGCCAGCAGCCTCCAGTGCCTCCTCAGCCTCTGAGCCCTGCAGGGGCTGGCCTGGCGGGGGAATGGGCTGCAAGGCTGCCCCACAGCCCCGGCAGCCATGTAAGTGATGCAGGATAGGCCAGGCTGCACTGGGTGACAGGCCTCGAAGAGGCACTAGGTCCATCTGGGCTTCAGCAAAGCTGCCAGCTAGCAAGGCCCGGAAGAAAGGGGAGGCAGTAGATGAGGCAGCCCGCTGGGCAGGGAGCCTTAGGCCTGAGTCCAGCAGGAAGTGGAGATCAGGGGCTGGGATGGGGGTTGGGCCCAAAAGAGGTTCATAGAGGCAAGGGGAGGGCGGGTCTTGGTCCAAGGGGATTGTAGGTGAGAGGGCTGGGCTCACAGTGGGAGACATCAGGCTTTGGAGGCAGGAAAGGGAGTCTGCGGCAAAGAAGAGGAAGAGTGGGTGTGGAGCTGGCCGAGTTAGTGCCGAGAGGAGGAGACGAAGGCCGCCCTGGTCCAGAAGTAGTCGGCGCCACAGAGAGGGCTTCCTTTGAGGAGAAAGAGAATCCTTCAGAAGGTAGAAAAGGGTGGGCCCGGGGAATAGCAACCTTGCTCCCCTGGTCCCTGCAAGGTACCCACATCCCCCTCACCGACAGATGAAGGGCAGGGTCAATGCACAGGCCACACGGTCCTCAGGACTCCCAGAGAGCAGTAGGTGAGTGAGGGCACCCACTCCAAAGGGTGATTCAGCCTGCACAGTCAGGTTCTGCAGCAGCATCTCACCTGCAGGGATGGGCAGAGTGGGTCAGGTTGGGAGCTGGTATCCAAGATTAGGGTGGGATGGACAAGGCAGGCCTCTGGGCCCCTGAAAGGAAGATGGGTAAAACTTTAGGGCAAGAAATAAGGATACGGGAAAGGAGGATGCAGGCTCTGGAGAGATGGGGTCCAGTGCTAGGAACTGGAAGTCAAGGGCAGGAACGGGAAGTGGGATGGTCAGGGAGTAAGTGAGGGCCCTCAAGGACTGAAGAAAGACACAGGAGAGGGCAGTCCCTGGTAGTATTGCGAATGGTCGTGGGACCTGGAAGGACATGGGCTCTAAGTCTGGGTTCATAAGTCGGTGACAATGCATAACCAAGTGTAGACTGGGGAAGGAAATGCCGACAGGCACAATTCTAAGTTACTGGGGCCAAGCCTGGTTTGGAGGTATCTGGGCCCCAAGGCTTGGGCAAAGTATGAAGCAGAGCTTTGAAGGCTGAGACAGTAGAGCAGGATGGAGCTGGATGGAGCCTTCCCTTCCTCATTCCAGAGTTGTTTGGACTGAGACTGCAGTGAGAGAGGGAGGAGTGGAGAGGTGAGGTTCTGAGCTCATTGAAGGTGAAAGTGGAAGATAAAGCAGAGGTGCAGGGACACACACCCAGCTCCCGGTGCCGACTACGCAGGGTGAGGGGCCGGGAACGCAGAGTGGGCCAGTCCTCTGGGGCAACACCAAGCACCAGCCAGGCACGCAGCAGCGCAGCTCCATAACTGCGCACAAAGGCCTCGAGGCAGGCAGGGTTGCAGGTGAGACGTGCCAGGATACGCAGTGCACGCGGACTCGGTGGGCCTGGAGCACCCGTCACATAGGCCAGTAGACCGCAGAGAGCCGGGCCTGTCACCAGCGCCCCACTTGGGTCTGGAGCCTGGGAGAACCGCGAAAGCAGCAGCAGCGCTGGCCCCTCACGGCCCCAAGGTTCCTCAGTGGCGGCAGGACTGCGCCCTGGTGTGCGCAGTGTGCGAGGTGTCTGCATGACGGCTGAGCCTTGGGCAGGGCTGGCTGGCTCGGCCGGCTCAGGTGGTGGAGGCAGCGGACAGCGCTCCGGAGACCAGTCCGGAGAGATGTCTCCGGGGCCGGCAGCGTAGCCCTCAGATATCAGCCATGACCTGCGGAGGGGAGAAAAAGGAGACTGAACTCAGAATCGAGGCAAGGGGGGAGGGCCAAAAGAAGGTGACAGAAGCCTGGGAGAGGGGGAGAAGTGGCCAGAGGGGGAGAACGGGGAGAAAGAGAGGAGGGGGAAAAACCCTAAGTCATTCACAACACTGATGCTTGTTATGTGCCAAGCTCCATTTTAGATGCTAGGGAGTAGCAATAAACAAAACTTCCTGTCTTCTTATAGAGTTTATATTCTCGTAAGTAGAAACAAACAACAAAGTAAACATGGAAACCGTAAGGTATGTCAGTGTGGAGTTAGTGAAGGGGTACATATGGAGAAAATGAAAAGGAATAGAAAAAAGCCAGAAGAGGGAAAAGCTGACACTTAAAAACAGTAGTGATGGTACCCTCACTGAGAAGGTAAGATCTAGTCAAGGCACATTGGAGGAAGAGTGCTCTAGGCAGAGTGAACAGCAACCAAAGAGGCCCTGAGATGGTACTTGCCCGCCATGTTAAAAACCTAGCTAGGAGGCCACTGTGCAAGAGTGTACTGGGCACCAGGGAGAACGGTAAGAGATGAAGTCAGAGAGTTCACAAGATGGCTGACGTTTATTGAGCAGTGTTTAGGGCCAGGTATGGTGCAAAGTTCCCTCATTTATTCTTTATAAGAACTCTGTGGGGTAGGTATGTATTATTATCCTCAATTTTACATACAAGGAATGGGAGGCTCAGAGAAGTTAACCTTCCCATGATAACTCAGCTTGTAAGTGGTGGTACCAAAATTAGAACTTTGACTTCAGAGTATACTATTACAACCAGTGCAAATACTACCTTCCAGTGCACCTGTCTGGACCCCAAAGTTCAGAGGTGCTGGGGTGGTGTCAAGGTCAAAGGAGGACCCAGGAGAACGAAGGTATGTTTAATGGGGACTGGAAAGTGGTCATATCAGGGGAAAACAAGGAATCAGGAGGCAGAGTCAATGAAAGTCTTACCGAGACAGAATGGGGGTAAGGGCAGTGAAGAGAGCAGACACAAATCCCCATCCCAAAGCTCAAGTGGGGACTTACCTGAGGCTTCGGAAGCTTCTAGCCTCTACCCGCTCAGGGGTCTGCTCCTCAGGAAAGTCCCAGGAAGCAGCTTCTCTTCCCTCTTCTTCCTCATCACCAGCCTCACCACACAGCTGCCCAGCCAAGAGAGGTACAAGTCCCAGAGCCTGTAGCCGGCTCAGGGCCCCTGTATCATAGAGGAAGCCCACAAGGGCAGCCACAACACGAGGGTGCCAGGCACTGGCACGAGGATCCTGCAACAGGCCCATCAGCAACTCCAAACCACCAGCATCCCGTAGTCGGGCCCGGTTGATGGCCTCCCGGCAAAGTAGGCACACAGCCCGCACCAGGGGCTGCTGGGAGGCTGGGCCAGCCCCACTGGCGCCCCGGCGCCGCTGGAGCTCACCCAGTAGCACCTCCACACCGCCAGCATTGCCCAGTGCAGGCCGTACCAGGCCCTGGGCACACAGATTGGCAAGAGTCAGGATAGCTGCCTCACGTACCACCCTTTTGGGGTGGGAAGACAAGCTGACCAGTGGGCACAGCCCCCCACCCAGACTTAGCTGCTCAGCACAGGCCCGGGAGCAGCCTCGACTCAGCTCCAGAAGGGCACGGACTAGGGCCAAGGTCAGTGCAGGGTCTGGGGCAGCAGCCAGAAGCTCAGCCAGTGGACGCACTGCTCCCTGCTGTGCCAGGGCCAGGCGGTGCTGGGGTGAGTCCGCCAGGTTGCGGAGGGCACGGACCACACTCTGCAGGCACTGTGAGTCCTGGCAGGCCGTCAGGCTCTCAACGAGTAGGGGAACAGCACCTGAAGAGGGAAGGTATGGACACAGAATGAGCAAAGACAAACACCCAAGCCCCTCTCCCACCCCAAGCCCTAGCCAACTCTATCATCATAGCTTTCTTACCAGCAGAATGGATGTCCCCACAGCTCTCAGGTTCCATGGCTAAGTTTCCCAGAGCACGGGCTGTTCGGTTCTGGATGCTGTCTGTCTTTACACACTGAAGAATAGTCACTGCAAGACAGTTTGACCCCTTAAGGGTTATACTCATTCTTGTCTCTCTCATTAATTACCTCAAGAATGTGGCCTGAGAGGGTCAGGGAAGTCCTCCAGAAGAAACTAATACTTATTGGGTCTGGAAAGTTAAATAGGTAGGTATTTACTAGAAGGATGATGGATGGGGCTGTTATAGGGCATTTCAGGTTTGGAAGCAGCCTTTGCAAAGGTCCAGAGGTGAGACCATTCGATGTCTGCTATGACCTCATGAAAAGCCTCAAATGCCAGGCCAAGGAATCAGGGCTTGAATGTGAGGGCACTGGGAGCCACATGGGTCTTTAAGAAAAGGAGTGCTGTGATGGAATCTGGCAACCAGGAGGTAGAATGGATTTTAGGGGAAAAGAATAAGGCAGAGGAAGCACCAAGGAGCTTGTTGCAATAGTCCAGGTGAGAAAGGAGAGTGGCTTGAACCAAGTCAGCTACCAGCACAGCCCAGAACATGGACACCAGTCTCTGGGCACATAATGGAAGAGGGACAAAAATGAATGGAATCGGGAGATATTTAAAAGGCAAAACAGTGACTGAAAGACTAATAACAAAAACTTTAATTTTTGAGGACTAATTAATGTGCCAGTCCTGTTGTCAAACATATTTTGGTCCAGATGAATTTTATGCAAATTTAAAGTATACTGATATTTCATTTTATCCAAAAATTTTAAGATTTTATCAAAACTGGCATAATTTCACACAGGCTTAAACTGCGTAAACTGTGTTTACAATGTTACCACTAGGAGGCGCCAACTTTGCTGGAAAACAGAAAAGCTTGCTGTCTTTTGTTAGGATTTGCTCTTAACTGCACTAGTTCTTAGTAACTTGAATACCCAGTCTATGTTTAGAATACTTGCGTTCTATATCTGTATTTTATTTCCCCCCAACTCCAGTATTGCGAAGTAGTTATTATTATCCCATTTTACTTAGCATTGGAGAGGTCTACCTGACTGCAGAGTCACTACATATTCTAAGCTCTAGCTCATCAAATGGCAGCCCTGCATAGGGCTGACAATTTAGGAGCCATTATCTGCTGTGAACCTCATAAATGGAGGGTCAAAATCATCTAAAAGTCACCAAATAACCCCTTTGGCCTCACCAGCCCGAAGGCGAGGGAGGCGCCCGACAACCAATACCCAAGCAATGGCTGTAATTATTGATCTGGGAGGGCTCGACTATAAACAGAGCTGTAACGTAACAAGGCTTGAAAGCTTGAGAGGTGTATGTGCCAGACTGTCACAAAATAGTTCTTCCAGGATACAACACAAAGAGCTCAAGACAGCCCAGATACAGACAACAAGTGGGCGTGCATGAAATCCATCTAGGAAATGAGGGCGGAGCACTTACCCAAAGGGAGAATGCCTCCGAGTCTGCGCACTTCAGTCCGGCACGCCCCTTCTGTACAGCAGTTGGCTAGGATGCTGAGTGCCAAGTCCAGGGTCTTGCGCAGGCGCGCAGGCGGAGAGGGAGTCGAAGAGGATGCAACGGAGGGGGCGGGAACACCAGAGGCCTCAGACACGACTGACAAAGGGGCGGAGCCGGAGCCATTCTGGGACGGAGCGTGACCCACAGCAGACGCTTGCCGTAGCAGCGCGAGAAGGGGGAGGAGCCCGCCGCGTGCCCGGAAGCGCTCGATTCCCCCAGCTGCCTTGACGTAGCGCGTGCGAAGGGCTAGGAGCGCACGGCCTAAGGGTGTCTCGTTGGTAGCTGTGTCCTTTAGCCCACCTAGACCCTCCCCGGCCGCCGCTGTGAGCTGCGAGAGGCAGAATGAGAGCGAGTCCGCAGGGGTTGGTTTCGCAGTCGCCATCTTGGCTCAGGCCTAAGGCTCCGCCCCCTTTCACCGCTGATCCGAGGCAGCGGAACTGGAAGAGAGGGACGTAGCCAGGAACCTCCTCTCTGACGCTTTCTAAATAGCGCCACCGCAGTTATTAAGCAAGTCGGAAGTTGTAGTTCTCGATCGCGGTACTGACTCTTGCACAGTCGCAGAAAACACTTCGAGGGTAGTAGTTGCGCGAGCCCAGGAGGTGCGTGCCGTGCATGCTGGGATATGTAGTCCACGCAAAGCTTAACACACCTGGTTTCGGTGGGGTAGGAAACCCTCTCCCAGGGGTCAGGGAGTGGGTTGGTGTAATTTGGAGATCCTAGACTTGCGGCCCTGGAGTCTCAGTATCGCACAGTACCAGGTGAAGTCGCTAGTCAGCCGCCAGGTTACCCTCGGCAGCTACCACCTTTTCCTTCAGGCTTGTTTTGCCGCCCACAGCAAAGAGGGAACCAAAGTCCGCGGTAAGGTATTAAGAATCTTGAGCTAGGCTGAACTTGTCAAACTCCTCGCCAGCGGCTGCAGATGGGGGAACTCTTGAACGATCAGGTGAATGAGAGGGTTAAACCGACCGAAACCATTCGCCGAGAAACTTCCTGGTGCGATGACAGCTTTGGGTGCAGCTCTTATCTGATCAAGCACCAGTGTTCACACTGTGAGTGTGGCGAGAACTTCAGCAAACGCTGAGTGTTTATGGCCCCAGTGCACCCACAATGGAGAATGGCTTTTCAAGTGTCTTCAGTGCGGCCGTGGCTTTAGTGAGCACACCCAGTGTGCTGAGCACAAGGGCATCCAGTTGGGTGAACAACTCTATGCCTCTCCAGGGTGTGGCAAAGCCTGCTACAGGTCCAAGTTCCTTAAACACCAAAGCTCACACACAGGCAGGGTGAGAAACCTGTAAGTGCCCCAATTACAGCAAGTGTACTGTAGGCAGTTCAAATCTGCTGTAGCACCAATACACTCAAATGGATCAGAAGCCTTACACTAGCAGTGAGTGTGGTGACAGTCTCAGCCAGAACTCTCCCCTGCTCTTCCACCAGATGGCCCACAGCAGCTAGAACCCTTATGTCTGCCTTCAGTGTGGCAAGGCGTTTGCTGGCAGCTCCACTTGGGCCAGCACCAATGGGCACACCGTGGTAGCAGTCCCTGCTAATATATCCTGGCTTCAGTTTCAGCCCAAACTTCAGCTCTGACTTCAGTCCAGTCCTCAAGGAGACCGAGATGACCTGCAACTCTACACAAACTTCTTTTCTGCTCCAGTAGGGCTGTTGATTTATGGGCTGAATCAGGGAACCCCAGGTTGGAGGAATCAGAACAGCAGAGCTGTGATCACTGCCTTTAAAGAACCTTCCCTGAAACAGGCTTAGGCCTGCTCTGTGAGGCCCCAGAGACAGAACATCAGCTAGAGGGAGAGTGTTTGGATGGCAGGAGCTGTACAGCACTGGCCCAGCTGCTTCCAGATGTAGAATGCCTTTGGCAGCTGCTGACCAGATCCTTTCACAGGCCTAGGGAATGATTGAGCTAATCACAGCAAGAGGAACAACTACCTCATCCCAGAGGAATGGGGCCGGAGGTCAGGCATGTTGTGTGAGGAATGCAGTGGGAAGCGGGTAGCGTGAGTCCTGTTCTCCAGATGGTACCATACAGAAGGCTGTGTTCTGGCAGAAGGACCTGAGAATTTGAACTTGGGATCATTATCTGAGTTCGGGGGTGTATGACCCCTTTGAGTGTCTTTACAGGGTGAAGCTAGGGCTGGTAGGGGCCCAGGGCCAAAGCAAAGGACCAGGAGACCTATCTACTAAGTTGAGGGGATGCTTTGTGGCATTTCTAGGCAGGGTCAAAAGGCCCAAGGATTGTCATATGCCCCTTTCCCTTCTTTAGTTCTTTTCCTCCCAGGTTCCCCAGAATCTTTCTCTGTTCCCTTAATAGAGGAAAACATGGTGAAGATTCACTTGTACCCAGACACTGGGAACTGAACGTGGCCCTTTCACCTATGCAATGGGAAGGGCTGCCCAAACAAGCATTTCTATTGGTAAAAATTAGAGTATATAGGAGCCAGATGGAGGTCCTCCCAAAGCACTATATAATCTCTGCTCAGAGCAGAGTCCACACTGTGAGACCCTTCTCTTTTCATAGCTTCCTGCGTTCCTGGGAGAATACAGACTGTAGCCTTTTTGAGGTTGAGTGAGGCCTAATACCCACCCCTGTGGGACTCTTTCCATTATTAGCCCCATGCATCTGGCACCCTGTCCCCAGATTTTGCCTTCTTTTGTCAGACTTGCTGTGTCTAGAACTGTACCCACAGAGAATAGGGGCTGAAGGGAAGTAATGTGAAGTAACCCCTCTCTCAGCTTCTAGCACAGGACATCCAGGCATGTCTCTTCCTAGCTGTGTGACCTTGGACAGGTCTACCCCTTCTGAGCTTTAGTTTCTTCATCTGTAAAACAGGGGTGATGATGGCTCCCTCACAAGTTGTGGTGAGGATTCCATGGAATCACCTACATGAAACACTGGGTCAATGGAGTTACTCTCTTAACCTCAGTTCACCTTTCTTCTCCTCCAAGTCTGGAGCCCTTTCACTTGTGGTGTCAGTCAACAAGCATCATGCCAGCTCACATGCTAGCTCCTCCCTAAGATTACAGAAATGAACGAGACAGCACCAGGTCCTGGATTCCGTGGGAGTTAATAACATTGTGCCTGCTGGGCTCGCCGTGCTTCTGCCTAGTTCAGTGAGATTGATTCCAGTACAATCTAGTTCTGTTTCTGATCTCAGTCCTGGAACCCAGGTTTCCCCTCTGAACCTGGTGGACCCCACAACAGGCCCCTGCTGTGGAGTGGGTGTGGCCATGGTCTGGCAGCTGGAGTCCTGTTCCCTTGTACACTCAACTATGGTGTGGCAAGTGCTTTGGGAGGGGTACTAGGGATGCTGGAACAGCACTCCCACCCCAAGCCAAACTCTCTCCCTCCCTTCCCTAGACACACTCCAGGAGCACAGAGACTCATTCACAGCATCCCACGTAGGGCAGGCACAGAGCGCCTTGAGGAAGTTCTGATCAGTGCCTGGGTGATCTCAGCTTCTCCTCCCTGGTATCTGTGTCCACTTCTTATCTTAAGGGTGTGGCAGAAGAGAGGGAGCATGTTCTAGGAAGGACTGAGGAGGATGAACCAGCTCAGGACAGACACCCCAAGTCCCTAACCCAAGGGCTATTAACTTCAGGGTGCGGGAGTGGGTGAACACTTGGACAGGGGCAGAGACTAGGGGAACATTTGGGAGCAGGTTGTTGGTGGTGGTGGGTGGCTGGCCAGATCTAAGACCTACAAAAAGGGGACTTGGGGATTCCTGATCCCAGCTACCATTTACGGGTGAGAGGGAGGAGGAGAAGGGGCAAGAAATCCAGAAACATGACAACCCCCTCTGGCATAATAAGAATTCCCCTTTCCACCTTACTTTCTGGCTGATTTTGATCCCAGTGGTGTGAAGATCACTGGGAATGTTTGAGGTAGGTCCCGGCTTAGGGGCTAGAACTCAGAGTTCAAGAGTCTCCTGATTACTGGCAAATGCCCACAGAGTCTCTCTTCCCCCATACTCCTACTTCCTACCACTGCTTCCCTACACACAATGTTCTAGGTCGTGGACCTGCTGCCTCTCATCTCCCTTGACCCCAGGCCCACATCAGCCCTTGGGCAGCAGCTGCTTAGAGTTAAAAGGGAGAAAGTAGGAGACAGAGGCTCCATCTAGGGCCATGACCGAACTACTTGGGGATGAAAATTTTAATTAATCATGTAGGAGTAACCCCCTCCCACCACCACCACTCCATTCTGACCCAGAGGCTCATTGTTTCTCCCTGGGGTCAACTGGAAGAAACTAGGATTGAAATTCCAGCATCTTAAGCTCAGGGCATCTGTCACCAGAGAATCCCAGATGACTCCTCTCCTGGATGCCAGGGGTCCCACCTACACAATTCATCTACCTCTCTACACCAGTGTCAGCTCTCTGGGCTAACCATAGACTCTCTGTAATAGATGCTAGGGATTCCCTAAGTGATAAAAAGAGGGACTAACATCCTACTTGCCATGTGTGACTTCTCCCAGGCTTGCCAGCCTCCCCCATCCAGAATCCAACTGAACTCCAAGGGGTGAAGTAAAAGGGGATCTTTGTAAGTTCAAAATAGATGTCTCTAAGACCCTGTAACCAAGTTCATGCTCTCAACTCCCAGGAAAGGCCTCGCTCAAAACCCAGGACCTCTCAATCTACTCAGTAATTAAAACAAACAAACAAACAAACAAACAAATAAAAAAACCTTTGTATTATGAAAAAGGAATAGTGAATCTGGTTTCTAAGCCAATGGCTTACTAAAAATAGCAATTAGAAGAAAGAAAGAATGTCATTAGAATTATGCAAACTAAAGGGACAAGCAAGAAGGAAAAGAGAAAAAAAATACTTCAAAGGAGATCTTCTCTTGTCTGTTCCCCTCCCTGTTTCCTTCCTCTCTGATCCCTTCCTGAATAATCAGGTCTGGAAGCCTTTAGGAGCAGACAGAGCCAAATAGGCATGTGTTGGCAGTGGGAGGAGACACAGTGGGCCAGAGCACAGTTTCTATGTCAGAGCTCTGGCATGGAGAGAGGGCATCATGGGAGGAAAGAAGATGGCAGGTGAGACAGGAGACTCATTACACCAGGTACTGATTAAATTATTTTATATATTGAGGATATGAGTTAGGTTTCTGGGTGTCAGAAAAGGAAGGCACAAAGAGGAAGAGGGAGAAAACTCTGGTGGCTTTAATGGTGCTGGGATGGAATTGGAGGTACCAAAGTGGATTTATGCTTTTCAATAAATTATAAATAGATACAGAAATAAATATTTATGTCAATATATATGTGTATGTGCATACCCGCATGTACGTGTCCATTTATTCTCTAGCTCTGAAGGGCCATAAGGCAATGCCATTCCAATAAGAAAAAGTTTAAGAATAATCAATGTCAAGAAAAAGCTGAGGTACTGTCCTAGAATAATGGAGACTAAGGAGACATAACAACTGAATGAAATGTGTGGTTCTGAAGTCCTTTTGCTGTAAAGGACATTTTTTATTAACTGGAAAAACTTGGGCAGCATTTGAAGCATCTATAGCAATTTCCTGATTTTGATGGTAGTGTTGTAGTTCTATAGCAGAATAGTCTTAGTAGATAGGAAGTACACACTAAGGTATTCAGAGGTGATAATGCATCAAAACATCAATTTATTCCCAAATAGTGTTACAGAACAGACCCAGGGTGGGGGTGGCGAATGATGAACTATTATCGAATGGACCCACCTTGTGCTCCACAAGTCCCCTCCCCCCGTACTAGGTTCTCCTTGCCCGCTGCCAGGGAAAGACATCTCTCAATGCCAGAGATTGGTGAAGAGGAAAGGGATTATTTATTTAAAAAGTTATACAGACTCAGAGTAATGACTTAATGTCTTCATTAAAAATACTGAAGTCCTTTAGAATACCCACAAACTCACAGTGCTTCCTTCTCCCCTTTGCCCAGTCCAGGGTGCTGTATCTCAGGAAAAGAAGTAGAAGTCTGTAGTTCAGGCAGCCCCTTGGTTCTGGCACCATCAGCTGTGTCACCACCGTGATCTCCAGTTAATCCAAAGCCATGTGGCACCTTCTCATGGCCCACCAGCAAGAGTCCTTTCACCCCTTTTCTTCTGGGCCAAGTCTCTCCTGCTTCCTAAGCCATGTGGCAAAAAGGGAGAGCCCTAAAGCTGCATGGTCCCAACTTTTGCCAAAGCCACATGGTCCCAAAAAGCTCCCGCATGGCTGCAGTGCCTGGGTTTAAATCCCTGCACCAGTCTTCCTCTGCAGCCCTGTTTCCAGCTCCTCCCACAATCAGTTACACCTGCCAGCATTCCTGTATTCTTCCAGCTTTACTGGGCTGCCATAGTAATTCTGGGCAGGTGTGGCCCTATGGTGTGAAGCCAATCATCTGCAAGCTTTTACGCAGGTGCTGTACTCAGTGGGAGTTGCCTCCCAGTTACATCATGGGTGGAAGTCACTCCCATCCCCCTGGCTCAAAGCATGGCCACAGCTATTTAGCATATCCATGAAACCAGTTAAAGGTTATAGATATGCTAAATGACCATTCTAGAGGTTACCTGCAAAACTGTTGTGATTCAAAACAACTCTCAATGGCCCTGGTCCATGAGTCCCATCCCCCAGCTCAGACTTATGGTGGTGAGGACATCTTATATATATATATATATATTTTTTCTAATATTTCCTGGACATCCTGAGTTCTGGACCCCATTACAAATCCTCATTTGGGGACCCCCCCCCTTGGCTGCACCCTGTTACAATATTCAGGGGAAATTTCTTTATAATGGATTTGCAACTTTTCTGTTAAGTTTTTTGTTTCAAAAAGAATTTCAGGAAAATAAATCTAAATAGTCAAAGAGTGTGGTAGTTTGGGAATGTTTAGTGTAAGGTGAGTTAGACCTTCACCAAAAATATATGCCACCATATTAAAAGGTGGCAACAAAACTGATGTCCTTTCTCTAACTGGTGTGGCTCAGTGGGCTAGGCATCCTCTGGTCACCGGTTCAGTTCTGGTCAGGGCACATGCCTACATTGTAGTTTCAGAACCTGTGAGAGACAACCTATCAATGTCTCTCTCCCTCTCTTTCTCCCTCCCTCTCTCTAGAAATAAATAAAGAACATCTTTAAAAAAAAAAAACAAAGAAAACTGATGTCCTTAATAATGGCTCAGAATCATAAAAAAATTGGTTATACTAAGTAACTTCATTTATTTATTTCTCTATTCATAATGATTTATTATTGAATGCTTGCCAAGTGCTAGTTTCTATGCTAGGTTCTGGGAATGCAGCCATAAACAAGACAGATGTGGTCACAGCTCCCAAGGCTTTTTTAGTCTAAGGAATAAGTTACGGCCCACCCTCAAGAAGTTCATGGTGCACATGATTCCAGCCTTTGGGAACACAGAGGTGGGAGCAGTTTCAGAAGACACATGCAGGCTTTCCAAGGGGGTGGTCCCAAAAAGGCCTTAGGTCTTTTCATTTGTTTGTTTTCCTTTTTTTTTCCATTTAAGAAGATAAGAAAGTCAGTGTTCCAAATAATTTAGTGCAAATCGGTTTAGATCTGAGAGGGGCAAACCCTTTTTGTAAGCGATACTTAGCTCCTCAAGGGCTGTCAGAAGCCCACATTTGCTTCCTTTTGTGGAGATAGAATTGTTTTGCATCCCTCTTTCCACCCACTTCTTCTTGGTTTACAAGGGAACATTTGGAAACAGGAGGCCCATAGCTAGTGTAATATTCAATAGTTGTGAGAGTCTAGTGGATTTACCCAGGTTTGAGCTGAGGGGTGGATTTGGAAATTTGAGACCCACTCTTCTATACATAGTTATTGCTGCTCTGGGCAGAATGAGGGGTCAGGGTTAGGGTCCTGGTCACCTTTGAAAGATGAAGATGGGGGACTAGGCACTGAGGCAGGTGTTAGGAGAAAGACTGGAAGGTTAAGGAAGGGCTAGCTTCACATGAATGGTCCACAAGGCTTTGAAAAATTTCAGTCTAGCCCAACTTCAGAGAGCTAACCACCTTGCCAACTTCAGCCACTGAGGCCTCAACATAGGAAGAAACATATGGTTCGACTGCATATATGAAATGAATGGATTATTTTCTATTTTTATTTGTTATCAATCACTGCAACATTGCCATAGGAAACTCCTATGTCTCTTTCTTTTTACTGGTCATCAGAAACAGCCAACAGCAGTAAGAAACTGGTCCCTGTTGCATTTCCCCCAAGAAGCTTAAAACAACAAGCATGACCATGGCCAGTGTGGCTCAGATGGTTGAGCATGCTTCCGCAAAGCGAAAAGTCTCTGGTTTGATTCCTGGTCAGGGCGCATTGCCTGGGTTGCAGGTTCAGTCCCTGGCAGGCAAGAGGCAACTGATGGATGTTTCCCTCTCACATCAGTGTTTCTCTCCCTCTCTTTCTCCATCCCTTCCCCTTTCTCTAAAAATAAATACATAAAATATCTTAAACAAATAAAATAAAACAACAAGCATGTGTTACCTCAGAGTTTCTGTGGATCAGGAATTTGGGCTCAGCTTAGCTGAGTTCTTCTGGTTGCAGTCAAGGTGTTGCCAGTACTGCAGTCATATCATGCTTGAGTGGGGAAGGATCCACTCCTAAGGTCACTGTTATAGCTGTTGGTAGGCTTCAGGTCATCCCTGGCTGTTGAACACAGGCATCAATTCTTTGACACTTGGGTCAATCCTTAGGGCATCTTAGAACATGGCAGCCGGCTTCCGTAGGCCAAGCAACCAAGAGAGTGACAAAGGACACCCAAGTAGAAGCTGAAATCTTTTTGTAATGTTATCTTGGAAGTAGCATCCTATCATTTCTGCCACATTCTATTTACTAAAAGGGAGCCAATAATCTAGTGCACACTCAAGAGGAGAGGATTACACAAAGGCCTGACTACTGGGACGTGGGAATCACTGGGGCCATCCTGAAGGTTGCTTCCCACACTCCCTGCAAACTGTCACTGACCACACACATGCTTTGCGAACAGTCTCTGTCTGTCACATGTAACCTTCCCTAGTTTCCACCCTACTTCCAGGGTGGGGCAACCAAATGTGGTAGTAGCATTTTTCTGGAATAAAAATCCTGAATGAATTGTGAGGAAAGGCTTGACAAGGGTAAGGAGGTGGGGATGTGGAAGAAGTCAAAGAGGGGCAGGGCAGAGCACAGAGAGCAGCCTTCAGAGGCTTCATCCTCACACCTATTGGCCACCTGTACCAGCAGTCGCTCATATTTTTCAAGAAGTTGGGTACAAGTAAGTAGTTTCTCACACATAAACAGATGTGACAGTGTTTGCAACCTGGAAATTGTGAACTTCGTTAGCAATTATACACACACACACACACACACACACACACACACACATATATATATACATATATATATATGGTTGGCCAAAAAGTCCATTACAGTTTTTCTGTATGATGGCTCTTTGTACCACTTAGTTGTCTTTGACTTAATTTGATACAATTTTGTTACATTGTATTGTGACAGCTGTCATATTAGTGTGCATTTAAAGAAACTTATGAAGCCCTGGCTGGTATGGCTTAGTGGACTGAGAGCTAGCCTGTGAGCTGAGTAGAGTTGTTGCTGGCTCAATTTCTGGTCAGGGCACATGCCTGGGTTGCAGGCCAGGTCTCCGGTTGGGGGCTTGTGAGAGGCAACTGATTGATGTCTTCGCATACATTGATGTTTCTCTCCCTCTCTTTCTCCCTTCCTTCCCCTCTCTCTAAAAGTAAATAAATAAAATCTTTAAAAACATAAGAAAAATCTTATCAAAATTGGTGAATTTTCATGCAGCCCTTTTAATATTGAAGATGAAGAAGATATGCAACATTTTTGGTGTATTATGCTCTATTATTTTAAGAAAGGTGAAAACACAACTGAAACGCAAAAACAAAAAAGATTTGTGCAGTGTATGGAGAAGGTGCTGTGACTGATTGAATGTGTCAGAAGTGGTTTATGAATTTTCTTGGTACTATTGACATTTTGGCCAAATAATTCTTTGCTGTGGAGCTGTCTTATGCATTGGAAGATGTGTAGCAGCACCCCTGGCCTCTACCTACTAGAAGACAACAGCAGGAGATAGCTGATATGCTCAAAATATCCAAATCAATAAAATTACTGGTGAAAATGAAAAACATGTTTTATTTTATGGAAAAAAGTAATGGACTTTATAAAGCCAACCCAATATTTTAAAAGTAAAAATATCACATATTTATTTTCCTACAGGTAACTTTTCTATTGCTTCAACAATGCCTCTTCAAAATTAAAAGAACAACAACAAAAAAAGTCCTGAAGCTTAGAATTAGCTCACTTGGCCTTTTCTCTTCATATCCTCTCCCAGTTCAAAAGGCTCGCATCTCTTAATGGCCAGCATCATCTTGGACCTGAGTTAGGTACAACACATTCATGTCTCAGCACAATATTTGTAAAGTCAGAAACTCTTTGGATACCAAGAAGTTTCCCGCAGATGTTTTTTCATGACAACTTCTTTATGCCACTCTTTACCCCTCCCTCAATCACTTCTCCCTGGGCCTCAGTTTCTTTATCTGTAAAATGAGCATATAGGAGAAGATGGTCTTCAAGGTCCCTTCCAGAGCTACCCCTCAATGAGTATGTGATTCTACTATGCATAGGGTGCATGCTTGTGAGCATGGGTTCATACCTGCATTAAAGTTTGCCTTTCCCATGGCTGTGCACTTCCCATTAAGTTGGGAATTCCTTGGTTCTCCTGCCACTCCTGCCACACTCCATCTGTATGCTGGATCCCCTTCCTGGAGGGCAAAGAGGCAAAGGAGTGGCATAAAGCACTACCTTCCAACAAGCCTAACATCCTTTCTTTTCAGGAAGGGAGAAATTGTGTAGGTATTGATGAGGAACAGAGTTGCTGTCAACATTTCAAAAGGCCAAACAGAATTTGTACTTTTCCTTACACGCACCTAGTAAGTGTGGTTTGGCCTGAGGTAAACATTGTTACCCTATTAACTTGATGTAACTGCTGCCCAAAGCAAAGAAACTTAGTTAGCCAGGCCACCCCTTCAACTAGCTAAGGGTTCTGCTCCTTGGGGAAGCAGATGTCACAGAATCACAGCATTTGAGAGCTGGAAGGAACCTCAGAGTCTTGAGAAGTTTCACACATTGATGACTGTTGTTACTACAGACACCATATTGGTTATCTATTGCTGCATAACTAATTACCCCCAAATTTAGCAGCTTAAAACAACAAATATTTATTATCTCACAGTTTCTGAGTCAGAAACCCAGGAGCAGCTTAGCTGGTGATGCTGGCTCAAAGTCTCTCCTGAGAATGTAGTCAAATTATCATCCAGGGCTGCAGCCATCTGAAGGCTTTACTGGAACCAGAGGATTCACTGGCAACATGGCTGTTGTGAGAAAGCCTTAGTTCCTTTTTAGCTGTTGGTTGAAGGCCTCAGTTCCTCACAATGTGGGCTTCTCCACAGGGCTGATCATGACAAGCTGCTGGCTTCCCCAAGAGTGATGGGGGCGGGGTGAGGGATAGGTAGCAGAGAGAGAGAGAGAAGCTGTAGAGTATTTTTTTTTGATAGTCTTAAATTGTTTATTAGAAAAACACTTTACAAATATTACTTTCAGCAGTAACGGTGGAGCTGGAGGGTATTGTGCCTTCTCCAAGTTGCACGGGAGAACCCCCAGTAGTGTGGTAGGACTGTGGTTCTCTCCAAGACCGTGGCTCTTGCTGCTTACAGATGGCAGCCCTCACATCTCCCTGTGTAAGACTGGTTTGCTGATTCATTGAGTGTCAGGTTTTCTTCTGATAGCCTCAGGGAATGGATCAATGAGGATAATCTCAAAGAATTTGTACATGGAATCTTCACCAATCCAGTAAGAATTCAAGACTCTCAAAGGCCCACAGTGGTGTCCAGCTGACTCCTTAGCAACAGACTGAAGGCTCCAAGCAAACTTTAGCTGGTTAACACTATGATGGACAGGGTTGCTGTAGGTCACACCCTTAGGAACTGGGCATTGGCCACCACAGTGCAGCATGTGCAAATCTGGTTTGCGACATAATCTTGCTTGGCCTTGTATCCCAGCCTGCAAACTTTATCAGGCTGGGTGGGGCAGGAGGCTCCCTGCCAGCAGCACACCCTGAGAAGGAAGTGTGTTACATCAGACTGCTTCCCCCTCCATAGCTCCTGGATGTAACTGTAAGTGTCCATCTTGGCTTACCTAACGGCTGCAGCCAGACAGAAAGGGAGAGAAGCTGTAGTGTCTTACCATACACTTACATCATTACAAGAGTATAATTCAATGGCTTTTGTTATATTCATAGAGTTTTGCAACCATCACCACAATCAAGTTTAGAAAATTTTATTACCCCAAAGAAACACCACATCTTTTAGCCATAATCCCACAATCGTCCTATTTGTAGGATGTATTTGTCTGTGCAGGCTGCCATAACAAAATATCACAAACTGGGTGGACTAAACAACAGGCATTTATTTATTCCTCACAGTTCTGGAAGCTGAGAAGTCCAAGATCAAGGTGTCAGCCAAACGGGCTCCTAGTGAGAGCTTTCTCTTCCTGGCTTGCAGACAGCCATCTTCTTACTATGTTTCATAAGGCAAAGGAGAGGGAAGGGAAGAGGGAGGAGAAGAGGGAGGGGCAGAGGGAGGGGCAGAGAGAGAGATAGGGAGAGAGAGAGTGAGAGAATTCTGGTGTCTCTTCATTTCTTATAAGGGTATCAGGCCTGTCAGATTAAGGTCCCACTTTTATGACCTTATTTAGCCTTTATCACTCCCTTCCCATCCTTATCTCCAAATATAGTCACATTGGGAATTAGAGCTTCAACATATTAATTGGTGGGGATGCATTCAGTCCATAATATTCCCTATCTTCCCACCCCTAGGCAACCACTAATATACTTCCCACTTTTATAGATGACCTATTTTGGGCATTTCATGTAAATGGAATCATATAGTGTGTGATTGGCTTCTTTCACTCAACATCATGTTTTTAAGGTTCATACGTATTGTGGCATGCATCAGTACTTCATTCCTTTTTATTGGGAATAATACTCCATTTTATGGATACACCACATTTATTTATCCATTCACCAGTTTATGGACATTTGGGTTGTTTCCACTTTTGGATTATCATAAACAATGCTTCTATGAATATAATGTATGAGATATTTGGGGAATATGCTTTCTAAAAAATTATTTATTCATTTTTAGAGAGCGGGTAAGAGAAAGAGAAAGAGAGGAGAGAAACATCAATGTGTAGTTGTCTCTCATGTGTCCCCCAGAGGGGACCTGGCCCACAGCTCAGGCATGGGCCCTGACTGGGAATCCAACTGGTGACGCTTTGCTTTGCAGGCCCACACTCAATCCACTGAGTTACACCAGCCAGGGCTTGGGGAATATGTTTTTATTTTGTGGGTGTATACCTAGGAGTGGAATTGCCGGACCATAGCACTCTATGTTTAACTATTTGAGGAACTAAAGCAGATGCATCATTTTACATTTCTCTCAGCAGTGTACGAGGGTTCCAATCTTTCCATATCCTTGCGAACATTTGTTAATTATTTGTCTTTTTTTTTTATTATAGCCATTCTAGTGTATGTGAAATGGTATCTTTGGGTATTTATTTACTTTTTATTTTTTAAAGATTGTATTTATTTATTTTTAGAGAGAGGAAGTAAAGGAGAAAGAGAGAGAGAGAAATATCAATGTGTGGTTGCCTCTTGAGGGCCCCCTACTGAGGGCCTGGCCTGTAACCCAGGCATGGGCCCTGACTGGGAATTGAATTGGCAACCCTTTGGTTTGTAGTCTGGAGCTCAATCCACTGATCCACACCAGCCAGGGCTGGTTTTTATTTTTATTTCCCAAATGGTTAATGATGTTGAGCATCTTTTCATATTGGCCATTTGTATAACTTCTTTAGAGAACTATCTATTCAGATCATTTGCCCATTTGGAAACTGGATTGTTTGCCTTTTTATTATTGAGTTGCCATAGCTTCTTATATATTCTAGGTATAGAATAAATTTTAAATTTTGATGGTACGGTTTATATATTTTTTATTTTTCTGCTTGTGCTTTTGGAGTCATATCTAAGAAAACATTCCTAACCCAAGGTCACAGAGATTCTAAGTGTTTTATAGTTTTAGCTTTTACATTTACATCTATGATCCACTTTGAGTTAATTTTTGTATATGGTTCAGAGGTAGGGATCCAAATTTATTCTTTTGCATGCAGATATCAAGTATCTATACAATATACCATATGCTCCTGTGTTAAAGAGCCTATAGCTGGTATATTAAATTATTTTAAAGATTTTATTTATTTATTTTTAGAGAGAGGGGAAGGGAGAGAGAAAGAGAGGGAGAGAAACATCAATGTGTGGCTGCCTCCCACACACCCCCACCGGGGACCTGGCCCATAACCCAAGCATGTGCTCTGACTGGGAATCGAACCAGCAACCCTTTGGTTTGCAGGCTAGCACTCAATCCACTAAACCACACCAGCCAGGGCTGGTGTATTAAATTTGTATTAAATTAAGAATATGCAGATTATGACCTGCTGAATAAGGAAGCACAAGCCACCCACACAGCATCAGCAGGTAGTTTCCTCAGCATTCATGCTCCCACTTTGGGGAAGTAAATATCCCAGTTATTTTGATTGAAGGCACAATTTCAGTCCACTTATACAAAAGAAGTAAAGTCACAAGATTTGTTACTTACAGATCCCAGAAATTGTGTGTGTGGGGCAGTGTGGGTGCAATGGGCTGAGGGGGTAAAGGCAGTTCTCTGTCCCAGGTCACACAAAGCAGGAGGCAGAGCAGGGTAGCAAGTACCTATTACTTATAAGGAGGTTGGGGAAAGTTGACTACTTATCATGGGCTCAACTCTTAAGTGGTTATTTTAAAAGGAGTTCTCCAAAAACCAAAGCAGAAACTTGGGGCAGGCATTGTAAGTTCAGGTCTTCTTGTAAATGTTTAGACTCTGGGTGTGAGCAGAGTTGTCAACAGTAAAACGCCTAGGCAACAACTCAAAATAGTTGTTTTCTCCACACACTCTGTGGCCTGCCAATAGCAGGCAAAGCTGCCTGGAATCCAGAGGTGTCCTAAAAGAAAACGGTTGCTGGCAGCTAGAAATCAGGCAGTATGCACAGAAGTTGGTAAGGGTGAGGGGTTTTGATCAGGGAACAACAGCCTCAGCTACCGACTTAGCCTTATTATGCCATTTCTCACTTTGGGCCTTTGTGAAACTGCCATCCAAAACATGGTCCCCCTCTCAGGTTACCAAGTGCTCCTGACAAGTAAACAAACAGCTCCCAGAATTTATGTCTTTAAAGAGGTTATCTAGAATCTGTGCAAGAACACTTTCACCCAGATTATGGTTGTGTCAACCATAGTCGTTGTTGCCAGTTCAAATGCCAACCGGAACCCCCATTTTGGGGTGTGGTAAAGAAGGAAACTTTAGAGCAAACAGCTCGAAGGTAATACAGCGTGGCTGTAAAATCAGCTCTGCTCTGGAACAGCTCAATAGTTCTATATTGCAGCTACTGTGAAAACATCACAACCACGAGGCTGTCCCCTGGTCCAGGCTGCCCTGGAGCCAAGCCCCTCTTCAGCTAGGCAGTTCCACCATGGTCCGCAACCAATATGCTCTGGTGAAATACTTTCCATCTTCAGTCTTCCTGTTTCTGCTGCAGCCCAGTGATCACAGTCTATGGTCTTCAGGGACAGTGCACTCTCTGAGCTAGAGGGGAGATGGCTTATACAGACAAAAGTCCACAACCCCTGATCCTTGAATGATCAGAATAGAGCTGCTCTGATTGGTTAGAGCTGCACAGCTCTGATTGGATGGGGAAAGCCTCAGTGGTATTGGTTGAACTAGAACTCCAGAAACTCCTTTATAAAGTCTGGTTCAGATGACAAAAACACAGTGCAACATGGAGTCTGGCACAGAAGCTTCTCTGATGTATAGTCTGCAGTTTGTGTGAGAGGCCCCTGTGCAGAAATGGCTGCTAGGCTCTGCTTTTTTTGTTTGCTCTCTTCCTTCCTTCCTCTTCTTTGTTTTTTTTAAGTATATTTTACTGATTATGCTATTACAGTTGTCCCAGTTCTCCCCACTTTGCCCTCCTCTGCCCAGTATCCCCATCCTCTCCAGAAATCTGCCCCTTTAGTTCATGCGCATGGGTCATGCATATAACTTCTTTGGCTTCTCCATTTTCTATACTGTTCTTAACATCCCCCTGTCTATTTTGTACCTATTAATTTATGCTTCTTAATCCCTGTACCTTTCCCCCCATAGTCTCTCTTCCCCCTCCCAGCTGATAACCCTCCAAATGATCTCAATACCTATGATTCTGTTCCTTTCTGGTTGTTTGCTTAGTTTCAGGTATTGGTAGTTATGAATTTGTTGCCATTTTACTGTTCATAGGTCTGATCTTCTTTTTCTTAAATAAGTCCCTTTAACATTTCATGTAATAATGGTTTGGTGATGATGAACTCCTTTAGCTTTACCTTGTCTGGGAAGTACTTTTTCTGCTTTTCCATTCTAAATGGTAGCTTTGTTAGATAGACTAATCTAGGTTGTAGGTCCTTGCTTTTCATCACTTCAAATACTTCTTGCCAGTCCCTTCTGACAGTCTTATGGGAACTCCTTTGTAGGTAACTCTCTCCTTTTCTCTTGCTGCTTTTAAGATTCTCTCTTCATCTTTTTTAAAAAATATATTTTATTGATTATGCTATTACAGTTGTCCCATTTCTCCTCCATCATTCCCCTCCACCCTGCACACCCCCTCCCACCCACATTCCCCCACTTTAGTTCATGTCCATGTGTCATAAGTTCTTTAGCTTCTACATTTCCCACACTATTCTTGCCCCCCCCCATCTATTTTCTACCCACCGTCTATGCTACTTATTCTCTGTACCTTTTCCCCCTCTCTCCTCCTCCCACTCCCCTGTTGCTAACCCTCCATGTGATCTCCATTTCTGTGGTTCTGTTCCTGTTCTACTTCTTTGCTTTTGTTTTAGGTGTGGTTCTTAATAGCTGTGAGTTTGCTGTCTTTTCACTGTCATATTTTTGATCTTCTTTTTCTTAGGTAAGTCCCTTTAACATTTCATAGAATAAGGGCTTGGTGATGATGAACTCCTTGAACTTGACCTTATCTGAGAAGCACTTTATCTTCCCTTCCATTCTAAATGACAGCTTTGCTGGATAGAGCAATTTTGGATGTAGGTCCCTGCCTTTCAAGACTTCAAATACTTCTTTCCAGCCCCTTCTTGCCTGGAAGGTCTCTTTTGAGAAATCAGCTGACAGTCTGATGGGAACTCCTTTGTAGGTGACTGTCCCCTTATCCCTTGCTGCTTCTAGAATTCTCTCCTTCATTTGAATCTTGGCTAATGTAATTACGATGTGCCTTGGTGTGTTCCTCCTTGGGTCCACCTTCTTTGGGACTCTCTGAGCTTCCTGGACTTCCTGGTAGTCTATTTCCTTTGCCAGATTGGGGAAGTTCTCCTTTATTATTTGTTCAAATAAGTTTCCCACTTGTTGCTCTTCTTCTTCCCCTTCTGAGACCCCTATAATTCGGATGTTGGGATGTTTAAAGATGTCCCTGAAGTTCCTAAGCCTCTCCTCATTTTTTTGAATTCTTATTTCTTCCTTGTTTTCTGTTTGGTTGTTTGTTTCTTCCTTCTGGTCCACTCCATTGATTTGAGTCCCAGTTTTCCTCCCATCTCTATTGGTTCCCCATGCGTCTTCCTTCATTTCACATATTGTAGCCTGCATTTTTTCATCTAATTTGTGAGCAAAAATCAACCAATTCTGTGAGCATCCTGATCACCAGTGCTTTGAACTGTGCATTCGATAGGTTGGCTATCTCTTCCTTGCTTAGAGGAATTGGCTCTGGGGCTTTCATTTGTTCTCCTGTTTGAGCCATTTTTGGTGGTTTTTTTGTTTTGTTTTGTTTTGGTTTTGGTCTGGTCATGGCTGTTACGTAGTGAGGGGTGGAGCCTTAGGTGTTCCCCAGTGCGGGGCAGCCCAGTTGCTGGGTTGTAACGCTGTATGTGGGGCCGGTGTCTGAGAGGGAACAATGGTGCCAGCTCCGCTCTCTCCTGGATTCCAGTCCCCTCTGCCACTTCCCCTTCACCTGGATTATCTGCATGCGAGAATGTGGGACCACCTGGTCAGCCAGCCGTCTTGCACGTTCTCACTGGGTCTGCACAGTTGCCACCCTGTGCCCGGGGTCCGCCAGCCACCGCCTGTGGGCCTGGGGTCTGCCAGCCCCCTGCACACTTGGGAACCGCCAGCCACTGCTGTCTGCATTCAGGGTCCGCACCTCCACTTTTTCCTGCCCGACTCTGCCCCTCTTACCAGTCTGGATGAATGGTTGTTGGACTTCCATACAGTTCAATTTTCTATTAGCTCTGGTTGTTTTCTTGTTTCTAAATATTTGTTGTCCTTAATTTTGGTTTTGAGAGGAGGCACAGTGTGTCCACCTACACCTCCATCTTGGCTGGAAGTCCCATGTCCAGGGTATTCCAAACCCACGTTTGTTTGTAGTAATGAGATTACCACAAATTGCCAGGATGGTCTCATTAAATTTTCAGCAGCATCAGTGAGAGTGCAGAAAGGCCTTCAAGGGGACTTTCAATAATTGGCATTTGTGGTGGCAAATACTGGTTTAGGGAAAATCTGAGATTAATATGTCACCATTTTAGGACCTCTTTACATATCAGCTGACCTAGTGAGCACAGCACATAGGATGTGAGATGAAGGTCTCACATGGGAGCAGCAACTTCAGACTCTGGCCTGTGGTGAAACTGCAGTGTTGGCTTGAGCTATAAGAGATGAGGCCAACTTTGGGCAAGTACACCTGCCTAAAGTACTCAGTGTCCCCAGAAGTAAGTACATATTTTAGAGACATCAGGTCACAGCATATAGATTTATTTTGATATATAACAATACACTGTTATGAAATGGAAGAAGAAAATAAAAGTACAGTCAACCATTTAACCTTTATCAAGTTTGAATACTCATATATCTCAATGTGTAATTTATTTGACTAACTTCATTTTAATAAATACTAGATCCCTTCATTTCAAGCGTCCATCCAGTTTAATTCATTATAACCACACATACTACACAATGTTTATTAAGGACATTAATAGCTATCATCTCCACAAAGCAAGGCAAAAAAAGTTTCAAAAAACATTTCAACATGGATCTCAGTATAGGGGAACAGAAATTGGAAATTTGCTGGCAAAAGTTTAGAGACACACTATAGTTTCACAAAAAATGTTTAGCAATTAATGAAGACTTAAAACCCCACACCAAACTGGCTTTTGTTATTTCATATCACTGAAAAATCTAAGATCTTCCTCAGTTCTGGCACATCTTGATCCAGGGGCTTCAAATAATATTAACGAGGCTAGACTTCTCGCCATCTTTCAGGTATGCTCTGAAAAATGGCTTCAGAATTGAACTTCAATCTGAGGCTCCTGCAACTCCAAGTCTGGCTGAAGTACTAGTGTGTCTCAGTTCAAGAATGAAGTCTCCATATTGAGACCCATGGACCTGTGCCCTTCCCAAACAAATCACTATGGCCAGGAGAAAAGAATGTTCTGATTGGCTAGGCCTGGATCATATGGACCTTCTTGAAACTGGAGGAGGGAGTCAACCCCATCTGAACTGTGAACTGAAAATGAGAGGGTGGGGCAATTTCACAAAGAAAATCCAGTGTGTCATTATGAGAAGAATACATAGGTGTGTTGGGCCAATGACACTTCCACCCCCTTCCAAGGGCAGAGGGAGCTAACAGCCCCCTTTTAGACCCTATCATCCTATTGCCATTAGCTCCCTGGTGGCCTTTACCCTGATTCTGGAGTTATCTCCAACTCCCTTTACCATTTATTGTAGCTAACCCATGTCCTGTATCATCATTCGGTTGCCTTTCTGAGATAATTCCCATTTCAAATATGCTGTCCTAGAGCCCCCATAAACACAATTTATATTTAGTAGATCACCTGTTGGATTCCTCTCTGCTTTGGAAAATATGTTGCTGATATGTAGCATCTCAGGAAAGAAGCACAAGAGAAAGTGACATGGAGGCACCACCAAAACTGAGGAATGTTTGAAAGGGGCTGGGATGCTACCCTTGGGGCTTACTTAACAACTAGTAAGCTTGCTCTTTCCCCTACCTGAAGCAAAGAAAAACCTAAACTGCTAGTAACTGGAAGTTTTGGCCGCAGCCCAATTATTAAATTATGTGTGAGACGACTTAAGAAACAATGGTGAGCTCTGGCCAGTATGGCTCAGTTGGTTGGAGCATCCTCCTGATAGACTGAAAGGTCACAGCTTCAATCCCTGGTCAGGGCACATACAAAAAGGCAACTGATCAATGTTTCTATCTCACACTGATGTATCTCTCTCTCTCTCTCTCTCTCTCTCTCTCTCTCTCTTTCCCTTCTCTCTCTAAAAGCAATAAAAAAATGGTGCTGGCTGGCATGACTCAATGGGTTAAGCATCATCCCACAAAGCCAAATGTTGCCAGTTCGATTCTTGGTCAGGGCACATGCCTGGGTTGCAGGCCTGGTCCCCACTTGGGGTACATGTGAGAGGCGACCAATTAATGTTTCTCTCACATGTCAATATTTTTTTCTCTTTCTCCCTACCTCCTCTTCTCTCTAAAATAAATAAAATCTTTAAAAGCAGTGAAAAAATGTCCTCAGGTGAGGTGGAAAAAAAGAAAGAAAAAAAGAATGGTGAGTACAAAGACTGCAGGAGTCAGCTCTGCCTTCTCTCTACACACAGGCAGTTAAGACAAAGCCATGATCACCCCAGGAAAGCAGAGACTATCTAAGTAGAAGCCTCTGGGTGCTTAGGCAGGTGCACCATGGGAGCGTGACAGCAGCAGAGCATAGTGGCAGACCTCAGGGCATTCACTAAGTACCAGCAAGCAAAGCTCTCAGTGGAAACTTCCAAGCTGAGACAAAGGGGAGGGAATCCCAGGGAATTGTGTGGCAATGACCAACAAAGCTCTGAGTGGAGAGAGGGGAGCCTAGAACCTCTTCAGGTAAAAACATCCTTCTACATTTCTATTTTCTCCACGAGCCATATCATAAGTGGAGAGGGCTTTGAGGGAACCGTATGTGGAGAGAGATGCCAAGTAACTAACTGAAATTTGGCCCCCATCTTCTCAGCAGCAATTCCAAGTCCAACTGGGAGAAAGCAATTGTAGGAAGAATTCCATTATAGCTGAGTGAGGACTCAGGAGTAATTTAACACTGTAACATTCGACTGCAACAGGAGGTTACTAAAAAAGAAAAAAGCCTAAGAACATTAACTGGAAGTTAAGTTCAGTTTAAACTTACTTTGAAAATGTACCTTCCTTGTTTTTCTTCTATATGTTTAGATTAGGTATATACAATCACTTTTTCTTTTATATATTCATATTAGGTACATCAGGTCTTGCTTGAAGCTGGAAGCACCCTGTTGGATTGTAGTTCTGAAAAGCCATTTCTAGATGGTTAATGAAAGCAAGTACTAACTGAATACGGATTTGTGGAACACCTGCTTCATGCCAGCTGCTGGTGCTGAGGACAGCGTAGAGATCAAGTCAGCCCAGCCCTGTCCTGAAGCTTTCTAGTGATCTACTTAAAGATAGGGTTCATTCAGGCCTGCCTCAGATTTCTTCTTTTTCTTTCAAGAAGTCAGATTTTTCAGATTGAAATAACATACTTGCAGTAGACACTTGTCAAATTTGTGACTGCCCAGCACCTTTTGGGCACTCTTATTACATTTGGGGATTTTCTCCAAGATACAATTTCTGCCTTCCTGAGGCAGAAGCCCAAACTCAATTATATAGACTTTCTTTTCTTTTTTTTACTTTTTACCTTTTTTTTTTTTTTTTTACTTGAAACTGGAGCATATGCGGTGGCCTAGGTATTGCCAGTTGGGGCCCACATGACTCTCTGATTTGGAAGACAGCAGATCAAGGAGACAAGCTTCACAAAGATTCCATTTTCACGAGGGGGAAGAATCCGGCTGTCCAGGCAGCATTGACGATGTTTTTGGCACCCAGTGTTCAATAGTGTGAAGTGTGGTGGTGTCTTGCTGCAGCTGGTACACGGAACGTTGTGTCTGACTGTGCATATTGCAGCCTCTTTGGCCATACCAGAGATACTGTGAGCTACCTAAAATTCTTAATTGCTTCTCTATTAAAAACTAGTTAGAGTGAGTTTTATTCTTTGCAAAGAACTGTGACTAATACATATATTGAGCTACTGTTATGTGCCAGACTCTAAGCTGCTATATTCTATGTTGCTTTATTTATTTATATATTTATTTATTTTAAGATTTTATTTATTTTTAGAGAGAGGGGAAAGAGGGAGAAAGGGAGAGAAACATCGACCAAATTGGTTGCCTCTCACAGACCCCCAGCTAGGGGCCTGGCCTGCAACCCAGGCATGTGCCCTGACCTGGAATGGAGCATGTAACCTTTTGGTTTGCAGGACTACAACACTCAACCCACTGAGCCACACTGGTCAGTGCTATCCTATGTTACTTTATGCAGACTTCATAAACTTAAAGTACACATTATTATACATTTTACAGATTAAAAAAACTGAAATTCAAAAGGATACAATTCATTCTACATGTATTTATTAAAGGCCTACTCTGTGCCAGCCACTGGGACTACAGTATTGAACAAAATAGTTCCCTGCAACTATAAAAAGAATGGCATATTGTATTTTAAATGTCCCCTTATCAAAATAAAAGGCACAGTACAGCAGCTGTCTGGAGAGAAGGACCTCAACCAATCAGGCTTCATTTTAAATATAGAAAACTCCTAAAAATAGCCACCCTGTCTCAACAGGTGACTGGCCCCCAAAAGAGGGGACGTTAACTTAGGCCTTAGTGAAGGAGAGTGAAAGGACAGTGCTGCTGTTCCTAGCTTCTGACACCGTGATGGCTCTGCCTCTGAAGTTCTTGAGTCGGGGCTTGGCGAGTGCAGCCAAGGGAGACCACGGAGGGGCAGGAGGTGAGTGGGGACTGGCTTCTTGACCTTGCGACACCCCCACCAGCTAATTCCCCACCCCCCAGTCCTCCTGAGGCTCTCCCGAGTCTCTCTCACCCCTGCCTGTGCTCCTTACAGCCGGTACCTGGCGCTTCCTGACCTTCGTGCTGGCACTCCCGAGTGTGGCGCTGTGCACTGTCAACTGCTGGCTCCACTTGGGCCACCACGAGCGCCCCGAATTCATCCCCTACCACCATCTCCGCATCCGCACCAAGGTATGCGGCGGAAACTTTGGCACTGGGCGGGAGCAGGCGGGGGTGCAGGGGCCCGGGGCTGACCACTTACTCTCCCTTCTTTTCTCCACAGCCATATGCCTGGGGAGACGGAAACCATACTCTTTTCCACAATCCCCACGTCAACCCTCTGCCTACTGGCTATGAACGGCCCTGAGGCCTGGACGGAGGCCTCAGGCTCAATAAAGATGTGGAAGTTGCGTGTCAGATGACTGGGTGAGGACCTCGGGGACGGGATCCCAGCAGGCATCGGCGAAGCCCCAGGTGGCATCGATGCCTGTGCAAATGCTCTCCCCAAGGCCTGATTTGGGAGGGGCAGGGGGGAACACGGTTCCTTCTTGATCGCCTATTAATAATTAGGGCTCTGGGCTCTAAACGGCTTTCACAATGAATGTGTAAATTCCAACTAACTGGAAACCACTCCGATTTCAAACACAGGGTCTACAGTCCTATATTGTGAGGCTTCACTACCTAATTGCGAGTGTGGGATATTTTGGTCATTCTTCATGACCACCCTTAATGGGTCTCCTGTGTTCGTTTGGGAAATCAGATGCTCCTTTCTGGAAGCCTGGCTCTCCTAGCTTCTGGGGACCCAATTCAAGGGAGATAGTGGTTCAAACCAGCTCTGGACATTTCATTCACCTTCTAAGACAGTCTGCTCACTGATTGCCAAGGAGGGTGAAGCATGGGCTGAAACCCATTAGCAACACATATAAAAAACTTCTGTTGGCCTCCTTCCCTGACACTACTTACAGCACCATTAACAGAAGATGATCACAGGCCTTAGTCACCTGAGAAAAAGAGAGAATGTTCTTGATACCCACAAATAGGTTTACCCAGCCCTTCCTACAATGGCACTCAGGCCCTGGATTAGAGCTCGTCCATACAAGAAAAATATACTATAAACATCCTTGTTTAATGTGACAATTCTCAGACATAAGAAAATTTATGCTGGCATCATGCCTGCTTCAGTAAAAGTGGGTTGTCACTGTAGAAGTTTGGCAGATATGTAAAAAACATAAGTCTTCGAAGGCCTTGGGAAGGTGGTGTAGCACCTTGTAAGTTGCTTGGGTCAGTTCAGATTTATGCAAAAGTTATTCCCACAGAACTGGGTACACAGCCTAAGGCAAAACCAGCCCATGGGGGTGGAGATAGACAGGGAAGTAGATTATTAGGACAAAGGCAAATTTGGGGCATCCCCACTGAATGTGGCGGTGTCTTCAGGCTTGTCATCCAGCATTTCTTTGTACTGACGTTTGAAGAAGCCAAGCTATGAAGGGAAGTTAATCAGAAAATCTGGGTAAGAGGGCAGGGAAGAAAGTTGGGGTAAGGAAGAAGCTGAGAGAGAAGAAGGGAACTTAGCTGACTTGTATTTGTGTGTCGGAACACTCACGTGAACAATAACTATCACATTTAGAGTATCTACTGTGTTCCAAGAATACTGCTTATACACAGAATCCAGAGGAAAACAGCATAGATTCTGAAGTCAGGCAGGACTGTGTACAGACCACAGCCTCATTTCTGTCCTGCTTCAGGCACTCTGTGAGGTAAGCATTATTATGATTTCAAAAATGGGGAACAAACCCAGAGAGGTTGAGCAACTTGCTTAACATTAAACAGTAAGACAGAGCCAAAATCTGCACACAGGACTGCCTGACTCCATTGTCTGAATTTTTCCTACTATACATGCAATCCTGTCTGTGGGAGGGCTTGGGCTGCATGCTGTGAAGTGTGGGATGAAAACACTCACCTTGTAGAGTGTCACTGTGATGAGAGCCAGCAACAGCAGTCCTCCCACAGAGCTGCCCACAATGAGGGGGATGGGATCATAAACCTCATACTCTTCTAGCACCATCTCCATCTGATTTAGGGATCAGAAAGTATCAGGCCTCTTTCTGTTCCAGACTCTACTCAGGTTCTGCAACATCTAACTTTCTCCCTTGCTTCCCTAGGCCAAACTCCAAAGGATGACTTACAGAGGCACTCACAGGTTTAGGGACAACTGTCTCACGTAGGGACCTTCACCCTTCCTCTCCCTGGGCTTCCAAGCCCCCGAACCAGCAACACAGATTTAACCTCAGAAGCCCTCTCACCAACTAGGCTACTGTCTACCACAGTCACTACCTGGGCTCTCAAAAACACCTCCTGTCCTGGAAGCTGGGAATACACAGATCTGTTGAACGTGATTTCAGCCGCACTCACGACCGATACCTTCTTCTGCAATGTCTGCAAAAGAGAGCAGGAGAGCTGGGGAACTCGCTCTGGGGAAAGCTCAGAGTCAGAGAAATGTCCTAGGTTGATGGGGGATGGGCACAGACATAACAGGTACCACCTGAGTCTGGGGGCGGGCCTGTGCTGTTGGGCCTACACACCTGGCTGACCCAGCTGAAGCTGAGGTTGCCCTTCAGGATGAAGTCAAGCTCCTCCTGGATGCCGAAGGAGGGGATGTCACAGCGGAACCTCAGGCAGTCAGCAATGGAGCAGTCCTAGGGACCGAGAAATAGCGTCAGGCCAGAGAGATGGGTTTGAAGGCAGAGAGGGTAGCATTAAACTGTCTGATTTAGGGGAGCAGCCACGTCTGAATGCAGGAGAGCTGTTCAGCAGACATCCATCTGAATGTCACATGGACTCCTGAGTTAGATTCCTCTGATGTGTGGCTTAAGGTGGAGGACAGCCAGAGCGCTCCTCACCAGCACACGGTTCTTCTGAATGTGGGTGAGGAAGTTGGACTCTGTGGGCACCATTCTCTCTGCAGAACACTGAATGGTTGGGTTCTAGGAAGACACAGAGAGCAAGCATCTCAGTGGGGACATCAGAGATTCATGAGGGTCACAAGAAATCCAGGTGAAGGGCTTTAGGGAAGGAGCCGTGAACAGTCCTTGAGTACCTGGGGGTGGAGGATCTTCAGCCCTGTCCACACAGTCACCTGGTTCAGCTCCACAGGCACCAGGAAGCTGATGCTGACAGGCAGGTCCCTCTGTCCCAGGTTGTTCACCTGCACAGAGGCCAGTGAAGGCAAAGACCATGCCAAATCCTACATCCCTCCCCCATCTCTTGCTTCTGGGCCAGGGCCCCAGCCCATGTTCTTGAGTCGTCAGCTCTCTTGAGACACCATGCTCTTACTCACCTGGTATCTGTGCTGGGCCAGGCTGCTTCCCTGCTCCTCAGAGGCGGAGAAGTTGAGGTACTTGGTGGATTCCTCATGGCTGGGGAGAGAAGATGCATGGGTGGATTTGAAGCCTATAGGGGCCTCCTGAGGAGGCTCTGACTGAGAGCATGACAGGATAGGTGGCCATTGGGGCCTTGGGGTACCCTGGAATGAGGTCTCTGTCTGACTTGGGGTACTGGGAAGATTTAGGGAGCAGGGCTGAGCTTCAAGCTGGGTGCAAGGTGCCTGCAGAAGCTGCCTGCAGAGGAAACTGCCAGGTGGGGTTGGGCAGGGGGTGCAGTGAAAGGGACCGAGACTTATGCCACTGACTCACTGGGGGTGTGACAGCCAGGGCCTGCCCTCCCTCTCTGTGCCTGCTTTCCTTCCAGGCCTTCATGGGCATGGAGGGTGTGGCTGGGCGTGTGGGACACAGCACAGGTTTGGGGAGACTCAGGCTGACACCGTTGACAAATGTCTGCTGGTCACTGCACCCATCTGATCTCCCAGGGGCCTTCCTTGGGGCCCTTCTCTGCTGTTTCCTTGGCTTTTCTGTACCTGGGGCTTAGAGGTGAGGGAGGGAGAGCGCACAGCAGGCTCTTTACTGTGTCTCAGTGTAACAACGCCTCCTCAGGCCAGCTGAGGCTCGTGCCTGGAGACCCAGTGGTCAACATGGCCCCTTACATGGGTGACCAATTCCACCTCTGCTCCTCCTAGTTCCCTGGGCCCCTGTCCTTTGCCTGGCAGTCCAAAGTCTAGACTACCACTCCTACTCTGAAGTCTCATCTGGCTCTGCCAAAGGGCTCCCCCAAGATGCCCGGTCTCGTCCTGGGCACCCCTCTGCTTGCGCCTTCCCGTAGAGTCACACCTGCGGAGGACAGCTGAGCTGTAGGGCCACACGTGCCCAGACATGGCGTGCTCTCCCTGTGAGTGCCCCGCAAGGTGTGCTAACCCCAGTGCAAGCTCCAGGAAACAGGCTCAGAGCATGCAACTGGCTGGGCTGCCTAGAGACCCCAATGTGTAGGTGTGAATGACAGTGTGAAGCTCTGGGCAGAAGGCTATCCAGCGAGGCACAGGTGTGCAAGTAGCGGGGGAATATACCCAGGCTAAGTCACATGGGCCTATTACATATCGGGAGTGCATACATCCCACAAGGGCAGGGGTTTATGTCTGGTTTAGATTACACATAATAGATGGAGGCTCAATAAGTCTTTGTTGACATCAAATACATTCATGGAAAGCAACCAAAGCACTGGGCCTGAAACATAGCAAATACGAGGAAGGTGTCTACGCACACACTTGACTCCCAGTTTCAAACACCTCAGCTACCTCTCATCCACCTCTCCTGGCAGCATTTTAAGCTCTTCCTTGGCACCCCACCTCTGAAGCAGGCACATTATTTCTTCCTATCCTCCCAAAGGGGACTGGGAAAGGGAGGAGGAGTGGCTCTAAAAGCCCTGCAAGTTGTAAATCTGTTCTTTGAGATGAAGAACTGTCCCACCCAAATGCCAAAGGCCAAGTCCAAAGCCACAGAACCTTCAATGTGCTTAACCACCTCGGGCTGCAGAATAACCTGGTTTCCCAATAAGGCTGTAAAAACCTTGAAGACAGAGACATCTCTCATATCTCTTACGGAATCCAGGACAATCTTGGGGCTTTGGAGAAAGGATTCTGAGAACTGTAACCTCTATTAAATGTAGAGTGTAACGATAACATCACTCTTATTATTATTGTCACAGCTAGCCCACAATAACTCTCGATGATTGATTAGTAAGTGCTACTAGAGTTATCACCTAACGATTGGAAGGATAGTGATAAAACCTAAATGTCCCAGATGTTCAGGGGCTGCAGGGATGGAGAATCTCCCTGAGCCGCATCAGAATGATGGAGAAGACCCTTTTCAGGTCTTGGTGTGGCACCTGCTGATCACGGTGTAGACAGCATACTTCACTGGGAGCTCCAACTGGAAGGTGGTCTTGTTGGTCCTGGGGCTGTTATTCTCACTGGAGAAAGAGGAGGAGCCATTGCCAAGTGCTCCTGAAGAGGAGGCTGGGCTCCAGGGGCTGTTGCCCGAGCCTGGGCCTGTTCGCCTGGGCCTGTTCACCTGGCCCTGCTCACCTGCTCACATTGGCCATTAGAAGCAGGCGGTCTCCCAGCATGGCCTTGGGGGAGACGTCGAAGGTGGCTATGAAGGTGATCTGAGGAAGAGGCAGGCAGGGGGGTTGGAAGCGTGGAGGTCACTGAGCAGTGAGACTGGGTGGGGGCAGGGAAGTGGGACGTAAAGCTGACCTGAGCTCTCTCACGGAAGATAAGGTGTTTGATGCTGCAGTGGGTGCTCCAGCTGTCCTGGCCTCTGGCTGGGGCGCTGTCACAGGTCAGGTGCAGGGAGCGTGACTGCAGCTGGCTCTAAGCAAAGGCAGGTGAAAATAGGCAGGTGAGCGTTTGTCAGTGTTCCAAAGAGACTCCATAAAGTAGTTGCCTGGAGTCTACCCTGAGGTCACGTTTTCAAAAAATCCTTAGAACTTAGACACTATCTGGTCAAACTTCTTCCTAGCGTAGAAATTTCAGATTTATTTTCATTTATTGTTATGTTTAAAAGGCTTTCTATTATGGAAATGTTCAAACATACTAAAAAGTAGAGAGGCTAGATAACTCAACCCCCATGTACCTATCACTCAGCTTAAATTACCAACATTTTCTACTTTTGTTTTAATTCATCTTTTAGGAAGAGGGGAAGGGAAGGAGAAACAGAGCGAGAGAAACCTTGACATGACACAGAAACATCAGTCGGATGCCTCTCATACCCACCCTGACTGGGGACCGAACCTACAACCCAGGCATGTGGACTGACCAGGAATCAAACCGGGGACCTTTCGCTTTGCAGGACGATACCCAACCAACTGAGCCACGCTGGTCAGGGCTCTACTTTTGTTTTATTCAGCTGCTTTCCACTTTTTTTTCTGGACAATTTAAAGCACATTTTGAATGTCGCACCGTTTCATTCACAGATACTTCCATGTATACCACCAACAGATTAGGGCATTTTTGACATAAGCACAAGACGCGACAGACCACACGCAGCAAAATTAGCAAAAACTCCTTAGCATCAGCTAATATCCAGGTCGTGTTCTGTCTTCCGTGCTTTGTCTCCAAAACCGTTATTTTACAGCTCATTTGTGAAGTAAATATCCAACAAAGCTGCACATATTGCATTTGGTTGATATGTCTAGAAGTACTTTCAGCGATAGGGCACTCACCCCTCATGCAGCTAGACCTTGCCACTTCTAGTGCATTCCTTCAAAGGTTAATCAAAATATGATCCCTTTGGTAGTGCTAGCCAAAGAGAGACGTAAGAGGCCAACCAACCGAATGTAATGTGTAGGCCTAGTTTATATACTGGTTCAAATAAATCAGGTGTAAAAGATGCTTTTGAGTCAATCAGAGAAACTTTACTACGGACTAAATACCAAGGGCTCATCCATTTCATTGGGCGTGATATTGGCACTGGGCCATGTAGGATGTGGGGACGTCCAGAACCATGAGGTGAAATAGGGAGGACTGACATGAGGTCTGGGGTTTGTGTCAAAATACTTCAGCAAAGAGGGGGAAAAGCCAGATGAAATATACGTAGCAAAATGCTGATAACTGATGAATCCGGGAGACAAGTTTTGGAGAGGTGTGTTGATGTACTCTCTACTTTTGAAAACGTTTAACATTTTTCATAAAATTTTTGTTAAAAATCTGTTTCACTTTGACTGCCACGGTCCTAGTTCTGTCTTCTAGAACAGGGATCGCTAAACGATAGCCCGCCACCAATTTTTACAGGTACAGTTTCATTGGCATGCAGCCATGCTCATTCATCTACAAATTGTCAATGGCGGCTTTCACTCTGCAGCAGCAGAGCTGAGTAGATGTGAAAGACACTGTGTGGCCCACAAAGCTGAAATATTTATTTCCTAGCCCACAATAGAAAAGGTATGCCAAGACATGATCTAGACTCACGGGGGTGTCCAACCTGTGGCCCGCAGGCCCCATACAGGCCAGGATGGAGGCGAATGTAGCCCAACATAAAATCATAAATTTACTTAAAACATTATGAGATTTTTTGTGATTACGCGTCGCAATGTATTTAATGTGTGGCTCAAGACAACTCTTCTCCCAGTGTGGCACAGAGATGCTGAAAGGTTGAACGCCCCTGCTAGGGTGACTGACAAATTTAACGGGACAGTGTTTTAAAATAATTGAAGGCCAAGATATGTTTTCCTTTAAAAGAAGAATATTGATATGATGTGGAATACAAAGAAATTTAAGGCAGGGTCCCCTCTCTCTCCACATCAGCAGCTTCCTGGGAGCTCATTCCTGATGGTCAGTGTCCTTAAAAATGTGATGCCCAGAGCTGAACACAACATGAGCTGAAGCAAGCCCTGGATAGCACAACCCTGCCTGTCCAACCAGATCAGCCCAGACCTCTTGCTTTATGAGAGGCTGCTAAGCAATGGCAGCCCCAGCCGGGGCTTTAACCCAGCACACGAGTCTCTGCTGATCTCCAGCCATAAGCTACTGCCTTCCCCAGAGGCAATAATACCTGGCTCCCTGCCACACGTCGGTAAGACAGCCCCGGTGGGTAGGAGAAGGTGACTGTGGTTCCATAGGAGTCCTCCCCATCGTTCCAGACTTTCACTTCCATGTTCAGCTCTAGGTTACTCCCCACCACCAGGATCTTCAAGCTAGGTGTTGGGATAGAGGGCAGGAGATGATTCTGTGACTGGGGCTAGAAATGGTCTGGGGATAAAACTCAGAGTGGGGAGGTGGGGAAACATGGGGGATAGGGTGTCTGGTTTCTGAGCACAGGATAGAAGTGTTAGGGATAGCCAAGCAGGAGCTTTGGATTCCAGGAGGTGGGGCTGGGAGACCAGGGCAGGTCTACGGGGGTGGAAGCTCACCCTGAGAAACCAAAGGAGATGCCCAGGTCATCTTGGCAGACGTGGTCAGCTCCACAGTTCTTCTCAAAGGGGAGCTGAGAGGAAAGGCAAAGCGGGGTTTTCTCCAAGGTCTGGAGTTCACATCTCCACTCACTCCTGGAGAGCCCGACCCCAGGACTCACAGAGGCTGTGTAGTATCTGGGGTCATCCATAGCCAGCATAGGCTGGAGGTCTCCAAAGGAAGAGATAGGGTTGCCCACAAGGGAGAAATTGAGACTCAAGGTGATGGGCGTCACTGAGTCTTCCACACAAGCCTAGAAGACACGTTGAAGAGAGCAGGTGGCTAAGGAAGGCAGCCTCACAATCACCAGCTGTGTCCCATCTCCTCGTCTGTAAAATGGGGTCACAATGACACCTACCTGTACTTGTTAAACACTTATTGCTGATCCTGCCATGAGGACCTCTGCTGTGGTTGTCCTCTGCCTCGGCTCCCCTTTCCCCAGCCTCCCACAGGCTCAGTCTACTCAGGGTCTTCTCAAACTTCACCTGCTCCCAGAGGCCTCTGGACACCCCTCTCTTCTCTCCTTGGCTTTGTCTTTCTTCCCAGCATTCATCACTACCTGATGCCTCTTATCTAGAAACTTGATTGTTTTTGCCATTTCTCCAGCTCTCCCCCTTGGCATGCACTGTTTTGTCGTCTGCCGTGTCCCTGGCACCTAGGACAGGGTCTGTCTCAGAGGAACAACTCGATACAAGAATCCCAGCCCACTGCCCGGTAGTTCTCTGAAGCAGCCATGCTCTTTCCTGAAATCCAGCTGTGTGATTTCCCGCAGTTGCAGCCAACCCATCCATCCCTTCGTTCACTTACCTACTTAATCCACTCACTCATTTGGCTAACACATGTTAAGCCCCCCTCCTGCACACAAGGTGTGGTGTTGGTGCTGAGCCAGCAGGAGGACCAGAACACGCCTTTCCTCTCCCCGCCCAGCCCACCGCCAGCCTCAGAATCGCCTCCAGCCCCAGGGGGAGTGTTCCCAGACCCCCTCACCGGAAGGAGCAACTTCACATCCTCACAATGCTGTCCCAGCCCAAGAACTCTGACGTGAGTGAGACTCCGACTGCTTGTCTCCTTGAAAATGGCACGGGGATTCAGACGGCCAGGGTCCAGGGTCAAGTCAAAGGTCACGGAGCTTTGGAGGTCACCTATAGGGGAAAGTAGGGAATAGGGAGGACTGAGAGAACCAGGAACTGCACAGGTGGCAAAAGGGCACGGCAGGAGACCAGGAGTCCTGAGCTGGAGGACACCAGGGATCAGGTTGTCCTGAGCCAGAGAGGACTCACCCAGCCGGGTCTTGGGACTTTCATAAACATGAAGGCAGACACTGGCATCGCCCAGATCCTGGACAGAGGACGTGTGCTCCTGACACTCATACACAGACCTAGCAATCTCTGCAGGTGTTACGTAGATGTTCACCCACACCCTCAGCACAGGTCTGGTCCTGTGGGCAGAATGAAGAGCTGAGGACAAGCTCTTGGTCTCAGGAGGGCAACCTGGGACGGGAGTGTGGAGACTGGTGTCCTAGGTAGACCTCGGGACCATCTGGAGAGTGTCTGGGCAAGGGGGTTCTCACCTGAGCAGCAGTGCACGCCCCTGGGCCCCCACGGCCAGGTCCACAAGTCCATCCAGGGTGAGATCTTGACCACCACTCAGCGACTGTCCAAAATGCTGGAGTCTGGAGGAGAACTGGGATCCTGTGATCCTCTGGACAGAGAGAGAAAGGTAAGCCAGTTTGGGGGGCGAGAGGAACAAGTTGGAAGTCAGCACCAAGAGGAATGGGGAAGTAGCAATGTGGGAGACTGAAGGGGTGAGTAGTGAAAAGAGATCACCAAGAAAAGTGCCTGAAAAAGAGGAGGTGGGGTGGGGCAACGAGGACTGGAGAAAAAGAAAGATTCCTAAGACATAATAGAAGCAGTGGGGGTGGAAACACCGGCCTGGTGACCCGAATTTCATTTTTTCATTCATCTAGTGTCAGGTTCCAATTCTGGCTCTTCCACTTAGGAGCCATGAGTGAGGCCTTGGGCCTGGATTCAGTCTTTCTGGGCCTCATTTTCCTCACCTTTCACATGAGGATAATAATACCTCAGAGTTCAGCTGTTAGTAGCAAATGAATGGATTCCTATAGTTCTTAGAACAGCACCTGCAGTGTGGCCACAGTTAAGTACTGATGATGATGAGTGTCAGGGCTGAAAGGGACCTCAGAGCCCATCCAGTCCCACCTTCCTCTTCTCAGACAATGCCAAGGCCACACAGCCTTTAAAGGGCCAACTCCAGACCTGAAATCTGATCCTCCGACCCCATGCCCAAGGCCCCTTTTTGCTCCCTGTGTCTTTAGAGGACAAGCAGGGATCAATTGGGGTGGAGATGGCTACTCCCACACATAGACTCTGTGCTCCAGGCCCCTGCCTCCCCTGTGGGTCCCTTTTATTTCCATCGATCCTGTAATGAGGAGTCCTCCCTTGGAGGATGTGCCCTATAAATCTTTGGGCATTGTTGGGACTGGCAGGCCTTAAGAGCGGTAATAATAAGATAAAATGGAAAGTTATCGATTCCCAAGGGAGCATACAGAGGAAAAGGGGCATAGAAACAGCACGGACACAAATGGCTTTGCCCTCAGGAACGCTAATTTCACCACCATATCCTCACGTTGGCACGTGGGAGCCTGGGGAACAAGGCAAGACTTTCCCAGTCAAGTGCGTGGTGTCATACGGCTTGTAGTGCAGAAGGAAGACCATGATTGGCTGTGGATCTGGAAAGGCCTCCTCTTGGAATCAGGACTCGTGGGCATAACCCAGGAACTATTAGCAATCAAGGGTCTACAGAGATGTGCCTCTTAGCCAGTGCAGCAAGGGGAAGTTAAAGAAGTTGCTGTGCACCGAATGGAGTGTCATGGCAACTGGCGGATTCTCATGATTCTCAACAAAGCCTTTCTCCCTCTTCCTATAGTTCCAAGTTCTTGAAAACCCCATTCAGGTGTTAAATGGTATCAACAGTAATTGATTATGACGTGACACCTATTATGGCCAGGCACATATGTATATGTGTGCTATGCATGTACTATATGTACATATATGTACTAACTCGTTGAATCCTCCCAGCAGCAGCCCGATAAGGTTTATTATTGCCACCATTGTACAGGTGTGGAAACTCAGCACAGACAGCTGAGTAATGACCAAGATCACACAGCTGGGAAGTGACAGAACTTCAGGGATCTCCTGTGCCTTTTTTTCTAACCGCTTTTTGAGATATAATTCACATGCTGTACGATTTACCCATTTAAAGTATACACCTCACTGTTGTTCAGGATTTCACAGAGTTGTACAACCATCGACAAAGCAATTTTAGAACATTTCCATCACCCCAAAAACAGAACCTTCTTCTCTTTAGCGGTCACGCCTTTGCCCTTCGTTCCCCTCCACCCCCACTGACCTCTGACAACCACTGACCTACTTCCTGTCTCTTCCATTGGCCTATCTTGCAGATCTAGTATAGGTGGAATCTTACAATAAGTGGTCTTTTGTGCCTGGCTTCTTTCACTCAGCATAATGTTTTCAAGTTTTATCTGTATTGTAGCATGTGTCAGTTCCTCATTTCTTTTTATATTGGAGAATATTCCATTGTGTGGCTGTAGCACATTTTACCTGTCTGTTCATTAGTAGACGGACATTTGGGTTGTTTCCACCTTTCGGTATTTATGAACAGCGCTATTATGGACATTTGGTGTGTAACCTTTTGTGTGAGCATATGTTTTCAGTTCCCTTGGGTGGAATTGCTGGGTCATACAGTAACTCCAATGTTTAACCTTTAGAGGACTGTTTTCCAAAGCAGCTGCGCCATTTCACCTTCCCACTAGTGGTATATGAGGGCTCCAAATGCTCCACATCCCCATCTTGTTATTATCTGTCTTTGGTATTCTAGCCATCCTAGTGGGTGTGAAGCAGCGCCTCACTGTGGTTTCAATTTGCTGATGACTGATGACTAATGATGTTCGGCATCTTTTCGTGTGCATATTGGTCCTTTGTACATCATCTTTGGAAATGTCTACTCAGATCCTTTGTCTGTGTTTGAACTGGGACTTCCTTGACTTCTGCCAAGGGAAGCAGCCCTCTCTTCTCAGGGAACCCTGCCCCACCGGGTGGAGGTTCCTGCCTAGATGGGCACTGGGCAGGGTTACCAATGGCAGCAGGGAATGAAGCCGTGCAGCGTCCAGGGAGGTGCAGGCTGAGCAACCAGACCTAAACTGATAGGCAACGGGGAGCCACCAAGAGTCTGGGCCAGTGGGTGAGAAGTCAGAAGACTGGAGCCTCTCATCACCATTCCTGATCCACTACAAGCCTTGGACAAGTCAAGGCATTTATCTTCCCTAGGCCCCAGATTTCATCTCTAAAATGTGCTCGCTAATACCTGGCCTAGTACCTTGTAAAGCTGCTGGGGGATTAAAAGCCCTGGGTGGAGAACCTACTCAAGTATCAAGTCTCTATACAAAGCAGAGAATGTACCAGTCAATACTTCCATTTCTAGAATCCCATAGATTTTGTTTGCTGCCTATAAGATGCCCAGTGGTGGGCAAAGGAGGTAAGATGTGATAACAGAGAATTTTCTAGGTGGCAGTGTGGAAGACCAGGAGAAGCAAGGAGAAGGTGGTGGTAGTGACGGGATCTGCAACAGGGCCTCACCTGGCTGTGGGAGGGGCTGATGCCCGGTCCTGAGGTCCCATGAAACAGGTAGACAGCACCCTGGTTCTCCTGTTCTCCTGGGGCCCCGATGGCCACGTCCGTCAGCTTGTCCCCATTCACGTCCCCCAGCACGGTCAGGGCTGTCCCGAAGCGTCCCCAGGGGTGGCCCTGCTCCCCACGGAGAACGACCTCACACTGCCACCTAGCTCTCTGCAGAACAAAACCAACGCAACCCCTCAACCTGGGCAACCCCTCCACCCCACACCCAGCCCCACCCAGCCCAGGTCTGGTCATCAGCCACTCACCCCCCGGGGCAAGGGGCACACAGACACCTGCCCCCCCCGGGTCGGCTCATAGTAATGGGGAGCCCCGATGAGGACCAGGTCGGAGCTGCCGTCTCTGTCCATGTCCACGGAGCACAGGGAGGCCCCAAAGTAGGAGCCAATCTGGAAGGCAGAGACTGAAGTCACCCTGTCTGCCCCCACCAGAGGGGCACCCCTCTGGGCCAAGTTCTGCCTCTCCCCAGGCACAAGCCCCAAACCCCTTCATCTCTCCCTCTCCACCCCTGGAGACCCGGCCGCCCTCACGTTCCTCCACACCCGACCTGGGTCCCAGTGACTTCAGCCTTCGGCCTCCATTTCCCGGACATCTGGGTAAAGATGACAACCTTCCCGGTGTGCTGATGGCGGGGCGCCCCCAGGACCAAGCTCTGCACCCCCTTCCAAAGGGCCAGCTCGGTGGAGTAACCTGAGGGGGCCAGACCTCAGCACAAAGGCTTGCACACTCCTGTCCCCCAAGCTGCCCCTCCCAGGCAGCTCATGTCCCACCTGTCCTCACAACCAAAGCCTTTTCTCACCCAGGTAAGAGTCCCTCATGTCCACATTCTCCTGAGACATGTTGATGAATGTGGGGCTCACATTTGAGGGGTACACAAAGGCACCTCCGGACCAGCTGAAGCTCCCCACAGCCCCCAGAACTGGTCCATCCTGTGGAGAAAGGATTCTGGGGCTGAGCACGGGAAGCGAGAAGAGACAGCAATTCCAAAGCAATCCCTGCCTCTGACTCCATTCATTGTTTTGAATTATTTTTCTTCCCTAGCCCCCACAAGCTGCCTGTGTCCCTGTCTGCTACCATCTGTCAATCCATCCCTACTGCCCCTGTCCCAATGAGAGCCATCGCCTGTCACCCACTGCCTCAGACCCACTCTACCGGCAAAGCAAGATGGCTGTCTGTCACCAAGCCCCTGAGGATGGCATCTATGATACATCCCAATCAAATATGTGTGGTTACCCTCTGTTCCCAAATACATGCAGCCTGCGATCTGGACCCCTCTCTCCTCTTTCTGAGACTCAACTGCTCTCTCTGGAAGAATCAGTCCAAAGTCCCTCCTTTGTGGTGCTTCCTCAGTTCCCTTGGGACATGACAGGCATTTCCTACTCTGCACAGACTGTTCACTTTACAAACTTTTGATTGTGGATAATTTAGGACATAAAGAGAAATAGAAACAAATGTATAATGAACACATACATACCACTGATCAATTCATGACCAAACTTGTTTCATTTGTACATCCCCCTCATTCCCTCCCCAAATTATTTTGAGGCAAATCCCTCTAGGTATTTTGGGCATACCCCTACCATTGGGAAAGGTGTGCTATATTGTCATGTCTTTGCATGGTCTGGCCTCTCCCACCTGTCATGGCCATCTCCTTCCACTCTGCCTTTAGCTCACTGTGCTGAATCTATGCTGGTCCTTCTAACTCACTATTGCAGTGACCTTATTTCTGCCTCAGGACATTTGCACTTGCTTTTTCCTGTACTTGGAGCAACCTTTCCCCAGATTTTCCAAGGCTGGCCCTTTGTCATCATCAGCTTCAGTTATTACTCCTCAGGCCTCCTCTAATCACCTCTCTTACTCTGTCCCAACACTTAGAGTCCCAATCTGAAAGTCTTTTGTTTGTTGTTTTTCATCTCCTCCCACTAGATAAATGCTCCATTAGAGAAGGAACCTTGGCTATCTTGTTCTCTACCTTGTTCCCAGCACCTACATCCACTCCCTGAATGTCTCACCCTGGATAGATGGTCAGCTTCAAGACAGGGTCTGCTTTCTTATTTATTTCTGGGTCTTGGCTACCTACTAATCAAGGGCTGGCCCAAGCTACTACCTGAGACCTGTCTGTCAAGCACATGCTCCACCCACCGTTGTGAGTACTGAACTGAAGCCTTCTTGTGACATCTCATGCTGGAAAGACCTACTTGTCCTCGACTGGGTTCCTGTGAGGAAACAGATCACTTAGGGTCCCAGAAACCATGAGACTACAAGAACTCAGAGCAGATGAAGGAGAATGTGGCTTGGGGCTTGGGTTTTGGGGAACAATTTGGGGGGAGTTGTGAATAGGGATGGACCTGCAGGACCACAGGGCACAATTGGGTTGGGACCACTTTAATTCCAACAACCAAGCTTTTTCCTCATCTACCTTCAACTGCAAAGATTTTCTCCTGAAGCTGCTTCTGGATGCTGCCAAGTGCTGCAAAGTTGTCCACCTTAAACACGTGGTCCTGCAAGGGTGCTGAGCCAATCATGTTCAGCTCTTGCTTGGCAGTGGGCTCCTGGAAAGCATCACCCACCTGCAGCAGAGAGGCAGCTGAAGATGAGAAACCCACCAGCTTTGCTGCCTGGGTGAGGTGCAGGCTGAGAGTGGGGGAGTCATGAGGAAGAGAGCGCACCCCAATGGCATAGCGAATAATGCCAGCTTTCTCAGCCTGGGGGATGACATCACTGTATTCCAGGGGGTCTTTGTATTTCTGTCCATCTGTGATAACAATGAGAATCTTCTTGGCACTTCTGCGGGCTCCATTCTTACTATGAAATAGTTCTTTCCTGTCAGGAAAGAAAGGGAGACAGCTCTACTGAGATGGGATTGATTCTGGAAATTGTTTGCAGCACTTGAAGCTCATCTGGAGATATTGGGGAGTCCTGGTACCCTCATACGGTCAGGCATATTAAGAAATCGATTCAGCCCTTTTTGAAAATCATACTGACAATTATCAGTAAGACCGATAATAAAGATACTTCTATTCCTTGTTCCTAAAATTCCACCCACTATGGAACCTCATTCCCAGGAGGCAGTATGGTTCTGAGTAGGAGCTCTGGAGTCAGATACATTTTGAGCAAGTTATTTTATCTCTCTGAGCCTCTGCTTCTCTCCACGAAAGATGAGAATAGCAAGTATGCTATAGCTGGTCTCCAAAGATGACCCCCAGTGAGCCTCACCCGAGGCTCACTTTCCCATACTGAACCTGGCCTGTGACTTTCTCTAATCAGTAGCATGCAGTGAAAGTGACACTATGCCAGTTATGGGCCTAAGAAGGCTTTTGCATCCTGGAGAGCCCTTGAACCACCATGAGAGAAGTCTAGCTACCCTGTCGGAGACCCCCCCATGGAGTGACCACATGCAGATTAGAGGCCCGGACGGCCCAGCTGAGCCCAGCCTTCCAGACAATCCTGCCAGGGTGGGAACGAAGCTCCCGAATACCAGCCTCAGAGGCCACCTGGCCAGCTGGGCCCCAGGATCAAGCAAATAATAATAAAAGTTGTTGTTTAAGCCACTAAATTTGGGAGTTGTTTGTTTGGCAACAATAGATAACTGAGACAAATAGTATCGGATTATTCTGAGGATCAAACAAGGTCAAGCTTTTACAATAGTGAATGGCCTAGAGGTAAAGTTGTTACAAGCTATTAAAAATGTCACCATATGCTCATGTAGCTCTACAAACTCGGAATTTACACACACATGCCAAATGTAATGCCGGAAACAACCTAAATGTCCGACGTCAGGGAAGGTGTTTAGCGAATCATGACCCAGGTCCTTGGTGGGAAAGTGCACAGCCGTTTCAAAGGAAACAAAAAAAGCTGTAGAGGCATGTGGAAAAGATTTATATACATGAAAAAGAGGCAGGATGAAAATAGTTTCTACCCTGACTATGACTATATAAAATATATCTGTATAAACACAAGGATGGGAATGACACTGCTTTGCAGGTGGGATTTATTCATTCATTTGTTCTTTTTGTTGCTAAAATACCGTGAGGTGTTTGGCTGGACGGGCTGTTGTTCCCCATTGTTTCCTTAATGTTACTGCCATTTTGTCTTCTCTGTAAGAACGTGTCTAACCCTAACCCTACCTACCCCCTAACCTGCCCCCCAGTCAGTGGCAAGGAGGAGCTGAGTCCAGCCCTGCGGTGGGCTTGGCTCTGGGGAGCAGGAGGCTGCTGTTCTGGAAGATGGGGAGCAGGACAACATGGATGAAAACCACATCATCGGCCACCACTAGATGAAGCTCCAGAGTAGGAAGGGACACAACCAAGAGCAAAGTCTGACTGGAGGGACAGAGGCTTTTCTCATGGTGGTCCATTCCCAAGGGGCCAGTGCCCAAGGCAGAAGAGCCACCAGGAGTAAAGGCGGTGCATTTGGCAGAGGCATCCCTTGTTCAGCATATCTCCAGAGCAGCACCCAGGAGTGTGCAGGGAGTACAGGGCCCCAGGCATCCAGCCCCGCTCTTTTCCACAAGAACCACATTCTCTTCTGTTCCAGCCTCACCACCTAAGCCATTTTCTTCACAACCCTCCTAGCACCCAATGCTGGCTGGGCAGGCACATGATAATCACCCACTTAATGAAGAGGGCACGTATGGATGAAGAACGAAGGGAGGGAGGGCGGGAGTGGAGACAAAGACACAAATAAGACACTTGGCAACAATTTCTGCCAGGGAGGCAAAGAGGGGCTGCACCATTCTCTGAATAAAACCCCAACCATTTATCCAGCACTTTCTGGGCAGCAGTACCTCACACATGTCAGCTCATTTAATCTTACAACAAAGTTGTGAGTTTATCCGCATTTGACAATTTACTGAGACAGAAAGAGTCAGTAACTCCCAGGGTTGCCCAGATAGTAAGTGGGGAGCCAGCATGGGAACACAGATGTGCCTGAGCCGCAGCCCATGAGCTGGCTGCCCCAGCTGCGCTCTGGATCCAGCCAATTTAAGGTCAGGCAAAGGGGGAAAACTGGGCAGAGGGGTCCTGTCCTGTATCAGGGGGAATGCAGTAAGCGAGGAGGACAGAAACACTCCAGGGAGGACTCTGCCTGCAGCCCCCTCACTTCCCTTTGGTGCCCCTTTCCCCAGAGCCTCCCTCAGCCTGGAAGAAGGGCTGTGCAGCCCCAGCATGAGGAAGCAGTGTGGCAGGGTCCCACAGGCAGCAGCAGGAGGGGAGCTTACACCACTGTCTGGATGCCCGTGGCTGTAAACGTCAGTCCTTTCAGTTGGACGATGGGATCCACCAGGCTCCGAAGGCTTGAGCTGGTCTGGAATTTGGTGAAGGTGAAGTGGATCTCCAGGAAGTTTGAGTACTGCATCAGCGAGAACTGCGGAGGCCAAGAGGAGGGCCCTGGGCTCAGGAATTGTCATTTCTGTGTTTAACAAGCTTTTTATTTTGGAATAATTTTGGGTCTACAAACCATGGCCCATGTGTTTTTGAGGACCAGCAAATATACACTGAAACCCAGAAGAAAAGAAAATGACCCAAAAAGAAAACTAGAAAATCAAAGTCAAACAATGCTTCTTTCATTAGAAAGCAAGAATAACCTTGACAACCACAATATTTGTTAAACTTAAATTTAAAAAATTTATAACAATGAAATCAATTTATAGGCTATGTTCCCTCATGTCTTAAGAATTTGTATGAACATATACATGAATCACTGGGAAATAAAATAATAAGATGAGGAAGTCATGAGTTACATGGAAAACATAATAAAGAATCATCAATTATTTGGCCAAGTTACCTTCAGTCAAATTTCACAGCAAAATTATTTTACTATTTTTTTTCAAGGCTTTAAAACAGCAAATACATCACGTGGGAAACTATAAAATGCAATGGGGAGACACCCTCGGGTCAGGGCTCAAATTGGTCCATACCTTGACCCTGGACCCTAGCCTCATGGCACAGGTCCACTGAGCCAGCTAGTCCCGGCAATGCTGTGCCCCTGCCCAGGTTGTCTTTGCCAGAAGCAGACCCTTCCCCATCCTACTACTCCCTTAGCCTAGGAGGACGCAGTCTTCACCAAGGTGTTGGTGCCCTCAAACTGGCCCATCACAGCTCTGACGAAGTCTTTCATCCGCTTAAAGTCACTGTGGCCAATGCTGCCAGAGCCATCAATCAGGAAGACAATATCCATCTCTTCATTTGGACACTCTGCAGAGAAGGAGGGAAAAATCAGAGATGCATGTGTGAATCCCAATCATCTCCTGGGACCCAGAAAGTCTTCCCACTCCACAGAGTCAGGGAGTTGTTCTTACCATGAGGGTCAGTTCTGATCCTGTTTCCCATCCTCTCCACAGAGGAGACCCAAATCTTTTTTCCCAGCCCCTTCTTCCCTCGGTGGAGTCCTTGGTTCTCCCTTTTTCTCACAAGGCCCAAAATGGGGAAGGAGGAAGTACAGGACAGGGGCCCAGTGGGTTCCTCAATCATTTAGCCAACAAACATTTATTGAAGACACCCTCTAAGTATGTCATAGAGCATAGGAGAAGGCAATTCAGCAGAGTGGTTCAGAGAGTGCATTCTGAAGCTAGCATGCCTGTGCTCAAATCAGCTCCACCACCTACTAGGGATGAATTCAAGCAAATCATGTAACTTCACTGGGCTTCAGTTTTCCCTATCTGCAAAATAGGGATAATAATAGTGCCTATCTTGTGGGATTACTGCAAGGATAAAAAGCATTGTATGTACACAAACACAAAGTGTCTAAGACAGGGGTAGCTGTTATCACCATCAGCACCACGTGCCAGGCATTGTTCTAGGCCCAAGGAAGGACACACTTGCAGGGGATGCTGAGTGTGCCACCAAGACCTGATCCCTATCAGGACAGAAGCGCTTTTCCAGCCACAGGGAACTGGCTGTCCATGGCGCCCAGCTGAGTCTCTCGCAGGAACCACCCCCTGTCACAAAGGGAGCTAGCTGCCTTGTCCACAGTCTCCTGCTCCTCAGGGCAACCTGCATCCAGCCGCACTCCACTCCGGACTCCAAGCTCCAAGCTCCAGGCTGAGACCTCTGGTCTGATGGCTTTGCAGTCCACCCTCTCCCCCTGCCCAGGCCTGCTTTCCTCACACTCTCACAGGAAGTGTGACAGAAGACCATAGCTTTAAAAACAGACATTGTCCCTGCCTTTATGGACTCCACACTGGAATGGAAAGCCCTGCCATAAGCACAAACAAATAAGACATTTCCGATTGTTGCCACACTCACGTGGGGGCTTGGGGTCTGTCTGCAAGACCTGGTGGTTACCTGCAGCAGGGCCCTACATCCTGTGCTGCTCCCAAGCACTGGGAGGTCAGGACCACAGCACTGGGGCTGAGGCAGAGCTGTGGCAGCTCCTCCCCCAATGCGCCCACTCAGCAAGCTGGTGCTGAGAAGAAAGGAAGATCGCTTTCCTCCCTAATTCCTTCAGGAGCAGAAAGTCCAGCCACCCAAATGGCAGGCTCAGAAGCATCCCCTTCTCACCATCATTCTCCCACAGCTAGGTAGCTGGTGTTCCCAATCATCATATCTTGCACTTTTGCCCACTTTTCTAGCTGCATCATGAAACCACCCCTCACACCCTCTTTCAAAGGCCAAGCAAGGTCTCTCACAAAGTCACTTCGGTTTCTTGCTCCTTTCATTGTACCCACTGGGCTTCCAACAGTAGGCTGTCATTGAGTGTCTTCTGACAAAGGACTGAGCCAGTCAGGTGCAGTCAGCTGAAACTCTGAACTTCTCTACTTCCTAACAGCGGGAAGTCACCTCTCTGACCCAGTTTTCTCATCTGTGCGTGGGGATCCTCCCGCCCACCACCCAGGACTGTGTGAGCACGCAGCAAGGTCAGGCACCCGCACTGCTTCGCACACCATTCCTTCCGCTTCTAGGCAAATCTGCTTCGCCTACACCAGGTTTATGTTCCTGTGTCCTGTTTTCATCAGGCACCCCACCTCACGAGCCCCAGAGACATCTGGAAGACGTTTATCTCCTAGTGTTTAATTGCTACATCCCTTCCCTGGCTACACAGACATCCCAGGCAGAGCACAGTGCTCCCAGAGTCCTGAACCCCCTCCTCCACTCTCTGTTCCCTCTGTAGACTCTGCTTCCACAGTGTGGTCTGGGGCGTTTCTGCTATTGCTTCTCCTTTGGCTAAAAGCCCACCATGCCTGGCACCAGCCATGTTCTCAGTCAGCACCTGGAGTGGTCCTGGCCCTCACTCAGGGCCTGTTATCCCCTCTGATGCCACAAAGGAGGCAGTTTATATCTCTCTTTTAGTCTGTACTGTCCTCAGCTAGATGAGTCATAATGACTATCATATATTCTGTGCAACGCAGGGGTCTGAGCACTTTATATATATTAACTCTTCTAATCCTCGCAAGCACCTTGATTATTTAGCATCACTTTACTCATGAGGAAACTAAGACCCAGGGAATGAAGCCACTTGCCCAAGGACACAGAAGATGAACTTAGGCAGAAAGATGCCTCTGCAGTGTGTCCAGGTGCCACTCTGTGGAAGACGCCAGTGCTGGCAAAACTGTAGCACACTTCCTACAGGCCTGTTGTTTGCCGCCCTTAAAAGAGAGTTTGCTAGGGGACTCCGGGCAGCTCAGTAAGCTGAGGCCACTGGGAAGGCCACTTCAGTTAAAGGAGCAGAGACCCAGGCCCCATGCTCTTCTCACTTCTCAGTGCCAACATGTGCTCCCACAGAACTGCTATCTCTAAGACACTTACCTGGTTGGACAGGGGGGACTCTCTGGATGATCTGCAGCTGGGAGCCCAACAGGAGGCAGGAACCTTCTACATACATGTTCTCCCCACAGGCTCTTTGCATGGTCGGGCCACAGGCCTGGGTGCAGAGACCTGTATAGGCAAGGGGGCCCCCCAGAACACTGCCCCTATTCTCCCCCAAACCCAGCCTTCTCTGGCCCCAGCCCCTCGTGACCCTCCTGTGGCCCAGGGAACTCACCAACAGCCAGGAGCGGTTGATCGAGGCCGCTAGGGACAGGCCCAGGGACATATTCCCAGGCTGTAGGGGGGCTGAGAGGGAAGGCACACGTGGTCACACTCACAGGCACACTCTCACTTGTGGGGAGGATCTGGGCTGGAGGCTAAGGAGGGGGTACTTAGGTGTAGGAGAGTTGAGGGCCCCGATTCCTGGGTCAAATCACTCACTGTGCAGTGAAATAGACTGACATAGGCCGGAGGCAGCATCACAGCTGTACAGCCCTCCCGTTTGGTTGACTACCACCACCTCCAGGGGGGCTCCCACCACGAGTCTGGAAGCACACCATGACAAACAGTCGCAGGCGGGCTGGAGCACAGGGCACTCCGGAGTGTGAGGGAGAAGTGAAACTCTGCTCTTGGCATCTGGCACTTGTGAGGCTATTAAAAAACCAGGCCTTGAGTTGAATTCACAAATGCTAAGGACCACACTGCTTCTTGTGTGTGTGGGGGGGGGGGCATGAATATATGAGTATTTATACACACAAAATTTTTAAACATTCACCAAAAACAGAATTATGCAAAACAAAATTATGACAACTGTAGGTAAGCACATTTTGTTTCTGGGGTCACCATCATTCTTAAACACCCATGAAACAGGTCACTTCAAGTTAAATGGAAAATTTTTCTGATGTAGTAAACTTTCAAAACAAATAGATGACTCTGTAATTAATTAGACAAAAATATAATACAAAAATTTAAATTGGACAATTTAAAACAGCTATACCAGAATCCACATCTACATCTACAGCCATATAAATGCAATAGTTTATTTGCAAAACTCCTCAAGAGAGAATTTTTGAATTTTGGAATAAGATTTATCACTACCAACAACCTTCCAACTTAGATGAGAAAATTAGACAAATACTAATCCTGGTGTGTTTTAATTAATTAACCAAGCAAGCCTTAGTTAAGTTGGTATTTAAAGTTCCTTCTACAGAGCCGTTGCTCTATGGAACGCTGAAACCCCTGTGTGTCTAAGACTGCCGATGGAAACGTAAACAGATGTAGCAGTTTGGGACCTGCTGGTATAAACGCACGACAAAGGTTTAGTCTTAAACTATTATTCTGCATGTTTTTCTTAATTCATTCCTCACACATGGGCTCAATCGTTTTAGTATTTCAGCTATAATTCAGCAGAAACCAGGAAAAACAATAACCTTGTAACAATCAGAATGTCATCTAATATATATTATTTACTTTATTATAAATACTGGTGAATGGTGTCCAATCAACAGTTTCGTATTCATTCTTTAAGACAGAGGGCCTGAACAAAAGTCAATGGGGATGGGAGTGGGACAGTGGCTATCATCAGATTTGTTGGGTGTTGAGTTTATCAGGAGGGGCACAGGGACTCCCAGGGGGGTTCAGGGTGGGGTGGGATTGGAGATGTTCTTCATGTTGCTCTAGGTGACAGTTAGCTGGGTACACACACATATGCAAAAGTCATTGAGTTGGACCTTTTAGAGTTTTACTTTTCAGTCTGTTATCTTTCAAAGCAACCAATAAATAAATAAATGAACAACAACAAACCAACCAAAAAACAAAAGTCTGGTGCCTGGCACTTGGTTTTTTGTCCCCCAGTCTGCCAGCTGGGTGAGGAAAGGGGAGGGATGGGCGTTTAGAACTCAGTGACTTCTCTACATCCCTTCTTAGCCGACTGGTCTGCCTGCACTCTTGGGTTCATTGCCAATGCCACCTCTTCTGTGGAGCCTTCCTGGAATTCCTTCCTGGGTTTGATCTCTCCCTTCATCTTCTCATTGTACAGAGACCCTAAGGTCCATACTGGAAATACACTTAGATACAACCACCAAATGTCCAGACTTTGGTTATGCTTGCATTAAGTTGTGACCTCAGCTCCTTGGGTCTGTCTTTGGGCCCTGGGCATGTGCACTCCTGAGTCAGGGCCAGGTACGAAATTTGCCAGTCCCAATGTAAAATTAAAATATAAGATCTCTTTTTTGGAAAAAAAGTTTTTTCCTTCTTTTTGAGGTCTCCCCCTCTCTACCTGTCCTGGTATTTTCTGTTTGCTATTTAATTTCATACTCCCTCTGGCCCAGGGATACTCACAGGGCCAGCGCAGATCCTCAGAGGACTGGGCAAGCCTGGCAAAACCCATCGTGACCTTGCCCAGCTCATGCCAGGGACCGAGGTCAGCAGCAGTCACCAGGTGAGGGTGGGGAAGCAGGCAGCTGAGAACCCTTACCCCAGAGGCTGTGGGAGGCTGGGCCACTTGGGAGCCAGGGCCCAAAGCTCCCAGTGCATCTCTATTGTCCCACAGATCTTTACTTACAAAACGCAAGTACAAAGATTAAATTATTAATTATTTTAAGAGGGAGACAGCAACACAGTACTTCAAGTGCAGGGACCCAAGTGCAGAGGCAATTGCACTGGTTGCATGCCAAGAAGCCAGCCTTGGAGGGCAGATTCAAGGCCTCTCTCCCAGGGTCATATCTTGCCCAGAGTTTGTGGTCCGTCCTGGGATTGTAAATAGTGAGTAGTGGTGTCAGGGGCCTTGAGAGAATAGGCTTCTTGCCTATGCCGCTCTTCCCCAAGGACTCCTCCTGGGCTGCTGCAGACAGCCACCTGCCTGTAAGACGAGGGTGAGGAAGAGAGGGGAGTGTGTGGGGCCTACCTAGATCTGCTGAACTGGGCCACGGTCTGTCCAAAGCCAGCTGCATCCTCTTGGAAAACCACAGGCTCTTCCACATCCAAGTTGAATCCATGATAAGAAGCCAGAACTGAGGAATATGGGGAGATAGGGTGGAAAGGACAGTCAGAGAAGCCCCACTCTTCTGGACCCCTGACTTCTTGAAATCTTGATGCCACCCTACTCTGGCTTGGTTTCCCCTCTGCCCATCTTCTTTGTTTCCTGTTTTGCCAGCTGTGTGGCTCCTGTCCCTCTCCATCCCTTAAAAATAATCAGAGACAATGCAAAAGACAACAACCCAGAAAAATGTCCCTTCAGGGACAATTTGAAGGATATCTATAATCTGAAATTAGGTTCATCACCTCCTGATATGTTAGATCAGGAATGTCTTTTAGAGATAAAGTGACCACACAGTTTATTATCTAAATGGAGACCTTCTGTAAGTAAAGGGGACTCCATTAATAATTTTACCAGGGAGCCTGGAACTGCCACAGGCAAAGCAGGACACACAGTCACCGTGTTTAAATACTGTCCTGCTTTGTCTTTTCATCATACAGAGATCCCTAAGGTCCAGATCGGAGAAAACACCTGGAATTCTGTGATTCATTATCTGAAATTACATGTTTCCCATGTCCCTCCCAGAGTCTGGTGCAGTGCCTGGCCCTTGGCAGGTGCCGAAGTACTACTTGTTGATTGACCCACAGATGCCCAGCCGCAGGCACAGCCAGGGTTCCCGCCCTCTCTCCTGATCCTTAACTGATCCCTAGCTCTTCCCTGGCATCTAGGTTCTAAAGCCTCAGGGGAAAACTCTCTACATTTCAAGGGCTTTTTCTTACTCCTCCACTCCCAGGCAACCATCTTTCCTGCCCATTCCTCCCAGAATTTCAAGTTCTCTATGGATTGAGAGACTCTAACCCCACGGGAAGCTCTATGGAAGGCTAAGCAGGAGGCTGAGCAGTGACAAGGAGGATCCAGATGTCTGAACCTCGAGGTTCTGGGAAAAAGCCACATGTTTAGGGCTCTGGGACCCTACTATGCCCACGTACAAGGGAGCCTCACATCCTATGTTTTCCTCTCAAATAATGACTCTGCTTCTGAGTCTGGAAGCAGCCCCTTGGTAGCAGGATACCAAGGGTCTCCATCTCAAGTGCCTCAGGGCCAGGCAGGTGACATCAGTGAGTCAAGTGGATGGGTGTGAGTACCAAAGAACGACGGGCACTTAGACATTGTGGCCCTTTCGAAGAGGCAGCCATCACCAGACTGCCAGAGCTGTCCAACACTCCCATTCCTCAAGAGAAGCTGAAAATCTGGATTTTTGTGATAAATCTGATTTTTAAGTGGCACACAACTGGTTTTTAAATGACACATAAATATGGTCCTGATACAGTTTTTAACTTCCAAAGTATTATCTTGGCAGCAGTAGGATAGCCAACCTGAAATCAAGACATGGGTGGAATACAGAACTGTGGCCTTCCCCTCCATGAGGTGTGGGGCTGACTCCTCTTGCCCACATAGCACACACACGAGGGCCCCACAAGAGAGAGAGAAGAATGCCTTGGGGAATGTGGAGAGGCAGCCCATCCTCTGGCCAAGAACAACCCACCAACCCATCTTCCCTCACCTTTGCTCAGGTCATAGCCCTCCCCAGGGCTAAGAGTCCAAGCCATTCCTCCTTCCACACCAGACCATGAACACTAGGTGGCTCCCCTGCCTTCGGCTCCTTTTGAGAGCAATATGAGCTGACCACCAGCCCCCACCCTGCCTTACCCCCGCCACCCCCCCACCCCCGCCCAAGGCTTCTCCCAGCACAGAGGGCCCCCACTCACTGCTCAGGAAGAGCATAATTCCAAAGGCCATCACAGAGCAGTGCACTGAAGGAGGAGTGCAGGGCTGAGCAACAGCGTGCTGAAGGGTGCTTGGTGTCTTGGGCAAGAATTAAAATAATTACTCAAGGCCTTGAAGTGGGAGGAGGAAGAGCACATTGAGGAAGTCCTTGGTTAAGCACAGAACAGAGTCAGGGACAAAAAGCCAAAGACACCCTTGGACGAAATCCCCCATATTCTCCCACCACCACCACCACCACCACCACCTCCAGGTCTCTGGCTTCATTCTCCAGGACCTAGTTGTCCCAGAAGACCACCCTCCGCAGCCCTTGAAACCCAGTTGGTACCCAGGGGATAGCTCTCTGGTAGGTCCCTGGCAGCCTCAGAAACCAGGTGGCATATGAGTGAAGTGGTGGAACAGATGAAGCCCTACTGCATAGATGTGAGCCTGGAGAGTGGCAGAAACAACTCTCAGGTAGTGGGGTTATGGGGCGAGGGGAGGAGGGACATAGGGGAGGGTGTTGTTTAAAAAAGCAGACCCCGTTAAGAGGAGAATGAATAACCAAAACAGTAAATTCATACAATTGACTTACTAGGGAGCAAGAAGTAACAATGCATGTAACAACAGGGATTAATCTCAACATTATCATAAATGAAAGAAGCCAGACGCCAGAATGCATAGAGGATGAGTCCTTTCATATGAACAGGTGAAACTAATCTATGAAGGTACAAATCAGAAGAGTTATTGTGTGTGTGCGGTGGGAGGAAACTTCTAACATTTTTTCAATTTAACATATAGCACAGAACATTTAACATTTGTTAAATCAGAGAGGGGTAGATAAATGGATGGTTGCTGTTTCTTCTCTGTAATTTCCTGTGTGATTTCAGTATTACACAATTAAGCATAAATAAATGTTTTGTAAAAACATGAAAAAAGGTTTGATATAGAAAAGCCCAGGCGTAGACTTAGAAGGTTAAAATAGATGACAAACCTCTAACGATGGCATATTATTTTAAGTATTATATATATGTTATTTCTAACAGTTAAAATGTAGATTAAACATCAATTGTAGACAATATAAAATAGTTTTACAAGTAAAAATTATAGCTCAGTTTACTTGAGCTGATATTTAATGGACAGAAGAAACCGATTAGACACTGGGAAGGACCCTGATGGTGCCCTTGCAGGGAATGGGCGGAAGGCCGAGACTGCTGCTTCGAGGCCAATTTCCTACCTCCTGTAAAGACTATTGTTGGGAAAACTGCAGGCCCCAGTCCCATGGGCCAAAAGCCCATGACACCAAACCTAGAGTTAGTTAATCCTGACTTAATTGCAGTTTCAACCTCTCCCAGATACATATCCTTAATTAACCAGCCTGGAATTTTCTGGTTAAGCACCAGTAAGGTAATGTGTCACATGGGCCTTCTCCATCCCTCCAAAAGGAAGAAGAGGCAGTCTTCCCCTTTGCCTTCCCTTATACTCTCAAAAGAAGTCTTGGTCTAAAAATAATACTTCCTTTTCTTTTGCTAATAACTCCCCTGCCTCACCCTTCTTCCTGTAAAAAACTTAGCATTTTGTACAGCTGCTCCAAACATACTTCTAGTTGCTAGATGGGATGCTGCCTGATTCATGAATCACTTAATAAAGCCAATCAATCAAACCTGCAAATGTGCCTTGTTGAATCTTGTTCTTTGACACTATCGAGGCTAAGTTGAACAGTAGCTTTCTCCCTTGTGTGCTAAGGGGTCTGTCTATAGCAAACAGCACCCTGTCATCAGTTCTGTGGGTCTGTGATCTTTCTGTGTCTAGAACCTCAAAAGAACTTTGGACGATTTTCCTAAATCCTCAGATTTTAAGATCTCTTCATGTCCCTCACCTTCGTCATACCTCATCTAATAGACACAATCCTGAATGATACTACATTTCACACATAATCTTTAATTTTGGACTTCCCTTCACAAGCAAGACTTGAGGCTAACTAACTGTGCTGATTTCAGCAACTGTAAAGATTTCCATCTTTGCTTCAATTGTATTATCACTTGTCTCAGCAAAAGATTTTTGTTTCCTAGTCATTTTTAAAGAACAATAAGGGTGAATTGCAAAAAGATAAGCAAATACTTGCCAAAACCACACACTGCCATGAAAGTGTCTTTCTCCCAGTCTGGCTGCTGACAGTGCCAAGGCCCCGACTCCCCCAGGGCTGCGGCGTGTGATGGTCCTCAGCCCTGGCTACCCTCAGGGGCAGGTAATGGGGGTTCCGCACTTAGGGGAACCAGCAACTCTCTAAATATTTTTAAAGCTTGTGATGTTGTCATTTATAATAGGAAATATATATTCTTTCTTTGTCCTGTTTCTGTCACAGAGCTCCTAGAACTTTTGGAGTTTCCTAAGTGACAAGAGTGTAACTGCAGAACACACTCAGACTGGCCCTGTCATGTTTCTAACAAGATCCTGAGTTGCTTTTCAGAAACAACAGACCAAAACTGCAAGCCAGAACTTTGACCTCCAGCTGTAGAACAAAAGCTGGACGCACCTGGCCCATGGAACCAAAGGACCAGGATAGGAATGGAACTTTGACTGGAACCCTTTCAGAAGTGAAGGTGTAGTAGGCAGTTAGGCAAACATGAGCAGAGCAAGGATGATCCACCAGGTAAAGAAGGTCACCAGCATTGAAAGCCCTGGGTACCTAGTAACAGGCAAAACTAGGAAAATAAGGACCTTACCCTCAGGGTAACCTAACTTTTCCTTTCCTACCATATCACTGCTCATGTGGTTTATACCCCTGACCTTTCATATCGCTGCTCATGTGGTTTACACCCCTGACCTTTCATATTGCTGCTCATGTGGTTTACACCCCTGATCTTTCATATTGCTGCTCATGTGGTTTACACCCCTGACCTTTCATATCGCTGATTTGGACCCTCCCCTGACCTTTCTTCCTCTGGCATGACACTAGTCATGTGGTAGACCCCCTTACAGGAGAAACAAAGGGCCAAAGAGTAGCCCCATGCAACTCCCATGTGGGCCCTTGCACTACCACTCCCTTAAGCATTGTGGATGAAAAGGGGCCACATACTAAACCTGACAGGCTCAGGGGAGGCCTGCATGGTGGTCTTATAAACTCAGAGATGGAAAGTAACCACATGGGATGATTTGAAATTAAAACTCAGTAACTGAAAACAGTTTATGGCAGGTAGTTATGTCCTAGGCCAGAGTCTTCCCTGACAAAAGTTAATTTTTATCTTAATTAAGCCCATCTGTTAGGCAGTATTAATAGATAGCAAACCAAGGCAGGAAGGGGAGGGAGACACATTTCACTCATTAATTCAGCAGTCCTGAGCCTGGTCAGATAAGATTGTCAGGTGTTCCAAAGATCACAAAAGAGACCATGATAGCACAGGAGGAGGAGAGCCTTTGAAATTCTGTGTGTTTCGTTCCCACTATCTGGGAAAGTAAGGCTTTGAAACTGTATGTTAACTCCAAGGTCTGGAGAAGGGAGGAGGAAGGGGAGCCTGGATGTTGGCTACAAGCTTGAAAGCCCTAAGACCCCAATAGACATGGCAGTTGGACTAGGTGGGTGCACACTTGCAGCTTTGTACTCAAGTGTATTTCACAAATAAACTTGCTATCTCATTTCCGCTATACGTGTTGTGTCTTGCCTGAATTCATCTCTCACGAGTGAGACAAGAACTGAGGAAGGGGAGCTGCTTAACTCAGATCTCCCTGGTAACATGTCTATTGTCTTTTTGCATCTACGATAACATATCTTTAGAATGTTAAAATAATTTCCTTTTTCAGGGCCCCTCAAAGCACAAATACTGCACCAGAGCACCAGAGCAGAGACCACAAATCCCCTCATTGTTATTGAATTAGTTGTTGACTATTAACCATCTTGTATCCACCTAATGTAAAAAAAGTATGTGTCTATCATTTTACTTTTTATCCAATCCCAGAGGTTTCCCCACTTTGCTTTCTCCTGACTCCCCAATCTATCACTGATGAATTTCATGTAACCTGCTTAGGTCTTTCCCTTGTCCTGTGCAAGTTGGACCTGTGCAAATGCACTATCCCTAGGGTGGAACATGCTCCATTGAAAGGGGTGGGGAGGGGGGGTCCTGGTCTGCCATAATCCACCTCTGCCCCATCTCCTAGGCCTGACAGTGCTGCCTCCCCTGGTCAGCATGTATGGTGTGCACAAGCAGGTCAGATTCCTAAAGCTGCAGCCAACTAAGGGTCAGGCCACAAATGTGATTCTTATAGAAGGGGGAGACCTCCCCATACAAGTTCCTACTAAAGATCTCTCTTTTTGGCTTTAGACTTCTGCTGTTCCCATGGTGTCTGGTCACAGGATGATGAAATATGTAGGCAGCTTCTCCTCTCTAGCTCATCAGGATTGACATAGTGGGTGTCACCACCCCATGGAGGGGATTAGAAGGCCCTAAAGCACTACATTAAGGAATAACTAGGTATGACTAGTCCTCTTAATTCAAGCACACAGGTTTGAGAGAGCAATGTGTTGCTGAGACCATCTGTATGGTACATGTGACTGAACCCTGTTCACACCTCTGTATGTACTGTTAAGATTCTGGCATTTGGGGGCAGAGATCTACTCCCTGTGGCCTCAAATGTAAGTCCCCTGGCTTGTTAGACTGACTTGCCACCTACCAATCTGGTGTGGTCTGCCTCTTTCTTCAGTCTCTCCTTGCCCTCTGTGTGTGTAGGGGTGGGCAAGGAGGAAATAAGGAGGCTGGTGAGGTTTCAGATCTCACCCAGGGACCTCCCAAGGTTGAAAACCAGACCAATGTCTCCTCCCATCTTTCTATATCAAGGAGGTAAATCCTTTCCATAGATCCTCAGATGCTCTTTTAGGTCTCATTGGCCAGGACTGAGTTAAACTAATCCCCTGACTACATGGAGTGCCGAGAAAGTGAGCATCTGCCTTTTGCAGGCTTAATGGTAGAAGTGGTTTTAGCAGGTAGGAAGAAGGTGGCTGGGTTGTTGGCTGTTGGACAGACTACCCACCATGTCTGTCAAATATTATGTTGGAAGAATGTGGACAAAATTCCTTTATCAAGGAACCACCTGGACATTGTGCAATCTCAAAGGTACTCAGTGGAGCAGCAATGGCTCACTTGTGTGTGGTGGAGTAAACACATCGCTTTACACTTGGATTAAGTCACTGAGGTGGGAAGTCTGAACCAGCTCTAGGCTTTTGTGCAGTGCACGTATGAGGAAGAAGCACTTGATGAGTTTTTGTTTTTTGCTGAGCACCTGTGTTGGGGACCACTTTGTGTAGCATCATGAATTGGTATTCAAGCCTGGCACAAGCCAGACCTTGAATAAGGGCCTGTAAGTCTTGACCTTAGAACGCTGGGAATACTGGGAGGCAGGCATGACCCGATGCTAACACCAAGGGTTCCCTTGGGAAGTCTGGCCTAAAGAATGCATTACACCCCTTGAGGCTTGCTTTGCTTTGGATAGCCCTGTTGCCATGAATCTGTTACCTAAATCCAAAGCAGAAGGAGCGAACTCCTAATCTCTTGAACCACGCCTTAAGGACCCTCTGGCGTCAGCATATCTAACAGACCCTGACCTGAGCCACGTCTCTGTGTTTCTTCAACTGTTATCTAAAAATAATATCTGTTTTCTGTAACTCTGGCCTTTAGACATTGATTGATGAGCCTTGTATGCCTGCTGTATAACCCTGCATACATAGTTGTCAATAAAAGCCTCAGGAGAAAGGACCTCAGGGCTCTTCTCCTCTGAGAGGTTAGCCAGCCTTTTCTTCCCAAGCAGATCATGTCTTGGTAGTCTCATTTCATCCGTGACTCCAGGGGACAGAGTCACCCTCACACCTGAGTATCACAAAATGAGATTCGGTTGTTCGTAATGAATGTTCATCCTGTGACTGAGAGAGAAGGGGTGGGATCACTGCTGGCAGGCACTGGCCTAAAGAGGGTGGTCTGCATACATTTTATTTGCAGAGGATAAGAGCAGTTAACCATGCAGTTTCAATCTGGATTCAGTGCTAAAGCAAAGAGAGAGAATTGAGAATCTGATCAAATTATGGCCACTGGGTGCTCATCTTTGCAATGCTGTATGGAGAAACAGGCAAGTAGGAGGCTGCTTTTCGTGCTAATGTCAGGGAGAAATATGGTTGCTTAAGATTTTATTTTTATTTTAAATTATGATGAAATACACAAAACATGAAATTTACCTCCTTAACCATTTTAAGTGTACAGTTCAGCAAAGCACATTTGCATTGTACAACCACCACCACCATCCACTCCAGAACTTGTTCATCCTGCAAAACTGAGCCTCTGTGCCCATTAAACACCACTCCCTGTCTGCCCTCCCCTCAGTCCTTGGGAAGCACCCTTCTCTTTTTCAGTCCCTGTAAAATCTGACTACTCCAGGTACCTTATATAAGTGGAATCATAACAGTGTTTGTCTTTTTATTAAATCCTCATTCAAGGGCATATATATATATATATATATATATATATATATATATATATATATCTCCAAGTCCTAGGCCCACTTAAAAATTTTAGTTTTGTTGTTGACTTGTAGGAGTTCTTTATGTATTCTGGATATTAATCACCTATCAGATATATGATTTGCAAATATTTTCTCCCATTCCTTCTTTTCACTCTATTTATTATGTCCCTTGATGCACAGAAGTTAATTTTGATGTAGTTCAGTTTATCTATATCTTCTTTTGTTGCCTGTGCTTTTGCCAAATCCAATTTCATGAATTTTTCACAAATCCAATTTCTCCTATTTTTCTTATAAGTTTTAGAGTTCAGTACTTTTGGTTAGGTCTTTGATACATTTTGAGTTCATTTCTGTATATGGTATATGGTAAGGGTCCAACTTCACTCCTTGGCTTGTGGATATCCAGTTTTCCCATCCTTGTGCCTCTTTTTAATCCCTCTTTCCCCCATCATCAGGCATTCATGGATCTTCTTGCTGTCACTATACATTAGTTGGCATTTTAAAAGATTTTCTACAAATGGAATCATACAGTATATGCTATTTTTTTTGTTAGACTTCTTACATTCAGGATAATTATTTTGAGATTCATTCACATTGTTGAGGGTACCAATACTTCTTTCCTTTTTATTTTTAATTTTTATGGGTTTTTTAATTGCTTATGTTATTACAGTTGTCCCATTTCATCATTCCCCTTCACCATGCACACCCCCTCCCACCCACATTCCCCCCCTTTAGTTCATGTCCATGTGTCATAAGTTCTTTAGCTTCTACACTTCCCATACTATTCTTACCCTCCCCGTGTCCATTTTCTCTCTACTGTATATGCTACTTTTTCTCTGTACCTTTCCCCCTTTCCTCCTCCCACTCCCCTGTTGCTAACCCTCCATGTGATCTCCATTTCTGTGGTTCTGTTCCTGTTCTACTTGTTTGCTTAGTTTGCTTTTGTTTTAGGTGTGGTTGTTAATAGCTGTGAGTTTGCTGTCTTTTTACTGTTCATGTTTTTGATCTTCTTTTTCTTAGATAAGAAAACATTTAACATTTCATATAGTAAAGGCTTGGTGATGATGAACTCCTTGAACTTGACCTTATCTGAGAAGCACTTTATCTGCCCTTCCATTCTAAATGAAAGCTTTGCTGGATAGAGCAATCTTGGATGTAGGTCCTTGACTATCATGACTTGGAATACTTCTTTCCAGCCCCTTCTTGCCTGCAAGGTCTCTTTTGTGAAATCAGCTGACAGTCTGATGGAAACTCCTTTGTAGGTGACTGTCTCCTTATCCCTTGCTGCTTCTAGAATTCTCTCCTTCATTTGAATCTTGGCTAATGTAATTATGATGTGCCTTGGTGTGTTCCTCCTTGGGTCCAACTTCTTTGGGACTCTCTGAGCTTCCTGGACTTCCTGGTAGTCTATTTCCTTTGCCAGATTGGGGAAGTTCTTCTTTATTATTTGTTCCAGTAAGTTTTCCACTTGTTGCTCTTCTTCTTCCCCTTCTGGGACCCCTATAATTCGGATGTTGGAATGTTTAAAGATGTCCTGGAGGTTCCTAAGCCTCTCCTCATTTTTTTGAATTCTTGTTTCTTCATTCTTTTCTGTTTGGTTATTTCTTCCTTCTGGTTCACACCGTTCATTTGAGTCCCAGTTTTCTTCCCATCACTACTGGTTCCCTATGCATTTTTCCTTCACTTCACTTATTGTAGCCTTCATTTTTTCATCTAATTTGTGACCAAAATGAACCAATTCTGTGAGCATCCTGATCACCAGTGCTTTGAACTGTGCATCTGATAGGTTGGCTATCTCTCCATTGCTTAGGTGAATTGGCTCTGATGCTTTGATTTGTTCTTTCATTTGAGCCATTTCTCTTTTCTCTTCTTCTTCTTCTTCTTCTTCTTCTTCTTCTTCTTCTTCTTCTTCTTCTGGTCTGGTCATGCCTGTTATGTATGAGGGGTGGAGCCTTAGGTGTTCACCAGGGCGGAGCAACACAGTCGCAGAGTTATGATGCTGCATGTGGGGGCAGGGTCAGAGAGGGAATAATGGCGCTTGCTCCACTCTCTCTCAGATTTCAGTCCCCTCCGTGAGGCTGGGAGTCTCTACCAGCACTTCAACCCCCACAAGTGTTTTCAATCAATGCTTTTAGGCTTTATTTCCCAGTGCTGGGGCCTTGGGTTGCACAGTATGTCTCCCTGCCTGTTTTTGCCTGGTTTATCTGTGCTCAAATGTGTGACCACGGTCAGCTGCCTTGTGTGCCTCTCTGGGTCTGCTCATTGCCTCCCTGAGCCCAGTAACTGCTGCCTGTGTGCCTGGGATGTGCCAACCACCACCTGCGCATCCAGGACCACTAGCTACTGCTTTTTCCTGCCATGATCCCTTTCAGCTGGCTGCCAACTCTGCCCCTCTTACAGGTCTGGGTGAATCGTTGTTGGACTTCCGTACAATTCAATTTTCTATCTATTCTGATTGGTTTTTTTGTTCTAAATTTTTGTTGTCCTTTATTTTGGTTGTGCGAGGAGGCACAGTGTGTCCACCTACACCTCCATCTTGGCTGGAAGTCACTTCTTTTTATTGCTGAGTAATATTTCATTCAAATCACATAGGATTTAAAATGACTAATGAGATTTAAAACATTTTATCAGACTCTAATGATGACCATAAATGTAGTTTTAAAATCTTAAATGGTTTGTTCAACTTCATGTCTCAGCAATAAATTTTTCAGCATCTTTGGTAGCTTAAACATGTCCTATAGAGCCAAAATATTACAATTTTAAATATTAAGGAAAAGTTATTGGGATTTCTTAAGACCATATTATGTTACAAGCTTTCTCTCTGACTTTAAGATGTTCTTTATTCGAGACTTCCGGCCAAGATGGAGGCATAGGCGGACACACTGTGCCTCCTCTCGCAACCAAAATTAAGGACAACAAGTATTTAGAAACAAGAAAACAACCAGAACTTATAGAAAATTGAACTGTACGGAAGTCCAACAAGCATTCATCCAGACCGGTAGGAGGGGCGGAGTCGCGGCGGGAGAAGGTGGAGGTGCGGGAGCGCAAGCAGCAGCGGCTGGCAGTTCCCCGGTGCACAGGCGGCGGCTGGCAGTCCCTGGGCCCACAGTCAGCAGCTGGTGGACCCCGGGCACAGGGGGACAACTGTGCAGACCCAGTGAGGCCGCACAAGGTGGCTGGCTGACCAGGTGGTCCCACATTCGTGCGCACAGACTGTCCAGGCAGAGGGGAAGTGGCGGAAGGGACTGAATCCAGGAGAGAGTGGAGCAGGCGCCATTGTTCCCTCTCAGACCCCGCCCCCACATACAGCGTTACAACCCAGCGACTGGGCTGCCCCGCACTGGGAAGCGCCTGAGGCTCTACCCCTCACTACGTAACAGCACTCGAGCCTGCGCAGATAATCCAGGCGAAGGGGAAGCGGCAGAAGGGACCGGAGTTCAGGAGAGAGCGGAACAGGCGCCATTGTTCCCTCTCGGACCCCGAGCACACCTATAGCGTCACAACCCAGCGACTGGGCTGCCCCGCCCTGAGGAACACCTAAGGCTCCACCCCTCACTACGTAATAGCCGCGACCAGACTAAAACCAAAACAAAACAAAACAGAAACAAACAAACAAACAAACAAAAAAAAAACACCAAAAATGGCTCAAAACGGAGAACCAATCAAAGCCCCAGAGCCAATTCCTCTAAGCAGTGAAGAGATAGCCAACCTATCAGATGCACAGTTCAAAGCACTGGTCATCAAAATGCTCACAGAATTGGTTGATTTTGCTCACAAATTAGATGAAAGAATGCAGGCTACAATACGTGAAATGAAGGAAGATGCATGGGGAACTGATAGAGATGGAAGGAAAACTGGGACTCAAATCAATGGAGTGGACCAGAAGGAAGAAACTAACAACCAAACAGTAAACGAGGAAGAAACAAGAATTCAAAAAAATGAGGAGAGGCTTAGGAATCTCCGGGACATTGTTAAACGTCCCAACATCCGAATTATAGGGGTCCCAGAAGGGGAAGAAGAAGAGCAACAAGTGGAAAACTTATTTCAACAAATAATAAAGGAGAACTTCCCCAATCTGGCAAAGGAAATAGACTACCAGGAAGTCCAGGAAGCTCAGAGAGTCCCAAAGAAGCTGGACCCAAGGAGGAACACACCAAGGCACATCGTAATTACATTAGCCAAGATTCAAATGAAGCAGAGAATTCTAGAAGCAGCAAGGGATAAAGGGACAGTCACCTACAAAGGAGTTCCCATCAGACTGTCAGCTGATTTCTCAAAAGAGACCTTCCAGGCAAGAAGGGGCTGGAAAGAAGTGTTCCAAGTCATAAAAGTCAAGGACCTACAACTAAGATTGCTCTACCCAGCAAAGCTGTCATTTAGAATGGAAGGAAAGATAAAGTGCTTCTCAGATAAGGTCAAGTTCAAGGAGTTCATCATCACCAAGCCCTTATTATATGAAATGTTAAAGGGACTTATCTAAGAAAAAGAAGATAAAAATACGACAGTGAAAAGACAGCAAACTCACAGCTATTAAGAACCACACCTAAAACAAAAGCAAACTAAGCAAACAGCTAGAACAGGAACAGAACCACAGAAATGGAGATCATATGGAGGGTTAGCAACAGGAGCGTAGGAGGAGGAGAGAGGGGGAAAAGGTACAGAGAATAAATAGCATAGACGGTGAGTAGAAAATAGACAGGGGGAGGGCAAGAATAGTATGGGAAATGTAGAAGCTAAAGAACTTATGACACATGGACATGAACTAAAGGGGGGAATGTGGGTGGGAGAGGGTGTGTAGGGTGGAGGGGAATGATGGGGGAGAAATGGGACAACTGTAATAGCATAATCAATAAAATATATTAAAAAAAAGAAAACACACACACACAAAAAAAGATGTTCTTTATTCATCAGAGAAAAACAAATAACAGATGATAATCATAATTGAAAACCACATCTTAAAGCTGCATGGCGTATTGAGCCTCTGATCAAATGCAATTAAAGAAAGGACTACGAATCCATTTGCTGCTCTCCCTGAATCTCAGCATTCAAGCTCCCCTCTTTGGAATGCTCACTGACTTAGCACCTGACAAAACTCTGAAAGCAATCTGAGACACTTCTCCACCACTCACAGTTTCATGTTTTATCTGAACATCTAGAACTATCATACACAGCTGTCAACACATGCTGCCATCCCGTTGACCTGTTATCTTGAGTTAGAATTTTCTTGTTTAATTAAAATAAAGAGTAGAAAGAAAGAAAAACACTGAGTGTAGAAATTAAGCTTGGAGGAGCTGTACTTATGCCTTTTATTACTGAGGCAGGCATGAATCATCCTGATGAAAGTTTGCAAAATTATCCTTCTTCACACTGATATGAAAAAATCATTAATTGTATTGTAACTTTAATGGTTCTAAGCACCCAAATTCCAATGGAGGGGTGCTTTTTCTACGACCAAACAATTCTTCAACACCAGCTGGGTGTTCTACAATTCAACTCAATTGTGACACTATCTACCCAGACACACCGTCAGATTCTACAGGTTAAGGGCTCAGTCTTGCCAGACTGCCCCCACACCCATAGTCAGTGCCAACTGCAAGCCTGGGTTATATTACCTGTGTTTGTGACATTGTCTATAGAATGACAGTTTCGATGACCCACGCTCCTTAGGTTTGGTTAATTTAACGAGAATGACTGACAGAACTCAGAGAAACATATTACTTTAGATTATCCATTTAGTATAACTCAGGAACAGCCACATGGAAGAGATGCATAGGGCAAGGTATGTGGAAAAGACCTGGAGCTTCCATGACCTCTCTGAGTGAGCCGCTTGCCACAAATCTGCATGTGTTCACCAAACTGGTAGCTCTCTGAACTCCATCCTACTGAGTTTTATTGAGATTTCATTACACAGGCATGACTAATTAAATGAGTAACTCTTGGTGCCCTGGCTGGTGTGGCTCAGTGGATTGAGTGTCAGCCTGTGAACCGAAGGGTCACCAGTTTGATTCCCCACCAGGGCACATGCCTGAGTTGTGGACCAGGTCCCCAGTAGGGGGTGCATGAGAAGCAACCACACATCGATGTTTCTCTCCCTCTCTTTCTCCCTCAATTGCCCTCTCTCTAAAAATAAATAAATAAATAAATAATATATTTTAAAAAATAACCATTGGCAATTGAACTCAATCTTCAGCCCCTCCCTTCTGGAGGTTGGGGGTGGGATTGAAAGATCCAACCCTCTAATCACATGGTTAGGTTATTTCTCCAGTCATCTCGCTAATGTAACAAGAGATATATTTATTACTCTTGTTACGGAGCAAAAGCCTGCTGCCTGACATGCATAGAAGCCAATACTATGGCACTGGCTTTTGAAGGGGGGAAAAGCTTTTACTGCTAAGTTGACCACCAAGGAGAAAGGAGACAAGGTTCAATTCTGTCTCCCTGATCCAGAGTTCAGGTGAGTTTGAAGGGGTTTGGGGAGAACAGGATAGTGTGTAGAAGTGCTGGTAGGGTAGGTTTTGACTGAAGAACTTTGGGACTTGGCCACTTATGATAAAGGGGCTTCAGCACTGGATCTTTCTGGACAATGGGCTCTTTGTTGGGGGTGATAATGGTACCAGGTATTAGATTGGTGGGGTCAAAATGGACCTCAGTTCAGCAACCTCAGTACTTGAGTTCTAGCTAAGAAAGAATTCAAAGGCAAGACTCAAACTATAAAAAGAAAGTTTATTTAGAAAGTCACAGTGGTAGAAGAAATGGGCTCAGGAAACAAGTTACAGAAGCAATGAATTGTCCTTAGAGCTTAGGAGAGAGAGAAAGCCAAAGGAATGCACCTGGGGGAAAGGGGGATGGGGAAGGAACTGGTGTGCTCCAGAGAGGGAGACTGCTGGGTCCTCTGTCCTATGGGCTTTTAAGGGTAGAGATTTTAGGGGAGGCCTCAGAGGAGGATCTCAATAGAATAGTTGTCAGATTTCCAGGTGTGTCCTTTCAAGGTTGTGGTCTCCAGTGACTAGTCAGCACCAGCGCAGGGGGTCATGAGTCAATGCAGCTGGTACAGATATCAGCCACAGCATTGCTTGTCTGGTTTTGCTGCTTTTCTGGTCCTGGAACTGAGACACAGCTGAGGCCTAGATGTAATCCTAGGGTTTAATGCTGTCAACATAAAAAAATGTCTAAACCTGTAAGAATTATTATGAGTTTATTTCAGCCAAACTGACAATAATTGCCAGGATTCAAAACCTCAGTGCATTGAGGAAATGATCTGGGAAATGGCAGTTCGCACCCTTTTACCCAGGGGTGCAAAGTAACTCACCAATCTTTGTGGGACGTCCCATTGCAAATCGCTGTAGATAATGCCTTTCCCAGATATGATGGGGATAGGTGTTATCAGCAGCACAGCACATTGATTCAGTGTGAGAGGGAGCAATGGCTGTATCTAGTAACTTCCATCCCTGTACGGTGTTGGGTGTCTCAACAGAGATCCCCAGTCTGGCATATGAGGCAATAGGCCCTACTGCTTGACCATTCAAATGGATAGTTCTTTAGTCCATCCACCCAAGGTGGTTTTAACTGTTGGTAATTTAATCTGATGCTTTGATATTCCATTATTCTTTTCTGCCCACCCTGGTGCTTGTAGGTCATAGAAAACATAGACTCTCCCTTCGATGTTATATTCTTTTGCCCAGTCTTGCGTATCATGACCTTTGAAGTGTGACCCTGGAGCACTGTCTATTAAAAGAGTGTATTGATACATGATACTCAGTTTCTCTCACCCCCTAATGGTGGCAGCCTGGTTTGCATGGTGACAGGGAAAAGCTTGAGTTAGGCTAGGGGCAGTGTCCACACAATCCAAGGTGTATTTAGAACCCTCACTCACAGGCAGCAGGGTGATATAATCAATTTTCCAACCCCTCACCTGTTGAGAACTCCAGTGGACAGCCCTGGACTCCTTTGGTAGTTGCTTTGGGCTTGTTTAGAAAACACAGGACATGCTGTTACTACACTAACCAAATCGGTGTATTTCAAGGGCCATCCAGCACCTGTGGCAGTATGCCACCCTACCTGAGTGCTATAGTAGCCACTCTTCCTGTGTGCCCAATCTGTTGTCTCTACTGAAGAGTCCAGTGCTTGGGCTTATACCTGAGGTAGGGCATCAGCTTTCTGACTTTCAGGGTGTCAGCTCCTCGTAAGCTGGGGCAGGAAAGTCAGAGAGGACGACCTCAGACTCTCACAGGTGAACCCAAATATCTTTTCATAAACCTTCACCCTACAAGGGCTTAGTCATGATCATCCACCTCTCACCTTGATCATCCACCCCTCACCTTCCAATGGTCCAAGCCCTAGGGTCAATTCCTTTAGAACAGCCCTACTGTTCAGCCTCTGTGGTTTGTTCTGTTTTTATCCAGATGGTGTCAGTGTTGTGCTGAATAGCAGCTGCATTCCCCGTAGACTTGTTGCCACCTGTGTAGCAGGCATTAGCGGGAATTTCCCTCACACACTCTCTACAGGCTGCAGGGGCTGCCACAGGAACGAGGTGGGAGCATTTGGAGGATCTACATACTCTGCAGGACCTAGTAGCTCCTGCATTTCTAGAGTCAGTAAACTGGTGGACAGGGTTCTCCTCTACTATGGATAGGAATGCCACTTGTAGTCAAAGTGGGAGTTTGAGCCATTGCAGAGGTGGTCAGTGAAACATATTTTCAACCCACCTCTGGGTAGGGAGGGAAATTCTTTCCATGAAGCTCCTTTGTGAGAGGCTCTGCCTGGAGGAGCACTGTGTACACTGCTCAAAGCGACTGCTCTATGGGGGTGTATCCCATTTCTACCCCCTCCAGAGTTGGGACCAAAATCCTGGGGATACTCTCTCCTGTTGTCTCTATCACATTGCGTAACCCATACCTTCTGGAGTCACAGACACAACTAACTCAAATGGTAGCCCTGCTTGGGAGATGCCAGAGCTTCAGTCAGCTTTACTAGTATTTTTGCCTTCTCAAAGACACTTCCTGCTCTGATCCCCAGTCCCACACCTGCCCTTTCTTTACCAGCAGTATAAAGGATAGAGGCACTGTGCCAGGTGGGGACCACATGTCCTCCAAACCCCCAAATCCCTATGAAGGGTTACACCTTTCACACATTCTTAGAGGTTTGAGAGGGCTGCACCTCATCAAGCACAACTTTTGTGACAATGTGTGGCTTCAACCACCAAAACCTTTAGAGCAATGCCTGGGCCTTGAATTTCCTGTGGGTTTACTGGTCATCCTCTCCCTCACGAATGCCCCAACAAAGCCTGCCAAGTGCTCTGCAGCAGAGGCAAGTCTTCATGTATTAACATGTGTCATCAGTGTAATGGGTCTGTTTTACTGATGTGCAGGAGAACAGGAACAGATCTGAGGCTATCACCCTATAACATATCATGGGGCTGTGCAAGTAGCCTTGGGGAAGCACTAGGAAGTTTCATTGTTGCCCCTCTCATGTGAAGGCAAATTAACCTTGTGACAGTGGCCAGGGTTATACTGGACATCTTGTGTGAAGGTTTTTATTTTTATTGAGTTTCTTGGGGTGACATTGGTTAATAAAACTATATAGGTTTCAGGTATACAATTGTATAATACATCATCTGCATATTGCATTATGTGTTCACCACCCAAAGTCAAGTCTCCTTCCATCACCATTTATCCTCCCTTTATCTTCTTCTACTTCCCCACTTTCCCTCTGATATCACCATACTGTTGTCTGTGTCTGTAAGGTTAGGTTTTTTGAGGTTTTTTAGCTTAACCCCTTCACCTTTTTCACCCAGCTCCCCCACCCTTTCCCCTCTGAGTGCCATCAGTCTGTTATCTATCTATGAGTCTATTTCTATTTCTATTTTCTTTATTTATTTTGTTCACTGATGCAGACACCAGCCCTCAGTGTCCACGTCATTATGGATGAAATAAGACATTCACATGGACTACCGAGTTCAGTGGAGGAAAAAGGACAGCATGGCTTTTCTCTCAAGGGGAGCAAAAGCCTTTGCCCTTGCTTCGAAGAGCTTTTATTGTCTTACTGGGCACATTACATGAAGGTCCTCATTAACCATGCACAGGTTCGCTTTAGGTGGTTACCTTTTACAGACAACAAAGGAGATGATGCCGCTAATGACATCACAGAAGGATATTTGCAAATGAAAAGGTAAAAGTGGTTGAACTGATTACATTGGCCTTTGAAAGGTTTAGCATGGATTTTAGGAAGTTACAGCAAGCACTTGCTGTCTTAATTTAGGGTGAGGGAGTTTTAGCAAAAGCAAGACTCAAAGCGGCTTAGGTACAAATGCAGGCCTGATTCCCCATGGGAGAACCTATTTGTGGGCGTGGGTCCTGTGCATCTCCTAGTGGGAGCTGGGCCCATGTCACGAAGAATGGTCTCCTATAGTTCATTAGATTCCATATATGAGTTAAATCAGATGGTACTAGTCTTTCTCTGACTTGCTTTTTGCACTTAGCATAATACTCTCCAGGTCCATCCATCCATTCCCCCCCCCCCAAAAAAGATAAGATTTCCTTATTTTTTTACAGCTGAGTAGTATTCCACTGTGTAACTGTACCACAGCTTTTGTATCCATTCATTTAGCGATTGGCACTTACTTGGCTTCTTCCAAATCTTGGCTATTGTAAATAACGCTGCAAAGAACATAGGGGTACATATCTTCTTTCAAACTACTGTTTTGGGTTTCTTTAGATATATTCCCAGAAGTGGAATCACTGGGTCATAAAGCAGTTCCATTTTTAATTTTTTGAGGTAACTCCATACTGCTCTCCACAGTGGCTGCACCAATCTGCTTCCCACCAACAGTGCACAAGCATTCCCTTTTCTCCACATCCTTGCCCATACTTGTTAATTTATTAATGATAGCCATTCTGACAGGTATCAAGTGCTATCTCATTGTGGTTTGAATTTGCGTTTCTCTGACAATTAGTGATGTTGAGCATCTTTTCATATGTCTATTCTATTGGCCATCTGTATGTCCTCTTTGGAGAAATGTCTATTCAGGTCCTTTGTCCATTTTTAAATTGGATTGGTTGTTTTGTGGTGTTGAGTGGTATAAGTTCTTTATATTTGGTTATTAACCCCATATCAGATGTATCGTTGGCAAATATGTTCACCCATTTAATGGGTTTTCTTTTCCTTTTGTTGATGTTTCCTTTGCTATGCAAACACTTTTTAGTTTGATGTAGTCCCATTTGTTCATTTTTTTCTTTCGCTTTTCTCATCTGAAGTGATGTATCAGAAAAAATATTGCCATGAGAAATATCCAAGATTTTACTGCCTATGTTTTCTTCTAGGATTTTTATGGTATTAAGTCTAATATTTAAGTCTTTAATCCATTTTAAGTTTATTCTTGTGTATGGTGTAAGAAGTGGTCTAGTTTTATTCTTTTGCACATATCTATCTAATTTTACCAATGCCATTTATTGAATAGACTATTTGTCCCCCACTGTATGTTTTTGTCTTCTTTGTCAAATATTACTTGACCATAAAACATGGGTTTAGACTTTCAGCCAAGATGGAGGCATAGGTGGACACACTGTGCTTCCTCTCACAACCAAAATTAAGGACAACAAATATTTAGAAACAAGAAAACAACCAGAGCTGATAGAAAATTGAACTGTACGGAAGTCCAACAACCATTCATCCAGACTGGTAAGATGGGCAGACTTGTGGCAGGAAAAAGTGAAGGTGTGGACCTGGGCACACAGGCAGCAGTGGCTGGCAGACCCCAGGTGCACAGGCAGTAGCTAGCAGACCCTGGGCACGGGGTGGCAACTGTGCAGACCCAGTGAGGCCACACAAGGCTGCTGGCTGACCAGGTGGTCCCACATTCACCCACAGATAATCCAGGCAAAGGGGAAATGGCAGAAGGGACTGGAATCCAAGAGAGAGAGGAACAAGCGCCATTGTTCCCTCTCAGACCCCGCCATCACATACAACGTCACTACCTAGCAACTGTGCTGCCCCCCGCACTGGGGAACACCTAAGGCTCCACCCCTCGCTACGTAACAGCCTCGACCAGACCAAAAAAAAAAAAAAAAAAAAAAGGCTCAAACGAGAGAACAAATCAAAGCCCCAGAGCTAATTCACCTAAGTGATCAAGAGATAGCCAACCTATCAGATGCACAGTTCAAAGCACTGGTCATCAAAAAGCTCACAGAATTGGTTGATTTTGGTCACAAATTAGATGAAAAAATGAAGGCTACAATAAGTGAAATGAAGGAAAATGCACTGAGAGCCAATAGAGATGGGAGGAAAACTGGGACTCAAATCAATGGAGTGGACCAGAAGGAAGAAACTGACAACCAAACAGAAAACGAGGAAGACACAAGAATTAAAAAAAATGAGGAGAGGCTTAGGAACCTCCAGGACATCTTTAAACATCCCAACATCCGAATTATAGGGGTCCCAGAAGGGGAAGAAGAAGAGCAACAAGTGGAAAACTTATTTGAACAAATAATCAAGGAGAACTTCCCCAATCTGGCAAAGGAAATAGACTTCCAGGAAGTCCAGGAAGCTCAGAGAGTCCCAAAGAAGTTGGACCCAAGGAGGAACACACCAAGGCACATCGTAATTACATTAGCCAAGATTCAAATGAAGGAGAGAATTCTAGAAGCAGCAAGGGATAAGGAGACAGTCACCTACAAAGGAGTTTCCATCAGACTGTCAGCTGATTTCACAAAAGAGACCTTGCAGGCAAGAAGGGGCTGGAAAGAAGTATTCCAAGTCATGATAGTCAAGGACCTACATCCAAGATTGCTCTATCCAGCAAAGCTGTCATTTAGAATGGAAGGGCAGATAAAGTGCTTCTCAGATAAGGTCAAGTTCAAGGAGTTCATCATCACAAAGCCCTTACTGTATGAAACGTTAAAGGGATTTACCTAAGAAGATCAAAAACATGAACAGTAAAAAGACAGCAAACTCACAGCTATTAACAACCACACCTAAAACAAAAGCAAACTAAGCAAACAGCTAGAACAGGAACAGAACCACAGAAATGGAGATCACATAGAGAGTTAGCAACAGGGTAATGGGAGGAGGAGAGAAGGGGGAAAGGTACAGAGAATAAGTAGCATAGACCGTGGGTAGAAAATATATAGGGGAGGGCAAGAATAGTATGGGAAATGTAGAAGCTAAAGAACTTATGACACATGAACATGAACTAAAGGGGAGGGGAATGTGAGTGGGAGGGGATGTGCAGGGTGGAGGAGAAATGGGACAACTGTAATAGCATAATCAATAAAATATATTAAAAAACATAACTTAGTTGTACATTTCTCCAATTTTGAATATTAACAATAAATCCATGTTTATTAAAAACAAAACAAAACATGGGTTTACTTCTGGGCTCTCCATCCTGTTCCATTGATCTGTGTGTCTGTTTTTTTTTTTAATATATTTTATTGATTATGCTATTACAGTTGTCCCATTTCTCCCCCATCATTCCCCTCCACCCTACACACCCTCTCCCACCCACATTCCCCCCTTTAGTTCATGTCCATGTGTCATAGGTTTTTTAGCTTCTACATTTCCCATACTATTCTTGCCTTCCCCTGTCTATTTTCTTCCCTCTATCTATACTACTCATTCTCTGTACCTTTTCCCCCTCTCTCCTCCTCCCACGCCCCTGTTGCTAACCCTCCATATGATCTCCATTTCTGTGGTTCTGTTCCTGTTCTAGCTGTTTGCTTAGTTTGCTTTTGTTTTAGGTGTGGTTCTTAATAGCTGTGAGTTTGCTGTCTTTTCACTGTCATATTTTTTATCTTCTTTTTCTTAGATAAGTCCCTTTAATATTTCATACAGTAAGGGCTTGGTGATGATGAACTCCTTGAACTTGACCTTATCTGAGAAGCACTTTATCTGCCCTTCCATTCTAAATTACAGCTTTGCTGGATAGAGCAATTTTGGATGTAGGTCCTTGACTATCATGACTTGGAATACTTCTTTCCAGCCCCTTCTTGCCTGGAAGGTCTCTTTTGTGAAATCAGCTGACAGTCTGATGGAAACTCCTTTGTAGGTGACTGTCCCCTTATCCCTTGCTGCCTTTAGAATTCCCTCCTTCATTTGAATCTTGGCTAATGTAATTACGATGTGCCTTGGTGTGTTCCTCCTTGGGTCCAACTTCTTTGGGACTCTCTGGGCTTCCTGGATGTCCTGGGAGTCTATTTCCTTTGCCAGATTGGGGAAGTTTTCCTTTATTATTTTTTCCAATAAGTTTTCCACTTGTTGCTCTTCTTCTTCCCCTTCTGGGACCCCTATAATTCGGATGTTGGGACGTTCAATGATGTCCCGGAGGTTCCTAAGCCTCTCCTCATTTTTTTTTAATTCTTGTTTCTTCCTCGTTTTCTGTTTGGTTGTTAGTTTCTTCCTTCTGGTCCACTCCATTGATTTGAGTCCCAGTATTCCTTCCATCTCTATCGGTTCCCCATGCATCTTCCTTCATTTCACTTATTGTAGCCTTCATTTTTTCATCTAATTTGTGAGAAAAATCAACCAATTCTGTGAGCATTTTGATGACCAGTGCTTTGAACTGTGCATCTGATAGGTTGGCTATCTCTTCACTGCTTAGAGGAATTGGCTCTGGGGATTTTATTTGTACTCCGGTTTGAGCCATTTTTAGTGAGTTTTTTTGTTTTGTTTTGTTTTGGTTTGGTTTGGTTTTAGTCTGGTCGAGGCTATTACATAGTGAGGGGTGGAGCCTTAGGTGTTCCCCAGTGCGGGGCAGCCCAGTCGCTGGGTTGTGACGCTATAGGTGGGGGCGGGGTCCAAGAGGGAAGAATGGCACCTGTTCCGCTCTCTCCTGGACTCCGGTCCTTTCCGCCGCTTCCCCTTCACCTGGATTATCTGCGCACGTGCACGTGCTGTTACGTAGTTAGGAGTGGAACCTCTGGCGCTCCCCAGTGTGGGGCAGCCCAGTTGCTGGGTTGTGACGCTGTATGTGGGGGCGGGGTCTGAGAGGGAACAATGGCGCCTGCTCCACTCTCTCCTGGATTCAGTTCCTTCCGCCACTTCCCCTCTGCCTGGACCGTCTGCGAGTGCGAATGTGGGACCACCTGGTCAGCCAGCCGCCTTGTGCGACCTCACTGGGTCTGCACAGTTACCCCCCGTGCCTGGACTGTGCCTGGGGGTCTTCCAACTGCTGCCTGTGGGCCCGGGGACCACCAGCCGCCACCTGTGCACCTGGGAACTGCCAGTCGCTGATACTTGTGTTCCCGGGACCGCACTTCCACTTTCTCCTGCCGAGACTCCGCCCCTCTTACCGGTCTGGATGAATGGTTGTTGGACTTCAGTACAGTTCAATTTTCTATAAGTTCTGGTTGTTTTCTTGTTTCTAAATATTTGTTGTCCTTAATTTTGGTTGTTAGAGGAGGCACAGTGTGTCCGCCTACGCCTCCATCTTGGCCAGAAGCTGTGTGTCTGTTTTTATGCCAGTACCATGCTGTTTTGATTACTATGGCCTTGTAGAATAGTTTGACATGAATTACTATGATTCCTCCAACTTTGTTGTTCTTTCTCAAGATTGCTGAGGCTATTCAGGGTCTTTTTTGGTTCCATATAAAGTTTTGGAATATTTGTTCTAGTTCTGTGAAATATGCCATTGGTATCTTTTTAAAAAGATTTTATTTATTTATTTTTAGAGAGAGGGAAAAGAGGGAGAAAGAGGAGAGAAATGTCAGTGTATGGTTGTTTCTCATGCACCCCCTACTGGGGACTTGGCCTGCAATCCAGGCATGTGCCCTGACTGGGAATTGAACTGGTGATTGTTTGGTTTACAGGCCAGCACTCAGTCCACTGAGTCACACCAGCCAGGGTGCCATCAGTATCTTGATAAGAATTGCGTTGAATCTGTAGATTGCTTTGGGTAGTGAGGACATTTTAATGATGTTAATTCTTCGTATCCATGAACATGGTATATATTTCCACTTATTTGTATCTTTCTCGATTTCTTTCTTCAGTGTCTTACAATTTTCCAAGTATGGCTGTTTTAGATACTTGGTTAAATTTATTCCTAGGTATTTTATTTATTTTTGATGCAATTATAAATGGGATTTTAAAATTTTTTCTATATTTTTATTATTTTTTAGTTTCATTTATTCTATTACAGCTGTCCCAATTTTTCTCCTTTGCCCTTCTCTTCCTAGCCCACACCCAGTCTCACAGTCCATCCTTGCTCTCTTGTCCATATCCATGAGTTAGTCATACATGTTCTTTGACTAATCCACTCCTCTTTTTTCCACCTCTCCCCACTTTCCACTGGCAGCTATCATTCTGTTCCTTGTTTCAAAGTCTCTGGTTCTGTTTTGCTCATTAGTTTATTTTGTTCATTAGATTCCTCTTATAATTGAGATCATATGGTATCTATCCTTCACCAACTGGCTTATTTCACTTAGCATGATAGTCTCCAGTTCCATACATGCTGTCAGAAAGGTTAGGAATTCCTTCCTCTTTCTTTCTGGTGCATAGCATTCCATTGTGTATATGTACCACAGTTTTTTGATCCATTCATTTACCAATATGAATTAAGGCTGTTTCTAATACTTGGATATTGTAAATAGCACTGCTATGGACATAGGTGTGCATAAGTTCTTTTGAATTGGTGTTTCGGGCTTCTTAGCATGCATTCCCAGAGGTGGAATTACCGGATCAAAAGGCAGTTCTATTTTTAGTTTTCTGAGGAAATTCCGTACTGTTTTCCACAGTGGCTGCACTCGTCTGCATTCTCACCAACAGTGTACTAGGGTTCCCTTTTTTCTACATCCTCACCAGCACTTGTTTGTTGATTTATTGATAGACATTCTGACCAGTGTGAGATGGTATTTCATTGTGGTTTTTATTTGCATCTATCTGATGGATAGTGATATTGAGCATTTTGAAATATGTGTATGGGTCATCCGTATGTGCCCTTTGGAGAAGTGTCTATTCATGTCCTTTGCCCACTTTTTTAAGTGGATTGTTTTCCTTCCTGGTGTTGAGTTGTATGAGTTCTTTATATATTTTGGAGATTAAGCCCTTGTCTCATGTATTATTAGCAAATATGTTCTCCCATACAGTAGGTTCCCTTTCCATTTTCACAATGGTTTCCTTAGCTGTGCAGACAATTTTAATTTTATGTAGTCCCATATATTTATTTTTCCTTTATTTTCCTTGCTCTAGGACATGTAGGAACAAAAATATTGCTATAAGGGATGTCTGAAATTTTACTGCCTATGTTTTCTGTAGGGATATTTATGGTATCATAACTTGTATTTTTCTTTTATATATTTTAAATTTATTCTGGTTATGGTGTAAGTTGGTGGTCTAGTTTCAATTTTTTTTTGCATGTACCACTTCCAACATCATTTATTGAAGAGACTATGTTTACTCCATTGTATGCTCATGACCCTTTTTATCAAATATTAATTGGTCGAAGAGACATGGATTTATTTCTGGGCTCTCTACTCTGTTCCATTGATCTATGTGTCTGTTCTTATATCAGTATCATATTGTTTTTTGATTATAGTGGCCTTGTAGTATAGTTTGATATCAGGTATTGTGATCTCTCCTTCTTTGTTGTACTTCTTCAAGACTGCTGAGGCTATTTGGGGTCTTTTTTGGTTCCATATAAAGTTTTGAAATATTTATTTTAGATCTATGGAATATGCCATGAATGTTTTATTTATATATGTATGTATGTATGTATGTACGTATGTATGTTTAGAGAGAGGTGGAGGGAAGAAGGAGAGAAACATCAATGTGCGGTTGCCTCTCATGTGCCCCCTACTGGGGACCTGACCTGCAACCCAGGCATGTGCCCCAACTAGGAATTGAACCAGAAAACCTTTGGTTCACAAGCTGACACTCAATCTACTGAGCCACACCAGCCAGGCCTGGGTCCTGTTTTCTTATCCATTCAGCTACCTTATGTCTTTTCATTGGAGCATATAATCCATTTACATTTAAGGTTATTATTGATAGGTACTTATTCACTGCCATTTTCCCTCTTTTTCCTGTGTTCCACCTCCCCCCTTTCTCTTTCTTCATTTTCTTAAAGCAGACTCTTTAGCATTTCTTGCAATTCTGGTTTAGTGGAGATATATCTTTTAACCCTTTTTTGGGGATCCAGGAAACTCCTTATTTTACCTTCCATTTTAAACGAGAGCCTTGCTTGGTAGAACAGTTTTGGTTGCAGGCCTTTGCTTTCTATTACTTTGAATATTTCTTGCCATTTCCTTCTGGCTTGTGGTTTTCTATTGAGTAATCAACTGCCTTGTATGTTACTAGCTGTTCCTACCTTGCTGCCTTTAAGACTCTCTCTTTGTCTTTAAAATTTGCCATTTTAATTATTATGTGTCTTGGAGTGGGCTTCTTTGGATTCATCTTGATTGAGATTCTCTGTGCTTCCTGGACTTGAGTGATTTTTTCCCTCATCAAGTTAGGAAAGTTTTCTATCATAACTTTTTCAAACAGGTCTTCTATCCCTTGCTCCTCCTCTTCTCCTTCTGGTATCCCTGTTATGTGGATGTTATTATGTTTCATGTTGTCCTGCGTGTTTTTGAGTCTTTATTAATTTTGTTTTTCTGTCTGAGAATTTTTTTCTCCCTTGTCCTCCAACTCACTGATATTTTTTTTTTTTAGAATTTTTTTTTTTTTTATCTTTAGAGGGGAAGGGTAGGAGAGAGGGAGAGGGAGAGAAACATCAATGTACGGTTGCCTCTCGTGTGTCCCCTGCTGGGAACTGGCCTGCAACCCAGGCATGTGCCCTGACCGGGAATTGAACTGCGATCCTCTGGTTCGCAGGCCCGCGCTCAATCCACTGAGCCACACCAGCCAGGGCCCAACTCACTGATTTGATCCTCTGTTTCATCTAGCCTGCTTTTAATTCCTCTTACTGTGTTCTTCATTTCAGATATTGTATTCTTCATTTCCTATTGGCTTTTATTGATTGTTTCTATGTCCTTTTATTATGGTAGTATAATTCACAGTAAGTTCCTTGTAGCTTCCCTGGAATTCTTTGTAGTTCTTACTGAGTTCATTGAACATCCTTAGAACCATTATTTTGAACTCACTATCTGATAGTTTGCTTGCCTCAATTTCATTTAGTACTCTTTCTGGGGATTCCTCCTGTCCTTTCAACTGGGGGTTGTTTCTTTGTTTCCCCATTTTAGGTGACTCTTCTTGTTTGTTTCTCCTTCTTAGATTGGCCTGCTTTGACTCCCTGTCTTTATGGTGTGATTTTCTGTGGTAGGAGACCTGTGGGATTCAGTGGTTCAGCCTCTTTGGTCTCCTGAATGATGCTCTTGGGATGCCCTTTATGCCATTTATGTGGGCTTTCTGGTTGTAATTGGGTTTTATTGTTGTTGAGTCCTTCTTTGGTGGATCTTTCCCTCTGGTTGGCTGACTGAGAATCACTTCACCCATCACGTTTTGTATGTTGTTGCACAGGTACTGTCAGAACAAAACCAAACAGCCCAGGATACAAACCAACAACCACAAAATTAATCTGCATCCACAAACACACTATCAACAGCAAATGAGCCAGTATTCATAAAGGTGTAAAAAGATTAAGATTATTATAAGAAAGGAAAAATGAATATGAGTAGCTAGCTGAAATAAAAATGATTTTGAGAGGGTAGAGAGAGGAACAATAGTAAGAGTAGGGAATGGGGGCAAGGTGAAGGCAGAAAGAAAAATTTACATTGTAAGAAAAAGGAAGGAAAAGGCTGAATGGAGTAAGAGTCGGGAAGCATATAGTATTATGTTTAAACAGAAATTTTAAAATATAAATACAAATAAAAAATAAAAAAGTAGTGAGAGAGAGAAGAGAAAAAATAGGAACCAAATTGGTGAAATACACCACAGTGCTATCAACAACAATGAATAAAGATAGGAGGGAGGTGAATAAGATGGAAAACAGAAAGAAAAGCTTAAGAGATATCTAGAGGAAAGAAGTGATTTTGAGATGATAGAGGGAGAAGGAATACTGAGAGTGAAGAATGAAAACCAGGCTAAGACAGGGAAAAATTAAAATGTAAAACAAAAAGAGAAAGGGCACAAGGTAGGAAAAATGGAGTAGGAGAGGGGAATAGTAAAATTTGAGATTTGAAATACAAAAATATTGAAGATCTAAAAATAAAATAGGAGAAATACAACAACCACCACCATACCACAACTGATGAACAAAGATTGTTAAAGATGGAAATAGAATAATGGTATTTTTAAAATGGGAAAAAGAATGTGGGATGACTAATGACAAGAAAAATAGTTTTGAGAGGCTGGAGCGGGGAGAAATAGAAAGAGTGGAATAGAAACAAGTCTTAGAGAGAAAGTACAATTTCAATAGGAGGGAAGATGGCGGCGTGGTAGGAGGAAGCAGATTCCATTTCCCCCTACACGTGGGAGAAAAGCCTGGCTGATCTATGGAAGAACAGAGCAGACAAGGAACAGTAACACAGCATATTTGAAAATAAGAGATTGAAAATTGTAGTGGATATTGAAAAACCAGCGGTAAGGAGAGTACTTCAGAACAATAGGAGCCCAGGGATCAGTGCGAAGAGCAGGGTGGCTGAAGTCTTGGCCCCGCGCTCCACCAAGCCTGCCCCAGGGCTCTAGGGAGGGAGCTGGGTCAGCCGCTGAAATGGACTGATAGAGCCTAAGGGGCCGAGCGATAGTGGATGCCCTGCACCATGTCACTTCACAACTTTGAACAGTTTTTGTGGTCGCCAGGCGACTGCAAGATCATAGTCACCCTGACTGCAGACGGAGGCGAGTGTGAAGTGAGATGGCTGCATGAAAATAGGCACCCACACGAGAATGCACCTGGTCACGGGATCGTGGGCACGTGCGAAAGCATAGGCGCTGGCCACTGGAGACAGCTGTGGGACCATAGTTGCCAGTGCATGGGCGGGCATGCGAATGCAGACAGCTTAGGACCATAGGCGCAGGCGCGAGATGGCTACGGGAGCATAGGCCCCAACCCACCACAAAAAGCTGCGCAGGGGCCAACGCAGGTGGCTGCACGTGACCGGAGAACCGAGCGCACACCCATAAACTCGGGGAAGTGCGCGCACACCAGGAGGCTCAGAACACACTCTGGAAGCCCTGTGGGGAGAGGTGCCTACTAACTCTGAGAACCGTAGCACAATGATGACTGAGTACTGAACACAGAGAAAAGCAATATGATCACCCCTCGGCTGTTGCAGCCAGCAAGACCAGAAAAACCGCCTCGGCAAGTTTGAAAACAACGAGTTTTTTTTGTTTTGTTTTGTTTTGTTTTCCTTTTTTTGGTTGTTTTGTTTTTTGTGTGTGCATATTTGTTTTTTGTTTTTTGTTTCACTCGTTTGTTTTTGCTTTTTTGTTTGTGTGCCTATTTATATAAGTGTTTTTAATTATTCTTTCTTTATTATTTTTATTTTCTTTTTTACTCCCAACTCCTTTTGCTTCTCTTTAATTCTTTCTTGTTTTATTCACTCTTCCTTTCTTTCCAATTTTATTTCTTCTACCTTCCTCTTTTTTTCTTCTTTCTTTTTTTTTCATTTTCCCCTCTCTTCTCTTTTTAAATACCCATGAGCGAGACAAACAAACAAACAAACAAACAAACCTGGAACTGTGAAAAAAACAGAGTTGGTCCCAAAAAGAGGGTATCCCAGCTGATGAGACAGTGGAAGCTGTGAACAACAGGATATCCGAAGGAGAATCCACCACTGAATCTCACAGGTATTCTACCACAGAAGGTCATACCACAAACCCAGGGAGCCAGAACAGATCAATTTAAGAAGTTGAGGCTAATAACAAGAGTCTTACAAACAATGGGAAGACTAAGAAACAATCCCCAAATGAAAGGAAAGGAGGAAGCTCAAGAAAGAATGCTAAATGAAATGGAGGCAACTCAACTATCAGATATTGAGTTCAAAGCAATGGTTGTCAGGAAGCTCCATGAGCTCTCAATGAGCTACCAGAAATTACAGGGAAGTTATGATGAACTCACTGCAAACTATATCAACATGAAAAAGGAAATAGAAACTATCAACAAGGGCCAAGAGGAAATGAAGAATACAATTTCTGAGCTGAAGAACACAGTAGAAGGAATCAAAAGGAGAACTGATGAAGCAGAAGATTGAATCAGCGAGTTGGAGGACAAAATGGAAAAAAAAAACACCCAGAATGAGCGAGATAAGGAAAAGAGGCTCAGAAAGAATGAAGAGGGATTAAGAGAAATGCAAGACAACATGAAACGGAATAATATCCATATAATAGGGATACCAGAAGGAGAAGAAGAAGAACGAGGGATAGAAAACCTGTTTGAAAAAGTAATGATGGAAAACTTCCCTAATTTGGTGAGAGGAAAAAGCCACACAAATCCAGGAAACACAGAGAGTCCCAATCAAAAGGAACCCAAACAGGCCCACTTCAAGACACATCATCATTAAAATGGCAAAATTCCAAGACAAAGAGAGAATCTTAAAAGCAGCAAGGGAGAAAAAGGAAGTAACATACAAGGGGGCCCCAATCAGGTTAGCGTCTGACTTCTCAATGGAAACGCTCCAAGCCAGAAGAGAATGGCAAGAAATATTCCAAGCAATGAGAACCAAAGGCCTGCAACCCAGACTACTTTACCCAGCAAGGCTTTCAATCAAGATAGAAGGCCAAATAAGGAGCTTCCCAAACAAAAGAAGTCTAAAAGAATACACCTCTACCAAACCAATGCTGCAAGAGATACTAAAGGGACTGCTTTAAGGGAAGAAAGGAAAAGACAGAGAGAGAAAGAGAGAGAGGAACACAGGTACGAAAATGGCAATGAATAATTACCTATCAATAATAACCTTAAATGTAAATGGATTAAATGCTCCAATCAAAAGACATAGAATAGCTGAATGGATAAGAAAGCATGACCCACACATATGCTGCCTACAAGAAACCCACCTCAGGACAAAAGACATACACAGGCTCAAAGTGAAGGGCTGGAAACAAATTTTCCAAGCCAATGGTCAGGAAAAAAAAGCTGGGGTAGCAATACTCATATCAGACAAAATAGACTTCAAAAGAAGGGCCATAAAGAGAGACCCAGAAGGTCACTTCATAATACTCGAGGGAAGAATCCACCAAGAAGATATAAATATTGTAAATATATATGCACCCAATGAAGGAGCACCTAAATACATCAAGAAAATTTTAGAGAACTTCAAGAAAGATATTGACAGCAACACAATTATAGCAGGCGATTTCAACACCCCACTGTCAAAAATGGACAGATCTTCCAAACAAAATATCAACAAAGATATTGTGGCATTGAACAACACTCTAGAGGAAATGGACTTAACTGATATATATAGAGCCCTTAATCCCAAAGAAACTAAATACACTTTCTTTTCCAATGCACATGGAACATTTTCAAAGATAGACCACATGATAGGACACAAAACAAGCCTCAACAAATTCAAGAAATTTGAAATCATACCAAGCATTTTCTCTGACCCCAAGGGACTGAAACTAGAAAACAACCCCAAGGGGAAAACCCCCAAACCCTCAAAATTATGGAGATTGAATAGCATGCTATTAAACAATGAATGGGTAAAGAATGAAATTAGGGAGGAAATCAAAAAGTTTCTGGAAACAAATGATAATGAACTCACATCAACCCAAAACTTATGGGACACAGCAAAGGCAGTTTTTAGAGGGAAGTTTATAGCGATACGGGCCTACCTAAAAAAGATGGAAACATCTCAAACAAACAACCTAACCCTACACCTACAAGAACTCGAGGATCAACAACAAAGACAGCCCAGGGCAAGTAGAAGGAAGGACATAACCAAGATCAGAGCAAAATTAGATGACATAGAGACTAAACGGACAATCCTAAAGATCAATGAATCCAGGAGCTGGTTCTTTGAAAAGATCAACAAAATTGACAAGCCTTTAGGCAGGCTCATCAAGAAAAAAAGAGAGAGGACTCAAATAAACACAATCAGAAATGAAAGAGGAGAGATGACAACTGACACCGCAGAAATACAAAGGATTGTAAGAAATTACTATGAAGAACTGTATGCCAAGAAATTTGAAAACCTAGGTGAAATGGACAAGTTTCTAGAAAAATATAATCTCCCAAAACTCAATGAAGAAGAACCAGAAAGCCTGAACAGACCAATAACAGCAGATGAAATTGAAGCAGTAATCAAAAAACTCCTGACACACAAAAGCCCTGGACCAGATGGTTTCACAGGAGAATTCTGCAAAACATTTAAGGAAGAGCTAACCCCTATTATTCACAGACTATTCCAAAAAATCCAAAATGATGGAGGACTTCCAAACTCTTTTTATGAAGCCAGCATCATCCTAATCCCAAAACCAGACAAAGACACAACAAAGAAGGAGAACTTCAGGCCAATATCGCTGATGAATGTAGATGCTAAAATCCTTAACAAAATATTGGCAAACAGCATCCAGCAATACATTAAAAAGATCATACACCATGACCAAGTGGGATTCATCCCAGGGATGCAAGGATGGTTCAACATTCGCAAATCAGTAAATGTAATTCATCACATAAACAAAAGCAAAGACAAAAATCACATGATCATATCAATAGATGCAGAAAAAGCTTTTGCTAAGGTACAACACCCATTTATGATAAAAACACTCAGCAAAGTGGGAATAGAGCATTCCTCAATATAATAAAGGCCATATATGAGAAACCTACAGCCAGCATCATACTCAACGGGCAAAAACTAAAATCTTTTCCACTAAAATCAGGAACAAGACAAGGTTGTCCACTTTCACCACTTCCATTCAATATAGTATTGGAAGTCTTAGCCACAGCAATTAGAAAAGAAAAGGAAATAAAAGGCATCCAACTTGGAAAGGAGGAAACAAAACTATCATTGTTTACAGAGGACATGATAGTATACATAGAAAATCCTATAGACTCTGCCAAAAAACTGCTCGACCTAATAAGTGAATTTGGCCAAACAGTCGGATACAAAGTCAATATTCAGAAATCAAAGGCATTTTTGTATACCAACAATGAAACAACAGAAGCAGAAATCAAGAAAAAAATACCATTCGATATAGCAAAAAGAAAAATAAAGTACTAGGAATAAACCTAACCAAGGAGGTAAAAGACCTGTATGGGGAAAACTATACAACACTGAAGAAAGAAATCAAGGAAGACACAAACAAATGGAAACACATACTGTGTTCATGGATCAGAAGACTCAACATCATCAAAATGTCCATACTTCCCAAAGCAATTTACAGATTCAATGCAATACCTATTAAAGTACCAATGGCATATTTCACAGACATAGAACAAACACTTCAAAAATTTATATGGAGCAATAAACAACCTAGAATAGCTGCGGCAATCTTGAGAAAGAAGAGCAAAGTAGGTGGGATCATAATACCTCATACCAAAATGTATTACAAGGCCACTGTAATCAAAACAGCCTGGTACTGGCATAAAAACAGGCATGTGGACCAGTGGAATAGAACAGAGAGCCCAGAAATAAACCCAAGTCTTTACAGTCAATTAATGTTCAACAAAGGGGGCGGCAACATAAAATGGAGTAAAAATAGCCTCTTCAACAAGTGGTGTTAGGAGAACTGGACAGCTACGTGCAAGAAAATGAAACTTGAGCACCAACTTACACCATACATAAAAATAAATTCAAGGTGGATGAAAGATTTAAACATAAGCCATGACACCATTAAAGTCCTAGAGGAGAACATAGGCAGGAAAATCTCAGATATTCCATGCAACATTTTTACTGATATGTCCCCTAGAGCTAGGGACATAAAGGAAAGAATAGACAAATGGTATCTCATCAAAATAAAAAGCTTCTGCATGACCAAGGAAAACAGTATTAAAATAAAAAGAGAACCGACTGTGTGGGAAAACATATTTACCAATGATACCTCAGACAAGGGTTTAATCTCCAAAATGTACAAAGAACTTACATGACTCCACTCTAAGAAGACAAGCAACCCAATTAAAAAATGGGCAAAGGACTTGGGCAGACACTTCTCCAAGGAGGATATACAGAGGATCCAGAGACACATGAAAAGATGCTCGATATTGCTGGCTATCAGAGAGATGCAAATTAAAACCACAATGAGATACCACTTGACACCAGTCACAATGGCCCTCATAAACAAAGCAACAAACAGCAAGTGTTGGAGAGGTTGTGGAGAAAAGGGGACTCTAGTGCACTGTTGGTGGGATTGCAGACTGGTACAACCACTATGGAAAACAGTATGGAATTTTCTAAAAAAACTAAAAATGGATATACCTTTTGACCCAGAAATTCCACTGCTAGGACTATATCCTAAGAACTCTGAAACACCAATCCAAAAGAACCTATGCAGCCCTATGTTTATAGCAGCGCAATTTACAATAGCCAAGTGTTGGAAGCAACCTAGATGTCCATCAGTAAATGAATGGATCAAAAAACTGTGGTACATTTACACAATGGAATTCTATGCAGCAGAAAGAAAGAAGGAGCTCCTACCCTTTGCAACAGCATGGATGGAACTGGAGAGCATCATGCTAAGTGAAATAAGCCAGGCAGTGAACGACAAATACCATATGATCTCACCTTTAACAGGAACCTAATCAACAAAACAAACAAACAAGCATAATACAACCAAAGACATTGAAACTGAGAACAGGCTGACAGTCACCAGAAGGGAGAGGGGAGGGAATTTCAGGGGAAAAGGGGAAGGGTTTACAGGAACAAGTATAAAGGACACGTGGACAAAAACTATGGGGGGTGGAAATGGGAGGGAGGTGGGTAGGGCTGGGGTGGTGGGCTGGGGTGGAAGTAAAAGACAGAAAACTGTACAAGATCAACAATTAAATAAAAATTAAAAATAAATAAATAAAAATAAAAAAGAGGGAAAGTAAAATTTTAAATGAAAATAGGAAGGGGAAAGAAGAAAGTAAAATGGAGTAAGAGAACGGAGGAGCAAAACATGAGATTTGAAATAAACTACAATGTAAAAACTAGTGACTTAATATGCACAAACTTAAAGGACAAGAAATAAATGTTAAAAAGCTATGCAGAAGAGAAAATAGTGCAAATCATGAAGAAGACTGTGGTGAAATTCGTCTCACTATTTTCTCTTTCTGGATCCACCCTTGGTGATGTCAGACGGAGTCCCAGTCTGACTCTAGGCAACTTGTTGAGGCTACAGTGATCCACAGTCTGTGGCTGTCTCCTTCTGTTTTTAATCTAGCCAATCTGTAACCCGCAGTCAGGCTTATGCACCACAGGGTGGGGCAGAGTAATTCCTGTGGGCAGGGCTATTGCTTCCCCTCAGGCTGATGCCATTTGGAGGGAAGTGCTCTGCCTGAGCGAGATGGCTCCTGCAGTATGGGGAAAGACTCACCACAGGGGTCCTGGCAACTGTTCCCTCAGTTCTCCATCTCCAGGCTCTCCTCCAGAATCTCTAGTCCATTCTGCCGACCCCCTTTATTAGAGCCCAGGGTAAGTGGTTGCAAACAAAATTATGTGTGTTGGCTTTTTAAAAGGCTTGATTCCAGGTGTCTCCTCCTGGCAGACAGAAACCCTGCCACTTGTCACAGCTGGATATTATCTGGGTTCTTTTCTGGCTCTGGTGCTATAGGCTGGGGAGCCCAGCTTGGGGTTTAGACCCCACATTTCTCATGGTGAGCCCCCAACCACTGAATTTTCCTCTAGCATCTCAGCTGCCACCTGTGAGAGCCTAGCCAGGCCTCTCGGGTCTCCTCTGCATCTCCTACCAATCTCATTGTGGTGAAGTGGTTTGTTCTTTCTGTCCGTGGTTACAGGGCTTTTCTCTAGCCAATGTTCCATTGGTTATTCTGGATGATTTCTCTACAATTTAGTTGTAATTCCAGAATGGTCCTGGTAGGTGGTTAGCGTAGCTTCCACTTACTCCTCCGCCATCTTGGATCTCAACTGACAAAGTTTTCTAGTGGACAACAGCATAAGAACAAACAGATATCTGATTCAATAAAACCTAATTTTCAGATGATATAATATTTTCCTGATATATTTCAATAATCTGGCTCACAAATGTTCATCCCAGCATTCCTACATCCCTGTACTAAATGTGTGCTCAAATCTCATTTAGTACTGATCTTGATGAATGTCAAGATCTAAGATGCAGTAATGGTTTTATTTTTATCACAACTTTTATGCTTTAATGAATAATTTTTGAGCCATTGATTCATTTTGTGATTTGGAGATCACAAAATACAACACAATACAGCCCTGAAAAATGCAAATATCATGAATGTAAGCAATTGCACACAATGGAAAATTATGTGAAAATAGCACCTGTCATCTGCATATTAGACAAGAGCCCACTGCAGTCCTTGAAGTTCATGGACAAGCTTTAAGAACACAATTATTAAATATAAATATAACAGGATTTCTGTGAAAGTCACCGGTTTCAAATGGGTGAGACGTATGGATTTAAAACTGTTTCTTGCTCTTTTTAAAAAAATTGAAGTATAATGACATACAGTGGTATTTTAGTTTCAGGTGTATAACAGCAATTCCATATTTGTATACATTGCTAAAGATCACCACAATCAGTCTACTTACTGTCTGTCACCATACAAAGTTAATAATGTTATTGACCATATTCCCCATGCTGTATATTACTTCCCCATGACTTATTTACTTTGTATCTGGAAGTTTTTACCTCTTAATTGTCATCACCCAGTTTGTCCCCAACCCCCCGCCTCCCCGGCAAACACCAATCTATTCTCTTTATGAGTCAGTTTTGTTTGTCTTGTTTTTTTAATTTCAATGTAAGTGATATCATGCAGTATTTATCTTCCCCTGACTGATATATTTCACTTAGCACACTGCCCTCCAGGTTCATCTATATTGTCACAAAGGCAAGGTTTCATTCTTTTTTTATGGTTGAGTAATATTAGTTTGTGTGGGTGAGCGTGTGTGTATACTATATTTTCTGTATCCATTTATCCATTGATGGACACAGGCTATTTTATTTTAAGTTGACAGCAATTTAAATTTGAACACACCTTAAAGCTGTATCTTTTTACTCTCCTTCAAATTTTATATTTTTGATGTCACATTTTACATCTCTTTATGTATCCTTTGAGTAATTATTGTAGATTTAGTTAATTTTACTACTTTTGTCTTGTAACCTTTAAACTAGCCTTATAAGTGATTATTTCACTACTTTTATTACATATTATCTTTACCAGAGAGAATTTACTTTTGTATGTTTTCTTTGTCTTTAATTAGTGCCATTTTTTTTTTTTTTGGCTTAAAGAAGTTCCTTTAACATTTCCCGTATGGCTGGTTTAGTAGTGATTAACTCATTTAGCTTTTGCTTGTCTGGAAAACTCCATGTCTCCTTCAATTTTGAATGGCAATTTTTCTAGGTAGAGTAGTCTGGGTGGAAGTTTTCTCCTTTCAGCACTTTGAATTTGTAATGCCACTCCTTCTGACCTTCAAAATTTTTGCTGGGCCCTGGCCAGTGTGGTTCAGTTGGTTGGAGCATTGCCCTATAGATCAAAGGGTCATGGGTTTGATTCCCGGTCAGGGCCAATATCCCGGTCAGGGTTCATATGAGAAAGCAACCAATTGATGTTTCTCTCTCCTGTCCCTTCTTTCTAAAAGAGCAATGAAAAAATGTCCTTTGGTAAGGATAAAAAAATTTTTTTGCCTGAAAAAAATATGCTGATAGCATTATGGGGTTTCCCTTGCATGTGACAAGTTGTGTTTCTCTTAATGCTTTTATGATTCTCTACCTTTAACTTTTGACATTTTAATTATATTATGTCTTGGTGTGGATATCCAAGATTGTTTCTGTGTGTTAGGTGAAACAGGTGCCCCTCTGTTTTGAAATGGCCTTGTGCAGGTGATGAAATTTATATTCAACCTTGTTCTAGCTTTTGGTCATCTCTCCAAGCTTTTTGATTGTCTAAACAGCTTGATTTATTCTTAATAGGTCCCCATTGTTGAGAATGTGCCAAGCAAGACTTGTCAGTATTCTAAGGGGAGGAATCTCATTTAGTGTGTAGTTCCAGACTGAGTGGAAGCTAGACCCTCAGGCAGCAGCTCACTTCTGTGGGGCTTCAATCAGAAACCCTGCTAGTCTCCAGACCAGGAGATCTAGAGGTATCCCCTGGGTGATGGTTGCAAAAACTGGGGCTCCAGATGAGTCTGTAGGCTCCTGTCTGGGAGTTATCATCAAACTGTAGCAAGGCCAAGGTGGTGTGCAATATGGTATCTCCCTGCACTCCTTAGGGAATATGGTATGTTCCCTAGGAGCACCTCTGTAGCCTCTAGATGTGTGGGAACAGGAAGCCTTTCCCTCAGGCTGAAGCTCCAGAGTAAGTCAATAAGCTTTTTTCACAGGGAGATTTGGGAGTGTTTCAGTCTGCTGTTTGGTAGCCTGACAAGAACCATCTTCCTGATTATTACCATTCTGTGGAGCCTGGGAGCAACAGCCCCATCAGCCACCAGGGGCAGGTGATCAAGGGGCACCTCCTGTGCGGGCTGCATGTGCCCACTGATTTTAGCAAAGTAGCTAGAGAGTGCAGGGGGTGGGGTAAACTTGTAGTCTCCAAAAAGATAGCAGAATAATGTCTTGACTGCGTACACCCTCAAGTTTCAGTGATGCAGCTGAAATGTCTCCTCTCCTGCCTGCTAGCTTCAGGCAGGGAGCCACAGAATGTTGTAATCACTTGTGCTCTCAGGTGCCAGCCAGGGAGTGGGGAAGTGCTGCAATTGCCCTTACCCACCAATGCTGGCAAGGGAGCAGGGGAGGGCTACAACAATCTGCTTGCTCTGGTTTCAGCAAGGCAGTGGGAAGGTGTTACAACCACACATCCCCATCTGCCCTAGCAAGGCAGTGAGAGGGTGCCATGTCTCAGCTTGCCTACCTGTGTCAGGAAGGCAGGTGGAGAGCATACAAAAATGGCATCTACAAGCACTTCTATCTCAGAAGAGTATCAAGTGTCCCCTGGTTCAGCAGATGCTTTAAGTTTAACAAATGAGCCTCCTTCACATATAGCCTAAGTGCTTTTCAAACTTCTGCTTTTGCACTGGGTCCTGGGGAGAGTGAGACCACAGGTAAGTCCCCTGAAAGGAGAATCTCAGTTCCCTATAATTCTTTGGACCTCTTGGACATCAGCCCATTGGTTTTCTAAGCCAAATATTTTGGGGCTCATCTCTCCATTGCAGATCCGAAGGGTGGGGGCTGATGCGGGGCACAAACCCATTGCTCCTCTAACAGTGTGGAGACACCACACTGTTGGGTTTTTATGGGCAACAGCATGTCTCTGCCTCTCCTACCCATCTTTTTTTTAATTGTTGATCTTGTACAGTTTTCTGTCTTTTACTCCCACCCCAGCCCTACCCACCTCCCTCCCATTTCCACCCCCCATAGTTTTTGTCCACGTGTCCTTTATACTTGTTCCTGTAAACCCTTCCCCTTTTCCCCTGAAATTCCCTCCCCTCTCCCTTCTGGTGACTGTCAGCCTGTTCTCAGTTTCAGTGTCTTTGGTTGTATTATGCTTGTTTGTTTGTTTTGTTGATTAGGTTCCTGTTAAAGGTGAGATTATATGGTATTTGTCGTTCACTGCCTGGCTTATTTCACTTAGCATGATGCTCTCCAGTTCCATCCATGCTGTTGCAAAGGGTAGGAGCTCCTTCTTTCTTTCTGCTGCATAGAATTCCATTGTGTAAATGTACCACAGTTTTTTGATCCATTCATTTACTGATGGACATCTAGGTTGCTTCCAACACTTGGCTATTGTAAATTGCGCTGCTATAAACATAGGGCTGCATAGGTTCTTTTGGATTGGTGTTTCAGAGTTCTTAGGATATAGTCCTAGCAGTGGAATTTCTGGGTCAAAAGGTATATCCATTTTTAGTTTTTTTAGAAAATTCCATACTGTTTTCCATAGTGGTTGTACCAGTCTGCAATCCCACCAACAGTGCACTAGAGTCCCCTTTTCTCCACAACCTCTCCAACACTTGCTGTTTGTTGCTTTGTTTGCCTCTTCTACCCATCTTGATGTGACCCTTTTATCTTTTGTCATGGAGGAGCAGTTTGTCTACTTTTCAGATCTTTTTCAGAGGGAAATGATCCATAGATAGCTGTAGGTTTGGTGTGTCCTTGGGAGGAGGTGAGTTCAGAATCTTGGACTCCTCTGTTTCTTGCTGTTTTTTTTTTTTAATCCTCACCTGAGAATAACTTTATTGATTTTTTAGAATGAGAGGAAGTGAGACAGAAAGAGAGAGAAACATCAGTTGGTTGCCTTCTGTATGTGCTCCAACCTGGGATCAAACCTGCCACCTTTTGGTATATAGGATGATGCTCCAACCAAATGAGCCACCCAGCCAGGGCTCTTGTTCTTTTTTTTCCCCCTTTCTAAAACTTAGCACTTAGGAGATGATAGGAGACTAACAGTGGTTTGTGAAACACATTTTGAGAAATAATACTCTAAAGCCACATTCTTATAATATCTAGCCTGGAGCCCTACTTGAGGCTATTGTATGATAATCAGCCCTTCTAGAGACTCCAGAGCTTCAAAGTACAAAAGGAGTTTGGATCCTTAGATGGTGATCTGAGTGGCGGTAAAGCACCACTTTCTAGCATTTCCCCAAATCATGTGATCAACTGCTTCCCTTTCCTTTTTTTCTAATTAAAATATCCACATGGCTTGAGCACCTTTGTGGTGGTAGCAACAGAGGGATCCCTCCAGGGCAGGGATGTGTTGACTTCCAGCTCAGTGCCAGGCACTACTTAGAGCTTTATACCAAGATGGTTGGCACAATAGTAAGAATGGCCTTATTGGAGGCAGCAGGTCCATGATATAAGACTTCAAAGTGCTCTCCAATCACTAATCATATGCAAACAATGTCAACACATCTCAGATATGTAAGAAACATCTATGTATTGGTCACTCCAGTGACCTTTCCAGCTGGAAGAGTAGCCACTGAGGGCTGCCCCTTCTCCTTGCCATCCCCTTCCCAACAGCCCTATCATTTCCCATCAGTGACACCCCTGAGAATGAAGCAAGTAGATTAAGAGGTCAGGTTATGTAGGGTAAGAGGAGGCAGTCTGGCTTCCTCACCCAGGTGTCTGGGTAACTAAGGGAAACAGTGTTCCCATAGCCTTGGAGGGGCCTGATAAGTAGTGTTCTCATAGACTTGAGACTGGGTCCGATAAACTGTTCCCATAACATGAAGTGGGCTCGCATGCACAGAATTATGTTATGTTCTGTAATGTTCTGGCAGTTTTCTGGCTTTGTTCCCATCTAGTACTTAAATAGGTGGGGACTCCCTGCTAGGGGTGATGATGATGAGAGTCATGCAAGGGGACAAGTGCCATGATGAGTGCCATGCTGGGGAGCAGGGGCCATGACATAAGACATGCAGATAGACACGCAGCTTGCAGCATGCATGGCTCAGCCACTCATGAGTAAAGGCATGTCAAACATCCCAAAGGCTCCATGAATATTACTCCATCTACACAAATATCATGGACCTGCCCGGCCTTGGAGGGTCACAACACAGGTTACCACCAATAAGGGATGTTTATCACCCCTAATCTGTTTAACTGTCTTGTCCTGGCCCTAAGCTTCAGGTCTGACTAGGGTTTACTGTGATTAGGGAACACCATGGGTGTCATTTTCAGGATTCACATCCTCACTGGGCATTAATTTTAGACCTTTGACATGTTTCCCAATAAAGGCACATACATCTTTTTGTGCAATGTGTTAATTTGTTAATGCAAATATTTGAAATGCACAATTTTTATCATCATGTTCTGGCATTTATTCATTTGCTATCTTTAAAGCCTCAAAAAGTGGAAATGGCCTTAGCCTCTTTTAACCTCTGATAGATCATGAAGCTGGATGAGCCAAGGTAACATTGAGGCAATGCCCCTCCTGGGGGAGGGGGCCACTCTTCTCTCATGGCCAGCAATGCCAACCAATGCTGAAAGCCAAGTTTACAAATTCTAATGTAAAGGCATTTTATTCCCAACTCTGTTTGGGAAATTTGGACTGAGATTCCCAAGACAAGGCTAAGAGCAGATACTGACAGTATTTTATTAGAAATGAGGATGACAGAAAGGCACAGAACATCTCATCCTATGTACTTCGAAGTTCACCTTCTAGAAATGGAACTGAATAATTCAAATGTTATCCAGTGATTAATGGGGAGCCACTAAAGATGGCTGAGGATGAGTGGCTTGTTCAATACTGTATTTTAGAAAGATCATTGGTGGCTAGTGGAGGAAAGGAGAATGGAGCCTGAGACTACTGTCCATGTATATCCAGGTAGAAATTTCAAGTCAAGTGCTCTAGGTATGGGGGGAGGAGGGGCATGGCAAGGATTCTGTCCTCGAGTTTCCAGTTGGAACCCTGACAAGACTAATGGCCCTTCCCAGGCAAGACACTTTGTGCAAATAAAATGCATTCTTTCAAAAAGAGGAAAGCAGCCTGATCCCAGCTTTCCTCATATGGAACATTTTTTCTCCTCTCAAGCCTTACTTGGGTGAGAGTAAAAGGGCCAGGAAACCTCTCGGGGCAGAGCAGGTCCTAAAGAGAGTAAGAGGTTGTTTTTTATTGGCCACCTTGGGGATCTGATGTCCCATTTTCTGGGGCAGCTTGTCCACTTGCTTCCTCCATCATCTCTTTGTACTGACGCCTGAAGAAGCCAACCTGTAGGGGAGGAAGAGAGAAAAACTAGGAAGTCCAGTGGAAGAGGGAAAAAGAGATTATGGGGAAGGGGAGGTATTCACCATTTCTGGAACCCCTACTGTGTTCAAAAGGTGCAGTAATAACTTCATACACATTGTGATATTTGGACTTTAAACAGTTCTGTGAGCTGGGTAGAATTACCTTAAGAATGAGAAACCAAGACCCAGTGTAGACCAGGCACTTGCCTACAGTCACAGAATAAATCTGTGGTGGTGTTAATACCAAACCAGGGAAGTGCTATTTTATGTTTTAATTTGCTGTCAAGGGAAACATTTAGAAAATTGGAGAAGAATGGGAAAGAAAGGGAGACAGACTAGAGGAGGCCGGAGAATCAGATAGGAAGCACAAACATGGGGGACGGTTAGGAACTGCTGATGTCATAGCTGATCTCTCACATGCAGTAACCTAGCAAAAATGTGTGCCCAAGTCCAAGGCAAGCTTCCTTATACCGCAAAGACTGAAATCAGATACTAGTAGTATCAAGAGTAGGATGAAAACTCACCTTGTACAGTACAGCTGTGAAGAGAGCCAGAAGCAGCAGCCCTCCCACAGAGCTGCCCACAATGAGGAGTGTGGGGTTGTGGACCTCATGCTTCTCCAGCACCATCTTCATCTGGAGCGGAAGTGACCCCATCAGAAAATATCAGGACTCTGGCAGCCTCAGGCTCTACCTAGGTTCTCTAACATTTAATTTCTCCCCTGCTTCCCCAGGCCAAACTCCAAGGCATGACTTACAGAGGCACTCACAGGTTTAGGGACAACTGTCTCACCTAGGGACCTTCACCCTTCCTCTCCCTGGGCTTCCAAGCCCCCGAACCAGCAACACAGATTTAACCTCAGAAGACCTCTCACCAACTAGGCTACTGTCTACCACAGTCACTACCTGGGCTCTCAAAAACACCTCCTGTCCTGGAAGCTGGGAATACACAGATCTGTTGAACGTGATTTCAGCCGCACTCACGACCGATACCTTCTTCTGCAATGTCTGCAAAAGAGAGCAGGAGAGCTGGGGAACTCGCTCTGGGGAAAGCTCAGAGTCAGAGAAATGTCCTAGGTTGATGGGGGATGGGCACAGACATAACAGGTACCACCTGAGTCTGGGGGCGGGCCTGTGCTGTTGGGCCTACACACCTGGCTGACCCAGCTGAAGCTGAGGTTGCCCTTCAGGATGAAGTCAAGCTCCTCCTGGATGCCGAAGGAGGGGATGTCACAGCGGAACCTCAGGCAGTCAGCAATGGAGCAGTCCTAGGGACCGAGAAATAGCGTCAGGCCAGAGAGATGGGTTTGAAGGCAGAGAGGGTAGCATTAAACTGTCTGATTTAGGGGAGCAGCCACGTCTGAATGCAGGAGAGCTGTTCAGCAGACATCCATCTGAATGTCACATGGACTCCTGAGTTAGATTCCTCTGATGTGTGGCTTAAGGTGGAGGACAGCCAGAGCGCTCCTCACCAGCACACGGTTCTTCTGAATGTGGGTGAGGAAGTTGGACTCTGTGGGCACCATTCTCTCTGCAGAACACTGAATGGTTGGGTTCTAGGAAGACACAGAGAGCAAGCATCTCAGTGGGGACATCAGAGATTCATGAGGGTCACAAGAAATCCAGGTGAAGGGCTTTAGGGAAGGAGCCGTGAACAGTCCTTGAGTACCTGGGGGTGGAGGATCTTCAGCCCTGTCCACACAGTCACCTGGTTCAGCTCCACAGGCACCAGGAAGCTGATGCTGACAGGCAGGTCCCTCTGTCCCAGGTTGTTCACCTGCACAGAGGCCAGTGAAGGCAAAGACCATGCCAAATCCTACATCCCTCCCCCATCTCTTGCTTCTGGGCCAGGGCCCCAGCCCATGTTCTTGAGTCGTCAGCTCTCTTGAGACACCATGCTCTTACTCACCTGGTATCTGTGCTGGGCCAGGCTGCTTCCCTGCTCCTCAGAGGCGGAGAAGTTGAGGTACTTGGTGGATTCCTCATGGCTGGGGAGAGAAGATGCATGGGTGGATTTGAAGCCTATAGGGGCCTCCTGAGGAGGCTCTGACTGAGAGCATGACAGGATAGGTGGCCATTGGGGCCTTGGGGTACCCTGGAATGAGGTCTCTGTCTGACTTGGGGTACTGGGAAGATTTAGGGAGCAGGGCTGAGCTTCAAGCTGGGTGCAAGGTGCCTGCAGAAGCTGCCTGCAGAGGAAACTGCCAGGTGGGGTTGGGCAGGGGGTGCAGTGAAAGGGACCGAGACTTATGCCACTGACTCACTGGGGGTGTGGCAGCCAGGGCCTGCCCTCCCTCTCTGTGCCTGCTTTCCTTCCAGGCCTTCATGGGCATGGAGGGTGTGGCTGGGCGTGTGGGACACAGCACAGGTTTGGGGAGACTCAGGCTGACACCGTTGACAAATGTCTGCTGGTCACTGCACCCATCTGATCTCCCAGGGGCCTTCCTTGGGGCCCTTCTCTGCTGTTTCCTTGGCTTTTCTGTACCTGGGGCTTAGAGGTGAGGGAGGGAGAGCGCACAGCAGGCTCTTTACTGTGTCTCAGTGTAACAACGCCTCCTCAGGCCAGCTGAGGCTCGTGCCTGGAGACCCAGTGGTCAACATGGCCCCTTACATGGGTGACCAATTCCACCTCTGCTCCTCCTAGTTCCCTGGGCCCCTGTCCTTTGCCTGGCAGTCCAAAGTCTAGACTACCACTCCTACTCTGAAGTCTCATCTGGCTCTGCCAAAGGGCTCCCCCAAGATGCCCGGTCTCGTCCTGGGCACCCCTCTGCTTGCGCCTTCCCGTAGAGTCACACCTGCGGAGGACAGCTGAGCTGTAGGGCCACACGTGCCCAGACATGGCGTGCTCTCCCTGTGAGTGCCCCGCAAGGTGTGCTAACCCCAGTGCAAGCTCCAGGAAACAGGCTCAGAGCATGCAACTGGCTGGGCTGCCTAGAGACCCCAATGTGTAGGTGTGAATGACAGTGTGAAGCTCTGGGCAGAAGGCTATCCAGCGAGGCACAGGTGTGCAAGTAGCGGGGGAATATACCCAGGCTAAGTCACATGGGCCTATTACATATCGGGAGTGCATACATCCCACAAGGGCAGGGGTTTATGTCTGGTTTAGATTACACATAATAGATGGAGGCTCAATAAGTCTTTGTTGACATCAAATACATTCATGGAAAGCAACCAAAGCACTGGGCCTGAAACATAGCAAATACGAGGAAGGTGTCTACGCACACACTTGACTCCCAGTTTCAAACACCTCAGCTACCTCTCATCCACCTCTCCTGGCAGCATTTTAAGCTCTTCCTTGGCACCCCACCTCTGAAGCAGGCACATTATTTCTTCCTATCCTCCCAAAGGGGACTGGGAAAGGGAGGAGGAGTGGCTCTAAAAGCCCTGCAAGTTGTAAATCTGTTCTTTGAGATGAAGAACTGTCCCACCCAAATGCCAAAGGCCAAGTCCAAAGCCACAGAACCTTCAATGTGCTTAACCACCTCGGGCTGCAGAATAACCTGGTTTCCCAATAAGGCTGTAAAAACCTTGAAGACAGAGACATCTCTCATATCTCTTACGGAATCCAGGACAATCTTGGGGCTTTGGAGAAAGGATTCTGAGAACTGTAACCTCTATTAAATGTAGAGTGTAACGATAACATCACTCTTATTATTATTGTCACAGCTAGCCCACAATAACTCTCGATGATTGATTAGTAAGTGCTACTAGAGTTATCACCTAACGATTGGAAGGATAGTGATAAAACCTAAATGTCCCAGATGTTCAGGGGCTGCAGGGATGGAGAATCTCCCTGAGCCGCATCAGAATGATGGAGAAGACCCTTTTCAGGTCTTGGTGTGGCACCTGCTGATCACGGTGTAGACAGCATACTTCACTGGGAGCTCCAACTGGAAGGTGGTCTTGTTGGTCCTGGGGCTGTTATTCTCACTGGAGAAAGAGGAGGAGCCATTGCCAAGTGCTCCTGAAGAGGAGGCTGGGCTCCAGGGGCTGTTGCCCGAGCCTGGGCCTGTTCGCCTGGGCCTGTTCACCTGGCCCTGCTCACCTGCTCACATTGGCCATTAGAAGCAGGCGGTCTCCCAGCATGGCCTTGGGGGAGACGTCGAAGGTGGCTATGAAGGTGATCTGAGGAAGAGGCAGGCAGGGGGGTTGGAAGCGTGGAGGTCACTGAGCAGTGAGACTGGGTGGGGGCAGGGAAGTGGGACGTAAAGCTGACCTGAGCTCTCTCACGGAAGATAAGGTGTTTGATGCTGCAGTGGGTGCTCCAGCTGTCCTGGCCTCTGGCTGGGGCGCTGTCACAGGTCAGGTGCAGGGAGCGTGACTGCAGCTGGCTCTAAGCAAAGGCAGGTGAAAATAGGCAGGTGAGCGTTTGTCAGTGTTCCAAAGAGACTCCATAAAGTAGTTGCCTGGAGTCTACCCTGAGGTCACGTTTTCAAAAAATCCTTAGAACTTAGACACTATCTGGTCAAACTTCTTCCTAGCGTAGAAATTTCAGATTTATTTTCATTTATTGTTATGTTTAAAAGGCTTTCTATTATGGAAATGTTCAAACATACTAAAAAGTAGAGAGGCTAGATAACTCAACCCCCATGTACCTATCACTCAGCTTAAATTACCAACATTTTCTACTTTTGTTTTAATTCATCTTTTAGGAAGAGGGGAAGGGAAGGAGAAACAGAGCGAGAGAAACCTTGACATGACACAGAAACATCAGTCGGATGCCTCTCATACCCACCCTGACTGGGGACCGAACCTACAACCCAGGCATGTGGACTGACCAGGAATCAAACCGGGGACCTTTCGCTTTGCAGGACGATACCCAACCAACTGAGCCACGCTGGTCAGGGCTCTACTTTTGTTTTATTCAGCTGCTTTCCACTTTTTTTTCTGGACAATTTAAAGCACATTTTGAATGTCGCACCGTTTCATTCACAGATACTTCCATGTATACCACCAACAGATTAGGGCATTTTTGACATAAGCACAAGACGCGACAGACCACACGCAGCAAAATTAGCAAAAACTCCTTAGCATCAGCTAATATCCAGGTCGTGTTCTGTCTTCCGTGCTTTGTCTCCAAAACCGTTATTTTACAGCTCATTTGTGAAGTAAATATCCAACAAAGCTGCACATATTGCATTTGGTTGATATGTCTAGAAGTACTTTCAGCGATAGGGCACTCACCCCTCATGCAGCTAGACCTTGCCACTTCTAGTGCATTCCTTCAAAGGTTAATCAAAATATGATCCCTTTGGTAGTGCTAGCCAAAGAGAGACGTAAGAGGCCAACCAACCGAATGTAATGTGTAGGCCTAGTTTATATACTGGTTCAAATAAATCAGGTGTAAAAGATGCTTTTGAGTCAATCAGAGAAACTTTACTACGGACTAAATACCAAGGGCTCATCCATTTCATTGGGCGTGATATTGGCACTGGGCCATGTAGGATGTGGGGACGTCCAGAACCATGAGGTGAAATAGGGAGGACTGACATGAGGTCTGGGGTTTGTGTCAAAATACTTCAGCAAAGAGGGGGAAAAGCCAGATGAAATATACGTAGCAAAATGCTGATAACTGATGAATCCGGGAGACAAGTTTTGGAGAGGTGTGTTGATGTACTCTCTACTTTTGAAAACGTTTAACATTTTTCATAAAATTTTTGTTAAAAATCTGTTTCACTTTGACTGCCACGGTCCTAGTTCTGTCTTCTAGAACAGGGATCGCTAAACGATAGCCCGCCACCAATTTTTACAGGTACAGTTTCATTGGCATGCAGCCATGCTCATTCATCTACAAATTGTCAATGGCGGCTTTCACTCTGCAGCAGCAGAGCTGAGTAGATGTGAAAGACACTGTGTGGCCCACAAAGCTGAAATATTTATTTCCTAGCCCACAATAGAAAAGGTATGCCAAGACATGATCTAGACTCACGGGGGTGTCCAACCTGTGGCCCGCAGGCCCCATACAGGCCAGGATGGAGGCGAATGTAGCCCAACATAAAATCATAAATTTACTTAAAACATTATGAGATTTTTTGTGATTACGCGTCGCAATGTATTTAATGTGTGGCTCAAGACAACTCTTCTCCCAGTGTGGCACAGAGATGCTGAAAGGTTGAACGCCCCTGCTAGGGTGACTGACAAATTTAACGGGACAGTGTTTTAAAATAATTGAAGGCCAAGATATGTTTTCCTTTAAAAGAAGAATATTGATATGATGTGGAATACAAAGAAATTTAAGGCAGGGTCCCCTCTCTCTCCACATCAGCAGCTTCCTGGGAGCTCATTCCTGATGGTCAGTGTCCTTAAAAATGTGATGCCCAGAGCTGAACACAACATGAGCTGAAGCAAGCCCTGGATAGCACAACCCTGCCTGTCCAACCAGATCAGCCCAGACCTCTTGCTTTATGAGAGGCTGCTAAGCAATGGCAGCCCCAGCCGGGGCTTTAACCCAGCACACGAGTCTCTGCTGATCTCCAGCCATAAGCTACTGCCTTCCCCAGAGGCAATAATACCTGGCTCCCTGCCACACGTCGGTAAGACAGCCCCGGTGGGTAGGAGAAGGTGACTGTGGTTCCATAGGAGTCCTCCCCATCGTTCCAGACTTTCACTTCCATGTTCAGCTCTAGGTTACTCCCCACCACCAGGATCTTCAAGCTAGGTGTTGGGATAGAGGGCAGGAGATGATTCTGTGACTGGGGCTAGAAATGGTCTGGGGATAAAACTCAGAGTGGGGAGGTGGGGAAACATGGGGGATAGGGTGTCTGGTTTCTGAGCACAGGATAGAAGTGTTAGGGATAGCCAAGCAGGAGCTTTGGATTCCAGGAGGTGGGGCTGGGAGACCAGGGCAGGTCTACGGGGGTGGAAGCTCACCCTGAGAAACCAAAGGAGATGCCCAGGTCATCTTGGCAGACGTGGTCAGCTCCACAGTTCTTCTCAAAGGGGAGCTGAGAGGAAAGGCAAAGCGGGGTTTTCTCCAAGGTCTGGAGTTCACATCTCCACTCACTCCTGGAGAGCCCGACCCCAGGACTCACAGAGGCTGTGTAGTATCTGGGGTCATCCATAGCCAGCATAGGCTGGAGGTCTCCAAAGGAAGAGATGGGGTTGCCCACAAGGGAGAAATTGAGACGCAAGGTGATGGGCGTCACCGAGTCTTCCACACAAGCCTAGAAGACACGTTGAAGAGAGCAGGTGGCTAAGGAAGGCAGCCTCACAATCACCAGCTGTGTCCCATCTCCTCGTCTGTAAAATGGGGTCACAATGACACCTACCTGTACTTGTTAAACACTTATTGCTGATCCTGCCATGAGGACCTCTGCTGTGGTTGTCCTCTGCCTCGGCTCCCCTTTCCCCAGCCTCCCACAGGCTCAGTCTACTCAGGGTCTTCTCAAACTTCACCTGCTCCCAGAGGCCTCTGGACACCCCTCTCTTCTCTCCTTGGCTTTGTCTTTCTTCCCAGCATTCATCACTACCTGATGCCTCTTATCTAGAAACTTGATTGTTTTTGCCATTTCTCCAGCTCTCCCCCTTGGCATGCACTGTTTTGTCGTCTGCCGTGTCCCTGGCACCTAGGACAGGGTCTGTCTCAAAGGAACAACTCGATACAAGAATCCCAGCCCACTGCCCGGTAGTTCTCTGAAGCAGCCATGCTCTTTCCTGAAATCCAGCTGTGTGATTTCCCACAGTTGCAGCCAACCCATCCATCCCTTCGTTCACTTACCTACTTAATCCACTCACTCATTTGGCTAACACATGTTAAGCCCCCCTCCTGCACACAAGGTGTGGTGTTGGTGCTGAGCCAGCAGGAGGACCAGAACACGCCTTTCCTCTCCCCGCCCAGCCCACCGCCAGCCTCAGAATCGCCTCCAGCCCCAGGGGGAGTGTTCCCAGACCCCCTCACCGGAAGGAGCAACTTCACATCCTCACAATGCTGTCCCAGCCCAAGAACTCTGACGTGAGTGAGACTCCGACTGCTTGTCTCCTTGAAAATGGCACGGGGATTCAGACGGCCAGGGTCCAGGGTCAAGTCAAAGGTCACGGAGCTTTGGAGGTCACCTATAGGGGAAAGTAGGGAATGGGGAGGACTGAGAGAACCAGGAACTGCACAGGTGGCAAAAGGGCACGGCAGGAGACCTGAGCTGGAGGACACCAGGGATCAGGTTGTCCTGAGCCAGAGAGGACTCACCCAGCCGGGTCTTGGGACTTTCATAAACATGAAGGCAGACACTGGCATCGCCCAGATCCTGGACAGAGGACGTGTGCTCCTGACACTCATACACAGACCTAGCAATCTCTGCAGGTGTTACGTAGATGTTCACCCACACCCTCAGCACAGGTCTGGTCCTGTGGGCAGAATGAAGAGCTGAGGACAAGCTCTTGGTCTCAGGAGGGCAACCTGGGACGGGAGTGTGGAGACTGGTGTCCTAGGTAGACCTCGGGACCATCTGGAGAGTGTCTGGGCAAGGGGGTTCTCACCTGAGCAGCAGTGCACGCCCCTGGGCCCCCACGGCCAGGTCCACAAGTCCATCCAGGGTGAGATCTTGACCACCACTCAGCGACTGTCCAAAATGCTGGAGTCTGGAGGAGAACTGGGATCCTGTGATCCTCTGGACAGAGAGAGAAAGGTAAGCCAGTTTGGGGGGCGAGAGGAACAAGTTGGAAGTCAGCACCAAGAGGAATGGGGAAGTAGCAATGTGGGAGACTGAAGGGGTGAGTAGTGAAAAGAGATCACCAAGAAAAGTGCCTGAAAAAGAGGAGGTGGGGTGGGGCAACGAGGACTGGAGAAAAAGAAAGATTCCTAAGACATAATAGAAGCAGTGGGGGTGGAAACACCGGCCTGGTGACCCGAATTTCATTTTTTCATTCATCTAGTGTCAGGTTCCAATTCTGGCTCTTCCACTTAGGAGCCATGAGTGAGGCCTTGGGCCTGGATTCAGTCTTTCTGGGCCTCATTTTCCTCACCTTTCACATGAGGATAATAATACCTCAGAGTTCAGCTGTTAGTAGCAAATGAATGGATTCCTATAGTTCTTAGAACAGCACCTGCAGTGTGGCCACAGTTAAGTACTGATGATGATGAGTGTCAGGGCTGAAAGGGACCTCAGAGCCCATCCAGTCCCACCTTCCTCTTCTCAGACAATGCCAAGGCCACACAGCCTTTAAAGGGCCAACTCCAGACCTGAAATCTGATCCTCCGACCCCATGCCCAAGGCCCCTTTTTGCTCCCTGTGTCTTTAGAGGACAAGCAGGGATCAATTGGGGTGGAGATGGCTACTCCCACACATAGACTCTGTGCTCCAGGCCCCTGCCTCCCCTGTGGGTCCCTTTTATTTCCATCGATCCTGTAATGAGGAGTCCTCCCTTGGAGGATGTGCCCTATAAATCTTTGGGCATTGTTGGGACTGGCAGGCCTTAAGAGCGGTAATAATAAGATAAAATGGAAAGTTATCGATTCCCAAGGGAGCATACAGAGGAAAAGGGGCATAGAAACAGCACGGACACAAATGGCTTTGCCCTCAGGAACGCTAATTTCACCACCATATCCTCACGTTGGCACGTGGGAGCCTGGGGAACAAGGCAAGACTTTCCCAGTCAAGTGCGTGGTGTCATACGGCTTGTAGTGCAGAAGGAAGACCATGATTGGCTGTGGATCTGGAAAGGCCTCCTCTTGGAATCAGGACTCGTGGGCATAACCCAGGAACTATTAGCAATCAAGGGTCTACAGAGATGTGCCTCTTAGCCAGTGCAGCAAGGGGAAGTTAAAGAAGTTGCTGTGCACCGAATGGAGTGTCATGGCAACTGGCGGATTCTCATGATTCTCAACAAAGCCTTTCTCCCTCTTCCTATAGTTCCAAGTTCTTGAAAACCCCATTCAGGTGTTAAATGGTATCAACAGTAATTGATTATGACGTGACACCTATTATGGCCAGGCACATATGTATATGTGTGCTATGCATGTACTATATGTACATATATGTACTAACTCGTTGAATCCTCCCAGCAGCAGCCCGATAAGGTTTATTATTGCCACCATTGTACAGGTGTGGAAACTCAGCACAGACAGCTGAGTAATGACCAAGATCACACAGCTGGGAAGTGACAGAACTTCAGGGATCTCCTGTGCCTTTTTTTCTAACCGCTTTTTGAGATATAATTCACATGCTGTACGATTTACCCATTTAAAGTATACACCTCACTGTTGTTCAGGATTTCACAGAGTTGTACAACCATCGACAAAGCAATTTTAGAACATTTCCATCACCCCAAAAACAGAACCTTCTTCTCTTTAGCGGTCACGCCTTTGCCCTTCGTTCCCCTCCACCCCCACTGACCTCTGACAACCACTGACCTACTTCCTGTCTCTTCCATTGGCCTATCTTGCAGATCTAGTATAGGTGGAATCTTACAATAAGTGGTCTTTTGTGCCTGGCTTCTTTCACTCAGCATAATGTTTTCAAGTTTTATCTGTATTGTAGCATGTGTCAGTTCCTCATTTCTTTTTATATTGGAGAATATTCCATTGTGTGGCTGTAGCACATTTTACCTGTCTGTTCATTAGTAGACGGACATTTGGGTTGTTTCCACCTTTCGGTATTTATGAACAGCGCTATTATGGACATTTGGTGTGTAACCTTTTGTGTGAGCATATGTTTTCAGTTCCCTTGGGTGGAATTGCTGGGTCATACAGTAACTCCAATGTTTAACCTTTAGAGGACTGTTTTCCAAAGCAGCTGCGCCATTTCACCTTCCCACTAGTGGTATATGAGGGCTCCAAATGCTCCACATCCCCATCTTGTTATTATCTGTCTTTGGTATTCTAGCCATCCTAGTGGGTGTGAAGCAGCGCCTCACTGTGGTTTCAATTTGCTGATGACTGATGACTAATGATGTTCGGCATCTTTTCGTGTGCATATTGGTCCTTTGTACATCATCTTTGGAAATGTCTACTCAGATCCTTTGTCTGTGTTTGAACTGGGACTTCCTTGACTTCTGCCAAGGGAAGCAGCCCTCTCTTCTCAGGGAACCCTGCCCCACCGGGTGGAGGTTCCTGCCTAGATGGGCACTGGGCAGGGTTACCAATGGCAGCAGGGAATGAAGCCGTGCAGCGTCCAGGGAGGTGCAGGCTGAGCAACCAGACCTAAACTGATAGGCAACGGGGAGCCACCAAGAGTCTGGGCCAGTGGGTGAGAAGTCAGAAGACTGGAGCCTCTCATCACCATTCCTGATCCACTACAAGCCTTGGACAAGTCAAGGCATTTATCTTCCCTAGGCCCCAGATTTCATCTCTAAAATGTGCTCGCTAATACCTGGCCTAGTACCTTGTAAAGCTGCTGGGGGATTAAAAGCCCTGGGTGGAGAACCTACTCAAGTATCAAGTCTCTATACAAAGCAGAGAATGTACCAGTCAATACTTCCATTTCTAGAATCCCATAGATTTTGTTTGCTGCCTATAAGATGCCCAGTGGTGGGCAAAGGAGGTAAGATGTGATAACAGAGAATTTTCTAGGTGGCAGTGTGGAAGACCAGGAGAAGCAAGGAGAAGGTGGTGGTAGTGACGGGATCTGCAACAGGGCCTCACCTGGCTGTGGGAGGGGCTGATGCCCGGTCCTGAGGTCCCATGAAACAGGTAGACAGCACCCTGGTTCTCCTGTTCTCCTGGGGCCCCGATGGCCACGTCCGTCAGCTTGTCCCCATTCACGTCCCCCAGCACGGTCAGGGCTGTCCCGAAGCGTCCCCAGGGGTGGCCCTGCTCCCCACGGAGAACGACCTCACACTGCCACCTAGCTCTCTGCAGAACAAAACCAACGCAACCCCTCAACCTGGGCAACCCCTCCACCCCACACCCAGCCCCACCCAGCCCAGGTCTGGTCATCAGCCACTCACCCCCCGGGGCAAGGGGCACACAGACACCTGCCCCCCTCGGGTCGGCTCATAGTAATGGGGAGCCCCGATGAGGACCAGGTCGGAGCTGCCATCTCTGTCCATGTCCACGGAGCACAGGGAGGCCCCAAAGTAGGAGCCAATCTGGAAGGCAGAGACTGAAGTCACCCTGTCTGCCCCCACCAGAGGGGCACCCCTCTGGGCCAAGTTCTGCCTCTCCCCAGGCACAAGCCCCAAACCCCTTCATCTCTCCCTCTCCACCCCTGGAGACCCGGCCGCCCTCACGTTCCTCCACACCCGACCTGGGTCCCAGTGACTTCAGCCTTCGGCCTCCATTTCCCGGACATCTGGGTAAAGATGACAACCTTCCCGGTGTGCTGATGGCGGGGCGCCCCCAGGACCAAGCTCTGCACCCCCTTCCAAAGGGCCAGCTCGGTGGAGTAACCTGAGGGGGCCAGACCTCAGCACAAAGGCTTGCACACTCCTGTCCCCCAAGCTGCCCCTCCCAGGCAGCTCATGTCCCACCTGTCCTCACAACCAAAGCCTTTTCTCACCCAGGTAAGAGTCCCTCATGTCCACATTCTCCTGAGACATGTTGATGAATGTGGGGCTCACATTTGGGGGGTACACAAAGGCACCTCCGGACCAGCTGAAGCTCCCCACAGCCCCCAGAACTGGTCCATCCTGTGGAGAAAGGATTCTGGGGCTGAGCAGGGGAAGCGAGAAGAGACAGCAATTCCAAAGCAATCCCTGCCACTAACTGTACTCACTCATATGGCATCCACTTGCACCTTCCCTCCCCGCTGCTTCCCTTATCAGGGGCCTTGAAAGTACCATACTCACAGGTGTAAACACAGCACTGAAGCCCTCCTGGGACATCTCCAATTCGAAGGTACTACTGCTTATTGTCTGTGTACCTAGGGGAAGCCATGACACTTGGGTTACAGGGGGGAAGACAGGCTTTGCCAGGTCTTAGGACACCTTAGCTTTAAGAGGATCTTATATTGTAGACTAATAACCAAAGGGAGGGGTCAGTGCCCATGACCTGGAGGTCCAAGGTTCAAGAAGAAAAGGCACTTATCGAAAGGATTTCTGAAGTGAGTAGTTCCATCTCTGACTTACCCTCAATGGCAAAGATCTTCTCTTTTAGTTTGTTTTGAATGTCTCTCAAAGCATCAAAGTTCTCCACTTTAAATATGTATTCATTGGAGGGCTTTGATGCAATGTCGTTTAATTCTTTCCAGGAATGTTCCTTTTGAAACGCTGATCCCACCTGTCCCCAACAAAACCTATTTAATGAAAATAATCACAAATCTAATGTGTCTACCACTTTTTAGGTACTGATGTCCTCCAATAACACTGCAAGGTCAAATATTATTAGACCCAGTGTACAGGAGAGAAAAATGAGCTCAGAAAACAGCAAGAAGTTTAGGGAAAAGAATTAGGGTCCCCAGGCTAAAACAGTTTTCATCTTGAATGTAGTAGAAGCTGAGAGAGCAGGGGGCGGCGGGGGGGGGGGCAGTTTCTGTTCTTGAAAGGGAAGTTGCCTTAAGAGGAAGCTGTGGGCGGGCATCGCCACATCCTACCCCAACTGCATAGCGAATGATGCCTGCTGCCTCAGCCATAGGGATGACATCCTGATAACTCAGGGGGTCTCCTTTTTTCTGCCCATCAGTGATGACAATGAGGATCTTAGAGGCATCCTTTCGGGCTCCACTTGGGGCACTGAACAGTTTGTTTCTGTCAGGGAAGAAGAGGGTCCAGAGACCATTGAACAGAGGTGCTGCCAGCCCCTGATGCCTTTGTGAGCATGAAGAGGTGACCCTTCCTCTGGAAGGCCCTGGTCCTGCTAAGAGCTCCCAGCTTGGTAAGGAGACCACAGGTGGAAAATCAGTCCCATCTGTCCCTTTTTCATGGAAACAGATGAGACCCAGAGGAAAACCAAATGCTGTAGGGAAGGACCCGGAAGAAGTCAGCACTCACATGACCATCCTGATGGCTGTGGCTGTGTGCGTGAGCCCTGTCAGCTGATGCACAGAATTCAACAGGCTTAGTGGGTCTGAGATGTACATGAAGTCTTTGAAAGTGAAGTGAACCCAGAAGTCGTTGGAGAACTGCATCAGGGAGAACTAGGAGAAGCGGGTGGGGCTGGCACCAAGGCCACTCCACCGGAGCCCCAAGCGTACCTCCTGTAAGCCTCCCCAGAGGGTCCTGCGCACCCCCCTTCCCTGCTTCAAGGGCACACCTGGGTGCTGGGTCTCTGGAACTGGCTCATCACAGCCTTCACGAAGTTCAGCATCTTGTCAAAATTTCTGGAAGAAATGCTGCCTGAGCCATCAATCAGAAAGACGATGTCCTGCTCCTGCCTTGGGCACTCTGTGGAAGGAGGTAGCACCAGTCCTCTGAAGGACACTCCCAGAGCCCAGGACCTCAGCCTCCTGGTGACAAGACCTCACCCCTTCCTAACCCCTGCCCAAAACAGGGCTCCTAAGTTTCCTAAAGTCTCTAAAGAGGCTACATCTCTGATTCACCTACTCACACCTGCACAGCCAGCCTGGTTGGTAAAAAAAGTGAAAGTTCCTCCAATCCAGATGGAAGAAGCTGCCTCCCCACTTCTACCTCAGTGGTCTGTACCTCTCCCCATTGGGCCCCCCCACTCCTCTTTCCACAACATCTCCACTCTGCTCCAGCTCCTGGGTGGGGTCTCTCCTCATTGGTTAGTGCTGAACTGAACTTTCATTAATTTTCTTTTATTCAGTCTCCATAGGCTGTCAAAAAATTGCCAATGCTGCCCTGGCTGGTGTTGCTCAGTGGATTGAATGCTGGCTTACAAACCAAAAGGTCACTGGTTCGAATCCCTATCAGGGTTCATGTGTGGGTTGCTGGTCAAGTCCCCAGTTGGGGACATGTTAAATTGACATTTCTTTCCCTCTCTTTCTTGCTCCCCTCTCTCTAAAAATAAATACTAAAAAAAACTTTAAACATTTTTTAATTGTCCATGCTGACTATATTTCAAGTTGTCATGGTGAGGTATTGGGAAAAGTTTTCAATTAGCCATAATTGAGCCTTGGATAAACCTCACTGGCTATGATACTGCCACTGTGCAAAGCTTTGTTAAGTAATTTTAACATTACTCCTCATGATAGCTACATACACACTGGTCCCATTCTATTCTCAGTTTAAATACAGGATCCTACTCCCCTCCTAGGTGAATACAGAATCTGTCCTCAGAAGACAAGCTCTCCCCGTTCTCATCTCCCTTTCTGCCCCAGAAGCCTCCCAGCAGAAAGAGTGATGACCCTGATGTTCTCAAGAAAGCCCAAGTGCATGTGGGTAAAATTTACAACCTTGAAGGTGTTAAAAGGGGAACTTCATTCAGTGGCCAGATGTCATTTCCCCAAGGGCCTGAGTGTGAATGTGAAACCAGGGAGGGGCCTCAGTCCTCTGTGGGCCGGGTCTGAAGAATGCACTGTTCCACTACCTCATCTCCCATTCCCACAAGCACTGGGGAAGCCAGGCCCTGTGACTCAACCTGCATGTGTGTACATGTGAAATATATACATTCACACTGCCTACCCTTATAACCCTTTCCCAGGCTGCTGCACAAACCAATTTTCACCCAGCATACACTGGGTGAAATAAATTCCCTTCTCTCTAAAAATAATAGCAGTTGGCATTAATTGAGCCCTCACCACATGCCAGGCATTGTGCTAACCCCCGACCATGGAACATCTAATGTTACTCTTAGTGTTGGATGTATTATTATACCCATCTGAGATGTGAAGAAACTGAAGCTCAGGGAGAGTAAGGTCAGAGGAAAGGCCCTGCAGTGAGACAGTAAAGCAGGCCATGACTCCCCAGCCCATGTTTGAACCACTCCATAATCCAGTAAATTTTTTTTCCTCTTTCTTATCTGCTCTGGTAAGAGTGTCTCTGGCCCCACTGTATTCCCAGTCACATGTGTGTGGGCTCCTCTAAAGACCCAGTAGCCAGAACACTCACCCTGCAGGGCAGCTGGGAGCCTCTGGGCCTTCCAGGAAGGGGAGGCCAACAGAAAGCAGAACCCAGTCAAGTACATGTTCTCCTTGCATGCATGGTGCACAGTGGGGCCACAGGCCTGGGGACAGATGGAGTTAGTTGGAGGGGATGTCCCTGCCTCTTAGTCCCACCCACCCCATTCTAGCACCTCCATCTTCCACAAAAGCCCCAGCTCCAGCAGTCCCAGGTCCCCACTTCTTCCCCCTGGATGCTCCTGTGACCCAGGGCAACTCACCAGCAGCTGAGAGGGGTTGGTGGCAGCTGTCAGGGATAGGCCCAAGGACATATTCACAGCTTCTGGGGGTACTAAAGGGACATATATGTGCATGGTCACCCTCAGGACAGAGGAGGCTGTGTATATCTGGGCAGAGTTCAGCTTATCCTTGGGAGACAAGGAGGTCTGGCACATGAAGGGGGCTTCCGGGTCTTAAAGGATTTACTGGGGGAACAAGGGTGCAATGGGTGGGGAGGCCTGCAGGGGGTCAGGAAGCCTATCTGAGGGTAAGGATTTACAGACAAAGCTGAAGCTAGAAAATGGGTCCTTTGTGCCCCCTACAGACCCCGCAGAGCATGGGAGTCTGGACCTTGGTCTCAGGGAGGAGCAGTGACTCACCCTGCAGGTCGATGGGCTGACAGGTGGCTGTGCTATAGTGACACTGGTAGACGCCTCCTGTTTGGTTGAAAGCCTTTATTTCCTGGGGGGCTCCAACTACCACCCTGGGGAGAGATAAAGAACATTGCAGTTAAGAGTGTAGACACTACAAAGACAAATACCATATGATTTCACTTATATATGGAATCTAATGAACAAAACAAACAAACAAAACAGAAACAGACTCATAGATACAATGAACAGAGGGTTGCCGATGAGAGGGGGATGAGGGAGCTGGCTGAAAAAGGTGAAAGGATTGAGAAGTACAAATTGGTAGTTATAGAATAATCATAGGGATGCAAAGTACAGCATAGGGAATATAGTCAATAATATTGTAAGGTGTGAGGTGGGTACTAGAATTATCAGGGGGATCACTTCGTAAATCATATAATTGTCTAAACACTATGCTATGGACACTACAGCTAGGCTGCCACTCCAGCAAATTTGCTTCATCTCTCTGCCTCAGTTTCCTCATCTGTTAAATGGAAATTAATAACAACGTAAGTTCTGCATGGGAGGGATTTTTGTCTGTTTTATTCTCTGGAATATGCCTGGCTTCTGAGACATACAGTAAGTGCTCAATACTTGTTGAATTGAGCACTAAATCAATATCCACATAAAGTATGACAGTGTGTGGCACCTACTAAATGCTCAATAAATGTTAGCTGTGATGATTGAGATGGTAAGACAGCTTTTGCTTTCAGTTCAACTTTTCATAACCTTGGGGGAATTGCCCTATCAGACAGAAAGAAAAGCTTGTGAAAGAGGGGAGGAACAGAACCCTGCACAGGGAGACAGTTGATGAGAGCCTAAGGTCAGTCACCACTTGGTCCTCACCAGGAGTTGGCATACTGGACCACACTGTGTCCAAACCCAGCACTGTCTATGAGGAAGGTTGTTGGCTTGTCCGTGTCCAAGTTGAAGCAGAGAGAGGAAGCCAAGGCTGGAGAAGAGGGTGAGGAGAGAAGCTTTGGAAAAGGGTTTTCCTTCGGCTCCATCTCCCTGGGCTCAACCCCTAGTCTCCCCTGCAGGCCCAGTGTTACAATGTTTCCAGGTCTTCTGGACTCCCAGGCTTGGACCTTCTTCAGCTTTGTTTCTCTCTTTCAGATGGTCCAGAGACAGCTCTTCACCCAATGGCCTACTGGCAAGTTTCAATTCTCCATTTCTGCTAAGCAACACCTCAGCCCCTACCCCACTCTTACCCTGGGGCTCCTAAGAGGGAGAATCCAGGAAAACTTGGGGCCAAGGGGCACTGTGGACAGAGCATAAAGTTAACTTGTTTTGCCTACTTGAGAAATCTCTGGATTGTCCAGGAAACTGGCTTCTGTCTCAGAATTTTGTAAACTCCCTTCAAATCCATTCTTCAACCTCCTCTCTCTCCACTAACTCCAGATCTCAAACTCTAGATCCCTCTCCTAATGTCTGAGTCCAAAACAGGTGCATTCTCAGTTCTCTCCCTACTTAGACTCCAATCCCTTCATCCCCCTTCATCAGGGCCCCCAGCTTACCAATCAACAGAAGAAGGGATGTCCTGGTCCTGGTCATGACTGGAAGGTCAGACATGGGCTTTCAAAGCCCCTGAGCTTTGGGGGAAGGCTGGATGTTCCAAGATGCCAAGGGAACAAGTGAGCAGAGATGTGGTCAAGAGGCTGTTGTTAGACAGGGAAGTTGTCAGAATGACTGAAAAGTGGTGGGTGGAGAAGATGACTAAAATATGCAGAAAAGGGGGCCGAGGCAGCCACACTCCCATCCAGGAGTCTTTCTGACCAGAGATGACTTGACTTGCTTCTTTTGCCTCACCAATCTAAACTTGCATGGATGCCAGTCCTTGCCCTGCCCCACCTCTCCCAATTTTCCTTGTTGTACTGGCTGAAGGTTCCCTTGACCTCAAGAGAGGGAAGGGGAGAAGTCAGGGTGGGCTTAGGGCCCTAATGGAGACCCTGATGGGAACCCTCCACTTCTGGCCTGGAAACCTCTGGTCCAAGGGGTCTTCAAGCTTCGGAGCCCTTGGAGGAGTACAGGATGGGTGTTCACTCATTTATTCATCATTTATTTAACAAGTCTAATGCCAGGTCAATTTTGCACACCCTCTCTCTGCAGAGGAAGCACAGACCACAAGGCTCAGCTGTGGGGTCAGTGGAGAAAGCAAATGTGTAAGCAGCATGACTTTGCTATGAGGAGAAACACATTGGCCACAGAGAACATTACCCAGGCTGAGAGGGGTGGTTAGGCAAGGCACCCTTGAGTTCACACTTGAGCTAAATCTTGAAGGCACCTGACTGCAGAGCTCCCCTCCAAGGGACCATATTTCAGAAGGAATGGGCAAATGTGGAAGAGGCATGAGACAGGAGGAACTTTGGGGAAATATGAGATGGAACCAGAGAGTGGGAGGTGGGAGGTAGCAAGAAATGAGGTCAGCGTCATGGGGGAGGAAAAGAAGGGGAAGCTGGTCATAGGCCCAGAAACCCTTTTTAAGGCACACAATATTATTTTGAGGACAGAAAGAAGCGTTGTCCTTCACATTTATATTTTAGGAAGCTAGAAAGAGGGGCTGAAGAGGAGGGAGATGATGGGGACCTGTGGAGTGAGCTAGTGGCCATGGCGATGGACCAGAAGGTGACTGGTCACTGAGGGGAGGACAGTAGTGCCAGTCCCCGAGCTACAGGACATCAGAGGAGGGGAGGGGAGGTGGGTTAGACCAACTTTGGTTTTGAGAATACTAAAATGTAGTGTTTAAGAGCTTAGATTCTTTCAACCTCTCTATGCCTCAGTTTGATCATCTGCAAAACTGGGGTTTTAAAATAAAAAAATAAAAGTATGTGCCTTCTATTGTTGCTGGGAAGGTTGAGTCAGTAAGTGTGAAATATTTAGAAGAGTGTATAAGAGCTTTAATTCCTGGCTGTTATCATTGCTGTGTTGTGATGAGTTTTGCATTAGGTAAGAGGAGCCTGAAGGGCTCTGGGTGGCAATTGGGTGTGTGGGGCTGTATCTCAGGAGAAAAGTCTGGGTTGGAGATGAGTTTTGGAACCATCAGCAAAAGTGCTGGATGAGATCCTGGTGGGAGTGTGAAGAAGGAGGAGAAAGAACTGCCTCGGTGAGTCCCAGGGAAATGCCAATGTTGGTAGCAGAGTAGGCATCTGTGGAAATTAAGAAGGAAGGAGTCTGTGAACAGAGAGAGACCCAAGAGCAAGAAGAGCATCTTGGAAGGGCAGCCTAGAGAGAGAAGTGGGAGCATTGTCACAGGTCACCAGACATCAAGTGAAGTCATAAATAAGAAAGTCCCTAGATCTGGCAACAGAGGCTATTGGTGGCCCTGGCTGTGCCAGCATGGTGGGAGCTGGAGGCTTAAGGTCCTGCCATGGGGAGGTGGGCAGCACTATCGCCTACAGACAAGCAGCCCTGAAGACCTCAGACACCATGTGGCTGAGAAAGTCCCTGAAATACTTAGAGGTAAAGAAACTTTGAAAGAGAAAGAAAGGTGAGGTGGGACTGTGGTAAATTCTAAGAAGGAAATGGTGACAGAAAAACCCAGTAAGACAAAGAAGAAGTGGCTCAGACTCTGGAGAGGATAAACAATAAACCAGAAATTATTCAAGCTGTTACAGAACCCCATATGTGCTGTTTTGGAACAGCTGTGGGGTTTGATTGCCCGCCAACAAGAAGAGTGACTCCCAATGCAAGAGTTTGGTGAAAAAGGAAAGGGTTATTTACAGTTTATACAGATTCAGAATAAAGGTGAATTTCTGCCATTAAGTCCCACTCCCTTTAAAATATCCCCCAAACAAATAATCCTGCCCCTCTTTGCCAACCCAGGCCACTTTCAGAACATGCCCATCAGAGGTACCATCTTCCAGAAAAATGGAAGTCCACAGTTCAGCATTTCCGGCATCTCCCACTAATATGTGCTTGGTTAGGCAGGTCTGCACAATTTCCAGCTCCATCAGCTCTGCTGCTGTGTTCTCCAGGAAGGTTTCCCAGTGGGTCTCCTCTTTCTTAATCCAGCTCTTAATCCAAAACCGTATGGCCTCTCCTTACACACCAGACCTCATGGCCAAATCCCCCTACTCCATGGCTCCCATGGCTCCTTCCTCATGGCTGCCACTCACTATTGACCATGTCTGATGGAGTGGTCCTTCCACTCCCTTTCAAACCGCATGGATGCTACTTCATGCCTGCCTACCCTTGTTTTAAATGCTGATCCAGAACTTCCTATGTGACCTCATAGCTGGTCCTTCCTACAAGCTACTTTTGTCAGTTCGCCCATATCTTTTACCTTCTTTTAGCTGCCATCTTTAGTCAGGCCAGAGTCTCCTGTGACCCAGGAGACATCTCAATGGACCACCACCACTGACTATGTCACAAGCCACTGAACGCTCTGAAAGTTATGTAAACCTTTTGTCTAGGGTGTCAGCACAGCTATCAACTAGTTATTGTAATGCAAGTTATCTTAATCACTGTATCATTCACTTCCCCTATCCCCTAACCATGGGCTGGGGGGAATTTGCTGGGTCTCTATTTTCATAGACCCCCCTGATTCTGCACCCCATTACAAAGCCAGAAGTCTGAGAGACTCGGGGCTTGTCTAATGGATAGTGTGGGTACCAGTGGCCTCTGGTTTTGAAGGTGCCTTGAATTCTGGCCTTGCTGTTAGTCCTTTTCCTCTGACTGGGGTTCCACATTTGCTGGGTGAAGGTAGACAAAACAAGAACATTGGAAAATAAGACTTCATCTCTTCTCTCAGGTGCCCAAGATACTTTCATGATACTTCAGAAAAAAACCAAGGTAAGACACCTCACCTTTGGAAAGGATAACTTGGATCATAAAAGTATTGAACAGGATGTATCCTTAATTCAACCCACCCATTTTACAGATGAGGGAACTGAAGATCCAGCCAGAACTATAGAGGGTATACAACTCATAGCCCCATTTCAGTGAGTCATGAATGACATTTCTAGAAAAAGGATGGCAGCTGAGGGAGGATGATAAAAGCAAGAAAGTGATTGACACCCAAGTTACCCATCTCCTCAGCCCAGTGGGTTCATGAGTCAGTCACATCCAGGTCTGTTCATCTGGTACCCCTAGGGTGTTTAGAACCAGACTGAGCCTGTGGCAAGAGGTCAAAGGCCAAGACAAGGTCTGGGGATGTTTAGAGAACAGCCAGCTTTTACCACTGCTGGCATTCCTGACTTAATAAGTTTCTGTCCAGAGGTGCTGACTGAACAAGAATCCTGCAGGGTGGTGGGGCTGCATCTGATCTGCCACATATTTGGGGGAGTGGCAGGTGGGTAAAGAAACTAGGACAGAAACTGATTTGATTCAGGTCTGAATTGCCAGAGCTAAATGGAACTGAATAATTTAAGGTCTGTCTCTTGGGGTATTTTTCCCCATGGGAAGATGAGAACAGAAATCTGGTGTGCAGCAACCCTTGGATTTCTCAATTCATATCCACTCTACACCCACCCAGAGGGCCTGAACATGTCTTCCAGAAAGTTTCTGCCCCTCCTCTTGCTACATGCAATCTGTCTCACTTCTCTGTCTTTAAAGGACAATTCCCCACCTCACCCCCAAATTTCTCTGTCAGGTCATTTTGCTCCCAGGAGGGAAGGGATAAAGGGATAGGACCCTCCCTGTGATGCTCTCAGAGGTTAAGGATAAATCCTTGAAGGCTAAGCCAAGTGGACTCATCAGGAAGGTCCTACAGATGGAGAAAGCATAACTGAATCCTGTAACTATCCCAAGGATGGATGGAGGGAAACACTCCTGGCCCCCCGATTTTGAGTGCCAGCTATGTCATGGCCTGTGATAAGAAAAAGGGGATCGAACAGCTATGAGTTGGGGTAGCAACACTATCAAGAAACCTTCAGGCTTTACCACAAGTTTAGTTTCTTGCACCAAGTAGGCAAACAGAACCTTTGGGAAGGCAGTGGTATTAGTTACAATACAGGGACAGCTGCTGTATCAGAAGCTTGGAATACCAATGTCTTAAATGAGATCAGTATCCATTTCTGCCCCCTACTTATGTATGAATATGGAGTGGCTCTACAGAGTTAGAACCCAGGCTCCTTCTATCTTACTCTGGCCGTCTTGGATGTTGCTCTCATCTGTCTGCAAGGTCCTAAATGGTGCACCATGACAACTATGCTCAAGCTGGTGCAAAAAGGGTGAGGAGAAAAGGAGGACACTCCTTCTCTCAGAGGATCCAACTCTAAAGTTTCTCACTGACTCTACTCACATCCTATAAGCCAGAACCCAGCTATATGACTATCCCTAGGTGCAAAGCAAATGGAAATGTCCTCTTTGACTGGGTGGCTGTATGTTATCTATTGAAGCATAACAAATCATTGAATTGAAACAATTTATTATTTCTCACAGTTCTGTGAGGTGATAATCTGGGCAGTTCTTTTTTGGGGTTTGCCTGGGCTGAAAGGTCCTTGATGACCTCATGCATGCAGTTCTGCTGGCTGTCAGCAGGAGGCCTCAATCATCTCCTTGTGTGCTTGCACATTCATCAATGGGCTAGAGCAGCGATTTTCAACAGGTGTGTGGCAAAAATTTTTAAAACATGCAATACCTGACTATTTGGTCACAGGCACTGGGCTCTTTTTCTTTACATTGTCAAATAAAAAAATAACAACTGCCAGCACAATAGCCATCTGGTGTAAATGAATCAAAATTATACTTAATTTTTTTTGTCAGATTGACAAAAAAATATATATATAGGTGTGCCACAGAATTTTAGTAATTAGTTGATGTGTACCATGAGATGAAAGAGATTGAAAATCACTGGGCTAGATGGGTCTCAGCATGATAGTCACAGGGTTATGAGAGAGCAAGAGCAGAAGCTGTGGACCTTCTGACCCTCCTACCACATTCCACTGGTCAAAGCAAGCCATGAGACTGGCCCTGATTCAAGCAGGTAGGGAGCAGGCCCCACCACTTGGTGGGAGGAGTAGTAATGTGACATTGCAAAGGAGCAGGATGGAGGGAGGCACAATTCATTGGTGGTCATAATTACAACAATCTACTATGGTGGCCCAGTTAAGAACCTATTTCTAAGTAAGATAGAGAGACTGGAGACTGAGGGGATTTACTTGTTCTTAAGCAAGGGACCTCAAAAAGTAAAAGCCAGGGCAGACTTTCCTGGATTTGGCTGCTTATCAGCAGAGATTTGTGGCCTTGTTAGTAACCGTGTGCTCATCTAGGTTAATTTGTCACTAAAAGTGATTTCCTTTCTAACTGATTATAAAGCTCCTATCTGGCTGAACTCAAAACAAGCCTCCAATTCAAAGATGCCCATGTGGACTCTGAGCCCTCAGGACCTTAACTGCCTATCCAAGAACAGGTGCCTGCAGACTCAGAGGCCTTCTCCTTTCCTGGGTCAATTAAGGACTTCTGGAGAAGATCTGGCCAAGATGGAGGCATAGGTAGAAATGCTTTGCTTCCTTGCACAACCAACAGAAGGATAACAACCAATTTAAAAACAAAAAACAACCAGAACTTCCAGAGAACAAAACAGTATGGGAGTCCAACAACCAAGGAGTTAAAGAAACATTCACCCAGACTGGTAGGAGGGGTGTCTCCTACCTGGGCAGCTGGGATGGAGAGGATGTGCAGTAAGGTGGCAGACCATGTGGGTGAGGCGGGGGCTGGCTGACCAGGTAGTCTCACATTCATGCACAGATAAGCCAGGAGGAACAACTGGGGAGCAAGACAGACCATGGAATCCAGGGTTTCATTGTGGGAAACTAAAGCCTAAAAACCTCTGGCTATAAAACCTGTGGGGTTGTGGTGGCAGGAGAAACTCCCAGTCTCACAGGAAAATTCATTGGAGAGAAGTCCACGAGGTCCTAGAACATACACAAACCCACCCACCTAGAAATCAGCACTGAAAGGGCACAATCCACTTGTGGAAAGTGAGAGAAGTGACGGAAAGTGGAAAGAGAATGGAGTAAATGGCACTGTTCCCTCTCTGACCCCTCCCCCACATACATCACCACAATGCAGCAAAGAAGGTAGCCCCATCCTGGAGAATACCTAAGGCTCTACCCCTGAAAATGTAACAGGTGTGCCAAGGCAAAGACATATGGCTCAAATGAAGGAACAGATTAAAACTACAGAAAAAGAACTAAGCGACAGGGAGATAGACAACCTATCTGAGGCAAAACACTGGTTTTCAGGATGTTCACAGAATTGATTGAGTTTGGTCGCAAAAGGAAGGAGGAAATGAAGGCTATACAAAGTGGAAAAAAGTATACAAATACAGGGAACTAACAGTGAAGGGAAGGAAATTGGAACTAAAATCAATGATTTGCAACAAAAGGAAGAAATAAACATCCAACCAGAACAGAATGAAGAAACAAGAATTCAAAGAAATGAGGAGTAGCTGAGGAGTCTCTGGGACAGCTTTAATCACTCCAACATCCGAATCATAGGAATGCCAGAAGGAGAAGAAAAAGAGCAAGAAATTGAAAATTTATTTGAACAAATAATGAAGTAGAACTTCCCCAATCTGGCAAAGGAAATACACTTCCAGGATGTCCAGGAAGCTCAGAGAGTCTCAAAAAAGTTGGAGCCAAGGAAGAATACACTAAGGGACATCATAATTACATTACCCAAGATTAAAAATAAGGAGAGAATCCTTGAAGCAGCAAGAGAAAAGGTGACAGTTACCTACAAAGGAGTTCCCATGAGACTGTCAGCTGATTTCTCAAAGGAAACCTTACAGGCAAGAAGGGGCTGGAAAGAAGTATTCCAAGTCATGATAGTCAAGGACCTACATCCAAGATTACTCTATCCAGCAAAGCTACCATTTAGAATGGAAGGGCAGAAAAAGTGCTTCCCAGATAAGGTCAAGTTAAAGGAGTTCATTGTCACCAAGCCCTTACTATATGGAATGTTAAAGGGACTTATCTAAGAAAAAGAGGATCAAAAACTATGAACAGTAAAATGACAACTGACAATTATCAACAACTGAACCTAAAAAACAAAAGTAAAAACTCAGCAAACAATAGAACAGGAACAGAATCACAGAAATGGAGATCAGATGGAGAGTTATCAGTGGGCAGGGGGATGGGGAGCATGGGGGAGAAAAGGTACAGGGAACAAGAAGCAGAATTGGTAGGCACAAAATAGACAGGGGGAGGTTAAGAAAAGTATAGGAAATGGAGAAGCCAAAGAAGTTATATGTACAATCCATGGACATGAACTAAGTGAGAGGGGGATGCAGGAGGGTGGGGAGTTGCAGAGTGAAGGCAGATAAAGCAGAGAAAAAAATGGGACAACTATAATAGCATAATCAATAAGATATACTTTTAAAAAAAGGACTTCTGGAGATATTGAGTTCTTTTGTCTTTCAACTTAAAACAGAGGAAAAACATTTTATTTTTAAAAATGTTTTAATTTTTAGAGGGAGGGGAAAGGAGGGAGAAAGAAAGGGAAAGAAACATCAGTGTATGGTTGCCTCTCATGCGCCCCCTATTGGGGGCCTGGCCTGCAACCCAGGCCTGTACACCAACTGGGAAACAAACCAGTGACCCTTTGCTTCGCAGTCAGGTGCTCAATCCACTGAGCCACACCAGCCAGGGCAGAAAAACATTTTAAATGGATTTTGAAGTTAGGAGAGGAAGCTGTGTAGAACTATTGAAAGGTGACATGTGCTGTTGCAACTCAAAGCTTCGTAATCACCCTCTGATGGATAACATTTTATAGCTCTTTGAATATAAGTAAAATTCCTCACTCTGGCTTACAAAGCCACATGCCCAAGCTCCTGCCCATTCTCCTGGCCTAACCAGTGCTGCTTTCTGACTTGAGCCAGGTATCCCTCCTCTTCTTCCTATCACAGTTGGAACTAATGTTCATTTAAGCCATGGTTTTCTTGTTTCAGCGAACCACAGGAAATTGCCATTTTTGTCAATAAACATGTCAGCAATTTCATATGGTTCACTCAATATAACAGCTAAATAACAGCCACTCTCTCTCCCCACACCTCCCTCGTGCCTGCTGCAGGGCCATTCCCCTGAGACCATCAGGACAGTAGAAGAGAAAAGCTTTGGAGATGGACAGAGTCAGGTTTGAATCAAAGCATCATTTTCTTTTCATCTGCATGAACTCAGGCAATTGTTATGACCTCTAAGCCTCAGTTTCCTCATAAGTGAAATTCAGATGCTATTAAATGGCAAGTGGAGGCGACTTAGCAGGACTGGTGTGAGAATTAGACTGGATGCATGCTCAGCCCAGAGTCATGGTTACTGCACTAACAAAAATATGGGATATGGGCAGTGGGGGTACTCCCTGAGGAGAGAGGTCTACACAGAAACAGCTCTAAACTTCATCTGAAACCACCCTTGGTAGCAGGTGCTGTAGGTGCCCCGCTTAAATCCGTGTGAGCCTTACCAGGGGATATACTCACCTGTCAGACTTCCCACTAGAAGCACCTGTATCATTCTCTTTGACCACCAGAATCCACTCTTCCCACATTCAGGGCAGACCAGGGAATCAATGCCCAACACCTCCCCCCAGAGCAGCTCTCAGCCAATTATTATGTGAAAATGATGTATATATTTCTTAATTCCTTCTCTCCTCAGGTGGGAAATGGCACAGGTGTATGTTCTACTCTCTTTCCCAGAACTCCCCAGTGGGGTTCCACTGCAGGGGCTCAAGCAGTGCTTCTTTTCATAACACACCCTTTACCAGCTGCCTTCTCTTCCCAAGTTCATGTCCCTTCCATATTGGTATTTCATTGTTTTGAATTTGTTGGTGTGACACTAGTTAATAAAATTATGTAGGTTTCAGGTGTACAATTCTATAATACATCATCTGTATGCTGTATTGTGTGTTCTCCACCCAAAGTCCAGTTTCCTTTCATTACTGTGTATCTTCCCTTTACCCCCTTCTACTGCCCCACCCCCATCCCTCTGGTAATCATACTATTATCTGTGTCTATGAGATTTTTAAAAAGATTTTATTTATTTATTGTTAGAGAGAGGAGAAGGGAGGAAGAGAGGGAGGGAAACATCAATGTGTGGTTGCCCCCTACATGGCCCCAACTGGGGATATGGCCCACAACCCAGGCATGTGCCCTAACTGGGAATCGAACAAGCAACCCTTTGGTTCACAGCCTGCTCTCAATCCACTGAACTACACCAGCAATGGCTATGAGATTTCTGTTTGCAAAATCCCTTCACCTTTTCACCCAGCCACCAACCACCCACCCATCTTACAACTGTCTGTTTTCTGTATCTATGAGTCTGTTTCTATTTCATTTGTTTGTTTTGTTCATTAGATTCCACATACAAGTGAAATCTTATGGTATTTGTCTTTCTCTGACTTGCTTGCACTTAGCATAATATCCTCAAGGTTCATCCATACTATTGCAAAAGTAAGATTTCCTTTTTTATGGCCAAGTAGTATTCCACTGTGTAAATATACCACAGCTTTTTTGTCCACTCATCTACTGACAGGCACTTGGGCTGCTTCCAAATCTTGGCTATAGTAAATAACACTACAATGAACATAGAGGTACATATATTCTTTCAAATTAGTGTTTCAACTTTCTTCACATATAATCATAGAATTGGAATCACTGGGTCATAAGGCAGTTCCCTTTTTTATACCTAAAAAGATATTACTTTTTATTACTAAAGCAGTAATTGCAGTTTATTAGATTTTTTATTTTTAATATATTTTACCGATCATGCTATTACAGTTGTACCATTTGTTTTTCCCCTTTATTCCCCTCTTCCCTGTACCCCACCTCCCACCATCATTCCCCGCCTAAGGTGGGGAATGTTCATGTCCATGGGTCATACATGTAAATTCTTTGGCTTCTCCACTTCCCATATTATTCTTAACCTCCTGTCTATTTTGTTCCTAACATTCATGCTAGGAATAAATGTTATTCCTGTACCTTTTCCCCCATTCTCCCCCTTCCCCTCCCCACTGATAACCCTCCATGTGATCTCCATTTCTGTGATTCTGTTCCTATTCTATTGTTTGCTGAGCTTGCTTTTGTTTTTGTTTTAGGTGTAGTTGTTAATAACTGTGAATTTCCTGTCATTTTACTGTTCATATTTTTTAATCTTCTTTTTCTTAGATAAATCCTTTAATATTTCATGTAATAAGGGCTTGCTGATGATGAACTCCATTAACTTGACCTTATCTGGGAAGCACTTTATCTGCCCTTCCATTCTAAATGAAAGCTTTGCTGGGTAGAGTAATTTTGGATGTAGGTCCTTGCCTTTCATGACTTGGAATACTTCTTTCCAGTCCCTTCTTGCCTGCAAGGTTTCCTTTGAGAAATCAGCTGACAGTCTCATGGGAACTCCTTTGTAGGTAACTGTCACCTTTTCTCTTGCTGCTTCAAGGATTCTCTCCTTATTTTTAACCTTGGGTAACGTAATTATGATGTGTATTAGTGTGTTCCTCCTTGGCTCCAACTTCTTTGAGACTCTCTGAGCTTCCTGGACATCCTGGAAGTGTATTTTCTTTGCCGGATTGGGGAAGTTCTCCTTTATTATTTGTTCAAATAACTTTCCCACTTGTTGCTCTTTCTCTTCCCCTTCTGGTACCCCTATGACTTGGATGTTGGAATGTTTAAAGCTGTCCTGGAGGTTCCTAAGCCTCTCCTTATTTTTTTGAATTCTTGCTTCTTCATTCTTTTCTGTTCGGTCCTTCATTCTTTTCTGTTTCTTCCTTCTGGTCCACTCCATTGATTTGAGTCCCAGTATCCTTCCCATCACTGTTGGTTCCCTGTGCATTTTCCTTTACTTCACTTAGCATAGCCTTCATTTTTTCCTCTAATTTGTGACCAAATCCAACCAATTCTGTGAGCATCCTGATCACCAGTGCTTTGAACTGTGCATCTGATAGGTTGGCTATCTCTTCATCGCTTAGTTGTATTTTTTTCTGAAGCTTTGATATGTTCTTTCATTTGGGCCATTTTTTTTGTCTTGATGCACCTGTTACATAGCGAGGGGTGGAGCCTTAGGTATTCACCAGGCGAGGTAACCCACATCACTGTGTTGTGACACTGTATGTGGGGAAGGGGTTTGAGAGGGAACAATGGCACTTGCTCTGTTCTCTGCTGGACCTCAGTCACTTCCCTTGTTACCCACAATCAAATTGGGCCCTTCTGGTGCTGCATCCTGGGTGGGTGGGCTTGTGTATGTTCTAGGACCATGTGGGTCTCTCCAACAAACTCTCCTGTGAGGCTGGGAGTTTCTCCCACTGACGCGTCAACCCCCACAGGTGTTTTCAATCAGTGGTTTGAAGCTTCACTTCCCCATGCTGGAGCCCTGGTCTGTTTCACTCCCCAATTGTCTCTCCCAGTTTATCTGCATGCAAATGTGGGACCACCCACTCCGCCAGCTGCCTTGCCAGCCCTGCTCCATAATCCACTGCCTAGCTGGGTCCTCCAGCTGCTGCCCTGATGGGAGTCCTCTCCATCCGGCTGCCCATCTCTGCCCCTCCTACCAGTCTGGATGAATGTTTCTTTAACTCCTTGGTTGTTGGATTTCCATACAGTTCAATTTTCTGCAAGTTCTGGTTGTTTTTTGTTTTTAATTGTTGTTGTCCTTCTTTTGGTTGTGCAAGGAGGCACAGTGAGTCTACCTGCACCTCCATCTTGGCCAGAAGTCTAATCCTCATTTTTTTTAATTCTTTTTTCTTCTTGCTGTTCTAGTTGAATATTTCTTTCTTCCTTATGTTCCAATCTTTTATTTGAATCCTAGCTTCCTACACTTCACCGTTGCTTCCCTGTAGGTTTTCTTTATTTTACTTAATCTAACCTTCATTTCTTCTTTTATGATGTTGCCATACTCAATGAGTTCTTTGAGCATCTTGATCAACAGTGTTTTCTACTCTGCATCTGATCAGTTGGCTATCTCCATTTCACTTAGTTCTTTTTCTGGGGGTTGTTCTGTTCTTTCATTTGGATCATATTTCTTTGTCCCCTCAATTTGGCAGCCTCCCTATGTTTGTTTCTGTGTATTAGGTGGAACTGCTTTGACTCCCTGTAAAAGGCAACTGTAAACAGTGTGGGGTGGATTTTTAGGTAATAACCAAGGTGGGGCAAACTGCTTTACTGCTTTGTGCCTCTGTGAGGGGGCAGACCTTGGAGAGGGGACTGTGCCTGTGTCTGGCTTCTGGGGGTTTGTCTAGCACTCACCCCATTTCCAGTCACTTTGCCCACTCCCTGTATGTGACTAGTATCTCTCCAGCTGTTGTCCTGATGTCAAATTGCAGAGTTCGTGGGTTTGCATGTTCTAAGAAAGTGCAGGCCCTTTAAGTGAAGCTTCCTGAAAATTTGGCAGTTTCTTCTGCTGCTCCAGCCCCCACAGGTTTTTACGGCAGAAGTGTTGGGGATTTATCTTCCTGGTGCTGGAATGCTGGGCTGTGTGGTCTAGCCTGGGGCTGGAATGGCTCTCTCCCAAGGTATCCCTCCCAATTTTTATCCACTACACATGAATGTGGGACCACCCATACCCTTTCCACTGCTCCCACTGCCTCGCAGCTCCACACCACATCTCTCCTCTCCACCATGTCTCCTCATCTCCATCCCTGCTACCCATCTGAATGATTGGGGATTCTTTAACCCCCAGTTGTCAGACTTCCATGCAGTTCAATTTTCTGACATTTCTGGGTGCTGTTCATTATGAGATTTTAGTTGTAATTCTTTTCGTGGTTGCACAAGGAAGTAAATTGTGTCTACCTATGCCTCCATCTTTTAAAAATATATTTTATTGATTATGCTATTACAGTTGTCCCATTTTTTCTCCCCTTTATTTCCCTCTCCCCTGTACCCTACCTCCAACCATCATTCCCTCACCTTAGTTTATGTCCACGGGTCATGCATAGAAGTTCTCTGGCTTCTCCATTTCCCATATTATTCTTAACCTCCATCTGTCTATTTTGAAACCTACCATTTATGCTTCTTATTCCTTGTACCTTTTCCCCCATTTCCTCCCTTCCTCTCCCCGCTGATAACCCTCCATGTAATCTCTATTTCTGTGAATATATTTCTGTTCCAGTTGATTGCTTAGTTAATTTTTGTTTTTGTCTTTGTAGGTTCGGTTGTTGATAGTTGTGAGTTTGTTGTCATTTTACTGTTCATAGTTTTTGATCTTCTTTTTCTTAGATAAGTCCCTTTAACATCCCATACAGTGAGGGCTTGGTGATGATGAACTCCTTGAACTTGACCTTATCTGAGAAGCACTTTATCTACCCTTCCATTCTAAATGACAGCTTTGCTGGATAGAGCAATTTTGGATGTAGGTCATTGCCTTCCATGACTTGGAATACTTCTTTCCAGCCCCTTCCTGCCTGGAAGGTCTCTTTTGAGAAATCAGCTGACAGTCTGATGGGAACTCCTTTGTAGGTGACTGTCCCTTTATCCCTTGCTGCTTCTAGAATTCTCTCCTTCATTTGAAGCTTGGCTAATGTAATGATGATGTGCCTTGGTGTGTTCCTCCTTCTGTCCAACTTCTTTGGGACTCTCTGAGCTTCCTGGACTTCCTGACAGTCTATTTCCTTTGCCAGATTGGGGAAGTTCTCCTTTATTATTTGTTCAAATAAGTTTTCCACTTGTTGCTCTTCTTCTTCCCCTTCTGGGACCCCTATAAATCAGATGTTGGGACATTTAATGATGTCCCGGAGGTTCCTAAGCCTCTCCTCATTTTTTTTTTTGAATTCCTGTTTCTCCCTTGTTTTCTGTTTGGTTGTTAGTTTCTTCCTTCTGGTCCACTCCATTGATTTGAGTCCCAGTTTTCCTTCCATCTCTATCAGTTCCCCATGCATCTTCCTTCATTTCACGTATTGTAGCCTGCATTTGTTCATCTAATTTGTGAGCAAAATCAACCAATTCTGTGAGCATCCTGATCACCAGTGCTTTGAACTGTGCGTCTGATAGGTTGTCTATCTCTTCATGGCTTAGAGGAATTGGCTCTGGGGATTTTATTTGTTCTCCTGTTTGAGCCATTTTTGGTGGTTTTTTTGTTTTGGTTTGGTTTTGGTCTGGTCGTGGCTGTTACATAGTGAGGGGTGGAGCCTTAGGTGTTCCCCAGTGCAGGGCAGCCCAATCACTGAGTTGTGACACTGTATGTGGGGACGGGGTCTGAGAGGGAACAATGGCGCCTGCTCCACTCTCTCCTGGATTCCACTCCCTTCCACTGCTTCCCTTTCGCCTGGACCGTCTGCGCGCGCGAATGTGGGACCACCTAGTCAGCCAGCCACCTTGTGGGGCCTCACTGGGTCTGCACAGTTGCCACCCCGTGCCCAGGGTCCACCAGGTGCTGCCTGTGCACCTGGGAAGTGCCAGCTGCTGCTGCCTGTGTTCCCGGGTCGGCACCTCCACTTTTTTCTGTCGCGACTCTGCCCCTCTTACCGGTCTGGATGAATGGTTGTTGGACTTCCGTACAGTTCAATTTTCTATCAGTTCTGGTTGTTTTCTTGTTTCTAAATATTTGTTGTCCCCAGTTTTGGTTGTGAGAGGAGGCACAGTGTGTCCACCTACTCCTCCATCTTGGCCAGAAGTCTTCCTTTACTTAATTCATTTATCAGTTCCGGTAGTTTTTTTGGTAAAATCTTTGGGGTTCTCCATGTATAGTATCATGTCATCCAGTGACAAATGATGACAGTTTTTGTCTTTTTTTCCAATTTGGATGCCTTTTATTTCATCTTCTTGTCTGATTGCTGAGGCTAAGACTTCCAATACTACTGCTAAATAAGAGTGGTGAAAGAGGACATTCCTGTTTTGTTCACAATCTCTTTTTTTAATTTTTTAATTGTTTTTCGATTACAGCTGCCTATATTTTCTCCCCACTCCTCCCCCCAACCCTCTCCAAACCCACCTCCCTCCCTTGCTTCCACCCTCCCCCTTGATTTTGTCCATGTGTCCTTTATAGTAGTTCCTGAAAACCCTTCTCCCCACTGCCCCCCCCCCCCGGCTATTGTTAGATTGTTCTTAATTTCATTGATTCTGCTTATATTTTGTTTGCTTTTTTCTTTTGTTGATTATGTTTCAGTTAAAGGTGAAATCATGTGGTATTTGTCCCTTTTTTGCCCATTGAGTATGATGTTGGCTGTGGGTTTGTCATATATGACCTTTATTATGTTTCTTCTATTTCCACTTTGCTGAGAGTTTTTATCATAAAAGGGTTTAATCAAATGCTTTTTCTGCATCTATTAATATAATCATGTGATTTTTATCCTTCATTTTGTTTATGCTGTGTATCATGTTTATTAATTAATGGATATTATACCAAGCTTGCATCACTGGAATAAAGCCCATTTTTGTCATAGTGTATGAACTTTTTAATGTATTGCTGGATTCAGTTTGGTAATATTTTGTTGAGAATATTAGAATCTATGTTCATTGAGGATATGGCTATAATTTTCTTTGTCCTTATTTCTTTTGGAATTAGGATAATGCTGGCTTGGGAGTCTGGTCTTCTATTGATTTTTTGGAATAATTTCAGAAGAAAAGGTGTTAGTTCTTCTTAAATATTCTGTAAAATTCATGTGTGAAGCCATCTGGTTCAGGACTTTGGTTTGTTAGAAGTACTTTTTTGGGGGGGTGGGGAGGAATTTTGTCAAAATTTTTAATATGTACATTTGTTTTTGTTCAGTCCATAAAGTTTTATTGGAACACAGTCACATCCTTTTTTTCACATATTGCCCATGGTTTCATAAAGTTTCTTTTATTGTTGTTCAAGTACAGTTGTGTCCATCTTCCCCCATCTCTTCCTTCCCAACTCACCAACTTCCACCTCCCACCCTCAATCCTACCCCTCTTTAGTTTTGTCCATGAGTCCTTTATACATATTCTTTGATGACCCTTCCTCTCCTTTTCCCTGTTATCCCCGCCTCCCCTCTCCACTGGTTACTGTCAGTCTGTCCTTTATTCTACTGTCTGTGTTTATATTTTGCTTGCTTGTTTGTTTTGTTGATTAGGTTCCACTTAAAGGTGAGATCATATGGTATTTTTCTTTCACCACCTGGATTATTTCACTTAGCATAATGCTCTTCAGTTCCATCCATGCTGTCACAAAGGGTAGGAGCTCCTTCTTTCTTTCTGCTGTGCAGTATTCCATTGTGTAAGTGTACCACAATTTTTTGATCCACTCATTTGCAAATGAGCATTTAGGTTGATTCCAACACTTGGCTATTATAAATTGTGCTGCTGTGAATATTGGGCTTCACAGGTCCTTTTGAATTGGTGTTTCAGGGTTCTTTGGGTATAATCCTAGCAGTGGAATTGCCAGATCAAAAGGCAGTTCCATTTTTATTTTTCTGAGAACATTCCATACTGTTTTCCACAGTGGCTACACCAGTCTGCAGTCCCACCAAGAGTAGACTAGGGTTCCCTTTTCTCCACAACTTCACCAGCACTTGTTTGTTGATTTGGTTATGATGGCCATTCTGACTGGTGTGAAGTAGTATCTCATTGTGATTTTAATTTGCATCTCTCTGATGACTAGTGATGCTGAGCATCCTTTCATATGTCTCTGAACCCTCTGTGTGTCCTCCTTGGAGAAGTGTCTGTTCAGGTCCTTTGCTGATTTCTTTTTTTAAGATTTTATTTATTTATTTTTAGATTATTTAGTTGCTTCTTGCATGCTCCCCACCAGGACCTGGCACGCAACCCAGGCATGTCCCCTGACTGGGAATTGAACTGGTGACCCTCTGGTTCACAGCCCACACTCAATCCACTGAGCTACACCAGCCAGGGCCTTTGCTGATTTCTTAATTGGGTTATCTGTATTCCTGGAATGGAGTCATGTGAGTTCTTTTGTATTTTGGAGATCAAACCCTTGTCTGAGCCATTGTTGATAAATATGTTTTCCCAAACAGTTGGTTCCCTTTTCATTTTGCTGATTTTTCTTTAGCTATGCAGAAGCTTTTTATTTTGATGAAATCCCATTTTCTTTCTTTATATCCCTGGCCCTGAACCTGATGGTTTCACAGGATAATTTTACAAAACATTTATAGCAGAGCTAACCCCTATCCTTCTGAGACTATTCCAAAAAATCCAAGAAGAGGGAAGACTTCCGGACAGTTTTTTATGAAGCCAGCATCATCCTAATCCCCAAAACAGATAAAGACACAACAAAGAAAGAAAACTATGGGCCAACATTGCTGAGGAACACAGATGCTAAAATCCTCAACAAAATATTGGCAGACCACATCCAGCAATACATTAAAAAGATCATACACCATGATCAAGTGGGATTCATCCCAGGGATGCAAAGATGGTACAATATTCAGAAATTAATAAATGTAATACAGTACATTAACAAAATGAAAGACAAAAATCACATGATTGTATTAACAGATGCAGAAAAAACATTTGATAAAGTAAAGAACCCATTTATGACAAGACACTCAGCAAAGTAGGAGTAGAGGGAGCATACTTCAACATAATAAAGGCCATATATGAGAAATTTATAGCCAACATCATACTCAATGGGCAAAAACTAAAATCTTCCCCACTAAGATCAGGAACAAGACAAGGATGTCCATGTTCACTACTTCTATTCAACATAGTATTGGAAGTCCTAGCCACAGTGATCAGACAAGAAAAAGAAATAAAAGACATCCAAATTAGAAAGCAGGATACAAAACCGTCATTGTCTGCAGATGACATGATAGTCTACGTAGAAAATCATACAGACTCCACTGAAAAACTATTCAAGCTAATGTTGGGAGTATTTTGATTACTACTTTAATTTCATTTGTTGTAACAGTCTATTCATATTTTCTTGTTGTTTCTGATTCAACTTTGGAATATTGTATGTTTCTAGGAATTTATCTATTGTATCCAGATTGTCCAATTTCTTAGCATATAATAGTTCACAATTTCTTATAATCCCTTGTATTTCTTTTTTTTTCTTTTAGATTTTATTTATTTATCTTTGGAGGGGAAGGGAATGAGAGAGGGAGAGAAACATCAATGTGCGGTTGCCTCTTGTATGTCCCCCGCCGGGAACTGGCCTGGCAACCCAGGCATGTGCCCTGACTGGGAATCGAACCGCGATCCTTCGGTTCGCAGGCCCGCGCTCAATCCACTGAGCTACACCAGCCAGGGCTATTTCTGTGTAGGTAGTTGTTACTTCTTCTCTTCACATATGATTTTATTTATTAGGGTCCTCTCTTTTTCTTTCTGTTGTTTTTATTGTTCTGTTATAGTTGTCCCACTTTTCTACGACTTCTTTACCCTGCCCCACCCACCTCCCACTCACTCAGTCAATCCCCACACTGTTGTACATTACCACGGTCCTTTATATATATATTCTGTGACTAAACCCTGCCTCTTCTGTCTCCCATTATCCTCTCTCCTTTCACCTCTGGTCACTGTCAGTTGTTTCCTTATTTCCATGTCTCTGGTTCTCTTTTGCTCATTTTTTTTTTTTTTTGTTCATAGGTTCCACTTACAGGTGAGATCATATGGTATTTGTCTTTCACTGCCTAGCTTACTTCACTTAGCATATACTCTCCAGTACCATCCGTGCTGTCACAAATGGTAGGAGTTCCTTGTTTCTTTCTACTGCTTCGTATTCCATTGTTTAAATGTATCAGTTTTTTGATCCACTCATTTACTAATGGGCACTTAGACTGTTTGAAGCACTTGGCTATTGTAAGTAATGGTACTATGAACATTGGGGTGCATAGGTTCTTTTGAATCGGTGTTTCAGGATTCTTAGGGTATAATCCCAGCAGTGGGATCACTGAATAAAAAGGCTGTTCCATCTTTAATTTTTTAAGGAAATTCCATACTGTTTTCCACAGTAGCTGCACTAGTCTGCATTCGCACCAACAGTGCACCAGGGTTCCCTTTTCCACACATCCTTTCCAGCACTTGTTTGTTGATTTGTTAATGATGGTCATTCTGACTGGTGTGAAGTGGTAACTTGTAGTGGTTTTAATTTGCATCTCTCTGATGGCTAGTGATGTTGAGCATTGTTTCATATGCTTATGGGCCCTCTGTATGTTCCTGTTGGAGGAGAGTCTGTTCAGGTCCTTTGCCAAGTTTTTATTGGGTTGTTTGTATTCTTGGAATAGAGTCATGTGAGTTCTTTATATATTTTGGAGATCAAACCCTTGTCTGAGTCATTGTTGATAAATATGTTTTCCCAAACAGTTGGTTCCCTTTTCATTTTCCTGGTGTTTTCTTCAGCTGTGCAGAAGCTTTTTAATTTGATGTAGTCCCATTTGTTATTCTTTTCTTTATATCCCTTTCCCTAGTAGATTTATTGGTGAAGATATTGTTGTGGGGGATATCTGACATTTTACAGCCTATGTGATCTGTAAGGACTTTTATGGTTTCATGAAAGACTTATATTTAAGTCTTTTATCCATTTCAAGTTTCTTTTGGTGTATGGTGTAAATTGGTACTCTGGTTTTTGTTTGTCGTTTGTTTGTTTTGCATGTACTTGTACAGGTATCCCAACACTATGTATTGAAGAGGCTATTTTTTATTCCATTTTATGCTCCTGTCCCCATTGTCAAATATTAACTGACCATAGGGACATGGTTTTTTTTCTGGGCTCTCTATTCTGTTCCATTGATCTATGTGTGTGTTCTTACACCACTGCCAGACTGTTTTGATTACAGTGGCCTTGTAGTATAATTTGATAACAGGTATTGTATTCCCCTCTACTTTGTTCTTCTTTTTCAACATTGCTGAGGCTATTTCTTGTCTCAATTACATGATTCCATGTAAATTTTTGAAATATATGTTCAATATATGTGAAATATGTCATTGGTATTTTGATAGGAATTGCATTGAATCTATATATTGCTTCAGGTAGTATGAACATTTTAATGATATTAATTCTTCCAATCCATGAACATGGAATGTGCTTCAATTTATTTTTAAGTATATTTTAAAATTATGCTATTACAGTTGTCCCAATTTTTTTCTCCCTTCACCATCCCCCCACCCTTCACCATTCCTCCCTCCCTTAGTACATGTCCATGGGTTGTACATATAACTTCTTTGGCTTCTCCATTTCCTATACTTTTCTTAACCTCCCCCTGTCTATTTTGTGCCTACCAATTCTGCTTCTTATTCCCTGTACCTTTTCTCCCCCATGCTCCCCCACCCCCTCCCCACTAATAACTCTCCATCTGATCTCCATTTCTGTGATTCTGTTCCTGTTCTACTTGTTTGCTGAGTTTTTGTTTTTGTTTTTTAGGTTCAATTGTTGATAATTGTCAGTTGTCATTTTACTGTTCATAGTTTTTGATCCTCTTTTTCTTAGATAAGTCCCTTTAACATTCTATATAGTAAGGGCTTGGTGACAATGAACTCCTTTAACTTGACCTTATCTGGGAAGCACTTTATCTGCCCTTCCATTCTAAATGGTAGCTTTGCTGGATAGAGTAATCTTGGATGTAGGTCCTTGCCTTTCATGACTTGGAATACTTCTTTCCAGTCCCTTCTTGCCTGGAAGGTTTTGTTTTGTTTTGTTTTGTTTTGTTTTGTTTTGTTTTGTTTGAGAAATCATGGGAACTCCTTTGTAGGTAACTGTCTCCTTTTCTCTTGCTGCTTTTAAAATTCCTTATTTTTAACCTTAGGTAACTTAATTATGATGTGTCTTCATGTGCTTCTTCTTGGACTCGATTACTTTAGGACTCTCTGAGCTTCCTGGACTCCCTGGAAGTCTATTTCCTTCACCAGATTGGGGATGTGTTCCTTCATTATTTGTTCAAATAAGTTTTCAATATCTTGCTCTTTCTCTTCTCTTTCTGGTACCCCTATGATTCAGATATTGGGATGCTTCAAGTTTTCCCATAGGTCCCTAAGCCTCTCCTCCCTTTTTTTCATTCTTCTTTCTTTATTCTGTTCTGGTTGGATGCTTATTTCTTCCTTCTGTTCCAAATCATTGATGTGAGTCCCAGTTTCCGTCCCTTCACTGTTGGTTCCCTGTATATTTTTCTTTATTTCACTTTTTGTAGCCTTCATTTTCTCCTTCATTTTGTGACTGAGCTCAGTCAGTTCTGTGAATATCCTAATTATCAGTGTGTTGAATTCTGCATCAGATGGGTTGGCTATCTCCTTGTTGCTTAGCTCTTTTTCTGGAGTTTTGATCTCTTCTTTCACTTGGGCCATATTTATTTGTCTCAGCACACCTGTTATGTGATATGGGGTAGAGCCTTAGGTATTCGCCACAGCAGGGCAAGCCCCTGTGCTGAGTTGTTGCGCTGTCTGGGGGGGGGGGGAGGTTTCAAAGAGGGAACAATTCTACCTGCTCCATTCTCTTCCCACTTTCTGCCACTTCCCTCACTTCCCACAAGTGGGTTGTGAACTCTCCTGTGAGGCTGGGAGTTTCTCTTGCCACCACAACCCCCACAGATTTTTTAAAGCCAGAGATTTTGAGTCCTTAGTTTCCCCATGCTAAAACACTGAGTTGTGTGGTCTGTCTCACTCCCCCATTGTTCCTTCCAGCTTGTCTGCATGTCAATGTGGGATCACTTACAGGGTCTGCCACCTTGCCTTGCCTGGGGTCCTCTCTGCCCTGGCTGCTTATCTTGGCCCCTCCTACCTGTCTGGGTGAATGTTTCTTTAACTCCTTGGTTGTTGGACTTCCAAGCAAATGATTTTCTGGAAGTTCTGGTTGTTCTTTGTTTTTAAATTTGTTGTTATCCTTCCTTTGGTTGTTGAGTAAGTGAAACATTTCTGCCTATTCCTCCATCATGGCCAGAACTCCTGCTTCCATTTATTTGTGTCTTTTTAGATTTCTTTCCTCAGTGTTTTGTAGTTTTCTAAGTTATAGGTCTTTTACCTCATTAGTTAAGTTTATTCCTAAATACTTTATTTTATTGTTGCTATAGTAAATGGAATTTTTTCCTAGTTTCTGTTTTTGATATTTCATTGTTGGTGTACAAAAATGCCTTTGATTCTGAATATTGACTTTGTAAGTGGTGAAAGCAGATGCACTTGTCTTGTTCCTGATCTTAGAGGGAAAGTTTTATTTTTTGCCTGTTGAATATGATGTTGTCTGTAGGTTTCTCACATATGTCCTTTATTATGTTGAGGTATGCTCCCCCTAATCCCACTTTGCTGAGGGTTTTTATCAGAAATGGGTGCTATACTTTATCAAATGCCTTTTCAGCCTCTATTTATATGATAATGTGATTTTTGTCTTTCATTTTGTTTATGTGATATATTATGTTTACTGATTTGCGAATATTGTATTGTCCTTGCATCCCTGGGATGAATCCCACTTGATCATGGTGTGTAATCTTTTTAACATATTGCTGGATCCAGTTTGTCAATATGTTGTTGAGGATATTAGCATCTATGTTAATCAGGGATATTGGCCTGTAATTTTTTCTTTATTGTGTCTTTTCCTGGTTTTGAATTTAGGATAATACCAGCTTCATAAAATGAGCTTGGGATCTTCCCTCTTCTTGAATTTTTTTGGAATAGTTTGAAAAGAATAGGAGTTAGCTGTTCCATAATGTTTGATGAAATTTGCCTGTGAAGCTGTCTAGTCCAGGGCTTTTGTGTGCTGGGAGTTTTTGATTACTGTTTCAATTTCAGTAGCTGTTAGCCTCTTCATGCTTTCTTCTTCTTAATTCAGTTTTGGAAAATTATGTTTCCAGAAATTTGTCCATTTTGCCAAGGTCATCAAATTTCTTGGTATATAGTTGTTTGTAGTTATTTCTGACAACCCTTTGTGTTTCTATGTTATCAGTTGTAATTTCTCCTCTTTCATTTCTGATTTTATTTATTTGGGTCCTCTCTCTTCTTTTCTTCAGGAGTCTGGTTAAAAGTTTGTTGATTTTTCAACTTCCAGCCAAGGTGGAGGTGTAGGTGGACACACTGTGCCTCCTCTCACAACCAAAATTAAAGACAACAAATATTTAGAAGCAAGAAAACACCTAGAACTGATAGAAAATTGAACTGTACGGAAGTCCAACAACCATTCATCCAGACCAGTAAGAGGGGCAGAGTCATAGCAGGAAAATATGGAGGTTGATAGGCCCAGGCACGCTGGCAGCAGTGGCTAGCGGACCCCAGGCACAAGGTGGCAATGGGCAGACCCAGTGAGGCTGCGCAAGGCAGCTGACTGACCGAGGGGTCCCACATTCACGTGCAGACAATCCAGGCGAAGGGGAAGTAGGAGAAGGGACTGGAATCCAAGAGGGAGAGGAGCAAGCGCCATTGTTCCCTCTCGGACCCCGCCCCCACATATAGCATCACAACTCAGTGACTGGGCTGCCCTGCCCTGGGGAACACGTAAGGCTCCACCCCTCACTACGTAACAGCTGTGACCATACCAAAAACAACAACAACAACAACAACAAACACCAAAAATGGCTCAAACCAGAAAACGAATCAAAGCCCCAGAGGCAATTCCTCTAAGCCATGAAGAGATAGACAACCTATCAGATGCACAGTTCAAAGCACTGGTGATCAGGATGCTCACAGAATTGGTTGATTTTGCTCACAAATTAGATGAAAAAATGCAGGCTACAATATGTGAAATGAAGGAAAACATATGGGGAACCAATAGAGATGGGAGAAAAACGGGGATTCAAATCAATGGAGTGGACCAGAGGGAAGAAACAAACAGACAAACAGAAAACAAGGAAGAAACAAGAATTCAAAAAATGAGGAGAGGCTTATGAACCTCCAGGACATCGTTAAACATCCAAATTATAGGGATACCAGAAGGGGAAGAAGAAGAGCAACAAGTGGAAAACTTATTTGAACAAATAATAAAGGAAAACTTCCCCAATCTGGCAAAGGAAATAGACTACCAGGAAGTCCAGGAAGCTCAGAGTCCCAAAGAAGTTGGACAGAAGGAGGAACACACCAAGGCACATCATCATTACATTAGCCAAGCTTCAAATGAAGGAGAGAATTCTAGAAGCAGCAAGGGATAAGGGGACAGTCACCTACAAAGGAGTTCCCATCAGACTGTCAGTTGATTTCTCAAAAGAGACCTTACAGGCAAGAAGGGGCTGGAAAGAAGTATTCCAAGTCATGAAAGGCAAGGATCTACATCCAAAATTGCTCTATCCAGCTAAGCTGTCATTTAGAATGGAAGGGTAGATAAAGTGCTTCTCAGATGAGGTCAAGTTCAAGGAGTTCATCATCACCAAACCCTTATTATATAAAATGTTAAAGGGACTTATCTAAGAGAAAGAAGATAAAAAATAGGACAGTAAAAAGACAGCAAACTCACAGCTATTAACCACACCTAAAACAAAAGCAAATTAAGCAAACAAGTAGAACAGGAACAGAACCACAGAAATGGAGATCATATGGAAGGTTAGCAACAGGGGAGGGGGAGGAGGAGAGAGGGGGGAAGGGTACAGAGAATAAGTAGCATAGACGGTGGGTAGAAAATAGACAGGGGGAGGGCAAGAATAGTGTGGGAAGTGTAGAAGCTAAAGAACTATGACCCATGGACATGAACTAAAGGGGGGAATGTGGGTGGGAGAGGGTATGCAGTGGGGAGGGGAATAATGGGGAAGAAATGGGATAACTGTAATAGCATAACCAATAAAATATATTTTAAAAAATGTTTGTTGATTTTGTTTATCTTTTCAGAGAAACAGCTCCTGGATTTATTGATCCTTTGAATTGTTCCTTTAGTCTCTATGCCATTTAGTTCTGCTCTGATCTTGATTATTTCCTTCCTTCTACTTGTTCTGGGCTTTGTTTGTTGTTGTTCATCCAGTTCTTGTAGATGTCGGGTTAGGTTATTTATTTGATTTTTTTTATTGTTGTTCAAATACAGTTGTCTCCATTTTCACTCCTCCATGGCCCCCCACCCCACCCATCCCTACCTCCTACCCTTGAACCTACCTGCCTTAGTCTTGTCCATGTGTCCTTTATACATATGTTTTGATGGCCCTTCTATTTTCCCCCATTATCCTTCTCCCCTCTCCCCTCTGGTTACTGTCAGTATGTTCTTTATTTCAAAGTCTCTGGTTATATTTTGTTTGCTTCTTTGTTTTGTTGATTAGGTTCCACTTATAGGTGAGATCCTATGGTATTTGCCTTTCACTGCCTGGCTTATTTCACTATCTTTTTGAGGTAGGCCTCTATTGCTAGAAACTTCCCTCTCAGGACTGCCTTTGCAGTGTCCAATAGGTTTTGGACTATTGTGTGTTTATTTTCACTTGTTTCCAGGAGCTTTTTAATTTTTTCCCCATTGATTTCATTATTAACCTACTCATTGTATAATAGCGTGGTATTCAATCTCCATGAATTAGTATGTTTTTGAGTTTTTTCCTTTTTCATTTCTTGTTTCAAGCCATTATCATCCAATAAAATACTTGATATGATTTCAATTTTCTTGAATTTGTTGAGGCTTGATTTGTGTCCTACCATGTAGTCTATCTTTGAAAATGTCCCCATGTGCATATGGGGAAAAAAATGTATATTTTGTTTCTTTGGGGTAAAAAGTTCTGCATATGTCAACTAAGTTCATTTGATCTAGAGTGTTGTTCAGTGCCTAATATCCTTGTTCATTCTTTGTTTGGAAGAGCTATCCATTGTTGACAGTGGAATGTTAAAATCCCCTACTATAAGTGTGTTGCTGTTGATATCTTTTTTGAAATCCTCCAAGATTTTCCTTGTATATTTGGGTGCTCCTTTGTTTGGTGCATATATGTTTACAAGAGTTATACCTTCTTGATGGATGCTTCCCTTAATAATTATGAAGTGTCCTTCTTTGTCTCTTTTTTTGGCCTTTGTTCTGAAATCTATTTTGTCTGACATAAGTATTGCTACCTCAGATCTTTTTGTGTGTCCATTTTCTCGGAATATTTTTTCCATCCTTTCACTTTCAGTCTGTGTAGATCTTTTGTTCTGAGGTGGGTCTCTTGTAGACAGCATATATGCGGGTCCTGTTTTCTTATCCATTCAGCTACCCTATGTCTTTTGATTGGAGCATTTAATCCACTTACATTTAAGGTTATTATTGATAGGTACTTATTTACTGACATTTTTCCCATACCTGTATTTCTCTCTCTCTCTCTCTTTCTCTCTCCTCCTCCTCCTCCTTCTTCTTCTTCTTCTTTTCTTTTCTTTCTTTCTTTCTTTCTTTCTTTCTTTCTTTCTTTCTTTCTTTCTTTCTTCTTCCTTCTTCTTCTTCTTTCTTCCAGTTCCTTTAACATCTCTTGCAGTGGTGGCATGGTAGAGATATACTCTTTTAGTCTGATTTTGTCTAGGAAGCTCTTTATTTCACCATCCATTTTAATTGAGACCCTTGTTAGATAGAGTAGTCTTAGTTGTAGGTCTTTGTTTTTCATATCTGGAATATTTTATGGCAATCACTTCTGGCTTGTAACGTTTCTATTGAGAAATACACGGATAGCCTTACTGGAGCGCTCTTGTATGTTACTTGCTGTTTCTCCCTTGGTGCCTTTAAGATTCCCTTTTTGTCTTTAACGTTTGGCATTTTAATTACAATGTGTCTTCGAGTAGGATTCTTTGGGTTCATCTTGATTTAGACCCTCTGTGCTTTCTGACCTTGTGTGACTTTTCCCCTCACCAAATTAGGGTTTTTTTAAGAAAGTTTTCTGTCCCTTTTTCCTTTTCTTCTCCTACTGATATTCCTATGATGCAAATGTTGTTATGTTCATGTTGTCCCGAAGTTCCCTTAAACTATCCTCATTCTTTTTTAATCTTTTTCATTTTGTTGCTCTGCCTGGGTATTTCTTTCTACCTTGCCTTTCATCTCACTGATTTGGTCCTCTGCTTCACCCAGCCTGCTTTTAATTCTTTGTAGCATATTTTTTATTTCAAATATTGTATTCTTCATTTCTTCCTGGTTCTTTTTTTATAATTTCTATTTTTTATTCATGCTGCTGTCATTTCCACTCAGTTCCTTGTAGCTGTCACTGAGTTCTTTGAGCATCCTTATAACCATTTAAAAAATTCCATTCTGATATATTTCTTGCCTCTATTTCATTTAGCTTTTTTCTGGGAATTCTTACATTCCTTTTGATTGGAGGTTCTTTCTTTGTCTTCCCATTTCAGGTGACTCTTTTTGTTTGTTTCTGCATCTTAGGATGCTCTGCTTTTCCTGCTGTCTTAGTGGGGTGGACTTCTGTGGTAAGAGTTCTGTGGGACTCGGTGGTGCAGTCCCTTTCATCTCTTGATCTGGGTGCTCTAGGCTTGCCCTGTATCCAGTTTATGGGAACTCTCTTGTTGTACTTGGGCTTTGTTTGTTGGTGGCTCATTCTTTGGTGGGTTCTTTCCTCCAGCTGGCTGATTGGTAGTCACCACTCTTGCCATGTCTTATATGCTGTTGTGCAGGTATTGGTCAACAAAGCAATATTACTGGAAAACTGAACCCATGCCAGCAAAAAAACAAAAACAAAACCCTACCACATCAACAATTCAATAGCAATTATGCAAAAATTAATAAAGTGGGAGAGAGGTTAAGAACATTATAAGATAAGAAAAAGGTAATATGAGATGACTAGTGAGGGAAAATGATTTTGAATGGGAAGAAGAGCGAATAATCATAAAAGTCAGGAATAGAAATAAGGTGAAGAAAGGGAGAGAATAAAAATTTAAATGAATAAAATTTTTACTTAAAACAGGAAAGGAAGATGACAAAAATAGAGTAAGAAAAGGGAAGATATACTATGAAGTTTGAAGTAAAATTAAAAAGGTATTGAACCAATGGGAACAAAATAGCAGGAAAATCACAGCAGGGTCAATAGGAATGACAGCTGAGCAAAAATTAATAAAGGTGGAAATGACTTCCGGCCAAGGTGGAGGCATAGGTAGACACACAGTGCTTCCTCGTACAACCAAAATAAGGACAACAAAAATTTAGAAACAAAAAAACAATGAGTACTGACAGAAAATTGAACTGTATGGAATTCTGACAACCAAGGAGTTAAAATAGACACATTCATCCAGACCGGTAGGAGGGGTGGAGTTGGTCAGCCAAGCAGAGAGGGGTTATGGCAAAAAAAGCTGTGGCTGGCAGACCCCGGGTGCAGGGTGGTGGCAGACTGTAGAGGGGCATGCTGTGCAAGGCAGCTGGTGGACTGGGCTGTCCCACATTCGAGTGCAGATAAACCAGGTGAAACTGGGGAGTGAGACAGATCACACAACCCAGGACTCCAGTGCAGGGAAGTAAAGCCTCAAAACACTGATTGAAAATGCCTGGGGGTGGGGGTGTTGAGGTGCTAGAATAGACTCCCAGCCTCACAGGAGAGTTCACTGGAGAGACCCACAGGGTCCTAGAGTGTACACAAGCCTGCCCACACGGGAATCAGCAGCAGAAGGGCCCAGTTTGCTTGGGGGAAGTGCGGAAGGGACTGAAATCCAGCAGAGGGCGGAGCAAATGCCATTATTCCCTCTCGGACTTCTCCCCCAAAACAGCATCACAGTGCGCAGCAATGTGGGTTGCCCCACCCTGGTGAACACCTAAGGCTCCGCCCCTCACTATGTAACGGGTATGTCAAGACAAAAAAAAAAAAAAAAAATGGCCCAAATGAAAGAACATATCAAAGCTCCAAAACAAATACAACTAAGCAATGAAGAGATAGCCAACCTATCAGATGCATAATTCAAAGCACTGGTGATCAGGATGCTCACAGAATTGGTTGAATTTGGTCACAAATTAGAGGAAGAAATGAAGGCTACGCTAAGTGAAGTAAAGGAAAATGCACAGGGAACCAATAGTGATGGGAAGGAAACTGGAACTCAAACGAGTGGAGTGGACCAGAGGAAGAAACAACCAAACAGAAAAGAATAAAGAAACAAGAATTCAAAAAAATAAGGAGAGGCTTAGGAACCTCCAGGACAGCTTTAAACGTTCCAACATCCAAATCATAGGGGTACCAGAAGGGAAAGAGAAAGAACAACAAGTGGAAAAGTTATTTGAACAAATAATAAAGGAGAACTTCCCCAATCCGGCAAAGGAAATAGATTTCCAGGAAGTCCAAGAAGCTCAGAGAGTCCCAAAGAGGTCGGATCCAAGGAGGAACACACCAAGGCACATCATGATTACATTAGCCAAGATTAAAATGAAGGAAAGAATTCTAGAAGCAGCAAGAGATAAGGGGACAGTTACCTACAAAAGAGTTCCCATCAGACTGTCAGCTGATTTCTCAAAAGAGACCTTCCAGGTAAGAAGGGGCTGGAAAAAAGTATTCCAAGTCCTGAAAGGCAAGGACCTACATCCAAGATTACTTTATCCAGCAAAGCTTTCATTTAGAATGGAGGGGAAGATAAAGTGCTTCTCAGATAAGGTCAAGTTAAAGGAGTTTATCATCACCAAGCCTTTATTATATGAAATATTAAAGGGATTTATCTAAGAAAAAGAAGATAAAAAAACATGTACAGTAAAAAGACAGCAAACTCACAGCTATTAACAACCACACCTAAAACAAAAGCAAACTAAGTAAACAGCTAGAACAAGAACAGAACCACAGAAATGGAGATCATATAGAGGGTTAGCAACAGGGGAGTGGGAGGAGGAGAGAAGGGGAAAAGGTACAGAGAATAAATAGCATAGATGGTAGGTAGAAATTAGACAGGGGGAGGACAAGAATAGTGTGGGAAATGTAGAAGCTAAAGACATGGACATGAACTAAAGGGAGGGAATGTGGGTGGAAGAGGGTGTGCAGGGTGGAGGGAAGTGAAGGGGGGAAATGGGACAACTGTAATAGCATAATCAATAAATATATTTTAAAAATAAAGGTGGAAATGTAATTAGAATATTATACAAAAGAGAAAAGTGAGTATGAGATGTCTATAGTAAAGAAAAATGATTTTGAGAATATGGGAGAGGAAAACTAATAAGAGTAATGGATAGAACCCAGGCTAAGAAATGGAAAATAAATTAAAATAAAATTCCTAACTAAACTCATCAAGAGCACAGGAGAAGCAAAATGGAGCAAGATGGGGGAAGAGTATCCTATGGGATTTGAAGTACAAACAAATAGTGAATAAATAGGAATACCATTGGAGAAGAATAGCAATAACCATGATACCCTCACCCAACTAGCCACAATTTATAAAGGTGGAAAGGAAATAAGAGAGTCATAAAAGGCAAAAAAGAATATGGGCATGATAGGGGACTCAAGACTTGGAAAATTTTAGCTTAAGGAAAAGTTATAAGTCTAGCAAGTAATGTGTATGTTAAAGCTTTTGTTTCAGAAACTACAGATAAGGCCCATCCTGGCTCCTGGGAAACAGCCAGTCTCCTGGGGCACTGAGAGAAGATTACCACCTGGGGACATCCGGACCTTTTGTGTTCCAGGGAAAGCAGCCGACCACCCTCCCCTCTTGGGAACAGCTAGCTGCTGAGGACAGGAATGTTGCAGCTTCTGAATTTCAAAGCCCTCACTGCACCTTGTTTGTCCTCCCCCACCTCCCTTATAAAATATCTGGCCAAGAAAGAGAAGGGAAGATGGTTTTTTAGGGTATGAACCCACCATCTTCTCAGATCGCTGGCCATCTGAATAAAGTGCCCATAAAGATTCAATCACTGTCATTGCTTATTGGATTTGGTAGTGACAGGCAGCCCAAACGCTGGTGTCTTTTCTGGTTACAAGCAGACTTAACAAAAGAAGAATGTTTTTGTGAGGATAGATGGAGGAGAAATAGAGTAAGGAATAGGAGCAGGGCGTAGCACAGGAGAAAATACAGTTTACAACAATAAGAAAGGTCAAGAAGAAAGCAGAATGGAGTAAGACAAGGGAAGGGTGGGATTTGAAATAACAATGATATTAAAGGATATATAATCTGAATAAAAAATAAAAGACCAGGAGTAGTGAGTTAGTTGGAATACGATTGGAGCAAAAGAAGAAATATTAAAGGGCTATGTAAAAGGAAAGAAAGACAGAAAACATGCAGATTCTGAGGAAGTGTGAGGTGAAATTCATCTCAGCTGTTGGTTTTTAACTTCTGACTTCTTTCTGGATCTGTCTGTTTTTTTATCAGCTCAAGGTCCCAGGGTGGTGTCATCCAACTTCTGGCAACACTGCCTGTAACTCCTTCACCTGTCTCTAGAAGGAACTTCTGTTGCAATCGAGAGGGTGGGGCTTCTGTGTCTCCCTTGGGAGGCACTGTTCACCGCTATGTTCCCCCTGCCCCTATACCTTCTGTCTTAGTCTGTTCCAGTTTATTTGTAATAATGTATAGTTTCTGATTAAATAGCTGTCCATTTCACAGGGTGGGAGGAGGGCAGACAATCTCTATAAGGGTGTCAGCTCTCTCCTACTTGGTGGAGATGGCAGCTCTGTGTATGAGTCAAGGCTGGGTAGAGCCCTGAATCCCCCTTGCTGCACCAATTTCTGAACTTCCTGTTTTGATGGCCTCAGCGAAATAGGATCCTAGGATCCAATGTACTTTGTGTCCCAGTGAGGACTACAAAAATGGCCCCTTTTAGGCATTCCTCCTGCTGTTTTTCTCTTTGGGAAATGCCCCCCAGAGAGTGGTTAAGCCTGCCCAGCCAGCTTTACAGACCTCCCCACCCCACCATTCCCCTGGAGAAGGTGGGGGTTGGGCTCAACCGTCCCTTACCAGAAGTTCTACCGAGGAAGGAGGCTCAGTCTGGCTTTAAATAATCTCAGTTCCCAGCCCACTGCCCTCACAGCATACAGAGACCCACACTCTGCATTCTGCGTAACTGCAGAGCTGAGAACAAGAAGTCACCTCACTTTGCACCTCTTTGATTTATTTGACCATCTGTACTCAGTGGGAATGTTACCGAAAGGAACCCATGGTGGGGGAGGCAGGGAGCCCAGACACTGTTACCAAAACGACCCCCTCCCCTGGGGTCTTTCTGTACTAGGTTTGTCTTGCCCACCACCAGGTAGAAACTGTGGCTGTCAATGCCATAGTTTGGTAAAAAGGAAAGGAACTATTTATTCAAAAGTTATACAGGTTTAGAGTAATGGTGGGATGTCACCATTAAAAATCCCAAGGTCCCTTTAAAACACCCACAAGCTCACACACACAGTCCTGCCTGCCCTCTTTTGCCCAACCAGGCCAGTCAGGGATACTGTATCTCAGGAAAAGAAATAGAAGTTCCTAGCTTGGCTAGACTTCCAATTACTCCCAGTAATCTGTGCTCAGCTGGGCAGGTCTCCCACAGTCCCCAGCACCACTAGCTGTGTTGCCCGATCTCCAGTTCTTAATCCAAAACTATGTGTCATCTCCCCATGGCCAGCCAGCAAGAATCTTTTCACCCCTTTCCTTCCCTCATAGTCTCCAGTTGTACCTTCAAATAGTCCTGCATTGTCCTCTCCTCATCCCTAGTCCTGCATTGTCTCTCCCCCTCATGGCGGCTACCTTTAGTTTAAATCCCAGACTGGCACCTCCTCCATAAACCCATCTCCAACTCCTCCAACAATCTGCTACACCTCCCAACACTCCCACATTTTCAGCCTTTCTTAGCTGCCATAGTTAGCCCCAGCAGGTGTGGCCCTGTGGCATGAAGCAAACCATCCCCAAGCTCTCACACAGGCAATATAACCAGGAGGAGCTGCCTCCCAGCTACATAATGCCCATCTGTAGCTAGCCTGCTGTTGATATGCAAAATAACCATTTTCTGTATGGATATGAAACTATCCTGCTGTCATTAATATGCAAAATAACTCTCAAAGGCCCTGCTCCTTGTCTCCCTTCCCCCAGCTAGACTTGTGTGGAGGTAAAGAGGATATCCTATATTCCCAGGCATCCCAAATTCTGGACCCTGTTATAAATCCCTCCTTTGGGAGCCCTGGGGCCTCCCAGCCTACACCCCATTACAGGAGCAAATCACGCCTTCAATCCTTTTTCTTTGTCAGAGCAGCTGCGTGCATGGGGTCCCTGCCCAGCATGCTTCAGCTTCCCTTTAAAAAAAAAAAAAAAAAAAAAAAAAAAAAAAAAAAAAGGCTCTCTGGGAACTCCCACTGCAGCTCTGAGTCACTGTCCAGTTTTCTGCACACATCACCTCTCCAAAAAGCCAAAAGTCTATCACAGGTCATGGCTAGCTGCAGCCCTCCTACTCAACCAGATCCAGGTGCAGATAGTACTTCTCCCACTCTCTGGCACTCTGCCAGATGGCTTTTGCTGCAGCAGCTATGGGGCACCATTAGCTGTGTGTGTGTGTGTGTAGACTGGATCTCCCTGATGACTTTGTGTAACCAAGTTACACCCAGCCCAGGTCTGGGGATTCCAGCCCTGGGAGGGGAGGGAGCTGCTAAGATGCTCTCTCTGACCAGGCTTTCATATAGGCACTGAGGCTGCAGGTGCTGTAGCTGCTGGCAGTATGGCTGCTGACAGCATGTCCAGGAATTTTCCCTGTCCACCTATAAAACCTCCTTACCACCTGTTTTTATCTATCTATCTATCTATCTATCTATCTATCTATTTTAATATATTTTATTGATTATACTATTACAGTTGTCCCATTTCTCCCCTTTATTCCCCTCCACCCTGCACACCCCCTCCCACCCACATTCTCCTCCCTTCAGTTGATGTCTTTGGGTCGTACATATAAGTCCCTTGTCTTCTATATTTCCTATACTATTCTTAACCTCCCCCTGTCTATTTTCTACCTACCATTTACGCTACTTATTCCCTGTGCCTTCCCCCCCAACCACCTCCCACTGCCCCCACTGATAACCCTCCATGTGATTTCCATTTCTGTGATTCTGTTCCTGTTCTACTTGTTTGCTTAGTTCATTTTGTTTTTGTTTTTTTTTTTTAGGTTCAGTTGTTAATAGTTGTGAGTTCATTGTCATTTTACTGTTCATAGTTTTGATCTTCTTTTTCTTAGATAAGTCCCTTTGATATTTCTTATAATAATGGTTTGGTGATGATGAACTCCTTTAACTTGACCTTATCCGAGAAGCACTTTATCTGTCCTTCCATTCTAAATAATAGCTTTGCTGGATAGAGTAATCTTGGATATAGGTACTTGCCTTTCATGACTTTGAATATTTCTTTCCAGCCCCTTCTTGCCTGGAAGGTCTCTTTTGAGAAATCAGCTGACAGTCTGATGGGAACTCCTTTGTAGGTGACTGTCCCCTTATCCCTTGCTGCTTCTAGAATTCCCTCCTTCATTTGAATCTTGGCTAATGTAATTACAATGTGCCTTGGTGTGTTCCTCCTTGGGTCCAACTTCTTTGGGACTCTCTGAGCTTCCTGGACTTCCTGGAAGTCTATTTTCTTTGCCAGATTGGGGAAGTTCTCCTTCATTATTTTTTCAAATGAGTTTTCAATTTCTTGCTCTGATAAGCCTCATTCTGACACTCCTATGGTTCAGATGTTGGAATGTTTAAGGTTGTCTCATAAGTTCCTAAGCCTCTCCCCATTTCCTTTTTTTGAATTCTTATTTCTTTATTCTGTTCCAATCAAATGTTTATTTATTCCTTTGGTTCCAAACCATTGATCTGAGTCCCGGTTTCCTTCCCATCACTGTTGGTTCCCTTCCCATCACTGTTGGTTCCCTGTACATTTTCCTTTATTTTACTTGTCATTGCCTTCACTTTTTTCCTGTATTTTCTGACCATACTCACCCATTTCTGTGATCATCCTGATTACCAGTGTTTTGAACTGTGCATCTGATTGGTTGGTTATCTCTTCATTACTTAATTGTATTTTTTCTGAAGCTTTGATCTGCTCTTTCATTTGGGCCATATTTTTTTGTCCAAATTTTTTTCTTTTTGCTGCCCTGATCGGGCGTTTTCTGTTACCATGTCTTCTAAATTGCTGGTTTGATCCTCTGCTTCATCCAACCTACTGTTTATCCTTTCTAGTGTATTCTTCATTTCAGATATTGTATTTTCATTCTGACTCATCCTTTTTTATTGTTTCTATGTCCTTTTTTTATGCTTGCTATCTGTTTGTTCAAGTTCTCGATAAACTCCTTGAGAATCCTTATAACCATTCTTTTGAACTCTATCTGGTAAATTACTTCCCTCCATTTCATTTAGCTCTGTTTCTGGATATTTCTCCTGTTCTTTCATTTGGGGCATGTTTGTCTCCCAATTTTGACTGCATCTTTGTATTTTTTTTTAATTTTTATTTTAATTGCTGTTCTTGTAGTTTTCTTTTACTCCCACCTCAACCCACCCTATCCCTACCTCCCTCCCATTTCCACCCCCCCTAGTTTTTGTCCATGTGTCCTTTATACTTGTTGCTCTAAACCCTTCCCCTTTTCCCCTGAGATTCCCTCCCCTATCCCTTCTGGTGACTGTCAATCTGTTCTCAATTTCAGTGTCTTTGGTTATATTATGCTTGTTTGTTTGTTTTGTTGATTAGGTTCCTGTTAAAGTGTATTTTATTTCTATGTATTACATAGATCTTCTATGTCTCCCAGTCTTGGTAGGGTGGCCTTATGTGGTAGGTGTCCTGTGGAACCCAGTGGTACAGTCTCCTTGATTACCAGAGCTGGGTGCTCCATGAATATCCCTTGCATGGGTTACGTGGACCCTCCTGTTGTAGTTGAGTCTTTTTTTTAAAGATTTATTTATTTTTAGAGAGGGGTCAGGAAAGCAGAAAGAGAGAGAGTAAAACATCAATGTGTGGTTGCCTCTCACATGCCCCCTGCTGAGAACCTGGCTCACAACCCAGGCATGTGCCCTGACTGGGAATCAAACTGGCAACCCTTTGGTTCACAGTTCCGCACTCAATCCACTGAGCTACACCAGCCAGGGCTGTAGTTGAGTCTTGATTGCTATTGGCCTGCTAATATGGCAGGGAGTTGACCCTCAGGCTTTCTGATGGTGAGGATTGACCCCAATCACAGTGTACCAGTTCCTGTGCAGGTGCTGATGAAATGAAGCAGAATTCACCTCAGCAGGATCTAGTGCCTGCCAAGATCTTTCTTTGGATATGCCATTTGTGAAGCTAATTGGATCCTGCTCTGATGTTGCTGAAGCTGGCCATTTTGTATGTTGATTCTGGGGCCTCTTGGGAGGGACTCTGATGCAGGCCAATGTCAGATGCTGCCTGTGACAGACCTTGAGCAACCTGTCTGGAGCCAAAAGCAATCCACAGTTTGTGGCTGCCTCAGCTGGGCCTGCGTGTACATGGGAAGGACCAGGCTTTTACCAGGCCCAGAAGCAGGTCAGCAAAAGTCCCAATGCACCAAGACCTGACTCCACCTGCTGTCTGCCTGATAAACTCAGTCACTGAAAGAGCCTCTGGTGGTACTCAAGTTGCATGAGGTAGGTTCTCAGTGAGTCACCAGGCAGGGGCAAGTGATGTTCACCAGACTGACACAGGTTCAAACTCAGTGTCAATGCTTGGTCTGAGGCCCCTCAGCAAATGTCCCAGGGCATACCAAGTCTAGATACTCCCTGCCATGTGCCCACAGACCTTTGTGGTGGGGTAGGACCTCAGGAAGTCATCAGGGTGAGGCCAGCAGAGTTTATCAGGCCCAAACACACCAAGACTTAGCCATGTGAAGGGAGGGCCCTGTACTGGTCATGTATGCAAGGGAAAAATGAGCCCTGTCCTAGAGCCACACAACTCAGTCTGTCCAAGATTCTGCCCACACCACAGCAGAGCAGGGCCACCAGGAGTTGAGAGGGTGAGGCCACCTGGAGCCTGGAGGGTGGGACTAGAGGATCTTTTGTGAGGGGGAGGTGCCAGTCAGGTTCACTGGAAAGTGGGGGCAATGGCTCTTGCCACAAAGTTACACCACTTAGTCACTGACACCCCTTGAGTCTTCCCACACCTCTACACCCCAGCCCAGGCAGCTGACTCCTCAGCAAGGCATGAGCTCTGTAGTGTGGGGTGACAGGAAGTCCAGATGATGCGCTATTGCTTTCCCCCAAGTTGATGCTATAAGAAGGAGAGTGCTTCACTCAAGAAAGGTAGCATCTGCAGCGTTGGAGAGGGACTCAGCACAGGAGTTCTGGCAGCTGTCCCCTCAACTCCCTCCCCAGAGCCACAAACCCCACTCTCTCCTTAAACAACTCCAGTCTGCTTCACTCTCCCTCTGCCAGAGCCCAGGGTGAGTGACTGTCAAAAAGATTTCATGCTTTGGACCTTTAAGAGGGCACCTGTGTCTCTAGGAGACTCATAGCTCTCCTTGGCAGACAGAATCCGCACTGATTTTCACAGCCAGATGTTATGTGGGCACCTCTTTCTGGCTCTGGTGCTCTGGGCTGGGGATGTCAGTGTGAGGTTGAGATCTCATGCTCCTCAGGAGGAACCTTTGTACCAGAGATATCCCTCCAGAATCTCAGCTGCCATCTGTTGGAGTGGATCCAGCACTTTCCATGTTTCTGCCCTTCCTACCAATCTTGATGTAGCTTCTTCTGTAAATCCTTAGTTATAAGATTTCTATTGTTTATTGGTATTTCCTGATGCAACTGAAAAAAATTCTTTCACTCAAATTTTTATTTTGGGTTTGCTTGAGGGAGAATCCAAACATCTGGGAATATACCCTATAAATTATCTTTACACATAGCAAAAAATGACATATATTCAATTTATTAATTCATCATTGTTTTAATCACAAGAGATTGGAAATAATATCTCAAAAGGAGACTGATTGAATACATTATGATTCATCCACACAATTAAATACTATTGAGCTGCATAAAAGAATGAAAATGTATGTTATGTCTTGATGAAAAAATGTCTGAGCTATAGTAATGAAAAAAGCGAGACGCAAAATGTGTGCTATCGTTTGTGTAAAAGGCGTGTGTGTGTGTGTGTGTGTGTGTGTGTAGGTATTTGCATATGCTTAGAGTCTTTGTGAAGGAGACCTGAAAACATATAGACTTGACTGTCCTTTAGAAGTGACAAATGACTGGGCTGACCAGGATGGGAGACTTTTCACCACACAGCCTTGCACATCTTTTGATTTTTGTCCTATGAATAGATTTATCAATTCGAAAAATGAAAGTAACGTTAAATAATAAATGAATAGGCAAAGGAAAGTGTATCATTGCTTAATGGACATATTTAGCTCTAGTATGGAATGGGGTTGGACAGGCTCCTATTGTCTGACCAGATCCTGGTTCCAGCATGGCTTCTCCACACGGTCTGGCTCCCAGCTCTACAGGTTTCTGCAGGTTTCTCACCCACAAAGGAGGTTCTCACATCCTTCATCAGGGAGGGGATCTGTTGCTTTCCCTTTAAATTCACCCACAAGAGCTGCCATAACCTCTGCCCTGGAGGAAGGCTGAATGGCACCTTCACTCACACACAATCAAGTCCAAGCAATTCCCTGTGCCTAAGAGCATTTGCTGAAGCCACCTGCCCCCCATGCAAGAGACATCTGAGTCACACACATGACCCACATACACTCAAGAGCACACTTGCACACACACATGAATGGAAATTAAAAACCAAGCAAGTCTTTCCTGAGTGAGACATCACCCCCCCGGCCTCCTACTGGACAGACGTGTCTGTCTAGCAGCCTGCATGTTGGTCTAACCAAGGTCCTGCTTGCTTCAGGAGAGGCTACTCCGTGGAGAAGGAACTGTTATTGGGGTGGAGAAGCTTCTGGAGCAGCTTCATTCATCATATCCTTGTACTGCCGTTTGAAGAAGCCGAGCTGTGGGAACAGGGACAGAGGGGTAAAGACTACTAAAGCCAGGGGAGCAAATGAGGGCCATGCAGGCTAGGAGAGTAGAAAGATAGACCAAGAGATACAAAGAATAACGTGACAGAGTATAGAAGGGACCTGGGGAAAGTGGAGCAGGGAGGGAGATGGCATCAATTTTGAGGCCAGGAAAGAAAGAAATATGAAATATAAGAAGAAGAAGAAGAACTCATTCTCATATACTGGTCATTCTGTACCAGGGAGCACTCTAAGTGCTCTGCATATATTAACTCAATTACCTTCACAAAGTGGGTATTTATATTCTCATTTTACAGCTGAAGAAACTGAGGCTCTGTAACTTGCTACAGGTCAAAAAAACTGGCAGCACTGCTGGGAGTCAAGTCCAACAATGAAGCTGCTGAGTGAGAAGTGGTAAGGGGGACAGGAACAAGCAGGAAGAGAGCCTCAAGTGAATACCTTGTATAGTCCAGCGGTGATGAGGGCGAGGAGCACCAGCCCCCCCACAGAGCTGCCCACAATAAGCGGTACAGGGTCATGTACTTCATATGGCTCCACTTTGGTCTCTGTCTGGGGCAGGGAGAGGGGAAGAGAGGTGCATCAGGAGAGACAGACTCTGGATTTCTGGGGCTTCCCCGGCCAGACTGTGTACACACTCTGAACCTAATAACTTATGCCCCCAACCTTAGCCCTCATTCCCCCCTCCTCCTCCTCGCCTCTTTCAATCTCTCTTTCTCTCTTAATGCAGACATCTGCACAATCCCAGACTCCCCTCCTCCTTCCAATAGTCCCTCTGTGCCCAAGACAGATACCTGGGCTCTTACAAATGCCTCCTGTCCTGGAAGCAGGGCATACGTGGAGTCATTAAACAAGATCTCTGCTGTGCTCACAACCTGGAGGTAGTTATGCGAAGTCTGTGGGGCAGAGAGGATGGGAGCTAGAGCCATGTGCCCCCTGCAGTATTGAGTCTAGACTGGCTGAGCCTCAGGGCCCCACATACTTTGATATACCAGTCAAACGAGAGGTTGCCTTTGAGGGTGACGTTGAATTCTTCCTGGCTGCTAAAGGACTGGATGTCACACTGGATTCTCTGACAGACAGCAATGGAGCAGTTCTGGGGAAGGGAGGAAAGAGGAATGATGACTAAGAAAGCTGAATGCAGAAAACACTCCAGGCACTCCTCCCACTCAGTTGAGAGACAGTATTGGGCACCAAGGGCACAATGCTGAGTCTGCATGTAGCCCTGAAGCTGTGGTTACACTTATTCTTACCAGCACTGGGGTCTTCTTAAGCTCAGCCAGAAAGTTGGAGCGAGGGGGAACCCTCTCTTCAGTGTGGCAGGCACTGGATAGGTTCTGAGGAAAGAGAGGCACTATGAAGAGAGAGAAATGAAATCTCCTGGGCCCACCCTGAAGGAGAGTGAGAAGTCCTGGGTCCAGAAGAGGGTCAGAAATGGCTCCAAATTCCAACAAATTTTAGGAAAGACCTGTGGAGGGAAGAGTTGAGCCTAATCCTCAGGCCCAGCTGGGCTTACCTGGGAGAAGATGAACTGCAGTTGATCCCACACAGTCACTTTGTTCAGCTGGATGGGGATCCAGAAGACCACACTGATGGGGAGGCTCCTCTGCCCCAGGTTGTTGAACTACAAGGTGTTGGGGAGCTGGGTATCAGGGCTCGGCCTTTCTGTAGCTACAATCAACCTACCATTCCTGACAACCCAGGACACCTGAGTAAGGCCTCACAGACCCAGGTCCCCTGCCACTTGATGCTTTCTGGGAAGCAGTCAAGTGTAGCAATTAAACACACATTCAAGAGCCAGATAGGCTGGTCCTAAGTGTTGGCTCATCCACTTACTCTTGGTAACTGCAGGCATGTGTTTTTAACACCTCTGAGCCCATTTCTTTATCTGTAAATGGGATAATGACAGTGCCTCTGCCAGAGTCATTATGAAGATAAAATGAGTGAACACACATGTTCTGCATCCTCAAATTAAACCAAGTGTTGATGGAAGATGTTCAGAAAAAAATGTTACATTATTGCTGACATGTACTACGTAGTTAGGCCTATAATGGTTGCCTAACATGCGCAGACTTTTTTCTTGTCATTATTCCCTAAGCAAGACAGTCTAACAACTATTTACATAGCATTTACATTTATTGGGTATTATAAGTAACCTGGAGATGGTTTAAAGTATACAGGCAGATGCACATGGGCAATACGAAAATACTGTACAATACCATTGTATCTCAGGGACTTGAGCATTCACAGATTTTGGTAATAGGGGAAGAGTCCTGGAACTAATCCCCCATGGGTACCAGGGCATGACTGTATACACATATGTATGTGCATGCTTGTGTGCTTTGTGTGTGCAGAGAGTAAGGTGGAACAGAGCCTTGCACACAGCAGGCATCTGATGTGTGCTTCCCATTAATTTCTGCATTCCAGCACATTGGTTTCCCTTCCTGGCCTCAGCTCCCCACCTGATACTGATGCTTTATAACATGGCTGGTCCTCTCTGACGCTGTGAAGTTGAGATATTTGGTGGAGTCCTCACGGCTGGAGGTAGAAAGAAGAAGGGGCAGGAGGTGACAGAACATCAGGAGTGTTCTGGAAGAGGGGTCTCAGGCTAAATGTATAAGGGAATAAACAGACACATGAGTAATGCAGCCCTGAGAGGGTGTGAGCAGGATGGTGTGCAGGGGGCGATGTGTGTGCCAGTTTGGGCCACACACAAACACACACACAAATACCTATGCACATATATCCTCAGACACACACAGGCACACATGTGCACAGACTCACACACATATACACTGTGGGCCATATCCAGCCCCAAAAGCCAGCACCTGGTGACTACCATGTAGATAGCGTATTTCACAGGCAGCTCCAGCTGGAATTCCGTTTTGTTGGTCCTCGGCATGTTGTTCTCACTGAAGAGAAACAGAGAGCTCTTTCCTTCTTCCTCTCCTCCTCCCTCCACCTCAAACCAACCACCAGGTTCTGTTCTTTGTGAATACTAAACACCACTATTTTCTATTCACTGCCTCTACCTAGTCCAGGCCCATCCCTACTCACCTGGATGTTTGTGATGTCTTCTTCTCACTCGTCCCTGAAAACAGCCCTCATCCCAAACCCCAGCACTCCTGGAGAGTGATCTTTCTACCATGCAAATGTAATTATGTCACTCCCTGGTTAAACTGCAAATTTCCTAATAGGACCCATCAGTCAGTTTATGACAGACGATATCTCACCAACTCCTTAAATCCTACATCATGTACTCAGGCCACACTTAAACACAGTCTGATCTTTCCAGTCTCCAGGCTTTGGTTGGTCCAGTCTTCCTTCACTCTGTCTTCATGCCTACCCTCAATGTATGCCTTTACTTGGCTAACTCACAACCTAAACACATCTTCTTCGGGAATCTTCTCTGAACACCAAGATTGCAAGAATCAGTACATAGTTCATTTCATGCTGCATTGTAATTGCCAGCTTTCCTGTCCATCTACTACTAAATTATAACCTCTGTGAGGGCAGTAACCATGGCTGTCTTGTCCATCCATGTCCCACAAGCACTGGGCACAATGCCTGGCACATGTGAGTGTTCATTCAGTGTTTATTGAATGAATGAGCCAAAGGAAGAACCAGTGGGGAGAGGGCAGTTGTTCACCCTGGGCAAAGGGTTGTGACTACAGAGTGGATGATACTTGACCTCCCTGTGGGAGGCCAAGCACAGCGTACCTGCTCACGTTGGCCTTGAGAAGTAGTCTGTGTCCAAAAGAAGCATGAGAGTCCACATCCAATATGATATTAAAGGTGACCTGGAGTTGGAGAAAAGAGAGACTAACAAGAATAGGAGAGAAGAAACAACCCAACTATTCATTAACTGAATAAATAAAATGTGGTGCATCCATAAAACAGAATATTACTCAGCAGTAAAAAGGAATGAAGTTCTGCAATATGGATGAACCTTGAAAACAGGATGCAGAATGAAAAGCCCAATACAAAGAACCACACATATAAATATGATTCCATTTATATGAAATATTCACAATAGGTGACTCTAGAGACAGAAAGTAGGTTTGTGGTGGCCTAGGGCTGGAAGAAATAGGAGGACTGTGGCTGATAGCTAAGGGGAGCAGGGTCATTTCTTGGGGTAAGAAAATATTCTAAAATTAATCATGGTAATGGATGTACAACTCTGTGAACAACCTAAGAGCGGCTGAATTTGTATACTTTAAATGGATGGATTGTGTAGTATATTAATTATATCTCAATAAAACTCTTTCTCAAAAAAAAAAAAAAAAAGGAAACTCTGCCCTGGCTGGTGTGGCTCAGTGGATTGAGCACCGGCCTGTAAACCAAAGGGTCTCTGGTTCAATTCCCAGTCAGGGCACATGCCTGGGTTGCTGGTCAGGTCCTCAGTAGGGGTCGCATAAGAGGCAACCACACACTGATGTTTCTCTCCCTCTCTTTCTCCCTCCCTTCCCCTCTGTCTAAAGATGAATCAATAAAATCTTTTTTTAAAAAAGGAAACTCTACTTAAAAGAAGAAAAGAAGAACTCAGAAGACAAAGGAGAAAAGGTATGGAGGAATCCTCATCCTGACCTCTGAGTTGCCTGGGAAGAGGGGGTGGTTTATGCTGCAGGTGCTGCTATGCAAGGTCTCAGGCCCTTTGATGGAGTGGGAAGACTCACAGGTCACACGCCAGGATCGCCATGAGTGCTGGCTCTGGAAGGCAAGGGAGGAAAAGGTGAGGATGTCAACCACCAACCATGGGGACCAAGAAAGCAAAGTCAGATGGAGCCTGAGAAGAATTTAGCTACCTGGACCCCTGACACTGCCCGATAGGACAAGCCAGGTGGGTAGAAGAAGGAAACCTCAGTCCTGTAGGAGTCCTCGCCGTGGTTTCTCACAGTCAGCATCACATTGAAGTCCCGGGGACCACCCACCACCAGGGTGTCCAGTCTGTGGGGAGAACAAGCCAGGATACAAGATGAGGACTTCCTTGTGAGAAGTCTGCTGTGGTGGGAAGGAGGTGTAGACACTTGGAGAGCGAAGACAGTGGATGGGGCAGACACACAAATGCCTCCAAAGCAGCTGCTTTCAGGGGCCAGGAGAATACCAGGACACCAGGTCTTGGTGAAGGCTTGGAGGTAGCAATGAGGAAAAGACACTCACTTCTTAAAATTGAAGGTGATGCTGAGGTCATCCTGACAGACGCTGTCATTGCCACAATTCTTCTCAAAGGGAAACTGCAAAAAATAGAATATGATAAAACGTTAATGAAAAGAGATAATAAAATGATATGAAATGAAACAATAAAATATAAAATGAGTTTCAACAATCTTGGCCTCTAGTCCCATCCATGCCCCTGCAAAACTCACCAAGGCCGTGAAGAGTCTCTGGGCATCCACAGCCAGAACTGGCCGGAGGTTCCCGAAAGAAGACAAGGGCTGCCCCACCAGAGAGAAGTTGAGGCGCAGGATAATGGGGGTCACTGAGTCCTCTACACAATCCTGAGAGATAGTGGTGGTTTGCGGGGTCTACCTTCTCAGCTTCCCAAGCCCACCCCATACTTGGAGGACCCAGGAGTGTGGCTACTCGCTGCTCACCGGTAACTGTAGCTTCAGTGTCTCACATTTCTGAGTCAGCCTCAAGTCCTGCGTCTGTCTGCGTGTGCTATTCTTTGTCTCATCAAAAATGGCCCGAGGATGTTGGCGACTTGGGTCCAGAGCCAGGTCATATGTGACAGTACTCTGGACCTCTCCTGAAGGGGCAGGGCACCACAGTGGTAAGAAGCCTGGTTTTGTAGTCAGGCAGGCAGGAGTTTGAGGCCCAGCTCCTCTGCCCACAGTTGTACAACTTTGGGCAGCTAAGACCTCTCTAAGTCTCAATTTCTTATTTTTGAATTGGGGGCAATAACTGTACTTTCACAGTGTTGAAAATGAAATGAAATGGTGTCCATAAAGCACTTAGCACAGTGCCACGTAGTAAGTGCTCAATAAATGGTAGCTATTCTGTTACATACTGGAAAATCAAGTCCCAGAAAAAAATTAAATAATTATTCTAGCTGCTTTTAGCTTTTTTTCTTTGTCTTTGGTCTTCAGCAGTTTGTACTTTGGTATAGTACAACGTAGAATGTGTGTACACCAGTGTAATATACCATGGTATGGTTTCCTGTATATTTATCCTGCTTTAATATGGTAGAGAATCTTGACGTCTTTCATCAGTTTTAGAAAATTGTTCACCATTCTTTCTTTAACTGTTGCTTCTTTCTTATTCTCTCCCTCTCTCTCTGTTCCTTTGGAAATTCCAATAACATGTTTATTAGATCTTTCACCATGTCCCATACACCTCTAATGGTTTCTTTCTATCACTTTCATCTTTTGCTCTCTGTATGTTAATCTGGATGTTTTAAATTGCTTTACCTTCCAGTTTACTAATTCTCTGTTCTGCTTCTAATCTGCTATTAAATCTATTTATTGAAATCTTAATTTGTTAGTGTGTTTTTCAGTGCCAGAGTCTCCATTTGACTCTATTTAATGAATTTCAAGTCTTTTCTGAAGTTCTCTATCATTTCCTCTTTTTTCTTTTTTAAATTTAATTGTTGTTCAAGTACAGTTTTCTGCTTTTTACCCCCACCCAGCCCACCCTCACCTCTTTTTTCTTAAAGACATTAGAGTTATTTTTAAAATTCCTACTTGATAACTCTAATTTATGAAGCACCTGTGAGTCTTTTTTTATTGTCTACTGTTTCTCCTGGTTGCTAGACTCAATGGACATTGTCCCAATAGAAAGGCTAAGTTGCTGACAAAGGCCACTCCCAAGTCTCTGTTTCCCCAGCAATGGGCAGCTGCTAAATTTCTATTCAACTTTTTAGCTCTACAGTTGCTGTCTTCAACTGTTCCTTGGAGTATTGGCTTGCATATGGATAGCTTAAGAGTCAGCCAATGCCTTGAAAGGAATTTCTATATAAATTTGGGAGTTCTTTCTCAGCAATCCTCTACACATCGAGACTTTGCTCTCAATCTCTCTTCAGGCTGGCTGCCCCAAATTCTGACTGCTGTCCCCTCAGCCCAGTAAAATTACTGCTAGAAACGTACTTTTATGACCTCCTCCTATTTCTCTCTAGTAGTAGCACCAGTACTATTCCTCTACCCCAAGCACAATGTCACTCCTTAAAAGTAGAAACAAAGGAAGAAGGCAAGTTCATTGTGATAAAATGCATGTCTGAATGCTTTGTGAATTTGTGTTTAGCTTCATCAATGCCAACTCCCCTTTAAATGAGTTCTTGGTTTAAAAAAAAAGGCCCCAGTTAATTCATAGGTGTGGGGCCCTTGGTTATCTGGAGAATTGAAGAGAGTAAGGGAGTGCCACATGCTTACTTGTTCAATGGGGTTTGCTGGGCCTCTCCACCCAGGAGGGGAATCAGCTGCTTACGCCAGCCGCACTTCAAGAAGGCTGTTAGAGCCTGTAAATACTTTGTCCTGAACTACCAAAAATGCCAAGAAAGTTGGGTTGCCTGTTAATTTTCCCAGTCATTTAACCTGTTGAGATGTACCCACCAGGCTTACCTTGTCTCAACCGGTCCTGTGTGCTCTTGAGGACACGGAGGCAGACTCTGACCTCCCCAGCATTCTGTCCTCTCACCACATGTTCCCGACACTCAAACACATTCCTTACCAATTCCCTGGGTGTGAAGACCATGGTCACATCAACTTTCAGCACAGGTTGGGACCTGTAGAGACACCAAAGGGCCATCAAGGGTCTTCAGACAGAGAAGCTGCTCCATAAAGGGAAGATAACCTAATCTGCTCCGAAAGAGATTCTCACCTGAGCAGCAGTGCATGTCCCTGGGCCCCTACAGCCAGGTCTACCAATCCATCCATTGTGAGGTCCTGGCCCCCACTCAGTGACTGACCAAAATACTGGAGCGTGTGGGACAGCTGGGAGCCTGTAATTCTCTGGGAATAGAAAAGAGGAGGGGACAAAGGAAATGGGAAAGAAAGGGAAGTGTGTAACTCAGTTGCCCAGGGTGACTCAAGGAGAGGTTGTCTGGGCTCCAGTCGAGTCTCATGTCCTACAATTTCTCAAGGAATTAGGGCAAGTGTTCAGCATTAGGCCACAGTCTTGAGATGGCCAACGTTTCCATTAATTACCTGGGTTTCTGAGGAAAAACAAATACTTTGCAGAAAAGAAGTAGCATAGCATAAGCATGCAGTTTGACTCAGCTGAATCTCACTTACATGGTCAGGATAGTGCAAACACTGAATATTGATTTAACCCAAAATTATTACTTAAATATAAGGAGTAGGGGGAGGGGTGGAAGATGTGTGAATATGTGGCAAAGGGGTCTGAAAGGACTCGGTCCTCACCTCCCATGGTGAGAAGTCAATGCTAAAACAAAAATCAAAAAGCAGCAAAAAAATCATGTCAAGTATGGAGAATCACTGAAAATGGCTTCCTGGGATTTCCGGCCAAGATGGAGGCATAGGCGGACACACCGTGCCTCCTCTCACAACCAAAATTAAGGACAACAAATATTTAGAAACAAGAAAGCAACCAGAAATGATAGAAAACTGAACTGTATGGAAGTCCAACAACCATTCATCCAGACCGGTAAGAGGGGTGGAGTTGCAGTAGGAAAAAGTGGAGGTGCGGACCCGGGAACGCAAGTACCAGCGGCTCGCAGTTCCCAGGTGCACAGGCGGTGGCTGGCAGTCCTCGGGCCCACAGGCAGCAGCTGGCAGACCCCTGGCACAGGGGGGCAACTGTGCAGACCCAGTGAGGCCACACAAGACGGCTGGCTGACCAGGTGGTCCCACATTCGCGCACACAGATGGTCTAGGCAGAGGGGAAGTGGTGGAAGGGACTGAATCCAGGAGAGAGCGGAGCAGGCGCCACTGTTCCCTCTCAGACCCCGCCCCCACCTATAGCGTCACAACCCAGCGACTGGGCTGCCCCGCCCTGAGGAACCCATAAGGCTGTACCCCTCACTACGTAATAGCCACGACCAGACTAAAACCAAAGCAAAACAAAACAAAACAAAAAAAAACCCACCAAAAATGGCTCAAACCGGAGAAAAAATGAAAACCCCAGAGTCAATTCCTCTAAGCCATGAAGAGATAGCCAACCTATCAGATGCACAGTTCAAAGCACTGGTCATCAAAATGCTCACAGAATTGGTTGATTTTGCTCACAAATTAGATGAAAAAATGCAGGCTACAATACGTGAAATGAAGGAAGATGCATGGGGAACCGAGAGAGATGGGAGGAAACCTGGGACTCAAATCAATGGAGTGGACCAGAAGGAAGAAACTAACAACCAAACAGAAAACGAGGAAGACACAAGAATTCAAAAAAATGAGGAGAGGCTTAGGAACCTCCGGGACATCATTAAATGTCCCAACATCCAAATTATAGGGGTCCCGGAAGGGGAAGAAGAAGAGCAACAGGTGGGAAACTTATTTGAACAAATAATAAAGGAGAACTTCCCCAATCTGGCAAAGGAAATAGACTTCCAGGAAGTCCAGGAAGCTCAGAGAGTCCCAAAGAAGGTGGACCCAACGAGGAATACACCAAGGCACATCGTAATTACATTAGCCAATATTCAAATGAAGGAGAGAATTCTAGAAGCAGCAAGGGATAAGGGGACAGTCACCTACAAAGGAGTTCCCATCAGACTGTCAACTGATTTCTCAAAAGAGACCTTCCAGGCAAGAAGGGGCTGGAAAGAAATATTTGAAATCTTGAAAAGCAGGGACCTACATCCGAAATTGCTCTATCCAGCTAAGCTGTCATTTAGAATGGAAGGACAGACAAAGCGCTTCTCAGATAAGGTCAAGTTCAAGGAGTTCATCATCACCGAGCTCTTATTATATGAAATGTTAAAGGAACTTATCTAAGAAAAAGAAGATCAAAAATATGACAGTGAAAAGACAGCAAACTCACAGCTATTAAGAACCACACCTAAAACAAAAGCAAACTAAGCAAACAGCTAGAACAGGAACAGAACCACAGAAATGGAGATCATATGGAGGGTTAGCAACAGGGGCGTGGGAGGAGGAGGGGGGGAAAGGTACAGAGAATGAGTAGCATAGATAGTGGGTAGAAAATAGATGGGGGAGGGCAAGAATAGTATGGGAAATGTAGAAGCTAAAGAACTTATGACACATGGACATGAACTAAAGGGGGGAATGTGGGTGGGAGGGGGTGTGCAGGGTGGGGGGAATGATAGGGGAGAAATGGGACAACTGTAATAGCATAATCAATAAAATATATTAAAAAAAGAAAAAAATGGCTTCCTGAAGATAAGGGGAAATAAAGACAAAACCATCGTGTAGATATGGAAATCACTGTTTCCCATAATCAGCCTTTAAGGACAATTTTGACTCACTAGTCCATGTGTAAGAGTAACACTGAAAGAAGAACAGCAAAATAAAAAGAAATTTTGTATTTTTGTCATGTACTTAATGCCACTGAACTATATAGTTTAAAATGGTTAAGATGGTGAATTTTATATCATATATATTTTACCATGATTTTTAAAGTGATCTTGTCAATTGAAAGGAAGCATGGGATACTGGAAATCCACTATATCTTAATTTTAAGTGGTGCTTATTTGGGTTCACAGATATGTAAAAGTTCATCACTTAAGATTTGTGCGTTTACAGCATGTACATCATAACTCAATTTTTTTGAGAAAAAAATTATTGTATTCTGTTGGCATGAAGTTTTGTTTTGAAATTATGTATAATGTGGAAGTTGGGAAAGCCATAGTCTATTTGCTTGTCCAAACACTGAGCACCCCCTTCTAACCCCAGTCATAGGGGAAAAAAGTAAAAAATGCAAACAATAGAGCAAGAGGATAGCATGAATCTTTTTTGCATTTGTTTTTAATTCCAAAGTCTGCAAGGTATGTGTGCGTGTGCATGTGTGTGTGTGTGCGCGCAGACACATAAACTATCCTCCCCCTAACCTTGTTTTCCTTTGTAGGGTAAACTGTTTTCTTAGCCTTGGCTACAACTAACGAGCCTGTAAAAAATACTTATCTGTATGGTACAGATAAGGGGAAGTGGGGCTTTCACTGTTCACTTTAGATTTATAAATTTATACAAGTATGTAAGGCTTTTGTAATAAAAATAAAGTACAACCAGAGCCTTCAAACTCCATTTATACAGAGAAGCAACAGGCACCAAAGAAAAGAGACATAATTATAATACACAACTGTGAAAAGAGGCTCCATAGGTAAGGCAGCTGTTTTTAGCCTTGGCTACAACCAATGAGCCTGTAAAAAATACTGGGGCCTACCTAGCATGGGCAAATCTAATCTGTGGTAGAAAATAATCAGGATAGTAGTTTCTTCTGGAATGAAGTGAGTCAAAATATGGGAAGGGGCAATAACTTTCGGAAGTGATAATGATGTTCCGTATCTTGATAGGAGAGTGAGTTGCAACAGGTGTATGCGTTTGTCAAAAATCATTGAATGGCTAAAGATTTGTGCATTTCCTGTTGGTAAATTTTATCTTAAAAATAACAGTAAGCAAATACTGAATTCTAGTTAACCATGTACACGCTGAAATATTTGCAGGTGAAATGGACTAATGTTGCAACTTACTTTGAAATGCGTTAAAAATAAGATGAACTTTATAAAAAGAATGGATATGTGATCAAGTAAATCTAGGAAAATGTTCATTGTAGATTTTAGGTTGTAAATATATGGATGTTTGCTCTTCAATTCTTTCAACTTTGCTTGTAAATTTGAAAGTTTTCTAATTTCCTGAGAGAGGAGCCCTGTGTGACTGCACAAGTCACAACCCCATGAAGCATGCAGTCCTAATAGGGTGACCAGCTGTAAGGGTTTCCTGAGATGGGAAACTTTCAGTCTAAAACCAGGACAGATGTAGGCAAACCAGGACTATTGGTTACATTACCAAGACTAAGATTCAGAAAAAAAGGAATGCCAAATCCCTATACTTTCAGCTTGCCATCTGTCACCCCTACACCTAATCTCCTCATCTGTATACTGCAGATATTGGTCCCCCTATGCACCTCCTGCAGTTGTGGGAAGAATTAATCTAGAGTTGAAGAGTTTTTGAGGTTTATGTGAAGTGTGTTATTATTTTTGAAGGTTCTGAAAGGAGTAATGGGAGAATGAATCTGGCAGCTGTGAGAACATTGAATTAGAAAGGGACAGATCAGTAAAGAGGTTACTGTCATGACAGGGACTGATGGGGTCTTACCTGGCTGTGGGAGGGGCTGATGCCCAGTCCTGAGGTCCCATGAAACAGGTAGACAGCACCCTGGTTCTCCTGTTCTCCTGGGGCCCCGATGGCCACGTCCATCAGCTTGTCCCCATTCACGTCCCCCAGCACGGTCAGGGCTGTCCCGAAGCGTCCCCAGGGGTGGCCCTGCTCCCCACGGAGAACGACCTCACACTGCCACCTAGCTCTCTGCAGAACAAAACCAACGCAACCCCTCAACCTGGGCAACCCCTCCACCCCACACCCAGCCCCACCCAGCCCAGGTCTGGTCATCAGCCACTCACCCCCCGGGGCAAGGGGCACACAGACACCTGGCCCCCCCGGGTCGGCTCATAGTAATGGGGAGCCCCGATGAGGACCAGGTCGGAACTGCCATCTCTGTCCACATCCACAGAGCACAGGGAAGCCCCAAAGTAGGAGCCAATCTGAAAGAGATGAAGCCAGGATCACATATCTCTTCCCAACTAAAGCAGAGTGTGGGAGTTTTCTCCCTGTGAAGAAAAATGATGCTCGCTGGGGAAAGCCCTTTGTAGCAGATGTGATCCTCTATATGATTCATGATAAAATCTCATTTGGATGTACTGAGAGAGAGAGGAGAATATTATAGAGCTGATGGGCAATGAGTGAGGATTTTACCCCAAATGGTGTTGCAGGAAGATTATCATGCTAGCAAAGAAGAGCCTGGCTGGTGTAGCTTCGTGGATTGAGTGCAGACTGCCAACCAAAGGGTAGCCGGTTCCATTCCCAGTCAGGGCACATGCCTGGGTTGCAGGCCAGATCCCCAGTGGGGGCCGTGTGAGAGGCAATTAAAAAGATAGCAAAGAAGTTGGATTGAAAACCACAGATAGAAAAGCCTTGGAAGAACAGACAGGGTATCTTTTCAATACATTGGAAGTCTTTGGGTAGGAGGGCGGATAAAAAATCAAAGTTGGCAGTCTGGCTAATTAAGGAATCAAATGGCATGTATTAGAAATAACTATTATTATAGAAATTTTTTGTGTAATATTTTTGAAAAATAATGTCTACCTTTTTTAAAAGAACTTCAAAGCTGTGTTAAAAAAACAAAACTGTTCAACGTCAACATGTAGAATTTGCCCACAGGATTCATTAATTTAGTCATTCATTCATTCATTCATTCATTCATTCATTCAAGGGTTTGGAGACAGAGCCTCAAGGGTATGGAGACAGAGCCTTCCAGGGTGCTCAGCGCAGCAGGGTAGAGCGGAGGGAATAGTAACAGATAAACAGGGAGATGTATGTTTGCAGCAAATTCAAACTGGGGCAAGATCAAGGAAAGAAAACTGCAGGGGATGTCAAGGCATGGCTCACCACGATCTGACTTCTGCCCCACACAGCATTGATAGAGGCCTCGCTGACAGGCTAAAAGAGCATTTAAGCATCATCCTGAAGTCAATAGGATTTTTTTGTTTTTAGGTCAGGTTTATTGGGGTATAATTTACTTAATAAAATTCAGTATTCTGTCCTGGCTGGTGCGGCTCAATGGATTGAGTGCTGACCTGAGAACCAAGGGGTTGTCAGTTCGATTCCCAGTCAGGGCACATGCCTGGGTTGTGGGCCAGGTCCACAGTGAGGGGCATATGAGAGGCAATTACATTGATGCTTCTCTCCCTCTCTTTCTCCTTCCCTTCCCCTTTGTCTAAAAATAAATAAATAAATAAAATCTTTTTTAAAAAATAGTATTCTTAGTGTAGTTTTATGAGTTTTGACAAAACACATAGTCATGTAACCACCACCATGGCCAAGATATGGAATAATTTCATCACCTCATGTCTCACTGTAATTGACCTCCTCCTTCAACCACCGGCCCATGGAAACCACTGATCTCTTTTCCATCCCAATACTTTTGCCTTTTCCATTACGTTATATAAATGGAATTATAGAATATGTAGCCTTTTGGGTCTGGCTTGTTTCACTAGAATAATGCATTTAAGATTCATACATGGTGCCCTGACTGATGTGGTTCAGTTATTTGGGCTTCATTCTGAAAAGCAAAAGGCTATCAGTTTGATTCTTGGTCAGGGCATATGCCTGGGTTGCAGATTTGGCCCCAGGTTGGGGAGTACACAGGAGGGAGCCAATTAATGTTTCTCTCTCACATTGGTGTTTCTATCCCTCTCTTTCTCCCTCCCTTCTCCTCTGTCTAAAAATAAATAAATAAAATCATTTTTTAAATGATTTTCAAAATAATTCGTCCATGGCACAGTATGTATACATACTTTTGATAAGTAATGCATCCTTTTCATTTCTGGTTAGTATTCCATTGTTATGTACCACAGTTTGTTCAGCCATTCCCCAGTCAAGTGACACTGGAGTTGCTTCTAGTTTTAGGTGATTATGAATAGAGCCACTAGAAACACTCACACATAGGTTTTCATGTAAACATCTGTTCTTATTTCTCCTAGGTAAATAATAAATACCTAAGAGAAGGATTATGGTATGGTAACTGCATATTGAACTTTATATTGACAGAATGTTTTCCAAAATAGGCATGCCATTTTCCATTCTAAGCAATGTTTGAGAGCTTTAGTTCCTACATGTCCTTGGCAGTACTGGACATTGCCAGTTTATTTTTTTATGTCAACCATTCTAAAACATATATCTTACTGCAGTTTTAATTGAATCTCCTTAATGATTAATAGCATGGAACATGTGTTCATGTGCTTCTCTACCATCCATATATCTTTTTTGGTAAGGTGTCTGTTCAAGTATTTTGCTTATTTTTTTAGATTTCTTCTTATTGTTGAATTTTAAGAGTACTTTATATATTCCAGATAGGTCCTTTGTCAGATATGTAACCAAAAAAAATAAAAAGGAAATTTACAAATATTTTCTTTCTTTATCTGTTCATTCTCTTAATAGTACCTTTCACAGAGCAAAATCTTTTCATTTTCATGAAGTCTTATTTATCAATTTTTCCTTTATAGACCATATGTATAGCGTTATATGTAAGAATGCTTTGTATAACACAAGGTCATGAAGATTTCCTACTATGTTTTCTTCCACAAGTATTGTAGTTTTATTTTTTTTCAAGTGAGAGTTAAGGTTTATTTCTTTTTTTTTTTTAGTCTTTTTAATTGTTTATGCTATTACAGTTGTCCCAATTTTTCCCTTTGTCCGCCTCCCCCAGCCCACCCCATTCCCATAGTCAATCCCCACACCATTTTTCATGTTCATGGGACATGCATATATATGTCCTTTGCCTAATCCCTTCACCTTCTTTCCACCAGTTCTCACCAACCCACTCGCCTCCTACAGCCATCAGTCTGTTCCATGTTTCCGTACCTCTGATCTATTTTGCTTGTTCATTTATTTTGTTCATTATATTCCAGTTATAAGTGAGACTATATGGTATTTGTCTTTTATTCACTGGCTTATTTCACTTAGCATTTAGTCTCCAGTTCCATCCATGCTATTATAAAAGGTAGAATTCTTTCTTTTTTATTGCTGCATAGTATTCCATTGTGTAAATGTACCACAATTTTTTAATCCACTCATCTATTGATGGACACTTAGGCTGTTCCCAAATCTTTGCTATTATAAATAATGCTGCTATGAACATAGGGGTGCATATGTTCTTTTGAATTGGTGTTTCAGGATTTGGGGGGTATATTCCCAGAAGTGGAATTGCTGGGTCAAAAGGCAGTTCCATTTTTAATTTTGTGAGGAAACTCCATACTGTTTTCCAGAGTGGTTGCACCAGTCTGCATTCCCACCAACAGTGCACTAGGGTTCCCCTTTCTCCACATCCTCTGCAACACTTGTTGTTTGTTAATTTGTTTATGATAGCTATTCTGACCAGTATGAAGTGGTATCTCATTGTGGTTTTAATTTGCATCTATCTGATGGCTAGTGATGCTTAGCATCCTTTCATATGTCTATGGGCCCTCTGTATGTTCTTCTCAGAGAACTCTGTTTAGGTCCTTTGCAAATATTTGTTCTAGATCTGTGAAACATGCCATTGGTATCTTGACAAGAGTTGCACTGAATCTATAGATTGCTTTGGATCATATAGACATTTTAGTGATGTTAACTCTTCCAGTCCATGAACACAGTATATGCTTGAACTCTTTTGTGTCTTCCTCAATTTCTTTCTTCAGTGTCCTATAGTTTTCTGAATACAGGTCTTTTAACTCCTTGGTTAAAGTTATTCCTAGGTACCTCATTTTTTGTGTTGCAATAGTAAATAGGATTGTTTTCTTGGTTTCTTTTTCTGATAGTTCATTATTGGTGTATAGACATGTCATCAATTTCTGAGTATTGATTTTGAATCTTGCTACTTTGTCAAACTCATTTATTAGGTCTAGTAGTTTTTTTGTGGAACCTACAGGGTTTTCAATGTACAACATCATGTCGACTGCAAACAATGACAGTTTTACTTCCTCCTTTCCAATTTTAATGCCTTTTATTTCTTCTTGTCTAATCACTATGACTAGGACTTCCAGCTATGTTGAATAAGAGTGGTGAAAACAGACATCCCTGTCTTGTTTCTGATCTTAAAGGAAATGCTTTTAGGTTTGCACATTGAGTATGATGTTGGCTGTTGGTTTTTTGTGTTTGTCCCTTATTATGTTGAGGTTTGACTCCTCTATTCCTACTTTGCTTAGAGTTTTTATCATAAATAGGTTCTGGGCTTTATCAAATGCTTTTCCCACACTTATTGATATGATCACATGATTTTTATCTTGCATTTTATTTATGCATTCATATTTATTGATTTGTGAGTATTGTACCAACCTTGCATCATTGTGATAAGTCTCACTTGATCATGGTGCTATGATTTTTTAAAATGTATTGATGTATCTGTTTTGCTAGTATTTGTTGAGGATTTTATCATCAATATTCATCAGGGATACTGGCCTATTGTTTTCTGTCTTTGTTTTGTCTTTACCTGGTTTTGGAATTAGGATAACATAGGTTTCATAAAAATGCTTGGAAGCCTTGCCTCTTCTTGAATTTTTTGGAATAGTTTAAAAAGAATAGGTGTCAGTTCTTTGAGTGATTGGTAAAATTCACCTGTGAAGCCATCTGATCCAGGACTTTTGTTTGCTGCGAATTTTTCGATTACTGCTTCAATTTCATTAGTTGTTATCAAACCTATTCAGGTATTCTGCTTCTTCCTGATTCAGTTTTGGGATATTGGATGATTCTAGAAATTTATCCATTTCATCCAGGTTTTCCAATTTCTTCACATATAATTGTCCATAGTATTTTCTTACAATCCTTTGTTTTTCTGTGGTATTCACTGTTATTTTCACTTTTTCATTTCTGATTTTGTTAATTTGGGTCCTCTCTCTTTTTTTCTTGATGAGTCTGGTTGAAGGTTCATCAATTTTGTTTATCTTTTCAAAGAACCATCTCCTGGATTCATTGATCTTTAGAATTTGTTTTTTCTCTTCTTAGTCTTTATGTCATTTATTTTCACTCTGATCTTGATTATAGTATTGTAGTTTTAGATTCTACATTTAGATCCATAATCTATTTTAAATTAATCTTAATATGGTGTTAAATATGGGTAGAAGTTTTAATTTTATTTCATTTTTTATTATGCATGTCCAGTTATTCCAACACTATTGAACTCTCCATTGAATTGTCTCAGACAATTCAGAGTAGGTAAACTCTGTGCTCACCTCTTCCTGTGATCACATCAAAATTACAATTAAATTATAGAACAACCATCATTGAGAACCACCTGAAGACCAGTTGTATCTTATAACTAAGGATATAAAGAAGCAGCCATGTACAAACTGGTACTGGGGGTAAAGATGCAGAATTGGTAGGTCCCACAACCACAGTGTGTGATTAAGAATTGGGAGGAATTTCTTGTCTGTGAAGGTCCTCTCCGAAGAGTGAGGGGTTCCAGCCCCACACTTGGCTCCCCAGCCTGGGGCATTAGTGCCAGGAAAGGAAGCCCCCACAGTATCTGGCTGTGAAAACCATCAGGAATTGTGTTGGAGAAAGACAAAGGACTGCTAGATACCAAGGCGCTGCTCTTAAACAACCCATACATAAACTCACTTGCTCACAAACCCACCCCCTCTAAGCTCCAGCATAGGGGCAGCAGGTCAAAAGTGCCAAGGACACGTAAAAAGGAACTAAATTAACTAACTTCAGGGTAAGAACTAGAGGAGCAAGTGTGAAGGCAACTCTCTCCAGAAGCAGAAGTGCTTGTAGTCACCTTTGTTCCTTGTCAAAGGATCCTCTGACCCAGTGGGCCCAGTGCAGGTAGGTGCCAAATTTGAGCTCTCCTTTAACCCGCCTTAATACTGTACCCCAATCCTGGTGACTCCCTGAGAACCAGCTGTACCCAATTCACCTACTTGGGACTAGTTTCCTCCAGCAGCTCCTCAACACAAGTGGCCTGTCTCAGATCATGCTATGGACTTTCCTAAACTTTCTCAAAGATACACAAACCCCCAAAAAGCATTGGCAGGTTCAGCATACCTTGTACCTCTTGATAACTGGCCCAAGCCTGGCATAAGTGAAAATCAGTCTTGGCTTGAAACATAGTTTCAACTAAGCAGCCACAAGTGCAGAACAAGCAGTAGAGCAGCTCAGATTGCATAGTGGCACCCACCAAAGGGACCCCAGCCTGATGCAAGTGGCAGTCAGTCTTGGTTCACAGCATAGACTCTCTCAAGCACTTCCAAGCCCAGCACAAGTGGAAGCTAACAGCAGATTACTTTACAGTTCCCACCAGGTAGCCCCAAGGCCACACAAGTGATGGCTGACTTTGGCTTACACTAGATTCCATCCCACGAGGCTCCAAAATCAACACACCCAGTGGCTACCTTCAGGGCACACAAGAGCACCACACAACCAATTCCACAAATAACACATCCAAAGGGCAGACTAAGCTGCATCAGACACCTGCTCTGTGGGGTGAGCTCCAGCACAACAGCTCACCCATTATAGTCACAGCCAGCCCTGATAGCCAGACAACCTAAGGGTCAACCCCATCCCCTGACATGCCAACAGCAATCAAGGTTCAACTACAGCAGGAGGAAACATACAACCCACACAGGGACTCACCTGGAGCACCTGCCTAAGGTGACCAGGGAGACTGTACCATTGAGCCCCACAGACACATCCTACACAAGGCCAATCTCCAAGACTGGGAGGCATAGCAGCTCTACCTAATACACAGCAACAAACAGGGAGTGAGCCAAAATGAGGTGTTAATGAAACATGTTCCAAATGAAAAAAATGGAACACAACTCCACATCAAGAACTAAATAAAATGGAGACAAGCAATCTACCAGATGCAGAGTTCAAAACAATGATTATATGCCCTGGCAGGTGTAGCTCAGTGAATTGATCACTGGCCTGTCAACCAAATGGTTGCTGGTTCAATTCCCAGTCAAGGTACATTCCTGGGTTGCAGGTCAGGTTCCCAGTAGGGGACTTATGAGAGGCAACCACACATTGATGTTTCTCTCCCTCTCTTTCTATCTCCCTTCCCCTCTGTCTAAAAATAAATTAATTTTAAAAATAATTAAGTATGTTCAATGAACTTAGGAGATGAATAGAGTGAGAACTTCAACAAGGAGACAGAAAACAAAAAAGAATCAGTCAGAAATGAAGAATACAATAACTGAAATGAAGAACACATTAGAGGGAATCAAGAGCAGATTAGATGAAGCAGAGAATCAAATCAGCAGTCTGGAAGAAAGGTAGCAGAAAACACTCAATCAGAACATCAGAAAGAAAAAAAAGAATTTTAAAATAAGGATAGTTTAAGGGACCTCTGGAAAAACTCAAGCATCCTAACATTCACAACATAATGGTAACAGAAAAAGAGGAAAAGCAAGGGACTAAAAACCTGTTTGAAGAAATAATGACTAAAAATTTCCTTAACCTGGCAAAGGAAATAGACATACAAGTCCAAGAAGCACAGAGAATCCCAAACTAGATGAACCCAAAGGAGACCACACCAAGATGCATCACAATTAAAGTGCCAAAAGTTAAAAACTAAAAGAGAATCTTAAAAGCAACTATAGAAAAGCAGTTAGTTACATACAAGGAAACTCCCATAAGACTGTCAGCTGATTTCTCAAAAGTAAATTTGCAGGCCAGAAGGGAGTGGCACAAAATATTTAAGGTGAGGAAAAGCAAGGACCTATTCTACCCAACAAAGGTATCATTTAGAATCAAAGGAGAACCAAAGAGTTTCCCAGGCAAAGCTTAAAAAGTTCACCATGACTAACCAAGTATTGCCAGAAATGTTAAAGGAACTGCATTAAGAAAAGATCAAAAATATGAAAAAGTTCTCATGGACAAAGACACATTTTTAGTAAAAGCAGTTGATCTACAAACTACAAAACTAGCACAAAGGTTAAAAGATAAAAGTAGAAAGATCATGTGTATTTACAACAATAAATTAAAAGATAAACACACAAGAAATTAAAAATCATGACAAAGATATAAACATAATGGTTGAGTAAAAATTATAGTAATTTGAGAATGTGTTTGAACTTTAATGACCATCAACTTAAAATAGACTGCTATAAATATAGCTTGGTATAAAGGAAACACATGATAACCACAAACCAAAAATCTACAAGAAATATACAAAAAATAAGAGAAAGGAATCCAAACATGACAATATAGAAATTTATCAGCATACAAAAGAAGCAAGCAAGAGAGTAGGAAAGGAACAGAGAACTACAAAGACAATCAGAAAACAATGAATAAAATGGCAATAACTATGTACCTATCTATAATTACTTTAAATGTAGATGTACTAAATGTCCCAATCAAAATACACAGCATGGCCGAATAGATAGACCAAAAAACAAGGCTCATACATATGCTGCCTACAAGAGACCCACTTCAGATTGAAAGACACACAAAGTAAAGGTATAGAAAAAGATACTTCATGAAAATGGAAACTTTTAAAAGCTGGGGTATAAATACTTATATCAGACAAAATATACACTAAAACAAAGCTTGTAGCAATAGACAAAGTAGGACATTTCATAATGATAAGTGGATAATTCCAGTGAGAAGATATAACTGTCATAAACCTCTACGCAACTAATGTATGAACATCAAAATATATAAAGCAAACATTGATGAACATAAAGGAAAATATTGATAGTTATACAGTAATTGTAAGGGACTTTAACACCTCACTGACATCAATGGATGGGTCATCCAGGCAGAAAGTCAACACGGAAACCATGGCCTTAAATGACACATTAAGCTAGATGAGCTTAATAGATATTTTAAAACATTTAACCCAGAAGCAGCAGAATATAAATTCTTTTCAAGTGAACATGGAACATTTTTCAGGATAGAATACATGTCAAGCCACAAAACAAGTCTCAATAAATCTAAGATTGAAATTATATAAAGCATCTTCTCTGATCGCAATGGCATGAAACTAGAAATCAATTACAAAAAGAAAACTAAAAAACACACAAACACATGAAGCCTAAATAACATGTTACTAAACAATGAATGAGTTAACAATGAGATCAAGGAAGAACAAAAAATACTTTGAGACAAATGAAGATGAAGACACAACAACCAAAATATTTATGGGACACAGCCAAAGCAGTTCTAAGAGGGAAATTCATGGCAATACAAGCCTACTTCAAGAAACAAGAAAATACTTCCCGCCAAGATGGAGGCATAGGTGGACACACTGTGTCTCCTCTCACAACCAAAATTAAGGACAACAAAGATTTACAAACAAGAAAACACCAGAACTGATAGAAAATTGAACTGTACAAAAGTCCAACAACCATTCATCTAGACCAGTAAAAGGGGCGGAGTCGCGGCAGGAAAAAGTGGAGGTGCAGACCCGGGCACTCAGGCAGCAGTGGCTGGCAGACCCCAGGTGCACCAGTGGTGGCTAGCAGACCCCAGACACAGTGGCAGCTGTGCAGACCCAGTGAGGCTATGAAGAGTGGCTGGCTGGCCAGGTGGTCCCACATTCGAGCACGGATAGTCCAGGCGAGGGGGAAGTGGCAGAAGGGACTGGAATCCAAGAGAGAGAGGAGCAAGCACCATTGTTCCCTCTTGGACCCTGCCCCCACATACAGCGTCACAACTTCAACAACTGGGCTGCCCTGCACTGGGGAACATCTAAGGCTCCACCCCTCCCTATGTATAACAGCCACAACCAGACCAAAAACAAAACAAAACAAAACAAAACAAAACAAAAAAACACCAAAAATGGCTCAAACCAGAGAACAAATCAAAGCCCCACAGTCAATTCCTCTAAGCGGCCAAGAGATAGCCAACCTATCAGATGCACAGTTCAAAGCACTGGTCATCAAAATGCTCACAGAATTGGTTGATTTTGCTCACAAATTAGATGAAAAAATGCAGGCTACAATACGTGAAATGAAGGAAGACGCATGGGGAACCGATAGAGATGGAAGGAAAACTGGGACGCAAATCAATGGAGTGGACCAGAAGGAAGAAACTAACAACCAAACAGAAAACAAGGAAGAAACAAGAATTCAAAAAAATGAGGAGAGCCCTGGCTGGTGTAGCTCAGTGGATTGAGCGAGGGCCTGCGAACCGAAGGATCGCGGTTCGATTCCCAGTCAGAGCACATGCCTGGGTTGCCAGGCCAGTTCCCGGCAGGGGACATACAAGAGGCAACCACACATTGATGTTTCTCTCCCTCTCTCCTTCCCTTCCCCTCTGAAGATAAATAAATAAAATCTAAAAGAAAAAAAATTTATTAAAAAAAAAATGAGGAGAGACTTAGGAACCTCCGGGACATCTTTAAACACCCCAACATCTGAATTATAGGGATACCAGAAGGGGAAGAAGAAGAGCAACAAGTGGAAAACTTATTGGAACAAATAATAAAGGAGAACTTCCCCAATCTGGCAAAGGAAATAGACTTCCAGGAAGTCCGGGAAGCTAAGAGAGTCCCAAAGAAGTTGGACCCAAGGAGGAACACGCCAAGGCACATCATAATTACATCAGCCAAGATTCAAATGAAAGAGAGAATTCTAGAAGCAGCAAGGGATAAGGGCACAGTCACCTACAAAGGAGTTCCGAGTTCCCATCAGACTGTCAGCTGATTTCTCAAAAGAGACCTTGCAGGCAGGAAGGGATTGGAAAGAAGTATTGGAAGTCTTGAAAGGCAAGGATCCAAAATTGCTCTATCCAGCAAAGCTGTCATTTAGAATGGAAGGGAAGATAAAGTGCTTCTCAGATAAGGTCAAGTTCAAGGAGTTCATCATCACCAAACCCTTATTCTATGAAATGTTAAAGGGACTTATCTAAGAAAAAGAAGGTAAAAAATGTGACAGTGAAAAGACAGCACACTCACAGCTATTAACAACCACACCTAAAACAAAAGCAAACAGCTAGAACAGGAACAGAACCACAGAAATGGAGAGCACATGAAGGGTCACCAACAGGGAAGTGGGAGGAGGAGAGAGGGGAAAAAGGTACAGAGAATAAGTAGTATAAATGGTGGGTAGAAAATAGACAGGGGGAGGGCAAGAATAATGTGGGAAATGTAGAAGCTAAAGAACTTATGACACATGGACATGAACTAAAGTGGGGAAATGTGGGTGGGAGGGGGTGTGTAGGGTGGAGGGGAATGATGAGGGGGAAATGGGACAACTGTAATAGCATAATCAATAAAATATATTTTAAAAAAGACTGATTGAAACTTTAAGCAAACATAATCAGTTGGGAGGATCTATGGGAGAAGCTAAGGCTTGTGAAAGTTCTCGAACTCTATGTAATCACAAGAACTTGACTAGAACAACTCTGGCTATAATAAAGATCAAAGGTTTAGATTTCTCTTTCCCTTAACTTCTTTTCCCTTCTATAAATACCCCTCTGTCTTGTCAGGCAGGCCAGAGTGAGCACATGACTTGCCATGTCTGCATGTCTGCACTGGATTACAGACCCTTTCTTTTTCTCAAATAAGTCCTTTTTGGTAACAAAACACCTAGCTGACATTATTTTTTTAAATATTTTATTTCTTTATTTTTAGAGAAAGGGGAAGGGAGGGAGAAAAAGAGGGAGAGAAACATCAATGTGTGGTTGCCTGTCACATGGTCCCCACTGGGGACCTGGCCCGCAACCCAGGCATGTGCCCTGACTGGGAATCAAACTGGTGACCCTTTGGTTCACAACCCACGCTCAATCCACTGAGCCACACCAGCCAGGGCTAGCTGACATTATTTTTAAGTCAATAGTAGTTAAGTTTTGAAACTGGGAATTGCAAGTCCTCCAATTTCATTCTTCTCTTTCAAGATTATTTTGACTATTCTGGATCCTTTGCATTTCCATTTTAACTTTAGAGTCATGATTGACTCTTGAACAAGGCAGGGATTTCAATCTACCCCCTACCCATGTAAATGAAATCCCCATATAACTTCTGACTCCCCCAAAACTTAACTACTAATAGCCTACTGATGACCAGAGCCTGACCAATAAGATAAACAGTTGTTTAATACATATTTCATGCATTATATGTTTTATATTATATGTATTTATGACATCTTTTTCTTAATTTTTCAATATTTCTAGGCTGTGCAGTTTATCTGTGAATATTTTCAAACTGTTGCAAATCTCCAAAAAAAATTCCAGAATATGGGATGGAGCAAAAGTATTTACAGTTTCTCATATTCAAAATAATACAATAATTAATAAATAATAATACAAGAAAAAACTCTTGTTTCAGGTACTTACAACTGTAAACCTACTTTTGCCCACCCCTGTACTATTGAAGGAAAAAAAGTGGACCTTTGCAGTTCAAACCCATATTGTTGAAGAATCAACTGTATTTTGTTGAGATTTTTAAAATCTTTGTTGGATATTAATCTGTAGTCAACAAAGGGCCTTAAACTGTCATTTAGAATGTATACCCTCCCTCTATGGGTTATAGGCAGGCAACCTGGGACTTTGGGAGATCTGTAAGAAGGCTACAGCTAGATCCACAGAAAAGACGATGATGATGCTCTGGACCAGGCTGATGGCAATAGAAATGGAGGGAGTGGATAAATTTGAGATGAATCTGTTTCCTATCCTCCTTCCCAGTGTTTACTTCAATACCCTCCCGTACTCCCATACACAAACACCCTGAATCCACATTTTGCCCTTCTTCTGACCATTTTCTTTCCTTACTATTTCTCTAGTCCTGCCACCTTAACTATCACTTCCTTCAGGAATCATTCCCTAATAATCTTATGTAGGTGCCCCTCCCATTTGCTCTCATTACACTCAGACTGTTCCAGTTTAAGCATTATCATCTTTGACTACAATTTACATGTTTAATACTTGTGTGTGGTAGAGAAGTTTACCAGCCAGCCTTCCCCATGTGATTCTGGGTCACACACAAAACAAAGAAGTAGCAACACATCCACACCTGACTTTCTGGAATTCCCCTACACATTCTCCCCCATCCCACCCCTTATTTGTGCCAGGCACTGACACCATCAATTGTCAATATGCCTTGGCAAAACCTTTAAAGAGGATATGAAACATTAGAATATTGACAAATAATTATGACAAGACTGTTCAGGTATCAGAGCAAATTGGTTTCACCCACATATGATGCATTTCATTAATTGTAGACCAAAGAGAACCGCGGATGAAAATTAAGTGAACACACAAAGAACTGTAGGCACAATATCATGGGAACAGTCCTATTTCAGGAATTTACAAGGATGATTTTGACCAAATATTTTTGCCTCACACACCACAGAAGATGCCCCACATAAGATGCAACCACATTGCTTTCTGCAGGAGTGATATTTAAAACACTGAACTGTTAAGATTGCTTGGGCACTGACCAGGGACTTAGCTGGAGCAGATCCTATAGGTCCCCTTGGGTGACCTGCCCAACTTCATAGTTGCTGGGGAAGTCCAGAGTGCTGGGGAAGTCCAGAGTACTGGAGAAGAGGCAAGTGTGCAAGATTGGGAGCCAACTCATGGAAATAGCTATTTACTGACAGATATGGAATTATTTCAATATTTTAATAACTAACATGTTCATATTGATTATGTACTGTCAAATACCAACTATATATACAGGTAGATTCATAGAGAGCTTTGTACAGACCAAGTGTTATTATTTACTATTGTTAGAATATTCTCAAATGCAAAGTTGAGCCTGTGAGTCTCCAGCTTAAAGACCTCTGAAGGCTCCTTTATAAAATTTTGCTACTCGTGAAACCTGACAATTCCCATCCTGAAGTCTCTCAGCCCCCAGGTTATCTCTGTTTGCACATTTATAATCCACATGCTCTACACTCACCTGGCTGCCCTTGATAACAGCGTTGGTCTCCCAGGTGCCAGCTTTCTGTCTGAACATTACGACCAGGCCAGTGTGCTGATAGCGAGGTGCTCCCAGAACCAGGGTTTGGACCTGTTTCCGCAAGATGACTTCAGCAGCATAACCTAAAAGTGGTGATCCAAGAGAAGTGTTTTTTCCCTGCAGATCCTGCCCCCTCTAGCAGACCTGTCCCTTGAGCAGGGGCAGCCCTATGTTGGTAGGTTGGAGTAACTTGACCTCATACTATATTCCTCTTTGTTAACATAATTAAAATGGAACTTTGAAATTTCTGTTTTTAAAGCTATCCCAAGGGCCAATGAAAGATCCAATGACATCTTTGCTGGTTGAGCTATACCATATCCTGACCCTTTGTTAGAGTAACCCGGTGCTCACCACTTACCCAAGTAAGCATCGTTCATGTCTGAATCTACCCTGGTTGTGTTGATGAAGGTGATTTTATCTTCTGACATTTGCAGAAAAGCTCCACCAGCCCAGTCAAAGCTCCCCACAGCACCCAGCACAGGACCATTCTTGGAAAGAGAATAGAACAGGATTGAGCAATCTGCAGTTTCAATGCAATCCCTATCAAATTGCAATGGCATTTTTCACAGAAATAGAACAAACAGTCCTAAAATTTGTATGGAACCACAGAAAAACTCAAATAACTAAAAACAATTCTGAGAAAGAAGAACAAAGCTAGAGGCATTACACCTCCTGATTTCAAACTATATTGCAAAGCTAGAGTAATCAAAATAGTATGGTATTGACATAAAAACAGACACATAGACAAATAGAACAGAATAAAGAGCCCGGAAATAAACCCATGCATGGGTGGATCAACTATTTTACAACAAAGACACCAAGAATATTCAATGAAAAAAAGACAGCCTCTCTCTTCAATAAATGGTGTTGGGAAAACTGGATAGCCACACACAAAAAAAGAGAAAGAAAGAAACTGGAACACTGTCTTACACCATACACAAAAATCAATTCAAATTGGATTAAATATTTGAACATAAGACCTGAAATCATAAAACTCCAAGAAGAAAATATAAACAGTAAGTTTGACATCAATCTTGGCAATGATTTTTTTTATTTGACACCAAAAGCAAAGGCAACAACAGCAAAACTAAGCAACTAGAAATACATCAAACTAAAAAGCTTGTGCACAACAAAGGAAACAACCAACAAATTGAAAAGTCAACCAATAGAATAGGAGAATATATTTCAATCATAGGTCCGACAACAGGTTAATATTCAAAGTACATAAAGAACTCATACAACTCAATAGCAAGAGAACAAACAACCTGATTAAGAATTAGGCAGAGGATCTAAATAGACATTTTTCCAAAGAAAAACATATAGATGGCCAAGAGGTATTTGAAAAAAGTACTCAACATCAGTTAACAAAATCAAAACCACAATGAGCTGTCACCTCATGCCTGTTAGAATAGCTATCATCAAAAAGACCAAGAAAAAGCCCTAACTGCTGTGGCTCAGTGGATTGAGCACCAGCCTGGGAACCAAAGAGTCACTGGTTCAATTCCCAGTCAAGGCACATGCCTGGGTTGCAGGCCAGGTCCCCAGAAGTGGGGTGTACAAGAGGCAACCACATATTGATGTTTCTCTCCCTCTCCTTCTCCCTCCTTTCCCCTGTCTAAAACTAAATAAATAAAATCTTAAAAAAAGAAAAAAACAACAAGTGTTGGCAAGGATGTGGAGAAAATAAAGCCCTTGTGCAGTGTTGTGTGAATGTATTGGTGCAACCATTATAGAAAACCATATCAAGGTTTCTCAAAAAATTTTAAAAAGAATTACCATATGATCCAGCAATAACACTTCTAGGTATTTATCTGAAGGAAATGAAAACACTAACTCAAAAAAGATATCTGTACCCCATGTTTACTGCAGCACTATTTACAATAGCCAAGATGCAGAAGCAACCTAAGTATCCACCAGTGGATGAATGGATAAAGAAAATGTGGTGTACATGATGGAATATTATTCAGCCATAAAAAGAAGGAAATCCAGACTTCCGGCCAAGATGGAGGCATAGGTGGACACACTGTGCCTCCTCTCACAACAAAAATTAAGGACAACAAAGATTTACAAACAAGAAAACACCATAACTGATAGAAAATTGAACTGTATGGAAGTCCAACAACCATTCATCTAGACCAGTAAAAGGGGCAGAGTCACGGTAGGAAGAAGTGGAGGTGCAGACCCAGGCACGCGGGCAGCAGTGGCTGGCAGTTCCCAGGCATGCAGGCAGTGGCTAGCAAACCCCATGCGCACAGGAGGCAGCTGGCGGACCCCGGGCATGGGGTGGCAACTGTGCAGACCCAGTGAGACCACACAGGCGGCTGGCTGACCAGGTGGTCCCACGTTCGTGCACAGATAATCCAGGCCAAGGGGAAGTGGCAGAAGGGACTGGAATCCAAGAGAGAGCAGAGCAAGCGCCATTGTTCCCTCTCAGACCCCGCACCCACATACAGCCATCACAACTCAGCAACAGGGCTGCCCTGCACTGGGGAACACCTAAGGCTCCACCCCTCACTACATATAACAGCCACAACCAGAACAACAACAACAACAACAAAAAAAAAACATCAAAAATGGCTCAAACAGGAGAACAAATGAAATCTCCAGAGCCAATTCCTCTATGCTGTGAAGAGACAGCCAACCTATCAGATGCACAGTTCAAAGCACTGGTGATCAGGATGCTCACAGAATTGGTTGATTTTGCTCACAAATGAGATGGAAAAATGCAGGCTACAATACGTGAAATGAAGGAGGACACATGGGGAACCAATAGAGATGGGAGGAAAACTGGGACTCAAATCAATGGGGTGGACCAGAAGGAAGAAACAAACAAACAAACAGAAAACAAGGAAGAAACAAGAATTCAAAAAAATGAGGAGAGACTTAGGAACCTCCGGGACATCGTTAAATGTCCCAACATCTGAATTATAGGGATACCAGAAGGGGAAGAAGAAGAGCAACAAGTGGAAAACTTATCTGAACAAATAATAAAGGAGAACTTCCCCAATCTGGCAAAGGAAATAGACTTCCAGGACGTCCAGGAAGCTCAGAGAGTCCCAAAGAAGTTGGACCCAAGGAGGAACATGCCAAGACACATCATAATTACATTAGCCAAGATTCAAATGAAGCAGAGAATTCTAGAAGCAGCAAGGGATAAGGGGACAGTCACCTACAAAGGAGTTCCCATCAGACTGTCAGCTGATTTCTCAAAAGAGACCTTACAGGCAAGAAGGGGCTGGAAAGAAGTATTTGAAGTCTTGAAAGGCAGGGACCTACATCCGAAATTGCTCTATCCAGCTAAGCTGTCATTTAGAATGGAAGGGAAGAGAAAGTGCTTCTCAGATAAGGTCAAGTTCAAGGAGTTCATCATCACCAAGCCCTTACTATATGAAATGTTAAAGGGACTTATCTAAGAAAAAGAAGATAAAAAATAGGACAGTAAAAAGACAGCAAACTCACAGCTATTAAGAACCACACCTAAAACAAAAGCAAACTAAGCAAACAGCTAGAACAGGAACAGAACCACAGAAATGGAGAGCACATGGAGGGTTAGCAACAGGGGAGTGGGAGGAGGAGAAAGGGGGAAAAGGTACAGAGAATAAGTAGCATAGATGGTGAGTAGAAAATAGACAGGGGAGGGCAAGAATAGTATGGGAAATGGAGAAGCTAAAGAAGTTATGACACATAGACATGAACTAAAGGGGGGGAATGTGAGTGGGAGGGGGTGTGCAGGGTGGAGGGGAATGATGGGGGAGAAATGGGACAACTGTAATAGTATAATCAATAAAATATATTTTATAAAAAGGAAGGAAATCCTGTCATTTGCAAAAAACATGGATGAACTTGGAGGGCATTGTTCTTTGTGAAATAAATCAGACAGAGAAAAACAAATACTATATGATCTCACTTATACAGAAAATTAAAAAAAAAAAAACCCAAACTCATAGATACAGAGAACAAATCAATGGTTGCCAAAGGCAAGGGATGGGAAGTGGACCAAATGGGTAAAGGTGGTCAAAAAGTACAAACTTCCAGTTATAAATAAATAAATCTTGGGAATGTAATGTACAGCATGGTGAATATAGTTAATAATACTCTGTTGTATACTTGAAAGTTGCTAAGAGAATAAATCTTAAAAGTTGTTCTCCCGAGAAGAAAATTGTAAGTATGTGTGGTAACAGATGTTAACTAGACTTTCCGCGGTGATCTATATATACATTCAATCATTACATTGGACACCTGAAGTTAATAACATATCATACATCCATTATATCTCAACTTAAAGAAAGAAAAGAACAGGAATGACAAAGAAGCAAGAAAGGACCACTGATGCCCACCAAAAAGGTGCTTCCCAAAAATATCCATCACAGAGAAGAACCTCCAACCCTGTGGCTCTTCTCCCCTTTCTTCTTACCACCCCCACAATTTAACAAGGACCACTTACAGAAGTTATGGAAGCACTGAAGCCTTCCTGAGACATCTCAAACTCAAAAGAGCTGGTACTTCCTGTTTGAGTACCTGTGAGGAGGAGAATATTCTACATTAAAGAAGGCAGAAGAGCCTAGAACAGGCACTGGAAATTCAACTGCTATTGTGGCCAGTCCCCGGCCCCCTCTCCCTCAGACATGGCTGGAGTTGAAGGTGTGCAGACCTCACTCAGAGGTGGTGAATAGTAGCTCTTCAAGTGTGCAATAATAAATGGCCTCCAGCTCTGACAGGTGTGGATCAGTTGGCGGGGCAACATCCAGCAAACCGAAAGGTATCCAGTTCAATTCTAGTCAGGACACATGCATGGGTGCGGTTAGTCCCTGGTTGGGTGGTTGCAAGAGGCAATCAATCATGTTTCTCTTCCTCTCTCTCTGTCCCTTCCCCTCTGTCTAGAATTAACAAAAGAAAAAAATATGGTCTCCAATAAAACTACATGGCAGCGCTGGCCAGTGTGGCTCAACATGGAAAGGTTGCACCGTTGGTTCATTGGTCATGGCGCATGCCTAGGTTGTGGGTTTGATCCTAGTGGAGGCATTTATGGGAAGCAATGGATCCACGTTTCTCTCTCACATGATGTTTCTCTCTCTCTCCCTGCCTCTCTTTCTCTCTAAAATCAATAAGCTTGTCTTCAGGTGAGGATTTTTAAAAATGGCCTCCAATAAAACTACATTGCAAAAAATGGGAAAGAAACAAAATGGAAAAAGTTTAAGAAGTTGAAGAGGCAGAGCCTAAAGAATTAGTAGTGGAAAAAGTATTGAGCTGACACTTTAGTGAATGGAACATTTCCTGTAATGGAAGGGATTCACAGATGCTGACAATACTTGGGAAGCTGAAGAAAATTTAGATTGTCCAGAGTTAACTGAAGCATTTCTTAATTCTCAAGCTGGTAAAGAAGAAGATGGTACAAAAAGAAAATCTTTGTCCACAGTGAATCTGATGACAGCATATCAAAGAAGAAAAGACATGCTGCTAATAAACTAAGAGGCTTCGACCCTGAATTTGAAATCCCTGTGCTACATTGACTAAAAAGCCATGATCCATGGAGTGTGTAAGAATTTGTTCATGAAAACCTAATCAGATGGTTAGAGACATTGGCGATTTAAGACCTGCTGGAATAAATGGCTGAACAAACTTTTGTAATCTAAACTCTTGACCTGCATGTTTTCTCTTTACCCCACCTCATTCTTTACCTGTTGGCTCAATCTCAGCATTTAAGGTGCTGGTTTAGCAGAAGCCAGGAAAAATAATAACTTTGTAATAAACAAAATGTTACCCAACTGTATATTGTTTACTTTATTGTAAATATTGGTAAATAGTAGTCAATAAATAGTTTTATATTCATTTTAAAAAACCACACACACGTTATGATGGACAGACAAAAGAAGGCTCAGGCGAGAGTTGTGCTGAACTAGAAAGCATATGCCACTTTCAAAGGGATAGTGGCTTTGGCTCCAGCCACTTTTTGCCAGTAGGAATGTGGTCCTCAAGGTGTATAATCTTCCAACTTTTCAAGAGAAGCCATAAATCCAGTTTGTATATGAACTTTCCCCCACTTTTTAAATTATTTTATTAAACAAAATTTTATCAAGGATACTCTATGTACCAGGTACTATTCTAGGCACTGGAAAAACAGCAGTGAACCAAACAGTGCTGGCAACATATCTAAATTTTTAAATTTTTAGAAAAATACTGTGTGGGATTTGGCTTCCCTACCCTCCAATTTTTCAACCTGTGGCCAAGAGTTGCAAAATCAGAGATAAAAGCCTAAATCCTTCTATTTCAAGGAACAGACCAAGTGAATCCAGAGTTGCTGGGACCTGGCAGAAGTAGCAAGAAAGTTGATGCTGAGAGTCAGGATGCCAAGGATTAGGAGGTTCTAGTATCTAGAGAGGAACATGTGTTTTGGGGTGAGGGACTGCCTCTGGGGCTTTTCCAGAAGTACAGAACCTTAACTCACCCTCAATTGCAAAGATCTTTTCCTGAAGCTGGTTCTGAATGGTCTCTAGAGCTTGAAAGTTATTCACCCGGAACACGTGATCACGAGCTGGCTTGGATGCAATGGTATTAAGCTCTTCCCGGGATCTCAAGCTGTCGAAGGCATCTCCCACCTATTGTCAAGGAACATAAGCTGAATCAGACACTGTCTGGGGGTAGCAATCTTATCCAGCAAAGAAAATTCTTCAAGAAAAATATCTGAAACAATATTTGTCACAAGAGGGAGTATACCAGAAGGCCCCTTGGACAGGGCTGCTAATGATAGTAGAGCAGGTTGTACACTGCAAGGAATTCTGTCAATGGAGCAAACGGGGACTGAAATCCAGCTGTTGGTCCATTTGCTGTGCCATCTATCCTGGTGTAGGCTGACCTTTCTCCAGAGGAAAGGAAGCCTTTTTCTTTATATGAAGGGGTTTACTACTTGCCAAGTAATGCACCTTTTTCTATGTCACACAAGGTACTGGGGTAGTTTGATTACATTGCTGATTCCAACCCTTTACCCATTCTTGCATCCAAGCCATTTCCCCAAAACTTTTCTGTGCTTTCCTATTCTTGGCAGAGTAACCTACCCCATTCATTGTCTCTGGGTTCAGCCGCATGTTCCTCATGTTACTAAATGTGATGCAAACAGAGGCTTGAAAAAGTGCTTGCAACACTTCCACTTGCTCATTTATTCCTCTGCCTTCACCATGAGGACATGCCCAGGCTAGCCTACTGGGCATGTTCTCATGGCGAAGACACAGAGCAGAAGAGCATAGTTACTTAACCCTGCTGCTCCCCATATTTCTGTCCAATCGACAGAGCTGGCAACCCTCAGAATTGGAGAGAGCCCAATCAGGATCAGCAGGGCTGCCGAACAACCTGCCACTTGTTGCAGATGCATAAGTGAACCCAGCTGAGACAAGAAAAATTACCCAGCTGACCTACAGAAACTTATTGTTTTAAACCACTGAATTTTGGGTTAGTTTGTTATACCACATCATTGTGACAATAGTTAGCTGATACACACACAAACGGACTAGAAGTGACTGTCACCCCACTATGATCTTATTGATAGTTGCTAATCGAAGGGAGTATATATCTAAGTAGAAACCCTCCACAGAAACATCAGGTCAGAAAGCCACATTTCCTACCCCAATGACGTAGCGAATGACACCCTCTCTGTCTGCCTCAGGGATGACATCCTTGTACTGCAAGGGATCACCGTACTTTTCTCCATCTGTGATGACAACTAGGATCTTAAGGGCATTCTCCCGGGCTCCACTGTTGCTATTAAACAGTTCTCTTCTGTTCAGGGAAGAGAAGGGAAAAAGTCAAATGGGAGCAGATGGAGATACGCCTAATGCTATAGAGAGAGTGTCAGCAGTCACAGATGCAGATGCAGCAGGGCACTGTCTGGGACAGGCTTGGGCTCCCCGGAGATGAACACTGAGATGTGGCTTCCCAAAATCTGGAAAGGCAGCAGGAGAGGGAAGAAGAGTGGAGGGGGAAAACACCTTCACTTTGCCTTTATATACTTTTGCATAGGTTGTTTTTTTTTAACTGAGTAGTATTCCTTTTAATTAAAAAGTATGTATGTATATTTTTTTAAATAAGTGGACTTGGGCCCTCATCCACCCTCTCCTGGTTTGATACAACAGCTCTCTAGCTCATCTTCCTGCACTTTTATCCCAACCCTGACCCTTGCCTTTACACAAACATTCACAGAAATTGGAGTGAAATTTCCAAAACAAGGTGTGGTTTCATCTCCCTACTACTTAAAACCTTCAGTGGATTCTCTCTGGCTTTTCAGTTGTTTATAGTGACCTGGCCTCAACTGGTCTTTCTAGCTTCCCTCCAGCCTTCTCCTCACTTACTTGCTTTACTCCCACCTTTACTTACAATTTCTTTTGTCACAAATAGTCCCTCCTCCACACCTTTACTCATGCTGTTCCCTCAACCAGAAATATCCTTTACTCCATCCCTGTCTGAACAACTCCCTCCATCCTTCAAAAACCCAGCTAAAAATATTACCTCCTTCTTATATCCTAAGCAAAGAGGGAGGAGCTTACACGACTTTACGGATTCCCGTGGCAGTGTGTGTCTTCCCTTGTAGCTGTGTTATTGGCGTCACCAGTTGTCTAGGGTTAGGGTTATCCTTGAAATCTTTAAAGGTGAAATGAGTCCGGAACTTTTCAGAGTACTGCATCAAAGAGAACTGGGAACAGGCACCTGGCATTATACTGAGGAAGATGCCTTCCCTTTCCCTTAGCTACCTCCCAGGAAGACCTACAGAAGTCTTAAAACACTCCAATCTTCAAATTCCTTCATAGTATATGCTGCCCTCCCTCCTCCTGCCTCAGCAGGAAAAGATCTGCCATCAGCTCTCGCCTCTCAGTACTAGAACTCAGAGATGATACTTGGGTTTCATCTCCCATGCCAACCCCTATCAGTCAGAGCTACCCAACTTACAGAGAGCTGGAAGAATACTGTGGCTGCATCCAGACAGAGCAAGAAAGAAAATCATGGGAAAAAAAAAAACAACCCGTGATCAACTGGCAACTTGTCAAAGTCTGTAACTGAAGTAGAAGGGAGAAATGGCAGCCTGGTTGCTATGTCCTTGACAACCTTATATGGGCTATTCCTATTCCCTAACCTATCCATTGGCCCTCACCAAGGTTTTGGACTTTGAGAATTGATTCATCACAGTTGAGACAAACTCCTTCATCTGCTGAAAGTCACGTGCGATGATGCTACCAGAGCCATCAATCAAGAAGGCAATGTCACTATCCTGCTGAGGGCAACCTGGGGGAAAGGAAAAAGAGCATGAATTGATTAAGTACTAGAGCCTCCAGGTTCATGTTCTGCATGTCAGTTATCTGCTGAACAATAAAATTAAAAGGTAAACAGATTCAACCCATGCTCCAAGTTAAATACAAAGGTAGACAAATTGTTATGAAAAAATAGGTTTATTCTGCCCAAGAGAGTCAGGGAACGTGGTTATATTAGAGCTACCTCATGAAGAATGAGAAATAATTTGCCAGGAATACAAAGAGAGAACTAAATTTCAGGGAAAACAAGGAATATCACATATAAAGGTATGCTGGATATATTCCCTTCTGCCCTCAGAAAATCCACTTTCTACCTTTCCCCATTCTGCTCTGCAGCTTGGGAGGTTGGCCCACATGGTCCCCACCAACATGGCTTTTTCACCTCTGGCTTCTAGTTGGATTTGCCCAATTAGGAGCCTCAACAGGAGACTGGAGAAAGTGAGATCAGAGTATTGGCTTCCTACCTGAGAGGTTGTTCTAGGCCAGTTGTGCTCCTCAACATAAGATCACCACCCCTCTCAGGGAGGCCTGCTCCACACAACTTTGTCTCCTCTGGATTCTGGTGACTTTTCCCTCTCCTTGTCTTATTAGCTTAGGAATGGTAACAGCTCTGATGCTGCTGGCCCTGGGTTCCTGGACTGTCCCCTGTAGTTCCCTTAGGCCCTACCACACCTTTATAATTAGTCCCTTTGTAAATAAAACCTCTTCAAATTATCTTAACTGGACTGTGCCATCTGTTCCAGTAGAGACCCTGACTGATCCAAAGGGGATGTGCCCGAGAGAATTCTGGCAGAATGCAGGAATGAAAATGGAATGATCAGGGTAAATCCATATGATGGTGATGGGGACAAGGCTATGACATTAAGCAGGGAACAGTTAGAAAGAGTCTCGCTACTCAAAAAGTAGTTTGACTTTATCCTTTAGGCAGTGAGGAGCCACTGCAGGTTCTTAGAAAAGGAAATAAGATGATCTGTTTGGATTTTAGAAAGATTTACATAGCAGTGAAGACTTTTAGCAGCTTTATTCATGATTGTGAAACATTGCAAATAACCCAAACATCCTTCAGTGGGTGAATGGATGAATTGGTGAATGAGACTGTGGTAAATCCATGCGATGGAATAGCACTCAGCAATAGAAACAAAAAAAACTAGTGACACACATAACAATATGGATGAATCCCAAATGAAAACTCAAAAGATTACAATTCCATTTATGTAGAATTCTTAAAAAGACAAATTATATAGTGATGGAGAACAGCTCAACAAGTGCTGGGGCCCAGGGGTGAAAGGAAGGAGGCAACTGACTATACAGGCATAGTACAAGGTATTTGTTTTTTAGAAGGGTAGTAGAGCCCTTTTTTCTTACCCTCACCCAAGGACCTGTTTGTTGATTTTTGGAGAGAGAGAAAGGATGAGAGAAAGAAACATCGATCAGTTGCCTCCTAAATATGTTCCAATCAGGGATCAACCTGCAACCCAGGTATATGCCCTGACTGGGGATCGAATATGCAACCTTTTGGTGCAACACGACAATGCTCCGACCAACTGAGCCAACTGGCCAGGGCAGAGGAGTAATAGAACTCTTTTGCATCCTATTCATGTTGTTACTTACACAAATCAATACATACCTTAAAATTCATGAAACTATACACTAAAAAATAATCATGGGGATGTAATGTACAGGATAGGGAACATAGTCAACAATTTGACTAAGGGAACAGTTATAATAAATATGTATGGTGTCCAATGGGTAATAGATTTATTGGGGTGATCACTTCATAAGATATATAAATGCCTAATCACTATGTTGTATACCTGAAACTAATATATTTTATATCAACAGTAACTGAAAAACAAATTAACCTAAAAAAAAAGAAAGAAAAATGGCTGTGGCTGGTGTGGCTCGGTGGACTGAGTGCCAGACTGTGAACCAAAGGGTCGCTGGTTCAATTCCTAGTCAGGGCACATGCCTGGGTTGGGGACCAGGTCCCCAGTATAAGGTGAGCAAGAGACAACCACACATTGATGTTTCTCTCTCTCCCTTCCCCACTCTAAAAAGTAAATAAATAAATAAAATCTTTTAAAAATATTTAAAAAGAAGAAAAATGGCCAATTTAATTGTATGGCTTGAAAAATAAAATTACCCAGAGAAGTATTGGCTTTTTAAAAATAAACAATCAGATTCTAAGGTTTATATGGAAAAATATACAAAGATTAGCCAGAAAAAAATGTTTTTAAATCTCAAAGATATGATAAAATAATCAAGGTACAGTACAATGTGTATAGCATGCTACCATGTGGCACAAAGCGAAGAATATAGCTTTGTATATGGTTGTAATACATGGAGTATCTCCAGAGGAAGGCACCAGAAACTGGTAACAGTGACTGACTCCCAGAAAGGAAACAGAAGCCTTGGGGACCCAAGAGGGAGAGATTTTTATAGTCTCTTCTTAGTGTCTATTGAATTTTGAACCAAGTGCATCTTAAAAGAAACAAAAATGAGCCCTGGCTGGTGTGGCTCAGTGTATTGAGTGCTGGACTGCAAACCAAAGGGTTGTCAGTTCAATTCCCAGTCAGGGCACATGCCTGGGTTGCTAGCCAAGTCCTCAGTAGGGGGCGCATGAGAGGCAACCACACATTAATGTTTCTTTCCCTCTCTTTCTCCCTCTCTTCCCCTTTCTCTAAAAATAAATAAAATAAAAAACTTGTAAAAAAGGTTAAAAGAAACAGAAATGTTTTTATTGAATTTATTAAGGTGACATTGGTTAATAAAATCGCATAGGTTTCAGGTATACAATTCTATAATATATGATCTGTATCATGAAAATATTTTTTAAAAGAAGAGTCTTGAACTCCTGAGAGTGAGGACTGAAGGGAGAAATGTGGGGGTGGGAGCTGAAGCCACCAAACTACATGCAATCAGGCAGGAAAAACATATGGAAAGAAGAGAAGCTGTAACCTGGCGCCCCTAAGCAGGCAGAGAAGGCAGAGAAAGATTGCCTGGTGGTGATGTTTAGCAGAAGCCCTCTGCAGGGGGGTGAAGCAAGAACAAATGAAGGGCCCTGGCCAAGTGCCTCGGTTGGTTGGAGCATTGTCCTGTACACCAAAAAGCTGCAGGTTCAATACCTGGTCAGGGCTCATACCTGGGTTGTGGGTTTGATCACTGTTCCAGACATGTATGAGAGGCAACCAATCTCTCTCCCTCTCCCTCTCCCTCTCCCTCTCCCTCTCCCTCTCTCTCTCTCTCTCTCTCTCTCCCCCCCCCTTCCACCCTCCCTCCCTCTCTCTCTAAAATCAATATATGGTCAGGTAAGGATTTAAGAAGAAGGGAAGGAAATAGATATCTAAGGCTGAGGTGTTTGGGGAGGAAGATCTGCAGGTCATCTCTGAGAGGTGAGTGAACATGAAGACAGAAAGCCTATTTGTCATTCAGGGTCACAAAGATATTTGCAAGAGCAAGGTCTGTACAATGGGTGGGTAGACACTAGATGTAAGAGGGTAAAGAATCATGACATGGGGGAGATGGCGTCAAGGAGAGAGAACTTTTTTTAAAATATATTTTATTGATTATGCTATTACAGTTGTTCCATTCCCCCCATCATTCTCCTCCACCCTGCACACCCCCTCCCACCCACATTCCCCCATTTTAGCTCATGTCCATGTGTCATAAGTTCTTTAGCTTCTACATTTCCCACACTATTCTTGCCCTCCCCCTGTCTATTTTCTACCCACCATCTATGCTACTTATTCTCTGTACCTTTTCCCCCTCTCTCCTCCTCCCATGCCCCTATTGCTAACCCTCCATGTGATCTCCATTTCTGTGGTTCTGTTCCTGTTCTAGTTGTTTGCTTTTATTTTAGGTGTGGTTGTTAATAGCTGTGAGTTTGCTATCTTTTTACTGTCCTATTTTTGATCTTCTTTTTCTTGGATAAGTCCCTTTAACATTTCATATAATAAGGGCTTGGTGATGATGAACTCCTTGAACTTGACCTTATCCGAGAAGCACTTTATCTTCCTTTCCATTCTAAATGACAGTTTTGCTGGATAGAGCAATTTTGGATGTAGGTCCCTGCCTTTCAAGACTTCAAATACTTCTTTCCAGCCCCTTCTTGCCTGCATGGTCTCTTTTGAGAAATCAGCTGACAGCCTGATGGGAACTCCTTTGTAGGTGACTGTCCCCTTATCCCTTGCTGCTTCTAGAATTCTCTCCTTCATTTGAATCTTGGCCAATGTAATTATGATGTGCCTTGGCATGTTCCTCCTTGGGTCCAACTTCTTTGGGACTCTCTGAGCTTTCTGGACTTCTTGGTAGTCTATTTCCTTTGCCAGATTGGGGAAGTTCTCCCTTATTATTTGTTCCAATAAATTTTCCATTTATTGCTCTTCTTCTTCCCCTTCTGGTATCCCTATAATTCAGATGTTGAGAAATTTAAAGATGTCCTGGAAGTTTCTAAGCCTCCCCTTATTTTTTTGAATTCTTGTTTCTTCCTTGTTTTCTGTTTGTTTGTTTCTTCCTTCTGGTCCACTCCATTGATTTGAGTCCTAGTTTTCCTCCCATCTCTATTGGTTCCCCATGTGTCCTCCTTCATTTCACGTATTGTAGCCTGCATTTTTTCATCTAATTTGTGAGCAAAATCAACCAATTCTGTGAGCATCCTGATAACCAGGGCTTTGAACTGTGCATCTGATAGGTTGGCAATCTCTTCATGGCTTAGAGGAATTGGCTCTGGGGCTTTCATTTGTTCTCCAGTTTGAGCCATTTTTGGTCAGGAGAGAACTCTTTCAAGAATTTTGGTGAGGGACTTCCGGCCAAGATGGAGGCATAGGCGGACACACTGTGCCTCCTCTCACAACCAAAATTAAGGACAACAAATATTTAGAAACAAGAAAACAACCAGAACTTATAGAAAATTGAACTGTACGGAAGTCCAACAACCATTCATCCAGACGGGTAGGAGGGGCGGAGTTGCGGCGGGAGAAGGTGGAGGTGCAGACCTGGGAGTGCGGACAGCAGCGGCTAGCAGTTCCCAGGTGCACAGGTGGCAGCTGGCGGACCCCGGGCACAGGGGGCATCTATGCAGAACCAGTGAGGCCGCACAGGGCGGCTGGCTGGCCAGGTGGTCCCACGTTCGCGCGCACGGACGGTCCGGGCGGAGAGGAAGTGGCAGAGGGGACTGAGTCCGGGAGAGAGCGGAGCAGGCGCCATTGTTCTCTCTCAGACCCCACCCCCACATACAGCATCACAACCCAGCGACTGGGCTGCCCCGCACTGGGGAGCGCCAGAAGCTCCACTCCTCACTGCGTAACAGTACACGCGAGTGTGCAGATAATCCAGGTGAAGGGGAAGCGGCGGAAAGGACCGGAGTCCAGGAGAGAGCAGAACAGGCACCATCGTTCCCTCTCAGACCCCGCCCCCACCTATACTGTCACAACCCAGCCACTGGGCTGCCCCGCCCTGAGGAACACCTAAGGCTCCACCCCTCATACGTAATAGCCGCGACCAGACTAAAACCAAACCAAAACAAAACAAAAAAACCCACCAAAAATGGCTCAAACTGGAGAAAAAATGAAAACCCCAGAGTCAATTCCTCTAAGCCGTGAAGAGATAGCCAACCTATCAGATGCACAGTTCAAAGCACTGGTCATCAAGATGCTCACAGAATTGGTTGATTTTGCTCACAAATTAGATGAAAAAATGCAGGCTACAATATGTGAAATGAAGGAAGACGCGTGGGGAACCGATAGAGATGGAAGGAAAACTGGGACTCAAATCAATGGAGTGGACCAGAAGAAAGAAACTAACAACCAAACAGAAAACGAGGAAGAAACAAGAATTAAAAAAAAATGAGGAGAGGCTTAGGAACCTCTGGGACATCATTAAACGTCCCAATATCCGAATTATAGGGGTTCCAGAAGGGGAAGAAGAAGAGCAACAAGTAGAAAACTTATTGGAACAAATAATAAAGGAGAACTTCCCCAATCTGACAAAGGAAATAGACTTCCAGGAAGTCCAGGAAGCTCAGAGAGTCCCAAAGAAGTTGGACCCAAGGAGGAACATGCCAAGGCACATCATAATTACATTGGCCAAGATTCAAATGAAGGAGAGAATTCTAGAAGCAGCAAGGGATAAGGGGACAGTCACCTACAAAGGAGTTCCCATTAGACTGTCAGCTGATTTCTCAAAAGAGACCTTACAGGCAAGAAGGGGCTGGAAAGAAATATTTGAAATCTTGAAAAGCAGGGACCTACATCCAAAATTGCTCTATCCAGCAAAGCTGTCATTTAGAATGGATGGACAGATAAAGCGCTTCTCAGATAAGGTCAAGTTCAAGGAGTTCATCATCACCAAGCCCTTATTATATGAAATGTTAAAGGGACTTATCTAAGAAAAAGAAGATAAAAATATGACAGTGAAAAGACAGCAAACTCACAGCTATTAAGAACCACACCTAAAACAAAAGCAAACTAAGCAAACAGCTAGAACAGGAACAGAAACACAGAAATGGAGATCATATGGAGGGTTAGCAACAGGGGCATGGGAGGAGGAGAGAGGGGGAAAAGGTACAGAGAATAAATAGCATAGACGGTGGGTAGAAAATAGACAGGGGGAGGGCAAGAATAGTATGGGAAATGTAGAAGCTAAAGAACTTATGACACATGGACATGAACTAAAGGGGGGAATGTGGGTGGGAGAGGCTGTGTAGGGTGGAGGGGAATGATGGGGGAGAAATGGGACAACTGTAATAGCATAATCAATAAAATATATTTTAGAAAAAAGGAAAAAAGAAAAGAATTTTGGTGAAAGGAAGGAGCAATGGCAGAAGATGGAGTGAAGACCAGGAAAAGAGAAGTTTATTTTAATTGGTATCAATTTTAGTGGTTGATATAGGTAGCATGATCAAATTCACATTCAAAGGAGTGTGAGAACAGACAGTAACCAGAGGGGAAGGGGATAAAGAGGGAAAGGAGGGAAAGGGCCATCAGGGAACAGGTATAAAGAACCCATGGACAAAGTCAAAGGGGGTAAGGATTCAGGGTGGGAGGTGGGGGTGGGGCAGGGGAGAGCAGTAGAAGGAAAATGGAGACAACTATACTGGAAGAAGAGTAAAAAAAAAATTTTTTTTAAGTAGTGTGAGAAGTTTAAGCTCCTGAAGAGAATGAGTGATTGAAAATATGAGCCCCAGAGTTGATCCTGTGAGAGAACCTCTGAAGCCCAAATGAGAGAACCACTGGGAGTAGAGACAATTTATGACTGGCAACTTTGGTGTTCTCTGTGAAGAAGGAGGTACAGTTACCTGTTGAGAGTGAAGGACAAAGGAACAGAGCTTAAGGGGAGGGGAAACTGTAAAAGGAAGACATTTCTGCCCTCAGTTCCAACTTGGAGACAAGTAAAAAGAGGGCCAATCAGTTAAAGAAATCACTGACAGAAAGCAACTTTAAAAAAAATCCATTAAGTCACTCACTCTCCTTCAATCAACAATGTTTGGGGAACCATCAAGATAATACCCTTGCATAGTCTCCTCCTCTTGAATTTTAGCTGGAATTTTGACTCACTTTAAAGGAAGCAGAAGTAATGAGCTGTTACTTCTGAGATGAGATTATAAAAAGGCTGTGACTTCTGTATGGGTGCCTGCTTTCTCCTCTCTCTCACTCTTTGTTCAGCCACCTTGAGGGAAGCTGGCTGTTATGGTGTGAGCTGCTTTCTGAGGAGGCCCAGGTGACAAACAACTAAGGAAAGCCTCTAACCAACAGCCAGTGAGGACCAAAGCTCTCAGTCCAACTACCTTGTAAGTGAGCTTGGAAGTGGATTTTTCCCCAGTCTAGCCTTCAGATGAGACCACAGCTCTAGTCTGACAACTTCTATCTCATGAGAGACCCTGACACAGAAGTACCCAGCTAAGGCATGCCCAGATTCCTGATTCATAGAAACTGCAAGATAATTAATCTTGTTGTTTTTAGCGCTTAAGTTCAGGGGCAGTGTGTTATGAAGCAATAGGTAGAAAAGTACAGAGCAGTGAACAAGCTAGGCAATATTCTTGCTATCATGGAGCCTATCTTTCCAGGAGAAAGGACAGGAAATAAATGTGTAAAATATGGAAATGTAGATATAAGAATGGTAAAGTAGGGCAATGTGGTAGGGAGTGAAGGTGGAAATGATTAGAAGGGGCACTCAGGGAAGTCCTCTTTTAGGATGTGACATATGAACTGAGATAACAATAATGCATTGACAGCTGAGATCTCAAGGAAAAGCATGTCAGACTGAAGGAACAATAAGTACAAAGGCCCTGAGGCAGAGACAGTTTTATATAGTTCTTGGAGAAGAAAGACAGCCAGAGTGGCTACAGCACAACAACTGAGATAGAAGGGATGGAAGAAAAATTGGAGAGGTGGACAGGGGCTTCATCGTTTAAGTTTTAAAGGCTATGGTCAGGAGACTAAGGCACTTACTCTAAGGACAATGGTTGGAACATCATCTCACAAAGATGATTGGCTACATGAGGACTTTTCTTAAAGTGCAAGACCCTAGCACCTCCCCCAAGTCTCTCTCTATCAGAACCTTCTGCACCTAGACCTCTAAATCATACCCTAGAGCAACCCCCAACCCAGGCCTGCCCCTGCTTTCTGGTATCCTGCTACCCATATGTACTCTATGCCAAACACAGCCTACCTCTGAGGGCCTTTGGGAACCTCTGGGGTGGCTGCAGTAGGTTGGATCCAAACAGGAAGCATAAGCCATTTGCGTAGATGTTCTCCTTGCAAGTTTGGTGTAGGGTAGGACCGCAGGCCTAGAGGGCAGGATGTAGGTAGAGGGGGCAGTCACTGCTCCTTGTCTTTTTTACCTCAGCATCTCCATCCTCCACCCTAGCCCCAACAGTCCCAGGTGTCTGTGCCTCCCCTTAGGACACTCCCATGAGCCAGGAGCAACTCACCAGCAACCGGAAAGGGTTGGTGGCAAATGCCAGAGACAGACCCAAGGACATATTCACAGCCTCCGGAGGTACTGAGAGGACAGATATGTGCATAGTTACATTCAGAAAGATAAAAGTCCTATGTAAAAACTGAACAGGGGTCACCTCAACCTGAGAGACACAGCAGTCTAACAGGTCAAGAGGGCACCAGGTCATGGGAAAAGAACATGAAGGAGGTACCTGAGGGTGTCTGGGGTAGAGTCTACCTACAACAAAGAGGCTGGGTAGCTGGACTCCTGGAGCCACCACCGCTGACTCCACAGAACAAAAGGAATGCCTGGCAAGTCCAGGTATATGCACAAGTGGAATCCTTGCCCTGGGTTAGGGAGGGCCAGTGACTCACCTTGCAGTTGGATGGGCCCACAGGTGGCCGTGCTATAGTCACAGACATAGAGGCCTCCTGTTTGGTTAGCAGCCTTTACCTCCTGAGGGGCTCCAACCACCACCCTGGGGAGAAGTGGGACCAGATTAGCACAGGAATAAGAGAAAGGTGGCATGTGGAGAGAAAAGGAGACCTCAGAAGATCAGCCACCCAAAGGAAAGTGGGAGAACCTCACACAGACTCCCCAACTCTAAGAAACAGGAGGAAAACTCAACAAACAAAAAAATGGGAAATTTTAAAATCTTAGAGTGGGAAGGATCCCTCTAAGAATGACACAAAATGTAATGGGGTAAGAACATGGATCTCTTGATAACAGAACACCCTCAGAATCCTGCCTACAGGAGGAATTAGAGGCAGGGAGAGCAGAAGGTACAGTGTTTAAGAAACATTGCATAACAAAGGCAAGTTAATAGCCATGCCTTCCTGAAAGGAAGATATCAGAAGCTGCAGAATTGTATACATGACTATGAGAATGTGCAGTGACTCATGACATAGCCTGAGGGGCAGATGCCTTCCCCAGATACCTGTGCATCACTGGGAACTCTTGCCCTGACTAAAGATGGCAGCCAAAAGAGGGTCAAAGACACTGGAAAACTGACAAAAATAGTGGACACTAACACACCATAGGAAGGACCAGATATCAGGTCACAAAGGAAGTTCCAAGCTGAGCATTTAAATCAGGGTGGGCCAAAGGTCAAGAGAGAGCCACAATGTCAGAAGAGGTCTGCAGAGGAGATCTACAGAGAAGGCAGCCACGACATCTGCCTACCTGGGAGTCTGTCTGAAAGTGTGTCCTGTAGAAGATGATGGCAGAGATGGAGCTGCAGGGACCACCAAGCCAAGCACAGACACATGAGAGATACTTGGAGCTGAACTGTGACCAGGAATGCTGAGCTGCAGACTTCTGCTTCTCTGAAGAACATACAGAGAAGTCACTTTCTTGGGACATGTGCCTCCCTGGACTCTATCATGACCCAAAATAACATGGCACATGTTTCCCTGAACCACTACATGGAGGCTGAGAACAGCACACCCCAGATCCTGAAGAAAAGAGCTGCTATGAGAGGATGGTGACTCTGAAACCCACAAGTGCACATTTAGAGCATGGAGCTCTGTTTGAGTGACCAGCTGATGGACAGATAAGGATATGGGGAACTTCTGGGCATGATTTTTGCTTGCAGCCTTTTGAGGGACAAGGGAAGTTTTGGGTTGTGTGAGAGAGGAGGGACCTAAGAAAGAGTGAGCTCAGCATCCGCCTCCCAAGGTTGGAACCCTGTTAATAAAAACCTGTCCCTTCAATACAAATTGTTGAGTCAGACTTCCAGCCAAGATGGAGGCATAGGTGGACACACCGTGCCTCCTCTCACAACTAAAATTAAGGACAACAAAGATTTAGAAACAAGAACACAATCAGAACTTATAGAAAATTGCTCTGTATGGAAGTCCAACAACCATTCATCCCTACTGGCAAGAGGGGTGGAGTCACAGCAGGAAAAAGTTGAGGTGCGGACCTGGGCACACAGGCAGCAGTGGCTTGCAGATTCCAGGCGTGCAGGTGGTGACTAGCAGACTCCAGGCAGAAAAGTGTTGGCTAGCGGACCCTGGGCACGGGGTGGCAACAGTGCAGGCCCAGTGAGGCTGTGCAAGGCGGCTGGCTGACCAGATGGTCTCACATTCCCATGCAGATAATCCAAGTGAAGGGGAAGCAGTGGAAGGGACTGGAATCCAAGACAGAGCGGAGCAAGTGCCATTGTTCCCTCTCAGACCCGGCCCCCACATACAGCATCACTACCCAGCAACTGGGCTGCCCCACCCTGGGGAACACCTAAGGCTCCACCCCTCACTATGTAACAGCCACAACCAGACCAAACAAACAAACAAACAAACAAACAAAAACCCCAAAATGGCTCAAATGGGAGAACAGATCAAAGCCCCAGAGCCAGTTCATCTAAGCAACCAAGAGACAGCCAACCTATCAGATGCACAGTTCAAAGCACTGGTGATCAGGATGCTCACAGAATTGGTTGATTTTGCTCACAAATTAGATGAAAAAATGACAGCTACAATAAGTGAAATGAAGGAAAACGCACAGGGAACCAGTAGAGATGGGAAGAAAACTAGGACTCAAATCAATGGAGTGGACCAGAAGGAAGAAACAAACAACCAAGCAGAAAACAAGGAAGAAACAAGAATTCAAAAAAATGAGGAGAGGCCTAGGAACCTCCGGGACATCATTAAACGTCCCAACATCTGAATTATAGGGGTCCCAGAAGGGGAAGAAGAAGAGCAACAAGTGGGAAACATATTGGAACAAATAATAAAGGAGAATTCCCCCAATCTGGCAAAGGAAATAGACTACCAGGACGTCCAGGAAGCTCAGAGAGTCCCAAAGAAGTTGGACCCAAGGAGGAATACACCAAGGCACATCGTAATTACATTAGCCAAGATTCAAATGAAGGAGAGAATTCTAGAAGCAGCAAGGGATAAGGGGACAGTCACCTACAAAGGAGTTCCCATCAGACTGTCAGCTGATTTCTCAAAAGAGACCTTACAGGCAAGAAGGGGCTGGAAAGAAGTATTTGAAATCTTGAAAGGCAAGGACCTACATTCAAGATTGCTCTATCCAGCAAAGCTGTCATTTAGAATGGAAGGGTAGATAAAGTGCTTCTCAGATAAGGTCAAGTTCAAGGAGTTCATCATCAACAAGCCCTTATTAAATGAAATGTTAAAGGGACTTATCTAAGAAAAAGAAGATAAAAATATGACAGTGAAAAGACAGTAAACTCACAGATATTAACAACCACACCTAAAACAAAAGCAAACTAAGCAAACAGCTAGAACAGGAACAGAACCACAGAAATGGAGAGCACATGATGAGGGTTAGCAATAGGGGAGTGGGAGGAGGAGAGAGGGGGAAAAGGTACAGAGAATAAGTAGCATAGACAGTAGGTAGAAAACAGACAGGGGGAGGGCAAGAACAGTGTGAGAAATGTAGAAGCTAAGGAACTTATGATACATGGACATGAACTAAAGGGGGGAATGTGGGTGGGAGGGGGTGTGCAGGGTGGAGGGGAATGATGGGGGAGAAATGGGACAACTATAATAGCATAATCAATAAAAAATATTTTAAAAAAAGAACACATGGACAAAACCAAGGGGGAAAGTGAAAGCAAGGGAGGGAGGTGGGATTGGCTGGAGTGTGGGGGGTTGGGGGGGATGCAGACAACTGTAATTGAACAACAATAAAGTAATTTTTAAAAAAATAAGTAAAGTCATCCATTTTTGCTTGGAAAAAAGAGAAAACAATCCCATTCAAAATTGCTTCAAAATGAATAAAATACCTAGGAATAAACCTAACCAAGGGTGTAAAAGACCTCTACTTGGAAAATTGCAAGACACTGAAGAAAAACTGAAGAAGATAGAAATAAGTGGAAGCACCATGTTCATGGATAGGAAGAATTAACATCATTAAAATGTCCATACCACCCAAAGCAATCTATAGATTCAATGCACTTCTTATCAAGACTCCAATGACATGTCACAGAAGTAGAACAAATATTTCAAAAATTTATATGGAACCACAAAAGGCCCCACATAGCAACAGCAATCCTGAGAAAGAAGAAAAAAGATGAGGAATCACAATGCCTAATATCAAACTATACTACAAGACCATACTATTTAAAACAACCTGTACTGGCATAAAAACACACACATAGATCAATGGTACAGAATAGAGAGCCCAGAAATAAACCCACATTTTTATAGTTAATTAATACTTGACATAGGAAGCAAACACATACAATGAGCTAAATATAGTTTATTCAATAAATGGTACTGAGAAAATTGGACAAATATGTGCAGAAAAATGAAATGAGGCCACCTTCTTACACTACACACAAAGAATAAATTCAAAATGAATCAAAGACTTAAATGTTAGACCAGAAACTATAAAAGTCCTAGAAGAAAACAGGCAGCAAAATCTCAGGCATTGCTCATAGAAATTTTTTGTCAAATATATCTCCCCAGGCAAGGGAAACAAAAGAAAAAATAAACAAAGGAGAATACATCAAACAATTTTTTTCACAGCAAAGGAAAACAACAAAATAAAAAGACAACCCACAGAATGGGAGAACATATTCACTGATACATCTGATAAGAGGTTGTCAAAATTTATAAAGTATTTACAAAACATAACACCAAAACAGAAACAACCCAATTAAAATATGGGCAAAGGACCTGAAGAGACACTTCTCCAAAGAGAACACACAAATGGCCAACAGACATATGAAAAATGCTCAATATCACTAATTATCAGAGCAAATTAAAACCACAATTGGAAACCATCTCATGCCTATCAGAATGGCTATCATCAATAAATCAACAAACAACAAGTGCTGGTAAGGATGTGGAGAAAGGGGAACACTTTTACACTGTTGGGGGCAGACTGGTGCAGCCACTGTGGAAAGCAGTATGGAGATACCTCAGAAAATTAAAAATGGATCTGCTTTTTGACCCAGTGATCCCACTCCTGGGAATATACCCAAAGAAACCCAAAACACTAATTTGAAAGAACATAAGACCCCTATGTTCACTGCAGTGTTGTTTACAATCACCAAGATATGCAAGCAGCCAACTGTCCATTAATGTCCCATAGTGGATAAACCAACTATGGGACATTTACACATTGGAATTCTACTTGCCCATAAAAAAGAAAACTTTACCCCTTGCAACAGTATAGATGGACCTGGAGAACATTATGCTGAGTGAAATAAGCTAGTCAGAGAAACACAAATACCATATGATTTCACTCATGTAGAATCTAATGAACTGAACTAACAAGCAAAACAGAGACAGACTCATGATGGAGAGCAAATGATATCTAGTGGGGGAGTTGGGGGAGGTTAGGGGGTGGAGAGATTGAGCAAACTGAAAAGGACTCGTGGACATGGACAACAGTGTGACGATTGCTGTGGGGAGGTGGGTATAAGGGGACTAAATGGTAATGGAAAAAATACAATAAGGATTAAATAAATAATTTTAAAAAGAAAAATGCAAAAGATGGTTGGTATAGAGCAGAGGCCAGCAAACTTTAACTGGAAAGGTGATAACTATATCCATAAATACAGTTTTTGTAAAAATATGGTTTTTACCCATAAATATAGGGTTTTGCAAGCCATATAGTCTCTGGCATAGCCTCTTGATTCTGTCATTGTAGCTCCAGAGCAGCCATAAACAATAAATGATGAGTTGGGAAGGGGGGGATCAATAAAATGTATTTACAAAAACTGGCAGCAGGCCGTAGTTTGAGTATAATGTGTGCTACAAATTATGTACAAGAGGTGGATTGCGGAAGTGTAGAGGTATATCCAGCATAGAATGTCTCTGGAAGAACACACGAGAAACCCTATAAAAATATTAGTGGCATGTTTCACAGAATTAGAATAAATAACCCAAAAATGTATTATAGAAGCACAAAAGACCCTGATTAAGAACAAAGTTGGAGGTATCGTGGTACCCATTATCAAACTATACTATAAGGCTATAGTAAAAACAGCATGATACTACTTTTGGCTCAGAGGAGACTTAGGTGTAACTTTCTTTGGGCTTCCCAAATCCAGGTTCATCCAACACCAGCTGCCTCCACCATGCCACTGAAGTTGAACCCCAATGAGATCGAAGTCATGTACCTGAGGTGCACTGGTGGGGAAGTTGGTACCATGTCTACCCCAAGATCAGCCCCCTGAGTTGGTCTCCAAAAAAGATTAGTGATGACGTTTCCAAAGCAACCCGTGATTACACAGGCCTGAGGGTTGCTAGTGAAACTGACTGTTCAGAACAGACAGGCTCAGATTGAGGTACCTTCAGTCTTCTCCCTGATCATGAGAGCCCTCAAAGAACCACCATGAGACAGAAAGAAGAAAAAAAAAATTAAGCATAGTGGAAATATCACTTTTGATGAGATTGTCAACATTGCCCAACAGATTTGGCTAGAGAACTCTCTGGAACCATTACAGAGATACTGGGAACTGACCAGTCTGTGGGCTGCCACCTTCATGAGATCTATGGTGGTGCAGTGGAATGCCCAGTTATTTAAGAACTACAAAAAAAATTATTTCAATGAAACATCATTTGACAAGAACAAAAAAGAAAACCAGTATAATACTGGCATAAGAACAGATACATAAGGTGGGTTTGGAGGGGGAGAAAATACAGACAACTGTATGAACAACAATAAAATCATTTAAATTTAAAAACAAACAGATACATACATCAATAGAACAGAACAGAGACCCATGTCTATATGGTCAACTAATATTTGATAAAGAGGCAAGAACAAAAGGGTAAGGACAATCTCTTCAATAAATGACATTGGGAAAATTGGACAGATACATGCAAAAACTGAAACTAAACCACCAACTCCCACCATACATAAAGAATAAACTCAAAATGGATTAAAGATTTAAATGTTAGACTCGAGATCATAAAGTCCTAGAAGAAAATATAAGCAGTAAAATCTTGAACACTTCTTATAGCAGTATTTTTTCTGATATAGTTCTCAGGGAAGGGAAACAAAAGAAAAATATAAACAAATGGGACTACATCAAATTTAAAAAATTTTTTTGCACAGCAAAGGAAACCATCAATAAGCCCTGGCTGGTGTGGCTCTATTGGTTGGAGCATCATCCTATAACCAAAAGATTGTAGGTTCAATTCCCAGTCAGGGCACATACATGTTGCAGGTGTGATCCCCAGTCTGGGCTTGCACAATCCCCAGTCTGGGTGCATACAGGAGGCAACCAATTGACATTTCCCTCTAACATCGATATTTCTCTCTCTCTCCCTTCCTCTCTCTAAAAACATTGAAAAAATGTCTTCAGGTGAGGATTTAAAAAAAGAAATTTTTAAAAAGTCAACAAAAAAAAGACAACCTGCTTAATGAGAGAATATATTTGCCGATGGTACATCTCTAGGGTTAATATCCAAAATGTATAAAGAATTCATACACCTCAACAACAACAACAAAAAATCCAATTTGAAAGTGGGCAGAGGACCTAAATAGTCACTTCTCCAAAGAGGACATACAGATGGCCAATAGACACATGAAAAGATTCTCACCCTGGATGGTGTGGCTCAGTGGATTGAGTGCTGGCCTGCAAACCAGGGGGTCGCTGGTTCAATTCCCAGTCAGGGCACACACATGCCTGGGTTGCAGGCTGCATCCCCAGTGGGGGATGTGCAAGAGGCAACCACACATTGATCTTTCTCTCCCCCTTTCTCTCTTCCTTCCCCTCTGTCTAAGATAGATAAATAAAATCTTTTTAAAAAAGAAAAACTAAAAAAAAAAAATTCTCAATGTCACTAATCATCAGAGAAATGCAACAAATCAACAAACAAGTGTTAGCGAGGATGTGGAGAAAAGGGAACACTCATGCACTATTGGTAGGAATGTAAATTGGTGTAGCTGCTATGGAAAACAGTATAGAGGGTCCTCAAAAATTAAAAATGGAATTGGCTTATGACCCAGTGATTCCACTTCTGAATGTATATTTGAATAAACCCAAAATGTTAATTCAAGAGAATGTATGCATCTCTATGCTCATTGCAGCATTATTTACTTACCACAGCCAAGATATGAAAGCAGCCCAAGTGCCCATACAATGGAATATTATTTGTCCATAAAAAAGAATGAAATCTTAACATTTGCAATAGCATGGATGGACCTAGAGGGTATTATGCTCGGTGAAATAAGTCAGACAGAGAAAGACAAATACCATATGATTTCACTTAAATGCAGAATCTAAAGAACAAAATAAATGAACAAACAAAACTGAAACAGACTCATAATAGATACAGGGAATAAACTGATGGTTGTCAGAGGGGATGGGGACTGAGAGGATGGGAGAAAAAGGCAAAAGGATTAAGAAGTACAAATTGGGAGATAGAATAAAGGCCTGTCATGGCAGAGGCCGAGGATTTTGCTCCCCTTGAAAGAAAAGCCACACTGTCGTCCTTTTTCCTCCACTGGACTCAGTAATCCATGTGTATGTTTTTATTTCATCCATACTGACGCGGACACTGCTACCCAGTGTCCACATCATTTGGCTCCACGAAACAGGGACCCAGAGGCCACGAGCCATCATCATTATGGACAACACACCAACTTGGTGGGAATACGCGCGCATCAGCCCAGGTAAGGGCCAATGACCCCCAAGTGCTTTTCGGGAATGCCGTTGGGTGTGTCAGATTCAGAGGAATAGGATTTTCTTCCTAGGTCTCTCTCTCTTGCCACCCCTTTGCAACTCTACCTTCTTTAGTAAGCAGAGGCGTTGCTCCCTCTCCCAGGCTTTTGCCAGGAGGTGACCTCAACCAAGGTCTAGGCTTGGGAGAAAGAGCAAAGATTTTCCCTTTAATCAGCTTTAAAAACATGAACTAGTTACAGAACAGTTTACAGGCATCTCAGCAAATTCCTTCTTTTAAGCCGAGTCTTGTGGCCCATTAAAAAAATTTCTTTGAAGGTTTTTGTGCTTCCTTAACCACAAGGAACAGGCTCTCTAAGAGGAAGAGCAATGTTTTAGGTTCAGCAGCATCTTGGAGCTGCTGATTGCCTCCCAGATAAGGGATCTTTACATTTTGGAAGTATGGAAGGGAAGGGACGGATGCACACTAGCTAGGCCCTTCTCTCGAGGTTCGCACTAGCTTCAGTTAGCCTTGCGCCCTATGAGGCCTGGGGCAGCATGGGGTTTCACGCCCCCATTGGGGACGGCTCATGCCAAGGCTGAGTCGCGCTGGGGGGATGCGTGCCTCCAGGGATGACCCATGGGACACCGGCATCACCCGCCGTAGCTTGGGTCTCTTTGCTGGGCCGAACAGAACAGCTGCGCTGAGAAGAGATCAGTTTCCCTTGCCTCTTTTTTCCCTGGTCTGGTGTGTGCTGGGAGAGACCTTCCCTGCGCACGGACACACCGGCGTACTTGCAACCATTTTTTTTTAAGTAAATGTATTTGCCAGTAGAGAAAAAACTGCTTCTGAAAGTTATGAATGTGTTCATAAATTTGTCAATCTAAAGTATGCTATAAGTGGGATAGGAGGTGCCATGTGTTAAAAGATATTAAAAATCCCCCTTATTTATGCCAGAGCCGTGACCTTTATTGTAAAAACAAAATACAGATATGTTGTCTTCCATGTAAAACTAGCCCTTTTCCGCGGAAGACAAAGTACTATTTTTTAACTCAGTACCTGTAAACACTGATTGTTTCCTTGTGGAAGAACTGGCTATTCTGTCGAAGGGAATGATTAATCAATTGAGTCACAAAAGGCCTTTGGCGTGCAACCATTTTTTGTCTAAAACATATTTTTTCAGAGCACCCCCCTCCCATCGTTCCCACTTTCCTTGAAAACTGAATACATTGCAGCTTGCAGAAACAGCAAGGGTCCTGTCTTTCCAAGCTAAGCTAAAAATATACAAGCCCTCTGGCTTGAGGCCTTTAATCATTTAGGACGGCATCAGCAAATTAAAACTGATAATGAATACCTTGCCCATTCTACTCAGGTTTTTTTCCAGCGTTGGAATATCCAACATAAAGCAGGAATATCTTACAATCCAACCAGTCAGGCAATTTGTAAAACAGGTTTGTCATATTTTTAAAACATTCTTAAAAAACAGAAATAAGGGGAAGTCATGAGTCCTTCCCCCCTAAAATTTGATTATGTTAGCCCTGTTTACCTATAATTGCCTAAATTGTGATGTACCACTTTGTATTCCAATTGAGAAACATTTTCAGAAGAAGGAGCCAAAGCCATCTTATCCTCAGGTTTTATATAGAGATTCGCTGGGAGATGGCTCTTGGCAGGGCCCTGTAGATCATTTAACTTGGGGAAGAGGGTGTGTGTGTTTGTTTCCATCCCTACAGGTCCTGCTTGGCTACCAGCCAAAAGAGTAAAGCCTTATCCTGAGAGGGACAGACACCAAGCTCTGCTACCTGGAGCAGAGAATCAATCAACTGACAGATCAGATGGCCTAGCTGACTCTGAACAACCAGAAGGAAAACAGATACTCACACCATCACTCACAGGCCTGGGTCTGCCAACGGAGGAGGAGGGGGCCTGCCCAATGACAGGGGCCGAGGCTCAGGCACCTCCTGCAGAGAGCAACAACCCCTCAATGCCCCATAAAGTCCAATGGTTGAACCTTAAAAACTGTTTCAATGGACTGAACTTACAAGTTTGGGTCCTAGTAGCCCTTGGATCCACCCTTTGTCTTAATCCTTATTTGTACTTTATGATATGTATATAAATGTTGTTCTCTTAAGATTGCATTCGGGAACAGCAAAGAGTAGGTTTCACAGGTTTAACAGCTACAATAGCATTTACAAATGAAAAAACTGGGAGATTAGATGTAGGGAACTGCCCTGCCTGGTTTCAGAGGCTGTAGCCCCCCATGGTGGGCTGAGCAAGAGCCTAGGGCCCCATTTCATCTGGGTCTGTTCTGTTCAGAGGATCTGAGCCACTGAGGAGACAAAGTTTATCTCCCTGGCAGGAACGCCGCTTCTGCTTCATCCATATCTGGCCTCCAATGCTTGGTCAGTTAGCCAATGACGGGTAAGATTCCCTCAAGGGAAGGGTCACCTAAGATAGGCATGACCACGTGGATGGCTCACAAGGAAGGACTCGGGGGCCACAGCAAAAAGAGGGTGATGGACCCTTGCTCTCTGGCTATCCGGACAAGCCTGAGTCCTCATTCTGTCTGCAAGTCTCCAGCTAAGCCTGAAACAATGCTGGAGGTGGGTGCGGAGTTGGGTGCGGTCCTGTGCTGGAAAGGGCAGGTTCCCTGGGGCAATCAGGCCTAAGAAAGAAAGCATAAAATCCTATGAAACCTACTTTGCTGATACCCTCAATTTAAATGATAAGGTCCAAGCCTGAAATAAGTTTGTTTCCCCAGAATTTTATGGCCCTTTAGCTAGTTGACCCTGACTCAAAATAGGCCCTCAGAGTTCTTTGAATGTTAACCATTTGACCATGACTGCCTGAAAGTGATTGATGAGCTTAATCTTTGGAACCACTGGTTGCTTACTGATTATAATGATGCTTTGTGTAAAAAAAAAAAAAGAAGAAGAAGAAGAAGAAGAAGAAGAAGTACAAATTGGTAGTTACAGAATAGTCACAGAAATGTAAAGTGAATAGGGACATAGTCAATGACATGGTAATAACTATGTACAGTGCTAGGTGGGCACTGAAATACCAGGGGAAATACTCTGTAAAGTATATGATTGTCTACCCACTTGCTGTACACCTGAAACTAATACAAAACAATATTACATGTAAACTGTAATTTAAAGATAAAAACTTTTTATCTGTCTCCAGGTCAAGATAGCATAAATAAACACAGCACAACCACATCAAAATTACAACTAAAATATCAAACCATCATTCAGAACTGTCGGAAATCAAGTTGAAGGGAAGTCTGACAACCACAGAATTAAAGAAACCACATCCATCCAGACTGATAGGAGGGGAGAAAATGCAGAACAGGCTGGCCCCACATCCACATGTAGTGAATAAAAATTTGGGAGGGATATCTTGGGACTGAGGAGTCCCAGCCTCACACCGGGCCCCTCAGCCCAGGGTTCCAGTGCCAAGAAGATAAGTCCCCAAAACTTCTGCCTGCAAAATCCAGCAGGGATTGAGTCCATGGAAGAAAATTCTGGAGTCCCAAGCAGTTCCCCTTAAAGAACCCACACACAGACTTAGACTCACTCCCTCTGAGCTCTAGCACAGGGGTAGCAGCTTGAAAGGCACCAGTGGCATACAGGGAGGAACTGAAGAGTCTGGCATTAAGGCAAGAGATGGGGGACAGCTTTCTCCCAGACAGAAAGGCGGGAAGAGGCCATTCATTGTCCCTTTTCTGAGCCCCGCCCCGACACAGCCACAGAGCAGGCAGGAGGGTGAGGATACAGAAAGATCTGATCAGACCTCTGGGGAGGAGTAGAGAGGAACCATGAGAGGGGGCAACTGTAAACAGTCTAGGATGAGACTGAGAAGATGAATGCCTCCAGAGCACATGAAATTATGGGCCAGAAGACTTAAAGTAAAAAGAGAGCAGAGACTGGCTCTCAGGCTCTCTTCCTCAAGGATGCCTGGATGATCATGCTACAGCTCCCTGTGTTTCCCAAATGATGGTATTTTGGATGGATTTTGGGTAGAAGAAACTCCAGGCACAGCCTAGGATTGGGCTGGCCTGGCAGAGGGTGGCAGGGCTATTCTTCTCTGGGTGTTCTAGAGGGGATTGGCTCTGAGGCAGAAGCCTGCAGTTCTTCCAAAATTGGGTAGCTTTTGTATCTTATGTTGTTTTAGTTTGTAAATTAATCCTATAGAAATAAGATAATTAAAAATTGCCCTGGCTGGTGTAGCTCAGTGGATTGAGCACGGGCCTGCGAACCAGAGGATCGCGGTTCGATTCCCAATCAGGGCACATGCCTGGGTTGCAGGCCAGTTCCCGGCAGGGGACACATGAGAGGCAACCATACATTGATGTTTCTCTCCCTCTCCCTCTCTCCTTCCCTTCCCCTCTGAAGATAAATAAATAAAATCTAAAAGAAAAAAAAAGATCCAATCAGTAAAAAAGGATACATTAATTGAAATAACAATTTACAGGCAAACAGCAGGAGAGTGGATGAAGCTGAGAATCAAATCAATGATTTGGAACATAAGGAAGCAAAAAAAACAACCAATCAGAACAACAAGAAGGAAAAAGACTCAAAAACTGAGGATATGCCCTGGCTAGTGTGGCTCAGTGGATTGAGCACTGGCTTGTGAACCAAAGGGTTTCTGGTTTGAGTCCCAGTCTAGAGTACATGCCTGGGTTGTGGGCCAGGTCCCCAGTAGAGGGCACGGAAGAGGCAACCACACATTGATGTTTCTCTCCCTCTCTTTCTCCCTCCCTTCCCCTCTCTAAAAATAAATAAATAAAATCTTAAAAAACAAAACAAAACAATAGTGTAGACAGCCTCTGGGACAACTTCAAGTTTTCCAACAGTAACATCATAAGGGTGCCAGAAGGAGAAAAGAAAGAGCAAGAAATTAAAAATCTGTTTGAAAAAAGTAATGAAAGAAAATGCCCTTAATTTGGTGAAGGAAATAGACATACAAGTCCAGGAAGAACAGAGAGTCTCAAACAAGATGGATGCAAAGAGGCTCACTCCAATACACATCATAATTAAAATGCTAAAGGTTAAAGATAAAGAGAGAATCTTAAAGCAGCAATAGAAAAGCAGTATTTACCTATAAGGGAGTTCCCATGGACATGAACTAATGGAGCAGAATGCTAGAGGGATGGGGTACAGGGTGGAGGGGGACAGAGGGAAGGAAAAAATGGGACAACTGTAATAGCATAATCAGTAAAATATACTTTAAAAAAGATAATAATAAAAAGTTTTTAATTTAAAAACCCTCCTGGGATGGGTACTGGGGAATGAAGTGTGGAGGATTTTTCACTGTCACACTCTGGTATCTTTTGAATTTAGAACCTTGTAATTGTATTAACTATTCAAAAATAAATCAAGAAAACCAAAACAAAATTTAAAAAGGGGAGGCACTTGCCCTGGCTGGTGTAGCTCAGCGGATTGAGCGCGGGCCTGCGAACCAGAGGATCGCGGTTCGATTCCCAGTCAGGGCACATGCCTGGGCTGCGGGCCAGTTCCCGGCAGGGGACACACGAGAGGCAACCGTACATTGATATTTCTCTCCCTCTCCTTCTCTCCTACCCTTCCCCTCTAAAAAGATAAATAAATAACAAATTAAAAAAAAAAAAAGGGGGGGAAAAAGGCCCTGGCTAGTGTGGCTCAGTGGACTGAGTGCCAGCCTGCGAACCAAAGGGTCACCAGCTTGATTCCCAGTCAGGGCACATGCCTGGGTTGCAGGCCAGGTCCCCAGTGGGGAGCTCACCAGAGGCAACCTACACATTGATGTTTTTCTCCCTCTCTTCCTCTTCCCCCTCTCAATTAATTAATTAATTAATTAATAAGGAAATTGCAATTTTTTTCAGGTATAAGGTCTTGTCTCATGTGTGACAAGAAGCTTCACTTGTGACCCTTACCGGGATCCCTCAAGCTGGACCACACTCTGCCCAAAGCTCCTTTCATTCTCTTGAAAGATCACTGCATTTTCAGTATCCAGGTTGAACCCACGACATAAGGCTAAGGCTGGAGGGAAAACAAAGGGGTGAGTGTCAGAGGAGATAAGACATAACTAAAAAAGCAGTTTGTCCTCCTGCACCATGCAGCTTCCTGCTGGGATTTGCCCTAACCCAGCATGGAGATGTCTGCCTCCAAAATTCAGCTCTGATAGCCTGGGGCAGAGGTCAGCACACTTTTTCTATAAAGGTCCAGATAGTAAATATTGGAGGTTTTGTGGGCCAACTGGCAAATATAGTATACTACATAGGTACTTAACATAACAAGAGAGCAGATGCATTTCCACAAATTTTTCCTTTTGGAAATTCAAAATATAATAATTGAGTATACTTTTTAAATACAAATTTGCTAGTGACACAAATGGAATTCTTTGGAGGAGATAACATTTCACTTCATTGGGATTCAAAATTAGTGTTCCCAATCATGAATCTATTTCAAATGTTCATCCGTGATCTAAGGCTAACATGCTATACAAAAGTCAGTGGTGGAACCCTTGCCTTATGCCCATAGGCCATGGTGTATTGACCCCTGCCCTAAGACCATCAATGTGGGGTGCTTTCAGCTCCTCTTTGAGACCCACCCTATGTTCTCACCCTGCTGATTGACCCAATAACCAAGTTCCTAAAACCTCTCAGTTGGCAACTTCCTTCCTATGAGACTCAAACATTTCTTTCCCTTTTTTGGCTCATTTGCCACAAAACATGGGCATAAAAGGAAACAAAGTTAAATCATTTGATCATCTGCCATTCAATAAACATTTATACCTTGGTTCTTGGAAAATAGAACTGGGGGTAAAGTGGGAGTGGTACACCCTTTAGCATGTCATTTCACCTTTCTAGGTCTCAGTTTCCTCATCTGTGAATGAAGGGGCCAGCCAATCCCCCTTGCAAAATCCATAAATTTAGTCATTCATACAAGCTTCTATGGTTACCCCGACTGGGCCTAGCTCTACTCTCTGCTTCCTCATGAATCGCTTATACTTTCCCAAATGCCCTTTGTCTCTCTCCAGCGTAACTCCTAGATATTCTGCACCCCTCTCTATTCACAGACTCAAAAGTTCCCCTGCTCCTCATCACAAGCTTCCCCCTCCACTGCCCACCCCAGGTTCTAGCGCACCTGTTAACAGAAGAACTCTGTGAGCCATGGCTGAAGGCAGCAAGAATCCTGTGGCTGCACGAACCACCAAAGCCAGAAAAGGCATGAAAAGAGAAGTAGTAGAAGCAGAAATCTCTTAGAGACTCAGAGGAAGAGGGTGGGGCTCAGTAAGCACACAAGCTTGCTTGGCCTTCCTCCTGGGGCTGCACAGAGCCTCTGCTCCCACCCTACACAGCTTTCTAGCCCAACCAGAAAGAATCACTATTTCAAAGGTGTTGTTTTCTAGGGTTAGCTAAAGCACTGTGAAAAGCAAGCTGAATAGGCTTAGGGCCTGCCTCCTGGAATGTGAGTTCTAAACATTAATACAGGCCATGAAAGTGTGGGAGGTTGCCCTCTGTGTTACCCTGAAAGCACACTTTGCAAAATGTCCTTCCTTTCTGTCCAAGGAAACCAGAATACCCATCAGCTAGACTTGTGCTCCTTTGTAGCCACCAATAAGGACAACGCAGATACAGAGAGACCTAATGCTTTTAGAATTTTTTTTTTTTAAAGCATCAAACCCTTTGCCCAGGAATTTTCACTTCCAAGAATTTATTCTAAATAAATAGCTGAAAATTACAGTCAAAGATGGATGTATAAGCTTGTGCATTGCAGCATTGTTCTTAATAGTGAAACACTAGAACAGCCTAAATATCCAACAGAAGATACCAATGACCAACCATTCAATAGAGCAATGGTTGAATGATGTCTCAGCCTATGATACATCCTTACCTTCCACCTAGACTCTTCTACATCTGTTTTAAAGACACAGAAGCACCCTGGCTGGGTAGTTTAGTTGGTTGGAGCATCACACTGTGTAACTAAAGGTTGTGGATTTGATTCCAGGTCAGACCACATAACTAGATTATGGGTTTGATCTCTTGTCAGGGCACATATACAAGGCAGCTGATCTCTCTCTCTCTCTCTCTCTCTCTCTCTCTTCTCTCTCTCTCTCTCTCTCTCTCTCCCCCCTCCCTTCCTCTCTCTCTAAAATCAGTGAACATAGCCCCTCAGATGAGAATTAAAAATAATAACATTTTTTAAAAAAACACACAGAGGTATACTTTCATGAAATATATAGAATACCAAACTGTACCTTGTATATGACTGTTAACGTAATTACCCAAGCCTATGATTTTTTTCATTGACACATTTTCTCCTACCCTTAGTTCTACTTTCTTTTTTTAAGATTTTATTTATTTATAGAAAGAGGGGAAGAGAGGGAGAAAGAAAGGGAGAAAAACATCAATGTGAGAGAGAAACATCAATCAGCTGCTTCATACACATGCCCTGACTAGGACCAAATCCAAAACCTAAGCATGTACCCTGACTGGGAATTGAACCGGCAACCTTTCTCTTTACAGGATGACACCCAACCAACTGAGCCACACAGGTCAGGGCTAAGACTACTTTCTTATAACCAAAGCAAATAAATGTTTACTCTCTGAAAAAGTGATATTATGTATTTAGTTTTTCTATCGTCTGATTCCCCTAAGAATATATAATCTCTGTGAAAGCAGAGAGTTTTGTCTCTTGCTCATTACCCTATTTCCAGTGCACAGGACAGAGCCTGGTTCATAATAAAGACCTCCCCGCAAAAAACAAATGAATAACTGATTTAGAGAGAGCATTCCGGGAATATTGGGAAGCACCAGAAATCCTTCTTCCTACCTAGACAGCAATTGTACTAGCAGAATCTGTCTGATGTAATTATTTAGGAGCTCTGTAGTGTATTCAAAATTAATTTCAGTCTATTTCACTTTTTTAATATATTTTATTGATTATGCTATTACAGTTGTCCAATTTTCCTTTTATTCCCCTCCACCTTGTTCACCCCCTCCCACCCCACTCCCCCACTTCAGTTCATGTCCATAGGTCATGAACTTATATATAAGTTCTTTGGCTCCTACATTTCCTATACCATTCTTAACCTCCCCCTGTCTATTTTCTACCTACCATTCATGCTACTTATTCTCTGTACCTCTTCCCCCTCTCTCCTCCTCCCACTCCCCTGTTGCTAATCCTCCACATGATCTCCATTTCTGTGATCCTGTTCCTCTTCTAGTTGTTTGCTTAGTTTGTTTTTGTTTTTGTTTTAGGTGTGGTTGTTAATAACTGTGAGTTTGCTGTCATTTTACTGTTCAGATTTTTGATCTTCTTTTTCTTAGATAAGTCCCTTTAACATTTCATATAATAAGGCCTTGGAGATGATAAACTCCTTTAACTTGACCTTGTCTGAGAAGCACTGTATCTGCCCTTCCACTCTAAATAATAGCTTCGCTGGATAAAGTAATCTTGGATGTAGGTCCTTGCCTTTCATGACTTCAAATACTTCTTCCCAGCCCCTTCTTAACTGCAAGTTTTCTTTTGAGAAATCAGCTGATAGCCTTATGGGAACTCCTTCGTAGGTAACTCTCCTCTTTCCTCTTGCTTCTTTTAGGATTCTCTCTTTATCTTTAATCTTGGGTAACTTAATGATGATATGCCTTGGTGTGTTCCTCTTTGGGTCCAACTTCTCTGGGACTCTCTGGGCTTCCTGGACTTCCTGGAAGTCTATTTCCTTTGCCAGATTGGGGAAGTTTTCCTTCATTATTTGTTCAAATAAGTTTTCCATTTCTTGCTGTTCTTCTTCTCCTTCTAGCAGCCCTATAATTTGGATATTGGAATGTTTCAGGTTGTCCCAGAGGTTTGTAAGACTCTCTTCACTTTTTTGAATTTTTGCTTCTTCATTCTGTCTGGTTGGATGTTTATTTTTTCCTTTTGTTCCAAATCGTTGTTTTGAGTCCTGGTTTCCTTCCTGTCACTGTTGGTTCACTGAATATTTTGCTTTATTTCACTTTGGGTATCCTTCATTTGCTATTTCATTTTTCAACCAAGCTCAATCACATCTGTGAGCATTTTGACTACCAGGGCTTTGAATTCTCCATCAGATAGGTTGGCTATCTCCCCATCACTTAGCTCTCTTTCTGAGGTTTTGCTCTGCTCTTTCATTTGGGCCATATTTCTTTGTCCAGGCAAACCTGATAAGTTGTAAGGGGGTGGCAGGGAGGCCTTAGGTATTCACCCAGGCAGGGTAACACACTTTGCTACATGGCGCACTGCCTGTGTGGGAGGGGCTAGAGAGGGAACCATGTAGCTCTTCTTCTTGTCTCTAGCGCACTTTCCAACAGACTTTTGTGTGAGACTGGAAATTTCTCCCACCGTGGCAACCACCATAGTCCACAGTCAACTCTGAGTCTCAGTTTCCCCTTAAGTCAGCCCCAACCTCGCAGCCCACTGACTTGCTGCAGGCAGCCCCGCCTGCTCGGTCCACATCTGGCCATAGTTTTTCTCAGCCCTGCAGCGGGTTTCACCACCTTACTGGTCTGATTGTTCTGGTTGATTTTTTCGTTAATTATTTGGTTGTCAGAGTTCCATGCAATTTGATTTTCTGGTGCTTCTGGTTGTTTACTGATTTTAAATTGGTTGTTATCCTCCTTTTGGTTGTGCAAGAAAGTGAAGGGTTTCTACCTACACCTCCATCTTGGCCCGAACTTCCTGTACTCTACTTATTTATTTTTAGAGAGAGGCGAAGGGAAGGAGAAAGAGAAGGAGAGAAACATCAATGTGTGGTTGCCTCTTTCACGCCCCCTACTGGGGGTCTGGCTTGCAACTCAGGCATGTGCCTTGACTGGGAATTGAACCAGCAACTCTTTTGTTTGCAGCCCACACTCAATCCACTGAACTACACCAGCCAGGGCTTATTTTTTTTTCATTTATTGTTGTTCACTTACAATTGTCCCACCTTTTTTCCCATTGCTCACCCCATCCTGTCCTCCTCCACTCCCACAGTCCATTCCCTCTCCACTGTCCATGCCCTTGAGTCCTCTATCCATGTTCCTTTACTTGTCCCTTCCCTTTATTTCCCCCATTATCTCCCTCCCCCCTCCCTTTTGGTCACCGTAAGTTTGTTCTTCATTTCCAAGTCTCTGGCTCTCTTTTGCTCATTTGTTTGTTTTGATAATTAAGTTCCACTTATAGGTGAGATCATATATTTGCCTTTCACTGCCTGGTTTATTTCACTTAGCCTAATATTCTCCAGTTCCCACCATGCTTTCATGAAAGGTAGGAGTTCCTCAATTTTTAATATAAGAAAATTTTCGGGACTTCCAGCCAAGATGGAGGCATAGGTGGACGCACTGTGCCTCCTCTCACAACCAAAATTAAGGACAACAAATATTTAGAAACAAGAAAACAACCAGAGCTAATAGAAAATTGAACTGTATGGAAGTCCAACAACCATTCATCCAGACCGATAAGAGGGGCGGAGTCACAGCAGGCAAAAGTGGAGGTGCAGGCCCGGGAACGCAGGCCGCAGCAGCTGGCAGTTCCCAGGTGCACAGGCGGCAGCTGGCTGACCCCGGGCACGGAGTGGTGACTGTGCAGACCCAGTGAGGCCACACAAGGCGGCTGGCTGACCAGGTGGTCCCACATTCCCACGCACAGACAATCCAGGTGAAGGGGAAGCGGCGGAAGGGACTGGAATCCAGAAGAGAGCAAGCAGGCGCCATTGTTCCCTCTCAGACCCCGCCCGCACAAACAGCATCACAACTCAGTGACTGGGCTGCCCTGCACAGGGGAACACCTAAGGCTCCACCCCTCACTACGTAACAGCCACAACCAGACCAAAACCAAAACCAAAAACAACAACAACAACAAAAAAAAAAACACCAAAAATGGCTCAAACCGGAAAACAAATCAAAGCCTCAGAGCCAATTCCTCTAAACGATTAAGAGATAGCCAACCTATCAGATGCACAGTTCAAAGCCCTGATGATCAGGATGCTCACAGAATTGGTTGATTTCGCTCACAAATTAGATGAAAAAATGATGGCTATAATACATGAAATGAAGGAAGATGCATGGGGAACTGATAGAGATGGGAGGAAAACTGGGACTCAAATCAATGGAGTGGACCAGAAGGAAGAAACTAACAACCAAACAGAAAACAAGGGAGAAACAAGAATTCAAAAAAAAAATGAGGAGAGGCCTAGGAACCTCCGGGACATCATTAAACGTCCCAACATCTGAATTATAGGGGTCCCAGAAGGGGAAGAAGAAGAGCAACAAGTGGGAAACATATTGGAACAAATAATAAAGGAGAACTCCCCCAATCTGGCAAAGGAAATAGACTACCAGGAAGTCCAGGAAGCTCAGAGAGTCCCAAAGAAGTTGGACCCAAGGAGGAACACGTCAAGGCACATCATCATTACATTAGCCAAGATTAAAATGAAGCAGAGAATTCTAGAAGCAGCAAGGGATAAGGAGACAGTCACTTACAAAGGAGTTCCCATCAGACTGTCAGCTGATTTCTCAAAAGAGACCATGCAGGCAAGAAGGGGCTGGAAAGAAGTATTCCAAGTCATGAAAGGCAGGAACCTACATCCAAAATTGCTCTATCCAGCAAAGCTGTCATTTAGAATGGAAAGGAAGATAAAGTGCTTCTCAGATAAGGTCAAGTTCAAGGAGTTCTTCATCACCAAGCCATTATTATATGAAATGTTAAAGAGACTTATCTAAGAAAAAGAAGATAAAAATATGACAGTGAAAAGACAGCAAACTCACAGCTATTAACAACCACACCTAAAACAAAAGCAAACAACTAGAACAGGAACAGAACCACAGAAATGGTGATCACATGGAGAGTTATCAACAGGGGAGTGGGAGGAGGAGAGAAGGGGAAAAGGTACAGAGAATAAGTAGCATAGATTGTGGGTAGAAAATAGATAGGGGGAGGGCAGGAATAGTGTGGGAAATGTAGAAGCTAAAGAACTTATGATACATGGACATGAACTAAAGGGGGGAATGTGGGTGGGAGGGGATGTGCAGGGAGGAGGGGAATGATGGGGGAGAAATAGGACAACTGTAATAGTATAATCAATAAAATATATCAAAAAAAACAAAAAAGATTATGTCTTTATCTTTAACCTTTGGCATTTTAATTATGTGTCTTGGAGTGGGCCTCTTTGCATTCATCTTTTCTGGGCCTCTCTGTGCTTCCTGGACTTGCATGTCTATTTTCTTACCAAATTAGGGAACTTTTCTTTCATTATTTTTTCAAATAGATTTACAATTTCTTGCTATTTCTCTTCTCCTTCTGGCACCCCTATGATTTGAATGTTGGAACACTGAGGGTTATCCCGGAGGCTACTTAACATTATGCTCATTTGGAGGTTTTTTTGGTGGGAGGGGCTCTTTTTTTCTTCTTGTTATTCCTATTGAATGTGTTTTGCTTCCTTATGTTCAAAATCATTGATTTAATTCTCAGCTTCATTCACTTTACTGTTGTTTCCCTGTGAATAGTTGTTTATTTCAATTAGTGTATTCTTTATTTCTGACTGGATCTTTTATATGCTGCTGAGGTCCTCAGTAAGTTCCTTGAGCATCCTTATAAACAGTGTTTTGAGTTCTGCATCTGAAAGATTGCTTAGATTCCATTTTGTTTAGCTCTTTTTCTAGAGTTTTGATGTGTTCTTTCATTTGTGCCGTGTTTCTTTGTCTCCTCATTTTGGCAGCCTCCCTGTATTTGTTTCTATATATTAGGCAGAACTGCTACGACTCCGTGTCTTGGTAGTGTGGCCTAATGTAGTAGGTGTCCTGTAGGGTTCAGTGGCTCAGCCTCCCCTATAACCAAGCTTGGTACTGTAGGTGTGCCTTTCATGTAGGCTGAATACACACTCATCCTGTAACTGAGCCTTGGTTGCTGTTGGCAGGCCAATGGGAGGTATTTACCTGGGCCAATCAGCTGCAAGGACTGGCTGTGACCATTAACTACCAACCTCCACGCTCCATGGAAGATCAGCTGTGCAGGGGCAGCAAGGTGGCACTCCAACATGGTCTGTCACTGTCCACTGGGTGCAAAGGTTCTGGGTATTCCCAGGTGCTGCAGGCCAAGGTCAGCACCAATCTGTGTTCTGCCGGGGGCCACCCTGCCTGAGCTATAAGGCAATCTGAGATGGCTGCTACTTGTGCTGGGCTTGTGCATTCCTAATCAAAACCAAGCTGTGAATCTATGCTAGCCCTGGTTTCACTAGCTTGTGAACCCAAGCTAGTGCCCTGCTTAGGGCCATTTAGCAATAGCTATAGAGGCTGGGAACTCGCTGAAGTGGGCTGTTGCTTGTTTGAGAGGATTTAGAATTTTGTAAAGCATGAACAAGGAGCAGCCATTCATATGGAAAATTCACTGTTAACAGCTTGAGTGGGCCCATAATTTCGGTGGGAAAGAGTCTTAAGGGATCTTCAGAGTGGGGCACACAGTGTTAGCCAGGTTGATGAAGTCTCAAATATGGCACCTGCCTGTCGGCTCTGCAGCACTGTGGCGGGAGGGCTCAGACAAATGACAATGGCCTCTGCCCACCTTTTCGTCTGGGAGAAAGCTGTTCCCCAGCTCCTGTCTTGATGGCAGACATTTCAGTTCTTACCTGTATGCCACTGGTGCCTTTCAAGCTGCTCCCCTGTAGTGCTGTAGCTCAGAGGGAGCGTGTCTGTATAGGTCATGCATAGGTTATTTAATGGGTACTGCTTGGGACTCCCGTTTCTTCTACCAACTTATTTGCCAAGTTGATACTAAAATAAGTACTTAGAAGTTTGGGGATATTGGGTCTTTAACCTTATAAATTTGAGTTGCTTGGTTAATTGGTATAATTTGCTACATATTAATATCATGTCCATAAAGAGTTTGTCCTGTTAACCATTACAAATTTCACAAACAGCTAAGTAATAGTAAACAAATTGTTACCAAAGAGCAAGTTGGGTTCTACTACCTGCCGTCCAATAGGCAAAATCTGGAGGCAGAGGTTTGGTGAAAAAGAAATGGGTCATTTATTTAAGTATCACACAATTTTCAAAGAATGATGGGATTCTGCCTCAGAGCTCATTCCCTCTAAATACCCAAAGAAAAATAATGCTGCCACCCCTCTACCAGGCCAGACCAGTCCTAGGCAGCACCTAGAGTTCCTTCTCCCACTTAAAAATACTATCCTTTGGGAAATGCAGACAGCTGCAGCACAATCATTTAGGTGGCTTAGCCAATTCCTGGTCGTAATGCAGCTTCAGGCATCTTTTGGAGTCTCTGTGCATTTACCAACCCAAATTGTGCACCCCTTCTCTCCAGACATTGGCTCACCAGTGCATCTGTGCACCTGGCTGAGCAGGACCATGCATCAGTCAGGCGACAGCATCAGTCGCCCACACCACTGCTGTTTCTAATGCTGCGGAGGGTCCAGGAGTACAGCCTGACAACATGGTCTCCAGGGCCCATGGCCTGAGAATGCCTAGGCCCCCAACTTGATGGGTTAGGGGAACCAGGAGAAGAAAATGGGGCCAGTCTCTGCCTCCCCTCCATTTACAAATCCTGCCCCAAAATCTTATGCACTCTGGATGCGTCCCACTTTTCTAGCCAATATCGGCAAGGCTGGCAGGTCTGCATCTCCCCCTCACTGCCATGACAAACTCCATGGTACACATGTTGCTGTGACCTCTCCAGACTGTGCATATGCTGTGCAAGCCTCCTCCTACTGTGTCATGGGCCACACTAATTTGTTTGCCCTTACCCAGAAGTGTGGGAATCTATCACATGCCAGCTGTGGTTTCAATCCCACTGCCTCTGGCACTTCCCAACCCTGCCCTTCTCAGGGAAAGGCAGGCTCTCCCATTCTGCTTCAGGGTTTTATTCTCACTCCCCAATATTCTTGCCAGATCTCCCCTGTAACAGTCCCCCTTTAACACTTCTGGACTTTTGTAATCTCACAAAGACAAATAGGCAAATGTTTCACTCTTCTGTAACTACATACTGGCCAAGGACATAGTACTACTTATTCCCAGGTCCAGAGGTCCCTAACAAGAAGGTGGTTCTGGTGTGAAGAAAGGCTTTCATGTGAGGGAGAAGGATCTTGCAAAGTCCAGCTCACTTGGCTGTCCCTAGGAAGCAGCATGTGTGATGTCCAAATGATGGCATTGCTGGACAGGTTGGCAACCTAGTCATATTCTGGAGGTGACATATTTGGCAAGAAGGTTGGAAAGCGTAGTCAGAATCATAACAACTAAGTGACACAGGTGGAGACTAATTCTACCGTGTTCCAGATTAAGAAAGAACTTGCTTCCTTGGGGAAAGATCTGCAAAGTATGTCACACCTATCCAAAGCCATTTTGCCCACTAAACTTAACCTACGCTGAGGGAAATATTCTAAAATTCCCCCTTTTAACACTTCTGGACATTTTCTGTCTAAACCATTAGGACAAAAAATGAAAACAGTTTTAAGTGAAGCCAAGAGACTGCCCCATGCTTCATTGACTCAGCCATCTAGTCCAGCCAAACCATGATGTCTTGGGAAGCAGCAATGCAGATAGGCTTCTAAAGTGAGGCCTATACTGTGTAAACAATTGCCCATGTAAATTAGGTCATTGGCACATACCCTAAGAAAATAGAAGAAAGAACACAAAGGTTAATTCACACAACAATTTATGAACCAGTCTCTGGGTCCACAAGACTGTCATTTGAGAAGATATTCCATTGAAAGACCTTTGCTAGAATGACATTAAACAGTGACAATCTGACAAATTCTTTTGCCTGTAAATTGAATGACTCTGGTGATGTCAAGGTAAACATCTATATGCAGAAACCAGTTCAGCTTCCAAGTGAAAACAAAACTGCAAAGACTGCACTAGAGTCCAATATCCACAACTGAGCACTGTGATTTTCCTTGAAACACAATTTTTCTCCCTAAGATTACCCTCGTTGTCATCAAAGAGACTGCCAGTTTCTAATTTGTCCTGATTATTTGCATAAACACAAAAGGAATGGTGGTTGAACACATTAGCTCTTTAAATCTGCTTTGCTGTGGAATTTACACAAGAACACTTTAAACTGAGCTTTAGTCAGGCTTTCAGGACACAGAAGCTAAACTGCACACCTGCCATTTGGCTTTGCCTGCTGTACCTATATTTCTCAAGTCCCTGAGGTTCCTAACTTGTCTTAAGTTTCCTCCTTGACATCTTACAGGAGAGCAAACTTTGTTCCTTACCTGGAGAGACTGACATGAGCCACATGACCAACAAGGTACCAGGCCATTTCTCCAATGGGTTTTCATTAGCTTCAAAAGTCAATCTCAGTTCCTCAAGGCACATCCACACATGTCTCCTTCTAACATGATATTCTAGTCAAAGTCTTGGTTAGTAAAACCACAATTGAAAATTGGTCTAATTGGTATCCAATTGAAAATTGGGTAGTAAAAAGAAACTTTATACTATCACTCATTCCTTAAGAGTGCCAAATTCTGGAGGGATCAGATAGGGAGAAAAATACAAAGCATAAAGGAAGACCCTTGTTCTTCAAACATCCACCAAAATTGTATCTCCATGCCTTATACCTTCTATTGTTTACTTTCCAATTTAGTGTGAAGTTTTAACTCTTAGAAACCTCCATCTCCTATCAAAACAGAAACAAAAAAATATCTAAAGTGAAGACAGAGTTTATAAAGGGGGAGCCTGGCCAGTGTGGCTCAGTTAGTTGGAGTATCCCCCAGTAACCAAAATGTTGCAGGTTCAGTTCCCAGTCAGGGCACATGTCTGGGTTGCAGGTTGGTTCGGGTATAGGTACATGTGTTCCCTGGTCTGGACTCATACAATCCCTGGTCCTGCACCAAGGACCTGTTCCAGGCATATGAGGGAGGCAACAGATCAATGCTCCTCTCTTGCATCAATGTTTCTGTCTCTCCCTTCCTCTCTCCGTTCCTCACTCTCTAAAAAGCAATGCAAAAAATATCCTCATTGTGTAAATGTGCCATAGTTTTTTTATCCACTCATTTACCAATGGGCACTTAGGTTGCTTCCAGCACTTGGCTACTGTAAATTGTACTGCTGTAAACATTGGGGTGCATAGGTTCTTTTGAATTGGTGCTTCAAAAGGCAGTTCCATTTTCGGTTTTCTGAGGAAATTCCATACTGTTTTCCACAGTGGCTGCACCAGTCTGCAATCCCACCAACAGTGCACTAGGGTTCCCTTTTCTCCACATCCTCTCCAGCATTTGTTTATTGATTTGTTCATGATGGCCATTCTGACCAGTGTGAAATAGTATCTCACTGTGGTTTTAATTTGCATCTCTCTCATGGCTAGTGATGCTAAGAACCCTTTCATATGTCTCTGGGCCCTCTGCATGTCCTCCTTGGAGAAGTGTCTGTTCAAGTCTTTGTCCATTTTTTAATTGGGTTGTTTTTCTTTACACAATAGAATACTATGCAGCAGAAAGAAAGGAGCTCCTACCCTTTCTGACAGCATGAATGGAACTGGAGAGTATTATGCTAAGTGAAATAAACCAGGTGGTAAAAGACAAATACCATATGACCTCACCTAAGTGGAACCTAATCAACAAAACAAACCAGGTGGTAAAAGACAAATACCATATGACCTCACCTAAGTGGAACCTAATCAACAAAACAAACAAGCAAGCAAGATATAACCAGAGGCATTGAAATAAAGAATAAACTGACAGTAACCAGAGGGGGTGGGGAGAGGGATAATGGAGGAAAATAGAAAAAGGGCCATCAAGGAACATGTATGAAGGACCCATGGAAAGAGCCAAAGCGGGTAGGTTTGAGGTGAGAGGTGGGGGTGGGTGGTATGGGGGGTAGTGGTGTGGGGAAAATGGAGACAACTGTACTTGAACAACAATAAAAATAATTATTAAAAAAATGTCCTCAGATGAGAATTAAAAATAATAATAAAAATAATAATAAATGAGCAGGGGGACTAGGGTTAGCCTTAGAATATTGTACCACACCAAGCAGTATCCCAACAGGTATCCCAAGCAAACTTTCCTAGATCCAGTTGGCCTGAAGCCCCAAAAAGCAAAGACATTCTCTCACCCCAACTGGTACCCAACCAGCATCATAGCATGAAGCACCAGTGGCAGAGACCTGATCTCTTACTCCTGCTGGCATGCCAACCAGCACCATGGCAGAGACAGAGGATTCCAGTATACACAAAACAGCAAAGTTCAAACCAAATCCCCACAAGATAAGAAAGTAAGCATAAAATAACTATACCCAAGAGCTGAAGTTTCTTTCGATTCAGGTTTAAAACTTCCACAAACTTCTATATGCCTTTTCAATTTTCTGTTCACCTTCTGTACTTATTAAGAAATAACCATTTTAGCCTTACTTGCTTTCCATCCTTGTCCTTTTTAACAATGGAGAGGACACATTCCAGCTCTGTATCAGGCTGCTAAAGGTCCTTAGATTTGCAAGTATGTTCTATAATACAGGCTCTTTGGTCCTATTCCTTGCACTTCCCCTTCACCCCAGCAGAACAAATTTGCTGAGGAAGTCACCACCTGGGAAATGGGAAAAGGAAAGAAAGGACTTGACTTTGGGAGCTGCTGTCACTTTCCAAAAGAGGAAGTCTAAATCTCCTTCAGGAGTGCAGGTCCATCTTTCCTTTCCAGCATCAACCACAGCAGCAGGGTCTGAGTCGTCCTTGAGTGGTACCTGCTTTATCCACGTCTTCCACATCTTTAATAAAACTTGGTCTCCTGGTTGGAACAGGTATAATGGTTAGCGTTTGCCTTTGCCCCAAATGTTGTACATGTTATTTAACTTTTGACTTGCACTCCAAATGTAAAGGGGGTACTCCTAAAACAGAGACCTTTCTCCCATACACTATTTTAAAAAGGGTTAATTTAAGCCCACTTCTGGGTGCTAGCCTAATTGGAGCAAGGCAACACAGAGTGCCTGGTCCCATTTCAAATGCATTTTCTGGCATATTTTCACCAGGGTCTTCTTCATTTTCTCAGTCCTTCCCATGGATTGGGATCTCCAAGATACCTGTAGTTTCCATTGAATTTGTCATGTCTGTCCAATCTTCTGAGAGATCACTGAAGTAACAACAGTCCACTGTCACTTTGAATGCTGTGAGGAAATCCAAACCCAGGTCATTGTTGATTATTTTCCATGAAGCTCTTTCCATCTGTATATAACTCCTAGTCAGGTGCTGTCAGTGGCTGGTCTAAGCAGTCACGCTGGAGAGCTGAATCTCCCTGAGTCTTGGAACAGGGTGGCTGGGTTCAAGATGGTGGTAGTCTGTAAAGCAACATTTGGGTTGTCTAGCACAATGGCCTGGTTAGACACCATAGAAAAAATCTCTTCAATGAGTTTGATATTAACCACTACATCCTGGGTTCCATTGGCCCAAATGGGTTATTGACCTGCTCATAGATCTCAGGTGGGAAGAATTTACCTCCTGGGCAAGTCAGGAGCATGAGGAGCTACACAGCATGCTCCAGCTGGACTTCTACACATACTTGCTGCTTCTCAGGAGAAAAAGTAACCCATGCTTGTAGTTTACAAAGACAATCTCACCCCAGCAATGGCATGTAGAGGAAACTATGAGTAAACTTTTGATCCCCAAGCTGGCATTCCAGAGGTTGAAGGAACATCCATTTTTGTAATTGTTCAGTCACTCCAGTAGCTGTCACTACATCCAAACTTCTCTTGATCAATTTTGTATTTAGCACTGAGTACACAACTTCTGTATCTACAAGGAAATCAATTAGCTTGTTTCCTGCCATCAGCTGTACCTGGGGCTCCTGTGGGGAAATTGTAATCAGTTGGGAGATATCTAGGGGAGCTCTTGGGTCTCCCCATTCATCGCCAGATTCCTCTTCCCATTCTAGCATTTCCTAAAAAGGGTTTCCATCCTCTTTATTTCCCCTTATCAGTTTTGGGTATTCTCTTCTCCAATGGACCCTCCTCCTTGCAATAGATACATTGATTGGCACCTAATGGGCCTTTCCTCTTTCCTCTTCTTCTGATTTCCCCACACTGTTTCTAAGGAAATGATGGCCTGCTCTAACTTCCTTGCTTCCTGGGTGTTGTGAACTTTAAAGGCTATGTCCACCAACTGGGAGGGATTCATTCCCAATCCCCTGTCTAAACACTGGAGTTTCTTTCTGATATCCAGGGCACTTTGCCCAATAAAAGACATGTTCACCATCCAGACATTTTTTAGTAACTCTGGGTCAGCATCGGTGTGCTTTCTATAGGCCCAATAGATCCCCTCTAAAAATTCAGAAGGATCATCATCTGATCTTTGTTGAACAGCCAGTATCATATTCAGGCTCTTTTGTTTAGGCACTCCTTTCTTAAGCACTTCCAATATGTACCTTCTGTAACGTTCCAAGTCCCCCACTGCTTGGGCCCCAGTCAGGTTCTGTTACGGGAATTGCCCTTGCTAGGTTGGGGGTCCCATTGGGATTCTCTTGGTGGAGGCATTGAACCTCTTTATTAGCCATATTTACAGTCAGTATCTCTCACCTGTGCTTAACAAAATGTTAAGGAGAGCCTTTACATGTGCCCAGTTTGAATGATGAGTAGCAAAATCGTAGGTGAGAAGACCCACCATTCTCTGTGGATCCTCTCTGTATGAGAGTTTAGAATTCTTTCAATTCAATAAGTCTGATGTGGAAAATGGAGTGTGGGCCCAATGGTAGCCAGCGGGCTGGCCCTCCTGATTTACTCCACCTATAGGATATTGCCTCAAAGGGAACTGTCTTGCTCTGGATAGGGATGCTCCCTGGCCAAATTGGGTACCCTGACAGGTCTTAGATGAGGAGATACCCCCTCATCATACAGGGGTAGGGCCATTGACTTTCTGGGCCCGATTTCAGGGGTAGGTAGCAGAGGCATCTTCCTGCTACTGACCTGAGTCTCCTGGGTTCCTGGCATTAATGAGACTTATTTTTTCATTCTCCTTTTCTTCCTATGCCCTGCTTTCAAAGAGAGGTTTTGAGACATCTTCCCTTCTCCACACCATCAAGTTGTTCTCTGTCCCTGGTGAAACCCTATTGTGTAACGACATAAACACCTCGACATAATGGATTTCATCCCATTTGTGTAATCATTGGCAATACAGATCCAATTGCATGATGGTGCAGTAATTGCATAATGGAACCAGTTAGAGGCCACTTTTCCCCATAGTCTAAAATATACATAGGCTGCCCTGGCTGGTGTAGCTCAGTGGATTGAGCGCGGGCTTGCGAACCGAAGGATCGAGGTTCGATTCCCAGTCAGGGCACATGCCTGGGTTGCCAGGCCAGTTCCCGGCAGGGGACATACAAGAGGCAACCGCACACTGATGTTTCTCTCCCTCTCTCCTTCCCTTCCCCTCTGAAGATAAATAAATAAAATCTAAAAGAAAAAAAATTTTTTTAAATATACATAGGCCATACAGTGTTACAATAATAAACCAATTCCTCCTTAGACATTGGATAATGGCTGTACATAGCCCAGTCTGCTAAAATTCTACCCAGTAGGCTCCCTCCAGGAGCCAACACAGAACAACCCCTGATGGTTTGGATGTACTGACCCATAATTATGAGCACAACAAGACCACAGTTATAAACAAAACTTGCATCCACAACTCCATTATTCCAAACAAGTGCTCACAAGCAATCTTCTGCCAACTGATCCCACAAAGACTGGCCGCCAAACAATGGCCTCCCCAAAGTTCAGCCAGTCCTCACCCAAACCCTGGTTTGCAGCCTCAAAACTCAGGTGATCCTCTCCCCTTCTTAGAGTCTATCTCCTTCCCAGACCCTTTTCTTTTCCACCCACTAGGCCTATTTAAGTGGCCAACACCTCACACATGCATGCAGAGAAATTATCAGAAACTGGGAAACCCCACAGTCCCATTCTTGAGGGGGTCAGCCTGCCACAGGCAACTATAGCCCCACATTGGATGTCATTACTGTTACCAAACAGCAAGTGGGGTTCTACTGCCCACCATCCAATTGTAGCACCCTGCCAAGCAGGACCAGGCAGTGCACCAGTAGCCTGTGCCACCACTGCTTCTTGCCCAGGAACGCTGCCTGACCATGCAGTCTCCAGGGCCCACAGACCCAGAAATGCTTGGCCCCAAAGTGGGCAAGCAAGGAGAACCAGAAAAGAAAAACAAGGGCCAAGTCTCTACCTAACCTCCACTTAAAATTCCTTGCCCAAAATCCCGTGTGCTCCAGAAACATCTTGCTTTTCTAGCCAATCCTGGATAGACTGGCAGGTCTGCACCTTCCCCTGACTGTCATGGCTGTTGCTGTGACCTCTTCAACTTGCTCATATTCTGTGTGAGCATCCCTCCTGCTGTGTCACTTCAAACTAGTTTGTTTACTCTCACCCAGAGGTGTGAAAATCTATCCCATGCCAGCTGTGGTTTCAATCTCACTGCCTCTGGCACTTCCCAACCCCTCCTTTCTCAGGGGAAGACAGGCTCTCCCATGCTACTTTGGGGCTCCCTCCCTACTCCCCAGTGATCTTGCCAGATCCCCCATAACACAATTACTATGCCTCTTTGTAAATCTGAGTACAAATTCTGGTATTTCCATGGATACAAGTGGTACTTTTTCTAAATTGCAATACTAGTTTATGTATATAGCAAATAAACACTGTTATATGATTTTAATTGCCATCAGTAGAAAACATGTAAAGAATGTGAGGTTATGGTTTTAGTTACAGTTCCTGGTTTCCATCAGTCCCATTCCTTTTAACTCTTCTCAGGTATAGCTGAATGTCCATCATTGAATCAAGAGGAGGGTGGGTAGAATTTAAGATTAATATGGGAGCAACCACATCTTCAGAACTGTATGTTCTGCTAGACATAATGAGGCAAAATTTAACCAGAACCATTAACAGAATTTCCTGCTCAGCCACTAGAGCCATTCTAGCTCAGCAAACATCTTTAGATTCTTTAGCATGGGTAATCCTTGACAATAGAATTGCCCTTATTTACTCACAGCTCAAGAAGGAGTTTGTGCCATAGCCAATATCTCCTACTATACTTGGATAAATACCTTTTCCCAGACAGAATTAGAAACAACTAAACTCCTTAGACTTGCAAAATCTCTTAACTAATATGGCCATTTCACCTCTAGCACTACTGGCTGGTTAGGATTTAAATTCTCTGATATTTTCAGCTAACTCCCAACTGAGCTCAGGGCTATTTTAAGGTCTGGGTTGCAAACTGTTTTACTCATTGTTATTCTAATTTTTTTCTATTTATTTTATTGTAGATCTATTGACACTCTGAATAGCCAAATATTTAAAGCCCCCTACTCAAGCAACTGTTGAATCAAGAACAGAAATTAGTACTTCCAGCCAAGATGAAGGCATAGGTGGACACACTGTGCCTCCTCACACAACCAAAATTAAGGACAACAAATATTTAGAAATAAGAAAACAACCAGAACTGGTAGAAAATTGAACTGTATGGAAGTCCAACAACCATTCATCCAGACCAGTAAGAGGGGCAGTGTTATAGCAGGGAAATGTGGAGGTTGATGGGCCCAGGCACGCTGGCAGCAGTGGCTAGTGGACCCCAGGCACAGGGTGGCAATGGGCAGACCCAGTGAGGCCCCACAAGGCAGCTGACTGACTGAGGGGTCCCACAATTGCACGCAGACAATCCAGGTGAAGGGGAAGTGGGACAAGGGACTGGAATCCTAGAGAGAGAGGAGCAAGTGCCATTGTTCCCTCTCGGACCCCGCCCCCACATACAGAGTCACAACTCAGAGACTGGGCTGCCCTGCACAGGGGAACACCTAAGGCTCCACCCCTTACTATGTAACAGCCGTGACCAGACCCCCCCCCAAAAAAAATGTTCAAATGGGAGAACAGATCAAAGCCCCAGAGCCAATTCATCTAAGCGACCAAGAGATAGCCAACCTATCAGATGCACAGTTCAAAGCCCTGGTGATCAGGATGCTCACAGAATTGGTTGATTTTGCTCACAAATTAGATGAAAAAATGCAGGCTACAATACGTGAAATGAAGGGAAATGCACAGGGAACCAATAGAGATGGGAGGAAAACTGGGACTCAAATCAATGGAGTGGACCAGAAGGAAGAAACAAACAACCAAACAGAAAACGAGGAAGAAACAAGAATTCAAAAAAATGAGGGGAGGCTTAGGAACCTCCAGGACATTTTTAAACGTCCCAACATCCGAATTATAGGGGTACCAGAAGGGGAAGAGGAAGAGCAACAAGTAGAAAAGTTATTTGAACAAATAATAAAGGAGAACTTCCCCAATCTGGCAAAAGAAATAGACTACCAGGAAGTCCAGGAAGCTCAGAGAGTCCCAAAGAAGGTGGACCCAAGGAGGAACACACCAAGGCACATCATAATGACATTAGCCAAGATTCAAATGAAGGAGAGAATTCTAGAAGCAGCAAGGGATAAGGGGACAGTCACCTACAAAGGAGTTCCCATCAGACTGTCAGCTGATTTCTCAAAAGAGACCTTACAGGCAAGAAGGGGCTGGAAAGAAGTATTCCAAGTCATGAAAGGCAAGGACCTACATCCAAGATTGCTCTATCCAGCAAAGCTGTCATTTAGAATGGAAAGGAAGATAAAGTGCTTCTCAGATAAGGTCAAGTTCAAGGAGTTCTTCATCACCAAGCCATTATTATATGAAATGTTAAAGGGACTTATCTAAGAAAAAGAAGATAAAAATATGACAGTGAAAAGACAGCAAACTCACATCTATTAAGAACCACACCTAAAACAAAAGCAAACTAAGCAAACAGCTAGAACAGGAACAGAACCACAAAAATGGAGAGCACGTGATGAGGGTTAGCAATAGTGGAGTGGGAGGAGGAGAGAGGGGGGAAAAGGTACAGAGAATAAGTAGCATAGACAGTAGGTAAAAAACAGACAGGGGGAGGGCAAGAACAGTGTGAGAAATGTCGAAGATAAAGAACTTATGATACATGGACATGAACTAAAGGGGGGGATGTGGGTGGGAGGGGGTGTGCAGGGTGGAGGGAAATGATGCAGGGGAATGGGACAACTGTAATAGCATAATCAATAAAATATATTTAAAAGAAAAAAGAATGGAAATGATTCATCATGCCACTGCATTCCCTTCATGTTTGTACTTCACAATGGTTAAAACCTTTACTCCTGATGCCAAATACCCTTTTTGTCAATAATTTCTGGTTTCTCTTAATGTTATGAAATAAGTGCCTTTGTTGTTCTTTAGATTTCCAAGTTGTTTTGGTTGTTTTTATGGGAGACTGGGAACTTCTTTTTTTAAGATTTTATTTATTTTTAGAGAGAGGGGAAAGGAGTATTAGAAATACACAAGAAATAGAGACAGGAGGAACCAGGTGATCTGATCCAAGTGCCTTTATTTGACGCTATGCTTACAGGCAGGCTGAGTCAGAATCGACTACAGCCCTGGGAGGAGGCAGGAATGGGGTTTTTTTAAAGAAAAAGCATGGGGTTGTGAGGGGTTAGCCTCTTGTTCTTCCAGGCAGGTGCCTCAGGGTTCCAGGATTTGAACTGGGACAATGGGTTAGGTAAAGGGCTGGGCTATTCCCAGGTACAGGAGGGTCAGTCTAAATGCCAGCCATTGTGGCTGGTGCCAGGTGTCTATTGTGCCCAGTAGGAGAGAGTTTCAATTAAGTGGAGGGCTATCAACCAAGTCAGGATAACTGAGTCATAGGCAATCCAGCAGGTTGGAAAACTGGCCTGACTGGGTCCTGAGCAGTCTGGTGGGCTGGGAAACTGGCCTGACCCTCTCAGGGAGGGAGAGAAACATTGACATGGGAGAGAAATACTGATGGATTGCCTCTCGCACACCCCCAACTGAGGACCCAGCCTGCAACCCAAGCATGTGCCTGACTGAGAATTGAACCAGCAACCTTTCAGTTTGCAAGTCAATGCCCAACCCACTGAGCTAATCAGTCAGGTTGAGACTGGGGACTTCTTTAAATCCAGCAGGTGTTAAGAGAAACCTCTTGTGAGCAAATGTCCTAGTTGTCCCATTGGCTGTTGGCCAACCATGGAGTCCCGCCAAGGGACTAGATGGAACTGAGTTAGGTAGCCAAGCCATTCCAGCACCAACATGGGACACAATAACCTGACCAATCATCAATACTGTCTATCAACAAGTTTTGATTGAAAGGGGGAAATATTGACCCCAAGAAAGAATGTACCTGCCAAGAAGGACTTCTTGTGGTTAATCAGGCCCAAATTCAGAGTCTAGCAGCCATTGTTTGCAGAGGCTTCTCATGCTTACTGCATATCAGGAATAAGGCACAGACTGAGCTATCAGCCTGTGCACTCTGCTTCTGCCATCTGAACCAACCCTTACAAAGAAGCTCCTGGTATTATATTTCAATGTGACTGAGACCTTTCCCATCCAATTAGATTTGTGCAGTTATACTCTTATTTGCATGTTTACCAACCAGTCAGAGCAGCTCCATAATAACCAGTCAGAACACAAAATTCTGACCAATCAGAACAGTGTTATTTGGACTAATCAAGCTGTGAGAAGTTGGAGTCTTCATTTGCATAAAAGTGGATCAATCAGTGACTAAGTATGGGAACTTCTCCCCTTTATCTTGGTGGACTGCACTACTGAATACTGCATTTACCCAGCTTGAGCTGTCTCACTGCAACTGGAACATTTAAGCTGTAACACTTGAGCTGCGACACAAGCTGTTTTGTTTGAGCTGCTTCACTTGAGCCATTTCACTCCAATAAAGTTTCTCCCATCACCCCTCCCAACTGGGGACTTCTCTTGGCATTGCATTGGTGGCAATGAATTTTTGTCCACAAAAAATATCTTATTACATCATCCCATTCCACAGCCAGATGTGCTATATCAAAGAAATACCCTAAAGCTATAATAAGTAAAAGTATTGATTCTTGAATAAATACATAAGGTCAATGAAAAGAATGCTGAGTGTATACACAGAAATCTAGGGTTGAAATGGTATAGGGACTTGGGCCTGGGAATGGAAGAATACTGCATCATCAGAAAGTCAAGTTAAAACTAAGTGTCCAGAAGATATTGAAACCACTGTTCCACATGCACAGTTGATCAAGGTTTGATCTTCCTGGGGTGGCAGTAATAAGCAACACCACCAGCTTTCCCCCACAGCACAGACATGGAGATAGATGCCAAGCAAACTGACAGAAGTAACTCCACCCTGACATGGAAAATTCCACTCCCTGAACCCTCCGCAAGACCCTCTTTTCATGCAAGCCCACATTTTTAAAAAGCCTGCCTTTTCATGCAAGCCTGCTTTGCCTCCAACTTATAAAAGCAGCTAAGCAGAGCCAGATCCCTAGCCACGTCGGAGGCATCCTTTCCTCTGTGCTACCTCCCTTATGCTTGAGCATAAACTTAATAAAATCTGTCTGAAAATTTATCTTGGGCTTCCTCTCAATTTCTTTTAAAGATTTTATTTATTTATTTTTAGAGAGAGGGGTAGGGAGGGAGAAAGAGAGAGAGATAATCAGCGATCGGTTACATTTCTCATGCCCCCAACTGGGGACCTGGCCCCACAGCCCAGGCATGTGTCCTGACTGGGAATTGAACCAGCAACCTTTCTGTCTGCAGGCCAGTGCTCAATCCACTGAGCCACACCAGGCAGGGCTGCTTCCTCTCAATTTTTATTTTGGCAACCTCAGGAACCTCAATGCTGGTAACAGTATTCCCATCATAAATAATATATTTATCTTAATGAAAAAGCAAACAAACTTTTTTTAATCCTCACTTGAGGATATGTTCATTTTATAGAGAGAGGAAGGAAGACAGAGAGAGAGAAAGAGAGAAAGATCAATCAGTTGCCTCCTGTACACACCCAGACAAGGGAGCGAATCCACAATCTTTTGGTGCATGGGGACAATGCTCCAACCAACTGAACCACCCAGCCAGGGCAAACAAACTTTTTTTTAAATCCCATTTCCCCCATCAACCACTGCTGCATTTTTTGCTTCCCTTTTGCAAAACAGTTTCCAAAACAGTTGTCTATGTTTATTGTGCCCAATTCTGCTCCTCCCACATCCCCTTAAAGCCATTCCAATCAAGTGTTAGCCCCATCCCAGTTCCCATTCCACTAAAACTGTTATCATCAAGGTCACCAAGAATACTTGGTTAACTCCAATAATCAATCCTCAACCTTCTCTTAAGTGTTTCTGATGGGGGACTCAAGAGTTGGAAATTTTTACTTTTAGCTTAGTAATTAATGCATATAAAAAGATATTGTTTCAGGAACTGAAGGTATGACCCGGTCTGACTCCAGGAGACCACAAGCAGTTCCATCTTTGTGCCTCAGGAGGACTGCAAGCAATCAAGATGATATCTGAGCCATTGTGCTCCAGAGTGAGGGTCCACCACCTAGGACACAGATAAAGGCCACTGACCAAGACACAGATAAAGAATCACTGGTTGACAGATGAGAGAATGCTACAGCTTTTTATTTGATTAACCTTTTCCCTGAATTCCACTCCCCTTACCTACACTTTTCTTTTCTTTATAAGGGTTGGTTTGAAATGTAATGTAAGATGGTCTGTTAGGGTACATAACCCACCATCTTCTCAGATCACTGGCCATCTGAATAAAGCACCCATAAAGATTCAATCCCTGTCTCTGCTTATTGGTTATGGTAGTGATAGGCAGCATGAACACTGGCTTTTCTGGCTTCAATTCAGCAGCAGCTTTTCACATTTGACCATTCCTTTCTGGAACCAATTGGTACAGTGGCCTCTGGTTCTCCTGCACCATGGTCCCTCCTCCCAGTTTCTTTTGCCAATCCCTCCTTTTCTCTGTGACCTCATAAGGAGGATCCCAGAGCTCAGTTCTTGGTCCTATTTTTTATCTACACTCTGTCCTTAGGTGGCCTCAGGGCTATAAATACCATCTACATGGTGATAATGCCTAGGTTTATGTCCCCAACCCAGACATCTCCCCTGGGCTCCAGACTGATATATATAACTGTTTTCTCCATGTCTAATAAGCACTTCAAACCAAAATGGAACTCTTGATCACTCCCCATCCTCATCCCCTCCAGCTTGCCCCATCTCAGTCTCAAGCACAAGAGACAAGTGTAGGCCAAGGCAATGCCTGACTGATTCAACCAGTAAAGATACAATGAGACACATTTAGATTCAAAAAATGTGTTTTGTTTTATTTTTTTATTTTTATTATTTAGGTTATATTAGTTCGTAACACTACAGTAAGTCCTCACTTAACATCATCAATATGTTCTGTGACTTTAAGCAAAATGGCATAAAATGAAGCAAATTTTACAATAGGCTAATTGATATAAACAAGAGTTAATTTCCTACAGCAACTAATCAATATTATAATGAAATGATGTTGAACGAAACAATGTTATTTGAGGACCTGCTGTATATAAGTTTCAAGTGTACAACACTATAATTTAACATCTGTATACACTACAATGTGCTTACCAGCAAACATCTAGTTTCCATCCATCACCATACAACAGACCCCCTTTACCCATTTTACTATCCCCCAGCCCCTTTCCCTCTGGAAACCACCAGCAAAACTCATAGAGTTTTTCAAATACCTCATATTCAAATACCTTGTTACTTACATAGACAGCAAAACTAAAGTTCTCCATTGTTCTTGTCCTGCACATCAGAAGGAACTACACCAAAAAGGGAGAGACTGTATTCTAGACTATTAGGCAAAGCAGTTTTAGTCTGTAGCTCTACTGGTGGTGGGCAGGGTGGTTACAGAAAGCCTCATACCTCATCAGACCTTAGGAGACCACCATTTCATCAGAAACTGGCTTATGGTTGCCTTCTAAGGGAGATAAAAATGTTAGTGGGAGATGACCCAAGAGCAGCTCTTCACAGGCCTCTCATTCTCTCTGTTCTTGGAAAATCACAGGCATTCTGCTAAAACTCAGATGAGCTATATGGTTCAAGCCTTTGCTTGTCTGACCAATGTGGGAGTGCCAGGTCACCAGGGCACCATGATGGAGCTGTTCCCCCACATTCAGTCTATGGCAACAGTGTCCTTCCAATTACTCAGACCAAAAGTCACTAAGAAATCTTGCAGTGCTACCTTCGAGTATGTCCAAAATATGACTACTTCTCACCTACTCCACTGTCATCAAAATTGTGGAAGCTGCTACCATCCTACCTGGACTAGGACAGTAGGCTTTTTCTGTGTCCCACTGCTTCTCTGCTCCCCTCTCACCAAAGTCAGTTCTCTACACAGTAGCCAGAGGGATCCTTTCAAAACACAAGACATATCGCTCCTCTGCGCAAAACCTTACAAAGGCTCCTCATCTCACTGGAGCAAGCCAGTCTTTTCCATAACCTGAAAGGCCCTGCATGACCCCATTTCCCCACCCTTGCCTCCTTAAACTCATCTCCCATTTCCCCACCCCCTTTCCCCACCCTTGCCTCCTTAAACTCATCTCCTTTTCTTTGACCCCTTGCTCCTTCCACTCCAGCCATGCTGGCCTCCTTGCTGTTCTTCAAACATGACAGAAACATTTCCATCTTAAGGCCATCATATTGGCTGTTTCCTCTAACTTTCCACAGATATCTTCATGGCTCCCTCCCTCACCTCCTCCATGTAAGCAGATTTTGTATCACATGACTCTCTATACTCAACTTCACAAATCTTTGTCATGTTTCTTCTCCCAAGTTTTTCTGGCTGTGTTCTCAAGAGAATGAAGGCCCTGGCCAGTGTGGCTCAGTTGGGTGGAAGTGTCAACCTGTAAACCAAAAGTTCGTGGGTTTGATTCCCAGTCAGGGCCCAGGGTGCATGTAGAAAGCAACTGATTGATGTTTCTCTCTCCCGCTCTCTTCTTTTCCCTCTCTCTAGAGTCAGTGAGCATGAGGATAGAGTCTATCCTTGGGTGAGGATAAAAAATGAGAGAATGCTCATTCTACGTTACCCTGTAGTGAATGCAAAAGAATTCCTGGCTCTTTCTGATACATAGCTGATATTGTGCCATTCTGCTGTTGCTGGATAGAGTTAGGGAACATAACCAAAAGAGAGAGAAAGAGAATGAAGGTAGCAGAGTCTTCTTCATCTCTCATTGCCCCACACATCACCGAGGATTGTGGCTTGTCTCTTCTCAATCTTTCCAAATCTTTTTACCTTACCTACACAATTTACCTCTGTCTAGAACCCTCCAATTTGCTTGACCCACCACATTCAAAGGAACTGGCCACACAGAATCTAACCCCCTGAGAAGGTTTTGGGAAGTGCAAATAACAAAATATTGCCCTCCATTACACAGAATTGCCAGTGAAGCTTTCATCTGAATGTCATTCTCAGCAATCAGGTTAAGCCTTTGGGGTCTGGGACCAGACCACGTAAAGGGTTAAAATCCTAACTCTGTAAGTGACCTTAAACAAGTTATTCTCAGGACCTCACTATCTTCATCTAAAAAGTTATGGTAATAATAGTTCTCATTTCTTGAGGTTGCTGTGATGATTAAATGAGATAATAGATATAAAAGTGCATGTAGTGAATATTCAGTCAACACTACCTTTCATTATTCTACCCTCTGTGTCTTGGGCTGACCAGCCCTGAAGACACGCAAAAATTACTGGCCTCAAAGTTGCCTACTGCTGAGTTGGAAGCATTCTACAGTGGTCCACCTGCTCCCTCAGTCATCTAAACAAGGGGCCAAATGTCAGGCAGGTCAAAAAAATGGTATTATTGCAGTGCAGGTTTTGTGAGAGGCTTGAGTGCTTCCACCAAGATCATACTAAGAGTACGGTCGGCCAGAAGTCACTTGCAGGGCAGAGACAGCCATGTACTGCCACCATCCCTGAAATACTTCCTTCTGCTTCTCATTTGTGAAAACAAGTATCTGAGGGCTTGATCTGAGCAGAATAGAAAACTACTAATTCCTGAAGTAGGACAGGAAGGTCACTGTACTTTCTTCACAGGAGAGCCACACTCCTGTGGATGTTTTTGTTTCTGGAGTGAAAAGGGTAGATGTAAATGTCAAAGGGCAACAATCTCTCCCCAACTCCATAGGACAAGAAATTTCTGGAGGGTGCAACAGACATGTTTTAAGATTAGCTGACTCCATTCAACCCCTGAGAGGTTGGCCCAGCCCTAGGAAGACACTGTATTTTTTTCTCCCAATTTTATCAACTATACAAATAGGATTACAATAACATCAAAGAAAACAAGAAAAAAGACAGAACCCACAACCATTATATGTTAGCTTTTCTTCATTCACCCAGCACGGACATCATTTGCAAACTTGTCACAATAGGGTAGCTTTAATTCTGTGTCACGTTGTTGTTGTTTTTGAAGAGTTTATTTATTTGTAGAAAGAGGGGAAGGGAGAGAGAAGGGAAAGGAGAGAGAAAGGAAGGGAGAGAAACATCAATGTGTGGTTGCTTCTTGCACACTCCCAACTGGAGACCTGGCCCACAACCCAGGCATTTGCCCTGACTGGAAATTGAACTAGTAACCCTTTGGTACACAGGCTGGCACTCAATCCACTGACCCACACCAGCCAGGGTTATATCATGGTTTTATCATAGAGCCAGTTTTATCATTTGTTTTAGCACAATTTTTTAAGTTTTTATTTATTTATTTTTAGAGAGAGGGTAAAAGAGGAAGAAAGACAAGGAGAGAAACATCAGTGTGCGGTTGCCTCTCTTGTGCCCCCTACTGGGGACCTGCCCTGCAACCCAGGCATTTGCCCTGACTGGGAATCAAACTGGCAACCCTTTGTTTAGCAGTCCCGCACTCAATCCACTGAGCCACACCAGCCAGGGCTAGCACAAATATTTTGTGTAACTTTACAGAACTCAGTATTTTTTTAATCCTCACCTGAGGATATGTTTATTGATTTGAGATAGAGAAACATCAATGTGAGAGAGAAACATCCATCAGTTGCCTCCTGAATGCACTCCTGACTGGGCATCACACCCATAACCTAGGTATGTGCCCTGACCAGGAATCAAACCCACAACCTTTTGGTATACTGGACAACACTCCAACCAACTGAACTACCCAGCCAGGGCTACAGGACTCAATTTTAATGCATATAAATTATTTCACTAAGTTGAGAAACTTCAGTCAACACTGCATTAAATAATTTTCTGCATACAGCTTTTTTGCTTCTTTGGAATTCTTTTATCTGAATAGAATTTTGTTAATAAAATGACCAGAGCAAATCAGATGCACATTTTGGTACCGTTAATACTCACTGCCAAATGGGTTGTACCATAGGCATTCTATTTTGAAGCCAACATTTGTAGAGTACTTTATAGTTTTAAACCATTTTATAAATTTTATCTCAACTACCTGGCAAGTTGGTCCAACTTCCACTTCCTGAAACAGATACTTTAGCAGATTAACTCCAGCTCCTTCTCCTGTGCCTCTCTTCAACAGAGACTGGAAAGGTGGCCCACAGACTTTCCCAGCTTGCCTTGCAGCTAAGAGTGGCCATGCTACTCCATTCTGACCAATGAGATATAAGTAAAAGCCTTGATTGACAGGGGACCTGATAACTCCCGGCCATGAACCTCCTGCCTAGAAGGTGAAGTGATGCATGGAGCAAACTTAAGTTATGAAGGAGCAGAGGTAACATGAAGGAAATGGTGTGTATTCACAAAGAACAAAGATACCATGAGAGAACCACAGAGCTGGAGAGTGAGCACTGGAGCAGCCTGGGTTCTAGAGGTACTTTCCAGTTTAGTCCAGCCCTCACACATTTCAATACTTGCGCCCCATGGATCTTCACACCAAACCCTCATTCTCTTATAGAACTTCAGGCAGGTTTCTATTCCTTGCAGACAATCAAGCTTTCAAGGGTTACAGTTATTTTTCTCACAATTTATATTCTATATTGGTGGAGTCAAAGGATTGGGGCAATTAGGAGTTTTGTTCTTCCAAGGCCACAAAAGGAGAGGAGGGTATTCATACATCAGGGGCCTATTGATCTCTGTATGAACCACTTGTATTTTGCAAGGCAGTGTGCAGGAAGAAGCAGCCTGCAGGGATGACAACCATATCTCCCTGATTTTCCAACAATCCCAATTTCAAATTTTTGTTCTGTTGTCAAACTAGGCCCCCAATTTGTGGCCAAAGAATCAACAGGGAAGAGGGCTTCCATTAGATCCATCTTTATACTCTCTTCGAAGCAGCATCAGTTAGTGGAAAGCTAATTGGGCACAGAACTGCTCTGTGGAGACTCAAACATAAATGTACCTGATCTGAGTTTAGAAAGTTAAATATAACCCCCAGAAACACTTTGCACTTCAGATTCTGAGAACCATGAGCGAGAGATAGGCCCAACCTGCACCAGAGTGAGACTAGGGGCACCTCTGACCACCATTGGGCAACCAGGCACCTGAGAAATACTCTGCCATCTCTTCTATTCTTTCCTCCCAGTATGTCACTCTGGAGGAGCTACAATCAGAAGAGGGAGGAGAAGGAGGAGGAATGAAAGAGCAGCCCCAGCCCCTCAAAATCCCTAAAAGCCAGAAATAGACCAGAAAAAAAATGGTGTGGTAAATTATCCATATGTCTATCTTTTCCCTGGGCAATTCAATTAACAAATATTTACTGAGTGCCTACTGTGTGTCATGTGCTATTCCAGGCTCTGAGAATGTAGATATGAACAAGAGAGGAAAAATCCCTACCCTCGAAGTTTATGTTCTCAGGGGATAATATATTAGGCCTCCATGAATGCAGAGACTATGTCATGTTGGCTCTAGCCCAGAGCTCAACACTTTATTTGGATAGGGCTCAGTAAATGTTTAGATGGACCACATCATATTTTTAAATTTGTGATGCGGACACCGGCTAGCAGTGTCCACATCATTATGGATGAAATAAAACATACACACAGACTACTGAGTCCGGTGGAGAAAAAAGGACAGCAGCGTGGCTTTTCTCTCAAGGGGAGCAAAAGCCTCAGCCTCTGCCATGACAGGCCTTTATTCTATATCTCCTCCTCACTCACTATCCCCAGTTACAACAAAGGAGCCAATATCCCTAATCACATCACAGAAGAAGGATATTAGCAAATGAAAAGGCAAAAGTGGTTGAGCCCGTTACATTGGTCCCTGCAAGGTTTAGCATGGATTTTAGGAAGTCACAGTAAAAGCAAGACTCAAAGCAGCCTAGGTATATTGCAAACCTGATTTCCCATGAGAGAACCTATCTGTGGGCATGGGTCCTGTGCATCTCCAAGTGGGAGTTGGGCCCATGGCACGCAGAAGGGTCTGCCACAAATTTGTATTGGACACTTGTGATTGCCTCCCCACATCTAATTTCCCTCTTCCAAAAACATTCTCAATTTCCATTTGGAGGATTACATTATTTGGGGAAAATTGACTTTACCCTCAGTTCCAAGGGTGCAGCATGTGAACTAAGCTAAGACAATCCATGTATTCCATATCTCTGACTTCAGTGATTTCTTCAAGTATGTGCATGTGACCTAAGCCAGACCAATCAAAGTGGAACTGAGGACAAAGATGTTTTTTCACTTTCCAGTGTAATCTAAAATAAAATCTGAAACCACTACAACTATTTTTGCTACTCTGAATCAAACCACATCTGAAATCCTATCTATCTCTGGACTTTTCAGTTGCATGAGCCAATAAATTCTATTTATTATGTAAGTCATTTTGAGTTAAATATTTTTATTTGCAACCAAAAGTATCCCCAGTGATACGGAGATATTAAGTTTTACATACGGAAAGAATGTTCACTTTCAGCCAAGATGGAGGCATAAGTAAACACACTTCATCTTTTTGCACAACTACAGAAAAAATTACAACAATACCTCAAAACAAATAACACCCAGAACCATCAAAAATCAAGATGTATGGAAGTCCAACAATCAAGGATTTAAAGAAGCCACATTCATCCAGACAGGCAGGAGGGGCAGAGACACAGAGACTGGAGGAGATGTGCAGAGAAATAATGTGGTGCAAAGAGGCAGCAGAACAGGTGGTCCCACATTCACGTGTGTCAGATAAAAATCAGGAGGGACACCTTGGGAGTAAAGGATCCCAGCCCCAGGCCAGACCACACAGTCCAGAGTTCCAGTGCTAGGAAAATAAATCCCTATAACTTCTGGCTGTAAAAAGCAGTAGGGGTTGGGGCAGTGAAAGAAACTGCCAGGTCTTCAGGAGACTCTGCTTAAAGGGCCTTCACAGACTTAGAATTTATACAGACCCACCCTCTCTGGGCTTCAGCACCAGGGCAACAGCTGGAAGGGCACCAGTCACATATGGGGAGTAAGTGAAGTGACTAGAAACAGGGTGAAGCCAGGCAGCAGTATTTATTCCCCCTCCAAAACCTCCCCATACACCTAGAGCCAAAAAGTGGTGAAGTGGGTTGCCCTGCCCTGGAGATTACCTAAGGCTCCACCCCACATAATTTACAGGTGCCTCCTCTACAACAAACCACACTACTAAGACAGGGAGTCAAAGCAGCTCTACCTCATATACAGAAACAAACAGAGGGAGGCTGCTAAATTAAGAAGACAAAGAAATATGGCCCAAATGAAAGAACAGGGAAAAAACAAACAGAAAAAGAACTGAACAAAATGGAAATAGTAAACCTATCAGATGTGGAGTTCAAAACACTGTGATCAGGATGCTTAAAGAACTCATTGAGTATGGCAATAGTATAATAAAAGTCCAGGAAGAAATGAAGGTTACATTAAGTGAAACAAAGAAAAATCTACAACAGTGGAGAACCAACAGTGGAGGAGATGAAGCAGAGATTCAAATCAATGATTTGGAACATAAGAAAGAAATAAGCATTCAACCAGAACAACAAGAAGAAAAAAGATTCAAAATAACAATGATAATATAAGGACTCTCTGGAATATCTTCAAATGTACCAACAACCTAATCATAAGGATGCCAGAAGGAGAAGAGGAAGAGCAAGAAATTGAAAACTTATTTGAAAAAATAGTAAAAGAGAACTTCCTTAATTTGGTAAAGGAAATAGACATACAAGTTCAGGAAGCACAGAGAGTCCCAAACAAGTTGGACCCAAAGGGGGACACCCATACACATCATAATTAAAATGCCAAAGGTTAAAGATAAAGAGAGAATCTTAAAAGCTGCAAGAGAAAAGCAGAGTTACCTACAAAGGAGTTTCCATAAGACTAACAGCTGATTTCTCAAAAAAAAAAATTTTGCAGGCTAGAAGGGACTGGCAAGAAGTATTCAAAGTGATGAAAAGCAAGGACCTACAACCTAGATTACTCTATCCAGCAAAGCTATCATGTAGAATGGAAGGGCAGATAAAGTGCTTCCCAGACAAGGTAAAGCTGAAGGAGTTCATCATCATCAAAACATTATTACATGAAATGTTAAAGAGACTTATTAAGAAAAAAAATCAAAACTGTGAACATTAAAAGGGCAACAAATTCACAACTATCAACAACTGAATCTAAAAAACAAACTAAGGAAACAACCAGAACAGGAACAGAATCATAGGTATGGAGATCATTCTGAAGGTTATCAGCTCGGAAGGGAAAGGGGAAGAATAGGGGAAAAGGTACAGAGATTAAGAAGCATAATTGGTAGGTACAAAATAGACAGGGGGATGTTAAGAATAGTATGGAAAATGAAGAAGCCAGCTCCATGGACATGAACTAAGGGGGGATTGCTAGAGAAAATGGGGGTACTAAGTGGAGAGGCACAAAAGAGGAAAAATCAGGACAAGTGTAATAGCATAATCAATAAAATATATATTTTTAAGATTTTATTTATTTATTTTTAGACAAGGGAAGTGAGGAAGAAAGAGAGGGAGAGAAACATCAATGTGTGGTTGCCTCTCACACAGCCCCTACTGAGGACATGGCCTGCAACCCAGGCATGTGCCCTGACTAGTAATCGAACTGTCAACCCTTTGGTTTACAGGCCAGTGCTCAATGCACTGAGCCACACCAGCCAGGGCTAAAATTATTTAAAATATGAATGGGTTAGAGCTAAATGTAAAAACATAAATACAGTACATCTCAATAACGATGTTAAGCACCAAAAAAAAAAAAAAAAGAAAAAGAAAAATGTTCAAGCTGACATATGACACAGATTTTTCCAAAAATCAGTCCAACACAAAATGACAGAATGGGATGTGTGCAAATCTATATGTGGTTTCACACACCCCAAAGAAAAAGCAGAGAACATCAAGGGGTCTATTTAAACATGTTGGACAACTCTTGCTGCCAAAATTGGGTAAGAAGAGACAGTTTGCCACTCTAGGTTTCTTCTCAGAAATCTTTCAACATTTCCCTGTCACCAATTGTTAAAAGCCAGTCTCCTTAGCTCCTTACAACTTAGTCCATAAATAACTTTCAGCTTTATACCTAACCACTGTTAACCCAAGCACACTATATCAGTTACACTTAGCATGGCCTATGTGGTAGCCAGCATCAAGGATGACCTCTACTGTTATTCCTCCATGAATATTCATAACCTTGTGAGCTCCCATGTTTATTGAATCATGGCTGGCTTGTGTGACCAATAGAATACAGGGAAGGCAAAGGTGTGTAACCTCCAAGACTAGAGTTTGAAAAGCTTTGCAGCATCTGCCGTGCTCCCTTGGATTGCTCTCTTTGGAAGCTGGAGGAAGCCACTTAACATGCTGTGAGGACATTCAACCTACCTTGTAGAGAGCTGCTGGTGGAGAAGAACTGAAGCCGCCCACCAACAGCCAGTACAAATTCACCCTCTGTGTGAGTGAGCTACTTTGGAAGCAGCTCCTTCAACCAAAGTCAAGCCTTCAGATGACTGCAGCCCCAGCTGACATCTGACCACAGCCTCTTGAGAGACACTGAGTCAGACTGCTCAGCCACACCATCCCCAATTTCCTGACCCAGAGAAATCATGAGAGCTAAAAAATAATTACTGTTAGGTTTTGCTTGTTTGGGTTTTTAAATATAAACAACTTTTTATTTTTAAAATATGTTTATTTATTTGAGAGAGAGAAAGAGAAACATTGATTTTTTGCCCTCTATATGCACCCCAACCAGGGGTTGACCCCACAATCTAGGTATGTGCCCTGACTGGGAATCAAAGCCCCAACTTTTGGTGTATGGGATAGTACCCCAACCAGCTGCTGGCCAGGGCAAGTACAGTATAGACAATTTTTTAGAGCAGTTTTAAGTTTTCAGCAAATTTGAGGGGAAAATTTTTCCATATACTGCTTATTCCCACATATGCATAGCCCAGTGATTTTCAACTTTTTTCATCTCACGGCACACATAAACTAATTACTAAAATTCTGCAGCAAACTAAAAAATATATTATATTTTTGCCAATCTGACAAAAATATAGGCATAACTTTGATTTACTTACACCAGATGGCTACTGATGTGTTGGCTGCTGTCATTTTTTTATTTGACAATTTAAGGGAAAAAGGGCTAGTGCCCCTGACTAAATATTCATGTATAGCATGTTTTAAAAATTCTTACGGCACACTGGTTGAAAATCGCTAGCATAGCCTTTCCCAGCGTTAACATCCTCCACTGGAGTAATATATTCACTGTCGTCATAGTTTTGCCTTTTCCAGATCATCATATAGTTGGAATTATACAGTGTGTAGCCTTTTCAGACTGGCTTCTTTCACTTAGCAATATGTTTACATTTCCTTCATGTTGCTTCATGGTTTGATAACTCATTTACTTTAAGTGCTAATATTCTCTTGTCTGGATGGATCACAGTTTATTTGTCCACCCACCTACTGAAGGATATCTTGGTTCCTTCCAAATTTCAGCAGTAATGAATAAAGCTGCTGTTAAGCATCTACATGTGGGGTTTTGTGTGGACCTACTTTTTTGGCTCTTTTGGATAAATACCAAGGGCAGAACTGCTGGATTGTACAATAAGAGTATGTTAAGTTCTGCAACAAACTGCCAGACCGTCTTCCACAGTAGCTGTACCATTTTGCATTTCCACTGGCAATGCTTATTGTTACGTTAAGTCATTATATTGGTGTAATTTGTTATGCAGTTTTAGATAACTAATACAACCTACCATGAACATGTCTGGAATGTCTTCTACATCTCTTTGTAATTTTTAACAACTCCTACTTGCTCTCCAAGTGCCAACTCAAGCTGTCACCTTATCTGCGAAGCCGGTCCTGATTTCCTACTCAAACCCTGGCTCTCTTGCACATAGCTCTATTACAAATTCTTGCACTCTGAACCCATTAAATGTTTATGTGGTTATTTCTTCCATTGTAGCTTATTGAAGGCAACAATTTTGAATTATTCAAATGTATATTCCCAAGACAGAATGGTATATGCCACATTAAAAGGAGTTTAGCAAATATTGTTTGAATAAATAAAGAACTTGCATTTTGGCTTTGGACAAGTCAAAGAATGCCTTACACTGGTCTGAGAAGCAAAGAATGGGTAATAAAGAAGGAAATGGTGGAGAAGGACCAAATATATTATTGCAGAACTGGTCTAGCTCCTAGCTCTTTTGTTCACTTTGAAAACTCCTTTCCCTGGTCCTAAAAATGACAACAAAACCTAGGTAAACAGTAGTGGATTGTTCCATAGTGTCTTTAGCTCAAAAAAATTAACCTGCATATAAAAAGTGCAAAAAGCATTGCAACAGAAAAGTGGAGCAATAATGTGGCCAAAAGCTGAGTGCTAGGGCCACTCAGCTGGTGAGGAGAGGCACAAAGGCTGAATCTTGACAGTATCTATCTAGAAAGAAGGAAGGAACCATTTATTTTTAGATGCCTGCTGCTTACAGACAGAGCAAGAGGAAATGTGGTTTTAAAAGGGGCCCACCAGTAAGGATAAAAAAGCCATGGGGGGGGGGGCAGTCTTTTTCCAGAACTTTGATGATGCAAGTTATTTGGGAGGTAGAGGACAGAAAGGTCTCAGAGGTGAGGCATTGAATCTAGAAGCAAACTGGAATTTGAGAAAAGGTTGCACTGATGTTCGGTGAGAACACAGAAGGGAGGGGTGATGTCGGACAGATTTAGAAATTAGTGTCAAATAAACTCAAAAACAATGTCTGAAGGCTTTCTCAGAAATAAATGATAAAGATTTTTTCAAGGATTTTGAGTTAGCAAACTAGGAACATGGCTAGAAAAAAAAAAGAAATAACTGCTCCAAAAAAGAAAGAAAAGTTAAGAGTTTTTATAATAAAAAGTGCATTCTTGTGCAAACTCAATCACTAACTCTACCTAATATTGCAGAAGTGAGGGGAACCAGGTTTGCTGAAGTAATCGTGGTGGTAGAAATGTTATTAGCCTCAGAAGCTATTGACGTGGTCCATTCTTAGTCTATCCTACTATAACGAAAAAAAAGTGCATTCTTAAAAACAAACAATCAGTCCTGCATTCTTAGGACTAGGATTGGTCCAGGATGGTTATCAGTCAAATGTTGGGCTATCTGGATGATTGATGCCAGGTGATCTGGTGACATTGGTGGTCTGGATGATGAATGTGTCAGGCAGATGTTAACGGCCTAGATTCATGAGTCCTTCAGGGGATAACCAGAGGTTATCTGAAGGTCAGGTGTATATACAAGTATTGACACATAATTAACTCATGTATATCCAGGCAATGACATGGGACTGGAAAGTTCAAGAGTTAAATTCCCAGGTTAGTTAGTACAGGAATGGAATCATTTCCTCATGCCTTAACCTATTAGATAATTACTTAACCTTTTAGTAATTTAGCAGCTTAACTATATGATCCCATTTTATTTCTTCACTTTTCCTCAGTAAAAATTGAGGACAAATAGTGATTTAGTTATCTGAACAACACAATTAATAAGGTAGCATTAATAGATATATGTCAAAGATTAACTTTTAAAAATAGAATATAGTTTTTTTAAGTATTAAAGCACATTTTACAAAAACAGTTTTAATCTTATGCCCCACAATGGCAGTAATGATACCTGTCATTCCTCTCTGATCATGATATATTAAGGTTAAAAAATAGAAAATACCAAAAATACAACTAGAAATGCTTCATTTTGAAAACTGAGCATTTTAAGGACATAGAAGAGTTAACACATAGTATAATAACATGAGCCCTGGCTGGTGTAGCTCAGTGGATTGAGCGCGGGCCTGCGAACCGAAGGATCGCGGTTCGATTCCTAGTCAGGGCACATGCCTGGGTTGCCAGGCCAGTTCCCGTCAGGGGACATACAAGAGGCAACCGCACATTAATGTTTCTCTCCCTCTCTCCTTCCCTTCCCCTCTAAAGATAAATAAATAAAATCTAAAAGGAAAAAAAAAAAAAAAAGAACAGTCTTAAAAAAAATAACATGTTATATTGTAAAATATTAATAATAAAACACGAATAACAACTGACATTGACTGAGCATTGACTCTCTGTCAGTATTATGTGCTTTGCATGTGTTAACTCATCTAAACCTTCATAGAAATCCCATGAAAAAGATAGCACTCCCATTATGTAGATGAAGAAACTGAGGCACACAAAAGCTATGTAGTTATATACCAAGTTTTTTATATCTGTTGGGGTGCTTTGAGCTACAAATCATAGAGATCCCAACTCAAGGAATAACCAATGTGTCACATCACAGAACAAGACCAAAGACAGACTCCAGAGCTGGGTATTCAGCAGCTCAGTAGCAGTATTAAGGACCCAGGGATTTCATGTCATTTTATTTGAATTCCATAATTATGCTAACTGGAATCGTTCTTAAGTTTCTCTTTACTACTATAAAGGTTCTCCTTGTTCTTTTGCCTAAAGTGTTTCACTTCCACAGTGCCTACTACTTTAGTTTGCTTAGCCTCCTTCTGAACCCTTACGATTGAATTCATGAATTCCTCACTCATTCATTTGTTCATTAAAATACTATGTATTGAGCAACTATTATGTGTCAGGCATTGGGGATCTAGAAATAAGCAAAATACACAAAGTCCCTGCCCTCATGTACCTTAAATTCTATTTGGGGCATATAGCAGACACTGTCAGCACCCAGCCTACAAATTACTCAGAATTGGACACCCTCAGACCCTGCAGGTCAACCTCCAGATGTCTGCTAGGCCCATAATCCATTAAGCCAAAAATGGCATTCTGCTCCCAAAACAGCTCTCAACCAACTACTTTCAGAAGTTGCTATATCAATACCCCAGCATACTTGCACCTTAAGTGGGATAATTCAGACGTATGTATTTTTCACCATTTCCCAGAGTTTCCCCTCTAAATTAAGATCTAGTCACTCCTTGAGGCAACTGGCTTAATACAGCACCCTTTGTACAAAGTTATAAAGGCTGAATAAGTTCTAAAGATGTAACGTACAGCATGGTGGCTACAGTTAATAATACTGTGGTGCATGCTTGAAACATGCTAAGAGTAGATTTTAAGTGTTCTCACCACAGGAAAAATAACAACTATGTGAGATGATGGATGTTAATTAGCTTGATTGTGGGTGATCATTTCACAGTGTATACATATATCAAATCATCACATTGTACACTCTAAATACATGCAATTTTTTGTTTGTTTTTTAATTTTATTTTATTTCTTTATTTTTAGAGAGAGGGGACAGGAAGGAGAAAGAGAGGGAGAGAAACATCAATGTGTGGTTGTCTCTCACATGGCCCCCACTGGGGACTTAGCCCACAACCCAGGCATATGCCCTGACTAGGAAAAAATGAACCGCGACCCTTTGGTTCACAGCCCGCACTCAATCTACTGAGCTACACCAGCCAGGGCAATACATGCAATTTTTAATAGGACAAAGGCCACTTTCTCAGGCCCTCTTTCCCAAAGCTAATTAAACCTCCAAGCATGACTGACCCTAATTGCTGTATAAGCCTTTATCCTCAGGACTAGAAAATTACTGCAAGTGCCCTGAAGGCACAGAGGCTCTTGGAACCCATGAAACAGTATGTGCCAGAGGACAATGACCACCAGACCCTGCACCCAAAGATAACATTGAAACACTTTGGAGGACTTCTGGCCAAGATGGAGGCGTAGGCAGACACACTGTGCCTCCTCTTACAACCGAAATTAAAGACAACAAATATTTAGAAACAAGAAAACAACCAGAACTTATAGAAAATTGAACTGTACGAAAGTCCAACAACCATTCATCAAGACCGGTAAGAGGGGCGGAGTTGCGGCAGGAAAAAGTGGAGACCTGGGAACGCAAGCAACAGTGGCTGGCAGTTCCCAGGTGCACAGGCGGCAGCTGGTGGTCCCCGGACCCACAGGCAGCAGCTGGCGGACCCCGGGCACAGGGGGGCAACTGTGCAGACTCAGTGAGGCCGCACGAGGTGGCTGGCTGACGAGGTGGTCCCACATTCACACGCGCAGACGGTCCAGGCAGAGGGGAAGTGGTGGAAGGGACTGAATCCAGGAGAGAGTGGAACGGGCACCATTGCTCCCTCTCAGACCCCACCCCCACATACAGCCATCACAACGCAGCGACTGGGCTGCCCTGCCCTGAGGAACACCTAAGGCTCCACCCCTCACTACGTAATAGCCGCGACCAGACTAAAACCAAAACAAAACAAAACAAAAAACCCACCAAAAATGACTCAAACCGGAGAACAAATGAAAACCCCAGAGCCAATTCCTCTAAGCCATGAAGAGATAGCCAACCCAAATGAAAACCCCAGAGCCAATTCCTCTAAGCCATGAAGAGATAGCCAACCTATCAGATGCACAGTTCAAAGCACTGGTCATCAGGATGCTCACAGAGTTGGTTGATTTTGCTCACAAATTAGATGAAAAAATGCAGGCTACAATACGTGAAATGAAGGAAGATGCATGGGGAACTGATAGAGATGGGAGGAAAACTGGGACTCAAATCAATGGAGTGGACCAGAAGGAAGAAACTAACAACCAAACAGAAAACAAGGGAGAAACAAGAATTCAAAAAAAAAATGAGGAGAGGCCTAGGAACCTCCGGGACATCATTAAACGTCCCAACATCTGAATTATAGGGGTCCCAGAAGGGGAAGAAGAAGAGCAACAAGTGGGAAACTTATTGGAACAAATAATAAAGGAGAACTCCCCCAATCTGGCAAAGGAAATAGACTACCAGGACGTCCAGGAAGCTCAGAGAGTCCCAAAGAAGTTGGACCCAAGGAGGAATACACCAAGGCACATCGTAATTACATTAGCCAAGATTCAAATGAAGCAGAGAATTCTAGAAGCAGCAAGGGATAAGGGGACAGTCACCTACAAAGGAGTTCCCATCAGACTGTCAGCTGATTTCTCAAAAGAGACCTTCCAGGCAAGAAGGGGCTGGAAAGAAATATTTGAAATCTTGAAAAGCAGGGACTTACATCCAAAATTGCTCTAGGGTAGAAAACAGACAGGGGGAGGGCAAGAATAGTATGGGAAATGTAGAAGCTAAAGAACTTATGACACATGGACATGAACTAAAGGGGGGAATGTGGGTGGGAGAGGGTGTGCAGGGTGGAGGGGAATGATGGAGGAGAAATGGGACAACTGTAATAGCATAATCAATAAAATATATTTTTTAAAAAAAGAAAAGAAACACTTTGCAGCCTAACCAAAACATCCTGCTCCACAGCTACCCTATTACCTGATAAAAACTCAAAGTCCCAACTCCTCACTGCTGGTGCTGGTACTAGTGCACATCTCCACACCCAGCCCTTTCCCTCCCTTGGAAAAATAAAACATGTACTCTCTGCACTTTCTTCTCTTTGTGAATCCTTTCACAGCCCATGTTACCAACCCCCCTAACAATTTTTATGTGTCAATTATACCTCAATAAAAGGGGGAAATGAAAAACTGCACCCTTAAGCGGCCGCCTTTCCTCCCTTGCTTCTCTTCCAGGGACCCCTGCACCACCTTCCTTGTTCTATAATCCTTGTCTCAGGGCCTGCTTCAGGGAGCATGCAGACCACAACAGAAAGACAGCTGAATAGCAAGAATGAGGAAACTAACTGCTTTCAGGAAGTCAGACGTCAGCCATGTGAAATGCTGCTGAGAGGTTAAAATGAAAACAGAAGCATGTTCGTTGGATTTAGCAACACAAACTTGACCTTGAAAAAGGCCCTGGTAGGTGAGGCTGGCTGAACAGGAAACTGAGACTCGGAGCTGACTGTGGACTGTGGCAGGGATTGCCCCAGTGGGAGAAACTCCCAGTCTTACACGGGGTTCGTTGGAAAGTGGAGCTAGAGGTAAGCAGATGAATTGCATTGTTCCCTCTCTGGACCCTCCCACGTAGGCAGAACCACAGCACAGCAAGGAGGGTTGCCCTGCCCTGGTGAATACCTAAGGACCCACCCCTTACAACTTAACAGGTGTGCAGAGACAGAAATATGGTCCAAATGAAAGAACAGGTCAAAACTCCAGAAAGACAGCTAAGCGATGAGGAGATAGCCAAGCTATCTGATGGAGAGTTCAAAGCCCTGGTAATCAAAATGCTCACAGATGTGATTGAGCTTCGTCCAAAAAATGAAAGAACAAATGAAGGGTGCCCAAAGTGAAATAAAGCAAAATATTCAGTGAACCAACAGTGACAGGAAGGAAACCAGGACTCAAATCAATGATTTGGAACAAAAGGAAGAAATAAATATCCAACTGGAACAGAATGAAGAAACAAGAATTCAGAAAAGTGAAGAGAGGCTTAGGAACCTCTGGGACAAGTTTAAACATTCCAATATCTGAATTATAGCGGTGCCAGAAGAAGAACAACAGCAAGAAAATGAACACTTATATGAACAAATAATGAAGGAAAACTTCCCCAATCTGGCAAAAGAAATAGACTTCCAGGAAGCCCAGGAAGCCCAGAGAGTTCCAAAGAAGTTGGACTCAAAGAGGAACACACCAGGGCACATCATCATTAAGTTACCCAAGATCAAAGATAAAGAAAGAATCTTAAAAGCAGCAAGAAGAAAGGCGACGGTTACCTACAAAGGAGTTCCTGTAAGGCTATCAGCTGATTTCTCAAAGAAACCTTGCAGGCAAGAAGGGACTGGAAAGAAGTATTTGAAGTCATGAAAGGCAAGGACCTACATCCAAAATTACTCTATCCAGCAAAGCTATCATTTAGAATGGAAGGGCTGATAAAGTGCTTCCCAGAGAAGGTCAAGTTAAAGGAGTTAATCATCACCAAGCCTTTATTATATGAAATGTTAAAGGGACTTATCTAAGAAATTGAAGAAGATCAAAAACTATGGACAGTAAAATGACAACAAACTCACAACTATCAACTATCAACAAATGAACCTAAAAAAGAAAGAAAAACAACGAAAACAACAAGCAAACACTTAGAAGGAACAGAATCAGAAAAGTGGATATCACATGGAGGGTTTTCAGTGGGAAGGGGGAAGGGAGGAATAGAGGGAAAAAGGTACAGGGAATAAGAAGCATAATTGGTAGGCATAAAATAGACAGGGAGAGGTTAAGAATGGTATAGAAAACAGATAATTCAAAGAACTTATATGTCCAACCCATGGACATGAACTAAGCCAGGGGAATGCTGGAGGGTTAGGGGGTACAGGAGGAGGGGGGATACAGGGGGGGAAATTGGGAAAAGTGCAATAGCATAATCAATAAAATATACTTTTAAAAAAAAGGAAAAAGAAAAGGCCCTGGCAGGTGGCAGACCTAGGTAGGCCTAGGAGGTATGGAAAATCACCAGGCAGGAAAACTGTACTGTGGGAAATCGTAGCCTGGGAAACTGCCTGCCAACCCTATCCAGGACAAACAGATGCTCACCTAAGATTGGGGTCTGGAGTCGGCCTGTTCGACATAACAGGATACAGCTTTAACTTGAGCCTGACAAGATGTATCAAGAACAATGGTCAGCAGAAATGGCACCGAGCTACCAGCTCTAGCCATTCAGACTCTGACCCCAACCAGTTACTCTTCACAGGTTTTTTCGCTTAAAAGCCCTGCCCTAAGAACAACTGAGCGAGTCCCAACCTCCCTTGGTTGGCTCCACTTTTCCCTCTTATTCCCCAATGATAAACCCTGCTCCTTAGCTCACTGAGTTCGTCTGGTTTCTTGAGCGACTCCAACTTAACAGCAGAGATGTAGGGCATGTGAATGCCAGACTGCTATGGCTTGAAGAGTTAAAAAAAAAAAAAGCTGTACTCTCTGCACTAGTGTAACCGGAAAAGACACCCGAGTTAGAGCTGCCTGTCACTACCAAATCCAATAAGCAATGACAGCGATTGAATCTTTATGGGCACTTTATTCAGATGGCCGGCGATCTGAGAAGATGGCCGGCGATCTGAGAAGATGGCCAGTTCATACCCTAACAAAACCATCTTCCCTTCTCTTTCCTGGCCAGATCTTTTATAAGGGAGGTGGGGGAGGACAAACAAGGTACAGTGAGGGCTTTGAGATTCAGAAGCTGCAACATTCCTGTCCTTAGCAGCTAGCTGTTCCCAAGGGTGGGGGGGGGGGTCTGCTGGCCTGGAACACAAAAGGCCCAGATGCCTCCAATTTGTCCCCAGGTGTTAATCTTCTATCAGTGCCCCAGGAGGTCAGCTGTTTTTCCCAGGAGCCAGGATGGGCCATATCTGTAGTTTCTGAAACAAAAGCTTTAACATACACATTACTTGCTAGACTTACAACTTTTTACCTTAAGCTAAAATTTTCAAGTCTGAGTCCCCTATCACTAGGAGGGAGAAACAATGGCTTTGGGGACTGGGGCCACAGAAGACTGGCAGATAAGTGATGAGGACAGATAACACACTAGATGGAACACCTTATAACAGGTGTGGGATGAGCTTCTGTGCAGGGAGTAAACTGAGAAGTCCCCACAGCTGTCACTTGGGGAATGGGGAAGTTGACCATTCAGTTGAGAAGTATTTTGCATATCAATAACAGCTGGCTAGCTTCATACATACGTTAGGTAGCTGTGGCTAGGCTTGGAGCCAGGGAGATGGGCATGACTTTGACTCCTGATGTAAGCTGGAGAAGCTTGCTCTGCCTGCGGGAGAGCAGGAAGGTGGTTCCCTTACTTCGAGGGACCAAGCCTGCCCAGACTAACAATGGCAACCGCAGAAAGGCAGAAAAGACCAGAGTACTCTGGTGGATGTAAACCTTTGTGGGAGGAGTCAGAAATGGGATTACCAAGGAGGAGCAGGGTAAGGATTTAAACTCAAGCGGGCCAGCTGGTGGGTGCAGGGGACCTCTTGACCATGTGACTTGGGAGCAGTCTTGGCCACTTGATTTAGAAAGAAGAAGGAATGTTTAGAAAGAAGGAGGGTTTCTGCCTTGTAGGATGTACCTTATAGTGAGGAAGGAGGCCATGCAGCCTGGGAAGCAGCAAAGGACTTCCTTGCAACATATTGTCCTGCTACGCCTGGATTTTTACCTGGACTATTAAGACTGTGCCTTTCCTGAGTTTCACCATGATCCAGAAAAACACAGCACATTCTTTTTTTGGACTATTAAGTGGAGGCTGATGAACACATATCCCAGAACCTGAAGGAGAGCTGGTGCATGAGGATGGTGACTTTGATCCAGAGAGACTGGAGGACTGTTTGCGCAGCTGGCTTAAGATAAGGACAAGGGAAACTTTGGGGACTTTTGGCTAATAGTCTAGTGGGGAGCATGGGAAGTGCTGTCTCGTGGGAAAGGAGGGCTCTGAGCTGAGGTACTCTGAGCTCCCCCAAGGTTAGAATGTTGTAAATAAAGATCTGCTCCTTCCAGCATTAATTGTAGGGTCTTATACCAAGGCACCACGTGGATGGGCCCCAGTCTGCTCACTTACAGTTTTGATGAGCTCTGTAGCAACCTAACGTGCTGACATAAGGAGAGACTTAGACAACTGGCAGGACAGAGAAGTTGGCAACTGAATTAATGAGAACCACTAAGATGACTAAGGAAAGGGAAAAGACAATTTTTAATTAGAGAAAAAACAAAAACTTATAAAAAGAGAAAAAACAGAATATTACATGGCTTAGCCATGAATACCATTTGTATAGTCACATTAATGTAAAGCCAGAATATCGATTTAATAAAAAATAAAGATTTGACTATATTGGGAAGATGGAGAAAACGGAGAGGGAGTGGTGAAACAAGAGAAAAATTCCCGTCTTGCATAGTAGGAAGATCTAATAAATAATGCCTGAAAATTAAGGTATAGCATTATGTGTGTTACTTAGAGTGTTGAAGACAAGTAGTAAAATTAACGAAATTATTGCCTCAGCAGAGTTGTGGGGAAGGAATAAGGGACTGCAGGTTTGTATAACTATTTGACTTTTTTTTAAGATTGTATTTATTTTTAGAGAGGGGAAGGGAGGGAGAAAGAGAGGGAGAGAAAAGTCAATGTATTGTTGCCTCTTGAGTGCCCCCTACTGGGGACCTGGCCTGCAACCCAGGTATGTGTCCTGACTGGGAATAAAACCAGCGACACTTTGCAGACCAGGGCTCAGTCCACTGAGCCACACCAGCCAGGGCACTATTTGACTCTTTAAACCAAAGTTCTTCAAACTTTTCTGAATGAAAACACAGTAGGAAACTTGGACCTGGCTGGTGTAGCTCAGTGGATTGAGTGCGGACTGCAGACCAGAGGGTCACCAGTTCAATTCACAGTCAGGGCTCATGACTGGGTTGTGGACCAGGTCCCCAGTGGGGGCCATGTGAGAGGCAACCACACATTGATATCTCTCTCCCTCTTTCTCCCCCGCTTCCCCTCTCTCTAAAAATAAAATAAATAAAACCTTTTAAAAAAAGAAATGGAATTATACTTAGTAACCCAATACATACATCCTAGTGTTAGAGAGCTTAGGAATTGATGGGATCTCTAATACACTGTTGGTTACTATGAAAATTGATACACCCACTTTTGAAACACAGGTCTGAACACTACATAACCTGCCCAGCAATTCCACTGTCAGTTATTTGTCAAAATATATTTAGCACATATACATCAGGAAATACATGCAAATATATGCATATCCACACTATCCATGACGGTGAAGGAGGTGACCCAATGCCCACCATTAAGAGAATGGACAAAAACAATGAACAAATGAAATATTATTAAACACCATAGATAAATTCTAGCAATATAATGGCTCATCAAATTGGCAGGTCCGTGGTGCTAAGGAATAATTGTTGATTTTGTTAGGTGTGATAATAGCAATATGATTATGTAAGAAAATGTAAACTGTTTTTAGAAATGAGCATTAAAGTATATACAAGTGATTGTACAATTTTTTGGCAACAGAGTTGTAATCTTTATTAAATTTATATATGTATGTATATGTACATATAAATACACTTTGATATGATGCTTTGTTGTTTCTCACTTATGAGTACCTTCCATTTCATTAAAAACTCTTTGACATTATCTCTCATACTATTTGGTTCACAAAGTTTCATGATGGTTTAAAGGAAAAGCTTACATATTTACACCATGGGAACTGTTTCTACCCTTTTAGCCAACCCTTGGGCAACTAAACCGGGGCTGTTTCCTGACTCTCAAGTCCCTTCCTAGAACTCCTAGCTCCACCCCACCTGGCTAAAGTCTCTACAATAGCAACAACTTAAATCATCAACGATGACCTTCAATTTTACTAATATAGCATTCCTTCTGAGGATCTCAGATTACCTGTCACATCTCCCAGGGCGAATTATTCAGAATCTTTTTAAGATGAGAACAATAGGTAATAGAAATGCTGCCCCACACTCGAAACACACCCTTTGGGCCTTCCTAGTGAGAGCAAATTGCACCCTTCCTGGATGGATTGGAGAGCCACCGTGTTTCTCTTCCTGTCCCCCATGGACTGCTCCCCACACCTCAAAGCAAATGAAGGGGTTGCCCCAAAACAACCACTCATGGAGTTTGGAGGTACCTCTCCTGCTCTGGGCTACAGGAACTAGAAGGCCCAGATGAAGGCTGATAAGAAGTTCTTGAGAGAATCTGACACATGTCCCCAAGGGCCTGGGGACCTACCTGAACATGGAGACTAGTTCTGGCTTCCCCGCTGGAGAATTCCAGAGTGGGGACAAAGTATACTAGAGCAGCCCAAGACAGCCAGGCAAGAGGGCAGAGATGAGCACACTGTTATCTTTGTATGAGACATGCTAGGCCACCAAAAACTGGCTGGACTTAAAGTGTTATGATAGATCTCTGCCAAAAAGCAGTCACCTGTCTTGGCAAAGGGACCCAGCAGTAGTGTAACTATAGGAAGTGGGCAGAGGGGGCAGGGTTAGGGAAGGGCAGGAACTGAGGGGTTATCACAGGTCAGCCTGACAGTGTCTGCCTATATCATCCCTGAAGAATCCAACAACACTGGCCATGAAAGCAGGAGTATTTGGACACCCATCATGACAGAAGTCCCAGATTACAGCAACACCAATTATGTGTCATCTGACTCTTCCTCTAATTAACCTGAACCTTGAAGGAGCCAGCAGAGCAGGGTGGGGAGGGTTTGGGGGAGGGAGGGGGATGGAAAGGAGAGTGAAAGGCCAGATCCGGTTCCACTTCATGTCACTTTAAATTGGATGTTATGTTGGAATTTTGAATTATGCTGGACTGCAGTTTTATGCCTGAAAATGAGGCTGTTCTTCAGTTTAAAATGACTGAAAAGCTGTTCAATCCTCCAGAGCAGGGGTCCCCAACCCCCAGGCCATGAACTGGTACCAATCTATGGCATGTTAGGAACTGGGCCACAGAGCAAGAGGTGAGCAGCAGGCAGTTCGCTGGCTTTACTGCCTGAGCTCTGCTTCTGGTCCCCCTGCCTCATCCATGGAAAATCTGTCTTCCACAAAACCTGTCCCTGGTAATAAAAAGGTTGGAGACTGCTGCTCCAGAGCATGGCTGAAACTGATGGTAAACGATAGTTTCCTGACAACTCTTCAAGTCCAGCCACCTTGAAGTTTTAACCACTTTATGTTCACGTAATATTTCAAGTCTATGTCCATGTAATCCTTCAAGGCCACCACTTTTTACTCAAATCCACAAGTTAGTGGCAATACCACTAAAAATGCAAAGGCACACATGCTGGGACACGGGCGCTCCACCACTCAGCATCAACCTCGGAGAAGACTTTGCATGTGTGCGCACGTGGCCACGCACAAGGGGGCTCATTCCTGCATCATTTGCAATAGCAAAAATTAGAAACAAATAGCGCTCAATCAGGGAGGGCATGATTAGCATGATTAAGTAATCGATGGCACAGTCGTGTGGTGGAATACTACATAGCAGTTAAAAAAGGAGAAGGTGTGCTCAGTATAGTAACATGAACAGATCTCCTGACTGTATGAATGAAAAAAAGCATATTGCACAACATGTCATATTCACATAGAATATGACACTATTTATATAAAAGAAAAATACAGTATTATATACTTTCTGTGGGACATAGACATGTACAGAAAGTCCTGGAAAGCTAGTCACCAAACTGCCCTGGCTAGTGCGGCTCAGTGGATTGAGCACCAGCCTGCAAACCAAAGGGTTGCTGGTTCAATTCCCAGTCAAGGCACATGCCTGGGGACAGGCTGGGTCCCCAGTGGGGGCCATGTGAGAGGCAACTACACATCAACATTTCTCTCCCTTTCTTTCTCCTTCCCTTCCCCTCTGTCTAAAAATAAATAAGTAAAATATTGTTTTTTTAAAAATTCACCAAACGGACAATAGGGATTATTTCTGGTGAGGGAGGAAGACAAGAAATTAGGATTGGGGACCAGGGTTGGAAAACTTTCCCCTTACTCATAAGATATTAAAAATATTCATACAATATTTATATTTTTTAATCTTTAAAATAATTTAAGAACTCATGCACCTGAGGGTCTGGAAGCCTAGATCCAAACAGCCAGCACCAATGCAAAATTTTATGGGCCTCTAATTTTTTTTTTTTTTAAGAATTTATTTATTTATCTTTAGAGGGGAAGGGTAGGAGAGAGGGAGAGGGAGAGGGAGAGGGAGAGAAACATCAATGTGTGGTTGCCTCTCGTGTGTCCCCTGCCGGGAACTGGCCTGCAACCCAGGCATGTGCCCTGACTGGGAATCGAACCGCGATGCTCTGGTTTGCAGGCCCGCGCTCAATGGGCCTCTAATATTTTTAATAATGTTTTGAAGATTTTATTTATTTTTAGAGAGAAGGGAAGGGAGAAAGAGAGGGAGAGAAACATCAATGTGTGAGAGATACATCGATTGGTTGACTCTCACACACCCACAACTGGGGACCTGGCCCACAACCCAGGCATGTGCCGGACCAGGAATAGAACTAGCAACCTTTGGGTTTGCAGGCCTGGACTCAATCAATTCACTGAGCCACACCAACCAGGGAGGACCTTTCTTACTGAATCTCAAAAATTCATGCAAATTCTGTGCTCTATATGATGTTTGTTTTAATCTGACCATAATGTTTGCAATGTTTACTTATTAATTAAATTACACAACTTTGCTGCCACCACCACCATTACCAAAAAGAAGTCTGGCATAAAGTTGGCACTCCAAGAGGCACACTGTGCATGTGTCGCTATTGTTCCCTGAGGATGCTCAAACCCCAGGGGAAGAGGCAAACCAGCCTACTGCAACGATAGTTGTTTGGGGGCCTAGTGTTGTGAGGATGAAATAAATGAAAATATAAAGTTTTTGACACATTACAAGCTCTCAATAAATGTCTTTGCTTGCAGCTTAGCACAGCACTAGCAGGTGCCAGTTTGCTCACATACACGCAGGGGTCAGGAGGCATAGAAAATCTCTCCGCAGCTACTTGCTCTAGGACCCCAGAGTCTCCACAAGCAGGAGAGGTGCCACAGGAGATTCTGATCCTCTGAGAAATGAGTGCTGGAGGAAGCCACCTCTCTGGTCCATTTTACCTTCCTACAACCCCAGGGACGTTCTGGCTTGGCCAGGCAGCCACCACCCAACAAGGAACACCCTGATTAGGCAGTTTTCCATACTCTGGTCCCATCATGACCGCCTTTGGCTCAGGGACCCCATCTCTCATCCAGTCAGCCGTAGGCAAGGTCACGGGGTCATTTCCCTCAAAGCACGGAGCTCAAACCAGAGGAGTCACTGGGGGTTTAGAGAGGATAAGGAATGGTGATGCTTACCAAGAGTCCTGAAGGATAAGTGGAAGGAAAAAGGTAGTCCTGGCAGAGTTGCATGGTGTGGAGGGTGCAGGGGAGTGGCACAAGCCAAATACCAAGCCAAAGATGGGGCTTTCTCCTATAAGCAACAGCTGTTGAAAGTTTTGAGCCACTGAATCACATGACCACATCTGTGTTTTCAGAAAGATTTAATGGGTCAAGACTGAAGACTGGGAGGTCAGTAAGGTTATTGCCTAGTAATAGGTCAATTGTCTCGTCACACAGATTTAATGAGGAAGGAGTCAGAATACAACAGTTTTTATTAATGCTGGTGGATTTTGCAACCAAATACCCTTTTACTTTATCGTTTTATTTTCTAGCATGAAAGAGCTCCTCAAATTAATTCCATCTTCTGCATCCCACAGCCGGGGCCCAGTAGGCCTTCCTCTGAGGGACACAGCCAAGAGTTCCCCGCAAGCCAGATGTTGAGGCCTTTCTTACCCCATCCACAACCTTCCTCTTGCCCTCTTAGTTCCATTGCCCAAGAAAATCCCCACTTCGACACCAGTTGCCTGTCACACATCAACAGTAGCATCCAAGCCTGGGAGAGCAAATGGCCCCAGGCCATCATCTTCCCTTCACAGAGGAAGAGCAGCAGCCTCCCAGCCCACCTGCTGAATTCTCAAAGGCCCGTCAGCTTCAGTGGTTACTCCAAAAACCAGAAACTGTGGCTTTGAGCTAAAACCAAGGAAGGTGTGAACCAGCAAGTAAGCTTGGGGGCCAACTCAGGGAGATGGGGTGGGGAGGCTTCTATTCACCACAAGCATCAAGGCACTGTGTGGGGTTAGCATCAGGCTCTTCTCTTGGTTGGCAACTTGAGGGATCTCTTCCACGTCCCAGACACTCAGTAAACATATTCCAAAGGGAAAGGGAAATATGCTGGGGGTCACCTATCATGGGCTCTGGAAGTTTTTAGATGACTGTTGAATGCAGGAGTGTATTTTGGATTTTCTATACCTGAGAGCTGACAGCTCTCTGATAACTGACTCTGTACATTGGACAGCTAACTGAACAGCTGGGTACCTCAGTCAGTGGTTCTCCGAGGGCAACCTGCAGCATCAGTATCACCTGAGAACTGGTAGAAAGGCAAATGTTGGGCCTGCCCCAGACTTACTGAATCAGAAACTTAGCCATCTGTACTTTAACAAGTCACTGCTACGTGCTTTGAAAGATGGTTTTGATTCACGCTCCAGCTGGAGAACCACTAAGTGAAATGCCTTTCATTTAGTGAGCCTGCCCCACTGCTGCAGGTCCTCAGGGAAGGGAGAGTGAGGCCACAGGAGGTCTTCACTCTACGGTGCTTTCCAGCTCCTCCCCTCATCCTCCCCAGGCTTCTGACTCTTCTCCCTCCTTCCCACAACCTCAGTTTCTTCCTGGAACACTTGGGCCTCCTGGTTCCCAAACTGCGATTTCCTCACTGACCTGACTCTAGCTCTCCCTTCCCCACCACCACCACCCCATCCCCTCACTGGTGCCCCCTATTCATGCCAACCCCCAACTTCTCAAAACTCTTGGAGTCCCTAGCTCTCTACACCCCCCACCACAACCCTGCCCCACTCTTCAACCCAGCAGGGGCAGGAAGCTCAGGCCTCCTCACCCTCGGGACCCACGAGCAGCAGCGGCTGAGCATTCTTGCCCTTGTCGTGCCAGCACACGTCGAAGAAGGGGTACACAGGCCCAGGTAGGCGCTCATGGAAAGCAAAAAGCAACTCCAGAGCATCCCTGTCGCTGGCATCGTAGAAGGAGAGGATGCCGTCGCTGAAGCTTAAGTAGACCCCGATGCACACTGGCCTCCTCTCTGGGGTACGCAGTGCACGCGGATCCTTGGCTTCCACGTGTGCCTCCAGTATCTTGCCTTCACGCAGCCCCAGCAGCCAGAAACCCTGTGAGGGCACGGCATGCAGCCGGCCACGGCGGTTGGCCTGGGCAGCGATCACGCCCAGTGCCCAGCGTGGTTTGTCGCCCACCTCTACCTCCCAGTAGTGCTCGCCCTCAGAAAGCAGCTGGTGTGCCACCACCGCCACAGCCTTGTCGAACTGTCGCGGGTCCTCCGCGGCTGGTGGTGCCTTCTGCTCAGAACACTCCACACGACGGCCAGAGGGTGACAGCACCAGGCTCGGGTGGGCCGTGCTTGGGTCAAAGGTCAGCTCCTTCACCACTGCCAGAGGGAGATCAGTCAAGCTCCTCTGTGTTAACCTCACGAGAGCCTTTTCCCATAATCAACTTATGAACCAGGCTTGACTCCTCAAATCCTCCCAGCCCCTCCAGAATGTGAACCCCTCTCTGCTTACTGGCTTCAACCAAAAACTGCACCTCTCTGAGCTGTAAACAGAGGCCATAACTGCCTCCTTCCAAGATTGAAGGTGGATTACATGTACCTTGATACAAGGTATATAACTCAGCATCTGAGGCCCAGGTCACAGTCAGGAAGCCTGGTGCCAGACCAGCCCCTACTTCACAGGCTGTGACTTCAGTCAGCCTTGACCCAGTCTCTGGGTCTTAGTCTTCTGTTGGATAAGACAGAGATCGCTCCCTCAGTTCCCACTTCCTGCAAGGCAGTGAGGGCTGCAGAGCCACGTGTACATGTCCTGGAGCTCTGTAAACTGTAGCACCCTAGTGCATGCCAACTCTTGAGGAGAGAAGGCTGAGCCCTTGAGCTGCGCCAGCCACAGGCCACCAGAGTCAGTGTCCAGCCCAGGCCAGTCCCCAGGTTCCCAGTTTGCAGACCCTCAGGCCCCAATTAGCAGGGACTGTCATCTCCTGTCCAGAAGGGGCAGAGACTGGCCAAGGATCACGCAGGGTTCAAACCTAAGTCCCAGCCTCCCCTTCTGCCAGCAGCAGCAGCACCCTTCCTACAGGCACTGTCCTCTGCATGTCAGTCACCCACCTATAAATCCCACGCCCTCCAAGGTCCTTCTCTTAGAGTGGGTATGAGGGTACAAGGGAAACCCTAGAGGTAAAAGGGGCAATGGGCACCTTCTTCGATGACCTTCCTAGCTGAAATTGGGAGGCCTCTGTGTGTGGCTGCAGGCTTCGACCAACCACATAGTTACAAACATAAACCCAGAGTAGTCCCTCCCAGTACCTGGCATCAGAGCACGGAACATCTTCCTCCACACCTGGAATTTGAAGTCATCTGAGATGACAGGCAGCTGGATGTCCAGACGGGCAGGTGGTGGTGAGTCTGCCAGGATCTTCTGCAGCCTAAAGGTGGGGAGGCGTGGGGAGGTGTCTGTGAAGGGACTTCCAAAGGAGGCATGGGGTTGGGGAGTGGGCAAGAAGCCGTACCAGGGAAGAAAGGAAGACAGGACTGTGATGGAGTTCCAGGATCTCTCCACATCACACCTGGCTTAAAAGTCCTCTGTTAAATTTTTAGTTTGGAAAGATGAAAGTTCTGGAGATGGGTGGTGGTAATGGCTGCACAACAACATGAATATAGTTAATGACACTGAAGCTAAAATACACACTAAAAAAAAAGTTTTAGGAACTTCCGGCCAAGATAGAGGCATAGGCAGACACACTGTGCCTCCTCTTACAACCAAAATTAAAGACAACAAATATTTAGAAACAAGAAAACAACCAGAACTTATAGAAAATTAAACTGTACGAAAGTCCAACAACCATTCATCGAGACTGGTAAGAGGGGCGGAGTCCCGGCAGGAAAAAGTGGAGGTGCGGACCCAGGAACGCAAACAGCAGCAGCTGGCAGTTCCCAGGTGCACAGGCGGCGGCTGGCGGTCCCTGGGCCCACAGGCAGCAGCTGGCGAACCCCGGGCATAGGGGGGCAACTGTGCGGACCCAGTGAGGCCGCACAAGGTGGCTGGCTGACCAGGTGGTCCCACATTCACGCACGCAGACGGTCCAGGCAGAGGGGAAGTGGCGGAAGGGACTGAATCCAGGAGAGAGTGGAACGGGCGCCATTACTCCCTCTGAGACCCCGCCCCCACATACGGCGTCACAACCCAGCGACTGGGCTGTCCCCGCACTGGGGAGCGCCTGAGGCTCCACCCCTCACTATGTAATAGCCTCAACCAGACTAAAACCAAACCAAACCAAACAAACAAACAAACAAACAAAAAACCACCAAAAATGGCTCAAACCGGAGAACAAATGAAAACCCCAGAGCCAATTTCTCTAAGCCATGAAGAGATAGCCAACCTATCGGATGCACAGTTCAAAGCACTGGTCATCAAGATGCTCACAGAATTGGTTGATTTTGCTCACAAATTAGATGAAAAAATGCAGACTACAATACGTGAAATGAAGGAAGATGCATGGGGAACCGATAGAGATGGAAGGAAAACTGAGACTCAAATCAATGGAGTGGACCAGAAGGAAGAAACTAACAACCAAACAGAAAATGAGGAAGAAACAAGAATTCAAAAAAATGAGGAGAGGCTTAGGAACCTCCAGGACATCGTTAAACGTCCCAACATCCGAATTATAGGGGTCCCAGAAGGGGAAGAAGAAGAGCAACAAGTGGGAAACTTATTGGAACAAATAATAAAGGAGAACTCCCCCAATCTGGCAAAGGAAATAGACTACCAGGACGTCCAGGAAGCTCAGAGAGTCCCAAAGAAGTTGGACCCAAGGAGGAACACACCAAGGCACATCGTAATTACATTAGCCAAGATTAAAATGAAGCAGAGAATTCTAGAAGCAGCAAGGGAGAAGGGGACAGTCACCTACAAAGGAGTTCCCATCAGACTGTCAGCTGATTTCTCAAAAGAGACCTTTCAGGCAAGAAGGGGCTGGAAAGAAATATTTGAAATCTTGAAAAGCAGGGACCTACATCCAAAATTGCTCTATCCAGCAAAGCTGTCATTTAGAATGGAAGGACAGATAAAAGCGCTTCTCAGATAAGGTCAAGTTCAAAAAGTTCATCATCACCAAGCTCTTATTATATGAAATGTTAAAGGGACTTATCTAAGAAAAAGAAGGTCAAAAATATGACAGTGAAAAGACAGCAAACTCACAGCTACTAAGAACCACATCTAAAACAAAAGCAAACTAAGCAAACAGCTAGAACAGGAACAGAACCACAAAAATGGAGATCATATGGAGGGTTAGCAACAGGGGCATGGGAGGAGGAGAGGGGGGAAAAGGTACAGAGAATAAGTAGCATAGATAGTGGGTAGAAAATAGACAGGGGGAGGGCAAGAATAGTATGGGAAATGTAGAAGCTAAAGAACTTATGACACATGGACATGAACTAAAGAGGGGAATGTGGGTGGGAGAGGGTGTGCAGGGTGGGGGGAATGATGGGGGAGAAATGGGACAACTGTAATAGCATAATCAATAAAATATATTAAGAAAGAAAAAAAGTTTTAAAAGGTTGATTGTTTGTTTTGTGTATCATACCACAATTTTTTTTAAGTCTTTTGCTGGGTCCTGACCAGTGTGGCTCAGTTGGATGGAGCATTGTCCTGCAAAGTTCAAGGTTACCAGTTCGATTCCCAATAAGGTACATACCTAGATTTTGAGTTCAATCCCCAGTTGGATACATGAGAAAGGCAACCAATCGATGTTTCTCTCACTCTCTTTCACCCTCCCTTCCCCTCTCTCTAAAAGTACATAACATTTTTTAAAGTCTTTTTTGGGGATGAGGTCCAAGCTCCTCCACTCTTCAGTTTGTCACCACCTGCCACACCAGCTTCGTCTTCTCTCTTCCCTCTTACCGATCTTGGCACTTGATGTTCCCTCTGCCTACAATGCTCTTCCCCCAACTCTTCACCTAGCTAACTCCAGTTCCCCCCTCAGCATCCAACTCAAATGTGCACTCCTCTGGAAAGCCTGCCCTGGCCACCCACTTCCCTCCAGACAGCACTCAGCATACCGTGATGCCTATGTCCCTGCCCACATCTGTCTGGGAGGTTCCTGAGGGGAAGGAGCAGGTCAGGTTCATTTCTATGTTCAACACAAAGTGCAGGGAAATTGCAGTGGACTGAATGGAAGTAGGCAGGCATACTGTGAGTAGGGGCTGAGCCAGCAGGGTCCCTGCTGGGTCCCTGAAGGCCAGAGCAAGTTGGAAAAAGGGAAAAGACAGGATGATCTCACCTGCTGGTCACCAGGCAGTATTTCTGGAGAGAGAACAAAGGAAAATGGAGGTGAGGCAGGCAGGAAGGACACTGGAGACTTCTCAGGATGGGGTGGACCAAGAATGCTAAGTATGGGGTCAGGAAGAATCAGAAGAGCCAAGAAACCCAGAATTCAAGGCCAACTCTAGCTCTTTATCTCTGTGTGAATTAGAAAAAGGTACCCCTTCCTCAAGAAACTAATTCCACGTGGTAGATGATTGCCCTAAGAAATATACAAACCTACAACATCTATGATATGAATGGTACCCACCTAGATATAGTGCCCCTGTGCAGTGCCTAACCTCAACAACCATAATGGCAGTCCTGGGGCCCACCCCTCCTCCATGTGTGACCCTGGCTTGTCCCTGCCCTCTCTGGATCTCAGGGTCCCTGTCTGACCATGGGATGAGGTCTCTGGGGCCTGAAGCTTGGCTGAGGGGCAGAGACGGAAGATTGTCCAGTGCTCACCATGAGGAACTCAGTCTGAGGCTTGTCCACCACCTCATCCAGCACCTTCTCCATCTGCCGCAACTGCTCCAGGTAAGAGTTCAGGCTCCCCAGTTCCCGCCGCAAGGCAACCCCAGCCTCACTCCACACACGCTCCGCTTCACGGTCCAAGGAGCCCTCCAGTGTAGCCAGGAACTCCCTCATCTTGCCCAGCTGCTCCCCCACAGCCCCCTGGAACTGACGTACTGTGTCCTGTAGCGACAGACAGGCAAAAAAGCACTCACTGGGCTGGGGACTCCCGGCATGGGCCCTCTGTCCCCGGGCTCTGCCACGCCAAGCCCCTCACCTCCACCTCCTTCAGCTGATGCTCCAGCACAGCCACACTCTTCTCCTTGCGCTTACATGCCTCCTGCAGCTGCAGCTTCTGTTGCGGGAGCTGCGTCTAGGGGGTGGGACGTAAAGAAGTGACGCTGCTGCCCTCCCCCACCTGACCCCGCCCTATAGGACTCAACCTCAAGGCCAGCTCCTCCTCCAACCAAGCTGGCATCTTGCCATTTCCCAAATCCACTGGCAGGTCTCCAGGCCCTTGCCAGTACTGGTCCTTGACATCTAGGAAGTCTTACCCCCAACTCGCCTGTTCATGTTATATCCTCCTTGGCCTGAGCTCACCCCCTCGACAGTCACCCCAGCACAGGTCTTTATGAGGGTGACAAACACAAATGTGATTGGGTCTCCTCCACCAGAGGGGTATGAAGTTGGCACTGGCAGGCTTCAGGGGGTGAATGTAGGATTTGTGAAGAAGAAATGCAACCTCCTCCTATTCCTGGGCTTCACCCCATACTTAAAAGCAGGACATTAGCTTTTAAGCTATTGGGGTGTTTTAACCTAAAACACCCAATCAGCCTCCCCACACCCCATGGACTACCAGTCTGTGGCTCCTGAAATGCAGGTTGTTGGGGAGGTCCTAATACCTCCTACCAAAGCCACTCTTTTCTGGGAGGTGCATGGCCCTGGAATTAGACGGTTCCATGGCTTCCAACCTCAGTTTCCTCTTCAACAGAATGGAACCAGTCATCTGCACCTCGCTAGTGGTTGCACCAAATTGGCAGCTTCCTCCCACTTCCCCTAAGGGAAACTGGGAGCTTCCACTAGGCGCTGTTTGTTGTTGAATGCCTGCCAGGTGGGAGCCAAAGGATTGATCCGCGGGGCTTCCCGTGCCTACAGCCAGGACAATCTCCCCAGGAAGTCCTCCTGATCGTCGACAGCCCCGCCTGCTACAGGACAGGGCGGGCCCGGTGGGTCTGCGCGCGCTTCCGTCAGAGGTTCAGAGGAGGCAGAGCTGAGCCATGGGGAAGAAGCGCGATGCCATCCTGGAGGCGCTGGAGAACTTGACCCCAGACGAGCTCAAGAAGTTCAAGCTAAAGCTGGGGGCGGCGCCGCTCCGCGAAGGTTTTCGGAACATCCCACGTGGGGCGCTCGGGCAGCTTGACGCGGTGGACCTCACCGACAAGCTGGTCAGCTTCTACTGCGAGGACTACGGCGCCGAGCTCACCGCGGTCGTGCTGCGCGACATGGGCATGCAGGAGGAGGCAGCAAGGCTTCAAGGGGTCGCGTGAGTTCCCAGCGTCCGGCAGATCCCCTTCAACTACTCTTGAGTCTTGGCACTTGGTCAAGTCTGGTCTCTGCCTTTTTTCCTCGCCAAAGACCCTGGCGTCCAGTCCCGCCCCAGCTTTCCTGTCCCCCCTCCTCCAGACCTCTGGCCAGCCCCTCCCTGCGGCTTAAGGCTGAGCTGATTTGGACCGTGGCAAATTGTATCCGGCTCCACCTGCCCCCTGGAGGCTCCTTGGACTCCTGGCGCCTTGTCCCATTTCACAGACTCTGTTCTTTCTTGGCAGATAAACACAGACGTGGTTGGGAGTTACGCGGTTTTCGAGAGAGGTGAGCCTGGGTTGGGAGGGCTCCTGGGAGGAAGAGGCTCCTGCACTGGACTAGGAGACCACCAGCTAGCCCTGGGCTGGACTGTGTACCCGGAGCAGGAGGGAAGGTGAGGCTGGTCCCCTAGAGGAATCCGAAGGCCTGCAACACGAGCCTGAGGACTGGGGGTCTACCCCCTCCAGGAGTCTCGGGGCCAAGGAGAAGTGCAGTGCAGTGCTGATGATGTTTGTGGGCAAAAATAACCAGCAGAAGACCACCTCGACCAGCAGTCGTGAGAAGATTGTAGCTTCTCCACCGCGCGGACCAAGGACTGCTCCATGCCTCCAGCCCCCGCCTGCTCCTGCCTCTGCCCCTATTGTTAATTCTAACGCAGCCCAATAAATGTTTCATGGCAGACCTTCCTGGGCCTGTGTAGACACATACCTTCCCATGATTTACCACACATACGGCATGGGCGAGCCGGTGTGTCCCTGTGTCTCCATTTGCCAACGTCTAGGTGACTTTTCTGGGCACCCGTGGGGATCGCAAACTTCGGGGCGCGCACAGCTATGTGTAGGCTCTAGACGCATTCAGGACTAACAGCTCCAACCAGAAAAACAGACTTGCCTTGAGTCTCGGTGCCAGCCAGTACCTGCGCACCGCGCTCCGTGCCTGAATAATCTAGGTTTGGGCCGCACCGTTCCCACCCGGGCCCGCCCCGAGGGCCTCTAAACCGCTCCCCTCTCCGCCAGGTGCCGCCTTCAGCTCCTCAGCCTCCCATTCCCTCGCCACCTCGCCCCTCCCGCGTCCCCCGAAACGCCAGGCGCCTCGGGCCCTGAAGTTCGAAGTCCAGTCAATGCAGTAACCTCCTGATGGGCCCTGCCCCGTCCTACAGCCCCACACGACCCGACCCCTCCGGAGGCCGCCAGGATCCCAAACCTTGAGGCGCGCGTGGGCTTCAGCTGCAGGAAGCAGGCGGTGGCCGCGGTGCGAACCCAGCGAGGCACACACTCCGCACACAAGCACGCGGTCCTGCTCGCAGTAGATGCTGAGCGGGTCTAGGTGCTCCTCGCAGTGGCCCTGCGGAACCTGCGTCAGCCCCTCCACCAGGCGCGCCAGCTGCAGGTTGGTGCTGAGCGCCTGCGGCCGCGTGGGTGCCTGGCAGCACGGGCAGGGCGCCGTGCCGTCCGCCGCGGGCTCCCCTGCCGCACGGCTAAGGCAGGCACGGCAGAAGCTGTGGCCGCACTCTGCGGTCACGGGCGCGTCGAACAGCTGCAAACACAGCGGGCAGGACAGTTCCTGGTGCAGGAGGCTGGGCGCAGCCGACATGGCGGGCCTGGGAAAGGTTGGTCAGAGGGGCTCAGCGTCCCGCGAATCCGCTCAGCCCCAGCCCCAGAAATAACCTCCCCGCCTCCCAGTCGTGGACGTTGTCTCAATCCCAGTACCTTAACACAAGCCCGGGTTGCAAACACAGGCTTACACACTGCCCACCCCTGTCTTAGCCCCAAATTGTCCGAAGCCCCCCGCCCTAACCTCCTCTCACTCACCTCCCCAGGATCCCTGGGCCTGCCCTCCCCCATAACTGCAGGCCCTTGGGATCCACAGAACTTACAGGTCTGGCTGGAGACCTTGGGCAAAAAGAGACTCCCAGGAGGCTCAGTCAGAGTCAGCCCAAACGGCAGCAGCGTCAGAGTTGTGTCTGAAGACAGGTGAGAGGCAAGTAACAAGCTCAGGACAAGGACAGGGGACTCTCAGGAACAGCCAGCAGTAAACACCACGGGTGATGATGGGCAGCAGTGAATAGCCCACAGATCCTCCCAAGCTGAGCCCTGGCCCCAGGACTATATTTAGCTGCCCTGCCTGTGCCTCCCATCACTTCTGGAAACTGTTCTAAAAGTGAAGACTGAGTGGTCAGGGAACAAGCAACACATGTCAAGGCCACCTGTGCTGGCCTATCCCACTGTCCCTTCCTGCCCAGTCTGAAGCCAGGGCTCAGAGCCAACAGGAGACAGGGCCTCTCATACAACAGAGACGAGAAACATGATTGGTAAGAGTCTGCTCTTTCTCCCCCACCCCCACTTCCACAATCTCCAGCTTCCTCCATCCCGAAATATGGCCCCCCTCCCCAGCTTGTCACCCACTTATTTCCCAAGTTTATAGCTCTCCAAGGTCACGCTGACAGTATTATCTCCACCCGCAGACAGACAGGACCTCACCCCACCCTGAAAGGTTTTCTTTCTCCAGAGCTCAGGGGAGAGTCTTTTTTCTGTCTCTCCAGTGCTCAGCACAATCCCAAGGGCAAAGCGGGCTTCCCTTAATGTTTGGAAAATAAATAATAGAGGGACAGTTAAAAAAATGAATGAACTGAATCCAGAACCTGCAGCCCAGGAATAGATTCTGCCCTGGGAGCCTCAGGCCTTCCTGTGTGCTTGTCCTTGACATCTCAGTTTAACTTTCATTCAGAATAAAAATTAAAGTCTTCACAGTGGGCTACAAGGCCTTTTGTATCTCTTACCCCACCCCCAGCCCCGCTCGCTCCAGCCTCGGCCTTTGTACTTGCTGTCCCCTCTGCCTGGAAAACTTTCAAACCCAAGCATTGCACGGTTCCCTCCTTGTCCTCACTCAGATCTGCACCCACTGTCACCTTTTCAGTAAGGCGTTTCCTAACTCCCTGATTTTACTTACTTATTTCTTTATTTATTTAAAAATATTTTTTATTTATTTTTAGAGAGAGGGCAAGGGAGGGGAGAAAGAGGACAGAAACGTTGATGTAAGAGAGAAACACAGATCGGTTGCTTCTCACATGCACCCTGAACAAGGAACAAACCAGCAACCCAGGCATGTGCCCTGACCAGGGGTCAAGTCCTGACCTTTCACCTTGCCAGAAGGTGCTCAACCAACTGAGCCACACCGGTCAGGGCCCTAAAACCAGCACCCTGGTTTTAAATTTCACATCTTCCTTCCCTGTTTTACTTTTCTTCATAATATTTATCACCACCTGACATGCAATATATTTTACTCATTGGTTTTTCATCCTTCTCCTTCTACCAGAATATAAATTTGTTCACTGCTTGTCTCCAACCTAAAGTGTGTGGCACACAGCAGGTGCTCAATAAATATCCAACAAAGGAATAAACATACAACTCACTGGGCCCTTCTCTTTGCCTCCCAGTCACACTTTCTCTCAGTAAGAAAGTACTTACTGAGAGAAAGTGTGACCTGAATTTGCTTTCTCCCTCAACCGTTCTGTCTCTCCCAGAGATTCCTTTCTGTTTCAGTCTCTTAATTTCCCCTTTGAACTCTCTCTTTGCCTCTTTCTTGGGTGTTTAACATTTGTGTTTATGAATTTTGTCCCAGATGTGCACACAACGTGTTCTGGATCAGAGACAGACTTCTCGTTAAATACCTCACAGTGAATAGTAAATGTTTGCCCGCTCCCCCATTCCCTCCCACTCCCCCGCCCAAACCCGTGCTCTTGCATGGTGCGATGACAGCCAGGTCGATCATCCCATGAGAGTAGCCAGACACCCGACAGGTGAGCAGCAAGAATTATTTTTCCTGCTTACAAAGGGGAAGGAAGCTGCTGTTACCCTCCTCTGCCTATAGGTCTTCTTACTCGAACATTTTGGTGGGTATACAAATCTCCCCAGGAGTCAGATAGCTCCTCACACCTCTTCATCTTTATGAGAAGTCTCCAAGGTCTGGACTTGTCTCCAGGCTGTGGAGCTCATTTCTTGAATGCTTGAAGCTTTTTTGTGTTGCATGCTGGTCTGCTTTGAAAGCTACTCCAGGCTTCCTGGAACCTTGGAGGCTTAACCTAGCAACTTGTTCAGGCTATAATCATTTGGGCCTCTCATGAAGAGATAAGAGAAGTTTTATTACTATTTTTCCATCAGAGCAATTAACTATACAATAACTCCAGATTTAATTCTCATGATGAGCGAGCAGTCTCAGGAAGCTAAGGCTTTTCACTCAAACCTGAGAAATCCAGGGAAGTTTGATTCCTCCACTCTAAGCGTCTGATTTTCTCTCTGCCATTTTTGATGGCTCAGACTTGGCCTGGGGTTGGCAAACAGGAGGGGCGTGGGGATAAGAATGTATCTGCAGCTGATCTCTGAAACCACAAGCCACTTCCCTTTGTCTCAGAAAAGTCAGCATCCCAAATGTAGCTATCACCTGGAGTTTCCATCACTGCCAGGCTGGGGCTGGAGGTTTGGTCAATAGGAGTGAGTGGGAACCCAGGACAGGAAGGTGACAGTTCACTCCCTACCTCTCTGTCACTGGGCCAGGGGTGACTCTAACCCATGGAAGGGACATTGATTGTCTACAAGAGGTTAGAGGACAAGAAGGGCCCAAAAATCATGTCTAGGGGAGGAGGAGGTGAGGACAAGTGCTGCTGACCCTAAGACAGGGCTCTGTGAGGTCCCTGGAGTCCCCAGGGCTCAGAGGGGACAGATTTTAATTTCCTGCCAGGGATTAAAGCTCTCTCTTAGGGAGAGCTTCCCAAGAGCTGGAGTGACAAGTGCAGCAGGAGGTGAGCACTCCTTGTATTGGATAAATGCAGAAGAAGCCAGAAATTCCCACTCAGGACCAACTGCAGAAGCAGGTCCTGAATGCTGACATCATGTACTCAGGAAAATCACCTTCCTGTCTGGGTTTCAGCATCTTCAGCTACAATATAAGGTTAAGGAGGGTAATGATGCCACCCCAGTAGGGTTTTCATGAGGACTAACCCAGACAATATAAACAAACACGGGGATGGTGTGCTGACACCAAAGGGATTAGGAAGTGGTGACTGACACTACTAGCTTCAATCTTGACTCTGCTCCTTCCCTGCTGTGTGATCTTAAGCAAGTTCTGTAACATGATTTCCTCATGTGTAAAATGAGGATTGTTTAAGGATCGGTATCAGAGTATTTGATTGTTATGAAGATTCAACAAGCTAATTTGTGTAAAGCTCTTAGAACAATGCCAGGCCCATAGATGTTCACTAAATGCTGGCTTTTGATGTTATTACAATTATTACGAATGGTTCCAACCCTGTAAGGCCAACAATATCATTCCCACTTCAAGGACTGGGAAACTGAGGCTCAGAAACTTTAATAATGACAAAGGCACCTACTATGTGTCAGGTCTGTTCCAAGCACTTCACAATTCTTAACCCATTTAGAATCTCGTAACTTCATTTGTAACCCATAACAACCTCATCATTGTTCCTATCTTACAGGGAGGCCATGAGACACAAAGAGATTAAGTAACTTGCCCAGTGTCCTGGCAGTCTCTGGTCCTTCTGGCTCCAGCAATCAAGGGTTACTTTTGTTGGGTGAAGGGTCACACCCAGGAAGCATCTTACCACTAATGGGCTCTGGCTCTGGTCCAGCACTTATCAGGGCCTGAGGTAAGACTGGAGGTTCTTTCCTGTCAGGGGTCAAAGCTCTGAGCTCTCAGACTTCCCCCAGAAAAGGGGGTCAAGGGAGACATTAGAGCTGCCCAAGGCTCCTATTCCCCACTTTCCTAGGGGGAAACCACCCTGGCAGTCTCCAGGAATGAATGGGCTCTACTTCTACCACCCTGAGGGGCCCTGGGCAACCTTCTGCCCTTTTTAGTGAGGTGAATGCACCAGTGACACAGGATGCAGACCCCAGAGAGGCGCTGTGACCTCCCAAGTCACACAGCTAAGAGGTAGAGGATCTAGGGATCGAATCTGCATGGGTCTGACACCCCTGTGTCCTGCTTTACCCACTCTTGCACAATCTTCTGAATGTGCTTTATACATTCTAGAACATTCTGTAAAAAGTAGGAAGTTTTTATCATTACAATTATTGCAATATCTGCCCTCCTAAGTGTGTTTGTGGACCATCTGGAGGCATAAATTTCCATATACATAATCCCTCCAAGCAATTTGTTGATATTTCAGGACATTGTGACTATTTTTCTTTTTGTAGAGAATAAAGTTTTTATTCACTCTTCAAGAAAGGAGAAAAGTATGGTGTGAAGAGATACACCAACCAACATTGGGACTTTTAAGATGTTGGTTGGAATTTGGGCCTAAGAGTCAGATGGGCATGGGTTCAATCTATGTTTTCTTAGTTATTACCAGGATAGGCTTTCAAAGTAATTTCTGAAAACCTCTGTTTTCTCCTCTGTAAAGTGGGGTAAACACACATACCTCTGAATGAGTGGGGCTCATTCAGAATATTAAATGACATTATGAATGTTAAGTGCTTAGCAGAGTGCCTGGAACATAGCAAATTCAAAAAAATGAAAGCTGTTGTTACTATTATTCATCTTCCACCAGCACTTATCACAGGGTTGGGCAGGTAGTAGATCCTTCATACAGCTTTTTAGAATAAAATAGAGTCTCCAGAAATCTTGTGTCCTTCTGATTCCGAGTCTACAATGTTCGCACAGAGCACAGCCACCTATCAAAAGGTGTAAGTTGTTCCCACTGAGTTCCAGCCTGAAACCACTGCAGGAGTGAGGCTTCCAGTCCCAGGAGGGGAAAGGCTGCATGTCCCCAGTTCCTTGTCCCTTGCCTTCCTGTGACATCACACCAAAGTATACCACTTGCTCTGAGGCGATGTCAGGTGAAAACCATGTCTTCAACGTCTTGGTCCAAATGGGTGCAGCAGGAATGTGACTGGGGTTGATGCCGGGGGTGAGCTTAGCCCAGAAGGAGGGATCCTGGATGGTGACATGTCACCACTGTGACGTGTCCTCAGCTCCCTCACCCCCAGGGAGCCAGGTGTGAGAAGCCCACCTTCTCCTCCTAGTCATGACACACATTCCCCCAAGTGCAATTTCCTGCAGCCCCAAAGGTCCAGTTGGAAGCTGTTACGTTGGTTTTGCTGAGAGCCGAGGCTGCCCCACCCAAACAAGTGCTCACGGGATGCAGTCGATGGCCACGTGGCCGACAGGGTCGCTGCTCTGCGTAGGGGTTGAACGGGGCGATCATTTTTTTTTTTAAATCAAAACAATCACATAGCATTTATTGTCATCTGGTAATAACAAAAGGGTAATCAAAACATTATGAATAAATATTCAAGGACTACCTGCAACGAAGAATGCCGAAAAAAATACAAATTGTATTGCTTCTCAACAATTTTACACTTCATTAGTCATTTCTAATTGGAGACACATTGGAGGAGAGTAATATTATCACCTTTTATCATGATCTGACCTAGTCGTTTTCTTGACTTTGTTTTAAAATGAATCTCTTCTGCATCATCTAATACAAGGTTCGTGTATTCATCAAAACCAATGATACATCCTCTATCTGCATATTCACTTGTTCATAAAGCCACACCTGAATCCGAGATCTATTTTGCAAGTATCTGAAGATAAGGTCAATGGGCTGCACCATCACCTTCCGCACTTGTTGGCCTCGGCCACAGTTCGCCATGGTGGAAGCTGACGAAAGACCATGCTAACCTACATGCTACATCAAAAAGCTACTTCTGGGACAAAGCCTGGGCAATCAATTTTTAAATTGCATGGCTCAAACACACAAAACTTCTAAGATTCTACCAAATGTAAAAAGAGCAGGTTTTTATGACTCTAGATTCTAGGATTCTTTTGCTGTTGCATAAAGGCTTATCAGGACTGAGTCTGTTCCAAGCCCTGTGCTGGGTGCTGTGGACCAGAAAGGGGCCTCAAGGAGCTCAGTCTGGTGGGAAAAGTAGAGGGAATGGGCACACCGTGGGATAAACACTGCAGTAGAGGCACAGTAGGAGCACCCTGTGGACCTGGACAAGCAATAACTTATTTTGCACAGAGAGGACAGAAAAGTCAACAGGGAAGAGTGGACAATGGACAGACTCAGAAATTAGACAGACAAGCTATGTGATCCCCTTGGCTACATGGCCTTTGGCAAGTCCTTTAACCTGAGCTTCACTCAGTCTTCTTGTTTGTGAAATGGGGCTACTATTCTGTATTTCACAGTGATTGTTGTAAGGCTTAGAAATAATGCACACAAAGGATCACAGCCTAAAGAGGGACTCCAATATTTATTATTTCTCAGAAAAAGTGATTCCCTTTTAAAAATATATTTTACTGATTATACTATTACAGTTGTCCCATTTCTCCCCTTTATTCCCCTCCACCCTGCACACCCCCTCCCACCCACATTCCTCCCCTTTAGTTCATGTCCATGGGTCATACATAAAAGTTCTTCAGCTTCTACATTTCCTATACTATTCTTACCCTTCACTTGTCTACTTTCTACCTCCCATTTATGCTACTTATTCTCTGTACCTTTTCCTCCTCTCTCCCCCTCCCACTTTCCCACTGATAACCCTTCATGTGATGTTCATTTCTTGTGATTCTGTTCCTAGTCCACTTGTTCACTGAGTTTGCTTTTGTTTTTGTTTTGGTTATTAATAACTGTGAGTTTGTTGTCATTTTACTGTTCATATTTTTTTATCTTCTTTTTCTTAGATAAGTCCCTTTAACATTTCATATAATAAGGGCTTGGTGATGATGAACTCCTTCTACTTCACTTTATCTGAGAAGCACTCTATCTGCCCTTCCATTCTAAATGACAGCTTTGCTGGATAGAGTAATCTTGGATGTAGGTCGTTGCCTTCCATGACTTGGAATACTTCTTTCCAGCCCCTTCTTGCCTGCAAAGTTTCTTTTGAGAAATCAGCTGATAGCCTTATGGGCACTCCTTTGTAGAAAACTCTCCTTTTCTCTTGCTGCTTTTAAGATTCTCTCCTTATCTTTAGTCTTGGCTAATGTAATTGTGATGTGCCTTGGTGTGTTCCTCTTTGGGTCCAACTTCTTTAGGACTCTCTGAGCTTCCTGGACTTATTGGAAGTCTATTTCCTTTGGCAGATTAGGAAAGTTCTCCTTCATTATTTGTTCAAATAAGTTTTCAATTTCTTCCACTTCCTCTTCTCCTTCTGGCACCCCTATGATTCAGATGTTGGAATGTTTAAAGATGTCCTGGAGGTTCCTAGACCTCTCCTTATTTTTTTGAATTCTTATTTCTTCATTCTGTTCTGGTCAAATGTTCTTCCTTCTCGTCCACACCATTGATTTGAATCACGGTTTCCTTCCCATCACTGTTGGTTACCTGTACATTTTCCTTTATTTCACTCAGCATGGCCTTCATTTTTTCATCTAATTTGCAACCATATTCAACCAATTCTGTGAGCATCCTGATTACCAGTGTTTTGAACTGTGCATCTGATAGGTTGGCTATCTCTTCATTGCTTAGTTGTATTTTTTTCTGGAGCTCTGATCTGTTCTTTCATTTGGACCATTTTCTTTTCTTTTCTTTTCTTTTTTTTTTTTTTTTTTTTTTTTTTTTTGTCTTGGTGCACCTGTTACATAGTAAGGGGCGGAGTCTTAGGTGTTCACCAAGGCACACAATCACATCACTGCGTTGTGACACTGTATGTTGTGGAGGGGTCCGAGAGGGAACAATCCCACTTGTTGCACTCTCTGCCAGTTTTCAGTCACTTCCCCTGCTCCCCACAATCAAACTGGGCCCTCCTGGTGCTGATTCCTGGGTGGGTGGGTTTGTGAAAGTTCTAGGACCCTGTTGGTCTCGCCAGTGAACTCTCCCGTGAGGCTGGGAGTTTCTCCCCCTGATGCGTCAACCTCCACACGTGTTTTCAATCGGAGGTTTGAGGCTTTACTTCCCTGTGCCGGAACCCTGCGTGTGTGGTCTGTCTCACTCCCCAGTTGTTCCTCCTGGTTTATGCACATGTGAATGTGGACCACCCTGTCTGCCAGCCACCGCCCCGCTGCAAGTCCTCTTGTCCCACTGCCCAGCTCCGCTCCTTCTACTGGTCTGGATGAATGTGTATTCTTTAACTCCTTCATTGTCAGACTTCCATACAGTTTGGTTTTCTGTCAGTTCTGGATGTTTTTTGTTTTAAAATTTGTTGTTTTCCTTCTTTTGGTTGTGAGAGGAAGCACAGTGTGTCTACCTATGCCTCCATCTTGCCAGAAGTCCCAGAAAAAGTGATTCTTGATGAATGCTGGAGCACAGGTGGAAACCCAAAAAGCAGACCAGGAAGAAAACAAAGCCAAGCAGAGAGCAAGTACCACATGTGCACAGGTCCAGAGGCCACCATTGGACAAGGTGCTGCTGAGGAGGTTGGCAAAGGCCTGAAGGCCAAACCGAGGAGATTGATTGACTTGATTCTGGGGCACTGAGAGTCATAGCAGGTTTCTAAGCAGGGGAGGGACAGGACCAATGTGTGGGCCGGGAAGATGTAGCCTTCTGGCCACTGTGCATAAAAGGAGTTGGAGATTCTGAAAGGATGAAGACCAATGAAGAGGTACAGTAATACACAGCCATGAGCCAAGGAACACTGGCTGTTGGACAGCAAGTGCCACCTGTGGTGAGGATGCTGGCACATGGTACTTACTCAGCCCGTGTGGGGCAACACATACAAGGATGGGAGCAGGGCCCTGCTATCCTCTGGAAGCTCTTAACTACAACGTGCTGCAGGTAACACAGCCTTGTTCATTCCTTCATTCAACACATCTTCACTGAGCATCTACTGTGCACCATGCAGTCTCTTCATGCTGGGGCTTCAGCAATGAACAAGGCAGTGTCCCTGCACTCGCGCAACTCACATTCTGGTGGGGGATGGGTGCCCAATAAATAAATAAATAAATAAATAAATAAATACATGTAGAGTATGTCAGGATCACATCACTACAAGGAATGATGATTGTTACGCCCCACATGAGGAAAAATGAAGGATTCCCAGTACCCACCTAGGAAGGAGAGCCAGGATACAAAGTAGGGACTGTACAGCTTCAAGTCCACCATCCTTCAGCTCCTGGAAGCTGCCTCCCTTTGAAGAGCTAATATGTAAAGTGTACCTTCCAGTTACTGGTATCCTCCCTTGAGCCACAAGGCCCATTCACAAAGATTTATTGAGCACTTCCTATAGGCCGAGCACTCTTCTGGATGCTGTGACTATAACAATGATGTGGGCAGGCACGATTTACAAGCTGACAGGGAAGGCTGGTGCTAAATAAATACAGTTAGTTATAATTTAGTCACAATTGCTATGAGCTACAAATAGCAGGTGTTTGGAACTACTCTGGAAGGGATTCTAAACCTGGTCTCCCCGAGGAAGTGACATTTTAACCTGAAACCTAAAGTCTCAAGAGTTTGTCAGGCAAAGAGTGAGGGAACCGATTTCCAGTTTAAGGGAACAGTATGTGCAAAGGCTTAAAGAAGCAACGGAGCCTGGCACACCTGGGGAACTGAGAGGCCAGTGTGCTTGGAACTCAGAGACGCAGGGAGAGCAGGGTATGGTGCAAGACAAGGTGTGCAATCCACAGGGCCAGACCCAAAGGGCCTTCCCAGCCATGTTAAGAGCAAGTTAAGGATTCTGGGCACAGCCTGGGCTCCAATCCACCCCCCACCACCGCCCATGTACCTCTCACCTGCTCTTCTGGGCCAAACCCCCTGGGCCCAGAGTGACTCTCCATCCATGACTTGCCCTCCAGTCAAGAATTTTCTCAACCATTTGAAGTGTCACTTATCATCACTTCCCAAGAAATTCTCCTAGGACCAAATCTTGGCTCTCCCAGGAAGCATTTGGCAAGGTTTCAGGAACCACCAGGTTGCCCATGTTATGCTGGAATATTTACTAAATGGATGAGCAAGTGTTATTCCCACTTTACACATAAGTAACCTGAGACTGAGACACAAAGCACACACAGCTATTCATCACCCTTTGTGTTTGTTTTAAAATTTTATTTATTCACTTATTTGAGAGAGAGGGGAAGGGAGGGAGAGAAACTAGTATGTGAGATACATTGGTTGCCTCTAGCACAGCCCTAACTGAAAACCTGGCCTACAACCCAGGCATATGCCCTGACTGGGAATTGAATCAGTGACCTTTTGGTTGGCAGGTCGGCACTCAGTCAACTGAATCACCCTTTTTTTACACTCCCTTTTCTTTTACACCTCATTTCTCCCCAGTATGTGGAATTGAGGGAGCTACAAGGTTCTGGCTGTTGAGATTCTGATTCTAGGACCACATGACATGTGCGAGAGGATGCTAAGGTTCAGGGAATGGTGGAGATTTCAGGGCTCTAAAATTCCAAAATTCTGAGCCTTGGCACTCCCCTGAACTGGGTCCCTGCTGTGTGCTAGCTAGTGCAAGCCTGGAGTCGCAGGCACCACCCATTAGCCCTTCTCCACCTGGTCCCACCTTCTGGACCTACAGGAGGATGGGTTCCTGGTGCCCGGCTCTCGTCCTGCCCAATGGCCAAGGAACTGACTGGAGGATGGGGTGGGGGGATGTGGGGAGAGGGGTCGGGGAAAGCGGACCAAAGTGGTAATTTAGGACAACCGAACCCACGCCTAAGGGCAAAGGGCTGGGGCAGAGGCGGGCGTCAGGAAAAGGCGGGGCAGGGAGTGGGTGGGTGGTGCAGGTCCCGCCCAAGAGCAGAACTTCCTGGTCGGCAGATACCTGGGGTGAGCGGCAGCTGTGGCAGCGGAGGACCCCGGAACCATGGGGTGCACGCGAGACGCCATCCTGGAGGCACTGGAGAACCTGACCGCTGACGAGTTTAAGAAGTTCAAGCTGAAGCTGCTTTCAGTGCCTCTGCGTGATGGCTACGGGCGCATCCCGCGAGGGTCACTGCAGTCCATGGATGCCGTGGACCTCAGTGACAAGCTCGTCAGCTGCTACCTGGAAGCCTATAGCGCCGAGCTCACTGCCCAAGTGCTGCAGGACATGGGCATGCAGGAGACCGCGGAGCGGCTGCAGAAGATCACGCACAAAGGTGAGCGAACCCCACCACGTCCTGTCCTCCAGAATCTCCTCCGTCCTCCAAGATCCCCTCACGTCTCACGTACACCCAACCCCCAGCCCGAACGTTTGCTCCTTGGGCTCTTTCACTTTCTGTTCCTCCTACCCTCTAATGAAAACTCCTCCTGCTGGGAAGGAAAGCTTCCCGCTCTTGGTCCTGACTGGCTTCCCCACCAAAAGGCCCCCGACCCCCCGGGACCCTGGAGAAAAGAAAGGGAAGAGAACCGCTTATTCCCTTACAGGCTCTGCAGCCGTGCCAGACGATATCAAGGGTCGTACCCCGACCTCAGCTGTCTCATCAGGTGAGGCCTTCACACCCAAACTGTTGTTCTGGGCACCTCACCAGCCCCATCACACCACACCCCTGCATAGCCTGTCTGCTCCCACAGCCAAGAGAACCAAGAGAGAGCAAACCTGAGCCAACCCTTCCCACCCACATACCTACACAACTCCTTGAGCCCAGCCTGACTGAGGAAGGGAAACCAAATTATGCCCGTCCCACTCTTATCTGGAGTCCTGGTGGGCTGGCCGCCTTGAGCTCCACCCTCTTAGGGTGCACTCAGAGCAACCCCGAGGTAGTGTTAGCAGGGACAGGCTCCAGTACACACCCTGGGTGCCAGTTCATCTGATCTACTCCCTTCTGTCCCCAGGACCACACTTCGTGGACCAGCACCGGGCAGCCCTCATTGCACGGGTCACAGACGTGGATGGAGTGCTGGATGCTCTGTACGGGAAGGTCCTGGCAGAGGAGCAGTATCAGGCTGTGCGGGTGGAGCCCACCAATCCAGGAAAGATGAGGAAGCTCTACAGCTTTGCTCCAGCCTGGGACCTGACCTGCAAGGACCTGCTCCTTGAGGCCCTAAAGAACACCCAACCCTACTTGGTGGCTGACCTGGAAAAAAAGAGCTGAGGCAGCAGCTGGAACTCACAGGGGTTGGTGTGCTGAATGAATTGATTTTTTTTAAATACACAATACATAAAAAACCGTGTACTTGTGTGGATTTTTCCTACCTCCAGCCTGGAATCACATGCAGAGCTAAGCTGTGTATCTTAAATGCCGCAGAGGCTCAGGGGAAATTCTACTCCACTGCCTTTCCTGGGCAGCAGGCTCCCCAAACATTTCATCCTTCCTAACTCGGTCACCATGAATATTCCTTCAGTCACTATTTAGTGGCAACTTTGGAGAGCCAGATTTGAGAAGGCATTTAACTTAAGACATTCTTTGCTAGCCCGGAGAGCTTCTCTTTTGCTTTTTCCATGGTGGGGGGAGGGAGGACAACGTACAACTAGAACAATTTTCATGGGGCGGGACCGTATCATCTAACATAGAAGATCACAAGCCAATGCCAAGTATAACTCTAAGGTTCCTTCTGGAACAACCAGCAAGCTAAAACCCTCCTTTTGCTCCCTCCACCACCTGGAGGGAAAAGTCATACGTTACCCTACACCCAGAAAATATGCCAACCACAAAAGTAAAACCTCTTGTGATGAAATTAAAGTAAATATAAGTACCACTGACCCTTTGAACATCAAGGTTAGGGGTGCTAACTTCCCACAAAGTTTAAACCCAAGTATAAAATTACTCAGCCCTCACAAAATAGACGGAGAACAGACTGACAGCTTTCAGAGAGGAGGTTTGCACAGCTGGGTGAAAATGGTGAAGGGATTAAGAAAAATCACAGACACAGATAATGGTATAGTGGAAAGGAGGGAAGGGTTAAGAGGGTATGAGAGAGATCAGTGGCAATGAAAGATCTGACTTGGGATGGTGAGCACACAATATACAGATGGTGTACTATATAAGTATACACCTGAAACCTCTATATTTTTACTAAACAATGTCACGCAGTAAATTCAAGAAAAAAATCAGCCCTCCACACACAAGCATGCTCAACTGGGAAACTGACCCTCCTACAATTTGTGTCTGAACTGTTCAAGTCAATTGAAAAAAAAATCCATGTTTAACTGGACCTGAGCAGTTGGCACCCATGTTGTTCAAGGGTCAACTGTACCTCTCTAGAAAACAGTACTTAAGGAGCCTTTTTCAGAGCCTTTTAGGGAACCAGGATCCTAAGACAACCTTCATACACTGAACCAAACTTTTCTTTGTAGGGCAGGCAAGGGGTGGAATAACCAGTATGCAGGGAGTTAGATAATCCAACGCCAAGGAACCACGTGTAAAGATACAAGGTGATTGGTTCCACACCACTCAAAATGATATGCAAGCCCACAACGAACAAAGCTACGTGAAGGCTTCACTTTGAATACCCTCACCTAGTTGACACAATAGCAAATGCAGTGTTTATTCCCCACACTCCTTCAGGGGTCTATATAGGATTTCACTGTCTGTGCAACATTTCCCTATTCTGACTTACTGGATCACCAGAGCAACAGCAGAAAACAAGTGGCTAGCTACAGGAAGCAGCTACCAAAATGCTAAAATGTGGCCATTGTCAAGGAAACAAGTCACACGGCATAATTCCTAATGCTACTTTGGACTTCAGGAGAAAAACCGAGCTTCCTAAAAAGTAGGAATCAGCCCTTGGCAGTATGCCATGCCCTTGCCTTTTTCTTAGCCAGCCACCCCATAAAATGCTGATCCATCCTTAATTAACCCTCTTCTACCAAGTCTTCTTGGCTTTATTCAGTCTGTGTCCAATCATAAGTTCAGCAAGGACCTTACCATTTCTGAAATTGAAATTGTCTTCCTTTCCCCAACCCTGACATATGGCAACAGCAGCAACCTAACCAGAAAACAAGAAATCCTACTATGTTCCACAAAGTCCAGACTTAGTCCTGCAACCACCTTGCTTTTCAACTTCATTGTCCCCACCTGGCTTATGCCAGTCTTACCCGCCTCTAACCTACCATTTTAAAGGGGCTGAGAGATCAATATTGATCATGGAAATAGATCCTTTCATTTCTAACATTAGGATACCTAAACTCTCCTTCCAGTCTGGCCCGAGTACCCCATCCAACCTCTATCTTCCTCTTCACATACCCCATGATCCCAACCACCCTATTTGCTCACACCCTGTACCCCTAACACATGCTGGTCCTTTATTTCTTAACACCTTGAAATCTAGTGTATCCACAGGTGTGGCGTGCTTTCCTCTGCTCCAGTGCCTCTGTGGTAAAGCAAACCATACGGTCATGGTGTATTTCCACGTAGGACTCTAATGAGACTGAGTCCCATAAAAAGACATTTTTCCAACCTCTGTACAAATGCCTTGCATGTAAAAAAGAAAAAAATGTCTGTTACTCTGTACCTCTAGTATCTAACATTTTCTTAACTGTGTATTTAACTTTGTTTTTTTTTAAGCTTTTATTTATTTAGCCCAGGCTGGTGTAAGTGGATTGAGCACACAGGCCTGTGAACCAAAGGGTCTCTGGTTTGATTTCCATCAAGGCACATGCCTGGGTTCTGGGCCAAGTCTCCAGTAGGGGGCATGCAAGAGGCAACCACACATTGAAGTTTCTCTCCCTTTCTCCCTCCTTTCCCCTCCCTAAAAATAAAATCTTTAAAAGTTTTTTCATAAAAAAAAGTTTTATTTTTAGAGGAAAAGGGGGGTAAAGAGAGGGAAATACCAGTGTGGTTGCCCTTTGTGTGAACCCCACTGGGGACCTGGCTCGCAAACCAGGCATGTGCCCTGACTAGTAATCAAACTGATGACCCTTTGGTTCACAGGCCCATGCTCAATCCAGAGCCACACCAGCCAAGGCTAACATTATTTTGTAAACTTTACAGAAACCTAGTGTTTTCATGAGATGGAGACATAGCTAAAACTTCCTTGCACAACAGAGAGCCTCAAAAAGCTACAAAATCCAGTGCAGACCTGAGGCAAAAGAAATGGTTCTAATAAATAGCTCCACTATAAAAAAGTAACTTTTTAAAAAACAGCCCCACTGAGTTAAATTTTTGTTGGGAGCTCCTTTTCTCCCCTTTTTCTTCCAGGGTGGGGTGTGGAATGAAGGGGACACAGCAGAACTCAAGTCTTAAAACAGCATGGCACAGTGAAGGACACAAATTCCACATCCAAAGGATACAGATTCAAGTTGCTGCTCCACCTCTCGGTAGCTATGGGACTCAAGGCCTGTCTATGCCTCAGCACCCCCACCTACGAAGTGGGGGTGCTGAGGCATAGACCCCCACATAAAACTCATCACCCAACAGCTCCTGGCCCACAAGTACGCAGCAATTCTAAGATGCTTGTTTCTAGCTCCCCAATAGCTTAGAATATCATATGAAATATTTTCCTCCAATCTCTACATCACACAGCTGAAAAAAGAACAAGCAGAACAAAAGCCATTGTTGGCTATGCCTAGGCTTTTGGAGGGGCAGGGGAGGATGACCACATGCAGGCCCCACCTTTCGGTGGGTGACCTTAACTCCTAGCTAGCATCATTTAGGTAAAAAAGCTCTACACAGTCAAGGTCTCCTTTCACAGCAAAGGCATCAGCAAAATAAGTCTCTCTGCAAAACTTTAGAGCATAGTTCAAAGTATGCTTTTGAAATAAAGAGCTTGCACCCCACCTGGACCTACGCACTCCATCAGAATGCACATGCTAAAAAAAAAAATCATCTGATTCAGGTATAAGTTCAACTTAGACAAACTGCTACATAGAGGATTCAGCCCTGCCATCTCAGCCTGAAGACAGGTTTACAGAGGCCTTCCCACTTAAGGATGTGCCTTTTTACTCAGGGAGACAGTACATAGGATAGGCCAGCTTCCTATCAAAATCTGGAAAAACATGTCCTCTAAGAAGTTCTGAGCTTAAAAGAAAAAAAAAATCTGGAAAAACAAAAAAGCCTAGATCTAACAGGGAGGTCCCACCATAAAGGGGCGGCAATGGACAGCACTTAGCTACAGGGAATCCAGGCAATTGATCAACACTGCCATCCTGAGGTGCATGCAAGGCCTTATGTGGAAAAGCTTGATGCCTGCTCCCTTCACGTTTGTTTTCCCACATCCACCCTACCACTCACCCCAACCCCTTGGAATTCTTCATTTTAAGCCGCTTAAGCTTGGTTCCCCATCACAGCACAAGGAATCCCCAATCTTCAACCCAATGGTCCAAGTTCCTTCCCTGTCCCCAGTCCCCCATACTGGTGGCTCTCAACTGTTCTAACAAAGGAGCCCTTCCCTGTAGCCCTATATTCCCAAGATTTAGCGCTAAAGCCTCGTATCAATCCAAGGAGCTGAAAGCACTACCCATCAGCAGAGAGCACTATTTCCAGACCGAAACTCAGGCTCATGAGATGCATACTTTCCATGCCTGTTCGTGCCTCCAAGAACAATGTGAATTTTACATTCAATGAACTACAAAAGCTCTTTTGCTAACACCACAGGACTGACAGTCTGATCATTTCTGCAGGCCCTTGAAGTCAACTCTCCTAGCAAAATCCACTTGACACTTTCTCAGTTCTTACATGCCAGCACTAAGAACAAGGTAATTTTTGTGGTAAAATTTCTTCTTAGCTAAAATTTCAAAATAAAGTTAAAAATAAAAGGCGCTAAGTACTGAGAAAGACTGGAGAGGAATGGTTGCAGATGGGACTCCCAGAGTTTAACCTCTCACACTGAGTTTAGCCTCTTGCAGACTAGTATACAAAGTGAGATCTGGGTATAAAGCCCATCGAGGATCACTAAGATGAGCTGAAAGTGGGAAGAAACATACCTAAAGATGTGTTGAGTCTCATAGGGGCTAGAACCCAGACTTTAACTCCTGATCAATGACTTACTCTCAGCCCTATATCCAAGTTACTAAAATCCAGCAAGGACCAACATGTGATTAAGGGGGTTGGGGGGAGCTAAAAAGACTAAAAACTGGCCCTGCCTGGATGGTCCAGTTGGCTGGAGCATCATCCAACAGGTTGTGGGTTCAATTTCCAGTCTGAGCACATACCTAGGCTGCAGGTTCCCAGATCAGAGTATGGGAGGGAATCGATTGATGTTTCTTCCCCCAACTCCTCTAAAATCAATAAACATATCCTTGGGTGAAGATTATGTTATATAAACACTGAGAACTAAATCAAAGGAGGCAGCAAACAGACCTCTAGCACACCTCCCCCCACCCACATCCTACCCTCCTCAGTTCTTCCTACGTAGCCTGTCCCAATCCCAATTCAAAATTGCCAGACACCTAGTGCTTCAAGATTTCTCAACTATGAGTTGGCAACAGAATCAGCTTCTGTGAACATATATTCCCTCTATTTCTGTCTTTATCCCTTCTAGAAAGGGCCCAAACTGGATCTACCCACTAATTAGCCCATTCAAGGACATAACTTAATAACAACAGACAACAGTCAGTATTCAGGACTCACAGCATCTTCAACCTCCTCCTTCACCCCTAGCACAGGAACCAAAGAGCCACAACTGAACCCTAACACCAGAACCCTACATAATGAAGCAGAAACAAACTTATCAGAGATACATCAGGCCAGTCAAACAAACATGTAAGAGAGATCAAACAGCAGAGGCAGCCTGGCCACATCAAGGCGACAAATGCTATAATCTTGACTCTGAATCCAAGTGCTTCTTCACACATATGAAGTTTATAAACCAATTCGAAAAATTGCCTGGGAGCTTAGCCACTCACTGTACTCTTGGTTTTTCACCCCCACTCAGTAGGGAGGATAAAGCAGCTATTTTGATGAAGTCCTACCTTACCCATCTGAAGTCACCAGAGATTTCAGGATGAATCAATCAACTCTTCAGAAAACACCTACAACATATTTAATTTTAAACAGAGAGAAAAGCACTTCCCTATCAGGGATCCCAAGTACTCTTTAAGCTTTTAATCTGACAGCAAATTATCTTTTTTTGCTCTTGGCTCTAAATCAATTCCATACAGCTAAAATACATGCTCAACTAATTAGCAGGCACAACCAAGTTTTCTAAACTCAATTTGAGAACTGGGAGTAGATAGTCAGGAAAGGCATCAAAAGTTTGAGGGGCTATCTTCTGAGGTTTCAACTCACTGGTTCCACCCTTTCCCCATCTCCAACACTACCACCTTGAAAGTGAGGGCTTTCCACTCCCCAACCATTAAAGCTCAAACAAGCCCAAATCTCAAAACAGCAGTGATGACAGCCCTCTGGTTATGGGTAGGATGTGAGTCCTAGGTAGCCCCAGTCTCCCTACCTCAACTATCTACCCAGGCCTCATCTTCAAGAAAACTAAAGGTGAAGGATCACTCACCTTGAAATGTAACTTTCCTTTCCCAGCTAAACTTCTCCTTTCTTACCACCTCCTCATTCCCAAACCTCTTCAGTCAAATTTATCATCTTAAGTATAAAAGGCCTAAGCAAATAAACCTTTGGGATGGGAGTTTGCTCCCTTCAGAAGTTTCAGAATGAAAACGAAGTCGGAACACTAGAACTCAATTCTGCCTCATCCTTCAGATCCCAAACCACATGGCCCAAGCACTTTATTTTCTGCCTGTAAAGTGAGGCCATAGAACCTCTGCAGTAAGTAGCTGCTCAGTTACTCTCCGTGGTGCCGAAGACCCAACTTGCTCCCCCTATCGAGGTCAAATTTGAATACTGCCCCAAAGGTGAACTTGATTTGAGCCCCAGCCTTTGAAAACTGTCAGGGGCCATGAGTCCTTAAAGAGTGTAAGGCAGCTGTAAATAGTAAACTCACTAAGATCAGTATGTAAATAAGTGTGGTAAAATTTGTCCAGAGTTGGACATACCTGGGGCAACACTCATGACATCACATGTTCATTTACCCGACCCATACATCCAACTTTGTGATGAGAGAAAAAGTTTAATCTACTTTCAAGGAGACCGCTTGACCTTTTCTCCCTTGGACCAAATACCAAACATTTTATTCCAGTGCCTGCTAAGCAGGATTGACCTGACAAAAAACACCCCACATTCCTGACCCAGACATCAATCCTCTGCAAAGGGGGTAGAGGAAGAAAATTTAACTAAAATGATGGTTTTTAATGGGAACCAGAGATATGGTAACAATTACATAGTCCGACACAAAAAACCATGGGTGATCAGGAGTTGGAAGGTTACAAAATAACAAGGGTAACACTGGGTGTACAGAAGAAAAGTTGTTCCAGAACCTCAGCTGGCAGACTAATATGGCCTCTCCCTGCGATCCTGTCTGTGGTCACCCCTGCAAAAACAACAACAAAAAGAGTATCCATTAAGGTCTGAGCTACCATCCTCTCCACCCACTCCACCCCCAAAATCCTAGACCAAGAAATGTATCATCTCTTTAAGTACTGAGTCTACAGATTAATTTCCCAAGACTAACTTTCCGGTCCTTCTACCTTCCCCACCACAGTTACAATCTCAATTTAACAATCCAGCGCTCAAAATGTAACTTTTTTCAACAAAACCTTGCTATTTTGTGACCTCTGTTCAATCACTCTTTTATTTCAAGTTTAGTCTTACCTGGAGTCCATCTTTCCAGGGCCAAAGCCACCTCTGTCCCCACCACCCCGGCCCCCTCGGAAGCCCCCACGGTCCCCGCCTCGGCCTCGGTAGCCACCCCGATCATAGCCTCCTCTGCCACCGCGACGATCATCTCCATAGCTACCCCCTAGAACAAAAGAAATGTGATGTATCACATGCCCCCAAAGTCCTCCTTATCCCCCCCCAGCCTCCCTGCTTAAAATTAAGAGCTTTTTGATCCCAAATTCTAATTATCAGCTCTAACTATTCCTTACCCATATGAGAGCCTCCTGGTCCCCCTCCTGGGCCATCTGGTTTAGGGGCCTTACACTGGTTGCATTCATTCCTCCAAGAGAAGTTCATGTTCTCACACGTACTGAGGAAAAGTACAATTAATTTGTAGGAATAGGGAGTAAGCAAGACCTAGAATTAGGAAGACTCCAGTAACCTTACAGATACAAGAAAACGGAGGCCTGAGGCCTCAGAAAAGCCAAAGGCTTGCTTCTCAGGAGCAGAGGCAGGAACAGAAACTGCAAATTAATGAACCCAGTCCAATACCTTTCCCACCACAGGGACCTTACCTAGGAGGTAAGCTCTCAACCATATCTGTCTCATCATTGCAACCTTGACTTTACAGTTTGGAAAATACACAACTCTACCACAACAAAGGGCATGCATATTAAGAAGACTAAGAAAAAAGTTTCACTCACGGATTAGGACACTTCCAGTCCCCAGCTCGCTGCTGTCCTCCACCACCACCACCTCCACTGGGGAATCCTCCCCGGCCACCACCACCACTGCCACCACCTCCATAGCCTCCACGGCCCATGGGTCCTAATGCAGATAAGTTTGGGTCTGATTTCCTTTCAAATTTGGTTAAACTTTCTTTTCTGCGCAAGCCCTCACAATCCTCCCCCCTCTCTTAATATCACGTCCTTCCTTACACTAGCATCAGGAAATAACTCACCTCCTCGCCCTCGGCCTCCACGACCATTGCCACCACCCCGATTGAAATCTGCTCGCCGAGTAGCAAATGAGACCTTAATTGGATTCCCAGAGAATTCTTTACCTAAGGAAATAAAGGAAGTATAAAAAGGAGGCTTTTCATAATATCAAGACCTGTGGATCCAAAAGCACACTAGGTACAAGCAACAACTCTGCCTTCCTAAAGATGTATAATCTAATGAGACATAAGCAAAAAATAAAGACTACTGAAGTAGCAGATAAAGTAAATGTTTAAAGACTCACAGAAACCCTCAAAATTTAGCCTGCTTCCAAAGGCTTGCTTGCCCAACCTCCCCAGCCCCCATCAGCCTGCTCATACATACCATCAAACCAGTCAATAGCTGCTTTAGCAGAAGGTGGATCATCAAATGATACTGTTGCCTCTCCCTTCAGCTTGCCCGTTTCCCTGTCTGTGTACAGATTAATCATGGGCTGTCCTGTTTTCTTATTTGTCTGAAGAAAGCAACGTAAGATAACATCAGGCTTATAGGACATACAGTTGTACCCACCCACCTTCCTCCTCCAGAATCTGGGGCTTATCATAACCATACTTCAGCTCCTCTCCTCCCAGTTACTAGTTCCTATCTCACATGTAACATGGCAATGACTACAACTGTGTCTCTCATTCTATTAAAAAACTAGATTATAGACTAGTAGGCTGCAAATTCAAAAGTCTAGGATACTCTTTTCATCAATTGTGCCTTTGTGTTATTTCTTTTAGAAAATGGCAACAGCTAATATTCCTTCTTCTACAAATTAAGCTTTAACACCATTAAGATATTTTTACTGCGTGGAATCCAAAAGCCTGAAACACTAACAGAAAGCACCCACTCTGCTCCACAAGTACCTTAATAATACCAATCTGCTTGAAGTAATCAGCCACAGACTCAATTGTAACATTCTCGCCCAGGCCTTGCACGAAGATGGTATTGTTGTCTGAATTATCCTGTTCTGCTTGTACAAGCAGAAGGATATGTGAATTAGAAGAGAGAAAACAAGCAAAAACAAAACAAGTCAGTGACTCTTGACCCACTTTAAGAAATACCTGATACGAAACTTTCAAAGGAAAATTCTAAAGCCACCAATATAATCTGGTTTAGTTCAAACAAATGAAAAAACCCACACCCTCATTTTTTTAAAGATTTGAGTGCATCTATGATAGTCATTTCACAAGTTTAAAATTAGTTTTACAGCTACCCTAATACATTAATAACCATTAAAGAAAGCAGGGCTCAAGTTAACTGCCCGACTTCACACAATAACTACACTCTGTTTGTTAACTTTTTTAATGGAAGACCCCAAAATAAAAGCCCTATTTTACACTTGAAATCCAGTATAAACATAATCAATACAAAAATACACTGAATGCTTTTCCTTTGTAAGTCTTTGTGTTCACTTACTTGGTCATGATTCACATTTTAAAAAACCTTCACTTTAGTGAGGGGGCAGTACAGGGTGGAGGGGAGTAACGGGGAGGGGAAAAATCGGACAACTATAGTAGAATAATCAATAAAATATTCTTTAAGGAAAAAAAAAAAAAACCTGGGGAGGGCTGGGGTGGTGGGCTGGAATGGGAGTAAAAGACAGAAAACTACAAGAACAACAATTAAAATAAAATTTAAAAAAAAAGAAAAAAAGAAAAGAAAACCCTTTACTTTAAACCAGCAATTCTGGCACATGGTCCATAGATGCACCAGCATTCCTGAGACTTGTTAGAAATGCAGATTATCTGCCCCCCCCCACACCTACTAAATTTTATTTTGTTTTTTTTGACAGTAAGCTTGTTAAAGATAGCAACATTGATGATTCTCAGTAACTTAACACTGAGCAAAAGAAGCCAAATGCAAAACACCTATTACATGACTCCAGTAACATAACGTTCACAAAGAGGCACAATGAATCTGTTTAACAAGTCAGAACAGGGGTTCCCCTGGGAGGTGGACAGTGCTTGGGAGTGACACAGGGGGATTCTGAAATGCTGGTAATGTTCTAATCCTGGCCAGGGATCTTTGCGGGTTGGGGAATAAGTGGGCCGGGGTCTCAATGGGCCAAGGCCAGACTTACTAAATTGCTGATGAAAAAAACCATCAGTTATTGCTGATATGCTCATTTATATAAATCACGGCTAACTATAGAGACACCTAAACTCCCTTGCCTTCATTTTCCTTCCCTACCCGCTGGTCTTCTTCATATTGTTTCAAAGAACATCCAAATCCAGAACAACTACTGATACCACTTAAGCCATTCTTTTCATGCCACCTGTGGACTCACCAGAGTCGTGACGTGATCCTTGGTCCCGAGGGCCTTAAGTGACATGGGGGGGGAAAAGAAAAGACGAGCTGTTAGTCAACAGATAGACAGACAAGGAAAAAACTTAAAACCAAATCCATACTCTTGCAAAATATCAGTTAAGTGCTCACAGACTCACTCCAAACCCTGTCCTGTGTTGCCTGCCCAGAGAAAATCCTAGGCATGGCTGGGAAAGAAGACACAGGCCCTTTTCTTAATATCTGTATGTAACGTGAGTCCCCACAGGGACAACTCCACACTTCAGAAAATGCTGCCCCCCAGCTCACGCTGGGAAAGGTCCCCAGCAAAGACTGGGGTGGCCAGGAGGAAAACCCATTGAAGTCAACAAACCAACTCATAGCTTGGCCCTGTTCTCTCACCCCAGAGAGAAATGGGCTCACCACCAGCAATGTGATATACATCCAACCAGTTTCTCCAAACTTTAACACCAAAGACACTTATTCCTTGTGGAACAATTTTTAATTTCTTCTTTAGAAACCATTCTTAAAACCATGTTAAGTTTCCCCAAAACCACATGAAAATTTAAAAAACAAAAAACAACAACAACAAAAAAAAAAAAAACACCATACGTAATAACTATTGTTTTTAAAGCATGTCCCAGGGAACAGATCAGAAATCTTATTTCCATAATGCAGCCTATTTTTTTCCCAGATCATCTTTGACCAAAGTTTCTCTGAATTCACCATACATAAATATTGTACCCACACTCAATAACACCTAAATAGTGAACCCGGGCCTTTGGTTTTAAATGGTAAGACAAATCCAAGAAACCTTTTGTTAGTTAACCAAACCAGAAAAGTTCCAGCTTACTGGGAGACTTCTCAAATTTGCCATTTTTCATGAATTCAGTTTGTGCTGTTTAAGACCTGGTTATTTCCCATGAGCCACACACGCTCCCAACTTTTCTTGTAGTCCACGCCTTCCTTCCCACAGCTAGTTTCTATTTGCCCATCTGAGTTGAATTTAAATACATATATGTAGAATTTAGTTGACACCATTCAGTATTTAATATATATATGTTCATACCAACTTCACCATTCTCAGGGCAGGGCAGCCTCTTTCATATCCCTCTTCCAGAATTAAAAACATGTGGAGGTTGTTACACACGCACAACACACGCACACCTTGAACACACTGATCAAAAAAGATCCTAAAGCCAAGTTGGTTCGTGTTCCAGCACACTCTCCAGTTTTTCGTAATTGTGGTCACTAAGTGCCAGGTGTGGCAACACTCCTTATTAAACACCTCTTATTAACCTGTGTCAAACCAATTTGGTACAAGATGACTGCTGAGTCTTACCCCTGCCTGCCTCCAGGTTAGCACACACATGGCAGCAGGTAGCATTCTACCCCACCCCTTTCTGGAGGTGGTTCTGGACACTTCAAAACCTTTGACACTTAAAACACGCTAAAACATCTGCAAATGAACAATCAGACAAAGCATTGCTGGGAGTTGGGAATTTTGGAAACTCTGTTCACTTACCACCAAATTTATTGAAGCCACCACGGTCACTTCCGCTGGAGAAGACAAGTTAGAAGAAAGGACATGAAGCTTCCAACGGCTACAAACGGGCGTATTTTTTTTGTTTGTTTGTTTGTTTGTTTGTTTAATATTCCCCAAACAAGGGTATGTATTTTGGGAAAAAGATACAAGTGGCTGCTAAAATACATTCCCCTTCCTGACCAACCTTGTCTGACCTTTAAGCATGCCACAAACACGTGTGCAATTTCTTAGACACAGTTTTTTTTTTGTTTTGTTTTGTTTTTTTAAGAATTTTGCTTGAAAAGGTTATATATCTATTTCCTCTAGAAAAAAAATGACCCATTTTCCTTGGTTGTTCTTCCGACGTAGCAGATGTTTTTTCCTCTTGTCGCAAGTGGTTGACAACCCAGTAGTTGGTTTAAAAACCCTACCCAATTTACCCAGAAGACATTTCACACCAGGCTGGGGTAGCCCTGAACACATTTTTGTGGTTTTTGCTTTGAAAGCAGCAAGCAGACCCAACCCCATTCCATAAAAAGTCAAAACCAAAGGCAACTTCCCCTTAAAGCGAAACAAACTTAGCTAAGCCCTATCCTAACTACTGAGCTGTTTTTGATTTCCCCCAACCACCGGGGTCACCCCTTCTACACTGCGAGAAGAGCGGAGTATTTTGCAATGTCACCTTTCATACCTGTGGCACATAAAATGCAGAGCAAGTTAACAGTCACATAACAGTTGTTTTTCTTTTTAAAGTTTTGCATTAAACACACGCACACAACACAGTTTTCCTCATTTCTGTATGGTTTTTGAGATCGCCCCCACCCACCTCTGAATACTTACCATTAATGAACTTTCACTTTAAAAACCTATTTTTTCCAAAAATGGAGTAGCACACTGACATTCCTCCCCTTTACAAGGTAGACAAGAGTATGGTCCTTCAAATCATATTTACCAACAGATTTGACGCATGCTTTAACATCAAATCTAAGGTTTTACTTCAAATCGACAACTACAGCGGGAAGGGAAGAAGGTCCAGTTGGACAAGTAACCAGGAGAAGGGGAACAGTGGAGCAAATATGTGGGATACCACTGTCAAGCGTATTTTCTCCAAAAGGTGTGCACACTTCATTAGCCCCACAAACCAAATCACAAACAAAATCATCACTGTCAGTCAAATTACTACAAATCAAATTCATGGATTCAAATGACTAGAAAATACGGGAAGAGTAACCAATTCCTGGAAGTTGAAGTCAGGTTAACCATTAACAACTTTCCCTATTACCAGGAGTGGGATCATCGGTTTCCCTTGCAGAGAAAGAAGCCTTTACTTCCACGTTTCTTGCCTTAGGATATCAATGACTCCAATCCATATACACCCATATATTGTTTCCTTTTCCTTTGGAAATATAAGTGTCAGTACTCAGAGGTATGGGTGGGAATTCAGGCTCCCAAGGTCTCACAAAAATAAAAGGGAATGGAGGAACAAGTCAATGCCCCCATATCAAAGCCCTGTCAAATCCCTAGAATAACAAACCACGCTCTAAGAGACTTAAGATTCATGCAACCCACCACACCCCTCCAACCCAATGTTATTCCCTGGCTCACGAAACACCTACCCCATGCCGCCTCTGCCTCCACGGCCACCTCCACGACCTCTGGGTTCATAGCCACCACTGCTGCGGTTGTAACCACCGCCACCGCCCCGGCCTCGTCCCCCACGGTCCTGCTGGCCTCCCCCGTAGCCACCGCCACCACCACCACTCTGGTCCTGATTGCCATAACCGCCACTACTGCCACCACTCAAGGAGGACTGATCTTGACCGTAGCTACCTGTCAGAAAGAAAAGACACTTTAATAGGAAAAAAAACTGTGACATAGTATGAAACAGTTCAACACCACCAGGAGACAGATGAATAGAAATAAAAAGACAGCCAGGAAACAAGAAATCAAGACTTTTTAAGTTTAAGGCAAGGCCCAAGCAGAATATTACAGAAAATAGGTATGAGACAAAACTGAAGACATCTTCTCACCTCCACCACCCCCTCCGCCACCTCCAGTGCTACTGTTGTACTGGTTCTGCTGTCCATAGCCCTGAGGAGGATTATAGGAGCTTTGCTGCTGTCCATAGCTAGGCTGCTGTCCACCATAGCCAGACTGCTGACCATAGCCCCCACTCTGGGGCTGCCCATAGTTGCTGCTCTGAGAACTGCTACCGTAACTAAGGAAAAGGAGAAAGACAAAACCATAATGCCAGCACATCCCTGTTTCCTTTCACTTTCAGTACATTCCATTCTCTGAACTCTAAACCCAAAGACACATCCCCCCATTACTCCTTATAATTGCTCCTACTGCAGATCACATTACCATTCAGTATCAATTCACCCCCCCAATCTTCTTACCTTCCAGAGGTGCTGCTAGGAGCTGGCTGCTGGCCATAGCCAGGGTAGGACTGCTGCCCATAAGATGACTGAGAACTCTGGCCACTACCATAGCCACCAGCTGAACCATATCCCTGGGGAGCTGACTGAGTGCCATAGCCTGCTACATGGAAAAGAAAAAGGAAGTCACAAAAGCTTAGAGAAAAGAGAAAAAAAGGCAGGGAATGGGTTGAAAATATTACATATTACCTAATACTACCCACACTTAAAAGTCAGCCTCTTAACCTAATAAATAAATTTTCGGAAAAGCAAGTTAGAAAACCTCAAGTTTTAAAGTTATATTATTTTTTTTAAAAGCATCTTAGAAGCTGCTTAGACATCTTGAACTCATAGTCAAGTTACCCTTCTCTTCTACCCTAAGGCAAATGCTCAAACTTATGCCAACTTCATAGTTCCAATCTCATCCCACCCATCCCAAAACCAGTCTCCAAGAACTGCTAACCACAGCCTATGAACTCCCTATTCATTAACATCCTTTTAACCTGCTCATATGTCTACAATACAAATAGGACAACCCACATTACTTACACTTCAGGACCTCAGGATAAATTCCACCTCTCAGTGTAGCACATGACATACAGCCTGACTTCAAATATCCTCAGGCAAATCATTTTCTCCCTTTTCTGTATTAAAAGCCTAAAACTCTCTCCCTTTAGTGAATACTTTCCCCCCACATTTCACTTTCATGCTGAGGGGAAATGAGGAAAAGTACAGCATAAGTAAAACGTCAAAGAAAATAAAAGGAAACAGAATTAGAAACCAATAAGCATTTTTGTTTGAAAGGACTCAGATCCAAAGAGTTTTAAGGGTTAGATAAGGAAAAAGAAACAGTTTGAACATTTCAGCACTGGTTAGGGCTAAGAAAAGCAACTTTCAGAAGAGCAGGGAAGAGGCGGAGTGACCCACTTAAAAGAGACTCACTGTTCTGGGTCTGTCCATAAGAACTATAGGTGCTCTGGCCATAGCCTGAAGTGTCCCCTGACTGGCTGTAGCCACCATAACCTTGTCCATAGGGCTGATTGCTCTGCTGGGAATAACCCTGCCCAGGCTGGGTGGGGTAGGCCCCATAGCTGGAGAAAAGGAAAAAATAGCAATCATGGCAAACTACCTCAGCAACCTCTGCCCTCTATTAACTCTGGAAGCCCAGAAATAACACTCACCTTTGGGTTGCCTGTTGAGTATAGTCTGCAAAAGAAAAATACAAGTACATTACCTTCAGCCATCCCTCAAAAGAGTAGAACACAATAAAGCAAAGAAAAAGCAAATTTCTATAGAAATCAAGAGGCTTTATTGGAAAAACCAACAGTCTTGGGGGAAAGCCACAATTTTCCACAAATTCAATTGATATCAGAAATGTACACACATCTCCTTTTCACGCCCACTCTACGTGGAAGTTATCCCCAAGAGTCAAGCTAAAGTCAGAGCTACTTCAGTGGGATGGGTTTTAATCCACCTTTTAATATTATCTCTCTTTTATTTTTAAGATTTTATTTATACATTTTTAGAGAGGAGGAAGGGAGGGAAAGAAACATGGCTTTGTTGGCTCTCCCATGCCCCCCACTGGGGACCCGGCCTGCACACGTGCCCTGAGTGGGAATCGAACAAGCGGCATTTCGGTTAGAAGGCCGGTGGTGCTCAATCCATTGAGCCATGCCAGCCAGGGCTGGGATAGGTTTTAATTCAAGTTGGGAGCAGGAGGCAACAGTGTTTTAGATGTGGCCGCTCTCTCAATCAAAGAACAAGATCCAAAGGACAAGAATGTCTCCAAAGAGGCCATTCCACCCTTTGCCCAATACTGGAGACTGGGAAAGTGGATTTTTAATGCAAAGCCAGGTAACCAAGAGAACTCTGACCCCAAATGTCAGATCATCACCTAAGTGTTCACCTCAGGAGACAAATCAACTGGTACTCATGTTCCAAGCCCTGTGGCGCCAACTGAACCCATTTCTTATTCACCCAGCCTTCCCCGGGGCTGAGGGGAACTGGGCGAACCAAAGATTGCGAAATCGCTTTTAAAACGCCATAATGAAGACGCGATAGCCAAATCGACTCCTTCCTCTCTGCGCAGTATACGAGGCGCTTCCCCAGCAGGAAAAGGCGAAAGCACCGGGAGAGGGTGTGGCCTCGAACAGCGGCTCCTTTCCGTTCCCACCTCAGAAAGAGGAAATTTAGGCGGGAAAAAGCTCAGATGCGGCTCCTTAGTCCGTCGGACGACCCTCAGGATTCCCCACCACCCCGCACCAACCCTTAAGCGGGCACGTGGTCCGGATCCCGGGCCTCCGTCCCTGGCTGCGCGGCAAACGAGGCGCGAAAGGGGTGGCCCCGCCCCTTCCCAAGGGAGCCACAGAGGGGGCAGGGCGAGGTCCACACCGGACTGGCTCCGCGGACTACCCAGCCAAGCGAGGGTCTCGCGACAAAAAGGAGGACCAACTCGAGGTGGGAGGGGGGGCTCGTGCCGCGGAAAAGGGGGGAGGGGTCAGTACAGCGCGTGCGCGCACTGAGTGCCCGGATGCAGCACTGCGACAAAGCGGGCCTGAACGCAGAGCTAAAAACCATGGGAGAAAGGGCTACAGAGACCGGGAGTTTCCATCAGTATCTCACGTTTCAAATCACCAAGCAGAGTACCTCCCAACCCTCATCTCAAAGCAAGGGGCTGCGAATGGACGACGTCCCGCCCCGCACAAGGTGCCAGAGAAGCGAAAACAAGATGGCGGCATGGGCCTACTCCTTCCATCCTTCCCCGTTGCTTCCCGCCACGGTGGCACGAGAATATCCTACACGCGATCGCCGCCCACATCCCACCAAAAAAAACAAAAGCCCAGCTGGGAAGGAACGAGGACCCGGGTCTGCGCACCACGGCCGCCTCGCGCCATTACATACCGTTTGAGGCCATGTCGGCGCACGCGCACACTGGCGGACACGCGATAACACTCAAACACAGCAGCGCACCGACGCCTCGAGCACTGAGCACACCCGCGGCCTGGGTTGGGGTTTATGTACGTCTCCCCGCCTACGTTCTGCGGAGGAGTGTACCAAGTCCGGAAAATAGAGGGGGAAGTATGGCCGGACTCCTACCATTCTTCAGAAAGCATAGACAGCAAAGCAAATAGAAAGGAAGCATATTAACTCAAATCTTCAAATAATATATATAATCATGTTTTTTTCTAACAAACAACTTCAGCTCGCTCTACAGGACTTGCCCACGATTACCTTCACCCCTAAAAAGGCACACTGGTATGGTCTAATTACCCTCTGGGGTAGGAGCAAGGGGCCCAGGGCGTCCAAGGACTGTACAGTAGTCAAAGCCCGGAGTTGCTGGGCGGAACCGAAATTCCTTTGACCAGTTTCACTGCCACTTAACTTTCACTTAGGATGTCGAGCTCCTACGCTCCATTCCCCTTCCAGTAAACAGACGCATCGTTTCTCTTGCACCAACCTCCCTCTCTTGCTTATAAGGTTTCTCCCCTGACAGCACACTCTGACCCTCTCCCTGCGTCTCGGTTTTCACTTCATCATCTTTACGGATTGCGTTTCTTAAATCCTTACCAGGGTTTGTGGATTGCGACGTTTGACCTGCAAGAAAGCTGTAGTCTGGTCCAGCACTGACCGCCCACCCAAACCTTCACAGCTTTGCCCCTGACTGGTCTTGGGACCAGAAGACCAGGCCCTCTGGACCCTTGTTCAGAGATTAGAGTTGGAGGTCACGCAGCCTTTTACTGATAAGGAGCTACTCTATCTTCCTGAAGCCCTACCAAGGAATCAACGTGAAGATCCAATAATAACTGATATTTGTATAGGGCTTAAGTGGTTTCAAAATGCACAATTAATTGCTTTCCCATCACAACCTTTTAAGAAAGTAAAGACATCTCCAATTTATGGGTAAGAAAAGTGAGACTCAGAGAGGCCGAGTGCTGCCAAGGATCTGAGGTCCTGATTTGAATTCAGGTCTGTGTGGCTGCAAAACACTCCTTTGTTAGTTACATGAACAATCTGCAGTGTTCTGAAGCCTGGACTCCCTGTGAGACCAAGAACAAAAAGTGAAATTCAAATTAACTTACAACTCTCACTCTAATCAGCCTAGCCTGGAAAAGGAAATTTGAATGTATTGAATAAAAGAAGACAAAGGAGGTTATCCCTGGTACACATGCATGCAGCTTTTCCTTCCCAACTTACCTTTGACCTGGGTTCCAGAAGTTCTTTTTTAATTTAGACATGTTTTCCCAGAGAAAAATTGAGAGCTATGACCTAGGCCTGTCCACAGGCTTCTACTAAACCCCTGATTTAGGCCCTGGTGGCCCTTGAACACCTTGTCACCCATCTTACCTCTACTTAGGAGAACAGTGTGACTCTGGAGTGAGGGCAAAGGGAAATCTAACATTCATTCATTCTACAAATATTTATTAAAGTATCTACAATGTTCCAGACAGTGAGGATGCACTAGCATACAAAATAAATGAAACAATTTAATAACAAAGCTAACGGTTAATAATGAAATACTTATATATTAAGTATATAAAATTTATAATAGGGTAACACTTTCATAAGGCTTACTAAGTATCAGGCACCGTTCTGAGTGCTTTGAGTATATAACTTGTTTAACCTATTCCTCACAAAGGTGTGGGGATTACATTTCACAGATGAGCAAATAGGCACAGAAAGTTCAAAAGCTGTGGCCAGACAGTGGCAAAGCCAGGTTTCCAGCCCATGCAGCCTGGCTCAGAGTTCCTGCTCTTAATTCCTATGTTTCCACAAACATTGCTTGAGCACTGCATAAAATGTACCAAGCATGGTGCAGACCTGGAGAGAAAGATAAAAAAGATCCAGTCCCTGCCCTGCTGGTGTGGCTCAGTGGATTGAGTGCCAGCCTGCAAACCAAAAGTCACCTATTCCATTCCCAGTCAGGGTACATGCCTGGGTTGCAGGCCAGGTCCCCAGTATGGGGTGCATGAAAGGCAACTACACATTGATGTTTCTCTCCCTGTCTTTCTCCTTCTGTTCCCCTCTCTCTAGAAATAAATAAATGAAATCTTTTTAAAAAATATAAAAAATAAATAAATAATCTGGGGGGAAAAAATGCAGTCCCTGAACACAGGACATTATAGCCAGTACGTAAGATGTGGGTAAGACTCACAGGTCTCAAAGTGTACTTGAATCAAATGTGGTAAGTGGTGTAACATGGAATCAAGGACTCCAAAAACTCTGCTGGGAAAGCATCTCATCCATCAGGTAGACAACACGAAGAGGAGAGAGAGGTAGTAACACTGAAGCCAAACCTTACAGCACAAGTGACAAACACAAGTCCTGCAGACCAAATCCGGCCCTCCACCTTGTTTTATCCGCCTGGCACCTTGTTTCTACCCAGTGGCAGCACTGAGCTCTCGCTTAACTGTTAAGGGGTAGTTACATTTATACAGTCCTAAAATTATATTTAGCCCTTTGAAGACAACCGTGAGGCTGATGTGGCCCCCAGTGAAAATGAGTTTCATACCCCTGCCTTACAGGATAAGTAGGAGTTCACCTAACAGTAAGAGGAAAGGGTTTAATAGAAGAAAGGACAGAGAGAAAAGCATGGATGAGGAAAGACACTCACACGGCAGAGTTGCCGGGAGTAACAGGCTCAAATTGTGACCTATGAAAGGTTTCTCTAGGCTTACTTCTCTTAGTGGATCTTTCCTCAGTCACATAACACAGGACCTCTCACTTGTCTTTAAAAGCTGTCTTTTAAGGAGATGTCATATTTCCTTACTTGACATTCCTGCTCCTGGCCCTTCCACCTTTTCCACTGTTAGTCTATCTCCTTCTCCTGCATTCACTTCCTCTACTCATCATATAGATAGCAGTGCTCTCCAAGGTTCTGTATTGGGAATTGCCCTGCCTGGTTTCAGGAGCTGTAAAACCCCCATGGCTAAGGCTGAGTGAGCAACCTTGGGACCATAAGCCACTAAGGAGCCAAAGCTTACCTCCCTGGCAGGAGCGCCGCTTCTGCTCCTTTTACTTCATCCATAACTGGCCCCCAATGCTTGATCGGTTAGCCAATGACAGGTAAGATTCCCCAAGGGGGGAATGACCTAAGCCAGGCACAATCATGTGGAGGCCCCAAGGAAGGACTTGGGGGCTACAGCAAAAGGGGGTGATGAACCCTCACCCCTCAGCTATCATGACATAGCCCGAGTCCTCATTCTGTCTCCTAATCTCTTGGCCTCCTTACTTCCCCTCCCTGACTTAAGCCTGAAACAATGACAGAGGGTGGTGCAACCCTATACTGGATAGAGCGGGTTCCCCAGGTGATCAGGCCTAAGAAAGAATATATAAAATCCTGTGAAAACTGCTTTGTTAGAAATACTCTCAATTAAATGATAAGGGTCCAAGCAGGAAATGAGTTTGTTTCCCAAAGTTTTGTAGCCTTTTAGCTAACAGACCCTGACTCAGAATAAGTCCTCATAGTTCTTTGTATGCTATCTATTGTTTGATCCTTACTGCCTGACAATTATTAGTGAGCTTTACCTGTATTCCTGTGTAAAATGAACCCAATAAAAGCCCATTGAGAAAAAGGCTCTTGGCCCTTCTCCTTTGAGAGATCGGCCACCTTTCCTCCCCAGGCAAATCATGTCTTGGTAGACTTATTCTCATCCATGGTAGCCGGTGGGGGGGCCCTGCGGACAGAGCCCCCCCACAGTTCTGTCTTTGCCTTCTTTGCTACTCCCTTGAGACCAAAGGCCCCAACTGTGGCCTGGTGTGAAATGCAGCCTGGTACAAAAGGCAACCTGAAGCCCTGGCCAGGCAGCTCATTCAGTTAGAAAATCATCCAGATACACCATGGTTGTGGGCCTTGATCCCCAGTCAAGTCAGGGCACATGCTACAAGAATCAACCAACAAATGCATAAATAAGTAGAACAACAAACTGATGTTTCTCCCTACTTCTCTCTCTTAAATCAATTTTTTAAAAAAATTTTTAGCCCTGGCTGGTGTGGCTCAGTGGATTGAGCACTAGCCTATGAACTGAAAGGTCACTGGCTTGATTCCCAGTCAAGGCACATGCCTGGGTTGCAGGCCAGGTCCCCAGTTGGGGATGTACGAGAGGCAACCAATCGATGTTTCTGTCACACACTGATGTTTCTCTTCCTCTCTTTCTCCCTCCCTTCTTGTGTCTTAAAAAAAAATTATTTTTAATGCAGCCTGCAGATAGTTTCTATGTAGCTAAAATTTTGTTTTTAATTTTTTAAAAATAGTCACTGACACTGGAAGTAGGGAAAAATCCAAACTTCTGGCTTTTCCTAAAAATTGAAGGTTCTGACCATCCTGGGCCCACTTTCCCACTCAGCAAAGGTCAGCTGCAGCCAGAAGCAGCTGGAGCATGTGCTTGCAGTTCACCACAGTCTTCTTTCTGCCCTAGTATTTGTGACATGGAAGCCAGTGTCAATTGCCATTTATATCAGGTGTTTAATGCAGTTTTTCTTACAGCAGAGTTAAAAGCAAGGGAAAAATCTTTCTTCCTTCAAACATAGGAAAACGAAAGCTGGCTCTGGTTTTCAGGCCTCCAGCTGATCCATGATGGTATTTGGGTTTGTGATCAGTTCCCAAATCTGGGGTTATTAACCTCTTTTGTGCCAGAGTCTAGAGTTTTCTGTGGACCCCTTCTTAGAATAATATTTTTAAATACATAAAACAAACTTTGTATGAATACATAGGAATGAATTAAATGGAAAGACAATTATCAAAATATTTCTTTAAAACATCTTTTGATCAAATATACCCATCTGATAGTGTGGTAACTATCTTAATTTTGAAGTAGAATAGAATGTAAAAAGTGTTTTAAGATACCTGCAACAATTGCAATGTGATATGAAAATTTCTGTTGGCAACAGAGACCTAGAAGCTGCTGTGATTTGTTCCCAATAGATATCATATGGGAAAAAGTGCTAAATTTCAATTGGAGGTTAGTGAAAATAAAAATGTGTATAGTTCCCCCTTATTCACAGGCATCCATTACAGTGGATGCCTGAAACCACAGATAGTACTGAACCCTATATATCCTATGTTTTTTCATATATATACATATATACATACATATATGTATATACATATACATATATATATTTGTTAAAGAGAAGAACAAAGACCCAAAATGGTATCATTCACACTAAAGTCCATTATATCAAAACTAGATTTAATATCTCGTCTAACTGAAGTTTTAACTTCTCCCAGAAACACAATCTTTTGTTTTTTCTATTTTCAGACCAGTGACTTTCACTTTGGGGGACAACACCAACTAACTGAGCCACACTGGTCAGGGCCATAGGGTTGTTTATTGATTTTAAAGAGAAAGGAAGGGGGAAAGAGAGAGAGAGAGAGACAGACAGACAGACATGGATGTGAGAGAAAAACATCGATCATTTGTCTCTCGTAATATGCACCCCTACCAGGGATAGAACCTGCAAACTTTTGGTGCCAGAGACTATACTCCAAGCAACTGAGCCAACAGGGGAGCCACCCAGTCAGGGCCAGAAACATAGTCAACCAGTATGGTTGACCATTTTCTGGTCAACACAAATGGGGTCATCTGTCACAGGAGCTTCTCCATCCCCCACCCCCCATAGAAAGAAGAAGCAATCTGTATAATTAAAAAAAAAAAAAACCTTTGGTTTGCCACAACTGACCATTGTTGCTCAGTTGGTTGGGCCTCATTCTGCAAAGCAAAAGGTCACTGGTTCAATTCCTGGTCAGGGTACTAGCATGCTAGGGTTGCGGGTTCAGTTCCTTGTTGGGGCACAGCTGATTGGTGTTTCTTTCTCACGTAGATATTTCTCTCCCATTCTTTCTCCCTCCCTTCCCCTCTCTCTGAAAATAAATAAATAAAATATTTAAAAATAAAAAAATCCTTCAGTTCTCTTCTTCCCACCCAAAAAAAAAAAAAAAAAAAGATGTCCTGCCCAAAATAACCCTTTCACTTATTAGTAGATCCTTTGCCTCACCTTCCTTCTATAAAACCTTTCACTCGTACAGCCCCTTGGAGCACCTTTCTACTTGCTAAATGGGATGCTCCCCCACCCAACTGCTGCCCCACACTGCATTCATGGATGGCTTAATAAAGCTAATTGGATCTTCAAGGTTACTCCATCAAACATTGTTTTTTAATACTACACATAACTTTTCACATAAAGGAAGCCCTTCATGGCTTCTCTTTGTCATATCTGAATAGCACTACCCTTGCATTTGGGGGCCAGTTTTCTCTCTCCTTTTTTTAAAGATTTTATTTACTTACCTTTAGAGAGAGGGGGAGGGAGGAAGAAAGAGAGGGAGAGAAACATCAATGTGCAGGAGAAACAGTGGTCGGTTGCCTCTCACACACCCCCTACTGGGGACCTGGCCCACAACGCAGGCATGTGCCCTGACTGGGAATGGAACTGGTGATCTTTTGGTTCACAGGCCAGCACTCAATCCACTGAGCCACACCAGCCAGAGCACTCTGGGGCCATTCCAAGTAAAGTAAGGATTAGTTGAACACAAGCACTATGATACCACAACGGTTGGTCTGATAACTGAATTGTCTTCTGGATGGCTAACGTTTAGGGTAAAGGGATGATGCACTGGAGCAGGGACGACAACACGAGAAGTCATATACTACTCAAAATGGCATGCAATTTAACAAATTGTTTATTTCTGGAATATTTTGTTTAATACTTTGGATGGCAGTTGACCACAGGTAACTGAAACTTTGGAAAGCAAAAGTATGGAAAAGAAGAGATTACTTTAACCTCTCCAAATCTGTGCTCTCCTGAATGCTATCCTCTGACTCCTAGCAGGAGCTCCAGGCTAAAAAGTGGCTCTAGACAGTCTCATCTACATACCCTTCAGCCATGACTCCCCTGAGTTCAATGATTATTTCTTTTTTTTTTTAAGACTTTTTTTTTTATTTGTCTTTAGAGGGGTAGGGGAGAGGGAGAGGGAGAGAAATATCAATGTACGGTTGCCTCTTATGTGTCCCCTGCTGGGAACTGGCCTTCAACCCAGGCATGTGCCCTGACTGGGAATCGAACCGCGATCCTCTGGTTCGCAGGCCCGCGCTCAGTCCACTGAGCTACACCAGCCAGGGCTCAATGATTATTTCTTGATCAGCTCCAGCTCAGTTTTTTCAGATGCACTGGAGGCAGCAACCACTTGTGGAAAGTTCAAATGTTCTGGCTAGCATAGCAGCCTGAGCTTTTGGTTTTTCAGGAGCAGTGAAACCAGAAAAGTTCGAGTTCATGTTGCCTATTTTGTGGAGGTTATAACAAGTGCTCAGCCCTGGCTGGTGTGGCTCAGTGGATTGAGCACGGGCCTGCGAACCAAAGGATCGCGGTTCGATTCCCAGTCAGGGCACATGCCTGCGTTGCCAGGCCAGTTCCCGGCAGGGGACATACAAGAGGCAACCACACATTGATGTTTCTCTCCTTCTCTCCTTCCCTTCCCCTCTAAAGATAAATAAATAAATAAATAAATAAATAAACTGCTCGATTCTTGGTATCATTAAAGTTTTGAAAGAAAAGGAGACTATGTAATAAATCTGACAAATTCATGACTGAAAGTAACCTCACAGAGTAATCTGATTGATTATATATTCCTAACTGGGCAGGTTGTGGTGGGTAGTCACCCCCTAGGCCTATAACAGGTTTAAATTTGCCTTAAGCAAGCTCTAGCCATTGTTTCTGTGCATCTAGGTTAACACACCTTTGAAATGCCTCTTTTTCAGAGTCCCCCTAGCATGTGACCACCCCCAAGAGAATACCTAATCTCGTTAACTATCTTGTATTCCAATCCCCGCTGTGTTTTCTCCCACCTCCATGTAATTTTCCATAAATTCTCTCCTTATTTCCAAATGTACAAAAGGAAACTGCAAAACTGTCATTCATGGAGCAGTGTGAGATCTTGCTTCCTGGCACTGTCATCAGCTGGGCTCAAATGAACTCATAAAAAGTCTCTACAGGTATGCAGGTTTCTTATATCAACAATCCAATGACATAAGACAACAGCACTGGAATTTCCACTATAAAAGTTTTGCAGTGCTGTTGGACCCTCAACATGGTGTGTATTACTGGCTGGGAAGTATTCAAGCTCGACTGTCCAAACCTGTAGAGATTTTTGTAAGAGTTTAGTTGAATCAAACTGACTACATATTTCAGGGAGCAAGATCTCAAATGCTCCACAGAATAACAGTTTTGCAGTTTCTTTCATGCATTTGAAATTAAGGAGGGAATGTAAGCAAGATTACGTGGAGGTGGGAGAAGGCAAAGCCAGGGTTGGTCTACAGGTTAATGAGATTATGTATTCTCTTTAGGGTGGTCACAGTTTATTTCAAAGTTGTGCTAACCTAGATGCACAGAAACAATGGACAGGGAGTGCTTAGGCAAATATAAACCTTTTACTAAAAGGTTATATGCCTGGGGTGTGACTACCAGGTTATGAACTGCTCAGTTAGGAATTTATGAACAGATCTCCCTGTGAAGTTACTTTCCATAGAATTCTTCTTCTCATCAATAGGAGACACAAATAAATGTTCCTTTCTCATTCACACACCCTTCAAGATATACAGCTTCAAGCAAGAACTATTGTTTTATCATTTCCTTGGGCAGTGCCCAGGGCAGAAAGTGCCCCTGGGTGGGGACACTCAGGTTTCGTGTCTCTAGGAGAGGTTGTCATGGCAAGCAGAACTAGGAAAGTAAACAATGGGCAGATAATTGAGCTACTAAGAGAAAATCTGTGTAGACCAGCTGGAAAGAGGCCATACAGGTCATTGTCTGGGTCTGAGCAAGAAAGACAGAAAGCCTCGCAGGAGGCAGGTCCAGGAGATGGAGTGGGCACATGATGAGGGGTTTGGTAGCCATGGCAAAATCAAAAAGCACAACTGTCCCATCACGTCCACTACCAAAGGGGTTAGAGGTCCCAGAGGAGCAAAGTGGGCATCCCCAAAACTGGTACTTGTTTCATTAAAAGGTAACATAAAAGGTTGTAGTAGCAAAAAAAAGGCTGACGTAGCATTTGCACCTCATTGCCTTTCTCAAGGGCCCAGAGCTATAGGGCACAGCTCTAAACACAAAAGAGAGAGAATAGCAGTATACGGGCTTCCTACAGGTATGCAAAAGAATCTGAAGAAACTAGTTATTGCTTGACTTGTTTATGCAAAGAAAATTTGAGCCCTAACATGCCAAATGTATATTTAGATTTATTTGCATATTTGACAGGAACATACAGTTAAAACTACTGAAAAAAGGTCTCCTGACCTTTTCTGTGGGCCAACTAAAATTAAAATTACACATATAAAATTTTTTTAATGGATGTCTCAAAGGAAATATCTAGAGCAGCACGATTCACTTATGTACTGTTAAAATTTTTAGGAGTATCATTTCAAAAAGTAAAACAAACCAGTGAGATATTTTATACAATTTTTTTATACTAAGTCTTCAAAATCTATTGGGTCAGAAAGATGAGCCTGGCCAGGCTGCACATTCTAAGAATGCACAGACAGACAGACAGACAAATGCACACATCTATAAGGGCATCTCTTATAATTTCCATGATGGACTTTTCCAACAGTTTGGGTTTTTTGTTTTTTTTTTAATTTTGCCCTAAGGCTCTTGCCTCTTAGCTGATTAGAAACCAGAGAATTTAACAACCCCTTTCTCTACTGATAGCTTCATTTGAAATAACTTAAGAGAGTTTTGCTTTAGCTTTTTCTCCCTGGCTGCTTGAAGATCAGCTTCCATCATGAACAATACAGTAACTATCCAGACCAGGAAGTCAGGAAGTTCATGACAACAGACTACTTCCAGAGGAAACAAATGGTCATTGATGTCCTTCACTCTGGGAAGGCAACCATACCTAAGACAGAAATTTAGGGAAAACTAGACAAAATGTTTAAGACCACACCAGATACCATCTTTGTGTTTGGATTCAGAACCCATTTTGGTGGTGGCAAGACAAATGGCTTTGATACAATTTATGATTTCTTGGATTATGCAAAGAAAAATGAACCCAAACATAGACTTGCAAGGCATGGCCTATATGTGAAGACCTCAAGAAAATAGAGAAAGGAGCCCTGGCTGGTGTGGCTTAGTGGATTTAGTACTGGACTGTGAACCAAAGGATCACAGGTTCAATTCCCAGTCGGGGCACATGACTGGGTTGCAGGCCAGGTCCCCGGTGGGGGGCGCTCAAGAGACAACCACAAATTGATGTTTCTCTTCCTCTATCTCCCTTCTCCTCTCTACAAATAAATAAATAAAACTTACTCACTTGACTTGAAGCTCCAGTTTTCCATGATGCTGATGATATCACACTGATCCCTACGATGGCTAAGTTCCTGGCTCCTTCTTCTCCTTAGTACCACATTCCTGTGTCCTGTAGGAGATGAAATAAGGACTATTAATGCCTTGGTGGAGGCACAAATAGAAACCCTTCACTTCCTCGCACAACCAAAAGGAGGAGAACAACCAATCTAAAACCAATAAACAACCAGAAGTTCCAGAAAATCAAACTGCATGGAACTCTGACAACCACAGAATTAAAGACAGTCAAACAGAACAACCAGACCAGTAAGGCGGTGGAGAGAGAGAACCCGTGGCAAGGCCTTGGGCTGCATGGACGGGGCTGACTTAAGGGGAAACTGAGACTCACAGCTGACTGTGGACTATGGTGGTTGCCATGGTGGGAGAAACTCCCAGTCTCACATGAGAGTTAGTTGGAAAGTAGGCTAGAGCCAAGTAGGGGAGCTGCATTGTTCCCTCTCTGGCCCCTCCCCGACAGACAGCACCACAGCACAGCAAGGAGGGTTGTCCTGCCCTGGTGAATACCTACAGTGCCACCCCCTTACAACTTAACAGGTGCCCCAAACAAAGAAATATGGCCAAAATGAAAGAATGGAGCAAAACTTCAGAAAGACAGCTAAGCAATAAGGAAATTGCCAACCTGACTGTTGGAGAATTTAAAGGCCTGGTGATCAAAATGCTCACAGAACTGAGTGACCTTGGTTGAAAAATGAAAGAACAAATGAAAGATACCCAAAACTGAAATAAAGCAAAATATTCAGGGAACCAACAGTGACAGGAAGGAAATCAGGACTCAAATCAACAATTTGGAACAAAAGGAAGAAATAAATATCCAACTGGAACAGAATGAAGAAACAAGAATTCAGAAAAATAAAGACAGACTTTTGAACCTCTGGGACAACCTGAAATATTCCAATATCTGAATTATAGGGGTGCCAGAAGGGGAAGAACAACAGCAAGAAATTGAAAACTTATTTGAACAAATAATGAAGGAAAACTTCCCCAATCTAGCAAAGGAAATGGGTTTCCAGGAAGTTCAGGAAGCCCAGACAGTCCCAAAGAAGTTGTACCCAAAGAGGAACACACCAAGGCACATCATCATTAAGTTACCCAAGATTAAAAACAAAGGGAGAATCTTAAAAGCAGCAAGAGGAAAGGAAAGAGTTACTTACAAGGAAGTTCCTGTAAAGCTATCAGCTGATTTCTCAGAAGAAACCTTGCAGGCAAGAAGGGGCTGGAAAGAAGTATTTGAAGTCATGAAAAGCAAGGATCTACATCCAAGAATACACTATCCAGTAAAGCTATCATTTAGAATGGAAGGGCAGATAAAGTGCTTCCCAGATAAGGTCAAGTTAAAGGAGTTCATCATCATCAACCCTTTATTATATGGAACGTTAAAGGAACTTATCTAAGAAAAAGAAGATCAAAACTATGAACGGTAGAATGATAACAAACTCAAAACTATCAACAAATGAACCCCCCCCAAAAAAGAAAGAAAAACAATGAAAACAAAAACCAAGCAAACAACTAGAACAGGAACAGAATCAGAGAAATGGACATCACATGGAAGGTCTTCAGTAGGGAGGGGGAAGGTAGGAATAGTCGGGGGGGGAAAGGTACAGGGAAGAAGCATAATTGGTAGGCATTAAATAGATGCAGAGAGATCAAAAATGGTATAGGAAACAGAGAACTCAAAGAACTTATATGTACAACCTATGGACATGAACTAAGGGAGGGCGGGTGCTTGGAGATATAGGGGAGTGGAGGGTGGAGGGAGGATAAGGGGGGGGAATTGGGAAAGAAAAAAGAAATAAGATCTTTTTTTTAAGAAGACACAAATAATCAAGAGATTTATATGAAGCAGTAAAAAATATGTTACAGCGATTTTCTTTGTCCATTGTCAAAATATCTGGTATAGTTACTGATGGTACCCCAGTGATGGTAGGTAAAAGAGAGGGACTTATAAAATTAATAGAAGACGATACAACTGCTGCCTAAAACTCCTGTTTGATGAAGTATTATTGCATAGTACACCAAGAAAATTTATATACAAAAGCTTTAAAATTGCCCTGGCTGGTGTAGCTCAGTGGATTGAGCGCAGGCCTGTAAACCAAAGGGTTGCCAGTTCTATTCCCAGTCTAGGAGGGCATGTGCCTGGATCGCAGGCCAGGTCCCCAGTAAGGGGGCACTCAAGAGGCAACCACACATTGATGTTTCTCTCCCTCTCTTTCTCCCTCCCTTCCTCTCTCTCTAAAAATAAATTGTTGGAACCAGGAAAATAGCTAAAGGACTGTCCCTGTGAGATTTGGCTCTCCAAGGACAGAGAACAAAGAACTTGAGGCAGATTACCATTTAAGGAGATGTTTAGGTTTAAATTTCCCATTCCCCAAACCCTGCAACGCATAGATCCCTCTCGCACTAAAAGGTAGCCAATAGCTAACAGCCACATCTGCTTCTGTGAAATGCTTGCTTGCTTGCGTCTATAAAAAGGCTTATCTGTAAGCGTTAGGTGCGGCTCTCGTCTGTAGCTCTTCTGAACATTGTGTCTCCGGACACTCTGGGAGTCCACCCCTGCGCAGGTTAAACTTTTGGCCAATAAAGTAACACCTTTGAATCCTGAAAGTTTCCGAGCATCTGTTTCTCGCGTCGGTGAATGCAACATAAATAAATAAAATCTTTAAAAAAAAAAGCTTTAAAAATGGACATCATCATAAGAGCCAAGGGATTGAATTATCACCAATTCCAGGAATTTCTTAAAAATTTGATGCTGAGTATGCCGACATCATCTACTTTTTGGAAGTAAAATGGCTAAGTCAAGGCCAAATACCGAAACGATTTTATGATTTGCGACATGTTATCAAGTTGTTTATGGTATCAAAAAATAAATTTGTGCCAGAACTTGACAATGAAAACTGGCTTACAGATTTAGCATTTTTAGTGGATTTAACTGCTCATTTAAATGAGTTAAACATGTGTCTTCAAGGTGAAAACCAACTTATCAATACCATGTTTCAAACCATAACAGCGTTCCAAATGAAACTGAAATCATGGCAAGCTCAAATTAAGGCAATTTTATGCATTTTGACACATTGGCTAAACACATTCCTGTGAACAGCGAAAAATATGCAGGCTTGCTTTTCGATTTGATACAAGAAAACAGATATCAAGATTTCCGGGAAAATAATCAATATTTTATTACATTTACCACTCCATTTTCAGTCGACATAAATATGTCACCTTCCAATTTTCAAATGGAATGCGTAGAGCTGCAATCTGATGTTCAACTTAAAGAAAAATTTGATTGTGTCTCTTTACTGGACTTTTATAGGTCCTATCTTCCCAGAGACAAATATCCCTTGCTTCACAATTGTGCCTTATTAATGTCCTTGCTATCTGGCAGCACCTACATTTGCAAGCAACTATGTTCAAGAATGAAACATATTAAGGCTGCCTTACAGATGCCACCGCCCCCTGGGACCTTCCCGCACCCAGCCATGGTGAACCCCACTGCGATCTTCGACATTGCTGCCGACAGCAAGCCTTCAGGCCATGTCTCCTTCGAGCTATCTGTGAAGTTCCAAAGACAGCAGAAAACTTTCATGCTCTGAGCACAGGGGAGAAAGGATTTGGTTTTAAAGGCTTCTGCTTTCACAGAATTATTCCGGGATTTATGTGCCAGGGTGGTGACTTCACACACCACAACAGCACAGGCAGCAAGTCCATCTACAGGGAGAAATCTGATGATGAGAATTTCGTCCTGAAGCACACAGGTCCTGGCATCTTGTCCATGGCAAATGCTGGACCCGCTACAAATGGTCCCCAGTTTTCCATCCGCACTGCCAAGACCATTGGCTGGACGGCAGGCATGTGGTCTTCGGCCAGGTGAAAGGCGGCATGGATGTGGTGACAGCCGTGGAGCGCTACGGGTCCAGGAACGGCAGGACCAGCAAGAAGATCACCATCACGGACTGTGGACGACTCTCATAAATGTGACTTCCGTTTTATCTTAATTACCCGAGCATTCCTTCTGTAGCTCAGGAGGAATGCTCCCCTGAGCTACATCTGCTTGGAATGTTCTATAATCTTCGAGCTCTCGATGCAGTTCGTTGGGTTCCATGTTTTCCCTACCCCTTCCAAGTCTAGCTGGTTTGCAGAGTTCAGTTTATGATTATGAAATAAAAACTAAACACAAAAAAAAGAATGAAACACATTAAAAGTAAAATTAGATCCAAAAATATCTGATAAGGCCCTGGCTGGTGTAGCTCAGTGGATTGAGCGCGGGCCTGCGAACCAGAGGATCGCGGTTCGATTCCCAGTCAGGGCACATGCCTGGGTTGCAGGCCAGTTCCCAGCAGGGGACACACAAGAGGCAACTGTACATTGATATTTCTCTCCCTCTCCCTCTCCCCTACCCCTCTAAAGACCAAAAAAAAAAAAAAAAAATCTTAAAAAAAAAAAGTCTTCAAAAATATCTGATAAGCACCTTGAGAACTCACTGAGAATTGCGACTACTTCTATCAAACCAGATATCAATGCTCTATTTTCTCAAATACAATGTTAAACATCACACTAGTTTAATGTTGCCCTCTCTTCTTTTACTTTTATAATAAAAATATTTTCAAAAAATCAGTGATGTTTTATTATTTAGATATGTACATTTTCTATATTAGTGATCGCAAACTTGGGACCTGCTCGACGATTTTAGAAGATTATCAAAAGGGCCGCTGCATAGTTCAGGTTATTATGTGACACTTTTTTGCTTATCTGTGGGGTGGATGTCACAAAAATTATGCATGGACCTTTTTTGCTCATCAATTTTCATTAGTGTTTGTGTATTTATTTATTTTCAAAGACTTTATTTATTTTTAGAGAGGGTAAGGGAGGGAGAGAAAAAGAGGGAGAGAAACATCAATGTGTGGTTTCCTCTCCCACACCCTCCACCGGGGGAGGGGTGGAGGGTGGGCCCACAACCCAATCATATGCCCTAGACTGGGAATCAAACCACCAACCCTTGGGTTTGCAGGCTGGCACTCAATCCACTGAGCCACACCAGCCAGAGCTAGTGTTTGTATATATAATGTGTGGCCCAAGACAACTCTTCTTCTTCCAGTGTGGCCCAGAGATGCCAAAAAGGTGGACACCCCTGGTCTAAGCTATTATTATCAAAAGCAAATAGATGTACATGACATGCTTTACCTAATAATTCTCAATAGTACAAACTTTTATTTTAATCTCTAAAATTGCTGAGCAATAAAACCTTTAATTTTTATTGGTGGGAATACAGACTGATGTGGCCACTGTGGAAAACAATATGGAATTTCCTCAAAAAACTAAAAATGAAACTGCCTTTTGATCCAGTGATCCCACTGCTTAGGATTATATCCTAAGAATCCTGAAACACCAATCCGTAAGAACCTATGCCCCCCAATGTTCAGAGCAGCACAATTTGCATTATCCAAGTGCTGGAAAGATCCTAAGTGCCCATCAGTAAACAAGTGGATCAAAAGACTGTGGTACATTTATACAATGGAATACTATGCAGCAGAAAGAAAGAATTCCTACCCTTTGTGACAGCATGGATGGAGCTAGAGAGTATTATGCTAAGCGAAATAAGCCACGTGGCAAAAGACAAATACCGTATGATCTCACCTATAAGTGGAACTTCATGAACAAAACAAATGAGCAAGAAAACCAGAGACATGGAAATAAAGAACATACTGACAGCAACCAGAGGGGTGGGGATAAGGGATAATGGGGGAAGGGAGGGAAAGATCTAGTCAAGGATCTTGTATAAAGGACCCATGGACATGGACAACAGGGTAGGGATTGACTGTGGGAGCCGGGTTGGGGGATCAGGGCAGGGGAGAGGAACAGAGGAAAAATTGGGACAACTGTAATTTCACAAAAATTAAAAAAAAACACTTTAGTTTTTAATCTATGTGCCCTGAACACATAACTCTCAAAAACAGAGCAGAGGGAAAATGTACACAGACCTAAAGAAAAAAACATGTTCTGATGTCAAAGAGTGGATGAAACCTAGAGAATCTTTATGTAAAGATAGTAAAATAAAATACTACAATGATGTAAGATTTTCCCCCAACTTAGGGAAAGAAACAACAAAGAAATTTCCTATAACAGAAGGAACCTATGATTTTATAAATGGGATAATAGAAAAATAGGTTCCCACAGCAGCAAGTGTCTGATGCGCTAGCTGGGAGCACCACTGGGAACTGCACAGCTGGGAACTGCACAGCTGGGAGGCTGTTTCAGGTGCATGGACTTCAGGATGAGGCAAAGAGGAGAAAGAGCAAGAAGGGAACAGCAGAGAGGAACTGCTGTGCTGTATCAAGAGACACTGGCTATCGGATGTGAGGGCAATCTGGCTGTGACATCTGTCACCCCATTGATCACCAGGGTTGATTCGGCTGATCTGGCTGGCTAGGTGGGTGTCCCCTTCCTCCCATACGGATCCATGTGTGTCTTTCCTGAAGCTGCGAGCTGGGTGGAAGAGGACAACCTTCCCAACTAGAGAAGAGCTACCCTGTCTTCCGTCAAGGGTGTACGAATAGCTGCACTCCCCTGCTAGAACCTCCGAATAAGCTCTCAAGAGACACTGGATATCTACTCTGTTTGTAAATCATAGCAGTACTCTCGAAGCCCAAAATGGGATGGGTAAAGATGCCCCCCCACAAAAAAAAGATACTCCCCAGTGGATAAAATACAAAGCTCTGGATAGCACTATAATTTAAACATGTACTTGTGTGTAATAACACAGTTGTCCCCTCATCCACAGTTTTGCTTTTTGCAGTTTCAGTTATTGCGATCAAATGTGGTCTGAAAATATTAGATAGAAAATTCCAGAAATAAATAGTTCATACGTTCTAAGTTGCCTGCCGTTCTGAGGAGCATGCAGAAACCTCATGCCATCTCAAGCCATGCAGCACTGTCCTGCCCAGGAGGGGCGTCACCGCTTTGCCCAGCTTCTCTGAGCTGTGCATGCTCTTCACCCTTTGGTCACTTTACACACCACATTCACATAACTTTGATTACAGTACATTGTTATAATTGTTCTACTTTATTATTCGTTTTGTTTTTTAATATTTTTAAAGATTTTATTTATTTATATTTAGACAGAGGGGAAGGGAGGGAGAAAGAGAGTTAGAGAAACATCAATGTGTGGTTGCCTCTCACATGGCCCCCACTGGGGACCTGGCCTGCAACCCAGGTTTGTGCCCTGACTGGGAATCGAACCAGCCACCATTCGGTTTGCAGCCTGCACTCAATCCACTGAGTTAACCAGCCAGGGCTATTTTATTATTGCTTTTGTCATTCACCTCTTACTGTGCCTAATTTATAAATTAAACTTTATCACAGATATGTATGTATAGAAAAAAAGTATATTCAGGGTTCAGTACTATCTGTGGTTTGAGGCATCCACTGGAGGTCTTGGAACATATTCCTGAAGATAGGGAAAAACAACTGTACATATCATAAAACAAATATTTGCAGAAATGTATATATGTATGAAATAAAAGGAAGAAGGAAGAAACAAACCCCAGGGAGCTTTCATGTAGTTTGGTCACATCTATTTATAATTATCAAGTTAAAATTAAAACTGGTACTTTTTTTAGATTTTATTTATTTTTTAGAGAAAGAGAGGGAGAAAGAGAAGGAGAGGAACATCGATGTGTGGTTGCCTCTAGTGTGCCCCCAGCTGGGGACCTGGCCCACAACCCAAGCACGTGCCATGACCAGGAATTGAACCAGTGACCTTTTAGTTCACAGGCCAGCGCTCAATCCACTGAGCCACACCAGCCAGGGCTAAACTGGTAATTTTAAAAATATTTTTATTGTATTTTTTTCCATTACTATTTAGTTCCCTTATATATCCCTCTGCCCCCCCCACAATCATCACACTATTGTCCCATGTTCATGAGTCTTTTTTCCTCTTTGCTCAGTCTTTCCCCCTTACCTTCCCCCACTTAGCTGTCATCCTGCTCTCTGTGAGTCTGTTTTTATTTTGCTTTTTAGTTCAAAAACTGGTATTTTAAAAAATGAAAACAAAAAGAACACATTTCATTAGCCATCAGAGCAATAACATATTGCATGCTCTGGAAAACTCCGGAGAATGAAAAATGCAAATAACATTATTATTATTATTATTATTATTATTATTACTACTACTACTACCACTACTACTATCATTATTACTCTTTTTTCCATAACCTTGTTGACAGCTTTTATATATTATTACTCTTGTTATTATTATTAACCTCTTTAATATTGCAGATCCTCTAAAAGGGTTTGGGAACCCACAGAGGTCCCCAGATCTAACTTTGAGAACTGCTGAGCTCAACTGTTATGCTGAGAGAGACGTGGAAATAAAGAACATACTGACAGCGACCAGAAGGGTGGGGATGAGGGATAACCGGGGAAGGGAGGGAAGGGTCTAGTCAAGGATCTGGGGTTATAATAAACAACCCAAGAATCTCAGTTGTTTAACACACACAGGTTTACTTCCTACTTGGACTTCATGTCCACTGAGGGCTGACTGAGGGCTTTGCTCTTCATCATTCTTTTTTTAAAATATATTTTATTGATTATGCTATTACAGTTGTCCTATTTTTCCCCCTTCACTCCCCTCTGCCCTGCACACCCCCTCCCACCCACATTCTCCTGCTTTAGTTCATGTCCATGGGTCATACATATAAGTTCTTTGGCTTCTACATTTCCTATACTATTCTTACCTCCCCCATGTCTATTTTCTACCTACCATCTATGCTACTTATTCTCTGTACCTTCCCCCTTCTCCCCATCACTCCCCTGTTGATAACTCTCCATGTGATCTCCATTTCTGTGATTCTGTTCCTGTTCTAGCTGTTTGCTTAGTTTGCTTTTGTTTTAGGTGTGGTTGTTAATGATTATGAGTTTGCTGTCATTTTACCATTCATATTTTTTATCTTCTTTTTCTTAGGTAAGTCCCTTTAACATTTCATATAATAAGGGTTTGGTGATGATGAACTCCTTGAACTTGACCTTATCTGAGAAGCACTTATCTTCCCTCCCATTCTAAATGACAGCTTTGCTGGATAGAGCAATCTTGGATGTAGGTCCTTGCCTTTCATGACTTGGAATACTTCTTTTCAGCCCCTTCTAGCCTGCAAAGTTTCTTTTGAGAAATCAGCTGACAGTCTGATGGGAACGCCTTCGTAGGTGACTGTCTCCTTTTTTCTTGCTGCTTTTAAGATTCTCTCCTTCATTTGAATTTTGGCTAATGTAATGATGATGTGCCTTGGTGTGTTCCTCCTTGGGTCCAACTTCTTTGGGACTCTCTGAGCTTCCTGGACTTCCTGGAAGTCTATTTCCTTTGCCAAATTGGGCAAGTTCTCCTTTATTATTTGTTCAAATAACTTTTCCACTTGTTGCTCTTCCTCTTCTCCTTCTGGTACCCCTATAATTCAGATGTTGGAATGTTTAATGATGTCCTGGAGGTTCCTAAGCCTCTCATTTTTTTGAATTCTTGTTTCTTCATTCTTTTCCGGTTAGACGTTTCTTTCTTCCTTCTGGTCCACATGCTTGATTTGAGTCCCAGTTTCCTTCACATCACTGTTGGTTCCCTGTATATTTTTCTTTATCTCACTTAGTGTAGCCTTCATTTTTTCATCTAATTTGCGACCAAATTCAACCAATTCTGTGAGCATCCTGATTACCAGTGTTTTGAACTGTGCGTCTGATAGGTTGGCTATCTCTTCATTGCTTAGTTGTATTTTTTTCTGGAGCTTTGATCTGTTCTTTCATTTGGGCCTTTTTTTTTTTTTTGGTCTGTCTTGATGCTCCTGTTACGTAGTGAGGGGCGGAGCCTTAGGTGTTCACCAGGGTGGGGCAACCCACATCACTACGTTGTGACGCTCTTTGTGGGGAAGCGGTCTGAGAGGGAACAATGGCACTCGGTCTGCTCTTTGCCAGATTTCAGTCACTTCCTTTGCTTCCCACCAGCAAATTGGGCCCTTCCGGTGCTGATTCCTGTGTGGGTGGGTTTGTGTATGTTCTAGGACCCTGTGAGTCTCTCCAATGAACTCTCCTGTGAGGCTGGGAGTTTCTCCTGCTGCCTCAACCCCCGAAGGTGTTTTCAATCATAGGTTTGAGGCTTTGTTTCCCTGCACTGGGGACTTGGGTTGCATGATCTGTCTCGCTCCCCAATTGTTCCTCCCAGTTTATCTGCATGCGGATGTGGGACCACTCAATCCACAATCCACCACCTTGCTGGGTCCACTGCTGCTGCCTTGCCAGCCAGCTGCAACCTTGTGCACCCTGCTCCACAATCTGCCACCTCACTGGGTCCACCAGCTGCTGCCTTGTTGCGAGTCCTCTCTGCCCAGCTGCATGTCTCCGCCCCTTATACTGGTCTGGATGAATGTGTTTTCTTTAACTCCTTGGTTGTCAGATTTCCATACAGTTTGATTTTCTGTCAGTTCTGGTTGGGGTTTTTTTGTTTGTTTGTTTTTAAATTGTTATTGTCCTTCTTTTGGTTGTGTGAGGTGGCACAGTATGTCTACCTATGCCGCCATCTTGGCTGGAAGTGTATCATTCTTATTCTTGAGCCAGGCTAGAACATTGCTGGTTATAAGTCAAGGGGGAAAGCAGGTGCTAGAATGTCTCAGATTTAAAGCTTTGGCCTAGTAGCTGTACATGTCATCTCCAATTACAGCTCATTGACCAGATCTAATCATATGGCTCTCCTGCACCACAAGGGGGCCAGGAAGTATAATCCCACCCAAGTGAAAACAATCTTTTCTCCCTGAACAGGTTTTTCTTTTTAATAGGGGAAAAGAATGTCTTTCTTAGAAGCCCTAGCAGACTTTCCATGAGTCAGAATTTGACCAATCTTTGGCCCTGGCTGATGTGGCTCAGTGGATTGAGTGCTTTGATGACTGTGAATCAAAAGGTCCCTGGTTCCATTCCCAGTCAGGGCATATGCCTGGGTTTCAGGCCAGGTTCCCCGGTGTGTGGAGCACGAGAGGCAACCACACATTGATGTTTCTCCCCTCTCTTTCTGCCTTCTCCTCTGTCTAAAAATAAATAAATAAAATCTTTAAAAAAAAAAGAATTTGACCAATCTTTGGCAAAGAAGAGAAATGTCAATCCGAGAGGCTCAGACCCATCACCATACACACCCCCAGGGCAGGGATTAGGAGACTTACATCTATGAACATATCGCTACCCAACCAACAGCTGAAGAAAAATTGGGGTCTAGTTAGCAAGAAAGAAAGAGAAAGGTGATTTCACAATCTTTCCCTCTCATTTTTTGTTTGGTCTGCTCTCACACTAGTAATCACAGTGTATTGAAATAGGCCAGAAACATACATATAAGAAACTATATGTCTTAAAAGGAGAGATTTTCCTTTAAAGCAACACTTGCCTAAGAGATATCAAAACAATATTGTATTTCATCAGGACTTGTTCTAACAAGCTGAAACTAATAAACAGGTGTGGACTTTCAATAACTCCTGGATGCCAGACCCTCATTAGACCTTATTATTGAAGACTCCTTCCTAACCAATAAACAATGGGACCTCTTTTAACCAATTTGGTAAGACCTACGAATTCATTCCATTCTAACCAAAGCATTAGTTTTTAATTATTAGTTAGCGTATTACCGCGGAAACACCTTCCTGATACTCAAAACTCTCTTGAATTCCTCTCAGCAACCCTCCTAGTGAATTTCTTCTTTACTCCTGAGTTTTCTTGGCTGTCAATTACATTCAGCCTTTTTCTTTTTTAAACTTCGATGACTTTTGTTTCATTCATTGATAATCTTTAGAAATGATCAAATTTTACCTTTAAAAAATAGTTTTAAATGGGAATTTGATCCACAATATTACCATCTAGAAAAAGAGTTGTTAAACTTTTTCTGTAAAAGGCAGATAATAAATAGTTTACACTTTGTAAAGGTCTCTGCTGAAAGTACTCAACTCTGTCTTTATAGCACAAAAGCAGCCATAGATGATACATAAATGGATGGGAGCAACTGTGTTCAAATAAAACTTCACTTACAAAACCAGGCTGATGGCTGGATTCGTCCTCCGGAGCCGTAATTTGCCAACTCCTGAACTAGAAGTAAAGCCACTAAACTATGGTCTATTATAAAAGTCAATGTAGCCCTGGCTGGTGTGGCTCAGTAGATTGAGTGCCAGGCTGCAAGCCAAAGGGTTGGTGGTTTGATTCCCAGTCAGGACACATGCCTGGGTTATGGGTCAGGTCCCCACTAGGGGGCGTGTGGGAGGCAACTAATCAATGTGTCTCACACAATGATGTTTCTCTCCCTTTCTCCTTCCCTTCCCCTCTCTCTAAAAATAAATAAATAAAGGCTTTTTAAAAATCAATGTAAAAACAAAATAGAAATGAAGTTGGAGATTCCTAGCTGTAGTCAAATCTCCCAAGATATAGCCTCTACGCAATGGCTCCAAGCTAAAAGGGATCAGAAAGCCACATAGTTTTTTCTATGAGCTGATTGGGGCTAAGTACAAATTGGCCTGTCATATCCTATACAGTGGGCTTTAGGGATCAGAAATTTAAGACCATTTATAGGAAAAGTCAGCAATCAAGGAGTCTAACTCAATTCCAAAACCAAGATACAAGGTGGGTGCCCCTCTGTAGATAACTGAGAAATACCAATCTTACAGATGGCAGGGCCACTCAGAGTCACCAGCCAACCACCCTTCCTCCTGAGTGACCCAGTTTGAGTCGATTGTCCTGGACCTGGAATTGGCCAGGGAGTCAGGTTGTGTCCTTCAAAATAACTGATACTATTAAACTGGGAAAAGTGGTCAGGAACCTGTTTTCTTTGGGGAATTTTAGGCCATACCGAGGAGTTGGTTTGTTATGTATAAGAACCTTGAGCAGCCATAGAAGGTTTTTGACCCCATTTTTGTTTAGCCACAAAAGATTTTCAAACAGTGGCAAACAGTTTTAAAATTTAATTTACAAGCAGCTAAGGCCCTGCTCCTGTGGATCAGGGGAGCAGATGGAAGGAATGGTCATTGTAAACTGGACAAATAATCTGAAATAGTGGCTATCCAACATCAAGAGTTTCTGCAGTGATGGAAAATGCTGTCAAGCATAGTAGCAACTAGCCACATGTGGTACTGAGCTTTCGAAATGTGATTAGTAAGACTAAGGAACTGAATTTTAAAATCTAGTAAATTTTAATTAATTATAATTATAATTTTAGTAGCCACATGTGGTTAGTGACTTCTAGAGTGGACAGTACAGATCTAGAAGTCCAGCATATGTAGCTCTAGTCCCTTGGGAACTCTTGGGATTTGGTGAGAAATCCTCAGTATTCTTATTTTTATTTATTTTCATTTTATGTGTGTGTATTTTTGTTTTTATTTTAAGTATATTTTATGATTATGCTATTATAGTAGTCCCATTTTTTTCTTTCCTTTGATCCCCCTCACCCTGTACCCCCTTTCCCTCCAGCATTCCACCCCCCTCCAGCTCAGTTCATGTCCATGGGTCATACATATAAGTTCTTTGGCTTCTCCATTTCCTATACTATTCTTGACCTCCTCCCACCTATTTTGTACCTACCAATTATGCTTCTTATTCCCTGTACCTTTTGCCCCTTCTCCCCCCTACTCCTCCCTGCTGATAACCCTCCATGTGATCTCCATTTCTGTGATTCCATTCCTATTCTAGTTGTTTGCTTAGTTTTTGTTTTTGAGGTTCAGTTGTTGATAGCTGTGAGTTTGTTGTCATTTTACTGTTCATAGTTTTGATCTTCTTTTTCTTAGATAAGTCTCTTTAACATTTCATATAATAATGTTTTGGTGATGGTGAACGCCTTCAGCTTTACCTTGTCTGGGAAGCACTTTATCTGCCCTTCCATTCTAAATGATAGCTTTGTCGTATTAGAGTAATCTTGGATGTAGGTGCTTGCCTTTCATGACTTTGAATACTTCATTCCAGCCCCCTCTTTCCTGTAAGGTTTCTATTGAGAAATCAGCTGATAGTCTAATGCGAACTCCTTTGTAGGTAACCGTCTCCTTTTCTCTTGCTGCTTTTAAAATTCTTTATCTTTAATCTTGGGTAACTTGATGATATGCCTTGGCGTGTTCTTCTTTGGGTCCAACTTCTTTGGAACTCTCTGAGCTTCCTGGACTTCCTGGAAGTCTATTTCCTTTGCCAGATTGGGGAAGTTCTCCTTCATTATTTTTTAAATAAGTTCTCAATTTCTTCCTCTTCCTCTTCTCCTTCTGGCACCCATATGATTCGGATGTTGGAATGTTTAAAGTTGTCCCAGAGGTTCCTAAGCCTCTCCTCATTTTTTTGAATTCTTGTTTCTTCATTCCATTCTGGTTGAATGTTTATTTCTTCCTTCTGTTCCAAATCATTGATTTGAGTCCCAGTTTCCTCCCTTTCACTGTTGGTTCCCTGTATATTTTCTTTTTTCACTTTTCATAGCCTTCCCTTCTTCCTCTATTTTGCATCTGTACTCAGTCATTTCTGTGAGCTTCCTGATTACCATTGTTTTGAACTCTATCTGATAAGTTGGCTAGCTCCTTGTTGCTTAGTTCTCTTTCTGGTGTTTTGATCTGTTCTTTCATTTGGGCCAAATTTCTTTATCTCAGTGCACCTATTACATTGTGAGGGGTGGGGCCTTAGGTATTCACCAGGGTGGGGCAACCCACTTGGCTTTATCTTGTGGGGCTGTGTGTGGGGCAGGGATTAGAGAGGGAGTAATGCCAGTTGCTGGACTCTTGCCTGTTTTCAGTCACTTTCCCCACTACCCATAAGCAAATTGGGCCCTTGTGGGGCTGATTCCCAGGTGGGTGGGTTTGTATACCTTCTAGGACCTTGTGGGTCACTCCAGTGAACTCTTCCGTAAGGCCTGGAGTTTCTACCACCACTGCACCCCCATAGGTTTTTACTGCCACAGGTTTTGAGGCTTTAGTTCCCTGCACTGGAACCCTGCATTGTGTAGTTTATCTTGCTCCCCAGTTGTTTCTCCTGGCTTATCCATACACAAATGTGGGATAGCCTGGTCCACCAGCCACTTGCACTGCATCCTCTCCACCCCAGCTGCCCATCTCCACCCCTCCTACCGGTCTGAATGAATGTTTCTTCTTTAACTCCTTGGTTGTCAGACTTCCATATAGTTCAGTTTTTTGGAAGTTCTGGTTGGTTTTTGTTTTTTAATTTGTTGTTGTCCTTCTTTTGGTTGCTCAGGGAAGCAAAGCATATCTACATATTGCCTCCATCTTGGCCAGAAGTTCTCAATATCCTTACTTTTAGAGAGAGGGAAAGGGAGGGAGAGAAAAAGGAAAAGAAACATCTACGTGGGAGAGAAATATTGATCAGTTGCCTCTTGCAGCCTAGGTATGTGCCCTAAATAGGAATTGAACCCACAACCTTTCAGTGTACAGGACAACACTCCAACCAACTGAACCACACCATTAGGGCAGTGTACATATATTTTATTAAGATAATCTGAAAGATAATTCTTTTTTTTAAAAGATTTTATTTATTCAGTTTTAGACAGAGAGAAGGGAGGGAGAAATGGAAGAGAAGGATCAATGTGTGCTTGCCTCCTGTGTGCCCCCAACTGGGGACCTGGCCTGCAACCCAGGCATGTGCCCCGAGCGGGAATCGAACTGGCAACCCCCTGGTCCACAGGTCGGCACTCAATCCACTGAGCCACACCAGCCAGGGCTCTGAAAGATAATTCTCATTAAGATAATCTGCCCGGGTGGCTTGGTTGGTTAGAGCGTCGTCCCATGCACCAAAAGGTTGAAGGTTCTACCCTCGTCAGGGCACATACCTGGGTTGCAAGTTCGATCCCCAGTCAGGACATGTAAGGGAGGCAACCATCAATGTTTCTCTTTCTCTCTCTCTTTCTCTCTGTCTCTCTCTCTCTGTCTCTCTCTCCCTCCTCACCCCTCTTTAAAATCAGTTAACATATCCTCGGGTGAGAAGTAAATACACACACACACACACACACACACACACACACATATATACACATATATATAGTCTGAAAGAGTTTTTGCTACCTACAGCTTCTCTCCTCATACACACTCTCACTTAGATGTTTAGCATTCAGAAAGTGCAAACAAGATACAGGAGAAATATATGTGACAAGAAAAAGTTTCTGAGATGTACTAAACTAAATTACGGTGGGCAGGAAAGTAAAAGAGGCAAGAATAATTAGCCAGCTAATAGCTGTGGACAATGAGCAAAAGACTGCTCACATCCCTGGGTGTGTGTTAGAGCTTTGGATCAAGCTCGAGGTGTGCATTAGCCCACTCTGGACACCACTACAACATGAATATGTATGAACTTTCAGGACTGTTGCCTGTAACCAATCAAGAGTTGTAAATATTTCTTCCTTATGGATTGTGCACCTATACTAGAACTGCTCCCTTTCACCTTTTCACTCCCCCTTTATCTGTAGCTAGTGTAAATTCTTTCAAAACAACGTATACCTTCCTTATACCTTCCTCCTGGGTGGGAGTGGAGGAGTCCCAGAGATGGGCAGAGAGGTGCGGAGATGCAATGTGGCGCTGAGAGGCAGTGGCAGCAGTGGAACAGACAGTCCCACATTTATGTATGGTGGATAAAAATTGGGAGAGATACCTTGGGATTAAGAGGGATACCTTGGGAGAAAGTAATCCCAGCCCTGGGCCAGACTGCATAGCCCAGGGTTCCAGCACCAGGCAGATAAATTCCCATAACTTCTGGCTGTAAAAACTAGTGGGGTTTGGGGCGGTGGAAAAAACTACCAGATGTTCAAGATATGGAAGGTGGATGAAGTGACTGGAAACAGGGCAAGTGCTGAGCAAACCTCCAGAAGCCAGGTAGCAGCATTGTCCTCTCTCCCAGCCCTCTCCCAGGGAAGAGTCACAAAACAGAAAGGTGGGTTGCCTGACCCTGGTGATTATCTAAGGCTCCACCCTACAGAATTTACAGATGCCTTTTCTACAATAGGCCATGCTACTAAGACAGGGAGTTAAAGCAGCTCTACCTAACACACAGAAACAACTACAGGGATGCTGCCAAGTTGAAGAGACAAAGAAATGTTGCCAAATGAAAGAACAGAAAAAGAACTAAATGAAATGGAGAGAGCCAACCTGTCAGATGCAGAGTTCAAAACACTAACTATCAGGATGCTCAAAGAACTCATTGAGTACAGCAACAACATAAAGGAAGAAATGAAAGTTACACAAAGTGAAAAATCTACAGGGAACCATCAGTGGAGGAGAGGAAGCTGGAATTCAAATCAAGCACTTGGATCATAAGGAAGAAATAAGCATTCAACCAGAACAGCAAGAAGAAAAAGAATTCAAAAAATGAGGATAGTATAAGGACTCTCTGGGCCATCTCTAAACAAACCAACATCCAAATCATAGAGATGCCAGAAGAAGAAAAGGAAGAGCAAGAAATTGAAAACTTATTTGAACAAATAATGAAAGAAAACTTCCCTAATTTGGTGAAGGAAATAGACATACAAGTTCAGGAAGCACAGAGAGTCCCAAACAAGTTGGACCCAAAGGGCAACACCAATACACATCATAATTAAAATGCCAAAGGTTAAAGATAAGAGAGAATCTTAAAAGCTGCAAGAGAAAAGCAGAGAGTTACCTAGAAAGGAGTTCCCATAAGACTGTCAGCTGATTTCTCAAAAGAAACTTTGCAGGCAAGAAGGGATGGCAAGAAATATTCAAAGTGATGAAAAGCAAGGACCTACAACCTCAATTACTTTATCCAGAAACCTATCATTTAGAATTGAAGGGCAGATAAAGTGCTTCCCAGACAAAGTAAAGCTAAGGAGTATATCATCACCAAAACATTATTACATGAAATGTTAAAGGGACTTATTTAAGAAAAAAATCAAAACTACGAACATTAAAAGGGTAAAAAATTCACAACTATCAACAACTGAACCTAAAAAAAAAAAAAAAAAAAAACAAATGAAGCAAGCAACCAGAACAAGAACAGAATCATAGATACAGAGATCATTTGGAGGGTTATCAGCTGGGTGGGGGAAGGGGAAGAATGGGGGTAAAAGTGCAGAAATTAAGAAGCATAATTGGTGGTACAAAATAGACAGGGGGATGTTAAGAATAGTATAGGAAATGAAGAAGCCAAAGAACTTATATGTATGACCCATGGACATGAACTTAAAGGTGCGGGGGATTGCTGGCAGGATGGGGAGTACCAGGCTGTAGGAGGAACTCTATCCAGCAGCATGCTCTTCCTGGCCACCAAGGATGAGAAATAAGTCATCCCGGACACAGTCTTGGCATTCCAGTGGAAAAGGGAGTGGCAATTCCCTCCAGTGGAGAATGCCCCCAGTCCTTCTCTGACATGGCTTTTATGAGAAGTGCAGGGGGATACAGCACACGTGCATAGCTGATTAATCAATGTCCAACAAGCTTATAGTCATAAAAAAATTACACTATCTATAGATAACAATGAAAGAAACACAAAAATCTTTTCAGGCTGGGGTCTGCGAGACATGCAGGCGCAAGATGGCTGTAAAGGCGTGTATCATGAAGTAGGGAGTTTCACTCCTTATGCCTTGAACTCAAGCATCTGGGTTATACTAACAGGGCTTATTACTGAGCAGAGCTGGCTTCAGAGGACAAAAATACACATTTCAGGCCTGATTCCCACAGGACCCCTGGTGTTAGAGTCGAGTCAAGCCTGCCACCTGCGTTATGACCTGGTTTTCCAGGGAGACTTACCAGCCCCTTTCAGAGCTTGCTCTTGTGGGGCTACAATCTCTGAAACCACAATGAGCAGTCCCCAACACCGGGCGGAGGTGGGCAAAGGGGTAAAAATTGGGACAACTATAACAGCAAAATCAAAATATATTTTTTAAAAAAGAGAAGTGGTTTATGTACACAAGAGTGTATTGGAAGAACTGAAGAGAATTCTTGATAACAGTATAATTACAAAATAAGATGATGTTTTGTGGCTTCCCCCTGACAGGAGCTTGAAATTGTAATTGGAGATGAACACATTTCTTTTACTACATCAAAAATGGGTTCTCAGGCTGCTGGCCCAGTAGCTCAGTTGGTTAGAGCATCATCCCAATATGCCAAGGTTGCAGGTTTGATCCCCTGGTCCGGACACATACAAGAATCAACCAATGGATGCATAAATAAGTTGGAACAACAAATCAATGCTCCTCTATCTCTCTCCTCTTCCTCTCTCTCTCATAAATCAACAAACAAAAATGTAAAAAGAAAAGAAAATTAATGTAGAGAAGTGACAGTGAAGTCATTTAAAAAAAATAGATTCTCTTATTGATGAGAATCAGTCAAAGGATTCTGAAGGCCTTTGAGCATTTTACGATTTGGGATAGGATCTATAATGTTCAGTTTTCAGTCTTGTTGAATTACATTTCAATTTAGATTAAGCCAATCTAAATTGTGTGTGTTTTTGAAGTTGTTTTATATTTAATTAAGGGATAGGTAAAGGAGGGTTTATTTGTCATTTACTTATTGGGATTTTTATGAATGTGAAGCAAACAAATTTTTGTATGCAAACTGAAAATGAGAAATACATAAATAGGCTTATGGTTATCTTCATTCGTGTCTATGTAGGCTAGACCATCCCCACCCCCATTAAAGTCTATAAATAAAAGACACCTTTCATGGAAATTTTGCTCTAATAAAACTTATCACAGCCTGGGGAAAAAAATTGCTCATCAACTCCAGGGCACATTGGTCTTTTCCACCTAGTCCTGCTGCTGGTGGTTTAGACTTCATGTCCCAGGACCTGGTCCTTTCCTGCCTAGCATATAGCTCAATAAACTTTCTTTCAGAAAATCTTTCAGTTGTAAAGCTTTTTGTTTAACATCTGCTATGGTATGAGTACCTGAGGTCCCACCATGCCTCATGGCCCGTGTTTCTCACAGAGGTCAAGAAAGGTTCCTGAACACAGTCCTCCAAGTCAGGGCTGTATTGCCTCCAAACACTTCTAAAAACTCTTGCCTCACTCCTATCCTCTCCTGGAATCCTCTCTCACACCCTGGGGCTGCACCAGACTGAGCCACACCTGTCCAGTTTTTGTACCAGAGCCCCACAGCTGCTCTCTTCAGCGGTACAGAGTCTATACCTTAGACCCTAACCCAGATCATTCCCTGTTCCTCAGCAACAACGCACCAAATGGCATATAGTGCATCATCTCACTAAACTGAGGTACTCTTGAAGTAGGGCTGCTCATTTGAAACCAAAGTGCTGAGTCCTGGGACTTTTCTGACTTCATTAGGCTTTAGTTGCTTGGGGCCTGTATTGAGGGAAGGGATGGTGGTGACCTGTATCAGCGTGGTCCCTGGAGACCTGGTGATAGAGGTAGGGGATGGGTATCTGGCTCTGGGAATGGAAGGAGCTGTTACTCTGCCTGCCACAAGAGGGAGCACCAGGGGGAACATCTTGATCAAACCAATTAATTAGGTTTCTTATACAGATTGTAGTCATCCTTGGCTGGTGTGGCTCAGTGGATTGAGTGCTGACTTGTAGACTGAAAGGTATCTGGTTTGATTCCCAGTGAGGGTGCATGCCTGGGTTGCAGGCCAAGTCCCCAGTTAGATGTGTGAGAGAGGCAACTGGTCAAAACACATCATGTTTCTCTCTCTCTTTCTCTTACTTTCCCTTCTCTCTAAAAGTAAATAAAGAAAAAAATCTTTAAAAAAAAGATTGCAGTCAGTATGACCTCAACTTTTATCAAGGGTCTCTCAAATATGCCCATTTTGAGGGTTACTCCATTTAGTAACGTGGAGTGTGCATTTTAGACCCCACTTCAAGTTTTTTTGGAGTACATTCCGGAAAGTCTTTCAGAGAATGCACAGTAACCTAGCAAGACTATGACCAAGGGAAGATAGTTGACAGATTTAGCAAATAAAAATACAAGACACTTACCCTGGTTGGCGTGACTCAGTGGATTGAGCACCAGCCTGAGAACCAAAGGGTCTCCGGTTTGATTCCCAGTCAGGGCCCATGCCTGGCCAGGTCCCCAGTAGGGAGTGCACAAGAGGCAACCACACATTGATGTTTCTCACTCTCTCTTTCTCCTTCCCTTTCCCTCTGTCTAAAAATAAATAAATAAAATCTTTTTAAAAATATAAGACACTCAATTAAATCTGAATTTCAGATAAACTCAAATAAAATTTTAGTGTTCCCCTCATATATTTCATGGCGCATAGTTATATCAAAAAAGTATTTGTTGATTATCGGAAATACAGATTTAACTAAACATCAATTTTTTTCAGTATGTTTACTGATTTTAAAAAGAGAGGAAGAGAAACATCAATTGGGTGCCTCCCAATACACCCCCAGGGATGGAACCCACAACCTATGTATGGGCCCTGATGGAGAATCAAACCCTCAAACTTTTGGTGTACGGAACAATGCTCCAACCAACTGGGCCACAGCAGACAGGGCTCAACGTCTATTTTATCTGACAAACTTACCAGGGGGGTTAGATCTGTTTTAAGTTTTCCAAACTGAAATATTTGCAGCCTTGATGGCATCTGTTCTGGTATGCATTAGAGCAGACATCCAGATTCTTTTCTGAGGAGACATATGGCCCTGCCCACAAGATCTTCCCAGAGCAGCCCTGACCAGAAGTGGAACGACTTCTGATTTCTGTGCATCCTCCTTTCACAAGGAGACCCAGTAGTGCCCAGCTTGGCTGATGTGGAACAGAAGTGGCTCTGCCCTCAACCAGCAGTCTCCTGCTTCCTCCGTTCAGTGCCTTCGAAAGGTTGGCTGAGAGAAACAATATTTTTTAAGAATTATCTGAAGAATGTCTTTTTTTTTTTAGGTCAGTGGTAATCAACCTTTTTAGTGAGAAGGCTAATTCAGGGAAAAGTGACCTGTTACCAAGTTTGTAAAAAAAGAAAGTATCTTTTTTAATCAGAAATGTAATATCAACAACTTTTGTTTAAGCATGCTTTTATTGTTTCTCCAGTTGCTAAAGGGTTTCATTATTTTGCCTGAACTTTCAGAAACTTCAAAACATGCATGCCCTGGTATATCTGATGTAATGCTCTACCTTTTACCAAAGTTTGTGGTCTAGAAAAGCATTTTTGGAGCTGGTTCAGTTAGTTTTTCCTTAACTGACCCTATTATCCACTTAATTGCGAAAAGTGTTTTGTGTTTTTATTCAGGCATAACGACCATACAATAGGTGCATAAAGTATACTAATCTCTTTTTAAGATTTTATTTATTTGCCCTGGCGGCTGTGGCTCAGTGGATTGAGCACCAGCCTGTGAACCAAAATGTCGCTGGTTCAATTCCAGTCAGGGCACATTCCTGGGATAGGGGTCAGGTACCTAGCTGGGGCATGCAAAAGGAACCAATCAATGTTTCTCTCACACATCGATGTTTCTCTCCCTCTCGTTCTCCCTCCCATACCCTGCTCTCTGAAAATAAATAAATAAAATCTAAAAAATAAAAATAAAACCCAATGGCAAAAAAAAGAAAAATATTTTATTTATTTATTTTTAGACAAGGAGGGAGAGAAACACCAACATGAGAGAGAAACATCTATGGGTTGCCTCTCATACTCACCCTGACCAGGGACTGAACCAGAAACCCAGACGTCTGCCCTGATTGGGGATTAAACCAGCAACCTTCACTTTGCAGGACAATGCCCAACCAATGAGCCACACCAGTCAGTGCTAAAGTGTTAATGTTAATGGTACAACTCAATGAAATTTTGCATTTATATACACCTGAGTAGCTGCCACCTAATCAAGATACAGAACTTTTCTGCACTCAGCAAGTTCCTTTGCGCTCTTTCCCAGTCAATATTTCCTATAAAGGTAACCACTATTCTGAATTTATCACCATTGATTAGTTTTGTTTGTCTTTAACTTTCATATCATTAGAATCATACAGTATGACATGTATTCATTGAACATATCTTCTGTGAGATTCATCCATGTTGTGGCACATATTAGTAATTCATCTTTTTTATCACCGCATATTATTCCACTGTAGGAATATACCATAATTTATTTGTCAAGTTCCCTGGACATTTATGCCATTATGGGGTTTTGGCTCTTGTGAAGAGCCAAATAAAGCTGCTATCGACACTATGCTATACTTATGTCTTTTGGCGCACTCATTTCTCTTGCATCTAATCATGGAAGTATGATTATTGGATCATAATGTAGGTATATGTTTAGCTGTAGTCAATATGGCCAAACAACTTTCTACCCACCCTCCCACCCCCGCAGCAATGTATGATAATTTCAGCTGTTCCACATCCTCAGCAGCATGTGGTATTGTCCACAGGCTGCTGAATTCTAGCTATTCTGGTGGGCGTATGGTGGTATCTCTTGGTGATTTAAATTTCAGTTTCTCTCAAGTGATGTTGTACCACTTCCCGTATGCACACTGGCAATCGGCCATTCTCTTTTTGTGAAGCACCTGTTAAAGTCTATTGTAACTCATGTCCAAAGATGACCCCCAATGATCCATCATGCCTCCTGGTATTAATATTCATGACCTTCGTAGTTGTCCCTTCCTTCATTGGATCTGGGCTGGGCTGTGACTCACTCTAGCCAACAGAATGCTGCAGAAATGGTGCTGTGCCAGTTCTGGGCCTAAGCCTTCAGAAGGCATGGCAGCTTCAGCTTTGGAGCTCTCTGGAGTTCTGAGCCACCAGTAAGAAATGTAGCTACCCTACTGGAGAGACCATGTGTTGGAGGAGGTCATTGAGAGGACATGACCTCTAGCTGACCTTAGAACTGGACTGCAGCAATCAGAGACTCTTCATCCCCTCCCCTATTCTTGGATTGTATGTTCTGTCCACTGGTCCCACAGCGAGAGCCATGTTAAAGGACGAAGGCTTGCGAGCAATGGGTTGTTGACACCATCTGGATGATATACGTGACTGAACACAGTGCGGCCTTCTATATAAACTTCTGAAATTTTGGTAGGCAGAGCAGATAGCTAATCTTTTCGTTCAAGCCTTGCATGTTCCCTGCAAGTTCCCTGGCTTATTAAACCTGCCACCTACCAATCTGGTTTCCCACAGGAACCCTCGGTGCTAGTATTGGGAATGCCTGCCTCCAGCATTCCCGGCATTCCAGTCAAGACTTACAGGCCTCTTTCGAGGCCTTTCTCACGTGGGACTACAGTGTCTGATACCACACAAAGTGGTCCCCAACAATATTACATATGGAAAAAGATTTCATTACACCAAAGAGTCCTCTCCATGTGTTCCTCTGGATGAGAGATACTCTTGCTTGGGCCTCTTTGTTTTCAATGTTAGGAAGCTTAAATCAGTGATTCTCAAACAAGGGTATCTTGGCATGGAGGAACTATCAGAACTACCAGGGCAGCTTTTCAAACTGGCATAGTTCAAAGGTAGAAAAGGCAGACAGAGTATGTAGAATGGTTAAAGCAAAATATGCACGCCATGAAGACCCTCGCCTACAAACTGCTTGCTCCAATTCTGTAATTCTCAAACATTTCGGTCTCAGGACCTCCTTACACACTCATTCTCTCTCCAAGAAAAACATTGATGCAAGAGAGAAATATCGATGGGTTGCCTTCCATACACGCCCTGACAGGGGGCAAACTTGCAACCTAGGCGTGTGTCCTGACCAGTGATTGAACCAGCAACCTTTTGGTTTGTGATATGATCGATACCCACCCAATGAAACCACATAGGGCAAGGCCCTCCTTATGCTTTTTTTTTTTTTTTAACATTTCATTTACTTATTTTGACAGAGAGGGGAAGGGAAGAAGAAAGAGAGGAAGAGAAACATTGATGTGTGATTGCCTCTTGCATGCCCCCTACTGGGGACCCGGCCTGCAACCCAGGCATGTGCCCTAACTGGGAATCAAACTGACGACCCTTTGGTTCACAGGCCAGCACTCAATCCACTGAGCCACACCAGCCAGGGCCCTCCTTACACTCTTAAAAATTATTGAGGAATCAAAAGAGCTTTTGCTTATGTGGATTGTATCTATCAATATTTACTGCATTTGAAGTTAAAACTGAGAAATAATTGAAATATTTATTAATCTGTTTAAAAATAATAAATCTGTTATATGTTCATGAGAACCTATGTGTGTTTTTCATACCTGCATCTATCTGCACACAGCCTTTTGGGATATCATGTATCAAGTAGCCTTTGAAAACCTAAATTGCACACTTGACATCATGGCAATAGTTTTGGCTTTGGGCACCCCTTGAAAGAGTCTTGGGGACCCCTCCAAGAGTTCCCAGACCATATTTGAGAACTGCTACTGTAAGACAATAATCCTTAACTCTTTCCCCACCCTAACAGACCTGAGGAATAGGACTTGCTCCTTTAAATAGCACAGTGGATTGCCAAAGCAATGAATCTTGTGGGAGGAAGGAAGAACATTTTCCTCTAGGGAGACACCCTATGCACCTTGTCTTTCCTACCTGTGAACAATACCAGTTGTCTCATTTTTCTGTTTGTTGGATTAATTACTGATTCTTTATCCTTGGAGGGACAAATGCCAGCAATGAGTGACTGAGGAGACTTAGAAGCTCCAAGGTTGTGTTAACAAGTCTGAAGTTGTTACCACCAACTTTACCTTCGTTGTCCACCATGCACTAGCTAAGGTTAGCAAGATAAGCAATTGAATCCAGTTAATTGTTGGGCCCCTGCATTGATACTGCTTTGTTCCCATGTGACTTCTCATCTCCCCTCTCTCCTGCTTCCCTAGGATGTTATCTTCCAATAAAGCACAAGTATGTAGGCTTTGCCTCAGCCTCTGCTTTTAGGGAAACTGGACTAATAGAATATTATTATATTTTATATTATTGGTAAGAAAATAGATATATATGTGTATGGATATTCTTTGTTTACCCCTTGTCAAACATACTCAAGAAGAGTCAGGAGGCTTTGTTAGAAAGAAATGACAAATATTTATTCAAGGGCCTTAGGGTTTGAAAACCAGAAATACTACTAAGGCAATACCCAGAGTGTTCCAAAGTAGAAAGAAGAGTCCGAGAGTTCTATAGGAAAAAGTACATTCTTGAGAAGAATCAGTTCTGCGCTCTTAGCCTTGAACTGGTCCAAGACAGTATTCATCAGGTGTCCAGTGGTCTAGGCAATGGAACATTTTCTTTTTGAGGCCATTCAGATGGTTAACTGAAGGCCTGATGTCTGTCCAGGGATTAACGCACAACACACTGATGCGCATCCAGGTATTGATGCAGACCGGAAAGTTCAAGAGCTTCAGTTCCCAGAGTCAGTTAAAACAAAAATTTTCTTAACCCACTTGAAGTTAATAATTTGGCAGCTTGACCACAGTCACTCATTTTATTTCTTCACTCTATTCTTCACCCTCCATTTTCATTCTCCCCGCTTCTGCTTCCTGACCTGTCCCCCGAGAGGGTGACATTTATGGGCCACATCATGGGCTCCCTCGCTTCTGGTAGGTCACACACACACACACACACACACACACACACACACGGAAGGAGCTGGCAGGTGATCAGAGGGTAGGAGGAGAGTGAGGGGTGCTTCACCATCCCTTGCTGGTTTTCCTAAACTGTGCTGTAAATAGTTCCTTCATTAAACTCTCCTCAATTTCTGAGATGTCATATGTTTCTTAAGCGGGGTTATACTGAAATACACTGAGGGGTTGAGTGACTTTCCCAAGGTTGCACAAAGCGTAAGTGACAGAACCCCTGAGAGTACTTCTTCTAACGCAGAGAAGGATGGAGCCTTTTCCCAGTTTGGCCGGCCTGCCCAGCCTCCTCCCAGAATCTTGTACCTTGCCCAACCTGCTGGAATCTGTGATCCTTTTGTTGGGATGGGATTGTATTCCCTAGGGCTCCCTTCCCCGACCTGGCCGCAACTCCAGTAACCAGAGCTGTGTGAGAGCCCAAGCCACTGGGGTAGCCGCACCCCAAAGAGAGGTGAGGTCTCGGATGAAGCAAGCCAATGAGGGGCCACCTTCCCTGTCCAAGGGCTACTGCTCACCTATAGCCCTGCCTCAATGACATTGGTCTCCCAGCCCCTGGCTATCCTCTCCTCCCTGCCCCACCCAACAGGTATCCTGGAACTAGGACATCTGCCTCCCACCCCCACCCTGGGCCTCCAGAGATGTGAGATGGGACAGGGATCTGGGTTGGGCCTTCAGGCTCCCTACTTCCCCCTTCCAAGCCCAGATCTTCTCAGATTCCCAGAGATGGGCTCTAGCCAGGGAGGGTGGGGCTGCTTCTGGGACCATCAGGAGTCACACGCTGCTTAGACAGTGACAGAGCTGTGGCAGGGAGCAGACCTTCACTCATCTCTGTGCCTCCAGCTGACTCAAATGTGCCATGTTACAGCACCTGCTTCTCCCACTTGTGACCCTCGGTAACCTCAGGAGACAGAAGATGGCTGCAAGGGGCCTGGGTCCTAGCATCTGAGCTGGAAAGCAGGACTTTTGAGCTCTGTTCAGGGAGTTGAGTGTCAGAAGAAGGGGAGGGGGCCAACAGAAGGAGGGAGTGAGGTGTCAGGAGGGAGAGAAACAGCCTGTGAGAGAAGGGAGAAAGGAGGCCTGGCTGCGGTGGGGAGAGGGAGTAGTTGTAAAACGTGGTGGGGGAGGGAGTCAGGGAGGGCAGGTTGCAAGTGTAGTTCTCCAAGTTTCTTCCTGCCTCCCTCTTTCCAGTCATCAGCCCCATCCCAGGAGCCTTCCAGAACTCAGGTAAGGCAGCTGGACTGGGGAAAGTCAGGTGGAAAGGCACAGCGGATAGGAGGGGTATAGCATGGGTGCTGAGGTGGAGGGGGCAGTGCTGAAAGGGCAGGGAAAAGGAAGGTAGGGCGTGGGGGATGGAGAAGGAAGGCGAGGGCTGGGCAGTATGAGGGGCTGGAAATCAGTATCTTCCTCTTTTTACCCTCTGACTCCCAGCTCTCAGTCCTACTCAGGAAGAATCTGAAGATCTGGGTAAGAGGGGAATGGGAGTGGGAAGGGGGTGGCCTCAGATCTAAAAGGAGGTTAAGGCTGGCTTAGGCAATGAGAGAGATGGAAATGACCAGAAACTTAGAAGTGCATAGATCTACTTTGTTTTTTGTTTGGGGTAGGGGGCGGGCAAACTGAAGCGAGTTGGGGACGAAGCTTTGTCCTTAGTAACCTGGACCTTTGCAGTGAGGGACAGGGATGCGATATGACCTCCATGGTACCCCACTGCAGACTGTGGTCGCCTTGAGTCCTCTACCAGAATCATGGGGGGCTCAGACGCACAGCCGGGCAGCTGGCCGTGGCAGGTGAGCCTGCACCAGAATGGGGGCCACATCTGCGGAGGCTCCCTCATCGCCCCTTCGTGGGTCCTCTCAGCTGCTCACTGTTTCGTAAAGTGAGTATTCACCCGTGCCCAGCTACTCTCCTTCAAAAAAGCCAAATCTGCCCCGCAGCTTTGACCCTGTGTACTCAGCTACTTTGGAAACTAGCTGCCCCACCCCACCCCCGCCTCCCTGCCCTACCCGGAAGCCAGGTGCTCTGCGATGTATCCTAGTTTTGAGTGTTAATGCTGCTAAATATCCAAGTCTGAATTCCATCGTTCCACACCCCCAATCAACCGCCTCCAGTTCTTAACTTCGGTCGCCCCCAGCCCCCAAGGTGAACCTGACCCCGCCCGTCCTGGGTTCCCGCTATCCCTACCTTCTCCCAAGTTCTGAGCCCCCACGCCCACGAGAATCTGCCCTCCGTTAGGGTTAGTCTAACCCCCTCCCGCCTCGGCCTTGGCGCAGCAACGGGACCTTGGAGCCCGCGGCCGAGTGGTCGGTACTGCTGGGCGTGCACTCCCAGGACGGGCCCCTGGACGCCGCGCACGTACGCGCAGTGGCGGCCATCCTGGTGCCGGACAACTACAGCAGCGTGGAACTGGGAGCCGACGTGGCCCTCCTCCGTCTGGCTTCGCCCGCCAGGCTGGGCCCCGCCGTGAAGCCTGTCTGCCTGCCCCGTGCCTCACACCGCTTCGCTCACGGCACGGCCTGCTGGGCCACCGGCTGGGGGGATGTACAGGAGGCGGGTGAGTGAGACGGTCGGAGGCTGGGGAGGGTTATCGGAGAGGTGGAGCCTACTGAACCGTCCTCTGGGCGGGATCCCACAGGTGAGTCCGAAAAGCTAGGCCCCTAGGTGGGCGTGCCCGGGGGGGGCAGGCCCTCGGGAGGTGGGGCCCACGGGGCGGGGCTTGGAACGAGGTTTGCTCCGCCAAGGTTGAGTGCCTTGCCAAGCTCCATCAGTCATCCTCCCCAAGGACTCTCTAAGACGAATTCATAACCCCCATTCCCTCCTCACCTCTCCTTCCAGTTTTGTCTTTCCTGGCTTTAGGTTCAGACTAGAGTTCCCATCCTAGTCTGCTATTTCAGACAAAGCACTACACCCAGTCCATTTCTTCCTCTGAAAACTGAGGGAAATAGGGCCCATTTCTCAGGGTTGCTGAGTAGATTAAATGAGAAAATGCATAAAGCTTTTAATAGAATGAATAGCATAGCAGCAATTGATACATTTTAGATATTTTTCAGAGGTGTCCAACTTTTAGGAGTCTCTGGGCCACAGTGGAAGGAGAGTTGCCTTGGGCCACACATTAAATATACAAACAATAACGAAAACTCATGAGCAAAAAAACAAAACAAAACAAAACAAAAAACATGTTTTAAGTAAATTTACAATTTTGCGTTGGGCCATATTCCCAGCCATCCTGGGCCCCATTCAGCCTGCAGGTTGCAGGCTGGTCACTCTGCCTGGGAGATCCCAGCACTAAAGCACAGCGCCTGGTGTGCAGCAGGCTTTCAGCAAGTGTCATCTTCTGTCCTCTTTCTTCCCACCCCCTTCCTCCCACCTCTCTCCCCCCACCCTATTCTCCCCCCATTCATCTCTCTACCCCCACCTTCTGTCTTTTCCCTACTCGCCCTCATCACTCTCATTCATTTACTCCACCGTTCATTTATCCAACAGATATTTTCCGAGCACATTCTTGTGCCAGGCTCTGTGTTAGGCATTAGTGATACACCAATGAACATAACAAGCAAAAACTTCTGCCTTCTCAGAGTCTGCATTCTAGTGGGTAAACAATAATACTTATTTAGCTAAATAAGCAAACACTTATGTTAGAAGGTATGGGGAAAAATAAATAACTTTTCCATTCCCCATCATCCCCATTATCCAATGTTATCTTTCCATATTAGCAAGACCCCCCACGATAATTCCACATTTGTAATCAGTCCCTTGCAATGCCTGGAGCTTTAGAGAGGGTACTTGGAGAGGAGATGCCACAGCCTCGGCTTTCAGGGGCCCCATTAAGGCAGGACATAACATGAAAGGGTCAGTCTGAACCCCTAGGAAGTCTGCCTGGATGGGGACAGGCGATCCTGACAATTGGCACCCACAGCAGGAGATTTCTGGTGAGGTTGTGTGAAATCAGGACATAAACTGACATAACAGGAAGGCGGGAGGACATGGAGGCCACCCTGCAGACCCAGGTGAGGCATAGTAGATGGAGAAGAGTCAGGCTGCCAGGCTGAAGTGGAGGGGGCAGAGGCTGCAAAAGCTGCTGGGGCTGGACCATGAAGGCCTTAAGGTCAGACTGAGGGCCAGTGTACCCCACCAGCTGCAGGGATCCCCAGGACAATTCCTGAACTTCCCTGGTTGACCCTCAAGTATAGCCTCAGCAATCCCCTGACCTCTCAGGATTCTAGGTGGGGAGGGAAGGAGCTCTGCCCACACTGTCCCTTACCCTTTCTGGATCCTGAGACTTTGTCTCCATTAAAAGCAGGTTCACCTCAGGAAAGGATTGAGGCCTCAGATTTAGACAGTGGGGTCCATTTGATATTCATTGGTAAGATCAGAGCAGAGATTTAAAAACATTTCTCTGGCATCAACAAGTGAAGGGTGGGTTGGGGAACAGATCAGTGAGGAGGCCAGGCCACTCCTCCGGGCCCAAGGTTATGCCTCCTGATCTAGGGCAGTTGCAATAAAAATGCCAAGAGGTAGCAAATGAAAAGTTTTCTGGACTTGGGAACTTATTGGGGAGGGGAAATTGAGACATGGATCAGGAACGACACCAGATTCCATTCCTGGCAACTTGGCACAAGACCGCATGTAGTGTGTGTGGCATCTTTGTTGAAAAGGGTACCCTCTCAGGACTGCCACAGCCCATGTCAGGAAGCAGAGCTTAGTGGTTTTAGCCCCCACAGGCATCGTTTGTTGGCTGGGAACCTTTGTGCAGGACAAAACGATACATGGCATCTCTCACTGGGTGCTTGATGGGATCATTCTTGAGAGGAGGATGTTGGAAGAAGGACAGAGGAGCAAGAGGAGATGATGTTTGTTTTTGGAAGCGGTGGGCTGCAGTGCCATGAGGCATCTAGATAGAGATGGTCAGGAGGCAGCTGGAGGGGAAAAAGCAGAGCTCTGACAGGGGACTCCATGCGTACCTCACAGCATTAGCTCTCTGGTTCTGCCCGCAGACCCCCTGCCTCTTCCCTGGGTGCTGCAAGAAGTGGAGCTAAGGCTGCTGGGAGAAGCTGCCTGTCAATGTCTGTACAGCCGGCCTGGCCCCTTCAACCTCACTTTTCAGCTATTGCCAGGGATGCTGTGTGCTGGATACCCAGAGGGCCGCAGGGACACCTGCCAGGTGAGGGGACGCCCCTGCACCTGCCTGACAGGGCCGGGCAGAGCCATAACCAATAGGAAGCAGTGTGAGAAACAGGAAAATCCCCTCTCTTTCATATCTTTGAACCTTATCTGCAGAAAGAGGACTAGATGGCCAATAGATAGGAGTGATGTGAAGATTATAAATGGATAGAACTTGGGGCTCAACAACTGCTATTTGTGGCAGTATGTGCAGTGGTTACACACCAGACTCTGGAGTGAGTCTGCCTGGTTTGAGGCTTGGCACCCCCACTTATTAGCTGTGTAACTTTGACCAAGACATTTAACCTCCTTGTGTCCAGACTTTCTCATCTGGCAGGTGGAGATCATTGGGTGGTAATGATGTTTAAATGAATTTGTATATGTAAGAACACTTAGAACAGTGTGCGGTCCTTAGTAAGAGCTAAATAAGCATTAGCTATTAATATTATTATAACCCCACTTCCCAGCTTTCACTGGGTGCCTAGCGGGGCCATCCCTGACATGAGGGTGTAGAAGAAGGACAGCACAGCACCTGTTAGTAGATAATCAATAAATAGTCATCTTTAAAAATGAATTAATCCTTCACAGAAGGGAATTTTCCAGATAACCTGCTACAAGCCAAAATATGGTATATTTTAATCATTTTTCCCAGAAACCTTCCTCAGGTGACACACATTCTTCCAGTACTCAGATGCATGACGGTGATGGGGATTCAGGCTAGAGGGTCTTCGGGGTCAGAACTTCCTATGGTGATGGAAATGTTCTATATCTGCACCATCCAGGATAGCAGGCACTAACCACATTGTCTACTGAACTTGAAAAACATCCGAAATGTAGTTAGTGTAACTGAAGAGTTAAATTTTTTATTTTATTTAGTGTCTACCATATTGGACAGCATATGCTAGATGATTCTGAGCCTTCTTTGTGACTCAGTTCAGGTCACAGACATGCCTGATCTGGACACCAGAGATATCTTAGGGACGATGTTTCTAAGCATGAAATAGCCCAGAACCATTGTTTTAGTGTCTGTTCATTGTAGTTCTTCCTCTTGTCTATTCTTGCTGCTTTTAGATTTCCTATTTTTAACAGCCTTCTAAATGCTGGCACCGCTGATTTACTTTAACAATTGGATGAACTTAGAAACCCAAGAGAGAGTTTTTTTGAACTATTCATTAAACAAGAATCATTTGGCTGCGAGTGAGACCTTCAGGCCTCTCTGGCATGGCTTTTAATGCATTAGTTTGGTGCTCTTAGCTTGTCTGTTCATCACCAGCCTTTCTGCTTTATATGTCTTTCTTCTGTCTAGAGTTGTGGGGAATACAGAAGTTGACACAGCCAAGGCAGGTTCCTAGGAGAAGGTGGCTGTATGCTGGGCCAACAAGAAGAGGTGCTGGAACTTTGGAATGTGGCCCAGTATAATCTGGTGGGTCGCTGGGCTGATCCCCTGACACTGAATCATCTATCATCAGGGAGACTCTGGTGGACCCCTGGTCTGTGAGGAACATGGACGATGGTTCCAGGCAGGAATCACCAGCTTTGGTTTTGGCTGTGGACGAAGGAACCGCCCGGGAGTTTTCACTGCTGTAGCTCCCTATGAAGCATGGATCCAGGAACAGGTGATGGGCTCAGAGCCTGGGCCTGCCTTTCCCACCCAGTCCCAGGCACCCCAATCAGGCCCATGGGAGCCCATGGATGAGAACTGCACAATCGCCCTACCAGGTGAGGGGATAGGACCCCTGGATGTCTGCTAAACATGGGATATTTGAGTTGGGGTGGAAAGTGCTGGGGGTTCAAGAGGCCCACTGACCTAGGCCTCTCACCCCTCAGAGTGCGGGAAGGCCCAGAGGCCAGGGGCCTGGCCTTGGGAAGCTCAAGTGATAGTGCCAGGATCCAGACCCTGCCATGGGGCACTGGTGTCTGAAACCTGGGTCTTGGCACCTGCCAGCTGCTTTCTGGAGTGAGTGAAAACCCCCATCTCAGATAGATTCTTGCCCTTCCCCCGTCGGCCTGAGACACTATCTACTTGACCCCCACCCCTGGGTGGGTGGTGAACCTCAGTCTGAAGTGCGGGTGGGGTGCGGGAGGGGTCTCCTTGGGAGATGTAGGATCGAAATCGCAAAGCAAGGTTCTGGTCTATTGGGGGCGAGTAGAGAGGTAGTGTAAGTTCGATCCAGGATGCAGGACTCTGAGTGTACAGTTCTCTGGCCTGGGAAACAGAATCCTAGCCTGGAATGTGGAGCCTAAATAAGTCAGGGGTGAGAGGTTTCCAATCCAATGTGCGGAATGCAGCCCACGTCCCCAGTCTTCCCATCCCGCAGCCGCAGCAGCCCAAACCGCCAGCCCCAAGACCTGGACAACTGGCGCGTGCTGCTGCCCTCGCGCCTGAACGCGGAGCAGGTGATGCGCCTCGTGCCACACGAGAACGCTTCCTGGGACCACGCCTCGGACCTGATGCTTCTGCAGCTGCGCGCGCCCGTGAACCTAAGCGTGGCCCCGCGTCCGGTGTGCCTACCTCACCCGGAACACTATTTCCTGCCCGGGAGCCGATGCCGCCTGGCTCGCTGGGGCCGCGGCGGTGAGCGGGGACCCAGAGCCCGGCAGGGCGGGGTGGCGCAAGGCCCAACCTCGCTGCGCGCGGACTCCCTCCCTTTTCTCTCCCAGAACCTGCTCCCGGCCCTAACACGCTACTTGAGGCGGAGCTCTTGAGCGGCTGGTGGTGTCACTGCTTGTACGGCCGCCAGGGGGCGACCGTACCGCCGCCGGGAGACCCACCACACGTGCTTTGCCCTGCCTACCAGGAGGAGGAAGAGTCGGGCCGGTGTTGGGTTAGCGGCGGGGGCGGAGCCTGCGGGCCTGAATGGGACTCGGAAAGAGGCGGAGGAGGCTGGGAAAAAGGCTGAGTGCTCTGAAGACGGGGGCGGGGTCCGGGGACCGGGGACCGGGGTGAGGTGGGGCCAGAACACCCTGGGGGCGGAGCCTGGCTCGGGGGTACTTTTGGGAGGGGGGACTGAGGCAACTCTAAGCTCTGTCCGGCTTTTTCGCTTCCGTTGGGTTTAGTGGGAATCCTTATGCAGATCATTAATGGAGCCTGACTTGGAGGAAGTGGGACTTATGTCCAAGAAAGGAGGAATGTGGAGTCTGGGAAAGCCCCAGGATCTTTGATATCCTCTCATCAACTTAACACACGTACGCAAACGCAGAGGTTGATAACACACCCTCTCTTGCGGCAGAACTACTCCAGTTGGAGCCTTTTGTGCCGGGAGGAAGGGACCTGGTTCCTGGCTGGAATCAGAGACTTCTCCAGTGGCTGCCTACGTCCCAGAGCCTTCTACCCTCTTCAGACCCATGGCCCATGGATCAGCCATGTGACTCGGGGAGCCTACCTAGAGGACCAGCTGACCTGGGACTGGGGCCCTGAGGGGGAAGAGACTGAGACACAAACTTGTCCTCCCCTCACAGAACATGGTGGTGAGGAGCAGGCCTTTGGGGCTTAGTTCTTGGGGGTGCTTAAATCCATGACAGGGATTTCAGGGGTCAGCTGTGAGACCCCCGCTGAGGTGGTCACCTCCTCTCCCTAGCCTGTGGCCTACGGCCAGAGCCTGCTCCAATGGGGCTCCTGTGGCCGTGGCTGGCAGAGGTGCACGTGGCTGGTGATCGAGTCTGCACCGGGATCCTTGTGGCCCCAGGCTGGGTCCTGGCAGCCACTCATTGTATCCTCAGGTGGGTCTCACCCATCTCCTGGGCAGGAGGGAAAATTTGGGAGATGGGCCGAAGAACTCTTGCAATAGTGGGATATTCTCCCTTAAGGGCTCTTAGAGCACAGGGAAACTTGTGTGAAGTGTTCTGAAACAGAGGAGAGATTAGGAAGGAGCAATAATAAAGAAGTTAGTGGAATGACTCTGGAGATTCATTCCACCCTTTCCCTTGGGCTGGGAAGGACTTTACCAGCAAGGGATGAGGGTGGAGGGTGGGCAGGAGGTAACATTGGGCCTTGTTCCAACAGGCCAGGCTCTACAACAGTGCCTTATATTGAAGTGTACCTGGGCCGAACAGGGGCCAGGCCCCTCCCACAGGGCCACCAGGTATCCCGGTTGGTCATCAGCATCCGCCTGCCCCGGCACCTGGGACTTCGGCCCCCCCTGGCCCTCCTAGAGCTGAGCTCCCGGGTGGAGCCCTCCCCTTCAGCCTTGTCCATCTGCCTTCACCCAGGGGGAATCCCCCTGGGGGGCAGTTGCTGGGTGTTGGGCTGGAAGGACCCCCAGGACCGAGGTGAGAGCCCTGGGTCCTAGGGATGAGAAGTGATTGGAAGCCAGAATCCCTTGGACATCCCTCTTTCCTCTCTCTAGTCCCTGTGGCTGCTGCTGTCTCCATCTTGACACCACGACTCTGTCACTGCCTCTATCAGGGTATTCTGCCCCCTGGGACTCTCTGTGTCTTGTATGCAGAGGGGCAGGAAGACAGGTGTGAGGTACAGAGGCCTGGGCATCCTGGTCCAGGGAGGGGAAAGGCAGGACTGGGCAGCTGGACCCTGGAGAGAAAACAGGGTTAAAATTCCTGGGTGCTGGGTCCCAAATGGGAAGAAGCAGTGCTTCCTGGTTGGACCTTGGAGAGCAACCAGGGGCCTGGATGCCTAAGGATGGAGACAAGCACTACTTTGTAGCTATACCCTAGGTGAAGGTGCAGGGGACCAGGAGGAAGAGTAAGAGACCCTTTTGGCCTTGGCTTTTATTATGCAGGTGGCCTCAGCACCTCCGCTCCTGTGCCAGAGTGAGGGAGGCTCCTGGGTCCTCGTGGGCATGGCAGTTAGAGGGAGCCAGGAGCTGTTTGCCTCTATTGGCCCGGAAGAGGCCTGGATCTCCCAGACGGTGGGAGAGGCCCATTTCCTACCCCCCAGTGGCTCCCCCTACTGGCCCCCTGAAGGCAGCAATCTCTGTCCCCTGGACATGGCTGGCGCCACAGGCTTCCCTCCTGCTTCTCTGATCCTGCTGCTACTGACCCCCCTAATCCAGGGCTGAGAGGTCTGGGTCCTAGACCACCTCTCCTTCTCCTTCCCCACCCCCTCCAGCCTTCCATTTCTCTTCCAGTAGGGTTGGAATGTGACTTAACCAGCTTTCAATCTCTTTGCCAGAACCTCCAGAGCTCCCCCACCCACCTAGACTGCAATGGCTTCAGATAATTGGCCTCAGTGCCTGGATATTTTGTGCCCTGGAATCCTTGGGGGCAGCTCAAGTGGACAATAAAGGTGTAAACAAAGACACACAGCCTTATGGAATTGCTGAGGGCAGGCTGGGGGGCTAGAAGGAAGCACAAGGGGTAGAACTCCTCCCTCCTGGGCCTCTGTGAGTCAGGCCTTGGGCTCCCAGGAAATGTGTCCCTGATAACGTGGCAGCTGTCCCTCATTCCTGCCCAAGGGTGGGGGAGGTTGGGTGGCCAGCTGGGTGTGTGTCACCTCCCCAATGGAATTATTATCCCCAGCACCTGCTGGACACCTCAGCCCTAGCTTTTTTTTTTTTTTTTTTTTAATTTACTTTTAGAGAGAGAGGAAGGGAGGGAGAAAGAGAAAAACATCAATGTGTGGTTGCCTCTCATGCGCCCCTTACTGGGGACCTGGCCTGCAACCCAGGCATATGCGGTGACTGGGAATCGAACCAGCAACCCTTTGGTTCACAGGCCCGTGCTCAATACACTGAACTACACCAGCCAGGGCTTCAGCCCTGGCTTTGATCCTGCTGCCCCTCTCCCCAGAGTAAGAAATGAGGGTGAGGGTTGTAGAAGGAAGGGTCCAGAAGTCCAAGAGTCCAGGGTCTGTCTACAATCTCCTATACCCACAAGGAGCTACCGCCCCCGTCTACGCACTCTGATGAATGATGTCTCAAAGTATATACCTCCAGTGTCCCCAGTATACACATGACACTTGTACTCTTCAAGGGTCCAATAACTTTCACATCCTGCCCAGTGCCCCTAGGGTTTGAGTCCCATCACCACTTCTTGGTTCATCTTCCTGCATTAATTCAAGCATGTTTTCTGCTAACTACCAAGTCATGGCACACCTAGGGTCTGAAGGACAAGCCTATGTGGTGCTCCCTATGTGGTGGGGAACTATATGGACAACCCAGGCTGGGGGTCAGGAAAGGGTCATAGAAGTGATGTTTGAGTACAGAAAAAGAGTGAATGGGAGCCCTGGCTGGCGTAGCTCAGTGGATTGAGCACAGGCTGTGAACCAAAGGGTCGCAGGTTCAATTCCCAGTCAGGGCACAGACCTGGGTTGCTCGCCAGTCCCGTAGTGGGGGCCACGTGAGAGGCAACCACACATTGATGTTTCTCTCCATCTCTTTCTCCCTCCCTTTCCCTCTCTCTAAAAATAAAATAAATAAAATCTTTAAAAAAAAAAAAAGGGTGAATGGGGACCTAGGGAGTGGAGGTGCTTGGGGTGGAAGCCAGCTGAGGAAGGTGGTAGAGGGGTCACCTCTGGGGCTGTAGTCAAATCTCTGGGTTGAATAGGCAGAGGATAAGGACAGGGACATCTTAGGGCAGCTGGAAGTTCTTTCTGGAGAGAAAGAACCGAGGAGATGGGCAGAGGTCCTTAAAGGTCTAGGCTTACATTTAGCTGCTATATCCCAAATAGAGTATTCCCCTGAATCTCCATAGGGACATATGTGCCTACTTCCTCCCCGCACCCAGTCCACCCATATGCCACCCTTCACAAACATTTAATACAGCCCATCTTCCGCCTGAACACACCCACAGTGCCCAGGGTCTTGCCCCTCCTCCCCAACTTAGACCACTTCAGATTCAGCCCTCATCCTATCCTCTCACCCACTCCAGCCTGGGCCCTGAAGTCTTGGCTTAGAGGTCCAGACACCTAATCTGTGGAAGGTAGGTAAGGAGGTAGGGCTCTGTTTTTCTGAACCTTGAAGCCAATACACATTTGCAACTGCCCACAGACTCATAGGCTCACAAAGGAAGTACCCAACCCTTGACCTAGTCACTCGAGTCTTCTTTTCCTGAGTTTGTGCCACCTGTACCCTCCACCTGAAAATGCTTCACTTGAACCACTCTTCCCCCACCTTTGTCTTGTCAACAGCTTTTCATAACCTCTTTAAGTCTCAGTTCTGAAGGCACTTCCTTGAGGAGCCTTTCCTGATGCCAGCCTATGTGAAGCTTCTGTAAATGGCTCCCAGAACCCCCATTACCCTTTATCACAGTTCCTAATTTGAAATTATGCTATAACTGCTTCTGTGGTTATTTGAGGCAAGGTGTCATCCCTACTTCAGGGTGAGCTCAGGGAAGGCAGGGATGCTGTCTGTTTTTACTCCTGTGCCTGGAACAGAGGAGGTACCCAGTAAATATTTGGAAGATGATTGGCACTGCCAGACACGCTCACCACACCTCATCATACCCAGATGAGGCTGCAGGCTCTACAGAAGGTCTTGAACCGTCCCTAGCCTGCGGCAGACCCAGGTATCCTAGGCTCAGACACCGGGCCTAAGAAGGGAGGGTGGGAGGAGCGTCTTTGGCCGAGCCAACCCCCGGGAGGCATAACTGGTTTGGGAGACCTGAAAGACCTAGGGCCAAGAGCAGCTGGGTGGCCCTCCAAGGGGCTGGACCATCGAACATTCCAATTTCCAGCCCTGCCCGTAGCTGCTCTCTGGTTGATCACCGCCACCCCCACCCCCGGCACGCGTGCGCACAGGCGTCCCCCCACCCCCAACGCGCCGCCCCTCCCGCCACACACACCTGGGGGTCTGGGAGGATTCTAGAAGTTGGTGAAGTAAGAAGCTGGCAGAGCTGAGTAGGGAGGGCGGGGCCAAGGGAGGGGCGGGCAGGTAGGTTCTTTTCTCCAAGGAGCTGCCACTCTGAAGTTTTCTGTGGAGCCTGGCAGTGCTGGAGACGTGTCCTCACTGAGGGTTGCTGAGATTCCATCGACTCACCTTGCGCCTGCTCCCTGCCTTCAAAGCCAGCCTTGGACAGCAGCGCCAATCTTCCCAGAACGGATTCCAACATCCCTTCTCTCTGGGCCCAACACCTGAATCTTGCCTTCGAAACCAGTCCTCGGTGCCTTCCCTTGAGTGCCTGGTGTCTCCCCAGGGACCCTCATCCTGGGCCATGGCCCAGAGGGCAGGCCTGGGGCCCAGGCAGCTGGAGACTATGGCCATTCTGCTTTTGCTTGGATTATTCCGGTCTGGGTTGGGTGAGTGAGCATGTGTGGGTAGCGGGGGTGGGAGAGGTGGTGCAGAGGGGCCAGGGTTTAACCCGTTCCTGGAGCACGTCCCTTATCTGGGCTCCAGAACTCACAGCTCCCTAGCTTGTCAGCTTTGGCTTCTGGGGGGGATGGGCAGCTGCTAGGAAGTCTGGGAACTTGGTCTTCTCTGCTTACCCTTCCCTGTTCCCCTTGTCTTCCAGGAGCTGACGGGGCCGGGTCCGAAGGTGAGGCTTGCGGAAAGGGAAGTGGGGGAGGGGAAAAAGAGGGGACACAGATTCCGATTCCCATGGAGTGTTTAATGAGTGCCTGACAGTCTCTGTGCCAGGCTGTCTCACCCTTCCCCCATAGTTTTTTAAAAAATTTTTTTTATTTTATTGATTCGAAAAACATTTATTTGTTGTTCCACTCATTTACACATTCATTGGCTGCTTCTTTTTATGTGCCCTGACCAAGGATCTAACCCACAACCTCAGCATATTGGGGACCACCCTCTAACCAACTGAGCTATCCACCCAGGGCTTTGCCCGTAGTTATTTTACTTGAGTCCCCCAATAGCTCTGAAAGACAGGGATTGTAGCCCTCGTCCTACAGATGAAGAAACCAAAGTCCAGATAAGTGACTTGCTCAAAGGCACACAGCCAGTGTGTGGCAAAGCTGGTATTTAAACCCAGGTCTCAGTCCTAATGTGGGTTGTTCTAAGGTCTCCTTTCTTCAAAGGCACACCACCAGACTCTGAGGCAAGGTACTCAGTCCTGGCTTCACCACTTACTAGCTGTGTGGCTGGCCAGTCCCCCTTTCAAATGAAGTTGATTATGTCTATCTCCTGGGGCTGTATCAGGAGTCCAGAACAAAGAGGAAGTGAAAGCCCCTTCAGGGCCTTGCATTGTTCTCAGTCACTAAATAGTAGCTGTTGTCATTATTAGGAGAGAAGAGGAGGAGGAGCAGGGTTGGGCAGTTTGCTCTGCTCCTGGGAAGGTGACTTTGTGAAGGCAGTTGGGTCCTGTTCCAAACAGCTAGCCTCAGTGGGGGTAGGGTGGCCTTCACACCGTGGGAGCCCAGCTCTGTTGTTCCTTTGTTCAACACACACATCCCTGACTCCCTCTTTGTGCCCAGCCCCATGCTGGGCACGGGGCACTGGGCACATGGGGCTTTACTCTGGCCCCTGCCCTGGGAGTGTCCAGGCTGGTGTAGCTGAAGCAGACACAGAGCGATCATATGAAGCACAGGCCCTGGGAGCTCTGGTGCATTGCCTGACTCAGTCAGCAGGTCAGGACAGGCTAAGGAGTGGCAGAGCGAAGTTTGCCCCGCAAGGAGGGATGAGGAAAGGTATCCTAGGCAGTGACGTCAACAAGCCAGGATCTAAAGGTGAATAAGTGTGTGGCCCCATGTCTGTGACAGGAAGTATCCGGATGGATGGATGGGTGGAGTAGATGGCAGTGTCATGGAACATCTGGACTGTATCTTAAGGGCAGTGTGAAACCAGAGAAGGATTTAAGCAGGGGTGTCACCTGGCCAGATTTCTCATTTATAAAGGTCGTCAGGCTTGGAAGGGGTGGATGGGATGGAAGGCAGGAAGGCCTGAGACAAAGGAAGCTGTATGAGATCTGAATGAGGTAACAGACGGACGGGTCAAGGATGACAACGTGGCAGAACTGACCATGCCTGTTAAGCAGTGGGATGGGGAGAAAGAGGTAGCTGACTTCTATGAACTCACTTCCTAAGCTCCGAAACAGATCTCCTGGGCTTTATCAGGAGTGGCAGGACTAAGGGCATTGTATGAGGGCTCCAGAAGGGCCTGACCCCCTCTCCTTCCTCCCTGGGCAGCCTTTTGCGGTGTGGCCTCCCAAGCGCGCATCACAGGTGGTAACAGTGCAACCCCTGGCCAGTGGCCCTGGCAGGTCAGCATCATCTATGATGGCATCCACGTGTGTGGTGGTTCTCTCGTGTCTGATCAGTGGGTGCTCTCGGCTGCTCACTGCTTTCCAAGGTACCAAATGGGTTGGGTGCAAGGTAGGGGGTAGTCAAAAGTGGACTGGAGGTCAAAGTTCAGGGGTCAATTTAGATGAGAGGTTGACCTTCTTGCGTTGGGTCTAGGGGGTATCAATAAAATCTGAAAGACCAGTCAGGAGTGAAGGCCAGAGGTCGCAGGTCACATGGTAAAACTAGGGCAGTGTGGGTTCCGAAAAATCCTTTGCCTGGGATCACAATCTGGGATTGGGTGCCGAAAGGCAACAGGGATTGAGGAACCAGGATAGGTCTGGGTCCCAACATTTGCCCCACTGCTTGCAGGGAGCACCTCAAGGAAGAGTACGAGGTAAAGCTAGGGGCCCACCAGCTGGACTCCTACACCTCTTCGGCCGAAGTCCGCACCGTGGCACAGGTCATTTCCCACACCAGTTACCACCATGAGGGTTCCCAGGGGGACATTGCACTCCTTCGTCTCAGCAGCCCCATCACTTTCTCTCGCTACATCCGGCCCATCTGCCTCCCTGCAGCCAACGCCTCCTTCCCCAATGGCCTCCAATGTACTGTCACTGGATGGGGCCATGTGGCCCCCTCAGGTGAGGTGGGGTGCTGATGTCTAGAGGCATGGAGGGAGCCTGACTCAGGGTAGGAGGCCGTGGCTAAGCATCTTTTGCCCCCACAGTAAGCCTCCAGGCCCCCAGGCAACTGCAGCAACTTGAGGTGCCACTGATCAGTCGTGAAACGTGTAACTGCTTGTACAACATTGACGCCAAGCCTAATGAGCCCCACTCTATCCAGCAGGACATGCTGTGTGCTGGCTATGTAGAAGGGGGCAAGGATGCCTGCCAGGTAAATGCAGGGAGGGGGTCCAGGGGAACACATGAAATAAGGGCTTCTTGGGAACTGAGGGCTGGCATGGGTGACTGGAGGCCTGGGGCCTGGTCCTGACAGCTGTTGTATGGCTTTTCTCCTCAGGGTGACTCTGGGGGCCCACTCTCCTGCCCTGTTGGAGGCCTCTGGTACCTGGCAGGCATCGTGAGCTGGGGTGATGCCTGTGGGGCCCCAAACAGACCTGGTGTGTATACGATGACTTCCAGCTATGCCTCCTGGATTCACTACCATGTAGCAGAGCTCCAGCCTCGGGTGGTGCCCCAAATCCAGGAGTCCCAGCCCGATATCCACCTCTGCAAGAATCATCTGCCCTTCAGCTCTGCTCCAGGCCAGGGTTTGTTGGGGCCCATCCTTTTGCTGCCACTAGCTCTGACCCTGGGCCTCCTCTACCCATGGCGAAAGCCCTGAGTGACTCACCCTAGGAGTTGACCTTTGTTTCCAGGATCCCCATGTTGTACCCATGGGTTGTACCCATGCCCATTCCTAGGAAGGGACCTGGCCCCTCTTTCATGTTCTTTGGGCCTTTAAGTCACTCCTTCCTCCCAGGACCCTTCAGAAGTTCAGGGCACCATACTGACCTTTGAGCCCACTCTCCTGGCCTGGACTTGTTCTTTGGAGCTACAACTCAAAGCCAGGAGTTTTACTGCTGTGGTACAGGCTAGAACTTCTGGCCACCTGCTGTTCACAAGCCTATTGGTGGGGCTCCTGTGGAGCCCCCAAGGAGCCTTAGTCAAGAAATTGTGCCCTGGCTGTTATATTTCTAGAAAACTGGGCAATTGCCTTGCTGATTGCTGCTGAAGGGCTGGCTCCAGGGTCCAACCTGTTCTGCCTGATGAGCCCCACCGCCTCACCTTCTTGCTGTCTTCTGGGCTAGGGCTGTCTCTGAGCAGCATGTTTTTAAGGACAAAAAGGCTCAACCCTGCCCACTGGCTGCCATGCCCCCTTGAGCCCTGATCCCCAGACTCCGGAGGACTGAGCCCCCACCGGAACTGGGGCTTGGGCTTGGGTCCAGGGTGGAGGGTAGAAGGAGCAAGAAGGAGTAAAATGTTTTGAGCACAACTGGCTGTGTGTGATGTGCCATGAAGAACATCAGCTCTTGGCCTCTTCCTCCCACCTCCAAAGTCCAGAGCTGCTGGCAGAACTTAACTTTATTTAAAAAAATGGTACAACAGGCTGTACATATTTACAGGTGAGCGGCCAAGGAGGTGCGGGTCCAGCAGCAGGGACACAGGTCACTCACTTCTTGGAAAGTTTGACTTGCTTGTGCTTGGGGGGTGCCCACTTGAGGCAGACAGAGTCCACTATGGGGAGAAGAGGCATGAGAGAGGCAGGGCTGGGCCTCTGGGCCAGGGCCAGGTTTCGCTTCTAGGTGAGAACAAGGGTAGACTGAGTCCTGGGGAGGGGGCAGGGAGGCCCAGGCATGAGTAGCCTGCCCCAGGCTTCAGTCCCGGGAGCTGGTCAGACTGGTTTAGGATCATGTGACAGCAAAAAGGAACCTGTGGCTCCCAGTAGTCCTTAACACCTATCCACTACCGCACACCCTCATAGCCCCTCACTTACCTGTTATGGGTGGTTTTTTATACTGAGCACTTTTGAGGTGTTCCTCTACCAGCTTGGGTGTGACACATATGACATGCTGGCCTTTCCAGTACTTGACCATGTTGAGGGACTGTAGTGTGCTGATGATGTCATTCTGGGTGATGCTGGTCATCTGGCTGCAGAAAGGGATTGGAGCAGATGCTGGGAGAGTTCCCTTGTGGGGTCTGGCAGGGACAGCAAAGGGGACAAGGAGACAAGATCATGGCCAATCTCAGAAGAACCCTTCCCTCTTGGAGAATTCCAGGAAACCTCCTTCACAAGGTCCTTGATGGACAGCATGCCCAGGACAGGGTTGGGGACCAGGGTCCTCACCTAAGGTCCTTGATGGACAGTGTGCCCCGGAAGTCACGCAGAATCTCCAGCAGGACCCAAGACCAGTAACTGCGGTAGCTGAGCTTGCCCAGGTCAGACAGCGGCTTTTCAGGGGAGCCTACTGTGCTCTCTAGCTTGGATAGCTCATAACCTGGCAGTGGGAGAAATGAGGGCCCTGCAAACCCAGCCCCATCTGGCACTCTAACCCCACCACAGGTGCCCCTTCCTCGACAGAGCAGGAGCTACTCACTGAAAGCAATGAGGAACTTCCCATAGCCACGGCGCTGGTAGGGAGGCAGGGTCAGGATGCAGGCCACATTGTTCCCATCTGGAGACTCTTTCTCCTGCAGGGGAGAGGTCGGGACCTCTGGGGAAGCTCAGCCCATCCTCCACCTCATACTCACTGCCCTCCCTCAGCCTTGGCTCCCTGACCCAGTACCTTAGAGAAGTAGCCAACAATGTGGGCCCCCTGCCTGTCCACCTCAGTCAAGATGTAAAAGACGAAGGGCTCCACGTCGAAGTACAATGTCTTGTGGTCCAGGAAAAGCTTGGCCAGCAAACACAGGTTCTGACAGTAAATCTGAGGAGAGTGGTGGAAGCAGGCTCAGGGAGCAAGACAATGAGCCCACTGAGGCTTGAGCAGGAGCTGCCACCCTGCTCTGCAAGTACCAGGATGGTGAGAAGCAGCTCCCCACCAGAACAGTAGCACAGGATTTCCACATGCAAGTGGATCTACTGAGTTCAAACCTGTGCTGTTCAAGGCTACGTCCCCAGCACCTAGCACAAGGCTGAGCATGAAGCTAGGTACTTGTTATATACATATTTGCTGAATGCCCTGAGCCTGACTCCAAAGCCTGAGCAGTCTGCCCACTTGGCCATACTCATCACTGAGACTCACCTGCTGCAGGCCCGGACACCCACCCAGAGCAGAGACCATCAGGAGGAACAATGGGACCTTACGGCTGGCACCTTCATGGCACCCTGTGGGTCCCTCAAGGGTCCTTCTGGTGTATGACACCTTTTGTATTCACTCTCATTTGACCCAGCAACAGTGTAAGCCCAGCATGGCTAGTCCCGTTTACTTAAAAGAAAACTGAGGCTCTGGGAGGGAAAATGCTTGCCTGAGACCTCAAAGCTGGCAGAGGGTAGAGCCAGCAAAAATACCTGTCTCCTGTTAGGGCCCTTTCTGCCGCTCCCTGTTGATGCTCAAAAAAGGCAGAGCAGCGGGCAAGGGCCAGGCTCACAGTGGATATTCCTTCTCCAACGTGACCAACAGGTCACCAGTAATAACAAAGGCCCATTACTAAGCACCTACTTGATGCCAGGCACCATGCTAAGTATGTAATACTGCTATCTCAGTTATTCCACTAACAACCTGATTAGGTAAATATTATCATGACTCCTGTCTTGTAGATGAGGAAATAGAAACAAACAACATTAAGTAACTTGTCTCAGGTCAGCTGGGAAGTGACGGGGTGATGCGAAGCCAGGAGACACTCAGAAGCCTGGCCTCTTCACCTTACTCTTAACTGCCCTTCCACAGGAAATGGGGACATTTGATGACACCTTCCCAGACTGACCAGGCAAAGGCCAGGTTCTCAATAACAGTGAAGCAGATCCCAAATGCCCCACCCTGCCCCATTAAAATCTTTTTGCCAGGAACAAGGAAGTGCCACATCAGAGCCACAGAACTATCTGGCAGGAAATTTTACACAAAGCAGGTCCCTCCCAGGGAAAAACAAACCTTTTCTTCAGGCAGAAAGAGAAAGCCTTTCCAGAAATAGCCTCAAGCATGATAATCTCCATTCCAAGTTCCAGAACTGCCCAAACCTAAACTACCCCATCAGGAGAAAAGTCCTCAGGGAAAGAAGGAAAACCATCCCCAAGGCTGGCACCAAAGTTCACGTGTTTACTACACACCAGCCACAGGCCAAGTAACAGGCTAAGCATGATCCCGCAGGCCTTTGCCTGGGTGAGCTGTTCACCCTAAGGCTGGCCTCTATCCTTTGATGACAGGGAACACTGTCCAGGAGATGCCAGTGCTCTGCGCAATTCCCCCTGCCCCCCATGAAGCACCTTGGTCACCTTGTGGTCACCCTGGTCACCCAGCTCACCTTGTGGTCTTTGCCATCCACTTCATACACGGAGATGTTGCTCTTGCGATAGATCTCTTTTCCTGGGGGCTGCCGCCACTGACACTGGCCCTGGGGATGGAGATGGAGAGACAGAGGCTTTACACCCTGAGGTTCTCTGCCAGCTGCCCTTCATCTTGCCTAGTGTGGCTTGCAGCAAATCTCTGCTTCTCTCAGTTTCCCTGTAAGTAGATCCTGCGCTCAACACTTCACCCACATCAAGTAATCCTCCCAACCACCTGAGAAACAGAGCTTATTTTACAGATGAAGAAACCAAGGCACAGAGAGGCTTGAACATCACACAGCTAGAAGACGCGAGTCCGGGTCGACCTGGCTCTAAAGGACTCCAGAAGGCTCTGATCCATGACAACGCTGTTTCCTAAACTACATACAGTTTCCTCAGATTCCACCCTTTGAGAAATACCCTGCTGCATGGGTGCTGAGAGGCCTCCACCCTGGCAGTTCTCATGTACCAATGCCTCCCATCTGTCCACACCTTCCAGTCCTACCGCCTGGGGACTGTGCTTGCTTCTGCTTTTGCACTGAGGAAACTGGCACTGGGCTGGCTTTGATACACATGTAGTGAAGGGCAAGGGACCCAAGGAAGGTGTAAGAGTAGGGACTACTGTCCTCATCGCGCAGAGGAGGAAACGGGTCTGCAGAGGGGTAAGCTGGCCTAAGTCACTCCAGCAAAGACGGAGCCAGGCAGGAATCGGGTCCCTCAACCCACAGTCAGCATTTCCTTGTCCTCCAGTCCTCTGAAACCGTCTCTGTCTCCCAGCGCCGCAGTCTCAGCACCCTCCCAGTGGTCTCACCAGGTGGAAGCGGTAGCTCTTCTCGTACTTCATGTACTTGAGGCAGTACTCGCACAGCCAAAGCTTGGGCTGCTTCCCATAGTCTTCAGGAAATGGTGAGAAGTACCAGGCATCGATTTCGTAGTTCCCAATGTGGATCTTGTCCACATACTTCACCTTGGTGATCTGTGGAGGGCAGTGGATGGCTCAGTCAAAGCAAAGAAAGCTGGGGGGCGGGGCGGCGTGACTGCAGAGAGAACCCCTGTCCCGCTTACCGCCTCATGTTCCTTCTCCAAGGCCGCTGTTGTGGGGTCCATCTCTGCATAGGTCTGGGCAAGAAAAGAGCAGTGGACAGAGGTGAATAGAAATGGTGGTCAGAACATCCTTCCCCTGTCCCAGAACCCACAATGCTTCCCATACATCTTCCAAACCTCACATCCTGAATGACAGTAACTATAGGAATAGCTAACTTGTTTTACCTGGCCTGTCCAAGCTCTTTTCCTGTCTGCCTGACCACCCATATATCCCAGACATCCCTGATGCCCAAGTTTGGACCTTTTGCCAGACGAACAGGACTAGGATCAGGAGACCTGATTATAGTCCTTTGATTGTTAAGAGCTTCAGCTTTCCAATGGGATCAATCCAGCTCAGCCAAATCTGTGAGACACATTAAATAATGGATCTTGTCTTCCACACTCATAGCAGAAACTGTTGCTGACTCCCCAGTATGCCTGGACCTTGTTCCTGAACACCTGAGGAGCTACCTGCCCATGGGACTGCTCCCAGAGTTCCCTCCCACAGGCATATCAGACTCAAAGTGTCCACAAAGTAACTCGTTCTTTCCTCCATATAAACCTGTTCCTCCTCCTGGGCTCCCATCTCAACGGGAGTATCACCGTCAGTCCAAATAACTGAGACCAGGCCCCTAAAATAATGGACCTGTCTTAATATTCCTGCCTCTCTCAGCCTGGTATTCAATTAATGGCCAAGTCCTGTCAACTCTACTTTCTTGAAATTTTGGAATCAATCCCTCTCCAGAATTCTCTTCTCTGTCTTACTCCAAATAGCCACTGCCACCATCTCAGGTCTGGACAACTGACTGGGTCTCCTTACATTCCCAGTCCAGCCTCAGCCCCTTCAAACCTACACTGCTACCAACCCTTCTTTTTCCAGGCTTTGTGCATTTGCATAGAAAGTCCCTTCCACCTCAATACCCTTTCTCATCCTACTGCTGCCAGAAAATGCTTACTCAACCTAGGACAGAGGGTGAGCCAGGTGACTGTGTGATAAAGAACTCTGTAAGAGATCAGATGTAACTGTTTTTTACTCTGCTCTTTCCTGTCCCTCAAGGCTCAGCATCACTCCCATCCCCTCTAGGAGGCCTGACTGGATTCTTCTGATGCAGAATATACCCTCCCCTTTCCAAGTCAGGAACACAGTGACCGACAATAACCTCTAAGTGCCCTACCTGGCTTCCCATATTTTCCACGTTCTTAGAAAGAGACTAAGAGTCATGTCCCACACACAGCACATCCTGTTCCTAGACCAGACTCTGTAGGAGGAAGTAAGTACAGCCTGACAATGGAGTGGGGACCCAAGAAGGCCTACAACCTATACCAGAGTAGACAGTAGCCTTATCCTCCAGTTGAGAAGGGAGAAAGGAGCCAATGTTTTACTCAGAAGCCCCTTCCACAAAGCACTTTGGCTATATGGCCTTAAATATATAGCACTCATTTGTATTTTATGGAGACGTAAACAGACAGAGACAGGTGAGGTCATTTGCCCTTGGGCATGAGCTACCTGCCATTATTCCAAGTGCCAAGCACTCCACAGGCATTATCTCATTCATCCTCACAATAAGCCATGGACAAGATTGCTCATTATCTATACTGCACAAAAGAGGAAACTGAGGCACAAAGGGGTGAGGTCACTTGCCCGAGGTCACAGAAAAGGTCCTGAGCACAGCTGGGCATAGACCCTTGGTATGCCCTTGGTATGCCCAGCTCCCGAGTCTAACCCCTGTAAAGATGAAGGAAGAAAGGTTCTCCTCCTCATATACCACCTTAAAACACACTTCCCACCTCTCACAAAACACAATCCTCTGTGGCAAATGCATGAAAGAGCTATAGAAACACCACTTTTCTTAAATGCTGCCATTTACTTAGAATTAAACTTTAATTAGCTTCTGAAGAATCTTGCTATCTTTAACTCCACAAGTATCTGTATTCTTTGATTTTATCACCGCGGGCCCACTGTCACCTGCTGGGCTGCCTGCCAGTGCACAGACCCGCCACTGAGCCTTAACTGGCCAGTGCAAATGCTTTGAGGAGCTGAGAGAACCTAGACTTGTGCTGTCCAATGAGTAGCTACTAGCCATTAAATAAATAAAATTTAATTCTTAGTACACTAAACACATTTCAAGTTCTTAATAGCCACATGTGGCTACTGGCTACTCGAATGGACAGTACAGATATAAAACATTTCCATGTATCACAGGACGTTCAGTTGGACAGTGCTGCCTTAGACCTTGAGGAGTCTTTCAAATGTTGTTTTTTTTTTTTTTTTTATCACAAACCACAGTAAGAAATGCAGTTAGCACTGTAAATTAGTTAATGTTTATGTATACTCATACATGTATTTGCATGTGAAATAAAAACTTCTCAAAATAATACTTACCTTTAATAAAGTGCAATGCATGATGATATTTTCTAGCTTATCCTATTTTTTTCTTTCATTTTCAAAATTTAAATGTTGGTCACAACCCACTGAACTAATTTGGTAATCTATTAACAGCTGTGCTGCAAAGCACATGAGCACTTAGAAGAAACTGCATTAGTCAAACCTAATGAATGTCTGTGTGCCTTGAGAGCTCAATAAATCCAGTTCTCTTCCATTCCCCATTTTACAAATCGAGAAACTGAAACTCAGAGTGGGAGAAAAGTAACCCACCAGGGGCAGGCAGCTTGATGAAAAGAATCCGGGTTTTGGAAACAAGTGGCCTGAGTCACTAGGATCTGTCAGTCATGGGTAAGGATTTGTGCCCTGAAGTAGGGCAACAGCAAATCTAATTCCTGACTGGGCCTCTAAACCTATCTGTACCTCCTTTATAGACTTTGGGTCACAAGCCAGTAAATGTTTGCCATTACTACTCTAATTCCAGCCCATCCTTTTAACAGCTGTGTGACCTTAGGTATATTACCTAACCTCTCTGAGCCTGTTTCTCATCTACAAAAAAATCTCATCTACAGGGTGGGGGAAAAGTAGGTTTCCAGTTGTATGTGAAACACAGAGTTTATACTTGTTATAATAATACTTATTATTTATTAATTATTGCATTATTTTCCATACACACAACTGTAAACCTACTTTTGCCCCATGGTATTGAACTGTTAAGGAGGATTTAATGAATTTTTACACTTACAGTACTCAACACGGCTCTGAGCAATAGCAAATGCCCAATTATCATTCACTCTCTTTCTTCCCTTTGAAGTGCAAGTTGGCTTGTCTAACATGGCACAACCAACAGGAGACAAAACAGGCTATCTGTTCAGGAGGCCTGAGTTCCAGTACCAGCTGTGCCACTTCCTTGCTATGAGACTGTAGCCAAGCCCTTGCCCTCTCAGAACCTCAGTTTTCTCATCTGGGAAGAGTACGGGAGAAGAGGTAGATAAAGTCTCTGACACACTACAGGAGCTTAAGAAATGGGAGCTGTTGTGGTGTTGGCACAGGGACCCAAAGGAGTTGACAGAGGCAGCTGAGCCCAATGGGGCTGTGGGGAAGGGGAGAGAGCCCAGACCTTCTGCACGTGGTTGATCTCATCATGCTTTCGCTTTTGGTTTCGAGTGATCTTGCGCTCAGGCTGCTCAGCCAGCTCGCTCAGGTACTTCTCTGAGTTCTTCTGTACAGCATCCTTCACTGTCTTGGTCAGCGCCAGCCGGTTCTTGTCTACCCATTCGTCTAGTCGCCGGTTAACTGTGAGGATATGCCATGAGGGTGCTGCCCTTCCACCCTTCTCCCCCCACCCAGGCCCAAATACCCCAAGTCACTCACAGCCCACATAGTGTACATAGAATTCCTCTCGGCCCTCCTGATCATTCACTCGAGACTGGATCACTTCAGCAGAATCTATGAAGGACAAAGGCTAGGATCATCAGGAAGGCAGAGCTGGAACACTGAGAGGCTGTTTCCAGATTTCACATGTAAGCTAACCTCACCTGTCCCCATCTGCCATTCAATTCAATCACTGCCTGTGAGGTACACCACGTCAGGACTGTTATCCTTATTTTACATTTGAGAAAACTGAGGCTTACCCAGGCTTGCAGATTTAAAAAGAGGTAAGAGCTAAGAGCTAATACTTAACTGAGCTTAAACCTGACTCAAATTCAATGCTTGGCTTACTATATTTAGTTGTTTATTTGCTCAGAGGTCATGAGGGCTGGTTCTGGAGTCAGACAGTCTGGGTTTATATATAATTCCAGCTCCCCATTTCCTAGCTCTTTTAACTGAGCAAGTTATTTTGACTTTCTGAGCCTCAGTTTCTTCATCTGTAAAATAAAAGATAATAGTGCCCACTTCAAAAGGTGAGTTAATGCCTCTCAAGCTTTTAGTAGAGTGACTGACAACTAGCAGACCATGCAGTAAATGAGGAAGGCAACCACTGCATGGCTGGCCCAATGCTGTGTTGTTGCTGGATACAGAGGGCATGGCAATGAATCATAAGCACTCCTGCCCTCCAAAAGTTCCCACCTTGACAGGGGAGGACACAGATAGACAATGACAAGAATGTTACATACCACAGCTGAGGTATGAATATTGCAGAAACACACAGAAGGGAATGATTCACTTTGTCTGAAGGGAGTCAGGAATGGCATCACAGGGGGATTCAATGTTAAACGGATGAGTAGGAGCTGTGCAGGTGAGCAAGGATAAAGGGAAGAAAGGGCATTCCATGCAGAAGCACAGGCAGCAAAAGATCTTCAAAGGGTATAGCGCGATCCGGTCTGGTAACGGCCTTTGCTAGGGGTGGCTAGAAACCAGATGGGTCATAAGGATGAATGCCATTCTACTCAATTTTGAAGGGAGGAGTGGGGAGGGGAGGGGAGGGAAGGAGAGGGGTAGGGAGGGGAGGGGAAGAATCGGTAGGGGAGGAAGGTCGTTTTATAGTTCTGGGAGGTCTCTCCGCCAGCGGCTGTAGGGGACAAGCGTAAGGGGAAGTCGCAGAAAGGAGAGAATGGTAAGGAAGCAAGGTTAACAAGAGAATGAAGCCGAGGTTGGACAAGGGAAGTGGAATGGGAGCTCTATAAACAAGAATTTGGTGACAAACCCCTGACTGGCGGGGCTTGTATGAAGTCCCGAAACTTCGCGTTCTTTCCCCAAGCTCCGCCCCTCACCAATCCCAGCCCTTCGACTTGACCCTCTCTGCGCGACCCGCCCAGTGAACACCCCCGCTCTGGCCCTGGACTCCGCCCTCACGCCAGGTGCTATCCGGCCGTCGGCACAGGTAAGTCTCTCCGATCTCCACGGTGACTTCCGGCTCGCCGCGCGCCGGGGTCTGCGGAGAGAGGCGACCCAGGGATGGGGCGGTCCCCTCAACCGCCGCATTCTCCCCGGGCCCGGGCTCGCCCTCCCCGGCGACCCCTGAAGTCGCCGCTGCAACTGCAGCGGCTGCTCCCTGGGCCGCCATCGGTGTGGTGGAAATGACGCCAGAATCCAGCGCCGCGCCGCGCATTCGGCTCCGGGTCTGCGTAGCGTGGCGGAGGCCGCAGCCGGCTTAGGGGTGGGGTCTGTTATGTGGCAAATTCCCATTGGTTGGTATGGCCGTCTCCGCCTTGTCAGGACAAGCTTGACATTTACTTGCCAACTGCCCTGGAGTTCCTTTCTTTCCGGATGGAAGAATGGCTGTGCCCTAGGACCGAAGAGAGGACTTTCCTGATGGGATGATTCAGCTTGATCTTTCTAAAGGCCCTGGTGCCTGAGGAAGCCAAGACGTGCCAGTTCTCAGAGGGCGCTGTTTCCACTTTAACCAGGCAGAGCCAGAACAGCTCCCTGGCTGCCCGATTTCAGGTCTGTGGGCCTGGAATTACCACAAACCCCTGCGCCGCCACTTTCGCCAACTTTATACCGGTCATCCCTTTTTTTGAATATTGAAGAAAAGGCCTTCCTTGGTCAGGGCGGTTAAAGGGCACAGTTGGGGTAGGGGAAGCAGGAAGAGTGTGTCCGGGGACAGCCAATAAATCACTAACAGAATCAAGCCTTTCTAAAGAATGGACCAGGACCCCCAAACCAGACATCCTCTGAACAGAAACTAGCCAGAGGCAGTGGACATAATGGAAAATTCTTGGGCTTAGCGAGTGAGGAATCCTGGGTTCTGACCTAACTCTGGGTAAGTTGTACAAGTGTGTCCAGTCTCAGAGCATTGGTAAGGATTAAACTGTGTATTACCTCTTGTGTATGTTTGTAAAGCAAGTGCACTGCACAGTGCCAGACAGGGTAGATGCATTCCTTTTAGCCACTCTCCAAATCTTTTTTATTATTTATAATTTGGTTATTAGGCTCAGACAGAAACAATTCTAAGAGTGGTGAAATGCTCAGGGCCTGAAAATGGGACTAAGGGGTTACAGATGAAGAAATGTCCACCCTGACCTGTGTAGCTCAGTTGGTAAGGCATCGCAGGGATAGGCGAAAGGTCCCCAGTTTGATTCCTGGTCAGAGCATACGCCTTGGTTTCCAGCCTAGTTCCCTGTTGGGGGAGTGCGAGAGGCAACCCATCAGTATTTCCCTTGCACATCAATATTGCTCTCCCTTTCTCTGAAGAATCTTTTTTTTTTTTTTTTTTAAAAAAAAAAAAGAAGAGCAGCCCTGGCTGCTGTGGCTCAGTGGATTAAGCACCAGCCTGTGAGCTGAGGGGTTTGCCAGTTTGTATTCCTGGTCAGGGCATATGCCTGGTTTGTGAGCCAGGTCCCTGGTTGGGGGTGTGTGAGAGGTGATTCTTTTCATTCTCACACAACAATGTTTCTTTTCCTGTCTCCTTCCCTTCTCCTCTCTCTAAAAATAAATTTAAAAATTTTTTAAAAAGAAAAGAAATATCCGAGTTAGGTCTTTCTGGGGGTTGGCAGTTTAAGTGCTAGTAACTAGTGGAGTTTGAGAGGACAGGCAGTGAATGCCAGGTGTCTGGCAGTATTATAATCACAGAAGGAATACAAAATTAAAATAGTAATGTCTTCTCCCATTATCCACCCCACCCCCATCTTCAAGATTGTTATTCTTTCTGCCCAGGGTTCTGGTGCCTAACTTTTGACTTCACCTGGTATCTTCAAATAGGGATAATTAAGGATTACTCTAGGCTTTATAAATCCCTGATCAGGGTCACTCCACTGACCTCATTGCTTTCCCTCGTATCCACCAGCCACCACTGGTAATTCTAACGCACATATCTGCCCTTGCTCCAAGAACTGTGTAGATGTTGCACCCAGATCTGGAATCTTTCTTCTTCTTCTTCTTCTTCTTTTTTTTTTTTTTTGCTTCTGCATACCCAGGTTATATTCTACGTGCTTTCAAAACATAGCACCAGAGGTTCTTTGGTGAACTGCCCCTCTGGCTAAGAGGTGTTTTGCCTGAGATAGCTGAAAACTGTTTCAAGTACCTCCCAACACAGACATTACCCAGTGTCTGTGGAGCTTAGCTCTCTTGCCTCCAACTCTGTGGAAGAACTTACTGGCTCTGGACTTTTGTCTGAGAACCTTCCCTGGCCTCCTGCCCTTCCCTTTCCTGCTTCCCCCACTCCCTTCCAGGAACATTCCTCAACAAATCACTTGGATGCAAATCTCCATCTCAGGGTCTGCTTCTAGGGAACCCAACCTGATACATCCTTTCCTAGCTTAAAGCATATGCATGGATCCCTGTTGCCTCCAGGATAAAGCTCGTGGTGCTTGGCTGTACAGTGAAGGCCCTACACCCTGACTACTGCTGCCTACCTCTCCAGCCTCACCCACCTGCAGTGTAGCCAGCAGGATTTTCAGCACAGCAAGTCCCTGGTTTCCTAGCCCCTCAATCCCCCACCTCCATCAGCAGTCCCACCAAGCAGGCTCTTGGACCTTTCTTCTCTTTCCCTGGCACGATGGGCAGGAAGGCCCCACTGCTCTGTGGAGCCCTTCTGCCCTCCCTACCAGGGCACAATCTGGAGTGTTCCTTTCCTTGGAAGCAACAGGCATAGGTGGTAGGCAGTATTTTTAACCTTTCTCAGGCTCAGGAATCAGGTGGCTTAGGAGGTTGCCCAATCTGGTGACCTTCACCTCCTGTGACTGCCAAGAGTCAGAACCTGTGACTGCCAAGGAGAGAGTCAGAACTGAGGCCTGAGCTGGGTCGACATTGTCTGGGAAGCAGACACATTTGTAAAATGAAATGAATGAAGGGTCTTTGCACAAACTGATAGTCTCCCCCACTCCCACCAAATCAAACGTGCAAGAGACTTGGGGCCAATTCTACTGCTGGTCTGCCAGGCTGTCAGGACAATTAAGAGACTGGGTATGAATTAGTTGTACCCAAGGACCCAGGAAACCTGAATGGGATCAGAAACAAAAGCTCACCTGCCCTCCCCACATGGGGCCCAAGAGGGCATTCAAAATGTGAACTTTAATAACAAACAGCAGATCAAAATGGGGTTCCCCAGGAACAAGAAAGATGAAGCTGGTGCTGGAGGCCTCAAGGGTCCCCACTTCCTCCAAGACCTGGAGACAAGGAAGCAGTGGACCCTATTGAGGAGGATTGGCACCAGGCTCCATGGAAGTCCCTCTGTTTGGGGTCCTAAGACTCAAGATGCAGCAGCGTGTGGAGCAGGATGGCACCCTGTCTTCCCAGAAGGTCCTGGCAGGGTGTTTGGCCCAGGCTTGGCAGGTGAGTAGGCCAAGGGCGGTGGGGTCAGATGCGGAAGCTTTCTTCCCGGCCATCGATATGACGGAGCCGCAGATAGACATCTGTGCCAATGCCCTGCAGGGACTGCAGCTGAAGGGAACCACCAAGGTACTCTGCGTAGGCCCGTGATGTGGGCAGCCCGAAGCCAAAGCTGAGGTGGGGGTAGGGGACAGGATATGGGCTTCAGAGGCTTAAGTCTACTAGAGCCCCACGCCCCTCCAGAATGGCCGGGTGGGGTCTCACCCATGCATGGGTCCTGACTGGCCACCACTGTGCATGTCCAGGTGGCCGAAGAGTGGGTTGATTCGGGGATCCTGGGTGCTGGACTCAGCTGTAGTGAAGTGGTAGTCCATAACCCGATCCAGGTCTTTGTGAGCGATTCCCCCACCTCTGTCTGAAATCCTGGCAGAATGTCAATAATAGGAGCTCGGCTCAGCTTGATAGGGGTGCTCACTACATCCCAGGCAGACAGTATCATCCTGTCCCTTCTACTCAAAGGTGACAACATCCACCTAGACCCTTGGACCTTGGCTTTTTTTAAGCTGCATTTCTCTCCTTACCTCTGCCTGGGCCACTGACTGCTTATACCTTCTCACAGGATTTCACACTTATTCTTAGCCCAGCATCATAGACTGGCTACTCCTCTTTCCCCATTCTAGGCCCCTCAGGTGCTAACAAGAACAGGGCCCTGGAACCTGCAGCTGGCCCCAGATTCCACCACCTCGTGGCAATCTCAGGACCACAGAATAGCTTGTCTGACCAGAGACCAAGTCTCAGAGTGGTGCTGGTACTGGCTTGAGGTCATATAGTGTGGAACCTCTTGTCCACCCCAACCCAACTCCCACTCAGGGCAAACCTGATGACGAGATCAATATCGTTGTTGGCAATGGTAATAACCACATCTGGGACATTGTAGGGAGTGTCTAGGTGACTTTCCATTGTGGCTCTATATGGGGAAGAAAGACCAGTAGTAGGTGGTGGTATCCCAGCCTCACTCGAGTTCCTGTCTGACCTCTTTCATCATATCCAGCAAGCCCACCTCATGGCATTCTTGAGCAGCTCGGGCAGGATGTAGTCCAGTGGCATAGGGATGAAGGGGAATCGGGCAGCCACATGTCCATTGATGCGGACGCGGGGGGCATTGCCATATTTGTGCTCACACAAGCGTCTGTGGGTAGGAGCAAGGGTTCAGACCTAGACCAGTGGTTCTCAACTGGAGGTGCTTCCTTCTTCATGCCTAGCCCCCCGACCCAGGGAAATTAAGACATTTTTGTTTGTCACAACTGGGGAGTACTTATTGACATCAAGTGAGTAGAGGCCAGGGATCCTTCTAAACAACCTAACAAGCACAGGACAACCCCTCACAAAACAAAATTAACCCAAAATGTTAATAGTGCCATGGTTGAGAAACCCTAACCAGACCATACCCCAGGCAAGGGCTCAGAGCCAAGCCTTCCTGTCCAAAGACATCTACCCCACCACCTTCTAGCCTCACCTGGCAAAGTCTACCCACTTTTCAATAATCTTCTTTGGTGAGAGGCGAGTGCAGATGATGCCGACAAAGTCAGGCTGGAAGGAGAAAGAAGGTCAGGAGTAGGCAGCCCTCCACCCCCACTTCAGTCACCAAATGCTTACAACCTCTAGCCTGCTGAGGTGGCCCCAAGCCCCTCCCCAGGTCCTTGCCCAGGTCCCCAGCCCAGTGGGTCCCTGGCTCAGTCCCCTCTGCCTCATTTGACATTCCCAGGTGGGTCTCAGGTCCCAGCGCCCCACCTTGTCCTCATGCAGTGCCAGATGATGTGTGGCCAACATGCGGATCCCAAGCCTAGAAGTCAGTGTCTTATCCAAGAAGTAGCGGACAAGCTTCTCATCCTACAAACAGTGGGGCCTCAGAAATGCTATGTCCTTCCCAGGCCCTCCAACTGGACCCCACTGCACTGCCGCTGACCTCTATGTGTTTCCGGCTTTCACGCAGGCCCTCAGCTAAGAGGGTCACCACATCTTTGTGGTCATCCAGCAGCTGACGCACCAGCTGGCAGTATTGGGCCTCATCCGTCTGGTCCTTGATCTGCGGGCCATAGAGTCACAAGCATGGATGATTCAGCCCTGACCTCTCAACTCTTCACCCTGTCCTGGCCCAGCCCTTACCGGAGGGAAGTCTGTCAGCTTCTGGAAGGCACGGATGTACAGTTCATGCTGCAAGGAAGAGGTGTCAGAATTCACAAGAATGCTGTGGGCCCTAAGTACAGAATAACTACCTACGTCAACCCAAGGGGACTGCCACCACTCCAATTCACTAGGTTCAAACCACCATGGGACTTTTCAAGCCCCCATGAATAGGCAGCCTTGCCCTCTGAAGGTTTGGGTCGGAGTCCTCTGATCAATCCTGAAATCTTTTGGCTGGCAAGTCTCTGCTGCTCTAGGCCAACTGTCCCATTTGCCCCTTGTGTGGTAGGCACTCTGATCTAAGGTCTGCTCTACTAGGGAAACCCATGCCCCTACCACCCGTTACGGGCCACCTTACCACATGTAGTATGGTCGGGTTGCAGCCAATGATGAAAGGAAGGCTACGGAAGCCCTTGATGCGGTGAGCAATCCTCACTGGCAATTCTTGCTGCAAGTACCGAGCACTTTTCTAGAAGAAAAAAAGACAGAAGGCAGGGCTAAGTTCTGAGTGGCTGGACCACAGCTCCAAGGACCAACAGAAAAACAGTGAGCAGGAATCTTACCAGAAGGTGGCTGCCATCCTGAGAGCGGCCGGAATAGAGCATCATGGTGGGAGTGAGGCGGACTGAGGGCTGGAGGGGCAGATGGGGCTTGAGAACTGGATCTCCAATACTTCCGCCCTGCCATATTAGCTCCACCCCTTCCCTGGACACCCACTCCAGCTTGGGACCCGGGCTTTGCTGCCCCAGCTGCCCACCTTCTCTGCTGCCACATCAATGGCGGACTGGTTGTAAAAGGAGGTAACAGTCTTGGAGCGCTCCCTTGCCATCTCCACGTAGTGAGTATCAGTGGCTGATGTGGAAAGGGCCCGGAGCAGGAGTGCAGGCCCAAGGAAGGGCCGGAGTGGAGGCCCGCCCCGGGAGCCACTTCCCAGCACCCATGCCAGTATCATCGTCCTGCTCCTTTGTTGGACTGGATAGACGGAGACGACCCCCAAACGGGGTTAGGGAGGTATGGGTACGAAAGGGCTCTTCTCTTGACTTCAGGGGTGAGGGCTGTTGGAGGATGCTGACAAGCTCAGCCCTAGGAAGCAGCGCCCATCTATCGGGACGAGGGGGAAAGGAACAGTTGTAAGGATAGAGTCCGTACCACCCGAACATCTCTCCACGTAAGCACTGGTATAACCTAAGACCTTGGGCAATCTCCCTAACCCTAACCCATTCAACCACCTCCCCAAATACATACACACATACACACACCACACACAAGCCAAACCTGGACAACCTTGCCTTCCGGAGCTTCTATTCTTCAATCTGAGGCTCTATTTGGTGATCTAGAGCGAAAAAGATCCTCAGACCTGTCCAGCTCAAAACCTCGCCCAGGCACCCTCTTTCAGGGGGGCGGGGTGACCCCTATCCAGGATCTCCAGACCAGGCATACCCGCCACCTCTCACCTCCCTACACCCGCCTGGCGTACGCGCGTGCTCCACAGAGCGTAGTGCGCCCAAGGGCCGGCTGCCTCGAAGCTGCGAACCGGAGTCCCCGTCTGGGTTCCCTCTCCACAGGTCACTTGATTCAGCCTGGATCCCCCCAATATGGTAGGTAGGTACCAGCCCCGCGTCCCGCGCACTCCCGCGGTCCAGCAACAATGGCGGAGGTTGCGAGGGTGCGCTACGAAGTCTCAGCGTCCAGGGTCTGCGCCTGTTGCTCCACTTACCGTGGGGCCAGAGCCAGCGCCAGCGCCAGAGTCCGAGCCGAACCGCCTAGCGCTCGACGGGCGGGGCTCGCACAGCAGCCCTCGCCCTCTGCCGCTGTGACGTCACGCGGACTGTGGGCGCCCGGTGCCTCCTGGGAGTTGTAGTTTAGAGCGGAGGACTGGCAACCTAGGTGTCAGCCCATTCTGGCTCTGTCCCTGCTCCCGAAACCCCAAATAAATACCACGGCTCCCTCCATAGGGTTCCCTGGAGTTATCTGTGGTCTCCCTGGCCTTCTGTTTCGTAGTCTAATAAAATGGGCTCCCTGGGGGAGAAACGCCAGAGGGCAAAAAGACCCTTAGATGTAAAGAGTATTGACCAAATCCTACTTGGATTTCTTCCCTGAGCTCTGATTTTCTCCTTCCAGTTCTTGGTTTATTTATTGGAAATCAGACTGCCTAGTTCAAAACCCAGCTCAGCCACTTACTATTTGGGGCAAGTTACTTAAACTGCTCAATGCTTTTAAGTGCTATATTGGTAAAATGAGGATGTAGCAACCTTGGTGTTGTTGTGTGCTTTATATATGTAATTTATGTATGTAATGTGCCTGGAACAATGTCAGGCACAGAATTAGCACTGTGTGTTAGGTATTATCATTCATTTTCATTCATTCATGCCTGCAACTAACACTGATTGGATGACTTGTCTGTGCCAGGAGAGGAGATTGGATGCTGGATCAAATTTAAAAAACAAACAAAAAATTCCCTTGCTCTGAAAACAGTTTCAGTGTCATCAGCTGTGATGAGGGCTGCACAGGAAACTGGGAGCATGAGATTGAGTGCAGCGTGTGTAGGACATGGCCAGGTAAGGAAGCAGGGGTGGGAAGGGCATGATGGCAAGATAGAGAATAACCCGGATAGTCTGAGGATATGGCTGCAGCCTTCCCATTGGGAAGGAGAGGAGCTGAATGGGGTGTCCAGAGTCAGGTCATGAAGGAAAGAGAGTCTGCACTTGTCCTGAAGTAGTAAAAAGCTACTGAAAATTTTGAACTTGTCAGAGTAGAACCCTCTGTGATTGGGAAAGTGGGATTAGCGAGACCAAAGGCAGAGAAACCAGTGAAAAGACAATTACTTTTTCCAAGCAAGAGATGATGGGAGACTTTTCAGTATGTATACTTGTACTGATTGGATGCTTCTTTATCGTGATTATGTATTTTATAAATATTTTGTACGTTTTTAAATTAGCCCTGACTGGTGTGGCTCATTGGATTGAGTGCCGGCCTGAGAACCAAAGGGTCGCCAGTTCAATTGCCAGTCAGGGAACATGTCTGGGTTGTGGGCCAGGACCCCAGCAGGGGGCGCATGAGAGGCAATCACACATTGATGTTTCTCTCCTTCCCTTCCTCCCTTCCCGTCTCTAAAAATAAATAAAATCTTTAAAAATTTTTTAAATAAAAAAATAAGTTTTTAAAGAAAAAGGTTAAATGAGGCATGTGATATCTTTGGAGCCGGAAGGCTGTCTTGAATCTTTAGCAGAGTTAGGACCCTTCGCCAGGGCTGGCCTACCTGAGGAACTGGGGAAAGATCTGCAAAGACCCTGAGGAAGGGGCTTTCTGAGTCTCTGGAGTCCCTCTTTGCCCTCCAACCCCTCCCCACCCTTTCTTTTTCAGCAAATCGGCAATACCCTGGAGTAAAAGAGGCTCCTCAGCTCCTGAAGCAGGCACTGCTTGAGCCAATGGAAGAAGGGAGAGGGAAGGTTGCTCCAGACGAGAGGACAGCCTGAGCAGAGACGCAGGGACTCAGAGTGCTTGCAATGTGCCAGAACTCGGCGCTCACGTGGCTGCTGTGTGGATCCCGTATGCGAGCTGGCGGCCGTAGCTGCCGCAGTTGCGGGAGGCGCCTGGAAACTACCTCACCCAGTTTGACTCCGCCTGGAAGAGCGCCGGTCAGAACACTGCTGCCTCCCGGCGGCGGAGATTGCACATACACTCCACGATCTCTCTTCAGAATACCCTTCCAAGAGCCTTATGTGTACTAATTTTATCTTCATAACAACACTCTGAGGTAAGTACTATTACTCTTCTCATTTTACAGTGAGAGAACTGAGGCCCAGAAAGCCCACCCACCAATCCCTGCTTTCCTCTGGTTTCACACACACACACACACACACACACACACACACACACACACTCACTCACTCACTGGCTCCAGCCACACTGGCCTCCTTGTTGTTCCCTAAACATACCAGGCACGTTCCACCTCGGAGCCTCTCACAGGCTGTTCACTCTACCTGGAGAACCCCCTAGATATGTCCTTCAAGCTTTGGCCCAAATGTCGACTGAATGAAGCACACCCCGACTGTTGTATTTAAAATTGCAGTCATCCCCCCTCCCTCCCTGTGCTCTACTTTTTATTTTATCCGTAGCTTTTAGCACCACCAACATACTATATACTTTATGTAGTTATTATTTTGCTCATTTTCTTCTTATAAAATGTAAGACCAGAGTATGAATATTTGTTTGCTGTACTGATTTATCTCCAGCCCCTAATCCTGGCACATAACAGTGCTCAATAAACATTTGTTTTTAAAAAATGAAAGAAATTTATTCCCTGAGCTATCGACATTGAGTGTTCTTGTTATCTATGGATGGCTTCCCTCAGAATGAGTGATCTAAGAGGAAGCAAGACAGGAACCGCAATATCTCTGTGACAGCCTTAAAAGTGACATAATCATTCCTGCATTACCCTCTTGGGTCAGGTCAGCCCTATTTAGTGTGGGAAAAGACTATACAATGGTATAGGAGATACCAGGAGGTGGAAATCATTGAGGACAATTCTGAAAGCTGGCTATTATAGCCTGGAAGCTGCCAGGCTATGAAAAAGCCCAAAGTAGTCCCTACAGAGAGACTATATGGATACAAGGATAGGCCCTGAGACTACAAGGAAAGAGAGAGAGAGAGAGAGAGAGAGAGAGCGAGCGCGCAAGCACTCGAGCTGCTAGGTTATCTCTCAGCTGCTTTAATCTCTCATTGTTCCAGTGTTAGCCATCATCTGACTGCAATTATGTGAGCCAGAACTGCCCAGCCACAATTCTCTCCCCAAATTCGTAACCCATAAACACTATGAGAGAAAATAATAATTGTTATTGCTTTATGCCATTATTTTTTGTGGTGATTTGTTGAACAGCAATAAGTCCTCTAAGATTCCCAACTCCTGGTATTCACACCACTCTGAAGTCTCTTTCCACATGAGCTTATTGCCTTACAGTTCTATAGTTCAGAAGTCAGACAGGAGTCTCACAGGGCTAAAACCAAGATGTCAGCAGTTCCTTTTTGGAGAATCTAGGGGAGAACCTATTTCTTTGCCCTTTCCTGCTTCTAGGGTCCACGTACATTCTTTAGCTCATGACCCCTGCCTCCATCTTCAAAGTCAGTGATGTTGCATCTCACTGTGCCTTTCTTATGCAGTCACACCTCCCTCTGACTCTCTTGTTCTACGGCCCTTTTTCACTTTTAAGGACCCTTGTGATTACATTGGACCCACAGGATAATCTGTCTTTTAAAATCAGCATATTAGTGACCTTAATTCGATCTGCAACTTTAATTCCCATTTGCCATGTAAGCTAACATATTCACAGGTCCCAAGAATTAGGACATGGATGTTTGTGGAGACCATTAGTCTGCCAACCCTGCTCTCTGGAAGAAGAGAAGTGGTCCTGAGAGGGAGCAGCCAAAGAAAGGACATGGACTAGCAGGAGAGTGACATATCACAGACACCAAAGAAGAGAGTCCCCAGGAAGGAGTGCACTACAGTGACTAATACTATTGGGAAGTCAAGCCTGATAAAAACTGAAAAATGTCTGTTGGATTTAGTGTCCTGGTGACACCAACCATTAATTGGGGTAGTGTTGGGGGCAGGAGCTATTTTATGGTGATTTGTTGAACAGCAATAAGTCCTGGGCAGCAAGGAAGAAGAAATAGAGACTAAGATTATAAAATCTTCCCAAAAACTTGATTGTAAAGGGAGATTTGTTGCTGTTTCTAAAAATAGGAAGGAGAAGCAAATTTCAATGCAGATGGGAAGGAAGGAGAGAATTCACCTAGCCCACAGGAAACTTCGAAAGGAGTGACTGTTGGATTGACCCAGGTTCAGGTTTTGCTAGGCAGTCACCACAATAGAAAGAGGTTGGGATACTGTCAGGTTGTGGCTGAGGTGATAAAGATGGAAATAAGGGAGAGAGGGAGAGAGAGAGGAAGAGGGGAAAGAAAAAGGGGAGGAGAGGAGAGGGGAGGGAAGGGAAGGGCAGGGCAGGGTAGGAAAGGGGGGACAGAGAGGAGGGACCCAAAAACATGAATTTATTTCTAAAATATTATGTATTTATTCTAACATGTTTAAATTTTAGTTGCCTTCCAAGTGCTCTCCACTCAATGCAATACACCTATTAAGAGGTTTCTTCCCACTGCTCAAAAACAGTTTTTGAACTCTCCCTGGCTGGATTTAGTGCCCACCCTCAACCAAAGTGTCACTGATTCAATTCCCAGACTAGGACACACACCTGCGTTGCAGGGAAGGTCCCCAGTAGGGGGTGCATGACAGGCAACCACGCATTGATGTTTCTCTCCCTCCCTTCCCCTCTCTCTAAAAATAAGTAAAAATCTTTAAAAAACAAACAGTTTTTAATATATTTTATTGATTATGCCATTACAGTTGTCCCATTTCTCCCCCATCATTCCCCCCACCCTGCACACCCCCTCCCACTCACATTCCTCCCCTTTAGTTCATGTCCATGGGTCATACATAAAAGTTCTTCAGCTTCTACATTTCCTATACTATTCTTACCCTTCGCTTGTCTACTTTCTACCTCCCGTTTATGCTACTTATTCTATGTACCTTTTCCTCCTCTCTCCCCCTCCCACTCTCCCACTGATAACCCTCCATATGATCTCCATTTCTGTGGCTCTGTTCCTGTTCTAGCTGTTTGCTTTTGTTTTAGGTGTGGTTGTTAATAGCTGTGAGCTTGCTGTCTTTTCACTGTCATATTTTTGATCTTCTTTTTCTTAGATAAGTCCCTTTAACATTTCATAGAATAAGGGCTTGGTGATGATGAACTAACTCCTTGAACTTGACCTTATCTGAGAAGCACTTTATCTACCCTTCCATTCTAAATGACAGCTTTGCTGGATAGAGCAGTTTTGGATGTAGGTCCTTGCCTTTCATGACTTGGAATACTTCTTTCCAGCCCCTTCTTGCCTGGAAGGTCTCTTTTGAGAAATCAGCTGAAAGTTTGATGGGAACTCCTTTGTAGGTGACTGTCCCCTTATCCCTTGCTGCTTCTAGAATTCTCTCCATTTTAATCTTGGCTAATGTAATTACGATGTGCCTTGGTGTGTTCCTCCTTGAGTCCAACTTCTCTGGGACTCTCTGAGCTTCCTGGACGTCCTGGTAGTCTATTTCCTTTGCCAGATTGGGGAAGTTCTCCTTTATTATTTGTTCAAACAAGTTTTCCGCTTGTTGCTCTTCCTCTTCCCCTTCTGGTACCCCTATAATTCGGATGTTGAGACGTTTAAAGATGTCCTGGAGGTTCCTAAGCCTCTCCTCATTTTTTGGAATTCTTGTTTCTTCCTTGTTTTCTGTTTGGTTGTTTCTTCCTTCCTTCTGGTCCATTCCATTGATTTGAATCCCAGTTTCCCTCCCATCTCTATTGGTTCCCCATGTGTCTTCCTTCATTTCACGTATTGTAGCCTGCATTTTTTCATGTAACTTGTGAGCAAACTCAACCAATTCTGTGAGCATCCTGATGACCAGTGCTTTGAACTGTGCATCTGATAGGTTGGCTATCTCTTCACAGCTTAGAGGAATTGGCTCTGGGGCTTTCATTTGTTCTCCGGTTTGCGCCATTTTTGGTGTTTCTTTTTTTGGGGGAGGGGGGTTGTTTTGGTTTTAGTCTGGTCACGGCTGTTATGTAGTGCGGGATGGAGCCTTAGGTGTTCCCCAGTGCAAGGCAGCCGAGTCTCTGGGTTGTGACGATGTATGTGGGGGCGGGGTCCAAGAGGGAACAATGGTGCCTGCTCCGCTCTCTCCTGGGTTCCAGTCCCCTCTGCCGCTTCCCCTTCGCCTGGATTATCTGCACTCGCAAACGTGTGACCACCTGGTCAGCCAACCACCTTGCACAGCCTCACTGGGTCTACACAGTTGCCACCCCGTGCCCGGGGTCCGCCAGCCGCCGCCTGTGGGCCTGGGGTCTGCCAGACGCCTTCAGGCTTGGGAACCACTAGCCACTGCTGTCTGCATTCCCAGGTTCGCATCTCCACTTTTTCCTGCCGCGACGCAGCCCCCTTACTGGTCTGGATGAATGGTTGTTGGACTTCTGTACAGTTCAATTTTCTGTTAGCTCTGGTTGTTTTCTTGTTTCTAAATGTTTGTTGTCCTTAATTTTGGTTGTGAGAAGAGGCACAGTGTGTCCACCTATGCTTCCATCTTGGCTGGAAGTTCTGGTATTTCCAAACAAACAGTTTTTGAACTCGATTTTGATGCCTTTTAGTGCTCCTGCCATTTTTTGTTTCACCTCTTCCACATCAGCAAAACGTTTCCCTTTGAGGACTTTTTTCATGGGGTGAGGTGGAGAGAGTCACTCTGGGGAGATACAGTGAATAGAGAGGATGGGGTGCTAGGGGTCATGACGTTTTTTGGTTAAAAACTTCTGAACGCTCAGCACGGTGTGGGCAGGTGCATTCATAAGTTACCCACTATGAATGGGCAAAGGGTTTAAAGAGTCTTCAAAAAATCTTGGGCGAAGCCAAACGCAGCCTCTCACAGCAATGCCCGGGGATACACTGATACAGATGGGTTCCTGGAACACTCATCTAGCAGGGGAAGCCTGTACTACAAGGGGCCCGCCCTCCAGAGGATAATTCCTCTTTGTGGTGGTGAGGGCTGTCCTCTATATACTCTTAGCTATAATTAATATACATAGGTAATTTTTAAAACTCCAGAGACTCCATTTCCCTTGAGACATAGCGGCCGCTCGGACTACAAGTCCCATAATGCATGGAATGCCCCCTAGTCCGTTATTACCCACCCACGACCTTTCATCCGATTTTTCTGTAACAGCGTTCCTTGCTGTTTCGCTACCTCACCAGCACGCCTACAAAGTCCCAAGAAAACCCAATTGGATCAGGGAGTGGGAGACCAGGATGTCCCTCACCCTGAGGGGAGGGAGAGGGCGTGGCCATATCCTGCCCCACCCCTGCTCCGTGGCTGGTTTTCTTGCGGCTGGCGCTTCTGGCGGGACCCGGAGATATGGGCGCTACCTGGGGGAGCCCCGGTTGGGTGAGGCTCGCACTGTGCCTCACAGGCTTAGTGCTCTCGCTCTACGCGCTGCATGTGAAGGCGGCGCGCGCCCGGGACCGGGATTACCGTGCTCTCTGCGACGTGGGCACCGCCATCAGCTGTTCGCGCGTCTTCTCCTCCAGGTGCGCGCGGGAGTGGAAGGCTTAGGGCATCGGACTGCTCGTGGGAACAGTGCATGGGGACCAGGTGTGCTTGGCGGCCAGGTTGCCAGATGGTTCTCGAGTCTGGGATTGGTGTGCCAGAACGGATGCATGGGGGCCCGGGCTGCTTAAAGGGGCACTGCCCTGTGAATGGGGTGTAGGTGTGTCGGAGATAGGAATGCGGGGCGGGGTGGAAAGCAGATAGTGCTAGGGACTGCAGTTATTCTGGGGAGTAACATGGATCTGGATTCCAGGGAATAACGGTTACCAGGCAGGAGGGGTAACGTAGAATAAATGATGGCGGTCTTGAGTATGGCTGTGCCTGGGGATAAGGTGGCCATGTACGGCTGTGCTTGAGGGCCTGGGGTTATTGGGATGACTGAATACAGAGGAAGGGAACGGGCGGGCAGGGAGCTGGAGAATTTAGAGGTTCAGGGCAGACAGAACTCTGCCCCAGATTCCCATTCTCTGGTGACTAAGTAAAGCAAGGTCAACCATTATTTCCCACCTTGCCATCTTGTGGCAAGATCCCAGTCAGGGCATATATAAGAATCAACCAATGAATGCATAAGTAATTAAAACAACAAATTGATGTTTCTCTCTCTCAAATCAGTGAATAAAAATTTTTAATAAATTATTGAAGGTCCAGGGTGAAAAGAGGGGCCTAAGGGGGAACCATGTCCAGTCTGGACCTGGGAATAGGGGAAGATAGGAGCTAACACAGGGATTCCTGACGTGGCCAAAGGGAAGCTTCACCAGGTGGTCATTGACCCTGGACTTCAAGCTAGGATGTGGGGAATGACAACAATGGGAAGGAAGCCAGCGTAGGTGGCTTCTTGGAAATCAGCCCTCCAGGACAGGGCCTAAGGCACTGGATTGACACTCCTTACCTGGGCTTCCCCCCCTCCACATACACCAGGTGGGGTCAGGGCTTCGGACTGGTGGAACAACTACTCGGGCCGGACAGTGTCTTCAATCAATCCAACAGCATATTCGGATGCATCTTCTATACACTACAGTTGCTGTTAGGTAACTGTCCCTGCTCCTTCCTTTCAGGCCCCACCCCTTCATGACAGCCCTTCCTTCCTTGGCCAGCCCAGCCCTATCCCTTGCAATCTGGGGGACTCATACAGCTACCTGACAGGCAGCTGCTCATTCACTGAGCACTCTAGGGGTGGTAACTGATAGGAGCCTTTCAACACCAGTTTTGTAGGGAAGACTCAGAAGTTCTTTTCGGACAGCATCGGTGGGGAGGCAGAAATCTTAAGGGATTATCTTTCATCTCATGTAGATGAAATGTCAGCAGGAAAGTTCACAATTTGGGCCCCGGGGATCATTGAACAGATAGGAAAGTGAAGGCCTTGGTGGGGCCTGTCAGACCCTCTTATTTTAGAGACTCTTCTCCCACAGCCTCTGCTGTCTGGGTGGCACCATGAAGTCATGGTAATGTTCTAGAGGTGGTTAGTCCCTGAAGCCCATGTTTGACCCTTTTTTCCCTTGCAGGTTGCCTCCGGGGCCGCTGGGTGTCTATCCTGCTGCAGCTGAGTTCCCTAGTGTCTCTTGCTGGTTCTGTCTACCTGGCCTGGATTCTGTTCTTCGTGCTCTATGATTTCTGCATTGTTTGCATCACTACCTATGCCGTCAATGTGGGCCTGATGGTGCTCAGCTTCTGGGAGGTCCAGGGACCCCAGGACAAGGTCAAGGGGCACTGAGTCCTTACCCCAAGCCAGGCTGACCTCTTATGCTCTGCTTTGGCACATCAACCTTGCCCAAGGGGGACATGTCTGGGTCCATATAAGAGTCTACAACCCGCCTCCACCATACTCCCAAAACAGGACAATGGACCAAATGTGCCACACTCTTTCCTCCACCTACTGCCTCTGGCTCTGTCCCCAAAGCTCCTGCCACTGCCCAAGGAGGGAAGGTTCTGAGCAATAAAATTTCTTAAACTGGCCAAGTCTGAGCCACCTGTCTGCCAGGGATCCTAAGTGTTGGGCCTCCCTGAGTCTTGCCTCCTCTGGGACTGGAAGGATATGAGTCAGAAGGAGAGTGGAGGGCCTGCCTGGGAAGGGTTAGTTAGTTCCTTCTCCAGCATGTGGAGTCAGCAAGACCTGGGGCGCCACCAGCTCCCACCCCCAGGAAATAGGCTGGCAGCTTGTCCCTGCTGCCCGTGGAGCCAGACCTCCTCTCCTATAAGAGCCAAGCATGCACTTGCAATGGCAAGCTGCCCTTCTGGTTCTATACATGCTTGCTGGCAAGTTCTTATAGCATAGCCTTAACTCTTCTGGCTGCCTTTTTTACCACCCCAAGATAGCCTTGGCGGCCCGAAGGGCCAGAGACAGGTTGCGTTTTAGATTTTCCTAATATCTACTGAGCACTTACCTGTATGCCAAACACTGTTTAAGAACATGACATATGTGAACTCACTTAATTCTTATAGCAATGGTATGATGTTGGTACTATTATTATCCCTATCTTGATGAGAAAACTGAGGTACAAAGAGGCTAAGCAATTTGCCTAAGATCGCACAACTAGTGCCTGGATGGGGAGTTAAAGAGCACTTAGGATTTTAATTCACCAGAGCCCTCCGGCTCCAGTGTCAGTGCTCTTCACCCTATCCACAGCTGCCTCTGTGTTGGAGTTAGGGTTCCTGAACAGTCTGGGCTGGCCTCAGGTAGATGTCAGGAAGAGAAAAATGATGCACCCTGAATGTTTTCCCCTCCTGAGTCTTCCAACACCAGCAAGAAAGATGGGCACCACTGTAACCCTGAATGCCGGAAGGGCAGCAGGCCCAGAGAGGTGTTGAGATGGGTCAGTCTCATAGCTGGCAAGTAGCCGAGAGCCCTGGCCTCTTGACAGCCAGCCCTGAACACACTGTATCAAGATTGGAGAAGGTATATGGAATCCACTTGGACCTGAGCCTGGGAGAGAGCTGGGGAAGCTGAAATGAAAAGTGAGAACGGGGAGGGCCTGTCCACTGTACCCTTCATAGTTACAGGAGGATAGCTTCCATGCTGGGAGCAGGTTTACTCTATACCAGGCTCTGGTGTAAGTATTTTTACATTTAAAAAGCCTGAGTTTTTCAGACAAGGCCCAGAAAGGCTCACTGTCCAAGGTTACTCAAGTGAGTGGGGGAACTGGCATTCGAACCCAGGTAGTCTGGCCATGGCTAAAGCACAGCGAGTGTTGGTGAATAAATAGCCCAGGGTCACACAGCTACAGCCCAAGAACTAGGAGCCGCTGGCTCCCTGCCAGCCCCAGGAAAAGTAATGACACCTGACTCCTGGCCAACTGGGGGTGGAGCAGAGGTGGAGCTATGGAGACCCAAGTGGCCTGAGAACCACAGCACAGGCAGCAGAGTGGCCTGGAGCAGCAATGAAGCAGAGCTGGGGAACAGGGCTGCTTATCCTGGGAGCTGTGGTCTTCATAGAGGGTGAGCCTTTTTGTGATTGAGTGGGTGGGGAAGTGGTATGGTGAAGGTTCAGGGGACACCTTCTGCCGCAGCAGCCTCTGCAGCTTGGTTTGTGTGTGAGGAAGACTACCTGTACAGTGACAGTCTACCTGTAGTGACATAACTGTGTCTGCCTATGTGTGTGGGGAGATGGATGTGGCTGCCTGTGTCAAAATGGGTGATTTTCTTGGGCTGGATTACAGTCTATGTGTGCAGGAACTGTCACACTGCCTGTACCCTGTGTGGGTACCCTGTGCCCATTTGCCTCTCTACTTCCAGGAAGACCCTAGGCAAGTTCTGAGGCCCTTTAGCCCCAGTTCCCTGGTCTTTACATATGTCCCATCTCTCCTGGCTTGGATGCTCAATGGGTGTGTTTGTGTGTGCCTATTATGGGGAAGAGTCAGGGCAGGGGACTCCTTAGTAGTAGAGTCTGGCAGTTTCTGGAAAGGTGGAGGAGTCTGAGTGGTTGGAATGGGTGGGGTGAGCCTCAATCCCTCAAAGCCCTTCCTCATTTGGACATGACACAAGCCTCTAATCCTTCCTCTTAGGCTTCCTTGGCTGAGGGCACAATTAAGCTAATGTTCTCCATTTACATAGGCTGCCTCCCTGACTCAGTGGCGGGGGCAGGAGTTGGGGGTTCTGAAGCCTGGAGGAGAGATGGCCTAGTCCCAATCTGAACCCTGGGCCCTGCTTCTTGGGCCCTGGAGTGCTGAGCGCAGCTGAGGGAGGATAATTAATTATAGAGCATATGCTCTGAATAGGTTCTAATAAAAGCTGTTTCTTGACCTCATATAAATATTTTCATTCTGGGAGGGGCTGGTGAGGTAGCCACAGAGTCATATGCAAGGGCCCAGGGCCTGTACCCCAACCTGTTACCTCTACCAAAGCTGGGCCAGGCAGGTAAGGCTTCCCCACGTCTCACCTGTGTCTCTGTCTTCCTAGGTCTTCAAGCAGCTCAGCATGGTAAGCTCTGGACACATGGGGCCTGAGTCTCACTTGGGTCTGGGTCAGACCCTGGGTGAGGGCAGGATAGGGGCCTGCTGTTAGCCTGACCCACCCCTCTCTACAGCCTGTGGGCAGCGTGGCCCTGGCCCCCCTGAACCTCAGGAGGGCAACACAGGGCCTGGCGAGTGGCCATGGCAGGCCAGTGTGAGGAGGCAGGGCGTCCACATCTGCAGTGGATCCCTGGTGGCAGACACCTGGGTCCTCACCGCGGCCCACTGCTTTGAAAAGTGAGTTGTGGCTGGAGTCAGACAAGGTTTCCGGCTTTGCGGGTGGGTGATTTGTCCCCAAACTCCACAAGATGGATCCCTGCCCTTAGAATAACAAAGTAGCATTTATTGAGACTATGCTATGTGCCAGGTACTTATTATGAAGTTAAGCTTAACAACCTTCATGGTAGAAGCCCTACAAATGAGAACAGCTTGGGAGAAGTAAGGACCTTGCTTAAAGCCATGGGCTGATACTTATCCATTTGTCACCTGCCTTGTTCTGTCTTCTTTGGTGTCACTGTCTCCCTTTGCGTTCCATGACTGGGCCTTGTCCCTCTCCTTCCAGGGCCACAATGACAAAACTAAGCTCCTGGTCAGTTGTCCTGGGCTCTCTGCAGCGTGAGGGGCTGAGCCCAGGTGCTGAGGAGGTGAGGGTGACTGCTCTGCAGCTTCCCAGGGCCTATAACCATTACAGCCAAGGCTCAGACCTGGCCCTGCTACAGCTCGCCCACCCCATGGCCCACACACCCCTCTGCTTGCCCCGACCTGACCATCGCTTCCACTTTGGGACCTCTTGCTGGGCCACTGGCTGGGATCAGGACACCAATGATGGTAAGTGCTGCCCCAGACTAAAGCCCAAAGAGGCATTCCGCTTGCCTACCATCGTCACACAGACTCAGCTGCCAACTGTCCCTGCTTCTAGTCTCCCTTGCTCCCCAGAGCCCAGACTCTGGCCCCAACCTCCTGTCTTTTGCCAGCTCCCAGGACACTACGGAATCTGCGCCTGCGTCTAATCAGCCGCCCCACGTGTAACTGTCTCTACAACAGGCTGCACCAGCGGCTTCTGGCCAGCCCAGCCCGGCCTGGGATGCTGTGTGGGGGTGCCCAGCCTGGGGTGCAGGGGCCCTGTCAGGTCTGAGGGGGAGGAGAGGGGAAGGGAGCAGAAAGGGAGGGGTTCTGGCTTCAGGCTGGGTCCTCAATCCACAGGGATGGGTGGAAGGACTGCAGAGGATGTCTGCCCAGGGCTGAGGCTCAGGGTCTGTCCTTGACTCTGTTGCCTGCTCCAGGGAGATTCTGGGGGTCCTGTGCTGTGCCATGAGCCTGATGGACACTGGGTTCAGGCTGGGATCATCAGCTTCACATCAAGCTGTGCCCAGGAAGACACTCCTGTGCTGCTGACCAACATGGCTGCTCACAGCTCCTGGCTCCGGGCTCGAGCTTGGGGGGCAGCCTTTCTGACCCAGAACCCAGAGACCCTGGAGATCAGTGATGAGGACAGCTGTGTAGGTAAGAGCAGAGGCTGCTAAGAGTATGACATGTGAGGATACCCATGAGGACTTCTGGGCAGCTGGTAGACACCATTTGGAATAATTGACACGGGACCTCCACAACTGCCATATGCTAACTAGGGGGCCTTTAAGGCCCACCCTTTTGAGCCCCTACAATGGGAACAGCCCCATTTAGGGCTGAGAGGCACAGATGCTTCAAAACTTTATCAGTTTGGAGTTTAGGTAAGAAGAGGGATCTCTGTGATCTGGCTGAAGGTTTTGTTTTTTTTTTTTTTTAATATTTTATTTATTTATTTTTATTATTTATTTATTTATCTTTAGAGGAGAAGGGAAGGAGAGAGGGAGAGAAACATCAATGTGCGGTTGCCTCCTGTATGTCCCCTGCTGGGAACTGGCCTGGCAACCCAGGCATGTGCCCTGATTGGGAATCGAACCGCGATCCTTTGGCTCGCAGGCCCGCGCTCAATCCACTGAGCTACACCAGCCAGGTGGCTGAAGGTTTTTGAGCTTAGCTGCAAATTTCCAAGCAGGGACCCAGTGAGACTGGACAGGGCATGGCTCCCACTCAGAATTCTAGCATAAAGTGACTAACATACAAATTGCATGCAAAATAATTCCTTGGATGGAAGTTGTCTTGATGGGAAGAGAAGCACTAGTGAGCCAGGAATTCTGGGGCCAGTCCAAGCCTGGAGGGGTGTAGACAGATGGAGTGGAGGAATGATGAGCAGGCCACTCCCTTGAGGCTGGAACATCAGGGTTAAAAGCTTAGGCCCTGACTTTTGAATATCAAATCTGCTATCTACCTCTAGTTACTGAGCTAGAAAGTTGCTTAACCTCTCTGGAACTTTGGTTACAAGGCTAACAAAATTCAACTTAAAAGACTGTTGTGAGGATCTGATAGTACATGGGAAGCTCTTGGCACAGGTTCTGGCATGCAGCGAGCACTTTGCAAGAAGACAGATAGTGTAATCTGTTTCAGCCTGCGGAATCTTGGGAAGAGAAAGGACCCAAGCAGAATCCCCCTCCCCATGGCCCTGGGATGCCAGGCTGAAGCACCAGGGGAAGCTGGCCTGTGGCGGAGCCCTGGTATCAGAGGAGGTGGTGCTGACTGCTGCCCACTGCTTCATTGGGTGAGCCCCCGTCTCCTTCACCTTTGTGACCCCCCCATCCTTGCTGGCAACCCTGCCACCCAATGCTGTCACTGCTGTCTCTGTGCAGGCGCCAGAGCCCAGAGGAATGGAGCGTAAGGCTGGGGGCTGGACCAGAGGAACACAGCCTCAAGCAACTCATCTTGCATGGGGCTTACACCCACCCAGAGGGGGGCTACGATGTGGCCCTCCTGCTGCTGGCCCAGCCCGTGACATTAGGCCCCAGCCTGCGGCCCCTCTGCCTGCCCTACGCTAACCACCACCTGCCTGATGGGGAACGTGGCTGGGTCTTGGGGCTGGCCCACCAAGGAGCAGGTATGTAGGGTGGGGCCACCACCAGCTCTCCATCCAGCCTAGAGGCCACTGGGGTAGCCAGGTCTTTGCTCCCTCACCACAGGCACCAGCTCCCCTCAGACAGTGCCTGTCACTTTCCTGGGGCCCAGAGCCTGCAGCCGGCTGCAAACTACCCTTGGGAGCAGTAGTATCCCCATTCTGCCAGGGATGGTGTGTACCAGTGTTGTGGGTGAGCCACCCCACTGTGAGGTAAGCCCCAGTCCTCCAAAACCTTATCCCACAGACCCCTGGCATCTTCACCCTGCAGTTCATGTACAAGACCTGCCAGGCTTGGCCTCCAGACCTGCCTCTCACCTGAAATTCAGCCTTTCTGCCAACTGGCACCCAAAGAGCCAGAGCCTCAAGCCAGCCCCTAACCCCTTCTGCCCCTTGCAGCTGCCTAGGGGTAAGAGGAAGTCACCTAGTGCCACCTGACCTCTGACAGGGCCTGTCTGGGGCACCACTGGTGCATGAGGTGAGGGGCACATGGTTCCTGGCTGGGCTACACAGCTTTGGAGATGCCTGCCAAGGCCCCGCACGGCCTGCCGTCTTCACAGCTCTCCCAGCCTATGAGAACTGGATCAGCAGTTTGGACTGGCAGGTCTACTTCACTGAGGAGCCAGAGCCCGAGGCTGAGACTGGAAACTGCCTGGCCAACATAAGTATGTGGCCCTGTGGCCTTCCTACTGACGCTTCCCTCTGTAGACCCCTTCTCTGTGTCTAGGGAAAGATCTGTTCTGAGTCATCTCTAGCTGCCCGGGGTGGGGTGGAACAATAGACAGATCCATCTAGATTTAAATTCTGGCTCTCCATCATTGTGATTTGGAACAGACCTCCCAACCTCTCTGAACCTGTTTTCTCATCCATCATGGGGGCTAAGTAGCACCTCTTCCCTCTTCCTTCCAGGGAGGGAGATTTGTGAAGATGAGGCCACCGCCCCCACTCCCTCTCCCTGACAGGCCAACCAGCTGGCTGTTGATGGGTGTCTCTGGGATGCTGCAAACACATCACCACCTCAGCCCCTTTCCATTCCTCACCCACACAGTTCCAGACATTGGGGCAGGCTCAACAGCCCAGTAGGTTTTGGGAAGGAGCCTGCCCGGATCATCAGCTGCTGTTTCCTAACCCTGCAGGACAGGGAGGTATCACCTGTGGATACTCCCCACTCTCACCTCTGCTCTCTGATGCAGATGTCCCAGCTTTCCCTGTTCTCCATCCCCTCAGATATAATCACACGAGCCATGTACTTTGAAAACTTTTTTTTTGGGGGGTGGGGGTGGGGGAGGTGTAATTTTCCTTTTTTAAAACTTAAATAAATTGTTACAAAATAGACTTTAGAAAATAAGTTACAAATTGTAGCAAAAGGCCCCCCTTCCACAGGTAATGTTCCTACCCCTGGCTCTTTCTGAATCTGCCTCTCCCTAGTATTGGAATCTGGCTGGTGAAGGTGGCCCAACATCATGGCAGACCCTGGCACCAGGTTTCTTGCAGAACTGGTCATAATGAATAGCACAGTGACAAAGGCTGGGGAAAGAGGTCCTTCAAGGAAGGGACATGAGGAACACTCACCCCCTGCTCGGGAAAGTCAGATCTGGGTCTTTTTTGCAAGGGGAGAGGAGAACGGATGGGGATGCCCAAACTACTCCTGAGTAGAACACGGAGATCAAGGCTTTCCCTGCAACCTACACTCCTGCCCTGTACTCTGATCTTTGGAGACTTGAAGTTCAGAGGGAGAAGCTGAGATCTGCAGGCCACTGGGGTGTAGGGTCCAGGAGTGGAGTCGTGGAGGTGGGTGGAGGGGGCAATGTCTGGTCCACCGCTGGTGCCTTTGAAGCTTCTGGGGGAGAGAGAGAAAGGTTACTGAGGGAGCTACTCCACACAGCTTGTACTTCCCTTCCTAGCCCTGCCCATGGCCCCAGGAACTTGTATGAGAACCCGAGAATCCTAGGACTTCTAATTATTTTCCTGGACTTGGCTAACTGGCTCCTTACTCATTCCCCTGAGGTCACAAGAAATCTTTTATTCTGAAAGTCATCTCACTAGCTCTCTCAGGGAATCTCACCCACCAACCCCTCCTTCCTTGACAATCTCTGGTCAAGGGCCTCCCATCTCAGGACACCCACCCTTGGTGGCCACAAAAATGGAATGGGTTCTGGGAGATCTCTAGAGGAGGTGAAGCAAACAAGCCTAGTGCTTGCTGAAGGAACAGGCTGTCCCACTCCTCCACAGCCTCATCTTCCAGCTCAGCTGGGTGGAGGTGACTCTGGAGATTTCCTGATAGAGAAGGGAGATAGGGGCTAATGACTGCTGTTGCTCCAGCTGGACCTGGTTTCAAAGAAACAATTATCTGTGACTCAGTCCTCTGTGCTGGTCATAGGGGGTATGCAGGTAGAAAGGGTGGTTTGGTTGGGTCCTAAAAAGGACAGACCCAGCAGAGAAAGAAGAAAAGGGTCGAATAAAGGGAAGGAGAAGTGATGTGAGGCAATACTGGTAGGAAAGGACCAAAAGTCTAGTTTCCAAGAAAAGAGGAGAGGGAGCAGAGACTAGATGTAGGGAAAGAGGGGCAGGGAGCTGGGGGCCAATCAATGACCCAGTTTCTCTGCACTGAAACCACAAAGTCCAGCCTGGAGGGGGGTGCCTCCCACACACCATTCCCCATTCCCTGGCTCCCTGCCTACTCTAGGAAAGAGCAGAACCTAGATCACCTGTCTCTGGGAATCATTACTGGCTGGATCAGGAGGATTTCTAGATGTAGTAGCCAGATGGTACCCAGTTGCCTCCACTTCCAAAACAAAGACTATTCTTTGGCTCTGGCACAGCAGAGGAGCCTAGATGGCTGCCTCTACCCATGACCACTCCTCACCCCCACCCCACCCCACCATGCTATTTATTTACCCAACTCAGAGGCTCATGTCTAGACCACCTAAAAGGCAGCATCCTCAAACTAATTTTCTCATTCTATAACCAACCTCCTGACCACCTCTTGGAATCCATGTGACCCTCTCCTCTCACTCCTTGCTCTCCCATCACTTTGGGGCCAGATTTTGCCCTCCATCATATGCCTACCTCCTCTGGGGTACTTCAGTCCTCTGCCCATTCATACCCACGTACCAGAGTCAGCCACTGTCCATTCCTCCTGGTGCTGCTGCTGGTGCTGCAGAAAGCTGACATGGCGGCGGAAGTGGCGGGGACAATGGGGACAGGTGAAAGGCCCCTCCTGGGGTGCATGGACCCGACCATGGCCCTCCAGCCGGGCAGCTGTCCGGAAGGCCTTGCCACAGATGCTGCAGCGATGGCGCTTGGGGTCTGTGTGGGTCCTGCCATGGTTTTTGAGGGAAAGTAGGTTGGGTAGAAGTTTGGGGCAGAGGGAGCAAGGATAGAGTCCAGTGGTGTGGGCCTTCTGGTGGTTTAGCAGGCTACCAGCATGGCGGTAGGAACGCCCACACTGGGCACACCGGAAGGGCCGCTCTTCATTTTCAGTCACTGTGGACTTTACTCTCTGCCCTCCGTTAGCTCTCTGAGCACTCACTCCTGGGGCCCTGTGGGGATCTGATAGGGCCTTCTGGGCTTTCCCATGATGAGGGAGATCCACCTCATCCTCCACAGTCCCAGCTTCAGGACCTCTGGTGTCCTCTATCTGGGGTGGCACCTGACTGAGGCCCCTGGCATGAGTTGGCAGGTGGCTGACTAGTTCATGTTGGGATTGAAAGGCCTTACCACAGTCAGAGCAAACAAAGGTCTGGGCAGCTATGTGGTTGTGGCTATGACTCTTAGTGGCCACAGAATTCAAGCATTCCTTGGAGCAAAGCAGGCAATAGTGGTTGTCTGTCTTATGGGTGTGGTGGTTCGAGGGACCTCCTGATTGGCAGCAAGTCTTACCACAATGGCAGCAGGAAAAGGGGTGGCTCTCTGGTTGGAGCTGAGGGCTACTGTCTCCATTGTCCCAGCTATCCGCATGACTCAGACTAGGTCCATTGGGCTGGCTGTTGCCAAGGTGGCAAGGGCTTATAGGGACACTGTCCCCTGACTCGTCTTCTGGTTTGGTTAGTACATGACCTTGAGGGACCCAATCTCCAATATGATTCACTGGTCCCCCATCTCCTCGCCACCCATCTGCTTGCCCCAGGCCAAAGGATACTGGCTCTGTGGCTTCTGAACCTGCTGCCGTGATGGGGCTATGACTCTGCTCCCCTGGCCTCATGGCTCCATACTCCAACTGGGATACTAACTCAGTAACACCTGATCTGTCCTCTAGTCCCTTGTCATCAGCCAGGTTCCCCTTGCTGCCCTCTGTGCCACCAGGGCCTTCCTGACCACTTTTGGTCTCCTCATGCTCTCGTAGGTGTCGCTCCAGAGAACCCCGGCCAGGGAAGCCCCGGCCACAGAGGGCACAACGGACAGCTGCCCGCCGGGATCGCCCTGCTCGCCGCCGCCGGTTCTCTGAGTGCAGCCTCTGGTGTTCCTTCAAGGCCATGAGGTTGGTGTAGGTCTTGGGGCAGGTAGGACAGCTGTACTGGCCTGTCTCATGGCCACACTGGTGGTTCAGGAGGCTGCCTGCATGGCGATAGTTCCGCCCGCACTGCCCACACCGGAAGGGCCAATCTTCCCGAGTCAGTTTTCGGGTACCCTCACCCCTGCCCCGCTCAATGTGGATCCGCTGATGGCTAGCCAGTTGTTTCCGCAGGCGAAACGCCTTCCCACACTCGCTGCAGCGGAAACGCCGGGGATCTGCATGGATGCGCCGGTGGTTCTTGAGGGACATGAGGTTTGAGAAACCTTTGGAGCAGGCCTGGCAGCCAAAGTGGCCAGTCTGGTGGCTCTGCCGGTGATTAATGAGGCTGCCAGCATGCTTGTATGATCGTCCGCACACCTCGCAGCTGAAGGGCCGCTCAGAGCTAGCTTCAGTCTGGCAACCCTTCTCTGCAGTCTCCAACCTCAGCTCCATCGCCTCCCCCTTCACAGTGGTATCCTCCCATGCTTCTTCTTTCACCCTTGCCACCTCCTCTGAGGGCTCTACTTTAAGTTCCTCTTGGAACTTCCCCACTTCTGCCTGCCCCAGCCGCTCCTCTGCCATGTTCTGGGGCTCACTGCTGCCTCCTGCCTCTGGGATGGGCCGCACCTGGGGCTCAGAGCCTTTACAGCGTGGGTGGTTTCGTAGATGATTGCGGTAGGCAGCCAGGTTGGGGTAGCAGCGGGAGCAGACAGGGCAGATGTAGTCTCCAGTCTGGTGGATCTTACGATGGTTCACTAGGCTGCCCCCATGGCGATAGGTTTTGCCACATTGGTTGCAGCGGAAGGGGCGGGGCTGGTCCTCCAGAGAACTTTCCCCAACCTGCACGCAGAGGCTGTCTGTAACCTGGGAACCTACTCCCTCTCCAGACTCTGTGACTCCACGCTCTGCAGAGGGAGAGGTCACTGTGCCCTCAAACATACCACCTGCAACCATTTCTGGGGCATCACCTGATTCTCCCAAGTGGTTGGGAGTCTTGTCTGTGGTGTTCCCAGAACTCTGACTTCGGTGGTGCCGCTCCAGGCTCCCCAGGTCATCATAGGTCTGACCGCAGCAGCCACAGATGTGCCCATAACCAGCTCCATCCAGCGCCTCCACCTCCCGCTGCAGCTGATTCAACAGCTCTGCTTCTGAGAGTTGCAGTGGGGTACTGTGAATGGAGGCCACCACTGCTGATCCTTCATCTTCCCCCTCCTCCTCCGAGCCCTCCGTCATGCCAGAGGAGTCATGAGCCTGGCGCTGGTGAAGCCTGTAGCCAGCACGCCCAGGAAAGATCATGCCACAGAGGCAGCAGAGGAAAGGTTGTGCTGGGGCTGCCTCCCCAGGCCTGTGGTTCTGGAAGTGGCTACGCAGGGCAGGTAGAGAGTCAAACTCCTTCGGGCAGAGGGAGCACTGATAGATGTCTGGTGGGTGGCAGGGCCTGTGGTTCAGCAGGCTGGTGGCATGGGGGAAAGAATGCCCGCAGCCAGAACATGTGTGGGAGACGTCAGCCTGCCAGCTAGTGGCATCTTCAACAGAGTGGGAAGAGGAAATGGGCTGGCCAGTGGCCAGTTTCTGGTCTTCATCCGCCCCAGTGAGGCCATCACAGGAGCGTGTCCTATTGCTTTCCTCATCACCTGAGATGTCCAAGTTGTCAAGGAAACAGGCCTCCTTTTCCAGTTCTTTCTCAGGACCTCTACTCTCTTTATCACTCTGGAAACAGGCTTCACCCCTCTGAAGCCCACATTTGTCTCTTTCAGCTTGAGCCTGCAAACAGCCCATGTCACTTTCTAAGTTCTTTTCTGCTCCATTAGGACTTTCCCCTGAAGGGTCCTGGGGACAGTCCGGGCCCTCACTGTCTTCTACCAACTCCTTGGCCCAGTTCCCATCTGATGGGAGTTTGGCTTCTCCACTACCCCCAGCACTGCCAGCCCGCTTCCAGTATCGCCTGCTCCGCCGTCTACTGTGGCGTCTCAAATGGTTCTTCATGGCAGCCATGGTGTGAAAGTGCTTGGCACAGGCCCCACAGCTGAAGTCCCCAGTCTGGTGGGTCTGCCTGTGGTTGATAAGGCTGCCTGAGTGGCGATAGCTCTTTCCACAGTCTCGACAAGCAAATGCCCGAGGAGGTGACACCTTGGTCTTTGTTCTGTTGTTTCCCCCTGCCCCATGGGTCTGGCCATGTTGTTTAAGGCTCTCACGGTCTTCAAAGAGCATCCCATACATGCTACTTACCTGTGGTGCTGTCCTATCTGCTACTGGAGAGACATCAGTGGCCTCTTCTTTATGTTTCCACCCATTCCCCTGATCTGTACATGGGGCTGCCTCTGCTCCCACCAGGTCAGGCTCCACCTTGAGGTGGCTGGAGGGAACTTCAGACCCTGAGCCTGTACTGCGGCGAGCAGACTTGCAATGGACCCGCACATGGTTGCGCAGGGCCATAAGGTTGGGGTACTTGCGGGGACAGAGTGAGCACTGGTACTCTCCTGTCTGATGGCTGTGGCGGTGATTCACCAGGCTCCCCCGGTGGCGGTAAGCCCGACCACATTCATTGCACTTATAGGGGCGGTAGTCCAGGGTGGTGGTGGGGACCTCTTTCTCTTCGTGGGTGGTCTCAGCCAAAGGCATGGGAGCTGGTGGCTCAGATGGCTGCCCATCCTCTGCAGGTCCTTGCCGGGGTCTGTGATGAGCCCGCACATGGTTTTTGAGAGCAGCTGCATTGTACAGCTGCTTGGAACAGATGGAGCAGGGATAGACACCTGTCTGGTGGCTCTTGCGATGGTTGATAAGGCTCCCGGCATGGCGGTAAGTACGGCCACAGTCTCCACAACGGAAAGGCCGGTACTCCTCCAGGCCACTGTCCTCCACTTCTCCAGGGCCATTCAGCATCAGTGTACTAGGGAGCTGGTCCCAGCTGTTCTCATCTGTGTGCCCATTGGTGGTGAACATCCCTTTCTCTTCCTCCAGCTGCTCCTGCCTTTCTCCCTCATGGGATTGCTGGTGTTCCAGCAGCTCCTGGGGAAGCCGAAATGCACGGGGGCAGTGGGGACACTGGTAAGGCCGATATTGAGCATGGAGTCGGGAGTGGTTCTTCAGAGCCATGAGGTTAGAGAACTCCTTGAAGCAGATGGCACAAGGGTAGATGCCCAGAGTGTGGCTCTGGCGGTGGTTGGTAAGGCTCCCAGCATGCTTGTAAGTCTTGCCACATTGACTACACTTGTACCGCCGCTCTTCCTCAGCAGGAGGGGACTGAGTAGGTTCCTGAGCCCCTGTGAAATTCACCATTGATTCAGCCAAGTACTGTTCCAAATTGCTAAGGAGGCTGTTGGCTGGAGTGGGGAGCGGTGGGGCTTTGGAAGAGTTGGTGGTGAACCCCCAGCCCTCTGCACCCTCCTCAAGATTTGGCTGGCTTTCCCAGCCCTCTCTTGGTCTGGTACGTGGATTTTCCCAGGTGTGCAGAGCTGCCTTGTGGTCAGGCCCAGGTGCACAAACAGATGTCTCTTCAGCATGAGTTTTCTGATTTTCCCAGCTTTCCCCATGGCCAACCCTCTCGCCCCAGGAATCAGTGGACACTGTCTCCCCCTGGAGCTGTGGAGTGACTTCATTGGGGTGGCCCTCAGGAGCATGAGTCCTCATGTGGCTCTTGAGGGCCATAGGGTTGGTGAACTCCTTGTCACAAGTGGTACAGGGAAAAAGGACAGTCTCGTGAGTACAGCAGTGGTTGACCAAGCTCCCTGGGTGATGGTAGTCTGTTCCACAATGCTGACAGTGATAGGGTGGAGGGATGCTGTCAGCCTCCTCACTGTCCTGGTTGGAGGATGAATGGAGCAGTTCGCGGTGCCTTGATAGTTCCAGGAGGCTAGAAAAGTGGTGCTGACAGTCACAGCAGCTGAGTGAGGTGGGCGCATCCTCCATGGGGCAGGGTGGCAGAAACTTGGAGGTTCAGGAAGAACAGGCAGGTGGTAGCAGCATCTTCCTCTGGTGGTGGGGCCAAGGCCTAGGAAGAAGGAGCAGTGGTCAGAAGGCCTAAATTAACTTTGCCTCTTGGTTCTATAAGTGACAAGTTCACCAGAGGTCACAGAGAGGTTCCCCAAGCAGCAATGTCCAGGGACCTGCTTTCTACTGGACCTGATCTAGGAGCACCATCATTTAAGGACACCCTGTACACAAGCTCCCCAAATATGGGAGCTTCCCAATAGGTATAGATGAGGAAAGTCTGGAGGAATGTAACTGACCACTGATCACAGACCTATTAACCTGTTCTTCAGACCAGATCCAAAAAGTTCTACTGCCCCTAACTCTCTTCTTTCTATAATTAAAAAAAAAAAAAAAAAAAAAAAAAAAAAAGACTTTAGAGAAAGGGAAAGAAACATCAACTTGTTGTTCCACTTATTTATGTATTAATTGGTTGGTTTTTGTATGTGCCCTGACTGGGAATTGAACCTGCAACCTTGATGTATCAGGTCAACTCTCTGACCGACTGAGTTACCAAGCCAGAGCTCTCTATAATTGTGAAACAAACAAACCATCTATCTCCTGTGACATGTTTAAAGGAAACCTAAACCTTTTCTAGTATTTTCAATAAGGGATGTCCAATCCTCCCTCCTTCACCCCTGAGCTAAACAGAGTAGCCTAGAGGCACTGAAAAAGCAGCCTTTCTCCAGTTGATAGGTGAAGGCCTGGGAGATGAAGTTAGGGGTCCCCTCCAGAAAAGGGGCCGGCAAGTTCTCCCACATCCCCTATTCCTTTTTAGAGTCACAGAGTCTCCTTCCTAAAAGATTCTATTGGCCACTTCCTTCACCTACTTCCCCTGAACCCAAACTATCTTCCATCATGGAAATTCCATCCCATTTCTGGTTGTTCTTTACCCCCTACCTTTTTCTTTCCCACACCTCCTCACTATAGCCTCACCACTGCCCCTTCTCAATTCTCTGTCTCCTGTCATAATACTGATGATGGCAGCAATGCATGCTAATTGAGCACTACCATGAGCCGGGCACTGTGCTAAATAAAGAATATTCATTGTGTCGCTTAATCTCCGTAACACAGCAAAGCCTGTTATTACAGTATACACACGAGCAAAACCACTGATTGAGGTAATCTTTACAAAAGCCTTTGCCCTCTCCACAGGACCCTGTGCCTTCTAAATCACCTTGGTTTTCTGACCGATTCTTCACTTCCATCGGACTCCAATAACAACCATCCCCGATTAAACCTCCTCATTGAACCTGCTCCCCGAACTATCACTTCACAAAGCCCGTCGTTCAAGACTGAATCCCTTCTATTGATCGTACGATCTCCTGACCACCTGAGTTCTCTCGCCTCACTTATCTTCTCCGCCAATTTCCTCTTAGGACCCCTACCTCGCACAGTTGGCCCCTTCTCGTTCCCGCCGCGGGTGCGTCAGTTGAGGACCGCGAACGGGAGCGCGCCTGCGCACTGGGACCCTCACCCTAACTGCAGCCGCGCGCCCCAGGGGGCGGCTGTGTCGGAGCTCTCGCGCTCCCACACACGCACACTCCACCAGGGCTCCTAGGATGTGGGATTGGGGGAAGAAGGAAAGACGAAGGGGGAGAGGGAAAGCGGTAGAGCAGAGTGGGCGCAGCAGGCAACAGCCAGGAGTCTAACCCCAGCTCCGCGGACACTTCCTATTGTTACTAGGAAACAGGAAGTGTTCTAGCCACAAAAGCTTCCCGGTGAAACCTCCTCCTGGAGAACACTTCCTGACCAACCTTCAAGCACCCGTTCTACATAGCCACACTTCCGGCGCTAAGCCAGAAGCAGCTAAAACGCGACTCTGACCCCGCCCACATAGGTCAAAGCGCGGCGTCATTTAATACTAACCTTAGCCACACTTCCGGCAAGAGCAGCTAGAATTGATCTAGTGCATATTGGCTGAGCGCAGAAGAGGGGGAAAATGGTTCTGAACTCATAGCTTCCGTACTTTGGTGACAGTTTTCGTGAGGCTCCCTGAAAAACTTCTCGAGACAGATAGGGGGAGCTTCATGCACTCCTCGCTCTTAAGGGAAATGCTGTAGAATGTAAGAGGATTTAGGCACTACACAGCTTGAGTATGGCCTTTCTGTCCTCCCGTCTTACAGTTCTTGGTGATCTGGCCCCAAGTTAACAAGAGCCCGGTGTACACAGTAAGACTGGCCGGCGTCTCCTGTCTTTAGCATCCACAGAAACCACCAGCAATTTATTTCCCCGCCACTTTCTGCCACGGGTACTCTGGTAAACTTTGCTTTTCCTATCCGCGGAAGCTCCCTGCCACTTCCGCCTGCCGGCCCCGCCTCCCCAACCTCCCCTTCCCCCACGCTGGGTCCTAGTGCCTGCCGCTCCCTGCAGTGTCCGGGGCTCTGTTGGTGAGAGGAGCTGTCGCTGACGCTACGGAGCCAGCCCAAGTGCGTTCAGGTAGGAAACACCGTCAGGAAGGCGCGGGAACCCCCGGGCGCCCCCAGAACGGACGAAATCCGAGCGAACCTATTTTCCTGTGGGTGCCGAGGGCGGATGGGGTTGGCCTGGCGGGAGCAGCGCGGGAGGGGCGGGAGGAGTGCTGCCCCGGGAGGGCGCGGGCGCGCTCCGGGCCCAGCGGGTCCTAGAACCCGCCGACCGTCCTCGCGGGCCGGCTGCTGCGGACGCCTGGACTCCGCCGGCGCAGCTGCCCGCCTCGCGCGGTGCGGGCCCGGGGGTCCTAGAGTACTCCATGTTGCAAGCTTTTGTCCCAGGCGCGCGGCCCGCCCAGCTAGGGACGCAGAGCCTGCGACCCCCTCCCCGGCCGAGGTCCTGGCCACCCCTTCCGCGGTCCTAAAGAACGCCATCTTTGCAGGTCTTTGTCCAGCCCCGGCCCATTCATTTATTCATTCTCTGATTCTCCGTTCACTCCTTACCACGTTTTTCCAGGGCTTATTCCAAGACTAGTCAGCCCAGAGCCCTGCCCTGCGGGGCTGTGTGGCAGGAGCGCAGATACGTCTTGGTTGCAGGGAGCGTGATGCGCAGCGTTTCTGCGACTCTTGGGCCCTCCTCAGTGTATGTGATAGGCCCTAACGCTCTTCAAACTTGCACGTATCTGAGAGGCCCCATTTTACTGATGAGAAAATTTGGGCCTAGAGCGCGGTGGTGCTCTTACTTCTGCCAATTTCTGAGAGCACTGGGAAAGCCGGTATTTGGATGCAAAAGATTTTCCCATTGGAGAAGGCCAGCAACCGAGACAGAGGGCAGTACTTGTGGAGATGCATATAGGTGGGGGAGTTTGAGAATTGTGGCTGGAGCTTAGGTTGCTGTAGGGAGGGGAAAATTGCTGGAGCTGAGGCTGGAAAAATAGATTAGGATTAGGTTGTGAACTGACCGGATTGGAGGCCTAGGAGCTAATTAACTCTCACCTCTGCAAGGTTTACAGTTCCCCATCCACCATCTCACCAAGTCTGTGAGGCCTGTGGGTGACTACTTGTTTAGACATGGGAAATTGAAGTGCAGTGGATAAATAGTGGCTCCTTTTTCACCTCATCCCTGCTTGCAGGGTTCTAGTCTACAGTCTCTGGGAATTAAATCTCACCATCCCTGGCGTTTAGAGCCTGTTCAGACAGCAGTACTCCATCCCTCTTCTAAGCCGTAATGAAGCAAAGACAAGCCTCCCTCACTAGAGCAATTAGCCATTGTGGGAAATAGGGGTGATATTTGGACCTTGAGAACTTGGACAAGCAGAGAAATTCAGTTAATCAATAGTTGGTGAGGGACATTATCACAAATGCTTACTGTGCGGGAGGCAGAGGCTATAGGCCTGGGTTTGAATTCCATCTCAGAGGTTGATTCTTTCCATTTGTTTTGGGGCACCAGTCACAGTTCCAGGTGTAGTGGATACAGAATAATAAAGGTTCCTGTATGGCTCTTCGCTAGCGTGGACTCTTGTGCTGGAGACAGAGAATTAATAATCAAGCCGTAAAATGTGTAAGTGCTACCAAAGCAATAGTCAAGGGACAGAGAGCAGAAGTTTGGGACACAGCCCACCTGGCTTTGAATACGGGCTGTGACCATGACTACTTCATTTCTGTGTGCCTCAGTGTCCTTGTCCGTAATATGGGGGAAATAATACCATTTAACTTAGCCTATTCAGGCTACCATAACAGAAAAAACACCTCCTAGGGGCTTAAACAACAAATTTATTTCTCACAGTGCTAGAGGCTGGGGAGTCCATGACGAAGGTGCTGGCCATTTCAGTTCCTGGTGAGGACTCTTTTCCTGGCTTTTGGACAGATACCTTCTTGCTACGTCTTCACGTGGCCTTTCCTCTGTGCAGACACACATTCAGTCTATAACAAACTTCTAGGCAGTTGTGAAGCATAGCTTGATAGTATACATAAAATTCTTAGAATGATACCTGGCCCATGGTAAACTTACAAGGAATGTTAGCCATATGAGCAGCATAAAGGAAATTAAAGAGAGGGGAGGCCCTGACTGATGTGGCTCAATGGGTTGAGAATAATCCTGCAAACCAAAAGGTCACCAGTTTGATTCCCAGTCAGGGCACACACCTGGGTTGCAGGCCAGGTCCCTGGTTGGGGGCTGAGGGTGTGCAAGAGACAACCAATTGATGTTTCTCTGACACGCCAGTGTTTCCTCCCTCTCTTTCCCGCTCTCTAAAAATAAATAAATAAGTTTTAAAGAGAGGGGAGGATAGGGAGTGATTAGCAGGGGTCCAGATAGCATTAAGAAAGGTGGTCTGGAAAACCCTCTTTGAGAAAGTGACAGGGACCTGAAGTGCAAATAAAATCAAAGAGATAGCCACACAAAGATCCTTGGGGAAATAGTGGTTCTGGCAGAGGGGACTGCCTGCAAAGGCCCTTAAGTGGGAAGGAATTTAACTCTTTGAGGAAAAGACGGAGCCTGTGTGGTTGGAGCCTAGTGAGCCAGGGAAGAGGAGTGGGAGTTGAGGTAGGATGGAGTTAGATGGTTCAGGACCTTGCTGGCCATGAAAAAGATACTGATCTTTGTCCTGGGAGCAGTAGAAAGTCTAATGATTTGGCTAATAAGCCTTAAGTAAATGAAGACTGCTAGAGAGAAAGATCCCAGCCAGGAGTGCTGAAGACTTGGGTTTGAGTCAGGGCTCCTTGACTATGTTCTTGTGCAGGTTTTTTTCCCTTATGGGAGCTTAATCTGCACAGGGTGTAGTAAAAATGCCTCTCTCCTAGAAACTTGTGAAGACCCTAAGGATGTGCCTTTTGTTCCTAAGTATTGAGTGTCGGTTGAAATGAGCCAGAGTGTGCTCACAGTAAAGATTTTTGAGTCCTGCCCCACACTCCCTGCATGATTGTTCTCATGTGTGGGGTTCACAGGCCTGACTTGGAGAAACTGTGGGAAGTGGTGGTGAAAGGGTCCTCACTGAACTGTGAAGTGAGGAAATAATGGTGCAATTTTAGACGGGGGCCTAGCCTATCTGGCCCTCTGCTTTTCATGGAGCTGGGTACCTGCTGGGACCAACCTGGTACACCCAACTTTTCCCCTGGAAGTGCCTTAGGAGAGATTTACCAATCCAGCTATCTGGTTTCTGGTTCACAGGTAGGAAGACTGAAGCCCAGAGCTCAAAACCCAAGGGTCCCGCCCCCTGAGAGGGAAACAGACATAAAGGGTGCTGGCTCAGGTCTCAAGGTAGTTCTGCAGAGATGAGAGAAAACGAAGGCGTGACTTGAGCTCAGAGTCTGGCCACTGTGGGGCTGGCCCAGGTGGTAGATAAGTCTGGGAGGGCCCAGATCACTGAGCAAGCGCCCAACAACTCAAGGCAAGTTAAACACCTGGATTCAGCTCCCAGCTGTGAAGTTACTAGCTGTGTGACCATGGGCTGGTTATTAAGCACAATGCCATATTGCTTTGCTGGGCCTCAATTCCTTTATCTGTGAAAGGGAACAGTTAATAATAGCCCTTGTGGTATCAACATGAAATTTAAGTGAGTTAATATATGTGAAGAGCTTAGGCTGCTGCCCTGGCTGGTGTGGCTCAGTGGCTTGAGAGCCAGCCTGCGAACTGAATGGTCTCCTGTTTGATTCCCAGTCAAGACAAGTGCCTGGGTTGTGGGCCAGGTCCCCGGCTGGGGGCATGTGAGAGGCAACTGTTTCTCACACAATGGTGTTTCTCCCTCTCTGTCTCCTTCTCTTCACCTCTCTCTAAAAATAAATAAGTAAAATCTTAAAAAAAAAAAAAAGTGAGAGAGAGAGAGAGCGCTTAGGATACTGCCTATTATTTAGCAAGTGCTCTGTAAATGTGAGTTGTCGTATTTTATTAAAGAGAAACTTTATCAGTCAGACTGTCCAAAGATGATCTGGAAGGGAGGTAGTGAGTGCCTTATTCAGAGATAGAGAGGGATCCCCTGGAAACTCTAGGGGTAATTCAAGCCTTGGAGAAAGTTGGTCCTTAAGCCCTTTAACTCACTTTCCAGCCTCAGGATTTAGTGGGAAAAGTGAAAAAAACAAGCTGAGAGTGGAACAGAGATATGCGGCATTGTGGCCAAAAGCTAAAGGGGAGATGCAGGAAGAGCTTCCTGGAGGAAGTGGGGCTCAAAGGAAGGATTGGTGGTATTCGTAACAGCCAAGAAGGACCTGGGAACTTGCATGGTATGATGGAAGCCATGGAAAATTCTTGAATGTCACTTGGTACTTTAAGGAGAATACTCTGGCTGCCTGTGCACACTAGATTATATGTGTAGGAGTGGGGGCCTGAGGTAGGTCCACCAGGCAGAAGGACACTGACTCTAAAGATGCAGCCTCTGCCAGTCACTCAGGGGGCTCTAGTGTCCTCCCTGGGTCATAACTTAGAAGCCACCAACCCCTGAGGCGTACAGATGGGGAAACAGGCTTAGAAAGGAGCAGGAGAACTCAAGGCTTCCTACTCGCCAACCTAGCTTCTGGGCACACCAGCCTTCCCTCCCTGCTCTGTAGCATATCTTCACCCCCCTGCCCAGACCACTCCCAGCAGCTGCTGCTGCTGAGCACTCCTTAAGTGGATGTGCCATAATCCTCTTCCCTTCATCCTCCGTGGGGGATGAGCTGGTATTAGGACTAATACAGCTGTTAATCCTATTTCCTTCCAGCCATGATCCACAAGAACAGCTGTGTGGAAGGTGTCTGGGCTCTGAACTGAGAATGAAGGGGCCTCCACTAGAGTGGGTGTCTCAGGAGACCAGGCTAGGTCAGAATCATTGATTATGACTCAGACACTTCTAACTGCTAGCAGTGGTTCAAACTGCTTTGAGAGTGACTGAGCTTCCCATTACCAGAGCTATTGGGAGCAGGAGCCCACAATGATTTCAGAGTAGAGGGTAGACCAAGATTCCTGTCTGGGGTGGGGTTCCTTACAGCTGTGCAAGGCCAGAAATCTGTGTAAACAGTTGCTGCCTCTGGAAGCTAAGCAAACAGAGGGGAAAAACAAAATAAATATGCTGGGGATCTGTCACTTCCAGACAGATGGTGCCGATCACCATACTTAGTCCACTGGTTCTACCATCCTCCGGACCCACCTCTGTCTTCCCTGGGCACTTAGAGACCTGCAGGCCAGACCCACATCTAGGTACCTCTATGTCTGCAGCCTTGCATAGGACCCTGGATCCTGGCACAGGCCTTGGATGCTGAGCTGAAGAAAGAAGGTAGTGAGATGGATGGAACCAGGCCCTTCTAGGAATGCCACAGGGTCTGGAAAAGTTCAGGCTGTGGAGGGAAGTGCAGATGGACATTTCAATGACCCCAACCTCCTCCCTTAGCCCCTCTGAAGTCACCCAGTCCAACTCCTTTTATCAGAGAACAGACCAGAGAGGAAACTTGAGCAGAGTGTCAGAGCCAGGAATGAAAGGAACGATGTGGAGGTCCTGGGTGGGAATGCAGATAAGTTAGGGATCTGACTGAGACCTCACAAAGGACTTGATGAGGGGAGAGTCCTTGGAGAATGGCAAAGGAATGTGGCTTCTGTCTAACTCTGCTTCTCTTGCAGAGGAGCTTTGTGCATCGAGACCATGGAGGTGGAGTCTGCGGAGGCCCGGTCCCCAGGTCCCGGCTACAAGCGATCCGGCCGCCGCTACAAGTGCCTGTCTTGTACCAAGACATTTCCAAATGCGCCCAGGGCAGCACGCCACGCTGCCACACATGGGCCTGTAGACTGCACAGAGGAGGTGGCAGAGGTGACACTGAAGCCAGAGACAGAACCTAAAGCAGAGGATGCCAGTGGGGACAAAGTGTCAGGTGCAGCGGCTAAGCCTCGGCCTTATGCATGCCCACTGTGCCCCAAGGCCTACAAAACAGCACCGGAGCTGCGCAGTCATGGACGCAGCCACACAGGTGAAAAGCCCTTCCCTTGCCCCGAGTGTGGCCGCCGCTTCATGCAGCCTGTATGTCTGCGTGTGCACCTGGCCTCACACGCTGGTGAGCTGCCCTTCCGCTGCGCACATTGCCCCAAGGCCTATGGCGCACTCTCCAAGCTCAAGATCCACCAGCGTGGTCACACGGGTGAGCGGCCCTACACCTGCTCAGACTGTGGCAAGAGCTTTGCTGACCCTTCTGTTTTTCGCAAGCACCGGCGCACACATGCTGGCCTGCGGCCCTATAGCTGTGAGCGCTGCGGCAAGGCCTATGCCGAGCTCAAGGACCTGCGCAACCACGAGCGGTGAGGGCGCTTGAAGGGTTAGAAAGAGCAGGTCACTGGGGTGGAGGTGGGACAGCAGTGGCTGCTATATTACCAGTGCGGCCTGGGCTTGGGTCTTAAGGAGTGGAATGAGCCAATGGGAACATGAGTGGGGTGGAGCCATGGGTAGTGGGTAGTGTGTATGTGGGGGAAGCTAATGATCCTGGTTGGTTGGTGGCTTGGTGGAGTCGGGCAGATTGGTTTGGGATGGGGCCCATGTAAGTGGGGTCTGATTGGCCAGGGTTCCTGGACAGCAGGAAAGGGTCAGGGCTTGAAGTTGGGCTACTCAGAGGGTCCCTGGTGGAGCACAGGAAGTGTGAGTGAGGCCTGATATGACTTAGTCTTTGGAGAGCAGAAAGGGGTCTTTTCTGGAATCTAGACACCCAGCCTGAAGGTTTCTTACTCTGGGGTGTAGCTCCGTGGCTCTTAAGGGATTGGGCCAAGGCCTCCAGGATGTTAAGGTCTCCTAACTTACAGTGCAGACAGGCAGCAGGGGTCAGGTGATGGGCCTGTCACCTTCATGTCGGGTTCCCCCACACTCCTACAGGTCCCACACTGGTGAGCGCCCCTTCCTCTGCTCAGAGTGCGGGAAAAGCTTCTCCCGTTCATCCTCGCTCACGTGCCACCAGCGGATCCATGCGGCACAGAAGCCCTATCGCTGCCCAGCCTGTGGCAAGGGCTTCACGCAGCTCAGCTCCTACCAGAGCCATGAGCGCACTCACTCTGGTGAAAAGCCCTTTCTGTGCCCCCGCTGTGGCCGCATGTTCTCTGACCCCTCGAGCTTCCGTCGCCACCAACGGGCGCACGAGGGCGTGAAGCCTTACCGTTGTGAGAAGTGTGGCAAAGACTTTCGGCAGCCAGCGGATCTGGCCATGCACCGGCGGGTGCACACGGGCGACCGGCCGTTCAAGTGCCTGCAGTGTGACAAGACGTTCGTGGCTTCCTGGGACCTCAAACGTCACGCGCTGGTACACTCAGGCCAGCGGCCCTTCCGTTGTGAGGAGTGTGGGCGAGCCTTCGCAGAGAGAGCCAGTCTCACTAAGCATAGCCGGGTGCATTCGGGTGAGCGCCCCTTCCATTGTAACGCCTGCGGAAAATCCTTTGTGGTATCGTCAAGCCTGAGGAAGCACGAGCGGACCCATCGAAATATCGAGGCCACAGGGGCTCCCCCACAGCAGGAGCTGGTAGTGGGGCTAGCTCTACCTGTCAGCATGACAGGCGAGGGCTCAGTGGCCCCAGCAGCAGGTACAGGGCTAGCGGATCCTCCAGCAGGGCTGCTAGGGCTGCCCCCTGAATCAGGTGGCGTGATGGCCACCCAGTGGCAAGTGGTAGGCATGACGGTGGAGCATGTGGAGTGCCAAGATCCTGGGGTTGGAGAGGCTCCTCCTGGTCCCTTGGAAGGGACAGGCGAGGTGGGGGGTGAGGAGGTTGATGAGAAGCCACCACAGTTTGTGTGCCGGGAGTGCAAGGAGACGTTCTCCACTCTGACGTTGCTGCGACGGCATGAGCGCTCACACCCAGAGCTCCGGCCCTTTCCTTGTACCCAGTGTGGAAAGAGCTTTTCAGACCGGGCTGGGCTACGCAAGCACAGCCGTACACACAGCTCTGTGCGCCCCTACACCTGCCCCCACTGCCCCAAGGCCTTCTTGAGTGCCAGTGATCTACGCAAGCACGAACGCACCCACCCTGTGCCTATCAGCACCCCCACACCCCTTGAGCCCCTTGTGGCTTTGCTAGGAATGCCTGAAGAGGGGCCAGCCTGAGGCTCATGCCCCTTTGAACTTCTAGGAGCGCAGTGCCCCCATAGGGTGCCTCCCGAACCTCCCTTTCCCCAGCTTACTCTTTAGACTCCAGATCCCTGGCCCCCTCCCCCCACCCACTGCTGGGTTGCCACCTTACATTCCCAACAAAAAGATCTGGAGCAGCGGGGGCTGGCACCCACAGTTGAGAGACATGGCTCTCTGAGTAACACTCATTAAAGCATTTGCTTTGACACTGGGTTGTCTTCTGTGTTGTGGTTGGGGGCAAGGGAGGGAGTGTGGGCATCAGATAAGGTTCATTGGAGACCTCCCAGATTGACAGATTAGAAACTAGAAGGGTCTTTGGGTACTTTTTTTTAAATTATATTTTGTTGATTATGCTGTTGGGTGCTTTTTTTTTCAAACTATGTTTCAGAATGTCTTGTGATAGGGTTTCATGATCAATTAAGTACAGGAAATTCCCTGTGCCTTTTTTGTGGATTCTTGATCAAAAGTGTATTAAAGTCATTCAGAAGTCCTGCAACATACAAATCTATTTAGCTTTGTTTATCCCATGCTTATTTAAGTTTGGAGACTTTTTATTGAGTAGTTCTGTTTTTGCCCTTTTACAGAAAATAAACTGAGACCCAAAATTAGTATACAACCTCCAAAAAACTGGAATTATCTTCTGGAGGGCAGGGCCCTTGGAATATAGGCTTCCCCCGCTAGGTGAGTTTTCTAGGAGCCCATCTGTATCAGTGTACCAGCTGGTGGTGTTGTGAGAGGCTGCCTTCAGTGTCAGTGAAATTTTTTTTGAAGACTCTCAACCCTTTGCCCATTTCATGGTAGGTGATTTGGGAGCACACCTTCCCACACCCTACCCTCCCTATTCACCCCATCTTGCCCTAAGCAATTTATTTTTGTTGTTTCCTGGATGAAAAATGTCCTCAAATGGAAACATTTTGCCGATGTGGAAGAAGTGAAACAAAAAACAGCATGAGCACTAAAAGGCATCAAAATCAATGAGTTCAAAAATGTTTTGAGCCGTGGCAAAAAGGTCTCAATATGTGTATTGCATCAAATAGAGAGCACTCTGAAAGTGACTGAAATTTAAACATTAAAAAGAAATAAAATTTTTTATAAAAAATTTGGGTTTTGGGGGATCCCCCTTGTATTTCCTATATACTGCAGTAATAAATTAGAGGATATACTTGAAAAAGGGGTCCCATTCACAATACTAAAACCCACAAACTACAAAATGTAAACCTCACAAGAAATATGTAAAATTTACATAAGGAAAATGATCTCTCCTGAAGAATATAAGACCTAACTAAATGGAGACATATACCATGTATCTAAATGGAAAGACATTATTAAAAGCTATTGATTCTCCCAGCTTCATACTTAAATTCATTACTACCCGAAAAGGATTTTTTAACAGAACTTGAAAACCCAAAGTTCCTATACAATACATTTTTTAAAAAGAGTGGAGGCAATGTACTTACATACTAGGTAGTCAGACACCAAAACACTAGAGGAAACACAGGATATTTTGGCACAAAATAAATTAATCAGTGGAGTTGGGGAAAGGGTTCAGAAAAAGCCCCAGCCACTTCAAGGGAAGTTAGTTTGTGATAAGTATAGTTATTCAAATCAGTGGGAAAAGGATAGGCTGTTAAGTAGCTTTACAATTATATCTGTACTCTGAAAGGTTACACATCTTTTTAAGTAATTTTTTAAAGACCAAAATGAAAAAACAAAAAAGCCTCACATTTAGTGTAAATTGGTATGGTCTCTTGGGAAGGTGATTTGATTATATTTATCAAGAAGTGAAATGGACGTACCCTTTGGCTCGGCAAATATACCTCAAAGAACCTACACCTCAAATTTTTTCCCACTTAAATGGTAAAGTTGAAGATAATGTTTAACACAGCAAAATTTGTGATACTGGGAACACCCTAAATGTCCATTAGCAAAGGACTACAGTTATCCACTATAAAATACATAATGCAGCTGTTTCAAAAATGAGGCTTATCATTCTATATTGTTGAACAATATCCAAAATATAGGTCAAGTGAAATAAAAGTGCAAAGCTGTGTGGTTAGTATGCTCCTATTTGGAACACATTATGCATAAGTACTCAAGTTATTATAGAATATTTCTAGAAGGATACTTAAGAACTGATTCTGAACTATAAATTCCAGCCACTAGAGCTTTCCCCATTTATAAGCCAAAACAAAGCCAAAGGTCAGAATGAACCAGATCCTCTTTTTCCATGCCTTTTTATTTCTAGACTTGGGGGTTACTTACCAAGCTGGCAGATTCAGGACATAAGTGTGTGGCCTATCTCCAGACCCATGTGCCAGTCAAGAGGGACTTTGCAGCAGCTGGCCCTAGCCCAGGACTGGTATACCAGCCAGCACCAGGAACATGAGTAGTAGGAATTCCCTTGATGTCAGGGGCCTGACTCACCATTGTCAGGCCCAGGCTTTGGAACAGGCCCTCATTCCTGTTCTCCATAGCAGAACAAGGGGGAGTGTGTGGCAACAGCAGGTGCCAGGGTATCATGGCTACAGGACGAGGGTACCTGATTGGCCAAGAATACTCACTACCCATCCCCATGCCTGCAGAGCAGGACAACACTGACATCAGGACTCCTGCCTGTTCGGGCTGAGACCAAAGTCTGAAAGAAGGGGTCCAAGAAAGAAGCAGACCAAACTGGGGGTTGCAACAAGGGGACTTTGGTTACTACTGACTTGATTTGTGACCATGAGCAAGAAATTGATACAGGCCTGGCTGGTGTAGCTCAGTGGATTGAGCGCGGGCTACAAACCAGAGGGTTACCAGTTCAATTCCCAGTCAGGGCACATGCCTGGGTTGTTGGGCCAGGTCCCCAGTGAGGGCCACGTGAGAGGCAACCACACATTAATATTTCTCTCCCTCTCTTTCTCCCTCCTGTCCCCTCTCTCTAAATATAAATAAATAAAATCTTTTTAAAAAGCGAAACAAAGATTCCCTATACACTAATCAACAGATATACTTGAGTATTTACAATGAAGGAAAAAGTGCGTCCTGTGGATGTTCAGAAGGGATCCACAACTCCTGCTCCCTTTCTGAGCCCAGCAACCCACTCATTGCTTCGCCTTCTCTGACACTTCAGGCATCCCATACCCCAGAGGACTCAAACAAGTTGACTTTTTAAAAAGCTAACAGCTACATTAAGACGTACTTCATATACCATATGCTTAATACATCTGAAGTGTACAATTTGGTGGGTTTTATTACACTCACAGGGCTATGCAACCATCACAATCTAATTTTAGAATATTTTCATGTCCCTAAAAGAAACTCCATACTCGTTAGCTGTCAATGCCTATTGATCTTCCCCTGCCCCCAATGCCTTTTCCTCAGCCCTAGTCAACCACTAATCTTATCTGCCTCTAAGGATTTGTCTATTGTGGACATTTCATGTAGAGATCATGCAATATCTAGTCTTTTGTTACTGGCTTCTTAATATTCTTACCATAACATTCTCAAGGTTTATTCATGTTGTAGATTGATTAGTATGTCATTCCTTTTTATTATCAAGTAATATTCCATTTTATGGATATACCACTTTTATTTATCCATTTATTAGTGATGGACATTTGGGTTTCCATTTTTGTCTTTTGTGAATAATGCTATGAACATTCATGTACAAGTTTTTGTGTGGACATGTTTTTCAATTCTCTGTGTATATATCTAGGAGTGGGAATGCTGGGTCATAGGTAACTATTGTTTAACCATTTCAGGAACTGTCAGGCTGTTTTCTAAAGCAGCTGCACCATTTTACATTCCCACCAACAGGGTATGAATGCTTGAATTTCTCCACATCTTCACCAATGGTGTTGTTATCTGTCTTTTTTATTATAGCCATCCTAGTTGGTGCAAATTTATGGTTTTAATTAGTATTTCCCTGATGACAAGTAATATTGAACATCTTTTTGTGTGCTTATTGGCTGTTGGTATATCATCTTTGAGTAAATGTCTATTCAAGTCCTTTGCCTGTTTTTTGTGTTCTTTGACTTTTTGCTGTTGTATCTTAAGAGTTTCAGATACAGGTTCCTTAGGATTTGCAAGAGTTCTCTCCCATTGTGCGGGTTGCCTTTTCACTTTCTTCATGGTGTCTTTTGAAGCAAAAAATATTTTAATTTTGATAATGTCCAATTATCTATTTTTTTCTTGTGTTGCTTGTGCTTTGACAGCTATATCTAAGAAATCATTTCCTAATCCAAGCTCATGAAGATTTGTTACTGTTTTCATCTAAGAGTTTTACAAACTTGCAAATTTAAAAATTATAAACTTTTGTTTTAATGAAGACACTTTTTAAAAAAGATTTTATTTACTTGTTTTTTTAGAGAGAGAAGAAGGGAGGGAGAAAGAGAGGGAGAGAAACATCAATGTGTGGCTGCCTCTTGAACACCCCCTACTGGGGACCTGGTCTGCATCCCAGGTGTGTGCCTTGACTGGGAATCGAACCAGCGATTCTTTGGTTCGCAGGCTGGCACTCAATCCACTGAGCTACACCAGCCAGGCAAAAATTATAAACTTTTAAATAAACTATAAATGGTTTATGACTAAAAACTCTTAGATTTAGATCTTTGGTCCATTTTTAGTTAGTTTTTGTATGTGATTTGTGATGGGGGGGGTCCAACTTTTACATGTGGATATTCAGCTGTCCCTGAACCGCTGGTTGAAAAGACTCTTCTTTCTCCATTGAATTGCCTTGACACCCGTGTTGGAAATAAACTAACTGTAAATATGAGGGTTTATTTCTGGACTCTCAATTTTATTCCCTGGATATACCTGTATATCTTTATTTATGCCAGTACCACATTGTTTCGCTTACTGTAGCTTTGTAGTAAAATTTAAAATCAGAACTTGTGAGTTCTTTATCTTGTTCTTCTATTTCAAGATTATTTTTATTTTTCTGGATCCCTGACATTTCAATATGAATTGTAGGATTAGCTTGTCAACATTTGCAAAAAGTGAAACAGAAAAGAAAGAAAAGATAGCTGGGATTTTTATAGGGATTGCATTGAATCTATAAATTAGTTTGAGGAGTATTACTATCTTAAATATATTAAACCTTCTGACCTATGAACATGGGATGCTTTAAAATTTAATCTAGATTTTTAATTTCTCTCAACAGTGTTTTATAGTTTTCAATTCTTTTGTTGAATTTATATCTAAGTATTCTCTTTTTGTCACTATTTTAAATGGAATTGTTTTCTTTGTATCATTTGTGGATTGTTCATTGCTGGTGATGAGAAATACAGCAGATTTTGTACCTTCTTGTATCCTGCAACCTTATTGAACTAGTTTACTAGCTCTAATAATTTGTATGTGTGTATTACTAAGGATTTTCTATATACAAGATCATGTCATCGGTAAATAGAGATAATTTGCTTCTTTTCCAGTATGGATGACTTCTATTTCCTTCTCTTGCCTATTGCCCAGGCTGGAACTTTTGGTACAATTCTAAATAGAAGTGGTGGGAGCAGACATTCTGATCTCAGGGGCAAAATATCTAGTCTTTCATCATTTAAATATGATGTTAGCTGTGAAATTTTCTTAGATGTTCTTTGATAATTAGCAAGTTACGGATGTTCCCTTTTATTCCTAGTTTCTTAAGTTTTTAAGAAATATCATTATGAAAGAGTGTTGGATTTTGTCAAATGTATTTTCTGTGTCTATTGAGATAATCATATTTTTAAAAATATTTTATTTATTTATCTTTAGAGGGGAAGGGAAGGAGAGATGGAGAGAAATATCAATGTATGGTTGCCTCTCGTGCATCCCCTGCTGGGAACTGTTGCTGGGAACTGTCCTGCAACCCAGGCATGTGCCCTGACTGGGAATCGAACCGCGATCCTTTGGTTCGCAGGCCCATGCTCAATCCACTGCGCTACACAGCCAGGCGAGATAATCATATTTTTGTTCTTTATTTTATTTTCTGTATTACATTAATGGATTTTGGATGTTAAACCAACCTTGCATTCCTGAGCTAAATCCCACTTGGTCATGCTGTGTAAACATTTTTGTATATTGCTGAATTTGGTTTGCCAAAGAAAACAGAATTTTGTTGAGGATTTTTACATCTGTATTCATATGAAATACTGCTCTGTAGTTTTTCTTGTGATATTTTTGTCCAGTTTTGTTATCTGGATAATGCCTAGACAGTCTGACTTCTAGCTTTCACTTTTCTTTTTCTCCAACTTCCTCTACTTCCCTGGCTGTCTATCAGGACTGTCCCAGGCAGTGGATGCATTCTGGGAATGCAAAATCATAGGCCCTGATGCTGGGGCAATAGCTGGCATCACACCTCAGTCTATACTGTGGACTGCAGTTATCATCCCCTCCCCAGACAAATGGCTAGATAAATTGGAGTTCCTCACAGGAGAATGCTGTAGAACAGGGCTGAGGTGGATGTAGGGCAAGGCAGTAGGCTTCATAGGGGTGGCAGTCATTCTGGATTCAACAGGAATTTTGGAGGTTCATTCTCAATTACATTCACACAGCCCACTCTCAAAGAAATCCCTACCACCCTTCAGCTCGCCTTCCTTTCAGTCCTTACCCCAGCTCTGACCTCATCTCTAATCTACTCCTTCCACTCAGCAATCTCCATCCATGCTGGCCTTCTGTTTCTTCCCAGTCTTGTGGCCTTTGCACTTGTTCTTCCCTGGAGTTGGAACCCAAAGCCCTAGATTTGCCTGTGATGCTCTTTCTCTTTCAAGTCTCAGCTCAGATCTTACTGTATGGGATTTCTACTGCTGCATGATAAATGACCACAAACTTATCATCTTAAAAACAACACCCATTTATTATAGTTCTGTAGGTCAGAAGTCCAGGCCAATTCAGTTCGGTCCCCTTCTTGGGATCTCACAAGGCTAAATTCAAAGTCTTGGCCAGCCTGATTTATATTCTGGAGCCTCTGGTGTAGAATTCACTTCTAGACTCACCCAGGTTATTACAGAATTCAGTTCCATTTGGCTGTAGGACTGAAATTCCCAATTCTTTGCTGGCTGTCAGCCATAAGTTGTTCTCAGCTTCTAGAAGCCATCTACATTCTTTGATGTAGGCCACTCCTCCTGAAGGCCACTCCATCTTCAAAGTTGGCAATAGCACAGCAAATCCTCCTGCTTCAAATGTCTCTGATTTGTTCTGTCTTCCTCTTCTATTACTAGCTGGAGAAACTTATCTGCCTTTAAGAGGTTCTGTTAGCCCTGGTTGGTGTGTCTCAGTGAATTGAGCACTGGCCTGCAAGCCAACGGGTCACTGGTTCAATTCCTGGTCAGGGCACATGCCAGGTCCTCAGTTGGAGACATGCAAGGGGCAGCTGATAGATCTATGTATCTCTTTGCATATAGATGTTTTTCTTTCTCCCTTCTGCTCTCTCTGAAAATAAATAAAATCGAGAGAGAGAGAGAGAGAGAGAACTTATGTTAATTACACTGAGCCTACCTGAATAATTCAGAATAATCTCCCTATTTTAAGGTCAACTGATTACTAAACTTAATTACATCTGCAAAATTCCTTTTGCCATGTAAAGTAACATATTCATAGAGATTAGGGCATGGAATCTTTGAGGCCTATTTTTTTCCTTACTATAGTTTATCCTCTAGCCCTCAAAAATTCACATCTGTCCTATATTTAGAGTACAGTCACTTCCTCCCAATGTCCCTAAAAGTCTCATCCCATTACAGCATCAAATCAGTCCAAAAATCTCATAAATCTCATCAAACCAAAAGTCCCAAATCTTATTATATAAATCAGATGCAAATGAGGCTCTGGGTATAACCCATCCTGGAGCACAATTCTCATCTGTGGACCTGTGAAACTAAAGAAACATGTCATGTTCTCCCAACATGCTATAGTGAGACAGGCACAGAATAATAGTTACAGACATTCTGGTTCAAAAAGGGGCAAAATGGAAGGTAAAAAGGAGTCAGTGGTCCAAAGCAATTTCAAAATCCTGCTGTGTAAATTCCCTTAGGTTTCCAGTCCAAGAAATAATCCTCCATGGCTGTGTTGTGCTCTCTGAGTTCTCAGTTCTACCCTTTGGATCAGTCACTTTGCCTAAGAAGACATTCCTGAATACTGATTAAAACAACTATCTGTGCCCTAGCCAGGTAGTTCTGTTGGTTAGAGCATCACCCTGATACACCATAGTTGCAGATTTGATCCATGGTGAGGGCCCACACAAGAATTAACTGATGAATGTATAACTAAGTGGAACAACAGATCACTGTTCCTCTCTCTCCTTCCCTCATCCCTCAAATCAGTAAATAAAAATTAAAATAAAACAGCCATCTCCAACACTTTGTCATTTTTTGTCACATCACACTGTTTAATTTTTTAATAATATATGTTGCCCTGACTGGTGTGGCTCAGTTGGTTGGAGCATTGTCCTGTAAACCAAAAGGTTGTGGGTTCAATTCCAGGTCAGGGCACATGCCTGGGTGGTGGTTTTTATCCCTAGTTGCAGGGAGAAGCAATCGATCAATGTTGCTCTCACATCCATCTCTTTCTCTCTCTTTCTCTCTCTCTCTCTCTCTCTGCCCCCCATCCTCCCTCTCTGGAATCAGATATATATATAATAATATCAATATAAATATATATAATATATATATTTATGGGCATGGCTTTGGAATATCTTAGCTATTTCTTTACTTAATTCTTTCCACTACAACATATACCCATGAAAGCAGAGAACTTGTCTGTATTTTTTTTTAATTTTATTTATTTATTTTTTAATATTTTATTTATTTATTTTTAGAGGAGAAGGGTAGGAAAGAGAGAGAGGGAGAGAACTATCAATGTATGGTTGCCTCTCATGTGTCCCCTGCTGGGAACTGGCCTGCAACTCAGGCATGTGCCCTGGCTGGGAATCGAACCTGGATCGTTTGGTTCGCAGGCCCGCGCTCAATCCACTGAGCTACACCAGCCAGGGCCACTTGTCTGTATTTTTACCATGTATTTTCTCCAGCACCTGCCATCATGGCCAGAACATGTCTTACTCTATAAATATTTTATGAATAAATTAATGAATTAATTCAATGTAGAATGGGGTGGTATGGTAGGCTGAAAAATGGCCCCCTACATATGTTTATGTCCTAATTTCTAGAACCTGAGAACGTTGCCTTATATGGCAAAAGGGACTTTGCAGATAGGATTAAGGTAAGGATCTTGAGATGGGAGATTATCTTGGAGTGTCTGGATGGGCCCAAAGTAGTCACAAGAGTCCTTATAAGAAGGAGACAGAAAAATCAGTCAGAGGAGAGGATGATGTGATGATGGAAGCAGATATGAAATGATGTGCTTTGAAATGGAGGATACGGTGACTAGCCAAGGACTGCAGGCATCCATTAGAAGCTGAAAAGTTTAAGCAAATGGTTTTTTCTAAAAGGAACCACTCCTACCAGATCCTTGACTTTAGCCCAGTGGAACTAATTTTGGATTTCTGACCTCCAGAACTCTAAAAGAATAAATGTGTGTTGTTTTAAGCCACTAAATTTGTTGCATTTTTGTGACAGCAGTAATAGGAAACCAGTTGAGTCGGGTTAACATTCATAGCATGTAGCTGCAATTGCTGGCAGCTCCCCAATATTTATTCTTCAAGAGGGGGACTGCTTCCTGGGAATAAATCTCTAGTTCTCCTAGAATTGTTATCTGGACAAAAACCTGCCCAGGGTAAAGATTATATCTCTCAGCATCCCTTTCAGCTGGATGTGGCCATGTGACTACATTCTGGCCAATAGGATTAGAGCAAAAGAGCAAACATTATCTGCACAACTACTACAATTTAGGGAAAAAGGCAAGCATCCTCTTCATTTTTGCTTCACGGGGGCTTGACTGTGAAAGTGGTGGTGGACCACCTTGGGCCATGCAGGTGAGGGTAATACCCCAGAGATGGAACAGCAACAAGATAAAATGATTTCATTGTTCATGGGTCCCAATGGCTTAAGCAAAGACCCACCATATAATCTTAGGCTTTAATTTTTTTTTAATTTATTGATTTTATAGAGAGCAATGGAGAGAGAGAAAAACATCGATTTGTTGTTCTGTTCTATTTATGCATTCATTGGGTGATTCTTTTTGTTTGGTTAGTTGGTTGGTTGATTCTTTCATGTGCCCTCACTGGGGATGGAACCTGCAACCTTGGCGCATCGGGATGACACTCTAACCAACTTAGCTATGCAGCCAGGGCTAACTTGGACTTTTATATAACAGAAAAATAAACCTCTATGTTTTCTGAGCCATGATTAGTTTGGTCTCTGTTTCATGCAGCTGTATCCACACATTAACTAATGCAGAATTTCCAATTACTATCTATCCTTTATTTTTCAAAAATGTTTTTTTATTTATTTTTAGAGAGAGGGGAAGAGAGGGAGAGAAACATCAATGTGCAAGAGATACATTGATTGGTTGCCTCCCGCACACCCGCAGTGGGGGGATCTGGCCTGCAACCCTGGCATGTGCCCTGAGCGGGAACTGAACTGGTAACCTTTTGGTTCATAGGCCAGCACTTAATCCACAGAGTCACAACTGCCAGGGGTATTATCTATCCTTAAATTGGGGCTTCTTGGAAGTGTGGACATAAATGCAGTTAAGGCAAGTTTGAGCTTTACTTTTGATCTCTTTTTTCCTTTTGGGCAGTTCCTTTGTGATGGTGCAATTGTGGTCATAGGATGTATGTGAAATTGACCTTTGGTAGGCATCAATTTGGTGCTAGGAGTTCTTGGGCCCCATCTCCCTCGTAGATGGTTTTTTTCTGGTTTTCATGAGCAGCTACCACTAATTGCCAAGATCCAGCAAGAATCAAGAAGGCTCAATGAACCTGAGAGTAAATATTTCTGAATAGAAAGCAAAGGCTCAGACCTCACAGTGTCATCACAACTCATTCTGATATACCAACTGTCACGGTGATAGAAAGGGAGAAATGAATAGATTAGACAGCTTCTGCAATATAGAGGGAGGCGGGGGGGGTTTGTTTTGTTTTTACTATTTTAGAATCCATTTATATTGTCAGCATTACTTTACTCTGGGCTTCACCCAGCCCCACACTAGCCTCTGGGACTGCATCAGACCGTCTGAACACTAATGGCTTCCTTGGGCCAGGTGTAGCTGTCCAGTGTGAAGGAGTCATAGTCTGGAGTGTAGATCAGGGATTTTACAAAATCTTCCCTGTCCTTAGGCTCTAGGTAGTAGGAGGCCAGGTTGTGTTTTTAGGCAAAGTTAAGAACTTTCATGACACTCTGGCTGGGTGTCTCAGGTGGAGCATTGTCCCATACACCAAAAGGTTGTAGGTTCAATTCCTGGCCAGGGCATATACCTAGGTTGCAGGTTCAATACCCATTTGGGGTGTGTACGGAAGGCATCCAATTGATGTTTCTCATATTCACATCTCTCTCTCTCTCTCTCTCTCTCTCTCTCTCTCTCTCTCTCTCTCTCACACACACACACACACACACACACACACACACACACACCAATAAAAACATATCCTTGGGTGGGGATTAGAAATAAAGAACTTTGATGGCAATTCTCAAAGATATGTCTCAGATGGTAGTGGGTGGTGGGTATAGTCTCCCCTGGGACAGGTGCTGCTCAGTGATCTCCTGGGAAACTTTCTCTGCTCTCAGGAGGAAGATCTCATCTAGGATGTGCTGGATTGCACTGGCGGTGACTCCCAGAGCCACTCCAGGGAATAAATAGGCATTGTTTCCCTGCCCTGGAATGAAGGTCCTGCCATCTTCCAGAGTCACACTCTCATAAGGACTTCACTGACAAAGAGCCCTCATCACTCTTCAGCCATGCACTCAGCCTTGCTGGTGGGTTTCTCAGGGCAAAGATGATAGGGCCCTTGTTGGCAGGAGCTTTTATCAGTCAGCTATGATCAAGTTATGTTACAGTAACAACAACCCCAAAATCTCAGTGGCTCAAAATAACACATTTGTGTTTCTCAGTCATAACCCATGTTGTCCATGGGACAGCTGTGGCTCTGTGCTGCATCATCTCCATTCCAGAATCCAGCCTGAATCTGGAATGTTCAATCTCAAGATAGAGAAGGGAGGAAAGTTGGCAGACCTGATAACAGCTCTTAAAAGTTCTTAGAAGTGGTGGACTTCTGGCCAAGATGGAGATGTAGGTAACATGCTTCACCTCTTTGCACAACCACAGGAAGGTTCACAACTAATCTCAAAACAAAATACAAGCAGAACTGTTAGAAAATTGAACTCTATGGAAGTCCAACAATCAGAGATTTAAAGAAGAAATATTCAGACAGGTAGGACAGGTGGAGGCAGGGAACCAGGGCAGAGAGGACATGGTATGACAGCAGTGGACAGAAGAACAGGTGGTCCCACATTCATGTGTGGCAGATAAAAACCAGGAGGGACACCTGGGGAGCAAGCCATCCCAGTGCCAGGCCAGACCATGCAGCCCATGCTTCCAGCCCCAGGAAAAAAAAAATGAAGCTTTGTAACTTCTGGCTGTAAAAACCAGTAGGGGTCGGGTCAGTGGAAGAAACTGTCAGTCTCTCAGGAGAGTCCATTTAAAGGACCCATACGGCCCTAGAATGTATATAAACCCACCCACTCTGGGATTCAGCACCATGACAGCAGCTAGAAAGGTGCCAGTTACATACGGGGAAATGACTGGAAATGGGGCAAGAGCCTAACAAGTGGTATTGTTCCCTCGCTGACCCCTCTCCCACATACACTGCCACAAAGTTGTGAAGCAGTTTGCCCCACGAATACCTAAGGCTCCACCACTTATGACATAAGAGGTGCACCAAGATGGAGTCAAAGCAGCTCTACCTAATACACAGAAACAAACATGGGAGATGGAAGAACAGATCAAAATTCCAGAAAAACAACTAAGTGAAATGGAGATAGCTAATCTATCAGATGCAGAGTTCAAAACACTGGTGATAAAGATGCTTAGAGAGCTCATTGAGCACAGTAAATGATACAGGAAGAAATGAAGGCTATACCAAGTGAAATAAAGAAAAATCCATGGGGAACTGAGAGTGAATGGAAGGAAACTGGGGTTCAAATCAACAATTTGGAACATAAGGAAGAAATAAACATTCAACTAGTACAGAATCAAGGAACAAGTACTAAAAAAAATGAGAGAATAAGAAGACTCTGGGACAGCACCAAACGTGCCAACATCCAAATCATAGGGATGCCAGAAGGAAAAGAGGAAGAGCAAGAAATTGAAAACTTACTTGAAAAAATAATGACAGAAAACTTCCTTAATTTGGTGAAGGAAATAGACATACAAGTCCAGAAAGCATAGAGAGTCCCAAAGAAGTTGGATCCAAAGAGGGCAACACGAAGACACATCATAATTAAAATGCCAGAGGTTAAAGTTAAAGACAAAAATCTTAAAAGCAGCAAGAGAAAAGCAGAGTTACCTACAAAGGAGCTCCCATAAGACTGTCAGCTGATTTCTCAAAAGACACTTTGCAGGTAAGATGGGACTGGTGAGAAGTATTCAAAGTGAGGAAAAGCAAGGACTTACAAATAAGATTACTCTATCCAGCAAAGCTACCATTTAGAATGGAAGGGCAGATAAAGTGCTTTCCAGATAACATTAAGTTAAAGGAGTTCATCATCACCAAACCCTTATTATATGACATGTTAAAGGGATTAGCTAAGAAAAATAAGAAGATCAAAAGTATAAACAGTAAAATGTCAACAAACTCACAACTATCAACAACGGAGTCTAAAAAAACAAAAATAAACTAAGCAAACAACTAGAACAGAAACAGAATCATAGAAAGGGAGATCACACAGAGGGTTATCAGCTGTGGTGGGGAAGGGGGAAAATGGGAGGGAAAGTACAGGGATTAAGAAGCGCAATTGGTAGGTACAAAATAGATAGGGGTTAGAGCAACAAGTATAAAGGACACATGGACAAAAAACTATGAGGGTGAAAATGGGAGGGAGGTGGGGAGGGCTGGGGTGGGAGTAAAAGAAAACTGTACAAGAACAACAATTAAAATAAAAATTTAAAAAAATAAACCTTACAGGCAATAGGGGCTGGAAAGAAGTATTCCAAGTCATGAAAGGCAAGGACCTACATCCAAGATTACTCCATCCAGCAAAGCTATCATTTAGAATGGAAGAGCAGAAAAAGTGCTTCCCAGATAAGGTCAAGTTAAAGGAGTTCATCATCACCAAGCCCTTATTCTATGAAATGTTAAAGGGACTTATCTAAGAAAAAGAAGATAAAAAATATGAATAGTAAAATGACAAAAACTCACAACTATCACAAATGAACCTAAAAAAATAAAGGAAAGAAAAATATGTGGGAAATGTAGAAGCTAAAGAACTTATGACACATGGACATGAACTAAAGGTGGGGAGTGTGGGTGGGAGGGGGTGTGCAGGGTGGAGGGGAATGATGGGGGAGAAATGGGACAACTGGAATAGCATAATCAATAAAATATATTAAATTAAAAAAAGAAAAATAATGAAAGCAAAACAATAGAATAAAAAAACAAATAGAACAGGAACAGAATCAGAGAAATGGACATCACATGGATGGTTTTCAGTGGGGAGTGGGAGACAAGAAGTTGGGGGGGAAGGTACAGGGAAGAAGAAGCATACTTGGTAGGCGTTAAATAGATGGGGAGAGGTCAAAAATGGTATAGGAAACAGAGAACTCAAAGAACTTACATGTACAACCCATGGACATGAACTACAAGAGGGGGGGTGCTGGAGGGTTGGGGGTGCAGGGTAGAAGGGGGATAAAGGGGAAAAAATTGGGAAAACTGTAATAGCATAATCAATAATATATAATTTAAAAAGTATACAATAAAATATACTTTAAAAAATAAATGAAAAAGAAAAAGAAACAAAACAAAATGGAGGGATGTTAAAAATAATATAGGAAATAAAGAAGCCAAAGAACATATATGCATGAAGCATGAACATTAAGTGAAGGGTCGGGGGTGGCTGGAGGGAATGGGGGTACTGGGCAGAGGGAGGCAAAGGGAGAAAAATGGGACAACTGTAATAGCATAATCAATAAAATATACTTCAAAAAACATCTCGGAAGTGGAACATGTTACTCATACTCAAGTTTCATTGCTTAAAGCAAGCTACACGCCCAGAGCTGATGTTAGTGGAGTGTGGAGATTAGATAGATAGATAGATAAATAGATAGATAGATAGACAGACAAACTATGGTAGGACCCTATAGGGAGGGCCAATGAATGTTTTTGAAGAATTGTACAATCTTTGCCAGTCTGTCCTCTTTGTCACAAATACTGTTCTTGTTTTTCCCCCCACATGCAAAACAAATGCATTTCCTTCCCAAGAGAGACCATCCAAATGACCCAGTGAATTATGGCATCAAACTCAAATCCAGGACTTCTAATAGTCTCTGTATCGAGTCCAAGTGTGGCTTTTTTGATCCAGAGAACTATGAAGCCCATCCCCAGAATAAATAAGTAAAACAAGTTCTCTCTGGTCTCCTCACCCAACGTATGAGGTGGAACAAGGACAGAATAGTAGTAGTAAATACTCTCATTCAGAAGGAAGAATGGAAGACATACACCAGTTACTGGTCCATAGTAATTCTAAAATCTTGCTGGGTAGACATTGAGAAGGCCTCACCACCTTTCCCTGGGACTGGGACTACTTTCTAGAGCTAGTTCCCTGTTTCATTTTACTCCATGTCATTGCTCTGCCCTTAGGGTGGCCCTTCCTTTTCCACTTATTCTCTTTGGCCACATTTGAGAAGATATTGGAGGTTATGGCTTTCTGAGGTAGAGCAGCTTTCTCAATCTCCTTCTTGCTCCTACAAATTTGGGAGCCCTCAAGGTCATACTAAGTTTTGAACACTTATGGTCTTTTTTTTTTTGGCGGGGGGTCCATTGAGTCATTTTGTCTGCATGTATGTATTACATCCCTGGAAAAAGAATCCCAGGATTTTCCCCTCCTGTGTGTTTTCGTCTTGGTTCTTCATGATCCATGATGCCCACTGAGGTTGTCCGTACAATGAAACCAAAGGGACAGGATAAGAGTAGGTTGCTTTTCCATTTTCCTAGATCTTTGAGTTGCACATCCAATCGGGACTGATCACTCCGCACTTGTCTAACCTGCCCGTGAGGTTCACTACAGTTTTTCCAGCTCTGTGGTCATCAATAATATCAAATTCACCAATGTAACCATACGTTGTCATCACAGTTATAAAGCAGATGATGTCTTGGAAGTACAGCCAAATAAGAACCTGACATTGCCTCTCTTTTCAGCATTGTTGATACTTTTGAGAGCAACAGACAGGACTTTCATGTGCGCCATTATGGCGCCATGGAAAGATGGTGGAGAGAACCACTCTTTTAAAACTCCATGCTAATGGCTTTTGGTGGGGGGAGCTTTTTGTTTTTTAAGTATATTTTGTTGATTATGCTATTACAGTAGCCACATTTTTTCTCCCCTTTATCCCCGTCTGCCTTGTACCCCCTTTGCATCCAGCATTCCCCCTGCTTAGTTCATGTCCATATAGGTTCTTTGGCTTCTCCATTTCCTATACTATTCTTAACCTCCCCCTGTCTGTTTTGTACCTACCAATTATGCTTTTTATTCCCTATACCTTTTCTCCCATTCTCCCCCCTCCCCCTCCCCGGGGAATAACCCTCCATGCGATCTCCTTTTCTATGATTTTGTTGCTGTTCTAGATGTTTGCTTAGTTAGTTTGTTTGTTTTTAGACTCAGTTGTTGACAGTTGTGAGTTTGTCGTCATTTTACTGTTCATAGTTTTGATCTTTTTTTTCTTAGATAAGTCTCTTTAACATGTCATATAATAAGGGTTTGGTGATGAACTCCTTTAACTTAACGTTATCTGAAAAGCACTTTATCTGCCCTTCCATTCTTTTTTTTTTTTTTTAATTTTTAAAATATTTTATTTATTTATTTTTAGAGAGAGGGTAAGGGAGAAAGAGAGGGAGAGAAACATCAGTGTGTGGTTGCCTCTTGTGCAGCCCCCACAAGGGACCTGGCCTGCAACCCGGGCATGTTCCCAGACTGGGAATCGAACCAGCAACTCTGGTTCAAAGGCCCACACTCAATCCACTGAGCTACACCAGCCATGGCATTTTTCTGGAGTTTTGATCTGTTCTTTCGTTTGGGCCATATTTCTTTGTCTTGGCACACCAGTCTGGATGAATGTTTCTTCTTTAACTCCTCAGTTGTCAGACTTCCATACAGTTTGATTTTCTGGAAGTTCTGGTTTTTTGTTTTTAAATTGGTTGTTCCTTTTTTTGTTGTTGTGGGGGGAGGCAAAGCATATCTACCTACACCTCCGTATTGGCCAAAACTCTGGGGAGAGCTTTTTACCTATTTGGTTCCTGTCAGTACCATGGGCCAACATCTATTAATAAATCCACAATTCTTTTCAGACATGTCTCCTTTTACACTTAACTGTAGGCAGATAGGGCCTACAGACTTCTAGGGAGTTACTTTTTATCTCTTTTCTTTGAACCATCTTAACTGAAAGGATTTATTGGGAACCACTCTAAATGATTCATAGGTTTTTTTATAAAAGGCATGAGAACCATACACTTGATATGGCCCTTGTCACAAAGATGAGTTTTAATCAAACTTCGTGACTTAAGAGCCTTGTAAGTTGTATCTTTCATTGGTTAAAATGCAGATGACTTGCCTGGAGTTTCTATATTCTCTTCCATTTCTGCTTAAAAACTGGCCAATTATTTTCTGAGGCAACTCTTTAATATAGTAACTTATCAACAGCACCCAACAGCAACCAAGGCATGCTACTAATATTCTCTTTCCCTAAGTTTTTGCCTAAAGTCCTAAGCTCATTTGGACAGAATTTATATTCTTAGTTATTTCTACCTTACAGTTTAACCAAGTACTTCGCCACTGCATGACACCTATCACCATCTTTCCAACTTCCAGTGATAGCTTCCTCAGCAGCCACTGTCCAGATCCAAGGTCAAAGTCACATAATTCAGGTTTATTTTTTATTTTTATTTTTTATTGTAGCAGTACCCTGCTTCTGGGTACTAGTTCTGTAACGGTTGGTTTACACTTATTACGATGTGGTAACAACCAATATCCAGTCATCAGTGGCTCACTGCAAAAGTTTTTCTCATTTACATTATACATCACTTTACAGGTGGCTTCATGTCATCTTAATTTTGGGTTCTAGGCTGAAGAAGTCTTTTTAAAAAAATATATATTTTATTGATTATGCTATTACAGTTGTCCCATTTTCCCCTCTTTGTTCCCCTCCGCTCTGCACACCCCCTCCCACCCACATTCCCCACCTTTAGTTCATGTCCATGGGTCATACATATAAGTTCTGTCTTCTCCATTTCCTATACTGCGGGGAGCTCCGCCCGTAGAACCCCCCGTTCATCACGGATGAAAATAAAAACTACCAAGACAAGATCTGCTTGGGGAGGAAAGGGGTCAAACTCTCAAAGGAGAATGACCCAGAGCCCCTTCCTCACTAGGCTTTTATTGGGTTCCAATACACCGGAATACAAGTTTAACATGTCAAAGAAATCTGAGGGCTTAATCTGAGCCAGTGTTTGTCAGGAAGCGGGGTTGCCAAACTTTGGGAGACATACTCATTTCCTCCTGGGACACTTATCACCTAAGGGAGAGCACTCTTAGCAAAGCAGGTTTCACAGGGCTTTAGGAATTCTTTCTTATGCCCAATCACCCAGGAAACTGTCCAGGCCAGCACAGGGCTGCACCACTCACCCCCACAGTTTCAGGCTTTAAGGCAATTAGGAAGCAGAAGACATCTCCCAGATGGAAATGAGGACTCGGGCTATGTCAGAATAGCTGGGGGGCGAGGGTCCATCACATCCCTTTGCTGCAACACCCCCCCAAGTCCTTCCATGAGGCCTCCCAAGTGGTTGCATCTGGCTTAGGTTGCCCCTCCCATGAGGAGTCTTACCCGTCATTGACTGCCAACCAAGCAATGGGGCCAGAGATGGATGAGGCAGAAGCAGTGCTCCTGCCAGGGAAATAAGCTTTGTCTCCTTAGTAGGTCACGTCCTTGTGACAGAACAGACCCAGATGAAGTGGGTCCCTTGGGCTCTCACACAGCCCACCATGGGGTGAGGGTCACAACTCCTGAAACCAGGCTGAACGGTCCGCAACACTATACTATTCTTAACTTCCCCCTATTTTCCGCCTAGCATTTATGCTACTTATTCTCTGTACCTTTGCCCCCTCTCTCCCCCTCCCACTCTCCCACTGATAACCCTCCATGTAATTTCCATTTCTGTGATTCTGTTCCTGTTTTAGTTGTTTGCTTAGTTTGTTTTTGTTCTTTTTTAGGTTCGGTTGTTTGTTTGTTTGTTTGTTTAATTTTTATTTTTTATTTATTTATCTTTAGAGGGGAAGGGTAGGAGAGAGGGAGAGGGAGAGAAATATCAATGTACGGTTGCCTCTCGTGTGTCCCCTGCCGGGAACTGGCCTGCAATCCAGGCATGTGCCCTGACTGGGAATCGAACTGCGACCCTCTGGTTCGCAGGCCCGTGCTCAATCTACTGAGCTACACCAGCCAGGGCTAGGTTCGGTTCTTAATAGCTGTGAGTTTGTTGTCATTTTAGTGTTCATATTTTTTATCTTCTTTTTCTTAGATAAGTCCCTTTAACATTTCATATAAGAGCTGGGTGATAATGAACTCCTTTACCTTGATCTTATCTGGGAAGCACTTTATCTGCCGTTCTATTATAAATAATAGCTTTGCTGGATTGAGTAATTTTGGATGTAGGTCCTTGCCTTTCATGATTTCAAATACTTCTTTCCAGCCCCTTCTTGCCTGTAAGGTTTCTTTTGAGAAATCAGCTGACAGTCTTATGGGAACTCCTTTGTAGGTAACTTTCTCCTTTTCTCTTGCTGCTTTTAAGATTCTCTCCTTATCTTTAATCTTGGCTAAAGTAATTATGATGTGCCTTGGTGTGTTCCTCCTTGGATCCAGCTTCTTTGGGACACTGAGCTTCCTGGATTTCCTGGAAGTCTATACACTTTGCCAGATTGGGGAAGTTCTCCTTCATTATTTGTTCAAGTAAGTTTTCAATTTCTTGGTCTTCCTCTTCTCCTGCTGGCACCCCAATAATTCAGATGTTGGAACATTTAAAGATGTCCTGGAGGTTCCTAAGTCTCTCATTTTTTTGAATTCTTGTTTCTTTATTCTATTCTGGTTGAATGTTTCTTACTTCCTCTGATCCAAACCATTGATTTGAGTCCTGGTTTCCTTCCTGTCACTGTTGGTTCCCTGTAGTTTTTTCTTTATTTCACATAGTGTGACCTTCATTGCTACCTGGATCTTTTTTATGCTGTTGAAGCACCCAGTGAGTTCCTGGAGCATCCTGATAACCAGTGTTTTGAATTGTGTATCTGATAGGCTGGCTATCTCTTTGTCACTTAGTTGTAGTTTTTCTGGAGCTTTGATCTGTTCTTTTCATTTGGGCCTTTTTTTTTTTTTTTTGGTCTCAGCCTGCCTATTATGTAGTAAGGGGCGGAGCCTTAGGTGTTCACCAGGGCAGGGCCACCCACCCACGGAGTAGCTGCATTATGACGCTGTATGTCAGGGAGGGGTCTAAGAGGGAACAGTGCAACTTGCTCCACTCTGCTGGTTTTCAGTTATTTCCTCCTCTACCCACAATCAAATTGGGCCTTTCTGGTGCTGACTCCCGGGTGGGTGGGTTTGTGTACGTTCTAGGACCCTATGGGTCTCTCCAACAAACTCTCCTGTGATCTAGGCTGAAGAAGTCTTGATCTAGCAATTACCAGTCTTGTGACAGATGGAAAAAAGAAGGGAAGCTGCCAGACTACTCATTGGTGCTTAAAGCTTCTGTTGGGTAGGCCAAAAAAATCCATTTAGTTTTTTCCATAAAATAAAAGACACATTTTTCACTTTCACCAATAATTTTATTGATCTGAATATTTTGAGTACGTTAACTATCTCCCACATGGTAGAATGCTGATTGTTTTCAATTAATGTCTCGATTATGTCTTTTCAATTAATGTCTTGACTGCTATCAGCTTCAACTGGCCTACCTGATTGTGGAGCATGGTCCATTGAGAAATCTCTAGCACAGAACTTCAGAAACCTCTTTTGACACATTCGATCAGTCACAGCACCTTCTCCATACACTGCACAAATCTTCTTTTGCATCTCAGCTGCATTTTTACCTTTCTTGAAATTATACAGCATAATATGCTGAAAATGTTGCCTATTTTCTTCCATCTTCAATATTAAAATGGCTACATAAAAATTCAGCAATTTTGATAAGTTTTTTGTTTCAAAAAAACTGTATTGTGGCACACTGACGTGACAGCTGTCACACTACAATCTAACAAAACTGTTCTGAATGAAGTTACAACTAAGCTCTACTACAGCAATCTTGCAGAAAAAAACAAACTTTTTGGCCAACCCAATATTTACATTTCTATTCGCATTCCATTGGTCAAACCAAATCATATAGCCAAGCCTATTGTAAACGGGACATGAATATATAGTCCTCCTACAGTAAAGGACCTAGCAGGAATGACAGCACACACGCACACACATACCACACACCACAGAGGTGTATCAGAAATGTCAATCATTGAGCTCATATATACTCTGCTGTAGCATTTTATACCATGTAACCTCACATCTTAGTCAAGGATAAAGTGCCTTGACTCAAGACAGACAAATCATAGGCGGGTCAATGTAGCCTGACCTAGACCAATCAGGTTACTTTGCTTAGGAATTTGAACCATGAACTCTGAGTGAACGAGGCAATAGGTGAGAGAGATGCAGATGAAAGCTTGTGATACAAGATGGATTTGGATACGCCACAACTAACCAAGACCCTGATTTCTGAAAGTTGGGCTGATAGGATTTCAGTCCAAAACCTGCCCTTAGCTCCTTACTCAGGTCACTTTCCCACAAGGGGGCCTGTGAAATCTCGAGTGCATGTGTCCGCCTGTCTGTTAGGTCTGCTTGAGACTTGCCATTCACCTATTCAAAAACCTTCCATGGGTCTCCTAGGCCACAGGAAAAATTTAAACTACTGAGTTTGGCCTCCAGGCTTCAACTTGGCCACCTAGCCACCTCTTCCAAGAGGTTCTAGACAGTTTCCTGAGTGAGACAGGTAAGCAGCCTTTCAGGGCTGGTGCTGTCCGAATGGCCAGGCAGAAGTCACATGCCCCACATGGACACCTGGCTGCATAAATGTGGCATAGTGTCTGCATAGGTCTGACAGTCTTTATCAGGTCCCAATAGGTGTCATGGGTGATGCAGTTTTATTCTGAAGGCAGAAAGGTGAAGGAGTAGAAAAAGCAGACCAGCAGGACAGTATTCCGCTGATGATGCAGGCTGCAGGGGAAGAGATGGAGAATCAGGGAAACCCAGAGACCCCCTGTCCCAATCAGTCTTCTACTGGGACAGAATCTGGTGGCCCTGCAGTTTTCCATCAGGTGGATATCAGGTTGTTTGCACACTGCTGAGAATGAGTTCTTTCCTGTGGGGTTCTAGAATTTCATCTGTATAAACAGCACATGATCTCAGGCAAGACGAAGGCATGGGTACTCTCTTAGACTTGGGCAGGTACGAGTTCAGCGGCAAGGGAGCGGAACTCAGCCACGACTTCTCATATGAAGGGCCTGATCTCCATTCCTGCCAATCTCTTCAAAGCCCACAAACTTCTCCTCTTTTGAGGGTTGGATCATGCTCCCTGTGGTCTGTGATCCAATCACTTTCGGATGTAACTGCAGAGTCAGAGGCCCCGCCCATAACAGCATCCTACATCTAATTGGGGTTTAATACTAGGATGCTTGTCCCAGGTTGCCCTACAGACCAATCCCAATGCTGTTCAAGAACAACATTCAGGTCCACTAGCCAACTGTTTTCCAGTCACAGCCACCATCTCAACAACATCCCATATACTGAATCTCGAGGGCACAACCACCTCAACTGTGGCTCCAGGGCCACTGCAAGGCTCCACAGGTGGATGTCCAGCCACGGATAGAGGCAGAGAAGGCAGGGGTCCTGTTTTGGGGGCCCAGTCCCACCCTCTAGCCCCTCACTGCTTCAGGGTTATGTAGCCACAATGGTCTTTCCCCAGGGACAGTACTGGGCCAGATGTGGGTTTCCCTGATTCTTGGTCCAGGAAACTGCACCAAGGGTATCACATCTAGCCCTTCCATGGCACCCACTTGTGCCCCCCATTTGGTGGCTGAAGCAACTGGTACTATGGCCAGACAGGCTGGGCAGCCAGAAGCAGCAGCAGCAGGGACAGCAGCAGCAGGAGCCTGTGGGATTGGAAGTAGGATGGGACAGGACAGCCAGAACCAGGCTGCTAGACCTTGTATGGGGTCAGGCGCCACCCCACTCCAACCAAGCTTCAGAACCAGGGGTCACCCTTGCCCTGAAACCAGGTGACGAAGGACAGGCATCACACCCAGCTCCAGAAACCAAGCACCTGCCCTCAGAATTCTCAGAAATTTAGAGGCAGGGCCTGGAGCTCAAGTGCCACATAAAGATCAGGCTCCTCTGCTTCTTCTACCTGCTTCAGCCACATAACCCCTTGGAAATGGCATGCTTGATCCCAAATGGCTTGGTCTTCAGGCTGAACTCTTGGGTAAAAGGCAATGCCTTTTTCTGGGCACAGGGCCTGGCCTGTGAGACACTGCCTGCAACCTCTCCCATAACTGGCTCCTCATGTAGCATTCCACTCAAATGTCACCCCCTTTGAAACAGGCCCTTCTGTGACCACTACATCCAAAAAACAGCCTCAGTTACAATGCCTCTTTTTCTTGGCTGCGGGAATGCCCACCGATGCCTCACCCCCCGCCCCCCACATACATCTCACCTGTGTCCCAGACTGGCCTGGCCCAGCCTCACTGCTTCAGGGTTATAGCCACAGTGGTCTTTCCCCAGGGACAGTACTGGGCCAGATGTGGGTATTACCCCTCCCAACCCCACATGTTCCTGTGAGAGACAGAACAGTAGTGCCAGCTTGTTGTGGTCACAATGCCTAGAACAGTCTGACTTAAGCTTGCCTAGGCTGGGCCTGGCAGGAGGGCCAGGAGGTGGGAAGGCTGGATACCTGGAGGCCCTGTGCCAGCCCTTCCAGGAACACACACGCACAGGGAAGTCTCCAACCTCTTTTTTTTTTTTTTTTTTTTTTTAATTTTTTTACAAAACCATGTGTCCCATCAAACAGGACACTGCAGGCCCTCCGCCAGGCATTGTGGCCCAAGGAGAGAGGTCCCCATGAACAAGTGGCTGCCAACCCCAGAAGAACCCCATCTGCCCCTCTGCACAGGGCCAGTGTGAGGAAGGGGGTTTGGCTGGAGGCACTGTGCCGCCCCTGCCCCTGCTGCAGGCAGAGAAGGCAGACCCTGGGTCCCTGGTGCTCTTAGTGCCTGCAAGGGAAGGAGGGAGAAGAGGGTCTAAGGGGAGGAGACAAGGTGGGGGCCAGGGAAGGGGCACACTGCGGGGCAGGCCCACAATATCTCACCGAGAACACATGATGCTATCAAGCCAGTATGGAGACGCAAATGATGACCGCCAGAATGAGGACAGTGATGGACACACAGATGGCAATCAATACTTTCTTCTGTGAGAGAGGACAGGGTCAGGGAAACTCAGGAGAGGAGGGAGGGCCACCCAGGGGAGAGGAGGAGAGGATCACCTTTCGAGCTTTCTTCTGGTGCTCCAGGGTCATCTTGACATGTTCCTGCCCACGTTCCACATAGTCTGCTGAGCTCAGGATGTTCTTCTCAATCCGGTTGATCATCTCCCCCTGTTCAGAGAAGGTGGAAGTTCAGGCAGGTAGGGGTGAGTGGGGTGGGAGGTCCCAGTAGTCTACTCTGGCCACCCCAGTCCCAAATGACCAAAGGACATTCCTGGCAGAAAACACTGCACTAACAAAGGCATGGAGACCAGACCACATCTGACATAATTCACACGCCGAGGGTGGCTTCCAGGCCCTGTTCTATCATGTGGTGCCTTCTTCCCTGCTCCCTTGCCCCACACAACCTTTACTTGTAGCAGTTTCTTGGAGCCAAGTGCCTTAAATAGTTCATACCTTTTTGCAGAGTGTAAACTTTTGTCCCCTTACAAAACTGTCTGAATTTACCCATTCTCCTAGGCCTGTCTCCCAGCTGTAAAGCTCTTCCTACTCCTGCCTCCTCATGGCATCACCAGCGTGCAGGTTCTGGCAGTCCTGAGTGAAACCCCTTGCACATGGCTCCCAGCTATAAAAGGGTATTGGCCACAGCACTAGTGGGTCAGCTCCTCCAGGACAAGGCTAAAAGCTCACTTCACCCCCACATAACCAGGGCCAGGGAAAGAATAACACTTCCCATCCCAATCTTGTACAGATTTTAGGAGGCAGGCCCTCTAGGGGGCAAGTTTGACTAGAGCTCTCAGATGTAGAAGGGTAGATTCTATTGATGGAGGGAGAACCAGGGTTGGGGGTGGGCTCAAGTGCAGGGCTAGGAATACTGTGTATAAAAGAGTGGCCATCTTGGTAGCTGTAGAGGTGAATGCAATTCTGGGGCACAGCTAAGGGTGGAAGCAGGGTCAAACTTGAGGGCATGGCCCAGAATGGATCAGGAAGAGAGGCTAAGGGTAGAGATGGGCTGACAGTTCAGGCTGGGGTTCTGATTGAACATGGTTTCACATTTGGGGTCTGGGTCAAGCTCAGCCAGCTCCCTGGGGTGCCCACCTGCATCTCCACCTCAGTGGCCAGAAAAGTGAAGATCTCATGAAGTTCACGAATACTGCGTTCGAGCTGCTGGATCTCACTGTGCCGAGCAGAGATCTCATTTAGGGCCTGTCGAGTCACCTGAGTGTCCTTCAGTATCTGGGGAGTGGACAGGAGTAAAGGGACAGGTAACAGGGAAACCAGCAGCAGGTCACCAGTTCCTGTTGATTTGGGAGCAGCCCTTGGGTCTAGAACTGGGCCAGGGCTCTGCTGAGTAAGTCTGGGCAAGCAAATTCATTCCCTTCTGGGCCTCAGTATCCCCTCAATCAAAGAGGGCCAGAGCTTGGACAGGATGGGAGGCCCAGCAGAGGGAGGCTGGCTGTGGCAACTCACATTGGACACAAACACCTCGCTCTGCCCACTGTCCAGCATCTGCTCTAACTCCTCGTCAGATACCGTTCCAGCATTTGCTGCGAAGGAAAAGGCCAGGTTCAGAGCTGGGTCAGGTTACCCAACCCTGTGGGCCAGGCACCACAACTCACTAATCTTCAGCTGCCTCCGAATCCGCTCCACATTCTTCTCCCGATATTCGGACTGCATCAAGTTGCACTTGTTGATGAGCTCCACAAATTGCTGGGACAGGATCCCATGCTAAAGATGGAGAACACAGGCTGGGCACCCCTGGGAGGGTCCCTGCCCGGTCTGGGCCTCAGCATCCCCATCAGTACAATGAGCAAAAAGCATGAGCTGTTATAGGTGCCTGCTGTTTCACCACCATGAAAGCTCCCCCATTCTCTCAAAGTAAAAAACAAAGCCCTTACCAGGGCCTCCAAGATCCTATGTGACCTGCCCCTCCTCAATTTCCCTCTGACCTCACCTCCTCCCACTGTCCCTCCCTTATTTCTTCCAACCACAGTAGGCTTCTTCCTCCTCCCTGAACAAAGCACACTCCCACCACAGGCCTTTGCACTCACTGCTCCTTGGGCCTAGAATGCTCCTGCCACATGAAGGTCTTTAAGTCTTTGTCCCAATACTACCTTTCCCCCCTCAATATTACCTTTTGAATAAAGTGTTCTCCGCCTCATTGAAATTGCAACCTGCCTTTTCTGAGCACTCTCAATCCCTCTTCTCTTATGCCTTTTTCCTTAATACTTAACAATGTTCTAAAATAATTTACCTATTTATTATGGTGATGGTCTATCCCCACTGGAATGTAAGCTCCATGAGGACAGGGATCTTCGGCTCACTGCTGTAGCCCAAACAGCTGGCACTCAATACATACTTGTTGAACGCTTGCCTCACTGCTTAGACTAGAGATGTGCCTGGAGTTCAGTCTGTTGCCGGATTTTACAGGTCCAGCTGGGCCCTCAGCCTCTTACACTGAGGACCACCTCAGGCTCCCTTTGAAATGCCCTCTGGCCTTGTCCATTTTCCTGATGCCTTATTCCTTAGAGTACTTTCTTCAGAGACACAACTGTTCTCTTGGCTTCAGCTGCACCCTTTCAAGATGCCCAAACTGTTCCATCTTCAATCTGGGCTCTTTGCTGAGCTCTGGGATCGCCCACTCCAATTCTGACCTCCAAGAATTCCAAACCCCTCCTCTTTGGGCACCCAGAGTGGGCTGGTCAGATCACCTCAAATCTCCTTCCTAAGATGATGACTCAGTGACCTTCCCTCCAGGAAAGTTCCACCTCTTGACTTCTCAAATTCTGCCCCTGGGGCAGAGGATGTCCTTGTCCTCTGGGCAGGAAACCTCCCAGTCATTTACCACTGTTCCCTCTTATTCTTTGGGCAGAGCCACTAGCTAACAAGTCCTACCTCAGTAATGTCTTTGTCACCTGTCTCCCATAGCTGAGCCCAGGTCATATGTGGGGACTCAGCAACTTCTCACTGAATGCAAAAGAAGGCAGGGAGTTATAATGGATTGGGAACCAGGAGACCTGGATTCTTGATCTTGAGTAAGTCCTTTCTCTTTCTGTGCCTCAGTTTCCCCATTTGAATGATCTCCAATTTCCCCCCTCCTTACTTTTGTCATCAGATAATCTATAAAATACTTGCTGAAATGCCCCAGCTCTGGGAATAACAAACCCACCTGGGTTTTTCTCATCCTCATGTTGACTGAATTACAGTTCTCATCAGCTTCCTCCTTCTGGGGCTCTATGGCTGTGGGAAGACACAAGGGTAATGTGGGAGAGGGGGACTGACCTGTGGCTTCTGAAAACTGTTTGGAGATGAAGGCATACGGCCAGGGCCATACCCCAGCCACACAGTACGGGGTGCTTACCTCCATATGATTTTGTGGGGAAATACAATTGATCATTAAATGACTAATTCTAAGGAGATAGTATATTTTTCTTCGCAATACATCAGATAATTCCAAGTATTCAGAGGCCTCCTAACAAAACCCCCAAATACCTGCAAAAGAATGCACACTGGGCAGCAGGAATTTTAGGAGTGAATGGTTTCATAGCTAAAAAAAGAAGAACCCGGTGGGGCGGGGCGGGGGGGGGGGGGAGGCAGACATGTGCTGTGGAAAGTGCTATGGACTTTTGGAAGCCTGGAGATGTAGATTCTGGACTGCTGTGTAACCTGGATATATCACACTCTCTGGGCCACACACTCCCCAGATATATCAGGAGCTTGGCAGGAACAGAGGGAAGAATTTCTCTCAGGTCCTAAGAGCTCACCCTTCAACTGTGCTCGGATCTCCCTCCCTAGCTGTTTGATCTCGTCGCGTAGATTCTGCAGGTCCTGCTTCATGCCTAAACAAGAGAAAGCAGTCCCTACATCAACAAATCTCCCTTGCTACCACCTGCTTGGAACTACAGTACCCCAAAATCCCTATGGTTGAGCATGCGTTCTGCACCCAGGTTTCAACTCACTATCCTCAGGAAGGGGCGTGGCCAGGATGGTGACCTGCTGTTTCTCCAGTTCTCGGACTTTATTCTCCAGCTTAACAATAGTCTGCCGAATTGTCCGGACCTGCGGAGGGTGACCGAGACGGCTGAAGGAGACACGAGGGTACTCCAGACTGAGCTGCTCCTCAGGTCCTCCAGCCCCCTCGTGAATCCAGGCAGAGATCCAGCCTCATACCTTCTGGAAGAACTCATCGTCTGGGCTCCCCAACCGTGCCGTGCCCGGGTGTACCACCAGCGCGACCCGCTCCTTGTCCTCATCATCCGAGCTGTCATCCCCCTGCCAGGGCCGGGGTCATTAGCATCACTTCCTTGCTGTAGCTATCTCCCCGCAGGACTTACTGGCTTCCGGGTCTTCCCTTTCTAGACTTCAGTCACCCCTCCCTGCCCCGAAGACCAGGAATCCGGCGTTCCAGTCAGATCCCACCCCGTCCTCCCATCCCAGCCCTGCTGCCCCGACTTCTCACCTGCCTCAGCTCTTGGGTCCTGTCCCGCATGGCGGCCCGAGCTCCCTCTCCCCGGCACCTGAGCCCCAAGGGCCTCAAGATTCTAAGTTTGGAACTCCCGAACTCCCCTCACACCCTGGCACTCCCCTTCGCCTTCACCCTGCGGGCCCCCAAATTCCCCACGAGCTGCGAGAGGCTCCGTCCCTAACACCATCCACAGTCACTGGAAAGGAGCTAACAATTGAGACCCCCAAGATTCCACAGGTTGGAATTCCCTTTTCTTTCCCCCGCTCCCGCAGCCAAGGCCCTCCCCCTTTTGGATGATTCCGGGCATGCGCACGAGTTCGCGTCTCTTCCCCGCCCGAAAGAAAGGCGGAGGTCGGAAGTTGCAGTGTCCCGACCAGAAGCAAAACTGCCTGGATGTGAGAGCCCGCCCCCTCTACCGGAACTGTCGTATCTTTCAACAGCAATCTCATTGCCAAAAGGGGTGGGAATGCGTCATTTATACGTAATCTGAGAGGCCCTGCATCTCACATCACCCCATGGTGCACCCTCGAGTCACGTGACAGGTCCGGTCCCAGCCTTCCGGGCCACAGAACGTGACGCTATGGCTGTCACGTGTCCTGGCTTCTGTCAACTCAGTCTCTTGAGCACCCCTCTCTCCACAACGTGCCTGGCGCCCGAGCTACGCCCCTCCAGCTCTCACGGGGCGGGAGAGGGCGCTGACTAACGCCAGAGACTTTTTGAGGCAGTGGGTGGTAGGACCCTTAATGAATTCGGCTCTTACTTCTTTTGGGTCCAGGGGCGTGGGAAGACTGAAGACGGAATTTGGGGCTGTCAGCATCATGGGACCTTGAAATTAAGGAAATAATAAGATCCAGCGTCAGAATTGCAGGGTTTTGAAGACAGAAAATCTGGGGGTGGGAAATGACCTCATCCGAGGCAGAAATCTCTTCTCCCGCGTACTCCTGGCGCAGCCATTGACAGGTGGGCGGCGGGCGCCCTGCTTGAACACTGCAGTCCCGCTGCACTTACCACCTGATGAGCAACGAGACCATTTCAGGGCAGCTCAGGCTCAGAATAGTGTCTGAATCATACTGAGCAGTTTGCCTTGCACCGGACTCTACCCTCCGGAGCCCCCCCGCTCCTCACCAAAATCTGCACACATTCCACATTATAGTGGACTGTGAGCTCTTGAAGTCGCGTAATGACTGTCTTGTTTTACCTGAATCCCCAGCGCCTAGTTCCGTACCCAATGGGCCCTCAGTAAATATTTGTAGGCAGAATTTCAGCCTTTCATACGTCTGAAGATAAAACTCGTGGTTGCTTGGTTTTCTCTTTTAGGCTTCAGGCTCTCACAGTGACACCCCTCTATAATTCTGGTCCTCTAGATGTTCATTAATTCAGTATTCATCGGGCACTTACTATGGGTCACTGTTCTAAGGGTGGGGTATATATCAAGGCCTAACATTAAAATGCCTTGCACTTGTGGAACTTACATTCAATGAGTCCCAAAGCCACTAATTGAGTGTGGGCATACCTGGAATGAACGAGTCTCCTGGATCGCACAGCTCTTTGCAGGGAGTTTATATGAAGGTTCAAGCAGGAGAAGGAATGAGCCCTCTGTAGTATGCCTTGGTAAAGAAACCTAGATTCCTATGACTGAATTACTGTGGACTTCTAGAAACTCATTTGTCTCTGGGCCTCAGTCTCCCATCTATACAATGGGTGGTGGTACAGGGGTGGGGATATCATCTTTATGGGTATTCCCTGCCATACGGTTCAATGGTTTGAGTTTGGAAATGGTCAAATGCTGTCTGATTCTATATGAGGGGCTTTGTACCTTCTCCTCTTCCTTTTAGAACCTAGCTTGCCTGCAGTTAAGAATGAAGAGATGAGGATGCTGTGATCAGGATTCCTCTGATCACAGGGGAAATGAAAGGTGTCAGGGGTTTCAGGAGACCAAGCCCTGTTCTGCAGGATCTCCTGGAGATCACAAGGAAGGATTTCTCTGCTCTTGGGTCTTCCATATCAGCCTCTACCTCCCTTCCCCTCTCCCCTTCTCTGTCTCTGTCTCCTTTATACTCTGTCTCTCTGTGTGGTACAGTGGAAGGAATTTTGGACTTCTGACTCTTAGTCCTGGATGTGATCTTGAATAATTCACTGCTCCTCTTTGGGACTCACTTTGTCCATTGGACAACTTGGTCAGGTAATTTCTGTGTTGCTTAAGGTAAAAAACTGAACAATATCCAGTGAGGTCAGGAAGATATGAGAGGGTCTTGGAACGTGTTGAGTGTTTCCCCTCCATGGGCTTTTACTGCTATGAGTTCAGCACTCTGGGTCCAGCAGTGCTACCTGCCTTTCTCTGCTTATGAGCCTTTTGATGACTTGCCTTTTTGGTTCCCAGCTGTGATTTGAAATTGTTGCTTCCTTTGTTAAATAGCCCTGGAGTATGATATTCATCATTTTTTAAAAGATTTTTTTTTTTTACTTATTTTGAGAGGGGAAGGGAGGGAGAGAAACATCTGTGTGTGGTTGCCTCTCCTGTGCCCCCTACTGGGGACCTGGCCCACAACCTAGGCATGTGTCCTGACTGGGAATTGAACCAACGACCCTTTGGTTCACAGGCTGGCACTCAATCCACTGAGCCACACCAGCCTGGGCTGATATTCATCATTTTGTTTCTGGTCTCTGGGTAGGATTACAGAGCTTTGGGATGTTGACTTAAGGTCTCAGCAGACTGGGCTCAAAGGCTTGTGGAGGGCATGAGGAGTAGGAGCCATCTAAGGAGAATGGCTCTGGGAATGGGGCTTTCCAGAGTTGAACGTTTTTCTTTGTTTCATGGTCCTTTGTTACTCAGGCCCTATGAGAAACTGTGACATGTGTATTAAATATATTAGGTCTTGGATGTGTGTGTATTGGTGATGTATGAGTATTTTTCTTTCAGTCTGTATAACGGTCAGGTCCTACCTGATCCTGAGGCTTGGCAGCCTGCCCTGTTTCTTCCACATGTAGGTCCATCGTATCGACACTGGAGATAGATGACCTGGTTTAGAATCCCAGCTCATTCGCCTACTATATAACTCTTTAAGGCAGGTTACTTAACCTCTCTATGCCTCAGTTTCTTCATTTAAATAATGGGATCAGTAACAGTATCAACCTCATAGGGCTGCTGTAAGGATTAAATAAGGTGATATAAATAAAGTGAATAGAACAGTGCCTGGTACAGAATAAGTGCTATATAAGTGTTTGCTGCTATTATATGCCGGTGTAATGACAATTGTTACTCTGAGGGTGTCAGCAGCCCTGATGTCTCTGCCAGGAACCCCATTCTGCTGCTTGTCCAGGGTCTTCTCCCCTTTTCATCCCCTGAGCCCCACTGTGTATCAGATCCTGGCTGGTGGCCTTGTTAACACCTGCAAGTCTCTCGTGCCTTGACTTGGATCTCATATACCATATATTTGGCTTATTTATTTTTTTAAAGATTTTATTTTTAGAGAGAGAGAAAGGGAGGGAGAAAGAGAGGGAGAGAAACATCAATGTGTGGTTGCCTCTTATGTGACCCCCACTTGGGACCTGGCCCACAACCCAGGCATGTGCCGTGACTGGGAATCGAACTGGAAACCCTTTGGTTCACAGGCCAGCACTCAGTCCACTGAGCCACACCACCCAGGGCTTGGCTTATTTATTGTATATATTGCCTGCCTTTATCCCCTCTCTGCTTCCTACTAGAATGTAAGCTCCATGAGGACAGGGATTTTCACCTGCGTTATTCACTGCTGTGTCCCCAGCACCTACAACCATGCCTGGAACACAGTAGCTGATCATTAAATATTCATAAATGAATAAAATTTAATTTTAATATAAAATTTATATAGCATTTACTATGTACCAGGCACCAATATAAGTACTTTATAAATATTTACTCATTTAATCTTCATATCAATTCTGTGAGATAGATAGAAACTGAAGCACAGAGGTATTAAGTACCTGGCCCAAAGTAACACGTTAGTAAGTAAGAGAGCCAGAATTTGAACTCAGAGAGTGAGCTCCAGAGTCTGTGGTCTTAACCATTACACTATGACCCAAGTAAAATACTAACTAGAGGTGGCTCCTGGTGTTCCATCCACCTTTGGGGACTTGCTGCCACACCACCCAGGGCTAGTTGATGCCCTGCCTTGGATCATCTGAGGGAAGGAGGGGGTAGACTGCCTGCAAGACTGAGCCTTCACCCCTCCCTTGACACAAGGTCTCTCTTGTCAGTTGGGGCTGACAGCTAGGGAGGTTGTGGTCCTCTTCTCGCTCATGGTTAGCTGTGTCTGCTGGGGACAAAGATACATGTCATACACGTCTCAAGTAAAGGTCCTCTGTTCACCCCACAAGTGTGTATGAGGCTGTTTTTGTGCCAGGCCCCAAGGGCCACAGAGATGAAGCCTCCACAACTCTTTCTTCATGATGCGCTTTGGGCCTAACCTTGATCACCCCCTAGAGCTTCATCTGAGAACCTCTTCACACTCCACACATATTCACATGGCTTTAACTGACATCCACATGCTAGTTCCCAAATCCACATCTCCAACTGAAAATTTTCTCTTGAGTTCCAGATCCCAGAATCTACTTGCCTCCTAGACATTCTAGAGATCCCACAGACACCTTAAATTCAACATGTCCCAAACAGTATGAATCATTCCCTCCACCCCTGAGGATTTCTTAAACCAGCTTCTGATTTTTCCTGCTTCCTGTCTACATGAGTGACAGAAGGTCACCCATGTCATAACCTTGGCCTTCAACTTCATTCTAAAGGTGATGGATCAAACAATTGTCAGGATAAACTCCAAAATATACTAGAAGAAAATATGGGTAAAATATTTTATAACTCTTGCAACGAGAAAGGCCATTCTACTGCAACATTCAAAATTTAGAAGCTATAGCCTTGGCTGGTGTGACTCGGTTGGTTGGAGCGTTCTCCTGTAACCTAAAGGTTGCAGGTTCCATCCCTGGTCCAGGTGGATACAGGAGGCACCCAATTGATGGTTCTCTCTCTCTCTCCCTTCCTCTCTCTCTAAAAGTAATGAAAATAAAAAATGTCCTTGGGTGGGGCTAAAAAAATTAAAGCAAAAAATTTAGAAGCTATAAAATAAAAACATACTACATTTGTCTACATGAAAAATTCTGCATGGCAAAAACATCAAGCAAAATTGAAAGACAACAAACTGGAAAAAACATTTATAATTCTTATCATATACAAAGGGCTAATTAAAGAGCTCCCACATATTGATAAGAAAGACCAAGTGCTATGTGAAAAACATAACAGATCACAAAAAAAAATCATAAGAATTTAAACACATATTCATGTGTTCAACTTCACATATAATAAGAGAAATGGCAATTAAAGCAAAACTGAAATAACATTTTTTATTGCATTAGCAAAACCCCCATGTTTGATAAAACACTCTTTTAGTAAGGTTGTGAGGGAAACAGGGACTTTTGCCCATTGTTGGTAGGAATGCAAAATAAGACAACCCAGACAATATTTATCAAAATTATAAATGCATATACACTTTGAACCAGCAATCCCTTTTCTAAATTTATCTGAAAGGTATTCCTGCTGTATCAGCTACTGCTTCATAAGGAAGCACCTCAATATTCATGGGCATAAAACAATGATTTATTATTTCTCCAGATTCTAGGGATGGCAGGTGGTTTTTCCGCTGGTCTTACCTTAGATTACTCAGGCGGTGACAGTCAGCTGGCACCTTTGCTGCAGCTGGATGACCCGTGATGGTCTCTCTCACAATACCATGTTTGGGACCTTAACTCTAATGGCTAGGTGAGAAGGGACAGCTTAGCCTCTCTCTCTGTGTGGTATTTCATCCTGGTTTTCTTCACAGCATAATGGCCTCAGGATTACAAGAGTGTGAATGTAGAAGCTACAGGGTCTCTTGAGGCACTACTGAGAAGTTACACATTACTGCTGCCATATTGTATTAGTCAAAGCATGTCACAAGTCCACACACACTGCAAAGGATGAAGAAATAGAATTTTAATTCACATTATGCAATGACACATACATTAATGTTCTTCATTGAAAATTATCTGCAATAGATCAGAAACTTGTCCATCAGCAGGTATACAGCTGTCAAAAAGAATGAGAATGCTCATTATATATAAATGTGAAAGCACTTTAAAATATATTGTTGCTTAAATATCAAGGTGTAGAATGAGCGTGTCATGCTACAGTCCTAGAAGAAATGTGTGTGTGTGTGTGTGTGTGTGTGTGTATTTGCTTGTATTGTCATAAAGAAATTCTGGAACGTACATAAGAAACTAATAAAAGTGGTTCCCTATGGGTGGCTCATGAAAACAAGGTGGTGAGTTGTTAGAGTAAGAATTTTCACTAAACTTTTTGTGTTACTTAGATTTTTGAACCATGTTAAAGTATTGCCTATTTTAAGTTACTATGTCAAAGAAAGAATTGTAGAGAGCTACATTTTTAAGAAGATTTTATTTATTTATTTAATTCTAGAGCGAGGGGAAGGGAGGGAGGAAAAAAGGGAGAGTAACACTGATATGAGAGAAAAATCACTGATGGGTCGCTTCTCCAATGTGCCCTGATCGGGGACCAAACCCACAACCCAGGCATGTACCCTAACCAGGAATTGAACTGACGACCTTTCACTTTCTGGGATGATGTCCAACCAGCTAAGCCACACCGGTCAGGGACAGAGGTACCTTTGAGTAACTTTAAGAAAAGGGATATGTCTTAATCAGCTCAAGCTGCTATAACAAAATACCGTAAGCTGGGTGGCTTAAATAACAAATATTTATTTCTCACAGTTCTGGAGACTGAGAATTCCAAGATCAAGGTGCCTCCAGATTCAGTTCTTGGCAATGGCTTTCTTCCTTGCTTGCAGATGACCATCTTCTTGTTGTCTCTCACGTGGCAGAAAGAAAAGGTTCTGGTGTCTCTTCCTTTTCTTATAAAGTCACTAATCCCATCAGGGGTCCCACCCTAGTGTCCTCCTCTAAACCTAATTACCTCCCCAAAAGCCCCACCTTCTGATACCATTACTTTGGGGGTTAGGGCTTCAACATACTTGTATGAATTGGGAGTGGGTGGATGAGTATTCAGCCCATAACAGAATGCTATGGACAAACTTTTATTTTACAAAGATCCCTCTGGTGGCCATGTACAGGGCCACCACTGATGGCTGTGCCCATTTGCACTATACAGGACACAGCACAAGAAGGGCACCAATTACACCAAAGACATCGCATATTTGAATATTTATTATAACACTTATCTGACAGAGTGTCATGAGGAAGGGACACCTTTTTCTATGTACACACGAATACAGTAAGAGTTGTCAGTAGCCCTAGCTATGTTAAGGTTGATTGGCAGATCAGTTAGAAATCACCCTAGGCCAAAAAAATGAGGCCTAAACTGAGGCCTGGAGGTGGAGATGGAATTCCACTAAAGAGGCATCTATCAGACAGCTGCAGATTGGAAGGGGTGGTGAGGGGGCAAGAGGGTCCTAGATCACTCCTGGGTCTCTGACTCTGGCTCTGGTTCAGGCAAGTTTGCTGATAAGAGATATATCTCAAAAATAATTGCCTTTATAAATCACAGTAACAGGGGTGGAGGGAATTAAATAAAGAAGCAAATAAATATATCACAGCAACAGACTTTTAGGAAATGTAAAAATACGATTGACAAAAATATATAGTACCAAAGTAAATCTTTTAAAAATATATTAATATCCTTGATAAGAGAAAATTTTAAATTTTTATTGAAAGATTTTAAAGAGGTCCTAAACTAATGGACAGATAACCATGTCAGTGGATAGGAGGTTCAATATTGTAATGGCATCAATATAGCTACAAAGTCAGCGCCATGGACCAGGCTCTGCTGCCTGACATTGAATCTGGTTTCGGTGAGAAGGACTGGGCTGAGCCTCCCAGGAGGCAGAGGACCAGTTGCCCAGGAGAATGTTTCAATCATCCAGGGTTTCTGCCTGGATTGGATCCCAGCCTCTGCCTTGAATAAACTACTTGAACTCTGTGCTGGAGTTCCCTTATTTATGGATGGAGATGATAGCAGTAATCTCGGATAACCATTGTAAAGATTAAATAAATTATAGATATAAAACAATTAAAACAGAGCTTTGCATGTGATAGGTACTATATTAGATATATAGAAGAATTAGATATTATCTTTATTATTATTATTAATATTACAGTCACCCTACAGGTTTATGATGAGTTGAAGGGGCAATGGAAATAGGAGAGGGTTGTGCTACCAAATTCCAAGGGCTTATGGAGTAAAACCTGGAAACTGGGTGGAAGGGGCAGAGGAGCAGGTAGGGGCACCCACCAGAATAGCAGCGCTCATTTACCTCTGCTTAGATTGAGATTTCCAAGTAACAAATGGTTTCCATGCTTGTTTTCTTCATTTTAATATGTTTTAAAGATTTTATTTATTTACTTTTAGAAAGAGGAAAAGGGAGGGAGAAAGAGAAAGAGAGAAACATCAGTATGTGAGGGATACATCGATTGGTTGCCTCTCACACGCCCCCAACCAGGGACCTGGTCCGCAACCCAGGCATGTGCCCTGACTGGGAATCGAACTGGAAACCCGTTGGTTGGTTGACAGGTCGGCACTCAGTCCACTGAGCCACACCAACCAGGGCTATGCTTGTTTTCTCAGTAAATCCTCTCACACTGTGCCTGAGGGGTGAGTAATGTAGCTCATTTTACAGATTTGGAAATTAGGGCTTAGAGAAATTAGGTTACTGGCTCCACGGGGCAGGTTGATGTCTGTTTTGCTCACCACTGTGTCTCTAGCACTAGAGCATAATCCTGGTACAAAGAGTAGGGCCTCAATAAATACTGGCTAATGGATGAATAGGTCACATGGGTACTCCTTATTTTGTTCCTGAGCACGGGGAGGGTCATAGGTCCTGTGTCAGGTACCATGAGGAGGCAGAGATTAATGAGATGGGGTCCTTGAATATGAGGCACTCAAAGACCAGCCTGTTCATAGGTTGTGTATAAATTTCTCCACCTGAAGCACTGAATCTTCTCTGAAGGATAGGTGCTCAGGAAGGTAACCCCAACTGATGCAAAAATAGAGCTTTGCTGTGTTGAGTCATTGAGATTGGGAGGATGTTTCTTACCCAGCATAACCTAGCCTTAGCCTTGCCTACCTGATAAACTGTGGCTCCCATACTTGACTGAAAATATAAATTGCCAGAGGTGAGCCCTGGCTAGTGTAGCCCTGGCTAGTGAGTGCCAGCCTGTGAACCAAAGGTCACTGGTTCGATTCCCAGTCAGGGCACATGTCTGGGTTGAGGGCCAAGTCCCCAGTTGGGGGTGTGTGAAAGGCAATTTATTGATGTTTCTCTCACACATAAATTATTCCCTCCCTCTCTTTTCCCCTCCCTTCCCTTCTCTCTAAAAAATAAATGAAATCTTAAAAAAAAAAAAAAAAAAACAATTGCCTGAGGTGACTGTTAAAACACAAGATTTCACCTCGGCCCTGGCTGTGTGGCTCAGTTGGTTAGAGTGTTGTCCTGATATGCCAAGGTTGCAGGTTCAATCCGCTGTCAGGGCATATATAAGAAGCAACCAATGAATGCATAAATAAGTAGAACAACAAATCAGTGTTTGTCTCTCTCCTGCTGGCTCTGTCTCGCCCCCTTCTCGTCTCTCTAAAATCAACTGATCAATAAAAAGAAGAGTAGGTATTGCACTTGGGAATATGAGAGGATAGGGTGCTCAGGGATCAGGAGCAACACGAGGAAACACATGGAAGTGGGAAAATGCAGGGACTAGGTCGGGACTGGAATCAGAGAACATAAGGGGTGATGGTGCGGTGAAAGTGTGGAGTCAGATTAGGAAGTTGGAGCCGAGGGGACTGGGGAGGTTTTGAGCAGAGGCTGGCCTGGTTATACTGATGCTTTAGAAGGACCACTCAGGCACGGAGACTGCACAGGAGGTGGGTGTGTGGTTCAGGCAACTCACCTCATAGAGTTACGGGCTGTACTTCAAGTGATCACGAACATGGCGAGTTCAAAACCACTGAGCAATGAGAGCAGTTACCATTGTTGTTGCGTCATGTGTTGTGCGTCTGTGTCCACCTTTAGAACCATAGCCAGATTTGAGTTCATACCTTTCACTCATACATTCATTTAACAAGTGTGCATTTATTGAGCACCTACTGTGTGCCAGGTGCCATAGTGATACTGGAGAACCAGGAATAACCAAAGCAAACAAAAATCCCAACCTTTGCCCTGGCTGGTATGGCTCAGTTGGTTGGAGTGTTGTTCTGTACACCAAAAGGTTAGCTAGGTTCAATTCCCAGTCAGGGCACATACCTAGGTTGTGGGTTTGATCACCAGTGGGGTTGCATATGGGAGGCAACTGATCAATGTTTCTCTCTCGCATGGATATTTCTCTGTCCCTGTCTCTCTCTCTCTCTCTAAAACCAATAAACATGTCTTTTTTAAAAAATTTTAAATCCTCACCTTCATGGAGATTGTTTTCTTTGTCTTTATTCCTGGGTAAAGGTGTGAGGGAATATGGCATTCGCTTACTCATTTAGTCATTTAGATTTTTTAAAAAACATTTTATTTATTTATTCTTAGAGAAGGGAAGGGAAGGAGAATCAAAGGGAGAGAAACATCAGTGTGTGGTGGCCTCTTACGTGTCCTCTACTGGAGACCTGGCCCACAACCCAAGTATGGGTCCTGACTGGGAATGGAACCAGTGCCCCTTTGGTCCAGAGGCCGGCACTCAATTCATGAGCCACACCAGCCAGGGCTAGTCACTTAGATTTTTAGTGAACATCTACTTTGTACCTGACCTTGTGCTGGTTGCTGGGGAGAAGGAGACATGAATCAGACCCAGTCTGGTCTAGTAGGGAAGTAGACTCAGTCCATACCTCAGAACATTGTCTGCCTGGACTTCTGGGAGAGGCCTGGACCGGGCCTTGAAAATGTCCTTCAGAGAAAGGGTGAAACAATGTACCAGGCAGAGGAAATGGCACAATGAAAGACTCCAAGGTGTTTGGGATCCGTGATTCTTTAGTGTGGTAAAGGCTTCATGTTGGTGGCACAGGGAAGGCAGCAGTAGGAGAAATGAGGTCACAGTGGTGTGATTCAAATGCCAGAGCAGCTACTGAGTGTAATCAGGAGGCAGTTGGGGCATGATGCAGGGGACTACTATCACACTGGTTTGGGGGGCAATCACACTAGAAGTTGTGGAGAAAGACGGACGTGAAGGAAAGGGGCTACAGGTGAAAAGACCAGAGAGGAGGCTGTTCTGATGGTCCAGGCGAAAGCAGATGAGGGCCCAGGCTGACTCAAGGTGGTGGGGATGGGAAGGACCAAGTAGGCAGCTCTGGATCTGGCCACTGAGGGAGAAGCTATAACATTGTGGTTTTACAAGAATGGGCTTTAAAATCAAATAATGCAAGTGAGAACCCGAGCTCTACTCTTTACTAATCTTGTGAACTTGGATTCATTACGTAACCATCCTAAGCCTCAGTTTCCTAATCTGTACAGTCCGGGCAAGAGCAGTAGCTGCTCTGGAGCTTGGAGGATTATGTAAACTGCTCAGCATTGCACCTGGACATACTGGATGCTCATGGAGAAGGAAAGGCGCCAAGAACAGCTTTCTGTTTGCATTGAGTGTCAGGGTGGACGGAGGTGCCATCTCTAGTGGAGAATACAGGAAGGAGCACTATGGGTGCAGGTGTGCCCCCCGCAGTTGTGGCAGTTCCAACATGAAAGCCTTGGCCTCACTCACTACAGTTATGGACCTACTTACGTCTCTGATCACATCTTTTGTCTCTGTGCCCTTGGCACCCAGCTAGGCGCTCAGACACACAGTAGGTGCTGCCTTTGAGTTGCAGGTATAGGTGTGGATATTGTAGATACGTACACACAGCCGAACCTGGGGAGGTGAGAGGGTAAAGAAAGAAGAGAACCTGGGATCGGGCCCAGGGAACCCTGCTGTTGAGGGGTTGTGGGAAAAGAGAGGGGGTCTGTAAGGAACTAGGAAACAACCTCCAGAGGGTTTTTTTTTGGGGGGGTGGGGTGTAGAGACAGGAGGCAGATTGGGAACCGAGGAGGGAAGGATGTTAAAGAAGAGAGAGGTCATTAGAGTCATATGTCCCTGAAATATTGTGGAGGATAAGGCCAGACAAATGTTGATGGATTTATCAAAGAGGTCACTAGTTACTTGGCAAAAACAGGTTTAAGGCCTGTTGGGGGCCCAAGCCCCACTGCAGGAATGGAGGAGTTGATGTGGAGATAGGGAGAGAAGAGGTGGGCATCCAGGAGGGGGATGCAGGGTGCTGGATGGTCAGGGGTACCAGAACTCCCTCTCAATAAGGATGAATTTCCATTTTAAGTCAGAACCGTCTAAAGACAGGCCAGGAGTTCTGGTTAGGTAGTGAGCATCCTGCCTGGAGAGGTAGACAAGGAGAGCTCTGAGACCCCCTGCTGCCCAGGGACTCGCACTTGAAGTTGGGAAGGCTGTTCGGGGAAAACATGCCCCCTGTGCTTCTCAGCTAAGCGTGGCTGATTCCTCGCATCACAAAAGCCACCTAGAGGGTCGGTCTTGCTATTTCTAGTGTCCAAAGAGCCTCCTGCAGGGACACACACACACACACACAAACACACACAGAGGTGGTTGTGCACAGGCTCATACGGAGACTCCCAGAGACAAAACATAAAATTTATCTGTATCTCCTGGTGTCGAAGGATGCACAGCATCTCTCCCAGAATATTCATTCTCTTATCTCCTCTTGCTGCTGTTCCACCTCCCCACTCCCCACCCCCAGCATCTCTGTGCCTCCCCGCCGCATCTCTTCTGTCTCTCTCCACATCTCTCCCTGTCTCTGGCTCTGCCCTTACCCACCCCCTCTAGGACTCTCCAGTTCTCCACTCCTTGGGTCCCTATCCCTCGGACTACAACCCCCAGGCGCCCCCAGACCCGGGTGCTGCGCATGCCCCCTGCTCCCCGCCCCCTCCCGGTTCCCCCCTCCCTCCCTTCCTCTTTACCTCCCTCCACCCCCTCCCCCGCGCTTCGGCTCCCGCATCCCTCCATCCAAGCCTGTGCCGCAGCCGCATCGCCACCGCAGCCCCAGCAGAGCCGAGCCTGGTCCAGGCCGGTGCCCCTGCTCGGCTCTCTGCCCGACGCCCCCGGCCCCGCCCCCGGCCGCGACGCCTCCCTCAGCGGCTCTGCCCCCCAGCGCCCCCAGACCCGGGCCTCCAGCACCGAGAGAGGAGGTAGGAGCAGAAGCAGGGACAGTAGGACGAGGCGGAGGAGGAGCCGTCGCAGGATGAAGGATCGGACCCAGGAGCTGCGGAGTGTAAGCTTGGGGATGGGAAAATGGGGGGAGGGACCCCATTATTTCGGGAGCGCGTGGGGGTGGAGTGGAGCAGGTGCTGGGATGTGGGGGCAAATGATGACTCGGGGGTTGGTTGCAGGGGCGCCACAATATCTGGAGGCACATAATGTGCTCCGGTGAACCTGCATTTTGGGGACAGTGGCTGCAAGGGGTTGGAAGCTGGTAAGAGACAAGGGGCAGGAGAGGTCTCAGGGGTCTTGGACACCCCGCATTCCCAGGAGGCTCCTAGGATCTAATCTGGGGATGGGAAAGAGTAAATGCCAAGAAGGAATTGGAGGGTACCGTCAGCTCCGGGCTGAGTCTAGCAGGACCAGAAATAGGGGGTGATACGGGAAGGACACAGGTTGGCACTGGGATGCCAGCACCTGGCAGTGAATGAGGTGTGTGTGTGTGTGTGTGTGTGCGCACGCATGTGTTGCTCTCCATGGGAACGGGGCACCTCAGACTCAAGGATGGAAGGGGGTTGCCTCAGGAGACAGCCAGAAGGCCAGGACCTGAGATGGGGTGACCCCAGAGGTTGGAGGTGGGGTTGCAGAGAAGAGGAGGAGGTTCCAGGCATAGGGCCACGAAATTGGGTTGTGTGACGTGTACTGTGCTCTGCGAGGGGAACTGGGGTATCCTGAGAGCTGGCGGATGTGGGCCCTTGATCTGCAGGCCTGAGGAGGCTAGGCTCCAGGAGTCTGGCCAGGCAGTAAGTTGTGTTTGGGTGACAGGAAGGAGGGCAGCACTGGTGTCTGCAGTGAAGGCTGCCACTTGGAGGGGCTGGGGAGTGGGACCATGATGAGATCGTTACTTTGGTGGGGAGGATGCTGGGGCATTTGGAGAAAAGGCCTGGGGCTCCGGGGAGGCGGAGCTGACAACCTGCCCTGCGCTCAGGTCCTGTGGTGTTACGTTAATAAAGCGCCAGCCCAGCCGACTTACTGCATTTGGCAGATGGGGAAACAGGGTTCAGAGATGGGCGGGAACTTGCCCAAGGTCACCAAGCAAGTGGATGGGAGAATCACACTGGAACTTGGGTTTTCCTTTTGGCAAGTTGACACGTGTCTTGGCTTTTTTGGCCTTTGAAACAGAAGTCTCAACACAGGGAGGGGTGGGGGGTGGAGGGGTATGGGGGTAAAGGGTCCTGTCTTTGGAGAGCCCCTGGATTTTGGAGTGGGGGATGAGGCTGCTAGACAAGAGAAAGGGGTTCGGAGGCAAGTGGTTGCTGTCTCTGGGGAAGGTGGGTTGGCAAGTGGGAAGGAAGGAAGGAGGAATTGGCGGTTGAGGGAGGGAATTTTGAAGGTTTATGTCTTTATTAAACTTATTGAATAAGTAAACTTACTGAACTTACAATAATAAAGATAGCCAACACTCATGTGCCAGACACTGTTCTAAATGTTTTATACACATTCACTTATTTTGATTGGCAGGGCAACCCTAGGAGGCTGGAACTAGTCTTACTCCATTTTATAGATGAGGAAACTGAGGCCCAGGGAGGTTAAGTAACTTAACCAAAATCACGTGGCTAATAAAAGGCAGCCGGGAAGGCTGGCTCCGTCGCTGCCCTAACTACCCTTCTTTCAAGATGCAGTCTTCATCCATGGCAGGTTGCCATCTGCAATCTTTTAGACCCTCACCCACCTCATGGAAAGGTAGGTAGACTGAGATACTACCTCATTTTATAGTTGAGGAAACTAAAGCCCAGAGTGGTTAAATAACTTGCCCAAGGTCACACAGTTAGCAAGTGAGGAATCCAGGTGTGAACCCAGATTCCCTGATGCCATGAGACTATCCAGGACTCCCAAACCCAGAGAAATGGAAAGTGTTTGGGGTGAGGTGAGGTGGTGGAATTCGAGAGCGGGGAGGAAAGGAAAAGGGATGGAGGAGGAGGCAGGGGAAGGGAGTCTTCATCTGAGTGAGTCAGGGGACCCTGCCCAGAGGTGAGGAATCCTGTCTGCTGAGGCTTTGGGGGGCAGCCAGGTGGAAGAAGTGGGAAGTGGTGTGGAGGGTAGAGGGGGCTGGACCAATGCTGGTGGCTCTGGTGCTAGTCACAGCTCTGGAGAACTGGAGGTTTGGGAGGGGTGGGTAGGGAGGAAAGAAGCTGCCAGGTGCTAGGAGTGCTGAGGGTTTCACTACAAGAGTGAAGAGCAGAGAGGCTGGGAAGCAGGGGAGACTGGGCAGGGTGTGGGAGACCTGGGAAAGGGCTCTCTAAGAGGCTGAGACGGATGAGGTAGGGGGCAGTGGTGAGAGGTGATGTCAGCCCAGGGGGCCTGATTATCTTTCCAACAGTACTTTAGAGTTCCCAAGGGGTTCTCAGATAGGTTTTATCACATAGCAGGTGAGGGCACAGATTTGGGAGTCAGACCGTCTGGGTTCAAATCTTAGCTTTGCTACTTCCTGTGTGGCCTGGGTAAGTTGCTTAACCTCTCTGATCTTCAGTTTCTTCATGTGTGAATTTAGGATAACACTTTGCCAAGTTATCCCAAGAGCTGAAATTAGTTACTATGCAAAAAGTACCCAGAAGAAGGTTTGGTACCCAGCAATGCTCTATGTGCCTGTGTTATTCTGTAACAAACTAACTTCTCTTGAACCCCTGAGATGGGCAGGATGTGACCCTAATTTATTTTAGAGTGAATTGAGGGCCACAGAGGTAACCCGACTTGCTCAAGGTCACACATCTGCTATGGCAGACTCAGGGTCAAACCAGGGTTTTCTGTTTCCAGTTCACCGAACACTTTTGGTTGGGAACTGGGAGGTGCTGGGCTGAAGTAGAGCCTGAGATTGGAGTTAGTCAGCTGGATCGGCATCCCAGGATCCAAGTACTGGGGCCAGGGATGGGGCTCAAGAAGAGAGGAGAGGGAACAGCTGAGGTAGAGAAGGTTGGTGGGAGAGAGAAACACAGAGACACATTGTGGGCTAGAGCCTGTGGGGCGGCTGTGGGGTCGGGGGGGCAGGAGACAAAGGAAACGGGGAGACTGGGAAATAGGGAAGGGTGAGGCCTGCGGTGAGAGAGGTGTGACTCTGAGACCTGGTGGGAAGTGGGGACTGTCACAGGACAACCTGCACCCTGAGGGCGGGGACCGAGTCAGATGTGTGGCACACAGGTGTGGCCCAGCACCGTAGGGGCTTTAGAAAGGCAGACTTGAAGTAACAAGGAAAGAGTGGCCCAGTTTGCACAAGAGGGGGCAGGGACCAGAGAGCCCTGGGTGATGGATCGGTACCAGGCAGCTTCACTGGGCTTGTCTTGTGTCTGCTGTTCAAACACAGCAAGTTCACCCCTGCTTTTGAGGACTTTTGCATTTGTTCCCTCTGCCCAGAATGCTTGTCCCTCTGTTTCAAATGTTATCCCCTCTGCCTTGAGTCCTACGTTCCCCAGACTGTAGCACAGTTGACTCCTTCACGACTTAAATCAGGTGTCAAGCCCCAGAAAGGGCCTCCCTGACCATTCTATGTAAAGCGGCTCCGGTTGCTGATTTCTGTCACTTCTCCTGGTTTATCTCCCTCCTGCCATTTAGCACGATCTGGAATTGTCGTTCATTTTTCATTGTCTGTCTCCCTCCACTGGAATGTCCACTCTTTGGAGGACCTTCTTCCTGTATTGTTCACCACTTTTCTCAGCAGCACGTGCAAGAGAACTTGGCACAGATCATACATACTTGTTAGATGAATGAATGGCTCAGTGGGGCAGAGGGAGGATGAGGAAGGGAATAAGTAGTAAGGCAGGGAAGGCAGAGGAGTGAGGTAATGCTGGCTGCTGGAGGAGGAGAGGCCCAGGTCAGGGAGACGGATGGATGGAAGTGGGTTCCAGTGAAGACCAGCTGCTGCCTCTAGATCAAGGGATGCTCGCACCCCTGCGGAGCACATGTGAGCACATGTGTACACAGGGGCCCTGTACACACACATACTGTGACTCTTCTATCACCAAATTCCGGTCTCTTTCCGCCTCTGTCTCAGTCACCCTCTCACCATCTGTCTCTCTGATCACTGACTTGCCGGCTCACATTGTCCCTCTCCTCCTTCCATGGATGTGTCTGTCTGTGTAATCTCCTGCCACTAACACACAGAGGGCCCTGGGTGTCTCAGGTGGGGAAAGAGGCTTGGATATGATTTCTCCTATTTCTAAGGCAGTTCCAGAAGGTGCCCAGGATCTTCTCTCTCTTGGTTGGTTTAATCCTCACAAGCGCTTGAGGGATTATGAGCAGTAAAGAGCAGAGTTCCTGGGTTCAATTCCAGACACCACTCTCTCAGCACCCATCAACTGTATAATCTTGGGTGTTATTTAATCTCACTTTGCCTCAATTTCCTCATCTGTCAAATGGAAATAAAGATAGTATCTACTTCATGGAATGGCTGTAAGGATTAAAAAAGAAATTCACAGTACTTGTAACAGGGCACAACTCATGGTAATCAGTATGTACATGTTAGATGTGTATAATTCTTATCTTCATTTTGCACATGAGGGAACAGGCTTGAATTGTTCATAGAGGGGATCAGGTACATTTGATCATCTTCTCCTAGGTCGTCTCGTTTGCCCACAGTTGGCTTTCTTTTCGGCCAACTTCTTCCAGATATAGGGACTGTGCTCATTATTAAGCACGTATGCCCCAGAGCAGTGAGGGCCCTTGATGAGCACATGTACCGGCCCACCCATTTCCCAGCTGAACTGGGGCCCAAAAGGGGACCCTAGAGTCCCCTAGGGTCACATAGTGAGCCAAGTGGAGGCTGGAATGCCTATCTTCCTGTGTGAGCTCTCCTGGCAGCCAGGCACTTCTTGCTGCGTTTCCGTCCTGGCCACAGTTCAGCAGTAGTGAGGACAGAGCAGAATGGACTCTTTGAGGCCAGGAATAAAAGGATGGAGGGGAAAGAACCTGGGATTTAGCACCAGACATTTTAGGTCCCACCTCTGGCCTTATTTGCTGCAAAGCCTTAGGCCAACAACTTCTCCAAGCCTGTGTCCTCATCTGTGACAGGCAAGGGGAGGAGGTGATAGGCAGCCCTCACTGAGTGTTAATTCTTGCTCTGGAACCATCAGGCTCTTTTCTTCCCTGGGCTTGTTGGCCTCCAGCCCACCATTTGGGGTCGATGTTATTGCCATTCAGTGGGCTGAGACTCAGAGGGGAGAAGTCATGTGTGGCCTTCTGACTGCTGACTTGGACAAGTTCTTTAGCATCTCTGTGCCTCAGTTTACCCATCTATAAAAGGGGGCTATAATAATATCTACATCAGGGGGTCATGTGTAAGAATTAAATGGATACATCTATGCAGAGTACATAGAATGGTATCCCTAACGTGCTTTGTGTTTGCCATAATTATAATTATGTTGGTCAATGGTCCTGATAAAGTTTTTTTTTAATTTATTTATTTTTAGAGAGAGGGAAAGGGAGGGAAAAAGAGAGGGAGAGAAATATTGATGTGTGAGAGCAACGTTGATCAGCTGCCTCTTGCACACCCCCAGTGGCCTGGCCCTGGCCCACCGCCCAGGTGTGTGCCCTGACTGGAAGTCAAACCAGTGACGTTTTGGTCTGCGGGACGATGCCCACTGAGCCACACCGGTCAGGGTCATAGAGTTTTAATAAAGATTAAATGAGATAACAAGAAGGTAAGGTCTATGCAGAAGTGCTATTAAATGATAAAATTTGGCCAGGATTTCAGGCACAGAGCCTCGCCCAGACTGTGCCTTAGCAGGAGCTGAGAGGGAAAGTAGCTGGCGGCTGACTTACTGGAAGGAGGTGGCCTGGTCTCCAGCCTTAGGAGGGGCTGTGGGGAGGCATGTCTTTGATGCTGTGATCTCCCTGCTCCTTTCAGCCTGAGTGCCCTCTGGAAAGTCACTTTTCTTCTGACCTCCTGTTCCCTCATCTGTGAAATGGGGACAATGATAATTTGTTTTGCTCTGCCTTTTTCATCAGGGTTATGGTAGTAAGGATCAAAAGGGATTATAGTTGCCCCAGCCAGGTGGCTCAGTAGGTTGGAGTGTCGTCCTGTGCACCTAAAGGGTTGCAGGTTCAATCTCTGGTCAGGGCACATATGGGAGGCAACAGACTGATGTCTGTCTGTCTGTCTGTCTGTCTCTCTCTCATCTCTATCTCTATATCCTTTCCTCTCTCTCTCTAAAATCAATGGGCATGTCCTCCAGTGAGGATTGAAAAAAAGGGCGGTATTATAGATGCAAAAGTGTTTGTGAACTGTAGAGGATTGTTAACACTAAGCTCAGTAATCATTACACCAAATAAGTTTTACTTGGGTCCTCTACCTTTCTTCCTGTCTCAAGGACAGGTGCCTCAGGGCAGAATCTAGGAAACTGGCTCTGGGAACAACAGGAGAGATGGACATTAGACTTCAGGAAGCCTAAAGTCAGAATGGGGAAAGGAAAGAGACAGAGAACAGGAAAGTGAGAGGCTCATGACCTGTGGGCAGTAGGGCTGAGTTGAGTACTTGAAGGCAGAGAAGGTGCAGAGGACTGGTTTTCAGAGCCAGGAGAAGGAATCCTTGTGGGGCGGCATCAGGGAAGGCCGCCGGTTCCTCAGAGATGAGTGGAGCATCCCAGAGTCTTTAAAGGCCAAGGTCTATCAGGGTGGTTAGGTGGAGGGTTGAGAAGTCCCATCAGAGTCCCCAAGCCCTACCTGGTGCCACCCCTACTTCTGGGGCAGCTGTAGGGAGAGATAGAGGAGCCTCCCTTTCCCCGTGGCTATTTGGGATTGTCTGGAAATTAAATGTAAGTGCTGAACACACTTTCTGATGTGGTGTGGGGCCCAGCGTCTGTGGAGAGAATTCCTGGAGTTTGGGGGCAGGGATTGGGCGGGCAGCTAGGGAGCTTTAAGAGTGTCCTGCTGGATCTTCTCTGGGCTTGTGGGTTCTTTCCAGTGCTGCCGGGGCTCTGCTGATTCCAAGTTCAGTTGGCTGTCTATGTTGCATCTAGGTCCCATCTGGCTCTGTCTAGGTTCGATCTGAGCTGTCTGGGATCTGTTTATGCCGAGTCTGATTGGGTCTGAGCCTGTCTGGTTTCTGCCAGGCCCTGCCTGCGGTCTGCGGACCCTGTTGAGGTTCCATGTGAGCTCTTTTTAGATCCCAACTGGCCGTTCCCTGGGTAGACACTTTTTGAACCCTGTCTTGACTTCCTTCAGGTTATGGTACTTAGATTTTCTGAGTTTCGGATAGGTTCTTTCTGGAAATCAGGGCGAACTGTGTTTAAATTTCCATTGGAGCTGATTGGGCTCCAGATGTAATTAAGCTTGAAGAGCTCAGCTTTTATCCTCAGACTTCTTTCCCAAGCAGGGAAGTCTAGAGTCAGGAGTGTATAGGATTGGGGGGGCCCTCCTGCTCCCCTTTCCTTTTTCCCAGCTCCAAACGAGTGTGCAGACCTGAGGCTCTGAGAGGCTGGGAGAACTGGCTCAGAGGGCCCTCCCGAATGTCCCTGGGCGGGCAGGTGACCAGCTGCATCCACATGCATCAGTATGCAGCACGGCTGTGGGCCTGTGTGCGGCTGCACGTCAGCGTGTCAGCATATCTCTGCGTAGGTGTCGGTGGGGCTGCCTCTCCATGTGCTTTGTGTGTCAGCCCTTCTGTCTGTGTCACTGGTCTGTGTCTTCGTGGAGGTGTGGGTGGGTAAATCCCTTTGTGTCTGAGCCCTGGGGGTGGAGGGCTGAGCTGCTGCAAGTTGCAACTAGGAAATCCAAGCAAGTGAGAGTAGGTGGGTGTGAAGTTGGAAGAGGCTGGATGAAAGCAAGTGAATACACGGAGGAGAATCAGAGTCAGCGGGGGCAGCGAGGGGCAGAGCAAGCTGAGGGGGTGCAGGTGGGCAGGAGGAGAAAGACACAAGGAGCGAGCGAGATCGGGGTGCTGTTTGTGTCTCCTCCAGCCCTTACTGGGCCTAACTGTGCTTGCTCAACCTGATGCCACCCAGAGCTGGCAGTGAATTGACCTTGCCTAGGGGACATGGCTGGAGGGGAAGAGGAGGGGAGCAAAGTGAGGCCTGGGCTGGCACAGCCAGGGGATGGTGGAGAGGGTCAGGCTCCTGGGACTCCATTCCAGACCTCTTCTCAGAACCCAGGGACAGCTACTGCAAGGCTGACATTTAACTGGTAGTCACAATATTGAAATACTCTCATACTGGTTGGTTAATAGCAGCTGTCTTGAGTGCCACCTGCCTCCAAGGTAACTGCATTCACAGGGCCACATCCACCCCCAAAAAGGGTGACTTTTTGCTAATTCCCTCCAAGTTGTCTTTGGGCTGTCAGCTACCTAGCCTGTGGTACTCTGTTCCACAAGATATTCAGTGTTCATGCTGACTGCCCGGGGTCCTTGCCATGCGCCCTACATGTGATCCCTCCCAAGACCCACGCTCTGGACCTAGAGCTGGGAGCAGCAGGACCAGGGTGGGAGCTGCTTGTGACCTACACCTTTCTTTTCCTCCCAGGCGAAAGACAGCGATGATGAGGAGGAGGTGGTCCATGTGGACCGGGATCACTTCATGGATGAGTTCTTTGAGCAGGTAACTGAGACTCCAATACCCCAGCCAACAACTCTTCCTCCACCCCCGCTCTCTATTCCTACACCCCTTGGCCTTTTACCAGTCCCTCTGGGTCTAGCCCACTTCCCTGAACCCTGACTGAGCCCTGTGGATGCCCTTGTCTGGCCTGAGGACTTGGCTGGGTAGAGCCAATTTGCTGCCCCAGGTGGAGGAGATCCGGGGCTGCATTGAGAAGCTGTCAGAGGACGTGGAGCAAGTGAAAAAACAGCATAGCGCCATCCTGGCCGCCCCCAACCCAGATGAGAGTGAGTGTTGCTGCGGTGTAGCTGTGGGCTGGTGGGGAGGAGGTCTGGGGTCTGCCCAGACTTATTACCCACCTTGGCCCCCTCCTCAGAGACCAAACAGGAGCTGGAGGACCTCACTGCAGACATCAAGAAGACGGCCAACAAGGTTCGGTCCAAATTGAAAGGTGAGGACTGCAGTCCCCTGACTAAGGAGAAAAAGAGCTGGGCCTTCCAGTGGCCCAAACGAGCCTTTCTATCAGGAATGTCCACAGACTTTTCTAGGGGCTGGATTCTTACACAGCGAGAAAGCCCAAAGCCCCAGTTTTCCTTCTTGCTCCAGATTCTCTGGAGGAAGATACATGACAGGGACATGAGGAAGAAGAGACTGTCTGTCCAGATTACATTTGAGCTCTGCTGGTTCCAACAGCATGAAGGTCTGTCAGAAAAAATAGAGTCTCCTGAGTGGCTTTAGTTTCATCAAGGCCTCATTTCTTCAGAACAGGTGCCAGGCATAGTGCTAAGCACCCAGTAGGTGGGTTAAGCAAATGCTTCTGAATTGATGTCCTCAGCTCAGGACAGATTGGACTGTGTGGCTGACATCAGGGGCTGGCAAGCTTTCAGGAGGGACTTGCCAAATGCTCATGTATGCTCTCTAATTTGGGGACTTGGGTGCTGGTAATAACCACCTGCCCCCAAAGCACTGTGGGTTGGGAACCTCCTTATCTGCTGATGCCAGGGGAATAGTGGTGTTACCATGATGCTAATCTGTATGCTCATGGTAATTCAGCAGCAGAAAACAGTTACCAAGCACCCACTCTGTCCAAGCCCCATTACTGGGCTTTGGGGAAAAAGAAGCATGCCAGATGCCAGGGCCTGTGTGCTCTGACCTTGGTCCAGGGACATGAGGACAGGGACTTGATGCCCTCCTGGACTCTACAGGAGGCCATGTGTCAGCCTCTAGTGCTGATCTGTAAAAACAAACCTTTTGCACTCAGGAGAGTGTGCTGGAAAGGAAATTACCTAACTGGGAGCACATTAAGTGCAAATCCAGGCAGAGGGAGTCCAACTTACATCACCAGCTCACTCTGGACAAGCACCCTACCCTCAGCTTCCTCGTTAGTACAGTAAGAAAAATAGAAGCAATTTCAAAGCTGGCTTTTGCGGGGGGCAGGAAAGAAAATCCTTTTTTTCCCCTAATGAAATCTTACATAGAACTCCACTATGCATAGCACATAAAAGTCAGGCTATTCTGGCTGAACTGGGACTGGGAGGCCCAAGGCCTCCTCTTCACTCTTGCCAACAGCCCCTGAAGTTCCTTCTCAGAAGCAGGGTTCCATGGAACACAGTTGTAAAATCCCTGGGCTGTTATTTCTTTGGGCCCATCAAGCTCTGACCATGGTAGTCTCTCTGTTAGACCATGAGGAGGGCTCTGGCAGGGGCCTCCAACCTTTCAGTGTCTCTGGGCCACACTGGATGAAGAACAGTTGTCTTAGGCCACATATTAAATACATTGTGACTCGTAATCACACACAAAAAAATCCTATGATGTTTTAAGTAAATTTACGATTTTCTATTGGGCCCCATTCATAGCCATCCTGGGCTGCATGCGGCCCAATGGCCGCAGGTTGGACACCACTGAGGGGTTCAGGAATAGATCAAGAAAGAAACTAGGAAAAGTGACAGTGGCTTAGAGAAGCTGACTTCCAGAGTTCTAGAACAAGAAGAAAATTCTCTTCCTCCAGCTACGTGGTGGCACGAGCTCAGGTTTTTGTGCACTTTGAGTTGTTTTACCCATGTGAACCTCAGGTTTTAGTCTGAAACATGGACTGATACCATCGAACTCCCAGAACTGTTGTAAGAAGTCAGTGTGACCATGTAAAGGATGCCTTCCTCCAGGGCTAGGCCCCAGTTGCAGGTCTGACAATAGGATCCCAGTCGTCTGGTCCATAGACTCTGCCGTCCCTGGGTGTATGTACCTGTGCTTTTCCTGTGGCAACTGGGCCAAAGCTGCCCTCGGTCACTGCCCTGCGTTGCTGGCAGGGAGCACCGGGTGCCATGCAGCCCCATATCTGCTCTGCTGCCATCAGAGCAGGGAAGTGATGTTCTCAGGAATGGTTGGAGGCCCTTCCAGGCCTGAGAGTACTTGGTGGTGATTCATCCCTGCTGCATTTTCTGAGCACAGTAAATCTTACCATGAGGTCTTTTTTAGAAAATCTGAGTAAGTGTCAGCAGTGCATGATCCAGAAGCAGACACCCCAGTTAATCTGTGCGCTTTCCCAGAACATCCTTTAGAAGTGGGAATTCCCGGGAACAGAGATCATCCTGTCGGGCAGGGGTGAAGCTATTTTTTCTGTTGGAACGTCTATCCATTCACCCTAGAATTTTCCAAGGAAAGGGTGGTCACTAGAACCTGCCCCTGCTGGAAGTGCTTGCCTTCCACCAGAAGAATCCCAGGATGGGTTCCTGCCCCTTTCCAGAGGATATAGAGTGGAGCTCCCTCATACGAGGGACCTTTGCAGTGGACTAAGCTCACACTCCCTCCAGGGACTGGGCTGCAGTTACAGCTATGGGACTTTTTCCAAGACCCAAGCTTCCGGAAAAACAAATAGCCCCCTTCCGTCTGGTTACTCACCGACCCTCAGTCTCCTTCCTACCTGCTTTTCTGACCCCCTGAAACGTCTGTCCCTTTACTCTCCGGCCTCCTTCCCCTCACCCTGGATCCTTTACTGTCTGCCCTCGTCGTGGGCGTGACAGGCCCGGGACCTGCCCGGGGTGCCAACCCTTCACACATCCCAGACCCCCGCCCCACTCGCCCCGGGTCCCCCGCCGTTCAATGCATCCTCTCTCCCGCAGCGATCGAGCAAAGCATTGAACAGGAGGAGGGGCTAAATCGTTCCTCCGCGGACCTGCGAATCCGCAAGACCCAGGTAGGAGGCGGCGACCAGGCCAGGGTGAGACCTGGATGGAGCTGGGGAGGACTTGTGCTGGTTGGGGATGGGCGGGCCAGAGCGGAGCTGGAGTGCGGGGCGTGCCCAAGGGTCGGGGTTACAGCCGAGGGCGTGTACGGATCAAGTTCCGGTGACCTCGCCCAGGCTGCAGCTGGTTTGGCCGTAGGGTAGAGACACAGGCGCTAGGAGACTGTGCACTTGTGAGGGGGTGGGATCAGGGCGCGATCACCCCTTCTCTCCACCCCATCCCTGCACTAACGACTCACCTCTTTGGTCTCTGCTCCCTGCCTCCTGATGCACGTACCCCCACTCCAGCACTCCACACTTTCCCGGAAGTTCGTGGAAGTAATGACCGAATATAACGCGACCCAGTCCAAGTACCGGGACCGCTGCAAGGACCGGATCCAGCGGCAGCTGGAGATCAGTGCGTCTGCCTCCCCTCCAAACTCCCCAGGCCTACCCAAGTCCCCTTTCGGGCCCTTCCACTCTGTGGACGGGACATGTGGCCTAACGCTCGTTGGAAGGGTGGTTTCCCCGGGGTCCCTGCCCCATCCCACCACCTCATGCCCCTAGGCTGGCCCAATCCCTGAGCGCTGAGTCCTTCCTTCCCACAGCCGGAAGGACCACAACCAATGAAGAACTGGAAGACATGCTGGAGAGTGGAAAGTTGGCCATCTTCACCGATGATGTGAGCCGCGGGCGTAGATGGGTCCTGTTTTTGGAAGGCATTTGCCTCTCCACCCCAAGCTTAGATTAAACCCAAGGTCCTAAATCCACCCTGGAATAACTGGCATCGGAAAGCCTGGATCTGGAACTGGGGAATTCCATGAGGGCAGAGCAGGAAGCCACCCCATAAAAACAGCAGTCATGTGCCGGGCACTGTTTTAAGCACTTTACATATTAACATTTACCTGCTAACTTCAATCCTCACCCTAACTCTCTGAGGGACCCACTTTCATGGATGAGGAAATTTTGCCCAAAGAGATTAAATAACTTGCTGAGGTCATGGACTGGGGCCAGAGCACATATCTGAATCCTTGGTCTAGGTTCAGAGTTAGGACTTTTCCGTACTAAGATAAGCTTACTGAAGCAGGTTATTTCACCCAATGACTAGTTTCCCTATCTTTTGAAGATTTTTTAGAAAACCCTTTTTAAAACAAAGATTTTATTTACCTGTAGAGAGGGGGGAAGGGATAGAGAAAGAGAGACAAGAGATACATAGATCGACAGTTTCCTCTCAAATGCCCCCAACTGGGGACCCAGCCCACAGCCCAGGCACGTGCCCTGACCGGGAATGGAACCAGTGACCTTTCGGTTCACAGGCTGGTACTCAATCCACTGAGCCAGTCCAGCCAGGGCAAAAAAGCCCCTGTTTTAATTTTGCACTGTGTTCCGCTCTTGTCATTTTACATGTGAATGGATGGGCTTCCCCTAGCTGTAGTTCTTCTTTCTCTTTGTTCAGTTTTACCCGAGCTTGCCCAGTGCTGCCTCTCTATTTATGCTTCTGGTGGTGGAATGGCTCTGGTTTAGGTTTCTAGACCACAACTAAAGTGTATTCAGTGACTGTCTAGCATATTGTTACTTAGATCATTGGTATTTGTTAAATTAGCTTTGAGCAAATTGATTGTGGGCAGTTAGCCTGGAGCTGTCTAAAACAGCTTTGCCCTTTCTGTCAATGGAGGGAACCTGGTGAATAGTTCTAAGGGGGCAGAGCTGATCCCTGACACTTAGCCCACCGTCACAGGGCAGAGTGGTTGGTGCCATGCTTGAGGGCTGTGCAAGATGCAGACAAGCCCAGAGGTGGGGTTAAAATTAATTTCTAGAGTCTGGGAAGGCTTCCTGGGAATCGGCATTGAGTTGTGCCTTAAGAGAGAAGGAGTATTTATTTGACTTGGGGAGATGAGCAAAGGACACTCTAGACCAGGGTGTCGAACTCGTTTTCACCGGGTGCCACATCAGCCTCACAGTTGCCTTCAAAGGGCCAAATGTAATTTCAACTCCTTAACTGTTAAAGAGTAGTTACATTTATATAGTCCTAAAGTTATTTCAGCCCTTTGAAGGCAACTGCAAGGCTGATGTGGTCCCCGGCGAAAATGAGTTTGACGCCCCTGGTCTAGACAAAGGGAACAGACTAGAGAAAGACAAGGAAAGTGGACCACTTGCCAAACAGCCCCTGGATGGTTTTGGCTCTTGTGTAGGAGATGAGGGCAGAAAGGGAGCCTGGGCCTTGACCACTAATGTAAAGGCGTGTGGCCTGTGGGCAGTGGGGAGCCCTGGCCGGTTTTAGAGCACAGAAGTGCGTTAATGTGGTCTAAACAGTGAGTGCTCTGGGAAGTGAGTGGCCTGGCTCAGGCCAGGCATTTGTGGGGAGCAGGTGTATCTAATTGTGGGTTGGGGTCTCTCTCTCACTGACTCTTGAGGCTGTGGTTCACTCCTTTATTGTCCCCCCCCATCTCATGTCATGGGGGCTCCAGGGGACTTGTGGGCACCCTGCCTACTCATCCAGGCCCCCTTTTTTGCTTACTACTCCCTCTCTCTCTGCTGTGTCTTCTTCCATTTTCCTATCTGTCTTTGACCAGACAGGAGCCCCCATACTAGTGGGGGCCCTGGACCTCGGTCTCCCTTCCTGGGGCTTCCCTGGTATGTGTGGTAGAGGCAGCCCTGGGCTGAGGTGGTGGGCTAGGGACAAGTTTTACTTCTTGTAATTTAACAAACTGGTCTTTAATGCTTCCTGTGTGCCAGGTACTATTCTGATCAGTGGACACATATTATTAACTAATTTAATCTTCACAGCAACCATGGGGTGGGCACTATTACTATCCATGTTTTCTAGGTGGGGAAACTAGAGCCCAGGGAAGTTTAAAAATTTGCCCACCATTATAGCTAGTGCATGACAGCCAGATTTGAACCCAGATGCTCTGGCTGCAGACTGTGAGCTCTTATGGGAATGAAGTGTGGTCTTCAGCTCCCCTCACTGCCCCCTCCCCCGCCCCCCCCGTGCCATTGCCCTAGATCAAAATGGACTCACAGATGACGAAGCAGGCGCTGAATGAGATTGAGACGAGGCACAACGAGATCATCAAACTGGAAACCAGCATCCGTGAGCTGCATGACATGTTTGTGGACATGGCCATGCTTGTGGAAAGCCAGGTACTGCCTCTGCCCTCTGCCACACCATGTGGAAGCCTCCCCCAGCCCCTCTTCCAGCCCAGCCCCACCCCTCCCCGTGCACATCCCCTCTGCAGGGCGAGATGATTGACCGAATTGAATACAATGTGGAACACTCCGTGGACTATGTGGAGCGAGCTGTGTCAGACACGAAGAAAGCTGTGAGATATCAGAGCAAGGCCCGGAGGGTGAGCCAGGGTGGACGGGCCTGGGGGGCAGGAGGGCTGGAGCTGGGTGGGCGGGGCTGGGTTCAGGCCAGAGCTGAGACAAGTGATGAAACCCCCTGGAAGGCCTTATCTCTGGCTCTGACCTCTTCCTTTTTCTGTTTTCTCTCCCCTTTTCTTTTTCCTCATACCCTCCTCCCCTATCTTCCTGTCTCTTTCTCTCACTCTCCATCTTAATCTCTGTCTCTCTTTCTCCTTCTCCTGTCCCATTGCCCTTTTTGCCTACAGAAGAAAATCATGATCATCATTTGCTGTGTGGTGCTGGGGGTGGTCTTGGCGTCATCCATTGGGGGGACGCTGGGCTTGTAGGCCCCACACCCCTGTCTCCCCCAGACCCTTCCCCCACCACATTGGGAGCAATACCCCCACTGCCCCTTTCACTCCATCCCCTGCTCCAGGCCCACCCCCAAAACAGACCCAGGTAGCCCCACCCTTTACCCTCCCATCAGACCCTGGAGTCCCTGGACCTTACTGCGCCATGGACCACCCCTTCCCCCGCACATAAATAGCAGCAGGCGTGATTACACATGCACACCAACATGCATGCCGCCAGCACACGCTCGAGATGAGTGGACGCCCCAGCGTGTGTGTGTATGTTCGTAGACGTGTGTAGAAGCACCTCATCAGCCTTCCTGTCCCCACCTCGAGTCTCTGTGTTGTCTGAGCTTCCCCTTTCTCACTCGGTTGTTGTGTAGACTGTGGCTGGGTATAGCATAACAGCCCACCAAGCCCCGCTCTGTCTTCTGTGAATAAGTGTGTGTGTGTGTGTGTGTGTCCACATTCGATCTGTGGGCACGTAATTTGTGTACATGGAGTTTTGTGTTTGAATCTAATGCAATAGCACTTCTTCCATTGACGCCCCCTCCCGTGTCTGCTACAAGCAGGGAGGTTGCGAGTGTGCGGACGCTCATTCCCCGAGGCTTTGGGCAGCCCCAAGTACACAGGCACGGCAGACACCCAGTGTGATGCAGAGCGAATCTTCCTGGCTTAGTCACCCCAGGCATGTGTCCTGGGGGGCCGTGTGTGCTTGTCGTGACCCTTGAAGGTCAGCCTGCATGAGTGGAAGCATACATGTATGTATAACCTAGTTTGGCTTTTATATACATATACGTTTCCCCCAGCAGGCTATGTGAGAAACAGGTGTGTGCGCGCGCGTGTGTCGAGGTTTGCCGGAAGTGCTGGTGGGTCTCCTCGGAGAGCCCTCCATGCTGTGCACTGGACGCCTGTTCTGGGGGCACAGCAATCTATATTCCTGTGCTGCCTAGAATATGTCTGTGAGAACGGATGTGTACATGTACAGAGGCTTTCTACATAGTGTTTCTGGTCCCTTGTATATTATATGCGCACCTGTTTCTCTGTAAGGATTCACGTCCCATTCAGGTTTGTTTACACCGATTGATTTGCCCCTCCCTCTCTCCCCTGAGCTGCTGCCCAGTATCTGGCACGGCTACACACTGCTGCGTCAACATTGTGCAGCTGGCGCTTCCTGCCCTGTCGGGTCTCAGAGCCCCTGAGCACACACGCCTAGATGCTTTTCTTCCTCTGTGTCTCTGCCAGAGGTCAGGCCCGCACCCACAAGAGCTGGCCCACACATGCCAAGGCTCAGGAGGCCTCGTGTAGGTGACCATACCCAGGTGTGCTCGAACACACACGAGCACACGTGCGTGCTGATGTGGACCAGGTGCCCACGCAAGCCTACTCCCATTTGCACAGGAATGCCTCCTGGAATGCCTGCTGGAAGGGCTGCGAGAATGTTACCATGTTGAGGACTATCCCAGACCGAAAACGAGAGTATTCCTGCCTTCCAACGCTTACCTCAGAATGGGGAGAGGCCAGTATTGGTCCCCACTGGCCCACTGGATGCTCTGGGCTCTGCCTCAGGGACTTTGGGCTTGGGGAAACTGTTAATTGCAGACACCCTGGAATGGCCAGTGTGGCAGCAGCCTCTCAGGGTGGGCCAAGTCCCAGGATTCACCCCCAGACCCATTTGCTGAAATATCTGGAATAGCTGCCCCCCTCACCAGGGCAAGATTAAAGGTGGAACACAGGCCCGAGTTCCTGACAGTGAAGAAATGGCCAGCTCCTCCCTTATGTAGGCAACATTTGTACAGGTGGCTTTGTGCATTTGGTGGCAGATGGGAGGTACATGAGCAAAGAACAACGTTAGAAGGTCCCCGTACTCCGTGGCTGAGAAACATGGACCCACACGTGCAGGACTGAACACACAAGTACAGGAATGTGTCCTGCCCTGGGGGTGGGTCTACATGTGCACAGGGGGAAGGACTGAGGGCAGTTTGCAGATCCTTTCCCAGGGTCCCACTGCATGTGAAACGTGTGTGTGTGTGTGTGTGTGTGTGTGTGTGTGTGTGTGTGTGTGTGTGAGAGAGAGAGAGAGAATGCAGGGTGACCTGGGACACGATACCCTTCCCATCCTCACCCCAGCCCAGGTAGTCAACCTCTTCTCTTCCTGGCTGTTTGGGCCCTACCTGTGTGTAGCCAGTATGTGTAAACCCCACGGTGGGCTGTCCTGAAGAGGGGCATCTGCCTGTTTATTCCCAGAATGTCCTTCTCAAGGACAGAAAGTTTGCCCTCACTGCAGCCTTCCTGCTCCATCCTCAGACTTCTCTGGGGATGTCAGAGCAGGCCCAGCACCCCCCACCTTTCCCTTTTCCTTTCCTGCTGCCCAACCAAGACACCCTTTCAGTCCAGGTGTTTCTGGAATTCTCACAGCCTTGGGGCCAGAGAAGGGTGGGGCCGTGGCTCAAGTGATGCTGTCTTCTCCTTGAGTAGCATTAGGCCTGTAGCTGCCCATCTCTGGGCCTCAGACCAGAGTATCCCTGAGGGTCTGCTGTCCCCAAGCTTGCACAAGTCCCGTGTCACGTGATGTGTTTGCTTGTTGGCTGCTGTGTCTGTGTGTGTCCTGGAGTGTGGCCTGGGGCTCATGTCTTTCTCGTGGTCTTGGAGGAGTGTGTGCTACCCACCCTTCCCCACCTCCAACTGTGTGCGCCCCACGGGTGGTGCCAGGCCTGGCCAGGGCTCACTGCTTCCCCTTCCCCTGTAACCCTAGCTCTGCCTCTCATGAAGCACACTGCGCGTGTCCATCCCATGTGCCTGTGGGTCAGCGCACGCTCTTACCATGTCTGGAGTGTGTATACATGATGTGTTCTATGCATTCACCCTGCCCCCCCAGCCCTCCCTGCAAAGGAGAAGATGGTGGCCCCTGGCTCCCTTCTACCTGACCTGCCCCTGCCTGCTGTGCAGCTGTGTGCGTTGGCGTGTTTCCATGTTGCTGGCGTGTCACGTGATATAGCTGTGTTTGCTGACATGAGTCCCTGCCCCTTCTGTTTCTCCATTGGTTTCTAGAGCTCTTTCCCTCTTGACAGGACTCTTGGGGCCTGGCTGGGGGCCCAGAGCCAGGCCACCCTCTCCTGTTGGCCCTCAGAGACCCATTTTTCTCTATTGGTGACCAAGTTGCAAATGGATAAAACACAGGAAAATTCTGCCCTCTGTCCTCAGCCCTGCATGTCCTGTCCCCAGAGCCCCCGCCCCCACCCTGGGCCGGGTCGGGCCCCGTGGGATGGGAGAAATAGCAACCAATCCAACAGCGGGCGTGCTGCGTGCTCACTTCCTTCTGTCCCCACATGGGACGGGCGCCGTGGGGTGGGAAGACATGTCGGGGGAGGTGGGGCAGGGAGCCGGGCAGGCGGCTGGACACAAGCGTAGATAAGGAGTTTTAATCGAGGGCTTGGGCAGGTACAGAATTACTGGGAATCCTCAGGCAGTGATCTCACAATATTGCAGAAACTAAATTTGGGTACAGGATGGGAAGAAGTGAAAATATACAGATTTCCTCAATTTTCATTGAGGAGACTTAAAAGATAAACATCTAAAGATGATAAATATTGTAAAATAATGGGAGTATGGCCCCCAAGGAGGGATGAAGGTGGTAGGAAGAGTCAGAAAGCCTCTTCACTCAGAATGCAGGCCTGAGGCTCAGCTTGGACATCAGAAGGCAAGCATGAGGCCTGTGGAACTTGTACCCAACCCACTTCCGGCTTGAAAAGCCAATAATGGGATGGCAGTTGAGAACATCGGGGAAATCAGACCCTTGCCAACCAGCTGTCAGGCCTGGCTTGAGAGTGAAGAAGTTCTTTCCCTAGAACTCAGAGGCATCAGGACACAGATTTAAAGCTCATAGATTTAGCATGTGGAGCCCTCTGGCACTCATCCAGTCTGGCACCGGACAGTAGCTGTAGAATGCAGCCTTCCTTCCTTAGCCAGGGTTTGTGGGCTCTGGACCTGGACGGATGTGCTGTGCTGGGCTCCAGGCCCCAGCTCCACCATCACTGGGCTGAACTGTCCTTGGCCTGCATCCAGTGGATGGTGCGGGTCCGGCTCTCCTCCCATGAGAAGAGGGGCTCGTAGCCAAAGTGGCGCTGAGCCTTGTTGGTGCTGACAGTGAAGGTGGTGTTGGCCACAGCCAGCGTGTAGGGGTTGAGCAAAGGCGCGTAGAGCAGCAGCGGTCGCAGCAGCCACTGCAGCAGGGCGTTGAGCACAGCCAGAAGCATCAGCAGCCAGTAGGGCAACAGTGGGCGGGTGCCCACCAGCCGCAGTCCACAGGGGCCCAGGAACTCCATGTTGAAGTCCTCATAGCTCTTATAGGGTGATTTGTCGTAGCAGAAGTATACCTGGCCACCCATTAGAGCTGCTCGCTGCTCCAGCTCCCGGGCCACCAGCACGTGCATCCAGGCCACATTACCTGCCGGTGAGGGAAATGGGGTGCATGTGCCCCTGAGTATCCTTGTGACCATGTAGATGCTGCTGTCTCCCAGGCCAGCCCAAACACAAGCCACCTCCTCTTTGGGCCTATGTAGATGCTGCCCCCCTCCTCTCCTGGGGGGTGCTGCTTCTGTAAGCACGATCCTCTCTTCAGCCTGTGACATGTTTTTTTATGTCAACCTTCCCAACTTGCATGGATACTGTTTCCTCTGTGGCCTTTGTGGACAGTGCCCACCTGTAGTTCACCCTGGGCCACGTACAGACTGTTCTTTTCTCTCCAGGGTACACACTTCACACCTCCCAGAACCGTGCAGGTCGTGCCCCATTCTTAGGCTCCCCGCTGCCTAGCCCAGGCCTCACCTACATAGACTCGTCCATGCTCCACAGAGGCTGGGATAGCCCGGAAGAGCCGGCCTCCTAGGCGCAGGCCCTGGTGGTAGATGTCCCTCATGATCTGGTGGCCTTCACCATAGATGCCAGTGGGACGCAGAGCACATGTCACCAAGGGCAACCCCCCATGGACCTGGAGACAAAAGGTAGGCACTGCTAAGACCTAATACTCAGTGGCCTGCCCTCTGCCCTGGCCTCTTCAAGCTGGAAATGGAAGGGAAGTTCCCAGGTCAGGATGCAAAGAAGCCCAGCTTGCTGTGGCTCTGCATCTTATCTCCAGTCTCACCTCCCTTCCATTGGCTTCCAGGACCAGCTGCTCAGCTAGGGCCTTGCTGCAAGGATAGGGATGTCTGTGTACTGCTTCATATGGGGTGTCCTCATTGCCCCTAGTAGGGGAGAGGGAAGATTCTTAATGCTGAGGGAAGATGGAGCTCTTGTAATTTTGGGGGGTAACTCAACTCACCTGTAGAAGGGGTGGCCTTTGATGTTGGGCCCCACAACTTCCATGCTGCTCGTGTAGACCAGGAACTGTGTTCCAGTCTGCACACAAGCCTCAATCACATTCTGCGTGCCTGGGGAGGTGGGGTGTATGTTCAAACTGAAGCTTCCTCTCTCTGTATCTCCCCCTGCCATCCCAAATCTGGATGAAGGCACATGGCTTCCTCCCCCAGGGCCAGGGAAAACCACTGTAGGCTGGCACACAGGACAGGCTGACACAAGAGAACCGCAGAGGTCAGGGTCCAAGGGAGGGGGGGTGGACACAAACAGTCAAGGTCAGGCCATGTGCCAGAAGTGTTAAGTGCATTATTAGAACAGTGGGGGAGTATCTCACCCTGCACGTTGACCTCATGGATGGTCTCAGGACTGGCCCTCCCAAACACGTCTACCAGCCCAGCTGTGTGGATGACCACATGGGCTCCAGCCATAGCCGCTGCCACCTCGTGAGCCTGGGTCACATCCCCCTGGATGGCAGTCACTTGCACTGTGCCTGGTATGAGATAGGGGCAGCCAGAAGCAATGTCAGGGCTGGGGCCACTAGTTCGCTGCTTGGTTCAGCCTACACCCTTGGGAACCACATGTTCCCAGTGTGACTCATTCACCCCACCCATGTGCAATAGACAAAAAGAGGCATCATCTTTTCCGCCACCATGAAGGGAGTCCACATCCTCCCCCCAACTCCCCACCACAATCACCTGTCTTCAGCTCCTCCAGCCAGGAACCCAGGTGCAGGTCAAAGATCCGCAGCTCACGGAGCCGGGGTTCCCGCTGCAGCAGCATTCGAACCACATGCTCCCCCAGGAAGCCACAGCCACCTGTGACCAGGTATACCAGCTTCTGGGTCTGTGCAGAATCTGCCATGTCCTGCTAGGGAGAGACACTGGTTCATCTGAGTTGCCTGCTGCTACCTGTCTCAGCACCAGCAGCCCACCTGTTATTCCTTAAAGGGCCTCTAACCTAGTGGACTGAAGCAGTGACCACTGCTGGGGACAGAACCGTTCCTGGTGGGTGCAGCAGCCAGGCTACCTGTCCTCTGACCTTGCCCACTACAGTTACCGAGATAAGGTGAGGGCTTGCAGAAATGGTTCAGTGTTAGAGGTGGAGTGGGAGGTTCTGGGACAAAAGCACGCGCGTGCGCGCGCGCGCACACACACACACACACACACACACACACACACACACACAAAACGGGTGGCAGTGAGTTGGGGAGGAAGGGGAGAGGAAGGTGGGCAGGGCTGAAGCTGGGGCAAGGAACTGCTGGTATCACCTCTGCCTACCTGCAACCACAGTCCCAGGGTACTCAAACTAGCCACCAGAGGAGCTGGTCTTTCTGTCTCTCTCATTTCCGGCCAGCGACACAGTGATGTCCCCTTCCGCTTGCTCCTCCTCCTGCCCATTCCAGGAACAGACCAACCCAACCTCCACCCCTCCTCTGCCACTCTTGCCACAGGGCTCCCCCTGGTGGCCAGTGTGCTCCACTGACATCTGGTTCCAGCAAAGAACTTGGGGAATGGGGACAGGGAAACCAAAATCTGCAGGGTGGGCACTGAGGGGCTTGGGTGGGATAGAGATGGAGCAGGCAGGGTGATCTCACTCCTACTGCATGTCAATCCTTTCCTCTTGCTGGATTTCCCAGGAGGCCCACTGTGGTTCTAAGAAGGTAGGCCTGACCTTGGCTGGGCCTGGCTGGGCTCACTGGGGGATTCTAGGTGGCTGTTCCAGTCTGTCAGGTGGCCCAGAGCAACGGTGGCTGAGTCTGTGGGTCTGGGCTCTTGCCCAAAAGCCTCTGTACCCACCCAAAACTTCAGTTCCCCTCTCCATCTGCCCTACCCTCTGTCCTCGACCCTCACCCCATTTCCCAAAGATACTGACCAAGCACTTTTGTACAATAAAGTTTAATCACAATTATAAAAATGTGGCATTGGGTTTGTGCTATTAACATATATACAGTCCAGCCCAACAGGAAGGGCCCGCTCCCCCCACCATCCTGGCCTGGCCCAGCTGGAGCTTCCAGACACCAGGGTAGGAGGGTGACCCACAGGGTCTGGCAGGAACAGAAGATGAGGCAGGGTTCCAGGCACAGAGTCCCCAGGAGGGAAGCACAGGGCCCCCCTCCCCAGGGGGAGAACATGGCCACTGCCCCTAGAGACCCCTAAACTGGGGAGGGGTGCACGCAGGGCACAAAAGGGAAGTCCCCGTTAACACAAAGCAAGGGGGGTGTGCAGTCCCCAAGAACAGGATCTGTACAGGCTGGCACCCCAGGTTTCCACAGGAAACAGCTGCTGGCAGCTACAAAACATTTACAGCTTCTTCTCCGCAAAGAAAAAAATTAGAGGGTGGGTGGCAGGGGTGATGGGAGGCAGACACTGCCTCAAGGACTGAGGCTCCCTTGCAGGACTCAGGGCCCAACTCCATACTTGGAGATGGGGGCATGTGGGCCCTCCTGAGCCCACTAAGGCCAGTGGGGGGAGGGGGGCACAGGCTGGGAGCTCAGGGCACCAAGGGGAATAAATAGGGGTGTGGGCGCCAGTCCTGCCCACCTCAGTTGAGGGAGCCGCGGCAACTCTCAGTGCCGCACAGACACGGGATCTTGTTGTCCTCTAGTGGGAACTTGTAGTCATAGGTGATCTCCTCATCAACGCCAATGGGCTGCTTGGAGTAAATCACAATCTTCTTCTGGGACTCAATGGTGATCACCTTGGCATAGCAATTGGGCTGTGGGAGGGAAGGGCAGAGTGAGCTGGGTGGCTACCCCCTCAGACCACACCCACCCTGGCCAGGCCCCCAGCACACCGTGCAGCAGTGGTTGATGAACCTCGCCAGGTTGCCACACTTGGTAGCATCAATGATGGTGTCGTGGTCCACCCGGAACAGGTAGCTGCTGCCAATGCCCTCCTGCACATAGCGCTTCTCCCTCATGTCGGCCACCATCTGGTAGGATGAGGTGCAATTGTCAGGGAGCTGCCCCTCAAGTCTCACAGCCACCGGTCCTGGAAGCCACGATGACCTGTCCTATCTGTAGCCCTCTTTCTGCCTCCCACTAACCCAAAGCATGGACACTGGCTTCTAGGAGGCTTCCCTTCACAGCCAGCCCCCTATGCCTTCAGCTGCCATTCTAAGTCACCCAAAGAAGACCCCACGGAAGTCTGCACTGGTCACTGGGTAGAAGCAGCCCCTAGCTGCTCCTACGGTATCTGCCTGGCCCACAGTGGAGCCCCCAGTCTGCTCAGGGGCTGTGGCAGTTCCCAAGATGACAATGGCCTTTCATGGCCTGAACGCTACCTACTCATCACTAAGCCCTCTGCACTCTTCCCTCGGGTGTGCTCTCTTCCAGGGCTTCAGCTGCCAGCTGAGTGCTGGGGACTCCTTCCAAACTTCCACCTTCAGCCAAAATCCACCTCAGTGGAGCTGCTGGGCGTCATCTTCCAAGTGACCCCTGGGTACTGCAACTTCACGTATCTTGACTGGAACTCATCTTAATCACCCACCTGCTCCTCCTCCTCACTCCCATCTCCCTGACAGCCCTACTACTCCCAGCTGCTAAAGGCAGGGCCCTGGGAATGGCCACGCATACACCCTTGCCCTCACTCTCCAAAGCAGTTTTACTGCCTGTCTGGCCAGCTGCCTTGGACCCAGACTCCTGTTTTCTTGGCTGCCACTGCCTAGTCCACGCACCCACCTTCAGCCAGGATCTCTGTAACAGCCCCCCTCCCACCCTACTGGTCTCGGTCTCTCTTCACACTGCAGCCAGATGGAATTTATAATCTCACAAGTCCTCTTTTATTTAACACTTCCCAGCAACTTTCTCCTCTCACCATCTGTTGAAACTTATTAATGTGGCTCCTAACTTCTGGGGAGTCTGGCTTCCACCTGCCCCTCCATTTACATATCACTGCCGCTGGCCCAAGTTTTTCCAACTAGCCACAGTGCCCTCCGGAGACTGTCCTGCCTCCATGCCTTTGCATATGCTGTCCCATAACCAGGAGCACCTCCCCGCACCTGAGCCCGCAGTTCATCCCCCTTCAGCTCCTGGGGGAAACATCACCATGCTCGAACCAGCCCTGTCTCCCTTTTGTAACACCAAACACGGTCCTTTATTACAGCTGCTTGTTCAATGCCTGTCTTCCCCCACTAAACTGAGATCCTTAAAGAGAGAGATAATATTAATCTCATTTTCTGCTGGGTCACTAACATCTAGTTTACTACTTTACTAGTTCCAATTACTAGGTAGGAAGGGAAGGAGAGAGGGAGGGAAGAAGGGAAGGGGTGGTTTCGCTGATTAAGCCTTGGAGCCAAGAGGGTACGTGGAGCTTTATCCAGATGGTTGGATGGGGCTCACGTCAGTATCCCATGCTGATGTCAGACAGGGAGCTGGGTATGGGCCTCCTCACCTGGCGGATGTTCTGACCCACATATTCAATGACCATCTCGTCAGCTGCAATGGGTTCCATGGCAAACAGACCCCACTCGTGGATCCGGCTCCGGCCGAATCGAAGCTTCTTCTTCCGGAACTAGAGAGCAGAAGGTAGACTGTGCTGTTGGGTGCCTCAACCTATCTCCTGCCTTTTCCTGCAGACCTCCAGGGCAGGAGGGTGTTCTGGCCACTCACCCCCGCCCCCATCTGCACCCCTAGAGGCCTCCACGATGCTGTCCCTCCACTGGGTCTCTCTCTTCAAGTTCTCACTCCTCACCTTGAGCTGGTTTAGCTTTAGCAGATCACTATCCATGATGGCTGAGGTGCCAATAGCACTCAGTAGCCGCCGCTGCTCAGATCGGCGCTCCGAAAGTACACGGTTAGTCCCCTGTGAAAAGCAGAACAGAGAAAGTTCCAGAGAAACAAACGGAGGAGGATGCCAGAGACCCACATGTCAGGGCAGAGCCTCACCTGAGTGTCTGCCCCTTCCAGCTGTCTGGCTGAGACAGGGCACACATCCAGGTACCTGTCCTTTTCCTTCTTGCTGATGGGGTAATAGCCTTCGCTGCGGGCTGAGCCCGTCTGGTGCTCACGGGGCCCATCCTGGGGCCGCCGCTTGCGTTTTGGAGTGCTCAGGTTGGTGAGTGCAGGGTGTGTTAAGGAAAAGAATGGGTTCCTCATGGACCAGATCCTTGGGGTCCCCCCTCCCCTATGTCCCTCCAGTCTCAGCCCAGAAAAGGGTGACTGACCTTCATTGGAGGTCCTGATCATACTTGGTATGAGGAGTACAGAAAGAGAGAAATAAGTCTTAGGCCCTCTTTTCTGCCAGAAAATCTTTGGGAGGCAAAGAGGCATGAGGCAGAGAAAAAAGGGTAACCTGGTAGCCAGAGGGGAAATACCCAGGCTGAACATGGGTGGAAAAGAGAACTGGCCAGGGAAAGGGAGGCACTAGCAGTTACTGGAAGACAACGCTGCCTGGCTGTGTGAATTAAGGGAAGTCCACCCCACTCCCCAAGCCTGTCTTTCTATCCTGAGAAGGCCAGCCTTGGGCTCAGGATATTGGTGTGATGGACCCAGTGGGTGTCGTTAAGCCAGTCGGCCCCGCTTGTCTGCTGTAGCAGTTGCTCGTATGTGAGTCGTAGGTAGCCCATGTCTTCCAAGTCCAGGCCTGAGTTCCAAATGTCATACAGGATGGTCATCTGCTCAAACTCACTGCGGGGTTCAAAGGTGGGAGGCGGTGGGGGTGGGGGTGGGGGCCTCCTGCGCCGGGCGTGGGAACGGAGGCTGCGCCTCCGAATAGCCCCCTCCCCGTTGCTGCTGCTGCTACTGCTGCTCTCAGATGATTCAGACTCCTCCTCTTCCTCTTCACCCTCCTCTTGCTGCTGCTGTTGCTGCTTTGGCTCCTCTGCCTCAGCTACCACCACCTCAGGGGCCTCTAGAACCTCATCCGCAGGGGAGCTGAAGAGGGCTGCAGGGGCAGGAACTGGCTCCAGGGGGCGAGGGGACGGTGTGAAGGGTGGGGGCTTGATGGCCAGGGCATAATTGTGCTCCAGTAGGATGTGGCTGAGCAGGGGACCCAGGCGGTCTGCCTCATTCGATGTCTCTGTGGCCTCTGGGTCATTACCAGTAGGCAAGGCAGCCAACCCGTGCCGGGCTGGGGTCAGGGCCAGGTTGGCCAGCACCGCCAGGTCCACTTCTGTCCCTGGCTCAGCCTCTTCTTCCTCAGTGGAGCGGCCTCGGCCTACAACCCGGCTCCGACTTCCTCGAGACACTTCCTCAGGCCAACTCTTGACCAGAGATGCGTGGTCCAGGGGCAAATTGCGAATGGTCCGCTCCACACCCCGAGGGACCTTGCGGGAGACGGGGCCAGGAGACTTGATCTGCTGTGCGGCAGCTGGGGAAGGCTCTGGGGTTGGCACCTCCTCCACAGCAGAGAAGGAGACGGTTTTCCGGCGTTTCTTGGGTGGGGGCAGGAGGAGGATAGGAGAGGAGGGGCGCTCATCAGGGCAGGGGGGTGGGGCTGGGGCCCCAGCCGGTGGCTCCGAGGAAGGTTGGAGCACACTGGGAGCTGGTTCCTCAATGGGACCTGGGGAAGGACGCACACAGGAAAGGGAGAGGGTCAGCTTCTTGACCTAACATCACCAGATTTCAATTCGTTATGGATGGGACTGGCCAGCCTCACCAAGAAGTCCATACCCCAGCTGCACTCATTCTCCCCTCTGCTTCCAACAGACACTCCTGCTCACTCAGTAAACACACTGCCTGCCTCTCACACCTGCAATGTCCTCGGTGCTGCAATGTCCTATGGGCTCCCTTAACAGGATAGGATTTTACACCTGTTCATTCATACATTCCACATTCCCTGAACACCAACCGTACGTCAGATATGGAAAAAGACACGTTGAACAGACACATTCCAAACCCTCAGAGTTTACAGTCCAATGGAGACAATGACATGAAACAAAATGCAGAGCCCGAACTGTGAAGAGTGGGGATAGGGTCAGGGTGCTAAGGAAACACACACTGACTCTAGCCCTTTCACCAAGACTGGTGGTGAAAGAACCCCATCCAAGAACTGGGCGCACAGACCGAGATAATTCTTGCCAGCTGCATTTACGAGGATACAGTGAGCCAGATCTAAATTAAAGTACCCATTTTTTCAACCACAAACAATATTCTGTTTAGTTAGTGAAAAAGATACAATGTAAGAAGCTGAATCTTTGTAAAATATTTTATAAAATTTGCCGTCTTCCCCAATGCCTCCCAAACAGCACTGGGGATTTGCCCAAGTGAGGAGAGAGTCAAGAAGTCTCCCTTAAAGAAGGTGAAGGTCAGGCTGAGAGCCCAAGGATGCAGGGTGAGCTGGGGAGGGGAAAATACTACCTCTGGGCAGGCCATGCTGCCTCTCCCCAGCTAGCACCCACAGAACAGGCAGCACACCCTCCGTCGGGACCCCCAAGCCTGCTGCAGAATGCAGGAGTCTGAACGTTGCTCAGCACACAAACAGCCCTTCCCTGGAGCAGACCTCTCCTGCAAGTCTGACCATCAGACAATCGCTGCGAGGCCAGTCCACGTTCTGCCCTCTCATCCTAGGTTTCAGCCACCAAAACAGGCATGGCCTTTCAGACATCTGGCCGTCTGCTGACATGGTTCACTTCATTTGGAATCCCTCTCTCCCCCTGCCCACCAGGAACGCCGACATGCAGCTTTGAGACCCAGCTTAATGCCATCTCTTTTGTGAGGGTTTCCCTGACTTCCTCAGACACGGTAATATCTTCCTCTCAGAACCAGCTGGGCGGGGAGGTGGGGCAGGGGTGGGATTCTCAATCGCTAGTCTTCAGGTAGCTGCAGCAGATTAATAGCTGCTATTTTATGCCAAGCCCCAATCTAAGCCCTTTACGTATATTAACTTCTCATTTAATTCTCACAACCACCCTAGGTGAGGGGAACTATTACTAACCTCATCTGACAGATAAGGACACTGAGGCAGAGAGATTAATAACATGACGAAAGTCACAGAGCTAGCAAATGCCAGAACAAGGTGGGCACACTGGGTAGCCTGAGTTGAGTTCGCAGTTTTCCCTACTGTCCTGAGCTGCTCTGGACGCCCTGCCCTGGAACTCAGTTGTTTCCTATCTAGCTCTACCATGCTTGGAGCTGAAAGGCAGCCGGCACCAGGCCTGGCCCGAGCAGGCAGTTATCACGTGTGTCCAATGCCTTCTCTAATCTGGCAGCCTGAGCAAGGCCCCAGCCTGCATTTCCCAAGGCTCTGGACACCATCTGGGGTCCACTTTGAAGCTAGCAAGGCCCTTGGGATGTTTGTCCCAGGTTCTCCAGCTTGAGTCCTCTCACTTCTCTCCAACATTTTGGGACAGCTTCCGTCTCTGACCCATCCTCCCAACCCGGCCCACTTTGCCCTCTGGAAGCCTGGCTCTTGCAGAGAATAAATTCCTCTCCTGGCTCAACTTTTTCACACAAATTTCTCTGTCCTAAGGAGACCTGGTCATGGTTTCATTTAGGGAGACAACTTTTGGGGCACCTTCCCAGTCTATGCAACTTCCAGAAGCCACTGTTTCTACTGCATGACTGACTCTCATTAACTGATGGCTATCTGACGCAAGCCAGCCCAACCAGAAACCTCCCAGAAAATAAGGATCTAGGGCAGGTGGGTCTGTCTATGGGGGCCAAACATTTTCTACTGGAATGGGAAAGTGGAGAAAGCCCATTTGCAGAAGGAGAAAAGAATGAACCAGATCAGAAGACAGAAGAAAAGCAAGTCCAAAAGGCTTCCAGGTCCATGCCTTTGGGTTCCACCAAAGAAACCCTGGCCCGGGCTCCTGCCATCCAACCACATAGCTCTCTATCCAGTTGTAGCCTTGGTAATAACTTGGACTTCCCTGTCATTCTCTAAAAACCAAGGGACTTGCCTTAGTTGTTATCTCCTCTCACACTTGTTTACCCAATTTTACATCTTCAGTGGCCTTCTCCATCCTCCGCTGCCCTCCACAGTCACACACCTGACCGCATCACCCTATATTCCACCTTGAACACTCTGACCCCTACCCTCTGACCACAATTCCCCAGGTCCTTTCAGTTCATCCCACTGCACTTTTTCAATTTACCATCCTTCTCCCTCCAGCCTCCTCCTCCTAAATTAACTTCTTTCTTTCTCGTGCCCAGACAGCAAAGGCCCTCACTTTGTCCCCTCCTTTCACAGAACTTTCCACTTTCTCCTACCACCTCCACCCTGTATTCCCCCACAACCCTGAATCTACCCAACCACCTGTCTCTTGTCCTCCTTGACACCCAGCCCTCGGCATCAGCAGAGCCTCTGGGGTTGCTGGCAAACTCAGTTGGCTTTCATCCTCCCCATTCTTTTCTCTTTCCAAGGCTCCTAACTCCACCCATCACCCTCAGGCTTGGAAAATGTCCTATTTTCCTACCACAAAGTGAAAAAAGGGGCCTTCAGGCACGAAACCCCCCATTTACAGAGAGGTCTGCATCAGATCTAGAGTCCACTCCTTCCCCCGTGCTAACCCAGCAAGTGCCCCTCCCTCTCCTGGTTCAGCTACCTGTTTCCTCCTCCCTTTGGTGTGTGAACATGCTCAAGTCTCACCTACTTTGAAAAGCTAACCCTTCATCAACCCTCCTTGTTGTCTCTCCAATTCCAGCTGGGTAATCTTGAGTATCTCACTAAATATTGAAGTCCTCATCTGTAAAATGGGAGTAAGTTTGTTGTGAGGACTGAATGAGAAAATAAAACTACAATGTGTGAGGCCCAGAGCCTGGCACACAGGTACTCAATGTTAACATTATTAATTACAACCCCTCAACTCTCCTTTCTTTTACAAGAGCAGTCTATCCTTCCACAAGATGAGTTCTCTCTGGTGCCGTTCCTCACTTCTCAAAACCCTGTAACTTGGCTACAAGTTGATCCAGTCTGATCAACTTTACTGAACTGATAAGGTCACCAGTGACCCAATTGCCAAATCCAACAGACACTTTTCCTATTTTACAATATCTCTTGTGGTGCACTGATACAAGTCACTCCCTCCTTTGGAAACTCCAAGATGCCTGCCCTGACTGGTGTGGCTCAGTGCGTTGAGCGTTGTCCTGCAAACTGAAAAGGTCGCCAGTTCAATTCCTGGTCAGGGCACATGCCTAGGTTGCGGGACAGGTGTCCAGTTGGGAGGTGTGCGAAAGGCAGCCAATTGATGTTTCTCTCCCTTTCTCCCTCCCATCCCCTCTCTCTAAAAATAAATAAATAAAATCAAGGAAGGAAGGAAAAAAAAGAAAAACAAACGAAACTCCAAGCTCCCTGCTTTCCTTGCCACCTATCTGATCACTCCTTTCAGCAGCTGCTCGCTCCCCTTTGCCCACCTATCTTGTAAGAGACTACAAGGTTCTGGCCCTCTTCTTTCCTTCCAAACAGCTTCCTAGGGCACACAAATATACTGAAATCCATACTTTCACTACTCTGAAACAGCCACTTCGTTTCCAGCCTATTGCTCTTTCCAAAGCTTCAGATCTGTTTATCCAAGTACCTGTTGAGTATTTCTACCTGGAGATCCCAGAGACACGTCAAACTCAACCCCAACTAAACACATGAACATTCTTCCTAATTCTGGTTCTCCTTGAGTTTCCTTTCCTGGTAAGTAGTTTAACCAAGTGGTTGTATTCTTCTAAATTTCTCTCAAGTCCTCACCACCACTTCTACTCTCTGTACCTCACTGCAACCACCCCTGCTTTAGCTCACACCCTTCACTTACAGGCATCTCTTTAAACCTCCTCATGGGTCCCCCTACAGCTTTCCTCACCTCTTCCAAATCCCTCTCCCTCCTGCCAGAATGATCTTTCTGAAATGCAAATCTAACCATGTCCCACACTTTCCTCCCCCGCTGCTAAGAATGAAAAGAGTACTAGATTCCCTCTGACCCCACTGATTGTTCTGCTACCAACAGACTAAGAAGAGGGTATACGAGGCACCTTAGGAAGAGTCTCAACTCCTCCTCTCATGGGGTCTGAACCAGAACAAAGGGCACCAGTGTGAGGATGTCTTCATGTGGTCTCTACTTATCTCAGACCACAGAATCTCAATGATGTTCAAGAGAGATCTCTGGAAGGCCATGTGCATATTTGAAGCACATCTTGAAAACCTGAGTTACTAATTCCACTAGAACGCTGTACTCCAAAGTTACCAGCATTGCTTGCTTTACTCACTTACAACAGTTTCAATCTTCCTGCATAGACTCTGGCCCCTTTCCAAGTTTTCTCTGCATTACATCTTTTTAAAACACAAATACAATCATGTCATTCCTCTAATGGCATTCCACTGCCCTTAAGATAAAGAGCAAATTCCTAAGGTGGCCTATTCATTTTGCAAGGCCCAGCCCCTGCTCACCTCTCCAGTGTCAACCCTCCCGGGTCAGCTTTCTTTTATGTCTTGCAACAGGCTGTTTCCTTCTCCTTAGGGCCTTTGCACATGCTAATCACTCCCTGCAGCCTGCTATGCCCTGTTTCACAACCCAATGATGCTTCAGCAGGAGCTTCTCCACAGATGTAGTCAGGTTCTCAGAATAGCCTGCACTTTTGTTTCACAGTGCTTATCACAGTTGGTAATTAGATTCTTACGTATGTATCACTCAACTAAACTGTCTCCCTATAGACCATAAGCTTCATGAGGGCGAGAACGGTGCCTCTTATGCAGACACCATTGTATCCTTTGTACCTACTGTAAGCATTCGATAAATAAATATCGATGACCTGAACAAACAGTTCATTCAGCACAATTATGTGTACGTGCTATAAAGTAACAAGTGACTGTACAAATCCACAAAGAAAGAAAAAAAAAGAACTAAGTTCTGAATTAAGGTTTTTAATGATTGTTGGCTACCTATTTGTCCACTTAATCACATGCAAGTATATACTACACATTAAGAAGTGGGCTTAAGAAAAATTGTATGAGGAATTTGTTAAATTGGGAATTTCCTCAACCTACTTGGGAAGAGACCACCCCATCCGACTGGGTGCACCACTGTGGGCAGTGCATCCGGAGATTAGGCCATGAACTGCTCCCAGGAAAGAGTGACAGACAATAGTGACTTCTGTCCAACTTTGTATGCTTTCTAACAAAGTCACACACTGTACACAACAAATATATGATGACCTCATTGTAATCATGGGAAACACACACACACACACACACACACGGAGACCAAACCAATAGCTCCACACCACCTACCTGCAGGTCTCGCTGGAGACTTCTCCTCTTCAGGGAGTGGCGTGACCGGTGAGCCTGCAATCCTCTCTGGCTTGGGTTCCTCCACAGGTGCTGGCAGGGGCACAGGGGTATCTCTGGGGGGTGGTGATACCGAGGGAATGGTTGCTGGCTGCTCTTCCTCCTCTTCTTCTTCTTCAGAGGACTCAGATGATGATGATGAGGATGAAGAGGAGGAAGATGAGGAAGATGAGGAGCTGGATGAGCTGCCACTCTCCGAGTCCGAAGTGCTATCATTTTCACCATCTGAGTCAGCATACAGAGAACATTTGGAGGACAAATCGCTTCCCTCGTCCTCGCCTGGAAATCCAGAAGGGGCAATCAGGCGAGGTGCGAGGTGGGACGATCCCTCACTTGGCCAAGCCGTGGGTTCACTCACTGACTCACTACTGAGGACATGTAAGGCTCTGTGCTGGGTGCTGGAAGCCCTAGCCTCAAGGAGTTGGGTACGCACACAATTTGTTCACAGTGTGACGAACCTCAGTGTGAAGGGCTGGGGGAGCATGGCAAAGGGAAGCCCTAGATTCTGCCTAGAGGGTGAAATCAAGGAAGGCACTCCTGTGAAGAAGATGTTGAAGTCAAAAAAGACATGGAGGAGTTTACCAAGCAGACACGGGGCTAAGTGGGGGTGTCAAAGGTTAAGAGAAGATGGGGCACACAGAGACTGGCAAGCAGTCCTCTCTAACTACCAAAGCTTTCTCCAGTATGGGTCTTATAGACACCGCCTGAATAAAAGACTCTGAAAATGGATCCCAGGCTAAAATGTTACATGCTCTGTGCCTCTAGGACACAGGTGGCAAACACAAGGCCCGTGGGTTGAATCCGGCCCTCCACCTTGTTTTATCCAGCCCCAGGACCTTGTTTCCACCCAGCAGCAGTGCCGAGCTCTCGCTTAACTGTTAAGGGGTAGTTACATTTATACAGTCCTAAAATCACATTCAGCCCTTTGAAGGCAACTGTGAGGCTGATGTGGCCCCCAGTTAAAATGAGTTTGACACCCCTGCTCTAGGAGATGATAAAATATAGAAAGGGCTCTAAAATGAAGAATTTCGTAGTCTTTGAGGAACTTGATTAGGTGAACCTGACTAGAAGGCTGTGGTAGCAAGGGAGGGTCTGGGTAATGAGATGAACCTGAACAGATAAGCAAGCGCTGGATTATAAGTGGCCTAATGTATCAGGCTGAGGAGTCACCTTGTGGAAAATAGTGAGCCAGGAAAAGACTTTACAGAGAGGTCCAGTGTACATTCTAGGAAAGACAAGTCCATCAGCAGGCTGGAAAATGGATGGAAATGGAGAGGGAGAATGGAAGCAGAGAGAAGCAAGTCAGATAAAACTGCTGCAGCCTCTGAGCAAGAAAGGCAAGACAGCAGGATTGAAGATGACAGTTGAGAGCCACAGAGGCGGGGAAACCGAAAGGAGCTGGTGACCAGTGGAGGGGTAAGGGTCTGCACACACTCATCCTTAGCAGATGGCTTTGGCCTCTTACTCTCCGCCTCATTAACCTATTTTATCTTCTTCAAAACACTTATCTGTATTTCAAGTACTACTGTTTGTTCACCTGTCTGTCAAGACAATGCCCTCCCCGCCAACTGGCCACAGGCTCTGCAAAAGCAGGAACCACATCTGTCTTGGTCACTGATGTGCCCCCATACTTAGAATAGTGCCTGGCAGAGCTGGGGTCCAATGTACAGAGTGGGGCAAAAGTAGATTTACAGTTGTGAGTATGCAAAGTTTATTCTTGTATTATTTACTATTGTATTATTTTCCACATGAACTGGAAACCTACTTTTGCCCTACCATGCATATTTCTAAACAAAGGAATAAAAAGACTCAACCGAAGCCTCAGTGAATGTGGAGTAACAAACAGGTATTCAGCTGAAGAACAGAACTGTGTCTGGTAATGGCAGCAACAGGGAGGCACAGCTCAGTGGCTGAGCCTCAAAGGAAGAACAGTGCTAAAAGACGGAAAGGCACAGCCTGACAGCATCGAGAGGCAAAGAGAATGCAACCCCTTATCTCAAGGGCCTGGAAAAATAAAGACTCTTCAGGGGACAGCTGTGTTTCAGCAGCAGTAAGCAGGAGGGAATATCCTGGGTATTGGGGTTATTGTTTACAATGGGCCAAGGGCTCCAAACAACCAACTAAAAAAGTCACTTGTGGGGAAGGCAAAGGTGGCAGGAATGTCCACAATCCAGCAACTCCAGCAGGAATGCTACGTGGGTTCAGGAAAGGACTAGACAAGTGGCCAAATCCCTTCAACTCCAAGCCAGAACTCTACTGTACTGTCTGTGCTTACCATCTGATGCCTCTGTCTCCTTCTTTGCAGTATCCATGGCTTCCTCACGATCTTCATCTTCCTCATCTTCCTCATCATCTTCTTCATCCTTAAAGAAAAGGACAAATAGGGACTAATAGGACAAGGACCACTGGTCCTCTAGAAGGCTCTAGCCCAAAGGGAAGTTGGCCACGGGGACAGAAACTCAGAAAGGTAGGCTCCGGGCAGGGACCTGGTGCTCTGGCTCCTCACCTTCTCTGAGGAAGACTCCTGGGATGCCTCCTCCCCCTCACTGTCCAGAGCAAAGGACTTGCGGTGCTTGCCCTGGGTCTTGCTTCGCTCTTCATCTCGCTTTGGGGGCTTGGTCCCTGGACGTCCTGACTCTCCAGCCTCCTTCTCTCGCTCAGGGTCTAGGCCCAGGTGAATGGTAGTTAGGACAATTTACCATCATTAGCAGTAAATTACCATTTCTTTGACCCTGTGAAAGGAGCTGTGCATACATGGCCGCTGATCCCCCTGGCAGTCTCACAAGACAGACCTCGTTTTATAGACCAGAAGTTGAAGCTCAGCAGAGAAACACAAAAACCTCAATACCTAACATTTTACACAGTTTTAAACATATCATGGTCATTTTATCTTTCATCGTTTTCTGGGTTGAGTGAAAGAGACAGCTGACTTGTTATGCCTGGCCCCAAAATACACTTCCAAGGCCAATGGGTTTGGTTTCCAGGGAATGTGATCAGACTCAATGAGGAAGTTTCCCAGACACAAGCTGCCAACCAACAGCTTAGATGTAGACAAACTGGTAAGAAGGTATAAGTGAGCTTAAGCACTGGATGGTTAACTAGGTAGATGACCTATTTAACCTTAAAATTCCATGACTTTTAGATATGGAAGTTATTATTTCTATTTTATAGGAGGAAACTGAAATAGAGAAAGCTTAAGTCAGCATGCCAGAGTAAGCACCATAACTAAAATCCAGGGACAACCCTACCTGAAGGTTCCCACATCTCAGAACTGCTTTAATCCTGTACCAAAACCTCCACCTGACTCCTTGCCTTTAAGACACCTTCATCCCTTTGTCCCTGTTTCTTACTTTCTTATCAGAATCTAAACAACCTTCCCCCTTTCTCCTCCTACCTGACCTTCCTACTCACCATCTTCATCTTCCTCAGCTGGAGTGGAAGGCCGGGGCCTTTTCTCCTCACTGGCCTCTGAAATTTCTGAGGGCTCTTTTCGTTTTACCTGGGTGATGGGAAAATCCAGAGCCTATTTAGAACTCCAGCACCCGAAGTTCTCAACCACTGCTACCCCAAGTAAGTGGTGGGGGTCCCCTCACCCTATTAGGCAAGCCCACAGTTCTGAATACCTTGAAAGAAGGCAGCCTCAAGGCCCCTCGCAGCCCTGACCCAAAGGCGAAGGCTTCGATGCCTGTGGTACCCCCACTCTTCGCCCAGTCTACAAGGGACAGCAGGCCTGGCTCCTTGAGCTTTGTCTTCTCTTTATCTTCCTCCTTGGCTTGCTGTTTGGCTGCATTCTGGAATGGCTGCAGACAGTAGGGGGACTGAGCCCCAGAAGCCAGGTGCTCCCTCCTGCCTGGGAACTACTCCCAGGCCCCAGGAACATAGAATTGCATCTACTCACTCCTCCATTTGATGCACATCTATGCCAGGCCTCCCCTGCACCAGCCCCTGTGAAAGCATTTCCTCAAAAGTCTGCTCATTTAGCCTTGGCTGGGTAGCTCGGTTGGTTAGAGCATCATCCCAATACACCAAGGTTGTGGGTTTGATCCCCAGTCAGGGCACACAAAAGAATCAACCAATAGCTCAATAAAACACACTTCATAAAAAATAAAAACTTTTAAAAAAGCTAGGCTCCCAGTCAGGGGGGCGGGGGTGGGGGGCATGTGAAAGGCAACCAACTGATGTTTCTCTCCCTTTCTCCCCCTCTCTAAAAATAAATAAAATCTTAAAAAGAAAAATCAACCAATGAGTGAAACAACAAATGGATGTTTTCTCTCTCTCTCGTCTCTAAAATCAGTAAGTTGTTTAAAAAAAAAAAGACTGCTCATTTATAGTCCCACCAATCTTAGAAAGCAGCAGCTATTCTTCCCACTCTACAAATGAAAACTTTGAAGATTGAAGCCTAGAGACAGTTAAGGGCCTTATCCACTGCAAACAAGCAGCAGGGACAGGACAAAGCCTTCAGACTCTCAGGCTCATACTTCTTTACTACTCTGTGTGCCCCAACTCCCCTGCCCAACCAGCGTCCCACCAAGCGCCTACAGTCTCCCTCCACTCGCCTTGATTATCCCTCTTCTGTATTTTGAGCTGTGTAGCCTGGAGAAGCAAGAGGTCTATTTCCTCCAATGGAGCCTCAGGTTTCCCCAGTCCCAGATATTGGCCCTCACCTTGGCCTTCTCTTCTTTGCTCTCCCACCACTGGTCAAAGGCTCCAAAGGCCACATTTTCCACCATCTTGCGGTTGAGATCTCGCTGCATGATGCTCTTCATCTCTTGGACCAGGGTGGCCAGCACACGGCCCACCGTGCCTGCTGACGGTAGGGCCTTACCCTCTGCCAGCTCTGCTTCCTCCCTTGGAGGCAGCCGGGCCTCATCTCCTGAGACTGAAGAGGAGGGCAGGGGCTCGGCTGCCAGGGGCAAAGGCAGGTGGTAAGCCTCACGGGAGTATGCCCCTCGGCCTTCTTGCCCTTGTGTGTACAGAGCATAAGGTAAGCCATAGGCTGCCTCTTGGGGGGGCGGGAATGGGAGGAAGGCCTCCCCAAAGGCCCCACCATGGGGACCAGCAGAGGCAGCAGTCAATCCCTTGCCTTGCCGCAGCTGGTGGAGCCGAGTTAACATCTGGGTCTGCATCTGGAAGGACATGGGCATTCCTCCCCACTGAGCCCCAAGTCGATCCATGAGCTCTAGCGAGTTCACAAAGTCATAGATGTGGGGCGGTGGTGGAGGAGGTGGGGGGTACTCAGGGGGCGGTGGCCCATCAGGTCGGGGTGGGAGGAGGTAGGCAGGCTGGTGGGGAGGATAAGCAAGGGGAAGGGAAGCCAGGTAGGGAGGTGGAGGAGGGGGGCGGAGGAGGAGGGGGCGGAGGCTGTTGGGGGGGTGTTGGGGCCGGAGGGGGTGAGCCGCCCCTGTCATCGTCGGAGATCTCCATGTCCTCTCCAGAAGAGCATGGAGAAGCCTGTAGGAGTACAGAGGAGGGTCACAAAAAGCCTCTGCTTGTTCCCTGGGATTTTCCTCAAATCCGTGTTCTGTTGTCTAATTTCCTTCCCTTTCCCCGTGAGCCCAACTCTGCCTCTCTGACCCCACGTGCCTCCACTGGTCAACCCCATCCTCACCTGGTTCTGTCCGTTGGCCTTGGGAGACTCCCGGGTAGCCCCTGGTTCCCCACTCCCTGTAGGTGCCACATCCTCAAAATTAGCTGGGGCTGGAGGGGGTGTGCAAGGCCCATGACCTGAACCAGAAGGCACCTCAATCCCTGTGTCTCTAGCCCCAGGGCCTGTGGTGCTATTCTCTTCCTCCTCTTCTGTGTCAGAGGCCAGGAAAGAAAACTTGGAGCGCTGCTCTTTCAGCAACATCTCAATGCGGGAATCCAGGCTGCTGTGTTGAGCGAAGGGCACACTCTCATTGGTGGTCTCTGGGGCTGGGGAGCCGGAGCGAGCAGGTGAGGCTGGGCGTGGGGAGGTCTGAGCTTCTTCTCTCTCAGGGCTGGTTCCCCCAGCACCACCACCTCCACCAGGTTCTGGGGGCTCCGGGGGTGGAGCCTCGGAGGCAGGAGGCCGGTAGTCCTGGTCAGTGGGCCGGCTGGGCTCCGGGGGCAAGTAGGAGGTGTAGGAAGGTGGGAAGCGCTCAGCTGTATTTTCAGCAAAAGGAGCCCCGGGGGGATCCTCCCGAGTTGCCCGGTGGGGTGGGTAAGAAGAATGGCGTTGATAGCGATTCCAGCTTTCGTAATATGGTGGGTAGTTTGAGTCAGAACCACGAAAATGAGAAGATGAGGAAGAAGAGGAGGACGAGGACACCGAGGACAATGAGGAGGAAGAGGTGGAAGATGTGGCGGTGGTTGCAGTGGTGGCAGAGATGGCTGCAGAGGTGGTCGTGGGGGCTGAAGATGCAGAGAAATGGCGACGGGAAAAGGAATCTTGGAAGCTGTTCTCTGACCGCCGGGGCTTGAAGGAGGTTGAAGTGGTGCTGGGGAAAACATGTGGGAGTTAGCCGGGTCCAACTCTGTATCTCCAAACCCTAGGGTCCCAGGTCTCAGCCCCCAAAGCCCCTCTACACTATCCCCCCAAAAAGATCTAAATGCAGCTGGGTTCTAGCTAGAGAGAGTTCTCCAAGAACAGGGATTTGTTGGCTAAAGCCACAGAGAAACTAGGACAAATTATTCCAACTTCCTCTTAGAGAGACTTGGGGTTTCTTCTTCCCAGGGGTAGCTCCCACAATCTGAGGGTCCCAAAGGGTATTCACTCTGTACCTGCTAGAGTAGGCAGAGTCCTGAGAGTAGGGGGTGCTGCCCCGAGACGTGTAGGGGGTTCCTTGGGAGGACTGAGGGGTGAACTGCCCAAAGGAAGATGGGGTATCTTGTCGGTTGCTGGAGAAGCTTGTGTCCTGGGAGCAGGGGGTGCCATTGCCAGGAGTGCCCACCACAGCAGTGCCTGGTGGGTAGGCAGCTGTGTCAGAGGAGGGGCGGCGGCGGGATTCAGTCTGGAGGGGGAGAGTGGAGCAGGGAGAAAGGAAAAGAGATCAAGTACCATTTAACAACTTGCCCTTCTCCAAAAGAAGAATCCTAGTTCCCTGTCTTTTGAAAGCATCTAGGGATCTCTTCTTGGTTCTTCCTATACTTAACAGTGAAGTACACAACCTCCCAAAGACCGGCCCTGTCACTCAAGGACCATGTCCACATGGCTAGGACTATGGCAACCACAAGCTTCTCACCATCTCAGTGGCTGCACCAGAGCCCTGGAACTTCTCACTCAGGGCCTTGCCCCCAGTGGGCACTGTCTGAGGGGTGTAGGAGCCATTGACTATCAGTTCATAGTACTTCATTCGTTGCTGTCCTGGAGAGAGAAAAATGGGAAGCAGCAGTCAGATGGCAAAACCAACTCCTTCCTGATATGCTATTCCCACTTATGCGTCAGGCCTCAAGTTGAGTCTTGGGTTTGGGGATTTCAACTCTTCTACCATATTTCTATCTTGAAGACCTTCCACTTTATCTCTACCTAACTCCACCAACATACAGTACAACACTTGAGTTTCTTCTACATGTGTTACTACACTGAATGACCAACAGAAGGGAAAGGCATCAGTACCCCTACTTCATAAGCTTAAAGAAAGTTGACCTATGCACAGTCACAAAGTTGGTTAGCAGCAGAACTGGAATTCAAACCCAAGTCATCTGAAGCTAGACCCTATCCTGCTCTTCATCCTATAAACTTAGGGTTGCAAAACGGTAGTCTGAGGACTTTATTCAACCCAAGATTGTGTTTTATTTGCCTTAAACAATCACTTAAAACAATCTTTTGGGGGGGGTGAAGGGGGGAATGCAACATTTTAAAACCATGAGATTTGACACTAAAACCTAGGTTTCTGGCTTAACAAAAAATCTTTTGGCAATCTTACTCTTCATTCCCACTTGCAAAATGGCTAATGCCAACTAGCAGTTGCTTCATTTAGATGGTACCATATTACAGCATGCCACAATCCCCACCCCTCCCTATTACTCCTAACGCTGAAGCCCACCCAGCCTGCTTTCTTCACTCACCTATACAGGTGTCTAATTCCTATTTATTTATTTATTTTTAGAGAGAAGAGAAAGGAGGGAGAAAGAGGAGAGAAACATCCTCTCACACTGGCCTACAACCTGGGCATGGACCAACAACCCTCTGGTTTGCAAGCTGGCACTCAATCCACTGAGCTACACCAGCCATAGCAGGTCTCTAATTCTTGACCCAAAATTTCAAACCCCCCAAAAACTCAAAACCCAGCGTTTGAGGGATTCAATGTCAAAACCTAACCTAAGCTGAAGCTATTTACTACAATTTTTATTCATCCAAACCAGTATGACCCCTCTTCATACACTTTTTTTTTTTTTTTTTAGATTTTATTTATTTATCTTTAGAGGGGAAGGGAAGGAGAGAGGGAGAGAAACATCAATGTGTGGTTGCCTCTTGTATGTCCCCTGCCGGGAACTGGCCTGGCAACCCAGGCATGTGCCCTGACTGGGAATCGAACCGCGGTCCTTCGGTTCGCAGGCCCGCGCTCAATCCACTGAGCTACACCAGCCAGGGCTTCACTTTCTTACAAAAAGTCACATGCTAGACTGTAGGGTGATGCCCTAACCCTGCTGAAGAAAACACGCAAAAAATCTTATATGTACCATAATCCCTCTGTAAAACGGTGATTTCAGAAACCCATCTGGCTCCAAGAATTCCAGATGAGGAATCCTGAACCCAGTCATGTGCCTGGCTCCAGCAGGCATTCGCATGTACGATCTCTGCTGGAGCCCAACTTCAGCAGCAGGCATGGCAACCCTCACCTTTGATGTCGAGCTGGGCATGGATGATGTTGCCCATGACAGAGGTAAGGTGGAGGTTTTTGACTGTTTCCTTGGCTCCTCGAGTGCTGGTGAAGAGCACACGGGCCAGGCCCAGGTGCTTGCGAGTACGGGGGTGAAGAAGGATCTCTACCTCTTCCACCTCGCCATACTTTCGGCACATATCCTTCAGGAAGGTCTCCCGCACGTTGTCATTCAGTCTTGCAAAAGTCACTTCCTTCAGTGGGATCTGTCCAATATAGAACTCATCCAGCTGTAGAGAGAACAAGAGTTAAGTATTAAGTCTTAATACTTTTTCCTTTGGAAAACTTTAGAGAGATCTGTGAGATCAAGAGAGATAAGACTGGGAAACTGAGGGACAAGGGAAGGGAGCCCCAACAAGGGATACATCAGTCTTGACCATTTTCCTCCCTGAATTCTTCCCACCATAGAGTAATGGCAAGAACCAGGAGAAGATGCAAAATGAGAAGTACACACACAGGGAAGGAACTAGCTCTAGAGAAATAATTTACTAACTCAGCTTTTACTAAGCGATTACCATGGACTAGGTACTAGGAATACAAAGATTAAAAAAAAAAAAAAAAAAAAGGAGATCCCTGTTCAGAAAAGTAGACAAGACAGGACACATACATGATAACATGACACAGTGTCCGCAGAGGTGTGGAGAAGGTGTTTGGGGCCCACAGAAAGAAACCTTTGTTCATGGTGGGGCAAGGAAGCATGCATACAGATGGTGTCATTCGTACTCCGCTTTTTGGAGAAACAAGAGTTCACCAAAATGACAATGACTTGAAGGGCATAAAACTATAAAATAACTTAGCATTTCCTAGAAATAGCAAAGTGTACAGTAGAACGAACACAGGTTCAAGGCAGGAGGTGAGGCTTGTTCGGATCAATAACATATTTGTGCAATAACATACATGTCAATGCACAAAAACATGGACTTAGCAACAAAAGTAAAATCAGAGAACAGTGAAATCAGAAAGGCAATGACAGCAAGATGTAACATAAAATGGAAAAGAAATAGAAGCAAGGAAACCAGGTGAAATGATTACAAGAGTCTGCATTAAAGAAATGACAATGAAAATAGAATAATTAAGACAAAAAGGACCAGCAAAACTTTGTGACAGACTATGATAAAGAAGAGAAGAATCAAAGGATGACTCCCGGTTTCCAGCTTGTGCAGCTGAGTAGATGGAAGGGAGAGCGGGATTAAAAGGTTAATTTGTTTTAGATCTCGAGTCTGAGATGTGGAGCTGTCAGGCATGTAAGTTTGGAGTTCAAGATTGATCTTGACCAGAAACAGGTATTTGGAAGTCATGAACATTTTGGTGATAGTCAAAATTATGGCTGTGAAAGAAACTGTCCAGGGAAAGTGTACAAAATGGAAAAAGGGGTGGGGAACCCCGCAAGTGATTTATTTAAAAACAAAGAATAAAAAATTAGTAAGGGATTACAGGAACAAGTATAAAGGACACATGGACAAAAACTAGGGGGGGTGGAAATGGGAGGGAGATAGGGAGGGCTGGGGGGGTGTTAGCTGGGATACCACCAGTTTTCCTGGCCCAGTCCAAATCCTAATGAGTATCCTGCATGGACAGGAAGATGGGAACCCTCTGAGTAAACAAGATGGAGGATCAAATGGCCAAATGAGAGGTAAGGAACACAGGACTCCAGGGACAGAGTCCCTGGCCTTGTCACTCCCCTTAAATGTTGAGAAATTGGGGTATCACACCAGGGAACTGTCAAACTATGCACTGTCTAGGACTGCATAGTGATAAGCACAGCAGCTAAACCAGTCTTTATGTTATCCTTCAAGAAGTCAACCTCTGCTTGGGACATCTTACCTATACCTTTCAAGAAAATAAACGTACCCCCTGTCCAGAACAACTCAGTCTCACAGCCTCAGAAACTGTTAAATCTGGCTGTGATCTTCTCATTGGAAAACTTTTATTGAGCTAAATTAAAACTAGACTGCCAGGATGGATCCTCCACACCCTCCAAGGGCCACCACACCAAGAGACTAGCAGACACATACCTTAAACTTAGGGACTGGAAGGGAAAAGTCTCTGTTTTTGGACCTGACATGGCAACGGGGGTCTTGGAGGTCTTCAACTGGTATATACTTTGAGTCCTAGAAAGGAAAAGACAGCTCAAGGTGAAACCACATTGTTGAGCTCGGAGAAGCCCATTTGGAGACCCGTATGCAAAAGAGTTGGGTTCTAGTTAGCCGCTTTTTAAGAAGGCAGGCCATGGGTATGGAAGTTCTAGATGCTGAACAGAGCCAACAGGAGAACGGGGCTTGGAGTATCCTAGATGGCAAGGAGAGGCCTGGGACACTCACGTTGACACTGAAGTGGACTCCATCGTAGCGGTACACCTTTTGAGAAGGCCTGCGCAAGGCAGGGTCCAGGGCAGGATCCACGATGAGCTTGTAGTTCCGCCACTGGAAGCTCGGGGCCTTCTGCCCATCTCCCCCACCTTCCTGATCCATCTTTGTTCATTTACACTGTTATGAGAAAGAAATACGCAAAACGATTCAGGTCTTAGGCCTGACTGACTCTCTTGCTGCCCCTCACCGACTAGCCCAGACTCTAGGTTCTCTCATCACCCCAGTTTCCACACCTCACCAAGACCCGTGGCTCCCCCAGATTTTTCACCAAGTACACTCTTTCACCGTAACCACCCATTCTCTCTCCACCTCCCAACTCTCCGCTCAGACCACCAGGCCCATCTCGTGCGCCCGCTCTACCTACTGCGCGCCCCACTCGCCTTCGGAGCAAGACCCCTCCCCCGCCCCCTGGCAGGCCCCGCCCCCTCCCGCCTCCTCACCGGCCAGCGGCCCGGGCCAAGCCCGGCTCCCGCTCCCACACACCCGCTCGCGTCCCCAGCCCCGATCCTCCGGCCAAGAGGTAGCACCTATTCGGGGCGTTGGAAACACCGCGAGACCGAGCCCGAGACCCGGCTTCGGCCCCGAATCCGGGCGGGGGAGCAGGGGGAACGCGCGCCGCTGCCCTCTCCTCCCGCCCCGGCGCGTTCTGCCCCCCCATCTCCGCGCACGCGCGGCGCGGCCCCACTCACCCGCTCTGGTCGAGCGGCTCCCCCTCCCCCCACCCCGCGCGGCACCTTAGCGGCGCGAGGCGGCGGCGGCGGCGGCGGCAGCGCGAGACCCGGCCCCGCAGCGGTGGCGGCGGCGGCGCCCCCCCACCACCACCTCCCCGGCGCGCGCACCAAACACCACCGCCACCTGCGCGAGGCCCAGCAGGCACAGCGTCGACATTCGCACTTTCGCCACGGGCGCCACCGGGAGACCAAAGAGGCCGAGGATAGCGGTTTCGCCTCGGCCGGCGCCCTATATGGCTCGAGAATTGCGGCCTGGAGAGCCTGGAGATTGACCGCATCCCCCGGAGAGTGGGCTTCACCACGACTATCCAGCTGCTCTGGCCTGGGGTCGTTGACGAATCGACGACGACGAAAGCAGCGACTAATCCCTGAGGAAAAGGGGGCGGGGCGGAGGGGAGGAGGCCAGCCAGAACTGGGGAGATTTGAGTGGCGCGCAGAACTGGCGCAGATTCGTCAGGCGGGCGGGGCGAAGGGGTGGATGGGACGCGCGCTCGTTTGCTCCTCTTTCCTGCCCCTTGCGCGGCCGAACGCCCAAGAGGTTGCAGATTCGTCACAGGTCCTGGTCACAGCTGTTGCTTCCGTTTACCTGCTTTGGTGAAGACAAGAAAATAATGCCTGGTTAGCCTTGTTGGCAGAGTCGACCACTTCTCTGGATTTTCTTATTAGTATAACTCAGGGGACTGCTCAGTTCTGACCCGGAAAAAATGGCTATGGCCCAAAGCTCCTCTCGGAGTCCGATGAGAATTTTCGGCCGAGAACTGGGGCCTGGGTAATTCTAAGGACCCGGCATAGCGAATCTGCGAATTCTTTCGTGGGCGGAGCCAAGGCACCGTGCGCAGAGGGCGTGGCCAGGGTGTGCGGAGCCTGGCGTCGTGGGGGCCCTTCCTGTAGGACCCACCGAAACCGGGGCGGGCTGGGAGGGGCGCCTATGAGATGGAAAAATACAACCAACAATGGTGACTCAGGCCGTTTGCCCGGCGCCGCACGTAACGCAGGGAGCGTTCAACTTCCGTTATTCCCTTTGGGCCTTTAGCTGCTTAAGATGCCCACTTGACAGATGGGGAGACTGAGGCACGCAGAGGGTTCGCATTTTGCCCGTACTTGGCCACCATTAGTGATTAAATCCGAGGGTTATCTTAAAGTTTTGTAATAAACCTGGCTTAAAGACTCTTGATTGGGTCGTGTAAAAAGATACGCTAGATTTTACAGGAACTAGGGTGGGATGGTGGATTCTTCAGGCATCATTGTGCCAGTGCCCGCGCGTATTTTACCGGGGGCGGGGCGGGGGGGTAGGCGCAAGGAGGCGGAGGCCGTTGCTATATTTACGCAGTCCCGCTGGAGGGCAGCACCAGCCCAGGCCTACACCTGGGACCCTGGGACTAGGGTTGCCTGATGCTCAGCACCCTTTATCTCCTTCTTGGATGCAGGATATTCTGGTCTCTGGGTAATGACAGTCCAAGGAGGCCACTCTGCCTGAGCTGAGAATGTCCTAAGTTCCAGACATCTCTATATACATCGATTGCTGTATGACCTTGGGCAAGTAATTGACCTCTCAAAGCTTCAGAGTCTTACTCCAAAATGGGTATTAATTCCTGTCATGCAAGATACTACTGTAGGCCTCAGAAAAGCATGGGGAAAGGCCCTCGAAGCCTGGTTCATTCAAATTCAGCATTTTAAATAACAGGAAGAGAGAAAAGGGACATTTCCAAAATCTCACATCATAAGAATAGAAGAGAGAGAACTGAGATCCTTTAAATTTGAGGAAAATGAGGATGAAAAAAATGAATTTACACAGAAGCATGGGTGATGAGATCATATTCCCTTCTCTTGTCCCAGTTGAAAGGTATTGGCTCCTGCCCTGACTGGGTAGCTCCATTAGAGCATCCTCCCAATATACCAAGGTTGCAGGTTTGATCCCCAATATACAAGAATCAACCAATGAATGCATAAATAAATGGAACAACAAATTGATGGTTCTCTCTCCTTCCTCTCTCTAAAAATAAGTAAAAATTTTCAAAAAGCATAAGAATACCAAGAAAAATAATCCAAGAGGTTTTTTTTTTTTCTTTTTAAATGATATTGGCTCCTTTTCTCAAGTCAAACAGGATTCCCCATATGATTGTGGAAGTAGTCCAAGTTTTCATTGACTAGATGTGTGGCTCTATGCAAGATCCTCAGCCTTCTTCAGCCTCAGGTCCCTTACCTCTGAAATGGAAATAAATGAAAAAGACCTGTCTCCTGAGGTAGTCTGGGGGTTAAATGAAAAGCCCATAGTATGTAGTAGTCACTCAAAAACACAGCATAAAAGAAACTTACGCTAAATCGTCAATGGAAGAGATAGAGACCCTGGGCTCAGAACAAGAGTGCAAGTCTTCTGCCTTGAATAACTTAGTCTCTACATTCAGAAACTACTGGCTCCAGTCAGCACCAGAAGGGGGGTCATACCTGGAACCTACTCTTTCACCCCCTTGCCTAGCACCCAGGTACACTTGCCTCTACTGGTCTACTGGTCTCTTAGGAACAAGTCACCTGATCCCAAGGAGGCCCTCCTCTTCACCCCATTTACAGCCACAGGGACATTTGTGAAACACAATTTATTATATAAAACAAGGTGCATCAAAAATTCAGTGGCAGAATAGCTCTGTATTCCAACGGTTAGGGACTAGACCTTTTCCCTTCAAACCTCCTCAACCCAAACCATGCTAGGTAGTCAAGCTGGGCACACAGGCCCTCACTCTCCAAAGACCCCCAAACTCTGGCACAGAAGAGTAAGAATCATATAGTAGTATTAAGTGTAGGTCTAGGGAAATTGGACTGGCACTTGAACCTCTAAAAACAGGGAGGCTCCTTCTAGGAAAGGCTGGACCTATGCCTGGGGCAGAAGCACCCAAATCTCTATAGCAACTAAAGCAAGAGTGTGAAACCCACTGAAATCTGGGGATGGGGAAGAGCTTCCGAAGAAATGCCAACCATAAAATAGATTCTACAAGCCCTGGCTGGGTGGCTCAGTTGGTTGGAGTGTTGTCTGTACAACAAAGGGTTGCCGGTCGGGGTTCGATCCCTAGTCAGGGCACATACCTAGGTTGTGGGTTCTATCCCCATTCGTGGTGTGTACAGGAGGGAGGCAGCTGATCAATGTTTCTCTCTCACATCAATGTATCTTTCTCTAAAATCAATTTTTAAAAATTCTACAAAAATAAAGCAAGGGTTGGCTGCCTTTTGGAGCAATTGGGTGGGTGCATAACCTGACCTCCACATTCTGTACAGGGGCAAGTGGCTAAGGGGCAGCACCAAAGGTATGACCAGGGTCTCCCTGCCTCCCACCTACGATATGAACCTTGGACTGAGGATCTTCCACTTCCTCCCTTGCTCCTCCCAGCCCAGGCGTAGAGAATTTATAAAACCCATAGGAAAGGCTGACAGGGAGAATCCTGGGAATATGGGAGCTGCCCTAAGGCCCAGCCCAAAGGACCCGCTGGCTGGGAATCTGGTCTCTACCTAAGAACCTCCAGGCAGGGTCAGGGAGAAATGTTCTGTAGACCTGGGGTCTCTGGCTGACCCCTGAGGAAGGCAGTGCTTTTGAGGGTGGCTAACACCAACCTCACACAGCCTGCAGCTCCCCCTGCAGGCGACTCAGCTCCTCTAGCTCCTGCTTGTGGCGGTCTGTCTTGTGTGCCACCAAGGAACGGTAGAAATGCAAGGCAAAGGCCACAAACACAAGCCCTACAGGTACCATGATTGCTGTGGAGGCCATGGCCGCTTGCCAGCCTGGTCCATGGATCCCACCACCACCACCACATGGTTGCTGGGGTGGGCAGGCCTCAAATGGCTCAGTCTCTGGCGGGGCTACAGAAGTAGAGGGTGGCTTAGAAGCCGGACTAAGTGAGGTGGCCACTGGTGGCAGAGTCCCAGGTACCTGGGAGGCAGGTACCACAGGGGCTGCTGTGCCCAAGGGGGCCCCAATTGGTACAAACTTGACCCAGCCAACCAGAACAACTTCAGCAAGGAAGAGGAAGGTGCCCAAGGCAGTTGAGAAGCCCCAGGCCAGCTCCACATAGCGGTGGAGTCGTTGGTGTGGAGACTGGTGGACAGAGTTGAGGTTGTGGATGTTGCTAACAGCTTCAATGTGGGGTAGCAGACACGTGGAGACCATGAGTGCAAAGAGGTGTACAGCTACTAGTACGGTGGTGCAGGCACTAAAGGCCACCAGCAGGCCTGGCGGGTATTCATGGTTGCTCTCCAGTTGTACCTCCACCATGGCCACCTGTGGGGACAAGAGGGGATGGATTGAGTGCCATAACCTCCTGAATAGTAGCAGAGTGTTTGCCTGTTGGCATACATCAGTGATGTGTCCTTAGGACCTATTGTTTGCCTGGCAGAAAAAAGACTCTCAGTCTTTGCTGAGTGCATTAACGGGCAGCCTTGGGAAGGCTCTTGCCTGTTCTGGTCCTTAGTTTTCCCACCTAGCTATCCAAATGGCTGGATGACATGCTTCTGACAATCTTACTTTGTTATAACACAAGGGTTAAAAAGCACAGATCCTGAAGCTGGTCTGCCTGGGTTCATTCTCAGGTCTATAAGTTGTACAGTCTTGAGCAAGTGACTTAGTCTTTCTGTGCCTCAATTTCCTCATCTGGAAAATGGGGATTGATAATAGTACCTACCTGCCTTATAAATTTATTGTGAAAATTGAATGCGATAATATACATGATCAGAATAATGCAAGACATATAGTAAGTACAAGCATTTGCTGTTATTGTTAGAGTTAACACTAAATTCCAAGGCCAGAGTTTGCAAAATGGCACACTATGAACCAAAGCCAGCTTGCAAACATGTTTTGCTTGGCTCAAACAGTGTATTTCTTAAAGAATGAAGTTACAAACTTTTAAAATTCAAGAGATTTCATATAAATATCCCAATTTCCAGATGCTGTTGAAAATTTGGAAGATCTGGTTATTCCAGGTCTACATTCTTGCATGGCAACTATCAGCTAGAGTTGAGTCATGGCTGCTGCCTTTGAACAGCTCATAGGGTCTCTTTATAGCCACAGTACCCACAAAACCAAATTGGCTTCCATGTTACCTGCTCGCCTTTGCAAACATTTGAGTTGATGATCCGGTTCTAGGTTTGTATAAATTTGAACTTTAGAACCAGACTGCCTAAGTTCTGCCTAAATCCTGCCACTTACTTGCTGTGGGACCCTGGGAAGGTGTCTCAACATCTCTGATCCTCAGTTTTCTCAGCTGTAAAATGGCCATAGCAGTAGTACCTACTTCATAGGGTGATAGGTGATGCACATAAAAGCCCTAAGCACAGTGACAATTCAATACAATTTGTATGTTATTCTAACCTAGGCCACCAGAATTCGAAAATCTGTCTCTCTCCCCAATAGTTCTTGCAGGACCCATTAGATTGCTCTGGGGCTGAGGGGAGGAAGAAGGTGCAGAGTCTGGAAAGAGGTGGTGGAAAAACAAAGATGAATATTTTGGGAAACTGGACTATGAAGGGTGTTAGCATGCATTTTCTACAGACAGGTATCTGGGCTAGGCCTACTCCTGGTTTCTGCCATAGGATGACCCAGTCTTGCTCTCATCTGGGATGGCTGGAGCCAGTTCTGCTCCCAGAACCTACTCATCTGGCCTCTTGATCCTGCAGAGAAGATCCTGGCCCTTAAGCTCTCACCCCAGGAACATGCAAGCCCAGCAGCAGGCCAGATTGGACCATGAGGTGGGGAACCTTCCTCAGATAGGTCCATGGGACTGTCTCCTTCCCTCTGCAGTCTGTACAGTTAAAGGAGAGCCAATTCCCTGTCCCTACATGACTCCAGTCAGGAAGGGTGGGCTGGCCTGTGGATCTGGAACCCTCGCATAAAAAACCAGAGACCTAGGATGACCCTTAGGGATACCTTCCCTCTCAGCATCTCAAATACAGAGGCTGTGGCACTGAGGCAGGGACTAATCCAAAACACATAGTGCTCTGACCCTTTTATTCCCATCTCAATGTGCCCTCAACAGAAACAGGTCCTATAAAGATTTGTACCCCACCCCTTCTGCCAGACATGTTTCCCTTCTTCCTGTCATGATGGTGGGGAAACCCTGGACTGACAGGCTGGTGATTCTGTGCCCTAATTTTTTCTATATCCTCCATCTGCTGAATGCTCTTGGCAGAGCCACTGCCCCATTCTGGGCCTTGGTTTCCATGACTGTTCATACAGGTAGCCTGAGCCATCTTTGATGTGTGTCTTGCTCTAACATGCTTGGATCTAGGGTTTGATGACAAGAATCAGCTCATCCTTGGGCAAATACTTGGCAGGCTACACAGGGCACACCCTCCATGACCTCACAATTTCCCACTGACCTGCAAAGTGGTGGGTGTCTGTCCAGGGTCACACAACTGGCCACAAGCAGGAAAGAGCCAGGACTTGTGTCTGTTGACTCCTTACCCTGGGACTTCCCGCTGTCTCACTTCCTGTGAGTTTTGCTGGCACCGTTAGTTGTTACCATCTTTCCACACCCCCAGTTTATCAGCTCAGGAATCATGAAATCAGCTTCCTAATCAGCTCCCCTCACCCTCCAGGCTTCCTCACAAGCATCCTGTCTTCTCAAAGCTTCCTGGGCTAAACTAAGTACCCTTTGTCCTGCTGGGTGCTAGCCACCTCCTTGGGATGGGCCCACCTCCAGTTGGGTGAGGGCTCCATCCAGTTTCTTTTCTTCGATCTGGCCCCCCACCGCCCAGATCTGATTTGCCCTTGTCTAATCACTCCTACCTGGCGTTGCTTTTGGACCTCTTTGCCCCATCTTTGGGTATGTATTCCCCTTAGTGATGTCTATTTCCTTAACATCCTTTGTGTCCCCCACGACATTAGTACTTATCCTTCCTGTGGCCCAATTCATGCCAGGGATCTGTTTACATACACACAGACACACCCATTAGATTTGTGTCGTCTCTTGGGACCTTGTTTGTTCCCCTCTTTCACCTTTCAAAACCCAGCCTTTCCCTTTCCTTTCGCCCTCCCTTGGGCGAAAAGTACTCCCTTGGTACTTTGCCCACGACCCCGTACCTCCCTCCATCCTGTGCACCCCCACCCTCCCCTCACCATGGCGAAGCCCGAGAGCAGGGCAGACGTGCGGCTGGAAGCTTTGAGCTTGGCCCGGCTGAGGTAGAGGCGGCGCCAGCTGAGCGCCCGCAGCGAGTGCTCACTGGCCCCCATGAGGTCCAAGTAGCCGCGGTGCACGAATTCTCGGTATGTGGCTGAGCCCGCGGGGAACTCGGCCTCCGGGTTCAGTGGGGCCTGTTCGCCTGCATCCCCTTGGCCGCCCTTCATCCTGGTGGGGGGGGGAGGGCCCGCAGCACCAGGTGGACCGGGCAGTCAGGGTGGGACCAAGTAGCTGCAGGGAATCCAGGAAGACCAGCTCAGTCGAGGGGGAGACCCCATCCCCCTGCTGGGTGAGCAGAGATGTAGGCGGCAGGCGCCAAGGAAGCGGCAGTCCAAACCGAGAAGGAAAAGCTGGAGTCTGCGGGGAACCCTAGGGGCCTAAGCGGGACAGCAGAGGCTGAAACAGGAACTGGGGCAGAGGCGGAGCTGAGGCGGCCACATGATGGGGTGGAGCCGGAGGGCGTCTGGTAAGGTTCTGAAGGGACCCAGCGATACTAGTTCACCTAAAATGTCATGCAGGTGCCCTAACTCCGCTGAAGTTAGCAACCAGCTGCAGCCTGTGACTGGGAGTTCCCAGGCCCTGGATCATTCCAAGTACACCTGGACACTCCCAGATGTACAGATCTCAAACCCCCTTACCTAAACTACAAAGTCGGCAAAGGTGAGCCCATCAACCTTGTAGGGGCTACAGAGGTCCCGCAAGCTCAGTTCTGGGAAGCAGAAGAGGTCCAAGATTCTCAAATCTATCTAAACAGCCCCGCCTCCGAGAGCTCCAAAGGGCAGGCACTCCAGGCCCGCCTGCTTCCCCCTTCTCCCCACACCGTAGACACACACATGAACTGTGGCCCCAGCTGGAAGATTTTGAGTTTTATAGCAAACCATATTGTACAGACCTGGGGCCCAGCCCGGCTGGGTCCCCAACTTTCCCCCTGCCGGGCTGCCTCCTTCTCCCCACCTTTCCCTCAAGCGGCCCCAACCTCAAGCCTTTCACAACCCCCACGACCCCCTCCCGTCGACCTTTGGTCCACCCATTCCCTCCCCCCACCCATGCACCACCCTGATACCTGAGGTATGTGGATAAATTCCCCCCTCCCCTACTTGGTATAACCCAGCTCCCCGGGAGGCCTGGGCTGAGGGGCGTGCACTGGCTCCCCTAACCCCGCCCCACCACTGGAGGAAGGGGCAAGGGCGGGCCAGGAGTGTTACTAAGTTCCCATGGCAACCAAGTGGGGCTATTACCAGCCTTAGCCCTGGCTTTGGGACACGTCCATTGGCTATTTCCATGGCAACCAGGAGTGGCAGTTCCCTGGGCAAATGGGATACAAGCTTCCAAGCCGGTGAGTGGGAAGAGCCAAACTGGAGGAGTTCCATCTTCCCCATCGTTGGGCTGGCACCCCACCCCACTTCAGGTCAGCAGGGGTGGAGCTGCTCAATACAGTAAAGCAAGAGAGAGCCTGCTGGTGGCGCGGTCCAAACTGGGTGCCCACTGGTCCAGTCTCAGTCCAAGCGGTCACGGGCCCCTCACACTCCGGCTCCCCTAGGTTCGAGGTTCCCCAGGTTCAAGTAACACTTAAGTACAGATGAATGTTCAAGTATTGAGTGGGAAGGCAGGTAGGGGGCTGGGGTACCCCTCACCACTCCCCTGGGCCACGCTGAACAGCAGGTAGGCCAGCTGGCCCCCACTCCTCGCAATAGCTGCCATTGTCAGTGACTTTCAAAGAGTCAGGGTTGGGGGAAGAACTGAAACTGGGGAGGGAGTAAGAGGAGGAGTGACCCCCTGAGGGAGTACTTACTACCCCCACACCTGCTCTTGTCCCAACCCCTGGACTCCTGTTAGCCTGGCTTTCCCTGGTTGCCCCAGTCCCCCCTCCCCCAATACCTAATTGCTCCTCTGGTTTCCCTTTTTGCCCCTTCCCCCAACTCCAAGTATCTGGTCTGTTCCCTGCGCCCTTGGTGGTCTGCTTTCTGTGCCCACCCCCCAGCCCATCCTCCACCTCCCCCAGCCCCTGGCTCCCAGTATCTTGTGTGTAGATACATTTCCCCCATTCTCCCTCCCTCAAACTTGCACCTTACCCCCCTCCCACCATCCCTTTGGCTCAGCAACCCGCCAGTACCTCTGACTCACTCCCCCCAGGGGATGGACAATGAAGCATGTGGAAAGGGGAGGAGATGGGAGGGAGAGACCCCCAGAAATATCAGTGCAGGGGGTAAAGAGTTGGGAGGCTGGCTCAAGTCCCTGGGCAGGAATCCCAAGTCAGAAAACTCAGGAATCCCAAGTTATGAGGTGGGTAACCTGGCCTCCTGGCAGGAGTGAAATGAAGGCCTGGGGTCCAGGCTCTTGATAAGTCCTGGGGGAGAATGGGGGGCACCCAACTAGCTGTCCTTGAGAAGCAGCTTTTCTTCTGGGCAGCGGAAGGGGCCAGGGGGCCCAGCAGCTGCCAGCCGGGCACAAGCTTCTGGTGAGAGCTGGCGGCAGGAGCGCAGGTCTAGACGGCGTAGACGAGGGCAGCGGCGGAACAGCGGAAGGCAATGGTCAGTGAGGCGGTGGCAACCTGGGGATGGGGCAATGGTAGCCAACACCAGGAAAGTGAGTAGGGGCAGGTACTGGTCATGGGGACCAACAGCCCAGCAAGATGGACAGACGGGACCATGCTTACCAGCAAGGTTGAGGTGTACCAGGGTCTCTCGGAGTGGGGAGGTGGGGGCTGTGAGGAGATGGACGCTGGGGTCCCCAACATGGGCGCAGTGGCTCAGGTCCAGGGCACTCAGCTGGGGCGCGTGGCGCAGCAGGAGCCGCAGGGAGGCATCTGTCAGCTCCAGGCCTGCCAAGCGGAGCTCTGCTACCCCCTGCAGCCGCCCACGGCTCTCCGTTTGCCCTGGGTAGGCAGATAAGAGGTCAGTACTTCCCTGCTTCCATACCTACGACTAGGCAACCAGACCAGCTATGTTTCCACTCATATTCCTCACCACCCCCTAAATCTGCTCCCACTGTATGTGAGCCTCACTGGCACTCTGTATGGCTTGCTCTTCTCCCAAACACCCACATGTCTAACCTCATCTCATCTGTTCATTGCTCACACTGCCTCCTCAGTGATGCCTGTCATAATTACTCCATTTGAAACTATAATATTCCACAAAGTCCTACTCCTTCCCTGTATTATTTTTATCTGTCTTGTTCTTGCTTTATCCTCAAAATTGGCACATAGATAATTTGTAGTCATTCATGCGACAAATAACATCCCTAATAGGACTGCCATTCCAGGCTGCTCTTCCACTTCCCTCTGCTTCTATGATTAGTAAAGTCACCAACCGGATTCCTTTCTCTCCTTTCCCCATTTCACCACTCTGAGTCAACACCACTCTTGCCTCAATTTCTGCCCCAGCCTCCTTACTCACTTCTAGTCTCTCCTATTCTTCCTGGAATCCAAACAGAGCCATTCTCAAACACTAGGTTGGACAATATTACCACTTCTCTGCTAAGAACTCTGGCAGCACCTCAAAGAAGTCTAGTCTCCTTGGTGGAATACTCCAGTTCCTATAAGGTCTTATCCCTTTCTCAGCTCTTAACTCCTTTCCCTCACCCCCAAATACTTGGGCCAAAACCCACAGCTGACCCTGCCCTGACTCTCCCTATGGCCACCTATGCTCAGTCTTCTGCCTGGCCAGTGTCTCTGGCTTTCAGGTCTGAGCTCAGGGTCCTCCTCTTCATCCATCTCTGGGGGCTAGAAGAGCTTACATTGCTCATCTCTGCACCAAAAGCACAGGGTCTGCTTCCCTTTTATTGTATTTACCACATTCCTGGTATTACAGTGGTTGGTACACCTATGGTGCACCAGCAGTCACTGAACATTCACTGTGGGACAAACACAGGCTGTCTGCTCCTAGGCCAGTGGCAGAAAGGTTAAAAGGGATTGCTGGCCCTACCCCCAGAGTTTAGGTACTCTAAGTTAGGGCCTCAGCATTTATTTTTCTAGCAAATTCTCCAGTGATGTTGAAGCTGCTGGTCTGAAGACCAAGCTTTAAGAACTACAGCCTCAGGAGACAAGTCCTCTGATTATCATTCTTGTTACAGATGAGAAAATGAAGGTTCAAATTCTTGAGCAATGGGTCCAAGGTCACGTGACTATGAAGTAACAAAGCCAGCACAGCAGGCCTGGTGACTCCAAGTCCAAATTCTTACCACAACACTATTTACCCCCAGGCACCAGCCTAGCCTTTAGATAAACTAGATCAGACACATAAGTGTGTTACAGAGTCTACATAATGCTAAACATTTTCTGCGTGATTAAGCCTACAAAAAAGGGCATTTTTATAAAAAAAATTTAGATACTGAGTTTCTCCTTGAGAATCATAACATCTGGCATCACTGGGCTGCTAGGGATTCCCTCTGAATGTCCTGCACCAAGCCCACTGCTTGTTGTCTGTCCTGCCCCTCTGTGGATACTTGACTTTGCAAGCTCTGACTTCTACTCCCTTGTTTTTTTCATTTGAAAAGCCGAAAGCCTGGAGAGGGAATATATCTACAGATGCCCTCAACCTTGGGCCATATCCAAAGCCATTAGAGGGAAGCAGAGGAAAGAGGGCACTCTGGCTCGGGTAGGGAAAAGGGGGCATCAACGAGGGTTTCACTGAGGGGTAGCATTTAAGCGGGGCCTTCAAGGACTGACCCTGTGGAGAGATGGGAGAAGACTAAACCAGGCAAAAAAATAGCAGGGGTGAAAGCAAGAAGCAGAATTTTAAGTTTTGCTCTAGGAATGCTGTTAGAACCAGGGAGCCAAGATCAGAAAGGTAACTACAGAACTCTAACCGGCACAATAGGTCTCAAAGGCCTGGAAAACTCATCTTTGCAAACTCTTGATAAAGGGGCTTAAACTGAAGTGAATTCAGGAAGGAGAAGGGGTCGGTCTGCCAGCCAACCAGCATCTTCTCACCTCATGGAATGTACTCTCCCCAATGCCCACCCTTACCCACGCCCAAACTTTCCTGGCTCAGTCCATTTCCAGTAGAGGGGGCAATGGGTGAGCTCTGGTTTGGCTTGGTCTATGTGACTGACTTGCATCAGTCACTTAACCCCTCTGGGCCTCTGGTGTCTTGTCCAGAAAATGCAAAGAATCCTAGCTGCTTCTCTACTCCTCTTCCAAGACTGCTGGGGAAGGGGTAAGGGAAGGGAGGGTGGGAAAAAGGGAGCCTTGAGAGAGCTGTGAAAGCAAGGTGCTGGGGCAGGAAACATGCTAAACCATTTCATAACAGCATACTGATCTGCTAGGAGGGGACTGCTCTCAAAGCTAAAGAGGAACTCGATCTCAAGGGGGGACAGAATCATCAAGGGCTTCTAGGAGGAAGTGGTATTTACACTGCAGCCTAAAGGGTGATTAGGTGTTAATTAGATGAAGGAAGATAGAGCATACTGGGCCAAGAAGAGTGGGCAAAAGGCCTTCGAGGTGGAAGAAACTTGGCAAAGAGGTTGAAGTGGCTAAAATGCAAGGATCACACAGGTCAGCAGAAACCAGACCATGCCAGGCCTTAGCAACTATAGTAAAATATTGGTCTTTATCCAAAGAACACAGGGAATCAATGTAATACAGTTTATAATAGCACAGAAGTGAAATGGCTAGATTTGTCTTTCTGGATGGTTCTCCTGACTTGGGTGTAGAGAACAAACTGGTGCGGATCAAGGAGGATGCTACTGTGAGCAACTCATCTCAACTAGACAAGGAGCCCCCAAGGCCTCAGTGCTCCCACACTCACACCTCCAAATGACCCCCAAGGTGATCAGGCCTCTGATCACCTGACCAGCCTCAGCGCCCAGCATTCCCCTCAGTCAATATGGGCCCTCTGCCCCACAAAACTACTTATTCTGCTTCACATTCCCTAGAAAACCCTGTCCCTTACAGGACTCAGCTCAAATAGCTCCACTCAAAAAGGGCTTCTTTCATTGTTCCCCCCTCCCCCGACCACAGCCCTTACCGTACCACATCGCGCCACAAAACCTTCTCTCTCTGAGTCTCTCTCTCCTGCAATATCGGGGTTCCACCAGGGTGGGGAATGGGACTTGTTCAGTTTGAGGTCTCCAGGGTCCTACACAGGACCAGCCCAGAATATGTGTTCAACAATAAAAGGTGACTTTACTTGGCAGGGTACCTGGGCCTGACTTATGGTGAAGAGGTGGTTGCTCTGACCGGAGAGATGACAGTACCGCCTCTGAGCAACCTTCCAAGTCAATTGTCTCCCTCCTGCTCTTTTCCCTGAGGAAAATCTGTATCTTTTTTACTGTAGGGCAAGGGAATCTAGGGACCAAATTCATCGCTCAGCTGTATTTTTACTGGCCCACACATGAATTTTAAAAGAATCTGAACTGATTTCCATCATTTAAAAACCAGGATATGTCACAGAAAAATACATATTTCTGGTTCATCTTAACAAACAGAACTGACTGGCCACATGGGGCCCACTTTCTTCCATGGCCATTGCCACCGTTCCCTTTGGAGGAGGCTCCTCAGTAGAGTCCACAACACCCAGTGACTTCACTCACATTCCCTGGCTGCTCTCAGAGGTCAGTGTCCTGTATTTGCTTCATCCCATATTGTGCTTAATCCCATAATTATCCCCCATAAAGGGCAGGGATATTCCTGCACTCCTATCACAAAGCCCAGCACACAGCAGGTGAGTGAAAGAATGAGCAATGGCCAAGCAAGGTCTTCCTATCCAAGTTCAAGTGTTCTACCCTTTCTTCAAACCTTTAACACCTCGCATGAGTCACAAGAGACCCTGGAGGCCTCATACCCTCACCTTGCCCAACCCATTCTACAACAGACAACAGAGGCTGCACCTGGTTTGGTGTCAGGTGGAGGCAGCAGCAGCTCACGGAGCTGGGAGTCTTTAACATCCTCGATCCAGCGCAGGTCCAGGAGCCGCAGAGCTGGCAGTGGGGCTGAGCCCAGGGCAGAGACTGAGAGCCAGGAGCAGCCAGACAGCACCAGTTCCTGCAGGCCTGGAGGAAGTTAGGAAGCTGGTGCTAAGAGAGCTCTCTGCCAGGTCTACCCCCAATTCACCCTATTCTACCTCACCACTATGCCATACCTTGCAGTCGGTTCAGAAGCCACATGAGCTGCTTCTTGGAGACACCTGTCCAGCTGAGGTCCAGGGCTCTGGGCTGGCGACGAACCACACCACTAAGCATCGGTGGAGTCAGTGACTTCCGCCGGCTCAGATCCATTCGAGGCCATAGACGCTTGTCATAGCACCTGCCGGCCACAAGGGGGTAGACAGAGCCCTCAGTTCTCAGAGAGCCCACAATCCTCACCACACTCACCAGTTCACCCATTTTCTCCGGGATCCCTACAGAAGGTAGGGGCCGGGTACAGGAAGCTCCAGGACCCAGGCCAAGAGCACTGAATTTGGGGCTCAAGAACATCACTAACTGGATGTGAGACCCTGGGAAAATCCATTCTTCTTGAGCCTCAGAGGCCTAGTTTAGAAAACGAAGATAATGATCCTCACTCGGCCTGCCCCACAGGACTGCTGTAAGGTCCAATAAGGTCTTTCTGGTTTTCGTACCTTACAACTCCTAATATATTCTGCCCAAGACACACACAAACACCCTATATGCTGTATTTGCTGTAACACCAATGGTATCTATCAGCAACCCCAATGCCGCCCCCCACCTCCCCACTGCTCTCTAAGTTATGCTGTTGGCTTGAGGGCACTTTTCATCTCCTCTATTTCTGCCCTTCATTCCCATCTACCCCATCCTGATGGCACGGTGCCCAAGGCTTGACTTACAACTCTATTTGCTCTCTTCACTCAATTACTGTGTACCGCCAACTACAAGGTAGGCTTCACAAGGGCAGCTCTAGCTTTTCCCTTTGGTTTCCCCAAATACCCAGCACTGTGCCAGGCACGTAGTAGATTATCTGTTGTGCTTTAGTTGAATGAACAAATAGTGCCAAGCTTCCACTAGCACCCCCCACACACAACATACTTCATTTATTCACTTAGTCAATGTTTATGGAAGACCTGGCAGGTCCAAGGTATTGAATAAGCCACAAAGATGAATGAAGCCTGAACAAAGTTAAAACTGATTTCCTGATCCCAGCATTTCTGAAGAGCCTTGACTAGTCCAACATGAAGTGAACTGGAAAAGGGCTTCCCAAACTTATTTTACCAGGGAACATTTCCCTAGCTCTCCCAAGGTTATCTATTAATACTTTGTGGTACACTGAAGTTCCTTGAGACTCCCTTTGAAAACTCTTCTTAATGCAGAAGTTCTTGAAGGCATGCCAGGAATTTCCCCCTGGGCTAGATGAACTGTGTCAGAAGCAGCAGGGGTGGGGAGGGGCCCAGGAAGCTCTATCCCCTCAACTCCCCCAATTCTGAAGGGCTTTTTCTTCAAGAAGCCCTGAACTAGAGCAGTGATTCTCAAACTCCAATTATTTGTTATGGATGTATCTGCGAAATACGAATTGATCCCCTCTGTGTACTTAAAACCAGTATTGTTTCACATAAATGTGTTAACCATAGAAATAAATACAATAAAAAAAGACCAGGGTTATTAAGTTCTAGCTGAGTGTTGCTGTGGTGTTAGTCTACTGCCTAGAGACTATTTTTGTTAAACAGGGAGATAAACATAAGAAAGGTGTTAAAGATACAATAGCACACAATGGAGAGACTTCCTTTGCAAAATTAATAGAAGAATTAAGCCATGTTTTTGTACCACTTAAAACTGCTGGGCATACTCCAGAGCCCCTGGGTGACAGGTTAGGGAATGCTGGAGGCATAGACATTAAGGCTTCAATCCCCACAACTCCACCTCTCTGTCCCACCTATCACCTCCTCCCATTTTCACCCTCTTCTGGCACACTAGCCTCTCCCTCTCCTGGTTCCATCCACTCAACCAATAATATTTGCAAATATCTCCAATTTTAAAAAGGAAAAACACAAAACAAAACCCCACTTTCAACCCAGCTTCTGTCCCTAAGACCTGCCCTGTTTCCTCTTTCTACCTAGTAAAACCCTGCTCCACCCAAAACCTCTCTGCACACTTTGACCCAATCTTGAGTCCCAGCTCAACTGTGACCACCACCCTGAAGCTCCTTCTAGATCTTCCATGGCTAGAAGGGAAGCCTTCTCCCTGGAGGCACACATAGGCCTCCAATTGTTTCTGCATCATATTCCACAAGAGCCAGGCCAAACCACCAGCCTATCAACACACAAGGCTGTCTGGTGCCAACACATTCTGACCCATGTTGTGCTGGAAATGCCAACCAACCCAGATCCTTCAACGCCAGTGCCTCTGCTTCCAGGAAGTCTCCCCTGACTCTTCTTCGCTGGACCCAATCTGTCCCTTAAACCTCAGAGTGGCAACCAACAGTCACTGAGTGCCCTACTGATAGTAAATGTCCAGCCTCTACTGGGCACAAAGCAGTCAGAAAATGGGGGAGACAGTCAGCCCACAGAAGCGAAGCAACAGAAGACATGGTAAGAGTCAATGAGAGGACTGGGACAGGGGAGCGCCCCAGGGAGACAATGTGTGATGAAAATTTAAGGGCAGCAGCCACTATTCCAGTGAGGGGAGAGGAGAAAGAGAGTATACATTTCAGATGGGGAAGAACTAGTATCCAGGTTCAAGACACAGAGAAACAGAGAGCTCTGAGAACCTCAGGTAGCAGGAACAACTCATTGTCTCTTAATAACAAGAATGATGATGATACGGCACTAATAACTAGTGTTTATCAAGGTTTACTATGTGCCAGGTACTCTTCTATGAATTAAGCATTTAACCTCACAACAGACTTAGGAAGTAAATACTGTTAGCACCTCCTTTTTAAAGTAAAGGAAAACGAGGCTCAGAGAGATCAAGAAACATGTTCAAGGTACTACAGCTACTAAATGAGAGCAGAGCCAGGGCTTAAACCAAGCTGGCCTGGACTGAGAGCCTGAACTCTGGTAAGTGGGGAGGAGGCAGAGGTGAGGCTGCAGAGGAGGCCTAGGGTAGGGGTGACATGTCAAGAAGGGCTAGAATGCCAGGCTGGGTTGTCATGGCCACAGAGCCCAGAGGTGAAGGGTGTAAGCACTATGAGTATCTAAATCCCAGCTCTGCCACTTCTGTACTTTGAATGACCTTAGGCAAATGACTTGTCCTCTGTAGGCCATTCTCTAAACCGTAAAAGGGAGTAAATGCAGCGCTTGCTTCAAAGGTGTGCTACAAAGAAGGGAGATGGTACAGGGGAAGTGTTTAGTGCAGTCACTGGGTGTTCATGACCAACAGTCCAATAGGACTGTGGGAATTTGTTGTGAGGGCAACAGGGAGCCACGGACGGATTCTTTCTAAGCTAGGGAACAATACTAATGCAAAAAGCAGGAAGAACTCTTAAGAGGCCAAGGCATGCCATCATCCAGGGGCTCAGGGCTTGATGTTCAAGTTCTGCAAGTAAGTCATCCCCCTACTAAGCCCATCTCCAAAATCCTAAATTCTAGTCCTCCAAAGAGCCCTCTTCCACCCCACAGAGGCCCTCTGGGGACAGAGATGGGGCAACCCAAACTGCTACCTGTAAGGAGTGCAACAGCCTCCTGGGCCTCAGCCAAAGCCAGTTCTTCCCTTTCAGCTCTCTGGGATCCCTGATGCCACCGATGTCCTCCAATCTGTCCATCTCTAACTCCAACTCCAACTCTAAGTCTTTACTCACAACTCCAACTGGCCTTGACCCTCTGTTCAGTCCCTTCCTTGCCACCCTTCTTTGCCCACGTCCTCCAAAGTCCCAACCCTCTTCCCTGCAACTCAACAACTCCTCCACACTTCTGCCTGCCATCTCTCCCACCACTCTCGGTAGATCGCTTCAGCTCACAGTTCCAAGAGAAGATAGAAGCCACCAGAGAGGAAAGCCTGCAACTTCCTGCTCTCCCACCAACAAATTTCTCTCCAGTTCCACCCTCACTACCTCTTTGCACTCCATCTTGATTTCCTCAGTCATTCATTCAACAAGTTTTGTGTGTATGTGCCTACTGCATGCCAGGTGCCATCTTAGAAACCCGGGTATAGCAGCAAACATAAAGTCCCTGCCTTGAAGCTGATATCTTTGACCCCATGTGACCTGGCTTTGGTCCCCTACCCCCATGTAGAACGGTCAAGGATACCAAGGCCTCCTTGTAACAAAATCTAACGTCTACTCTGGTCCTTGATCTCCCACGACCTTTTGCCAACATTCGTCATTCACTCCTTTCTCAAACTCTCCCTCACAACACACCTCTACCCTTGATCTCCTCCAAGTCTCCAGGGCTCTTTCTCTAACTCACAAACAATGACATTCTGTCTTCTGCCCTCTTCCTTGAAATTGATACCTATAGGTTAAAAACTCCCAAACTTGGACCTTTCTTTTGGTAGATCACTTCACTTTCTAGTTTCAAGAGGACAGAAGGCACCAGATAGGAAGATGTGCAACTGCCTACTCTCCCACCTGTTTATTCACTGCTGTGTCCCAAGTTTCTAAACTCAGATCTTTCTCTTGAGCAGACTTGTACATCCAGCTGTTTTCCTACTAGCTCCTGACTGGTCCACAAACCTTTTAGACCAAACATGTCAAGCCCATGCATTCCCTTTCCCTTAGAACTTACTTCTCTTCCTTTGGTGAGGAATGGCACTGATGCCCACCCAGGCTTGTGGGACAGAAACTCAGCTGATCACCCTGTTGTCCAACAGACACTTAAGTCACCAAATCCAAGCTATTCTGCTTCTTAAAAATTTCTCAACCTGAGTCTTTCCTCTCCATCCTCACAGCCCCTGCTTCTGCCCCCCAGTTCTGACAGAGCTCCTGCTCCCCACCCCACAGGCCCCTGCTCTGCCCTACCCTCATTCTTCTTATTGAAAACCATCATTTCACTGAGTGTTCAGTACCCTTCAGGAACTACGCTACGTACTTTGCAAGAACCATCTCATTTAATCCCCACAAGGTAGTAATATGAACCCCCAGTAATAGATGAGAAAACTGAAGCCCTGGTAGGTATAGCTGTCTAACCATGGCCACATATCCAAGAAGTGCCAAAGTCAGAGATGATGAAACTTGTAAGGATCAGATCCAGGGCCCAAGCTAGGAACCATTGTGCAGTCCAGCCTCTCTACTTCCGGTCACAAGTCTCTTCATGAGGCAGAAATCAAGTCCTCTTCACTTCTGGATCCCATGTATCAAGCACAGGGCTGGCCTTGATGAAGAGGCTTCAGCAAACAGCAAACATTTCATCAAGTACTACATGAGACAGAGGTGGTAATCCCCAGCAACTGCTGTAACTATTTGCTAGGTTGACTGGGAGCTCTTCCAGGACATAAATCTATCTTTTAAGGATGTAAAAGTCTGTGCTTTCAGTACTTGCTTATAACTGAGTGAATAATAATGATTACAGTTAAGGCACTGAGTAGTTTCTATTTCCCAGGTACTGTCCTCAGTTCTTTAGCTGTATTAGCTTACAAAAACACTATCAAGTACATAGATGCTACATTATAAAATTGTTATTGCTATAAAAGAACAAATCAGCTACATCTGCAAAGTGGCTAACAGGATGCCTGTTCCACAGTTAAGTGCCTGAGAAAGAGCCTAAATTTACTCATTTAATAAAATATTTCTTGCCCTGGCTGTTGTGGCCTGGTGGATTACATGCCAGCCTGCAAACGAAAGGATCACTGGTTCAATTTCCAGTCTAGGGCACATGCCTGGATTGTGGGCCAGGTCCCCAGTTGGAGGTGCATGAGAGGCAACCACACACTGATGATTCTCTCCCTCCCCTTCTCTCTAAAAATAAATAAATAAAATTAAAAATATATATTTCTTAAGCATTTACACTGCCTCTTGTCCTGTGCTAGGAACATGGAGACAAAATAGACACAGTAACTGCAGCATTCCACCAACTGATTGGAACATGGAAATGAATAAATGAATGATGGCTCATCAACATGCAGAAGGCCTCTAGAGTACTGTGAGGGGAAAAGAGTGCCATGAGAGTTTGACTGGGGGAAGAAAGACCAAAGGTTTGGGAGGATGAAGGAGATTTCTGAATAAACAAGGCTCAGGAAGCAGTGGGAGAGATGGAAGAGGACAGGGAGAGGGAGTTGGTGGTGGCTCTGGGACATGAAGAGGTTATTTGGGGTCAGGAGGCCCAAGTATGGCTGAGGGCAGGGGCCACCTCAGCAAAGAGCTTTCTTGTATGTAAATAGAACATTTAGATGGTCAGAAGAGGAAATGTGAAAAGGAAATGAGATGATGTATATACAGCAGTCAGTACTGTGCTTGGCACATACTAAACACTCATAATGATATTGTTAAGATGATTTGGGAGCAAGAAGGCCTGGGTTCAAATTACTGGTTCTATTGCTTCCTCTCCACATGACCTTGACACCTCAACTTCATCTGTAAAAGAGAATAATAGTACCTAATTCACAAAGTTGTTATGAAGGTTAAACAAGCTCAAAAATGGAAAGCAGCCTGGGCATAGTAAATACAGAAGTATCACACTATATAGTGTGCCCACACTACAGAAGTATCAACACAAGAACAGTGACCAGGGAGGAATAATCAGGAACCCTTTGCAACTCACACCAAAAGTTAGAAGGGTGTTAGCACCAGAACCCAGGCCTATGCAGGCCACTCACCAGCGGCTCCAAGTCCGGCAGACTCGCATGCAAATGCATAGCTCTCGAGGCCCAAGGTGCTGGAAGACACGAAGCCAGGCGGCACGAGGCAGAGGGTGGTCGGATCCAGCAGCCAAAGGCAGTGTATCGGGCTCAGGACTTCGAGGTGGGGGCCGTACTACATGCCGTTCCAGCTGTGGGGGCCGAGGCGGTGGGGCAGGGCCCAACGGCCAACTGAGGAGGGGCCCCCCACTGCCAGGGCGTACAGCCCGTCGTCCCCCACGGTTCTCCTTCTCGCCCGAGTTGCCCCGGGCTGGCCGTCGCCCATTCCGGGCCTCGCCAGGGGCCTCATCCTCACTCAGCGATGTGCCTGATGAGTCGGAGTCTGAGTCCGAGTCCGAGGAGGACGAAGAGGTGTCAGGCACCCGCTCTAGCAGCTGGCACATCCGCTTGAAACGCTCTAGCTTCTCCCTTTGTGGTGATGGGGATGGCACTGCTGGGCCCTCAGCAGAGGCCAAAGGTGGTTTTGGTTTCTGCAGGGAGATAGAAAACTGTTCTAGGCTCTGACACACAATTTCCCACCCCAGCCTATGAGGAGTCACCAGGGGATAAACAGTCCAAGAGACAGTAGAGTCCCAACAGCGGGGGACATCAGCCAAGCCATGTCCCTCTGAATTTCACTTTCTTTATCTGTCACATAAAGGCACTGATTCAAAGAATTGAAAGCCTTATGGGTTCCAATAGCTCATCAATTTCCACAAGCAGTATGGGATGGAAAACAGAGATCCAGATCTGAGTATTGGCCCAGCTTTCAATCCCCTGTGTGACCTTAGGAAGCCCCTGCCTCATCATCCACAATATGGGATGTTGGAGGAGACAATTCCAAGTGTCTAGTTAACAGTTTAAGAATAACAAAGATCTCTTGGTCCCAAGGCAGGGAATCCCATACTTGCTGACTCATCACATCCTCACAGTGCTTGAATGGAGTGGCAACTTGGGTCACTCCTTTTAGGCATGAGGAAAATAGGCTCAGAGAGATTAAATGCCAAAGTGACAAATGGGAGGCAGGATTTGGATGCAACCAGGCAGACCCCTGCATTTAGTGTGTCCATGCAAAGTGACAGCTGATATCTAGCTTTGCTGTGTGATATTAGGCAAGTCTTTTAATGTCTCTGAGCCTCATTTTCCTCAAATCTAGGTAAGTTTTAAAATTTGCAAAGCCCATCATTTACTTTCAGTAAATTTAAACAGTTCTGTGATATAGGTGGATAAGGAAGGTAATATTGTTTTCATTTCCCAGATAAGAAAGCTGAGGCTCAGAGCAGCTGACAAATTGCTAAGACCTCACAGGGCAGGGATTTGGACTCAATTCTTTCTCCTTAAGGTTTGGCAATATGATACAAAAGGGTCAGATAATACTCTACGGGTTCTTGGAAAGTCAGGGCCTCGTATGGCCTGGCCCCAACCTGTTCTCTCCCTCTACTCTTCCCAGGGGTCTAGATGCTCATCATAGCCAAGGGGGGCAGGAGCAGGGCACAGCAAGCAGGAAGGGACAGATCTTGGTCTCCAGGATGGAGGGTAGGGCAAGGAAAGATGGGAGAGGGAGGTAGAAGATCCCGGCACACCTCCCAGTTCTCGGGAGGGAGCCCAGGGTGGCAGGATGAGAAAGCCTGGCTTGGATTCAGAACCCTGGGGGGCAGAAGGCCTGGACTGCCTGGGTCTGATCCTCGGAGGAGGCAGGCATCTCCACCCACCTTCTTCAGGTGCCTCTCACGGCCTCCTTTCACCTACCAGGGAAAGAGAGAGACATGGGAAAAGGGAGAAACCCATTAGCCCCTCATTGTCCACAAAATTAGGACCCATGCTCTCTTCTTGGACTACAATTCCCAGAAACCCCTATCCCAAGGAGAGCTTTGAGCATGCTCACCTTCCAACCAGTATCTTCGCTCAGTAAGCATGCTCTAATCTTCCCTCCCCCCACCCTCCAACCCCTCCCCTTCTTCCTCTCTAGCAGCTTTGAGTCCCCTCCTTCTCTAATCCTTAAAGTACCCAGGGCTCCCAAAGCTTTCCTGCCCAATGCCAGCTGCCCCTCACCTGTAACTCTCCTCCACATTTAGCATACCCCAGACTCCCCTCAACACCTCCTGAACTACATCTCTCAATAATCCCTCAGGGAAAAACCTGTTGAGCACTGCCTCCCAGGCTCACCCTCCTTAAAAAGTAACAGGACTACAGCTCCCAGATTCCCTTAGGGTGAACCTACTGAGCATGCTCCCTGGCTCACCTTTTTCCTTGGGGTGGGGGGCTCATTCCCTGCCTCTCTCTCTTTTCTTTTGGGGGGCCCAGGCACATCCTCTGGGGGGGTCCCAGCAGGCAGGGGACCCTTGCGCCTGGGTGGGGGTGGTGGAAGCGGGGGCTCCTCTGTCAGCTTCCATCCACTCCCCAGGCTGGCGCCCTCCTCGCCATTGTCGGCCCTGCGGCGACCTGGTCCCTCACCTGAATCCTGAGGAGACAGATGCTGGGGGTGAGATTCTGCACAGCTCCCCAACCCACTGCCTACTGAGAGGACAGTACCCAGCCCAGTCCCTGCCCCTACCTTGCTAGTCCGGCCTTCCTGGGTACAGCGAGGGCACTCCCAGCAGTTAGGAATTTCTGCATTGATGACACCCTCAGCCTTCCCCATCTGTGGGCAGAGGGCAGGGAAGTACATATAGGTATCAGTAAACCCAGAGGCAGTGTTCCCCACTTCCTTGCTCCCTGACAATCTGCCCCATCCCAGACTCCAGTTTCCCCAGGGCCATCACCTTCAGGCAGCCAGGGTGGACGATCTCATTGCAGATTGTACACTCCATGAGGCTCAAACCAAATTTCTCTTCCTCTCCCTCCACTGTGTCCTCCTTCCCAGCCTCCCCACACAAGAGGCACACAGCTGTGTGTGGGAGCACGGGCTGTTGGGGGAGAAGGGGCATCAGAAACCCCGAAGACAAGCAACAAGGGAAAGACCCTTCTTTTTGGGAACCTTGGCCAGCTGTTGGATGTGGTTCAGAACCTATGGACCAAGGTAGGTCGAATCTTGAATTTCTTTTTTTAACCCTCACCTGAGGACATTTTTCCACTGCTGTTGTTTTTTGTTTTTGTTTTTTTTTTTAGAGAGAGAGGAAAGGAGAGAGAGAAACATCGACGCAAGAGAGATGCACCGATTGCTTGCCTTCCCATACATGCCTGGACCAGGGTGAACCCACAACCCAGGCATGTGCCCTGACCTGGAATTGAATCTGCAACCTTTTGGTTACAGGACAGTGCTCCAACCAAATGAACCACACCAGCCAGGACTTGAATTCTTATTTTTTCTTTCTTGGCAGCATGACCTTGAGTAACTCATTTAATTTCCTTATTTGTTTCTCCATTTGTAAAATGGGGCTAGGAACTTTCCTGTGCAGGACTGTTTCAAGAATGAGATAATACAAGTCAATACATAGTTTGTTCTCACTGTTGTGAATGTTTAGCTGGATCCAGGGCCTGCATGACCCTGGAATTGTAGCTGGTTTTGGGAGGAAGACAGACCATAGGCAAATATGACAATAATACTCAGAGAGGGCTGGAGGAGATACAATAGCAGCCTGGGATGATTCTGGGTTTGCTCAATGGGCAGCCTAGGGTTGTTCTGGATCTCACAATGAACCTGGTTTGGGCAAGACCCCTAGGAATACTGAAGGCCAATCCTAAGAAAAAGGGAGCAGCCTTTCAAGAATGTGACTCTGAGAAGAACAGTGGTAATACTGAGTTAGTGGTAATACCCTAATAAGTTAGGGATGCTGAAGGCTGTGAGACAGACTCAAGGAAGAAGCAGGTAGGGGGAAGAAGGAACAGAAAAATGGGCTAGAGCTGGGGGACAGAGAAGAAAGGGGCTCTGGGGTGAGGAGACCAAGCAGTGAAGAGCAGCTGGAGGGAAAAAAGGAGGTGGTGGTATGGGGAGAGGGACACAGGATGCTGTGGCTGCTCATGGCTGCTAGGGAAGGGCCGCTCTTTGGGGGTCTGGGAAGCTCAACAGATGGAGACAGCTGAGAAGAAACCTACGTTCCTTAGATACCTACTATGTGCTGGACCGTGTAGTGGGCACTTTCATATCTGTGCTACTGTTAATAACTCAGCGAAAGAAACATTTTGCAGACTGGTACCTTGAGATTCCAAGTGATTTGTTCAAGGTCACATAAAGGGTAAGCTTGGCTTCAAACCTCAGACCACTCTGGCAAGTGAGGAAGAGGACAAAGAAGGCTAAGACCTATTCATAGGCACTAGCTCTGGGGGTAGGACGCTGTGCATAGATACCTCTAGGGAGTGGTATGAGAAGGGCCAGGTTTTCTAGAGGTCTGTGCCTCTGAAAAGTTGGGAAAAGTGTGACAGTAGAGACTGGGTTGGATTCTTCTGTGTATCCTAACAGTGCCCTCAACTGAACTGGGGTCGGGGGTGGGGGATAATGGGCCTGATGGACACTTGAACAAACCAGTGAATGAATGAGTGAATAGCAACTCTACCCTAGGAAGCAATCACCAGCCACCCCAGAAAGGCATTTAGGCTGGCTAAGGAAGGGCACCCAGAGTCCCAAAGTGGGGGTAGAACTCACGGCAGTGCACTGCCGGAGCAGGCACGACTGCTTCATGCGCCCAGGCCCCCCAAACTTCTTCATGTCTCGGCAGAAGTGGCAGTCCCCGCACTCAGTTCGCACACAGGCCCGGCAGCGGCGGCAGCGGGTTCGGCGTCGGCGCGCTCCGGCCCCCGGCCCCCGGCTGCTCGACGACATTGGGGGCGTCAGCAACGCCGAGGGCTGTGGGTGAATGGGGACAGGGTCAGCTGGGCCTCCTGAGGCCCTGACCAGAGAAACTCCTGACAGCTCCCCCCACTTCTAGACAGCCAGAGCTCATCCTCCTACCCAGGGAGATAAGGAACATGGAGGTCACTCCTCCTACAGGGGGTGGGGGGAACCACTCCCTCAAGTCCTATCTCTCCCAAGCAGTTCACCTGGCTCCTCTGGGAGTCTGAGAACTTGGCTTCCTGACCTCACTCCTCTAACACTTCCTCAAGTGCCCCCCTGACTAACCCAAGGAAGATAAAGGGGCATGGGCCTCTCCACTGGCAACCCACATCAAAGTTGCTTGGAAAGCAGGGACTCCTTGTCTGTGGAGTTATGTTAGGAAGTCCCAACTCTTCTCCTGTTCTCCAAATGTACTACATCCCACCCATGCTCTCCCCAAACTAAAATTCCCCAGATTTACTTCCAAGACATCCACAGATTCTTGAATGGAAGCTCCAGACCTTTCTCCCTCCTTTCTCTCTCTCATACATAATTTATCTTCCTCTCAAACCTGGATATCATCACCAGATCCAATGGGATCCCTGCCCCACCCACCCCATCCCTAAAAATTCACTCTGCTGCCCAATTTCCAGGGTTCTGAGACACCCTCTGAAATGCTGCTTCACAGTCCCTCCCTCCTCCACCCAAGATCTCAATTCCTCTGCTCCTCATAGAGCTTCCTCTGCCCTAAGACACCCTCCTTTCTATCTCTCAGGTGAACCTGGGCAACCTCCCAGATTCCCTGGGATTCTAGAACCCAGCCTAACATTTTCACACAACTCAGGATGGGCTGGTACAAGTGTCCCCCATCCCCAGCTTCCCAGTCTGCTTTCCATCCCTAATTGTCTAGAATCCCTTGGGCTCCCCTTCCCATGGAAACCAAATCCTCCAAGATCCCAGCAGGCCTGGAGGGTCTCTCTCTTCGTGGCCCGAGTCTTACCCCAATTTCCCCCTTTCCGGGGGCTTCCAGACTCACCTATGGGGGTGGGGAAGGAGCTCTCCAGGGCTCCAAGGGAGGAGCCCGGAGGGCAGCGACTGCAGGAGGAGATGGGGGTCTGCAAGGGGAAGCCGGGTCTGGGAAGGAAGGTCAGTTTCCCCGGGTAGAAAGGTAACAGGATGAAGGACTGGAGATGAGTTTGGAGCGGAGAAAGGGTGAGGCTGGGGGCGGGGAAGGTAAAGAGAGGCTGGGCTGAGGATGAATGGGAGTGGGAGCTGCCTAGGTCTGGAGGTGAGGAGGAGTCGCGTGAACCCACCTCACACGTGTCCCGGGAGCCATCTCTCCCTTCTCGGCAGCTCCCGGCGGGTCGGCGGCCATCGGCGGCAGGGGGGCCGGGCGGCGCGGGGCGCGGAACGCTCAGAACGCCGGGGTCCACGGCCCCCCGAGGGCGCTCGGCCCCTCCCTCCGGTGGAGGCCGGGACGGCAGCGAGTGGAGATGGGGGGCGCCGGGGGCGAGGCCCTCCCACGGGCTGCGGCGCGGCCCTTCCAGGGGGAGGTCCTGCTCTGGGGGGCTCAGTCCCTCAGCCCCCCCAGGCCAACGGGGGCTCCTCGGACGCAGGGTGCTCAGCTTCTGCCCGGGCCCCAGTCAGTCCCGGGTCCGAGTCCCAGCTCCCCTCCCCCAACCCCGCCCTACCTCTCCCCAGCGCCCCGGACCCTTTAACTGGCCCCTTTCCAGCCCCCACTGCCCAGGGGTCCAGGTCCAGGTCCAGGCCTGGACCCCCCACCGTTTCCGGGGTTCAAGCCCCGCCCACCGCCGGTTCCCGGGGAGGGGGGGGTCCCTGTAACCTGCCCCCCTCCCCTGGGCCCGCCCTTGGACTGCGGCCCCTTGCCCTACTACTATCTGGAGAACCGAGGGGGGTGAAGGAAGCTGCTTCGGCCCCGCCCCCCCAGCCTGCGTACGCCCCTGCCCTCTCCCCCTCCCCCCAGCGCGCGACCCTCCAGAGATAGGGATTTAAATAAAATTTGAATAAATTCCCGTCTTCAAGCAGGAGGGTGGGAGGAAAGGATGGAAAGGTAGGGAAAGGGGAAGGGAACAATCGGGGTGCCTCAGCCCCCCTGGTCCCCCGGCCCGGTGCTGCTTCGGCCCGGGGCCCTGGCCGCCTCTCTCATCCCTCCTGAGCTCCTTCCTCCTTCCTCCTCTCTTCCCCCTCCTGTCCCTCCTCCTTCCCTCCTCCTCCACCTCTTTACTCCCTCCTTCTCCCAGAGGAACCCCGCCCCCTACCTTCTCCTTGCCCCACCACTCCACTTGCCAGGATGAACACGCGCAGGGAACGACGGAAGTCGTAGTCCTGCGGCCACAGACGCTACTGTGCGAACAATGGGGCACTGGGGTTAGTGGGTACTACAAAGAAGATGGCGGAGGGCGTGCCAAGCAGGGAGCCGAGGATGCTGGGAGTTATAGTCCGCCTGACCCGAGGCTCCCCGTTGCAGAGCATACAGAAGGAGCGGGAACGGTGACTACAAACAAGATGGCCTTCTCCCCCGACCCGACCTCCTTCCCAGGCACTCACACGCCCTTCTGTCCACAACCCTCCGCGTGAGTGGTACCTGACGGGAGTCGCAGTTCATCTGCTGCTTTCCCGCTGCCATTTCTACTCGTCAGGAACAATGGAAAGGTGAAAAGAAACGAGGACTACAAACAAGATGGCGGAAGAGGGGCGTACAACCTGACTAGGAGTCGATCTTATGGGGTGCGATGGGAATAGTAGTTTTTTTAGCCTGCTAGCGTTCCTTAAGAATGACGAAGCCGAGAGGTTAAGGAGACTACCGTAAAGATGGCAGGCTGCCGAGCCTCTCCCCGTCGCCTCATTCTACCACCTCCTTGGGCACCTCGTCCGCCTGTTAATATCGAAATACCCTTCCCAGTGGCGCAGAGCCTGACGGGAGTTGCAGTCTTCCAGTCCCCTCTCTATTATCTTCAGTCGAGACAATGGAAATAAAAAGGGGCGGGGACTACCGGCAAAGATGGCGGCCAAAGAAAGGGTGGGTGATGATCTGGGATTTGTAGTCCACGGCCTTAGGCTACTCACTGTAGAAACGGGGGAAAGGACTACAGTAAAGATGGCTGCCTACCTCCCTTCCTCTGCAGCAACTCTTGCTGGGGAACGTAGTTTTTTTAGCTTCTGTAGAGAAAGGATGTGGGCTGTAGAAATGTGTATTACGGGGGACTGGCTAAACTGCGAGCCCACAGAAACCCACAGTCGCCCTCTCCCAGCTGCCCCCTTCTCAGTGACCTGCCGGGAAATGTAGTCCCATTCCTCCACTCGCTAGTGGAGGGGGAGAAATTATGTCATTAGTGGGCTTCAGAGCGGGAGAAAGAGAAAGAAGTCTGGGCGATCCAGGATTATATAATGCTCGCCTCCCCGTCTGGCGAGGACTTCATATTTCAGGGGAGGCTCTTAAAGGAAAGCAACACTAATCAGTATTGTGACAAGGGAGGCGTGGTTGTGGGCAAAAGCACCATCACGCTGTTGTCCTTCGAAAACTCCTACACCTCAAATCGGAGGCTTATTCCCCCAGATCTCAGGGAATAAGTATCATTCAGGTCTTGAGGGTACCAGGGAAAAGGCTCTGAAGTCATGCAAAATCCCCGTCCCTCCTTGGGAAGTCACCAAACCTCGGTTTTCGCGTCTGAAAAATGGGGAAACTGTAATGATACCTACCTCGAAGCAGAGTTAGGTGTGTTAGGACAATGGTCACAAAAGTGCCCAGCTTAGGGTCTGACACGGGACGCACATTTGTAGTTCCTTTTTTGAGGTCCCTTCTAGCCCAATTGTTCTGCAATCCCAGGAATCCATCATGCTGGAAAAAGTTAGCTCATGCGAGAAGAAAACTGTGTGGGCAGGTTATCCCCATTTGATCCCTGCTCTTCCACCCCTAGAACTCCTCAGCTTGGTCTTCCGGAGTCCACTACCCAGCACTGCTACCAGGGGGCGCCCATTCTCCACTTGACTGAGAGGTCCTACTTCAACCTGAAGTTGTAGGCCAGGGTTGTCCAAACCTTTGGCGTCTCTGGGCTCACACATTAAAAACATTGTGACACGTAATCGCATGCACACAAAAAAATCTCATAATGTTTTAAGTAAATTTACAATTTTGTGTTGGGCCACATTCACAGTTATCCTGGGCCTCATGCAGCCCATGGACTGCAGGTTGGACACACCTGGGTGCTGCATACTGCTAGCCCCCTCTCCAGCCAGCTTTGGAGGCATAAACCTAAACTAGCGCTCCCCAAGCTATTTGGCCTCAGGGACCGGTAAGTGGAAGACAATTTTTCCACGAACTGGGGTGGGGGTGGGGGGCGTAGGCGGGGATCAGGTGATAATGTGAGTGCTCAGCGTTTGGGGACCCTTTCCCTAAAGGCCTCAGCTGCCAAAGCAAATGTAACTGCTTCCCACCTCCGTGCCTTCTTACCTGTCTTCTTGATCTTTCTCTGTCTGGAAAGCTACTTATTTTTGACCCCAAGGCTTCCCTGTCTCTTCTGTGTTGAGAGGGTTAGGGGTATGGTTTTTCTGCCAGAGCAACTTAACCGCTAGTCAGTATAGTGTGAAATCCTAAATTTGTAAGGACTTACAGTCTCCATCTAGCTCACGTTTATCAGTTAGAAAATCCTTGGCTGCCAAGGATTGTTTCCTCTATGTCCTCACTGTTTTAGCTTTGGCTTGCATAATTACTTCAGGTCTTTCTAGAGTTATGTTCCCTCTGCCTGTTATGCCCTGCCCCTCCTCCTATTCCACTTCTCCACCCAATTAATTTATTCATCCTTCAGGTCTCTGATTAAATGCCACTGTGCCAGTGACACCTTCCATAATTCCCAGATGAGATTCATTTATTGACTCTTTCACTATATTGTAGGTTTTATGAGGAGTCCACCTCACATGTTAAGTGCTTTCAGCATTTCGTTTGGTCATAAGAATTCTATGAGGAAAAAAGGAAAAATGCACAACAAAAGAAGAATTCTATGAGGTAGAATCCTATTTTATAGATAAGAAAATTGGGGCTTAGAATGGATGAGTCAGGAATCAAACCCAAGACTCCAGAGCCCATCCTTATAACTACTGGAACATCCACAAACAGAACAAATCCAGCCCATGTGTGTGTCTAATTTGACATAGCAGCAGCAAATTTCTCATGCAAAAGTGAATTTTCACCTTCATTTGAAATCCTGTAATCTAGCAACACTGAGTCTATATTCTCTGAACAAGAAACAGCTGGAGCTGAGCAGTGGCTGCCCCTTTTCGACAGGATGTACTCACCAGTTCAACACAGTCCCTACCTAGCTTGTTTCAGTTCTAATGTAAGCATTATTGACTCCATTGCATTACCTGAGACAACCAGAATAAGCCAGACCATTTCTTGCACTGTGTATTGAGCACCACAGTGCCAGGTGCTGTGCCTGGCTCCACAGCTGGGTTGCGTAGGGGGAGTGACAGAGTGAGGCTGCATATGAAGACATAGAAAACTTTTGCTTTCCACTTTATAACCTACTCTACAGTTTGAGATTTTTGCTATAAGCCGATATTATTTATATACTGAAAACATGAATTGAAAGTACTATAATCCATCCATGTTGACATTAAAATATAAAGACAGTAGTCAGGGGGTTTGAGGAGATGAATGAAAAGGTGAAGGAACTAAGAAGTACAAATTGGTCCCTGGCAGGGTAGGCCAGTTGGTTAGAGCATCATCCAGATATGTCAAGGTTGTGGGTTTGAGCCCCAGTCAGGGTACATACAAGAATCAACCAATGAATGCATAAATAAGTGGAGCAACAAATTGATATTTCTCTCCCTTCTCTCTAAAATAAATTTAAAAAAAATGTTTTCAAGTACAAATTGGTTGTTATTCATGGGGAGGAAAGTACAGCATGGGGAATATAGTCAATAATATTCTTCCCTGGCTGGTGTGGCTCAGTAGATTTAGCACTGGACTGTGAACCAAAGGGTTGCCAGTTTGATTCCCAGTCGGGGCACATGCCTGGGTTGTGGGCCAGGTCCCCAGTTGGGGGCACTTGAGAGGCAACCACACATTGATGTTTCTCTCCCTCTCTTTCTCCCTCCCTTTCCTTCTCTCTAAAAATAAATAAATAAAATCTTTTTAAAAAATAGGACACACAGTATGAACTGATCACTCTAATTTTTTTCTGTTTCTTTGTTTACCTATGAGATGACTAGAATGATGTTCACCACATGTTAATATAGTAATGACTATTTCTGGGTGGTAAAATAGAGCCATTGGTTTTTCTTTTGTTTGTAATGAATGGGTATCATTTTAACAAAAATAATAAAGTCATTAGTGTTTTAAATGTATATTTTTAAGAATTTAATTGCATAAATTCAGGAGCTGGTTCTTTTAAAAGATAAACAAAATTGGTCAGCCTTTAAGCAGACTCATCAAGAAAAAGAGAGAGAGGACCCAAATAAACACAATCAGAAATGAAAGAGGAAAGATTACAACTGATACCACAGAAGTACAAAGGATTGTAAGAAATTACTACAAAGAACTATACACTAAGAAATTTGAAAACCTGGGTGAAATGGATAAATTTCTAGAAAAATATAATCTTCCAAAATTGAATGAAGAAGAAGCAGAAAGCCTGAGCAGACCAATAACAGCTGATGAAATTGAAGCAGTAATAAAAAATACTCCCAACACACAAAAGCCCTGGACTGGACAGTTTCACAGGAGAATTCTACAAAGCATTTAAGGAAGAGCTAACCCCTACCCTTCACAGACTATTCCAAAAAATCCAAGAAGACAGAAGACTCCCAAACTCTTTTTATGAAGCCAGCATCATCCTAATCCCAAAACCAGATAAAGACACAACAAAGAAAGAAAACTTCAGGCCAATATTATCGATGAACATAGATAGACACTAAAATGCTCAACAAAATATTGGCAAACTGCATCCAGCAATACATTGAAAAGATCATACAACATGATCAAGTGGGATTCATCCCAGGAATACAAGGATGGTACAATAATTGCAAATCAATAAATGTAATACATCACATAAACAAAACGAAAGACAAAAATCACATGATCATATCAATAGATGCGGAAAAAGCATTTGATAAGGTACAGCACCCATTTATGATAAAAACACTCAGCAAAGTGGGAATAGAGGGAGCATTCCTTAACATAATAAAGGCCATATATGAGAGACCTACAGCCAACATCATACTCACTGGGCAAAAACTAAAAACTTTCCCACTAAGATTAGAAACAAGATAGGCTGACCACTTTCACCACTTCCATTCAACATAGTATTAGAAGTCCTAGCCACAGCAATCAGACAAGAAAAAGAAATAAAAGGCATCCAAATTGGAAAAGAGGAAACAAAACTGTCATTGTTTGCAGATGACATGATAGTGTACATAAAAAATCCTGTAGACTCAACCAAAAAACTGCTCGATCTAATAAATGAATTTGGCAAAACAACAGGATACAAAGCCAATATTCAGAAATCAAAAGGCACTTTTGTATACCAACAAAACCAAGGCAGGGTGGAATCAGGGGAGGGAGGTGGGGATGGCTGGGGTTGGGGGGAGTGGTGGGAGGGAAGGGCAGAAAACTGTACTTGAACAACGATAAAATTAAAAAGAAAAAGAATTTAATTGCAGACTTGAATAGACATTTCTTCAAAAAAGATATACAAATGGCCAATAAGCACATGAATAGTTATTAGGGAAATGCAAATCAAAACCAGATGATATACCACTTCACACACCTTAGGATGGCTATTATTTAAAAATAAAGAAATAAACAGAAAATAACAAGTGTTAGTGCAAATGTGGAGAAACTGGAATCTTGTGCATTGCTGATAGGAATGTAAAATAGTGCAGTATGGTAGGTCCTTAATAAATTAAACATCAATTTTATGTGTCATTAGTTAATTAATCAAACAGAATTAAACATGAAATTACTATATGATCTAGCAATCCACTTCCTGGGTATGCAACAAAAAGAATTGTAAGCAGGAACTTGAACAGAAATTTGTACACTCATGTTCATTGCAGCATTGTTCACAGTAGCCAAAAGGTGGAATCAAATTAAGTCTCCACTGATGGATGAATGATAAATAAAATATGGTGCATACATACAATGGGATACTATTTAACCTTAAAAAGGAATGACATTATGATACATGCTACAGCATAGGTGAACCTTGAAAACAGTATAATAAGTAAAATGAGCCAGACACAAAACAACAAATACTGTATGATTCCACTGATATGTGGTGCCTGGAATAGTCAAATTCATAGAGACAAAAAGTAGAATGGTGCTTAACAGGGCTGGTGGAGGTGGAATGGGGAGATTTATTTATTTATTTATTTATTTATTTATTATTTCTTTTTTATTTTTAGACAGAGGGGAAGGGAAGGAGAAAGAGAGGGAGGGAAACATCAATGTGTGGTTGTCTCTCACATGCCCACTACTGGGGACCTGGACCATAGCCCAGGCATGTGCCCTGATTGGGAATTGGCGACCCTTTGGTTTGCAGACCAGCGCTCAAGCCACTGAGGCACACCAGCCAGAAGGAATTATTATTTAATAGATTCAGAGTTTCAATTTGGAATGATGAAAAGTGGTACTGGAGATAGTGGTAATCATTGCATAACAATGAATGTACTTAATGCCACTGAACTGTACATTTAAAATAAATAAAATAATAAATTTTATGTTGTGTATATTTTACCACACTAAAGAAGAAATCATTATGTTGTAATAACAGGGGAAAAAGAATATAATTGCAACAAGTATCTAGTTTAGAATGAATGTAAAAGATGTGGGTTTAAATTATGTAATGAACTTACAATATTACCTGGAAACTTTTCAAACTTATATTTCAGTCACTTTTCCCTCAAACCAAAGGTTGGATTCCCTTTCAGGGCACTTGCCTGGGTTGCTTGTTCTGTCCCTGGTTGGGGTGCATAAGGAAGGCAGCCAATTGATTTTTCTCTCTCACATCGATGTTTCTCTCCCTTTCTTTCTCTCTCCCTTCCCCACCTCTAAAATAAAAAATTAAAATAAAGAATCATACACAGTTATAAAGAATCAAATGATGTTAACAGATTTTTGGCCCTTTCCCACAATGATAGCCTCTCGCTAAGGATCTCCTTCACCCGTCTCCAGAAGTGGAGAAGAGAAAACACAAGAAGAAGGTACCTGGTGCAGAGCCTCAACTCTGACTTCAGGGACATGAAATGCCCAGGATACTATAAAATCACCACCGTCTTTATCGATACACAAATGATAGTTTTGTGTGTTGGCTGCTCCACTGTTCTCTGTCAGCCTACGGGAAGAGAAGCCAGGCTTACAGAAGGATGCTCCTTCAGAAGGAAGCAGCACTAAAGGCAACCCGAATCAAGATGAGTAGGGAAGCATCCTAATAAACACATTTTGGATTAAAAAAAGAAAGAAAGAGCCCTGGCTGGTGTAGCTCAGTGGATTGAGCGCGGGCCTGCGAACCAGAGGATCGCGGTTCGATTCCCAGTCAGGGCACATGCCTGGGTTGCGGGCCAGTTCCCGGCAGGGGACACACGAGAGGCAACCGTACATTGATATTTCTCTCCCTCTCCTTCTCTCCTACCCTTCCCCTCTAAAAAGATAAATAAATAATAAATTAAAAAAAAAAAAGAAAGAAAGAAAGAAAGAAAAAGCAGCCCTGGCTAGTGTAGCTCTGTGGATTGAGCATGGCCTGCGAACCAAAGGGTCGCTGGTTTGATTCCCAGTCAGGGCACATGCCTGGGTTGTGGGCCAGGTCCCCAGTGGGGGGCACAGGAGAGGCAACCACACATTGATGTTTCTCTCTCTCTTTCTCCTTCCATTTCCCTCTGTCTAAAAATAAATAAATAAAATCTTTTAAAAAATTTTTAAAAAAGCTTTCTGGAAAATTCTAATAGGCATAAATGGTTTAATGGGGGCCACTACCACTAGATTGGATAAATGGATATTAAGCGCCTCTTGTATGCCAAGCCCCATGCTGAGCACCTATGATGTAAAATTCCTGCGCAATCCAGAGTGAGGAGGGAGCCTCAGACCTCTGTTCAGAGATTAGGAGTTAGGATTTATTCACCCCATAACCTAGGATCTGTAAGACTATGGCACCCTTCACAATATTATATCCTTCCAAAGCATGATGGAGAGCCCTGAACACCTGTGTAACAACTCCACCAGCTGTCACTACATCACCGGTCTCCATCCCCATTCTGAAATGGGACCAGCTGCTCCATCCCTTTAGGCCCAAGACAGCCCCTAAACTCCAGCTCTCTTACACAGGTACTAGGAAACCCACAGGTACTAGGGCTTAGATGTGCTGGTGCCCAAAGTTCTCTTTCATTAGAATGACATGAATCTCCCTTGCTTTCTTTGCCTCTCATGCTGGCTGCCTCCCAAGCCTAATTCCTTCATTCTTCCTTATTCCCTTCCTTCCTCCCCCCTTTTTTGATTTTTTATATTTACTTTTATCTATCCCTATCTGATATATTTCTCATTATTGTTTTCCCTAATTAAAATACAGTTAATATGCAACAGTTTTAGGATTCGTATGTTATTTCAACTTCAGTGTACAATTTTTATATTTTTTATGTTTCCGTGCTTTTTAAAAAAATATATTATATATTTATTTATTTTTAGAGAGAAGGAAAGAGAGGGAAAGGGAAAGAGGTAGAGAAATATAAATGTGTGAGAGAAACATTGATCAGTTGCCTCTTGTACACCCCTAACTGGGGACCTGACTTGCAACCCAGGCACGTGCCCTGACCAGAAATAGAACTGGTGACCTTTCAGTTCACAGGGCAGTGCTCAGTTCACTGAGCCACACCAGCCAGGGCCAGTGTACAATTTTTAGTTTCAATTCACTTTGATTTTTAACTATTATGGAAAATTTTGAAAACATATAAAAGTAGAACAGTATAATGAACCCCTTATGCATGTAAGATTACCCGCTTCAACATTTATCAACATATGACTAATCCAGCTTCACATATACCCCCAATCATCCCTCTTCCCTCCCCCCTTGATTTATTTTAAAGCAAATCCCAGGTAGCATAACATTTCACTTGTAATATTCTTTTTTTTTAAAGATTTTATTTATTTACTTTTAGAGAGAAGGGAAGGGAGGGAGAAAGAGAGGGAGAGAAACATCAGTGTGTGAGAGATACAGTGATTGGTTGCCTCTCACTTGCTCCCTAGTGGGGACTTGGCCTGCAATCCAAGCATGTGCCCTGAGTGGGAATCAAACCAGTAACCTTTCAGTTTGCGGGCCAGCACTCAATCCACTGAGCCATATCAGCCAGGGCTCACTTGTAATATTCTCAAGATATGAGGAATCTTTTAAAAAACATAACTACAGGTGTTTGTCATTTCTAAATAAACAATGGGCCCTGGCTGGTGTGGCTCAGTGGACTGAGTGCTGGCCTGTGAACCAAAGGGTTGCCAGTTCGATTCCCAGTCAGGGCACAAGCCTGGGTTGTGGGCAAGGTCCCCAGTAGTGGGTACAGGAGAGGCAACCACACACTGATGTTTCTCTTCCTCTCTTTCTCCATCCCTTCCCTTCTGTCTATAAATAAATAAATAAATAAATAAATAAATAAATAAATAGATAGATAGATATTTAAAAATAAATAAATAAAGGTAATTCCTTAATATAATCTAATACATAGTCCATGTTCAAATTTTCAGGATTATCTCATAAATCTCTCCTTACAGTTGGTTTATTGAAATCAGACCCCAAACCAGGTCGACACATTGCATTTGTTGTTGAAGTAGGCACCTTCTGACATAGCTCCAAATGATTCTTGCCTCTTGGTATTCCCTTCCTTTTGATGTATGCTAGACCTAGTGACTTGCTTCTGTAATGAAGAGAGTGGGCAAAAGTGATGAGATGTCACTTCTAGGATAAGGTTATAGAAGACTGTGGATTCCATCTTCTTAGCATTCTCTGGCTCTTCTTGTCTTCTCTAATGAAGCAAGATATCATGCTGTGACAGGTACACCTAAAAAGGAGCTGAGAGCAGCCTCCAGCTAACTGCCAGGCGAGGACTAAAGCCCTGAGACAAACAACTTCGAGGAACTGCGTCCTGCCAATGCCCCATGAATGGACTTAAGCAGATTCTTCTACCCCTTGAGATGACTGTAGCCTTTTGAAGGTCTCTCAGTCCAGATTCTTGACCCACAAAAATGGAGATAATAAACATTATTTTAAACCATTGGGTTTGGGATAGCTTGTTACATAGCAACAGATAACTAATTCTGTTGTCCTGTCTTTATAATATATAACAGTTCCCCAACTTTTTTTTTTGGAGGGAGACCAGGCTTGGTTCTGTATGGAAGATAGAGTTATGTGTATTGTTCAGTGGCACTGAAAGTTGGACCCAGAATCCCCTGGGAGCCTCTATTAAAAATTCAGACAAATATTCCGGCCAAGATGGAGGTGTAGGTGGACACACTGTGCCTCCTCCCACAACCAAAATTAACAACAAGGATTTAGAAACAAGAAAACAATCGGAACTGAGAGAAAATTGAACTGTATGGAAGCCCAATAACCGTTCATCCAGACCGGTAAGAGAGGCGGAGTCAAAGCAGGAGGAAGCAGAGGTTGGCAGACCTGGGCACGCAGGCAGCTGCTGGTGGACCCGGGCCTGCAGGCGGCAGCTAGCAGGCCCCAAGTGCAAGGTGGCTGGCTGACCAGGTGGACCCACATTTTCGTGCAGATAATCCAGGCGAAAACAGGGAACGAGACAGAACTCGCAACCCAGGGCCCCAGCGCTGGGAAATAAACCTAAAAACATCGAGACCCTGACCTAACATAGTGTCACAATCCAATGACTGGGCTGCTCCACCTTGGTGAACACCTAAGGCTCCGCCCCTCACTACATAACAGCTGTGACCAGACCCTGCCCCCCGCCAAAAAAAAAATGGCTCCAACAGGAGAACAGATCAAAGCCCCAGAGCCAATTCATCTAAGCAACGAAGAGAGAGCCAACCTATCAGGTGCACAGTTCTAAGCCCTGGTGATCAGGATGCTCACAGAATTGGTTGATTTTGGTCTCAAATTAGATGAACAAATGAAGGCTACAATAAGTGAAATGAAGGAAAACACACAGGGAACCAATAGCGATGGGAGGAAAACTGGGACTCAAATCAATGGAGTGGACCAGAGGGAAGAAACAAACATCCAATCAGAAAAGAATGAAGGAACAAGAATTCAAAAAAATGAGGAGAGGCTTAGGAACCTCCAGGACATCTTTAAACATCCCAACATCCGAATTATAGGGGTACCAGAAGGGGAAGAGGAAGAGCAACAAGTGCAAAACTTATTTGAACAAATAATAAAGGAAAACTTCCCCAATCTGGCAAAGGAAATAGACTTCCAGGACGTCCAGGAAGCTCAGAGAGTCCCAAAGAAGGTAGACCCAAGGAGGAACACACCAAGGCACATCAGAATTACATTAGCCAAGATTCAAATGAAGGAGAGAATTCTAGAAGCAGCAAGGGATAAGGGGACAGTCACCTACAAAGGAGTTCCCATCAGACTGTCAGCAGATTTCTCAAAAGAGACCTTACAGGCAAGAAGGGGCTGGAAAGAAGTATTCCAAGTCATGAAAGTCAAGGATCTACATCCAAGATTGCTCTATCCAGAGAAGCTGTCGTTTAGAGTGGAAGAGCAGATAAAGCGCTTCTCAGAGAAGGTCAAGTTCAAGGAGTTCATCATCACCAAGCCTTTGTTATATGAAACGTTAAAGGGACTTACCTAAGAAAAAGAAGATAAAAATAGGACAGTGAAAAGACAGCAAAGTCACAGCTATTAACAACCACACCTAAAACAAAAGCAAACTAAGCAAACAGCTAGAACAGGAACAGAACCACAGAAATGGAGATCGCATGGAGGGTTAGCAACAGAGGAGTGGGAGGAGGAGAGAGGGGGAAAATGCACAGAGAATAACTAGCATAGATGGTAGGTAAAATATAGACAGGGGAAGGGCAAGAATAGTGTGGGAAATGTAGAAGCTAAAGAACTTATGACCCATGGACATGAACTAAAGAGGGGAATGTGGGTGGGAGAGGGTGTGCAGGGTGGAGGGGAATGATGGGGGAGAAATGGGACAACTGTAATAGCATAATCAATAAAATATAATAATAAAAAAATTTCCGACAAATATTAGCTTCCAGCCAAGATGGAGGTGTAGGTAGATAAGCTTTGCTTCCTCACACAACCAAAAGAAGGATAACAACCAATTTAAAAACAAAAACAATGGGAACTTCCAGAAACTCAAACTGTAAGGAAGTCAAACAATCAAGGAGTTAAAGAAACATTCATCCAGACTGGTGGGAGGGGTGGAAATGGACAGCCAGAGGGGAGAAAACGTGGGGCAATGTGGTGGCTGGTGGACTGGGCGGTCCCACATTTGTGTGCAGATAAATGGGGAAGAACAACTGGGGAGAGACAGACCAGGGAACCTAGGTTTCCAGCATGGGCAAAATAAAGCCTCAGAACCTCCAGCTGTAAAAACCTGTGGGTGTTGTGGCAGTGGGAGAAACTGATAGTCTCACAGTGGAGTCCATTGGAGGGGCCATGGGGTCCTAGAATGTACACAAGCCCGCCCACCCAAGAATCAGCACTAGATGGGCCCAATTTGCTTGTTGGTCATGGGGGAAGTGACTGAAAGTGGGGAAAGAGCCTAGCAAAAGGCATTGTTCCCTCTCTTACCCTCCACCCCACATACAGCACCACAACATAAAGCCAAGTGGGTTGCCCCGCCCTGGTGAATACCTAAGGCTCCACTTCTTACTACATAACAGGTGTGCTGAAGCAAAGAAATATGGCCCAAATGAAAGAATAGATCAAAACTCCAGAAAAAGAAGTAAGCAATGAGGAAATAGCCAACCTATCAGATGCAGAGTTCAAAATACTGGTAATCAGGATGTTCAGAGAAATGATTGAGCATGGATGCAAAATAAAGGAAGAAGTGAAGGCTATACAAAGTGAAATAAAGCAAAATATACAGGGAACCAACAATGAAGGGAAGGAAACTGGGACTCAAATCAATGATTTGGAACAGAAGGAAGAAATAAACATTCAACCAGAATAGAATGAAGAAACAAGAATTCAAAAAAATGAGGAGAGGCTTAGGAACTTCTGGGACAACTTTAAATGTTCCAACATCCCGAATCATAGGGATGCCAGAAAGAGAAGAGGAAGAGCAAGATACTGAAAACTTACTTGAAAAAATAATGAAAGAAAACTCCCCCAATCAGGTGAAGGAGATAGACTCCCAGGAAGTCCAGGAAGCTCAGAGTCCCAAACAAACTGGACCCAAAGAGGAACACGTCAAGACACATCATAATTAAATCACCCAAGATTAAAGATAAGGGGAGAATCTTTAAAGCCGCAAGAGAAAAGAAGACAGTTACCTACAAAGGAGTTCCCATAAGACTATCAGCTGACTTCTCAAAAGAAACCTTGCAGGCAAGAAGGGGCTGAAAAGGAGTATTACAAGTCATGAAAGGCAAGGACCTACATTCAAGATGACTCTATCCAGCAAAGCTATCATTTAGAATGGATGGGCAGATAAAGTGCTTCCCAGATAAGGTCAAGTTAAAGGGGTTTATCATCACCAAGCCCTTATTATATGAAATGTTAAAGGGACTTATCTAATAAAAAGAAGATCAAAACTATGAACGGTAAAATGACAACAAACTCACAACTGTCAACAACTGAACCGAAAACAGCAACAACAAAAACAGCCCTGGCTGGTGTGGCTCAGTGGGTTGAGTGCCAGCCTGCTAACCAAAGTGTTGCTGGTTCGATTTCCAGTCAGGGCACATGCCTGGGTTGCAGGCCAGGTTGGACCCCCAGTAGGGGAAGTGTGAGAGGCAACCACGAACTGAGGTTTCTCTTCCTTTCTTCCTCCTTCCCTTCCCCTCTCTCTAAAAATGAATAAGTTAAGTTTAAAAAAAACCTCAGCAACAACTAGAACAGAAACAGAGTTACAGAAATGGAGATTACATGGAGAGTTATCAGTGGGGAAGGGGAGAGGAAAAGTACAGGGAATAAGAAGCATAATTGGCGGTACAAAATAGACAGGGGGAGGTTAAGAATGTTATGGGAAATGGAGAAGCCAAAGAAATTATATGTACGACCCATGGACGTGAACCAAGGAAGGGAGGAATGCTAGAAGGAAGGGAAGTATGGGGAAGAGGGGGATAAAGGGGAGAAAAAATGGGACAACTTGTAATAGCATAATAAATAAAATATACTTAAAAATTCAGATGCCTGGGCTCTTTGGGACCTAATGAATCTCTGGATGGGGTCCAGCATTCTGTATTTATAAGAGCATCCCAGGGATTCTTTCATCCACTGAAATCTGGAATCAAATATACTTGATTTGGAGACCTGGCTTTACCACTAACTGTGGGGCACTGTGTGACCTCATCTATTTGGACCTCAGTTTTGTCATCTATAAGAGATAATTCTCATAGTGCTGCTCTCTTTCTGTCTCCTGATCCATGGATTTGATCTCTCTTTTGTGAGAGAAAAAGAGATTGGGTTGTAGGTCGAGTAAGGGGGAATTGGGCCTAGGGATGGTTTCACCCATATCCTTGCACATTCACTGTTATGTAAGCATGTACGAACTCAAGTCCTTGCAAGGGAGAGCCAACCTGGTTTTTCAGTTTGCCAAAGAGAAATTTTTTCTGCATGCTAATTTTCATACATCTAAGAAACAAACTACATTTATGGGAAAATCAGCTCAATTGTATATAAAATGTTGAGGAGTCAAGAAATTTTAGGAAATCTGAAATGTTAAACCGTCTTTGGGTTCTGAACTGTCCAGATTCTTTATACAAATTGCTATTGAGTCTATGTAATTTAATTGCACTTCATTTTTGTGCCATGTATTTCACATAGTCCCTGTTTTATTTATTTTTCCTAAATTTAGTGGCTTAAAACAACAATAGTTGTTTATGATTTCTCATGGTTTCTGTGGTCAGGAACTCAGTCTGGCCACAGTAGGGATAGCTTGTCTCTGTTCCATCACATTTGAGGTCTCAACTAGAAGACTTAAAAGCTGGGGGGCTGGAATCTAAATCTTCATTCACTCATGTATGCAGCTATTAATGTTGGCTGTTAGGCTGAGGGCCTAGTCTGAGGCTTTAAGCCAGACACCTACACATGGTCTCTTACGTGGCCCGTGTTCCTTACAACATGAAACCTGGGTTCCAAGGGCAAACATCCAGAGAGCCATTTCTAATGACCTAACCTCAGAAGTCACACATCACTTCTGCCACATTCTGGTTGTTACTGTTGACAGTATTACTGGAAGCATAATCCATTAGTGTTCTGTGTTGCAAGAGAGTGCATGCTAATAGTAATCACAAGCAATATCTGGGTGTACTTAAAATAAAAAAAGGGACAAATGTATTTAAATATATCAAACTTTAACTTTTTATTTTTACAAGTGTTATGTTTTGTGACTTTTTTACTGTATTAATTTTTAAAGTTATATTTAATTGATTATGCTATTACACTTGTCCCAATTTTTCCCTCTTTGCCCCCCTCCACCCAACATCCCCCACTCCCTCAGGCAATCCCTACACCATTGTTCTTTGGCTACTCCATTTCCTATACTATACTTTACCTCCACATGAGTACTCTGTAACTAACAATTTGTACCTCTTTTTAAAAAAGACTTTATTCATTTACTTTTAGAGCGGGGAAGGGAGGGAGAGAGGAAGAGAGAGAAATATCAATGTGTGGTTGCCTCTTGTGCACTCCCTACTGGGAACCTGCCCTGGAACCCAGGCATGTGCCCTAGACTGGGAATTGAACCAGCAACCCTGTGGTTCGAAGGCCAGTGCTCAATCCACTGAGCCACACCAGCCAGGGCCCAATTTTTCCTTCTTAATCCCCTCACCTCTTTACCCATTCCCCCAAACTCCCTTCTGATCTGGCAACCATGAAAACACTCTCCATATCCATTATTCTGTCCCTGTTCTTCTTGTTTGCTTAGTTTGTTTTTTAGATTCAATGGGAACTCCCCTATAGGTAACTAACTGCTTTTCTCTTGCTATTTTTAAGATTCTTTATCTCTAAACTTTGGGATTTTAATTATGATGTGTCTTGGACTGGGCCTCTTTGCATCCATCTTGTTTGGGACTCTGTGTGCTTCCTAGACTTGTATGTCTATTTCTTTTACCAGTTTAAGGAAGTTTTCTTTCAATAGAAAGAAATAGGAAGTATTTTTTTCAAACAGGAAGTGTTTTTTCAAATAGATTTCTTTCAATAGAAAAAATAGGAAGCATTTTTTTTCAAATAGATTTCCAATTTCTTTTTTTTTAAATATTTTATTTACTTATTTTTAGAGAGAGGGGAAGGGAAGGAGAAAGAGGGGGAGAAACACTAAAGTGTGGTTGCCTCTCACGTGCCCCCTACTGGGGACCAGGCCCGCAACCCAGGCATGTGCCCTGACTGGAGATTGATCCAGCAAGCCTTTGGTTCACAGCCTGCACTCAATCGACTGAGCTACACCAGCCAGGGCAGATTTCCAATTTCTTGTTCTTTTCTCTTCTCCTTCTGTCACCACTATGATAAAAATGTTGGAATGTTTGAAGTTGTCCCAGAGGCTGCTTACGCTATCCTCATTTTTTTAGATTATTTTATCTTCTTGTTGTTCTGGTTGTTGTTGTTTTGGTTTCTTATGCTCCAAATCATTGATTTGATTCTTGGCTTCATCCACACTACTGTTGTTTCCCTGTAAGTTGTTCTTTAGTGTATCCTTTTCTGACTGGATCTTTTTAAAAAAATATATTTTATTGATTATGCTATTACAGGTATCCCATTTCTCCCTCATCATTCCCCTCCACCCTGCACACCCCCTCCCACCCACATTCCCCCACTTTAGTTCATGTCCATGGGTCATAAGTTCTTTAGCTTCTACATTTCCCACACTATTCTTGCCCTTCCCCTGTCTATATTTTACCTACCATCTATGCTAGTTATTCTCTGTGCATTTTCCCCCTCTCTCCTCCTCCCACTCCTCTGTTGCTAACCCTCCATGCGATCTCCATTTCTGTGGTTCTGTTCCTGTTCTAGCTGTTTGCTTAGTTTGCTTTTGTTTTAGGTGTGGTTGTTAATAGCTGTGACTTTGCTGTCTTTTCACTGTCCTATTTTTATCTTCTTTTTCTTAGGTAAGTCCCTTTAACGTTTCATATAACAAAGGCTTGGTGATGATGAACTCCTTGAACTTGACCTTCTCTGAGAAGCGCTTTATCTGCTCTTCCACTCTAAACGACAGCTTCTCTGGATAGAGCAATCTTGGATGTAGATCCTTGACTTTCATGACTTGGAATACTTCTTTCCAGCCCCTTCTTGCCTGTAAGGTCTCTTTTGAGAAATCTGCTGACAGTCTGATGGGAACTCCTTTGTAGGTGACTGTCCCCTTATCCCTTGCTGCTTCTAGAATTCTCTCCTTCATTTGAATCTTGGCTAATGTAATTCTGATGTGCCTTGGTGTGTTCCTCCTTGGGTCTACCTTCTTTGGGACTCTCTGAGCTTCCTGGACGTCCTGGAAGTCTATTTCCTTTGCCAGATTGGGGAAGTTTTCCTTTATTATTTGTTCAAATAAGTTTTGCACTTGTTGCTCTTCCTCTTCCCCTTCTGGTACCCCTATAATTCGGATGTTGGGATGTTTAAAGATGTCCTGGAGGTTCCTAAGCCTCTCCTCATTTTTTTGAATTCTTGTTCCTTCATTCTTTTCTGATTGGATGTTTGTTTCTTCCCTCTGGTCCACTCCATTGATTTGAGTCCCAGTTTTCCTCCCATCGCTATTGGTTCCCTGTGTGTTTTCCTTCATTTCACTTATTGTAGCCTTCATTTGTTCATCTAATTTGAGACCAAAATCAACCAATTCTGTGAGCATCCTGATCACCAGGGCTTAGAACTGTGCACCTGATAGGTTGGCTCTCTCTTCGTTGCTTAGATGAATTGGCTCTGGGGCTTTGATCTGTTCTCCCATTGGAGCCATTTTTGGTTTTGTTTTTGTTTTTGGTCTGGTCACAGCTGTCACGTAGTGAGAGGTGGAGCCTTAAGTGTTCCCTAGGGCAGGACAGCCCAGTCGCTGGGTAGTGATGCTGTATGAGGGGCAGGGTCCGAGAGAGAACAATGGCGCTTGCTCTGCTCTCTCTCAGATTCCAGTCCCTTCGGCCGCTTCCCCTTTGCCTGGATTTTCTGCACTTGAATGTGAGACCACCTGGTCAGCCAGCCGCCTTGTGCGGATTCACTGGGTCTGCACCGTTGCCACCCTATGCCTAGGGTCCACTAGCCACCGCCTGTGTGCCTGGCATCTGCTAGCAGCCACCTGCACACCTGGGATCTGCCAGTCACTGCTGTCTGCATGCCTGGGTCCGCCAACCTCCGCTTTTTCCTGCTGTGACTCTGCCCCTCTTACCAGTCTGGATGAATGGTTGTTGGACTTCCATACAGTTCAAGTTTCTATCAGTTCTGAATGTTTTCTTGTTTCTAAATCTTTGTTGTCCTTAATTTTGGTTGTGTGAGGAGGCACAGTGTGCCCACCTACACCTCCATCTTGGCCGGAAGTCCTGAGTGGATCTTTTTTATGCTGTCGAAGACTTCACTAAGTTCTCTGAACATCCATGACTTGTTTTTGAAGGCTCTGTCTTAGCCTTTTTTTTTTACATACTTTAAAAACTTTATTTATATTTAAAATCTCATTTGTTTTTAAAAGCATTAACAAGAGAGAAAGAAAAATAGAAAAGATATGGAGCAGAAGACCTGCCCCTTAGTAACGTTCAGTGGGAAGGTACAATTTTTGGTTTTCTGGAATTGATTGCTTAGTGTTTCTATTAACAACAAAAAAAGACAGTTAAAGGTCCCCAAAAGCCCATGGCTGTTCTATTACCCACATCTCACCAAGAAAATCAGCACCAGCAAAAGAGCAAAGAGGACAAGAGAAACAAGGGTGGGGACAGGTCCAGACAGGGACAGTTTTCCCTGTGCAGTATTTTAAAATACCCTTTAAAGTATTTTTCTATGTTTTTGCTTAGCAATTTTAGAGATCTCTTTTGCATTTAACACATTTAAAAAAAAATGGTGTTAGAAAGGGATCAGCCTTACTTTAGGTTCCCAAGAAATAGTCCAAAATGAAGATTCTTGACTAAGTGACTGAGGAAATGTTCTCAGAAGGAGAGTGAGGTCATAAGAATAGGGCGGTGGTGAAAAGCTGAGCAAAAATGTGCTCTCAGCTGGTGATCACCAAGTTAGTTCTGCCTGGAGGCAAGAAATCTGCCGTTTATACATCTATGCCATTCAGTCACTGGCCAAGGTCTGCCATGAAGAGTGCTGGGTAGTTCTCCAGAGGTGGGGGAAGCTGGTGGATGGGTGTAATTTAGTAAAGGGATCTGGGGTGGTACCAACAGTTGCGCTACAGTTCATCTTTGCACTTCTCTGATCTGCTTGTTCTTGCCATGCGGTTCACTCTGTCCAGGTACAGCTTCTACAGGATTCTGATTGGTCACAATTTCTGGGTAAACTTAGGGAGATTAGTTCTAGAGCTTTAACTGATGTTCATCATGTTCTTCTTCTGCTGCTCACTCATTTAGCCCTCCTCCTCACCTTATAAACTGGCTTTTCTCTGTTGGTCTACATAGCTTGCCTTATGGGTTGACCCTGGCCCTCATCCCTGAAGGGATGAGTCCCTAGTTACCATATTCTATCAGGCCGTGGTCATAGTACTTGCCCGCTTACAAACAGAACTTAGCATGAATATCTGGAGATGTCCTAATGGATCACCTGGGTGCTAAACACATTCCTGCCTTCCCTGTTACATAGCAGAAGTTCTACCTCCTGGTAATTACATGGGTTTATTATTTCTGACTGTATGGCAAGTCCTTTCTTTGCCTGCTAGTCTATTGACACAAGGAGACCAAAGTGATTAGGGGGCAAGTGTAGCTCAAAAGTCACTGGGACTCTAGCCAGTGGAAATATCCACCTCCACCATGGGAATTAGGATCTGTAGACCCTCAGGGTCTGAAGTTGGGGTGCTGGAAGCACAGGTTCCCCGAGGAGGTCACTGACAGTGATGGTAAGCAGAGCAACTCCTGCTTCTATTCCTTTGCTCCCAGACTCATGTACCTATGTCTGGGGCACAGCACTGTAAAACAGCCATTGGTTTAAGGTGTGTGCCTCATCCTGAAGGATGGTGCTGCATCCTCTCCGTGCTGTTTTCTCAGCTGTGCTTCCAGAGGCTGATCCACCACCACAAATGGCCAACAGGTTCTTGATGGTGCAGCAAATAGTAGTGTGTCCACCACCACATTTCCTTTGTCACAAAGTGGGTTCCTTGGTCTGAAGGAGAAGGAGGAAGTTGTAAGTCCTCAGCCAACACTCACACCAGCATGGGGATAGGTGCACTGAGAGCAGAGGGGCTGTAGGTGGGACACCAGCTACATGCATCACAGGATCTAACTTAAAATTTTCCATATAATTTTGCAGCCATCCCCAAACCTTTCATTTTAATATTTTATCCTCATCCTCCCTCATTTTAAATGTCCCTTTTATCACACCCTAAATCCTGTATACATGGGTCTATTCCTGGTTTTTCTGTTCTGTTCCATTGACCTACTTGCTTGGTTCTGTGCCTCTATCACTCAGTGTTTAATTCAGTACAGTTTTGGGGAGTTTGGGTTATTTGGTAGGGTCCAGTTATCTAATTAGACTCTTCATGTGTCACTTCATTGGGAAATTCAGGTTACACAATGGTAATTCAGTGTGCAGTTGCTGAATGGAAGACAGCCCTGCTGGCTCTAACTGCACTTTCTCTCCCAATTTTAAAACCAGCGTCCCCAACCTGCTCCCCATCAGGCTCTGCTTCTGGTACAGGCTAATTATATCTTTTCCTCTGACCCTTCTCATTAAGGCTATGGCTCCTCAGGAGCAAAAGTGAAGCAGGGTTGGATTCCAGAGAGATTGCCAAAGGCCAAGTTGGGACTAGGTTAGGACACCAGTAGGGGTATAGGTGCACTGGGCAGCACACTGGCTGATCTGTGTTTCTCACTTGGTCCTCGTGGTGTCCAACTATGTGCCCCAAGCATGAGGACAGATGGTGGTGCAGATATTAGGACAGCAAAGGAGCTACATCTGTGGATGGCAGGGAACAGCTTGGACACTAGAGCCAGTTCTGAGTTCAAGGCCTCTACAACTCATTTTCTGTATGATCTTTGGCAAGTCACCGAACCTCTGAACTTCATCTGTAAAAGTGGAGTTAATAACCACACACCTACTTTCCAGTATTGTTACAAGGGTTAAACAAGATAATGTCTAGGTATAAAGTGACGGGTAACATGTATCTCATCTGTGAAATGGGGGTGATAGCCCCTTGTCAGATAACCCTGAAGGGAATCTAGGGTGATAAGGATGGTGGGGAGGGCTCCTAGACCAGAAAGTATCAAGTCCTAGAGACCAGAGATGATGATAATGGTAAAGAGTCCCGGCTCTGGGGCCTGCATTCAAACCCTAGCTGTACTTGCTCCCTGTAGCTGTGTGACCCTGCTTAACCTTGCTGTGCCTCAGTTTCCTCATCTATACAATGGGAAAACAGTGCTTTCCACTCTGTGGGTTTTTGTAAAGGAAACATGAGTTTTACAAAAACAGCTTAGAACAATGCCAGACCCCCAGTATGCACTCAAGAAATATCGTCAAGTGCAGAAATGCACTCAAGTGATGCCAGTTCCAGCCTCTTGAGAGTTTTGATGAGACATGAAGCTGCTTACCCACAGTTTTCTGAGCTCAAACGTGAAAGGGGTGGGACCCCATGGATTCCCCCTTGAGCCTGCAGGCCTCTGAGGTCTGCATCATCCCTGTAGAGTTCAAACCTGACTTCGTGCTATGTATAATACCCAAGGTGGAGTGGGTGGTGCTTTGGGAGGTGGCCAATACCTTGCCTCTGGACAGGGTGCCCACAGAGCAGATTCAGGGGTATGAGCAAGACGAGACATTTCTGAGGAAGATGCACCACATACTGCTGGAGGTGGAGGTGATGGAGGGTACCCTGCAGTGCCCAGAGTCTAGACAAGTGTTCCACATCACCCACAGGGTCCCAAACATGCTGCTGAGTGATGAGGAAACCGAGACTTAATCGTGCCAGGCATCAGTTTTTCATATTGTGACCATGTGTGTCTTTGTTTATGTATATTCCTGTTTGTTAATTTTGTAAAGTGTATCCCCAACTTTGACCCAGTGACATGCCAAACAGTGTTCTTGAGCTTGATATATTTTTTTTTTCATTAAAGTTTCAAAGCAAACAAACAAAAAAGAAATGTAGTGACAGTGACAATGAGGAAGGCTGTGTGCTCCCAGAAGATAGGAGTCCTTTCACACCCCAGACTCTGGGACAGTGCTGTGAAGGATCATGGACTAGATGGATGCAGCAGGCTGTGCTCCTCACCCTGAAGATCCCTGCCCGGGGCACCTCACCTCTTCCACATACTCTTGCTGTGCCTTCAGCTTGCCACCCCATCAAGAAGAGGCAGTAACACAAACGTGCATCTGAGATCAGGAACTCTTTTTCAGCAGAACAGACTCCTGGGCTTGGCTTTGCACAGCCCCCATGCTCCTGCTTTCCTTCCTTCACCCAACACTCACTGAAGTGTCTCCTTTGTGCATTGGTCTGGCACTAGGGATGTGAAGGTGACAAGGCTCTGCCTCTTGTCATGTGCAGGAGAGAGAGACTAGGAGACTGAGAATTATGGTGTGAGGTGATCGATAAATGGATGGGGGACCAGGGGGTGCTGAGGGAGCCCAGAGGGGGCAGAGGAGGGAGGGAAAACTTCCCAGAGGAGGTAAAATACAAGTTGAAGTTTAAAATTTGTGAAAAGGATTGTGTCAGGTAAGGGAGAAGCAGGAGAGCTTTCTACACAGGAAGAATTCTATGAGAAAGGCCTGGTGTTGACCAGGCAGGCATTATAAGCAGGTTATGTAGCTGAGGCAGAAAGTGGGGAAAAGCAAGGGACTCAGGGGTTAAGGCCTCAAAGGCCAGGCTACAGAGTGAGAGCTTTCTCCTGAGGGCACTGGGGAATAAGGAAAAGTATGGGAGTGCGGGGAGAGGGCAAGGCCACATTTGCGCTTCCCTATTGTGTCATATCTCACCAAGCATCAATCTCTGCTCTCCAGTGTTCTGAAAACTGTTAAGCATGCTCCCACTTCAGGGCATTTGCATGTGTTGTTCTCTGCCTGGAGAAGGAGGGTGAAGATTTACAGTTAGGGATGGGGGAGAGCTGAACTAAATATTGAGGCCTGGGCCTCACTCTGTGACCTGCCAGATGGCACTGGGTCATGCTTGAGTGTCCTGGGAAACGTGTGACTGATGGGGACTGGGCTCCAAGCATCGCATCGTGGGACATTGAGAAAGCATTATGCACCATTGGGGGAACACTTCAGGGGCCCAAGAGGGGCCTCATAGCAAGAGTCAAGGCACTTGGAAGGCACAGTCAGTGAAAGCCTGGGAGGTGGGTATTATCCCAGTTTCCAGATGATGAAACAAACTTAGGCTCATAGAGGGTTAAGTAACTTGCCAAAACTAGTGATGAACAAAGGCAGGATTTGAATCCAAGTTGGCTGACTGATAAGCTGCTAGGATTCTTCAGCCATCAGCTTTTGGTGAGACCAAAATAGAGATGGAGAGAGGTGGGCTGTGAGGTGAGGCTGGACAGGGTGGCAGAGCCAATGACCCCTGCCAAGACAGACATCTTGGATGAATAGAGTCGAGCCTGGGATGGGGTCCTATTCCTCCAGCTGTGAAGGTGCACTTAGGGGTCCGGAGAGAGAGAAAGTGAAAGCCTTGAGGGAAGCGGGAGGGGTGTGGTTGGGTGAGGGTGGGTCTGCCATTTTGGATGAGGCCCAGCCCCACGTACACCATCCACCTTTGAATAGCACCAGATCAAGTATCTGCCTCCCTCTTCCTCTCTTCCCCTCCTGCCTATCTTCTCCACCTCCACTACCTGGCCTGGCCTGCGCCTCAGTGCACCCTGTCAATGGGCCTCATCTAATCCCCTGACATTACCGCCTGACCGGTTTGGAGACTCAATTTAGAATCCCTCACCTCAGAACCCATCTTTCTCTCAACCTCTTGTCTCCTTCAGCTCACGGTTCAGGTCAGGGACACCCCAGACCCAGTCCCGAGCTAGGGACAGGGGTCTAGTATCTGTCCTGGACTTGCTATGTGACTCCAGGTAAGTAGCCATCCCACTCTGGGCCTTAGGCTTCTCATCTAAGTCTCCTAATCACATCAACCTATTTTGGCTTCTTCTCAGCATCTTGTTGCTTTAGGAATTTTTTTTAAATCAGTTCATATGTCTGTTTTTTGCCTAAACCATTGGACTGGGTGCCCAGAAGGAGCCTGGCCTGCCTGACTATTCCCCTCCAGTGTCAGCACACAGCAGGGGCCCCACCAAAATCTGCTGATGGCATGTATACATGGGTGGATGAGTGAACATATGTATCTCCTGCCTAAGCAGGAAGAGTATGGGCTTTCTCCCTCCACACCAGCCCCAAAGGGTGAGGGAAGGTAGAGTAATATTCCAGCCACCCACAAGATGGAAGCAGGGTGGAGTTCTGACTGACCACTCTCTGACTCAGCAGGTAGGCAGGGGCTGAGAATTGAACAATGATCCCTTATGAAGAGATTGGAGGACTTCCAGCCAAGGTGGAGGCATAGGTGGACACACTGTGCCTCCTCTCGCAACCAAAATTAAGGACAACAAATATTTAGAAACAAGAAAACAACCAGAACTCATAGCAAATTGAACTGTACGGAAGTCCAACAACCATTCCTCCACACCGGTAAGAGGGGTGGAGTCGTGGCAGGAAAAAGTGGAGGTGCGGACCCGGGAACACAGGCAGCAGTGGCTGGCGGTTCCCAAGTGTGCAGGTGACTGGCAGACCCCAGGCACCGGGTGGCAACTGTGCATACCCAGTGAAGGAGCACAAGGCGGCTGGCTGACCAGATGGTCCCACATTTGCACTCGCAGATAATCCAAGCGAAGGGAAAGCAGTGGAGAGGACTGGAATCCAGGAGAGAGCAGAGCAGGCGCCATTGTTCCCTCTCGGACCCCGCCCCCACAAACAGCATCACAACCCAGCGACTGGGCTGCCCCACCCTGGTGAACACCTAAGGCTCCACTCCTCACTACGTAACAGCTATGACCAGACCAAAAACAAAACAAAACAAACAAACAACAACAACAAAAAAAAACACCAAAAATGGCTCAAACCAGAGAACAAATCAAAGCTACAAAGTCAATTCCTCTAAGGCATGAAGAGATAGCCAACCTATCAGATGCACAGTTCAAAGCCCTGGTTATCAGGATGCTCACAGAATTGGTTGATTTTGCTCACAAATTAGATGAAAAAATGCAGGCTACAATACATGAAATGAAGGAAAACGCATGGGGAACCAATAGCAATGGGAAGAAAACTGGGACTCAGATCAATGGAGTGGACCAGAAGGAAGAAACAAACATCCGATCAGAAAATAAGGAAGAAACGAGAATTCAAAAAAATGAGGAGAGGCTTAGGAACCTCCAGACATCTTTAAACATCCCAACATCCGAATTATAGGGGTACCAGAAGGGGAAGAAGAAGAGCAACAAGTGCAAAACTTATTTGAACAAATAATAAAGGAAAACTTCCCCAATCTGGCAAAGGAAATAGACTTCCAGGACGTCCAGGAAGCTCAGAGAGTCCCAAAGAAGGTGGACCCAAGGAGGAACACACCAAGGTACATCGTCATTACATTAGCCAAGATTCAAATGAAGGAGAGAATTCTAGAAGCAGCAAGGGATAAGGGGACAGTCACCTACAAAGGAGTTCCCATCAGACTGTCAGCTGATTTCTCAAAAGAGACCTTACAGGCAAGAAGGGGCTGGAAAGAGATATTTGAAATCTTGAAAAGCAGGGACCTACATCCAAAATTGCTCTATCCAGCAAAGCTGTCATTTAGAATGGAAGGGAAGAGAAAGTGCTTCTCAGATAAGGTCAAGTTCAAGGAGTTCATCATCACCAAGCCCTTATTCTGTGAAATGTTAAAGGGACTTATCTAAGAAAAAGAGGATAAAAATATGACAGTGAAAAGACAGCAAAGTCACAGCTATTAAGAACCACACCTAAAACAAAAGCAAACTAAGCAAACAGCTAGAACAGGAACAGAACCACAGAAATGGAGATCGCATGGAGGGTTAGCAACAGAGGAGTGGGAGGAAGATAGAGGGGAAAAGGTACAGAGAATAAGTAGCATAGATGGCGGGTAGAGAATAGACAGGGGAAGGGCAAGAATAGTGTGGGAAATGTAGACGCTAAAGAACTTATGACCCATGGACATGAACTAAAGAGTGGGGGAATGTGGGTGGGAGGGGGTGTGCAGGGTGGAGGGGAATGATGGGGGAAAAATTGGGCAACTGTAATAACATAATCAATAAAATATATTTAAAAAAAGAGATTGGAAAGCTCTGGAGAGGGACCAGACCTAACACCTGTCTCTCTACCCACCCCTCTGCTGTAAGGCCTAGACAAGGGAGGGCTTTAGATGCACATCTGTCGGTGTGTGCTGTGCCTGGACGGAGGGCATCCATTGGCCCAAGATCTCCCAGGACAGCAAAGACTGGGATGTGTTTAGATTTCAAGACTCCTGCCCCCCAGCTGCAGATGTGTCTGTGTGCACACACTTGCCCATGGTGTGTATATACCCATGTATGTATATGTCTTCTGTGTGAATGCACCTCTGGCAGGGCCTCTTGTTGTGGCGATGCACTCACATATCCGTGCATTTGTGTGGACACCTGTGTACCTATCTGTACACAGGCTCTCCCTGTGCAATGTGTGCAGGCCTGTCTGGGTGTACGTGTTACAACATGTGTGTAGGTAGGGAGTGTCAGTGCCATGAGGGCAAGGACTTTTGTCTGACTTGTTCTATGCTCTATTCCAGCACTTCAAACTGGGGCCAGCACCCAGTGGTTGTCAACTGATACTGGAATGAATGAATGGATGGATGGATGTGTGAAAGTGTGTGCACATGTCTGGTGTGTGTCCATGCACCAACATGTGTGTAGATATGCACATGTCTAAGGGTGCACCTGGGTGTGGGTGATATTGCTCACAGGCCACCCCTCCTGTCCTTTTTCCAAACTCCTCTGAAGCCAGGGCACAATGCCTGGGTCCCTGTGGGGCGGAGCAGCTGGCCGCTTCTTCATGGGAAACTGGATTCCGGGAAGTGCAGAGCTGCAGGGAGCAGGGCATCCCCTTTGTCCCCCATAATCCCTCCCTGCCCTTGCCCCTGCCTTCCCAACATCCAGGGTTTAAGGTTGAGTTTGGGGGCTCTTGGGGACTAGTGTGTTACCTCAGTGTCCCCTTCCCTACCTGTTCCCTGCTTCTGGAGCTTCTGCATCTCCTCTTCTCCCCCATGTGACTCCTTCCCTCCCGCTTGGGCAGCTCCAGGGCTCACTCCAGGTATAAAGCCATCTGAGAGACAGGACAGGTGCCCAGAATGACCCAGAGACTGCAGAGAGGAAAAAGCGAAGGAGATAGCATGAGCTGTTTGCTGAGTGAGTGAGGGGGATGGGACACCAGGGCCCCAAAGACCAGGAGGTTTCAAAGGGGGCAATGCCTTGGCCTTCTGGCCCAACTGTGCCTGGCTGTTTTTGCATCTGCTGGGAAACACCAAATTCTTACACACAGAAGGCTTCATTCATCATTAATTAATTAATTCATCCATTCATTCAATAAGTAGTTTTTGAGTGCTTATTTTGTGCTAGGTAATAACCTAAGCATTTGGCCCTGTCTGGTGTGGTTCAGTGGATTGAGTGCCGGCCTGCTAACCAAAGGGTCACCAGTTTGATTCCCAGTCAGGGCACATGCCTGGATTACAGGCCAGGCCCCCAGTAGGGGGTGTGCGAGAGGCAAACACACATTGTTGTTTCTCTCCCTCTCTTTGTCCTTCCTTTCCCTTCTCTCTATAAATAAGTAAATAAAATCTAAAAAAAAAAAAAAAAAATCCGAGTATTTGCTGATAGAGCAGTGAACAAATAGACAAAAATCTATGGTCTCATGGAGATTTCATTCTGCACACAGACAGTAGGCGTACATGTAATAAATAAGTAAATTAGAATGCCTCGATAGAAGGTAAGTACAATGATCCAGGTTTATTAAATGAATGGAGGGATGGATGAATGAATGAATGAGCCTTCACTTTCGGCCTTCCCTTAAATTTTGAACTTCTGGGAATCCGGGAATCTAGAAAGGACAATAAAGGAGGCCATCCTGGTTTGCCTCTTATCTCCATTGCTTTCTGCTAGCAACCTTAAGAATTCCCCTGCCTCTGAGCCTTACACCGTTGGTGGGAACATAAACTAGGTTTGACCTTTGAGAGGACAATTCAGTAGCATTTACTCAAATTGAAAACAAGCATACCCTCTAATCCAGATATTTCCACTTTTAAAAGTGCCCACAGAGGCTGGGAAAGGGATGTTCATGGCAGCCCTTCATTCATTTGACAAATACTAAGCCCTGTGCTAGGTGCTGGGAAACCAGGTGTGGTTTCCTCTTTCCTGGAGCCAACAGTCTAGGGGCAGAGACAGCAACAAACACATAGACAAGCAAATAAATGAGGTAGTTGCAAATAGCACGAGTCTGTGAAGACTATAAATCTGGGAGAGGTCGAGGCTTTTGATATATGAGTTGCAGCCTGAAGTACAAGAAAGAGCCAGCCTTGGGAAGATTTGGGGGTGGTCCTGGCAGGCCTAAGGGGAATGTTGCAGAACAGAAAGGAGGTTAGTGAAGAGGGGCGAGGCCTTCTGGACAACACTGATGACTTTGGCTTTCACTCTGTGTGAGGTGGGAGCCACGGGAGAGTTCAGGCAGGGGAGGGATCTAAGGGGTTGGACTTGAGGGATTATAGCAGGGAGGGTGGAGGCAAGAGGGGAAGCAGAGACCAGCAGGGAGGCCACTGTAATGGTCAGGTGAGAGGTGCTGGCAGCTGGGATTCAGGGGGTAGCCAGCTACCTTTTAAGGACAGAGCCAACAGGATTTACTGTGAGGCTGAATGTGGAGAGGAAGGCCTCAAAGAGAACCCCATGGCTTCGACCTGAGCAACTGGAAGAATGGAAGTGCTGTTACCAGAGATGGGAGAAGACTGAGGGAGGGGACTCTAGAGCTGAGTAATGGATATTTTGAGTTTGAGATGCTTATTAATATCTAAGGGAAAACGTCAAGAAGAAAGTTGAATACATGGGTCTGGAGTTGAAGGGAATCTTCTGGGCTGGAAATCTACTTTCAGGGTGATTCTGCCCTGACTTGGATGTACAAGGTTGTTGTAGGCCACAAGGGCTATACCCATTAGAGTTGTTGCGAGGAACAAATGAATCAGTAGACAGGGTCAGCGGCATGGGTCTGACCTTGGATTTCTTCTGCCAGCCCCTCTCTGCCTACTGACCCTGCTGCTGCCACCCCTTAGCCTGGGGGTCCCCACTTCCCCAGCTGAGCCCCTCAGTCAAGCCTATAGCCTGGCCCTCTACATGCAGAAGAACACATCAGTGCTGCTACAGACTTATGTGAGTGATACTGGGCATGAGGGGGACGAAGGGAGAGGAACACTGCCTTCCTTGTCCAGCCCTGGATAGGGGAAACAGAGCAAGGCCAGGAGAAATTTCCTCCATGGGCCCGAGGGTACAGGGGGTCTGTCAACTAGAGACACACCCACATGAACATTGTCAAGGATGGCTGGTGACCCTGGGTAAGTCACTCTTTCTTAATGTCAGACTCCTCATCTGCAAAATGGGATGATGATCCCCCCTTTGCTGACCTGTCAGGACTGTTAGGAGATTCAAAGGAAGCATGCAGAGGGAAGGACTTTACTGGGTCATGATTATTCCACAAACATTTGATCCGTCTGCCATGCTGGGCACTCTCATTATCCTACTGACTCCCCAGCCAGTTCTGAGACATAGAGTTATAATTCACTTTACAGATAAGAAAACTGAATCTGAGAGAGGGTGAATAGTTTGCCAGAGGTCATACAGCTAATAACTGACAGTGCCAGGATCTTAAACCAGGTGCATGACATTCGATGCCAATCCCTGCCAATTCTCCCCACATCCCCCAACTGTCTAGAAGTTCAAATTGGCAGCCTGTTGGCTGGGTCTGACCAACAGATGTTTCGTGTTTGAGCCATGCAGTACTTGTTCAATTTGGAATACGAATGCCTGTCTTAAACAGACGCAGGGATCCCATTGATCAAAGCTCCTGCGCCCCCACTCCCTGTCCATCTTAGTCTTCCTTTCTTCCCCGAGTTACAACATCTGCCTGGACCCTGGACCTCTAGAGTTTGTGAGTCTTCCACTGTCCTATATTCCAGGCCCATGTGGAGTTACTAAATCTAGTTTCTAGTCCCATCCTACTATCATTCCATGGGTAGTTCGGGGTACCCTACGCCTCCTTCTCCACCTGTAAAATGGGAATGTGAAACTAGGCGACCTATCTGTGAGGGAATTTATCAGTGTGCAGTAAGATGCTGTGTGTCTAGGTTTGTGGAGGTAAGGACTTTAATGAAAAAAGGCACTCAACTAAATTTTATAATATTAACAATTACTTCTCAATGATTATAGTAAAATCAACCAACATAAACAACCAAACGCTATAAATAAAAAAGAAATATACAGGGCTGTAACTATATTGTCAATAATACATTGAGACCGAAAATATTATAATAAATAATTAGTATAATCTGTGCTCATGATATTAATGTAAATATATTATCCATTAACGGTGGCTTATCATGCTCTTATTGTATACCAGGTGCTGTGCTAAGAGCTTTATATATATTACTTATCATCTCACGATAACACTGCCACATGAGAATTATTGAAGCTGTGATTCAAAGTTGTACAACTTGTACATGGAGGAAACTAAATTGGAACCCAATAGAGCCCAGGCTCTGTGCTAGGACATCCCATCAACTCTCTGAAGGGTAAAGGATAGCAACTCCCCGTGGGAAGATGCTGATCTCATAAAAGGCAAATGTGAAATCACAGGGAGTCTCAGGGTACCCCTTTGGTTCCCTCACTCCTATCTCTGTTGCTCATGCAGCTCCAGTACCAGGGCAGCCCTTTTAGTGATCCTAGCTTCTCAGCCCCTGAGCTCTGGCTGAGCAGCCTGCCACCTGCCACCGTCTCCATCAAGACCTGGCATGCCTTGGATGATGGGGAGTGGCTGGGCCAAAGCCTTCTTGGCTTTGACCCAGCACCTCCAGCTCGTGGGGGATGACCAAAGCAGCCTGAACCCTGGCAGTCCTATCCTGCTGGCTCAGCTCAGGGCTGCGAGACTCAGGGCTCAAGGCCTATTGGGCAACATGGCTGCCATCATGACCACCCTGGGCCTGCCCATCCCTCCTGAAGAGGACCCTCTTGGGTTTGTCTCCTTTGGAGCCTCAGCCTTCTAGAGGAAATGTTGAGGCTATGTAGTGACCCAGGAATATGGCTACTGGACAGACAGAGCTGTGAAAGACTTGGCTCTGCTCAAGGCCAAATACTCTGGATAGAGGAGGTAGGACTTCCTGTCAGAGGCTGCGATACTCCTCCTGTTACAATGGATTCTTTTCTGCCTTGCTTCTTCACTAGAAAGAAAACACATCTTGTCTAGCAGATGGGGTTTGTGTGCCATATTTGGGGAACATTTCCTGGGAAACAGGCCTCAATTCCCTATTGCCTCGGCCTTCCTGCCTAGGTCCTAAGGCCTTCCTTCCAGATTTGGGTGGGATTCCGTGGATATCATTTCATGAGTTACCAATCCAGTGGTACAGGTTGCCCACTTCCTGGGTGGAGAAAAATGCCTCTTTGAAGAGGCTTCACTTCCACTCTATGGGGAACAGACAGTTGGTCTCCTTCCTGGGCTTTCCTTGAGACCTTCCCCTTCCTGTGATTTTGGGAAGGTCCAGGGGCTACCTTCATGTCTCCGTCTACCTCACTTCCTGTCTGAAGATATGGACTTTGTGGAGCAGGTGGGCCTCTCTTCTTGCTGGAGTTCATTTCCTCCCCTAGTCTCCTTTTCTGACTGTGCCACTGCTACAACTTCCCATCTTAAGGGGCTTTACTTCCTGATCAATGGCAGTTCAATTCTTAAAAAAACTAAGGATTCATGCCACATCTGTTTCCTGATCAGGACACATTCAGATTCATTTCTGTTCTGGGCTGACAATGGCATCCCTGGCCCAGGTCTCTCAGGAACCTCCTATTTATATTGTGGCTTTTGGGTATGTCTCAGGGGCCAGGCTATACCCCAAGGATCCTATTCTTCTCAAAGGTGTCTCCCCACTTTCAACAAGTATATATACTGGTAACTTTTGTGTTCTTTTTATTTTTTAACGTTTTATTTACAAAAAAATTGATTTATTATCAGAAATGAAACTCTTTTAAGGTGTAAATTGTTTCTCTTCACAGACCTGGCTTGGGAGAAGAGGAGATGCAAGAATAGGGCAGAGGGAAGTGAAGGAGGGGAAGGGCATGAAAGGGAGAGAGGGCAGGGATGGGATGGGGAAGGGAGAGGGCAGTAGGCAAAATGACTCTGGGGAGAAGGAGAGGAACAGAGGGTAACAGAGTGACAAAGTGTTCCCTTCCTGAGATGAGGCTGAACTGTACATGTGCTTATATGGGGCCAAAAGGAGATAAGAGAGAGGAAAAAGGGGCACAAAGTGCCCCCCAGAAACGGGTAAAGGCGGGGACCAAGAGAGACTTAGGCAGACCCAAGTGATGGAGAAAAGAGGGAGAAAGCAAGAATATGATGCACATGGAAAGTCACATATGGAGACAAGAAGGTCCCTAGAGAAAAATGAGGCAGAGAGCATGCAACGCAAAGAGAGACAACAGACAGAGAGATGGAGACACTGAGAGAGATGGAGAGATGAAGACAGCTGAGAAGAAGATGCCAGCGAACTGAGGACCGCCCCTCGCTCAGGCCGGGCCCCCAGGCACCAGTTGGCCCAGGTCGGCTTCGGTGCGGCTCACCCACTCGCGATAGAGGCCGCACACGCGGAGCCCCAGCACCTTGGCAGGAAAGACGCCGGCGGCGGTAGCAGCTGCTGCGGCAGCGGCGGGCTCCGGCCGTGGCCCGCGGGGCTCGGCGCCCAGCGCAGCAAGAACAGCCTCCACCGCGGCGCTCAGGGCCCGGGCCTGGCGCGCCGCGTCCTCCAGGCGCCGCAGCAAGAGCGGCGCGCGCGGGTTCAGCTCGGTCTGCAGGCGGCACACCAGGTCGAGCAGCGGTGGCAGCGCGGCCAGCGCCCCGGCGTCCAGCTGCAGCCGCTCCGGCGCCGGCAGGCCCGCGTGGCCGGGTGTCGGAGCGCTCAAGCCCACCACAGGCATCCGCGGAGGAGAGAAGCTCGGCAGCCCGAAGGGGTCTCCCTGGTGCTGCACCTGTGGAGACAAGGCCGTCAGTGGGACTCCCGGAACTCCTCCCGTCTCCTAGGGCCTCAGTATCTCCATCTTGCAAATGACAAATTCCTTCTAACAAAGTTGCTGTGTTTGAGGTAATACAAAACAACAAAAAAATTGCCTTTGTTTCCCCCTCTCTAAAGTGAAGATAACACTATCAACTTCATAACGTAGTTTATGAGCATGTTAAAAAGCTTAAGCCAGGTCCTGGCCCAGGGGAAAGACACAATAAATAATAGCTCTTCTATTAATGCTATCTTACGCACTAGGTTGCAATCCTGTTTCCACTACCTGTTCAGTTTCTTACAAAACCATTTTCCTTCTCTGAGCCTCAGTCTTCTGTAAAATGGGGGCGGGAGGGGGGACTGGAACAGCTCCCTGTCCTGTCTTCCAACCAGAGATCTCCATAAGATAGTGCATGAACTAGTCTGTTTCATTCTCTCCCCTCATCCTTGCTCACCTCTGCATCTGCCTGGCACACAGCAGGGACTCCATGAATAATTGTCATATGAATAAACAAACAAAAGCTAAAGGTGATTTATAATTTGTAAAACTGCTAGAACAATACCATTTATCCTTTGCTAACATCTTGCCTCTGGCTCAGGAATCGTGCTTGCTGGTTAAACACACCACACTACTCCTAATCTTCCCAATAATGGGTGTGATGATAATGATGATGATTTTGAAAATGAGCACGTTGGGGCTAAAGAGATACAGTGACTTGACCTAGGTTACCCATCTAGGAAGGGACAGAGCTGGAGTTTGAACCAAAGTTGGTAGGACTACAAAACTAGCTCTATTATCCCACTACATGTTGTCATAGTTGTTACATCATTATTTTAATGTTATCACTCCTGCCCAAAGTCACAGCAATGTGTCAGGCCCACTGTCTGCCTGATTCAAAACCATAACGTTTATCCACTACACCAGAAAATTTAGGAAAATTTCTTCTTTCCTTGGGTTGGGCCCTCTATCCAACCAAAGATGTTGGCAGATCCCTTTCCTTTGCAAAAGTCCCCTCTTGGGATGGGATTTTTGTCACAGGTTGAAACCCTTCCTTGGCCTCTCTGCATAGCACAGGTAGAAGAGTTCGCAGCTCATCTTGTTCAACTTCCTCCTTTTATAGCTGGAGAGACCAAGGCTCATGAAGGTGAGGTCACAAAACCACATGGAACCTAGAAGCTAGGTATCTTGTCTCTCAGACCAGACATCTCTTCATTCTCAGGTTGCCTCTGTCTTAAACCATCAAGGAGGGAGCCTCCAAGCAGAGGTGGACAGAGGGGCATTTGGGGCACAAAGATGGTCCTCCTCCAATTTTCTCTGTGGCCAGGGCCAAGTTACTGATTCATCTCGGAGCCCCAATTTCTGCAGCTGGGAAATGAGGTGGAGAAAAACTGGTGGTCAGGAAACCCTGTGATTTGTACTTCCTTGTACCCCAGGCCTCTGGCACCCCCATACCCATCCACACTCACATATTCCTGGAGCAGCTGCTCAGCATATTTGGTGAGGAGGCGGGCAAGGCTGTGTGTCTGATGGATCTTGGCCTCCAAGAGGGGAAGGGATGAGACTGAGGAGTCAGCCTGGGGGTTTTCTGGTGGGAAAAGGAGGGGAGGAATGAGGGTAACCCAAACCCCTACTCCTGACCACTTTCTTCCTGAACCCAGAAGCTCAGATTTGAATTCCCCAACTTTTAAGCCAGGCAGGTTCTGCCCCATTCCAACTGAGGGAAAATGAGGCACCAGATATTTGCCATATGGTTTTTCTACCTGAAATATGTTTCCTGTCCTCAATTTACTATTGGAATATTATTAAAGCCAAATTCAAATACTGCCTCCTCAGTGCAGCCTCAGATTCACCCCTCTTTTAAATTAACTTCTTCTTTCTACTTAAGGCCTTTTCTTCATACTTCCAAGATAGTTATTTTAATGGCTCTCTTATCTGTGTGAATTGGTTTCATCCTGGAAGCCCTTTGATGGTAAGGCTCACATATCCCTGTATCTCTGTGATTGTTGGTGGAATTCAACATCACGAAAGCACAGAACATATCGGAATGCGCCTTTCAGCTCATTTTACAGACTGGGAGACTGAAGTACCATTCCCTCTCCGATAGATTTTTTTTGCGCAAGGCCTGGAGCTGGGCATCAGGTAACATCAACGAATGAGTGATCAGTTTTGCTTAACACAATCTGTATGGTGGTGCCTTAGGAGGACTACATTTCCCAAGATGCCCTGCGCACGCACCCAAGGCATGCTGGGGGATGTAGTCATAGCTCCGCAACTCCCGCCCCGCACCACCTCCACCCTGTCTGAGTTTCCCACCGCCTATTCCCATCCTCATCAGCCTTGACTTTCGTCTCCTGTTTTCATTCACTATCTCCTGTGGCCCAAAGACTTCCTCTCCTAACTCTACCCCTCCTTCTGGCCCCCCGCTCTGATTCTTTCCCAAAACTCAAAAGAGGGTCCAGGCATACAGCCTCAGCCACGACCCCAGTCCTCCCCCAGGGTGTACTCGAATCGGTGATCTAACCCCGGAGACCACGTACCTGAGGAACTGCCCCAGACCTCCTCTGAACTCTAGTGCTAGCACCTTCCCACAGCTCACCAACAGCTCACCGCTTGTTACCTGACACCCGGGCCCTGCTCTCCCCCGCCCCCACTCCCCCTCAGGCCGCTCCCTTCCCGGACCCGGAGGTAGCGGGGCCCAGACCCCAGTTTCCAGCCCTTCTGACCACTGTTCTCCTTGAGCACTCGGCATCTGCCCTTCAGCCCCTTACCCAGACTTCCCTCCCTCCGGCTCATGCTGGCCCCGGGCTGATCCCAGTTGCCTCCACGCCCCCCTTCCAAGGGGGGCAGAAGGGGGAAAGGGGTAGGGGCGGGTCCGGGCGCAGCCAATCAGGGCTCACCCCCCCAAAAAAAATTCCTCCGCCCCAGGCGAGTTTCCTTGTCCCTGAGCTTAGTTCACTGCTTGCGCTGCCTAGTCGAGAAAGGGGCCTGAGGAGGGCGGCAGGTTGTCGGTATGGTGGACTTGGGACCTCAGTGCTGGGGGCGTCTAGGCCTGAATCGCATCAAGAGTAGGACGCTCAGGCTCGGATCTGGGGCAAGGCTTGGCTCGTGGGCTGCTTTTCGGAGAAAACTGGGGAGATAGGAGAGGGTGGAGCTGGCTGGACAGGAATGTGCCGGCACTCTTTCTTGACTGGGAAGGAGTGGGAGAGGGAGTTAGAGAGAGGCGAAAAAAGGCCCTAAGGCTTGGGCTGCACCTGCCCAGACATACACCTCCTGGCCTTAGATACTTTTTGCTCTGTCTCCTCCCACTTACTAGGAGGGGGACTGATACACCAGCTCACCTCACTTTACCGGGCTCAGTAAGAGAACCCTTCTGACACCCGCTTCTACTGCATACAGACTAATTCTCACACAGGATCAAACTACAGAGACAGGTACAGAGTCGGGTATCTTACCCACGTCACCTCCACTAACCTAGTGCAGACAAATGGCTACTTTGTCCTGGGCTCTGGGACTCAGAGGTGATCCATACTTGCTCTCTGATTCCTTGAGGAGCTCACAGTCTGATGTGGGAGACTACAGACAACAGCAGGTAATGTGAGTGAAGGGACTGGGAAGGAGGCCTGGGTGTCTGTGAAGGTATTGCCAGAATAAAGGAAGAAAGGGATTACTGGCAGAGGGCACAGCAGTTAAAATTCATGAAGCCAGATTGTTGGTAGGGGCCACAATCACATACTTATTAACAGCAAATATTTATTGGGTATTTACTATGTGCGAGGCACTGTTCAAAGAGCTATACACTTATTAATTCACTCCCGTGTTATAGTTGAGGAATTAGAGACAAGTGACTTATCCAGGGTCACTGGATAAGCAGAGGTGGGATTTTACCCCAGCAGTCTGGCTCCAAAAATGTTGTCATAACCATCTTCTTATACTTTAACCTCTGTGGACATAGTCACATCAAAACACACACACACACACACACACACACAGCAACACAAGTTAATACATGTCATATCTGCTGGCAAACAGCTTCAAATCAATCAAGACATGCTCATTTAAAATAAAGTTTTACTTGAAGTATAATATACGTAGGGAAAAGTGCAAACATCCACGAATTTTTAAGAGTAAATATGACCAGGGAACCAGCACCAGATTAAGAAACAGAACACAACCAGTTCCCAGAGACCCCTCTTAGCCCCTTACAGTCCCAGAGTGTCCACTATCCTGATTTCTCACACCATAAATTAGTTTTGTCTGTTTGGAACGTCATATAAACAGAATCATACAGTGTGTACAGTTGTATCTGACTTCTTTCCTGAGACTTGTTCCCCTTGTTGGAGGTAGCAGGACATCATGCTCCTATCTGTGTCCAAGGTGTGAATAGGCTACAGCTCCTTTTCCACTTTCCTTCGATGGGTTGTTTCCAGTTTGAGGCTGTTATAAATAGTACTATGAACGTCCCAGTACATGTCACTTGGTGTTCATAACTACGCATTTCTGTTCGGTGTTGATGTAGGAGTGGAATTGCTGGATCATAACGTTGGGGTGTATTTTGGGCTTCAATAGAAAGCTGCGCTTTCCAAGGTGTCTTTACCAATTTACACTTCCCAGAAATATGAGAGGTCCAGTCGCTCTACTTCTTCGCCTACCTTCGGTGCAGTCTGTCATTCTCATTTAAGCCACTCTGGTGGACAGAGACCCAGTGTCTGGCACGTACTTGGCACTCGGTTAATAGATTGTTAAATGAATGGGTGAAGAAATAGTTGGAGAGTGTAGACCTAGACCCTGGCGAGGGTGAACACACACACACAGGCGTGTGCGCGTTTCAGGAACGCCCACGCGCAGCGGACGCACACCCGGACACAGTCTCTCTCGCTCTCCCAGCGCCCACGTGGTCTTGAACGAACCTCCAGCCCTGCCGCGCGTGTCTACTCGCGGAGCTACCCACGACCTCCCTTTGGGTGGCGGGCAGGGGGCGCTGCGCGTCTGGGCGCCCCGAGGGGGCGGGCCGGGGAGGGGCGGGGCTGGTGGGCTTCCAGGCCTGGTTCTGGCGGTACGCTCTGTAGGGCAGCTCCGGGGACCGGGCGGGGCGGGGCGCGGCGGCAGGAAGCGGGGCGGGGACTCGCGGAGACGCTGGGGAGCGAGGGAGGGCGCGGCCAACTCCCGGAGGGACGTCTGGCGGAGGGAACGGCGACCCGGCCTGGCGCCGAGCCTCAGCCCGCCGGACGGGAGGCGGCCCAGCCGCGGGCTCCGTCTCGGCCCCAGCCCCGCCAGCATGGCCGGCCGGACCGTGCGGGCTGAGACCCGGAGCCGGGCCAAGGATGACATCAAAAAGGTGATGGCGACCATCGAGAAGGTCCGGAGATGGTGAGCACAGTCCCGAAGCCAGGGACGGGACCTGGCGGGGCCACTCCCCCTCTAAAGGCGTCTATCCTCCTTTCACCAGCTGTGGCCCCAGGTGTTAGGTGTGCCCCCCAGCTGCGCCCTGGTTCTACTGGACTCTGTCCCTCTTCTCCTGGCTACACCCTGGGGTCTACAATGCTTGTTCCCCAGCGGCACCCTCCCAGAGCAGGAGCCCCCCATTTATTCCCCACCTTCTAAAGCTCTGACACTTCTCCAGAAAGTATGCCCGGATTTCACGCCAGGCCCGTAGCCGTGTGCCCCATGTATACCCCAGGGGTTTGCGAGCCATGGCCCCAAGCCTCTCTCTCACTAGAGGCTCCCATGTATGTCCTGGGGTCTGCAGAGCTCTCTTTCTCCCTCTAACTATGGCCCATCAGCAAAACTGCCCCTTCTCTATGGACCACCCCCACCTCTGCAGGTATCCCCAGATGTGTCTAGCTGCTGAGTGGGGCTCTCAACTCAGGCCTTTCTGACCTAGTCCCCCAACTCTCCCACAGGGAGAAGCGCTGGGTGACTGTGGGCGACACTTCCCTTCGTATCTTCAAGTGGGTGCCAGTGGTGGACCCCCAGGAGGAGGTGAGCAAGCTCCCCCACACCAGACCCTGCATCTGTGCAACCCCAGGCAAGCCCCTCCCCATCCTGGCCTCCACCTCCAGTCCCCACTCTGAGACCTCAAATACAGCAGCCCAGACACATGTTAACAATTATTGGCAACTCCACCCCTTCTCCTTTTTTCCTCCTCCAGACCCCAGAATTCAAGACCTAACCCAGTGTGCACCACCTCTATCATCTCATGCAGGGCCTTTTGCTTCTTTGTGCCTCAGTTTACTTATTTGTAGGGTGGGGGTTCTGCAAGTGCAAACTGATCCTTGCCCCTCTTATCCCCAGGAGCGAAGGAGGGCAGGTGGCGGGGCAGAGAGATCCCGAGGCCGGGATCGTCGGGGCAGGGGTACCAGCCCCCGAGGGGGTGGCCCTCTCATCCTGCTTGATCTCAATGGTATGTAGGGATCTTGGGACTTGGGGTGGGGGTGCTATGGGATTGAAGGAGGAGACTGGGTACCTCAGGCCCAACCCTTTCAACTTTTGCTCTCACAGATGAGAATAGTAACCAGAGTTTCCATTCGGAAGGCTCCCTGCAGAAGGGCACTGAGCCCAGCCCTGGTGGTACCCCCCAGCCCAGCCGCCCTGCATCACCTTCTGGACCACCAGAAGGGGTCCCGGAGGAAGCTCAGCCTCCACGGCTAGGCCAGGAGAGAGGTAGGACCAGGTGCCTCCCAGGAGCCCTCCCCTCTGCATCTTGTGCTCTCCCAAGTTGAAGCTACCAGCTTATCCCCGTACCTGTTTCCCCTCCAGTGTTGCCTCCTCGGGAGGCCTTCAATGACTCCTGTGGAAGGTCACTGCCCTACTTCTAGTGACTGTCTTCTTCCTCTTGACTTCTTCTGGTCTGTTGATAACTTATCACTGCCTGGGATTTTCATGTAAATTTAATTTTTACTACCTGAGTATCTTTTCCCCCTACTCCCACCCCGTCAGCTTCCTGAATGTTGGGTCCGTGTTGATCTTGTTTGCCACTGTATTTTCAGAACACCATGCAGCACATAGTAGGTGCTCAGTAAATATTTGCTGAGAAATAAATAACAGTGATAATTCTAAGAGTCATTAATAATAAGTGATAATAACAGCTAATACTTACTGAGCTGCCACTGTGTGCCTAGCAGTCTTCTAAGCATTTTACATGTTTTATTTTATCTCATTTAATCCCCACTGCAGTCCTGCGAGGGTTGTTATCACCGTTTATAGATGAGAAACTGAAACCCAGAGCAGCTAAGTAAGTTGCCCCAGGTCACACAGCCAGTGAGCCAGCGTGTTAGGCATGAATCTTCCTTAGCCTCTCTTTCTTCCATATAGTCAATCCCCTACTTGGTCAGTACCATCTCCCAACATTGCCTACCTTCCTTTCCCTCCTCAGGCTCTGTCATCTCTCACCTTCACCTGGTTCCAGCCTTCTTGTAGGTCTCCTTTCCCCCAGTCACCTCCACACAACTGACCGTCATTTTCCTGCTCAAAGCCTTCAGAGACTCCCCATGGCCTTTGTCGCCGAAGTTTGGCACTCTGGGCCCTTTGTGAACCATCCCCTCCTGACCTCACTGCTCCCTTCAGGAATACCGTGATTTGGGCCTATGGCTGCAACTAGATTGTTCCATGCACTTCTGTACCTTTACTAGTACTAAAACAGTAACTGGCATTTATCGAGCACTTAACTATGCACCAGACACTGTGCTAAGAGCCTTACCTATATTATGTCATTTAATCCTCTCAACAGTCTTCTGTGGTAATTACTATAATTATCCACATTTTACAGATAGGAAAACTGAGGCCCAAGGGAATTAAGTCCCTTGCCCAAGGTTAGAATTTGAACCCAGGGAGTACAACCCCAGAATTAGAATCTGTGTTCCCTAAATATATTTCCCTCTGTCTAAAATGTGCTCCACTTGCCAATCTGTCCACCTGATCAAATCCTACTCACCTGTCAAGATCCCACCTAAATGTCCCTCCCATGTCTTTCCTGGGTTGCAGCCAGGTGCTCTTCTCCCTCCTCAGTGCTCCCATAGCCCGGGGGCTCATGTGACTGGTGTGTGTTTCCCCCTGGTCTGTCCTATGGCATGGAGCAGCTGCTCAGGGAATGTCTGTTACCTTGACGTTCCAGATCCTGGGGGTATAACAGCAGGCAGCACCGATGAACCCCCAATGCTGACCAAGGAGGAGCCTGTTCCAGAATTGCTGGAGGCTGAGGTGAGAGAGGCCAGAAGGCTGAACTCCTGGGTTTTGGAGGGAATGGGATTCTGGGGCAGCCAGAGGCTTGGGGGATGCATTCTTGAGGTCCAGGTGGGAAATGTAGACCTCAGATTCAGCGGAAGCTTAGAGCTGGGTTCTTGGGACTAAAAAGGAAAGGGTGTTTCAGAAACAAAGTCCTGCGGGCTGGATCAGGGCTGTTTTAAGACCATTAAAAGCCCAAAAGATCATGGTGCTCCTCTAAGTGTTATTTGTTTAAATCCTAATCTATACAATTAGCTTAAGAAAGTCCCCCATAAACTTCTGACTTTTCCCACAAGGACTACTTTGATGCCTTTCCCAGGAATATCAAATATCAACTCCTTTCCCCAAAATAGTATTGTTTCTGGTGCCCTACTTAATCTGCATCCTGGGTACCTGGCTCTAGGCTAGACTCCTGGGTCCGGGAGGGGAGTGGAGTGGAAGCTTTGGAGAAGGCAGAGGCTAGGAGGCTGCCCTCCTGGGTTTGGGTGGAGCTCACCCCTGTCCACCCTTCCTCTCCAGGCCCCCGAAGCTTACCCTGTCTTTGAGCCAGTGCCACCTGTCCCCGAGGCAGCCCAGGGTGACACAGAGGACTTGGAGGGCGCCCCCCCACTCAAGCGCATCTGCCCAAATGCCCCTGACCCCTGAGAAGCCTGTCTGCCTTTCCTGTTGTCCCAGGGGCCCCTTTGACTTTTTACAAATAAAGACCCTTTTGTAATTTTGTGTCATGTCATTTCCCCGTCAGGGGCTGGGGAGGGTCTTTGGAGACAGTTTTGTCTCAGGCTCCATTTCTCAGATGGTGTCACTGAAGCTCTAAGAGGATCTTCCTATAGTCACACCATGAATCAGATATAGAATGGGGACTTGAGCCAGGACCCCAACTCACCCATACTCCTTCCGCTTTGCCCTGTATCCCTTACCTTTGACCATTCCTGACCTTCAGCCCTCCTCTGGGAATCCAGGGACCCAGGCTCAGCAATTACCAAAGCTCTGGGCAATCCCCATTCGTACACAGGAACATGGAGGCCCTTTGGGGCCTGGGACAACTCAACCCCTTTGCTGGCCTCAGGAAGCTACAATATAGTGCCTCCTTGCCTCTGCTTAGTCATCCACTGGAACCCCTTCCCACACTTCCAGTTGAGTCTTACTTGTCCCCAGCCTGATCACCACCTCCTCCAGGAAGCCTTCCCTGACCCCAGGCACAGTCAGTTCCCCGTCTTTTGGTCTCTCACAACCCTCTGTGCTTCCCTCTCTTAATCTCAGCATTTATCAGGCTGTTTGGGATGGTTGGTTTGTGTGTCTGCCTTGTTCACTATGCTGTGGGCTCCTGAGGCAAGACTTGGTCCCCAGTGGTACTTAGGCACAGAGCAGTCATAGCAACTGCTTGGCAAATGAATGAATGAATGAATGAATGGGCTGAGGCTATCCAGGAAGGCTTCTCTGAGGAGGTGGCACATAAGCTGAGCTCTGAGAGATGAACCTTAGTGTGTTTTTGTTTGTTTTTTTAAAGATTTTATTTATTTTTAGAGAGAAAGGAAGGGAGGGAGAAAGAGAGGGAGATAAACATCGATTGGTTGCCTCCTGTATGTGCCCCACAACAAGGACCTGGCCTGCAACTCAGGCACACACCCTGACTGGGAATCAAACCAGTGACCTTTCAGTTTGCAGGCTGGCACTCAATCCACTGAGCCAGGGCCAGTGTAGTAGATTTGAAGTCAGAAGTCCTGTTGCAAGTCCTGGCTCTGTTACTCACTAACCATGTGGCTCTGCATGGATCATTTCCCTTCTCTGAGCCTTAGTTTGTTCATCTCAGCAGTGGGGAAAATAACCAGGCCTCATCTGTTCCAGTGTTTTATGGGAACCTTCAAATAATACAAAGCACTTTCATTCATTCTTGTGCCTGCAAGACAGTCAGGGTCAGGTGTATTAGCCCTATCACTATTTTTAATAAAGGAAGAGATTGAGGTTCAGAGGGGACCAAAGTGGAACCTTAAAGAACTACTAGAAAGTATGAGGGTGTTTCATGACCGCAGCTGCCACAGTAGTAGCTGAGCCAGGGCTGGCTGGGGGAGGCAGGTGTGCAATGACATGTATTCATTTTCTGTCGCTGCTGTAACAAATTAGCACAAAGTTAGTGGCTTAAAACAACACAAAATTATTATCTTACTATCCGGATGTTAGAAGTACAAAATTAGTCTTAATGGGCTACATGTCAAGGTGTCTGCAGGGCTGGCTTGTAGGGGATAATCTGTTTCCCTGCCTTTTCCAGTTTCTGCACACCACCTGATTTTTTGCCTTGTGGCCCCTCCTTCCATCTTAGAACCCAATAGTGTAGCATCTTCCAAACTCTCTTGCTCTCTGCTTCAGTCATCAGGTCTCCTTTTCTGTGTCTCCTGTCTCCCTTTATTGTATAAGGAACCTTGTGATTACATTGGGCCCACCTGGATGATCCAGGATACTCTTCCCATCTCAAGGTCCTTAACTTAATCACATCTGCAAAATCTCACTTGCCTGGCAAAGTAACATAGTCACAGGTTCTGGAATTAGGGTGTGGACATCTTTGGAGGGCCATTATCCAGCCTCACTATTTGTGGTAATAATTTCAGCCATTTTCTGGGTGTGTGGGTTATCTCATTATTCCCTTCAACCAGCCCATGGGGTGATGAGAGTGCTCTGCAAACTGTAAAGTGCCTTGTATAGGTTAGTAGTACAGTATTATGGCCCAGGATTCAGGCTTTGGGTTTGAATATCAGCATCTCCAGTCATTCACTGTGTTAACTTGAACAGGGACTTAACATCTCTGTGCCTCAGTTTTTCCATCGATAAAATGAATAGTAACATCTACCCAGTGAGACCATTGTGAGGATTAAATACATGGACAGAGAATACTTGGCTAGGCACATAGTATATGTTTAATAAATGTCAGCTGTTTTTCCTATTACCCCATTTTACAGATGAGGATACTAGGGTATAGGGACAGAGGCCAGAGACTTGCCTGTCAGTGAGACTGGGGAGGAGAAGTCCATTTCTGAGCAGCCTTGAAAGGCTAATGCTTGAGTCTCCCTAATCTCTCCTTCTCCTGGTCCCAGTCCCCAGGCATTTATTTGTTTCTTAGCCCTGGCTACACAACCCCCACTCCCCTACTCGTGACTGGGTTTGTTTGTTTATTTATTTATTAAAGATTTTATTTATTTATTTTTAGAGAGAGAGGAAGGGAAGGAGAGTGGGAGAGGAACATCAATGTACAGTTGCCTCTCACATGCGCCCTACTGGGGACCTGGCCCACAACCCAGGCATGTGTCCTGACTGGGAATCAAATCAGTGACCCTCTGGTTTGCAGGCCGGCACACAATCCACTGAGTCACACCAGCCAGGGCTGACCCGATTTAAAAGCTACCTTTTCTATAGCCAAATTCCTCCATCATCACCTTACCATGCCCACCCCGCCTCCTCCCAATGTCCATATTTTTCCTTTTTGTAATTGTTCTACCCCTGGCTCTGGGGTCCTGGCCCAGTGCCACTCTTCCCCTCTGCCAGTCTCTCCTCTCCCTGATACCTTAAATATCTCTTGCCCTGGGCTAGCTCTTTTCTTCCTGACACTCTTCTCCTTGCTGGGACCTGCCTACTCCTTCATTCAATGGTTCCCAAGTCTCTGCCTCCAAGTTCTGCCTTCTACTTCCAGACTCAAAGCACATGCCTTCAAGACGTCTCCACTGGGATGTCCCATAGAACCTGAGCCTCATCCTCCTCCCAACCTGTTTCCACCATCCTGTGCCAAGAAATGTCTCCATGATACCAGAAATTGGCCAAGATGGGAGCACCCAGAAGTCAGAGTCAAAATCCCATGTGCTATCATGACACGTTAAGTGTCTGTCCTAAGTAACTCTATCCTCTGCCCCTTTCTCTAGGGTCCCACTCTTTTCTGGGTGGTTCCCTGCGGGTTTCCCTGCTTCACTCTTGCCCACCCCCAATCCATTCTCTGCCCAGCATCTGGGCGGTCTCAGAAACCCAAATCTGTTCACGCTACTACCCTGGGTTAGAACCCTCCAGTTCTCATCACCTGCAGGACAAAGCCCACACTCTGACACTTGCACCCTTCACAGCTACCCTTGGAACACTTATATTGCCTTCAAATAGACGCCACTGACTTTCCATCTCTAAGGCTTTGCTCATGCTATTTGCTCTGCCAGAATGTCCCTCTCATCCCCTCTAAATCTGGCATATGCCTTGCTTTTCAAACCTCTGCTTCCTGGTGGGGTTTTCTCTCCTTTCATGCCCCCTGCACCCTCCTCTGCCGTTTCGTGGAGCCCCAGTTATTACCCTGTGATGGTCTGTGTTTGCTGTGGTACCAGGCTGTGAGCTCCACTAGGGAGAGGAATTCCTTTATTCGCAGCAACATGTATTGTGCTCTTACTGTTTGCTGGGTACTTTCCTAGGCCCTGGGGGATACAGCATAAACAAAACAACAAACAACCCTGCCTTCATGGAGCTTACTTTCAGTAAATTATATCTTATGTAAGAAGTTAAAACTACTTTTTAAAAAACAGAGCAAGGAAAATGGAAAAGAGTGGATTGCAGTTTTAAATAGGGAGCTCAGAGGAGGCCTTACTGAGAGACATTTGATGAAAAACTTGAAGGAGGTAAGGGAGAGAGCCATGCAGATATCTGGGGGAAGAGCATTCTGGGCAGATGGAACAGACAAAGGCCCTGAGGGGCAGTGTGCCTGGAAAGAGATCAGGCAGTGTGGCTGGCGGGGGAGGGAGGAAGGGATGGAGGATGGTGGAAAATGAGGTCAGGTCAGGAAGGGCCGCATAGGCAAGGCAGGCACATAATCTCTTATTCAAACTTTGAGAATAAAAGAGGATGATGTATTTATAATTATGCCCAGATAACAGGTGAAACCTGAGATAACCAGAATGTATTGTCATCCTGTTGGAGGCCGTTGTCAGGACTTTGGCATTTACTCTGGGACAGATGAAGAGCTACTGAAGGAGTCTGAGCAGAGGAGTGACATGATCAGACTTAGTTTTTTTCCCTAATATTTTATTATAAAAAGTGTTAAACATATATCAAAGTTGCAAGAATTTTACAGGTAGCACCCATATTTTCACCACCTGGATTCTATAACATTTTACTGTATTTGCTTTATCCCATATCCATTTCAAAATAAGGTGCAACGGTACACTTCCTTCTAAACACTTCAGCATGCACATCATTAACTAGTATTTATTTACAAATTTGTTCTTCTTTTCTATTGAGGCAAAATATTCATGTAATGAAATGCCCAGGTGTTAACAGTGAATTTCAACAGATACATACATCTGCATAACACAAGCCCTTATCAAATATGTCACTATCTTCCCCCAGTTCCTGCTGCCCCTCCCCTCCCAACTTCCCAGAGGCAACCATTGCTCTGATTTTCATTTTGATTAGGTTAATTTGTTCTGGAACTTCATGTGCATGGAATTATATAGTATGAACTCATTCGAATCTGTTCTCTTTGACTCAGCATAATGTTTTTGAGAATCATCCATACTATACTTGGGTCCGAAGTTTGTCCCTTTCTATTGCTTGGCGGTATTCCACGGACTTGGGTTTGACTAGGATTGCTCTGCCCCATGGAGGACAGATGGGTCTAAGTCCCCTCCCTGTTTCTAGCTACCTGAACAAGCCTGTCAAGCCTGGGATTCAGCCCCAGGTGAGTGCACCCCAAGGAAATAGATGACCCTTTTGCCAGCAACCTTTCTAGAATGTAGAGTCAGTAGCATCATTCCCCCAGAAATCTGGGGAGAGAGAACTATACCAGGAGGCAGGATCTAACATGACAAAGCATCCTGGTTTGCCTACTTCCTTCAGCACTTAAGTTCCATGTTCCAAGAAATCACTCAGTCGTGAGCAAACTGGGATGGATGGTCACTCCAGCCAGATCCCACCACTACCCCTTTCTAACCCCAGACTGCACTACTTTCCTCCAAAGGATGGATTTTCCTCAAATTCTAAACTGGCCTGCTCCTCCCCTGCTCTCAAACTTCCCAAGGCTTTTGCCTGGAAACCCAAAGGATGTACAGGCGTGCCTCAGATTTTGCAAGTTCCATTCAAGGCTACCATCATAAAGCAAGTATCACAATAAAGTGAGCCATAATATTTTTGCTGGTGGAGGGACTTGCCTCTCATTTGTAAAAAAACACAACACCTGTGAAGCACAACGATGTGAGGTATGCTTGTACTCAGCCTACAGCAGTGATTCTTAAATGTTTCTGCACATTGGAACTACCTAGGATTGTGTAATACCTGGTTTGTACCCGCAGACATTTTCAATAGTATGGGAGGCAACTTGGGTATTGGGCTTTTTAAAAGCTTCACAGGTGATGCTAATATGCTGCAAAGTTTGGAAACCATTGGCCTACGGATATAACTTGTTTGGCTTACATAGTGTTGAATATGTTGCAAACACTTAAAATCAAGTGATTTTGTATAAAAAAAAATCTGAACTCCCAGCTACCTTTGACAAAACAGACTGTCTGAGACACTGAGGCTGCCTCCAAGCTGGTACTCGCCCGGCGGTGTGGAGCATTGACTGCCCCCAGAGACAGAGCCCGTGTATTCCCCAGCTGCATCCCCACCACTCCTTAGTGTCTTATTCTTCTCATTTATGTTTATTTGCATGGCCTGCAGGCTAATGTTTGAGCTCTGCAGCCAAGCATTGAGGCCTTGCAGGTGCAGGCCTCTACTCACCTCCTCAGCCTCTTTACTTCCTGCCCTCCAGCCACATGGTCCTAGTGGTTCCCTTTCACACCTGCCTTTGCCCATGCAGTTGCCCCCCGAAAACTCCTTATCATGGCAGAAGAGAGCCTGCCTGCTCATCTTGGCCCTGGTGCATCTCTCTCACTCCTTCTCTCTTCCATAAAACACACAGAACTTCGAACACACTGAAATCTTTCCCATCACAGCACCTGCTGTCCTTCTGGTAACTCTTCCCTTCCTCTTTCTTTCTGGCTGATGCCTACTTATTCAGCCTTGGCTTAGATCTCACCTCCTTCAGGAAGGTTCCCTGACTCTTAAACTAGGTCAGGTACCCTATTAGTCACTATACTTCCTCTTTCGCTTGACATCTTACTTGCCCTGCTAGAGTAAGGTCACATTGTTCATCTGTCCTCCTAGGGCCTAGTGGATTGCCTGGTAAATAATAGGTGCTCATTCATGAAAGAACAAGTAAACACATGTCCCTTTCTCCACTGGCAAAATTATACTCTTCTTCTGCTTACATTTTTATTATAGCATTCAAAACTCTGTTCTCTTGGAGACCCAAAACCTCCCTGAGCTCAGGTCCATCTCACAGTGGGCCTGGTGAGTCCCCAAAACTGTCCAGTTCCAGACTGAATAACTGAACAGGCACACTCAGCGATGGGCAGAATCCCCGAGTTGGTGACTGGGTCTCTGCGCTGCTGTGGATGCGGGCTGTCTGATTGGTGACGCAGGGGCAGAGCACAGTAACATACTTTCCATTTTACATTTGCCTATTGATTTTAGCCGGCAATGGCTTTTCCACTGGTCCCCTCTGTTTTTCCTCCAGTCATGTCTGGGAGGTGGCTGTGGTGTAGAGGAGGCCCAAGCAGCAGGATAGGAGTGGCTTTTCCAGGTTCAGCTGATTTGTACCAACTGAGTGATCTCGGGCACATCCCTTACCTCTCTAGACCTTAGCTGTCTGTCTGAAACATGGAGCCAATAATCTTTTCCTCATCTTTGGGCCATCCATCCGTGAACCACGTCAGGAGCAAACGGCATCTGAGAAGCTGTATGTAAACCAAAATTTTGTAAAGTAAAACCTTTAATTTTTTGACTCATCAGTAGGATCACTGGCAGGCTAGGACATTAGGAAATGCAGTGCCAAAGAAACGAAAGTAAACGGCCTGTAACGTGTAATAATCACAGTTAAGGTTTTAATGTTCTTACTTTAAGATATTGTGAAGCGGTTGGGATAAATGACAGCCCCCAAATGGCGTGCCTGTGCTACGTTCAGCGGCTGTGCTACCTCAGTCGCCTTGTCTGTAGAGTGGACCCTGTTCTCCTCACAGCCTTTGTGAAGAAGCTACCGAGAAACAAAGGAGGGCGGCGCGCTGGGAAAGGGCCCCGCGCGAGCCCGGCGAGCCCGGCGCGCCGCGGCGTGCGGACGGTTCAGGGCGCCGAGCGCCGCGCCCGGTGTCCTAGAGCGGCCGCGGGCGGACTTCCGGCGCCGGGCTCGCGCGGGTGGAAGACCTCCCCGCAGCGGGGAGGTGCGAGTGTTCGCGTCTCTTTTCGGTCCCTGGCTCTCGGGCGAGCGAGCCGGGTGCCGGGCCAAAGCCCTGCTTTCTCTGTGGTGGCGGGCTGGGGGCCCCTTCCCCGCAGTTCCGGACTGGCAGTTTGACTTGGGGCAGCACTTGAGTGCTCCTGCTCCGTGGTTTCTCAGGCTGTAATGCAGGCGTGAGGATCCCAGGGCTAGTCGGGTTTCTTTCACCGCACCCTGGAATCCGCGGTATCCCCATTATACAGTCAAGGAAACAGACCCAGAGAAGTTACATCAGAACAGAATAGGCATGCTTTCCCACTACCTTATGTAGTCCAGGCAGCGGCATGGTTCACAGCCACATCTCCTGACTATTTCTCAAAAGAGCCACTGTCATCAGAAAGGGACCTAGATGGGAGCGGGTCTGCCTGTAGTGTGTGGTTTCTTTCTTTCTTTTTAAGGGTTTTATTTATTTTTAGAAGGGAAGAGAGGGAGAAAGAGAGGGAGAGAAACATCAGCATGTGGTTGCCTCTCATGTGTCCCTCACTGGGGACCTGGCCCGCAACCCAGGCATATGCCCTGACCGGGAATTGAGCCAGGGACCCTTGGTTTCCAGTCCGACACTCAATCCACTGAGCCACACCAGACAGGGCAATGTGTGGGTTATTCGGAAAGATGTCACTGTACAAGTCCAGGTGATTTTGAGAGTACATTGATTAAAAGCTGGAGCTGGTGATAGTGAACCCATGAAGGGCTTAGGGTAGAAGAAGCAATAGGAGAGAGTCTAAGCAGTTTCTGCTTTAGCCCCCTAGAAACGTTTTAGGAAAGAAGTGAGCCAAGGCTGGCTGCTTTTAGCTCAACTGGAGAGTCAGAGAAGAAGGGGTTCTTCTTCTCTGGAGAAGGTTCAGGGGCTTAGCCCAGGATGAGCAGCTGCTGCCCACTGCTCTCCTGGTCGCAAGTCTGGTGGGAACCCTTAGAGTTTAGGAAAAAGAAAGTCCAGGCCCTACAAAAGGAATGGGTGTGCTCCAGAGCCAGCCGATCGTGTCCTTTATCTTGAGGGTTTTTAATCTCTCTTCCGTGGGCAGGAATTTTAGGCGAGGTCTTAGGGAGGGTTTTGGCAGACTATTCATTAGTTTTCCGGGTCCTTCAAAAAGCTGATTCACTGAAATGAGCCTATGGCGGGGGGTGGGGGGGTTGGGATCATTCTTGGTCAGTGTCACTGCTTTATTTTTATTTGGGGTCTGGCTCTAATCGGGTTTTTGTTATCTCTTCCCCTGACTTCATCTGTTCTTGGGTTTGGCTGGCACAAGTGGAATTACTTGGGTCTCTGTTACCTATCTCCTTGACCAGGGCTGATTTAAGCTATGTATTCTCTGATTAGGGAAGAGAGAGACATGTAAACCATTTGCTCTCAATTGCCCTTGATTAGGTCTCAAGTGCCCTTGATTAGGGACGACAAGGTTTTGCAATGGCTGTAAATTAGTCAAGTTGTTTGGGCTTTTCTAATTAATCATGTTTCAGTTTCCCCATTCCACTTCCCAGTTGAATTTGCCTAGGTGCTTACTGTCCTGCCTCAGTGCTGTTGAGAGCTGTGCATCAATCAGGAACTGTAGCTACATATTCCTCTCCCCCTTATTACAACCTCTTAAGGCAGGTGCTGTTCACATTTTTTTTTTTAACAAGTTTTTTTTTTTAAATTTATTATTTATTTATCTTTTTAGAGGGGAAGGGTAGGAGAGAAGGAGAGGGAGAGAAATATCAATGTACGGTTGCCTCTCGTGTGTCCCCTGCCGGGAACTGGCCCGCAACCCAGGCATGTGCCCTGACTGGGAATCGAACCGCGATCCTCTGGTTCGCAGGCCCGAGCTCAATCCACTGAGCTACACCAGCCAGGGCTCACATTTTACAAGTAAGAAAAACGGGCTCAGGGCAGTTTTCTCCAGAGTTGCTGAGTAGGCAAAAGTATAAACCCAGTTTTGACTTGACTGGCAGGTCTGTTTTGGGGAATATCAGCTAACACTGAGTGCTTACGACGAAACCCTTTCACAAAGCGACAACAGCTTACCACTAGGAGATGGTGGGAAGGCGGGTGTCACAGACCTAGTAGTCCAGGTTCAGGTATTTTTGCATCCCTTCATTTACCTCAGGGAGCAAGAAACACTTAACATCTTTCTTTTTATGAAAAGCTCTATTGAGATATAACTCACGATACAATTCATTCATTTAAAGTGCACAGTTCAATGGTTCTTAGAACACTGGCAGAGTTGTGAAATTATCACCATTCAATTTCAGAACATTTTTGTCATCCTTGAAGGGAACCACACTCATCAGCAGTAACTCCCATCCGAACATCCTGCCCTAGCCTTAGACTGTCGCTAACCTCATTTCTGTCTCTCTAGATTTGCCTGTTCTGGACATTTCTGAGAAGGCCATTGTGTGACCTTTTGTGACTGAGATAATCTATTTTTAACAAAGTCCAGGCTTTGAGCTCAGAACTTTGGCTTATATATAACCATAGCCAGCTAGAATCGAATAGTATTGTTTTGATTTTGTTGTATTTATTTTCACTACTCTAGGGTAAGTGGTAAGTATTTCCAGTTTATGGAAGCGATAGTTTTCTTTTTTAATAAATTCATTTCCATAAAAAGTGAGTTAATACTTTTTTTAAAAGATTTTATTTATTCATTTAGAGAGAGTGGAAGGGAGGGAGAAAGAGAGGGAGAGAAACATCAGCATGTGGTTGCTTCTTACATGCCCTCTACCAGGGACCTGGCCTGCAACCCAGGCATGTGCCCTGACTGGGAATCCAACTGGCAACCCTTTGGTTGACAGCCTGAGCTTGATCCACTGAGCTACACCAGCCAGGGCTGACTTAATACTTTTAAAGAACAAGATTAAGTGAATAACAATAGAGGTGCTGCACAAATATGCCTAAAGGGATGTGAGTGAAGTTTGGAAAACTCTAGATTGGCTTGAGATTCTCCAGGACACAGTTTGAAAATCACCCTGTTATATTTCACTCTCCTAACAGCTGTGATGAAGCACATCATTTTCCTGATGAAAGAAATGGGTGCAGAAAAGTTAAATACAGTAACTTGTCCAGGGTCACCCAGCTAGTGGCAGAACCCAGACTTAACCTAAGTCTGTCTGATTCCAAAGATCACATATTTTTCAAGTCTGGAAGGAAGTAAAACGGGCTGAGGAATGGACTAGCAAACTTGAGAAAGGACTGTAGCCACTAGACAAAAATATGGAGACCAGGCTGGTTAAATTGTTTTGAGTACAAATAATATTCAAATAATTCAAACAAATATTCAAATATTTCTATAAAACAATTTGCAACTCTAGACAGAAATGTTATCTCAGTCACTGTTGGGGCTCTCTTCCTCAAAGGCATATCAGAATCCGGGGTGTGTGTGTGGGGGGATGGTGCTGGTGCATGTGCTTTCTCATGTGGCGTTGGTGCCAAGGAAAATCTAGTTCATCTTGATTGCTGTTGGTATCACTGTCCAAGCCCACAATGGTTCCTAAAATTCCATGCCTTCTGCCCTGTACCACGTGGGGCACCAGAATCTCTGGGCTGGCTGAGACTCCTTGTGCATAGGATCCCATGATGTCTCCTGGGATATCAGGCAGCCACCTGCTCTCAGGACTGGCTACTTTGTGGAGCAAGGCCACACATGTACCCGGCCTTCCTCTCCCCACTTCCAGGCCCAGGGAGCTTTCCACTCCTGTCATCACTGTCTCCAAGACCTGCCTCTCCCCTCAAGCCCTTCTCATTCCACTGAAAGAATAAGTGGAATAAACACGTGAAACTCAGAGCCCATTTCCAATAAAACTAGTTTCCTTTCCCTTGAATGCAGAGAGAGCTTAATTTTTATTATTTTTTAAAATCCTCACCCAGGATACATTTAGATTTTAGAGAGAGGAAGGGAGGGAGGGAGGGAGGGGGAGAGAGAGAGAGAATGGAAGAGAAAGAGAAGCATCAATCCATTGCTTCCCGTACATGTCCTGACAGGGGATCAAACTGGCAACCTAGGTATGTGCCCTGACCAGTAATGGAACCTGCAACCTTTTGGTGCACAGTACGTCGCTCCAACCAGTTTGAGCCACCCTGCCAGGGTGAGAGAGAGCTTAATTTTTAAACTAAAAAAAAAAAATGTAGCAGGTAGAAGACCAAACAACCAAACCCTGCCATACTTTTGTCAACACACTTAATTAACTCAGTCCTATTCTCACAGAGCCCTGCAGTTCAACTTGGACCCAGACTTGAGGTTAATCACATCTGTCCTCCTTAGGAGGCAATTAGGTTCTCTGTTGTTACTGATCTTGAGTGGGAGTCTCAACCCTAACTCCAAGCAACTTACATCTAAAAGTAATTTTGGGTCTAATAAAATAGCTAATATTGAGCCAGGTAATATTCTAAGAGCTCTACATGCATAATTCCACAAAATCATTTCAGCAACTCTGTGAGGTAAGTACATGTTACGCATGAGTAAACTGAGGCATAGAGAAGTTACCTCACCTGTCCAAGGTCCCACAGTAAATGATAGAGGCAGATTTGAATCCACATAGTCTGACTTGAGTGTGTGCTATGGACTACTTCCTTTAGCATTTACAGTAGGTTTTAGCGTTCCTTGTACATTGGCACCCTCCTGGAGCAGTTTGTAGCTACTTGGGAAGCAGAATTGGGGACTCTGCTTCCTAAAGAGCTGTCTGAGCATCCTGAGACCTGGATCTCCCCCTCAGGATGCCTTTCTCCCTCCCCAGCTCCTGCCTCTTAGGCCATGAGTCAACTAACAGCTGCTTGTTCCCTTGATCCAGAACTGCCACTCTGAGTTACTGATGTGTGTCTACATCAGGCTAGAAACATTTACAATTTCTCTGTTCTTTGCTACAACCCAGCAAGGATTAATTCCCATTTTATAAACAAGTGAACAGGTTTAGGAAGGTGAAGTGACTTGCCCAGGATCACACAGCTAGTGAATAGAGCAACAGTGATGGAAACCCAGAGGCCCATCCCCGAGTCCTCTGCTCTCTTAACTGCTTAGTGTCTTCCAAGTTGAGAACCACGTAAGTGAGTCTGGGGTATGATGACTGGCTGTGGTCCCCAAGCAACCCTCTCTGGCTCCATCTCCTTAACTGCAAAATCCTTTTTCCCTCATTTTTTTTTTCAATAATCACAATTATACTCAAAGACCACTATGGAACCTGTTCTTATAAAGAAAGTTCTTTTGGGGGATGGGGGTGATCACATGGTTTACTTTTAGGAGAACTGCCTAGGCTTCTGGAGCAGCACCTGGGCTGAGAGCCTTGGAGCGTGAATCAAAGAAGATGGGACTCCTTGAGCCTGTGTGGGGAACAAGGACATGATGATGGTAACAATGATTCTTATTTACTGGGTCTTCATAACTTGCCAGGGTCAGGCCAAGGGCTGTGTATACATGGGTGTTAAGTGTAATACATACCTATGCTAGAAATCATGCTTTTATCCGCTGCCCTACTTCTCTAGAGTTTTAGAGGAGTATTTTCTTAGAGATCACCTTATCCAACCTCCTACTTTAGAGGTGAGGAGTCTTTTCTATTCAGTCCTCAAAAGTCATGTAGGTTCTATTCCAGGCCAGGCCATATGCTGAGCTCTTACAAAAGACCAACTCAAGATATTAGCAATAGGAAGCTCTAGGTGTTAGGAATGTAGTGATGTTCTTATTTCTGCTTATCTGTTTCTTAACTTTCTACAGTGAACATATACTGCTTTTATAATAAAATTAAAATCATTTCCCTTCCCTCACAATATGTTTTAACTTGATGATTACATACCTCAAACCCCCCCTGGTGGGAGAAATTCCAGTGAAGGAATTCAAGACCTTTTGCTAGAGAGGTTTTCTCATAATTCAAGTGGCAGTCCTCCTGAGTAAAAGGACCAAACATGACACTTCACCTTCCTCCTCTTAAATCCGAAATTAATCCAGGGATTGGCACCTGAACCCAATTTTCCATCTCAGTGATTGTCAGCCGGACAGTCCTGGGCCTGACAGGCATGGGGCAGACTTGCTTGTCACAATTTCTGAGGGTACTGCCAGCACAAAGTTAGCAGGGCCAGGGGACACTGATCATCCTGCAATTCACCAGGCAGCCCATGCAACAGACATCCTGCCCAGAATGTCAGTGGACTCCTGTAGGCTGGCTGGGTGGCCTCTGAGGTATTTGGACTTGGAAATACTTCTTAATTAATTGCATCACGCCTACCCAGCTGATCAGATCTAATTTCTTAGGAAGTTTGAAAGCCAGACCCAGAAGAAGTAAATTGAAACAGCAGGGTCCACAGAGCCCACAAGAAGCCTGGTGGGGTCACTGCTGGGAGTGAATGTGCTGCTTTTCAGGAACAAGGATATTTCAGGGACTTCCTTGACTTCCGTGGGTATCAAAACTATGACCAATGTCCCAGGTGTCTGTGAGGCTTCATCATGACCACTTAGCAACTGGATGGGATATATAAACCTATGAAAGGTCCTGTAAATGTTTTTCCTTGTACTGAAAGTCATTGAATAGGCAGTAAATGACATTTTAAATAATTTAAAACTACTTTCTCTAGTAATGGGTACTCTACAGACCCTTCCTTATTTTCTTGAAATATTTAGGATTTATTTGTTCCATGGGTTATTTTGGGACAGGTGATGTACCCTCTAAGAGGGAGATTATTTTATGGGATGTTTGCTGCCTTTATAATTTTACAACTCCAGGCCTCAATGTCATGACTTTGAAATGACTTGAAATACCTCTTTCAAGTCAGTAATGACTTGAAATTTGTACATAGCGGATCTGAAATTCTCAGTTGCCTAAAAGTTGAACAGAAAGAAGTAAATACCCATACTTACTTATTTTTAAAAAGACTTTATTTATTTTTTAAAAGATTTTTAAAATTTACTTTTAGAGAGGAGAAGGGAGGGAGAAAGAGAGGCAGAGAAACATCAGTGTGTGGTTGCCCCTTGTGCGCCCACTTCTGGGGACCTGGCCCGCAACCCAGGCATGTGCCCTGACTGGGAATGGAACCAGTAACACTTTGGTTCTCAGGCCAGCACTCAATCCACTGAGCCACACCAGCCAGGGCTATTATTTATTTTTAGAGGGAGGAGGAGTGAGGGAAAAAGAGAAGGAGAGAAACATCAGTGTGTAAGAGAGTCATAGAATGGTTGCCTCTCACATGCCCCACACTGGGACCTGGCCCACCACCCAAACTTGTGCCCTGACTGGGAATGAAGCTGGCAACCTTTTGGTTCACAGGCTGGCACTCAGTCCACTGAGCCACATCAGCCAGGACTAAATATTTAAAATTTTTGTATAAGTAGATTTTGGGGAAGGATTACACCCTAAACAATGCCTAGCTAAATATTTTGTTCAATTTATAGTTGTCAATTAAAATAATTAAAATTATAGGCTCCAGGAATGCAGTATGCTCAGAGCCACACAGCAAATTGGTATAAATCTTGTATGTATGACCCACAGACATGAACTAAAGGGGGGAATGTGGGTGGGAGGGGGTGTGCAGGGCAGAGGGGAATAAAGGGGGTGGGAAATGGGACAACTGTAATGGTATAGTCAATAAAATACATTTAATAAAAGAGTTAAACAAATACTAAAAAAATAAATAAAAATAAAACAAGAAAATCTTTAAAAAAAATCTAGAACTACAACTTTGGTCCCTTATTTTTAAGCTTAGTTTTCATTGCACTTATTCTCTCCCAGTGATAAGACTGTGTCGATTAGTTTAGAAGTGAAGCTGAGAAGGAAGGTGAAGCAGAGGTCATTAGGCAAATTTTTAAAATCTTTTTTTGTTGTTGTATTTGTATTCTTTAAAAAAAATTTAAAGATTATATTTATTTTATTTTTAGACAGAGGGAAAGCAAGGGAGAAAGAGAGGGAGAGAAATATCAGTGTGTGGTTGCCTCTTGCACTCCCCACGCCGGGGAACCTGGCCTGCAACCCAGGCATGTGCCCTGACTGGGAATCGAACCAGCAACCCTTTGGTTCTCAGGCTGACCCTCAATCCACTGAGTCAACCAGCCAGGGCTGTTATATTAGTATTCTATTATTGCAACAAATTACCACAAATTTAGTGGCTTACAACAATACGAATTTATCATTTTACAATTTTATAGGTCAGAAATTTCACATGGGTCTTACTGGGCTAAAATCAAGGTGTGGACAGGCTGTGTTCCATCTGAGTCTCTGGGGGAGAATCCATTTCCTTGTCTTTACCCGCTTCTAGAGGCTCTCCAGATTCCCTCTCCCCTAAACTCAGAGCTACAATGTCTGTCTCTCTGCCCACTCTTCCACAGTTACATCTCCCTCTGACCATAACCAGAAAAGATTCTCCAATTTTAAGGACTGCGTGACTGCACCAGACCACCTGAACAATCCAGAATAATCATCCCATCTCAATATCTTTAATATAATCACACCTGCAAAATCCCTTCTGCCATGTGAAGTAACACATTCGCTGATTCTGTTACCAAGGGGTTTGCCGCTTGCGGTGTTCTATTCAAGAGTGAGAGTGGTTGTCATTAGGTTTATTTACTTGCAGCAAGTAGAGGAAATGGGATTCACATCCAAAGCTGTCTCCCCAAAGGGAAGGCTTAGCTTTTACTCGTATACACTATTTGATTAATTACATATGGATTTCTTCTTTGCATCTGTTTGGGTGAGGGTGGTTCAGGTCAAGCTCATCTGGTTACAGCTGCATCTGCAAAACATTGTGGTACATTTTAACATGTAGCAAGAATAGCATTTAGTAAGAACAGTCCAGACCTTGAGACCCTTGTCCTATCTAACAACTCCCCCTGGAGTTTCTTCAGTCCTCATTCTTGAGGGAATGGAGACGAGGGCCATACTTCTGTAACTGCTTTCTGCTTAATGTGGGCATGGTACATCTTTAAGTTAGAGGAGTGAAATTCTCTGACTTCCTAATTTATGAAAGTCTTGGGGTCCCCTAGGTTCCCAAGAATAGGAGTTCATAAAGAGACAGGATATAGGGGGAAAAGTCAAGGGTAAGAGTAGACTTACTGAACATCACTTGTCTTTTGAAGAGCAACTTGAGGTCAGATGGGTTCACAGGAGTACTATGGATCTGGATCCTTGTTCCCACTAGGTGGTATAGCTGGTTTCACCAGAGAGTAAGTTGTATCCAGGGAGGTTTCTTGTAGTTTAAGAGAATGAGTTGTTAACAACACCAAATGAGGACTTGTCCATATTGGGCTCAGCTGATCTTGCAAGGACCCTGATTCCAGGTTCTTAAATACACCCAGTTCTCTGCATCATATGGGCGTAGCTTGGTATCTGTTGGTATGGGTAAAATTAAGTTTTCAATTACTTTTCCTAATTGGATAATATGCTTAACAGCCTGTTCTATAGATGGGTTCAGGCATCCTAAAATTTGGCAGGAGTCCAAAAAGGGTCTACTGAAAATAAGTTCAAAAGGACTTATGCACTCCCTTAGGCACTGCCCTAATCCAGGTCTGGACAGTTGATAGGCACTGCCTTGATCTGAGCCAGGTCTCACTTGTTCCCCAGCACAGTTTGGTCAGGGTCTTTCTGAGCATTTGATTCCATCATTCTGTTTTTGCTGTGGACTATGGTCTCCACAAAAAATGTAAGACCCAGCTAACTTGTAGAGCTGTGCTCCTACTCCCTTTATTACAGCTGCTGTGAAAGCCGGCCCACTGTCACTTTGAAAGGTCCTGGGAAGTCCAGACATACGTATTATTTCCTTAAGCAGGCCTTTACAACTTCATTGCTTCTTCCAGTTCTGCGTGGGAATGCTTCAACTCATCCAGTAAGGTATCTACAGATACTAGTAAGTATTTGCATCCTCCAGGAGCAGGGGGCATTACTGTAAAGTCTACCTGCCAATCTTGAGGCAAAATTCCCTGGCCTGAACTTCCTGGCTTAAAAGTGGTACTGGAGGTCTAGTACATGCATGATTTTTTGTGCATTGTATGCAGCTAGTTATGACACTACTAATGATTCTTCTCCTGATTCTTCTGTTACCCTAACTAACCATTCATATAGTGTTTACTTTCCATAATGTGTAGAGTCATGAGCTTCTTTTATTATTTTCCAATCCAGCCCTGGAGGAACAATGTCTTTTTGTGTTCATTTATCACCCACCCCTTAGATGTAGGAATCTACTTAGAGCTTCGTTTCTGGGCAATATTTAGATAATTTTTGGTATACACAGGAGTGTACTGACTTAGAGTTAAGCTGGGAAGGAGGGCTGGCTGCATTACTCTTTTGTTTAGAGATGCTCTTTTTGCTGTAGCATTGCAGGGCTGTTCTTTTCTCCACTTCTGGGTCTTCTCTTGGGCAACCCCTGTGGTGTACCACTGCAATCTCTTTAGACTTTGCAGTGGTTTTTAGTAATGCTAGGATCAAGGGTCTACATTTATCTCCTTATTTCTAGCCATCAGCAATCCCCGTTCCTTCTGGACTGTCCCATGGACATGGAGTATAGAGTATGCATATTCAGAATCAGTATATGTAGTCAGAGTTTAATTTTCTCCTAATTCCAGGCTCAGGTCAATGCTATGAGTTCAGCTTTTTGCGAAGTCCCAGGGGGAAGAGCTTCAGTGTCATCGAACAAGGACACTGCTGCATACCCTGCCCTCCTGACTCCACTGGTTATATGAAGTTACTCCTATTTGTGAACCATATTTCTTGTGAGTTAGCTAGTAGCTCACTCTTAAGGTCTTTCTTACTAGAAAACGCGTGTTCAATTATTTCAACACAGTTATGATCTGGGGCCCTAAGGAGGTCAGCAATAGAGTAGCAGGTTTGAGGGTGTGACAACTTTTTGTAGTGAGATGCTAGGATAATCCAACAATTTGACCTAGCATTGAATTATCCTGTTAGCCAATTATTTCTCTTGGTTTCAAGGACAGTGACTACCTGGTGGGAGGTCCATGTAGTTAGAGACTGTCTCATTGCTAATTTTTCTGCTGCTAACATTAACATGCCAATGTCAAGTTGCTTAGAAAAATAGGCAGTCACCCATCTTAGAGGCCTCAGCATTTGAATTAAAACTCCTAGGGCAATTCCTTGAGTTTCATTCATATACAATTCAAAAAGCTTTTTCAAATCAGATAAACACAGGGCAGGAGCTTCCTGTAGTTTTAGCTTTAGTTTTTCAAAAGCATTCTGGCATTCTTTGTCCCATTCCAAGGGAGTATTCCCTTGTACTTATCTTGAAATTAGGGATTGTCATGAACAAGGGAGCATCTTTGAAAGGAGTCACCCACACACATTTGTGTCTGCCCACAAAGCCAGGTTTGTTAGGGGAGACCTCCCTAATAAGCTGATATGGTCACACGCAGGTTACACAAAGAGAGGGGGAGCTTAAGTGAAAGAAGTGAATAGAGTAAGTTTCCGATGTGAAGTTCCCATCACCGGTGGTGTCTGCAGATGGAGAGGTGGGCATCGGTTTCAAGCACAGAGTGGCAGCACACCTCCGAACATGACCCATGGTACAGCCAAGCTCGAGTGTCAAATAGTTGGAGTTCTTTCTTATAGTCCACAATGGGCAGGGGCCCCGCTTGGATTGCTGTGGAGATGGAGTCCTTATCCAGGTTCAGACTTGTGGTTTTGGGCATTCTGGACTTCTCCTAAGTGCATTCCTGTTACACCCCATTATCTTAGTCTTGACACAGCACTTGACAGAAGTGTTGTGGCTGACGGTGACTCCATATTGGATTTTCAAAAGTATTCAGAAAGTCTGTTCTGCTCTTGCTCTATGCAGGGATCCAGATCCTGCCATTCCGAGATCTGGTTCTGTGGTGGAACTAGACTGGCTATTACTGCACTCTGCCCATAAGCTTCTTGGTTCTTGAGAAATAAGAAGACCCAGGTATTTAACTTCTAGTTTGGATATCAGGGCCTTTTTCTGGGATATTTTGTATCCCGTTTTTGCTAGACAGTTTCAAGTCAGAAGAGTATTTCTGTCTGAAGTTTCTTTATCAGGGCTGGTAATTAGAATGTCATCAACATATTGTAGAACAGCCCCATTTTCAAGCTGGAGGTCCCTCAAGTCTTTTGCAAGGGCCTCCCCAAAGAGGGTTGGGAGTTTTTGAAAACTTGTGGTAAAACAGTTCAGAAAAACTGGGACTCTTGATGAGTGTCAGGATCTTCCCATTCAAAGGCAAAAATTTTCTGGGAGTCATGGTCCAAGAGAATGCAAAAGAAAACATCCTTTAAATCTAGAATTGTGGAATATTTGCTAGATCCTGGGAGATCGGCCAACAGGGTATAGGGGTTAGAAACACTAAGGTGTACACCCTGCACTATTTCATTCATGGCCTGTAAGTCTTGTACAAATCTACTTTCTCCTGTCCCCCGATTCTTAACCGGAAGGATGGGAGTGTTACAGGATGGCCAAAGTCCCTGTTTGAGAAGTGCTTTTATGATGGGGTGCAAACCCCATTTTTGCCTCAGGTTTCAAGGGGTATTGTTTAACCCTGGGCCAGTGGTCTGCTTGTTTGAGTACCCCTTTAACAAGTAAGGCATAATTTGCCCTTCTGACTTTTCCTTCTGCCTAAACAGTCAGATCAAACTAGTTGAGAATCTCTGTGGGTACAGGTCCCTGGTCTTTCAGGACCTCATGGAGCAGGGCCATGGAATCTGTTCCTTTATCCTTGGGAATCAGTGCTTCAACTTTTTCTTGATTTAAATGTATAGTAGCTTCCCAATTTACTTAGTAAGTCCCTTCCTAAGAGGGGAACTGACACTGAGGTACATAGAAGAAAGACCCGTATTTTGATTCTATTTCACATATTAGAGGCTCAGAGAATTTCTTTGTGTATGGCTTTCTTGACACCCCTTCAATATTACATTGCCTCTTGGAGAGGGAGTTTTTCTGGGTAGTTAAGTGGCTAGTTAAGAGTAAGTGGCTCCAGTGTCTAACAGAAATTTAATTTTCTTTCCCTTTATATTCAGAGTAACCTGGGACTCCTCATGGGAGTTCGAAATGTTATTTTTTGGTCTCGTTTTCTACCTGGGGTAACTGCGAAGAATTAAGGAGCTTCCCTTTTCTTCCTTTTCTGAGGACGATTGTGGTCCAGTGGGACACTTTGTCTTCCAGTGTCCCACTTATCTGCAATATGAACATTGGTTAGGCTCCCACTTTGCTGGATGCCATTGGTTGGTCCCATGGTGGGAACCCGTGTTACTCTCCCAAGGTGGTCTTCCTCCTCTCATCTCCAGATTAGCAGAAGCCTGGAGGACCACAGACAGAAAAGCAGCTCGATTTTTCATCTTTCCTTCTTTTCTTCTGCCACATGTCTGTTGTTAAAGACCCTAAAGGCCAATTCTACCAATTGGGAGGTGGGGGTGGTAAATCTCACTTCTATCTTTTTTAACTTACTATGGCTATCCAGAAGACTTGGGGATATGATGTAGGTATTCAGGATGGCTTCACTCCCTGGGTCCTCAGGGTCTAAGTTGTCTATATTGTGTTAAGCATTCTTTCAATCTTCTTAAGAAGGCTAAAGCATTCTCATTGGCCTCTTGTTGAATGTTTCTAACTTTTCCCAAACTTGCAGGGCAGCAACTGGTGGCTTTTATTGACACCCTTCAGCACTAGGCCCTTAAAATTCTCAAAGCAAGCCCAATCTACTTGGTTATTAGGGTCCCAGTGAGGGTCAGTGTTGGGAATTGACTAATCTGCCAGCTACCAGATCTGATTATTAGGCTGAGTAGCATGTTTTTTATCAGCCTCTTCCTTGGATTTTAACAGCATGGTACTTTTTTCTTCCGCGGTGAGAAAGGTAGTAAGGAAGGATTGAAGAGCTCCCCAGGTGGGATTATGGGTCATTAATATACCACTGATCAAACTAATAAACCCCTCTGGATCAGCCCAAACTCCCTTAGTACTTTCCTTCCAATTATAAAGATCTAATGTGGAGAAACAAACACCTACAGTGCCCATTCCCTCTTCCCTGTCCAGACCCGTCTGAGGCGACACAATTAAGCCTCTAGGTGAAAACTAGTACCTTGATGGGTAATGGACCCAGGGGAGCTGGGGATACAGGAGAACTAATAGGAGTATTAGTTCCCTGTTATGTAGAAGTTTTCAAAGGTGTCCCTAACAGAATGGTGGAGACCAAAAGAATTGGGAGGCTGACAGCTGGGAGGGGGAGCTAAAGGGAGCTTAGAAGAAACAGGCCTCCCCAGAGAGAGGGCAGGGTCCCCCCAGTTTGGGGCACCTGAGGGCAAGAAATCAAGAAAATCTTCTGAGGGGCCCTCAATGACTGGCAAGGTCTTGGCTAATAGCTCAGTTTACAACCCTTGGGTCCTCTTTAATTTACATTTCTTTTGTAAGCTGGTATTTTGATATAATGCCCTAAAATTTTGAATGTATGGGATTTCATCCCTTTTCCCCCTCTCTTTTGCAGAATAGTTCCAATTGTAATACTGTATTATAATTTAAAGAGCCATTTTCAGGCCAATGCTCCTGGTCCCCTAAAACATATTGGGGCCATGCAACATTGCCTAAAAAATTTGTTGTTTCTTTGTTTTTTAAAAAAGTTTACTTAAAAATATTTTTTAATTCTTACTTGAAGATATGTTTGTTGATTTTAGAGACAGAGGAAGTGGGGGGAGAGAGAAACATCATTGTGAGAGAGAAACATCAATAGGTTGCCTTCCATACATGCCCCGACTGGGGATAAACTGCAGCTTAGGTATACGCCCTGACCAGGGATTGAACCCACAACCTTTTGGCCTATGGGATGATGCTCCAACCAAGTGAGCTACCCAGCCACGACATTGTTGTTTCTTTGTTAAAGGATCATATTGCAAAAGTGTCCAGTGTTTTGGGATGCATCCCACGGTACTGGAATCCAGAATTAAAGGTGATTTCCCATTTTTCTTGAGACATTTCCAACCTCTCAGACAATTTGGCACTGACTAACTCACTGACTAAAACCTGCTGCTGTGATTGACCTAAACTCTGTGGGTTTGGTATACCACAAATCAGTGAATCTCTTCTCGTGCCCTTAAGAGGTTTCAAGCAAGAAAAAGCTTCCCAGCTCACCAGAAAAGCCAATAACAGAATCCCAGGATGACTACCAAAAAGTACTGAACCAGACAGTGGCCCAAAGATGTCTCATGTCTCTCAACCTTCAATCCCTCTGAAAATCCCCCCCAGAAATACCTTCAAAGAGAAATATCTTCAAGAGTCAGCATCCCAACAAAGAGTTTTTTGCATATAAAGTCCCAGAATCTAAGTGCACTCTAGAAATGAAACTATGGGGATGTCTCCAACAATCCCATACCCAAAACGGGAATAGAAATACTAGTTAAAGCAACCACAGGAACTGGCCTACCCAGCTCCCTTCTGAAGCATTGAACGAAATAGGTTCAGGTGGCCACTCTGTTCTGCTGTTGAGGTGGGCGAGGCAGCCGGTGCAGTGGTTAGCATGAAGCAGGAGTCTCCCAGAGGACAGGTACTCCACCCAGGGGAGACCCAGGGGTGTAAGTCCCAAATGAGCTGCTGATGCTGACTGCTCTGCCAAGTGTCCACACCACACTAGAGGGAGTCCTTTTAGGAGAGTTCCACCTGAGTCACCAGATTCGTTACCAAACTCAAGGGATTTGCTGCTTGGGTGTTCTATTCAAGAACAAGACGTGGTTGTCATTAGGTAGTTTTATTTATTTAGAACAACTAAAAGAAACAGAATTTACACCCAAAGCTCTGTCTCCCCAGGGGAGGCTTAGCCACTGCTTATATACACTATTTGGGCTCCTACTTGCTTTTTAAAAAACATTTGTGGGTTTGGTCGGTTTGTATTTATTACCCTCCTTCTACCTTCCTTTATCTTCTACTGTTTATCTTCTCTTTCCTAACAATCATAATTATTCTTAAATCGTCATGTCAGTATGTGGTAATAATCCTACTTCTTAACCAAAATGTTTTACTTGCCCACTCCTCCACAACCTTCTGAAAGATAATCTCTTTAGAATGCTTTTATCTGGCTTGCAAACCAAAGGGTTCCCAGTTTGATTCCTAGTCAGGGCACATGTCCGGGTTGCAGGCCAGTTCCCCAGTAGGGACTGCATAAGAGGCAACGATCCTCACATCAATGTTTCTCTCCCTCTCTTTCTCCTTCCTTTCCCCTCTCTCTAAAAATAGATAAATAAAATCTTTTAAAAAAATGCTTTTAACTTCCCCACTCTCCTCATTCCTGGAGTTTTACAAAGATAGCTTACAACTTTTTGTGCTAGTCTGTTATTTGGTTTTCCATTAAACTTAATCATTCTGGCCCTGGCTGGTGTGGCTCAGTGAATTTTTTTAATATATTTTATTGATTATGCTATTACAGTTGTCCCATTTCTCCCCCATCATTCCCCTCCACCCTGCACACCCTCTCCCACCCACATTCCCCCCTTTAGTTCATGTCCATGGGTCATGAGTTCTTTAGCTTCTACATTTCCCACACTATTCTTGCCCTCCCCTATTTTCTACCCACTGTCTATGCTACTTATTCTCTGTACTTTTTTCCCCTCTCTCCTCCTCCCACTCCCCTGTTGCTAACCCTCCACATGATCTCCATTTCTGTGGTTCTGTACCTGTTCTAGCTGTTTGCTTAGTTTGCTTTTGTTTTAGGTGTGGTTCTTAATAGCTGTGAGTTTGCTGTCTTTTCACTATCCTATTTTTATTCTCTTTTTCTTAGATAAGTCCCTTTAACATTTCACAGAATAAGGGCTTGGTGATGATGAACTCCTTGAACTTGACCTTATCTGAGAAGCACTTTCTCTTCCCTTCCATTCTAAATGACAGCTTTGCTGGATAGAGCAATTTTGGATGTAGGTCCCTGCTTTTCAAGATTTCAAATATTTCTTTCCAGCCCCTTCTTGCCCATAAGGTCCCTTTGGAGAAATCAGCTGACAATCTGATGGGAACTCCTTTGTAGGTGACTGTCCCCTTATCCCTTGCTGCTTCTAGAATTCTCTCCTTCATTTGAATCTTGGCTAATGTAATTATGATGTGCTTTGGTGTGTTCCTCCTTGGGTGCAACTTCTTTGGGACTCTCTGAGCTTCCTGGACTTCCTGGTAGTCTATTTCCTTTGCCAGATTGGGGAAGTTCTCCTTTATTATTTGTTCAGATAAGTTTTGCACTTGTTGCTCTTCCTCTTCCCCTTCTGGTACCCCTATAATTCGGATGTTGGGATGTTTAAAGATGTCTAGAGGTTCCTAAGCCTCTCCTCATTTTTTTGAATTCTCGTTTCTTCCTTATTTTCTGATCGGATGTTTGTTTCTTCCTTCTGGTCCACTCCATTGATCTGAGTCCCAGTTTTCTTCCCATTGCTATTGGTTCCCCATGCGTTTTCCTTCATTTCATGTATTGTAGCCTGCATTTTTTCATCTAATTTGTGAGAAAAATCAACCAATTCTGCGAGCATCCTGATAACCAGGGCTTTGAACTGTGCATCTGACAGGTTGGCTATTTCTTCACGGCTTAGAGGAATTGGCTCTGGGGCTTTGATTTGTTCTCTGGTTTGAGCCATTTTTGGTGGTTTTTTTTTTTTTTTTTTTTTTTTTTTGGTTTGGTCGAGGCTGTTACATAGTGAGGGGTGGAGCCTTAGGTGTTCCCCAGTGCGGGGCAGCCCAGTCGCTGGGTTGTGATGCTGTATGTGGGGACGGGGGTCTGAGAGGGAACAATGGTGCTTGCTCCGCTCTCTCCTGGATTCCAGTCCCTTCTGCTGCTTCCCCTTAGCCTGGATTATCTGTGCGCGAATGTGGGACCACCTGGTCAGCCAGCTGCCTTGCTCGGCCTCACTGGGTCTGCACAGTTTCCACCCCTTACCTGGGGTCTGCTAGCCGCTGCCTAAATGCCTGGGAACTGCCAGCCGCTGCTGCTTGCATGCCCAGGTCTGCACCTCCACTTTTTCCTGCCGCGACTCCGCCCCTCTTACCAGTCTGGATGAATGGTTGTTGGACTTCTGTACAATTCAATTTTCTATCAGTTTTGGTTGTTTTCTTGTTTCTAAATATTTGTTGTCCTTAATTTTGGTTGTGAGAGGAGGCACAATGTGTCCACCTATGCCTCCATCTTGGCCAGAAGTCTGGCTCAGTGAATTGAGTGCCAGCCTGTGAACCAAGGAGTTGCCGGTTCAATTCCCAGTCAGGTCACATGCCTGGTCATAAGCCAGTCTTTCTCTCTGGAAGCTTGTAAGTTTTTTCTATTTCTGAAATTCAGGAATTTCATCAGGATATGTCTAGATTCTTATCTTTATTCGTATGTTCTTCTAATCTTCAAACTCAAATTTCTCTGTCCAACTGTTATTTTTCTCTTATTTGGGACTTCTATTATTTGCATGCTAGGTCTTCTGAATCTGTCCTCCAACTATACATTTAATGGCATGATTTCCTTTCCCTTATATGTTTGATGTGTTGTAAGATTTCTTCCACTATTTTTGAATCTCTCATTAGTGACTGTGCCAATTACCATGCATGTGTATTCTAATGATAAATTCGAGCATTGAGGAAGTTTTCACAGAATGGGTTTGTGGGCCACCTGGGCCCATGGAATTGGCCTGTAGTTAAAAGTCCATTTGTCACCTGACCTATGTAAGCCCCTACTTTGGTAACCAAGTGGCATTTTGGGCTGCCAAGAATAAGAGCCCGTTTAAAGTGAGTGTGTAGTAATCCTGGAGAGCCTGGCTAGTCCTTTGCCCAGATACCCTAGTAAATGGCCATAGGTACCTTGGGGAAAGGTTGGAGGAAGGTTTACAATAAGCACTTGCAGCCATGATACAGGGTCCTTTCTCAAAGACACCCAGCATCACCTTCAATTAAGGGGCCCTAGGTCTATTATTGATGTCAGTCTGAGGACTGGTGAGAGGCTGTGACTCTCCACAGTTGCAACTCAAGTCAGAATTTGGGCTACTGGATCTAGGGTTTCTACTTGCTGTATAGATCAAGCAGGTAACTCTTACAGAATGGTGGAGTAAGGACCTCCAAAAATTCACTCCACAAAAACAAGAATTCTAGTAAAAATTGTCAAAATCAAGTTTTTCAGCACTCTGGAAATTAACTAAAGTGGCGTCTGACTAGGATGCCACTATTTTTTTTCTTGAATAAATAGTGGCATCCTAGTGAGAATATGAATTTTGTTGAGTTTTGCTTGCCCTAGTCCCATTCTCTTCTCTCCATGTTCACAGAGACCTTGAAAACTAAAAGCCTCAAAATTAAAGGATCTGTGAGAACAATGGCTTAGCAGCCACTGGAGGAAGAACAGGTTGGATGCTCTGCAAGAAAGAGCCCAATTCCCAAAGAAGTGTCACTCTTACCTGTCTGATAGCTCTCTGAAAAGCTCTTTCTCAAGGGTTGTCTTCGTTTGACCTGACTCAGGGCTCTAGGTGTGTTAACAGCCATATCCCTAGGGATATGCTGAACTACCCCTAGTTGCAAACAGTCACTAGCAATTGTTTAGCATTTAGCTGCTTAAGGTGGCATTCCAGTTAGGGGTAACAAAAGGATGACAAAAAAAATTCTTAAAAGGAAAAACTAGGGGATGAAATGTCCATAGAGGACCTTGAAAAGTTCTGATGTATTCCTGGGAATTTTTAGCTCACAAGCATATGTAGAAGTGTTTGCATGCCCAGGAAAGTACCTGAGAAGACCATAAGCTCTCACCTCTAGCTGACCTTGAGTCTCTGTAAGCAGGAAGCAAAGGTTAAAGTGGTGCTGCACACATATATACACACGGCCCCTCGGAAAAGGCTAGGAAACATTGGTTGAAGGTATTTAAGGATATTTTTGCCAATCATTAGTTTACCACTAAGCAAACTAATTGAGCAGAGACTTCCGTGACTACACAACAAAGAGCACAGTCCTTACAGAATTAGTCTAGGGAAGTCCATAACAAACAGCAGCAGCAACAACAATGAAACCTGGGGAGGGGTGAAATCTGATTGTCAGAGTTGATACAGATAATGTTTAAGATACAAGTTTAGCTCTGGACCAATGTGGTTCAGTGGGTTGGGCTTCGTCCCAGAAAACTAAAGATCGCTGGTTCGATTCCCAGTGAGGACACATGCCTGGGTTGCAGGCCAATCCTTAGTGGGTGGCACATGAGAGACAACCACACATTGATGTTTCTCTCCCTCTCTTTCTCCCTCCCCCTCTCTCTCTAAAAAAATTACACACACACACACACAATATACAGGGTCTGGCACAATTAACAGCTCCCCTTCTTTTTTTTTTTTTTTTTTACAAGATCATAAGCATGTAATTCTGTAATATAACAACATCACACTCAAGCACACCATATGACATTTTAGGTGAAATGTTCAAATTAAAACTAAATCATTGCACCCATATTATTACCCAGCCATCTCACTCAAGAAAGCCTTACTTCTGCTGTACCCCTGTATTATACCAAATATAGATACACATATTTTTATATATAGGTACACACATATCTATATATCTACACACACACATACATACATACCAAACAGAAATTCTGTAGTTAAAAAGTACAAAAGTACAATAACTAAAATGATAGATTCACTAAAGTATCTCAACAGATTTTTACTTGGAAGAAGAAAAAAATCAGTGACCTTGAAGACAGATAATTTGAGATAATTTTTAAAAGATTTTGTTTATTTACTTTTAGAGAGAAAGGAAGGGAGGGAGAAAGAGAAGGAGAGAAACATCGATGTGTGGCTGTCTCTTATATGCACTCCAACCAGGGACAGAACCTGCAACTCAGGCAGGTGCCCTGATCAGGAACTGAACCAGTGACCCTTCATTTTGTGGGACAATGCTCCAGCCAACCACAAGGGTCAGGGCAATTTGAGACAATTTAGTCTGAGGGATGGAAAGAAAAAAGAATGAAGGAAAGTGAATTGTGCTCCCAGAAACCTATGAGATACCATCAAGTGAACTAATACACATAGAGTTCCAGAAGGAAAGAAGAGAAAGGAGAAGAAAGAATATTTGAAGAAACAATGTACGAAAGCTTTCCAAATTTATACATCCAAGAAGCTCAAAGTAGGATAAACTGAAAGAGATTCACATCTAGACACATCATAGTCAAATTGTCAAAAGACAAAGAATACTGAAGCTGCAAGAGAAAAAGCAAATTGTCATGTATAAAAGAGCCTCAATAAGAGTGACGGCTAACTTCTTATCAGAAACTGGAGGCCAGAGAGCAGTAGGGTAACACATTCAAAGTGTTGGAAGAACGAAACTGTTATATATAATTATTTAAATTCTGTTTTGCCTGGTTCATTAGGAGGACATAATTATAAGCATATATGTACCTAACAGCAGAGTCCTAGAATACATGATACAAAAACTGGCAGAATTTAAGGAAGAAATAGAAAATTCAAGAATAACATTTGGAAACTTCAATACCCTACTTTCAATAATGGATGGAATAACTAGACAGGAGATCAAGAAGGAAATAGATCAAGCAGTACTGGAATAAACTGTCCATCTATTTCATTCCTAAGGATACTGTGATCAATTACCCATTGACAAAGACCTCTGCAAGCCAAATCAGACTGCCTTGTGGTCCTTGCTGTCCTTCACAGTTGATGTATCCACCTTGTCCTGATCCCATCATACCCACTTGAGATCAGGAAGCCCATATCTGTGGTGGTTTCCCCTACAGCTGTACCTGAGCTACAAAGTAAAGTAACCAGAGAGCTTCTAAAGGATGGAGGTGCTCCCTTCAATGCCTTAGCAAAGGAAGTGTCTTTGGGTCCTCTCATGAATATAATTGACAGGTTGCACATGATGGATACACTAAGTCTATCACACTAAGCCTTTGGATTTCCTCCTCTATGTGATGCCAAAAAAACTGGCATCTCAACTTCACTAACTGTAGACAACCATCAAGTTTAAATTGCAGTCAACCAACCAGCCAAGTAACTTCTCAGAGCCAACTTCAGATGCATAAGCTAGCACATTAAATCTGGAATTTCTAACATATGTACTCATATCAATGAATTTGGCCCTATCTAGTGCCAAGAGAAGAGTCTAGCAGATAGACTATTCTCATTAGTTTAATACCTTTAAAATCCATTCTCACACTCTCCCCAGGTTTTAGAAACATAATAGCAATCATGTTTTGCTAAAACATATTAGCAAAACATATTAGGTCCTAGGCCTGGCACGTATTGCAGTTCTTTTCATGTACAAGCTGTTTCTCCCTGGTTTTCAGTATGTACTTGTTCCCCTGGAATATGTTGAGATTTGACCCTAGTTAAAAACCTAGTGGCAACAGTCTAGTTGTGGATTTTGAATGAAATAAGCATCCTCTTTCAAGGTATTTGCCCTAGGTGAGGGTATCACAGGGTTTTCAGACAGAGGAAAGCTAGTGTCTTTGGCCACAAGAGGGTAACCACCTATTTCCACTGGCAAGGGAGAATCAGAATGACTTGGAAGTTCAATACTGTCCACTTCATCTGGGTGCAACTAGATGCAACATTCCAAATTTCTGGATCCATTCTTTCCTGATCAATGCCCTAGTTTTACCATGACAAATTTGATAGGACTCTGAGTTCAATTATCATTATAAATCAGCAACCTATAGAATTAAATTTTCTGTTTGACTTTCAGCAATATTAACCCTCCTCTACTTAAGAGACCCTTTTAGAACTGTTATGAAAGCATCCTGGTTCTCAGATCGTGACTTGTGCTCAGAGTTAAACCTGGGCTTGTCATTTTCTCTTTATAATCGTTCAAGTGCACCTAAAAAAGTCCATCCTTCGGCACAGTCCTTAGTCATTACTAATGCCACAAGCAGTCAAGGGCAGCAACCATTTAGGTTCCTAAGTCAGGTGCTTCAACTGGCACTTCCTCACAATCAACCATGGGTTGACAGCTTGATTAACTGTGATGCCACTGCCTGCTCTAGATTATTATTATCCCATTCCCCATTGACAAGGAGCTCAGCATTGTGCTAAAGCCTAAGGGTGTGACCAAATCATCCCGTCTTTGTCCATCTATTTCCTGGTACTACTCCGAGTACCAATTATTATATCAGTTAAGGTCCAATCAAGAAACAGAAGGCACAATGGGAAAATTTAATATAAAGAATTGTTACAGGGGATTGGGCCTGGCTGGTGTAGCTCAAGGGATTGAGCACAGGCCTGTAAACCAAAGGGTCACTGGTTCGATTCCCAGTCAGAGCACATGCCTGAGTGTAGACCAGGCCCCCAGTAGGGGATGTGTGAGAGTCAACCACACATTGATGTTTTTCTGTCTCTCTTTCTCCCTCCCTTCTCCTCTTTAAAAATAAATAAATAAATAAAATCTTAAAAAAAAAAAAAAGAACCATAACATATAGAGTTGAATGGAAGTCCCACAAGTATGGAGTTGCTATGGAATTGCAGAAACCACATCCATGCAGACTGGTACAAGGGGCTGAGACACAGAATGGGCTGGTTCCACACCCACAAGGATAAAAATTCGGGAGGGATATCTCAGGAGCAAGGACTCCCAGCCCCACACCAGGAATCCCAGCCCCAGCCCCAGGGTTACAGTGCTAGGAAGATAAATCCTCATAACTTCTGGCTGCAAAAACCAGCAGGCATTGAGTCAGTGGAAGATATTTCTGGAATCCCAGGCAGTTTCTCTTAAAAAACCCACACGCATACTCACCCTCAGAGTCCCAGCACTGGAGTAGCAGCTTGAAAGGCACCAGTGGCATACAGAGAGGAAGCGAAGTGTCTGGCATCAAGGCAAGACCTGGGGGACAGCTTTCTCCCACGTACAAAGTTAGGCAGAAGCCATTGTCCCTTTTCAGAACCCTCCCTCATAGAGCCACAGAGCCAGCAGGCTGGTGCCATATCTGAGACTCCATCAGCCTGGCTAACACTGTTTGCACCACCCTGGAGATCCCCAGAGATCCCCTGAGACTCTGTCCTACCCAATTTATGGGCCCACCCAAGCTGTTAACAGTGGCTTTTTCACATGAATGGCTAGTCTTGGCTCATGCTTCACGACTTCCTAAATTCAACAGCCAGCCTCAGCAAGCCTCCAGCCCCCATACCACTTGCTAAGTGGTCCTAGGCCTGGCACTAGCAACAGCCAGCCTAGGTTCACAGCCTGACTTTGCCTGGGAACCTCCAAGCCCAGCACAAGTGGCAGACATCTGCAGATTGCTTTGTAGCTCATGCAGGGAGGCCCCAGACAGAACACAGGTAGGGGCTGACCCTGGCCTGTGCAGCCAGTGGACAGCTACAGACCATGTCGAAGCACCACCATCCTGCCCCTGTACAGCCAATCCTCCACAGAGGGTGGAGGTTGGGGGTCAGTGGTCACAAACTGTCCTTGCAGCTGACTGGCCTGGGTGAATCCCTCCCGTTGACCTGACAATGGCAGTCAAACTCCACTACAAGAGGAGGGTGTACTCAGCCCACGCAAAGGGTGTACCTTAGCTTGGGAGAGAGCGGAGGCTGTGCCACTGGACCCCACAGGACACCTACTACATTAGGCCAAGCTACCAAGACAGGGAGTCATAGCAGCTCTACCTAATACCTAGAAACAAACACAGAGAGGCTGCCAAAATGAGGAGACAAAGAAACATGGCCCAAATGAAAGAACAGATCAGAACTCCACAAAAATAACTAAATGAAAGGGAGATAAGGAATCTGCCAGATGCAGAGTTCAAAACGCTGGTGGTTATAAGGATGCTCAAGGCACTTACTGAGGACCTCAGCAGCATAAAAGAGATCCAGTCAGAAACAAAGGATACACTAATTGAAATAAAGAACAACTTACAGGGAAACAACAGTAGAGTGGATGAAGCTGAGAATCAAATCAATGACTTGGAACGTAAGGAAGCAAAACCCAAACAATCAGAATGACAAGAAGAAAAAGAATCCCAAAACACAAGGATAGTGTCAGCAGCAGCCTCTGGGACAACTTCGAGAGGTCCAACGTTCGCATCATAGGGATGCCAGGAGGAAAAGAGAAAGAGCAAGACATTGAAAATCTATTTGAAAAAATACTGAAAGAAAACTTCCTTAATCTGGCGAAGGAAATAGACATGCAGGTCCAGGAAGCGCACAGAGTCCCAAACAAGACGGATGCAAAGAGGTCCACTCCAAGACACATCGTAATTAGAATGCCAAAAGTTAAAGATGAAGAGAGAATCTTAAGAGCAGCAAGAAAAAAAAATCAGTTACTGTATTTTGCCATGTATAAGCGCACTTTTTTGCCCAAATGTTTGAGGGAAAAATAGGGATGTGCATTATACACGGGTAGTACTAATTCCGTATCTGTATAAATGTTTTTAATTTTTATTTATGTTTACACATTGAAAGTGTAACTCTAGAAAGCAATAATGATATCCATATGCAAAATAATATCCTGGAATATGTGGAATACGATAATCGCTTTTGTTCCTAAATATAAATAAATAATTGAATTAAAAAATTAAAACAAAAGTTTTTTTCCCTGAAAATTTGGGCCACAACTGTGGGTGCACATTATACATGGCAAATAAGTTATCTACAGGGGAGTTCCCATAAGACTGTCAGCTGATTTCTCAAAAGAAACTTTGCAGGCTAGAAGGGAATGGCAAGAAATATTCAGTCATGGAAAGCAGGGACCTACAGCCAAGACTGCTCTACCCAGCAAAGCTATCGTTTAGAATCAAAGGACAGTTAAAGAGCTTCCCAGACAAGGAAACACTAAAGGAGTTCGTCATCACTGAACCATTATTATATGAAATGTTAAAGGGACTGATTTAAGAAAGAAAAGATCAAAACTATGAACGATAAAATGTCAATAAATAAATATCTATCAACAACTGAATCTAAAAAACAAACTAAGCAAATAAGAAGAACACATCAGAATCATGGATATGCAGAGTGTTTTGATGGTTGCCAGATGAGAGGAGGCTTGGGGGAATACCTGAAGAAGTCAGGGGATTAAGTACAACCAGGTAGGTACAGAATAGCCACGGGGATGTAAAGTACAGTTTAGGAAATGGAGAAGCCAAAGAACTTACATGCATGACCCATGGACATGGACAATGGTGTGGGGGTGCCTGGTGGAGGCGGCAAAGGGGGGGAAATTGGGACAACTGTAATAGCGTAATCAGTAAAATATAATTTAAAAAAATTTTTAAAGGAAATGAAAAAACCCAAAATAATGATGGGGATGTAAAATACAGAGCATAGAATGTAGTCAATAATATTGAAAAACTATGCATGGTGCCAGGTGGGTGGGTACTAGACGTATCAGGGAGATCACTTCATAAGTTATATAAATGTCTAACCAGTATGCTGTACACCTGAAACTGACATAATGTTGAATGTGAACTGTAATTGAAAAATGAAAAATAATTCAACAGTCATTAATTTTTTAGATAATCATACTGAAATAATTCATATCAAATTCTAGCATGCTTGGGATTTCTTCAAAATAATAAGGGAAGAGTCATTGGTCATGAGCTGAAATTGTTAAAGCCAAGTGGTGGGTCCATGGAGATTTCATATACTATTATATTTTGTTTTGTATGTGGTTGAAAATTTCCATAATGACAAGTTTTTTAAAAGCATACAAAAAAAAGAGTGGGGAAAGAAGATACTTAAAGTCCCACAAGGTAACAAGGAAAACTTTAATTACTGTATTTGTGTATGCTAAAGTATACGAAGTAGTGAAAGAATGAGCCATGTTGAATTTGTATTTGTAAGATAATTTAATTGGGCAAACTTTCGATCAAAGATTAAATCTCCTATAAAAAAATGGCTAAGACATTACAGGTCTGGCCTCTTCCCTATCCCAGTTTGGGCCGCTGGCCTACAGAGAAGACCTGGTTTCTGTTCAAGAGGCAGAGGGCGCAGGTCTCAGCTGAGGGCATAGACACTCAGCTAGTCTCCACATAAGTGGTTAGGAATGTGGGCTTTGAATGAGATGACATAAGTTTGAGTCCAGAGTCAGCCCTTTTATCCTTGACCTTGGGAAAATAATATAACATCACCAGTCAGTTTTCTTGCTGATTAGTAGGATTATTATTCCCTACTATAATAATTCCTACTTGACAGGATTCCTGGGAGGATCAAATGTGTTGTGCGTGTGTGTATTTTATATATAAAAAGACCAATTGATGGCAATTTTATTTCACATTTCTCCTAAATCATCCAGTGCTGCCATTGACCAATGGAAGGATAAATCATTAATTCTGGGATTTAGTAACATGACCCAGAACTCAAGAAGTGGGGAATAACTAATGGGAGGGAATCTTTCCTCCTCCCGCAGCATGCAGCCCTGGAGGAGCCTACCTACATGGCTCACTTCTGAGGACCTGGAAGGGAGCTGCACGGTAGGCTGACTTGCCTGCCCCTGAAGGGCCCTATGGGTGAAGTTTCTTCTTAGTGTCTTAGCAATACTTTAAAGGTCTTTAACTTTGTTCAATACTGGGCTGAATTGACACCTCCAATTCCATATGCTGAAGTCCTGACCCCTAGATCCTCAGAATGTGACTGTAGTTGAAGACAGGATCTTTAAGAAGGTATTTAAATTAAAATGAAGTCATTTTAATTTAAAACAGGAGATTAAGATACAGACACACAGAGGGAAGATACAGAGAGAACAGTGCTATCTACAAATCCAGGGAGAGAGGTTTCAGAAGAAACTAACCCTGCTGACACCTTGATCTTGAACTTCTAACCTTGATGTCAGACTTCTAACTTTTAGAACTGTGAGAAAATAAATATCTGATATTTCAGCCACCCAGTCTGTAGCACTTTGTTATGGCAGCCCTAGCAAACCAATGTTCTGGTCCATTCAAGAGGAAACTGCTCTCTTACACCACTTGCCTCTGATTGAGAAAACCTAATACCCTGTACTGATTGCTAAGGGTAAATAAAATCATGAACAGTTAAAGAGAAGCTAATAGCTTTTCTAAAGGGAGTCAGAAACCAGAGGAGAGAACACCAAGCTGGGCCGCTGGATGAAATGCCTCTAATTAAAGTGAAATAGATTAAGGAGGACTGTTTCAAATAAGGTTATAGGCCTACTGGTGTGGCTCAGTGGGTTTGATTGTCCCCCAATCAAACCGAGAGGTTGCTGGTTTGATTCCCAGTCAGGGCATATGCCTGGGTTGGGGGCCAGGTCCCCAGTTGGAGGTGTGTGAGAGACCAACCAATCCATGTTTCTCTCCCTCTCTTCTCCTCTCTCTAAAAATTAATAAATAAAATCTTTACATTAAAAAAAGTTTTAAGAACTCAAACTTCCTTGCCACCAGTCTTCCGATTCTGTTTCTTCCAAGGCCCTGACCATCCAGTCAAACCATTAGCAACTGCCCATGTATTAGTACAGGTCTGTACTTCTTGCCATTTTCATGCCAAACATAACAAACATTCAAAGGCACTGCTCAGAGTTCTGTCTGCTGCAATGATTTTTCTTTACCACTGTCTTTCAGGTTTACCCAAGTGGCACTTCAGCTGTCCACTGTCAGGCAGTAATAGCCTATCACAGACCCATCTGTAAACAGGCTTGTGTCTTTTTCTTCCTCCGTCAGATGGGCATAAGGGATGCCCCAGGAGGTCATAGGCATTGACTGAGGGAGAGAAGACAATGGAACAGGAGCCACCTGCCGATGTAAATGGCTCATTCCTTCTGGACCTTTCCAAGCCTGGTCTCTTATATCAAGTGGTGATACATTCCTCTGGACACACCCAACCTTAGGGTTGGCTTTGTCAGACAACACCCCATTCATAATAATCTCAGGCTACATAGTCACCTGATGTCCCCTGGTTAGGTGTTCAGTCCCGTCCAAGTCCCAAAAGCAATCCAGAGCTGTTTCTCAAAAGTACAATGGTTATAGAAAAAGAGCGCACATTGATAAAAAATCCTTGCATCTGTGCCCTGATTCTGCCATTGGTGCCTGCTAGAGGTTCCTTATGGCCTCCCTGTTGTTATGGGCATGGTGAGTATCACTGGCTCTACTGCATCACAAGTGCACAGTGGTGGGGCAGCACGCACTGTGCTGAAGCCTGAACTCGCCACTGAGGCTTCTCTTATTCTGGTCCCTTCTCAAAACTGGCACCTCACAGGTGACTCTATTCATGAGATACACTGCCTTCAAATAGCCTACCAAGCACTGTGCCTCTTTTGGGGGGAATAGGTTGTATAAGATGCCACTTGTCTTTGACCTTGGAGGAAATATTGGTACAAACTCTAGATAGCTGAGTCCCCAGAAACTTCACTGAAGCAGTGGTCCCCTGCACCATTTCTGGGGTTCATCTCCCACTTTCTAGTTTGCATATGTCTTATGAAGATAGTTAAAGTACTTTTTACCTCCTGCTCATCAGGTCCAATAATATCGTCAATGTAGTGGACCAGCGTGATATTTTATGGAATGTTAAGATGATCAAGTTCTCTGCAGGCCAGACTAGTGGGTTAAATAGATATGTGACAGGTTACACTACTGCTCTTTTCAATTCTTTGACAGTGGCAGAAATCTCTGTGCTTCTCCCAGGAGTGTGATATTTTTTACTGGTCTGTTGTCTTTGTAGGGAGGAGGAAGTTCTAGGGACATTTCGCTTAGCCCTTTCTACCATATTGGCCCCAGTCTATGGGTCATAGAGTAGAGTGGATTCTGCTACTATGTCAGTTTTCAGTTTATTGTCCCTCAGCTCCTAACTCACCTTCTAGTACCTGCTCTAAGAAAATAGGCTGAACTATTTAAGCATTTCTCGTGGAACTGAACATGAGGTTAAGATTTGTTTTTCTTTTTTATCTTTTTTAATATATTTTATTGATTATGCTATTACAGTTGTCCCATTTCTCCATCATTCCCCTCCACCCTACACACCCTCTCCCACCCACATTCCCCCCTTTAGTTCATGTCCATGTGTCATAAGTTTTTTAGCTTCTACATTTCCCATACTATTCTTGCCCTCCCCCTGTCTATTTTCTTCCCACTATCTATGATACTCATTCTCTGTACCTTTTCCCCCTCTCTCCTCCTCCCATGCCCCTGTTGCTAACCCTCCATATGATCTCCATTTCTGTGGTTCTGTTCCTGTTCTAGCTGTTTGCTTAGTTTGCTTTTGTTTTAGGTGTGGTTCTTAATAGCTGTGAGTTTGCTGTCTTTTCACTGTCATATTTTTATCTTCTTTTTCTTAGATAAGTCCCTTTAACATTTCATATAATAAAGGCTTGGTGAGGATGAACTCCTTGAACTTGACCTTATCTGAGAAGCACATTGTCTTCCCTTCCATTTTATTTTTATTTTTTTAAATATATTTTATTGATTATGCTATTACAGTTGTCCCATTTCTCCCCCATCATTCCCCCCTTTAGTTCATGTCCATGTGTCATAAGTTCTTTAGCTTCTACATTTCCCATACGATTCTTCCCCAGCCCCTGTCTATTTTCTACCCACTATCTATGCTACTCATTCTCTGTACCTTCCCCCCCTCTCCTCCTCCCACGCCCCTTGCTAACCCTCCATATGGTCTCCATTTCTGTGGTTCTGTTCCTGTTCTAGCTGTTTGCTTAGTTTGCTTCTGTTTTAGGTGTGGTTCTTAATACCTGTGATTTTGCTGTCTTTTCACTGTCATATTTTTGATCTTCTTTTTCATATAATAAGAGCTTGGTGATGATGAACTCCTTGAACTTGACCTTATCTGAGAAGCGCTTTATCTGTCCATCCATTCTAAATGACAGCTTTGCTGGATAGAGCAATTTTGGATGTAGGTCCCTGCTTTTCAAGATTTCAAATTTTAATATATTTCTTTCCAGCCCCTTCTTGCCTGGAAGGTCTCTTTTGAGAAATCAGCTGACAGTCTGATGGAAACTCCTTTGTAGGTGACTGTCCCCTTATCCCTTGCTGCTTCTAGAATTCTCTGCTTCATTTTAATCTTGGCTAATGTAATTACAATGTGCCTTGGTGTATTCCTCCTTGGGTCCAACTTCTTTGGGACTCTCTGAGCTTCCTGGACTTCCTGGTAGTCTATTTCCTTTGCCAGATTGGGGAAGTTCTCCTTTATTATTTGTTCAAATAAGTTTTCCACTTGTTGCTCTTCTTCTTCCCCTTCAGGTACCCTTATAATTCGGAATGTTGAGACATTTAACAATGTCCTGGAGGTTCCTAAGCCTCTCATTTTTTTGAATTCTTGTTTCTTCCTTGTTTTCTGTTTGGTTGTTAGTTTCTTTCTTCTGGTTCACCCCATTGATTTGAGTCCCGGTTTTCCTTCCATCTCTATCAGTTCCCCATGCATCTTCCTTCATTTCACATATTGTAGCCTGCATTTTTTCATCTAATTTGTGAGCAAAATCAACCAATTCTGCGAGCATTTTGATGAACAGTGCTTTGAACTGTGCATCTGATAGGTTGGCTATCTCTTCACGGCTTAGAAGAATTGGCTCTGGGGCTTTTATTTGTTTTCTGGTTTGAGCCATTTTTGGTGGGGTTTTTGTTTTGTTTTGTTTTGTTTTGTTTTGTTTTGGTTTGGTTTGGTTTTAGTCTGGTCATGGCTATTACGTATGAGGAGTGGAGCCTTAGGTGTTCCTCAGGGCGGGGCAGCCCAGTCGCTGGGTTGTGACGCTATAGGTGGGGGCAGGGTCTGAGAGGGAAGAATGGCGCCTGTTCCGCTCTCTCCTGGATTCAGTCCCTTCCGCCACTTCCCCTCTGCCTGGACCATCTGCGTGCACGAATGTGGGACCACCTCGTCAGCCAGCCACCTTGTGTGGCCTCACTGGGTCTGCACAGTTGCCCCCCTGTGCCCGGGGTCTGCCAGCTGCTGCCTGTGGGCCCGGGGACCACCAGCCGCCACCTGTGCACCTGGGAACTGCCAGCCGCTGCCACTTGCGTTCCCGGGTCCGCACCTCCACTTTTTCCTGCCGCGACTCCGCCCCTCTTACTGGTCTGGATGAATGGTTGCTGGACTTCCGTTCAGTTCAATTTTCTATAAGTTCTGATTGTTTTCTTGTTTCTAAATCTTTGTTGTCCTTAATTTTGGTTGTAAGAGGAGGCACAGTGTGTCTGCCTACGCCTCCATCTTGGCCGGAAGTCTGTTTTTTGTTTTTAAACTTATTGTTTTTCTTCTGATCTTGCAAGGAAGTAAAGCATTTCTACCTATGCCTCTATCTTGGCCGGAACTCCTGGACTGCTTTCTCCAAATCCTTGGCTTATGAGTACATGATCAGATCCACTATTTTTAATGTAATTTTAAATAGGAATGTTTTCTTAATACTCTTTCAATAGTTTGTTAGTGTTACATAAAAATACAACCAATTTCTGAATATTAATTTTGTGTCCTACTACTTTACTGAATTCATTAATCAGTTCTAATAGCTTTTTAATGGAATTTTTAAGGTTCTTTTTATATAGTATATCATCTGCAAGTGACAGTTTTACTTATTCCTTTCCAGTGTAAAAGGATAACCTTTAATTCTTTTTCTTGTCTGATTGTTGTGGCTAGGACTTCCAATACTATGTTGAATAAAAGTGGTGAAAGTGGATATTCTTGTCTTATTTGTGATCTTAAAGAAAACACTTCTACCTTTTTACCATTGAGTATGATGTTAGCTGTGGGTTTATCATATATGGCCTTTATTATGTTGAAGCATGTTCCCTCTATTCCCATTTTGCTGAGATTTTTTTTCTTTATCATAAATGGATGCTGGATTTTGTCAAATGCCTTGTATGCGTTTATTGATATGATCATTTGATTTTTATCCTTTACTTTTTACGTGCTGTATCACATTAATTGATTTGCAGATACTAAAACAACCTTGCATCTCAGGAATAAATCCCACTTGAATTTGCTGAATTTGATTTGCTAATATTTTGTTGAGAAATTTTGCATCTGTAGTCATAGGGAATTGGCATGTAACTTTCTTTTCTTTTTCTTTTTTCTTTTGACCCACGCCCCCTGCCCCCCTAACTTTCTTTTCTTGTAATGTCTTTGTCTGGTTTTGGAATTAGGGTAATTCTGGCCTCCTAAAATGAGCTTGAGAGCCACCCCTCCTCTTGAATTTTTAGAATAGTTTGAGAAAAACTGGTCTTAATTCTTCTTTGAATGTTGAGAAAAATTCACCTGTAATGCATCTAGTCCAAGACATCTGTTGGTTGGAATTTTTTATTACTGATTTGATTTTGTTTTTTTAAATATATTTTATTGATTATGCTATTACAGTCGTCCCATTTTTTTCTCCCCTTTATTCCCCTCTGCCCTGTACCCTCCTTCCAACCATCGTTCCCCCACTTAGTTCATGTCCATGAGTCATACACAGAAGTTCTTTGGCTTCTCCATTTCCTATACTATTCTTAACTACCCCCCATCTATTTTGTAGCTACAATTTATGCTTCTTATTCCCTGTACCTTTCCCCCCATTCTCCCCGCTTCCTCTCCGCTGATAACCCTCCACGTGATCTCTATTTCTGTGGTTCTGTTCCTGTTCTAGTTGTTTGCTTAGTTTTTTGTTATGTTTTTAGTTTCAGTTGTTGACAGTTGTGAGTTTGTTGTCATTTTACTGTATATACGCTTTTTCTTAGATAAGGCCCTTTAACATTTCATAGAATAAGGGTTTGGTGATGATAAACCCCTTTAACTTGACCTTATCTGGGAAGCACTTTGTCTGCCCTTCCATTCTAAATGATAGCCTTCCTGGCCAGAGTAATCTTGGATGTAGGTCCTTGCCTTTCATGACTTGGAATACTTCTCTCCAGCCCCTTCTTGCCTGCAAGGTTTCTTTTGAGAAATCAGCTGATAGTCTAATGAGCACTCCTTTGTAAATAACTGTCTCCCTTTCTCTTGCTGCTTTTAAAATTCCTTATCTTTAATCTTGGGTAACTTAATGATGATGTGCCTTGGTGTGTTCCTCCTTGGGTCCAATTTTTGGGGGACTCTCTGGGCTTCCTGGACTTCCTGGAAGTCTATTTCCCTTGCCAGATTAGGGAAGTTATCCTTCATTATGTTTTCAAATAAGTTTTCAATATCTTGCTCTTCCTCTTTTCCTTCTGGTACCCCTATGATTCAGATGTTGGAAAGTTTAAAGTTGTCCTGGAGGTTCCCAAGCCTCTCCTCATTTTTTGAACTCTTGTTTCTTCATTTTGTTCTGGTTGAATGTTTATTTCTTCCTTCTGCTCCGAACTCTTGATTTGAGTCCCAGTTTCCTTCCCTTCACTGTTGATTCCCTTTGCATTTTCCTTTATTTCGCTTTGTGTAGCCTTCACTTTTTCCTCTATTTTGTGGCCATACTCAACCATTTCTGTGAGCATTCTGATTACCAGTGTTTTGAACTCTGCACCTGATAGGTTGGCTATCTCTTCACCACTTGGTTGTGTTTTTTTCTGGAGCTTTGACCTGCTGTTTCATTAGGGTTATATATATATAAAAAATTATATATATATATATAATTTTTTCATTAGGGTTATATATATATAAAAAAATTATATATATATATAATTTTTTTTTTGTCTCAGTGCACCTGTTACGTAGTAAGTGGGGGAGCCTTAGGTATTTGCCAGGGTAGGGCAACCCCTGTCGCTGCTTTGTGGCACGGTGTGTGGGGGAGGAGTTGGAGAGTGAACAATGCTGCTTGCTCAGCTCTCAGCTGGCTTTCAGTCATTTTCCCACTAACTGCAAGTAAATTGGGCCTTTCTGGTGCTTATTCCCAGATAGGTGGTTTTGTGTACTTTCTAGGACCCTGTGGGCCTCTCTAACAAACTCTCCTGTGAGGCTGGGGATTTCTGCTGCTGCCTCAACCCCCACAGGTTTTTTCAGTCAGAGGATTTGAGGCTTTATTTCCCCGTGCTGGAACCCTGGGTTGCACAGTCTTTCTCGCTCCCCAGTTGTTCCTCCTGGTTTATCCACAGGCAAATGTGGAACCTCCCATTCTGCCAGATGCTGCCTTGCCTTGAGTCCTCTCCACCCCAGCTGCCCATTAGTAGTATGGTCTGGATGAATATTTCTTCTTTAACTCCTCGGTTGTCATACTTCCTTACAGCTCAGTTTTCTGAAAGGTCTGATTATTATTTTTGTTTTTAAATTTGTTGTTGTTCTTCTTTTGGTTGCGCGAGAAGGCAAAGTGTTTCCACCTATGCCTCCATCTTGGGCAGAAGTCCTAATTTTGTTAATAGTGATTAGTCTGTTCAGATTTTCTATTTCTTCTTTACTCAGTCTTGAAAGATTGTATGTTTCTAGGAATTTAGCCATCTCTTCCAGATTGCCCATTTCTTGGCATATAATTCTCTGTAATATTTTCTTAAAATCCTTTATATTTCTGTGTTGTCAGTTGTCACTTCTCTTTCATTTCTTTGGGTTCTCTCTTTTTTCTGGGTCAGTCTGGCTAAGGTTTTACCAATTTTGTTTATCTTTTCAAAGAACCAAGTCTTGTTTCCATTAATCTTTTGTATATTTTAAAGATTCTATACATTTATTTCTGCTCTGATCTTTATTATTTCCCTTTGTCTCCAGATTTTTGGCTTGTTTGGTTTTTTTCTAATTCCGTTAGGTATAAAGTAAGATTGTTTACACAGATTTTTTTATTCTTTTTTTAAAAAAGATTTTCTTTATTCATTTCTAGAGATAAGGGAAGGGAGGGAGAAAGAGAAGGAGAGAAACATTGATCGGTTGCCTCTCACCCATCCCCATTCTGGGACCTGGCCCAAAGCCCAGGCATGTGCCCTGACTGGGAATCAAACTGGCAACCTTTCAGTTCACAGGCTGGCACCCAACCCACTAAGCCACACAAACCAGGGCTGAAATTTTTATTGTTTCTTGAGTTAAGCCTGTATTGCTGTGAATTACCTTCTTGAAACTGCTTTAGCTGTGTCCTATACATTTTGGGTTGTTTTTTCATTTTCATTTGTCTCAGGTTATCTGCTTATTTCTTCTTTGATTTTATTGTAAATTAATTTTTGTTTAGTAGCATATTACTTAGTGTCTGTGTGTTTTTCAGTTTTCTTCCTCTGGTTGATATCTATTTTGATAAAATTATGGTCAGAGAAGATTCTTGATATGATTTCAATCTTCTTAAATTTATTGAGACTTAATTTGTGACCTAACATAAGGTCTATCCTAAAAAAGTTTTGTGTGAACTTGAGAAAAATCTATATTCTGCTACTTTTGGGTGAAATGTCCTAAAAAAATCAAGTCCATCTGGTCTACTGTGTCACTTAAGGTCACTGTCTCCTTGTTGATTTTCTGTCTGGATGATCCATCCATTGATGTCAGTGGGGTGTTAAAGTCCCCTGCTATGATTGTGTTACTGTTGGTCTCTCCCTTTATGTCCATCAATATTTACTTTATATATTTACAAGAGTTATGACCTCTTGTTGGATTGTTCTCTTTTTCATTATGAATACACCTTTCTTCGTATGTTTTTACAGCCCTTGTTTTAAAGTCTATTTTGTCTACTCTAAGAATTGCTACTCCAGACCTGGCTAGTATGGCTCAGTGGACTGAGTGCTGGCCCGTGAGCCAAAGGGTCACCAGATTGATTCCCAGTCAGTGCACATGTCAGGGTTGTGGGCTGGGTCCATGGTGGGGGATGTGTGAGAGGCAACCACACATTGATGTTTTCTACCTCTCTTCATCCCTTCCCCTCTCTAAAAATAAACAAAATCTTTAAAATAAAAAGACCTTTTTTAAAGAAACAACAATTGCTACTCCAGCTTTTCTGTTTTGTTTCCACTTGCACCTGTGTGTCTTTCAACCCATAGTAAGTCTTTTGTAGGCACCATATGTATGGATCTTGGTTGTTTTTTGTTTGTGCTTACATTGTGCTTTTAAAAAGTAATTGTTGCCCTGGCTGGTGTGGTTCAGTGATTGAGCACCAGCCTGTGAACCAAAGGGTAACAGGTTTGATTCCCAGTCAGGGCACATGCCTGGGTTGCTGGCCAGATCCCCAGTAGGGGGCATGTGAGAAGCAACCACGCACTGATGTGTCTCTCCCTGTCTTTCTGCTTCCCTTCCCCTCTGTCTAAAAATAAGTAAAATCTTTTAAATATTTTTTAAATAAAAATAAAAATAATTGTTGCCCTGGCTTGGTGGCTCAGTTGGTTGGAGCACCATCCTGTACACCAAAAGGTTGTTGGTTTGATTCCCAGTCAGAATGCATACCTAAGTTGTAGGTTCAGTCCCCAGTTGGGGCATGTACGGGAGTCACTGATGGATGTTTCTCTCTCACATCAATGTTTCTGTCTCTCTCTCCCTTTCTCTGTCTCTCTGGAATCAATGAACATATCTTCAGATGAGGATTAGAAAAAAAATAATTTAGTTTTCAATTACATTTGATATAAAAATCTTAGTTTCAGGCATACAACATAGTGATTAGACATTTATATAACTTATGAAGTAATTACCCTGAAAGTCTAGTAATGATCCTACACCATACATAATTAGTACACTATTACTGACTATATTTCCTATGTTGTACTTTGCATCCCCATGACTGTTTTTATAACTGAGAATTTGTGCATTTTTTAAAAAAAAAGTTTGTATTTATTTTTAGAGAGAGGGGAAGGAAAAGAGTGAGAGAGACATCGATGTGCAAGAGAACCATTGATCAGTTGCCTCTCACATGCCCTCAAGTGGGGACCTGGCCTGCAACCCAGGCATGTGCCCTGACTGGCAACCTTTCACCCTGTGGGATGATGCCCTGAGAACTAAACCACACCAGTCAAGGCAATCCATTTACATTTGAAGTAATTATTGATAGGAATGTAGTTATTGCCATTTTATTATTCTTATTTTTATATATTTTTCTTTTAAAAATTTTTTAATTTTTAAAAAGATTTTATTCATTTCTACTTTTAGAGAGAAGGGAAGGGAGAGAGAAAAAGAGGGAAAGAAACATCAATGTGTGGTTGCCTCTTGCACACCCCGTACCAGGGACCTGGCCTGCAACCCAAGCGTGTGCCCTGACTGGGAATCAAACCAGCAACCCTTTTGTTTGCAGGCTGGTGCCCAATCTACCGAGCCACACCAACCAGGACTTTTTTCTTCTTCTTAAAGAAGTCTCTTTGACATGTCTTGTAATACTGGTTTGGTGGTGATGAATTCCTTTAGCTTTTTCTTGTTGGGGAAGCTCTTTATGTCTCCTTTGATCTAAATGACAGCTTTGGTGGCTGGAGTAATCTTGGTTGTAAGCCCTTGCTTTTCATCATTTTGAGTATTTCATGCCAGTCACTTCTGGCCTGCAATGTTTTGTTGAGAAATCAACTGACATTCTTATGGGAACCTTCTCATGGATAACTAACTGCTTTTTCTCTTGCTGCTTTGAAGATTCTCTCTTTCTCTTTAACCTTTGACATTTTAATTATGATGTGTCTTAGTGTGGGCCTCTTTGGGTTCATCTTGTTTGGGGCTCTCTGTGCTTTCTCAACTTGTATGTCTATTCCCTTTGCTAGATTAGAGAAATTTTTCATCATTATTCCTTAAAATAGGTTTTCAATTCCTTGCTCTCTCTCTTCTGGTACCTGTATGATGCAAATGTTGTTATGCTTGATGTTGTTCCAGAGCCCCTTAAACTATCTCCATTTTTATTTATTTATTTATTTGATAATTTTAATATATTTTATTGATAATGCTATTACAGTTGTCCCATTTCTACCCCATCATTCCCCTCCACCCTGAAAACCCCCTCCCACCCACATTCCCCCCTTTTAGTTCATGTCCATGGGTCGTAAGTTTTTTAGCTTCTACATTTCCCACACTATTCTTGCCCTCCCCCTGTCTATTTTCTACCCACCATCTATGCTACTTATTCTCTGTACCTTTTCCCTTCTCTCCTCCTCCCACTCCCCTGTTGCTGACCCTCCATATGATCTCCATTTCTCTGGTTCTGTTCCTGTTTTAGTTGTTTGCTTAGTTTGCTTTTGTTTTAGGTATGGTTCTTAATAGCTGTGAGTTTGCTGTCTTTTCACTGTCATATTTTTATCTTCTTTTTCTTAGATAAGTCCCTTCAACATTTCATAGAATAAAGGCTTGGTGATGATGAACTCCTTGAACCTGTCCTTATCTGAGAAGCACTTTCTCTTCCCTTCCATTCTAAATGACAGCTTTGCTGGATAGAGCAATCTTGGATATAGATCCTTGACTTTTATAACTTGGAATACTTCTTTCCAGCCCCTTCTTGCCTGGAAGGTCTTTTTTGAGAACTCAGCTGACAGTCTGATGGAAACTCCTTTGTAGGTGACTGTCCCCTTATCCCTTGCTGCTTCTAGAATTCTCTCCTTCATTTTAACCTTGGCTAATGTAATTCTGATGTGCCTTGGTGTGTTCCTCCTTGGGTCCACCTTCTTTGGGACTCTCTGAGCTTCCTGGACTTCCTGGTAGTCTATTTCCTTTGCCAGATTGGGGAAGTTCTCCTTTATTATTTGTTCAGATAAGTTTTCCACTTGTTGCTCTTCTTCTTCCCCTTCTGGGACCCCTATAATTCAGATATTGGGACGTTTAACGATGTCCCGGAGGTTCCTAAGCCTCTCCTCATTTTTTTGAATTCTTGTTTCTTCCTTGTTTTCTGTTTGGTTGTTAGTTTCTTCCTTCTGGTCCACCCCATTGATTTGAGTCCCAGTTTTTCTCCCATCTCTATTGGTTCCCCATGCGTCTTCCTTCATTTCACGTATTGCAGCCTGCATTTTTTCATCTAATTTGTGAGCAAAATCAACCAATTCTGTGAGCATTTTGATGACCAGTGCTTTGAACTGTGCATCTGATAGGTTGGCTATCTCTTCACGGCTTAGAGGAATTAGCTCTGGGACTTTGATCTGTTCTCCAATTTGAGCCATTTTTGTTTTTTGGTTTTTTCTTTGGTCTGGTCTGGTAGTGAGGGGCAGAGCCTTAGGTGTTCACCAGGGCAGGGCAACCCAGTTGCAGGGTTGTGATGCAGTATGTGGGGGCAGGGTCTGAGAGGGAACAACGGTGCTTGCTCTACTCTCTTTCCGATTTCAGTCCCCTCTGCCACTTCCCCCAAGCAAATTGGGCCCTTCTGGTGCTGACTTCCATGTGGGTGGGCTTGTGTACGTTCCAGGACCCTGTGGGTCTCTCCAACGAACTCTCCTGTGAGGCTGGGGGTCTCCCCTAACATCTCAACACCCACAAGTGTATTCAATCAGTGTTTTTAGGTTTTATTTCCTGGCTCTGGGGCCCTGGGTTGCAAGGTCTGTCCTGCTCTTCGTTCTCACCTGTATTATCTGTGCACAAATGTGGGACTGTGTGGTCAGCCAGCCATCCTGCACGGCCTCACTGGGCCTGCCCACCACCACCCGGTGCCCGGGGTCCACTATCCGCCACCTGTATGCCTTGGATCTGCCAACCTCCACTTTTTTCTGCCACGACTCTGCCCCTCTTACCTGTCTGGATGAATGGTTGTCAGACTTCCATACAGTTCAATTTTCTCTAAGTTCTGATTATTTTCTTGTTTCTAAGTCTTTGTTGTCCTTAATTTTGCTTGTGCGAGGAGGCACAGTGTGTCCACCTAGGCCTCCATCTTGGCCAGAAGTCTATCCCCATTTTTAAAATGCTTTTTTGATTTTTTGCCATTCTCATTGGGTATTTTCCACTCCCTTTCCTTTCAAATCACTGATGTCATCCTCTGCTTCATGTAATCTACTGTTGATTCCCTCTAATGTATTCTTTTGAAATTTTATTTACTTTTAGAGAGAGGGGCAGAGAAGTAGAAAGAGAGGGAGAGAAACATCAGTGTTCTAGAGAGACATCAATTGGTTGCCTCTTATATGCACCCTTACCAGGGACTAAACCTGCAACCCAGTCATGTGCCCTGACCTGGAGTTGAACCTGCAACCTTTTACTTTGTGGGATGACACCAAACAAACTGGGCCACAGTGAATCATGACTCTAATATATTCTTCATTTCAGTTAATGCATTCTTCATTTCTGGTGGGGTTTTTTTTTTTATGTTTTCTATCCCCATTATTATGTTTGTTATCTTTGTTAAAGTTCTGAGTTCATCTGCTCTTCCCCTAAGTTCATTAAGCATTAACTCTGCATCTGGTAGATTGCTTATCTCCATTTTGTTTAGTTCTTTTTATGGAGTTTTGTTCTTTCATGTTTCTTTGTCTCCTCATTTTGGCTCAATCCCTGTGTTTGTTCCTATGTATTCGGCATATTGGTCATGTTGCCTAGTCTTGGTAGAGTGGCCTTATGCTGTATACTCTGTGTTTCCCTTGTCATGGTTGTGTGTGTGTGCCCTGCTGTTGTAGCTGAGCATTGATTACTGTTGGCATGTCAATGGGATGGATTGACCATAGGGTAATTGGCTTTGAGGAATGACCATGACTATAGTAGAGGAGCTGTTGTACAGGGGCTGAACCCATGTAGCAGGATTCACTTTAGCAGGGTTCTGGTACTTGCCAAGACCACCTTTTGGGTGTGTCACTTGTGGAGGTGGTTGTGTGGTGCTCTGGTGTAATCTAAAGCTGGCCACTGGGTGCGTTGATTCTGGAGCCTCTTGGGAAGGACTCTGTTGCAGACCAAGGTCAGCTACTGCCTGTGCGTGGCCCAGGGCTGTGTGGTATGAGCTACAAAATGACCTGCAGTTGATTGCTATTTGCGTTAGGCTTGGTGGTGCCTGGGAGAGGCTACGTGGTGAAATGAGGTCAGCTGAGATTAGGGTCAAGGTTCAGGCAGCTTAGCAAGATGTACAGGGCACCCTGAGGCCAGACACTGCTTGTTTGGGGTTTGCGAAACTTTAAGAGATTTTAGGAAAGTCTGCAGCAGGAATCAAGAGAGGTAGTTTGCATGGAAAAGCCCCTGGTAATTGGTTGAGGCAAGGTCTCAGAGAATCATCAGGACAGGGCGAATGGTGTTAGCCAGGTTGATGGATACTCAGACCTGGCACCCACCTGTGCCTGCAGACTGTGTGTGTGTGTGTGTGTGTGTGTGAAGCTCAACAAAGGAACAAAATTGCAAAGATTGATGCCCCTCCAGCCCTCACCCTGAAGGCAGACCATTCAGTTTTTCCCTGTATGTCCCTGGCGCTTTTCTTGTTTTTATCCAAGGACATGCTTACTGATTTTAGAGAGAGCGGGAGAGAGGGAGAGAGACAGAGAGAGAGGGATAGAAACATTGATGTGAGAGAGAAATGTCAGTAGTTTGCCTCTCATACATGCCCTGACGAGGGACCAAACCTGCAACCTAGGCATGTGCCATGACTGGGAATTGAACCTGCAACCTTTCAGTTTATGGGACGACAACTTCAACCAACTGGGCCACACCAGCCAGAGCTGTCCCTAGTGCTTTTTAAGCTGTTGCCCCAGCACTGGAGCTCAAAGCGAGTGAGTCCATCAGTGAGTAAATCCATGTGCAGACCCTTCAAGAGGATGCCTGGGATTACAGCAGCCTCAGTCTCACTACACCACAATCCATGCTTATTTCCACAGCCAGAAGTTACGGGGACTACTCTTCCCTGCTGTGGAACCCCGAACTGGGGAGTCCAGTGTGAGACCACTTGCTCCTTATGGGGAACTTCTGCAGCTGAGATATCCCTCCTGATTCTTAACCACATGGGTATGGGGCTTGCCCGTACTATGTCTCCTCCCCACCTACCAGTCTTGACGTGGCTTTTTTAGTGTGTCCTTAGTTATGGGACTTTTGTTCAGCTAGTTTTCAGATGGTTCTCAAGAGTGGTTGTTCTGTCATTTCTTTGTAATTTTGGTGTGGTCACGGAAGGAGGCAATCACAGCATTTACCTACTCTGCCACCTTGACCAGAAGTCCTACCATGTGCTTCTTATATACCAAGCTATTTTTATAGTGGTTTATTTTAAGTTGATAGTCACTTAAGTGAGAACACATTCTAAAATCACTACAGTTTTTACTCACCCCCCTCCACATTCATGTTTTTTAAATGCCTCTATACTTTCAAGACAATTAATGTGGGGCTTCAGAACCTAAACTTACTACAACACTTCAGACCCTTAGTTTGATCCCCTCAACAAGAAAAAATTGACAACCCAGGCTCATCCTTGCTAGCACTAGACATCTTATATCCACTCAAGGTAAGGAGGGCTGATCTCTGGCCATTAAACAACCAAGTGTTCCTTCAGTACGGTCAAAACAAAATGAGCAGCTGCCCTGAGTTAGGCCTGCCTGACTGCTGTCGGCAACTCCTTCAGGTTTGCTGAAGAATAGCAAATTACAGAGTCTTTAAAATAAAATGCATATGAAATAAGACCAACATGCATACAATAGAGTAGATTGAGTACTGTTCCAGACAGAGAAATCCAAGACCCTAGAACTTGAACCCAAGGTTCGGGACTCAAACCTGACCTTTGAGGACCTCAGCAGTTTTAACCTTTCCTCAGACTGGCTCCCTAGGTGGGATTCATGCCCACAATCTTGGCCCTGGGAATTCTAACCCTGGGGGTGGGAGTCACACAATCATCAAGAGATTTCTTTAGACAATTTAGGCACATGTACACATTAGCAAGGTCACTCACTGGAAAGATGTCTGATCCAGGGGCTGTTTCTTCTCCTAAAAGTGAAAGTTACCTCTGGAGTGCTGCAGTAGAGTAGTAGAAACCCAGCAGCTGAGCCTTCAGACAGTCCGTCTAGGCAGCTGCTCAGGGTCAGTTTCAAGGGCCCTTGCCCTGCCAGTGGCTTCAGGGCCTTAAGCAGGCAGTCGCAAGATAAGACCAAAGTCTCTTTGTAGTCATCAAAATTTTTGCTAAGCAAGGACCCCACTGCCTGATGTACATAGGAGCCAATACTATGGCACCAACTTTTGAGAAGAGAAAAAGCTTTTACTGCTAAGTCCACCTGCAAGGGGACAGGAGGCAAAGCTCAAATCCCTCTCCCTGATGCAGGGTTCGGGGTGAGTTTTAAAGGGTTAGGGGGAACAGGCTGGTTTGTGGAAGCTTTGGCAGGGTGGGTTTCAACTGCAGGGCTTTTGGTGTTTGATCATTTATGGTAAGATATGGTAAGGGGCTGCAACACTGGGTCTTTCTGGACAACAGATCCTTCACTTTTGAAAGGGTTCCAGTGCTTAAGTTCTGGTCACATCCTGGTCCTTTGGTTCCTTCCAGAGGAGGTGGTACACCTGGAGGTCAAAGTTCTCTCCTCTGCGCAGACTTGGGCTGCATGACTTACGAATTTCATCTGTTGTCTCTGAAAAGCAACACAGTACCTTGTTAGAGATAGGATAGGACCAGTTTGAGCTGGTTCTGCCATTACACGTCTGTCAAATTTCAGAAACTGAGCTTTCTAGGAGGCCTGCTTCAACTTCTGCCTGCTGTCAGAAACACAGAACTTTGTCATTTGCAGCAGGGTCTTCCAAGTCTTGAGTGGAAGAGAAAATACTGCCCAGATTTCTTCTTTTCTCCCTGCAGGATTCAGGAGTGAGAGTGACAAGGAGAGCCCTTCATGAGAAAGGCCTGAAGACAGAGCCTCTCAGGAGGCTCCTTCCCAGGAGGGGCCTCCGGACAAACACCCGACCCAGTTCGGTGTTGCCGCAGGACACCAGATCTCCTGGGGGAGGAAGCAAGGCCCCGAGGGCACCCAGGACTATCCCTCAGGGGAAGGGGAGGTGAGCTGGCTCCCTAGGCAAGGCGAGGCCCCTAGGCCTCCCTTAGCCATCCCAAGATCCAGCCACCCACCATGCCCTGAGGGTGGGAAGATTTTCCTTGCTAGACAGCCAACACAGGAACATCTGGGCTCGTGGCCCTAGCCTACCTGGAACTGAAAGTCACAGCACCCATCTTGCTCACCACCTGCTGTCGCACAGTGAGCGTGCCCACCAGCACCCCAAATGTGGAAGGGCTTCGAGCACAACTCAGATCACATCCAGCGCCTCAGGATGCATCACAGCCAGGGGCCCTGGCCACGCTGGAGGGCGGGGTGGACTCTGGGCAGCAGGGCCCCCCTCCTCAGGCGCTAGGTTCCGGCTCTGGCCCGGCGAACCAGATGTGAACAGGAGGGCCCATCACCTTTCCCATCTGAGGCGGCAGAAGCAATGCCTCCGCTCAGGCTTCCACAGGCCTCCAGCTTCCAGCAACACCGGGCGTTGCCTGACCACATGACTGCTGCCTTGCACAGAGGCTCCCTGCCTGCGCGGAGACCCTGAGCCACCGCCTGACCCAACGCTCCACCCCATCCCCTACCTAACACCTCCCCAGAAGGTCCACAATGCCTAGCCTGCCTGCGGGATTATCTCAGTTGCCAGAGAAAGAGCAGCAAGAGCTTCCTCCAGTGCCAACCTTGCCAGTCCCATGAGAATCCACGTGGGCAAAAGGCCTTTTGCCAGGGCGCCTGCCTGGCCATCTAGCATGCAGGACCCGTGGGGAGATGGGGAAGGTGGCATGGGTTTAGCGGGGAGGCCCTGAGGCTTCAGGGAAAGGAAAATCACCACATGGAGAAGGCCCAGGGCATGAGCCCTTTGAGTGATTCCAAGGGTTTTCACCAAGGTCTTGTTGTCAGCTCCACTGCTGGGCCTATTTACTAGGAAATAATAAGGTCTCCAATTTATCGAAGGCCTACTCTGTGCCAAGCTTTGTAATTTATGGGAATTATCCCATTTAATCCTCAACATCTCTATGACATTGCTATTCTCACTATCAGCATTTTACAGATGGAGAAACTAAGTCTTGGAAGTTAAGAGACCTGCCTAAAGTTACACAGCCAGTATATGGCAGAGCCAAGTGCACTGAGACCCAGGTCCGCCTGCCTGACTCCATAGGCTGCCCTACTGCATGGCTTTTCTGGCTGTGTGAGTTACAGGTGCAGGTTTGACAGAGCATCCTTTATGGAACACCCATTTTTCTTGTGGTAATTATATAATACACTTTTTAGTCTAAAGTGAGCAGATACTCCCTGGAATGAAAGTTAACAATTGCACCAGTGACTGAGATGCAACTTGAGATGTCATAGAAGTTTCATACTCAGGTCAATGTTTTTCAGGCTCAGTCCATGAAACCTTGAAATGACCTCTTCCCAGACCTCTGCCTTTAGAGGGATGTTGGCCCAGGAAGTTCTGCTCTGGGACCAGCTCCTGTGTGGATCCTTTCTGGTGGCCAAGGAAGATGGCCTCTCCACTGTTTGCCATCCCACTGGGTTGCTTGGGAAATTCCTCTGGTCTCAAGTTCCCAAATTCCCAACAGATACTGATCTTCAAGATTTTGGAATGAAAAATTGGAATTGTTGGGAATTCCTGAAATTATCTTAATCTGTATTTTCATAACTTTATACATTTAGTATAAATCAGAAATACACATTTAGTAGTAGTTACAAAGAACTGTAGGGTATCACAAATATTCTAAACCTAGAAAATACCAGAGAACATTGTTGGGTAGTATTCAAATAACAAAATGTTTAAATCTCTAACAAGATTACTTTCGCTACACAGAATCATGTGTTTAAATTGCCAATTTAAGGACTTAATTATTTCCAAAACTTGCTATTTCTTGAAAGATCATTCATAGGATTTCCATAAGATATACTGTGCATGTAAACTGCTTAATATTTGCGAGAATGACTCGCTGTTAACAGACTACAAATAAGCCTTTAATGTGGCAACAGCACCAGAAAGACTGATTGGTCTGTGACCGCTTTTCTCCTATATGCTCCTGGCCCAAGTTCCAGAATATCTTTCTTAACTGTGGACTCCACAGGTCAGCATTTTCTTCTCTTCCTTTCTACTTGATATCAGCAGATTCCTTCAAACCAGGAATGCCTCTGTTTATTATTAGGCATTAATTCTCACAGGAATATTATAATACTTTTTTCTATTTTCCCCATTTCTTGATGATTGTTCTTGAAATTCAGGAAAATATAAAATTTCTGGAAAATATCAGGAAGGACTTCCTGCATGTATATTTTATTCTGGTCTGAGCAGGATTGACAAGACAAGTCTGATGCAGAAATAACCACCTAGCACACGTCTTCCAACCCAGTCACTGAAGCTTCATGGTTTCAGGCAGTTCAGAGCCAGATCTAGTTATGGGTCCCAGTCCTACATCTCCTGGTTGTGAGACATTGGGCAAGTCACTTTACCTCTCTGAGCTTCAATTTAATGAATAGAATGGTGCCTGGGAAATAATATACTTGCTTTGTGAGGCAATAGTATAGAAGGTTAAAAGTGTGGCTTTGGAGTCAGACAGTCTGAGATTCTAATCCATTATTTACCATCTCTCTGACTTGGGGCAAGGTCTAACCACTCAGTACTGTTTTTCTCTTCTGTAAAATGGAAAAACTGATTGATCACATTTCATAGGATTTAGGGAGTTTAAATGAGATCCCATAGGAAAATTCTTAACACAGAGCATGCTACATTGTAAATGCTTGATAAATGTGGGCCATCTACCTCACAGGGCAGTTGTGAGGATAAACGGGAGGTTGCGTTGTGCAAGTGCTTTCTATGCTGTGAAATGGTGTCCATGTATTTCTCTTTCCTTCAGAAACAGGATGGCCAGAAGCTACTGGCAGATGTTAGTAGTATTTCCAAGTAAGGGGACTGAGAATGCTTACTCACATCCATAGAAGGTAGCTGTGTTGAAAAGGAGGTGTCACCATGGTTACCTGGTAAACAGGGTGTAGTTGCAACCAAGTAGGCAAACTCCGGCATTGTCTGACTTGGGGCACACTTGGAAGACAGGGGGATAAACAATTTTCAGGAGCTGGTTTTGGAGAAAAAACAGTGTTAAACGGAGCCTTCCTGCTATATATTTGCTTAATAGGAACTGAAACAGAGGAAGGGGACATGTAATAGAAGGTAGTGAGGAGGCTCTGACTGTTGTCTAAAGCCCTATTATTGGCTGAACTTAGGAAACAATCCTATTAGCCAGAACCAGCACATCCTATTCCTGCTGTCTGCACATGCACCTCTGGTGCTCATTCATTCCTAGGCTGTAGACCAATTTTAGATCACAGGGCTTTCCAAGATGATTTTCTGTAATCCTGGCAGCAGTCCTGTAAAGTGAATACTAGCATGACTCCCATATTGCAGATGAGAGCTTGGCATCCGGGAGTTAAGCCCATTGCCCGGAATCTTTTAGCCTATATGCTGTGGGGTCAGAATCCAGAGAGAGTTCAGGCCCTTACCCCTTACCAGTCTGCCTCAACTAACTAGGAGCTAGGTGCTGAACTGGAACAGGGAGAAGGAAACACAAATATAAAGGCTTGAGCACCTATGTGTCTTCCTTCTCTTCTCTTCTGTGACAACTCTCTCTCTCCCAAGATCTCCTGCTTTTCCTGGACAGTTTCTTTGCTTCCAGGGACATTTTTTTTCTCGACTTAACCCTACCTTGGACTCTCTTCTCTTTCTTTTGCACAGGTCTGTAAGAGAGCTTCTTTATACCCGCAGTCAAAGCTCCTGGTCATGTCTTATGCTAATCCAGACTGTCCCTCTGAGCACCAGCCTGATCCAGCCAACTGCCTCCTGACACCCCCTCTCATTCCAGACTCCCAACCGCATTTTTCATCTCTCCCTTAACATCACTCTCCTCCGGAGTTCCCCTTCCTCCTTACCATGGCCTCTTCATTTCAAATACTGGTTGTAGTGGTGGGGAATCCAAGCAGCCTTTGTAGATAAAACCTCTGGAATAAGGGCTAGAGATGGACTATCGGATGTGTTTCCTGAAAGCCGCTGGCAGTTTGGGGGTGAACTTGGAAGATGGAATTCACCATTGAATCAGCTTCCTGGCAGTGTGCCAGATCCAGGGACAGAAGTGGAGGACACATTTGTGAGGGAAATGGACAGGATCCCTGGCTTCAGGAAGCTTTCAGGATACTAGAGAAAATGGACATTAAGGAATCCTTCAAAAACACAATTTTATAAACAGTGCTAAGTATTGTGAAGGAAAGGTTTAGAGTGCTGTGAAAGAACAGAATAGATCTATACTAGGTTGGGGGTCAAAGGCCAGTTTTAGAAAGTGACAGTTACTATAGCCCTCTGGTCTGAGTTGGGAGAAGAGAATTCCATACAGAGGCAACACAACAGCAGGTGTGTGCATAAAGGCCCAGAGGTGGGAAAGAGCTTGGTATGTTGGGAAAGCTGAGCCAGCCTATGTCAATGGAGCTGAGTATGCTGGGGCATGTGGTCAAGATAAGACTGGGCAGGCTGGCTGGGAATGGTGGCAGATGCTTTGTGGGCCATGGTAAGGAACCTGGATTTTTTGGTTTGACTTTTAATTTGGAAATAATTTCAAAATTACCAAAAAAATACAAAGGATTCACCCTAACTATTAAAATTACTTGCTTTCTCTCTATATATATACATTTATTATATAGTATATTGGGTTGGTCAAAAAGTCCATTTAGCTTTTCCCATAAAATAAAGACACATTTTTCATTTTCACCAATAACTTTTTTGACTTGGATATTTTGAGTATGTGGGCTGTCTCCTGCATGGTATAATGTTGATTGTTCTCAATTAATGTCTCAATTTGATCACTATCAACTTCAACTGGTCTACCCGACCATGGAGCTTTGTCCAGCAAAGACATCTCAAGCATGAAACTTCACGAACCAATTTTGACACTTTTGATCAGTCACAGCACCTTCTCCATACACTTCATAAATCTTTTTTTTTTTGCATTTAAGTTTCATTTTTACATTTCTTAAAATAATAAAGCATAATATGCCAAAAATGTTACATATTTTCTTCCATCTTCAATATTAAAATGACTACACAAAAATTCACCAACTCTGATTTTTTAAAAATGCACGCTGATATGACAGCTGTCACAATACAATCTAACAAAATTGTTTTTGAATGAAGTTAAAAGCAACTAAGCACTACTAGAGCCATTGTGTGGGTAAAGCCCAATGAACTTTTTGACCAACCCAATATATACGTGTACTTTTATTCTGAACTTTCAGAGACCGAGTCTCACACATTATGTTCTCTACCCCTATTTATAATGCGTATTTCCTACCACAATCCAGTACAATACAATAATCTACTTTACTAAATTTAACATTGATGTAACATGGTATCTAATTATCACCCATTTTGTCAATTGTCTCAACAGTATCTTCTGTACACAATTTTTTCTAGTTCAGGATCCAGTCTAGAAAGGAGGCATTGTATTAAAGTGCCATTTCTGTTTAGTCTCCTTTAATCTGGAATAGTTAGCTTTCTTTATCTTGTATGGTGTTGACGTTATGGAAGAACACAATCTCTCCCTTTAGTAGGGTGTTCCTCAGTTGGGGTTGGTTTGCTGTTTCTTCTTGGTTAGATATGGGCGACGCATTGCTGGCTGGAAGTCTGCACAGTCCTGTGTCCTCAGTGTGACACAAGAGGCACACAGTGTCCATCTGCTCTTCCTTGGTGAGTTTTGTCTGATTTCTCCATTCTATAGTTACTATTTTTCCCTTGTAGCTGATAAACAACAAGGAGTTAAGTTACAACCATGCAGATACCCTATTTCATAGATCAGTAAATAGATGAGATTTAACATTTACTGATGATTCTTGCCTGACTCAAGGTAGTTTTTGTCATGATGTTTACAAAATGATGAAATCAACTCTAGCGCTGCCTCCACTGGACATTCTTTTGCCCATTTATTTATATATTTATTATTAATTGGGGCTTTGAATTTCTATTATTTTCCAAGAATTTTATAGCTATTAACCTTAATTATTTCAGTGCCCAAATCATCCCAAATTTGGCCGGTGGGAGCCCCTTCAAACTAGAAGCCTGAATTTTATCCCAACTGCAGTGCAGTGGGTCCATAAGACCACCAGGAGTGCTGTGTGAGAATGCATTGTAGGGGCACAGACAAGGAAGCAGGGAGACTCATTAGGAGGCTCTTGTGCAGTCCAGGTAGGAGAGTGCTGTACACCAGGATGGTGACATATAGCACGAAGAAATGGATGGATGTTCAGGAATGTTGGTGGTAGAATCAGCAGGACTTGGTGGTGGTATGAGTGCTCAGAGAGGGAGGAGTTAGGAGTGACTGGAGTGGCTGGGTGGATGGTGGGGGCTGTTTCCTGGCCAGGGAGGACGAGCAGAGTAAAGGCATCGGTGGTATGGGTTTCTCTTTTGGACAGTTCAGCTTGAGATATCTTTGACATCTAAGTCAAGTGGACAATTTGATATATTGTTTCAGAAATGGATATAGAAGTCCAGACCAGAAGAAAATTTAGGGGTTGCCACACATGAATGGCTTTGATTCTATGGTCTTGGAGAAATGCTGTAAGGGGAGAATATGCAGTGAGGAGGGAAAGGGGCCAGACTGGGAATCCTGATGGAGTTTGCTGTTTGGGGGTCTTGAGGGTACATGGCAGCTGATAATGGAGAGAGTTCTGGGGGGCCAGATCACATGGATCCTGTAATGTAAGGCTAAATCCTGATGTGTGTGGAGAACCATTAAAGGGCTGTGAGCAGAGTGACAGGGTATGATTTGAATTTTAGAAAGATTGTTCTGATAGTCATGCAAAGATGAAGGGTTGTGGCAGAGACTGATGCTATGGCTCTTTCTAAAGTTAATCTGCTTGCCTCTTGCCCCTGGAGATAGCCCAGATGAATCCCTGTGCCTGAAATGCCCTTTCCTTGTTCATCTGGGAACAAGAATGATGATCAAAACATCTAGCCCTGGCTGGTGTAGCTCAGTGGATTGAGCGCGGGCCTGCGAACCAAACGATCCAGGTTCGATTCCCAGCCAGGGCACATGCCTGGGTTGCAGGCCAGTTCCCAGCAGGGGACACATGAGAGGCAACCATACATTGATATTTCTCTCTCTCTCTTTCCTACCCTTCTCCTCTAAAAATAAATAAATAAATAAATAAATAATAAATAAAAATGTGAGCTTCCCTTTAAAAAAAAAACAAACAAACAAACAAAAAAAAAACATCTGCCTCAACTACACTTATCTGCCCAGGTGATGTGACCACAAACCCCCATCTCCCTGCCTCATTTTGGTTGAAGCCACACAACTTATGCCTTGGACCTTTTCCCACCCGGTTCAATGTAGGTATGAGTGTGAATGGGCTGGTCCTGGCAGTTTGCAGTAGTCTGTCTGGAGACCATGATCCTTTGCTTCAGTATGCTTCAAGTTCTGTGTGGTCTCTGGCACCCAGGCACCTGCCCATTCAAACCTGTGTTGTCTCCCAGTGCATTCTCTACTTAGCAGGGGTGGTGCTGTGCAGGAGAACTTCACTTTGACTGGAGGGTGTCTACAGTCCACTTGGAGACACAAATAACCAAAGGGAGAACTTTTAAGAGATTAGAGAAAGGGGCAGATGCTCTGGAAGCCTAGAAAAGGGACTGTTGTTTCTAGTTGGAGAAATCTAGGGAAGATCCCTAGAGAAGGTGCCATTTGAACCAGGCTTTAAAGGTAAAAAGGACTTTTTTCTATTTCACAAGAAAAATATTTGATTATTCAGTGGAAAAGAAGAAATAAGAAAAAAATTGAAGCCCCACTTCTTCATTTTGTTGACATTGTCAACACAATCATTACTGCATAAATATCTCATCAGGCAGATACTTCATGGTTAGTTTTCTTAGTGTTGGAATGATTCATTTCAGGCATCAAGACACTGACTTGGGGGCTGTGGCTTGGCAGTCAGAGCAGAAGCAGCTAGGGACCAAATGCAACTCAGGAATCAGTGCTTCAGCCCATCCAATTCATTCTTTCATTCAGCAAATGTTTACTAACCACCCACTACATCCCAGGCTCTGAGGATACAGTGATGATCGGGACATGCTTCCTGTCATGAGGACCTCAAGTCTAATAAAAAGGGAGTCATGAGCAGAAAGAATCTATTGTAGAGGACATGTAGATGCCACCATAAAAGCACAGTGTGTATAAGATGTAGTGCTGACAGAGAAAAGAGCTGGAGGTAGCTGAAGCCTTGGGAGTAGATGAGCACACCAAGCAGAGAATGAGTGGTAAGAATGGGGAGGATTGAGAACACATGTCAGAGGGCCAAGTTCACATGGAGCATGGCTACATACTTCTCAGTCCGTAGGCTGGAGGGCACATCTTTCCTACCTTTAGGCTTCTGGGTGTGTTTTTTTTTTTTCTGTTTTCTACTTCAAATATTTCCTTTCTCCCTTTAGGAAGGGCATTTTTATACACTTTTTCAAAATATCAATTTGCATGCTTAATTCATTCATTTTATTTTTCTTTTTGACACTAAAAACACTTAATGCTTGTTAATTTTACCTCTGCAGATAGCTTTGACTATATCCTATTTTTTTTATTATTTTCTAAGTAGTTTTTTATGGTCCTAAGGGTAATTTGAGATGCTGTTTATGTGTTTCAATTTCTAAGTGGTGTGTTTTATATTATCGTTAGTTAAATTAATTTTGATTAAAGATTGACTTCTAGAATTTTCACTTTTCAAAATTTACCAAAATATTTCCTGTGACTTACTATTTATTGAATTTGTCACTGTCCACGAAACTTGAAAAGAAGGTATACTATTTGTTTTCAGGGTAAACAATCTTATGTTCATATCTTCTATCTGTCTGTATTTATTTTTGATTACTTGTTCAGAAAATGTGTTAGCATATTTGCAATAAAACTGTTTCTCATGTTGCTCCTTGTATTACTAAATGTTTGATTTCAAGAACCTTTGGTATTATTTAACACATAAGAAATTAAAGCACCCTGGCTGGGTGGCTCAGTTGGTTGGAGAGTGGTCCCATACACCAAAAAGTTGTAGGTTTGATCCCCAGTCAGGGCACATGTCTAGGTTGCAGGTTTGATCCCCGGTTGGGGTGGGCCCGGGAGGCTGCTGACCAATAGTCCTCTCTCACATCAATGTTTCTTTCTCTCTCTCTCTCTCTCTTTCTCAAATCAACAAACATTTTCTTGGGTCAGCATTAAAAGAAATTAAACCCCTTGACATTATCTGAGTGAGGCATCAGCTGCTATGACAGTGGAGAAATGAGGCAGAAGCAGAAAGGAGATCTCAGCCCTGCAGAGCTAATGATGCTGACCATAGGAGATGTTATTAAACTAATTGAAGCCCATAAACAAGGAAGATACATTGGTCTAAATGAGGTGAAAACCAAGACAGCTGCCAAATACAGCCTTTCAGCACAGCCTCGCCTGGTGGATATCATTGTTGCAGTCCCACCTCAGTACAGAAAGTGTCTTAGTCCCCAAATTAAAGGCAAAACCCAAAGCTCTTGTGGCAGTGATGAGCAAACCCCACAGATGTCCACACATCAGTTTTACAGGAAATATGAGGTCTGTCCAGAAAAAGTCCAGACATCGTTAATGTAACGAGAGTGGTTTGCAGGACATTGATGTAACCTGGTGCCCAAGGAGAGCGGACTGGAATGCACGTGCATGAACAATGACAACTTTGGACTTCTGGCCAAGATGGAGGCGTAGGCAGACACAACCAAAATTAAGGACAACAAATATTTAGAAACAAGAAAACAACCAGAGCTAATAGAAAATTGAACTGTACGGAAGTCCAACAAGCATTCATCCAGAGCGGTAGGAAAAAGTGGAGGTGCGGGCCCAGGAACGCAAGCGGCAGCAGCTGGCAGTTCCCAGGTGCACAGGTAGCATCTGGCAGACCCCGGGCACAGGGGGGCAACTGTGCAGACCCAGTGAGGCCACACAGGGTGGCTAGCTGACCAGGTGGTCCCACATTCGTGCGCGCAGATGGTCCAGGCAAAGGGGAAGTGGTGGAAGGGACTGAATCCAGGAGGGACAGGAGCAGGTGCCATTGTTCCCTCTCGGACCCCGCCCCCACATACAGCGTCACAACCCAGCAACTGGGCTGCCCCACACCGGGGAGCGCCTGAGGCTCCACTCCTCACTACATAACCGCATGCGAGCACGAGCACTCGCAGATAATCCAGGTGAAGGGGAAGCAGCGGAGGGAACCGGAGTCCAGGAGAGAGTGGAGCAGGTGCCATTGTTCCCTCTCAGACCCCACCCCCACCTATAGCATCACAACCCAGCGACTGGGCTGCCCCACACTGGGGAACACCTAAGGCTCCACCCCTCACTATATAATAGCCGAGACCAGACTAAAACCAAACCAAAACAAAACAAAACAAAAAAAGAAAACCCCACCAAAAATGGCTCAAACCAGAGAACAAATGAAAGCCCAAGAACCAATTCCTCTAAGCCGTGAAGAGATAGCCAACCTATCAGATGCACAGTTCAAAGCACTGCTCATCAAAATGCTCACAGAATTGGTTGATTTTGCTCACAAATTAGATGAAAAAATGCAGGCTACAATACGTGAAATGAAGGAAGATGCACGGGGAACCAATAGCGATGGGAGAAAAACTGGGACTCAGATCAATGGAGTGGACCAGAAGGAAGAAACAAACATCCAATCAGAAAACAAGGAAGAAACAAGAATTCAAAAAAATGAGGAGAGGCTTAGGAACCTCCAGACATCTTTAAATATCCCAACATCCGAATTATAGGGGTACCAGAAGGGGAAGAGGAAGAGCAACAAGTGCAAAACTTATTTGAACAAATAATAAAGGAGAACTTCCCCAATCTGGCAAAGGAAATAGACTTCCAGGATGTCCAGGAAGCTCAGAGAGTCCCAAAGAAGTTGGACCCAAGGAGGAACACATCAAAGCACATCGTTATTACATTAGCCAAGATTAAAATGAAGGAGAGAATTCTAGAAGCAGCAAGGGATAAAGGGACAGTCACCTACAAAGGAATTCCCATCAGACTGTCAGCTGATTTCTCAAAAGAGACCTTCCAGGCAAGAAGGGGCTGGAAAGAAGTATTTGAAGTCTTGAAAAGCAGGGACCTACATCCAAAATTGCTCTATCCAGCAAAGCTGTCATTTAGAATGGAAGGACAGATAAAGTGCTTCTCAGATAAGGTCAAGTTCAAGGAGTTCATCCTCACCAAGCCCTTATTCTATGAAATGTTAAAGGGACTTATCTAAGAAAAAGAAGATCAAAAATATGACAGTGAAAAGACAGCAAACTCACAGCTATTAAGAACCACACCTAAAACAAAAGCAAACTAAGCAAACAGCTAGAACAGGAACAGAACCACAGAAATGGAGATCATATGGAGGGTTAGCAACAGGGGTGTGGGAGGAGGAGAGAGGGGGAAGGTACAGAGAATGAGTAGCATAGATAGTGGGTAGAAAATAGACAGGGGCAGGGGAAGAATAGTATGGGAAATGTAGAAGCTAAAGAACTTATGACACATGGACATGAACTAAAGAGGGGAATGTGGGTGGGAGAGGGTGTGCAGGGTGGGGGGAATGATGGGGGAGAAATGGGACAACTGTAATAGCATAATCAATAAAATATATTTTTAAAAAAGTGTCTTTGAACCAAAAAAAAAAATGAGGAGAGGCTTAGGAACCTCCAGACATCTTTAAACATCCCAACATCCGAATTATAGGGGTACCAGAAGGGGAAGAGGAAGAGCAACAAGTGCAAAACTTATTTGAACAAATAATAAAGGAGAACTTCCCCAATCTGGCAAAGGAAATAGACTTCCAGGAAATCCAGGAAGCTCAGAGAGTCCCAAAGAAGTGGGACCCAAGGAGGAACACATCAAGGCACATCAGAATTACATTAGCCAAGATTAAAATGAAGGAGAGAATTCTAGAAGCAGCAAGGGATAAGGGGACAGTCACCTACAAAGGAGTTCCCATCAGACTGTCAGCTGATTTCTCAAAAGAGACCTTCCAGGCAAGAAGGGGCTGGAAAGAAGTATTTGAAGTCTTGAAAAGCAGGGACCTACATCCAAAACTGCTCTATCCAGCAAAGCTGTCATTTAGAATGGAAGGACAGATAAAGTGTTTCTCAGATAAGGTCAAGTTCAAGGAGTTCATCCTCACCAAGCCCTTATTATATGAAATGTTAAAGGGACTTACCTAAGAAAAAGAAGATCAAAAATATGACAGTGAAAAGACAGCAAACTCACAGCTATTAAGAACCACACCTAAAACAAAAGCAAACTAAGCAAACAGCTAGAACAGGAACAGAACCACAGAAATGGAGATCATGTAGAGGGTTAGCAACAGGGGCGTGGGGGGAGGAGAGAGGGGGAAAAGGTACAAAGAATAAGTAGCATAGATGGTGGGTAGAAAATAGACAGGGGGAGGGTGAGAATAGTGTGGGAAATGTAGAAGCTAAAGAACTTATGACCCATGGACATGAACTAAAGGGGGGAATGTGGGTGGGAGAGGGTGTGCAGGGTGAAGGGGAATGATGGAGGAGAAATGGGACAACTGTAATAGCATAATCAATAAAATATATTTTAAAAAACAATGATAACTTCACTGTACTAGTCAGGGGGGCAGTAGACGCCATTAAATGAGTATGTGTACTGTGTGGCTGTTGCATTCAAAATGACTGAGTGAGTAGAGCAACGAATCTGCATCAGATTGTGTGTTCCTCTGTGGAAAGCTTGAACATTCCTCTGTGGAAATTATTCGGATGATTCGAAAGGCTGCAGCTATGGGCAACTGGTAATTGGCAGCTTCATCACGACAACACACCTGCTCATGCATCACATCTCATGCAGAGTTTTTTTGTGAAAGAGCAAATCACCCAGGTGACTCAGCCCCGCTGCAGCCCAGATTTGATACCCTGCAACTTTCTGGCTTTTCCCAAAACTAAATTCACTTCTGAAAGGGAAGAGAGTTCAGACCATCAATGAGATTCAGGAAAATACAACAGAGCAGCTGATGGCAATTGGGAGAACTGGGCGAGGTCCCAAGGTGCCTACTTTGAAAGAGACTGAGGTATATTGTTGTCCTATATATGATGTTTCTTGTATCTTGTATCTTCTTCAATACATGTCTCTATTTTTCATATTACATTGCTGGATACCTTCTAGACAGACCTTGTATCTGTGTACTGCCTTCATGGACCTGATTCAGATTTTGAATATTCGACCCAGTCTTATACTGAACATAAGCCAACCTCCATGCTAGCTAACTGTGCTAGATACAACCCTTGTCTCCAGCCAAGACATGGAATAGAACAGTTGAAACAACTTGGTCATGGTGTGGATAAAGTGGATTTATTATGATGGGTGGAATGTTTATGGCCCTTCCAGAAAAAAAGAGATTACTTTATTTGAAATTTACATGATACCTCATCTGGACATACCTCCCACAATATCTATGAGGCAGTCAAGTATTCTGAGAGGGGCATCACAGAATGTATTGGGAGTTACTATTATAACCAGATCTGATTGTTGCATGAAACGGCATTTAAGTGACATGTTGACCTATGGCTGTGAGAGGCTAGAGATTGGAGTGCAGAGTATCTATGAAGATGTGGCCAGAGATACCAACAGGGGTCACATGTGAAGGCAATATGTGAGTTATTTCACCTGGCCAGAGATTCTGGTTTGAAAGCTGTGGCTCATGTGATGTCTGATCTGCCAAGTGTGGGAACAGAGAGAGATATTGAACAGTTTACAGTTTTTTGAGAACTCTGCTTTTCGTCCTGATGGTTTAATACTTTACCCTTCCCTGGGGATTCATGGAACTGAGCTTTATGAACTGTGGAAACCAGGAAGATATGAGTTATTCTCCTAGTGACCTGATCAAATAGGTGGCTTGGATCCTTGCCCTTGAGCCTCCATGGATTCAAGTGTACCGAATGCAGAGAGATATTCCATTGCCCTTAGCTCGGGAGTCGAGCATGGTAATTTGAGAGAGCAGGCATTTACAAGAATGAAAGACCTTGGAATACAGTGTTGAAATGTGACAACCAGAGAGGCTGGAACTCAAGAAATTCATCACAAAGTACGGCCATACCAGGTTGAATTGGTAAGGAGAGAGCATGTTGCAAATGGTAGCTAAGAAACATTCTTGTTATATGAAGACCCAGATCAAGACATTTCGATTGGCCTCCTGCGATTACGAAAGTGTTTGAAGGAAAGCTTACATTTTGAATTGGTTGGAGGTGTTTCCGTAGTCCAAGAGCTGCATGTATATGGAAATGTAATCCCTGTGAGCAGTCGAGGCCCTACTAAATCTCAGCATCAGGGCTTTGGAAAGCTGCTGATGAAGGAAGCAGAAAGAAAAGTTAAAGAACATGGATCTGGGAGAATAGCTGTTACATAAGTGGTTGGCACCAGGCATCACAGCAGAAATACTGGCTACAGATTACAAGGCCCACACATTGTAAAGACACTAAAATAATAGCCACACCAGTCCACCTTCATGCAGTGTCCGCCCTGGCAGGAAACAGAAATTCAAGATATCTTGAATATTCGACAGGGAGGCTGAGCAAAGCAAATGGACCTACCCTAACCCCTTGGCAAGAAGCTTCACCCTTGTCATACTGCTGCAGAGTTTGGAAACTGCTTTCAGGGTGGTACCAGCACATGGTGACCAAGCACCCAGCCTCTGGCGCTCAGAGCTCCTGCACCATCCTCTCCTATGTGTTCTCAAGGAGTCACTTCAGTTTTCAAAGCTTAAATCATGTATCCACTTTCTAAATTTTGCATGAGGAACACAAGTGACTTGCTCAAACACAGTGACTAGAGCAAAGTAATAAACTCATTGGATAGCATAATTAATGAAATAAAACTAGGTGTTGTTATTTGAGGAATAAAAAAAGAAATTAAACCCCTTCACTCTTAATTACACCTTTCGGCAAGTGAGGTTAAGAGCTTACATTGTAGAGTCAAAACAGCTTGGATTCAAACCCCAGCTACACCCTTTATTAGCTTAGGTTCCTTATCCATAAAACAGATGCAGTAATGGTATTTCCCTTGTATAATTGTTGAATTAAATAAGATGTTGAATGTAAAGCATTTAGAATGCTGCTTGGCACATGGTAAATGTTCAATGAAGCTATAATTTGCTGTTACAATCATCATTATGTTGTCTGGCTGACCACTGCTAGCATTCGAAGCCTCTGATGTAGAAGGAGAAAAGGTTTCAGGAACCTCTTTCTCTTTCTCTATCCAAGACACATTTGGTAAACAGAATGCTTCGTGTAGAACATTAGAAGTCGTTGTGGGCCCTGGCTGGTGTAGCTCAGTGGATTGAGCGCGGGCCTGCGAACCAGAAGATCGCGGTTTGATTCCCAGTCAGGGCACATGCCTGGGTTGCAGGCCAGTTCCCAGCAGGGGACACACGAGAGACAACCCTACATTGATATTTCTCTCCCTCTCCCTTTCTCCTACCCTTCCCCTCTAAAGATAAATAAATAAAAATCTTAAAAAAAAAGAAGTCGTTGTGGAAAACAGGAAGGTAAAAAAAGCTGATGGTGCAAACACACAGTGACACACTTTAGTTTTGATGGTGGGATCGCCGAGTCAGCTCATACATTGCCATCTGAGTTTTAGTAGCATGCTCCAACTTTGCATAGAGAGGGGGAAAGGTGGCATGGGAGGGAGAAAGAGAGGCCCAAGCTTTCCCTAGGTGTTTTATTAAATACTGTGACTACCATCAACCACCTCACCCCCCAATCCTCAGATTCCTTTTACCAACAATGTGAGCCTGGATTCTATGTTTCTCTGCCAATAGCTTACAGCCACAATCTTCAGAGGCTTGCTCTTGGCACTGGTTCCACTCTACCTGTGGGAACTTTTATGTCCCCATGCGCACCCTCCCCCAGAAGGATTTATAGCCATGACTAGTATGTAAAAGCCCAGCTCCTTCACCTGAAGTAAGACAAACTCCAGAGCTGCTCACACACTTGCTAATGTGCCCATTTCAGTCCCTTATTGTTTGTATAGTATTGAAACTAAGTTGACAGTAACTACCTAAACTATATTTTTATAAGTTTAAGATGGTTATTGTGACTCCAAAGTAACTACTAAAAATAATAAAAATATATACCTAAAAGGAATCAAAATAGTACACTATCAAAAAATCAACTTAATACCAAAAAAAGCAATAATGGAAAATTTGATTAACAGAAAACATAAGCTACACATAAAACAAATAGCTAAATGACAGAAGTAAATTATTCTTCATCAACAATCACACTAAATGTAAACAGATTAAACTCTCCTATTAAAAGATAGAAATTGGACTTCCGGCCAAGATGGAGACATAAGTGGACACACTGTGCCTCCTCTCACAACCAAAATTAAGGACAACAAATATTTAGAAACAAGAAAACAACCAGAGCTAATAGAAAATTGAACTGTACAGAAGTCCAACAACCATTCATCCAGACCGGTAAGAGGGGTGGAGTCGAGGCAGGAAAAAGTAGAGGTTCAGACCCAGGAATGCAGACAGCAGTGGCTGGTGGTTCCCAAGCGTACAGACGGTTGGAAGACCCCAGACCCACAGGCGGCAGCTGGCGGACCCCGGGCACACTGCGGCAACTATGCAGACCCAGTGAGGCCGAGCAAGGCAGCTGGCTGACCAGGTGGTCCCACATTCATGCGTGCAGATAATCCAGGCGCAGGGGAAGCAGCGGAGGGGACTGGAATCCAGGAGAGTGGAGCAGGCGCCATTGTTCCCTCTCAGACCCCGCCCCCACCTATAGCATCACAACCCAGCGACTGGGCTGCCCCACACTGGGGAACACCTAAGGCTCCACCCCTCACTAGGTATCAGCTGCCACCAGACCAAAAACAAAATGAAACGAAACAAAACAAAACAAAACAAAACAAAAACCCACCAAAAATGGCTCAAACCAGAGAACAAATGAAAGCCCAAGAACCAATTCCTCTAAGCCGTGAAGAAATAGCCAACCTATCAGATGCACAGTTCAAAGCACTGGTCATCAAAATGCTCGCAGAATTGGTTGATTTTGCTCACAAATTAGATGAAAAAATGCAGGCTGCAATACGTGAAATGAAGGAAGATGCATGGGGAACCGATAGAGATGGAAGGAAAACTGGGACTCAAATCAATGGAGTGGACCAGAGGGAAGAAACAAACAACCAAACAAACAGAAAATGAGGAAGAAACAAGAATTCAAAAAAATGAGGAGAGGCTTAGGAACCTCCAGGACATCTTTAAACATCCCAATATCCGAATTATGGGGGTACCAGAAGGGGAAGAAGAAGAGCAACAAGTGCAAAACTTATTTGAACAAATAATAAAGGAGAACTTCCCCAATCTGACAAAGGAAATAGACTTCCAGGAAGTCCAGGAAGCTCAGAGAGTCCCAAAGAAGTGGGACCCAAGGAGGAGCACACCAAGGCACATCAGAATTACAGTACCCAAAATTAAAATGAAGGAGAGAATTCTAGAAGCAGCAAGGGATAAGGGAACAGTCCCCTACAAAGGAGTTCCCATCAGACTGTCAGCTGATTTCTCAAAAGAGACCTTCCAGGCAAGAAGGGGCTGGAAAGAAATATTTGAAATCTTGAAAAGCAGGGACCTACATCCAAGATTGCTCTATCCAGCAAAGCTGTCATTTAGAATGGATGGACAGATAAAGCGCTTCTCAGATAAGGTCAAGTTCAAGGAGTTCATCATCACCAAGCCCTTATTCTATGAAATGTGAAAGGGACTTATCTAAGAAAAAGAAGATAAAAATATGACAGTGAAAAGACAGCAAACTCACAGCTATTAAGAACCACACCTAAAACAAAAGCAAACTAAGCAAACAGCTAGAACAGGAACAGAACCACAGAAATGGAGATCATATGGAGGGTTAGCAACAGGGGCGTGGGAGGAGGGGGGGGAAGGTACAGAGAATAAGTAGCATAGACGGTGGGTAGAAAATAGACAGGGGGAGGGCAAGAATAGTGTGGGAAATGTAGAAGCTAAAGAACTTATGACACATGGACATGAACTAAGCGGGGGAATGTGGGTGGGAGAGGTTGTGCAGGGTGGAGGGGAATGATGGGGGAGAAATGGGACAATGGTAATAGCATAATCAATAAAATACATTTAAAAAAGTAATTTGTTTAAATTAAGGTAATTTAAGAAATTGAGTACAGATTTGACCAAATATAAATAAATATGCAAGAAGTCAAATTAAGAAAAAGATAGAAATTGGTACATAAAATTTTTTAAAAAATCAACAGGATCCATCTATATGCTGTCCATAAGAGACTCACTTTAGATATAAGGACACAAAGAGATTGAAAGTAAAAGAATGAGAAAAAATTTTCCATCCAAATAGTAACCAAAATAGAGCTGGATTGGCTATATTGTTATCAGACAACATGTATTTTAAATAAAAAAAGATAACAAGAGACAAAGGACATTATACACCAATAAAAGGAGCAATACAACAAGATATAATAATTATAAACACATACACACACCTAATAAAGGAGTCTCAAAATACATGAAGCAAACATCGACAAAACTGAAGGGCAAATAGGTAATTCTACAATAATAATTGAAGTTTCCATATCCCATTTTCAATAATGAATACAACAAGGCAGAGAACTTGAGAACAAAATAGAGAACTTGAACAACAATATAAACCAACTAAATCTCACAAAAATATATAGAACACTCCACCCCAGCACACATTCTTCTCAAGTATCCATGGAGCATTCTCCAGGATAGATCATACATTAGGCCATAAAATAATTCAATAAATGGTGCAGCAGCTATGAAAAACAGTTTGGCGGTTCCTTAAAAAGCTAAACATAAAGTTACTATATGATCCAATCATTCCACTTTATTTTTTAAGATTTGTTTGTTTGTTTGTTTGTTTAGAGAGGGGAAGGGAGGGAGCAAGAGAAGAGAAACATCATGTGTGGTTGCCTCTCACGCACCCCCTACTGGGGACCTCACACGCAACCCAGGCCCTACACTGGTGATCCAACCGGCCACCCTTTGATTCAGGCCAGCACTCAATCCCCTGAGCCACACCAGCCAGGGCCAATCATTCCGCTTTAAATGAACTGAAATCAAGGACCATGTGAATGTGTGACTGCCAGTTCCACTGGCCACAGCTGCTGCTGCCTCACTACAGCACACTGTGTCCTCTCCACCCCTCCTTGGTTGTCAGATTTCCATACAGTTCAATTTTCTGAGAGTTCTGGTTGGTTTTTGTTTTTAGATTGGTTGTTGTCCTTCTTATGGTTGTGCAAGAAGGTGAAGTGAGTCTACCTATGCTTCCACCTTGGCCGGAAGTGCCTGTTTCTCCATTTATATAGATCTTCATTGATCTCTTTCATCAGTGTTATGTTTTTAGCATACAAGTCCTGTACGCATTTAATTAGACGTGTACAGGTGTAACCTAAATATTTTTTGTTGTTTTGAGAGATTATAAATTGTATTGTATTTTTAATTTTAGTGTCCACATGTTCATTGCTAGCATATAGAAGTACGATTGATTTTTTAAATGTTGATCTTGTATCCTGAGACCTTGCTGGCCTTATTTATTAGTTCTAGGAGTTTTTGGTAGATTCCTTGGTATTTTATTCATAAACAATCATGTTATCTGTATGTGGTAACTAGTTATTTCTCCCTTTATAATCTGCATGCCTTTTATTTTCTTTTCTTGCCCTATTACATGAGTTAGAACATCCAATATTTTGTTGAATACAAGTGGTAAGAATAGACATCCTTTCAATTTTATTTTCCAATTGTTATTAATGATATACAAAAATTACAGCTTAACTGCTTTTTGTACCTTGATCTTGCATCCAAGACAAAGCTAAATTCATTTACTCTATGAGCTGTTTTTACAGATTGCTAGTAAATAATGTCACCAACAAATGAAGACAAGTTTACTTCTTTTCTGATATTTATGCTTTTCCTTTTTTCTTGCCTTCATTGTACCAGTGAGGACCTACAGTACAAAACTGAACAGATGTGGTGAAAATGAACATCTTTGGCGCATTCACAACCTTAGAGAGAAAATATGCAATATTTCACTTTTAAGTATGATCTCAGCTGTAAATTTTTTGTGTATATTGTTTATGAGATCCGGAAATTCCCTTCTATTGAGTTTTTACTTTCAGTTATTGTATTTTTAATCTCTACAAGTTCTACTTGGCTTATTTTCAAATCAGGTGGTGATAGTGTTTTCTTGCAAATATTTTTCAAGTCTATGTTTTATTTCTTTAAAGATAATAATCAGATATTTTGTAATTTGGTGCGATGACTCCAATCCATGAAATGTTTACAGATTGGTTTCTGCTTTCTGCTGTTTCCCTGTGTGCTTGGGTGTTTCTGATGGTATGTTCTCCTTGAAAACTTATTTGAGGCCATTTGTAATTGCTCCTACCAGTTGCTGAAACAGTCTATCTGCAGCCTCTTTGAACTAAACTCACAGCATGAGGACTTTTTTCCTATACAAGTGATGTGATTGGAGCTATGTATCCAGTCCAGGGCTGGTTTGTCACCACCACTTCTCAGAAATAGTCTCTTCCCTCTGCTCCAGTCAGCACCAAGCAATCCCCCGGGGCAAGGAACCTGGGCCACCTTACTCCTGGTTTTCTCCTCTTTGATCCCAGCAGGAAACATCTCTTCTTAATCAATGGGCAGACCCAAGGCTTGGATCTCTGTTCTGCGAAGCCTGCTCCAGATCACCTGTTTTGGCAAACACTTTCAGGGGCTAGGCAGTTTCAGTGCTGGGGTTGCTCTCTGGGTTCACACTTTCACCTATGTAATTCCTGGTAGTTCCTTCATTGTTTGTCAGCACTTTTAAGGAGTTTTTAAGTTATATATTTAATCCCATATTTTTATTGTTTTCAGAGAGTAGATTGGTCTGAATAGCCCACCATTCTTATTAGAAAGTGTTCTCTGCTTTCAAGCTTCAAAAAATGTTATTTCTTATCTGCTTTCATCTTTTGTCTAGTTCTCTTTGTCTTTGTGTACTTAAATCTGTTAAAAATTCCTTTACTCTCATTTTATTTATTATTATTATCATCATTTTTTTAATCCTCACCCAAGGACATTTTCATTGCTTTTTTTTTTTTAAAAAAGATTTTATTTATTTATTTTTAGAGAGAGGGGAAGGGAGGAAGAAAGAGAGGAAGAAAAACATCCATGTGAGAGAAAAACATCAACCAGTTGCCTCTTGTGGGGGGCCACTGACCAGGGACAGAACCTACAATCCAAGCATGTGAACCCACTCGGAATTGAACCGATGATCCTTCACTTTGCAAGATGACACCCAACCAACTGAGCCACACCAATCAGGGCTTTATTGCATTTTAGAGAGAGAGGAAGGGCAAGAGAGAAACACTGACACCAGAGAATAGCATCGATTGGTTGCTTCCTGTACTGTGCACCAGGTCCTGGGATCCAAGCTACAACCTACGTTAAGTGCCCTGATGGGGAATCACACCCACAGCCTTTCCACTATGGAATGACACTCCAAACAACTGAGCCACACCAGCCACGGTTTTACTCTCATTTTAAAGGAATTTCAGGAAAAGTCAGAGATAAGTAAGTGTCTGTTAATGTCTGTTATGTCATTTTTATAAGTAAAAATGTGGTTAAAAGAATAAAAATCTAGGTCCTGATGATTCTGGCTGGATGATTCTCTGGTCCTGTTACTTGATAACTGATTTCCAACTTGGGGGAAATAGTCGTTCCATAAGATGAGCCCTTTACTACATGCCCTTCCCTCCTCCTTCTTAGCATCCTCAAGCTTCACTGCTGCGCTGACTACACACACTGTGGCAGCCACTCCCATCACCCCTTCTCCCAATATTTTAGGGAGTAAAGATGGCCTCAGTGGTTTATCTATTTATTTTTCCAGGGGAGAGCGTGAACGCAGTCCCCCACTACCACAAATCATTCAGTCAAGTTTCCCACATTTGGGGAAATTACTGGGGTCAGCACATCCAGAGTGCAATGGATAAGCCTCACCCTGGGAAAACCACCTTCGTGATCATGGTATCTCCCCTGCCAGGTAAGTATCAGTGGTTTAGATTGAAAAGACTTCACAAGTGATTCTGATATGAACTCACGTTACTCACTAGAGAGTCACTGGGGTAGCTCTTTGCCCTTATAGAAGTACCACTGATGTTTTAAATGTTGATCTTGTATCCTGACTTCTGCACCCTAAGTTACCAAACCCTGTTATGTGCTCTGGTTATATCTGTATTTCTCTCATTGAAAGACTGCACTTGTAAATATTGATACACCTGAGACCCCCAAGCCTGCTCCACCCCCAGCCTTTCTACCTCAATTGATGGCAACTCCTCCTTCAGTTGCTCAGGTCAAAAACCTTAGAGTGATTCTTAACTCCTGTCTTTAAATCATAGCCAATTTCTAATCTTCTGAGAAATCCTGTAAGTTCTACCTTCGAAATATATCCTGAACCTGCCCGTTTTTCATCATTTCCATTACCACCACTTCTGTACAAATTACCATCTTCCACACACTGTGGTATGCATTATTGCGATAACCTAGCAGGCCTCCCTACTTCTATCCTTGCCCCCCGCCCCCAGCTTGCCACTGGAAGCTTCACTTCCCTCTTCTGCACAGCAGGATAATACCTTCATACGTGAGAATTCAGCGAGATAAAAATATAAAAGCCTCTCAGTGCCTGGTGTCATGAGTGTTTAGTTCACTGCTGCTTTCTTTCTATGCCCTTTCTTTGGGAAGCTACTTCTCCCTCTTGTGACTTTCTCCTGTGAACACAGACTTGTTATTCAAGAATTTGAAGTTAGTGTCGGTTTGATTTTTAAAAACCAAAAGCCTATTTCTCTACTCTGTGAAAAACATTCCTGCAAGCACAATGACTGATCCTCAGGCTTAGAGACAAGGAGTACTTGGGAGCGGGAGAGCCTAAAGTGAACTGGGGACACAGCCCTATGTAAGAGAGCAGCAGCTTCTCAGTTTAAACCAGTTTCTGAATGCAAGAACATGGGCCAACTGTTTCCAGCTCCACTGATGTTTCAAAAGAAGCTGGAAATATGGACTTTTTAAATGAACTCTTCCAATTTTAAAATAAATATCAATTCGAATTTTAAGAAGGCATTTGTTGGACCAGTTAAGACACAATTTCCTATTGTAGTGACCAGTCTGTACCCTCTACTTAGGAAACCAGGAGAAATCAGATTAGAAAAATGGGTTGAGTCCAAGTTTCAAATGGCCTTAAATGTCATGCTAAAAAATTGTCACTTGAGCTTTCAGTTTTAAAGACTATATATGGTTTATCCAACAAGGGAGTGGCTAGAAGCAAGAGGAGTGGCATATGAAATAAACGGGGAGATAGTTAGGACTGTAGGTTACTGCAGTAACACCCGTTTGTTGACAACGAGGTTGAAAGACATGGCAGTAAGACTAGAAAGACGGGTTGGGCCAAAAAAGATGAAACCTAAAAACTTGGTAAGGATGAGAGAATAGAAAGGGAGAGCAGGAGAAAAGATAACTGAGGTTCCAACTTGACTGAAAACGAGCCATCTCTCTTGCCAGAACGGCCAGGCAGGTCACTGTTAGGGCCTGCTGAGTTTAGAGGAGTTGGCCTGATGGTCAAGTCATCACCCCAACACGGGAAGAGGTCTGTCCTGCGCAGCTCTGGATCTGCTCCTAGAGCGTGGGCGTCTCAAGCCCGGTTATAAAAAAGACCTTATAAACAAGTAGCCTATAAAATGGGGATGATGCCACTGACTTCTCAAGGACGTTGTGGAGAATAAGGAAGAAGCAGACTGGCCAGCACTACGGAGGGGGAAGATGAAGGAATGCTTTCTTGCCTGGGGCTCTGGAAGGTTCAAGGTCTTGCGCGGGGGGGGGGGGGGGGGGGGGCGGGGGGCCGCAGAAGACTATTTCCTGCAAAGTACCAGGCTGCCGGCCCTTCCCGGAGAATCGCCCGCCGCCACGTGCCTCCCGATCCACCAGGCGGGTACAGGACCAGAATGCACTGTGGCAGCCAAGTTCAGGGACGCCCCTCTGCCGCATTCCCGGCGCGCTCCCGGTCTGCGCGGGCCGGCCCTCCCCTCCCCAGTTCAGGACCCTCCCTTTCTGGAATTCAGGAGGGCAGGAATGCCTTTACGGGGGTCCCTGCCCCTCCCCGCGCACCCTGCACAGGACGGGGATCATTTGCCGCGAGGGCCGTGCCGGGTATAGCGCCGCGAGCCGGTCACATTCCCTGAGTCCTCACACACGCCGGAAGTGCATTTGCCTCCCGCCCACTACAGCGCCTCTCTAGGAGCCGGGGTGCTGGCGTCTCAGTGGGAATAACCCGTTCGGCCCCAGTTGGCTCAATCTATAGCTGTAGGAATTCGTTCATTTTCACCCCTGAGCCGGGTTGAGCTGTCTTGGGTTGACACAGAGGAACGTTTTGATGAGTGTTGCGCTTCTATCTAGTCGGCAGAGACCTACCGCCTGGGTTTCTGTCCGAGCTCGGCTGAGATGCTGGGCATCCTTGCACAGGTTATTTAGCGTCTCTGAGCCTCAGCTCTCCTGTCTGTAAAATAACCTTATCAACCTCAAAGCCTTGCTGTAAATACTCAGTGAATTAATACATGAAAAGCACTTAGAAGAATGCCTCATAATAAGTGCTTAATGAATGCTAGTTATTATTTTTACTGCTACCTTTTAAAAAAGGACTACTGGTAGACGGTCAGTTTTATGATATGAAAACAAGGAACTTGATGGAAATGATAGTAAGTGCCACTATTATTGAGGACCTTCTTTGTGCTAGGTTCCTTACATGCCTTATCTCTATTTCCTTAGGGCAGTTCTGTATTGTTATCCCCATTTTATGAAGAAACTGAGGTTAATTACTGAGTGCATGTCAGAGTCTGATTTGAACACAAGGCCCTCTGATTCCACGGTGCTTGCCTTTTGCTCTCCTCCACAATGCATCTCTGATTTTGGAAATTTTTTGTGAGAATTCCTAACTAAAGCTTCAAAACCCATGACAATGTCACAGGCATGGCTGTCTAGTTAGTCCAGAGCTGAGGACACTGTGCGAAATCACCTAATTCCTACAACAGGATAAAAATTGACAATGAATAGTGCTGCCCCAGAATGAACAGCATCCTTGATTAAAGAAAAGGATCGTGTGACCTAGTTGCAGACATCCAAAGAGACAAAGGCACTGAGTATATGTATTAAGGATAAAATAAAGCTACATTTTTATGTACAAAAACTATTACTATCTAGTCTGAACTTTCACACAACCTGTGGAACGAAACCTCGGAGGCCAGTCCAACTGGCCGTTTCTTCCTGATTCTATCCTCCGGGTCCCTCTGGGCAGTTTCCACATGGCTCCAGCATTTAGTACTAAAGATCTTTGGTTTGAATGTGGCCAGGCAGAGCAGCCCAGGAGAGTGTGAGCATGGGGAGCATGAGAAAAAGGGGTGGGGGCAATCAGAAATGAGGAACTGGAGTTGGTGGACATGGACTTTCTCACCTCCATGCCCCTGGCCACGTTGCTCCCTCTGCCTGGTTTAAGCTTTGAGAGGACAGATGTTGTCCATCTTGTCATTTCTGCACCCTAACACCAAGAAAGGTGGGCTTTCCCAGGATCACTCCACCAGTTAGTGATTTACTCAGGGCTGTTGGGTCAGAAAGGGTTATTGAGTATCTCTTGTAATGTACCCATGGGCAGGAAGAGGAGTGTAGCGCCACCCCAGTTTAAAGACCACACACACTTTCTCCAGCAAGGAAATAAAGCCCGTACAACACAGTGTAGATGTTTTCTAATAAGATTTGTTTTACGTTTTTCTTTGTCACTTCTTTTTATATTTTGAAAAAATTCTAATGGTATAAAGAAAGAAAAGTGAAAAGCAAGCTGCCCTCCTGCCTCTGGTCCAACCCCAGCCCCTATCATCACCTCCTGAGGTGAGCACTGTTGCCGGTTTCTTGTGGAGCCTTCTAGAAATAATCTATGCATGTGCATCACCTTGCAGAAAACCACAAGAAGATAGCACATGCTAGTTACTTGTTTCTCCCTGGCTTTTTTCATATAACAACATATTTTGGAGAATGTTTCCTGTCAGTTTGTACATATCTGCTTTGTTTATTTTCACGGCTGCTGAGTGTTCCATTATATGGCAATGCCATAATTTTTTTTCTTTTCAGTCCTCACCCGAGGACACATCCAATGATTTGAGAGGGGGGGAGGGAGGGAGGGAGAGAGAGAGAGAGAGAGAGAAAGAAACATCCGTTGGTTGACCCCCACTCCCTGCATGCACCCCAACTGGGGGTCCAACCCACAACCCTCTTGGTGTATGGGATGATGCGAGCCACCAGCCAGGGCAATATGCCACACTTTGTTTAATCAACTCCCCTACTGGTGGACATGTAGGTTATTTTCAGTCTTCCACTACCAAAAGAACATGTCAACGCAATCACCGTGCGCACATCTTTGGGTGCCCATGCCACCGTGCCTGTGGGGTCTGGAAGCAGAGCTGCTGAGTCAAAGGGTGTGGGCATTTTGAATTTTGACCAGCATAGCCAAATTTTCCTTCTTCCAAAGAGGCAGTGCGGATGCATGCTCTTATGAATCATGTTTGAGAGCGCCTGTTTCTCCATGTAGTATATATCTCTTTATATTTGATAACCTTAGATTAAAAATATTTCATGTTTTTTTTTTTTTTGCATTACAAGATTTGCTTTATAATAAACACCGGTAGGAGGAAATTGAAATCTAACATTGGAAGTGTGTAATTTTAAGAAAGCATTGTGCTGCTTTGAATTAGTTCACATATCCTGACCTGACTTGGACACATAAAATGAGAAAATGTCCCAATGAGCACTCCAAGCCACCTGACTCCTTGGAGAAGAGATGCAGAAGACTGGAGCTAGACAAGGGGCATTCCCCCGTCTAGGTGTGGGAAGATACTAATAATACAAACTGAAGGGGACTTACAGGAGAACTTTCTCCCAAGCCTCACGTGAATTACGTAACAAATATTTGCTTGGGCCTCTGGAAATTTCAACAAATCTGTAACCCACTTTCAGCAGTTGTGTAAGCAGAACTTTGTGCCGTGTGTTTGTGTACCAGCCTCAGATTCATGTTATCACTTCCCCCTATTTTCCTTCTACCTTTTTATTCTTTTTAGCTTGTTAATGATACTTTGCTCCTTCGGCTACTATCAGCAATAATAGCCAGCAGCTAGTGACTATCAGTCTTACTGGATGCCAGGCACCTGTCACAGAATATGTGGCCCTATAAATGCCTCAAGTCCTTTTTGAAATCAAGCAAGGTAGAAATAAAGAAACAAACACAACTGCCAGATTCCCTTACCTCCTTTCTGTTACCCACCTAAAGGTGTTTTTTGTTTTTTGTTTTTTATATCTGAGGCTACATGTATTGGAGGGAGACTCCACGTCTTTGACTGCTGAGTTCTCCTTATGAATCTGTATTTGAAAACAAACAAACCTACAAAACAATACAAGCAACTCTTAGCAGTCAGAAGCCATTAGTCAAGTGATAATAACCTCACAAAACTTAACCTCTAAGTCCCCGGTAAGGAAGGTGTTGATCACCAGGAGCCCGTGAAGAGCCACAAAACCAGACAATGCTTGTGTCATTTATTCCGTGAGAACGAGAACAGGGGTTGACAGTGACTGAGTGCTCGCTCATGCTAGACCCTCGTCTAACTATTTTGCATTAATATGTTTAATCCTCACATCTGCCCTATGAAGTGAGAAATATTTTCTTTATTTTTATTTTTAGTTATTTTTTTATTTTTTATGTATGTATTTATTTTTAATGGAATTTATTGGGGGTGACATTGGTTAATAAATTATATAGTTTTCAGGTGTACAATTCTCTAATACTCATCTGTATATTGTATTGTGTGTTCACCACCCCAGGTGGGAAATATTTTCTACAGCTATAAGGTTACAAGGTTCGTAGACTAAGGAACCTAGATCTAATTTAGATGGATTTCAGCAAGGCACGTACTAATAACCCTACTCCCATCCTTTAGATAAGATGAACAGATATTGGCTGTATATCCTGCATTTAGAGTTACAAGTAATTACAAGATTATGTACCACCAACTCCAGAGAAATGCTTGATTTGACCCAATATTTCTATTTCTGGGACTGTATTTTAAGAAAACAATCAAACCCTGAATGGTGTGGCTCAGTTGGTTGGGTGTCTTATCTCACAAAACAAAAGGCCACTGATTTGATTCCCAGTCAGGGTACATGCCTGAGTTTCAGGTTTGGTGCCCGGTCAGGGCTCACACAAGAGGCAGCTGATCAATGTTTCCCTCTCACATCAATGTTTCTCCCCCTCTCCTTCTCTCTCCCTTCCACCCCCTCTAAAAAAAATAATAGTAATACATTTTTTAAAAAGAAGAAAGAAATTGACAAAATTTGGGAGACATATACGGGGTCTGTCCAGAAGGTATCCAGCCATGTAATATGAAAAATAGAGACATTTATTGAAGAAGATACAAGATACTTATACATAGGACAATGGCACCTCAGTTCCCTTCAAAGTAGGCACCTTGGGACTTCACACAGTTCTCCCAAATCACTATCAGCTGCCCCATCGTATTTTCCTGAATCTCATCAATGGTCTGAACTCTCTTCCCTTTCAGAGGTGATTTTAGTTTTGGGGAAAGCCAGAAGTCCCAAGGTACCAAATCTGGGCTGTAAGAGGGCTGAGTCACCTGGGTGATTTGCTCTTTCACAAAAAAGCTCTGCACAGGACATGATGCATGAGTGGGCATGTTGTCATGATGAAGCTGTCAATCACCAGTTGCCCATAGCTGCAGCCTTCTGAATCATCCAAATAGTTTCCACAGAGGAATGTTCAAGTTTAACACAAAATTTAATGCAGAATCATTGCTCTACTCAGTCATTTTGAATGCAACAGCCACTCAGTACACATGCTCAACTCAGCAGTGTCTAACCACCCCCACTGACAGTGAAGTCATCATTGTTCATGCATGCACATTCCAGTCTACTCTCCTTAGCTGCCAGGTTACATTGATGTCATGCAAACTGTTCTCATTATATTAGCAATAGCTGTACTTTTTCTGGACAGACCTCATCATATTCTCAGAGATTTTCATCAAAGTTTTATGTATAAGAGCAAAATATGGTGGCTGTGTAAATATTTAACAAGAGGGAAATGACTCACTAAAATATGGTACTTCTGAGCCCTGACTGGTATGGCTCAGTGAATTGAGCATCAATCTGTGAACCAAAGGGTTGCCAGTTCGATTCCCAGTCAGGGCATATGCCTGGGTTGCGGGCCAGGTCCCCAGTACGGGGCGCATGAGAGGCAACCACACATTGATACTTCTCTCCCTCTTTCTCCTTCTCTTCCCCTCTCTCTAAAAATAAATAAATAAAATTTTAAAAAGAAATTATAAAAGTTTAGAAAATATAGAAAGAAATACAACAAAATGCAAAAATAGTTGAACTTGGGGCAGGTGAAAAAGGTGTTATTTAATTTTTTATCATATTTTCTTTTGTATGGTTATATTACTTTTCCAGCGGGGAAAAAAGAGTATTTAAGCCAAAATGAAAGCTGAAGTTAATTAATGGGAAAAACAGAGGAAGAAGCAATCAAAACTCATGATCAGTGTGTACACATACCTCTTTTAATCTTTACACTCTTCTGAGACAGTTTACCCATTTTACAGATGAGCAAATAAAGATTTAAAGAGGGTCCAGTAATTATAACAAGGTCTCACAGCTGGAATGTGATGGAAACAAGAATTGTGACAAAGTCTTATATGTTTTCTAGTTCATACCATTTTCTATACCAGGTTTCCCAAAATATAAAGAAGGGCTCAGAAAGGTGCCCCTTAGGCAGACAAATACAGGAAGACTCCCTCCTCTGGGCAGAAGCAGCCCCTGCACCACAGCTTTTGGCTTAAGGATTAAGCTTCGGTTGAAATGCAACCATATCTGTCCCCGTAGCCAGCACCTTTTGCAGTACATGAGCTATACTAGTGCTCACACAGCGTGCACCTAAGGCACACGTAGTGCCCCGGTGATCCTAGGTGGTCTCTGCCAGTGCACTGACATAGCCCCATGAGAAAAGTGGTACCTCTGGTTCTCCTTTCAAGCCAATTGATTCTACCCAGGAGAAAGTCTCAGGTTGGTGCTAAACCTTTAACACCTCCCAACTTTCTGTGTCTCTGTCTGTTACTCTCTCTCTTTCTCACACATACACACAAGACAAGACCCTTAGACCCAGAGCCTCACTTTTTAAAAAAAATTGTATTTATTCATTTTAGGAAGAGAGAGAAAGAGAGGGAGAGAGAGAAACATCAGTTTGTTGTTCCACTTATTTATACACTCACTGGGTGATTTAATATCAATTGTAGTTTTTATTGTGGTAATATTCACATAACATTCATAATTCCAACATTTTTTAAAGATTTTATTTATTTATTTTTAGACAGAGGGGAAGGGAGGGAGAGGAACATCAAAGTGCAAGAGAAACATCTGTCCATTGCCTCTCGCACGCCGCAGGCATGTGCCCTTACTGGGAATCAAACCAGCAACTTTTCAGTTTACAGGCTGGTGCTCAATCTGCTGAGCCACACCAGCCAGGGCTCAACATTTTTAAAGCACACAATTCCATGACATCTAGTACATTTACAATAATGTGCAAACCATCACCATTATCTAGTTCCAAAATATTTCATTGCACCAAAGGAAATCTTTTACGCATCATCAGTCACTCCCTATTCCTCCCTCCCCCTGTCCCCCGGCAACCATTTATCTGCTGTCTCTCTCTATGGATTCTCCTATTCTGGATACTTAATATAAACAGAATCATAAACTATGCAACCTTTTGTTTCTGGTTTATTTCACTTAGTATGTTTTTAAGGTGCATCCATGTTTTAGCATGTATCAGTGCTTCATTCCTTTTCATGGATGAATTGTTTGGATACAAACTGCATTTATAAGTTGATGGGCATTTGGGTTGTCTGCACTTTTTGTCTAATAAGAATGGTGAGTGCTATTATGAACATTTGTGTACAAGTTTTAGTGTGAACATTTGTTTTTTACTTCTCTTGGTTATATACCTGAAATTGCTGGGTTTATGCTAATTCTATGTTTAATTTTTTTGAGGAACTGCTAAATTGTTTTCCACTGTGGCAATTCCATTTTATATTCCCACCAGCAATGTACAAATGTCATAATTTCTACACATCCTAACCAACACTGGTTCTTTGGGGGTTTTAAAAAAGTATTTCTTAAAAAAAATATTATTATAAGCCCTGGCTGGGTAGCTCAGTTGGTTAGAGCATTGTCCTGATACACCAAGGCTGTGGGTTTGATCCCCAGTCAGGACACATACAAGAATCACCCAATGAATGCAGAAATAGGTGAAGCAACAAATTGATGTTTCTCCTTCTCTCTCTCTCTAAAAAATATTAATAAATAAAAATATTTACCCTGGCCGGTATAGCTCAGTGGATTGAGTGCAGGCCTATGAACCAAAGCATCACCAGTTTGATTCCCAGTCAGGGCACATGTCTGGGTTGCAGGCCATATCCCCAGTATGGGGTGTGCTATAGGCAACCACACGTTGATGTTTCACTCCTTCTCTTTCTCCCTCCCTTCCCCATCTCTCTAAAAATAAATAAATAAAATCTTTAAAAATATATATTTAATTATTATTATAGCCATCCTAGTAGGTGTGAAATGGCATCTCATTGTGGTTTTAATTTGCATTTCCCTAGTAACTAATAATAATGAACATCTTTTCATGTGCTTTTTGGCCATTTGTATATCTTCTTTGGAGAAGTGTGTATTCCAGTTCTTTGCCCATTTTTAATTGAGTTAGTTGTCTTTACTGTTGAATTGTAACAGTTCTTTTTTTTTCTTTAAATGATGGGTTCAGGAGGGGAAAGTGACTGATTGATTGAATTAGAGAGGAAAGGGGAAAGAGATAGGGAAACATCCACATGAGAGAGAAACATTGACAGGTTGCTTCTCACATATGCCCTGACGGGGGACCAAACCCGCAACCTAGGTGTGTGTCCTGACTGGGAATCAAACCTGTTATCTTTCGGCCCAAGGGGCGATGCTCCAGCCAACTGTGCCACACCAACCAAGACTGTAACAGTTCTTTATATATTCTGAATCCAAGTCTCTTATCTGATATATGGTTTGCTAATGTTTTCTTCCATTCTGTGGGTTGTCATTACTTTCTTGATAGTTTCCTTTGATATACAAATTTAAAACATTTTAAGCCCAATTTACCTATATTTTTTCTTTTGTTGCTTATACTTTTGGTATCATATCTAAGAAACCATTGCCAAATCCAAAGTCATGAAGATTTACTCCTATGTTTTCTTCTGAAAGTTTTATAGTTTTAGGTACTAAATTTAAGTCTTTAAACAATTTAGAGGTAACTTAGCATTGTATTTATTTTTATACTTATAACTTATAACAAGCAGTTTTCTACTTGAGATACTGAGTTTTTCCTTCAGCTATGTTCTTTAAGAAAAATGAGTCAAATTAAAGAAAAGTAGCCCCATTTCCTCTCCCCCATGCCTTCCCTCTAACTTTACTTCTCCCCTGTCCTCTTTCCCATTTCTTCCCCTCCACGCCCTTATCCTCTACTCTTTTTTTAAATATATACATTAAGCCTGTGAGATTCTTTAGCAAGTAGATTGAAGATAATGGCTTAATCTTTTATTTATTCAAGATTTTTAAATTTATTTTTAGAGAGAGGGTAAGGGAGGGAGAAAGAGGGAAACATAAATGTATGGTTGCCTCTCACATGCATGCCCCCATACTAGGGACCTGACCCGCAACCCAGGCATGTGCCCTGACTGGGAATCGAACCAACCACCCTTTGGTTAGCAGCTCATGCTCAATCCACTGAGCCACACCAGCCAGGGCCCTTTTCCTCTACTCTTGTCCTCTCCTCTCTTCTTTTCTTTTTTTTCTCTCTCCCTCGTATCTATAGCAGCGAAATCAAAGCAAATTAATGTACCAGTAAATCACTAGGTTTTATTTAGATAATCTATTGTCTTCTTCCTGTGAGGTATATATTTTCATTATTAGAAAAATTTCCTAGTAATGGGCAGGGACTTTCCTTTCTTCTATATGTAGTAGCATATTTTTCAGACCATAAGACGCACACACCTAGGTTTTAGAGGAGGATAATAGGAAAAAAAAAAATTTGAAGCCAGACTTCCGGCCAAAATGGAGGCATAGGTGGACACACTGTGCCTCCTCTCACAACCAAAATTAAGGACCACAAATATTTAGAAACAAGAAAACAACCAGTACTGATAGAAAACTGAACCATGCAGAAGTCCAACAACCATTCATCCAGACTGGTAAGACGGGCAGAGTCGCTGCAGGAAAAAGTGGAGGTGCGGACTGGGGCACGCAGGCAGCAGTGGCTGGCAGACCCCAGGCGCACAGGCAGCAGCTAGCGGACCCTGGGCATGGGGTGGCAACTGTGCAGACCCAGTGAGGTCTCGCAAGGCGGCTGGCTGACCAGGTGGTCCCACATTCGCATGCAGATAACCCAGGCGAAGGGGAATCGGCAGAAGGGACTGGAATCCAAGAGAGAGCGGAGCAAGCACCATTGTTCCCTCTTGAACCCCACCCCCACAAACAGTCGCTACCCAGTGACTGGGCTGCCCCTCACTGGAGAACACCTAAGGCTCCACCCCTCACTACGTAACAGCCACAACCAGACCAAACAAAAAACAAAAAACAAAAATGGCTCAAACTGGAGAACAAAGCAAAGCCCCAGAGCCAATTCCTCTAAGTGACAAAGAGCTAGCCAACCTATCAGATGCACAGTTCAAAGCCCTGGTGATCAGGATGCTCACAGAATTGGTTGATTTTGCTCACAAATTAGATGAAAAAATGAAGGCTACAATAAGTGAAATGAAGGAAGATGCATGGGGAACTGATACAGATGGAAGGAAAACTGGGACTCAAATCAATGGAGTGGACCAGAAGGAAGAAACAAACATCCAATCAGAAAACAAGGAAGAAACAAGAATTCAAAAAAATGAGGAGAGCATGGATGGAACTTGAGAGCATCATGCTAAGCGAAGTAAGCCAGGCAGTGAAAGATAAATACCATATGATCTCACCTTTAACAGGAACCTAATCAACAAAACAAACAAACAAGCATAATATAACCAAAGACATGGAAATTGGGAACATGCTGAAAGTCACCAGAGGGGAGAGGGGAGGGAATTTCAGGGGAAAAGGGGAAGGATTTACAGGAACAAGTATAAAGGACACATGGACAAAAACTATGGCGGGGGGTGGGAATGGGAGGGAGGTGGGGAGGGTTGGGGTGGCGGGTTCGGGTGAGAATAAAAGACAGAAAACTGTACAAGATCAACAATGAAAATAAAAATTAAAAAAAAAAAGAAAGTTTAGCCCTGGCTGGTGTAGCTTAGTGGATTGAGCGCGGGCCTGTGAACCAAAGGATCTCGGTTCGATTCCCAGTCAGGGCACATGCCTGGGTTGCAGGCCAGTTCCCAGCATGGGACACATAAGAGGCAACCGTACATTGATATTTCTCTCCTTCTCCCTCTCTCCTACCCTTCCCCTCTAAAGATAAATAAATAAATAGATATTTAAAAAAAAAAAAAGAAAGTTTAAAAAATATATATATAAGCAATAAATATAATTTAAAAAGCTATATCTTTAAAAAAAATAAACTATTTAAAATGAAAAAAAAAAATGAGGAGAGGCTTAGGAACCTCCGGGACATCTTTAAACCTCCCAACATCCAAATTATAGGGGTACCAGAAGGGGAAGAAGAAGAGCAACAAGTGGAAAACTTATCTGAACAAATAATAAAGGAGAACTTCCCCAATCTGGCAAAGGAAATAGACTACCAGGAAGTCCAGGAAGCTCAGAGAGTCCCAAAGAAGGTGGACCCAAGGAGGAACACACCAAGGCACATCAGAATTACATTAGCCAAGATTAAAATGAAGGGGAGAATTCTAGAAGCAGCAAGGGAGAAGGGGACAGTCACCTACAAAGGAGTTTCCATCAGGCTGTCAGCTGATTTCTCAAAAGAGACCTTGCAGGCAAGAAGGGGCTGGAAAGAAGTATTCCAAATCATGAAAGTCAAGGACCTACATCCAAGATTGCTCTATCCAGCAAAGCTGTCATTTAGAATGGAAGGGAAGAGAAAGTGCTTCTCAGATAAGGTTAAGTTCAAGGAGTTCATCATCACCAAGCCCTTATTACATGAAATGTTAAAGGGACTTATCTAAGAAAAAGAAGATAAAAAATATGAACAGTAAAGTGACAACAAACTCACAGTTATTAACAACCACACCTAAAACAAAAACAAAAGCAAACTAAGCAAACAACTGGAACAGGAACAGAATCACAGAAATGGAGATCACATGGAGGAGGAGTGGGAATGGAGATCACAACAGGAGAGTGGGAGGAGGAGAGAGGGGAAAAAGATACAGAGAATAAGGAGCATAGACAGTGGGTAGAAAATAGACAGGGAAGGGCAAGAATGGTATGGGAAACGTAGAAGCTAAAGAACTTATGACACATGGACATGAACTAAAGGGGGGGAATGTGGGTGGGAGGGGGTGGGCAGGATGGAGGGGAATGATCGGGTAGCAATGGGACAACTGTAATAGCATAATCAATAAAATATATTTAAAATTTTTTTGAAGCAAAATATGGGTTAAAATATTTAATAACATAAAACATAATATTTCACCAATGTAAATGTAAACAGATCCCAACAGCTGCGTTAACAACCACTATTCCTCCCAAATCAGGGTGGGGGGTGTGTGTCTTAAGTCTGAAAAATACGGTACCTTTTTTTCCTTAGAAAAACATAAAGGTTCATTTGCCAGTTGGTGATTAAAATTCATTTAGAAACTTAAACAAAATCAAATAAGTAACAGTACAGAAGGAGCAAGATATGGCAAAGATGAATAAAACTTAGGAATCCCTGCAGTGAGACCATGACAAGGTGAGGGCGGTAATGTAGGAGGCACTGTAGTCTGAGGAGGAACCAGGCAGGTTTAGCTGGATTTTGAGGAAGGGAAGCCCTAGACCTGGAGTCAGAAAACCCAAGACCCCCAGATCCCAAGACCTCACAGCTGCTCTGTGACAAGGAATATGTTACCTGACCTGTCTGAAGTCTGTTTCCTCATGAATAAAAAAAATGATAATTCTTGCCTCTTGAAGGTGTCAGGAGAAACAAATGCTTTCATGTGCATGAAAGTACAAATTGTAAAATGCTTAACCAATGTGAGTTAATATCAGGGCCTAAACTCTCACAGGCTGGAATGTGAACAGGACCCTGAAGACGTATAAGACTTGCCTAAGTGGAGAGGAGAAGGGCAAGTATTCTAGAGGTGGTGGAGGGAGTCACAGCTTCGTGAAAGCCCCAGAAGCAGGACAGTCCTTACTGTGTTGGGGGAGGCCTGGGGTGGAGCCCTTGGTGCTGCATGAGAATGGGAATTACCTAGGAGAGCACTGTGTACAGAGGCAGAAAGTTTGGTTTCAGATGCAGCAGGCCCTATAGGAGTTTGGACTTCATTGTTCTGCAAACAGTTCTCGTTTCCTTGGGATATGCCAATGGTGGAATCGGATTTCAAATGTCTTAAGAGCTCACTGATTTTTTTAAAGTATTTTTTTAAAAATAAAATAAAATAAATAAGTAAACATTTTTAAAAATTAAAAAAAGTATTTCAATGTGTGTGACAACATAGTATTTTCCTCCATCTATCTTCAATCTCCGTTTCCATGCTTATAAGCGACAGTAGAACATTTGTTCCTAGAGATGATGGGACTTCTTTAGAAGGTCAGTTCCTGTTTTACCTTGGGTAGGAAATCAGTTGAATTTGATTTAATATGACTCAGATCAGTGCAAACCTGAAAAGAAAATCAAACGTTGTTTTAATCCTATAATCTCCTTCTCAACTTTATAACTAAATAGTTATCTCATTTAACTGGAAATCATCAAACAGGACGAAAGTTTACAAAGTTAAGTCTTCCTGTTACCCCAGATCCTCAGACTTACTCCCCAGAAGCATTTATGTGTCCTCCCCCAAATAATCAAATATATACAAGTTATTCACAGGGAGTCAGATCCTAATGCGGGTAAGAACATCTGATCAGACCCTGTCATTTTGCAGATGAAGAAACTGAACCCCAGGAAGCTTGGTGACTAGGAATTATTGCCGATCACACCTTAACGCAAATATTTGGTTACAACAGTATACATATATTTTATTTATATTTAATATAGATCCCTGGCTGGTGTGGCTCACTGAATTGAGTGCTGACCTGCATACCAAAGGGTCACTGGTTCAATTCCCAGTCAGGGCACATGCTTGGGTTGCAAACTAGGTCCCTGGATTGGGGCATGGGAGAGGTAATCGGTTGATGTATCTCTCCCACATTGATATTTCTCTCCCTCTCTTTTCTCCCTCCCTTCCCCTCTCTCTAAAAAGAAATAAATAAAATCTTTTTTAAAAAGAGTCTCTTTATCTTTAATCTTGAGTAATTTAATTATCATGTATCTTGGTGTCCTCCCTGTCCAATTTATTTGGGAGTCTTAGAGCTTCCTGGACTTGCATGTTTATTTTCTTCACCAGACTGGGAAGCTTTCCTTCATTATTTTTTCAAATACATTTTCAATTTCTTGCTCTTCCTCTTCTCCTTCTGGCACCTTTATGATTCAGATGTTGGAACATTTAAAGTTGTCCCAGAGGTTCCTTAGCCTCTCCTCAATTTTTTGAATTCTTGTTTCTTCATTCTGTGCTGGTTGAATGTTTATTTCTTCCTTGTGTTCCAAATCATTGATTTGAGTCCTGGTTTCCTTCCCTTCACTGTAGGTTCCCTGTATATTTTTCTTTATTTCACTTTGTGTAGCCTTCATTTCTTCTTTTATTTTTCATCCATACTCAGTCTTTTCTGTGAGTATCCTGATCACCAGTGTTTTGAACTCTGCGTCTGACAGGTTCACTATCTCCTTGTCACTTAGTTGTCTTTCTGGAGTTTTGATCTGTTCTTTCATTTAGGTCATATTTCTTTGTGTTGGAGCACCAGTCTGGATGAATGTTTCTTCTTTTTCTCCTTGGTTATCAGACTTTCATATAGTTCAGTTTTCTGGCAGATCTGCTTGTTTTTTAAAAAAGATTTTATTTACTTATTTATTTTTAGAAGGAGGAGAAAGAAAAGGAGGGAAACACATGCCCCCAACTGGGGACCCAGCCTGCAACCCAGGCATGTGCCCTGACAGGGAATCAAACCAGCAACATTTTGGTTTACAGGGTGGCACTCAATCCACTGAGCCACACCAGCCAGGGCTGTTTTTTGTTTTTAAATTGGTTATTGTCCTTCTTTCGGTAGTATGAGGAAGCAAAATGTATCTACCTATGCCTCCATCTTGACCAGAAGTCAAGGCTTATCCTTTTTCAAAAGAGGAAGCCAAATCTGCAAGAGGCAAAGTGAGTTGCCCAGGATCACACTGGTAGTGAGGATGGAGCAGGGTTTGAACCAGGGTCCACCTCCAGGACCTCACTGTTCCTATAGCAGCCTGGGCTTTGGCACGCAAAGGCCTGTATGAAGGGGGCCATATTGGAGGCTGGTGAGAGTGACCAAGAAAGAACACAGCGATGGGTTGTACATGAAATACATGATGGTGGTGAGGAAGGGGTCACCCTCATCCTTCCAGGGGTTCCCCTGGCAGGAGAGCCTCCTTCACAGCCACTGTGCCAGTCGATTGTAGGCAACAGGACAAACAACACACTGCTGCCTATAGTCAGAGTGCCCTTTGTCTCCCTCACAGCAGGACACACAAACTGTTCCTGGAGAATGCCTGGCCCAAACGGGAGTGCCCTGTCTTTCCAGAGTCCTCCATCCAGCTCCTGGAGCAAGATGAGGAAGGGAATGTTGGGGCTGGGGGGCTTACCCTATAATCCCAGGCACACATGAGCCAATCAGAGAATTGTGGTTAGGAACCTTGGAAGCTCTGGAGTCAGCATGCTTGGGTTTGAATCCAGCTCTGTCACTAGTAAACTGTTTACAAGTCACTTCCTCTATCCTCAGGATTATAGCAACAGTATTGGTGCCACAAGCTGTGAAGTTTCAAGGAATTACTACAGTCATTTGCAACTTAACAACAGGGATACATTCTGAAACAGGCATTGTTAGACCATTGTGGGAACATCCTGGAGTGCACTTACACACACCTACGTGGCATAGCCTACTGCACACTGAGGCTGCATGGTCAAACCTACTGCTCCTGGGCTACAAGCCTGTAGAGCAAGTCATGGTATAAAGCCAGATTAAATCAGGGACAAGAAAAAATGATGCCATCAAGAGACATGGCGAATACAAGATGTTCACCACAAGCTGTATGCAGCTGCTGCCAGCCTAACACAGCATACTGTTTTACAGCAAACTTGTTTTTATAAGTAGAAAGAGTACACCCTAAAATCACGATAAAAATATAGTAAATACATGGACTTGCAATATAGTCATTTATTATCATTCTTAAATATTACGCACTGTACATAATCATGTGCTATCTTTTATATGACTGGCAGGCTTTGTTTACACCAGCATCACCACAAACACATGAGCAATGCATTGCGTTATGATATTTTCATGGTAATTGGAATTTTTCAGCTTCCTTACAATGTTATGGGACCACCGTCGCATATGCAGTCCATCCTTGACTTCAACACTGTTATGTGGTGCGTGACTGTAAACCCTTGGAACGGTGCCTGCTGCGTAGTGCGACTGTGTCAGAAGACATCATCCTCATTTGCTACTCTGCACCCAGAGGGCACACACAAAGGAGTGCAGAGGCAATACCTGTAGTTAAACAGGTGTAGGAGCACCAACAGTGAAAGACTTTGATACACTGAGACCACCTCTCGGCCTCACCTTGGGGACAGAGTCAGAGTGGTAGCGACTTCGATGAACCAGAAAGCTAGTGCCCTCTACAGCAGGAAGCTACTGCCCCACCAGGTGCTGTGTGAAAGTGTGGGTCGTGTTGCCACATCTTTTGATTTTCCAAACAAGCAGGAAATGTGGATTTTTATATGGAATGTACTGATTTTTAAGTGAGGCAATCGATTCTGTTTAAAACAAAATAAAACTCTGTAGGCCAGATTAAACTCTTCTGTGAGCCTCCGAGGCACAGCTCTCCCACAGGCCCCCACCCCGGAGCCGGGGCAGACTTCACAGCCCTTGAAGGGCCAGAGATACCAGTGAGGGCTGGGTCTGCCTCCAAGTCCCTCTGATCCCAAGTTGTCCTGTTTCTCGCCTGTCTCTCAGGGTGAGGGGTGAGAGGGTGAGGATGCTGGTGAATGAATGGGATTGTGCAGCAGAACCCAGTGGTGAAGCTCTGGGCAAGTTTGTCTGGAGATTGCTCTGGAGACAGATGGGACAGTACATGAAGACAATGTATGACTGACTTCATTCCATGCATTGAGCACCTACGAACTACACGTCAGTCACTCGGTCACTGTTCTAGGTGCTACTCTAGGAGACAGCAGCGGGTACAAGAGGCCAAGCCCCTGCCCTGGTGGAGCCGACATTAATGCGAGTCCACTGGAGGGCTGGGCAGAGACAGGTGGTGAACACATGGATATTCTGTCAGGGGTAGTACATGCTGTGAGAGACAGAGTAGGGTTAAGGGGGACCGGGAGGGGCAAAGGCCCTGAAGCGAGAGCGAGGTGTCGAAGGTGATGGAAGCCAGGGTAAGAGGAGAAATGCCCAGATGAGAAGGAGGGTGAGGGAGACAGCGCTGGGACATGAGCAGAGGCTGGCCCAGCAGGGCCTTCTTCTCCTGGTGGCGACACTCTCTGGATCCCAGATGTAGGCCCAGAGGAGCGAGCGGCATCCTCTTTAGCAATGTCTGACGTATGTTTGTTCCTCTGGCTCCCTCTTATCTCCGGACAGGCAGCCCTTTCCACATTCTCCTGTAATCCCTTTGTCTATAACACACACTTAACTTCTCGAGAGTAGAAAGCCTGATTATTCTTCAACTACGAGAGCTTCCCATCTCTGTGATCCCCACAGTGCCAGGAATAATAGGATTCAATACACGAATGTGTTAAATTAAAATAATGACATGGTCTGAGGCACCTTACCTCATTTCTTACACTTTGGTTTCCTCTCCTGCAAAATGGGAGTAATATGTTGTCCTATCCCAATGGATTGTGGTGAGAAAATGAGATGAAGGATATAAAAATCAGGATCCCAGATACCCTGGGCCTTGGGAGGCCACCACTGTTCCCAGGTTTTTCGAGTTTTCTTTTGTTACAAGCTCAGTGCCCGGTGAGCTACTGGGAAAGGTTCTTGCCCTCCTTGGTCAGTGAACTCCCACTGGCTTCCCTCTTGCGGCCAGTTTCCTTCTCTGAGGGTGGCGAATGGCAGAAGAGGGGCCAGCACACACTTCCCAGTGAGGCTGGGGCCAGGAGCATAGGCTGCCAGATTCCTCCTGGCCGTGCTTCCGCCCTCACCCCAAACTCCTGTTGCTGGGACTTACTATTTCATTTAAGTCATTTTTAGTCTGTAGGATATTCCCTCTCAAATCCGCCCTGCCAGCCCCTACTCCCACCCCACAACCCAGGCATGGGTGTGGGGGAGTATCCCTGGGTCTGAGTCCCAACAAACGCAGGCCCCAGGGGACCAGCAGCCACCAATCTGCTTCCCGGGAGCGGCTGGCAGGGCCCCTGCAAGATGCACAGTGGCCAGAAATCCAGAGACCCTCACTGGCACTGGGTTTACCGGAGAATCTGCTCCCACTGGAGACAGAAAGCAGGTCATCGTCTCAGCCACCTCCCCGCTCCCCGTCCTCTATTTTTCCCAGGCTGTGGGAGGCAAAGGGTTAAATCCCATAGAGCTGATGCTCTGACTCCAGGCTAGAGGGACCCGGGAAGCTGGGGTCACTTCCTGCTCCGTCCCAGTCACCCTGAACTGGTCCCCGGGTCCTCAGCCTGGGATCACCCCTTGAAAAGGAACCCAGAGTCCTCGGCATCAAGCCCGCCACCCCCTCTCAGGCAGGGCGTTCAAGGGGTTAAGTCCCCTGGGGCTGGATTCTGCCTTCCACCTTTCCCAGACCCCAGAGTCGTGAGTTGGGGACGCCTGGGCTCCCGAGGGGTGGCCCGAAGGGCCGACACGGCCGCCCGGGAACAATGGGTCAGGGAGGCGGGTTGCTCCGGGCCTGAGACCCCTGCCCGGCCTCTGGTCGCAGGGGTAGGGCTGGGGCCGGGCAGGGGGGGCAGAGGCCGAGGATTCTGGGAAGAGCGCGAGGGTCTGGCTGTGGGGGAGGGGAGGCATGAGCATTCTGGGAAGAGGGAATTCGACCGCCAGGCCAGGGCTTGGGGGCTGTGAGCCAGCGGGGAATCCTGGGGGCCCGGAGGCGGAGGATGCCCAGACCCGGGAGTTGGGAACCGAAAGAGGGTGGCGGGGACCTGTTGGAGCAGGAGTCCAGGGTCTGGGCTGGTGCGGCGGTGGGGGGCCAGGGGCCAGGGGCCAGGATGGCTGCGCGCCCTTCGCTGCCTCCACTTCAGGGTCACCTGGGTCGCTCTCCGCACCTGTCTGGGAGGCAGCCTTTCTCCCCACCCCACTCCTCCCTCCGCAGTGGGACTGCTTCGAGGTCAGAGGGCTGGGCCTGGGGCTGGGGCCTAGGTCTGCTCCGAGCACTTCTTGCCTCTTTGAGTCTTCTTCCCACTTTCGTACTCCTTGGTCGCCTTGTCATTAACCTCTTCCCTCTACTGTGGACCGCTGAGTTTGAATTTCTCGAAATAATCAAGGTACATAAGTTCTCACCTGTCCTCAGCAAACAGCAGGGCAACCTTCCAAGCCTCCTCAGAACGGGCAGCCCCAGCTTGGCAGAGATGCCTGCTTCCACCTCCCCAAAGACACTTAGTAATGGGGGAGGGGAAATTCTCATGCCTAAGGAGCTACAGAGATGAAGAAATTAAGTTACTTCCTAAAATCTCCTGTCTCCCCTGCTGCTGTTTAGCAGGCAAGGTTCAGCTAGCTCCTGCTTCACTTGGGTTACCTCCCAGCTGCCTCCTCGTGAATCCTGAACATGTCTGCTTGCACCCCTGCCCCCATACACACAGTACGGACAGCACCCATCCCACACAGCCACCCAAACCCAGGCTTTCCCCAGGGACTTTCTTGAGGGTCTCCACATTGTGGGAAGTTGTCCTAGCACTTTACTTCTGTGGCCCTGTGCCCTCATGCTGAAATCATATCACCCTTTTCAGAATGAGCTGGCTATGTTTTACTAGAAGGCCACTCTGAACTGTTTCTTTGCTGCCATCCCCTTGCAAACTGACCTTTAAAGGCGTGAGACAAACAGGTTTTCCAGGAACAAGGGGCATCTCATTCATTTTTTGTTCATTCAAGAAAATGTGTTGAGCACCTGTTCTGTGTTAGGCTTCATCATCGTCCTAGGCACAGCATATAGCAGCAGCAAAGCAGAGCAAACAGTATGGAAGAAGGGGTACCCAGATGGGGTTGATATGGAAGGCTTCACTGGGGAGGGCTGTTTGGAGTTTATCGGCACAGATTGTCAGGCCAGTCACTAGATCCAACCCCTGCTTTTGCAGCCAAGGACCTTTTGGTCCCAGGAATTTCTGCATCCCGTTCTCAAAGCAAGTAGGCTCCCTTGGAGCTCTCCTCATCACCCATCCCTGCCAACAGCCTACATTTATGAGTTTCACATGACTCCCAAGGTCATCTTCCTCTCTTAGAGGCTGGGACAAGCCAGACGCAGAACCTTGCATTTCTGGTCTAGGCAACTTCCTGGCCTGTGACCTTGGAGAACTCTCCCTGAGGGTTGATTTCATAATCTGTGAAGTGGACAATCTGATTCCTGGGTCTCCTGACGGGACTGTGGGGAAGATTAGGTGAGGTGATGAGGACACCACCACAGGCACTGTGTCAGCTGCAGATGGTCTTCACACACTTCTTTCACCTCTCTTTTCCTTTCCCTTTCCCCTCAAGGTCATTGTGGCACAAGCCTCTAGTGGCTTTTAAAATGCCCCTTCCCCCCCCACCTCTGGCCTAGTCTTCCTTCTGTGCTTAGATGTCCCAGTCCTTTTGGAGGGCCCCTCTTGCCTCGGGAAAATCAGAGTGGTTTTTCCCTTTCTTTCTGTCTCTCTCTTTTAACTCTTTAACTATTCTAGGCAGTCTCAGTTCTCTGTGAGGCTCTCAAGGAAAGTTTATTGGTCCCAATTAGCAGCCTCATTAAGGAGGAAAATTAGAGTCTTAATGAGCTTCTTCTGATTAGTAAAATAACAAGTTTCCCAGCCTCTGGGCATCAGAGGAGTGGGGTGAGAGTCTTCTTCCCCTGTGGGTGTCAGACACCTCTCCAGCCCCCAGTCTGGGTTCAAAGGGTTATGACTGATGAGCTTTTAATTACTCTTAAATTCACCTACTTGTTTAGTTGTGATTTTAAGGTCTGGAATAAGGCCTGCGGGGGTGAGGTGGGTAGGGATGATGAGAACTAATGCCCAGAAACACGGGTTGGTAGGAGACTGAAGTTTACGGAAGGAGGAGTGAGAGCTGTGGGGGTGGGGGATGCAGGTAGGGAGTAAAAAAAAGTGGGAGATCAGCTCCCATTGTGTGCTCCTCTCTCTTCTCCCACAGGGTCCCTGGAACACTGGGCAGTCCTGAGCTCTGGGATGGAGCCCGAAGCAGTGCTGTGGGGCCCAGATCTGCCGGGTCCTGTACGGAGCCCCAGCGATGCTCATAGAGGTGAGGGGCACAAGAAGGGACTGCAGTTCTGACAAGACAGTGGTGCTAGTTCAGGGAGGGGCCCAGACTCTAGGGGGAAACCCAGGGCAGGGAAGAGAGACCAACCCCATGTTCTGAAAGGAGATGGGGGCTGGAGACTCCCTTTCTCTCTATAGGTACCGAGAGTGGGAATGAAGAGGAGAGCCCTCAGCAGGAAAGTTCTGGGGAGGAGATCATCTTGGGAGATCCAGCTCAGAGTCCAGAACTCAAGGACCCGCCAGAGATGCCCCTGGAGAGACCCTCCCAGGATCCCTCAGTCCCCCAGAGCTCCCCAAGTCCACTGGGTCACCCCAGCCCCTTGGACCACCAGACTCCTCTTGACCCCCCAACCCCCGAGGTAGTTCCCACCCCGTCTGACTGGACCAAGGCCTGTGAGGCCAGTTGGCAGTGGGGGACTCTCACCACATGGAACAGCCCCCCGGTGGTTCCTGCCAATGAGTCCAGCTTGCGGGAGCTGGTGCAAGGCCGCCCCTCTGGGGCTGAGAAGCCCTACATCTGTAACGAGTGCGGCAAGAGCTTCAGCCAATGGTCCAAGCTGCTGCGGCACCAGCGCATCCACACAGGCGAGAGGCCCAATACCTGTTCCGAGTGTGGCAAGAGCTTCACGCAGAGCTCACACCTGGTGCAGCACCAGCGCACACACACTGGGGAGAAGCCCTACAAGTGCCCGGACTGTGGCAAATGCTTTAGCTGGAGCTCCAACCTGGTGCAGCACCAGCGCACTCACACGGGCGAGAAGCCCTACAAGTGCACCGAGTGCGAGAAGGCCTTCACCCAGAGCACCAACCTCATCAAACACCAGCGCTCACACACAGGCGAGAAGCCGTACAAGTGCGGCGAGTGCCGGCGCGCCTTCTACCGCAGCTCTGACCTCATCCAGCACCAGGCCACACACACTGGCGAGAAGCCCTATAAGTGCCCGGAGTGTGGCAAGCGCTTTGGCCAGAACCATAACCTCCTCAAGCACCAGAAGATCCACGCCGGCGAGAAGCCATACCGCTGCACTGAGTGCGGCAAGAGCTTCATCCAGAGCTCGGAGCTGACCCAACACCAGCGCACGCACACTGGCGAGAAGCCCTACGAGTGCCTCGAGTGCGGCAAAAGCTTCGGCCACAGTTCCACCCTCATCAAGCACCAGCGAACCCACCTGCGCGAGGACCCCTTCAAGTGCCCTGTCTGTGGCAAAACCTTCACGCTAAGCGCCACCCTGCTGCGGCACCAGCGTACACACACGGGCGAGCGGCCCTACAAGTGCCCCGAGTGCGGTAAGAGCTTCAGTGTCAGTTCCAACCTCATCAACCACCAGCGCATCCACCGCGGTGAGCGGCCCTACATCTGTGCCGACTGTGGCAAGAGCTTCATCATGAGCTCCACGCTCATCCGCCACCAGCGCATCCACACAGGCGAGAAGCCCTACAAGTGCTCCGATTGCGGTAAGAGTTTTATCCGCAGTTCCCACCTCATCCAGCACCGTCGCACCCACACGGGTGAGAAGCCCTACAAGTGCCCTGAGTGCGGCAAGAGCTTCAGCCAGAGCTCAAACCTCATCACCCATGTGCGCACCCACATGGATGAGAACCTCTTTGTGTGCTCCGACTGCGGTAAGGCCTTCCTGGAGGCTCATGAGCTGGAGCAGCATCGGGTGATCCACGAAAGAGGGAAGACTCCAGCCCGGAGAGCTCAGGGCGACACTATGCTGGGACTTGGGGATCCAGCCTTGCTAACCCCGCCCCCCGGAGCCAAACCACACAAGTGTCTTGTCTGCGGAAAGGGGTTCAATGACGAGGGCATCTTCATGCAGCATCAGAGGATCCACATTGGAGAAAACCCCTACAAAAATTCAGATGGCCTCATCACACACCCAGCCCCCAAGCCTCCGTTCCGACCTCCCAGGCTCCCTTTTGGAGGGAATTCCTATGCAGGTGCTTCAGAGGGCAGAGCCGACCCCCCAGGACAACCCTTTAAAATGCCTGAAGGGCAGGAGGGCTTCAGCCAAAGGCTGGGTCTGCTCTCCTCCAAGTCCTACGTTTGTTCCCACTGTGGAGAAAGTTTTCTGGATCGAGCTGTGCTCCTCCAACACCAGCTCACCCATGGCAACGAAAAGCCCTTTCTCTTTCCTGATTATAGGATTGGTTTAGCAGAAGGGGCAGGCCCTAGTCCCTTCCTAAGTGGAAAGCCCTTTAAATGCCCTGAATGCAAAAAAAGCTTTGGCCTCAGCTCTGAGCTGCTGCTGCACCAGAAAGTCCATGCAAGTGGAAAAACCCAGAAGAGTCCAGAGCTGGGGAAGAGCTCTTCTGTCCTCCTGGAGCATCTCAGGAGCCCCTTGGGGGCCAGACCCTACAGTTGTTCAGATTGTGGGGCCTCCTTCCTGGATCGCCTGGCCCTCATCCGCCACCAGGAAACTCACACCCAAGAAAAGTCCCCCAGACCTGAAGACCCCCTTTCAGAGCCAGTCACCCTGTCCACAAGCCAGGAAGGTGAAGGAGAGGTCCCCACCCCCACAGGGAGCAGCATCCATGGGGAAGGGGAAACACCCAAAACCCTCTTGGAAGAAAAGCCCTATTTATGCCCCGAGTGTGGAGATGGCTTCACAGAAGTTGCAGCCCTCCTCCTCCATCGGAGCTGCCACCCAGGTGTCACCCTGTGAAATGGGCCTGGAGACCAGGGGCCTCTCTCTCCTGAGAGGAGCATTGGATCTCAAATATGTGAGGAAAGGAAGAAAACCCTATCAGATTGTAGAGATGTGAAGGAGAAAGGACCCTGGGTAAAAGTAGTGCTTTTACATCAGTGATGAGAAACCCTATAAAATTGTTGGTGGGAACCACTTATAATGCAGTAGAGAAAAACTGTTGGGTTAGAAACCCTATAAATATGTAGGAAAAAAAAAGCCCTTTAAGTCTGTAGCAGAAAATCCCTATAAACCATAGTGGATAAAAGCCCTATTAATTGTAGGATGAGGTCCCAATATGTCTCTAGACAACCCTATAAAACTGTACCAAAATATGAAACTATAGGGTTGGGGAAGTGCAGGGAATATAGCAATGGCATTGACTTGGGAGCAGTGATCCTCAGAAGGTGTAGAGGAACCTCCCATATACTTGTTCCACAGTCTTCTTTCCTACTGGCATATGAGAGGGAGGCTCATTCCCAGAAGGCTTGGACAATTACACTGAGTAAATTGCTCAGTGGGAAGTAGTTTTGGGAATTGGGTGGAACTGAAAAGGGAAACAAAGGAGAAAAATAAGTGATGAGGAGCCCTCCGACCCACAGAAGAGAAATAACCTGGTAACTAGGAATAGAAAGTTCAGCTCGTTGTACTGGGGGTTCCTCGGGGCACAGGGCGGATCCTAAGTGCATTGTGTGTGTTAGAGGGAGAGGCCCACAGAACTCCTTATCAGAAAGAAGCCAAAAATGGGGAAGGAATAAAATGATGTTGCGCCTTTTTAAAGGCTGAAGTTTGGGGTGCATAAAAACTTTAAGAACACTGGGAAACCACCACAAAAATTTAGCAGGGAGAGTGGGGGTGTGAGATTCTGTTAGAGCGCTTTGAGGGAAGGAAACTAAGAGGAGACTGTTCAGATGGAACCCAGCAAACTCTAGGCTGTCTGCCCCGTTTCCGGGAGCTTGTTAAACTGCAAGTGCAAGCAGATCCCAGCCAGACTGCTAGGGTCCTCCCCTAGCCCAGCAGGACGACCCTTTCCTGGAGACTTCTGAGAGGCCTCCAGGGATGGAGGGTCCCTCCTGCTGCATCTCAGGTCTCACTGTCAGGAGGTTTCTCCTGAAATCTAACTGCCACCAGTCTTGCTGCAGCGGCAGCCTGTTTCCTCGAATTCTGTCCTCAGTGGAGAGGGAGAACCGCTGCTAATCGGCCTCCAAAGAATAAAACCCTTCAGAGATTCAAGGCCTGTGTGTGGTTAAATCTTCTGACTGTTCTCCAAGTCAATGAGTGCCACAGGTAGATTCTCTGTGGCAACAAGGGACAGCAAGTTGACAGCTTTGATTAGCCAGCAACCTACTTTTAAACTTCATTCTCTCTGAGCTGATAGCAAGGCTGCTGGCAGGATGAGCCAGCCTGCACATAGTGATGGGTGTCCAAACACCCCACAGGAGGGACCATGGGTCCTTGAAGAGTGTATGGAAGCCTCACCACCTTCCTCTCACCCCGGTACCTGGAGCCCTCTGAGGTTGTGACAACCCACCCCAATTGTGGTCTTGGGAAGGTACGGATTCCATCCACTCAGCTCCTCTCCTCCTTAGTCAGAAACCTTCCGAGGGAAATGGAAAGATGAGAACCACACTACCCTGCCAGCCCCAGCTCCAGTCCTCACACACCACACACAGTTCCACACTTTCATTGACCCAGTCAAACCCGCTAACGCAACTGGGTGTGTGTGGCAGAGGAAATAGACCGTTGCCATCTAAAATGGTTGGAGAAAACTTGAAACATCTGTAGCAAGAACTCCATCCCCTAACCCTGGAGATTCCATCCAGTGCTGGGTCCAAAGGAAATGCCCAGTGACCCCATGCTGGCACCAGTAATGCATTGTGGCCCTGGAGTAAGAGAACCAACATGCCAGGTGAGGTGGCCCCTTCCAGAGTCACATCCCTGGAGAGGGTGACCTGGATTCCTACAGAGCTGTGGAAGAGACCTCTAATTTTACTACCTGAAGTTCAAAAGTCCTTCACCTTTCATCTACCCTGCCCCCAAAGGGATAACCCTCAAATTCAAAGGATCAAAATCCAGAACATTGTAGGAGGGAAAAACCCAAGCCTGCTGGGAAGAAGGAAAAGGCAGGCATTGTATGATTGTGGGGAGACACTTTTTAACATCTGCATTACAGCCCCACCCGACCCAAGTGCCAGGTCGGAAAGCACTACTGAGGGGAGAAGGAGCCTGCCTGCAAATCTACTGACAGAAGCATCCACTAAGGGGGTGTCCCTATGAGACTGAGGAAGAGAAGACAGTCCTTCAAGTCAAAGCAGACCCCCCCAACAAGACGGTAGCAGAAAAAAAAACTCCAATTGTAGACAACCCCCTTTTAAAGCTAGAAGCAGTTCCTCTTGGAACAGGTCTGAGAAATTTCTCCAGAAGAGTCCTGGGGAGCAGACTTTGAGGCTTGGGGACCAGTCCAGGAAGAGGTGGTCAGTGTGGTTAAAGGTCGACTGTGGGCCTATTGAGGACTTGGATGTAGCATATGTAGTAGGATGTTCGCATGTTAGAGGAATGGGTTAGGGCCAGGAGTTTAGGCTCCAGCACTTGAATGGATGATGTGGACACAATGAGTTGCTGTCTGGGGTTTTGTAGCAGGAAAGGGGCAAAGTCAGAGACCTTTGGGGTATGACCTGTTCTCTCTTGCCCATCCCCCAAACTCCTTTAGCCCAGGTACTTCCCTCCCAGAACAAGCTCCATCTTGGGAGGAACTAAGCAGGCAGCTGGTTGAGGGAGGTTGTAGTGTCCAGAGTCCCTCTGACCAGCTCAGGCAAAGGCCCTGCCCAGTCTGGAAGGCCTCTTGGTCAATTCCATGGAGGCCTAACTCTTCAGAAGTGTCCCAGTTGAGGAGACCAACAGATAGGGTCATAGAGTCATTGGTGAAAGCAAAGGGAAGAGTAGAAACTGACCTGAGCTTAAGGTGAAACTTGAAACTGCTATAGATACGAAGGTCAGATGGGAACTCGAAAGAACTGGGCATGAATCCTGAGTGATAGGGAAACTTGAAACCATCACGACCAAGAGGTAGGGTTCCATGGCAATTACCCGTGAAGTGAGCAGTCCCCAGACTCCTTTGCCCCCATTAGGGAAGCCCCACTCACCTAATTTGTCCCCCTGGAGTGAAGAGAGGCCCCACTTTTGAGTGTTGTGCGTCAATAACAGTGTTGTGTCACCGGTGGTCACGTTGATTAGTTGAAGAGAATAAAGGGAATAAGATTTCCCAGGTGTTTTCTGTCTTCTCTTTCAATACCAGAGCAAGCTGAAAGATCTTGCCCTCTCCCAGAGCCAGGATCCATATATAATCTCAAAAGCTCAGCCCAGCTTCAGGCCACCTTTGCATTCTTTCCCCAAAGGCCCTAAAATCCCCACCCTGAGTGTGCTGGTGAAGGTTTATTGAATTTTAAAATCCATACCCTTGGGAGAAAGGGGGAGAAATGTTCTGAGGTGCTGTCAGAGCCAAGCAGCTCTTGTTGGATGTCTGGCTTTGGCACCAGCACAACCTGCTGACTGCTGGGTGGCTGCCTGGTGACTGCCTGGCTCAGGTCCAGCTGTGCAGCTCCCGAGAGGCCTCTCTGGCCACAACACCCACACCTTCCCCAGATTGCCACATGGGAAAGCTCCAAGAATCAAGTTCCAGAAACTGAAGTCCACCTACTCTAGTTCACCTGGATCCCAGGTTTTGGACCTGGTCCAGCCCTTTCTCTGGAGCATGGCTTTCTAGACCCTGAAGAGAGGTGGGTAGAGGAGACCTGGCCTGTCATCTCACTCTCAGTATACTGTCCACAGCCCTCACCACATGGAGAGGCTGAGTCTCATGGGAAGGCAGCCACTTGTCCAAGATCCATAGCAAGGCAGGGGGGGAACCAGAATGGCCAGAAGAGGGCCCTATACCAATCAAGCCTCTCCCCCATCACTGGGTCTGCCTGGGCCTGGCCTGAGTTCCACACTGGGCTAGGCAGGGCTGTTCTGCTCTGATGATTCCTCAATGCCCAGCTTACATCTACGCTATCTTCTGGGCCTAAACCTGGCCATGGCCCCTGAGCCTGAGCTCAACACTAGTTCTAACTCATCGCCTACTTCTGCCCCAGTCTGCCAGGAGCCTCCTGCTCCCGCCAGGAAGCTGTCTCCCCACCTTTCCTGTGCTCCCAGGGCAGATTCACTGCCCTCCTTCCCCTTCTAGAAAGCAAGGGGTGGGGTAGGGTGAAGGAGGGACTTGATTTTCATGGGGAGAAAATGAAGGCTATCCCACATTCTGTGTTCCCAGCCCTGGGGACAACTGAGGTACATCAGAACTGGTCCCACCACGGGAGGATTCCTCAGTAAAGAGAGGAGACTACAGGGAAAGAAAAATCAGTGTTTTGTTCATACTTAGCAGCAGGGACTGTGGACCCAGACATGGTGCCTTCCACAGCATAGGGTCAGGAAACTGGCTGGAGGAAGTGACCTAAGAAACAGGAAATAGTATGTGTAGGGGATGGGGGTGGGATGGGGGTGGGAAGGGGGACAGAAGGTACATAACAGTTGGGTGTGGGTTTAGAATATAGAGGGGTGGGGATTGAAAGAAGGTAGAGAGCAGAGGCCAGAGTGAGGAGCATCTTGTTTAAGAAACTTAGAGATGGGGCACCACTGGGGAATTTTTAAGGATAGTGACATGATCTTACTCCCCAACCCCACCCCAAGGTTTGGAATCAGGAAACAGAACTAGGCCGGAGTTGGGCCTTAGCAGCTTAACTGTAGCCATGGCCATGGATAAATATACCCAGGAAGCGTGGCAGAGTAGAAAGAGTCTAGGAAGAGGACCAGCAGAAAACAGTAAGTATGAGAAAAACCAGGAGTGTAGCACCACAGGGCCCAAGGGAAGTTTTGAAGAGTGGTCAATGTTAAATGCGTTACTAGACCCTGTGGCCAACCAGACAGTAGCCCTAATTCTGGCTAAAACAGGAACATTTGCCAGGAAGCCAACATCTGCTCAATCCAAGGGGTGAGCCAAGGTCAGTTTTGGCCTGCCCATCCCCAAGGAACCCAGGATATCACAGCCACTGAAGTCACTGGGGTTGTTAGGTCAAAACTGGCTGGAGGGGCCTGACCAGCCTCTAAAAGTAGATTCTCCCTGCACTGGACAGGCTCATTGTAAACCAACGTTTATGGAGAGTTTACTATCTTCTTCCTGTGGCATCAGTGTTTATTCCTGTAACTAAAATTCTGGCATCTTTATCCCATTCATTTGGGCTTGAGCTTGAGAGAGTAGTTTGATGTCTACTTCATTAGGTGTGAGGACTCACAAGGAGTTTTCAGCTCCTCTGGATATGGAGACTGGCCTAGGGGAGATTCTTGGGGAGGTGATGTGTAGTAACTTCCATTTATTTAAGAAACCCACATGAGGGTGACTCCTGTGAAAGAGGGTAGCGCTCAGAGTATCGGCTGACCCCAACCCACTCTCCAGTGCCATGCTCCTCTCAGAGCCAAGCAGCCTCACTATGATGCTGCGTTTTCCCCACACTTGCCATGGCTGTCCCCAGGCCACGCACACTTCTTCAGCAGCTTGATGCCATCTGTAGCCGTGGCTGTGGCCCGCGCCTCGGTGAGGGTGCCCACCACCTCCAAGTTCGGCGCAGGCAGGCACTGTAGCCCGCATGCGTCTCCAGTCCGACCTGCTCCAGCAGCTGCAGCCCCTGGGTGCAAGGTGAGGCCCGTAGACAGGCAAGGTCGCAAGCTCCTGCGAAGGCTACGACTGCCAAGTTGCAAGACAGCGTGGAAGTGAGACTGCTGTCGGGCCCGTGGCCGCTGCTCTGGCCAAGGCTCCGACGCCAGCTCTGGCACCAGCCCCGGTCAGTACCAGCCTTACTGCGAGCCCTTGTACAACTTCAGTGATGGCTCCTAAGACGACTCCACGACACACTTAACCCAGAAGTACCCCATGATACTCAAAATGGTTCCCGGGGGGACACAACTAGAAGCAATGAAGAAAATCACCCACTGAAGTGTCCGAGTCTGCTCGTCCAAGGAGATGCGGCGGGTTAAGAGTTGGAGACGGACGTCCCCAGCCTGCAGATTGGACATTGGTCCAACTCTCCGGCCAACCAGGAACCGGCTCTCCCCTCCAAAGATCTGGTCTCGCTGGGCACTTACAAGGAACTGTATTTCCCAGAATGCAGCTCCAGGTTTCCCAGCATCTCAGTGGCCAATGACCGCCAGGGCTGTAGCGAGCACGCGCGGAACAGCCAGATAGGATTAAACCTTCCCAGTGGGAAAACAAGACTGGCTGGTTCCAAATAAGCGACCAAGATGCTTTCTCCCTGAGGTAACGTTCCTCCCACAAGTCCAATCCGGAATCCCTGGCAGCCATTCATATCTTAGCGTCAGCTGGGTGTTGGAGTAGGCAGGGCAGAGTTGGGGCAGGGGTAGCAGCTAAAATGGGGGACCACGTTTGGGGCAAGACACCTGGCTGCGCAGACCACACGCTGAAGGTTGGACATTTATTCATAGCATACAGCCTATACATCTCTAGAGCAGGAGCTATGGGCCTGAATGGACCCTTGGCACCTGTCAACTGCTTCACCTTCCAGACCCTGCCTGCTGCCTTCAGTCGTTTGCTTGGGCAGGCAGCAGGGCAAGCATTGTAGGTACAGGCTCAGTCAGAAGCTTTTACCTGGAATGATTGGAAGTTGGCCCATTGTCTAGTCTGACCCTTCCCCCCTGGGAAGTTATGCCTCCACTGCAGTTAAGGCCACCAGGATGAAAACAGTCAGGGCTGAGAACCCACTGGAGCCTTGGGAAGCATGAGGTAGGGGTTAAGAGGGCTTGGGAGAGTATATACTGGGAGGGGCCTGATTAGAACAGAAACTGATGATCTTGGTTCAGCATTTCCAAAATAAGGGCAAGGTGACTGCAGCAACCATAGAGTTCTCCAGAGGATGAGGATGGTGCCCCCTGCCCCAGTCCCCTAGGACATAAGCACAAGAGCCAGACCAGAGAGCCCTGGGAACTCCACAGAGGCAAAGCCTTGCCCAGGCCCAGAAGGTGGGGAGTGAAGTAAGGTCTCCAGGGCCCCATCTCAGAACTGGGAGTTGGGGACCTGGCCCACCCCTGGTCCTCACTTGTGGGTGTGAGCCTCTTTCATGAGAGGTCACAGCTTGGGGAATTTCCCTGTTAGGGCTGGGATGGGCCTGTGGAGACAGAGGAGGCTTGGGGTCAGCTTCCAGGGAGCTCAGTTAGAGGCTCTGGGCTTCTTAGGTGGCTCATTGCAAATCTTTCCTGCAGGCCAGGTGCCTCAGCTCTAACTGGGGAAAGGTGGAACTGAACTTGGCTGATCCCACTCCCACTAACATGCACTGGGGACCCCAACCCAACTAGATGGGGAGGGACTGGGCCCACAGGGTCCAGAACAAAGGATAGGGCCACTATATGTGGGGTGGGGAGGGACTGGGGGCACAGCTCCCAGGGTCCATGGGTATTCCGAAGTCCCGAGTTATGGGTTCAGCTGATGTAGACACGGTGGAAGTCATGGGCACCAAAGGCTGCGTTGCACTTGGGGCACTTCCTCTGGCGGGCCTCATAGCGGCCCCGCACACACTCAAAGCAGAAAACGTGGAAGCACTTGGTAAGAACTGCATCCTTCTTGCGGGTGTTACAGCAGGGGCAGGTCAACCGCGCCTAGGGCAGGCAAAGGTATCAATTTAGGAACAATCTTACAGTGCCCGCCCAGGCCCCAAGCTGACGGCAGGAGGTGGTCCTGGCTATGCCTTCCTACAGCCAACTGCATCTAACTCTTCTCATAACCCTGGGAGGCGAGATGCACACTGTCCACATCAGGAAACAGACTCAGAAGCTGGTCTCAAAGTTTCAAAGTAGAGTCTGGATTCTGACCTGGGCAGTGATGGCTAGTGGTCATGTGTTGCCTCTCAAGGCCAGTGACCCACAAGGTTCAGCCTGGGCTCCTCTGCCCTTGGCCTTCTCTTTCTCCTTTGGCCTTCTGTGAAACATCCCCAATCCTGGCTTAAGCCAACTACTTCATCTGTACTTGCTAGAGTCACAGCCACTAGAAATATGCTGTCTCCACCCTCCACTGGACCCACCCTTGGTGCTGTCCAGAGATCCTGCTGTAGATCCCTAGGTAATCTCCACTCCTATCCTGAAACCTGCCACCTGTCACCAGGTCCCTCCCTCCAAATTCAGATAGGAATCCCCTCAACTCAGCATTCCCAAACAATCCTCCTCTGCTCTGCCTGAAAGCCCAGCCCAGCCCATCATCTTCTTCCCCAGCTCTCAAAACGCTACCCATCAGTATTTGACAGACTCCAAAGTCTGTCTCCTCTTGGGAAATTCTTCCCTTTTCCAACATGGCTGCCTGCAACTGTCTCTGACCCTTCAAGGACAAACTGTTTCAAAGGTTTACTATTTACTGACCCACCCTCCACCTCTTCAGTTAGTGAGTGTGCAGGTTTTCTGACCTCTGCCTCCACCCCTGCCCAAGAACCATTGCCACCCAAACTGCATCTCTCATTGCTCACTTCCTTTGCCTTCTTGGCAGCTCTGATTCAGCTTACCCTTCCTTCCCTGGAATTCTTACCACATCAACTCCCTCTACATTACTCTCTTTCCTCCCAATCCACAGGCTTCTCTTCCTCTGCCCATTCATTTAAAGGTTTGAGGTTCCTAAGGGAGAATGACCCCCCTGTCCGTTCTCTTGCCACAGGCCCTCACTTCTACTGCCTCCGCAGACAACCCCCCCAGGCCTGTTCTCCAGACCTGCCCTTTGCTGTGAGTGCCTTCCCGGACAGCCTCCCAAGATGTCCTGTAGGCACCTTAGTCTCAACATCTTTGAACACTGTCCATCAATCCCTACTCTTCCACATTCTTCTTAATCCTACTAAATGCCACTTGTCACCCACCCTGTTTCTCAGGATCCGACAATGCCCAATGCTCCCAGCTTGCCACTCACCACAAAATGCACATTCTGGCCTCCAAATACAATGTCCAGCCCTGTCCTCCAACATCCATCTCTCCACTAAGGGCCTCACCTCTGCCTTCCCTTTTGCCAAAATCCTCTTGTCCCCAATTCCTCACAGCCAACTCTGACTCATTCTTCATGTTTCTTTTGGATGACATTCCTTCCATGAAGCCTGTTGATCCCCAGGGCTGGTTTAAGGGTGTCCCCTGAGTTCCCACAGCCCCTCTAGCTTCTGCCATCGCATTGCTCTTCACTCAGAATTACTTTGCTGCCTCTTCCAACACTGTCAATTTCAAGAAATCTGAGACTAGGTCTAGTTCAAAGCCCTCCCACACCTAGCCAGGCTCTCTTCCTGGCGTGCACTATGTGTACAATTCTTGGTCAGCTGTTTGATTCTCCACAACAGGTTCTGCCCACATTTTGCTATCCTACCTTATTTCTGGGGTCCCAAGACCAAAGTTCTCACCAACCTCTACCCTGCCGATTCCTAAATTGACGGGGCACAAGATAGCCCCAGAGCCCCACCTTGTACTCCTTGATCTCCTCCTGGAGGATTTCATCAGCATCTGCGTAAACCTCCACCTTCCTTTGCTTTTCCAGCTTGCGCCTCAGCCGTGAGATGTCCTCCTGAAGCAAGACAGGGGCCAGGCTAAGTGTAAGGGTCTGCATCCTGAACCACCTGCCCCTAGCCACACCATTAACCCTGGGGTACCCTGCCCCCACCATGCACAAACCTGAGCCCTCTTGAGGTTGAAGCTCTCTTTCTCTCGAGCAGCCCGGCTCTCTGCCAAGCAAGGCTGGATCTCTCGCAGCCGTGTCTGCACATGCTCCAGCTGCACCTTCAGGTCCTCTGCCAGCTGGGCTGCTTCCACAGCCTGAGATGGGAAAGACAGGGAGGAGGGGCATCATTCTCCTGAGCCTAGGTAAGCAACATAGTCCACAGGTACCTGTGTCAAATATTCCAGTGATTCTTGCTGCTGGGATCAAGTCCAATATCTTCACTGGAGCTGGTCCTGCTCCCCAACTCCCACCTCCTCTTATTCTCCCTCACTCCCAACACTTTCAGCTACTTACCTGCATGGTGCTCTCTCCTAACACTGAGCTTTCACAGGGCTTGTCCCTCTGCTACCAGCTTTCCCAACACATACTTTTCTTCTGCAACTCCCTCAGCTCAAATGTCACATTTTTTTTTTACACAGCACCTTAGTTTCTTTCCTTCATTATCTTTACTATGATCTGTAATAACACTATTTTACCTGTGGGATTACTGGCTTGCTCTCTGTCCCTCAAAACTGGAAGTTCCCACTTCCAGTAGGACCCTCTTGTTCCCATGGTCTCCCTAGCACTCAGCACAGGGACTGGCATACAGAGAAAGGACATGTACAATATTGCTTAAATGAATGAATGAACGAAGGAGAAAAAAGCCCAGTGGGGGAAAAAATGAAACTGAACATCAATCTTAAGCCTTTACCATGAGCTAAACATGTCTTAGTTTTAATACAACTACGTGACAGGAAACCCCCCCGCCCCCCAGCATTTTACAGTAACCAATAAGTGGTCAGGATGTGGGTCCTGGAGAGCTCTACTCTTTTGTGAGCAAGTCAGCTGACCTCCTGAGCTAAGTAGTTTTCTCATGGATAACAACAAAAACCCTCACAGGATTACAGTAAGACTGAAATTTGATGAAGTACAAAAAGTTCCTCAGCACAGGGTCTGCAACATAGCATTTAAGATGTGAGCCAGCATCCTACGTTGCCTTCCCCTCAGGCCCGGCCTCACCTTCCTCTTATTGAGCTCCAGGGCCTGGCTACGTAGTGTTAGCTCCTTCTCCACGCCTCCGAGGCTGCCCTGCAGGGCCCTCTCTTTTTCCTCCAGCTTCTGCACAGTCAGCAGCTGGGCATCCACCTGAAGAGAGGGGTGGAGATTCAGTGCCAGGATGCTCCTGCCTCTGCAGCTCCACCCTACAAGCCCAGGTGACCATACCTGAGACTTGAGGCCAAGAACCTGCTCGCCCAGCTCATCCTTCTCCTCCCGCAGCAGCTTGTGAATCTGGTTGGCCTTTATCCGCTCTGACATCAGCTTAAAGTTGGCATCATCCTTTTCCCGCAACTGCTGCAGCAGTCGCCCATTCTGCTCCTGCATGTCCTCAAAAGCCTGACCCGTTACATCCATCTCTGACAGCAGAGCCTCTTCCTCCTGTAGTGAGTGAGGACAAGTAGGAATGTGGCAGATGGACAGGATAGCCACAGGTAACCACAGGAAAATATGGCTGAGCCAAGAACTACAGAGTGGGACCAGACCATCTGCTAGATGCACCCAATGGGGGTGAGATAAAGGGAATCCCAACATTCAGAAGCAAGAGCCGCAAGAGGTCGCACCTGCTTGGTGGCACCCAACTTGCGCTGTAGGTGTTCTATCTGTTCCTCCGCCTGCCGAATGCGCCGCAGGGCATCCTCATCTGCAATCTTCTTGCTCTCCCGACGATCCCTCTCCTCCAATTCCCGGATACGACTCCGTAGCTCATCGACCTACAGCCACCAGAAGAAGGGAATTCAATTGTCACAGCTTCCTGCTGATGCAGGGCTCTGCTTTGCTCAGAACCCCCTGGAGTAACCTCTCTGCATGTCCTACAGGCCCTACCTCACCTCACCTCGGCCTTGGCCTTGCGTTCAGCTGCCATGAGTTGCACCTTATCCCGCTGCTCCTTGGGCGCTGATTTGTACATGTCCAGCAGTAGCTTCATCTCCTTCTGGCTTTCCTGGGCCTTCCTGGGACAGGAACAGGAGGAGTACGTGGTGAGTAGGGCTGGAGCCATTTGGCAGTGGTGGGAAGGAGACAGGAACAGGGCCTCACTTGAGTTCTGTTCGGAGACCTTTGAGGAGTTCTGACTCCTTCCTCTTCACCTCCTCCACCTTGGCCTTCTCCCGATCAGCTCTTGAAAGTGCTGAGGCTATAGACTGGGATCCCAAGCCAGGCCCTTCCCTCTCCCGAAGCTCCCGTTTGGGCCTGGCCTCAGGTTCTCGGCCACGGGAGGAGGGGCCCTGGGACCCAGGGGTTAAGGCCTGGGCATCTTCCTCAGAGGGGACCAGTTCCTCCTTCTTTGCTGAGGAGGTAGTCACAGTGGCACCAGGCACTGAAGCCATCTCCTTTCTGCCATCGTGGGCACCAAGAGAGCCTGGCCCACCCTCTTCTTTCCCTGGGGCTGAGGCACTGAGGCCAGAGTCCTCTGAGTGGCCCAGGTTGGGGACTGAGTGTGTAGAGCCACTGGCCTGGGCCCGAAGCTGCAGAGAATAAGAGATAACAAGGCTAAGGTAAGATGGTACTCATTGGGATCTTGCCAAGGCTTCTCCCAGGTAGCCCCCTCCTTACCTTGCCAATCTCAGCCTGTACTTCCCGCAGCTTCCGCTTATATCGCTGGGCATCCCCCTTCAGCTGGTGGTTGTGGTTTTGGAGGCTACTGATCAGGTGACGCATCTCACGGTTGATAGGCCCTAGGGGAGGGTCAGGAACTAAGGTCAGACTGCCTCCTGGGTTAGGGGCCTAACTCAGTGAGGGAAGAGGAGGAGCCATCACTCCCATTACAAAGAAGAGAAAAACTGAGGCCTTACCCAGTGTGATCTCATCAAGGCAAATAATGTAGACTTGAAAGAAATTCACCCAAAAGTAACCTGACACTGCTTTTGTGTTATTTCTGCTATTGTGTATTTTTTAATACTTCCAAATTTTCTTCAAAGAAATACGTAAGTGTAAATTCACAAGTCAATCTACTCTTTTAGATTTTTTAAACAAATGTCACCTCAGTTACACACTTCTCTGACCTCCCCATCCAAAATTGCAACACCCTTTCTCCTAACACTTCCTCTTCTCTCCCTGCTTTATTTTTCTTTACATATTTGTCACTGTCTAAAGTACATTTTATTTTTTTTCTCTATTGCTGCTTTTCCCCCATTGTAACACTGTGCCACACCAGCAGGAATTCTTTGTTTTGTTCCCTGGTATTATCCCAAAGCCTAGAACGGGGCCCGGCTCACAGGTGGTATGCAACAAATCTTTGCAAAATTATGATTTATCCCAGGGAGACATCAGAAGGACAGAGAACCATAGTCAGGACTGACAGCTCATATTCTAAGCCTGCCCCATCAGCCACCTCAGCTGGTTATGACCCTCACTGTGCCTTTGAGCCAGGTGGTGTGGTACCTGTTTTCCACGGGGAGATGAGACTCTGTGAAAGGAAAGGTTAAACCTCTGGCATCTGGATAAGCAGTAGCCCCTCACCAGGGCTCACCAGTCCCAGATAAGGCCCACCTCCACCCTATCCTCATCACATACCTGCCTGCTCGTTGGCTGCCAGATTCTGTTCAAACTCGATGCGCAGCATCTCATACTCCTTGCGTACCTGGGCCAGCGTGTCCTCTAGCTGTATAACCTCTGTGCGCAGCTTCTTCTGTAGCCCCAACTCATCGCTCTGTGGGTTGAGGCATTAAGAATCCATACAACTCCTCTGCCCCCTGGCAAGCCTCCCCACCTGAGGCCTTACTGGCTTAAGAATTTATTCCCAAGGATCCCAGGCATACATACAGGGGCTTGACCCGGGAACGCCTTGACCTTCAAGGTCTGGCCCTACACTTAACCCCCACCCATTCCAGGGCTATACCTCCATGTGCTCAATGTGTCTCAGGTGTGAGTTTTTGGTGGCCAGCAGCAGTCCCCGGGCCTCGTCCAGCTGGGTCTTTACTTGCAGAGACTCATTGTAAAGCAGTGAGAACTGGGCCTGCAGCATTCGGTACTCTCCTGTCTCCCGTACTACCTCCTCAGGAAGGCTCCGCAGGGCCACCTAAGGGCAGGGATGCCCAAAAGCGATCAGCAAGAGGATTCAGGGCTCAACCCCAACTTGCGGTCTCAGGCCGTCCCAACCCCAAACACAGCCCACCTTGAGGCGCTCATTGGTTCGCACAGCCCCCTGAAGTTCAGCCTGTAGTTTCTCCAGCTCTGCCATGCGGCTGTTGGCCAATTCCTGGTTTTCTTCTAACTCTGCATTCAGCATCTCAAACTGTGGAGTGGGAAGGGCTGTGGGAATCCAGGCCAAGCCAGCAGGCATGCTTCCTTCACATAAGCCCCATTCAAGCTCCCTATGTGTAGCAATGATGTATTCTGAAGCCTCAGGAACCAGACAGACCTAAACACTTTCCTAAGAGCTCTCAGGCAACTGGAAAAAACTCAATACTGCATGGTCAATGCCAGAAATCAAGGCTGGTAACTGATAGGAGAGTAAGAGAAGTCTTCCTGGAAGCCCGGAAGAGCAAACTGAAGGAAACAGGGCAGAGTGATCCCCACAGCACCAAGAAAATGTGCAACAACCAAAAGATGAGACAGCAAAGGTAGGACAATGAGACAGTGATTAAAATGCACTGTCTCAGCAAGGCTCTTCAGCCACCCAACTAAGAATTCCAATCGCCTCCAACACTTCCATTTATCTCTTTTCTGTGATCTTTCTTTGTGGTACTTATAAGCAACTGATGTGTTATTTCGTTTGTTTCTTGTCAGTTCTCCCAACTAGAACCTAAGTTCCATGATGGCTTTGATTTTTGTCTATTTTGTTCTCCAATATGCCTTCTTCCCAACACAATGCTAGCACTCAGTGCTTAGGAATTACTTACTGAGTATATTTGTGCATGAACACAACAAAGAGCAGCACAAGTGACAGAGAAGGGCGTCAGAGACCATAATTGGATGTTTGTCCTTAATTTTGTGGGGAATTTCAAGGGTAAAGATTAAGAGAGGGGACTTCCAGCCAAGATGGAGGCGTAGGTGGACACACTGTGCCTCCTCTCACAACCAAAATTAAGAACAACAAATATTTAGAAATAAGAGAACAACCAAAACTGATAGAAAATTGAACTGTATGGAAGTCCAACAACCATTCATCCAGACCAGTAAGAGGGGCGAAGTCGAGGCAGGAAAAAGTGGAGGTGCAGACCCGGGAACGGCAGCGGCTGGCAGTTCCTGGGCGTGCAGGGGGCGGCTAGCAGACCCCGGGCACGGGGTGGCAACGGTGCAGACCCAGTGAGGCTACGCAAGGCGGCTGGCTGACCAGGTGGTCCCACGTTCGCGCACAGATAATCCAGGTGAAGGGGAAGTGGCAGAAGGGACTGGAATCCAAGAGAGAGCGGAGCAGGCACCATTGTTCCCTCTCGGACCCCGCCCCCACATAAATCTAACGACTCAGTGACTGGCTGCCCCACACTGGGGTAACATCTAAGGCTCTCCCCCTCACTACATATCAGCCGAGACCAGACAAAAACAAAAAATAAACAAACAAAAAAACACCAAAAATGGCTCGAACCCAAGAACAAATCAAAGCCCCAGAGCCAATTCCTCTAAGCGATGAAGACATAGCCAACCTATCAGATGCACAGTTCAAAGCCCTGGTGATCAGGATGCTCACAGAATTGGTTGATTTTGCTCACAAATTAGATGAAAAAATGCAGGCTACAATACGTGAAATGAAGGAAAACACACAGGGAACCAATAGCGATGGGAGGAAAGCTGGGACTCAGATCAATGGAGTGGACCAGAAGGAAGAAACAAACATCTGATCAGAAAATAAGGAAGAAACAAGAATTCAAAAAATGGGGAGAGGCTTAAGAACCTCCAGGACATCTTTAAACGTCCCAACATCCGAATTATAGGGGTACCAGAAGGGGAAGAAAAAGAGCAACAAGTGCAAAACTTATGTGAATAAATAATAAAGGAGAACTTCTCCAATCTGGCAAAGGAAATAGACTACCAGGAAGTCCAGGAAGCTCAGAGAGTCCCAAAGAAGTTGGACCCAAGGAGGAACATGCCAAGGCACATCGTAATTACATTAGCCAAGATGAAAATGAAGGAGAGAACTCTAGAAGCAGCAAGGGATAAGGGGACAGTCACCTGCAAAGGAGTTCCCATCAGACTGTCAGCTGATTTCTCAAGAGACCTTCCAGGCAAGAAGGAGCTGGAAAGTAGTATTCCAAGTCATGAAAGGCAAGGACCTACATCCAAAATTGCTCTATCCAGCAAAGCTGTCATTTACAATGGAAGGGAAGACAATGTGCTTCTCAGATAAGGTCAAGTTCAAGGAGTTCATCATCACCAAGCCCTTTTTATAGGAAATGTTAAAGGGACTTATCTAAGAAAAAGATAAAAAATATGACAGCGAAAAGACAGCAAACTCACAGCTATTAACAACCACACCTAAAACAAAAGCAAACAACTAGAACAGGAACAGAACCACAGAAATGGAGATCACATGGAGGGTTAGCAACAGGAGTGGGAGGAGGAGAGGGGGGGAAAAGGTACAGAGAATAAGTAACATAGATGGTGGGTAGAAAATAGACGGGGAAGGCAAGAATAGTGTGGGAAATGTAGAAGCTAAAGAACTTATGACCCATGGACATGAACTAAAGGGGGAGAATGTGGGTGGGAGGAGGTGTGCAGGGTGGAGGGGAATGATGGGGTAGAAATGGGACAACTGTAATAGCATAATCAATAAAATATATTAAAAAAAAAAAAAGATTAAGAGAGGGACTGGGAAGGATGATGCCTGCTTACCTTCTGCATGCTGAGTGTGATCTGGCCCCCCTGAAAGCCTGAGGAGCTCCCAGACACATAGTAGCCAGAGTTCAGCTGTGGAGATAAGGGATAGAGGCAGATGAGTGTGGAAGACAGAACCCTGGGCCCTAAGTACCCAGCCCTGGGCCCTGGCTCCATCTGATATAGCACCCTAGTCTCACCTGCTCCAAGGCCTCTGCCAAGTGCTTATTAAGCTTCTGTTCACGCTTGCGCAGCTTCTCAATGTCCCACTGCAGGTCCTCTACTGTTGTCTCCATCTCCAGCACTTTGGTCTCTGCTGATGTCACTTTATCCTGGAGCTCAGAATACTAGTTTTAATGAAAAGGTCAGATGCTTAGATGAGACTTGGTTCCCTGAGACCCCTGGGTATCCACCTAACCTAAACCTAATCCCACCACCCAAATCCCAACTCTCACCTCCAACGAGATCCGGTGGTGCTTCTCCTGTAGCTGGGTGGCCAAGTCCTGAAGTCGCCGGTTCTCACGTCCCAGCTCCCGGGTACGTGCCCGAGCCGCCTCACTGGGAGGCTCACTGTCCCCTGAGAAGTCAGGGCTCAGGTCAGAGTCAGGTGCAGGGCAAAGGGAAAAAGTACTAACTCATTCTGCAGTCTACTATGTGCCCAGTGTGATCCACCAGCTGTCTTGCCAGTTTCTCACAACAAACCAGGAGTCTTTAGCCCCTCTGCACAAAGAAGGAAACCAGCTCAGAAGGGAGAGCCATCTGCCCAGAATGCCAAGGCTAGCGTGACAGAACGACGCCTGGGAGAAGGCCTGTTTTCCTACAAAGCCTGGGAACTTTCTATGTCTTGTGGATCAGTAACTCTCACCAAGATTTGTGCAAAGTGCTCCAAATAAGATATCCAGCCAAAAGGGGGTGGCTCTATCAGAATCAGCAACTCCTCTCACCCATATTTTTAAAATTCAACTCCAGAAATCAAAACTGAAGCCCCCATCTACAACCTAACCCCTTCCCTGAGAACATGGCTAATCTATTCCTTGGGGAATTGTGGCTACCTCTGGGCTAGAGGTATTGAGGAAGGGATATCATAAAGCTGAGAGGTATGGATACCTCTGGGGTGGGGGCACAAAGAACTAACCTTGGCTGTATACTCGCTGACAGAGTTCCTCCACCTGGCGCTGTAGGCGGTCTGAGGCCTCTACGACACGGGACACAGCTGCCTTGGAGAACTCCATACGGCCCTGCAGCTGCAGCTCCACCTCCTCACTACTGCTGGCGCCCAGTGCCACCACAAAAGCCAAGGCTGGCTCACTGAGTGGGGGCCGCAGCTGCACTGGCAGGGTCTCTGGGAAGGATGAACAAAGCCTCATAAAGATAACAGCAGCAGTTACAACTCTGCACCACATTCCAGACTGAGCCCTTCAACACTGTATGGCTCAATGAATCAAAGAACACCTACAATCCATTGAACACCTACAATCCATTGTTATTCCTATCCTGAAAGCAAAATAACTGAGATTCAAGAGCATTTCCTCAAGGCCACAGAGCTCCCAATCGCTTCCTTAGGAAAGCCTTCTCTGCCTTCTCAAACTAAATTAGAAACACATACAGTACACACATGAATTCCTGTTCAGAAGCCCCTATGCTTTTAACTTATGGCTTATAATCACTTCTTTCCTAATAGCAAGACAGTATTTCTTTTTGCTTATCTATGTTTCCTCTAAGTCTAGATCAATGCCAGGTACATAATCAACACTCAATATTAATACTTTTTTGAACTAAATGAATGTCAAAACATGAAATGAACTATGAATGAAGTCATTCAGATTCCAAAGTCTGTGTTTTTGCCCATTGTACTGTGGTACCCAAAAATAAAATCAATTTTGTGTGCATGTGTGGGAGGGGAGGCAGGGAATTCAGGAGCCTAATACCTTTCCTCTTCAGAACCTTTCCCAGAACTTAATTTCTGGTCCTACCCCTTAGTTCCGATGTCCCTGGCTCTGTGAGAGGGATCTCATCACGTATCAGCCCCTCCTGAGTCCCAGTCGCCTCTGTCCCTGAAGACAACTCCCTCTGGTTCTCATGGTGTCGGAGAAGGGCTTCCACAGTTTCATCCAGCTGAAGGGAGAAAGCACCAAAAATGTTATGGATCTCTCAGGTGCTTCCCAGCAGAGGAGTCTGAGGACTGGCAGCTGGATAGTGGCCAGGTCTTGGAAAGCAGAGGGGCATCCACCTGGGCCCAATAGCGATTGACAATGAGGAGTGTGGCGTCATCCGTGGCCTGCCGCTTTTCCAGCTTCTCAATTCGTTCTCGGAGTTCATCTTCACAAGCCTGTCGCTGTTCCAACCGCTCTGCTAGTTTCTTATTCTTGAACTGCAAAACCTTCAGGTCCATCTCCTCCTACCAAGGAAGCAAAGGACCAAGGAGAAAGTCAAACAGAGCCCAAGACACCAATCACAGAGAGATAGAGGAAAGCAAATGGAACGGGTGGGAGAGGGGAGGATCCCCAAACTAACCGCTAATAGGATTTAAAAGAGGCTCAAGACACCCACAGACAGCACCCTGATTGTAAGGAGGGTCTACTTCTGTCTCTTCCTAACTCTGTAGTCTTTGAGGCAGACGCCCTCGAGGAGCCTGTTTTCCTATCTGTAAAGGAAAAGTAGACCACGTGTTCTTCGTTTCTTTCGACAGAGTGCCGATCCTGCTAAACTTAGGGAACTGGTAATAAGGTTCCGGTCGATCTGGGTGGAAAACAGAAGTCTGGCAAGTTGTGAGGGCTGAGGCAAGAACCCACGAACCGTGGAAGAGATGCCCCCGAGACGAATGGGCTCTATAAGCGTGGTTGTGGTCTTCTCCTCGCGGCTCAACTTCTCTGGCGGCCCCGAGCCGCCGTCGCCGGCGACGCGTTTGTTGCCGGGCCCAGACATTGCCGTGGCGGCAAGGGGCAGCGCAGGGTCTCCCCAAGGGACGTCAGGCAGGAGTCGGCGGTACTTCCGTCACCTGCAGAAGACAGAAAGCATAGATGTGGATGCGACCAGTACTCCGCAGCCCCAACCCTCCCCCGCACACATCTACACCTGCTGCATCCCGACCTCATCAACCCTGGGCCCCTCACGAGCAGGAGCAGAATCACCCCAGGGCCGCCATCTTGAACTTCACTGGACGTCACCGGCCTCCCCAGCACAGAGCGCAGGCGCCAGAGGCAGTGGCGGATACGGTGGAACTGCATTTCCCGTTTCTATTGGTCGCGGTCGGTCCCTCGTCTCCAGCCCCCTTTCGTTTCTTCCTCAGCACCTCCTCTTTCTCTCAGTGATTGGCCAGTAGACAGTGCCCATGGTAACCGATACCACACTCCTTTTCCGGAGCCCTAAGTACACCGCCTGCCCGCTATTAGCAACTTTAGAGAAGCCTGGTGAGGCGGTGCTTTGCAACTTATTACGCATGCGCATTCTCTTCTCACTGATTGGCGAGTGTATTACACTTTCTTCTCTCTTTCCCCGAGACACTTTGGCAACAGCCTGGGTTGAGATCCGCGGCCCCTTGACAGCGTAGATTGGCTGAAGCTTGTTTAGGCTTTGGAAGGGCCTGCGGAGAATCCGTTGTCACAGAACAGAGGCAGGATAGAGCCTGCGGTGACCCGTGACCCTGAGGAGTAACGAGATGATCCATCAGAAGTCCAGCCAATTCCAAGGACTGAGAAGTCAGTCGGAGCTTGAACAACTCTCCAAACTGCGACAGGAACCCGAGAAGGACCTCGACTCAGTGGATGAACCAGCCACGCGTGAGGGAACAGGTGTGCGGACCGAATCCGGAACCGCGGCATTGGAAGAAAAGAATGAAGACCCTGCAGCCAATTTGTTCCCGGTGAGGGCGAGAGAGTAGTCTGCTCCTGTATGCTTAGAAAGGGCTCCCCGCAGGGCGGCACCCATCTTTACGTTTACTGATGTTCAAGACGTTTCCTGGGCTGCCTGGTGCAGAGGCAGGTGTGTGACCCCGATTGATAGTATGCTCATTAATAGTAGTATTTGAGGCCTGCTGAAGCCCAGCCCACCCGCGTTGCTGGTTCATTGTTAGTCCTTAAGGCCAGAAAGCAATTAAGGATTTTTTAGGTCCCCTAGGGATTCGCCACGGGCCAGGGACTAGGGCCCTGGTCCAATCTGCTTTCTCTCCGCAGCCTCCACTGCCCCAGCCCCGGATCTGCATGTGGTGAGTGTGGAGAACCTTGGGAAATAGTTATATTTCACGTTTGCATTATTCCTTTAGTGCTTCCCCAGCCGTCCTGTCAAACAGCCAGGGCATCCCCATTTTACAGATGAGGAGACTGACGCCCAGAGATACAATTACCCAAGGACTAGAAGCCTGCTCTCCTGCCTCCGCAGTCCAAAGAGCAAGTGTGGAAAGAAGGGAGCCAAAGACTGAGGATGTAAATGGAATATCATAGCTGCCATGGAGCATTGTGCAAATGGGGACACTGAGGCCCACAGGGGAACTTGCCCAAGGTCATACAGTAAGGGAGTGACAGAGCAGAGACAAGAACTCAAGTCTCCTGACCCTAGGCTTTATAATGAAGAGAATCATGAGTTCCTTTAGACCACACCGGTATTTACAGATGCAAAATAAGGCCCAGATAGGAAAGTGGGTTGCCTAAGGTTACACAGCAAGTTAGTGGAAGGGCTGAACCTCAAATTCGGGTCTCCTGGTTCCCAGCCCAGTGCTCTAGGCCTGCTATAAGACTAATGCATAAAGGCTGCCAACACCTTTTCTCCTCTTTTCCTGACAGGAAGTACTTGGACATCCATGCCATGCACAGGCTAGAGAAGACGGCCAACGTTGAGGAGATGAGGGAGTATGAGGGCAGGGAGAGAAATAGGGAAGGGAAGATGCATGAGAAAGGCTGAGGAGGGTGGACTGGGAAGGCATGAGGAATGCCTGGCTCCAAAGCATATCATACAATAGTGTCAGGTAGTGACAGGGGGCTTCTATCATCACTCACTCCTTTCTCTCTCCCTCTCAAGGGTGCTGGCCAAGCTGTTGGGACTAGGCTGTCCTGAGCAGAGCCTGCAGGATGCCATCACCCTGGACCTGTTCTCCCATGCGTTCATCTTCTGCCGCCAGAAGGGCTTCTCACTGGAGCAGACATCAACAGCTTGTGCCCTGCTCCAAGATCTTCACAAAGCCTGTATTGGTAAGAGGAGGAGGCTACCAGGTTTGAGCCCAGGGAAGAGGAAGAGGCTGGATGGCACAAGTAACCATGGGAAGTAGAAATAGGGAGATTATCACTTGGGGTCTGTCATTACTAGTGGTGTTACCACACATTATTTCACCTTTGAAATCCTCCATTTTCTTATCTATAAAATAAGAACACTCACTTTATGAGACTTCTCTGAGATATATGTAATATATGTAAATATGTGCACAGTGCTCAGTAAAGTAGCTCTTGCTTTTCTCCCTTTATTTCCAGAACTGGTTTTCTTTAGAATGTTTAACAAGAGCTAAAATTAGGTATTTTTTGGTTTATTGTATGTCACTTCTTAAGGGCAGGGGTCTTGTCTGTCTGGTTCAGTGCCAAGACGCATCATGGGGGGTATTCAATATTTGAGTGAGTTAATAAAACAAGCCAGTACTTAAACCTAGGTCTGTCCACTTCTAGAGTTCATGCTCAGTAAGTAGTTGTTGCATGAAATGAATGAATGATTACGAGAGGTAACTCAGTGAAATACCTTGTTTTCCATCCCAGAAACCTCCTTGGGCAATGTGGAAGAATGTTACCGCTACTTCACCAGTCTTCTTTTTTGCCATGGAGTCAGGGTCAGTTCCCCTGAATGGATCTTCACTCTTCCCCAGATAAACCCTAGCCCAGTCTCCTGTTCTCTCACACTCGTCTTTCTCTGAAGACCACAGTAGGCTCTCCCTGCTTTCGGACTGCTGGGCACTAGGAGAAAAGCCCAGAGCTTCAAGAGGTAGTCAGTTCTGTAACTCCCAATCACCCCCACAGCGCCCCCCCTTCAGTATCAACCTTTTTAAAGAGGAACAGCTGCTGGCCCTGGCAGATTATGTGGTCAATACCTACTTCCGCCACTTCAAGCTCTACAAATACGCCTTTACACCCCAGGTACTGGGCTGTAAGGGACCACCCTTCACCTCCCCCTTTCCATCAGTGCAGGTGCCCTCCTCTCAGCTGTCCTCTTCCTCTTCGCAGGTGCGGCTGGATCTGTCTTTGACTTATATGGGGCTACAGCCACCTAAGCTCTGGCCAGAGGATGAGACAAGTAAGGGAGAATGCTGGGGCTAGGGCTGGGCTGGGGCTGGGGCTCAAGTCTCTTCCTGCTTCTGGCTTGCAGAGAAAGAAGGTGAGGAGGTGGAGGAGCAGGCTGTCACCCTACAAGAAGAGGAACCAGAAACAGTGGTCAAGCCACAGCAAGAGCCAAGTAAGGACCTGGTAGGGTTAGGGCCCCCTGTGACTTTGGGCAGGTATAAAATGAAGCATTTAGACATCAGGACTTCAGACTTTTTGTTTTAGTCATGGTGTCCTTTCTTCAAATGATTCCTTATGCAGAAGTCCCAGATGACAGATAAAAGTACACCTGCTTGGGGTGAGGCAGGAGCTCCAGAAAAGGATTATAAAACCGATGACAAAAATAGCCAGCACTTATGTGCTTGGCAAGCCCTCTTTAAAGCATTTTATGTATGTATGTATGTATGTATGTATGTATTATTTTTTATTTTTAGAGAGAGGGGAAGGGAGTGAAAAAGAAGGAAACATTGATTGGTTGCCCTTCACGTGCCCCCAACTAGGGACCTGGCTGGCAACCCAAGAATGTGCCCTGACTAGGAATTGAACCGGTGACTTTTCAGTTTGTGGGACAATGCCCAACCCACACAGAGTTGCACGAGTCAGGGCTGTTTTAAGCATTTTACATATATTAAACCATTTAATCCTCCCTCAATCCTAGCTGCTAGGTGCTATCACTAGCCACATCTTACACAGGAGGAAACCTAAATTCACAAAGCTACTAAGTAGCAATCCAGAAAGTCCTGCATAGCCTTTCTGCCCACCTCTCACAGAAAGGCTGGCTGACATTTCCTGAACTGAAGCAGCACTGCCACCTGTATAGCCCCAGAGACACCTTGGAAATTGTTTTTGCCCAGCTTTAGGCAATCTTTCAGCCCCCAGAAGCACCTCTCCTGACCTGCCTCTCCCTCCCTGCCCCTGCAGGCCACGTCTCCATCCTTCGAGCCTACATCAAGAACCAGCTCGACAAGGAGCTGGGGCAGCTCCAACAACTGGTGGAGGAGCGGCTCAAAGCCAGTGAGGAAAGGCTCAGCAGCAAGTTGACCACACTAGAGAGGTCTTTCCAACCACCTCCTGGCAAAGGCAAGAATAAGACCAAGTGACCCCCCACGTTTGCACCAATAAAAACCTGGGCCAGACTAGGCCCCATCCCCGCCCCCCTCTGGGCTTCCCTGCCAAAGCCAGACACCAGACACAAAGCACTGGTGCTCCTGGTGTAGATTTTATTGTATACACCACACAGGCAGCACAAACAAGGACAGGCACGACATTCTGAGTGGTTCCTTTACACCGCAGCTCTAATCTCAAAGCCTTGGCCAGCAGGGGTAGGTGTACAGGGCTGGTCTTTATGATAGTATGATCACTGGTGGGTATGGCCAGGCAGTAGGGCCTGAGGCCAGAGCTCAAAAGGACTGGAATAATAAAAATCCTCCTTCTGGAGAGTCCTGCTTTCTGGGATTCCCCAGGGACTGATGTGCTAACCCAGTACCAGCATGGCCTCATCCTCGGTGATAGCGGCTGAGTCCCCCTCCTCTTCAGGGTCCATGATGGGAAACGGTCCAGGGGGCCGGTGCTGGAAGAGGGCCGCCCGGTTCTGCTGCTCACCCTTCTTCACCCAGTGCCCATAGAGCCGAAAAGCACAGCTGTCAATGAGGCGCCTCACTGGCCGCAGTGCATAGGGATCCCTCAACAGTGCACTCTTGGTCAGCTGCCGTGCATTATGGATGCTTAAGGCCACTCGTCCAGCAGCCAACACTGTCCACACGGCCACCTGGGAACAGGGAGGAGAGTGTGAGCTCATAGCATCCTCCACATGGGACAGAGAAATAGGCTCAGACTTGACACTCTCAGGCTTACCCGAAACCGCTGTCGAGGGGTGAGGTTCCAGGGTTGGCTGCCTTCACAACGCTCAAAGAAGGGGTGCTGTAGGGCTTGCTCAGCTGTCAGGCGCTCCTCAGGATCCACCTGCAGCAGTCTCGAAATCTAGGGGAACTCCAGAGCATGAGGGGCAATTCTTGGGCCTCCCGCCTTGCACCCTCATGGCCCCAGCTCACCAGGTCTTTGACTGTATTTGAACGGTCATCCCACTCAGGTGAACTGAACCGGTACTGGCCTTCCATGATCATGCGCAACATCAGGATCTGACGCCGGTGCCAGAACGGTGGTGAGCCAGCCAAGAGTGTGAACAAGATCACCCCACAGGCCCAGCTGGGAAAGAGACCAAAGTCAGGCAGGACTGGGTGCTGGGTAAATGTACTGAAGGACAGTACACAGGAAGAGGGCAGGGGATACCAGAAACTCACAGGTCGACCTCCTTGCCATAGCCTGGGTGGGTTTCATCCATGGAGCATTTAAGGATCTCTGGTGCTAGATATCCTGGGGTCCCACACAACTCTGGGAAGAGAGCAGAGATTGATGGGATGCCACCAGTTTCCTCAAGGGCCCTAACACCAGCCCTCTCCTGGAGCCTCAAAACTGCCAGGGCCTTCCTTACTGGTGTGGCTCAGCTGGTTGGACACTGTCCCACAAAGCAAGGGGTTGCAGGTACGAATTCCCAGTTAGGGCATGTGCCTGGGCTGCAGGTTTGGTCCCTGGTTGGGGTGCATGTGAGAGGCAACCATTTAATGTTTCTTACATCAATGCTTCTCTCCCTCTCTTTCTCTCCCCCTTCCCCTTTCTCTAGAAATAAATTTATTTATATTATTTATTTGTAGAGAGGGGGAAGGGAAGGAGAAAGACGGAGAGAGAAACATCAATGCATAGTTGCCTCTCATGAGTCCCACACTGGGTCCCTGGCCTGCAACCCAGCCATGTGCCCTGACTGGGAATCGAACTGGTGACCCCCCAGCTTGCAGGCCCACACTCAGTGCACTGAGCCACACCAGCCAGGACTCTAAAAGTAAATTTAAAACAAAAAAACCTTGCCAGGGCCATAAGTACTTCTGTTCTGCTCCTGACTGCCTCTGCTAAGTCTCAGTACTAGATCCTGACCCTGCTGAACAACTCAAATACCCAACAAGGCTCCTGGTGGCCTTGGGAAAAATCAAGGAAAACCTGATTTTGGGGTTGACTTCCAGGTCCTACCCAATTGTATCACTTGCCTCCAACCCTCTGGCCAAACCAACCTACTCACTGCTCACATGTTACATTTTTATATGCCTAACACACATGGAAAACAACTTTTCTGCATTCCTTTGTGCCCAAATCTACTCTTCCTATAATCTCTACTCTGGTCAGTGGAACCACCACTCAGAAACAAAGGGTAATAATAAGTGGGAGTATGGGATTCCTTTGGGCACATGATGAGTCTCTTGTTTAAAGCCCTTCCCTAGGTCCCCATTATAGCCTCAGGGTCAAGTCTACTCTTACAGTACAGAGCCCTCCATGACTTGATCCAAGCTTCTATTTTTAGTTCCTTCTACCATTTCAGGTACCGATTTCCTCCAGAAATTTGCAAACTGTATTCCATAGCACACTTCCAAGAGATCTTGATAGGCCTAAACTGAAAACGACTTTCTTGGGAAATTCATTCCTAAACAAGTATTTATTGCCTACCATGTGCCAAACACCACACCGAACACACTGGTAAATTGGATGTGCTCTTACCAAATTCAGTGTCTACCAGAAAGCAAATGAAAAATAACAGAGTAAGACAGGTGCCATGAAGGAAGTAAAGAACAAAAAGCAAGGGATCTAACCTGACCTAGAGCTTTCAGGTGAAACCTGAATTACCCAAGCCAAGGGAGAGGGTGGAGTAAGGGCAAAGGTGATTCCAAAATGAGGAAAAGTATATGTGGAAGCCCAAAGGAAAACAAAGTACAACATCCATAAGACATGTAAGTCCAGGAGTGGCGTGGTGGAGGTGAACAAAGCAGGAAATAGGGAACATTGGTAATAGTGTCAACAATAAAAAATTAAAAAGTAGCCCTGGCTGGTGTGGCTCAGTGGATTGAGCACCAGCCTGCAAACCAAACGGTCGCCTGTTTGATTCCCAGTCAGCCCACTGCCTGGGGTTGCGGGCCAGGTCCCCAGTAGGCAGCGCACAAGAGGCAACCACACATTGAAGTTTCTCTCCCTCTTTAAAAAGAAAGAAGTAAAATCTTTAAGAAATAAAAAAGTGTAACACATAATAGAAAAACTAATACCTTGTACCTCATCAAAAAAAACCCCAAACCCTCAAATCTCTAAAAGAAAAAAACAACAGTCCACAGAATAAGAGCATGAGTCAGAGTCAGACTGCCCAAGTTCAAATTCCAGCTATAGGACCTTTGGAAAGTCACAACGCATCTATAAAATGGAGACACAAATTCTATCTCAAAGAGTTGTTGAGAGGATCCAGAGAAATAAGCCATGTAATGACTGAGCATGGTGCAAAGCTCACAGAAAGCGCCCAGTAAGTGTTAGTATTAATAAACTCAGTGCAAAGCCATTGAGGGAGAGAAAGTAGCATATTAAAAGCTCTGAGGAGTCTTGCAGTTGAATTTTGTTTAGTTTTCCATTTGTACCATAAATATTTGTCACAACAAATATATTAGCACTGGGTGAGTCCAGGGTTCCAGGTGAGAAGATCTGTCTGGCCATACCAGGTTCTTCATAGCACCTAAGCCACACACTGTGGTCCTTCCTGTCTCTCCCAGACCCCAAGTGTGCAGCAAAGTCCTGCTATCCTCTTCTTCCTCCTGGGAAAAGCCAGCCTCCCAAGGCCCAGCTCCAAGCCTCTGCTCTGTATCCCTCCAGCTAAATCAGGTGCTCCTTTCTCCTGGTTTCCCCCACATGGCCTCTAGACCCTGCTGTGTACCACTTATCTGCTCACTTACCTGTCTCCATCTTCCCCAGGTTGGGAAATCCATTCTGAGCAGCACATATGGCTTTGCACCTAAAGGGTACTTGGGAAGTGCTTACTGACTTCCCTTTACTTGGTACCTGGGACTCAGTTCTCAGACCCAGCCAACCAGCCTCAGGTCTGGTTCTTCTTCCCTTTCAAGCCTCTTAGGGCACCAGATCCTCTCACCTCGAAGTTTCTCGCCAGGTTCCAAGTGGCAGGAGAACCCAAAATCTGAAAGTCGGATCTGCATATTGTCATCTAGGAGAATATTCTCGGGCTTCAGATCTCGGTGCACAATGTTGTTGGCATGGAGAAAGCTCACTGCTTCCAGCAGAGACCTCATGATGGACCTGGGGGAGGGGCAGTCTCCTCTACTTCTCCCTGCCCCACCCCACTCCCTGCTCACCCCAGGGGCTGCAGGTTCAACCATTACCTTGTTTCCTTTTCTGAGAGGGCCACCTTCTCTGTGAGATAGTCAAACAGCTCTCCCTTCCGCATCCTAAGGGATAGGAGTGGTTGGGAGGTAGGTGCACCTCACAGTGAGGGCTGAGAAAATAAGCCAGTGCTCACAGAAAATACTATGGAAGGGGCCAGTAAAGAGATTCCTCTGTAGACAAACTGAAGGGTCTCAAGACAGAGCACTCCAAGAGCAAGACGAATACCAGGGGCAGTTTTTCCCAGTGGGTTGGTGGTTAAAATTTCTGCATTGTGCCTGAGGGGGCTATTTTAGCATGAATGAATACCTTCTTGTGCCAATAATGTACAGGAGGTCCTTGTTATCTGATATTCAAAAAAGGCCCTTTAAAGTGAATCTATACTACCGACCAAAATTTCAATTCATAGTGGCAAGAAGTTGAATAGGACTTTATTTTGATTTTGTTTATTTTACCTTCTCTTTAAAGAGTGGTTGTAATTGCAACTCTGCATCAATCATTGAAATATAAAGAACACATCAGGTATTATTTTGGAGAGTATCAATGTTGTGCAAAGTGGCATAACAGCCAATAAAATGGACACTTTCTACCATCCCTCAAACTTTTGCAAAGGGTAATTTCTGTATAAAAACTGAATTTTTTCTAAGGGCCTCACTTAAATATTTGGTATTCATACTTTCTCCTCTGAAGTACCTTTACAATTGGTTCGCATCATACTGTGTAACATGTGACATTCAGATTCACAGTGACCAGAAGAAGAAGTGATGAGAAGAGACAGACACCAGTATAGGCTGTTAAGCAACAACAGACGACTGGTGAGTGTTGTATAAGTGGTTGCCTCCTGGGCAGACTCTCTCAAATTAGCCCTTTCTTCCCCAACTTTATAACCCTGGAGAACTGGGATAGTGGGGGACTTGGGTCATGAAGACCCTTTGTATTCATGGTATTCAGGTATTTGGTCATTATTACTCTTGGAAGAACTTGCTCGGGGCACCCAGGAAAGGGGCCAGCGCCATGGACTGCCAGGCAGGCCCTAGCTGAAACAGGAAGGTGTGAGCAGGGTGGTCTTCAGCCCACTGTGCTGTAAGGCTAGGGCTATGCATGGAAGTGAGGAGGCTTCTCAAATCAGGGCAGGGAGATACTCACAGGTCAAACACCAGGAACATGAAGCTAGAAGACTCGTAGGAATCGATGAGAGTGACTGGGGAGAGGCAGAAAGGCAGAGAGACAGAGATGGAAAGGAGTAATGCATATTAAAGGGGCTTTCCACCCTGAGGCAATAGTGGGTTCTTACTGGGAAGGAAGGAGAACCAAAAGAGGCAGTAGGGACCCAAAGGCTGGCCACACTTTGAGGTGGAACAGAGCCAGGAGGAAGGGAGCAGGGGGCTGGAGGCAGTGTTGGGGGGAGTGGGCTATGGGCAGGGCCAGCAGGTGGTGGTTGTCAGGTGGCAAGAGCAGGGAATGCAGCCTCACTGATGTGGGGGTGGCCAGCGACCTGGCGAAGAATGTGTGTCTCTCGCCGTGTAGCTTCTCGCACCTCCTCCAACTGCTCAGGACTCAGTCGCTCAGCTGTCACCTCCATGATTTTCACCGCAAACTCATGGCCAGTAGCTCGATGAACACAACGGCGGACCACAGAGCTTACTCCTCTGCCAGAGTCAGACAACATAGGAGTCAGGATCTCCTGCCCCCTCATTTCCAAGCAGGATAGAGCCTCAGCATCCTCATACACACTGCACCATACTGAAGACCCATCTAGACAAGGTAACCTCCCAAGAAGCTCATCCTGGCCTATAGTAACTTCACAGTAGCCTCAGCAAGCAACCTGGGCAACCAGGAAGGTGCAACACAAAGCTCACAGAGAAGGTAGGCGGGGATCCTGGATGTAAATCCAGCCTCTGCCATGCCATCCACGGGTGAGCCTAGGCAAGTCCTTTCTACACTGAGCCCCAGAATCTAGCCCTTACCTTGAAACCCCACAGGGAGAAAGTAGGAAGAAATGATCCAAGGCTCCCTCCAAATTTTACCTACACTTCCTGATTACCCCATCCAAACCCCAAAGTTCCCCAACATTACTTCAAGTGTAGGAGGCTTCAAATAAATATTGAGCCATTGACTAGAAGACCAAAGTTGAGAATTAGGAGATCTTGGTTCAGGCCCCAGATTTGGCACTAATTAATCTTCAAGGGACCCACTGACATAAAGTCTCTGGGCTTCTGCTTCTCCAGCTCTGAAATCTGTCCAATAATATCTTGAAGGGATGTTGAAAGACATTATTGAGGAAGAGACAGGAAAGCCCATTTAGCAGTATAAAGATAAAGTCCTAGACAGAGATTTCCTTGCTTGGGCTCTATAACCAACTCCATTTGACCCTGCAAGTGCCTCTGACTAAGGTCCAAATCTCTCCAGAATCACACCACATTCCATATGCTGGTTCCCTGGCTGCCCTTCACAACCTTACTCATATAAGCCATGCTCCCAGGGCCTCCTTGACCTTACATAATTCCCTTTGCTTAGAATGCCTGTTACCCACCTCTCTGGTTCAATCAAAGGATGCAAAGTACTGACCCTCTGGCACAGTCCACAGCTGTGTTATGTCTGGTCAGTGCAATGTTCTTTACAAATCTGAATTCACATACCTTACATGAGACAAGAACCCTCCAGCTATCCCAATGCTCACCACCTCCCACTGTCTTACTCTTAGCCACCTCACAGTTTTATTTCACGCTCAATCTCTAAGTGCATCTGAGTCTGAGTCCTAGTCTAATTATTTTAAAGTTTCAGGACTTTATACATGAGGAAAGTGGTACTCTGGGAAAATTAATTTAGTGATAGTGTGTAGATAATTTCCTGTGCAGAAAAAACAAGAGAGAATGAGATGATGAGAACCCTACCCTCTGATCTGTCTCTTCCATAACTGGTTCCACCCCTTGGCAGTGGAACCACTGATCTTCCCTGAGGGTTCTTCCTGGCCTTGTGAATCCTCCCTTACCTGGTCCTGAAATCCTGTGACTTAGGACTTGAGTCTCAGCTCTCTTCTTTTGAGTACTCTCCCCTGGTGACCTCCAACCAGTCTCATGGGCTTTAAATACCAGCTATATGTAGATGACTCTTGCTACATTGCCTTGAGCCTTCATTTCTCTCCAGAATTCCTGATTCCAATCGACTTTTTGTTATCTCCATGTGATTTCTCAAAGGACTATGAACAAATCTAATGGACACACCCTCATCTGCTTTCCTGGCCTCAGCAGTGTTAGTCGTAGCAGACCATGCCAACCACCCAGAAGCACATTCTTCCTGTGTTGTTCTTTCTAACTCACAGACAGCATCTCCTTAGTCTCCCTTTCTGGCTCCTTCTTCTCTAACTCCTTCATGATATGCCACAAGGCCTGAGCCTAGACCCCTTTCATTTCTCTGTCTATATTCTCTCGCCAACTACCATCTACACACTTTTTGACTGTTCGTGTGTCTCTTTCAGTCATTTCACTTGGAGTACCTCTAGGACATAAGCTTCTTTTCTTCCCTCCCCTGTTTAGCTTTGTGCCTTGCACACAGTAGATAATTCAGCTAAGTTTGAACACATAAGTGAATGAATTTTTTTTTTTTAAATGGGGATTGACCCAGAATAAAAGCCTAGCCAACCAAAGTTTCTGGCCAAGACGGAGACGTGGTAGGTACACTTCGCTATCTCACACAACCAAAAAAAGGATAACAACCAATTTAAAACAAAAACAACCAGAACTTCCAGAAAACTGAACTGTATGGAAGTCTGACAACCAAGGAGTTAAAGAAAAAATCATTCACGCTGGTAGGAGGGGTGGGGATGGGCAGCAGGGCAGAGACAACACTCAGCAAAGCAACAGCTGGTGGACTGGGTGGTCCCACATTCCCATCCAGATAAACCAAGAGAAAACAACTAGGGAGCGAGACAGACCAGGCAACCCAGGATCCAGAGGAAGGAAAAAAAGCCTCAAAACCTCTGGCTGTAAACACCTGTGGGGCTGCAGTGGGGGGATGGGGGTGGGGAGAAACTGCCAGTCTCACAGGAGAGTCTGTTAGAGGGGCCCATGGGGTCCTAGAACATACCCAAGCCCACCCACACGGGAATCAGCACCAGGCCAGCACGTGAAAGGACACAATTCACTTGGGGGAAGCAGGGGAAGTGATTGAAAGCAGAGAAAGAGCCAAGCAAGTGACATTGTTCCCTCTTGGACCCCTCTGCCACATACAGAGCCACCATGCAGCAACATGGGTTGCCCCACCCTGGCGAATACCTAAGGCTCCTCCCCTTATAATGTAACAGGTGCACGAAGACAAAGAATTATGGCCCAAATGAAAGAACAGATCAAAACTCCAAAAGTAGAACTAAGCGATGAAGAGATAGCCAACCTATAAGATGCAGAGTTCAAGACACTGGTAATCAGGATGCTCACAAAACTGAGTAGGGCCGCAAAATAAAGGAAGAAGTGAAGGCTATACAAAGTGAAATAAAGAAAAATACACAGGGAACTAACAGTGACGGGAAGAAAACCAGGACTCAAATCAACGATTTGGAGCAGAAGGAAGAAATAAACATTCCACTGGAACAGAATGAAGAAAAGAGGAGAGGCTTAAAAACCTTCAGGACAACTTCAAGTGCTCCAACACCCAAATCATAGGGGTATCAGAAGGAAAAGAGGAAGAGCAAGAAATTTAAAACTTATTTGAAAAAATAATGAAACAAAACTTCTCCAGTCTGGTGAAGAAAACAGACTTCCATGGAAGTCCATGAAGCCCAGAGAGTCCCAAAGAAATTGGAACCAAGGAAGCACACACCAAGGCACATCATAATTACATTAGCCAAGATTAAAGATAAGGAGAGAATCTTAAAAGCAGCAAGAGAAAAGAAGATGGTTACCTACAAAGGAGTGCCCATAAGACTATCAGCTGATTTCTCAAAAGAAACTTACAGGCAAGAAGGAGCTGGAAAGAAGTTTTCAAAGACATGAAAGGCAAGACCTACATCCAAGATTACTCTGGCCAGGAAGGCTATCATTTAGATTAGAAGGGCAAATAAAGTGCTTTCCAGATAAGGTCAAGTTAAAGGTGTTCATCATCACCAAGCCCTTATTATCTAAAATGTTAAAGGGACTTACCTAAGAAATAGAAGATCAAAACTATAAATAGCAAAATGACAGCAAACTCACAACTGTCAACAACTGAAACTAAAAAACAAAACTAAGCAAACAACTAGAACAGGAACAGAATCATAGAAATGGAGATCACATGGAGGGTTATCAGTGGAGAGGGGGAGAAGGAGAAAGGAGAAGAGAAGATACAAGGAATAAGACACATAATTGGTAGGCAAAAATAGACAGGAGGAGGTTAACGATAGTATAGGAAATAGAGAGTCAAAGAACTTACATGTACAAACCATGGACATGAACTAAGGGAGGAGGGGATGCTGGAGGATGGAAGGGGTGCAGGGCGAAAGGGGGATAAAGGGGAGAAAAAAAGGGACAATTGTAATAGCATAGTCAATAAAGTATACTTTTAAAAAAAGAGCCTAGTCACCAAACTAAACACTGACCTTTCTCATTTAGAACTGTGCAACCCTTAGATCGAACTGGGTATCCTATCTAGTACCCAACCTCTCTGGACCTCCGTTGTCCTGGTTATGACCTCACCGGCCAATGATGTCCTTAGGGTCGTACTTCTGGTAAAACTCCTTGGCCGCGGCCCAGTCGGGCAGCTCATCCTCGGGTCCCACATCCAGCGTCATTCTGACGGAGGTGGGGGCCTGTGTGGAGGAAACGGAAGGTAGTGATGGCAGGGAGGCCCAAAGGCTCTGAGAGGACGCACATTGCGGCTCGCGGAGGCACAGTCCTTGCGGCTGGGGCGCCAGGATCTTAGGGATTGGGGACGGGGCTGGGGAAGGATAGGGACTGGGGAGACCCCGCCAAAGGGCCTAAGGGCGGGAAGGTTGGCAGGGTTGGGTGGGGCGGGAAGGGGGAGGGAAAAGGCGCGGAGAAAAGGGAAAGGATAAAAGGGCAAGTGGCTGTTGCTGCGCAGGCGCACTTGGGCAAGCACTGCAAAGGGGCGCAGGGTATCGCGGGGGCTCACCTGCGCCGGGGAAAGGAATGAAGCTGGGGACCACGCGAGGCCGCTCTGTCACGGAGTTTGCCTCCGTTTAGTTCCTTACCCAGGTTGCTGCCGGCAATAACCTCCGGCCCCGCCTCCACCTTGTCCACCAATAGCCAGCGCACCCTGAAGACTGAGATTTAAAAATCCTTCCGATTGGAAACTGATTGTCCAATAGGAAGCCGAAAATACTGGGGCTGGAGCGGGCGTTAGAGCTCGAAGCTACCTAAGGCAACGACGGTAGGCCCTGCTAAGGCGGGGCTTCAAATATGACCAGTCAGTGCAGGACATCTGCTGGGGAGAGGAACTTGTTGACCAGTGCAGTTGGAGGTCTGGAAAGCGACCTGGAAGCTAGGTTTCCTGGGAAGTTTGAGGTCTGGGTTACCGAGGTGAATGACTGGCTGCGCCTCGGATTCCCGGATTTAGGCGTGATCCTCTCAATCTCTTCCCAGCATCACTCTGTGAATTAGGCTCTATATGTGCAGCCGTGGTTTAAGGGGCAAACTCTGGCCGTGAGAACTCTAGGAACACACACAGCTTTTACACCAATTTGGCAACTTTGTGAGGACTTGACATCTCGCGGTCGTCAGCCAGAAGAGGCTGCCTCCTCTGGTGACTGCTCTCTTGAGCATACTTCTAAAGCCCCAGTGCTCACCAGCTAGAGCTATACATTTTTCCAATCTTCCACCATCCCCTCACCAAAGCCTTGGGGGAGTATCACACTCTGTTCTAAGCCTACCAGGTTGTGAGATTCTGTCAGGACCGACTTCTTTCATAAACTGTCTCAGTGCACAGCTTAATCCCAGCATTCACGTACTCATTTAACAAATATTTGTTGAGCCCTGGGGGGGTGGCTCAGTTCGTTGGAGCATTGTCCTATATACCAAAAAACAAAAAAACAAAAAACAAAAAAAAAAAAACCGTGGGCGGGTTGTGGTTGGATCTTGAGTCAGGTCACATACCTAGGTTCTGGGTTCCATTCCTGATGGATGTCCCCCTCCCCCCACCCCCGTCTCTCAAATCAATGAAACATATCCTCGGTGAGATATGAGATGTATATATTTGTTGAGTGTCTATGAGCTAGATAGACCAGTGATTTTAAACCTTTTCCTATCATAGCACATATAAACTAATTCTGAAATTCTGTGGCACACAAAAAAGTTATAATTTTTACTGATCTGACAAAAACAGGTATAATTTTGATTCATTTACATTGGATGGCTGTTGTGTTGGCTGTTGTCATTTATTAAATTTGATAATCTAAGGGAACAGAGGTCAGTGCCCCTGACTACATAGGTAGTGTACGTTTCAAAAATTCTTGTGGCACACCAGTGTGCCTCTTGAGGCACACGGGTTGAAAGTGGCTGTGCTAGACTAACAGCAATGGGGGGAAAAAAGTCCCTGCCCTTGTAGAAGTTGTATTCCAGCAAAGGAGGTACAGAATGAATTTATTTAACCTAACAACCATCTTAGAAATGTCATTTTGGGATTGCAACCATGTAAAAGTCCAAGTAACTTTTTAATGGAGTACTTTGACTATATCATCCATTGAAACACAAAATAACTGCAAAAAAAATCTTTAACTTGGTAGGCTTGTTATTTGGTAGTATAATTATTCTGAAATTGAAAAAGTAAATAAATATATTTATGTATTTGGCAGCCAAGGTTCTTACTGTGGGAATATGCAATTTAGAATGGGGAAAGGAGAGAACCTTATGATTGATTTAAATTGGAGATGTGGTTTTAGAAAGATTTAAAATAGAAAAAAATATGTATTTTTCTAGCTGTAACCTCTGAAAGAGCCTAGAAGCAATAACATCCCAGTAGAGTGCTCACTTTGGCACCACATATACTAAAATTGGAACTATCCAGAGATTAGGATGGCCCCTGCACAAGGATGACACACAGATTTGCAAAGTAACACCTTGTTACAATGAGCACAGCTAGTGTCTAGACACTGACTTTAAAATAACAGTTCCCACTGAGAGGAACCAGGGGTTGCTAAGAGAAATGGCCAATTCCCAGGCAGGAACAGAGGAAGTGCAAGATGAAGCTAGAATAATTTGTTCCAGAAAGTGAAGAAAAGTGGGGACTTATCAGGACACAAAAACCAGGTTGAAGGGGTTTCCACTGGCCAAAACCAGGGACAGAAATAATGAGATGGTGAGGGCCACTTCTGATGTACCAGAAATGGTCTATTCACCTAGATGGTGATTACATAGGTGTGTTCATATCAAAACATTCACCAAGCTGCACACTTAAGATCTCTGCACTTTACTGTAAGTAAATTATACCTCAACAAAACATTTCAAGAAGAATAATGACAGTAGTGGATGTAATAAATTGAACTAAAGAACAATCTGAGACTGACACTAAAAACTGTAAATAAATAATGAAGGAAAAAAGGACCTTCTTCAAGGTAGAACGCCAACTAAAATGTAGAATGATAAACGTAAAACATCAGCATTTTGTAAGCCTCAAAATTGTCTTGGGCAAACTGGGCATTAAAATAATTGGCAAAAATTTGCTGGGGAACAGGATATTTATACAGGCTTGGGGGGGTTGACAGATTTATTAATTTTGTTTGTTTTTAAATATTTTATTGATTATGCTATTACAGTGGTCCCATTTCTCTCCCATCATTCTCCTCCACCCTGCATACCCCTTCCCACCCACATTCCTCCCCTTTAGTTCATGTCCATGTATCATAAGTTCTTTAGCTTCTACATTTCTCACACTGTTCTTGCCCTCCCCCTATTTTCTACCTACCATCTATGCTATTTATTCTCTGTACCTTTTCGCCCTCTCTCCTCCTCCCACTCCGCTATTGCTGACCCTCCACGTGATCTCCATTTCTGTGATTCTGTTCCTGTTCCAGTTGTTTGCTTAGTTTGCTTTTGTTTTTGTTTTAGGTGTGGTTGTTAATAGCTGAGTTTGTTGTCACTTTACTGTTCATATTTTTTATCTTCTTTTTCTTAGATAAGTCCCTTTAACATTTCATGTAATAAGGGCTTGGTGATGATGAACTCCTTGAACTTGACCTTATCTGAGCACTTTATCTGCCCTTCCATTCTAAATGACAGCTTTGCTGGATAGAGCAATCTTGGATGTAGGTCCTTGACTTTTATAACTTGGAATACTTCTTTCCAGCCCCTTCTTGCCTGGAAGGTCTCTTTTGAGAACTCAGCTGACAGCCTGATGGGAACTCCTTTGTAGGTGACTGTCCCCTTATCCCTTGCTGCTTCTAGAATTCTCCCCTTTATTTTAATCTTGGCTAATGTAATTCTGATGTGCCTTGGTGTGTTCCTCCTTGGGTCCACCTTCTTCGGGACTCTCTGAGCTTCCTGGACTTCCTGGTAGTCTATTTTCTTTGCCAGATTGGGGAAGTTCTCCGTTATTATTTGTTCAAATAAGTTTTCCACTTGTTGCTCTTCTTCTTCTCCTTCTGGTACCCCCATAATTCGGATGTTGGGATGTTTAAAGATGTTCCGGAGGTTCCTAAGCCTCTCCTCATTTTTTTGAATTCTTGTTTCTTCCTTGTTTTCTGTTTGGTTGTTTGTTTCTTCCTTCTGGTCCACTCCATTGATTTGAGTCCCAGTTTTCCTCCCATCACTATTCACACAGGTTCCCTGTGCATTTTCCTTCATTTCACTTATTGTAGCCTTCATTTTTTCATCTAATTTGTGAGCAAAATCAACCAATTCTGTGAGCATCCTGATAACCAAGGTTTTGAACTGTGCATCTGATAGGTTGGCTATCTCTTGGTCGCTTAGAGGAATTGGCTCTGGGGCATTGATTTGTTCTCCCATTTGGGCCATTTTGGGGTTTTTTCTTGGTCTGGTCGAGGCTGTTATGTAGTGAGGGGCAGAGCCTTAGGTATTTCCTAGGGCGGTGCAGCCCAGTCGCTGGGTAGTGACACTGTATGTGGGGGCGTGGTCCAAGAGGGAACAATGGCACTTGCTCCACTCTCTCTCAGATTCCAGTCCCTTTGGCTGCTTCCCCTTCGCCTGGATTATTTACGCACAAATGTGGGACTACCTGGTCAGCCAGCTGCCTTGTGTGGCCTCACTGGGTCTGCACCGTTGCCACCCATGCCTGGGGTCCACTAGCTGCCACCTGCATGCCTGGGATCTGCCAGCCACTGCTGCCTGCGCACCCGGGTCCACCAACCTCCACTTTTTCCTGCAGCAACTCTGCCCCTCTTACTGGTCTGGATGAATGGTTATTGGACTTCCATACAGTTCAATTTTTCTATTAGTTCTGGTTGTTTTCTTGCCTCTAAATCTTTGTTGTCCTTAATTCTGGTTGTGCGAGGAGGCACAGTGTGTCCACCTATGCCTCCATCTTAGCCAGAAGTCCTATTCCAGACTTTTAATTTTATTTTATTTTTTTTTATTTATCTTTAGAGGGGAAGGGTAGGAGAGAAGGAGAGGGAGAGAAATATCAATGTATGGTTGCCTCTTGTGTGTCCCATGCTGGGAACTGGCCTGCAACCCAGGCATGTGCCCTGACTGGGAATCGAACCTCGATCCTTTGATTCGCAGGCCCGAGCTCAATCCACTGAGCTACACCAGCCAGGGCCTATTCCAGACTTTTTAATTACAGAGAATAAAAGGTATCTTTACCTTGCAGAAATCTAACAGACACTCCCTGAACCAAGTTGTCAATGTTACCACCACCAGTAAGAGAGTAAACTGACATCATATGCCTCCTGATATGATGTACTGGGGACATATTGACATTACGTAGTATTTCTAACCTGAATCCAATCATAAGGACCAAAACTGAGAACATTTAATAAACTGCTCTACCCTCAAAAATGTTATGAAAGAGAAAGAAAGAAAAAAAAAACAGACGAGGACTTACTAAAAACTGAAGACCAAAAGATAAGAGACAATTGAATGTAATGAGTATGTTCCCACAATGGACCTTAAAACAGAAAATAAAGTGCTGTAAAGGATATTATTGGGACAACATCAAATTTGAATATGGACGATATATTAGAAGATAATATTGTACTGATGTTAACTTCTGTGCATTATATAACTGTTTCCTAGTTATGCAAGAAAATATTTTTGTTCTTAGGAAATAGATCATAAAATACTTAGGAATGATGAGCCTTCGACTTAACTTCAAATGGTTCAGTACTAACAATGTGTATATTTAAAGATTTTATTTATTTTTTAGAGAAAGAGGAGAAAAGCATCGATGTGAGAGAGAAACATTGATTGGTTGCCGCTTGTACACACCCCAACAAGGGACCAAACCAGCAACCCAGGCATGTGCCCTGACCAGGAATCGAACCATTGACCTTCTGCTTTGTGGGATGACATCCTACCAAATGAGCCACACCAGTCAGGGCACAACATATATATTTAGAAAAATATACAGTAAATGAAGAAATATTAAATATTTTAAGTCTAGTTGAACAGTACACGAGTTCATTATATTATTCTTTTATTGTTCTGTAGGTTTGAAATTTTTTCAAAATAGAGTTAAAAATTAGCAAGACCTCAATCAGTTTGAGGGAATGAGCTATTCTTTTCTAGTAAACTGAAGCTGCTGATTAATCAAATATCAGCTTTTTAAAGTTTCTGTAAAAATCTCTTTAGAATGTGTTATCCTGAGGACCATGCAGCACCTCACACCAATTACATCAGAATCTCTAAAGGTAAAGCCTAAACATAAGTACTTCTTAAGGTTCCCTGCATGGTTCAAAGTTGAGAACCACTGCCATAAGCCTGGCTTCTATGTATTGTGTCATTCTAAACTCTGAGACCAACAATGAATTCTCTTCACTTTTTCCTTCCTGGAGCACATTGAAACACTGAAGACAACCATCAGATGCTTCCCCTTCCCTTTTAATCTTCTGTTTTCAGTTTGCTGTATCTCTAACTCTTTTAGGTGCTCTGCTGGTCTCTGAATTATGGTAAAATAACCCCTAAATTCCACTCCCAGGGCATATGTACTTCAAGTGACATGTACCAGAAAGAATATCCACAGAATGATTCATGATATACCAAAACTGGAAACATACCCCAAATCCACCAACATAAAATGGATAAACTGCAATATATTCATATATGGAATACTATACAGTAATGAAAAGTATAGTTACATCAAAGATTGATGAATATCACAAACAACATTAAGAAGCCAGACATAAAAAAGAATACATATTAATCCATGTATAAAGCATTCAAATGCAGGCAAAACTAAACTACATTGTTTGAAGTGAGGATGATAGTTACCTGTTCGAACAAAGAAAGTAGTGAGCAGGAGGCATATTAACGAGGATTTGAAGTGCTGGCAATGTTCAATTTCTTGACTGAATGATGGTTTTTCAGATGTTTGCTTTGTGTTAACTTACTGAGCTGTGTATTTGTTTTGGATATTTTCCTGTATGTGTGATATATCTCATTTTAAAAGTGTTTAAAATATTATCATTAAGCCCAAGATAAAGGGTATGAAAATTCATTATAATCATAGACATCTCCATACAGAGGGTAATGTTTGCTATATCTAATCCTTTCACTCCTCTCTCAACTCTGGAACCAAACTGTCTGTGTTCAATCCCAGCTCTGCTTCTTGCTAGCTGTGTGACCTTATAATCTGTGCCTGTTTCCTCAACTATAAAATGAGAACAATGGTACTTATTATTGAGTGACTGTGAGAACTGAAGGAATTAAAAAATATAAAGTGTTTAGAACACAGCCTGGGATATATATCAAGCACTCAATAAATAGTAGCTGGTGCTACTACTCTTGTTCTCTGGCCTCAGGATCTCTGTTCGGGTATAAGGGAGAAGCTGGAGTCTTTCTAAAAAAATATACTTCCAGAAGAAGAGGGGAAAAAAAATCTTTCCTTCTCATGGAGCAACTAGGTAAGAGAAAATGAAGACTTCTACTGTCAGTCAGATGTCCACTCTGGGTCTCACCAAGGTCCAAGGAAAGGTAAGGGAAGAACAAGTAGACAGGAGCAGCATTTCACCACTAAAAAAGGTTTTTATTAGAAAACAAATTCTAATAAAATCAGGCCTGGTCTTCAACCCCACCTCTGGGTAGAGGCAGCTAGGATGAGTAAGTTGAGGGGGGACAGGAAATGAACACTGAAAGAACAGAACAGGCTGACCTCCCCTCATCAGTCTCAGTTGCTGCCTCCTTTTATAAAGGGCTACAAGAGCTCTTCCAAAGCCCTTTGAGAGAGGCACCATCCTCCAGCCAGGAAGGACCACTGCTGGCACCGGACTCTAGCAATGTCACATTGCAGGATCCAGGAGGTCCCAGCTGACTCAGCAGAAGCCACCCAGAGTCACTCAGCTTGAGCGATGGCGTAAGAAAGCAGCCACAGAAGCAGGGGACCCATAATGAGGATGGCAAGCCAGACAGCAAAGCTGGCCAGGATGAACCTCCGGGCCCGGGCACCCCAGTGCACAGCTTCCTCGGACTGGCCTGCCTTATGCCGTTCTTCTGCCTGTGGGGGCAGGTTTTAATTAGGTTCTCCCCCTGCTTCTGTCCCAAAGTGCCCAGTGCCCCACTCCAATCTTCCATCCTTGTCATGGCTCAAAACCTCACACCCAAATTGTCTACCTCCCTTTCCAGTTTCTATTTCTCATGCCTCATCTACAAAATAAGTTATCCATTCTGCTCTGCTTGCTTTTCAGGGTGGCCATTGTTAGCTCACAAGATCACACATGGTAAAGAACTTTTCAATCCTTTAATTCTCTATCCTTTTCTACTCATTCCAAATTTGAAATTCTTGGCAAGAAATAGTAAGCTAGGAGTATTTCACTCATGTCCAAAGAACATCCTATTCTCATTAGTCCAATGGCCCTCATCTTTTTCATTATTAAGAATTATTTTTATGACTTTGCCCTAATGGAGCCTAGAAATTCTTATCATGACAGGAATACAGTTTCTGATTGTTAAAATATATAACTAGGGTTGAGAAAATTTCAGCATGTTTAAGTTAGCCTGTGTGACCTTTCAAAAGGTAGGTGTGCAGTTTCTGCTAGGAATTTTGAAATGGTGAAGCTCTCTCAAAACCCCTTAGCTTCTCCTGGGTTCCTACAGATTGCTCTCATCACTGCTCAGCTGCCTCCAGTCTTGCCTCTTCCAATTCATTCTCCATGTTGGCCTTGAGAGTCGATCTTACTGAAACACAAATTTGACCATGTTCCTCTCCTCTGCAAAAACCCTTGAATGGTTCCCCAGTATTTTCAAAATAAAGTTGAACTCCTAAACATTGGAGACCCTTAGGAATCTGGGCCCTCTGGCTTCATCTCTATTTCTCACTGGTCCAGTCATGCTGAACTAATAATCCAGGCCATTGTACACACTGCTTCCTTTACCTGGAATGCCCTTTTACCCTAATTCACTCATCCTATATGGTTATTGTCCTGCCACCTACCCTTATATACACATATATATCCTCCCCAGCTCCCAGAATACCCTGTGGTTTTTCCACTATAGTACCAACAAGCTACATTCCCTTAATAATTATCCATTTTCACAGCTATCTCTTTCATTAGATTGTGGAAGCTTTGACAGCAGGAACCATGTCTTACTCTTTGTTCTGGCACAAAGCTCAACACTAAGCTTTGACAGGTACTTAGTAACTGTTTGATCTATGTAGATATACCAGATACATGGACCAATTGCCTTACTACACCCACCCTTCTGCTCCCATAGGTACTGCATTCCTCACCTTGATGGCAAACACAAGGGCCATGACTCCCAGGCAAGAGCAGCCACAGATAATGCTAGTAGCTGCCAAGTAGCGGAGGCGGAGCCAGCAGCAGCGAATGGGGGATGGAGAATGAGCAGCTTCCGTGTTGCTCACCAAGATTTCCACTGCATTCTCCTCGTCCTCCATCACCTGTGGGTGATACAGTCAAGGTACTTTTAAGCCCCAAAACTGAGCCCTTGGCCTGGCTTGCTCAGACTCTACCCGTCTCTCATCCTGTTCTTGTGGCCTAGCCCAACTCTCAGGAATGTTACCCTACTGGGGAATTCCTCTAATGACTCATAGACCAACAGAGAACATGTGTGGCTGAAATCCTTTTTCCTCAGCCTAAGATATGGAGTCTTTAAAGGCAAGCCAGTGTGAACATAGCATTATCTGTAGTATTGTTTCGACAAGTAGGGAAAAGCATATGACTGGTACACACTGAGAAACAGGAAATAGAATCTCAACACCTGCTAGGAATCTGAGATTATCAAAGTCTGATTTTTAAACTGTATTTCAAAGGGCACTAAAATTTCCTTAAGTTCCTCAGGAATATTAAGGAGGGATCTGAAAATGGCATCCTAGGCCCTGAACAGTCATTTCACATGAAAACCCAATTTGAGATGAGAAAAAGTACCCTTCTAAGCTGCCTTTATAGTTGAGCAAACAATATCATGAAGACCTTACCTCCCCAAACTGGGGCCTCCTTTGCTATGCTGATTCCCTACCATGTCATCTCCCCATTTCAACCCAGACCATACAATACAATTAGATTATCACCAAGTCCAGATGACTTCATAACCCACACAGAAACCTGCATAATGATGCCCTACTTAATCATTTCTCATCTCCCTATTTCTCTGATCCTCTGAGCTCTGGTACCAAACCACCATCTCCAACCATTCCCCTACATCCTAGATAAAATTAAAGCATTTGCAGTTCTCTGAATACAACACAGGATACAAAGGGTGGAAGAGACAAGATACAGCAGAGAACAAAGAACATATGCCACAAAGCTGCAGAAGTAGGTATGAGGAAAGAATTCCCATGAAGTGAACTGATACAGACATGGTGGGGGGGAACACAAGGAGAGGGCCCAGGGAGTTGAGATCAGAGAAAATGTAAAATGAACAGGAGCTCTTACCTGGCTATAGGCCTTGAGGTACTGTGAGTTTCGGCTTCTGCCTCAGGTTTGATTTGGCTTGGGTAGAGATGGAACTGACTCAGAGCTCCAAGCCAAGCCCAGGGGTGGGGTTAAGTGGCCAGCCACCACCTGAAGAGCCCCAGGAGCTCATATGGGGGTGTAACTGACTCAAAACCAGTTTGGCTAGATGGAGAAAACCAAAGGATGGAAAACAATGGGAGCGACTCAAGGTAGTGATGCCTGCCTTCTGGAAAAGGAGTAAAAGCACCTGAGTAAGGGAGATAAAAGCAGGGGAAAAGTCTAAGGCATCAGAGAACTCTGAGGGAAAATCCAGGAACTGAGAGAAGGGAGAGGAAAAGTATGACTGACTGACTGTAAACTTTAGGGAAAGGCACCCTACCAGGAAACAAGATTTGCCAAATCTTCCCTCCTCTTGGGTGGACATTTCTACCTCAAAGATATGTAAGTATGGGTCAGAGATGATGTAGTAAGATCTTGGCAGGAACAAGAAAAAAAATGCCCAAGTTCCCACCCAACCCTCCACCAGACCAGAAAATCAGAAGCCTCCTTACGCGGATGCTCGTACAGAAACTAAGTTTATTATTTTTTTCTTCTTAAAAAAAAAAAAAAAAAAAAAAAAAAACTCATTGTAGATAAGCCCCTCCCCCTTCCCCTAAGGGTGGGGCGCTGGGAAAGGTTGCTTGGGAATCAAGGGGGTGGGGACAGAGACTATCTTGCCACCCTAACACTGCCCAGCCATGTGGGGTGGAAGGGAAGGGAATATGTGAAGTGCCCCATTTCCATGACAACCAGCTGCCTACCCCCTACTTTGGTGGAAAGAAGGGAGAAGGCCCCTACATCTCCCTGGAAGTTTTCCCCCTCATAAGACTTCAAGTAGTGGTTAACAGAATCAGGCCTGGTTGTGGAGGGAGAGCGGCCATGGTGGAAAGCCTAGATGGAAGGGTAGCCCACTCACGTCTTGGCCTTTCGGCCTCTGTGACTAACAGTAGGACCAGCTGGGTGGGGAGGAGCACTGCTGCGCAGGATGCGCTGGTCCCCTTGGTTGGTTGTCCCACCAAGCCGGTGGAGGCCAGGCCGGCGGCGTGGGGTCCCATCCCCTTCTTCCTCCTCACCTGAGGCTTCAGCCTCAGACTCCTCTACTGAACCCTCAGGCCCCAAGGGACTTGGGGACTGTAGGCGGCCCCGCTTTGCAGGCCCAGGGCCTCTGCCAACTGGGACCCCTGGCCGTTTTCGAGGCACCTTCTCAGTCTCTAGTGGGGGAACCAGAGACCCTGGACGCAGCCGGGTGGAGCGCAGTTTTGGAGCTAATGAGACCACAGGAGGCGTCGATTCTAACCCACCTGACCCACCATCTGCTAAATCCAGGTCATCCTGAATTACAGCCATTACCATGGACCCTTCACTCTTTCTTCCCCGCATTCCCTCTGCTTCAAGGCGCAAGCGGGCCAGGCGGGTGAGGGGGCGGCTTCCATCCTCATCAGAGGAACTACCCTCACTCTCCCCTTGGCCCTGGGGTTGCATCCGCCTCCCCAATCCACAGCTCTCAAGGACAGATGAGGTGTCACGGTCCAAGACAGGGTGATGGCTGGGCCGAGGTGATGGTGGATTCTTGGGAGGTCGGCCCCTCTTCCGCTTAGGTGGGGATGTTGAAATGGTCAGAGTGGTGACAGTGTTGGCGACAGTAGCAATGGGACAGGATACAAGTGGTGTTGGGAGTGGTGGCACAGGTGGTGGTACTGGGAGTGGCTGTGTCCGGCTCTCTAAATTGCCATCCCCTGGAGAGGAAATGGTCCCAGGAATGGGTAAATCTCGTGCCTTAGGGGGCCGACCACGCCTTCTTTTCTCCACAGGTGACAGGATGGGCTCGGGTTTATGAACTGGCTGGGGTCCAAGGACAGACTCTGCAACAGGGGTCTCAGCCACAGGGACTGGGTCAGCCCCATTGGTTTTCCCCTTAAAGGTGGATGAAGGTGCCTCATCAACCCCTTGCCCAACATCTGCTGGAGACCTGTTCTTCTTGGGAGGCCTCCCCCTCCGACGTTTCACAGCAGGAGGGGTGATGGCAAGCAGAGACCCTTCTCCATTCTCTGGGTTGCCCTCTCCAGTCACCCCCAGCTCAATGCGACGGCGAGCTACAAAGGGCTGCTGGGTTGGGGTGGGCAGTGTGGATGGGGGAGCAGCTTCACAGGGCCCACTGGTGGGAGGTGAGGATTCTGGCCCCAACATACTGCGGGTAGATGGGCTTCCTGGGCTGGCACCAGTCTCAGAGACCCCAGGCACTAGGGTACTGGCAGTTCCCCGCTGCTGTCGCCGTCGCCTCACCAGTTCCTTTTCCTCTACCACGGTCACTAGCCGTCCTGGCAACTTGCGAAGCACTTTCGGGCCTGGAGGCAGCCCTGGCCGACCAGCCCCCTGACCCCTAATTTCTACATCAGCACTGGTGCGACGCCGAGGGGGCCGGGCAGGTGAGGAACCCTCAGGTGAGGAGGTGACTGAGGATGAGGTTGATGGAGCTGTAACCTCAGCTGAAACAAGTTCCTGTGGCTTCTGTGGGCTGGATGTTGGGGTCCCGGCCTCCACCAGCTCTTCTAAGTTCTTGTCAGCTTCCAATGGCAAGTGAAATAGCTCATCAGATGCTGCTGAAGGTGGGAGCGTCAGCCCATTGTTCTCACTCAGACACATGGGCACCTCCTCACCACCAGGCAGTACTGTGAGGATGGTCCCCTCAGCAGGCTCGGGTACCTCCTGCTCTTGACCATTGGGGAAGCTGCCAGCCTCCAGGATTGGGCTAGGTGCAGAAGTGAGAGAAAGGTTCTTCTCTGACACAGGCAGGATCTCAACAGCAACTGGCAACAGATCCTTAGAGGGCACACAAGGGGGCATAAGCGAGGAAGTCTCAGAACAGGCCTTATCAGCCTGCTCCAGGGACTCAGTAGATGCTAATGTTTGTGCACACAGCTCTGCCTCAGGTCCCAAGCCCAAGGGGAGGTTGGTGACTGGAGGGAAGATGGGCACAGAAGGTAGACCAAGCAAGAGAGGGGAGGTAGGAGTTAAGACAGAGGTTTGGGCTGGAGGTGGGGTATGAGCTGGTGGAGGGGTACAGGCAGGAGGAGGTGTACAGGCAGAAGAAGAGGGAGGAATCTGCAGAGGAAGTGGGGGAGAAGGTGAGATATGGACAGGAAGCATGGTTAATGGATTTGGAGCTGAAATGGGAATTGGGGCAGGGACTGGGACAGGAATTGCAGCAGGAGCTGAACCTGGAGTAAGTCGAGGCCTAGATGCTGGCTTAGGAACTCGCTCCCTGGCAGGGCTGCAGTGGGGGGTTGTGGAGGTACTGCGGGTATGATGGGTGGATACGACAGGAGTGTGGTTTGCCCCTTGAGTCTCAGCCCGGGCTCCACGAAGACGCTCACTGACTCGAGTCCCTGGCCTCTCAGGAGCCTTAGCCTTCTTACTGCGCCGGTGGCTGCCTCCACCAGTCCCACAGGAAACCTCATCCCCAGCCCTTGGCCCCTCCTCTTCCTCTTGAGGTAGGCGGAACACCTCCTCCTTGGCTTGGTCCAAGTCCTTCCGGGCAGCTTCTACTTGTTCCTACCAATGACAGAGCCCATAGGGTGGTCAGAAAGAGGCAAGCAGGGTGGTGAGTGGGTAAAAAGCAGTAGCTTCCCACTTGCAACCCCACCCCCTAGAGCTACTTACTTCTGCCTGCTTGAGCTCCTCTCGGCTCACCTCCTCCAGTGAGGCTTCCAGGAATTTCATAGCATAGCGCTCAATAGGGGTCAGCTGTGGGGCGAAGCAGTGGTGATAAACATTGGGACCTGGTGCTCAGGGCCTATCAGCCCTGATTATTTTTACCAGGGAAGACAGGAGGGTCACAGAGTCCAGAGGAAGGAATTGTAGAGGGTAAAGTTGAGAACTAGTGGGTCCAACACTGACCTGTTCTACAAGAGCAGCAATTTCCTGCTCAGCCCGGGACATCTCCTCATCCTCAGCCCCAGGCCGACCAGCCTCCTCTCCCTCACCAGCAGGAAACCCATCATTCTCATTGAATTCTGCAAGCTCAGCCACCTGTTCAGCCTTGGCCTGGGTGGCTGCTCGGATGTCCTCTTCATCCTCTGCCCGACACAATGCCTGCAAGGGTATGTTAAAGAAAATTCCTGAGAATGAACAAACTTTACATCCTGTGATTTAATTCTGGCCAAAAAAAATTTTTTTCCTTTCAATTCTCACCTAAGGATATGTTTATTGATTTCAGAGAGAGAGGAAATAGGGGAGAGAAACATTGATCAGTTGCCTCCTACATGTGCCCCGAACAGGGATCGAACCTGCAACCCTTTGGTATATGAGACAACACTCCTACCACCTGAACTACCCAGCCAGGGCTGATTCTGGCCAAAATCTGAGGCCAAATTTACACCAAAAAATAAAAGAAAAAAGCAATGGGCTTGAAAACTCTGGGTCCCAGTCCTTGTTCTGCCCTTGTCTTTTTTCATGGACAAGTCAGTTAATTTCTAAGGAACAGTTTTTTCATCTGTAAAATGACATCATAGCACTTTTCCTGCCTACCCTGAGGCATTTATTATATTTAAACATACTGTATGTTTATAATCTTTTTAAAGATTTTTATTTATTTTTAGAGAGAGGGGAAGGGAGGGAGGAAGAGAGGGAGAGAAACATCGATGTGTGAAAGATACATCAATCAGATGCCTCTTGCATGCCCCCAAATGGGGACCTGGCCCGCAACGCAGGCAAGTACCCTGACTAGGAATCAAACCAGTGACCATTTGGTTCCCAGGCTGGCATTCAGTCCACTGAGCCACACCAGTCAGGGGATGCATGTTTATAATTTATGAAGTGCTATAAAGGTGATAGATTGTAGAATAAATCAAATACTGTCTGGGTCACAGCCCAGATTTTTAAAAAGTTAATACCAAACCACCAGATTTATAAGAGAACTCAACTCTCTTCTGGGCCTCCAAAGTTACCAAAGCAATGTAGTAGTCTACATAGGATGGAATGGATTTGACCAGGACTCCCACCAGGATAAAATAACTTTTAGTGATCTTTTGCTCTATTTCCTTTCTGTTCAAGTCAAATTTTGATCTCTTTTGAAAAGCAGAAAGTTTTAAATACAAAATTCTATTTTGTACTCCGATGCCTTATGACAACAGACTAACTGCATCTAATATCTCTTGAGACTTGCGGGGAGCTTACAAAGTCACTAAAAGAACCTAGAGTGTGCTCAACAATGGAGGGAAGGTACTTGGTATAGGAAAACATCTCCATAATACTCTACACCTGTAGTTCCTAAATATTTGTCTACTTCTGAAGAGTGCTGAAAAAATACATATGCCCAGACCTCACCTCCAAAAATAATTTAGTAGATTTTTGGATGGGGCCCAGGAATCAATTCTTTTAAAAGCTTTCCAAGTGATTCTACTAGGCACCAATGTTTAGAAAACAAGAATTCTACACCATGTAGAAAGCACTTCTTAACCCACTTAGCCACTTAACCTCAGTTACTTCCTTCTCATTAGCATGTCAGAAAAGCAGAAAGTACGTCTCAGAAGATTAGAAAGACCTGTCTTAACAAATACAATTATTGAGAAGCACGGCTAAGAATTCAGAATTAGAAATGAAAACTTTAAATATTGTTTTTTTCTATGAAATCATGTGAACCAATAAGCAATCTATTCACCAAACTACCAAAGGCCAACTATAATATGGGAAGCAGCAGAAAGAGTTCTTTCCCCCTACACAAGCTCAACAGACCGAGAGACAATACACACTATAACCATTAGCTCTCCACTAGGGATTAACCACTTTTTTCACCTGCTCCAGGATATGGGTCTGCTTGCTGGCCACAGTTTCTTCCTCCTCTTCAGGGGCAGAGGGTACAGACGAGCCAGATGGCTCCTCCAGGGGCATATCGAACAGTTCTCGGATGGTCTGCTTTGAAAAGAACAGAAGGAAAAATGTCAGAGCCAATGGAAGTCTGATCCCAGGTCTACAGCTATGAGGTTGATGGCTCTTAGAAGTATCAGAGGTATCACTGGATGAAGAAGATGCCACTGGTCCGTAGAAGTCAAAGCATCCTCTTTCATAGGAGTAATTGCTACAGGCATAGCGGTTCTCTCCCCTTCACAGGCTGAAAAATAGTAGTACCTGTTTAAAATAGGCTGTGGTAAAGTTGCCTCCCTCAATGGCCATGTCTCCCAACATTCTCTTCTGATTTGCTTTTTTTAGAATGTTCTCCTCCACTGTCCGTTCACTGATCAGCCTAGCCGGGTGATGAAAACCATGTGTAAACAGCCAAATAAATCAATAAAACCCTATCAGCAAAGGGGGAGCAATGTAAGGGGAGACTAGGCAATACCTATAGATGTGAACATCTCGGGTCTGGCCAATTCGATGACAGCGATCCTGGGCCTGAGCATCCATGGTGGGATTCCAGTCGCTGTCATAAAAAACAACGGTGTCTGCTCCTGTCAGGTTCACGCCCACACCCCCACTCCGAGTTGAAAGGATGAAGCAGAATATGCGTTTGTCTGCATTGAATCGTTCCATCAAGGCCTATAGGAAAAGGAGTAAAAAAGATAGCATTGGGAGACATCCCCCGAAATAGACCCAAGGCTTAGAGCAACCCCTTCTTGGACCCCAAAGCCTGGAAAAAGGAGACAGAAGCTGAGGTGAGTCTCTAAGGGCTACAATACCTAGATTACCTGTCTCTGTTCAACTCTAGTAGACCCATCCAGACGCAGGTAAAGGTGGCCATGGTAGGTGAGAAACTGCTCCAGGACATCCAGCATTCGGGTCATCTGGGTGAATATGAGCACCCGGTGGCCCTCCACCTTGAGCTGTCGCAACAGCACTGCTAATGTTTGCAACTTTCCTGAAGAGATACGAAGGGGTACAGGGAACTAGATGTAAACTAGAATGGGGAGAACACTTAGCACTGGAAGGGTGTAGTTGAAAGTCAATTAGCCTAGGATACAAAACAATATCTGAATTTATGTATTTTCTTCCCTTAAGAGCTCCCCTCTTCAGTCTGCTCCTATCTTTGATCTAACTTCTCTCGTCTAACTAGGGATAGGGTAATATGGACCCTAAAGGGGAAAAAAGGAATCCACAATAGTGTTATGAGCAAGTGATCTTTAAGTACAACGAGTTATACCAGCTGAAACAAAGGACAGATTCACAGAATAAACATCAACAAATTCACTGATGTCATCGTTTACAGATACGGATTGAAGCTAAGATGAGAAACAGAGGCAGGATATTAGAGTCTAGTTCAACCTCCCATCAAAAACAGAATTAACTTCTATAACATTTCTGACGAGTCAGTCTGAAACATGTTAACAAAGACTTTCAATGATCTACTCTGAATGATTTCAAATTTTGTAAAATTATTTTTTTCTAAAATATGAAGAGCACATATTAATAAATATTCTGATTTTCTTATGTTCTAAGACATTTTACGAAATCTCCAAAAACAAGTTACCATAGAAATATCTGTGCAGGGTTGTGGCAAAAAACAATTCATTACTGTCCAAAAGATATTCTTGGTTAACAGAACCTGTGTAACACTGTGGATGCCTGGCAAAGATCCCTTAATCCCAGGGAAGGCAATCCCCAACCCAACCCCAGAAGATAAATCACAAATGGTCCTAAATAAACCAGAGTTCCTCTTTGCCATTTCCCTTTGTCAGTGATGGCTCTAGGGATGGGCATATGACCCAATTTGAGCCAATGAACTATGAAGTCAAGTTCACTTTCCCAGAAAAGACAACTTGCTAGGAGTACTTTGGTACAACCTCTTGCTTCCTGCCTAGAGCATTTGGTATGCTCCCTGCAGTTATGGCAGCCATCTTAAAACCATGAAGAAATAACCACGAGAATAAAAAGATAAAAGCTAAGGATGGCAGAAAGCAAGGTAGAAAGACAAGAAGGTCCTGGGTCTATGAAGACGCCAGTAAGGTGCTAAATCAGCCATACAAAACTATTCTCAGAATTTCTTATTAAGTAAATAAACACTCTGGTGGTTTAAGCCACTGTTGGTTTTGTTACTTGCAGCCAAATGCATTCTAACCAAAAGATAAGGATTCTGGTCTTTTCACAAGACAAAATTTACTGTGAAGTCTTGTACCGCCACACACCTTTATCCATAAATCTGAAAACTATGTTCTGCTATCTCATTTGTCATTGTATCCCAAATGATTAGCAACACAGATGTTCACAAAATAACCACTAAATAAATGAGCACACATTTTCAACTTTCATCAAAACCAAATTCACGCATGTCGAGAATCCATCATAAGGTCTACAATTCTCCATCCTGCCTCTATGTGTAACCTTAAAAAAACTGTCTAATGTTTAATGAAAATCCACAGAGATGTTATGTACAGCATCCTTCCGATGTAATAGACTTGCTACTAACATAGAAAAAGAGATCAAGGGACTCTCAGTGATCAATGAACTCACCGCAATCATACTGGATGAGCCTCAAGTCAGGGAACTGGGTGCGCATGTTACACACAATACGGTGCAAAGGACGAGCCCGGGGCCAGAGTTCACAGGCCAATTGCTCCTGGAAGGCTGCCTGACGTGGGGCCAGCCAAGGAGGTGGGTGGCAGGCATGCAGGGAAGGGGGAGGTGCCTCCACAGGAGGCATGACAAAGATGAACCTGCAAAAGGAAGAAGGCAAGCAGTATAGAAGATGGAACTCTGAAGGGTCCCAGAAGTTAACACCTTCAGCAGCCCTAACCACTACATCCACTCAGAGGCCCCAAGACCCTCTTCCCATTAGCACTTAGCCCTGCCAACCTCTCAATGATTTCAGACAGCTGGTCTAGTCGTTGCTGAGGAAACAGTACAGCCCGGCGGGCAGCCTCAGTATAAGTCCAAAAGGTGGGGTGGCTGGGGCGAGGAGAACGAGGACCGATTGGGCTGGCAACTGGTTGGGGTAGGGTACAGAAATCCAGGACTTCAGTCCCATACACGGGTGCCAGGGCCCCATGAGCCTCACTAAGTTGGAAAATCCGTTCCAGACGCTCAGACCGCTGTCGTTTCCGCTTTTCCTCTAGAGACTCCTGAGGATGAGAAAAAAAAAAAAACAGAACACAAAAACACACAGAAAAAGTAATCAGTGTCCTCATAGAAAACCTGACAATTCCATAATTAAACTAATCTATGGAAACCATAAGATTTAAAAATACACTATGCTTTACGTTTTCCAAGTCATTAAATTATTCCTTTCACAAGTGTTAAATGATATAACTTCTCTGCAAGAGATAACTGCTCTTTCCTTGTATGCTATCAAAGCAGAATGCCTGAATATTCAAATTTAAGATCCACATTCCAACAATCTTATAGAACAGATGTTTTGTGGGCAATTCCCCATATAACTCTTAACTCCTGAACATTCAAGTTAATTTATCTTCTTGCAATAAATCCAAAACATGTAAATCAGCCATAAAAAAGCCTTCCTGATATCTCTGACCAGGGTACCAAGAGGCTAAGCAAACTCACAGCAAGTTTCTGCAGAGGGCCAGGCTGAATTCCATGCAGCGGAATGGAAACAGTAACCAGACATCAAGGTACCATCATTCAGAGAGAGAAAAGGGGAGTGCCCTGGCAGATAGTATACCTGTATGACTTTGACCCAATCCTTTCCCAACTCTGAGCTTCCAGTTTCACGGGCTATAAAACTTTTTTTCTTTCTTTCTTTCTTTTTTTTATTTTTTTTTACACTATCATCCTTTTGTTTTATTTTGTATACAGGGGAAGGGGATACTTTGATTAGTATCTTTTACCCACTGAACTGCAAGCCCCATATAACACAGACTATATCTGATCCTGTTCACTAAATATACCCAGTATCTGGCACAATGTAGGCTCTTGACAAATGTGTTAACAGAATGGATCCCAGAAAATGGTCCTAAAAAAAAGCAGTGTCCCAAATCTTCCTTCTTGATGGCTACCTTAAGCTTGACTCCTCGGCTGCTTGTAATCTAAGTGAGAAAGGAAAGCATCCTAATACAGGGAAAAATCAATAATATAGGCAAGCTCTCAAAAAGCAGTAGCAGCCCTGGCTGGCTTAGGTCAGTGGACTGAGTGCCAGTCTGCAAACCAAAGGGTTTGATTCCCAGTCAGGGCACATGCCTGGGTTGCAGGCCAGGTCCCCAGGGGGTGGGCACGTGAGAGGCAACCACACATTGATGTTTCTCTCCCTCTCTTTCACCTTCCCTTCCCCCCCCTCTCTATTAAAAAAAAGTAGTAGCAAAGAAGTAAATATCTGCAGATCAATTAATTGTATCTAGAATATATAGAGGACTCTTCTAACTCAATAATACAAATGGTTCCAAAGAGACATTTCTTCAAAGATACACAATGGCCAACAACCACTTAAAAGATAAAAGATGCTCAACATCATCAGCTATAATGAAAATGCAAATCAAAACCATACTTCATACACACTATGATGTAATCAAAAGCACAAATAACAACAACTGTTGGCAAAGATGTGGAGATGCTAGAACCACCCTTACAAGCTGCTGGTAGAAATGTAAAATGGTACAGCTACACTGGGAAACAGTTTGGCAGTTCTTCAAACAGTTAATCATAGTTACCATATGGCCCAGCAATTCCATTCCTAGGTATACATCCAATATAACTGAAAACATGAAAAGACACAAAATTTTATGTTCATAGCTGCATTATTCCTAACAGCCAACAAACAGAAATAATTCAAATGTCCCCATCAACTGATGAGTGTAGAAAATGTGGTATATCCATAAAATGGAATATTTAACAAAAGAAAAGAAATGAGCCCTGGCTGGTATGGCTCAGTGGATTGAGTGCCAGCCTGAAAACCGAAGTGTCGCTGGTTGGATTCCCAGTCAGGGCATATGCTTGGGTTGCGGGCCAGGTCCCCAGTAGTGGGCACCTGAGGGGAATCCACACATTGTTTCTGTCCATTTCTCCTTCCCTTCTCCTCTCTATAAATGAATGGAAGGAAGGAAGGAAGGAAGGAAGGAAGGAAGGAAGGAAGGAAGGAAGGAAGGATGGATTGATGTGCTATAACATAAATGAGCCTCAAAAAACATTACGCCAAGTGGAAAAAGCCAGTCACAAAACACCATATGTTATATGACTCCATAAAGACAGAAAATAGATTAGTAGTTGCCTAACACTAGGAGAGATGGATGGGTTAGGGGATGGTAGCTAAGGGATGATGTTTCTCTTTAGGGCAATGAAAATGTTCTAAAGGGTATGGCTGTTAAATGGTGGCACAACTCTGAATATAGTAAAAGCCACTGAATAGTATACTTTAAATGAGTTAATTGTATGGTATGTGATTGACATCTCAAATTGTTTAAGGAAAAATATAGTGTCAAAAACCTGCTATCTGCTCTGGCTGGCATGGCTCAGTGGATTGAGCGCCAGCCTGTGAACCAAAGGGTGGCCGGTTTGATTCCCAGTCATGGCACATGCCTGGGTTGCAGGCTGGGTCTCCAGTACAGGGTGTGTGAGAGGTAACCATACACTGATGTTTCTCTCCCTCCTTCCCCCTCTCTCTAAAAATAAATAAAATCTTAAAAACAAAAACAAAAACAAAAACAAAAACACCCCACCCCTGCTATCTACTTGCAAAGCAACCAATATTTACCACACACCATGGGCTGCCACACTTGGGCTAGGATCTAGGCTCTCTTCTATTTCCAATAAGCCAAACCAATCAATCTAGCAGTAGTAGGAAGGCAAAAGGTGGAGTCAGTGTCAGTGATGGAGGGTGGGAGACTGAGGGTGAAGCAAAGAATAAGAAACAGCTCTGTAAACAGAGAAAAAGACAAGAGGGCCTGCAGGGACTCACTAGATCTTTCTTCTAATTTGCTCCTAGGTTATTTACTTGAATCTGAGTTATAAATTTAACTTAACCAAACATATATAGAACAATTTATATGATTAAAAAAAAAAAGCTACAAGAAAGCTAATAAAAGGACAGGGAACAGAGTTCCTTGAAGGCAAAAAAAAAAAAAAAAACAACAAACTAACTAGGAAATGGCCATCAAAATCAGATAATCATCTTTACAGAACTGCATTCCATGGTGTCATCCTTCCCTTAGAAGTTAAAATACTTAATGATAGTAATGGTTTCAGCAACTGAGGAAAGTAAGTCTACCTGTCTCTAAGGACTGCCTCTTGTGGGGAAGAGGAGAAAGCAATGGAGTCAGCACATCTCTGTTCTCACAAGTTGTGTAACATTTATGACATCACTTAATGAGCTAGTTTCTTCATCTGTAAAATGGGGCAATGAGATGCAAACACTAACTCAAAAGACTAAGCAAAAAGAGACCAGTAACAACAAGGTAGCCTTCAACATGTCAGTAATAGTTTTAAAAGCACATTAGGTCCTCAATTACCCCTATGAGAAAAGTAGAACATGGATTATTATTCATACTTTACAGATAAGAGCATAGGCTCAGGTTAAAGAGGCTTGTTCAATGGCACTAAAGTAGTGGCCCACAAAACTAGGATTTAAAATTTACCAAGATAAAAGTAACATTATTCTGTTCCATTCTAACAACAATCCAAAGAAACTCAATTTCCCACTCCCTCTCCTTTGAGGCAGTAAAACTTACCAGATAGAAAGGGGAACGTGGTGGTGGTGGGGGCTGACGTCGAGGCCGGGGACCACTGAACGAGGTAGCAGTGGAGGGAGGGCTGGGGGGACCAGAGCGCAATGTCAGCGTCTCAGGCTCTTCCTTGGAAACAGGCAGCCGGGATACCATGGTGACTGGCAAGGGAGTGGCACCAGATGTGGAAACCACCAGGGAGGATGCCTGGGAAGCTGGGGCCTGTGTTGAGGCTGGGGCCAGTGCCAAAGTCTGAGCTGTGGTTAGGCCCAAGGTGGGTACTGGAACTGGGGCAGGGCTCAAGGTCAGTGTCTGCACTGAAGCTGGGGCCAGGAGTGAAGCAGATGATGATACTGGAGCCAAAGTCAGAGTGTGAGCTGGGGTCAGGCCCACTGAAGAAGCAGGAGCCAGAGACAGCGTCTGAGGTGGACCCAGTGGTGGTCCTGGTGTCAAAGACAGTGTCTGGGCTGGAGCTGGTACTAGGGATGATGCTGGAGTCAATGACAATGTCTGAGCTGGAAAGGGCCTCTGGGGTGTCCCTGTTCCCAAAGAGAGTGTCTGAGATGAAGATGAGCCGCCAAGAGTAGATGCTAAAGCTGGGGCTAAGGCCAATGCCTGTGTAGAAGTCGGGCTTGGGAGAGGTGACGGAATCGGGGCTGATACCATAGTTTGAGTTGACGATGGAGCCAACACAGAAGTTGGGACTGGCACCAGTGAAGAAGCTGAGGCTAAAGGAGTTCCTGGAGTAGACGATGAAGCCAGAACTGGAACTGGAGTCTGTGATGGAGCCAGGACTGGAAGAGGAGTCAGAGAAGGAGCTGGAGGAGCCAGGATTGCTGTCTGTGTAGCCAAAGAGGTGGCTAGAGCCTGAGATGCAGAAGGTGCTGGAGCCAGAAGGGAAGCCTGAGCTGGAGCTGGATTTGGTGCTGCCGGAAAAGAATTAGCCAGGGCAGAGGCTGGCACCAGAACAGGTGAACATGCTGGGGCCATGGCTGAGTTCAACCCTGGAACATGTGAAGGGGCTGGAGCCAACAACAGAGGGTGACCAGGTGCCTGAGATGGAGACAGGGATGAAGTTGTGGCCAGACCTACAGTCAAGGCCGATGTTGATGGCGAAGCCCCAGCTGGTGGCAAAGGAGGTCCAGGAGCCGCTGAGACAACAGGTGCAAGTGCTGCAGTCACATTGGTCAACATAGCTGGGCCTGAAGCCGAAATGGGTAAGGGGGCTGAGATGGGAATGGTGAGTGAAGCTGAGGCTGGGGCAGAAAGCGTGGTGGAGGGAGAGATGGGGAGTGAAGATGACACTGGAACAGAGACTGTAGGGGACACAGGACTAGCATGTGGAGAGGAGTTGGGAACTGGCATTGGAGAAGAGGCTGGCCCAGGGAGTGAGGATGGCACAGGAAGGGAAGAAGCGATGGTCAAGGGAGCAGATCCTGGTGCTGAAGCTGTGGAGACAGAGGATGAGTTAGCCCCAGAATTCTTCTTGCTCCCTCTACTACCCTATCCCACCCCTTCCCTTAACCCCCAGCTTCATCTATTTCCCAGAAAACCTTCACTCCCACACCATAAGGTCAAAGATTCAAGAAAGCTGACATCTTAACATCTCCTTTCCCTTCAAAGTTCCAATAAATGTATCTTGGAATTAGACAAGGGCTCAAGAGCCCAGTTCTGGGGCCCACTGCGGTCAGTATGCTGGATAGTGAAGGGATCTGTTGTGACTTAAGAAACTCTTGGGGCCATTTTATCTCCATTCCTGTCAAAAATTTTCTGGCCTCAGCCATCTGGACTCACCACTGACTTCAGGCGAAGAACTGTGGACCAGCTTGAGAAGGGGCCTCACCAGACTGGACGTGGGGACAGAGGCCCGGGCATTACTCAGAGTAGGTGTGGGTAGCCGGCCAGGGGTTACTGTGGGGCGTGGAGTCAACACAGCTGGAAGCCCAGAGCTCGGAGGCCGAGGTGCTGGGGCCAACGGAGGAACAGGAGTCAGTCCATCCCGTGGGGCCTGTCTCACTACAATCTTCACCACGCCTGTATTATTCACCATGGTTGGTGGCACTGCAAGAGAAAGCTACATTGAGAAAGTAGAAAAGAAACAAGAAACCCAAAGGATGGAAGAAGTCCAAGGGCAGAAGAGGGAAGCAGACCAATATTGGAGATACTGGTGAGGAAAAACAATACTGAGGGAAGGTCGGACAGACAGTAGTAGGCCAGGGCATGCCTGGAAGGACCAAGGCCTGCAAGAGCTAAGTAGGAAGGCCAGGAGCCTCACCCTGGTTAGCAGCAAGCGGAAGGCTGAGGCCAGTGGGGGCAGGGGTGGTGCTGGGGGTCGAAGAAGGCAGCACAGAAACAGGGGTGGGGCCAGGGGTCGGGGCCACGGCCTGGATGAGGGCCACATGGGCAGGCTGGCTGATGAGGTGGTGCTGCCCCCCTGCTGACACCAGGTGCACCACATTCCCTGGGATAAAGGAAGAGAGAGAGAGAGAGAGAGAAGCAGCTATCAGCCGGAGGGAGGCAGAGAAGCAGGGCAAGAGGAGAAAGAACAGAGGAGATAACGTCATCTTCATCAAAAACTTCCTCCAATGATTCCCCTTGGCCACACCCACCAAACACAAGAGAAAGAAACACAGGCTGACATTTTAAAAGAGCCATGAAAAACAAGAGGACAAGGAAGAAGAAAAAGGCAGGACAGGGGGTGGGTTTTACCTACTTTGCAGCGGGCGGGGCTGCCCCACGGCAAGCTGGCGCACCTGGGCACCAGTCAAAGTCAGCTTGTTGCCCTGGATTTGGAAGGTGAGAGGTTTGCTTCCCCCTGCACTAGCCACTGGACGTTGTGCCAGTGAGGCCAACTGGCTGATGCTGACCACTTCACCTGCTATGAATAAAGAAGGACTTAATGTATACAGGGCTCACTCCACTCAATGCTACTTTGCAGACTCTCATGAGGCACAAGTCTCAGTTCCTCCAACCCTTCCCCTCAATTTACCATGTTCCAACAAGCATAGCCTTCAACTAGTCTTAACTTTTCACATTCTCCTCCTTCCAAACCCACTTATTTGCTTAACAATCTCCTTTACATCATCTAATGGCCTTCTACCATACTGAGCTAATCACTACCCCCTTCTCTATGTTACCCTTTTACTACGAATGATTTTCTACCACTAGGCTTAGCTGTCATCTCCTCAACTAGATTGTGAACTCCTTGAGGGCTCTTACTTGATTATGAGTTATCAATGTCTGATGAAATACCTAATATATGTTAGCTACCTATATATGATACTCTCCCATGTTCTTAAGCTTTTCTTCTCCAGCTCCAGGGCATATAAGCCTTCCTCCCATCTAAAGTCCCTCACCCTCAGAGCCCTGGGAACTTACAGGGCAGGCGAGCTTGCATATCAGGAGACAGGATGAGGCGCTGTGGTGCTGGAGTAGGAGCTGGTACTGCAGTGGTGGGAACAGTGGCTGTTGTGGTAGAAGTGGTGGCAGCAGCAGAAGGGAAGGTATAGCCCGGTGGCACTGTCAGAGGCTTCAACAGGCTAGATGAGCCTGGGGGTGGGGCAGGACTCAGGCGAACAGGGGCAGGTGGGGCTGGCTTCAGGGACAGGGTTGGTGTGGGAGGCCGTGAGGTCCCACTCAGGACCCCCAAAGGGGAAGGCAATACTGCAGACACAAAGAAAACATCTGTCAGATATACCTTGACCAGAGCCTTAGCCAGCTCCCAACAGCTTCCATACATACTCCTTTCTAGCCCAACAAACCCCATACTCATCTCTAACTCATCTCCAAGTTCTCAAACACTCTAATTTCATTTACTTCTTCCCCAATCTGACCAATCTATATGAAGTACTCTCCAACCCAACATTCTGGCTCCCTTGCAACTTACCCTGGGGGAGAGGTCCACTATTTGGCTGCAGTGGGGGCAACAAAACAGGGCCAGGAGGCCGGGATGCTGGAACAAGTGGGGGTCCGGCAGGTGAGGCTGACACCATCAGTGGTGCTGGCAGCACTGGAGGGATTGGGCCAGGGGTAGGCTGAGCTGAGAGCTCGGGGCCTGAGGGGGGTCGGACTGGGACAGGACCCAGAAGGGCCCTTGGGCTATTCACTACCACCACTGTCCGGCCTTCTTGCTTGGGCACTGGCTGCAGCATCCTATGAGGAAAAAACAAGGGGGTAAATAGGTAAGGAGGGAGAATAAGGACTAAGAAAAAAAGAACGAAGACAAGACCCAAAAGAGAAAGGGGAAAAAAATCTGAGATAACCAAAATGCACTAAGCAGGGAAAGGGGGGAGAAATCAATGATAAACACAAGAGCTTCTAGTTATTTTCTCCTCTAACCCCTCCTCCACAGCATTTTGCCTCCATCCCAAATAAACATTCTAGCTCTAAGTCTCCAACTCTTTCTTTTCCATCCCAATCCCCCCAGCCACCTGTAGCTACTCATTCTAGGAATCCATTCCCTTATTCTTTAGCCTTGATACCTGTTGACCTTCATCTTGACTGGCTTGGGCCGGGGTGGAGGGTCAGGAGCAGTAGCCACCTCTAGCAGTACCCGATGAGACAGGCGGTGCCGGGGTAGAAATGTGTCAGCCTCATATCTAGAGACTCGACCCTCCAGGCCAATAAGATCAAAACGACCCATGTCTATCCGCTGGCACAAGAAGGAACACAAAAGCACGGTGTCAAAGGGATCAATATGGCAATAATTTCTTGGGTATGACACCAAAAGCACAGATAACCAAAAAATACTGACAAATTGAACTCCATCAAAGGACACTATCAACAGAGTGAAAAGACAACTCTTAGAATGGGACAAATATTTGCAAATCATGTATCTCATAAGCGGTTATATCTAGAACATAAAAATTCCTACAGCTCAGTAACAAAAACACAAACAACTCAATTTAAAAATCAGCAAAGGCCTTTAACAGATACTTCTCCAAAGAGAATATACAATAAGCACATGAAAAGCTGCTCAGCGTCATTATAATTAGGGAAATACAAATGAAAATCACGAGATACTACCTCATACCTATTTAGATATTACTAAAAAACAAAGACAAAACACACACACACACACACACACACACACACACACACACACAAAGTGTTGGCAGTCACTATGGAAAACAGTATGGCAGTTCCTCAAAAAATTAAAAATAGAATTACTACTTACTATATAATCCAGTAATTCCATTTCTGAGTATACAGTCATGAACTACATAATGACATTTCAGTCTATGAAGGGCTGCATATACAATGGTAGTCCTTTAAGATCATACTAGAGCTGAAAAATTCCTACTGCCTGGTGGCATCTAGTCATCCTAATATTGCAATGCAACTTATTACATGTTTGTGGTAATGCTGATATAAACAAACCTAATGTGCTACCAGTCTATATGTGCTAAAGGCATAGAGCACATATACATATAGTACATAGTATTTAATAATGATAAATAAGTGTATTACAAGTTTATGTATCTACCATATTACATTTGTTATTTTAGAGCTTACTTTTTCTACTTATTAAAAAAAAAGTTTGCTATAAAACAGTATGCTGGGTTAGGTCAGCAGCAGCCTCATACGTGTGTCTTGTTGTATCATTCTCTTGTGCTCCACTTTGTCTTATGTTCTTTTGTAAATTTAATGTGCACAGTAATCTCCTACACCTTCACATTCGTTCACCACTCACAGCTTCCAGTCCGACAAGCTCCATTCATGGTAAGTGCCCTGTACAGGTGGTACCATTTTTTAACTTTTATACCATATTTTTACTGTACAGTTTCTATGTCTGGATAGACAAATACTATTGTGTTATTATTGCCTACAGTAATCATTCTAGTACGCTCTTCAGGCTTACAACCTAGAAGCAATATGCTACACCATACAGCCTAGCTAGGTAGTAGGTTACACCATTAAAGTCTGGGTTAGTGCACTCTACGATGTTTGCCACAATGATGATATCACCAAGAGACACATTTTTCTTAACATATCCCCATCATTAAGCAGAGCATGACTGTATATCCAAAAGAGAACTGAGGGTCAGGAACTACTGGGTTGACTAAACAATTCATTTTGTCTTTTTCTGTACAATGGCTCTAGTAGTGCTTGTCTTTAACTTAATTGGAAACAATTTTGTTAGATTTATTGTGACTGCTGTCATACCAGGGTGCATTAAAAAAATATTTATCAAAATTGGTGAATTTTTGTGTAGCCATTTTAGTATTGAAAATGTAAGAAAATATGCAACATTTTTAGCGTATCATGCTTTATTTTTTTAAGAAAGGTAAAAACGCAACCTAAATGCAACATAAGATTTGTGCAGTGTATGGAGAAGGTGCTGTGCCCCATCAAATGTGTCAGAAGTGTTTTGCTAAGTTTTTTGATACTACTGACATTTTGGCCAAATAATTCTTTGCTGTAGGGCTGTCTTATTTATTTTAAGAGGTTTAGCAGCACCCCTGGCCTCTACACACAAGAAGCCTATAGCAGGAAAGAGCCAACATACTCAAAATATCCAAGTGAATAAAGTTATTGGTGAAAATGAAAAATGTTGTCTTTTATTTTACAGAAGAAAACCATATGGACTTCTTGGCCAACCCAATATATTTCATTCACATGTGGGATGTAAAATTGAAAGCAAGAAATGAGCAAAGACAATAAACAAACAAAACCTGAGACACAAACAACAGTCTGGTAGTTAAAGGAGGAAAAGGGGAAGTGCATAGAAAAGGGTAAAGGGAGTCAAATATATGGTGGCAGAACAAGACCTCACTTTGGGTGGTGAACACACAATGCAATATATAGATGATGTGCTATAGAATTGTACACTTAAAACCTATATAATTTTATTAACCAATGTCACCCCAATATGTTTATTAAAAGTTTTTTTTAAAAGAGAGAACTGAAAGCAGGGACTTGGACAAATACTGTATGGTACCACTTATAGGAAGTACCCAGAGTACTCAAAATTTCTTTTAAATATTTTATTTTTTTATTTTAATGAGAGGGGAAGGGAAAGAGAAACAGAGGGAGGGAAAAGTCGATGTGTGAGAGAGATACTTATTAGTCAACTCTCACACACCCGCAAAAGGGGACCCAGGCCCATAACCCAGGCAACATGCCCTGACCAGGAATTGAATTGGCGGCACTCTATCTGCTGAGCCACACCAGCCAGGTCTAAAGTATTCAAATTTACAGACAAAAAGTAGAATGGTAGCTGCCAAGAGTCGGGGGAAGGGGGAGAATGGGGAGTTAATATTTAATGGGTACAGAGTTTAGTTTGGGTAGACAAGAAAAGTTCTAAAGATGGATGGTGGTAATGGTTGTACAACAATGTGAACATACTTAATGCCACTGAATCATGTGCTTGAGATGGTTGAATAGTAAAATTTGTTATGTATTTTACCATAATAAAAACAAAAATGGGGAAGGGGTAGGAAATAGCCCAAAAGAATGACAAGAGTAGAGCAAAGTAATAGTTAAGTATTATTAACATGCCAGGCTCTTTCAAAAAAATTAACACAATTCTCACAAACTACTGCAGAACAGTCCATATAATCTCTATGTTGAAGGGCAAGCAAAACAGGGTTAGAAGTTAATAATTAGTTTGCCCCAAGTCACACAGCTAAAAAACGATGAAACTAGGGGAATAATGCTGAGATGACAGGAGAAGGAAGGATGCAAAAGATCAGACTCTCGTCTAAAGTGAAGGTTTGTGGTAGGGCCAATAACCTTGGGGGCAAACTACTTACCTGGAGGGGATGGATATCAGTGGCCCTTAGGACCAGAGAGGCAGTGCTGAAGCAAATGCCTGGGGTGATGAAGGGGGAAGTCACAGGTCGAGGGTCAAACAGGTTTGGATGGTTGCAGACCTTTCGCAGCTGCATCAAAATGTTGATGACGCTCATGAAATGGCCAGTGGCTAGTGTCTCCTTAGTTCTAGGAGAAAAGAAAAATAAATGGGGTATCCTGACTGGCACCTCTGACCTCTGCTTCAGTCTAGAGTCCCAGGGCCTACCCTCAGTCCTCCCTTACGTGGTCTGTGCCATGAAGTCATCATAGAGGCAGCGCTGGCGCTTGGAGAGCCGGCAGCGGATAACATGCTCATACTTTTTAGGCATCTGCTTCTCAACATCCACCTTAACTCGGCGTAGCAAAAAAGGCCGCAAAACCTAAATGCAAATAATCAAGAGGCTGACAAGAGAACAATGGACACTGAGCCATAGTTTAGCTTGTCTAGCTGGATGTTGGCTTGATAACCAGCTGGGTGCTGCCTTAGCCCATCACAGTAAATACTCATGGAATATGCCAGGAACTGATCACACAAATATGAGTCAGATGCAGGCATTCCCTTCCTCTCAAGAAATTTCCTTCTGCTAAAGGAGACCCCCCATAAAAATTATACAACATAAGAAGTGATAAAGAGAGCACTGAGAACAAGACGATGAAATTAAGTCCAGGAGAGAAGCTGAGAACAAAAAGTGGCGCAGTGACAGCAGCACAGAAAACAAAAGGCAAATCTGAGATCTCAGAAGGTAAAATATGATAGGACACAGTCATCAAGGTAATGTGGAAGAAGTGAAGAGGGATAAAAAGGTATAGTTAAGGAAGACTTCTTGGTTTCTAGTTCAATTTAACAAAATGATGGTGTGATTTACCAAATGGAATAAAAATAATAGGCTACAAAGCTTGAGATGTTTGGGTTAGAATATAGTAAGTTCAAGAACAACTTTAAAAATATCAAGTCAAATTTAAATATAGGTTACATGGTCTACAGATTTGAGAGAATAAAAACACAAATTAGAGTCTTTAAAGCTTTATAAATGAGTATGCTTATAAGATACATAAATTGGGAGGCAGAAAAGTAAAGATCAGAATGATGAGAAATATTACTTAAAAGCTGGACAAGCAAAGAGGAGCCAGAAAAGACAAGAAAGGGAGGAAAGTGGAGGGGTGGAGGGAGAGAAAAAGAGGGGGGAGGAGAGAAACAAAATACGAAATTGAGGAAAGCTGGGAAAAAAGAAATCCAAGCAGGGACTGATAAACAATAGCATTCTACTCAGAGAGTAGAGTAAAGACAGAAATGTCACCATTAAAGAAAACAAGTAGAACGATGACTAGACAAGGTCAGTTTGGCAATGGGTTAGTCACTGGAACACTGCAGCTTGACATCTGGGTCAATTCCATCTATCTCTGCCTAAATTCCCTTTCCCTAAGTGTTTCTGCCCTTAGGTCCTCTCACCTTTCCCAATACCAGTGACAAACTGTTACAGGTCCTACCTTGTGGAGGCGTTTGACTAGACCTTCATTGTACTCTTGGCTACCCTCAATCATGCCAGTTAGGGGGTTAGAGAACCATTCTTTGAACTCGCGGTGAGACTGGAAGACATGGGGCATCAGAAAGTGCATCAAAGACCACAGCTCCATGAGACTGTTCTGCAAGGGAGTTCCTGTCAGGAGCAGGCGTCTCTGGCTGCGAATAGAGAGAAGAAATTAGAAGAAGGATGGTCAGCCAGTTCTCAACTCTCTGAGCATCCCACCCTTCAGACCAAGTCAACCTTTCCATGAATCCCCATCTCCATTTCCACCTGTTGAAGTTGAGCAGTGACTGCCAACGCTGTGACTTGAAGTTCTTGATGTTCTGAGCCTCATCCAGAATGAGATAGCGCCAGTTCTTGCGACGAAAGGCCTGGTGGTCCTGCAGCACCAGCTTGTAAGATGTGATACACACATGGAAGGCATTGGGCTTGGTCCAGCCCTGAGGTGTCAGAAGCAGCAGACGGTGGGGTAAAAAAAAAAAGGGGGGGTAAGGTCCTTATGGGACAGAAATTGGGTTAGGAAAAAACAAAGTCCCAGGAGCAGAATGAAGCAACAGAAAGGGGAAAGAAACTCATCTGAGGAAAGAGCCTAAAAGAAAATGAGGTGCTGGGCAGGGAGGGAAGGGGTGTTCACATGGAGCTGCAAACCTGCCGCTTGAGCTTCCTCTCTTTCTGGGCTCCATAGTAAGTGAGGATTTTAAAGCTGGGGCACCAACGCTTCAGCTCCATCTCCCAGTTCAACATCACACTGGTGGGGACAATGATCAAATGGGGACCCCAGTTACCTGTTTAGCAAAAGAACGAGAGATGTGTAACATGATAACTATAGTCAGTACTGTACTGCACATTTGAAAGTTGCTTAGATCTTAAAAGTTCTCATTGTAAAAAAAAATTTTTCAACGTGTATGGTAACAGATGTTAACCAGACTCAATTGTGGAGATCATTTCTCAATGAATACAAATATCAAATTGTTATGTTGTACATCTGAAACTAACATAATACGTCAATACACCTCAATTAAAATAAGATACAGAAAGATTTTAAAGGGTGGGAGGGAAAGAATTAAAGATGGGCCCTGAACTGGTATGGTTCAGTGGGTTGGACGTTGTCCTGCAAACCAAAAGGTTGTCAGTTCAATTCCCTGGCAGGGCACATGCCTGTATTGCGGACCAGGTCTCAGCTGGGGATGAGAGAGAGGTAACCAATTGATGTTACTATTGTACATTAATGTCTCTCTTCCCCTCTCCCCCAAAATAAATAAAAATTTTCAAAAACGATAAATAAAAATAAAATCTTGCCCTCACTGGTATAACTCAGTGGATTGAGCACAGGCTGCAAGCAAACCAAAGAGTTGCTGGTTCAATTCACAGTCAGGACACATGCCTGGATTGCGGGCCAGGTCCCCAGTGGGGGACGCGTGAGAGGCAACCGCACACTGATATGCCTCTCCCTCTCTTTCTCTTCTCTCTAAAAATAAATAAAATCTTTAAAAACAAATAAAAATAAAATCTTTAAGAAAAACATTTCTTTTTAAATGAGAAATGGTAGAGATCTACAAGGAAACTTTAGGGTTCTTCATCCTTACGCCTAACTCTCACCAGTCTGTCCTAATGGCCCCCCCTAAGAATCGAAGCACTTATGTTGGCCTCCCTACACGAGGGGATGACCCAAAAAAACCTGGAATTATCTTCTGGAGGATAGGCCCCTTGTAGTCCAGGTCCCACCACCCGTTAGGTGAGTGTTCTAGGAACCCATCTGTATCAGTGTACCAGCTGGCATCATTGTGAGAGGCTGTGTTTGGCTTCAGTGACATTTTCTTGAACACTTTCAACATGTTTGCCCATTTCATGATGGGTGACTTACTAGTGTACCTTCCTACACCATGCTGACTGTTCAGCAGTTTTGGCATGACCCCCGTGCCCCATCCTCCCTATTTATCCAGTCTTGCTCCAAGCGATTTCTTTTTTGTTTCCCTGGAAGAAAAAATTCCTCAAAGGGAAATGTTTTGCCAACGTGAAAGAGGCAACATGAAACAAAAAAACAGCAGAAGCACTAAAAGGCATCAAAAAATCAACAGGTTCAAAAACTGTTTTGAGCAATGAAAAAAATGTCTCCATAGGTGTACTGCATCAAATGGAGAGCACTTGGAAAGTGAATGAAATTTAAACATGTAGAAATACAATTTGTTATAAATAAATTCCAGGTTTGGGGGGGGTGAGCCCCCCATTTGTACAATTACTGACCAGTCAATGAAGCTACTAATACCATCCTACAGCTGGAGTCACCATTAAATAAGCTCCCCAAGGAGTTGGCTAAGGAGACCAAGCGAAAGGGCCCTGCCTAGTACCTTTCTCACAGGCCAAGTGCGCAAGCAGGGAGATGGTCTGAATCGTCTTGCCTAGCCCCATCTCATCAGCAAGAATGCCATTAAGCTTCTTCTCATACATAGTAACCAACCAGTCCAACCCAATGTGTTGGTACTCCCGGAGTTGGCCCCGCAGAAGCAATGGGATAGGCGTCTTCACCTGGTAGGGAGAGAGATGTATGGTGAAACCGAGGCATTCATCACTCAGTAACAGGAAAGTCAATATGAGGAAGCAGAAGCTGAGGTCTAGGAATACCTGGGTAGTGGCCAAGGTGTAACCCTTGGGCTGGAGACTTTCAGCTGCTGCAGCGATGTCAGTAATTTCTTTCTTAGGGCCAAGAGTGGTGGCGGGCCCTGGGGTGGGAGGTCCACTGCCCCCATCTGCCTCACTCTGCTCTTCATCCCGGGCAAGCAAGTACTCTACCCCAAAGTCATCCTCCTTCTCCTCTTCCTCATCTGCTTGGCTCTGTGACTGGGACTCCTCAGATGACTCAGACTCAGATTCCTCTGATTCTGAACTACCACTTGTTTCTTCCTCCTCTGAATGCTCATCTTCCTCGTCCTCGCTCTGCTCCTCAGCAGAGTCTAAAGCACAAGACCTAGGCTTAGCACTCACCATTGAAAAGCACATTGAAAAGTACCACTGAAAAGCACTACTTTTCAGGGCCGACCCTCCCAGCTTCTGCCTTATGACCACACATTTACCTGACTGACTGCTACTATTCTCTTGAGGAGCCTCTTCAGCTTCTGTTACCCCCTCTGGTTCACAATCAGAACTGTTAGTGTCAACCTCATCTTCATCTTCCTGTTCACTACTCCCAGAACCTGGGACAGAGGCATCAGAGGCATAGGCTCCTGCATACCGCTGTAGTAGCTCCTCCATAGACAGCTCACCTGGAAAAGAAACAAAGGGTAAGTTTTGGGTGCTTCAGGGAAAATGAGTAGGAGATATCTGAGAGGTGCCAGTTCATTTTACCTAGGTCTCTGTAGGCAATGCTAGGCGTAGGTCCAAGGGAAGACTAAAACAAAGTTTATTTTCATTACCAGCTACCAAAGCCAAGCCTTATAACATGGGCTAGAACCATGGATGGTGCCACCCTCCACTAGGAAGGACAGTATCAATCTAATGACCCTCCCTTTAAGGTACAGATAAAACATAACCAATATCCTCTTACAATGGCTCTTCCCTCCATGAGCTCTCACATCACTTTGTTCAAAATTCCATCATATTCTACTTATAATTATTCATTTATAAGTCTGTCTTTGACATTAGAACTAGAGTTCTTCCACAGAGAATAAATGTGTCGTATTCATTTCTTTATTCCTGCCACTCTACAGAGGAGACACCAAAGTGTATGTGCATTACAATGTCTAGTGAATGTCACCTTCTCGAGCCAACTCGCTCAGCTCCATGGCATGATCCACCTCCCCTTCCAACTGCTCCTCAGCTGCTATCGTATCCTCTTCATCCTCCCCTAGGAAAGAGAGTAAAACAAGATCAGTGGGGACAGAGACACAAGTGGAAGAGGTAAGAAAGCCTGAAACATTAGATCCAAACTATTCAAGGGTTATGGGGCAACAGGATAAAGAAAACAGGCCTGACCTTCATCCTCATTGGCAGTGAACTCTTCGTCATCCTCATCTGGATGCCAAGGTTGTTTGTTTCGCTGTGTAACAGAGGAAGGTGGGGATTTTACCTGTATGTCAAAGGATAAAAAGGTAGAGGGCCTAAGGTCAGAGCAACAGGAGAAAGGCACAATGTTGAATACGATGCCACAAAATAAGTCTCTCTGTGCCTCTGGCAGAGTCCCAGTGCAAGGATGCAATCAAGGGTTTTCTTTCAGCACAAGCTACCAAATCTTGGCCCAACTGCCTGGGGGAGGACCTGTGAAAGTGCTAGGTAAGAAATACAGGCCCCCAACACCATTCCCATGCACTCGGACATATGAAGTCACAAAAGACCTTGGTCTAAAAAAGACTTCAAGTTTACCATCTCAGCTTCAAATCTACAAACCAATAAGGGAGTAATTTCATAGAAGTAGCAAAGGCCAGAATATGTGTTTTCAAGCTCACGCAGCAGTTTAAAGAGTAGAGTATAGCCCTGACTGGTGTGGCTCAGTGAGTTGGGTGCCGTCCTGAGAACTGAAAGGTCACCAGTTCAATTTCTGATCAGGATACACACCTAGGTTGCAGGCCAATTCCCCAGTTGGGGTCGCAGAAGCAAGAGATTAATGTTTCCCTCCCACATCAATGTTTTTATCTCCCTCTCTTTCTCTGTCCCTTCCCCTCTGGCCAAAAATAAACAAATAAATAAAATCTTTTTTAAAAAGCAGAGTACAGTACACTTTTCCACTACAGCATTAGAAACTGACCATCCCAGACTGCAACTTGCCCCAAATGCAGATTCTTTCCTATCCATCCCCCAAATGAGAACCCCAAAATTACCTTTACCTAGGGAGAACTCCAGAAAACAACAACCAACCTTATAGACCAGAATGCCATCTGAGAACCTCTCCTCCTGTCCCCCCGAGCCCTCCCTTCACCCTTTCTGCCCATACCTTCAGTGCTTGAGAGGGCTCTTCCTCACCGCCATCTTCAGGCCCATCTTGGGTATCACTATCATGAGATGATGGGGTTCTTGAAAGGCTGGAAGGCCCTCCTAGCAGCTGAGGGGGAAGGGAACGGAGCAGCTCTTCCAGTGGCAGTTCTCCCTCGCGTCTAAGCAGCTCAATCTCACGCCTCTGGGTCTCTGCATCATTGCCTTCCTGTTGTTCCTCAACCTCAATCGTCTCCTCATCATCTTCTTCCTCCTCCTCTTGGGGCTGGAAGTCCCCATCTATAGCAGGAGAACAAGGTCACAAAGTCCACGGGCCCCTGCAAGCCACAGGGTGGGTTTTCAGCTCTTGAAAGGGTACATGAGGAAGAGTAGCAGAGCCAAAGAGGACACACACCTTCGTCATCCAGCTGGGAAACTGGGGGTGGAGGACTAGAGGCAGCTGAGGAAGAGCCAAGGCAAGGGGAGGAGCCAGCTTTACTGGAGGCTGGAGGCTGGTTGAGGCTCTGAGACAGAAGGTCTGAGTACTTTTCAGTTTGCCCCACAATGAAGTCCAGGTGCAGGTCCAGAGCTTTTTTGCGCTTTTCCTCCAGCCGGGACTGTTGCTTGAATTGCACCACCTGCCACAAGCATGATATGGATGGTTCACCAAGATAATCTTTTATTCATATACTCTTTACTCAACATTTAGGGAAGCCTTCTCTACTCTCAGCCCTGGACTGGCTTTTTAGAAGGAAGAACTAAATAACCTTAAGGGTGCTTCTGAGGGAAACACAAAAGGGAACAAAGGGAGAAAGGAGTCAGCTTAGCTTCAGGCAACAGAGAAACATTTGCAATCATATCTGGAACTGATCCTAAAGCCTAAGTAGCTCTTCCCTAAGTGGAAATGAGAAAGCCATTCCCAGCATTAGAAAGCCAGGTATTAATGGCCAGGGACATGCAAAAGAAGGACCAGTTTGAAGTGGAAAGGAAAAGAAAAGGAACTGGCAGGGCACAAAAGACTGAAAATATAGAGAAAAGCCAGGTAGCTCTTGAGAAACAATAGCAAGTTAAGATATGTGAACAACTTAATGAGAACTTTAATGGTACAAACAGGTATTAGAAAAAGCATGCTAAATGCCCTATAAAGGACAGATGGCCTAGAGGAGCCAGTCAGTCCTACTAACAATCCCCCCTCAAAATGGTCAGGGAACCTGATAGACATTTCTTCAAAGAGGACACACACAGGACCACTAATCATCAGGGCAGTGTAAATTAAAACCACAATGAGATATCACCTCATACCTGCCAGAATGGCTATGATCAACTAGTCAACAAAAAGTGTTGGTGAGGAAGTGGAGAAAAGGGAACACTTGTGCACTGTTGGGATTGCAAACTGGTGCAGCCACTATGAAAAACAGTATGGCGGTTCCTTAAAAAATTAAAAATAAAACTACCATATGACCCAGTAATCCCACTTCTGGGAATTTATCCAAAGAAACCTGGAACATTAATTCGAAAGAATATATGCACCCCTGTGTTCACTGCAGCGTTATCTACAATACCCAAGATACAAAGCAACCCAAGTGTCCTTTGATAGACAAAGGGATAACAAAGATGTGGTACGTATACACAATGAAATATTACTGAGGCATAAAAAGAACAAAATCCTGCCATTTGTGACAACACAGATAGACACAGAGTATTATGCTAAGTGCGATAGTCAGACAGAGAAGACAAACACCACATGATCTAACTTACATGTGGAATATAAAAAAAAAAAAATAAGCAAACAAACAAAACAGAAGCAGCCCTGGCTGGTGTGGACTGAGTGCCAGCCTATGAACCAAAGTGTCTCTGGTTTAATTCCCAGTCAGGGCACATGCCTGGGTTGCAGGCCAGATCCTCAGTTGGCACGTGAGAAGCAACCACACATTGATGTTTTTTTCCCTCCCTTCCCCCATCTCTAAAAATAAATAAATAAAATCTTAAAGGAGGGGAAAAAAAACCCAGAAGCAGACTTATAGATACAGAGAACTGATATGTGACAGAAAGGAGGGCTTTAGGGGGGCTGGGTGAAAAAGATGAAAGGATTAAGAAGCACAAATTGCAATTACAAAAAAGTTGTGGTTATGTAAAGTACAGCATGGAGAATATGGTTGATAACATTTTAATAACTATGATGTCAAGGTGGTGCTGAACTTATCAAGGGATCACTTTATAAATTATATGGATGCCTGACCACTATATTGTATACTTGAAACCAGTATAGTATAATATTGAACGTCAACTATAATTAAAAAATGAAAATTTAAAACTATCCCCAATCAGTGGATTGAGTGCCGGCCTGCGAACCAAAGAGTTGCTGGCTCGATTCCCAGTCAGGGCACATGCCTGGGTTGCAGGCCAGGTCCCCAGATGGGGGCATGCAAGAGGCAACCACACATTGATGCTTCTTTCCATCTCTTTCTCCCGCCATTCCCCTCTCTCTAAGAATAAATAAATAAAATATTTTTTAAAAAATCCCCAAAGACAGGGCCCATTTCCACTGTACTTTCTTCTTCACAGCACTTAATGAAAGAAAGGTCCAAAGCACAACAGAAATGTCATTAGAGTTGCGTGAAATTATAATATTCGTTTACTCACAAACTGATCATTCCTGCTACCATGCTACCCACCAACCAAACCCAAGGGATCTACCTTCCCAAACCCTGCTCCCTACCTTCTCCACATTGCTCCAGAACTGCCTGACATCCTTGGCCATGGTGGAGGCGATTCGGCGCAGCTTGGCCTGCTCCTCCCTCCGGGCCCGTTCCTCTTTCTGCCGCTGCTCCTCGTGGTGCCGAATCACCATTCGCACTACCTGTGGGAATTAGAAACCAGTATAAAAGCACTCCAAGGCCAGATCCCAAGTCAAAAGCAAAGAAAATAATAAAAGCCAGGAAACAGGAAAGCCAGCTTGCCTCTTTAGAGTATGAGCATTAATAACCATCCTACACTGTTCTGTTTGGTTTCCTTCCAATCAACCCATCTATCAAAAAAAAAAAAAGCAAACCTGGAAAAGAAATGGAAAGTAGGCCCAGCTGAAGACATACATACCTTACGGGCCACACCCCGTTTCCAACGGCGCTCCTGAGCAAAGTCCGCAGAGAGCCACTGCATCTCTTCACATAGATAGTCCCAGTGGCCTTTGGGGCGGGGAGGCTCGGGAACTTTAGGCAGCCTCTTCAGTGACCAGAAACCCTCCTTCCGCAGCTCAGCAATCCGAGTCTCAATCTCAGCCTCCTATGGAGGGAGAACTAGGTCAGTCAAGTTACTGGACATATACTCCACCTCGTGACCATGGCTGAATTACTGAGCACTGACTATATACAAGAACTGGCTCAACTTGAGTGTTTTATACTTAAGTCCACATACCAATTCTACAAGTAGGTATTATACTCTTTTTCAAATGAGTGAAAAAAAAATTAAGGAGATTACATGATATACTTGAGATCACATAGCCAGGAAGAATTAACAAGCTGAGAACTAAAAATATGTCTTTCTCCATTCCCCATGAATATAGGTAAGACTTGGGCAAACATATCCCAAGGCAACTTCTCAGAGAAGCAAGGAGCACAAGTTTCCTTACTGACTCTAGATACAAGGGTTCTTATCACTGTAGAATTCTACTTATACAGGAGTGTGTTCATGTTTAGAAGTATGCTATAAAGCTCAACCTACACAATCTTGTTTGCCTTCAAAAAATACTATTTTTAGAAAAATGTATTTTGGTGAAAATACTAAGAAGTTATACGCCAAAACATTAACAGAGATTACTATAACCAAATAACAATATTGTTTCTACATTGATTATCCAGGGTGGAGCAAAAGCAGCTCTAGAGTTGTTAAGTATATGAAACAGTTTATTATTGTATTATTTTCCATATGAACTATAAACCCACTTTACTTTTGCCCCATCTTGTATTTCATAAGGGGGGAAAAAGCATTTTAAATTTTTTTCATTTAACAGAGGTGACTTAAAAAACATAAGACAATTGCCCTCATTATTCTTGTCTCCCTATAAAAACTAATCGAGAGAAAATAACAGCCAGAGATGAGTCAGGGAACTAAATGGCCTGATGGTGAACAAAGTATTTTAAAAATGGGCATTTAGACCAACGGCTCTCAAATGTGAATATTCATCAGAATCATTTGAGATGCTTTTTAAGACAGATTTCTGGGCCCTACCCTTTAGTTTCAAATGGGTAGGTGGAAGAGAGGCACTAAGAATTTGTATTTCAAAAAAAAAAAAAAAAAAAAAAAAAATTTGCATTTCTATCAAGTTTCTAGGTGATGCTCATGCTGCAGACCCAAGGACTACACTTACCACTGGACAAATAAGCAGAAACCAGTTAACCCTTTTTTTCCTCTTTTCAAATTTTTTTTTCTTTATTGACCCCAGAGAGAGGAAAAAGAGAGGGAGAGAAACATCAATGTGAGAGAGAAACATTGATCAGTTGCCTCTTGCACATGCTCCAGCTGGGGACTAACTCCGCAACCCAGGCCTGTGTCTTGACCAGAAATTGAACCCTGGACCTTTTGGTTTGCAGGATGATGTCCAACCATCCATACCAGCCAGGGCAACCAGTAAATCTTAAGAGCCTCCCAGCTCACAAAGCACTTTTATGTCTTTGATTTAAACCTAACGGCCTACAGACAATTACATCACCCTTATCTTATGAAAAGAAAATGAAGCTCAGAGTTTAAACGACTTACTCAAGATCAAGTACGTTAAGGCAGAACCCATACACCACAAGAAAAGAAATGTTAAATATCCATAGAACACAGGAATTTAGGGAAGAAGACTCTCAAGAATCCTCACAAGCCTTTTCTATACCTACATGCTTGGCTTGTTCTGCAATCTCAGCATGGCTCTTCTCCCACTTCGGGCCCTTGTTAGCAAGGTCAGCAACCTGGAGTAAGCTGAGCCCCTCCAGGGACACTGAGGCACCATCTGGGGGTCCTGGAGGTCCATCCAGAGAGGAATCTTGAGCTATATGCTGGGGGGAGATGCCACCTGCCCCACTAGAGGCTGGGGAACTGGATGAGGCAGGGGAAACAGGATTGCTGCCTGTCATGCCGTCCGACACCATCTAGAAAAGGGGAAAAAGAAAGATAAAATGAATGCTTAGCATTGTACCAGGAGTTTAAAGTACATTATTTCACAAGAAAAAAAACTCTGAAGTAAGGTATTAACATCATTTTGTAAACACAAACCTTTGAGGTAAGGTTTTAGTAAGGTGTTTGAGAGGGCAGAAGCAAGCTTCTTACAGAAGCTTGGCATACAAGAGTAGTTATAGTCTAATAGTAATAAAGTAGTATTCTTTAACAGTGAGTATTCAACAATACTACAGCCTCTGATTTCAAATTTTAATGAGCCTTTCAGAACCTCAATGATTTCACTTATGTGAATAAATCCCTATTTTTCCCTCCTTTTCATGGTAAGTATGACAGAGTCACCCACGTAAATAAATTTGAGCTACCACCAAATTCAAAAGGCCTGAAAAGTCAAAAATCACCTAAACCTTTTTATATTCATTACCAGTCTTGGTAGTCTCCCTTACTGGGGAGGTGTGAGGGGAAGCGGGGCGGGGAAGATGCTGTCCTCAAACACCCACCTATTATTTTACAAGGTCCTGCAGAAGCAATAAGTAAAGGAAAAAGTCCTAATTAAATATGGATAGTGAGGGAACTCATGAAATTCACTCCAGCACGCAAGCTTCTGTATGCCACTCAAATTCCTACTCAGCTAAATGACAAAAGACTGCATGTCACAAAATTTCCCAGCTGCTCCAGCTAATTATAAATATCAAATCCATAACCATCAAGCCTACTGTATACAAACCTAGGTCTGTCTAGTGTAAAAAGCCATGGTTTCCCCCCTACTCCCTTAATCTTCTTGGTATGAAAAAAGAATGAACACTACACACATATACATGCCACCCAAAGAAACTGAGCTATTCTCAAATCACAGTCTTAGAAGAAAGTTGTCCCAACGTGCCTTTCCAACCTGGTCTAATTCAACCTTTTTCAGGTAATAAGAAGTTTCCACATTCTCAGAGATCAATGTTACACTAATACCAAGTACAATATAAATATCCAACAGGCTTAACAGTTCATATGAGATTCTCTAAACTCAGTACCCAGGTCACTAGGATCATAGAAATATGGCTAAGACCTGTCATATTTTTTTTTTAAGATTTTATTTGTTTTTAGAGAGAGGGGAAGGGTAGGAGAAAGAGAGGGAGAAAAACACCAATGTGTAATTGCCTCTTGTGCACCCTCCACTGGAAAACTGGCCCAAAACCCAGGCCTGTGCCCTGACTAGAAATCGAACCAGGGACCCTTTGGTTTGCAGGCTGGAACTCAGTCCACTGAGCCACACCAGCCAGGGCAGACCGGTCATATTTCTTCTGCCTCCGAGCCAGAAGACCATAAAGCAGAAGCAGAGAAGGAACTCTCCCCACTTTCAAACCTGTGTCTGCAGAATTGGGAGCTGAGGGTGAGGAGGGGAGGGGCTGCTCTGCATGGTCCCACTCCCAGGCTCCTCTTTGGATGCCTGAAGAACGACTGGGTCGTTGTCACCAATGCTGCTGGCCGAGGGGCTTGCGTCCGGCTGCAGGGCATGCTGGGAGCTGGCCTCATTCTGGGCCACAGGCCACCGGGACCTGCCTTCCAGGGCCCGGGGCCCACTAGGGCGTCCCAGCCTCCGCTCAGGTCCACTGGCCTCTGGAGCACCTAAAGAAGGGTAAAAAGAGTAGAAACGAGATTTAAATATAAAGAATCTTTTAAATTGCCAGAAATAACACTTGAAAAAGATAAATGAACAGTGATTATAGTCTGCATTTCTTGAGCAGCTGCCATGTGTCAGATAGTTTTCTTAGTACGTATTTGATGTATTCTATACCCTCACATCTACCTTATGAACGAGGTACTTTTTAATGGAGTAATAAATGTTTACTTAGTTCCTTCTATATACTGAGGAGCCATGAAGAAACAACTCCTGACCTAAAGGGAGATTATATTCTAATATTTTCTGTATTTTACAAGTTAGAAAGAAATCAGGAAAAAAAGAGACCAAATGACTTGCCAAAGATCACAGTAAAGAGTGGTAGGAGGAAGACTTAAATCTAATGCCAAAACCATGAAGAACAAGCTATTCCTTGGTGGAGCCACTGTGATAAGATCTTTCTCCATCCACAGTCCCAGTTCTATCTTTACAATGTTATCATCCATCCAGAAGTATTAACCTATAATTCCTCTCATTATATCTCAAACACCTCTCCCATTAGCATCAGTCACAAAACATATCCGAACCCTCACCTGTGTGAGCTGAGACCACACCCCCTGTGAAAGTCTGTACTTCCACGGTGCCGCCGTACTGAGGGGAATCACGACTGAAACAAACAAGAGAAGAAAATAGCAGTAAGGACTCAATCCACGTATATCAGCATCCATCAAAGCCTTCTTTACACCAACTTTTGAGGCTTTTAAACATACCCAACCCAGTTCAAAGGCTGGGAAAAAGTTGTAACATTAGGAAAAGCTCTCATTTCAGAAAAATAAAAGCAAATCAAGATTCTGACTCGTGGTAAGAGCAAGAAAGAAAAAGAAGTTTAAAAAGCTTAAGCGTAAAAGATTCCAATTACTGAATGGGGGACAAATAATAAAAAAAAGAAAAAAGTCACATCTAGAACCTCAAAAAGGTGCTGGCTGCTGGCAGCCTTCTCTCCTGCCAGTGAGGACAGAACACAGGCGAAACCACCCTTCCCCAGGGAAGGGCCCCCTGTCTCTCATACCTGCACCACTAGCCACTTCCCCAAATACAAGAACTACAGCAGGAAATATGAGGGGAACAATCACATGTGAGGAAGATCGCATAGCGATGAACCATGGCCCGGAAACAGGCAAGGTTATCCCTCACAAGGCCCGGAAGTGTTTCCCTAGTGTTTAAGGAAATCCCTTAACCACGGTGCTGCCTTTGATTCACTCCCTCCTCCTCAAGATTCACAAAACACAAGCTAACTGGAATCCAAAAAGCTTGCTTGAACTCTTAACCCTACGCTTCATTACCGTCTCTCACCCCTCCCAACAGCCTGACCCAGCATGACCCCTGACCTCTGCCCCAAGTTGCCACTAGCCCTAAGATAGCCCCGCCTCCGCCTAGACTCCCACCCCACCCAACGTGCGCGACAGAGTGGGGGAGGGGCCGGCGCGTGCGCGGCTGGAGGCGGACTCAGCCGGCTGCGCGCATCGCCCAGAGGCTCCCGATAGAACCCAAACCCACGCACACAAGGGTCGCAGGGCTGGGGAGCCTGTTACCCCTGCTCATCAGGGAGCAACCCCCACTACCAGACCGCGAAAGGCTGAGCTAAGGAAGGGTCCGAGCCGCCAGGTCCTCGTATCTGACTAGATAGGGTGGGCACACGCCCCGACTACTCATCCCACGCCCCCCTTCCTCTTCCCGCGCGTCGGGCCTGGGGTCGGTGGGCGGGCAGCAGCACACCTGTGTCCGTCCTCTCAGGGGTCGCTCGCTCGCTCAGGCACGCGTGCGCAGACGGGCGGGAAAAGAGAAGAGACGCTCCAGGCCTAGCACCGGCCGGCCTGGCCCCCCTCAACCTGTCTCTATGGGCGCGCGCCGAGAGCCTCGCGTACCGGCCCCGGGGCCCTGGCCGAAGGTGCGCGCGCAGCACCCCGGGAAGGAGGGAGGGAAGGCGGTGGCGGAATGATGCGCGCGCAGTCACCCGTCAAGGGAGGGGGAACTGTGGAGGGTCCGCCATCTTGTCTCCCTCTCCTTACCTGCGTCCTCGGGGGCATACGCACCACCCCCTTCCCGCGGAAGAGGAGGGGGCAGGGCCCCCTCTTGGCAGCCGCCTTTGCGGCCTTTAAATTCCCCTGGGGCCCGCAGCTACTGCCACCGCTTTGCTTCCACTACCTCTTCTCACGCCACAGAGGTGCTGGCGGTGAGTGGGAAAAATGAGACAGCAGTCCCGGCGAACCGCCGCCGCTTCCGAGGCCTCACCAAAATGGCCGCCGCGGTCTCGGCCGCCACCACCAGCACCAGCACCAGCACCAGCACCAGGGTTATCGCTACCGCCGGCACGGCCCGTCCTCTCGCGATAGACGGTAACTAGAGGTTGGGAAAGCGGAGAGGCTCGCGTGTTAGCGTAGGGCGCTATCCGAAGCGCAAGGAAGGCTGGGAGGTGTAGTCCGCCTGGAGTCTTCGCGCTTGCCCTGCTTGCCCCACTTGCCTCTCTTGCTCCCTACCACATAAGCTATCGCGGAGGCTAGTTTGCGGCTGGCAAGTCGGACCAGTTACCCCATTTTTAACACATTACCTAGAAAGCTGAAACGATTTGTCAGGTATTTTCAGGAAATTAGCAGTGAAGCCTGGGCTTTACCAGAGAGCCGCTTCGATTTACACATGGTATTCCCAATAGCTCCCAAGCACCTGTGCCATCCGTTCGCCAACTTCTAGATTAAGAACCCCTTTGAGAATCCATACCCTAACCCCAGAATAGTATAATAATAAGTTACTTTCTCTGAGGTCACTTTGTGCACTGATTATCTCCTATAATCTCATCAGTATTCCATTTTACAAATGAACTGAGGCTCGTAGATTAACCAGTGACAGAGCCCAAAGGCAAGAGTTATGCCAAACAGTCTAAGTCATAAGAGTGCTCATACTCTCACAAAAGCCCACCGCAGGAGCCAGGTTAGGAAGCCCTGAAAAAGCTCTCATCTCCTCTTCATCCGCTCAGGTTAACTATTATGTCTTCTGCCCTGGCTGGTGTAGCTCAGTGGATTGACAAAGGGTCATTGGTTGGATTCCCAGTTAGGGCACATGCCTGGGTTGCAGGCCAGGTTCCCAGTTGGGGGTGCATGAGAGGCAACCATACACTGATGTTTATCTCCCTCTCTCCCTCCCTCCCTTCCTTCCTCTCTAAAAATAAATTTAAAAAAATATATATATATTTTAAAAACCTCTTACCTATTCTACTCAAAATGTTGATCATTTTCTCTTTGTGTCATTGACTTGAGTCCTATTTGTCCTACAACAAAAAGCAGAAGTTGAAAACTCAAAAACCTAACAGGGCCAGGAAGAATTGTAAATAAAGTGAAGAGAAGGAATTTGAAGAACAGGGGACCATATGCTCTGTCTTGAAGGAACAGCCACTGTTCAAACCACTATTCCAGTCACCCTATAGGAATGTGGGCCAAAATACACGTAAGGGTCACATTCAGCCCAAAGGCTGCCAGTTTGCTACCTGTGGCCTCTTGTGAGCCTCAAGGCACATAGAAGCACCTAGGAGTGGTTTTCTTGATTGAATAAGTGGATGAATGCCCATCCATTTAGGCCCGGTTCAGAGTTTGTTTTGTTTTGTTTTTTAGTCCAGGTTTATGTATTTGAGATTCCATAATAGAACCTTCCCAAGCTTCCAAGAGATCTCACATCTCTTGGTCTTCCCATATACCTATTTGTCCTTTTTCAACTATTCTTTAAAATTTAGCTCAAGGGCCACAACCCCCAAGTGATCTCTCTTGAGCAACTGCAGGCTGGTGTAATACCCCTTCTGGCTCCCACAGCTTCCTAGGCTTCTGAAAGCACTGATTGAATTGTGTCTGGGTTCATGGTCTGTCCACACTACTCCAAAAAGGATTATTAATCCTTTGAGTGTAGGAACATAGTTTATACATGAAAATTCACTATGCCAGTCTCAGAAAGATTATTCAAGAAATTTATTAGTGTGAGCTACTTGCCTTATAATACTTTAAAAAAATAACTGGTATAAGATATATAATCTCAAACTCAAATCCAAATCTTCTATTTCCATGACTATCACCCTGGTCCAGTCACCATCACCTCTTGCTTGGATTACTCCTAATTGGGCTTCCCACTTCCACTCCTGTTTCCCTTTACTCCATTATTCATACAGCAACCAGTGTCCTTTTCATGTAAATTAGATCATGTTTCTCTCAAACTTAAAACCTCCAAATGGCATCTTAGTTCACTGAAATCATCATAGGACAGACATGATAAGCTGAAGAAGCCAAACATAAGAGCATATGCATATGATATCCATTTGTTTAAAGTTCAGGAGCAGGCAAAATTAATTGATGGAGATAACAATCATATCAACAACTATAAGGGAAAGGGGTTTTACTGGGAAGAGGTACAAGGGGGATACTGAAAATGAATTATTAAGCTATGGCCCGAAGGGCAAGCAAGTCCTGCCCACTACCTGCTTTTGTACAGCCTACAAGCTAAGAATGGTTTTTACAATTTCAAGTGATTGAGGAAAAATCAAAATATGACCAATATTTTGTGATACATGAAAATTTTTTCTAATTCAAATTTCAGTGTTCTTAACTAAAGGTTTACTGAAACCCAACCATGTCCATCCACTTACATAGTGTCTATGGCTTCTTTCCTGCTTCAGTAGCAGAGCTGAGTAGGTGTAACCAAAATTAAAGGCCTGCAAAGCCTAAACTATCTTCTGTCTGACCCTTTACCAAAAGAGTTTCCTGATCTCTGTTCTATGTTGTAATTTGCATGAGGTTACTTACATCCATGAGTGTGTACAGATACAAACATCCACTGAGCTGTGCACTTCAAATTTATACCCTTTCACCCTGGCTGGTGTGGCTCAGTGGATTAAGCGCTGGACTGCGAACCAAAGGATTGCCAGTTCAATTCCCAATCAGAGCACAGGCCTGGGTTGCAGGCCAGGTCCCCAGTAGAAGGTGTGTGAGAGGTAATTGCACACTGATGTTTCTCTTTCTCCCTCCCTTCCCTTCACTCTAAAAATAAATAAATAAAATCTTTCTTAAAAATTTATACCCTTTACATACCTTGCAGCACATATTTTATACTTAAATTTTAAAAATAAAATAACTCTACAGGTTACTGACCTCTGTCTACTTTTTTTACTTCATTTACCTCTTGCTCACTATACTATAGACATCATGCCCCTCTACAAACCTTTCATCGAGTTAATTTCTGCTGCTTCCAGAGCTCTCATCTTTTTTGTCTGAGTTTTTTTCTCATGGCTAGCTCTCCCTTTTCAAGAAAGTTCAAACATTGCCTCCTTGGAAAGGTTTCCTGATATTTAGTAGCCCTTTCCCTGCCAGTCAGTCTATCATATGCTTTCTTCACTTACCTGAAATTATTAACTTCTTTGTATGCTTGTTTATTGTTTATCCCCTTCCCCCCGCCCCCCCCCCCGCAAAAAAAAGGTAACCTCCCTGAGAATAGGAACATTATCACAGAGTTCTCAGTGCTTTCTAGATAATTACTGAATTAATGAAGAATTTTTGAAACAACCTTGCGAAGAAGAGAATGTCGGTTCAATTTTACAAATAAAATTTTGGTTGAATGAGAAATGATGAAGACAAGGTCATGGAGATGTCAGTTCTTCTTTCCTACTTGATCTATAGATTTAATGCAGTCACAATAAAAATCTCAGCAAGTTGTTTTGTGGATATCAATGAACTGATTCTAAAGTTGATACACAGGAGCAAAAGACCCAGAAGAGCTACACATAGTATTGAAGGAGAACAAAACTGAAACACTGACACAATCTGACATCAAAATGTACTATAGCTTTCCTAGGCAGCTGCCAAGGAGGATGGTGGAGGGGCAGGTCCTGGTGCTTGGTGGCTGAGGCCCTCTCCTGGGCTGCCTAGCAGCCACTGTTAGCCTAGCAGTACTGCTGGGGCTGGAAGGTAGTGGTTGTGCACTGTGAGGGCATCATCATTTCTGGCAATTTCCACAAAGACAGGTTGAAGTACCTGGCCTCCACAAACGAATGAACACCAATGCATCCCACAGCCTTTTTCACCTCCAAGCCCCCAGCTTCATCTTTTGGTGGACCCTGCAAGGAGGCATGCTGCTCAATAAGCCCAACTGAGGCCAGGCCACCTCCAACTGCCTAAAGGTGTTTGATGAGATACCACCACCCTATGTCAAGAAAAAGCAAACGGTGAAGTTTCCTTCCCTAGGGCACCTGGCCCATGTAGAAATACCAGGCAGTCATAGCCACTGTGGAGGAGAAGAGGAAGGAGAAGGCCAAGATCCATTACCAGAAGAAAAAGTAGCTCGTGAAGCTACAGAACAGGCTGAAAAGAACATGGAGAACAAAACTGACATACACAGAGGTCATTGAGACTCGTGGACTCCTGGTCTGAACCCAATAAAATTGATTGTTAATTCCTCCTGCTTGTCCTGGCATGCCCTTGCTCCATGGCCACCCTAGGATGTAGGAGACTCCCAGGGGCTGTTGTACCCCAGGCCTTGGAAGCTGGGAACGCAGAAGAGGCCTTAGTCACTGCTGTTTAAAAGTTTAAGTGATACCCTGGCTGATGCAGCTCAGTGGGATGAACACTGGCCTGTGAACTGAAAGGTCACTAGTTCGATTCTCAGTCAGGGCACACAAGCCTCAGTTACAGGCTGGATCCCCGGTTGGAGGGCATGCAAGAGGCAACCAGTTGTTGCTTCTCCCACACATCGATGTGTCTCTCCCTCTCTTTCTCCCTCTCTTCCCCTCTTCCTAAAAATAAACAAATAAAATCTTTAAAAAAAAACAAAAAAAAAAAACTGTAGCCCTGGCTGGTATGGCTCAGTGGATTGAGTGCCGACCTGTGAACCAAATGGTCACTGGTTCAATTCCCAGTCATGGTACATGCGTGGATTGCAGGCCAGGTCCCCAGTAGGGGGTGCTCAAGAGGCAACCATATATTGATGTTTCTCTCTTTCCCTTCCCCTCTCCAAAAATAAATAAAATCTTTTTTAAAAAAAGTGTAAGTGGCTCTAAGAGCTGTATGGCGTAATTTCCTATGACCTATTCATTCATGAGAGTTTTAGGAAATAAGAATTGGAAAAGCTAGTTCAGTTTCAGTATTTATAAATAAGCTGGAAGACTCAAGTTTAAACTTCCCAACATGATCAGGTACTATACTATGCAGCTGTTTAGGATGTGAGTGAACGCTTGGGGGCAGGATGAACCTGGTGTTGTAGAAGGGTATTTACAGATGCATGGACTGGGATGGCCAGCCTTGGAGTCACAGGTATGGCTCTTTCATGTTCCTGTACCTTGTGATCAGAAATGAATAAATTATTTTTAAAGAAAAAGACTATAAGAGTTGCAGTAATTGAGACAGTGCGATATTGGTGAAAGACTAGACAGATAGATCAAAGAAACATAGTAAAGAGCCCATAAGTAGATCCACATAAATATAATCAACTGCTCTTCAACAAAAGAACAAAAACAATATAGTAGAGCAAAGATAGTCTTCATAACAAATGATGCTGCAACAACTGGACATCTACATGCAAAAAAAAATTAATCTAGACACAGACCTTACACCCATCACAAAAATTAACTCAAAATGGAACAGAGACCTAAATATGAAGCACAAAGCTATAAAACTTTTATACGATAACAGGAGAAAGTAGAAGGTCAGAAAAAAACCTAGCTGACCTTGGATATAATGATGATGATGACTTTTTATATACAATATTAAAAGCATGACCCATGAAAGAAATAATTGACAAGCAGGACTTCATTAAAATTTAAAATTTCTGGCCCAGGCTAGTGTGGCTCAGTGTATTGAATATTGGCCTGCAAACGAAATGGTTGCTGGTTTGATTCCCAGTCAGGACACGCACCTAGGTTGTGGGCCAGGTCCCCAGTTTGGGGCATACAAGAGGCAAGCAGTCGATGTTTCTCTCACACAGCAGTGTTTCTCTCCCTCTCTTTCTCCTTCGTTCCCTTCTCTCTAAAAATGAATAAATAAATACAATCTTTAACAAACAAACTTTAAAACTTCTGCTCTGCCAAAGACAATGTCAAGAAAATGAGAAGACAAGCCACAAACTATACTAGGAGACAATATTTGCAAATGATATATCTCATAAGACTTATCCAAAATACATATATGAGGGGTGACTGGAAAAACCTCGAAATTTATTTATAAAATAAATAAATTTATTTATTCTTACATGTTTAAACATCAGTCACCTTCAAAGTATTCTCCATTTGATGCAATACACCTATCGACATGTTTTTTTCCACTGCTCAAAACAGTTTTGAATGTGTCGATTTTGACGCTTTTTAGTGCTTCTGCCATTTTTTTTGTTTGTTTGTTTCACCTCTTTCACATCAGCAAAATGTTTCCCTTTGAGAACGTTTTTCATCCAGGGAAACAAACAAACAAAAAAATTGCTCAGAGTGAGATCAGGTAAATAGGGAGGGTGAGGCATGGAGGGTCATGCTGGTTTTGGTCAAAAACTGCTGAACACTCAGTGAGATGTGGGCAGGTGTGCTTGTATATCACACATCATGAAATGGGCAAACGCATTGAAAGAGTCTTCAAAAAAATTCACTGAAGCCAAACGCAGCCTCTCACAACAATGCCAGCTAGTACACTGCTAGAGATGGGTTCCCAGAATACTCAGCTATTGAAAGAAGCCTGTACTACAAGGGGCCCATTAATTCCAATTTTGGAGGGAGAGATCTCCCCTTGTACAAAGAACTGTTAAAAGTTAACAATAATGCCCTGGCTGGTGTGGCTTGGTTGGAACATCATCCCATAACCAAAGGGTTGCCAGTTTGATTCCCAGTCAGGGCACATACCTAGCTTGCAGGTCAGATCCCTCATCCTGACATGTAGGATCCCCAGTCAGGGCATGTGCAGGAGGTAACCAATCAATGTTTCTCCCTCCCTTCCTCTAAAAGCAAAAAAAAAAAAAAAAGAAAAAAGAAAAAAGAAACAAACCTCAACAATAAGAAAACAAACAAGCCAATTAAAAATGGGCCAAAGATCTTAACAGACAAAAGAGACATACAGATGGCAAATGTGCGTATAAAAATATGCTCCACATCATATGTTATCAGGGAAATGCAAATAAAAATAACAATGAGATACCACTACATATGTATTTGAATGGCCAAAATCTGGAATACTGACGGTACCAAATACTGACGAAGACATGGAGCAATAAGACAGCAGTTTTATTCGTGATTGCCAAAACTTGTAAGCAGCTAAGATGTCCTTCAGTATATGAATAAATAAAAAGCTGTAGCATATATCTGATAAAGACTTAATATCCAAAATACACAAAGGATACATACAACTAAATAGCAAAAATAAGTAAATAAAAACCCAAATAATCCAGTTTAAAAAATGGGCAAAGGACCTGGATAGACATTTTTTTCAAAGAAGGCATATGAAAAGCTAACATGAAAACATGTTCAACATCATTAGTGATTAGGGAAATGCAAATTAAAAGGAGAATGATGCCCTTGCCAGGTAGCTCAGTTGGTTAGAATGTCGTTCCTATACACCCAGGTTACAGGTTTGATCTAGGTCAGGGCATATACAAGAATCAACCCTTCCTCTCTCTCTAAAATCTATAAATAAAAAATAATTTTTTACCAAAAAAAAGCTAGAATGAGATATCACCTCACACCTATTAAAATAGCCATTATTAAAAAGACAAGATTTTGCCCTGGCTGGCGTAGCTCAGTGGATTGAGCGCAGGCTGCGAACCAAAGGGTCGCAAGTTCGATTCCCAGTCAGGGCACATGCCTGGGTTGCAGGCCAGGCCCCTAGTGGGGGCCACGTGAGAGGCAACCACACATTGATGTTTCTCTCCCTCTCTTTCTCCCTCCCTTCCCCTCTCTAAAAATAAATAAATAAAATCTTTAAAAAATAATAATAATAAAAAGACAAGATTTTATAGAGAGAGAATCCTAAATAGCCACCAAAAACTATTATAATAAATGAACTTAGTAAAGTAACAGTACAAAATTAATATTCAGAAATCTGTTGCATTTTTATACACCAGTAATTAACTATTAAATAAATGAAGAAAACAATCCCATTTACAATTGCATGAAAAAGAATAAAATACTTAGAAATAAATTTAACTATGGAAGTAAAGACTTGAGATCAGAAAACTATAAGACATTGAGAAAAAAATTGAAGAAGATACAATAAACACAAAGCTATACTGCACTGATGGATAGGAAGAATTAACATCATTAAAATGCCCATACTGCCCTGGCTGGTGTAGCCCAGTGGATTGAGCACTAGTCTGTGGACCAAAAGGTGCTGGTTTGATTCCCAGTCAGAGCGCATGCCTGGATTTTGGGCGAGGTCCCCAGGTAGGAGTATGCAAGAGGAAACAGACTGATGCATCTTCACACATCATGTTTCTCTCCTTCTATCTCTCTCCCCTCGTTATATAAATAAATAAATAAACATCTTTTAAAAAATGTCCATACTACCCAAAGCAATTTACAGACTCACTCCAATTCCTATCAAAATACCAATGAAATTTTTCTTTTCTTTTCTTTTAAGATTTTATTCATTTATTTTAGATAGAGGGGAAGGGAGGGAGAAAGAGAGGGAGAGAAATATCAGTGTGTGGTTGCCTCTTGCACACCCACACTGGTGACCTGACTTGGCCTGCAGCCCAGGCATGTGCCCTGACTAGGAAACCCAACCTGTGACCCTTTGGTTTTCAGGCCAGCACTCAGTCCACTAAGCCACACCAGCCAGGGCCCCAATGGCATTTTTCACAGAGCTAGAACAAATAATCCTCAAGTGTGTATGGAACCACAATAGACCCCAAATAGCCACAGAAATCTTGAGAAAGAAGAACAAAGTTGAAGCTATCATGCTACTTAATGCCAAACTATTCTACAAGGCTATAGTAATCAAAATAGCATGGCAGTGGCCTGAAAACATACATAGTTCAATGGAACAAAATAACCAAGAAATAAACCTACATCTACGTGATCAATTAATCTATGACAAAGGAGGCAAGACTATACAATGGGGTAAAGACATTAACTTCAGTAAATGGTGTTTGGAAAACTGGACAGACACACGCAAAAAAATGAAACGACCACTTCCTTACGCCATATACAAGAATAATCACAAAATGTATTAAAGACACAAAGACTGAAACACGTGAAACCATAAAACTCTTAGAAGAAAATATAGACAGTAAGCTCTGTGACATTGCTCTTAACAACATTTTGTTTCTGGATATGTCTCCTCGGGCAAGGATAACAAATGAAAATATAAATGATTGGGACTACATTAAACTTAAAGGTTTTTGCACTGCAAAGGAAACCATCAACAAAACAAAAATAAAACCTACTGAATGGGAGAATATATTCACCAATGACACATTGGATAAGGGGTTAATATTCAAACTATATAAGAAACTCATACAACCTAACACACACACACACATACACATTAAAAAAAAAACAACAATAACAATGGGCAGAGGACCTCAATAGACCTTTCTCCAAAGAAGATACACAGATGTCAAACAGATACATGAAAAGATGCTCAACATCACTGATCATCAGAGAAATGCAAATTAAAACCACAATGAGATACTACTTCACACCTGTCAGAATGGCTATCATCAATAAATCAACAAACAAGGAGTGTTGGTGAGGACGTGGAGAAAAGGAAGCCCTCTTGCACTGTTGGTGGGATTGTGAATTGATGCAGCCACTATGGAAAACAGTAGGGAGGTTCCTAAAAAAATTAAAAACAACCACCAAGGGGACTGAATAGTCATGGAAAAAGCAATGAAGATTAAATCAAAAATAAAAATAAAATATAAACTTCCTTATGGGTATTTATCCAAAGGAATCCAAAATACTAATTTGAAAACATATATGTATTCCTATGTTCACTGCAGCATTATTTACAATAGCTGAGAAATGAAGCAACCCAAGTGCCCATTAATAGACAAATGGATAAAGAATGTGGTACGTATATACAATGAAATATTGCTCAGCCATTTAAAAAAAGTGAAATTTTGCCATTTGTAACTATATGGATGGACCTAAAGTGTATTATGCTAAGTGAATTAAGTGAGACAGAGAAAGACAAATACCATATGATTTCACTTATATGTGGAATCTAAAAAAACAAAAGAAATAAACAAAACAAGTAAGTACATAGTTACAGGGAATATATTGATGGTTGCCAGATGGTAGGGAGGTCAGGGGATGGGTGAAAAAGGCAAAGGGATTAAGAAACACAAATTAACAGTTATAAAAATAGTCACAAGAATGCAAAGTACAGCATAAAGAATATGGTCAATAATAATATAATATTATGTGTGGTGTCAGATGAGTACTAGACTTATTGGGATAGTCACTTCATAAGTTATATAAATGTCTAATCACTATGTTGTACACCTAATATAATATCGTATGTCAACTGCAATTCAAAAATTAAAAATCGCTTTAAAAAAAAAAAATAACAGACCCCCGGCTGGTGTGGCTCAGTGGATTGAGTGCTGGCCTGTGAACCGAAGGGCCACCAGTTCGATTCCAAGTCAGGGCACATGCCTGGGTTACAGGCCATGTCCCCAGTTGAGGGTGTGTGAGAGGCAACAACTCATTGATATTTCTCTCCCTTTCTTTCTCCCTCCCTTCTTCTCTCTCTAAAATTAAATAAATGTGTCTCAGTGGATTGAGCACCAGCCTGCAAACCCAAGGGTCACTGGTTTGATTCCCAGTCAAGGCACATGCCTGGGTTGCAGGTCAGGTCCCCAGTTGGAGACATGTGAGAAGCAATCAATCAGTGCATCTCTCACGCATTGATGTTTCTCTCCCTCTTTCTCTCTCCCTTCCCCTCTCTCTAAAGATAAATAAATAAGCTCTTTTTTTTTTTAAAGATTTTATTTATTTATTTTTAGAGAGGGGAAAGGAGGGAGAAAGAGAGGGAGAGAAACATCAATGTGTGGTTGCCTCTCACGTGGCCCCCACTAGGGGCCTGGCCTGCAACCCAGGCATGTGACCTGACTGGGAATCGAACCTGTGACCCTTTGGTTCACAGCCCGAGCTCAATCCACTGAGCTACGCCAGCCAGGGCAATAAGCTCTTTTTTCAAAAAAGACAAGAGATAATAAATGCTGGCATGGATGTGGAAAAAAGTGGACCCCTCTACACTGTTGGTGGAACTGTAAATTGAAACAGCCACCATGGAAAACAAATTATTAAAAAAAAAAATAAAACTACTATATGATCCAGCCATTCCACTTCTGGGAATAGATCCAAAGAAAATATAAACACTAATTTGAAAAGATATCTGCAACCCCATGTTCAGTTCAGCACTATTTACAATAGCCAAGCATAGAAACAGCCTAAGTGTTATTCAGTGGATGAATAGATAAAGAAGTCATAGTATGATATCCAGCCATTAAAAAGAGGAAATTCTACCATTTGTGAAAACATGGATGGACCTTGAAGGTATTATGTTAAATACAATAAGTTAGACAGGGAAAGACAAATACTGTATGATCTCACATATATGTGGACTCTAAAAACAAAAACTCATAGAACTAGAGATTTGACCCTGGCTGGGTAGCTCAGTTGGTTAGAGCATCGTCCTGATACTCCAAGGTTGTGGGTTTGATCCCCCATCAGGGCACACACAAGAAGCAATCAGTGAATGCATAGATAAGTGGAACATCAGATCAATGTTTTTTCTTTGTTTCTCTCCCCCCTTTCCTCTCTCTCTCTCTCTCTCTCTCTCTCATAAATAAATAAAATACAAAAAAAAGAATCAACCAATGAATGCAAAAATATGTGGAACGATAAATCAATGATTTCCTCTCTCCTCCCTCTCCTCTCTCTCTAAAAAAATCAATTGATAAAACAAAATTTTAAGATTTTATTTATTTATTTTTTAGAGAGAGGGGAAGGGAGGGAGAAAGAGAGGGAGAGAAACATCAATGTGTGGTTGCCTGTTGCACAACCCCCAACTGGGGACCTGGCCTGCAACCCAGGCATGTGCCCTGACTGGGAATTGAACCGGTGACCCTTTGGTTCACAGGCTGGTAAGCAATCCACTGAGTCACACCAGCAGGGATACCAAAAAATTTTTAAGAAAAAGAAATAGAGATAGGCAGGTGGTTACCAGAGCTGAGGGTTGGGGAGAGGGGATTAGAGGAAGGTGCTCAAAACACATAAACTCCCTAGTTACACAATAAGTGAGGAGGGATGTAATATACAGTATGATGACTGTACTTAACACTGCTGTATGATATCTAGGAAAGTTGTTAGGAGAATAAATTCTATATGTTCGCTTCACAAGGAGAAATTTTTTTTTCATTTTTATTGTATTTATATGAGATAATGGATGTTAGCTGAACCTATCATGGTAATTGTTTCACAATATATGTAAATCAAACCATCATGCTGTACTCCTTAAACTTATACAGTGATGTATGCCAATTATTTCTCAATAAGACTTGAAAAAAATAAGCTGTGGTACATTCATACAATAGAATATTATTTAGTGCTAAAAAGAAATGAGCTATAAAACCATAAAAAAAAACATGGAGGAACCCTAAGTGCATATTCTAAGTGAAAGAAGCCAATCTGAAAAGGCTACATAAATACAATTCCAAGTATATGATGTTCTGAAAGAGGCAATAGTATGGGGAAAATGAAAAGATCGGTGGTTGCTAGGGAGGTAGGGGAGGAGGGATGAACAGGTAAAGCACAGGGGATTTTTAGGGCAGAAAATATTCTGTATGATACTATAATGGTGAATACATGTCATTATACATTTGTTATTTGTCATTATACATAACCCATAAAATGTACGACACTAAGAGTGGACTGTAACTATGGACTTTGGGTGATTATAATGTGTCAATGTATGTTCATCAATTGTAACAAATACACCACTCTCACGGATGTTGATAATAAAGGAGACTATTGATGTGTGGGGGCAGGAGGTATAGGATATTTCCGTATCTTTCCCTCAATGCTGGGGACCTAAAACTGCTCTAAATAAAATAGTCTTAATTTTTTTTCAAGGGGAATAGAGGGAGAAAGAAAGGGAGAGAAGCATCAATGTGAGAGAGAAATATCAATCTGTTGCCTCTTGTACATGCCCTGAGTAGAGACCAAACCCATAACCAAGGCATGTGCCTTGACTGGAAATTGGATTGGCAATCTTTTGCTTTGCAGGATGACACCCAACCAAGTGAGCCACACAGGTCACGGCAATGCGCATCTCGTTAGACCTTCCTCCAATCACCCTCAGAAGACAGGAGGCCAGACTGGAGTCTGAATGAGTTGGCCCTAGCCTTGTGATGCTATTTCCTTGCTGTAACCTTTAGCAATTCACTTTTCTGAGCATCACTTTCTTCATCTGTAAAGTAAGGATAGAGTTGCTGGTGTAAAATTGCTTTGAAAGCTCCGAGGAACCACCTAAATGCAAAGGCATATTGCACTTGGCAATTTCACACATTTGTCATATCTGTGTGGATCCTGAAGCCAGCTGAATTTGCGACGTCTTGTTCCTACAGTCCTAGTGGGTGCACTCTCCTGACCAGCATTGTGTCTGCCCACGGAGTGTCAGGCCCTGTGCTGGGTGAAGTGGGAGAGACAGGGGGAAAGATGTTATAGTCCCAGCTCTCAAGAATTTAGTCTCATTGGGGAATGATCTGTGAGCTCGGTAAAAATCAGGGTAGAGTGTTTTGATGCTATGGGAGAAGGTGGTCAAGGGTGAAGTCAGATCAGGGAGGGCTTTCTGAAATAGGTGTCATCTAACCTTGGCCTTGAAAAATTTAGACATGAGGGTAGACACTTCAGCAAGATGACACAATCTTAATAAGGTTGAGGGGTGGGAGGACAGTGAATAGATCAGCTTAACTTTTTTGTGATGGTGCAGATTGAGATAGGTCACTTGGAGACAAGTGGCCAAAGGCACAGCATGCCAGGCTAGGTAGTAGAGCATCAGTTTGGAGATGACAAGGACCTACTGAAAGTTTTTGAGCAGGTAACAGCATGGTCCAAGTTTCACTTTCCAAGAACGATCTGACAGGATGCCTGGAATGGCTGTAAGGTCCCCAGTAAAGCCAGAGATAGGCCAGGCAAATTACCCAATTGTAATGGGGGCTACAGTTGGCAGTGGAGGTTAAGGGAGAGGCTGCTGATGAAGAATTAGCCGACTTGGCAGACAGTTGATTGCTGGGGATAATAAGCCTCTAAACAGCCTGCTTCTTACTTTCTATGAAGACAGCCTTTCCCCAGTCTTCTACATCCTGGTTGCTCCTTCTCAGTTTCCTTTACAGGCCTCTTTTCCTGGACCCCTCCATCAGTTGTAGGGGTTCCTCAGGATTCTTCCTCGAACTGCCTTCTCTCATCCAACATGTTCTTAAGGGCAGAGAGAGATACCCCGAGATAATGAAACTTAAGCTTCAGAACTCCTCCCTTATAGGGACCCTTCATTGCTGGAAGTATCTGGGGGTTATAGAACAGTCTATATTAAGCAGGGAAGCCAGGTTGCAACCAGAGAGCATTTGCTTTTTTGGTAATTTGCTTAAGAGATCTCAGAAGGAAAAGGCATTAATCCCAATAATTTGCCATGATTTCATTGTACATTGTATCAACATAAGAAATGTTCAAACCACCCAGGCTGGTGTGGCTCAATGGATTGAGTGCCAGCCTGCAAACCGAAAGGTTGCTAGTTAGATTCCCATTCCAGGCAGATGCCTGGGTTACAGGCTAGGGTGTAAGAGAGGCAATCTACGTATCTCTTGCATATTGACGCTTTTCTCCCTCTCTCTCCCCCTTCCCCTCTCTCTAAAAATAAATAAATAAATAAAATCTTTTAAAAAAAGAAAAGATATTCTATCTAGGCATGAGGTCAAACAAAATAAGATAAAAATTCCGAACAGTGCACAGAGGTATATAGTAAAAATAGTGTCTTCCTATTTGTGATGTCCCACACCATCTAGCCTCCAGTTACCCTGTGAAAGACTGTTTTATACATACAGAACTTTGTCTGGATAAGGGATATTTCTTCCACTACCCATTTTTTTCCCGTAAAAACTGATTTTTACGCAAATGGTAACATATGGTACATGCTTTCTTTTCTAGAAAGGACCTCCAATACAAAGAACTGGATTAATTAAAATCCTTAATCTGTGACATTGCTATTTTCTGTTCATTGCCCTCTTTTATTTGTTTACTTGTTTTATATTTTTGTTTATATATTTACTTATTCATATTATAATACAGTTGACAATAATTCACATCCTCTATCCATTCAAGCTGCTTCCTCCTTCCCCAAGCCAGGAAACCACTATTATCAACTTTGTGTTTATTGTTTTCTTGCCTTTAGTTTTTATCTTTTAAAGATTTTATGTACTTATTTTTATTAAAGATTTTATTTATTTATTTTTAGAGAGAGGGGAAGGAAGGGAGAAAGAGGGGGAGAGAAACATCAGTGTGTGGTTGCCTCTCACATGGCCCTCACTGGGGACCTGGCCCACAACCCAGGCATGTGCCCTGACTGGGAATCGAACTGGCTACCCTTTGGTTCACAGCCCATCATTTTCCCCATGCTCAGTCCACTAAGCTACACCAGCCAGGGAGGACTATGTACTCATTTTTAGACAGAGGGAAAAGGAGGGAGAAAGACAGGGAGAGAAACATCAGTGTGTGGTTGACTCTCTTGAACTGCCCACTGGGGACCTGGCCTGAAACCCAGGCATGTGCCCTGGCCAGGAATCGAACCGGTGACCCTTTGGTTCACAGGCCGGCACTCAATCTATGGAGCCACACAAGCCAGGGCTAGTTTTTTTTTTTCTTTTTTAAAGATTTTATTTTATATTTATCTTTAGAGAGAGGCAAAGGGAGGGAGAAAGAGAAGAAGAAAAACATTGATATGAGAGAGAAACATGGTTGACTCTCCAAAGCAAACCTACAAACTAGGTGTGTGCCCAGACTGGGAATCAAACTGGTGACCTTTCAATTTGTGGAATGACACCCAGCCAACTGAGCCACACTGGTCAGGACTCCTGCCTTTAGTTTTGTAGTTTTATTCTCTATATGATGATTAAGCAATATATTGCTTAGTTTTAGTTGTTTCTGAATTTTAGTAAAAGGGTATCATAATGTAGGTAGTCCTTGGGTTTTTGCTTTCTTTTTTTACATTCAATATTACATTAATAAAATTCACCCATTCTGTTAAGTGTGACTGTGGATCATTTTAATTTCACTCTTGTGTAGTATTTCATTTTGTCAGGGCACCCAAGTGTATTTATCTATTCTACTGTTGAAGGGCATTCTGTTTTTTCTAGGTGTTTACCATTTGTTCACTGCTGTTTTAAATACTCATGTCCGTGTCTCCTGAAGCACTTGTGCAAGACTTGCTCCTGGATATTTGCCCAACAGTGGAACTGCTGGATTCTAACATCTGTAAATGTTCAACTTTACAAGAAAGGGATAAATTGTTTTCCAAAATGGCCATATGGATTTATTCTTTTCCAGCAGCATTGTATAGATTTTTGATCTTCTTCAATACTTGATGTTATTTGATTTCTTAATTTTTGCAATGAACTGGATATAAACTTGAATCTTATATAATCTTAATTCCTTGGTTACCAATTATGTTGAGCACCTATCTCTTCATGAGCTTTTTAGCCATGTTTCCTCTCCTTTGAAATGCATGTTCAAGTCCTTTATCCGTTTTTCTAATGGTTTATTGTCCTTTATTGATTTGTAGAAGGTCTTTAGATTATCTCGATAAATATCCTTGAATGGTTACATGTGTTAGCACTTATCTTAAAATTTGTAGCTTATAATTTTCTTTGATTTCAATAGTTTCATTTATTCATATTTTCTTTTATAATTAACCTTTTGTGTTTTAAGAGATTTTTTATTACCCCAAGTTCAGAAAGAAATTCTCTTATATTTTCTCCTAAAAGTTTTAAAGTTTTGCTTTTGATCATTAAGTCCTTATATATCTGGAGTTTGTGTGTATAATGTGAAACAATGACCTAATTTCATTTTTCCCATATGGATGATCATTTTTCCCCAGTTCTATCTTTTGAAGAGTCCACATTTTGATCTGCCATGCCGCCTGTCACTTATCAAAGTTTCATGTACTCATGAGTATATATTCCTATACTCAGTGAATTTTTATTGTTAACACCACCTTGTCTTTGTTACTCTAGCTTGTTAACAATTGTAGTAGACCAAGTCCCCTCTCTTTCTGTTCTTAGCCCGCTCTTTCTTTTCTTTCCTTTTTCCTTCCTTCCTTCCTTCCTTCCTTCCTTCCTTCCTTCCTTCCTTCCTTCCTTCCTGTTTATTTATATAAAATATTTTTATATATAAAAATTTTATTTGTAATGTATTTTATTGTTTATGCTATTACAGTTGTCCCATTTCCTCCCCATTATCCCCCTCTGCCCTGCACCCCACCTCCCACCTGCATTCCACCCCCTCTTAGTTTATGTCCATGGGTCATACATATAAGTTCTTTGGCTTCTCAATTTCCTATACTATTCTTAATCTCCCCCTGTCTATTTTCTACCTACCATTTATGCTTTTAGTCTCTGTACCTTTACCCTAATTCTCTCCCCTCCCCCTCCCAGCTAATAACCTTCCACGTGATCTCCATTTCTGTGATTCTGTTCCTGTTCTGGTTGTTTGCTTAGTTTTTGTTTTTGTTTCAGGTTCAGTCATTGATAGTTGTGTTTGTTGTCATTTTACTGTTCATAGTTTTGATCACTTCCTTAGGAAAGTCCCTTTAACATTTCATATAATAAGGGCTTGTTGATAATGTACTCTTTTAACTTGACCTTACCTGGGAAGCACTTTACCTGCCCTTCCATTCTAAATGGTAGCTTTGCTGGATACAGTAATCTTGGATGTAGAGCCTTGCTTTTCATGACTTCAAATACTTCTTTCCAGCCCCTTCTTGCCTGCAAAGTTTCTTTTGAGAAATCAGCTGACAGTCTTATGGGAACTCCTTTGTAACTAACTTTCTCCTTTTCTCTTGCTGCTTTTAAGATTCTCTCCTTATCTTTAATCTTGCATAAATTGATTATGATGTATCTTGGTGTGTTCCTCCTTGGATCCCATTTCTTTAGGACTCTCTGAGCTTCCTGGACTTCCTGGAAGTCAATTTCCTTTGCCAAATTAGGGAATTTCTCCATTAGTTTTTCAAATAAGTTTTCAATTTCTTGCTCTTCCTCTTCTCCTTCTGGCACCCCTATGATTCGGATGTTGGAATATTTAAAGTTGTCCCAGAGGTTCCTAAGCCTCTTCTCATTTTTTTGAATTCTTATCTCTTCATTCTGTTCTGGTTGAACATGTATTTCTTCCTATTGTTCCAAATTGTTGATTTGAGTTCTACTTTCCTTCCCTTCACTGTTGGTTCCCTGTACATTTCTCTTCATTTCACTTTGTATAGCCTTCACTTTTTCCTCCATTTTGCAACCATACTCAACCATTTCTGTGGGCAACCTGATTCCCAGTGTTTCGAACTCTGCATCTGATAGATTGGCTCTCTCTTCATCACTTAGTTCTGATTTGGGAGTTTTAATCTGTTCTTTCATTAGAGCCAACTTTTTTTTGTCTCAGCACAGCTGTTATGATGTAAGAGGCAGAACGTTAGGTATTCACCAGGGTGGGGCAACCCAGGTCACTGCGTTGTGGTGCTGTCTGTGTGGGAGGAGTCACAGAGGGAACAATGCTGTTTGCTCAGCTCTCTGCTGGCTTTCAGTCCTTCCCCTGCTACTCACAAGCAAATTGGGCCCTTCTTGTGCTGATTCCCAGGTGAGTGGGTTTGTGTACATTCTAGGACCCTGTGGGTTCTCCTGTGGGGCTGGAGTTTCTTCCACCATTGCAACCCTCACAGATTTTTACCACCAGAGGTTTCGAGGCTTTATTTCCCTGTCCTGGAGCCCTGGGTAAGAACACAGTCTCTCTTGCTCCCCAATTGTTCTTCCTGGTTATCCGCACACAAACATGGGTTGCCGGGTCCTCCAGCCTTGCTGTGCGTCCTCTCCGCCCCAGCTGCCCACCTCCTCCCCTCCTACCAGTCTGAATGTTTCTTTTTTAAGTCCTTGGTTGTCGAACTCCCATACAGTTCTGTTTATTTTTTGTTTTTGAATTTGTTGTCCTTCTTTTGATTGTGCAAGGAAGCACATAAAACAAATTTATGTGCAAAACATAAATTTGTTTTATGTTTTGATTTTCTGGCAGTTCTGTTTATTTTTTGTTTTTAATTTTTTTGTCCTTCTTTTGGTTGTGCAAGGAAGCTAAGTGTATCTACCTACACTTCCATCTTGGCTGGCAATCAGCAATTGGTTCTAAAAGATTTTACTTATTTATTTACTTTTGGGGGGAAAGGAGGAAAAGAGGGACATAAACATCAAAATGTGAGAGATACATCTATCCTTTGCCTCTCACCAGGTGCCCAGGTTCCAACTGGGAACCTGGCCCAAAACCCAGGCATGTGCCCTGATTGGGAATTGAACCTATGACCTTTTGGTTTGCAATCCAGCACTCAATCCACTGACCCACAACAGCCAGGGCTTCTTCTATTTATTTTTTTAATTGGCTTGTTGAGTTTCATTTAAAAAAAACCCAAAAAACAAAAAACCCTGTTGGTAAGTTTTCTTAGCATTGCATTGACTGTTACGGATCCACATGGAGAGAATTGTTATCTTTACAATATCAAGTCATCCTATATCCATGAACACAAGATAGCTCCACTTACTTATTAATAATCTTGAGGATCTGCACATTGGGATCTTCCTAATATTTTTAAAGGCCATAGTGTTCCATTGTACGAATGTCAAACCCTCTATTTTGGACACTTGAATTGTTTTCATTCTTTTTTATTAAAGATTTTATTTATTTATTTTTAGACAGAGGGGAAGGGAAGAAGAAAGAGAGGGAGAGAAACATCAGTGTGTGGTTGCCTCTCATGTTCCCCCTACTGGGGACCTGGCCCGCAACCCAGGCATGTGTCCTGACTGGGAATTGAATCAGTGACCCTTTGGTTTTTAGGCTGGTACTCAATCCACTGAGCCATACCAGCGAGGGAGAATTGTTTCCATTCTTTAGCTCTAGAAACAGTAGTTTAGTGGCTACACAAGCAGTGTATATGAAAAAGTGTTGTCTTTTTTCTTTTTTTAAAGTATCTCTCTACTGGTTACTTAACCAGAATGTTCTGCCCCCAGCACAGTGGCCCTAGGTGTCTGGCAGTAGCTCTGTAATATCCAGTGTTGGGGTCAGGGACCCCAATGGCGTCTACAGTCGCTTCTCCTGAAGTAGGGGTAGGGTGAATTGGAGAAGTTTAGGATAAAATAAACTGATTTCCTTAGATAAGAAAAAATTGCTTTGTTTTTAAGGGGTGCCAAGCTCTTCAAACACATTTCATCAAAGCCACCCACCAGCCCTGAGAGATTAGTTAGCATCTTTACCTTCCTGCTGTTATTCCTACTTTAGCTGGAGACACTGTGAGACCCTATTTCACACAGAATTTGAGAGATCGCAAATGGATTCCTGAGGTTATCTCCCAGCAGGGTTTAGGAAATATTCATTGACAAGTAGAGCAGGGTGTGAGTATATCAACACACACTTGTTAACCAATTTTTCTGCTTTCAAAGTTCTAGATGGGCCCATTGTTTTGTTAATGAAACGTCAACACCATTTGCATCACTGAAGGCCTCCCCTTCTCCTTCACAGTGGGGCTTGGGAGGGCAGAAAATTGGATTAGGGAAAGAGTGAAGCAACCGCCAAGACGTGGTTCTTCTTTATCTGATCTCTACACCTAACAATGAGTCTGACCCTAGTCCGTAAATGTTATTATCTTCAGTACAATTACCCTAATAGGTGTTATTTCCTGGACATATACCCTGCTCCAAGCACTGTGGAAGGCCTTATCTTTTGCAGCAGCTTTTAATCCTCAAAGTCCTGCAAAGTCCAAGGCCTTGTCCCTTTTCAGCAGGGGTGATTAACTCTCAGGCTCACATAGGTAACCAGACTAAAATCATAAAGCAGTTAGCTGGTAAAGTAGGGATTCAAATCCCTATTTGTCTCACCCTAAAATCAGCCCGTCTTGAATTTTTCACTAAGTTTGGACTCTGAGCCTTTTCATCTTTGTGCCTTGGTGCATACAAAATGGAGATAGTCCTACTAGTTTTGCCTGTCTTGCTGTATAATAGTGAGCATTATATTTCTATTAGTAGTACTGGACGCAGACTAATACTAGTAATAATTCTATCCACTTTTAGAACAATAATTCTCACAATAACTTCATTGAGATAAGCTTTGTTACTATGCCCATTTTGCAGATGGGAAAAGTGAGGTTCAAAAAAGTGAAGTCAGCCCTGGCTGGTGTGGCTCAGTGGTTGAGTGCCAGCCTCTGAACAACAGGGTTGCCAGTTCGATTCCCAGTCTAGGACACATGCCTGGGTTGCAGGCCAGGACCCCAGCGGAGGGCACACAAGAGGCAACCACACATAGATACTTCTCTTTCTCCCTCCCTTCCCCTCTCTAAAAAAGTAAATTTAAAAAATCCTTTTAAAAAATGAAGAAAAGTGTCATTTGCTCGGCTCAAGGTTCATTGCCTAATCTGGATTTGATGTGTCCTGGAGATAAACTGGGAGTGGGTGAAGGAGGACAAGAGAGGACTCCCTCCAAGACCCAGGGCAGCAGGGCCTCCCACCAACTCTGGGAGGAGTTGGGAGTAACTGGGAGCTTGGTAAAGGCATTTGTCAGTCTTATCCACAACTGCCGGCCTACCACTCCAGGACCTAACAAAATGCCTGGAATGTAGAAAGTGCTCCACAAACACTCTTTTTTACTGATTTTTAGAGAGAGAGGAGGGGGGAGAGAGAAACATTGATCAGTTGCCTCCTATATGCACACGGATGGGAAATTGAACCCACAACTTAGGTATGCCCTGACTAGGAATCAAAACTGCAACCGTTTGGTGCACAGGACGATGCTCTAACCAAGTCACCTGGCAAGGGTTCCACAAACACTTTCCATAGTCTATTCTCCATGCAGTAGCCAGCAACAGTCACATTGACCTCCTGGTTGGTCCTCCAGCTCACCGGCCACTGCTCAGGGACTGCACTGCTGCTCCATCTGCCTAAAGCATCCCTCTCCCCAATTTTTTATTTTGGTATTTTAAATTTTTGTTGAATAATTTAAACTTAAGTCTTAATAAAAATTATACATATAAATATTTGGGGTTTTTTTTTTTTAAGTAAAGAGGGTATATCCTGGGTGGTATAGCTCAGCTGGTCGGAGCGTCATCCGTAACTGAAAGGTTGTGGGTTCGATTCCTAGTTGGGCACATACCTAGGCTGTGGGTTCGGTCCCTGGTCCAGCACATACGGGAGGCAACCAATTGATACTTTTCTCTTCCATGAATGTTGCTCTCTCTCTCTCCCCGTTCCACTCTCTCCAAAAGCAATGAAAAAATGTCCTTGGGTGAGGATAAAAAGTAAAAAAGAAAAGCAGAGAGAGTAGAAACTATCTGTACTTCCTATAAGTTCCTGTTACAAAATTCTCAGGTATCTTTCCTGAAATATTCTATGTACATGTATATATGCTCTTCCAATACAAATGTTAGCACATTATACACACACAGTTCTTCACCTTAATTTTTTTTAACTTAACACTACATCACAGACCTTTTTCTGTCTTTCACATCTGCAAATACAGACACACTCCATTCTTTTTAACTGCTCCATGGTGTTTATGTATTGATGATTATACAAGTTTATTTAATAGATCCCTGTGAATAGACATTTGTTTTTTTCCCAGTTTTTGTGCAATGACAAACAGGGGTTCTGGAAACACTCATTATCACTATTGATTTATGATTCATATACCATAATTCACCCTTTTTAAGAATTCAGGGTTTTCTTTAGTGTATTCACAAAATTGTACAATTATTATACTAATTCTGAGAACATTCTTAAACTCACATTTTATGGCCTTGTATGACTTTGTATGACAAGGAGGCACTTCTAGAGGTGTGGTTGATAAGCTTCAGAGAAACGATTCTTTCCAATGGGAAATAAGGTGTGGCTTGTTGATCACTCACAAGCAAAATCCCTGGACCCACAGGGGTGTCCAACCCAAGGCCCGTGGGCCACATGCAGTCCAGGATGGCTATAAATGCAGCCCAACAACAACAACAAAAAATCATGAATTTACTTAAAACCTTTTTTTTTCTCATCAGTTTTTGTTAGTGTTTATGTATTTACTGTGTGGCCCAAGATAACTCTTCCAGTGTGGCCAGAGAGGCCAAAAGTTTGGACACCCCTGGCCTAAAAGCTTGGAGTCACCACATTACTCATGCCACACTCAGCACATGCCCATGGCAATCACTGCCCAGTCCCTTAGAGAAAGTGGGGTCCATCTGGATTTTTACGTTAGATTTGCTTGAGCGGGGCAGACCGCTAGATGTTCCAGTTAGTATGTGCTAATGATGGGAACTGCGCCAACAACGTGTGTATTGTAATGTCTCAATTCACAGACCGTGCTGTTGTATGGTCCTTTAAAGAACAGGAAATGTCATTCTTCTGCTTCAAAACTCTCAAAAAAAAAAAAAAAAAACCAGCCAAAATAAATAAACTCTGCAACGGCCAGCATCTCACTCATAGTAGAAGCTAAAGTCCTTACAAAGGCCAGCAAGGCCCTACCTGATCTGGTCCCTGTTCACTTCCCCAAACTCATCTCCTACCTTTCTCCCTCTCTCACTCTGCTCCAGCCACACTGGCCTCCTGGCTGGTCCTCCAGCTCACCCAGCACATTCCCACCTCAGGGACTTCACAATGCTGCTCCCTCTGCCAAAAGCATTCCTCTTCCAAACAACTGAATGGCTCTGTTCCTCGCTTCATTCCCATCTCTGCTCCCTTGGCACCCCTAAGAGAAATCTGGTTTAATACCCCTACATAAAATAGCACCCTGGAACTTTCTAGCCCATACCCTTCTTTTTCTCCAATCAATGTATATTTATTTATTCACTTTCTGTCTGAATTTTAATTCCTAGAGAAGAAACTCTCTAGAATTTTAATCTCCTAGAGAAAAATACTTTTGTCCTTTTTGTTCACTGCCATGTTGTTAAAATAGAGTCTGGTACACCATGGGTGATCAGTAATATTTGTTGATGGAATAAACAAATAAATAGCTTTCACTAAGGCACAAAGCAAAGGTTATAAAAAAAACCAAAAGGTGGGGGGACGGGGAATGGACAAAGGACCTGAACAGACAATTCACATAAAACAAAAACACAAATGATTTGTAAATGTCAGGCAAGATATTTGGCTTCACTGGTAATAATAAAAGGAGTGCAAGTTAAAACTTCTATGAGTAAGCATCTTTCATCCACTGGATTGGCGAAGACCAAAAAGCTTGGCATTTCTCCCTGTTAGCAAGGGTGTGGAGAAACAGGTCCTCTCAGACTTGGTTGGTGAGAGTGAAAATGGTGAAAGGTTTGTGTGGGACAATTTAGCAGCATCTAAATTTTAAAAGTATACTCTGGCTCAGCAATTCCATGTGTATAAATTTATCCTGCAGACTTATTTGCCCAAGTATATAAAGATGTGGGTATTCACTGCAGCACTTCTTGTTCTAGTAAGGGACTTGAAAGGATGTAAATATCCACTGATGGAGATTGGTTTTAAATATATTATAGTGTAACTTTACAGTGGAACATTATGCAGAGACTAAGAAGGAAGTAGATCTCTATTACTAAAAAGGTATAACCCACAAGAGATAGTTACATTAAAAAGAAGTACAGTACACAGAACTGTGTGTACCATATGTAAATATTTGTTTAAAAAAGAAAAAAAGGAATTGCTCTGAGGAAATAAACAAGAAATCAATATGGTATCTCTGGAAGGGCAGAATGTAGTAGGGGAGGAGTGATCAAACGAAAGGAGTAGAGTTTTGACCATTTTTTCCTTTTACAAGATAGAAATTTTTTTAAAAAGATTTTATTTATTTTTAGAGAAAGGGAGGGAGAAAGAGAGAGAGAGAAACATCAATGTGTGGTTGCCTCTCACGCATCCCCTCCTGGGGACCTGGCCCACAACCCAGGCATGTGTCCTGACTGGGAATTGAACCAGTGACCCTTTGGTTCGCAGGCTGGCACTCAATCCACTGAGCCACACTGGCCAGGGCACAAATTGGAAACTTTTTTAAAAAAGGTTTTATTTACTTATTTTTAGAGAGAGGGGAATGGAGGGAGAAAGAGCAGAAGGGAAACAGCAATAGGTTGCCTGTCTCACGCCTCCAACTGGGGGCATGGACTGAAACCCAGGCACGTGCCCTGTCTGGGAATCGAATTGCAACCTTTCAGTCTGCTAGCCGGCACTCAACCCAGAGCCACACAACTATGGCTAGAAACTTTTAATGTTGATTACATTAGCTGCTGTTTTTAACTTTTCAAAACAGGTAATACATGCACATGAGAGAAAAACCCAGAGATACAAAAGGATAAACAGTAAAAAGTCTCCACTAAAAAACAAAACAGAAAACCCCACTATGATGGGGGTATCTCAAAGGGACACAGGAGCTAACTGAATACTGAAAAGTAATAAAGTAGTACTAGAGCATAACCTGAACTATAAAATAAATGCCCAAGAAACTGACATAAGTGACTGACTGAATGAATGAATAAATAAATAGGGAACAAACTGCCTGCGCAAAAGAATTCAAAGTAATTTATGTAGATCCTCTGCTCTCAAGAAGGTGAAGCGTAATTTCCCAACTCCTATAGTATGGGTTGTGCACAGTGACTGCCTCCCAAAGAATAATATATGGAAATAATGGGGAAGAGTAATTTTACAACAGAATCTGACAAGCACTGCCTCAGCCAGGTGATAAAGGTCAACATTAACAGTGATAAATCATCTTGAAGGCATGTACACTTGATATAATGTAATGAAAATGGCACTTTAACTCTGCTCCCTCCTCAAACCTGTAACTCATCTAATCCTAAGAAAAACAATTTACAAATCCCAAAGGTCCTGGCCAAGTAGCTCGGTTAGTTACAGCACTGACCCAATACACCAAGGATGCAGGTTTGATCCCTGGTCAGGGCACATACAAGAGTCAATCAATGAATGCACAGGTAAGTGGAACAACAAATCTCTTTCTCTCCCTCCCTCCCTATAAATCAATTAAAAAAAAATCCCAATGAAGGGACGTTTTATAAAATACTTGACCAGTACTCCTCAAAACTGTCAAGATTATCAAAAACAAGTCAAGTCTAGAAAACTTGAAGTCAAGAGGAGCCTAAAGAGGGGACTTCCGGCCAAGATGGAGGCGTAGGTGGACACACGGTGCCTACTCTCACAACCAAATTAAGGACAACAAATATTTAGAAACTAGAAAACAACCAGAACTGATAGAAAATTGAACTGTAAGGAAGTCCAACAACCATTCATTCAGACTGGTAAGAGGGGTGGAGTTGCGGCAGGAAAAAGTGTAGGTGCGGACCCAGGAATGCAGACAGCAGTGGCTGGCAGTTCCCAGGTGCACAGGCGGCGGCTGGTGGACCCCAGGCACGGAGTGGCAACTGTGCAGACCCAGTGAGGCCGCACAAGGCGACTGGCTAACCAGGTGGTCCCACATTCCCGTGGGCAGACAATCCAGGTGAAGGGGAAATGGCGGAAGGGAATGAAATCCAGAAGAGAGGGGAGCAGGCGCCATTGTTCCCTCTCAGACCCCACCCCTACAAACAGCAGCACAACTCAGCGACTGGGCTGCCCCGCACAGGGGAATACCTAAGGCTCCACCCCTCACTACATAACAGCTGTGACCAGACCCAAAACAAAGCCAAACAAAAAATAAACCACCAAAATATAGCTCAAACTGGAGAACAAATGAAATCCCCAGAGCCAATTCTTCTAAGCAGTGAAGAGATAGCCAACCTATCAGATGCACAGTTCCAAGCCCTGGTGATCAGGATGCTCACAGAATTGATTTTGCTCACAGATTAGATGAAAAAATGCAGGCTACAATACGTCAAATGAAGGAAGATGCATGGGGAACCAATAGAGATGGGAGGAAAACTGGGACTCAAATCAATAGAGTGGACCAGAAGGAAGAAAGAAACAACCAAACAGAAAACAAGGAAGAAACAAGAATTCAAAAAAATGAGGAGAGGCTTAGGAACCTCCAGGATATCATTAAACGTCCCAACATCCAAATTATAGGGGTACCAGAAGGGGAAGAAGAAGAGCAACAAGTGGAAAACTTATTGGAACAAATAATAAAGAACTTCCCTAATCTGGCAAAGGAAATAGTCTTCCAGGAAGTCCAGGAAGCTTAGAGAGTCCCAAAGAAGTTGGACCCAAGGAGAAACACACCAAGGCACATCATAATGACATTAGCCAAGATTCAAATGAAGCAGAGAATTCTAGAAGCAGCAAGGGCTAAGGGGACAGTCACCTACAAAGGAGTGCCCATTAGACTGTCAGCTGATTTCTCAAAAGAGACCTTCCAGGCAAGAAGGGGCTGGAAAGAAATATTTGAAGTCTTGAAAAGCAGGGACCTACATCCAAAATTGCTCTATCCAGCAAAGCTGTCATTTAGAATGGAAGGGAAGACAATGTGCTTCTCAGATAAGGTCAAGTTCAAGGAGTTCATCATCACCAAGCCCTTATTATATGAAATGTTAAAGGGACTTATCTAAGAAAAAGATCAGAAATATGACAGTGAAAAGACAGCAAACTCACAGCTATTAACAACCACACCTAAAACAAAAGCAAACTAAGCAAACAGCTAGAACAGGAAGAGAACCACAGAAATTGAGATCACGTGGAGGGTTAGCAACAGGGGAGTGGGAGAAGAGAGGGGGAAAAGATACAGAGAATAAGTAGCATAGACGGTGGGTAGAAAACAGGGGGAGGGCAAGAATAGTGTGGGAAATGTAGAAGCTAAAGAATTTATGACACATGGACATGAACTAAAGGGGGGGAATGTGGGTGGGAGAGGGTGTGCAGGGTGGAAGGGAATGATGGGGGAGAAATGGGACAACTGTAATAGAATAATCAATAAAATATATTTAAAAAAAAAAAAGAGGAGCCTAAAGAGACATGATGACTAAATACAATGTGGTGTCCTTGCAGGATCCTGGAACAGACAAAGGACATTAGGTAAAAACTAAGGAAACTGAAAAAAGTATGGGCTTAAATTAATAATAATCTATCAATACTGACTCACTAATTATAACATATGCAAGATGTTAATAGAGGAAACTGAGTGTGGAGTATATAAGAACTCTCTGTAATATCCTTGCAATTTTTCTAGAAATCTAAAATTGTTCATAGTAATAGTTTATTCTTAAAATCCTCCCCAAATAAGTATGTCTCCTTTCTTCTCCTGACTCCATAAATCATTTAACTTCAACTTGCCTATTTTGATATAGGCAGATAATTTCTAGTCTTCTCAACTACAATCAATAACAACTCTCTAATTTAGTGAATGTTTACTGCACACTAAATTCTGTGCTAAGCACCCGTTATATGCATTATCCCATGTAACCATCGCAATGAACCTGTGGGCTGGAATTGCCATTTTCCCTGTTTGTCCACTATGGAAACAGGCTGCAACTAGACCAAAGCCACAGAGCTGGTTAGTAAAGTCCAAACTCAAACCGTGGCCTGATGTCAAGGCTCTAACCCCATATTTTTTACTGGCCCAGGTTCCCCCTTCCTTCTATTCCCATAGATGTTGCTCACCTCAAAGCCTATTTTGTTTTTTTTTTTTTAATTTTTTTTTAAGAAAGGATTTATTTATTTATTTATTTATTAAGATTTTGTTTATTTATCTTCAGAGGGGAAGGGAAGGAGAGAGGGAGAGAAACATCAATGTGCGGTTGCCTCTTGTATGTCCCCTGCCGGGAACTGGCCTGGCAACCCAGGCATGTGCCCTGACTGGGAATCAAACCGCGATCCTTCGGTTCACAGGCCCGAGCTCAATCCACTGAGCTACACCAGCCAGGGCTCAAAGCCTATTTTGAAAGATGGGCCTCCCCTTCAGACTGCTACAATGGGATACTATTTAGCAATAAAAAGAAATGAAGTACTGATACAAGCTACAACATGGATGAACCCTGAAATCATAAAGTGAAATAAACCAGTTAGAAAAGACTGGGTGAACTGTATGGTATATGAATAAATTGTATCTCAATAAAGTTGTTTCTACACAAACATTTTACAAATACACCATGGCACAGAAAGAAACATACTGCTCAAGATTACAGAGCAACTCTGCTGAGCTCATTCAGACTAAAGAAATGCACTTCCAAATAGCAGCCTCTCAATGGTGAATGATTTGGGTTTGGTTTGGTTTTCCCCAATGCTGAGTCATTTCCAGACTTCTTTGGCCTCTGCCTGAGGAGCTGCCTGTGTTAGGATCAGAACATGTGGAGATGAACCAATGGAGCACAGTGGCTACGACAGGCCCTTAGAAGGCAGCCCTTGGGATTCTTTCCCTTTCCCTTTTTCTTCTCACAGTATGTTTCTTGCTCTTCACAGTAGCTTGTAAGCTCCAGGAAAGCTGGAATTGTGTTTGTTTACCCCCAGCTACTAGTTCAGTTCCCAGCATGGTAGATGAAGTGGTTGAGAGAATAAAGGGCAGTTCAGACAGTGAATCAAGCAAGGTAACAAGAAGGCTTCTGACTTGGATACTTAGGTACTGGTAACACAGAGATGGAAGTGGGGTCAGGGGAGCACAGGATTAGGTCTAGGGGATATCTGAGTTATGTGGGAGCGATCTAGGAGAGGGTAGATAACACACCTAGAAAACATCTAAGAGTGCTTACAGGGACCAGGGAACTACCCTGAATAGTGACAATGGCCCATTCCTAAACAGCAGAGTGGAACGGTGGCACTCAGGAGAGATTATGTCCCAACTCTACAGTCACAGGGAAAGCAGGTAGTGTTAACTGGTTTTTTGTAAGTTTCCTAAGTTGAAAACAAGGACTGCCATGTGAAATTCTGTCTGCAAGCCACGTTTCTCCTGGTCACCTGTTTCTGACTTCTGTTGGAACAATCTAGGCCTGAGTTTTTCCTAGAAGTCTTGGGTATGTGTAGTAGCAACAGAAAATGTTTCATGTATCTTTCTAAAGGTAACGGATACACTTGGAACAAGTCAATCGTGCGTGGTTCGAATGGAAGCCAGCCTCTCTAGCTCATTTTAGGTAGTCACCTGTCTAATGATTACATCAAAGAATGTTAAATGTAAAAAGGTAGTTGCAAAATAGTACGTTTCACAGGATACCATTTTTCTACAGTATTTTAGGCAATAATCAGAACTGAAAGAATATATCTCTGACAACAGTATTTTCTCTGAGGGGTGGGATTATAAGGGATTTTACTGTTGTACTATTGTGATTGAAGTTTTTTATAGTAATAATGTATAAAAGAAAAACCAACAGATTTTTAAAACATCTTTTCTAACATAACCATGCATGTACATACATGTGCAGGTAAACACACAGCAAAGGGGCCTAAAAAACATATACCAAATGGTTAATAGTGCTTACCTCTGGAGATGAGCGTTGGCAGGTGAATGGGAAACTTAGTGTTATCTTTCTGTAATTTGAATCTTATGTATGTACTCCTGTTGTACGAAAATGTGAAAAACTCCAGTACCCAACACTCTAATCCATCCATCTGAAAGTAGCAAAACATCTCTCCAGGTTGTGTGTGGGGGGGGACCTTTGTCAGGACATGGACAGTGTTGTCTTTACCCCTCCGACCCCAGGACCCAGCCCCAATCCACAAGCCCAGGGGACTCACACACATTGAAAGAACCAAGGGGCCTCATTGTAACACTCATTTTTATATAAATATCCGCAAGTCATGTTACAGAATAAGCCCCACCTGGGAAAAAAGTCAACATTATTTTGTTAACCTGACCCCTGCCTTCTAGGCTGGGACCCAGCCTGGGGGCACCTGCTGCTTTGGGAAGGCTAGGGCTACTGCCGAGAGGCTGCTGAAGAAGCTGCCTGTGTGGCCCACCCCCAAGCTGCCCCCCTTCTTTGGTGTGTGGTACATGGTGACTTTCTCTGGCCCTCCTTCTAGCCTGGGGCAGGGTGCTGGGAATAGGGCTCTAGAGAGCAGGGCCCAGGAATCCTGGGGGCACTTGGAAATGGAGTGAGGAGACTGAGCCACTAAGAAAGAAGTAGACTCTGAAGTTTAAAGGTTGAGCCTTTTGGGGATGGGGGCACTCAGAGGTAATAGGAACAAGTAAGGGGAACCTGGGCTGTCAGCCAAGCAGGAAGCATATGCCCTTCTTTCCAGCGTAGGCACCCAGGTCCCTTCTCCTGTTGGTCCACTTCCTGCAGGACTCCATATTCTGAGGGATAAGCCCTGGGCCTGCCTGTCCCCTTCCAGCTCTTCCCCCTGCAATCTCCCCTCCCCCACACAGAGAAGCCAGAGGCCAGAAACACAGCACCAGTCTGAGGATTTAATTAATCAGGAAGGGGGATTACTGGGAGGGGCACCCCTGTAAAAATGTACAAAAGGTCTGGGGGGGCTACGTGAAAGGGGAGATAAATATGTACATAGAACCCCCCTTCCTGTAGCCCCTCCTTCCCCAGCCCTGAGAGGGCATGAGGACTTGGGTGGTAGGTGAAGGGGAGGGGGGGCACTTTGGCCTCTGGCTTAGTGAGCCCTTGGGGAGGCAGGCCAAGGGCCTAGGGGCCCTCAGAGGGGGCAATGGTGCACCCCAGGAGATCATGAGCTATGACCTCTGAAATGATCCCCACTCTAATGTATATGTACACACACACACACACACACACACACACACACACACACACACACACACCTCTCTAGAGATTTGTGACCTGTGCCCTCCCGATGACCCCAAGGTTCATCAGATGCTTGATCTCATGGGGGCTGGGGCTCTACTCTCAGGTTCCATGAACTCAGAGGTGGCTGGTGAGGTCATGACCTTTGCCCTCTAGCCCTGGCTTAAAACCTCAGCTCTAGGACCTTATCCAAAGGAAAAGGGGGATGGAGCTTTGCCCCTGCCCCTCCCTTTCCCTCACCTGTCAGCCCGGGCTGGGCCAGGGGCCCTAGGTGGGGAACTAGGTCGAGGGGCGGGCACAAGTGGAGGTGGTGCCCCCAAAAGGGCTCCTGGTGGGGTCTTGCTGAGCAGGTGAGGGGTTCCTGGGGCCGCAGTAGGTGGTGGTGGAGGAGCCAAGCGGCTGTATAGCAGAGAATGGGCAGGCTCTAGACCATAGAGGCGGGCAGCAGCCACTGCCCCTGGTCCAGTCAGCTCCTCACCCGCCTCATAGAAACGGGGTGGCCTTGCAAGGCGAGGCGGCCCTGCCAACCAGGTTGGCTCCAGGAAGCCAGCACAGCGCTCAGGAGGACCAGGGCCGAGAAAGGGGGATGGCCGGGGCCTCTCAAACAGCAGGTGAAGGCCCTGAGGCCCAGTGGCGGCGGCGGCAGCGGCGGCGGCGGCAGCGGCGGCGGCGGCAGCAGCGGCTGCGGCAGCAGCAGCAGCCTCCTCTTTCCGTTCTTCCTTTACCCGCACAGATTCCTTGGCTGGCCTGGCCCCTTCCTCACCAGCCCGGGTCTTGGGAGTAGCAGGAGATACTCGGGGCTGGGGCCGTGAGAAGGGGAGGTCCCTGGGAGGCAGGTATGGGGGGAGAGAATAAAGGTACTCCAGAGGTCAGATACAGGCTGAGGAAGAGGTGGAGAGTAGGGAGCTGGGAGGGCAGTTTTTGGAAAACATACCTGTCTTTCTCTTCCTTAGTGAGAGAAGACTCCCTCCGCTCCACAGGCCGCTCCTTGTCTGAGCCTGGAGTCCGGGCAGCCTCAGGGGGCCGGACCCAGGCAGGAAAGGCCAGAGGACTGCGGTGCAGGCGACCCCATGGATCTGGGGGGGAGGCGAAGGCTGGAGGTGCCCCTGGACTTTCTTTCTGGGCAAAGACGGCGCCGGAGTCTAGACAGAGCAAAGTAAAGATTGACAGGAGCCAAGAATGGGAGGCCCAACTTAGGCACCCTCTCAGCCTCCTGCTTTAACACATTAACTCACTGCCGCTGCCCCTCACCACCCTACCCCAGCTAGCACTCACTGAATGTGGGGCTGCCCAGGCCTCCAAAGGCCCCATTGGAGAGAGCAGCCAAGGAGGCGAAGCTTGTGGGACGCCCAAAGGGATCTGTGAGAGAAAAGGGGATGGTTAGAGTATTGGGCAGCCCACTCTCAGCAGCCACCAAGAACTAATGGAAAAGGCTGGTCAGCAAGCAGGCCCCAAAGACCTCAGCAGCTTTCTCTTAACAACTAGGTACCAAGCACTTCCTCTTGGCCCTGGCTAGGCACTGAGTTCTGACATGCATGAATTGTTTAACCTCACAAACCCCATTAGGCAGACAGGATCATTCCTACTTAATGATGATGAAAAAGGTTCAGAGAAGTGAAGTGACTTGCCAATAGTCAACTAACCAGTGAGTGGTACCTCCAACCTACAGCCTCTCTGGCTCCAGAGGTCAAACTCTTTTTTAAAGACTTTATTTATTTATCTTTAGAGGGGAAGGAGAGAGGGAGAGAAATATCAATGTATGGTTGCCTCTTGTGCGTCCCCTGCTGGGAACTGTCCTGCAACCCAGGCATGTGCCTGGACTGGGAATCAAACCGCGACCCTTTAGTTCGCAGGCCCGTGCTCAATCCACTGAGCTACACCAGCCAGGCAGAGGTCAAACTCTTAACCCACTCTCCCCCCACCCACTAACCACTCAGAGCAACTCTATAGCAAGCCAGCTGCCTGGAGACCTCCACTGGCTTCCCTCCCACTTGACGTGCAGGACCCTTCCCAGACTGACACTACTTGCATACATGGGTCACACAGCCGGTCAGAACAACTAACCTAGCCCACTATGGGACCTCACAATTTCCTCTTCCAGGAACACCTTCCCCTATGCCATCAGGCTCAGATCGCCCTTGTCTACCCAAACCAAGGTTAGATCTCCCCCAGTAGCAGGCCTGAGAAGGCTAGGAGCCAGTGACCATGCTCTCTTCTGGGGCTATACACAGCCTTCCTCCACCTTCCTCTTACCATCACTATTTTCAGAGAAATATCTGAGCTGGCAGAGATTAGCAACCACTCTGCCCTTTCCTACCCCATTTTACAGACGGTGATTCAAGGCTCAGAAGGAGTACAGTAACTTGCCCAAGGTCACAAAGCAAGTGAAACCAGGTCCACTTTTGATTTCAGCTGCCTTTCAGGTCTAACTTCCACCCCCAGCTTGAGAACTCCTGGAAATCAGAGACAAAGCCTAAGTTGCCCCACATACCCTTGGCTCTTACCAATGTGGGTGCTGGGGCTCAGAAAGGGTCCGTGGGCCCCGGGAGCTGCCGTAAAAGGGTTGGCTGCAGCGTGGACGGCACCTGGGGCAGAGAGGTGGGAGATTCTGATGAGGCTGAGTGGGTACAAGGTGGGCGTCAGGTTAGAGATGGGGAACTTCAGGCCCCAAAAAGTCTGGCCAGACTCACCAGTCGCAGTGAAGAGGGAGGCGGCTGGGTGGGAGAGCTCCTGGCCAGTGGGCAGGGCCCCATAGGGCCCTGGAAGGCAGGGCAGGAGGTCGTTCCGAAAGTCAAGCTTGTGGGAGTCACCCTGCACAGAGAGGGGGCGGTGACTGAGGAGCCAGGTTTGGTCCTGCTCTTGCCCTTCCACCCCTAAACCCTGCCCCAAGGGCTGGCTGGTGGCAAGAAGGGGACCAGGGACCTTCTCTGACCACCCTCCTAATTAGCCAGAGAACCTAGTACTAATTGCAGAATTGCTCAGACAGTAACTGGAGATAGGATGGGATGTTTCTGGCCAAGATTCTGCCAAGCTCTACTGAGGGTAGATGCCCAGAGTTCAGGCTGGCCCACTCTCCCCAGCCCTCCAGCCCCAGTACCTTCATCTTTTCCTGGTGTCTCAGGATCATGTAAGCCACACGCACGTGCATGGCACACCACTTCCCTGGTTTCTGCCGCCCCAAAAAGATGACCAAAGGAAAAGGGAAGGAAAGAACATTCACTCGTCATCCACTCCAGGCCTGGCCCTGGGCTCAGACTTGCTACACATCATCTCCTTTTATCGTCCCTACAACTGAGGGATGACTAGGTCCATTTCAAAGCCTAGGAAACTGAGGCTCAGAGAGATAAACTGTCTTGCCCAAGGTCTATAGCCAGTTACATCTGAACCCAGGTCTCTGGCTTAAGAGACCTTTTGCTTTCTGCTATTCCACATCTGGCTGCCTCCATGTCTTGGACTTTTCACTTATTCTCAAGCAGGAACCCCCACCCTCCACCCCTCAACCAAACACCCTGACACCAGCCCCCAGCCTCATGCAACCTGAGGTCCTCACCAAACTCACCCTTAAAGGTGGCCGGAAATGATCAGGGATCTGGGGATGGCAAAGCAGAGATTGGTGGCAATTCAGACCCGTTTACTGACCTGGACACCTTATTGTCTCAGCCCTCAAGTCCCCCCAAACATCTCCCTGAACCCTGCGTGGCTCCCTCAATCCTTTCCTGCTTGTGATAAGACTCCTTTCCTCCCCCACTCTGGGCTTCATCCCTCCAGCACCGAGTTCCTGAATCAGTTCTAAGATCCTTTACTTGGAAGGCTAGGGAGCAGGTTGGTAAGCAGGCAGGACACATTCCTCAACAAAAGATACCCTATTAACAGCTTTAAGTAATGAGGTTCTGTTTAAGGTTTCTTCAGAGAAAAGCATTTACTACTGTTAAAAGAAATTGGAAAACCTCTAGTCTATCCTTTAGGAAATACATCCTGTGTTTTTCCACACTGTTCCCAGAGTCCTGGCCTCTAAGTGGGAAGGAAGGCTTGGGCTCCTTGTGCCCCTTCACAAAGGGAGAGCTTATCTTTTCACTGTTTTATGGACGGGACTTCCTGGTATGACATCAATGGAAAAAAAAGTTCTGTCGCTTAAATTTGAAAACTCCTACAAAAACCACTGCCCTGGTAATCTTATTTCTTGGGCAACTTCATGAAATTCCTGTTCCTCATGCCTGGGAAATCATATCATTTACATAAGGGACACCCTCAATCACACATTAAAGGGATGGATCAGTGATTCATTCTCAAGTCAACCCTCCTGCTCAACTGAACAGATCCTTCTTCTCCAGCAGAACCTGCCCTGGCCCCCCTCACCTGTGTCCCCTTTTGGGGAAGCCCGCTCGGCACTGGCCCCAGTCGTGGTGGCAGCTCGGGGTTCGTGCTCTGGGGAAGGGGAGTGGAGGGATCAGTCAGAAGAGCTGGTGCTAGGTATAAAACGGGTCTAGAACCAAGCTGGGGACTGGGGCAGGAAGGGAGCATGGCTTTGGGGAGATCCGGGTGCACTACGGGAGGACAGGAAGATGTGCATGGTTTGGGGAAGAGGAAGAAGGCATGTGGACTCAGAGGACCTGGGTTTTTAGGGGTGGGAGGTGGTGGTGGTGTCCAAATTGGGAGCTCACCTTGGGCTGGAAGGCCCCTTGCAGGGAGCCAAAGGAGACAGCCGGCGGGAGGCCCGGAGGTAAGCCGGGCACTGCGGGAGGGAAGGCCGTGTACGGCTGTGGAGAAAAGGGGACTAGTCCAAGCTGGGGGTGGAGGTACAGCCCATGTCTGGTCTGCCCATCAGTTCCCTGGCCTCCACCCTAAAGCCCCCCAGGGAGACCTCTCAGGCTCAAAGCTCCCGCTTTTGAAGCTGAAGATTGGACCCCAACAGTTAGGGCCACACACACTGATACATCTATGCCCACACACCACACATGCACTCACATTATGCCGGAAAAGGCCTTCCATCTTTCCTGGGTATTTCTCAAACTATGGAAGAGAAGGGAAGAGTAAGCTGCTAGCCAGGGACCCAGGGCCTTCCCCTGGAAGCCAGACCCTCCCCCCAAGTCTCGGAGCCTCATCACCAGCCCAATGAGGAGCTCACCATGTGGGGGCCATGGGGTGGCAGCAGACCCGGGGGATAAGGGGTGAAGTGCTGGTGGGTATGCTGGTGGGTGTGCTGGTGCTGGTGGTTGTGCTGGTGGAACTGGAAGGCCAGGGGCCTGGCTGAGCCCCCTGGCCCCACCACCTCGGGGTAGCGAGAGTTCAGGTCCTGGCCGATCAGGTCCTGCTCTGTGGGAGGGGAGGGGGAGAAGGCTTTAATATCTGTTGCCACCATGTCAGCCTCCTTGGGCCCGGGTGACTGGCCTTCCCTTTTGGCCTTGGGCCACTCCCTCCTCAAACCCTGCAGCCTGCTAAGGTCCAAATGTCCCAAAGCCAACTGGGTCTAAGCCCAGGGCCATGGCCCCCCACCTCCCGGCCAGGATCCCAAACTCACCAGAAAGGGCGTTAGCGGCTGAGGCCCCAGGGTGCCCTGGCACCTGCAGCAGGGGTGGGGGTGGGGGCAGGGTGGGGCCAGAGGAGAACAAGGAGGGGTGGGGGGGTGGTGGGGGGGGCCGCAGCCCAGGGGGAGGAAAGCCGTGGTTGGACAAAGGCAGGGGCAGTGAGGGCGTCGGGGGCCGGTGGGTGAGCTGCGCGGACGAGGAGGAGGCAGATGAGGAGGAAGAGGACGAAGAGGATGATGAGGGGGGAGGCTGAGCCACGGGAGGGGCCGGGGCCTTGGGGGGCGGCCGTGAAGAGCTGGGGAGAGAAGTGGGGAAATGAGTGAAGGGTTGGGAGGTACCAGCTCTGACAGGAATGGGTCAGAAGCCTGGACGATACACCTTGACCTTGGTTCTCCAACATGGAAGGTGGAAGAACCTGGCCCCCAGGACCTCCACCCCCGCCCCCCAAGGAACCCATCCTCAGACTGAGGTACCTCCCACACTCAACAACCCCCTCTCTCCCTCTCTAGATCTAGTCTTCTATACAGGTGCCTCTGATGTCTTTCGCCACATGACTTTCCCTTTTCTGACTCAGCCACAGCACAAAACGTATCATTCACTTTGAAGCTTAATTACAACAGGCCACTTGGGTTCCTACCCTATGACAGTGGAAGCAGCACCATGCTGGCCTGGCCTGAGAGTTTTAGGCCCGTCTTGCCATTAACCTCCTGGGTGACCTTGAGCAAGTCACTGCCCCTCTCTGAGCCTTAGTTTTCTCAATAATAAGACAAAAAAAACAATGATGACAATAATAGAGTATCAGTTAATTCTTACCCTTTAGCAAGCACTTATTGTAGATCAAGTGCTGTCACTTGTTTTACAGGCTAATCCAAGTCTCCAACATTTCACACCACTTTCCCAATTGCTGCTGCACCCATATAACTAGCTGTACCATTTACTTCTTCCTTTAACATAACGTTTTTCTTTTTTACTTAGCTTCACTCAAGCCATAACATGTGAAATCAAAGGGTTGAGGTACTAACTCATACTTCTCTAAGTATGAGTACATTTTAAAAGCTGAAAAAAGTTTACTCATATAACATCTTAAATTATATCATGTATCCCTAATGATGAGCACACACACTTTGGGAAACACCGCATTAACTCACAATTAGTCCTCACAACAGGTTTAGGATGAAGGTACCATTATTATATCATTTTATAGAAAGAGGAAATTGAGGCTCAGAGAGGTTAAGTGACTTCTCAAAAAGCACACTGCCAGTAAGGGGCAGAGCAAGAATTCAAATCCAGGTCTGACACCAAAGCCAGCACTCTTAATCATCATGACAGCATTTCCCAAAGTATGTTCTGAAGAAAACTATTTCTAGCAGATATGCCTTGCAAAAAGGCCTCAGCAGCGAATAATACTGGGAAATGGCACAAATTGGATTCCCCTGCATGAAAATATATAAAACATTCTGTGAGTTTTGTAGTAATCTCTTTAAATTTGTTTCACCCAGTGTATTTCAAACTTTGCAGTCTCGGAATCCTTTTTTGGATCACATCTGAAATACTAGCCCATGTCCCAGACATAGAATGCAAGGGTTGGTGCCAAATGACCACGTCCTTCCAGACCAAACCCCTAGATCACTCACCTGCCAGTGCTGAGGTCCAGGCTGCTGCCATAGGGAGAAGTGCGGAGGCCGAAGGGTGAGACCCGAAGCTGCAGCTGGGGTGGGGGTGGCAGACTGGGTGCGGCCGGCAGAGGTGCTGGGGCTGAGACAGGAGGCCGAGGGGCTGATGGAGGTGGTGGCTCCTTCGGGGGGAAAGGCACTAGCAGCGGATCGGGCCCGGGGGGCTGCTCCTGGCTCCGCTCCAGGCCCGACACTTTAGGGACTATGGAGAGTTTTGCTTCACAGTTCCCATTAAAGGCGCCATGAGGGCCTGAGGCTGTGAAGGCAGGACAGCAGACATTAAAAACTGTGCTCAATCCAATTCCCTCCTTTATCTCCAGCCCCAGCCTTTTGGACCAACCTTTGCTGGTTGAGACAGTAAAGGATGGATCGAGGTCATCATCGGAGACCTAGAGAAGAAAGGTAGGGACAGGGTCAGGTTCTGGTTAGGCCAGACCCTTCCCCAGGAAGGCCAACAACCTGGGGACTGCTAGGAACTGGCAGTGGAGTCAAGTCTATTCCATCACCTTAGTTAAAACCCATCAAAGACCGTGTTCTAGGGTACCTATGCTTGGGGAAAAAAGGTGAAGCAGCTGAGCTTAAGAATCTGATAGGCCAGGAGGCCTAAATCATGTCAGCACTAAAATAGCAGAGAAACAAGGAAATCAAACCAAAAATATCAGACATTACTAAATAGGCCAACGGACTACCTGACTTATCTGTCTGGTCCATAAGTGTTACCAAAAAATTATAAACTAATTGCTGATATTTAGAAGTCCATATTCTTTATAAAAATTCAGACGTGCAGCTTTTCTTAAGAATGGGCCCCTAGTCTCATGTGGCAACGATGAGCTTAGTAACTAGATAGCGGCTGCTCCCTTAAAACAGACAAGAACACCATAGTCCCTGTCCAGCCAACTTTTAAAACTAAAACAAATCACACACCAGGGAGCACAAATTTAGTTAATTACAGGGGTAGAGCACCAACTGTTAGAACCCATTATTTCAAAATAAACAAATCAGCCCTATTAATGAACTGAAATACATCTTTACAGTGTATGTTCTTACACCAACTACAATTTTTTAGTATCCTCAACGCCATGGTCTCTGCTCAGACTCTAACCTAGAAGACTAATGGCCAACAGGAATGACCAACTTGGTTCCACAGCCACTCTGAATTTCTGGGGAGAACCACTGGCATCTCTAAGAGTTTTAGAAAGGATGACACACCAAGGTAGGTGCCTTCTATTATTTGGTTGACTGGCTCTAGTCACCAAAGAAATCATTTACTCTCTCAACACCCCCCCCCCAGAAACCTAATTCTGGCTCATCCTAACCCATATTTCCCACTCAAGAGGAGCCTCTGTCTGCTGCACACAGGAGCCCTTTAAGCTGCAGTTCATTTTATAAGCTGTAACACTGCCCACTCAACAAGTTCTAGCTCCACTCACCCTCTCGTCCAGATCGCTTTCCGCATCACACTGGGGAGAAGGAAAGACAGAAGTGTCACAAAAGGGAAGGAGTGAGGCCCAAAGATGGAGTACAAGAGGCGGGACCAGTACAGGTGGAGAGCACTTACTATGTATCCAGCTTCTAGAGAGTGACGGGAGGAGGCCTGAGAAAGATCAGAGTCCAGAGGTAAGGGAAGCTGACTGGTGAGGCCTATGGACAATGTCTAAACTCCCCTACAAGGCACTCAAGGCCCCTCATGACCTACTCTCAGTTTTTTTTAAGCGTCTTCTACTGCTATTGCCCACCCCTGTTCCCAATGCTCTGGCCATTTTCCAAATACACCAGACTCTTGTATCTCTCTGCTTTGTCCAAAACAACTTTGCCCTGTTTCTTCTCTCAGCAAAACTTATGACTACTCTTCAAGGCCTGACTAAGATATCCTAGGGGGCTTTCCCTAACCACAACCCTCCTCCCATCCCCCAGGCAGAATGAGTGGCTTCCTCATGTGGGTTTCTGCAGCATCTCTCCCAGACCTCTGCCTTCTTTAGCTTCTCAGGTTTTCGTATAGGTATTTCCTTGTAGACTGTTTCTTTCTTGCTAGACTGCCACCACCTCCAGGGGGAGGGCAAAGACACATCTAATTCATTTATGATTCAACTAATAGGCCCCTTTGATATATCTCTGAATTATCAGCATGTTGAGGCAGACTTAGTTGCAGCCAAAAGCAGACAAGCCTCATTGTGGACATGTCTTTGTTAGATGTGGATGGGGGAGTAGGAGCTCAGATCTGCTCTGCTTTCATATTTGTCCTTAGATACTGAGTTTTAAAGGACAGGGATCTATGGCCAACTCACCTCTTTCCTTCTCCGTTTATTGGGCCATTTTCTGGCACGATCTCCAGAGGGCCGCCCAGGCTCCCGATCAGAGCTGTCCCCCGGCTCCCCAGTGGCCCCAGTGGAGCCCCCCCTCTTCCGCTTCCCAGAATGCTTTAGCCGATGTTCCAATCGTTCTGGGGGCTGAAGAGAAGCATCCTTCTGTGGAGGAGGAGATGGGACTAAAGTAGATGGAAAAAGGAGAGCTCCCAACCTCTTTAGGGGTGACCAGGATACCAAAGTGGCTCCCAGGCGGGGTAACCTGGTTGGTCCCTGGAGACTAGCTCTACCTCCTCCCACCCCAGGGCGGGGCAGAGGCCTGGCCAGAGGAGCCGGTTGCTCTGGTTTGGGGTGCCAGCATTCCCCCCACAACTCCACCCACTCCAGGCACCATACCCTTCTCTCTGTCCCTGTGAAGCCCCCCAAAGGCCCCTAGCCCCATCCAGACCCCACCTGCAAGGCCTCAAGGCTGGCGAAGCTGGCGATGGCAAAGCCATCGATCAAGTCCTCCTCCTCTTCTTCCTCCTCTTCAGGCTCCTCCTCGACTTCCCCGTCGTCTGCAACCCCCTCCTCCTCCTCCTCCTCTCCTCGACTACCGGAGCCGGCAGGGCGCTTCCGAGCTCGGGGTCGCGGTGGCCGAGGCCTGGGACGGGGCCGCCGCCGTCTCGGGCCTCCAGGCCGCTCTCCAGACGAAGCTGACGACCAGGGCCTGGCGGGCGGTGGCGGCGACGACGAGGACGAGGATCCCCGCGGGGCGGCCAACAGGGCCCGGGGTGCGTCGCCGCCAGGACCTCGGCGGCGCCGCTGCTCCCGGTCTCGGTCTCGGCGCGAGCAGCGCCGCCGCCGCCGCTCTCCCTCAGCGGCCCAGCCCGGGCCGGGAGCCGCGGCCGTCTCCATGGCGACCGCCCTCAGTGCCGCATCCGGAGACGGCGGGGCCCGAAGCGGCCTGTCCGCAGGCCCCGGGTCGCAGGCGCGGCGTTGGCGGCTGCACAGGGACGGGAGGGCCACGCTTCCTCTTTAAAGCAGATTCTGATGGCCCTGAGCTTGCTCCAAGGCCAAGGCCTGGGGAGCCGGCACCGCCCCCGGGGCGACAAACCCGAGGGTCAACCCCCCTCCCGCGGGGCCGGCGGGGACGAGACGGTAAAAAAGGGGCGGCCGTCCCTTTAAGGCGAAACCAAGTTGTCCAGCCCCTGGCCCCTTTAAGACAACTCGACGGTGTCCGGCCGGCCTAGTGTGGTGGCCGCCCCCTGCCAGTGGTCGAGACTAGTCTCCCCGAAGAAGGGGAAGGACCACCCCCTTTAAAAGCGACCGCAAGCTCGCCCCGAAACGCAAACCTTCCCTTTAAAAGTGTCTCAAGTCCTCCGGCTAAAAGAGGCCACCCCTTTAAGGAGTCCAGGGTCCTCAAAACAGCAGGCCGCCTCTTTACAGGATCGTAGTTTGTTTCCAGTATTCCACAAGCAGCCACTTCCCCTTTAAGCTGAATTTAAAGGACTTCTGGAGTGGGGGGGGAAGAGGAGGTAAGAATCCTCACTGGCTCCAGTTCTCCCGACAGCACAGTTTTTAATTTGTCAGCTTCAGTTCGGCGGCTTCCCCTTTAAGGCTGGAGTTGTAGTCTGCCGAGCCCAGTGGCCACCCCTTTAAGGAGATTTAAAGGGGCCTCCGCCAGTCCCAGCTCTTTCAGCCTCCGCCTCCGGTCGCCATGAAAGGCTCGAGGTGGGGGCGGGACCGCGACGGCCAGCCCTCCAAAGCCCCGGATGTGAGGCAACGGTGACGGGTAGAGCTTCTCTGTCTGCCGACATAAACGTCTCTTCCTCCTTTCTTCGTCTGTGTGACTCGCTCTTGAAGGGATCCGAAAGACTGCCGTTGGTCAGCTGGGAGCTCCAGCACACCCTCTTGTCTCCTTTGGAATCTTGGGACGCTTCTCCGCCAGGACTTCCCTGCCCCTCCTCCCTCTTCCTCCTCAGTCTACGCCTCCTTCCTCTCTCTGCCTCCTCCCACTCTGCCCCTTCCCCCCCCCTCCCCCGCACCCCTCCACAGGTCTAGTCGTTGATAGGTGGAAAAGTGTACGTCAGAGTGGAGGGCGGAGTCAAAATCGGAGAGTGGGTAATTTGTAACCGCCCTAAAATTCTGGATTGGGTATATGTCAGATTAATTCCGTCCTTCATCAGGTTTCATGATTTGACTGGTTAGAAGTAGGTGTTTGGGCGGTTCTGCAGGTGACCCCGCCTTTTCCTGTTCTTCTGTCATTGGTCCACCTTCTGACGGCATCAAACCCAGCAGCCGGGATGTGGTGCGCGAGCCGTAGGGAGCGGTTGGCCGCTGGGTGGCGCGCAGCTGCGGACGGTACTTGTCGACCTCCAGTTACGTACTTTGCCTTTCAGCCGCTTGGCTTGCCAAAGGCCGCCTGGCTTCTCGACACGCGCTTGTCAATACCGTCGTCTGGCGAGCAGCTAGGCAGGATCAGCTCCATGGAGTGGGGTGATCCGGACACGCAGCGCCCCTGGCCACCGCCAGACACGCGGGGAGGAAGACGTGTCGCGTTTTCTTTCGGTTTAATGGGCAAGTGCTGGCCTGTGTTATCTCCGTGCTAACAACAAAAAAACACCTTGCCCTTATATGCCAGGCACTTTCTCACATATTAACTCATTTGGCAGTAAGGATTATTTTAGTAAAGTATTGCTATTAGCCCCATTTTACAGAGGGGGAGGGGATCGATGCACAAACATTTAGTTTGCTAATCAGGATTTGGGCTTGATGTACCTCTAGCCTGTGCTGTTAGCCACTGCTCTATTTTGCCTCTAAGTTATGAAAGCTGTAGAGAGTGCCACTTCTAACCTCTGTTTGCCTGGGTTATCCTTTTAATATAGACATCACAATGATGCATTCAGCGTGCTTTCCAATGTTTATATGGGTATAATCCCCTCCCACTGGGTTATGTGCAAATCAAGTACCATGACAGTTTTTTGTAGGTCCCCAATTATAGTTGCTTACTGTTAGCTCTTGAATCCAGCAGCAGGTGCTGCACTGCATGATAGGAATTCAGGGCCATCTTGACCATGGCCTTGGTCCACTCTGGGACTTTCAGTCTCTTCTTTGTTGTAAATGAATTGGAAGAACCCTGACCAGGGTCCAGGATCACAGTGTCTTCTGGAACAGATTCAGAAGTATCCCTCCACATAGGAAAAATCCTCAAAGTTATCTCCAGGGACCATTTCCTGATTCCTTTCCTGTTATCTAACCCTCATTGCCTTCCCTAACACCTCCCCCATTTCAGTTTTTGAGTGCCAAAGTAGAAACATCGGCCAATACTGCCAATCAATCTCCAACTCAGCTAGGAACATACAAAAGAATCAGAAGTATATTGAAAACTTTACTAGAAATATAGAGGAAAAAATGAAATGGCCTCGAAGCCTTCTCCCTCCTGGATGGATGTACAGATAAACAGACGGAGCTCCTAGGTCTGATGAGGCGGCTCCCTAATCCACTTTCTCCTCTTCCAGGAGCAAGGCATCCAGCTCCTCCAGCCGCTGCTGCAGCAGGGGTCCCACATCTGGGCTGGGGGCCATGTTAGGAGTAAGGGTCTTGCCAGCTGCAGCCCGGACCCCACGAGATGGCCTCCGGGATCGAGGAAGGCTGCTGTCCCGAAATTCCACAGCCCGCCGCAGCTTCCTTGAGCTGGTAAAAATCAGAGTCCCGTTGCGCTCCCTCGGTTCCTCGAAGATGGTCTCAAAGGTCCTGGACAAGGCAGGGAGCAGGGCTGGTTACCAGCATGCCCCCCTGGTTCTAACCTTCCCTCTTATCAACCCAAACCTTTAAAGCTACTCACCTCCTGCTTGTGGGTGATTGATAATTCTTGTTGGTGTAAATTTCTTCCAAGCTGAACTCCTTCTTGTTCAACCTGGGAGCAAAGAGCAGAGATCACTAAAAAACCTGGAGCCAGTGAGGTCTGGAGAAGTGATAAGCAAGGCCTAGTCTGCATTTCAGTTTCTGAGACATGCCAGGAGTACTGCCTGAGGCAGACAGATGGTTCTAAGCACAAACCACATTCAGACCAAATTGGACTGGGCTCCCTGAGAGGAGACAAAGCCATACTTCAGAGAATGTGAACCTACATCTGTTTGGCCAGGGCAGTTCCATACACAATAAGCATTCACCTGATTGGTCGAGGCAGCCCCATTGGTGTAAGGTTTAGTTGAGGACGGGCCACTGTCCTGCGTATTCTAAATCGAGAAACCTTTCCCATGGTCTGCAAAAATGGGGCAGAGGGTAAGAATGCAGCATGAGAACTGGCTCCCACTAATCTCCGCTTCATCTGTATGCCTACCTTGGTCTCAAGGTCTGACAGCACTTGGTCCTGTGAGGCCTGTGGCTCCTTCCCCTTGGTTGAGCCCAACCTACAGAGAATGTAAAGGCTCAGGGTCAGACAACATTCACAGTAGTATCCCCAACTCCTGCCCACTGGATACTAGGGAAGGAGGTTAGGCCTGGACTGTGGCCTAGGATTTAAGGGTTTTTTGAGAGCACTACCTGGGTTTTGCAGGTTCAGAGAAGGAGGAGGAAGTGGATGCGGTGGACGAACAAGATGTGATGAGGGGAGGAGAGCCTCCCACTCCTCCAAGAGGGAAGACCTCTTTCCGGAGACAGGGTCGAGGGGGTGGTGGAGGCGGGGCTCGAGCCATCTCTCCACTACCCACAGTATGCCGCCGAGGCCGTGGCTGGCTTGGGTGGTGTGAAGAAGGGAGCCAACTGCAGGTATCTGAGCCAGGAGGCCCCAGGTCAGGGCAGGAGTGGCTTCGGCCCAGAGGTGGCTTAGGGAGAGGTACTGGGAGATGATGGTCTTGAGCTCGCCACTGGCGGATAGGAGGGCGGGGACTGATGGATGCAGTACCCTCAGCAGCCCTGGACTGCTCAGCCTCTGAGATGGCAATCTTCAACTCCAACTTCATGGGGGGTGATGGGGGTGGGGGCTGTGGGGCTTTGTTGGGTGTGAGGAAGATGTCAGCAAAGCTCTCCAGCTTGGAACGAACAGAACGGAAGAGGGGTGCCAAGCCCCAGGGACTGAGGCGGGGGCGTAAAAGGCTGGATGGCGGTGGGGTCGATGGGGCTTCCAGAACAGGATCTGGGGTTGAGGAAAGGAGAGGGTCACAGGTGGGCATTCCTTAGCTGCAGGTGGCTAAGCCCCACTTCAGTAGCTTCAGTCCCTCCCCAAACACTAAATTGCCCAGAGGAAGCCTATTCCTAAATAAAACTAAGCCCCAAATTTAGGAGTTGGACATCAGGCCTCTGAAGTTGAAATCGCATCTTCACATACCAAGCTCTGCCCTGGGAGGGGGGTTAATCCCCATCCTCACCTCTACATCTCACACTTCTAAACTCAGCTAAGATTTTCCACAGCTCCGAATCTCATCCCTCTATCTCAGTCCTTACCTGGTGATGAGTTCTCCAGAGGGTCTGCAGACAGGGCAGATGCCTGGAATGGGGCTTCCAGGTCCTTGGGTAGAGGCATTGTCTGGTGCACCATCATCATGGATTCAGCTCTGGGGTGAAGGGGCAAGGTAAAGGCTGGGGAAGCTTCCAGATCCAGATCCCACCTGAGCCAGCACCTCCCCTCTCCCTTAAGGCTACATGGAACTACTGAACAAGAAAATTCTAATGCCACTAGCTCTGGCTGCCTGGACAATGGTTGTTGTCTGGACATCTCGATAATTCCTTCCCCAGCCCTCTCACCTTCTCGCTGGGATGATGAAGTTGGGAGTCTCGTCCGTGAGGCCCTGGATATAAACAGGGGATGTTTGTGGGTAGGTAGGGAAGCCCCCTATGGCCTCCTTAGCTTCCCACATCCCAACTCTCTGTCTCTAGATACCTGCCTGGGTTCACACCAAAAACTTTTTCATATAGGTCTCTGTTCAAGCAGTGTCTTCCACCTAAAATGCTGTCCTATTTGAGCAAAATCTACCACAGACTCAACTCACCTACACTTGTCGTCTACCCACACTGGAGTGCCTGCCCCCAGCTATACCCCTGATGTCCTTACTAGAAGTTCCCATACCTCAGCCGGGGGTCTTGGACTGGCAACATCTTCTAGCATCACCACCAGAGTGGGCTGGGGGGCCCGGTTGACCTCTTGTGAAGGGCCTTCCTCTGGGCCAGGGGTTGTCCTTGATTGATGCCTCAGGGTGGAAGAAGACTGGTGGATGCGGCTCAAGGGCTCTCGGCATAAGTGCAGTGGGTAAGGAGGCCTAGAGAGGGAACACAAAAATCAGAGGGGCTCAGCTGTGTCCCCAGCTTACCCCACATTCTGCCTTGCTCACCTGGCCTGTGACGACCACACGGCCTGTCGGGGTGGTGAGGCAGGCAGTTGGCTGTGGACAGAATCCCAAGGGTTGCTGTGGTGCCATGGAGTAGAGGTCTCCTCTTGGGGCACCAAGGGAACCTAGGAGAAGTATTAAGAACAAGGTGATAGAATGAGGGAGTGGACAGGGTTTCCCTGTGTCTAACTGTGCCCTATGCCAAAAAGATGACAGAGGTTGTGGCTTGAATTCCCTCAAGACCTCCAAAGAGGCGAGTCATCCTGAATTGGGGGCCACATAGTATTCTAAGCTACTGGTGTGGACTTGGGATAATCTCATCCAGGCTCTTTGAAGAAATGAAAAAAAAAAAAAAAAAGAGGGTGACTTTGGGTTAGTTACTGCCCTGCCTGTTTGGGGCCTCTGTTTTTCACTATACAGTGGAGCCAGTGATGTCACTTTGCATCTTAAGGATTGCCTGAAAGTTGGGCTAGGAAGGAAGCAGAAGGGTTTCTTGTACTTAAAGAATTGTAGGGTTGTGGTTCCAGTCCAGCACTGTTGGCTGTGGTGAATGGGCACTAGAGACCCTGCCCAATTTGAGGCTGGAGTTAGAGAGCCAAGCAGAACTCTAGCATTAGAAAGGCTGCCTGAGCGATGTGTGAGAGAATGAGGTGTTTGGACCTCAATTATCCTCACTAGTGATCTGGCCTGATTGGTACTAAGAAGAGACCGGCGAGAGAAGAGAGCCTCTAGTTCAGGGGGCTCACCATACGGGCAGCCATGACATCTTCCAGTACCACGGCCAGGACCCGCCGAGAGGCCTTCTCCAAGGGTGAAGGGGCCACTGGGGGCTGCAGCCTCGGCCGTTTCGGGCTTCCGGCTCCCCATAATGCTCGACTCAAAGGCTGGCGGCACAGGCGTGGCTGGCCAGGCGGGCTGCAGGATGAAAGCAGAGGACGGTCGCCTGAGCCTGTGGTTGGCTTTGTGATTTCCCCTGTACAGTCGCCAGGCTCCCCGCTTCCCGAGCTTAACACAGGCTGGCAGGGTGCGCTCTCACCTGGATTCCCCCGGCAAGTCCATTGGGGAAGCGGCGGCTCCGGGGAGTCCCTGGGGGATCCCAGGCTGCAGCCTGGGGTGGGAGGTGGGGAGTGGGGGAGTGGGGAGTGAGGGCCAGCCCTTTCCCTGGGGCTCCGCCCTTCATGGTAGCCCACAGCTCCCGGTAGCCCAAGGGCTGAGAATTGGGGTGCAAAAGGGCGCCCCCGATCGGCCGTCCGGAACGGGCCTTTTCCCACTGCTGCCGCCGCCGCCGCCGCGATCAAAGGATCACTTGCGCCAGACTTGGCACTTGCCGCGAGAACCTGGATTGCAGCGGCCCCAGTTCTCCCACGGCCCGAGCCTCCTGGGGCCTTTGTCCCTGTAGATTCCGCCCTGAGAAGCCCCCCGGGATTAGCTGGGATCCCGGTCCTGGGAGGTCAGTTTCCGCCCGATCCCGCTGCGATCCCCATCCACTCCCAGTGAGTGGCCAAGGACTCCGAAGCAATACACCCACACACCGACGTTTCTCCCTCCCACCAGATCCCCTAAACTGGATCCAAGCGGAAAGAATCCTACAGTGCGTTTCCTCCAATCAGACGCCGCGGGAGGATCTTCCTCTCCCGGTAAGCTTCGACTCTGCAAAGCTTCACTCAAGGGCGGCCCGAGCTTGAGCATCACAAACCCAGTCAGGATCCCCGGGGATCCACTGTCCAGCAGATACCCCCTCCACTCCAATCCCGGGAGGTCCCGCCCACAGACCCCCTCCCTCCACCCTCTCCTTATCCCCGCCCAGCGCTCTCCCCAACCCCGGTCCAGAAGGCTCAAATGTTTCCTTCCTTCCCTCCTTCCTCCCGCCCTTTCTCCAGCCGCTCCGTGCCCTCCCCCGCGCACTGCTCACCGCCGCCTCCCGCCGATCTCGGGTTTTCGACGGCTCCCACCTGCGGCTCCTTTAAAAATCAGCCTTACCCTGCACTGCCCAACCACGGAAGGCGTTCTTCCCAGAACCTCCAGGCAGTGTCCAATCGCCAGTCCGGGTCTTCCTGGGTGGTGAGAAATTAAGTGAAGCCACCTGGCAGCCATCATCCCTAGGGGCATGCAGCCAAATTGGGCAGCACTGCCATTGTGGTTGAGGGCAGATTTCGCTTCCCTCAAGGAACCAAAATGAAGCCGCTAGGGTCACCTTCGGCTGTCCAGGCAGTGGCAGAAGACTCCGCCAATTTCTTGAAATAGTGGGACAACAGTAGTGAAGCTAGAGTGCCGCCACGTTTTTTAAGGGCATCTTCCGGTTCTTTCTTTCTTTTCTTTTTTTTTTTTTTTTTTTTGGCCAATCAGTGTGAACTGAGTGCTAACGATATGTGAAATTCCCAATTTCCTAGAGGGGCCCCATCCAGGCGGGTTTCGGTACCGCCCTGTTTACCTCAGCTGGGTTCCCATCTCGCAAACAAGGGTTTAGGAGTGGGTGGCCAGGGCCAGAGACTAGGGTAGGTACCCTTTCCGTCTCCGTTGCTCGCGCGGTGCACTGCAGAGACTGGACTGAGCCAAAGAGGGGAAGAGACTAGGGGTGTTGGGCTTCAAGAGGTGGTGTGCACTTCTTCCAGGAGAAGTAAGGGTTTCTGCGTACCTTGCATACGTCTCAGTAGAGGACTGTCATTGCAGGAGACCAATAACCAATTTGTTGTGCTCGGTGGGGTCCAGCCTCTTTCCTTTCAGTTCCAGTCTCCCACTACCCCTCTTTCAATAGGGGTATGGCTGGTGGGGCATGTAAATAGTCCTAGTAGTAAGAGATCAGGGATGTAATCCCGCTGCCTTGAGAAGCTGCATTATGGAATCTTTATCAGCAGCCAGGCTGTTGGTGGGGAGGAAGTGGGTAAGTCCTGCCATTTTGCATTGTGAAGGCGCTCTCCCCGCCTAACCAAAGCCTGTACCTCCACTGGTTCTTCCCTGGTCCAAACCAGTACATATTTTCTTTTCTTTCTTCCTTTTAGAGGGAGAGAGGAGAGAGAAATTACGTTGTTGTTGTTGTTCTTGCTGTTATTCCACTTAGTTATGCATTCATTGGTTGCCTCTTGTGTGTGCCCTGACCAGACATAGAACCCACAATCCTGGCATATCTGGACAACACTCTAACCAACTGAGCAGCCCAGCCAGGGCCAGTACACGTTTTCTTGATATGAGAGCCTGAAGCCTAGAATTCTTGGCCTGAGATGAAGATGCATATCCAGCCCAGCATACTTCTTTCTTATGGAATTAAATGATAAAAGTAATGACAGAAAAGATTTGGAAAGAGCAGATTCAGTAAGAGTTGGTGTGGAAAATGAAAACTCCCCAACTTCATAATCAAGGACTCATCCAGATAGCTCTCAGCTCTCCCAGGACTATGGCAAACTCTGTAATGGCCTGCTGGGTCCTCTGGAATTCCAAGATGAGGCCTTTGGTGGAAGTTGGCAGCATCTCTTTCAGCTACAGGTATTCTCCCCCTCTGGATCAGGACTGGCTACATAGTGCCTGAGGATGTTCCTTGGGGGTATGGTGGTGTTTGGAGATCCTTTTTAACCTTCATGAGTTAAAAGAGGTCCCCCTGTAGGTTCTCATTAATTGCTTAAACATACAGGTGCTTCCTAGGCCCAAGAAAAGCTCTCAGATCTGAGTTTTAATTCTCTAGGTGTCTTGAAGAACTCAACACCAAGGGTAAAGGAAGTAGTCTTAAAGAAAGGGCCTGAAACTGAGAAATAAAGTAGGGAGGGTCCAACCCTATAACCCTAACCTGGGCGCTAGAGTTCATCAAATTGAAATCTAAAGTAGAGCCTGGGGTCTTGGCCCCCAACCCAGGCTAGCAATGGCAAACCTTCATAGCTTCAAGGTCTTACATCTGCCCTCTTTGTGACTACCATTTCAATAACCCCTACCTTACCCACCACCTGTGTACATACTCTAAGGTGTGGCCAGGGGCCCCACACAGCCTCCAGTAAGGCAGGTAATGTGCCTGGAGATTGGCTGTTAGGGCACATCAGTGTATCATTCAAAAGGGACCCTGCGCCCTTTTAGATTCTGCATCTCCCACCTGCTTAACTGTTCCCTGGCTTCAGTAAAATGAGAACAATAAACTCTGTCATGCCTATATCCAAATAGACTTGGAAAATCAAGATAAGTGAGAAGTCACATCTGAATGTGCCTGATAAATAAGTTAGGTCCCAGGCTACGTGTAAAAAGAGGATGATAAAAACTTCCTCTTCTTCCTCTCGGAGACTTGTATGCCTTCTGGTCCCCAAGCCAGCTGCTCTGCTCAGTACCTTTCTCCGGAAGTCTGTAGTCTGAGCGCCAGATCAGCCAGGTAGGTTGGCTTAGGATGTGGCATTAGGGCATTGAGATGAGTTTGGGTTGCTGCTCTGGTTTGCATCAACCATTCAACAAAATGTGTGGCTCCTGCATGCCATATCCTGTGGATAGACAGGTGCCGTAGTGGTTTCTGTCCCTATATGCAAAAGTGCTACCCGGACTGGGAGGCTCAGTTGGTTGGAGCATCATCCCATGTACCAAAAGGTTGTGGGTACGATCTCTGGTCAGGGCACATACCCAGGTTTCAGGTTCAGTCCCTGATCGGGGCACATATGGGAGGCAACTAATCGATGTTTCTCACGCACATTGATGTTTCTCCTTTTCTCTCCAAAATTAATAAAAACATATCCTTGGGGGGTATTAAACACATATACATACATGTATAAGTATATATGTATATTTAGGGTTTTTTTTCAATATTTTATTTTCAGAGAGAGGGTAGTGAAGGAGAAGGAGAGGGAGAGAAACATCAATGCGTGGTTGTCTCGTGCACCCCCAGATGGGGACCTGGCCTGCAACCCAGGCATGTGCCCTGACTGAGAATTGAACTGGCAGCCTTTTGGTTCTCAGGCCAGCACTCAATCCACTGAGCTCCACCAGCCAGGGCAAAGTATCTTCATTTTTTAAATTCTTTTTCTTCCCACTGTTCTGATTGGGTGTTTTCTGCTATCTTGTCTTCCAAATCAGTGATTTGATCCTGTCCTTCATTTATCATATGTTGTTTCCTTCTAGTGTGTTCTTCACTTATTTTTTTTCACTTTTAACTGGTTCTTTTTTATGGTTTCTATGTCCTTTTTGTGTGTGTTTTCTCTGTTTTTGTTGAAGTTCTCACTGAGTTCATCTGTTCTTCCTCTAAGTTCATTTAACATTCTTTAGCCAGTGTTTTGAAATCTGCTTCTGAGAGGTTGCTTGTTTCCCTTTTGTTTAGTTCTTTTTCTGGAATGTTGTCCTGTTACTTTAATTTGGGACATGTTTCTTTGTCTCATTTTGGCTGCATCTTTGTGTTCGTTTCTATGTATTAGGTAGATCTGCCACATCTCCCAATTTTGGCAGGGTGGTCTTATACAGGGTGGTCCTGTAGGGCACAGGGGCACAGTCTCCCCTGGTCACCTGAGCTGCTGTTCCAGAGGTGTCCCTGTGTGGGTTGTGTGCGCCCTCCTGTTGTAGTTGAACCTTGATTGCTGTTGGCACATCAGTGGATGGAGTCGACCCTCAGACTGACTAACTGTGGGGACTAGCCATGACCACAGCAGACAAAATGCTGTGTAGGTGCTGACCCAGTAGAGTGGGATTTGCCCCAGTGGGCTCTGATGCCTTTTGGCACCCTTTGAGTATGCCATTTATGGAGCTAATCTGGAGGTGCTCTGTTATGGCCTGAAGGTGGCCACTAGGCGTGTTGGTTCTGAGGCCCACTGGGAGGGACGCTGTTGCAGGCCAAGGTCAGCTGCTCCTTGTGCCCGCCCTGGGCCACCTAGTAGGAGCTACAAAACTATCTGCAGTTAGTAGATGACTGCGTTGGGCCCAGAGGCATGTGGGAGAGGCCATGCTGCAAACCAAGGCCAGCTGACACCAGTGCCAGGCCTGGGGCTGCACAGTAAGAGGCACAGGGCACGTCAAGGCCTGCTGCTGCTTTCCTGGGTCCTGTGGATCTTTGAGAGTTTTTCGGAAATTCCAGCACAAGCCAAGGCCAGCTGCCTGTATGGAACAGCTGCTGAAAGATCCTTAGACAGTGTGTAAGTTGGGTGTGGCAGCGTCACAGGGAGACACTAGGGTTGGGTAAGTGGTACTTACCACATTAATGCAGGTTCAGATTTGGTGCTTGCCTGCACCTGCACACACAAGCTGTGTGGGGGGAGGACTCTACACAGGAACAATGGCAGCTGCCCCTTCAGCCCTAGCCCTGAAACCACACAATTCAGTTTCTCCCCATATGTTCCTCATGCTTTTCAAGCTTCTGAGGGACTGTTTTTCATTGAATAGGACTGCCTGGTGGAAGAAAATGGCAAAATGTTTTAATGAGGAGGTTAGCAGGGTTTGGAGAGAATTGTCTTAGTGGAATAGAGTCAGAAGCATTGTTGGAATGTGTTTTCGTGAGCAGGGGCACACATTTGTGTCCTAGGTGGGGCCGGTGATGAAAAAACAGATACAATCTAGTAGCTAGTGACAGAAAAGCAATGAAGCACACCTGGAACAATTAAGTCAAGCCAGAGAGAAAGAATCAAATGAGAGAGTGAGGATGCAGGAGAAATGGGAGAGCAATTACACATCCCACTGCATTCTCCAGCCTTAGAGAGTCTTGGAAAGGACAAAGTATCAATCATCCTTCTTCCATCTTGAGAAGGAAGTTTGTTGAAGGAATGAAGGGAGCAATGCTTTTATTATTATGATAATTTTTTATTGTGTTTTTTTTTTTAGAGAGAAAATTAGGGAGTTCTGTTGTTCCATTTATTTATGCATTCATTGATTGACTCTTGTATGTGTCCTGACCAGGGATTGAACATACAACATTGGTGTATTGGGACAATGTTATAACCAGCTGAGCTACCTGTCCAGGGCAAGGAGCAGAGCTTTAACAAATGAAATGGGAGAAAACCATGAAGTGGAATCTGGGACCCAACCCTTGGTTTCCCTGGACTAATTTCAAGAGAGTGGTTTAGTAGGTTGAAATCTATAAGCGTTTTCTCAGACTATGTCATTCCTTTAGAACACAGGAGACCACAGAAGTTTCTGGAAAGGACCTTCCTGAGACAAAATCCCTGTTTACTCTCCAGTGGATGAACTAAAGCAAAACCATAATAATAATAATAAAAATAAAAACCTTATTCTTATCCCCAGGTTCTCCTCTTTCAAATCTTTTAAAATTTTTTTTATTTATTTTTAGAGAGAGGGAAAGGGAGGGAGATAGAGAGGGAGAGAATCATCAATGTGTGGTTGTCTCTCCTGTGGACCCCACTGGGGACCTGGCCTGCAACCCAGGCGTGTGCCCCAACTGGGAACCGAAATGGTGACCCTTTGGTTCGCAGCCTGTGCTCAGTCCACTGAGTTACACCAGCCAGGGCTTCTCTTTCAAATCTTAAAACCATGTACTTCCTTTGCTCACGAGTACTTAGTACCTCCCTGCTGTCTGCAGTGTGAAGATCAAAATGCTAGTTCAATTCTCAGGGAAACATGTATGAATGCCTACCATATGCCACATGTATTTGTTTCCTAGGGCTGCCATAACAAAGTGCAACAAACTGGGTGACTTAAAACAACAGAAATTTATTCTCTTAAAGTTCTGGAAACTGGAAGTTTAAAATCAAGGTGTCAGCAGGGCCATGTTCCCTCTGAACCCTGAATAGGAATCCTTCCTTTCCTCTTGCTAGCTTTCGGTGGTAGTGAACAGTCCTCGACATTCCTTGGCTGCATCATTCTGATCCTGCCTCTGCAGTCATGGTGTCTCCTTATGTCTTTGTGTGTCTGCTTTCCTTTCTTATAAGGACACCAGTCATGTTAGATTAGGGCCCACTCTAATCGAGTGTGGTCTTGTCTTAATTCAAGTACACCTATATACAAAGATTCTATTTCCAAATAAGGTCACCTTCTGAGAGTATTAGGGATTAGGACTTGAACATATCTTTAGAGAAACACAAGTCAACCCCTGACAGTGCTTTTTAAATCTTACAACAACTTTGCAAGGTAGAAACTATAATTAAACTGAGGCTCAGAGATGTAAGGTGATTTACATAATGTCACAAAGATAATTAATATCAGAGTTGAATTGTCCCTACCCAGCCTGTCGAGTTGCAAATATAATGTTCATTTTATGTAGCACTATCTTACCCAGATATTTGCAAAAACTCTTCCTCAAATATTCTGTGCTAGAGCCAAACTGATCTAATTATTACCATAATATATGTCCTATGCTTTCCCATCTTCTAGGTCATAATTGTGTCTCCATTCGTCCAGATTCTGTCATCCTTGAGTGTGCAGCTCAAATGGAGCCTCCTCCCTGAAGCCTTTTTCAGTCTCTTTTTCTCCAGGCCATGTCTCACTGTCCCTTCTGCCCTCCAATTACTTGTGTTTCTTTCTCAAATGCTGATCACCTTAAAGGATTGAATGGAGGGAAAATCAGATAATAGATGGGGAAATTTTGTAATATGTAGAATGCCCTAAATTTTTCAGTGAAGTTACAAAGAACTTTCACACATTTTAAATCAGCTTTATTAAGATAGAGCTCATATACGACATAATTGACCTATCTGAATAGTACAATTTGAAGGCTTTTTGTATATAATCACTACTACAGTCTAATTTTAGAACATTTTCATCACCCCCAAAACAAATTCCACATCCATTAGCAGTCACTTCCCATTCTGCTCTCTTCCTGGTCCCCACTTCTACAGAAAGAAGTTTGTTTATTCTGGACATTTCATATAAAGTTTGATACATTTTTTTTTACTTCTATAAGGGCTAGTCTTTATAGGTACTTTCCACAATGAACTAGGGGATCAACACCCCCAATTTAGAAGAGAAAATTGACCATTATTGAAGATTCGTGAGTGCCAAGTTCACACACGGATTTTGGGTACCACCCCTACAGAATCTAGCCTAGATCATGAGGCTAGACCTCTGACCATGAGGCTAGATCATGATCTTCTCCAGTGGGAAGTTCAACCCCCTCCTGCAGTGCAGCTGGGGTTGAGCCAGGGCTGGAAAGGGCTCACCCTGGACACCAAGTTTCAGGGAGAGCCTCTTGGTTCTCCCCCAGCACTCTGCTGCACGGCAAGAAGAGGTGGCTGCAGGCGCAGTCCCAAGTCCTACAGGCCCCTGAACTGTCTTCCTGCTTTGGCTTTTCCTTCTGCCACCCAGGTCACTTGCCTCATGAGAACCACTAATGGCTTGTCTGCAGGTTACACCCACACATGTGCCATTCAAACCTCCCTCGCCCTTGGAGGCCCAACCACACCTGGTGTAGGCCTCCGACTGCTGCTATCAACCAGCGCAATTGTGAGAACCGGCACTCAGTACAGTCGGTCCCTGCGTGAGAAGAGGATCCGGACCTGTGCCTGGTTTAGTAAGGTTAACGTGACCTAGCAGGGAAAGGACGTCATTGCTTTAGGGAAATAAATGGTGAAGCTGAGGTCGCCAAGTTTTTCAAGTGACTTTCTTAGGATCCTTATCCAAAGTGAGAGGTCTTCCAGGGGCTTGGAATGAGGATCACTGGGTGAGAAGGAGATGGGACTGCTGACCAAGGCCATCATATGTTCATTAAAAAATTGGTTGAAGCCCTGGCTGGTGTGGCTCAGAGGACTGAGTGATGGCCTGCAAACCAAAGGGTTCCTAGTTTGATTCCCAGTCAGGGCACATGCCTGGGTGGTGGGCCAGGTCTCCCACAAGGGGCGCTCTAGAAGCAACCACACATTGATGTTTCTTTCTCTTTTTCCCTCTTCCTCTCTCTAAAAATAAATAAAATCTTTAAAAAAAGAAAAAGTTGGGAGAGGTCCTAGCCTTTTATTTTTTTTCAGCTGCCATCATATTTAAGAAATGAAAAACAAAAACCTAAAATAATAGTATTTTCTACATACATTTAGCAAACTGATGCAATAAAATTGTACTATTCATAAAATAATTATAAGAGAAAAATAATACATAAAGCCAAAACATGGTGAGATCTAGGATGGTCTCTGGGTCCAGACTACTTGTTTGAGGATAAATCAAAAGTTTAAATTTTAGAGTTTCCTAAAAGTGAGGCTTGGGACAAAGATCCTCTGTCTTGTCCCTCTACCCACAAACCAAGCTGCTGAGGCCCTAAAGCTGTGTGTCAAAGAGGCAGCACATTCAGTACCTCACAGTGGTTATGTGTTGGGGATTGGTGGTAGGCAGACTTGGATTCTGATCCTGACTCCGTCTCTTCTTACATGCAGTGTCGACTTGGGAAAACCATTTAATTTCCCTGAATCTTTTTCTTTATCATAAAATTGTTCTAATAATACCTTGTTGCACTGTGCCACCCCCCCTTCCCAGACTTCTGCACCAACTCTGACTCCTTTCTTCTTCCCCAGAATTTAAAAGCACCTTTGTCTTGTGGATAAAACAGTGAATTGAGGTCTGTAGTCCTCGAGCTGGGGATCCCAAAGAGAAGGCAGGTTCCCAGAGGAGCCTGTTGAGATGACGGAATGTGTGTGTGCCTAAAGTCAGACTTTTTGGAAGACCTCAAGGGCCCATCATCGACAAAGATCTCCCTTTGAAGAACTAACCAGTGCAATTTCAGTATCTGTTCTGGGTCGGTTCCATTCTCTCAGCTTCCAAGTGACACCAGGTTGCTTCCAGGTTTGGAGAATATACAATATAACTACAGATTTGTAAAAATAACTCTTGACTATCTTTTCTCCAGTGAATGTTATGGAGAGTCATATGTGGGGATAGGGAAGAGAAGTAAATTTTGTTCAGCACATACTGAACCTCATTGCTTCTCATTTAATCTTCACAGGATCCCTAAGAGAAAGAAATTATTGTCCTCATTTAACAAATGAGGAAATTAAGGCAGAGAGGATGAGTCCCTTGCTAATGAGGGGCAAGGATTCTCAATGAAACAGGAACTCTTTGGAAAGGGGCCCAAAGATGACTCAAGTGTTGAAGCTTGGGGTACATATCCTTTGGCTAGAGTGAGAGAGTGCAAGGTTAGTCAACATTCAACATCCCTTCAAGGTGAAGATCAAGGTTTTAATGTGCCACTCATTAAAATGATCTTGGGATCTAGTATGTTTTTTCTTAAGCTTTCCACTACATTGCCTGAATATTCATGTTTACTAATCTTGGGCCTTTATAAACCTGAAATATAAAGGATGTTGAAGTAGTTTCTCTACAGGTTCAGGATCTCAGGATTCTGGTTTGTTTTTTCATTTGTTCGTTTGTTTTTGTTTTTTCCCTAAACTGGCCCTAGTTCCTAGAATGTTCCTCTTGTTGCTGAGGAGTATAGAGGGAAGGTCTTTCACAGGTGGAGAGCAATGCCTCTGACTGAGGTGGTTTTATCAATCTCCGTGGACAAGAGGGACTCTTGGTGAAGGGTCAGTGGCTCCAGGATTCTATAGGACTATGAGCCAGGTGTGAGGGCTTGAGGATCTACCTCTCTTAATCAACTATCCAAGGGAGGTCTGGCTCAAGTCTTTGAATTTTCCCATTGCCCTCATCCTCACCCCTCCAAAACTGTGAAAAGCCTCATGGACTAAAACCACTTGCAGCCCAAGTCCTGAGGTTTTCCCTCTTTTCCAGCAGAAATGAAGGGGAAGAAGATGTGGAAGGAAGGGAACAAAAGCCAAGAGACATCGGGAGATAAAGACAACAGTGCCACAGCAGGTGCCTCATCCTGAGATAAAGAACCATGGCCTAATGCTCACTATGCTGTAACCTTTCAACTTGAAATCTTTATTTAGGTCTGTGTTAATCTCTCACTGCAAACCCTGTGTCAGATATATTGCTTAGACTGTGTCTGGCCTGTTCAAACTCAACCTTGGATTTGCACCCAAAGTACATGGCCTTGCCTCTTCCCTGAGTGTGGCTGTTGCTTCTCTAGGATTCTAGGAACTGATTAGCCACAGAAGAAGTACCCAGAAATTTCTCATTACTTGTGCATGAAGTGCAGGGCTCTGTTCAACTCTCGCAGGACATTACCTGAATTAGCATCAGCAGAACTGCCCTCAATGACAGAACAAATACCAAGATATATGTTAAGAAGTAGCAAAGAGCTTGAGTCTTAGTTTTAGATCCAGATCAAGAGATATCTTCCTGAAGTTAAGCATTACCCAGATATCTTCCACAAGTCTAGGTGAGTCAGCTTGGGAGAGTGAAGGGAGTGGGCACCAGGGATATGGAAGATACCTAATTAGCCACGGGATAGGACCAGAAGAAGGCGGGGGTGAAAGCTATACCCCCAACCTTTAAGGCTTCTCCAAGAAATAAAATTACATGCATGTGTTTTTTTTTTTTTTAACTGCTTCAAGATAATAGAACATGCTAGGAAGCATCTGTTGGAGGAGGTCATCAAGAGAACATGACTTATGTCTCCTAGGCAAGGGAAACAAAAGAAAAGATAAACAAATATGACTGCATTCAAGTAAGAAAGTTTTTGCACAGCAAAGGAAAATATTCAAAAAATAAAAAAAGACAATACACGGAATGATAGAACATATGAGCCAATACATCAGAAAAGGGGTTAATATCCAAAATTTATAAAAAACTTACAAAACTCAACATTGAAAAAATAATCCAATTAAAAAATGGGTGAAGGACCTGAATGTACGCTTCTCCAAAGAGGACATACAGGTGGCCAATAGACAAATGAAAAGGTGCTCAACGTTGCTAATCATCAGAGAAATGCATATTAAAACCACAATGAGTTCTGGCTGGTGTGGCTCAGTGGAATGAGTGCCAGCCTGTGAACCAGGGAGTCGCAAGTTTGATTCCCAGTCAGGGTGCACGCCTGAGTTGTAGGCCAGGTCCTCAGTTGAGAGTGTGCAAGAGGCAACCACACATTGATGTTTCTCTTCCTCTCTTTCTCCCTCCCTTCCCCTCTCTAAAAGTGAATAAATAAATAAATAAATATAAATCTTTTAAAAATAACCACAATGAGATGTTATCTCACACTTATCAGAATGGCTATCATCAATAAATCAACAAACAACAAGTGTTGGCAAGAATATGGAAAAAGGGGAACACTTGTACACTGATGGTGGGAATGCAGACTGGTGCAGCCACTGAGGAAAGCAGTATAGAGATATCTCAAAAATTAAAAATGGATCTGCTTTTTGATCCAGTGATCCCACTTCTGGGAATATATACGAAGGAACCCAAAACACTAATTTGAAAGAACGTAAGCACCCCTATGTTCATTACAATTGCCAAGATATGGAAGCAGCCTAAGTATCCATCAATAGATGAATGGATGAAACAACTATGGGACATTTACACAATGGAGTACTACTTCGCCATAAAAAAGAAAATTTTACCTTTTGTGACATTATGGATGGGCCTGGGGAACATTATACTAAGTGAAATAAGCCAGTCAGAGAAAGACAAATACCATATGATTTCACTTATATGTGAAATCTAATGAGCAAACTGAGCTAACAAGTGAAATAGAGGCAGATTCATAGATAGAGAGCGGGATGACAGCTAAAGGGAGGGGACAGCTAAGGTTGGGGATGGAGGGATTAAGCAAAAAGGACTCATGGACATGGACAACAGTGGGTGATTATGGTGGGGGGAAGTGGAATATAAGAGGACTTAAATTGTAATGGGAAAAATACAATAAAAATTAGAAATAAAAACAGATGTGATACATATATACAATGGGATACTATTCAGTCATAAAAAATGAAATAAATATTGCCGTTTGTGAAAACATGGATGGATCTTGAGAGAATATGACTATTGATTGATCTGTGAGCCCAACCTGAGCAATTGGAAGCTCCTCACCCCCTCCCCTGTCCCTGTAATATATCTTCTGCTCACCGGTCCCACAGTGGGAGCCATTTTCAATGACACAACCTTGAGAGAGCAATGTGTTGTTGAGACCATCCAGACAGTATAGGTGACTGAACCCTGTTAAGGCCTCTGTATAAACTTTTAAGATTCTGGTGGGCATGGGTGGAAACCAACTCATCTTGCAGCCACCCAAGACAAGCTTTGTATTTAACTTCCCTGGCATGTCAAACCTGCTACCTACCACTATGGAGTAGTCTGCCTCTTTCTTTGGTCTCTCCTTGACCTCTGTGTATGGGAAGCAGTTTTAGATTTCACCTAGGAAAGTTCCCAGGTTGTGAACCAACAGCATCCCTCTTCTTAGTTAAGTTCCATCTCTGTTAACTAACTGCCTACCATAGGCCCCACACTGGACAGTTAACTCTTAAATTTTGGTGACATGTCTGCAAGATAGATAGTATGACCCCAATTTTACAAGTGAAGAAACCTACAATGGCAAGGTGAAGAAATGTGCTTACATTACACAGATGCCAACAGAGAGAGAGGTGGGGCTCAACAGTTTTGCCTGACTGCAAGTCCTGAGTTCACAGGTCCTGTACCTCATATCTGTAAAAGGAGTTACTTATGGAATGAGGGTCTCTTTCTGGGGGTTGAGGGGAGGGTGGCACAGGTGGCACAGGGACAAAGGGAAAACAAAAAAATTTCCTTCCTTCCTTATTTTTGAACTATTGTGCTGAAGAGAAGCTGTGTACCATAATGATGAGGATACTTGAGCTTCAAAGTGGGATACATTGGATTCTATTGCTGGCTTACTTTAGCTCTGTTTCTGCGTTTCTTACTGGACTGAGTGTGAGCGCCCTTATTCGGAAAGTGATATGATCAGCATCATGGGTTTGTCTCCAGTATTAAAATAACAATATAATGTATTTGGAGTGTTTTGCACAATTCCCAGAGCACTGCGTGGGTTATTGTTTTTCTTATTACCACTACAATTTTTCTTAGGTGCAACAATGAATAAGATTCTGACTTTGTCTACTGAGCCCTCAAATCGGTGGAGAAAAGGGAAGAGAGTGCTTCTGTAAATCATGGAGGGCAGGGACTTCTATCCCAGAGGCATGTGTGAGCCCTCCAAGACCGTACCGACTCAAAAGGGAAATCCCTAGTGATTAAGTCAGTAGAAAAGCCACTGGACTTTAAACCTGGGCCAGTCAGAAGGGAGAGAGAAGCATCATTGGTTGCCACCCCCAAGCACCCGGCAGGGGAACAAAACCCGGCAACCTAGCCCCAACAGGGAATCCAACCTGCAACCTTTTGGTTATGGAAGACGCTCCAGCCATTCCTAACCAACTAAGCCACACCGGTCAGAGCTCAATTTTCTTATTCTCTGCCCTCACGTCGAGCATGTACAAGTTCTATAAATGTGCTCAGCTTCTCAGAATTGTCTTCTCTCAGGACAGGAACCCAGTTCAGCCAGGACACACTCTCAGAAGCATTGTGAGTCAGTGGAACCTGAGAGACCGGGGTAGAATCGCACAGATGATGGTAAGGCTGGCTCTTTGCATGTAAGCCACTCTGTGGCCCTCTGGGGAGGTAAGTCAAGTGTTAACTAGCAACAGAGTCCTGGAGTGCAGACCAAGAGGCCAATCAGTAGACATATCACTGAGCTTTGTCAGAAGCAACGTCCTTAAGATCAACTGGAGGGGACGAATGTCAAGCTTCCGACTATATCCGGATGATGGTTGTACGCCACCGCTGTATTTTCTTAGGCCATCCGGGATGGTACTGTTGTTCCAGTCTGAGAGTCAGTGGAGCAGTGTCTCCTCAGCCCTGCAAGAAACAGTGGGTCTTGTGGCCAAAAGACTCCAGAGCGTTGCCCACTCTGGGCTGTGGAGGAAGCTTCGCCTCCAAGTCCTTGTATTTCCTCCTGGGGGAGTGGTGAAGCCTACAGTGCAGAAGACAAGGAAGAAGGCGACAAAGAAGAGAGGGAGAGAAACTTGCGGTGTTGCCTCTCCTGCGCCCCCTACTGGGAACCTGGCTGGGTTCTCACACGCCCCCTCCTGGGGGATCTGGCTGGGAATTGAACCGCTGACCCTTTGGTTCGAAGACTGACACTTAATTCACTGAGCCATACCAGCCTGGGCTAAAGTTTTTATTTGACTTTCCCAAGAGAGGGAAAGGCCTATGTGCAGAGATATGCACCAGCCCTGAGGGTTTGGGGCTTTGAGTTTTTATCTGGCAATGGAGTGGTTGTAGAGCAGGATGTTTCAATTAGGCTGCAATGTGTTTCCATGCTCTTGGGGTGCACAGGCTGGGTCATAGTGGTCTGGCATGTTCTACTTCATAAGTTCCCAGAGACTCTGCGCCTTCAGGGCACTTCCAGTAATTTTCTAGTCCTGAGGATAAAGGCTCATAAAACAATTGGGGTCAGTCATGCTTTATGGGGTCCAGCTAACTCTGGCAAAGAAGGTCTGAAAGGGGGGCTTTTGTCTTATTAGTGATGCAGCCCACCCTGGATACCTGGGTGTGATCAAGGAAACTGGACCCTCTTTTTCTCCCCCTTTTTGCAACTCGGAGACCATTAGGCTTCCATCTGGACGTACCTGAGAGCTTATCTTTTGAAGAGGTCTTCTGAGGGTTCAGAAGGATGTACCCCACCATTGCAGAGGAAGCAACTTCTCTAGGCCCCATTCTCTTACCCAGTGCGCTGTTGGTCCCTCCTCCCCTAGGATTTTCAGGCCCCAAACACACCCACATCCCTTGGATGAAGAGAAAAGAAGGAGGCGTGGAGCTTGGAGGCTGAGAATCCCGAGAAGGGGGCGAGGCACTCAGGACCTGGGATGAGGAAAGGGGTGCTAAGGTGGAATTCAGCCTCTTGGTAGTAAACTGGGGCTGCCCTTCCTCCCAGCAGCTCCTCTCACCCTAAACCCACATCCCACTCTTCTTTTTAAAGACCACAGTTGGTAAGAATCCTCTGAACCTTCTCTTCCAAAGTTCTGTTTCCCAGACCTAGAGTCTTCCTTGCATTAAGAGGTAGCTAGCTGATTCTGCTGGGCACAACTGGGGGGGTGGGGTGAGGTGCCCTTGTTGAGGTGAGGTCTTTTGCCTACTTTCTGCTGAGTACGTAGAGCATTGCTGTCTGAAAGAGCTTTCTTCTATTATGTGAATATTCTATATCTGTGTCATCCAACAGAGAAGGCACAAGCCACCACAGATGGCTGTTTAGCACTTGAAATGCAGCTAGTCAGCCTGAGGTCTTTAGATATGTTTCCTTACTGGAGATGGAACTCACAACCTGGGTTATGTGCCCCGACCCAGAGTTGAACCTACTACTATTCAGTCTATGGGGTGATGCTCTAACCAACTGAGCCACACCTGCCAGGGTCTGCCTATGTTATCTTGTGACTTCCTGTCACATTGTCTTTATTCCCTGCAGACTTTGGAGTAGTAATGTTTTGCCCAAAGAAGGTACTTTAAAATATTAATGGGTTGGAAAGATAAATGTGTATGTTACCAGCTGAGGTAAGAGACGTAGCAAATGGAATATTCTCCTGTTCCCAGCTCCCCTGGGAGATGACCTTGAGTTGGTGAAATTGCATAACACTTACGCAGGAGTAGAGACAGACCTATGGGGGTGGGTGCTGACTGGTTACATGCGCAATTTTCCTTTTCTTTATGTCTTTCCCATACATGCTTGTATCATTCTTCTATTATTAGTTGTGAATTATATGCTTCACTAGACTGTGAAATTCATTCAAGGAGTGGCCCATGACTTATTTTTGTAACCCGGCCTCTCCTCACTATCTACTACTATGCTTTGTACAGTACACAAATGTTATGTAAAAAAAAAAAAAAGTGTGTGTGTGCGCGTGTAGAGAGAGATGCTCAGAAGATTCAACCTGAGAAGAGACCAGGCACGCACAGGTGGATTCTTGACTTTCCAAGCAAATTAAGATACTGGGAGGGAAGAGTGCCTAGTTCAGTGACGTGAACAAAGGGCCTATCAGCCCCACGTTTAAATCTATCCCTCTGCTTTACTAGCAGTAATCCGCTGAGAGGTTTCCTCAATAGTGGAACCGGAATGATGCCATCACCTCACACATGGTGGCTAAGAATAAATAAGATAGAATGTGTAATGTATCGCGTATGGCGCCCGGACAGAGGAAAGGCTGTTAATTCCCTTCCCGAAAAGGCAACAAGTAGGGAACCCAGAGCTTTCGCCACCTGGGTTGGTAGGAGTGGCTCCCTCGCTCAAAACCGCCCCCACTTCTGGTAGGCAGCGCCTGACGGAGAACAGGGACGGGTTGCTAACCCTTGGCCACGTCGCGGGTTCCCGCCTCAAAACTCAGTCACGCGACATCAAGGGGCCGGCTTCTTGCCCTACGTTTGCGTTGGCTTCGTTCAAACAGGCCGTTTTCGTCAGCACCCAGTCAGAGCGCTCGATCTTCGGCCGCCGCCCAATGGTCGCGTGGAATGGGAGGAAAAAGGGCGTGAAGCCCAATTGCAGCGCCATCACACTTCAGGGCAAAGAGGGTAGGAAGCCGGCATGGCGCTCTGGTCAATAAAATCGATAGCTGGAAGCTGCCTGTATTCCAGGCAAAGGCAGTGCGGTAACAGCGCCGCCATTTTCCCCGAAGGCATCTTCCGGTGTCTTTCCCCCAGGTTTGGGCAGGAGTTTCCTGAATAACAGCGAGAGGTTTCCGTTAGCCGTGCAGGCGGTTGATTCCAATTCTCTCCTGACCTTCCCTGGGCGTACTCAAGTCTTACTCAGTCCGGCGGCGGCTCCCAAATCTCGGGGTCCTCCAGGGGCCGAAGCCGAGACGGAGAAGTTAGTGGAGTCGGCTTCTCGGGTCCAATGGCACCGCCTTCGGCTCCGCTTTCCGCAGGGGGAGCAGGAAAGGCCGGACCCGGCCGGAGAAGGGGAAGGAAACCAAGGGCTATGAAGTTCGCGGACGTGGCCGTGTACTTCTCCCCGGAGGAGTGGGGGTGTCTGCGGCCCGCGGAGAGGGCCCTGTATCGGGACGTGATGCAGGAAACCTACGGCCACCTGGGCGTGCTCGGTGAGGCCCGGCCCAGTCCACTTCCGCGGGGCGAAGGGGTTGGAGGAGCTTGGCGGTTGGGGGGCAGAGTGTCCAGGCTCCTGGCCTGCGACCAGATTGTGTCAGGGGAGGAGGACGGGGACTTGGCAAAAGATGCACCAGGTAGATATTTATCTAGAGTTAACGAATGAGCTGGACCTCTGACTAAGGTTCTTCCCCAGGGTGCGCAGGTCCCAAACCAGCCCTCATCTCCTGGTTGGAACGAAATACCGATGACTGGGAACCAGCTGCCCTGGATCCACGGGAGTGCCCAAGGAGGTTAACAGTCCAAAGAAGTGAGTGAAAAAATGCTCGTGGAGGGCCTGCAGGTTATGATGACTCAGTCCAGACTTATGGTGGCTAGGAGTACCCATGACCCATGTTGCAGGGCTCCATTTGCCGAGTTCGTTTCACAGTTTTAGGATACTGTTTATGATGGTGTTGGGTCGGTCCACCACACAGATTCACATATCAGTTTGCACGTCAATGATCTGCAGTTCTCTATTGTGAATGAATCGGTGAGCTTTTAAAACAAGCTACTACCCTCCTCCTGTCTCTTTCCTAGAATCCCCACCCCTAGCGTCCTTTGAATTTGGTTCTAGCTGAGCAACCCTATACCTCTCTGAGTTTTCTGTGTTTGGTTGAAGGGACCTCATGGAGAATACAGCTTCTTGGGGTGCAGGGGCCTCTTTCTGCCCTTCTGGCAGAACCCTGATCAGTTCAAGACATACTGCACTCCCCTCAGGATCAAGCAAGGCTCTGGTTAACTCCATGCAGGTAGAAGGCCCCCAGATTCACCACAGAGGCAGATGGAACTGTCTGGGCTGGAGTTTCTATACCAGATTCTTCAAGGTCAGGACTATCTAAGATTCAGATCTTACCATGGTATTTTCTTGCTTAAAATTACTCAGTTTTTGCCAAAGTGGATTGTCAAATGGCTGTCAGTTATATTTAGTCACTTGGGGAACTTGATAAAAATACAGATTCTTGGAACCCATCCCAGAACTAGTTATTAGTGTTATTGATGTCTAGGAATGTGTGTGTTTTGATAGCCCCAATTGATTTGGATGCATGCTTAGGTTTGAGAACCATTGAGTAAAATATAGTTCAAGGTCCTTACTGCAGTGGTTCTTAAGAGTGTGGTCCTCAGACCAGTAGCAGCATCACTCCCAATCACCTTAGAAATGCAAATTCGTGGGCCCCATCTCAGACCTGCTGAATTCAAAACTGGGAGCAGGGCCCTTCAGTCTGTTTCAGTAAGCCTTCCAAATGAATCTGATCACACTAAAATTTGAGAATCATTGGCTTAGAGGGTCCTGTGACTTAGTTACCAGCTCATAACCTTGTTTCTACTTCTTGCCTGACACTTACCTCTTCAAAAACAAAAAAAAAAAAAAGATTTTATTTATTTATTTTTAGAGGGGAAGGGACGGAGAAAGAGAGGGAGAGAAATATCAATGTGTGGCTGTCTCTAGCTCACCCCCCAACTGGGGATCCAGCCAGCGACCCTTTGGTTCACAGGCTGGCACCCAATCCACTGAGCCACAACAGCCAGGGCAAAGCTTTTAATTTTTAAAATCAGCTAAATCTGCCCTGGCTGTTGTAGCTCAGTGAATTGAACGTGGGCCTGCGAACCAAAGGATTGCAGTTCAATTCCTGGTCAGGGCACATGCCTGGGTTGCAGGCCATTTCCCAGCAGGGGACACATGAGAGGCAGCCATACATTGATATTTCTCTCCCTCTTTCCTTCCCTTCCCCTCTAAAGATAAATAAATAAAATCTTAAAAAAGAAAAGAAAAAATCAGCTAAATCTCCAAGAAACCTTCTCCAGCTTCTCCAGGCTGGGTTAAGGGCTCTTGTAATTCCCTCCATATTTTCATAACAGGGTATTACACTAGTTTGTCTGTGTCACTAACACTTCCTGAAGACAGGCTGAGTCTATTTGTCTTACAACCTGTAACACTGTAATAAGCAAGAATAGTAGCCCAGTATTTGTTAAATTAATTTCTCCTGTGTCCCTGCAGAAACCAGAACCAGAAAGGAGACCGAAGAGAAGGAAGTATTCCCACCTAAGGAGGCACCACGAAAGGGGAAGAGAGGGCGGAGGCCCAGCAAGCCCCGACTGATTCCCAGGCAGACATCTGGGGGTCCCATCTGCCCTGACTGTGGTTGTACCTTCCCTGATCACCTGGCTCTGAAAAGCCACAAGTGTGCCCAGAATCTAAAAAAGCCTTACCCTTGCCCAGACTGTGGGCGCCGCTTTTCCTACCCATCCCTGTTGGTCAGTCACCGGCGGGCACACTCTGGTGAATGTCCCTATGTTTGTGACCAGTGTGGCAAGCGTTTCTCCCAGCGAAAGAATCTCTCTCAGCATCAGGTTATCCACACAGGGGAAAAGCCCTACCATTGCCCTGACTGTGGCCGCTGCTTCCGTAGGAGCCGGTCCTTGGCCAATCACCGGACCACACATACAGGCGAAAAACCCCACCAGTGTCCTAGCTGTGGACGACGCTTTGCCTACCCATCCCTGCTAGCCATCCACCAGCGCACACATACAGGAGAGAAGCCCTACACCTGCCTCGAATGTAACCGCCGCTTCCGCCAGCGCACCGCTCTTGTCATCCACCAGCGCATCCACACTGGTGAGAAGCCATACCCATGTCCAGACTGTGAGCGGCGCTTTTCTTCGTCCTCTCGCCTTGTGAGCCACCGGCGAGTACACTCTGGGGAGCGTCCTTATGCCTGCGAGCACTGTGAGGCCCGCTTCTCTCAGCGCAGTACACTGCTCCAGCACCAGCTCTTGCACACAGGAGAGAAGCCCTATCCCTGCCCAGACTGTGGACGTGCCTTCCGTCGGAGCGGCTCCCTAGCCATACATCGCAGCACGCACACCGAGGAGAAGCTGCACGCATGTGATGACTGTGGACGTCGGTTTGCTTACCCCTCACTACTGGCCAGTCACCGGCGCGTTCACTCAGGCGAGCGGCCCTATGCTTGCGACCTGTGCTCTAAGCGTTTTGCCCAGTGGAGCCACCTGGCCCAGCACCAGCTTCTGCACACTGGGGAGAAGCCTTTCCCCTGCCTTGAGTGTGGCCGTTGCTTTCGCCAGAGGTGGTCTCTGGCAGTCCATAAGTGTAGCCCTAGGGTCCAAAACTGTAGCCCTAGATCTGTTGTAGAGGGACCCAGTCAGAAGGACAGTGCCCTTTAGAATGGGAAGAACTGTCTGAAGTTCATTTCATTTCAGAGAGGGGCCCAGAGAAGGGAAGGAGAAGCCCCAGGTCATGCAGGGCAGATTCAGTACTACAACTCAGGTCTCCTGCTGCACAGACCTGAACTTGAGTATATTTCACTACGCTGGCTGCCTTATTCTGTCTAGAACAGATAGTCCCATTAGGAGAGGTGACATATTTTGCTTAAAGTTTAACAAGCTACGCTACCCTAAAAGAATTTCTGTGTGTGGACATCAGGGTAAAAGTTCTCCCCATATATTTTAGGGTCTGCCTGCCTTTCAAACTTGCATACAGGGAATACCTGTCCCCTTGCATGCAGACAGGAGGATCTCAATAGGTGGCAGGATGTTGCCCTACTCTGCCTCTTCCTCTATACCAGGTTTAAATAACCTTGTTTAGCTCCCTTCTTACAACACTCCTGCCAAGTGGTTTTCTACCCTAATTTTAAAGTTCCCTTGACAGGGAGCTCACTACCTCAAAAGGCAGGTCATTTCATTGTGGGATAGCAGTGATCTTTAGAGCATGGTTAAATGGCACATTCTCCTTCTCTGTAAGCCTTGCCCAGAATATGTTTAGTTCTTCTACATGGCAGCCTTTCAGATAACTTAGTCACAACTACGTTCCCCCATGTTCTCAGCATTAATTTGGTCAGTCATTCCTTAAAGATAGGGTTTCAGTTCCCACATATGATCTCCAAACAGGTGCTGGTTTTTCACCATCCCTTTTAAAGAGTTATACAAAAATAAGCCAGCATACCTTCTTGGTCTATACTTGTTTTAACAGCTCTAGATTGCATTGGATTTGGGAGGAGTACAGCACTGTACCAGGGGGTTTATTGGGTTGCAGACACCTAAATACCTAAGGTTCCCCCCCTCTCCACCCCGCCCCAAATCCTGATTTTAGAAACATCAGTCAGCTGCCTTCTGTATGTGTCCTGAGAACCAAACCTACAACCTTCTGGTGTACGGGACGATGCTCCAACTAACTGAACCATCCAGCCAGGGCCCTAAGCTTTTTTAAACCACGTGCTATGAAGCTAAGTTTTCTGCACCCTATGTTTGGAAAATTGGTTCAAGTTGGTTTTGGCACATAAGTGCAGTGAACTTTGGGAAAAGATTGATCTTAAGGAAAAGCAGGGACAGTATGGGCTAGCAGCAAGAAGTGAAAAGAAGACCGGCTTATACTTTATCTGGTGGATTTGATTGGTTCCTGGCAGCCAGTGGTTGGAAAATCCTAGGTCTCACTTCAGCCCAAAACCTTCCATGAGCTCTCAGTCAACTTTTTCCCCCCCATAAAATGAGGTGAGGTCATTCAAGGAGGGTAGAAAGTTAGGTGATTACATATAAAGTAGAAAAGATTATACATAGAGTTACTGAGTTGTGTTCATGCCTGCCCCTTCCCATAAGCTCCAGAAGTCAGCAATGTGTCTTAATTTTTGATTTGCGCTCCATGGCACCCACCCCTGAGTAGGCAGGTGCTCAGTAAAGCTTTACTGAATTGAATGAACAGTCCTATCACTTCACCTTGGGTAGCTGCACCAAATTGGAATTTTCCATACCTGACTTGTCTCTGGAAGGGATTGTCCTACCTTGTTGCTTCTTTTAGTTCTCCTGATATCAGCCCAGAGTGGGGGAGCAGCTGGGGAACTCAGCTTTTGTGATTACCTCTGTTCTGGTGTTTAGCAAGTTGCATTGTAACTGTTTCTCCTTGGATGATGAGTTACCCCAAGGTAGGGGGTCAGACCAGATTGGATCTCATTAAAATGTCTGTTGAATGAATTTGGTTCCTTGTGGAATTACTGTTCGTAAAATGTAAATCTAGTTCCTTGCTAAGTAGAAATTTTTACAGTTCTGATGCCTGCCCTACCCTAGCAGAAACTTACTAGGTTTCTACTTAGAACCCTGTTTTAGGACTGGCTCTTTTCCCTACTTTTATCACCAGGTTGACCAACTATTTACTTACCTAGAAATTTATAACTTTCTTTGGGCCTGATTGTAACTCATTAAAACTTGGGAGCCATTGGTGGCCAAGTTGCACTTTGTGGTCTATGGAGGGCAGAGATGAGAGACAACTTCTAGGTTTCAGTCCCAGGGTCCATTTGATAACTAGCTGTATCTTTCAAGTAAATTCCCCCTTCTGCTTTAGGTAGTTTAAGTTGAGTTTCTGTTACTTGCAACTAAAAGAATTAACTAATACACAGTCCCAATATGGATTAATCTCCCATCTGCCTTTATGCCTCTATATAACTATGAAGAAAATTTTCTGATCTCTTCTGGTACCTTTTCTGATCTCCAACCTCAGTTAAACCTTCAGTATCACTTTAAGTCTTCCATATATCTTGAGCCAGTGAGTACCTCCTCATTCACTAAGAAAACAGAGGGTATTAAATAGGAACTCCAACATTCCACTCCCAACTCTGACTCCAAATTTACCAGTGTGAACACTCATACTCAGTTGCTTCTACCCTACCTCAAGAAAGCCCCTCATATGCAATGCTCATCAACATACGTGTGCCTGGTATTCATCAACTGCCCCCTCAGGGATTTTGCTCCATCTATTATTTTTCTCCTCTTAGTTTTATGATTACAGAGTCCCTCTCTTATATGGAACACACACACTCCAGCCTAAAAACATACTAAAATCTATCTTTAACAACAATAACTTTCCCTCTGGCCTCTGTCTCCATCTCCCATTTTCAGCTAAATTTCTTGAAGCAGTAGCCATTCTGCTTATTCTTTTTAAAAATATATATTTTATTGATTATGCTATTACAGTTGTCCCTTTTTTTCCTTCCCTTTTATTCCCCTCTGCCCTGCACTCCCCCTCCCACCTGCATAACTCCGACCCACTTAGTTCATTTCCATGGGTCATGCATATAAATTCTTTGGCTTCTCCAATTTCTACACTATTCTTAGCCTCCTCCTGTCTATTTTGTATCTATCAGTTACTCTTCTTATTCCCTGTACCTTTTCTCCCATTCTCTCCCCATCCCAGCTGATAACCTTCCATGCGATCTCCATTTCTGTGATTCTGTTCCTGTTCTGTTGTTTGCTTAGTTTTTTTTTTTGTTTGTTTTGTTTTTTTAGGTTCAGTTGTTGATAGTTGTGAGTTTGTTGTCATTTTACTGTTCATGTTATTGATCATCTTCTTTTTCTTAGATAAATCCCTTTAACATTTCTTATAATAAGGGTTTGGTGATGATGAACTCCTATAACTTGACCTTATCTGGGAAGCACTTTATTTGCCCTTCCATTCTAAATGCTAGCTTTGCTGGATAGAGTAATCTTGGATGTAGATCCTTGCCTTTCATGACTCAGAATACTTCTTTCCAGCCGCTTCTTGCCTGCAAGGTTTCTTTTGAGAAATCAGCTAAGAGTCTTATGGGAGCTCCTTTGTAGGTAACTTCATTTTCTTTTGCTGCTTTTAAGATTCTCTCATCTTTAATTTTGGGTCATTTAATTATGATGTGTCTTGATGTGTTCCTCTTTGGGTACAAATTCTTTGGGATTCTCTGAGCTCCCTGGATTTCCTGGAAGTCAATGTCCTTTGCCAGACTAGGGAATTTCTCCTTCATTATTTTTTCAAATAAGTTTTCAATTTCTTGCTCTTCCTCTTCTCATTCTGGCACCCCTATGATTCGGATGTTGGAACATTTAAAGTTGTCCCAGAGGTTTCTAAGCCTCTCCTCATTTTTTTGAATTCTTGTTTCTTCATTCTGTTCTGGTTGAATGTTTATTTCTTCTTTCTGTTCCAAATCATTGATTTGAGTCCTGGTTTCCTTCCCTTCACTGTTGGTTCCCTGTACATTTCTCTTCATTTCACTTTGCATAGCCTTCACTTTTTCCTCCATTTTGTGACCATACTCAACCATTTCTGTGAACATCCTGATTCCCAGTGTTTTGAACTGTACATCTGATAAGTGGGGTATCTCTTCATGCTTAGTTCTCTTTTTGGAGTTTTGATCTGTTCTTTCATTAGGGCCATATTATTTTGTCTCAGCACAACTGTTATGATGTAAGGGGTGGAGGGTTAAGTATTTACCAGGGTGGGGCAACCCAGGTCGCTGCGTTGTGCTGCTGTCTGTGTGGGAGGGGTCAGAGAGGGAACAGTGCTGCTTGCCAGGCTCTTGGCCAGCTTTCAGTCACTTCCCATGCTACCCACAAGCAAATTGGGCCCTTCTGGTGCTGATTCCCGGGTGGGTGGGTTTGTGTATGTTCTAGGACCCTGTGGGTCTCTCCAATGAACTCTCCTGTGAGGCTGGGTGTTTCTCTTGCCACTTCAACGCCCACAGCTTTTTACTGCTAGAGGTTTTGAGGCTTTATTTCCCTGAGCTGGGTTGTGGGGTCTGTTTCACTCCCCAGTTGTTCTTCCCGGTTATTCGTACGCAAATGTGGGACCGCCTGGTCCACCAGCCACCACATTGCCTGCCCCAGTCCTCCAGCTGCCACCTTGCTGTGTGTCCTCTCCACCCCAGCTGCCCATCTGTGCCCCTCCTACCAGTTTGAATGAATGTTTCCTCTTAACTCCTTAGTTGTCAGACTTCCATACAGTTCAATTTTCTGGCAGTTCCAGTTTTGTTTTGTTTTTAATTTGATTTTGTCCTTCTGGTTGTGCAAGGAGGCAAACTATATCTACCTATACTTCCATCTTGGCTGGAACCCATTCTGTTTATTCTGTGGCCTACTGTAATAGTATGGCAGCCACTTTGTTGAGCATTTGGTATACCATGTATCGTATTAAACATTTTATGTACATTCCAATCTAATTTTTACAAGAACCCCATAAAGTAGGTGTTAGGAGACACTCCTCCATGGGTTTCTCATGTTGCTACCTATCTTGCTGAGTATGCAAAAAAATGCAAAGCCCTGCCTCAAATTCCTAGGCTTTAGCCAATTCCAGATAAGCTCTAATGAATGAGGGGAGGCTGAGTACTATTGGCTAAGGACCATGTTACATTGGCAAAAACATGCAGTAGATCTTCCTGGCCTTTTCCAAATGTATGTGCAGCCATTCACCAGGATGGCTAGAACTGATAAATACAGTAAAGTAGCAGGATACAATATAAATATTCAGAAATCCATTGCATTTTTTATATACTAATAATAAACCATCAGAAAGGGAAACTAAGAAAACCCATTAACAAGTACATTAAAAAATATACCTAGGAATAAATTTTACCAAGGAGGTGAAAGACATGTTTTCAGAAAATCATAAGACACTAAAGAAAGAAATTGAAGAAGTTGTAAGTAAAAGGAAGTATATACTCTGCTAATGGATAAGAAGAAATAACATTGTTAGAATGTTCATACTACCCAAAGCAATCTACAGATTCAATGCAATACCTACCAAAATACAATGATGTATTTCAAGAATAGAACAGCCTTGGCTGCTGTGGCTCAGTGGATTGTACATCAGCCTGCGAACCAAAAGGTTGCTGGTTTGATTCCCAATCAGGGCATGTGCTTGGGTGCGGGCAAGGTGCCCCATTGTGGTCCGGGTTGCCCTGTTGAGGGCATGTGAACCAATCAGTGTATCTCTCACACATCAATGCTTCTGTCCCTCTCATTCTCCCTCCCTTCCCTTCTCTCTAAAAATAAGTAAATAAAATCTTTTTGAAATGTTAAAAAAAAGGACTAGAACAAATAATCCAGAAAATTTATATGGAACCACAAAAGATCCCCAAATAGCCACAGCAATCTTGAGAAAGAAGAACAAATTTGAAGGAATCACACTACATGATATCAAATTATACTACAAACCCATAGTAATCAAAACAGCATGGTACTGGCATAAAAACAAACATAGATCAATGGAACAGAACACAGAGCCCAGAAATAAACCTATGCCTATATGGCCAAATGCTATTTGATAAAGGAGGCAAGAATATACAATGGGGTAAAGACAGTCTCTGAAATAAATGGTGTTGGGAAAATTGGACAGACACATGCAAAACAAACAAACAAACAAAACTAGACCACTTTCTTACACCATATACAAGAATAAACTCAAAATGGATTAAAGACTTAAATATAAAACTTGAAACCATAAAACTCCTAGAGGAAAACATAGGCAATAAAATCTCTGACATTTCTCTTGGTGATATTTTTTTCTGATATATCTCCTCGGGCAAGAAAATAAAAGGAAAATGAGACTACATCAAAATCAAACTAAGAAAGTTTTTTTTTTAAGATTTTATTTATTTTTATAGACAGAAGGGTAGGGAGGGAGAAAGAGAGGGAGAAACATCAATGTACAGTTGCCTCTCACACACCCCCTTACTGGGGTGGGGTCCTGGCCCGCAACCCAGGCATGTGCCCTGACTGGGAATTGAACCAGTGACCCTTTGGTTTGCAGGCTGGCACTTAATCCACTGAGCTACACCAGCCAGGGCCAAACTAAGAAAGTTTTTACACAGAAAAAGAAACCATCTAGAAAATGAAAAGACTACTCACTGAGTAGGAGAACATATTTTCCAATGATACATCTGATAAGAGGTTAATATCCAAAATTTATAAAGAACTCATACAACTCAACAACAAAAACAAAGAAACAAACCCATTTAAAAATTGGCAAAGGACCTAAACAAACACTTCTCCAAAGGACATACAGATGGCCAATAGACATATGAAAAGATGTTTAACATCGCTAACAATCAGAAATGCAAATTAAAATCACAATGAGATATCACTTCAGACCTATCAGAATGACTATCATTAATAAAACAAGTGTTAGTAAGGGTGTGGAGATAAGGAAATCCCCATGCACTGTTGGTAGGAATGCAGGTTGGTGCAGCCACTATGGAAAACAATATGGAGGTTCCTCAAGCAACTAAAAATGGAATGACCTATGGCCCAGTGACTCAACTTCTGGATATATACCTGAAGAAACCCCAAACACTAATTTGAAAGAATATATAAACCCTTACGTTCATTGCAGCATTATTTACAATAGCCAAACTATGGAAGTGACCCAAGTGCCCATCAATAGATTAGTGGATTAAAAAGCTGTGGTACATATACACATTAGTTGGCCATTAAAAAAAACACCATGAAATCTTACCATTTGTGACAGTGTACTAGGTGGTATTACGCTAAGTGAAATAAGTCAGTCAGAGAAAGAAAAATATTATATGATTTCACTTACATGTGGAATCTAAAGAACAATACAAATGAACAAACAAAACAGAAACAGACTCACAGATAGAACAGACTAATGGTTGCAAGCGTAGGGGACTGGGTGAAAAAGGTGAAGGAACTGAGAAGTACAGATTGGTAGATACAAAATAGTCATGAAGATGTAAAGTACAGCATAGGGAAAATGGTCAATAACACTGTAGTAAGTATGTATGGTGCCAGTGGGGTGCTGGAAATATCAGGGGGGACACTTTGTGTGCTGTACACCTGAAACTGGTACAAAATATAATAATAAAAAAAGGTTTTAATACATGACAGAGCATTAAAAAAATTTGCCCATAGCCCACATTTGATATTATCCATTCATTTCACTGACAATACTCTTCAAAAACAAACACAAAAAACTGGGAAAAAGCAAAAAAGAAAAAAGTATTATTAATTTCTTTGAATTAAAACTTAACAATCAATACAGAGATATCCTGACCAGCGTGGCTTAGTTGGTTAGGTGTCATCTTTTTTTTTTTTTTTAAGTACTTTTTTTTTCCTTTTTTAGATTTTATTTATTTATCTTTAGAGGGGAAGGGAAGGAGAGAGGGAGAGAAACATCAATGTGCGGTTGCCTCTTGTATGTCCCCTGCCGGGAACTGGCCTGGCAACCCAGGCATGTGCCCTGACTGGGAATCGAACCGCAATCCTTCGGTTCGCAGGCCCGCGCTCAATCCACTGAGCTACACCAGCCAGGGCGGTTAGGTGTCATCTTGCAAAGTGGAAGGTCAGCAGTTCGATTTCGCTCAGGGCACATGACTGGGCTGCAAGTTCCGTCGCAGGTCAGGGCGTGTTCAAGAGGCAGCAGACTGATGTTTCTCTCTCATACCCATGCCCCTCTCGCTCTCTCCCTTCCTTCCCCTCTCTCAAAAAAAAAAAAAAAAAAAAAAAATCATAAAGACATTACTGGTTTGGAGGATACTACTGAAAGCAAAAGCAGAAAATGCTGACATGCCGATTTGAAAGTTAATGTTAATATATTTGGGAAAGAGGCAGAAGCCCCTAGAAGAAAAGATACCACAACAGGATCAGGTAGTTTTGCTTGTAGCTGTTGCCATGTTGTAAGTCTGTGTTCCTGGTCCTGCTGCTAACAATGAGTCAGCTGATAACAATGAGTCATTCTTGCAAATAAAATAAATATTATATTCACAGGATACTTTGTACAAATACTGAGTGGTGTTCAAGAAATATGATTGGACGCAAAATAAGTTTGTTTTAAAGATTACTATGAAGGGTGCAAAATTGTGATTCTTTGTGGTAAAATTGACCATTTTAACCATTTTTAAATATACAGTGTATTCACAATGTTCTATAACCATCACCACTATTTCTAGAACTTTTTCATTACCCCAAACAGAAACTCTGTACCCATTAAACAATAAACGATTACACAAATGTTATATTTGTAATTTTGATTGTTATTACCAAATTGCTTTCCAAGGAGGCTGAATGAATGAATTTATGCTATCATTAGCAATATACAGGAGTTCCTCTACATACACCTTTAATAACAGTGTATTATTCATTCGACAGTTATCTTGGGCAACTGCAAAATGCCATGTAATGTTCTAGAAGATAGAGATGCAGTAGTGCACAATACAAAGTCCTTGCCCTCATGGAGATTAGAGGCTGTAAGGAAAAGGGAGACTATATCCGGTAGTAGTGCTACTGAATGGATGAAAGTGATGAGGGTATCATTTTGGATAAGAGTATCAACAAAATTTTTAATCCTTGCTCATCTGATAGGGGAAAAATATTATCATGTAATTTTAATTTGCATTCTCCACTATAAGGAATAATATGAAATAATATTTTTTCAGCCCTGGCTGATGTGGCTCAGTGGATTGAGTGCTGGCCTGCAAACCAAAGGGTCGCCAGTTCCATGGCTAGTCAGGGCAAATGCCTGGGTTGAGCCAGGTCCCTGGGGTGGGGGGCAGGGGGCACATGAGAGGCAACCACACATTGATGATTCTCTCCCTCTCTTTCTCCCTCCCTTCCTCTGTCTGAAAATAAATAAATACAATCTATTTTTTTAAATATTATGTTTTAAAATGTTTTGAGAGATCTGTTTTCTTTTATGAGAATTATTATTTATAGACCTGGCTGGTGTGTCTCAGTGGATTGACCACTGACCTGTGAACCAGAAGGTCACTGGTTCAATTCTCAGTCAGAGCACATGCCTGGATTGTGGGCTAGGTCCCCAGTGGAGGGTGCTCAAGAAGCAACCACACATTGATGTTTCTCTCCTTGTCTTTCTCCCTCTCTCCCCCTCTCTCTAAAAATAAATAAAAGAAGAAACATAATTTTCACAAAACTAACCACATCTGAGTAACAAGCATCTAGATCAAGAAACATAATATTATTAGCAAATACCCTAGAAGCCAATAGAGTAACATTTTGATTCTTTTTTTTCTTTTAATCCTTACCCCAGGACGTGTTCATTGATTTTTAGAAAGAGAAACATTGATATGAGAGAGAAACTTTAATCAGTTGCCTCCTGGACACACCCTAGCGGGTGATCAAACCTGCAACCTAGGTATGTGCCCTGACTGAGGACTGAACCCATAACCTTTTTGGTGCTGGGATGATGCTTCAATCACCTGGCCAGGGCTATCCTGATTCTTAATATTTTGGCTTAGTTTTCCATTTTTAAATTTTATACGAATGGAACTATATATACTATTTTGTATCTGGCTTCTCCCACTCATTTGTCTACAAGATTCATCCATGTTATGCATGTGGTCGTAGACCATTCTCATATCTGAAGAGTATTCCATTTAATGAATATCCTATAATTTATTTATTCATTTTACTGTTGTGGATAGTGTCCAGTTTTTGGCTGCTGCAACTAGTATTACTGTGAACATTTGCGCACATGTCTTACAGTAAACATATGTATGCATTTCTATTAGGTATACACCTGGGAGTGAAGTTGCTGGGTCATAGCATATGTATATGTTCGGCTTTGGTAGATACTGCCAGTTTTCCAAAGTGGCAGTAGCAACTTACACCCTATCATGGTATAAGAGTGTTCAACACTTGCAAAATTTACTTTTGAGTACATATTCTTTTGAATTTGAGTATATTATAAAATAGTATGCAAATTTACATGAATTTTAAAGCCATACTATGTTTTCAAAGTGGTTTCACTGCTGGGGTGGACAGCTTTTTGTTACACCTCTAGAACTTTTCTTTCTTTCTTTCTTTTTTTTTTAGAAAAGATTTTATTTATTTCTCTTTAGAGGGGAGAGGAAGGAGAAAGGGAAAGAAACATCAGTGTGTGGATGCCTATCACAGGCCCCCTACTGGGGCCTGGCCTGCAACTCAGGCATGTGCCCTGACTGAGAATTGAACTGGTGACCCTTTGGTTTGCAGGTAGGCACTCATCCACTGAGCCACACCAGTCAGTGTTGGAACTTTTCTTCTCTGCTCTTATGAATACGTGGTTGGAAATACTTGAAAAACAATCTTAAGAGATGATCTGATTCATTTTCCAGTTTTATTATTCATTTACGAGCTATAATTTGAACCTAGGTTTTCTGATCAAGGCAGGGTACAGAAGTATACGAGAGGGACCCCCCAAAACCTGCAATTATCTTCTGGACAGCAGGCCCCTTGTAATACAGGTTTCCCCCGCTAAGTGAGTGTTCTAGGAACCCATCTGTATTGTGTACCAGCTGGTGTTGTTGTGGAGGCTGTCTTATACTTCAGTGAATTGTTCTTTTAAGACTCTTGCCATAGCTGGTGTGGCTCAGTGGATTGAGTGTCAGCCTGTGAAACAAAGGGTCACCAGTTTGATTTCTAGTCTAGGGCATGTGCCTGGGTTGCAAGGTCAGGTCCTCAGTAGGAGACACCATGAGAGGCAACCACACATTGATGTTTCTTTCCCTCTCTTTCTCCTTCCCTTCCTCTCTCTCTAAAAATAAACAAATAAATTATTTAAAAAGTATATAAATAAGTTCTGGTTTTTTTGGGTCCTTCCTCATAATTACAGTTACAACTATAAATTCATACTTATTAAGTACTTACTTTGTGCAGGGCACTTAGCTAAACCTGGGAGCTGGGTTTAAAGAAAAAAAAAAACACAGGCCCCAAATGGCGACACTCATGCTAAAAGTCCATGATACCAAACCTAGATTTAATACCTGATCTAACTGCAGTTTCAACTTCTCCCAGAAACATAATGTTGATCAACCAATACGGAATTTTCTGGTCATCACTAGTAAGGTAATCTGCATGGGGGACCCTTCTCCATCCCCCCACCCCACCAAAAGCAGCAGTTCTAGGAAATAAAACCCTTCCCTTTCTCTTCATACAAAAAAATATCTGCAGGCTCCAAAATAATTCTTTTTTCCCCCTCACTAAGAGCACTCCTGCACCAGCTTTCTTCCTATAAAATCTTTCCATTCGAACAACACCTTGGAGCGTCCTTCTAGTTACAAGATGGGATGCTGCCGGATATATTAACTGCTTAATAAAGCCAATTATATCTTCAAGTTTATTCGGCTAAATTTTGTTTTCTTACACTTTATATCTGACTGTGCCTTGGTGATCAGTCACCTGGCCTTTCTATCGCTCGGGTTCTGTGTCTGAAAAAGGGATGGCATTTCTGACCTCTGAGCATGGGCCAAATCAAATACTCAATGGAAACCTGTTCCTGCAGCGGGCTAGGGCTAACCCTCCACGAGTACCCACAGCACGGTGTTCCAGAAGACTCCCCCAACTCTCCTTCCCCGCTCCATTCCCCCTCGGTTTTCGCCCTTCGGCTTTCATTCATCTTCAAGTCCCGGACATCCGGACCTCATGTAAATATCAGAAGGGAGGAGCTTCAACCGGTCAGAAACCCCTCTCCTATCTCCAGGTCTGGGAGAGCCAAATCAAGAGAGCCTGCCGCCACTCAGCACCCGCCAGCTCCAGACAACTCGCTCCTTCATCCGCAGCTTTCGAAGACGCCGCTCTGGCAAAACCAATCACAGCCTTCATGTCCACTGGCGCTGTCCAGTCAACGCACATCACCGACTGGTTTCTTATGCTGTGGGTCCAACCTCTTGTCTGCGTTCCCCATTGGTACGAAAGGACTAAGAGGAAACGCTAGGGACGTTGAGGCTGCGGAGGCGCTACTTTGGTTACGGACAGGACTATGAGCCCTTGATGACTTTTTCTGAGGAAAGCCAGGAAAGCTCTAGCATTTCCATAATCTTGGAAACCTTTCTTTATGAAGCACTGAGGGGCCTTCGCCACCGGGGGTCCTGCTCCCGGAGGGTGTGCCCCGGGAGGCCTGACTGGCTGAGAAGGGAAAGCCGCCCAGGGTCCATGAACCTAGCAGACATGGCCGTGTATTTCTCCCCTCGAGGTTTGGGGGTGCCTGCGGCCCGCATGGAGAGCCCTGTACCGGGACGTGAAATAGGAGACCTTCGGCCATCTGGACGCGCTCGGTGAGGGCCGGGCCTCGGCCTGGACCCTGTAGTCCCTGCAAAGAGGGATTGTTGGCCCTAGAGGCAAGTGGCCTGGAAGTGTGGGGCACTGAGGAAGCAGGTCCTCAGCCCAGCCCAATGTTTCCCCTTGCAGGATTCCCAGAACCCAAACCCTCTTTTATCTCTTGGGTAGGCGAGGTGGAAGCGTGGAGCCAGGAGGCCCAGGATCCAGAAGGTGAGAGCCCAGCAACTGTCCATAGAGGTAAGGAAAAGGTCACAGATACTTGCTTTCAACATTTCACATACTTCACCCAGTATATGACTTTTGAGAACCCTCTCTCCTTTCTTCCCGCTCAGATCCTCAGTACACACTACACTTCCAAAGCCTTATCATGTCTCCCTACATCATATCTCCAGAAAGGCTCCTATCCCGTTACAAAATTGCTCAAGAGAACAGCTAAATTGGGCCTTATAATACCACTTAATCATACTGGACAACCGTAGTTTAATGCAAAATAGAGCTTGTGCTTCCCAGGCAGCTAACAGATAGGGGAAGCTCATGTAATTTGATTTTTGTTGTGTGATAGAATGAAGACAAACGTTCCTTTTGGATATTGATTATGTGGGTCACAGTGTAATGGATAATGCCATTCATCAGAGGTTTTTTGTTTTGTTTTGTTTTTTTAAGAAAACTTGTTTTTCCTGCAGCCATGATGTCATAATAAATATCTGTTTCCAGAAGTTGTTCCTGTGGAAGCTAGAGTGCAGTCCAAGTGTAGATTTTTGGATGATGGCTTTCAATGGCACCCTGGGAGGTTATTTAATGTCCATTTTGCAAGAGTAGCATAAACAGGTTCAGGATTATCAGCTCCATGAAGGCAGGGACCATCACCACCCTCAATGCCTGAGACAGAGTAGGGGCTTAATATTATTGACTGTTCCATTTATCTCCAGTTTTTAGAGCTATCCTGCTTAACTTAAAGACAATGGCTTTCTTCCTGGCTGGTGTGGCTCAGTGGATTGAACACCAGCCTTCGCACCAAAGGGTCATGGGTTCCATCCCCAGTCAGAGCACATGCTTGGGTTAGGGGCCAGGTCCTCCACTAGGGGGTGCTTGAGAGGCAACCACACGTTGATGTTTCTCTCTCTCTCCCCTTCCCCTCCCTAAAAATAAAATCTTAAAAAAAAAAAAAAAAAAAGACAGTGGCTTTCAAGCCTTACTTCCAGGGGGTCATATACTCAGCTATTCATGCTGCCTCCCAGGGCAGGTCATGGTCTGGAACATGCTGCTAACTTCCAAGTTTTATCTTTTTCCCTGTCTTAGGATCCAGGGATGGGAACAAGGAGAAAGAAGAGCTGAAGGAGAAGCTCATTCAAAGATTCTGCCTTTTAGTCAATGCAAGTGAAATATCTGGCAAGGAGATACATGTGGTGTCAAGCCTTGTTGGCACTCTGGTCTTAAAGACCTAGAGGTGGACACAGAGAAGAAAAAGGCTCCCATGCTCACTCTGCTCACAGTATGCAAAAGTATTAAACTTAATGAATTTAAATTTTTTCAAAACTTTTATGAATTAGTGATTACAATGTTTTTCTTCTTCAGATATCTGCATGCTCCCTGGATTTTACATCTTTTGAATAAAGATGTATTCTTGGGTCATAGAAGCTGGAAATGTATGTTGACTTTATTTTTTTAATCCTTACCTAAAGGTATGTTCATTGATTCCAGAGAGAGAGGAAGGGAGAGACAGAGAAATAATTGATGTGAGAGAGAAACATGGATCAGTTGCCTCTTGTACACACCCCAGCTGGTGATCAAATCCACAACCTAAGCATGTCCCCTGACTGGGATCAAACCTGCAGCATTTTGGTGTATGGGATGCCGCTCCAACCAACTGAGCAACCCAGCCAGGGCAGGGTGCAAGGGTTTTTTTTGTTTGTTTGTTTTAGAGTAATTAATTGTACTTAAGAGTTGAAATCAAGGCGTAGTATCTTCAGTCTAATTTTTTTCTGTAATGTGTCAACAATTCAGAGGTTTTTCTGACCCATTTAGAAATGCCAGCCCTACTTAAGAACAAGAAGTTGTTGAAGGAATAACCATGGAGGTGCATGGGACTAAGCATGTCTGCATGCCAGGAGTGGTACTTAGTGACTCAAATACGTCTAAACAAAAGACTGCTTCTCCCAACCCTTGAGTTCCAAAGATGATTATTAATAGGAACTAGGTATTATTTTTACTTCACTGCATAATCTCTCTTTAATTAGCAGACCTGGACCGGTTCGGCTCAGTCTCCATTAGCTGGGTGTCCTTAAGCATATTATTCAACATATCTGCACCTTACCTGTCTCACTTGTAAAATGGGGCTAATGTCACCTTAAAATTTTCTGAGATAAAACATGAAGGCACCTAATATGTATTTATGGTTTGAAGAACAAATAACAGCTTCTTCCCAACATTTTATTTTAAAATTTTTCAAAGATTCAGCCCTGACTGGTGTAGCTCAATGGACTGAATGTGGGCTGAGAACCAAAGGGCCACTAGTTCAATTCCCAGTCAGGGCACATGCCTGGGTTGTGGGCCAGGTCCCCAGTATGGGGTGCTCGAGAGGCAACCACACGCTGATATTTCTCTCCCCTTCTTTGTCCTTCTCTTCCCCTCTGTCTAAAACTGAATAAATAAAATCTTTAAAAAATTTCAAAGAGTTGAAAGTGAATATTCATGTCCATCACTTATATTCTGTGATTGACCTAGATTTTTAAATTTTGCTGTTTTATCACATGTCAGTTCATCTATTCCTTGATCCATTTATTTATCCATCTTATTTAATGTAATTCATAGTAAGTTGAAAACATAAACTTCATCCCTAAATACTTCAAAGTAAGACTGAGCTTTGTATGCAAGAAACTTTAGCTCTCCCTTGAAGCTCAGATGCGCTGTATTATTGACAAGTAAAATTTATGAATCATAATGATCTGTATATTTTATAACATCTCATAATTATCTGATCAAGGTTATTGAACAAATATTTACAATTTGGTGGGCAATACAACAATCTGAAAGTAAGAGCATCTTTGTATTTTTATCATGACTGGCAGGAAAAGAAAACATGACATCAGCCACTTATAATGGAATGGCTTTAGTCTCGAAAGTTTGTTTCAGTCTGACTAGTTAACAGCGAAGTTTGTCGTTTAGCTCCATCTTCTTTTCCATCGCTAGTGCAAAGAGAATCAACTTACAATACAGTACCTGAGTAAACAAAAGTACTTTTTGGTACTTGTGAAATGGTTAATAGTATCTCTTTAGGTAAAATTAATCCTTCCATTTAAAAGTAGATTCAGTTCTGAGCATTTATTTTTCCTTATTCCATTTGCACACTATTCACCACAATAAGTGCAGTGAGGTACCTCCAGAACTCAAAGTTAAAGTTATAAAAATGAGCATATAACTGTAGAATCGAAATAAGCAGAAGTCACACTTTAGCTAAAAAGTATTCCAGGTAAAAAAAACAGCAAGGGTAGGGCCAAAAAATATAAAGACTGAAAAGGCAGTAGCTTGATCAGCAAAGAAGAACATTCTTGAACACAAAGGGGAGACTCAGCATGTGCTAGAGAGCCAAGCAAAAACTGGTTCCGAGGCCAGACTGTGGGGTGCTGCCAACAGAGATCTTGAAGGTCTTGTTACCTCCAGTGACTAGCCCCATACTGAGCAAATGCTGTCAGACATCCTGCCTCATTTCAGGAATATTCCAAACATGAGGATGAAGACATCTAGTACCTATGGCTACAATCCATTAAGATGAACCATCTGGACTAAAGTATAGGAAGATGTTCAGTCTAGGAAACAGAGGATACAACCCAGGAGAGCAGGAAGGGAAGACCCTGCATGACAGCTGAGGCTGAGTCCAGGTTGGGAAAAAAAGGCCTGAGGGCTTCAGGAGGAAGGTTTCTCAGGAAAAAAATGGCGATTTGAGATTTGATATTATCCTTGGTAATTTGGAACAAGTTTAAGAAACAGAAAGGGCAGATGATGCAAGGAGAAAATAAAGATTAGAAAATTCAAGAAATGCAAAGTGATAATAGCAATGATATTACAATATATACATGTATCAACACATACACCTTAAATTTATACAATACTATATGTCAAATATATTTCAATTTTAAAAAACCACAACAGTTGACAAGAAAGGAAATAGAATATAGAATGTACAGAAAATACTATTTATAATAGTTTATTACAATAAATGTTGGTGATGCAGACACTGGCCTGCAGTGTCCACGTCATTATGGATGAAATGAGACACACAGACTACCAAGTCCGGTGGAGGAAAAGGGACAGCGTGGCTTTTCTCTCCAGGGGAGCAAAAGCCACAGCCTCCGCCATGACAGGCCTTTATTGGGTTTCTGGTCATGTTACATTATGGTCCTCATTCACTATGCACAGGTTTGCTACAGGTGGTTACCTTTTACAGACAACAAAGGACATAATGCTGCTAATGACATCACAGAAGGATGTTTGCAAATGAAAAGGGAAAAGTGGTTGAACCAGTTGCAGGGTTTAGCATGGATTTTAGGAAGTTACAGGAAGCACTTGCTGTCTCAATTCAGGGTGAGGGAGTTTTAACAAAAGCAAGACTCAAAGCGGTTTAAATACAAATGCAGGCCTGATTTCCCATGGGAGAACCCATCTGTGGGTGTGGGTCCTGTGCATCTCCGAGTGGGAGCTGGGCCCACGCCATGCAGAACGGTCTCCCCCATGTTGGGAAAAGAGGTGAGGGGAATGGGGCTAGAAACTAAGCAAGTATCATAGCAGGATATCCATAAATAATATATCTAAAATTAAGCTATCAAGAAATAGCAGTAAAAGTGTGTTTTTTAATGAAAGCTCCAGAAGAAATGGCTAAGAGTTAAAAGTGTACTGATCCAGCCCTGGCTGGTGTGGCTCCATGGATTGAGCACCAGCCTGTGAACCAAAACGGTCACCGGTTCGATTCCCAGTCAGGTCACATGCCTGGGTTTCAGGGCAGGTCCCCAGTGGAGGGGGTGCACAAGAGGCAACCACACATTGATGTTTCCCTCCCTCTCTCTCCTTCCCTTCCCCTGTGTCTAAAAATAAATAAAATCTAAAAAAAAAAAAAAAAAAAAAAAAAGAGATGAGCTGTCAAGGTAGTTTTAAAAATAAATAAATAAAATCTTTTAAAAAAGTGTATTGAGCCCTGGCTGGTGTGGCTCGGTGGATTGGGCTCGGGCCTGCGAGCCAGAGGATCGGGGTTCGGTTCCCAGTCGGGGCACATGCCTGGGTTGCAGGCCAGTTCCCGGCGGGGGACACGCGAGGGGCAACCGTACATTGATATTTCTCTCCCTCTCCTTCTCTCCTACCCTTCCCCTCTAAAAAGATAAATAAATAATAAATTTAAAAAATATATATTAAAAAAAAAAAAAGTGTATTGATTCACTTCCAGCCAAGATGGAGGCGTACGTGGACACGCTGTGCCTCCTCTCACAACCAAAATTAAGGACAACAAATATTTAGAAACAAGAAAACATCCAGAACTGATAGAAAATTGAACTGTACCGAAGTCCAACAACCATTCATCCAGACCGGTAAGAGGGGAGGAGTCGTGGCAGGAAAAAGTGGAGGTGCAGACAGGGAATGCAGGCAGCAGTGGCTGGCAGTTCCCAGGTGTGCAGGCGGCGGCTGGCAGACCCCAGGCACGGGTTGGCAACTGTGCAGACTCAGTGAGGCCATGCAAGGTGGCTGGCTGACCAGGTGGTCCCACATTCCCGAGCGCAGACAATCCAGGTGAAGGGGAAACGGTGGAAGGGAATGAAATCCAGACGAGAGGGGAGCAGGCGCCATTGTTCCCTCTCAGACCCCACCCCCATATACAGCATCACAACTCAGCGACTGGGCTGCCCCACCCTGGGGAACACCTAAGGCTCTACCCCTCACTACGTAACAGTGGCGACCAGACCAAAAACAAAACAAAACAAACAAACAAACAAAAAAAAACCCCACCAAAAATGGCTGAAACCGGAGAACAAATGAAATCCCCAGAGCCAATTCCTCTAAGCCATGAAGAGATAGCCAACCTATCAGATGCACAGTTCAAAGTCCTGGTGATCAGGATGCTCACAGAATTAGTTGATTTTGCTCACAAATTAGATGAAAAAAAAATGCAGGCTACAATATGTGAAATGAAGGAAGATGCACAGAGAACCAATAGAGATAGGAGGAAAACTGGGACTCAAATCAATGGAGTGGACCAGAAGGAAGAAACAAACATCTGATCAGAAAATAAGGAAGAAACAAGAATTCAAAAAAATGAGGGGCCCTGGCTGGTGTAGCTCAGTGGATTGAGCGCGGGCCTGCGAACCAGAGGATCGAGGTTCGATTCCCAGTCGGGGCACATGCCTGGGTTGCGGGCCAGTTCCTGGCGGGGGACGCGCGGGAGGCAACCGTACATTGATGTTTCTCTCCCTCTCCTTCTCTCCTACCCTTCCCCTCTAAAAGATAAATAAATAATAAATAAAATCTTAAAAAAAAAATGAGGGGAGGCTTAGGAACCTCTGGGACATCTTTAAACGTCCCAACATCCAAATTATAGGGGTCCCAGAAGGGGAAGAAGAAGAGCAACAAGTGGAAAACTTATTGGAACAAATAATAAAGGAGAACTTCCCCAATCTGGCAAAGGAAATAGACTACCAAGAAGTCCAGGAAGCTCAGAGAGTCCCAAAGAAGTTGGACCCAAGGAGGAACACGCCAAGGCACATCAGAATTACATTAGCCAAGATTCAAATGAAGCAGAGAATTCTAGAAGCAGCAAGGGATAAGGGGACAGTCACCTACAAAGGAGTTCCCATCAGACTGTCAGCTGATTTCTCAAAAGAGACCTTATGGGCAAGAAGGGGTTGGAAAGAAATATTTGAAGTCTTTTTTTTTTATTGATTATGCTATTACAGTTGTCCCATTTCTCCCCCATCATTCCCCCCACCCTGCACACCCTCTCCCACCCACATTCCCCCCTTTAGTTCATGTCCATGTGTCATAAGTTCTTTAGCTTCTACATTTCCCACACTATTCTTGCCCTCCCCTGTCTATTTTCTACCCACTATCTATGCTATTCATTCTCTGTACCTTTTTCCCCCTCTCCTCCTCCCACGCCCCTGTTGCTAACCCTCCATGTGATCTCCATTTCTGTGGTTCTGTTCCTGTTCTAGCTGTTTGCTTAGTTTGCTTTTGTTTTAGGTGTGGTTCTTAATAGCTGTGAGTTTGCTGTCTTTTCACTGTCATTTTTCGATCTTCTTTTTCTTAGATAAGTCCCTTTAACATTTCATATAATAAGACCTTGGTGATGATGAACTCCTTGAACTTGACCTTATCTGAGAAGCGCTTTATCTGTCCTTCCATTCTAAATGAAAGCTTTGCTGGATAGAGCAATCTTGGATGTAGGTCCCTGCTTTTCAAGATTTCAAATATTTCTTTCCAGCCCCTTCTTGCCTGGAAGGTCTCTTTTGAGCAATCAGCTGACAGTCTGATGGGAATTCCTTTGTAGGTGACTGTCCCCTTATCCCTTGCTGCTTCTAGAATTCTCTGCTTCATTTGAATCTTGGCTAATGTAATTACGATGTGCCTTGGTGTGTTCCTCCTTGGGTCCAACTTCTTGGGGGCTCTCTGAGCTTCCTGGACTTCCTGGTACTCTATTTCCTTTGCCAGATTGGGGAATTTCTCCTTTATTATTTGTTCCAATAAGTTTTCCACTTGTTGCTCTTCTTCTTCCCCTTCTGGGACCCCTATAATTTGGATGTTGGGACGTTTAACGATGTCTCAGAGGTTCCTAAGCCTCTCCCCATTTTTTTGAATTCTTGTTTCTTCCTCGTTCTCTGTTTGGTTGTTTGTTTCTTCCTTCTGGTCCACTCCATTGATTTGAGTCCCAGTTTTCCTCCCATCTCTATTGGTTCCCCATGCATCTTCCTTCATTTCACGTATTGTAGCCTGCATTTTTTCATCTAATTTGTGAGCAAAATCAACCAATTCTGTGAGCATTTTTTTTAAAGATTTTTTATTTATTTATCTTTAGAGGGGAAGGGTAGGAGAGAGGGAGAGAAATATCAATGTGCGGTTGCCTCTCGTGTGTCCCCTGCTGGGAACTGGCCTGCAACCCAGGCACGTGCCCTGACTGGGAATCAAACCGCGATCCTCTGGTTCGCAGGCCCGCGCTCAATCCACTGAGCTACACCAGCCAGGGCTCTGTGAGCATTTTGATGACGAGTGCTTTGAACTGTGCATCTGATAGGTTGGCTATCTCTTCCCGGCTTAGAGGAATTGACTCTGGGGCTTTCATTTGTTCTCTGGTTTGAGCCATTTTTGGTGGGTATTTTTGTTTTGTTTTGGTTTGGTTTTAGTCTGGTCGCAGCTATTACGTATAAGGGGTGGAGCCTTAGGTGTTCCTCAGGGCAGGGCAGCCCAGTCGCTGGGTTGTGACGCTATAGGTGGGGGCAGGGTCCGGGAGGGAAGAATGGCGCCTGTTCCGCTCTCTCCTGGACTCCGGTCCTTTCCACCGCTTCCCCTTTGCCTGGCTTATCTGCGCACGCACGCATGCTGTTACATAGTGAGGAGTGGAGCCTCTGGCGCCCCCCAGTGCGGGGCAGCCCAGTCGCTGAGTTGTGACGCTGAATGTGGGGGCGGGGTCTGAGAGGGAACAATGGCGCCTGCTCCACTCTCTCCTGGATTCAGTCCCTTCCGCCACTTCCCCTTTGCCTGGACCGTCTGAGCACGCGAATGTGGGACCACCTGGTCAGCCAGCTGCCTTGTGCGGCCTCACTGGTTCTGCACAGTTGCCCCCCCTGTGCCCGGGGTTCGCCAGCTGCTGCCTGTGCACCTGGGAACTGCCAGCCGCTGCTGCTAGCGTTCACACCTCCACTTTTTCCTACCGCAACTCCGACCCTTACCGGTCTGGATGAATGGTTGTTGGACTTCCGTACAGTTCAATTTTCTATAAGTTCTGGTTGTTTTCTTGCTTCTAAATATTTGTTGTCCTTAATTTTGGTTGTGAGAGGAGGCACAGCGTGTCCGCCTACGCCTCCATCTTGGCTGGAAGTCCAAATATTTGAAGTCTTGAAAGGCAGGGACCTACATCCAAAATTGCTCTATCCAGCAAAGCTGTCATTTAGAATGGAAAGGAAGATAAAGTGCTTCTCAGATAAGATCAAGTTCAAGGAGTTCATCATCACCAAGCCCTTATTATATGAAATGTTAAAGGGACTTATCTAAGAAAAAGAAGATAAAAATATGACAGTGAAAAGACAGCAAACCCACAGCTATTAACAACCACACCTAAAACAAAAGCAAACAACTAGAACAGGAACAGAACCACAGAAATGGAAATCATATGGAGGGTTAGCAACAGGGGTGTGAGAGGAGGAGAGAGGGGGAAAAGGTACAGAGAATAAGTAGCATAGATGGTGGGTAGAAAATAGACAGGGGGAGGGCAAGACTAGTCTGGGAAATGTAGAAGCTAAAGAACTTATGACACATGGACATGAACTAAATTGGGAGAATGTGGGTGGGAGGGGGTGTGCAGGGTGGAGGGGAATGATGGGGTAGAAATGGGACAACTGTAATAGCATAATCAATAAAATGTATTTTAAAAAAGTGTACTGATTCAGTTTGTGAAAGTGAAAAAGTTCTGGAGAGGGATGGTGGTGATGGTTGCACAACAATGTGAACGTAATATCACTGAACTGTACACTTAAAATGGTAACTTTTATGTTATGCATTACCACAATTTTTAAAAGAATAAAGTGCTGTCTTGACCAGGTAGCTCAGTTGGTTGGAGTGTCATTCTATACACTAAAAGTTTGTGGGTTTGACTCCGGTCAGGGCATATACCTAGGTTGTGGTTCGATCCCCTGTCAGGACGTATACGGGAGGCAACCAATGGATGTTTCTTTTTCATACGGATTTTTTTTTCCTTTCTCCCTCTCTCTCTCTAAAATCAATCCTCTAGTGAGGATTTAAAAAAAGAAGAAGAAGAAATGAAGTGCTAATACATGCTACAACATGGATGAACCCTGAAAACACTACATTAAGTGAAAAGAGCCAAACACAAAAGGACAAATATTATATGGTTCCACTTACATGAAATACCAGGACGAGCACATTGAGAAACAGAAAAATGAGAAGGGGGTGGGGTAGAGGGGAATAGCAAGTGACTGCTTAATGGGTTCTGGGCTTTCTTTTTTCTTTTTTTTTTTTTTTAAAGATTGTATGTATTTACTTTTAGAGGGAGTAGAAGGAGGGAGAAAGAGAGAAACATCAGTGTGTGAGAGATACGATTGGTTGCCTTAACCAGGGACCTGGCCCACAACCCAGGCATGTGCCCTGACTGGGAATGGAAACAGCAACCTTTCTGGTTGCAGGCTGGTGCTCAATCCACTAAGCCACACCAGCCAGGGCTAGGTTTCCTTTTGTGATGATGAAAACGTTTTGGAAATAGTGGTGATGGTTGCACAACAATGTTAATGTAATTAGTGCCACTGAATTGTTAATATAAAAATGGTTAAAATGGCAAATTATATATCATACTTTCTACTACAATCTGAAAATAATCAATAATGTAATATACCAAAGACTGTTGAACTGTACACTTTAAATGGGTGAATTGCATAATGACTGAATTATATCTTAAAGCTTTTAGACAAAATTGTACACAAATGTTCAAAGCAGCACTAGACAAAAGGTGGAAACTACCCAAATGTCCATCTCAATCAAGTGATGGATAAACAAAATATGGTATATCCATACAATGGATACTAGTCATATATTATTTAGCCATAAGAAGGAATGAAGTACTGACACATGGTACATGGATAAATCTTGAAAACACTATGCTAAAGACAGAAGCCAGACAGTAAAGGCCACATAATGTATTGAGAAAAAGCAAATCCATAGAGACAGAAAGCAAATTAGTAGTGAAAACGCCACTGAATTGTGTTTAAAATGGCTGACATGTAATGATTTCTGTGATTTGTATTTTACTACAATAAAAAAACTTCGAACTGACCCCGGCCAGTGTGGCTCAGTGGATTTAGTGCTGGCCAGCGAACTAAAGGGTCACCAGTTCCCAGTCAGGGCATATGCCTGGGTTGCAGGTCAGGTCCCCAGTAGTGGGCGCGAGAAGCAACCACATATTAATGTTTCTCTCCCTCTCGTCCTCCCTTCCCCTCTCTAAAGATACATAAATAAAAAATATATATTTTTTTAAAATGTGTCTTGACTGGGCCCTGGCTGGTGTAGCTCAGTGGATTGAGCCTGTGCCTGGGAACCAAAGGATTGTAGTTCGATTCCCAGTCAGGGCACATGCCTGGGTTGCAGGCCAGTTCCCAGCATGGGACACACAAGAGGCAACTGTACATTGATATTTTTCTCCCTCTCTCCTACCCTTCCCCTCTAAAGATAAATAAATTAAAAAATTAAAAAAAATAAATGTGTCTTGACTGGGAAACGTGCGTAAGGAAACATTCAGGGGTGACATCAATGTCCTATACCTTGTTTGGGGTGATGGTTAATATGGTGGTATATATTTGTCCAAACTTGGCGAATTTTACACTGAAGATCGGTGCATTTTACTTTATGTACAGTATAATTCAAAAGAATAAAAAGGGTTAAAAGTAGTTGCCTCTAGGGAACAGGGGGAAAGGGTAGAGGGACTGCTTTTTTCATTACATAACTTTTGTATCACTTTTTGAAAACCATATACATTAACTAATTTGGAAAAAACGTAATTAAAAATTTCCCCATTCCAATTCGAACCTCACCAAACACATTTCTTCGCCAGCTGCTCCAGTCCATCAGCAGAGTGAGCCAAGCCGTGGATGCAAGGAGTCCGATGGACTCCGCCGCTGTAGTCGCGACTGTCAACGTGAACAAGCTTTCTACCTCGCATGTTCCCAGAGTTTGGCCACAGTGTGAGCGTCTTCCCGCAGGGTCTGGGGACCAGATTCCGACCTCAGGAGGCATGGAAGTAAGACTTTCGGAAACAAAATCTTAGACTCCACAAATGCCAAGGTTCTCGATCGGTTCCAGAGCCAGCCAATTGAGAGCTGTGGACACGGGCGCCTTTTCCAATGCCCTTCCAGTCCCGAGCCTTGTGGCGCAGCTGCTTCCTCCACTAGGGGCCAGTCATCAGTCGCTTTCCGGTGCCGGCAAGAAAGGCTCTGGAAGCTGCCGGCCCGTCCATCTTTCTTGAAGGCAAGAAGGCTCCCCACGACCTCCCCTCAGTTTTGCCTTCCCTCTAAAAACCCACCTGCAGCGGCCATCTTATTTGAGGGCAAGTGGATGATGAGACCAAAGAAGTCAGACGGGCGCCATGTTTGATATGATCGAGGGACGGCGCCCTTAAGAGCAACCCTTGACAACTGAATCCAGGATGTCGCCATGTTTTCTGAGGGCACCTTCCGGGTCCCTCAACCAGGGTGTCTATGGCCAAGCAGCCAAGAAATGAATAAACACCGAGGGGGTTGGTTTGTCCCTATGAGAATCCCTGAATCCCTAGCAGATAGTCCCTGCTACTTCGGTTCCCTGGGCTGCGTTCGGACGCCAAGGCTGGGAGGGGCCGTGGCCTGGGGAGCCGTTCCCGCGGACGACTAAAGCTGATCCGGGATCGGGGAGGCGGTGGCCCTGGGGACAAGGCAGCCACAGTTTGGGGCTGGAAGGCCCCATGGCGCCGCCCCCGGCCCTGCTCCAGGCGCTCACAGCTGGGGAGACCCGGCCTGGTTGCAAGAAGCCCGGGTCTGTGAGCTTCGCGGACGTGGCCGTGTACTTCTCTCCGGAGGAGTGGGGGTGTCTGCGGCCTGCGCAGAGAGCCCTGTACCGGGACGTGATGCGGGAGACCTACGGCCACCTGGGCGCGCTCGGTGAGGCCCTGGTCAGAGCGCCCCCTCCTCCTTCACTGGGGTTCACAAAGGAGATGAGATAGAGGGATTCGGAGGAGTGAGTGCCCTAATCCCGGATTATTACAGCAACAGCAACAGCCACCTCCTCTTCCCAGGGCTTCAGGTACCCCTTTGGGAGTTCTTCCATCCCGAATCCATTTCCTTCAGGCAGGGAGCACTGAGATTGTACCCACATTGAACATAAATTCTGAGGAAGTGCCCTCACCCTGGCAGGGGGATGCCATCTTCCCAGGACAGCCTTTCAGGCTAGTACTGTGATCCCTGTTCTCTCCCAGGATTCCCAGGCCCTAAACCAGATCTCATCTCTTGGATGGAACAGGAGAGTGAGGCTTGGAGCACCGCCGCCCAGGATCCTGTGAAGGGGGAAAGCGTGGGAGGAGCTCTGAGAGGTGAGGGATTGTCCCAAGTCTACCCCCACCTGGCACTCCAGGGCTTCTTCCTGTCTAGCAAAATATTCACATATTTTTTTCAGATCCCCACTTCCAGCATCCCTAAAGGAATGAAAGAGCCACTCAATGTTGGATAATAGTGGAAAGGAGGCCAACCTGGTACAGTTTTCAGAACTTGAGACAGTCCTCATATTGAGACCAGAGTAGGAAAATCAGAAGCTCAAGTCCAAATTCGGGTTTCCAGGTCCCTGTGGTAGAAAACACCACTCATTCTCCCTATTTAAGGAACAACTAAAACACCCTAAGGATAGAAATCACTTCAGATCTGCCTTTCACATTCCTCAAGCAAAGCAAATTCATAAATGAGAAAATGCCCAGTCATGGACAACTTGGCTCTTCTCTCTTCATTATTCCCCAGCAGAGTGATCTTCAGCGTATAGGTTTCCTCCTCTGTAAACACCTTACCCCGCAGAAAATTTTTTAAAAACCCACAATACTAGTTACTGCTTATTGAGCACTTACTAAATGCTTAACATGTTTCTACTGATACAATCCTTCCAACAACCCCGTAAAGAAATCATTTCGATTCCCATTTGATACGTGAGAAACCAGATAAGTCACTCTTAAGAGATTTGAACTTGTTTCCTGTCCTTCAAAGCTTATGTGTTAGTCACTAGGAAGTACTTTTCCAGCACTTCTTAAGTAAAAGTAACGTATAACTTGAGATAATCTAAACAAACGTGTTTTAAAATGTTTCTTGATTCCTGTTTCCCAGGAGACTCCCCAAACAAGAAGGAAGAGGAACCGGAAGAGCTACCAGGAGCCGACGGACCCAGAAAGACTCCTGGGAAGGATAGGCCTGAGGAGCTGGTTAAACATAACCCTGACTTGGCAGTAAGCAAGACCTTGGCAAGACCACAGCCACCCACAAAAACGGCCTGGGACCAGAGCACAGTTGCACAGCCCCCGGTTCCGGTACCCAGCGTGAGCTCTCAAGTCAGCCAGCGGCGCCACGTATGTTCAGACTGTGGTCGCCGCTTCACTTACCCATCGCTGCTGGTCAGCCACCGGCGTATGCACTCCGGTGAGCGGCCCTTCCCTTGCCCGGAGTGTGGCATGCGCTTCAAAAGGAAGTTTGCGGTGGAAGCGCACCAGTGGATCCACCGCTCCTGCTCTGGGGGGCGGCGGGGCCGGAGACCTGGAATCCGGGCTGTGCCTCGAGCCCCTGTTAGGGGTGACCGAGACCCACCTGTGCTATTCAGGCACTACCCGGACATCTTTGAGGAGTGCGGGTGAGTGGCTCCTACGCGTGCGTTTGAGCCTGACGTCTGTGATAAGGACTGGCCAGGCCCTGAAGGAGGCTCCTAAATCAGAAACTTGGGAACCTAAGTCATTCCTTGGGCTTCCCTCAAGTTTTCAAACATGTAAAAAGGAAAGTGCCTGTAAGGATTCAAAAAGATTAAACTTGACCCCTCCCCCTCCAGTGTTTCTAAAAAAATGAAGAGACACTAGACTTTTCTCAGTGTTATTTCAGTAACAGGTGCCACCAAGCTCTTTCCACTGTCTCAAAAAACACCCCCTTGCTGCGTATCTACAGGAGAGGTAAATGCTGAGGAGTGCTAAGGTCTGGGGAAGGGGCCCAGATGAAGGGCAAGCCCTAGCTAACTGACACCAACATGTAGCCCAGGAAATGACAGTGGGTGGAAAGAGCACAGAATTCCCAGCACAGAGCTAGTCTCTGCACAAGGCACAGCTGGTAAATTACACACCCTCCTCAGCCTCACTCCCTCATCTGTAAAATGAGGATTACTAATATCTACCTCAAAGGAAAGGGTTACTATGGCGACTGAAATTTTAACAAGATAGTATGTATGACATAGCAAATGTGCAATAAACATGTGTTGAAAGACCGAATTATCTACAGTGTACACTTCAGAAAGGCTAAGGAGGCAGGGTGTGGATATCAATTATCCATAGCCATGTTTTGCAGATGAGTAAACTGAGGCTCAGAAAGACAAAGTAATTTTTTCAACATTTCACTGCTTTAAAGCAGCAAAGCTGGAAACTGACAGAGTCCAGATATTTCTACCACTTTCTCTGAGCAGCCAGATCTGTGCAGAACATGATCAGGGTCTCAAGTGAGAATAAGGTAAGAGCTGAGATCTGGGCAGGAAAGCTGCAGGACAACAAACAATGGCAACTACAAGAAAGGTTTTTCTGGTTCTTAGTTTCCAGCCAGAGTGTCCTCCCCTTGGGGCTAGAGGTGGCTCCTCAGGATGCAGTGCCCAACCCTACCTGTCTGGGGGAGTCTCAGCAGGAAAACCGAGCCCTGCCAAAGCCAGTGATCTTTCACTAAGAAAAGTAGAGCCCAAGCTGGGTTGTTCAGCTGGTTGGAGCATCATTCCATACACCTAAAGGTTGTGGGTTTGATGCCCTGTCAGGGCACATACCTAAGTTTTGGGTTTGATCCCTGGTCAAGGTGTGTATGGGGAGGCAACTGATCGATGTTTCTCACATCAATGTTTCTCTGTTTCTCTCTTCCTCTCTCTCCAAAATCAATAAACATATCCTCTGATGAGGATTAAAAAAAAGAAAAAGGAAAAAAGTACAGACAATATTCAGTGACCTTCTGTTGGAGGGACAGCTAGGTGATAAGGGAATTCTGGGGCTGAGAAAGGCTGACTCCATTCTGTCATTCAACAAACAATATCTGAGGCCTCTAGGTGTTTGTGCTGGGCTCCAGCACACCCTGACTCAGAATAGAGTGATTGGGGCTGTGATGAAAGGTGTCCAGAGGCACCACCTAACCCACCTGGTTGGTGATAAACCAGGAAATGCACCTTGGAGAAGGAGAGGGTTGTACCTCCCATTGCATTAGGTAGTTGGTGTATGGGAGATTTTCAGGCAAAGGGAGCAGCCAGGTAGCCTTGTTTCATAAAAAGGGTAAAAAATAGACACAGTGTGGAGTAGAGGTGAGAGCATGGTCTCTGGAGGCAGACTGTCTGGGTTCAGACCCTGACTCACTTGCTTTTTAGCTATGCAGTCTTGGGCAAGTCACTTCTTACCTTAGTTTCCTCATCTATAAAACCTGGATGATAATAGTACCTACCTCATAAAATTGCTGTAATGATTAAATGAGATAATATAGAAGAGTACCTTGCACATTAGTGTTTAATAGCAGTGGTTATTGTTATTCTAATCAATATAAAATAGTATGTGAGGAGGACCAAGAGGAGACCTAGGCAGGTCTTCTGAAACAAGGTTTCCTGGAGGAAGTGGTTTAAATTGGCCTTGAAGAATGAGAAAGATTTCAACCAGGATAGGCATGCATAAGGAATGGTAGTAGTTCTGCCTGACTGAAACATAAAGAACTAGGTAATGAATGATGGAAGACAGCAGCAGAGAGGTGCATGCCAAACTGGAAGGGTCCCAGGTCCCAGCAGAAGAGCTTAAGCTTTACCCGATAGGCACTGTAGGTACACAGAGTTCTTGAGCAGGAGCAGGGCTGTTTGAGAGGTACTGTCAGAAGGTGTCTTTGTAAACAGTGTGCAGTGTGACCTGTGGGAGGAGACTGGACATCTGCCTCCAAACAGAGGTAACCAGGAGCTGGGACCAAGCTAAAGAGCAAGACCTTTTCTTGCAGTTATTCTTGCTTCCTGACCTTGGAGTTGGGAAGAAAGGCACCCATAAGAGGATTCTGCCATGGAATCTGCATGGCTCAGTGACTGATAATATGATCTGTGAACAAGTAAGCCCCAGAGGTTAGAAGCATGGAGAATAGAGAGCTGGAGCAAGGGAGCCTGATTGCTGGGCAAGGGGCAGTGAGGAGTGGGAGGGTGTGAAGGTGAAGGAGTGACCAGGACTGGAGAGGAGTGAGTCAAAGAGAAGGTGGAGCTGGAGACAGGAGGAGCCACCAGGAAGCGGGGAGCATAACAAAATATACCATTTTAAATCTTTTTAAGTGTATGGTTTAGGGGCATTAAGTACATTCACACTATTGTACAACGATCACCACCATCCCTCTCCAGAACTTTTTCATCTTCCCCAACTGAAACTTTGTACCCATTAAACAACGATGCTCTATGCTCCCTTCCCCCAGACCCTGGCTACTACCGTTTTACTATCTGTCTCTATGTATTTGACTACTTTAGGTACCTCATATAAACCATTGCGGTGGGTGGGGGGAGGGGGGGCGTTAAGCAGAGCGTGAAGATAATCCAATTTGCATTTATTTATTTATTTTTTTAAAAAACCACTCTGTTCTGAGAATGGATGCAGAGTGGAGACAGGGAGTAGTACCACCAGAGGTAAACACTGGAAGATGAATGAACAGAGCCTGTCTGTGGGCTGGATGTGGTGGCTGAGAGCATCAGAGGAGCCCAGAACAATAATAAGTTTTTTGGCTGAGTAGGGAAGATGGAGGAGCCAGTTCCTGGGGTGGCCCTGGGGGTGATGACAGGGTGGACCGCAGCATTTTAGAGCTGGAAGGGAGCTCTTGGAGATGTCTAATTCTATGTTTTAAGAAGGGTTTGGGAAGCAGAGGATGGAATAGGTTTCTTTGTTGATAGGGAAGAATGCTTATCTTTCCACCAAGCATCTCATGGGAATGTTGGTCCACAGAATAGGCTCTGAGAAAAGCTGAGGCCCAGAGAAGGGAAGGTACTTACTTAAAATCACAGCTGAGTTAGTGGCAGAGGTAGGCATGGAACCCAAACCTCCCAATTTCTCAGGTGATACTCTGCCTCTTTTCACTAGACCAGGCTGCAATGCTGGATGGATGGGAAAGGCAAAAGATTGGACGCCCAGAGACCAGCTGGGAGACCCCAGACCTAAACCAACAAGGGTTTGAGCAGGAGGAGCCCGCTGATGAGAGCCGCTGTCTTTAGTGAAGCCTCTCACCCTTGCTCCAGGGCAATTTCATATACCTCCCAAACACTGAATGACATTCTTTCCCCCATGACATGATCCCTAAACATAACCCTTGTGCTTACTTTTCAATATTTATCATATAGCCCATCATTTAAAATTTTTCTCTTTACATTTATATAACAGTATACAATTGCGTGACCAGAAGCAACTCTTCTGACCTCCTAGGTCCCTGCTTCTTGCACTACCTCACAGTACAACTGCATCTTGGTAACCTGGCCTAAAAACCTACCTCTCTTTGGTTGCTGAGACTGTGCCTTCAATAATTTGAGGCAATACGGCATGCAGTTGCATGGAGTCAGGCTGCCTGGCTTTGAATCCTGTCTTTACCACTTACTAGCTGTGCGGCCTGGGGCAAGGTCATCCCTTTGTGCCTCAGCCTCCTTATCCAGAATGGTACCTATCTCTGAAGTGTTGTGAGTGTTAACAGAGTTAACAAGCAAAAGCACTTAGTCTGGCATACAATAAGTGATACATCAAGGTAAGCCAAGATTATTAGTCTCAGTCATATCACAAAACCAACTGCAGCTCTTGCATATTCTGTCATTATTCTGTTTAGGAGAGCCTGGAATTGGGAAATTAGGGGCACATTTAAAGAGAGCATCAAAACAATGAGCCTTGTCATCTGTTAACTCATCTAATTAAAAAAAGATTTTATGTATTTATTTTTAGAGAGGGGAAGAGAGGGAGAAAGAGGCAGAGGGAAACATCGATGTGAGAAACATTGATATGTTGCCTGTCCAACAAGCCCTGACTAGGGATGCAACCCAAGCATGTGTCCTGAGGGGAATCTAACCAGCAGCTACCTTTCACTTTGCCAGACAATGCCCTGAGCCACACAGGTCAGGGCTCATCTAATTTTTTATGCAATCATTAACATAATAAATTAAGAATCCAATTCATTTTCACAAGGTAAGCAGGGATCAGTAAATTCAAAATAATCATGTTGCTTTTCTGAAACAGGCCTGGAGGAGGCAGGGCGAGGTGGTGGAAAAGGCTCCGATTTTGGAGTCTGAAGACCCAAGTCACTACTGGGCTGCCTGAGCTTGGGTAACAACTGGGCCTTAGTTTTCTCTTCTGTGAAATGAGTGAACTCTAAGGCAGAGAGGCATTCATCCTAGTGTCCTCAATTAAAGACATAGTAAATGTTGGAAATACCAGATATAGATAACAGAGAGACATACATACATACATACATACATAGACACACAATCTCTGGAGGGATATTTACGAAACTGTTAAGAGAGGAACAGGGTGCCCTGTAAAGGAAAAAGAAATTTAGAAATGAACTTTATCAAAGAAAATCTTTTATTAAGGCAAGTCACTGAATGGGCCTTCTAGAGATTAGTTAATAGACGTCTGGCCAGCGGTCCCCTGAAAGCCAGCCCTAATTCCCCCTGGGCTAGATCCCTTGCCACCCGCCGCGCACACGCACCCTAGCCTCACTTTTCAGCTGCCAGACGTCAGACGCTGAAGTGGCCATCTTAACTATGGGCAAGGGCGATTCCAAAGCCGTTTGCTGAACAGCAAAAAAAAAAACTCGAGGGAGTTAATAAACCTGGTCGTCCACACCAGACCGACATTGAAGCTGTTAAATGCCTTTCTCTAAAAATAGAAGACGCTAGATTACCGCCATCTTGTCTGAGGGCGCCTTCATTTTCTCGGTCCTGGGAACCACCGAGTTCGTGTAACTCCTTCTCCCGTCCTAGAGCGGACCCACCCGGAGTTAGTTCCGGTCTCTTGGTCCAGAGGACCCTGGTTCCCGGAGGCCGAATTCCTAGCAGCATCCCACCTTGGATCCGGGCAAGCTATGGCTTTATCCCGGTTCCTGCTCCTAGCTTCCAGCAGAGGTGCCCGCGAAGCCTTGGCCGGAAGCAAGATGATTTGGGGTTGAAAAGGAACAGGCACCTTGAGCTTCGTGGAGGTGGCCGTGTATTTCTTCCCCGAGAAGTGGGATTGTCTGGGACGTGATGTGGAAGACCTAGGGATACCTGGGCGTGCTCCGTGAGGGTCGTCCATCCCTGATCTTTGAAAAGGGAAGGGGGCGGGTGGGCTGGGCAGGACCAAGTGCCTGACTTGCCCCTACTCCTGTCCCTGGTGACTCCGGTTCCTGTGATTCCCGCCAGATCACCGTAACTTAAATTCATAACTGAGCCTCCCCCGACAGACTCCCTCACTGGCTCTCCAGTACTTCCTGCAAAAAACGTAAGCACCCGTGCCGCAACGCGAAGCCCCATGGCACGCTAACCTCTAATTCAAACCAGATCTTTCTCTTCCTAAGCAATCCCATTTGGCCCCAGCTAAATGGGATCTTTGGTTTTTCGGTATGCCTGTAGCTCAATGATCTTGTATACTTGCTGTTCTGCTCTGTATACACTATATCTCCAAATCTAACATCCTTCAATGTCTTTCTTAAATGTTGTCTCCAAGAAGTTCCTCTTGAAGCTCTTCTGTCCCCTGCTGAAAATATCCATAAAACTGGGGCTCTGTCTATATAGACCCTCATGAACACAGTCTGCCCAAAGGTCTCCATACCTTTGCCAGCAGAGCTTATACCTGTTATTTTTCTTCCTAGTGCAAATTTAGAGTTTAGTGTAAATTTGGAGCAGGAACGTTAGCCTGGTTCACCAATGCCTCCAACATTTAGAACATTGAAAGATGGAAAGGTGAGAATTGGGGGCAATGTCTCAGTTCCAGCTGGAAGGGAAAATGTTTTGTTGAGCAAGAACCATCATATACATGTTCCTTATTAGTTTTTCTTGATCTGAATTTAGGACATCCACTGGAGACTGAAATCTTAACCCTCTCATTCTCAACTGACTTTGAGGCATCCAGTGGTCCCATGATCAAGTCATGCTGTATGAATCATCCAAACTCTAGGTCAGTGGCAGCGTGTGAATTCAAGTTCAGGATGGAGGCACTTCACCTTTCTGTCTCAAGGTCCCTGGGCCCTGTAATTGTTGCTCCTCTGGTTGAGGGTATCTTCTCTGGTTGATCCTGAGGTAGTTGGGAACGTCCCTAACTCATGAGCCCTTTAATTGGTCAACACAGTTTAGGGGGAGATTCCAGGGGCTAGGTACCCATCTGAATGCTTCTGCCATTGTAAAGGATGATTCTGTCACTAAAACATTGGTAGACCTGAGAGAATTAACAAGGCAAGTTTTGAATCTGCTGTGTCATAACAGCCATTCAGAAAAACAATACAGTTGGAAAGGGCCAGATGAAGGAGTCTATTTGGGAATCAGTCGTCATGAGCCCCTGGGGTCAGAAACACCGACCTGGCCCTGGCCGGTGTGGCTCAGTGGATTGAGTGCCCCTGCCTGTGAACCATAGAGTGACGGGTTTGATTCCCAGTCAGGGCACATGCTCTGGTTGCAGGGCAGGTCCCCAGTAGGGGGGCTCATGAGGGGTAACCACACATTGATGTTTCTCCCTCCCTCTTCGTCCCTTCTCTAAAATAAATAAATAAAATCTTAAAAAAAAAAAAGAAAAGAAAAACAACCACTGACCTGTTTCCTGAGCCTGTGGCCAAGGTTTCCCATAACCAGGCCCTTCCCATTGCCCTGCCTCCCCTGTCTTCACCCGTCTTCACCCTGTCTTCACTAATGCAGCACCCTCATCCATGCCCCAAGTGCAGTCACGCTTTGCCAGCGTACTTTCCGGAAAGGGACATTTCCCAGCTAGTGTGGCACCCACCTCTGCCTCAGCTAGTACCTTTCATGCTACCTGCTGACTGACATAGGTAAGTGGCCCTACTTCTGTCCCTGCTGTGGAAAGTGCTTCAGCCAGAGGCCTACCAGCCTGGTACCACAGGCAAACTGCCCTAGTTTATTCCCCAGGAAGGTTCAAACCCTCTGTGAGTTTCCAGAGCTACCCAGAGCTATTCTAGGCCTGTGTGTCATAGGCACCACAGTGAGGGGTGGGCACTGACAGGTGACAAAATGCTATTGCACTTAATGGAAATTTTCTGTTTTCTCTTGTGTCCTTCGAGGTCCCGAGAGGCTGACAGAGCTAGGGCTGAGGTTGAGTCCCTGGGCAACTCTGTCCTTACCCTTTCCAAACTTTTGTCTTCCCTCCTCTTTCTACTGTGATCAACTCTTTACTTTCAAGCTCCTCAGCTGTAGGGAGAAGCATCCACCAGATACAAGGTGTCAGGCGGAAGACTCAAGAAGGCCTTTGGAAGTGTTGGTGGCAAAATGGCACCAGGTGTTAGACCTCAGTTCTGCAAGCTCAGTACTTGAATTCTGGCTAAGAAATAATTTAGAAAGTCACAGAGGTAGAAGAAGTGAGCCATAGAAGAAATGGGCTCAGGAAATGAGTTAGAGTCAAAAGAAGGGCCCTTGAAGCTTGGCAGTGGAGGGGGTAGGGGGAGGAGATAGATAGATAGATAGATAGATAGATAGATAGATAGATATGGATGTACCTTGAGAGATAGGAAAGAGGAAGAAAGGGGAAAGTCATGGGGATGCTCCAGAAAAAGAAACAGCACATACAAGGTGCCTGTCGTAAGGTCTCAGGGGAGGATCTCAACAGAGTATGCATCAGCTTCCAGGTGTTCCTCATCAGGTTTGTGGTTTCCACTGAAAGTTCGGTGCCAGGATGGGGTTTTTAGTCAATGCAGCTGGCCCTAACGTCAGTTATGGCAGTAGCTCCGTCTGATTTTGCTGCTTGTCTGGGCCTGGAGCTGAAACCCAGCTGAGGCCTAGATGTCATCTCCAGAGGTTAATGCTTAAGAGAGTAGTGCTGCAAGGGCTTGTAGTTTTGCCTATTGCTAGGCACCTGGGCCTCTTGCCCTGGTGACCCTCTGCACCTGGCCTATTATTCCTACTCTGTTCGTGCCTAACTACCTACTGCTGTGGGAGGCAAACAGAAGAGTTTCAGATTAGAGCCCGAACCCATTGAGGGCATCAAGTGCATTTCCAAGAAATGTGTGAAATGTTATGATTGATTTAGCTGGCCAAAGAAAAAGTATCAAGTCTTCTTAGGGTAGGGTGTTTAGGAAGGTGTGTGGGAGCACAGAGTAAGAAGTCAAATAAGCCCAGCGAGAGAGGAAGGATTGGAGTTATAAATGCCAGGGATTGCCGGTGCCATTTGCTGAGATAAAGACTCAGGAAGGGGCAGGTTGTGGGGAAAAAGCGATGAGTTCAGCTTGAGCCATGTCAAGTCTGAGGTGCTTGTGGGACATCCGTGCAGAGGCAAAGTGGTAGGTGGTTCTTTGATCAAGAGGAGCTCAGGAGCTAAGCCTGAGCTAGAGGCAAATAAGTGTTGGAGAGGCGACCTGCAGGGCATGTGGAGGGAGGGTAGGCTTTCATAAAGAGATTTCTTCCGACCTTTCTCAGATTGTAGCCTTACTTTCTCCTAGCAGCCCCCACGATCTCCTGAAATAGAAGCTCCCAGAATTTCAGGCTCCGACAAGCTTCCAATGGAAAACGTTCTTTTTTACTACTTTTTTCTACCCTCAGCACTGGGGGAAAACGCTGCTTGTCACCCAGTTAGGGACCGGGGCCCAATTAACGCCTCGCCACGGAAAATAAGTCCCAAACGCCGGGCGTGCCAGATCAGGGTTGGAACAGCTGTGGCCCTAAGCTAACCTCCTGCGTTTCCAGGTTGGTCCTCCAAACCTGGGCGGAGCCGTTGCCGCGCCTATCGGCGCGGTGGGGCGGGGACCAGCGCGGGAACAGGGCGGCCGGGCTAGTCCCGAAGCCTGGCAGGACTCCAGGCTCGGGCACAGGTAGCTGTGGCGGCCATTTTGGTTGTGGGCTGGCGACCAAGCAACCTGGAGACCCTGGGCTGACATCATCTGGGTAAAACTACGTAGGCTCCAGGTTCGTGAGGCCGTGTTGCCGCCATTTCTTACGAGGACGTCCTCCAGTCCCGATTTTTCTGTGTACCTTCAGCAACCAACTTGAGCTTTTAGCCATCCGTGTGGTCCCTGGGGAAGCCTCTGCGGGCTTCCCCGGCCTTACTGACCGCGCCCCGACCTTCGGGCCAGCGGGCGGGGCAGGCGTTCCGAAGCACGTGAGGCTCTGAAGCACAGCGGACCCAGGGGCAGCGCTGGCCTGACTCTGGGGCTGGCACTTCCCATGGCGCCGCCTTCGACCCCGTTCTCCGCGCGTGAACCAGAGGGGGCCGCGCGCGAGGGGAGGAGCCCCGGGCCCGTGAGCTTCGCGGACGTGGCCGTGTACTTCTCCCAGGAGGAGTGGGGGTGTCTGCGCCCTGTGCAGAGGGCCCTGTACCGGGACGTGATGCGGGAGACCTACGGCCACCTGGGCGCGCTCGGTGAGAGCCCCACTGTTCGCTTGGGTCCACATCCCCGTCCACCCTGCCCAGCCTTCGGGCCCTGCACGGGGAGTGTGACTTCGGTCCCGGACGTCGGGACCGCGGGTGGGCGGTGGCCTCCCGGCAGCGTGGGGTTTGCATTCTTCTCCGCCAGGATTCCAAGGCACCAAGCCGGCCCTCATCTCCTGGATGGAGGAAGAGGCTGAACTGTGGAGTTCAGATGCCAGAGATCCGCAGTTGGGAGAGTGTCTGTCAGAAGACACAGGTGAAGTGCTGGGGACTCTGTCTCATGGGGTCTTCCTCGGGCCTGACCAGACCTGCTACTCTCTTGTCTCTTCCTTACCCTGCTTATCCATTTCTTCCCTGATGTGCATTCCCAGCTAAGGTGATGATGCCTGGCCGCTGCCTAGCTTCTGGATTCAGCCTAGAAAGGAGCTGTGAGTGTGTCCAGACTCTGCTGGGGTGCGGGTCCCTGGCATACCTGCCTTCACTCTCAGTTCTTGCAAATCTGAGCCCCTCACATCTGATTGGTCTCTAAGCTCTGTTGAGCTTCCGTGTCATCCCTCCTGTTTGCCTGCATCTAGCTCCTCTGCCACGTCCTGTGTTTTAGTTTATTTTGTTTGTTTTATTTTTGTAGCAGCTTCCTTTCTCTTGGCTTCTACTGTTTTCTTCTAGCAGTTCATCCTGTGCAATTTGTTGCACAATACCCAGCCCCTCTGAACTTGGTTCAGCCAGGTTCACGTCCCTCTCTTTGCTGTTCCTGATGCCTGAAGCACCCTTAAGCATCTACTGATCCAGCTAAAATGTCTTCTGCCTCTCCCCCAGCCATTTCCCCAGGCCTGAGGTAGAATGTACTGTTTCTTCCCACTCTGTCTCTGCTGCTTTTCTTTCTGTCCTCTGCAACTGAGGAAAAGTTTCACTCCAAGCTTCCTTGCCTATACTGAGCTGAGTCCCAGGGGCACCTGTGGGTCCAGAAGGTGGCTGTATATAAGAGGCTTCTCTGTCACCATATAGGGCAGGGGTGTCAAACTCATTTTCACAGGGGGGCCACGTCGGCCTTGTGGTTGCTTTCAAAGGGCTCGGTGTAACGTCAACTCCTTAACAGTTAAGGAGTAGTTACATTTATACAGTCCTAAAATTATTTCAGCCCTTTGAAGGCAACTGTGAGGCTGATGTGGCCCCCCTGATATAGGGTGTGGGATTTAAGGACCAGGATAAATAAGCCCGGGTCTGAGCTCTCCCCTTGTTTCCTAGCAGGTTCCAGAAACAAGGAAGAGAAAGGACAAAGAGAAGGTACTGAGGCACTGGAGAAAATCCTTTCTATGGACACTTGGCCTCTTGGGCTGAAGGCTCTCAAACCCCCTTCTACTGGGCTCCCTTACAGTGTGGAGCGATCATCCAAGGTGCCTCACCGGGGTCGCCCCCCACTCTTTGCCCATCCCCCTGTTCCAAGGGCAGACCAGCGTCATGGTTGCTACCTATGTGGGAAGAGTTTTGCCTGGCGCTCCACATTGGTGGAGCACCTGTATACCCACACCGGTGAGAAGCCCTTCTCTTGTCCTGACTGTGGCAAGGGTTTTGGCCAAGCCTCCTCTCTGAGCAAGCACCGGGCCATTCACCGTGGGGAGCGGCCCCACCACTGCCCTGACTGTGGCCGGGCATTCACCCAGCGCTCTGCCCTTACCACCCACCTACGAGTCCACACGGGTGAGAAGCCGTACCGCTGTGCTGACTGCGGACACTGCTTCAGCCAGAGCTCTGCCCTCTATCAGCATCAGCGGGTCCACAGCGGCGAGACCCCCTTCCCCTGCCCAGACTGTGGCCGTGCCTTTGCCCATGCCTCAGACCTTCGGCGCCATGGGCGCACCCATACAGGCGAGAAGCCCTACCCATGCCCAGATTGTGGGCGCTGCTTCCGACAGAGCTCCGAAATGGCAGCCCACAGGCGTACCCACAGTGGGGAACGCCCCTACCCCTGTCCTCAGTGTGGCAGGTGCTTTGCCCAGAAGTCAGCCATGGCCAAACACCAGTGGGTCCATAGGCCTGGTGCTGGGGGACGCAGGGGTCAGGGTGCTAGTGGGTTGCCTATACCTCTATCCTCTGGGCGAGGGAACCTAGACCCACCTGTGGGCTTCCAGCACTACCCAGAGATATTCCAGGAATGTGGGTGATGGCCTCAAAGGTGAAAAGAGAGTGTGAGGACCTAAACATTTCCTGAGGCCCAAGCTGGAATAGGTATTCAACTTCTGGGAGCTCCAGGGAGGTCATAGAATTCCTTGTAAGAGCTGGACCTGGGGGATGAGGACCATCTTATTTTAGTCCCTTACCAGCTTGTTATGCTGACACCTCATTCTCTACTGTCCTAGACTCTAGAAGTCCCCTTTACTGAGTTAGGGCTGGGGTTAGAGCCCCCAGTAGGCCTCCGCTGTGGGAAGAAAAGGCTGTTTGTCAGCTTAGATGTGTTAAAAAGGATTGAGGTAGAAGAGAACCTTGTTTTACCCATTGTCTTTTTTACTGCAGGAGTTAATAACTGATGGCCATGTACTGAATAAGCCTATAGCTGTCTTTTTTTTTTTTTGCTGAGTCAGAATTTTAAAAAGTTACAAGTTACTGGTTAAGATCTCACACAAAAATCCAGATTTCTGACTTCTCCTGAGAAGTTCAAAAAATTTGGTAACTCTCCCTAAGCTCCCACAAAACCACAGTTGGTGGGAGCTGGGGGCAGTTGTCCCCTTGGCTCAGCATGCTCACTGGTCCACATCAGCTCCTGACCAGCATCAGCTGGCGCTCATGGTCTGACCATGTCTCTGGCAAAGCAGGCCCTCTCCATCTGGTAGTTCCCACTCCTTTATAGGACCTGTTGGGCTCCTGTGGTCATTGGAGTTTGCAAACCACGGCATGCAGCATTCAAGTTTTCCAGAGTCAGGGATTCAGGTAGAGAGCATATATGTGAAAGGGTGGCAGGAATGAAGTAAAAGTAGGCTTTATTTTAGAGCTTGCTTGCATTGTATTTTATTGTTAACAAAGCACTATTTTGTCCATGAACTTGTTTCACCCTCATAACTGCCCAAGGAGGGAAGCATCTTGCTTGGACAGGACAGCTCAGTCAGGAAGAGGCAGTCACACTGAATCTTTTTCCCCAAACCAGTGGCACCTCTGCTGTAACACAGCACTGCTCTCAGCTGGCCAGCAGGTCCTGGTTCTAAAGGGGAAGGCCCTGAGAGCACCCTCCAGCCCTCTTTGGGCCTCCCTGGGAGAGCCCTATGGCTCAGGCCTTGTACACCCTAGACCCAGCCAGCAGGGCCAACCTCATCACATTCTAGAACTGGAAGGGATCTCAGCTTTTGTAGTTGGGGACAGTGAAACTGGGGAAGGCTAAGCAACCTGTCCAAGGTCACACACAAGGATGGTAAGGTTCTTGGTTTACTGCTCTCTTTACCACACCATTCCTGAATTTCTTGCCAGTATCTCAGCCAGGTTCTGGAGGCATCTGCCATTCCCTACGAGGGCACCCAGGCACTGACCAGAACTGGGGAATGACCAGCCCAGGGTCCCTGAAGCCCAGGTGTAAGATAAGTAACATGGCCACATGGCAGACCAAGGCAAGGCAGCAACCAACCTGAGAGTTCAGGGCAAATGAACAAAGCTTGATCTTTAACTCTCTTCAGGTACCCATCATCGTGAACCGAGAGGAACTAGCCCAGGAACATTGGGATTAGTGGCCAGTGTACTCATCTATATTCCCAGGCTCTGTACACATTCTTTCCGCTCTCACCATGTAATTACATTATACAGCTATTATGAATTCCTTTGTGGTTAGAGCCCAGCCTTGTCCAGGTGATGGAAGCAGCCAGCCCTGGGCAGACCCTATCCTGCCTCTGGTCAGGATGCCCCTCGACTTAAGGAGGAGTAGCAGGGGATATGTTCTCTGCTGTCCTGTGTGCACTTCCCTTCTTTACTGAACTCAGCCACTTGTCTGGCCTATCTTAGGGAGGAAGAAACCAAATTTGTCAACCTGGAGAAACTTCTAAAGAAAAAGGTAGAAGATTCAGGGAAAAGACTGTTCAGGTGAAGTAATGAACTAAGTTGATTCCTCATCCTAAACTTTTCTGGGAGGATAGGCTTGTGTGCCACCTTATTGTAGGCAGAACATGGTGAGAGAAGAGGCACATTGGTAATAGGAACCACCTATGTACCAGCTTTTAATTCCCTAGAGAAGCCAGTGTACAACCCCTCCCATCCTCTAACCCTTAGGACTGCCTGGGGAAAGCCCAGCTTGAAATGCTGGTTTTCAGCTCAGACTCAAAGCCAGATCTGGACCCTACCCTCAGCTTGCCAATTAAATCGGTGCTATAATTACTACCTTCTCTGAGTGCTTTGAGGTTTGCAAGGCTTGCTTTGGGCCCAAACACTGTACCCAACTCTTCTGCTTCCTGCCTTCATGACCCCCGACTTTCCACTAGTAAATCACTTTTTTGAGTGTCATGAAAATGTTTAAGCCTCAGTCTCCCTCCATTCTTAGTTCCTCATTTCTTGGCATGGATACTTCCTCCAAGGTAGTCTTCTCTCTCTGCTACTGCAAGTCTTTGAGGCTCAGAACCTGAAGCAATTTAGGCCAGGAAGAGAATTTTTCTAGGACTTCACTGGAGAAATGCTTGTCTACCAGATATGAGCCCATCCATAGGGTTAGTGTGAGAGGTCAGGCAATGACCACATGACCCTAGTTTGTCCAAGCCAACTAATATAAGGGTAAGTGCTCGCTTGAATTCCAAAGATCTCTAAAATATTTAGGAATGTTATGTGCACTTTTCTAGGAACAGGATTTGTAAAGATGTTTGTGATGCAAAGAAGCTAAAACCTGTTCTAGGCTTGTATTTTTCAAAGTAAAGCCTTCCTGCCAAAGAATCACATACTATTTCTTGAAAATGTGGCTAGCTCCCTGGGCCCTGTCTCTAGCTATTGAGTCTGGATCCAGGGATGGAATTTTATGCCTGGTAAACTTTGAGAACCACTGCTTTGAACAAAATGTTACTTTCTAGCTGCCCTTGGCTTTGTAAGAGTAAGGGTTGGTCTCAGGGTCTGTTCCAAATGTCAGGCCAGGGAAGGACCTAGCCATACACAAAGACTCCCATTTCCTTTGCTCTTGACAAAGGGGTCCTTGCTGTGCCTGGTATCTTCCTGTGTACTTCAAATCTTGAATGTACTGGCACATCTGTTACAGCATGACAGAAGGCCTCTTAGCTTGTCCTTTGCATGCAGGGAGGAAGCAGTTCATTCAGGAGCTCCTCTCACACTGAGACCCTTGTAAGGTCTTGTTCAAGTGTGGGCTGACCATAAGCCTTGGGTGTACACTAACAGCTCCGCCCCAGTAGTGCTGCACACCAGGGGATGATGCTATGGGGAAAGTGACTGCCCATCTTGGGACACACACAAGGCTCCTCACCAGCACACCGTGGTAGAACAAAGTCAGTGGAGTCCTACCTTGGATTGGTCGGTGCTAGGTCAAGTTGGAACCCTCATCAGAGGCTTCTCTGTGCTTAGAGACTGAATGCTCTGGGCTGGCGGCAGACAGAGGCTGGTCACCTCTTGAAGGCTCATTGTATACAGTTCTGGTACTGGAGGAGGCTGCTTTGAAGTCAGCCAGCCACTCATTCTCAGCACTAGTGAGACTGAATTTCCACATGGAAATGATGGTGCCAAAGCAGGTTGAAGCCCTGGCCCAACTTCTGCTACATGTGGGCTTGTAATTTGTGCTATGAAGAATGCAGGCAGTGGACCCTCTCAGACCTGTGGCTGGAATCTTTGCCACTCACTTTGCAGAGGCAACTGCTCTCCTGTGTAAATTTCTGGTGGGTAAGCAGGTCAGAAAGTCATGTCTCATGAAGGAGACTTGTCTCTTCACTGTGTGAGTGCTTTGGGGCTGACTGGGGAGTACACCAAGTCCAGTTCTTCCAACCAGTTCTTGTAGGGTGTCCATTCTTAGGAGAGGTTTTAGTACAGACATCAGGATGGAGAGGGACATGAAGCTGGAAGCTGTTGCTGTGGAGGGCAGAGAAGTACTTTATTTGTAGGAAGATCTCTGTGATTCTAATTGTAAGCCTCTATTGACATTGTCCTTTTGTCTTTTACCACTTGGAATTCTCCAAATTCTTGTGCTTGTCTCTTTTAAGGAGAATGGAAGGTGCCATTTTCCTCTTAACCAGTTTCTTCCCTTCATTTATCTGGGAAGGCAACAAGAAAATACAAACCATGGCTCTGCATTGCTCAGGCAGGAGAAATTTGGCTCTTTAGCCATCAACAAAGCTACCAAACTAGTTCTCAGCAGCAAGGGACAAGAATTGGATCCTTTTAAGTTGTCTTTCCAGGGTTCTTCCCCCCCAACCCCTTCAAAGCTGCACCTAGGGCAGTGTTTCTCGTTTCCTTTCTTTACAAGCCTCTATCCAAGGCGGACAGGGCTGGAGTTATTAGCTGTCTTAAGACCCGATGGTTCTCTCCAGTTCCACTCCTGAACTCTATCGCCCCACCCGTACCTGGAAGAAATTCCCACATGATCCTTGCTTCCCTGTGAGACAATTCAGGAACCATGAGCTAAGGCTCCCAAGGATTGAGTTAAACACAGGCTTTGGGGGAATGTGGAGGAAGAGGCAGGGTAATTGAAAAGAAAGCAGCTTTCTTTCTGAGGATCTCCCGACAGGATTCTTCAGGAAAGTGCTGAGAAAGAGTGGGGGAGTGTCTGCCCTTAGATCCCTAGGCTTTTATTCCTTAGAAAAACAAAACAAAATGAAGGGTAAACGCGAGTGGGGAAAGTTCTGAAAGCTCGAGGGAAGACAGGGAAGACGCCAGGCAGAGATCCTTTCAACTCCTCCCACAGGAGCTTTTTGGCTGACAAGGGAGGTGGAACGAGCCTGAGCACCTTCCAACGAATCAAAAAGGTGCCTCGCGTTTCCTGGCAACCAGTAACGTACAGCCGCGGGTGTAGTGGAAGAAAGAGGGACAGTAGGAGCGCGAGCTTCACTGACCAATCGCTAAGCATTTCAGAGGCAGGGGTGGTGCCTTTGGAAATCGGAGGCGGAGCTGTTTCCTTGGCAACCATCCTAGCTCCCGGGAGGTGGGGAGGGTGGAAATTAGGAGCAGATAAAGGAGGGAGTCAGGAGGAATGGGGGTAGGCACGCCAGTGGGTGGGTAGTGGAATTCGAGCGGGAAGTGGGAGAAGGGTGTCCCAGAGTCTCGTAGAGCTACAGGAGGTGCGAGGGTCCGTCTAGATTCCCCAGGCGCGCCGGAGTTGACCCCGAGGCCCAAGAGCTGAGAGGAGTTAAGACACTGCCCCCGCTGGCACCGGGAAGCGTCGCTCCTTCTCGCTGACCTTGGTCTCGCTTGTCGTCTCGCCCTTGACCACAGTTACTGATGGACGCAGAGCCCGGTAGAAGGACAGATAGGCCATTGGACAGACGGAGACCTAGGACATAGACACACAAACTGCCCCAGCCTCTCCCGCCGGCTCCAGGATACTTCGACCTCCCCCACCTCAACGCTGGGGCCATCCAGCCCAGGGTTAATGCCAACGAGTTTCCACCTCCAGCCACTCCTAGAGAGGCCGCGGCGCTAGCCAACGGGGGGGGAACTGGCCGTGGACGGACACTTCCTGTGTTGGGGGAGGGGGTCGACTGCCACAGCCCATCCTGGGGCTGGGGGCCTGACGGTGGGGTCTCAGGTGGGGAGTGGTATCTGGGGCCAGGAGGGCGAGTCGTGAAGCTCCCCCATCTCCGAGGCCATAACGAGTGGGGGCCTGTGAGGGCCCCAAGGCAAGCTGAGACCTTGTAGGTGGGGGCGGGGACGCGGGGAGGGGAGGGGCCCGGCCGGCAGGAGAGGCCCAGGGTCAAGACGTCCGGCCTTGGGGGCCGGGGCCGGGCAGCCGGGTCGCCTGGGCCACACTGAGTGGGCTGGCGTCGAGGGCCTGGGTCTCAGGCCACTCAGGACAGGTCGCAGGATCGTCCGCCATTGCCGCCGCCACCGCTGCACTGGGAGTCAGCGGGGATGGAACAGGAGGCGTCGCAGTGGGGCCTCGAGCCGCGGGATGTGCAAAGTCTGGACGAAATGGGGCCCGAAGGGTCCCTCAAAGGTGAGGGAGGGAGTACCCCTCCGAGGAACATGTCTGGGATCGGGAGATGGGGTGGTGGTCCGTGGGAGCGAAAGAGAGCAGGGGACTTGGACATCTGGGACTTAGAGGGAGTAGGGGCAGGAACCGAGTCTCTCGGGTTTGCTGAGGGGAAGGTGGGAATTTCAGCACCTGCTCAAGGGCCAGCGACCATGTTTGAGGAGAAGGGAGAGGTTTGTGGCAACTAATGGTGGGACCCAATAACCTTCCAGGTTCCACACAATCTGGGTTTTCTGTAATTCTCTGATCCTGCAGGCAACATGCATGAGAATAATGAGGAAGAGGAAATTTCTCAGCAAGAAGGCACTGGGGACTATGAGGTCGAAGAGATTCCTTTTGGGCTTGAACCCCAGAGCCCTGGGTTTGAGCCACAAAGCCCAGAGTTTGAACCTGAAAGTCCAGATTTTGAGTCCCAGAGTTCTGGGTTAGTGCCCCCAAGCCCTGAATTTGTACCCAGAAGCCCTGAGTCAGATTCTCAGAGCCCTGAGTTTGAACCACAAAGCCCTAGGTATGAGCCTCAAAGTCCTGGGTATGAATCCCAGAGCCCAGGGTATGGACCCCAAAACCCTGAGTTCAAAACCCAAAGCCCTGAATTTGAAGCTCAGAATTCCAAATTCCAGGAAGGTACAGAGATGCTTCTCAATCCCGAGGAAAAGAATTCCTTGAGCATCCCCTTGGGAGTCCATCCCTTGGACTCCTTCACCCAGGGGTTTGGGGAGCAGCCCACAGGGGACCTTCCCCTAGGGCCACCTTTTGAGATGCCCACAGGGGCCCTGTTGGCTACACCCCAGTTTGAGATGCTCCAGAATCCCCTGGGCCTGACAGGGACCCTGCGGGGTGCAGGCCGAAGGGGTGGCCGGGCCAGGGGTGGGCAGGGCCCTCGGCCTAACATCTGTGGCATCTGCGGGAAGAGCTTTGGCCGGGGCTCCACACTGATCCAGCACCAGCGCATCCATACGGGTGAAAAGCCCTATAAATGTGAGGTCTGTAGCAAGGCCTTCTCCCAGAGCTCTGACCTCATCAAACACCAGCGTACCCACACAGGGGAGCGGCCCTACAAGTGTCCCCGTTGTGGCAAGGCCTTCGCTGACAGCTCTTACCTGCTTCGCCACCAGCGCACTCACTCTGGTCAGAAGCCCTACAAGTGCCCGCACTGTGGCAAGGCCTTTGGAGACAGCTCCTACCTCTTGCGGCACCAGCGCACTCACAGCCATGAGCGGCCCTACAGCTGCCCCGAGTGTGGCAAATGCTACAGCCAGAACTCATCCCTGCGTAGTCACCAGAGAGTTCACACTGGGCAGAGGCCCTTCAGCTGTGGCATCTGTGGCAAGAGCTTCTCTCAGCGATCGGCACTTATACCCCATGCACGCAGCCATGCCCGTGAGAAGCCTTTCAAGTGCCCTGAGTGCGGCAAGCGCTTTGGTCAGAGCTCTGTGCTGGCCATCCATGCACGCACCCACCTGCCGGGCCGCACCTACAGCTGCCCAGATTGCGGCAAGACCTTCAATCGCTCTTCTACGCTGATTCAGCACCAGCGTTCCCACACAGGCGAGAGGCCCTATAGGTGCGCTGTGTGTGGCAAGGGCTTCTGCCGGTCTTCAACGCTGCTGCAGCATCACCGAGTCCACAGCGGGGAGCGGCCCTACAAATGCGATGACTGTGGAAAAGCCTTCTCACAGAGCTCCGACCTCATCCGCCACCAGCGGACCCATGCTGCCGGCCGTCGCTGACCTGGGGCCCTGTCAGGGGCAGGCCTGTGGTGGTTGGAAGAGGTAGGGACAGGGAGCTAGAAAAATCTTTAGAATAGTGGAAAAGCTGGAGGAGAAAAGAGGAGTTGAGGATTCTAGGAGGAGAGGGGCTAGGGTGGAGGAAGTTTTGTGCTCTGGAGACTTATGGGAAATGGGTAATAAAAAGGGGTTGGAGGGAGGCCAAATAGGCGGCAGGAGGCTCGGAGGATCCAGAAAGAGGTCAACAGAGAGCTGGCCTCAGCAGTAGCCTGCCCCTTGGTGGATGCCTGCTTGGCAAAGTGCTAGATAGGGGAGGGGGGAGGGGGAGGGCTTCTTAGAGTGGGTTAACTTAGATCAGTAGCTACTGAGACCCTTGTTGAGTCAGGAAGGGGTTAGGGTAGGTGGGGTGAGGAGTAAAGCCCAGAGTGGGGCCTGGGCCTCAGTGCAAACCCAGCCTCCCTTGTCTTCCTCAGGCTTTTGAGCCCCTGAATTTGAGTTCAATAAAAACCTTTATGTGCTAAAAGAAATCTGTCCTTAACATGAGTGCATTTGCAGTGTCCTGGGCAGTGGGAGACACCAGGTCATAACTACCAGCAGTCAGTGCAGTTATAGAGCTCTGCCTGGGAAGTGCTTTCATAGTCAGTGGTTCACTGTAACCTTATCAGAGGCTCAGGAGACACAATTTGCCTATATCTGACCAAGTTCATCTTCCATGCTTTGAATGCTGCACAGATACAGGGGGCCTATTGTGGGTTTGAGAAAGCCCTTCAACTTTGTTGATATCCTTCTTCCCAAACATGAAGTGTCTGCCCTTGGGCCAGAAAGCAGACCCTGATTCTCATATCCAGGCATGGAGCCTGTGTACCTTGTCTCCCTGGCTTCCAGCACCCAGCCATGCCTTTCTCCCTCCCTCCAACCCAGCTGCAACCTCTTGCCACCATTCTGTGCAGACCCTGACCCTAACCAGAACCACAAGTTCCAACTCCACCCATAGGGGTTCATGTATTGGACCCAGTACAAGAATTGGATGTCAGCCTTTAAGATCCTCTGATCAGAATGGCCTGACTTACTGATTTGCTACAGCTCCGCCTCCTTTTTTAGGACCCTTGGATCTTTTGGTGGGAGCACCCTGTTACCACCCCGCCTTTATCTTACTGTCATCTGAGCCTCAGCTCTCCTAACAGTTGGCTCCTCAGGAAAGAATGGGAAGTTGGTGTCATCAGTGATTCTGGGGGATTCTGGGGTGTGTCTGACAGTGCCTGTGATAGTTTATTGACTCTCTTTCACAGATTAGGAAAGTGGAGGTCACAGGGCTAAATGACCTGCTTAAAGTCATTCCATGACTAAGAGGCAGATCAGACATTTAGAACTCATCTGTCTGGCCTCACCTGCCCCCAGGAGCTTCGCTTTAAGAGACCATATAGTTGTAGCTCTATAAGAGCTCATGGGCCTCGGGATACTGACATTACCCCCAGCCCCATGTCCATCCTCGGGGCCTTATAACTTGTCAAGGGTAAATCACTTTTCTAAGCACATTTCTTCCTCTTTTTAAAAAGATTTTATTTATTTTTAGAGAGAGGGGAAGGGAGGGAGGAAGAGAGGGAGAGAAACATCAATGTGTGGTTACCTCTTGAGCACCCCCCACTGGGGACCTGGCCTGCAACCCAGGCATGTACCCTGACTGGGAACCAAACTGGTGACCCTTTGGTTTGCAGGCCGGTGCTCAGTCCACAGAGCTACACCCGCCAGGGCTAAGCACGTTTCTTTCTTTTTTTTTTTTTAAACAATATTTTAAAAATTTATTTATTGATTTTAGAGAGAGAGGAAGGGAGAGATAAAGAGAAGCACTGATTTGTTGTTCCACTTGTCTGTGTACTCATTGGTTGCTTCTTGTATGTGCCCTGATCAAACCCGCAACCTTGGCATATCGGGATGACACTCTAACCAACCGAGTCACCGTGCCAGGACCTAAGCATGTCTCAATCTGGCGCCTTATGGTCTGCAAGCCTGGAAGAGGCCTTAAGAATCATGTAGTTCAATAGACTTTGGCTGTGTTAAGTGGTTTTCAAAGTTTTAATTATTTTTGGAAGTAGAACACTTTTAAAGTAAAATTTCAGTCTTTTAAAGACCTTTGTAAACTTTATGCACATTTTTGTACAGATACTCTGCCACACAAAATTTTAAAATACTCCCACATTTAATATACAGGGTCTAGCACAAATAATACCACTTTTTTGTTACAAAATCTTTTATTACAAAATCATAAGCATGTAATTCTGCAACATAACAATATCATACTCAAGCACACCACATGACATTTTAGGTAAAATGTTCAAATTAAAACTATAAATCACTACGCCCATATGATCACCCTGCCAACCACACTCAACCAGGCCCTACTTCTGCTAGACTCTGTAGTTTGTATATGTAAGTATATACATAAAATTGCATTTGTTTACCTGAAATGATATCACAGTTGTAGACTTCAACATTTATTTCAGTTATACAATTTAATTTTCATATTTTAGAGTTAAATGTTTTTTCAGCTTCCAAACATGTTCATAGGCCCTTGAAAGCTGGGGGGCCCTGGGCACGGTGCCTGTGATGCTTAATTGATAAAGTAACCTGTAGGCTCAGAACATTAGTATGTAAAAGCTCATCAAATGATGGTGACTCAGCTGCTCAGCCCCCACCCCTCTCTTCCCTGACAATCCTGAGGTACCTCCAGATGCCAGGTGGGGCAGACCAAACCCAGAAAGAGCAGGTGTCTTATCTGAGATCACGGTGGAAGAACTAATAATGGAAGAGGCAAGAACTCCTAACACCAGATGTCTTGGTTTGTGGTTCAGGATGTTGCTTTTACCACATCGTCCTGTTCACCTAAACAACCATTTCTATCCACCACTGATGGGCTTGGAACAGTGCTCAACAGTTTACAAGTGTTACCTCATTTAACGCTCATACCAGCTCTGAGGTATACTCATACACAGGGTGGAGCAAGCATAGGCTTATGGTTGTGAGTACATGGAACAGAGTTTATTTTTGTATTATTATTTATTATTTTCCATAAGAACAACTGTAAACCTACTTTGGCCCCTGCCCTCACACAGTCATTATTCCTATCTTACGGATGAAGAAATGAGTCCCATAGAGGAGAAGAAACTGCCCCACAATGCATAACAGAGCCTGGATTCAAGCCTCGGGCTGACTGGGTTTGACCACTTGACTAACAATACTAAGATGTTATTTACTTTTCCACTGCCTTTCTCCCATGAGGACAGTGTTTCCGAGAGGCTGCACAACTTGTCATGGCAGATGTCATCGCCCTGATGGCCTGTGTGGAATGTAGGCTTGGGTGTTATGTTTGAAATTTCTCTCTCCATTTTAATTTCTAACTGGACAAACACCAATAGATATACCCCATTTAACAAAAGCTCTTTGGGGATCCTCAATAATTTTTAAGTATACTCTTACATACTTAAAGGGGCCCTGAGACCAAAACATTTGAGGGCCACATTTGAACCTTTGTGCCAGCCCCAGTGAGGGGTCAGTGTTTAACATAAACGAGTGAGGCCTGAGTCCTACCTTCCAGAACCTCCTGCTCTTGAGACAGGAACCCAACCAGTCAGTGCTCTGTGCCCCAATGAGGTATAAACAAAGTGGTGATGGAATGGGTCATTTTGTCCAGGAATTGTGGGATTAAGAAAAGCTTCAAAGTGCTTTGAAATAGGGGGGTTCATGGGTAGGAAAGAGGTGGAACTTCATGTGCTGGTGAGGGGGCAGCATGTACAAAGGCATGCAGGTGGGGCAGGACGTGCAGGCATTCGAGGGCAGGTGCTGGTCAGTGAGTTGGTATATAGATTCCTGGGGATGATGGTGGCAGGTCTGCTCTGAACTGAGCCTCCCAGATCTTCTGTGCTTTTTTTTTTATTCTTCAGTTACATTTGTCCCAATTCCGCACTCTCACCCTGTGCTCTCCCACTTTGTGCTTTTTTTGCTTTCAACCTGGATGCAAATATCCACTTATTTCCCCACCACAGAATATCACCTTCTTAGAGAGACTCTCCTCACCAACTGTGTAAAAGGACCCTCTCCATCGCCCTCTAACCCCATTATCCTGCTTTATTATCTTCACAGTCCTCTCACTACCCGGAATCACATTTCTACATTTTTATTCTGCTTCCTCACTGGAGTGAAGCTTCTTGAGGGTAGGGACTTGTCTGTCATGTCCATCACCATGTCTTCAGAGCAAAGAACAGAGTATGACACAAAGCACTCAAGAAATACTGCGTGAATGAATACAACCTGACAGGCTTCACCAGACCCTACAGACACTTTGCTGTACTTTTTAGTAGTTCTGCGATAGTCCTGTTAAAACTGACCACAAGAGGGCAGTAGTGACTAGCCGCTTCTGTCCTTCCTGAAGGAGGGGGCCTCAGGGTTTAAAAAAGGTACGGGGGAGGGAGCAGTAGCAAGGGAGGGTCTACTCTCACTCTTAGTAAATTGTAAATGCTTCTCTAACATTTTCTCACTTTCTGTGTCTCTTTCCCTGCTTCTCTCTCTTTTAATATCCTCCCCCAACTAATATGTTTTTTACTGATTTTTAGAGAGTAAGGGAGAAAGAGGAAGGGAGAAATAATATCAATGTGAAAGAGAAACATTAATTAATCAGTTGTGCAGCTTAGGTGTGTGCACTGACCAGGGATCCAGCCCACAGACTTTGGGTGCAGGGGATGACGCTCCAACCAGTTGAGGTCTCCCTGCTTCTCTCTCTCTCTCTCTCTCTTTTGAATATGTTTATTGATTTTAGAGAGAGGAAAGGAGAAGGTGGAGCGAGAGGGAGGGGAAGAGAGAGGTAGAGGAGGGGGAGAGGAGGGGAGGAGAGAAAGAGGAGAAGAAAGAAAAAAGAAGAGAAAAATGAGAGCTACTATTTGGTTCCCACTTAGTGAGAGGGTCAAGAACAAAATGTTCATTTAATTGAGCCAGGCTAGAATGTTGCACCAGCACAGAAACGTCACAAAGTTGGACAGAATTTCACATTTATTGGGTAAATATACACAGGCAGTGTGCTTGGCACTGGGAGCCAGGTGAATGGACATGAGCTCAGAGTCTCATGGTGGAGGCCAGAGTGAGGGTGTCATGGAGTCCTGGTGGGGGCTGTGGATCTAGGGGGCAGGCGCCTGAGGAAGACTGAGCCTGCTGTGGGTCCATCCCAAGAGGGAGAAATCTTGTTCCTCTCTGTTGTCACACACATGGCTCTCTCATTAAGTGACTGAAATTGTGTCAATTACCTACTATGTGTCTAGCTCTGTGATATCATTAGGGATCCCAAGGTATGATCCCTACCGATGGAGTTCACTGTTTAACTTGAAACATGAATATTAAGCAAATCATTTAACAATTAACAAATATGATCCCTGCTAATATGGACAATTGCATAATAGTCTGCATGTATATATGGGACCCCAAATGAGTCGGGGTCAGGGGACTGCCCTGAGAAAATGATACATGAGCTGAGACCTGGAGACTGATGAGAGTTAGCCAGGAAAAGGAGGGGGATGTTCTAGGCAGAGAGAGCTGTCTGGGTGAAGGCAGCAAGAGAGGAAAAAGCTTGGCAAGTGAGAAAGGCCTGTGTAACTGGAGCTTAGAAGGGAGGAGGGAAGTCTCTACAGGAGGTCAGAGAGGCAAAAGGACCCAGTTTTGCGTTGGCGTTGCATTAAGGATATTCTGCAGGTTTTGTAGGGCATATTAAGGAATTTGGTCTTTAGCTAAAGAGCAAGGGGTCTGCAGTAACAATGAGTGACATGTAGCAGATGTGCTCTCGGGCAGCAGAATGGAAAGCTGACTGGACTCCATGTGGGAGAGAGTGCAGGGCAAGTTCTGGGAGTTGGAGACCTCCATGGACCTCCAAGGGTAGGTGGGTGTGAGTGCCAGGAATGTCACTAGGTCCTGGGACTACAGTTTCTCCAAATTGAGATCCGACATTCTCTTCCAGGGGAGGAAACTAAGAGGGGCTGATAGAAGCCAGGAGCACCTAATTACCAGGCCTCGCCTCGGTAGCCTTCCTGGCCCACCCCTCAGTGAATCTTCACCATGATCCTGCAAAGGAGGCAGGCAGGAAGGAACTCCATGTTCAAGACAGAAAAACTGGAGCCTAGGGAGAGGCAGCGACTTGCCAGAGGACACAGAGTGATATGCAGGTAAAGGCAGATGGCTACCAGACATCCCAAGTCCAGTCCTGGGCCCCCTGCATCGTGCCTGGGCCTCAGTCTGTGCTACCTCCATCCTGGTTCTTCTCCGTGAGGAGGAGATCCAGGCCGCTCGGATCCATGGCCTCTTTCTCAGACTCCCGCTGCTCAGAGTCTTCTCCAGGGATTCCATTGGAGGCATCGACTGTAGCCTCCATCTTCTCCTTCAGGTTCCGTTTAAAGAAGCCAACCTGTAGGAAGACAAAAATTGAGTGAGCAGGAAGCCCATGGAGCATAGTTGGCCCTGGAAAAACATGGAAACACTCTTTATGTTAAGAATTCATGTGTGTCCCAGACACGTGGTGTCCATTCCAGGGATGGGGTGAAGGTATCTGCCATACCTGGTTCTTGGCAATATGTTGAAAAGCTGTACATTTACCAGTTCATTCTTTAGGCTCACCAAATTATCACTGAACACCCTGGCTGGTGTGGCTCAGTGGATTGAGAGCCAGCCTGCAAACCCAAAAGTCACTGGTTTGATTCCCAGTCAGGGCACATGCCTGGGTTGCGGGCCAGATCAATGTATCTCTCATACACCTATGTTTGTCTCCCTCTCTTTATCTCTCCCTTCCCCTCTCTCTAAAAGTAAATAAATAAAATCCTACCCCCCCAAAAAAAAAAGAAGAAGAAGAAAAAAAATATCATGCACAATATTTTAGGTGGGTGACTTGACAATATCTGTGATACTAATAGTGCTTAGTAAGTGCCATATACTCTCTGTGGAAAGCTACACACACACACACACACACACGCACGCATGCACGCATGCATATAAATATAATTTGGCTCAGCAATTCTAGGTCTAGGAATTAACTTGAAACAATATTTGGACAAGAGTGCAAAGATGTGGGGGACAAGAATGCAAAGATGTGGGCAACAAGAGCCATTTTTGTCATAGTGTTTGAAATAGTTGTAAATTACAAACAACCTAAATGTTCATCAATAGAGACATGTTAAATAAAAGGTGGGGCACCGCAGAAAACCACCCAGGTTATGGAGCAAGAAGGGGGTCTGATTGTGCTCGAACAGAAAGACACTGAGGTATAATATGCGGGGTGGGGGAGAGAACACAAGTTCCCAAGCAGTATGTACAGTCTAATCCCATTTACATTTTCTACATGTGCGCACATGTACTGATTTCTCTCTCTCATGCTCACAGGTACATACATATGTTAACAACGAAACTATAACCTAGAAGAATAGAAACAAACATGTTGGTAATGACAACCCTCTGGGGTTACAATAGGAAGAAACTTTGATTTTTAGGTTCTCTTTTCTGGAATATTTGAATATTTTACATGGAATACCTGCCCTCCAGCTTTCTTCATCTAGCTAACTTCCACTCATCCTTCAAATCCCAACTCAAACGCCACCTCTCTTGGGAGGCCTTCTCAGACTCCCCAGCCTAAGTCGGGCCCCTGTGTTACAGGCCCCAGAACACAAAGGCTCCGCAGAGGAGCCTTCCTTGTTGTATCCCTGTCTCTCTCCTCCATTAGACTGTGAGCTTCACAAAGGCAGGGGCCATGTTTGTGGGATGCGCCTCTGTATCGCAAAGCCTGGCTCTGGGTGTATAAGGAGAGCCCTCTCCCTCTTCCTGGGCCCCTAGTCCTGGCCCTGCTAGTGCTTGGCAGAGTAATGGGGGAAGTCTTGCTTGCTCTTTGGGCCTCAGTAGCCTTATCTGCAGATGGAGGGAGTAGGCTGAGGCCCCTTTTAAGCTTTGATGTTCCTGGTCTTGGCATTCTCCTTCCTGACTCCTGCCAATCCCTCTTCCCCAGCCAGCCCATTTCAGCGATGCCCATTCCTTCTAGTCCGACCTTGTAGAGAACCAGGAAAATCAGCAGCAGCAACAAGAGCCCCCCGATGCCGCTCAGCACGTAGAGGTAGAGCATATCCTTCTCGTATACAACATCAACCTTCATGATGACCTGGGGGAGGATGAGAGGAGGGAAGTGCAGGAAAGAAGGCTTCTCCACCTCCTACCATTCCTTGGGAATCTGGCCTTAATCTCTAGATCTTCGCATTTCCAGTCTGGGCCTGCCAAGACACCAGGCCCCAGGGCAGGCCCCCTCTCTCCAGCATGCCTCCCACTGCAGCCCTGGAGTGAACTGGCAAACACTTACCATGACCCATCTTAAACCCTTAAATGGCTTCCCTTAGTCCCAGGAGAAAATGCCAGAATCTCAGTTCAGCACGCAAAGTCTTCCGGAATCTGGTTTCTGCTTACCATTTTAGCTGCAACTTCCCTTCTCCTGCTCTGAGCCTTCTGCTCTTAAACCTGCCTCGCCCATTCTCTCAGCTCCAGGCCCTGCACTTGCTGCTCTCTCTGCTTAGGGTGTCTCTCCATCGTGCTCTGCTGGTGGAACGGGTAACTCTTTGATGAGCTGCCATCAGAATGATGTTTACCTGACGCACCTCGGACAGGGGACCTCGTGGTCTGCTTGCTCACCTTGTGGTGAATGCTTGAGGCTTCCATGGAAGCCTGTGCCAAGGCTGATGACTCTGGCTGTGGGGAAGTTCTTACTGTGCTAATCCCAAACCTTCTCCCGCACGGCTGCCCGCTTCTAGCTCTGGCTCTTCCAGCTCTGCCCTGTCATTCCTCAGATCTCTCTGCTGACCTCTGTTCCCGGGTCTTCTGAGGAGATAAAACGATACCTGGGCCAGGGAGGCATTGCTGCCATAGAGGTGGAAGTGCTTGCTGCTGTTGAAAGAGATGGAGAGGGAGCTGCAGAGACTGTCCGTGGAAGAGGCCTGTGGGAAAGGGGGGAGAAGGCATCAGGGCTGGAGCCCAAGGCCCATACCCACTGACTCCTGCCCCACCTCAACCCAAGGAGCAGAGGCAGAGGAAACAGGTCCCTGCGGGGAGCATCACACCAGTGAAGTTCTGCATTCCACATGCCACTCCTGGTGCTGGAAGGAAAGTGTTCCTATAAAGGACCTATCAAAATTATGCATGGGCCCATGGAAACAGCCTTGCAAATTCCAAACAGATCATGGTTCCCTTTTACCCACAACTGTATAAACATCAGGGAGTTTTTCATCAAGGTAAAACAGGACACACAGGAAGACCACCTGGTGGGGGGCCCACCCCCTACCTGACAAGGCTCCCACAACCACTTCACATCCATTGTCAGCAGGTGCTACCTTGATCTCCCCCACCAGCTCCACAGTCCCCATCACTTGGATGAGGATCTCCTTCTTGAAGACCACTGGGCAGCGAAACTGGGCTCCAGGCAAACAAGGCTGCTAGGAATAGGGAACAGCAGAGGGCTTGGAGAGGCTTGTCTTTCTACCTGTAGTCAGCCCAGCCCCCATCTTAGCACACAGGTCCATACCTCAGCCACACTGGGTGTCCTTTCCAGATTCTCATCGTGACAGTTGACAGGAGGCTCCTAGGAATGATGAGGCGGGATCTTCAGTTAGTCCAGAGCTGAGAGAGGACACTGGACCCTTAAGGCCAGAACCTGGCATTCCTCTCCACCCCCGAGATATGACCTTGGCACCCCAGTTCTCTCCTCCTGGCCCTTGGCGGATTCAGACATCACTGAGTGTGACAGGGTTCATCCGTTCTCACTTCCTTCCCAAGCACCCCTTTATGAGCTCACCCCCACAGGCCCGGGCATCCTTTCCTCCTCGGGGCAGCACTCACCATCTGCACACTCCACTTGTGAGTGATGGGCCCCTCAGGGTGAGGCGGTGGTACCCCAATCAAAGCCTCCAGGGTGGGCATGTTATTGTCATGCTCAGAGGGCTGAATCTTCACCTGGTGCAGAGGACAAAGGGCTGCTGAGCCCTGAATGCCAGCCATCTAACTGCCACCCCAGGTCCAATCCTCACTGGCTGAGGAGCAACAGCCCCTTTGTTAGGCTCTGGGCAGTAACCCACCACACCATGCCCTGTCCTCGATTACACATGTGGGTTACACGTGCTTCTCTGCTTTCCTCACACATCCTGCAAGGTCCTGCTCAAATATCATTCTGAAGGTTTGTCTCAAGAACAGGGCAGCTTCCCACTCCTGCATTTCCCCAGCACTCTATAGCTCCAGCCGGATGCCAACGTGTCTGCTTGCGTGCCTGCATCTGCACCAGGCTGCGGGCATGAGAGCGGGAGCCATGGTCCGCTTCCCCTGCAGTGCACCTACTGCCTGACACAGCAACCGGCATGTAACGGGCTCCAGAAAAACAGTTTTCTGAAAGAGTGAAAGAATCAGTGATGTTCAACAGGGATAGATGCAAGTATTATTTGCACAATGGAGTTTGGGAAAGATTTGTTTTGGCAAGTGCTTGAACTAATTTAAGAAATATTTCCTGAGTACCTTTTGTACAAAAGAGCTCTGTGCTAGGTTGAAAGACCCGTAAGTGTATAAAAAAGTGACACAAGAGTAGTGCTAATGAAAGTCTCAGGGAGGTCAAGCAAGAAAATATACATCCAAATCGAAATGTGCTATCATTTACTCATTCAGCAAACATTTGTGGACACTTTAAAAAAATTATTTTTTTAATCATCACCTAAGGATATGTTCACTGATCTGAGAGAGACAGGAAGTGGGAGGGAAAGAGCGAGAGAGAGGGAGACCTCCAATGGGCCTCACAAATGTGCCCCGACTGGGGTATGTGTCCTGACTGGGAATCGAACGAGCGAGCTCCCAGTGCATAGGGTGACGCTCAACCAACCGAGTCCCCCAGCCAGGGCTATTTGTAGACACTTTTAAAATGTCAGTTATATTGAACTAGAAAGTCTAATGTCAGAGGCAGCATTTGAATTTAACTGTGAAAGATAGGAAATTAACAGGTGAAATGGGGGAAGGTATACAGAAAGAGAAAGTGCAAGGAGTTAGGACAATACCAGATGAGTGTGATGTGGCCAGAGGGCAGGGTGTTTGGAAGAAGAGGTAGGAGATAAGTCTGGAAAGGAGACACGGGATCAGACTGGGGCCCAGAAGACCTGGCGGCAAGAAGTCAGCGGTCCATTGTCTGGGCGCGGGGGAGTCATGGAAAGCAACTGAGGAGGGGGCGGTTCCAGGGCACTCATCCACTGCGGCACGGAATGGGCAGAAGCTGGGAAAGGCAGGTCAAGGCCCAAGTCAGGAGCCAGTGCCAGCAGTTTGCTTGCAAGAAGAGGAGAAATCCACTCAGAGCAGCATTGGAGACAAAAGAGAGAAGAGGATATAAACAACAGAGCAGTAGGAGGTCCAGGCACACTGGAAGGAAAAACTCACCCAGACTTGGAAATTTTGCTTGAGGAAAAACTGGTACTTTTAAAGCACTCTAAGCAAGCCAGAGAAGATGTTGGTATAGGAAAAGATAATACATTTAGAACATGTTGAGACCAAAGTTTCAACAGGAGCAATTGTAGTTCTAGTTGTATATCTAAGAGAAATAAAACATGTCCCCACAAAAGCTTGTACAGGAATGTTTAAGCACATTATCTATACTAGCAAAAAAGTGGAAACAACCCCAATGTTCATGATTTGATGAATGCATACATCAAATGTGGCCTATCTTACAGTGGAATATTATTTGGCAATAAAAATGAATGAAATACTGACAATCTACAACACGGATTGACCCTGAAAATACTATGCTAAGTGAAAAAAGCCAGTCACAAAAGACCACATGTTGTATGTTTTCAGCTATATGTGTTGTGCAGAGTAGATAAATTTACACAGAGACAGAAGTGGTGGTTGCCAGGGGCTGGGGGAGGGAGGGTGAAGGAGTGACCACACACGGACACGGCGTCTCTCTTTTGGAGCATGCAAATGTTTTACAATTAGACTATGGTGATGCCAGCATGACTTTCTTTTTTTAAAATATTTTATTTCTTTATTTTTCTTTTAGAGAGAGGGGAAGGGAAGGAGGAAGAGAGGGAGAGAAACATCAGCGTGTGGTTGCCTCTCATGTGTCCCTCACTGGGGACCTGGCCCACAACCCAGGCATGTGCCCTGACTGGGAATGGAACCAGGGACCCTTTGGTTCGCAGAGCACGCTCAATCCACTGAGCTACACCAGCCAGGGCCAGCATGACTTTCGAATGTACTAAAAATCCCCATTGCATTGTACACTTTAAGCGTGTAAATTGTGTGATATGTGAATCAATGAAGCTGTCAAAACATCAAAAATAATAACATGCTAGGAAGACATCCCAGTGGAGGTAAGTGACAAGATGCAGGGACAGGTGCTTGGAGAAGGAGGACGGACGAGATCTGGAGCTGTCAGTTGGAAGGGGGACACTGACCCCATGGAAGCTGACCCAGAGCAGTCAGTAGCACTGGCCCAGGGCACGTGCCTGCTGCGAGGGAATGGCGGTGGTGGTGAAGCAGAAAACGAAGGGTTAGAACCTGTGTGTGATGTCGTCATTCCGAGCACTGAGAGTGCAAGGCCCCTTCTGCTTCTCAATAAATGCATCATCTCATTTAGTTCTGAGTTATTTTGTCTGAAGTTACTGAGTCCTAGAGCTGACGTTTTAACCCAGAGACTGAGATCGCTATGCTCCATCACTTTCCTCAGGCAACAGTGGTAATAATAACGCTAAAGACATGCAAGTTGGTAGATACCTTATGTGTCAACTACTAGGCTAAGCACTTGACATGTATTCTCATTTGCTCCTCATAACAGACCATAAACTAGGTGTTAGTATTTCTATTTTTTAGATTGAAAAACTGAGGGTCAGAGAGGTAAAAACAAAAACAAAACAAAACAAAACAAAACAAAAAACAAACAAACAAAAAAAAACCCCTGCCTATGGCTACACAGCTTTAAATGGCAGAGTTCAAAAAGATTTCAAATCCAAATGAAGCCTGCGCTGCTTACCAGCTAGGGGAGCCAAAGACCTTGAGGAAGGAGACCCTATGGCCCAGCTGTCCTCGTCTCACTGAGTTTCATGCTTGTCTAGCTTGTAATAAACCTCAATTCTTAGAGCTGACCTCCTTGTGGCAAAAAGGGCCTGAGTAACGGGACAGTTTCAGGAAAGAGGGAATGGATCACCAATGTCTCATACTGTGCCAGGTTTAGTTAAAACGGAGACCATATCAGGGCCTTCGGCAAGAGTGGCTGCTTGGAGGCCAGGCGGTGGGGAGCCATCTGCTTGGTTTAAGATGCTGGAGGTTGGTGAGGTGGATAGAGGTATTCAGCCCTGGTGACTCTTCTGAGGGAAAGAGGAAGCTCAAGGGGTTTGAGCTGGTTCTGGGCTGACTGAGGCAAGAATGTAAGGAGGCTTCCACAGTAGCTGGGGGATCTCAGGGCCACACATAATACCCACCCCAGCCCTCTAACAATCTCCACTTACCTGAGCATGGTGCAAACACTCGACAGGCAGAAAGTAACCTACCGAACCTCATGGCTACCTGTGAAATTCTTATTCCAAACTCCATTTATGACAGGGGAACTGAGGCACGGACAGCTAAGTTCCTGGTCCGAGGCCACATAAGTGTGCAAATGGCAGGTCTGGGGTCTGGATCCTGCCTACCTGGCAAAGGGAGTGGCCCAGGTAACCTCCTGGGGGAACCTCGAGCCATCCCAGTGAGCAGCACTAGAAGCCAACTCAACTGGCCATTCCAAACATTCCATTTCCATGCAAGTGGGCGGATATCCAACCTTCCCAAAGGGCACTCTCCCTCATCAGTCTCCAGGGGAGGGCTCCAGCCTCCATTCTGAAGGGGCCAAACCTGCTCCGGGCTCCTCTCCCAGTCTGCCCTGACCCCGTGCAGCCTTAGGTGAGACAGTTCCTCTTTGGGCCCTCTGTTTTCTCCACGGTAAAAAGAAAATGCTCTTGACTGGTCAGTTAGTGCCTAATCCTCTCCTGAGTTTAACTCTAAGGAAGTGTTAAGATTCCTCAAGCTTTGGGCTGGGGGGCCTTCTGAGTTCCCATAAGGAGGATTACTATTACAGCACTGAGCCAATTGCACAAGAAAGGACAGATCCTTAACTTAGAGGTTAAACACATGGATCTTGGTGTTCAAATAAGTGCTTGGATCTCGTCCTTCCCCTTATTGGCTATATAACCCGGGCAAGGTACTTGACCTGTCTGTGCCACAGACTTCTCACCTGTAAAACGGGAATGACAGTGCCTCCCGCAGGTTATAGGGCTCTCACAGGCTGGTGTGGGAATTGCAGGGGCTGTGTACACAAGCACCAGGCACAGAACTAGGGTCTGGTAAGTGGACAGGGACCCTGCTTTATCTGTTCCTGCTCAGAGCCTTAGCAAAGTACCTAAACTAGCACAGTGGCTCTTCAAATGTTTTAGTGAAAGACTAGGTTCTCTTCTCAGAGCCCATCTGGTTCTCAAGTTCTGTGATTCTAAAAAGAATTTACCCAGTGGTAGAAAGGAGTTGGTGAGTATGCTGTCAGTGGAAGCTGTGAAACCACACAGAAAGGATTGGAGAACTAGGTGGAGGGCTGGACTCACTGAGGATAAAACTGAATCTAACTGGTCTCTGCATCCTCGGTCCCCAGGACGGGGCTGAGTGAATATGCAACCTTTGGGGACCTTTTTACATTAAGGTTTGTACCTGGTAGATGTGCTTGACATGGTGGATCTTGGTACCCTTGGGGGTGAAACTGATGTAGAGTGTGGAGTTCTCCTGGCTGTGGAGAGAGAGAAGAGTAGAAGGTGAAGAAGACAGCAACCCAGAGGCAACCTGGGGGCCTGGGCCAGGGGAAGACTTTGAATTGCCAGCACTGTGCTAGGCACCTCACTGGTGTGACCCCTTGCAATTGCAAGGCCCTGCTGTTTCCTTTTGGAAACTAAGGCTTGTGGAAGGGATTAGCCTCTTGCCCCAGGCCTGGAACCCAGGGGAATGTGTCTCTGGAGGCATGTTCTTTTCCCTGCACCACCTCCCTAGGGTCTCCACTGTGTGGGCCCCACTGCTCATCTCCCAGGCAGCTGCACCAGCCTCTGGCTACTCTCCCACCTCACCTTTCCCTTGACCTTCCTAACATCATGCTTTTATTCTGCCACAAACCTACACGGTATCCATCAAAGGCTCCTAGCTGCCCACAGGGCAGGTCTGAAGCCAGATCCTGGTCTGCCTGCCTGCTCTCTGCTCCCAGACCTACCTGACTGTTTGCTGCCTCTGAGCCTTCACCTAGGCTTTTGTCTCTGATGAGAATGTTCTCCTTCCTCCCTGGCCCTTGTGCTCACACTCCAGATCCCAGTGCAAGCCCCAACTTCTCCATGACCCCTTCCATCTCTCCTCCAACACACATCATCTTTCCTGGCTCTAATTTCATAGCACACTTCCGACAATATCATTGTGTTTGGCATTTGTGTTCAAATGCACCAGAGACCCTGGCTCAGATGCTGGCCCTGTCTTTATCTCACTGAGCCAACTTAAAAAGCCACTGCACTTTTCTGGCTTAATCTCCTTTTCTGTAAATAAGAAAATCCAACTAGTGATCCCCATGGGTCCTTCCTTCCACAATATTCTGAGACTCATTGATTCTGTGTGTGCATGAGTTTGGTCTCTTCAATCTCAACATAAGCTCTATGTGGGCAAGGGCCATTCTGAAAACTCTTCTCCCACCTCTCCTAGCAGTGCTGGCCCTGGAAGGAAAGGAACCTAGCACAGCTGAAAACAATAGAGAGACTGGCTGTAGACTTGGACTCAGACTTCAGTTCAGATTCCAGTGTCAGTACTTCCTAGCTGTATGACTCTGAGCCAGTCCCTCCCTTCTCCGAGCTTCAGTTTGTTCATTAGCAAAATGGAGGGAGGCACAGCTGCTTAAGAGGTGTGAAAGCCTTGGGAAAGCCACCAGCTGTGTGCACAGCTGGCACATGGCCTCATGGAAGGTCAGTGTGCTTCTTCTTCCATTCGTAAATGTTGATCTGACTCAGAGCTCTTAAAGGACCTTTGTCCTTCTGAGTGTTGAAAATGTTGGGGTTGTAGCTGGAGTCAGTGCTAATTACCCTGGGGGATACTCTAGGACAGGGAAGGGGTTTTGCAGGACAACTCAGGCTGTCAAGGTCTGGGCCCTGGGTGGGGAGAGTGGGAAGAGAGGGTGAGATGCTGCTCAGGACTCACTTTTCCGTGAGGATGTTGATGGGGTACAGGACTGGAATGCTGGTGGTGGCCAAGTTGTCTTCCAGGAGGCCTGAGTCCTCATTGTCACTGCATTGGGGCAAAGGAAGGGCAGTATCAAGAGCAGAGCTTGGCCAGAGCTGCATGGCAGTCTGAGACCAGGGCAGGATGCCAGGGGTGCTGCTTGGGGTCTGCTCACCAGCTCACATTGGCGTGCAGCTTGGCAAAGTCCCCCCAGGAGCTGTTCAGCAGCGTGTGGAACATCACCTGGATAACAACCTGGCAGGGGAAGAGAGGGCAACGAAGAAGGAAGGGCCTGAGCCTCAGGAGGCAGCCTCAGCACCTCACAGCCCCCATACCCAACCTCCATAACAACAGCAACTGCTTACCGAGGGCTTGCTACATCTCAAGCTCCAGGCTAGGTGTTCTATCCCCATCACACACAGTTCATTTGTGTGTGTGTAAGGTCAGAAAACGAGTAACTCAACTCCAGGTTTGTCTGATTCCAGACTCTCAAACATGACACAAATCACCTCTGCGCACATTCCCTTTGGGGTGCTGGGGTATAATCCCTTCTCTGCCAATCACTAGTATCCTTCTCCAGGCCCAGGAGCTCCCTCCCATCCTGAGCTCAAAGGCGCTGGCTGTTTGGTTATGAGGGGTTTGAAGCACTCACCGAGCTGCCTGCTTTAAAGATAGGAGAGCTCACGTTGCAAGAGAGGCTCCTGGTCAGAAGCTTGGGCTCCTCAGGAAGCTCCTCGCAGCTCACAGGTATCTGGCTATGGGGCTGGGGTGAGGAGAGAGAACGCGCTTTTTAGTGGGCAAGGTGAAGGGTTCTCCAGAGGCCACCAACACCCAGGGCCCACCTCCTCCATCTTCATCCCTTTCAGGGCACATTCTCAAAAAGGTGGGGTCAAAGAACCAGGGTGCAGCCAGAGGTTTAGCGCTAAGATGTTCACCACAACACTATTTATAATAGCAAAAAACTGGAGGTGACCAAGCAGTTCAAAGAGATAAGAGTGGTCCAGTTAGCCAGGATGTGGTTACAGGAGAGGACATGGTGATGTTGTTAAAATGCTGCTACATTGGAACATTCAGCAATTATTTATTTTTTTAAAGATTTTTTTTTTGTTTATTTTTAGAGAGGGGAAGGGAAGGAGAAAGAGAGGGAGAGAAACATCAATGTGTGGTTGCCTCTCACACACCCCCTACTGGGGACCTGGCCCGCAGCCCAGGCATGGGAATCGAACCATGACTGGGAATCGAACCAGCGAAGGTTTGTTTGCAGGCTGATGCTCAATCCACTGAGCCACACCAGCCAGAGCAGCAATTATTTTTAAAAAGAGATTGATCCTGGACTAAGCACTATAAAATCATTCATCTTCATCACATTCTGTGAGCGACAGATTTCAGCCTCAGATTGGGAAGGGAATTAGATAAGGCAATAGAGGCTCAGAGAAGTCAAGTGACTTCCCCAAAGTTTCATAGTTGGGTAAGGTGGCAGGGATCTGGTAGGAACTTGAACACAGGTTGGTTTGACTCCAGATCTCAAGTTCTTTATCACTCTACTAGATGCCCCTTCAGGAAGCATTTGATATTGCTGTATAAGAAGAATTCCAGTGTCCATGGTCAGGTGAGTGGATAAACAAAATGGAATATTACTGAGTCTTAAAAGGGAATGAAATTCATATATGCTATGACACTAACCTCAAAAACATTATGCTGAGTGAAGTAACACAGGCACTAAAGGACAAATATATGATTGCGCTCATACGAAATATATAGAATATGCAAATTCACTGAGATGTAAAGTAGATTAGAGGTCACTATGGGAAGAAGGTGGGGAACTGGGAGTTATTGCTCAAGGGGCACAGAGGTTCAGTTTGCGATGATGAAAAGCCCTGAAAGTAAAGAGTGGCGATGGTTGCGCCACGTTGCCCGCGTGGTCCGTGCCTCAGAGCTGTGTGTGGTTAAAATGGCAAAGTTTGCATGATGTATGTTTTTTTTTTTAATATATTTTTTTAAATTTTTATTTATTTATCTTTAGAGGGAAAGGGTAGGAGAGAGGGAGAGGGAGAGAAATATCAATGTATGGTTGCCTCTCATGTGTTCCCCTGCTGGGAACTGGCCTGCAACCCAGGCATGTGCCCTGACTGGGAATTGAACCGCGATCCTTCGGTTCACAGGCCCGTGCTCAATCCACTGAGCTACACCAGCCAGGCCCAAAATGCCAATTCAGTTCAAATATAGAATAAATAAATGTGATTTGTAGTACAAACAGAAGGATAAACACCAAAATAGTAAAAGTAGTAATTGCTGAGTTGCGGAAGTATGGGTGATCATGTTCTTTAAACTTCTCTGTTACTTCCAAGTTTCCATGGGGATTAGGTGTTACTTTTGTAATAATCTTTAAAAATGAAAGTTGTATTTCAAACAACCCAGGCCATCCCTCAAAAACCTGGTCACCTTTAGGAGGGAGGTAGTTTGATCTCACTAAACCTGTGCACATCTTCTTGGTTACCAGGGCCCAGAGCCTCTGTCATGCTCCATTTCATGAGACTGTCTCACTCATCCCATGGGTGTCCCCAGCCTCATTTTTCGGTTGTGGATTCTGAGGCTCACACTGGGCGAACCTTGTATCTCGGGTCATACAACTTGAGGGTGGCCATCAGGCTGCAAAACCAGACGTGGCCCTAGGACCTCTGTATGCCAGCCACTGCCCATGTCTTCAGGCTGTTCTAGCTGCCTACGGCTCCCAGAAGCTGCGGGGTCAAGCAGGTAATGTGGGCAGGCCCTGCCTTCTCCCTCACCTTGAGTATCTCCACTTTTCGGAAGGAGAGTCCCCGAGGGAAACTCAGGCTGAGCCTGACCCAGTAAGCGTCTTCTCCCGAGTTATTCAGTGTCAGCCCCATAGAGAGGCTGGCAGAGGGGCTCAGATGCAGGACTCTGGATCTAAGGGGGAGATCAGAGAAAAGTTACGGGGACCAAGGTGAAGGAAGCGGGATCCGTGGTGGGGACTTCCTGAACTGAGGATTCTGGTAGTCCAGAAAGAATAAATACACACAAAATAAGCTCCTATACACTGCCTTTGCGTAGGCAGGTGTGGATGGGGGTCTTCTGAATGGGGAAGGAGGAGGGGTGGGGAGCCTTACAGACCTTGCAGGATAGAAGGACAGCCCCAGGTTTGCTTCACATTGCTTGTCCTCTCCACAGTTCTTTTCAAAAGGGATCTGAAACAAGAAGAAAGGACCTGGAGGTTCAGGCCCCCAGACCTGGGAGGGCCTGGCCCTGGTCTCTCTGTTGGCCACTCTTCCCTTCTTACCTCCCTGGTCTCTGAGTGTGGTGAGGGTCTCAGGATGGGCTGTCTGTCCTTACCCTGCTGAACATGGAGGAATGGGAGGGCCGGGAGACAGGAATGGTTAGTTGAAGCAGCAGAACTCATGAAGAAGGCAGAGAGTTGTAGCTTAGGGCCTGGAGCTCAGCCAGGCTAGCTGTGGTCTGCCCTTCTCAGAAGCCAGCCCCCTCCCAGGCAGGTCCCACCCTCCGGATTCAGCCCAAGGCCATCTGTGCAGTCCTCCTCTGGTGGCAGCTCCTTGAGGATCAGGGTGTCCATTTCCTCTCCTGGACAGGAGACCTGGGCTTTGACCAGGCAGCTCCCACAGTTCCCTCTAGCCCGTCCCCTCCTATGGTGGGAACGCCTGCTGCACAGCCTCTGGGCTCACCTGCTTTGGACTTCTTACTGTGCTTCTTTCTCCTCTACAAACCCCATCTCCCCCTAGAACAGCTCTCTAATCAGATAAAGGCCAGTTTTTTTTTTTAAGTTTCTCCCCCCCCACCTGAGGATATGTTTATTGATTTTTAGAGAGAAAAAAAGTGTGGGGAAAGAGAGAGAGAGAGAGAGAGAGAAAAGAAACATGGATCAGTTGCCGCTGGTATGCACCCGGGAGGGACAAAGTTCCAACCAACTGACCCACCCTGCCAAGGCGAGATCAAGACTCATTTGTGCAACATTTCCAGAACTTCTGCTCTGGGCCAGGCTCCATGTTGGGTACTGGCAGTACACCAAGAACGAAATGGATACATGGCCTGTCCTCCTAATCTGGTGAGAGAAATGACCTGGCATCTTCAGGGTTATGATGAGATACGGTATCTTTAGAACATGTGGAAGAAAATTCTACCCCACACTTGGGGGTCAGGGAAGCTTCCTGAAGGAATGGCCTCTCAACTGAAATCTAAAAGATGAGCCAGAGGGAGTCAAGTGAAGAAAATGGAGAGGAAGGAAGAAAGAACTATCTACACAAAGGCTCAAGGCACAAGAGACTGTGCCCGTGCAGGAGCAGGAGCAGGAGCAGGGAGGCGTTCAGACTGGCTGGAGTGCCGTGTGTCAGAGGGGCAGGAGAGGGGAGCAGGGTCCAACTTCCACTGGGCCTTGTAAGCCCTGTTAGGGAGGTGGAGGTGGGACTGCATCCTGAGCATAATGAGCATAATGAAGTCATAGAAGTATTTTATGGTTTTTCAGCTATATGTTCTAGCAAGATTCCAGTGTCCTCTGCTTTCAGGTCACCTGCCAAGCAGCCTCTAGACTCTTTCTTGAGGGGCAAGAGTCCTGGCAGCTTCTGCTAATTACTCGAACCCAATCTCAACATTCATACAGATTCCCGCCACCCACTGGACCACAGCCAGTTCCTAAATGGACATTGAGGGCCTCTGTCTTGCTCAGCTGCCTCTCTGCCAGAAGCCAAGCACATCTCTCATTCGCCTTGAATTTACCACCATACCTTTCCTCATGCTGTTGTTCCCTTTGCTTTTCCTTTCTTCACCCATCCAAAGTCTACTTATTCTGCAGGATCCTGAGACAATGACACCTCCCCCAGAAAATGTTTTTGGATAACTGTGACCTCAGGTCTCTTTTCTACCCTGAGTTCCTATATCACACAGTTTGTCTTTTTAAAAATTAGGCTGATGGCAGACTGCTCATTGTCCCCAGATACCTTCCCTCACCTTGTCCTTCTATTTTTTAATCTGGTCTGATGACCACATGTGTTTCTCAGGCTCTTTTGTAATTAGGTGTGGCCACGTGACTATGTTCTGACCAATGAGATGTGTGCCCTGGAGAGTCTACCCATTATTCCTTCCCCTGGAGGGGCCCCAAGAGCTTCCACCCTACTACCCCTTCTTCCCGATCTTGCTCTTCTAAATTTCTCTTAAATACAAACTCCCATGAATTCCTTTGCTGCTTAAGTAAGCCATATTTGGCTTTTCGTTGCTTTAAACCAGAGACTCCTTTATAATACAGTCTTGCTAAATTAAATTTCTATTTCCTACCAATTCCCCCAGCTGATCTCCTTACCGCCCTTTGGTCTCTCGATGTCCCTTCTTCTTCCCAGAGAGAGAAATTTAGGGTGACGTTGATGGGAGAGATGAGGTCTTGAACGCAAACCTGAGGGTGGTAAGAATATATCTTATGTCAAGAATCAAACTTTTACTGCACTTCCAGGTACCTGCACCCCTTGTCCACAATTTACAAATGATGAAATTCTAGTAATTAGTTGTCCTCCTTACTAGTAGCAGAAAAAGATTTACTGGCATCAGCGTCACTTCTCGGCACACCTGTCATTCCTCAGCCCCAATTGCACTGCAGACGTTGTTAATCCACTACAGCACTTTTTTCCAGTTGAGTCCTCACAGAAGCTCCTGAATCTTTGTCAAACTGCTCTAGGCAACCATTACTAACATTCACACAATAAAAGACTATTCTAGAAATCCTAGTTCCTTAAGAGCAGAGGCGGGGCTTAGTCTTTTATGTTTTTACCAGTTCCTGACACTGGCACTTTAAAGGTGCTCAAATCACATTCACCTGAAATTTCTACCAACCCGAAGAGGTAGGCATATCATCTCCACGTTAAAGAGGAGGATAATAAGGTCTAAAAAGGTGGCATAGTTTTTCTAAGGACTAGAACTAGTAAGTGAACCCAAATCTTTCCAGCTCCCAAGTCTGAACATTCGTTTTCCCCAGCACATCACAGTTCCTCTTCTCTGGCAAATTTATGTTCAAAATTTTGAAGTTTTGTGATGGGAGGTAGGGGTGTGAAGAGGCCATGAGATGAGTTAGGAATGAAATAAAATTGAATTAATAATTGTTGAAACTAGGTGATGGGTACTTGGGATTCACTCAACGATTTCTTGTGCTTTTGTATGTCTGAAAATTCCCATAATAACAAAATATAAAACCAACTTCAAGATCTTATATACCAATCATGTACCAAATAATTGATAGTCACACCTACTTTACACAGGACCATGATGTACCAACTGACTTTGGGTGTTTTAGTAATTGTTTAAATCAATATTAAAAAACCTTTTTCTGGGATGGATGTGAATAATAAATGACCATGTGTACTTGGCAAATAATAATACACTACCCCAACTGAATATTCTGTAACTCATACAAATAATTATGGAAGCTGGGTAGCAGGATTAATACATGATGTATGAAAAAGAGTAGGAAAAATGGAAAGTACTTTGCAAACACAATCATGTGAAAAAGGTCTTTGTATGTGGATGAAGGACTAGAAGAAAACACACAAATTATTACTACTGTTGTGCAGTAGAGGAAATGGCAGTATAGAGAGATGGAAGTGACTTGTCACTCAGCTGTGACCCAGAGCTAAGTGCTGCACCTAGTCCTGCTTCTCAGGGTGTCAGCTCCTCTACCCCTTCATGTCCTAGAGCAGCCTTGCTGATTCCCTTACCGGGAAGTGGAACCAGAACTCAGTGCAGGACTTGACTAGGGTGACAGCTACGTTCCTGTTGAGTTCATGTCTCCCTCCTGGAAACAATCCCCGGCTTCTTGTCCGATGGCCATCCAGTTGCAGAGTGTAAGTGAGGTTGGTAACCAGGAGTCCTGAGCAGGGTGAAAAGGTGGGAGTTGAATGGTGGCAGATCCTGGGGCCATAAGCCTGGATTTTGGTGGGTGGGTGCACGGGGAAGGGCATAGATGTTCTGGGGAGCAGGAAGACAGTACTGACCTTTGAACTGGGACATGAGAGGCTTGACCTGGAAACAGACTGTGATGTTAACTCCTTCCTTCTTCTTGTTGCTGGTTGAATAGGAGCACTCTACTTCATGCACTGGGATCTCAGCCGGGGAGAAGGACATCTGAGTGATGATATCCACCACAGGCCGGGAGCTGCGGGGCAGAAAACAATCCACTCTCTCCCTTGGCCTTGGCTGCAATCCCCAGGCAGACCTAGAGCTCCATCTATCAGAGGCCAGGGGGATCCTCCATCTCTAAGTAGACCTCAACATCAATGTCTCCTTACAACGATAAAAATGATATGTGATTAGGGCTCCCCAATTCACTCTAGCAGTCTTCTGACCCATTTTCCATACAGAAGAGTGAGCTTTTAAAAAGAGAAATCATACTTCCATGCTTACAACCCATCCCTGATGCCACATGATACAATAAAATCCAGATTCTGTTCTATCCATGCCATACCACCTTCCTCTCCAGTCTTCCCTCCTCCACACTCGCTCTTAGCTGGCCCCATGCCAGCCATATCCGACTGCTGCCTTCCGTTGCAGCTTCGACACCTCCTGGGCTTTCCACATGGACAACTCCTAAGCCAGACTTCTTCAGGCCTGGCTGTTTCTCACCTTTTAAGTCCCAGCTCAAATATCACCTCCTCAGAGAGGCCTTTTTTTGGCTACTCAATTTATAGTAGGTACCCCTGCTATTCTCTTTCACAGTACCCTGTTCATTTCCCTCATAGAACTTATCACAATGATAATTACATCTTTATTGGCTTAATTTTTTATTATATACTTTCCCACACATTCACTCTGCACCCAGTTCAGTATTTAAGACATAGTAGGTGCTCAGTAAATATTCATTCATCATATGATGTTACATGATGCTTCCAATAAACTCTAAGATAGGGGTAAGGCAGGAGATTTAATCATCATCTCAGAGATGAGGAAACTGAGGTCCTGAGAAGCTACATGACTGGGGTAAGATCATCCAACAAGTAAATGGCAGAGCTTCAGCTTGAATCTAGGCCACTAGGTTCTAAAGCCATCACATGCTACTGCTTCTGTAGGTTTTAATATCAGATAGGCTTGGGTCCAAATCCTACTCTGTCACTGCAAAGCAGCTGCTTCGCTTGGAGTAAGGCATGAAGGCTGTATAAAAAGAAAATCCACCTCACAGGATTGGAGAGAAGACCAAATGAGCTAATGCCTATAAGCAGTTAGCACAATCCTTGTACACAGTCACTCTTCAAAGGATGAGAGCTGAAATTACTATTAGGTACAACCCAGGAGTCCCATCTTACCTCAGCACCATCACCTGACCCTTGGCCCCCACAGCCACATCTGCCAGGCCATCCCCTCCAAGGTCCTTCACCCCGTGGATGGAGCGTCCAAACCACTGAATTCCCGGGAACACCTGGATCCCTTCTATCCGCTGGGACCAAGAGAGAAATTCACGCTAAGCTAGGAAGAGGACTGGCTGGAGGGTGGGAAGGGTCAGGCCGGGGAGTGGAGTCTGGGCTTAGAGGCTTCCAGGCACCTGGGGAATGGGTTTTAATTGGCAGGCAGGGTGCCTCACCTGACTCCGCCGGTCGCTCAGCCCACCATGCTGCCCATTGAAGATGTATACAGCTCCCTGTTCCTCCAGAGGGGCTCCCACAGCCACGTCCATCAGCCTGTCCCCGTTGATGTCTGTCAGGGCAGTGATGGCTGCTCCAAATCGCCCAAGAGGGTAGCCAGGATCCCCCTGCAGCTCTGAGACCCTTTCGAACCCCCACTAGGAAGGAACAAGGTGACAAGTCCCACCTCAATCACTCAGCTTTCACAGGGTGAGGCATTTCATGTGTGAAGAACGCTAAAGAAATGTTGGGTGTGGTCCCTCACAGAATTGGGGTAATGCCATCAGACTAACCCGAGTTCAAGTCCCAGCTCCACCTCTTGCTATATGTGTGACTTTGTGGCTTTGGAAAGTACCCAGCCTTGCCAACCCGAAGTGTTCCCATTTGTAAGATAAAGCTCCTAGTACCTTGTAAGGCGATTGTGAGGATCAAATAAGAGCTTATATATAAAAGTTTTGGCACTGGGCCTCGTACAGTCTACCGTAAACGAGTATTAATTGTTGTCTATCTGTTGATCTAAAGATCGTATGTCCGATCATATGTCTGATTAACACAGGATCAGACAGGGAAAGCCTTTCAAAGTAACTGGGACCTGCGCAGGCCCGGGAATCTGTTTCTCCCACCCCCTCAGCTCAGTGGTCTGACCCCCACCTGCTTTCTCTGGTAGATAAACACTCGGCCTCCTCTCTGCTCCCCATAGAACAGGGGGGCTCCAATCAGCAGCAGCTCTGTCTCCCCATCCTGGTCTATGTCAATGCCACACAGCTCACCACCGAAATAAGAGCCAATCTGCAAGGAGAAGAAGATGTTTGAGGACGAGCCCGTGAGCAGGATACACCTCTTTCCTTGGCTACATCCACTGTCTCAAATGAAAGTTTGCATTCTGGATCCCACTTAGAGCCTGTAAGTTGGGTTCTTTGAGGTTCAGTTTCTGTAACTGGCAAGTGGGGATGACAAAGTTTACCTCAGAGGGCTTCGTGAGGAACAAATGCGATGGTGCTTGCACAGGGCCTGCCACACAGCAGGTAGGTAAGTGTTCAGAAGGCAGCAGGGAGCATCAACACTGTCATACCAGCCCCTGTCCTGCAGCTCCCGGGGCCCACTCACCTGGGTTCCATTTATTTTCTGTATCTGGCTCCACTGTCTTTTGTCCTTGGACTCTTGGAACAACAGCACCCGCCCCGTATGCTGGAATCGGGGTGCTCCAGCTGCCAGCAGTGACTTGAGACCTTGGGAGGGCAGCCAGGTCACTGTGTAACCTGAGGAGAAAGGATGGGACTTGGAATTAGCAAGACAATGACTGCCTTGGAAGAAGGTAAAGCCCAGGGGAGAGGGGGTAAAGACCCTGGGAAACTGGGTTAGTAGCAAAGACACATTGAAACATCCAGAAGACTTTCTTCTGAGAAGAGGAGCCATGTGCTCTGAGCAATACAAATCCTCCCCTCTTGATCCAAGGCTGCATTCCTCAAATCGTGGACAACACATACACCCAAGGAAAGCAGCCATGAGTTAAATATGGTGCATCTTCCTGAGCCTCAGTTCACCTGAGGGTTGGTAAGTGAGATTATATTTTTAAAAACATAATAAAATAGGGGGGGCGGTGGGCTGGGGGTGAGGAGGGCAAGAGGGAAAAATTAGGACAACTTTAATATCATAAACAATAACATATTAAAAAACAAAATAAAAAACACAAAACGGGATATATTAGTAAGAAGAATGCAAAATTTGCACAAATATTAAAGATAAAGCAGGAAACTTGACAAAATTTCCTGTTTAAAGATATTGCTTCAGGCTATCTTCATACATCACACCTCCTGTGGCAAGGTTCTGGCCCCTCCCTTACAGCATTGATGAGGAAATGCTTCGGGAAAACAACTAGCAGTTAGGCTAGAGCCAGGAGCCACCCAATAGGAATGCTGTGCTTCAGAAAGGAAGGAACTGACTCAATTGGATCTTCTCTTCATAGAGAAGTGGAATATGAGTGGGAAAAGCAGAGATGTCTGCGACTCTATAGCACATGAGAGGAAGAGTGAGGAGGCTGAACCACTCTCCTGTTCATTCATGTGCATTGCTGAAGCACAGGGCTCAAGAACTCACCTTTTGCAATTGGAGAGACAGGTTTTAATTCTAGCACCACTACTCCCTAGCTGTATGATCTTGAGTAAATTGCTATGCTCTGAGACTCAGTTTTCTTATCTAAAAAAAAATGGGGTAGTACCAACCTTATAGCGTGGTTCTGAGGAGTAAATAAGACCAAGGATATAAAATGCTTAGACATCTAAACTAATACCTAAAGGATAGCAACACAATAGGCTCTCAAGATTATATTTATTCATATAGATGTACATATGTGTGTGTGTGTGAGGGGAATCTCCCAAAAAACAAAATTTATTTATAAAAAATTGTGTATTCTTATATGTTTAAACTTGAGTCACCTTCAAAGTGCTCCCCATTTAATGTAGTATACCCATCACGACATTTTTTCCACTGTTCAAAACAGTTTTGAACTCATCTATTTTGATGCCTTTTAGTGCTGCTGCTGTTTTTTGTTTCACCTCTTCCACATCAGCAAAACATTTCCCTTTGAGGACTTTTTTCATCCAGGGAAACAAACAAAAAAAAATTCTCTCAGGATGAGATTGGGTGACTATGGAGGATGGGGCATGGGGGTCAGGCCATTTTTGGTCAAAAACTGCTTAACGTTCAGCACGGTGTGGCCAGGTGTTTTTTTTTTTTTTTTAACATGATTAATACACAGGTGAGGGGTTATTAAAAGAAGAGTTAAGAATGTTATAACCATATTTAAAATCTGAGTTTTATTTATGCTGTTGCTTAATTGCTTTCATTTATTTTTTTTGAAAGTCAGCCTGAGTGATTCCCTGACCCCTAAAAGCAAAAGAACTCCATATAAATTCCCCATCATGAAATGGGCAAACACATTGAAAGAGTCTTCAAAAAAACTCATTGAGGCCAAACTCAGCTTCTCACAACAATGCCAGCTGGTACACTGATATAGATGGATTCCTAGGACACTCATCTAGCAGGGGAAGCCTGTATTGCAAAGGGCCGCCCTCCGGAAGATAATTCTGGGTTTCTTTTTGGTCCCCCCTCGTGTAGTGGGCTGGGTGCCTAACTTTGGAGCCACACTGCCAGCTCTTCTGCAGGATGCTGCAGAACGAAAAGCCACCTTGCAGACCCAGGTGTGAGCACTGCAGTGCGCCAGCACAGGCTTTGGGGCTGGACTACCCTGGCTCCACCTACCAGTTTTGTGACCCTGGGCAAGTTATTTATTTATTTGTAAAGATTTTATTTACTTCTTTTTAGAGAGAGGGGAAGGGAGGGAGAAAGAGAGGGAGAGAAACGTTGATGTGTGAGATATAGTTGCCTTCCACATACCCCCAACTGGGAACCTGGCCTACATCTCAGGCATGTGCCCTGATTGACGGTACTCAGTCCACTGAGCCACACTAGCCAGGGCTGGGCAAGTTATCTAACCTATCCAGTTTCTTCATCTGTAAACTAGAGATAATAAAAATGCCAACTCACAGAGTTGTTGTGAAGATAAAATGAGATAAAATATGTTAATACATGCCATGCACTTAGAACAGTGTCTTGCTCAGAAAAGAATGTCAAAAAAAGAAAAAATCAGAGGGCAGCCTCCCTTAGAAGGGTAGGTACCAGGTGAATGGCATAAATTTTCTTGAGGAAAGAACTTGATAAGATCTTAGTGTTCTGAGAGTTTAATAAAGGAGTGGCCCATGCCCAGACAAAGGTCATGGGTGAGTCAGGCTGGTTCTCAATCTATGAGAAGGTAGAACCTGGAAGCAGTCCTCTTCCAGGGGGCTACTGGAGCTGTTTTGGGCCTTGGGACATGCTGACTACATGAACGTAAACAAAAAGAGCTATAACCTCTGAGCATAAAGGTGAGGCCCTTCTGCAGTCTGAGATGGCCATCACCTTGGGTAGGCAAGCATCTACAGAACTGGGCAGGACAAGACTGCAACAGTGGCACCAGGAAGCAGAGGCACACAATAGCAACTGTGGATTGACCAGACTCATTTCCTTCGTGCTTGGCATCTGAAGAACTCTGGAGACTCAGTCCCTGGAGTTCCTGGACAATTCAACTGGAGGAAGCCTCAGTGAGTTGCTGCTGGTCCTCTTACTAATGAGGCAGGTTGTTTTCAAATGGACCTGAGATTTAATTTAGAGGTATGACTAAGTGACAACACAAAGAGGTCACTGCCATTGAAAGAAGTTTATTACTTACAGCTCCCCAAAGCAGGAAGCAGGCAGGCAGGCCATGCCGGGCCAAAGGGAGAAGCACTAGGCTTAGTAAGGAGGCAGAAGGAGTGACGGTGAGTATGGCCTAAACCTTTGTTGTTGTTTCTGAGGGAAGGAATGAGTGAGGCAGGAGAGTCAAGCTTGAGCAAGTTTAGGATTGGATAGTTTGAGTAGTGCTGTCAGGCTTCGGGCTGCAAGGATACCTGGCCCTGGCGTGATTTAGGTCAGGGGGAATGTTGATTTGGTTTGCCAAAGTCAGCTAAAATGGGCAGTTGGGGCTACAGCCTCTGAGTTGGTTGGCTGGTATATGCAAGGCCTGCTCAGGGCCATGTTGTTTACTCTCTGTAGGAATGAGCTGGCCTTGGGAGGGGCAGTCTCTCCAGGATTAGCAAGGCTTCAGGATATCAAGGTCCCATAAAGTACAGAAAATAAAAATATGATTAATGCACAGGTGAGGGGTTATTAAAAGAAAAGTTGAGAATGTTATAACCATATTTAAATGAATTTGGTAAATAAATTTTTAGATTCAAAGACTTTTTTTTTTAAAGATTTTTATTTATTTATCTTTAGAGGGGAAGAGTAGGAGAGAGGAAGAGGGAGAGAAATATCAATGTATGGTTGCCTTTTGTGTGTCCCATGCTGGGAACTGGCCTGCAACCCAGGCATGTGCCCTGACTGGGAATCGAACCGTGATCCTTTGGTTTGCAGGCCTGCGCTCAATCCACTGAGCCACACCAGCCAGGGCTGTTATAACCATATTTAAAATCTGAGTTTTATTCATGCGGTTGCTTAATTGCTTTCATTTGTTTTTTGAAAGTCAGCCTGAGTGATTCTCTGGTCCCTAAAAGCAAAAGAACTCAACATAAAGGAGAAGTACTCACCCAAATATCCTTCTTTCACTTCTTGTGTCAGTGGCTCATTCCCAACAAATGTATTATCCTGTAGGTCTGCCTTCAGGTCTAGAAAGCCCCCGGCCCAGTCCTTGGCTCCAACTGTTCCCACAACGCCATGGCCCTGCCCAGGGGAGGAGACAAGCAGGGTCAAAGCAGGGACAACTGCATTCCCACAAGAACACTTGGCCCATTGCTTCAGGCCTGCCACTCACCCTGCGGAGGTCAGCGCTGATCCCACTAGAAGACAGCTCCATGTTGAAGGATGTCAGGTCATGTTTGCTTGTGCCTAAGAAAAAAGGAGAGGAGAATGGGTTGAGACCCAAGGAGCAGTAAAAACAGTGATATCCAGTAAAGCACAGAGAGAGAAGCACAGCATTTGCAAGATAGAAAGAGCATGAATTTTAGAGTCAGACAGACTGGGAAGCTTGGAGTCTCAGTGACACTCCATGAATCCAGATGGGTATCCAGTTACTCCAATCATCATGTCGAAGATGCAGCACTTGATTTCTGTTCCTACTCAGACTTCCCCATTTCAGTGGATGCCACCCCGACCCACCTGGTGAGTCATGCTAAAAACCTGGGAATAATCCTTGATTCTTCCCTGTCCCCCTGTTCTATCTCCAATATATCATTAAATCACAGTGGTTCTGCCTTCTAAATACATCTGAAGAGTCTGCATTGCTACCACAGTAGTGCAAGCCAATCTCATCTCTTCCCTGACTAATGTGGTAATTTACTAATTTGGTCTCTGACTCCATTCTGTCTTTCCATGCCTTTTTTCCATGGAGTAAGTCAGAGTAAACTTTCTAAAAAAAAGGTATATCAGACCAATCTTTCACCTTCTTAAAAACACTTTATTAGTTCTTCTTGATCTTTAGACAAAAAATTCAAAGTCCTGTTGGGCCTTGAATGTCCCTGCCTATCTCTCCAACCTTTCTTCTCCCTTACTCACCATATTCCCATCACTTTCTGACCTTTCTTTCTATTCCTCCAGTATGCCTTCCCCATCTCTGGGCCATAACACCTGCTCTTCTCTCTGACTGAAATGCCCTTTGTCCACATTCTTCATATGGCTGCTTGATTCTCATCTTGCATGTTTTAGTTAAAAGTCATGTCATAGATGGTGGGTAGAAAATAGACAGGGGGAGGGCAAGAATAGTGTGGGAAAAGTAGAAGCTAAAGAATTTATGACACATGGACATGAACTAAAGGGGGGGATGTGGGTGGGAGAGGGTGTATAGGGTGGAGGGGAATGATGGGGGAGAAATGGGACAACTGTAATAGCATAATCAATCAATAAAATATATTTTTTTAAAAAAGTCATGTCAGAGTGAATGTTACCTCAACTAAAAAAGGCATCTTCCTTGAAAAGTCTATCTAAAGTGTCTTCCTCCAGTTAAGACTGTCTCATTTTCTTTTTCTTTTCTTTTTTTCTTTTAGAGAAGTACATGGGAAGAAACCCCTAATCCAGGCTTGGGGACTAGTGAGAACTTGCTAAAGGAAGTGACATCTAACCTAATACCTAAAGAATGAGTAAGGGCAGGTCAGGAGAGAAGATAAAGGCTACAGATAATAAGAGCTACAATTTAGTGAGTGCCTACAAGGTACCAAGCAATTTGCTAAGCAGTTGTTAGGGGATGAATTGTGTTTCCTAAAAAAGGTATGTTGAGACTTCCAGTCAAGATGGAGGAGCAGGTAGACACTCTTTGCTTCCTTGCACAACCATAGAAAGAATTACAACTAGATCTCAAAACAAATAACACTCAGAATCAACAGCAAATTGAGCTGTATGGAAGTCTGACAACCAAGGATTTAAAGAAACCACATTCATCCAGATGGGTAAGAAGGGTGGAGTCATGGAGACTGGCCAAGAGGCGTGCAGGTGCGGTGTAGTGAGGAGAGGTGATGGTGGTGGCAGAACAGATGAGGCCACATTCACATATGGTGGATAAAAATTAGAAGGGATACCTTGGGAGCCAGTGATCACAGCCCCAGGCACAGCCCAGGATCCAGTGCCAGGAAGATAAATCCCCATAACTCTGGCTGTAAAAGCCAGTGGGGGGTTGGGCAGTGAAGAAACTGCTGGATTTTCAGGAGACTCGGCTTAAAGGGCCCACACAGACTTAGAACAAACACAAACTCACCCACTCTGGGATTCAGCACCAGAGCAACCAGAGCAACAGCTGGGAGGCTGCCAGTCACATATGGGAAGTGGGTGAAGTGACTGGAAATGGGGTGAGTGCTGGGAAAATCTCCAGAAGCCAGGCAGTGGCATTGTTCCCTCTCTGAGCCCTGCCCCTGCAACCTGAAGCAGGTTGCCTTGCCCTGGTGATTACCTAAGACTCTGCCCCACACAATTTACAGGTGACTTTTCTTTTTTTTAGGAAAAGATTTTATTTATTTATCTTTAGCAAGAAAGGAAGGGAGGGAGAAACAGAAGGAGAGACACATCAATGTGTGGTTGCCTCTCATGGGCCCCCTACAGGGGACCTGGCCCATATCCAAGGCATATGCCCTGACTGGGAATCAAACTGGCAACCCTTTGGTTCACAGGCTGACACTCAGTCCACTGAGCCATACCAGCCAGGGCTACAGGTGCCTTTTCTACAATAGGCCATGCTACTAAGACAGGGAGTCAAAGCAGTTCTATCTCATACACAGAAACAAAAGAGAGAGACTGCCAAATTGAGGAGACAAAGAAATATGGCTCAAATGAAAGAATAGGAAAAAAAACCTAAATGAAACAGAGATAACCAACCTATCAGACTCAGAGTTCAAAACTCCGGTGATCAGGATGCTCGAAGAACTCACTGAGTATGGATAGCAACATCATAAAGGAAGAAATGAAGATTACACTAAATGAAATAAAGAAAATTCTACAGGGAACCCTCAGTGGAGGGGAGGATGCTAGGATTCAAATCAAGGATTTGGAACATAAGGAAGAAATAAGCATTCAACCAGAGTAGTAAAAAGAAAAAAGAATTAAAAAAAAAAAACAAGTATAGTATAAGAACCCTCTAAGACATCTCTAAACATACCAACATCTGAATCATAGGGATGCCAGAAGAAGAAGAGAAAGAGCAAGAAATTGAAAACTTATTTGAAAAAATAATGAAAGAAAACTTTTTTAATTTGGCGAAAGAAATAGACATAGAAGTCCAGGAAGCACACTGAGTCCCAAACAAGTTGCACCCAAAGAGGACCACACCAAGACATCATAATTAAAATGTCAAAAGTTAAAGATAAAGAGAGAATCTTAAAAGCAGCAAAAGAAAAGCAGAGAGTTACCTACAAAGGAGTTCCCATAAGAATGTCAGCTGATTTGTCAAAAGAAACTTTGCAGGCAAGAAGTATTCAAATTGTTGAAAATCAAGGACTCACAACCTAGACTACTCTATCCAACAAAGCTATCATTCAGAATGGAAGGGCAGATAAAGTGCTTCCCAGACAAGGTAAAGTTAGAGGAGTTCATCATTGCCAATTCATTATTACATGAAATATTAAAGGGGCTTATTTAAGAAAAAGAAGATGACCAAAACTGTGAACATTACAAGGGTAACAAATCCACAGCTATCAACAACTGAATCTAAAAAAAACAAAGTAAGCAAACAACCAGAACAGGAACAGAATCATAAATATAAAAATTGTTAGGAGGGTTATCATCTGGGAGTGGGAAGGGTGACAGTGGGGGAACAGGTACACAGAATAAGAAGCATAAATGGTAGGTACAAAATAGACAGGGGGCTGCTAAGAATACTATAGTATCCCAGTCAGGGCAAGTGCCTGGGTTGCAGGCCAGTTCTCAGCAAGGAATGCTCGAGAGGCAAGCATACATTGATATTTCTCTCCCTTTCTCCTTCCCTTCCTTTCTAAAGATAAATAAATAAAATCTTTAAAAAACAAAAACAAAAAAATTCTTAAAAAAAAAGAATACTATAGGAAATGGAGAAGCCAAAGAGTATATGTGCATGACCCATGGACATGAACTAAGTTGCGGGGGTTGCTGGAGGGAAGGGGGTACCAGGCAGAGGGGCAAAGGAGGAAAATTTGGGACAACTGTAATAGCATAATCAATAAAATATATTTAAAAGCGTGTTGAAGTCCTAACCCCTAATACTTCAGAATGTGACCTTATTTGGAAATATGGTCTTTAAGAGGCAATCAAGTTAAAATTGGGTCATTAGGGTGGGCTCCAATCCAATATGATTGATGTCCTTATAAAATGGGAAATTTGGACGCAGAGATAGATGCATACAGAGAGAAGATAACATGAGGACACACAGAAAGAAGACAGCCATGTGACTGGCGCAATTCAGTACAAGTCAAGGATTGCCAAGGATTACTAGCAAACACCAGAAGTTAGAAAAGGCAAGGAAGAATTTCTCTTCTAGAACTGTCAGAAAGAGCATGGCTCTGCTGATCCCTTGATCTTCATATCTAGTTTCTAGAACTAAGAGATAACAAATTCCTGCTGCTTTAACCACTTTTTTTTTGTACTTTGTTATAGCATACCTGCAAAAGATTGGTATTATTATCCCCCTTTAACAGAGAACAATGAGCCTCAGGGAAAATGACCTGGCTGAGGTCACACTGCACAAGAGTCGATTCTTGAGGAGGTCTGCCTCGTTCTGCTATATACACCACATTGCTTCTTGAATTCTCACATTCCCCCTTCCTGGACACAGGACCAAGGTATTTCAGTAAGATGTGGAGGCTGGGCCAGAAGTTACCAAAGTGCTGAATGGAACACGAAGGCTGTGTCTTAGAAAAGGGCATTTCCCGTGGGAACCATGTACCTTCCTGCAGACTAGGCTTCCTGGGGAAATACCTTCCCATAGCCAGTCCTCCATCTGGTAATGCCAATCAAAATCTTCTCTTATACTGGACCAAGGAAGGGGGCCTACGGAATACTTGCAATTGGCCCCAGCCTGCTTGCCCATCTTAAGTAATTTGAGTCCTAGGAAAAGTGAAAACGAGAGAGCTGAGTCCTTCTACAGGGCTCAGCTGACACCAGCAAGACAAGGTCAGTTTTGGGCCCCACCCAGGACCAAGCTAAATTTCAAGAAGATAGAATTTCAGAGGGAATAGAGGTTGCTCCTGAATCGCCATCTCCTAAATTCCCACTCAAGGTCTTTTTTAGGAGAGCTCTTAGCTCACTGTCAGATACTGAGTAAATGCTTCAAACTATTATTCAGTGTGTCTCTAACCTAATATCCCAAGATGAGTTTCTGTATACGATCTCCTGAAATCTCTCTCCAAGGTCTACCACTTACCCTCAATGACATAGATCTTCTTTTGCAGCTCAGTGAATAGATCTTTAAGCTTCTCAAATGTGTTCAGAATCTTTACAAAGTCTTTAGTGGGTGTTGAGGCAAATTTGTGGAGTGTCTCCTGACTTTTCGTGGTCACAAAATGCTTTCCGATCTGTGAGGGAGAGAAGAGTGAAGTGCTGACATCCCCAGAATCTCAGACCAATTTTCTACTATTTTCACAAGACCATGGCCCCACAAAGAAAGGGGACAGGGTTCAGGAATAGGAGAGGGAAGATGAGATGTAGGAAGAAGCCAGAGGCCTGGGGTCAGGGGCCCATACCCCAATGATGTAGCGGATGATGTCTTTGGCCATGTCAATGTTGCCATTGTCGGTAGCTTCCCCATCAGTGATGATGATAAGCACTCTGGTGGCATCTGGGCGGGCCCCGAGGTCCTGCTGGAATACGTGGGTCCTGCATCCAGGAAGAGGGAATATGAGAGACTTCCCCAAAATCATATGAAGTCTCCCCTACCGCTTCCTTCTTTCCCTAAGTCATTTCCCTGCTGATTATGCAAAAGCTTTTCTCACATTCCTCAGTAGCTATTCCCAGCCTTCCAAGTTCTTTACTGAACCTCCTTTCTTGCCCTTGCTGCCATGCCTCTCTATCTAAACCAGTATCTCCACTGAATTCTGAGTAGTCAGCAAGTTGTCCTAGAGTCTATGGGTGGTGAGGGGGAGATTTTGTAAGGGGAAACTCTGGGCTTCCTACCCTCCATTTCAATCACATGGCAACTATCACTTCAATCAGATATGCTGGTGATTTAGGTGAGATTTCAATAGAAAAAAATGGGTTCCATGGCCAAAGAAAACTGGAAAGTCACTTGTCCAGAGAAAGCTCATATAGCACCTTCTATGCCACCCCTCCCATCCCAGGCAGCCCATGGATCTCTGCTGCAGCAAGTTTCCTAGGGATGTGAAATAGCTAATTTCTGTGTTGGTTTCCTCTTAAATTCATATGACATGAGTTCCTCAAGGAAAGGACCATGTTTGATTTTCTGCTGTATCTCTGACTGCTGACCCAGAGTAGGTGCTCAGTGCATGTAAAATAATAAAAGGAAGGGAGGACTGAATACTGGATGGGCCAACTCTCCCAATTCCTGCCCTGTCCACAGCCTCCTTATGATGCCAGATAGGTTGCCCACAGCTTTTGCCGGGACAACAGTTGTATTTGAACCATCTGATCCTTCTCTCTCCACCCCACAGCTAACCAGAGATGGACAGTTGATCCAAGAGCAGCCAATTCACAACCCTTGCCTAGGACATGACCTGCCTTAGGAGTGGAAGCTGAAAGTCATAATGAGAGGCCACAGTGGCAGGTGGAGGAGATAGAGAGAGGAGGGCTGAAGAGTTACTTGGAAGCTGCCAAAGACAGAGGAGCTCTGGTGGGCAGGGCCAGAAACACCTGCTGTTAAGACTTACAGTTCTGTCTTGGATGCAAAACTTTTCCTTTTTTCCCATAGATTTGTTTTGAAAACCACTTACTTTTATTTTTACTTTATTTTATTTTTTAGCATTTAATTTATTTTTATTCTCACCCGAGGACATGCTTATTGATTTTAGAGAGGGGGGAAGGAAGGAAGAGAGAGAAGGAAAGAAACATCAATGTGAGAGAGATCGATTGGTTGCTTTTCACACATGCCTGACAGGGGACTGAACCTGCAACCTAGGCAGGTGCCCTGACCAGGAATTGAACCTTCAACTTTCCAGTTTATGAGAGAACACCCAACCAACTGAACCACATCAAACAGGGCTTTCATTGACTTTTTAAAAATTGATTTTAGAGAGAGAGAGAGAGGCAGATAGAAACATCAATTTGTTGTTTTGCTTCTTTATGTATTCATTGGTTGATTCTTGTGTGTGCCCTGACCAAGTGATTGAACCTGCAACCTTGGCGTAGGGGCGATGCTCTAACCAACTGAGCTACCTGCCCAGGGCCAGCAAAACATTTCTTTAACCTCCATCCACACAGACATGGCCTATCATAGGTCCTGTTCATGGATTTCCACCCCATTTTAAACCATCTCATCTGCATTTTTCAATAGCCTCCTAACTGGCCCCCTTGCTTCCATCCCTGACACCTCCACAGTCTAATATCTACCCTGCAGCCAGAGGGATCCTTTAAAAACATAAAGCAGATCATCACTCCTCTGCTCCAAACCTCTGACAACTTCTCATCTTACTTAGAAGAAAAGCTCAAATCCTTGCTATGGCCTTCAGCTCATCCAGACATCCACAGTCTCTCTGACCTCCTTTCCCACTAGTTTCTCCCCTTACTTGCTTCTTTTCAGCCACACTGGCTTCCTGGCTTTTCTTGGAACATCCCAAGCATCTCATCTCAGGGCCTTTGCTATTTCCTCTTCCTGGAGTGTTCTTCCCCCAGGTTTCCACATGGCTTGCTTCCTCACCTCCAACAAGTCTTGGTTCAAATGTAATTTTCCCTGATCTTTCTATTGAATATTACTTTATTATTTAATCAAATTTATATCTCCTACTGTATTATCTAATTTACTTATTTATCCTGTTTATTGAATTTCTCTCACTTACTAGGGTGTTAATTTCCAAGAGGTCAGAGATTTTTCTTTGTTCCATTCGCTACTATAGTCCCAGCACCTGGAATGTGGCAAACAACCACCTGCCAGCCAAAGCCAGCTAACAGCTTGTTTTTATGCTGTCCATGAGCTAAAATTTTTTAAAAAATATTTTTATCTTTAAAGGGTTACAAAAATAAACAAAGAATAATATGCGACTGACACTGTATGTGGCCAGAAAAGTCTAAAATATTTACTATCTGGTCCTTTACAGAAAAAAATTTGCCAACTCCTAATCTGGAACACTGCCTGGCACACAGCCAGATGATCAAGAAGTATTTATGAAATAAATTTCCATGATTGCTCTCTTTTGCTCCCACATTTGACGCTTTTCAGGGTGTCTTCCCCTCCTGTGGTGACCTTTTCTCTAAGAACTGCCCCTTTCTCAGGGAGAGACCCTAGAATCCATGTTTGTGTTGTGTGGCTCTACACCATAAAGTAGACCAAGGCCATAGCTGGGTGGACCCATGGACGCCTAACCCAGGCTTAGCCAATCATTTTCTCAGCTGGAGTCTGAAATTCAGGTAAAGGAACCGAGGCTGCCATTTTTTCAGGGAGCATCACTTAACTGCGTATCCACCAAAGCTGTCTACAGAGAGAAAAGAATGAAGTGAACATGACAAGTCAAGGGAGCCCCAGAAGGAAAGATCTGGAAACACACATGCAGAGCTTTGAGACATATACCACATGCATGTTTAACTTATGCAAATTCAACTATACATGCTTGGCAAAGAAATGAAAATGAGAGAAATAAGTATAATAGTACAGGAGATCCTTCTGGCTATTTCATTCAACTGGAGAGTATACCCAGGGGGTACATGGCATAGGAGCTATAATTCTCTTATTCCTCAAATTGGTCTCAGTTTCCATGGCTAGTGTAATGTTTAAAAATATGTATTTAAAAATATACAGTATGGCCCTTCAACATAATCCAGCTATGTTCCTTTAGGTCTCAATTTAAACACATTAATCTGATCCAACTTCAGGGGAATAAATTTCTGCGGTAAATTTAGGAAATTAAGATATGCTCATTTTCGGCCCTGGCTGGTGTAGCTCAGTGGATTGAGCGCAGGCCTGCGAACCAGAGGATCGCGGTTCGATTCCCAGTCAGGGCACATGCCTGGGTTGCGGGCCAGTTCCCAGCGGGGGACACACGAGAGGCGACCGTACATTGATATTTCTCTCCCTCTCTCCTACCCTTCCCCTCTAAAGATAAAGAAATAAAAATCTTAAAAAAAAAAAAGATATGCTCATTTTCGGTGTGGAACTTGAATATATTAAATTTTATGAACAATTCAAGGAATTCTTCAAGGATAATTTTGACTATTTGTTCATACACTGATTTCAAAGCTGGTCCCCGTCTGGGGGCAGGCAATTCTACTGAGGCTTCCATGGTTCACAATCACTTTCCAAGTCCTGGTTCAAGTCCATTGTGAGGCTGGCCATACTCCCTGTCCCAGAGGTTGATGAGCTATCCCTGCAATATCTCTTTGGGATTTATTTAGTCAGTATAAAATCAATTTCTGTTACTTACAGTCCAGAACCTAGACTAAAGTTGCTCCACTTGAATTCTTTTTTTTAAAAAGATTATTTGTTTATTTATTTTCAGAGAGAGGGAAAGGGAGGAAGAGAAACATCAACACATGGTTGCCTCCTGAGTGTCACCTACTGGGGACCTGGTCCGCAACCCAAGCATGTGCCCTGACTGGGAATCGAACTGGTGACCCTTCGGTTTGCAGGCCCGAGCTCAATCTGCTGAGCCCCAGCCAGGGCTGAATTCTTACAATAACCTTCCCCTTGCTGATCCACCTATTGAGCTCTACATATCAACTTAAAGAAGCTAGTGCACACAGAACAACTGATGGATGGGCTCTCTCTTGCAAAAGGGAACTCACGCCACATAGTGTATGGCACCAAAGGTGTTGGTCAATTGGCGCATGTGTTTCACGTTGGCCAGCAGAACATCGGGGTCCTTCAGCTTCATATAATCCAAGAAATTAAATTCTGTTTTGTAGGTTGTGGAAAACTGAACAGCAGCAAACTGTAAGAATAAAGAAGAAATGAAACAGTATATATCCCCTCTCACTTGTCTGCTGTAATCATTACTTCTTTTTTAAAAAAATTTATTGATTGATTTTAGACAGAGAGAGATCAGTTTGTTGTTCCACTTATCTATGCATTCATTTGTTTTTCATGTATGTGCCCTGACCAGAGATCAAACCCACAACCTTGGTAATTTGGGAACATGCTCTAACCTACTGAGCTACCTGGACAGGGCCTCCAATCACTACTTATTATCCGGGACCTGGGCAACCCCACTCCACATCCCTGGTCTCAAATCATTCTTCTTTTTTAAATCTTCATCCAAGGATTTTTTTCCCATTGCTTTCAGAGAGTGGGGGAGGGAGTGAGAGAGAGAGAAACATCAATATGAAAAGGAAACATTAATTGGTTGCCTTCTCATACATGCCCCAGCTGGGGATCAAATCCACAACCTGGGTATATGCCCTGACCAGGAACTGAACCTGCAACCTTTCGGTCTACGTGACAATGCTCCTGCCAACTGAGCCACACTGGCCAGGACTCAAATCATTGAAAATAAACAAACACAAAAATAAAATTAAATAAACCTCTGACCCTTTATGTAGTACAGTCACTGGGCTCAGTTTCTCTGGGTCTGTCTCTGGGTCTTTCCCACCAAGAGGAAAGGTTCCCAGTAGCCATAATTCTGCTGAGTGACCCTGCTAAATAGGATACAGTTGGCTTGGCCAGTAATAAGGGCCAGTAATAACTTTTTCTCTGAGAATTTGGGATTTGCAATGGGAGGGGTTAGTTGAGAGAAAGATTAAGAGAAAAAAAGAAACCTCCTGAAACTTTAACACGTGAACTTAAGAGCTTTCCACAGGCCCACGTGATCCAAAGAAGCCAAGGGAGTCATTCTACAGAAAGAAAGAGAAGAGGGAAGCAAAAGCCAAAAAGAAACAGAAATGAGAACTAGAGAAAATTTCAGAAGCTTTCTACTTCTTGGTTCTTGTCCCTTCCAGAGATCCAATTATAGCCATGCCCTTAGCTTCTAGAGACACCTCTTACTAAATTTTCCTTTTATGCCTTAGCCTGGTTTGGGTAGACATCTGTTGCCTATAACCAGGAATCTTAACTGTTATATTTACCTGGTAGGAAGAGTTGCTGAGTTTCTTCATCACATCCTTCATGAAGTCCAGAATTTTCTGAAATTCGTATTGCTGCAAGCTCATTGAGCCATCAAACAGAAATACCAGGTCCACATTGCCCTTTAGACATTCTACAGAAGCCAGACACAAAGGGACTTGGTAAAGTGTCTCTGATGGCTGGTCTGCTTGTGCTGGTTCCCATGTATGGGCAGCCAGTTGGAGGTATTTTTACCCACTGGATCCCCAGTTCCTTACCCTGGTAACCAGGACGCCCTTGCAGCACAGGACCATTCAGATTCTGGTGGAAGAGGTAACACAGGCCACTTAGATAGATATTCTGGTCACATGTCCGAGACAGCCCAGGGTCACAAGCCTGAAGGAAACAAAAATAAAAGGGTCACAGCTTCCTCTTGCTATGTTTTTTGGTTATCATCAGTCAAGAACAAAAACCTTCAGGGTCATCGTCTCCTGACCTCACACCCTACATCCAACTGGTTATTGAGCCAAGGTACTTCCGCCTCCCGATCTCTCCTACCAAATCTCCATCCCTACTACCAATGTTCTATACCAGTGGATGCTCACCGCCTAGAGAGTAAAAGCTAAAATCCTTAGCTTGGCATTCATGTTGTTTACAGCTGGGCACTATCCTGCATTTCCAGGCCCATCCCCTTCCATTCTAATCACACATTTTGTGTTTAACCAAATCAAATGACTCACTATCCCCAGAATATACAATGGTGTGCCTTTCATTTATGACTTCTCTTTCCTGCCAGACTGCAATTTCTTGAAATTCAGGGCTCCTGTCACGATCATCTTTGTATTTCACTCCCCTTCCCCCATCATAACCTAGCACAGTGTGTGACATATAACAGCAGCTAAGTAAACAAGCTCCAGTTAAATACAATCAATATTTCACTCAGTCTTCTATTTCTCACGTAGCTGTCACATGCTGCTGGAATGACTTGTAAAGAGCAATAGACTTGGAATCAAATGGGAATTTGATTCAAATCCTGGCTCTACCTCTTTAAAACCATTTAACCTTGGCCAAGTCTCTCCCCTTTGGCCCTGTTTTCTCATGAGTAAAATGGGTACACTAATTCTTTTTTTTCCATCTATTCCATATTTTATTATTATTTTTTAAATATATTTTATTGATTATGCTATTACAATTGTCCCATTTCTCCCCCATCATTCTCCCCACTCTGCACACCCTCTCCCACCCACATTCCCCCCTTTAGTTCACGTCCATGTGTCATAAGTTCTTTAGCTTCTACGTTTCCCACACTATTCTTGCCCTCCCCCTGTCTATTTTCTACCCACTATCTATGCTACTCATTCTCTGTACCTTTTCCACCCTCTCCTCCTCCCGCGCCCCTGTTGCTAACCCCTCCATATGATCTCCATTTCTGTGGTTCTGTTCCTGTTCTAGCTGTTTGCTTAGTTAGCTTTTGTTTTACGTGTGGTTCTTAATAGCTGTGAATTTGCTGTCTTTTCACTGTCATATTTTTGATCTTCTTTTTCTTAGATAAGTTCCTTTAACATTTCATATAACTCACCTGTCTTGAGGGTTAAGAAATAAAGCAATGTTTTCCAAACTTTAGGCATTTGTGTACCACTTCACAATTTCTGCCCTACAGTATATCATTCATACTATTGTTTACTTAAGATTTTATTTACTTTAAATTTACTTAAAAAACTTTAGCCTTACCCTAAGCAATACAGTCTAAGAAATCATGAACTTGATGTGCTTGTATATTTTTCCTACTAATCTATTAAATAAATATATAACAAAACATTAAGTTTGTGTACCACCAAAAATCATCTTGAATATCAATTGTTAATAGATATATAATATTCAGAAGAAAACTTAGGTAAGTCAGGTCTTGAAAATAGCTAGCTCACAATTTGTTCTCAGTAAACACTAATTGAATCTGAATCTCTCTGATGCCTTTAATCTTCTACAGGATCTTTAATCCATTTTTTCCTTTTATCTTTTCAATCTGTTTACTAGCATTGAGCTTCATAGGCTGATACCACACTACACAAAACTCTTACCAAAAGGCTTCCATTTGTGGGGTCTGTTGCCAAGGTCATTCCCAAGTACTTAGAGGTGTAGTTGGAACCTGTAGACACCATAAGATTGATTGGTCTGGAGGGATTTAGGCAATCCAGGTGTGGTGGGGCCAACCTCAATTTCCCTGAGACATAACTCCTCCCAGCTCCCTCACCAGGTACTCACCACTCAGGCTCACTGGCAGGCAGCGTCCTGTGTCAGGCTGGCACTGATAGAGGTTTCCTGTGCTGTTCCCCTCACCTGGAGCTCCCACAACAACCCTGATGAGAAATCTCACTTGTTGGATGGAGTTACCCAGGTCTTTACCTACCCACTCCTACCTAATAAGGGGTTTCCGATCCCCCACCAGGGATCTCAAAGCAATACAGCCATTCTTCAGGTCCCTGCCAATTTCTTCCCTATCGAATCCCTGGGAAATCATCCAATATATCAGGATTCTAGAAAGTTAAGGATTTTTCCCATCTAAAGTCTAGAAAAACTGAGGCCCAGAGAATATGCCAGAATGTTATAACTTTATTCAATCGGTCATCAATTCAAGAGTAATTTATGACATAGTTACTATGTGCTAGGCTGGGGGTGGGGGGAGCAAAAAGAAATTCATTGTCTAGTTAGGGAGTGACTCAGGAATCTGGGAAGTATTACCAAGTGTTTTTGGGGCTGTGGGGTTTCCCTTTCTATTTCACATATGTGGCGTTTTAACTGTGAATGACCCTCATCCTACTATCTGATGGGCTTGCTCCTATTTCTGAGAAATCCCACCATGGACTCCTTGTGATCTGCTGGTTTCACTGGCCAGCCCCAGAGCTGGCATGGGGGCACCTCTTCTGGGGCTCTGCAGGCCAGGGAGGACCTGGGGCATCAGCTCACCGGTTTCCAACCTGCAGGACGCGGTAACCAAAGTGCCTCCCGGCGAGTGGGAAAGACAAACTTTGCACATGCCGCACGTCCAGGTTGTAGCTGGAGGCCAGGGCTGAGGGAGACAAAGGGCACTTTAGCCACTTTCAGCCAGGGACCCCCCCCAACTCCATGCCCAGTGTGCAGATTGTCTGCCACCCACTCACCCCAAAAGGGCAGGACAAAAACCAAGAACCAAGAACCAAGAACCAAGCTCCCTCCTAACCAAGTGGTCCACACCCAAGTCATAGTTGCAACCAGCCTCCCTGGACTTCCCCTTGAGGGCCTTGGGTCAGGGAAATATGGAAGCGGTGACTCCCTACAACCCAGATCTCTGGGAGTCCCAGGGCCTGGGAAGGACACACTTCCCGTTTGGCCTCTCAACAAAGGAGGAAGGATGAGAAGGCAGAGGCCCCTGAGAAAGGAGCAGGCTGAAGGGCCTCTCTGAGGAGATGGGGATGCTTCAAGGTGGGGTGCATCTCCCCTCACACTCATTTCTCCCTTGGGTTTGGGGCACAGGCACCCAGAGAACTCAAATAATTAGCCTCAGGTTTCTTCCCACAGACTAATGGTTTCAAGATCCTCTGATCCTTGTGAAGCTGCCCCCTCATTCCTCTAATGCTCCCATGGTCCCCACCCCACCATGGTCCAGTGTCTTCCTTAACCGTTACATCTCAGATTCCCCCATCTCAGGTAGCCCAGGCATCATCTGCAAACCCCAGACTGTCCTTTCAGACCCTGATCTCCTTCCAGACATGAGGCTTATTACACAGCATCCTAGGATATCAGAGATGAGGCCCCAACATTTGTTCAGATGAAGAGATTGAGGCCCAGAAAGGGGAAAGGACTTGTCTAAGATGGCACAGAGAGGTGCCATAGGTGGAACCAGACCCCAGTCCAGCTCTAGGCACCCATTACCATCTGCCTTTTTTAGGGGCTCACTCCCCCATCTTTCACTATTGCCATCTTTGTCTCCATACCTTGCTTATGCGGTGGACTCTGACTTTATTCCTTTCTTTGTTCCCCTTTCTCCCTAGGATTCCTGGGTTCCACATTACGTGTGGACAATTCCACCCTTACAGCAGCTCCTCCTTTGTTCTTGGTCCATAAAACTTTGCAGTTCCCTGATCACAGACACATGTTGCTTCCCCTCCTCTCCTCCTTTGCTTACCAAAGAGAAAAGGCCCAGACAGCAGTAGCCTCATTATGATGATGCAGGAGTTCATCTTTCAAGCAGCTGTCAGATCCTGATCCAGGCTCAGTCTCAGGGGACCCTTGGGATTTGCTGGCAACCTAGACAGGGTGAAAGAGGGAAATGATTATGCTCTGAGGCCTCTTGCAGTGGAACATTCTCACAGAGGCACCAGGCTGATGACACTGGGTGGTGGTGAAGGAGGGGGTGATAGGGGTTGTGAAACCACAAAGTTCAGAGAGGAAGTGTAAGCAGGTTAGAGACATTTCCTGTGCCTTCTTGCATTTTTCACATCATCCAGGGGCAGACAAGAATTGCTGCAGCTTAGTCTTCACCCACTTATGAACTTAAGACTCTTTACAGCTCAGAGGAGGACTGGTCAAATAAATTGTGGTACAACCATAATGGGATAGATTTGTCTTACCATTAAAAAATGCCCACAACACACTGTGAAAGAAAAAGAGCAGGTTATAGAACAGCATATTTAGAAATTCATTTTGACTCTAAAAATAAAATAATAATACAGAATGAGAGAAAATATTTGCATATTATATATTCTGATATGGGACTTGATATGTTCTGATATGGGTGTCTTGACTATATAAAGAGTTCTTGTAACTCAACAATAAAAAGACAACTCAACTTTTTAAGTGGGCAAAAAGTTTGAATACACATTTGTCCAAAGATGATATGCAAATGGCCACCAAGCACATGGAAAGATGCTCAACATCATTAGTCATTAGAAAAATAGAAATAAAAACCAAAAGAAGGTACTACTTCATGCTCATGAGGATGGCTAGAATGAAAAATAAAGAAAAATGACAAATGTGAGAAAGAACGTGGAGAAATTGGAACCCTTGTGCTTTGCCAGTGGGGATGTAAAATGGTGCAGCCACTGTGAAAACATTTTGACAGTTTCTCCAAAAAGAGAAATGGTAAACATAGAGTTACCATATGATCTAGTAACTCCTGGGTATAGACCCAAAATAACTGAAAACATATATTTATACAGAAACTTAGACATGAATTCTCACAGCAGCATTATTCCCATCAGGAAACCTGGAAACAATGCAATGTCCCTCAACTGATAAATAGATAAACAAAATGTGGTCTGTGTCCATACAGTGGAATATTATTTGGCCATAAAAAGGCATAAAATACTGCTATATGCTACAACATGGATAGACTTTGTAAATATTATACTAAGTTAAAGAAGTCAGGCACAAAATGTCACATGTTGTATGATTCCTTTTAAGTGAAATGTTCAGAATAGACAAATCTATAGAGACAGAAGGTGGATTAGTGGTGGTAAAGACGGGTGAAGTATGGAAGGAGGAGTGACTGCTGGTGGGTATAGGGTTTCTTTTGGGGGCAATAAAATGTTCTGGAATTAGATAGTGATGATTGTGGTACAACTTTATGAACATATTAAAAGCCACAAATTGCACACTTTAAAATGGTAATATTATGGTATGTGAATTATATCTCAAAAAATGAAAAATAGGAGTTGAAATTATGTGTGCGTATGTGTGTATGAGTGTAAAACAAATCCTAAAAGACACAACCAAACTCCAAACAGAATAAGGTTTATACATTTCTTTATTGTCTGAAAAATATTTTTACAATGAGAATGTAAAGTGGGCAGTTTTAGAAAAACAAAAATATTAAAAACACAACAGAATAGAGGAACTGCATTTGTTTACGGGAAAGTGGAAAGGATGTTGAGATTTTCCCTGTGTTGTAAGGAAAGCCTGCTCAACCCAAAAGGTCACTGCCCCAGAGAAGGCTTTTGCACGTAGATTATTTCTAATTTAGTGCCAGGCAGCTTCAACATGCCAAGTTGGCACCTGGTAATTAGATGAAGTCAGATGGTCTTTTTCAAATTCAGTTAAAATCAGATAGTTCAGACCGACTCCTTTGATTCTGTATGCAGCAGTTCCAATGTCCGTCTAACCAAATTCTTTGTTTTGTTATGAAATTACAGACATATACATTTTAAAATTCAAAAGTTACAGAAGTATGTAGAGTAAAAGGATGACAACTCTTTTTTTTTTTTAAGATTTTTTAAATTTATTATTTATTTATCTTTTAGAGGGGAAGGGTAGGAGAGAAAGAGAGGGAGAGAAATATCAATGTACGGTTGCCTCTCGTGTCCCCTGCCGGGAACTGGCCTGCAACCCAGGCATGTGCCCTGACTGGGAATCGAACCGCGATCCTCTGGTTCGCAGGCCCGCACTCAATCCACTGAGCTACACCAGCCAGGGTGGATGACAACTCTCTTTAACATCCACCTCCTGCTCCTAAATCTCAAAAATAACCATTGTTAACAATCTAGAGCCATACATTCTTTATGACAAAAAATTGTTTGTTCTAGTTAACCATACGGGTTTGACCTGTTTGGAAAAACTAATCTCACCAGAGAACATCTAACTCAGAATTAACAGTCAAATTAGCCACCTCCAGTGTGAAGGTTTTCCTTTAGGCCATCTTCAAAATTTGAATGCTTGAATTATCATTTAAGTTTATAGAAGCTTTAAGCATATCATGGCAACACCTGGGATAAAAAGAATTCAGGAAATAACCTCAAAGTCTCTACTGCTTGGATTACAGGTTATATGTATATTTCAGCAGGCAAAGTACACTCATTTACATATTTATCATGTTCTGTTTAAGAAGAAAAGAATACTTTTTTCTTGTTCTGGTTGAGGACTATAAAGCTGAGGAAGCTACAAACTACAAGTAAGCCCCAAGGATTCTGGAAATTAGTCAGGGGCTCAATGCCCAGACAGCAGGAAATTCCCCTGAAGACTTGGGCTGCAGAACTCTCAGCCCAGGAGGTAGGGTGGTTGTCCTGAGGCAGGATGTACTTTACACTCACACACACTTCTTCCTTAGTCAAGGCTGACTTCATCATATCTCAGACTGTCAGTTCTCTGAGGGCCCAAGTCCTCCGAACTGTCTCTTATTTCTATTCCTTTTGTTTGCAACTCCATCAGGTCTCATCAGAACCATTATTGCCAGAACTTCAGTTTCCTTTCCTCAGTTGGCCGCCCCTAGAGAAGTTTCTGTCTCCCAGGTACTACCAAATTCACCTCGAGAAATCTGAGCATCTCTCTCTTAGGCTTTAAAACTCTCATGATTCCCCTTTTGCATACACAAAATCAAGTGCAAGCTCATTGGCATGGCTTTCAAGGGCCTCATTGCCTCTCCATATTCCATGCTCTAAATTACAAAACTTCTCATCAGTGTTCAAATAGACCAAGTATCCATACAGGAGTATATGAAACTTGAAGCACTGGCCATACTGGCAGCCCCTTCCAAGGAAAGCAGTTTCAGTAGGTGCTTTCTGCATGATGTCACCTTGGCTCCATCAAGTGAACAACATGAACCTGATCCTGCTAGTCGGTGGATGGCTGACCAACCAAAGTCAATGTCCAAGGCAAAGGTAGCCATGGACAGGCTGAACCCAACAGACACCAGCTCTCTTCAAGATGGCCTGGTTACTCTACTTACTATGAGTTGTTCCATGCAAGATCATGAAAATGGACTCAAATGTATAATCTCATAGATGAATGACAAAGGAGATCCTAGACTGGGAAGTTCTGGGGCACACAGAATCTGAGCATCTAAGACAGAGCCAGCAGTCTGGATACTTCAAGTCCCCTGTGTCCTTTGTAAAGTAAAATTATTGTAATAATGTCTTATTTTTCAATAGATTTATCAATAAACAATGAGAGAGCATTTTCTATTGCTCCACGTAAGATAGTAAACAGGATTTTGTGTCCAGCCATTTCTCATCGTCATCACTGGTCATCCCCTGGTCCAAAAAACCATCATCTTGTGCCTCCTGGATTTTGTGGCACTCCCCTAACTGATCTCCCTGTTTCCATCCTTGCCCCTGCTGCAGCCTATTCTCTGTACAGCAGCCAGAGGGATCCTTTGAAATTTTGTCAGACTGTGTCACGTTCTTACTCAGATCCCTCCACTGGCTTTCCATTTCATTCAAACTACAAAACGAAGTTCTCAGTGTGGCCCACAAAGCCTTAACCTATCAAATATCTCATTATCTCTCTAACTTTGCCCTCCTCTAGCTCGCTCCTTTCCAGCCACTCTCTTTTATCATTCCAGCACACTTCTGCCTCAGGGCCTTTGCACCCTGCTGCTCTCTCGCTTGACTTTCTTAAGAAAGCCTTAGGCTCCTACCTTTATCTCCTTTAGATCTTTGATCCTGAACACTTAGAGACTTCTGTTTATACTTTCTAATTTATTTATTTATCCAATTTATTGTCCATCTTCCCTACTAAAATGTAAACTCCCCTGGGACATTAATATTATTTGTTGTTATTCACTGCTCTATCCTCAGTACCTAAAAAAGTGCCCGGAGCAGGGTAGGTAAATACATACTCAGTAAATACTGATTGAGTGAATGCTTGCTTGGGGCTGCCTTGCCCCTAAGGATAGTTCAGAAGCTTTTTGCTTTCCAAGGTCTAGGCTCTCAAAAGCAATAAACTCTGTCTCCAAAAGGGAAAGGTTGACGGAGTTAAAAGAAGAAGGCCGAATTCCTAGAGTCAGGAATTTACTTAATAAATATATAAAGATAAATAATAAGCTGGAGGCAGGCAAGCAATCAGTTGATTCCTTCCAAGAATGCAGAGAGAATTGACCAAATATAAAGGGAGAATGGTGCAAAACTACAGAGAAGTAGATCTGAGAGATAAACCGTGAGGTCATCGAATGAGGAACAGTGATAACTTGGAAGGCTCCCTCCATTCCCAACGGCCTCTCTAGTCCTAGCCCACACATACTCTCACACTGAACTCTTTCTTCTTTCTCTCTTGTGGCTCTTGAATGAATAAAATGTAGAAAATCAGGGGTGTGACAGCAGTGAGCCTCTGGGCATGCTTGGGGACCTGTGGGCCTCTGGCTGATGTAGAGTGCAGCAGGAAAAGCAGGCTGAGGCCTCCCTATCCCCTCACCAATCCACCAGGCCTGGCTGCCTACAAACCTAGCATTAATCAGGTGTTGATGTAAGAAACATCCAAACGTGTGGAGAATTTGTATGAGTTTATTTGAGTCAAACTGCCTACATATGCTGGAGAGCAGGATCTCACAAATGCTCCAGAGAATAACAATTTTGCAGTTTCTTTTGGGCATTTGAAATTAAGGCGTGAGCCCTGGCTGGTGTGACTCAGTAGACTGAGTGCCAGCCTGCGAACCAAAAGGGATTCAATTCCCAGTCAGGGCACATGCCTGGGTTGCAGGCCAAGTCCTCAGTTGGAGGCATTGGAAAGGCAACCAATTGATGTATCTCTCGCACATCCATGTTTCTCTCCCTCTCTTTCTTCCTTCCCCTCTCTCTAAAAATAAATAAATAAAATCTTTTTAAAAAATAAATTAAAGAGTGACCATAAGAAAGATCACACGGATAGTTAAGATTATGTATGCTCTTATGGGTGATCTACTTCAGAAGGAGAGGTCTGAAAGGGGGCCTTTCAATGGTGTGTTAACCTAAAGGCATGGAAACAATGGGCAGGGCTTGCTTAAGGTAAAAATAAGCTTTTTACTAAAGAAGTATAGGCCTGGGGCATGACTACCCACCATCACTTGCTCAGTTAGGAATTAATGATCAGGTCGCCCTGTGAGGTTACTTGCCATAGAACCCCTTTTTCACACATAAGGGCAAGGTTCTCTCTCAGATTCACACGAAAGATTTGCTGATGCAAATGCTGCTCATTGCCATCAACTGCTATCTCCTGGCCCAGGCTCCCACCCACAGCTTCCTCCTTGGTACAGTGACAAAGGCCACTTTTGTTAGGATGGTTCTGACACAACTATCTGAGTCACCACAGTGATCTTTCCCTTTCTTCCCACCTGCCTCAGAGAAGAGGAGAGGAAGTCACTAAAGCCCAGAGGGGCCCTGTGCCATGAAGGGGCACGCAGGAGATTGTGGCCACTTAATTTGGAGGTTCGGATTCGCGGACAATAAAAACCCCAAGTCAAAGTTGAATAGCTAAGTACTTTATTAAGCGAGAGCAAAGCAAAAGCAAGCATCAAGATCATACATCACCAGATGGGAAATCACCAACACCTGAAAGCAGACACTGGGGAATCCCAGAGATGGTATGTGGGGTCCGACTGGGAAAAGTTCTGAGCAAAGCGTCCTCCTCTCAAGAGAGATTCCCAAGTCTCACTTTGGGGGCTCTGGTTAAATACGTTTTAGACAAAAGTGGCTATGCGCCAAGGGCCTTGTGTGACTTGACTAACCAACAGGTCCCTCTGGGAGAAGGCCTAGTTCTCCCTGGGAGACAGCATGTCTATATTTCATTCTTACAACAAAGGTCACAGCTTGGGCAAAAACAGGGCAGATTCTCAATGTCCCTTTAAGCCATCAGACCCACAGCAGTTGGTCTTGGAGGCCATCACCCTATTCCGAAGCCCTTATGATATCATGGCTAGGTGGGCCAGGGAATTCTAAAGTTCTGGAAAACTCTAGAAAATTCCCACAAAATTTTCTGAGGGAGGGCTGAGCTGAATGCACCACAGGTAGGGATTTGCTAAGTAAAGATGGCATGCCTTGGGTGTTCACATATAGTCCAGTCTATGGGGCTCAGTTGTCATGAGGTGACTTCACTCCAGAGGCTTCATTTCCAGCTTCTAGGCATGGGATTGATTTTTGTGGTCAAAAGAGCATACAGTTCAGGACAGAGACCTGGGAACCAGTTCCTGGCAGCGTGTTTTGCTATGTTGTGCAGATGAGTTTCTTCACCTCCTCGGTTTTGGTTCCTTCCTCTCTATGTAGCTCAGATTTCTATGGGACTCACCAATCTGTGAATTGAAACAGGATTATATTAATCTTAATATTCTCACGTTGTTGCCTTATTATTCCCACCTGCTAGTAAAAGATCTCTAGCTTCCTGCAAATTCCCATGTCACTTCAGAGAGTCCAGTGGTATTTTACTTGTTCCACTCCCTGGCACATGAGCTGCTCCTGTTCATACCTTGGCTATTGTCCTATAGCCAAGACCTTACATATAGCATTTTTTTTATTGTGGACACCATTACAAATGTCACCCATTTCCCCCTTCCTTTGCCCACCTCCATCCAGCCCCTGCCCCCTCTCTTCTCTGGCCATGGGCTATGCACATGCAGGGCCCGGCACAAATAATGACCCTCTTTTATTACATAAAAATCTTTTATTACAAAATCATAACCATGTAATTCTGTAACATAACAATATCACACTCAGGGGGCTAGGAGGAGGAAAGAGGGAGAAAAGGTACAGAGAATAAGTAGCATAGATGGTAGGTAGAAAATAGACAGGGGGAGGGCAAGAATAGTGTGGGAAATGTAGAAGCTAAAGAACTTATGACCCATGGAAATGAACTAAAGTGGGGGATGTGGGTGGGAGGGGGTGTGCAGGGTGGAGGGGAATGATGAGGGAGAAATAGGACAACTGTAATAGCTTAATCAATAAAATATATTTAAAAAATATCACACTCAAGCACACCATATGACATTTTAGATGAAATGTTCAAATTGCTGTCTATCTCATGCAAGACATTCACGTACCCTACCAACCACAAACGGTGTTACTTCTGCCGGACCCTGTACAGCTAATCTCTTCACTTTCTTTCGTTCAGGCCCCCACTCCCCTCCCCTCTGACAGCTGTCAGTCTGTTCCACATATCCATGCCTTCAGTTCTATTTTGTTCGTCAGTTTATTTTGTTAATTAGATTCCACATGTGAGATTATATAGTTTTTGTCTTTCTTTGACTGGCTTATTTTGCTTAGCATAATGATCTTCAGGTTTATTTATGCTTTCGCAAAGGGTAAGAATTCTTTTGTTTTTTTTTTACAGTTGTGCAATATTCCATCATGTAAATGTACCATATCTTTTTTATCCACTCATCTACTGATGGGCACTTGGGCTGTTTCTTGGCTATGGTAAATAATGCTGCTATGAACATAGGGGTGCCTATATTCTTCCTGATTGGTGTTTTGGGATTCTTAGGGTATATTCCCAGAAGTGGGATCACTGGATTATAAGGCAGATCCATTTTTAATTTTTTGAGAAAACTCTATACTTTTTTCCACAGTGGCTGCACCAGTCTGCATTCTCACTAACAGTGCACTAGGGTTCCCTTTTTCCACATCCTCGCCAGCACTTGTTGTTTGTTGATTTATTAATGACAGCATTCTGACAGGTGTGAGGTGATACCTCTTTGCATTTCTCTGATGATTAATGATGTTGGACATTTTTTTCATATGTCTATCAGCCATATGTATGTACTCTTTGGAAAAGTGTCTATTCAGCTTTTACACATTTTTTAATTGGATTGTTTGTCTTCCTGGTATTAAGTTGTATAAACACTTTATAAATTTTGAAAATTACCTCCTTATCAGATGTGTCATTGGCACATATACTCTCCTGTACAGTGGATCCCCTTTTCATTTTGTTGATGGTTTCTTTTGCTGTGCAGAAGCTTGTTAGTTTGATGTAATCCCATTTGTTTATTTTTTCCTTTGTTTCCTTTGTCCTAGGAGATATAGATATAGCAATTCTTGACTGTTGGCCTCAAACCTGTGAAAATGCCAAAGCTGAGGGGAGATTGTGGTAGAGTTGAGGAGACTCTCTCTGATTGTAGTAACATCGAGAGAGAGGTGTCCCCAGGTGCTACTTCTTGGGCTCCAGTGTGTACAGTCCAGTGAAGTTACTCTTTCAGGTTTTACTTATGTTCCTTTTCTTAATTTGTCTCTTTTGAACCCTGATTTATATTCAGGGGGCTGAGCCAGACATATACTTGAAAAATAGCCACTATGTATGTGAAGGATCACTACTCACCTCTGACAACTAAGTCTTTGGTCCTGGATCAAGTTTATTCTGAGCCTCCCCCTGCACCCCCACCCACCTTCAGGAATTTCCTCTGCTTCCTTTTGAAAGGTTTTCTGCAGGGTCACTTTTGTTAATTCTCCAGGCATGCCCAGTCATTCTTAAACTTTAGAAGTGGCCTAAACCCAAGTTTGGCCTGCTACATATATCATGGGGATATCACTATGCCTGGTGTGTTTTATTTGTTACCCCGAGGACAGGGAACTCCCTTCCATCACTCTACCTCAGTGGGTAGAAGGAAAATATTTCCTGTCTTCTCGCTAGGTAGCTTGAGTTTATCTAGGAAACAAATCAAACAGAACCTGGAGGCTTATTACTGCATGATGTGTTTGCACTATATAATGAGGTGAAGTGTTTGTGGGAAGCAGCAGCTATCTCTATTATCTAAAAGATTAGCAAGGCTTCCTCCCTGGTCTCACCACCAGTCAGACTCTTCTGAACCCCTTCTGCCACAACTACTGCAGCTGAACATTTGGAGCTCCTTCAGAAACTGTGGATGACTCCCTTCAACCACTTGGATGACTCCATATTAATTTAGATGGTCTTGGTCAAATCTCATATTGTGGCAAGTAATAGGAACTCATTTGAGCTGGCTAAATGGAAAGGAGAAATTTGTTGAAACAATGTCATGAAGACCTTAGAGGAACCCCAATACAATGGGGTCCTCTGGTCTTCCAAGTGATTAGAAAGGGCACCACACATCCCCCATTTCTCTCCCTCTCTGCAGACCACCTTCTCCTCCTCAGCAAAGGCTGCAGGTGGCTGCCTCTACTGGCAAACTCGTCTCAACTTTACCTATACTTAATTGAAAAGACCACGAGGCTAAGATTTCTGAATTTCTACACTATTAGGAGGAAGAATCTGATTGGGCCAGCTGGAGTCAAATCTCCACCCTACAGCAATCAGCTGTGGCCAAGGGAACAGGGCCGCATCCTAAATACAAACCAGCATCTGGCTACATCATCCTCAACCCATGGGTGAGGAAATAGCTCTCAAGTAGAGGTTGTAGGGCTAGGCAGAAACACCAAAATTCTTTGTTACCTGGGGTAAAGCTCAATCTTACTTCATAACTTGGCTCAAACTTTCTTTAGCCTCATTTCCTACTTTTCTTCCTCTATCCCTCATCGGCCTATTATTATAGCCTGAAATGTGCCTTCCCCATTACCACTTGTCAAAAATCTTCCCAGTCCTGAAGGCATCATGCCAACTTTCCCTTGCTATCCTTCACAATACTTTTGACTAGAAGTGTATTAACAAATTTCCGATTTGAAAGGGACTCCTGAATATCACCTAATTCAGCCCTCCACCATCTCACACAATCCCTTAGATATTACCTCTACTAAATCTTCAACCAGGCCCTGCTTATACACTTCCAGAGACAAGATGCTCATGACTTCTTAAGGAGATCCATTGAGTCATCAGTAGCACTGCCTATAGGAAAATGATTTGCTGTATTACATGCCATTTTGCCTTCTTGTTGACTCCATGCTTTAGACAGGTCTTCCCTGTGAAAATGCCCAGGACAAGTCTGTTCTCTTCCTCACCTGGAAGTCCCTTCAGAAATTTGGCCAGGGCTCATGTCACTCCTTAATCTTCTTTTCTCAGTTATATCTATTATTCCCCATAAGACAGTGTCAAGTCCTCTGACCACCCCAAAAGAAACATCTATTTCAACTACCCTCCTAAAATCTGGTGTCTCAAAATAAATGGAACAACAATGTTCCAAGAAATCTTTTAATATAAGAGGGAAGAAAATAAATTAAATAACAGTAATAATAGGAAGTTGGTTGTATTGATTAAATAAATCCATTTTGTAGAATACTATTCAACTTTTAACAAAATATAATAGACTTACATGTACTAACATAGAAAGACTGTCATGATGATGCAAGTAGAAAAAAAGCAAATTACAAAACAGTGTGTGTTCAACCTTATTTGTCTCAAGCAGGCAGTCTGTCTTCCTCAGCCTCTTTCTCTCCCACATCTCGGTCTCTTAAGCATTTTATTTTTTAGTGTACATATTAAACAAATGGGAGATGATTTTACTGAATTATGCATGGTTTATTTCTAGATTATTTCTAAATTCTAGATATGTCAAGTTATCTCTAGAGTATAAAGGATGTCTGGGGGACTTTCATTCTATGACATATATCTGTAGTGTTTTATTATTTTTATAATCCAAAAACAGCAATAATAAAGGATTTGCAATCCTTTGGTGAGCTCCAAATATCAGAGTATTGATCTCTTCCCTCAGTCACATTCCTTCCATTTATTCATTCAACAAATGCTCTCTAACGCCTTCTCTGCTCCAGACCCCATACTAGGCCTTGGGCTATGGAGCCCAGCTGTGAGAGGTTCACAAATGTCAGAGAAAACCTGGCATAACAAATGCTAGAGCAGAATAAATCCTAGCGTTATGGAATCTTAGGAGAGGAACTTCCTGGAGTTTTGAAGATAATACTGTTTGTTGGGGGTAAAGGGCTTTTGGGTGATTGAAAGTATCCTGTGCAAAGGCCCAGAGACAGGGAGAGCTGAGCTGTTTTCTGTTTACCCCCCTCCCCTACTCCATCCTGGACCAAGCCACCACCCTCACTGGTCCTCTGCTGCATCCTGCCCCTCCAGTCTATTCTCTACCTAGCAGCCAGAATGATGTTTCAAAAAACCAAATGCAACCATGTCATACCCCTGCTTAAAACCAATCCTGTGGCTTCCTCCTTCTTTTAGGACAAAAAGTCCAAAAATCCTTCATATGACCCATCAGATCTTGCATCCAATCTATCAGAAATCAGTTAGCTCTATACTGAAGAAATATCCAGAATCTGATCACCTGTTACCATTTCCAACGTAGCCCAACTGGTATAAGCCACCATCGTATCTCCCCTGGATTTTTGCAGGAACTCCCTCACTGTTTTTCTGCATCCACTTCCTAACCCCTTCCAACCTCACCCAACAGCCAAAGTAATCATGTCACTCTTCTGGTCTAAAATTTCTAATGGCTCCTATCTTACCCAGAGCCAAATCCAAACGCCTTACAGTGGCTTTATACATCTGGCCTTTAATTTCTTCTCTGACATTACCTCCTCTTGCTCTCTCCCTTGTCCACTTATAACCAACCACACTGGCCTCCTTTCAGTTCCTCCAACACATAAGGCTTGCTTTATCTCAGGTCTTTTGCCAAGACTGTTTCTTTGCCTGGAATACTTTTCCCCCAGAGTATCACATGACTTTCTCCCTTATCGCCTTCAAAGCATCCTCTTATTCTGTCTCCAAATTCTCCACTCCTTGAGTTCTGTTGTCACTCTGAGTCTCTTTCCCACCTCTCTCTCATTCTTATGACAAGAGATGATTCACCAGGGCTTTGCACATTTGCCCCAGATATAAAGCTGAAGCTCCCTGTCACTTGGGATGGTGGAAGGTGGTTAAGTGTGTGAGAGCTGTGGCCATGGGTGTCATTTCTCAAATATCCCAAGGCAGAGCCTAATGCTGGAGCCCCATGGGGCAAGCCTAGGGGAGTAAGGGTTGAGAACTCAGACTGTGCCTGGCTTGTGTCAGGCCCAGGTCAGGGACCAGCAATGGGGACACTGACCTGGATGCTGGACCAGAGTGGTGGGGGCTCAGATTGATGGGAAAGGTTTTGGACCTCTGGGGTTTGACTGCAGATTAAAAGCTATGGTGAGGTCAGATTATGTCAGTCTTATCTTGGCCTACGAGGCCCCATGTCCTGGGCTACCTTCCTCTATCCTGTGCTGTATCTGTCTGTCTTTATTTCCTACAACTCTCTCCTCTCACTGTTCACCAGGCACCCTGGCCTCCTTGTTGTTCCTAGAATACCCCAGGCACACTCCTACCTCAGGGCTTTTGTTTGTTTTCTTTTTCTTTTTTTAAATATAATTTATTGATTATGATATTACAGTTGTCCCATTTTCCTTCCTTCACTCCCCTCTGCCCTGCACACCTTCTCCCACCCACATTCCTCTCCTTAAGTTCATGTCCATGGGTTGTACATATAGGTTCTTGGGCTTCTACATTTCCCACACTATTCTTACCCTCCCCCTGTCTATTTTCTACCTACCATCTATGCTACTTATTCTCTGTACCTTTTCCCCCCTCTCTCCCCCTCTCACTCCCCTGTTGATAACCCTCCTTATGATCTCCATTTCTGTGGTTCTGTTCCTGTTCTAGCTGTTTGCTTAGTTTGCTTTTGTTTTTGTTTTAGGTGTGGTTGTTAATAATTGTGAGTTTGCTGTCATTTTACTGATCATATTTTTTATCTTCTTTTTCTTAGATAAGTCCCTTTAACATTTCCTATAACAAGGGCTTGGTGATAATGAACTCCTTTAACTTGACCTTATCTGAGAAACACTTTATCTGCCCTTCCATACTAAATGAAAATTTTGTTGGATAGAGCAATCTTGGGTGTAGGTCCTTGCCTTCATGACTTGGAATACTTCTTTCCAGCCCCTTCTTGCCTGTAAGGTCTCTTTTGAGAAATCAGCTGACAGTCTGATGGGAACTCCTTTGTAGGTGACTCTCTCCTCTTGTCTTGCTGTTTCCAGGATTCTCTCCTTCATTTTAATCTTGACTAGTGTAATTATGATGTGCCTTGGTGCATTCCTCTTTGAGTCCAACTTTTTTGGGACTCTCTGAACTTCCTGGACTTCCTGGAAGTCTATTTCCTTTGCCAGATTGGGGAAGTTCTCCTTCACTATTTGTTCAAATAACTTTTCCACTTGTTGCTCTTCCTCTCCACCTTCTGGTACCCCTACAATTTGGATGTCAGAACGTTTAAAGATGTCCTGGAGGTTCCTAAGCATCTCATTTTGAATTCTTGTTTCTTCATTCTTTTCTGTTTGGTTGTTTCTTTCTTCCTTCTGGTCCACTCCATTGATTTGAGTCCCAGTTTTCTTCCCATCACTATTGGTTCCCTGTGCATTTTCCTTCATTTCAATTAGCATAGCCTTCATTTTTTCATCTAATTTGCAATCAAATTCAACCAATTCGGTGAGCATACTGATTACCAGTGTTTTGAATTGTGCATCTGATAGGTTGGCTATCTCTTCGTCACTTAGTTGTATTTCTTCTGGAGTTTTGAGCTGTTCTTTCATTTCAGCCTTTTTTTTTTTTTTTTTTTTTTTTTTTGCCTTAAGGCGCCTGTTAGGTAGTGAGGGGTGGAGACTTAGGTGTTCACCCAGGAGGGGTAACCCATGTCACTGAGTTGTGATGCTGTATGTGGGGGAGGGGTCCGAGAGGGAACAATGGTGCTTGCTTTGCTCTCTGTTGGATTTCAGTCCCTTCCGCTCTTCCCCCAAGCAAACTGGGCCCTTCTGGTGCTGATTCTCATGTGGGTGGGCTTGTGTACATTCTAGGACCCTGTGGGTCTCTCCAATGAACTCTCCTGTGAGGCTGGGAGTTTCTCCTAGCACCTCAACCCACACAGGTGTTTTCATTCGGGGATGTGAGGCTTTATTTCCCTACGATGGAGCCCTGGGTTGCTGGGTTGCACAGTCTATTTCGCTCCCCAGTCTCACCTGGTTTATCTGCACTCAAATGTGGGACCGCCTGGTCAGCCAGCCACCTTGCCCGCCCTGCCGGGCTTCACAATTGCCGCATTGCTGGGTCTGCCCATTGCCACCCCATGCCTGGGGTCTGCCAGCTGCCACCTGTGCACCCAGGGTCTGCCCACTGCCCACCTTGGGTTTGTCAGCTGCTGCCTTATGTGCCCTGTGCTACTGCTTCACAACTCCTCTCTGCCTCTCCACTGGACACGACTCCGCCCCTCCTACTGGTCTGGATCAATGTGTCTATTTTAACTCCTTGGTCGTCCGACTTCCATACAGTTCAATTTTCTGTCAGTTCTGATTGTTATTTTGTTTCTAAATTGTTGTTGTCCTTATTTTGGTTGTGCGAGGAGTCACAATGTATCTACCTTTGCCTCCATCTTGGCCAAAAGTCCTACCTCAGGGCTTTTGCACTGCTATTTTCTCTGCCTGAAACACTCTTTCTTGGATATCTACATTATTTCTCTCTTTACTTAGTCCTTTACTTCAAAGTCACCTTTTCAGTCAGTTCTTCCTTGACCACAATCACACAATCCACATTCCTACCCTCCTTTCTCCAGACTTCATTTTTTTCTCTTTGGTATCTACCCCTAATAAACAAATGATTGATCATAACTATTGCTACCTCTATTAGTATGTCAGTTCCATGAGGACAGGGTGTTTTTTTTTTTCCTATTCTGTTCATTGCTATAGCTCTAGTATCTAATGCAGTGACTAGCACAAAGGAGGCCTTCAATAAATATTTGTGAATTGAACCAGGGAAGGTGTTGAGCATTTATAATGTGCCAGATATTTCCAGCCATTATTTTATTTCTTACTAGGAAAAAACCCGGGATGATCCCATTTTTTAAAAAGTATGTGTAATAGAGCACACAGTACACTGCTTAACATAGAGTAGAAGGAGGGACAGGGTGCCCCCTGGAGTTCAGTGTGAGGTGGTAGCCCTCCACGTACATTAAAACTGTGTATAAAATACACTCAGCTAAAATGTTAATAGTATTTCAGTCTAGGAAGAGGGATTTCAAGTTATCTCAACTTTCTTACTGAGCTGCATTTTGTGATTCAACAACAACAACAACAGAATGACTTTGTAATAAGAAAAAATTAATTAGAAGTATACTAAACTTACTGAAGTATTTCAGTGTACTGAAAATATACTGAATGTGTAGTTTACCACAATAAAAACCGTTTTTTAAAGTGTTGGTTCCAGTCCAAGATGGGGGCATAGGAAGACCCTGAACTCATCTCCTCCCCTGAATACATAGAATTTACACCTATAGACAGAGCCATGCCCCTGAAGAAGAACTGAAAGCTGACTGAACACCTTTTGCACAACAAACAAGAGAGAGACCACTTAAGAAATGGTAGGTAAAATGGAGATACCATACCCTATCCCACCCTCAACACACTGCCCTGCTGTCGAGAGGGATCATTGGAGGGCATGCTCACAAACTCAAAGGCCAGTAAAAAAAACAGTGGTTTAGGACCTGGCCAGGTGCCTCAGTTGGTTGGAGCATTATCCTGTACACCAAAAGGCTGTGGGATTGATCCCTGTTCAAGGCACATACCTAGGTTGTAGGTTTGATTCCCGTCTAAGCGTGTGTGGGAGGCAACTGATCAATGTTTCTCTCTCATATCAATGTTTCTTTCTCTCCCCCGATCCCTTCTTCCTCTAAAAATCAATAAACATATCCTCAGGTGAGGATTTTTAAAAAATCTAGTGGTTTAAAGAAGATGTAGACTACATGGAAAGGAAATCCACTAGAGCACCTATCAAACGGGAGGGGGACTGCAGGAACTCTCTCCTGTGTCAGAGAGTGCCATCTGTGGCCCTTCCCTTTGAACACACAGGCAGGAGCACAATCCAGGTGCTCTAGCCAAGTGACCAAGGCAGTCTGTAAATGCACTAGGTCCCAGGCTCACACCAGCTCCACAACTTGTCCCTGGGATTCCCCATGGCCCACATCTGCTCCAACTACAGCTCCAGGCCCCAGAGGGTCTTACCCCAGGGACTAGCATGGCCTGAGCTGTCTCCAACTGGAGCCCCAACTAGCCCACCAAAGCAGCCTCACCAAGGCTTGTCCCAGAGACTCCACATGTTACTTGCCCACTTCAGCACCAGCTCTGACCTGGCTTTCCCCCAGGTCTTCCTGTGGTTCCTGCCAGCTCCAGCTCCAGCTAGCCTTCCAAAGACACCCAGCACAGAGCACATGCAGTCTACAAAGGGAAAGCTCCTACATAAGGCCATTCCTTTAAGACCAGCGCAAAAGCCAGGAAAAAAGAACTAAATAAAATGAAGGCAAGCAATCTCCACCAGATAAAGAGTTAAAAACACAAGTTATAAGGATGCTCAATGAACACAGGAGAAGAATATATGAACTCAGTGAGAACAAAAAGAGATAGAAGATATTAAAAAGAACCAGTCATTAGCTGAAGAATACAATAACTGAAATACACACACACACACACACACACACACACACACACACACACACACACACTAGAGTGAATCAATGGCAGATTAGTTGATGCAGACAAGTCAGTGAACTGGAAGACAAGTTAGTAGAAATCACCCAATAGAACAGCAGAAAGAAAAAGAATCCAAAAAAATTAGGATAGTTTAAGAGATCTCTGGGACAACATTTGAATCACAGAAGTCCCAAAAAGTAGAGAAAGACAAAAAAAGGACAGAAAACCTATTTAAAGACATAATGGCTGAAAACTTCCTTAACCTGGTGATGGAAACTCATCCAAGTACAGGAAGCACAGAGAGTCCCAACCAAGATAAACCCAGCCCTGGCCAGGCAGAGCAGTTGGTTAGTGTGTTGTCCTGATACTTTGAGATTGTGGGTGCGATTCCCACTCAGGGCACATACCAGACTCAACCAATGAATGCAGAAATAAATGGAACAACAAAATGCTGCTGCTCTCTCTCTCTCAACAATATCAATCAAAAAATATTTAAAAAGATGAACCCAAAGAAGCCCACCCCAAGATACATTGTAATTAAAATTACAAAAATTAAAGAGAGAATCTTAAAAGAAGCAAGAGAAAAGGAGTTAGTTGCACACAAGGTCAGAAGGGAGTGACATAATATATTCAAAATGATGAAAGGAAAGACCTACAACCAATGATACTCTATCCAGCAGTTACTCAGAATTGAAAAAGAGAATTTCCAGACAAGCAAAAACTGGAGAAGTTCATCACCACTAAACCAGTATTAAAAGAATGTTAAAGGGATTTCTTCAAGTGAAAAATAAAAGACCAAAACTAAAAATAAGAAAATACAGGAAAGAAAAAAGAACTCACTGATAAAGGCAAACATTCAGTAATTGTAGGGGATCAACAGACTACAAATTTAGTATGAAGGTTAAAAGATGAAAGTAGTAAGAGAAATGCAACTACAGTAATGAATTAAGAGACACATATACACATAAAAAGATGTAAAATATGATATCAAAAACAAATGTTGGGGTGAATTTTTTAAAAGTAGTGCTTTTATTTATTCTTTTACAACTCTGGGCCCCCCAAAAGTAGTGGTTTTAGAATGTATTTGAACATAAGTGACCATAAACTTAAAATAGAGTGCTATAGGCCTGGCTAGTGTGGCTCAGTTGGTTGGAACGTCATCCCATACATCTAAAGGTCACAGGTTCGAATTCTGGTCAGGGCACATACCTAGGTTGTGGGTTTGATCCTGTTGAGAAGCCTATGAGAGGCAACCAATTGTTGTTTCTCACATCAACATTTATCTCTCTCCACCACCCTTACTTTCTTCTTAATAGCAATGCAAAAAAATGTCCTCAAGTGAGGACAAAAAATTTTTTTTACTCAAATAGACTACTATTATATAGTTTCTTATACATGTATCTTTTGGCAATCACAAATAAAAAAACTATAATAGATACACAAAAAAATTTTAAAAAGGTACCCAAACAAATCATTAAAGAAAGTCATCAATGTACAAGAGAGCAAGAAAAGAAGAAAGGAAAAGAGAAGAACTGCAGAAAAGAAACCCCACAGAAAACAATAAAATGGCAATAAGTACATACCTATCCATAATTACTTTATTACTTTTCCATTAAAAAAAATGAAATCTTTATGGCAGGCCTCTCACCATGGGTCTCTCATAGTGGCCTTGAACCATTCCCTGGCCTCTGCCTGTAAGCTGTAGGAAAAAAAAAGAGAGAAGAATAAAATTTTGCCATTGTGACAACATAGATGGACCTAGAAGGTATTATGCTAAGTGAAATAAGTCTTACAGAGAAAGACAAATACCATATGATTTCACTTATAGGTAGAATCTAAAAAACAAAAACAAATAACACAATGAAACAGACACTAACTTATAAAGAGAACAAAGTGATGGTTGAGAGAGGGAGGTAATGGGAGATTTAGCACAAAAAGGGAAGGAGATTAATGACAACAAACTCACAACTATCAACCACTGAACCTAAAAAAAACAAAATCAGACTTCCGACCAAGATGGAGGCGTAGGCGGACACAGTGTGCCTCCTCTTACAACCAAAATTGAGGACAACAAATATTTAGAAAGAAGAAAACAACCAGAACTTATAGAAAATTGAACTGTACACAAGTCCAACAATCATTCATCCAGACCGGTAAGAGGGGCGGAGTTGCAGTAGGAAAAAGTGGAGGTGCGGACCCAGGAATGCAAGTGGCAGCGGCTGGCGGTTCCTAGGTGCACAGGCGGCGGCTGGCGGTCCCCGGGCCCACAGGCAGCAGCTGGCGGACCCCGGGCACAGGGGGGCAACTGTGCAGACCCAGTGAGGCCGCACAAGGCGGCTGGCTGACCGGCTGGTCCCACATTCGCGCGTGCAGATGGTCCAGGCGAAGGGGAAGCGGCAGAGGGGACTGGAATCCAGGAGAGAGCGGAACAGGCTCCATTCTTCCCTCTCGGACCCCGCCCCTACCTATAGCGTCACAACCCAGCAACTGGGCTGCCCCGCCCTGAGGAACACCTAAGGCTCCACTCCTCACTATGTAACAGCTGTGACCAGACTAAAACCAAAACAAAACAAAACAAAAAAAAACCCCACCAAAAATGGCTCAAACCAGAGAACAAATGAAAGCCCCAGAGCCAATTCCTCTAAGCCGTGAAGAGATAGCTAACCTATCAGATGCACAGTTCAAAGCACTGGTCATCAAAATGCTCACAGAATTGGTTGATTTTGCTCACAAATTAGATGAAAAAATGCAGGCTACAGTACGTGAAATGAAGGAAGACGCATGGGGAACCAATAGAGATGGGAGGAAAACTGGGACTCAAATCAATGGAGTGGACCAGAAGGAAGAAACTAACAGAAAACGAGGAAGAAACAAGAATTCAAAAAAATGAGGAGAGGCTTAGGAACCTCCGGGACATCTTTAAACATCCCAACATCCGAATTATAGGGGTGCCAGAAGGGGAAGAAGAAGAGCAACAAGTGGAAAAGTTATTTGAACAAATAATAAAGGAGAACTTCCCCAATCTGGCAAAGGAAATAGACTACCAGGAAGTCCAGGAAGCTCAGAGAGTCCCAAAGAAGTTGGGCCCAAGGAGGAACACACCAAGGCACATCGTAATTACATTAGCCAAGATTAAAATGAAGCAGAGAATTCTAGAAGCAGCAAGGGATAAGGGGACAGTCACCTACAAAGGACTTCCCATCAGACTGTCAGCTGATTTCTCAAAAGAGACCTTCCAGGCAAGAAGGGGCTGGAAAGAAATATTTGAAATCTTGAAAAGCAGGGACCTACATCCAAGATTGCTCTATCCAGCAAAGCTGTCATTTAGAATGGAAGGATAGATAAAGCGCTTCTCAGATAAGGTCAAATTAAAGGAGTTCATCATCACCAAGCCCTTATTGTATGAAATGTTAAAGGGACTTATCTAAGAAAAAGAAGGTCAAAAATATGACAGTGAAAAGACAGCAAACTCACAGCTACTAAGAACCACATCTGAAACAAAAGCAAACTAAGCAAACAGCTAGAACAGGAACAGAACCACAGAAATGGAGATCATATGGAGGGTTAGCAACAAGGGTGTGGGAGGAGGAGAGAGGGGGAAAAGGTACAGAGAATGAGTAGCATAGATAGTGGGTAGAAAATAGACAGGGGAGGGCAAGAATAGTATGGGAAATGTAGAAGCTTAAGAACTTATGACACATGGACATGAACTAAAGGGGGGAATGTGGGTGGGAGAGGATATGCAGGGTGGAGGGGAATGATGGGGGAGAAATGGGACAACCGTAATAGCATAATCAATAAAATATATTTAAAAAATCAAAAACAAAAATGAACTAAGCAAACAACTAGAACAGGAACAGATTCACAGAAATAGAGATCACATGTAGGGTTATCAGTGGGGAGGGGGTGGAGGAGAATGTGGGGGGAAGTACAGGGAATAAGAAGCATAAATGGTAGGTACAAATTAGACAGGGGGAGGTTAAGTATAGTACAGGAAATGGAGAAGCCAAAGAACTTACATATATGACCCATGGACAGGAACTAAGATAGGAGAATGATGGTGGGAGGGGGTTACAGGTTGGAGGGGAATAAAGGGGAGTAAAAAAATGGGACAACTGTAATAGCATAATCAATAAAATATATTTTAAAAGGGAAGGAGATTAAGAAATACAAATTTCCAGTTATAAAATAGGTCATAGGGATGTATAATGTACAGCACAGGGATAGAGTCAATAATATCATAATAACTATATATGGTGATAGATGGTCAATAGACTTATTGCAGTGATCACTTTGTAAGGTATATAAATGTTGAATCACTATGTTGTAGGACTAAAACTAATATGTGCATAAACTATAATTAAGAATACATTTATTCATTGGAAAAAAGTGTACGGAACCTTAAAGTTTAGTGTTGTAACTCTAAATTATTATCATAACGGGAAATGAACTATACATAGCACTGGCCTAAATGCTTTTGTTGTATTTTAAAAACAAATGAGGGACTGGTACTCAGATCCTCTTAGCTTTAAAACTCTAATTTCTCCTCCTTTGCCTGCTCTCCCAACCTCACCTTCAGGTTTTTACCTTTATGATCTTTGACCCACACACTTTAACCCAAGTGGTAGATGTAGATCAATGGATTTCTCAGTAAAAAAACAAGAAAAAGATTTTTTTAAAAAAGGATGCTTTCAGATGTCCATGATACAGTCACACAAATCACCCTCAAGAGTCCCATATGAGCCCCAGCTGGTATGGTTCAATGGGTTGGGCATTGTCCCACAAAAAGGGTCCATTCCAGGTTGGGGCACGTGCCTGGGTCCCTGACTGAGGGTAGGTGAGAGGCAACTAATCAATGTTTCTATCATACACCCATGTTTCTCTCCCTCTCTTTCTCCCTTCCTCTCTCTCTAAAAAATAAATAAATGAAATCTTAAAAAAAAAAAAAAAAGAGTTCCATGCGAATCGCTTGCACATGAACTTGTTCTGAGCCTAGTGGGTTGGTCACTGGCCAAGACAAATTCATGACTTTCTTTGTACTGGTCCCAGTGAACATTGCTTCCAAGTAGAAGCAGCAGGGAACTATGCAAATAAAAACCTTGCCCTAAAAGAGTCCTGGTTACTCAAGGGGCATGGTAAGGTTTATTGTAATTATCGAGGGAGACCTCAGGATGAAGGATAGAATGCCTGTCTTCAGTTCAAACAGACCTGGGTCTGAATTCTCACAGGTTGGTTTCCAGATGGTGACCCTGTGCAAGACTCTTAACCTATATGGGACCTCAGTTTTCTCATCTGTAAAATGGAGATAAGAACACTAATCTCCTGTGACACCTATGTGGAGGTAAATAAATGTGAAATGTGAAATGCTCATCATATGTGTTTGGCAAAGTGTATTGTATAAAATGACATATTCATTCAACAAATGTTATTACGTAAAGTGCTAGAGAAACCAGGGTGGACAAAACACAGTAGTTCCTGCCCCATGCTGTTCACGGGCTAGTGAGGCAGGCAGATAGTCATGGTGTAATTGCATGAATAAAGAACTACAAATTGGAGATGAAATCCATGATGAGAGGAACCTGGAGCTTTATTTCCAATAGAGCAGAATCCCTTCCCTCTCTCCCACCCTCACTCCCCTACACTGGTATGGACGCTTGCTTTTTAAAAGTCACGTTAATAAAAACTTAGAAGAAAAAAGGAATAACATTGTGATAAATGCTGAGAGGGAAAAGTCCAAAGGAGAGAGCATATAACCAGGGGAATTGAGCTAGTCACTTTTTAACCCAGGTGAGGTAACTACAGGTAGAATAGAATGTTTTTGTTTTCCTTTAGTGATATGAGGATCCTTTACATGTACAATATGCTGAACATTTTGCAAAGAACTTTTCATAGTTGAGGTTTTCATATATGATCCTCTCACACGATCCTAAGCAGATTATGACCTTCATTTTACAGAAGTGGAAAATAAGGTTTAGAGAGGTTATATACCATATTTTGCTGTGTATAAAGTGCACTTTTTTGCCCAAATTTTTGAGGAAAAAATAAGGATGAGCATTATACATCAGTAGTACCTAAATACCTTGTATCTGTTCTTGTGTTTTATAATTATTTTTTAAAAGATTTTATTTATTTGTTTTTAGACACAGGGGAAGGGAGAAAGAAAGAGACAGAAACATCAGTGCATGGTTGCCTCTCACATGGCCCCCACCAGGGACCTGGCCTGCAACCCAGGCATGTGCCCTGACTGGGAATCGAACTGGTGACCCTTTGGTTCACTGCCCATGCTCAATCCACTGAGCTACACCAGCCAGGGCTGTTTTATAATTATTTGTTACATAAAATTTCTTGTACCGCCCTGGCTGGTGTAGCTCAGTGGATTGAGCGCGGGCCTGTGAACCAAAAGATCGAGGTTCGATTCCCAGTCAGGGCACATGCCTGGGTTGCAGGCCAGTTCCCAGTATGGGACACATAAGAGGCAACCATACATTGATATTTCTCTCCTTCTCCCTCTCTCCTACCCTTCCCCTCTAAAAATTAAAAAAAATAAAAATAAAAAAATTTCTTGTACCATAATATGTTAAAAAGTAAATGCTAAAATTCCTTTATAATACAAAAAGCAGCCCTGGCTGGTGTGGCTCAATAGATTGAGCACCAGCCTACAAACAAAAGGGTTGCCAATTTGAATGCCAGTCAGGGCACATGCCTGGGTTGCGGGCCAGGTCTCTGGTTGGAGGCATGGGAGAAGCAACCAGTCCATGTATCTCTCACACATCAATGTTTTTCTCCCTTTCTTTCTCCTTCCCTTCCCATTTCTCTAAAAATAAATACATAAAATCTTTTTTAAAAATATAAAATGTAGCACTCGCTGGTGTGGCTCTGTGGATTGAGTAACAGCCTGTGAACTGAAGGGTCGCTGGTTGGATTCCCAGTCAGGGGACATGCCCAGGTTGTGGGCCAGGTTCCCAATCCAGGCGTGCGCGGGAGGCAACCCACACATCTATGTTTCTCTCCCTCTCTTTCTCCCTTCCCCTCTCTCTAAAAATAAATAAATAAAGTCTTTTTAAAAATACAAAAAAACGAGTATCTAAATATCAATAAATAAATAACTGAAGCGAAAGATTTGTTTCCTGAAAGTTTGGGTCAAAACTGTGGGTGTACAGTATACACAGGAGCACAGTATACATGGCAAAATACGGTAACTTCCACAAGGCCAGACACCTCTTACCTTTGTCTTACCTTTGGACTGATAGCTATCCAAAGGTAAGACAAAATCTAGAAATCTTTGTTTCCATATCTATTGCTTTTTCATGATCTCATTTTTTTTGTATTTTTGATTCTGAAATATAGAAGCTTTCTTTTTTTTAATGTTAAAATACACCTTACTTACAAAAAGGTGTTGAAAAATATGGTTTAGAGAATACCTTGTAACTACCACCCAGGAGGAAGAACAGAATTTTAATATACCCCAGAGGTCCCCCATGTACCCTTCCCCAGAAGTAATCCCTATTCTAAATTTTGTTACTTGTTCACTCGTACCTTCTAAAAACATTTTTTTATCATTTATGTATGTCTTAATATATTATAGCTTTGCCTGGTGTCGAACTTAGATAAATGGCACCTTAGTTTATGTATTATTCTCTAATCTGCTTCTTATTTCCAACATTTTGCTTTTGATATTATCCATATTGATTCTTAACCTATAATTCATTTTCACAAATAAATAATACTTCACTATGATGATACCACATTTGTTTATATATTCCCCTTTTACACAGACACTTGAGTTATTTCCAGTGTTTTGCTATTTTAGCTACTCTTTCTGTTAAGGAAGATAAATGGATTTGTTTTTATAAAAAACTTTCCAAGATGTTTTAAGTTTTGTGAGTTTAAATTCAGTTCCTATATCAACATTAACAGTAACATATAATAATAGGTTCTACCATTTTTTTCAGCTTATAATCAGTCAGGAACTATGTTAGGTGTTTTACACACAGTTTTAAATTTAATTCTCATAACATTCCTATCTGGTACGGATTATCTTCAAAGGTTAAAGGACTATTTTATAGGCAATAGAAACTGAGGTTCCTAGAGGCTAGACAATTCACCCAAGGTCAGTTCACCCAAGCCAACATTGCGACTCATTCTAATTCTAACTTTCAGGTTCCTTCCAATTCGCCTCATCACTTAATTCTATGCTGTGCACCAATAAACCAGGGTAATCATGTAGTGTAAGATATTCAGTAGGTCATATATATATTTTATCCTCACCCAAGGATATTTTTCTTCTATTGCCTTTAGAGAGAGAGGAAGGGAGAGAAGGTTTAGAGAGGGGAAGGAGGGAGAAAAAAAGGGAGAGAAACATAAATTGTCTTTCCAAAGCTCCCTGATGGGGAACCAAACTCTCAAACTAGGCAAGTGCCCTGACAAGAATCAAACCTGCGACCTTTTGGTTTGTGGGGAAGATGGTCAACCAACTGAGCCACACTGGCAAGGGCTAGTTTTAATATTTTTAATTATAACAAAATACACATAAATTCCCATTGCCGTACAACAAATTTCCAGCACTCTTCTTTCATTATTTTGATGTTGCAATTTGCTTATCTAATTTCCTATTATTCTTTTCGACTTTTTCCACTGGCTATTTTCTTACCCCGGATTGATCAAGCGCACTGTCAAGTGACCTTCGGACAATTCTGGCCGGCTAGAAGTTTGGCAAGCTATCGATCTTCCCTGTCTTTCAAAAGGCTGTACGTGGTAAACAGCCTCTAGGGGAGCCAAGCTCCGTCAGCCATCTCCACCACGCAAATGTCATTCAAACCACAACACCCGGTGCAAACCAAAGCACTTGCTCTGTAATCTCCCGGGGACCGAATTTCGCAAGTTGGTGGTGGATTTTGTAACGCGTTAAGTCCTTTAGACCAAAGGAAGCCCGCCTCTCCGCGGCAAAGCCGTTATTGGATGAAACGGCTGTCAATCACCAGGGGATCTAGAGGAGTGGCTGTCGGTTGCTCATCCAGGAAGGCCAGGACGACGGCGGGGCGTGCCTTGAGTTCCTCCGGGCGAAGCGTGTGGGTTACAGTCTCTGCAGTAATACCTGACTGTACTCCGGGCTAAGTGGAGTAGAAAATAAAAGCGACGTCTCCTCTTCTCCCTCCCTGCCCGGCAGGCGTAATGGCAGAAACCGCAGCGATGGGTGCCAGCGGGGAGGCCGTGGCGGCGGCGACGGCGGCGGCAGGCTCCGCGGGACCCGCGGGCTGGTCTTTGGGTCGCGGCTTCTCGAGCTACCGGCCTTTCGAGCCCCAGGCGTTGGGCCTCAGCCCGAGCTGGCGGCTGACCGGCTTCTCCGGCATGAAGGGCTGAGGCTGCAAGGTCCCCCAGGAGACGCTGCTCAAACTCCTGGCGGGACTGACGCGGCCGGACGTGCGGGCCCCGCTGGGCCGGGGACTGGTCGGAGGCCAGGAAGAGGCAGCCCAGGAAGCCGGCCTGCGGGTCGTGGCGGAATCCAGCCCAAGTTTTCCAGCCCTGGGCATTGGCTTGGACTCCTGCGTCATACCCCTGAGGCACGGGGGCCTGTCCCTGGTGCAAACCACGGACTTCTTTTACCCCTTGGTGGAAGATCCCTACATGATGGGACGCATAGCTTGTGCCAATGTGCTGAGTGACCTCTATGCCATGGGCATCACTGAATGTGACAACATGTTGATGTTGCTCAGCGTCAGCCAGAATATGACTGAGGAGGAACGTGAAAAGATAACCCCGCTCATGATCAAAGGCTTTCGTGATGCTGCCGAGGAAGGAGGGACTGCAGTGACTGGCGGACAAACTGTGGTAAACCCTTGGATTATCGTGGGTGGGGTTGCCACTGTGGTGTGTCAGCCAAATGAATTCATAATGCCTGACAGTGCAGTTGTTGGGGATGTGCTGGTGTTAACCAAACCCTTAGGCACCCAAGTTGCCGTCAATGCCCACCAATGGCTGGACAATCCCGAAAGATGGAATAAGATAAAGATGGTGGTCTCCAAAGAAGAGGTGGAGCTGGCCTATCAGGAAGCCATGTTCAACATGGCCACCCTAAACAGAACTGCTGCTGGGTTAATGCACACCTTCAATGCCCATGCCGCCACGGATATCACAGGCTTTGGTATTCTGGGACACTCTCAGAACCTTGCAAAACAACAGAGAAATGAGGTTTCTTTTGTCATTCATAATCTGCCGATCATTGCCAAGATGGCTGCCATCAGCAAGGCCAGTGGGCGGTTTGGGCTCCTTCAAGGAACCTCCTCAGAAACTTCTGGGGGATTGCTGGTTTGCTTGCCAAGGGAACAGGCTGCTCGCTTTTGTTCTGAAATCAAATCTTCCAAGTATGGGGAGGGTCACCAAGCATGGATCGTCGGCATTGTGGAAAAGGGAAACCGGACGGCCCGGATCATTGACAAGCCTCGAGTTATTGAGGTCCTGCCGCGTGGGACCACTGCTGCGGCCCTTGCCCACGACAATTCCAGCGCCTCTGCTGAGCCTAGCTGGTGAGATGGAGTCGCAGAAGTTGTTTGGACCTTGGAGCCCTTGTACACAATCATGGATGATTCTCAAGAGTGGGTTTTAGGAACAAATTTCCAAAGGCGGCTGCCCTGCCTCTCAGTTCCACAGTTGCCCTATCTAGGTGATTTCAGTCAGCCCATCACAAACTGCACATTCCAAGGCCAAAAGTAACATTTTGGACTTTGGTGGGGAGGTTTGTTCAATTTCTGCTTGGAGGAGGAGCAGAAAAACCTGTTTCCTTTGTCCAAGAGCAAGATGAGGTTATTCCAGTTTGAGGGGAAAGCTAGGGGGGAAAAATCAGAAGCAAATGAATTTGGATTAATAGAGTTGATAAATATAAATTGTTGAGAAAGATCTTATAATGCAGCGTCAGGTTCTTTATTAGATTTTCCTGAAATACTGTCTCTTTCCTGCTCTGGACAAGAATTGAGCAGCTTGTCCAGTGACTGGGAAAGGAGGATCTGCAACCACTGACTTGGTCTCTGTTAATGAAGTCTCTCCCTCTAAACCCCTTTAAGGACTGGGAGAGGCAGAGCTAGCCCTGGAGCCCAGGCCATGGTGGTCACTAACTAAGATGTCAAACTTTGTGCTGAAAATTCCTGGAGATTTAATCAATAACGTGATTTCTAGTGTAATAAATAAAAAGGACTTTGTTGAAAATTCTTCTGGCCAATGTTTGGATCCTTGGAATTCTGAATCTTTTAAAGTCTGATAAAAACGAATCAACTGATACATTTAGAGTCTGGCAAAGTAGAGAGTTTTCTCATGTTTTCCCCAGTCCTGGACCAGGGCATTTAACACCCAGATTTAGGTTTGCATCTTCCCCCTGAGTTGACAGCAAAGGACTCAACAGCATAAGAAACTCCAGGGACTAGAAGGTGGGAGAGGAAATAGCACACGTGTCAATAGTTCTTGGCAAATGAAAAGTAGGCAGAAGAGAAGAAGCCAAAGTGTAAATAAATGCCTTCGGAGTTGAGGAATACTAACAGGATGTGAGGACATATGCCCCAGAGGTACTAAGGGAGGTGGGCTCGAAGGTGGGGGTAAAAACATACTCCTTGAAAGTTTATACAGGGTAATTAGATCTTTGAAGTTCTCAAACTTCTCCCCCGTTCAAACAGTGAGAAGACTGCTCCTTACCTTGGCAGATACAGGGAGGTTTATTCTCAGGAAAAATGTGAATTAAAAAAATACTGCAAAATCAGGGCTACCAGGCAGAGCAGAAGACAGGGGACCTGACCCAAAACAGAATGAAACCTGGAAAATGAGGCCCTAAACCCCTTCTTCAGCTATTAAAAATGCACTGCAGGAAGCTTATACCGCTACTCCTGGAGAAAATGAATGTGCCCCCCCACCACCAAAAGGCCTATAAATAGAAACATTTAAGGAGCCCCCAGTCAAGATCCCTGTGTGCGGAAACCTCCCAGTTGAAAAGCTTCACTCTAGCACATTCTTTTTAATGCCTAATTCTTAAAAATGAGCAGTTATCTGAGGCAAGCCTCCAACTTGAAGGAAGACAAAGCTAACAAAAACAACAAAATTCAGGAAAGGGACAATACAGGGAATGAGAGAAAAAAAGGCAAACATAAAAGAAGATAAAGTATTCATAAAAAAAGATAAGAACAAAGCACTTAGAATACAAAAATATAGCTAAGATTTTAAAATTCAGCAGAAGACATAGACGATAAAGCCAAGGAAATTTACCAGAAAGTAGAACCAAAAGAAAGAGACACAGCCCTGGCTGGTGTGGCTCAGTGGACTGAGCGCTGGACTGCGAGGTAGAGTCGCTGTTTCAATTCCCAGTCAGGGCACCTGCCTGGGTTGCAGGCCGGGATCCCCGGTGTGGGGAGTGCAAGAGGCAACCACACATTGATGTTTCTCTCCCTCTCTTTCTCCCTCCCTTCCCCTCTGTCTCAAAATAAATGAGCAAAATCTTAGAAATAAAAAAGATATACAATAGGAGAAGAAATATGAAAATCAGAGGTGAGCCCGGATGTTCAACATCTAAGAGGCATTCCAGGAAGAGGTAATAAAGGAGACAGAAGGAAGAAAATTTAGCAAAGATTAACACAAGAAAGTTTTATGAAATTTAAAAGCTGTGTCACATACCTCTTGATACCCAGCATGGTGAGTGAAAAAAGACACTAATTTTATTATTCAAATGTAATAAAGAAAACCTATAGTGAAAATAACAAATGTTTATATAGTGCATACTCTTTGCCAGGCACTGTGCTAAGTGTTTTACGTGAATCAACTCATTTAAAATTCCAACAACTGGCCCTGGCGGGGCAGCTCACGTAGATACTTGGTCCCGATACACCAAGTTTGCAGGTTCGATCCCCGGCTAGGCCACATGCAAAATCAACCAATGAATGCATAAGTAAGTGGAACAACAAATCAAGCTCTCTCTCTCTGCCCCTCTCCCTCCCTCCCTGTTTCTCTCTCTCTAAAGATTAATAAATAAAAAGTTCCAACAACCCCATTTTGTAAATAAGGAAGCTGAGGCGCAGAGAGATTAAAAAATTTGCCCAAGGTTACACAGGCAGTCTTCTAGGTGGTCTGAGTCCAGAGTCCATGCTTCTAATCACTATGCTCTCTTAAAATCTTCTGGAGAGAGGGGAAGATCACATACAAAAGTTTGGGGATAAGAATGGTATCGGACTTCTCAACAGCAAATCGGAAGCTAAAAGCCAATGAGGGAATGCCTTCCAAATTCTCAGTAAATGATTTTCTGTGTATAATTTTATACCTACCCACATTTTTCAAAAATGTAGGATACAGATATTTATAGACACGTTAGGTGTCCAAGTGGTTTCACCCCATGCACTCTTTCTCAAGAAACCACTGGAAGATGTACTCCAGCCAAACAAGGGAGCAAACCAAAAAAGAAAAACATGGGGTTCAGGAAATGCAATCAGCAGAGGAGAAAGGTGAAGGGAGGCATCTAGGTGGAGCAGGCCTGGAGAACAACAGCCCATGCTGGAACAGGAGCCTGGGAGGCTTTCGGAAAAGGAAAGTGGAAAAGATACAATAATGACACATTTAATTTTGTAAAAAGTGGTGTTGGAAGGTTAATGGAAGCTGTAAAAAGAAGTAGTGGTAATTATATAGAAAACAACTGGGTCCTAGAGCAAATTAAGTCTGAAACATCAGGGGAGGCAAAAATGACAAAATCCAATCTGTCCTACTTCGGGCACAGCATGTGGAAGCAGGGTTCCTTGGAGAAGGCGATAATGCTGGGAAGAATGGAAGGCAGCAGGAAAGAGGAAGACCAATTATGAGATGGGTCAACTCAGTAAAAGGAGCCATAGCAGGGAGTCTACAGGAGCTGACTAGGGCTGCTGGGGGCAGAACATTGTGGACATCATTCATTCAAGCCAGGACTTGAAGCTGACCCAATGGCATGTAACAATATAGAAACCAGCAAAGGGGAAAAAAAAAAAGAACGAGACACATCAACTGTGGCCAAAAACAAAACCATGTATAACAAATTAAATGTAATCATATATAGTGCCCAGCAATGAATTTTTGTTTATACTTTTTATTTTAAATATATTTTATTGATTATGCTATTACAGTTGCCCTATCCCTCTCTTTATTCCCCTCCCTCTCACCTGCATTCCCACCCCCTTAGTTCATGTCCATGGGTCATACATATAAGTTCTTTGGCTTCTCCATTTCCTATACTGTTCTTAACCTCCCCCTGTCTATTTTGCACCTACCATTTATGCTACTTATTCCCTGTACCTTTTCCCGTTTTCCACCCTCCACCTCCCTGCTGCTAACCTCCATGTGATCTCTATGGCAATAAATATTTACAAGCAAATAATGTAAATACATTTTAACAAACAAGAAGATAACTGATTGATCGCATCAGTTTTTCTTCTGCACAAAATTCTTAAATGGCTTTCCATAAAGTTTATCTCATGGCACTCCAACTTTATCTCATGGCACTCCCCCTGCCTCTCTCACCAAACTCTAGCCCATCAACCGTTCCATGGTGCTTTAAACAAACCAAGATCCTTTGTGCTTCCAGTTCCCTCCATCTGGAGCCTCAACTCAGGCTCTCTATCAGTCCTGGCTCAATTCAAACCCTCTTCATAAAAGCCCCACCTGACCTTAGCCAACACTTAGCTAACTCTCCCTATTAATTGGCCTTGTAGCTCTTATCTCAGTCTGCAATTATCTTGGGACTTTTCTAGTTTACTTTGTAATTATCTCTCCTTCTCTGCTAGCATATAAGCTCCAAGATAGCAGGGGATGTTCTGTATTCCCAAGCACCTAGAGCAGTGACCCTCTATGTTCACATCTTCCTTGCTCTTGTTGTCTTCTAGCAATAGAAGCTGAAATCACCAATCTCTTAAGACAAGTCTTTGGGGAAGAAGTATGAACGTTGGTTCTGTTTGTCAAGTTGCACAGCTCTCTAACTGGTTCACTTTCCAGCTTGGAGTGAGTAGTAGAAAGGGGAGGAAAATGACTGGGACTTCCCTGACCTAGGCTCTCTTACTTAATTTAGAAAGAAAAGTGGGTTGAGAGCAAGTACGTATCCAACTTTTCCTTGGGAGGGGCTGGGCATCAAAATTAAGGTAGCAGTGCCTCGGGTGGGAATTAGAAACGAATCACAGGTACGAACAGAGGTAAGGAAGGCAATGAAGGAAAAGGAAGAGGAAGAAAAGGAAAAGGGACCCAAACGTACAAAAGAAAAAGGGAAGTCGAAGCTTGAGGAAGATGAAGAAAAGGGACAGAAAGGTGGAAGAAAAGGCAGTGAGTAGGTGACCTCAGCACAGACCGCGCACGTATGAGTGGCCTCCTTTACTTACTTGTGGGAGCTGGGGAGACTCCTTTCATTTGCTGAGGAGCATTGAAGACTGTGATGCGCTGCAGCCTATGCCTTTCTGGGCAATTTCAGAGGAGTCTCTGGGTCTCGGTCTTCTCACCCATAAAACAGGTGCAGCCATACCCACGTAGGGCAGGGAAGGCTGAGAGTAGATCCCATAGGACATACTTCTATCAATTAATATTTGTTTGATCTAGTCAAGTACCAGGCCCTGGAGAAACAAAAGCCTGACCCTGCTTCTCTTCTCCAGGAGACCCACTCTAGAGGGACATCTGGAAAAGGGACATCAGCCATCTCCAAAATAAGGTGAAAAGTGGTAGTACCAAGAGAGCTAGTGTGCATGAACTGCTATAGACAACTAACTCGGTGGTCAGTGCTCACAGCCAGTCCTTGCAGCTGACTGGCCTGGGTAAATCCCTCCCAGTGACCTGCCTACAGCAATCAAGGCTCAACTACAAGAGGAGGGTGTACTCAGCCCACATGAAGGGCATACCTTGAGCACCCAGACTGGGTGCTATGGGAGGCTGTGCCAACTGACCCTATGTGACTGTGACTACATTAGGACATGCTACCAAGACAGGGAGTCATAGAAGCTCCACCAACTACAGAGCAACAAACACAGGGAGGTTTCCAAAATGAGGAGACAAAGAAACATGGCCCAGATGAAAGAACAGATCAAAATTCCAGAAAAAAGAACAAAATGGAGATGAACACTCTATCAGATGCAGAGTTCAAAACACTGGTTATAAGGATGCTCAAGGAACTGAGTGAGGACCTCAGCAGCATAAAAAAGATCCAGTCAGAAACAAAGGAGACACTAATTGAAATAAAGAACAAATTGCAGGGAAGCAACAGTACGGTGGATGAAGCCAACAATCAAAGCAATGATTTGGAATGTAAGGAAGCATAAAACAAGCAATCAGGACAACAAAAAGAAAGAAGAATCCAAAAACACTAGGATAGTGTAAGCAGCCTCTGGGACAACTTCAAGCATTCCAGCATTCACATCATAGCGGTGCCAGGAGGAGGAGAGAAGGAGCAAGGACTTGGGAATCTGTTTGGAAAAAATAATGAAAGAAAACTTCCCTAATTTGGTGAAGGAAATAGCCATGCAAGTCCAGGGAGTAAAGAGAGTCCCAATCAAGATGGATGCAAAGAGGCCCATTCCAAGAGACATCATGATTAAAATGCCAAAGGTTAAAGATAAAGAGAGATACTTAAAAGCGTCAAGAGAAAAGCAGTTAGTTACCTACAGGAGAATTCTCATAAGACTGTCAGCTGATTTCTCATAAGCAGCTTTGCAGGCCAGAAGGGATTGGCAAGAGAAAGTCAACGTTAGGAAAAGCAGAAACCTACAACCAAGATTGCTGCACCCAGCAAAGCTATCATTTAGAATTGAAGGGCAGATAAAGAGCTTCCCAGAGAAGAAAACACTCAAGGAGTTCATCATCACCAAACCATTAATATATGAAATGTTAAAGGGACTTATTTAAGAAAAAGAAGATCAACACTATAAACAATACAATGTCAACAAATACATGTCTATCAACAACTGAATCTGAAAAACAATCTAAGGTAACAAGAGGAATGGAGAGAGAATCATGGATACGGAGAATGTGTTCATGCTTGCCAGATGGCAGAGGTGTGGGGGAATGGGTGAAGAGGTGAGGGCATAAAGAAGTACAAATAGGTAGTTACAGAATAGGCATGGGGAATGTAAAGTACAGAATAGGAATGGAGTAGCCACAGAACTTATATGCATGAGGCATGAATTGGACAATGGTGTGGGGATTGCCTGGGAATGTAGGGGGCGGTGCTCGGTGGAGGGAGGCAAAGGGGGATACATGGGGGAAAATGTAATACATAATCAATAAAACGTGATGTTTTAAAAAGAAAACAGTTATTTCCTTTGGGAAGGAAATCATGGAAGACTTCCCAGAGGAGGGGGCTTTGAAGAATGGCTCTGCAGATTGGGGTGATTTGGAATTGGATATGCAGAGAAGGGTAATGGGCATTCCAGAAGCAGTGAACTGTGTGAGCTAAGGCAGGAAGAGTGAGAGCAGGGAATATCTGGCCGGATTTCAGCATGTGTGGAGGGGTCAAGGCTGGATAAGTAAGTCACAGAAGGAGTTCTAAAGAGTGTTGGCGACTTGTCCCAAATAGGCCAAGCCAGAGCATCCTAAAAAGCCTCTGTCACGACTGCCCCTGAAACACTGAATAAGAACAAACGCTTTTAATTATAGCAACACTCTTTCTCCCCTCCCCCAGAACAAAACTATAGAGGCCCATGGCTCTGCCTCCAGTAGGAATGGCACTGCGATAATTTGGAGATGTAACCATGAACACAGTACATATTGTCCTGGTCCTCCTGGCATACCATGAAGGGTCCTTGAAGGCCATCATTATATAGATGGGAAATTGAGGCTCAGGAAGAGAAGCAGTCTTCCCACGGGCATTGGTCAACAGGGTCCCAATCACCTGGCTCCCAGTCTCCCATCACACTCTGTGGTCTCTGGGATCTCTGACTGGCCCAGGTTCTCCCACCACAAAGTCACCCGCCCAGCTTATGGGCCTCTACTACTTTGTGCTCCAGCTGCTGCCACCTCTTCCACTCTCCAGGGCTTCCCAAAGAGCAACAGCATGGCTTGGCTTTAATGGGGAAGGTGGCCAAACTCCTCTCAGCAGCAGAAGGCCATGTGTGTTCTTGCGCACATTTGCCTGTCTCAGCCCATCCACCCTACATTAAACATTTATTGGCCTGCACTTGGGAAACACATTTAGTTTGGGAAGACTAGGGCACCCAGTCCAGTCTCTGGAGGGGTGAGGGTAGGCTTTTAAAGGGCTAATCACAACGGTGGACCAAAAGACCAGACCAAGCACACTGAGGTCCTGACGAAAGCAGGAAGGTCCCATTGCCTGGATATTTCTGAGAGGAATGGAGAAAACTGACTGCATGTAGGGGTGAAGGTGTGGAAAGAACCTGGGATGGGAAGTCTAGGTGATAGGTATAATCATATGTTCAGGTCTGTTCCCTCTCCCTCATGAGGGTCTCCCCTGCCCCCCTGTTCTGTCCTGTACTGGAGCTGGGTTTAGTTGGTCTTAGAGGATGATGCTGTGGAGCAAAGAACTTAGATGTCCCCGAAGGAAACTTCACAAGAGCCTTACAGCTCACTCGCAGATCTCCTGGGAGGAAGGTAGAGACATTCGCAGAGAGAATGCCTCCTCCTTTCTGTCAATCCCCAAAGACCATTTGACCTGTGAGCTCTAGAAGTCCCAGTCCCTGGCTCTTCAAAAACTCTGAGATGCAGAAGACTCCTGAAAAAGTTACTCTCCAAGTGTGTTTTATATTCCAGTAAAAGAGTTGGGTTCTTATCTGGAGAAGCTTAGCAAACACCAAGGAAGGTGCTGGGGGAGGTCCTTGGCTCCTGAAACTTTGAGTTCACAGATCCCTAAGATAGCTCAATGCTCTGAATGTCAAGCCTGCAGGTCTACCCGCCCACTGCACATCTGGATACCCTAGAGCCAACTAACACTCCACGTGTCCCAAACTAGATTTGTCATCTTCCCTCCCATCCCAGCTTCCAGGGATTCCGTGTCCTCTCTTCAGCGGCTGGCAAAACTATCCATCCATTTACTCAAGCCAGAAACTCAAACAGTTACCCAGGACTCCCTCTACTCTCCTGTCTCCTGTATCCAACTTCCATGATGCCTAATCCAGGGCCAAATTCAGCGCTCTTGCCTAACCCAGCAGCTCAGCAGCATCCAAATCAAGTGTCCACTCATTCTGGAACACTCTCCTCTCTTAGCCTCCTTAACAACACACTCAGCCAATTTTCTTCCTGCTTCACGTACCTCTTCTCCACTTGCTAATTGTCGGAGTACTGCAAGTCCAGTGTCGTCTACCTAGATTCTTGTACTAGTTATGCTTCTCCAATTCCATGACTTTCAAGTACTGTCTAAATGTCTGAGGCTACCGAATCTGTATCGCTCCTATCTCTCCACTAAAGCTTAGGCTCATAGCCCCAGCCAGTGTGGTTCAGTTGGTTGGAGAGTCATGCCGTACACTCAAAGTTCGGGGAGTCAATTCCCGGTCAGGGCACAGACCTTGGTTCAGGGTTTGATCCCTGCGTGGACTACATGTGGAGACAACCAATCAACGTTTCTCTCTCTCTCTCTCTCTCTCTCTCTCTCTCTCTCTCTCTCTCTCTGTGTGTCTAAAATCAATAAACACATTATAAATTGTTTTTAATTTAAAACTTAGGCTCATAAACCCACCTGCCAACTTGACATACATCTTCAATTTCCTTTGTCATAAATCAAACTCCTAAAGCCAGGTGTGTTCAATCCTGCACCTCATCTTCTTTGTCCCAGTATGAGTCTTCTACCCACCGCATTGTTCAACACTCACAACCTGTAAACCATGCTCAATTCTACCCTTTCTCCCATCCCTCTAGTTCAAAACCAACAAAGCCTATATATAGATCTATCTCCAAAATATCTTCCCAATCGTCCACTTCTCTGCACCTTTGCCCACCATCAGCCTGGCCCAAGTCACCATCATCTCTTGCCTGGACAACTGCAGCAACCCATCTCCCTCCTTCTACTCTCGCCCTCCTCCAATTCATCCTGAACACAGCAGACAGAGGGCTCATGAATACAAAATACGATTGTATGCCTCCCCTGCCTAAAAACCCCCAAAGGGCTTCCGTAATACTTAAAATCCAAAGTAATAGAAAATTCATGGCTACTTGATCTAATCTGGCCTCGGTTTGCTTCTCTAAAAGCATATCCCACCACTCTCCCCCTTGCTCATTACATCCCTGCCATGCTGGAATTCCTTTGTCTTTAGAACATGATGAACCTTTCCTGCTTTAAGCATTGGTGTTCCCTCTACCTAGAACTCTAGTCCACTCGATTTTTGTTTGGCTTAAATGTCATTTCTCAAAGGCAAGTAACAGAAAAAAACAAGTAAAAGTGGCTTGACCAACAAAGCCATACATTAACTTACATAGCCAGAATCCTACATTAGGGCATTTCCGGAACTTGTTTAAAAAAAAAAAAAAAAAAAAAAGCGGCCCAGTAATATCATCAAGGATCCAAGTCTTTTCTGTCTTGCCATCTACCAGCCTCAGCCCGTGGGCTGGTCCCCCTCTCAATCCATTGCTCACATACCAACATCGAAGGCAGAAACTTCTGTGTGCTTGTTTGGAAAAGAACCAAGAACCTTCCCCAAAAGTCTCTAATGTATTTCCTGTGTCTGCTCATTGTCAAGAATGGGCCACATGCTCACCCATAAACCGACCGATGGCAGGGCAAAGGAGACAGACACATGGTCAGCCTGGCAGAGAAGGGTGTACCCCAGAACAAAATCACCGTTCTGCAAAGACGCAGGCGTGAAATGGGCAGTTGAGTAGGTAACCAACAGTGGTTTACCGGGTCTTCCCTGGATCATGCAACCTAAAGTTGCCCCCACTTTGCATAATGTTTAAATACGTTTAAATTTGTTTTCATAGTACTTATCATCATTTGATGCAATATAGTGTACGCCAAACAGACTTGGAGGCCAAACTGAATTTGAAACCTGGCTACCGCTTTCCTAGCTGTTCAGTTAAATTACTCAATGTAATTTCGGTTAAATGGGAATGAGGATGATGAACATGATGATGGTATTACCTACTGTTGTGAGCATTAAATAAGTGAAATGCTTAGAACAGCTACCCTAGTGTCGGCTTATTCCCAGAGCCCAGCTGTATTCTGGAGCTATTCTTGCAGCGGTGCAATAAATTCCCTTCTTGCTTAAACCCTGCATTTGCGGCGTTTCACACCGGCCGCCTGTCCCTTTCCCGCGTCGTCATTCGGCAGGCGCCGGTAAGTGAAGTGACGTGCCTGCGCTCTCCCCGCCCCCTGCCCGTTGTCTCCTCCCCTGGTGGTAACTGGGGCAGTACCTACACCTTTAAGATACTTGGACTTGTCTGAAAAAATTCGAGGGCAGAGGTGTAAGAGCGTACGCTTGAAACTTGCTCAATTGGTCCAGGCCGCGTAAGGGGCGGGCTACAGGAAACCGCAGAAGTGATGGGCCTTCCTGCGGCTCCGCCCCGGGAAGCAAGCGCTAACCTGACCTGTGATTGGTCAGGGCCTCTGGAGGCGGGCCCCAAGCTGAGCGCGGGTTTCCTCGGTGCAGTCCAGCCTGCGGCGCGGAGTGCAACATGTCCAGTGTGGGTGGCGAAGAGCGTGGGGACACCGGAGGAGAGGGCGCTGGTGCCGCCAGCCTCTTCACCTTCAGCCCGGAGCCCACGCTCGAGGACATGTAAGATATCTTTGCCCAGCCCGGGCTGGGGAAATCGCCCTCCTTTCTCCCTTTTATTGGGGAGGGTCCCTCCACGTGTTCGGAAGCTAGCCCCTGTGCTCGTGTCCCAGCTCTGCTGTCTGACCTCGGCCGAACCTCCTACCGCCATACGCAGAATGGGCTTAGCGGTGTACACCCGAGGCAGAGTAAATGGTGACGCCGGGAGAAGAACGTTAGAAGCAGCCCTGAGGGGAAATAGTGGTTCCTTGCTGCCTCTGTCTCTGCCCAGCAGGAGTGGGAGGTAGAACGTGGCGAATGCAGGGAGACCTGGGAGGCACTTACTTCTTGCTGGAGGAAACCAAGAAGGGCTTCATAGGAGCAGTGCCGTGGGCCTGCATGTTCTCCGTAAGACCATAGGATATAGCTATTGCAGAGACAGGGGTGTGTCTGGTGGAGGAAACTGCGGAAGCAGCAGCAGGAGATGGAATGGGGAAGAGGTTATTGTTAGGTTTCCATGGAGTTTAGGGTCTATGTAGAGGCTTGGCTATTTTATAGTCCCATAGAAAAGAGATGACTTGTTTAAGGCCATCTAAGGAGTTAGTTGCAGATTCCCGCCGGAAACCCATGTCTCCATTATATATCACTGAGATACCTGCCTGGGCCCTGCATGTCCCCACCCCCCCCACCCCCCACCCCCCACCCCTAACCCTGGGACCTGGGCTTCCACCCCTTTTTCCCATACCAGCCGTCGCCTCCATGCTGAGTTTGCTGCTGAAAGAGACTGGGACCAGTTCCACAAGCCTCGGAACCTCCTCCTGGCCTTGGTGGGGGAAGTGGGGGAGTTGGCAGAGCTCTTGTGAGTAAATGAAAGGCTTCGTGGAAGAGTCTTTATGTTGTGGGGGCGGGCACATTTATTTGGTCTTCTAATATGCATGCATTCAGTTTCCCCTTCTCACTGCAAGGGTCTGATCTTCCTGCTGGTGATACAGAGATGAGTCCCTGGCCTCTAGGGGCATCCAGCTTCCTGGGAGAGAAAACAGCAAGGCGGATCCAGGTCTAAGAAGGGGTGGGTGGCAGCCTTCTGTTACCCCTGCCTTTAGGGTGGAATGGAAGGTGTTCTATAGAAGAGGGGTCCCCTACAACTGGGCCATGACCGGTTAGGAGTCAGACTGCAGAGCAGGAGGTGAACGGGAGTTTGCATGTGTTTCATTCTCCGCTGTCTTCTAGTGCCTGGCACACAACAGACACTCAGTAAATATCTACTGAATAATTGATAGGGCTCTGGAGGAGAGGGGTGGAATAGAACTGAGAATTATAAAATTGGGGTAAGAGTTGATGGAGTTTGCACAGAAGACGTGAACAGATTTTAATGGTAGAAAGAGCACTGTGCCTGTAGGGTGGATTGGGTTCCCAGAAGAATTAGGGCTGGGAAGGCCAGGTGGGATTACTCAGTTGGTTGGAGCATGCTCCTGTGAACCAAAAGTTTGATTCCCTGTCAGGGCATGTACGGCAAGTAACGGATTGATGTCTTTCTCTCTCCCTCTCCCTTCATCTCTTTCTAAAACCAGTGAACATATCCTTAGGTGAGGATAACAAAAAAATTTTTTTAGAAAGAGGATTAGGGCCCTGGTGGGTGTAGCTCGGTGGATTGAACATGGGCTGCAAACCAAGGGGTCCCCAATTCATTCCCATTTGGGGCACATGCCTGGATTGTGGGCCAAGTCCACAGTGGGGGTCACGTGAGAGGCAACCACACGTTGATGTTTCTCTCCCTCTCTTTTTACCTCCATTCCGCTCCCTCTAAATAAGTAAATAGAATCTTGAAAAGGAAGAAAGACGGGAGAATTAGGGTGGGATGAGACCACTGAGGGGGCAGGTGTAGATCAGGGGAGAGGTGGTGAGGTCTAAGCCAGTGAAGTCACTGTGGGGATGGAGAAATGAGGGCACAGAGATGTGTGTGAGGGCAGGCCGTTCATTTATTACAGATTTACAAGCACCATCTGTGTACTCGGTCTTCTAAAGTCAAGAGATGTGGCCTTCCAAAAGATACACATCATTCCCATCTTCACAGTGCAATAAGATGGACAACAGATAAGCAAACTAATGTTAAAATATCGGAAATTGTGATAAGTTCTATAAGGAGAATAACCCAAGGTTGTGAGAAGGAAGGAAACAGGAAGATAGCTTTTCTAAGGTGGAGAAATGTGAGCCAAGACCTGAATGACAACAGGAAGGAGCCAGCCATGGGGAAGCTGGGGGGGGGCGGGGAGCAGGGGAAGATCATTCAAGGCGAAGAAGTGCAAAGGCCTGTGACAGTTTGACCAGTTTGCAAGACAGAAAAAGCCAGAGTGACTTGTAGATGGGCAGTTGGGGAAGGTAGTGAATAATGACATTGGAAGAGGCAGGAGTCAGCTCATGTAGGACCTGGGGGGCGTGTGCGGTCAGGAGTTTAGATTTTATTCCAAGCACATCTAGGGGAGATTCAGCAGAGGAAGGGAAAATGTAATTTTTGCTTTTAAAAGCTGATAGTGGGCAAGAGTAGAAGATGAGTCAGCAGGCTTCTTCAGTGGTCCAGGTCTGAGCTTTAGTCTGGGGTGGCAGTTGCTAGACCTGGAGAGACGTAGAATTGGTTCTTAACGAGTAAAATGATCTCTTGCCAACTGTTTGGCTTAGGTGAGGACACAGAGGTCTGGGTGAGTCGTATATTGGTGTCTCTTCCCCACCCTGGCTCTACCCAGGGCCCAGACGGGTTGAGCTGTCCTTGAAGGAAATTTCTAGGAGGTGGGAGTTCAGTGCTACAAGGACGGGTGCTCTGAGAGGGGAAAGCCCATTGTCCTAGTTAGCACCTGCGTGTCTGTGCCTGTCTGTGCTTCACCCCCAGTCAGTGGAAGCCTGATGAGGAGCCTGGCCCCCAAACCTGGCCCCCCAAGGAACGGGCAGCCCTTCAGGAGGAGCTTAGTGATGTCCTCATCTACCTGGTAGCATTAGCAGCCCGCTGCCGTGTGGACCTGCCCCAAGCGGTGCTCTCCAAGATGGACACCAACCGGCGACGCTACCCGGCACATCTGTCCCGTGGCTCCTCCCGCAAATACACGGACTTGCCCCATGGGGCCACCTCTGAAGACCAGACTGTGGGGACTACAGACCTTGCCTGTGAATCCACACACCAGGCCTCAGCCTAGAACCATGGACCCACGATCTGCAACTCAGCATGGCATCTGAGGAACAGGTGGTGGCCTGGCCGTGGAACCTCATTCTAGCCCTTTCCTGACAGCTCACCGGCCTGGCAGCCCAACGTCTGAGGTCGGAGGCCCAAGAACCTCTGGAAGACAGCCTCTTGGTACTCTTCTCTCTCAATAAAAGGTTTGTCTAGCAACTTCTGGATCCTTCCGGGGGGGGGGGGGAGGGCTCTGTCTCAGCAGGTACTACAGAGGGGCAGCAGCGTTGCTCTGAGCCCAGCTCCCATGTTTCTCTGCTGCACCTGCCACCTGCCACGCAGAGATCTCATTTCTAGCAGGTCCCCTGTGGGATCTCCTGCAAGTTGGTTTCCCTTTGGAGCCTGTAACAGAAGGCTGGAGGCTGTACTTAGTGGTAAAAGCCCAGACTTTGGAGCCAGCACGTCAGGGTTCAAACACTGTGTTTGTAACTTACCAGCTGGATGATGTTCATCAGTTTCTTCACCTAAAGTGAAAATAATAGTATCTACCTGATAGGACGGTAAAGTTTAAGTCAGTTATTGTAGGTAGAGTGCTTAGGACAGTGCCTGGCACATAGTAGGTACTTAGTTTGCAGTTATGTGTCTTTCAACTCAAAACATTCGGATCCCACACACAGCAGGAAACATCACCAGTTAAGGAAGGCCTGGGCCCAGGACTGAGCCTCAGGACCCAGCACAAATCAGGGTCAGGTCTCAGATGTGGAACAGAACAGGGCTTCCACTCCTGTTGGGCTTGGGCCTCTTGCCCTCGCAACACCAATTTCTCATCCCACCTCTACACCCAAAGAGGGTGTTGGCTGCATGAAATTTATCGAGATGCCTGTAGCCTGCTTCCCTCATAGGGTGGGGTAATGCTGGGAAAAAAGACTTTTAAATTACTCTTGCTGCTCTTATAGGCCTATTTCCCCATCAGTGAGATGAGTTATCCCCTTTAATGGCCTCATTCCTCTAGTGACCTTATCCCTCTTAACTGGCGACCTCTTACTTACCAGCTAAAACCATCCACATTGGAACTGCTTCAGCTTTCTGTTCCCAAACCCACCCTGCTTCTCCCCACCAGTGAGAGCGGGAGCCTTATTCTTACTGGTTCGATTTCATTCCCTCTCCTTGGTCAGTTATCTCCTGTCCCCCCATACAATCAGCTCCTCTTCCTTTCCATCAGCCTTCCCACCGGCACAAAATCTGAGTCTCCTCCCCACAGACAAAACCAATAAACTTTCCCCAGCTTCAGCCAGCCACTTTGCTTCCTCATCCTCCCATTTATACCCTAACCCACTCAAGGCTGGCGTTTATCCCTACCCTTCCACTGAAACTGCTCTCCACTTCCACAAAGTCCTACAAACAGCAGGCACCAGAGCAGAATCTGACTTTGCTGACCATGCTATGTGAAACTTTCCTCTCGATTTTCCAAACATGACCATTCTGGATTTCTTTCTACCTGTGGCTGTTTAGATTTTTCCTAGCTACCCTCTTCTGAATGAGGTATCATGCACTCCAGACCTGATATCCCCAAACTTGTTATTTCCGATCGCCTCCCTGACTCCTTCACATTTACCTCACATTCGATATGTCCGGACTGGGCGTAACAATTGTTGCCATTTCTACTGTCCTACTCATCTTGTACTATCAATGACACTACCTGTTGTCATTTAAGGTAAGAAATGAGGTCAGCCCCATCTTCCTCCTCCCCAAAATTCTAGCTCCTTAATATGTCCACTGCATCCCTCCCCTCTCATTCCTCAAGGCTTCTTTGCTGCTTTGGATACTTTCACCCTCAGATTGACCACTAAGATCCCTAGTGACCAGTCAATCTCTTGTTAACCTTGCTTTTTGGGGATCTGTTCAAGATCTAACAAGACCAGCATGCACTTTCAGATGCTCCTATACTTCCCAGACCCTATCTCTGTCAGCCTTCAAGACCTGCTTAAATTTGTACACACTGAGCTCCATGATGTTCACTGGCAGCTCACCAAAGGTCTGTTCAATGCACTATCTGTTTGATTACAAATGTGTATTTATAGAATTTTCCAGATCTGAGGGTAAGGACATACCCAAGGGAGGAATGTGGGATAAGTACACATACACACACACACCCAATCCCAGGAATACCTTTTGGTCTTATAGCCACACTTGGTTCTGTGACAATTTACTTTTAAGTCGTCTAAGCATCCCCAGCCCTAACTCTGCTCTTCTCCCCATCTACCTCATTAACAGGCACAGATGGGGGTGACGACATAATACTTTATTTACTTACATAGGCTGAAAATTTCTACTGAGAAAGACTGGGCATGGTTTCCAGGGTACCAGTAGGGGATTCACCATGTGTCCTAGGTCCAGTCTGCCTGCCATCACACCCATTCCTAGACTACAAACCTGGAGTCGTTGCCCGAGTTAATTCAGCCCCTAGGAGGCAGGTCCCTGACCCCTCCCTAGCCAGCCACAACCCACAGCAACAAGATCTGCGCTCAGCTACCCTCACATTCTGGGCAGCGCTCAGAGGCAGTGCCAGCTGTTGCTCCAGAGGGTAGCTTGAAGTCTCGCCCGCAGCCAGCACAGATGTAGAGACGGCGCCGCATGTGCGCACGACGGTGGCGAATGAAGTGCGAGCTGAGGCGGAAGCGCTGGCCGCACTCGCCACACGGGTAGGGCCGCTCACCCGTGTGCGTGCGGGCATGCTCGGCCAGGTTGGAGCGGTGCCCAAAACGGCGGCCGCACACCGCACAACGGTGCGGCTTCTCTCCAGTGTGCACACGCCGGTGCTTTGCCAGCGCCGAGCTCTGCGCAAAGCGCGTACCGCAGTCAGTGCATGCGTATGGCCGCTCGCCTGTGTGCGTGCGTCGGTGGCGCGCCAGGCACGAACTGCCACCAAAGGCACGTCCACAGTCTGGGCAGGCATAGGGTTTCTCGCCTGTGTGCACGCGCAGGTGCTGTGCGTAGTTGGAGCTCTGCGCGAAGCGGCGACCGCAGTGCGTGCATAAATAAGGCTTCTCGCCAGTGTGGCGCCGCCGGTGCTGCTGCAGGTTTGAGGCAGCGGAGAAGCGCTTGTCGCACTCGGGGCACTTGTAGGGCCGCTCACCGGTGTGTGTGCGTATGTGTTTCGTCAGCGCCGACTTCTGTGAGAAACGCTGCCCGCACTCAGTGCACGTGAAGGGCCGCTCGCCAGTGTGAGTGCGGCCATGTTTGGTCAGCGCCGACTTCTGCGAGAATCCCCGGCCGCACTCGGTGCATGCAAACGGTCTCTCGCCCGTGTGAGTGCGTGAATGCTTGGCTAGCGTGGAGCGGCGAGCAAATGCCCGGCCGCAGTCCGGGCACGCATGTGGGCGCCCCGGGTCAGCGGACGGTGCTGGCGCCTGGCTTGGTACCTGGGGAGAAAGGGAGGACATGTCAGTCCTGACCCATATAGCCTGAGAGCCAGGGACCTGAAAGCTGTAACCTTTCAGTTAGCCAAATGTCAAACAGGAAAGCAAAGGTGCCTGCCTCGCAACAGCTGTGCGCATTAAATTACATACTGCATTAACGCCCATGTCACAATGTTCGGCATCATTGTGGCTATTCTTTATGAATTCAACAAATATTTATTAAGGGCATACAATGTGCCAGACTCTGTTCTAGGCGCTTGGGGATTCAGTATGAAATGTTTTAAACTCCTGCTTCTGGGAAGAACGGACAAGGAGTGCTGGTGTTAGGGGGATGCTGCAAATTTAATAAGATTAAGAAACTACTGGTGTAACATGAGCAAAGATCTAAAGGAGGTGAGAAAGCAGGCTACAGAGGGAACAGCGAGACCCGGAGGTAGGAGTTTTGCAAGTTCCAGGAAGAGCAAGGGAAAGTGCCTACCTAGGGCAGAACGCAGGAGGGGGAGAGTAATCCCTGGGGTGCTCCTGGAGGGGATCTCTTAGCTTAAGGCCTTGCGATATGAATGAGATGCGGAACCACCAGAGGAGATGTTAGAAGGTTTTGAGTAGGGACATGACCAGATCAGACTCATTTCAAAAGCCTCCATCAGGTTGCTGGGGCTGCAGAAGGCAGGAGGGCAGAAGCAGGGGCCCGGGGAGGAGGCTGCCGAACTGCAGTATCTGCCAAGAGAGTACAGTGGCTCACATCCAGGTGACAGGTGAGAAGTGAAGGAGGTGAGAAGTGGTCTGCTTCTGAATAGATTTTTGCCATCTGAGGAACATTTGCTAAACAGATTAGATATGAGACATAAAGAAAAAGGAGTCAGAATTACTCCAAGGATTTGAGTTTGGCAACTAGCAGGATGGCTGGGGAAGAACAAGTGGACAGACAGGTGAGACCTGTTTCAGATCACATCTGCAATTCTTGACACATCTGGAGCTCAGGAGATAGTCCCAGACTAGACATGTTAATTGGGAAGCCATCAGCCCCGTAGATGGTTTTTAAAGCCTTGAAACTGAATGAGATTACTCAGGGAATGGGCGGAGAGAACCTGGGGCAGTAAGCGTAGGAGCATGATGGTGTCTTAGAAGCCAGGCCAGGAGAAAATCCAGGCCTTTTAATAACTTTTGAAGATCCAGCACCTACCATTTTTTAGGCTGGGAAGAAGGCAAGGGTAAAACCCAAATACAATTCTGAGGCCTAAATTGCAAATGAGCCAGGTTCACGAAGTCTGGGCTTCTAGAGATAAAGTCAGAAAAAGATAGAAGTGTTCTGTAAAGGACGGGTGAAGGGAAAACGTATTAACAGTGTTAATGTATTATGTTAACAGTAGAAAGAACATGAATATTGAGGGCGTATTGCTCCCTCCCTAGAAAAGAGAAGGCTAATCCCTGCAAGAGTCATGCTGAGTATCTTCTATTGGCCAAGCAATTATGTACATTATTAATTCATGAATGAATAAATACTCAGCACATAGGAAGGACAAGATAACATCAACTTCTCCTCAGAGTAGTTATCACAATATTATTTTATTTTATTTTTTAAAGATCTCATTTATTTTTAGAGAGGGGGAAGGGAAGGAGAAAGAGAGAGAAATGTCAATGTGTGATTACCTCTCCAGTACCCCCTATAGGGGTCTGGCCTGCAACCCAGGCATGTGCCCTCGTTGGGAATTGCACCGGTGACCCTTTAGTTCGCAGGCCGGCACTCAATCCACTGAGCCACACCACCAGGGCACAATATTATTTAATAGATACGGAAACAGGTTAACAGAGGCTAAGCGACACCTCAGGAGCAGTTAACACCTTATTTTTCTTATTGCAACGAGGGCAAATTCAAGGTCTTGAAACCTGCATAAAAGGCAGTCACTTTTTGGTAACCAACTCAAACTGGAACACAAGGCAGTTCGGGAAACTAGTGACCAACCAAGGGAACTCTAAACGGTACATATGGTGATAATAGTGATCCCAACATTACAGTGTCAAGCCTCAACAATGCTATTTTATATACATTATTGTATTATATCTTCCTGCCACCCCCTTGAGTCAGGTGTTATCTTTGCTAATTGAGAAAAGTGAGGTGTGCCCTGGCTGGTGTAGCTCAGTCGGTTGAGCACCGTGCCTCGAAGCAAAGGGTCGCCGGTTCAATTCCCAGTCAGGGCACATGCCAGGGTTGCCAGCCTGGTCCCTGGTAGCAGCATGTACAAGAGGCAGCTGATGGGTGTTTCTCTCACACATCGATGTTTCTCTGCCTCTCTTTCTCTCTGCCTCTCTTTCTCTCTGCCCTCCTCTCTAAGCATATATAAAGAAAATCATGAAAAAAAAGGAAGGAAGAAAACTGAGGCCCAGGGAGATTAAATCCCTGTAGCCAGTAGGGGTCCGGACCCTTAACATGCAGTAGGGCTCCACTGCACTTCCCTGCACTTGCACAGCCAGGATGTGACAGAGGTCGGACTCCAAGTCCCTGCTACTCTCAAGAGAGATTCAAAGTTAAAAATACAAGCCGATACTTTAAATCGAGAAACTCCGCTTAGCAGATTTGGCACAGTCTGAATTCAAGGTCACACTTTCCTGTCTTGCCCAGATTTTGACACCTCTTGGTTTTATTTCAACACGTCAGCCCTTGCGGAGAGAACTATCCCTATTAGGTCCGTATTTCTTCTGGCCTTTTTTTCTTTGGCACCCTTCTTTAAGATGACTTTGACCAGCCTGCGGACTTCCTTATGCTGGGTTCACTGACTTAGGAAGAACTTCTCCACACAAGTGTTCTTGGTATCTGCAGCTCCAGGAGGAGGGGCCTTGGGTGCCCCAGGAAAAATCGAGGTAAGAGGGGCTGAGACTAGCTCATTAAGTGCCCAGGCAAGTCACGCCCTTCCCACGCACCAGTGAACCAAGGAAGGTGAGGCTTCTAGGTGAGATCAAAGTTACCAAACTTGAGCTATGCACACATCACAGGATGCAAGAGGATTCTAAGTCTTCTGTAGGCACACTTTTATCTCATTACAGTCGTTAGGTATTCATTTTCAGGTATCAGAAAAACGATAGATCACAGGAAACCCACAATTCCATCAGTAATATGGTGTGGATGAAAGTGGACTTAACGGAAACAACGTGAATCTATCTGAAGAAAAGCATTAGTAAATGAGGCCAGCAGGTGAGCGATTTACATGGTAACTGGCAAATACCAGACTAGGTGGTCATTATAGGACCTTACATGTCTTAAATTCTACAACTATCAGATTTAAAATGAGATAAAAGGCACCTGCACTATAACAAGAGGGTACCATGAGCATACAATGTAGTCGAGTAGTATGGTAATCCAAGTACTTGAAGATAGTGATCTTGTCTTCCTGTACAAGTTTTTGTTGTTTTTTTTTTTTTTTAACCAGAGCAAAGTTCCCAGTTCCCTCCTCCGCCACTGCTTTCCTTATTAATAATTACAACTACCAGCCCTGGCTGGTGTGGCTCAGTGGATTGAGCACTGGCCTGAGAACCAAAGGGTCACCAGTTCCATTCCCAGTCAGGGCACAGGCCTGGGTTGTGGGCCAGGTCCCCAGTAGGGGGCACATGAGAGGCAACCACACATTGGTGTTTCTCTCCCTCTCTTTCCCTCTCCCTTCCCCTCTCTAAAAATAAATAAATAAAATCTTTAAAATAACTATTACAACTACCATTCGTTGAGCAGTCTCTGTGCCAGGGACTGTGCTATGTGCTGTTCACCCATGTTCTCATTTTAAACTCCCACAACCCTTTGGGTTAGGTATCATTAGCTCTCCTTTATAAATCAAGAAATAAGGCTGAGAAGTAAAGCGACTCTCCACGGCCCTACAGGTAATCAACGGCAGAAGCAGGGTCTGAACTGGAAGTCTGTCACTGTCAGAACACCTGTTCTCTTAGTCATGATGCAATTCTATCTCACAAGTTAGAGGGCACCTGCGAACCTTGCCTCCCTCCCCTGGACGTTTTCAGAACCCCCCTTCTTTTCAGCGCTGAGTATAAAATGTGGTGCCTATCCTCCATCTCCCTGCTCCAGGCAGTGTGGTCCACAGACCAGCCCTATCGGCATCACTGGGAACTTGTTAGACTCTCAAGTCCCACCCCAGACCTGCTGAGTCAAAATCTTCACTTTGACGAGACTCCCAGGTGATTTCTATGCATGTTAACATTAAGACACTATCTAGAAGAGAGTGGAGAAACTCCTGGAGAAAGCAGGTGGAAAGGTGAGGAGGGTTTTACAGGCTGAAAGACCACACGTGCGAAGTCTGAGCCTGGGCCCAGAAACCAGAACTGCTCAGCCACAGTTCTCCAGCCGTTTGAAGCTGGGGCATGGGAAGGGGGTTGGGCGATGAAGCCAGTACATGAGTCCCATGGTGCAGATTTGGAATGCCAGGCTTAGGAGCCAGGACTCTATCCTGAGGGAAACAGAAAACCACAGGTTTAAGGAGAGGGAGAGGGGGGAGAGAAAGAGAGGACTGGATGTGCAGAGAGCCCTTTGAGGAAATCTCTGTATTCACTGAAGAGACTGGCTTTTGATAGGCAGTGAGAGAATGCTTCAGCCCCTGCGTAGAGCAGAATTAAGGCCTGTCCTGGACAATGACTGGCCTTAGGACTGGGTGACAGCCAGGAGTTATAGGATGTCAGCACTGGAAGAGGCTTTCAGGATCACCATTTTCATAGAAACTGGGATTCAGGGAGACCACACCGCAAGTTGATGAGTTATCTCTGGGCACAGTGCAGCGCTAAATGTTTATGGGGTGTGTGTGAGCAATCCTCATTTCCACCCTCTTCCTCCAAATACAGTCACCCAGATGATACTTAGACTGGCTTTCAAACATCTGGCTCTCATTATCTCACTTTACAGATGAGAAAGCACAGGCAAAGCTGATAAACGGTGTAGTCAGAATTTGAACCAGTGCTTTTAACTGCTCCATGTACCATGTACAGTCTGTCCCCACTTACATCCCATGACCCTCCACCTTCCCATCCTCAGCTCCTGCCAGTCCACTCAAGGTGCCCAAATATCCCCTGCTTTCTGCCTTGTCTCCACTGCTGTCACTACCTTAGAGCAGGCTACCAGCCTTATATGGCCTGTTCTTCCCACAGCAGACAATAAAGCTTCTAAATAGAAAATCTAAGTCTATCTTCTGATTTGAGGCTTCTGATAACACGGCATAACCTCACACAATGTGTAAGTTCCTATGCTGGCTTTCAATGCCTTTAACTCTCGGGCCCCATCTCCTCTGAGCCTTTGCTTTTGCTGTTTCCTCCTCCTGGGCTGCCCTTCCTCTGCCTCCGTTTGCTGAATCCGCACTGAGCTTTCTCTGTACAGCCTGCCCCGCTGCCTTGAGTTCGTTGCCCTCGATCTTCTCTGGGCTTCTGTGTTGGTTTCCCCTTTCACCCCAAGCCCCAGGATTCAGCCTAAAAAGGCCTTTGATTTAAAAAAAAAAAAAAGGAGTTGAGTCCTGGCTGGTGTAGCTCAGTGGATTGAACATGGGCTATGAACCAAAGGGTCGCTGGTTCGATCGCCAGTCAGGACACATGCCTGGTTTGCGGGCAAGGTCCCTAGTAGGGGGCATGTGAGAGGCGACCAAATTTGATGTTTCTCTCCCTCTCTTTCTCCCTCCCTCACCTCCTCTCTAAATAAATAAATAAAACCTAAAAAAAAAGCAAAAAAAAAAAAAACAACAACAAAACAAAGTTGAAAATTTTCCAGACGGATTGACCTAGACTCAAGTCCTAAACTTTAGTGAGAAGAATGCATAATAGCAACAAATATTTACAGTGTTTATCATGTGTCATACCCAGTTCTAACTCTACATGTATTAACTCATGTAATCCTCACAAACCGAAGAAGTATGAGCTGTTATGGTTTTGCTTTTACAAAGGAAGAAAGTGAGGCACGTGGAGGTTAAGAGACTTGCCCAAGTCATATAACTGGTAAGTGATGGAGACGGAAGTCCACCTTAAGTTCTGGAGTGTCGGTTCTTTTTTTTAAGATTTTATGTATTCATTTTTAGATGAATAAATACCCACACCCACTAGGGGGCAGCGGAACTTTTGTTCCCTGGAAACTGGCTGCTGTGCAGGAAAAAATGGGAGCCTGCATCCAGAAACCTGGTCCAGCCACAGTTCTCCAGCTGTAAGTAGTGTTAGGCTGGCTGAGGCTGGGAGTTCTGTAGGGTTCTTGGAATTGGTGGGAGTTCAGGTCTCGAATAGGGAAATCTAACTAATATTCTGATATTAAAACTCCTCTCTTTTAATTTTTTTAAAACTCCATCGCCCTTAGGCTAACACCCAAATACCCTACCTAACCTGCCAAACACCCTAACCTCATCCATGCTACAGCATGACTGAGCTACCTGCACTCACTTCTCCCAGTGCCTTCTCACTCTTGCTGAGCCACTGAGAGGCCCATTTCTTCAGCCTGAAATAGTCACTCACTTCACCCCTCACCTGGTCTCACATAAGCCATCTCTTTACTAACTTTGAGAGCTGGGGCCAGTCACCCAACTGTCTGGTTTCCTGGGCCTCAGTCTCCTCACGTGTGTAATGGAACAAATACTACCTATGTTACAGAATTGAGGTGCTTAAAACAGTGTCTGGAGGAGACTTCTAGTCAAGATGGTGGTGTAGGTAAACATGGCTTGCCTCCTCACCCAAACACAACAAAATTACAACTAACCTATAAGATAACCATCATCCAGAACCATCAGAAATTGACCTGAATGGATGTCCTCCAAATACAGAATTAAAGAAACCACATCAAGACTGGTAGGAGGAACAGAGACAAGGAAGGGGCCAGTCACACACCCACTTGTAGGAGATAAAAATCGGGAGGGATTTCTCAGGAGGGAGGAGTCCCAGCCCCACCCAGGTCATCAGTAGGAAAAGAAGTCTCCATACCTCCTGGCTGTAAAAACCAGCAGGGATTGAGGTGTGGAAGACAGAAACTTCTGGAGTCCCAGGCAGTTCCTCTTAAAGGGCCCACATACAGAATTACTTGAGCTCACTCCATCTGAGCTCCACTGAGGACCAGCAGGTTGAAAGGCATCAGACATATGGGGAAGAACTGAACTGTCCAGCATCCCCACAGAGCCTGCAGATGGGGGCTATATCTGACATCAATCAACCGGGTTCACACTATTTGCCCCACCCTGGTGATTCCCTGCAGCCTGGACCCACCCAATTTTGGGGCTCACCCAACCTGTCCAGTGGCTTTCCACGAACGGCTTTTCTTGCACCATGCTTCAGATTTTCCTAAATTCTCTCAAGCAACATCTGGCTTTGGGAGCCCTGTACATCTTGCTAAGTTGTCCTGGTCCCAGCACTAGCAGCAGTCAGGCTTGGTTCACAGCTTGGCCTTGCACGGGCATTTCCAAGCCCAGCACAAGTAGCATTCATCTGCAGATCACTTTGTAGCTTACAGTGTGTGACCCCAGAGAGAACACAGGCAATGGCTGACCCTGGATGTGCCAACAGCAATCAAGGATCAACTACAGGAGGAGGGTGTACACAGCCCACCTAGTGAGCACACCTTGAGTACCCAGCTTGGATAACAGGAGAAGCTGAGCCACTGAACCCTACAGGACACCTACTACATTAGGCTACTCTATTAAACAGCCCTACCTAATACACAGAAACAAACACAGGGAGGCTACCAAAATAAGAAGACCAAAAACATGGTCCAAATGAAAGAATACAGAGACAAGCAATCCACTAGATACAGAGTTCAAAACACTGATTACAAGGATGCTGAATGAATTTAGTGAGAACCTCAACAGCATAAAAAAAGGTCCAGTCAGAAATGAAGGGTACACTAATTGAAATAAAGAACAATTTACCGGCAATCAATAGTAGAGTGGATGAAGCTAAGAATAAAATCAGTGATTTCGGTTATAAGGAAGCAAAAAACTACCAATCAGAATAGAATCCAAAAAAATAATCCAAAAAAATGAAGATACTATAAGGAGCCTCTGAGACAACTTCAAGCATACCAACATTTGCATCATGGGCATGCTGGAAGGAGAAGAGAAAGAAAGAGAAACTGGAAACCTATTTGAAAAAAATGATGACAGAAAACTTCCTAACTTGGTGAAGAAAACAGACATATAAGTCCAGAAAGCACAGACAATCCCAAACAAGATTAACCCAAAGAGGCCCACCCCAAGACACATCATAATTAAAATGCCAAAGGCTAAATACAAAGAGAGAATCCTAAAAGCAGTAAGAAAAAAGTGGTTAGTTACCTACAAGGGAGCTCCCATAAGACTGTCAGCAGATTTCTCAAAAGAAATTTTGCAGGTTGCCCTGACCAGCATGGATCAGTTGGTTGAGCTTTATCCTGCAAAGTGAAAGGTCACCAGTTCCATTTCCAGTCAAGGCACATGACTGGGTTTCATGACTATTCCCCAGTTGAGGCAGGTGTGAGAGGCAACCACTGTTTCACACATCAATGTTTTTCTCCCTCTCTTCCTCTCTCCCTTCCCCTCTCTCTAAAAATAAATAAATAAAGTATTTAAATAAAGAAAAAAGAAACTTTGCAAACTAGAAGGCACTGGCAATAAATATTCAAAGTGATGAAAACCAAGGACCTACAACCAAAATTAGTCTACCCAGCAAAGCTATCATTTAGAATCAAAGGACAGATAAAGAGCTTCCAGACAAGAAATAGCCAAAGGAGTTCATCATCACCAAACCAGTATTATATGAAATGTTAAAGGGTCTTCTTTAAGAAGATCAAAAATATGAACAATAAAATGGCAATAAATACATTTATCAACAATTCAACCTAAAAAACAAAATAAACAAATAAGCAGAACAGAAACAATCATAGATACAGAAAACATTCTGATATTTGCTAGATGGGAGGAGGTCAGGGAGATGGGTGACAAAACGAAGAGATTAAGAAGTACAAATTGTGTCCTGGCTGGTGTGGCTCTATGGATTCAGAGCCAGCCTGGGAACCAAAAGGTCATGGGTTTGATTCCCAGTCACAGGGCACATGCCTGGGCTGTGGTCCAGGTTCCCAGTTGGGAGCATGCCAGGGGCAACCAATGGATGCTTCTCTGGCACATCAATGTTTGTCTCCCTCGCTCCCTCCCCTCTCTCTAAAAATAAATAAAATATAAAAAATTCATTAAAATTCTTTAAAATATTAAAAATAAAAATTATTATATTTCCCTGGCTGGTGTAGCTCAGTGGATTGAGCACTGGCCTGCAAACCAAAGGGTTACTGGTTTGATTCCCACTCAGGGCACATGTCTGGGTTGTGGGTCAGGTCCCCGGCGGGGGGGGGGGGGGGGCGGGGGGTGCATGAGAGGCAACCACACATTGGTGTTTCTCTTCCTCTCTCTCTAAAAATAAATAAATAAAACGTAAAAAAAATAAAAATTACTTTTTTTAAAGTACAAATTGCTAGTTCCAGAATAGTCATGGGGATATAAGTACAACATAGGAAATAGAGTTGCCAAAAAACATACATGCATGACCCATGGACATGGACTGCCAGAGGGAGTGTGGTGTGGGGCAGGGAGAACCTGGGTGGAGGGGAGCAAAGGGTGGAAAATTGGAACTGTAATAGCATAAACAATAGAATATAATTTTAAAAAACACAGCAAAGATTATTTTAAAAAAACAGCGGAGAACAGTAAATGCTACTGTACCAAGAGTCAGAGGTTACCCTTGCCTAACCTGGCCCATCCCCCACCCCAGTCAGTATTAAGTTCCCAGCTCTGGGGTTCCACCCTGGTGCCCACACTCATCACACAAAATTGTAGCTGCCTGGTTACTTAGCAGTCTATCCTGCTACGCATCAGGCTCCACGGGGAACCAAGGATAACATTTACTCTCCATCATCCAGCACAGAGCTTGGCACGGTAGGTGTGACATCTGTTTGACGTCAGCATGGGCAGTGGGGGCCATGCTCTGTGCCGGGGCAGAAGGATGGGTTGCCAACCATCAGATCCTAAACCTGAGATTCATGGAAAAGTAGGGACAGGATCCCGGCTTCTGTAGCACAGAGACTGGAACCGAACCAGGTTAGGGGAAACGGGGCCCCAGTGAGTGGGACACGTACCTCCTTGTTGTCGATGGGGATCTTGAGTTTCACCACCTCATACTTCTCCTCACCCTCATCCTCCTCACCCTTCACCAGCAGCACCATCTCCTCTTGCATCTCTTCCTTCTCCTCCACCGTCTGTGGTTCGCCAGGCATCTTGGTGTCCTGGGGAGGGCAGCTGAGTCAGAAGCTCAGGACCCGCCTCCCACCATGGCCCTGGCCCAGGCAAGGTGGTGCAGCCCTGGCTTCTCTAGTCCGATCCTGGTCTCTGGGTCTGGCCCTCTCCCCTTCCACCCTAGCTCGACCCTAGGCACAAGCACTTCCCAGGGACCAGCTCTGAAGACATTCGTTCACCCCACTCATCTCTGCATTTTGGACCCTGAGCAGCTCGAATCTCCAGTCCCAAGGAACCGCCAACCTCCCCGCGCTGAGTCACTCCCTGACGCCTGGGTCCGCCGCGGAGAGCTGCAGGGTACCCGCTGGAGGCGGGATCGGGGCGGAGACCCTGAGGAGCGCGTACTCACCAGCCACGGGTTCCGCGCTCGCGCAGCCCCAGGCCTGGGTCCCAGTGGTTGGCCACTCAGTAGGACGGCGGTTCCGGGGGCGGATCAGGGCCTCGGGGACGGCCGGTCATTGGTAGAAAACCTAACCCCGCCCCTAGAGGAGGGATCCAGAGAACCCAGGCGTCCCTGCCGCACTGCTCCTGGAGGGTGGAGAGCTCAGACCTAGCGTTCTCCGCTGTGTCCTAATTTCTAGGACCCCCGGCTGTACAACCCCAACTTTCAAGGACCTCGCAGTGCGGTTGGAACCTACCTTAAAGGCTTGTTGTCTCCGGTGGCCGGTTCGGAGGTGTCGTCTGCGGCCGGGCGCGTGCGCTCCGCCCAAACTAGGCCACGTGCACGCCAGCCCTAGCCTGGGCCTCTGGGTGGCGCCCCGCCTGGAGGGCGGGCCACATTGCCTCTTCACCTCTTCCCTTTTCTCTCTTTCCTCCTTAGCCATCTTTTCTCCTTTTTCCGCGTCGTTTTTCCGGTTTCCTAGTCTCATGAATATCTTGCTCTTTGAATACATACTTACCAAATCAACTGCCACAAAAAGCTACCGCCGTCGTGTCTTGCAGTGGGCCTACTATTAGCCAGTGTTACGCAAAGCGTTTCACACACTCACGTCCGTTGAATTTTAAATGTACCGGGGTAAAATATCAGTACCCAAAGGCTAGTCTCCTTCGTGGACTATATATTGGACCACGTTCATCCTCATACTATTCCCACTCCTTTCAATCTGTTGTCTGTATCTGAGTTTGGGGATCTCTTATGATCTGCACAAAGATGGGTCCACTTTACAGATAGAATAATTGAAGTTCTGGGATTAACTGATTTGCCTAAATTATATAGCATCCCTGACAACCCACTAGCTTAAGTGGAAAATTGGTAGCTCACAAGTCCAAATCCCGACCACAGAAGTATCTTGTTTGACCCTCAGGGTACTTTTACATTAAAAAAAAAAAAAAAAGCTTCAAAAAAAAAGGTGTTTTACACATTTTTATTTCCAACATTTCAAAATTGGGATATTTCATGTAAAAACTCTGTATTTCCCATTTCTATGGAAAAAGACATCTAGTTCTTCCATTTTATGAATGGGATAACTAAGAATCAGATATGATGAAAGAAAAGAGAAATAACATTCAGTAAATGCTTAAAATCCCTACGTTGCCTTTTTACAACTCCTCTGTGGGGATCAGTAATAGTATCTCCCTTTGACAATTGAGGGAACTAAAGCTTGGAGACAGATCTTCAGTAATTTGTTCTAAGTCATATAGCTGTAACAGATTCCAAAGCTGGTGTCCTCTCTATTGCATTAAGCTCTCTCTCGCAAGTGAGGTTACATGAGGATTTGGGGAGCAGAGCTGGGACTCAGGCTCGAGCCTCAGTCCTCAGAGCCTGGGACATAATTTGAATGTTGGGATTACATGTGGTCAAACTTGTGTTCTTCCCCAGAGCTGGCAAGAGGTGGCAAATGCCAGGATACTCAACACTCAGGATCCCCAAAGCCACTTTGATTGTGTTCATGCTTTCATCAAGTATTTATTGAGCCCTACTAAGTGCCTGGCCCCATTCTAGGTACTGGAGATACAGTAGTGCATTGAACAAACAAAAACCTTGACTATTATGGCCATTCTCAGGATATAAAAAATGTCAACTATAGCCCTGGCCATATGGCTCAGTGTGTTGGAGCACCGTCCCATACACTGAAAAGGTTGTGGTTGCAAGTTTGGTCCCCAGACAGGCTGCAAATGGGAGGCAGCCGATGGATGTTTACATTGATGTTTCTCTCCCTTCCTTTCTCTCTAAAATCAATAACCATATCCTCCGGTGAGGATTAAAAACAACCAAAAAATGTGAACAAGAAAGATCAGTTCAGATACTGATAGGTGCAAGGAGGAAATAGAGCAAGACAATGCACTACTAGGGAGTCATCTGATTGGGGGCTTCTTTAATGTGGGCAGGGACTGCATCTCTGAGGAAATGATATTTGAGATGCTTTCAACGATGAGAAAATGTTAGCCATTTGTAACTCCAGAGGGAGTGTGTAGTTCTAAACAGAACTACAGAGGCCTTAAGTTAAGAAGAAAGTTGGCATATTTGAGAAAAAGAAAGAAGGCTTGTGTGGCTGGAGCCAAGTAAGTCAGTGAGGGAAAATGTAGTGTGGGAGGTGGAAGAGAGGTAGGCAGGGACCAAGTTCTGGCTGAAACCCCACCTCTAACAAAAAGCAAGGCTTGCTTGCCCTAATCAGAGTCAGTGAGGAGACTCAGCTGGGAGCAGGAAGAGTGTTCTACTGTGGAAGGACTTGGGAACAGATTTTTTGAAAAGGAGGACAATGACTCCATCCATTTGTTTTACAAACGTACAAATATCTACCTAGAATTAGAGATAGTTCCTGTTTTTGATACTCTTAGAGTCTAGTAAAGAAGACTGTGGTAAAAATACATATGAGTATATATACATAAGTTTTATATATACATGCAAAGGAAACCATAGGTTCTAGTGAGGAAAGTGAGTAACTCCCTTGAAGGGAGTAGATATTGGGTACAGACCTCACTGAGGAGATAAATGTGCAGTGGGGATTTGCCAGATTGATGAAGATGTAGCAGCTTGTGAGGTTATGAAGTTTTGTAGGAGCACATCACAGTACAAGGACATTTCACCAAAGTACAAAGTCTAGCAGAAGTAATTCCATTGAGTGGGGTTGATGGGGCACATGAATGTCTCACACAAGACGGTCAGAAATTTGAACAGTTCACCTAAAACATCACATAGTGTGTTTCAGTGTGATTTTTTTTTATTTTTTTAAATATATTTTATTGATTATACTATTACAGTTGTCCCATTTCTCCCCCATCATCCCCCCCACCCTGCACACCCTCTCCCACCCACATTCCCTTCAGTTCATGTCCATGTGTCATAAGTTCTTTAGCTTCTACATTTCCCATACTATTCTTGCCCTCCCCCTGTCTATTTTCTACCCACCATCTATGCTACTCATTCTCTGTACCTTTCCCCCTCTCTCCTCCTCCCACACCCCTGTTGCTAACCCTCCATATGATCTCCATTTCTGTGGTTCTGTTCCTGTTCTAGCTGTTTGCTTAGTTTGCTTTTGTTTTAGATGTGGTTCTTAGTAGCTGTGAGTTTGCTGTCTTTTCACTGTCATATTTTTGATCTTCTTTTTCTTAGATAAGTCCCTTTAACATTTCATAGAATAAGGGCTTGGTGATGATGAACTCCTTGAACTTGACCTTATCTGAGAAGCGCTTCATCTGTCCTTCCATTCTAAATGACAGCTTTGCTGGATAGAGCAATTTTGGATGTAGGTCCCTGCTTTTCAAGATTTCAAATATTTCTTTCCAGCTCCTTCTTGCCTGGAAGGTCTCTTTTGAGAAATCAGCTGACAGACTGATGGGAACTCCTTTGTAGGTGACTGTCCCCTTATCCCTTGCTGCTTCTAGAATTCTCTGCTTCATTTGAATCTTGGCTAATGTAATTACGATGTGCCTTGGTGTGTTCCTCCTTGGGTCCAACTTCTTTGGGACTCTCTGAGCTTCCTGGACTTCCTGGTAGTCTATTTCCTTTGCCAGATTGGGGAAGTTCTCCTTTATTATTTGTTCAAATAAGTTTTCTACTTGTTGCTCTTCTTCTTCCCCTTCTGGGACCCCTATAATTCAGATGTTGGGACGTTTAACGATGTCCCGAAGGTTCCTAACCCTCCCCTCATTTGTTTGAATTCTTGTTTCTTCCTCGTTTTCTGTTTGGTTGTTAGTTTCTTCCGTCTGGTCCACTCCATTGATTTGAGTCCCAGTTTTCCTTCCATCTCTATCGGTTCCCCATGCGTCTTCCTTCACTTCACGTATTGTAGCCTGCATTTTTTCATCTAATTTGTGAGCAAAATCAACCAATTCTGTGAGCATTTTGATGACCAGACCTTTGAACTGTGCATCTGATAGGTTGGCTATCTCTTCATGGCTTAGAGGAATTGGCTCTGGGGTTTTTATTTTTTCTCCGGTTTGAGCCATTTTTGGTGGGGTTTTTATTTTTTGTTTTGGTTTGGTTTGTTTTGGTTTGGTTTTAGTCTGGTCAGGGCTATTACGTAGTGAGGGGTGGAGCCTTAGGTGTTCCTCAGGGCGGGGCAGCCCAGTTGCTGGGTTGTGACGCTGTATGTGGGGGCGGGGTCTGAGAGGGAGCAATAGCGCCTGCTCCGCTCTCTCCTGGATTCAGTCCCTTCCGCCACTTCCCCTCTGCTGGACCGTCTGTGTGCACGAATGTGGGACCACCTGGTCAGCCAGCCGCCTTGTGCGGCCTCACTGGGTCTGCACAGTTGCCCCCCTGTGCACCTGGGAACTGCCAGCCGCTGCTGCTTGCATTCCTGGGTCCGCTGCTGCTTGCATTCCTGGGTCCGCACCTCCACTTTTTCCTACCGCGACTCCGCCCCTCTTACTGGTCTGGATGAGTGGTTGTTGGACTTCCGTACGGTTCAATTTTCTATAAGTTCTGGTTGTTTTCTTGTTTCTAAATATTTGTTGTCCTTAATTTTGGTTGTGAGAGGAGGCACAGTGTGTCCACCTACGCCTCCATCTTAGCCGGAAGTCCCTCAGTGTGATATTTTTATGTTACCCAATTACATGTTTATGATTTTGTAATAAAAGATTTGGTGTAGAGTACCAGTGCATTAAAAGGGGGCGTTATTTTTGCCGGACCCTGTGTTTAGTGAGACCTGTTGTGTGCCACGTGCCATTCAGGACTGGGAGGTTGAAGTTGAATTTGGAAAAGCTATCTTACTAATTACTGTGCACTTCACTATTTGCCTTCAGCCTCATTAGAACTTCAGTTCTTGAATCTCCAGGGACTTGGTGCATACTCTTCACTCCCATCCCCCTCCTTCTCCTCCTTTCTTGCTTATTCCAAGTCACTCTTTACCACTTCTTTGGAGAGGACTTTGGATCATGTAGGATTCTCTCCTGCATGTATGCTTCCTGCATAGTCCTTACCACACTTGAAATCACTTCTTCAGTGTCACTCTTCTGCGTAGAAACCGAGGGCAGACTTTGTCTTACTCATCCTTCTATCTCCAGTAACCAGCACACACTGAGTAATGCTGTTAAGTGACTAAGTGTCCTCAAGGAACTCTCGATGTGTTAAGTGGTCAGATGAAGGGGATTCTAGCCCAGGATGAGGTTCAGGGAAGGCTTCTGGGAGGAGGTAATGCGCCAGGTGTTTTGACTGGAGAGGTTAATCAAATAGTGTGTGTGGGCGGGGGAGCATTCACTTAAAGAAAACAGCATTTCAGAGGCACAGGGCTGAAAACACACTAGTGAAAGGTCTTGAATGCCAACTAAGGAGTTTCCATTTTACAGAAACTAGCATCAGCTGGTGTGGCTCAGTAGTTTGAGCACTGGCATGCAAGCTGGAGAGTCAAAAAGTCACTTGTTGGATTCCCAGTCAGGGCACATGCCTCACACATGGATGTTTTCCTCTCTTTCTCCCAGCTCTTTACCTCTATCTAAAAAATCAATAAATATTTTTTAATATTACTTATCTATTTTTAGAGAGAGGAGAAGGGAGGGAGAAAGAGAGGGAGAGAAACATCAATATGTGGTTGCCTCTCATATAGCCCCCACTGGGGACCTGGCCCACAACCCAAGCATGTGCCCTGATTGGGAATTGAACCAGTGACCCTTTGGTTCATAGCCCGTGCTCAATCCACTGAGCCACACCAGCCAGGGCTAAATAAATACAATCTTTAAAAGAAGGTGAAGATATGGCAGGGTTTTTAATTGGGGGAGTGACATAATCAGATGTAATTTTGCAAAGTTCACTGCAGGCCCACTTCAAGGCCAGTCTGGTAAGGAGGGGAGACAAGGAGAACGAACCAGCAGAGAGGATGTTCCAAAGCCCCAAAGGGCCTCCATTTAGGCCCACGGTGTTTGTGCCAAAGCTTCAAAGAATCCCAGGCCTGAATGCAAAACTTAAGGTTTTGAGTGTGTATAACAACTTGGCAGGGGGTGAAGGACCAGTAGGAAGCACACTGTAACAAGCCTTTATTGGTTCCAAGGGAAGCCTGGCCGAAGGTCAAGATCTCACCAGAGAGCATCTGTCTAGGTACCATTCCCACAGGCAGATTAGCTGAGATGCCCAACCAGAGAAGTTGCAAAGAAGTCTTGTACTTTATTTCTAGGTGGGTGAACTGCCCTATTCTTTTTTTCCCCTGGCCAGTCATATCAGTTCCTCTCATCCCTTCCTGCCTATTGATGCCCTCGGAAAAAAAACTAGGAATTAGAGTTATGCCTCTAATGACACATGGGTCACTGGTAAATGCATTTGCCTTTTCCAGGGGATAAAGAGGTATCCCCTTTGCTTTCTCTTTGCTATGTGCAGCCAAATGACTTGTTTCTTGACAAATGAAAAATGTTTCCTAGTAAGCAGAGCATCATTTTGGGGGCCTTTGTGCCTATACCTGAGCAGTTGGCCACATTTCTCCCTGACTTGTGTTGAACTTTATGTAAATAGAATCTTAGTTTATGTATTATTCTGTAACTTGCTTCTTACTACCAACGTTTTAAAAATATTATCCATATTGATTCTTACAGCTTTAATTCATTTTCACAAATAGTTTATTTATGTATCCCCTGTAATATTCTTTATTTTAAGGAAGATAAATAAGTTTATTTTTATAAAAAATTCTACCCTTTGCAACAGCATGGATGGAGCTGGAGAGCATCATGATAAGCAAAATAAGCCAGGTGGTGAAAGACAAATACCATATGATCTCACCTTTAACAGGAACCTAATCAACAAAACAAACAAACAAGCAAAATATAACCAAAGACACTGAAATTGAGAACAGGCTGACAGTGATCAGAGGGGAGAGGGGAGAGAATTTCAGGGGAAAAGGGTGAACGGTTTGCAGGAACAAGTATAACGGACACATGGAGAATAACAAGGGAGCGGGTGTAAACTGGAGGGAGGTGGGGAGGGCTGGGGGGTGGGCTGGGATGGGGGTAAAAGGCAGAAAACTGCACTTGAACAACAAATTAAATAAATAAATAAATAAATAAATCTTTCCAGGATGTTTTAAGTTTTGTGAATTTAAATTCCAGTTCCTATATCCACCTTAACAGTACTGAGTGATAATAGATTCTACCATTTATTTTGACTTTACTATCAGCCAAGAACTATGTTAGATGCTTTACACACACTTTTAAATTGAATTTTCATAACATTCCTATCTAGTGTGTATTATCTTTAGGTGACAGGACTATTTTATAGGCAAAAGAAACTCATATTTCTAGAGATTAGATAATTCACCCAAGCCAAGATTGCAACTCAGTCTAATTCTAATGTACAAGTTCTTCCAGTTCACGCCATGCCTTAATACTGTGTTGCACACTAATGAAAACCAAGTGTAATGATGTATTGGGTTGGCCAAAAACTTTGATTTTTTTTCCATAAGATGGCTCTAGTCACACTTAGTTGTCTTTAACTTCATTTGAAACAACTTTGTTAGACTGTAGTGTGACAGCTGTCATATCAGCACTCATTTAAAAAAAAAACTCATTAAAACTGGTGAATTTTTGTGTAGCCATGTTAATAATTGAAGATGGAAGAAACTATGCAACATAACATTTTCAGCATATTATACTTTATTATTTCAAGAAAGGTAAAAATGTTACCGAAACACAACAAAAGATTTGTGCAGTGTATGGAGAAGATGCTGTGACTGATGGAACGTGTCTGTAGCACAGGAACTCCAAACCCAAACCTGGGAGCTGCTTAAGTGTTCATGATATTCTGAAAAAAACCCACCTGGTGGACTAGCCAATGTGAACATGCTGTTTATTATTCACATCACAGGGGGGTGCACCGACAGCAGCCGGTCAGGAGACCTCACCTCCTCTAGTCTGAGGATCGTTATAAGGGGTCCCAGACAAAGGAGGCACAGGTCCTACTCGTGACTCTAAACTACATTATCTCAGTGTGTAAAAGGTCAAGAAGCAGGCACAGGACAAAAACCTGCTCCCAAAAGGAGATAAGGAGTGAGTTACAATCCATTCCCAAAACAATACACATTCCTTCTGGCCAATGGCCATCTGATCTACCCTCAGCCATAGGAGGGGTGAGGGCCATGTCCATTGACCCCACAGTGTCAAAAGTGGTTTGCAAAGTTTTGTGCTGGAGATTTCTCAGTAGACACTGCTTCATGGTTGAGTAGATCAGTTGAAGTTGATAGCAATCAAATTGAGACATTAATTGAAAACAAGCAACATTATGTCGCGTGTTGTATACCGCTAGCCAACATACTAAAAATATCCATATCAATAAAGTTACTGGTGAAAATGAAAAATGTGTCTTCTATTTTATGAAAAAATTATTTGGACTTCTTGACCAACCCAATACTATAGGGTCTATAAATAGCTCCTATATTTTTAATTATGTCAAAATACAAATGGCACATACCCTGGCTGGTATGGCTCAGTGGGTTGAGTGCTGGCCTGAGAACTAAAGGGTTGCCAGTTGGATTTGGTCAGGACACATGCCTGGGTCACTGGCCAGGTCCCTGGTTGGGGGCATGGGAGAGGCAATTCTTTTTTTTTTAATTTATTTTATTTTATTTTTTATTATTTTATTTATTTTATTTATTTTGTTTTGTTTTGTTTTGTTTTGTTTTGTTTTGTTTGGTGGTGGTGGCGGCGCTGGTGGTGGTGGTGGTGAGAGGCAATTCCATTAATGGTTCTCTCTGCGCCCCCCCCCCCAAAAAAAAGTCTGAAAAAATGGAGATGACATAAAATTTACCATCCTAACCATTTTAAAATATATTTTATTGATTATGCTATTACAGTTGTCCCCTTTTCCCCCCTTCACTCCCCTCCACTCTGCACACCCCCTCCCGCCCACATTCCCCCCTTTAGTTCATGCCCATGTATCACACATATAAGATCTTTGGCTTCTACATTTCCCACACTATTCTTACTCTCCCCCTGTCTATTTTCTACCCACCATCTATGCTACTTATTCTCTGTACCTTTTTCTCCTCTCTCCCCCTCCCACTCCCCTGTTGCTAACCCTTCATGTGATCTCCATTTCTGTGGTTCTGTTCCTGTTCTAGTTGTTGGCTTAGTTTGCTTTTGTTTTTGTTTTAGGTATGGTTGTTAATAATTGTGAATTTGCTGTCATTTTACTGTTCATATTTTTATCTTCTTTTTCTTTGATAAGTTCCTTTAACATTTCATATAATAAGGGCTTGGTGATGATGAACTCCTTGAACTTGACCTTATCTGAGAAGCACTTTATCTGCCCTTCCATTCTAAATGAAAGCTTTGCTGGATAGAGCAATCTTGGATGTAGGTCCTTGCCTTTCATGACTTGGAATACTTCTTTCCAGCCCCTTCTTGCCTGCAAGTTCTCTTTTGAGAAATCAGCTGATAGTCTTATGGGAACTCCTTCATAGGTAACTCTCTCCTTTTGTCTTGTTGCTTCTTGGATTCTCTCTTTCATTTTAATCTTGGCTAGTGTCATTATGATGTGCCTTGGTGTGTTCCTCCTTGGGTCCAACTTCTTTGGGACTCCTGAGCTTCCTGGACTTCCTGGAAGTCTATTTCCTTTACCAGATTGGGGAAGTTCTTCTTTATTATTTGTTCAAATAACTTTTCCATTTGTTGCTCTTCCTCTTCCCCTTCTGGTACCCCTATAATTTGGATGTTGGAATGTTTAAAGATGTCCTGGAGGTTCCTAAGCCTCTCCTCATTTTTGTGAATTCTCGTTTCTTCATTCTTTCCTGATTGAATGTTTCTTTATTCCTTCTGGTCCACACCACTGATTTGAGTCCCAGTTTCATTCCCATCACTTTTGATTCCCTGTACATTTTTCTTTATATCACTTAGTGTAGCCTTCATTTTTTCATCCAATTTGCGACCAAATTCAACCAATTCTGTAAGCATCCTGATCACCAGTGTTTTGAATCAGATGCACACATCTGATAGGTTAGCTATCTCTTCATCACTTAGTTGTATTTTTTTTCTGGAGCTTTGAGCTGTTCTTTCATTTGGGCCATTTTATTGTTTTGATGCACCTGTTATGTAGTGAGGGGCGGAGCCTTAGGTGTTCATCAGGGCAGGGCAACCCAGTCACTGGGTTGTGATGCTGTATGTAGGGGAACGGTCTGAGAGGGAACAATGGTGCTTGCTCTGCTCTCTGCCAGATTTCAGTCACTTCCCCCACTTCCCACAAGCAAATTGGGCCCTTCTGGTGCTGATTCCCAGGTGGGTGGGTTTGTGTACATTCTAGGACCCTGTGGCTCTCTCCAACAAACTCTCCTGTGAGGCTGGGAGTTCCTCCCGGCACCTCAACCCCCACAGGTGTTTTCAATTGGTGTTTTGAGGCTTTATTTCCCTACGCTGGGACGCTGGGTTGTGTAGACCATCCAGCTCCCTAGTTTCGCCTGGTTTATCTGCATGCGAATGTAGGACCTCCTAGTCTTCCAGCCGCCACCTTGCCTCAAGTCCTCTCTGCCCTGGCTACCCATCTCCACCCCTCCTACCAGTCTGGATGAATGTTTCTTCTTTAACTCCTTTGTCGTCGGACTTCCATATAGTTAGATTTTTCTGTCAGTTCTGTTGTTTTTGTTTGTAAATTGTTGTTGTCTTTCTTTTGGTTATGTGAGGAGGCACAGTGTGTCTACCTATGCCTCCATCTTGGCCAGAAGTCCATCTTAACTATTTGTAACTGTACAATTCAATAGTGTTAAGAACATTCCCATTGTTGTGCAATCCATCTCCAGCACTCTTACATTCTTGTACCTGTATCCTGGCACACATGTGCCAGATTTCCTCTAGGGTATGTTTTATAAGTTGAATTGCTGAGGTATTCCACCCATGGGTGGAATGCACAGCTTTATCAGTTAAGGCCAAACTCTTTTCCAAGATGGCTACACCAATTTATACTCCCATAAGCAGTTCCTTTTTTTAAAAAGTATATAATATCTTCAAATCTTTTAAAATGTTCTTATTCAAGTTCCAAATGTCAAAGAAACAAAAAGGCAATACAATTAAAAATTTCTCATCCCCTAACCACCTCATTCTGTTTCCAGAGGCAATCAATATTACCAGTTTCTGGTGACTGCCCTTCCAGAAATAGACTAAAGCATATAGTTCCCTTTTTACAACAAACAGTATCATTGTATACATAATGTTCTGAAGCTTCCTTATTTCTTTTAAAACACACCATAGGCAGTATAACCTGGTGGTCTCTGGAGCAGATTTGATGCATAATGAATACACTGCTTCACAATAAACTGCCTGTAAGCTTCAATAGGTGATTTTATCACTCAGTGTCTTATATACCTTAATGTAAGGAGTGGGAAGACGACTAACACAAAAGGTTTTGTGAGAATTAAATTAGTTAATACATGTAAAGCATTTAGAACTGTGCCTATTAGAACTGTAACTGTTATCAATATAATTCCATCAATGTTTTCTAATTGCTTGGTAGCTTGTTTATGTCAATGTATCACAATTTTCTAATCATAATGGACAAACATTTCAGTTGTCTCCAGTATGTTGATATTACAAACAGTACAGCAATAACTAATATATCACTCCCTATTCACATGTGTAGGATAAAGTCCTAGAATTGGAACTGCTGCATCAAGTGTATTAAATGCCGTTGTAAGATTTACTAAGATTTTATTTATATATATTTTAGACAGAAGCGAAGGAAGGAAGAAAGAGGGCGAGAAACATCAATGTGTAAGAAATACATTGATTGGTTGCCTTTCCCACACTACCAGAAGGAGACCTGGCCCGCAACCCAGGCATGTGCCCTGACCAGTGACCTTTCAGTTTGCAGGCTGGCACTCAATCCACTGAGCGACACCGACCATTAAGGGCAAAAGTCCTTATAATTTTAATAGATATTGGCAACCTATCCTTCATGGATAAATCTATGTTCTCATATATATTAATTTAAAGAGATACAGAAACTTCAGAACAGAAGACACGTAGGTAAGCTACTTTGTTTCCCCAATGAGTAAGCCCATGCCAGGACAGGGAAAGTAACCCAGATACTTGGTGGGAACAGCACCAGAATTTAAACGGGTGTCAGGGTGCTAAAATTTGTTACAGCCCTTTTAACATTTCATTATTTTGATGTTGCAATTTGCTTATCTAATTTCCTATTATTCTTTTCGACTTTTTCCACTGGCTATTTTCTTACCCCGGATTGATCAAGCGCACTGTCAAGTGACCTTCGGACAATTCTGGCCGGCTAGAAGTTTGGCAAGCTATCGATCTTCCCTGTCTTTCAAAAGGCTGTACGTGGTAAACAGCCTCTAGGGGAGCCAAGCTCCGTCAGCCATCTCCACCACGCAAATGTCATTCAAACCACAACACCCGGTGCAAACCAAAGCACTTGCTCTGTAATCTCCCGGGGACCGAATTTCGCAAGTTGGTGGTGGATTTTGTAACGCGTTAAGTCTTTTAGACCAAAGGAAGCCCGCCTCTCCGCGGCAAAGCCGTTATTGGATGAAACGGCTGTCAATCACCAGGGGATCTAGAGGAGTGGCTGTCGGTTGCTCATCCAGGAAGGCCAGGACGACGGCGGGGCGTGCCTTGAGTTCCTCCGGGCGAAGCGTGTGGGTTACAGTCTCTGCAGTAATACCTGACTGTACTCCGGGCTAAGTGGAGTAGAAAATAAAAGCGACGTCTCCTCTTCTCCCTCCCTGCCCGGCAGGCGTAATGGCAGAAACCGCAGCGATGGGTGCCAGCGGGGAGGCCGTGGCGGCGGCGACGGCGGCGGCAGGCTCCGCGGGACCCGCGGGCTGGTCTTTGGGTCGCGGCTTCTCGAGCTACCGGCCTTTCGAGCCCCAGGCGTTGGGCCTCAGCCCGAGCTGGCGGCTGACCGGCTTCTCCGGCATGAAGGGCTGAGGCTGCAAGGTCCCCCAGGAGACGCTGCTCAAACTCCTGGCGGGACTGACGCGGCCGGACGTGCGGGCCCCGCTGGGCCGGGGACTGGTCGGAGGCCAGGAAGAGGCAGCCCAGGAAGCCGGCCTGCGGGTCGTGGCGGAATCCAGCCCAAGTTTTCCAGCCCTGGGCATTGGCTTGGACTCCTGCGTCATACCCCTGAGGCACGGGGGCCTGTCCCTGGTGCAAACCACGGACTTCTTTTACCCCTTGGTGGAAGATCCCTACATGATGGGACGCATAGCTTGTGCCAATGTGCTGAGTGACCTCTATGCCATGGGCATCACTGAATGTGACAACATGTTGATGTTGCTCAGCGTCAGCCAGAATATGACTGAGGAGGAACGTGAAAAGATAACCCCGCTCATGATCAAAGGCTTTCGTGATGCTGCCGAGGAAGGAGGGACTGCAGTGACTGGCGGACAAACTGTGGTAAACCCTTGGATTATCGTGGGTGGGGTTGCCACTGTGGTGTGTCAGCCAAATGAATTCATAATGCCTGACAGTGCAGTTGTTGGGGATGTGCTGGTGTTAACCAAACCCTTAGGCACCCAAGTTGCCGTCAATGCCCACCAATGGCTGGACAATCCCGAAAGATGGAATAAGATAAAGATGGTGGTCTCCAAAGAAGAGGTGGAGCTGGCCTATCAGGAAGCCATGTTCAACATGGCCACCCTAAACAGAACTGCTGCTGGGTTAATGCACACCTTCAATGCCCATGCCGCCACGGATATCACAGGCTTTGGTATTCTGGGACACTCTCAGAACCTTGCAAAACAACAGAGAAATGAGGTTTCTTTTGTCATTCATAATCTGCCGATCATTGCCAAGATGGCTGCCATCAGCAAGGCCAGTGGGCGGTTTGGGCTCCTTCAAGGAACCTCCTCAGAAACTTCTGGGGGATTGCTGGTTTGCTTGCCAAGGGAACAGGCTGCTCGCTTTTGTTCTGAAATCAAATCTTCCAAGTATGGGGAGGGTCACCAAGCATGGATCGTCGGCATTGTGGAAAAGGGAAACCGGACGGCCCGGATCATTGACAAGCCTCGAGTTATTGAGGTCCTGCCGCGTGGGACCACTGCTGCGGCCCTTGCCCACGACAATTCCAGCGCCTCTGCTGAGCCTAGCTGGTGAGATGGAGTCGCAGAAGTTGTTTGGACCTTGGAGCCCTTGTACACAATCATGGATGATTCTCAAGAGTGGGTTTTAGGAACAAATTTCCAAAGGCGGCTGCCCTGCCTCTCAGTTCCACAGTTGCCCTATCTAGGTGATTTCAGTCAGCCCATCACAAACTGCACATTCCAAGGCCAAAAGTAACATTTTGGACTTTGGTGGGGAGGTTTGTTCAATTTCTGCTTGGAGGAGGAGCAGAAAAACCTGTTTCCTTTGTCCAAGAGCAAGATGAGGTTATTCCAGTTTGAGGGGAAAGCTAGGGGGGAAAAATCAGAAGCAAATGAATTTGGATTAATAGAGTTGATAAATATAAATTGTTGAGAAAGATCTTATAATGCAGCGTCAGGTTCTTTATTAGATTTTCCTGAAATACTGTCTCTTTCCTGCTCTGGACAAGAATTGAGCAGCTTGTCCAGTGACTGGGAAAGGAGGATCTGCAACCACTGACTTGGTCTCTGTTAATGAAGTCTCTCCCTCTAAACCCCTTTAAGGACTGGGAGAGGCAGAGCTAGCCCTGGAGCCCAGGCCATGGTGGTCACTAACTAAGATGTCAAACTTTGTGCTGAAAATTCCTGGAGATTTAATCAATAACGTGATTTCTAGTGTAATAAATAAAAAGGACTTTGTTGAAAATTCTTCTGGCCAATGTTTGGATCCTTGGAATTCTGAATCTTTTAAAGTCTGATAAAAACGAATCAACTGATACATTTAGAGTCTGGCAAAGTAGAGAGTTTTCTCATGTTTTCCCCAGTCCTGGACCAGGGCATTTAACACCCAGATTTAGGTTTGCATCTTCCCCCTGAGTTGACAGCAAAGGACTCAACAGCATAAGAAACTCCAGGGACTAGAAGGTGGGAGAGGAAATAGCACACGTGTCAATAGTTCTTGGCAAATGAAAAGTAGGCAGAAGAGAAGAAGCCAAAGTGTAAATAAATGCCTTCGGAGTTGAGGAATACTAACAGGATGTGAGGACATATGCCCCAGAGGTACTAAGGGAGGTGGGCTCGAAGGTGGGGGTAAAAACATACTCCTTGAAAGTTTATACAGGGTAATTAGATCTTTGAAGTTCTCAAACTTCTCCCCCGTTCAAACAGTGAGAAGACTGCTCCTTACCTTGGCAGATACAGGGAGGTTTATTCTCAGGAAAAATGTGAATTAAAAAAATACTGCAAAATCAGGGCTACCAGGCAGAGCAGAAGACAGGGGACCTGACCCAAAACAGAATGAAACCTGGAAAATGAGGCCCTAAACCCCTTCTTCAGCTATTAAAAATGCACTGCAGGAAGCTTATACCGCTACTCCTGGAGAAAATGAATGTGCCCCCCCACCACCAAAAGGCCTATAAATAGAAACATTTAAGGAGCCCCCAGTCAAGATCCCTGTGTGCGGAAACCTCCCAGTTGAAAAGCTTCACTCTAGCACATTCTTTTTAATGCCTAATTCTTAAAAATGAGCAGTTATCTGAGGCAAGCCTCCAACTTGAAGGAAGACAAAGCTAACAAAAACAACAAAATTCAGGAAAGGGACAATACAGGGAATGAGAGAAAAAAAGGCAAACATAAAAGAAGATAAAGTATTCATAAAAAAAGATAAGAACAAAGCACTTAGAATACAAAAATATAGCTAAGATTTTAAAATTCAGCAGAAGACATAGACGATAAAGCCAAGGAAATTTACCAGAAAGTAGAACCAAAAGAAAGAGACACAGCCCTGGCTGGTGTGGCTCAGTGGACTGAGCGCTGGACTGCGAGGTAGAGTCGCTGTTTCAATTCCCAGTCAGGGCACCTGCCTGGGTTGCAGGCCGGGATCCCCGGTGTGGGGAGTGCAAGAGGCAACCACACATTGATGTTTCTCTCCCTCTCTTTCTCCCTCCCTTCCCCTCTGTCTCAAAATAAATGAGCAAAATCTTAGAAATAAAAAAGATATACAATAGGAGAAGAAATATGAAAATCAGAGGTGAGCCCGGATGTTCAACATCTAAGAGGCATTCCAGGAAGAGGTAATAAAGGAGACAGAAGGAAGAAAATTTAGCAAAGATTAACACAAGAAAGTTTTATGAAATTTAAAAGCTGTGTCACATACCTCTTGATACCCAGCATGGTGAGTGAAAAAAGACACTAATTTTATTATTCAAATGTAATAAAGAAAACCTATAGTGAAAATAACAAATGTTTATATAGTGCATACTCTTTGCCAGGCACTGTGCTAAGTGTTTTACGTGAATCAACTCATTTAAAATTCCAACAACTGGCCCTGGCGGGGCAGCTCACGTAGATACTTGGTCCCGATACACCAAGTTTGCAGGTTCGATCCCCGGCTAGGCCACATGCAAAATCAACCAATGAATGCATAAGTAAGTGGAACAACAAATCAAGCTCTCTCTCTCTGCCCCTCTCCCTCCCTCCCTGTTTCTCTCTCTCTAAAGATTAATAAATAAAAAGTTCCAACAACCCCATTTTGTAAATAAGGAAGCTGAGGCGCAGAGAGATTAAAAAATTTGCCCAAGGTTACACAGGCAGTCTTCTAGGTGGTCTGAGTCCAGAGTCCATGCTTCTAATCACTATGCTCTCTTAAAATCTTCTGGAGAGAGGGGAAGATCACATACAAAAGTTTGGGGATAAGAATGGTATCGGACTTCTCAACAGCAAATCGGAAGCTAAAAGCCAATGAGGGAATGCCTTCCAAATTCTCAGTAAATGATTTTCTGTGTATAATTTTATACCTACCCACATTTTTCAAAAATGTAGGATACAGATATTTATAGACACGTTAGGTGTCCAAGTGGTTTCACCCCATGCACTCTTTCTCAAGAAACCGCTGGAAGATGTACTCCAGCCAAACAAGGGAGCAAACCAAAAAAGAAAAACATGGGGTTCAGGAAATGCAATCAGCAGAGGAGAAAGGTGAAGGGAGGCATCTAGGTGGAGCAGGCCTGGAGAACAACAGCCCATGCTGGAACAGGAGCCTGGGAGGCTTTCGGAAAAGGAAAGTGGAAAAGATACAATAATGACACATTTAATTTTGTAAAAAGTGGTGTTGGAAGGTTAATGGAAGCTGTAAAAAGAAGTAGTGGTAATTATATAGAAAACAACTGGGTCCTAGAGCAAATTAAGTCTGAAACATCAGGGGAGGCAAAAATGACAAAATCCAATCTGTCCTACTTCGGGCACAGCATGTGGAAGCAGGGTTCCTTGGAGAAGGCGATAATGCTGGGAAGAATGGAAGGCAGCAGGAAAGAGGAAGACCAATTATGAGATGGGTCAACTCAGTAAAAGGAGCCATAGCAGGGAGTCTACAGGAGCTGACTAGGGCTGCTGGGGGCAGAACATTGTGGACATCATTCATTCAAGCCAGGACTTGAAGCTGACCCAATGGCATGTAACAATATAGAAACCAGCAAAGGGGAAAAAAAAAAAGAACGAGACACATCAACTGTGGCCAAAAACAAAACCATGTATAACAAATTAAATGTAATCATATATAGTGCCCAGCAATGAATTTTTGTTTATACTTTTTATTTTAAATATATTTTATTGATTATGCTATTACAGTTGCCCTATCCCTCTCTTTATTCCCCTCCCTCTCACCTGCATTCCCACCCCCTTAGTTCATGTCCATGGGTCATACATATAAGTTCTTTGGCTTCTCCATTTCCTATACTGTTCTTAACCTCCCCTTGTCTATTTTGCACCTACCATTTATGCTACTTATTCCCTGTACCTTTTCCCGTTTTCCACCCTCCACCTCCCTGCTGCTAACCTCCATGTGATCTCTATGGCAATAAATATTTACAAGCAAATAATGTAAATACATTTTAACAAACAAGAAGATAACTGATTGATCGCATCAGTTTTTCTTCTGCACAAAATTCTTAAATGGCTTTCCATAAAGTTTATCTCATGGCACTCCAACTTTATCTCATGGCACTCCCCCTGCCTCTCTCACCAAACTCTAGCCCATCAACCGTTCCATGGTGCTTTAAACAAACCAAGATCCTTTGTGCTTCCAGTTCCCTCCATCTGGAGCCTCAACTCAGGCTCTCTATCAGTCCTGGCTCAATTCAAACCCTCTTCATAAAAGCCCCACCTGACCTTAGCCAACACTTAGCTAACTCTCCCTATTAATTGGCCTTGTAGCTCTTATCTCAGTCTGCAATTATCTTGGGACTTTTCTAGTTTACTTTGTAATTATCTCTCCTTCTCTGCTAGCATATAAGCTCCAAGATAGCAGGGGATGTTCTGTATTCCCAAGCACCTAGAGCAGTGACCCTCTATGTTCACATCTTCCTTGCTCTTGTTGTCTTCTAGCAATAGAAGCTGAAATCACCAATCTCTTAAGACAAGTCTTTGGGGAAGAAGTATGAACGTTGGTTCTGTTTGTCAAGTTGCACAGCTCTCTAACTGGTTCACTTTCCAGCTTGGAGTGAGTAGTAGAAAGGGGAGGAAAATGACTGGGACTTCCCTGACCTAGGCTCTCTTACTTAATTTAGAAAGAAAAGTGGGTTGAGAGCAAGTACGTATCCAACTTTTCCTTGGGAGGGGCTGGGCATCAAAATTAAGGTAGCAGTGCCTCGGGTGGGAATTAGAAACGAATCACAGGTACGAACAGAGGTAAGGAAGGCAATGAAGGAAAAGGAAGAGGAAGAAAAGGAAAAGGGACCCAAACGTACAAAAGAAAAAGGGAAGTCGAAGCTTGAGGAAGATGAAGAAAAGGGACAGAAAGGTGGAAGAAAAGGCAGTGAGTAGGTGACCTCAGCACAGACCGCGCACGTATGAGTGGCCTCCTTTACTTACTTGTGGGAGCTGGGGAGACTCCTTTCATTTGCTGAGGAGCATTGAAGACTGTGATGCGCTGCAGCCTATGCCTTTCTGGGCAATTTCAGAGGAGTCTCTGGGTCTCGGTCTTCTCACCCATAAAACAGGTGCAGCCATACCCACGTAGGGCAGGGAAGGCTGAGAGTAGATCCCATAGGACATACTTCTATCAATTAATATTTGTTTGATCTAGTCAAGTACCAGGCCCTGGAGAAACAAAAGCCTGACCCTGCTTCTCTTCTCCAGGAGACCCACTCTAGAGGGACATCTGGAAAAGGGACATCAGCCATCTCCAAAATAAGGTGAAAAGTGGTAGTACCAAGAGAGCTAGTGTGCATGAACTGCTATAGACAACTAACTCGGTGGTCAGTGCTCACAGCCAGTCCTTGCAGCTGACTGGCCTGGGTAAATCCCTCCCAGTGACCTGCCTACAGCAATCAAGGCTCAACTACAAGAGGAGGGTGTACTCAGCCCACATGAAGGGCATACCTTGAGCACCCAGACTGGGTGCTATGGGAGGCTGTGCCAACTGACCCTATGTGACTGTGACTACATTAGGACATGCTACCAAGACAGGGAGTCATAGAAGCTCCACCAACTACAGAGCAACAAACACAGGGAGGTTTCCAAAATGAGGAGACAAAGAAACATGGCCCAGATGAAAGAACAGATCAAAATTCCAGAAAAAAGAACAAAATGGAGATGAACACTCTATCAGATGCAGAGTTCAAAACACTGGTTATAAGGATGCTCAAGGAACTGAGTGAGGACCTCAGCAGCATAAAAAAGATCCAGTCAGAAACAAAGGAGACACTAATTGAAATAAAGAACAAATTGCAGGGAAGCAACAGTACGGTGGATGAAGCCAACAATCAAAGCAATGATTTGGAATGTAAGGAAGCATAAAACAAGCAATCAGGACAACAAAAAGAAAGAAGAATCCAAAAACACTAGGATAGTGTAAGCAGCCTCTGGGACAACTTCAAGCATTCCAGCATTCACATCATAGCGGTGCCAGGAGGAGGAGAGAAGGAGCAAGGACTTGGGAATCTGTTTGGAAAAAATAATGAAAGAAAACTTCCCTAATTTGGTGAAGGAAATAGCCATGCAAGTCCAGGGAGTAAAGAGAGTCCCAATCAAGATGGATGCAAAGAGGCCCATTCCAAGAGACATCATGATTAAAATGCCAAAGGTTAAAGATAAAGAGAGATACTTAAAAGCGTCAAGAGAAAAGCAGTTAGTTACCTACAGGAGAATTCTCATAAGACTGTCAGCTGATTTCTCATAAGCAGCTTTGCAGGCCAGAAGGGATTGGCAAGAGAAAGTCAACGTTAGGAAAAGCAGAAACCTACAACCAAGATTGCTGCACCCAGCAAAGCTATCATTTAGAATTGAAGGGCAGATAAAGAGCTTCCCAGAGAAGAAAACACTCAAGGAGTTCATCATCACCAAACCATTAATATATGAAATGTTAAAGGGACTTATTTAAGAAAAAGAAGATCAACACTATAAACAATACAATGTCAACAAATACATGTCTATCAACAACTGAATCTGAAAAACAATCTAAGGTAACAAGAGGAATGGAGAGAGAATCATGGATACGGAGAATGTGTTCATGCTTGCCAGATGGCAGAGGTGTGGGGGAATGGGTGAAGAGGTGAGGGCATAAAGAAGTACAAATAGGTAGTTACAGAATAGGCATGGGGAATGTAAAGTACAGAATAGGAATGGAGTAGCCACAGAACTTATATGCATGAGGCATGAATTGGACAATGGTGTGGGGATTGCCTGGGAATGTAGGGGGCGGTGCTCGGTGGAGGGAGGCAAAGGGGGATACATGGGGGAAAATGTAATACATAATCAATAAAACGTGATGTTTTAAAAAGAAAACAGTTATTTCCTTTGGGAAGGAAATCATGGAAGACTTCCCAGAGGAGGGGGCTTTGAAGAATGGCTCTGCAGATTGGGGTGATTTGGAATTGGATATGCAGAGAAGGGTAATGGGCATTCCAGAAGCAGTGAACTGTGTGAGCTAAGGCAGGAAGAGTGAGAGCAGGGAATATCTGGCCGGATTTCAGCATGTGTGGAGGGGTCAAGGCTGGATAAGTAAGTCACAGAAGGAGTTCTAAAGAGTGTTGGCGACTTGTCCCAAATAGGCCAAGCCAGAGCATCCTAAAAAGCCTCTGTCACGACTGCCCCTGAAACACTGAATAAGAACAAACGCTTTTAATTATAGCAACACTCTTTCTCCCCTCCCCCAGAACAAAACTATAGAGGCCCATGGCTCTGCCTCCAGTAGGAATGGCACTGCGATAATTTGGAGATGTAACCATGAACACAGTACATATTGTCCTGGTCCTCCTGGCATACCATGAAGGGTCCTTGAAGGCCATCATTATATAGATGGGAAATTGAGGCTCAGGAAGAGAAGCAGTCTTCCCACGGGCATTGGTCAACAGGGTCCCAATCACCTGGCTCCCAGTCTCCCATCACACTCTGTGGTCTCTGGGATCTCTGACTGGCCCAGGTTCTCCCACCACAAAGTCACCCGCCCAGCTTATGGGCCTCTACTACTTTGTGCTCCAGCTGCTGCCACCTCTTCCACTCTCCAGGGCTTCCCAAAGAGCAACAGCATGGCTTGGCTTTAATGGGGAAGGTGGCCAAACTCCTCTCAGCAGCAGAAGGCCATGTGTGTTCTTGCGCACATTTGCCTGTCTCAGCCCATCCACCCTACATTAAACATTTATTGGCCTGCACTTGGGAAACACATTTAGTTTGGGAAGACTAGGGCACCCAGTCCAGTCTCTGGAGGGGTGAGGGTAGGCTTTTAAAGGGCTAATCACAACGGTGGACCAAAAGACCAGACCAAGCACACTGAGGTCCTGACGAAAGCAGGAAGGTCCCATTGCCTGGATATTTCTGAGAGGAATGGAGAAAACTGACTGCATGTAGGGGTGAAGGTGTGGAAAGAACCTGGGATGGGAAGTCTAGGTGATAGGTATAATCATATGTTCAGGTCTGTTCCCTCTCCCTCATGAGGGTCTCCCCTGCCCCCCTGTTCTGTCCTGTACTGGAGCTGGGTTTAGTTGGTCTTAGAGGATGATGCTGTGGAGCAAAGAACTTAGATGTCCCCGAAGGAAACTTCACAAGAGCCTTACAGCTCACTCGCAGATCTCCTGGGAGGAAGGTAGAGACATTCGCAGAGAGAATGCCTCCTCCTTTCTGTCAATCCCCAAAGACCATTTGACCTGTGAGCTCTAGAAGTCCCAGTCCCTGGCTCTTCAAAAACTCTGAGATGCAGAAGACTCCTGAAAAAGTTACTCTCCAAGTGTGTTTTATATTCCAGTAAAAGAGTTGGGTTCTTATCTGGAGAAGCTTAGCAAACACCAAGGAAGGTGCTGGGGGAGGTCCTTGGCTCCTGAAACTTTGAGTTCACAGATCCCTAAGATAGCTCAATGCTCTGAATGTCAAGCCTGCAGGTCTACCCGCCCACTGCACATCTGGATACCCTAGAGCCAACTAACACTCCACGTGTCCCAAACTAGATTTGTCATCTTCCCTCCCATCCCAGCTTCCAGGGATTCCGTGTCCTCTCTTCAGCGGCTGGCAAAACTATCCATCCATTTACTCAAGCCAGAAACTCAAACAGTTACCCAGGACTCCCTCTACTCTCCTGTCTCCTGTATCCAACTTCCATGATGCCTAATCCAGGGCCAAATTCAGCGCTCTTGCCTAACCCAGCAGCTCAGCAGCATCCAAATCAAGTGTCCACTCATTCTGGAACACTCTCCTCTCTTAGCCTCCTTAACAACACACTCAGCCAATTTTCTTCCTGCTTCACGTACCTCTTCTCCACTTGCTAATTGTCGGAGTACTGCAAGTCCAGTGTCGTCTACCTAGATTCTTGTACTAGTTATGCTTCTCCAATTCCATGACTTTCAAGTACTGTCTAAATGTCTGAGGCTACCGAATCTGTATCGCTCCTATCTCTCCACTAAAGCTTAGGCTCATAGCCCCAGCCAGTGTGGTTCAGTTGGTTGGAGAGTCATGCCGTACACTCAAAGTTCGGGGAGTCAATTCCCGGTCAGGGCACAGACCTTGGTTCAGGGTTTGATCCCTGCGTGGACTACATGTGGAGACAACCAATCAACGTTTCTCTCTCTCTCTCTCTCTCTCTCTCTCTCTCTCTCTCTCTCTCTCTCTCTCTCTCTCTCTGTGTGTCTAAAATCAATAAACACATTATAAATTGTTTTTAATTTAAAACTTAGGCTCATAAACCCACCTGCCAACTTGACATACATCTTCAATTTCCTTTGTCATAAATCAAACTCCTAAAGCCAGGTGTGTTCAATCCTGCACCTCATCTTCTTTGTCCCAGTATGAGTCTTCTACCCACCGCATTGTTCAACACTCACAACCTGTAAACCATGCTCAATTCTACCCTTTCTCCCATCCCTCTAGTTCAAAACCAACAAAGCCTATATATAGATCTATCTCCAAAATATCTTCCCAATCGTCCACTTCTCTGCACCTTTGCCCACCATCAGCCTGGCCCAAGTCACCATCATCTCTTGCCTGGACAACTGCAGCAACCCATCTCCCTCCTTCTACTCTCGCCCTCCTCCAATTCATCCTGAACACAGCAGACAGAGGGCTCATGAATACAAAATACGATTGTATGCCTCCCCTGCCTAAAAACCCCCAAAGGGCTTCCGTAATACTTAAAATCCAAAGTAATAGAAAATTCATGGCTACTTGATCTAATCTGGCCTCGGTTTGCTTCTCTAAAAGCATATCCCACCACTCTCCCCCTTGCTCATTACATCCCTGCCATGCTGGAATTCCTTTGTCTTTAGAACATGATGAACCTTTCCTGCTTTAAGCATTGGTGTTCCCTCTACCTAGAACTCTAGTCCACTCGATTTTTGTTTGGCTTAAATGTCATTTCTCAAAGGCAAGTAACAGAAAAAAACAAGTAAAAGTGGCTTGACCAACAAAGCCATACATTAACTTACATAGCCAGAATCCTACATTAGGGCATTTCCGGAACTTGTTTAAAAAAAAAAAAAAAAAAAAAAGCGGCCCAGTAATATCATCAAGGATCCAAGTCTTTTCTGTCTTGCCATCTACCAGCCTCAGCCCGTGGGCTGGTCCCCCTCTCAATCCATTGCTCACATACCAACATCGAAGGCAGAAACTTCTGTGTGCTTGTTTGGAAAAGAACCAAGAACCTTCCCCAAAAGTCTCTAATGTATTTCCTGTGTCTGCTCATTGTCAAGAATGGGCCACATGCTCACCCATAAACCGACCGATGGCAGGGCAAAGGAGACAGACACATGGTCAGCCTGGCAGAGAAGGGTGTACCCCAGAACAAAATCACCGTTCTGCAAAGACGCAGGCGTGAAATGGGCAGTTGAGTAGGTAACCAACAGTGGTTTACCGGGTCTTCCCTGGATCATGCAACCTAAAGTTGCCCCCACTTTGCATAATGTTTAAATACGTTTAAATTTGTTTTCATAGTACTTATCATCATTTGATGCAATATAGTGTACGCCAAACAGACTTGGAGGCCAAACTGAATTTGAAACCTGGCTACCGCTTTCCTAGCTGTTCAGTTAAATTACTCAATGTAATTTCGGTTAAATGGGAATGAGGATGATGAACATGATGATGGTATTACCTACTGTTGTGAGCATTAAATAAGTGAAATGCTTAGAACAGCTACCCTAGTGTCGGCTTATTCCCAGAGCCCAGCTGTATTCTGGAGCTATTCTTGCAGCGGTGCAATAAATTCCCTTCTTGCTTAAACCCTGCATTTGCGGCGTTTCACACCGGCCGCCTGTCCCTTTCCCGCGTCGTCATTCGGCAGGCGCCGGTAAGTGAAGTGACGTGCCTGCGCTCTCCCCGCCCCCTGCCCGTTGTCTCCTCCCCTGGTGGTAACTGGGGCAGTACCTACACCTTTAAGATACTTGGACTTGTCTGAAAAAATTCGAGGGCAGAGGTGTAAGAGCGTACGCTTGAAACTTGCTCAATTGGTCCAGGCCGCGTAAGGGGCGGGCTACAGGAAACCGCAGAAGTGATGGGCCTTCCTGCGGCTCCGCCCCGGGAAGCAAGCGCTAACCTGACCTGTGATTGGTCAGGGCCTCTGGAGGCGGGCCCCAAGCTGAGCGCGGGTTTCCTCGGTGCAGTCCAGCCTGCGGCGCGGAGTGCAACATGTCCAGTGTGGGTGGCGAAGAGCGTGGGGACACCGGAGGAGAGGGCGCTGGTGCCGCCAGCCTCTTCACCTTCAGCCCGGAGCCCACGCTCGAGGACATGTAAGATATCTTTGCCCAGCCCGGGCTGGGGAAATCGCCCTCCTTTCTCCCTTTTATTGGGGAGGGTCCCTCCACGTGTTCGGAAGCTAGCCCCTGTGCTCGTGTCCCAGCTCTGCTGTCTGACCTCGGCCGAACCTCCTACCGCCATACGCAGAATGGGCTTAGCGGTGTACACCCGAGGCAGAGTAAATGGTGACGCCGGGAGAAGAACGTTAGAAGCAGCCCTGAGGGGAAATAGTGGTTCCTTGCTGCCTCTGTCTCTGCCCAGCAGGAGTGGGAGGTAGAACGTGGCGAATGCAGGGAGACCTGGGAGGCACTTACTTCTTGCTGGAGGAAACCAAGAAGGGCTTCATAGGAGCAGTGCCGTGGGCCTGCATGTTCTCCGTAAGACCATAGGATATAGCTATTGCAGAGACAGGGGTGTGTCTGGTGGAGGAAACTGCGGAAGCAGCAGCAGGAGATGGAATGGGGAAGAGGTTATTGTTAGGTTTCCATGGAGTTTAGGGTCTATGTAGAGGCTTGGCTATTTTATAGTCCCATAGAAAAGAGATGACTTGTTTAAGGCCATCTAAGGAGTTAGTTGCAGATTCCCGCCGGAAACCCATGTCTCCATTATATATCACTGAGATACCTGCCTGGGCCCTGCATGTCCCCACCCCCCCCACCCCCCACCCCCCACCCCTAACCCTGGGACCTGGGCTTCCACCCCTTTTTCCCATACCAGCCGTCGCCTCCATGCTGAGTTTGCTGCTGAAAGAGACTGGGACCAGTTCCACAAGCCTCGGAACCTCCTCCTGGCCTTGGTGGGGGAAGTGGGGGAGTTGGCAGAGCTCTTGTGAGTAAATGAAAGGCTTCGTGGAAGAGTCTTTATGTTGTGGGGGCGGGCACATTTATTTGGTCTTCTAATATGCATGCATTCAGTTTCCCCTTCTCACTGCAAGGGTCTGATCTTCCTGCTGGTGATACAGAGATGAGTCCCTGGCCTCTAGGGGCATCCAGCTTCCTGGGAGAGAAAACAGCAAGGCGGATCCAGGTCTAAGAAGGGGTGGGTGGCAGCCTTCTGTTACCCCTGCCTTTAGGGTGGAATGGAAGGTGTTCTATAGAAGAGGGGTCCCCTACAACTGGGCCATGACCGGTTAGGAGTCAGACTGCAGAGCAGGAGGTGAACGGGAGTTTGCATGTGTTTCATTCTCCGCTGTCTTCTAGTGCCTGGCACACAACAGACACTCAGTAAATATCTACTGAATAATTGATAGGGCTCTGGAGGAGAGGGGTGGAATAGAACTGAGAATTATAAAATTGGGGTAAGAGTTGATGGAGTTTGCACAGAAGACGTGAACAGATTTTAATGGTAGAAAGAGCACTGTGCCTGTAGGGTGGATTGGGTTCCCAGAAGAATTAGGGCTGGGAAGGCCAGGTGGGATTACTCAGTTGGTTGGAGCATGCTCCTGTGAACCAAAAGTTTGATTCCCTGTCAGGGCATGTACGGCAAGTAACGGATTGATGTCTTTCTCTCTCCCTCTCCCTTCATCTCTTTCTAAAACCAGTGAACATATCCTTAGGTGAGGATAACAAAAAAATTTTTTTTAGAAAGAGGATTAGGGCCCTGGTGGGTGTAGCTCGGTGGATTGAACATGGGCTGCAAACCAAAGGGTCCCCAGTTCATTCCCATTTGGGGCACATGCCTGGATTGTGGGCCAAGTCCACAGTGGGGGTCACGTGAGAGGCAACCACACGTTGATGTTTCTCTCCCTCTCTTTTTACCTCCATTCCGCTCCCTCTAAATAAGTAAATAGAATCTTGAAAAGGAAGAAAGACGGGAGAATTAGGGTGGGATGAGACCACTGAGGGGGCAGGTGTAGATCAGGGGAGAGGTGGTGAGGTCTAAGCCAGTGAAGTCACTGTGGGGATGGAGAAATGAGGGCACAGAGATGTGTGTGAGGGCAGGCCGTTCATTTATTACAGATTTACAAGCACCATCTGTGTACTCGGTCTTCTAAAGTCAAGAGATGTGGCCTTCCAAAAGATACACATCATTCCCATCTTCACAGTGCAATAAGATGGACAACAGATAAGCAAACTAATGTTAAAATATCGGAAATTGTGATAAGTTCTATAAGGAGAATAACCCAAGGTTGTGAGAAGGAAGGAAACAGGAAGACAGCTTTTCTAAGGTGGAGAAATGTGAGCCAAGACCTGAATGACAACAGGAAGGAGCCAGCCATGGGGAAGCTCGGGGGGGAGCAGGGGAAGATCATTCAAGGCGAAGAAGTGCAAAGGCCTGTGACAGTTTGACCAGTTTGCAAGACAGAAAAAGCCAGAGTGACTTGTAGATGGGCAGTTGGGGAAGGTAGTGAATAATGACATTGGAAGAGGCAGGAGTCAGCTCATGCAGGACCTGGGGGGCGTGTGCGGTCAGGAGTTTAGATTTTATTCCAAGCACATCTAGGGGAGATTCAGCAGAGGAAGGGAAAATGTAATTTTTGCTTTTAAAAGCTGATAGTGGGCAAGAGTAGAAGATGAGTCAGCAGGCTTCTTCAGTGGTCCAGGTCTGAGCTTTAGTCTGGGGTGGCAGTTGCTAGACCTGGAGAGACGTAGAATTGGTTCTTAACGAGTAAAATGATCTCTTGCCAACTGTTTGGCTTAGGTGAGGACACAGAGGTCTGGGTGAGTCATATATTGGTGTCTCTTCCCCACCCTGGCTCTACCCAGGGCCCAGACGGGTTGAGCTGTCCTTGAAGGAAATTTCTAGGAGGTGGGAGTTCAGTGCTACAAGGACGGGTGCTCTGAGAGGGGAAAGCCCATTGTCCTAGTTAGCACCTGCGTGTCTGTGCCTGTCTGTGCTTCACCCCCAGTCAGTGGAAGCCTGATGAGGAGCCTGGCCCCCAAACCTGGCCCCCCAAGGAACGGGCAGCCCTTCAGGAGGAGCTTAGTGATGTCCTCATCTACCTGGTAGCATTAGCAGCCCGCTGCCGTGTGGACCTGCCCCAAGCGGTGCTCTCCAAGATGGACACCAACCGGCGACGCTACCCGGCACATCTGTCCCGTGGCTCCTCCCGCAAATACACGGACTTGCCCCATGGGGCCACCTCTGAAGACCAGACTGTGGGGACTACAGACCTTGCCTGTGAATCCACACACCAGGCCTCAGCCTAGAACCATGGACCCACGATCTGCAACTCAGCATGGCATCTGAGGAACAGGTGGTGGCCTGGCCGTGGAACCTCATTCTAGCCCTTTCCTGACAGCTCACCGGCCTGGCAGCCCAACGTCTGAGGTCGGAGGCCCAAGAACCTCTGGAAGACAGCCTCTTGGTACTCTTCTCTCTCAATAAAAGGTTTGTCTAGCAACTTCTGGATCCTTCCGGGGGGGGGGGAGGGGGCTCTGTCTCAGCAGGTACTACAGAGGGGCAGCAGCGTTGCTCTGAGCCCAGCTCCCATGTTTCTCTGCTGCACCTGCCACCTGCCACGCAGAGATCTCATTTCTAGCAGGTCCCCTGTGGGATCTCCTGCAAGTTGGTTTCCCTTTGGAGCCTGTAACAGAAGGCTGGAGGCTGTACTTAGTGGTAAAAGCCCAGACTTTGGAGCCAGCACGTCAGGGTTCAAACACTGTGTTTGTAACTTACCAGCTGGATGATGTTCATCAGTTTCTTCACCTAAAGTGAAAATAATAGTATCTACCTGATAGGACGGTAAAGTTTAAGTCAGTTATTGTAGGTAGAGTGCTTAGGACAGTGCCTGGCACATAGTAGGTACTTAGTTTGCAGTTATGTGTCTTTCAACTCAAAACATTCGGATCCCACACACAGCAGGAAACATCACCAGTTAAGGAAGGCCTGGGCCCAGGACTGAGCCTCAGGACCCAGCACAAATCAGGGTCAGGTCTCAGATGTGGAACAGAACAGGGCTTCCAGTCCTGTTGGGCTTGGGCCTCTTGCCCTCCCAACACCAATTTCTCATCCCACCTCTACACCCGAAGAGGGTGTTGGCTGCATGAAATTTATCTTCCGTGTGACCTCAGGCACATCACTTCCTTTTTGAGATGCCTGTAGCCTGCTTCCCTCATAGGGTGGGGTAATGCTGGGGAAAAAGACTTTTAAATTACTCTTGCTGCTCTTATAGGCCTATTTCCCCATCAGTGAGATGAGTTATCCCCTTTAATAGCCTCATTCCTCTAGTGACCTTATCCCTCTTAACTGGCGACCTCTTACTTACCAGCTAAAACCATCCACATTGGAACTGCTTCAGCTTTCTGTTCCCAAACCCACCCTGCTTCTCCCCACCAGTGAGAGCGGGAGCCTTATTCTTACTGGTTCGATTTCATTCCCTCTCCTTGGTCAGTTATCTCCTGTCCCCCCATACAATCAGCTCCTCTTCCTTTCCATCAGCCTTCCCACCGGCACAAAATCTGAGTCTCCTCCCCACAGACAAAACCAATAAACTTTCCCCAGCTTCAGCCAGCCACTTTGCTTCCTCATCCTCCCATTTATACCCTAACCCACTCAAGGCTGGCGTTTATCCCTACCCTTCCACTGAAACTGCTCTCCACTTCCACAAAGTCCTACAAACAGCAGGCACCAGAGCAGAATCTGACTTTGCTGACCATGCTATGTGAAACTTTCCTCTCGATTTTCCAAACATGACCATTCTGGATTTCTTTCTACCTGTGGCTGTTTAGATTTTTCCTAGCTACCCTCTTCTGAATGAGGTATCATGCACTCCAGACCTGATATCCCCAAACTTGTTATTTCCGATCGCCTCCCTGACTCCTTCACATTTACCTCACATTCGATATGTCCGGACTGGGCATAACAATTGTTGCCATTTCTACTGTCCTACTCATCTTGTACCATCTAAGTGACACTACCTGTTGTCATTTAAGGTAAGAAACAAGGTCATCCCCATCTTCCTCCTACCCAAAATTCTAGCTCCTTAACATGTCCACTGCATCCCTCCCCTCTCATTCCTCAAGGCTTCTTTGCTGCTTCGGATCCTTTCATCTGGCTTCTAAGATCCCTAGTGGTCTATTGCCTGCTAATGCCCTCGCTTTTTTTCCCTGCCTTTCACCAGTAAAGATATACAAGCTGTTAAGTCTGGTAAGCAGTTTCCAGGGCTCTCCATGCAGTTCCCTCTCCCCATCTTTTTCTTAGCCTTCAAGGCCACCTAAAATGATCACCTGTGAGAATAACCTCTAAAGTTGAGGACTGTATTAAAAGACCTAACCAACAAACTTTTTCCATGAAAGCTCTAATGACAAGGGACTGCAAATGCCTATTTACTTGTCCCTGTCTGTCCTTCACTGGCTGTGTGATACTTACTCATCTGAAAAAATGGAAATAAGACTTACTTAACTTTGGGATGTTGATCTTGAAGGTGAGCGGAGCTAATAATAATGAAACACTTAAAGGTCTAAACAGTGCTATAAAGTATTATTGTCTCTTCATTACACACTGAGCTCTATTAAGTTCATGGCAGTTTACCAACACCCTGCAGAATGTAGTGCCTGTTTGATCACAACTGTGCCTTATATATGGACCCTTCCAGATATGACTCCACACACACAAAATCAGTTCCAGGCATGCTTTTGGGTTTATATCCCCATTTGGTTCCATGACAATTCACCTAAGTTGCCTAGCCTGGGGAAAACCCCAACTTGGCTCCTCCCCACAACCACCTCAATCATGGGCCAGGGCCAGGTGAGGATATAATTCATTTACTAGCATGAGCTGAGGACTTGTGAGGGGAAGTGAGCACGTTTTGCAGGGATCCGCATGTCTCCCAGTGCTGGGAAGCCAGACCTGCCATCCCACCGCCTCCCAGACGAGGGTGGGTGGCGGGAAGTAGTCCATCACATTAATTCAGCCCTTAAGGGTTGCAGCCCTCAGAGTTGGTTCAGGAACACTTGCATACTGAACACTAGCACCCCACAGCGACCAGATAAGAGATCAGCTACTCTTGCACTCTGGGCAGTGCTCCGTGGCAGTGCCTGCTGTAGCTCCTGGGGGTAGCTTGAAGTCTCGCCCGCAGCCAGCACAGATGTAGAGACGGCGCCGCATGTGCGCACGACGGTGGCGAATGAAGTGCGAGCTGAGGCGGAAGCGCTGGCCGCACTCGCCACACGGGTAGGGCCGCTCGCCCGTGTGCGTGCGGGCATGCTCTGCCAGGTTGGAGCGGTGCCCAAAACGGCGGCCGCACACTGCACAACGGTGCGGCTTCTCTCCAGTGTGCACACGCCGGTGCTTCGCCAGCGCCGAGCTCTGCGCAAAGCGCGTACCGCAGTCAGTGCATGCGTATGGCCGCTCGCCTGTGTGCGTGCGTCGGTGGCGCGCCAGGCACGAACTGCCACCAAAGGCACGTCCACAGTCTGGGCAGGCATAGGGTTTCTCGCCTGTGTGCACGCGCAGGTGCTGTGCGTAGTTGGAGCTCTGCGCGAAGCGGCGACCGCAGTGTGTGCATAAATAAGGCTTCTCGCCAGTGTGGCGCCGCCGGTGCTGCCGCAGATTGGAGGCAGCGGAGAAGCGCTTGTCGCACTCGGGGCACTTGTAGGGCCGCTCACCGGTGTGAGTGCGGCCATGTTTGGTCAGCGCCGACTTCTGCGAGAATCCCCGGCCGCACTCGGTGCATGCAAACGGTCTCTCGCCCGTGTGAGTGCGTGAATGCTTGGCTAGCGTGGAGCGGCGAGCAAATGCCCGGCCGCAGTCCGGGCACGCATGTGGGCGCCCCGGGTCAGCGGACGGTGCTGGCGCCTGGCTTGGTACCTGGGGAGAAAGGGAGGACATGTCAGTCCTGACCCATATAGCCTGAGAGCCAGGGACCTGAAAGCTGTAACCTTTCAGTTAGCCAAATGTCAAACAGGAAAGCAAAGGTGCCTGCCTCGCAACAGCTGTGCGCATTAAATTACATACTGCATTAACGCCCATGTCACAATGTTCGGCATCATTGTGGCTATTCTTTATGAATTCAACAAATATTTATTAAGGGCATACAATGTGCCAGACTCTGTTCTAGGCGCTTGGGGATTCAGTATGAAATGTTTTAAACTCCTGCTTCTGGGAAGAACGGACAAGGAGTGCTGGTGTTAGGGGGATGCTGCAAATTTAATAAGATTAAGAAACTACTGGTGTAACATGAGCAAAGATCTAAAGGAGGTGAGAAAGCAGGCTACAGAGGGAACAGCGAGACCCGGAGGTAGGAGTTTTGCAAGTTCCAGGAAGAGCAAGGGAAAGTGCCTACCTAGGGCAGAACGCAGGAGGGGGAGAGTAATCCCTGGGGTGCTCCTGGAGGGGATCTCTTAGCTTAAGGCCTTGCGATATGAATGAGATGCGGAACCACCAGAGGAGATGTTAGAAGGTTTTGAGTAGGGACATGACCAGATCAGACTCATTTCAAAAGCCTCCATCAGGTTGCTGGGGCTGCAGAAGGCAGGAGGGCAGAAGCAGGGGCCCGGGGAGGAGGCTGCCGAACTGCAGTATCTGCCAAGAGAGTACAGTGGCTCACATCCAGGTGACAGGTGAGAAGTGAAGGAGGTGAGAAGTGGTCTGCTTCTGAATAGATTTTTGCCATCTGAGGAACATTTGCTAAACAGATTAGATATGAGACATAAAGAAAAAGGAGTCAGAATTACTCCAAGGATTTGAGTTTGGCAACTAGCAGGATGGCTGGGGAAGAACAAGTGGACAGACAGGTGAGACCTGTTTCAGATCACATCTGCAATTCTTGACACATCTGGAGCTCAGGAGATAGTCCCAGACTAGACATGTTAATTGGGAAGCCATCAGCCCCGTAGATGGTTTTTAAAGCCTTGAAACTGAATGAGATTACTCAGGGAATGGGCGGAGAGAACCTGGGGCAGTAAGCGTAGGAGCATGATGGTGTCTTAGAAGCCAGGCCAGGAGAAAATCCAGGCCTTTTAATAACTTTTGAAGATCCAGCACCTACCATTTTTTAGGCTGGGAAGAAGGCAAGGGTAAAACCCAAATACAATTCTGAGGCCTAAATTGCAAATGAGCCAGGTTCACGAAGTCTGGGCTTCTAGAGATAAAGTCAGAAAAAGATAGAAGTGTTCTGTAAAGGACGGGTGAAGGGAAAACGTATTAACAGTGTTAATGTATTATGTTAACAGTAGAAAGAACATGAATATTGAGGGCGTATTGCTCCCTCCCTAGAAAAGAGAAGGCTAATCCCTGCAAGAGTCATGCTGAGTATCTTCTATTGGCCAAGCAATTATGTACATTATTAATTCATGAATGAATAAATACTCAGCACATAGGAAGGACAAGATAACATCAACTTCTCCTCAGAGTAGTTATCACAATATTATTTTATTTTATTTTTTAAAGATCTCATTTATTTTTAGAGAGGGGGAAGGGAAGGAGAAAGAGAGAGAAATGTCAATGTGTGATTACCTCTCCAGTACCCCCTATAGGGGTCTGGCCTGCAACCCAGGCATGTGCCCTCGTTGGGAATTGCACCGGTGACCCTTTAGTTCGCAGGCCGGCACTCAATCCACTGAGCCACACCACCAGGGCACAATATTATTTAATAGATACGGAAACAGGTTAACAGAGGCTAAGCGACACCTCAGGAGCAGTTAACACCTTATTTTTCTTATTGCAACGAGGGCAAATTCAAGGTCTTGAAACCTGCATAAAAGGCAGTCACTTTTTGGTAACCAACTCAGAAACTGGAACACAAGGCAGTTCGGGAAACTAGTGACCAACCAAGGGAACTCTAAACGGTACATATGGTGATAATAGTGATCCCAACATTACAGTGTCAAGCCTCAACAATGCTATTTTATATACATTATTGTATTATATCTTCCTGCCACCCCCTTGAGTCAGGTGTTATCTTTGCTAATTGAGAAAAGTGAGGTGTGCCCTGGCTGGTGTAGCTCAGTCGGTTGAGCATCGTGCCTCGAAGCAAAGGGTCGCCGGTTCAATTCCCAGTCAGGGCACATGCCAGGGTTGCCAGCCTGGTCCCTGGTAGCAGCATGTACAAGAGGCAGCTGATGGGTGTTTCCCTCACACATCGATGTTTCTCTGCCTCTCTTTCTCTCTGCCTCTCTTTCTCTCTGCCCTCCTCTCTAAGCATATATAAAGAAAATCATGAAAAAAAAGGAAGGAAGAAAACTGAGGCCCAGGGAGATTAAATCCCTGTAGCCAGTAGGGGTCCGGACCCTTAACATGCAGTAGGGCTCCACTGCACTTCCCTGCACTTGCACAGCCAGGATGTGACAGAGGTCGGACTCCAAGTCCCTGCTACTCTCAAGAGAGATTCAAAGTTAAAAATACAAGCCGATACTTTAAATCGAGAAACTCCGCTTAGCAGATTTGGCACAGTCTTGAATTCAAGGTCACACTTTCCTGTCTTGCCCAGATTTTGACACCTCTTGGTTTTATTTCAACACGTCAGCCCTTGCGGAGAGAACTATCCCTATTAGGTCCGTATTTCTTCTGGCCTTTTTTTCTTTGGCACCCTTCTTTAAGATGACTTTGACCAGCCTGCGGACTTCCTTATGCTGGGTTCACTGACTTAGGAAGAACTTCTCCACACAAGTGTTCTTGGTATCTGCAGCTCCAGGAGGAGGGGCCTTGGGTGCCCCAGGAAAAATCGAGGTAAGAGGGGCTGAGACTAGCTCATTAAGTGCCCAGGCAAGTCACTCCCTTCCCACGCACCAGTGAACCAAGGAAGGTGAGGCTTCTAGGTGAGATCAAAGTTACCAAACTTGAGCTATGCACACATCACAGGATGCAAGAGGATTCTAAGTCTTCTGTAGGCACACTTTTATCTCATTACAGTCGTTAGGTATTCATTTTCAGGTATCAGAAAAACGATAGATCACAGGAAACCCACAATTCCATCAGTAATATGGTGTGGATGAAAGTGGACTTAACGGAAACAACGTGAATCTATCTGAAGAAAAGCATTAGTAAATGAGGCCAGCAGGTGAGCGATTTACATGGTAACTGGCAAATACCAGACTAGGTGGTCATTATAGGACCTTACATGTCTTAAATTCTACAACTATCAGATTTAAAATGAGATAAAAGGCACCTGCACTATAACAAGAGGGTACCATGAGCATACAATGTAGTCGAGTAGTATGGTAATCCAAGTACTTGAAGATAGTGATCTTGTCTTCCTGTACAAGTTTTTGTTGTTTTTTTTTTTTTTTAACCAGAGCAAAGTTCCCAGTTCCCTCCTCCGCCACTGCTTTCCTTATTAATAATTACAACTACCAGCCCTGGCTGGTGTGGCTCAGTGGATTGAGCACTGGCCTGAGAACCAAAGGGTCACCAGTTCCATTCCCAGTCAGGGCACAGGCCTGGGTTGTGGGCCAGGTCCCCAGTAGGGGGCACATGAGAGGCAACCACACATTGGTGTTTCTCTCCCTCTCTTTCCCTCTCCCTTCCCCTCTCTAAAAATAAATAAATAAAATCTTTAAAATAACTATTACAACTACCATTCGTTGAGCAGTCTCTGTGCCAGGGACTGTGCTATGTGCTGTTCACCCATGTTCTCATTTTAAACTCCCACAACCCTTTGGGTTAGGTATCATTAGCTCTCCTTTATAAATCAAGAAATAAGGCTGAGAAGTAAAGCGACTCTCCACGGCCCTACAGGTAATCAACGGCAGAAGCAGGGTCTGAACTGGAAGTCTGTCACTGTCAGAACACCTGTTCTCTTAGTCATGATGCAATTCTATCTCACAAGTTAGAGGGCACCTGCGAACCTTGCCTCCCTCCCCTGGACGTTTTCAGAACCCCCCTTCTTTTCAGCGCTGAGTATAAAATGTGGTGCCTATCCTCCATCTCCCTGCTCCAGGCAGTGTGGTCCACAGACCAGCCCTATCGGCATCACTGGGAACTTGTTAGACTCTCAAGTCCCACCCCAGACCTGCTGAGTCAAAATCTTCACTTTGACGAGACTCCCAGGTGATTTCTATTCATGTTAACATTAAGACACTAGAAGAGAGTGGAGAAACTCCTGGAGAAAGCAGGTGGAAAGGTGAGGAGGGTTTTACAGGCTGAAAGACCACACGTGCGAAGTCTGAGCCTGGGCCCAGAAACCAGAACTGCTCAGCCACAGTTCTCCAGCCGTTTGAAGCTGGGGCATGGGAAGGGGGTTGGGCGATGAAGCCAGTACATGAGTCCCATGGTGCAGATTTGGAATGCCAGGCTTAGGAGCCAGGACTCTATCCTGAGGGAAACAGAAAACCACAGGTTTAAGGAGAGGGAGAGGGGGGAGAGAAAGAGAGGACTGGATGTGCAGAGAGCCCTTTGAGGAAATCTCTGTATTCACTGAAGAGACTGGCTTTTGATAGGCAGTGAGAGAATGCTTCAGCCCCTGCGTAGAGCAGAATTAAGGCCTGTCCTGGACAATGACTGGCCTTAGGACTGGGTGACAGCCAGGAGTTATAGGATGTCAGCACTGGAAGAGGCTTTCAGGATCACCATTTTCATAGAAACTGGGATTCAGGGAGACCACACCGCAAGTTGATGAGTTATCTCTGGGCACAGTGCAGCGCTAAATGTTTATGGGGTGTGTGTGAGCAATCCTCATTTCCACCCTCTTCCTCCAAATACAGTCACCCAGATGATACTTAGACTGGCTTTCAAACATCTGGCTCTCATTATCTCACTTTACAGATGAGAAAGCACAGGCAAAGCTGATAAACGGTGTAGTCAGAATTTGAACCAGTGCTTTTAACTGCTCCATGTACCATGTACAGTCTGTCCCCACTTACATCCCATGACCCTCTACCTTCTCATCCTCAGCTCCTGCCAGTCCACTCAAGGTGCCCAAATATCCCCTGCTTTCTGCCTTGTCTCCACTGCTGTCACTACCTTAGAGCAGGCTACCAGCCTTATATGGCCTGTTCTTCCCACAGCAGACAATAAAGCTTCTAAATAGAAAATCTAAGTCTATCTTCTGATTTGAGGCTTCTGATAACACGGCATAACCTCACACAATGTGTTAAGTTCCTATGCTGGCTTTCAATGCCTTTAACTCTCGGGCCCCATCTCCTCTGAGCCTTTGCTTTTGCTGTTTCCTCCTCCTGGGCTGCCCTTCCTCTGCCTCCGTTTGCTGAATCCACACTGAGCTTTCTCTGTACAGCCTGCCCCGCTGCCTTGAGTTGGTTGCCCTCGATCTTCTCTGGGCTTCTGTGTTGGTTTCCCCTTTCACCCCAAGCCCCAGGATTCAGCCTAAAAAAGCCTTTGATGAAAAGGAGTTGAAAAACCTGCAGAAGGATGACCTAGACCCAAGTCCTAAACTTTAGTGAGAAGAATGCATGATAGCAGCAGATATTTACAGTGTTTATTATGTGCCACACTCAGTTCCAACTCTATATTTATTAATTCATTTAATCCTCACAAATCGAAGGAGTATGAGCTATTACAAATAGCTCTTTTTGCTATTACAAATGAGGAAAGTGAGGCAAAAAGAGGTTAAGAATCTTGCCCAAGGTCATACAGCTGATAAGTGATGAAGATGGAAGTCCACCCTACGCTCTGGACTCTGAGGGTTTTTTTACTTTTTAAGATTGAGTGATTGATTAATTGATTGATTTGCAGTGAGGGAAATGGAGGGGGAAAGAGATGGAGAGAAATATTGGTTGGTTGCCTCGTGTACCCACCCAAGGGACCGAATCCATAACACAAGCATTGCCCTCATCAGGTTTTGATCCCTTGATCTTTGATTTCTCAGACGGACTGAGAAACTAAACTTGGTTGGGTGTGGCCCAACCAAGCCACACCAGTCAGGGCTGGTGTCTGAATTCTTACAAGAGGAAGGGGGAGATCAGGTGATCTACAGGATCGGAAAAGTCAGACTAAGCTAGAATGATGGGCCAATGAAGCCTAAGAAAAACAGAATTAAGTAGTTCTACAAGCCGACTCGGCCTTGTATCCATCATGCCCACTAGGGGGCAGAAGAACTTTCTTTCTTAGCGATCTGTCTCCCGGGCAGGGAGAAATCAGAGCCTGGTCCCAGATGCCTGGCTCAGTTGGAGTTCTCCAGCTATAAGCAGAGTTGCACTGGCTGTGGGTGGGAGTTCGTGTCTTCTTTATTTTCTTCATCCTCACCCGGGGATATTTTTTCCCCATGCTTTTAGAGAGTGTAAGGGAGAGGAAGAGAGAGAAACATGGATTGCTGCCTTCTTGCATGTGCCCACAGCAGGGATGGAACCTGGCAATCTGGGTATGTGCCTTGGCCAGGAATTGAATCCACAACCTTTGGTCTAGAGGATGACGCTCCAACCAACTGAGCCACATTGGCCAGGGCGGCAGTTAGGGTCTTGAATGGGGATATCTAACTCATTCTGATATTAAAACACCTCTCTCTTAATTTTTTTAAAACTCCACTATTTAAACCTTCATCACCCTCAGGATAAAACCTAAATATCCTACCTGACCTGCCAAACACCCTAACCTCATCCATGCTACAGCATGGCTGAACCACCTGCACTCACTTCTCCCAGTGCCTCCTCACTCACTCCCTCTGAGCCACTGAAAGTCCTATTTCTTCTGTATGGAGTAGTCACCCACTTCACCCCTCACTCTCCCTGGTCTCAGATAAACCATCTCTTTATTAACTTTGAGACTTTGGGCCAGTCACCAAACTGTCCCGTATCCTGGGCCTCAGTTTCCTCACCTGTGAAATGGAACAAATACTACCTATGTTATAGAACTAAGATGCTTAAAATACTGTCTGAAGAATAGTAAATGCTACCAAGAGTCAGAGGTCACCGTTGCCTAACCTAGCCCTGCCCCCACTCAAATCTGCATTAAGCTCTCAGCATCCACGCTGATGCCTGCACTCATCACACAGAATTGTAGCTGCGGGGTTACTTAGCAGTCTATCCTGCTACGCATCAGGCTCCACGGGGAACCAAGGATAACATTTACTCTCCATCATCCAGCACAGAGCTTGGCGCGGTAGGTGTGACATCTGTTTGACGTCAGCATGGGCAGTGGGGGCAGAAAGATGGGTTGCCAACCCTCAGATCCTAAACCTGAGATTCATGGAAAAGTAGCGACAGGATCCTGGCTTCTGTAGCACGGAGACTGGAATCGAACCAGGTTAGGGGAAACGGGGCCCCAGTGAGTGGGACACGTACCTCCTTGTTGTCGATGGGGATCTTGAGTTTCACCACCTCATATTTCTCCTCACCCTCATCCTCCTCACCCTTCACCAGCAGCACCATCTCCTCTTGCATCTCTTCTTCCTCCTCTTCCATCTGTTGTTCGCCAGGCATCTTGGTGTCCTGGGGAGAGCAGCTGAGTCAGAAGCTCAGGACCCGCCCCCCACCATGGCCCTGGCCCAGGCAAGGTGGTGCAGCCCTGGCTTCTCTAGTCCGATCCTGATCTCTGGGTCTGGCCCTCTCCCCTTTCATCCCAGTTCAGCCCTAGGGACCAGCATTTCTCCGGGACCAGATCTGAGGACACTCCTTCACCCCACTTATTCCAGCATTTAAGACCCTGAGCAGTTCAAACCTCCAGTCCCAGCAAGTCGCCACCCTCCTCGTGCTCAGTCACTCTCCCGCGCCTGGGTCAGCGGCCTAGAGCTCCAGGGTACCAGCTGGAAGCTGGGTCCGCGCGGAGACCTAGGGGATGGCGCTCTCACCGCAGTTTCCGCGCTCGCGCAGCGCCAGGCCAGGGTTCGGGCGGTAAGGGTATTCAGTAAGACCCCGGTTCTAGGGGCGGGGCAGCCTAGGGAGCGTCCGGTAATTGGTCAGAAAATCTAACCCCGCCCTCTAGGGGAGGGATCCAGAGGACTCAGATATCTGGGCCCAACGGACCCAGGAGGCTGGCAAACTCAGATCCATAGCCTTCCTATGTCCCTCACCGCACAGGACCCCATGCCACTCCACGCCGTCTTTAAGGTCCTCGCAGTCCGGTTGGAACCTACTACCTTCAAGGTTGTCTCCCGTGGCGGACTCAGAGGTGTCTGCGGCCGGGCGCGTCCGCTCCGCCCAAACTAGGCCACGTGCACGCCAGCCCTGGCCTGGGCCTCTGGGTGGCGCCCCGCCTATAGGCGGACCCTGTTACCTCCTTACCTCTTCCCTCTCCTCTTTTGCTGTCTTTTCTCCTTCTTTACCGGCGTCCCTTTTCCAGTCATCTGGTTCCTGAGATATCTTGCTCCTGGAATACATACTTACCAAATCAACAGCCACAAAAAGATACCGCTGACCCATCTTGTATTGGGCCTGCTATGTGCCAGCCTTGTGCCAAGGGCTTCGCACACCTCACGTCTTTTTTAAAAAATATTTTAGCCCTGGCTGGTGTAGCTCAGTGGATTGAGCGCGGGCCTGCAAACCCCAGGATCGCGGTTCAATTCCCAGTCAGGGCACATGTCTGGGTTGCAGGCCAGTTCCCAGCAGGGGACACACGAGAGACAACCCTACATTGATATTTCTCTCCCTCTCCCTTTCTCCTACCCTTCCCCTCTAAAGATAAATAAATAAAAATCTTTAAAAAAATTAAAAATATTTTATTTATTTATTTTTAGAGGGAGAGAACATGGATGTGTGGTTGCCTCTCTAATGCGCCCCATCAGGACCGTGGACGGGCCCTAACACAGGCATGCACCTGAGCGGAATCGAACTGGTGACCTTTCATTTTGCTGGATAACGCTCAATCAACTGAGCCACACCAGTTGGGGACACCCTAAGGTTTTTTTTGTTTTGTTTTGTTTTGTTTTTTAATTAAATATAATGGACCCTGGCTGGTGTGGCTGAGAACCAGGAGGTTGCCGGTTCGATTACTAGTCAGGGGTTGCAAGGCCGGGTCCCCAGTTGGGAACCTTCGAGAGACAACTGATTAATGTTTCTTTCCCTCTTTCTCCCTCCCTTCCCCTAGCTCTAAAAATAAATAAACATCCCTCTGATCTGTCTACATTGGTCTCAATTTCCTCTTCTGGAAAGTGGAGGTCATGATAGAAAATTTTAAGCATACTACTGTACAAACCGGCTCACAGCAGCACAGCAGCTGCACATTACAGATGCTAAGTTCGCCCCTGCCTCCTTCCCAGGGCAAGTCGGAGCACTAGAGGAACACACTCACAGAATTCAAGGGGAGCTCTGATCTGGTCCCAGTCCCGTGCTGTGTTTTTGCAAAATCAACAACGGGTAGCAATGTTTTTTCGACTATAATTTAACTGTGTGATTGAAAAGATCTAAAAATATAAATAAATGAAATGTTAAAAAAAATAAATGTATTGAGGTAAAATATCACCACCCAAAGTCTAGTTACCTTTGGACACCATATATTTGACCACCTTTACCCTCATCCTCCTCCACTCACTCCTTTCGCCTCTGTTCTCTGTATCTGAATTTGTTGATTTTTTCCCCTATGCACAAAGGTGGGTACGTTTCACAAAGATGGGGTTAATAGTTCTGAGAAGTAAACTATCCCTGACAACCTAGTAGCCTAAGTGGAAAATTGGTAGCTCACAGTCCAAATCCCGACCACAGAAGTACCTTGTTTGACCCTCAGGGTGCTTTTACATTAAAAAAAAAAGTGTTTTACACATTTCCAACATTTCAAAATTGGGATATTTCATGTAAAAACTCTGTATTTCCCATTTCTATGGAAAAAGACATCTAGTTCTTCCACTTTATGAATGGGATAACTAAGAATCAGATATGATGAAAGAAAAGAGAAATAACATTCAGTAAATGCTTAAAATCCCTACGTTGCCTTTTTACAACTCCTCTGTGGGGATCAGTAATAGTATCTCCCTTTGACAATTGAGGGAACTAAAGCTTGGAGACAGATCTTCAGTAATTTGTTCTAAGTCATATAGCTGTAACAGATTCCAAAGCTGGTGTCCTCTCTATTGCATTAAGCTCTCTCTCGCAAGTGAGGTTACATGAGGATTTGGGGAGCAGAGCTGGGACTCAGGCCCAAGCCTCAGTCCTCAGAGCCTGGGACATAATTTGAATGTTGGGATTACATGTGGTCAAACTTGTGTTCTTCCCCAGAGCTGGCAAGAGGTGGCAAATGCCAGGATACTCAACACTCAGGATCCCCAAAGCCACTTTGATTGTGTTCATGCTTTCATCAAGTATTTATTGAGCCCTACTAAGTGCCTGGCCCCATTCTAGGTACTGGAGATACAGTAGTGCATTGAACAAACAAAAACCTTGACTATTATGGCCATTCTCAGGATATAAAAAATGTCAAATATAGCCCTGGCCATATGGCTCAGTGTGTTGGAGCACCGTCCCATACACTGAAAAGGTTGTGGTTGCAAGTTTGGTCCCCAGACAGGCTGCAAATGGGAGGCAGCCGATGGATGTTTACATTGATGTTTCTCTCCCTTCCTTTCTCTCTAAAATCAATAACCATATCCTCCGGTGAGGATTAAAAACAACCAAAAAATGTGAACAAGAAAGATCCGTTCAGATACTGATAGGTTCAAGGAGGAAATACAGCAAGACGATGCACTACTAGGGAGTGGTTTGATTGGGGGCTTTTTTAAAAAATATATTTTATTGATTATGTTATTACAGTTGTCCCATTTCTCCCCCATCATTCCCCTCCACCCTGCACACCCTCTCCCACCCACATCCCCCCTTTTAGTTCATGTCCATGTGTCATAAGTTCTTTAGCTTCTACGTTTCCCACACTATTCTTGCCCTCCCCCTGTCTATTTTCTACCCACCGTCTATGCTACTTATTCTCTGTACCTTTCCCCCCTCTCCTCCTCCTCCCACTCCCTTGTTGCTAACCCTCCATGTCATCTCCATTTCTGTGGGTCTGTTCCTGTTCTAGTTGTTTGCTTTTGTTTTAGGTGTGGTTGTTAATAGCTGTGAGTTTGCTTTTTACTGTCCTATTTTTTATCTTCTTTTTCTTAGATAAGTCCCTTTAACATTTCATATAATAAGGGCTTGGTGATGATGAACTCCTTTAACTTGACCTTATCTGAGAAGCACTTTATCTACCCTTCCATTCTAAATGAAAGCTTTGCTGGATAGAGCAATCTTGGGTGTAGGTCCTTGCCTTCATGACTTGGAATACTTCTTTCCAGCCCCTTCTTGCCTGCAAGGTTTCCTTTGAGAAATCAGCTGACAGTCTGATGGGAACTGCTTTGTAATTTACTGTCTCCTTTTGTCTCGCTGCTTCTAGGATTCTCTCTTTCATTTTAATCTTGGCTAATGTAATTATGATGTGTTATTATAGTTTATTATTTTATTAATAATAATAAATTTATTATTTATTATTTGTTCAAATAACTTTTCCACTTGTTGCTCTTCCTCTTCCCCTTTTGGTACCTATATAATTCGGATGTTGGGACATTTAAAGATGTCCTGGAAGTTCCTAAGCCTCTCCTCATTTTTGTGAATTCTTGTTTCTTCATTCTTTCCTGATTGGATGTTTCTTTCTTCCTTCTGGTCCACACCGCTGATTTGAGTCCTAGTTTCGTTCCCATCACTTTTGGTTCCCTGTACATTTTCCTTTATTTCACTTAGTGTAGCCTTCATTTTTTCATCTAATTTGCGACCAAATTCAACCAATTCTGTGAGCATCCTGATTACCAGTGTTTTGAACTGTGCATCTGATAGGTTGGCTATCTCTTCGTCATTTAGTTGTATTTTTTTTTTTTAGCTTTGAGCTGTTCTTTCATTTGAGCCTTTTTTTTTTCCCTTAAGGTGCCTGTTACATAGTGAGGGGTGGAGCCTAAGGTGTTAACTCAGGACGGGTAACCCTCGTCACTGTGTATGTGGGGAAGGGGTCCAAGAGGGAACAACGGTGCTTGCTCCACTCTCTGCCAGATTTCAGTCACTTCCCCCGCTTCCCACAAGCAAATTGGGCCCTTCTGGTGCTGATTCCCGGGTGGGTGGGTTTGTGTACATTCTAGGACCCTGTGGGTCTCTCCAAGGAACTATCCTGTGAGTCTGGGAGTTTCTCCTGCTGCCACCTCAACCCCCACAGGTGTTTTCAATCAGTGGTTTAAGGCTTTATTTCCCCTCAGTGGAGCTCTGGGTTGCGTGGTCTGTCTCGCTCCCCAGTTATTACTTCCAGTTTATCTGCACACAAATGTGGGACTGCCTGCTCCACCAGCCACCGCTGTATCCTTGCTGGCCAGCTGCAACCTTGCTCACCCCACTCCACAATCTGGTGCTGGGTCCACCAGCCACTGCCTTGCCTGCTCTGGTCCTCCAGCCACTCATGGTCCTCTGTGACGCGAGTCCTCTCCGTACGCCCGTCTCCGCCCCTCCTACCAGTCTGGATGAGTGTGTCTTCTTTTAACCTTGGTTGTTGGACTTCTGTACAGTTCAGTTCTGGTTGTTTTTTGTTTTTAAATTGTTGTCCTTCCTTTGGTTGTGCAAGGAGGCACAGTGTGTCTACCTACGCCTCCATCTTGGCCGAAAGTCTCCAAATCACTCTTTATCACTTCTTTGGTGAGGCCTTTGGATCATGTAGGATTCTCTCCTGCATGTATGCTTCCTGCATAGTCCTTACCACACTTGAAATCACTTCTTCAGTGTCACTCTTCTGCGTAGAAACCGAGGGCAGACTTTGTCTTACTCATCCTTCTGTCTCCAGTAACCAGCACACACTGAGTAATGCTGTTGAGTGACTAAGTGTCCTCAAGGAACTCTCGATGTGTTAAGTGGTCAGATGAAGGGGATTCTAGCCCAGGATGAGGTTCAGGGAAGGCTTCTGGGAGGAGGTAATGCGCCAGGTGTTTTGACTGGAGAGGTTAATCAAATAGTGTGTGTGGGCGGGGGAGCATTCACTTAAAGAAAACAGCATTTCAGAGGCACAGGGCTGAAAACACACTAGTGAAAGGTCTTGAATGCCAACTAAGGAGTTTCCATTTTACAGAAACTAGCATCAGCTGGTGTGGCTCAGTAGTTTGAGCACTGGCATGCAAGCTGGAGAGTCAAAAAGTCACTTGTTGGATTCCCAGTCAGGGCACATGCCTCACACATGGATGTTTTCCTCTCTTTCTCCCAGCTCTTTACCTCTATCTAAAAAATCAATAAATATTTTTTAATATTACTTATCTATTTTTAGAGAGAGGAGAAGGGAGGGAGAAAGAGAGGGAGAGAAACATCAATATGTGGTTGCCTCTCATATAGCCCCCACTGGGGACCTGGCCCTCAACCCAAGCATGTGCCCTGATTGGGAATTGAACCAGTGACCCTTTGGTTCATAGCCCGTGCTCAATCCACTGAGCCACACCAGCCAGGGCTAAATAAATACAATCTTTAAAAGAAGGTGAAGATATGGCAGGGTTTTTAATTGGGGGAGTGACATAATCAGATGTAATTTTGCAAAGTTCACTGCAGGCCCACTTCAAGGCCAATCTGGTAAGGAGGGGAGACAAGGAGAACGAACCAGCAGAGAGGATGTTCCAAAGCCCCAAAGGGCCTCCATTTAGGCCCAGGGTGTTTGTGCCAAAGCTTCAAGAATCCTAGGCCTGAATGCAAAACTTAAGGTTTTGAGTGTGTATAACAACTTGGCAGGGGGTGAAGGACCAGTAGGAAGCACACTGTAACAAGCCTTTATTGGTTCCAAGGGAAGCCTGGCCAAAGGTCAAGATCTCACCAGAGAGCATCTGTCTAGGTACCATTCCCGCAGGCAGATTAACTGAGATGCCCAACCATGGAAGTTGCAAAGAAGTCTTGTACTTTATTTCTAGGTGGGTGAACTGCCCTATTCTTTTTTTCCCCTGGCCAGTCATATCAGTTCCTCTCACCCTTTCCTGCCTATTGGTGCCCTTCATGGAAAAAACTAGGAACTGGTATCCTGCTCTTAATACTGCTGGTAAACGGGGTTGCCTTTTCCAGGTAAAGAGGTATCCCCTTTGCCTTCTATTTGCTGTGTGCAACCAAATGACCTGTTTCTTGACAAAAAAGAGTCTCAGAGAGGCGGGGTTTTGCAGGGTTCAGAGCATCATTGTCAGGGCCTTCTGTGCTTGTACTAGAGAGGCTTGTTGCCATAGCAATAGAACTCACTGAACACCCCTCCCCCTGGTGTCTCTGGATTTTCCTTCTAAGGGTGGTGCTGGATGGTGTGGCATGGGTGGTGCCTGTAGGCATGAAAAACTCAGGTCTGGGACATGCTGACAGACCTGGTGGTTGTTTAACCAGAAGTGGGAGCTAGAAATCAGCTGACCAAGTCAACTTCTCTGACTGGTGCAAAGAGGGCAAGGAACCCACACAAGTTTATACAGGGCTTGGCAATTTCACCTTGGTGACTGTTCTATTGGCGGTGGAAGTGGGGCTGTTATATGGGTGGAGAGAAAAGCATTTCACCAGCCCACATGGGAGACTGTGGTGTAGCCAAGTTTATTTGGGTGGAAGGCTGCCCCCATGTCCCATCTCTGTGGTTTTACCATGGGAAAACTCTAACCATGTCTTCAGCAAGGTCAAAACAAAGGCCAGTGTCTATAGAGTATCTATTTCATATTAAAGCTTTGTCCTTCGGAGCCTGCAAGCAGCTGCTAAACCATCTCAGTTCCCATCCCAGTAGCTTAGCACTGTCACCCAGGGTCCTACCTGGAGCCTATGTTCATTTTATTTATTATTTATTTATTTATCTATTTTCCTCACCCAATGGCATATTTTCATTGGTTTTACAGAGAGAGAGAGAAAGAGAAACAGCGATGCAAGAAAGAAACATATATTGGCTGCCTCCAGCACACTCCTGGACTGGTGATCATGGCTTGAACCCACTACCTACATATGTGCCCTGACCAGGAGTTGAACCTGCAACCTTTACATTACAGGGCAACGTTCCAACCAAGTGAGCCACACCAGCCAGGGCTGGAGCCTTAGTTTAGAGTCCCTTAGGGCCACATGGTTATGGAGAGAGAAAGTAAGAGAGAACAGGACAAGTATGGGTTTGGGGTGGGATGCGGGATGCAGGGAGCAAGTGCTTCTTTGTTCCCCTGGGATCATATTATTGTAATATCTTGGGAAGGATCAGTAGCATTTTTATTTATTGTTTTAAGCCTCACCCGAGGATATTTTTATTGATTTTAGAGTGAAAGGGAGAGAGAAACTTCAATGTGTGATAGAAACATTGATCAGTTGGCTCCTGTATGCACCCCGCCCAGGGATCGAACCTACAACCTAGGTATGTGCCCTGACTGGGGATCAAACCCGCAAGTTTTTGGTGTATGGGATGACGTTCCAACCACATAAGCCAACCTGCCAGGGCACCAGTTTTTTGTTGTTGTTTTATTTTTATAGAATAACCAATCAACTTCCTAATCAACTTTCCTGGCTTTTGACGGGCCCACCCTCTACTTAGACTGACAGGCTACTATGGTCAAGCACTTCTCGCTGCACCATTTTGACTTCTGTTGTGTGTGTACTCACCTTCCCCTGCTCCCCACCAAAATCAGGTGCTAGAGGTAGGAATAGAGGGGTGTTAATCCTTGGGGGTGGGCAATGCTGTGATCCTCTGGAGTGTGGGAAACTATAGCTTCCTGGTGAGGCAAACTGGTTGATTAAGCTCAATGTCTAATTCCCCCTTTGTTCAAGCTGTCCCCCTTTGTTCAGCTGTCCCCCTTGACAGCTTATTAATAATTAGCTGTCACTGTGGCTGGTGTGGCTCAGTGGACTGAGTGCCAGCCTACAAACCAAAAGGTTACCAGTTCGGTTCCCAGTCAGGGCACATGCCTGGGTTGCAGGACAGGTCCTGATTGAGGGGTATGCAAGAGGCAGCCTATCAATGTTCTCTTGCACTTTGATGTTTCTCTTCCTCTTTCTCCCTCCCTTTCCTCTCTAAAAATAAATTTTAAAAAATAGTTAGCTATCTATGATAACACTTCAACACCTTTTTCACCCCTCACCACGTATACACAGAGACAGGAGCCCAAGCCTCAGACAAGAAGCAGTTTATTGGCAAAGAGACACATGACGTGGCTGCCTGGCCTTGGAGCTTCCCTGGTTTCTCCTTACTCAAGTCCTACCCTCTCACTTTCTCTCTGATGTGCACCAGGACCTGGGCTTGGCAAATAGAACAGAGCAGTGTGCCTTCTGCTGTCTCTGGTCTATTGTGCCAGTGTCCAGGTGCCAGGGTGGGTTGGGGTCCTCTAGGGCAGGTAGGTCTGGCCTCTGACCAAGAGTTTCCTTCCTAAGACCATGTCCAATAGCCTGAGGCTGGGTACTGACTGCCATACATCAATACTCTCGTCTGAAGGATGATCGAGATGCCCCTGCCTAATTCTGTCACCCTAAATTCCAAGTCTTTTTTGCAGCTCATAAGGGTCAAACAAACCATGGATCAGGATGCTGGTCTTCTGGGACAAGGTTGGGAGGGATCAATTCTTCACAGATTAAGAGGCAGCAGAAATTTAGGGGGTTTTAAGGGCCCTTAGGCTAAGACCAGTTTATTAATTCAACAAGTATTTATTAAGTACCTACTGTGTACTAGGCAGTGTTCTAGAAGCTGGGAGTATAGACCACACTGGCAAGGCCCTTACTGAGCCCAGCTGGGACAGTTTCCTGAGCTTCAAGGTCATTGTCTCCAATCTCCACCTATTCACTCCTTTCTCCCAATTCTTCCCCTCCCACCTGCTTTCCTTCTCCCTCCCACCACCTCCCAGGCCCTTTCTTCCCTACTTATGCAAGTACCACCCCCTTGGATTTCCTAGGCCTCCAACCTCCCTGTACCCCATCATTCCAGTCCTGTTGGTGGCTCCTCCTTGACGGACCTTGCCAGACCATCCCCTGTCCCAAAGGGCCTCAGGACCAGGTGCCCACGCTGGTGCTTGATACGGGCAGAACTGTCACCAAAACCTTTGCCACACTCTGCACACTTGTATGGCTTCTCCCCAGTGTGTGTGCGCCTGTGTTTGACTAGATCTGAGCTCCGGGGGAACTCCTTCCCACAGAAGCTACACACATGGGGCTGGCTGAGTCCAGAGGGCTGGGCCCGGACTCGGGGTCGAGGGGCCATGGGTGCGGGGCCTGGGGAGTTATATGGCCTCAGGAGAGTGGATGGGGGTAGTGGCCGAACCTGTTCACTGCGGTGGGTGCGGAGGTGTTTGACTCGGGCTGAGCTGTCAGCAAAACCCTTGCCACATTCAGGGCAGAGATAGGGTTTCTCCCCTGTGTGCACACGATGGTGTTTCACCAGGTCTGAGCTTCGGCGGAAGCCCTTGCCACACTCAGGGCACTTGTGGGGCTTGTCACCTATTAGTGGTGGGGGTGGCTCCCCAGCCTGTGGCTCCAAGCCAGGCAGGCCAAAAGGCCCATCACCTGAGTGTGAAGGGCTTCGAGGTGTTAGTGGGGGATTGGTACCAAGAGGAGGTGGGGGTGGACTTGAGCTGGGAGGTGGGCTGGGGATCAGGGGAGCCAGGGGGTAGCCAGGGAAGGTGAAGTCCTGGGGCTCCATGTGAGTCAGGCGGTGGCGGAGAAGGGTGGAGCTGAGGCTGAAGGTGCAGTCACACTCCGGGCAGGCATGTGGCCTCTCGCCACTGTGGGTGCGGAGGTGCTTGACCCTGGCAGAGCTGTCAGCAAAGCCCTTGCCACACTCAGGGCAGAGATAGGGCTTCTCTCCTGTGTGCACCCGCAGGTGCTTCACCAGGTCTGAGCCCCGGGCAAATTCCTTTCCACACACATCACAGCCAAAAGGTTTGGGTCCCAGATGACTACGCTGGTGGCTCAGAAGGCTGCAGCTGAGCACAAATCGTTTGCCACAATCAGTGCAAATATATGGCTTATCCTGGGCTTTTGGTCCCTGTGCAGCTGCCGTGGCTGCACGAGATGGCTGTCGCCCAGGCACCATGGGCCGGGGGGGCTGCTCCCCACGGTGTGTCCGCTGGTGCTTTATGCGGGCAGAACTGTCACCAAAGCCCTTGCCACAGATGCCACACTTGTAGGGCTTCTCACCCGTGTGTGTCCGCTGGTGTTTCACCAAGTCAGAACTCTGCCGGAAGCTCTTGCCACATTCACCGCAGATAGTGGGGCGCTCGCCAGCAGGGATCCTGGACCGAGGAATCTTTGGGGGACCCTGGGCTGGCAGTCGAGCTCTGTAGGGCTTTTCACCACTATGAGTTCGCTGATGTTTGATACGGGCAGAGCTATCCCCAAAGCCCTTCCCGCAGACCCCGCACTTGTAGGGTTTCTCCCCTGTGTGTGTCCGCTGATGTTTCACCAGATCCGACATCTGCCGAAAGCTTTTGCCACATTCGCCACACACAGCAGCCCGATCACTAGCCTGGCCCCAGCGTGATTCTCCCAAGAGCCGGGAGCCTCTGTCTCGAGCCTGAGGTTTACCTGGTGCCTCTCTCTGGACCCACAAGTCATCCCATGTCTGGATGCCTTGGGGTTTGAGAGAGGCATTTCCTATTGCATGACCTGAGGCCAAATCTTCTTCCTTGAATGCCAAGTCATCCTCCTGTGGGGTATGTTCAAACTCATCCGTCTGAGACATCTCCATATGCTCACCCTCTAGACCTGGGGAAAGAAAAGGGAGTTGTAGACCTGTCCTTAGGCTCAGCTTATCTTCCACTGCAACCTCCCCAGAGGCTTCCTTGACAATCTGTGGTCACAAGGATCTCTCTCTTCTCCGAACTTCTAAAGAACTTATTATTGTGTGTGCCTCTCATTAATGATAGTAATTTCCTTTTACCCTGCCCTTAATATGTGCCCTTCACTGAACTCAGCATTACTGAACACTTGTAAACTATCCTAGGAGGTAATACTATTACTATCCCCATTTGGAGACTCAGAGAACTTAAGTCATTTGCTCAAGGTTATAAAGTAGTGAAGCCAGGTTTCTAACCCAGGTCTGTCTGATCCCCACATCTGTGTTAGCTACTACATTGTATTATCTCTATCTGAAAAACCTGTTATTTGCTATTTCAATCATATCTTTTTATATATTAGCCCATTCTGTAATTATTACTTCAGTCACCCTGTGTTTACCTGAGACACACACCTATCCCCTAAGATGCTTAGGGCTGGTAGGAGAGATAAGGTAAAGCAAAACTAATTATACACATGGGCTCAGAATAACTATGCTGCCACAAAGGAGAGAGAAAATGAGGATATAAGAACAGGCTTTCACAGCAAGAAAAAAGTAAACCATGGAGAGGACTGGAGAATAAGGCTGGAAAGGGATGGTGGGACTAGGGGTTGAACTGAACACTAAATTAAGGCTTTTAATTACTGGGCAGAAGGGAACTAGGGAGGGAAGACCAGATTAGACCTAGACTAGGATCAGTGTGGCCGCAGAGTGCATCATCGGAGAGAAGAGCGCTGAGGGAAGGCTGTTGCAACTGCCTGATGAGGCCTAATGAGGCCTGAAGTAGGGCAGAGGCAATGAGGATGTTGTTGGGGACCGGGACAGAGTCCTTGAGATGATCCCCTTCCTGGTCTGGTGCACAGCAGATGCAGAAACATTGACTCTCCAGTCGGTTATTGCTCTCCTCTCTCTCTCCTGGAAGTGTAGTTCATTACCGATTTTTCCAGTGCCCAGCATCGCAGTGCTCACCCCGCTATTACCTGCACAAGGCGGCGCATTGCTGCGGATCTCAGCTATTCGGGCACCTCTCAGCTGCTCCCTTCCCTCCCGGCAATGGAGATCTGGATCCCAGGGCTCCACCACACGCTCCATCGCCGGCACGCCGCCGCCCTGAGTAAGGGGACAGACACACAATCCCTTGGTCATACAGCCATATGCGGCCTGCGCCCTACCCCCTCTGCTGGCTGGCGTGAGCACCGGTAAGCATTGGGGTCCAAGGTGCAGGGCGCGGCTCCCAGTGCCCCCACCCCCTCTGCCCGCTCCCCTGCACCTGCAGCTCCTTCCGGCATGCAGCCATCCCTCACCTCCCGGCCGCCTCCGGCTCCGCCACCCCGGTGCTCTCCGGAGCTCCTTGGCAAGGCTTGGGTGCCCGAGCCACCGAGAGCTCTAGGATGCGGTCTCCGCGTTAAACCGGTGGTGGGAGGGGGTCTCGGCCCCAAGCGTCCCTAGGGCGGCCGCCGTGGGCGGGGACGGGAAGCGGAAGAGCTGGGCAGCACCGAGCCGCTCTAGGACCTGGAGGAGCTGCACGCCGTTAGGGGCCGACTGGTCCGACTCAGCTCGGTGGTCGGTGGGTGGCCTCGTGCCGTGGGGAGGGCTACTCTAAGCCCAGGGCGATGGCGCGAACTCAGTGGTATTAACCGTGTGCCTCCTGGCTGGAGCTGGGTGATGAGGGCTGAAGACTGTTCCTAATCGTCGCTGTGTCCAGCCACCCGCGCGGACCTGTGGGGTCGGCTGACAACGCCAAACACCCCGACCAGGAGAGACAAAGAGATCTACAGATGGTCCCAGGAAAAGGGGTCGGGGGAAAGACCCAGGCTGACAAAGGGCGGCATAGACCTCAGACGGGGTGGAGGCGGGGCTCTGAGACGCAGGAAACAAAGCGGGGCCAAGCAACACTCAGGAAACAAAGCGGGGCTGGTCGGAGAAGCTGAGGGCCCGGGTGGGGGATGGGCTTGGGGAAGGGGAGCAACCGAAGTCGGAGAAGAGGTTAGAGGCGAATGCTAATAGAGACGCCTCTGAGGAGAGACGGGCAGATGGATTCAGACCAGGGTTCCAGAACGGAGACCCTGAGCCAGAGACTCAAAATCGTAACCTGAGAGCATTAAGTCGGAGAAGATGGAAAGGCTGAGAGAGAGGAGATAGCGGCAGACCAAAAAAACCTGAGCTGCCCGAGACAGACGTAGAAACAGATAAGAGATAGATAAAAAGTCATTGAAGCTGAGTCAGAGGGCTGCATGAAAAGGCTAGGGCCGGGAGAGAAACAGATTTAGAGAGAGAGGAACAAAGACAGTGAAACAAGCAGGGACACAAAGAGGCCATGGTGAGACTAGGGGACAGGTCGACAGCCCCGCAGAAACCAAACCGGGAGAGGCTGGAACATTAATCCCTGTTTCCCAGCTTTGTGGGGCCCTGGCTGGGGCTGATCCAGGGAACCAGTGGCATGATCCCCAGTATCTCTACTTTGGTCCAGCTTCTTGAGTCCCCCTTCCTTTGGGAAGGAGTGTCTTGATGTTTCTGCAGCCCAACTAATGATGGGGAGGGGTAACCAGATATTAATTTACATTATTAGCAATTCAGTGCTAAGCCAAGAGTTTGAGATGATGAGATAAAATACATGTAAGATTTGCCCTTGGGGTGCTGTCAGTTTAGGAACAAGCACAAATAGTGAGAAAGAAGTATAAGGTGTGAGTTACTTGCACCCATAGTGGGAAAGCAGGAAGAGTTCTAATCTGTGGAAATGAGTGTGTTTGATTCTTTGTGCCTGGTATGCATGGATGTTAGACACAAAAACAAGGACCACAAATCAATCAATACATACTTAAGGATCACCAACGAATGTCTAGACACTGTCCAGGCCTTGGAAATGCAAGGAAACTCCTCAGCGTGCTCTCAGCCCATTAGAGTATGGAAATGTGCAGATGATGATACAGAACCTATACTCAAAGTAGCATAGTGCAGAGAGAGAGAGGGATACTTTTGTAGAGTTTAGTGGCTGTGGACATGTCTTTAAGGTCATTTGTTTATGTTTGATTCCTGGTCTTACTACTGTTTGACCATGGGGAGGTTACTTCCGTTTCCCAAATGGTAAAATGACAACAATAATACCTAATTTGATTATTTATTTATTTATTCATATTTTTTAAAATATTTTATTTATTTTTATTTTTAAATATATTTTATTTTTTTTCCTTTTTTTAAATATATTTTATTGATTATGCTATTACAGTTGTCCCATTTCTCCCCCATCATTCCCCTCCACCCTACCCACCCTCTCCCACCCACATTCCCCCCTTTAGTTCATGTCCATGGGTCATAAGTTTTCTAGCTTCTACATTTCCCATACTATTCTTGCCCTCCCTCTGTCTATTTTTTTCCCATTATCTATGCTACTCATTCTCTGTACCTTTTCCCCCTCTCTCCTCCTCCCACGCCCCTGTTGCTAACCCTCCATATGATCTCCATTTCTGTGGTTCTGTTCCTGTTCTAGCTGTTTGCTTAGTTTGCTTTTGTTTTAGGTGTGGTTCTTGATAGCTATGAGTTTGTTGTCTTTTCACTGTCCTAGTTTTATCTTCTTTTTCTTAGATAAGTCCCTTTAACATTTCATATAATAAGGGCTTGGTGATGATGAACTCCTTTAACTTGACCTTATCTGAGAAGCACTTTATCTTCCCTTCCATTCTAAATGACAGCTTTGCTGGATAGAGCAATCTTGGATGTAGGTCCCTGCTTTTCAAGATTTCAAATATTTCTTTCCAGCCCCTTCTTGCCTGTAAGGTCTCTTTTGAGAAATCAGCTGACAGTCTGATGGGAACTCCCTTGTAGGTGACTGTCCCCTTATCCCTTGCTGCTTCTAGAATTCTCTGCTTCATTTTAATCTTGGCTAATGTAATTACAATGTGCCTTGGTGTGTTCCTCCTTGGGTCCAACTTCTTTGGGACTCTCTGAGCTTCCTGGACGTCCTGGTAGTCTATTTCCTTTGCCAGATTGGGGAAGTTCTCCTTTATTATTTGTTTAAATAAGTTTTCCACTCGTTGCTGTTCTTCTTCCCCTTCTGGGACCCCTATAATTTGGATGTTGGGACGTTTAAAGATGTCCCGGAGGTTCCTAAGCCTCTCCTCATTTTTTTGAATTCTTGTTTCTTCCTTCTTTTCTGTTTGGTTGTTTGTTTCTTCCTTCTGGTCCACTCCATTGATTTGAGTCCCAGTTTTCCTTCCATCTCTATCAGTTCCCCATGCATCTTCCTTCATTTCACGAATTGTAGCCTGCATTTTTTCATCTAGTTTGTGAGCAAAATCAACCAAATCTGTGAGCATCCTGATGACCAGTGCTTTGAACTGTGCATCTGACAGGTTGGCTATCTCTTCACTGCTTAGAGGAATTGGCTCTGGGGCTTTTATTTGTTTTTCGGTTTGAGCCATTTTTGGTGGGTTTTTTTTTGTTGTTTTGGTTTTAGTCTGGTTGCGGCTATTACGTAGTGAGGGGGTGGAGCCTTAGGTGTTCCTCAGGGCGGGGCAGCCCAGTCGCTGGGTTGTGACGCGTAGGTGGGGCGGGGTCTGAGAAGGAGCAATGGCACCTGTTCCGCTCTCTCCTGGACTCCGGCCCTTTCTGCTGCTTCCCCTTCACCTGGATTATCTGCGCACGCGCACGTGCTGTTACGTAGTGAAGAGTGGAGCCTCTGGCGCTCCCCAGTGTGGGGCAGCCCAGTCGCTGAGTTGTGATGCTGTATGTGGGGGTGGGGCCTGAGAGGGAGCAATGGCGCCTGCTCCACTCTCTCCTGGATTCAGTCCCCTCCGCCACTTCCCCTCTGCCTGGACCGTCTGTGCGCTCGAATGTGAGACCACCTGGTCAGTCAGCCAGCCGCCTTGTGTGGCCTCACTGGGTCAGCACAGTTGCCCCCCTGTGCCCGGGGTCCGCCAGCTGCTGCCTGTGGGCCCGGGGACCGCCAGCCGCCGCCTGTGCACCTGGGAACTGCTAGCTGCTGCTGCTTGTGTTCCTGGGTCCGCACCTCCACTTTCTCCTGCTGCAATTTCGCCCCTCTTACCAGTCTGGATGAATGGTTGTTGGACTTCCGTACAGTTCAGTTTTCTATCAGTTCTGGTTGTATTCTTGTTTCTAAATATTTGTTGTCCTTAATTTTGGTTGTGAGAGGAGGCACAGTGTGTCCGCCTACGCCTCCATCTTGGCCGGAAGTTTTTTTTTTTTAAATATATTTTATTGATTATGCTATTACAGTTGTCCCCTTCCCCCCTTCATTCCCCTCCACCCTGCACCCCCCTCCCACCCACATTCTCCCCTTTAGTTCATGTCCATGTGTCATAAGTTCTTTAGCTTCTACATTTCCCACACTATTCTTGCCCTTCCCTGTCTATTTTCTACCCACTGTCTATGCTACTTATTCTCTGAATCTTTTCCCTCTCCCTCCTCCTCCCGCTCCCCTGTTGCTACCCTCCATATGATCTCCATTTCTGTGGTTCTGTTCCTGTTCTAGTTGTGTGCTTAGTTTGCTTTTGTTTTAGGTGTGGTTGTTAATATCTGTGAGTTTGCTGTCTTTTTACTGTTCATTTTTTTTTATCTTCTTTTTCTTAGTTAAGCCCCTTTAACATTTCATATAATAAGGGCTTGGTAATGATGCACTCCTTTAACTTGACCTTATCTGAGAAGCGCTTTATCTGCCCTTGCATTCTGAATGAAAGCTTTGCTGGATAGAGCAATCTTGGATGTAGGTCCTTGCCTTTCATGACTTGGAATACTTCTTTCCAGTCCCTTCTTGCCTGCAAGGTCTCTTTTGAGAAATCAGCTGACAGTTTGATGGGAACTCCTTTGTAAGTGACTGTCCCCTTGTCTCTAGCTGCTTCTAGAATTCTCTCTTTCATTTTAATCTTGGCTAATGTAATTACGATGTGCCTTAGTGTGTTCCTTCTTGGGTCCAGCTTCTTTGGGACTCTGAGCTTCCTGGACTTCCTGGTAGTCTATTTCCTTTGCCAGATTGGGGAAGTTCTCCTTTATTATTTGTTCAAATAACTTTTCCACTTGTTGCTCTTCCTCTTCCCTTTCTGGTACCTGTATAATTTGGATGTTAGAATGTTTAAAGATGTCCTGGAGTTTCCTAAGCCTCTCCTCATTTTTTTGAATTATTGTTTCTTCATTCTTTTCTGTTTGGTTGTTTGTTTCATCCTTCTGGTCCACTCCATTGATTTGAGTCCCAGTTTTCTTCCCATCACTATTGGTTTCCTGTGCATTTTCTTTCATTTCACTTAGCGTAGCCTTCATTTGTTTATCAAATTTGCAACCAAAATCAACCAATTCTTTGAGCGTCCTGATCACCAGTGCTTTGAACTGTGCATCTTATAGGTTGCCTATCTCTTGGTCACTTAAAAGTATTGGCTCTGGGGCTTTGATTTGTTCTTTTGTTTGAGCCATATTTTTTCTTTTTTGGGGGGTGTCTAGTTGCACCTGTTCCATATGAGGGGCGGGGCTTTAGGTGTTCACCAGGGTGGAGCAACCCAGTCCCAGAGTTGTGACATTGTATGTGGGGGCGGGGTCAGAGAGGGAACAATGGCACTCGTTCCACTCTCTATGGGATTTCAGTCCCCTCTGTGAGGCTGGGAGTCTCTCCTGGCACCTCAACCCCCACAAGTGTTTTCAATTGGTGCTTTTAGGCTTTTTTTCCCGGCACTGGGTCCCTGAGTTGCACAGTCTGTTTTGCTGCTTGTTTTTGCCTGGTTTATCTGCACACAAATGTGTGACCGCAGTCAGCCACCTTGTGCGCCTCATTGGGTCTGCTCGTTGCCTCCCGGTGTTCGGGGTTTGCTAACTGCCACCTTCGCTCCTGGAGTGTGTCAACTGCCACCTGTGCATCTGGGACCACTAGCCACTACTTTTTCCTGCCACAATCCTTCTCTGCTGGCCACCGACACTGCCCCACTTACCCACTTCACCGGTCTGGGTGAATCATTGTCAGACTTCTGTACAATTCAGTTTTCTATCTGTTCTGATTGTTTTTTTTTTTTGTTTGTTTGTTTCTACGTGTTTGTTGTCCTTAATTTTGGTTGTGATAGGAAGCACAGTGTGTCCACCTACACCTCCATCTTGGCAGGAAGTCTTATTTATTTATTTTTAGACCAAGGAGGAGGAAGAAACATTAATGTGTGGTTGCCTCTTGCACGCCCCCTACTGGGGACCTGGCCCCCGGCCAGGCATGTGCCCTGACTGGAAATCAAACCTGCAACCCTTTGGTTCACAGGCCGGTGCTTAATCCACTAAGCCACGCCAGCCAGGGCTATTTTTTTTAAATTGATTTTAGAGAGGAACGGAGAGAAAGGGAGAGAAAGCAAAACATCAATTTGTTGTTCCATTTATTTATGCATTCATTGGTTGATTCTTGTGTGTGTCCTGACTAGGGATCAAACCTGCAACCTTGGTGTATCGGGTCACCGCTCTACCCAACTAAGCTACCCAGCCATAATACCTAATTTGAATGGTCGAGAATTGATATGCATAAAATACTTTGCAAAAAATATCAGTTATTTCTCTTTTGGCTAGAATAACAAAAGAAGATGTGGCATTTTTGACCTGATACTTCAAGGACATCTAAGATTTCAAAGTCCAGAGTCTAGCTGAAATGGGGACTGAATGAAGAACTCCAGACAGAGGGAATTAAATGAACAGTGGCCCACATACTAACTGAAAACCTACTATGTGCTAGAAGCTTGAGATCCAAAGATGGTTAAGACCTACCCTCAAAGAGGGAGATAGAGAATAGTCTTATTGTAATGTATCATGAGTTTACATAATAGGTAAGCACTGGAAGCTAAAGATGGTATAGTAACTTTATTCATTTGCACCACAAACACTTTTTGGAGCACCAAAATGTGCCAGGCATCTATGCTAGCAAACAGGTAAGAAGACACAAAATGGCAAAATATCCAACTCTTCGTGGAGAAACCTCTCTCCTAAAGCTGACCAGCCCACATGCCATACTCACTTGAAGAACTAGCTTTTTAAAAAAGATTTTATTTATTTAGAGAGAGGAAGGTAAGGAGAAAGAGAAGGAAAGAAACGCTGATTGGTTGCCTCTAGCACACACCCCAGTTGGGGACCAGGCCCACAAACTGGGCATGTGCCCTGACTGAGAATTGAACCCATGACCTTTTGTTTTCCAGGATGATACCCAACCAACTGAACCACATTGGCCAGGGGAGAGCTAGCTTTGACTTTGAGAAACAAAGCCTGGGGTTATTAGGGTTGAATCTGAACTCAGGTTTAAAGATACAGAAGCCCTACCAGAAATTCCTGGTGCGGTCATAGGTAGCTATGAAGACATGGCAAGATTAAAAACAACCAATCCAGAAGAATATTAAATGGAAAAACTGCTGTCCCCCATGTATTGACACATAGGAAGCTCAAGGTGGGAACTTTTTCTAAACAAGTCCCAGACCTTATCACATGGATGACTAGGCATGATTTGTTGGAGTTAAAAAGTATATAAGTGGAATATTCTGTCACTATTAATTCTTGTCATCTCTACACTTAACACAAAGACCAGCCAAGCACCTTTTCTACAGAGCAGTTTGTTAGGTACAAATGTCTTAAATATATGACTTCATTTGATTCAGTAATTTCTTTTATAGGGATTAGGCCCAAAGAAATGGTGGGACAACCACACAATGATATTACCATAAAGATGTTCATCCCAGCTCAACATTGGTTATCATAGTGAAGAATGGGAATTGACCTAAATACTAAGCAGCTGTATAAATAATAATGTACCCTGGCTGGTGTAGCTCAGGGGATTGAGTACAGGCCTGTGAACCAAAGGGTGACCGTTTCCATTCCCAGTCAGGGCACATGCCTGGGTTGTGGGCCAAGTCAGGTCCCCAGTAGGGGGTGTGCGAGAGTCAACCACACATTGATGTTTCTCTCCCTCTCCCTCCTTTCCCCTCTGTCTAAAATAAATAAATAAAATCTTTAATAATAATAATGATGATGATGATGATGATGATGATGATGATGATGTAGCCCTGGCTGGTATGGCTCAGTGGATTGAGTGCTGGCCTGTGAACCAAAAGGCCATGAGTTTGATTCCCAGTCAGGGCCCATGCCTGGGTTGCAGGCCAGGTCCCCAGTTGGGGGCATGCAAGAGGCAACCAATTTTTGCATCTCTTGCATGTTGATGTTTCTCTTCCTTTTTCTCCCTCCCTTCCCCTCTCTTCAAAAGTAAATAAATAAAATCTTTAAAAGAATAATAATGTAGATACATCTTTATCATCATAGAGAGATGTACAGAACACATAAAGTGTTTCCAAACAAAGATAAAGTATGATCCTAGTATTGTAAATATATGAATGGGACCAAAAAAAACCCACAGAATTTATTTACAAAAAAAAATGTGTATTTATTCTTACATGTTTAAACTTCAGTCACCTCCAAAGTACTCTGCATTCAAAGCAACACACCTACCGAGACGTTTTTTCCCACTGCTCAAAACAGTTTTTGAACTCATCCATTTTGATGCCTTTTAGTGCTTCTGCCTTTTTTTTGTTTCATCTCTTCCACATCAGCAAAACGTTTCTCTTTGAGGACTTTTTTCATCTGGGGAAACAAAAAACAGTGGCTAGGAGCAAGGTTGGGTGAATAGGGAAGGCGGGGAATGGGGAGGGGTCATGCTGTTTTTGGTCAAAAACTGCCAAACACTCAGTGTGGTGTGGGCAGGTACACTCATAAATCACCCATCATGAAATGGGCAAAGTGGTGAAGGAGTCTTAAAAAAAAATTCGCTGAAACCGAACGCAGCCTCTCACAACAACGCCAACTAGTACAGATACAGATGGGTTCCCAGAACATTCATCTAGCGGACCTTTAAAAAAAGAAAACAAAATGGGTTTATGTCATGGTAGTGATATTAGATATAAACTTCTCTTTTTAAAAAAAATTTTATTTCTATATTTTTTAAAGATTTTATTTATTTACTTTTTAGAGAGGGGAAGGGAGAGAGAAAGAGAGGGAGAGAAACATCAATGTGTGGTTGCCTGTCACACGGTCCCTACTTTGGACCTGGCCTGCAACCCAGGCATATGCCCTGACTAGGAATTGAACCGGTGATCCTTTGATTCACAGGCCAGCACTCAATCCACTGAGCCACATCTGCCAGGGCTTTAGTTCTATTTTTTAAATATATTTTACTGATTATGCTATTACAGTTGTCCCACTTTTCCCACCATTATTCCCCTCTGCCCTGCACCTCCCCTCCCACCAGCATCTACCTCTGTTGCGGACCGTTCAGCCTGGTCTCAGGAGTTGTAACCCTCACCCCATGGTGAGCTGAGTAAAAGCCTAGGGCCCCACTACATCTGGGTCTATTCTGTCAAGAGGACATGACCTACTAAGCAGACAAAGCTTATCTCCCTGGCAGGAGTGCTGCTTCTGCCTCATCCATCTCTGGCCCTAACGCTTGGTCTTGGTCGGTAGTCAATGACGGGTAAGACTCCTCATGGGAGGGGCAACCTAAGCCAGACACAACCACTTGGGAGGCCCTCATGGAAGGACTGGGGGTGGGGGCTGTAGCAAAGAGGATGTGATGGACACCACCCGCCCCCCCGCCCCCATTCTGACATAGCCCAAGTCCTCATTTCCATCTAGGAGATGTCTTCTGCTTCCTTCCTAATCGGCTTAAAGCCTGAAACTATGAGGGCAAGCAGTGCAGTCCTGTGCCAGCCAGGATGATTCCCTGGGTGATCCGGCATAAGAAAGAATTCATAAAGACCTGTGAAACCTGCTTTGCTAAGAGTGCTCTCATTTAAATGATAAGGGTCCGAGGAGGAAATGAGTATGTCTCCCAAAGTTTTGCAACCCCCTTTCCTGACAGACACTGACTCAGATTAAGCCCTCAGATTTCTTTGACATGTTAAACCTGTATTCCTGTGTATTTGAACCCAATAAAAGTCTAGTGAGGAAGGGGCTCTGGGTCATTCTCCTCTGAGAGTTTTACCACCTTTCCTCCTCAAGCAGATCATGTCTTGGTAGTTTTATTTTCATCTGTGATGGAGGGATGGGGCTCTGCGGGCAGAGCCCCCCCACATCTGACGCCCAGGACAGGGGCCCCCCGCATACCTCCACAGCCTTAGTTCATGTCCCTGGGTTGTATATATAAGTTCTTTGGCTTCTCCATTTCCTATACTATTCTCAACCTCCCCCAGTCTATTTTGTACCAACCATTTATGCTTCTTATTCCCTGTACCTTTTTCCCCATTCTACCCCTCCCCCTCCCTGCTGATAATTCTCCACGTGATCTCCATTTCTGTGATTCTTTCTGTTCCTGTTCTAGTTGTTTGCTCTGTTTATTTTTGGTTTTGATTTTGGTTTTGGTTTTGGTTTTAGGTTCAGTTGTTGATAGTTGTGAGTCTGTTGTCATTTTACTGTTCATAGTTTTGATCTTCTTTTTCTTATGTAAGTCCCTTTAACATTTTATACAATAAGGGTTTGGTGATGATGAACTCCTTTAACTTGAACTTATCTGAGAAGAACTTTATCTACCCTTCCATTCTAAATGAAAGCTTTGCTGGATACAGTAATCTTGGGTGTAGGTCCTCGCCTTTCATGACTTGGAATACTTCTTTCTAGCCCCTTCTTGCCTACAAGGTTTCTTTTGAGAAATCAGCTGATAGCCTTATGGGAACTCCTTTCTAGGTGACTGTCCCCTTATCCCTTGCTGCTTTTAAGATTCTTTCCTTATCTTTAACCTTGGGTAATGTAATGATAATGTGCCTTGGTGTGTGCTTCCTTGGGTCCAACTTCTTTGGAACTCTCTGAGCTTCCTGGACTTCCTGGTAGTCTATTTCCTTTGCCAGATTGGGGAAGTTCTCTTTCATTATTTTTTCAAATAAGTTTTCCATTTCTTGCTCTTCCTCTTCTCCTTCTGGCACCCATATGATTTGGATGTTGGAATATTTAAAATTGTCCCAGAGGTTTTTAAGCCTCTCCTCATTTTTTTGAATTCTTGTTTCTTCATTCTAGTCTGGTTGAATGTTTATTCCTTCCTTTTGTTCCAAATTGTTGATTTGAGACCAGGTTTCCTTCCCTTCACCATTGGTTCCCTGTACATTTCTCTTCATTGCACTTTGCATAGCCTTCACTTTTTCCTGCATTTTGCAACCATACTCAACCGTTTCTGTGAACATCCTGATTCCCAGTGTTTTGAACTCTGTATCTGATAGGTGGGTTATCTCTTTATGCTTTGTTCTATTTTGAGAGCTTTGATCTGTTCTTTCATTAGGGCCATATTTTTTGGTCTCAGTGTAGCTATTACAATGTAAGGGGTGGAGCCTTAGGTATTTATCAGGGTGAGGTAACCCAGGTCACTGTGTTGTGGCGCTGTCTGTGGGGGAGGGGTCAGAGAGGAACAATGCTGCTTGCCAGGCTCTTGGCCAGCTTTCAGTCACTTCCCCTGCTACCCATAAGCAAATTGGGCCCTTTTGGTTCTGATTCTCAGGTGGGTGGGTTTGTGTATGTTCCAGGACTCTGTGGGTCTCTCCAATGAATTCTCCTGTGAGGCTGGGAGTTTCTCTCTCCACTGCAACCCCTATAGCATTTTACAGTCAGAAGTCAAGGCTTTATTTCCCCCACACTGGAACCCTGGGTTGTGTGGTCTGTCTCACTCTTCAATTGTTGTTCCTGGTTATCCACATGCAAATGTGGGACTGCCTGGTCCACCAGCTACCACCTTGCCTGTTGAGTCCACCAGCTGCCACCTCGGTGCCCAATTCTTCATCCACAGCGTAACTGCGCATCCTCTCCACCCCAGCTGTCACTCTCTGCCCCTCCTACAAGTCTGTCTGAATGAATATTTCTTTTTTAAGTCCTGGGTTGTCAGATTTCCATACAGTTCAACTTTGTGGAAGTTCTGATTATTTTTGGTTTTTAAATTTGTTGTTGTCCTTCTTCTGATTTTAGATGTATCTTCTGAGGAGGCAAAGTGTATCTACTTATACCTGCATCTTGGCCGGAAGTCTAAATGTAAATTTTTCTAATCCATCTGCATTTTTTATTTTTCTATGAGAATATGTGTTGGTTATATAATAAATGAATACTTGGATGTGTATTATTTTCTTAAAGGCTGTTAAATAACTCAGAGAAGAGCTGATCAGAATCTAAACCTAGGGCAGGGGCAATAGGGTAGAGGGTGTATAGAGAAGGGTGCCAATTTTTATGAGAGGAAGTATCTGGAAACCAATTGGATGTATCTTCTGGAAAGCAAGGGTGGGAGGAAATCAGTTTTAATTAAGACAGTAGAGCTGCTCAGCCTGATGAGCAGAAGGAAGGGTTCTGGTGGAGTAGGAAGGGGTATTATCCCTTTCCTTGGCTTTTTTAAAAGTATTTTTATTGATTATGCTATTACAGTTTTCCCAATTCCCCCCCTTATCCCCCCTGCCCTGCCCCCCACACCCCTCCAGCATTCCCCCTACCTTAGTTCATGTCCATGGGTTCTTTGAGTCCTCTGTTTCCTATGTCATTTTTATCTCTCCCCGTCTGTTTTATCCTAATTATGTTTCTTCTTCCCTGTACCTTTTCCCCCTATTCTTCCCCCCTCCCCACTGAAAACCCTCCATGTGATGACCATTTCTCTGATTCTGTTCCTCTTCTAGTTGTTTGCTTATTTTTATTTTCATTTTAGGTTCAGTTGTTGGTAGTTGTGAGTTTGTTGTCATTTTACTGTTCATAGTTTTGATCTTCTTCTTTTTCTTACATAGGTCCCTTTAACATTTCATGTGATAAGGGTTTGGTGATGATGAACTCCTTTAACTTGACCTTATCTGAGAAGCACTTTATCTGCCCTTCCATTCTAAATGACAGCTTTACTGGATACAGCGATTTTGGATGTAGTTTCTTGTCTTTCATGACTTGGAATACTTCTTTCCAGCCCCTTCTTGCCTACAAGGTTTCTTTTGAGAAATCAGCTGTTAGTCTTACGTGAATTCCGTTGTAGGTAACTGTCTCCTTTTCTCTTGCTGCTTTTAAGATTCTCTCCTTATCGCGGGCTGCGAACCAAAGTGTCACAGGTTCGATTCCCAGTCAGGGCACATGCCTGGGTTGTGGGCCAGGTCCCCAGTGGGGGCCATGCAAGAGGCAACCACACATTGATGTTTCTCTCTCTTTCTCCCCCCTTCCCCTCTCTAAAAATAAATAAATAAAATCTTAAAAAAAAAAAAAAAGATTCTCTCCTTATCTTTAATCTTGGGTAATGTAATGATGATGTGCCTTGGTGTGTGCTTCCTTGGGTCCAACTTCTTTTTTTTTTTAACATATTTTATTGATTATGCTATTACAGTTGTCCCATTTCTCCCCCATCATTCCCCTCCACACCCTCTCCCACCCACATTCCCCCCTTTAGTTCATGTCCATGTGTCATAAGTTCTTTAGCTTCTACATTTCCCACACTATTCTTGCCCTCCCCCTGTCTATTTTCTTCCCATTATCTATGCTACTCATTCTCTGTACCTTTTCCCCCTCTCTCCTCCTCCCACTCCCCTGTTGCTAACCCTCCATATGATCTCCATTTCTGTGGTTCTGTTCCTGTTCTAGCTGTTTGCTTAGTTTGCTTTTGTTTTAAGTGTGGTTCTTAATAGCTGTGAGTTTGCTATATTTTCACTGTCCTATTTTTATCTTCTTTTTTTTTAGATAAGTCCCTTTCATATGGAGGGTTAGCAACAGGGGCGTGGGAGGAGGGGGGGGAAGGTACAGAGAATGAGTAGCATAGATAGTGGGTAGAAAATAGACAGGGGCAGGGTAAGAATAGTATGGGAAATGTAGAAGCTAAAGAACTTATGACACAAGGACATGAACTAAAGGGGGGAATGTGGGTGGGAGAGGGTGTGCAGGGTGGGGGGAATGATGGGGGAGAAACGGGACAATTGTAATAGCATAATCAATAAAATATATTAAAAAAATTTTAAAAATTAAAAATAAAAATAAATAAATAAAACCTTAAAACAAAAAAAAATTTCATATAATAAAGGCTTGGTGATGATGAACTCCTTGAATTTGACCTTATCTGAGAAGCACTTTATCTTCCCTTCCATTCTAAATGACAGCTTTGCTGGATAGAGCAATTTTGGATGTAGGTCCCTGCCTTTCAATATTTCAAATATTTCTTTCCAGCCCCTTCTTGCCTGTAAGGTCTCTTTTGAGAAATCAGCTGACAGTCTGATGGGAACTCCCTTGTAGGTGACTGTCCCCTTATCCCTTGCTGCTTCTAGAATTTTCTGCTTCATTTTAATCTTGGCTAATGTAATTACGATGTGCCTTGGTGTGTTCCTCCTTGGGTTCAACTTCTTTGGGACTCTCTGAGCTTGCTGGACTTCCTGGTAGTCTATTTCCTTTGCCAGATTGGGGAAGTTCTCCTTTATTATTTGTTCAAATAAGTTTTCTACTTGTTGCTCTTCTTCTTCCCCTTCTGGGACCCCTATAATTCAGATGTTGGGACGTTTAACGATGTCCCGGAGGTTCCTAAGCCTCTCCTCATTTTTTTGAATTCTTGTTTCTTCCTCGTTTTCTGTTTGGTTGTTAATTTCTTCCTTCTGGTCCACTCCATTGATTTGAGTCCCAGTTTTCCTTCCATCTCTATCACTTCCCCATGCATCTTCCTTCATTTCACGTATTGTAGCCTGCATTTTTTCATCTAATTTGTGAGCAAAATCAACCAATTCTGTGAGCATTTTGATGACCAGTGCTTTGAACTGTGCATCTGATAGGTTGGCTATCTCTTCACTGCTTAGAGGAATTGGCTCTGGGGCTTTTATTTGCTCTCTGGTTTGAGCCATTTTTGGTGGGATTTTTGTTGTTGTTGTTGTTTCGGTTTTAGTCTGGTCGCGGCTATTACGTAGTGAGAGGTGGAGCCTTAGGTGTTCCTGAGGGCGGGGCAGCCCAGTCGCTGGGTTGTGACGCTGTATGTGGGGGCGGGGTCTGAGAGGGAACAATGGCGCCTGCTCCGCTCTCTCCTGGATTCAGTCCCTTCCACCACTTCCCCTCTGCTGGACTGTCTGTGTGCACGAATGTGGGACTACCTGGTCAGCCAGCCACCTTGCTCGGCCTCACTGGGTCTGCACAGTTGTCCCCCTGTGCCCGGGGTCCGCCAGCTGCTGCCTGTGGGCCCGGGGACTGCCAGCCACCGCCTGTGCACCTGGGAACTGCCTGCAGGTGCTGCTTGCGTTCCCGGGTCCGCACCTCCACTTTCTCCTGCCTCAAGTCTGCCCCTCTTACCGGTCTGGATGAATGGTTGTTGGACTTCCGTACAGTTCAATTTTCTATAAGTTTTGGTTGTTTTCTTGTTTCTAAATATTTGTTGTCCTTAATTTTGGTTGTGAGAAGAGGCACAGTGTGTCCGCCTACGCCTCCATCTTGGCCGGAACCATTCGGGTCCAACTTCTTTGGGACTCTCTGGAAGTCTATTTCCTTTGCTAGATTGGGGAATTTTTCCTTCATTTTTGTTCAAATAAGTTTTCAATTTCTTGCTGTCATTCTTCTCCTTCTGGCACCCCTATGGTTTGGATATTGGGATGTTTCAGGTCGTCAGAGATTTGTAAGTCTCTCTTTTCTATTTTGAATCTCGTTTCTTCATTCTGTTCCAGTTGGATGTTTCTTTTTCCCTTTTGTTCCAAATTGTTGCTTTGAGTCCTGGTTTCTTTCCTGTCACTGTTGGTTACCTGAAGATTTTGCTTTATTTCATTTTGGGTATCTTTCACATGTTTTTTTCATTTTTCGGTCAAGCTCAATCAGGTCTGTGAGCATTTTGATTACTAGGGCTTTAAATTCCCCATCAGATAGGTTGGCAATCTCCTCCTTTCTTAGTTCTCTTTCTGAGGTTTTGCTCTGTTCTTTTATTTGGGCCATATTTCTATGTCTTGGTGACCCTGATAAGTTGTAAGGGGGCAGGGCCTTAGGTGTTCACCTGGGCAGGGCAACCCTCCTTGTTGTGCTGTGGTGCTGCCTGTGGGGAGGGGCCAGAGAAGGAACAGTGCAGCCCTAGTCTCTAGCACACTTTCCAAAGAACTCTCGTGTGAGACTAGGACTTTGTCCCACCATAGCAACCGCCAAAGTCCACAGTCAGCTCGGAGTCTCTGTTTCACCTTCAGCCATCCCTGCCCGCAGGTCACTGCCTCGCTGTGTTTTTCCTCAGCTGGCCCCGCCTGTTCGAATTCTCTCCATCCATCCGTCCTACCTGTCTGGTTGTTCTGGTTGATTTTTTCTTTAATTCCTTGGTTGTTGGAGTTTCATGCAGTTTGATTTTCTGAAACTTCTAGTTGTTTATTGAGTTTAGATTGGTTGTTCTCCTTTTGGTTTTGCGAGGAAGTGAAGGGTTTCTACCTATGCCTCCATTTTAGCTGGAACTCTTCTTCCCTTGGCTTCTTGAAAGACTGTTTATTCTCTCTCACGCCACCTCAGCAACAGTGCTTCCACACTTACTTTTGGCTGTTTCTGTCTCCCCAGAGGACTGTAACCCTGAGTGATTCACTGTGTTTGGATCCTCAGTAACTAATGTCCAAGAAGCATCACTAGGTTTGAGCTGGTGGCGCTCTCAGACCCCTCGGCTCATGTAATAGTAATAACTAGCATTCTGTGTGAGCCCATCTCATCCACCAGGCACAGTGCTAAAAGCATTTTGTGTATTAGACTGTGTAGTCTTCATCATGACCCTATTATGTAGAATTTATTAATGGTGCCATTTAATAGATAAGGAAACTAAGTCACAGGTTAAAGTAAAATGCCCATGGTCATACAGCTACTAAAATGACACAGCTCTTCATGTTTCTCTAACCAGATGAAGTTTGCACAACTTCTGTGAGTTCAGTGTGGCAGAAGCTTTCGATCCCATTTGGTAGATGAGGAAGGTAGGGCACAGAAAGGTGATTTTTCCCAAGGCTACATGAAGGGATCAATACTAGAAATGCAGTTGAAGTAAGGGTAAGATATACACATGGCAACATGGATAAATCTTTTTTTAATCCTCACCTGAGGATATTTTTATTGATTTTAGAGGGAGATGGGGAGAGAGAGAGAAGCATCAGTGTGAGAGAGAAACATCAATTGGTTGTCTCCCATACATGCCCCAATCTAACCTGCAACCTAGGTGCGTGCCCTGACTGGGGACTGAATCGGTGATCTTTTGGTGTAGAGGTGGCGTTTCAACCAACTTAAGAAACTGGCCAGGGCAACATAGATAAGTCTTAAAAAATAGTGCTGAATGAAACAATGAACAGAAATGTATATTCATATGTATACATTTATATATATATATAATGATTTGCATAAACATGTACTGTATAGTATACACTTTTCAAAATTCATATACAAAGCAAAAAAATTACACATTAAGTTCATTAGAGTGAACAGGGGAAAGGGGTGAGCTATGAGGCTGTATTAGTCTGCTCAGGCTGCCAGAACAGAATACCACAGACTGAATCTTTAAACAGACATTTATCTTTCAGTTTTGAAGACTGGAAGTCCAAATCAAGGTGCCAGCAGGGTTGGTGTTGGTGAGGCCTTTCCTCTGAGGTTGCAGACAGCCGTCTTCTCACTGTGTCCTCACATGGCCGCTCCTCTCTGCAGAGAGAGGTAGCTGTGTCCCTTCTTATTATTCCAGACCTATTGGATCAGGGTCCCCCTCTTATGGCCTCATTTCACCTTGAAGGCCCTTTACCTCCTTAAAGGCCCTATCTCTAAATACAGTCATTTTGGGAGTTAGGGTTTCAACAAATAAATTCTGGGGGAATACAAATCAGTAATGGGCTAAAAGGGAAATAAATCCATAGGAAGTGGAGAAAGAAAACAGGATTGAAGTAGTAGGCATGATCCAGATGAAGCAGGCCATTGTAAGCCATAGTAAGGAGACTAGCTTTAAAGGCTCAGAGTGGTCATTAAGTTCACAAATGCTAAGGCCAATTTGTACATAACTGATTGACTCCAAATTTCATGTCATCCGAAACTATTCTGAGTCCTGATAACAAAGTGGAATGTGTGTATTTCATTTTACCATTAGGAAAATGGAATTCAGAGAGGCCAAATGACTTGCCCAAGATCCCATAGTAGGTGGAAGTTCTTTCTGACTTTACAGCAAGTCTCCTTTTACATGTTCTACAGCCTCCCAGCCTTTGGCCCTGACTGACTTCATTTATTGATTCTTTTATGCATGCATTCATCTAGTATACTGTTTACTGGCACCTTGTTTGTGCTAGGCTCTGTGTAAGACACTGGGGATATAGAAATTAGGAAAACGTGGTGCCTGTGTTAGACAGCTCAGCTGTGAATAGAAGAGACATCCAGGTAAGCAAATGTGGTCATGGAGGGGCGTGTTAAAGGTGCTGGGAAGTCCGGAGGAGGGAAAATGACTCTGCCTGGTGTAGTTGCAGAAGATTTCAAAGGACAAGAATCCTTCGAAGCAAACCCTTGTAGGATGAAGAGTTCACCTCGTGCAGAAGAAGGAAAAGCTCAATATGGGCAGAGTAAAGGATGTGGGCACTTGCTAAGGGCGAGTGAGTAATGGGGTGATGAAGCCAGATGGGGAAGGCTTTGGCTGCCAGGTCAGAAGTTTGGTTTGATTCTGGGTCACTGGGGAACCCTGGAAGGGTTTCAAGCAGGGGAACACACTGGCCAGGATTGTAAGGAAGGTCTTTCTGACTGTGTTGTCCAAAGATCTGATGTCTTTTTAAGAATCCATTGCATTAAAAAAAATCCATTGTGTGAGCTGGCAGGAAAAACTGATGGCCCTTCCCACCTCTAATCCCATTATTGGCTTTTGATCCACACAGACCTAGGATCTTTTTTTTTTTTTTTTTTTTTTTTTAACCATCCCTGTCAAAGCCTTCATCTTACAGCTAGAGAGACCATCCTCCTTCCTTCCTCTCTACCTATACCCCACCTCGTACCAGAGTGATGGGTGGGGTAATGGGACTTGGGAGAAAGGTGTGCAAAGAAAGGAGGGGCTGAAGAATCCTATAGGGATAATAGGCAAAGGGATCCAGATGGTGAGGGCCCCAGGTGTTCTTGGTCTTGGTTTTCCTTGGGCAAGTTAAAGCATCTCAGCTTCCTATATTGCCCGCCCCCTTGTTTGCTGCACTCAACTTCCTGCCCCACCAGAGGAAGTGGGGAGAGACAGCAGGTGCAGCAACAGCTAGCGGGGCCATGGTGAGTCCTTATGCCCAGGAATCTAGGCATCTCTGCCCCTAGCTCCAACCCCCAGGGTAGCCAGGCTCAGGTCAATCCACAGAAGGTCTGACTTCTAGTCCTTGAGATCAGGTTCCATTGGTGGCCCTGTCTGCCACTCCCAGCAGCCTCATATTGTTTACCCTCCACCAACAGGACAAGGAGTATGTGGGTTTTGCAGCGCTCCCCAACCAGCTGCACCGCAAGTCCATCAAGAAGGGGTTTGACTTCACACTCATGGTGGCAGGTCCGGGTGTTTGGGGGAGGGGACTGGTGGTGGGTCCTCAGGAGACCCTGGCTGTCCCCTCACTTGAGCAATTGGGCCTGACCTGTCCACAGGGGAGTCAGGCCTGGGGAAATCCACCCTCATCAACAGCCTGTTTCTCACCAGCCTCTATGAGGATCGGCAACTGCAAGAGGCCAGTGGTAAGACCCATCCCCTCCTCTCCAAGGGGACCTCTCCCGTGGTGGGACCTCTCCCCTCCTCTGTCCCCTTCCTAGATCTCCAGGCTACACTCTCTTCCTTTCCATCTGGGTCTCCCATGACTTTTGGGGACACTCAGGCAGCTTACTGTTCTCTGAGACGGTTTCCTACCCTGAAAAAAATAGGTGGGGGCGACTGTGATACTGAGAAAGGAATTTAGTCCTGCTTCAGACCCCTACCCGGTTTCCCAATCTTTCCCCACAGCTCGCTTGACACAAACGCTGACTATTGAGCGTCGGGGTGTGGAGATCGAAGAGGAGGGTATTAAGGTGAAGCTGACCCTGGTGGACACACCTGGCTTTGGGGACTCCGTGGATTGCTCAGACTGGTGAGCAGTTGGGGAGTGAATGAGGGATAGGCTTCCAAAACAGCTACTCTGTGGAAACTGAGGGGTGTTATAGGGCTGGTCTGCCATGGTCTCCCACCCACCCTGACCCAAATGTGGGAGGCCTGTTTTTGATGGCCATGTGGCCCAGAGTGCCCTGTGTTTCCCAACATCTCACTTATGACCCTGCCAGTTTCCTAATTTCTTTGGTTGGAGACAAAAGAACTACTTCCCACCACCACAGACCTGGCTAGCCTTGCCCTGTTCCTCACCATGTGGCCTCTGATCTCTGACCACAGCTCTCTCCTCTCCTCACACCCCAGCTGGCTGCCTGTGGTGCGCTTCATTGAGGAACAATTTGAGCAGTATCTTAGGGATGAGAGTGGCCTGAACCGGAAGAACATCCAGGATTCCCGTGTCCACTGCTGCCTCTACTTCATCTCACCCTTTGGCAGGGGGTCTGGGGGGCACCCTGGGGGTTGGGGCATTTGGGGGGGGGTGTTGGGGGGTGTCTCTGTACCTTGACGCCAAACCCTGACCAATCCCTGGGTGCAGGCTCCGGCCTCTGGATGTGGCCTTTCTCCGGGCGGTGCATGAGAAGGTCAATATCATCCCAGTCATTGGCAAAGCAGATGCCCTGATGCCTAGGGAAACCCAGGCCCTCAAGCAGAAGGTGTGTGGTGACTTCTGATCTTTGGCCCTACATGAAGCCAAAAGTGATGATTAAATCTGAACTCACCTTTGACTTATTTGATCTTGGGGTGGATTCTTGGAGTATGATGTATGATGCTACATTATTAAAGAAAGTTTCTTTATTTCCCCCCAAAAGTTATTTAATTGAATTTACCAGGGTGACATTGATTATTAAAATTATGTAGGTTTCAGGTATATAATTCTACAGTACATCATCTATATATTGCATTGTGTTTACCACCTCAAGTCATCTCTTTCCATTACCCTTTAATCCCACCTTTACCTTCTTCTATCTCCCCCCACTGCCCTAGAGAGTTTCTGAGGAAGGTGGGTAGTAAGCTGCCTGAGGGAACTGTCTCTGGAGGCTCAGAATGGAATCCCTGGGCTGGATGCTTAGCCAAGGCCTGGTGGAGGGTAGAGGCATAGAATGATGACCCCCACCCCCAGGGTCTTCAGAACCCTCTTCTGCTATTTCTGCTTAGGTCTTAGTCTCCTAGTATTTTGGTATCTGCCTCATCTTAGAATCTTTCCAGGCCTCTGCCTTGGATGTTAGGGTATCTTTGTTTCAGTTTTTCACCATCTATGTCTGTCTGTCTCATTGCTGAGATTTTGTTTTTGATCATCCTGGATGTTCATTTCTCACCATCTCTCTCTTTCATGTCCTTCTGTTTCTGACTTCCTGGTATATGTATCTGAATCTGTCTCTGGCCATGCAATGTCTGTTGCTCACAAACTCTGTGAAGTATACTCACTGTCTCAATACCTGTTTTCTCTGAGATCCGGGACCAGTTGAAGGAGGAGGAGATCAACATCTACCAGTTCCCTGATTGTGATTCTGATGAGGATGAAGACTTCAAGAGGCAGGATGCGGAGATGAAGGTGCAGAAGAAGGGAGGAAGGGAGGAAGCAGGGGAGGCGGATGTGGAGGTAGAAGCTGAGAAAGAAGTTTCTGCCTTGGAGGTTGATCCCTGACTACTGCCCTCTAGGAAAGCATCCCTTTCGCAGTTGTTGGTTCAAGTGAGGTAGTGAGGGACAGCGGGACCCGACCAGTGAGGGGACGCCACTACCCCTGGGGTACCGTGGAAGGTAAGGCCGGGCACGTGTTCTGAGGCCAGCAGGGACACCAGGCCACCTCCAAGTCAACCGCACTCAACATGTGATGATGGGGCGAGCTCTGGTCTTGGAGGTTCTAGGAGCCAAAGGAGAGGTCCTTGAGCTGGCGGGCGCGGACTTTCCCCTAGGGCGGGGGCAGGACTGCGGGAAGATCCCACCCAGCTCCCTGAGGCACACGGTATGTCCCCCAGTGGAGAATCCACATCACTGCGATTTCCTGAACCTGCGTCGGATGCTCGTGCAGACACACCTGCAGGACCTGAAGGAAGTGACACACGATCTGCTCTATGAGGGCTACCGGGCTCGCTGCCTACAGAGCCTGGCCCGACCTGGGGCGCGCGATCGAGCCAGCCGGAGGTGAGAGTCGGAGTTGATTCCTAGGTGCTTCCAAAGCCTCGCTCTCACGACATCCGTGACCCCACCTTCACCCTCCAGACCTCTCTCCCAAAGTCTTTCTCCACCCACTTTTGGCTCTAAAGTCAAGAACTAGGCCACTCCTCCTGGAGTCCAATCTCGTTACAGACACCATCGCAGGCTCCGCCCTTGATCCTTGTTCCTTTTCCTTACCCTCTAGTAAGCTTTCCCGCCGGAGCGCCACAGAGATCCCACTGCCCATGCTGCCTCTGGCTGAGACAGAGAAATTAATCCGCGAGAAAGACGAAGAGGTGAGCAAACACCTCGCCTCCCCCGTCCTCTTTGAAAAAATCCCTCTCTGGCCTCGGCCAGCCCCATCGCCTGCAATCTTGCCCCGCACAGCTACGTCGCATGCAAGAGATGCTGGAGAAGATGCAAGCCCAGATGCAGCAGAGCCAGGCTCAAGGGGAGCAGCCAGAGGCTCTCTGAGGCCCCCGCCGGTGTATAGTTTTACTTTGGCTCAGTCTTGGGTCCGTCTCTCGTCCCATTCCCGAGCCCCAGGTTGCCTTGCTGCCTAATCCTGAAGCCCACAGAAGCACCGGGTTCCCCAGCTACAAGTTTCTCCCAATCCCAGTTTAGTCCTGCCTTTGGCCCCGCCCCCGCTCTCGTCCCCCACCCCCACTTCGGGACCCCAAGCTTCCAGCCCAGCCCCTAACCACATGACCACACCATCCCCGCCCTGCCCCCTACACCCGAATTGTGCCTTCTATAAAAACTGTTTGCTGAGGCCAAGCATCTTCTCTTTCCCAGTGGGAATAAGCGGCGGACATTGCGGGTGCAGTTTTCATTCCGGCCTTCCCATTCAGGCCTTCATTATTTGTGGGGCACTCGCTTTGTACCAGCAGTGTTTCAGCCCACCCTCCCACCCGGGTCCCTCAGAACCGCACACCGAAGGCGCCGCGGATAAGAAACAAAGACCAGTTCAATTTTATTACGACTCGGGGTAGGGGTCAGGCTGGCAGGAAGGCGATGGCTAGCGGAGCCCTGAAAGGGTCCTCTACTCCTGGTCCTTGGCGTCGCCATGCGTGATGACGTAGCAGATATTCTTGTAGTCTACGTTGCCCCCCACGTCAGGAGGGAAGGCTGCCCACATGTTCTTAATCTGGGGAAAGATCGCAAGACTGGGTCTCCTTACGGTTCCTGAGGCTCCTCTCCCCCATCCTCCCCTTCACCTGGGCCCTTCCCCCACTTACCTCTTCCTGGGAGAAGCGGTCACACTGGGTGGTAAGTAGCTCCTCCAAGCTGGAGAGAGGTGACATGGGAGGAGTTGAGGTTAGGCCTTGTAAATTCTTTCTACCCCCATCTCATTCTTGCTGCTATTCCCAGTTTTGCCTTGAAAACCGGGATCTGCCCTGGTTGGTGTGGCTCGGGCTTGAGCGCCGGCCTGCGAACGATTCCCAGTCAGGGCACAAGCCTGGGTGGCGGGCCAGAGGGCGCACGCCTGAGAGGCAACACTGAATGTTTCCCTCTCTTTTTCGCTCCCTTCCCCTCTGTCTAAAAATAAATAAAGTCTTAAAAATAACGGGGTCTTTCTAGATCTTTCCAGTGATCTTCCAAACACAAACAAACAGTTTCCTGGCTTTTGCGCTTCTACCCATATGTGCTGTGAAAATTTAATCCTCATCCACAGTCCTCATTTTTCCATTATCCCTGGCAGTGCTTAATCCTTGGTAGGAATTTAAGGAGACTTTCTGTGGATAAGCAGCTGGAGGGGATCACTTACAACTGCTTCTTGATAGTTCCCTTCCCCTCAGGGTCCAGGACTTTAAAGGCTCCAGTGATCACGTCCTCAGGGTCTGCACCTGGTGTCAGAGGGCACATGAAGCTGAAGGATCCCTGAAAGGTCCCGGAAGGGGCAGCTGGGAGCTCAGACCCAGGACACTTCATTCACCTTTGAGCTTCTCCCCAAACATGGTCAGGAAGACAGTGAAGTTAATGGGACCGCTGGCTTCCTTCATCATGTCGTCTAGCTCCTCATTCTTCACATTGAGGCGCCCTGGAGTGGGGTGGGGGAAGGATTGGCTAGAGTGGGGTCTTGGGTCCAGAGAGTAATGCTTCTCGTAAATTCAGATCATCACAGCCATTTTTCATGTGGGTAGACTGAGGCCCAGAGTGGAGCCAGCAGGGCTGGCTCCCAAAGCTGCTGAATTCCCTGGACTCTACAGCCTTGGATATTTACGGGTGGGGTGGGGGGCGGGGCATACCCATGGCTGCAAAGGTGTCCCGCAGGTCTTCCTTGTCAATAATGCCATCACGGTTCTGGTCAATTACTGTGAAGGCCTGTAGAGGTCAGGGGCAGGGAGGAGTTAGGTCCCCCATGGCCAGGCTTTAGCATCCTTACTCCAGGCAGATTGGATTCTGGCCCCCAGCCAGCTGTCCTCTTACATGCCAAGAAGGGAGGGAGCAAGGAATTCTAAACCCTTTTCCTCCCACTAAAACAGGTGCACATGCTGGGGTATGGGTATGGGGGGAACGGTAGTGGGGGGGTGCCTTTGATCAGCCTTCAGTCCTTCAGTCTCCCCTTTCCCTTCACTCACCTCCTTGAACTCCTGGATCTGAGTCTGGTCAAACATTGAGAAGACATTGGAGCTTCCGCCCTCTGCTGCCCTTCTCTTGGCCTTCTTGGGTGCCTGGGGGGAGCAAAGATACTCATGGGCCAGATCCTACTATTCTCTGGAGGCAATGGATTGGATTTAGGGTTCTTTAAGCCCATTCTTGAAAAGCAACTTGGCTTTAGGCTTCCCTCTCTTTATGACTTCATTGATGAGGGTGTTTGCTTGGGTTGCATCCCCAAATTCCTGTCTGTAGCCCTTGAGTCCCACTCCATCCTACCCAACAAGTGGAAGGTTCCTCCTCTTAGTGCCCTGAGCCTACCTACTCTGAGTTCCAGACTTCATTTATGACCCTGATTCACTCACTCATTCTCTATGAAACTACTTCCTCATTTATAAAATGGGAGTGGGAATCCTTGCCTGCTTGGTCCCAGAGGGTTTTAGGAAGATGGAGTGCAGGAAGGTATGGCGCGTGCTTTGAGAGGGACTGGGCTCCTGTGAGTGGATTATCCTTGGTTGGGTCCTTTAGGCCAACATTCTATATGCTCCCTATTAGTGATACCCACAAAGAGAGGATTCATCCATTTTCATCTTGATGAACTGGGAACCAGCTACCTTCTTTCAAAGGGTGAAGCTGCCCTGAGGTCTGAGGGATTGGGGAAGGGGCTGGGGGACACTCACCATGTCTTCAGTCTCCTGGAGGAAAGGCTGAAAAGTAGCAGGGAGTCAGCCTGCAGCAGTCCCTCTGGGGTTATATAGCCCTGCCCCAGGGAGCCCTTAACATACCAGGGTAACCTTAGCCCTGTGGGTGCCCACCCCAGATACCAAAATAGCCTGGCTCAGGACCTTTCCTTTCTTGGAGGGCCTGCAGCAGCTGGAGTCCAGGGAGAGAGGGAGGAGGGAGTGAGTCTTGGGATGCATGTCTCACTAGGATTTGGGCAGGAAGGGGTGTACTTTATCTCAAAAGGGGACTGAAATATTCCAGAGTTCAGAGATGGCCCAAGCCAGGGCACAGTGCTCAGAGAGAGATGAACTAGGCCCCTGAATGGGGCGGGAAACTCAGTAAATTTATCGAACATCTATAGTGTGTTGGGTGCTGTGCTATGCCTTATGGGTGCACTCTGGCAAACACAACCTTCCTCCCATTTGGATTTCACAGTCATGTGTGGGTATGTGTGGGGGTAGTGGCAGAGTTTAAAGGTGGGAGAGAGCCGTCTAGGGAACCTGAAAGATGGAAAGATCAGGAAAGTCATCTTTATCACTTTCAAAGAGAGGGAGGATTTTGTGAGGAAAGATGCAGAGCATGGAATCACTAGGTATGAAGAGGCTACACAGCTTAGGGCAGAGAGCCTATTCTGTCATCTTGGGCTTTGTGATTCAACTCCCTGTGCCTTAGTTTCCCCTTCTATAAAATGAGATATAAGTCTCATCTTACAGAACTTGTGGATGTGAACACTATTTAGAAATAGTTTCAGAAAATATAATCCTAATTATTACTTAGGCCCTGCCTTGGTAGATCTTACAGTTCAGTCATGGAGACAGGATAAATAAAGTGACATAAAAGTAGAGGGCACAGCAGCCCTGTCTAGCAGCATGGCAATGACTTTATGAAGACCAATAGAACTGAGTCAGGTGAATGTGGAGGGGCAGGTGTGCTAAGCAGAGGGCATGGGTGAGCAAAGGCCTGGAGCAGTGAAAGAGCAGACATGTTCAGGTTGCCAGAATTGTGATGGGGCTTGAGCAGGGGATGCAAGGGGCTCGAAAGTTCTTTAACACTGGAGGGCCTTTCATGCCAGGCTGAGAGCTGAGACCTTGGGAGCCTTGGACAGGTTTGAAACAGGAGAAGAACATGGTCTAGTGTGAGAGTCTATAACCATTTCTATGGATACTGGTGTGAAAGTTAGAACTCAGAGGAAGGGAGTCAGAGACACCAAGAAGGAAACTAGTCAGTCACCTCCTCTTGGTTGACTGAAATGGTCAGAGGCTTCTCTCTCCATTCTGGGCAAGAACCAGCTTGGCTGACTGTGTGACTTTGAGGTACTCTCTCCCACCCCTTTAGGCCTTAGTGCCCCAGTCCCCTCCATACAGTGGAGGTCAGGGGCAATAGTGGCTGAGGAAGCTCCAAGAGGCCCAAGGTTGGCAATGACACCTCCTCTTGCTCTCTCTATGACCCGATGTCCTGAGCAAGGTGCCTCCTCCCCTCCTTCTCCTCCAGCCTCATGCCAATGCCTCTAAGACACTTTCTTTTCTGGGCACTGGGGCCCAGCCACCTGTTGTCTCTAAGACGAGCGAAGGAACCACCCTAAACTTAGCAGCTGCCCTTGGCCTCCTGAACTGGCCCCTCCCTGCCTCGTGTGACAGCTGCCTCACCTTATAAGGTTACTATGGGGGTCTGGGCCCAGGGAGGAGCCCACTTATTACTGGGTTCTGGGAGAAGAAAACTCCAAAGACAGAAATGGGGAAAGTATTCAGAAAGCTTGGATCATCTGGAAAGTTGGGAAGTTGAGAAGGAGCTCAGGAGTGGTATATCTCAGACACTGAATGGGAGTTCACAGGATCTGGCCTGAGGAGCTTCAGAGAACTTAGAAACCAAGGAGGAACTGGCAAGTTAGGCCTGACTGAAATTTCAAGATGGTGGACTCTTTATGCAAATTGGCATCCTCTAACTGTGGGGCTCAGGATAATAGGCGCCAGAGAGAGAAGGGGCTCAGAAAGTCAGGACTTTGTGTTTGTGGTCTAGGATAGGCTGGGTGCCCATAAGACTGGGGTCCAGTTTCTTAGCAGAAAATAAGGAGCAAGGAGAACTGTGGCAATGAGGAGATAGGAGTTGATAGAAGGGTCTTGGGTCCCCGAAAGAATAAGAACACAAATATGGGATTTCAAGGTATTGGGAATTCATGGTTTGGGGTCTGGGATCCCCACTAAATGGGACACACTCAAAGGATGAGGTATGAGTGACTGGAGCCTGGAGTCTGGGATGGAGCTTACATAGAAGGGTTTGGGGCTTGGAATTCCCGCAGGAAATGGCAGATTCAAAGAGATGGGTCATTTAGATCATGTGGGAGCTCTGGTTACAGTGGTCGGGGCTTGAAGTGTTGGGACTGGTTGAGGGGCTGGAAGAGAATCGGAGACAGTGGAGGTGGAGCGTCCTGAATCAGGGCACTTGCTCTACGTTAGAGCTCAGGGTCTTACATACCACAAGAGTGGGGGCGGGGATCGGTAGCTGGATGGAGAATGGGGGCCCAGAAAGGACTCAGGCAGGGCAGAACGGCACTCTTATTGGCTAAGGGCTTCGCTAATGTCCCCAGCCCCCGTCTCTTCGCGATGTCCCCAGCTGTCACCCGCCTCTTGCACTTGTCTCCGGTTGTCACAGATATCCCTGAGCTGACACCGCCTGCTGGCAGCACCCTTTGGGTACTGCCATTGGCTGAGACAGTGATTTATTTTACCCATCTGTTGCTAAAGTGAGAGAATGCGCTTATTGGCTGATAAGGCAAATTAATCGCAAATTTAGCCCGTCCCTCTCCCGCCTCCCCAGCTGTCATTCCTTCTGACCTTCTTGGGAGAACTGAAGAATTTCTCAGCTCTTCCCATTGACTGAGGATGCTGTCTGTCACCGCCTAAATAGACGTCACTGACTGTCAATTTGACCTCCGCCTGTTCCCCTTTTCATTGGCTGCCTTTTTACCTTTCCTATTAGCCAGGCCCCCCTGTTCTTTCATAGTACCCGCCTCCTGCTGCGGTCATTCACTCTTCCGCCATTGTTATTGGCTAGGAGGTTCAGCTTCCTGCTTTTCTATTAGTAATTTTCTTCTTCCCGCCTCCTCCTGCCTTTGCTCGCCCTCTTATTGGTCGTGTACGTTTCTTCCTTTTTCCTCTTCCCACCTCCAACCTCACCCACCCTTCCAACGATTGGCAAAAGCCCAGTTCCCTCTCTCCTATTATTCGTCCAAGCCCTATAACTAGGCGGGAGCAAAAAGAAGCGCGGTGGGTCGGCCCGCGCGCAGGCGTGAAAAGCTGGCAGCTTAGCCGGCACCCAGGCGTATGCGCAGGCGCGAGGTTGGCCGCTTGCGCGAAGCAGGAGGGAGGGGGCGGCGGCGACAGAGCTCTAGGGGTGAGAGGGCGCGAGCGAGACCCGGGCGCCAGGCGTCCCCGGATCCCAGCGCCGCTTTCGCGTGCCCAGTGGCAGTCTGTGCATCGCCCCCGCCCCGGGCACGCGCCCGGCCGCGCCCTTCACCTCCCCTACCTCGGCTGGCGGCGGAGCGGCCTGAGGGGCGGCGCCTTCTGTGGCCGTCCGGGCCTGGGTGGGGGGGATGTGAGGGGCGGCCCGCAGCCATGGAGACGGGCCCGGCGCCGCTGGTGGCCCCGCCGCGCCGTCATGGCGCTCCCCAGGCCCCCTCGCCGCCGCCCCGCGGCTCCCGGGCCGGGCCCGTCGTGGTGGTGGCCCCGGGGCCGCCAGTGACCACGGCCACCTCGGCCCCGGTCACCCTGGTGGCCCCCGGGGAGGCACGTCCCGCCTGGGTACCCGGGCCGACCCAGACCTCGGCCCCGGTCTCGGCCCCCACGGTCACGGGCAGCACCGTGGTAGTGCTAACTTTGGAGGCCTCGCCCGAAGCGCACGTCTCCCCGGGCCCGGAGCCCCTGGAGCCCACGACAGTAATAAGAGAGGAGACAACGATGGTTCTGGCCCTAGGGGCAGACTCTCTTACGACGGAGGAGACTAGAACCTCACCCGCTTCTGGACCAGGTACCTCCACTGGGACCTCCACCAGGACCCCTTCCCGAACGGCTCCTGGAGCCCTGACCGCCAAACCCCCGCTTGCCCCAAAGCCGGGAACCACAGTGGCCTCAGGAATGACTGCAGCGATTGCAGCAGTGACAGCAGGAGAGGTGACAAATGGACATGGAGCTGCAGTAGCAACATCAGCATCAACAAGAGAGGTTCCAGAGGACCCCTCGGGGCCTGGCACAGGCCCTTCAGGAACTAGTGAGGCTCCAGTAGCTGTTGTGACGGTGACCCCTGCTCCAGAGCCTACTGAAAACTCTCAGGATTTAGGCTCCACGTCCAGCCTGGGACCTGGCATTTCTGGGCCTCGAGGTCAGGCCCCGGACACTCTGAGCTACTTGGACTCTGTAAGCCTCATGTCTGGGACCTTGGAGTCCTTGGCGGATGATGTGAGCTCCATGGGCTCAGACTCGGAGATAAATGGGCTGGCCCTGCGGAAGACGGACAAGTATGGCTTCCTTGGGGGCAGCCAGTACTCGGGCAGCCTGTGAGTACCCAGTGGGCACCCAGTGGGACTGCTTCAGGGAAGCAGAGGTTTTGGGAAGGAAAAAAAGAAGCATCTTGCCCAGACTGGCAGCCCGGCCTCTGAGGATCCTGGGTTGATTAGTGGGAGTGTGGGACACTTGGCGAATCCTCTCATACTCTAGAGGACCCTGAAGTTTCTGCACGCTCTTATGTTTGTGAGTTTTAGAGCAGGTGTCAGGAGTTCTGGGTTGGAGCCTAAGCCTTGCCTTTGGTGTATTGTATGTCCTTAAGCTGATGTCTTCCTCATTTCTGTGCCTCAGTTTTCTCTTTGAAGTGAAAGGTTGAGTGAGATGATATCTAAGGTTGTCCCAGCTTGATATGAAACTCCAGCTTTGGGCCAGATATTCTAGAGGGTTGGCTGGGCAGGGATTCTGGTAGAAATCTTTGGTACCATAGTGGGAAGAGTCTGGGGAGTGTAGCAGGCACTTCATTTTCCTCATAGCCCTAGGTCTGATGGGGTGGGGAACGGGGGGAATTTAATTGAGGGAGGGGAGACCCTGAAGGCCAGACTCCTCTGTGCAACAGAGAAGGGCAGGCTTGTGTTTTCAGTGAGGGAAAAGGGGTGGGGAAGGCCTCTTCCCCATTTCCTCATCTCCCCAACCCAGCTTACTCTTTCCTAGTTCCCTCCAAGGGCCTGAGTCACTCCTGAGGTGGGGGTGTGATCACCTTCGACTTCTTCCTTCTCTCTCTGTTTGATCTTGCCCATCGTTCCTGTGCCCCTGTAAGCTGCTGGTCAGTTCAGCATCACCTGAGCACCCAGGTGACAGGCCCTGTGCAGGATGTTAAGGCTAAAATAGTCACTTCTCATCATCATCTGGAGTAAGAAACATACTTAAACATTTGGTTTGAGTGTATGTTAGGTTTAGCTTAGAGATCATCACAGGATTTTGTAAGCACCTAGGGAAGGGATTCTTTTTCCCAGTCTGGGAATGCAGCAGATGCTGATCTGAATCTTGAAGAATGAGTAGCATTTAGTCATGGCTGGGCCTATTGGGGTTGGTGGGGGATCAGCCTTGTGTTGGGAGAAGCCCTGTATTTTAGGCCATATTCTAGGCAGGGTTTGTAATCCAACAAAATAATCAGAAAACCCTTGAGCACCAATATTCATGGTCCCATGAGGGGGAGGAAACTGAAATACGACCTTGATGTTTTCCTTGAATATGTTGTTGTACCCAGTTTACTGATGAAGAAGCAGTTGAGTGGATTGCCTCAATCATATAATATGGATCTGTGAGACTAGTGGTTCTCTCCTCAGTACCATGCTGCCCTAGGAACTTGGATTGAATTGGATTTAGTGAGCCCTGCTTGTGTGCTAGGTGCTGTGCTGGGTGCTATTTCTCTGCTTTGTAGTATTGTCCCTCTAAAATCCATCTTCCATGCTGGAAGAATCTACTGAGGTGAGGCTGACCAGACCCCATATACCTTAAAAACTTTTAGAGGCTCCCCACTGGCCAAAGTATAAAGTCCAAGTGCTTTAGCCTGCACATAGGCTTCTTCTTAACTGGTTCTGCCAACCTCTCTGGTCTTTTCTCCCACTACTCCTCACCGTGCACTTAGTGCTGTGGTCCTGTTGAACTAATTTATACTTAGGTCAGGGATGCCTTTCTCCTTCTTTTCCTGCCAAGTTCTATTAAGTCTTTTGTGGCTTGCTCCAGATGTCCCCTCCAGGAAGCCTTCCCTGATACCCATTTTCCCTCCTCTAAGTAGGTACTTCTGTGCATTTTTGTTATTGCATTTTAGACACCATATTGTAATTATTTCCCTTAGTAACTTGTGACCTTCTTGAGGGCAGGAAAGCTTTTTTACTCCTCCTGGCCTTTAGTAGAGTTTGGAAATGACTTAAAGAGATTAATGAGAGAGTTTCTCTCTGTTTAAGGAGCTTCTAGGACAAAAGAAACTCATTTAATGAGCCCTTACATTTAATTGTCTTTTATAAGTTTCTCAATAGTCTTCTCATAACTTTGTGATGTAGGTGGTGATATCCCTTTTTACAGATGAGGAGGAGACTCAGGTTATCACTTGCCAAGACATCCCGTCTTCTAAGGGACATAACTGGGGTTTGAGCTCAGGTCTGTCTAGAAACCCAAGCTCTTCCATTCCACTCACCTCCTGGTACTGGCTCCTACAAGTAACTGTTTCAAGACTGATGGGGCATCTTGAATGTGAAGCTCTGACAGAACAGTGGTCGAACAGTGGTCAAACAGTGTAAGGAAAGCTTTATTTGCTGGGGAATCTGGGATGATTTCAGGGAAGAAGAGGTGAAGGGAATGCCAATGGCCCAAGGGATCTCAAGAGTCAGGTAGGAGAAAATTCAGTTGCTTCTAAGGAGACAGAGAAGTATATATGTTCTATATTTTATTTTATGGATAATAATTGGTAATACTTACTGCACGCCTGCTATATGTTACCTCATATAAACTCTATGGTAGATACTGTTTTTTTTCTCCATCTTACAAATGAGGAAATTGGGGCTTAGAGGTATTAAGTGACTTGCCTAAGGTAATACAATGAATGAGTAAATGGTAAAGCTAGAACTTGGGTCTAAGCCTGATGCAAAGAATGGCTTTAAATATTCCATATTCTTTCCCCAAACTCACATAGGTCAGAAGTAAGACTTAAACACACTTCTGTATACAGATCCAATGTCAGAACACAATGTCTGTGCAGAGATTCCTTCCAAAGGGAAAAAATCTTCAGTTTGGTGAATTAGGGACTTGGATAGCCAACTCCAGACATTCTGAAGTTTGGCAGCTCACGAAATACTTTATGTCCAGTCTCTCGTTTGAGTCTCAGGAGTTAGCTTGCCTCTTTCCCCCTAGCAGTCCAGGTTTTATACTATTGCTACTGACCCCTTCCATGCTCCCCCCATCCTGCAGAGAGAGCTCTATTCCAGTGGATGTGGCTCGGCAGCGGGAGCTCAAATGGCTGGAGATGTTCAGTAACTGGGATAAGTGGCTGTCACGGCGTTTCCAGAAGGTTGGAGAAGGCTAAGTAATGGGCAGGGCAATGGACAAGGAGCGGGGGTAGGGTGGGCCCTTGTACTCTGGGGAAGCCCCCAGGAACATGATACTTTGTGCTCTCTGGACCACACTGGGGACAGCTGGTATTTGGGCCTAGGGAGAGGATTAGCTTTAAAGATAGAAGGCCAGGCCAGGTCTAGTGGTGTCAAGCCTATGGATGTGGGAGGGGTGTCCCAAGGAACCTGAGGACAGCTGGGGAAAACTTGGAGGCTGGGCCAGCTCCTGAAGCTGTCCTCTTGCATGCCACTCTGCCTTAGGTGAAGCTGCGCTGCCGGAAGGGGATCCCCTCCTCCCTCAGAGCCAAGGCCTGGCAGTATCTGTCCAATAGCAAGGAACTCCTGGAGCAGAACCCGGGCAAGTTTGAGGTGTGTCCAGGATGTGGGGACATGTGACACTGGGCGAAGGATATCATCAGCACCCCCAGATACTGAGGTAATTTCTGCTGTCCCATTGCAGGAGCTGGAACGGGCTCCTGGGGACCCCAAGTGGCTGGATGTGATTGAGAAGGACCTGCACCGCCAGTTCCCTTTCCATGAGATGTTTGCTGCTCGAGGGGGGCATGGGTAAGGTACCTGGCCACGTGGGTCAGTTAGCAAACATTTATTGAAGGCTCCAGATGGATGTAGGACTGGGTTGAAAGCAGTCCATGCTCTCCAGGACTTCTAGAAGACTGGTCTTTCATGGATTGAGTGTCAAACCATATTGAAGGAAGTGTTCTGGGAAGAAGACTCTAATGGGGGGGTGGAGGTCCGTGGTAGGGGGTGGGAGAGGGAGGCACATCAAGGGCTCATGGCATTTGAGCTGGGTTTTGAAGGCCAGATGGGAACAGAGCGGGGGACAAGTTTTAACTGCCTGGGGGTTATGTAAGCTGTGTTTGGGCAGCAGGGTCGCATAGAGCTGAGGCTGGAAAAGCAGTTTAGGGCCAAGGCACTTGAATTTTTGTTCTTTATCCCAGGCTTCCTCAAGATGTATACATACTGCCCCCCAGTAATGTGCAAGATGATCTTAGGTGGTTCTCAGATGGATATTTTTATCAATAAATTCATCCTTTCAGAAAGTTAATGAGCATGTGCTATCTGCTAAGCACTGTTCTAGTCACAGATGACAGCAGTGAACCAGAGACAAAAACTCCTGCCCTGATTGGGCTTATATTTTAGTGGGGCTAGGCAATAAGATGAAGGAAAGCACGTTTTATGTGAAATAAATGATGGTAAGTAGTAAAGAGGAGTTTAAAGCAAGAAAGGGGAATAGAGAATGTGAATGGCGATTGGTGTTATAAATGACCAGATCTGACTTGTGTTTTAAAAGGATCATCCTGACTTGTGCTGAGCATAGCCTGTAAGGAAACAAGGGCAAAGGCAGAGAGACCAGTTAGGAGACTGTTTCCATGTTCCAGGAGAGATATTGATGGATGAGGATGGTAGCAATGGAACCATGGGGAGAAGTGGTTGGATTCCGGTTATATTTTGATGGTAGAGCCAAAAGGATTTGCCAGTTGATTAGATGTGGAGTGTAAAGAGAGGGGAGAAGTTATGGATAATTCTCAAGGTTTTTGGCCTGGGAAACTAGAAGAATGGAGTTACTATATACTGATATGGTTGGGGAAAACTGGGGGAAAAGTAGGCTTGGGAAGTATATCAGGAGCTCAGATTTAAAATGCGCAGTTTGAAATGCTTATTAGACATCCAGATGGAGATTTTGAGTGGATTAGATGTACAATATATACAACTGGATTTGGGGGACAGGTTTAAAATGGAAATTGAAGAGCTGTCAGCCTCTAGATGGGACTAAATCTCACTCTTGGAACTAGATGAAGTTGACAAGGCAGCAAGTGTATATAAGAAGGAAAGCACAGAGATTGAGCCCTGCAACTTTTGAGAATAGTAATTACTGAGAACGAACTCAGTAAAGGGGACTAGAAAGAGAAGCTGGAGAGTTAGAAGGAAAACCAGGAGTGTGTGATTCCTGTAAGCCAGGGGTGTCAAGGTCATTTTCACCAGGGGCCACCTCAGCCTTGTGGTTGCTTTCAAAGGGTTGAATATAATTTCAACTCCTTAACTGTTAAGGGGTAGTTACATTTATACAGTCCTAAAGTTATTTTGGCCCTTTGAAGGCAACCTCAAGGCTGAGGTGGCCCCTGGTGAAAATGAGTTTGACATCCCTGCTGTAAGCAAAGTGAAGAGGGGTTTCAGGATCAGCTGTATGGAATTTTGCTGATGGGCAAGTAAAGTAAAGCTGCAAATTGACCTCTGGACTTAGCACTGTGGAGGTGTTTGGTGACTTTGATAAAAACAGTTGTGGGGAACACGGGGTTAAAGCCTGACTGGGGAAAGGGAGGAAAGAAGTTAAAGACAGTGAGTTTATATTCTGGAGGCATTTCACTGAGTAGGTAAGGAGAGAAACAGTGTGATACTTGGTGGGGAAAGGGGTCAAGAGACTTACTTTAAGCTAAAGGAAATAATGGATGTTACTGTGCCAGTGAGAATGATATAGTAGAAGGAGAAAAATGGATGATGCAGGAGGGATGGGAAGGTTGCTGAAGGGGGCCTGTGTAGGCAAGAGGAGATGGGATTCAGTACCAAGTGGAAAGGCTATGCTTGGCCAAGATCACAGACAGTTCACACATAGCACTAAGGGAGATGGCAGGGCACAGAAGCAGACAGGTATTAGGTGAAACAAGCAGTATGTCAAACCTGTTATTTCATGGGTGCTATTGCAAAGTGGAGAATAATAGTAGGGGTGGTGTCCAGATAAAGCACAAGTGAAGATTACACTTCAATGATGGAGTTCTGGGAAACATTACTTTTTTCTGGTTAAGTGATGAAGGTCTGAAATGTGAAGTGGCTATGGAGGTGGAGAGAAGGAACAGAATGAATGAAATTTAGGTTATAATGTTGGTAGGACTTGGTGATTAGCCATGGGGAATGAAGGAAGGCTTTCTTTTCTTTAATGTGGGGTTGTGTGGATGGAATTCCAAGACACAGCAGTGGGGCACCCTCAAGGAAGATGAGCAGGTCTAGGGCAGAGATTTTACTCTTTTGGATGCAGAGACAAGAGAAGGGTCTGAGGTACAGCTGGCTTCCCAAGCCTGCACTAAGAACCAGGGCCCATTGGACATGCTGGGGGCTGGTGGGGTGAGGGGGCACTGATGAAATCTGAGAGACAGATTAGGCAGGCCCTGCCCTGGAGAGCCCCTGGGGTGTTAAAAGCATTCAGACAATGCTAGAGGAAGAGTGAAGCTGTGAATATTGAAAGCTTCCTCAAGAAGATGACCTTGAAGGTTTATGGGATGCTGACAGATGGAGGGAGAGGAAGCACAGACTCCTGGGGAATGGTAGGTAGCATGTGGGGTGTGCAGGCAAGGGTGGAAATCTGCAGCCTGGAGTGCTTTGATTGTGGTCTGAGTCTTTGGTTTGAGCTTGATGGGCAGGACTAGGAAGGGGGATGGAGGTGTCTGGTAGTAAAGCTCTGAGGTTAATCTAGAATTAGATTTATGAGGGGGCCGGGCTGGGGCTGGTGGCGAGGCAAGTTTAGTTTGGCTCAGAGAGCTCCCAACTCTTGTGATTGCCCTCATGGTCTTTCCCGATACCCACAGGCAACAGGACCTGTATCGAATCCTTAAGGCCTACACTATCTACCGGCCCGACGAGGGCTACTGCCAGGCCCAGGCCCCAGTGGCCGCAGTGCTGCTCATGCACATGCCTGCTGAGGTCAGCATACTCTGGTCCAGGTTGGGGAGGAGACGGGAGGATCTTGGTCTGCAGTGGTGATGGGGGAGCTTTCTGCTTTGTTTCTCAGGCCCCATCCCTTCCTCCTTGTTCTTATAATTCTCAGCAAGCCTTTTGGTGCCTGGTGCAGATCTGCGACAAGTACCTCCCTGGTTACTACAGTGCAGGGCTGGTGAGTGTCTGGAGGCTTGGTATAATAGGGCTGTGACTTTTCCCCAAGGCTGCAGGGAGGTCCTTGTCCTGCCCCACCCTCTGCCCTTTTGTCCCTCTGTTCTGGGCCTCTCCCACTGAGGTGAGGATCCCCTGCTTGATCTAGTTCTACATTGAGGGGCCACAGCAGGCCTTTTCTCATGGCTCTCCTCACTTCTAGGAGGCCATTCAGCTGGATGGAGAAATCTTTTTTGCACTGTTGCGCCGGGCCTCCCCACTGGCACACCGGCACCTGCGGCGGCAGCGCATTGACCCTGTGCTCTACATGACAGAATGGTTTATGTGCATCTTTGCCCGCACCCTGCCCTGGGCTTCTGTGCTGCGTGTCTGGGATATGTTCTTCTGTGAAGGTATATCTGTAGCCATTGAGGCCATGAGGGGGCTGGGGTTTTCATGGTGCCTGCCAGGCGGTTGTCTGCTGATAGAAGGTGCTTATTGGGTCTGGGGGCTGGAAACAGGCCTGGTCTTGGCTCTGCCACCAACCCAGAGCCTGTTCTCCCTCCCAGGAATCTGAAACCCATGGCAGCTCATTTCCCTTCTTGGGGCCTCAGTTTCCTCATCTGTAAGGTTGGCAGTAGACAGGGATGGGAGTTGTAAGTCCCTCCTAAATGGGACAAGCAGAGATCCCAGGCATGGTCACCTGTGCTGTCTTTTCTCTGATAATGCAGGTGTAAAGATCATTTTCCGGGTGGCCCTGGTGTTGCTGCGGCACACACTGGGCTCAGTGGAGAAGCTGCGCTCCTGCCAGGGCATGTATGAAACCATGGAGCAGCTGCGCAACCTGCCCCAACAGTGTATGCAGGAGGATTTCCTGGTGCATGAGGTAGGCTCTGGCCTCGGCAAACTCCACACTTACTTCAAGCCATCCAGACCGCATCTGCATTCTGGTACCCATTTCTTCTCCATCTAGGTGACTAACCTCCCAGTGACAGAAGCACTGATTGAGCGAGAAAACACAGCCCAGCTCAAGAAGTGGCGGGAAACCCGGGGGGAGCTACAGTATCGGCCTTCACGGAGACTACATGGCTCCCGGGCCATCCATGAGGAGCACCGGCGGCAGCAGCCACCTCTTGGCCCCTCCTCTAGCCTCCTCAGCCTCACTAGTCTCAAGAGCAGAGGCTCCCTGGCTGCTGGAGGGGCCCCGTCTCCACCCCCACCTTCCCACAAGGCCAGTGCTGGGTCTGTCCCAGGGCCTGTGGTCACTGCTGAGGGACTGCATCCATCCCTTCCTTCGCCTACTGGCAACAGCACCCCACTGGGTCCTGGCAAGGAGACCCGGAGGCAGGAGAAGGAACGGCAGAAACAGGAAAAGGAACGTGAGAAGGAGCGACAGAAACAGGAGAAAGAGAGGGAGAAGCGGGAGAAGGAGCGACAGAAGTGGGAAAAAGAGCAGGAGAAGGAACGGCAGAAGCAGGAGAAGGAGCAACAGAAGCAAGAGAAGAAGGCCCAAGGCAGGAAGCTTTCGCTGCGTCGAAAGGCAGATGGGCCACCACCACCCCAAGATGGTGGGGATAGGTCCTCAGCCTCTGAGGCCCGGCAGGATGCTTATTTCTGACCTTTGCCCTGGGGCTGGACTTCATGGCCCCCCCTCTTTTTCCCTCAGCCAAGAGCAGGCCCTTCAGCAGGCTGTCCCTCCTTCTGAGGAAAGTGGCTTGATTCCCGTCTCCTTGCCAGCTGCAATCCTTACACAGCCAGGACAGTCAGAGTGCATGGGGCAGCTGCGTTTCCCTGAGGCAGCTGTTGAACAAGTCTGGAGTTAGGCCCAGCTGGGGTCTGTCATTCCTGCCCCAGTTCCCTTTGAAGTCCCTTCCCAGGTGCTGTCCTGATTGGCCTTTTGTCACCACAAGGTGACTCTTGGCAATGGGAGTTGGCAGTTTTTAGATTCTTACACTCTGGTTGCTCCCATTACCCATGAAGTGGAGCTGGTGTTTTGTTTGTTTTGTTTTTTTCTTTTTTTCTATTCAGTACTGCCTGCCTCCCCCAGTTTCTGGCTGGGAGCCAGGGCCCTCCTTGCTTGACTTCTGGACATCTGTTGTAATTATGTACAAAGGACCTGGTTGGCCCAGGGTAGAGCTGTTCACTCTGTCTTCTGTCCTTTGGGTCTCCTTCCACAGTGTTCTTGCACTCTTAGTTTATTTAAGGGGACATGCACTGGAACAGGAAATGTCCCCCATTTCCTCACCCACCACCCTCCTGCTCTCATTCACCCACTTTCCTCTATTCTGAGGCTTCCCCTGCTTTGCCTCATCAGGACTTCCACCTTTCACCTGTTCCCTTCTAGGACTCCAGCCCCTATCTGGGAAGAGGGTCTTTTTTGAGTTCCAGTGGGTGGGACCCAATGTTTACATTCTCTTCTGTATCTGCCCCCACCCTGTGCAGCGCTTTGAGAAACCAGAAAAGAACCTGCTATTGTACCTGGGACTGTCTCCTGCCTTGTTATTTGATGAGGGGGGTTGGGATAAGGACTAGAGAGGGAGGGAGGGAGCCATGAGTGAGCCAGATCTATTGAAGCACTGGGCTGGTTTTGACAAGGTAAGGTACCTCGGCTTTTGTTCATCTCAGTTCATCAACAAACAATGGTTGAGCTCTTGCTCCACCTTTGCTTGGGATCTACTGCCTGCATTATCACTGGCTCTCTGAAACCCTCTATGTATCACCTGCAGCATCTGGATCTCTTTCCCAAAGCACTTGTGAACACAAGAGGAACTGAGGGTGGCTAGAAAGCCACGGGGCAGGGGTGGCATGAGCTGGGCTCTTGGCCAGCTGCCTGGCATAGCTGCTGGTACTGAGCCTCTGTGTGGCGGGTGGGGGGTGGCATGCAGCCAGCTGCTTCCAGAGTCCACAGCTAAACTCCCAGCTCCTGGTTTTCTGCTGCTAGCTTGTAGGTCCACTGCCTTGGGGGTCAGGATGGTAAAGGAATAGGGTTTTGTGGCCCCAGGGCATGGCTCCACCTGGCAGTTCTCCAAAAGGATGGGGCCCAAGGGTGTGTGGTCTGCCTGCACCTGGTAGGAGAGGAGGTTCCCCCCACCCCAGGATGATTTAGCGGCACTGGTAGCTGGTAATTAGGGCCCAGCCCTTTTCTTTAGCAAGATGCCCTCCTGGTTTGGAGCTGGTGTTCTGTACCTACAGAAGAAACTGAACAGTTTCTGCTCAGAAGAAACTTTGGTGCAGTTTCATGGTAGTACAATCTAGAGGAAACACAGGGCAGGAGAGGGGTGGTCCATCTTATTACCCTTGGGACCCCTGTGATGCCCTCCTATGGTTCCAGTAGGCTCTTCCTGGGTACAGCATTAGCCTAGTGGGTTTCAGAATTGGAGTGTCCTAGAGAGCTAGAAGTGTTGTCTGCACAGCCCTGAGACCACTCTTCCCATTTCCACTCCTCCCATTTCCTACTCCAGCTCAGCCTCTTGGGCCAGATTACAAAACCTGGGCAGGGGCCACTAGGGCTAAGAGGGGCTTTATTCTGCGGCTTTGGTTGGAGAGAGAAGCTCTTGTGCTTTTTTCCAGGCCTATCTGAGATCAGGGCACAAGGGGCTCTAGCCCTGGAACTGGGCACAGGTGCCACTGCAATCTCCCCTTTGATAGCCCTTTCTACCTCAGAAATCAGGAACTCGCCCAGGGTACAGGCGTAGGGTAAATGACTTTCCCTAGGTCCTACAGGGAGCTGGGTTCATAAGTGCCCCGCAGTGGTCAGGATCATCCAGGCGGGCCATCAGGAGAACTGGGCCTGCCTTCTGGGAGAGGGGCGAGACTGTACCTTGGGCTAGGAGAGGGCAGACAACTGGACGCAGAGAGTGGGAAAATAGGATTTCCAGTAAGATGGAGGGGTGCAGGGCCCCTGGCCAGCCCTGGGGAAAGGTGACGCAACCTTGGAAAGGGCAACTAGGGCAGGAGCCACTGGCCCTGTTGGGATTTTGCTCTCCACCATGACCCTGGGCACCCCTTCAAAGTAGAGTGCGCTCCACTTTCTCCCCAGAGCCTCTATTGTGAGAGGAAACCAAAACCACTTCGGGCCATCCCTCTCGTCGGATGAGGGTCTAAATGTTTACACGTCCCCTCTTCTCGCCCTACTCGCTCACGTCACTTCTGGGGAGGGACCGAGTGACCAGGGTGTTTCCCCAGCTCATCACACAGCGCCGCCCGCTTCTTCAGTAACTCGTCTCACTGGAGTGAAGTCACTTCCGGCTCTCCGTGGGCGCTTTCCGCAGTTCTCTTCCGGTAATGGCGGCCATGTGCCCCGGATGTAACCCTGGCGAAAGCAGCTCCTCTTTCCTTTTGCAGCTTTTCCTGGGTTCCGAGGTAAGCGTGCGCCAGTGGGACTGCTCGAATCTCTGTGGCTCTGTCGCCTCTCTAATTTGTACATATAGTCCGAGACAGCTGGGGGGTCACCCGCGGAGTTGGAAGTACGGTGCAGGGCGCCCAGGGCGCGAAGTCCTGGGTCCGCTGGGGCCTCGGGGTCTGAGGGAGCTGGGAGTGGAGGAGCAGGCATCAGTCCGGGGATCGAGTCGCACCCAGGACTTCGGCGGCTGGTTATTAGGGGAAGCCTGTCTCCTTCGTCAAGGGTGGGGGTGCCTGTGAGAGCCCCTCCGCGCGTCCGCTTCTTAGACGCTGCTCCAGGAACTCATTTGGATGTCAAAACAGGTCCCGGGGGCCTCTTGGCTGCCAACTCCCCTTTCGGTCCCTGGTATTCTGTGTTCCTTCCCCTCACAAACTGGATCTAGTACGTACCTGGGGAAATGTTTGTTGAGCTGGGGGCCCTCTCGCTGTGACTATCCTCCTCGCCTAGTTACCTTAATCTGCACCCTTTTCCTCAGCTCAGTTTGGGGAAGACCCTTCTGTCCAGTCATGCCAAAGAGGAAAGTGACCTTTCAAGGCGTGGGAAATGAGGACGATGAGGATGAAATCAGTGTCCCTAAGAAGAAGGTGAGGAGGCCAGACTCCTCCTACATTCTGGGAAAGAGTGAGGAGGAGAGAAAAGGAGTTCCTTTTTACTTCTAGTAGCCAGAAGAGGGAAAAAGCTTTGAGAATAAAGAAAGGGTCGAAAGGGCTCGTTTTCCATGTTCTCAGAAATGGGTTTGGAGGATTTTCAGTTTGAGGCCAGATCTTAGAGCATTTTGAGGAATAGTGTGTGTGCTAGGAAAAAATTTAATACTTTACCTTTCACCTAAGTTCTACCTGAGCCAATAGTCAAATTAACAGACAGATTAACAGGGGAAAATCAGATTTTAATACATGCATGTGGGAAATTCACATACGTATGAAAATCCCAAGGACTGTTAGGCAACATTAGGTATATGTGACATTTTGTACAAGGGAGTAAAAATGGGGAATGGGGTCTTAGATTTCAGAAGTGAGAATCAGCAATTTACAGTTGAGGAAGAGTAGCACACACATGGCAACTTGTTGCTAGGCAGCTCAAGAAACAATGGGTCACAGGGAATATATACCTTAAAGGCTCTTGTGTAAAGCCCTATTATTTACCATATTTAATTCAAATTAGACTGAGGTGCACATCCTAAGATTTCCTTCCCATAGTAGGTTTTTCTGTCTGAATCTCTTGGTCAGGAAAGGATGGGAGGTCAAAAGTTCTTTTTGAGTCTTCTTTCATTTATTTTTATTTTTTTATTTATTTACTTTTAGAGAGAGGGGAAGGGAGGGAGAAAGAGAGGGAGAGAAACATCGATGTGTGCGAGGTACATCGATCGGTTGCCTCTCACAAGCCCCCAACTAGGGACCTGGCCTGCAACCCAGGCATGTTCCCTGACTGGGAATTGAACTGGCGACCTTTCACAGTCTGGCATCAATCCACTGAGCCACATCAGCTTAAAATTAATATTCCAAAAAGGCAGCTTCAGGGTGGCAAAACTTTGGTTCCCTTCCATAACCAGTAACCTGCATCTGTGGACTGTCTGGCTCCTGCTCACAGCTGGTGGACCCTGTGGCTGGGGCAGGGGGTCCTGGAAGCCGCTTCAAAGGCAAACACTCTTTGGACAGCGATGAGGAGGATGATGATGAGGGGTCCAGCAAATATGATATCCTGGCCTCAGAGGATGTGGAAGGTGAGCTATACCTAAGAATTGACTGTATTAGGGGAACAATTAGGCTTCTGGGACTGTGGGTAAAGGAGGCTCCTGTCTCTTTTTTGCATGCCTAGCATGGATGCCTGTGTCTTTGGTGCAGGTCAGGAAGCAGCCACACTTCCCAGTGAGGGAGGTGTGCGTATCACACCCTTCAACCTACAGGAGGAGATGGAAGAAGGCCACTTTGATGCAGATGGCAACTACTTCCTGAACCGGGATGCCCAGATCCGAGACAGCTGGCTGGACAACATTGATTGGGTGTGGCTCAGGGGCTGGCATGGCTAGAGCCTGGAGGCAGCAAGTGCTTGGGCCCTACTGATAGTTTGTGGGAAATAACCCCTGTATTTTCACATTACAGGTGAAGATCAGGGAGCGGCCACCTGATCAGCACTCACGGTCAGACGAAGAGGAGGACGACAGCTTGGGCCAGACACCAATGAGTGCCCAAGCCCTCCTTGAGGGCCTTCTTGAGCTCCTGTTGCCGAGAGAGACAGTGGCTGGGGCACTGAGGCGTTTGGGGGCCAGAGGAGGGGGCAAAGGGGGCAGCAAGGGACCTGGACGGCCAAGTTCCCCCCAGCGATTGGACCGGCTGTCCGGGTTGGCCGACCAGATGGTGGCTCGGGGCAACCTTGGTGTTTATCAGGAGACAAGAGAACGATTGGCCATGCAGCTGAAGGGGTTGGGGTGCCGGACCCAGGGACCCCCTGATCCCGTATCCCAGCCTTCTCTGGACATGTTTGCTGAGGAAGTGGCAGAGGGAGAGCTGGAGACCCCAACCCCTGTCCGTAGAGGAGGTGAGACTTGAGGGCAGAGGAGGGGTGTTGTGGCAGGAGCAGGACACTTGAGGCCCAAATGGCTTCCCTGATATTTTAGAAGCAGAGTCTCCAGGAGACGGTCTGGAGGACGTGATGTGGGAATATAAGTGGGAGAACACAGGGGATGCTGAGCTGTACGGGCCCTTCACCAGCACCCAGATGCAGGTAAGCCCTTTTTTGCCTCTCTCCTTTCTGCCCAGCCCTTATCCCATCAGTCCTGCCCCAGTTCTGCTCTCTCTCCCTGCAGACCTGGGTGAATGAAGGCTACTTCCCTGATGGTGTTTACTGCCGGAAGCTGGATCCCCCTGGTGGACAGTTCTACAACTCCAAACGTATTGACTTTGACCTCTACACCTGAGCCTTCTGAGGGCCAGTTTGGTGGCCCCTTCTTTTCTGGACTCTCTGGAGGGAGCCCCAGCTGCCTCAGGCAGTGAGTTTATTGGGGGCCACTTTTCAGTCAGTTTTCCTTTCCCAATAAAAGCCTTTAGTTGTGTATTAGGTCCTTGGCTGTGCTGATGGCCAGAAGCCAGGCACCTCCTCAGCCCCTTTGGATTTGCCTTTGTCCTTGAGTGTTTCCTCATGAAGTTCCTCTTTGGGAGTTTCTGGTCCCTTGAACCATCTCATCTTTGTTTACCACTCCTAGGGGCAGATCCAGGGCTGTCAGGTGGCCTGTGACCTCCTCACCCAGACTCTGCTCACCATCTAAAAATCCCTTCACTCCCACATCATTCTCCAGTATTGGAGGTTCCTGTTTTGCTGTTCTTAGGTCTTTGGCTTTTAGGACCTCAGAGTTTCTGTCTTTGCAGCCAGTACAGCATAGAGCCCGAGAGGTGGAGACTTAAGGCCTTGAAGCCTGGGACATCTGTTGGGTGTGAGCAAGAAGCCTGGTATTCATTGGCTCCCCACTGTCTCAAGCTCTTTAAGTGAAGTGAAGACTTGGCACTGGCACTTGGAGGACCCTTCAAGGCCATCTGAGCAGGCACCAAACTATCCAATGAGCAGCCACCAAGGGTTATTGCCTCACTGGAGGTTACTCAGTGAATCAGAGGGCTGGCTCCGATGGGCTCTTTCCAGACTTTCTCGGTATCAGGTCTTTTCTGCCTGATGTTTGAAGCCCTAAAGCTTACATTTCCTGGGCTCCTACAGTGTGCCTAGCATAGGGCTAGTGCCCTGAGGGAACTGAGATAACTGGGTTGGTCCTTTCCCAGGGAGTGTGGGTGGTGAGGAGGGAGGCAGACAGATATGATTGTATAGCCTGGACCTGATGCTGCCACCACCCCATCCCACTAGTGCTGCCCTAGGCCTCTCCTCACCTGGGCACCAAGTTAGGTCGATTCCTCCACTTTTCCACATTGGCTCTCCATGGAATTTTGTGGGGAGCTGTAAAATTATTCCTTAGAGAATCTGAATGATTGGTCTAGGTAGTGGCCTGGAGGTTGGGGGCTTTTAAAAGCTCCCAGGTGTTTCCAGTGTGGAGAATGTTGGCCAGGTGGAGAACCACTGGGCCTGACCCCCATGAGTAAGGTTATACCTGGGGAGGGGCCAGTTTCTAGATCCTGCTGTGGTAGCGTAGCTGGTCAAGTGTGTGGCCAGGGCTCTGGTGGAGTTTGTCAATTAAAGGAGAGCTGAGCACCACAGTCGAGGGTGTGAGGAGCCAGGCCAGGAACTAGGGAAGATAGGTGAGGTGGGGTGGGATTACCTGATGTTCTAGTGAGGTCTCCAATTTATCTAATAGACCCACTCTAGTGCTAAGCCAGACCTAGTTTTCATTTACTATAAGATGCCTTTGGTTGCAAGATGGTTTACTTCATGTCATTAAGAAAGAAAACCCTACCTATATGTCATTGATTAAAAGGCGCATCCTGAGTTCAGAAGTGTTCAAAAGTAAAAAGCAGGTATCTTAGGACCAATGAAATAGAGTGTTCACCTTTATATTCCCCAGTGACAAAATCATGGGAGGTGCTCAGTGTTTGGTGAATGAGGGACAGCTCCCCTGGAGGTTCCACAGGCACCTGAGCCTGCACCTCTCCAGAGCTGACCTCCTTCCCCTCACAGTCTTTTCCTGTGTTCACCTCCCTGTGATACTGTGGGCAGAATGATTGCTGCCCAAAATTGTCTGCATCTTCAACCTCAGAACCCATGAGTATGTGACCTTACAAGGTAAAGGGGCTTTTACAGAAATTGAATGATACTGAGGTGGGCCCCGTGTAATCACAGGGTCCCATGAAGTGGAAGAGGGAGTCAGCAGGGTCAAAGTGAGAGGCAGGTGGAGATAAGACACTGCTGCTGACTCCGAGGACGGGAGGGTCATGTGCCAAGGAGTGCAGTGGCCTGTAGGAGCTGGAAAAGGCAAGAAAAAAGGATTGTATCCAGTCTCCACAAAGAAATGCAGCCCCGTTGACAGGACTTTAGCCCAATGAAAATCATTTTGGACTTCTGATGGCTACATCTCTAAGATAATAAAATGTGCTGTTTTTAGCAATCAAGTTTGTAGTCATTTCTTACAGCCCCAATAGGAATCTAACCCACACCCCAACCTCTGCATGCCTCTGCCCCTCAAGAATACTGCCGTGTGCTCCCCGTGGCCACATTTCTCTTTCAAGCCCCTATCAACACATAACTCCCTTGCTTCTTTAGAAAACTCTGTATGTGTGTATAAGTTTTTAAATAAGTGTTGTATAAATAGTTTTGTAGATTTACCAAAAATTTACAAAAGTACAGAGAGTGCTCAGTTTCCCCCTTTCAGTGGCACACTTGCTACAACTAATGAACCAATGTTACTATTTTTAGCAAAATTACTGAGATATCCACCCATTTAAAGTGGTTTTTAGTCTGTTCAGTGTTATGCAATCATTGCTACAGTCTAATTTTAGTACATTTTTGCCTACCCTAAAAGCAGCCCCACCCATCATCACAGTTCCCATCACTCCTCATTGCCCCCCTTACCCTCTAGTCTCTGGCAACCACTAATTTTCTTCCTCTTTCTGTAGATTTGCCTGTTCTGGACATTTCATACAAATGGAGTTGTACAATATGTGGTCCTTTGTGTTTTAATGTTTCTGCTTCTTGCACTTAGCATGTTTTCAAGATTATAACATTACAGCATTTTATTCTTTTTTATTGCTGGATAATACTCCATTGTATGGCTGTATGGTGATTACTATTAACTAAACCTCAAACTATTTGGATTTTATTTTATTATTTTTTTAAATATATTTTATTGATTATGCTATTACAGTTGTGCCATTTCTCCCCCATCATTCCCCTCCACCCTACCCACCCTCTCCCACCCACATTCCCCTCTTTAGTTCATGTCCATGGGTCCTAAGTTTTCTAGCTTCTACATTTCCCATACTATTCTTGCCCTCCCCCTGTCTATTTTTTTCCCATTATCTATGCTACTCATTCTCTGTACCTTTTCCCCCCTCTCTCCTCCTCCCACGCCCCTGTTGCTAACCCTCCATATGATCTCCATTTCTGTGGTTCTGTTCCTGTTCTAGATGTTTGCTTAGTTTGCTTTTGTTTTAGGTGTGGTTCTTGATAGCTATGAGTTTGTTGTCTTTTCACTGTCCTAGTTTTATCTTCTTTTTCTTAGATAAGTCCCTTTAACATTTCATATAATAAGGGCTTGGTGATGATGAACTCCTTTAACTTGACCTTATCTGAGAAGCACTTTATCTTCCCTTCCATTCTAAATGACAGCTTTGCTGGATAGGGCAATTTTGGATGTAGGTCCCTGCTTTTCAAGATTTCAAATATTTCTTTGCAGCCCCTTCTTGCCTGGAAGGTCTCTTTTGAGAAATCAGCTGACAGTCTGATGGGAACTCCCTTGTAGGTGACTGTCCCCTTATCCCTTGCTGCTTCTAGAATTCTCTGCTTCATTTTAATCTTGGCTAATGTAATTACGATGTGCCTTGGTGTGTTCCTCCTTGGGTCCAACTTCTTTGGGACTCTCTGAGCTTCCTGGACGTCCTGGTAGTCTATTTCCTTTGCCAGATTGGGGAAGTTCTCCTTTATTATTTGTTCAAATAAGTTTTCCACTCGTTGCTGTTCTTCCCCTTCTGGGACCCCTATAATTCGGATGTTGGGACATTTAACGATGTCCCGGAGGTTCCTAAGCCTCTCCTCATTTTTTTGAATTCTTGTTTCTTCCTAGTTTTCTGTTTGGTTGTTAGTTTCTTCCTTCTGGTCCACTCCATTGATCTGAGTCCCAGTTTTCCTTCCATCTCTATCAGTTCCCCATGCATCTTCCTTCATTTCACGGATTGTAGCCTGCATTTTTTCATCTCGTTTGTGAGCAAAATCAACCAATTCTGTGAGCATCCTGATGACCAGTGCTTTGAACTGTGCATCTGACAGGTTGGCTATCTCTTCACTGCTTAGAGGAATTGGCTCTGGGGCTTTTATTTGTTTTCCAGTTTGAGCCATTTTTGGTGGGTTTTTTTTTTTTGTTGTTGTTTTGGTTTTAGTCTGGTCGCGGCTATTACGTAGTGAGGGGGGTGGAGCCTTAGGTGTTCCTCAGGGCGGGGCAGCCCAGTTGCTGGGTTGTGACCCTATAGGTGGGGGCGGGGTCTGAGAAGGAGCAATGGCGCCTGCTCCTCTCTCTCCTGGACTCCGGCCCTTTCCGCTGCTTCCCCTTCACCTGGATTATCTGTACTCGCGGGGGTGCTGTTACGTAGTGAAGAGTGGAGCCTCTGGCGCTCCCCAGTGCGGGGCAGCCCAGTTGCTGAGTTGTGACGCTGTATGTGGGGATGGGGCCTGAGAGGGAGCAATGGCGCCTGCTCCGCTCTCTCCTGGATTCAGTCCCCTCCGCCACTTCCCCTCCGCCTGGACCGTCTGCGCGCTTGAATGTGAGACCACCTGGTCAGTCAGCCAGCCGCCTTGTGCGGCCTCACTGGGTCTGCACAGTTGGCCCCCAGTGCCCGGGGACCGCCAGCCGCCGCCTGTGCACCTAGGAACTGCGAGCCGCTGCCACTTGCGTTCCTGGGTCCGCACCTCCACTTTTTCCTACCGCGACTCCGCCCCTCTTACCGGTCTGGATGAATGGTTGTTGGACTTCCATACAGTTCAGTTTTCTATAAGTTCTGGTTGTTTTCTTGTTTCTAAATATTTGTTGTCCTTAATTTTGGTTGTGAGAGGAGGCACAGTGTGTCCGCCTACGCCTCCATCTTGGCCAGAAGTACTATTTGAATTTTAATTGTAATTTTTCCCTAATGTCTATTATCCGTTCCAAAATCTCTTCTGGTACACCACATTACATTTAGTTGTCATGCCTCTTTAGCTTCCTCTGGTCTGACAGTTCCTCAGACTTGTTTTCACTGATCTTGAGGGTTTTGAGGAGTACTGGTTAGGTATTTTATAATATATTCCTAAAATTTGGGCTTGTCTGGTGTTATGATTGGATCTGGGTTATGGGTTTTGGGGAGGAAGATCCTGGAGATGAAGTTCTTTATCTTTTACTGGAGACCTTTAATGGTTCCACACTGCCTTCAGGATAAAGTTCACAAGCTTGAAGCTTACGGAGAGGTCTTCCATGGCCTGGCTGGAGCCAGGTGCTCCAGTTCCACATCCGCCTTCATTCCCTTTCTCCCTTCTCTCCTCCCCCACCTACTCCAGGCTCCAGCCTGCTCCCTGAACAGGGCAGATAATTTCATTTCTCCAGGCTGAGCTAGTGATGCACTTCTCTTTTGTATCTAGGAAAAACCAATGAACGTAGCAGTTGTGACTTAGCGCTAGGCCTCCTTTTCTTAAAGGCTTCCTAACTCCCACTCCCCACTTCCCATGTGGCTCATTATCGCTCCTGCGGTTTGCAGCAGTGTAGCTGCCTGACACAACACCTAGAGCAGTTTCTCCTGGTCTGTCTCCACCGGTTAGGCTGAGACACGGGATCAGCAGTGATGAATGAATAGGGAATGAGCCAATTCTTTCTGGGTTCTGTATGGCAGGGGGACAAACTCCCTTGTGAGCCAGGTCGGAGAGTGGGGGCCTGTGGGGCTGTTTGTCTTTGCTGCCCCAAAAGGGATGAGGTGTGACCTGGGTGAGTGGTGTACAGGTGTCTAGACCTAAGAGTCTCTCAAGAGGGTAGGGCAGAGGAATCAGGGTCATTCTAACCCCTGGAAGTGTCACTGCACCGTTTACAGGAGGTGTTCCAGGTCAAAACTGCAGATGTCATCACTGCATCCAGGACACCAGAGCCTCTGAAGTGCAGCTTCTTACCTTTGGCAGGCCATTTTCCAAGAGAACAGGAGTGAGGGTAGGCAATGAGTATTTCTAGTCTCTGAGAGTCAGGATATCACACTGCCCTGGGCGTCCGGCGGGACCCTGGGGGAGACAAGCACTGTGCAGGAGCTCCAAAAGGGGCTAAAATTGACAAAGGGTCAGGCTCTACAAAGCCTGAGGAGTTTGGGAAAGTCTTAATGCCTTTGACACATCTGCCACCCCTTCCAGACCCATGCTGCTGGCTTGATGCCTCATTGCACTGTCACTGAACTCCAGCCTCCCAGGTAGTGGGGAAACCTGGGATTGAGCAGCTTGTCTTCCATTCTGCTCCCAGCTAGAACCTAGCTGGGGCCCTGGAGATACCCAGCTCTTCCCGATGCTGGGACCCACCCGATAGGAATTTCTCTATCACTTCCTCCAGGTAAGTTTCTTGACCCCCAGATTTGAGTAAGACCTCTTGTTACGTGGTCCCATAAGTCCTTGTGCTTTCCCTTTGTAACTGTTCCCGATGGCTGCAGTAGGTTCTATGAGAGCTGGAAACATGGGGAGTCTGTGTATCCCCAGTACTGAGTTTCATGCCTAGTACATAGCAGATGCTTAGTACGTATTTGTTGAAAAGAGTTTAGGAGGGTGGTCTGAGATGTAGGTCAGGTCTGCTTAGAGCTCCCCAGTCTTAGCAGATAAATAATGGCTCAAGGGAGGAAATGGAGAACTGGGGTACAAAAGGACCATGACAAGTTCAGAACTGGGACACAAAGGGTCTCTCGACAAGACTCCTGTTCCAAACACCATGAGCTCTCCTGCCTCTGTTTTGTTTAAGGTGTGGAATTTCTTTCCCTGGAATGCTCACTTTAGACTCCTCCACAGAGCTCTCTCACATTCCTCCTTCTGCCCTCCTCCTGTGAGGATTCATTTGACCCTTTCTTAGGCTCATGGGGCACTGTTTTTGTCCCCCAAAGGAAACAGGGCAGACTACTGACTCATACTAGGTTATTTACGTGAAAGTGACTCTTAAGAACGCAAGCCTCCAAACTCAGGGATTTGATATGAAACAACTTCATAAAGTGATTGTTTTCAGCAGCAAACCCCTCTTTTAAAATAGTCTTTATTTTGCTATCGATATAATAATGCTCATAGTTTTAAAACTTCAAATAGCATTCCAAGTCATAAGCAAATGAAAAAATAGTGAAGCCCTGCCGTCTCGCCAACAGACCTTACTCCCGTACAACTGTTCTGACTCCTTTAGCTGTTTCCACTGATACTTACCTCCATGTTTCTAATAACATTCCGCTTTTTAAAAATTCCATCGCTTTTAGACATTATGCCTTTTTTATAACAACTTTATTGAGATATAATTCACATATATATTTTACATGTTCAAGGTGTATAATTCAATGAAGTTTTAATACATTCACAGAGTTCTATAGCATCACCACAATCAATTTTAAAACATTTGTATCACCTCAGAAAGAAATTCTGCACCCCATTTTTCCCCCATCTACCCACCCCTGGCAACCACCAGTCTACTTCTGTTTTTACGGATTTTCCTTTTCTGAACATTTCAAATACAGGAATCATACAGTACGCAGTCCTTTGTGACCGGCTTCTTTTGCCGGCCGTACTCTTTCCAAGGTTTGCTCTTCTTGCAGCATGTGCCACTGCTCCGTTTCTTTTTCTTTTTTAAATTTTAATTGTTGTTCTTGTACAGTTTTCTGTCTTTTACTCCCATCCCAGCCCACCACCCCAGCCCTCCCCACCTCCCTCCCATTTCCACCCCTTTAGTTTTTGTCCGTGTGTCCTTTATACTTGTTCCTGTAAACCCTTCCCTTTTCCCCTGAAATTCCCTCCCCCCTCCCCTCTGGTCACTGTCTCTTTTTAAAGCTGAACGCTGCTCTGTCAGGTGACAGACACACTGTGTTCCGTTTGCCCACCCATCAGTGCTGGGCTTGTGGGTTGTTTCTGCTTCAGGGCAGTTACAAATACTGCTTCGAGAACAAGTTTTTGCATGTGTATAAAAGTTATGTTTTCAATTCTTTTGGCTATATCCCTAAGAGTGGAATTGTTGGATCCTATGGCTATGTTCACATGGTTAAACGTATTAGTGTTTTTGCCCCGTTATGAAAGATCGCAGGTTCAGTTCCTGTTCAGGGCATGTGCCTAGGTTGTGGGTTCAGTCCCTGGTTGGGGAAGCAACTGAGCGATGTTTCCCTCTCACATCAGTGTTTCTCTCCCTCTCTTTTGCCCTCCCTCCCCTCTCTCTAAAAAGAAATAAATAAAATTTCGTATTCTGAGGAACTGCTGAACTTTTACAAAGTGGCTGCACTATTACATGTTTCCAACTGCAGTGTATGAGGGTTAAACATTGTGCCTCTTTTTCCTTTACTTAAATTTATTTTTTGAAAACACCATCACAATAAATTGGATGCCGGGACCACCTGTAATAAATAAAAGGTAGCCAGTAAAAATATACCATTAAAACAAACAGGGCTATAAAAGTCTGGAGTGGAAAAAGGTGGAAAAAGACTTTCTCCACCTGCCCTAAGCCCAAGGCCTGTTCCCTAGTAACGGGAAGACAGCACGTGCTCCAGAGGCATGAGAACATATTAGCACCCAACCTGAGACTGCTTTCTTGGCATAAAAGGATTGGGAGAGAATGGAAAGGGAATCCCTTTTTTATTCTGACTTAGTACTTCATGCAGGCCCGATACTGCCTAAAAAACATCTGAAAGGAATGAAGGTATCCACCCCATACTTTCGGAACGCTGGACTAGAGACTGCTTCTGCATCACGCTTACAACAGGGAGATAATGCTTTCTGAGCATACCTTCAAGGCACCACTAGATCCCTTCCCCATGTGCCTGCTCTAACACCAAGGCCTAGCAACTCCCTCCACCCTACACCTGGCTGCACCCGCCCCTGGAAGCAGAGGTTTCCGTTGACTCAGGACACCAGATAAATGAGGCCCACCAGCAGAAGTCCATGCATGCTGGGTAGCGTGGGCAGGGAGAGGAGCAGGATGGAGGTCATGGTGTATTTGGTTGCCAAGATGCCACTGGGGTAAGCCCATGTTCACCAGCTGTAGGTTGAGGTCAGTAAAGGGGGACTGAGCAGCACCCAGCCTGCCCTCTCCGCTTTGGAAGGCTGGCAACCCTAGGGGGGCACCATGGCCCCTACTGAGAAAGTTCTGTGGAGGGATGCTATGTGGCGGAGTGGTAGTCCTCACATGGGGTCCTTGTGCTGTGCAATTTCCCCCATTGGCCAAGATCCGCACCATCCTCCCAGGAGTCCTGGGTCCCATTCCTCAGTCCTCAAAAAGGCTGAAGGGACAGCTCCCAGGCCTCAGTGGCGTCCAGTTGCTGCGGCTCCCAGGTGGCTTCCTAAACATTGTGTCTTAAATGCTTGTTAGAATAGTTGAGGATCGATGACAGCTTAAACTGGATTCCCAAATATGTAAACCCAATAGAAGTGCCTTGGTTCTGATGGATGTGGGGGCATGTACCAGTTAATTCCAGCAGGAAACAGAATCCAACTCAGATGGTTCTACAGCAGTGCGGTCCAATAGAACCTTCTGTAATGATTGAAATTTCTAAATCTGCAGTAGTTAAATTCTCTATATATTCTAAATTATAGCCATGGGTCAAATTGGATTGATAGAAGCCTACACAGACTACTTACTGAAGAAAAGTACAAGATCTGAACTAAGACCTGTGGGTTTTTTTGTTTGTGTGTGTGTTTTGATTCTGAGAGTACATTTATGAAAGCTGGGGACACTAAAGGGCTTAGGATAGAAGAAGCAACAGGAAAGAGCCTAGGCAGGGCTGCTTTAGCTTTCTAGAACTGTTACGGGAAAGAAGTGAGTCAAAGTGCGGCTGCTGTCGGCTCACTGGAAAATGAGAGAAAGGGGGCCTTGGGCACAGGTTCAGGGCGTTGGCTGGGATGAGCTGCTGCTGCCCACTGCTCCCCTGGTTGCAAGTCTTGTGAGGACCCTTAAAGTTTGGTAGACGCCCACTTGTGGGGGAAGGAGAGGGGGAGAGAAAGGCACAGGTGTGCTCCTGGGAGGAAGAGTACACCAGGACATGGTTTTGAATCCTGATTCCACCTCTTCCCAGCTAGGTGATCTTAGGAAGCCTCCGAGTCGCTATGGCTCTCTCTGTAATTGGAGCAGGACCCACATCAGCACTGGTCCTCTTCTCTTGAGGTAAACTCATCTGGACTCATAGCTTTAAACACCATCCAATGCTGATGTCCCCCAAATTTACATCTTGAAATCTCCACTCGGGTGTCTAATAGGCATCTCACATTTAGTATGTCCCCAGATGAACTCTTCGTATTCTCCACCCCCAGCCATCCCACATCAGGAAACAACAATTCGGTTCTTACAGTTGGTCAGGCCAAAGACCTTGGTGTTGTCCACAAACCTCTCTCTCACATCCCCATGTCCCATATGTTAAAAACAAACAAAACAAAATAAAACAAAAAACCTGTTGGTTCTACCTCAAAAGATATTCTGCAGACAACCACTTCTCTCCACATTTGCAACCATCCTGACTCAGACCCAGTCATCTCTCTGGTTGGGGGCAGGAGCCTCTCACTGGTCTCTGTGCTCCCACATTTGTTCCCACGGTCTGTCTTCCCTGTAGCATCCAGAAGGGGCCTTTTCAAAGGCAAAGCTCTCCAACATCTCTCCACTGACTCAGAACAAAAGTCCTTAAGATCACCTCAACGGATATGGTTCTGTTTCCTTGGTGACCTCCCCTTCCCACCCTCTCCCTGTCATGTGCCCTGCTTCAGCCTCACTGGCCTCCTTGGGGGTTTCCATAACATGCCAAGTATGATCCGATTTTAGGGCCTTTGACTTGGCTTTGTCCTCCTAGGAATCCCCTTCCCTGGGGATTGCATGGTTGGTTCCCTCACATCCCTCAGGCTTCTGCTCAGATGTTACCTTCTCAGAGAAGCCTTCCCGTAGAAATGAGAATTTCCCATATCCCCTTTTCTGCTTTATGTTCCTCCATATCTATCATTACATATCCATGCAGAGTTTCTGTCTCATTTCAAGAGAAGGTCACCTCCAGGAGGACAGACAACTGGCACTTTATTTGGTTCATTTCTATATCATATGCCTGACACATGGTTAGTGTTCAACAAAATTGTGGAATAAATGAACAAATTAAACAACTCTGTGAGGTAAATCTGTTATTCTCATTTTGTTTATTTTTAAAAGCTTTTATTTATTTATTTCTAAAGAGAGGAGAAAGGAGGGAGAAAGAGAGGGAGAGAAACCTCAATCGGTTGCTTCTTACATGCACCTTGGGGACCAGGGATTGAATCTGCAACCCAGGCATGTGCCTTGACCAGGAATTAAACTGGGGACCTTTCCCTTTGCACATGACGCCTATCAACTGGGCTAAACTGTCCAGGGCCGTTACTCTCATTTTAATGGTCAGGAAAATGAAGACTCAGAAATGGGCCCAAATGCACACAGCTAAAGACTGGTGGAGTCGCCTTCTGTCTAGTTTGTTTGACTCCAAAGTCCAGGCCCATATTCATGACTGATGAATTGCCCACTGGCCATTATATCCATGACATCAACTGTTATGAAAATGAATTTTAGAAGTGCGTGCAAGGAAAACACTGACCCCTTTTTGACTAAGAGAACTCATCATGCAAATTGTTCCCTTCAGGGTCAACCCCAGGAAGCTTAGTCAAATGTGAAGTCAAATCTGGGGTTGGTCACTCTATTGGCCCTTTCTTAAGGTTGAATTTTTCTCTCTCATTCTTATCATCTATGTTTCTTGTTGTTGTTGTTTTTTTTTTAAGATTTTATTTATTTATTTATTTAAAAGATTATTTTTCTTTTTTCCCTTAATATATTTTATTGATCATGTTATTACAGTTGTCCCATATCTCCCCCACCATTCCCCTCCACCCTGCACACCCCCTCCCACCCACATACCCGCCCTTAGTTCATGTCCATGTGTCATAAGTTCTTTAGCTTCTACATTTCCCATACTATTCTTACCCTCCCCCTGTCTATTTTCTACCCACCGTCTATGCTACTTATTCTCTGTATCTTCTCCCCCTCTCTCCTCCTCCCACGCCCCTGTTGCTAACCCTCCATATGATCTCCATTTCTGTGGTTCTGTTCCTGTTCTAGATGTTTGCTTAGTTTGCTTTTGTTTTAGTTGTGATTGTTAATATCTGTGAGTTTGCTGTCTTTTCACTGTCCTATTTTTTATCTTCTTTTTCTTAGATAAGTCCCTTTAACATTTCATATAATAAGGGCTTGGTGATGATGAACTCCTTGAACTTGACCTTATCTGAGAAGCACTTTATTTGCCCTTCCATTCTAAATGACAGCTTTGCTGGATAGAGCAATTTTGGATGTAGGTCCCTGCCTTTCAAGACTTCAAATACTTCTTTCCAGCCCTTTCTTGCCTGGAAGGTCTCTTTTGAGAAATCAGCTGACAGTCTGATGGGAAGTCCTTTGTAGGTGACTGTCCCCTTATCCCTTGCTACTTCTAGAATTCTCTCCTTCATTTTAATCTTGGCTAATGTAATGACGATGTGCCTTGGCGTGTTCCTCCTTGGGTCCAACTTCCTTGGGACTCTCTGAGCTTGCTGGACTTCCTGGTAGTCTATTTCCTTTGCCAGATTGGGGAAGTTCTCCTTTATTATTTGTTCAAATAACTTTTGCACTTGTTGCTTTTCTTCTTCCCCTTGTGGTACCCCTGTAATTCGGATGTTGAGATGTTTAATGATGTCCAGGAGCTTCCTAAGCCTCTCCTCATTTTTTTGAATTCTTGTTTCTTCCTAGTTTTCTGTTTGGTTGTTAGTTTCTTCCTTCTGGTCCACTCCATTGATTTGAGTCCCAGTTTTCCTCCCATCTCTATTGGTTCCCCATGCGTCTTTCTTCACTTCACGTAGTGTAGCCTGCATTTTTTCATCTAATTTGCGAGCAAAATCAACCATTTCTGTGAGCATCCTGATGACCAGTGCCTTGAACTGTGCATCTGATAGGTTGGCTATCTCTTCATGGCTTAGAAGAATTGGCTCTGGGGATTTCATTTGTTCTCCAGTTTCAGCCATTTTTGGTGGTTTTTTTTTTTTTTTTCATTTGTTTGTTTGGTTTGGTTTTGGTCTGGTTGCAGCTGTTACATAGTGAGGGGTGGAGCCTTAGGTGATCCCCAGGGCGGGGCAGCCCAGTTGCTGAGTTGTGACACTGTATGTGGGGGCAGGGTCCGAGAGGGAAGAATGGCTCCTGCTCCACTCTCTCCTGGATTCCAGTCCCTTCTGCCACTTCCCCTCTGCCTGGACTGTCGGCGAGTGTGAATGTGGGACCACCTGGTCAGCCAGCCACCTTGCGCAGCCTCACTGGGTCTGCACAGTTGCCACGCTGTGCCCAGGGTCTGCCAGCTGCCGCCTCTGGGCCTGGGGTCCGCCAGCCGTTGCCTCTGCACCTGGGAACTGCCAGCCACTGCTGCCTGCTTTCCCAGGTTCTCACCTCCACTTTTTCCTGCTGCTACTCTTCCCCTCTTACCAGTCTGGATGAATGATTGTTAGACTTCCGTACAGTTCAATTTTCTATCGGTTCTGGTTGTTTTCTTGTTTCTAAATATTTGTTGTCCTTAATTTTGGTTGTGAGAGGAGGCACAGTGTGTCCACCTACACCTCCATCTTGGCTGGAAGTCCGATTTTTATTTATTTTTAGAGAGAGGAGAAGGGAAGGAGAGAGAAACCTCAATGTGTGGTTGCCTCTTGCACGCCCCCAACTGGGCACCTGGCCCACAACCCAGGCATGTGCCCTGACCAGGAATCAAACTGGCAACCCTTTGGTTTGCAGGCTGGTGCTCAATCCACTGAACCACACCAGCCAGGGCAGATTTTATTTACATTTTAGAGAGAGGGGAAAGTACAAGGAAAGAGAGGGAGAGAAACACTGATGTGTGAGAGAAACACTGATTGGTTGCCTCTTGCATGCTCCCAACCAAACAGGAACCTGGCCCACAACCCAGGCGTCCACCCTGACTGGAAATTGAACTTGCAACCTTTGGGTTTGCAAGCTAGTGCTCAACCCACTGAGCCACACCAGTCAGGATTGTGTTCTTCATTTTTCAATTGAGATATAATTGACACATACAGTGTATCAGTTTTGATTGTACAACATAACAATTTGATGTTTGTCTATATTGTCAAATGATCACTACAATAAGTCTAGTTAACATCCATTACTATACGGTTACAGGTTTTTTTTTCTTGTGATGAGAACTTTTAGGATCTAGTCTCTTGACAACTTTCAAATAAATATACAATACAGTATTGTTAACCATAGTCACTGTGCTGTACATTACATCACCAGGACTTACTTATTTTATCACTGGAAGTTTGTACCTTTTGACCCCCTTTATCCATTTTGCCCTCCCCACCTATGGCAACCACCAATCTCTTCTCTGTATCAATGAGTTTGATTTTTTGTTTTGCTTGTTCTTTTTAGATTCCACATATAAGTGAGATCATACAGTATTTGTTTTTCTCTGTCTGACATATATCACTTAGTATAATGCCCTCAAGATCCATCCATGTTGTTGTAAATGGCAAGATTTCCTTCCTTTTGTGGCTAAATAATATTTCATTATATACATATGCACCATATTTTCTTTATTCATTGATCCATTGATGGACTCATGGGTTGCTTCCATATCTTGGCCACTGTAAATAATGCTGCAATAAAAACAAGGGTACAGGACTTTCAGCTAAGATGGAGGTGTAGGTGGACACACTGTGCCTCCTCTCACAACCAAAATTAAGGACAACAAAAATTTAAGACCAAAAAAAACAACCAGAACACACAGAAAATTGAATTGTATGAAAGTCCAACAATGATTCACTCAGACCGGTAGGAGGGGCGAAGTTGGCGGCCGTCGGAGAGGGATCATGGCAGGAAAAAGCAGTGGCTAGTGGTCCCAGATGCACAGGCGGTGGTATGCACACCCCAGGCACACAGGCCACAGTTACCGGGTGCGGGGAGGCAACGAGCAGACCCAGAGAGGTGCACAAGGTGGCTGACTATGGTCACACATTCGCGTGCAGATAAACCAGGCAAAAACAGACAGTGAGACATACTGCGCAACCCAGGGCTCCAGCACCTCGAAATAAAGCCTAAAAGCACTGATTAAAAACACTTGCAGGGGTTGAAGTGCCAGGAGAGACTCCCAGCCTCACAGAGGGGACTGAAATCCAAGAGAGAGCGGAGCAAGCACCACTGTTCCCTCTTTGACCCCGCCCACACATACAACATCACAATTCTGCAACTGGGTTGCCCCACCCTGGTGAACACCTAAGGCTCCGCCCCTCATACGGAACAGGTGGGACCAGACCCCCCCAAAAAAAGAAAAAAAATGGCTCAAATGAAAGAACAAATCAAAGCCCCAGAGCCAATACTTTTAAGCTACCAAGAGATAGCCAACCTATCAGATGCACAGTTCAAAGCCCTGGTGATCAGGATGCTCACAGAATTGGTTGATTTTGCTCACAAATTAGATGAAAAAATGCAGGCTACAATACGTGAAGTGAGGAAAGACTCATGGGGAACCAATAGAGATGGGAGGAAAACTGGGGCTCAATTCTGTAGTGGACCAGAAGGAAGAAACTAACAACCAAACAGAAAACTAGGAAGAAACAAGAATTCAAAAAAATGAGGAGAGGCTTAGGAAGCTCCGGGACATCGTTAAACGTCCCAACATCCGAATTACAGGGGTACCAGAAGGGGAAGAAGAAAAGCAACAAGTGCAAAAGTTATTTGAACAAATAATAAAGGAGAACTTCCCCAATCTGGCAAAGGAAATAGACTACCAGGAAGTCCAGCAAGCTTAGAGAGTCCCAAAGAAGGTGGACCCAAGGAGGAACACGCCAAGGCACATCGTCATTACATTAGCCAAGATTAAAATGAAGGAGAGAATTCTAGAAGTAGCAAGGGATAAGGGGACAGTCACCTACAAAGGACTTCCCATCAGACTGTCAGCTCATTTCTCAAAAGAGACCTTCCAGGCAAGAAGGGGCTGGAAAGAAGTATTTGAAGTCTTGAAAGGCAGGGACCTACATCCAAGATTGCTCTATCCAGCAAAGCTGTCATTTAGAATGGAAGGATAGATAAAGCGCTTCTCAGATAAGGTCAAATTAAAGGAGTTCATCATCACCAAGCCCTTATTGTATGAAATGTTAAAGGGACTTATCTAAGAAAAAGAAGATAAAAATATGACAGTAAAAAGACAGCAAACTCACAGATATTAACAATCACACCTAAAACAAAAGCAAACTAAGCAAACAGCTAGCACAGGAGCAGAAATGGAGATCACATGGAGGGTTAGCAATAGGGGAGTGGAAGGAGGAGAGGCGGGGGAAGGTACAGAGAATAAGTAGCATAGACGGTGGGTAGAAAATAGACAGGGGGAGGGCAAGAATAGTGTGGTAAATGTAGAAGCTAAAGAACTTATGACATATGGATATGAACTAAAGGCGGGGAATGTGGGTGGGAGGGGGTGTGCAGGGTGGAAGGGAATGATGGGGGAGAAGTGGGACAACTGTAATAGCATAATCAATAAAATATATTTTAAAAAAAAGAATGGAAGGGCAGATAAAGTGCTTCTCAGATAAGGTCAAGTTCAAGGAGTTCATCATCACCAAGCCCTTATTATATGAAATGTTAAAGGGACTTATCTAAGAAAAAGAAGATAAAAAATATGAACAGTTAAAAGACAGCAAAGTCACATCTATTAACAACCACACCTAAAACAAAAGCAAACAGCTAGAAAAGGAACAGAACCACAGAAATGGAGATCACATGGAGAGTTAGCAACAGGGTAGTGGGAGGAGAAAAGAGGGGAAAGGTACAGAGAATAAGTAGCATAGACGGTGGGTAGAAAATAGACAGGGGGAGGGCAAGAATAGTGTGGGAAATGTAGAAGCTAAAGAACTTATGACACATGAACACGAACTAAAGGAGGGAATGTGGGTGGGAGAGGGTGTGCAGGGTGGAGGGGAATGAAGGGGGGAATAGGAGAACTGTAGTAACATAATCAATAAAATATATTTTTTTAAAAAATCAAGGGTACAGTTATCTTCTTTAATTAGTGTATTTATTTTCTTTAGATAAATACCTATCAATGGAATTCCTGGGTCACAAGGTAGTTCTATTTTTAATCTTTTGAGGAACCTTCATACTGTTTTTCATAATGGCTGCACAATTTGCATTCCCACCAACAGTGCATTCAGCTTTCATTTACTTCACATCCTCACCAACACTTGGCTGTTTCTTGTCGTTTTGATAATAGCATTTCTAACACGGTGAGGTGGTGTCTCATGATGGTTTTGATTTGCGTTTCCCTGATGACTAGTGAGGCTGAGCACTTTTTTCATGTATCCCTTGGCCATCTGTATGCCTTCTTTGGAAAAAATATCAGTTCAGATTCTCTGCCCATTTTGAATTCAAGTGTTTGTTTCTTTGTTATTGAATAGTATGAGCTGTTTATATATTTTGGATATTAACACTTATCAGATATATGATTTAAAATATTTTTTCTCATTTTTAGACTGCCTTTTTATTTTGTTGACAGTTTCCTTTGCTGAGTGGAAGCTTTTAGTTTGATGTATTCCCATGTTTTTATTTTTGCTTTTGTTCCCTTTGCTTTTGGTGTCACATCCAAAAATCTTCACCAAGACTGATGATGTTAAGAACTTTATCCCTTGTGTTTTCCTGGAAGAGTTTTATGATTTCTGGTCTTATATTCAAGTATTTAATCCATTTTGAGTTGATTTTCTTTTTTGTGTATGGTGTAAGATTGGGGTCTATTTTTATTCTTTTTTACATGGCTGTCCAGTTTTCCCAAAACCATTTATTAAAGAGACTATCTTTTCCCCACGTGTATATTCTGGCTTCTTTGTCACAAGTTAATTGACTATATATATGTCAATTACTTCTAGGTTCTCTGTCCTGTTCCATTGGTCTACGCATCTGTTTTTATGCTTACACTATACTGTTTTGACCACTACAGCTTTGTAACATAGTTTAAAATCAGAAAGCATGATGCCTTCATTCTTGTTCTTCTTGAAGATTGTTTTGGCTATTCGGGATCTTTTATGTTTCCATATAATATTAGGATGGCTTGTACTATTTCTGTAAAAAATACTATTGGATTTGTAATTGAATCTGTAGATTATATTGGATATATGGACATTTTAATAATATCAATTTTTCCAATTCATGAGCATGGGATATCTTCCCATTTGATTGTGTCATCTTCAATTTCTTTCATCAATGTTTTGAATTTTTCAGTGAATAGGTCTTTCACCTCCTTTGTTAAATTTATTCCTAGATATATTTTTAATTAAATTTATTGGGGGCAGGGTAACACATTTCAGTTGTACAACCTTATAACGTGATATCTGTATATGCTATTGTTCACTCACCAACCAAAGTCTAGTCTTGGTCCACCACCATGTGTTTGACCTCCTTTATACTCTTTGTCCTTTTCCCTTCCCCTCTGGTAACCACCATTCTATTGTCTGTATCTAAGAGTTTGTTTGTTTGTTGTTTTTTGTTTTATAACCCACATATAATGAAATCATATGGTTCTTATCTTTTTTCATCTGATTTATTTCACTTAGCATAATACTTTCAAGATTCATTCATGTTACAAATGATGATATTCCATCTTTTTTTTGTTTCCGAGTAGTATTCCACCATATAGGTGTAATACCACATCTTCTTTATCCAATCATCTGTCAAAGGACACTTTAGTTGTTTTATTTTGTTCTTTTTGATGAAATTTTAAATGGGATTGTTTTCTTAAATTCTCTATCTCATGGTTTTGTTGTTCATATATAGAAATGCAACTAATTTTTGTTATTGATTTTGTATCCTGCAACTTTACTGAATTCACTTATTATTTTTAATAGTTTTTGGTTGTCTTTAAGGTTTTACATATATAATATCATATAATCTGAAAATAAAGACAGTTTTACTTCTTTCCTATTTGGATGCCTCTTTTTTCTTTTTCTTGCCTAATTGCTCTGGCTAGGACTTTCAGTACTGTGTTGAATAAAAGTTGTGAGAATGGGCATCCTTATTTTGTTTATCATCTTAGAGGAAAAACTTTTAGCATTTCACTTACTGAGTATAATGTTAGCTGCGGGCTGGGTCACATATGGCCCTTATTATGTTGAGGTATGTTCCCTGTATACCCACATTGTTGAGAGGGTTTTTTAAAAATTATAAATGGCTGTTGACTTTTGTCAATTCTTTTTATGCATCTACTGAGATAATATGATATTTATTATTTATTTTGTTAATGTGATGTATAACATTGATTGATTTGTGGATACTGAAACCATCACTGGAATAAATCCCACTTGATGATGGTATATGATCCTTTTAATGTATTGTTGAATTCAGTTTGTTATATTTTGTTAAGAATGTTTACATTTGGAGAGCCTACAAAGAAAAAAAAAGAATTTTTACATCGAAGTCCATCAGGGATATTGGCCTGTAATTTTCTGTTCTTGCAATATTCTTATCTGATTTGGATATCAGAGTAATGCTGCCTTGTAAAATGAGTTTGGAAGTGTTCACTTTTCTATTTTTTGGAAGAGTTTGAGAAGAATTGGTATTAATTCTTTAAATTTTGGTAGAATTCACCAGTGAAGGCATCTAGTTGAGGACTTTTGTTTTGGGGGATGTTTTTGATTACTGATTCAATCTCCTTATGAGTAGTTGTCTACTCAGATTTTCTATTTCTTCATGTCTCGGTCTTGATAGGTTGTGTGTTTCTAGGAATTTATCTGTTTCTTATAGGTAGTCAAATTTGTAGGCATATAATTGCTCATAGAAGTCTCTCATGATCCTTTTTATCCCTGTGGTATTCGTTGTAATGTCCCATTTTTTATTTCTGATTCCATCTACATTTTTTGTACTCAGAGTTCATCGTAAACGACACCTTGATGTACTTGGTGATGTACATCACCTTGTGATGTACTTGGGTATGGGTCTTCTATCATTGGCCAGGTACTAGATGGGCTTTTCAGTCTGGAGATGCATGTTTTTCAGCTGAATAAAAGTTATCTGTCTGGTAATTATGTTATGTCATTTCTCAGATAATTATCCCTTTTCCATTTTTTCAGTTCTCCTCTTGGCACAGCTGGCTTGGGTTTCTTGGATGGATCTGCTGTGTAGATTGTTTCTATACTGAGGGTTTGTCACTGTTCACCAAAATCCAATATCCCTTTATTCCTTCTTTCCATGGGAACATGGCTGAACTACATTTCTCACCCTCCCTTGCAGTTAGGCATGGTCACTGACTAAATTTTTGGCATCAGAAGGTGATGGAATTGACATTTAGGACTTCTCGTCTTAGGCTAAGAAGATGGGCAAGGTGTGTTTCCACCATGCTCCCATTTTCTTCCTCCTAATTAGAACTAAAGAGAGTAGATTCATCCATGCCCTAGCGGATGGGAGAACAATGACTAGAAAGGGACCTGGGTCACTGAACGATGTGAGGTGGACATGTTCCATTAAATAAAAACAATCTACTTTGCTCTTTAGACCACCACATCATTGGGTCTCTTTATTACTGCATCATAGCTTTACCTGAAATAAGGTAGTCTACATATTGTCTCTCATATTTTCTCCTCCACCTCCCACTTTTTGGGGGTTCAATTTTCTGGGAATAGTTCCTTTATTTTATATTCCAACCATTTTATTCATTCAATATTACAATTTTAATTTCTAAGTATTCAGTCTTGTATTCTAGATATTTCTTTTCATAGCATCCTGTTCTTATTTTAAGGAAGCAATTTTTTTTCTCAAATTTCTCCAAGACCATCAGATTTTTCTTTCTTTCTCTTTATATAACTTCTATTGTTTCCACAAGTATTATTTTTCATTTTGTTCATATACTTATGATGCTTTGGCTACAAATAATTAAAGATCCAACTTATACAAAGAACACTGAAGGGCATAGGTAGGATTCAGGGCCTGTTGATCTAGCTTTTGCAATGAATGCTTCAAGGATCCCATGCTCTTTGCCTCCCTACTCTGCCACCCACACCATTGTCGTCATCCTAAGGCTGGTTCCTCTCAGAGTCGTAGGATATGTCCTTAATCACGTCTGGTGGGAGAGAGAAGTCACTGCTTCTGGTTTGCTTTTAAAAGTAAGGAAGAACTTTCTAAGAAGCTTCTCTTTTTTTGCAGCTCTGTGGCTGGAATTGGGTCACATACCCTATTCTGACCCAATCATGGGCAAGGGTGGGTGATTAGATTAATTATACTTTCTCCTGGAGCTGAAGTAGGGGTCAGTGTCCCTGATTTGTGTGGAGGGTAGGCCTCTGAACAACAAACTGGGGTCCTGTTAGAAAGAAGGGAGGCAGAATAGGTGATGGAGTTGCTTTATCTTGGTGCTTTTCTTTCATGTTGTAGGATTTCTTTGAATGTCTGGTATCTCTCCAAAGTTCATTCATACTTCAGAATGAGCTAATAAAAAGCTAACTGGGGCACTGCAGAACATGCAGTTGGGAACATGCAACTTTGCCAGCAGCAATTTGGTCAGAATGACAATTTTTCAAAAATGAATTTTGCTTCAGTGTTTTTTTGTAAAGGTTTTATTTATTTACTTTTAGAGAAAGGGAGGGGAGGGAGAAAGAGAAGGAGAACAACATGAATGTGTGGTTGCCTCTAGAGCACCTCCTACTGAGGACCTGGCCTACAACCAAGGCATGTGCCCTGACTGGCAATCAAGTCAGCAACCTTTTGGTTTGCAGGCTAGAGCTCAAACCAGTGAGGCACACCAGCCAAGGCAGTGTTGTTGTTTTTTTTTAAAGATTGGAAAATTGGCCCTGGCTGGTGTGGCTCAGTGAATTGAGCATTGGCCTGCAAACCAAAAGGTCACTGATTAGATTCCCAGTCAGGGTACATGCCTGAGTTGTGGGCCAGGTCCCCAGGAGGGGGCGTGTGAGAGGCAACCACACATTGATATTTCTCTCTCTCTTTCTCCTTCCCTTCCCCTCTCTGAAAATAAATAAAATAAAATAAAATATTGAAAAACTGGGAATCTTTGTGCAGTCTTACAAGCACTTTTGTTGATTTTTTTGAAATTAAAAAGTTTTCTTTAACCTCCTATTACTTTGCAGCCAATTATTCTTACTTTTCTGTTTGCAGTAGCAAAATGTTGAAATAACCTAAAGGTCCAACAATGCAATGGTTTCCTTCCTTCCTTCGTTCTTTCCTTCCTTCCTTCCCTCTCTCCCTCCCTCGGTCCCACCCTCTATCCCTCCCTCTCTCCATCTTAGGTTAGTTCAGTAAAAAAAGAATAGTGCAGAACAGTGTGTGTAATGAAATCTAATATAATAAAATACATGCATGTGTAAACACAGACATTGTTACGAATGTTTATCTGCTGGTGGTGGTGTGGAGCCTTTTCATTTCATACCCTCTTGACTGCTGGAGAAGCAATCCACTGTGGCCCTGAGCATCCCCGCACACTCTAGCTGGTATGCTAAAAGTGCAGTCCTAGCCACTCTATATCCAGGCCACTTCTCAGGTTTGTGTTAGCAGTGAGTAAGTCTAAGGATGAAGTGAATTCTCCCATTTAGGACAAAGAGCAGGCTTCCTTACTACCTGCTTGAAAAGAGGGAAATTCCTCAGCTATGGGCCAAGCCCCTATGTGTCACCCCTGGGGGACTTGGGGCAAGGGGAGCTGATGAAAACGTAATGCTCAGGCTGCTTGCTGTTTGGCGACTTCTGAATTCCTTCGTCTCTGACCCAAGAGTCTCACGTCTTTGTGTCAGTTTCACTCATTAGCTTGGGAGTGGTGTAAGATCCCAGGGCCTGACATTGGCTTATTTTAGTCATCTGTTATGTACATGTATTGCTTTTACAATGTGCAAATCCGTTTAGATTTTTTAAAAAGAAAGGAAAAAATAAAACCACACACATAGCAAAAGTCAAAGCTTTTACATTAGGGGGAGGTCAGAAAACAACAACCATCCACAGAAGAAAATAAAGAACTTCCTACTCATACCTATCCTGAGAAACTTGGTTAATACCTCAGTAGATATCTTTCCAGACTTTTATTCCATGCAGATTCCCACATCTTTATTAACCTACAAAAATAAGATCATAAGATATGTAGTGCTTGATTTAGTTAAGCACCCACAACTGGGGCCATTGTGGTGACCACTCCTCCCCACCCCCTGCTCCCCAGCTTCTTGGGAAGTTGTCAAGAGCTCACCAGGCATCTATGCAGCTTGCAAAGGCTTCCTTTGACCCCAAAAGAGTCAGGGGCTTCCTCTTGTCCTGTACTTCCTGGGAGCTCTTAGGCCAGTGCCACCTTGGGTTTTTGGCCTAACAGCTTGGGCACCACAGATGCAAAGGAAACCACCCTCCCCTCCCATTTCCTCCTCTGCACCCCCTAGTTCTCAAGTATGCACGTTTCCATCACCCTGGGTCTGAACCCCTTCCCTATGCCCCCTTCACTTCTTACCATCCCATTTCCCAGCTAATACCCAGGAATCCCCATTCCAGTTTCCTTGCCTCTACATCAGCTAAGACCCCAGAGCCTCTGGCACCATCTCAGACCCCAGAAAGAGTAAGTGATGCTGCTCTCAACACATGGCAGCTGTGGGAACAGGGTGGGTGGGGCAGGATGCTGGGGTGGGGTGGGTGGAGCTAGGGCTACTTCCTTTCCCCTTGGGGCCCTGTCTGCCCAGTCCTGCCCCAGCTTCAGGAGGAGTGGGAGCAGCCTGGCCCCAGCCCTGTGTCCTTATCAAGTGAGCTGGTAAGGGGGCATGACTTGGTGGGGCAGGGGTCTCAGCAGACCTGGGAATGTGCCTATGGCTTGTAAAGACACTGATAGATGATGGGGAAAGAGTATCAGGAGCCACTGGGGCTGACTCTGGTCAGGGAAGGCCAGGAGGGGTGGCCATTGCCGGAGTGCATGCTGCTAAGGCTGGGTGCGGGGGCGCTATGGGATAGTTGATAGGGGAGCTGCCAACATCTGTTCCCCTGTTATTTCTGATAATAGTAAAAGAAAGGGTGGAAAAAACCGTTAAACCACAGGTTAGGCCTTGCAGTCGGTAGGGAAGTGGGCGGGAGGGAAGGGCCTGGTCAGGTTCTACCATAGCTCTTATGTGTTCCATTTCTCCAACTTCTCCACCCTCAGGTCCCAACTCCTGCTCATGCCTGTTGTCATGGAAAGGATCCTGCTTCTCCTCTTCTTTGGGGGTTACTCAGCCTCTCTGGAGGCATCTACACCCACAAACTCTCCTTTTATTTTGGTCATGAATAGCTCTGAGGCCCCAAACCCTAACCCAATGGCCTCCAATTATACGTTGAGGGTCCCTGAGAAAAATGACAGCACTGGGCACCAGATCCTCCCACCTTCCTCAGCTCCTCAAACAGCCAATGAGGTGTCTTCTCCTGAGACTTCTGTTGCTGCCAGTAGTGGCCTCTCTATAGCTGGACCAACAACCTCCCAAGAAGTTTCCACCGAGAAGCCATCAGTGTTCCAGGAAACCTCTAATGTAAACAGTAACCCCACTCCACCAGCAATGAATACTCTGGGATTTCACAATATGACTGGTGGAACCATGGCAACTAGCTCTCTGGAGACCTCCAATGGGACCAGTGGACCTCCTATCACCATGGCAACTAGCTCTCAGGGAAGCTCCATTGGGACCAGTGGACTCCCCATCACCATGGAAACTAGCTCTCAGAAAAGCTCCAATGGGACCAGTGGACTCCCTGTCACCATGGCAGCTAGCTCTCTGGATACCTCTGATAGAACCAGTGGAACCCCCATCACCATAACAACTAGCTATCTGGAGACTTCCAGTGGGACCAGTGTACCCCCTGGCACAATGGCAACTAGCTCTTTGGAGACTCCCAAGGAGACCAGTGGCTCCCCCACCTCTGGGGGAATGATGCCCATCATGACTACCCCAAAGGCCTCCACAAACACAGACAGTGGACCCTCCGTAAGTCCAGATCAGAGGACAAATAATACCCTAATAGTGGCTGTGCTCGTGGCTGTTCTGGTGGTCATTGTCCTCTTGGCACTACTCCTACTGTGGCGCCAGCGGCAGAAGCGGAGGACAGGTGCCTTGACACTAAGCAGAGGAGGAAAGCGCAATGGGGTGGTAGATGCCTGGGCTGGGCCCGCCCAAGTGTCTGATGAAGAGGCTGTGATAACAACAGCAGGGGCATCTGGTGGTGACAAGGGCTCTGGGATCCCAGAGGGGGAGGGTTCTGGCCGTCGGCCCACACTCACTACTTTCTTTGGTAGACGGAAGTCTCGCCAGGGCTCCTTGGCCCTGGAGGAGCTAAAGGCTGGGTCAACCTCCAGCCTAAAGGGGGAGGAAGAGCCGCTTGTGGGCAGTGAGAATGGGGCCGTGGAGGCTGCTGATTCTGATGGACCGGGAGTGGGAGATGTGGAGGTCCCTTAATGCTTATGAATACAAGACTAGAGGTCAGAATCATTTCTAGCTTCCATCACTTTCCCTCCTATCATCACTTCCAACCTCATCATCACCTAGCATTTTCACCCAACATTTTCACTCTGAACCCTCATCTAGCTTCTTAACTCCCGGACTTCCAGCTTCTGCATCCAACACCCCACACTGGCATTGCCACCCAGCACCTGAACCCAGCACTGAGGCCAGGGCCTACACCCACTGAAGGCTTGAAGACTGAATGAATAAGACTTCCTCATCAATCCCTACTTCTCTCCATCAACCCTTTTTGTCATGTTTTTGCCCTTGAAACCAGAGGCCAAGTCTCCATAGGCCAAATTTCCTTGACCTATGATTGCTCAGAGGACTCTTCAGGGACATCAGAGTCTGAGAAGAAGGAAATGACAAGCCAGCAAACTCTCATCTAGGATTACTCTGGAAAGTACATTTGACCCCATAGATTAGGACAGTCCCTGGGTCATCCCATGAAACTCATTTAACTCTAGGCCCCAGTGCTCTGTGCGGGGCCAGCCTGGAGTGGTATCATCTAGCTGTGCTCTCAAGTGTTCTTGTGACAGCACCTGGACTCTAGGCTGGCCTTTGTCCCAAGCCACCATATTCTCCCTTAGAGCTAACTATGGATTGGGGCAGCCAAAGGCTTCAGCTGTTACTCCTCCGGAGGACGGAGGTTTCTGGGCAGGAATGGTTCTCAGAAGCCCCAGTACCTGTGCGGGTCTACTCATGGGTGTGTTTTGTGTGCAAGAGGCAAGGATTTTGTGGTTTGTGAAGGGCAGAGGTGAGTACAGAGGGCATGAGGGAGGGGCAGGAAGGGTTTCGGAAGCTGAGGACCTGCCAACCTCAGGACCTGCTGAGAACATCTGTGCCCTCATCTCTGCTCAAATGGGTGGAGGTAGTAGATTTAACTCTGTCTGTTGCCCAATAAAGGAATGCTGGGCTTGATAGAAAGACTGCATTTGTGACCTGAGTGTGGTTCTTCAGTTCAGCCGCTGCGTTCCTTTGTCACAGCCTCCCCACAGCATAGGAGGGAGGGAGACAGGAGGCCTGGTAGCTGTGTCTTGGTGAAACTCTGCTGTTACATGTTTAATGTGTTTGTCTGTTTCAAGCTCTTTCCCTTTCCAGTTGAAGTCAGCGAGAGTGAGCTAAATGAGGACCTAGGACAGGCTGGCAGAACCAGGGGCTTCCCCTGTGGATCTGGGACAGACAGGAGGAGACAAGACCCAGTTGGCTGTCTCTGAGACCAGCCCATGCAGAGCCCAGGGTGCCACATGGGCCAGAAGCGGTTGGTATTTCCCCAGGGCAAAGAGGAAATTTGCAAAGAGGAAGTTGTTGAGTCACAGGGTGCAGCGGGCTGAGAGCAGTCAGACTGACCTATAAAGAGAGAGACGGTTGGGAACTGTGTGAGTGTGACTGCCATGTGGCCTGAACTGGGAGGCCAGGTCATGAGGTGGGAGAGAGAAGGGGCACAAAGTGGCCAAGGATCCACCTGGCCACCACAGGCCTGTGTCTGGCCTGTGAGGACAGGCTGAGCTGGGGTGGAAACCCAGCCTTCACCATACAGACTGGGCACCCACAAAGCTGTGTCTGGGTGCCTTTTTCTGCTTCTTACAAGGCATCGTTTAGACTAGCTGTAGCCACAGAACAGCAGAAGTGAGTCCCGAAAGTCCCTCAGGATACCGCAATTGTATTAGATTTATCAAACCAAGTGCTCCGATTTCAGGTTTAGATGATGTCGTCACTGAACTCAGAGGCCGTCAGCTGCACCCTGCTCATTTGGCACAGGAAAGCATGCTCTGAACCAATACTGGTTTCAGGGTCCTGGGAAAATCCTATAGGAAATGGGGTGGAGGTGCGTAAGGCGCCCAATGGGGCTCTACTCAGTCCAGAAAACATCAAAATATGTGAAAAGTTTTCAAATAAAAGCACACAAAAAATTTATGAATGTACCAAAAAAAGTAGTGGCCCACTACCCCTGGGGGAAGGTTAGGAGGCTTCCTCTGAATGTGTCTCACAGGTTCTTTGCCAAGTCCACTGCCGTTTTCCTGGGGACTACTGTGCCAGCATGTGTGAAGACCTTAGTAAATGTTCACTTGAATGAATGAATGATGATGACTCCTGAGAGATTTTGAAGGCTAAGAAGGATTTTGCCAGGCTGAAAGGGGAGAAGGGCACTCTCAGCAGGTGCAAAGGCACTCTGGGGAAGTGTGACCAGTTAGTATAGATTCTTTTTTGACAGTCATGGGACAGATAGATGCCTTTCAATTCTCTAGCAGGGGAAAAAAGCAAAGGATGAGTAGATATTGTGAGACCAAAAAGGAAAAACAAGGAGAGAAACAGTAAGAAAATATAAAATATAGCAGCAAGAGAGGACCAAATATATCAACTATAAAAATAATTGTAAATGGCTTAGTATACTTATAATGATGCTAAAAATGTTTTCAAAGACTATGTAATGACTTTGGAAAATGTCTACAATATAATGTTAAGTGGGAATGTGTAGTAACTGTGGTTATCTATAAAGTAATAGGTTTGTGGGTGATTTTATTTTATTCAAACTTTTCTCTTGTTTCAAGATTTTATTTATTTACTTCTAGACAAAGGGGAAAGGAGGGAGAAAGAGAGGGAGAGAAACATCAATGTGTGGTTGCCTCTCACAGCCCCCCACTGGGGACCTGGCCCACAGCCCAGGCATGTGCCCTGACTAGGAATTGAACCAGCAACCCTCTGGTTCCCAGGTCAGCACTCAATCCACTGAGCCACACCAGCTAGGGCTTGTTTATACTTTTCTATATTTTCCAACTTTTATACAATATATATCAATCACTTTTACAGTTATAAAAAACATTAACAAATAAGTGTTCCCTGAGCAGGATGGGGGGGTGGTACGGTTTGCAGAGAGTTGTGGGAGATAAGGCTGGAAAGGCCGGGTGGAACCATGTTAAGAAGGGCTTGAGGGTTCTAATTCAGTCTGGAAGCGGTGGGAAAGTTTAACCTTAGGTCTGTTTTACTCCTCTGTTTGGGGCCTCAGCAGGTGGTAAATGTAGGTATTTCCCGCTGCTGGAAAGTCACATTCGTTTACCCCTTCACTTTTACGAAAGATCTACGTTAGCACATGTTTTCATTAAAAGAAAGAAATGAAGAGGATTTTCACTTTCACCAAAAAAGGTGAATGGAGAAAAAAGTAGTCAGTGTTGGATTTGCAGCCCGTGGATATAGGGGCAGCGCGCACCCCATGCACCTCAAGCAGTGAGGGTGGCGCTGCTTTTACTATATGTTAGTGTCGTTTTAGGTTTCATGTTTGATTCGGCACGTTATGTTTTGGTTCTGGGAACGCCCCCTAATGTTTCCCTATAAATGGATGGCAATCACTTCATCGCATTACCCCAGTTTGGCTGAGGGAAGGTTTCCTCCGAGGAGCGCTCCACTCGGAATAGCAGGGGAGCCCCGTGCCGTCGTTCTGCAAAAACACGTAGAATCACTGCCAGGCCCCACTCTCTCCTCTGTCCTTGCTCCTTGGTGCCAAGTCCAGCTGACTCTTCTTCCACAGTCCCTGGGGCCCCTTCCTTCTCTCCAGGCCTCATCATACCCTGCCTGGCCCTGCCGAGACTTCCCTTCTGGTTTCCTGACCCCAATCCCTTCCAACCTCTGCCTTTGGTAGTCCTAGTGACACTTCTAAAAGGCCACTCTGTCCAGATTATCCCTGCACTCTCTAAGGCTGTCAGGATAGAGCCTGCCTTCCTTAGCAGGCAGTGTAAGACCCCTTTGAGATCTGGCCTTGCTTCTCCTCTGCCCACCCCTGCCCGGTCAGGCCTGCGCCCCAGCACTGTAGCCCTTCCGCCTCAACAAATCCTTGTAGCCAGCTCCCTGAGTAGCCTGTGTGCTTTCCTTGGCGGGGGGTGGAGGGGGTGGAAAACGAAAAGTGTTGAAAAGCTTTCTGTTTGGACAGTAAAATAATATTTTTCCTCTTTTGCAGAAGTTAATTACCAGCACATTCTAGTTTCTTAAATATAGGATTCACACACGCAGTCATATACAGTGTTTTATTCTTCATCTTCTGTTTTAAAATACATGTTTCTATTTTCATCTCCAAAGTGCACATTAAGATCATGATTATAAATAAAGCTTTGTCGTCCAAAATGAAAATTCCAAATGGAAGAGAATCTGGGTGGGAGTGGTCTTGAGAAATCTATTAATTCACCTTTGCAGACAGCAAAAGGGCTTCAGTGCACGGTTTTAAGGACACTTTATTTCTGAAAATGAACATTTACACCTAATTTTCTTCTGCATCCCCAATTCTGACCTTTGGCCTTTGGCAGGCAGAACTTGTGGATGGTGGACTACCTGGGGGGCTTCAGGCAGAAGTGACCCTCGTCAGCCCTGAGCGCTCTGAACGCTAAGGGGCAATTGGTTAGGAAGCCTACACAGTGGGCGACTGTCTTGCTCTGGGGAGGTTGGGGTTAGAGGCATTAGACAACAGAAATGCAGGGTGTTTTGCAGACAATCTACTTGTTTCCAACAATGAGCTGCAAATGGGTGCCAGTGTGCCTCAGCACCCTAGGGTGCTCAGCACCTGCCTGCCCAGCTTCTGGCGCCAGGACAGCTGGACCACAGCCCAGATTTCAAGGACCAGATTTCAGGAAGTGTCCGCCATGGAGGGAGCTGCATACTCGGTCTTGCATTTGTACACAGTCTGGCCGAAGCCAGCCCACCCCCAGCCTGCCCCACAGCACACACACTTGACTTCCTGCCAAACTCCTCCTCAACCGTCAAGATTCAGCTCAAATGCCGCTGCTTTTTCTTTCTTTCTTTTTTTTTTTTTTCCTGAAAGACTTTATTTATTTTTAGAGGGGGAAGCGGGGAGAGAGAGGGAGAGAAACATTGATGTGCAAGAGAAACATCGATTGGTTTCCTCTTACACGCACCCAGCTGGGGACCTGGCCTATAACCCAGGCATGTGCCCTGACCAGGAATCAAAGTGGCGACCTTTCGCTTTGCTGGATGACACCCAACCAACTGAGCCACACCAGTCAGGACTTGATCTGTCTTTTGAATGAACCTGGCATCCAGGAGGTTGGGCTGAAGGCAGTGTGGCCCCAAGATGAGGGTGTTATTCTAGTGTGAGTTAGATATACTGGGAGTGTGGCTTAAGGTGAAAGAAGAGGTCAGGTCAGAAATATATTTATTCAGAAAATAGACTTCAAGGTTTCTATCTTGGGAGAATGAGATGCTGATATCATTAGGTGGAAATGCAAAGAGGTGAGCATTTCAGTGGGAAACTTAATAAGTTCATTTTTAGAAGTGTTAGAAGGGATGTTTAGAGATGGTTAGAAATAAAGACCTGGATCTTGGGAAGGAGATCAGAGCAAGAGACATGGATTTAAGAGTCATCTGATTTTATTTAATTTTTTAAAGACTTTAAAGACAACAGCCAGGGTAAGAGTCATCTGATTTCATCTTTTTTTAAAAGAGTCATCTGATTTTAGATAGCAATTTAATAACAGTATACAGCCCTGGCTGTGTGGCTCAGTGGATTGAGTGCTGGCCTGTGAACCAAAGGGTCACTGGTTCGATTCCCAGTCAGGGCACATGCCTGGGTTGCTGGCCAGGTCCCTAGCAGGGGGAGTGTGAGAGGCAAACACACATTGATGTTTCTCTCCCTCTCTTTCTCCTTCCCTTCCCCTCTCTCTAAAAATCAATAAATAAATACATACATACATCTTTCAATAATGGTATATGTGTAGATGGACAAATGCATAAACTATAGCATTTACTGTGTAGAATGAGAAAAGGAGAGAGTTATGGAGAGACTCTCAGTGTGTTAGTCAGGGCAGGCTAACTACTGTAACTAAGAATGCCAAAACTCAGGGGAAGCTTTTTCCTTACTTACGTAATAGTTCAATACTGGCATTTGGAGGGTGACCATCCGTGAGGCCATTCAGCGACCCTGGCTCCTTCCATTCTATGTTCTGGCATTCCTGGGGAGGAGAGAGGGCAGGGGAATCATGGGAAGACTTTTACGGGCCAGGTCTGAAAGTGGCACATGTCACTTTTGCTCACATTCCATAGGGCAGAATTCAGTTACACAGTGGCCTCAGTGCAAAAGGGGCTGGGAAATGTAGTTCAGTTGTGTGCCCAGGAGGAAAAGAGAAACTGTCCCACCACACTGAGGGAACACCAAAATCTGAGGGCTGGACGTAGGAGAAAGGACCTGTAAGTGACAGCACAGAGCTTTTAAGAGAGAAACTTGGAGAAAATGCCATCTAGGGAACAAAGGGAGAAAGTCATTTCGAGAAGGGCCAAAAGGGGCAGTCCTGGACAAGAGTGAGACAAGCAAGGTGCTGAGGTACAAATTAGACCCTGAGAGTGAGGCCTCCTTCAGTTGTGCGCCCCAGGGCCTTCACTCATCCAGTCGAGTCCCAGTCCCGAAGGGTCATGGGCTGCAGAGAAAGAGTTGGGAGAAGGCTGGGGAGGTGCTTGTAGGTCGACAGTCAGGGTCCCAGTGACCTTAGCCTGCAGTTTCCCATGAAGAAATGGAGGCCCAGCCCTTCTTGGACAGGAACTTGCCTAGCGTCCCAGTACAGGTCATCGGCAATTCCCCAATTTTCCTGGTTGGAAGTCTAGCTCTGATCCATCCATGTCTTTCAAGTACCTTGGGAAGAGGAAAAGGAAAGGAAATGGTCATTTGTTGAGTTTTTACTCTCTGTCACTGGCAGAGGTTTCTCACTTGATTTTCAGTTGAACCCATGAGGTAGGTACTATCCCATTTTAAGGAAGAGAAAACTGAGGTACAGAAAAGCGTGTAAAGGTACTGGGGTCAAAAAGGATGGAATTAGGATTTGAACCCAGGTCTAAGGCCCAATTTTCCTAGTGCACCATTGAAAAAGCTTTCCAGCCCTCACAAGGGAGCACATTCTTGCATTCACAGCCTCACATTCTGGGGACAGCTGGCTGTGGGGCGAGAACAGGGCCTTTGGCTCAGAGAAGAGAGGACTTCTGTGTTGTTACACAACTGAGAGCTGAGTGTGGAAAGCAGATGAGGTACTAGAACCCCAGTACTCCTGAAAGAGGACTAGAGGGAGCCCCAGAGAGTCTAGGAAGGGCTGACAGGGGCTGGCTAGAATGGCCCTTCCCCCACCTCCCTCTGGCAGCCCCACCCCCAGCCTCAGGCCTGTCTGAACATTGGATCTGAGCAGCAGACACCAGCGCGGTGGGGCTGCTCCAAGCCATCATGGAGCCTGAAGGTAAAGAAAAGCACCCCAGACCTCTCTCCCCCTCACCACCGTCTCCCCTACCCTCCTGCCCCTCTCCCCACCCCAACTTATCTCAGCGCCTTATCTTCCCATCCCCACTGGAAGACCAAGTTTCTTCTGGTCCCCATCTACTGCATTAACCTCCCCCATCTCCCTCAAACCTCTCTGAACCCCAAGCATTCCTTTCTGCCCACCAAAGGCCTCCTGTCGTTCTTCTTTCTTCTTTATGTTGGGTCTGAAGAAGCTCTGGGAAAGTAAAGGGGTTGAGCCCCAGTGAAGGCCAGGGGTGGCCTAGAGAAGGGCACATCTCCTGGGGCTCTAGGGGACAGGTAGTGGGAGGCTGGATAGCCAGCAGCTCTGGACTTTGCTCCTGGCTAGCAGCCTGGGAGAAATGGAGGCGAAGTCCTGTCCCACCTGCCATGGGTGGGGGAGGGGTCTTGAGTCCACTGACCCTCTGCGGGGGAAGGGACGCAGGGATGACACCCCTAAGGAGACTATGCAGAATGATGGGGGCCAGACTCTGTGGTCAAAAGGCTCCTGTTTGAAGCTGGGCCCCACTGGGAACAGGCTGTGTGACTTTGGGCAAGTCACCAGACTTCCCAGAGCTTCATTTCCTTGCATCTCTAAAATGACAATAACAGTTCCTTGCTCATGGGTTTGTTGGGAGGGCAAATGACAGGACGCGTGAAAGGAGCCCCACCTGTGAGCTCTCTGAAACTTCACTGGGCTTCTTCCCCAGCTCTGACCTGGTTTGGGGCTTCTGCTGGCTCTGCACACCCAGACCCTTTGGCTTGGCTGTGGAGGCAGCTCTTGGTGGCCCAAACAAGCTCTTGGTTTAGAAATGACTTCAGGACTTCCGGCCAAGATGGAGGCGTAGGTGGACACACTGTGCCTCCTCTCACAACCAAAATTAAGGACAACAAGTATTTAGAAACAAGAAAACAACCTGAACTGATAGAAAATTAAACTGTACGGAAGTCCAACAATCATTCATCCAGACCGGTAAGAGGGGCGGAGTCGCGGCAGGAAAAAGTGGAGGTGCGGACCCTGGAATGCAAGCAGCAGCGGCTGGCAGTTCCCAGGTGTGCAGGCAGTGGTTGGCAGACCCCAGGCCCACAGGCGGCGGCTGGTGGACCCCAGGCACGGGGTGGCAACTGTACAGACCCAGTGAGGCCGCACAAGATGGCTGGCTGACCAGGTGGTCACACATTCGCATGCACAGATAATCCAGGCAAAGGGGAAGCAGCGGAAAGGACTGGAATCCAAGAGAGATCGGAGCAGGCGCCATTGTTCCCTCTCGGACCCCACCCCCAGGTACAGTGTCACAACTCAGCGACTGGGCTGCCCTTGCACTAGGGAACACCTAAGGCTCCACCCTTAACTACGTAACAGCCGCGACCAGACCAAAAACAAAACAAAACAAACAAACAAACAAACAAACAAAAAACCCCACCAAAAATGGCTGAAACTGGAGAACAAATGAAATCCCCAGAGCCAATTCCTCTAAGCCATGAAGAGATAGCCAACCTATCAGATGCACAGTTCAAAGCCCTGGTGATCAGGATGCTCCCAGAATTAGTTGATTTTGCTCACAAATTAGATGAAAAAATGCAGGCTACAATACATCAAATGAAGGAAGATGCATGGGGAACTAATAGAGATGAGATGAAAACTGGGACTCAAATCAATGGAGTGGATCAGAAGGATGAAACAAACAACCAAACAGAAAACAAGGAAGAAACAAGAATTCGAAAAAATGAGGAGAGGCTTAGGAAGCTCCAGGACATCTTTAAACGTCCCAACATCTGAATTATAGGGGTCCCAGAAGGGGAAGAAGAAGAGCAACAAGTAGAAAAGTTATTTGAACAAATAATAAAGGAGAACTTCCCCAATCTGGCAAAGGAAATAGACTACTAGGAAGTCCAGGAAGCTCAGAGAGTCCCAAAGAAGTTGGACCCAAGGAGGAACACGCCAAGGCACATCATAATTACATTAGCCAAGATTAAAATGAAGGAGAGAATTCTAGAAGCAGCAAGGGATAAGGGGACAGTCACCTACAAAGGACTTCCCATCAGACTGTCAGCTGATTTCTCAAAAGAGACCTTACAGGCAAGAAGGGGCTGGAAAAGAAGTATTTGAAGTCTTGAAAGGCAGGGAGCTACATCCAAAATTGCTCTATCCAGCAAAGCTGTCATTTAGAATGGAAGGGCAGATAAAGTGCTTCTCAGATAAGGTCAAGTTCAAGGAGTTCATCATCACCAAGCCCTTTTTCTATGAAATGTTAAAGGGACTTATCTAAGAAAAAGAAGATAAAAAATAGGACAGTGAAAAGACAGCAAACTCATAGCTATTAACAACCACACCTAAAACAAAAGCAAACAACTAGAACAGGAACAGAACCACAGAAATGGAGATCATATGGAGGGTTAGCAACAGAGGAGTGGGAGGAGGAGAGAGGGGGAAAAGGTACAGAGAATAAGTAGCATAGACGGTGGGTAGAAAATAGACATGGGGAGGGCAAGAATAGTGTGGGAAATGTAGAAGCTAAAGAACTTATGACACATGGACATGAACTAAAGGGGGGGAATGTGGGTGGGAGGGGGTGTGCAGGGTGGAAGGGAATGATGGGGGAGAAATGAGACAACTGTAATAGCATAATCAATAAAATATATTAAAAAAAAGAAATGACTTCAGAGCTAGAGACAGGGTTCAAGTCCCATTCCTTCCACCAGTTAGCTCTGTGACCTCAGACAAGATGCTTAGCTTTGCTGTGCTTCTGCTTCCTCATCGATAAAGTGAAAATAGTGCCCTCCTTTTGATGCAGACACCTGCCTGCAGTGTCCGCGTCATTATGGATGAAATGAGACATTCGCACGGACTACCATGCCCGGTGGAGGAAAAGGGACAGCATAGCTTTTCTCTCCAGGGGAGCAAAAGCCTCGGCCCTTGCTTCAACGAGCTTTTATTGTCTTACTGGGCACATTACATGAAGGTCCTCATTAACCATGCACAGTTTCACTTTAGGTGGTTACCTTTTACAGACAACAAAGGAGATGATGCCGCTAATGACATCACAGAAGGATATTTGCAATTGAAAAAGGAAAAGTGGTTGAACCAGTTACACTGGTCCTTGCAAGGTTTAGCATGGATTTTAGGAAGTTATAGGAAGCACTTGCTGTCTCAAATCAGGGTGAGGGAGTTTTAGCAAAAGCAAGACTCAAAGTGGCCTAGGTACAAATGCAGGCCTGATTCCCCATGGAAGAACCCATCCGGGGGTGTGGGTCCTGTGCATCTCTGAGTGGGAGCTGGGCCCACGCCACGCAGAACGGTCTCCCACATCCCTTGGTTTGTGGTGAGGGTTACATGCAGAGCACCGGCCCAGAGGAATCCGAGGTAGTTAGGCAGTGATGTTGACCCCTCATATCTGTCTCTGCAGCTCTGAGCCCTCCCAGGCTCTGCTGCATTTTTGGAAGCCCTGTATGTCCATCTCCACCTGGACACCTCCCTGCCATATCAAACTCAGTCTTCCCCCCAGCCAGCTCCATCTCTGTTCACACCTCACCATCTTCCTACTCAGACTGGGAACCTCAGGGTCAGCGTTTGCTGCTCACTGTCCCTTACACCCCAATAGCTAGCCAGTTCCCACATCCTATGGGTTTACCTCCATGGCCTCACCTGAGCCTTTTCTCATTCTGTTCCTACCTGCCTCTGGGGATTGGCCTGGTGAGGTTTCCTTTGCGGCGCTGCCTTCCTGCATGTGACCACACCTGATGTTTAAGTCTGGGGGGCTGGTGCTAAGATCACTGAGCCATGGGAATTAAGCCAGGAGGTAGTAGACAAGTCAAGGGGGATGAGATAAAGGCTGGGGAACTGAGGGGAAGAAGGGGTGAGGACAGAGTTGGGGCACAAACAGAAGGCAGGCTGGCAGGCAAAGATGGAGAGGTCAGGCTTCGCTAAGGTGCGAGTGGGGCGGGGCCAGACCCACTCTGTAGACAGGGGGTGTAAGTAGTAGTGCGCCCTTTTCTTACAGCGCTGGGAGGGCTGCCCTCCCAATCCCACTTCGCCCTGGCTCACTGCTTCTTGCCCAGCGGTTGCAACAGCCTCCCAACTTACATCTTTCAGGAACCCTAGCCACAGTTTACATGTTTAAACTTCAAAGAGTATTTCTGATTGTGTGACTTCTGATAGAAGGTTTTAATGATTTTCCTTTGCCTATTGAACAAAACCCTAACTCTTTCCTGTCATTCAAGGCCTGCTCAGTCTGGCCCCAGCCTACCATTCAGCCCTCTCTTTTGCTACTTTTCAATTGCTCTGAAATTCTGTAGATCGCTATACTGCTTGTATGATGGGTCAGCATGTTTGGCTCTATTTGGAGGTCATTTCTCTTCTCTAGAGAGAAGGGAAAAGAAAAGGCCATCAGTCTGGAAGCTGCAGTGCAAACCAGCCTCTGTCTCCATCTGGTGTTTGCCAAACAGATCAACAAATAAATAGATGGCAGAACAAAGCTGCTGGAGTTAGACACCTGGGTTCAAAAGTCTGGTCAGGCACGTGAATCACCTTACTGCCTCCTCATCACAGCCCTGTGACTTTACTTATTCATTTTCAGAGAGTGAGGAAGGGAGGGAGAAACAGAGGGAGAGAAACACTGATGGGCAAAAGAAACATAGATCTATTGCCTCTTGCATGCCCCCTAAAGGGGACCTGGCTGGTAGCCCAAGAAGGTACCCTGACTGGGAATCGAACCTGTAGCCTTTTGGTTTCAATTTGTATGTTTGAATCAGGATCCAATTTGTATGTTTGAATCATCCACCGTGATTGTTGTTAGTATGTGTTTTAAGATGATTTAATCTTTTGTTTCCTTGCAGTGTATTTGCTGAAGAAATTGGGTTTTCCTTCAGTGGGTTTTGTCTGGTCTGAATTTTGCTGGTTGTATCCCCGTAGGATAGTTTAATGTGTCCCTCTGTCCTCTGGTTTTATTGTGAATTGATGGTGGCGTGTTGTCTCATTGGAAGAGTGTTTCTCCTCGATGTTGGCTTTTGATGCTTGTTACCTGGATACACTGGTTTACTGGGGTTGCAAAATAGTTTCTGCCGGGACTTCCGGCCAAGATGGAGGCGTAGGCACACACTGTGCCTCCTCTCACAACCAAAATTAAGGACAACACATATTGAGAAACAAGAGAACAACCAGAACTGATAGAAAATTGAACTGTACAGAAGTCCAACAACCATTCATCGAGACTGGTAAGAGGGGCGGAGTCGCGGCAGGAGAAAGTGGAGGTGCAGACCCAGGAACGCAAGCAGCAGCGACTGGCAGTTCCCAGGTGCACAGGCGGCGGCTGGCAGACCCCGGGCACAGGGGGGCAACTGTGCAGACCCAGTGAGGCCGCACAAGGCGGTTGGCTGACCAGGTGGTCCCACATTCCCTCGCGGAAACGGTCCAGGCAGAGGGGAAGTGGCGGAAGAAACTGAATCCAGGAGAGAGCGGAGCAGGTGCCATTGTTCCCTCTCAGACCCACCCCCACATACAGCGTCACAACCCAGCGACTGGGCTGCCCCACACTGGGGAGTGCCTGAGGCTCCACTCCTCACTATGTAATAGCCTCGACCAGACTAAAACCAAAACAAAACAAAACAAAAAAACCCCACCAAAAATGGCTCAAACTGGAGAAAAAAAATGAAAACCCCAGAGTCAATTCCTCTAAGCCGTGAAGAGATAGCCAACCTATCAGATGCACAGTTCAAAGCACTGGTCATCAGGATGCTCACAGAAATGGTTGATTTTGCTCACAAATTAGATGAAAAAATGCAGGCTGCAATACGTGAAATGAAGGAAGACGCATGGGGAACCAATAGAGATGGGAGGAAAACTAGGACTCAAATCAATGGGGTGGACCAGAAGAAAGAAACTAACAACCAAACAGAAAACAAGGAAGAAACAAGAATTCGAAAAAATGAGGAGAGGCTTAGGAACCTCCGGGACATCGTTAAACATCCCAACATCCGAATTATAGGGGTACCAGAAGGGGAAGAGGAAGAGCAACAAGTGCAAAACTTATTTGAACAAATAGTAAAGGAAAACTTCCCCAATCTGGCAAAGGAAATAGACTTCCAGGAAGTCCAGGAAGCTCAGAGAGTCCCAAAGAAGTTGGACCCAAGGAGGAACACACCAAGGCACATCATAATTACATTAGCCAAGATTAAAATGAAGGAGAGAATTCTAGAAGCAGCAAGGGATAAGGGGACAGTCACCTACAAAGGACTTTCCATCAGACTGTCAGCTGATTTCTCAAAAGAGACCTTACAGGCAAGAAGGGGCTGGAAAAGAAGTATTTGAAGTCTTGAAAGGCAGGGAGCTACATCCAAAATTGCTCTATCCAGCAAAGCTGTCATTTAGAATGGAAGGGCAGATAAAGTGCTTCTCAGATAAGGTCAAGTTCAAGGAGTTCATCATCACCAAGCCCTTATTCTATGAAATGTTAAAGGGACTTATCTAAGAAAAAGAAGATAAAAATATGACAGTGAAAAGACAGCAAACTCACAGCTATTAAGAACCTCACCTAAAACAAAAGCAAACTAAACAAACAGCTAGAACAGGAACAGAATCACAGAAATGGAGATCACATGGAGGGTTAGCAACAGGGGTGTGGGAGGAGGAGAGAGGGGGAAAAGGTACAGAGAATGAGTAGCATAGATAGTGGGTAGAAAATAGACGGGGGAGGGCAAGAATAGTATGGGAAATGTAGAAGCTAAAGAACTTATGACACATGGACATGAACTAAAGGGGGGGATGTGGGTGGGAGAGGGTGTGCAGGGTGGAGGGGAATGATGGGGGAAAATAGGACAACTGTAATAGCATAATCAATAAAATATATTTAAAAAAATAGTTTCTGCCCTTTGGCAGCGCATTGGTTCTTATTTGCTTATTTAAGTGGACATTCCAAATATTTTCAGTAAATTTACTGAGTTATACAATCAACAACATCAAGCATTTCCATCACCCCAATAAGATCTCATTTAAAGTTCATTCCAAGCCCCAGACAACCACCATTCTGACATCTGTCTTTCTCAATTTGCCTTTTCTGGACATTTCATATAAATGGAGGCATGCAACATGTGGTCCCGCGTGAGTATTCTTAATCCTCAAGCGCATCTGAGTCACAGTGGGAACTCTTCTAAAACCTGGGTGCCTGGAACCACCCACCCTCCCACCCAAAGACTAACTCAGGTGGTCTAGAATGGGCCTGTGCCACCAGCTGTCTGGAAAAAGCCCCAGGTGACTCCAATGTGCATTCCAGGTGGAGGGCTCCTCTTTCTCCACCTTTGCTAAAGAGTGGGCCACACCTATGTCTCTACTCCCTCACCTCCCGCACAGATCATGACCTTGACAATGTGGTTTCTGCTCCAACCACATGGAACCAAAACTACTCTGGCAAAGGCCTTCTAATTGCTAAGCCCAATAGCCATTTCAGCCTTTCTTTTTCTTCTTGAAATCCAAACACCCACTCCCTCCTGGGGCTGCTTCTCTCTTTGACAGCAATGCCTCTGTGGTCCTTTAAATACTGGTGTTTCCCAGAGCCCTCCTCTTCTTCCCTGACCAGGTGATCTTACCACCCCCTCAACACACCTGCTATGCTGAGTCACTCCCCAGCCAGGGTACAGCTGGCTCTGAGTGAGGAATGGGAGCCACTTGCAATAGCTATGGGAGAGAATGTGGGGAAGGAGGGCCAGATTCAATTATAGAACTGTGGCTGAAGGTAGGGGATGAGGGGTGAAGACTGGGCTTTGGGGAAGAAGGGCTGGACTTCTTCTTCCCCCTGTTTCTCAGAGTAGAGCAAGGCAGAGTATATGGCGTTAACTTCAACTTGGAGCAAAAGTGGGGGAAACAAATCCCAACCCAACTTCCTCACACGCTATTGAATTGTCTTTCTTCACCTGGGTTTCTATGAGGCTGCCGATCTTCTCTTGGCCGACAGATGGCGATGATGCACCGTGCCTGAGCTTGGCCTCTCCGGTCACCTCTCGGCCGACAGGAGTGAAGGGCCCATTTACTCGTGGGTAGAAAGAACCTTAGAGACCACTATGTCCATAACTATTATTTTACAGACAAAGGATTCATCCACATTCCTGAAACTCCTGGAGCTATCTCCCGCAGCGATGGGGCTCAAACCCTACTTCCCTGTTTACAGCTTCCTTGTACCGCTCTGGTCTGTAGAAAGATGAGTTTGTTGAAACATCAGGTGTGGGAGGGTCTCCATGTCAGAGGGCCAAGTCAGAGGGACCTCCCGTCATGACCACAATGCCTGGCTGGTCTGACTCTGCCACCAGTTTCCTGTGTGACCTCAGCCTGCATGCCTCTCCTCTCTGTTCCTGTCTCCACCTAGAAAAACTTCCAGTTATAAAACACTTGGCGCTACGAGAAGCCTGGGATGAAAAAGGCACGCAGTTCATATTCTACTGCGGGCGTCAGCTCCGAAATGACTGACCCTTCGGTGGGGGCAGACCGGAAACGCTGCAGGGCGCCCTGGAGGCGCCGTTCGCTTCTCTCCTAGCTGCTGATCCAGTACTAAGTCTGCCAGACAAAATGTAGGACAGTTAAAATTTGCATTTCAGATAACCAACAGATAATTTTTAACTGTACGATATGTATGTTCTAAATATCGCCTAGGATATATTTATACTGAAAAAAATCTTTGATGTTTGTCAGAAATTTAACTAGGCATTCTGTATTTTTATTTGCTCAATCCAGCAACACTGACCAGGCCAGAGGGCCCACCCAGCACCCCAGTCCCTCTCCCAGGACCCCCAGATTCTTCACCCTGATTGGCTAGTGCCCATTTATGCTGGTTTGTAAATGGAATTGACACTTGAACAACACGGGTTTGTACAGTGTGGGCCCACTTGTGTGTGGATTTTTTTCAATAAATACCTATACTGTTTTCAATCCATGGTTGGGAATCCACAGGTATGAAGGACCGGCTGTATGCACTGATCTACGCCATTCTATACAGGAGACTCGAGCATCTGTGAATTTTGGTATTGGTGGGGGAGGGGTGGTCCTGGAAGCTACCCCCATTGACACCAAGGGACAAATGAAGTTCTGAGGGAGTCAACATTATGTGGGAATTTTCAGTTGCACAGTGGGGGTTGCCACCCCCAACCCCTGTGCTGTTCAAGAGTCAACTGTGTTTTGACAATCACCTCTGGCTACAGGAGAGGCAGCCACATTACACTCTGTCTTCTCTCTGTCTCACAGACCTGACACTCCTGCTGCCCCCTGCCACTCTGGCCGCCCTGGCAGATGGCTGGATCCAAGAGGACTGTCCAGCCTTCAACTACACAGCCTTGGTCACAGGGCCAGCCACCTCTCAGGCGGCACTGTGGGCCAAATCCCCAGGGCTACTGGCTGGGAGGCCTTTCTTTGATGCCTTCTTTTTGTTTTGTTTTTGTTTTTTTAATATATTTTATTGATTATGCTATTGCAGTTGTGCCATTTCTCCCCCATCATTTCCCCCACCCTGCACACCCTCTCCCACCCACATTCCCCCCTTTAGTTCATGTCCATGTGTCATAAGTTCTTTAGCTTCTACATTTCCCATACTATTCTTGCCCTCCCCCTGTCTATTTTCTACCCACCGTCTATGCTACTCATTCTCTGTACCTTTTCCCCCTCTCTCCTCCTCCCATGCCCCTGTTGCTAACCATCCATATGATCTCCATTTCAGTGGTCTGTTCCTGTTCTAGTTGTTTGCTTAGTTTGCTTTTGTTTTAGGTATGGTTCTTAATAGCTGTGAGTTTGCTGTCTTTTCACTGTCATATTTTTGATCTTCTTTTTCTTAGATAAGTCCCTTTAACATTTCATAGAATAAGGGCTTGGTGATGATGAACTCCTTGAACTTGACCTTATCTGAGAAGCACTTTATCTGCCCTTCCATTCTAAATGACAGCTTTGCTGGATAGAGCAATTTTGGATGTAGGTCCCTGCTTTTCAAGATTTCAAATATTTCTTTCTAGCCCCTTCTTGCCTGTAAGGTCTCTTTTGAGAAATCAGCTGACAGTCTGATGGGAAGTCCTTTGTAGGTGACTGTCCCCTTATCCCTTGCTGCTTCTAGAATTCTCTGCTTCTTTTGAATCTTGGCTAATGTAATTATGATGTGCCTTGGCATGTTCCTCCTTGGGTCCACCTTCTTTGGGACTCTCTGAGCTTCCTGGACTTCCTGGTAGTCTATTTCCTTTACCAGATTGGGAAAGTTCTTCTTTATTATTTGTTCAAATAAGTTTTCTACTTGTTGCTCTTCTTCTTCCCCTTCTGGGACCCCTATAATTCAGATGTTGGGACGTTTAACGATGTCCCGGAGGTTCCTAAGCCTCTCCTCATTTTTTCGAATTCTTGTGTCTTCCTCGTTTTCTGTTAGTTTCTTCCTTCTGGTCCACTCCATTGATTTGAGTCCCAGTTTTCCTCCCATCTCTATCGGTTCCCCATGCGTCTTCCTTCATTTCACGTATTGTAGCCTGCATTTTTTCATCTAATTTGTGAGCAAAATCAACCAATTCTGTGAGCATTTTGATGACCAGTGCTTTGAACTGTGCATCTGATAGGTTGGCTATCTCTTCACGGCTTAGAGGGATTGACTCTGGGGTTTTCATTTTTTCTCCGGTTTGAGCCATTTTTGGTGGGGTTTTTTTGTTTTGTTTTGGTTTGGTTTTAGTCTGGTCCAGGCTATTACGTATGAGGGGTGGAGCCTTAGGTGTTCCTCAGGGCGGGGCAGCCCAGTCGCTGGGTTGTGACGCTGTATGTGGGGGCGGGGTCTGAGAGGGAACAATGGCGCCTGCTCCGCTCTCTCCTGGATTCGGTCCCTTCCGCCACTTCCCCTCTGCCTGGACCGTCTGCTTGTGCGAATGTGGGACCACCTGGTCAGCCAGCCGCCCCGTGCGGCCTCACTGGGTGTGCACAGTTGCCCCCCTGTGCACCTGGGAACTGCCAGCCGCTGCTGCCTGTGTTCCTGGGCCCGCACCTCCGCTTTTTCCTGCCGCGACTCCGCCCCTCTTACCGGTCTGGATGAGTGGTTGTTGGACTTCCGTACAGTTCAATTTTCTATAAGTTCTGGTTGTTTTCTTGTTTCCAAGTATTTGTTGTCCTTAATTTTGGTTGTGAGAGGAGGCACAGTGTGTCCGCCTACGCCTCCATCTTAGCTGGAAGTCCTCCTTGATGCCATCTTTTGCCCTGTCAGGTCTCCTGGTTTTTCCCTGAGGGATTAAAGCTGGTGCCTGTGGCCAAAGTGGCCGAGGTTCAGGGCTCTGCCCACTGCCTACTGCTGGAGGAGCAGGTGGTCCTGAACATGCTGGCGTGGTGCAGTGGAGTCGCCAGCTGTGCTGCTGCAGCTGTAGAGGCTGCCAGGGGGGCTGGCTGGGCTGAGCATGTGGCAGGCACCGGGAAGACCACACCAGGCTTCCAGCTGGTAGAGAAGTATGGACTCCTAGTAGGTGGAGCTGCCTCTCACCACTACAACCTGGGACGGCTGGTGATGGCAAAAGACAACGATGGCACAGCAGCTGGTGGTGTGAAAAAGGTGCACATCTGGCCCCTGCCCTGGCCCTGCTCCAACTCCCCCCATCACAGTGCTTCCCCAGAGACCCCAGGTCTCCCAGAGACCCCGGTGAATAGTGATGGCCTGGGAGTTGGGGGGTGAGACTCCTGAATCCCTCAGTTGCTCCATCTGTAAGGCGAGGGGTTGGACTTGCTTCTTTACAAACGTTCTTCTGCTGGGATTGGCGTTCAGAAGCGAAGGACAGACTGTGGGCAGTCCAGCGCTCATGGCTCTCCAACCTTGGGCAGGCCGCTCTTGAGTCCCTGTGCCTGTTTCCCATTTGTGAAAATGTTCTTCCATTTTTAATGTTCCGCGTCAAATTCAACTCAGGGGCAAATGCTAAATATTGCTGGTATTTGACCATTTTTAAAGATATTTTAAAAATATTTTAAATTTATTGATGAGAGAGAGAGAGCAGCATCATTTTGTTGTTCCACTTATTTCTGCACTCACTGGTTGATTGTCGTGTGTGCCCTGACTGGGGATCGCACCCGCAACCTTGGAGTATCCGGATGACACTCTAACCAACTGAGCTGCCTGGTCAGGGCTGTTTGGTCATTTTTTCATCCACAAGTGGTAATTTCATGTGGTTTCACATAATATGAAAGAAACCATCCCAATGCCCATTTTCCTCATGAACCCTAAACTTGTCATCCATCTGGGACCTTTCGAATGCTGGTGTCAGCTCACTGTGCTCCTAACACTGCCACCTGTTCTCCCTCTCACCCTTCTGGCCTGTCAGGTGGTCCAATGGGCCCAACATGTGGCCAACTTTGCCCTGAAGGTGGAGGTGTAGTGCAGCAGCCTACAGGAGGCCATGGAGGCAGCGGAGGCTGGAGCAGACCTTGTCTCGCTGGACAACTTCAGGCTGGAGGTGAGGTGGGGACTACTTCCTGGGAAGGAGCTGTGTTGGGGGATGTCTCCTCCCCTTTGCTTGTATCCTGCAGGAGCTGCACCCTACGGCTGAAGCGCTGAAGGCCTGGTTCCCGAGTGTGGGTGGAGGCTAGCGGGGGCATCATGCCGGGCAACCTTCCTCAGTTCTGTGGGCCGCACATCTATGTCATCTCTTTGGGGATGCTGACCCAGGCGGCCCCAGCCCTCGACTTCTCCCTCAAGCTGTTTGCTGGTGGGGACCCTCCGATGCCCCATGCCCGCCAGTCCTAAAGCCAAAGATGGCAACTCTAGCAATGGGATAACAGGGTTTCTTGGGACCCTCAAGGTTACATATCTGTAAGAACAGTGGCCAACAGGACATTCTCAGCGTTGGCCTGAGCTAAGTTCTGACTCAGCCACTTACTGCTGTGTAACCCCAAAGGGCTGACTTTACCCCTGCTCACCTGATGTTTCTTAATCTGCAAAAGGGGTCTAATAAATGATCTGCCTTATGGATTTCTTTGAGTGGTAATTAACACATAGTAAGTGCTCAAGTATACGTTAGAGATTACTGAAGTTCATCTCTCCTAATGTGCACTTTTTTCCCCACACTCTGCCTTCCCTGAAGTCAAGGTTGTCTTTAATTGAGTGGTGTTAGTGGCCACTGTCCACCAGCCACCAGCCATCGTGCAGCCATCATGGTCCATGCATGCAGGTTAGAGATGGAACATGATCATCTCTGTTGAAATAAGTCCCAAAGAGCTCTTTCTACAAGTGTAAAATAGAAATGGTGAGTGGTGAGAAAGCATTGGTCATCGTTTAATCGGTGACTTTCTTTTTGAGTAGTAAATTGTGTGTTACAATGAATGGCATCTTGTATTTGAGGACATGCGGCATCAAGTATGATATTCAGCTAGAACATTCCACTTGGTTGATGTCCTAGTCATACCGGTTATCAAGTCTTTGCCTCTCACCTCTGGCTATTGTTATCACCTCCTTGGTGCAGGTGAGAGCCTCTCTATTCCTCACTTCTTGGGCCCCCGACAGACTTCACCATGCATCTCCCCCAAATGAAAGCCCCCTGTTTGGTGTTAAATGCCTTTTAGGGTCTGGTTCCACGGGACTGTTGGTTGGGAGAGGACAGCTGGTACAGAGCAGCTGGGGCCGGAGCAGAGGTCTGCTGAGGGAGTGAGGGATGGGGTGGGTGGGGGGGGTGCATGTTCAGAGGTCAGATTTCCTTGCACGCAAAGCCAGGACCCAGGGATCTAAGCAGGGAATCTGAATCTTGTTCCCCAAACACACACACTGAGGTCTCGTTCACTTGCATGGCCATTCCTACCGTTTCCTCAAGCCCAGGGCTCATCTCTCTCTAACCCTTCTGGGGTGGCTCTGTGAGGATCCAGGACATGAGGACTCCCTAAGATGAAGGTGGTCGGTCCCCGAAGCGACTCCTCTCAGAAAGGTTCCAGTCTGGGGCTGCCTCTCCCCTCCCAGAACCCACTCTCTTCTCTGCCCTTTGCCAGGAGAGAAAAACAGCTCTCATCTCCAGAGGCTACCTCTCTAGGGGGAAACCGGAGTCCCACTCCGCCTTTAGGGAGATATCCTTCCTTGAGCCCCTTCTCCCACCATGGAGACCAGTGAGGGGCCTGGGAAGGGGGCAGGTCAAGAAAACAGCTGTGAAAGCCCCAGACAGCTCACACGCCTGCCGTGCGTGCGTGCACAGGCTGTGAGCACACAGCACAGACTCACCCAGCAGAGACGCCGGCCGAGGTGGATGCTGCCTTTGGTAATACCCTGAACTGAAGGGGCCATTTTTACAGCACACAGCTCAGCGGTGCCACCTGGTGCTGTTCCTGTCCTCTGATACACACCTTCACCTCTGAATCCTCCTGCCCTTTCTCCAGGGAAAACATGAACAGCTCAGCTAGGCAGGCTCCCCACTCCAGGGAACTTAGATCTCTGAGCCCTAGCTCCTCAGACCTAGAGAGGGAGAACTGAACCCCCAAAGAACCACTTCCGGGTGTCAGGGCAGGACAACTGGGACCCATGGATGAGGTGGGAACTGGAAGGCAAAACCCTTGGGATTTGGGAGGGAAACAGCCTGACAGAAACAAAAAGGAGACGTGTCCTGGGAGTCTCAAACTCAAATGCCTCCAGAACCCAAGCCGATGAAATAAATGGAGGAAGCTGGAATAAGACAAAGGGGAGTGAAAGGTGAAATCTACCGGGCTGCGTGTCAAGCTCACCCTTGAACCCAGAAACAGGTCAGCCCTAAGTCACCTCCAGAAGAAACTGGATTCTGGGCAGGCAACAGCAGCACAGAGGAGGTGGCGCCGGCAAAGCCGCGAAGTTAGGAGTGGCTCGGATTGTTCCATGTAAGATTTGAAGCTGGGATCAGGAGAGGTGAGCTGGCCATGAGTTGGGCTGGGTCCAGACCACAAAATGCTAGGTCAGAAGACTTGGACTCTGTCCGGAGAACAATCAGCTTGAAGCTGGAAAGTGAGATAAGCATATCTGCAGTTAGATCGCATCTACTGTAGGAAGATATGTTTGAGGGGTGGGAGTGGCTACAGGGAGACCAGGAGCAGGAGGCTGAAGCAGCTACTCAGAGGGCTTGAACGTGTGTCGTGGCAGTGGGGTTGGGGGTTGGGGAGGGAATACAGCCAGAGGAAACAGCGGAAACAGCGTCTGCACCGACTCAGAAGGCACGTAGAGCCTGAGGGTTCGGGGCAGCTGGAAGAGTTGGGTATGACTGTGGGGGTGCGGAAACAGTGGGTAGATTGCAAAGGGGAGCCTCATCCTCACCTGGTATTGCCCTATGTATTTGGCTACACTTCCTCCTGATCTAGCCAGCCTGGGACTGGGTTTGGGTGTTTCCTTAGGCTGCCACCCACCCAGCACAAAGCCCATGCCCATAATGGCGCATGTGCCCCCCAAACCAGGTGCTGCTGTTAGCATGGAGTGCATCGCCAGCTCTGGCTGCTGAGTAGGAAGGGAACACATTTTGACTGAGCACCCTTGCTCAGCACAGGTAGGTCTGTCTCCCTCTGTTAACCCTCATGGGGGTGGGTGTCAGCATCTCCATTTTACTCATCAGGAAATGGAGGCTTCATGAAGTTAAGAGACCTATTTAGGATCAGACATCAGATAATGGGACAGGGTTTGAACACCTACTATGTGCCAGGCAATATTCTAGACACCAGATATACATCAATGAGTAAATAGACAAAAATCTCCGCCCTGGTGGATTTTATATTCTAGTGTCGGGGAGGGGTGGAGTAGTGTGGGAAGAATAGACAATGAAAAAAATATCTGCGACCACCAAGCATCAAATCCCCTCATGGCCACCAGAGGGCAATGTAATTCCACCACCTTCCATTTTCTGATACGTCTCTCTGCAGGTTCCAGAGTAACAGACAAGGAGGCTCTGAATATTAAGTGTAGTATCAGTTCAAGAATGAAAGACGAGCCCTGGCTGGTGTGGCTCAGTGGATTGAATGCCGGTCTGCGAAGCAAAGGGTCACTGGTTCAATTTCCAGTCAGGACACATGCCTGGGTTGCAGGCCAGGTCCCCAGTAGGGGGCGTGCGAGAAGCAACCACACATTGATGTTTCTCTCCCTCTCTTTCTCCCTCCCTTCCCCTCTCTAAAAATAAATAAATAAAATATTTTTTTAAAAAAAGAATGAAAGATGAGGAAGGGGTGCAGCGGTGCCTTCTTCCCTTACTTTTCCAGCTTAATCTCCTTATCAGATTCCCATCCAATTGCCCAAGGTATCTCAGTGGTTTTTCAAGGCCCTGTGCACTCCAGAAATCACCAAGCCTGTGTTCACGCACCAACCTTCCTCCCTGCTCTCTTTACCAACCCTCTCACTCCTCTTCCATCTACCGTCCTGCCACCCCCTCGGCTTCCATCTGTTCTAATTCTCACCTGCCCAACCCATCCACCCACCCTCCTTCCATCTACTCATCCCTCCTGCCACACCTCCACTCACCCAGCCCACCAACAGGTCTAGAGGGTCTGGAAAGGCAAGAGGTCACACCAGACTGCCAGTCAGTGAACTCAGAGGGCATGAGGCTTAGAGTGCCAAGGCCAGTGAAAGCTGAAAGCATTTAAGAATGGTAAGATTGTACAAGATCAACAATTAAAATAAAAATTAAAAAAAATAAAATGATACTCCTTAAAAAAAAAGAATGGTAAGATATTTTTAGCCAACTAACCCGTATCTGAAAGCAATTCAACTTTGGATCTTTAGAAAATTCCACCATGGTATTATGTGGTGTAGACACATGTATTGATTTATCAACAGCTCTTCCAGACAGTATGGTAGGGTAAGATTCCGTAAATGGCTAGCACCTCTGTACTTTGTTCCAGTCACTCCTGAGTAACAGATCATTTTGGCAGTTACTCGGGAACATTTAAGACCTGCTCTCTGGGGCCCAAGTATCTCAGCATATAAGACCAAACTACAAAGTACTAAGAAAAGCTGACTACAAGGCTGTGAATAACATCTCTATCAATCGCTGTGCAGGTAATGTGGCTTTCTTATTCCAGGCCTGAAGTGCTCTGTGGGTCAGTAGAATCTAGCACAGCACACCCAGAAAATGATCAGGGGCAAAGAGACCCTTTCACATGTCTCTAGTTGGGTGGGTCCCTGGGTAACCGCTTTTGTCCTTTTGAGACAAAAATTTCAGAAGCCTTAGCACCAGCCAAGAGCTATCCACAGGTCACTTGCTTCCTGATATTTGGCTGCATTTTAACTGAAGGAAAGCATCTTTGTTGTTTTGTTTGCTTTGTACGTATAACATTAATTCAAGCCTGAACTCCGCCTTGAGATTTAATTATTATATTCAAACACATTAGATTTTCTAATGGCTTAATTTTCTTAGAGACCCCTTTGCGTAGCCTTCTGACCTGCCTGCGTCTGGAGTGGTTATTTCCAGGCCTGCTGCACAGCTGCCTCCTTGAGAACCCCCTTCACCATCTGCTGGGACCCCCTCACGTCTTTGTTGAGTTAGATCCCAAGTCTGCTGGATTCCGTGTCTCCCTCTTTCTTGCTTTATCCCTTGCTTCAGTGGGGGCAAAGGATAAAGCAAGTGTACCCTTGATAAGTAAAGGTACATTTCTGAGACTGTGCTAGGTCTCAAAACGTCTTTATTTTACTTTCACACTTTATAGGTTGGATAGAGAATTCGAGATGGGAAGTCAGTTGCTCTCAGTACTTTGCGTGCACCACTGTCTCCCTGGCTCTCACAGCCCTGAGAAGCCCAGCTCCATTCCCGGGCATGACTCTCGGGAAGGATTTCGCCTCTCGGGAAGCAGGCAGGGGCCTTCCCTGGCCCCAGTGCTTCGAAATTCTTGGTCTGGATCTCTTTCATTCGCTGCGTTGGGCCCCATCAGTCTAGAAAGTCATTTCCTATGTGTTTTTTTTTTCCCCTCATTTATTGCAGAAATGTGGATTAAAAGATCTATCACCCAGGTCAAGGAATAAAAGATCGCCCGCATCCTAGGGCCCAGCCCCACCCCAGGCTGGCCCCTGCTCTGGAGGTGTAGTGACCACTGTGACTGGTGATCAGCGTCTTCTTGACTTTCGTTATGGTTCTTCTTGCGTGTCTAAGTCTCTAAGCAATCCAGTGCAGTTCTGCCTGTTTAGGACTTTATGAACATGGACTACACATGACATAACGTTTACCATCTCCACCATTTCTAGGTAGTTCAGGGCTGTTAAGTACGTTCACACATTGTGTTTCCGTCCCCAGAGCTCCTTTCATCTTCCCAGCTGAAACCCTGAGCCCGTCACACACCAGCTCTCCACCCTCATGCCCCGGCCCTGGCGCCCACCATTCTACTCTCTGTCTGTGTGAGTTTGACTAGTGTAGGTGCCTCATAGAAGTGGAATCCTAATGGATTTTTCTTTTTGTGCCTAACTTATTTCACTTAGCATAATGTCCTAGGAGTCTATCCATGTCATAGCATGTGAAAGGATTTTATTTCTTTTTATGGCTGAATAATGCTCCGCTCTGTGCATGCACACACATTTTATTTATCCGTTCATCTATCGATGGGCACCTGCATTGTTTCCGCCTCTTGGCTGTTGTGAATAGTGCTTCTGTGAACACGGATGTGCTTTGAGACCCTGCTTTCAATTCTTGGGGGGCATATACCTAGAAACGGGACTGTTAAATCATATGATAATTCTATTTTTAATTTTTCAAATAACTTCCACACTGTTTTCCACGGTGGCTGCGTCACTTTACATTCCCACCAACAGTGCGCAAAGGCTCCAGTTTCTCCACATCCTCACCAGTGCTCATTCTTTTCCATTTTTTTTTTAGTAGATATCTCAATGGATGTGAGGTCATATCATGTGGTTTTGATTTGCTTTTCTCTGATGATTAGTGATGTTGAGCTATCTCTGGCTACTTTTAGAAGTTTCACTCTATCACTGATTTTGAGCAAGTTGGTTATGATGTGCCTTGGTGTACTTTCTTGTGTGTGAGATTTGTTGAGCTTCTTAGATATATAGGTTTATAATTTTCATCAATTTGGAAATTTTTCAGCCATTAGTTCTTTTAAAAGTTAATTTAATTTATTTAATTTTTTTCCATCACCATCTGCCCTCCCATACTTTTCCACCTCCTCCTTGCCCCGCACGCGATCACCACACTGTTGTCTGTGTCCATGAGTTCTGTCTCTTTCTTCCCTTTTTTGCTCAATCCCTCCACCCAGCAATTAGTTCTTAAAACTATTTTTTTCTGTGTCTCTCCTTCAACTCCAGCTACTCACACATTAAGCTGCAGGAGGTTGTTCACAGCTCACTAATGTGCTTTTAATCTTTAAAAGCAGTTTTTCTCTGTGCGTTTCACTTCATTTCATTTATTTATTTATTTATTTGGAAAAAGGGGAAGGGAGGGAGAAAGGGAGAGAACCATCAATGTGAGAGAGAAAACATCAATCCGTTGTCTCTCACTCACCCTCAACTGGGGTCCTGGCCCACAACCCAGGCATGTGTCCTCACTGGGTATCGAACTGGTGACCTTCTGATTTGCAGGCCAGTACTCAATCCACTGAGCCGCACCAGTCAGGGCTATGTGTTTCATTTTAGATAATTTCTATTGGTATGTCATCGACTCTCTAATCTTTTCTTCTATAATGTCTAATCTATTATTGCCAGTGTATGTTTCATCTCCAATACTGTAATTTTAATCTCTAGAAGTTTGACATGTATTTTTAATATCTCCATGTCTCTACTTAACTTTTTAAACATAGGGGATACAGTCAGAATAGCTATTTTAATATTCGCTACTCATTTGAATATTTGTGTCAATTCTGGGTTGGTGTCTGTTGATTGATTATTCTCCTCAGCATGGATCAGGTTTTGCTGCCTCTTTGCCTGTAGCGTAATCTTTGATCGCTTGCCTGACATTATGAATTTTACTTGTTAAACACCAGATACTTTTGTAATCTGTATGACTTGTCAGACAGGTTCTGAGCAGTGTTTAGTCTCAGGGTTAATTAATAATTTGCCATCACTAAGCCAAGGCCTCCCTGAGTGCCCCGCTCAGGGCCCTGTGACATTTTCCAGTCCGCCTGGTATGAGAAGGCCCTGGCCTTGAGTGAACCCTGGACACACTGCTCCCTCTAATTCTTCAGGGGGCTCTTGCCCTGGCCTTGAGTGGTTTCCTCACACACATGTGCTGATTAGTTTTCTGCTGAGTACTCAAAGGGGCTTCTCTACAGATCGTAGGGTTCTCTGCAGGCAACTCACTCTTCTCTGAGTTCTGTTCTCCCTCCTCCAGCTGCTGTGGTGCCCCTGGACCCTCAGCTGTGTTCCCTCAACGCCAGATGTCCTCCGGGCCCACTTCACTCCCTCTGACTCTGCCTGCAGTTTGGAAATTCTCCAAGCAGTAAGCTGGGCCATCATTAAAGGACACGCCTTGATTGTTTTCCTTTCTCCTGGGGATTTTACTGCTTTTGTTACCTCACTGCTTGGTGTCAAGTGTTTTGAAAACTGTTATTTCACGTTATGTTTGTCTGTTTTTGTTGTGGCTGTGGTGGCTGTTTCAGGCGGAGGGTGAACCCAGCCCCTGGTACTCCACCGTGGGAGAGGCAGGTGCCCCATTTGGTGTTTGTGAGAGCTCCGGGTGGGAGGAGGGGTGCGGGGAGTGGTCCAGCACAGCCAGGCAAGGGCCGCTTCGCAGGCTTCTCTGCTTGAAATGTTTTTCTCAGGCAAATACAATCTTTATTATTTCCTCCCCCATGTTTTCTCTGAAGCTTCTGTCAGATGAATATTGAATGGAATGATACTTCCCCTTGTAACTTTTCTTTCATATTCCCTATTTCTTTGTCATTTTGCTCTACATCCTGAGAAATGTTTAAAACTCCCTTTGCTTAACTTTCTAATTGGGGAAATTTGTAATTTCCAGAACTTTTTCTTTTTCTCCAAATGCAATGTCTTCCTAGAAGCCTCCACTAGTTTGGTGGATGCATTGTTTTATTTATTTGTTTCCTCCGGGGCTGGTTGTTTTGTTTCTTCGTCCCATTGTTCTTGGTGTCTCTGAAAATTGGTGAGAGGAGGCCCCATGACTCTCCTTGGCAGCTGAGGAGGCCCGGTGCCCGGTAGTCTTATCCTTGGAATAGGCTACAATCTCCGTGGGCAGGTGTGTTAATTCATTAAAATACTTCACTTAGATCAGAGGTTCCAGTTTCCCTCTCCACCTGGGTGACCTTGGTGATGTCTGGCGCCGGTTGTGGTTGTTACAACTAGGGGGTGCTACTGACACCTAGCGGATAGAGGCCAGAGATGCTGCTAAACACCCTACAGTGCACGGGAGAGTCTCTTGCAGCAAGGAATTATCATCACTGGCTCAAATGTTAATAATGCGAAGGTGGGGAAAAGCCTGATTTAAGGCCTTCTGAGATGGGGCTGCCCCACCTGAAAGCACCAGAAGCCAAGGTAATGAGGGGCGCTCCACACCCACTTCAGAGGCACTCGCTCAGGGCTCTTTAGGAGGGATCTCCAGCTGGTGGTTCATGAGGCTCATGTGGCCCACAGCCTTGCTTCCTTTGGCTTCTATGAATAAATTAATTAAAAGATATACACACATACTCGTATACGTTGACTATATGTGTGTGAGTGTATATATAGTGGTCAATATTTTGGTTGATTTTACCTAAAAACCCAGATTTTTGGCTTCTGCTGGAAAGTCAAAAGGATGGACGAGTGGCAGCACCAAGGGGCCACCCCATCTGCAGACCGTCATGCGGTCTCTTCTTGCCTCTGTCTCCTGGTCTACGTCACTCACCTGTGTCTCTGGCTTGGCCTCTTTTATGCATGTGAATTCATGGCCCCTGCACTTTCGGGGGGGGGGTGCTGATTTTATTCTGAGGACAAATACTGACTGTGCCCAGGGGTGGCCACATCCCTGGTTCTGAGATAATCTTTTAGTTCATCATCTCGTTTTCTCTCCCATTGGTATTATTACTTGAGAATAATGGGAGAACACCTCCAGGAGGCCCATACCGGCCACAGATGAAGGTGGAGACTTGGGGAGTCACCAGAGCGTGGGATAGCAACAGAGGCCATGGGCATCAGTGGGACTGCCCAGGAAGAGTGCGTCGAAGGGGAGAAAGCAGTCCAGGGCTGACCCTAGAGGAAGGCAGCCAGCAAAAGAGTCAGAAAGGATGGCCAGAGGGCGGGAAGGCAAGCCAGGTATGCGTGGAGTCACAGAAGGCAAGGAACAGAATGTGTCAGGAATGGGATAAAAATGTCTAATGCCCACAGGACACTGAACAGTGTCCTTTGATTAAAAATATGCAGGTTATGCCCTGACTGGCGTGGCTCAGTTGGTTGGCTGTTCATCCCATAAAGGAGAGATTCTGGGTCCAGGCACATGCCTGGGTTGTGGGTTTCGTTCTGGTCAGGGCGTGTGTGAGCAGCAGCCAATCGATGTTGCTCTTGCACATCAATGTTTCTCTCCCTCTCTTTCTCCTTCCCTTCCCATCTCTCTAAAAATAAATAAATAAATCTTTTAAAAAATGCAGGCTATGATTTTGGTGAAAATAGTTTCTGGAGAAGGTTGAAAATGTACAGAAGCTGTAGCAGGTTGCAGCGTGATGGGAAGACGAGAAACTGTGGACTGCTAGAATAGGCAGCTCTTTCCAGAAGTTCGTCTGTGAAGGAGGTAGGACGTCATGTTATGTGGTGAGGGATGGGGAATTAGTTGTTGGCTGTTTTAAGGTGGGAGAGATTCGTGCTTGTTTATAGAGGAAATAGTCTGGCGTGTGTGTGTGTGTGTGTGTGTGTGTGTGAAACTGTATGTTATAACCAGACAAGCACATCTCCACCATGAAACATCTAGAAATGTCGCATAAAATCAAGCAAACATCCTTTAAAATGCACAGCTGTGTTTCAAGAAAGTAAGGGGAATGCCCTGGAGTCACACACCAAGAGGAAGTTGAAAACCAGAGCTGTGTGAGCTGCTAGATTGCTGGAGAGCTTGGTGGTGAAAGGGCTTGAGTTTTACGTTCGCCCAGAGACTGGAGAGGAGGCCTTGCCAGGGGCACTGACCACAGAGGCCCCAAATAAAGGTGACACGCTCAGTGAAAGAGCAGGCTAGAAGAAAACTTTTTTTCGTATCAGCCCAGGGAGCAAAAAGAACCTTGTCTGTCTCACCCTGAGACCCCGGGGCAACAGAAAGTCTCACCTCAGAGTTCATAACCAAGGTTTGCCCTCACCTGGATTTGGGGCTCAAGTTTACACTGTGGTCTCAGAAACCCAAATAAAGTTAATAAATAATGTGGTCCGGCGTTGGTAATACCCCTGAAGCATTCTAGGCAGGAGCAGACACAGAAGCTCTACAGACATGCCCTCAAACTGATCGCATGCATCCCCATTAATGAGGCGCTGCTGAAGCAGAGTTCACAGCCCCAAATTAGAAAGCCTAAGAGGACGCCGTCTGTCATGAATGAGAGTGAGCACCTAGAACTTCAGAACACAGAATGACTGAGTAAAGGACCATACAGTAAGTGTGTTTCAAATGCCTAAAGCTGTAAAGGAAGGACTCACCATGAGAAAGTAGTAAAATGGTGTTAAAAAGGAGAGAAGGGGAGGTCTAAAATAAAGAGAAAGGAGGAAGGGTAAAACCGATGCATCTCTTAGTCCCCCCACTTATTTGTCCTGCTTACCTTGGGCTCCTGTTACATTCTAGACCGTGTTCTGGGTCTGAGAACGTAAAGGTGACTTTGGGGATGGCAGGTTGGACTCCACCTCAGGAAGATCACCTTCATCCATGCATGTGTGGGTGCGTCTTTCATTTTACACCATCCTGAGATGTCACAGCTAGAAAAGTCCCGATAGAGCATCTCGTTCAACTTTCAGCTCTCTTGGTGTACAGAGAAAGAATGTGAGGCCCCGTAATATAAAAATCACTTTTCTGAAGTCTCCAAGTAAGTGAGTGACAGAGCCAGATAGAGAGCCTCGGTCCCTTCCACACTGTTCTGCTTCTGCTGAGCACTGGTGTGCAGGTGTCCAAGCTCTGGACACTGCATCTCTGTTCTGTTTCCCTGGCGGGCTGATCACTCCTCGTGGGCAGGCTCCCCAGAACCCTAGTCCTGTCAGCTGATCCTGACCAGAAGTGACATAGTTACCCAGCTCATGAGTGACAGAGGTGGAACAGGAGTCCTGTCTTGTATCGGTGATGTGTCCCTCCTCATCTCACCCTCCTGCACCGCCACCCCTGCCGCTAGAGAGACCATGAGCTCCTTGAGGGCAGGGACTAGGTCCGATTCCTCCCCGTCCAGGGCCTGGCTCAGGGGTGGTGCGAGGACCATGCGCTGGATGAGTGCACCTGGGGAGAGGTCCCTCTGTCTAGAGGCTTCTCGTTCCCCTGCTGCTCCTTCCTCTTCTGGCATCCAAGGGCTGAGCAGAAAGAGCCGAGCGTTGGCCTCTGCCCAGCCGTATTTCCCTGTGTGGGTGAACTTGGGAGGGTCCCTGGCCAGCATTAAGTAGCACAGGGTCACTGTTCCCTGTGCAGGGCTCAGTACTTCTGGGGGAAGCCTCAGGGTGGCACTAGAATGGCTAACACTTGCTGACTCACCCTGTCCTTTTTCAAGAAAGATCAATGCCTCCAGCAGGGAAAGTCTATTTAGAACTTAGTATCTTTGTTTACAGTGTACTTATTTTCATGTTTTACCTTCTATTTATGGCAAGTGATACTGGTTTTCCATTTACAGAGGTGAGACAAAAAAAGATTCCTTTTAAAATAAATTTATTAAGCAAATAGCAAACCAATTAAAGAAAAATATAAAGTAACTAATAGTACAGGTGGTAAACTGATATGGCACAGACCCTACCATTCATGACTTTAGCTTGGAGTCAGACGTCAGGGAAGTGGAAACGCCTTTGCCTCTGCCCGCCCCCACCCCCACTTGTGCTCCCAAAGAGGTGGCCAGCTGACACAGATGGCTACAGGGCCAAGGACATTTGAGGGCTCCATTTCTCCGTGGTGGTGGGTTATAAGTAAGCCTGCCTGCGGGGGAATCTGTCTCCCTGGAACTCCTCAGCAAGCTGGGAGGGAAGAAAGCCAGAGGCTGCATGCGGGGAGCTGCCCTGCCCTGGGGCAGTGCTCCTTTCTCCATCAGATCAACCTCTGACCTCCTTGGCCCACGCTCTTCACCCCCAGGGGTCCCAAGTCCCCCAGGGCAATGGACCGGTACTGGTCGGAGGCCTAGGAGGAACTGGGCTGCACAGCAGGAAGTGAGCAAGCGAAGCTTCATTCTATTCCCCACCGTTTGCATTACCACCTGAGCTCCATTCCCCTCCCCTGCCCCACACCTCCCCTCATCTGTGGAAAAATTGTCTTCCACAGAACTGATCCTGGTGCCAAAAAGGCTGGGGACTGCTGCTCACCATGGAGGGGTAAGGCTCAGAGGGCTGGGGTGTGGCAGCTTCCAGAGAGAGGATGGGCAGAGGGGCCCCTGGTTCCCTGTGACTCTAGGTCCCAGCTGAAGGTAAGGGAGGCCCTCTCCAGCTTGTCTCCCCAAGTTCGCTGCTGTGAGCTGGGGGTCAAAGTCACAGTTCATAAAGAATAAGATGCTCCTTTGCCTGGTCTTGACGTCTCTTTATGTGTTTTCCTCGAGGGACAATTTGTGGCTCTGGAAGCTGGATGCCTGTCATCTCCTGCTGCACAGATGACACACACTGTGACTGCACTCAGTCTGCTCGTCAGCATCCACGGGACCCCTTCCCTCTGATATTGGCATCTTAGCCGCACAGTGAAGGAAGGTGGAAGCCACTGCAGTGATGCTATGTCATGCCTGTCTTTGTACCGTGAGTTCTTAATCAGAAATGTAATCTTGGCAGCTTTGGGCCCAGAGTCATTGGCGTCTCCATTTCACTGCACTGCAGCCCCTCCCCGCTCCCCCAGGCCGCTAAACAGAGGCAGCTCTGAGATTCCCCTGTGACACAGGCTCTGTCCACACCCAGCCCGCCCAGAGCCAGGTCCAACTCAATTGAAATCCAGATGTAAAAGGACTGGGGCATTCTTCCCTGGCCCAACTGTCAGCTGGGCTCCCAGGCTGCAGCCTCAGGGCCTTAAGGTCCCTCTCAGGTTGGGCCTTCCTCAGAGGTCTCTAGAAGGCCCGTCCTCCAGGCCCTGGGGACTCAGAAACCCACACTAGCTCGGCCTTCACGCCTCCAGAAGGCAGAGATCTGTTCCAGGGTGACATGAGGCTGGAGGCCCCACTCAGGATCAGGGCTACCTGGCCGCTGCCTTCGGGCCTGGGGGCTCCCCAAATTTGCACTGTACTCTAGCCTCTGTTCAGGCTCAGCCCAGCTCACCAGGCCTGGGGCATGGGGTCTTCCTTCCCAGGCCTGGGGCCCCCAAAAGGTGCTGCGGGCTGGGACCTTAGATGGGATCTGGGGAACTAAGGAGCTAGGAGGGGAGTGTGGAGTTGAAGGGGCAGGTGGGGCCGTTGCTTGGGCCTCCAAGGTGCCCCCGGGGGCAGGAGGATCCAGGGCTTGGTCCATCAGCAGGGGGACCCCAGAGCCATACCAGTCCTCAGAGCGCTCTCGGGGGGTGCCGGTGGGCTCAATCCACAGCTCTCCCCCAGGGCGCCAGACCAGGGTGGGTGCATGGGTGCTGGAGTCCGGTTGCAGAGAACGGCGGAACAGGCGCTCAGCCAGCACTGCTGTAGTGAGGAGGAAGAGGGCAGCCAGGACAGCCAGGGCCAGCATGATGGGGATGCAAGGCCCGCAGGGCAGTGGGGGCCATGAGACCAGTTCCGATGCAGGGGGCCCCTCCATGTGCCCAGAGGGCTGCTGTGGAGTCCAAGGCATCTGGAGAGACAGGAGTCAGGAGAGGAAGCACAGCCTAGAGAGGGGAAGAGGCAACAAGTACCCAGACAAGATGGAGTAGGGAAGCAGGTCAGGGGTCTGGGAGTCTGGCCTAAGAAATAGATCCACCCCGGGACAGGAGCAGGGAGAACTCACAAAAGGCTGGAGGAGTCCCCCGGAGTTGGGTGTCAGGAGCACCACCAGGCCTGCAGCCTGGCCCTCCCATTCGGAACCCCAACCCCCTCCTAGAAGCCCCATTTTCCTCCCTGTCCCCAGGAGCTTCAGACAAAGCTCAAAGGGTCCCAAGGGTGTCTTTTCTCCCATCTCCTCTGGTCTTGCTGGGCCTAGAGAGGAAGTGGTGGGTACTGTTCCCAGAGATTCCCACCTACAGCGGCTGGCTTCAGTCTTCTGTCTTCAGGCTCCTTTCTCCCTTCGGAGCAGCTCTTCCCTGTGCTGTGGGAGGGTGCAGAGCAGTGCCTCAGATGAGGGCGGAAGGGAGGGCACCACCTGTTGCTGGGCAACTGTGCCCCAACTCCCCTGACCCGAGGAGTGTTTCTAAGGCAACCTGGGGGATGTGGTCACTGTGGTGAGCAGGCGGGTTCCTGGCAACAGAGGTGGGGCCGGAATGGGTAGTGGCTCTGTTGAACTTGGTGTCACCCCATAGTCAGGCCCCAGAATATTCACCCAGAGGCCAAGCAAGGAGACAGAAACTCTGTCCCGTCCATGTCCGTCCCCCACTCCCTCCACCATGGCACTAAGGCACCAAGGCACCTGCTCTCACCGCGGCACCGCTGCCCCGTCCCTGTCCTGCCCACTGAGCCCCGCCAACCCTGCTCTTGCCATCCAGCCCACACATGACCTCCTGCTTCAGCTAGCCTCCTCCAGTCTTTTCATGGACATACATCTCCATGTCTTCAGATCATTTAGCTCCAGTTTTTGTTAGAAAATATCTGGCCCTGGCTGGTGTGGCTCAGTGAATTGACTGACGGCCTGTGAACCAAAGCTTAGCCGGTTTGATTCCCAAGTCACGGCACATGCCTGGGTTGCAGACCAGGTCCCCAGTGGGGGCATGTGGGAGGCACCCGCACACCACTGTTTCTTTCCCTTTCTTTCTCCTTCCCTTCCCCTCTCCCTAAAAATAAATAAAAATCTTTAAAAAGAAAATATCTGTGAGGTGAAGCTTGGGTAACAACAATATCAGGCCTCTGGAAAGAGTCCAGGGGAGTCCAGGGTCAAAAACAGTTGTGGGCGTGCCTCCACGACTCGGAGCATTGGCCAGCTTGGCCCCTTTCTCCTGCTGCTGAGGGTGGGAGGAGCCTGGGGGAGGCACAGTGGAGTGTCAACAGCTCGGGGACTGGAGTCCTTTCAGATTGTCTAGTTTGACTCATTCACTGACAGATGACAGGTAAGCCCCAAATAAGGGAGGTGTCATGTCCAAAGTCACATAGCCCATGTACATAGGAGGGGCAGGGGAAGCATAGATAGAAATTCCTGGTCTGGCAAGCTTCCTGAATATAACACAACTCTGACTGAGTACTAGTATTCTGTTTTGCAAAATGACAGCCCTTTAATGTGAAGGACTACAAAACTGTGTTGAAATGTTAGTGTCTCACAAAAGGGGATCACAGGGGCAGCCTGACTCAGATCGCTCTGCCCTGGCGGTTTTGAGGAAAGGGCCGGAAGGGGCCCAGAATGCGACAGGGGTGGGAGTCAGTGGAAAGGAAGAGCCCTGTGGCTCTGGGCCTTACGACATGCAGGAACCTGATGAGACTAGAATTTGAGGAGATTATAAGCCTTAAAATCTGAACTTAATACCACTGAACTGAACACTTAAAAATGGTTAAGACAGTGAATTTAATGTTATATGTATGTAGGTCAATAAAAAAGTATTTTAAAAAGTCCATATAAATAAATAAACATGAAAATTCTTATGTACGGTCTCTTTCAATTAGTTTTTCTTTCAATAAAAATAAAAATAAAAACACTAGAAAGGTAAACATTATTAAAAACCAGAAAGATCAAACATGATTTTTCTGTTTCTAAGTTTCAAACTGGGGTTTTGATTCTTAACAGTTTTTTATGACTTAAAAAAAAACAAAAGGGACTTCCGGCCAAGATGGAGGCGTAGGTGGACACACTGTGCCTCCTCTCACAACCAAAATTAAGGACAACAAATATTTAGAAACAATAAAACAACCGGAACTGATAGAAAATTGAACTGTACTGAAGTCCAACAACCATTCATCCAGACAGGTAAGAGGGGCGGAGTCGCAGCAGGAAAAAGTGGAGGTCAGACCCGGGAAAGCAGGCAGCAGTGGCTGGCGGTTCCCAGGTGTGCAGGCGGTGGCTGGCGAACCCCAGGCACAGGGTGGCAACTGTGCAGACCCAGTGAGGCCATGCAAGGCAGCTAGCTGACCAGGTGGTCCCACATTCGGGCGCAGATAATCCAGGCGAAGGGGAAGTGTCAGAGGGGACTGGAATCCAGGAGAGAGCGGAGCAGGCGCCATTGTTCCCTCTCACACCCCACCCCCACATACAGCGTCACAACCAGGCGACTGGGCTGCCCTGCTCTGGGGACCACCTAAGGCTCCACCCCTCACTACGTAACAGTGACGACCAGACCAAAAACAAAACAAAACAAAAAAACCACCAAAAATGGCTCAAACCAGAGAACAACTCAAAGCTCCAGAGGCAATTCTTCTAAGCCATGAAGAGATAGCCAACCTATCAGATGCACAGTTCAAAGCACTGGTCATCAGGATGCTCATAGAATTAGTTGATTTTGCTCACAAATTAGATGAAAAAATGCAGGCTACAATATGTGAAATGAAGGAAGACGCATGGGGAACCAATAGAGATGGAAGGAAAACTGGGACTCAAATCAATGGAGTGGACCAGAAGGATGAAACAAACAACCAAACAGAAAACAAGGAAGAAACAAGAATTCGAAAAAATGAGGAGAGGCTTAGGAACCTCCGGGACATCGTTAAACGTCCCAACATCTGAATTATAAGGGTCCCAGAAGGGGAAGAAGAAGAGCAACAAGTAGAAAACTTATTTGAACAAATAATAAAGGAGAACTTCCCCAATCTGGCAAAGGAAATAGACTACCAGGAAGTCCAGGAAGCTCAGAGAGTCCCAAAGAAGTTGGACCCAAGGAGGAATACACCCAGGCACATCGTCATTACATTAGCGAAGACTCAAATGAAGAAGAGAATTCTAAAAGCAGCAAGGAATAAGGGGACAGTCACCTACAAAGGAGTTCCCATCAGACTGTCAGCTGATTTCTCAAAAGAGACCTTCCAGGCAAGAAGGGGCTGGAAAGAAGTATTTGAAGTCTTGAAAGGCAGGGACCTACATCCAAAATTGCTCTATCCAGCAAAGATGTCATTTAGAATGGAAGAGAAGATAAAGTGCTTCTCAGATAAGGTCAAGTTCAAGGAGTTCATCATCACCAAGCCCTTATTCTATGAAATGTTAAAGGGACTTATCTAAGAAAAAGAAGATCAAAAATAGGACAGTGAAAAGACAGCAAACTCGCATCTATTAACAACCACACCTAAAACAAAAGCAAACAACTAGAACAGGAATAGAACCACAGAAATGGAGATCATATGGAGGGTTAGCAACAGGGGAGTGGGAGGAGGAGAGAAGGGGAAAAGGTACAGAGAATAAGTAGCATAGACGGTGGGTAGAAAATAGACGGGGGAGGGCAAGACTAGTCTGGGAAATGTAGAAGCTAAAGAACTTATGACACATGGACATGAACTAAAGGGGGGGAATGTGGGTGGGAGGGTGTGTGCAGGGTGGAGGGGAATGATGGGGGAGAAATGGGACAACTGTAATAGCATAATCAATAAAATATATTTAAAAAAAAAAAAAAAAAGCTTAGCCCTAGCTGGTATGGCTCAGTGGATTGAGTGCTGGCCTGCAAACCAAAGGGTTGCTGGTTTGATTCCCAGTCAGGGCACATGCCTGGGTTGCCAGCCAGGTCCCTGGTAGGGGCATGTGGGAGGCAACCACACACTGAGGTTTCTCTCCCTCTCTTTGTCCCTTCCTTCCCCTCTCTCTAAAAATAAACAAAATCTTTTTTTTTAAAGCTTAAAAAATTTTAACTGGTTCCTCAAAAAATTAAACATAGAACTACCACATGATCCAGCAATTATACTCTACGTACTCTACATATGTACAAAAGAACTGAAAGCAGAGACTCAAACGGATGTTTGCACAGCAGTGTTCACAACAAGCCAAAAAGTTGAGACAACTTAAATGTCCATCAGTGGATGTGAATGGATAGACAAAATGTCACACACACACATGCACAGAGTAATATTATTCAGGAATATAAAGGAAATTCTGACATGTTATAAAACATGGATGACCCTATAAGACATTATGCTAAATGAAATAAGCCAGTCACACAGGACAAATACTGTATGATTCTGCCTATATGAGGTCCCTAGCATCGTTAAACTCATAGAGACAGGAAGTAGAATGGTGGTAGCCAGGGGCTGGGGGAGTGGGAGAAAGAGTAGTTACTTTTTAGGGGGTAGAGTTTCAGTTTGAAAAAATAAAAAAGTTCTGGAGATGGACAGTTGCAATGGTTGCACAATTATGCAAATATGCTTAATGTCACTGAACTGCTTCCACTTATAAATCATTAAAATGGTAAACTTTATGTTTTGTAAATTTTACCACAATAAGAATTTTAAATAATACTATAGAAAATTGAAACATAGAAAATTATTCCCCATAATCTCCTTACTCCCCAATAAACCTGTGTTTTTTAAAGTTTTTAAAAAGATTTTATTTATTTATTTTTAGAGAGAGGGAATGGAGGGAGACAAACATCAATGTTCCAGAGATACATTGATTAGTTGCCTCTTGCACGCCCCCAACTGGTGACTTAGCTGCAACCCAGGCATGTGCCCTGACTGGGAATCAAACAGCAGTCTTTTGGTTTGAGGATTGGTGCTCAATCCATTGAGCCACACCAGCCAGGGCAAACCTGAATTTTTTTTCTATAGGCTCTGCAGGCTGTATATCAGAACTCAGGTGTCCTGACTTCCAGGTTTCTCCCCCAACCCCCACCCAAGAGTTTCTGAAAAAATGGAATTAGGGTGCTACTCAAGGAGTCTGTGAAATAGAGAAGTCTCTGGGACAGAAATGTAGAAAACAGGTCCTTGAGGGGGTGTGTTCTCAGTTGCGAGGTGGATGCTCCAGGAGCCAGGTGTTCAGGAATGAGCTTGGCTATGATTGGAATCAGTGAGAGAAAAAAAAATGTATTTCTTTGTAAACTGGGCAGGCGGCTGTGTGAGGCTGAGTGCAGAGTTCTGTGCTTGGTGCTATCTGCTCCTAAGTCTATGTGGTGGTTTCAAAACGTGTCTGCAAATTTCTTAATACTCCTATCCTAAGACTGGGTTTAATCCTTGCCTTGTGGATATAGGCTGGCCTTGGTGACTCACTCCAGTGGAATATGACAGAAGTGAAAGCATGGCTTTCAGATCTGGCCTGGGCGTCCTCCACCCTGCCCCTCCATGCATGCCCTTAGAACCCAGTTGTCACGTGTGAGGAAGCCCAAGACACCTGTAGGGGCCCTGGTTAAAGTCCCAGTTGGAGTCCCAACTGACAGCCCACTACCCAACCCCTTAATGAGCAGCTCTTCAGATGACCCCAGCCCCAGCCTTCCCACCACTTCAGCTGATGCCTAGTAGAGCAGAGGTGAGCTAGCCCAATCTTGGTCATAGGCCTTTGCTTTTCATCACTTGAATATTTCCTGCCAATCCCTTCTAGCCTGCAAAGTTTCTTTTGAGGAATCAGCTGACAGTCTTATGGGAGCTCTCCAGTAGGTAACTAACTGCTTTTCTCTTGCTGATTTTAAGATTCTCTCTTTGTATTTAACCTTTGGCATTTTAGTTATGATCTGTCTTGGTGTGGGCCTGTTTGGATTCATCTTGTTTGGGACTCTCTGTGCTTGTTGGACTTCTATGTCTATTTTCTTCACCAAGATAAGGAAGTTTTCTATCACTATTTTTTTCAAGTAGGTTTGAATTTCTTGTTCTTTCTCTTCTCCTTCCAGCACCCACCTGATGCAAATGTTGGCATGCTTGAAACTCCTTACACTATCCTCATTTTTTTTGGATTATTGTTTTCTTCTTGCTGTTCTGATTAGTTGTTTTTTGCTTCCTTATATTCCAAATGGCTGATTTGATTCTCAGTTTCATCCACTCTACTGTTGATTCCCTGTAAATTGTTCATTTCAATTAGTGTATCCTTAGTTTTTGAATGGATCTTTTTTATGCTGTTGATGTCCTCACTAAGTTCATCGAACATCCTTATAATCAGTGTTTTGAACTCTGCACCTAGTAGATTGTTCTTCTCCATTTTGTTTAGGTTTTTTTTTGTGTGTGTGTGTGGAGTTTTGTTCTGTCTTTCATTTGGGCCATGCTTCTTTGTCTCCTCATTTTTGCAGTCTCTATGTATTTGTTTCTATGTATTAAGTAGGACTGCTACATCTCCCAGGCTTGGCAGCTTGGCCTAATGTAGTGGGTGTCCTGTAGGGTCCAGTGTCACAGCCCTCCCTATTACCCAAGCTGGATACTTAAGGTGTGCTCACCATGTGAGTTGTGTATACCCTCCTGTTGTAGTTTAACCTTGATTGTTGTTGGCATGTCCAAGGTCAGCCACCATCTGTGTTCTGTCTGGAGTCATACACAGAGTGTATAAGTTACAAAGTGATCTGCAGTTGGTTGGTACCTGTCCTGGGCTTGCAGGTGACCTGGCAAGGCCAATCTGTGAACCAAGGCTGGCTGCTGTTAGTGCTGGGCCTGAGGCAACTTAGTGAGAGGTACCAGGCTTGCTGAAGCCAGATGCTGTTTGAGAGAATTTAGAAAAATCTGAAGCATGGGCCAAGACAAGCTGTTCTTGTGGAAAGCCACTGGAAAGCTTGGGTGGGCCTGAAAGCTGGGTGGGGCCAGGCTGCAGAGAATCACCAGGATGGGGAAAACAGTGTGAACCAGATTGTTGGAGTGTCAGATACAGTGCCCACCTGTGGGCTCTGTCTCGGGGGAGGGCTCAGAAAAGAAACAATGGTTTCTGCCAGCACTTCTATCTGGGAGAAAGCTGCCCCCCCCCCCCCAGCTCTCACTCTGATGCCAGAAAATTCAGTTCCTTCCTATGTGTTTCTGATGCCTTTCAATCTGCTGTCTCTGCACTGGAGCTCAGAAAGAGTGAGTCTAAGTAAGTCTGTACATGGGCCCTTTAAAAGGAACTACCTGGGACTCCAAAAGTTTTTGTCTTCCACAGCCTCAATCCCTGCTGGTTTTTACAGCCAGAAGTTATGGGGACTTACCATCTTGGCACTGGAACTCTGGGCTGGGAGGTCTGGTATGGAGCTGGGACCCCTTGCTCCTGAGCTCTCCCTGCCAGTTTTTATGTGCCACGCGTGGATTGAGACCAGCCTGTTCTGTGTCTCTGCCCTTCCCACCAGTCTTGATATGGTTTCTTCGTTAATTCTCTAGTTGTAGGACTTCCATTCAGCTTGATTTCTGCAGCTCTTAATGATGGTTGTTCTACAGTTTACTTGTAATTTTTATGTGGTTGTGCAAGGAGGTGAGCCATGTTTACCTATGCTGCCATCTCAATAGGAAGTGCATATTTTTATATATTGTATTTTTATATATTTGTGTAATGTTTCATAATAAAAATCTCTTTTACAAAAGCCATCTCTCTCTCTAAGCTTATTTATGTCTTTCTGAACTAATAGCATATGACCTCCCAGTTTGCTGACCTGGAAATGTGTGGAATAACCTGGAATCTTTCCTCTTTCCTACCCTTTTCCCCAGCCAACTGGTCCAGGTGACTGTACATGTAAAGTACTCTGAAGATACATCTGCTCCTTCCCATCTCCACAGCCACCACCTTATTCAACAGCCTCCTGACATAGTTTCCCTTACTCTCATTTCTCCCCTGTCCTGGTCAGTTCCAGGTTAATCATTTAAAAAGATAGTTCTGATGCTATCACCTTCCTGCTTTAAAGTTTTTTTTAAATATATTTTATTGATTATGTTATTAGAGTTGTTCCACTTTTTTCTCCCTTTTATCCCCCTCCACCCTGCACCCCTCTCCCACTAGCATGCCTCCCCACCTTGGTTCATGTCCATGGATCGAACACGTAAGTTCTTTGGCCTCTCCATTTCCTATACTAACCTTAGCTTCCCCTTGTCTATTTTGTACCTACCATTTATGCTTCTTATTCCCTGAATCTTTCCCCCCATTCTCCTCCCTCCCCCTCCCCACTGATAACCCTCCATATGATCTCCATTTCTGTGATTCTGTTCCTGTTCTGGTTGTTTGCTCTGTTTGTTTTTGTTTTTGTTTTTAGGTTCAGTTGTTGATAGTTATGAGTTTACTGTCATTTTACCGTTCATACTTTTGATCTTCTTTTTCTTAGATAAGTCCCTTTAACATTTCATATAATGTTAAAGGCTTGGTGATGATGAACTCCTTGAACTTGACCTTATCTGAGAAGTGCTTTATCTTCCCTTCCATTCTAAATGAAAGCTTTGCTGGATAGAGCAATCTTGGATGTAGGTCCTTGCCTTTCATGACTTGGAATACTTCTTTCCAGCCCCTTCTTGCCTATAAGGTCTCTTTTGAGAAATCAACTGATAGTCTTATAGCAGGAGTGTCAAACTCATTTTCACTGGGGGCCACATCAGTCTTGCGGTTGCCTTCAAAGGGCTGAAATAATTTTAGAACTGTATAAATGTAACTACTCCTTAACTGTTAAGGAGTTGAAATTACATTTGACCCTTCAAAGGCAACTGCAAGGCTGATGTGGCCCCCAGTGAAAATGAGTTTGACACCTGTCTTATAGGAACTGCTTTGTAGGTAACTGTCTCCTTTTCTCTTGCTGCTTTTAAGATTCTGTCCTTATCTTTAACCTTGGGTAATGTAATTATGATGTGCCTTGGTGTGTACTTCCTTGGGTCCAATTTCTTTGGAACTCTCTGAGCTTCCCGGACTTCCTGGAAGTCTATTTCCTTTGCCAGATTGGGAAGTTCTCTTTTATTATTTGTTCAAATAAGTTTTCCATTTCTTGCTCTTCCTCTTCTCCTCTGGCACCCATATGATTTGGTTGTTGGAATGTTTAAAGTTGTCTCAGAGGTTCCTAAGCTTCTCCTCATTTTTTAAAAAATTCTTTCTGTTCTGGTTGAATGTTTATTTTTTTCCTTCTGTTCCAAATTGTTGATTCAAGTCCTGGTTTCCTTCCCTTCATTGTTGGCTCCCTGTATATTTCACTTTATTTCATTTTTCATAGCCTTCACTTTTTCCTCTGTCATGCAACCATACTCAACCATTTCTGTGAGCATCCTGTTTCCGAGTGTTTTGAACTGTGCATCTGATAGGTTGGCTATCTCTTCATTGCTTACTTCTGTTTTGGGGGCTTTGATCTGCTCTTTCATTGGGCCATATTTTTTTGTCTCAGAGTGTCTATTACATTGTAAGGGTCGGAGCCTTAGGTATTTGCCAGGGCAAGGCAACCCATGTTGCTGTGTTGTAGGGCTGTATGGGGGGGAGGGGTCCAAGGGGGAACAATGCTGCTTGCTCAGCTCTAGGCCAGCTTTCAGTCACTTCCCCTGCTACCACAAGCAAATTGGGCCCTTCTGGTGCTGATTTCCAAGTGGGTGGATTTGTGTGTGTTCTAGGACCCTATGGGTTTCTCCCATGAACTCTCCTATGAGACAGATTTTTTTTTTTTTTCCCACCGCTGCAATTCCCACAAGTTTTTATAGCCAGAGGTTTTGAGGCTTTATTTCCCTGAGCTGGAAACCTGAGTTGCGTGGTCTGTCTTGCTCTCCAGTTGTTCCTCCCAGTTTATCCACATGCAAATGTGGGACCACCTGGTCCACCACCCACCACCTTGCCTACCCCAGTCCTCCAGCTGCTGCCTTGCTGAGAGTCCTCTCTGCCCCTCCTACTGGTCTGGATGAATGTTTGTTCTTTAACTCCTTGGTTGTCAGGCTTCCATACAGTTTGATTTTTCTGGAAGTTCTGATTATTTCTTATTTTTAAATTTGTTGTTGTCCTTCTTTTGGTTGTGTGAGGAGATAAAGTGTATCTACCCATGCCTCCATCTTGGCCAGCTGCTTTAAAAAATTTAAGGGCCTACTATTGCCTAAGTAAGCACACACGACCTTAAGAGTCTGGCTCCAAACCCACCTTTCCAGTCTCACACACAGACAAACTCAAGCTCCCTGAGACCACTGTTTGCCTTCCTCATGTGTGTTATTTATTTAGCCACCCATCCAATAAATACTCAGTGATGTGGTACTTTACTGGGTGATGGGGATACAGTATTTCTTTCCTCTTAAGATTGTAACACTCCTCTATCTGGCCAACTTTTACTAGTCTGTCAAGACTCCGCTAAAACATCACTACTTTGGGAAGCCTTCCACGACTTCTCCAAAGTCTGAGATCTGGAGTCCTCTCTCTGTTAGGTGGGAAGGGTGAGCAGGTAAGGCTTGCCAAGAGTAAATGATGCTTATTTATTCACCCAGGATCTCCTAAAGAGTGACTCTATTTCTGGGATTCCAAGGAAAATTATCAGGAACCAACCAAGGTGGATTGGCCTGGACTTCCAAAAAAAAAAAAGCAGCCAAGCTAGGTCGACTAGCAAATGCATCATGCTGGAAGTGTGGCTGGATACCTCATTTTTGGGAAGGGAAGCCAGCGTGGGTTGGAGAGTGTGTAGATGGGGGTGCTCCCACATTTGGATGCATGGGCTCATGCTCTTGTGTGCCTGGGCATGTCAGAATCCCTGGGGATGAGCTGAATGGAGCTGCAGTCAGTGGCACAGCTGACTATGCTGTGGCGAGTTTGGCTACTCTTGTATATGGAGCCCCCTTAAGGACCTGAATGCAAAATGTGAACCCTAAACTGAGTTGGGAACATTCGGGCTACTAGTAAAATCACAAATCCAAGTAATATTTATTATCTACTGCGTGGCATGTACAGGGATTCAACAGTGAACAGTCAGACATGGTCCTCGTCCTTGTGGGGCTTACTTGAGGGAGTGAGCAACCAGGGTCTTGAGCCCTAGAACCAACATGGCCCAAGCTCGTGCTAGTCTCAGTATACGCTAGTTATGTGTGCCTTCCTTCTGTGTGTGAGACTAGGAAGACTTCCTGGATAAAACACTCTGATTTATTTGGGGATGGGCAGACAGGGGAAGGGGAAGAAGCAGGCTTTTCCAGCAGTGCACCCTCTCTGAGCAAACATGTGTTTACAAAACTGGAAGCTACAGTTCTGTGCTATGTTCTGTCTAATCAGAAGGTCCAGGTGATGCCAGGCCTGGTGTACATGATCCTCAAAGTAACAGAGATTTGGGAGGTTGGTGAGCTACCCACTGGAGTTCTGCTCACTTGCAGCCTAAAAGAGTTGCTAGTCTTGCAGTCTTTTAGGCTGCAAGTGAGCAGGTGCTGCCTTCACTTCTGCTTGGGTCCCCTCTGCCCAATTTAGCTGCTCTATACCTCAAGAGTTCTCTGTAGCCCTAAACGGAAGCTGAAGCTCACAGTCGCCATCAGGAGATGAATGAGACCTGTTGGATCTCAAGGAAGAAATCAGTTGAGCTCAGTATGGGTAGGAGTCCCATGTCCACATGGCCACTTGTTGCAGGTCTCATTTCTCTGTCATGAGGCCATTTGGAGAGTCACCAAGGTCCATTCTAGATTGAGGCTTTCGGTACCCAGCATCTGACCCTACATTCCGTGATACATTGTTGCCCAGTAGATGTACCCTCAAGAAAGAAGGGCCCCAGGGGCTACCACATCTTTTCCCAGCTCCTGTGTGTAGGGAGCCTGACCATACTCAGCTTCTTAGTCTGATTCTGGTAGAGACAAATACTCTCAAGAAAACATTAAGCTCCATACACTCCAAAACATACCTGGCCATCACTGGCCATCAGGAAGGTTTATGCCCTCCATGGGCTGTTGGCCACCTGAGATCCAACTGGAAGACCCACTTGCATCCTGGTTCCAGGAGATGCCTCCATCCTCTAGCACTTCTATCCCAATGCCAGGGGCCTTAGCTGGATCCTGAATGCATCATTCCACTGCTGGCCTTTCTATATGCAGCAGGACTGGTTGGCCAAATTTTATTTATTATTATTTCATGTTATGAATTTCACCCTTTTAAAGTGTACAGTTCAGTGGTTTTAAAGATATTCACAAGACTATGCAACCATCACCACTATCTAATTCCAGAACACTTTTATCATCTCAGAAAGTAGCCCTTTAGTAGTCACTCCCCATTGCCCACTCCCCGATTCCCTGACAGCCAGTATCTGCTTTCTGTCTCTATAGATTTGCTGATTCTCGACATTTTATGCGAATGTAATCATATAATATGTGGCCTTTCGTCTTTTCATCCACGATGTAGCACAAATCAGTACTTCATTTTTTATAGCTGAATAATATTCCAGTGTACGAATATACTGCATTTTATCCATTTATCAGCTGATAGACTTGTGGGTTGTTTCCCCTTTGGGCTGTTATGAGTAATGCTGCTATGAACACTTATGTATGGGTTTTAATTTTTTTTTTTATTTTAGAGAGAGAGATGAAAGGAGAGAAAGAGAGAGAAATATCAGTCTCTTGTGCCACCCATCCATGCATTCATTGGTTGATTCCTATATGTGCCCCAATGGGAGATCGAAAGCACAACCCTGTCATATGGGGACAAAGCTCCAACCAAATGAGCTACCCAGACAGGGCTCCCGTATAGGTTTCTACGTGTTTTCAATTTCTCTTTGGTGTATACCTAGGAGTAGAGTTTCTTGGTCATATGGTAACTCCCTATTTAACTTTTTGGGGAACTGTGAAAATCTGTGTAAATCTGGGTGGCCAGATTTACATCTGCTGAGTTTATCCACTTCTCCTTATTTTCTCCCAGAACCTGCCGATAGCACCAAAAGCTCCACACCTTCTCACTCTACATTGTTGAGTACCTCTGTGAACCTGGCTTCTGGGCAAAATGTGGAGGCCACTCGCTTCAGGAAAGAAAAGAATCCACAGCAGGCTCCAGGGAGACTACTGCAGGAAGACTGCTTTCTTCCTGCCATGCTCATGCCACCCATTCTGGCTGAAGCCCGAAGACCTCTTTTTATGCCATGTTAATATGACTGCAATTCTGGAGCTTAGTTTTCACGCTGCCTTCATCCACATACATCCAAGGCCCATCTCAACACTGCCTGCTGAGCATGGTGTGGTCTGACCTTGCCACGCTTATCTGGGATCAAGTGGCAGCCAGGGACAGTAGGGGAGGTGATCAACTCAGGAGGCTCTTGACTCATGGTCCAGGCCACAACATGAGCTTCAACATTCTGCTGAGGGCTCCAAGCAGAGTGTTGGGGAAAGTTACTTTGCCCTTCAAAAGTTCAGCTTCAGCAGATACAGGAGTATGCAGTCAATTCTAAACTTCTGACCAGACAGAATTTAAACCTTAATCCCAGCTCATGTGCACTCTGAAAAGCACAACCCAAAGTAGTAAGAAACAGAGAAACAGGCAACAGAGAGCCACATTTTATACTCGGAAACTGAGGTTTAAAGGGCTTCAGTAGCTTGTTTGGAGTGACCAACTGTCCCACTTGCCTGGGAACATCCTGGTTTTAGCACTAACATTCCATGTCTCCAAAAACCCTTTAATTCTGGGCCAACTGAGAAAGTTGGTCCAGGTTATTTGAAGTTACATAACTCATGTGCCGGAGCTGAATTCAAACTCAGATCTAACCATCTCTAATATCCTCTTTCCACTAAATGAATGATTTACTGAGCAGGTCAATCATATGAAACATATTCAGAGCTTCAGTGAAAGAGTGCAGGTACTTCTTGTTGCTTTCCCCTTCACACTTGTCCTCTCTATAGTGGGGCCCAGCCCAGCTGAGAGTTCCAGCCCTTACCCAGGGCCATCTTGCTGCCAACAGGGAACAAAGACAGGATTGAGCTCAGGAGAGTTTCATCACCGCCCAGACCTGGCCAGATCTCACCTACCTGGCTGCCCAAGGTACCAACAGTCAGAGATTCCAGCCTTGAGAGCTGTGAAAAATAAATTAGAAAAGTCTCAAGTGCCCCCTCTTTGTGGAAATCTGAGGAGGTGGAAGTCACATGGGCTTTGGAACCAGTCGGCCCTGGTATTAAATCTAAGCTGCCCAGCTTAACAGCTGTGAGACCCTTGGCAATCTATTTAATTTGTGTCTACATATCTATTTTTCACAAATCACCAACTGGAAGTTCTGTTGGGAGGATCATATTAGATAGTTTATATAAAGCACCCCATACAGTAGGCATTCAACATTTGGGTCCCCTTCCACCTTGATCTAGCATTGCTTCTCATCTTTGAAAGATTATATGGAATTTGCCTCTTCACATTAGGGATTCACCTTAAATCTTTTCTTTCTTTTTTTTTTTTTTTAAGATTTATTTATTTATTTATTTATCTTTAGAGGGGAAGGGTAGGAGAGAGGGAGAGGGAGAGAAATATCAATGTACGGTTGCCTCTCATGCGTCCCCTGCTGGGAACTGGCCTGCAACCCAGGCATGTGCCCTGACTGGGAATCGAACCGCGATCCTCTGGTTCGCAGGCCCGCGCTCAATCCACTGAGCTACACCAGCCAGGGCTCTTTTCTTTTTTTTTTTTTTTTTTAAATATTTTATTTATTTATTGTTCTAGAGAGAGGAGAAGGGAAGGAGAAAGAGAGGGAGAGGAACATTGATCAGCTGCCTCTCGCATGCCCCCAACCAGGGGCCTGGCCCACAACCCAGGCGTGTGCCCTGACCAGGAATTGAACCTGTGACCCTTTGGTTCACAGGCCAGCACTCAACTCACTGAGCAACACCATCCAGGGCTTAAATCTTGATACCATTCAAGACTGCTTTACATTGACCATCAAAATCCCCAGGCTCTGTGCCTTACCTTTCTCCCACTCCATGTGCTGGTCCATCTTATTGACACATTTTCCTGGAGTCCATCACTGACTACCCCCGACCCCTGACCTCAATCCACTTCCTCCATAACCTTGACTATGTAGTGTATTGCTTCAGCCCCTCTCTCTCCAGCACTTGTCAACCTGGTCCTTCTGCCACCCCTTCCTCATACATTTTCCCTGGACCAACACAACTACCTTCCTTTTGTCCTATCCCAGGTTAGTGAGTTCTATGGGAGAAAAATCACACAACTCATTACATTTAGTGTCTCTGACTCCACCTGGTTGCTCAATCATCCTGTAACATGGATCTGGCAACTTTCTCTCTCTTACCTACGTACAGTTGCTCCTCCAAACTCTTCATAACTTCCCTAAAGAACTCTGCCCAACTCCAACAACTCTCTCCACGAACCAATAGCCAGCCTCTTCTTCTCTCTGCATAAAGAGAGCAGGAGCTCCAGCTCTCTACCTTGTTGATTCTCAGCCTCCAAGAGTGGTATTGGCCCCCTTTGCCCCTTATCCCCACTCCAGCAGTAGATTAGTAATTAGAAAATAAACATCGTGCTCAGATCTTGGCTCCACTCGTGGCTGGCCTGGGGATTCTTCTTGGTTTCCTTCAGTTCGTACAGCCCTAATCCGCCTTGCTGCTTTTCTTCTGTAGTGAAGGAAGACGTGTCTCACTTTGTACCCTCTGCTGATCGTCCTACCTTGTTCAAATATCTCCACTCCTCCTATGCCATTGCTCCAGCTATAAATGACTGCACATCTATGTGCTTAGCGATTTGCTAAGTGCATTTTTATATCTCGTTTAAACCTCTAAAATAACCCTTTGAAGTGGGTCTTATTCCTTCTTTACTAATGAGGTTCAGAGACTTTAAGTAACTTGCCCAAGATAGTGGCAGAGCTGGACCTCAGCCAGCTTCTCTCTCTGTTCATTGTGCAGTCCTGGCATCTGTGACCAACCTTGCTGGCCGTGGGCAGGATCCTCATTCCCTCCTCTGTGCCTGACTGATCTGGATCGGCTGGCACTGCTCATTCACTGCACTCTGCAGAGCTCTTCCTTTAGGTTTGCCCCTCAAGGTGGTTCTGAGCCCCTGTAGGGCAGGACGCTTCATTTCCATACCCAAGTGCCCTCTATAAATGCTTTTGATTGCATTAAGTTCAAGCTATCTTTGCCTGTGTATCAGTGTTCTGTGATTAGAGCATTTTGCCCTTATTCTTTTATACATTGAGTGGACATGAAAAAGTGATGATACTAGAGAAAAGATACAAGATCTCATAAACTTGGTACAATAGGAACAAAGTTGAGAAAGTATTGTGGATGCTAAAGTCAGTGACTCTGGCCTCAGTTGGACATGCACTGGGCTTTGGTTGGTCTGGAGAATGTTCAATTGAGAAGGAAAAGCACAAAATTGAAGCATATGTATGGAATGCTAGCAATACATGATTAAGGTTTACAACTAAAACATCAAGGATAATTAGGAATTTTTTTTTTTTTTTTAGATAATGTGTTTTTATTTATTTATTTATTTATTTATTTAAATTACTTTTTTTTTTTTTTTTTTTAGTCTTTAGAGGGGAAGGGTAGGAGAAAGGGAGAGGGAGAGAAATATCAATGTAGGGTTGTCTCTCGTGTGTCCCCTGCTGGGAACTGGCCTGCAACCCAGGCATGTGCCCTGACTGGGAATCGAACCGCGATCCTCTGGTTCGCAGGCCCGCGCTCAATCCACTGAGCTACACCAGCCAGGGCGGATAATTAGGAATTTTACGTTGTCTCATTTCCACAGGATTTCCACTCCTTAGAATGAGACTCTGGTCTTACCTGTGCTCACTTGATACATAGAGAAAATGCTTCCTTGGCACTCACCATGCATACGTGTGCTGGAGCTTTACTCACATTAACCGTTAAATTCTCACAGCAACCCTGGGACACAGGTACAGTTTTCTTCTTCTCCTCCTCCTTCTTCTTTAAGATAAGAAAACAGAAGCAAGAGAAGTAAAATAACTGGCCCTGGCACATGGCCTCTCAGTGGTGGCAGCTGGGTTCCCACAGGGCCCGTGCTCTTCACCAGGACTCCACACTGCTCTGTCTAATGCACTTGTGGAACACGCCATGTGCAAGAGCAGATGACTATTTTGAAACTTATGTGATGTATATAAAAGAGGCCAAATCTGCTCATATTTTTAGATAAATTCTTTCCGAAACAAATCAAGAACAAGTGTGCGTTGGCAGAACGATCTCAGCTTGCTCCCACTTGGAGAGTAGCCCATTCAGCAGAGGTGAGCACTGGGTCTGGCTGAGTCTCACCTGCCCAGATGGGTGGGGGCTTCATCCCTTCGAATATCATATTGTCACATGTTTAGAGAGTGATTATTCTTTGTGAGGAAGAAAGCAAAGGAGGCAAAGGGAGGATGAACTAAACAAAGGGTGGGAGAGTTGCGGTGGATCAAACAATTCAGTAAGAAACGTGGAGACTGAAAGCAAAAACATGGAGGCTCCAACAAAGCTGCCATGTCAATGGGCCTCAATGAGAGAAACTTAAAACCAGGTTCCCAAGTGACTGTAGCTGCAGTCCTCCAAACCGACCTACGTAAAATTCTTTTTCAAGTCTTATTATGCATTTGACAACATCTGTAGAATCTGAACTCAAGCTAAGCCACAAAATGAAGCTACCTGTGAGAAAGATCATGGCTGCCCAGATTGCCTTGACCTGGAGACCAAAAAGAAAGGCTATGTTTTGTGGAAGTCTGCATGGAGAAGAGAATAAACACTCACTCAGTACATAGCACATGCCAGGTCTGTACCAGAAGATTGACAAAAGTTTGTTGGTCTCATTATCTCCAGTTTACAGATGAAGGAACTCAGTAGGTCATGAAGCAAGTAAGGGCTGGAGTCAGGCTTTCAGTCCGTATCTCTTTATAATACAATAGTCTGTCAGTGAATTCTTACTTAGTACATTGCTACAGGTTTCTGACTTCAAAAAATCATTAACTCATCTTGTAGCATATATGTATGTGAAATTATGTTATATACCATCAATTAATATGTTATATGTCAATTATATCTCAATTTACAAAAATGATTAGCAATGTACTCACCCCTCCAGAGTCGGGTCTCTGGCACTGCTCTAGTTACTGCCCTACAGGTGTCCTGGCCACTTCTGGCCTGACGGTTTCAAATTGAGTGCTGGTTTATAAAGAACCTTACCCTCAGAGTAGTAGAGCTCTCATTATTTTCAAGGTTTTTGTTTTTCTTAAGCTGCAGTTCATAACAGGAAATTACGTGCCGTGCTGTGGGCCACTACAACAGTACACAGCATTTAACTGCAACAATATTTAGCCTTGGGCATGTGATGCTCTCTTGTTTTCTTTTAAAATATCCTGGTATTGAACTGTTAAATTGATTTCATGGCCCACTAGTAGGTTAAGACCTACAGTTTAAAAAACATTGTCCATGCTCTGGCTGGTGTAGCTCAGTGGATTGAGCGCGGGCCTGCGAACCAAAGGATCGTGGTTCGATTCCCAGTCAGGGCACATGCCTGGGTTGCAGGCCAGTTCCCAGCAGGGGACACACGAAAGGCAACCATACATTGATATTTCTCTCCTTCTCCCTCTCTCCTACCCTTCCCCTCTAAAGATAAATAAATAAAAATCTTTAAAAAAATTAAAAAAAAAAAACATTGTCCTTGAAGAATTTGGTTGATCTTGAGACTTCTTCTTCTCATTTTACAAATGCAGAAATATAGGCTCCAAAGAATGAAGTGACTTCTATAAGTTCACACAGCTAAGAAGCATTGGATAGAATCTCAACCTGGAATTCTATCTTTATGACCAATATTCTTTTGTTAAAAGATTTTATTTATTTAAAAAACAAGATTTTATCTATCTATCTATTTATTTATTTATTTATAGAGAGATGGGAAGGGAAGGAGGAAGAGAAGGAGCAAAACATGGGTATATGAGAGATGCATTGATTGGTTGCCTTTTGCACACCCCCAATGGTGGGGGAGCGGGGCTGGCCTGCAATCCAGACATGTACCCTGACTGGGAATCAAACCCTGTGGTTCTCAGGCTGGTCTCAATCCACTGAGCCATACCAGCCAGGACAATGTCCAGTATTCTTCTGAATACAGAGCTTCTCCAGAGGAATTGGAAATAAGAAACTAAAGAAAACCCAAATACAACCCTGCAGGAAGAGAGACGCGGATGTGTGAAAAGACAAAGGAGGACCATGTAATGGGAGTCTCACTGCACCCTAGGCATTTGATAGTCATTTATGGTGTACCTGCTGGGTGCCAGCTGAGATGCAGGAGCTGGGAATTCAGAGATGGATAAGACAGTTCCTGCTTCAGAATGTGCTCGGGCCCCAGCCCAGTAGTTCAGTTGGTTAGAGTGTCATCCTGAAACACCAAGGTTGAGGATTAGATTCCCAATCAGAGCACATACAAGAATCGACCAATAAATAAGAAGAACAAAAAATTGGTGTTTTTCTCTCTCTCTCTCCCCCCTCTCTAAAATCAATCAATAAATATTTTTTTAAAAGAAGAATGTATTCAGATTCAGTAGGAGGCTTCCATATAAACAGATAAATTACAGTGCAGGGTAAGTAGAACCAGGCTAGTGATGTGGGAAGGAGACCAAAGAAAGGAATGAGGAACTCTGTTTGAAGTGGAGGTGCTGGGAATGAAGGGACCCAAAGAGTTTGTGAGAGAAGGCTGGTTGGTGGTATAAGGGGATGGTGGTGGTAGTATGGGCTGAATGTCTTGAGAGTAAAAGATACTGAATGGGCAGAAGGAGGAGAGCCTTTTAGGCAGCTGGAGTAGTGTGAGCAAAATGCAGAGACTGGCATGGGGGCACAGGGCACACAGGTAGAGGGTGGAGGGACCCACTTTGCAATTTAGTGAAGTCGCTTCTGCTCGCTAGACTATTCAGTGGAACAGTGAAGGGTGAACAGAAAAGCAGTGTTCACAGTTGTTTTTGTGGTAAAATCCTTTGTTCAGATGAAACCACCACGAAGGCCCAATGTGTAAGTGAGGAGGTAGAGAATTTTTGTGGAAAATTAACAGGAAGCATACATGCCATTGTTTGGAAATATTTTTTGAAAATCCTTGATGGAGATAAAGGGGCAGATTGTCACTTTGGGGTCTGAATTTGCACCAAGACTTTAAGAAGAAGACAAAGCTGCTTTGTCTGAGAGAAGGAGTAGCTCTCAGACAGCACAGGAGGGCAGGAGAGAGGGACCCAGTGAAACGAGGAAATATCCACGCAGCTCCTGCTATGGCCTCCCACTTCGACAATTACCCACCCTCCAGTCCATTCTTCCTATATCAAAACCCAGAGTAGGTAATCCTCTGAAAAGGCAAAAACCTTTAATGGCTTCCCTCACTTTCAGAAGGAATTCAAACTTGTCACAGTGGCCTCCCAGGCCCTGCCCCCTCTGCCCCCAGGGCTGCCGCCCAGATGTCACCTCCTCACCTCGGACAGGCTTCTCTCACATACTCCAGCCACCCTGCCCTCCCTGCTGTTTCTGACTTCATCCCACACACTTCCTGCTTACATCTTTGGTGCTTGTCCATTCTCTCTGGTCTACTCTTCACCCAAATATCTGTATTTCTCTCCATCATTTCAATCAAATCTCTTCACAGATGTTACCTGAGCAGAGGACCCCCAGCAGAGGAACAGCCTCTCCGTCCCTCCTCATGCTCTCCCTCCACTTTGCTTATTTCTTCATAGCACATATCGTGCAGTAACGTAGTTGTTCATTTGTCAGATTGCCCACACTGGAGGGCAAGTTCCCGGCAGGTAGGATTTGACCCTCTTCCTTTGTGTTCTTTCCAGCATCTAGAATGGTGCCTCCAACATAGATGCTCCATAAATGTGTGTTGAGTGAGTTGCTTTGCCAGGGGAGCAGAGACCACAAGACAGGTTGAGGTAGCATGAAGCTTTGGGAGAGTTTGGACTTTCACTGCATATAGGACTGGGGGTGGGGTGGGGTTTAAGGCAACTTCATCTGGACATTAAGCGCTGGTGGACTCCCAGTTGACATATGGGTTAAATGTGAAACAGATCAAGCTGGAGCTGACATGGTGGAAGCAGAGTGGGGCCTGGTGTCTCACTGTCTTTACCTTCTTCTTTCTGGCTCTTCGGGTACTGCATCTGAGCAAACCCTAGGTGTACAGCATTAGCTACACAGTGGCCTTCCTCATCTCTGGGTCCCACAGAGGATGAACCCTGACTCCTTCCATCACAGGAAAGGCAACTCTTGCACTCTGGAGAGGGGACTGGAGGCTTGTCTTAGGGAACCCAGGGACCAGTCTGCAGGCCTGAGGTTCTGCAGGCCTGGGAGACTCTGGATCTCTGCATAGGTGGGGTCAGTGAACCACAGTGAACCTATGACACTGTGGGAGCTTGTGTCCTGAGGGTCCCTGATGTGTCATGAATGGAAATATGAAGGCATTCTCCCATGGTGTTTACCCCGGACCTCTCTGAGTAGCCATCATTTATTTTCTGACTTTGGTCGCATACTGTGTGACACGCTCCTAAGAAGAAAGAGTTGAGATGGACAATGGTGAGGAGGACAGAGAGTAAAGAGAGAAAGAGCTTGGAAGAGATGGAAAAACAAAGAAGAGAAGAGACAGAAGGAAAAGGTATGGAGAGAGGAAATTTAAAGAAAAAGCCTCAGAACAGGAGATGTGGGGGAAGATCAAGACATAAAGGGAAATGTCTTAACAAGAAAAAAAATCTGAAACATCCTAAATTAAATTACAGTGGGCAGGAAAGTAAGAGAAAGAGGCGAGAATAATTAACCGGTTAATAGCTGTGGGCCAATGAGCAAAAGACTGCTCACATTCCTGGGTGTGTGTTAGAGCTTTGGATCAAGCTCCAGCATGCATTAGCCCACCACGGACACCACAACGTGAATATGCATGAACTTTCAGGCTGTTGCCTTAAGGACTGTGCTCCTACCCTAGAACCGCCCCCCCCCCTTTACCTTTTTCCAACCCCTGTTGTCTGTAGCTAGTGTAAATTCTTTCAAAAACAACTTACATCTTCCTTCCCCAAAACATAATGTATAAAAGATCCCTTTAACTCCAGGACAGTGGACATGTTGTCTTTTCCACCTAGCCCGGCTGCTGGTAGTTCATGCCCCAGCACCTACTCCTTTTCTGATTAGCATATAGCTCAATAAACTTTCTTTAAAAAGGGCTTTCAGCCACAGAAGTTAAGTTTTTGGTTTAACATCAGAGAATTGGGAAAGAAAGGCAAACAGAGAGGACAGGGACATCCGGAACAGAATGGCTGGAATGAGGTAGAAGTCATGGCACCAGGACACGCCCGTCTTGGACTTGGAGAAGGTTGGGGAGGAGAGCTCAGACGTGGCATCGATGGCCATCCTCCTGGCACCCAGAGTCTCCCTGCCTGGATCTCCACTCTATTTCTAGCTCCGCAGGGTAAGGCTCCCTTTGTTTCCTTGGAGGAGTGCTCAGTCCCAGATGGTGAGCTTGTAAGGGGTGGGGTGTTCTGAATGCCTTGATAATGGTCATTGATAACTAAGGTGCCATCCTGCTCTCCACTAGGAAGGACCTGCTGACTCAGGGTTAGGGGCCCAACCCTATAGGGGTCACAAAGTAGAACTCAGGAGTCGGTCTTAGGGATTTGGGGTGGAGAGGAATCAATCTTGGCAGAGAAGGGCCTGCAAAGACAAAAAATCTCTGATATCAACCCTGGGGAAGTTTAAGACCTACTGAAAGGAACAATTGTTCTGTGTATTCTACAGCCCCAGGGCTATAGCCCTAGGGGTTCTGAGGGCCTTGAGCCCAGACTGCATCTGCAGGAGGACGTGTTTACTCTTAGTCCCTCAGCTTCCTTCCTGCGTGCACACTGGACTGACTGTGTGTTCTCAGAAGGGGAGCTGCAGGTGCTCAGTGTCCACCTGCAGCCCCAAGTCACCCTTCTCAGAAAGAAAATGATTGTGAAGGGTCTGGAAGTTTGAGGATGGATAGACAGGGGGAGCGGGGGGAAGCAAGTGCAACAAAATTTAACCATGGTAAAATCTACATGGTGTGTATATGGTACTTATTGTACAATTCTTCCAACTTTTCTATATGTTTGATTTTTTTCATATAAAATATCAGGATAGAGAGAAAAAATTGTCTGGCAAATAGCAAGCCCTCCTAAGTATAAGATGTGGATGGTGTAATTCCTTTCTAGGAGAATTGGTATTTCAAATGGCAAGAGAGGGCAATGTTATCCCTAAAGATGACAGATTGCAGATGAGAGCACCTGCAAACATTCAATAGAAGAGAGAGAACCTTAGGCTACACCCAGAGGTGATTAGTAAATTTTCCCATTGAAAGCAGTTGGCTATTTGCTTCAAGACCTTTTCTCAGGTTTATTCTGCCCCTCCTGAGTGGACCCCACCCTGCCACCTGTAACCCCTGGGAGGTGGGGCAGGATAAGATGTTCTAGACCCTGCCTGACAACTGACCCTAAGAGATTGATCATGTTTGCCCAGGAGGCAAGGTTCACACGATAAGGAACAGGGGAAAGGCTTAGACCTGGTATAAAAGACCTGGCAGATTCTGGGGGGTTACTTTGTACCTGAAACTGCCAGGTGAGGAGTGGCAGAGGCCTGAGCTAAGGGTGACAGGATGCCTGGATCTGAGTGAGGGAAATTCAGGCTGAGTGGGAGAAGAGCCTGCCTTCTCCCACTGGATTAAACAGTAGAGGGGAGACCTGCATGTCAGTTAATTAGGGCATCTGGATCTGAGCTAGACATGGGTGCATCGATATCCGGGCCTCAGCTGAAGGACTGGAGACACTTAGGATGCTTAGGGGCATGGATATGGCCAAACATTTGTTAATGGAGGAGGAGTTATGACAAATAGACCAGGTACCTGGGATCTAGTATCTTAAGCTGGTCCCAAATCCTACAACTTTTCAGTCTATCCTACCTCCACCAGACCTGCTTAGAAACTAGGGTCGGCATAGTCTCCTCTATCACTGCCTTCACTCCCCAGGTGACACGGAGACACACCTCTAAAATGCTCTTTTCCTTCTTAGACCAGGGTGAAGTTAGGAATTTAAACTATGCCCCAGATGCCCCATAGGCCAGGCCGATCTACCACAGGTGGACTTCAGTTAGGTTTTCTCAGATTCCTGGTTTGGTAAACCCAACCATTTCTATGATTTGGAGATTTCCTCTACTTTTTCATTTTATTTTATTTTTATTTTTAAAATTTAAATTTATTTTTAGGGAGAGGGGATGGGAGGGAGAAAGAAAGGGAGAGAAACGTTGATTGGTTGCCCCTCATACGCGCCCCAAACTCAAAACCCAGGCATGTGCCCTGAGTGGGAATCAAACCAGAGACCTTTCACTTTGTGGGACTCTGCCCCACCAACTGAGCCACACCAGTCGGGGCTCTACTTTTTCTTTAGAAAAGTCCTTTCCTACATTGTGCCAGGAGGGAACAGGGCTTGACACAGTTTAATCCAGACAGAGTGTTAGGGCTTGGGACAGAAGAGGGAGGTTGGCTACAGGCAGACCAGGAGAGGTAGAGGGGTTAAGGACACAGCAGGAGTACCTGCGAGGAGCAGGACTGAAGACCGTGGACAACTCTTTCAAAGCCCAAGACTAGGTGGGCTAGGTCTGACTTGAAGGACCAAGAAGCCTGAGTCTCAACTGGAGGTCAGAGATGCTTGGATAAATAAAGTCCCAAGGGAAAGGGTAAATCTTCACTTTTTCCTTCCTTCCCATTCCAGCTCCAGAATGTTGACCATCGCTCTTCTTGCCCTTCTTTGTGCGTCCGCCTATGCCAATGCCAGTAAGTAAAAAGCCAGGAGCCCAGTACCAGGGTCACCGCTGGTAGCCATGGCTTTCAGAGGCAGGCTTGGGGCAGTGGGAATTGAGTTGTGGGGGGAATAGGGATGTTGGGAAAAACTGAGCTCTCAGGGAATTTCTGTCTCCAACAGTTCAGGCTAGGTCCTCCTCCTATAATGGAGAGTATGGAGGCGGTGGTGGAGAACGATTCTCTCATTCTGGCAACCAGATGGACGGCCCCATCACTGCCATCCGTGTCCGAGTCAACAGATACTACATCGTAGGGTAAGATTCTTTGAATTTCTGTGATTGGGGAACCTTCTAGGATCTTATTAATTGGGAAGTTCTCAGTCACTTTGGGTCACATCCATTTCAATCAACAAGACCCAGGGGTGACACAGTAAGTGGAAGTTGTTAGAGGCTGGGACCAAGACCTGCGCTGCTGAAACCTCTATAACCCAAACATGAGTGACCTTGGGTAAATCCTATACCTTATGCTCCCAGGGGTCTGGAAGTTGTCTAGTTTGGCCCCCGCCCAAGGTTTATTTATTTTTATTTATTGGGTTGAGATGGAGGGAGAGAGAGAGAGATCAATTTGTTGTTCTACTTATTTAGGTATTCATTGGTTACTTTCTTGTATGTGCCCTGACTGGGGATTGAACCCACAACTTTGGTGTATCAGGTCAACGCTCTAACCAACTGAGCTACCTGGCCAGGGCCCCATTCAAGGTTTAAATCACTTCTGGCATCCCCTGTCTTTGCATGATGCCTGTCTCAAAACCTGCATCCTTCTGATCCTGGATCTGCATCCTGGACCAGTCTTTTCCCTCATGAGAGCCTTTCAGATATTTGAAAAATTGCTTTGTTTCTTTCAGGTAGCGGGTGGGGGGCCAGGTGGGAGTTCACTTACTGTCTAGGTGACTCTGGGCAAGTTGTTTTCCCTCCGTGAGCCTGTTTGTGGTCAACATGAGGAGTTGAAGTTTCCTGTATGATCTCCAAGGGCTCACCCAACCCTCACATACTGTGGGACTGGCAGGAGACTTATCATCCCTGTCACCAGTTTGAAGGTCTCAGTGTATAGGCCAAGAGGTCCTGAGTTCTGATGACTCTACTCAGTGTCTCCCTTTCTTCCGTCCTCACCCTGACCCCAGTCTCCAGGTGCGCTACGGCAAGGTGTGGAGTGACTATGTGGGTGGCACCCAGGGAGACATGGAGGAGATCTTTCTGCACCCTGGGGAATCAGTGATCCAGGTGTCTGGCAAGTACAAGTACTACCTGAGGAAGCTGGTCTTCGTGACTGACAAGGGCCGCTACCTGCCTTTTGGGAAGGACACAGGCACAAGTTTCAATGCTGTCCCCTTGTACCCCAACACCGTGCTTCGATTCATCAGTGGCCGAGCTGGCTCCCTTATAAATGCCATTGGCCTGCACTGGGATGCCTACCCCAGTGAATGCAGCAGCTGCTGAGCCCCAACCTCCTCCTAGGCATGGGGGCAATGCAGCGGGGGGTGTGAGAACCCCCTTACCACTAACCCATCCACAAGGCTCAATTAAAAAAATAAAAGGACATGGCTAAAGCTAGTGTGTATGTGGGTGTCTCCAGCTGGGATCCACCTCCTGACTCTGGGTACGGATGTGTGAATCTCACTCTTGGCTATCTGTAGGATTTCAATATGAGGCAGTATGAGTATGGGAGGATGAGGGAAAGGTGTTAAAGTCTTGAGCTTTTCTTCATTATTTACCGAAAGGAAGTAAGATTCTGACTTGCACCAAGTCGTTTTTCAAGGATAGCTCCTGACAGTGTTTACCCAAATTGAAGTTCTGAGGCTGAGGGCAAGGCCTCATTGTGACTTACTGCCAAAAGCCAATGTTTTCCATTCTCCAGCCATTCCCTCCCCTTGTCCTCCCCTCCGCTTGAGAAAGCACCTCTTTGCCAAGGCTGTCACCTCACTCTCTTGACCTTAACCCACTCACTGTATATGGGTGGCCTGGACCATTATCCTTTGTTCTTTCCCAGAACCCATCTGATTCCCAAAGTTTAGCCTAATGTGTCAAGGACTCTGTGTATTATCCCAGCCTGGTTCCTTCCCACCTTTACCCATAAGCCTTAGTATCCTTTCTTAGCTCTCTCAGAACTGGGGTTCCTTCCTTAGGAAGCCACCACTTCCTCACAGCTTCTATGCTGCCAACACCACCCTCAAAAAAAAGGGCATGCCAGCCCTGGCCGGGTAGTTCAGTTGGTTAGAGTGTTGTCCTGATATGCCAAGGTTATAGGTTCAATCTCTGGTCAGGGCACATGCCTGGGTTGTATGCCAGGTTCCCAGTAGGGGGCGCTCGAGAGACAGCCACATGTTGATGTTTCCCACTCCTTTTCCCTCCCTTGCCCTCCTTAAAAAATAAATAAATAAAATCTTTTTAAAAAAATGATGAAATGTCTTTACAAAGGCAGTAATATAAGGAAGAAAGAAAAAGTAAGAATTCGAGCAATTTGAGGGGGAGAGTAGACTCAGAAGAGCTTGATAACTGAAAGAATGAGGGTGAGTGAAGGAAGAGAGTCTAGGAGAATTACCATATCTGTAGCTTGGGCAACTGGGAAGAGAGGGATATTTTCCAAGATGGGGGAACACAAAAGAAAAAATTAATTAGCTTTTGGACCTGTTGCATTTTGATGAATCTGTCATACAACCTGGTTGAGATCCAACATTAGGCAGAGGGATGTTTAGGAATAAAGCTTTTTGATTCAGGAGTCATCAGCACAGGTAATGAAGTTCAGGTGATGAAGTTCAGCCACACCAGCCAGGGCTACTTGTTTAATTAAATTAGTAAAGCTATTCGCTGTATGAGTCAGATTACATACTGTATGTATGTACCAGTAGGAGATACAGGTACATACATACATAAAAACATTTATTGCAAAGAACTGGCTTCTGCAAATGTAGAGGCTGTCTATGCAAGTCTGAACTCTGTAGGGTGGGCCAGCAGTCTGGAGTTTCTGAAAACTCCCCTGCCAGAAACTTCAGTTTTGCTCTTTTTCCTCCCTGCAAATTAATTTGTTAGGTTATCAAATTTTATATTGTTAGTAACTTCAGTTTCTTTAAAATTTTTTTCAAGCTTTATTGAAGTATAATTGACAAATAAAATTGTAATATGTTTAAGTATATCACATAATTAGATACATGTGTATATTGTGAAAGGATTCACAATCAAATTAATTAACACATCCATCATCTCACATAATTGCCCTTTAAAAAGTTTGGTGAGCTTAGGATCTACTCTCAGCAAATTTCAATTTACAATTATACAATACAATATTATCAACTGTAGTAACCATACTGTATCTTAGAGCCTCAGAATTTACCTTATAAATGAAAGTTTGTACCCTTTTGCCAGTATCTCTCCATTTCTTGCACTTCCCAGTTCCTGGCAATCACTATTCTTCTGTTTCTATGAGTATGACTTTACAATTTTAGATTCCATATAAAGTGATACCATACAGAATCAATTTTGCTCTTAAGTCTTTCAACTGACTGGATGAGGTCCACCAGATTATCCAGGATAATGTTTACTTAAAATGATTGCTAGCCATGTCTGCAAAATATCTTCACAGCAACACAGATTAGTGTTGATTGAATATTATACTGTAGCCTAGCCAAATTTACACTTTTAGGAATTTATTGCTACATAAAAATAACTTGCCTCATGGTTCAGCGGTGGAGCGTTTCATAGGAATGACTGAGATGTGAGTGTGGGGACGGAGGTCTCAGATGCACAGCCTGTGATGGCCAGGAACGGGACATGTCTGGAATGGCTGCAGCTGGAGGACGCCTGGTGTAAGGAGTGTTCCGGATCATGCCTGAAGTGAAGGGCCCAAAGGCCGCCAGCTGCAAAGGGAGCCTAAAGCTCTTCTGATGACAACTTGAAGTTGAAAGATAATCTCTCAGAAAGACGACCCTCCTCTGCTAGTGTGGTGGGATTGAGTGCCAGCCTGCAAGCCTAAGGGTTGCTAGTTTGATTCACAGTCAGGGCACAGGCCTGGGTTGCAGGCCAGGTCCCCAGTTGGGGGCCTGCGCAGGCAACAGATGGGTGACTCTCGCACATTGCTGTTTCTCTCCCTTTTTCCCTCCCTTCCCCTCTCTCTAAAAGTAAATAAATAAAACCTTTATATAAAAAAACAAGAGGATATCATCAAATTAACCAGGTGACATGACTACTCCTCACTTGGATCATCATGGACTCTACAGTGGCTGGTACTGATCCTCCAGCTCCCGCCACTGAGGGGAGCAGGGAGAAAGCCGTGCCAAGGGAACATAGGGCCAGGCCTCTTGAGTGGTCCCCAGAATAGACAGTCTGAACCTGCACAGCTCACACAGCCATCCAGGAGATACCTGAGGTCCAATCGCTAAACCACAATTACAAACAGAACCCAACTCTGCAAGCCATGGAAGACCCCTGTTAGACTGCAGTTCATAGATTTCTAAAACATTTGGGGCCCAATAAATTCAAGTCCAGCCAATGAAAGTGTGCAATCCTCCCTGTTGTGAATTTGGACTTGTGTGTATTGGGGAAGGACAGCAAATAAAAACCAATTCTTAACATAGGGCATTTGAGAGAACACTGAAGGATCATTCAGATAGGAAGATTATATTAGCACTCATACATGTTTCTGGGGGTGCGGTTATTTCAGGGAAAACAGTTGGGAGAGATGAAAAACAGAAGAGGTGACTAACATTTAGTGAGCATCTATCATGAGTTCAGGTTACTCTTCAAAATTACCTCATTTAATTGTAATAACAATCCTGTTGGAAAGTAGTAATATGATTCCCATTTTTCAGATGAAGTCACCAAGACAGAAAGCAGCTGATGTGTTTGTAGGACAGATGAGAGATACAAGGGCAGATGTCAGAGGTCACTGTGTCCCTTTTCCCACCCAAACTTACACCCATGACTATTCCCCAGTATTTAACAGCTAAACAAACTCAAACAAAAAGCATCTTTTCTATTGTATTCTTCAGTTTGCCATCGAAAGGGAACTCACCTAGAAACCCTCTAAATCTTGATGAAGCAAATTAAAAAGAGAGTTTTTGGACTTAGTACAAAACTAGAGCTCAGAAAAATAATATTAGTTCATTCAGTCACATTACAAGTATCCATTAGGTGCTTATGACATGTCAGGTACTCTGCTAAAAGCTGTTACTTGTCCAAAGTCATAAACATAGTATGTAGCAGTGTCAGGATTAAACACAGGTCTTTCTGATGTTGCAAAACCTGGGCATTTTTCACATGTCCATGATTTCCAAACATCTTAGAAACAAAATCTTACAAAGAGTTCCAATATGAGGATCACACAGTTGGAAAACCATGACATGCTTTGGCAAATGCATAGGCCTGTATAACCCAAACTCCTTTAAAGAAATAGGACATTACCAGCACCTCAGGGGATTCCCTCTGGGCCCTTCCCAGTCACTTTCTGCCCCCAGCCTCCAGGAGGCAACCACTGTTCTGATTGTGTCTATGTACTATGTAGACTGTGGAAAACTTCATCGTATACTTATGAGAGGGTAAGAATGAAAGGGAAATAACATCTTGGTATTATTGTGAAAACAGTTTTAACTTTTCAGAGGCCAAGGACACCCAAATCACATTTTGAGAATTCTTGCTCTAGAGATTAATATATTTTGTTTTGTTTTAAACATTAATATACTATTCTTTTTTGTCTTCTCAAGGCAACTTCTGCAGAGCAAGCCACATCATTCCAGTGAGCACATGAAACTTGCCCATGCACAGCAGCCACCAGAGCTAACTCCAGTCCTCAGCGCTCTTTTGGGCAGACTGGTGTCAGCTTCCTGGCCAGCTGTGGTGCTGTATTATCTAAGGCAGGGATTTTCAACCACTGTGCCACGAGAATTTTTAAAACATGCAATACCTGACTATTTAGTCAGAGACACTGACCTCTCTTTTCCCTTAGACTGTTAAATTAAAAAATGACAACAGCCAACACAACAATAGCTGTCTGGGATGGATGAATCAAAATTATAACTATTTTTTGTTAGATTGGCAAAATATATATTTTTTGGTGTGCTGCAGAATTTTAATAATTAGTTGGCATGTGCATGAGATGAAAAAGGTTGAAAATAGCTGATCTAAGAACTCCTTCTCCACCGGGCCCTGCAAGTGTGGTCCTGTCTTTGTAGCCCCATTGTTTTCTTCATCACTGCTACTGTACCTTTCACCCCAGGTCACCCTCATTTAATCTTCCTGGTCTTGAAGAACAGAATCATCTGCCTTATCCACTAGTATTGTTCCAATTTTTATGACGTAAACTCTATGTTCTACTTTCCTCTGTTCTCCTTTGCTTTCTAAGGGTCTAGTTTGGAAGCTTAAAAAATTTCAGTTTATTTCTCTTTGAATATCAGGTGTTTAACTACCCTAATTTCCACCAGGCAGATGCAGATCTTGATACCCAGTCTTCCCTTAAAAGTTCTGTTCGCTGTTGGTCACCATCACCCACTCCCGCACTCCTGCGTCCACAAAAAACAAACTCCAGGAAAATAGGGAGCATGGGCATCTCCTCGTTCACCATGATATCCCTACTACCTAGGTCAGTGGCTAGCACACTACAAGCAAATAATACACTGTGAAATGAATCATCTTTTTTTATCTTCACCCAAGAGCATTTTTCCATTGCTTTTAGAGAAGATGATGGGGTGGGAAAGAGACAGAGAGAACAGGAGAGGGAGGGAGAGAGAGAGAGGAGAGAGGGAAACATCAATTGGTTTCCTCCCATATGAACCAGTGACGTTTCAGTCTACAGGACAGTGCTCCAACCAGCTGAGTCACACCAGCCAGGGCTGAATTATCTTATTTTCTTTGAATATCAGGTGTTCAACAACCTTAATTTCCACAAGGCAGATGCAGATCCTTAAACCAACCCTAGGAAGTGTGTTCAACCATTATTCTCTCTTAAAATCTGAGGAAATGGAGGCACAAAGAGACTAAATCTCTACCGTTGGTGGCCTGGCAGCAAAGCCCTGTATCTGAGCTATTTATTGGTCCCTAGAAATCTGAATCCTGACCCATGCTGTTCCCACTGTTTCTGGCAGGCATCTTACCAAATATCTGGCAACAAATGTGAAAACCCTAACAGCCCTTTCTGAAGTGCAAGAGAAAACCAAACTGTCAAGCCTCTAAGTCAGTGCTTCTCAGGTGTGGTTCAGGAAATTCTGGAGGTCCCTGAGACACTTTCACGGGGTCTGCAACATCAAAACTATTTTCATAATAATACTAAAATGCCATTTGGTTTTTTCCCCTTGCATTTACCATTTGCAAGTGTACACTTTAGCAGTTTTCAGTATATTTATTATGCTGTGCAACTGTCACCACAAATGACAAAGCATCGCCCCAAAAAGAAACTGCATACCTATTAGCAGTAATCCCAATACACCAACCCCTCACCAACCTCTGACAACTAATAATCAATCTACTGTCTCTATAGATTTGTTACTGTAATTTTTAAGTGCACTAATATTTTTAATTTGTTTTAATTCCTAATACAGTAAACATGGATAGATAAAAAACCCATATAAACAAAAGATTTTGGGGGCTTCAATTTTTAAGAATGTAAAGGAATTCCAAAGCCAAAAAAAAAATTGAAAACCACCGGACTAACATTTGTGTTTTTCTTATTTGTTTATTTATTAAAGATTTTATTTATTTATTTTTAGAGAGAGGGGAAGGGAGGGAGAAAGAGAGGAACAGAAACATGAATGTGTGATAGCCTCTCGCATGCCCCCTACTGGGCACGTGGGACGAAACCGAGGCACGGGCCCTGACTGGGAATCAAAAAGATGACCCCTTGGTTCACAGGCCAGCACTCAATCCACGGAGCCACACCAGCTAAGGCTATTTGTTTTGTTTTTTTAATAGGGTGGACATGTCTAAACCAGGGCTCTACCAGGAGCTCAAAGTTGCGATGATCTTCCCTGGTTAAGCTTCCAAACAAAAATAGAGAACTACGTAACAGACGGTTGAACCTATAGGATATGGGACCTTGGGCGAAGTTGACTAAATAACAGACCAAGCACCTCCTTACCGTTCACTCCCACATGTTGAATGCTGAGTTACAAATTAGGGATCATCTGAGCTGGTCTCCTTGGCTCAGACATGCGACATAAGGGGGCACATCTGGCCTCTGCTCCTCACTTAGTGGCTTTGGGCTTAGCAAGAGGTTAGTGCAACGTGACTGTCCACAATGCAGCAAGCGTGCTCCAGACTTACAGGACATAAGTGGTTAAAGAACCACTGACTGGTGCTGAGGTCAAGTCCCGCAATCCATAAAACGACCCGCGGTCTCACAAGCGCGCGAAACAACTTCTGAGACAAGAAACTGTAGAAAGTGAAGGTCGCTCCCAGTCGTTTATAATTATCCCGTTCCCACTCAACATTTTCCTTCCTCATAAAATCACCTCTTCTGCCACGAGAATAGTATTCGGCTCAGGGAAATTTTTGGATAAGTCGATCACTGTCTGCTTGAGGCGAAAAGTCTGCACCTATGCATATCTACACCTCAAAACTGGGAGAGCTCAGCAGCTCCCCCAAAGGCCACTGTCGCCAACGCCTCCGCTGCCGGAGTTTGCCCAGGGGCGCGGGCCGGGACGTCAACGGCTAGGCAGCTAACGTGCACACTTGCGTCCTCCGACAGCGGAACCTTTTTCTTGCAGGACTCGGAGGCTGGGGCTAAAGGGCGAGATGTCTCGGGCCGCTGCGGGGGCTTCCGGCGGCGAATAGCTATGATTGGTAGAGCTTAAGAGAGGGGGCGGGGCACCGGGAAATTCGAATAGGAGAGGCGGGTCCAAGGAAGCAGTGGGATGTACCCGGGGGTCCCCGCGCTTCCGAGGCGACGCGAGATGGCGACAGTGACCTCAGGTACCTGAACTGTCCTAGGCTGGTGGCCGAGGTCTGGAGCTTGGTGGGGTAATGCGTCGGAATGTAATCCGGGCTCCGTGGGTTGTCTCCGAGAGGTGCGGGGACAGGCAGCGAAAGATGGGAGTCGCAAGCTGGTCAGCCCAGCTCTCTCTTCCCACTGTCTCCTACTCTCCCCGCGGATCAGTACACCCGGGTTGAGACCCGATTGCTGGCACTTAGAGCCTCGTTTGAGCGCAGCTCACTTTTCCTTTGTGCTCTTCAATTTCTTTGTAAAGTGGGGGCGATGACCCCATCTCACGAGATTACTAAGCTAGACAAAAGTGGTAAACACGCCAACCGTAAGGACGAAAAGAATGCAGCTGGTTGCACGTTTAAGGGGAAGGATTCTGTGTATATGTTGTTCGAGGCGTGGGGAGATCCCTAAGACATGTAGGAGGGCCAGCGAGGTTTAGACGGACTGCAGCTGGGTGTGAGTTGACAGCATAAGACGTGCTGAGACCACGGGAAAGGGAAATAAGGGACTGTTTTCTTTACTCTAGCCGGGGAGGGTCAATGCTATTTTAGGGTTGGAAAGGCTGTTAGGACATTCAGAATCTTGTATTCGTTTACATATGTCTCCACTCTCTTCCGAATTCTGGTCAGTGGTTATGGTGGGAACCATGGTAATTTATTCGAGTTTCTTACTGTTTTTGTCATGCCCTGTGGAGAAACAACTCTTTTTAGTTGAAAGTCAGACACATGGTGAGCCCTTCCTAGGTGCCAGGCACAGTTGTAAGAACTTTATGGTGATGCACCATTTAACCTCCACATAATGCTATGAGGTGGTTTTACTATTTTTTTAAGATTTTTATTTATTTATTTTTAGAGAGCGGGGAAGGGAGGGAGAAAGAGGGAGAGAAACATCAATGTGCGGTTGCCTCTCGCGCCCCCTACTGGGGACCTGGCTCACAACCCAGGCATGTGCCCTGACTGAGAATTGAACCAGTGACCCTTGGGTTCGCAGACCAGTGTTCAATCCACTGAGCCACATCAGCCAGGACTATTATTATTATTATTTTTAATCCTCACCAAGGATATATTTATTGATTTTAGAGAGTGAAAGGGAGAGAGACAGAAACATTGATGTGAGAGAAACATTGATCAGGAAGTATACGCCAGACTGGGAATTGGGCCTACAACCTAGGTGTACAGGATGATGCTCCAGCCAACTGAGCCACCTGGCCAGGGCTGAGGTGGTTTACTGTTATTGTTGGTTTTACAGATGAGGAAACTGAAGCATAAATGGGTTAAATAGGTTGTTCCAAGTTAACATATTTGGTAAACATTGGGGTCTGAATTCATGCTCTGACTCTCTAGAGCCTCTGCTCTTAACCATTACGTCCAAGCACATAGAATTCCTGCTGTCCGAACACAACCTGCTCTTACTCTTCCAAGACCCACTGTGTCTGGTTATAGTAGGTATCATAAAAACACTTGAATGAATATGAATCCTTCCCTAGAGGAACTTATAGTCTGTTTTAGTAGATAATCATATAAACATAGACAAAAAAGCAATGAGAGACATGTATGAACTGCTATAGAGAATACACAATCTGAAGTAAGTCCTTGGGTATTCTGGGAGGACTTTATTAAACAAGTAATACTTGGGGTATGTTTCAAAGGTTAGACAGGAGTTTGCCAGACCTTGGCAGGACAAAAAACTACCAAGTGATTTCTTATTTATGATGTAAAGAGAGGCCAAAGATGTTCTCTTTGGCTCAATTTCCTCATCATAAAAGGGGGAAGAGTTAAGTTGAGTGAAACTTGGAAATCGGAGGGCAGGGGAAAATTAGAAGAAATAAGTGTTAGCCTCACACAACCTCAAAGTTGCTTCTAAGAAGAAGTGAAGAGACTCTTGTCCTGTAAGCAGTTGTTTACATGTGCCTCTTCTTCCCTCCTCTCCTGGACCTTGAGCTTTGGGGCAAGAATGGCAGTGGGCCACTTTTTTTCGGTGAAAACAGGAAACAAGTTAATGTTTTATGTTAGTTTACTCATCAAATCTTAATTTGTTCAGCAAATACTCTCTGAGAGCCTACTCTGTGCTAGGTATTGAGGATGTAAAGGTGAGCACAGTAAGAATGGTTTTTACTGAGTTCATAGTTAGACGGAAAAGACGGACAAATGATACAGTTACAGTGGTGTGTTACCAGTGCTTGGATGGAGGAGCTAAAGAGAGCCATGGGTGCACCTAACAGAGCCTTAGTGGGGCAGTCATTTTACAAGGGAAGGTTTTTTTAGAGAAAGTAATATGTAGGAGTTTACCTCAATCGCTTGGTGGAGTACAGAGATACTGCAGGGAGAAAGAATAGTATGCGCAAAGGCCCGAAGGTATGAACGAACTTGGTGTGTTGTGGGAACTGAAGGAAATTCACTGTGGTTGAGCACTTACAGTGTGAGCAAGGCAGTGGAGAGAGAATGCTTGAAGGGGAGTGAGACCGAAGGCAGGTGGACCAGCTGGGAGACTGTTGAGATGATGGCCACCTTGGCAAAGGTTGTGCAGTGGGGATAGAGAGAAGTGGACTCATTTAGAAAGGTAGAATAGACAGATGTAATGAATAACTGATGTGGGAGGTGAGAGAGTAGGTGAAGTTAAGAAAGATTCCCATTTTGGGATTGGTTCCTTTCATTTCCGTTAGAGAACATAGAAGGAGGATGACGTTGCGGAGAGAAGGGGAAGAGTTCAGTTTAGGACAGGTGAAGTTCCATGTACCTTCAAACCACATAAGAGAAGATGCCAGGGCAGCAGCCTGGAATGTGGATCTGAAGCTCGGGAGAAAGCTCTGGTGTGGCTGTGTCCCTTAGGATTTATCAGCTTTAGAACGGTAATCAAAGCCAAGAGAGCAGGCGACCATGCCTGTGAAATGAATCAGGGTAGTGCTTCTCAACTAGGGGCAATTTTGTTTCCCTTGGGGACTTTTATCTGGGGTCATCTTTGGTTGTTATAATTGGGGAGGGGGTGGCATGAAATGCCATGGCATATGTGTTTAAACTTTGTGTTTAAAGTTTCTGTGTTTAGCATGTATGCTAATTATCCTACAATGCACAGGACAGCCCCACCACAAGAATTATGCAGGCCAAAATATCAATAGATCCAAAATGAGCAATCCTGATCTAGAGAGAGGATAGACGGAGCCTCAGAAAAACATTTAGGAATGGCAGAAACTCAGAAGGCATAAACAGAGTGGGTGGCATGGAAACTAAGGGGAAAGTACATTTCCGGAAGGAAAACAGATCAGGTTGTTGAATACTGCTGGGAAGTCAGACAGGATGGAGACAAAGCATGCCTGCTGGATTTAGCAGTAAGGGGTCCTTGGTAACCTTGCTGAATGGTGAAGGCTGAAGTTAGTTGCTGCCTTGGTAAGTGGGTAGCAAGAGAAAGAGTGTAATAGTAACAACAACAATAGCTACCACTCATGAGCACTTGCTGCCAGCACTGTGCCTAAAAAGTATGTATACTTTTTCTATGACTCCTGATAATCTTATGAGGATACCATTATTTGATAGATAGATAGATACTGTTATTTTTATAAAGAAAAACTTTATAAAGTTTAAAGCTTGCAGACATTAAGCCTTCCCAAGTTCACATAGCTGTTAGGTGGAACTTGTCTTAGACTCCAAGGCCTATAGGGATAGACAAAGATAAAGGGGCTGGGATGGCCTGGGGAATCATATCATGAACTTTGGGGTCAGACCTTTCTTTGAAGCTCTGTCACTAGCTAGCAATGGGCAACTTAGCAAACCTCTCTGTTTGATGTTCCCTCATTTGAAAAATGGGGGGTAAGTAGAAAACGCTGAGCTTTTACCAAGAACCAATGCTGTTCTAAGCACTTTTACATGAATTACCTTATTTACTGCCTTAACAACCCAATGAGTAGGTATATTTATTTATTCCCATTTTACAGGTGTGGAAATTAAGACACAAGAATAGAAAATTACTTCCTTAGGTTATTTAGCTAGTTGTAAGTGGTAGAGTTTAGATTTGAATCCAGGCTGCCTTATCTTGAATAACCAACCTACTTCGTCTATGCTAGTTATTGTGTTGGAATTTTATGTCATTTCTTTTAATCCTCGTTTAGCTCTTCCAAGGCCCATCCCACCCCATTTTATAGACAAGGAAACCGGGACAGATGGATGTTAAGTCATTTGATCAAGATCACAAGCTAATAACTGAGAATTTAATTTCTACTTACTTGCTGCTGACTTTCAGGATTGCCATGAGGATCAAATTAAAACTGCATGCCCAAGTACTTTGTAAACCATAAAGTGAGAAATGGTATAATTAGTTTCATTTGTTAGGTGAAGGAATGGAGGCCCAGTTATTGAACTAGGCCATCCGCTTATGGGTAAGCCTTACTTATGTATAAGATTCTTTCCAGGGGTAGTCTGTCTGCCTCTTTTGTCATGTTGTTTCTGTGTTGGTTAATGCATTCCACCAGCCTCTTGACTTATATGAGGCCTATGGCTTCCTCAACCAGCAAAAAGGAGTGAGTCAGAGCTGCCAAAAACTCCTGGTTGGTATACAATAGTTTGAATTTTGCTTTTAGCTGTGAACTGCAGTATGGTTTCCTCCAACATAAAATAGAGAAATACCATCCTCATAACATTTTTTTAGCTCATTCAGTCCTCACAAAAATAAAGAGGTTTTTTTTGTGGGGCTTTTTGTTGTTGTTGTTTTTCTTCATGTATTTTCTAATGATACTCGATCTTTTTTTAAAGACTTACATTTAATTATCGAAAGCGAACTGAACAGAAAGCTTACATGAAGAAGGATTGCATGTCAGTGCCTTTTGTGAACTAAGCTAGGACCGAGAGAGACTAGGGGCCGCCTCTCACCTGCATCCCTTCCACACAAGATGTCCACAGTGCCATTCCTTTTTTCCTTTCTTTTTTTTTTTTAAAGCAAACATTACGGCATTACAGCACTGGGTAACATAGAAAATAAACCCGCGTAATCCCCCATTAAGAGAAGGCCATCAGTAGCAGTTTGGCACACACATGTGTGCATATATCACATGAAAATACATATTATAAACCCCGGGCAAGACATGGAGGCACAGAAATTGAGTGGCTTTAGGTGTGGGCAAATGTCAACTCTTAAACCTTAAACAACCCTGTCCGGTGCCAGCCCGCTACACCTTGGCAATTCAGAGTACGTCCCGCCCTGGCCAGGGGGCTCTGTCGGTTGGTGCGCCATCCTGTATGCCAAAAGTTTGTGGGCTTGATCCCCAGTTGAGGTGCATGTGGGAGGCAACTGATGAGTGTTTCTCTTTTACATTAATATTTCTCTCTCTCCGCGGGCCTGCGAACCAGAGGATCGCGGTTCGATTCCCAGTCAGGGCACATGCCTGGGTTGCAGGCCAGTTCCCAGCAGGGGACACACGAGAGGCAACCGCACATTGATATTTCTCTCCCTCTCTCCTACCCTTCCCCTCTAAAGATAAATAAATTTAAAAAAAAATCTTTAAAAATAAATTTAAAAAAAATCTTTAAAAAAAAAATATTTCTCTCTCTCTAAAATCAATGAACATATCCTTGGGTGAAGTTTTTTTTGTTTTTGTTTTTAAGTTTTAAAGTGTGTCCCAACACTAGCAGCAGCATAACCTGGGAATTTGCTAAAAATGTAGAATCTCAGGTGTTCCAGGTTATTTGAGTACACGTTACAGTCTACACTCCACTGGACCTACTTGAAGAGCAGAGAAGGAACTGAGGCCAAGTTTGGGGATACCCACAGCATGTCCAGGATGGAAAAGAGCTCCCAAAATGAGCTGTGGCCTGGTCCTCCCAATGGTATCCCCAGGGTCCCACTTCCACGCCTTCTTCCCTTACCCTGGTTATGAGTATCTCTAGTCTTCTAAGATGCTGGGATTTTGTTTTGCTTTTAGGCTTTGCTTATTCCTCCTGTGAAGAACAGAAAAGACAATAGAGGCTATAAGATGAAGTACTGGCCACATGGCCTGAGGTATATTCATTAATAAAATGGCACTAGTAGAACCTGTCTTTCAGAGACACCATGAAGATTAAAGTGTGCTTGGCATGTAGGGAGTGCTTATTTACAGTCTCTGGTGTGTATATAATTTCTCTCTTCCAAACTCCCCCCCACCATATGCTGCCTGAGGCTATATGTTTGATTCATTTTTATCTTCCATCCTGTCCTTCTCTGCTTGCCTTCGCTAGCAGCACACACAGAGTAGTGCCTTACCAGTTCTCCAAGGGGTCCCATGCTTTCACACCTCTCTGCTTTCTTTGCACATGCTATTCCTTCTACCTGGTATGCTTGGCAAGCTCCTATTCATCCGTCAGAGCTCAGCTATATCAGATACCTCCTCCTCTAATACTACTGCCCTTACATCTCAGCAAAGCTGGTCCTTATTTCCTCTGTGCTATACGTACTTCATGCTAAAACTTCTCTTCTCCAGGAGCTGGTCGCTGTCGGATAAGCAAGGTGGGAGCTGGTCGGCGCCCACCTCCAGCTCGAGTAAGGGTGGCTGTGCGACTGAGGCCCTTTGTGGACGAAGCAGCTGAAGCAAATGATATCCCCTGTGTACGGGGCCTGGACAGCTATTCGCTAGAGATTGCCAACTGGAGGAACCACCAGGAGTCTCTCAAATACCAGTAAGGTTTAGGCCATTTTTCCTTCCCATACCTCTCTTTCCTGGGCCTGCCCACAGTTTCTCAGACGTGCTTCCTCAGGATCCTTGTTCCTTCCTTAGCACACCTCTGTTCCCCACACCTTCAGTTTTTCATTCAGGAAGTGTTTACAGTTGCCCATTGTGATGAGTCCGCTGTAGGGATACTGTGGGGAAAGACCAGAGGCTGAATCAGGCATACACAGTAATGTTTTATGGGGGAAAAAGGCACAATGTAGGGAAGGGGCAATAAAGGGGAGCCCCAACTAAGATCTGGGGAGGTGTGGGAAGGGTTGGAAAAACATAAACTAGCCAACCAACCCAGGCTGCAGCTGGGTGGTGTCACAGAAGATCACCCAGACTTGGGGGACAGAACTCATGAGGACAGCTACCTTAAAATTCCATTGCAGTTTTAAAGTTCATGCTACCTGCCCTGTCATCCTAAGCCAGGGGGTGGCAAACTACAGCCTGCAGGACTTTGACCAGTAGTCTTTATAATAAAACTTAATTGGAACAAAACCATGCTAATTTACTCACATATTGCCTAAGTCTGCTTCCCAATGGCAAGATTGAGTAATTGTGAAAGGAGCCATATGGCCCACAAAGCCTAAAATATTTTCTCTCTGGCTTTTTACAGAAGAAGTTCACCAACCCTGTTCTAGGCCCTTGACGGTTTGGCTTTGATTTCTTTCCAGCCTCATCTGCCCAATATATGCTATACTCCGCTTACATTAATCCCTGCTGTGGCTAACCACAGCATCGCCACCAGAGTGCAGTGAGTGAACTGTAGGTGCGTTGAGTCTCATCTAGTCATAAGCAGCATCCTCTATTTATTCCATTAAGGTGTACAAATACTATTCCATATATACTGTGATGTGGAAAACATTGGGAAGCCCTGACCTTTCATGCCATGTCTTGTCTATGTGCTATTTTTGATACTTAGGATGTCTTTCTTTTCTCTGGCAAAATCTTTCTTCCTTCAACAGAATCAGTTACTTCTTCTGGTGTATTTTTGTTTCTGAATCACAACAAAGTATGGGTATGTATCCATCTTACCAGACTGCAGAACTCCCAAGAGCAGGGACATCAGATTCATCTCTGTATTCCTAACGCCAGTACAGGGACTGGGATGGAACAGGTGTTCAGTAGGTGCTTTTGAGGGTCTTCGTGTAAGAAAAGGCATAGAGACTCTTAAATCTGAGGCCAGTATTTTCCTCTAGGTCTAGGTGAAATTGGAACTATCCATCATTTCCCTCCTTTCTTCCTGCTTGCAGGTTTGATGCCTTCTACGGGGAGAGGAGTTCTCAGCAGGACATCTACGCTGGATCAGTGCAGCCAATCCTAAGGCACCTGTTAGAAGGGCAGAATGCCAGTGTGCTTGCCTATGGGCCCACAGGGGCAGGTGAGGGAACCAGATAAGTAACAGCTATGGGTTAGAAAGGGCTATGGAGTTGGAAGGACAATCTCACAGCTATCTGTATTCTTTCCCAGGGAAGACGCACACAATGCTGGGCAGCCCAGAGCAACCTGGAGTGATTCCCCGGGCTCTCATGGACCTCCTACAGCTCACAAGGGAGGAGGGTGCTGAGGGCCGCCCATGGGCCCTCTCTGTCACTATGTCCTACTTAGAGATCTACCAGGAAAAGGTGAGGCCCTGCTCTGATTGGGGAAGAGAGAGACAAGGATCAAAGTAAGACCAAGTTCTAGAACATGAAGCTCTGCTGTAGCAAGGAGCTTAGACCTGGAAAGACAGAGGCTTGGGTAGCAGATGGTATAACTTTGAGAATCCAGCAGAGAAAAGAAGACTGATCCCCAGGAAGAGAGCAGCCTGTGACAGGAAAGTTAGCCCTACCTCTCACTGCTCCAATAGGTATTAGACCTCCTGGACCCTGCATCTGGAGATCTGGTGATCCGAGAAGACTGTCGAGGAAACATACTGATTCCGGGCCTCACGCAGAAGCCCATCACTAGCTTTGCTGATTTTGAGCAGCATTTCCTGCCAGCCAGTCGAAATCGGACTGTAGGAGCCACCCGGCTCAATCAGCGCTCCTCCCGCAGCCATGCTGTGCTCCTGGTTAAGGTGAGGCCCACTGACAGGTGAGGATCTGGGAAGCCCCTTGGGCCTGAGCTGAGCCTAGGGCCCTGTTCTTACCCCTAGGTGGATCAGCGGGAACGCTTGGCCCCATTTCGCCAACGGGAGGGGAAACTCTACCTGATTGATTTGGCTGGTTCAGAGGACAACCGGCGCACAGGCAACAAGGGCCTGAGGCTGAAGGAGAGCGGAGCCATCAACTCCTCCCTCTTTGTACTGGGCAAGGTGGTGGATGCACTAAACCAGGGCCTTCCTCGTGTGCCTTACCGGGACAGCAAGCTCACTCGCCTATTGCAGGTCAGGCTACCCATACCAGGGCAAAAGGGGCTGGAGAAAGAGGTAGTTATGCTTTCTGGGGTATTGAGAAACAGCAGTCAAAGAAAGGAAATAGGGGCCTTCTGACCAGCCCATACTGCCCAATGCCCATCCCTTAGGACTCTCTGGGCGGCTCAGCCCACAGCATCCTCATTGCCAACATTGCCCCTGAGAGATGCTTCTACCTAGACACAGTCTCTGCACTCAACTTTGCTGCCAGGTCCAAGGAGGTGATCAACCGACCTTTTACCAATGAGAGCCTACAGCTTCATGGTGAGGACTAAGGTTGGCAGGAGTGAAAAGGCCAGTCTGGACAATTTGCTGAATCCATGAAGCAGTAGCACAGAGGTTGACATACTCCCCACCCCATCTTTCCTAGTCTTGGCACCTGTTAAAATGTCTCAGAAAGAACTAGTAGGCCCTTCAGAAGCAAAGAGAGCCCAAGGCCCTGAGGAAGAGGAGATTGGGAATCCTGAGCCCCCAGCACCTCCAACTTCTGCTTCCCAGAATTTCAGGTGAGCAGATGGGGACAGACCTTGGGCATATTCCCTTTCCTGTTATATCTGGGTTCTCTGCAGAGCAGCAGTGAGTTTAGCCTGTCAGATCTGTGAGCTGTGAACCTGTCCCTCTCCTGGGTGCTGCTGCCTGAGGCTCTGCAGAGGCTTCCTGCTTCAGCACCTAGTTCCTTTCCTTTCCATTTTCCAACCCCTTTAGGCAAAAACCTCACATGTTGGGGCAGCTATTTCAAGGACAAGTACTTTTGCTTCTGGCTCAAGGAGTACTCTGGGTCAGGTCTTTTAGGTCCAAAGGATAAAAGCGAAGTAAAGGAAACAGGAAAGAAATGAAGAGATATGTCTTGCTGAGACCTCTCAATCTGTGTGTTAGATTCCAATCTCATCATAACTCTGAGAACCTGGTTGTTGTCCTATCCTAACATTGCCCTGCTTCCACCCTCAATCCAAAGTCTCTCTAAACTGAGTCCCTTCTGGGTGTGTGGACACTCTCCCCAATTCCTATAGCCTCATGGCCCAGTATGCACTAATCCTCAGGGCACCTCTGTTTTAGTGGTCTTGCTCTTGCCACCTGCCTCCTTAACTCCAAGGAGTCAGGTGCAGTTTTAATTTTGTCTTATTTCTACCAAGCCCAAATAAAGTCTGTCTATACTAAATACTGAACAAAGATGAAGTGAGGAGGCCAAGGTTTAGTGCCCAGGGGGCTATTGTAGCTGGAAAAGAATGACATACATAAAAATGTGCTTGTTCACTCAGAAACCCATCTTTCCATCTTGTCCTCCCAAGCTATTTATCAGCAGTCCCCTCTCCTATGTGCACAAACTTAGAAACATACGTACTTGCACATCTGTATCACATGTGAACAGGCAAGGTCTCTGCTAGATAGGCATTCTGTGGGTGAGCTCAGAGATGGGAGGCACATCAGACCCAGGCAGACCCTGCCCTCACAGAACTCACATTTTAGTAGGGGAAATATGACGGAAACATCAGTATATGATGCAATGTAGGTAATACAGAGTGCAGTAAGGAAGAAGCTACTTGTTCTATAAGAACCAGGAAGGAACAAAAGACTTCTAATGTTTGCCAATATTTTCTGATCCTGTTCTTCCTAGGCACTTGCATGGAAAGAACAGGGCAGCCCCTGTCCTTGAGGAGCTAGGTCAAAGTGTAGGAAAGATGACATACAATCAAGCTAGGCATCATAGGAGAGGTGGCATCAAACTCACTTTGAATGATGATTGAGATCAGATGTGAGGGGGTAAAAACTCCACACAGAAGGAACAGATGTTAGGCAATATTATGCTCAGGGATCTCCTTGAATAGCCCTTTCCTAATGCCCACAGGAAAAAGCCTTGGCATTTGAGGTCTTTAGTGGCTTTCAGAGCTGTGTTGATGACCTCCTCTGTGAAGCTTCCCTGACTGCTCCTCCAAATGAACAGGCACACAGGCCCCAAATTCCTGGAAGTTAGATGTTCATTAAATGCTTGTTCTCATCTGATCTGGTATCCCTGAGAGGTTACTTGGGTAGGCAGTGATCGATCTCCACACTGCACCCATGGAGTCTGAATGACTTGCTCAGAGTTGTCCAACAAGTTAACACCACATAAAATTCTGGAACCACATAATACATCAAGTTAAGGCATGATGAAGGGAATCCTGCTGCTGGAGAGGATGGTGAGAGAAGAGGTAGGTGGGGAATAACCTCTCTGTCTATTCAGCCCCCTACAGAAGGTAAGTAGCATGGACCCGGCTATGCTGGAGCGTCTTCTGAGCTTGGACCGTCTGCTGGGCTCCCGGGGGACCCAGGGGACTCCTCTGCTGAGCACCCCAAAGCGAGAGCGGATGGTACTAATGAAGACAGTGGAGGAGAAGGATTTGGAGATTGAAGTAAGTGTTGCAGACGTTGGGGCTGGGATTCCTGTTGGCCTTGAGAAGCAATCTGAGGATCTTCAGATAAGGACACTGAAAGGCTGGACTGGCATCTAGTTTTCACCCAATACTGGGATCCCTCAGTTTTTTAGCTTCTGCTTGAATGTCTTTAACATGGCTAACCTTTGAAAAATAATTGAGATCAGATGGGAGGTGAGAGTGGGAAAAAATTCCAGATAAAAGAAACAAATGTAAGACATTACCGTTTCCTAAAACCTAGCTCTCAAATTAAGTTATGATTCTTGGCTTGAGGCTTGAACAGCCCCCCCCCCCCACACACACACACACTTTGTTTCAAAAAGAAACTTGTTTCACTAGCTCTGATCACTAGAAAGCCCTTAATTGTATTGGGCTTCAATTGTCTCCTGGTACCTTATCCCATTGGTCCTCACCTGCCCACTAGTGCCTTGGAGCCCTGAACACTCAGTTTGCTAACTCACTGTCCTTCCAGCTGCTCTAAAGTTGATTCTGGGTCACATCCCTCCCTGATCCTTTTCAACAGAGGCTTAAGATGAAGCAAAAAGAACTAGAAGCCAAGGTGCAGGCCCAGGAGGCCATGAACTCAAAAGAGAAAGAGAATTGCTCTCCCACAATGCTCCAACCTCTTGCCCACCGCACAGTCACAGTGGCTAAACCCCTCAAAAAGGCTGTGGTGATTCCCCTACAACTGAGTAAGTTTGGCTCTGGAGGCCAGAAGGGCACAGATAATATCTCAGGAGAGAGTGGGTGTTAGCAGTAGTCCTCATGTCATTCATATCCTTCCACCATATGCCAGCCCTGGGGATAGGTGATGAAGATCTGAAATAGAGCTAATGCTCTGCTCTTAGGCACTTAGTACAATGGGGTAGGCTGACAAGTGCATGAGTGATTATCATACAAGACCAACTGAGATTACTTTCAAATACTGGTATAAGAAAGGTCATGTGGAAACACAACAAAAGTTAATTTTGGGTGGAGGGAACTGGGGGATCAAATGGGTGAAGCAAGTGGCTACTAGGGAGGGTGAAAAGTAGCTTCTGTAATGACTCCAGTTTTTTCAGTTCAGAAGCAGGCAGCATCCCCAAATGCTGACATTCACATCCTGAAGAAGAAAAGCCGCAAGAGAAAGGTAAGAGTACCTATAGACTTAGGCTATACTTAGAGCCTAGAAGTAAGGGATAGTGAGAGAGCAATGGCATGGAGTTACATGATCTGTTAATACTTATCAGCTATTTACAACTCTTTCAAGGTGCATATGATCTGAATACACAGATAACTCCAAGGACATTTAGCATGAAATGCAGTGATATGCGCATACCTAGCAGAGCAGTTGTCTATTATTTGTTACTTTCCTTTCTTCCTGATAGCTCTAATGCTTAGTAACTACTTAATAGTATGGTGTGTAGACTGGGTCCTGCCCTCTACAAACTCAGGAGCCCCTATAGGAAAACATGACCTAAACATTGGAGAAATCAGACAGTGGAAGAATGGAGATGGCATGGTTGGGGAGGAGCCATTTATTGACTTCCTTCTCCTATGTGCTTTCCTAGGAGTGAAAAGAGAGCTTATTTTTTAGAAATGAGGGACCAGATTTAAGGGTTTACTGTGTGCTTTACATTTATAAACTCATTCAATCTTCACAGCCACTCTATTACCATTCTTTCACAAGTTGGATAAAATGAGACTCAGCTCAGTGACCAGAGGGAAAGTTTTTGTACAGACACTTGACAGGAAGGAAGGAGAGGCTGGAGAGAGCGGGGAAGGTAGCTGCTGTTAATCTCCTATTCTTGGCAGAGGAGTCCAAAGCCTGCAGTGGGCTGAACAGCAAACTCTGCTGTTTTTGTCATTCACCTCCCACTGCCTCATAGTTGGAGTGCCTGGATGCCACAGAGCCGAAGGAGAAGGCTGAGGACTGCTGGGAGCTACAGATCAGCCCAGAGTTACTGGCCCATGGACGCCAAAAAATACTAGATATGCTGAATGAAGGTTCGGCCCGGGATCTGCGCAGCCTGCAGCGCATTGGCCAAAAGAAGGCCCAGCTCATCGTGGGCTGGAGGGAGCTCCACGGCCCCTTCAGCCAGGTAATGGCTCAGGGAGGGCAGTCCTGGAATGGAGGTGGGAGATTTGGGGAAAAGCTTGGTACCCCGTAGACCCTTTGCCCATCGCTGTTGTCTTGCCAGGTGGAGGACTTGGAACGCGTGCAAGTCATGTCAGGGAAACAGCTGGAGTCTTTCCTAAGGGTGAGCTCATGGCTTGGAATCCTCCGTTCCCTGGCCTGTTCCCGACCCCCAGCTCTAAAGCTGCTCTCTCCTTCCCTCCTCTTGCAGGCGAACATCCTGGGTCTCGCCGCGGGCCAACACTGCAGCTCTTCCTGACTGCCAGCTCCTCTCTTCACACGGCTTTTTAGATTTTTTTTGCAATCCTTGTATGACCCCTTCTTGTATAAATACAGTTTTAACTCCGTTGCTTCAGCCTGATTCTTGGGACTAAGGGGATGGGACAAGGGGTATAATTGCTCTTCGGACTGGCTACAAGCTCCGTTGCTAACTTCCTTGGGCGCCATCTTTGGAAAAACCTGCGGCAACCTAGGGTTGTAAATAAACTATTGGAGCTGGAGAGGACGGTGGCCGATGTAAAACAAAAAGATGACGCGAAACCTGGAGGACAACGACCGTTAGCCGGGCGCGCGCTTCGTTTAGCTCCGCCCCATCTGTACCCTTGGCGCGCGCTCCCCTTTTCTCCTGATCATCAACGACAGCGGTTTCTGTGCGCGTGCGCGCGAAATAACGGCCGCTGGCGGAGGGAGGAGGGGGGTAAAAATCTTTGAAGTGGGGGGAGAGAAGCCGCTGTCTCCCGCGCACCCACCACCTGTGCCATCGTCAGCCAATCAGCGGCCGTCTTAGGGGTCTCGCGCTTGGGACGACTGGGGCTGTTGGGCGGCTCCTCCGGTGCCTCCTCCCGCCAGAGTCCGTCTTCTACCTCCCCCCTCCCGTTGGCCTCGCGCGCGCTCGCGCTCGCGCCCGCTCCAGCCTCTTGTGTGTCCTCGCGCCCCCCGCCCGCCCTCCCCGCGCGCAGTGTGCTCCGCTCCCCCCACCCTCCTCCTCCTTTCCCCCTCCCGCCCGCCCCACGCGCCTCCTCCCTGGGTTCCCCCTCCCCCACTGACGCCTCCTCCTCCTCCTCCCGCCCCAGGGTGAGCTCGAGCCACCTCCCTCCCTCCCTTCGCCATGGATCCCGGCAACTGGAGCAGCTTCATCTTCCAGGTAACAACCCCCTCCCCCCGCCCCCACCCCCCCTTCCCACACCCCCTCCCGCTCGCCCTCCCTCCCGTCCCACCCCCCCTCCGCGCGCCCGGTGCGCGCGCAGCTGTCCCCCTCCCTCCCTCGCGCCCTCCCCCGCCCTCCCCGAGGCGCCGGCTGGGCGCGCGCGCGGCGGGGGCCGAGGCTGCTCCCTCGCTCCCCCCACCCCGCCCCGCCAGGCTCCAACCGCCGCCGCCGCCGCCACCGCCTGGGCCCCCGCCCCCGGTCCTCGGCCCCGCGGGGGCCTCCCGCCCCCACCGTCGCTGCTGCACTCCGCGGCCAGCCAGGCGCCCTCCTTCCCTCCCTCCCGCCGGCCGGGGTGCGCGGGCGGCGGGGCGGCCCTCGGGCCATGCGTTCGGCGCGGCCCAACCCGGCCGGCCGGGGGCGGCGCCCCGAGCCTGGGCCCCGTGCGGCCCGCGCCCCCGGCCCCCGCTGAGCCCCAGGGGGCCCACCGTGGCCGAGGCCATGTTCCCCGTGTTCCCTTGCACGCTGCTGGCCCCCCCCTTCCCCGTGCTGGGCCTGGATTCCCGGGGGGTGGGCGGCCTCATGAACTCCTTCCCGCCACCTCAGGGTCACGCCCAGAACCCCCTGCAGGTCGGGGCTGAGCTCCAGTCCCGCTTCTTTGCCTCCCAGGGCTGCGCCCAGAGTCCATTCCAGGTGAGTAGGGGGCCGGCCGTGGCGGGGCCGGGCCGGGAGGGCGCCTACCAGCGGCCGCAGCCCACATGGTGCCTTGTCTCCGCAGGCCGCGCCGGCGCCCCCACCCACGCCCCAGGCCCAGGCGGCCGAGCCCCTCCAGGTGGACTTGCTCCCGGTTCTCGCCGCCGCCCAGGAGTCTGCAGCCGCGGCCGCCGCCGCTGCCGCCGCCGCCGCTGCCGCCGCCGTTGCTGCGGCGCCCCCCACCCCGGCCGCCGCCTCCACAGTGGACACAGCGGCTCTGAAGCAGCCGCCCGCACCCCCTCCGCCGCCCCCGCCGGTGTCGGTGTCGGCACCCGCTGCCGAGGCCGCGCCCCCTGTCTCTGCCGCCACCATCGCCGCAGCCACTGCCGTCGTAGCCCCGACCTCGACGGTTGCCGTGGCCCCAGTCACATCTGCCTTGGAGAAGAAGACAAAGAGCAAGGGGCCCTATATCTGCGCCCTGTGCGCCAAGGAGTTCAAGAACGGCTACAATCTCCGGAGGCACGAGGCCATCCACACGGGAGCCAAGGCTGGCCGGGTCCCTTCGGGTGCTATGAAGATGCCCACCATGGTGCCCCTGAGCCTCCTGAGTGTGCCCCAACTGAGTGGAGCCGGTGGAGGAGGGGGAGAGGCGGGTGCCGGCGGCGGAGCGGCCACAGTGGCAGCCGGTGGCGTAGTGACCACCACCGCCTCGGGAAAGCGCATCCGGAAGAACCACGCCTGTGAGATGTGCGGCAAGGCCTTCCGCGACGTCTACCATCTGAATCGACACAAGCTGTCGCACTCTGACGAGAAGCCCTACCAGTGCCCTGTGTGCCAACAGCGCTTCAAGCGCAAGGACCGCATGAGCTACCACGTGCGCTCACATGACGGCGCTGTGCACAAGCCCTACAACTGCTCCCACTGTGGCAAGAGCTTCTCCCGGTGTGCACGGGGCCTTGGCCGCTCACTAGGCGGTGGGTGGGGAGGGAGGGACTGTGATGGAGGTGGCCTAGCCTTGCTGGTGGGGAGGGAGGAGGTTTCTGAGGATGGAGACTGGGAGCCACTCCCAGGGAGGAAGGGAGAAAAACCTCTCCGGGTTACCAGGGAGCAGGGGGTGGTACTTAGCAAAGGAGGTGGGCCCTTGGATTGTTGGAAAGCTTGGCGTGGACAAGGCAGGGGAGGGATTTCCTGCCTAAGTAGGACTCTGAAGCCCCGGGCTTGGGAGTAAATTCAGGGAACTTTGAAAGACCTCTTGTGCTATGTTAGGCAGATTTGGGGGCATTTCCACATCCCAGGGCCCTAACCCCACCCCCAACATATCCCCAGGCCGGATCATCTCAACAGTCACGTCAGACAAGTGCACTCAACAGAACGGCCCTTCAAATGTGAGGTAGGAAGCCCACCTCTTCCTGTCTTGGTTTTCATGATTTTGATCCTCATTATAGTTGTCTGAGTTCAGCCTCTCAGACGCCCTTTTTCTCTCTTTTGCTTTTTCACTCCATTTTCTCATCCCTTCTTCAAGGCCTGATCGTCTCACTCCCATTTCCTACAGATCAAAGATCCCCAAGGCTCTGATTCCTTTAACCTCTTGCCCCCTCTCCCCACTCCCTGAAGCTTTAACTCTCCTGACCCCCCCACACCCCTCCCCCTTCCCCAGAAATGTGAGGCAGCTTTCGCTACGAAGGATCGGCTGCGGGCGCACACAGTACGACATGAGGAGAAGGTGCCATGTCACGTTTGTGGCAAGATGCTGAGCTCGGCTTATATTTCGGACCACATGAAGGTGCACAGCCAGGGCCCTCATCATGTCTGTGAGCTCTGCAACAAAGGTACATGCTGAGGGATGCTGGGAGGGCCAGGGACAAAGGGTGGGAACAAAGCCAGAGGCCCTTCCACAGATGTGAGTTAAAGGTGCTGTAGCTGAGAGCTTGTGGCATCTAGAGCCCTCTAGGAAGCAAATGAAGTGACATTAGGACCACTGTACATCATTAGGTTCTAAGAGGTCACAGCTGGAAGTAATGATCTACCAAAAAGAGTCAACCTCTGGGTGTACGTGGGGAGAATGGGAGTGGGACATGCCTGCTTTGGGGAAGGAGTGGTCAAGAGAGCCAGTGCCCAAGGGTTGAGAGACAGTTTCAGCTATGCAGCCACAAGTTCTCATCTTCGGCTCCTGGGACAAGTGGAGTACACTGGCAGGGGTTTAACAAGCATGTACCCTGCTTCAGTAGCAGAAAAATTTGCTTTTAAATAGATTTGCCTATTCACTGAGTAACTGGGCTGAGACTGTACGGGACACTGGAGGGAGGGGACACAGCCGTCTCTACTGAGGGTCAACCTTTCAAGTGTCTAGGAATCAGTGGCCTGTCACCCCAGGAGAAATCCCCCAGCCATGGAGAATGGGTTCTGGGTACCAATGCCAAGGAGCAGACCCTACTCAACCAGGTCCCCAGTTTCAGAGTGGGGCTGTGGTCTACCAGCCCAGCAGAGTAGTTGACCCCAGGTTACCAAGGATGTGGTGGGAGGAGGACAGGGTCACCATCTGAGGAAGGCGTCCCCAGCCTAGGAGAATAACCCCGTCTCTGGGGTCTCCATCGGGCTGACCCCATCCCCCCCATCCCAACCCCCCCCCCCCATAGGCTTCACCACGGCAGCATACCTGCGCATCCACGCGGTGAAGGACCATGGGCTCCAGGCCCCGCGGGCTGACCGCATCCTGTGCAAGCTGTGCAGCGTGCACTGCAAGACCCCCGCCCAGCTGGCCGGCCACATGCAGACCCATCTGGGGGGGGCCGCACCCCCTGTCCCGGGAGATGCCCCCCAGCCACAGTCCACCTGCTGAGGGGGACCCCTGCACCCACCAGGCAAGGCGTGGGGCATGGCTGGGGGGGACGGATGGTGTGTGTGGGACAAGGGGGCTCAAGGGGCCCAATAGGGGATCTCAGGAAGGCCAGGGATGTCCATCCTACCACTCATGTTAGGGAGACTTCTGGGGACAGGGAGGGCCCTTCAGGAAAACTGGGTAAAGATGCAGGCCAAAGCCTCTGGGAACCAAACAGGAAGTGAGCAACGGCTGTGTCCCAGGGGGGAGAGTCTGGGGCAAGCAGCAAGGCTCTTGCCATTCAGATGGCACTGTGATCTGGTGTTTCTCACCATGCAGGTACCGGTGAGGTTTGTCCAATGGCGGCAGCGGCGGCGGCGGCAGCGGCAGCAGCGGCGGCGGCGGCGGCAGCAGCTGCTGCATCAGTGGCAGCCCCTCCTACAGCTGTGGGCGCTCTCTCTGGGGCTGAGGGGGTGCCTGTGAGCTCTCAGCCACTTCCCTCCCAGCCCTGGTGAACTCCCAAGTTGGTGAGGGGGAGAGGGGAGAATGGAGGAAGGTCCCTTGGTACAGTCTCCTTTCCACTCCTCTCTTCCCACCAACTCCTCACTGCTTCCCCCACCACCCAAGGAGCCTCCTGAAGGAAAGGAGGAAGAAATGTTTTCTTAGGGGAATTCACTAGGTTTTAACAATTTGTTTCTCCTGCTCCTCTTTTCTTCCTATCAGACCTGACCCCACACACACACCTGTCCTCTTGGTTGTGTTGAAGCTCCCTGGACAGTGGGCAGGGGTGGCAGAGGACAGAAGCAGCCACTGCCCTCACCCCCTCTCCTCTCTGTAACCCTCTGCCTTGCTTTTCCAGGGATTTGTGAACTTTCTCCCTTGATGGTCCTTTTTGCTCTCCTTCCAGTCCCCCCTACTGTCTGCTGCCCCTCCCTGGGGAGTTGGTGCTTTTTTTTTTTTTTTTCCAGGGGGAGGGAGGAGAGAAAGGAGGGGAATCAAAGATGCTGTCCTAGAGGGGAAAGAGTGAGATTTGAGAAGAGGCAGAAACAGGGAAGGCAAAGGTGGTACCTTCATAAGGTGGGGTTGTTTAGGGTCAGGCCCTAAGCATCATCCTACTGGAGAATTTGTCAGGGGAAAACAAATCAGAGGGAGCAAAAGAAGGAGCCACTTGGGCAAGAGGCAGGGCAAGAGATGGAACTTCATGAGGCCAGGGTAAATTGGGGGGGGGGGGTCCAGGGACTAGAGGTGCTGCCTGGGGTTGTGGGGGAAGGCAGCTGGTGTCTCCCCTTTTCCTCTTCCACCCCAGCTCCAGCCCTGGCCTTTTCATCCCTCTCCCCAGTTAGAAGCTGTGGCCCTGGCCATGTCATCGTGTTCCAGTGTCCCCTGCATGTTCCCTACCCTTTACTCCCTCTTGCGTGGATCCCATTACAATAAATTTTAAATAAAAACATGGCTCTGGCTTGAATGAATTGCTCTCACCAAAGCCCCTGTTCCCACCCCCCAAGGGGTTTCTTCTTGGGCCTGGTGTCAGTACCAGCCTTGCTCTGCCTTCTGCAGCTCTGGCTCCTCCCTCCCTGGAAGCAGCACAAGTGGCTACAGCCCAGATTCTGGGTGAAGCCAAGTGTCCAGACGCTGTGGAGAGCAAGTTCCAGGACCCCCCAGGTCTCTGAGGGATACCCAATCTGGACAGGTGCAGAATAGCCAGCTGCTACAGGTTTTTGAAGAGGCCTGGGTTAGAAACCCAAATAGTTCCTACAACCCACCCAAATACCTGTACACATTTGAGGCCCTGAGAGGTGATGGTGGATGATGTAGACGTAGCTGCAGAAAGGTAGGGGAAGTCTGAGCCCTAGGACTGGGAGCAGTGAGGTTGGGAATAACAGCTGTACTTGTCCATTCTCAGCATGGTCCCCTCCATCTTCACTGGGGCTCCTCTACCCCAGCCTGTTCCCTGCGGTTCCAGACTGCTCCTGCACCTTCTGCCTTCCCTCTTGGAATTCCAAACCTAGTTCCTCTCCTTTCCAGCGACCCTTTTCTTCAGCCTTCCCGTACCAATTTCTGCTGCGGCCTCCTTGGTAGAGGGACTTCCTGTTACGCAGGGCCCCTCCTCTTGAAACCCCACCCTGCAGCCTCCCCAAGTTTTACCTCATCTCCCTTCCCTTCTTTCCGCTAGTAGGGATGACTCCACCCGGCCCTGCCTGTCTCCCTGGACCTGCTTCTCGCAGACCCCTCTCCGTTTCATCCAACACCCTGTCTCTGTTAGGACCCCCGGTGACCGTTGGCGGGAGGGGCCTGGGGCTTGGGAAGGGGATACCCCCGGGAGGTGCGCGTGGGAAGGAGCAGGGAGCTGGCGCAAGTGGTCCCCCCGCGGGTTGCCTCGGTAACGCGGGCCTGGCACGCGTGGCTCCCTTGGGCGGGCCTGGAAGGGGCGGGGGCAGCCGCGTGCGGCAGTAGAGCGTAGGGGAGGGGACCTGAGAGGAGGGGACAAGCAGAGCGGAGGGGAGACCCGCCACCTCCCTCCTTCCCCTGCTCCCTCCTGGGCTGCGGCTGCTGCAACAGCGGCGACGGCTGCGGTGGCGGCAGCAGCCGGAGCAGTCTGGAGGCCGGCGTCCAGGTGAGACGGGGATGCACTGAGGCTGCGGGTAGGAGTGGACGGACAGAAGGCAGACGCCGGGGAGGGCTGCACTGCACAGGAACACGGGTGCTGGTCGACTGTCTGGTGGTGCTGGGCGCGCCAAGCCAATGGAAGGTGGAGGTGCTGGGGGCACCCTGGGGGCAAGGGAATCCCTGAGAGAAGGGCTGAGGAGGGGCTCAGAGGAGATGCCAGGACCCCCAGGGAGGAGCGGGGGCGTCTGCACCCCCAAACGCGCAGCAAGAAAACCGCACCCACTGGCACCCAGGTAGGAAGGGTGGATGCGGAGTGTTATGTGAGTAAGGGGCCTGCCTCTGCCCAGTGTGCCTGTCAGTGTATGGGTGTCTGCACAGCTTGATTTTGAGGTGCTGGGGCGTCTGCTAGGATCTGGGAGGCTGGATCTTGTTGGGGGTACCCAGGAGGAGACCATGGGAGGCTCCTGTTTACAAAAGGGTTAATCTTCCCAGGGCTCCCCAAGCAGAATAATTTGAGCAGAGCACTCCACCCCAGAGATATCCCACCCCAAGGCAACTTTTCTCCCTCTCTCCAGAGGCAGCCCTACGCTGGCCCGGAGACAGGAACATATAACCCTCTTAGGCTGCAGTTCTGAGAGCTGCCTCTTTCCTCCTTACACCAAGCCTGTCTCCTCCTCTTCCAGGATTTGCTGCTGTCTCTGCTGCTCCGTCCTCCCCTCAGAGGCCCTCTCCCCTCTCCCATCTCAAGATGGCAGCCAGCAGCTCTGAGGTCTCTGGGATGAAGGGGACAGAGGAGGGTCTCCAGATCCAGGGAGAAGGACCTGGCCATTCTGAGGCCAAAACTGGCCCTCTCCAGGTCCCAGCTGGGGTCCCAGATGAGCCCGAGGCCCTGCAGCCAGGTCCAGACATCACTGGGGCCCCTATGGACTCAGAGCCCAAACCTGGGATGGCTCCAGAAATCACAGAGATCCCAACAGGGGCCCCAGAAACAGCCCAGGCCAAAGACCTCAGCCCAAGCTCAGGAGGGGAACCAAAGGCCAACTCCAGTCCCAAAAAAGCTTGCCAAGAGCCAGCATCCCAGCCAGAAGTGAGCAAAGAGGTCCCTGCAGACCAGGGGACCAACCTGGAGTCTGCAGGCCTGTCTGAGCCAGCCTCAGAGCCCACTTCCCAGCTGGACCCTCAGTCAGGTTCCCAGCCCACCCTCAAGCCAGCCCTTCAGACAGAGCCTCCTACCCAGGAGGACCCCACCACTGAGGTCTTGACTGAGAGTCAAGGGGAAAAGCAGGAGAATGGGGCAGTGGTTCCCCTGCAGGCTGGTGATGGGGAAGAGGGCCCATCCCCCCAGCCTCACTCACCACCCTCAACAAAACCCCCCCCAGCCAATGGGGCTACCCCCCGCATGCTGCAGCAGCTTGTTGAGGAAGACCGACTAGGAAGGGCTCACGGTGGGCATCCAGGATCTCCCCGAGGTAGCCTGAGCCGCCACCCCAGCTCCCAGCTAGCAGGGTCTGGCGTAGAGGGGGGTGAAGGCACCCAGAAACCTCGAGACTACATCATCCTCGCCATCCTGTCCTGCTTCTGCCCCATGTGGCCTGTCAACATTGTGGCCTTCGCTTATGCCATCATGGTGAGCCTCATGGGACCCTGGCTTCCTGCACTGGAACAAAGCTGCAGGAGTGCCTGGCCTTCCCTCTCTGCATGGATCTCACTTCCAAGTCACAGGGCCTTGCTTGCCTCTCCTTAGGACTTCACCCTCTGAGCCACTATTGCCCCATCCCTTCAGGTGGGAGGGATATCCAGACATGTTTCACACAGCCTTGCTGACCTGTGCCCTCCTCCCCCTTGCCTCTCTCCTTCCTCCCTAACTATGGCTGGCCTGTCTCCTCTGGATGACTCTTTCACCTGATCCCTGCTGGTCTGGCCTCTCCTGACTTGGGCCATGGTACCCCACCCCTCACCCTAACCTCAGTCCAGGAACAGTCTGCAGCAGGGGGATGTGGATGGGGCCCAGCGTCTGGGTCGAGTGGCCAAGCTCTTAAGCATCGTGGCGCTGGTAGGGGGGGTCCTCATCATCATCGCCTCCTGCGTCATCAACTTAGGCGGTGAGTGGGGTCTGGGACAGGCTTGGGAGGAATGGAAGGGTTGGCAAGGTGGCTTTACTAACTCTTGCCCCCCCACACTCTCTCCTGTCTGTCCTCTCTACTCCTTTGTCTCTCCTTGTTTCCCCCCTCCACCCCAACTGTCTGTCTGTCCCCTCTTCTCCTCTTCCACAGTGTATAAGTGAGGGGCTCTGCCCTGCATTCCAAGACTTTTCTTCCTGTTGGGAGCTGCCTTGGGCCCATCCTCCCCTGCTCCCCTGAGGGGAGCCCAGTCGATGGCCCAGGCCCACACCCATAGGGACCAAGGGAGCCTGAGCAGCCTTGTTTACAGTTTCTTTCCTGCTCCTGCATCTTGCCAGGTTCCTCTGCCAACTGTAGGCCTCCCTTCTCCCTGCACTGTTTCCAGTCTCCCTGCACTTCTGCCTGCAGCCAGTCCAGCCTCTTGGTCTCCCTATTTCTGCACTTCTGGAAACCTCCCTGAACATCTCCCGAACTCTACTCTCAGCCCACCATCATCTCTCCCATCCTTCCTGCACTTCTTCCAACCTCCCAAATTCCTGGCACCTCAACCCTGATCTCCCCCTCCCCAACTTTCACTGTCTTTGCATCTTCCCCCAATCCTTTCTTCCTTCTCTCCTTTATCATTTCTTTCCTCTCCACACCTTCTGCCCCCTTCCTCTTCCTGCCTCATCTACCCCCAGCATCCTTTCCTCCCCTAAGGATCCTCTTCACCGTCTTGCCACCGTTTATTCTGCAAAAACTCCAGCACTTAGATCAGGCTGGGGGAGGGCAGCGACGTCAGGAGAGGACTCTAGCCTGGGTGCTGTTCTCTGCTGGGACCACCCAGGTCTGAATGCCTACAAGGCGCCATGGGGTCGCAGAGCTGGCAAACCAGGGCTCGTTTGGGGACTTGTGTAGGAGTGGTGAGCACTGTTCCAAACATGCACCTGGGAGAAGGCAGGGGGTGCAACTGTTGACCCTCCACTGTCAGCCTGAATTGACCTGCAGCCCCTCCAACCTGCCCCTGCCCCGGGCTTTTTAACCGTGTCGGCGAGTTTCTTAAAGGCATAGGGGGCTGAGGTCACTCACGTGCTTTGTAGCGGAAGAACCCCCCAAACAGGACCAAAGTCCCCAGCCTCAAGGAGTGAGGACGGGGCGAAGAGCTCTATACCGAATTATTTTCTAAGAGGAGGAGGGAGGTGTGTTGTACGCCACAGTCCGCTAGGGAGGCGGAGACGGAGCTACGACGCGGTTCGAAGTTAGCGGGATTTTGTTTCCTTTAAAAAAAAAAGTGTGTGTAGGGGGGGGGAACCTAAAAGTCTAAAAAGAAAAAAAGATACATCAAACTGATTCTCCCTTTTTGTATGTCGGATGCTGCATGAGCCTGAAACACCAATAAATGGAGACTGCATGAAACTCTCCTCCAGCCTGATTTGGTCCTCCTGTAGATTCGCCACCGGGTGCGCTAGTACTGCCTCTTTGGGGAAGAATCTACTAGATAGTATGCGCCTGCACTGTCCCGGCGGCCATCTTTACTGTGGGCCGAAGCCTACAATGCCCAAGCGCCTACCTGCGCATGTGCAAGCCTTCCCTTGCTTTCCTCTTTCAAGCAGCTTTCACTAGAGTGGAGCCTTCCGCGCCATATCTATGCGCCTGCGTACTGTGACCCTGCGCAGCCTGCGAGTCAGGTCTTAGCTCCAGGTGCGTACGGCGGTTTAGGTAGCGGAACTGCGAGGTGTGGAGAGGGGCGGCGTGAAGGCGAGAAGAACGGTCTGACCGAGAAAGTGGTTTCTGCAGTTCCCTGGGAACATCCGAGTACCGGATCTCAATCCGTGGGGCGGGGTCCTTGGAAGAAACTAAGCGCCCCCTCCTGGGAACAGGCGGTGTGGTCGCAGGGACCGCTGTTGGAGCCTGATTGGTTGGAGAGACATCTTTGTGGACACCCCTGGGGAGCCCAGTTTCTGGGGGTCAGGGAATCCCCTGCTTAGCACTTCTGCCTCGCCTATAATCGCAGGGTTCCTTCCCTAGTGGCTTATGTCCCTTGTCCGGGGTCATGGAGATATTGCGGCCAGCACGGCAGCGCCTCTGTCTGAAGAAGGGGAAGTGACCTCCGGCCTCCAAGCTCTGGCGGTGGGAGACACCGGAGTCCCCTCGGCTTCGGCCAGTAAAGCCGAGGAAGAGGGGGAAGGAGTACGGGAGGAGGCCGAGCGTGAGGGGTCTGGGATCGAGGAGGTGCAGGGAGAAGCCCCCAGCGCTGAGGGTGAAGAGCATGCCAAGGGAGAATCCGAGGACTGGTGCGTGCCCTGCAGCGATGAGGAGGTGGAGCTGCCCGCGGATGGGCAATCCTGGATGCCCTCCCCTTCCGAAATTCAGCGGCTATATGAACTGCTGGCAGCCCACGGTACCCTGGAGCTTCAGGCCGAGATCCTGCCCCGCCGGCCACCCACGCCTGAGGCCCAGAGTGAAGAGGAGAGGTCCGATGAGGAGCCAGAGGCCAAAGAGGAGGAAGAGGAAAAGTGAGGGCACACCCTTACACCTTGTACTGGGGCTGCTCCTCTGAAGCTAGGAGAAAATAGGGAGGGGAGGTGGGACCCCGGAGCATGGAAAATGGAGGGTGGGAAGAGAGCAGGAGTGGAAGAGTTAGCAGGTTGGGCGAAACACATGTGTGGGTGTTTGAGGAGACCACCCTCACCCTTCACTCTTTGTCCACCTGTCCAGACCGCGCATGCCCACAGAATTTGACTTTGATGATGAGCCAATGACACCAAAGGACTCCCTGATTGATCGGAGACGCACCCCAGGTACTGACAAGAGGGAAGAGTTGGGGGAAGGTGAAGGGCCTCTGCTCCCACTTATCCAAAAAGTGACCCACTAAAAGAGGCCTTTGGTGCCTTGTTGCTGCAGGAGAGCATTCACACAATGGGGCCATCATTTCAGCTTAAACTGATAACCCTATATTCCTTTAAGAGAATATCACAGATAATTCTATCATGGCTCCCATTTCTTTTATCTCCATCTCCCCAGAAGTCCAAATCTTCCCAGTCATGCATTATTACCTAGATCCACATTCCTATACTACTGTTTACATTTCCTAATCTGACCCAATTTCTACCCTATATACCTTCCCAGAATTTACCCTTAGAACTGTTCTTGATTTCTCGTTGATTTGTCATTGCAGGGGAGAGGGGGAAGAACCTGTTGAGAGAGAATCCTACACCCCTCCCCCAGGCTTCCAAAGACATTTCCATTTAAAATAAGAGATGCAAACCCCTGATCACAGCTTTCATCTTATTTCTTTGGTTTCATCTTTCACATCTCCCCAGCTCTCTACACTCTTTTTTTTTTTTTTTTAAAGATTTTATTTATTTATTTTTAGAGAGAGGGGAAGGGAGCGAGAAAGAGAGACAGAAACATCATTGTGTGGCTGCCTCTCACACGGCCCCCCCACTGGGGGGGGGGGCTGCAACCCAGGCACGCGCCCTGACTGGGAATCAAACTGGAACCCCTTGGTTCACAGCCCACACTCAATCCACTGAGCTACACGAGCCAGGGCTCTCTATACTCTTTGAATAGACCTCCCTGTTCCTACCCTGGGGCCTTTGCACTTGCTCTTCCACTGCCTGGGGTGTTCTTCACTGGTAATTCCCCAAGTAATTACTAATATCCATGGTAGTGTACACTGCCTCACTCCCTTCCACATTTCTCACCTTCCCCTTCTCCAGGAAGCTCAGCCCGGAGCCAGAAACGGGAAGCCCGCCTGGACAAAGTCCTCTCAGACATGAAGCGACACAAGAAGCTGGAGGAGCAGATCCTTCGTACTGGCAGGGACCTGTTCAGCCTGGACTCAGAGGACCCCAGCCCCAGCAGTCCTCCACTCCGGTCCTCAGGGAGTCTCTTCCCCCGGCAGCGGAAATACTGACTGGTGCTGCTGGGGCCTTTCTTCCCTAACTCAGGGTGCTGGGAAACTTGGAAGGGGAGCAAAACTCCAAGCTCCTGACACAGCACCTTGCCAGAAGGAGGGCATATGTGTGTATGTGTGTGTTTTCTGTCGAACATTTATTTGAAAACCTGGCCTGAAATTTCTGAATCTAAAATAAAAAATACAAAGTTAACTTCTCTTAGAGGAGGGGTTTCGGCTGGAACCCAGACATGTTGAGGGGCAGAATTGTCTTCACCCAGTTTGGGAAGTTAGAGCCTTACGGGGCAGAGATGAATTCAATCAGGCACCTGCCTTAGATCCCAGTCTCTTTCCAGTTGGGCCAGCTGGCTCTGAGTGTTAAAAGAGCTGCAGTACCTTCAGCTGCAGTCAAAGCCGCCCAGAGGAGAAAAGGAGAACCAGCTGCAAGGGCCCTTTAAATGCTTAAGCCCCACCCCGGAGTTTGCCCTGCCCTGCTCTGCTGGGAAGTGATTCCTGGGCTGTGTCCCTGGGTTTTCCTCTATCAGAGGAGTCTGTTGCAGTCAGCCACACTTCTGGATGTGAGTCCTTTGTACTGGCCCCAAAACCTCGATTCAGTGGTGGAGCCTTGTATCCCTCAAGGCTCTCTCTAGCCCTGTCCTGCCTTCTAGGGCCTTCCTTCTGCTGGGGCAGGTAAGACCTTTCTGAAGCAGAGCAGGGGGAAAGTGGGTGGAGGGTTGGCCTTTAGAGGTTTTGCTTTCCTTAGAGTTTTTATGTGTTTTGAAGTAAAGATAGATTAGTTTGTCACCTCACTAACACCCCTCCCCTCCAAAATCTCAGACCTCTGACTTCCAGCTCCCATGTCAGAAGTAAGGATAGGGGAAGCTTAAGGGGTCTGTTCACACTCCTTCCTGGAATTAGATTGGGTCCTGCTGTCCTCATTTGGCCTCCGACTGGAGACCTTGGCTCTGGCCTGTCCCCCTGAGCCCTTAGAATGTGACTTGTCCACACTGAGATCACTCAACTTTGCCAAGTATTGAGGTTTTCATACTGCCCCCCTCAGGGCTATGCCAGCTGTGGGCCTTGTAGATCATTTAAGAAGTCATTTGCAGAACGATCTTAAGATAGGCTTACTTTCCAAAAGGCGTGGAGTTTGGTGAGCAAGGCTCTTTAAAAAAATTTTTTTTTTTCATCTCTATGAGCAGGAAGTAGAAAACAGGAAGTTTAGCCCTAGCCAGTGTGGCTCAGTTGACTGGAGCATCGTCCTGTAAACTAAAAGGGTCATGGGTTTGTTTCCGGGTCAGGGCACATGCCAGAGGCAATCAACTGATGTTTCTGCCCTTCTCTCTCTCCCTCGCTTCCCCTCTCTAAAATCAATAAGCATGTGCTCAGGTGAGGTTTAAAAGAAAAAGAACAGGAAGTTCATTTGGACTCAACCAACCTGTAATTCTCGGGATCTTAGATGTCAGGAGTGAAGCCTGGAAAAGTAGGGGATGGTGGGTGAGACAGATGTCCCCTATGTTGCTGGACCCCTGGGTTATGGGGGAAAGACTGGCAGGAGGCGTGCCAACTAACTCCCTAGAAACTCCTGCCTTCTGCCCTGGGTTGGTGCTTTCTGGCAGGGCAGCTCTCCAAAGCCATGAGCAGATATGACAGCCACCTGAGGGTTCCCTGGTAACTCAGGCCTCCTTGTGGGTGCTGCCTTCCCAGGTTGCAGAAATTGAATTGCCATTGACGCTATTTCCGGGAGAGTACGCAGCCCCACCCAAGTCCTTGTTCTAGGTTTAGAATCTTAATTGACATTTGTGCCTGAGAAGCCAAGCTGTTCCTCACTTGGGGGATCTGCAGTCCAGGTGCCTGAGGTGGAATTCTGGCTTTGAACTTTGATTATTCCGTGATCCTGAGCAAGTTGCTTAACTTCTAGGTTCTTGTGAGGGTTAAGTGAGTTAATTAAAGGTATTTAACAGTATGCCTGACATTTAAAAGTGGGAGCTGTTATCCAGGGGCACTTGCCAGTGATAATGAAAATTCCAGAGTCTCCTCGGCCCATTGTGAGACCTGGAAGCACTTCAGCTGAGTCCTATGACTAGATGAGTTTAGAAAACATTGACCTGGATCAGGGGTTCTGCAGCCCTGTTCCTGGGTCACTTGTAATCTAGGCAATCCTTGCCTTCAATGATTGGCTTTAATCGGCAGCACCCAGGAGGTCGTGGGGACGTAGGATAAGAGACATCCTGACAGGCTGGCAGAGCGGTTGCTCCCACAAAGTAGCCCAGTTGGGCTGGAGCTTAGATAAGATTTTCCTAGGAAGAAGAGTTTCTAAATTTTTGCTCCTACATGATTTATGTGAGACAAATCCTCAAAAATTTCCACTATAGTCCCCTAAAGTGGGAAATAATTTCCCTAAACCAGGAAGCTGTCTGGTGAAAACAGTCCCTCCGCAGTACCTGAGTAATGTGACTCTTGCATTCTCCCCCCCAAAACTAGAATGTGTACAATCAGCGAAGGTAAACTGGGAGGATAAGCGCCTGTTCGTGATGCACTTCATGTGCGCCTTTCTAACCCTAAGCTTGGTGGAGGTGATGGTGGCAAGGCTGAGTCACTGACCTCACCTCCAGCTGCAGCCATGCCTGGACCAGGAGTCTGGGACTTGGGACAAGGGTTTGTGATCCCTGGCTGGTACAGCTCAGTGGATTGAACGCGGGCCTGCAAACCAAAGGGCTGCTGGTTTGATCCCCCAGTTCAGGGCACATCTCTGGGTTGCTGGCTGGGTCCCCAGTGGGCGGTGTGTGAGAAGCAGCCACACAGTGATGTTTCTCACCTCCTCCTCTCTTTAAAAAGAAATAAAATATTTAAAAAGGGGGGGGGCTTGTGTTGGCTAGGGGACTACTTGGCCCTGGGGGCGAAGGGGCTAGGGGAGAATAAAGGAAATTCCCTGTCCTTGAGCAGTGATCTGTATGTAATCTGAGCTCATTTTAGTTCTTCCTCCCCTTAGGCATCCTCCAGTCTCTAACCCTCTAAAGTTCACTCATTTCCAGTATCTAGACCTAGGAAATAGTCACTTCTATTTCCACTTCGAAATCTAGGAAAGTAAGGCTCAGAGACTAGCAAGTGGCTCAAGCGCATGCTGGCAACTACAGGACCAAATTCTTGTTACATGAGTCAGGAGAGAGGTTTTAAATACAGCAATGCTTGGACCGCCTCAGACCAATTCAATCAAAATCCCCAGAGACAGGTGGTTTCTAAAGCTCTCCAGGTGATTCTAGTGTAGTTAGGGCTGAGAGTGGCTGCTGCAGACCCAGGCTGCTCATACTTAAGTGTGAGCCCAAATCATTGGGGTTTAGTTAAGATGCCAACTGATTCAGCAGCTCTCAGGTGGGATCCAAGATTCTGCATTGCTAACAAGCTTCCTTCCAGATGCGGCTGCTGCTGCTCACTGCAGACCAAATACACAGTGTAGCTGGTCACCTGGGCATCAGTTAAGATTCACTGTCAGCCACTCACAACGGACCCTGAAGATATCTCCAACATGTAGTGACTTGTCAGTCAATTAAAATTTACGGTAGCATCAGTTTATTTTTGAGCCAAGACTCAGGTGAAGAGCTGTCTCAACGAGAGGACGAACCTGGCTTCTCTTTACAGGCTGCTATGCTCTCTGCTCACCCAACCCAGTCGTTACCCCTGCCTTCTTGGTGTGTGAGTGGGGCTGGGGGAGCGGGGTGGGACATGTGATCAGGCAAATCTGGACATGTACCCAGAGGACAGACTAGGACAGATCTCGGAAGCTGGCACTGAAGGGAGAGCTATGAGTGGATTTGGGGTGTTGCGGCCATACCCTGGTCAGGGCAGGACCTTCCAAAGGTCAACAGACTCCTTAACCATGCTCTTTCGAAGGCTCAATATATCTGAAGTAAAATGCTCTAACTATACGTGTCATCTGGTAAACCACAAAAGTCTAAATTTGAGACTTGTCACCAACATGCTGCCTGAGTCAAATGGTTTCCCCGGATCTCCTGAGAGACCCTATGTTGAAACTCAGTTCTGTGAATGGTGAGTGAAAAGACAAAGTCTGTTCTTGGGTGAACTTGGCAGATGGTCTGGCTGGAAGGAACAGCTTTAGAGCATGGTGGATGGGTGGTCAGGGAGGTAAGACAGTCCTGGTACTGAAACAAGGGCTGTTGGCATGGGCTTGGCCTCATACAAGGCGAAAGTCCAATTTAATCAGTTGAAAGGATGACTTGCAGCTGAGTCACTGAGCTGGGCCAGGCTCTCAACCCTGCTGACTGAGTCCAGCTGGGGTGACAGATGGTGAGAGCCCTCAGCCATAGGGGGTGGGAGGGATCATCTAACAAGGAGCCACTGGAGGCTTTTTCCAGAGCCTGCTTCCCAGGCTTGCATAACCTAGGGTTCAAATCTTCCTTTTGGGGCCTCGTGGAGCCCTCTCCATGCCTCCGCCTACAGCCCTAGCTATTCCTCTCCCTCCATCTGGCTTCGTGGCCAGGCTTCCGCCCTGCAGAGAACCTGGCAAAGGAGCAGCTGGGAAAGGCTGCACTTGGCTGTCAGATGCCCCTTTCTTTTCTGTTCTTCTAGCCCCACAGCTGGGGCAACCAAAGACTTGCCACATTCCTGACCAGTAAATAGTGAGGGTTGAGGCTGAGATGCCAGGTGAGACAGAGAGCCTCTGATGCTAGGTCACATGCCCTAAATGGATAAGGAAGTAGCCTCAAGCCACCCTCCCTCAGCAGTAAGACATAGTGCTTCTGAAGAGCCAGGTTCTGTTCCAGGTGCTTTATGGTGAACTCAGCCCTCAGAACTTGAGTAAATGTTCTATCCATTCCCAGCTTTTTGGCCAGGAAACAGGTATAGGGAAGGCAAGGGACTTGTCTAAGATCACCCATCCAAGCGAGGTTAGAACCAAGATCAGTTCCAGCCCCCAGGGGAACAGGGGCCCCACATCAGGGAGCAACTTCAGGGATTGGAAGCACAGCTGAGCAGAATGGGGCGGTACAGAGGAAGAAAAGAGAAGGTCCAGATGAGAGTGAGGAGGGGAACAGAACCCCCAAAGCAGAACACCAGCCCTAGTATTTTCAAACACTACCTGAAGTCAGCAGAAGAGGGAGCTCTGGCTTTAGAAAAGCCACTCTCCTACAAGTTAAGGGGGAATTCACTTCATACAGAAAAAGGAGCAACGGAAAAGTATCAAGGCCAAATCCCACACAAAGTTGCAAGATAAAAGAATGAGGAGCAGAATAACATCCCTCTGATGTGAAAAGTGTATCAGGAAGACAGATCGAAACTAACTTCTTTTAAAATGAGGGAAGGCATTAAGGAAACAGTCAAGGCAGGAAAGCCGCAGACGAGAGTTGTAAGGAAGCCCAGGCTGACGGCGCACCCCGAACCGCAGCACCGTGCTGCTGCTGCTGCTGCTGCTGGGGGCGGGGCACTCCCTGGGGGCTGAGATTCTCATCCGGATAGCACCACTAACTTTCTGTGTGGCCTTGAACGCATTATCTCTATCTAGGATTTGGCTACTTAGAGCTACACTGTCTCTACGGGATCAACCGGCCACTCGTGCCTATTGTTTTTCAATTACGGTTTACATTCAATATTATTTTGTATTAGTTTCAGGTGTACACACTTGGCTATTTTTTTTTAAAAAATACTTCATTACATCATATGTGGTACCTTCGTGCTTGGCTATTTTAATTAAAATATAAAATTTAGCCCTGGCTAGTATGACTCAGTGGATTGAGCGTGGGCCTGTGAACCAAAGAGTCAACAGTTCAATTCCCAGTCAGGGCCCATGCCTGGGTTGCAGGCCAGGTCCTCAGTTGGGAGTGTGGGAGAGGCAACCATACATTGAAGTTTCTCTCCCTCTCTCCCTCCCTTCCCCTCTGTCTAAAAATAGATAAATAAAATCTTTTTTAAAAATTTACTTCCTCAGTTACACTACCCATATTTCAAGTGTGCAGTAGCCACGTGTGGCTGGTCCAAAGGGAACACGGATTCAGAACATTTCCATCATTGTAGAAAGTCTATTGGCTGCTGCTGAGTTATAGCATTTTAAACAGAAGCCAGGCCCTGGCTGGTGTGGCTCAATGGATTGAGCATGGGCCTGTGAATCAAAGGGTTGCCAGTTTGATCCCCAGTCAGGGCACATGCCTGGGTTGCAGGCCAGGGTGTGTAAGGCAACTGAAGGACATTTCTCTCCCTCTTTCTCCCTTCCCCTCTCTCTCTGAAAAATAAGTAAAATCTAAAATAAAAAAATAAACAAACAGGAACCAGGCAGGTACTTATGAGTGCAACAGGCCAGGTGTAAGACAGCAGGGAGTGGTGAGGACTGTGGTAAGCAGGAAAATCTGTGTCCCATCTGAAGGTCACAGCTGCTACTTGGCTGTAGCCAATTTCACTATGTGGGAATGTAAGGTCTAGCTCCTAATTCTTCAAGAAAAGCAGGAATTGAGGGTTTGTGAAAACTCCCTATTTCTAAACCCCAACGTTGAAATTGTACAGATTGTGTAGATCAAGTAAAACTCTTGGGCCTCCCCTTGATTCTGCAATGTCATAACTCCTGCCTATTTTTCCTGTGCCAGTTCTCTCTCCTTGCTTCCCATTTCTCACTCAGGTTGGAAGCTGGATGAATGGTGGAGTAGGTGACTCCAAAAATGTCTGACTAAAGTCTCAGAAGAGAAGGCTTTGAGTTGCTTAGTAAACTTGGTTCCCTTTGTGTGACTCAAAGGCACATGTTGTCCAAAGTCTAAGGCATGCTGGAGGCAGTGATGGGGTTTAGGTAGAAGGTATGACTTCCCGAATGGGCCAAGCACTGGATGGAACTACCCAGGATTCAGAAGCAGGGAGGATGGGGTAGGAGGTATACAGTACTCATTCACCCCTTTTGATTTTTCACTCTCCCCACTACTCTTGACAGCAGGGAGTTGAGGGTAGCAATGAACCAGAAAGAAAGAGGAGAAAAGAGCTAGAATAATTTATGCTGTATCTAATCCAGTTGATTCTATAGGAGCATCAGTTCCCTCAGGAATCCCAGGACTGCTTAAAGCACAGGAGAGGGGGTGGAGGAGCAGACAAAGATTATGCAAATATTCATGGGCTATGGGCTAACATTTGAATACTGCTTGGGTCCTTCCTTGGGATGCCCTGAAATAAAGACTGCCTGCCCTCTGGAGGACTCACTGATCCCTCTTGTGCTGCAGAAGGCCAAGGCACCCCCAGAGACGGACCTGCACTCCCAGCTCCTCCTACACCATGGGGTTGGAGATTGGGAAAATGCAGGCAGCTCGGGCTGAGAAGCTGATGGGACTGAAAGGAAAGATCAACTGAGAACCCTGGGCTTCTGTGGTTAACTGTGCTCACCAGTTCTTGGCAGGGGTGATATCTGGACGAGCTGTGCTGTCCTGGGTGGGAAGGAAAAGGAGGAGGGGGTATGGAGACAATGAAGGGGTAGAGTAAACTGAGTTGGAAGGGAAAGGGTCCTTTTCCCCCAACCCCAGCCAGTTTTCAGGCTCATGCCTGCGTCATCCTAGGCCCCCTGTGTTCATCTTGTATCTTCCCCACCTGTCTATCACTCTATATGCTGCCCTACACACAGGAGCTACCATGGCAACTGAAGAGTCCATCATCCGCATCCCCCCATACCACTACATCCACGTGCTGGACCAGAACAGCAATGTGTCCCGTGTGGAGGTTGGGCCAAAGACTTATATCCGGCAGGACAATGAGAGGTTGGTGTCAAGACTGGGTTGTGGGGGACGCTGGGGCTGTGGAGGGCCCATCAGTCCAGCCGGCACCGTCATCCATCTCTCCCGTGGACTGGCCCTCCCTCCAGTCACAGGGAGCTTTCTCTTCCCCTCACTGCCTCCTTTGGGATTGGAAGTCTCCTGGGTCCTCACACCACTTCTCACCCTCCAACAGGGTCCTGTTTGCCCCCGTGCGCATGGTAACTGTCCCCCCACGCCACTACTGCACAGTGGCCAACCCAGTGTCCCGGGATGCCCAGGGCTTGGTGCTCTTCGATGTCACAGGGCAAGTACGGCTCCGCCACGCTGACCTGGAGATCCGGCTGGCCCAGGACCCCTTCCCCCTGTACCCAGGGGAGGTGCTGGAAAAGGTATCTGACCCACTCTACTTGTCCTGCTGCCTCGTCCTAGGGTTCCACTGTTTTCCTCTGGAGGGAAAACAAATTGGGACCATGGGAGGGGGTTGGGGGGCAACATTTCCTGGTTTCACCAAGGGTAGAGTTGATTTATTGCTCTTCCTGCCAACCTTCCCCAAACCCCCGCTTACTCCTCACATGCCTACGAGAGAGACTCACTTGCCCCTCTTTTGAGAGCTGTCAGCCCATCTCACCGCCTAATCAACCAGGCTCCAGAGCCTGCTGGAAGCTCCCGGCCAGTCTGGCACTAAGTGACTTGTGCCAAGCATAAGCATTTGGTTCACTCAAACAGTGCCAGACACCGGTGCACAGTGACAGCAGTGGTGGGCAAGATGCGGTCCAGGTTCGGATGCCTGTGACTTTCCTATGGGAAGGCATCTCAGGCCCAGGCCCTTGTCCTTGCTGTGCTCAGGGCCTGGGCCTGAGCAAGTGGCCCTCCCGTCTTTATGTCCATAATTGTCCTTCTGCCTCACCTCCTTACCCTCTTACGCTGTGTCGCTTTGGGTCCCTCCACTGAGCAGTGCTTCCTGATCCTGGGAGCGTAGTTTCTAGCGTGACGCAAGAAACGAGATGTTTCTGTCCGCGTAGATGTAAACAGTTTGCAGAAAAGTGCGTGTGTGGAGCTAGAAAGTGGTGAAGAACGGTTAGAGTGTTAACCCTTGAGGAATCTGAGTAAACAATGTCAAAGTGTTCTTTGCATTAGGATAACCTGTATTTAAGTCTGAAACTGTCAAAAGTTGAAAAGTACCCATATCCATGGCCAACGTCAGACAACTAAATCTCCATCTGGGTGGTGAGCAGTCGAGGTAGTGGGACACCAGTATTTAAAAGTTCCAAGGGTGGAGAGAAAGCCTTCCCATTCTTGCCTCTTTAGCCTCTGCATGGCAGCCCTCAGCAGCTCCTTCTCTCAAACTGCATGTGCTCTGGTCTCCGAGGGCTGGGCCCTCCCTCCTCAGAGCCCCATGCCTCTGAGTGGCTTCTTTCCCACTCTGGAGTCAGACTGCCTCTGCCTTGCACCGCTTCTTCCCCAGTCTTCCCTGAGGGCTTGGTCCGCCCTTCCCTGCCCCACTTCGGAGCCTCATTAATGTTCTGGCGATGACCCTGTCAACAACTTGGCCTTCCTGACCTCAGCTCTGCCCCTGCCCCTTCTGTTCGGCTCCAGCCCCACCCAGTGCCATGTCTAGTCTGGACTTGGTAATTCTCCCACCTGCCACCGGCTCTGAAATTAAACTCCAGGGTCCTTCCTGCCATCTGCCTCCCTGTTCTAGCCCTCCTCTGTTGCTGTGTTCCCTCGAGGCTTTGGATCCCATCTTTTATCCCTCGGATTCTCTTCCTGGTCCTGCTCTCCGACCCCAACTGAACTCTTTCTTTGAGCCCTTGTGCTCTGGACTGTGGCGAAACCAGGCCCTAGGTCAGCGTGGCCACCCGCCCTTTCTGCACTCGCACCCCGGGGGGCACGCCTAGCCTGCCTGCCTCTCAGCCTCCGCCACAGCACTGTGAGTAGGAGCAGGTCAAGTGGTCCGTGGCAACCCAAGCCCCGATCCTTGGTTCTCTTCCTTCCCAGCCAGCTTTCTCTCCGCTCTTCTCTGTGTGCTTCTAAATATTTATTATTCTCCAGTCTCTTCCTATTTTCTGCCCTTTCACTCTTGAACAACTCGGGTCACCTACGTAGTCGGAAATCGAGGCCATCTGGCAGGATTTGGACCTATGCTCTCTTCCCCGTAAGCCCACCTTGTCCTCCGCACGTGCTGGAGCCTCCAGGATGTTCCCCTCCATCAGGTGGGCCCAGGGAGCTCATCCCCTATCTCTTGAACCCTTGTTCCGCATCTAGAGCTTTTCTCCCATCTTTGACTTCTTCACTACCCATAGCTTTCTCTTGGCCAATTAGCATGCTCTGTCTCTTCCATCCTTTTCTGGCCCTAAAGGCTTATTTATGTAAGTTTTTCATTCTAAGGAATGCATTCATAAGGCTGCCAAGTCCTCCCTGACTTCACCACCAGTATCTGCTCTCCGTTCCCCAGAGGCACCCACTACCACTCATTCAGGGCACACACTTCCAGAAATGACTATGCATTCACATCAACATGTATACGAAAAAGTATCATAACCTGTTCGCATAAGGGCTATCATATTGTTATTAGCCAGTGTCTTTTGAATAGACTTGTGCATCATGGTACATAAGTCATATCTTGTTTAATTTTTGTTATAATTCTGTGTGATGCATAGAGGTTCGGCCATTCCCCACTGGGTGTCTTTTAGGATGTTTCCAATTTATACGGGCAAAATGGTGCTGCAATAAATATCCTTGTCTGTGTGTCCTTATGCATGCTGGTTTGGGGTTTTTTTGTAAGAGTAGAGACTAATAAGAATTGCTGGGCCCTAGAATGTGCTAAATTTGTATGCACTTTCATGAGTGGCCCTGTGAATCTCATTTCTAGCTATTTACTGCTTTGCTCTCACCGCTTGCTCTTTGATGACAACTCGTACTTGCTGTCCTCTGCCCTGTTCCCCCACAGGCCTCTGCATCTGGGCCCTGCCCCGCCCCCACTGTACTGCCTTTAACAAAGCACTGAGACGTCCAACCTGCAGGCCCAGCGGACAGTCCTGTTGTGTCCCACAGGCCCTCTCAACCACATCTGCTCTCTTTTTAAAATGTGTCTTTACATTTTGCCCTATGCATGTCTTTTTCCATCTTTGTAGAGGTGTCCCCTCCTCGCTGCCTTCAGCTTCTGTCCCAAACCCCCATGTGTCCTCTCGTGCTTTCGTGGCCCACACTGAACACACACCCCTTCCCTTAACTGCCTTTAGGAAGCCCTCTCTGGATGCCCCACATCCACCTCATATTGGACACCTAAACCAACGCTTTTCCTGACCCCCCCCCCCCGAATCTGTTCTTCCCCTGTATTCCCAATCTTACTCGGTGATACTAGTGGGTACCCAGTCACCCAAGCTGGGAACTTGCCTGCAAAGGCTTGAGGGGCAGCACACTGGAGGGAGACAAAGGTGATAGCCAGGAGACCAATTAGGAAGCTATTTCCATTGTCCAGGAGAGAGGTGTTGACAGCTTGGGTGAGGGCAATGGCAGGGCTAGATAAATTTAAGTGGGATTTGCGATGGAACAGATAGGAAGTGGGGAGAGAGGAGATGCGGGGGTTGGGAAACACACTGGACTCCGTGCTTTTCCCGTAACGCTCACCTTCTCCCCCTCCTCCCGTACCTTTATCAAAAGTCAGCGATCCATTGAGCTCCAGTTCAAATGCTACTTTCTGAGGGCCTTCCCGAACTCCTCCTTCATTTGAACTCGTGCAGCCTCTCTCCCTTGGCACTGTCCGCAGTCTGCTTGGAGAGAACAGTCTGTGCCTATGTCAGATCACCTGCAGGCACTTAAATGCCGTGACGACGGGGTATACCCTGTCCCCCCACCGCCAGCGGAGTGCCATGCACACTCACGGTGTGCAGGGAAGGGCTTGCCAGGGCAGCGACCTCCAGTTCTGCCTCTTTCCAGCCCAGGGTGTGGTCAGTGGGTGCAGTAGAGTGACTTGACCTTCTCTGCCCCACGGCCACGCAGCTGAAGTAAGGAGCAGTGGGTAGGCTTCACTAAACACTGAGGTTCAAGTCCTGATTCTGATCCTTACTCATTGTGTGACCTTGCTCATATTCATCATCCACTATGTTCTCTTTCCTTACTTTCCTGCCTCCCTCAGATCAAAGATCAAGTGAAATCCTACTCGTAGAAACAGTTCTACAAACTTCTAAAAGGTGTGGCTACTTCTTGCCAGGTGCCTCTTTTCCAGGGAAGGGGATGTGATGCCTGGAGTTTAGTGGCCATCTTGGGACCACGAGGCAACCTTGAAACAAAGTCACATGCTTTAAATGTGCCTGTCGTAGCAGTTGATACCTTCCCAACTCCTTAGACTTCCTAGAGGGCCCCAGTACACACCGGGCCATGAGATACTCAGTTACTCAGCTTTTCAGATGTATCTTCCACATCTCTCGTCAAGCCCTCTACCCAGTTTCTCACCTAAACTTCTAGTTCAAAACAACTTCTAAGCATTTCCTTCAGAGGAAGTATGTCCTCAGCTCACCTCAGCTCATCCTCTTGCTCTGTCAACTCTATCTTGGTTCCTCAGAGCAGAGGGCTTTGGGACAACCCCTGTCTTGTACTTTCCATCCTGAGTCTTCCTTGGGGACATATGTAAAGATTGATGCTGTGGATCCTGACCTCCAAGGTATGAGTGCAACTCTCAGGGTCACGGCACTGATGCTCCATAACTCCCCGTCTTCCCCTATTAGGACATCACCCCACTGCAGGTGGTTCTGCCCAACACTGCACTCCATCTTAAGGCGTTGCTGGATTTTGAGGATAACAGTGGAGATAAAATGGTTGCCGGAGATGAGTGGCTATTTGAAGGGCCTGGTAAGTTCTTTCCATTGGGCTGGAGCTGGGATCGGAGGCTTCCTGCCTTCCCATCATAACCGTGATATCTTCTGACCTTCACCTCTGCCTCATCTTCCCTCCCAAGGCACATACATCCCCCAGAAGGAGGTGGAGGTCGTAGAGATCATTCAGGCCACGATCATCAGGCAGAACCAGGCTCTGCGGTTGAGGGCCCGCAAAGAGTGCCGGGACCGGGACGGCAAGGAGAGGGTGACAGGTGGGATTGGGAAGGAGCACTGAGGGAGGGGTGGGCAGGCCATGGCTCCGACTGCCTCAACTGCAGGGGAAGTGGGGGAAGGAGGGGGAAAAGCCACTTGTGAGTGAGTACAGCCTGGGAGGAAGTGCTTACCTGGAATCCCTTATGAGCTGTTGGGGGCTGTTCCCAGCTGCCTCCTCCACTCACCTTCATGCAGGCCACGCCCCAGCCTTGATCCGGCGATCGCGACCGTGTCGACACGCCTTTTCCCTCCCCCACACCCTTTCCTGTGAGCTGGGGCAGTGGCCGTGTCTGGCGTTCACATGCAGTCGGCAGTGGTGTTTCCCATGTCTTAAATGCAGCGCTTCCTGTGCCACGTGTGATTCAAAGTGCCTTACAAATAATAACTTCTTTGGTCCTCAGATAGCCTTGAGTCACCGCTATTCCCATTTTCTATGTAATAAGACAGAGGCACAGAAAGTAGGTTACTTACCTGGGTTTACGGCCAGGAAGGGCAAGGCTGGAACTGGCACCCAGGCACTTTTCCTTCTTCAAAAACCTCAGCGCCATCTACAGCGCTAATAGAGGCTGCCCGTCTGATGGGAAGGAAATCAGTAGGTCTTTGGAGCCTAGAGACGTCACAGCAGGTACTGGCACAGCAGCAGCTCGGGCCTTTGGAAGGGCTCTTTCATTCTCTTGGGTAGGGGTTAGTTTTCCTCTAGTCTCAAAGAAAGGAATAAATACCAGGACCCTTGTCAGGCTCTTGAGCCTGGGGACAGTGTCATCTTCTTGTGTACAAAGTCCTGTAGGTCCCTTGTTGTCTAGGCTTCGGGAAGGGGTGGCTGGGGAGCAGGCTTGGGTGACCTTTGACCCTTACTGCTCCACTCTTGACCCAGGAGAAGAGTGGCTGGTCCGCTCCATTGGTGCATATCTGCCAGCAGTGTTTGAGGAGGTTCTGGATTTGGTGGATGCCGTGATCCTTACAGAAAAGGTCTGTGCTCTGGTGGATGTGAATCAAGGGACCCTGGGGTGGGAACTGATCAGAGTGGCAGAGGGGTGGCAGACACAGGAGTGAAAAAGAAGCAATATTTCTAGGGTCACTAGAAGAAAAATTCAGAGGTCAGATAACCTGAGGAGAGTATCCTGGGTCACCTGAAAGGGTTAAAAAGTCCTCCTGGGTTAGTAGAAACTGGCATTGAGACCTGGGAGCATTTGGTGGCCAGTGGGCATCCTAGGTCCCTGAGGAAGTTGCAGGTGGATTTACTCAGACGCCCAACATGTCTTGCTCTACAGACAGCCCTGCACCTCCGGGCTCGGCAGAACTTCCGAGACTTGAGGGGAGTGGCCCGTCGCACTGGGGAGGAGTGGCTGGTGACAGTGCAGGACACAGCAGCTCACGTGCCAGATGTTTACGAGGAGGTGCTAGGCACTGTGCCTATCACCACCTTGGGCCCCCACAACTACTGCGTGATTCTCGACCCAGTTGGACTAGATGGCAAGAACCAGCTGGGACAAAAACTTGTGGTCAAGGTAAGTGCCTCCACCTCCTCAGAGGGCGAATGCCCTTAAATAGCATTGGAGCCTCAGACCTCTTTCCCTTCTCTCCTCTCACCCTGGGTACATGTTCTGGGAGTGCCACACCTGTCATGGCTCCCTCCGTGCCTGAGCATCCTAGGTTCTAGCTCTGAGACTCTGGCCCACTGATCTCCCCAGCAGCCCCTGACCTGAGTCACCCACTGCCCCTGCTGGGGGCACCTCCCTGACCCTGCCCTGTGCTGCAGACTGTGAAGCTTATATTTCTGGAAACTTTGTCATCCTGCATTTAAAAAAAAAAATCTTTTGGTTTACCCTTCTCCCCAGCCCCTACTTCAGTCCCTCTCTGAACCATAAGCGATCAACTGGGGTCGGCACACTTTTTTCTATAAAGGGCCAGACTGCCAATGTCTAGGGCTTTGCGATCAGTAAGGTTTCTGTGGCAACTACTGAGCTCTGCTGCTGTTCTACGAAAGCAGCATAGATAGCCTGTCAGTGGACGAGTGCCCCTGTGTTCCTGTAGCACTGTATTTGTGTGAGCAGGCAGAGAAAAGTAGCTGATGAATGGATAAACATTGTGGTATGTCCAAACAATGGAATATCATTCAACTTTGGAAAGAAATGAACATGAGCTGTTAATCACCTTGCTACAACATGGGTAAACTTAAACACCATGCTCAGCAAAAGAAGCCAGACATAAATGACCACATCCTGTGTGAGGCTGTTTATATGAACTGGCTGGAAGTGGTGAATTTGCAGAGACAGAAAATAGGTGGGTGGGCCGGGCAGTGACTGCTACCGGGCACAGTGTCTCTTTCCAGGGTGATGAATGTTCTGGAGTTAGACCGTGGTTCCGGCTGGGCAACACCGTGGGTGTGCTAACACCACCGAATGAGATGCTTTAAATGGGTAAATGTCACAGCGTGTTGATTATATCTCAATGTATATGGGGTAATAATAAAGTAGGTTAATAATAATAATTCATTAATATAATATAATGAATTTTGATTTGCATACTTGCAACTGTAAACCTACCTTGGCTACCCCTGTATATTTTTTTAAAAGGCAGCAGGTGACATTTGGCCCAAAGACCAGAGTTTGCCAAGGCCCAAACTACGCCATCGCAACACAAAACACAGGACAAGTTAAGAGTGACAATATGTTAATTCTTAACTGTTGAGCTTGTGAAGATTCAGGTTCTGACAGTTCGCAGTATCTTTTAAGGGCAGGTTTGACCAGATAGATCTGTATGCATTTGGAAAGCGCCTCACAGTCCCGATGACCCTTCACTGTATTGTAACATGGGGATGGGAAAGTGTCTTTTGGGCTCCTGTTCTCAAAAGCAGTCCATGGCCCCATGTGGCTGGGAGAGGGGCCAGCTGAGGTGCCTGCTGCCCTGGGTGACCGCTGCTCCTAACCCTGTGTCTCCCCACTAGGGAGAGAAGTCTTTTTTCCTCCAGCCAGGAGAAAGGCTGGAACGAGGTATCCAGGATGTGTACGTGCTGTCAGAGCAGCAGGGGCTGCTGCTGAGGGCCCTGCAGCCCCTGGAGGAGGAGGAAGACAAGGAGAGGGTCTCACGCAAGGCTGGTGACCACTGGCTCATCCGTGGGCCCCTGGAGTACGTGCCATCTGCCAAGGTGGAGGTGGTGGAAGAGCGCCAGGCCATTCCCCTGGATGAAAATGAGGGCATCTACGTGCAGGATGTTAAGACTGGAAAGGTGACAGCTGAGGGCTGGGCACTGTCACTGCTGTGTGGCCATGGTGGTGGCTTGCTCCGGGCCCGTGGGCGATGCCGATGGGGGAGGTACATGGTGGCGGCCGTGAGGGGACTTCAGCAATGTTGATAGCAGCTGCTGAGCCACCAGCTGGTAGATATGAGGGGATTCTCTGGAGTGTTTGCCTTCCTTTGTCTTAAATATCTTAACTTCAAATTTTAGAAACCCCCAAGGGAGCAGGTGAACTGGGTTTCAGAATGGGGACTCTGTTCCCACTGCAAATCTGGCCCCTGGCATAAAGGTCTGACTGGGGTGTGGCACAGGAACAGCGAGAACCCACCTCCTCCCTTATGCCCTTTTCCTAATAGAATCCTTCCTCTTTGCCTCCTTACCTGAAACCTTGACCTTGGTATGACCCAGGACCACATCTCTGACCTCTTGCTCTAAGAGTCCAACCTAAAGGCAGAGCTCAGAACCCAGGCAGCGTTAGTGCATGCTACCTGTGTCCTAGGATTGCATCTGTCCTCAGGACACTATCCAAGCTGCCCCATGAAGGAAAATTACAGAAGAAATAGTATCAAGCACTTACTATATGCCAAGTTCTCAGCATTAGACATGTCAGACATCATTCATTCCTCAACCCTGTGAGGTGGCCCCTGTCAGGTCCGTGCAGCAGATGAGGAAGTGAAGCAGCTTGCCCAAGGCGATGGAGCCGGCGGCAGCCAACGTGAAAGCAGCCTCAGCACAGAGACTGTGTTTACCCACGCTGCGGCACGCCCCCGCACCAGTTCCGCTTTGGGACTGCTGGGTGGGTCTTTCTGCCTTTCTCCTCCCCTGGTGATGTCCCTCCTTGTCCTCTTCTCTTGAGGTGCGTGCTGTGATTGGAAGCACGTACATGCTGACACAGGACGAAGTCCTGTGGGAGAAAGAGCTGCCTCCTGGGGTGGAGGAGCTGCTGAACCGGGGGCAGGACCCGCTGGCTGACAGGGGCGAGAAGGACAAGGCTAAGACCCTTCAGCCCTCTGCTCCCCGGAACAAGACCCGAGTGGTCAGCTACCGAGTCCCTCACAACGCTGCTGTGCAGGTGTACGACTACAGGGAGAAGAGAGCTCGGTGAGGGGCTGGACGAGGAGCTGGACGAGGGGCGGGGGAGGGTGGCCGGAGAGGCTCCCCAGTGTCTGACTCGAGGCTCCCTCTGCAGTGTGGTGTTTGGGCCCGAGCTGGTGTCGCTGGGTCCTGAGGAGCAGTTCACGGTGTTGTCCCTTTCGGCTGGGCGGCCCAAGCGTCCCCATGCCCGCCGTGCACTCTGCCTGCTGCTGGGGCCTGACTTCTTCACAGATGTCATCACCATCGAAACTGCAGACCATGCCAGGCTGCAGCTACAGCTCGCGTACAACTGGTAAGGGGCGGGAGGAGCGGCGGGGACTTGTGCTGGAGCAGCCCCGGGGGAACCCTGACAACATGCGATGCCTCCTCGCAGTGCAGTGCGGGGCTGAGGATGGGGGTGGCACACCTGACTGTGCTATGGCCGAGAGGGCCAACCATGCAGGGGTTCCCAGAAATCCAGTCTGATGCCCCAGGGGAGAGTGACTGGGAAGATGTGGGCTCACCCCCCAGGGGCAGGATTTTGTGGACACAATAGGAGGAAACTCCCCAGCTAAACTCAGCATATGTTCAGCAAATCACAACTGCAAGGCTGTAAAAAGATCTACCCTACTGGCGGGAGTGGGCCGTGTGGGCAGGAGATCAAGAGCACATGCTCTGGGCTGTGGCCTGGGTCTGCATCCCGGCCCTGCCGTTTGCCGGCTATGGACCTGAGCCAGTGACTGGACATTTTCCTCAATCTCCCCGTCTGCCAAATGAGGAGGACACGTGACCATCAGTCTCACAGGCTGACAACAGGCTGCAGCAAGTATCAGAACAATGCTTGCATGTAGTCAGAGCTCAGAGGGCAGCAGTTAGAGGTGGAGAAGATGAGTCCCACCCAGGAGCAATGCTCAACACTGCCTAGGGGCTGTTCTTTACCTCTTGGCTGAGCGGCCAGGACCCTGATGCAGGCAGACAAGGTGCTGCTCTCTTTGTAGCACTAGAGCGTGACAGCTAAGAGCGTAGGCCCTGGAAGCCATACTGCCTGGGTTCAGCTGAATCTGGGTATGTCACTTAACCTCTCTGGACCTCTATTTCCCCCTCCAGGAAGGGGATAATGCGCCTCACAGAGTGACAGAGAATGAGATGGGAGCATGTGTAAGGTTCTTAGGACATCACGGGGCACACAGTGGGCACTGAGCAGCATTCTCTACCCTGAGAGGCCCTGCCCAGCCACGGAGGGTGGGTGTAGGAGCCCCATTCAAAGATAGGGGAGTTGTTGTTTCATGGAGGAAAATGCCTCCCTGTTCTGGGCCTCTCCGCTCACAGGCACTTTGAGCTGCACAACCGGAAGGACCCCCAGGAGACAGCTAAGCTCTTCTCCGTGCCTGACTTCGTGGGTGATGCCTGCAAGGCCATAGCATCCCGGGTGCGGGGGGCTGTGGCCTCTGTCACCTTTGATGACTTCCACAAGAACTCAGCCCGCATCATTCGCACTGCTGTCTTTGGCTTTGAGACTCTGGAAGCCAAGGGGTCTGACAGTGAGGCCCTGCCCCAGGCCCGGGACCGGGCTGTCTTCCCCCAAAACGGACTGGTGGTCAGCAGTGTGGATGTGCAGTCAGTGGAGCCTGTGGACCAGAGGACCCGGGATGCCCTGCAGCGCAGCGTCCAGCTGGCCATTGAGATCACCACCAACTCCCAGGAGGCAGCTGCCAAGTGAGTGGCTTCCCCTGATGGTCAGTCTGCTGTTATCCTTACCCAGCAGGGAGCTCGACCCACTTAAAGTGTGACTAGACGTCACCCTGCTCCTGTGGCTTCTCTCCTTGGTTGTGCAAGAACGCAGACTCATTTCTGCGGTCTTCCAGGCACTCTGGAATCCAGCCCTGCCTCTCCCACCTCACCTCATCCCCAGGCTGCAGGCCCACCAGCTCCTTTCCGCTCCTCGAATACACGGTTGGGCCTGAGGCCTTCTGCAAGAACTGCTTCCTGTGCCCAGAGCTCTCCCTTGGGAGCTTCAGGGCAGGCTCCTCCTTGAAGGGCCCTTTGCTTTCCGCCCTAACTGAAGCAGCACCCTCTTCGCCAAGTCATTATTGTGTCACTCGTTTTTAGGGCTTGTCATTGTCTGAAGTCATCCTAAGTTATTTGTTTCTGTCCCCACTGGAAGGAAGGTTGTGTCACAGCAGGGGCCTTGGCCACAATTTTCTGAGTCTAGAATCATGCCAGGCCCACAGTGCACACACCCTTCTGCTTCATCTTGAGTGCCTCCCAAGGGGCCAGGGGCCATCCTTGGCACCCAGTAGATTGGTGGCCCCACTCTCGGAGCTCTTCTTGTTCCAGCTCTGGCCTCACGCCAGCATCTTCCCTGTCCCCTCTCCCACCCAGGCACGAGGCTCAGAGACTAGAACAAGAAGCCCGTGGCCGGCTTGAGCGGCAGAAAATCTTGGACCAGTCAGAAGCCGAGAAAGCTCGCAGGGAACTCTTGGAGCTGGAGGCTCTGAGGTGAGTCAAAAACTAAAGAAGTAGAGTGAAATAAAAAATTATAAAAGAATTAAAGGGAAAGATGGCCTGCCAAAGCTCTTGGCAAAGCAGCTGGTACAGGGAGCCAGGGGTGTGTTTGTGAAAGCTGCTGGCCCAAGTCAAGGCGGCAGGAGCGCAGGGCAGACTTTCTCCAGGCGCTGCCTGACCGCGGGGTTGTCTGCAGCACTGCCGTGGAGAGCACAGGGACCGCCAAGGCGGAGGCTGAGTCCCGCGCGGAGGCGGCACGCATCGAGGGACAGGGCTCCGTGCTGCAGGCCAAGCTGAAGGCGGAGGCCTTGGCCATTGAGACGGTGAGTAGGGAGATGCCTCTGGGAGGGTGTGGGCTTGGTGAATGGAAGAGGCCCAATCCCTGCAGTCCCTGAAGCTGAGTAGGGCACCAAGTACCCTAACGTACAGCTCTTTTCAAGCATTTTGTGGTTTATAAAGTCCTTTGCCCTCTACCAAGTCACTTAATGCCTGCCTGGAAGACAAAGACGGTTATTATACCCATCTTACATGTAATAGGGGCCCAAACATTGGACCATTTTGTGCCAGGTATTGTGTTTTACATGCTTGATCTTGTTTAATGCTTAAAACCCCATGAAGCAGGTATTACTGCACTTTACAGATGAGGGCACTGAGGGTTCAGGGGGGCCCCATGGGTCACTATCTAAAAGTTGGCGCAGCCAGGATTTACGCCTGATGGCTAGAAGTTCACAATTCCATCCCATTCACCTCGGCTCCCTCAGCCTTGCTGGCTGAGTGACTCGCTGGACTGTCCCTGGGGGCCACATGACTGAAAGAAGGCTCCCTTTTCAGGAGGCTGAGCTCCAGCGGGTTCGGAAAGTACGAGAGCTGGAACTGGTCTACGCCCGGGCCCAGCTGGAGCTGGAGGTGAGCAAGGCCCAGCAGCTGGCTGAGGTGGAGGTGAAGAAGTTCCAGCAGATGACGGAGGCCCTGGGCCCCAGCACCATCAGGGACCTTGCTGTGGCAGGGCCAGAGATGCAGGTGAAAGTGGGGAGAGTACAAGGGGGTCGTGTGTGTCTTGGGACCAAGAAGGCAGAGGCGGGGAGGCAAATACGACATCTAGAGAGATGTGGGGGACAGAGGGGTAAGGTGAGATAGTGATGGAACTGTTCCTGTGTGCCATGTCCTGACCTGTACCGCCGAGCGTGGTGTTGTATTGGGCACTGTAGCAGACTCAGCAGGGAACTGGAGCTTCTGGGGGGGACAGTAAACAGATGGGACATCATTGTGACTCCTGCTTTGAAGGAAGTCAATACACTGAAAGGGGAGGTGACATTTCAAATTAGTTGGTCTAAGGGGGTCACTGTGAAGGTGGTGTACTTGAGTACTGTGTCGAGTTGACAGGAACTTCCCAGGAGAGGGTCCAAGTGAAAAGACACAATGAAACTTGGTGCATTTAAAGAATAGACAAAAACTGGCCAGCAGAGGGTGGAATGCTGAGCTCTGGTAGGCAGCTGCAGGCAGGGGCCATGTCTTTCAGGCCTTCCAGGGCTGGAGGATGACACTGCCAGTCTCCTGTGCTCCTCGCTGAGCACTGACTAACCCTACGAGGATGGCTTGGGCGGCAGCTGCAGTGTCAGATCGGAGTGGACAGCAGCCCACCCCAGGGAGGTGGCCAGGGGACTGAGAGAAGGGGCCAGGGCCTGACTCTTATCTTCTCGCCCCCTTCTCGCTCCCTCCAGGTAAAACTGCTTCAGAGCCTGGGCCTGAAATCAACCCTCATCACTGACGGCTCCACTCCTGTCAACCTCTTCAACACAGCCTTGGGTCTGCTGGGGCTCGGGTCTGAGGCCCAGGCCCCGGCCACAAAGGTGGCCGGGGGGCCTGGCCCTGAACAGCACTTGCTTCTCCAGTCCTCTTCTGTCCCTTAAGTTCTCAGAAGCAACCACATTGTGCCTTAGCTCTATTCTGTGTTGACAAATAAACATTTACACTTCTGGGCATTTAAACCCTCTTCTGTTGCCTCAGGTCTGTGTCACAGGGGAGCTTAATGCAAGGGTGGCTGGGGGCGTAGAGAATACCTCTGAAATCTTGAGATAGTTACTAGAGACTAAGCCTGTATGTAATGTGGGAGGAAACTAAGGCAGGGAGACTAACCTGAAGTCACCCTCATAGCCATGGCTCCAAAGTCTTAACTCATCAGCCAGACTGTCAGCCTTCCTTGGATTCCAGGTCGGGGAGGTGATGCCACTGGTGAGAGGATGGGCCTTCCTGGCCATTCCTGGCCAGCCCCTCTGGGATGGCTCCTGCAGTAGCAGCATCTCTTCTCACTGCCACTTCCTCCAGGACCTCATCTTTGTCAAGGGAGTTCTGGAGTCTGGCTGCAGGTGCATCCATCCATCCTGCCCTCAGTACTTGGGAGGCCGCTTTGGTGCCACCTGCTGGTCACACCTGGCAGGCCTGCCAGCAAGGCTCCTGTGCGCTTGTCTATCTCAGACGGGATTGTCAGATGGGGAGCAGGATCCTGCAGAGGGGAGGTAGAAACTGGGGTACCTTCCTGGGCTTCTAAGTATGGGTCCTTCAAGAGCATCGGGGCGGGGGTTCACCTCCCCACCGTATCCCATGACTACTGAGGAGCCCTTATTTGGGGAAAGAGCCCAGGTGCCATCGGTCTGGGCACACAAGTGGAGGCTGCAAGGTGAACCGTACTTCGGCCCCGGGAACAGCCATAACTGGCAGGCCTGAGTTCTCTGCTGAGGAAGCAAAAAGATCTGAAGTGAAGAAAGAAGCTTGGGCTTACTGGCTGTGTGGCTAAACGGGGGCAACTCAGCCTCTCTGATCCCTTCCCATCTGTGAAATCGGCCAGCAATCCCCCTATTGAGCAGGACTGCAGCCTTTTTGAGGCTCTTTATTCCTTTCCCCCGACTGGGGATAAGACCCCATGAGCTTTGTCCCTTTCCTGGTTGAGGTGCATTTGTGTGGCTAGTGGCTCCACTCAGGTCTGAGCTTGTTGGGGGTGGGGGCTGTCTGTTTGCCCACAGCAGTGGGTGGTGCTGGCTCAGGGTTCTGGAACAGCCAAGTGTGTCAGCCTCTCACCTCTGCTTCCTCCAAACTTGCTTCCACCTTCCCTTAAGAGAAATAATTAACTTGAAGCTCTTCATCTGGTACCTGGCATCTGTTAAGTGTTGTTAGCACTGTTTATCGCCCCGGACCTCTCGGGGTGGGTGACAGAAGCAAGGTCACAGTGGGGATATTCCTTCCCATCTCAGCCACCAGCTCCCACAGCCATTTTCACCTCTGAGACTTCAACTCTTGCTTCCCCCTCACTTACCAACATTCCTCCAGTTCAGGGCATTAGTGACCTTGACCCTGACCCTGACCTGTAAATTACTCCCTCAAAACCTCCCTTAATGTCCTCACCATTCCCCTCCCACATGATACTCGGTTGGAAAAGCCCCATCCTGCCCTGACCAGCTGTGTGTGTTGCTGGAGGAGGAAGACCCTGCATGCTGGCTGACCCCATGTTAATTTTTTACAGTGTAAAATGTTTATATTTAGAATTAGCCAGCTGGATTCAGATTCAATGATCCCAATTTTGTTAGCAACTTCCAAAGCATCATAGTCTGGAGCCAGTTGGACATGTGCCTTCCCTACATCAGGCCTGCTCAGGGTGTTGACCTTGCCACATCAGTGTCGTGGAGCTTCTCTACGGCCTGTGTGGTCTGGTGCTTGTTGGCCTTGGCCTCCACAGTGAATACAAGTGTATCGTTTTCTGTCCTCTGTGTGGCTGACTCGGTGGTCAGGGGGAACTTGATTGATGGCATAGTGGTCAAGCTGCTTTCTCCTGGGTGTGCTCCTCCAAGGACACTTAGGCTGCCTTCAGAGCCTCGGTGCCTTTGGCTGTCAGAAGGTGGGTGATGTGCGGGTCTCTTTTTTTTCTGTGGCTGTGGACACCTTTCAGTTCTGCTTTCTTTGCCTTCAAAGCCTTTACTTTGGCTTCGGCTTTGGGAGGGGCAGGGGCTTCCTTTTTCACTTTGGGGCACCATCTTCATGAAAGGTGAGTGATCTCATTCTAACTTCATGGCAACAAATTTCAAAAAAGAGACGACACTTCTCCAGCTTGTGCTAGGTCCCCTTCAAAACTGCTCCTCACACCTCCTCTCCTTTCACCCTTCCACACCCCTGCCCACTTTCTCTCACTTCTTTGAGAAAACAGAAGTAACTTGGGCAGTTGGGCAGGCTGCCCTCCGCAGCAAATCTAACAAGCTACCTACCGGCATCCAGACTCTCTGTCCCCCTCCTATTCCTAATGAGCCCAGTTCCTCCCCTGGGCTCTAGGTCCCACTTGTCTCAAGTCCCAAGTCCACTTCTGTGTCTCTCGCCTTTCTCTCCTGTGCCACCAGTTAATTCCTCCTCTCCTGGATCGTTGTCACCAGCAGGGAAACACGTTCCACTCTCGCCCATACAGGACCAGCAAGTAAGCTCTCCCTTAACCCCTCGTTTCCTCCAGTTGCTACTCCTTTATTTTTCCTTCACAGCCAGATTTCTCAGTTTCCATTCTTCACTTCTCCTTATCTCCTCAAGGCATTCCTATTAGCTTTTGTCTCCACCCCATGCTTCATGGGAACTGCTCAAATCAGCATCACCAGCAATGTCCCTGTCACTAGACCCAGTGGTCAGGTTCTCTTTGTTCAGCCTCTCCCATCATGTGACACGGTGTCCACCCCTCTTCCACACTGGGTTCCTGTGACACAGCCTACCCCACTCCTTTCCACCTCACCGGCTGCTCCTCAGTTTCCGGGGCCAGCTCCACTGCCCCTGCCCAGTCTAAATTGTGAGTCACCCTGGGCGCTGTCTCCTTATTCTACTACATTCTTGGCCAGTTTCATGCCACTGACTTCAAAATCCATTTCTCCATCTCAGATCTCACCCTGATGTCTGGGCTCATTTCCATCAATGAGTTGATGTCTCCACATGAAATGAATCTCTAAAGGCTATCAGGCTTGGTCATATGACTTGCTCTGGCCAATGAAATTTAAGGGAAGTGACATTGCTGTCTTCTCTTTTCCCCTTTCTGTGGTGACCAACAATATTCCACATATTAGTCTATCAGCCTGGTTCCCAGAGAGAAAAATGACATAAAGCAGAGACACAGCTCACCCACAGTAAACACACAGCAGGAGCAAGAAATAAATATTTGCTGTATACATAACTGAGGTTTGGGGGTGGGGTTGTTACCGCAGCATAATCCAGCTTATCCTGATCACTCACTTGTACCCCACAAGGTTGTGAGATACCATAAGGTAAGAGAGGAAGTAGCTCTTTAAACCGCATGAGGACGGGCTCAGCACAGCTGTGTGGTGATCATGCTGCTTTGACAGAAATGCTGTGGAGTTCCAGCTCCTAGTGGAGCCAGATTCTAAGTCAGTCCCTGCACCAGATTTATCCTAAAGGTCCCTTACGCTGCCCATAAAATACGGAACAGTTCGATCACTGATGAAATTCAACGCAGCCTGTTTTCCTCCAGGACTGGAGCAAATGGCTTTTCTTGGTTGAATACCAGATAAAGTAATGGATTTGTTTACAACTGCTTGTAAAAGAAAAATCTGTCTTTACAGGGAAAAATTAGCCCTGGCTGTGTGGCTCAGTGTTTTGAATGCCAGCCTGGGAACCAAAGGGCCAGTGGTTCCATTCCCAGTCAGGGCACATGCCTGGGTTGTGGGCCAGGTCCCCACTGTGGGGCGTACATGAGGCAACTGATGGATGTTTCCCTCCCTCTCTTTCTCCCTGCCTTCCCCTGTATCTGAAAATAAATTAAATCGAAAAAAGTATATTAAAAAAAGAAAAATCACTTTAAGCATGGAAAGATGTTGTTTACCAAATCTATTTTCTCTTCTTCCTAGGCCTGCTCCTCATCTCCATTTCCCAACCTCCCTTGCACACAGATGGAGCCATATGACTGAGTTATATAGCTCATGGGATTCGAGTGGAGACAGCAGGGGGCTATTCCCTGCTTTCCCACACAAACCAGCCGTGTGCAGTCCTCCCAGCGCACCTCTCCTGCCTGCACGATGCAAGCAAGCTGAATGCCCTTAGAAGTCGTGTTGAAAGTGGTGGAACCATAAGATGGGAGGAGCCTCTGTCCTCAAATCTCTGTGTCAGGAGAGCTACCTCATAGTCAGGAGCACCTGATTAGGGCTTACCCTAAGTTAAAAATGAACGTCTATCATGTTTGAGCCCCTATACACCTTGAAGTTTGTTATAGCAGTTAGGGTACCTTTAATCACAGTCTGAGAGCCAGGGGGGAGACTCAAAGCCATCTGAGGAAACAGCAGATTTTTGCGGCCCCTCCCATGACCTCTCCGAGGCAGAGCCCATTGGGTGGAGTGAGAGAGCCAATGGAATCTTTCATGGTGGTTATTCATTCAATCTGAAAGCACACAGTTGAATTCCAGAAAATTATTAGTGCACATATCTTAATCCATCTGGGCTACTATAACTAAATACCACAGACTGACTGGGTGTCTTATAAACAACAGAAATGTATTTCTCCCAGTTATGGAGGCCAGAAGTCCAAGATCATGGCACCAACTTGGTCGAGCTCTTGTGGGGTCCATCTTCCTTTTCATAGCCAGTACCTTCTTGCTCTGTCCTCACAGAATGAGAGAGCTCTCAGGCCTCTTTTATAAGGGGTATTAATCCTATTCATGATGGCCTATAACCTAGTCACCTCCTAAAGGCCCCACCTCTAAATACCATCACATTGGGCATTAGGTTTCAACATGTGAATTTTGTGGGCGCACAAACACCCAGACCACAGCGATGCATAATGACTCCACTACAGTCCCCCGATCAAATGTAGCGACTCCATTCAGCCCAGACTTTCCCCTCCCCTCCCTCCAGGTCACCTGATCCTAGGCTGTAAACCCAGGCTCATCCTCTGCAGGTTCCTCCTGGGCTCAGTCCAGCCACTGGACCTGGGACCAAAGGCACCAAGCTGTCTTCAGTGCTGGTCCCTCGGGCTTCAGGTGCATATTCCACTTGAGTGGAAGATGTTCACACTCCTGCCCAACTCTCCCTCTCCTTTTTCGGATCAGGTAGCTGGACTAACAGACTCCTGACATCACTATAAATGGATAGGGCCCAAGAGCCAGGAGGCATTCACGGACACAGGGCTTGAGTGCTCTGAGGACTCATTTGGTCGGAGGAGTTGAGTCAGGAAGGGTGAAGGTCTTCTCACACCCTGCTTCCAGAGCAGGCCAGGTAGGGGGGATGCCTACAGAGCCGGAGGGGCAGCTAGGCTTTGTGAATCACTATCATCTTCAAGTATAAATGTGTCCCTGCCACCGCCCTAACACTTGGTATTCATCCTACAAGGGCCCCCAAGGGGGAGTCCAGGTGAGTTACTGCGGCACTGTTCGCAGTGGCAGAACTTGGTCGAACAAATCGATGACGGAAGTCTATGCCACCATTAAGACCACTTACGTGGACTGCTGTGTACAGCCAATGTTAAGGGTGCAGGATTTGGAGCCAAGCCAGCCAGGCTGGCCTCTTTCTCCTCAGGACCTCTTTCCTTGTTAGAAAATGGGCCGTCGAAGGCTTGCTGTATTGTTTAGTACGCAGTACAGCATAGCTGTCAGGTAAATGGGGTAACAAGCAAAAAACACTTGAACAGCGGCAGCTTGTTAGCAGAACAGCACAAAAGAATTTCAAACTATGGAAAGATGTCCATGTATGTGTGAAAAACTTAGAGGCACATAAGCAATGAGTAGCAGTGGTAGCCTCCGGGGAGAAGTGAGAGCTTAAGGTGGCAGTTAACTTCATCGTCCTTTTGTAGTGTGTGCGGTTTAATCTTTTTTGCCCTGTGAATATTTTGCCTCTTATTTTGAAAGATTCCTTCAATGGCTCCATGCAGCCCTGAGGATGGGCCAGGTGCCCTACTGGGCTCCTCAGGCTGCTGGATGGCTCCCCACAATCTCTCACCAGTTCTCCGTTGCCCCCAAGCCCCAGCACGTGTTCCAGCAATACCATCTCAACGAGTTCCATCTCCTAAACTTGCTCTCTGGCCTCCCTGTTCCCTTAGCTGAAAATCAGCCCTTTCCTCTGCGTTAACTCTCCTGGCCCCAATCCCTCCCATCAGCTTCCTAAGATGCCCACACTCTTTACCACCAGCACCTAAGTGCTACAGCACTTACTACTCACAGGCCAGCAGGGGGAGATAATGCAGTTAGGGAGGTCTCCAACAAGCTCCAGCAAGAGCCAAGGGCCAGCTGGAAGCAGTAGCCTATTCCCACAGATCCTGGGCTTAGGACAGGAATTGAGGCTCAACACATTCCGGCTGAATTTCCACCCTCCTAGACATTAGGGCCTCCTGGCTAAGCTATTCTAAGAATAAAATGAACAACACCTGCAACAACCCCCAGCACAGGCTCTGGCATATGGTAGGCTCAATATAGTTTGAAAAAGAAAGCTGGTGCCAGCCAGCAGAGAAAGCTCAGATGGTAGGGGTAGCTGTTAGGGACAAATGTCCAGGAGAACGTCTACCATCTGGGAGATGCCCAAAAAATGTATAAGGGACAGTGATTTGCAACCTTCTCAGGAAGAAGAATTGATCACCTGGAGTTTATTAAAATTGCAGACTTCTGGGCCCATCCCTAGAGATTCCAACTGTGGTGCAGGTCCTAGAAGCTGAATTTTTAAAATATATCCTGCAGGTGGTATAAAGACTGCACTCTTGAGAAATCAACTTACCTACCTGTGAATATTTATTAAGCAGCCATGATATTCCAGGTTAAAGTTATAATCTTCATTGTAGGGACAGAGAAGGAACAAGAAAAGTCAGTGCCCTCATGGAGTTTACATTCCAGCAGGGGTAGAGAATACCAGGCATACAAATAAATGTAGACAGCTAGTGACAGTACCATAAAAGAAATAAAGCAGATGGGCAAGAGGACATGGCATGTCTTGGGTGGCAGGGAGGGTCTCTCTCTGAGGCCTCTGTGGAATGAAGAAGAGGAACTAGCCAGTAAACAACCGAGGGAAAAGCAGCCAGGTGGACCTTCCTTCCCCAAGCTTCCCCAAGCTCAACCCAGCCCCGATCCAAGGCTATTTCAAAGGAAAGCAAGTCCAGGACAGTGAAGCCCCTACCTTTATTATTCAGGCTTTCAGAGCTAGGATAGATTAGAAGGAGGACACTGCGATGGAGAAGAATCCAGATGGCTCCTTGTCTCCCAGCCGCAGGACCCGCTGGCTTCCTCTGGCCAGAGGCGTAAGTCTGATTCCCTGCCTTTTGGGAAACCTGGTCCTTACCCCATCTCCCTCATGCAAGTGTCCCTAAAGTCTCAGGCCAAGCCAGACCCCCAAGGTCAAGCCAGCAGGTATGAAAATGCCCAGTCCTAGGGCAAGCTTCTTGGTGCCCCTAGAAGCACTGCCCATGCGGGTGGGAGCTCCTGAGCATCCTTCCTGATTTGGAGTCCAGGGGTAGAACTGGCCTTCAGGATTACGGAGAACACGACATCACTAAAGAGACTGACTCCCTTCCCAGCAGGTTGGACATGTTAGGAAGACACAAGCCTGGACCTCCTAGGAGGGAGAAGGGAGCCATGTGGCACAGTGAGACTCTAGGGCAGGTGGGTAGCCAGAGGCTGGAAGTTCTAGGGTCACTTCTTCTTTGCACGATCTGCTGCATCCAGAGCAGCCATGTTGCGGGCGGCTGTGACCAGGTGGATGACACTGATGAAGGACTTGAGCAAGGCGACAGGGGCAGTGATCCACAGTCCCATTCGGAAAAGACCCACAGAGCCAACTGTGGAAGGGAGCAAGAGCAACGGTGAGAAAATGGGACACAGGAGACAGGGCCCATGAGTCTTTGGTCTTCATCTCCCTGGGCAGGCCAGAACCCCTCCCACCTTCCAACCCAGACCCTCATCTCCTACCTAAAGGTCCCTCGGAGAAACTGAACAGGTAGAGGAGGCAGTAGAAGAGCTCATTTCCAGCACACATGGTGAACAGAGCAGGCTGCACAAACAGCAAAAACACTGCTTAAACAAGAGGGCAGGGCAGCCCCCACCCCAACACAGACACACAAGGGCGGGGGGCCAAAACCCTCTGAGGACAGGGAGCTGGAACTGCACTGGGGAAGTAAGGGTGCAGTTGGGGAGGTGGGTGAAGAGCAATCTCAGCATATCACTTCTCTCTAAAAACCACTTGCTGTCTGGAGCAATTCACACAGGCCCTCCCACTGACCCCACCCTCCTTCATACCTCAGCTTATAGGCCTCTCCTCCCCTGGGTTGGTTGTTTCCCTTTTGTGCTCATGCCCTCTCCTAACCTGGGACCAGGGCACAGCCCAGGATTTGGCACTAGCTGAGTAAATAAGGGAGGGTAGGAAATGCTCACTCTGGAGGTATAGTAGATGCGAAGAACTGGATTTCCAGACAAGTCGATCATCTTGTGACTTTCACTGCCTCGGACCACAGAACTTGGGGAGAAAGTAGGGGAGTCCATGAACATTCATTACCACTGACACCCACATAATCCTCACAGCACCCTCCACAAGGAAGGTACTGGGTCTGCCTCTGTTGTACAAAGGAGGAACTGGAGCCCAGCTGAGGACCACTATCTTGCCCAAAGTCACACAATTACCTAGTTGGGGACAGAGCCAAGATTCAAATGCCACATTGGAAAGCCCCCATGTCCCTTCTCAAGTGCTGTTATCTATTTGGAATTCTCGAATATCCAGTCAGAAGAGTTTTAGGGACTGCTTAATTCAACTATAAATAGGACTTAAGCTGACTCAGAGAGGACTTGCCCCTGGTTCTTCAACGAAGCAAGCCAAAAAGGAGACCTCTCAAGAAGCCTGAAGCCTGAAGCCATCCCAGACACCCTCCCATATAGTCTCCCTACTGGAGTGTCTTCTTCAGCCGGTCAACACCCCCAGAGCCGCACACCTGTGGAGGTGCAGCCAGTGGCTGGCCACATCCAGGCTCATGCTGAGCTGGAAAAGAAGGGTGGCACGAGGGTATAGCAGCGCCAGGTTGACCAGCAGACACATGGTGGAGCAGCGGTCCGTCAGCATGTCCAGCATGGCCCCAAACCGAGTCCCTGAAAAATGGAGCTATTAGTTGGGAAGGGGCTGTTAGGGAGCAGGGCATCCGCAACAGGAGCAATATTTGGTGTATCACTCTGATGCGAAGTCTAAAGGATGGAAAATGCCCACCACTCACTGCCTGGGGAAGAAAATGGACTGCTCTCCACAGGGTGTGAGGTCAGTGCAAGGGCACCATGACATAAAATGAGGAGGCATGGGAGTGTGAAGAGAGAGTGGAAGAGGGGGTGAGTAAGTTAGTTTACAACTAACTCATCAATCGCAGAACCAAGGGTCCAGGTCTCAAAGCAAGGAGACTTGAATTCTTAGGGGAAGTCTTGAAAAGGGGTCTGGAGAACAGATTCAACCCTCCAGAAGCCATCTTCCTTCTCTCTCCACCCTCCCTCTAAACAGGCCTTCTGGAGTCGGGATTGGTGTGCTTGGCACACAGCAGACAACCAGTAAATACCTATTGAATAGATAATAATTCAGAAAACTCCAGCACTGCCACTGCCATGTCCAGTCTTGTGAGTTCTTCTCAACAACTAGCTTAAATCCCTTTGCTGTAAAAAGGGACTTCTCAGTTCTGCTTTATAGAGATGGGAATGACGGAGCCCTGATTCCTGAGTACCCGGCCCACCCTTAGGTCCTGAGGAGGCAGGAAAGGGGGCAGTGGGTTGTTGTGCCTCAAGGCTGGGAGGAGTTGTCTGTCACCTTGATTAAGGATTCGAGCAGCGTGTCCATCGAAAGCGTCCAGAAGTCCGCTGAGCAGGTAGAAAGAGGAGGCCGTGAGAGGGCAGCAGGGCATGAAGTAGAAAGAAATGATGGCGAAGACAATCCGGGCATAACCTTAGGATGGGACAGGGCAGACAGGGCGGGATCAGGGAGCATGCCCAAGGCCCCTCTCTCAGCCCTTCAGCCCGGAGCCGAGGGCAGCACTCACCAATTAGGTTAGGCACAAACAGGAAGATATTTTCGCTTGGCATCGCGGCGGTGCCCTTACTGCCCCGAGTCGGATCCGGAAGTGCCAGCTCGGTCTCGGCCCCGCCGCGCGCCGTCACACTCCGGCCTGGCACACCGGCCGCGCCAACTGCGCGCAAGACCCCACAGTCCTTGACCGGTCCCAAATGTTAAAGCTCGCTGCTGGCGGGGGCATAAGCAGCCCCTGATGTCCGCGGGGCACAGGGGGCTCGCACACCCAGCCCTTCCTTTGGGCAGACCCTCGTCTCTGCCCGCCTCGGAGGCGCTGCAGCCTGCAGCTGTGGTCCCTCCTGCTCCAGTTGTGCTCAGCTTCCGAGAGCTTACTCTTCTGCGCTCATACTTCTAAATTTGGAGAAAGGAAAAAAGGGGCTTTTAAGAAATGGCTGCGGCCCCTTTAAGACCTGCCCGCTTCCTTTTCCGCCCTTCGCCCCTTCGCAATGGCTCGTACCAAAGTACCGAGGGAGGAGAGGGGGCAAAGTATCGACGCCGAGCAAAGGAAGGAGAAGTCCAAAGAGTAGGAGGCCTAGAAAGGTAGCTTTCCTTTCCTTTCAGAGAAGGGTGTGACTCCCTGCAGACAAATATAAGGAGAAAAGGTCCCGCCCTCCTCAGTCTTCGCGTGCCCGAGGCAAGGGTATTTAGCACAGTCCACATTGCTGTCTTCCCCGTCCCGCCTCTCTCCGGTCTCATTGGCTCTAGCAGGCCCACACTAAGAGATGATGGCTAGAGAGGCCGAAGGGCGGCCTAGAGCGAGGTTGCTACTCGCTTGCCCCTAGTGGTAGGAGAATTAGGTCCCAGGCTCCACCCTAAGTGATGTTCCCAAATTTCTCCAGCCTCCGGCGCTGGAGTCACAGCCCTCAAGCTGGGGTGGAGGAAAAGCCGGAGGAGCGCGTGCGACTTGCTAGGAAAATGCTCTCCTTCCCCCTCGCCCACTCCCGGCCTTGAGTTCTAGAATCCCTAATGTCCTGGCTACGGAACTGCGGAATCCTCGCAAACAAGGGTTTTATAGCAACGGGTAGCGACGCCGCCCAGGTTGCCCCTCTTTCCTTACCTTCCTCCCCTGCTCCAGCTCCCCATCTACCCCTTGACCTCCCCGCCTCCCCTCCTGCTGATAGCCCAAGATTTCAACCCATCTGCCAGGTTGGGGCGGCAAATCGCCGCCTAGTCTTGGGAAGGGCTTTCTTTGGGTGGGAAGGAAACAGAGGCCTCTTGAGTGTGTCCGGGGAGGGGATTGTTGTGGGACTTCCCCCACTACTCCTCATCCCAGGAGTTAAGGCAACGATTCCCCGCCCCCGGTCCCCCGCCCCTCTCCCCCCCGTCCCCGAGAACTGAGACGATGGTTTAGCTAGACCCCTCGTTTACATCTAGGCCTGGGGAATAGTGTTAAGAAGGTTTGGAGGGAAGCAGGCTGGTTTCTCAACCTAACAAAGGCTCCAACTGTTCCCAAGGGGATGGAATCCACTCGTACCAGGAACAAGGAGAAAAAGGGCAGCCAGCTGTCCCAAGCTACAACATTCTTGGGTGGAGGTTCGGTGAGCATTGAAGGGGAGTGCTAAAGGTGGAGGTAAACTGAAGTAGACAGCTCCTAGGCTGAGGGCACTGGGACCTCCCCCGCTAGCCCATAGCCCTCAGCACTAGGCCCTGAGACCCCCAAAGGCTTGCTCCCCACTTACAGCGCCTTCTGGCCCAGCCCTTTAATACTAGACTTCTTAGACCCATATCCTGCAGCCTGTGAGCCCCTAGACCCAGTACTCCCATGTAGGAGCTTCCAGGCTGAGCCCGTCTGACTTTTCCTTTATCAGAAGGCTTCATTATCCCACTCTGAGGAATTTCTGACCCAGATCAGTGCAGAACTCACCGATGAGGCCTTGTTTATTGCTGGTTTCTACAAGAACCCTGTGCCGACCAAGGAAAAGCAGACACAAGACAGAGGAACTCAGATGTCGAAACACGGTGATTCTCCCCCACTTCAGCACCTCTGTGTCCAGGGACTCTCCCATACCTCTAGCTCAAGCTCCTGACTCCCTCCCAACCACAGCCGACTTCTCCGGAATCTGTGCCCATCTCCCTCATCTCTTAACCAGACTACCCCACACCTGCTAATCCAGGGCCTGATCCTCACTGATGTAGGGGATCACCTCAGCCCCTTCCTCCCTAGCCACAAATGCTTTTGGCCATGTAATTAGAGGATAGTAATTTCTCTATCTGGGGCCTCTAATTTCAGTGATCTTCACCAAGACCCGAGGCACTGACACCTGGTGAGTGAGGCTTCAAGGGAGATGCCCTTTGTCCTAGGAGAAAGATGGGGAGCTGTAAGGGGGGAGAGTGAGGGTTTGACAACATTTCAGCAGGGTAGGGGGATTTTTAGACGTTGTAGTCCTATTCTCTTCTGCTCTGACCCTTGAACTCAAGAGTTTTTGTCCCTATTCTTTCCTTCCGCCATCTGTAGCTCCGACAGAAACCATGCCTGCACCAAGGCATACCTCCTGCCCTCCCCTCATGACAAGGTATGTCCAGGGTCCCTGGATGACAAGGTCATTCAGTATATTCCAAACATGCAGAGTTCGCATGATATGTCAGTCCCTGTTTTAGGAATTGGGACACAGAAGGGAATGATACAGTTGTTGCTCTTGTAGAGCTCCCAGTTTAGTGTGGAGCTAGTCAAGTATGGCCAATTACAGCGTACTGGTACTGTGGGTGAGTGCCCATGATGAAAATGGAAACAGCACGAAGAGCACTTGTCCCAGCCTCAGCTGGGACAGAAACAAAAGAATCATGAATATTCCTGGAGGAGGTGACATCTACAGAAAGAATTTCCCAGGAAAAAAATTAGTTAGTAGGGGTATTCCAAGTGGCAGGGCTTGTGTGAGCAAAGGCACAGAGGTGTGTGTGTTTTCAGGGCAGGGAGAAGATGGGCCCAGAGTGGTTTAACTGCTGGAGTATGCAGGCAAGGTAGCTGGGACTAAAGTAAGATCCTTATGTATGCCTTATTAAGATCCATAGATGTTTTTCTAGCTGAAGAGTCAATGAAGAGTTTTGATCAAGAGAGGTTAGAATGTGCCCTGGCTGGTGTGGCTCAGTGGATTGAGCACCAGCCTGTGAAGCGAAAGGTCACTGGTTTGATTCCCTGTTAGGGCACATGTCTGGGTTGCAGGCCAGGTCCCCAGTTGGGGGTGTGTGAGAAGCAACCAATCAATGTGTCTCTCCCACATTGATGTTTCTCTCCCTCTAGTCCTCCCTTCTTCTTTTTCTAAAAGTAAATAAATATAATCTTTAAAAAAAGAGAGAGAAGTTGGAATTTTAGATTGGTCATGCTGGTGGTCAATGGGGAGGGTGAAGTGGAAAGGGGAGAGACCAGAGGCAAGGTGGCCAGTTAGAAATTATTCCAGGAGACTAAGCTAGAGATGACTAGGTCCTGAATTGCCACAGTAATAGTAGAGATGAGAGCAAGAGCAGATATAAGAAGTAAAGACCAATCCAAATCAATCTGTAGATTCAATGCAATCTCTATCAAAATACCAATGGTATTTTCACAGAACTAGGACAAATAATCCTAAAATTTATATGGAACCATTAAAGACTTAAATAGCCACAGCAACTTTGAGAAAGAACAGAGTTGGCACTATCATGTTACTAGATATCAAACTGTACTGCAAAACTATAGTAATCAAAACAGAACGGTACTGGCATAAAACAGACACATAGATCAATGAAACGGAATAGATAGCCCAGAAATAAAGCCATGCCTATATGGTCAATTACTATATGACAAAGGAGGCAAGAACACACAGTGGGGCAAGGGCAGTCTCTTCAATAAATGGTGTTGGAAAAATGACATATACATACAGAAAAAATGAAATGACTTTTTTGTACTATATACAAAAATAAACTCAAAATGGATTAAAGACTTAAATATTAAAACCTGAACCATAAAACCTGCTAGAAGAAGACATAGGCAGCAAACTCTTTGATATTGCTTTTAGTAATATTTTATATATATATATATATATTCAGGCAAGGGAAACAAAATAAATAAATAAACAAATGGGACTCCATCAAACTAAAAAGTTTTTTCATAGCAAAAGAAACTATCAACAAAACAAAAAGGCAAACCTGCCTAATGGGAGAAGATATTTGCCAATGAAACATCCAAGAAGTGGTTGATGTCCAAAATGTATAAACAATTCATACAGCCCTGACCGATGTGGCTCAGTTGGTTGGGCATCATCCTGCAAAGTGAAAGGTCACCAGTCTAATTTCCAGTCAGGGCACACGCTTGGGTGTGGGCCAGGTCCCTAGTTGGGGTGGCGGCGGCGGCGGGGGGATGAGAGGCAACCAATCAATGTTTCTCTCAAAATGTTTCTCTTCCTCTATTTCTCCTTCCCTTCCCCTCTTTCTAAAAATAAATAATAAAATCTTTAAAATCAAGAAACATATCCTCCGTGAGGATTAAAAATAAACAAACAAAGCAGAAGCAGATTCACAGATACAGAGAACAAACTGAGGGTTGCCAGATGGGAGGGGAGTTGTGGGGCTTGGTGAAAAGGGGAAGGGATTAAGAGGTACAAATTGGTAGTCCTAAAATAGTCATGGGGATGTAAATACAGCATTGGGAATACAGTCAATAATACTGTAATGAGTAGGTATGGTGCCAGGTGGGTGCTAGGGAGATCACTTCATAAATATAACTATCTAACCACTATGAACTCCTGAAACTAATATAAAATAATATCAAATGTCAACTGTAATTTTAAAAGAAAAAAAAAAGCAGGAAAATTGAGTTCGGTAATTGATTAGAAGTGTTGGGGAAAAAAGTGCAGGAATCAGATGATGTTGGGTTCTGATTCAGGTCACCCTAAGTCTGGTGATGTTGTGCCTCTGCTTAGAACTCTACAGTGATTCCATTTCAAGTAAAAGCCAGTGTCCTTCAGTGGCTTACAAGGCCCTATGTGATTCCTGTCCCTGCTGACCCCACTGTCTCACCGACCTCATTGTCTAGAATTGCTCCCCCAGTTTACACCACTTTCAGTCCTGCCAGCCTTCTCATTCTTCACGGAGCATGGAAGGCATCCTGCCACCTTTGGACAGATTGGGTTTGATGTGCCCGTAGAAATTCCAGGTGGAAATACTCTTTAGAAAGTTTGAAATACGGCTTCAAACTCATTGGAGCAGTCTGAGCTGGTGAGAGAGATCTGATCTAGCAGGGAGGTGGCATTTGAAGGGTGTGCAGTTGCCCTGGGCAGGGTGCGGGGTATGCAGAGAAAGAAGAGGGTGCTAAGGAGGAGGTGTGGAGAACCTTTCCTTTAAAGAGTTTGGCAGAGGAGAGTGGGGTTCATGAAGAAGGCAGAAAAAGAACTATCAACAAATGCTTATTGAGTGTCTATTATGTGTCAGGTCCCACAGACCATGGGGGTAGTAATATCTCTGACAGAGGCTGCTACTTCAAACGTTTGTGACCAAGACCAGAGGCAAATACAGCTGACAACAAGCCACTGTTCTTGTCCTAAAGAAATTGACTTTCTAGTGCCTTTGGGACATTTTATCTTTCCCAATTGGGCTTTGGTGTTGGAAGCAGCTTGAAGTAGCAAAAAAGCCCTGGGCCTGACACCTGACAGCTGTCCTCCTACAGTACACGTTGCTCCTCCTTTCCCCATATGTCAAAGGGAGGCTTTGGACAAAATGCCCTGTGAGAGCCCTACCTGCCCATAGAGTAGTTTACCTCTCCTTCCCAATGGTGCTTAATTGAGGATTTCATCCTGAGCTAACACCCCCTCATCCACCTGTCAGCCCCCAGTGGTTCCAAGAGCCTTTGCCTTCCTCATCCTCAAGAAAGAACATGGAAGCTTACAGATCTTTGAATTGTCCCTTGAATTGTAGGGCATTGTAGGTCAAAATGTTGGGTGGGGAAATGGATGAACAGACTGGAGAGGGTAGGTAGATGGGCAAATGGATAGATAAATTCATTGAACATTTAATAAGCCCTATGTGCCAGCACTGCTCTAGGAGCTGGAGTATAGAAGTGAGCCATATAGAGTCCCTGACTTCAAGAAGTTCCAATGGAGGGTGAGGGATTAGATGGTAGAGAGAACAATGGGTGGGTGGAGGATGAATGGGGATGGGGGATAGATGGGCAGACAAATGAATGGAAAGATGGATGGGGAATGATGGGTAGATATGTGGATAGATAGATGGATGAATGGAAACAGAACAGTGGGGGATAAGGGTTGGATGGGTAGATGAATGGAAGGATAGCCCTGGCTAGAACCTTTTCGTTCTCAGGCCAGCACTCAATCCACTGAGTGCTGGCCTGCAATTCCCAGTCCAGGCACATGCCCGGGCTGCAGGCCAGGTCCCCAGTAGGGGGCGAGCAAGAGGCAACCACACATTTATGTTTCTCTCTCTTCCCTTCTCTCTAAAAATAAATAAAATCTTAAAAAAAAAAAAAAAAGAATGGAAGGATAAAAAAAATATGTGAGTCGGGTCTAGAGTCAAGGACTCTTTTTCTTTTCCAGGGAGCTCTGCCTAGCAGCTTGACATCTGGAGGATGATCCCAACGCTCTCTAGTGCTGCTCTTGCCATCTGGTGCCCTCCCCCATTCTGTCCCTCTAGAACATGCCTCAAAGCTCCTCTTTCACAACTCATTAATCACTTTAGTTTGTGTGTGGGGGCTGGGGAACTCCTGGTCATGAGCAGCATCCTCCCTGAAGCCTCCAAAATGTTCTGGAAACATCAGACAGACACCTTTCTATTCACAGCTGGAAAGGACACCAATAGTAATCCAAGGCTTTAATAAAGAGGCAGAGATCCTTCCCTTCTTCCAATCCAGGCAGTGCTCTGCTGTGACTTTTCTGGCATGGAGACATGGGAGGAGTGGCCTTTTCTTTTATCCCCGGATGTGAGTATATTATTGGAATGGCTTATTATTGGAATGGTTTTAATTCAGGGCATCATCTATCAGCCTGCTGGCAGAGGTGAGCTCATGGATCCCGACCCAGCCTTCTAGCCAAACTTTAGCACGTTCAGGTCTAGGCCCGTGACATCTGATCAGGTCTACCCTTGCTTCTGAGGTGCAGCCCCTGCTACCAAAAGCAGTGCTGCGGTCTTCCCTTTGAGCTTTGGGGTTTCGTGCCTATGGGGATATAACACGCTCACTACTGGCCAGAGGACAGTGCGGTAGGCTTTGTGGAGTTTGCATTTATATCCCAGTCTGGCCACTATTGTGGTTTTCTGAGGAAGTCAGCTCACATCTATGAGCCTGTTTCCGTATCTGAAAGTAGGAATAACTGTCTTTACCTCACAGGGTCCTTGTGAGGGTTGAAAACAATGCATACAAGTTAGCGCAGTGCCCGGCCTGTCATAAACGCCCCAACACTTAGACTATTATCAAGATCAATTTGCCTCATATTCCCCTAAAATTCAACACCCTTCTGAGTATTTTAGTATCCTTTTGAGGGACCTAAATGTTAAACTGTATTTAAATATAAAATTTTAATCAAGTAAAGTTCAATTAACTTGAGACCCTTTAGACAAACAGCCTATAGACTTCTTATAGTGTTCAAAATTAGATGAAGAAAAGGACGCGGACAGGTTACGAAACAAGCTCATTGTTTAAGAAATGCTGCAAATATGATCAATACTGGGTAGACCTGTAACAGCAGATATGCTTAATTGCCGAAAAGGTGGGGTTGGGGGGAGAGAGTACACTTAGACGGATACCGAAATTCTCAAAAGGGGGTAAACTGGCCATGAAACAAATTGACAGCTGTCTGTCCCCTGTCAGACAGTGAGGTGGGAGAGGGGGCTGCTGTCAGCCACGTCCGGCTGGAAGAGCCTCGAGACATCTCATCCTGGTGGAGAGCCAGCTGAGGCGCAGAGGGCTCAGTCTTCCACAAAGGCTGACCCTATAGCCTGCTGTTTTGACCCCTTGGTAGTGTCCTGAGCCTAGTCTTAGATTTCATCCTTTTTTCCAAATTGTTTCCCTTCCCCCAGCCCTCTCTCCAGAGAGGCCATCATCACCATCTCCAACGCTCAGCCGCCCTCCCTCCCACACCCCACTACCCCGGTTACAAATGGTGATTTTCTGTTTATTGGTCAAAACCAAAAATCCAGAAGCAGAGGTGGAGAGAGATTGAGTTGGGGAGATAGCAGGAAGGGGATAGGGGCCTTCTTGTCCCAGCTCTCTCCCCTTCATCCTTCTTCTGACCCTCCAAGGCCCAGGGGTTAGGCCGGAGCCAGAGCATCTGGGAAGGGCAGAGCTCTCGGGGGCAGTCCTTACAGGGTAAGCTGGGCTGGAGGGCCCCAGGAGTTTCAGGAGAGCTGAGTTCCCATGCCAGGATCCAAAGCCAATAGGATGGGTTGGGGTAGGCCCCTTGTTTGGCAACTGAGAAGAGGAAGTTTTGGGTGGCAGGATGCTGGTTTATTTACTGTAGGGTCCCTAGGGCTGTCAGAGCCCCTGCCCACCCCCACCCCCCACCGTGGGACCGGGAGACTATTTACACAGCAGGGAGGAAAGGAGCCAGAGACTGGGTCCTGTACTCCTGCCTGCCCAGAATGAGGAGGGGAGGGGCATCTCGGGTCCTGCAGCCTTAGTCTTGGGGTTCAGATGGAAACTTCATACTCCCGTGTATCCTGGAGACAGAGAGATGGGATCAGTTGCTGGGGTGGGATGAAGGTGGAGGAGGCAGCAAAATGAGAGAGGCCACAAGGAAGGGGAAAGACCCTGGATTTTTCAAGTAACATTAGTGAGTTGGGGACCATGGTGTGGGAGTGGGGCTGAATCTGGCCAATAGATGTTTGGTTCATCCTACAGTATGTTAAAATCACATTAAAAAAATCTGAATTTCTGGATTGTCTTGAACAATCTGGCAATTGGGCCTTTTTCTATTATGGACTAGATGGGACTCAAATTTTCTGGTTAACCAAAATCCTCACCACTCCCTATTGTTCACACCTAACTTGTTTTGTTCATTGATGTAGCCTTTGTAGGCAGACACCTTGAGAGAAGGTTATAGAGTCCTGGGGGAGCTGAGAGATGTGGCATTCCAGGGGAGGGGAGGGCTCACCCCAGCTTCATACAATGGGTTGCTGAAGTCTGACTCCACAGTGATGGGGCTGTAGGAATGAGAGCCTGAGAAGCCGAAAAGGGATTTTCCCTGCAGCCTGGGAAATGGAGGAGATAGAGAGGCTTATAGAGAGGTGAACCCCCAACACCCTCTCACCCAGGCTTCTGCACCAGGCAGGCAGGCAGGATGTCTGCCCTGGCTGCAGCTCTCTGAGTACGGTACGTACTTGGTGTAGTATATGTAAACGCCGCTGCCGAGGACAATGACCAAGCCTAGGGGCAGCAGGATGGCCAAGGCAAGGTTCCCACTCTCCAGCTGCCGTGATGGGTCGGTGGTCTGGGTCACTGGAGGGAGGAAGAGAGGCCATTGAGCTGGGGCTGGGCTGAGCCCTGGGCTCTCCCAGCCTCCTGCCCTGGGCCCTGAACCCTGGGCCCTACCCCTCCGGGGCCTGGCCTCCTGCCCCCAGCCTTTGCCTTGCCCTCCCAACTCATCCAGGCCTGGGTCTCCACCTGTGCCCTCACTGACCTTCCAGTTTTCGGTTGTCCTGGAGCTCCTCATAGGCCACTGCAGGGAGAGGAGGGGGAGGGGACGGGGTCTGAGCCAGGGAGGGAAGGAGGCTGGGTAGAGGGCCAGGAGCCCAGTGGGGCTGGGCTGGACAGCCTGATTCTCTCTGCCTTCTGTGCAACCTAAACTTTATCTTTCCCTTGGCGGGGGTGGGGAGGAAGAGTCAGAGCAGGGCCTTCTTCCTCCCCTTGTTCCTCGCTTTGGGCAGTCTAAACCACCCACGTCTGCAGCATTTTCAAAAACAGGGAAACTGAGACCTATCCAGAAGGTAAGAGACTTCCAAACCAAAGCCCCTTCTACTACATCCCTTAGTATAGCTTTATGACCTAGAACTTGCCCAGAACTTCTGGATGTACCCATGAGGACGAGAGCCCACAGGAGGTGAATGGGGAACTCGGCAGGGTTACCATCAGTCTCATATTTGCTACCTGACTTTCTCAGCCCTGTCACTCCCCGAACACTGCTAGAACTGACCCTTCCAGCCCTGTCTGCCCAGGCACCTTTGCAGAGTGGGGGTTGGCTGGTCCACTGTGAGGGGTGGCCAGGAATACAGGTAATGGTGACCTCGCCGATGAGCTCAAAGCCCTCATAGCAGAAGAAGCGCAGAGACTCGCCCGCCTGGTAGTGATGCTTGTACAGGGTCTGATAGCCATTCTCCGGCACCCCGGGGTTCAGGCACGGCTCGTACTTCACTGCAGGGAGCATGTTGGTCATGTGCCAGCCGAGCTGCTGAGCAGGCCACCCAGCCATCCTTCCCAGGTATCCCCAGACTCACAGGCGCACTTGGGGACCCGGTCGCTCCACTTGGGTGTGCCTGTGTCCCGGCTGTAGCAGGTGAGTACAGCTGCCCCCTCCAGGCTGTACCCTGACAGACAGCGGTACTGGACATGGGAGCCAACAGGGAAGCCAGCATCCGAGGTGGTACGGTGTCCATTGGTGATCTCACCAGGGTCGGCACAAGTCATGACTGTTGGCAAGAGGGCAAGGTCAGGGGGAGCTATGGCCTTAAACGATCTCCCCCAAAACTTAGGGTTTGGAGAGACCTGAACCCCCTACTTTCCACTATTTCCTCAGAATGAAGGGAGCAGGAGTTGGAAAATCTTAAAATTCATGCATTTTATATTTCCAGCTTCTTTGGGAAAACAGAGTGATTGGGGCAACCCAGGTCCCCATCCTAGGATAAATTTTTAAATATTTAACCACTGTACTGAGCATATAGGCTAAACCCTAGCAGTGTCAGCCCTGCACGACAGACCATCAGCAGAACAGCAGCTGTCTGCTTCAGAGGGGCCCAGCTATCCTGCTCCCTTCATCCTCGTCATTCCCAGCCTATTCTGCTCACTAATAGTGCCTGTCGGGCTGGGCCCCTGTGGACGTTTGAGTTTACAACCTTGTTGAAGAGTCACAATCATAGCCAGTTCTGTATGTAGACCTGTGCAAGGCATCCTGCTAAATGTTTGGGGTTTTTTTTTTTTTTTTTAAGGTTTTATCTGTCCAGTTCTAGAGAAAGGAGAAGGGAGGGAAGGAGAGAAACATCAATTGATTGCCTCTCTCATGCCCCCAGCCAGGGACCTGGCCCAAAACCCAGGCATGTGCCCTAACCAGGAATCGAACTGGCGACCCCTCTGTTTGCAGGATGACACCCAACCCACTGAGCCACACCAGTCAGGGCCCTGCTAAATGTTTTACAAATACCATATATACTCTGATGATCCTGAAAGGTCAATATCACTGTCATCTGCCTTGGGGCCCAGGGCTCAGGGCAGTCCAATGCCTGGCACACAGTCAGTCAGAGAGGGAGTAGCAGAGCTGAAACCACTGGGCTGAGAGTCAGAGATTTAGGTCTCAGCTCAGCTTCAGGCTCAATGTCTCTCCTTGGGCAGATCCCCTTCTGAGCCTGGAGCAGCTGGGCCAGCCTCTGTCTCCTCTGAACCCTACCTCCATCCTCTTCTGTCCTATCTGGGATCCAGACTAGACATCCCATGAATCCTCCCAGAGATGGGGAGCTGTTTCTACTAGAAAGCTTTCCCTGTGCCCAACCCAAATCTAGCTTCCTGAAACTTAATGCTCGTTGGCCCCACTATTGCCCCCAGGGGCCAAGTAGAAGCACTACAATCCTTGTAATAGGCTTCCCAAACTTAGGAGAAAGTGACAAGATGCCACCCATTTCACTCTTCTAAAAAATAAAAACTACCAGCTCCTTTAAATGTCACCTTTTCTATGCAATCTGCTACCTCCCTGGGACAAGTAACCCACCCCTCTCCCCACAGCCCTTCTTCATACTTACAGCAGCTACTACTCACAGTTAACAAGCACCAGGCACTGTGTGAAAAACTTTTGATTTGGTCTTCACAACCCCCTATTCCTACTTCACCAGTGAGGAAGCCAAGGCTCAGAGATGTTAGGTATTTGTGGTTACCGCTCTTTAATATCTTGAGTTGTTTAACTATCTGTTCCTTTCCTAGACTGGGAACTCCAACAGGGTAGGGAGGGACCCCAATCCCTCCATATAACTCCCACCCCAACCCAGCATGGGGCTTCAGTAACTGCCTAGGCCCTAGCAAAGTGACTCCTGTAATGTCAAGGGTTGGGGACTGAGAGACTGGCGCAGGACCTAGAGCAGGAAGAGTGCAACTGTGCACTGATGGGACAGGGCCAGGTAGGGGTAGAACTCCAACGAACAGCGGTGGGGCCACTAAAAGATAGGCAGGATCCAGAAGAAACAGGGTCGGAGCCCAGAGCAGTACAAGAGAGTGGGATGCAGCCCGGAGAAGATGAGAGTAAGACCCAGGGGGAGTTTCAGGGCACGGAGGAGCAAATGAGTGGAACCCGAAGGCATAGGGGCTGGACCTGAGGAAGATCCAGGTAGGACGGAGAGAGAAGGGATGAAACCCGGACAAGACAGGGGCGGGAACAAAGGTCGGAGGCGGGGCGCAGAGTGAAATGGGCGGGGCCCAAAATGAGCGAAGAAACCCTGAAGGGTAGGGGCGGAGCCAGGAAAGGACAGGAGCAGGGCCCTGGCTCACTCTTTTGGCAGGCGGGGGGTGCTGCGCTCCAGGACAGGTCCCACTGGCAGGTGAGAATGTCGGAGCCGAGCAGCTCGTAGCCAGGCTCGCACTGGTAAGTAAGCACCGTGCCCCGGATCAGGTCCCCATGAGAAGCCGTCCTCCAGCCCCACTCCGGAGGTGGCAGTTCAGGGCACGTGTCGTTCCTGGGGACCTCTGCAGGGTGGACACAGGTAGTTTAGAGGCTGTCCTGCCACTCAGAGCGCCCTTCCAGCCTTGAGGGGCCTCACTGGAATCTGTGGCCTGCCGGAACCCTGCCCATCTTGCGACCCTAAGACCTCGGTACCTTTGAAGTGCAACACAAAACCCTGGCCCAGACCAGGGTTTGGAGGCCCGGGAGGTGCCTGGAACTGCAGCGTGAGGTCGGGCCCAGAGGATAGGAGGCGGCGGCGCGGTTGAGGTCCCCGCAACTGGGCCAGGACTCGGGCGCTGGGACCATCCCCGTCGAACAGAGTCAGCATGTCCCCTTCGCGCACATTCAAGCTGCAGGGAGTAGGACCAGGTATGGGGGCCGGACTATGATCGATTCCCAATCCCTAACTCAGTTATTAATACCCTGCCTACTCTCCGGTCCCGCCCCACATCCCCCGACCCTGTACGCCCCTCTTCAGTTTTGACCAATTATGGGCTTCTCTGTGCGAGTCTCTCCAGGTTCCACTTGTTCTGTGGCTCCTCCCAGTTCCTGCTCCCCAACCCCCCAACTCTGCTCACTACTAACTCCTCCCACTCTCCATACCTGGCGATGCACAGCCTAGCTCAACACCAGCTCTGACCAGTCACAGACCCTGAACGTCACCATTCCGCTCAACTCCAGGCCGCGCCTGGGGGAGTTTTCGGGCCACGCCCACTTCTGGGTCTGTCCAGTCTCATGACTACCTCATACCAAATCAGCTCACTGGATTCTCCCCACACCCACTTGACTGTCTGTCGATGCTGCAACCACTTGGGCCTGGGAACCTAGAGATCTGCTTCAGAGTGGCTTCAGAAGCCGCCAGAGTGAGAGACACTAGACCAGAGGCCCCTTTTCACAATAGCTCCTGAGGAAGGCTGCATTGCCCCATTTCCTTGTCCACCTGGCTAATTAGTGATTTGTACCTAGGTCTATCTGACAACCCACACCCCCATCCTGAAACCTTTAGTCTCCTCTTTCATTAGACCACATAGTCACCAAATCTTGTGCAGACACAGGAGCCAGCCAGGCTCAGAATGCAGGTTAGCGTGTTGTTATACCACACTGCTGAGCCCATACCCATCGCGCCCTCTGCAGCACCCAAACATACATCTCAACTTGGAGCAAGATGCGCTTCTCTTCCTGGACATGTAGGCCCCACACACAGTCCTGGCCGGGGCTATAGCTCTGGGGCCAATCTGGAGAGAGGACCACACCAGCTGGCTCTGACAGCTCCCCTCCACACATGGCTAAGGTAGAAAGGGTGTCAGATTCAGGACCCAGGTGAGCACGCAGTCTCCATTTCAGTACACTCCTCACTATTCCCGAATGTATGCACAAGACCAATTCACAGGTTTCCTATTATCTAGTACTCACCTGTTTCTTGCCATACCTAGTCCTGTTGTGTCCGATCTCCAGCCCTGCTCTTAATTAACCCTACTTACTGCCCACCCAATACATGACTTAGCCCAACTTTACTTCTAGCACTTGGAGACATTTGGGTGGTAACCCTTGAAATCTGTAACAAGTCCACTAATTACTTAACTAAGAAAACTGAGTCTCTGAAAGGGACAGGGATTTGCCCAAGGCCTGGGTTTATTAGGTTTGGATAGGCAGGTCTCTTGTGAGTAGACTTCCCAGGATCCCCAACTTAGGGGCTAGTCTGTAGAATGAAGGATTACTGGCGATATGGAAGGCTCACCCTTGCAGGCTGGCTCTGTGTCATTCCAGTGGGGTTCTGTGGGATCCACACATTCGATGGCATTGGGGGGGCCAGGGGGCTCCAAGGCATATCCTGGGAGGCATGAGAAGGTAGCCAGTGCCCCTGGCCGGTATTCCGGGTCTGTGGTAGTGACATTACCATGTGCCAGGAAGGGGGCGAAGCAGCGATCTTCCTCAAAGGCTGAAGAGGAGTCAATCACACACATTAAGCATTTGGACAGACATCAAGGGGTTTCAAACTGGGGGACTTGTGCTGAATTCAAGTGTTGCTTGGCCTCTCAGTGAGCTGTTTAAAAGTGAATGACTTTGGATTTAGCTTTCACTCTCCGATTTCCCCAAAACCCTAACACCCCTCATTCGTATTTACGTTACCTCGCTACCCTCTGGAGGGAAACCCCTAGGCTAGTCAAATCCCAGCCATTCATTCTGCAGATGAGCAAACTGAGGTCCAAATACAAAAAGCCACTTGCCCGATGTCACACAGTAGGGCAGTGGCAGAATCACATCTGAAACACAGATTGCTTGATTCCCAGCCAGAAACACTTGGCTCTGGAAACTACAAAGGAGGGGTGGGGAGAAGCATGCCTTTGGAGCACTGGCCCATGTAGGTGAGTTCTCTCCTCAAAAATAACAGTTGGATTCTGATAATCCCTAATTACCTGTGTTGAGGCTAGGATCTAAAAGTGCAGCTAACACAAAAGCTACTCAGCTTTGACTTTGGACCAAGTCAGCAAAAATGAACATTTATAGAGCATTTCTGTTTTTCCCCACCTGATCGATCATATCTTAGCTGCAAAACTATCTGTGAGGTAAGACTTAGGTGCCTATCATACAGAACAGGAATCTGAAGCATCATTAGCCCACCACTATGGAGCCAGGCCTCAAACCTAGGAATTCTCATTGCACTCTCAGAATATAACATGGAATCCATTTTTTAGATTCACTGTTACTGGACCTAATAAGGTGTCATGTCCAAATCCTATACATTCATTAGGGCCCAGAGTCAATTCTCTGCTCCAAACACACTGGCATTCTCTATTTCCCAAACAGACCTTTCTCTACCCCTTTACCATTACTCACACTGTTCCTTTCACCCAAAATGTTCATTCTGAATCTCTCTCTTTTAAAATTCTCTCTGTCCTTTAAGTCCAGCTCAAATGCCTCTTCTCCCAGGACCACTGACCTCCTTGTTTGTACCTGTTCAGCATCCAGTCCCTCTTCTTCTGGTAAGTAACAACACTCCTATTTTCATTTTGGCACACATGCCTCCCACAATTCCAGTCTGTGAGATTCATTTGGGGCCAAATAGGGATAGCTACATGATGTGAATCTGCCAATAACACCACCTGCCCCTAGCTACAGTAGTATGACCTAAGCCAGGCCAATGAGAATATTTCCTGGCATTTTTTGCTGAAGCTCTTAGGAAAGTGGCATGCTTTCTCTCTTTCTTTTCTTTTTTTAATGTTTTATTTATTTATTTTTAGAGAGAGGGGAAAGGAGGGAGAAAGAGAGAGACAGAAACATCAATGTGTGGTTGCCTCTCTCATGCGCCCCCACTGGGGTACTGGCCCGCAACCCAGGCATGTGCCCTGACTGGGAATCGAACTGGCAACCCTTTGGTTCGCCGCCCGTGCTCAATCCACTGAGCTACACCAGCCAGGGCTCGCTTTCTCTCTTTCTGATAGAGTTACTAAGTTGGTAGTATGTTAGTCTGGAACTACTTGGTTCACCACAGAGTGAGAGTGCCTGAGAATGAAGCCAACAGAGAGGAAAGAACTGAGAGGTTAAGGTAACTGTTTCTTGGTTATGTACCTGGACCCCGCCATACGTGAGGCTTAAACAGAAAAGGCCACCTCATAGAATTAGAAGGGGTCCATATGAAGGAAACCTTCTAGTTTTAGGTTGGGGAGGCAAGTCAGGTTTTAGGAATCCAAACACAGAGATGAGCAAGGTTAGAGGACGTGCTGTCACCACATATGGACATCAGGAAGAGGGGAAGGTGCTGGGGTTGGGGCCCAAGGGGAGGGCAGTTACCTTCAAATCGGAGGCTCAGCAGCAGGGGATTAGCAGGTGTCTCTGAAAGCAGCTCCACATAGAGGGACTGGGCATCACTGATGAGACCTCGCTCTGGGACATCGTCCATGTCAGAGTCATAGATCACTGGGGATAGGGGACTGCCCCCTGAGCGTACCATCAGCCTGGGATGAACAGAAGGTGTCCAGGAGCTCAGTTTCCCCTCAGAAGCTGCCTCAACTCTTGCCTGCACTTCCAATTTATTTTCATAGCTATAACTTTCAAACATTAATTATATGCCATGTACTTTTCTAAGTTTTTACATATTTTATCTTGTTTCATGCTTACAAGAATCCTTGGGTCAGATACTGTTATTATTACCCCTCATTTTATAGATGAGGAAATTGAGGCACAGAAAGATTAAGAAACCTGCCTAACATCACATAGCAACTACCCTCGGAGCTGGGATACCAGCTGGTTAAAGGGCGATAATGATGATAATGCAAACACATTTCTAGTGCTTACTGTGTGCTAGCACCATTCTGAGCACTTTACACATCTTAATGCATTCATCCTCACAGAAACATTGAGAGAGGTACTATGTATTATCGCCATTCTACAGATGAGGAAATTGAGGCATAGAGAGGTTAAGAGATTCATCTAAGTTTGTACAGCTACTCTGCCTAAGAAAAAGAATGACTAACCTGTGTTTGACACAGATCCCAATTGGGGTCGCCCCAAGGTCTGTCTGACTCCCCACCGTAGCCTCCCCATTTCTCTGCAGTAGGGACCTCTGATACAAGGTCCAGACCCTCACCGGTCATTGTCCTCATCCAGTGAGACTCTCTCAAAGTGCAGATGCAGCCGACGTCCTTCAGCTGCTTCAATGACCCAACGGCAGGTGAGGTTGGGCCCTGCAGCTCCCCCAGGCTCAGGTGACACAATGCGGCCCAGTGTAGCATTGTGGATGGTGCCACCACAGGATGCTGTGGGCAGAGAAGGAGCAGGTTAAGGTGATATTTCCCCCCATCTTCAGAGCTGTTGCATCCACACCTTTGACTGGGACCTGGCCTCAGCATGGCCTCAGCCCTGCATGCTCACCCCAGGGAACAGAACATTTTTTCAGGCTACCACTGAGATAGGAATCCAGATCTGGAATAGGAAAACCCAAGTGGATACCCCAAGGATGGAGATTTCACCAAAAAGAAGACTCCCCAGATGCAGACATGCTGAGATGGAGATTTATTAGGGATCCCCCCAATTGAAGCCCTCAGATGGAAAATCTTCAAGCTGGGATCCCCAGGATGAAGACTCCTCAGGATAGAGACACCTCAAAGGTTTAAGACCTCCCCCCCAAAAAAATGGTTTCCTCTAAGATGAAGAGTCTCCAAAAGAAGGAACCTCCCAATATGGAAACCTCCCATGTGGGACTTCCCGGATGGAGGTCCCCCAACGGCGGAGACTCCAAGGATCGAGACCCTCAGTGTAAAGAACTCCAGATGGAGGCCCCAGGATAGCAACTCTTCAGGGTCAAAACTCCTTCAAGATGGGTGTTCCCCAAAGGTGGAAACCCCGAACACAGGACCCCTCCAGTGGGGCTCCTCAGACAGAAGCCCTCACCTACTGAGGCAGGAGATTCACCTATGCAGTTGGGGGGTTCACCGCTCCAGGCTGGCCGGGTACTATTGAGGCAGATGAGGGTCTCTTCACCCTGCAGCCGGTAGCCTGAATCACAGTGGAAGGTGGCAGTGCCCCCAGGGTGCAGATCTGTCACACTCACATCCCCATGGGCCGGCCGGGGAGGGAAGCCGCAACTCAGGAGGTAGGCTGGAGCAGGGAGAGGATGGAGAAGGGAGACTCATTTTCCCATGCCACTCTCTCTCACCAGTCCCCCAGCACTTCCTCCCTCTTTCCGGGACCTGTGGGGATACAAGCTGGCTCCATACTGGAGTCCTCACATGGGCACGTTGTCTCATGAAGAAGTAATTTCAACATCCTTTATCTCCCTGTCTTTGTAATCTACCCACTTTGGCCCCCATTTTAGAGATATGGTACCTGAAACTCAAAGAAATTCCAGATCTTAGCACTCATGTGCTATGTGACCTCAAGCAAATCAATTGACCAAACCCCATCCAGCTCTAATAAAAATAAATCATATTTGCAGAGCTGTTCATCTTACAGACTGAGTTCACACTGTGCTTTGGAAGTAGTCAGAGAAACACTGTGACCTATTTTCCAGATGCAGAAAATGAGGCTCCAAGTTATTAAGTGCCTCAGAGCATTCCCTCATCTCTACACACACAGGACTTTCTTTCACAGAGGTACACTATGGTATTAGAACCTCAGCTTTCATCCACAGGAACCAGATGCAACTCCTTTAGGAACTTTGACTATTTTATCATTAAAGTCCTTAATACTCACTGCTCTCTAAATGAATAGCCCAGTGTAAGCGAAGTGCTTTGGGGGAGCTGTTTTATCTTCTCCTTTTTTGCTGTGAGAACTGAGTAATCTCTCTTTTTGCACTGGCTGCTAGGAAGCTTGGAACCAGGCAACAAAGTTTTCTCCATGTACATTCTGTTTTGTCAGTTTTAATAAACATTACCAGGTACCAGTTTTATTCTTACTTAGTCTTTTTAATTTTATTGCTTGAATTCTTTTTTGAAAGCCTCCTGAAATTCTTTTGGAATCATATGGGATAAAATAAATAAATAGAAAGTGACTTGGCAGTAAATGATGGACTCTGAACTTGATCTCGAAAGAGCTCTGTGTGTCTGTTTCAGAGCAGGCGGAGCTCATCAAGAAGGGCTTCTTGGAAGAAATACACCAAAACTGGGTCTTGTAGGAGGGGCAGACTACAGTTAGTTAGCAGAGGGCTTGGGAGATACCACCCTGCCTAGGCCTTTGTTTTTTCTAACTCCCTATCCCTCAGTGATTCTGTAAGAGACCTGGTCTCTCCCTATATATTTAAATTCAACAAGAATTTCCTTGGCAGGGTCCTGGGAGGAGAGACATGAAAAGACCCAGACCTTGCTCTTTGGAAATCTACAGTCTACTGAGATAGATAGACATAAAAACAACTTTCTAGAGCACAGTGATTTGAATAAATATTAGCCCCTGTGATGGCTCTCCATGACCAACAGAACCAAGTCTGAATGCTTTAGACTGACAGTCAGGCCCTACTGCTGGGTCCTGCCCAGCATATCCACCTCCAATTCCCGTCACCTATATGACCCATATATACTACACAAAGCTTATTTGTAACTTCTTATGGTCTCACCTCCATGTTTTTTCATATTTCCTTTACCTGCAAGGCCCTCTTTTGCTCTTTCTCATCTTTCAAGGAGTAACTTAAGTGTTACCTCTTCCAGGAAGTCTTCCTGACCCCTCCTCTCCCTAGTAGAGTTAGTTGCTCTCTTGCTTACCTATAGTCCCACACATATAATTTTATCATCACATTAACCACTGTCTGTTGCCATTAAGAGACTGAACCAAGCCTTATTTACTTTGTCTCCTAAAAGCCTGGTCTAACTGATCAACTGATGCAGCCAAGAGGCAGTGTGAAACAGTGCAAAGAGTGCTGGATTTGGAACAGGCAGATCTGAGTTCCAGGTCTAGCTCCATGACTTACTAGCCTATATGACCTTGAACAGGTATTTTCACCTCTAGGGCCTCTAACTTATAAGTGGCAATAATAATCCTTATCAATTAGGATTGGCCTTAAAATGAAACAAATAAACAAACATGCAAAGTACCCAGCATATAAAAAGTGCTCAGAAAATGTTCATCACCTGTCTCTCACCAGCCTCAATTAATGAATGACTGGGAGTCAGGGACTCAGGATTCTGACTTCTGACTCTGCAATGAATTTGCAGGTGACTGAGCAATCCATAAAACCTTGAGTCTTTTTCTTCCTCTCAGAGGTGGAGTTGACAATTGCCACCTCCAGGACTGCTGTGAGAAGCAAATGAAGCAACAGTTGCTGGACTTGGCATGAGGGGTGATGGAGCCCTTGGCCTGTCAGAGAAGCTAAGAAGGCCACTCTGGACCAGAGGCCCCAGCTAGGGCAGATTAGGAAGTGCTTAAACAGGGCTTTGTCTCCAAAGGTGCCCAGAGAAGCTGTAAAGCAGGGAAGACTGAGGCAGGTAATGAAGGGCAATTTATGAAATAGCTCTGCTTCCTCCAAATGTTCTACTTAGCCTAGAGTCCTGTTTTCAATGCCCTAGGGTAGTGGCTGCTTAAAGGAGGCAGCAGGGGGCCGTTCTGCAATATCTATAGTTCAGCCCTCTGCCCTGGGCCCTGAAGGCATGTCCTTGTTCCCCTATATGTGGTCCTGACCACCAACTATATGTCCCTTAGTTCACTGGACTGTCCCAATACAGGCCTGGGCTAGGTTCCTCCACCTTACATATGAGTCCCTGGATCAGGTCCTGAGCGGAAGCCTCAGAAAAGGCTGGAGAGGTTATAAAGTAGGGATATAAGTTATGTGTGTCCTGGGAAAGAAATCTGGCATCAGCAAAGCTAATAAGGGGTCAGGCAAGGCCATCAGGTGATATGAAAGGGACATTGGCTGGACATAGTTCCCTCTATTTCTGAGGAGCATAGAGAGGCATTTTGGAGAGCCAGCAGTATTTAGAGTGGGACAGTGGGCTGAGCCCCTTGCCTCAGGCACATATATATGCTAGAACACACACATGCATTGTGGGAAGGTTCTCCATACACACAGGCGAGTGTGGACACACACTTGTGTAGGTTGTTCGTGTATGGATGCTCATGAGTGCAGTCATGTACGGAGCTGTCCCACTTCCCTTCCCCCAGAAGTCATCAGGATCTTTCTAGGTCACAAATCTGAGGCTGTCACTATCTTGCTTTAAACATTTCAAAGTATTCCCCCCTCCCTTGCAGAAAAAGAGTCTGAAGTCCTTACTGAAGCTGATAAGGCCCTTCATGATCCAACCCACCTCCTGGTCTGGCCTCTTAGCCTACTTCTCCCCTCTCCCCCTTTCTGTGCTTTTACTGTAATAGCAATGACTGACATTTTTTAGCTCTGTGTACCAGATGCTATTTTAAGCAGTTGATATGTATTAACTCTTTGTTCATCCTAATAATACCATGAGGTAACTATTATAATCCCCATTTTTCAGATGAGGCAATGAGGCACAGAAAGGTTAAGTAACTTGTTCCAGATCACACAGCTAGGACAATTCTGTCTTCCATGCTGACTTACTTCAATTCTTCAAGGGGCTCACATTTTTTCTCCTTTCTGGATCTTGGAGTAAGTTTTTTCATCCATCTGGACATCTGTCTTTCTCTTTTGCTCCCTCACACCTTTTCCCTAGGTAACTCACCCTTTAGGTCTCAGCTTAGTTATCATCTCCTCCAAGAAGGTATCCCTATATTCCTTAGGAGAAATTTAGGTCCATTTGAGACTTGCTTTTTCTGCCTATATTCCTCCATCATAAGGATATGGGTCCTTAGGTCATTGAATTATAATATCTCGATTACTTGTCCATCTCCCTACCTAGATTCTGAGTTCCTTGTCAGATTTACATGTGGCTTGTTCATTCCTGTCCCCAAGGCTAACACAGGGCCAGTATGAAGTGGACACTAGATAAACATTTGTTGAGTGAATGGATGAATTGTTACTTGCATGGGTGCACACTCAGATACAAGTCTGTAAGTGTGTGAAATAAGTGTGCACAGGTCTCCTCTGAGGATTCTGTTCCCAGGATGTTAGTCAGGAGGAAAAGCCCCTGACTTGTGCTGTGCTTGGAAGATGTCCCTGTGCCAGTCCCTGGCCCTTCTACCAGCACCATGAACTCCTCACCCTGATAGTGGATCCTGAAGCCACTGCCCCTTGGGACCCGAGGGCTCTGGAAGTGCAGGAGCAGCCGATTGGTTGGACTCCGGAGGACCTGTCCTTCTCCCAGCATGGAGGAGTTGGCCAGGAGTCGGGGGGCCAGGCCTGGGGCACCCCCACCAGCCAGCACCAAGAGTTCCTCCTCCCGAGACAGGTTCAGCATCTGCACCTAAAGAAGCCAGACGCAGACCCAGCAGGGCAAGTCAAGCAGGAGGGGAAACCCCTGAAGTCCCCCGCCCTTTGCTTTCCTTTTCCCTATATGTGGCAGTCCAAATACCACGGTGACAGTGGCCAAGTTGTAGAACTCCAGGAGTCTTTCCAAATACCAGAAAACAGGCCCATTCAAGTTAGAAAACAGGTTGTCTGGCTCTCACATCAAACTTGTGCACACCCTAGGGCCCAAAGGAAAGGGCTTGAAGGTTTCACAGTCATACTCATATGCTTAAGTCCACTTACCTGGATCTCAATGCCATAGCCAGGGTAGACATGGATGCTGTATGTGCAGTCCAGGGGTCCCAAGGTGTGGCTGGTGCTACTCCCTAAATCTGGAGACTCCACATGCCCTTCACCCTCGGAGATGTTGTTATTACACAGAACTAAAAAGATATAAGTGGTTAGGGTTGAACGAATACTTGTGTTCTTGTCCTCCCAGCCAAGCAACTCTGGGGGTCCTCATCAGTCTTCTCCCCAGCACCCCTCACCATCTTTATCCAAAGCTCCCTTTCCCACCTGTGCCCGGAACTCCCTTCTCCAAATGCAACATGGATAAGACATAGAAAGGTACTTAGAATGGATATATAAATGCTAGGCTTTATTATTAAGCAGAAAGCTCCTCTTCTACCTGTACCCAGACCGCTTCTTTCACACCTTCCCTGCAGCCTCTCCCCCATCCATATCCTACTGCCCTTGAATACTAGCCCCTTCCCTTTCAGTTGCCGCACCTGGGCTGGTCACCGTGGTGGTGACAGTCGTTGTGGTGATGACGGTGGTGGTAGTCTCCTCCTCTCCTCCCTCAGGCCTAAGAGGCGGGCCTGGGGAAGCGGGACCGGAAAGGGGCGGGGCCGTAGTTCCTGGGGGCGGGGTCAGCAGCTCCGGTGCGGTGGGGCTTGCTCCCCTCCCCCACTTAGGGGTTACAGCTGTTGTCAGAGGCCCTGTCCCTGGCTCAGTGGCCCGTGGCAGGGAGGGCGATGTAAGAGTCTGGCTGGCTGGAGGGGTGGCTAGTGTGGGGTCTGGATCAGTTCCTGGGACAGTGCAAGAGAAGTCAGGGCACAGGAAGAGCAAACTGGTGGGCCTTGGGCGGGGAGTAGGGCTGAGGGAAACTGGGGGTTGGTTCCCCACTGAACCCAAAAGACCTTGCCCACAAGGAACAAACCCTCCGCTTCTACCTTCCCCACCAAAGCCTTCACCTCCTCCCAAAGCTTCCACAGTCTGACACCCTCCCCCGTTCTCTTTCCCCATCCACCTCTGGATCAGGCCCTTCCACTCTGACAGTCTCCTCGAGCCTCTCTCTCTGCCTCCTCATTCAGATTTGGTTCCTCTCCCGGCTACCCCTTTCTCTCTCCTCTGTGTAGCTCTCTCTTTTGCTCTCTGGAACTCTTTATTTCTCTGATTAGTATTCGTATCACTCTTTGATTTTATGATTCTGGATCTACTAATCTCTGTATTTCTCTCTCTCTCTCTCTTTCTATTTTTGTGTCTCTCTTACACTATTTTTCTGATTCTGGTTCTCTCGGTTTCCATCTGTCTTTTTCTCTGATTATCTGTTTTTCTGTCCGACTGTCTCTTGATTACTCTGACTCTTTCTCTGTCTATACCCAGTTTTGACTCTATCTTCTCCCTCTATCTCCCTCTGAATTTCACTGGCCTAGCTCCCCATCCCCTGAGTTAATGTCTCTCCCTCCGCCTCTATGTCACTCCTGCCACTCTGGGAGCCTCACCCGGCAGGTAGCCCATCTCTGGGCCCCTCCTCAGCAGGGCCCCATGGAGCAGTTCGGCCAAGGCCTCCGAGGCCACTGTGGGGGTCTCACTTCCAGGCTCCAGCAGTGCCTCCTCCTCTTTCATGGGAAGACCTAAGAGACAAGGTTGTATGAGCCCTTTTCCTGCCCCCCACTCCTAGATTCACCAGAAAGATATTCACCAGAAAGTTATTCTCCCTCCTCAGCTGGGACTGCAGGAGCTCAGAGTTCCAGGCTGAGCTAAGAGCTAAGATGGGAGGAGGGGCTCCCAGCTGCCCCTCACAATCCTGTACCTTCCTCCCCTCCTTTGCCCCCAAGCTGTGTAAGCCTTCAGTGAGCACCTTGGTTGTAATGAACACTGGACAGCACCAGCAGGGTGGAAAACGGGGAATGGTGCTGCCTTCATTTTCACCTCAGTGGTCTCCTGGTCTCTGCAGAGGGTCTGACAGCACCTCCCAGCCCTTGCCTCTGCAGTGCCCAGATTTCTCTCTGGTTTCCTGTCTCTGCAGTGTGGTGTTCTCTCTCCCTCCCCCCACCCCGCCCCCTGTCCCTCCCTCCCTGCCTCCCTCCCTCCTCTGTCTCTTTCTCTGCAGTCTCTCCCTGGAGTCTGGCCGGGGTGCGGGAAGGGGGGGAGCAGAGAGGGAGAAGGGAACTGACTATCTGGTCTCTGAGCAGTGCCTCTGTTCATCTGTCTTTGTTCATACATCCAAGAGCAGTTGTGTGTGCAGTGCCTGGCATCCCTCTTAGCATCTCCATCTCCTACTCAGGTACTCTGCGTGTTCTCTGCCACCTCCACAGACATCCCCCAACTTCCCCAGCCTTCCTTCCTGGATTTAACCCCCTGAGACCGTGCTAAAAGCTACCCCCACTCATTTCCGTACTTCCTCTATAGTGGGGTTAGGGGCTCCAGGTACAAGCTGGAAAGCCCTGGTTTGCCCCTTCCAATCAGTTGTGCCCCTCCCCTTCCCTAAGAGCTTGGAAGGCCCAGGATATTCAGAGAAAGGAGAGTAAAGGACCCCCCTGGGAGCCTTCATGGGCCCACCCCCATGATCCCACGTCCTTACCCTGAATCCAGGGGCAGCTCAGCAGAATTAGGAACAGCAGCTGGGGAGGCGGCGGGTGTTGGGCCTTGGGAATCCCCATGGCGACTCACACTGATTTCTCTTCTCTGCGCCTATCTTAAATAATCTAGCTGTCACCTTTCCTCTGTCTCCTCTGCACCTCTCTTAAATAATCTAGTTGTCACCTTTCCTCCGTCTCCTTCTATCCTTCCCTTTAATTTTTTCCCCTGCTAATAGTTAGCATGGAAGACAATTTCTCGGCCTCTCGGGATGGAGGGACAGAATTGGGCTGGGAGGTCACCTGAAGCCCACCCCTCCTTGCCCAATCTCCTCTGTTCTCTGCTCCTGAATCTGTGGGAGAGGGGGCGCGGCTCTGGCTGCAGCGGGTGGAGGCGAGAGGGCCGAGAGGGCCGTAGGAGCTAGGTCTCCTGGGTTACCCTCTTGCTCCGCCTCCTGGGTCCACCAAGGTGAAATTTAGCTGAGGAAAGGCAAGACAGCTTCCCGGGACCTGAGGTGGGTTCGAGGATCGGGAAGATCCCTACTGGGCTTTAGCGGGGCTTGGCGGGGAGGGAAGGGGGTTGCAGAACCTAGAGAGCTGAAGCTCGGGCACTAGAGCTGCGGGAGGGAGAAGCTGAGAAAGGTGTCGAGCTCACGTCAGATCCTGGGGACGGGCAAAGGGAGTGGCTTGGGACTTATTGGGGGGCGGGAGGAAGGAGGAGGAAGTGCAGATGGAAGAAGGAGGGACCATAATCCTCATTCCCTCAGCCCCTAAGGGAGGTAAAGGAAACTCCGGTCCCAGAAATAATTACGGTCCCCTCTCCTCGCCTTTACAACATCTGGAATCTGAATCTCCTCTTCCCAGGGTGCCGAGGAACGGCACAGCTGGGTTCGCACCTGCTCAGCCCCCAATATGCCCCTTGCCTATAATCCAGGCCCTCCTACGGGACTTCGAATATCAAGTTTCCAGGTTTGTGGGGTTTCAACTTTGATTTTTTATTTCTGGTCCCCTTCAGCGCCGCTTTCAGCGCCCTTTTCAGCACCACCAGCGCGCGGACAGCTCTTCCCGGACCTGCCTGTGTGGGCTCCGCCCCCCGCGCTTTGGCGGATTGGCTGAAGCCGCCGTCACCATCAATCAGGAGCCGTCCTGAGTCTGGCTCCCGAGTAAGCGCAGGGGGAGGAGGAGTCACAGGCGGATTGGTCCAGGGTTCTGCAGATCCAAGGACAGGCCGAGACATCTTGGTCTGCAGTCCACAAGTTCGTCCCGCCCCTTCTTTTCGCATTGCGGGGCGGCTAGAGGTTGGCAACTTGCCCCTGGCGCCGCACATGGCGCCCCTTCGGGGTCCGGGGAGAAGGAAATCCGGAGACCAACCCCCTTCCCCGCTAGCTGAGTTGCCGCTACCACTGGGCACCAGGCTGGGGTAGCTAAGCTGAGAGGACTACCGTAGGATGGACTGACGTCAGGGTGTGTGGGAGCCAAGGAAGGAGCGAGTGGGGAGAAAAAGCGCCCGCGCGCCCGCGCGAACCTGCGGGTAGGGTTGAGTGAGAAGAGAGGGCAGGGAGAGAAGGGGGAGGGAGAGAGACGCCGCTGCGGAGGACGACTGGTTGCAGGTCCCCAGGGCTGTGGGTCCAGGTGGGGTAGGAACTGCTGTCCGGGGAAGCTAGAAGGAAAGGGGCGGGAGGAAAGAGTGAGAGAAAGGAGGGGTTGGGGTGGAGAGAGAAGGAAAGGAAAGGAGGAGACAGAGGGTGAGAGAGGAAACTGCCACAAGGAGAAAGAACAGGTGAGAGAGGAGAGAGGTAAAAGGAAAGAAAGGGAAAGGAGGGTTAAAGGTACATGAAGGTGGAGAGAAGACCTCTGAAGCAGAGAGAACCCAGAGTGGAAATGTGGAAGGGAAACAGCCCAGGGGGTAACCAGGGAGCAGTCACGGAGGAGGAACTGGGGGCACAGGGGAACTGGGGTCAGGAAGATGTCCCAGGCCTCTTAGCCATGGTCTACCTGCCCATCATGCCTACATGGCCGTTGCCCCTGGCCTCCTCAGCCTTTACCCTGCTCCTGGGAGCCCTCACTTCCCTTTTCCTCTGGTACTGCTACCGCTTGGGCTCCCAAGACATGCGGGCTCTGGGGGCTGGGAGTCAGGCTGGGGGTGTCAGTGGTGGGCCGGGAAGATGCTCTGAGTTTGTCAAGCCAAGCCCAGGGGGCTCTGGGGAGCCTGGGGAAGGACCTAGGACAGAAGGTCTAGTGGGCCGTCGCCTTCGGGCCTATGCCAGGCGCTACTCCTGGGCTGGGATGGGTAGGGTGAGGCGGGCAGCTCAGGGTGGCCCAGGCCCTGGGGGAGGGCCAGGGGTCCTGGGCATTCAGCGCCCAGACTTGCTTTTCCTGCCCGACCTGCCCTCAGCGCCCTTTGTGCCGCGGGATGCCCAGAGACATGACGTGGAGCTCCTGGAAAGTAGTTTCTCTGCTATTTTGCGCGACTTTGGGGCTGTGAGTTGGGATTTCTCAGGGACTACCCCTCTTCCTCGGGGCTGGTCCCCACTGCTGGCTCCTGGGTGCTACCAGCTCCTGCTGTATCAAGCAGGCCGGTGCCAACCCAACAACTGCCGCCGGTGCCCCCGGGCCTATCGGGCACTGCGGGGACTTCGGAGCTTCATGAGCGCCAACACCTTTGGCAATGCTGGCTTTTCTGTCCTCCTTCCGGGCGCCCGGCTTGAGGGCCGTTGTGGGCCCACCAATGCCCGGGTCAGATGCCATCTGGGTAAGTAGATCATGCCTGCAGACAACCTCCTTGCCTCTTCTCTCCCGCCAGAGCTTTCTACACCGTGGTTCTGATCATGCCTCTTTCAGCACAACCTGTTTCCCACAGCAGCAGCATTTCCTGAGCTTCAATTATCTGCAAACCATTTTCATAAGCTTTGCCAGTCATTTATCATCTGTACTATATATATCTTTATATGGATTCCCCTCCATATTTTGTTTTACTTATTTAAAAGGAATCTTTACAGAACATGATTATATTACTTGCCCTAAATGGGAAGTACTCATAAAAACAAATTTAAACTTTTTAGAAAAGGCTTTTAAAATTCTGGCTAGTTTCTCCAGGACTGAAGCCTATGCTGTCTTCGTTTAGAAGGGAGCAGTTTTAGTGGGGGTGTTAATGTCACGGTAACACTAAACTGAGATTTGCTTTTTGATGTTTTAAAGACAGAGAAAATGGAAAGGAAAACAATTTTCTGATTATTTAATTCCATGACCTTGTTCTGCCTAAAATCATCTCCTGTATTATTGCTTGGATGTGTCCTCCACTTGAAGCACACTAGCCTCAGGATCCAATCCAGGTTCTTTTTCTCCTCATCTCCCATGTTCCTTTCCTTGCCTTCCCTCCCACCATGCTCTAAAAAACAAAGGCCTTCTGACTAATCCTGGCAGAAACCACACTCATGCAACCTAAAATGTCTTTACCGTTTATCATTTTATCACCTCCTGGAAAACTCCTACTTAGCCTTCAGGAAACATAATTTCAAGTGTCACACCTTTCCTGGGGTGTCTTCTTATTCCTTACCATTTGAAGTGGCTGGTCAGTCTTCTCAGTACTTGACTGTGTGGTCTCTAGGCAAGGATAGTCATTAGTTTCATATCTTGCAGGGAGGGAAGGCCCAGCACATAGGAGGTTCTTAAACTGTCAGAAGCCTAGGAGGAAATGACACTTCCTCCAGGAAGCCTTCCTTTTTCTCCGAAACAGATTGTGCTTTTCACTGCATTTCCCTGTATTTCCTAAGCACTTCTTTCAGCCAGCAGTTTTACAATTATATTCCAAGTCACCTTCCAGACAGCAAGGAGGAACCACCATAGAACCTGGTATGCCTGGGTCTTTTTCCACAGGTCTGAAGATCCCACCTGGCTGTGAGCTGGTGGTTGGGGGTGAGCCCCAGTGCTGGGCTGAGGGACACTGTCTACTGGTGGATGACTCCTTCCTGCACACAGTGGCTCATAATGGTAATGGGGCTCCCGCTCTGCCAGGAGGGATGAGGGACTGAGAGAGAAGGGAAATAGTCATATGAGGGGCTACAGAATCAGGCCCACTGCCTTGCTGTCCTAGCACCACCATTTTCTAGCTGCATATCCTTGAACAAACAAGTCACGTAGCTTTTACGATCACCTGCAAAATGGGGAAACTGCCTTCTTGGTAAGGTGACTGAAGGATTAAATAAATTAATGTAGGTTCAAAGTGGTTAATAGCCTAAGACCCATGGCCAGGACCACTGGAGTTCCTGTGCTACTACTAGCACTTACATAGTTAGATGCCACCAAGTAGGTGGCAATGGCTTAACTGCATATGTGTCAACAGGCCTGCGGGCCTCTTCCACCTTTGTCAAGGGGAGTGCTAACCTCTCCTTTCATACAACCTATACCTCAGGCACTTACGAGCTGTGTGAACTTGGTCAAGTTATTTAACCTTTTTGTTCCTCAGTTACTTTGCATAAAATCGGAGTAATCATGGTACTACTTCATAGTTTTTTTGATGATTAACAGTTAATGCATATTGGGGCTAGAACAGTGCTTGGCACTTACTTATAAAGTGTTTGCTTTTTTGAGTATTTGGTGAGTGCTCTGGCATATACGTGCTTAATGTCAGCTGCTCTCCTGTCTCCATTCCCATGTACCCTAGGCTCCCCTGAAGATGGGCCTCGAGTGGTCTTCATCGTGGACCTTTGGCATCCCAACGTGGCTGGGGCCGAGCGCCAGGCCCTTGATTTTGTCTTTGCACCAGACCCTTGAAGGAAGGTGTTGCCTTCAGACATCTGGTTTGGAGAGATGCTGCACTCAGGGATGGCTTGAGTGATAGCCAGGACCTCCTCTCCATTGCAGTGTGTGGATGGGGCTGAGGGAGGCAACTGGCTAGTGAACATTGAAATACATATCTTAAATCCTAACTCCTGACTATTTTCTTCCCAGCTACCACCCCCAGGGCAGGGGTGCATGTCTTCTCCCATGCAAATAGATAGGCACCTTCCTGGCCATCATCCTGGGAGTCAGCACCAGATCCTCAACTCAACTTTATACCAATAATTTAATAGAAAATTTAAATAATAAATAATATGAAACAGATTGAGAAGATAGCTGAGCGGGTCCAGGCCCAGGCCAGCCTAACACAAAGTTAAGGAGGTAGGGAGAAAGGTAAGGGAAAGGAGACAAACTACCCTGCGCAATGGTTGGGGGGCAGCTCGGAGTGTGGTAGGTGTTATTAAGGGCTGGCTTGACACTTTGGCATGTATAATGTACTAAAAAGAGAATGGGAATTCTAAATCATTTTAAACCAGCTGGTAAGGGAAAATAGCAGGACAAAAATAGTGAAGGAATGAATGCAGGCCTCTGAGGGCTCTGACTGAGAGAAGGCGCTGGAATGTACTGTGTTATTAACAATGAAGTTGGAATGAATGGAAAACAGCCAAAGTGAACTATACCATGCAATAAAAGGACAGAGGGAAGACCCACGACTTGGCCAGCAAAGCCGGGGCAAAGGTGTGGGAAGAGGGACTGGGTCCCAGTGGCAGGAGGAAAACAGGGAGAAAGGTCAAGATTAGTCTTTGAAGACAATCTGTTGGCCATGAGGACGTTCGTCATGGGTGATGTGGCGCCGAACATGGATCCTGCGGACACGGTGCTCTCGGTTCTCCTCATCCTCCCCTCGGCCCGCCCCACCACCTCCAGCTACACCCCCTGTGGCCTCCAGGAGGGCTGGGTCTGGGCCCCGGGGAGTCTCGTAGATCAGGATGTTCAGGGTCTCCTCAAAGATCCGGGCCTCTGGGAATTCCACCTGCAAAAGGCCAGCAACCCCCAGCTCCCACCCTACGGTCCAGTCACACAACCACCCCCTTCCCCCAGCTGCTCCTGCACTGGCACACCTCCAAGTCTTTGCAATCACAGGTTCTTTGGCCTGGACTGTCCTCTTTGCAACTTCTTTACTCAGCAAAGTCACACTTATAATTGAAGGTCCAGATCTGAAGTCAGGTGGTTACTTGTTTTCTTTCCTTTGCTACCAAGTCTCTTGGTATATTCTTTCATTAGACAAATATGTATTAATTAATGACTGCACTGTACCAGGTGTTGCAAACACTGAGAATATAGCAGTGAACAAAACAAAGTTTCTATCCACAGGAAGTTTACATTCTAGGGGGAGGACACAGACATACATTTAATAAAATATACACTGTCAGATGATGACAAATGTTATGGGAAAAAACTATAGCAGGAAAAGTGGTGGGGACGGTTATGGCTGCGAATGTTGTAAGAGAGAGCTTAGAGAAGATTTCACTGAGATGATGATATTTGACCAATGGCCAAAGGAAAGGTGGGGAACCAGAGGAAGAGCAGTCTGGAAAGAGGCAATAGCAAGTGTAAAAGCTCTGGGATAGGAGTGGGCTTAGTGTATTACTTGAACATGAGCAGCAAGGCCAATACAACGACATGGAGTGATGAAGAGAGAGCAGAAGGGATGAAGCAAAGAGGTGACTGGGGGTTCCCTTTCTGTGGGTTGGAGTCATATAACCAACATAACTCTTAACAAACTGCATTCTAATTGTTGGTTTATCTTCCTGTCCTCAAAAAACAGAGGAAGTTTCTTGGAAGCTGGGTCATTCATTCAGGCATTCAATAAAGGTTTCCTAGCTTCCACTGTGTAATAAACTCATCTACTAGCCTCCACTAGTGTTAGAAAGATAGGGAAAAAATATTGAAAAGATACAGCCTTACCCTCAAAGAGCTAACACCTGGCTACTAAAATAAACCCCCTTTGTCTGAGGTTGTTGACTCGTGAAGGTTCATGAGTGAGGGTGTCCTAAAGAAATTGATGCATGGCTTGGGTCTTAAAGATTAAGCACAAGTTCATTAGGTACACAGTGATGAGGAAGAATAATCCCAAGTAAAAGGAACAATGTGTGCAAAGTTGGGGAGGTGTGACATAGTATTGGGTACTTAAGAAACTTGCAAGATCTCTGGTGTATCTGAGGCACATCCATCATATGAAGGTCAGAAGAGACTAGGCACCGACAAGATCATCACAGGTGAGATTGTATGGCATCATGGTTTACACATGTAAGGCCCCAGAACTTGGGACTCTGTCCTGACTCTCAGGGATGGACTTTCCCCTGCCTGATCTCCTGAGCTGCCTTTGTCTAGGGTCCTGGTCCTGCCAACCACCATAGCCCTCCCTAACCAGGCCCTGAACCCCTTCTGACCTTGGTCTGCTTCTTCTCCGTGGCATAGACAATGGAGGTGCAGCACACCTCGGCGATTTTGCGGCCCTGCCCGTAGAAAGACCAGCAGCAGATCTCGTCCCCCAGTACATCCTTGAGGAAGAGCAGCCGCCCATGGAAGCGCAGGGCCAGTTTGTCAAACAGCTCGATGTTCTTAAGTAGGTTGTCATCTGAAGTGCTGAAGACCGGGGCCCAGGGGACCTCAGCACAACTGGCTTCCCTCCCTTTGTTCCCCACAGCATATAGGGCCCACATACCCAGACTCTGGTTCTGCCCATGGGTTTGGCATCCAGCAGGGAGCTTCTTCCACCCCTAGGGCCAGGCCAAGCAGACCTCAGCAAGGAAATAAGTAGCATTTGCTGAGAAAATTCCCAGCATAGCAGGGTGGCTACCCGTGCAGTCTCTGGGGTCAGGCTGTGTCACCTGGCATCCTAGCTCCACCACTTTTTAACTAGTGAAAACTAGGCACATTACTTCACCTCTCAGCACCCCAATTTCCTCAGCTGTAAAATGGAGATGGTACCTCCCTCAAACATTGTGAGAATTATGTGATTTAACATATTCAAAGTACTTAAGAGTAATGCCTGTTATAAAATAAGCCTTTAGTAAATGCTAGTCATTATCATCTAATCCTAACCTGAACCCATTTACTAATAAAACTGATGCTCAAAAGTGAAAATGACCTGCCCAAGGAACCCAGTGGGTACGTGACAGAGCTGGAACTCCTATTCAGGCAGGCACCTATTTTGTCCCTCTCTATGGCCACAGCCCTCCCCTTGGGCCAGGAGCAGGGCTGTCTTCAGCCCAGGATTCAACCCAGTGCACCTCCCTACCCCCATGATGGTCACCTGGTGTAGGAGTACTTGTTGTTACTGCGGTTGTGCAGGAGCTTCACCACGGGCTGTTGAGGGAGAGAGGATGGAGAATGGTGGGGATCAGGTTGCAGGGAGAGGCCCCCAACCTCCACCCTACAGGGCTCAGGGGCCTCACCTTGGAGGTGCTGGCCAGGAGCTGCTGCTCCTCCTGGGGAGATGTCACCATGGGGATGAGGCACAGCGGGGACAGGTTCTCCCTTTTTTGCTGGAGAAGAAGCGGAAGGTAGTTAACAGCACAACCAAATGTCACTCACTCACCCACTTAAAAGCCTTCAAAAGCTGCTTGATGCCTTTTGGGGAAAAATCCAGACTCCTTAGTTGTCCACAAGGCTCTGCAGCATCCAACATCTCTGATCTTGTTCCTACCCTTCTCCCCCACTGATGGCCGTTTTGTCACAAATCCAGCTTGTGCCCATCTAGCCCTCTGCTCTTCCCACTACGAAAGACAGTCTGCACTCAGTTGTTTGTGGGGCTGGCTCCTCTGTACCATTCAGATCTCAACTCAGATAGTGCCCCTCAGAGAGTGCTGGTCCTTCTCCCTAAGCTCCCTGACTAAAGCAGCCTCCTCTACTTTCTTTTCAGAATATCAGTTCACTTTCTTCATGGCACTTGGTTCCTCACATTTTCTCAGTTTTGGGTCTATATACTTATGGTCTGCCTCTTCCCATCTAAGTGGTAAGTGCCTAGCATACAATAGATGCTCAGTAAGTATCTGCTGAATGAATAAATCTGGCTTGCTGGGAGGTTGGAGACAGAATAAGAACCAGACACACAGGCTTCTTCTTCTCTGTCTTCTAGAACCTTCATGTCAAAACTCCTCTCACTTCTCCCCATCTAAAAACAAGATGTGCAATTCTAACACAAATTCCAAAAAGTTTTTTGACACACCCATAAAACTTTTCTAAAATTAATATGGAATAAAAGTCTACTAATATTTAGTTCAAGTTTTAAAAGGAGCCAAGAGGAAAGACCAACCCTACCAGATATTAAAACACACTAACTACAAAGCAATAATAATGAAAAGTATGGTTTTGGTGCAGAAAGAAACACAAAGGAACACAACAGAGTTTGGAAACAGACTAATGTATATATGAGAACTGATATTTACAACGAGGACACCAAAAATCAGTGGGGAAAGTATGGAATGTGTTTTGATTATTGCTGTGTAACAAATTATTCCAAAACTTAGCAGTTTAAATCAACAATCAAAATTTTCCAGTTTCTTATGGGTCAGGAATTCAGAAGGGGCTTAGCAGGGTAGTTCTGTCATGGGGTCTCTCATGAGGTTATAGTCAAGTCAGCTGGGGCTGCAGCAATCTGAAGGCACAACTGAGTGTGGAGAATATATTTCTGAGAAAGCTTGTTCATATAACCGGCAAGTTCATGCTGGCTATTGGCTGGAAACATCTGATGCCTGTCACTTGGGCCTCTCCATAGGTTTGCTTGAGTGTCCTCATAACATGGCAGCTGGCTTTGCCAAAGCAAATAACTCCAGAGGGAGCAAGGTGGAGGTCTCACTGTCTTTTATGACCCAGTTTTGACAGCCCTATTCAGTGTGGGAGAAAACCACACAAGAAAATGAATACTAGAAAACAAGAATCATTTGGAAGTGCCTTGGAGGCTGGCTCCCATTGATTCAAATCCCTCCCATATGCAAAACACACTCACCCCCTCCCAAGATCCCCCAGACTCTCGTCTTATTACAGCATCAGCTTGAAGTACAGAATCCTGTCATCTAAAACAGGTCCAGGTAAGGATGAGGCTTCTTGGATGTAGTTCCTTAACTATTGTTCCTTAAGTACATTTGCTCTTGATCTGAAGACCAGTGAACTAAAGCGACAAGTTTTCTCTTCTACACACCCAATACACAATGGTGGAACAGGCATTAGGATACTCACAGGCATTAAAAGACTCCTGTTCAAAAGGGTAGGGTGGGGGTCACTGCTTCATGGAAATTCTGTAATCCAGCTGGACAAATGTTGGGAGCTCTCTGATGCCTAGACTTGTCCCAAGATGATTCTCCACGGCACTTGGCTCTGCTCTGAGTCATCCTTTTCTACGAAACTGTCCATGCTTGCAGCTCCATGACTTCCTTAGCCTGTTTCCTGCCTGGAAAACTTTGGGGGTCTAAAGTCCTATTCTCCTCTGGCACTGTCACTGTCCCTTCTAGTGTTTCTGCCAATAGAATTCTCTTAAACCACACATATAAATCTTTGTGAGATAAGCTCTTCTCTGTTTTGGGCTCATGCCAAGAATGCTGAAGGACAACACCTTTAAGCTTTTTACTTGTACTATTACTTGATCAAATGCTTCTCTGAGGTATCTTCTTGGATATTTTTGAGGTCTTAACAAAATATTTTACAATCACATCCTCAGGTTCATCTTTAGATCATGTTTACTGAAAACACCCTATATTTGATCTATGCCTAGAAGCCATTTGTTCATTTTAACATCATTCATTATTTGGAAAGGCTGGGAATTTCCAAGCCCAGTAATTCCTGGCTCCTTTTTGTCCAACTGTTTTTCCATTGGCTTACCATCTCTTATTTTACTGTAAGCAATAAGAAACCTGGTGGCAACTTTAATATTCTGTCTGGAAATCTCTTTAGCTAGGTCACCCAGTTCATTAGGTATGTTTCCTACTTTCTACATTACTGTAGGAGACAGTGTTGCTAAACTTCTGCCACTATATAACAAGGATCACCTTTGCACGAGTTTCCAGTAATATTTCCCTCACTGCAGCCTCCTCAAAGGTCATCAGACTTCTATAAATGGACTCCTTAAAACTCTTTAGGCTTTTATTAAAAATCTCCCTCTTCCCAGTTCTAAAGCCACTACCACATTTCAAATTTTTGTTATGGCAGAATCCCACTCCAGATACCAAAATCTGTTATCTATTGCTGGGTAACAAATTACTACAAACTTATTGGGTAAAACAATAAACATTTATTATCTCACAGTTTCTGGAGGTCGGGAACTTGAGATTGGCTTAGCTAGGTGGTCCTGGCCCATGATCACTCATGAAGTTGGAGTCCGGATGTTGGCCAGGGCTGTAGTTACCTGAAGACCTGACTGGGCCTCAGGGATCCACTTCTGAGACAGTTCACCCATATGACTGAGAGTTTGTGCTGGCTGTGGCTTCAGTTCCTCACCAAGAAGACCTCTCCCTAGAGCTGCTTGAGTATCTTTACATGGCAGCTGGATTCCCCCACAATGAGTGATCTGAGAGGGGGGCAGAAACAGCAATGTCTTTTATGACCTAGCTTTAAGTCACACACTATCATTTTTGCAGTATTCTACTGGTGATATAGGTCAGCCCTATTCAGTGTGGAAGAGGACTAAACAGAGCCAGAATAAGCAGGAAGCAAGAATTTTGGACAATTTTGGTGGCCATTTTGGACACTAGCTAGTACAGATTAACAGATGGCAGTGGGAAAACTAGCTCACTCTATGAAGGACAAAAAAGTTACATCCCTTTGTAATTCATATTTACAACAGTGAATTCTATTAGACAAAAAGACTCACATATGAAAGATAAAACTATAGAGATATTAAAAATGTAGAATGGGAAAAAAAACCTTCTTAAACAAGATCTTAAAAGGATACACATTTAGGGGGGAAAAAAGAAGGAATTTGACTACATTAAAATCAAGAATTTCTCTAGTTGACAATGGAAAGTGTGACCTTACAAATAACCCCATGTAATAATGTTGAAGGAATGACAGAATTATAATTATTTTATAACTCTAATGAAATTATTGATTCAGGTAAGGGTAATCAGTCGTTGTGTGGTTGACAGGTAACTGTCATTTATATAGTGCCAAAATAACATCACACAGATTACTTTATAGTTAGCAACAAGGGAATATAACCACAAATAGAAGGATCACACCAACATCACCTGAATCAAGGGTTTAATTCTGAGCATCACTAATGATGAGTCAGATTAACAATATTATGCCCTGGCTGATGTGGCTTAGTGGATTGAGCACCGACCCGCACACCAAAGGGTTGACAGTTCAATTCCCAGTCAGGACACATGCCTGGGTTGTGGGCCAGGTCCCCAGTAGAGGGCATACTAGAGGCAACCACACATTGATGTGTCTCTCCCTCTCTTTCTCCCTCCCCCGCCCAGAAATAAATGAATAAAATCTAAAAAAAAAACAAAAAACAACATGATGGATGTGTTGACATAACATAATATGAAATATATAAAATTACCTAAAATGTATTCTAACCAAAATGTTTAATATCAAGCCTTTAAATCCATCATTCAGCTTACAGAAAATTCAGAATGGGGCCCATTACAAACAAATGATAACACAAATAAACAACCAGGCAAATTTGGAAACTAGGTTATTGTGCAGGACCACTGGTGGTCTCTTTAACAAGTCAGCATCATGAGGAAAAAGGGACTGTTTGGGGTTGGAGGAGCCTTGAAGAACATAATAACCAGACATGATGCAAGGACCTAGACTGGGTCCTTATTTAGATGAGCAAGCTATAAAAGACATTTCTGGAATGAATGGAGAAATTTGCATATACCCTGGATTTAGACAAGATAAATTTTATTGACATGGAAAGATGGCAATTATTAACAAATGAAGCAGATTACAAACAGCACATATGACATGACTGTATTTCGACGCATGCATGCTCACGCGCGCGTGCCCCCCTCCCCAAAAGACCTTGAAGGTCATTTGCTACTTTTATATTTTTAATTACCTAAATTTTAATTTTTTAAATTTCTGTAACATATACATATTGCTTAAAAATAATAAAATGGTTATTTACAATAATAAATCAAGGATTTCCATTCAACAACAGACACTACAGGCAGGCAGCTGACATTCTACGAGAAAATACTGGCACCATCTAAAACTGACTAGAGGCCCTGGTCAGGTAGCTCAGCTGGTTAGAGCATTGTCCCAATGCACAAAGGCTGCAGGTTCAATCCCTGGTCAGAGCACATGCAAGAATCAACCAATGAATGCATGGTGAGCAGAACAACAAACTGTTGTTTCTCTCTCAAATAACTAAAATAAGGAGAAAAAAATAAAACTGACTAGGAATTATCTGAAACAGACTTTTTCAATTGGGGTTCTTCAACTGAATCTGAAAACCCAGCAAATAACATGAATAACTGTTTTCTCAACTCTCCCAATGATGATAGGTAAATAGTACTCCTTTAGATATATAAGAGAACAGTAAATTTATTATGTAGAATACATGTCTTAGGATAAGAGGGCTTAATTCTCCCTATGAACTAAACTAAAATATACAAGGATTACCTGTAAAACAACAAGATTAGGGAAAAAAACTCAGTAGAAAATTTAGTAAACAATATGAATAGGCAATTCCTAGAAGGGGAATCCACAAAAAACTAACATATGAAAAGATCTCATTAGTAATCAGACACATGCAAATAAAAATGAGATCACTCTATACCAATTAGATTGGCAAAATTAGAACAATGGATCATACTATGTGTTGCAGAATGTGCAAAAACACAATACCTTATGCACTGCTGATTAATTAAGAGTATAAAGTGCTACAGCCATTTGGGATAGTAATCTTGATGATACTGTTGAAAGTCATTTGTATGTATCCTGTGATCCAGCAATTCCACTCCCAGCTACAATCATGAGAAACCCTGACCCAGTACCCACTAGGGCACATGTATAAGGATGCTCATGGTGGCACCATTTGCTGGGGCAGGAAGTGGGAAGGCAATCTAAGTCTCCATCCTCTAGTATGTAGAACAGCATAAATAGATCTTGAAAAAAGTGTTGAATTACCCCGTAAGAAACAAAACACACAATCCGTAACACAATGCCACTTATAGAAAGTTAAAATGTATATAAAACAATGCTTTAGCTGTCCTGACTGGTATGGTTCAGTGGTTAGGTGTTGTCCCACAAACGGAAAAGTCACTAGTTCAATTCCCAGTAAGGGCATATGCCTGGGTTAGGCAGTGTTGCAGGTCAAGTCCCTGGTTGTGGGTATATAAGAGGCAACCAACTGCTGTTTCTCTCCCTCCCTTCCCTCTCTCTAAAAATAAATTCTTTAAAAATTTTTTAAGATGCTTTAGCTTTTCAAGGGTACAAACATAATCCAAGCATATGTATCAAAACATTAGAATTGGAAGGGTACCTATGGGGGAGGGGACGTGGCAGGGGATTGAAAATGAAGGAAAAAAACAAGAAGAAAAGATTTCATAGATGATTAAGTGTCACACATTGAGGAGTATGATGAACTCAATATTCTGTACCCAAATCTTAAAAACAAAAACTTCCAAACAATCAAGCAAACACCAGTAAAGAGTGAGGTGGGGATGGGAATGGTCTCAGGGAAACCTGGAAAGGAGAGAGCTGGAGTACAGAAGAAAAAGCACTTGCAGCTGGAAGTCAAATAACCTGGGGCTGAACGTGAACTCTGTGCTTAGTAACTCTTTGACCCTGGATGCACCCCCAACTTTCCTCATTTTTAAACAAATATCAAACAAGGGTACAAGATGTACACACAAGCAGATAGGGGAATTACTCCTGACACACAGGAGTAATTCTGTGGGTGTGAAAACATCAGATAAACATTAGATTCAGGAGTGGGTGTGACATAACATTAGATAAATGTAAAACTATAGCTCAGGAATGTACTTCCAAGAACATCCAGTTCAAACTGCAAGTGGTTAGCCATTAATGGGTCATGAAACAAGTTAAATGTGTCTCAAATAGCATTAACAGGAAAAAAAGAAAACAATATGTCAGAGTGTATTTCACTGAAAGTATCACTGTATAAATCTTATTTCAATTATATATATAATTCATATCATTTTTTCTATGGGAGGCAGTCACAAAGTTTGAAAAACACAGATGCAACCCAAAGAAATTCTATACTTTTGGATTCCAAGAATAAGTATTTCCCAAGATAACAGACACTTGCTCATAGTTGCCACTTTTTAATATATAAAGAACATCAAAAAAGAAACCCTTATAAACTCCATTAATATTATATCATAAAAGGACATTTTTAACATTATAAAAACAGGACAGAATAAAAGGTTTTATGTAAAACTCACTACATTGTACATATTTTCTCGTTTTCCTATCTTTTGGAACATGAGAACAGAATGCCAGAGGTAGGAATCGACTCACTCAAGGTTACCCAGTCAGTTGTGGTGGAGGTGACACTTAACCCGTATGTCCTCAGAGCCCTAAGAGATCCACAGAAATGAAGCACAGAGGTGGGGCTCAGGAACCCCCAACCCTGTTTTATTGGGGGTGGCCCCGCTTCTATGAGGTATCATTGCAAAAGCAATTTTTTAAGCCCCGGGGGTGGGGAGGGGTATTGCCTGCCAGGATAGAACCAGATCACAGAAGTCATTATATTCCAGTTTAAATTTAGATTTTCCCCCTAGTGGCACAAGAGAGTTATTTATGATCTGATTTCTGGGCAAAAGGGAGAATAGATTGGGATTATGTCTGAGGATAATTAATTAGGTGGTAGTGTAACGACTGGTTTTGCTGAGTAGAAACAATAAGAAGCGGAGAGAGAAGTCATTTAACCACCGAAATAGTCTTGGCATGATGTTGAGGGGGACCCTGGCTGAGGCAGCAGGAACACAGAAGACAGCATCCACGAATTTTCTAGGGTCATGGCTAGTCAAAGCTGGGCCAGAGGTAGCCTCTCTAGGGAGTATCCCATATTTCCTTTTATTTTTTTAATGTCCTCATATCTAACTACTTAAGCCACTCTCCAGGGACATGGACATAGGGTGGTGGCACTCAGGAGGTGGGGAAGGGACCCTTACCTGCAGTGCCAGCTGGCAGTCCTCAATCAGGCCCTGTACCAGGTAGTAGCGTGCTTCGCCTAGTAGCTCTCCCAGTTCTCTGGTACTCTCAGGCAGTGGCACAGACCCATCCCGAAGGTAGTTGAGGATTGTACCAAAGTGGCGGCCACTACGGTCAATCAGCACCCAACCTGGTCAGGTGGGGAGAGGAAAGATAAAGGATGGCTTTTCTGGGGGCCCTGGAACTACTAAATTTTTATGAAAAGAAGTATTCTAAAGATATGAGTCTGGATTTTTCTCAAACTTCTGCCTTAGCCAAGAATATACTGTTAAAACATGCCCAGTGAGTGTTCCCCATAGACCCCTTTTCAACCCCAAAGAGAACTGATTCCCTCCCAAGCCTGTCCTAAAATGAGAAGGTTCTCACCATGAGAAAGTTCTTCCAGACTACCTTATCAATAACCCTCTAACCTTTCTTGTTAACTCTAGCCATTCTATTTAATTTAATGTCTACCCCACCCTCTAAAATCACTACCTTTATTCTAACCTTTATATTCACCACAGAACTCATTACTACATGGAATTATATGCCTTTTTTTGTATGTTTATTTGTTTACTGTTATCCCGTTCCCACAAAAAAGGTAAACTCAGTAAGGCTAATCTCAGATTCATTTACCAAAACAAAGTATCTTCAGCACTGCCACTTTACAAATACCTACTGAATAAATAATTTCTTCACCTTTAGATTTTTGAAAACTGACCTCCACCCCCCAAATGTTTATTTTCCTGTTCTCACAATCCTTGTTAACCCCCCCTGAATTCCACCCCCCCTACAAACTTTAAACTTCCACTTGGGTATGTGGGGCCCAAACCTGAATGCAACACTCCAAGAAGGTAAGGTTCACCTGCCAAAGAGAACTCTCCACCCTCCACTCCAGTGTCCCCGGCAAACCCAGAGCAGCCTTCTCTTTCCACAATCCGCATTTACAGATGGATTCCCAGAGTGTGTTAGGGGAAACACAGAGACCAACAAGATCATCCAACTCTCCAGGCAGGTTGTTAGCAGTGCTAAGATAGAGTGGGAAACAAAGGACTAGCCAGTTGGAAAAAACTGATGAAGGTGGCCTAGAAGGGTGCTGCTGACAGCAGGGCTGGTTCCCAAGTATTTTTGAGCTGAGGAGTGAAGGGTGGGAGAATTGGGTGGGAGTGATAATGAAAATTCTGGTGACATGTTGAATCACTCACCACAGCGCCTGGCAGAGTTGGGGAGGGGCAGTTGTTCCCTAAGTGTATGTAGGTTATTGCTGGGATAAAGACAGGAAGAGGATTATGAATGAAAAAGAGGAGATGAGATAGGATGTGGGGGTTGGTGAGGGTGAGAATGACCTGACTGGATGCTAGTGAAAAGAGAGAAGGGGCAAGAAGACACTGGGCGAGGAAAAGACTAGGGGTAAGCATCCGGAGGATGGAAGGCAGCACAAGCGAGCGTATCGCAGTACCTCCGGCGTCCGTGAGTACCTCCGCGCGGCCGCTGAACATGGTCTTGAGCATGGTGTCCTGTCCCGTGAGGGTGCGTAGCGTAGTGTAGTGCAGCGAGCCCCCCACGTTCAGCTTCACGTACTTGCTGTTCGGGGTCTGTGGCTTGAGACCGTCCGCGACGGAGCCGGGCTCGAATCCCCAGGGTTTAGGGACTTCCAGGGACAGGGCCTCGGCCACCGCCGGGCCCGAGGCCTCGGCCGACATGCCAGGTGCTGGCCGCGGCCGGCGACCTTAGGTTCTCTCCGTGCCCTCGGCTCCCAAAGACCCCGCACCCCAGCCCTCTAACCAGACTGCTGGACCAACACGCCCACACGTCGCCGCTACTCAGCAACATTGGCCATCCGTCCCAACACGCCGGCACCTCCCTAGAAACAGCCCGGCAGCTGCGCAGGCGCCTCAAAGTACCGTGCCCAGCCTCGCGAGGCCGGAAGTGCGGAGCATGCGTATTGGCCTTCCGCTGGGTGAGGGGTCATGCGGGGGGTGCTGCCTCAGAGCTGGGGCCCCGTGAGGTGCACTCTCTTCGTTAGTACCGGAGAGTAGATCCCGGAGGCATCTGGCCACGTGGTTGGTGTGGACAGCGATGTCCTGTCTGGGGGTTCGGTTTCCGCTCCCAGAGCGGTTCCCGGGCAGGACGGGAAGATAGGCCCAGAGAGGCAGGCGATTGGGCAAGGTGTCCCGCCTGCCAGCCCCCCCCCAAAACAAAAAAAAAGAAAAATCCAGCTGAGTGAAGATCAAATTGGCTTTATTCAACCATTCATGAATCAGCATCCCATCTAGAAAGTAGAAAGGCACTCCCCAAGCTACAGAAAAAAGGTTTTCAAAGGCAAAACGGGGGAGTGGGGGAGGAAAATTATTAGCAAAGAATGCATTGCTTCAGGCAAGGTCGCCCTCCTAAGGGGACTGGAGGGGATCATTCCATGTTGACGGGTTAAAAGTTACCTTCCTGGGAGATCTTTAGGTTGCAGTTAGGTTAGGTATTAAGTCTTGGTTCTCTGATGTGGGGCTTAGCACAGGTGACTCCCATTCTGGGCTTGTTTCTTTTTAACAAGGCGAAAGAGGAGTGGCGTCTCGTCCCGGGAGAAGGCAATAGTGCCAAGATATGCAGAGTGTGAGTAGGTAAGATCATCAGGGAGGGCCTCCCTGAGGAGGTGGTGGTACTGAGCCGAACCTGAAAGAAGTGGCCAGGAAGAAGTGTGAGGGCAGCTTCAGGCAGAGGGAAGGGCAAATACAAAGACCCTAAGACAGGAACAAGCTTGGTGCATTTAAGGAGTAGAAAGAATGTCTGGAGCAACTGGGCAAAGTTCTTAGATCCCAGCTAGTGCGGTGAGATACCCAACCCTGAAAGAAAGAGGAAGTAAGGTAGAAACATGTTGAGGACAAAGCGTGGTGAGAAGTGTGATGTAACCATACAGTTTAATGTCTGGCAGGGAGATTAGCTGCAGGGAAAACTAAACACAGAATTATAGAACTGGAGGGAGGAAGTGGTGTGTTGTGTCCCTGAGAACTGCCTTGTTTAATCTCTTCTGTCCAGAATCAGGACATTTTCTCTGGTCTCTCATCAGTGACAGTTGGCCTTTGGCTAAGTTCTGGAGGTACAAGGTTGCACAGCACCATCCTTACGGATCCTTGAGCCAACTAAATCTGGGCCAGATAACCTGCTTCCTTCGTGTTTTCTCACGGTTACTCTAATTTGTATCCTTATCTTCCCAACTGATACAGTTTCACTAGGGACAGTTTAGAATGGCAGTGACCATTTTGGGGAAGTTTTGACAAGAACAAGATTGTTTATTTGAGAGGTACCTCAGAACAAAAGGAGAAAAAAACTGTCATCAGGAAATTGTCTTGTTTGTCAAACAGATTATTTTGTTTAACTAGCCAATGTTTTACCTCTGTGCTTTGTAGATTAATAAATGCTGCCTTTTTAAAAAAAGATTTTCATTTATTGTTAGAGGGAGAAAGAGAAGGAGAAAGAGGGAGAGAAACCATTGTGTGAGGTGCCTTGATTGGTTGCCTCTCACAAGCCCCCAACTGGGGACCTGGCCTGCAACCCAGGTGTGCGTCCTGACTAGGGGTCAAAACTGGGACCTTTCAGTTCAATCCACCAAGTAACACCAGCCAGGGCTAAATGCCGACTTTTTAATTGTGTAGCTCTATTAATTTGTCAAGTGCCTGCTGTCTTTTCTCCTTGCAGAGGGATCACTGATTCAATTTTAGAGAGGAAATTTCATATTTCTCTTAAGTATTTAATAGTTCTCCATCACTGTTTTGCTGTTTGTTTCCCTCTCCTGGAAAATGTTAAACTATTAAAAATTATTCCATTGTATATGTGTACTCTAGGAATAACCAATCTACTTAAATACTTAAAAATGTCTTACAAAATTGTTATACTATATACATTTTCTTTGTGGGCACTTAAAAGTGTATTTATATAATAGGCTTCATTATTATAATTACAACATAAGACAAGGCCTTAGTTCCAAGATAAAAGAAGATGTTTGGCATGATCCATGTTTTTCAATTTGCCATAAAAAATAATGCCAGTATAATATTTTGGTTTGTACAAGATTAGGGTTAATTTTCAAATGATTTAAACTTTTTAATTGTTTATATTGACTTTATGAGTTGTTACCATAGATTTCAGTTTTTTTTTTTTAAGTTTTTTTTTAGTCACCATGCTGTACATTACTTTCCCAGAATTTCTTTATAACTGGAAGTTTACAAGTATATGTTTATATATAACTGGAAGTTTGTACCTTTTAAACATCTTTACCCATTTCCCCCACCCCCCACACCACCTCTGGTAACCACCCTTTACTGTCTTTTATCTCTCCCTACCCCATTTTCCCTCTGGTAATCACCATACTGTTGTTTGTGTCTGTGATGTTTTTTTTCTTCTTAATCCCTTTTCCTTTTTCACCCAGTCCCCCAACTCCCCTCTCCTCTAACAGCTGTCAGTCTGTTCTGTGTATGTATGAGTCTGTTTCTATTTTGTTTATTTTGTTCATTAGAGTCCACATACAAGTGAAATCATATGGTATTCGTCTTTCTCTGACTGGCCTATTTCACTTAGCACAATACTCTCCAGGTTCATCCATGCTGTCGCAAAAGGTAACATTTTCTTTTTTATGGCCAAGTAGTATAATTGTGTAAATATACCACCTCTTTTTTATCTGCTCATCTACTGATAGACACTGGGCTATTTCCAGATCTTGGCTATTGTAAATAACACTGAAATGAACATAGGGGTACGTATATTTTTTCAAATCAGTGTTTTGGATTTCTTCAGCTGTATCAATATTTCTTTTCTTAAATATTTATATATTATTTTCTCTATAATTATTCTTCATTTTTCTTTTTCATAAATTCAGGACCCAAATTTAGACTAATAAAATCATTAGGACATTTTTTTAATGCCTAAACTATCTTTGGGTTTCTTAAAATTTCCATTTGGTGCCCTGGTTGGCATGGCTCAGTGGATTGAACACCGGACTGTGAAGCAAAGGGTTGCCAGTTCAATTCCCAGTCAGGGCACATGCTTGGGTTGCAGGTCAGGTTCTCTGTAGGGGGTGCACGAGGGGCAACCACACACTGATGTTTCTCTCCCTTTCTCCCTCCCTTCTCCTCTCTCTAAAAATAAATAAAATCCCTTAAAATTTTTCCATTAGGTAACACAAAGATCTACTGTACTCTAAAAAAGACAAAACAACAGAAATAATTAGATTATTTGGAATTCTCTAAATGTTTGTTCAAAATCATTATGAGAGCTCTTCTGTCTAGTAAACTCATACCTTTAAAAAAACCTAACAAATCATGCCCTGGCTGGTATAGCTCAGTGGATTGAGAATGGGCCTGCAAACCAAAGGGTCACTGGTTGGCACATGCCTGTGTTCCAGGCCAGGTCCCCAGTAGGGGGTGTGTGAGAGGCAACCAATCAATGTATCTCTCACACACTGATGTTTTTCTCCCTCTCTTTCTCTTCCCTTTCCCCTCTCTCTAAAAATAAATGAATAAAAATATTTAATAAAAAAACCTAACAAATCAGGAGAATTTACCTTCCTAAGTTGTTTATACATGAGTAAAGTATATAATATAAATATCTGTCAATTATTATGTGCTTTTCCAGTTAAAAAATTATATTTAAGCCAAAGATTGGTATGATAACTACAAAAAGATCTGTTTTCCGGACTTTGGATTCACAAGCCCCTTTCCCTTTTCGTACATGAAAAGTCTGAACAAGCATTAGGGGTACTAGTTAATTATAGGGCAATCATAAGAGGCCAGCTCCTTATTTCAATCTTTCATTAGGTCCAGTAGCCAAGGCATATCTACCTCACCTAAGAGCTATAGCAATAATAGCAGAATGTGTGAAACTTTCCCTTGATCTATTTCTAGGGTCTTTACTAACTATAATGGTTGCCCCATGCTAAAGACTCTTCCATTCTCAAATACTCAATACTTTTTGATCAGTGGTATATCTACTTATGAAATATTATTGTTTTCCTTTTACACATCACTGTCCATCACTGCAACCCCATAAATCCTTTCTTTTCTTACACAAAGAGGAAACCCATGGTTGTTTTCCTCTTAGGGAATTATCAAATCCTGCATGGATCTTCTAGATATACCCTAGTAGAGCCCCGATTTAATTGTGTTTGTTGATGATGATTAATTTTTAAAAAAGCACAAATAGCTAACATTGTAATCAATAGTGAAAGACTGAAAGCTTTTCCTCTAAGATCAGGAACAAGACATGAATGCCCACTTTTGCCATTTCTATTTAACATGGTACTGGAAGTCCTAACCAGAGCAGTTAAGCAAGAAAAAGAATTAAAAAGGTATCACATTGGAGAGAAAGAAGTAGAATTATCTTTATTAACAGATGACATATAAGTAGAAAATCTGAAAGATTTCATACAAGAAGCAGATCTACTAAATATATACAGCAATGTTGTGGGATATAAAATCAACACACAAAAGTCAATTGTATCTCTATACACTAACAATGAACACTGTGAAAAGGAAATTAAGAAACCGATTCCATTTATAATAGTCTCTAGAAGAATAAAGTACTTAGGAAATTAAAGACTTGCACAGCGACATGTACAAAACATTGCTGAAAGAAATTAAAGAAGACCCAAATGAGTAGAAAGATATCCCATGTTCATGAATTGTAAGGCTAATATTATGAAACCGTCAACATCACCCAAATCAATCTACCAATATATGCAATCCTATCAAAGACCAACAGGGTTTTTTTTGTAGAAATAGAAATATCCATCTGAAATTTATAAGGAATCTCAATAGATCCAAATAGCCAAAACTATTTTGATAAAGAAAAAGAAAGTTGGAGAGCCAGTGCTTTCTGATTTTAAAACTTACTATAAAGATATAGTTGTCATTGCAGGAACTAGTATAAAGGACACATGGACAATAACAAGGGGGGGTGGAGACAGGAGGGAGGAGGGGAGGGCTGGGGGGTGGGCTGGGATGGGGGTAAAGGGCAGAAAATTAAAAAAAATAGGAAAAAAGATATAGTCATCATAACAGTGTGGTACTGACTTCTAGTCAGATGGTGGCATAAGTAAACACTGTTCTTGCATCCTCCCAGAACCATTGCAAAATTACAACTAAACTACAGAATGATTGTCATTCAGAATCACCTTAAATCTAGCTGAATAGAACTCCAACAAGTAGGAATATAAAGAAGAAGCCACAGCAGGACTGGTAGGAGGGGCAGAGATGCAGAACTGGCTGATCTCACACCCATGCATGGGGGATAAAAATCAGGAGGGATAATTTGGGTATGGAGTTCCCCTTGAAGGAGTGAGGGATCCCAGCCCCACATCAGGCCCCAAGCTCAGGGTTCCAGTGCTGGGAAGAGAAGTCCTCATAAATTCCGGCTGTAAAAACCAGTGGGAATTGAGGCTGAATGAGATGGAGGGCTGTTGGTGTTGCAGGCAGTTCCTCTTAAAGAGCCTGCAAATGAACTCACTGAATCACTCATTGTGAGCTCCAGCACTGGGATAGTAGCTTGAAAGGCAGCAGGGACAGACAGGGATAAACTCAAATGTCTGGCATCAGGGTAGGAGCTGGGGGGGAAGCAGCTTTCTCCCAGTCAAAAGTGCTGGCAGAGGCCATTGTTTGATGAGCACTCCCCGCACAGAGACAGCAGGCAGGCCCCATATCTGTGTCTCCATCAACCTGGCTATCACTGTTTCCCCTATCCTGCTGATTCCCTGAGACTCTGCCACACCAAACTTGGGAGCCCACCCAAGCTGTTTCCAGTGCCTTTTCCATACAAATGGCCTATCTTAGCTCCTGCTTCAGACTTTCCTAAAGTCTCTAAAATAAGTAGCATCTGGCCTCCACATGCCCCATACCTCTCACTAGATGGCCCCAGGCCTCGCACTAGCAATAGTCAGCTGCAGTTCACAGTGTGGCTTCTCCAAACCCAGCACAAGTACCAGCCATCTGTAAACCTCTTTGTAGCTCAAGTTGGACGGCCCTGGTCAGAACATGGGAAGCAGCTGACCTTGGCCTCCACCTCCCCTGAAGCCCCAGAGCAAACACACCCAGTGGACAGTTTCAGACCATGTAGAAACAATACCCAACTACCTCCACATTGACACGGTTAGAGGTAGACTCGGTGGACACCAGAGTCCCTGCTGAAGTAAGTCCTGCTCTGTGGGGTGGGCCGTGCACAGCTGATCCTCCACAAGAGTCAGTGGTCACAGTCAGTCCCTACAGAAGATCAGCTTGGGGGTGAATCCTTCCTTTTGACATGCCAACAGCAATCAAGCCTCAACTACAATAGGTGGGTGTACATAGCCCACGTGTGGAGGTGCACCAGGAGTGCCCAGCTTGGGTGATAGGGGTGGCTGTGCCACTGGACTTCACAGAACATCTACTACATTAGGCCACTCTACCAAGCCTAAGGGACATAGCAACTCTACCTAGAAACAAACACAGGAAAGTTACCAAAATGAGGAGTCAAAGAAACATATCCCAAATGAAGGAACAGAACAAAACTCCAGAAAAAGAACTAAACAAAGTGGAGACAAGCAGTCTACTAGATGCAGAGTTAAAAAACACTGGTTATAAGGATGCTCAATGAATTTAGAGGAAGAGTAGTTGAACTTAGAAATTTAAAAGCATAAAAAGAGACATGGAAACCATACCAATAAGAAGCAGTCAGCCCTGTCTGGTGTGGCTTGGTTGGAGCATCATCCCCATAAACTGAAAGGTCACAGGTTTGATTCTTGGTTAGGGCACATACCTAGGATGTAGGTTTGGTTCCCAGTCAGAGTATGTGCAACAGGCAACCGATTGATGTTTCTCACATTGATGTTTCTCTCCTTGTCTCTCTCCCTCCCTTTCCCTCTCTCTAAAATCAATAAGCACATCCTCAGGTGAGGATAAAAGAAACATAACCAGTCAGAAATGAAGGATACAGCCCTGGCTGGTGTAGCTTAGTGGATTGAGCATGGGCTGTGAACCAAAGGGTCACTGGTTTGATTCCTAGTCAGGGCATATGCCTGGGTTGCAGGCCAAGTCCCCAATAGGGGGCGCGTGAGAATCATCCACACATTGATATTTCTCTCCCTCTCTTTCTCCTTCCTTTCCCCTCTCTCTAAAAAAATAAATAAATAAAATCTTTTTTAAAAAAAAGAAATGAAGGATACACTAACTGAAATGAAGTATAATTTACAGGGAATCAACAGTAGAGTAGATAAAACCAAGAATCAAAGCAACAATTTGGAATATAAGGAAACAAAAAACACCCAATTAGAACAGCAAAAAAAAAAAAAAAAAGGAATCCAAAAAAATGAAAATGGTGTAAAGAGCCCCTGAGACCACTTCAAGCATACCAACATTCAGCTCATGGGGCTGCCAGGAGAAGAAAAGAGAGAGCAAGAAATTGAAAATTTATTGAAAAAATAATAACAGAAAACTCCCCTAACCTGCTGAAGGATATGGACATACAAGTCCAGGAAGCACAAAAAGATTCAAACAAGATGAACCCAAAGAGGCCCACACCAAGACACATCATAATTAAAATGCAAAAGTTTAAAGACAAAGAAAAAATCTTAGAAGCAGAAAGATAAAAGCAGTTAGTTACCTACAAGGGAGCTCCCATAAGACTGTCAGCTGATTTCTCAACAGAAACTTTGCTGGCCAGAGGGATTCACAAGAAATATTCAAAGTGATGAAAAGCAAGGACCTGCAAGCAACATTACTCTACCCAGAAAAGCTATTATTTAGAATTGAAGGACATATAAAGAGCTTCCCAGACAAGGAAAAGCTAAAGGAGTTCATCATCATTAAACCAGTATTAGATGAAATGTTAAAGGAAAAAATGTTAAGAAAAAAATGTTTTAAAAAGGTAAAAAATATGAACAATAATATGGTAATAGATACATATCTATCAACAAATGAACTTTAAAAAAAATAAATGGAGAAGCAGAATGGAAACGGACTCATGGATACAGAGAACATTTTGGTGATTGCCAGATTGGAAGGGAGTTGGGAGAGATGGGTGAAAAAGGTGAGGGGATTAAGAAGTACAAATTGGGGACTTCCGGCCAAGATGGTGGTGTAGGTGGACACACTGTGCCTCCTCTCACAACCAAAATTAAGGACAACAAATATTTAGAAACAAGAAAACAACCGGAACTGATAGAAAATTGAACTGTACGGAAGTCCAACAACTATTCATCCAGACCGGTAAGAGGGGTGGAGTTGCGGCAGGAAAAAGTGGAGGTGCGGACCCGGGCACGCAGGCAGCAGTGGCTGGCAGTTCCCAGGTGCACAGGTGGGGACTAGCGTACCCTGGGAATGGGGTGGCAACTGTGCAGACCCAGTGAGGCCGCTCAAGGCGGCTGGCTGACCAGGTGGTCCCACATTTGCATGCAGATAATCCAGGCGAAGAGGAAGTGGCGGAAGGGACTGGAATCCAAGAGAGAGCGGAGCAAGCACCATTGTTCCCTCTCGGACCCCACCGCCACATACAGTGTCACAACTCAGCAACTGGGCTGCCCCGCCCTGGGGAACACCCAAGGCTCCACCCCTCACTACACAACAGCTGCAACCAGACCAAAACAAACAAACAAACAAACAAACAAACACAAAAACCCACCAAAAATGGCTGAAACTGGAGAACAAATGAAAGCCCCAGAGCCAATTCCTCTAAGCCGCGAAGAGACAGCCAACCTATCAGATGCACAGTTCAAAGCACTGGTGATCAGGATGCTCACAGAATTGGTTGATTTTGCTCACAAATTAGATGAAAAAAATGCAGGCTACAATATGTGAAATGAAGGAGGACGCATGGGGAACCAATAGAGATGGGAGGAAAACTGGGACTCAAATCAATGGAGTGGACCAGAAGGATGAAACAAACAACCAAACAGAAAAGAAGGAAGAAACAAGAATTCAAAAAAATGAGGAGAGGCTTAGGGACCTCCAGGACATCTTTAAACATCCCAGCATCCGAATTATAGGGGTCCCAGAAGGGGAAGAAGAAGAGCAACAAGTGGAAAACTTATTTGAACAAATAATAAAGGAGAACTTCCCCAATCTGGCAAAGGAAATAGACTACCAGGAAGTCCAGGAAGCTCGGAGAGTTCCAAAGAAGTTGCACCCAAGGAGGAACATGCCAAGGCACATCGTATTTACATTAGCCAAGATTAAAATAAAGGAGAGAATTCTAGAAGCAGCAAGGGATAAGGGGACAGCCACCTCCAAAGGAGTTCCCATCAGACTGTCAGCTGATTTCTCCAAAGAGACCTTCCAGGCAAGAAGGGGCTGGAAAGAAGTATTTGAAGACTTGAAAGGCAAGGACCTACTTCCAAGATGGCTCTATCCAGCAAAGCTGTCATTTAGAATGGAAGGGAAGATAAAGTGCTTCTCAGATAAGGTCAAGTTCAAAGAATTCATCATCACCAAGCCCTTATTCTATGAAATGTTAAAGGGACTTATCTAAGAAAAAGAAGATAAAAAATAGGACAGTGAAAAGACAGCAAAGTCACAGCTATTAACAACCACACCTAAAACAAAAGCAAACTAAGCCAACAACTAGAACAGGAACAGAACCACAGAAATGGAGATCATATGGAGAGTTAGCAACAGGGGTGTGAGAGGAGGAGAGAGGGGGAAAAGGTACAGAGAATAAGTAGCATAGATGGTGGGTAGAAAATAGACAAGGGGAGGGCAAGAATAGTGTGGGAAATGTAGAAGCTAAAGAACTTATGACACATGGACATGAACTAAAGGGGGGAATGTGGGTGGGAGGGGGTGTGCAGGGTGGAGGGGAATGATGGGGGAGAGATGGGACAACTGTAACAGCATAATCAATAAAATATATTTAAAAAAGAAGTACAAATTGGTTGTTACAGAATAGTCATGGAAATGTAAAGTACAGCATAGGGAATAGAGTCAACAATATTTTAATAACAATGTATGGTGTCAGTTGGGTACTAGATTTATCTGATGAGGACTTAGTAAGTTATATAATGTCTGATCCCTGTGGCGTACACCTGAAGCTAATATATACTTGTATGTCAACTGAAATTGAAAAATAAAAAATGATTTAAATTAAAAAAACAGTGTGGTACTGGCATAAGAATGGACATGTAAAACAATAGAATAGAGATTCCAGAAATAAACTCTCATACATATGGACAAATGATTTTCAACAAGGGTGACAAAACCACTTCATGGAGAAAAGACAGTATTTCCAACAGACAGTGCTGAGAAAACTGAATCTGCACATGTGAATGAATGTCATTGGACCCCTACCTTAGCATATACTAAAATTAATTCAAAATGGATCAAAGATGTGAATGTAAGAGTGGAAACTATAAAACTCTTAGAAGGAAACGTAGGGGAAAAACTTCATGACTTTGGATTTGGCAATGATTTTTTTGGATATAATACCAAAGGCAAAGGCAACAAATGAATAAAACAGGTAAGTTGGACTGCATCAAAAATGAAAAGTTCTGTGTCAAAGGACACAATCAACAAAGTGAAAAGATGACATAGAATGAGGAAATATTTGCAAATTATATAATCTGGTAAAGGGTGGATACCTACAATATATAAAGAGCTCCTATAACTCAACAACAACAAATAACCTGACTTATAAAATGGACAAAGGACTTGAATAGACATTTCTTCAAAGAAGATGTACAAATGACCAACAACAAAAGAAAAGATGCTCGATATCCTGAATCACTAGGGAAATACAAATTAAAATCACAATGGGATACCATCTCACTCATTAAGATGAGTACTATAAAAGAAGGAGGGTAGAATAACAAGCATTGCCTAGGATATGGAAAAATTGGGGCCCTTGTGCACTGTTGACGGGAATGTAAAATGGTGCAGCCATTGTGAAAAACAGTATGGCATTTTTCCAAAAAAATAAAAATAGATTTACTATATGATTCAGAAATTCCTCTTCTGGATGTATACCCAAAATATCTGATAGCAGAGTCTTGAAGAGATACCTGTACACCCATGTTCACAGCAGCATATTTACAAGAGCCAAAAGGTGGAAGCAACCCCAGTGTCCATTTTGACACATGCTACAACACAGATGAACCAGATGCATTGTGCTAAGTGAAATCAATCAGCCACACACACACACACACGCACATGCACACGCACACATACATACTGTATGATTTCACTCATATACAGTACCTGGAATAGTCAAATTCATAGAGACAGAAAGTAGAATGACAGTTGTTAGGGGCCTGGGGAGGAGAGAGGAGGGAATTTAACGGATATAGAGTTTCAATTTTGCAAGATGAAAATGGTTCTGGGGATGGGTTGCACAACAAGGTAAATGTACTAACACTATGGAACTGCACACTTAAAAACAGCTGAGATGGTCTTATTTCGTGTCTGTTCTACCACAATTAAAAAATTTAAAAAGAAAAAAAAATTTAAATTTCCAAGCCAACTATTTTATCACAATCTTACATTTATCCTTGTCAGCTTGTCCCAGAAGTTAAATCAGCTCAGATGGTAAATTAATGACCTTCACCCAAACCTGCAAGCTGACAAAAGATATACACACAGACACAAATGCAGTGTAAAACTGGTAAAATCTGAATAAGGTCTGTGGATTGCACCAATGTCAATTTCCTGGTTTTGACACTATACTATCTATAGTTACATAAGATGTTACTTTTGGGAGAAACTAGGTACATGGTACCTTTCTGTACTATTATTTGCAATTTCTTGTGACTCTATTATTATCTCAAAATTAAAAGTATTTTCTCTGGCTGGTGTGGCTCAGTGGATTGAGCGCTGGCCTGCCAATCAGAGGATCACCAGTTCGATTCCCAGTCAGGGCACATGCCTGGGTTGTAGGCCAAGTCCCCAGTAGGGGGCACACGAGAGGCAATTACACATTAATGTTTTTCCCTCTTTCTCCTTCCCTTCTCTCTCTAAATGGACAATACTCAACCAACATTGAAGGGGGTAACATTATGGCTACTACTGAGGATGTTTCCAACGCATGCCCTACCCGCCAATGATATATTCCCAGCAAGGCTATAAAGGTAAGACATGGAAAGGAACCAAAGCCATGAAGCTCCAAATGAACTATAAGTACATCCTAATTACTGTTGCTTATTCTCAGAATGGGTGGAGGGTTTCTGTTGCTCAAAAGCTGTGGATGTACTGGTAGAGGAAAAGTTACTTGATTAAAAAATTCCTAACATGGTGGGCAGGGTCTCAGTTTATCTCTCTAGTAATGAAGACATATATTTCATAGGTGCCATTATTTTTTTAAAATTCTGTATAGCTTTACCTTTTACTTGGAAAGTATACTGTCCATATCATCTATTATTTTCAGCAAAAATAAAGAGAACTAAAGGAATTCAAAAACTCATAATTATCAAAACTCTCAGAAGCCCAAAGTTTTGCCATTGCAATTCCTCCCTGCACCCACAAGTTATCTCCTTCCGAGTTAACTGTCCACACTTTGGGGAATCATTTCCAATTCTAGATTGGCACCTTAATAAACTTATATGACTAATTTCTGTAGGGACTCATATAATACCTCCAATTATCATTTTAAGTATAAGCTGCATTTCCAAATTAACCACCTAAGCAGTTCTGCATGATCTGAAACATGGAGATTTGGTCTTCTGCAAAAGAATCAGAAAAAATAAAAACCCCTGCCCTTGAGCCTTTACAAAAAGAATCTTTATTTTTTTTAAGTTTTTTTCTTTTATTGATTCTAGAGAGAGGTGAAGGAAGGGAGAAAGAGAGGGAGAAAAACATTAATGTAAGAGAGAGAAATATTGATCTGTTACCTCTTGCCTGTGCCCCCACCGGGGACCAAACCCACAACCCAGACATGTGCCCTGACCAGGAAAGGAAACAGTGAACTTTCAGTTTGCAGGACAACACCCAACCAACTGAGCCACACTGGTGAGGGCACAAAAAGGACCTTTAACAGGTAACTGATACATCAATAAAACACCAGGCCGTTGATCCTTGGATTCACGTTTTCCAACTAAAAGGGCATACATCACTTTCTCCTGAGTTCTAAGCATCTAGTCCATTGGGTAAACTCAAATTGAGGATTCTTAGCAATTTTCCAGAAGCTTCTGACTGTGAGCAGCTTCTGTCCAAGATGATGGAACAAGAGGCTAACCACACACATGAACAATTTCTGCAGAAAACAACAGAACAAGATTAATTTTTTGATTGTTTAGTATTCTTTTCCATCCTCTTTGTCCTCCTAGTAATCTTGCCTATTATCATCTTTAACACCTTGAATTGCCTAAAAGGTTTTTTTTAACCAGTCAACTTTTATTAGTTGTTAATTACGATATGAAAGGATTCAGAGGTGCTGGGCAGGTCATGTTCAGGAATGTGGTATCCACAGTGGGCCCTCTTCAGTGGTACTTGTGTTGCTGCTCATGTTTGAATTTCTTAAAAGAACCACAGTAGTCGAAAGGCACCTAAGCTGCCATCACCCTTTCTTCACATTGACATACCTGTAAGTACCAGTAGTAACCTCTTTAAAATGCTCCAGCAATGTCTTTAGAGGTGAAATCCCACATCAGTATCCAGCTTGGCAGCTCCCCTATTTTGACCTCCACGAGTTTCTTCTCCTTCAGTGTACAACCGATGCAATCTTGGAGTCCAGGGGCAGGGTGGGGTCTGCTCTCTGACTAAAAGTTTTCTTAATATGGTTTTCCCTGTTTTCATTTTATTATTTTTGTCTTTCTGCGATCTCCTGTTGCTACTTAGGAAAAAAAAATAAAGCCCAGCCCTGGCTGGTATGACTCAGTGGATTGAGTACTGGCCTGCAAACCAAAGGGTTCCTGGTTTGATTCCCAGTCAGGGCACATGCCTGGGTTTCAGGCCAGGTCCCTAGTGGGGGACACCAAGAGGCAACCACACACTGATGTTCCTCTCTCTCTCTTTCTCTCTCCCTTTCCCTCTCTAAAAGTAAATAAATAAAATCTTAAAAAATAAAGCCCTAGTGCTTATTTTTTGGCTACTGCTCTGAATTTAACTCAATGCTGGATCTGTTGCCTCAGCACCTAATCCTGGTGACAAAAATGTAATATCCGCAAAAACTTTAGGAGGTAGGCTTTCTTCTACAAATCCTTTATGGTCTTAAATTTTCCTTATATAATTAGTTCTAAAGTTTGGTCTTGTAAAAATTGGACCTGAACAAAATACTTTTGCTGAGATCAAACCTGGGTCATCAGGAATGGGAACTAACATTGGGCCTACCCTTGCTACTGTTTATTCTGTTTATTCTCTCCCACGACACTCCAGCCTACTTAAAGACATTACGTAATTCTAAAGGAATCTGTCTACCTCAAAAGTCCAAAAATTGGCTACTGCTATTGTGATAAACGAGATTTCTACTTCCAATACAATGTCTGGGTAAGTCCTAATTATTGTACAGACATCAAGCTTTTACCTGCCAGCTGCATGCTAACTAATCCTGCATATTTGAGGTAATTGTTAGAACCTTTCAGATATTTTAAACTACCGCCTCTCCACTGAATTATGTTTTCTAGGGAATGACACCCAGAAGTCTTCAAAATGAGACAAGAACAAGCCACGCAGGAAAACTCCCAAGAGGGATGACCTGCTCTCTCATTACACATGCTGCGTGAGCTGCACTCCCTGGAGCAGCGGTGACACTACCGGAAAAAGTGATCCAAAACACGTCTCTAATTCTAGCAGACATTATAAATGACACAACTTTGACTCAGAAGTCCAACAACCAATTTAAACTTAAATTCATAAACCAAGGGGAAATTTATACTTTAGCAAAAACTGTTTGCTGCACCTGTATAAATCCTGCTGGGCAAGTAGAACAGGCTGTGGCTATGCTGAAAGGAAACGTCACTTTGTACCTCTTAAACACCAAGCTGGACTTCGGGCCTGTTTTCATTGCCTGTTTGGCGATCTAGACCCCTTTTTTCAGGAACTATTACAAGGATTAACAACCATTTTGTTTCTGGTAATTTCCTATGATGCAATTGGCTAATGTACTCTGTCCGTTCAGTCTTAAATGCTGCTATGCAATCATCATCATGTTGGAGGGATGATTCGATAACTCATCCTAATATAGTAGACAGACAGATACAAGCAGCATAGGAACAATAGGCCAGGTACAGAAGGTCACCCAGGGCAGAGAGACCCCAGTGCCAAACAACGGATAATTGTAAGGTGGGACCTCGCCCTAGGGTGAACTTTCCTCCCCTAGCATATCACTGGTCATGCAGTTTAGACCCCCTGACACTTCATAATGCTGGTCATGTGGTTCAGACCCTCCCCTGACCTTTCGTCCCCCCTCATGTCACCATTCATGTGGTAGACCCCCTTAGAGGGAGAACAAGGGGGCAGGAGAACAGCCTCACAAAACCTGATACAAGCCCTTGAACGACCACTTGTTTAAGCATTAAGCCCTCAGGACAAGGTGGTTTTGACCTGCATCAAATAATCTTAACAACAAAGCCTCAGGTCTGTGGACTACAGAGACAGAGTTTTGGTCAAACTAGAGATAACATCTAGGCCTCAGTTGTGTTTTAGCACCAGTCCCAGAAAAGCAGCAAGGCCAGGCAGGGCAACAGCTTGGCTGACATTAGGAATAGCTGCAATGATTAGTGTCCCCTTGCCCTGAAAGGACACACCTGGAAACCTGATGAATATTCTATTGAGTTACTCCCCTGGGGCCTCCAGATAAAAACCTCCAAGACAAGGACTCAGTGTTAGGTGTGTGTCTCTCTCTCTGTCTCTCTGCCATGTGCCTACCCCATGTCAGTGCTTTTCCTCCCCTTTTATTTCCTCAAGGTGTATACCTTTGCTCTCTTTCTCCTAAGCTCCAAAGGCCCTTCTTTTGCCTTGGTAACTTGTCTCTTCTATGTCTGTGACCCTTTAAATAAACTTGTATTTGAGTCTTGGCTCTCAATTGTTTCTTAGCCAAAACTCAAGGACCATGGTCTAATATCTGGTACTGGTTTGCCATTAACAACTCTGCAACAAAAGGAGAAGGAGAGACTAACCTCAGTCTAACCATAGACGTTCTCTTGACAATCTCCTCATAAACCAGACCTTGGCAATGGTGAAGAACTGAATAGTACACTAACATCCTGAGGTCTGACTCTGTCAGCCCTCAGCCAAGAGGGAAGGGACTGAGAAATAGAAAGCACCCTGGCAGCCTGGAGCCGGTCTAGTGCTATCATCAAGGCCTTGGCATTGAAAAGAACTAGTATGACATGTGCAGCTAGACTGTTTTTTCTCCTGATGAACATAAACATTTTTGCAGAACACTCACATCACAGAGACAAGGCTACTCCATGACTGTGGTGGATCAAGACAAGAATAAGAGCACTTTGTCAGTCTGAACACAGACCAAAGCACATCAAGACAGCAGAAATGACCAACTATCCCCATCCTGTCTAATATAAACAATGCCTGCTTCTTTATCAATGATGGCTTTAGTCTTGCTCTTCCTTCCCACTTTTAGATAAATATTTTTAAGGTACCAAATCAGAACCATCCCCACTTCTTCACAACGTCAAAACCACAGCAAAGCTCCTTTCCTTGAATCCTTCCCAGAAACCTAACAAGCTCAAGTCCTACAAAAAGTCATTTATAACACTCTCTTACTGAGACACCCCACAGTTGCCCTTACTGTGTGGTCACCCTCATTGCAATATGTCAATAAGCCCAACTTTGTTCAATTACAGCTGTGTTCTTAGTGGCTTTTCTTTTTCTTTTTCTCTTTTCTTTTTTCTTTTTCTAGTAGCTTTTAATGGCAGGGCATTGGCACTGGAAGCTGGATTTCTTTTTTTTTTCACTGAATGATACTGATTTTTTTTTAAGTTGGTTCAAAACAAGTTTTAAACACTCAAAAATCATATAAAACAGGTCCATGGGTTTGATTTGGCCTGGGAGTTTCCGGTTTGCAACCTTTTAGTTGGATGATTTCCCTGTTAGATGTAAAGGTTAATAGTGTTATGAATGGTTAACAGCTATTAAGTACCTAAACTGAACCAAGGATTAGAACACATATTCTCACACATATCATTTTATTTAATGTACTTAAGTCATTCAGAGCTCTCTAAACTCTATTCATGCTGTGCCATTTGCAAGGTTGCCTGCTGCATGTTTGCCTGTAAGTGAGGTCAAATTCCCATTTTACAGGAAGATGCTGATGTATGCCCATTTCCTTCTCACTGTGAGCCTGTAGCTATAGGAACTGTGGTAAGTACACAATAATACATTCAAGAACAGATCCTCAGGGAGCAAAGTTTATTTTAATGAAGCTGGCCTGACCACAGAGGAATCTGGGAGACTTCCTGGACTTCTCAGCACTTGTGCTGCCTCTTGACTTTAAGCTGGCTCTGGAGGGGTAAGTGGAGCTGTCTCAGGTATGGGTTTCTTACTGGGAGCTGGGACTTGGGCCAGTCAGAGAAGGTATGGGGAAAATTCTTGTAGGCCTGCTCCTCTGGAGGAGAAAATATAAGGGCTTTGTATACCAGGTCCCATGGTCTCTGAGAGCTTTACAACTTCAGAGAGTATGTGGACTGAGTCTAGAGTATAGAAGAATTCTAGCATTACTCAGGATATTGGCTAGAATATCTTTCAGGACACTCTAGCCCTGGAATCATAGGGGCAAAGGGCCCAATTCTATGACAGCTGCCTTGTCCTGTGAAGATGGGAGAGAACAGGAAAAGCTTTAGGCTAAGTGATGGAGTTTAAACCTCAACAATTCACTTCTCTTTCTGCATTTCTGCTACTTCCTATACAATATGGCCTTCACTCTATTTCCAAAAAGCTCAGATACCTTTGCTTTCCTTTCATGCCTGAGATGATCCCTGAGAACCCTCATGCCCACCAAATCCCTGCCTTTCCCCTTTCCTCCACTCTGTGGGTCATGGTTTCTTCCTCGGGTTCCTTGCATAATGAAACGGTTTCCCTAGGACTGGCGCTATCCCTGATCCTTTGGCATCCTGGACTCCCTTGGCAGTTGCTGGCCTTTGGAATCCAAATAGTCTTTCTATGCTCATGTCAGGCTGAGCCTTGCTATGGAAGAAACTGATTACTCAGAACTCCCATTCTGAATCAAGCCGCTGTAGGGAATCTCTGACCACCTCTCATATAACATATGGATCTTACGTAACAGCCTGAATCAAGATGATTTGAACACAGTCCAGTGGGCCATGGCCACAGCAGTCAAGGAATTGCTCTATGACAAGATCAGGTTCCCATTCCAGGTGTCCAGTCCTAGTCTTCTCCCCTTTCTCCCCAGACCGTATACCTGAGATCCCAGGATGCCTCTCTGATCAAGCCACTCATTTTCAAAGAGGTAGCCAAAAAAGATAGATAAAAGACCAAGAAACAGAGACAGAAACAGGGAGGCAGAGAGAGAGAGAGAGAGAGAGAGAGAGACTGAAGACAGAGGTGCTTAAAAAGATGTGACATTTTTCTATCAATCTTCTAAGTTATACTGGAGGGCCAAATCTCTTCTCTATCCCTGCTCATTATGCACCTTTGAGGCTTCTTTTATTATTTAAAATTTTTAATTATTGAAAAGATAATTCAATCTTATTGAAAAGATAATACATATGATTTAAAATTTCAAACAATAACATATATATAATATATAGTGTAAGTAAGTGTAAACAGTATAATATATAGTGTAAAATAAGCTTTGCCCACCCTGACCTCTGGTACTCCAGTTCTCTTTTCTACAGGCAGCCACTGCTCAGTTTCTGGTTTATCTTTCCAAAACATTCTGTACATACAATTAGTGTGTGAGTATCTAATCTCTACTTTTTTGCGAGACACAATTATCAGCATACTATATATTTTCCTATATTATAGTGTTTCAACTTGATATATCTTGCAGCTTATTCCATGTTTGTACAGGTAGATATGTCTCATACTATTTAGCAGCTGCACAGTGTTCTATTATGGTTATACTATATATAATTTGTTTAAGGCCCTACTAATGGAACAATTAGTTTCTTTCTTATCTTTTGATATTATGAACAATGAATAGCTTCTTAATACTTCTTGGAATACATAAATGAGTAAGTTTGGCAGATAAATTCCTAAAAGCAAAATTTCTAGGTTAAAGGTTATGTTCAACTTAATAGACATATTTACTTTGCCCTTCAGAAAGCTTAAATCAGTTTACACTCCCATCAACATTGTGGGTGGGTCTGTTTTCCCACAGCCTCACCATTAGAGTATTTCCAGACTTTTGATTTTGGAGTGGCTTTATAAGTTTATTCATCAAAATAATACACATATATTATGTGCTAGGCCCTGAACTGAGCACAAGAAATGCAGAAATGAATCAGTCAGGTCCTAACCCTTGCCCTCAAAAGCTAGACAGGCAAATTACAATATTATCTGGAAAATGAAGCAAGGTACAAGGTGCAAAGGTAGCACACACTAAAAAGAGGAGTTCATTTCATCTGTTTGGGAGAGGGTGGGGATTGTTCACAGCTGGGGAAAATTTTATGAATATCCAAAATTAGTTTTGAAGAATTCCTTTCTTCAACAAATATGTATTAATGCCTGCTATGTGCCAGGCATTGTTCTTGGTCCTTAGAATACATTGGTGACAAAATGAAGATTCCTGCCCTCATGAAGCTTATAGTCTAGTGAGGGGCAGTCAATAAACAGTAGATATAATAAATAAATACATTATATAGTATGTTACAAGGTAAGGGGCACTATGGAAAAATAAAAAGCAGAGTAGCAAAGGGGGATCAGGAGTACCCCTGGTGGAAAGGGATATGAGCTTTAAGTAGGGTAGTCAGGTAGGCCTCATTGGGAAGGTGACTTTTGAGGAAAGACGTGAAGAAAGCAAGGGAGTTAACCAAGCAGATAGCTAAGAAAAAGCTTTCTAGGTAGTGAGAATAGCCAGCACAAAGGCTCTAGGGCAAAAGCAGGCCTAACCTATTTGAAGGGTGTCAAGGAGGCCAGTGGACTGAGGGAGGGGAAGGACAGTAGAAGATGAGTCAGACTGATGGTAGGGGCCAGAGCTTGGAGGGCCTCACAGACCATGGAGACAATATTGACTTTCACTCTAGGTGAAATGAGCAGTCACTGCACAGTTTTAGGCAGAAGTGCAACATGATCTTACTTTTATTCTTTTCTTTTTTATTAAAAAAAATTTTTAATCCTCACCCACGGATATGTGTATTGATTTTTAGAAAGAGGAAGTGATACAGAAACATTGATGTGAGAGAGAAACATCAATTGGTTGCCTCTCGTATGTGCCCCAACCAGGGATTGAACCCACAACCCAGGCATGTGCCCTGAGTGGGAATAGAACCCTCAACATTTTGGCATATGGGACAATGCCGCAGTCCAGCTGCAGCAGGATCCAGGGGGTCCCAAAGGTGCGTAAGGCGTCGGCGATGGGAGACAGACAACTACACAACTCGATGGCTGTGCAAAGCTGTTCCACTTTATTATCACTTTAACATTGCTTATATACAGATTTTTTGGCAAGCGTTAACTTTTTGTGGTTACAGATTTATGGTTAGGCTAAACAGAAAATCATAGTTTAACATACAATGACTTTATAAATTGAAAATAAGTATTTGACTTGCCAAACAGAGTCTCAGTGAATTCTTTTGCCTGTGGTTAATGATTGATCCGTGATCTATGTCTATATCCTGATTCTATTCTACTAAAATGTTATGAAAGACTAAGTGCCTTTTCTATTATTATGTGTTCCTGTAAGATTATTTTGTTCTACTTACTTACAATGGGTGAACTGATTTAAGTCTTTCTGATTAATTTTCTTCAGCCAACCATCCTTCATTGCCTTTAAACAAATACGGACAGTCACCAAAGGGGACTTTGGCATGTTAGTCATTTCATAAAAGGCAGACTTTGCCAAGGAACATGTTTTCTATCCTTATTGACTATTCTTATGCCCTCAAAATGGGCTCCTGTAAAGGACAATGGGTGAAACAGTTTTTCTTTATTTTCCTTAATGACCAAGCGACTATGGGAGGGGTAATTGGAGTAAGCTGTGGTTGCATTACCTCTGCTTGGTGTAATTCGGTCATGAATTGTTTAATTGGGGGTTTTCAGGGGGAATTCTTTGCTAACTTAACTAGTAAATTGTTAGTACGATCTGGACATGCAGTTACAGATGGTTCAGGAGTGGTGGTGACTGCGTCTAGTTCTGTGGAAGCTGGAATCACATCCGAGGCTTGCCTATCGGTTTCATTCTCATGTGTCTTATTCATCTTTCCCAGGTTAATCATATATACAATGAAAATTATGACTCCTAGAAATATAATTCCCATACTACCAATTATCCCTATGCCGCATCCTCTTCCCGGAGGACGCCTTCCTTGAAGCTTCTCTCCCCATATCCGGACCTTGTCAGACAATATGGCTGGAAGAGGATGCGGCAGGACAACACTTCAACCAACTGAGCCACCTGGCCAGGGCATCTTACTTTTCTTTTTAAAGCCACTCTGGTTGCTGTATTTAGAATGGACTGTCATGGGGGCAAGGGGAGAAGCAGAGACACCAGTAAGTCCAGTGTGAGATGATTGCAGCTTGGACCAAAATGGTAATAGTGGAGGTGGTAAGAAGTGTTGGATTCTGGATATGTTTTTAAGGTAGAGCCATAGAACTAAAAGTGGCATGAAAGAAAAAGGACTTAAACATGACCTAGAGGTGTTTCGCTTAAGCTACTGAAAAAAAAAAGTGAGTTACCATTAACTGAGATAAGAAGGCTGAAGGTGAAGAAACTTACAAGGGGAAGATCAAGAATTCAGTCTTAGATATGTTAACTTTCTGAGATCTATTAGATATTCAAGTGAAAAGGACAAGTAAGCAGTGAAATATATCAACTTGGAGTTTGAGAAAGAGGTTTAGACTAGAAATATAAATTCAGTACCTAAATGATGAATACAAGTTTGTCAGGCAGATGAGGATGGGGGAGCAATCCAGGTGAATGAAACAGCAACTTATGTTTGGGAAACTATAATGTTCAGCTTTCACTGGAGTTTAAAGAAGAAGGAGAGCGAGAGCAGTGGTGGAAAATGCTGTAGAAGTCAGCAGAAATACTACTGCCAAGGGCCTATGGACCAAACCAAGAAACTTCAACTTTACAATGAAAACAATGGAAAGTAAATGACCAAAATAGTATTTTAGTATAATTATTCTGTATCTGGGAAAAGGAATTCTGGGGAACAGTTTAGAGATGGTTTCAACAGACCAGGCAATAGAGATGTTGAACATCTGCATAAAGGCAATGATAGTGGAAAAGGAGAGGAAAGAGTAGAATGGAGCCCTGATGAGGTAGCTGAGTTGGTTAGAGTGTCATCCTAATACACCAAGGTTGCCTGTTCTATCCCTCGTTGGGGCACATACAGGAATCAACCAATGAATGCATAAATAAGTGGAACAACAAATCGATGTTTCTCTCTCTCTCTCTAAAATCAATAAATAAAACCTTTTTATTTTTTAAAAATATATTTTATTGATTATGCTATTACAGTTGTCCCATCTCTCCCCCATCATTCCCCTCCACCCTGCACACCCCCTCCCACTCACATTCCCCCCTTTAGTTCATGTCCATGTGTCATAAGTTCTTTAGCTTCTACATTTCCCACACTATTCTTGCCCTCCCCTTGTCTATTTTCTACCCACCATCTATGCTACTTGTTCTCTGTACCTTTTCCCCCTCTCTCCTCCTCTCACACCCCTGTTGCTAACTCTCCATATGATCTCCATTTCTGTGGTTCTGTTCCTGTTCTAGTTGTTGGCTTAGTTTGCTTTTGTTTTAGGTGTGGTTGTTAATAGCTGTGTCTTTTCACTGTCCTATTTTTTATCTTCTTTTTCTTAGATAAGTCCCTTTAACATTTCATAGAATAAGGGCTTGGTGATGATGAATTCTTTGAACTTGACCTTATCTGAGAAGCACTTTATCTTCCCTTCCATTCTAAATGACAGCTTTGCTGGATAGAGCCATCTTGGAAGTAGGTCCTTGCCTTTCAAGACTTCAAATACTTCTTTCTAGCCCCTTCTTGCCTGGAAGGTCTCTTTGGAGAAATCAGCTGACAGTCTGATGGGAACTCCTTTGGAGGTGGCTGTCCCCTTATCCCTTGCTGCTTCTAGAATTCTCTCCTTTATTTTAATCTTGGCTAATGTAAATACGATGTGCCTTGGCATGTTCCTCCTTGGGTGCAACTTCTTTGGAACTCTCCGAGCTTCCTGGACTTCCTGGTAGTCTATTTCCTTTGCCAGATTGGGGAAGTTCTCCTTTATTATTTGTTCAAATAAGTTTTCCACTTGTTGCTCTTCTTCTTCCCCTTCTGGGACCCCTATAATTCGGATGCTGGGACGTTTAAAGATGTCCTGGAGGTCCCTAAGCCTCTCCTCATTTTTTTGAATTCTTGTTTCTTCCTTCTTTTCTGTTTGGTTGTTTGTTTCATCCTTCTGGTCCACTCCATTGATTTGAGTCCCAGTTTTCCTCCCATCTCTATTGGTTCCCCATGCGTCCTCCTTCATTTCACATATTGTAGCCTGCATTTTTTTCATCTAATTTGTGAGCAAAATCAACCAATTCTGTGAGCATCCTGATCACCAGTGCTTTGAACTGTGCATCTGATAGGTTGGCTGTCTCTTCGCGGCTTAGAGGAATTGGCTCTGGGGCTTTCATTTGTTCTCCAGTTTCAGCCATTTTTGGTGTTTTTGTTTGTTTGTTTGTTTTTGTTTTGTTTGTTTTGGTCTGGTTGCGGCTGTTGTGTAGTGAGAGGTGGAGCCTTGGGTGTTCCCCAGGGCGGGGCAGCCCAGTTGCTGAGTTGTGACACTGTATGTGGGGGTGGGGTCTGAGAGGGAACAATGGTGCTTGCTCCGCTCTCTCTTGGATTCCAGTCCCTTCCGCCACTTCCTCTTCGCCTGGATTATCTGCATGCAAATGTGGGACCACCTGGTCAGCCAGCCGCCTTGAGTGGCCTCACTGGGTCTGCACAGTTGCCACTCTGTTCCCGGGGTACACTAGCCACCACCTGTGCGCCTGGGGTCTGCTAGCCCCCACCTGCACGCCTGGGAACTGCCGGCCGCTGCTGCCTGCGTGCCCGGGTCCGCACCTCCACTTTTTCCTGCCGCAACTCCACCCCTCTTACCGGTCTGGATGAATAGTTGTTGGACTTCCGTACAGTTCAATTTTCTATCAGTTCCGGTTGTTTTCTTGTTTCTAAATATTTGTTGTCCTTAATTTTGGTTGTGAGAGGAGGCACAGTGTGTCCACCTACGCCTCCATCTTGGCCAGAAGTCCAATCTATTTTGTTTTTTAAAAAGATTTTATTTACTTATTTTTAGAGAGGGAGAAAAACATTGATATGAGAGACACTGATTGGTTGCCTCTTGTAGGCACCCAACTGGTACCAAACCTGCAACACAGGCATGTGCCCTGACTGAGAATCAAACCAGTGACCTTTCACTTTGCAGGACAATGCCCAACCAACTGAGCCACACCGGTCAGGACAGACCTTTACATTTTGACTGGGTTGTTTAGATGGGCATTACATTTGTCAAAACTTATAAAATTTTACAATTAAAATCTATGCATTTTACTCAATATAAGTTTTAACTTGGGGAGGGGACATTATTAGCTACTGCTAATCCCTTAACTACTAATATATATTTTAGTTATTTTCTCCTACTTCTCACTTGTATGGGGTCTTTTCTCATATAGGGGCTTCTAACTTTTTTAAAAGATTTTATTTATCTTTAGAGGGGAAAGGAAGGAGAGATGGAGAGAAATATCAATGTATGGTTGCCCCTAGTGTGTCTCCTGCTGGGAACTGTTGCTGGAAACTGGCCTGCAACTCAGGCATGTGCCCTGACTGGGAGTCGAACCGCGATCCTTTGGTTCGCAGGCCCATGCTCAATCCACTGAGATACACCAGCCAGGGCTAGGGGCTTTTAATTTTAAATAATTAAGTTGATCCACTTTTCATTTATGCTTTCTGTATTTATGTCTTGCTTTAGAAAGTATCTCTTCCCCTGGCTGGAGTGGCTCAGCGGAATGAGTGCCGGACTGCAAACCAAAAGGTCCCCAGTTGGATTCCCAGTTTAGGGCACTTGCCTGCATTGTGGGCCAGGTCCCCAGTAGGGGGCACATGAGATGCAACCACATATTGATGTTTCTCTCCCTCTCTTTCTCCCTCCTTTCCTCTCTCTGAAAATAAATAATAAAAGAAAGAATCCTTATTCCAGGTTTATAAACATGTAGCTGTTGACTAGCTGGAAACCACAGGCAAGTTTCCTAACATTGCTAATCCTTGGTTTCCTCATCTATAAAAGAGGGGTAATACCCATTTTGTTTTGTGATTGGCGTGATTGAACAAAAGAACATTTGAAGGCTGTTAAGTGCTTGACCCATTTAGTAGTTATTCTGTATGGGATACCTATTGTTCTTATATATTACATTATTTATCTATTATGGAATTTGACATTTTATCATAATTCTTTGTGTATATGATTCTTTCACTAAGGATTTTCATTTCACTTCCCTTGGTGTCTCATCAAGTGCCCGGCATTTAACAAGTATTGAAATGTTTGCTGAATGAATGGATCAGTTGATTGAATGAACAGGCACAGGATAAAACCAAGTATTAATACTAAAGGGGGAGAGAAGGACTAATTTTATCAAACAGCTCTGATATAAAACTAAACACAAAACTGAGGTCCAGCTAGGGTAGAAGGACCCTTATTAAATAAATAGGGGCTCTTGTCCAAGGATGGGCTTCAAGAGGACTGAGGTTCCACTAACTGAAACTACATGGAAACATTTAGGTGCAAGTGCATTTTTCCAGGGAGAGGGTCCATAGGCAGGCTGTAGTTCCAGAAGGCTGTGGATCCTAAATACTTTTTCTGCCATTGTATTCCAGCCCACAGAATAGAGCCGGGTAACTCAGAGATGTTTATTGAATGAATACCTGACTGACTGACTGAATAAAAAGCTTTCATCAGATTTTCAAAGGGATCTTTATCCCTGAAAAGTTTTAAGACAATAATCTTGAAGGGGAAAAAAAATCAAACAGATCCCTGAAGAAACTCTGTCTGGCCCAGAGCTCTGAGAGAAATTTATCACCATGGAGTGATCAAGGAACCCCTCTCTCGATTCCTTTCAAGGGACTGGGTGATTCCCTTCTCGGTTTTCTGAGTCGAACCTGTAGGTCGTAGTCAGGCTTAAGTTATAGGCCAGCTTCTGCTACTTATATTATCTGTGTGTCCTAAGTTAAATTATGTAAGCTGTCTAGGAGCAGATTGTCACCATAACATCTACCTTAAGAGCATGATGAGTGGATAAAGTCAGCATGTTGGCACAATGCTGGAGCGTTACAATACACAACCAACTCTGTGTCCTCTTGTACCCCCCCACCACCTTTCCTTTTTTTCTATGTAAGACATTTGTTCACATCCATTTACCCTGATGCTCAGGCCTCAAGGCAGTTTTTTTCTCTAACCTGTTTGCCTCTATTGGTCCATAGAATTGCTTGGTTTGACTATATGAGCAAATATTAATTATGGTCATTTAAAGGAACTTCTGTCCAAATATGCCCAATTACTCTGCAGTGGAAGAACACTGGGGCAGGGGCGACTCACATTTGTTGACTTCCTATTGTGTACCAGCACTTTCATGCCTTATCTTATCATACAAATTAGGCTTTTTAAAAGCTTGACAAAGTTTTTACCGCATGGATATTAACTTTGTACCTGGATCATAACAGATACTAAAAAATACTTGTTGACTGAATACACTTTCGCGTTTTAACGTAAATTTCACAAACATGCAAGCATGGGCAGATGTGTTCCCAACCATAAAATGAGACTGAAAATTGGTGAGTTCTTGGGAAACAGGTCTGTATGAAGCAGTTTTGAATAAATCAATCAACAAATATATAGAGAGTGAATACTATATGCTCAAACTATGAAAGACCTGGGGCTCGCAAGAACATACTACTCCAGAAACTTAGATGTTGGCCTGAGAGATTAGACCAAGACTAGGGAAAGCCTACCTAGTTGGCCCAGAATGGGTAGGGTATGACTAAATGGGCAGAGACCTTTGAAGGTTTTCAGGAGAGATCTCTTGGCAGGGCTGAAGAAGGAGGGTTTAGTGGGAAAGGGCTGGATTTGGTATTGAGACACTGAGGCCTACTAGTTGGAAGACTTGGGGCAAGTGCCTTAACCTCTCCAGACATCAGTTTAGCATTTGGAAAACAAAGGGAGGGGGAAGGTTGTTGAACTTGTTAATTTATTAAGTGCATTACAATTCCTAGATTCTAAAATTCTCTATCAGTCACACTTTTATTTTTCTTTTGAGAAGAAAATACTTCCTATGCTTGGAATTTCATTTAAGTCAATCAGTGGCATTTATAAAACACTCACTATAGTCTAGGGGACTGACATAAATTCCACCCTTCCTGACATAAATTCCAGTTCTTTCCTTCCTTCCTTCCTTCTTTCCTTCCTTCCTTCCTCCCTCCCTCTCTCCATCCTCACCGTAGGACATTTTCATTTGCTTTTTTAGAGATAGAAGAAGGGAGAGAAAGATTCCTGTGAGAGAAGCATCGATTGGTTGCCTTGTATGCACCCAAACCAGGGATCGCCCTGGGACCAGAACTGGGGATCGTATGTGTCTGGACCAGGTCGGGACGGGGATCACATGCTCCAGCACCCAGAATGAGGATGAACCTGAAACCCATGTGCCCTGACTGGGAGTCAAACCCTCAATCTTTCAGTTACTGGACAATGCTCCAACCACTGAGCCACACTGGCCAGGGCTCCCTCCAGTTTCTTAAAAATTATTTTTAATTGTAGCAAAAAAACACATAACAAAATTTACCATCTTAACCATTTTAAGTGTATAGTTTAGTAGTGTTAAGTACATCCATCTTGTTTCCCAACCATCACCACCTTTCATCTCCAGAGCAGTTTTAATCTCGCAAAACTCAACCTCTAAACACATTAAACTATAACTCCTCATTACCATCATTCTACTGTCTTAATGAATTTGACTACTCTGGGTACCTCATATAAGTGGAATCATACAATATTTGTCTTTTTGTGACTGGCTTATTTCACTTTTTAAAAGGTTTATCCATGTTGTAGCATGTGCCAGATTGCCATTCCTCTTTTTTTTAATCCTCGCCCAAGGATATGTTCATTGACTTTAGAGAGAGAGGAAGGGGTAAAGAGAGACAGACAGGCAGACATCAATGTGAGAGAGAAACATTGATCATTGCCCGTGCACTCCCTGATCAGGGATCAAACTGGCAACCTAGGTATGTGCCCTGACCAGGAATCGAACCCACAACCTTTTGGTGTACAAGAAGACATTCCAACCAATGGAGCCACCCAGCCAGGGCTGTCCTGCCTTAGCCAGGGCTGTCCCTCCTTTTTAAGGTTCAATAATGTTCCATTGTATGTATATACCATATTTTGTTTATCTATTTCTCTGTCAATGGACACTTGGGTTGCTTCTACCTTTTAGTTCTTGTCAATAATGCTGCTATGATCTTGGGTGTATAAATATCGTTTTGAAACCCAACTTTTAATTCATGGGGGTATGTTCTGAAAAGTGGGATTGCTGGATAATATGGTAATTCTATTTTTAATTTTTTGAAGATATACCAGTCTGTTTTCCATAGCAGCTGCACCATTTTACATTCCTACCAACAGTGCACAAGGGTTCCAACTCTCCACAGGCTTGCCATCACTTGTTATTCTCCTTTTAAAAAAAAAGCTATTCTAATAAGTGTAAGCTAGAGCCTAATTGTGGTTTTGATTTGCATTTCCCTAATGTTACTGATATGGAGCATCTGTCCATGTGTTATCAGTCATTTGTACATCTTCTTTGGAGAAATGTCTATTCAAGTCCTTTGTGTACTTTTCAACTGGGTTGGCTTTATGTGTTGTTGTTTAGTTGTAGGACTGGTCTTTACGTCTTCTAGATATGAACTCCTTCACAGATATATAATTTGCAAATATTTCCTCCCATGTCATGGGTTACCTTTTCATACTGTTGTGTCCTTTAATGCACAGAAGTTTTAAATTTTGATGCAGTCCAACTTATCTATTTTTTTCCTTTGTTGCCTGTGCTTTTGGTATCATCCAAGAAATCATTGCCAAATCAAATGTCATAAAGCTTTCCCCCTATGTTTTCTTCTAAAAGTGTTATAGTTTCATCCTGGCTGATGTGGCTCAATGGATTGAATGCCAACCTGCAAACCAAAGGGTCACCAGTTTGATTACCAGTCAGGGCACATGCCTGGGTGTGGGCCAGGTCCCCAGTGTCGGGGGGGGGGGGGCACACAGGAGGCAACCACACATTGATGTTTCTCTCCTTCTCTTTCTCCCTCCCTTCCCCTCTCTCTAAAAATAAATAAATCTTTAAATAAATAAAAATAAAATCTTTAAAAGTTTAATGGTTTCAGCTGCTTCATTTAGTTCTTCCACGCATTTTAAATTAACTTTTATATATGGTGTAATGATAAGGGTTTAACTTCCTTCTTTTGTATGTGGCTATCTAGTTTCCCCAACATCATTTGTTGAGTAAGACAATTTTTCCCCCATTGAATGGTTTTGGCACCCTTGTCAAGTTATCATTTGGCCTTGTAAGAGATGATTTTGTGCTGTAAGTTCTGGAGGTGATACAGAAATGACATGATCTCTGTCTTAAGGAGGCCCCAGTAGAGTTTAGTACTCAAATTCAGTGCTGGTTGTGTGCTCTGTGAGCATTTGGGCCCGTGTTTTCCGACACTTTGTCTCAGCTTCCCAGCCAACCAGTGAGGTATGTACGTTGATCACCTTTAACAGAGGAATAAACTTGATCCCCAGAAAAGCATGGTTATAGCTTATGGAAGGGCACAAATAGAGAGGCAGGATTTGAACCCAGTTCTTGGCTGTATTTGTCCTGTTATTTCAGGTAGGATGGACCTCGGCGTTCTCATCTCTAAAATGTGGGCAAAAGTGAAATGAGATGGTATCTATTGAGCAGCCTTGCAGCTTATAGGGTCTTATTCATTTAGGAGTTACTAGTCTGGCCAGATGGCTCCATACACATTGGATCCCCGTGGGGGTGTTCACGGGAAGCAACTGATGGATGTTTCTGAGTGTTGTGTTTTTGTTTTATTTATTTATTTTTTTTGCCTCTCGCTCTCCCCCCTTCCATTCTCTAAAATCAATAATTATATCCTACTGTGAGGATTTAAAAAGACAAAGAGAAAAGAAGTGACTAAAAGTCAGGGGCCACAACGGATACGAAAACATTTAACATGATTATTTAGCTTCGGAGAAGAACGGAGCCTCCCCTCCCGGCTGGAGCCCCCACCCTGGGGCGGACCCAAGTCCCAGGCCAGAACCTGGGCGCGGCTGGGCTGTGCTATTGGCGCGGGTGGTAGCATAGCGCCGGGAGAAAGCCTGCGATGAGACTCACGTTTAAGTACCCTCACGGCCCGCGGAGGGAGAGCTTACAGTTATAACAACACCGATCGGGTGAGTGCCCTTGCCTCTTTCCCTTTTATGCACCTTCTGCGGAGTTATACCTTCCCCTTTGCCCCTTCATTGGAAATCCTCTTGGTACATCCACACACTGACTTGAGGAGAGGCGGCTGCAAGCGTGGTCACTGCGCATGCGAATCCCCGCCTTGAGGTGTGGGGAGGAGGGTCGGGATCACGGACTCCGCCCCTTCGCGGCTCCACTCCCTGACGTCGCCGGGGCCCGGCTTCGACCGGCTCCGAGCGGTGAGAGCGAGCGGCGGGCGCACTCCAAGCTGCTAGACTGGGAAGGGATGCGTATATAGAGTTCCTGCAGGGCGGCGAAGGGAAGGGGAGGCCCCGGGGCTCCATCAGTCGCTGACCCTTAGCCTCTGCCCTCTCCCTTCCTGCCTTTTCCCCCTTTCCTAATGTGCCGGGACGGGAGGCAGGGCTGGGGGCTGAACCTTTGTGACACCTGCATTTTCCTGGAGCTCTTCTATCCCCATCCTCTTTCCAGATGTTCCTTTTCATCAGGCTGTTGCATCTCTCCTGGGGAAGAGCACTTCACTTGGAAGCAGGAGACACCTTGGCCCTACCATTCCTGTGTTAATGTCCACCAGCCTCGGTTTTCCCCACAGTATTTTTGCTTTGCCTCACCTAGTTTTGAAGATAAATATGACACAGAAAAATAGAAAAGAAGTGGTCACTTGTTGAGTTCCTGCATGGCCAAGTATTATGGAAACTGTTTTATCTGCCGCATTTAGTCTTCATTGCCTGGTTTAGAACTCCGACTTCACGGGTCCTTAAACTTTCAAAGTTTGATTTTCTCACAGAGCCAATGAATGGCAGAGGAAGAGTCAAACTAAGCAGTTTAACTCCAAAGTGGGTTTCTTTTGTCAGACACTTTCTTTGGGCTATTGGCTAGGACTCCTCTGCAGCCAAACCCTAGTCCCAGAACAGCTGTTTCCTGAGTTTCTGCCTTTAAGAATTCTCCTTTTTAGGTTCCTTTTTCCAGCACAGTGTGCTGCTCTGCTCTACTTCTGCCTTGATTACTTCAGAAATAAAAAGCAGCCAAATTTATTGAGTGGTGCAGGGAGATGAACAATTGGAGTCAAGAGCCTTGGATTCTTGTCCTGGCTCTGCTACTGTCTGTGTGGCCTTGGGCAAATCCCTTGTCTTGGTGCTTTAGCTACCCTTTGAGTAAAATGGGTAAGTGCCTTCTGACTGGCAGGCTCTTGTCCAGTTCTCCCTTCCTGTCCTCCAGCAGGCTTTCCGTGGAGGCCCAGACCCCTCTACTCCCCATGGGCAGCTGCCAGGCAGGGCACAACCTGCATCTCTCTCTGGCCCACCACCCACCTCTGGTCTGTGCCACTTTGATGGTTCTGCTTCTTGGCCTTTCTGGCCTGGGCCTTGGTGGCTTCCTCCTCACACACAAGACTGGCCTGCGCAGCCCTGACATCCCTCAGGTGAGTACCCTCCCACTCATCTGTCCCATGTAGGCCTGCTCTTGCCGATAATCTCTCACCTCTCTACCACCTTTCTTTTGCACACAGGACTGGGTCTCCTTCTTGAGATCTTTTGGCCAGCTGACCCTCTGCCCCGTGACTAGGAAAGTCACAGGGGAGTGGCATGCATCCCACATTGTGGGCTTGCTGACCACCTTGAGCTTCGGAGATGGTCCAGACAGGAACAAGACCCAGATATTCCAAGCCAAGGTTCTGGGTAGTCAGATGGGACGGAAAGGTGAGATCAAGGAGGACCGTGGGGTTGGACATCAGAACACTCACCAACCTGGTGACCTTAAGCACATCCCTCGGCCTTAGTCACTTCTGCTATAATAAGGACTAGATACTTAAAGTGAAAGCAATGCCCACTGTGTAGGTTCTCTATGAATGTTTTCTCTCTCCCCTTCCAGCTCTGGAGTTCTTTGATTCTGTCCTTGGAGGTGTGATGAGATGGGCTAGATTTGACCTAAAGTTCTTTGTTATTCCTCTTCATTCCTATGTCCTTCTCATTGAAGCACCTCTTTCCTCAGGGGTATCTAACAAGCATGTTCTGTTCAGTTAAATGTGTCTTTACTACCTGCTATGTGCTCAGCACAGCTCTATGTACAAAGGAGGATACAGAAGAAATTAGACATCATCCATTTCCAAAGCACTTAAAGTCTTCTGGGAAGCTGATGAGTGAGAGTCAGTGGGTTCCATTAATTCCTGTGTGAGATTTGGCCTCAGGTTCTTTATCTTAAAAAATGGGAGATGAAGAGGGAGGAGGGAATGGTGGAATTCTCTGACTTCTGAGGTCCTTTTCAATACTGTCATTCTAAGATTCTCCTGTGAATTGCATATGTGTTTGTGATTCATTGGGAGGTAGGTCTTTGTATGTGTAGGTGTACGTGTGTGATCGAAGAGCAAAACTAAAGGAATATGTCTGATATATAGCAGTCCTTTTTCTTCCAACCTCCCAGCTCTTGGCAACCACTAACTAATCTACTTCCTGCCTCTGTAGATTTGCTTATTCTGGACATTTCACATAACATATGTTTTTTTGGGACTGACTTCTATCACCTAGCATAATGTTTTTAAGATTCATCTATGTCATAATGCATAGCAGTACTTCGTTTTTGTTTTTGTTTTTTTGCTTAATAGTATTCACTGTATGACTATTCCACATTTTATTTGTGCACTCATCATTTAATTGACATTTGAATTGTTTTCACCTTTTGGCTATTATGAATGATGTACAAGTTTCTGAGCGATCATATTTTTTTTAAAGATAGGAAGAGAGAGAGAAAGAGGAAAGAAACATTGATGTGAGAGAGAAACATCTATCATTTGCCTCTCTTATGCGTCCCAACCAAGGACCAAATAACCTGCAACCCAGGAATGTGCCCTGACTGTGAATGGAACTCCTTGTGGGATGTTGCTCAAGCAACTGGGAATCACACCAGTCAGGGTGTGATCATATATTTTTATTTCTTATGGGCATACAACCAGGAGTGGAATTGTTGGGTCATATAGTAACTCCGTTTATATTTATTTATTTTAGGGGAGAGGAGTAGGGAGGGTGAAAGAGAGGGGGAAACATCCATGCACAAGAATTACATTGATTGGTTGCCCCTTGCATGCCCCTAGCCGGGGACCTGGTCCACAACCCAGGCATGTGCCCTGACTGGGTATTAAACCAGTGACCTTTTGGTTTGCAGGCCAGCGCTCAGTCCACTGGGCCACATCAGCCTAGACAGGGTCAACTCTGTTTAATCTTTTGAGGAACTGCCAGCCTGTTTTCAAAGTGGCTGTACCATTTTATATTCCCACCAGAAGTGTATGAAAGTTCCATTTCACCACGCCTTGCCCAACACTTGCTACCATCTGTCTTTTTGATTATAGCCCTTGTCGTCATTGTGCAGTGGTGTTTCACTGTGATTCTGATTTGCATGTTCCTGGTGACTGATGATATTGAGGATTTTTTCACGTGCTTATTAGCCATTTGCATATTTTTGGAGAAATGTATATGCAGTCTTTGCCCATTTTTAAAATTGGGTAATGTGGCCCTGGCTGGTGTGGCTCAGTGGATTGAGTGCTGGCCTGTGAAGCAAGGGGTCACCAGTTCGATTCCCAGTCAGAGCACACACCTGGGTTGCAGGCCAGGTCCCCAGGAGGAGGCTTTAATTATTCAGTTGTAGGAGTTCTTTATATTTTCTAGATACAAGTCTCTTATCTGGTGTATCATTTGCAAATATTCTGTCACATTTTCTGGGTTCTTTTCACTTTGTTGATGATATGCTTTGAAGCACAAATGTTTCTGATTTAGATGAATTCCAACTTACCTATTTTCTATTGTTGCTTGTGATTTTAGTATTATATGTAAGAAAACTTTCCCTCACCAAAGTTCTGTATGACTTCTATATTTTCTTCTAAGAATTTTATAATTTTACCACTTACATGTAGGTCTATGATCCATTTCGAGTTAATTTTTGGCTATTCTGGATCCTTTGAATTTCCATATGAATTTTAGAATCAGCTTGTGAGTTTTTGCCTCTGCAAAGAAACTCTGTTTTTAAAATAATGATTAGAAACAAAGTAGTAACATAAAAAAATATTTTGGATAAAATTAGAAATGAGTACCTACTATGTACCAAGCATGGGGACTATAGAGATCTGTAAGACATGGCCTAGCAAGGGTACAAAGGTGAACAGAAATAAGTACCTTGCAATGTGTGAAATAGAACACAAGGTACAGTGGGAGTACTCAGAAGTCTGCCAAGCAGGGATGGTGAAGACTGGCTTTTCCAAGGATACAGTGCCTGAGCTGAAGCATGAGGTAGGCCTATGAGGGTACCCTTCCAGCCACAGGGAAGAGCATATACAAGGGCATGCAGATGGAGGGACTATGCTAGCATGTTTAGGAGCTTCCAGGGGGTACAGTGAAAGGATTGTTGAGTGCATGGCAGGTAATGGACTTGAAGAAGCAGGCAGAATTCCATGGACAGTCTCATGTGCCAAGTCAAGGTAGTTGGACTTTATCTAATATGTTGGGGAAATGCAAATATTTTAATCAGGAAAATAGTATTTTTGTTTACGTGTTGTTCTTTTGAAAAGATAACACTTGTTGGCCGAATGCTTGGATGGAATGTGTCCACATGCAGAAACACCAGTTGGAAGGTGGCTGCAATAAAAAGATGATGAGAAAAAACTGAGCTAAGACAGTACCATGAAAGGTGACTGATTTGAGGGAGACATTAGGAATGTGAGATTGATAGGACTTGGTAACTGATTCCATGTGGGTACATAGAAAAAAGGGGAGTTCTCTTATAGAATTTCACATGTAAGTTTCTCAGTTGTAATTCTGATGGATATACTGGTTGTATATCTCTTTTTCCACGTAGGACATCATTTTTTGGTATTAGTGCAAACAACAAAAGCATTATTTTAAAGGAGGTAAAGTAATTCATTAAGTGGTTAGGTCATCATTGGTTAATGCTTTCCCTGTTGTTAAACATCTCTATTGTTTCCTACTTTTTAAAAAAGGAATCAGAATAAATATCTTGGTATATTTTGCATTTTTCTTTTGAATTTTTTCCTTAGGATTAGTTTCTACAAATAGTATTACTGAGTCAAAGGATATGGTGCCCTTTTTTTACCCTAAATATTCTTTTCTTTACATAGACAGATTCTTTATGTTGTGGATTTAGACCACACGGAAGTATCTAAAACAGATGTAAAAGCCCTCCTACCTCCTCTGCAGAGTTGACAGTTTGGTGGGCATCTTCTTAGTCCCTCTCTGCACCCAGATAACAGATAATAGCCAAATTGTCTTCCAAAAGATATCACCAATTGAGAGTCCCCATTTCCCCATATCTTCAACAACTCTTGTTAGTATCACTCTTCTTAATTTTTACCAATTTAATGAGCAAAGGAATTACCTAATAGTTTTAATTTACTTTTTCCTGATTGCTAGTGAGGTTGAGCATCCTCTAGTAAGTTTATTGGTCATTTTCATATTTCCTCTGAATTTCCTGTTCATATTCTTTGCTTATTTTTCTTTGTCTTTATCTTCTTGATTTTTAGATCTTTATACATTACGGACAGTAAACATTTTGCCAATTAAATATATTGTAGGTATTTTCAATCAGTTACTTGTTTTTTAAAAAATATATTTTATTGATTATGCTATTACAGTTGTCCCAATTTTTCCCTTTTGCCCCCCTTTGCCTGGTACCCACATTCTCTCCAGCAATCCCCCTACCCTTAGTTCATGTCCATGCATTGTGCATATAAGTTCTTTGGCTCTATTTCCATTTTGTTTAGTTCTTTTTAAAAATTTTTTTAAAGATTTTGTTTTATGTTTTAGAAAGAGGGGAAGGGAGGGAGAAAGGGAGAGAAACATCATGTATGAGAGATACATTGATTGGTTGCCTCTTCTATGCCATCAACTGGGGACCTGGCCCACAACCCAGGCATGTGCCCTGACTGGGAATCAAACTGGCAGCCTTTCGGTTCGAAGGCTGGTGCTCAATCCACTGAGCCACACCAGCCAGGGCTGTTTAGTTTTTTTTCTTCAGTTTGACCTGTTCTTTCATTTGGGCCATATTTCTTTGTCTCCTCATTTTGGCAGCCTTCCTGCGTTTGTTTCCTTGTGTTAGGTACAGTTGCTTTGACTCCCTGTCTTAGTAGCATGGCCTATTTTAGCAAAGCACACTGTAATTTGGATGGGGTAGGGCCTTAGGTAATCACCAGGGTGGGGCAACCCACATGAACCAGGTTGATGGAGTCACAGATATAGCGTTGCCTCTCTGTGGCTTTGTGTGGGAGAGGGCTCAGAAAAGGGACAGTGGCTGCTGCCTGTCCTCTGGAGTTTTGTTTGGGAGGAAGCTGTTCCCTGGCACTTGCCCTGATGCCAGACACTTCAGATTCTCCCCATATGGCAGTGGTGTCCTTCCAGCTGCTGCCCTGGTGCTGGAGCCCAAAGGACTGTGTTAAGTCCTAAGTTCACTTTGGCCCTCTAAGAGGAAATGCCTGAGAATCCTGCAGTTTCTTCTGCTGCCCCCACCCACACTGGTTTTCCCAGCCAGAAGTTATGGGGACTTATCTTCCTAGCACTGGAACCCTGAGCTGGGTGGTCTGGTGTGGAGCTGGGATCCTTCACTCTCAAAGTATCCCTCCTGATGTTTATCCACCACATGTAGGTGTGGGACCGCCTATTCTGCATCTCTGCATCTCCACTCATCCTACCTGGCTGGATGAATGTGACTTCTCTAATTCCTCAGTTGTCAGATTTCCATACAGCTCAATTTTCTGACGACTCTAGGTGATGCTTGTTTTGTAGTTTCGTTGCCATTTTTGCTGCGGTTGGGTGGGGAGGCAAGCCATGTTTACATACACCTCCATCTTGACCAGAAGTCCAAAAAACTGTGACTTGTTTTTAACTTACCTTTAATTGTGTAGAAGTCTTTAATTTGTTATGAGGTTAAGTTTATTTCTGTTATTCTTTACTCAGGCTTTTTGATGTGTCTTTTTTTTAGGAGGGGCTTCCCAACTTTAAAATTAGAAAATATTCTTCTGTATTTTCTTACAATATTTGCCTAGGGTTTTGTTTTGTTTTGTTTCAGTTTTTTTTATATAGGTCTTTAATACATGTGGACCTTATTTTATAGTGAGATAAGAGTATAATTTTTTTTCTCAAATGGAAATTGTCCCAAGGCCATTGACTGAATAGGCCACTGTTGTCCCACTAATTTGAAATGGGATGTGAACCTTTTCATGTATTTTGGTACTACTGAAAAACTGTTTTATTTAAAAAGAACAAACTAATTTATACAAACTAACATTGACAGTGTGTATCTATCCCAGTCTCATGGCTACTTTGTGATTATTGGTGTGTTTGTTTTGTTGTTTTTAAGCTAATTTAATTTTTGTTTATATGGGTACATAGTTATTTTCATTTTTTCAGTGATGTAAATGATGGTGTATAGAGTACTTTATTGAATAGAATCAGTGGCAAAACACTTGGTACTGTAGGAAGGCTTAAAAACGAATAGAAGTCTGAAAATGGGTGGTTCCCACCCGACCCTTCATTTTCTTCCATCTCTTCTCCGGTGCCTCCCATAGGATCTTCTGCAGGAGAGTGGGTCCTTGTTACAGCCAGGGTCACCACGGAAAGGACCCCAGGAATCTGCCTGTATTTTAGTGCTGCTCCAGGATTTCTGCCCTCCAGCCAGCCACCCATATCCTGCTCGGAGGAGGGAATAGGAAATGCCACCCTGAGCCCTAGGGTGGGTGAGGATTGTGTCAGGGTATGGAGCCAGGAAGGCCTTGTGCTCACCAAGCTGCTCACGTTGGTAAGAGCTTCAGGTTATCAGGCTTTCATAGACTTCTTTGCTGCATGTTGTATCTTGAAGACAATTTTACCTAGTGGATAAAACAGAGGTTTTGTAATCCTGCCTGGGAGCCTGTGTGATTTTGAATAAGCACCTGAGTCTCTATGAGCCCCACTTCCTCATCTGTAAAACAGAAAACATGATACTATCTCCTAATTTGAAAAAATAAATGAGAGTGAGTGTAAAGTACCCAGTACAATGCCTGGTACATAATAGGGACTTGATAAATGACGGTTATTACTATTAACTATTGTCTTTAAATACAATTAAACATGACCTCTACCTCAAAGGAATTCAGAAGGTGGACTAGGAGGCATAATAAGTTAATTGCTAGCACAGAGATGTGAGCAAAATGTTATTCAATCACCGTGTAAGGAGCAATTAACTCTAACATGAACGTTTATGGAGAGTGTTTCACAGACATGGTGGCATTTAAAAAAGGGAATCATGTACAGTAGTGTACAGAGTGCTTTCAGATTCATTATCTCATTTGATCTTAAAACAGCCTTTTGAGGTAGCTGTTATTATCCCATTTTACCGATGAGGAAACAGGTTCAGAAGAGGGAGTAAATTGCCCTTGGCCACACACCTACTTAAGCGGCAGACCTAGGATATCAACCTAGGCTTTCTGACTCTGAGTTCCAGCCTTGTTCTGCCCTGTCAGGATGATCCCTGGAAATGAGGAAGATTTGGGCAGAGATTGCACTAGAGGGGGTTCAGGAAAGAGGAAATACATTTCAGGCATAAAGGACCAGCATGAGCACAGGCCTAGAGAATGAGAAGTGTTTAGCCTTTGAGGACACTTCCTAATGAGGGGCTTAGGAATGACTTAGGGTGAGAGGCAAGAGAGAGGCAGGGGCCTCTATGCCGGGCTAAGATGCTATGACTTGACACTGCGGGCCATGGGGCCGCTGATGCTGGGTAGAGAAGACACTGGCCAAGTGGAGGAGAGAGACCAGTTAGGAGGCTGCTGCATACTCTTCCCTCACATTTGCAAAGACCCTGGTGAGGAGCATTACCTGAGAGCTTGGAATCAGAGAAGATCTTGGTTTCCAGACCTGGCCCTGCTAGCACATTTTTAAAGTGTGGATGATAGTGAATTCTCAGTTATTGTTAGGGGGTTCAATGGTTGGGCAAGAAAGCAATTTGTAGACCATGGAGACAGCTTGTATAGAAATAACATTTCTCCTTTAGTTGCTCCTTGGATGTGGAGAGGCCTCCCCGCCCCCCCGCCCCCCCCCCCCCCCCCCCCCCCGCGCCCCGCTCCCCATGGAGGCTTCTCTCCATAGCCTCAGGCTGGGAGTAAGATGTTTTCCTAAGGGAAGATTCTCTATCCTCCCTCTGTCTCATTCATATCTCCTTCCCTCCCTGTGCCCACCCCTAGGAGGAGCTGGCTCTGTGTGGCTCCAGGCTGCTGGTTTTGGGCTTCTTCCTGCTTCTCCTTGGTGGCCTTCTCTGCTTTTTAACTGCTGTGTGCTTTCATCCACGCCGGGAGTCCCCCTGGTCTAGAACCCGGCTCTGAGGGCACTGGCCTAGTTCCTGTCTTGTTCTCAGGTAAGGTATTTTTGCCCCAGTCCTATGAGAGTAGGGGATGGGGTGGGGGTGGGAATTGTAACAGAGAGAGTTATTTCTAAACGACATGGTTTGGTTTTACTTATTTTTAAACTTTATATAGATGGAATCATACATATTTTTTTGTGACTGACTTCTTTTAGTTAACATTTGGATCTTGAGATTTACCCATAGCTTGCCCTGGCCGGTATGGCTCAGTGAACTGCATGCTGGCCTGCAAACCAAAGGGATTCAATTCTCAGTCAGGGCGCATGCCTGGGGTGTGGTCTAGGTCCCTAGTAAGGGACGTACATGAGGCAACCACACATTGATGTTTCTCTTGCTCTCTTTCTCCCTCCCTTCCCTCTCTAAAAATAAATAAATAAAATCTTAAAAAAAATTATCTGTAGCTCTCGTTTTTGGTAACTGGTAGATTAAGAGGGCTCTAATTTGATGATGTGTCCTGGGGTATGAATCCTGTTTGCCTTGCTCTTTCATGAAATTCTGATACCCAGTTTTATGATGCGAATTTTGTAAAATTCATCTTGAACCTTTCAAAAGAATTGATTGATGATACCGAAGCACTTTACATGCACTTTCTCTTTTCCATTAGCCATCACTGCCTTTAGAAAAAGTTGACTCTGCCAACAGAATCTTTGGGCAAACACAGCCTCACAAAAGTAGCGGTGTGTAGGAAACATATTGGCTAACTAGTTTTTGTGTCAGGTCATTAAGGAAAATGAAATATTTCTGTAAAATAGTCATACCTTGTCAGGTAGGTGTCATACAATATGAGAGTCATATATTGTGCTTCTAGCACTTAAATTGTTCTCAGCTTCAGCCCACTGCTGTGCCCTAGGACATAACTGGAAGAAGTAGAAACAGCTTGGGCCCAGGGAAGGGCCAGTAGAACCAGACATTCAAGATCATCTTTGCTTATTTTGCTTAGGGCTAGGCCTAACTGCTGCAACCACCTATTTGAGACAGGAAATGAGGCACCATGAGGCCAGGTTAAGATGCTATGACTTGACACACTGCAGGCCATGGGGGCCACTGATGCTGAGTGGAAAAGACTGGTGATATGCAGGAGAGAGACCAGGCCTTTCTTAGATCTGAACAGACTGGAAAAGGAATACTTTCTGGTGCCAGGCAGATCCTGGGGTCCCAAGGCCATCCCAGTTGGACTGATTGCCTCTACCTATAACTCTTTTGTCATTTCCTCTGCTCTTCCCTCAATTTCTGCAGCCATTCCAGAGCTTCCCCCAAGGACTTTCTCACCTGCCTTGTTTTTATTTTTCTCTAGGTATGAAGCAACTTCTCCAGCCTTGGTTTTGAGTTGGAAGAGATGTTACAGAAAGTGGAGAGCTAGAATGTGGGGGGAAATTAAACGATTTTTTGCCCAATGCTGCCCAGTGTGTTTATTGGGAATTGGATTGAGGTGGGAATTTTAGAGTAAACTGGTTCAGGAGGTTAGGGGAACTTTTCCATGTTGATTCTTGGTGTGGGATACAGGTTGTCACAGGGCATGGATTAATGCAGCTATTCCCACGGTTGTACCTTGGCTTTGGTAAATGCCTGGTTTTGATCCTGCTCTGCCACCATATGCCTATGAAATAAAGTTGATAATCTCAGCCAGTTGAGAGAGTTAGGTGGATTTGGTGAAGGGAACGCTTTTACATAATGCAGTATGACCTTGGACAGGTCATGAAACCCTCAAAGGCTTCAGTTTACTCTAAGGATTTGACAGATTACCCAGCAAAGATTCGTCGACCTGGGAGATACATGGCCAGGCTCCCTGGTTGCTAACCTGAGCAGCCCCTTTTCCCGCCTTTTCAGCGCCCAGCAGTCTTCCCTTGCCCCTCCCAGCATCTATCCCGCACGCAAGCGCAGATCACGGCTTCTTTTTACCTTCCACCCGAGCCCCCTCAAAGCTTCCCCTAGCAACAAGCTCAGGCTCACCGCTAAGGCGGGGCGAACGCATGCTACGCAGTCCCTCCAACGCTAGTTGTCCCAAAGCACGCTGGGCCCCTCCCCCTCCAAGCTTAGCCCTTTACCCCGCCTCCCTCCCAGGGTCCGCGTGGCGGAGCGCGTGCGCACTGTGGCCCCGTGGCTGCCTGTCTTCATCGCCGCGGCAGTGAGGAGAGGGGGCGGGGCTGTTTCTTTTGGAGCCCCGCCCCCTTTGGCCGGGCGTTCCTACGGCGCCTGCGCGCTCCCGCCCGGTCTCCATCTTGGAATTGGGAGGAAGAGGGAGAGGGAGACCCGGACGAGACCCGGGTTGTGCTGCGGCGAGAAGCTGAGACTGAGGAGGAGAGGGAGAGAGGGCCCCGGGACTGCCCTTAGCTACAATTTGCAGCCACCCTCAGGAGACAGAAAGAGAAGGGGACGAGGCCGGGGAGGGAGTGGGGGCTGTCACCCTCAGACCCTGACGTGAGAGGAGCCGTTTGGCCGGACGTCCTAGGGTGGGCGCCCTGTCGGTGGCCGGACACCTGGGGCTCTGGCCCTTCGGTCCCGAATTTGTGGGCTTGACCCCTCGCGTCTCAAATATCCGGGTGTCAGCCCCAAAGATTGAGATATTCGCGACTCAGGTCCCAGTCTCTCTAAACCTGGGGCTCTTGTTTTATAGGGTTTCAGATATCTGGGGTTCAGGGCCCCGCGTGCACCAGTATCTGGGGTTCATTCCCCACGCGTTCAAATACCAGGTTGAGCCTCCCTCGTTGAAATATCTGGGGTTCAGATCTCACAATCGGAAATCCGGGACTCAGCAACTGTCGCCCTCGAGGGGGAGGACTGGACCGCGAGGTCAGATCAGGTTGTCACCCCCTCCCCTCCAGGGGAGGCTTCCCGGGCCCGCCCCTCAGGAAGGGAGAAAGACGAGGAAGAGGTGGCAAGGGGAAAGGCCTCCTTGCCCCTCTCCCAGCTTAGCAGAGCCGCTGGAGGACCTCAGGAGGAGTCGGAAGCGCTGGGGCACCATAGTGACCCCTACCAGGTGAGACACGGGGAGCAGGGACGTGGGTCCCTGTGTCTAGCATTGATAAGAAAGGGTGCTCCTTTCTCAGAAGCTGGGCCTAGGTAGGCCCTTACCTCAGGATGGGGAAGCCCAGCTGGGCCAGTGGTCAGCCTCTGGCTAGCCTTGCCTTCCGCTGCCACCCTCTTCCCCTTCCCTTCATTATGTCTGTTTGATGGGGGACCTCAGATGACAGGGTTTCTGATGTCATCGAGCGTCACGCCCTAGGTGCCTGAGCTAATCCGGTGGCTTTACACCCTTCTGATCTCCCTTGTTCACTTTGCCCCTCACAGCTACCTCTTTCCCATGATTATTAACCCTTTTAACTGATTGTTCTGAAGTGTTGATTTCCTTGCCTCTCACCTCTATGATGGGTCTGTTTATCTGGTTTTTAGTCATGGTCTGGTTGGGTTTCTTGTCCTTTCAAGGAAATGTGTGTGTGCATTTGTGTTTGGGGGTGCCTGCCAGTATTTTCCCCCAGTTACATTAGTTACCTTCCAGCCTCTTGGCTGTGATCATATAAATAATCTATTTGTCAAGCAACCTGTCATTTACAAAGTGCTTTACAACTATTTTCTCATGTGACCCTCCCTTTACCCTTTTATTGCTATCTTCCCATTTTACAGTTGAAAATATTAAGGCCCAGAGAGGTTGCCCAAGGTCACTCAGTGGCAGAATCAGGATTTGAGTTGAGGTGAGATTTAAGAATGGGAGGAAGAAGAGCTTCCTTTTTAGGAGAGCTATACTCAGGAGCTCTGGCTCCTACCTTCTGCCTCATGGATTTTTCTCTTCACTGTGACCTTCATCTTTATTGTGATCCCAGTCTTTGGGCTGGGTTCCTTGGGAGGGCTCTCTCTTCTGACAGATTATAGCCATAGTGGTGTTAAAGCCAAGCTGCTGGGGTAGGGTGATCCCCAAAGTATTAAAGCCTTGTTATGGTGATCTTAGAGGCAGGAAGGGAAAAATCCATATGCTGGGTGTCTGTATAGTGTTCCTAAGTATGAGATTTCATTAAAAATTTCACAACAGAGCACTGGATGGTGTGGCTCAGTGGATTGAGCACCAGCTTGCAAACCAAAGGGTCACCAGTTCGATTCCCATTCAGGGCACATGCCTGGGTTGCAGGCCCTGTCCCCAGTGGGGAGGCGTGTGGGAGGCAGCCATACATTAATGTGTCTGTCCCTCTCTTTCTCCTTCCTTTCCTCTCTCTCTAAAAAATAAAGAAAGTCTTTGGGAAAAAAAATTTCACAAGAGACCTATGCTGTAATTCATTTTACTGAAGACAGGACAAAGTATAAGGATATTACTCAAAGCCCTGTTGCTGTACATTGAGGATGAAATGTACTACTGGTAGTGTAGAGACAGACACACTTGGATTTCCTCATCTGCAGAATGGAGATAACATTGTCCATTTTAAAAGGTGGTTATGATTTAGCACAGACCTTGGTAGTCACTCAAATGTTCAATGTTATTTGAGGAAGAGGCCTCCTGTGATGTGGCCTAGGGTTCTGTGGTGGCATTCTTGGTTGGGAGCTGCTAAAGAGGTCAAGAAGATTACTTTGGCAAGTTTTAAGCACCTGCTTTTGTGTGGGTATGTGGTGGGGGTGAGGGGTGCTTGGCAGGATTGCTGACAGGAGAATGGAGAAAGGGGCCTGCTTTGAGCAGCCTTGGAGCTGCTGAGGGCAATCAATCAATCTCCCAGGCAGTTCTGAGCCCTGTGCACCCTAGGGGCCCACTGGAGAAAGCTGGGCTTGCTCCTTGTCCTCCAGCTTCCAGTTGGGCTGAGATGGCAAAATTAACAACACAATAGGAAACAATGCATGACAAAATGTAATTACATGCTAAATTGTTAGGCTCTCTTAGAGAGCTAGGACTCTGCCCTGGGAGTCCAGCTCTGCTGAAGGCTTCTTTGTGCCTGAATTCCAACAAGTGCTTAGTCAGGAGTCACCTGGGATCCCCTTGGGGGTCTTGACTTTGATGAAGGAGCTTTCTCTGGGTGTTTGGGTGGGTGCTCTTGGAGCTCTCTTTAAGCACAGGAGTGGTCGGGGGAAGCTTCCTGTAGGAGGGAGCTGAGCTTGCTGTGAGTCGCTGAGAGAGTAATGAGCACACATGCCTTACTGGAGAGGAGAAAGTCCTCTTCTCTGACCTTGGAGAAGTCCTCTTTCCTTTCTGTGCCTCAGTGATCTTGTCTGTGAAATGGTGTCATGATCCTGTCCTGCTTATTTCATAGGGCTGTTTTAAATGCACAGTGGTAGGGGACCAGTTTTGGGAAAGTCACCCTTTCTGAGCCTGTTTACTCATCTGCAAAATAGGGGTAATGGTAATAACCTCATAAGGTTGTGGTGAGGACTGAATGAAAGGTAATACATCTAAGGTGTTGCTGCACATGCTTAATAAATGTTATTGGTATACCGTGAATGTCCTATACCTGTGTGTAATGCCTGTGCAATTGGAATGGACAAATAAGGCAGCTCAGGTCACAGGGAGGCCCCCAAAGCCAGATGCCATTTCTAGCCTTGTCCTTCCCGTTCTAGAGCTCCTCTCTGCCAGTGTCCCTAGCCCCTTTTTGAGAATGAGTCTTCTGGCCCTTCTGGCCCTTCTGGGCCAGTACCCACTTCTAACAATGGCCGGATTTCCACTACCTCCGGCCTGGCTATTTCCTGCTCTCTTCCAGGGTGTGAGAGGTTGAGGGAGGAGGGGGGGCCTCAACACCAAGGGGAATCAGAAGGTGCCTGGAAATATTTGGAGTATCGGACTTGTGAGACAGGACCCTTTGGGATTTGGGCTTCTGGCTGGAAGGCAAATTCTTTTATTCTTGAGGAGAGAAGTAAGGGTTGTAGGGAAATGGAACTTGTTAAGGGCTGAGGGGATTGGTGAGGATGTGTAGTTCCCAGTCATCTTAGCAGTTTTAGGGACTCCAGGGACTCTGGCCCAGCCCCATGCTCTGGTTGCCAGGGCAACTTCATTTTTTGGAGCTTTGATATTGTTCCTAATTCCCCCCCTGCCCTTTCTCAGCAGTGCCTCCCCCTCATCAGGGAACTAGGGAAGGAAAAGACAAACTTGAGGGGCCCCTTCCTCTCTCTGAGAGCCCCATCCTTGCACTAAGGGTCCCATTTTGATTCTCCAGGTCAGGCCCCACTCTCAGGGCCCTCAGGGGCCACCATGCCAGCTGGGGGCCGGGCCGGGAGCCTGAAGGACCCTGATGTGGCTGAGCTTTTTTTCAAGGATGACCCCGAAAAGCTCTTCTCCGACCTTCGGGAAATTGGCCATGGCAGCTTTGGAGCTGTGTACTTTGTGAGTTGAAGCTTGGGAGGGTGGGGTAGGGATGGGGACTGCATTCTTCTTCCTGTGGACTTCTAAACAGTCCTCTACAATATTCCACTACACCAGCCTTTCCTGCTTTCTCCTACTGTGCCAGCAAGTCTTCCCACTGCCCATTTCTCACTGGTGCCTTCACCCACCTTCTGGTCTGGTCCTCTAGGCCCGGGATGTCCGGAATAATGAAGTGGTGGCCATCAAGAAGATGTCCTACAGTGGGAAGCAGTCGAATGAGGTGGGTTAGGCTTAACAAGACTGGGTGGGGGCAGGAGACCCTAATCTCAGATGCAGCTGAGTAAGTATCTCTTCCCCTTGACCGCCTCCCAGAAGTGGCAGGACATTATCAAGGAGGTTCGGTTCCTGCAGAAGCTCCGGCATCCCAATACCATTCAGTACCGGGGCTGTTACCTGAGGGAACACACAGCTTGGGTGAGCTAGCCCCCTGACTCTGGTCTGATGTTTTCCCCCCAACTTAGGCCCATTCTTATCTTGGTCTAGTCTCTTAGGTGGGCCCCGTTCAGAGTCCTGGTGTTGGGATCTTGGGGAAGAAGGAAGTCTCTCCCATCCTCTTTAGTTCTCACACAAAGCCATGAGCAGCAGTGTCTGTCCAGACTGGTGTGAAGAGTGACATAGACTATTAGCAGTTAGAAAGGGGCACATGGGTTGGAGGAGATAGAGATTGAATGGGGCTTTGAAGGGACTCAGGTGGGAGAGACCCTGACTCTAGGGACTCTCCCACCCCCCATTTTCTCACTTGCCCTTCTTCCCTGTTGTTACCCTCTGGGCATTGTCTCAGTGAAGGATAGAGCAAGGCAGCTCTCCGTTTCGCATCTCTGCCCAAGGGAGATGGGCCAGGGGTGACCAATTCTACTGATCTCTGACCCTTGACCCTTCCTTAGCTGGTGATGGAGTATTGCCTGGGCTCAGCTTCCGACCTTCTAGAAGGTAAGTAACTTTGTCCAACAAGTGGGAGAAGGGAGAAGAAGAGAGAAGCTGTAGGGGAAATTAAGGGGAGCTTATTCCAGGCCCACCTTTGAGCTCCCTCAGTTTGATGTTTTTCCCTCACTCCCCAGTGCATAAGAAGCCCCTTCAGGAGGTGGAGATTGCAGCTGTGACCCACGGGGCCCTTCAGGGCCTGGCTTATCTGCATTCCCACAACATGATCCATAGGTACAAGCAGCACTGATGATGGCTGGGAGGGAGGAGGATGCTCTCTACACCACTCTTCATTCAGCTAGGCTACAGCCTTCTTCGAAACTTGGTACTAAAAGCCCCTACCCAGCCTTTCTGAGATGCAGGTCTTACTCCTGTGCTTTGCTTCTCTGGCAGGGATGTGAAGGCTGGAAACATCCTGCTATCAGAGCCAGGCTTGGTGAAGCTGGGGGACTTTGGCTCCGCATCCATCATGGCACCTGCCAACTCCTTTGTGGGCACCCCGTACTGGTGAGTGGGAGTGGTGGTGAGTGGAGAGAGCTCCCAGGATGTTGGGAGCAGGAGTTGGCAGGGTCTGAGAGGGTAGTTAGGTTAGCCTCTTTCTCCTGACCATTCTCCCAGGATGGCTCCGGAGGTGATCCTGGCAATGGATGAAGGGCAGTATGATGGCAAGGTGGATGTCTGGTCCTTGGGGATAACCTGCATCGAGCTGGGTAAAGACATCCTCTCTGTTCCTTCATCCTCTTTACACTCTCTTTCTCTTCCTATCTTCATACCATACCATCCTTCAAGATCTCCGAGCTTTTGTCCATTTTGATTCTATCCTTGATTCCCCAATGCAGACAGCTGTCAAATCCCACCAGTTCTTAAACCTAAAGATTTCATAGCATTTCTCCCTTCCTGTCTAATACTCTAGTCCTAAACCTTTTTTGAGCACTCACTGCATACCATGTGTGCCGTGCTAGTATATTCTAGGGATATAGCAGTAAATGAAGCTCTTGCCTTCATGGAACTTGCATTCAAGTTGGGGAAACAAGCATGTTTTCTTTCAATGTGATAAAAACTGAATGAGGGAGCTGGAGTGTGAACGCAGGTCTTCTGATTTCCATTCCAGTCTCCTTTAACTACCTGCCCCCTCTCACTTTCTCCCACTTGACCTTTCTCTGTAGCGGAACGGAAACCACCACTGTTTAACATGAATGCGATGAGTGCCTTATACCACATTGCACAGAACGAGTCCCCTGTGCTCCAGTCAGGACACTGGTAAAGAATTGGATTCCTGGGCCCAGGGGTTAGGCCACAGGTTAAGGCTGCCTGACTCATGCCTTCCTAACCCTTCCCTCACCCTCCTGTGACTACTAGGTCTGAGTACTTCCGGAATTTTGTCGACTCCTGTCTTCAGAAAATCCCTCAAGACAGACCAACCTCAGAGGTTCTTTTGAAGGTGAGGGCTCACTGGCCTAGCATTCTCCTAGGACTGTAGCATGTTAGAGCCACAATGAACCCCTCAATGGAAATAGTGATTTCCAGTTCGTTCTCCACCAAGAACTTCATTTATGAATTCCCACCCCCATCCCCACATCCCACGGATTCTGTGTTTTACTAGATTTTGTCTGCCAGGCTGCCTGTTTATTCATTAATTAATCATTTGTTTTCCCATCTTTTATTAACCAAAGATGTATATAATTGCCAGCCAGAGCTTCTGGTCAGCATGCAATTACCAGGGTTACCACACTGATCTGATGTAAATCGAGCCAAAAGCCTGTGTAGCCTTGTCATGGGTAAATGTATGATTTCCCTTAGATGTTTTTTGAGTTATCAAAAGTAGAGGGACCCCCACTCCCTTCACAGATCCATGGGGGCTTTAAGAGCCCTAGTTGGGAACAGATGTAGATTGTCTAGTTTGACGGGGGGTTATAATTGTGGGATACCTTATGAGGCCCAGGGAGGCTCCGTGCCATGCCCAGTCCATGCAGCACTTTGATAGAAGCCCTGGACTAGAATCCAGATCTAACTGTTCTTGTCTGTCAGCCATAGCTGAAGGAACAAGAGACTGGGCAGTAGAGATTGGGTGGTGAAAATTAATGTGGGAGGAGAGGTCGGGACAAGGCCAGCATCAGCTCATGCTGGGCATGGACCCCAGGGGAGTTGCCTCAGGCTAGAGGAATGCCAATACCCATAGGATGTTTAGGGTCAGGGGAGTGCTTGGCAGCAGTCTTCAGTGTTCTCTTTCCCCAGCACCGGTTTGTGCTCCGGGAACGGCCACCCACAGTCATTATGGACCTGATTCAGAGGACCAAGGATGCTGTGCGGGAGCTAGACAACCTGCAGTACCGCAAGATGAAGAAGATACTGTTCCAAGAGGCACCTAATGGCCCTGGTGCTGAGGCCCCAGAGGAAGAGGAGGTGACCCAGCTTGTCCTGCCACCCTTTACTACCCCGTTGTACTTGCCTCCTAGCAGCTGTTTGACCCCTTCCTTCTCTACTCCTCCTCATACCCAGTCTCCGTGTGCTACCTCCATGTATATACCCCTTATACTTCCCCTTCCCTGCCCAACAGCCTATGCCCTGTCTACAGGAGACGGAGCCCTACATGCACCGGGCTGGGACGCTGACTAGTCTAGAGAGTAGCCACTCAGTACCCAGTATGTCCATCAGCGCCTCCAGTCAGAGCAGCTCAGTCAACAGCCTAGCAGATGCCTCGGACAATGAGGAGGAGGAAGAGGAAGAGGAGGAAGAGGAAGAGGAGGAGGAAGGCCCTGAAGCCCGGGAGATGGCCATGATGCAGGAGGGGGAGCACACAGTCACCTCACATAGTTCCATTATCCACCGGCTGCCGGTATGCAGCTCGCCCTGAATAGACCTGACAATGGCAAGGCCCAGCCCCAGCCTTCCTGCCCAGGCTCTCCCTCCTAAGCATGATTGCCTCTCTAAATCTGACCGGGTCTCCAGGGAACTCCCTTTGGGCCCATTGGCATCCCCCTCTGAGCCTGGGGCATCCTTTCCACTTTCCCTCTAGGGTTCTGACAACCTGTATGATGACCCTTACCAGCCAGAGCTGACCCCGGGCCCTCTCCAGCCACCTGCAGCCCCAGCTCCCACCTCTACCACCTCTTCTGCCCGCCGTCGAGCCTACTGCCGCAACCGGGACCACTTTGCCACCATCCGTACTGCCTCCCTGGTAAGTGTAGCCATCTTCCCTCGGCCTGGAGGACCCAACTATCTGAAGTCCAGAAATAATTTTCTGCTTGTGGCACATGAGTAAGTCCACGTCCCACCCTCACTTTTGGTTGCTGTCTCTCACCTTCTCCTCACATAATTTTTTCTCCTCACTCTGACCCTGTCTTCTCCCAAAAGACTGTTTTGGTCACACTACTCAGTGTGGCCAGTCCCCTGGAAGTCACAGACCTTCAACATTGGGTGTTCCTAGCTTGGCAAACTCTTACTCCATTTTTATGACTGGGCTTAAGTAGCATCTCCTGGGGTGCCTCCCCAGGCTCCTGGCCACTCAGTGCTTTATATCCCTGTACAGTGCTGCTCCTGAACAGCATTGTGACAGATGTGCTGGCTTCTGTGCTTGGTGAGGGCAGGAGTAGTGTTCAGGTGTCTGCCTCATACCACTGATTGGTTCTCAGGCCCACACATATGACTGTATTTAATCCTTCAAGTTCCACTGGGAGGGAGAGGATAAGATCCCATTTGAGAAATGAGGCAGCCATGACTCAGAGGGCCTGCTTGCCCAAGTCACTTGCTCAAGCACCTTTAATGGTTCTCAAATTCTGTAAGCAGGACCTTGGTCCTTTCTTAAAATTAAGTCATAGCAGTGTTTTTCTCACTTGACAGGGAAAAAGGGGTAGACTTTTTATAAAACGTAGTTTTTTACTCATACTTTTAAGTAAACATCTAGATTACATTCCTTAGAGGCTATTGGTTGGTTTAGTATGTTCTTATGGTCTCTGCATGTAGTTGGTTATTTTGGTAGGACGACTCTTCAGATCCTGTTATGCTTGGTTCTTTGTGTCACTGTGCAAAGAAGTCTGATGTCCAGGGTATTGGCCATCTGGACTAATTTGGGGTCCCCTGACGTAGCCTTTTGACAATGGAACTGAGCTTAAACCTCAATGAGGACATCCAGGCCTTGTGTTCTTGTTATTCCAACATCTCATGGCCCAGATCCCGGCTCTGTACTTGGGCTATAATGGTCCTCAGTGTTTGCTGAAGGAGAAGGAAGCTAACACTTACTGATTCAAAGTGTTCTAGATACTGGTACGTATGTATCAAAGTTAATCTCCATGGCTCCTGTGAAGAGGTATCATTGCTCCGTTTAATAGATGAGGAAACCAAGGCTTAGCGACTTAACTTGCTTCAGGTCGCATGGTTAGTAAGTGGCAGAGCTGGGACTTGGGCCCAAGTCTCTGGTCACTCTTGTGAACCAGTCTGAATTGTTCCTACCTTTACTCCAGTCCCTGTGCTCAGCACCTTTTATTGTTTCATTCAGTCACATCAACTTGTGAAGTTGATTATATTTCCATTATCCAGTTGAGGTGGCAGGTTTAAGAGGTTATATGTGAGGAATGAATCAAACGAGAATTAAACCTAGAAATCTAAAACCCATATTCTTTCTCCATAGAGAATGAAGACTATATGTGTTAATAAAATGAAGACCAGGGCTGAGCCCTTCTTCTCATCCTCTCTCCTGCCCCAGGTCAGCCGTCAGATCCAAGAGCATGAGCAGGACTCAGCTCTGAGGGAGCAGCTAAGTGGCTATAAGCGGATGCGACGACAGCACCAGAAACAGCTGCTAGCCCTGGAGTCACGGCTGAGGGGTGAACGTGAGGAACACAGTGCACGGCTGCAGCGGGAGCTTGAGGCACAGCGGGCTGGCTTTGGGGCTGAGGCAGAAAAGCTGGCACGGCGGCACCAGGCTATCGGTGAGAAGGAAGCGCGAGCTGCCCAAGCTGAGGAGCGTAAGTTCCAGCAGCACATCCTTGGGCAGCAGAAGAAGGAGCTGGCTGCCCTGCTGGAAGCACAGAAACGGACCTATAAACTTCGGAAGGAGCAGCTGAAGGAGGTGGAGTAGGCTACAGCAGTGGGTAGGGCTTGCTGATGGGTAAGGCAGGACCTGATCACCCTGCTTTCCCCACTGCCCTTATCCAGGAGCTCCAGGAGAACCCCAGCACACCCAAGCGGGAGAAGGCTGAGTGGCTTTTGCGGCAGAAGGAGCAGCTACAGCAGTGCCAGGCAGAGGAGGAGGCAGGGCTGCTACGGCGGCAGCGCCAGTACTTTGAACTGCAGTGTCGCCAGTACAAGCGCAAGATGCTGCTAGCTCGTCACAGCCTAGACCAGGATCTGCTGCGAGAGGTAGGTCACCCCATTCCCCATTCCCCTCCAGGATCCCAGAAACCCCTTTCTATTTGACTCACGTGTGGTCGTCTTTTCCCCCTGCCTTTGTTTGGGTTATGGCTCTGCTTCTCTTGAACATCACTTTTGCGTCTTGTGCCCATCAGACAGACCCTGCTAGAGTTCCTTTAGGATTCTGTTCCTGGGCCAGCCAGGAGTTTGGCTCTTTTATGCCTCTCATCTACACACTTCATCTCCTAACCCTCAGCTCCCTCTGCCAAGGAATTCTGGGGCTCTTACTTCTTTGACACCAATAAGTCTTCCTAACCACACTCTGGACCCTACCTCTCTCTTGCTTTAGGACTTGAACAAGAAACAGACACAGAAGGACTTGGAGTGTGCGTTGTTGCTGCGGCAGCATGAGGCCACACGGGAGCTGGAGCTACGACAGCTCCAGGCTGTACAGCGCACAAGGGCAGAGCTCACCCGCCTGCAGCATCAGACAGAGCTGGGCAACCAGCTGGAGTACAACAAGCGGCGTGAGCAAGAGTTGCGGCAGAAGCATGCAGCCCAGGTTCGCCAGCAGCCCAAGAGCCTCAAAGTACGTGCAGGCCAGCGTTCCCCGGGCCTCCCGTTCCCCATTCCTGGGGCTCTGGGACCACCCAGCACAGGCACCCCTAGAGAAGAGCAGCCCTGCTTATCTGGCCAGGAGACAGTCCTGGACCAAAGAATTCTGGGAGAGGAGGAGGAAGCAGTTACACAGAGGAGGATTCTGGGAAAGGAAGGGGCCACCTTGGAACCAGAGGAGCAAAGGATATTGGGAGAAGAATCAGGAACCCCTAGTCCCAGTCCACAAAAACATAGGAGTTTTGATGAGGAAGTTTGGGGTCTTTCTGAGGTGGAAATAGAGGATCTTAGAGTCCCATCCCTGGCACCTCAGGAGAGGAACATTGTGGACCAGGAGGTGACCGGGGCATGGAGGTTGTGGGCAAAGGAGGATGGGAGCCTCCTGGATGAGGAATTTGAGCTTGGCTGGGTCCAGGGTCTAGCACTGACCCCAGTCCCTGAGGAAGAGGAGGAAGAGGAGGAGGGGACTCCAGTTAGGACCCCGAGGGATCCTGGAGATGGTTGTCCCTCACCAGACATCCCCCCTGAACCCCCTCCACTATATCTGAGGCCCAGCTCTGCTAACCAGTTACCTGGACTCCTGTCCCATGGCCTCCTGGCTGGTCTCTCCTTTGCAGTGGGGTCCTCCTCTGGCCTCCTGCCCCTACTACTTCTGCTGTTGCTCCCGCTGCTGGCGGCCCAGGGTGGGGGTGGCTTGCAAGCCTCACTGCTGGCCCTTGAAGTGGGGCTGGTAGGCCTGGGGGCCTCCTACCTACTACTTTGTACAGCACTGCATCTGCCTCCCAGTCTGTTCTTACTCCTGGCCCAGGGCACTGCACTGGCAGCTGTCCTGGGTCTTAGCTGGCGCCGAGGCCTTATGGGTGTCCCTCTGGGACTTGGGGCAGCCTGGCTTTTAGCCTGGGTAGGCCTGGCTCTACCTCTGGCAGCTATGGCAGCTGGGGGCAAATGGGTGCGGCAGCAGGGCCCTCGGATCCGCCGGAGCATCTCTAGGCTCTGGTTGCGGGCTCTGCTGCGCCTATCACCTATGGCCTTCAGAGCCCTACAGGGCTGTGGGGCTGTAGGGGATAGGGGTCTGTTTGCACTCTACCCCAAGACCAACAAGGATGGCTTCCGCAGCCGACTGCCTGTCCCTGGGCCTCGGCGGAGTAATTCCCGTGTTGCTCGACACCCATTAGCCCTATTGGCAAGGTTTTGGGCCTTGTGCAAGGGCTGGAACGGGCGCCTGGCACGGGCCAGCCAGGGTTTGGCCTCCCACTTGCCTCCCTGGGCTATCCACACATTGGCCAGCTGGGGTCTGCTTCGGGGTGAACGGCCTAGCCGTATCCCCCGACTGCTACCACGCAGTCAACGCAGGCTAGGGCCCCCTGCCTCCCACCAGCCACCACCAGGGACTCTAGCTGGGCGGAAATTTCGAACTCGTCAGTCCCGGGCCCTGCCTCCCTGGAGGTGACCAACTCTAGCTCTTCACCAGCCCAAATCTAGAGCATTGAGCACTTTATCTCCCACTACTCAGTGAGGATTCTGCAGTCCCAATCCCCCTCTCACCCATCCTTCCTCAGTATACTTCTCCACCTCCTCACCCACCCCATAGTCCTTCGGACCTCTAGACAGGCAGCCTCCTGCACTGTGGAGCTCACAAGTTACACTTTGTGTTCTCCTGAAGCTCCTCCCCCACCCTAAGTTATTGCTGTTCTCCCACTGTGTGTGTGCTCATCCTCACCCTCATCGACTCAGGCCTGGGGCCAGGGGTGGTGGTGGGTGGGAAGTCATGGTTTTTTTTTTTTTTTTTCTCTCTTTGATTTTGTTTTTCTGTCTCCCTTCCAACCTGTCCCCTTTCCCCCACCAAAAAAAAGAAAAAGACAAACACAAATAAAATACTGAGCGGAACTGTACCTTTGGCCCAGGCTGCCTCTGTCTGCTTTGTCCTGCCGCCTAGCCTCCCCGGTATGCCCCCAATCCAGACCCTTGGCCCCCAGTTTCATGACCTCCTCACCTCCATCTACGTTATCTCAACCCCTTTCACTCCTCAGCCTCATCCTCTCTGCCGTCATAGTTTTGTTGTATCATGACCACCACCAGCTTGGGGGTCTGGACCTCTAAGCTTTGACATAACTTCTTGGTCCCACAGTTCCCATTTGTGAATTCCTTAAGAGAGTCCTTAGTTTCCAGGTCCTTTTGTGCTCATCCCCTGCTTTATCTCCCAACCTGTTCCCAATGCGATTACCTTCTTTCTGGGAGCTGAATTTCTCTCCTGGCATCAGGCATAATCCTAGAAGGTTGGGGGATGGGACTGGAAACCCTATACAGAAGCGGGGTGGTGAGTTTGGGGGGCCAGGCAGAAAGTATGGGGGCCATGGAAATGGAATTGGTTGTGGGCTTGGAGTGGGAGCTGAGTGCATAAGGGACTGGCTGCAATGTGGAGATCTGGCCAGAGTGACAGCTGCTGGCCCGTTGAACTTGTCAGGCCCTTTCTGGCCACCACCTTTGCCCTATATGGGGCCACCCCTTCTTATCCACTTCTCAGCCCGGTGCTTATCCTCCTTCCCTCCTTCCCACCCACCCAGACATACTGAACCTGGGCCTTCTCTGTCTTTAGCTGTGTTACTCTTCCATGGGTGTGTTGTGTGACTTGGTTTTCTCACTCCTTTTATGCACATTCTATATCTGTTCACATACTTCTATCTCTGGGTCATATTTTCTCTTTGCATGGTCAAAACTTCTTGTATGCCCTCAGTACTGTAAAAATTCTCAGTTTTCTGTCCATGAACTCTCCTGCTGTTTCTTGTGAATTTCCTCCCTAATTCTGAAGATGCTCTTGGAACCTGTTTTACTTTCTTTACATCTTTTGCCCATTGAGAATCTTCCTGATCTCTCTCAACACAATTCCACCTCTCCATGTCTGTCTGTATACAGTTCCCCCCGCCCCCTCTGTCTAACATGTTTTCTGTTTCTCTCCCTCTCCCTGTCTCTGTTTCTGTCTCCTTTCCTCCTCTCTCTTCTCCCCTTCTCTCCTGATTGTTCCTCCTCTCTTCCTTCTCCTCTTCCTTCTCCTTCTTCTCCTCTTCCTCCTCTCCCCTGCCCCCGTTTCCCCTTGGTCCATCCACTGCATAGTCTAAGGAGCTGCAGATCAAGAAGCAGTTCCAGGAGACGTGTAAGATCCAGACTCGGCAGTACAAGGCTCTGCGGGCACACTTGCTGGAGACCACTCCCAAAGCTCAGCACAAGAGCCTCCTTAAGCGGCTCAAGGAAGAACAGACCCGAAAGCTGGCAATCCTAGCCGAGCAATACGACCAGTCCATCTCGGAGATGCTCAGCTCACAGGCGGTGAGGCCTGGGGTCCAGGGAGTGAGCATGGTGGAGGTTGGCCTCTATTTCCCACTTAGTTATGGGCAGTGAAAGTGGGGGGCACGTGGACATAGAGGGGCTTTTTGTTCCTGGGAAACTCAGAACTCTCCCACTGTTAGTATTCTGCACAATGGTTTTATTATCTCTCTTGAGTATTTTCTTAAGGTCTTGACAAAGCCAGCCTGCCTACTCTACCAAGAACCACCAAGGAAAGAGTGGCTATACTTTTTCTTGAGCCTGAGTTAGTTTAATGTGCGAAGAGGGAGCAAATCAAAATGCTTGTAGCCCTCAGGCTAATTTTCTCAGACTTCTGGAGGATTTTGAAGGTTGCTGTTCTAAAAGTGATTACACATAACACTTGAATGGGCCACTTAAAATATACACATGGTGTAAAAAGTAATGCTGTGTGTTGCCATTTTTCCACCCAGTGCTCTACCTCTCAGAGGTAACTTGTTAGTAATTCATTGTACTAGACTTTTTCCTATGCATATTTTTAAAGTTACATAAAATTTTTTAACAAAACTGAAATATAATTTAAATACTGTTCTTTAACTTTTTTTCCCACCTAATATTTCTTGGACACCTTCCCATGTCAGTACACATATCTCATTTTTTTAACAGCATAGGATTTTCCATGGTATGGATGTACCATAATTTATTTAACTCATCCCTTATTGGTGGACATTTAGGTGGTTTCCAGTATTTTGCTATTACAACGCTTCAGTGAACACCTTCGAGCACATGTGCAAGTATACCTTGGGGATAAATTCCTGGAAGTGTAATTGCTGTGTCACAGGGTATGACGACCTTTTATTTTGGTAGATGTTGACACTGGCTGCTTCTTGAAACCTTAGGGCCCAGGCCTACCTGGGGCAGGGGAGGATTGTGGGGGTGGGGAAGGAGGCCCCTAAAACTAGTTCTTCCTATTCTCCAGCTGCGGCTTGATGAGACCCAAGAAGCAGAGTTCCAGGCTCTTCGGCAGCAGCTGCAACAGGAACTGGAGTTGCTCAATGCTTATCAGAGCAAGATCAAGATCCGAACGGAGAGTCAACATGAGAGGGAGTTGAGAGAGCTGGAGCAGAGAGTAGCACTGAGGCGGGCCCTGCTAGAGCAGCGGGTAAGAGGGCTTGACCTCCAGGACAGAGTGGGGAGGGCAGTCCTCTCACCTTCACTGGACTCTAATATCTCTTCTTGGTGCCCCAGGTGGAAGAGGAGCTGCTCGCCCTGCAGACAGGGCGCTCTGAGCGAATCCGGAGTTTGCTTGAGCGGCAGGCCCGTGAGATTGAGGCTTTTGATGCTGAGAGCATGAGGCTGGGTTTCTCCAGTATGGCTCTTGGGGGCATCCCAGCAGAGGCTGCTGCTCAGGGCTATCCCGCTCCACCCCCTGCCCCTGCCTGGCCTTCCCGCCCTGTTCCCCGTTCAGGGGCACACTGGAGCCATGGCCCTCCTCCACCAGGCATGCCTCCCCCAGCCTGGCGTCAGCCCTCTTTGCTGGCTCCCCCAGGTCCCCCAAACTGGCTGGGGCCCCCAGCACAAAGTGGGACACCCCGTGGTGGAGCCCTGCTGCTGCTAAGAAACAGCCCCCAGCCCCTGCGACGCGCAGCCTCAGGGGGCAGTGGCAGTGACAATGTGGGCCCACCTGCTGCCGCAGTGCCTGGGCCTCTAAGCCGCAGCACCAGTGTCGCTTCCCATATCCTCAATGGTTCCTCCCACTTCTATTCTTGAAGTGCAAGGTGGATGAGCAGATGAAGGGGCAAGGGCAGGGGTGGGTGGAGCCTGATCCTGGAGGGCTGTAAGCTTGAAGCCCACCCAAGGGTGGGAAACAGGATGTTGGTTCCAGCTCTCCTCAAACCTCCTCATCTCATGAGCTTCTTGGGCTGGCCAGTGGCCCAGTGTCAGCTTGGACATAGATGCCTCAAGGCTGACCAGGAATCCCTGCCTCCCCACCATGGTGCCAGGGTCTCTCTCCATCACAGCCTCGGAAAAGGAGGGAGATGTGTGTGTGTGTCAAATATTCATCTAGTCCCCTGGGGGAGGGGAAGGGTGGGTTTAGACATAATTATATTCAGAGAACTATACTACCCCCTGCAATGGGGCCATGGACTTGGGGACACAAGGCCCTCCAGACCTGCAGTGTGGCAGAGCAAGTCTGGGATCTGGGGTGGGAAGAACAGGAAGAAAAGTCCTTCCTGCGAAAAAGGATCAGGATGGGGTCTTGGGGTCAGGATGCCTGGGTCTTTCCATTCCCCCATTGCCGTCTGACGTCCTGTGCCGTCTTGTCTTTTTTTTTTTTTTTTTTAAATTGAGATCCATCAGAGCTGGGGCAGGGGAACAAGGGAAGGACCTTGGAAGGGACTGCTCCCAGGTCTGGGGGCAGTCATGAGAGACCCTCCCAGCTACGGGGCTAGCACAGAGCCCCATGGCAAGCTTTTAATAAACTGTTAATTATTCTAACAGACCCAGGACTCACCCTTTCTGTCTGAGGTGTGTATTAAGGACTGTCCAGTGGCAGGTGATAGTGTTACATGTATTTAAAAAGAATTTATTGCGCTGTGTTAACTAAAACTTTCAGTGATTTTAATGACTTTGGGCATGACTGGATTCAGAACTTCAAAGGGGATCATTAGCCTTGTGGCCTCGGCTTCAAAGACTTTTAGAAGGTTCACTTCATGCTCAGACTCCTGGTAGCTCCAGGCTTACATCTTACCAGAAACCTCAACAGCAAGAATCTTGGCAAAGTCCTGAACTCACCCCTGCAATGCTGAAAGAGTTGGCCCATGGACTGAGAAGTGGCTATTTTCATAAGAGGAAGACATAAATACCAGCTGTCCCCAAGTTATTTCTTTTTTGCTTTACATTCGTAAGGCCAGTTTTTCAGATGCTCCTTCCAACTAGGCAGGAGGATCAGAGAGGCATGCTGGTCAGGCTGGAGGAACAATAATAGGAGCAACACTCCTCTGATAGAGCCTGAAGGCAGATTGGATGGCAGGATCTAAAAGCTGGGACTTCTTTGGAGAACCTGAGGAAAATTAAAAGGGAACCAGACTAGGGTTGGGCAGGACAGTGGCCACTTTCCAGCCTCCTGGCTCAAAGTACAGGAGGGTGAGAGTAGGGGATTAGTGTTGATGAGGTGATTCAAACACGCCTTTATTAAGTCTTAAATAAACCCCTAATAAGCACTTTAAACTGAGAACATGAAGCTGAGAAGTAGGATCCCAAACAACTGTGTCCCTAGGGGTTGTGAGTCTTGGGAGAAAGTGCTTCTGTTCAGCGTGGCCACATATTTGAGGGGTTGGTTGAAGGGCATGCTATGTGTATATGTGCTTTCTACAAATGTCTTAAGTTCCTCCTGGTAGATGAGGGAGCTCAATTACTCTCGCCATCACTGCTGATAATGCCTCGCATATGTGACCAGTCTGGGCGTGGGGGATGACACCTCTCTTCCTCTGAGTCCAGGGCCCGGCGGTATAGTTCCCCAGGAGTGGCTACTTCTGAAGGGTTCCAGGCTGTGCGCCTGCGTGGCCGACCTAGGGAAGGAAGTAGATAGTTGTCTGAGAAAGCCCAAGTGCCATCCTTTCCTGAGGAGTAAGAAGAAGCCCCCTCACCTGAACAGCTGATAATGTTAGTAATGTCCAAGGAAGCCACCTCAGCTGCCTCCTCACGCTGCTCCTTCAGAGCCCGACACTTCTCTAAAGAAGGGTTACCTGGGGCAGAAGAGGCTTGTGATACTCTCCTCCCCAGCAGCCAAGGTCCTGTCCTGCAGCCCCCACAGCATACCCGGCCTCACCCTTCATGCCCAGAGCTTCCAGCTCTGCCCGGAGGATACACAGGCGCTCCTTGCGTGAGCGGCAGGAGCCCAGGAGTTTCTTGTAGTTGCGATGGGCTCCACAGGCCCGAATATAGCGCTTTAGTCTCATCACAGCAGGGTGGTCCTCACCATGATGACCAGCCTAGCAAGGAAAGAACCGCTGAAGGCCAAGCCTTTTGGGCTCGAAGCTGGGTCTCCCTCTTCCCTTAATTGTGGCCTCCCACTCCATCTTCACCCTCACCTTCCTGCCTTTGGGTTCTGGACTGCCATTTGAAGAGGAGGAGGAAGAGCTTCGTGTCCTGCATTTCTTGGAGCTCTTCCTGTAAGAGCGGTTCTTCCTTTCCCCCTTGAGAGTCACCCCTGCCTCACTGTCACTTACCTCCCTCTCCGAGTCACTTGCCTCACCATTGGCTGTCTTTCCACTTTCCACTTTGGCCGACTTTCCAATGCTTTTAGAAGCTGATGTCAACTTCCTCCATCTGTCTTCCTCATCTTCCTCACTGCTTCCACTCTGTCTTTTGCCACCCTTCCCCTGAGTTCTATCCTTGCTCTTCCTCTGCACTAGGAGCTCATCATCTCCCCCACTGTTATCCCCACTGTCTGCTGCTGCTTTTTCCTTCTCTTCCTCTTTGTCCCTGCTGTTTCCCAGCACTCTTGCTGCTCTGCTTTTCTGCTTACTGCTCCTCTCCTCCCAAGCTGACTTTTCCCCTCCACTGCTTGAAGCTCTGGGTTTCCAATCCTCCTCCTCTTCCTCCCTGTTCTCTTTCTTGGCTAGGGTCTCTTCCTCCTCACTCTCCTTTTCACTTTCCTGGTGGCGTTTAGCACCTTTGTTTCCTGTCCCCTGGGCAGGTTCCTCCTCACTGTTCTCATTCTCCTCCATGACCTGCTTCCTACTGGCTGAAGTCTCACCTGATGCCTGCTTGTTCTTAATTGTAGTCTTCCACCCCACCCTCACCCTCCCACCTTTGGGTTCCAGACTGTCATTTGAAGAAGAGGAAGAACTCTGTATCCTGCTTCTCTTGGAGCTCTTCCTATAAGGGCAGTTCTTCCTCTTGCCCTTGGGGACCCCCTCTGCCTCAATGTCACTCACCTCTGTCTCCAAGACACTTGTCTCCCCATTGGCTGTCTCTACAGTGCGTTTCGTAGCTGATCTCAACTTCCTCCATTTGTCTTTTTCATCCTCCTCACTGCTTCCACTCTGCCTTTTGCCACACTTCCCCTGAGTCCTGTCTCTTGTCCCAGGTTTCTTCTTAGTCCTACCCTTGGACTCCTTTTCCCCATCCTCTTCCTCACTGCTCTCTTCTTTCGAAACCTTATTTGTTCTAGCAGAGCTTTCTTCCTCCTCCTTACAGCTCTCCTTCATCACCTCCTTCTCTAATCCAATCTTTGCAGTAAGGTCCCTCTGTTGTTCTTCCCCATCACTGCTCTCTACTGTTTTTGAAGCTTGCTTTGGACTGACTATTGCTGCCATCCCATTCTTTGCTGGGGGGCTGACGCAGTCTGGACTGGAGGTTGCAGTGCTGAGCTCTAGAATGTGGAGAGAAGAGAAGGTTGGGACAGGTTCCTCCTGTCCCTTCTCCCTCCACTTGGAATAGGTTCCTCAAACTCTACTCTGACAGATGCAGACAGCTATCAATCCACCCTTCCTGGTTCCTGACTCACTGGCCTTGCTCTCATCCGGTGCCTTAGGACAGGGGTGTCCAATCTTTTGGCGCCTCTGGGCCACACATTAAATATATTGTGACATGTAATCACAAAAAAATCAGTGTTTTAAGTACATTTACAATTTTGTGTTGGGCCACATTCATTGCCTTCCTGGGCTATACACAGGCCACAGATTGGACAGTCCTGCTTGAGACATAATACACACACAGTAAACACTCTGAATGAACCAACTATGCAGAAGGCACTAACCTGACTCCGAATTCAAACGGAACCTTTTTCTCTCTGGTTCTTTGCAGGGGGTGGGAGGCCTCCTAGCTTCCTTGGCAAGGTCTAGCTCTTCTTCTCTGGCACCTGCTTCATCCACCTGTTTGTGCATCAAAAGAGCAAAATGTATCGAGGCGGTGTTCTGCCACACCCCCTCTCGGGTCACTACTCCTTGGCAACAAACCCTGTCTCCCGTGATGGGGGCTCGGCGCCCACACCTGCATCTTTAACAGTTCCTCCTCCACTAGCCGCTTCAGTGCATGTTTCTCCGCGGGATTCAGGTGGTCGCGGCCGGTGTGAGACAAGAACCTCTGCCTCACGATGGAGTGCGTGAGCGTGCTGCGGAGACATGTGTCAAGGCGGAGACCTCGTCCCGCCCCTGCCCTTTCCAACCCCAACCCCAAACCCAACCCCCAGTGCACCTAAGGTCCGGGCGGCCTCCGAAGAAGCTACGAGTGAACTGCTGCATCTCGTTCTCCCGCGCCATTTTGCTCCAAATGGGATTGGTGGCTCCCGCCAGTTTCTTCTCGGCCTCCGTCAGCGCGTTTGCACGCGCTTGCGCACGCGCAGTGTCATAGCGCAGTGAGGCACGGGACTGTTGGGTTTCAGTCAAGGGCTGCTTGGACCCAGTCCTTTGCTAGACAAAACTTGCTTTTCCGGCAGTTGGAGGGTCTCGTGGCCCTTCCCTTTTCTTAGAACCAATCAGTTTTTTTTTAAATTCTCGTTAGAAACTGATCTGGCGCCTCAACCTTTGGGTGTAACGTAATCAATCCGCGACGTTGCCTCCATCCGTGGTCGCGGGACAGCTAGGCCACTGTGACTTCGAAAAACAGAAAAAGGACATCTCTACTGAAAACTAGGAATCCCCGGGGGACAAGTCTTGTGGCTTCCAGTCGCTGAGCACATTTAGAATCACTAAGGACGCCTTCCAGCCTCCGCCATCCTTGCGACATCATTGCCTCCCAGCGACACCATTTTTAACGTAGCATCTCGAAGCAAGATTTCTCTTCCGTTATTGCCTGGGACGGCTGCCAGTGTGGTTACGATCCCTGGGCGCGGGGTACGCCGGGAGTTGTAGTTCCAGCTGATAGTTTTACCTGGTCTCCGGAAGCGAAGGCGGGAGAGGCTGAGATAAACCGTCTGGGGTAGCGGGACTCCAGTGCTGAGGCACTGCTACCGGGGCAGATCATGAACGGGCCGGCGGACAGCGAGGTGGACTACAAGAAGAAATACCGGAACCTGAAACGGAAGCTCAAGTTCCTCATCTACGTGAGTGATGGGGGGGCGGTGGGAAGGGGTGAGCTGTCGCGGGGTTCCCGGCCCCTTTACGGGCCACCGCCCACTCAGTGCGCACCTTGACTGTGATACAGGAACACGAGTGCTTTCAGGAGGAACTGAGGAAGGCGCAAAGGAAATTGCTGAAGGTGTCCCGAGACAAGAGGTGAAACGTTGGGTGGAGGAGCGAGGGGGAGAAGGGAGGCCTGCGGGTAATGAGGCTCCCGTGGCTCAACTTTCGGACCCCATTCGGGAATGGGGTCACAGAATGCATGATACCTGTCCTGGGGCTGTTGCTAAGATCCAGCGGGCCAGCTAGAAGGGATAAGGGCCCAGAACACTGTTGAGGTTTCACTAAATACTCTTGTTCTGCCTGCTTCTTTCCTCAGTTTCCTCCTAGACCGACTTCTGCAGTACGAGAATGTGGATGAAGACTCTTCTGGTGAGCAAGGTCATGAAAAATTGGTGGAGGACATGGTTCCCGGCACTTCAGCAAGCTTTGTGGCCCCTCCTTTGAGGCCGTGGAGACTGATAACAGTTTCCAGTGGTTCTTAAGCGTAGTTGCTTGCCCTCCACCTCTACCATTCTTTCAGTCAAGTATTGAACATCTACTATGTTTTAATCACTGTCCTTTGCACAGGAGATACTGTAGTGACCAAGGGAGATGAAATCTCTTGGAATGTGTATTCTAGTTGAGGGTAATAAATAAGCAAGAAATTAGGATTTTAGATTTGAAAAGAATAAAATCAGGATTAGGTGGTAGTGATTGGGGTAGACCAGGGATTGATAAACTTTTTCTGTAAAGGGCCAGATAACAAATATTTTAGGCTTTGCTGAACATACAGCCTTCATCACAACTACTCAGTCCTGCTGTTGTAGTGCAAAAGCAGCCAAAGGTGCTGATGTAAATAAATGAGCATGGCTATGTTTCAGTAAAACTGTACTTGTGGACACTGAAATATGAAATTCATACAATTTCTATGTCGTAAGATATTTTATTTGGGGTTTTTTCCCTAGCCATTTGAAAATGTAAAAGCTATTCTTAGTTTGCAGACCATATAAAAGCCAATGGCAGGCAATATCTCAATGGAGTGCTCAAGAAAGGTCTGTTACAGAAAGTAGTGTTTGAGCCGGGACCTACATAAGAAGAAGAGGCCAATCTTAGAAGATATAAGTGATAAATGTCTAGGCAGAGGGAATAATAAAGTGCAAATACTCTGAGGTAACAGAAGACCAGGTTGTCTGAAGAGCAGAAAGGCTAAATATATAAAGCAGTGCTTTCAAACTTTTTTTGAGACACTGTTTACAATCAGTAATATATTTTCCATCACAACCAAGTTCCTAAGTACATACTTACTTACAAAGCAAGAATTAATGAAACAATGTTAAGATCACTGTACGCAACTTTTTCTGATACTTTTTAGGCTGCTTTTTCTTTATTTCATTGGGTGTTGGTTGCAAACCAATAAATTGACTTCATGACCTACTAATGAGTTAAGACACACAGTTTGAAAAAGCCCTGCATTTGGCATTTGTGTCCCTGTTCCAGGGTAGGTCTGTCAGAAGCCTTCTGACATACAGTCACCTCTCTCCGTGGTACCCTTAAACATTTGGTCTAGAGCAGGGTCAGGAAACAACATTCAGCCAAGCTGCTTGGTTTTATAAATAAGGTTTTATTGACACACGTAACACCATTTACTTATGTATTATAGGAAGATAGTAGATGATAAACAGGGTCAGAGAAGTAGGTAGAAGCCAGCACATGTAGGTCATGGCAAAATGTTTGGCTGTATTTCTCATCGCCTTCTTGTTCCTTCCCTGAAGTATTCCAATTAACTCCCTGCTGTAGGGGGATTTCAGGATAGGGAGCATGAGGGAACCAGCATGTTTGTGGTCAGTGTGATAAATCTAAGGAGTAAGAGCTACATATGTAAGCCACCACTTACATCCTGGAGAAGCCCACAGTCCGCTACGGAAATACCCACACGTAAAACATTTTAGCACAGTGTGAAGAGAATCCTGACAAATGGGAGTAGAGCTGTAAAAGAGCCAGCAATTAACTGGGCCTGAAGGATTTCGGGAGACTTCTTAGAGAGGTGGCATTAAATTGTGCTTTTTTCCTTTTTCAGTTCCAGTTCACATGTAACATTATATTAGTTTCAGGTGTGCAGTGGTGATTCGACATGTATATTAATTTTCTTTTTAAAGGGTATATATGAGCCAGGAGATTGATAAAGGCATACATCACATCTAGCAGTTGTCAAATGAATGGTGGACCTTCTAAGTGGAGGCACAGAACTGGGCAATAAAATTTTTTTTTGAGGAAATTGGTTGGCATGATGTGACGTGTACAGTTTGGTTGGGAAGTCAGAAAGGTAGGTTGAGGCCTCATTAAAAAGCATTTCAGATGTGATTAGGTTTGTTTTAGGTCATTCTGGAGTTGGAGTGGATAGTGTGCTATAGGAGTGCTGAGGTTGCTCAGGTGATTTTGACACCACAAGGTGATGGCTTGACCTTGTGATAGTTGGAATGGGAGGCAATGGATAAAAGTAGGAGAAATTTGAGAGGGAGATTAACAGGACTCTACATATAGGGAGTGGAACAGAGGTAAGAGATGAAGGAAGCTTAAAGACAAATATGGAGAGTGACGTAATATGTTCAAGGGGTCAGTCGAATACCTGGGTTCAAGTCCAGCCCTACAAATTACTCTCAGCCTCAGTGACCTCATGGAAAGTGAAGGTGAGGTGCTCACCTTCCTTCCTGGATGGTTACAAAGACGAGGAAGGGTAGTGAATATAAAGTGTCTGGTCAGAGTCTGGTGCGTAGTAAGTGCTTGACCTATGTGCTGTCGTGAAGGAGCTTGGGCAGGAAGTGTTTATAGACGTCAGTTGTAAAGCACATTTTAAGGAGCTGGGAAATGTGTAGGCTCCCCAGATAGCTGTGTACTGTACACTGACTGGAGAGTCAGATTCCTTGGAGCCCTTCCACAGAGTTGAAATTATATACTCTGAGGTAGACAGGAACCTCCCCCACTGACCTGCCCTCCCCCCTCACAGACTCAGATGCCACTGCATCTTCAGATAACAGCGAGACAGAGGGGACACCCAAGTTGTCAGACACGCCAGCCCCCAAGAGGTGAGAAGAAGCCATTATTCTTCTCTGGGGATGGGGTTGGGGGACATCTGGGCCTCCTAGCTGCCTCTGACCCCCTCTCCTGTCCTTTCTCCAGGAAGAGAAGCCCTCCGATGGGGGGTGCCCCCTCCCCCTCCAGCCTCTCTCTGCCTCCTTCAACAGGGTTTCCCCTTCAGGCCTCCGGGGCCCCCTCCCCATACCTGAGCTCGGTGAGTTGGGGTCAAGGATTGGAAATGGTAACTGCGATACCTGGGAAGAAGGTGGGCATCATCTGGGCAGAGGGGCCAGGCCTCAGAGTGAAGCCAGTCCAGCTCTGGGGACATCAGTCTGGGTGTGGCCAGCAAGCATCCCTTAGAGGGGTGTGAGTCAGGGCTGCCCAGTTCTCTCTGGTATAGAAATGGGGGACATATGGCTGAGGAGAGCAGACCCCAGGACAAAGTCCTGCTGCTGTCCCATCCCCTTCTGTTCTCAGGAGCCACACTCATCACCATCTCTTGTTTTTCCATTCTTCTTCCTATTTGCATTTTTCCCCTTCAATCCCCACCCATCCATTCCATTTCCCATCTCCATTCCCCCACTCCCACCTGCAGCTGGCTTCCCCCCCCTACCCCCCATTCCCTTCTGACTACCTGGCCCTGCAGCTGCCCGAGCCCAGCCCCCTGAGGCCCAAGCGGGAGAAACGGCCCCGCCTGCCCAGGAAACTCAAGGTACCCTGATTTGGGGATGTTAGGGAGGGGCCAGAATGGCAGGAGGATAGCCCTTTGAGGGAGGCTCAAGACGGGCTGGGGGCCTGTCCAAGAATTCTGAAGGACTGATTTGGGGCTGCTGGGGGCCCAGCCCAGGGCTAGGCATTGAGGGGTGGGCTAGAGAAGCCCTGGCTCACAGGCTTGACGTGGAGATAAACCAGAGGCAGAACCAGCCTGGGGGACTCGGTAAAGATGCCTAGGATCCTACCCTTACACTGCTGCAGTGTGAGTGGGGGCCAGGCTCATTTTCACAGGTGTTCTATGGTGCCAGGCAGCCCCAGAGGGAGGGGTGGAGTTATGGGACCTAGATTCAAGTTGAGGCTGCACAAATTAAAACTATGGGACGTTGAGCAAAGGCTCTTTCACTCTCTGGGTCTCAGATTCTGTGTCTATAAAGTGAGCAAACTGCATGTCGTCAACAAGTGTTTACAGAGTGTCTGCTATGTGCCAGGCTCTGCTCTGGGTGCAGCAGATGCAGTAGTGAACAAAGCAGACAAATCTCTGCTTTCGTGGGGCTGATGTTTTAGCAAGATAGGCAGAAAATAGCAAGATAAGTAGGTATTAATGCAGAAAAATGAAGTCAACTAAAGAGGATGGGATGCACAAGAGTAGATGGGGGCTGATACTTATGGTTGGATGGTCTGGGATGTTATTTGGTCAGAGACTTAAACGATGAGAACAAGCCAGATGGCTTTCTGGGCAAGTGTTTCAGTCAGAAGAATCACCAGTGCAAAGGCCCTGGGGTGGGCGGGGCGGGGGTGCATATTTGGCTTGTTCAAGGACCAGGAAGGAGTCCAGTGTGGTTGGATGACAGTCAGAAGGGGAGAGTGATCAGAGAGCAGATCAGGGAAATAACTGAGGGGCACGACTGTGTAGGGGTTTATAGGTGTGTGAAGACTTTGGGTTGCACTACGAATGAATATGGAGCCTTTGGAGAGACTGGGCAGAGAGAGAGAGACTCTGATCTGGTTTACATGGTAACAAAAGTGCTGACATTGCCATGTGGAGAACAGATGGGAGAGGGAGGGGATTGGGTCCGGACAGAAATTGGGAGACCAGTGAGGAGGCCACTGCAGTAAATCAAACAGCAGTAGAGAGGGTGAAAAGTGGATCACAGGTCTGTTTCAAAAATGAGCTTCAGGAACATCAGTGTGGGCTATGAGACTGAAGTCAAGGATGACACCAGGGTTTTTAGCCTGAGCAACTGGAGAAGTAAGCACTGGGAGGAGCAGGTTTGGGAGGGAGGATGAGGAGTATGGTTGTGACTTGCTGAGATGCTATCCGGAAATGCCAACAAGACAACTGAGTAACATGAGCTTGGGGCCCGTGGGGTACATACTTGGAAGTCATCAGCATGGAGGTGGATGCGATCAGCAGGTGAGAGTATGGATGGAGAAGGGAAGAGGTCTGCGCAGTTAGCACCAGAAGACAGGAGGACACAGAAGGCACAGTGCCCTGCCAGCTGAGTCAAAGTGGAGTAGGTACCAGGATGGACAGCTCTCAAGTTGGGTGGACTGCTGACTTAAGATTCTGGAGCCAGAAGTGAAGTGGGATGCAGTGTTTATGGTGGTGCCACGTGTGGGTTCTAGGGTTTGTATCCCAGCTCTGCCACCCACTCCCTGTGTGACCTTGGCCCTTAAGTCTGAGAAATGGGTAGGTAGGTAATGGGTGATATCCTGATCCTTTGCTCCACTTAGCAGGCAGGGTTTTTGCTTCTGGCCTATAGAGCAGGATGGTGGAGATGGCATAGGTCAGCAAAGCCTCGAGCTGATGGATAGACGTGTGGTGTGGTATGGGCATGGTAGTTTGAGGTTTTCGAGATGTTGGGTCTTATAGTAGAGGAGTGTAGGGGAGCTAAGTTCTAGACATACAGGAGAGAAAATATTCGTAGGGAGAGAGTCCCAGTCAATTGCTGTGTTTGGGCAAAGGGATAAATCGGGGAAGGCCTCAAGAAAGAGGTAGCATTTTGAGCACAGGGTAAATGAGATTTGGATATCACAGGCTGAGGCAGTGGTGGAAGACAAAGTTGTCTGGGCTGGAGCAGGAGCAGTAAGAGAGAACTACTTTGGAAAGAAAGATAAGATAGGGTAGGATCAGAAAAAGCTCTGATGCCCAGAACCTGGAGGGTCTGTAAAGGCAGTGGGGGTCATTGAAATTTCTGGGTGACTTGATGTGAGGAGACTGGGGGGAGCAAGTCTGAGGAGAGGAGGGAAAGCTGTAAAGACTGAAGCAGGTCAGTTAAGAGCCTGGGCCTCAGTCAGACTTGGCTGGGTTTGAATTCTGGCTCCTCGTGTGACTTGGGGGTGTTATTTAACTTAAGCTTTCTTGTCATGGGGTCATGGGGTCATCGTCTTGCTAAAAGGAGTTAAGGGATGGAAAATTTACCCCAGTGCCTACTCCCTAGTAAGCCATAGAGAAACATTAGCTGCTGTGGGTCACCTGAGGAGGCCCTGGAGTAAGCAGAAGCGTGTTGGGACATGGGAACTAGAGTAGGGATGAAGAGTAGGAGCCAGCGGAGGGGACAGTCCTCGTGTTGCTATTTTTTTTCAGCTGTGCATGTGTGTCTGCTGCTACCTACACAGGCATGCCTGGTACTGGGTGTAAGGGTGCTGTTCAGAGCTGAGTCTGAAAAAAGACTCAGTCCTGGCAGACACTGTACCCTGAGGTGTTGGCCCTGATTAAAAACCCATTCTGGCCTTCCGTGCCACCCCAGGAACAGCAGTAAGGGTGGGGGCTCCTTGAGAAGCAGAGAGTAGGCCCTGAGGGCTGAAGGGGTTAAAGCAGTCACAAGGGCCACTGTGAAAGCCACACATAAGCATATCCTGCTAACCTGGCAGGGGCGGGATTGGAGGGTGGGGCAGGACAGAGGCCACTTCCCAGCTTCAAAGGACAAAAGCAGGACTTCTGACAAATAGAAAAGAACATTCCAGGTGGAGAGACTGGCCCGCTATCAGGCACACCACTGCCTGTCCCAGGGGCAGTAAGGAGCCTGGGGCCCTCAAGTGGAGGAATGAAGAGCTCAGGTTTGTGTTTTAGAGAGCTCACTCAGGCTGCAGTGTGAAGGAGGAGCTGGATCTGGGACAGGCTGAAGGCAGGGAATCCTGTTAGGAAGCTGGTACCATAGTCCAGGTGAGCTCGGAGGAGGGCCTGACCCAGGCCAGTGACTGTGGGGATCCCCAGGAGGGGACCAGCCCAGATCTAAGGAGCCTCACATAGCTGCAGGGAGTAAAGACCCTAGCACACCTTCCACCAAACCAGTGAGGCCCACAGTAGGAGGAAGGAGTGGGGGGCTGGTGGTGGCAAGTGGTGTTGGAGGTGCCCAGAGGCAGGCAGACAGGCAGGCACTCCAGGCTTATTCTGACTCTGGCTCTCAGGGACAACTGCTATCACAGGGGCTGCTGCGGTGCCACCCTAGTGAGGGCGGGGCCCAGCATTTCCCTCCTGGTTTCCTGTGAGCCTCACCACCACCCTCATCACCACCTCCATCACTACCCCATACCCCCAGGCACTTGCTGGTTTGAGACTATGAAGGGGCTAAGGTGGGCAGGCCTCCTGATTCCAGCATAGCTGGCCCAGCTGTGTCCAGTACCCCTTGAATGAGCTTTTGCCCCTTCCCCATCCCCCAGCATTGCCTTAAAGGGGCAGTGCCAGCCTCCTGGAGATCCCATTCCTCCCTGACAGCCCTTCCCTGTGTTTCTTCCCTCCTTGCTGCAGATGACGGTGGGACCCCCTGACTGCCCTGTGGGAGGGCCGCTGACCTTCCCCAGCCGGGGTTCTGGGGCTGGGGTGGGGGCAGCCCTGGCCCCACTGCCACCCCCTAAGATGCCCCCTCCCACAATCCTGAGCGCAGTCCCTCGGCAGATGTTCAGCGATGCAGGCAGCGGGGATGACGCCCTGGACGGGGATGATGACCTGGTGATCGACATCCCGGAGTGACCCCTACCCCCCGCCCTAGCCCCTGTCTAGCACCCCCTGTGTCAGCACACATGAGTCCCGAGCTTCCACAGAGACATTTATTGACACCCAGTTGCCATGCTGCGGCCACTGACACAATCAGAAAAGGTGTAAACATGCACAAATGTCCCCGGGAAGGGGGGCCCTCACCGGGGAGGGCAGGGGTCTGCCCTCACATCCTGGCCCCATCCTGGGGGCAGTTATTTTAAATGAGTGGCTGGGAACACCTGCCACCTCTGGGAGAGGCGGAGACCCTGTGGTGTGCCGCCCCTGCCCTCCCCTTGTCTGTTTAAAAGGGCAGCTGTACAGGGCTAGGTGTTATGTTTTGTTTTTGTTTTTTAAACGAAGATTCTTTATTAAAGGAGCTGCTCTGTTTTGGTTTTTGTCCTTTTGTTTTTCAAAACTTTGTCCTCCTTCAAACCCCCCCTAATCCGACCTCCTCCCTGTGGGTGGAGGGGACGGGGCAGCATGGAGAGGCAGGAGAGAGGAGCAGCAGCGGGCCTGGGGCGGGGCCCTGGCAGGACTCCAGCTGCAGGTGTGCACAGGCTGGGTGGTTTGCGTATCTGCATGTAGTAGCGAGTCAGGCAGGAGGAAGTTTGCATATGTGAATGTAGATCTTCACGGTCCCTCACAAGAAGACAGACCCACAGTCACAGAGACTCTCACAAAATAAGACAGGTAGTATGGGGTAGGGCATCCACCCCGTGTAAACGTGCAACACACTCGTGCGAAGGTTGGGTACGGAACCCGGCCCCAAGAGGCCAATGCCAGGCAGCTGCTCCCACCGCTCAGGCTGAGGGCAGAGCCCCAGCCGCAGGAGGCAGTTCGCTGGTCAAGGTGTGCCAGCGCTCCAGGGCTGTGTCTGGCTGCTGCAGACAGTCACTCCAGTGCTTCCGGGCCTCTCCCCGGGCACCTGGCCCCAGGGACACACCACCTGTGGAACAGTAGAGGCAAAATCAGGGCCCCATCTCATGCCAGCCAGCCTTCCACCACCACTGCCCCGTGGGCTCCTTCCTCACCAATGAAGTCGTTGGATTTGCCAATGTCATAGTCCCAGACTGTGACTTCCAGAGTCTTGGTGGCCAGAGCTGAGAGCTCCATCTCATAGAAAAACTCCTGGGACAGGGCAAACCATCCCTTCCATGAGGCGTTGCCCTACCCCATCACCCCCAACACCGTGATTCCGTCTCTGCCCTATTTACCTCATTAAATTCTGGGTTGAGAGTCTTCTTCTTCACACCTGTTTTATGCTTGGATTTCTTATCCACATCCGGCCTCAGGTACCTGCCAAGGAGGTGGGGCAGGGGTGAAGGAGCTGGGTGGTCAGGGATAAGCCAGTCTGCAGAGGAGGATGAGGCAGGGGTCAGGCTCCCTGGGGAGGGGAGGGCTAGCCTCAGGGCAGAGGGAGGGCTCACGTCTTGACATAAGGGTCAGAGTAGCCGTTGACATCCATGGCAGCCAAGTGGGCACAGCGCACGATGCCCACCAGCAGCCCCCGGCGAGGTGAGCTATAGCTGAGGCTCAGCAGGATGCGCCCTCGCTCTTCCAGCAGCCCAGGTCCCTGTTCCACCTGCTCCAGCTTCAGGGCAGACACAGAGGTCAGCCTGCATCTTTACCACCTCCCACCCAGACTGGTGGTCCCTGTGAGGTGCCTTACCTCCTTCAGGTAACAGGAGATGCCCCTCAGTGCCGCCGACATGGAAGAGGGTGAAGCCAACTGAGAGGGCAAAGAAAAGGTTCTGGAAACCTGGCCTCCCCAGAGCCCCCCTCCCCTTGGCACCCTACAGTCCCACACGGACCGGGACCTGGCGCTCGAGGCAGATATTAAAATGCTTCTTCTGTGAAGGCTTGAGGCGGCGGAGGGGTACACGGATCTCCCCGATGAACTCATTGTGGCTCAGCTTGTCCTCATCACACACGGAGATCCTGGCGGGGAACTGCAAGGTCAGGGCCCCTGGGGTGCCTGAGCCCCACTCCAGTGAGAAAGGACCTCTGATGGAACCCTGAGCACCTAGGCTGGTCTTGATCTGCCTTAAATACTCTACACCTCACCTGTAAAATGGGCTGCCTCACAAGCTGTGCAGTGAGCACCAGGCCTGGCATCTCAGAAGGATGCTTCGATTCGCCCTGTTTCTCTGCCCCTCATTTGACAGCTGCCCAGCCTGTGCCTGGTCCATCGGGATCTGCTCAGCTGCTTCAGGAAGCCCTCGCAGATCTTGGGGACCCTCCCTATCCTTCATTCAGGGCCTGTGGACAGGATCCTACTGAATGTACGTAGGGTGTATGTTGGTGGATGCAGGTCACAGATTCAGGATGTAAGAGCTAGAAGGGCCTTGAGGAACCTTGGGCAGTCAGACAAGCAATTCTGGAGCTCCTGTCCTTTTCTGCATGGAGCAGGGAGCTGGCCTAGGAGAAACCCATGAGGCCAGAGATAAGAAATGGTTGCTTTTACTTCCATCATCCCCTTCTGCAGCCCCTGCACTTCCTTCTGCTGTGACACTCTTGAGTAGCTGTGTTGTGTAGGAGTGTTCAATTCCCAGCTCTTCCACTTACTAGCAACCGTGTGACCTTGGGCAAGTCAGCCTCCTAAAGCCTCAGTTCCTATCTATAAAATGGAGATAATGATTACCAACCTCCTAAAGCTATTATGAGGATCAAGTGAAATGTAGAAATGTAAAAATGCATAGCCCAGGGTTGGGTACTACTAAGCACTCAGAAAATGATTGAATCCTCATTCTCTAGCATCTGAAATATGGGGCCAGTCTCTGCCTCTCTCCTCCCCTCCAGTCCACTTCACACCCAACACCAAGGTGCTCTCTTTAAAACACAGCCCTGACTATACCCTACCCTGATGCAAACTCTTTCACAGCTCCCTATTGCCAAAAAAACAAAAGAAAAGTTCTCTCAGGAGCCTAGGTTTTGCTGCCCTTCCTTCCGCCAGAGACTACTCTCCCCACAGCTCCACCTCCCGGAATGACTGAGCAAGTTTCCTGTCCCTTAAGACTTCACTCCTTAGAGACATCAGGAGGACACAGACAGCAGAATGGGCAGACCTCCACTGCATAGGTCTGACTTAGGAGCTTTGAAAAGGGCTCTTGGTGACCAGGGAAAGCTTTCTGGATGTGGCAGAACCTCAAATGATGAGTGGAATTTAGGGTGGCAGAAGAGAAGCAGGGAGCGCTTTTCAATTAGAAGAGATAACAGGCAAAGGTTATGAGTGATGAACCTGACCAGTCAGAAGAGCACAGTCCCTGTTGGAGGAGCAGAAGGAGATATTTTGGGGGTAGGAACACCGCAGAAACATTTTGGCCTGCTGCCAAAGAGGACAGGATCCGCTGACCGTACTTGAGCATCTGAGAGGGGCTTAAACGGGAAGCAGATCAACCAGAGAAGGTTCCAATGACAGCTGCCCCAGAGAAGTTGCTGCACTGGAACCCTTGGTAGCAGGGAGGCTGGGTCCCTCACCTGAGCACCTTGTGGCTGATGTCATCATCCGTGATTCCACTGTATGTCAGGTCCTCGTTCCACACGGGATTCAGCGTGTTCCTCTGAGTCTTAGTTTTTAGTTTATTGGCCTGAGGTGTGGGGATGAAGGTTCTCAATACATGCCCTCTAGACCCACAGAGGCTGAAAGCTGGGAAGGTTAGGGTCAGACCCACAAGCTGGGTCTGGCTGGGGTGGGAGGAAGCTATTACCTTGCAGGCTCCAGGAAGTAGGTGCAGCTTGACGTAGGGGTCGGCCAGGCCATTGAAATCCATGGGCTTGAGGCCCTGGAGAGGTGGGGAGGGGAGAGGGCTGTGAGCTTTCAGCCATCCCTCTGCAGAGTGGATCCTTGAGGTGTGGAGAGCTGAGAAGAAGGGTACTAGGAGAGACTGGGGCATGGGGAAGGGAGCAGGAGTCTAGCCTGGAGAAAGGAAGGGAGGATGGAAACCCACCCCTGCCACGTGGGCAAACAGAGCTGGGGCCTGGGAGGTAGGGAGTACCCACCTTGGCCCTGAGGATACTACAGTGCAAAGTGCAGGAGGCCTGGTCATAGAGAAGGTCAAACTCCAGCATGCCCAGGGCAGCTGGAGAAGAGAGAAGAGTCAGTGTGAGACATCGTGTGAGGTCATGTGAGTCAGTGTGTAAAGACAGGTGTGTGAGAGCAGTGGGCAGGCCGGCTGTGTGTGCTGGCTGTGAAGGTGTGTGTCTGTCTGCCAGGCTGCAAGTGTGTGTGGTCTGCGTTCCTGGCTGGGCTGCAACTGGGGCTGTGTGGGTGGTTGTCTCAGCAGAAATATTGGATATTAAGCATTGCTGAAGCTGTAATCTCCACACTGACTGCAGCTGTAGTGGCAGTGCCCCTCTTGCCACCCCCCAGCAGGGCTCCCTCCCCTTCCCACAAGTCTGGAGGGCCCCATTAGCACCCTGGCCCTTCAAGCCCCTAGACTCACTGGCATCATCCGAGTCATAGCTGTCCACCTCAGCTCCATCCTCAGGCGTGGTGGCTCCAAGGAGGGCTGCAGGGGGAGCGAGAGCCAGGGGGGCCAGCCGAGCAGGGGCCTCCCCAAAGCCCCCACAGCCCCCTTCAGGTCCTGGTCCCCGGCGGGGGAAGTAGTCAGAGATTTGGCGGATGGGCCGGATGGGCCCGGGGCACACGTTGATGGCCATGTGCTCCTGGATGCTGATGGCCATACGATCACCCCTGCGGCCCCTCATGCAGCACCCCTGTCTGGGAGGAGGGGGTTCCAGTGCCTGAGCTCACTGCCGACTCCTTATGCCCACAGTCTGCTGGCTAAGGGCCAGTTGGAAATCTCCGGTCTCTGGCCCCCCTTTCTAGGTGTGGAGGGAGAGGTCAGCCTATGCCCGCTGATGGGCACGCAGGAGGCCTGGGTCCTCCAGACCCCCAGCCGTGCTCCACAGGGGCTGGGCTGCCAACTCATCCCCCTCCCCCCACCCCACACACAGGACATAGATCCTGGCTCCACCTCAGCCTTGCCCACTTACCTCCAGATTGTCCCTTTGTCATCTTCCCAGCTCCTGCCCCTCATTCTGGGCTTCTGTCCAACCCTGGGCCCTGCCTACTCCCAGAAGCTGCCCCACAGGTTTCCTCTGTCTCTCTGAAGCTCTATCCATCGTCCTTCTGCAGCAGGCGCTTCTCTGGTCGGGGTGTCACCCACCCCTCTAGACACTCACTTCCCACTCTCCATTCAGTCCCAGGATTTGCCTGTCTGCCTAGTCCCCCAGCCCCTACAGCCCAAGCTGAGATCCCCTCCTAAGATGCCTCTTCCTGAGATTGGCTCTCCAGAAGAGCCAGAAATTGCAGCCTCAAGCGAGCTAAAAACCCTCCTAGGCACACGCAGGCTAACGCACACACCCTCACCCTCGCCCCCGGAGACCCAGCCCCTTGCACCTGTCTCAGTGCTTCCAACAGGTGCCCAAGCACCGGGGGATGACGGGTGCAAGCTGGGCGGTGGTGATTCCCAAGGTGGCCAGCGAGAAGAGCGCAGAGTCCGGCTGTGCCCGCGGAGAGGGAGGGAGAGCCGGAGAAAGTGAGGGAGGAGGGGGTGAGCGAGGTGGAGATGCAGAGGCAGCTGGCGCCGGTGGCGGCGGGAGTGGGGGCAGGGAAGGACGGACAGGGCTGGGGAGGGGACCGACTCTCCCGCCGGTGCCCCCCCCACAACCTCCCGGCACACTTAGGGAAGCACATCAGTGCACGCATACAAGTCACGAGCACCCAGGCAAGCACCCGCATCTTGCACGGGAACTCCCGCCCACACGCCGGTGCCCACGTGCCCACTCACACACATGCACAAAACCAGACAAGCACTGACACACTCACCTCGAAAAACTCGCATACACACACTCGCAAACACACGAGCTCACTGCGTGATGAGAAACTAACAGTGAGAATTGCCCGGTGTTCCCTAACTCCTCCCCAGAGACCCAGCTCCCGTCCCTTCCCTGCGCGGAGCCCACGGTGCCCACTCCCTCGCTTTCTCCTTCCTTCCCTCCAGTCTTCAGGACCAGTCCACTCCCTTAGTTGCCATGGCGACGCAAGAGCGCGCGCGCGCTCTCTCTCCCTCTCTCCCCCTCTCCCTCTCTCCCCTTCTCCCCATTCCCCCTCTCCCTCTCTCCCCCCTCCCTCCTCCTCTCCCTCTCCCCATTCCCCTCCCTCTCTCCCTCTCCCTCTCCCCACTCCCCCTCTCCCCCCCTCCCCCACTGCATGAGTTGAGGCTGAGGGAGAAGGACTTCTGGCCCTCCCCACCTCTTACCTTTAGAGGCAGGGCCTGAGGGGTGGGCTTGGAGTTATGCATTAACCCAGGATCCTGCAGGGCAAGGAGTTCTGATACGCCTGCGGTCGCTGGCCTAGGATCTGAGGGTCCCCAAGCCCAGCTGGGAAGTCTCATAGTCTGACGAAGGAGAAAGAGGTCCGAGGCTGTGGCTCCCTTTGGTTGTTCAGGTGTCTCTCCTTGTGACCCGGTCCTCCCCCAAGGACGTGCGTCCCTTTCTCAAGGAAGGCTTCCCCTTTGGAAATCTACCTTCCCTCACCCCATCCCCTACCGCTTCCAGTTCTGTCCTTCAGGTGCAGAGGAGCATCAACTTCGCACTGAATGCCCGAGCACTGCAGTCTTTCCTCAGCAGTGTGCTTTTCCTCACCTGGACCCTGACAGCTGCCAGTCTAACCCCACCCCATGATCTTTGCTCTCCTTTGCCCCAAACTTGCCATCCCCCAAAGTCTGACACACAGTGGTCCCCAAGGCCCCTCAGTCCAAGACCCTGACTTGTCTGAGCTCATGACCCTGCTCCTCATACTGGCTCTCAGAAATGTTGCTTGCAGTCCCTAATTACACCTGGATCTCCCAGGCCACTGAACTTTTGCTCACACAAGCTGTTCTGCCTGAAGGAACTTCCTCTTGCTTCAGGGGTCACCCCAAGTCATCTCATCCTGTGAGCCTTACTGGAACATTCCTCTTCTGCCCCCAGCTTCCAGTACTATCTCAGACTCAGCTCTGGCAACACTGGTTTGTCATGCCTGCTTACTTTTCTGTGCCCGCCCCCGCCCCATGGACCAGAGGCCGCTCACGTTGCGCCTGGCACTAAGCTGGCATTGTGGAACGTTGTGATGTAAAAGAGAAATTTGGTCGCACAGCAATATGAGCTGTATGCTTGACAATGGTTCTGATATATTGTGATGTGTTTTTTTTTAATGTACACTTTTAAAAAGAAAGAAATGGAAAGTCAAACTGCACTGAGATTACCTTTGTCGTCGAATGATAAAATTCAAAGCATCCGGTAACACACGAGGTTGGTGAGGCTGTGGGTAAATGGGCAGCACCTGAGCAAGGGCCAGTCCGGCAGCGGGTACTAAGATGACAAGTATGTAGACTGTTTGACCCAGAAATGCCACTTCTAGGATTTTATCCAGTAGATATGCTGGCCCATGAGCAAAATAATAGAAATTCAAGGTCTTTTGCAATGGCAAAAGACTGGGAACAACCTAGATGTCCACAAGTGTTCAGTTAAATCAGTAATGACAGTTTCATGCGTTGGAATGGTTTGCAGCCGTGGCGAAGAAAGAGGCACTTCATGTACTTGTTCTGAATCATCTTCACAATCTCATGTTAACTGAAAAAAGTAAGGTACAGAGTAGCATGTATGGAATACTTCTTTGAGTTAGGGGAAACAGAGTTTATATATGAGGTTTATTTGTGCATAAGTTGTTTCTGGAAGGCTGCACAAGAAAGTGGCCGCTATGGCGACCTCTGAGGACATGGCTGCGAGGCAGGTGAGGCAGGAATAGGAGAGAGTTCTTTTTCAACATGTACGATTTCACATCTTTTGAATTTTGTGCCATGTGCATGTGTTACCTATTCAAAAACATTAAAAGATCATATTTTTAAAGTAAGAGCAACCATTGGGTTTCCTTTGGAGCAGGGCTGTCAAACTTATTGTGACCAGGGGCCACATCAGCCTCTCAGTTGCCTTCAAAGGGCCGAATGTCATTTTAGGACTGTGTAAACGTAACTAACTCCTCCTTAACTAGGAGCAAGGATCTCTACATTTAGGCCCTTTGAAGGCAACTGCGAGGCTGATGTGGCCCCCGGGAAAAATGAGTTTGATAACCCTGCCTTAGAGCTCTCCGGGAAAAGAAAGGAGACAGAGCTAAGGTGGATGCCATCCAGGACCTGAGCTGGTGGGTTCAGCCAGAAGCAGACCTGGGCCTACAGCGAGGGGAAAGGGTCAGCTGGGCAAGAGCCTTAGAGTCCTGCATCCTCCACTGCAGTCTTCTTAAGGGGCTTAGCTCAGGCCCAGCAGCACCCTCCAAAGAGCTATGTGGCAGGGGAAATAGACACCGCTGAGCCCTGATTTGTCAAGAGGTGGAAAAGCTTTTCATCTATCTGTTAAGTCAATAAATATTTACCAAATACTTACTATATATTGCGGTGGTAAGACTATGACCGAGATCAATGATGTCTGGCTTCACAGCCTTGTAGGGAGGGAGACAATACACAGGCAAGTCCCGTGCAGTGAGACTGATGGGGTGACAGTCACAAGGTGTGGGGTCTCAGGTGCACTTCCCAGGGGAAGTGTTGTCTCAGCTGAGACCTGAAAAATGAGGAGGATTTAGTAAGTCAAGTGTGGAGCAAGAGTGTCCTAGGCAGAGGTGTGTGCTAGGGAAGGGAGAGCCCGGGAAGAGCCAAAGAGAGTTTGTGGACAGAGCTGGGCAGGTCTTACAGGTCAGGGTAAGAAGTTCAGCACTCACCAGCAGTCACTGGAGGATTTTAAGTAGCGGATGTGCGTTTTCTGGTTTGTTCTCACTGGTGGAAGAGTGAACAGGGAGTGATCAACCAGTCCATAGGCTGTTACAAGAAGCTGGGTGAGATGTGGGGGTGGCTCAGACAAGGGGGGGCAGCACTGGAGGGGGGAAGGAAGTGAACGGGTTTGAGATTTATGCTGGAAATTGAGCCGGCATGTCTTGATAATGGATTTGTCAGGAGAGAGATGAGGAGGGATCTCCTGATTCCTGAGCTTTTGTGTTGAGCAGAGTATCCAGAGGAAACATGACATCATTTGCTGCGATGGAAAGGAGGTTTGGGGTAGGAGAATCAAGAGCTCCATTTGGGGTCTAGTGAGTCTGAGATGTGTGTTGGACACACAGAGGCAGGAAGCAGGAAGTTGGAGTCTGGAGCTCAGAGGAGAGGGCTGGGCTGGAAATATACATTTGTGAGTCATCGGCATATAGATGGTATTTAAAGCCATGAGACTGGATGAAATCACCTAGGGAGAGAGTATAGATAGAAAAGAGAAGGTCCAAGGCTGAGCTGGCTTGGGAAGAAGGAGTCCCGGGAATCAGTGAGTGTGCTCCCGAGCCTGGGGGAAGGTTCAGGACTCTGAGAGGCAGACAGAATGAACAGAGAAGTGACCACTAGGTTTGGCAAGCTGTGAGATCATCAGTGAACCTGACAAAAATGGCTTCAGTGGAGTGGTGGGGACAAAGCCAGATCTGAGGGAGTTGAAAAATGCATTCAACATGAAGAAGCAGAGACAGCAGGTGTAGCCAGCCCCTTGGGGGTTGTCTGCGTGTACTGTAATGGTGTGCACCCACAAGTTCTCTCCCTTCCGCACCCCGAGAGCATAGAACAGGCCCTGGAGATTTCTGTCCAAGTCACCTGTGAGAGCCCAGCACATAGTAGGAGTGCAATACATTTATTTAATAGTTGGATGAGTAGAGACTTCCGGCCAAGATGGAGGCATAGGTGGACACACTGTGCCTCCTCTCACAACCAAAATTAAGGACAACAAATATTTAGAAACAAGAAAGCAACCAGAACTTACAGAAAATTGAACTGTACGGAAGTCCAACAACCATTCATCCAGATCGGTAAGAGGGGCGGAGTTGCAGCAGAAAAAAGTGGAGGTGCGGACCCGGGAACACAGGCAGTTCCCAGGTGCAGAGGCGGCAGCTGGTGGACCCTGGGCACGGGGTGGCAACTGTGCAGACCCAGTGAGGCTGCACAAGGCGGCTGGCTGACCAGGTGGTCCCACATTCCCATGCGCGGACAATCCAGGCGAAGGGGAAATGGCGAAAGGGACTGGAATCCAGGAGAGAGCGGAGCAGGCACCATTGTTCCCTCTCGGACCCCACCCCCACATACAGCATCACAACTCAGTGACTGGGCCGCCCCACCCTGGGGAACACCTAAGGCTCTGCCCCTCACTACATAACAGCCGTGACCACACCAAAAACAAAAGAAAACAAAACAAAAACACCAAAAATGGCTCAAACCAGAGAACAAATGAAAGCCCCAGAGCCAATTCATCTAAGCAACCAAGAGATAGCCAACCTATCAGATGCACAGTTCAAAGGTCTGGTGATCAGGATGCTCACAGAATTAGTTGATTTTGCTCACAAATTAGATGAAAAAATGCAGGCTACAATACGTGAAATGAAGGAAGACGCATGGGGAACCAATAGAGATGGGAGGAAAACTGGGACTTGAATCAATGGAGTAGACCAGAAGGAAGACACAAACAACCAAACAGAAAAGAAGGAAGAAACAAGAATTCAAAAAAATGAGAGGCTTAGGAACCTCCAGGACATCTTTAAATGTCCCAACATCCGAATTATAGGGATTCCAGAAGGGGAAGAAGAAGAGCAACAAGTGGAAAACTTATTTGAACAAATAATAAAGGAGAACTTCCCCAATCTGGCAAAGGAGATAGACTACCAGGAAGTCCAGGAAGCTCGGAGAGTCCCAAAGAAGTTGCACCCAAGGAGGAACATGCCAAGGCACATCGTAATTACATTAGCCAAGATTAAAATAAAGGAGAGAATTCTAGAAGCAGCAAGGGATAAGGGGACAGCCACCTCCAAAGGAGTTCCCATCAGACTGTCAGCTGATTTCTCCAAAGAGACCTTCCAGGCAAGAAGGGGCTGGAAAGAAGTATTTGAAGTCTTGAAAGGCAAGGACCTACTTCCAAGATGGCTCTATCCAGCAAAGCTGTCATTTAGAATGGAAGGGAAGATAAAGTGCTTCTCAGATAAGGTCAAGTTCAAAGAATTCATCATCACCAAGCCCTTATTCTATGAAATGTTAAAGGGACTTATCTAAGAAAAAGAAGATAAAAAATAGGACAGTGAAAAGACAGCAAAGTCACAGCTATTAACAACTATACCTAAAACAAAAGCAAACTAAGCCAACAACTAGAACAGGAACAGAACCACAGAAATGGAGATCACATGGAGGGTTAGCAACAGGGGAGTGGGAGGAGGAGAGAGGGGGAAAAGGTACAGAGAATAAGTAGCATAGATGGTGGGTAGAAAATAGGGGGAGGGCAAGAATAGTGTGGGAAATGTAGAAGCTAAAGAACTTGTGACACATGGACATGAACTAAAGGTGGGGAACGTGGGTGGGAGAGGGTGTGCAGGGTAGAGGGGAATGATGGGGGAGAAATGGGACAACTGTAATAGCATAATCAATAAAATATATATATAAAAAATAGTTGGATGAGTAAATGATTGGATAATTCACTGCTTGAGTCAAAAGGACCTTTTCCGGTAGAGAGGGCAGCTGTATTCTTTTGAGGCAATTGAGGAAACTACAAAATCCACTCCAAAGGCCAAAGGCTCTGAACCCCTTTTCTCTCAGTGAACCCTCAGGGCAGCTGCATATGGGGCCAGAGCCCTGGCCCCGACCAGGGACCCGGTTGAGTCCCTGCTGCCCCTTACATGCCTGTGACTTTGGGTAACTCGCTTCCTTTTTCTCAGAAGAGATAAGTGTAGGGAGAAGAGGCCCCCAAGGTGTTACTTTCCCTCCTCTCTCCCCCTTTTCTCCCTGGGCTTTTTTCTTTTCAAGGAAGCAGAACAAAGCATTGCCTCCCAGTGTTGCTGTGAGAATGGGTGGGCAAGGCACCCCGGCAGGAAAGATGAGGGGTGGGGATCCAGTGGAGGAGGGAGCCCCCATCCATAGGGCAGAGGACCTCACACATGAACAGGCATCTAGTAATAAAACCAAGGAGACCCTGAAGTGTCCTTGGGCTTGGATAGGCAGGACACACCTGTGACAGTCATTCCTACCTGCCAATCCAAGGGGAACTAACTCTGAAGCATACACAGGCTTGCAGGAGTGAAAGTGGCTATTGGGAAGTAACAAATAAGAGAAAATTGGGTACCAGAAAGAGGAATTAGGATGGCCCTTGGGGGAGACCACCCAGAGAGGGGAGCCTGCAAAAGCTCTGTGCATGACTGAGAGAGCTGTCTTGAGAGACGGACCGGGGAGCTTCCTCTGACAATCCCGGTGCCTGCTATTCCCCTGGCAACACCTTCTCCCGAAGCACCTTATGAAACCTGTGGGAAGAGGATGGTGAAGGGCCTGGAGTTGGGGAACTGTGTCTTCCTGGGGGAAGAGGGAAAACAGGCAGGCATGGACACTGCTGCCACCTAGTGGGAAAAGCCTGCTATTTCTCCTGGTTTCTAACCCCAGGATCATCCTTGGCTGAGCACCAGAGAAGGGGCTTGGGGATGGGGGAGATGCCTGTGCCCCTGAATTTAGGGTCACAAGGCCAGAGGAGCCTCATGGAGGAAAATAAACTCCCTGGGAAGTGTGCACTGCCCACATTACTTTGCCCATCTGTGTCTTGGTTCCTTCTTCTCTGTGGTGAGGGCAGTACCTACTTCAAAGTGTTGTGATGGTTAGGCAAGTCAGTCTGTGCAAAGTACTTGGCATAGTAATAAGTAACTTGGCACAAGTAATAAATGCTCCTGTGGTTGGTTGAAGGGGTAACTGAAGGTGTTTAACCTTGCCCCCCCAACTTCTATATTAAAAAAAAAAAATCTGTGCCTTCTATACAAATGCAGCATTCCTTAGTTCCACCAAATCCCTCCCGTTTAGAAATTCTGGTGCTGCCACACTGTTCATTCCAAAGGATAGGAGGGTCTTTGGGTCCCAACCTCTTCCCTTCTGATGCTGGGGTTGTTGGTGGAAGTGTTCCAAGCTCCAGCACTTTCTGCCTTAACCCCAGAATGTGTGATCACAATGGCTCCAGGCTGTGACATCATAGAGCCACCACCCCTGTCACAAGAGTGGAGGGGTCATGAATCTGTGGCAGTGGACGAGGGTGTGGGTGTGGCTGTTTGGGTTTGGGGCCATAGAAACAGGTGGGAAGTGGTCCTGAGAGCAGTAGGAAGGAGGAAAGCTTGAGGGGGGAGGGTCAATGCCCCTCTTAAGAGCCAGGACGCCAAGCTTCAGCTCTCTCTGCTCTCCACACTTCTCTCCCAGCCACCTTGTCTGGCATGGTCCTTCTCGTGGGGAGCTCAACTGATCTTTGAGAAGTTCCTGAAACAAAATCAAGCCCCTCCATAGCCCCACTGAGGATGAGTGACCTGGCAGGCCCCTGGGTCTGCCTCTGCCTTTTGGGGTGGGGGGCCCAGGTCTGCTTGGCTCTTGTCATAGACTTTGCTCTGGGTCCCCAGCTCCCAGCCCGAAGAGTGCCAAGACGCTGACCCTGGGAGCAGAGTCTCCGCTCTTCATAGACAGACCTGACTTCTTTGATTATCCAGACTCAGACCAAGCCAGGCTCCTGGCTCTGGCCCAGTTTATTGGAGAGAAACCTGTCATCTTTGTTAACTCAGGTATGAAGCAGCTTGAGAAGGGGTCTCCTCCTCCCCAGTGCCTGGAGGAGTCTCCATTTCCCCCTTCCTTGTCCAGCAGATTCCAACTCCAGGTTCTTCCATCATATCCTGGTGTGCTCTCTGGTAGTGGCCTTCTTCTTCCTCCTTTTCCAGTTCTGCACACACATGTAAGGCCTGCCCCTCCCCACTCTAGGCCCCAGCCCCACCCACCTCAGCCTACCTTGGGAGAGGCTAAAGGACCCAGAGGTAGCCTCCCACCTCTGGCCTCTGTGTCCTATAGGAGCTTCCAGAAAGGGGCCTAAAGAGCCAGACAAGGACCCTGGAAGCCACCCTGAGTGCCCAGACTCACCCTCCTCCCCTGCTGATGAATAAAAGTCTTTGCTTTTTTTCTTCCCTGACTCCTCAGTGACCAGCCAGGGAGTCCTGCCCTGTCCCCTGGTCACTCTCGATTTTGATTTCTATCTGCAGCCCCTCACCCCACCCCCAGCCCCAAAGAACTGGGCTAAGAGGGCCATGGTGGCGTTCACGCAGATCGTCTTTATTAGCGGTCTGTAAAGCACCTCCCAGGGTCCCCCGCCCCAGACCAGAGGAAGCCTTAAGAGGTCTGTAGCACCAGGGACATGCCACGGCCTGAGGGCAAGATGTGCAGCCTATGGGGGAAAGAACTGGGTGCCCCTCACCTGCCCCGGGGATTGCTCAGCACTGGGAAGGCTGGGGATAGCAGCCACCTCCCTCCCCCCACCCCAACAGACTAGTTTGAATTTGGGCGAATAAATAAAATAAATAAGATTCTTTAGGCTGGCCTCCCCTGGAGAGGAGCTATGGGGGCAACCAGCCCTGAGCAAGGCCATGGGGGTTAGTTAGGGTGTCCCTTCCCTCCCAGATGTCAGAGAGCTAAGAGGAGTTTGCAGCAGGGCGTATGGGATGGCCTTGGCCACAGGGCCTCCCCCACATTCTTTGACTCCAGGTTCCCTTGAGTCTCCATCAGTCTCCCCACAGTCCTCGAGCCTTAGGTGGATGGGCAGTGGTGCCCCTTCCTCGGCCCTTCGTACTCCAAGGCCCCAGGGTTGGATTAGAGAAGGGGGTGTGCAGGAAAGGGTTCACTGACCTCAGCTCAGACACCCTGGGGAGAAGAGGCCTTCTCTCCCTGCCTTCTACTTCACCTGGTCCCTGCCCCTTAGCTCCTTGAGGGAATCTGTGCTCACTCCTTCGGAGTCCATTCATCAGTCAAGGGATTGTCAGGCCCCTGGCTCCCCACCCGCATACAGCAGTCCCAGAGCCCTGTCCCCATCGGGATAGGGGTGGGGAGGATCCCCTGGCTCCACCCTCAGTCCTGGGTCTGACTGGGAGAGGGCGGCGGGGAGCTCCGGGGCCGAAAGAGGCGGCAGGCCCCGCGGCAGATGAGGAAGAACCAGTAGAGCTGGGGGGCGAGCAGCAGCGCGGCGCCCAGGTTGACGTGGGCCGGAATCGCGAGGGGCACGGCGAGTAGCGGCAGGCCCGCGTGCCGCCCGTAGGCCCAGTACAGGTAGGGGAAGAGCAGCACCCGGCAGCAGAGGAAGCTGAGCAACATCAGGGCGCCGTTCACCTTGTGCAGCAGTGTGTGCTGCTGCTTGTACTGCGGTGGGGGTGCGGCAGGAAGCAAGGACGATTGAGGGGCGGCGGGAGGCGTGCCTCCGCCGCTGACCACGCCCCCGACCAGCTCTGGGTCCCGCCTCCTCTGCCCACTTCTTTGCCTTCAGCTCATCTGACGGCACTGGGCTACAGGTCCCGCAACCCGCCTCCCCTCTGCCCCGTCCTATAGTCGTTCCCAGACCTGACCCTTCGCCTGTCCTCTAAAAAAAAGTCCCTAAAAGTTCCTGAAAATGCCTGCTCTTCCAGTGCCCTCCCATCAGGCTCATATACCCTCTCACCTGGATAAGGATCTTGCCAAGGCAGACGAAAGGTGTGCTGACCTCTGCCATCAGCAGGCAGCCTAGAAAGAAATCTCCCTTGCCCTGACGCCACACCTGAGAGGAGAGGAAGGAAGCACCTTGGCCTCACCCTGGATTCCAGGGCAGCACCTGCTCCCCTGCTCTCCGCTCTCCTGCTCGTCACTTTTGGAGATGCTTAGCCCTGACAGTCTGAACATGACCTTGCTGTATCTAACAACCTTGTAGGTCAGACTGTACACAGTATGTTACCTATGAGGAAACCGAGGCTCAGAAACATGCAACGGCAGCTCCAAAGCTCCACGGCTGGGTACGGCCCCGCCAGGCCAGGCTGACCCCAGACCCTCTTGCTGTCTGGTGCTCAGTAAACCCTCCGTGGGGACCCTCCACCCGAGGCCTGCTCTGCTGCTGGAGCCTGGACTCACAGCTCCCCAACTCCTTAGAGCACCAGCATGAGCAGGACATGGGGGCCCCGGCTGTCAGCACCCCGACTCACCACGGACAGCGGGAAGCACACCAGCACCATGACTGCGTGGTGGAGCACCATGAGGAACTCCTTGTGCAGGTAGCCGCGCGCCACAGCCCAGGTGCTGTCTGGGGCCCGGGCCCCTCCTTCGTCCCCTCCGTGCCCCTTGACCTGGTGCTTGTGCCAGTGACAGAGAAACATGGCATAGATGTCATAGATGAAGTAGGGCACTGCAAACTGTGTGTAGGCAGAGGAAAGCCAGTGTCTGTTGGGCAGAAAGGGGCAGGGAGAGAAAGAGGTGGTCAGAAAGGAAGGAGATGGATGGGGTGGCTGCCAGGTGCTCCGGCTGATGCTGGATGCGTCATGTGAGTCAGATCGCAAGTGTTGTTCGCAGCAACCCTGGGCTGGAAGCGGACTCTCAGGTTACACGATGAAACCCCAGGTTAGCGGGTGAGAAACTTGCTCAAAGTCACGCAGTCACACAGCTGGCAAGTAGTGGTGATGGGATTCAGATCCAGATCGTCTGACTTCAAAACCCACCCATTTTTCATATTTCTTCTTCTTCTTCCTCTTCCTCTTCCTCTTCCTGTCTCTCTCTAACTCTCTCTCTCAAGTATGGTGGGAGAAAAAGGGAAGAAAGAGAGAAAGACAGCACAGACCAAGGGGCAGAGATAGAGTGAGGAAACAAGCCCAGGCAGGACAGGAAAGACAGCTGAGGCCAGGATGAACAACAGAAGGGCTGAGAGTGATAGAAAGGGACCGCATTGGCTAATATTGACTAGTTATTACATGCAGGCACTCTTCTAGTAGTCTGCATTTTTTACATGGGTAAACTTATTTACTCCCCCACAAAGATACTTTAAAAAGTAGGTATGGTTATCACCTCCATTTTACAGATGAGGAAACTGATAGGCTAGGTACCATGGCCAAGGAACAAACATGAGAAATCTAGCTCCATGGCCCTCACTCTCAGCCCCAGCGGCCCCTGGAAGATTCAAGATGAGTGTCAGAGTCAGGCCCTGTTGGAGAGTTGGTGCTGTCTGTGCTTCTCGTTCTTCCTGAATGTGGTCCAATCTCTTGTTTGTTTTCAGGTGCAGCCAAGCGCTATGGAGAAAACGCTGAGCAAAAGGAGCCAAGAGCAGAGAAAGTTCTATGTACTTTGAGAGTAAACAAAAATGAAAAGTGCATGAATATGCAACATTGCATTTTTCTGCTTGAGTCAGTACATTGAGCACTTTCTCTTAAATCCTGTAGTGCTGTGACAGGTCGGTGGGGGGGGCGGTGTGTGAAAGGGGCAGGACCAGGGGAATTGGCTTAGCTAGGTGGAGGGACAAAAGCAAAGTCAGCCAGGATGCGACACAGAAAAAGAGCTGAGCTCAAATGTGAGGAGCTGCTGAAGGAGAAGTGAGTGCGACCGGGAAGCAGATGGGCGCAGATGGGGGTGTTGAGGTGGGAGCAGAATGAAAGCCCTGGGGGGAGGCTGGCCTGGAAGGGCACAGGCAGCCCACACTAAGAGGGGTGATTTCAGGTAAAGAGAAGCTGAGACCCATGGCGGAGAGTGTGACCATGAGGGACGGAGAGCAGGAGCAGCTTGGAGACAGAGGGCAGGAAAGGGGAAAGGGGTCCAACAGCTGGAGAGAAATGAGAGCAGGGAGTCGCCAGGAGACCAGACACTGTAGGAAGTGGGACCACTGGCCATTGGGAGACCAGGGCCACGCACCAGCCCCTGGGCAGCAGTGTGAGGATTTAAACCCAAACGCACCCTCTGAGCAATTAGGAGCTCAGAAGCAGGAACAGCTGTTGCCCCTAGATTAACCCTGATCCTCCTCACCCACCTGAAGATTAAAAGGGGGAGGGAAAAGAACAGAGCTGGGTGGGGAGGGAGAAGTAAGAGTTGGAAGGTGACCTCTGTAAGGAGGTGAGAGGAGGAAATGCCTGGGGGTCCAGGCTCATTTTGGACCCAGAGATGGAAGAGGGGGAGAGGGCAAGAGAAGCCAAGTCACAAGCAGGAGTCTGAAGTGTTAAGTACCCAGTTTCTGTGAGCCAGAACTGCTCTAGGCATTAAACAGACACAACTCAACTCCTCGCAGCTGCCTTTACAGGCAGGGATGTGCCTCAGTCCACAGATGAGGGAACTCCTCCTCAGGGAAAGAGGGGTGCCTCTAGGTCAGGCTCATCCAGACACTGTCCCGGGGGCTGGACAGCCATGACAGAAGGGGAGTGGGGCCAGAAGAGAAGCGTGAGGAGTCATCAGCAGCCTCACAGGCAACTCTAGTGCAGCGTGTGGGTCACCTAGAGATGGCCCGTCAGCACCGCGGACAGGGCCCCTCTCCTTTCTCCTGGCTTTTTTGGCAAGCACCAGGCACTGCAGCAGCTGCCAGTGCCAAATTTTGACCTCTAGACACACACACACACACACACACACACACACACACACACACACCCCACTAGGGGCCTTGTTTGTGTCATCTTTCTCCTCTCATCTCCCTTGTTCATGGGACTGGCGCTGGATTGGGGGAGGGGTAAGCCCAGCATGAGGAAGAAGGCAGCCCAGTTGGCCACTGGTTGGAAATGGAGTCTGAAGGGTGTAAATAGTGTAGAGGAGGAAACGGCATTCAGAATGTGGGATGAAAAAGGCTATCTCAACTTGAGAACCCTGTTTGACCCCTACTCCTTCTCCTGCTGGTTCTGACCTTTAAGGGCAGGACATGGATCCCTTTGTCTCTGGGGGTGGAGTTGCAGCTGTTGCAGTTAACGTGCTCAGGCCCAGGTGAAAGGCTTGGGGACCACTGAAGGAGTCCCCTAGAAAATCTCAGGGCTCACACACACACACACACACACAAGCTGCTACAACTTGAGCAAAGGGTCTCGTGGCACTTACTGGTCATCAATGATGTGCTTGCAGGAGGTGGAGACAATGTAGCCAGCTGTGGAGGCCATGACAGCTTGGACAGAGGACACTAGCCTAGGGAGGAAAAGGGAACAGTGGTAGGGAGAGTAGACACACCCCTTCGTTTCTCCTCTTTACTGTGCAGTTACCATGCTTTGGACTTGGTCACTTCTTCTCAGGCCACTCCCCACCCGACTTTGCTCCTGGACTAGCCTAGCTGCCACCCCACTCCTCGCTGCCAGCTTCCTTCCCTCAGTTGTGGACACTGAGGTGTCTTCCTCCCAGGAGGACACCAGGGAGGTTATCCTGAAGTGGAGTGATGCTGGAAATGTGTGGCTGATAACAAGCCCCTTCCTGAGGGGGGCAGGGCTGCTGGGACAGCACAGGATGGCAAGGGGAAGCTCTGGGCCTGTCCTTGCCCGCTCAGCTGCCCAGTCATTGTATTGGTCATCAACTAGCCGCTCAGTGACCCCAAATTTCCCCTGGCCACTTTTGCACTGTCCTTAACTGCCACCATGCTCCCCTCCCCAACTCTGGCCCTCATTCCAGGGTAGTGAGGAGTTCTACCTTTCACTCCTCCATCCCTCGCCCCGCAAACACATGCACTAAATAATACACAGCTCTCTGCCCCTTGCCTTATTCTTTAATATCTTGTAGGAATGTTTTAGTCACATGCTGATCTTGTTTTGGAGGGTGGAAGGGTGAATGAGGAAGGCAAAGAAAAGCAGTCTGAATTCGAGTAGACCAGATGGCTGGGTTTGGATGCGGTCTCTTGGGACAGAGAGTAGGGCAGTGGAGAGGGAAGGAAGCTTGGAGGTAAAGCCCACTGACCACTTCAGAAGCCCCAGATCCCACCACGTCAAGGGTCCAAGGAAGGACTGGTCCTATTCATCCCCATAAAGCTGCAGAAGGGGAGAAGGGCTGAAGGGAAGGGTGCAGTTTACCTGGCTGAAACAATGACCGCGTCGGCCTCCTCCCAGCGCAGCTGGGGCAACCGCTGGAGTGTGTTCTTGGAGAGGAGGAAGAGTCCGGGGAACACCACCCCCCCAGCCACCATTGGGGTCAGCATGTTGGCTCAGACCTGGGCAGGGAGGCTGAGCTGAAGGGAGTTAGAGGTGGAGAAAAAATGCAAAGCCAGAGCAGGAGAGGGAAAAGGAGAAAGGGGCACAAAGGGGACAGGGCAGGAAGGGATGGGTCAGGGGAGTCAGACCAGAGGAAGGGGGAAAGGGGATTAGATTAGAGGAAGAAAGGGGAGAGGCCAGGGGCAGGGTGGATCTGAGAAAGGGAGCAGGAGAAAGCCAGCCAGAGGGAGGGAGAGCGATGAGGAGGGGAGGACATGGTAAGAGGACAGAGAAGGAGAGGGTACTGGAGGAGGAGGAAGATGCGGGTGGGGGAGGGGAGGGAGAGACAAGGCAGGTGGTGGTGGGGCGTACGTGGAGAGGCGGGAGGGCCGGAGGAGGCGGGGTGGGGTGGGGGGTGGGACTGTGGTGCCAGCCCTGAAAGGCAAGGAGGGAAGAGAGACAGAGGAGCGGCCGGGAAACTGGTCAGCGGTCAGCGCTGCTCTCCCGCCTCTCGCTGCTGCCACAGTCCCCGCTGCCCGGCACTGACGCTGCATGGGGCATTATAGAGAGTTCATGCCCAGCTCCCTGCCCCCTCGGAGGGGTGGGGAAGGGGGAGGATAAGTCACCAGCTTCGGTAGGGTGGGGGAGGGGTGGGGAAATGGTGGCACCGACCAGACACCAAGAAACCGGACCTGCAGTGGCGGCTCCCCATGCAGCTCTGAGCCACAGCAGTGGCTGCGACAGAGATGAGGGGAGCAGAGAAAGAGGGAGGGGGAGGCCCTTAAAGAGACAGCAGCTGCTGCACAGGGGGCTGCTGGGGATGAGAGCCAGGGGAGGGGAGGCTCTCCTCTTATGGGGAAAGGTGGCCCAAGACTCCTTAACCAGCGAGAGGGGACTCTGAGCCCCTAGATGGACCTGACCCTGTTTCCCACCAGCATTTTGCAAACGCCTGCCATTTCCCCCTCTGTCAATGATTCCCAACACTTGTCCCTCAGTGGCCTGTTGGGGAGTCTCACTGTAGCTTAGGGGCACAGCAGCGATAGAGGATTCCCCCGGGGAGGGAACAGGAGAAAGTGGTGCATCTCTCTGTCTCTGAAGGATGAGTTTAAGGAATGGACAGGAATGAAAACCCTTCAACACAGTGTTCTTCAGACTCAGGGACCCCCGTGGCCTGCAGCCCAATGGGAGGGAAGGAAACCCTGGATGTACGCATGTGCCTCAGGTCCTGACTCTGCTTCAAACTGTCCCATGATTTTTGTCTAACTCTTGTAACATCACTGAGGTAAGGGCACTTGTCCCCTTTTTCATAGGTCATGAAATTGTCCCCCGGCTTTCAGCGATCCTGCCCAATGACACATAGTTAATAAGAAGCCCTGGCTGGTGTAGCTCAGTGGATTGAGCGCGGGCCTGCGAACCGAAAGATCGCGGTTCAATTCCCAGTCAGGGCACATGCCTGGGTTGCCAGGCCAGTTCCCGTCAGGGGACATACAAGAGGCAACCGCACATTGATGTTTCTCTCCCTCTCTCCTTCCCTTCCCCTCTAAAGATAAATAAATAAAAAAAATCTAAAAGGAAAAAAAAAATCTTAAAATAAGAGGCAGGAACCCTGCCATACTAGGTGTCAGAATGGCTGCAGGGTTTGAAGAAGGTGGGAATGCCTTCTCTCAGCAAACCTACCTCAGAGCCTGGGATGCTCCCGCCCCTGTCCTTCAGCTTCCTGGTCCCTCCTGACCTCCCCTATGCATCAGTCACTCTCCTTTTCTACAGGTTTATTATGCCTCTTCCTCTGTGATTTCACAGAACAGCCAAGTTTCTGAGTGGGAAAGGACCTGGGATTGGCTGGTTCAAGCCCCTCATTCAACCATAAGAAAACCAAGGCCTAGTGACTTGGCTGGGGTCACAATGCAGGTCAGAAGCCCAGCCACAGCCAGACTGGCCTCTGCCTCAGTGCCGCTTCTCACTCTTTCGTGCAGTCTTCGCATCCTGAACCCAACAGTCCTGTGGACTTCTGCATGACGTGGGACCTGCTACCCAAACCTTTGGTTTCCAGTCCTGCCCTAAGATATGCCTCAATAAGCAACTCCACAATTGGCCTTTGCATGTCCAAAGCCCACTCCATCTCCTCCCAGTGTCAAAGAGCTGAGATTTGCAATTGCACACTGTCCTCTAGTGGCAATCTGTGGGAACAGACCCTAAGAGGCCTTGGGCAGGAGTTAGGGACAATCATAGAGAGAATAGTGGTCCTAGCTTCCTGCCCTCAGGGCTTCACTTAAGGGGACCCAACTTCTTCAACTGTTCACTCTGTGCTCAGCACAGGACAAGGTGATTTATATTCATTCTTATTTCATCTTCCCATGTGGTAGTATCCTTGTTTTACACATAAGAAACTGAGACTTAAAGATTTAAAAAAGACAAAACACAAAAATCTTGCCCAAGATACAACAGCTCTGAGAATTGGGAAAGCTGGATTTCAAACCCATGTTTCACAATTCCAAAGATAATGAAAAACAAAACTACAGAAAGTTACAGAGTGAGGGGCGGCAGGCAAGGGCGGGCTTCCGTGACTGCTCAATTGAGGACCAAAGACCTGGTCAAGGAGCTGTGGCTTCACTTTGGGTGTTGTGGGTCAAAGTAGGCAGAGACAGTTTTGTCTTGAGGAGCTCACCCAGCCACTCAGGTAAACTCCACCTTGCTGCCCTCTCCTCCCACCTACTGTTTGCTGATAGCTCACATGTATATTAAGCTTTGTAAAACAGGTCATAAATTTGCAGCACAAGGGCCCAATCCAGCCTACGAACATGTTCCATTTGGCCAGAATGGTGATGCAACATAGTCATTTCTTAGATTCTAAGTTATTTGTATGTGTTTGAAAAGTAAGAGATATCACCTCAAAATTCAACTTCTTTTAAGAAAGAATCAGGCCCTGGCTGGTGTGGCTCAGTGGATTGAGTGCTGGCCTGCAAATCAAAAGTTCTCTGGTTCGATTCCCAGTCAGGGCACTTGCCTGGGTTGCAGGCCAGGTCCCAGTTGGGGGTGTGTGAGAGGCAACTGATGGATCTTTCTCTCACACATTAATGTTTCTCTCCCTCTCTTTTCCCTCCTCTTCCTAAAAATAAATAAATAAAATCTTTTTTTTTTTTTTTTAAAGAGAGAATCAGATCAGACAACATTGGGTCCACATTCTAACTCCAAAATATTTCGCCGGATCTGAGCAGCTTCGGCCCACATTTCATGGGATGAGCATGATTCCTCCAACTCACGAAATCCCAACAAAGTCCCTTGTGTTACTTGCAGGAGGAGGTCGCAACCCTTACTTTATAAACATGAACTCACCTGACCTTCACACATCTCCATAAAGAATGGAAGGGGGGCATTCTTATTAAAATTAATTTACAGATGAGGGCTTTGAAATTCAGAGATGCTATATGACTTGCAAAATATTCCGCAGCCAGTGTCCTTTGACTACTGAATTCCCCCCATCCACCACCACCACATGCACGCACGCACGCACGCACGCTGCTGCTCTCACAACTAACTCTTCATGAAAGTAGGAGACCAGCTCCACCAGCCCTGGCCCCAGGAAGGATGCCCTCACCCTCTCCTCTTACTTGGATGCCACCAAAACAGCCTCTGGTCTCTCCATCTTCAGGTTGGAGTGGTTCTGTAGGCCCCAGCAGAGGAGAGCAAAGATCAACGGAAAGAAGATGCAGCCCAGTACAAAGAGCAGGGTCATGCCTGTCTGGGGTAGAGGGGGTGAGAAAAGATGGCCATGAGAACACCTTAGCACAGCGACCTCAGACTCCGGTACCCCCTTCATCCCAATAGCTTGGTGGCCCATGTGATCCATTCATCTGTAACTATTAAAAGCCATGGCTCTTCCCCAATCTCTCTGGGATCCTTGTTGTACTTTAAATATCCCTCATCGAAGGAAATCCTTTTTTTTCTTTGTTATCAACCCAGTTACAATAATTTTGTTTCCTGAAACCCCTGAAGCTGGTCTACACCTCCTAATCCATATCACAACTTAAAATTCCTTCTTTTTCTTTGCCCTGGCTGTTCTGGCTCAGTGGATTGAGAGCTGGACTGCGAACCAAAGGGTTGCCAGTTTGATTCCCAGTCAGGGCACAAGCCTGGGTTGCTGGCCAGGTCCCCAGTTGGGGGTGTGCGAGAGGCAACCACACATTGATATTTCTCTCCCTCTCTTTCTCCCTCCCTTCCCTCTTTCTAAAAATAAATAAATAAAATCTTTTTAAAAAATCCTTCTCTTTCTCCTTTAACCATGATGATGTGCCTAGTTTTCCCTTGAGTCTACCCTGGTCATTCCATCCTCTGCCCCCCACCCCAAGCTCTTCGTGGCACCTCTCCCTTCTCCTAGGTCCTCACCTCTGAGGGGCAAGGCAGAGGCTAGAGAAGGAGACTGACACCCAGAACTCGAAAAATAGGATAAGGAATGTTCAAATTGTAAAGATTTGAAATTTAAAAGTAATATTTCTTTAAAAAGAAAAAATACAAAGCATTATCTCATTAAAAAAAAAAAGAACCCTGAAAACATATTTACATATATGTTATTTTTGTCTGGAAAAGACTCCTCTCCTGTCCACTCCAGGGAAGGGAGGAGAGGGGAAGTCCCAAGAGGGATGTAGGGAGCCTGCCATCCTGCACCCCTTATGCGTCTTTGAGGAGACCTAGTCAGGAGAGAAGTGTCAAACTGCAAAGGCACGAGGAAGAGATAGCTCTGCTGAGGCAGTTGGAGAGGACAGGAACATCACTCTCCCATTGGTGGACCGGTGGAGGGGTTGGGCTATGCCATCCTCCCATTGGCCCACCTCTTGACACATGTGCCCTCTCATACGCTTCCTGGCGGAGATGCCTGCTCTGGTGGGGGTGAGGGGTGGGGCCCTCTCTTGCAGAATTGGCCAATTAGAATTTGTTGATGGCTTGATTGACAGCTGCATTTCAGGAGGCGGAGCTGAAAGAGGAGAAAGGAGGAGGAGGGAGGGCAAAATAAGAACAGCGTAAGTAGTTATTGCTTTAAAAGGCAGTGCAGGGTGATAGTTTAGACTGCAGTTTCTAGCGAGGGACCACCCGGGCTTTAAATTTGGACTCTGTGGGTAATAAAAGAAACATTCTGTATGACTCCATTTGGATGAAGTTCAAAACGGGCAAAATATCTTCCGTGAAACATCAGCACAGTGTTTAAGTTGGGGGAAGGCGTTGACTGAGAGGAGACTCTAGGGAGCCTCCTGAGCCCAAAATAAAGGAATGTCCTTATATTAATCACTGTTCTATACATAGGTTAAATGTTCTCAAAGAGTGCTCTTAATATTCGTGCATTTTATTTAAATTAAGCTGGAATTTTAAAAATGATCAATAAATGTAGGCCCTTCCGTTCCCTGAATGCTGATGGGCCAATCTCTGTTAGCCTCAATTCTTCATCTGTGAAGTTGGGAAAATAATACCCGCTCATTAAATGCTTACTTACATAGCATTTACTATGGGCCAGACACTGCTCCGAGGGCTTAAAAACATTGTCATTTCCTCAAAACAACATTGTGGGTAAGGATTGTTATTGTGTCCATTTTGTAGATGAGAAAGCAGAGGATGGAGATGTTTGGTACCTTGTCCATAGTTAAATCGTCAGGGACTGAGGTAGGGATTTTTTTTTTAATTGTCCCATCATTATTTTCCAATTCCACCAATACATTCTCTTTGTATGAGAATGTATTGGTCCTATAATTTAAGCAGCTATAGAAAACTCATAAATTCATTTTTCTACAGGGATGGAAAAGTTAAAGAGAAACAAAACATCATCGAATACAGTCAGTCACATTTTCAGAGCTTATCTCTGTTAATAGTTCTTGCTTCCTTAGCTCTTCCATTTTTTGCCCTCTTGATAGTCCCCTGAAAATGAAATTAAAGGTTAAAGTAAGATGGTTGAAGATGAAGCTACTGGTTGCCCGACCACTATCCAATCTCATCATCTTCCTTAGTTTCTCAGGGACTAAAATGTGCCTAATTTGGGAAATGATATTTCCCAGCCTTCCTTGTAGTTAGAGATCTGGCCAATATGATGTAAGCAGAAGTCATTATGTAGGATTATGTGGAAGGCTTTTTGAAGGGGGATCAATGCAGTCACAAAGAAATAGAAATGGCACTTAATAGGAAAAGATACCGGATGGAGGCTTGAAACCAGGCATGCTGCTAGAGTCTGCTCTGTTATCTCCCCAGCTCCTGTGCAAGCTCGCTGAGAGGATTAACTAGAAATACTGTGGTGGGGGGGAAGAAATACTGTGTATAAACTACTTTGTACAGGGTTCTGGGCCTGTTGGCTACTATTATTATGAGCACCTGCGGTATACAAGGCACTGAAATACTAAAATGCTTGACATACGTTCTCACAAATAATTTCCCCATTTTATAGCTGAGAAAACTGAGGCTCAGCAAAGTGAAATGACTTGCCCCAAGTTGCACAGTAAATGGCAGGGCTAGGACTCAAGTGAAGGTCAACATACTATTGCCTTGTAAGTTGGAAGAAGAGAGAAGAGGAAGAAAGGGAGAAGCAGAGTGGGAGATGTTTTCCTCTCTGATGCTAAAGGACAGTCATTCTCCTCTGTACCTGGGGCTTACCCTGGAATATAGAATAAGAAAGGGAAGAACCCTGGGCCATGACCTGGTAAAGGCCAGGCCTCAGTTTCGTTGGAATCTGCACTCCCTCCTATGTTTCCTTCCTTCGTTATTAATTTCTTCTAACAGCCCAAGGCTGCATGGTCTTGCCTGAGAGATAAAGGATTGGGGGAGAAAAATAAAAGTAGTTTATTAAAATAAACTACTATTAAAAAATAAAAGTAGTGATATTACCCCTTCTGAGAATGCATTAGAGACATACCAACTCATTTTCTGAGCCTTCGCACACCATCCCAACATCCAGTGAGATTGTTTTAATCTCATTCTCCAGATGAATAAGCCAAGGCTGAAGGGTTAACATTAATTATCGAGGATTGAAATGGCTGGTAAGTGGATTGGGAATCCAGAAATCTATCGAGATCCTAGCTCAGCTGCTTAATTATCTTTTCCGAAGTTTTGTTTCCTCACGTGGAAAATGGTGGGATTGGTCCAAAGAAGTGCTCTGTGTGTGCTGTGGATTTCCCCCATTTGACCTAGTAATAGCAAACATTTGTAATAGCATTTACTAGATGTCAGTCACAAATTGATGCCCTTTACATATGCCAGCTAATGTAATCCTCACAAAAACCTAAGAGGGAAATGCCGTTATTACTTTCCCTTTACAAATGAAAGAACTGAGGCACAGAGAGGTTGTGTGACTTGCCTGAAGTCACACAAGTAGTAAGTGGCAGAGCTGGGATTTGAACCTAGTAGTCTGATTTCCAGAATACTTGCTTTTTTTAACCATGTACTTTTTAAAAAAGATTTTATTTATTTAGTTTTAGAGAAAGGGAAAGGGAGGGAGAAAGAGAGGGAGAGAAACATCACTGTGTATTCGCCTCTCGTGCATCCTGCACTGGGGACCTGGCCTGCAACCCAGGCGTGTGCCCTGGCTTGGAATTGAATCAGCGACCCTTTGGTTTGTAGGCCAGCGCTCAATCCACTGAGCCACACCAGCCAGGGCCCATGCACTTTAAAAGGAAACTTTTTATCACTATAGAAACTAGAAAACCACTATCGCTTGTAAATAGAAGGTAACAAAATTAATAAGATGAAACAACTTGTTCTAACATTCTGGCTAGATACTATCCATCGCCTCCTCCAAATTTTGAGCTGAAGGCCTGTCTTTCTTTGTTAAAGAAAAGACAAGATAAGTACAGATAGAGAAGTGTGAAAGGGGTTCTGGCAGCAAAATGAGACTTTCTCCTGGAATAATCAGGAGTGCTGAAAGAGCGTTGGGAAACCCAGCTTTCAGTGCATGAGTGCATGCTTCCTTGCTGGTCTGCGCACCGCCTAAAATAAACCCAAGATGGTGTGCAGTCCCCACACCTCTGTCCCTTGTCTGGGCATTCTAGGAGTGTCCAAACATTCCTGGGGGAAGGGAGACAAAGCTAGCCAGTTCTGGCATAGGGGTGCAGCACCTCCCCCCGACCTGCTGAAGGTAGCACCCACAGGGGGCAGCATGAGGTGGCATTCACTGTGCAAGAGCTGCCCCAGGCTTGCCCGGGGAATGGCATAGCCCACTTGCCCCTCCCTCAGCCTGGCTCCCCAGGTGGGCCTGTCCTCACATACCTGTCACCCAGTTCACCCTGGGCCTGAAGTTCACCATTTCCTGCTACTTCAGGCTTCTTGGGTCAAATGCTGTCTTGTTCATCCTCTTAGAACCTGGGCGTAGCATGGCCCCAGCCCTGCAGAGGAGTGCAGGTGTGATATCATCAAAGGCTGTGAATAAGTAAACAATAAGTAGCCAGAAGTGGCCTGTTTCCCACGTGATACCCAGGGAAGGGTCCAATTCCCCCTACGGTGCTCTGGGGACAGTCCTGGCCAGCAGGCCAGGACATTTATTATTTAGTGCTTTAATTGTACTGGTCCCAGGTTAGGTACAGTTCTAAACAAGTCTGATCCCACCCTTTAGCTGGACAGCAGAAAAAGCTGAGGGTACAGCAGGCCGGTGCCTTTTTTCTCTTCCTGTTATGTGACCATGGTCAAGTATCCAAGCTCTCTGAGCCTCAGTTGTACACACACAAAGTCCCACTCCCCAGGCTCAAATCTTAGTTCTGTCACTCACTAGCAGGAAAACTTGTGCAAGTGAATTAACACCTCTGGGTCCTTCTTATCTATAGAGTGGGGACAAGGGTGGCACCTCTACATAGAGCTGCTGGGTTGATAGAGTAAGATAGGTGTGAATGCTCAGTGTGATATTCGTTGAGTTGTTGTTATATTTTTTAATGAGCCCTTGTTCTATGCCAGGTACCCTGCCTATGTTTCCTTTAACCATCGCAATGAGCCCTGATGGTCTTTTATGAGCCCTTCTTTCCAGATGAGTAAGACCGAGGCTTAGTGACCTCACTTAATTTGCTCAAGGTCACACAGACACACAGAGGCAGAACTAGAATTCAAATGTAGATCTTGCCCAGTTCTAAAATTCCTTTTCAACTGGTTCACAATTCTTTTTCATCTATAAAATGGAAAAAAAAAAAGTGTCTGCCTCTCAGGTCTGCTGTTAGGATTAAATAAAACAAAGTCTGTGGAGAGGCCTCTCTGGATGCTTGCTTTAGCTTCTGATTCCCCCAGGGTAATTATCTGAGCACAGGACTTTCATTTTCGTAATGAGTCTGCTGAACCTCTTAGACTCTGGGAGGCAATGCTGTCTGATGTCCATAGGAGGGGCTGAAAGAGTAAGATCAGATCAGAGCCACCAGGTTCCCTTCCCACGACCAGGCCCGGGCCTGCTAAGGCTTCTTTCATCTTCTGGGCTTCCTCTTTGCCTCAGGTCTCCCACCCATCCCATGAAGACTGGGAGTACATACCCTTTCGTGTCTTTCCCAGGGGCAGTGCCAAACTACGTGTGATGAAATCTGACATCTCCAGCTTTGAACCGTAGGTAGAGGGAGGCCTGATGGTTATCCGGCTATGGCAGTCAGTTTCTCCCAGCCTCCGACAAATGGTGTGATGTGGGATAAAGTAGAGCCCTGGCAAAGTGGGGTGCATATATCACCCCTCCTATTGGCTTGGCACTGTCAGCCCCCCTGCATTATGTATGAGTGCACCGCAGGAACGGAATACCATCACTAGTGCGCCTGACCATTGCAGGCCACACACTCCATCAGAGGCCTTGCCCGGGCGCATGTCTCTGTGTTGGCAGGAGCTGAAAAGAGGGAGGGAGATGTGTCACCTGAGGCCTTTCCTGGGGCTGGTTTCAACTTGGGCCTTGGATTCTGCAAAGAGCACAGGGGCAGAAAAGAAGACAGCCTCAATAAGACAATCTGACCCTACATTAGAAGCAATGATGCTAGTATCAGGGAGAGCTAGACTCCTGTTTTCAGAGCTTGAAACACCCTTAAAAGGATGGGGTGGCATTAGAGGTATCTGGGACCTCTCAGTGTGGTTGAAGGTGAGAGAAGATTTTTGGAACCCAGAGACACAGACCCTGGCAATTTCTGTGACTGCCTCCTGGTGCAGGCAATCCCCAGGGGCAGCAGTGGTGGTGAGGTACCTATGGGGGGAGAACAAATAGGATGCAGCATGGGCACAAGTAGGTATGCAGTGGCAGAGCTTTCAGGTGAAAATGCAAGCGAGTGTGTAGAACCAAAAAGTTCAGGAAGGAGAGCAAGAGTGCTGAGTGCCTTGGCTTCCTGACAGCCACAGGAACTAGGGCATCTGGATAACAACACTTTATCAGTAGATGCAGTTGGATTTAGTTCATTCATAAAGTCAGTGGCTACTCACTGGATGATCCCAAGGCCAGGCCAAGTACTAGGGCTTGGGATATGGAGATGAACCAGACCCAAGTGCTCACAGTCTAACTGGAGAGCCAGGCATTGAAGTAGAGATTCAAATAATACCTTGTGGTAAAGAGATAGAGCAGCAGTATGTGTATGGTGCCCAAAGTGGCCACCTCTGCCTGAGGTTGGCAAAAAGAACTCCCTCAGGCAAAATTGAGCAGAGGCTTGAAGGATGAGGGAGTTTTCAGGAAGGAAACAGAGGAAGGGTGTTGTTCTACTCGGAGAGAACAGCATCTGCAAAGGTGTGGAGCTGTGAGATCCTGTGCACTGGTTCTGGAACCTTGAACAGATCCTATGGTGGAGCCTTGAAAGAACTGATGAGGCACGAAACAATCTTCTGTTTACGTATCATCTGATTCCCCCTCCCCCGGTGTAACGTAAGCGACACGAGGGGAGGAAATTTGTCTGCCTTACCCTCAGCTAAAGATCCAGAGCCTAGAGGGGTGCTTGGCCCCCAGTGAGGTATGTTGGGAATGAATCAGCTGAAGACAGCAGGGCCCCAACTGGAAGGTGTTGACAGCCAGCTAAAGCACTGGGGACTTGTTCTGGAGTCAGTGGGGAGCCTTTGGAGGTTTAAAAGTAGAAAAGGAACAAGATCTGCTGTAGGTGGGAGGAAATCACTTTGACAATGATGCGATGACTGAAGAAATTAGATTACGAAGTCTTTTCAAGTTTTTTTATTTATCATTTTTTATTGTTATTCTATTACAGTTGTCCCAATTTCCCCCCTTTGCCCTTCTCTGCCCATCCCCCCTTTGCCTGGCTCCCACAGTCAATTCCCACACCGTTGTCTATGTCCATGGGTCATTCATACATGTTCTTTGACTAGTCCCCCTTCTTTTACCATTATTCCCCTCCCCCTCCCCTCTGGTCACTGTCAGTCTGCTCCATGTTTCCATGCCTGTGGTTCTATTGTGTTAATTGGTTAATTTTGTTCTACAGAATGGGGATTCCTCTTACAGGTGAGATCATATGGCATGATTTGTCTTTCACTGAATGGCTTATTTCACTTAGCATAGTATTCTCCAAAGTTTTTAAAAATTTTTATTTATTGATTTTAGAGAGAGGAAGGGAGAGAGCAACATTCATTGGTTGATTCTTGTATGTACCCTGACCAGGGCATTAATATGCAACCTTGGTGTATCGGGTCGAACGCTCTAATCAACTGAGCACCCAGCAGGTCCATATTATGAAACCTTAAATTAGGACACCGTCAATAAAAATGAGTGGGGTCAGGTTGAAAAGACATCAAGAATAATGACAGACAACTGACAAGTAGCTTTAATTTTTACAACGCCCATGTGAGGAAGGTGACTCCCCTTTTACAGAGGTGGAAATGGACTGACTGAAGGAGGTTCAGTGACTTGGCCAAGTCCCACAGCAAGTTGGTGGTGTAGCTCAGGGGTTCGGTCTTCTCTTTGTGGGGTCCCAGGACCCAGCATATGAAGAGGATCCGACCCAGGAGCGTGGCGGCAGAAATTTACCATTTCAGTGCAATAACTGCGGGAAAGCCCGCAGACCGCAACTAAAAGGAGCTGGTAGCCACAGAGAATCAGTGGTGAAAGCGAGGCGGGGAGAAGGAATTTTGGGTTTCGGCGGCCGCCGTAGTAGCAGCGCTCTGTCTCCATAGCAATAGTAGGAAGCGGCGGGAGGTTTATGGACTGTGCAGCTGCAACGACCAATTGGACCTAACGCAGAGCCGTCCCGAGGGTGCAGGTGATGCGGCTGGGTGGGTGGAGGGACACGGGGTGTGGCCACAGCAGAGGGCTGGGGCCTGCCACAGAGGTGTCGCCCTCGAATCCCTGGATCCTCATTCCCACTCTCTGGATGAGGGGCCAATGCTGGGCCTCAGTTTCCCCAAAGGAAGTGGGTGGAAGGGAGTGGGCAGCCCAGTCCAATGGCCCCTCGCAATCTCTGAGGCCCGGACTTTCTCTCCTTTGCAGCTACTGAACTGACTGGCGCTGTCCTGCCCCATGGACGTGAGTCCTAGGCCCCTAAACCCTCTCTGGAGCAGCCCCCTCAGCGCCCTAAACGCACACCGACTTTGCCTGTCCTCCAGCGGCACTGGAGAAGAGGCTCTTTACTCCACACAAACCCCTCAGCTCAGGATAAGCGTTTTGAGAAAGAATGCCAGGGATGGGGGCTTCCCAGGGGAGGGCACTTTCCTGCTCTTCCCTGCGAGATGAAGAGTTTGCCAAGTAATCAATGAGAAAAGCTTTCCAGAGGGAATAGCATGGGCAGAGAACTTGGGGGCGGGGGGAGAGAGGGAGGGAGAGAGAGGATAGGACATTTGGGGGACTGCTAGAACGTAAGTATGGCTGGATAACGGGGGGGGGGGGACTAGATCCGGGCTTTTGTCACTGAGATAAGTTTGGACCAAGTCACTGACAGCCACTGATGGATACGGAAGCAAGGGAGGTATACACAAGGACAGCTAGTATGGATGGAAATGGGCAAAACTGCAGATTGGAAGACAGTTAAGGGGCACTAATGTTGGCTGAGGGATGGTAAAGAATCAGAGAGTCAATAGGTCCATTTGGAGAGACATTCTGAAAGGAAGTTCGTTAAGTCTTGGTAAAGTCTAGAATGACCACCAAGACTTTTACGGTGCTGCAATGGGGATGACAGGAGAATAGGCAGGTTTGGGCGGACAAGAGAGATTAGTCCTATTGACTCTCTCCCCACCGCCTGGTGGCTGTTCCCCTTTCCCAGCCACCTCAGTGTCCCTCCTGGCGTTTCTGTGTTCCTGCAGTCCCTCCGACCTCCTTGTCACCCCTTCCTCCTGTGCTCATTCAGGCCTCCTCTAGCCCTTGGAATCCCACCCCGGCTCCTGTCAGCAGTCCTTCCCTGCTGCTCCCCATCCCTGCCATCGTCTTCATCGCTGTGGGCATCTATTTGTTGCTGCTAGGCCTAGTGCTGCTGACTAGGCACTGCCTGCTGGTGAGGAGCCTGGTGGGGACTGAAGGGGGGCTCTGGGGAAGAGGAACCGGGTTAACGTGTGACCTCATCTGCAGGCCCTTAATCTGAGACTCCTTTGCGATTTAGTCCCCTCATCTCTTCTTTTCGTGGCACCAGAGAGTTCCTCCTTTGCTGTCTCCTGCCAAACCTTCTCTTGCCCCTCTCGCCAAAACCACGTCTTGATTATCCCTACCTGCCACCTGGCCCAGATCCTGAGCCCTGCTGTCTCCTAGGCCCAGGGCTGCTGCACCGATTGCAGCTCCCCCTGCAGGAAGCAAGCTGCCTCCAGGCCCCAGGACTGTTGCTGGACCTGTGCAGAAGCCTGCGACTTCCCTCTGCCCAGCCCAGCTCACTACCTGGATGCCTGCTGCCCCCAGCCCACCGAAGCTGTGAGTTCTCACGCTGCCCTCTGACTCCCTGAGCCCTGGTCTAGGCACTAACTGTGCATTCATTTTTGTCGTTGTTCAATGTTTATTATTCAGCACTGATGATAGGCTAGGCGCAGTTCCGGGTACTGGGTCAGGTGGAGACAGCCGAAAACAACATCAACAACATATAGTGTGTAGTGATGAAAGCTACCTGGAAGAAAGAAAACAGGGTGTCAGCTGGAGAAAGGTGATGTGTGTAACGTGTAGGGCATGTAATCACTTCTGAAAATGGAAGTTAAAAGGAAAACACAGAACCTCTCACAGAGCTTTTTCTGCTCTTTGAGTGAATACTATGTTCCATTACTATTTTCTCAACAACCCTGGGAGCTGGGTATTTTTAAAAACCAGTATATATTTTTTTCTGATCACAGAAAGTATTGATTACAAAGTATGCATGTAGAAATACATAGAAAACACAAGGCAATTTATAACCAGCTTTCTAACCAAGGTTGCTGTGTTTTGTATATGACCCTCACGTACTAACGTACGATACCATCACTGCTGAATTTTGCTATTAATTGGTAAAAATGGGTCACACCACATATATCATTACAACTGCTACTTGCCCTTTTTAACTTGACATCACACCTTGGTCCCCTCTCTATGCCTGTGCATGTATATAGGTAAGTACTGCTATCCTTTTGCAGGGGAATAAATTGGCTTAGGGAAATCAATCACTTCTCCAATATTCCACAGTAGAGTCTTACATAGAAAATTGTTCCATAGTGTGTTGGAACAGAGTCCTCAGGGAGAAGCCTGTCTTTCAGAGGACAGGCCACTTTTGCACTTGTGGGTTTAAAGGTGTTCAGTGTAATCGACCACCTTCCTAGGCAATAATTATTTGGGGCTCAGAGGTTTAGACAGTAAAGCTCCTGCCCTTGGAGCGGTGACCTTCCCTGGGAGGGAAGAGTGAGGCTAGAAGACCAAGCAGATCCATGATTTGCACTGACCGTAGTCGTAGCATTACGGTCTCTGTTCCTCAGTTTTCTTAGTAATGATAACAAACACAAATATTACAAAGCTCTCTCCTACCTCACAGCTACAGAAACTGAAGCTCACAGAGGCTTGAGTGACTTGCTTGAGGCTTGGGCCAGGATAGAAACCCAGGTTCCTCTTCCTCTCTGGGGGCGGAACCTGCCTGATGTGCTTCTTTCACAGCATGCCCCATGTTTGTAATTCATTCATTGTTTATTCACTTAACCAAAGATTTATGGAGTCATTGTTGAGGCCTCATGGTGGGCCCTGGGGGCTCAGTGGAAACAGGATGGACATGGTCCCAGCCCTCACAGGGCACACTCCAGTAGAGAACAGGGAGAATGCCGGTAAGTAGTAACAGTGTGTGAGAATGATGTGACGTAGCGCAGTGGTTGGGTCTCAGCCCTGAGTGTGATCAGAAGCAGGTATCAGGCTTAAACAGAAAGCCAGGCATTCAGGTCCGACACTCAGTAGTTCTGGGGCTGGTTGGAATTGGTGAGTTTTTAACAAGCTCTCACATGATCCCACCCCACACCAGGGTAGAGAACGGCTGTGGTGAGGACAAGAATAGCTCCCTTTATTGAGTGCTCACTATATACCAGGCGTCGTGCTTAGTTCTTCCTACTGATTCCTCACAATGACGTTAGGAAGTGGATTCAGAGATGAGGAAGCTGAGGCTCCAAACTTGAATTAGCCAAACCTGGGCCTGAACTACGTTCAAAGCGGGGCCTGAGCTCTAACTGGTAAAGATGGCTGGCCTTCACCAAATCAAAGCAAAAGAAATCAAGTGAAAAACTGCAGAGCCTAGAGAAACACAAGGGTTAAGTCTTGTGGAGTCCTTGTTTAATGTACTTAAACAGCAGATTCCTTCCCGAAGCCGCCTGGCTGCCCAAGAGAGTTGAGAAATCCATTAGCCGGTTATTAATGACTAGATCCAACAGGCAGAGCCAGGAAATGCTTTCAGTTTCCCCTTCTCTGAGTTGAGGGCAGGGAAACCTCTGTTGGCCACCAATTTTGTGCACAGAATGACTGTGGCCCTCCAAAAAGCCACAGAGCCAACTTCATCTGCAAACTGGGACTCCCCACAGACACCCCCAACCACACCCTCATCAAACACAAGGAAACTGCTTGCTTCTCTCCCTTCCACCATGACACTTCTAGCCTCCTCCCTGAGAGCCATTTCTATGGACAGCAGCTCCAGCGCAATTCAGACCCCTCTCCCTGGAGACTGTAGGTCCCCTCCCTTCACTGGAGCCCCTAGTGATATCTGATCTCCCCAGTCACCTGATTACCGCACCCCGAAACCTCAGCTGTTCAAAAGGTCATTCCCCTATTCCTGGCTTGGCCCTGTGTCTAAGCTGTGCAACTGTGACTGTCACTAGCTCTGCCTCAGGACTCAAAGAGCCAATCTTCTGTCACACATCCTGGGCATGTCCCACCCAGCCACATGGCCTGACTCCAGTCATGCCTGAAGCAGTCTCAGCTCATTTCTGCCCCAGGACAGGAGAGCAGTGGGTTGGAGCAGGCTCTTCTCCCTGCCTGTCTTTAAGGACATGCCGTTCTTATTTCTCAAGGGACAGACCTGTTTCCCCTGGGAACTGAGAAGACTTCTTTCTTTGCCTACAGAGGGAAAATGATGTGCTTTAGTTTATCCATTCCTTCGACATTCATTGTTCAGTATGAGTTCCCATGCTAGCTCAGTGGAGACATGAGATGAACTGTCCCTGTGCTTGCAGACCCAGAAAGAAGCTGATGTTCCTGGCCTTGGGAGGCAGTGGGGCCTACGGGGCTCCAAGGACTGGAAGCAGGCAGGCCAGTCCACCCCAGCAGCACGCCCTAGTTGTATTCCTTCAGGAGGTCATTCCCCCTCTGAGCCTCCATTCCCTCTTTTGTAAAGAGACCCCTACTCAAGGTTCTGATAATGAAGAGAGATACAACTTTTTAAGACATTAAAATTTTTAATATGCAAATTACCACTTTTAAAGTACATTCATGAATGCAGTATATGCCTGGCGCAGAACAGTTGTTCAGAAATGATCAGTGAGATTGTGCAGTTTGGTCTCATGCCAGGGAAGAAATCCACAAATCCAACAAGTTACCTTTATCACAGACAGAAAAATGTGTGTGTGCTCTCCTGGCTACTGACTTTTCACTGCACGTAGCCACAAAAGTGTAGAACCATCTTTGACTCAAACATTGGGACACCTGAATTCTAGCACAGAACCGGGGCCAGTTACTCTCTGATCCTCAGTCTCTTCACTTATAAAATGGGGAGAAAGAAAGAACCCTCCGAATAATTTCTTCCAGCTCCTAAGCTTAGTTGGACCGTTACCTTCTTGCTGATTTCTCAACAGCACAGGGAATTGACTTGTTCCTAGGATTAGTGGATGGTACTCTCTGTTCCACTGGGCAAATGGGACTTTCCAGGCCTCTCTGTTTCCTTCTTTCCTAAGGGGGAAACAGCTTCGGGCTCTGGTCCCCCTTCTTCCTGCCCAGCTCCCTCACTCCTTTCTCCTCTCCCTCAGGGTTGGGCCCCTCGTTGCCCTCCTTGCTGCCCACTCTGCGACTGTGCCTGTGCGTGCCAACTTCCTGACTGCCAGAGCCTCAACTGCCTCTGCTTTGAGATCAAGCTCCGATGAGGACCCAAAGTCCCTGCCCTCTGGGGAGCGGCCAGCCCCCAGGGCCCACATGCCCTCTTCCCTGAGGAGCCTCAGGACTCCAGGCCACTGAGACCACAAATGGGCTGCTTGGCTCCCTGGCCTGGGAACCAGCAGTGGAGAACTTGGTTCTCGGCAGAGTAAGACTCAGAGCCCTTGGCCAGCTAGACTGCAACCCCTTCACAGGGCCCACAGAGAGAGGGCCTAGTGTTCTGTCTGGCAGATGCCCCTGCCCTCCTTTTCCCCTCCCCAGGTAAGCTCAAGTTTGAAGGTAAGGGGGGGGGGTACTGCTAACCATAGACAGCATTATGGGAAGAACTTGGGCCTTAAGTATCAGGATATAAGAGTACCCTAGCATATGCAGTCCATGGGCTCTTGCTTATTTTGAGGTTGAGTGTAATGCCTGCATCTGCTCTCCCTCGAAAGAAACGGGTTCCAGCCCTGACCAGTGTGGCTCAGTTGGTTGGGCCTCCTCCCACAAAGTGGAAGATCACCCAGGTTCAATTCCTGTTCAGGGCACAATGACTGGGTTGCAGGCTTGGTGCTGGAAGGCAACGCATCGATGTTTCTCCCTCTTTCTCCCCACCTTCCAGTCTCTCTAAAAATAAATCAGATCTTAAAAAAAAAGAAAAAGCAGAAGTGGGCTCCAGAGAATTGTAACAGCACCCCCCCCACCCCATCAGAGCCCAGTAGGAAGGGCAGGAAATCAGAGGAAGAGGCAGGGAGGGCCACATGATGAGTCCCCTTTCCCCTTCTTTCCCCACAGATCCCTGTCCAAAGATTTATTTCCCTTTTGAGGGCCTCAGTCTGGATTTCCAAGGAAGAAATTTCCTCTGAAGTACTGGTGAGTGGGCAGGGGGCCCTCCCCAACCCTCAAAATAGGGCAGGCCCACAGCTCCCTCCCCCTTTTCTCGCTCTGGGCCCCATGCTGGCCTGAATGTCAGGAGCTTCAGGTTTCCCTAAATATAGGTCCCTGCCAGGGAATCCGTGGCGAGGAAAGGGCAGGGGTCACTGGAGGAGGTTGGGGACATAGTTTGGGGGAGGGCAGGAGTTGCCTTTATAACCCAGCCCGGTTCGGCCTGGCTCACTCGCTGCTGACCAGGCTCTGGCCGCTTCTTCGGTCTCCTCCATCCAGGTGGGCCCCAGGCGGACACAGCTGGGGTGAGGTAGGGCTGAAGGTGTCCGGATTAGCAGGGGAAACCTAGAATGAGGGGAGAGGGGCTCAGAATGTATCTGGGAGGCTGACCAGCGCCAAACCGATTTTATTGGTAGTGACATGTCAGGGCCAAGAGAGAAGTTTCACAGGGGCTCTGACTTGCTTGGGCCGAGCGCAGCCGGCCACTTGCCTCACGGTCTGGCTTTGCGTGATGCCGGGGCTTTAGGCAGGTCGGCACGGACCCCTGACAGAGCACCGACAGGCTGGCCCAGGCGGGCGGCCCCTGGAACCTGACAGGCACCAATGGGGCGCGGTTGGGGCGGGTCACCCAGAACCGCTGCCTCCAGGCTTCCTTCAGCCTGCCTACCTCCTTGCGCTCACTGTGCGTCCACTCGCCGCCTTTTCCTCGGCCTCTTACTCCTGGGCCAGCGACACAGGGAGTGGCGGCCCGGTGTCCCAGAGCCTGCCAAGTACGCCTGCAGGCGAGGCCGCCCTCGATTCAGCGACTACGTGACACACGCTGCACTCTGCATCAGCGTACAGTCGGAAGCTGGGGCTGGGCCAGGCCTGGGAGGGGAAACTGAGCTTCGGTCTTCTCGGGCTCCTCCACCCGCGCACCCGCCCCACCACCCCACCAATCCCCATACCCTCCCGTGCCCCAAAACGGCTGAGTCACGGTGCCCCAGAGTGCGTCAGGCTAGAAGGAAAGGGAGAGGGGAGGGTCCGGACCCGCACGGGATGTGGTCCGAGTCACGTCCGTGGAGGTTTGGGGGAGGGATCTTGTTCTCTCCGCCTCCGGGCTTCGCCTTTGGGGGCGGTGGCTCCCAGAGTTCCTCGCCTGCAATTGGATGATCGGGCGCCTTCAGCCCCAGCAAAAGGAAAAAAAAAAAAACCGGCGGAAGGTGGAGCGGTGCGTTTAGAAGGCGCGGCACCATCTCCCTCCTCCTTCCTCCCCGCCCCTTGCGCCGCCCACAAGGGAGCTTAATAGGCTGCGTTCCTCTTGGAACGCGCCGCAGAACCAGGGAAGTAGTGACGACTGCTGCGTTCGTTCCCTCGGTCCCAGTCGCCATCCCGCCGCCCTCCACCGCTGCACCGCGCAAACCCGCCCCTTTCCTGTGCCAGGTGAGCGCTTTTCGCCAAGTGCGAGGGTCAAGGACCATGGAGAAGGATCCTGGGGCCATGGCGGGTCAGGAGAGCCCCCTGAACCCGATCCTAGCATCACCGCCCCCCCCATACACACAAGCTCCCAGCCCAGACCCCCAACCCTCTCTAGCTGGAGCTCACTCGGTTTACTGCGCAATGCGGTGTCTCTGCGCGCTGAGTCATGGCGGGGGAGGAAGCAGGACGAGATGAAAGGCCATCCCCTTTTCTTGCCGGGACCCCTGGTGCAAAGGATTATGGCTCCTTTGCCTCTGTAGGGATTTTAAGAGGCGGAGAGGGGTGGGGGCCAGTTCAAATACTGCTTCAGGTTCCAAAAGCGGGTGGTTGGCTCCTGTTCTGGGAGACTGGCGCCCCTGGCGAGGAGAGGACAACCCTTGGCAACGCCTGTTGCCGTATTAACACTTTCCCTGTCTTTTCTTATCGGGTGACCTTGATTCTGAGCCTGGACAGCTGCAGCCCTGCGAGGAGACGGGAGCATGTTTCAGGGGGAAGGGGTGGGGCGCTTGCCTCTCCACACTCTTACCCTGCGTGAGCAGTGAGATCAGCAAACCTTACCCCTTTCCTCGTCCTCGGGCTGGGCTTCCTCTGCTGCCCTTTCCTAGGCTTTGATTTCTTCCTACTGTTTTCTCAACACCTTTTTCCTAATGCCCTCCCCCACCCTGGGGTGGAGAAGCCTGACCTTGGGATGTCCTTGAGGCCTTGGTGCCTGTTCCAGCTGTGGGATCTTGGGTGGATTGGAAGGAACACTCCTGTGGTAGTTGGGAGATCTGGGTTCTACTCTCAGATCTGGCCCTTGGATTGCTGTGTGACTTTAAGTATACAGACCTTTCTCTTCTCTGGGTCCTTTCAGATGAGGGGGTTGGGCCCCCTGCCTTATGCAGGACCTCCATATTCTGAAAGACTTCGCGGTTCGATTTTGCTTCTAGGCAAGGTGACCCCATGGCAAGGCGCAAGCCAGAAGGGTCCAACTTCTACATGAGCCACCTGTCCATGGCTCTGGCCTATTCCTTTACCCCAGATGCCAGTGTGCAACCCCACCCTCAGCTGGGCCACACCCAGCGACACACAGAGTTAGGAAAGGTACAGGAGGCAGGCCTAATATAGGGAAGTCGGGTGTAGGGGAGAGCTGGGGACAGGAGGTGCCCCAAAACCTGCTGGGTATGGGGCAGGGGAGGTAGGGAGCCTTTGCCCTGACCTCCAGGCAAGAGGCCCTGCTCATTGGGAGACCACGGAAAGACCCAGCTAACTAGTGCTCTCTCTGTCTCCTCTGCCCAGAAACTGACTGGCACCATGCCCTACCAATACCCAGCACTGACTCCGGAGCAAAAGAAGGAGCTGTCTGACATCGCTCAGCGCATTGTGGCTCCGGGCAAGGGCATCCTGGCTGCAGATGAGTCCACTGGTATGGGCAGGACACAGGGCGGGGAGGGCCCAGGGTTGGGGGTGACAGGCTTAAGACCATGTGCTGCTCCCTTCCAGGGAGCATTGCCAAGCGGTTGCAGTCCATTGGCACTGAGAACACCGAGGAGAACCGGCGCTTCTACCGCCAGCTGCTGTTCACTGCCGATGACCGTGTGAATCCCTGCATTGGGGGTGTCATCCTCTTCCATGAGACACTCTATCAGAAGACAGATGATGGGCGTCCCTTCCCCCAAGTTATCAAATCCAAGGGTGGTATTGTGGGCATCAAGGTGAGGAGGCTGGGCCTCGGGATGTGACATCTGAGATGAGTCTGGGAAAGAGAAATCCAGAGTAATAGGCTAAGGGGTAAACATTGGGCTGGAAGCCTGGAGACTTGGGTGGAATCTGCCCCAGATCCATGTAAGGAAAGCTAGAAACTGTGGGCCCTGCTTGGTGTTTTGAACCCTTGAAGTCCTAAGAGCAAGGCATTACCCTCGCTGTACAGATGAAAAACAGAAGCTCTAGGCAGGGAAGTGTTTTGATCACAGAATTAGGAAGTAGTAGGAGCCCAGGCTCTTGTCAAATAACAGCCCCACGTATCCTGCCTCCTAGGATCAGGTACTATAACTGCACGAAAACATTTGCAGACCAGGAGATGCCACTTGAGAGATTAAGGTGGGGGTGGAGTAGGGCTCTAGAGCAGAAAAGGGCAGTAGAGATTGCTTACCTGTCTTATGTTGTCCCACCCCAACAGGTAGATAAGGGTGTGGTGCCCCTGGCAGGAACAAATGGCGAGACTACTACCCAAGGTGAGAACTGTTTGTCATTCTGCCCTACCGACCACCCCACACAGTCGGCGCTCCTCTGGGCGCCCAGGGTAAGTGGAAGCCACCAGCCCCTTCCTCTGCCACGCTGACTTCTGCATTTTCTCTCTAGGGCTGGATGGGCTGTCTGAGCGCTGCGCCCAGTACAAGAAGGATGGAGCTGACTTTGCCAAGTGGCGCTGTGTGCTGAAGATTGGGGAACACACCCCTTCATCCCTTGCCATCATGGAAAATGCCAATGTGCTGGCCCGTTATGCCAGCATCTGCCAGCAGGTGGGCTTGCATGTACCCCGCAGGCCTGCCATCTATCCACCGGAATATCTAAATCCCTCAAGGCAGCAACTGTTCTGCACCCTTACTCTAGTCATCAGCCTTGGTCCTGGGGACTTGGAGCACAGGGGCAGGACAGGGCTCGTGTGGGCGGATCTGAGGAGATCCTGTCTCCTGCAGCCCTGCAAAGCTGAGTCTCTGTCTTCATGGAGATAAGACCTTGGCCAGTGGCTCTGGAGAGCTATAGGTTGGGCTCCAGTTTAGGAGGTCTTGTAGCTACTCTGTCCCCTCACTTCACAGAATGGCATCGTGCCCATTGTGGAGCCTGAGATCCTCCCTGATGGGGACCACGACTTGAAGCGCTGTCAGTACGTAACTGAAAAGGTAGGTTTCCTGCCTGCCTGGGCAGAGTGGTAGGTTAGGTAGCTGGACCGTGGGCTCTGGGGCTGACTCCGGTCCCCACTTCGGTCCTGCCCTAGGTGCTGGCTGCTGTCTACAAGGCTCTGAGTGACCACCACATCTACCTGGAAGGCACCTTGCTGAAGCCCAATATGGTCACCCCAGGCCATGCCTGTACCCAGAAATTTTCTAACGAGGAGATTGCCATGGCAACTGTCACTGCACTGCGCCGCACAGTGCCCCCTGCTGTCCCTGGTGAGTCCCATACTCATATAGCCCTCTGGGAGATCGTACCCATAATCCTTATGCCCAATGGTGTGATTTCCAGGTCAGCTTCTAGGAACTCCTGCCAGTGCCCTGGGTCTCTGACTACAATCCCTCCTGCCATTTCACCCTTTGTTTTACAGGGATCACCTTCCTGTCTGGAGGTCAGAGTGAGGAGGAGGCATCCATCAACCTCAATGCAATCAACAAGTGCCCCCTGCTGAAGCCATGGGCCCTGACCTTCTCCTATGGCCGAGCCCTGCAGGCCTCTGCCCTGAAGGCCTGGGGTGGGAAGAAGGAGAACCTGAAGGCTGCCCAGGAGGAATATGTCAAACGAGCATTGGTGAGGATGGATGGAGCAGGAGGTGGGGAGAGTGCTGGGGTGGATGGGATTCTGAGAACAGACCTTCTTACTCTGGCTCCTCTTCCCTCTTAGGCCAACAGCCTCGCCTGCCAAGGAAAGTACACCCCAAGCGGTCAGGCTGGGGCTGCAGCCAGCCAATCCCTCTTCATCTCTAACCACGCCTACTAAACAGAAGTGTTCTAAGGCTGCCCCCTCAACACTCCAGGCCCCGCCCCCTCTCACACTCAAACTTGAAGAGGGGGCCTCATCAGGGGCTCTAGGCTGCTGTTTCCCACTCTTGCCTTCCTTGTGACATTGGTGCGTGGTGTTGTCTGTGTATGCTAACTCCAGTGCTCTTTCCAGCCCACTGCCAATAAACAACTATTTAAGGGGGAATTTCTTGTCCCTGTCTATAGTGTCTGGGTCAGGGGAGGGCCCAGTGTGGTGGCAGAGTCCAGAAGAGACTTTTTTTTTTTTAAAGATTTATTTACTTTTAGAGAGGGGAAGGGAGGGGGAGAAGAGGGAGAGAAACATCAGTGTGTGGTTGCCTCTCTCATGCACCCCCCTAATGGGGACCTGGCCCACAGTCCAGGCATGTGCCCTGACTGGGACTCAAACCCTTTGGTTTGCAGGTGGGCATTTAATCCACTGAGCCACACCAGCCAGGGCAGAAAGAACCCTTGTTTTATGTTCTTCCTACTTAGGCAGGAAAAAGGTGAAGGGTGGGGTAGACATTTCCTTCTTTGTTTTATAATTGCCCAGGGCTTCAAGAGGGAGAGCTTATGAAATTTTCTTCAAACCACCAAGGTCTCTTATCCCCTCTACCAGCAGCATCAAATAAGACTCATAATGGGAGAGTGTTTGTAAAACTGCCTGCTGTGTGAGGCTGCAGGGTCAGTCTCACTTCCAGGCCAAGAACTCACGGGTGCAGGTGGTCCTTGTGACAAAACAGCCACTGACAAAAGTGAAGATTTCCAGAGTCTTTGAGCAGGCAATGTAGTGTTCTACATGAGTAGGTGCCGTTACCATTGCTGGAGATGGCACTGTTTCTTGGTGGAAACCATTATTAATGCATATCTCCATCTACACTGTTGAGCTTGTCCATCTTCCCATCTGATCAGGAAATGGGATTAGAGCTGGTTTCTTAGTTGTCTTGAGCTGTGGAACCCTTTGAAGAACCTGGAATCTTCTCTAACACCTCAACAGGGCAGACACAAACACAGAACTCGGGTTCCAGGTTAAGAACTGAGCCTGTAGCTGCGGCATTCCTTGAGTTCAGAATGAGGGCCACTTATCCCTATACCATGCCTTGAACCCTTCCCTAACCCAGGGTGGGGTGCAGCAGTATACACCAGAGTCTTAGTTGATAAAACATCCTAGTCATAACCAGGGACCTAGTATTCCTGCCACTTCCCAAATTTCCTGATATGGGCCCTTTTCTGTCTGAGCTCCCTGCAGGGGAGAAAAAAAAATCCTGACCTTTCTGATCTCTCTGAACCTACCAAATCCATGTAGTGTTAGGCACAGAGCCAATTTACCTAGGACTTTCTAGGAGTTTCAGAACTTGATTCTTTGCACATTTGCATTTGTTGCCTACGTACAAAACCAGCCTCTCCTAGTACCCCTCACAACTTTAGCCCTCACTTCTGTGCCCACTGTTAACTCTCAAACATCTGAAATAAAGCACATGAAAATCGAAGGTCAACAGAAGATAGTGAAAAGGACATTCCAAAAGGGAGAAGCTTGTGCAAGACAACATGAAGTTTGCTTAAAGGGACTAGGGAAGTAGAGAAACTCAAACGACACTTTAGGCAGTCTTGGACTTCTTAGGACAAAGTGAGTTCCAGAAAGTCTTAAGTAACAGCTTTCCTGGGTTCAAATTTCAACCTTAATTCAAACCCCAAATTCTTAGCTATGCAAACGTGAACAAGTTACTTAACCTCTCTGAGCCAGTTACCTCCTTTAAAAAAAAAAAAGGAATAAAACTTGTAGACAACAGAAAGCAATTTAGGGTTATCAAGGGGACTATTCTGTAATCTGGGAGGCCATGTTGACTGAGGCATAAACTTGGTGCGCTCCTTTCTGCCTCTAACCTCAGAGGTCCTCCCTGGCGGAGATTTGTGTGTGTGTGTGTGGCAATGGAGAGAGAATTAAGCTGATATACCTTCATTTATTGAATAACTACTTATGTATGCCTATTGTGCCAGGCCTTGTTCTAAGCAGCGGGACAGCAAGGGTGAACCAGACAAAGTTCCATTCCTCAAAGATTGTAATGGGGGAAGCCCCGTAAAACAGGTAAACGTAACAGAAAGTTAGAAGGCAGAGAGCCCCAGCTAAGCTTCAGTTTCCCTGAGACTGGAGGTGACTCGGCTACCGTGTCTCAGCTCTCAGAGCAACAATCCGCCTGGCCCACACTAACTTGCGCCCGCAAGGGGCTAACATCCGCTTCCTCCGGCTCATTACCATTCTTAGGCTCCAGAGGTGGGGTTAAGGGCGCGGCGTGGGAGGGGGAGGGTGTGTATGACGCCACATCCGACGCGCGGCGGAACTGCACTCCCTTTGCTGCCGCGGCGGGGCGGAAGTAGAAGCGGCGACGGCGGCGGCGCAAAGCTGAGGGAAGTAGGAGGGCAGGGAGCCGGAGAGCCGGAGCCAAAGTCACAGCGGCGGTAATAGTCGGAGACCCCTCTAGGCCACCGTCCCTAGTGGGGGAGCGCGGGGTTCGATGGGACTTAGCAGGGGGCAAGCAGGGCGGTGGGACGCTGTGAGGAGAGGCTGGGGGAGGGGGGCGGCCCAGCTCAAAATAGTTGCCCCCCCACCCCCAGCCCGCTCTAAACCCTGGGACCCCGTAGGGACATTCTTATCCGGGCTCGTCATCGCCTTTCCCAGGAGACCCCTGTGCGGTGCGGAGGGGGCGGCGGCCCCGGCTCTGACCCGCGCCGGGGGAGGGGTTGGGCCATGGCGGAGATCAGCGACCTGGACCGGCAGATCGAGCAGCTGCGGCGCTGCGAGCTCATCAAGGAGAGCGAAGTCAAGGCCCTGTGCGCCAAGGCCCGGTGAGTCCCCCGGCCGTGGGGAAGGGGTTCCGCTGCCCAGGGGTTCTGGCCTAGGGCGTGTCCAGCCGAGAACCTTGGGCCTGGCTCACCCTGGAAACATTCCCGTTAAAGAGCAGACTAGGGCCATTTCCCTCGAAGAGCAACCAGCCTGTAGGGGCAAGACGGACCTGGGTAAAGACACTTAAAGTATTAGGTAATGTGTTTTCAGTGAAGTTAGAGAAAGTAGTTAAGAAGCTCAGGGAAACAACCCTATCGGTTGGGGCAATAGGGAAAGGATTTTTGGAGGAACTGAACTTCGGGGGTCGGCCTTGAGGAATAAGATGAGAAAAGGGAGTGCCAGCAAGAACTGAAGTTCAAGGCAGAAAAGCTGAAGACTCTGGTTTATAAAATACTTTTAATTTCAGTAACAACCCTTAAAGTTGGGTAGTACTGTCCCCATTTTACAGATGAAGACTCATGTTAAGAGTCAACCAGCAAATAGGGGATGGAGTCTGAAGGCAGTTTTCCGTGTTCTGCCCTTTTCAAGCCATAATGTATGGTGGGGTTGGATCAGTGTGGGAGCCTAAGATGTGGTAGAAAGTAAGCCAGAGTGGAATTAAGCATCATTAAGAGGGAGGCCCAACTCAAGAGTTCTGTGGGAAGTAGGATGATGTAATGATTAAGATCCCAGGCTTTGGCCCTGGCTGAGTGGCTCAGTTGTTTGGAGTATTGTCCCGAACACCAAAAGATTGTGGGTTTGATCCCTGATCAGGGCACATACACAGGGTAGGTTGCAGTTTCAGTCCCCAGTCGGGGTATGTATAGGAGGCAACCAATCCACACTTTTTTCCCTCCCTCCCTCCCTCTCTATCCCACCCCCCAGCCCGCCCTTTCTCCCTTCCTCTCTAAAAAAATCAATGAACATATCCTTGGGTAAAGGTTTAAAAAAACAATTCCAGGCTTTGGAATGTCATGGCTGTAGGTCAGAATCTGAGCTCTGCAACTTAGAAGCTATATTGGTGATCTTGAGGTCTTTGAAACTCAGTTTTTTCATCTGCAAAGTGGGAGTAATTGTACTTAATAAGATGATTATAGTCAATTAAGTTAGTGCTTGGGATGAAGTTAGCATAGTGCTTTCGTACAGTGTAAATGCACAACAATGCTTAGAAGTTATTATTACAGTACTGTGTAGAAAGTGCAATACTGGTGTGCTGATATGGACTGAAGACATCAGGGAAGGCTTCTAGGAGAAGGTGGCCTTGAAAGATGAAAATAATTTGAATAGCTAATGGGAGCAGGGCCAGTGAGGAAGGCATTCCAAGCAGAATGACAGTAGGAATGGAGACCCCGAGATATGTGGGCAACAGTGAGGAGGCCAGTTATCTGCCTCCTCTGAGGCACTGTCTGACTGGCTTCCACAAGCTGGAGAATTGTGAGAAAAGGGCCGGCAGAACTACTCTACATTTATCGAACAACAGGCCCAAACAACTATTAGCGTGGCTTTGTCCTGGCAAAGACTTTCTACCCATTTTCTCCCTGCAGCAACCTTGTGAGGTTGGAACTGTTTGCTCCGTTTTACAGAACGGGAGGCCATGACTCCTAGAATCCTAGTGATTTGACGAAGGTCACCTAGAGAGAAAGTGACAGACCTGTGTTCTGAACTTATGGCCATCAGGCTCTTTACTTGGCTTTGCCCCCACCTCTGCCACACCCTGGACCTGTGGCTCCCTGCATGGGTTTGATGAACAGGCAAAGCTTCTTTTTAAATGCTTGTCTGTGGCTTTTCCATGTTTTGCTTGCTTCCTCCATCTTGATTGGCATTTTTAGGAACTTAAACCAGTTGCTGCCTGGCACCATTCTTTTTCCCAAAAGTCTTATCTCCCCCTCCAGGACCTGGGTCAGTTTGGTGGTGATGATAGCTAATGCTTATATAGTATGGTGGAGTTTCCACACTAACAGAGAAGTTTTATATATATATGTATATATTCGTATTCTCCATTGTCCTTTGCTGCAGCCCAGTGAATAGGCAGGGCAGTGTTAAGTATTTCACAGAAGAGAAAACCAAGCCTCAGAGAAGATAATGTCTTGCCCCCAGTCTCAGCTGGTTGGAGGGGAGGTTGGTTTTGGATCCAGGTCTTTTACTATACTCCATGCTCATGGACAGACAGGCCAGAGACATTTGGGCTGTGTGAGAGCTAGTGGGGAGCTACAGAGAACTGGTGTGGGAAGGTTCTGCCTAGCTGAAACAAATGGAGCTAGGAGGTACTAGACTTAGGCCTGAGTTGGCCACTGTCATCCCAGGCCCAGTCTGAAGAAGGGCCAATTCTAGCACTTGGCCATGGTGCCTCCTGAGGACCCACCAGGGATCCAGACCAAGGCCAGTAGTGTCAAGAGCTTCAGCTTGCTCAGAGGGCATACAGACTCAAACCCTGGGAATTACGGAGGCCTGAAGTGTGTGAGCCTAAAAAGTCAGCATATTCGAAGGGCAGGCTTTTTTTTTTTTTTTTTAAATATATTAACCCCAGGATATATTGATTTCAAGAGAGAGGAAGGGAGAGAGAAACATCGATGTGGTAGAGCAACATGGGTTGCTGCCTGTACACACCCCAACTGGGGGTCAGACCCGCAGCCTTTTTGGTGTATGGGACGATGCTCCCACCAGCTGAGTCACCAGACCAGGGCTGAAGAGCAGAGGGTTTTGAATCACGTGGTCCTCAATATGAATTCCATCTCTATGAACAGTGTGACCCTGGTTGGGTCATTTTACCTTTCCAAGTCTTTGAAACCATTATGAAACTCAGTGGTATTCTTCATATCCAGGAACAGGCCCTGGCACTTTGGTAAGCAGTTATGAAAGTCATGTTGTGGAAGTGAAGGTGAGCAGGTGTGAGCCTTGAGAGGGCTGGTGATGTGCTTGCTGCAAGTGACAGAGATGGGATTGGAGGCTGGGCCTGGTTCCAGACCACACTGGGGCCTTACTAGCACTAGGGCAGGGTTTTGACCCCAAGTCAAGAAGTGGCTGGCATAAATTCTCAGGCAGTTGGGCTCCTGGGTTTCAATTCAAACACTTCTCCAGCCTTGGGACCTTGATCCTGCCCCTTTTTTCTTTAAGCCTCAGTTTATTTGTCAGATGAGGGTGAAAAGAAGCTTCTCAAGTCAATTGGAAAGGTTATTATAAACAGTATAAAGGATGTTCAACACAAGTCGTAGTACAGGTGGGAGAGCCTGGTTGCTGCGAGACCCCTGAGACTACAGCCAATGCCATTTCCCATTTCCAGAAAGCTTCACCTCCCTGAAGCTGCCTTTGTTATGAAGAGTTGAGAGGGGCCTCCTCTAGTGGGAGGAGATGGCAGAAAGAGTGAGGGCTGAGCAAGTGCCTGGGCCACATCAGAGTGGCCTGATGAAAGAGCTCCGTACTCTGCAGCCAGGCTGCCTTGGTTCAAGTCCTACCTGTATGACTTTGACCATTTTCTTCATCTGAGAAGTAGGAATGATCACAGTGCTTGCCTTTGAGGGCAGTGGTTTGATTGCATGTGTCATTCATGCAAAGCTCTTACTACAGCTTGGCACGTGGTGTGAACTAGAATGTTCACTGCTGCTGTTATCATCCAGGATAAAATCTGGAAATAATGGTACTACTTAAACTGGGTGTCTGACCTGGCAGTGGTTTTGTGTCATGCTCACTGAGGTAGAAGTGGACTGTGCTGCAAGGAGAGGTGAAAAGGATGAAGTCCTCACTTCCTCTAAATAAATAATGAAAAAGTAGCAATACTATATCACTTTGAAGATTACTTTGAAGATAGGCTTGGAGCAGCCCCCTGTGATGGCCCCCTACAGGGACTGTAGGCACTCAGCCAGGGGCACAGCCTCGGGGTACTCCAGGCTGAGGGATCAGCAGGAGCAGAGGGCTCTGGGAGAGGAGGGGATCTGTTTTCTGGGAGTGCTGGATGCATGAAAGGAAGCAGTGAGGCTGAGGGGTGGTCAAGGCTGGGAAAGTCCCAGCCCACTTTGGGAGGGCTTTGAAACCTGGAACAAGGGTTTGGACTTTGACCTGTTGATAGTAGAGGAACCATGGGTGTTGAGAGCAGTGGGGGCCGTGGTAAGCCTGTCCTGGAGAAATTGCACACCTCACTCCTGCCCTGTAGAGGTTCAGGGATTGCTGCATACCCCTCCTTCCCCCCATAAAAGGAGGTCAGGGATTGGGCTGGCCTGGCTGTGGTGACCCTGGTCTTCTGTCTCCAGAGAGATCTTGGTAGAGGAGAGCAACGTGCAGAGGGTGGATTCGCCAGTCACAGTGAGTATTCTCTGTCCCTCCAGAGCCTGGCTAGGTCTTTTAGGCACAAATACATTCCCAGTAATCTTTTGGGCTCTTATCCTTGGGAACCCCATGTTCAAGGGACCTTCGCTATAAGAAATAGATGTTTTGGGAAGGGTCTTTTGATTTGTTGGAGGGATACTCTTGGTCAGGGCAGAAGGACTTTTAATTTGGTGAGTGATTCTGTGCCATGTGTTCCTATGTGTTGTTATTAGTAACTTCATTCTGGGTACCTTAAGGTACCTGGAGTAGGGAAAGGAAGGGCCAGGTCCTCCAGGAGCAGAGGTCCAGCTGGAAAGACCTGGCTCTAGCTCTTGCCCAGGGAATAGTTGGCACTCAATGTGGGATGGAGGTTGATTCTAGACCAGGCTACCTGGGGTGGGAGAGTAGATTTTGGGCCCTGAGAATAGAGGCTTAGCCAAGAGTGATCATTTGAAGATAGCACCGAGGAGCAGAGGCTTTCAGACTGAGGTGCCATCCTCCTTCTCACTACCCAGGTATGCGGTGACATTCATGGACAATTCTATGACCTCAAGGAGCTGTTCAGAGTGAGTGTGGGTAAAGACTGGGGAGGGTGACCTGGAGGGTTGACTGGAAGGCCCCTTTGAGAGGGAGAGTTTGAATTTGGTGAGTGGAATGGGGGCAAGAGGCCTCTAGTTAGGTGGGCCCTTTGTGGGAGAAGGGCTTCACTTGACTGAAAACGGGCCACAGTGGGGAGTAGGGCACAGTTTAGGACCAAGCAGAACCTTCTCCCTCCCCCCAGGTGGGTGGCGACGTCCCTGAGACCAACTACCTCTTCATGGGGGATTTTGTGGATCGTGGTTTCTACAGTGTTGAAACGTTCCTCCTGCTCCTGGCACTTAAGGTGGGAACTGCTGTCTTCTGGAGCCCAAACCTGGGCCACCTCAGGCCTGACCAGTCTGCATCCTTTTCGCCCTCCTCTCCTGCTTCATCTACCCCCAACTCTGAGCTGTGCTGCTGGTGATGACAGATTCTGCTTGGCAGGGTGGTCACAGAAGCTTTCCTTGACTTGGGGCCATGTGATTGGGCCCCTAGAGGATGAGGTCAGAGGAGTGGCATTGTAGGGGGAGGGAATAAAGGCTCTGTGTTCAGCAAGTGACAGGAGGTTGAGTTCACCTGGATACAGCATCCACTGGTGGGAGAGGTTGTAAGGGGCCTGATGACAAAGCTCCTTGAATGTCTTGCTTAGGACTTGGTCTCTTGTAGGTAAAAGCAGAGCCATTAGGTCTGTAGTTGATGGGGTGGGGGGTCAGTTTTGTGTTCTCTGGAGGAGGGACTGGGAGCCTATGAGGTGGGTGCAACACCATTCGTACAAGAGATGACATCAGTCTGGGGCAGGGTGGTGGTGATGAGGATGGAGTGGGGCTGTCAGATGGGAGGAGATCTAGGAGGAAGGGGCAGAGCCTCGACCCCAGCCCTGGCTTGGTGGTTACCTCCAGGTTCGCTATCCTGACCGAATCACCCTGATCCGGGGCAACCACGAGAGCCGTCAGATCACCCAGGTCTATGGCTTTTACGATGAGTGCCTGCGCAAATATGGCTCGGTGACCGTGTGGCGCTACTGCACTGAGATCTTTGACTACCTCAGCCTGTCGGCCATCATCGATGGCAAGGTAGGCTGGCCACAGTGCTCCATGGTGGTGGGAGGGGTGAGAAGGGCACTGGGCCTCAGCCTCCCCACCCTCCTGCTTTGCTCTCCCCTGTAGATCTTCTGCGTGCACGGGGGCCTCTCCCCCTCCATCCAGACCCTTGACCAGATCCGGACAATCGACCGAAAGCAAGAGGTGCCTCACGATGGTCCCATGTGTGACCTGCTCTGGTCTGATCCTGAAGGTGAGGCCAGGTGGGGCAGGGACAGCCAGGCTTTACCCTTAGTTTGGCAAGAGACTAAGGGAGCCCTTTGGTTAAAGCAAGTACCTTGAAGGGACAGTCAGGCCAGGTGGGTTGTGGGAAGAGTAGAGCAGGCTGGTCTTCACTGGTGTCTGTGCTTGACCCGGGGACTGGCTGGCACCCTCAGAGCAAGAATGTGGGAGGCTGGGCACTTTGAGCTCTGATGGAATTAGGGCCGCATATCAGAGGCTTGTTTAAACAAAAACTGTTGGCTCTCTGTATGTACGGGGGCTTCTGTAGAAATCAGATACCTGGGAACGGTAGACCCCTGAAAACTCCTCATTTTGTGGGGTTCCCCAGCTGGTATGGAGCAGAGCTGAGATTGAAAGTCAAGTATCCTAGGTACCAGTCCAGGGCTCCTTGTGTTGTACCGCACACAGCCTCCATCTCACGGCCGTGCCCAGCTGCCCTCTTACTACTCCCAGACGGCCCTCGTTCACACCTGCTATGCAGGCGTGGTTCTTAGGAGCACCTCCTTTCACTCTCCTGTGCCTAGTTGGACAGTAAGTTGCGTGGTCACTGTGACTGTGAGATGGCTCCAACTATCAGGAAAGTCTTTCTTCATTGGAACAACTCATCTGCTTCAACATTTGCTTCCTGTCCCTCAGGACACCACCCCCTGAATGCATTCAGGCCCTGTCCTCTTGCCCCACAGGGCTGATTGGGGGAGGGGGACAGGATATTCTTTGAAGGGCAGAGGGCAGTCAGAGAAACCTTGAGGGACATCTCTCCCTATCTGTACCTTCATTTGCCTCAGATACAACAGGCTGGGGCGTGAGCCCCCGTGGGGCTGGCTACCTGTTTGGCAGTGATGTGGTGGCTCAGTTCAATGCAGCCAATGACATTGATATGATCTGCCGTGCCCACCAACTGGTGATGGAAGGTTACAAGTGGCACTTCAATGAGACTGTGCTCACTGTGTGGTCGGCACCCAACTACTGCTACCGGTGAGCTGCGTGGGTCAGGAGGTTACAGTGGGGGTGGGGACCTCAGCCGACACACACTAACTGCTGCTCTCCGACCACAGCTGTGGGAACGTGGCAGCCATCCTGGAGCTGGATGAGCACCTCCAGAAAGACTTCATCATCTTTGAGGCCGCTCCCCAAGAGACGCGGGGTATCCCCTCCAAGAAGCCTGTGGCTGATTACTTCCTGTGACCCTTTGGTCCCTGCCCTCCCCCTTCAGCCCCTCTGGCCCTTGGACCACTGTGACGCTACCCTCTTCTCCAGATGGAGGCTGGGCATGGAGGGCTGTCCCCAGCTCTGCTCTCCTCGCAGAGGGCACTTTGATGGTGAGGACTTTCTCTGGAGAGGCTCGGAGCCACCGCTCCATGCTCCTCCTCTCCTTTCTCCCCACCCGAACCATGAAGTTTCCAATAATTTTTTTTTGTTTGTTTGTTTTTAGATAAAAATTTTGAGAAAAAGAAAAAATTCTGATAGAAGAAATATGGTCTTTGGGTTTGTGTCAGACTTGATTGGGGGTGGTAGTGATGCTGGCCTGGGACCAGGGTGCACACTGGGACCTTGACTGCCCTAGAGCCTTGGTCCCCACAGGAGGGTGAGGCTCAGGCCATCTCACTTGCTGGGGGCCTCTTGGTCCCCATCCACTGACAGTTCTAGGTAGAGGGCCAGGTTCTCAGAGAAGGCCCTATTCTCAAAACAGTAAGTGTCACAGGACATTGATTCTGCCATTTTCTTGAAGAGGAGCCAGGCCCAGAGCAGGTGGAGTTGGGCATGTGCACAAGATCAAGCAGCTGGAAATGGCAAGTCTAGATCGGGGTAGGGGTCTCCACACAAAAACCTTTGCTTACCCGATCCCTCCCAGGGCCAAACACCATTAGCCCAATGTTTCCAGAGCACTGATGTCTTTTCAGGTTTATTAACAAAAATACTCTTCCTGAGAACAGATTGGTGCGGCTCACACTGAGGCCAGGAGATATGACTAGCTGAGCCCAAGGGTGAAGCCCAGGCATGGGTAGTGCTGGCCCAAGGCCCCATTTGGCCAGGCAGAGCCTCCTCCTATTCACACCAAGGTGAAAGTTGGGAAGGGGAAGCTGGCCCCAGCTGGACTCCCAGCAGCTTAGCCAGAGCTTTGAAGCCAGAGGGGGGTGGGAATGAAGTCAAAGTGTGAAGTGGGGTGGAAGAGGCCCAAGGCAGCCATTTGGTGTGGGGGGTGGGGCCAGTGGAAGTGAGGGAGCTATAGATCTGGGGGAAGGGAACTGGAAGCTTGTGGTGGAAGACTGAGGGAGGGAGGCAGAGGGGCCTAGCAATGGCTCAGTACATAGGTTTGGAGCCCACATCAAGGTAGGCCGTGGGCCCAGGGTAGGGTAAGGGCAAGGGACCCCCTTGGAGGAAATGGGAGGCAAAGGATGCTGGGTGTGCAGCTGCTGGGTAGCCTGAGCCTCCTGGCCCAGACTGCAGCTCTAGGGATGCAGCTGAGTAGGGCGCTGAGCACCCAGAGTCTGGAGCCTGAGGAAAGCTGGGGTTCCTGAAGTAGAGAAAGGTATCAGAACAGGAGAGGAACCCACCCACAAACTAGAACAACCTGGCCCTGTGCCCTTGTCCCACTCACCTGGTTGGAAGGTGACTGGGTGCCCCATGGAAAGCTGCAGGGTGCAGAAGGTAGGCTTCAGCACTGGAGCTACCACATGGAGGAGCTGGGGCAGGGGCAGCTTCCCTGAGTGCTGGGGCCTGCTCTGGATCTGACTCATGAATATCTCCACCCAGTGTGGAATCGCAGGGACCACCTGGTGCATCTAGGGAGGCCGAAGAAACAGGTTGGGCTTAGGAGGATCAGCATCTGAGGCTTGGCCCCATCACCACTGGGACTGTACTCACCTCCACTCCCATAGGCCTCTGTAGCTACTGGCTCTGGGCCCCGCAGTTTCCTCTTAACACGAGCGTCTCGCTCCCTGGGAAATACAATGATAATAGCACCAGGTGCCAGGCATTCACCCTCTCAGGGACCCTATTAGGTTTTATTATACCCATTTTACAGAGGAAGGAACTGAAGGCCAGAGAATTCAATGACTAGAAAGTAGCAGAGGTGGGACTTATTCCACACTTAGAACTTCCTGATGGTTTCCTATTGTATTTAGAATCGATGGAAACCTTCCAAAGCAGCTAGGCTCATCCCACCTTGCTCTCTCTGGCCATCTCCACTGCCTTTCAGGCCCCTTTTCTGGCCCCTCCTCATCTGCTTAACTCATCCTTGTCTCAGTTCACATATACTTCCCCCAAGAAGTCCTCCGACCTCCCACAGCACCATACCCTCCCTGATAACATTTGTCAAGTTACACTGTTACATTTGTTAGGGTAATCTTTTGATTAATGTCTGTCTCTTCTGCTTTGAGGGCAAGGGCCAGCTCGGGCTGTACTCAGAATAAAAGCCGAGGTCCTAACTAAACCTCACCTCTGTCACTCTACTGCAGCCACAGCACAGGTATGTTCCCACCTCAGGGCCCTTGCACATGTTGGTTCCACTCCCTGGCATGCTGTTCCTAAATATCCACATGGCTCCCTTCCATACTTCCTTCAGGTGTTTTCTCAAATGTCTCTTCTCAGTGAGGCCTTTCCAGGCATCTTAGCTAACATCTCACTCCAGTTCTTCCTGTCTTCTTTGCTTTATTTCTTTTATCTTTAGAACTTATCCCTAATATATATTATTTCTCCTGTTTAGTTGTCTACTCTGCCCAACAGAGTATTCGATAAGAACAGGGCTTTGGTTTGTCCTATTTACTGAAGGAGCTATTGTGCCTAGAACTGTGCCTGGCACATAGTAGGTGCTAAATACGTATTTGTTGAACCAATGAATGAATAAACAGTGCCTGGCGCATAGTGGACGATTAATAAACATTTGTTGAATGAATGAGTGAATGAATGAATGATGCCCACCTCTTACAGTTTCTGCCATTCTCCCGGAAACCCTTGGCAAAAGGGTTGGCTGCAATCTTCAGTTGTGTGATCTGGGGGCACACATTCAGAGTCAAAGCTCCTGCAGCCTGGGCAGAGTGCCACCACCCATCACCCCTGGTGACACTGGGGTCCTTATTTTCTGGGCTATACCCACTCTGCCAGTGACTACAGTGTGACCTTGATTTTGAGTAAGTGTCTTTAAGGGCATGCTGTATATATAGGCCACCACCAACACAAGACAAGAAATACTCTCCCTTGAGCAGGGTCACTCACCCGTGGGTTCTGGTAGGCTGTCACAGAGATGAACATGGTTTCAGGGAAGCGGAAGGAGGCAACACCCCCCCAGTGTTGGCTGCAAAGCTGGGCAGCCCGCACTAGGTGTATGCGGGGCTGATACTTGTGCATGGAGTGCAAAATCAGCTGGGAGGGAAGAAACAGGAGTGACCCCTTGCCCTGGGCCCCACGCCCACCCCCAACCTTGGGGTCCCAGCCTGGGCCTCACGTGGCCATGAGGGTCCAGTGTGCTGTTGGTGAGCTTGACACGATGAAAAGACACAGGCTGTCGCATCCAGTGAGCACCAGTGGCAGGAGAGTCAGGGTGAATGTAGACACGGTCAGGCAGGCGGGGCTCTGCCTTGCCACTGGGCTCCCAGCGCCGACCCTGCCAGCGGTAGCGAGCTCCGTCCACTGGTACCACATCCAGAAGGAACAGGTAGCGGACCTCGGGGTCCAGGCCAGTGACCGATACTCGGCAAGCAGGGAACATACGTCTGGATGGGGCAGAAGATAGGCGAGGCCTGGAGCAACCCACCAGCCAGAGGCAGGTACAACACCAGCAAGGGGACAGGGCTACCAGCTCAGAGTTTTGTCAAAGAACATTCAAGCTGGAGTTAGACCTGAGGGCAGGGTCTGGAAGCTTATTTCATACCACTTTTATAGACAGGAAACACAAAAGACAGGTTAGATGATCTGACTAGGGTCAGAGCTCTGATTCCTGGCCCCTCAAAATTTGCAGAAGCAGGGGTGACATACTTTTTCCCTGGAAATCTTGCCACAAGCCTTCTTGCCTGATAAGCAGCACCAGAATCTACAGCTGTTGGACAAGCTTGTTTCAGGGGTGGGGGGCGGAAAGCCCTGCTTTCATTGGGGCAGAAGATACCATGCTAGGCCTGAGCTCCTGGCCTAGATAAAGACCCCCCACCCCTACTCCAACCAAGGCCACAACACTGACCATATTCCTACCTCCAAGGTGCCCTGGACCTAGTCACATACAGACAAACCCTAACCCTAACTCTGATCCTAGCCAGATTTCCCTGATGCTGGTCACTGGCTGGCACTTGACCCTAGCCATAGTCTGAACCCCAACTCTAGCTGCAGACTGACCATCTAAGTTATAACCCAGCCAGACTTTCTGACCATGGCCCAGACTGACCTATGACCCTTGCTATAGGTTGGTCTCTAAACCAGCCACAGACTAAACATACTCTCCACAATATGACCTCTGATACAGTCACTGAGTAACCCAAACCATGATCACATTCTGAACTTAGGCAGAGCTCTAGCCCCCCTAGAAATCCTTAAACCTAGCCCCATCACCAGAAACTGCATTTCCCAAGAGGCCCCCACCAGAAACATACTGGGTTGTTCCACCTCACCTCCCAGCTTTGGTGATAATCATCTCTGTTCCCACGGAATTAAACTCTTTCCACAGCTCCTGGTTCTCCAGGCTCAGGCTGACTCCAGGGAGTGAATGAAGGGCCTCTGGGGCTGGGGGAGAGGGCTCAGTGCCCAGGGCTGGGGGCAGAGGAGGCAGCGGTGGGGGAGCAGACAGGGTGCGGGAAGCAGCCTCAATACCCGAGAGGAAGCAATCCAGTTTGGGAGTGTCTAAATCTGGAGATGGGGAGAGAATGAGGAGCCAGCCCAGGGTCACAGCACCTCCCCCAAATCCCTACACGGGAGCTCACCCCAAAGCTCACCAGGATAGCGGTAGCCCTCTGCCAGGGCAGGCGGGAAGCTGGAATCGGCCACTGGCTGGGGGGGACCAAGATGGTAGCCGGTCCCCAGTGAGGGGTACAACTCTCTTGGATGATACATGGAGTCTGGCCTCAGGACACGCTGCCTAGAGTTCCCTGGTGCTGAGAGATACCCCGCTTTATAGCTCACAGCTCAGCCCCCTCGAGACCCAGCATCACAGCCCCTCCCTCTTTGAGGCCCTGGAATTGGGCTGGGGTGGAGACCCCTGGGGCCTGGAAGGGGTCCCAGAGGGGGCCGGATACCTGGGTACCCTCCTTTTCACCCCTCCCCCCAAGGCTACATTAGCCTCGACCCCCTGCCCCCTCATTACATAATTAACTCCTCGGCCTGATTGATCCCCGGGGCTTGGACAGGGACGCAGTTTGGCGCTTCCGGCCAGCTGGTCCCCGTTCCCACGGGGGGAGCCCCAGCTAGGGATAAGCTACTGAAGGGGCGGGGCCTGGACCCTGAGTTGGATCCTGGAGTCCTGGGGCAGACCTTGGCGCCTCGGACTTTTCTGGCAGGTGACCCGCCTCCTTCCCCCGCCCCTCATTCACTTGGAAGACGGGGAGTGGAGGGACAAGCATGACTAGAGGGCAAGCGCAGGGCTGGAGGCACGCAGCCTGAGCATATTACTACACAGGACACTGGAGTCCGCAGCCGAAAGCCGAACCCTGACATCCTTCCTGGTTCTTATTCTCCACTCATCCAAGTCTCAAAAGTTTAGAGGTCCCCACAGCTCTACAGTCTGACTGGCTGGCACCCGAGTTTCCCAGAAGGTACTGTGCTGGGGAACCCTGGGAACTACACTTCCCAGCAGGCCCAGCGCCCACTTGGGGGCAGAGAAGATTGAGAGATACCACTGGGGCCACTGGAAGTTGTAGTCGGAGAGTTGCCCCTGGGCGGTAGCAAAACGCTAAAGCTAAAACGCAAATCAGCTGAGGTCAAGGTCTATGGAGCCAGAGTGGGTTCGTGAATCACGACCTCTCCTGGGTCCTGCAGAAGATGACTGAAGCCAGGCCCCAGGAGCGGCCACCTTTGACCAAGGTGCCTACCCGCTGCCTCAGTGGGGCTCAGAACGGAACGGATCTATAGAGGCAGGAATCTGCACTTGAGATCCCCCTTTTCGATTCCACACGAGCCTGGGGCTGTCTCCACTCCACTGTTTTATTATATACAAACGCTACACAACAAGGGGAGCAGACACGCGTGCGGTAAAAGGGGCCCAGTGGGAGGAGTTCACAGGGCAGATGGTGCACTGGGCTCTGAGAACAGCACACAGGCCGTATCTATAGGATAGGCGGGGCAGGAAGAGGTTAAAAAATGAGATCCAAGCCAGCCAGATCGCAGGGAGGTGGCGGGGGTAGGGGGGTAGCCGTCCACCTTCTGATCTCCCCCCAAGGTCACAGTGCATGCAGTAAAATATAAGTACAGGAGCTGGATCCGTCCTCTGCAGGGGCTCTGAGGATCCAGAGCTCCCTTCTGGCAGCGAAGGGAAGCCAGTGGCGCCCCCTGGCGGCCAGGCCGGGCTGGAGCCACATGCGGAAAGAGCAGGGGTCAGTCCCAGCCATTGTCTTTGATCATGTGGTTGAGTTCAATGATGTACTTCCCTTCTTTGTACTTCTGGCTGCTCTCGAAGGCCTGTTCCTGAAAGGAGGGAGAGGCTGTCATCCCTAGATCAAGGGCCTTACCCACAGAGATAGGGGATGGGGCATGGATATGACTGGCTCCATTTCATATATGAGAAAACTCACACAGAGAAGCCAAACCACCTGCCCACAGACATAGAGCTGGTAAGTGCCAGGGCCGAGTTTCTCACTAATGGGATAGACAGAACTCTTTGAATCATGGGTACTTTTTAAGTACTAAAGTTGGCTCCAACAATGATGACATAGAAATTTCTAAAGATCCAGGGATTACAAACTGGTAGCCTGAGGGCCAATATTGGCCTACACGTGTGTTTTGTTTGCCCAGCAGAGAGTTTAATACAAATAACTTTGAGCCCTGGCTGGTGTGGCTCAGTGGATTGAGTGCTGGCCTGCAAAGTGAAAGGTCACTGGTTCAATTCCCAGTCAGGACACATGCCTGGGTTGTGGGCCAGGTCCCCAGTTGAGGGCATGTGAGAGGCAACCAGTTAATATTTCTCTTCCACATCAATGTTTCTCTCCCTCTCTTTCTCTCTCCCTTCCTTCTATCTAGAAGTAAATAAAATCTTAAAAAAAAAAAAGCCAAAAACTTTGAAACACTAGCATATAGGCAGGCCATGTGCACTCCAGCAATGGCACAGACTGCCCCTCTCCTCACCTCCCCAATCTATGTTACCCCTTTTGCAGATCCACAGTGCAAAAAAGTGCTGGCCCTGCAAGCATTTAGGTTTTTGACCTCTAAAATGGCCACCTCTTTATTTTACAGAGGTCCAGAGAAGCCAAATCACCTGTACAGGGACACAAAGCAAATCTGTGGCAGAACCAGGGGTGAACTCAGGTCACGGCCATCTGCCTGTCTCTGCCTGGGGCATCCACGTCACCAAGGCACCATAGCTCCAAGCAACTGCAACTTCCCAAGAGCATCTTCTTTTGTTGCATCTAATCTGATCCCCATAACAATCTTGGGTGCCAGGTGATGGCTTTATCCTCCACTGCCAGATAAGGAAATGAGACTCAGAGTAGTGAAATCAGACCCTGGACAGCAGTAGTGGCAATGAGGGCAGTGGAAAAGGAGGTGCATGGACCCAAGCTCTGTGTTGCTGTGGGGTCTTGGGCAATGTTTCTGATCCTCAGAATGGTAACAGAAACCGGGGTCAAGGATTTAGAGTTAAAAACAAAACAAAGTAGGATTCTGGTCCCTATTCTGTTACTTGCTGGATGTGTGACCTTGGGCAAGTTATCTAACATCTCTGGGCCTTTCTTCTGTAAAGTGAAGATAATAATAGACTCTACCTACAGGATTGTTGTGATGACTGAATGAGATAATGGTATATGCCGAGCACATAGTAGTGTATAGCAATAAGCCTTCATTAAATGGTAACTCTGATTGTATCATCATCTCTAAAATGGGGGTGCTTGTGCCTATAAGGAGAGGAATGGGTTAAGAGAAAAATTCTAAAAGCCTTTGCAGGATGTAAGAGAAGAAAATACAGTCAGGGGATGAAAGACTGACTTGTGTGAGCTGGGCCTATATACTCTGAAAGATTATCAGATAACTGCTTGTGATGTGAGGTCATGTCAAAGGCTAGCCTCAGGTCAGAGGTCACTGACTCACATATTTCCAGCCCAAAGTGGTCTTGCAGTTCTCGCAGTGGATGTCAGCGACAGCATGAAGGCCTGTCAGCAGTACCCGCTCCTCGGCTGGCCCGCAGCCCACGTTCACCCTGTGGGGATATGGGGGCAGTCCCAGGGAGGGTCTCATCACAAAGCCCACCTCTAGCTTGTCTCCAACAGTGTCTGTCCTTAGCTTCTTGCCTGAACCAGGGGATTTTGGAGTCTCAGCATGATGCCATGGGTCACAGGTCACAGTAGAGGTCAGGGAAAGAAAAGAAGGGAGGCCAAATACTCACACAGAATTGAAGAGGTAGGCACGCCCCTGACTGCCTTGGAAGGACTAAAGGATGGAAGGGAGAGAGGAGGGGGTCAGAGTTATTGGTGGAGAACTGCCAAGCACATTCTCTAGCCTCCCATTCCAGCCCCAGCTGTGACCTGGTTACCTTGGAGATGAGGTCGTCGTGGTTGGCCAGGTGAGCACGGCAGTGGGCACAGCTATACCTCCGGTGACAATCATCCAAGTAAGCCTGAAATGTCTTGGGCTTTGAAATCCGCACCATGGCGGGGGCTGCAGGCAATGGCCCCACACGGGGAGCAGCCCACGGGGAGCAAAGAGAGCCCAGTGCCTGTCAAGGAGGGAGTGAGTGGATTGTCAGGACCCCAGCCACACACATGCAGTCCCGCCCAGGGCCATGGGGACTCTGTCACACTTGGCTGCTGTCTCCTCTCCCCAGAGCCAGCAGCCTCTCCAGGGGCCAGAGCCGGCTCAGTTTTGACTCACTGAGGAGGCCTCAAGTTGCATCAGTGGGGAAACTGAGGCTAGGAAGAGCCCATGATGAGTCACCCACCTGCTTTCAGCCTCACCCCTGGTGACCTGGCAACTGAAACTGGAGGAAGGGGGTTTAGAGTGGATGAGCTGTCAGTTCTCTATTTAGGGAAGCTTGGAAGGGTTAGGAATTGGATGGTTTTTAGGACCTCATCTGAACTGTGGAGTGCGGAGCTAGGGGGCGACTTCACTTAAGGTACAGGGAGTTGGTTCACCTGGAGAGATGGTCCCTCACCTGGAGAAGGCTGGAGGCCTCACTGAAGTTGGAGGGTCACCGAGGAGGGGAAGGTCTCTTACCTAGGGACGCTGAGGCCTTGTCAATGCCGAGGGACTCGTAACTGCATGCGCGGAAACTTACCTGAGACCACTGGGCTCACCTGGGGCGCGGGTGTGGGGAGCGGGCGCCGGGGAAGGGGGCAGTCCTCGCTGGCGGGCGGGGGCGCGGGGCGACGCGCAGCCCTGACGATGCGGGCCTCACCTTGCCTGGGAGCGCGGGAGCCGGTCCCCCGGGATGGCTGGCCTGGGAGTAGGGGGCGCTCCTGGTGGGCGCCGTCCCCCCCCAGGCCCGGGTTCCCAGTCGCCGAGACTTGTTTACACCGAGACCAGCTGCTGCCGTCGCTGCGGCGGGAGGGGGAGGGGGCCGGCCCCTAGTCCCGGCGGTCGCCGTGGCCAATCGGCGCACAGCATGCAAATGAGGGGGCGCGTCACACCATGGCCAGCGCAGGCCTGGCCTACCCCTCCCCCTGCTCCGGGCTCTGGCCGGCCCGGAAATGCGGCTGCGGCCAGCAATCCCGCCAGCCGGCCGGCAGGGCCTGAATCCGGTTGCCCCTTTGGCCTCCGGCGATTCTGGAAGGGGCACGTATCTGAGGTATCTGACCGGAGTGGGGTTAGAAGAGGACGGTGTCTGGATGCATGCCCCCCGGGGGACACAGTAATCAAAATTATCTGCGTTGCCTACCGCCCGCGCCTCACAGTCTCAGCAGCAAATCCTGAGGCAGCTTCCGCTTTATTGTTCTCATTTTACAAGGAAACTGAGGTCCAAGGAGGTTTAGCAGCTCGCTCGAGATTATCCAGCTGATAAGAGGCAAAGTTGGGTTTCTCAGTTTGGTCTGAGTCCACCAGACCAAGATACCAGGGACAGACTCTTGGAATGGAAGAGCTAGAGGTGGCCCCCGGTGTTAGATCCTGGGGGCCAGAGTCTGGGAACAAGCCAGTTCCTGCCGTTGAGCCTCACCTCCTCCCCCTGGTAGGCTCCTCTGATGCCCCTGTCCCTCCAGGCCGAGTTGGTGTGTGCTGTGGGCTTCCCCTTTCCCATCTCTGAGTGTGTTTAAACATGTCTGCCACACTAAACTTGTTTTGTTCCTTGCAGTGCAGTGACTCCGGGATCCAGCCTGGCCTAGTGTAGTCAATACACGTTTGTGAAATTCGTGCTTTATTAAGTGAATGACATACTAGGGCCGGAGAGGGCTGAGGAATTCGGGGAACTTCTGGAGTAGGAAACAGGAGTGGCAGGTTGGAAGGCTGAGGCAGCAGATGGGTGTGCTGGGAACTCAGCTGTCCCAGCCGTGCCCACCCTCTGCAGCCAAGTGAGGAGGTCCACAAGGGCAAGTCAAGCCCCTTGCTGAGTGCCCTGCACTCTGATGGCCTCAGAATGGAATGATTATCTGTGGCTCTGAATTCCTGATGAGAGTGGAAGCCAGGCTGGCACAGGGTGTGGTATCACTCTGGGTCTGGAATGCAGTGGAACCAGCGGGTCAGGCTAGTTAGGGCCCCAGACTCTGGCCTTAGACTGTCCTAGGCTGTATGATTGCAGTTCAATAGGATCTCCCACCCCCACCCTCAAAAAAAAAAAAAAAAAAAAAAAAAGGCAGGACTGAAAAGAAAACATTTATTGGGGTAGAGAAACAGGAGAGTGCGAGGGTCTCACTGGGCCCCGCGGTTGTCCAGGTAGCGCCTCAGGGCTGTGGGATAATCGGTCATGACACCAGTGGCCCCCAGATTGTAGGCCACTTCAAAATCCGACTCTTCATTAAGGCACCAAAATATCACCTAAGTGGGGAGGGAGGGGCTTGTAGTTTCCGACTTCACCAGGAATTCCCCCGGCATCCAGATGGTCAGCTCGCTCCTCTGTGGATACCACCCAGCAGTGGTACGCAGGGGAGCTGATTGTTAAATTTTCAGAAATTTTGCAGGTTGTTTTGAACATAGCCGTTATTAAATATTAAATTATATAAACTTGCAATTCAGTAAATTACATTAAAAGCAAAGGTAATAAAAACTGAAAACTTAACAATTTCACTACATTTACTGTCCCCTGTGCTCTAGAGGTTATGCCTTTTGAGTGTGTACGGTGAAAATGTGCTATGGCCATGTGCTACCTCACATCTCTTCCCCGCTCTGCTCAGTGACTTCATGTTGGTGGCCTTAAATTGGCTGAGATGGAAGTGTATACTCCAGGGAAATGATGGAGTGTTCAAATCAGGGTGCTTTTTCCCTCCTGGAGAGCCGGTCGTGCACTGTTTGCCAGAGGTCACTGGACCTCTCCGTTTCTTCATGTGACAGCCTCCTGGAGTTGTGGGGAAGCCCAAAGGAGTGGGAGGGCTGATCTGGAAGAGCCCCATCATCCTCACTTACCCCCACATCTAATCAGCAGCTTGTCTGTGAGTTAACTCTTCTGTCCACCCCCGCTGTTACCACCTCAGTCTCCTTATGAGACTCTGCTTCCACAGTGGTTCCCACAATCTCTTCTCCACATGGTGGCCGGGGTGACTCTCACTCGGCAAATCTCAACTGGATCAGGTCTCTTTCCTCAAAAGCTTCTTTTCCCTTTGGGCTGAAGTTCAGGCTCCTTACTGAGGTTCTTGGGTGCCTGCCTCAGCCTCTGCCGGCTTCTCTAGCTCACTTTGTGCTGCTTCCTCCAGACTGCAGCCTGGTGTAAGCCCTCCCAGTTTCTCAGACTGCCAAGGCCTGGTGCTCCTCTGGGCCTTCCCACATGCTGAGCCTCCTGCCTGAAATGCTCTCCCTTACCCCTCCCCATGGGCCAGCCTCTCACTTCTTCCAGAAGGACTTCTCTGACCCCAAAGACTGCTGCACTGTTTCCTTTCTATCCACTACTTGCCCCTGTGATGGCCTGCTTCATTCCCTTCCTCTGCCCCTGTGGTAACTCCCTACTCTGTCTTCAGTACTATAGTGCTTGGGATATATTCTCAACAAAGTTTTGCTAATTAAATGACCTGGCCAAAGCTGATGCTCAGGGGAGCAGGAGGAGGCAGGCTGGGCTGGTTTCTCCCTCCTCTCTTTGCCCAGTCCCCCTCAACAGGGATCAGGGCAGTTCAATGTATCATCAGAATGGCTAGCTCTTATCAAGCCCTTACTAAGCGCCAGTTACATATCCAGAAGAGTTAAATATATCATTATGCCCATTTATAGAAGAAACCAAGACTCAAGGTGCCCAGCTAGTCAGTAGCAGAGCTGTGATTGGAATGCTGTGCTGGGTGCACGCTGTGAACTGAGGGGGTGGTGGTCAAGCCTTACCTGCACTCCTCGTTGCTCCAAGTGTTGGATCAGACTTTTCCTCATGATGAGCCTGGTGGGGAGGAGGATGGCAAAGGCCAGTATGAGAGGGACTAAGGAGAAGAGCAGAGGCAGGTCTCTGTGAGGACACTCCACCCAGCCTTCTTGCCCACCTCACCATTTAGAAACCACAGCTGCCAGCTGGTTCAGCACAGGGCTGGAGAAAGGGAAGTAGGTCCTGCGGAGAGGTAATATCGTGGTCATTCCATGGGTCTCTGTCACAGGGGTGGGGAGTAGGGGCGGTAGTGATTCCTGACTAGTGAAACCTACTGGCTCTGGAAGAACCTTTCCAGTTGCCCAGATGAACAATTCACCCATTGTTCACTGAGATCCTACTCCTATATCCTTGACTCCATGCTTTGAGGGTGTGCCCATGCCTCACCATTTTATGGAAGAGGAAACTGAATCTTGGAGTGCTGTTTTAACTTGCCTGAGGTCACACAGCAAGTCTGTGATGGGGCCAGGACTGAAACCCAGCTTGATTCCCAAGTTGGACATGCAATCGGGACATCTCCTGGTTGGGTCTGATCAGCTTCCGGAGACCAGACGGTGTTTAATGGGTCGGCTACTTGCCCCTAATTGTTCCACTCCAGGGGTGACTTTAGAGGCTCTTCACAATGTCCCAGGGAAGGCTCTGGAGTCAGACCCAGGGCAGACCAGGCTCTGTACTTCTAACTGTACGACCTCGAGCAAGTTACAGAATATCTCGGAACCTCAGACTCTCCATGGGCACCTTGGGGCCATGATTCCTGTACCTTCTGGGGGTGCTGCAAAGTAAAGCTCAACTATGCTAAAGGACGTGGAAACAGTTTGCAAAATCCGGTAGAAAAAGTTATGTATACAAGGTTCTGTAGTATAATGATGTCTTTGTAGCAAAGGATTGTGGGAGCTGTCTGGGAGCTTCCCTCATGACCACAGAGGGGAGCAGAAAGCACTGGGGCGGCCACAGAGTTCTCTGAAGGCAAAGGGAGGGGCGTGGCCTGAGAGCTGGTGAAGTATCCAAATTCCTGACTCTACCCAGATGTTACTTTGTTAATCCTTGTCTCCCAACAGGAAAACACTTGCTTTTCCTTTTGAGAATCAGAGAGTGATACTGTAATTAATTAGCATCTGTCCAACTCCCCAAGCTGTAAACTGAGGGCCTTACCCCACCCACACTGGTCTTCACTAATATAACTGCACCTGGAAGAATAGGCATTCAATAAATATTTGTTGGATGAATGGATGAATAGATGAACTCTTTGTCCTAAAACTCCATCCACATCAACACCCATTTACACTGAATTTCCAGGGGTTTACGGTCCCCTTAGTATTCATGAATGCTAGATGAGAACCACTGTCTTCCAAGCACCCTTGGGTTATCCTGAGGGGAGCTTGAGAGCTGGGGACCCTACAAAATGGAGTTTGAGACAGGGAGGTGTTTTTCTGAGGACAGAAGCAGCTGGAAGACTGAAGAGGACGAAGGGAGATGGGGACCCTATGGGTACCTGTTGATGATGGTGGGCAGGAAGCAGATGAAGAACTTCTCAGGGATAGGGATGAAGGGCAGTAGCCCCAGGTAATACAGCAGTAACAACCAGAATCCTCGTCTTATTGTGAAGGAGAACGGCATCTCAGGGTTCTGGGAGGAAGGGGAGGTGAGAGGGGGATCAGTCTGCTCCTGGGGAAGCAGAGAGGCTTGGGCTGCAGGGGAACAACTTTTGGATGTTCAGGAAGCCCCACTTCCCTGTAGGATCAAAGCCACATCTTGGCTCAGCCCTAGATGCACCCTCCCCGTGCCCTCCAGCATGACTTCACTCACATACTTCCTCTACCACCTCACTTCTCCAAACCCTGCAGAACCCCTCAAACCCTTCCAGTCTGGGAGGGTGGGCCACTGGAGCAGGGAGGGGAAAGGGACTCACGGCAGCCTTGCACTTCTTCATGACTGAGCTCTTCTCTGAGGCCCAGATGGTGATTTCATTGCGGTCAAAGTGCCTCACCAGGCTGGCTACCTGCAAGGAGGAGGAGAAGAGATGAAGAGGAGTTAGGCCTCCCTTGAGGCCCAGCCCCCCCCCGACCCTGCCAGCAGCACCACCTTGTGAATGAGCTTCTCATTTTCCCCTTTGACCTCCACACTCATGGGCGTCCGAGGGAACCTCCGGAACATGTCCTCCAGACTCACCATGTGCCTGTCTGACCCATGTGCAAAGTGGCCTGGGAGGTTGTGGGAAGAGAGATCAGAGAAGGATTGGTTGGGTGGAGGTAAGAACCCAGGGGAACAGGGGCAAGTCCCAGGGGAAAAGAGAGGGCAAAGGTCGAGGCCCTGACATGTTCTTACCTGGCGAGAAGTAAACCTCCAGCTCCTCCTTGTAGAGGGGCAGCTCCTGGGGAGAGCAAGGAGCGTGTGAGCTGGAGGCTCACAGGGAGGCTCTCTGGGATTGGTGGGGGGGGGGCTGGGGCAAGGCCCACCTCAAAGGCCAGGCTGTCCACATCCTTGTTCACCCCTGACTGGCGGTACAGGTTGTCGTCATGCGACACCACCACCACACCATCCCGTGTCAGCTGGCAGTCCAGCTCCAGGAGGTCTGCCCGCTGGGCCATGGAGCTATGGGAGGGAACAAAGTCAGCGAGGTGTGGAGCACAGGCACAGGCCAGACCGCAGTGGGGTGGGGAGGTTTAGGGGGGTGTGGGATGTGCAGGCTGTGCGATGCCTCCAGGGGGCTCCAGTCACCCCTTGGCATCGTGCAGCTTGGCTGGGCAGGGGCACGTACTTTTCCATGGCCGCCATGGTGTTCTCCAGCTTCTCTCCAGATCCTGTGAGGGGCAGCAGCGGTGGGTCCCTGGGGCCTGGCCTCCCTCCTTCTCCCCTCACCCCCTGCCCTCATCACCCACAGTCAGCCCAGGTTGAACAGCCTCTTCTTCCTAATTCCACACCGTGCACTGCTGCCCTGCTCTCCTCCTACCTTGGTCTCCACCTTCTTTCTAACATGTGGAACCTTAGACCTACTCCTCTCTGCTGTCCACTGTGGCACATGGTTTGCTATCCTTATTCCACCCTCAGTAGCTGACACCCCCCCTCCCCCCACCCAGCTCACCTCCGCGGTGGGCCACCAGGCGGGGACAGAAGGTAGGAGGCCAGGGTGTGTGCAGCAGGCGAGGCCGGCGCAGGAAGAAGATGGAGACCATGACATAGCTGCCCAGGGCGGGCAGGGCATAGTACAACAGAGGGCTCATGGCTGCACTGACTGTCTGGGCTCTGGGTGCTGCGAGCTCAGCTGTCCCCATGAACTGCGGTGCCTTCCTGATTGCCTGGCTGATGTACGCTGGTTCCACCACTGGTCACCACCACGCCCCTGGGACCTGCTGAGCCTGCTGCTGGCCCAGGGCCAGGCTGCAGAGCTCAGCTGGAGATGGAGTAGAGGCAGGAGGAGGAGCCAGGCAGCTCTGGCCCTCCCACCCCCAGACCCTTCATAGACCCCAGGGCCTCTCTCTCTCCTTGGTAGGACTGGGGGAGTCAAGTCCCTCCCCTGGCCAGGTTGGCTGTAACCTTCCCCCTCCCTTACCACTTGTGTGTGTGCCCAGGGGCTACAACACATTGCCCCTTGCCATTTCCAGAAAATCCGGGGTGTGTAGGGTGCCCGAGTCACCTCTGAATCACCCCAACCAGTTAGGAAGACATTAGAGAGGGGAGAAGACAGTGACTAAGGAGAAAATTGACCCCGCTTTGTCCAGGAATCTGGAGCTTCTTACACTCCCACCCACAACCCTGGCTAGCTGGGGAGCCAAAGGTCACCAGGGAAAAGCCACAGCTGGGAAGCAGCTGGGCTGGAGTGTCAGTCTTCAAAACAGCAATGGCGAGGGACATCAGCAAACACAGAGCCAGGGCCGTCATGTACACATCTCTGTATTTATATATTAGACACAGGTGCAGGGGTAGGCAGGGGCCCTGGGCTCTCCACGTGCCCCCACCCCCACTTCTGTTCGCCCACACACAGAAGCAGCAGGAGCATCATTACATGTGGCAGCTTAGGGGAGGGAGTTTAGACTGGGCCCTGCTCCTCAAGTATACTAGCCCTTGAGCCTGAGGAATGTTCCTTCAGGGAAAATGGGTGAGGTTTTAATGTGGCCAGTGGGGCAGGGATGCCCTGGGTCCCTACGCAGTGACCCCTATCTGCCACTGCCCCTCAGCAGGTCACAGGGCAGCCAGAGCCCTTTGATTCCAAAACTACCAGAGACTAGGATAGCTGGGCTAGAGGAGGGCAGAGGAGCTTAGGGGAATTTGCTTTGGGGCCACCTGCGCCCTGCAGGTCCTGGCGAGGGGGCGGGGGGCAGTAGAATAGAGAGATCCTTGGCCTGCCTAAAGCAGGAGGCTAGAGCAAAGGGAGGGAAGGTGACCAGGCCCACCCTCTGCCCCAAGCTGGGCGGTATCCATTCTCTAACAGTCCAGCAGGGGACGGCAGGCAGGAGGCAGGGCCTAAACAAAAAAGCAGGCAGGAAAGGGACCATTAGCAGGCATGAGAGTGCCTGCCAGAGCCCTGACCTCTCAACTTCTCTCACTTTATTCTCAGAGTTGAGTGAGATGTGTCTTGGTTTCCTTATCTGTAAGTGGGGATAACATTAGTCCCTATCTCATGGCACTGCTACAGGATTAAATGAGTTCATGCAACATAAACCTCTTAGAACTATACTTAGTGCTGCGTGTTTGCTCTCATTATCAGGACTGGCCCCAGGAAACCGAGGTGTAGAGGTGAGGTGTCTTGCACAATATCATGCAGCTCTTACGGGTGTGTCTGCCTTCCTTCTATCAGTCTACAGCTGGCAGGAAGTCAGAAAGAAGACTGGAGAAGGGAGGAAGAGCAGGCTCTCCCCTTGCTCTGTGGGTCTGGGCAGGCCTTGGAGAGTCCTCCAAAGGTGTGTGAACTGCTGACCTGGGGAGCAGGTGTGAGAAAGCTTGGCATCTGGGTCAGGCTGAGTGCTGCTAGCTCCTCCCAAAGCAATTACCGCCCCACCTGCCTCTCTGCCCACAGAGAGAGGCAAAAGCTGGCTCCATTCCTTGGGTGGGGGAGAGGGGCCCTCAGTGACCTCTGAGGGCCCAGAATGGGTCCTGGGGCTGGAGAATGCAGGGTGTTGACAGGTGGGAGACATTTGGGGCTGTGGGAAAGGTGGAGGGACTTGAAGACTGGTAGACCACAGGTCTGTGGCCTTAGCAGGCTCTGGTCCTTCTGTTGCCACCAAAGACAGGGATCGTGGGCATGAGCAAGCTTTTGACTGTATGGTGCACTGGGTACCCTGGTCTCAGGGTGAATTTGTGTGTGGGCGGTGGGGAGCACTCACTAGGCCCCAGGGAGCAGAGGCATCTATCTGTTCAGATTAGGTGGCCTCCAGCACCCCAGGCTGGAAGCGGGCTGTCTCCTGGAATATGAGCTCCTTCAGCCGCTCCTTGGGTAGGTCGTCCAGCTCCATGTCAAAGGTGAAAGGTTCCTCGGCCACCGGCTGGAGTGGCAAAGAAGTGAGGCTTAGGCCAGACACTGAGGGATGCCTACCCCCACTTACCCACCAGACCTGTTACTGGTGGCTGGCCCACCTCATCTGTTGGGTCGTAGTACTGCTCCAGGTAGGGGTGAGCCAAGGCTTCTTCCACTGTGATCCGTTTATTGGGGTTAAAGGTCAACATCCGGTCCAGCAGGTCAAGGGCTAGGGAAGTGCAGGAATCAGGGGTCAAAAGGAAGGCTAGGGAAGTTCCCAGAAGCACTGCTTTGCTCCTCTGTGCTCAGGGGGCCTGTGCACTCAGGTAGCTGTTGGGCTCATGCCCCCAGCTGTTATCCCATATCAGCCCCCATGTCTCTCTCACCTTTGGAGTCTGATTTGGGAAAAAGCTTGGCCCAGGCCACCTTGGTCTTGGAAGGCAGGGACTGTAGGTAGTTTCGGGCCTTCATGTTGATGATACAGTTCAGGTCCTCCTGGGATGGGGAGCCCAGGATACCTGTGGGTAGGGCAGGTGACTTGGTGAGAGAGCTTCTCTCCCTTCTGGGGACAGAAGGAACCAAGAGCAAGAGCTCCCACCAACCCATTCTAGGCCCTGACAGTTATCTCCCAGACAATACTATGGTGGTGAAGCAAGGGGTATGGATTCAGGCAACCCTAGGTTCAAATCTCAAAACCAGCACTTCCTAAATGTGGGGTGTAGCCTTGCTTTTCCCATGTACCAAATGGGATAGTATCTATAGCTCATTGAAATACTGTGAAATGCTACAGGGGCTCCAAGTGTGGATCCGACTCCTGCAGACTCACCAACCATGACCCTAAAGAAACCTCACCTCCAATATGCTAATCTCCCTTCCACTCAGCTGGCCAGGCCCCCCTCACCCAGAATGTGGTTGAGCTGGTCCAGGTAGTGCTTGCCAGGGAAGATGGGCCGGTTGGAGAGCATCTCAGCCAGAATGCAGCCCACAGACCAGATGTCGATGGACTTGGTGTAGCCCTGGGGAGGAGGAGAAAGTGGTGGGTTCCTGGGCCAGCCTCAACAGGTGCCTACTGTCTGGGCCAAGCCACTGCCCCAACCTGGATTCAGTACTTCAGGGAGGTAGAGAGCAGAGGCCTGGAGGAGCTAATGCTTAGCTTCTTTCCAGATCCCAAGGACCAGAGCTACGTGACACGGCCCAGTGGGTAGACTTCCGGCATCATGGGGGTCACCGCCTGGCTCAGAGGTGGCTCCAGGGCTTTCTGGGACCTGACCCCTTCCCTTTGAGGGTGGGTGGCGCCCCCTACCTTGGAGTTAAGCATGATCTCTGGGGCCCGGTACCAGCGTGTGGCCACGTATTCTGTCAGGAAGCCGGTGTGGTCATGCTCAGGATCAGCGATCCGGGCCAGGCCAAAATCACAGATCTGGAATCCAACCCAGGCTGCTAAGCTTGGTGCTCAAGTTCTCCATGGCCCAAGCAATCACATCACCATGCCCCTGCCCATGCTGTTCCCTTTGCTTGCGATGCTCTCCTACTCCAGGAGACTATTAGTCAAATGGAAGCCCTGGACCCATAGGGAGGAGGCAACAGGCACCCAGTCCTCTGACCTTAAGGTCGCAGGTGGTATTGATGAGCAGGTTGGAGGGCTTTAAATCCCGGTGGAGCACGTTGGCTGAGTGGATATACTTGAGGCCCCGCAGAATCTGGTAGAGGAAGTAGCAGACGTGGTCGTTGCTCAGCTGCTGGCTTTTGAGCAACTTGTACAGGTCTGTCTCCATCAGGTCCTGCACAATGTAGCTGAGGATGGTATCGGAGACCCCACAGGTGGGGGCAGCAGGAGGCATTTGGTTAAGAAGAACGGGCTCTGATGACTAGGCTTCACAGCTCCGCCACCCCTAGGACTCAACAATTTATCTGCCAGCCCATGTCGTGAGCTGGGCAAGGCCCACACTCAGCAGCTGGGCTCAGGGTCTCTGCTGCATGTCAGCTGGTGACCCTGAGCAAAAGCATTTCAGTTCTGTGGCCTCGGTTTCCCTACTGGGAAAAATGGGGAAAATAAACTGCAGAAGGCAGGGGAACCTCATAGTTAAGAGTGGAAGCTCTGGGGTTAACCTGCTGGTGCTGAAACCTCACCCCACTGCTCACTGGTTTTATGACCTCAACCTGTCTGTGCTTCTATTTCCTCATCTGAAAAGCAGGGGAAAGAAAAGTTCTTTTGAGCGTGGTTCTGACAATGACATGAGATGACCCATGTAAAGCAGCCAGCCCAGTGCTTGGTAAGTTTTAAGTGTTCAGCAAATATGAACTAGTATTGCTATTATAAATGCCTGAGCCACATGGCTGTTGAGAGGGTTAAATGAGATAATGTATGAATACCATATGGCATGCAATAACAATTTTTTATTAGATTTTATTGATTTATTTCCAGAGAGAGGGGAAGGGAGGGAGAGAGGGGAAGGGAGGGAGAAAGAGGAGAGAAACATTGATGTGCGAGAGAAACATGAATGTGTGGTTGCCTCTTGCACGCCCGCAACTGGGGACCTGGCCCTCAACCCAGGCATGTGCCTTCACAGGGAATCAGACCAGCAACCTTCCGGTTCACAGGCTGGCGCTCAATCTACTGAGCCATACCAGCCAGGGCAAATTAAAAAAAATATTTATTGATTTTTAGAGATAGGAATTTGGGGGGGTGGGGAGAGGAAGAGAGAGAGAGAGAGAGACATTGATTTGTTGTTCCACTTATTCATGCGCTCACTGGTAGATTCTTGTATGTGCCCTGACTGGGGCTCAAACGCGCAACCTTGGCATATCGGGATGACAATATAACCAACTTAAGCTACCTGACCAGGGACAATAAATGTTTGCTTCAAAATAAACACCTACCTGATGGGAATGGTTTGTGTAAGACAAATGAGGAGAAACTCCCAACAGCACGCTCCTACTCAAAGAGTGCTCGGCCATGCATCAGAAGATAGAGGAATAAATGTCCTTTTATATTTTAAGAATTAACATACATACATATGTACATACATGTCACTTGGTTTATCTCTGCATGAATAAGTTAGGACTGGGTTTCAGAATCAGCCTCAAAAGGGCCGTCTGAGAGCATATGGACCAACCCTATTGTTTTATAGATGAGGAGGCCCACGCAGTAAGATGTTTAAGGTCACACAGTGAGCTGGGGGTGAGTGTGGAGGCTTCCTGCCCACAGTTTGTGGTGGGGGCTGCAGACATTGCAGTACAAATCCCCATGCTTGGGTGGAGAACTGGGACAGACGGGGGGTGGGGGTGGAGTGGGGTGAGGTGATGGGTATTACAAGCTGCTAACAACAAGAGCCAGGCAGGAAGTGGACAACACACCAGGAAAGCGATATGGGGGAAGGGCCGCAAAGGCAGGGCTGTCCCTCCCTGGGCAAGGTGCAAGTCCACAGGTGACTGGGGTGGGGCTCTGAGCAGGAAGTCCTAGAGAAAGAACCTGGTCTCTTTTGGGGGAAGGGTGGAGGCAGCAACAGAAACAACGCCTTGCTTTCAGGTTTTCTGAGCCTCAATTTCCTCATCTATGAAAGGGAGCTGAGACCCATCTCATAAGGCAGTTAGGAGGCAGAATTAGAAATGCCAAAGCTCTGGGTGTGCACTGCACCTGACTCATAGTAGGCCCTCAAAGAAGGGCAGTTTTCTCCTTGCCTGCTTGCCTTCCAGTCTGAGAACCCAGAGGGGAAAGAATAATCTGTTAAACAAGAACTGACTGCGGGCAGAGGCTGGATCATGTCAAGAACTGCACATGTTAGGAGACAAGGCTCCCATAGGGAACACAGTGTCCAGTCCCCAACCCCAGAGGCATAGCACAGAGAACAGACTCGCCCAAAGCCACACTGTCTGTCTGCAGCAGGCCAGGATTCATCTGCGGCCTCCCAGTCCTCTTACACTCTGCGGCCTCTTTTCTGCTAGAAGCTCTCTTTTAATGGGTTTGTTTTGGAGGGTGACAGGGAAGAAGGAAGCAGAAAGAGAGCCAGTGTTCCCCCAGCCCAGCTCTGAGGCCGTGCCTGGCCAGCCATCTGGCCAAGGTGAAGGATACACATCCCTCATGGCTTCCAGGGTGGGTGCCCGAAGAATGTCTCGGATGCCAATGACATTCTCATGGCGGAAACGCAGCAAGATCTGGATTTCCCTCAGTGTGCGCTGGCAGTAGGTCTGATGCTCGAAGGGGCTGATTTTCTTGATGGCCACGCGTGTCTTGCATATGTGGTCGTAGGCTGAGCTGAGAGGGCCAGAGAGGTGTCGTTGGTGTGGTCTTACAAAGGGGGAGTCCAGGCCTGGTGGCCCCACCCAGGCCATGGCAGGGAAGGGAGGGAGTAAGAGAGGGCTCTGGCCAAGTCATAAACAATGCTGGTTCCTTCCTGCTGTGAAGGCCTGAGATCTCCAGGGAGAGAGCTGGGGACCAGCCAGGCAGCTCTTCAGTGCTTCACAAAGAGAGGAAGAGACTGACCACTCACTGACTTCCTCTCTCCTCAACCCTTCCCATTCTAGTTGCCCTGATTCCTCATCCTCCCCTTCCCATGAGGAACTCCCTCAACCCAACACAGGTCCAGGGGCTGGGAGATGAGTGGAGGACACACGGAGAGGCAAATACAGGGAGATGGAAGGAGTTAGAGAGGGACTGGAGGGAAGGGAGAAGGCAGGCATGGGAGTCAGGGCAAGGTAGCTGGGCAGCAGAGCTGTTCCAAATGGACACAGGCTCAGAGCACACAGTGAGGATGGAAGAACTCACAGACCCCTCATGAAAGTTGCAGGGAGGCGCCCCTGGCCCCCTCAAGGCTCACTGAGCCCCCCCGCCCCCGGCCCAAAGCACTGCCCCATCCTGCCCAGCCCTGAGCTCTGCTCTTTTCTTCCAAACTCCTTGACAGGCCTCACTGAGGGAATCTAAGGCATCCTCTCCCCAAAGAAGGGTCCTTCATTCCCTCTTCACTAAGGATGGAACCTCCCTGAGAATACTTATTTTCTTCACCCAACCCCACGTTTACTGGGCCCCCAAGGTCCCCACAGCTCCTGTCATGTACTCTGATGCCCCTTCCTTCATTACAGAAGGGTCAGTTGAAAGGCTCCAAGCCCCCTCCCCTTTGAACGCAGGGAGCTCTGCCTCCCCCAGAAAGCACTCAAAGGCCCTGTCCCTGGGACGCTCCCCAGCCTCTCGAAGCCCCTGACTCTTCAGTACGCTCGGATGTCCAAGCCCAGAAAGCACTCTGCCCCCAGCACCCCTCCAGCGCCCCCTAAGCCCCCTCCCTCTGAGACGCCCCCTGCCCCGCAACGCCCCCTCACCTGACCATGCCATACGCGCCCTCGCCGATGTACTGCAGCTGCGTGTAGCGCGGGCCCACGTCGAACGGCTGCCCCTTCACTATCTCCACTTCCCCCGGGCCCCCCGGGCCGACCCCATCTGCTCCCCCGGGCTCCCCGCCCCCGCCCCCCTGAGCTGCCGCCGCCGCCATCTCCACTCCTCCCCTCTGGCCCGCCCGCCTCTCCCCAGCGGCCCCGCCTGAGGCCCCGCCCCTTCCCTCCCGCTCGGTCACCCGCGGAGCCGCGCGCGCCGGGCCCTGTCCCCGCGCGTCCTCGCGCCCGTCACGTGACCCGCGCTGGCGCACGCCCGGCTTTTCCACAGCTGGTTCCCTGGCACCTGGCACCCGCAGGCTCAGTCTGCTTCAGTCAACGCCAGGGCTCCCCAGGGCCGTCTTAAAAAGGTCTACACTCGAGACTTTCTTGCTGAATGCAGAACAGCCGGTAGGGCCACCCGGTGACCTTCCCAGAGCCACCCAGCAAGTGCGTGCTGGAGCCGGAGGAGTGGCCTGGGGCTAGAGATGGAATCTTACGGGAATCCTCCCTCACCAGCCCTCTAGAGTTTGGCCTCCCTGACCAGCATCAGCCAGAACGTGACGTGATCTCGTTTGTGTTTCACAGTAGCGGTGGGAGATGGCATCCTTACAGATGAGTCCTGCCTCTCACATGTGAGGAAACTGAAGCCTGAGCGGGGTCTGATGACTTGGGGTCACTCAGACAACTGAGGAGAGCCCCAGGGTCTGGACTCCCAGACAGAGGCTTTTGGGAGTGACCTAGGGACCTGGCCTCTGCCGGCAAATGTGCAGTGCCCTTAGGGCAGGGGACAGATAACCCCAGCCTGTCGTTACATGGACCAAAAGGGAAAGGTGAGAAAACTGTTGCAATGTTGACTGGGTTTGGTTAAAACATATCATCAGGGTTTTATCAAAAATAGCAAAATAGGTAACATTTTTGCTGTCACTGGATTTGGCAAAACTGGAATCCTGTCAAGAGCATCATCTTTTGATTCTGTGCTAGACTTCATAGTCTGCACGATTATTTGACCATTTCAGTTTCTTCCTTCGGACAACTCCGCAATCTGGGTGTCATCAGTTTTCTTAGCTGGATGTGTGAGGCTATGTCTGTCTTGTTCATTACTGTACAGTGCCTAGCACTTGCACTCTAAATGGATGGACAAATCATGTTTTACAGATGGGGGATCTGAGCGCTGGGGAGCTGAGACTCAGAATGATATCTTCTGACACAGAGACTCTTTTTAATTCCATTCTGTCTCCCAGAATCATAGATTGTTAAAACTGAAGAAAGGGCCCTCAGAAACCACCCAGTCCAGCCCCCTCACTTCACAGTGAAGATGTGAACTGGAAGCTTCAGAAAAACACATTTGCTAGACTTCAGTAAGTAATCACATTGTTTTTTTTCTCCCTTAGAAGCTGGGAGGACGTCCTTATATGCATTATAGATCAAGAGACAAAATGGAACAGTAATTATGATTCTGAAATTGTTCATAATTAGGTCTGTGACCATGCACTCTAATTCAGATTAATGAGACCAAGCTGCTGGTTTCCAATAACCCACAAGTCAGTGAATGTTCTAGAGGTACTAATTATATCAGTGTTTTAAAAAGTTATTCATTTGATAAGCTGTTGAATGGCACTGTGTGCAAAGCTCTGAGCTAGGCTCTGGGGGTGCACTGTGGCTGAGGGAAGATTACTGTATAGTGTGAATTAGTGGTCGAGAGCAAGAGCTCTCTGGAGCCAGACTGCCTGGGTTAGAATTCTGTCTTTGCCACTAGTCACTGTGTTACCCTGGGTGGATTACGCATTGGCCTCTTTACTTGTGGAGTTTCTAATCTGTTGAAGAGAAAAGATGCAGATATATGAATTAATTTAATACAAGATAGATGGGTGTGATATATGGTGCGTGAGCTCGGGGGTGGGTAAGATCACTCTTTCTAGAGAAGGGAGGAGGGAGTAATGGAGGAAGTGGCATTTGCGTCATTTAAAAAGAAGTAAGGTTTCAGGAGTTGGGGATAGAGGAAAGACATCAGGAAGAAGGAGCAGTATGAATCCCAGCGTAGAGGCAGGAGCATGATTTGTGCAGCGGGGCTGCAGAATAAAAGGATTAAGGGAGGTTCAGGCTGGAGAGGTAGGGTGAGGCCAGGCTGAGGAAGGCCTTGGATTCTGGCAAGTTTAGATGTTACTCAGCAAGCAGTAAGAGCTTGTGAGGGACTTTTGCCAGGCCATTTTGCAAATGCTGGAGAATATAGTGACTCAGAGAAAACACCATGGAGTTCAGCATGGAGATGGGTTTCTTGAGTGGCAGTGAGTTTCCTGGCTTAGGAAAGGCTGATGTGTGCGCAGGGTGCCTGCCACCTCCTGCTGTGGCTTACTCCATTCAAAGGCATGTAACTGAGTTCCCCTCTAGTGGCGGAGGTTGGTACTTCCTTGGAGATTGGACTGGGATTTCTATTTCATTGATTCATATTCAGCTAATATAGACTGAACGTCTATTCTGTGCATCACTTTTATGTATTTTATCTCCTACTATCCTCACAGCAGCCATATGAAGTAGATGCTAAACCATTTCATTTATTTATTTATTTATTTATTTATGGTCCATTTTTTATTGTTGTTCAATTTGTCTGCATTCAATTTGTCTACAGTTTCTCCCCTCCCCTCCCCCACCCTATAACTATTTAAAAGGGGGGAAAAGCAGAAACTTACTGAACTGTGGAGTTGGAAGAAACTGAAAGAATCATTTTCTCCAGCAGCCAGCTCATCACCTCACAGCTCACTGTGCCGTTTGAGTTTTTCTAACAGCTGCTATTTGGCTTAGCTCTCTCCTCTTAGATCTACCTAGACTGTCTTAAGCCGGTTCTTGCCTGTTTGTGAAGTCGAGGTCACAGGAGAGGCCTGCGGATAATTTGCCCAGGGTAACACAAACCAGTAACACTTGAAGAGTGCCAAGACCATTCCCATTTCAACTACCTCAGCCAGCCAGCACCAACTTTGAAAACAGCAACTGTGTAGGAATAGGGCTCAGAACACTGACCTTTTTTTTTGAAATCCAAAAAACCTCTGTTACAGTTTTCTTGTGACACTTCTTCTATATTAGAGATTCGCAATGACCAAACATCTCTCCTGTGGTAAAGCATACTTCAGTTGATACATTCTCTGAAATCTTTGTGGTCAGCGGTCAGTTCTGCCTGCCTTACTGTCCCCTCTTCCACCCTTCCTGGGCTGCCCTTCTTACCAGTCTCCTTTCTCCACAGTATCTCCTTTAGTTACATCATATTCCTATGGTGACAACTTTTTCCTTTATGTAAAATCTCTAACCTTAGCCTGTGTCTTTCTCCCTGGTTCCAGTTCCAAAGTTTCCTTGTTTGCTGAACAGCTTCACCTGGAGCCTAGCCAATACCTAAATTCAGTGGGTCCAATGAGAGTCATCCTTTTTACTCCCGGATCTGTTCCTCTTCGAGCCTCTCTTTGCTTCAGTACTGCCACTGTGCTCTCAGAGTTGAACCCTGATTTTTTTTTTATTTTTTCATTTCTCTCCATAGCTAGCTAACTCCTTGACATTTTATTACCCTAGTATTCCCCAAAGCCATCCTCTCTACCGTTGCTAATTTCATATTTTTTTACTTTAAAAATTTTTAAAATAATTTCAGAACTCACCCAAAAGTTGCAAAACAAGTTTGAAGAATTTCTGTATACCCTTCATCAACACTCTCTAAATGTTAACATTTTAAATAAACACAGCACAATTATTAACATGAAGATGTTAACATTGATAGAGTTCATCTGTACATCTTTTTCAAATTTTGCCAATTGTCTCTCCAATCTCCATTTTTTGATTCAGGATCACGTTTTGCATTTAGTTGTTATTACTTCTTAATTTCCTTTAATCCGAAATAGTGCCTTATTTATTTTTTTATTTAGTCTTTCATGACCTTGATGCTTTTGAAGATTATAGGCTAATTATTTTGTAGAATGCTCTTCAGTTTGGTTTGTCTGATGTTTCCTTGTGATTCCTTGTTTTACTTTGCTTTTACTCTCTTACTGTACTATTACTACTGTGCTAACTAGTCTTTTCTTCCATCTTCTCTCTCCTCAGATAAGCCTAAAACACATCGCTGGCGACATTTGTATTAAGGAGGAATCTTACAGTAACAAGAGGTCAAAGACGCAGCTCAGATGGACTTAAACAGGAAAGATTTATTGGCTTCCTTATAGAAGAGCTTAGAGGTAGATGTTAAAGCACAGTTGACCCCAGGGACTCAAAACCTGTCAGGACTGCGGCCCCACCTTTGAGCTGTGCTTTCTTGAGTCGGTTTCATTCTCAGGTGGTTTCTCTCATGGTGGCAAGATCACTGCCACATTTGCGTTTTTCCTAGCAACTCTGGAAGGGAGAAAAGCTCATCTCTGCCTGTCTGTCTGTATCTCTCTCTCTCCTTATAACTAAAACCCCAGAGGTGACTCCCATTGATTATTGGTTCTGTTTGGAGCCTGTACAAATTCCCCAACCCATCAGTGTGGAATTGGGGGGTTAGTTATGTCTACTTGCATGACATGAACGGGGCTGGGGAAAGACGGCATTCCCAATGAAAACTGGGGTGCTTTCCTCAGAAAGTGTTGAGCAGACAAAAAAGCAGTGCTCATTTCAAAGTTTCTGTTTCAAAATTCTAAATTCTTCCCTTTAATTACCAAATGAAGTCCAAATGCCTCTACCAACATCCAAGGCCCACCTACTCTGATCCAAACCTATCTTTTCAGGCTCATTTTCTAAATGAGCCTTTTCCTTTAGCCACACTGAATTTCTCCAAAGCTTGCATACCATACACATTCCTGCTGCTGCACCCTTGCTCATGCTGTTTCCATTTCCGTTATTTGGGATGCCCCTTGTGGAGGATGGGTTTTTCAATGAAAGGAATCCTTTCCATATCCAGGATTAGCTCAAATACCACCCCTTCATGAGGTCTTTCTGGTCTCCTCCAGCTGCACGTATTATGTCTGTATTTCTTATGTCTTGGAGCAAATGTCAAATTTGCATTATATTTACTTATTTACTCATTTTGCCCTCCCTGCCAGATTGCGAAATTTCTGGAAGGCCATAATGCTGGTATCCTTATTTTTAAATCCTCTTCAGTATCAAGTAGTGTTTTGCACTCAATAAATGTTTGTTGATTGAGGGAATTGAATATTTATGGCATGGTCTTCACAGCCTTTGTCAGTTGGAATCTGCTTTCCTGGATGAGCTCAGTGTTGAGTGTGTTCCTGTTAAAATGCAGCATCAAAATAGAATGCCATTAAAAAAATTTTTATTTATTTATTTTTAGAGAAGGGGAAGGGAGAGAGAAAAAGAGGGAGAGAAATCTTGATTGGTTGCCTCTCTCGCACATCCCTAACTGGGGACCTGGCCCGCATCCCAGGCATGTGCCCCAACTGGGAATCAAACCGGCAACTTTTTGGTTTGTGAGACGATGCCCAAGCCACTGAGCCACACCAGTCAGGGCAGAATGCTGTTTTCTAGATGTAGTCTGACCAGTGGAAGTATAATAGGAGTATTGCTTCCCTTTTATTGGTTCCATAACCTCTACACAGAGCCTTATCTTGAGCTTCTGATCTAAAATATGTGTTGCTCATATGGACTTCTTTTCTTTCATGCCATTTATCACAATTTGTCATTATAGATTCATTTGTGAGGTAATAGAATGCTAAGTGTGGGGGCTGCAAGGTGCCTCACTTTCTGCTTCTGTGAATTCACAGAACTCTGGAGAGATGAGGTATACTTTATTAACTGCAGAAGCTTGGATTATAGTATTTCTGTATACATTTATCAAGCACTTTGTGCCAGATAGGCAAAGGCTAAATTGGACAAGGAAACTGGGTGCCTCCCAAGTGCTAGATTTTTGGGGGTACATGATCTAATTTGATTTTCACACTAGCCTTGTGAAATAGACATTGGCCTCTTTTCACACAAGGGGAAGCCAGGTCGGAAAGGGTGGGTGACGTTTTAGAAACCGCACACTTGATGAATGTCAGGCCTGGGACTCAAATGCATGTCTGTCTGATTCTCAAGTGGAGGGCATATGAACGGGGGCCGGAGCCACAGTCAGCCGGCAGGGGCGCTGTGTATTGTTTGGCCCATTTCATTTTGTTTTCCTTTCCTTTGGAAAAGCAAAGGAAAACAAATACAGGCTCTGGAACCAGAATGCCTGAGTTTGAATCCTGACACTACTTATCACTTGTTTAACTTCTTCCTTGGTTTTCTCATCTGAAAAAGAGCATGTTGAGATTGAAATGCTTTTATATGTGAACCTGGAGGGGGGAGGGGGTGGCATAAGTTTTCTAAACTATAGTTTTGTTAAATGCAAATTTGTGATAATAAAACTGATTCTGTCTACTTCACAAAGTTGGCAGGTGTAGTAACGTTTTGGAGATTTTTGTACACGCGAGCCTCAAACTGCAAAAGATACACAGATGTTCCATGTCTCCTATCATTAGAGGCCCCTCCCTAAGTTGACATCAAATTTTTACTGTTTTTAAAATTAAGGTATTAATTACCAATAAAAACCCATCCATTTTAAGTACACAGCTTGATGAATTTCGGTAACCGAATACGATCACGTAACAATGATCTCAGTCATTATATGGAATGGTTTCTTCAAACAGAAAAGCCCCTTTCAGTGACTCTGCCTTCCAGGCAGTGGTGACCTACTTCAGTCACTCCAGTTTTGCCTTTTCTAGGGTTTCATATAAACAAAATCATACAGTGTGTGGTGTTAGTATTTGACTTTTTACACTTAGAGTAATATTTTTGAGATTAATTTGTGTATATTAATACTTTATTCTTTGAAATCAACTTTTTTTAAAAAAGATTTTTATTTATTTATATGAGAAGGGAGGGAAAAGAGAGGGAGAGAAACATCGATGTGTGAGAAATGCATCGACTGGTTGCCTCTTACACACCCCCAACAAGGAACCTGGCCTGTAACCCAGGCATGTGTCCTGACTGTGACTTGAACCAGTGACCCCTTGGTTCGCAGGCTAGAGCTCAATCCACTGAACCATACCAGCCAAGGTTGAAATCAACTTTTTAATTAATATGTAATTCACACAATATAGAATTCACCATTTTGAAGTGTACAGTTCAGTGATTTTTTTTAGTATATTTACAAGGCTACGCCACCATCACCACTATCTAATTCCAGAAAATTTTCATTACCCTAAAAAGAAATCCCATTATCAGTCACTCCCCTCCCCATTCTCCCATCCTTCCATTCCTGGCAACCATTAATCTGCTTTCCGTCTCTATGAATTTGCCTATTTTGGATATTTCATATAAATGGAATCATATAATATGTGGCCTTTTGCATTGGGCTTCTTTTAGTTAGCACGTTTCCAAGATCTTCCCAGGCCGTAGTGTCAGTATTTCGTTCCTTTTTATGCCAGAATATTTGACTGTGTGGAGATACCACATTTACGTACCCGCCTATCAGCTGGTGGACATCCGGGTTGTTTCCACTTTTTGACTGTTATGAATAATGCTGCTATGAACTTTCAAATATAAGCTTCTGTGTGAACATATGTCTTCTATTGTCTTGGGTATATATACCTAGGAGTGGAATTGATGGATTTATATGGTAACTCTGTTTAATCTTTTGAGGAACTTCCAGACTTTTTCATGGTGGCTGCACCATTTTACATCCCACCAACAGTGTATGAGGGTTCCAATTTCTCTGCAGGCTCACCAACACTTGTGAGTATTTGTCTTTTTAAAAATATATATACCCAATCTAGTAGGTGTGTGTGATGTGGTGTCTTGTAGTTTTTATTTGCATTTTTCTGATGGTTATGTGCTTATTGACCATTTCTGTATCTTCTTTGGAGAAATATCGATTCAAGTCCATTGCCCATGTTAAAATTAGTATATTAATCTTTTTGTTATGGAGTTATGAAAGTTCTTCACACATTCTGGATATTAGGCCCCTATCGGGCTCTGATTTGCAAATATTTTCTCCTGTTCAGTGGATTGCTTTTTCACTTACTTGAAGCACAATAAAGTCCAATTTATCTATTTTTCTTTGGTTACTTGTGCTTAGGTTTCCTATTTGAGAAAAGCTGCTGCGCGCTCCAAGGTCAGGAAGATTTATGCCTATGTTTTCTTTTAAGAGCTTTATACTTTTATTTCTCACATTTAGGCCTTTAATCCATTTTGAGTTACTTTGTATATGGTGTGAGTTAGCATGTGGATCTCCAGTTATTATCCCAGCACCATTTGTTGACAGGACTATTCTTTCCCCTTTGAATTGTCTTGCACCATTGTTGAAAATCAACTGACCATAGATATATGGATTTATTTTTGGGCTCTCAATACTATTCTGTCAATCTAATTATTATTATTTTTTCTGCTGCTTGCTTTGGGTTTAGCTTGCATTTATTTTCCCAATGTCATAGGATGGACAATTTGGTTGCTGATTTTAAATCTTTCTTCTTTTCTAATACGGGCATTTCTTACACAGGCTCAAATTTATAGCTATTGTAGTTCAAATTTATAGTTGTTATAGCTATAAATTTCCCCTCTAAGCATTGCTCAGCTACATCCCATAGTTTTGGTATGTTGTATCTTCATTTTCATTCATGTCAAAGCATTTTCTAATTTCCCTTGTGATTTTTTCTTTGACTGATTGGTCATTTAAATAGTGTGTTGTTTAACTTCCACATATTTGTAAATTTCCCAAATTTCTTTCTTTTATTAAATAGCTATCAGAGAACATATTGTATATGATTTCATTCCTTTTAAATGAGGCTTGTTCTGTGGCCTGGCATATGGTCCCTCCTGGAGAATGTCCCATGTGCACTTGAGAAAAATGTGCATCTGCTGCTGTTGGGTTGCACATCCTATAGAGTTCCATTCCCCTGCTTCATTCCCCTCCACCCTGCACATCCCCTCCCACCCCCATTTCCTCCACCCTTAGTTCATGTCCATGTGTCGTATATATAAGTTCTTTGGCTTCTCCATTTCCTATACTATTCTTAACCTCCCCCTATCTTTTAACTACCATTTATGCTACTTATTCCCTGCACCTTTTCCCCTATTTCCCCCCTCCATGTGATCTCCACTTTTGTTATTCTGTTCCTGTTCTAGTTGTTTGCTTAGTTTGCTTTTGTTTTCTTTTGTTTTTTTTAGGTTTGGTTGTTGATAATTGTGAGTTTGTTGTCATTTTACTGTTCACATTTTTTATCTTCTTTTTCTTAGATAAGTCCCTTTAACATTTCATAGAATAAGTGCTTGATGATGATGAACTCTCTTAACTTGACCTTATCTGGAAAGCACTTTATCTGTTCTTCCATTCTAAATGATAGCTTTGCTGGATAGAGTAATCTTGGATATAGGTCCTTGCCTTTCATGACTTGGAATACTTCTTTGTATCCCTTTCTTGCTTGCAAGGAAGGTTTCTTTTGAGAAATCAGCTGACAGTCTTATGGGCACTCCTTTGTAGGTAACTGTTTCCTTTTCTCTTGTTGCTCTTAATATTCTCTCCTTATCTTTCATCTTGGCTAATGTAATTATGATGTGCCTTGGTGTATGCTTCCTTGGGTCCAACTTCTTTGGGATTCTCGGAAGTCTATTTCCTTTGCCAGACTGGGAAAGTTCTTCTTCATTATTTGTTCAAATAAGTTTCCAATTTCTTGCCCTTCCTCTTCTCCTTCTGGCACCCCTATGATTCAGATGTTGGAATGTTTAAAGTTGCCCTGGAGGTTCCTAAGTCTCTCCTCATGTTTTTGAATTCTTGTTTCTTCATTCTGTTCTGGTTGAATGTTTCTTTCTTCCTTCTGGTCCAAACTGTTGAGTTTGGCACCGGTTTCCTTCTCATCACTGTTGGTTCCCTGTACATTTTTCTTTATTTTACTTTTCATAGCCTTCATTTTTTCACCTAATTTACGACCATACTCAACCAATTCTGTGAGCATCCTGATTACCAGTGTTTTGAACTCTGCATCTGGTAGGCTGCCTAGCTCTTCATTGCTTAGTTGTATTTTTTCTGGAGCTTTGATCTGTTCTTTCGTATGGGCCATATATTTTTTTTTTTGTCTCACCTCACCTGGTATGTAGTAAGGGGCAGAGCCTTAGGTATTTGCCAGGGCAGGGCAATCCACTTTGCTGTGTTGTGGTGCTGTATGTGGGGGAGGGTCTGAGAGGGAACAGTGCTGCTTGCTCAGCTCTGGGCTTGGCTTTCAGTTACTTCCTCTGCTCCCCACAATCAAATTGGGCCCTTCTGGTGCTGATTGCTGGATGGGTGGTTTTGTGTATGTTCTAGGACCCTGTGGGTCTCTCCAACAAACTCTCCTGTGAGACTGGGAGAGTTTCTTCTGCCACGGTAACCCCTACAGGTTTTTTCAGTCATAGGTTCTGAGGCTTTATTTTACTGCACTGGGACCCTGTGTTGCATGGTCTATCTCACTCTCCCCGGTTGTTCCTCCCAGTTTATCTGCACACAAGTGTGGGACCACCGGTGCTCTAGCTACTGCCTTACCGCAAGTCCTCTCTACCCAGCCACCCATGTCTACCTTTCCTCCCAGTCTGGATGAATGTTTCTTCTTTAACTCCTTGATTGTTGGACTTCCATACAGTTCAATTTTCTGTCAACTCTAGAATTTTTTTATCTTTAAATTTGTTGTTGTCCTTCTTTTGGTTGTGCGAGGAGGCACAGTGTATCTACCTATGCCTCCATCTTGGCCAGAAGTCTGCCTAGTTATTCTATCCATTATTGAAAATGAGGTATGGAAATACCCAACTATCATTGTTAAATTTATTCTCCCCCCTCAATTCTTTTAGACTTTGCTCCATATATTTTGGGGCTCTATTTAGGTGCATACATGATTACAGTAGTTATATCCTCCTGATGGCTTGATGTTTTTATTTTAAAATGTCCTCCTTTATCTGTAGTAACTTTTTTTTTGGTTTTAAAGTCTATGTTGTATGATATTAGTATTGCTACCCCAAGTTTCCTAGGGTTTCTTTTTGCACGATATATTTTTTCCATACTGTTACTTTCAGCCTATTTGTATCTTTCAATCTAAAGTTGTCTCTTGCAGATTGTGCAGTGTAATAATCTCTGTCTTTTAAAAATTTATTTATTTTTAGACAGAGGGAAAAGGAGGGAGAAAAAGAGGGAGAGAAACATCGATTGTTTGCCTCTCACACATCCCCAACTGGGGACCTGGCCCACAAGCTAGGCATGTGCCTCGACTGGGAATTGAATCAGCAACCTTTTGGTTCACAGTCCAGCTCTCAATCCACTGAGCCACACCAGGCAAGGTATAATCCCTGCCTCCTTATTGGAGTTTTCAATCCATGCACATGTAATATTATTAATGTAGTTGGATTTTTATTTGCTATTTAAATTTTTATTTTCATACATGTCTCATATCTTTTTCTCTCTTCTTCCTTTACTGCTTTCTTTTGCAGTAAGTAAATACTTTTTGTGCAATATTTTCTTTGAATTATTTTTTATTGTTTTTGAGCTATTGTCTTAATGATTGCTCTAGGGCTTACCATATACATATTAGCAGAATCTACTTCAAATATATACTAATTTAATGCTATCAAGATTTAGAATGTTACTCCTATAGCTGTACTTGTCTTTCCCCTTTTTCTGCTATTACTGACATACATATCACTACATGTTACAAACCCAGTGATACAGTGCCTTATATATACAATACAATACCTTATATAATTTTGTATCTATTAAAGTAGCTGAGAAAAGACAGGAGAGCAAGTATATATTTTATAGACTTTCTTATATTTATTTCACCTTTTCTGGTTCTCTTAATTTGTTTCTGTTGGTTCAAGTTATCCAAATCTGGTGTGATATCCTTACACCAATACAACTTTGGTATCACTCACTGTCTTTGGCTGTTGTCAAATATATTATATTCTTATATGTTATAGGCCCAACAATGCACTTATATACATGTTGCTTTATATCATTTCTTTTAAAATCATTTAAGAGAAAAAATACACATATTTATACTGATGTAATGACATGTCACCTTTACTGGTGCTCTTCATCTTCCATGTGGATTTTAATTTCCATCTGAGTTTATGCCCTTCAGCTTTGCTTGACATATTTCTTAGTATTTCTTGTAAGGCAGATCTGCTAGCAACAAATTTAGTTTAGTTTATCTGAGAATGTCTTTATTCACCTTCATTTTTCTAAGATAGTTTTGCTGGCCCTGGCTGGTGTGGTTTAGTGGATCGAGGAATAGTCTGTGAACCAAAGAGCCGTCAGTTTGATTCCCAATCAGGGCACATGCCTAGGTTGTGAGTCAAGTTGTGCTTCCAGCTGGGGGTGCTTGAGAGGCAACCACACATTGATGTTTCTTTCCCTCCCTCCTTGCCTTCCCCCCTCTCTCTCTCAAAAAAAAAAAAAAAAAAAAAAAAAAAGATAGTTTTGCTGGATATAAGATTTCCTTGGCTGACAAATTTTTTCTTTCAGTACAGTTGATCTTCATTATTCATAGATTCTGTATTTACAGATTTGCTTACTAGCTAAGTTTTGTTGGCAATACCCAAATCAATACTCATGGTGCTTTCACAGTCATTTGCAGAAAAGTGCAAAAAGTATCAGAAATTCAGGTCACCAGATGTGCCTGTTTCTAGTCAAAGTTGAACAAGGTGATGCCCTGCATTCTTTCGGCTCTTATACTGTAAACAAATGTCCTTGTTATGATCTATTTAGTGCCACAGATTTGAATTTTTGTGGGGTTTTTTTGGTGCTTTTGCTATTTAAAATGCCCCCCCAGGCATAGTGCTGAAGTGCTGTCACGTTTTCCTAAGTTGAAGAAGGCTGCTATATGCCTTACAGAAGAAAATACATGTTTTAGATGAACTTTGTTCAGGCATGTGTTATAGTGCTGTTGGTTGGAAGTGCAATGTTAATTATCGATAATATATATTAAATAAAATTTCTTTAAACAGAAACACCATAAAATATGATTACATATGAATGTGTATATATATATATTTAAAGATTTTATTTATTTATGATTAGAGAGAGAGGAAGGGACGGGACGGAAAAAGAGGTAGAGAAACCTTGATGTACAAGAGATACATTGATCAATTTCCTCTTGCACGCCCTCAAGAGGGGACCTGGTCTGCAACCCAGGCATGTGCCCTGACTGGGGATCAAACTGACCACCTTTTGGTTTGCAGGTTGGCACCCAATACACTGATCCAAACCAGCCAGGGAAAAACAAGATTATATATTGATTGGTTGAAATAATATTGTGACCAGAGGCTTGCAAGAACTGAACCCTGTATTTATCCCTAGGAACAATGACTCAGTATTAGCTAATTCAAGGTTTTCAGGGACTTTATAGAATATAACTACCATAAATAATGAGAATCCACTGTAGTTTGAATATGTCATTCCACTGTCTTCTGGCTTCCATTGTTTTGGATGAGGAGCAGTCAGTCTTACTGTAATCCCCTTGCATGTGATGGATCTTTTTTCACTTGCTGCTTACAAGATTTCTCCTTGTCTTTCAACACTTTTACAATGTGTCTGGGTCTGGATTTCTTTTGGAGTTTGTTGAGCTTCTTGGATGTACAGATTAACAGTTTTGGGCACATCTGGGAAATCTTTAACCAAGTTTTCTTTCTCCCCTCTCCCCCCACCCGCTCCCTTCTCTTTCATCTCTCCTCTGGTACTCCTATGACAGATACATTGGTGTGTTTGAAGATGTCCCACATTTCTCGGAGGCTTTGTTTATTTTTCTTGATTCTATTTTCTCTCTGTTTTTTTGGATTCCATAATTTCCATTTATCTTCAAGTTTGCTGATTCTTTCTTCTGTTAGCTCAAATCTGCTGTTGAGCCCCCATAATTAATATTTCTTTGGGCTAATGTACTTTTCAACTCCAGAGTTTCTTTTTGGCTCTCTTTGTTTTGTTTTCTTTTGTTAAATAATTTCCACCTCTTTATTGATATTCTGTATTTGATGAGACATTGTCATCATACCTTCTTTTATTTCTTTAAGCGTGGTCTTTGTTAAACTTGACATCTGTTCCTTCTCACAGGAAGTCTCATTGCCTTATGTCTCGTAATTTTTATTGAAAATTGAACATTTTAGGTAATATATTGTGTTGTAGCAGCTGTTCCCTTTCTTCCTCTCTAGGTATTGTTTTCGTTGTTGTTTGTCTGCTTATTTCATGACTTGACTAAGCTATTTTAGTTACGTCTATTTCCTCTCAGTGTGAAGTCTCTGGTGTTGCTCCTCGAGGACACCACCTTGGGCGTGCACACCATCACCTTGGGATGAGAGTGGCTGTAGCAGACTCTCTTTGACTCTCTTTCCCCAATTTCTGTTAAGCTGTCTGCTTCGTTTGGTATTACACACCACCTATTAAGCTCCACTAATTACTGGTGGACTCTTCTCCTTCTCCCTCTCTGTCTTCTTCTTTCTACAATGCCCTGGGGCATATATTGCTCAGCAGTCTGATCCAATTAAATGTGAACAGGAGTGGATTTTGAGGTTGGTCTTTGAGGTATGTTCTGATCCCAGGTTCTTAGCTGTCTCTTTTCCTAATTCTCTCTGGTTAATTAAGTTACTATAGTTTCGCCTTGTGGTTCTTAATTAAGAAGAACTTTTTAATAAGAGGGCCCTTAACGTTGAACTTTCTCATACTAGGTTTCAAATAAAGTTACTGCCTTTGGGAGAGCCTCGAGTCTCTTATCTATTGAGTGCTTTCACCTGAGCAAAAATCTCTCAGCCACTACTCTGAGCACTGGGTAGGACAGGAGCCTCTGGTCTTCTTGGTTTGCTTCTCCCAGCATGTTCTATTAGCAATCTGGGATGAGGGCAGTTGGGGCCCCAGTATTCTTGGACTGTCACAGCTGGGACAGAGACTCCATTCTATGAGTAGTGGCTTCACAGGGGAAGGGAGCCTCTACTTCTCTGCCATACTCAATGGAAATTTAGCTTCTTCAAGTTGGAGTTAAAGGGGATAAAAAATGCTGGCAAGATACGGTAAGCAAAGCTTGATTGGGAGGTGTGGGGAGAGGAAGCATTGTCTTCTTGCCCATACCTCCCTAGAGTGGGGTCTCCTTCAAGTTGAGCTGGTGAAAGGGAAGGTGGTGGAAGTGAGGGGGGAGGGAATTGGTTTGGCTCAAATGCTGCAGACACTTGTGATTCTTACCAAGTTTTAGTAGGTTTTATTGAATAAATGTTTCTTCATTGGCTATTTGCCATTAGAACAATTTTCAGAGATTTTTTTTTTAAATTTCCACCAGCTTTGATAGTCTTTCTGGGGAGTGAGCAGGTATACAGAGACCCTCACATTGTCACGTCAGAGCTTTTATCTCCCCATTTTTCTTTTTTAAAAAAGATTTTATTTATTTATTTTTAGACAGAGAGGAAGGGAGGGAGAAAGAGAGGGAGAGAAACATCAATTGTGGTTGCCTCTTGTGTGCCCCCTGCTGGGGACCTGGCCCACAACCCAGGCATGTGCCCTGATTGGGAATTGAACCAGCGACCCTTTCATTCACCGGCCAGCGCTCAATCCACTGAGCCACATCAGCCAGGGTTCCCTGTTTTTCTTTTTAAGCTTTTTGGTTAGTCTTTTATTTACTTTAACAGCTATCCAGTACCTCAGGCAGCTATAAAATTAAAACACTTTTCTGTAACTACTTTTAACAAATGACCTAAGAAGCTGGCTTTTCGCACTTGGCAAGCTCCAAGTGAAGCCAAATACAGACAGCTTTGTAAGTTGGGTCTTTCAAGGAACCATAAGCCAGTGCCAATAATGACTATTTTGGGGAGTAAGACTTGGAAAGCGCTCCAGCTCCATTCTATTCCCTCCAGGGGTTGCCAGGTTTCAATGGGAATGTGGGGCTATTTCTCAGCATTGCAACAAAGCTGGAGAGTTGGGAACAGGACTAGGGCAAGTTGAAGCCATGGAGCTGCCTCATCTTACTAAGTTTCAGCCATCTTTCTTGAATAAGCATTCCTCAATTTTCTGCAAGCCTTTGGTTAAGTTATAGAGTCTTCAAAAAGTTAATTCTGGCTTTGCAGACGCCATTGCCACCTCAGAACTTCCTGCGCCCAGCCGTGGTCAACCCCACCATGTTCTTCAACATTGCTGCCAACAATCAACATCAGCGAGCCTTCGGGCCACATCTCCTTCGAGCTGTTTGCAGACAAACTTCCAAAGACAGCAGAAAACTTTCATGGTCTGAGCACAGGGGAGAAAGGATTTGGTTTTAAAGGCTTCTGCTTTCACAGAATTATTCCGGGATTTATGTGCCAGGGTGGTGACTTCACACACCACAACAGCACAGGCAGCAAGTCCATCTACAGGGAGAAATCTGATGATGAGAATTTCGTCCTGAAGCACACAGGTCCTGGCATCTTGTCCATGGCAAATGCTGGACCCGCTACAAATGGTCCCCAGTTTTCCATCCGCACTGCCAAGACCATTGGCTGGACGGCAGGCATGTGGTCTTCGGCCAGGTGAAAGGCGGCATGGGTGTGGTGAGAGCCGTGGAGCGCTACGGGTCCAGGAACGGCAGGACCAGCAAGAAGATCACCATCACGGACTGTGGACGACTCTCATAAATGTGACTTCCGTTTTATCTTAATCCCCCGAGCATTCCTTCTGTAGCTCAGGAGGAATGCTCCCCTGAGCTACATCTGCTTGGAATGTTCTATAATCTCCGAGCTCTCGATGCAGTTCATTGGGTTCCATGTTTTCCCTACCCCTTCCAAGTCTAGCTGGTTTGCAGAGTTCAGTTTATGATTATGAGATAAAAACTAAACAGTTGTCAAAAAAAGTTGATTCTGACAATTTTTGCTGGTTTTTAAAAATTGCTTTTATGTAGGAGTGAATTTTCATAGCTACTGTCTTTGCCACTTTTGCTGACATCACCCAAGTCGAAATCTAATTAGTATCAACGTTCAAACATCAGTACACCCACCGAATTTCTATACTGTGTTCAGGTTTCTTTATATGATCCAAGAAGATGTCCTGGAAGACTATGTTTCTTCCTTTAAATCAAGCAAAAGCAAATAAAGTTCTAAAATTTCCACTGTCTAACAGTGTTGTAATTCTATTGTAATGCTATGAAAAAGGGAAATGAGGTTTATTTAACACGAGTAGTTCTCTCTGCTCCCTCTACTTGGTGCTCACAAGTTATCTGAAGAATATAGAATCTAGAACCTTGTCAGGGTGACTAACATCAAAGTCATTGTTGAATAGTTTTATAATTTACATTTTAACATTTATTGAAAGAATGGGATTTTCTTATCCCCAGTATTTTTCCTATTTTCTAAAATTTTTCAAAGTTTGTCTACAGTAGTTCCAAAACTATGTCTCCAGTTTCTTTCAGCATCCTTGGGGATGGGCTGCATCCAAATTTGAGGTCTTAAACATTTCAGTTGAGATAGTTTTCTCTTATCATTCTTCACTTCTTTGGGGCCTCAATTTCCTCCTAACTATACCCTTAAACCTATTTAATTTTGAACATCATTCTCTTTGTAGAACACAAACCAAATGAAAGTTGAGAGGTTCTCCTTTCTTTTGGTCATCTGTTAATATTACACCATCTATGCTAAGCAATGGGCCTGTTTCTTCCTTCTACTTCTTCTTGCTCCAAATATAGATATAAAAGCCCTTTTTGTTGTCCATAGCATGTTTCACAATCTCAGTTCCACCCGGGGTTACAGCCATTCTGACACTATTCTTATATGTTTATATCAGTCTTCCGTGTTTATCCTTGACTAGGAAGCTTTTCTTCCATTCTCTATCATAGGATTTTCTGAACAGCCACTTTTGTTCCTTTAAATGTTCTTCGCACTGTTACTTTGTCAGGATCTAAAAGGCACAAAGGGACACTGGTTTTTGTTTTTGGTTGGATGTTCTTGAAATGATACTTTAAACTACACATACTAATTTAGAATTGGAAAAGGAAGCGAAAATATTTAGTACATACAATGAGATAATTGTTCATTAATTTAGCATTCAGTAATTAATTTATGCATCAGTTTAGCATCCAATGATTAATTTAGCATTGTAATAGTTATAGGCATTATCTTGTTCCCAGTGAGTCAGGAATTTGGAACAGGCATATCAGGAAAGCTATACTCTGTTCCAGGTCATCTGCTCGGATGACCTGAACAGCTAGGAATGACTCTAATGTCTGAGGTTAGAACAATGGGATCTGGGGAATCCACATCCAGGATGGCTTCTTCGCTTACATGACTGTAGTTTGGGTTGGGATGGTTGAAGGACAGGCTCAGTCATAATGTCTACAGGTATCCTTACTAGCATAGTTGTGGCAAGGTAGTTGGACTTCTTCCTTGGGAGTTCCAGACTTCCAGTGAGCAAGATGAAAATTGCATGACCTTTAATGACCCATCCTAGGAAGTCCCATAGCATCACTCCCACTGCTGTCTTTACTGAAGCAGTCACAGCCAGCCCAGATTAAGGACAGCGGACATAGAGCCCACCTCTTGATGGGAGTAGTGTCAAAGAATTTATGGCTCAGAAGAACTGCTTAGCCAACCCACAGAATTATAAGCTTAATAAAATGGTTATTGCTGTAAGCTATTAAAAAAGAATTGATGGGCCCTGGCTGGCGTAGCTCAATGGATTGAGCGCGGGCTGCGAACCAAAGGGTCGCAGGTTCGATTCCCAGTCAGGGCACATGCCTGGGTTGCGGGCCAGGTCCTCAGTGGGGGCCACGCGAGAAGCAACCACACATTGATGTTTCTCTCTCTCTTTCTCCCTCCCTTCCCCTCTGTCTAAAAATAAATAAATAAATAAATCTTTAAAAAAAAAGAATTGATGGTTATATTTTAAAGCTGCCTCAGTTTTACAAATAATTACTTATAGAGGAGAAGTATATATCCCTGGCCGGAAGGTTGCCAAATGAGTGACTAGAAATATTTATTTTCAACCAATTTCTTCCTTTGATCCATTAAAGCATCTTTGCATAAAAATAAAATACAAGGTCTGGCAGAAGTAAGACCTGCTTGAGTGTGGTTGGTAGAGTAATAATATGGGTGTAATAATTTATAGATCTAATGTGAACATTTCACCTAAAATATTGTACAGTGTGCTTTTGAGTAGGATATTGTTATGCTACAGAATTACATGCTGATGATTTTATAATAAAAAGGGTAATTATTTGTGCTGGACTCCATATGTGCTTCTTTGAAAAATGCACACATACTGAAATGGGAAAATTCTTTTCCATCAGTTATGTTTATTTATTGATTTCCAAAGTTACATATATACATGTTTAGAAGATCTGTGAGACTTACTATGAAAAGCTGGGATTCCCCCATCATTTCCTGTTTTCTAGAGGCATTACATTCAACTGCTTTAGCTAATTATTTTGTATTCTCCAGATATCTAAATTGCATGCTTATATTGCTACTTCCTGATTTTTTGGTTGTAGGCCTTATCTGTTATCATTTTGGAAGTCAAGGCTTTAACTCCTTCATCTTTCATATACTTCCTGTCTTTATTAGTCCCATGTTACTGTATCATACACAGTTTTGGTTACATACATGTTCAGAGTTTACATCACTACACACTATTCATAGCTGAACAATGTAGTTACTATGACTATTTTTCCTGCACTTTTTGTCTCCTCCCTCTCTCCCACACTGAGTTAATATTGTGTCTGGTTTTTGTTGTTATGTTTGCTTTGTATGTATAGCATTAATTCAAGCCTAAACTCTGCCTTGAGGTTTAAATATCTCATTACATTCAAACACATTAGATTTTCTAATGGCTTAATTTTCTTTTTCTTTTTTTCCCCCAAAGCGGTTTCATATATTTCTAGGCCTGAGACATTCCTTATCAGAAATAAAGATTCTACACCATAGAAAAGACAGCATTACAACATATTAGTAGTAAAATCTGCTGATGTACTTTAGTTCCTATTCCATTTCATAGCTGTATTTACACAGATCGCCTCCTAAAAGTGAAAAGGTGCCATTAGGAGCTTAGACAAAGAGCAGCTCCAAAACTGGTTTAAAATAATTTTTTATCACCCAGGGTATTTTTTTTCTTGTGTCTTGTGTTTTTTTTCTTGCTTTCTTTTTAATAACTAATAAGTTCACGCTTAGGGAAGCTTACCTTTGTCTTGAAAAACAAAACAAAACAAAACAAAACAAAGCTTTTATATCATTTGCCAAACTGATCTTGTTTTTAGAGAGAGATGGGAGTCATCTTGGCAAGAATAAAATTTATACCATGAATGATTCAGGTCTCAGTCTGGTGGTACTAAAAGGAGACAACAGCATTACTGACAAAGTTATTTTCTGCTGGTGGCATTTGCGGAAAAGAAGCCCTTGCAAATTTCTAAACAACAGTAAACTCTGTTAGGAAATTCTAAAGTGTCTTACAGGCCAAAAAGGGAATGCGGTTAGTAAAATGTCTCAGCAGAGTTTGAATAAAATACTGGATTTGAGAATTACTGGAGCTTGGATATGTAAAATAGGGTTGTAGGTTGGGTCATGCTTACAATGGTCTCGAGTTCAAATAAACTACTGTGAAAATACACCACTTCACAGGTCACAGGTCACACGCTTTGCCAGGGGCTTCTTTCCTTCAGTAGGTACGGCAGAAGGCGAGCCCAGTCGTTTCCATTACCGATGCCTGGCCCCAAAGCCAAAACATGAGACAGGAAGAGAGACGGAATGAACACCTTAAGAAATTCCGCAGAGAAAATACTCCCTTTCTTCATGGTTCCGCTTTTACTCATGCTTAAAGAAACAGATTGTTTTTGGCTGCCAGAAGTGGAACTCCTTAGGTGGAATGTTCTCAGGCTTACGGGACCAGCCTGACACCCAGTCTACACTTTTCTTCAAAGCATTGACTTCTTTCTCTCCTTCTACAGCTGCTTCTTCTGACTGAGAGCTGTGGTCCCTGCTGGTGCGCATTTCCACATCAAACGTAAATTGCCTGTCTTGTGGGAAAAGGCTGTCACAGGGAGAACTGCCTCTTGAACTACTCTGTCCTGATTCATGTTGTGCATCCAAAAGAATCTTTTCCATGTCTCCATTGTGGATAGAGGATGAGGAAAGGATGTGTCCCAGCCCCCTATCTTTCCCATTGCCATTACCATTGTCATTGTTGCTGTTCATGGGGAGCTCCACCCAGGAACGGTTGAGGCCAGCTGGCAGGGGAAACACTGCTTCCTGTCATCACAGTTGCTGTTGCTGTGCAGGGGTGGTGGCTGCTCCAGTAAACGAGACAACATTGTCGGGCAGCTGGAGGAGCTCTGTCTGCAGCTGGACTGGCTCAGGTTCTGGGACAACAGCACAACAAGCTGAGTCCCCCACCCCCTTCTCTGCTCCTTGGCTTAATTTTCTTAGATACCCCTCTGCGTAGCCTTCTGACCTGCCTGCGTCTGGAGTGGTTATTCCCAGGCCTGCTGCACAGCTGCCTCCTTGAGAACTCCCTTCACCATCTGCTGGGACCCCCTCACGTCTCTCTCAAATTGGATCCTGAGTCTCCTGGATTCTGTTCCTTCTTCTTTCTTACTTTATCCCTTGCTTTGGGTCATTCTCTAGTACTGTGATAAGTAAAGGTACATTTCTGAGACTTCGCTATATCTCAAAATGTCTTTATTTTACTTTCACACTGTCAAAGTGTCCCACCTGCGGTGTCCAGCCTGTAGCCCATGGGCTGCATGTTTCCCAGAATAGCTATGAATGCGCCCCAACACAAAATTGTAAATTTACTTAAAACATTATGGGATTTGTTTGTGATTACATGTTGCAATGGATTTAATGTGTGGCCCAAGACAACTCTTCTTCTTCCAGTGTGGCCCAGAGATGCCAGAAGTTTGGACACACCTGCTTATAGGTTGGATAGAGAATTCGAGATGGGAAGTCATTTGCTCTCAGTACTTTGCGTGCACCACTGTCTCCCTGGCTCTCACAGCCCTGAGAAGCCCAGCTCCATTCCCGGGCATGACTCTCGGGAAGGATTTCGCCTCTCGGGAAGCAGGCAGGGGCCTTCACTGGCCCCAGTGCTTCGAAATTCTTGGTCTGGATCTCTTTCATTCGCTGCGTTGGGCCCCATCAGTCTAGAAAGTCATTTCCTATGTGTTTTTTTTTTCTCATTTATTGCAGAAATGTGGATTAAAAGATCTATCACCCAGGTCAAGGAATAAAAGATCGCCCGCATCCTAGGGCCCAGCCCCACCCCAGGCTGGCCCCTGCTCTGGAGGTGTAGTGACCACTGTGACTGGTGATCAGTGTCTTCTTGACTTTTGTTATGGTTTTTCTTGCATGTCTAAGTCTCTAAGCAATCCAGTGCAGTTCTACCTGTTTAGGACTTTATGAACATGGACTACACATGACATAACATTTACCATCTCCACCATTTCTAGGTAGTTCAGGGCTGTTAAGTACGTTCACACATTGTGTTTCCGTCCCCAGAGCTCCTTTCATCTTCCCAGCTGAAACCCTGAGCCCATCACACATCAGCTCTCCACCCTCATGCCCCGGCCCTGGCGCCCACCATTCTACTCTCTGTCTGTGTGAGTTTGACTAGTGTAAGTGCCTCATAGAAGTGGAATCCTAATGGATTTTTCTTTTTGTGCCTAACTTATTTCACTTAGCATAATGTCTTCAAATTTCATCCATGCTGTGGGATTGTCAGAATTTCCTTTTTTGCCCTGGCTGGTGTGGCTCATTGGGTTAAACGTCAGCCTGCAAACTAAAAGGTCACAGGTTCAATTCCCAGTCAGGGCACATGCCTGGGTTGTGGGTCAGGTCCCCAGCTCGGGGCATGAGAAAGGCAACCGATCACTGTTTCTCTTGCACATTGATATTTCTCTCTCTCTCTCTTTTTCTCCCTCTCTCCCCCTCTCTCTAAAAGATAAATAAAATCTTTAAAAAAAAGAATTTAGTTTTTAAAGGCAGAATAATATTCTATTTGTGTGTATCACATTTTATTCTTTTCTTTTTTAATCCTCAGCTGAGGACATGTATATTGATGAGAGAGAGAGAGAGAGAGAGAGAGAGAGAGAGAAACATTGATTGGTTGCTTCCTGTATGCACCCTGACCAAAGATCAAACCTGCAATGTAGGTATGTGCCCTGATTGGGAATCAAACCTGCAACTTTTTGGTGTAAGGGACAATGCTCCAACCAACTGAGTTACCAGGATAGGGCTGTATCACATTTTATTTATCCACTCATGCATCTGGCCTCTGTCTTTTATATAGTAGATGTTTTCCTCAAATGCCTGGTGAAGCATGGGCTTCTGCTCATACCTAAATGTGGGCTGTTACACAGCTCTGCACATGTGGACAGGCCTATCCTGTGGCCTTCACTGTAGGGAAACCCAGCTGGCCATCAGGGAACTCCTTACGTCAGTGTTTTCAGGTCTTTCTTCTTGGGTTGGCTAGATTCTCTACAGAAGGCTCTTCTAATCTCCTGCCTAAAAGTGCCAACTTCTGTGTCTTTTGTGGTTTCTGTGAAGAAAATCTGTTGAATTAGCATTTTTTCCCACTGCCAGTTCCAGATCTGCTTTCTCAGTTCTGGTAAATCAGTTACCATGTGTCCATCTATTACCTGTCTTTAAAAGTTTTCCCCTTATGGTCTTCTCTCCATTTTTATTGTTCTTGTGGGCTTGTGGCATTAGAAAAATCTTCTTACTGCTGTTGTATTTTGGTTCTGGCATCAACCAAGGTAAATACATGTGTTTAATCTACCATCTTTAATCTGAAGAGTTCCAATTTTTAAAATTAAACCTTTTCTGCCCTGGCTGGTGTAGCTCAGTGGATTGAGCGCGGGCTGTGAACCAAAGGATCACGGTTCGATTCCCAGTCAGGGCATATGCCTGGGTTGCAGGCCAGATCCCCAGTGGGGGCCATGTGAGAGGCAACCACACATTGATGTTTCTCTCCTTCTCTTTCTCCTTCCCTTCCCTGCTCTCTAAAAATAAAGAAATAAAATATTTAAAAATTTAAACCTTTTCTTGATGTATAATATAGAAACATCTCATTTATTTATGATTAAATTTTCTTTTTAAATATATTTTATTGATTATGCTATTACAGTTGTCCCATTTTCCCCCCTTTATTCCCCTCCACCCTGCACACCCCCTCCCACCCACATTTCCCCCACTTTAGTGCATGTCCATGTGTCACACATATAAGTTCTTTAGCTTCTACATTTCCCCTACTATTCCATTTCTGAGATTTTGTTCCTGTTCTTTGCTAAGTTGTTTGCTTAGTTTTTGTTTTAGGTGTGGTTGTTAAGAACTGTGAGTTGGTTGTTATTTTACTGTTCATATTTTTTATCTTCTTTTTCTTAGATAAGTCCCTTTAACATTTCATAGAATAAGTGCTTGATGATGATGAACTCATTTAACTTGACCTTATCTGAGAAGCACTTTATCTGCCCTTCCATTCTAAATGGTAGCTTTGCTGGATAGAGTAATCTTGGATGTAGATCCTTGCCTTTCATGACTTGGAATACTTCTCTCCAGCCCCTTTTTGCTTGCAAGGAAGATTTCTTTTGAGAAATCAGCTGACAGTCTTATGGGCACTCCTTTGTAAGTAACTGTCTCCTTTTCTCTTGCTGCTCTTAATATTCTCTCCTTATCTTTCATCTTGGCTAATGTAATTATGATGTGCCTTGGTGTGTGCTTCCTTGGGTCCAACTTCTCTGGGACTCTCTGAGCTTACTAGACTTCCCGGAAGTCTATTTCCTTTGCCAGATTGGGGAAGTTCTCCTTCAGTATTTGTTCAAATAAGTTTCCAATTTCTTGCCCTTCCTCTTCTCCTTCTGGCACCCCTATGATTCAGATGTTGGAATGTTTAAAGTTGCCCTGGAGGTTCCTAAGTCTCTCCTCATGTTTTTGAATTCTTGTTTCTTCATTCTGTTCTGGTTGAATGTTTCTTTCTTCCTTCTGGTCCAAACCGTTGAGTTCGGCGCCGCTTTCCTTCTCATCACTGTTGGTTCCCTGTACATTTTTCTTTATTTTACTTTTCATAGCCTTCATTTTTTCACCTAATTTACAACCATACTCAACCAATTCTGTGAGCATCCTGATTACCAGTGTTTTGAACTCTGCATCTGGTAGGCTGCCTAGCTCTTCATTGCTTAGTTGTATTTTTTCTGGAGCTTTGATCTGTTCTTTTGGGGGATATATATATATATATATATTTTTTTTTTTTTTTGGTCTCACCTCACCTGGTATGTAGTAAGGGGCAGAGCCTTAGGTATTTGCCAGGGCAGGGCAATCCACTTTGCTGTGTTGTGGTGCTGTATGTGGGGGGAAGGTCTGAGAGGGAACAATGCATCTCGCTCAGCTCTGGGCTTGGCTTTCAGTCACTTCCTCTGCTCCCCACAATCAAATTGGGCCCTTCTGGTGCTGGTTGCTGGATGGGTGGTTTTGTGTATGTTCTAGGACCTTGTGGGTCTCTCCAGTGAACTTTCCTGTAAGGCCAGGAGTTTCTCCCACTTGCGCCTCAATCCCCACAGGTGTTTTCAATCACAGGTTTGACGCTTTATTTCCTGGCACTGGAACCCTGGGTTGCAAGGTCTGTCTGACTCCCCAGTTGTTCCTCCTGGTTTATCTGCACCAGTCTGCCCAGTCTGCAATCCGCCACTTTGCTGGGTCTGCCAGCCACCACCTTGCCATGAGTCCTCTCCACCTGACTTCCCATCTCCACCCCTTCTACTGGTCTGGATGAATGTTTCTTCTTTAACTCCTTGGTTATTGGACTTTCATACAGTTTGATTTTTCTGTCAGTTCTGATTGGTTTTTGTTTTTAAATTTGTTGTTGTCCCTCTTTTGATTTTATGAAGAGGCACAGTGTGTCTACCTATGCCTCCATCTTGGCCGGAAGTCTGATTAAATTTTCTGATTCCTAATAATTGTTTAGAAATTCAGAGGAGGAAGGAATAGCTTCATGAAAAAATTGGGACTTCAGGAGTATGGACTGGATTTGATTGGGTAGGGGAAAGGAGTGATGAGGAACACCAAAAGTGGGAGAAAATGAATGGAGGGGTCAAATAGAAGGGTTGTGTAGAGAGGAATATGAGGGTCAGATCATACAGAAACCCCAAAAGCTGGGACAAGAAGATTGCATTTTCTGTTAGAGGAGAGTATTTTACCATGCTTCTCAGAGTATTGCAGGGAAACATTTACACATTTGAATGTTGATGAAGACATTTATAAATATAGATAAAATGTGATAATTTGTACTGTTTCCTGGTTGGTGTTAGTGACATCATATGATTCCACCAGTTATAGTTTGGGTGACAGAGTAGTTCAGGGTGTTGGACTGTGCCAGAGGTTTGCGCATCGTAAGTGGCTATTAGAGGAAAGAAAAGTCCTATCAAGGGCTCAGCAAATGCTGGAACATGAATGTGAAACTATTTAGCAACACCTGCAGCCACCTTTAGTTTACATGATAGATTTGAGACAGTGCTCATCTAGGTACTCGTTTATTGAAAGGAGAAGATCAGTGAGAAAGTATACAAAACTAAATGCTTGTCAGTTCATGGATCATCATTCTTAACAATCTGTGGAAGCTAATGGTGGACACTTGGAACATTTGTCTGTAAATATGTGTGCTTTAAAATTACAATGCAATTTTAATTTCAAGTCAAAACACACAATTTTTCCTACTTGTTCAACTTGTGAACTTTTATAGGGAAAATCAAGCTGTACCTGAAAACAGCATATGTCGCCTCTGCTAGATGGAATTAAGTGGTTGTACGCAAACGCTTTCTCATTACTCTACATTAGCATTATCTCTTCAGCTTGGTTTGAAGTGTTTTGCAAACATTGTTAACCCACCATCCCTCATCAGGGTTTAAAGTACTAGTTAGGAAGTGTGATATTACCCATAAATAATAGTAAGTCACAAGAAAATGGTGAATGGTCATGTGTACATGAGATGCATTTTTCCCCAATAAAAACCATTCAGAAGAACAAATATCTAATTATGCAACCTGCAAAAAAGTGTCATTTACATTGATCATCAAGAGAAGAGGATGACAGATTGGCAAATGCCTCCCATGTCCACTAGCTTGATATCAGTTAGGAAAACTTACAGGCTGAGTAAGCATAATGAAGGCACTTTAGTCACCTGGCTCTGGTAGTATCATTCTCAAGGCCCTTCTGACACAGACAGCATCCAGATGAGTAACCAGGAGGCAAGTGCAGACACAAGGAGTTCTCACTGATACTGAGATGTGGAGGAAGGGCAGCAGCGTTATAATAAAAAAACATTATTTGCAAGGATGATAAGAGGAGCTTGTTTTAGGGCTTGAGGACTAACACAGTCCTGTTTCAAGCCTAACCCCCACTTACTTTCTTACAAATGAATAGACATGTGAACAGCCCTTCAGGATCTAATCTGTTTGTAGATTAATACGATTATTTTTTAGTTACCAAAACTGTTTCTTCTAAATGGCATAGGTCAATAGTATTTCTTGAGCATCCACTGGGGAAGCAAAGATGAATAAACTTGCTCCTGCTCAAGGAAGTTAGAGGGGAATTCATGCACATGAGTGGTTCATCATAATACTTTATCATTGTAATCATATACTATATTATTATAATTATACTATTGCATTACAGAGATGGAATTATCCAGATGGTGCTATGTAACACAGACAATAAAGTCTTTCTGGAACAGGTGATGTCTGACCTTAGTCCAAAAGAATGAAGAAAGGCATACTAGGGAGAGGAAGGGAGGGGAGAGACAGCAGGGTGTGCAGCCCTGTGGCTAATGAATGAGTCAGGGGCTGAGTCATGGAGGGTCGTACATGCTACATTAAGAAGTTTAGATTCTACCTGGTTTTAGGCAATAAAAAGTCATTAAAAGGTTTGAAGTAGGCCTGGCATCAGATTTATAGTTAGGTATTGTGTTAGTTTTCTATTGCTGCCCTAACATGTTGGAACATACCTAGAGACCTAAAACGACACAAGTTTATTATCTTATAGTTCTGTAGTTCAGAAGTCCAGGTTGGCCCAATTGGTTTCCCTGCTCTGGGATTCACCAGGCATCAAGGTGTCAGCTGGCTGGACTTTGACAGGGAGACTCTGTGAAGAATTCACTGTTCAGATCATTGGCAGAAACTAATACCTCCCGGTTTTAGGTAGAACTGAGGTCCCCATTTCCTTGCCGCTGTCAGCTGGGGGCCACGCTGGGCTCCTAGAGGCCTCACTCCTGTGCCTCCAGAAGACCCCTGCATCCCAGAGCTAGCAGCGATGCACTACCCTCTGCTCCGTCTGCCACATCTCTCCCGCTTCCAGCTGGAGAAAGTGCCCTAACAGGCTTATGTGATTAGGTTGGGCTTACCTGAAGACAACAGGATGCTTTCCCTGTTTTAAAGTCTATAAACTTATTTACATCTGCAAAGTCCTCTCATCCATGTAAGGTATTCACAGGTTCGGGGGATTAGGTGCGGACATCCTCAAGGGGGCGTTACTCTGCTTGCTGCGGGTGTCTCCGCAGCTTTCACAGAGCAGAGGCCCCTCTCACTGCTAGGCTCTGCCCCCAGCACCTGTTTTCCTTCTAACTCCCTGTTTTTTTTTAATGGATTTATTGAGGTATAATTTATATTCACGCATATTATGTGCACAACTTAATGACTTTTAGTAAATTTAAGCAGCGTGAAACCATTACCGCAATTTGGTTTTAGACCATTTCCATAACTCCAAAAAGATTTCTCAGGCCTGACTGCAGATCAATGGCTGTGCCTTTTTCATTCTCGTTCTTAGGCTCATCTCCCTTTTGAAGGCTTACATTGCCCAGGACTTTCTTGGGCTCTCTGCCAAGCCCACATTCAGGATATTCTTTACAGGTGTACAGGAGTACACATCAAGTTGTTGACATTGGTTACCCACTGGCAATGAAATGGGGGATTAGTGGGCAAATGATTAACTTTTTCTTTATGTATCTTTCAGGATTTACTAGACAATGAACATTTATCACTTTTGAGATTAAAATGCTTAATTATGAAAACAAAAAGAAATTCTTTCTTTACTACTCTGGCTGCACAATAAAGGAGGTGCTTCAAATGCCAAGGAAGAGGAGCGTCATCTGGGTGTTTTCTGAAAGACCCCGCAGAGCCAGACCACCACCAAGGCCAAGGCCACCACCATTGTCCAACTTGTCCAGTCTCCGCCCTGATGCTGAGGGGCGGTTCCTGAGTTAGCAGCATGTGGTCATGGCATCAGTGGGGAGGCCAGACTCAGGACACACTCTGTTTTCTCAGTTGAGTTTTTGAAATAGTCTCACTTGAGTTTTCAAGAGAAAACCAGGACTGGGAATGTTGGCTGAACAATACAAAATATTACAATGGGACTTCTGCCAAGATGGAGGCATAGGTGGACACACTGTGCCTCCTTGCACAACAAAAATTAAAGACAACAAAGATTTAGAAACAAGAAAACAATCAGAACTGATAGAAAAATTGAACTGTACAGAAGTCCAACAACCATTCATCCAGATGGGTAAGAGGGGCGGAGTTGCGACAGGAAAAAGTGGAGGTTGGCAGACCCGGGTGCATAGGCAGCAATGGCTGGCAGACCCCAGGTGCACAGGCGGTGGCTAGCGGACCCCAGGCATGGGGTGGCAATGGTGCAGACCCAGAGAGGCCATGCAAGGTGGCTGGCTGACCAGGTGGTCCCACATTCACGTGTAGATAATCCAGGCAAAGGGTAAGTGGCGGAAGGAACTGGAATCCGAGAGAGAGCAGAGCAAGTGCCATTGTTCCCTCTTGGACCCTGCCCCCATGTACAGTGTCACTACCCAGTGACTGGGCTGCCCTGCCCTGGGGAACACCTAAGGCTCTGCCCCTCACTACGTAACAGCTGCGACCAGACCAAAAAAAAAAAAAAAAAGAAAGAAAGAAAGAAAAAAGAAAACAACCCCAAAACGGCTCAAACAGGAGAACAAATCAAAGCCCCAGAGCCAATTCATCTAAGCAACCAAGAGATAGCCAACCTATCAGATGCACAGTTCAAAGCACTGGTGATCAGGATGCTCACAGAATTAGTTGATTTTGCTCACAAATTAGATGAAAAAATGAAGGCTACAATAAGTGAAATGAAGGAAAATGCACAGGGAATCAATAGAGATGGGAGGTAAACTGGAACTCAAATCAATGGAGTGGACCAGAAGGAAGAAAGAAACAACCAAATAGAAAAGAAGAAAGAAACAAGAATTCAAAAAAATGAGGAGAGGCTTAGGAACCTCCAGGACATCTTTAAACGTCCCAACATCCGAATTATAGAGGTACCAGAAGGGGAAGAAGAAGAGCAACTCGTAGAAAACTTATTTGAACAAATAATGCAGGAGAACTTCCCCAATCTGGCAGAGGAAATAGACTTCCAGAAAGTCCAGGAAGCTCAGAGAGTCCCAAAGAAGTTGGACCCAAGGAGGAACATGCGCCAAGGCACATCATAATTACATTAGCCAAGATTAAAATGAAGGAGAGAATTCTAGAAGCAGCAAGGGATAAGGGGACAGTCATCTCCAAAGGAGTTCCCATCAGATTGTCAGCTGATTTCTCAAAAGAGACCTTCCAGGCAAGAAAGGGCTGGAAAGAAATATTTGAAGTCTTGAAAGGCAGGGACCTACATCCAAGATTGCTCTATCCAGCAAAGCTGTCATTTAGAATGGAAGGGAAGATAAAGTGCTTCTCAGATAAGGTCAAGTTCAAGGAGTTCATCATCACCAAGCCCTTATTATATGAAATGTTAAAGGGACTTATCTAGGAAAAAGAAGATAAAAAATATGAACAGTAAAATAACAGCAAACTCACAGCTATTAACAACCACAGCTAAAACAAAAGCAAACTAAGCCAACAACTAGAACAGGAACAGAACCACAGAAATGGAGACCACATGGAGGATTAGCAACAGGGGAGTGGGAGGGGGAGAGAGGGGGAAAGGTACAGAGAATAAGTAGCATAGATGGTGGGTAGAAAATAGACATGAGGAGGGCAAGAATAGTGTGGGAAATGTAGAAGCTAAAGAACTTAAGACACATGGACATGAACTAAAGGGGGGGAATGTGGGTGGGAGGGGGTGTGCAGGGTGGAGAGGAATGATGGGGGAGAAATGGGACAACTGTAATAGCATAATCAATAAAATATATTTAAAAAAATGTTACAATGTAGTAGCTGTGAAATATTAACGAAGTTCCAAGAGTGTTTAGGTCTGGGAACTGCCATAAGTACTGTTTTTGTTGTTTTAGTTCCGGGGTGTCCAACTCACAGCCTGAGGGCCGCATGCAGCCCAGGATAGCTATGAATGTGGCCCAACACAAAATCGTAAATTTATTTAAAACATTATGAGGGTTTTTTTTGTGTGTGTGATTATGTGTTGCAATGTCATGTAAAATAAACGTATGTATGCTCTGGTATTTGTACGCATGTGTGCACAATCACACCTCATTCACGTCCTTGCTGTTTGGCAGCACCTATATTTGGGGGCAACTATTTTGCAAAATGAAACACATTAAGAATGAAATTAGAACCAAAACTATCTGATGAGCACCTTGAGAACTCACTGAGAATTGCAACTACTTCTATCAAACCAGATATTGATGCTCTAGTTTCTTAAATACAATTGTAACAGGATGCAGCCAAGAGGGGGGCCCCAAACAGGGATTTGTAATGGGGTCTAGAACTCAAGGTGTACAGGAAATATAAGAAAAATATATAGGATGTCCTCACCGCCCCCCCCCCCCCACACAAGTCTGAGCTGGGGGAAAGGACACATGGAGCAGGGACATTGGGAGCTGTGTTGTACAGCAACAGCTTTGCAGGTAACCTCTGGCACGGTCATTTAACATATCTATAACCTTTAACTGGTTTCATGGATATGTTAAATAGCTGTGGCCATGCTTGAGCCAGGGGGATGGGAGTGACTTCAACCCACAATGTAACTGGGAGGCAGCTCCCCCTGGTTACAGCACCAGCGTGAGAGGTTGGAGAAGATTGGCTCCATGCCATAGGGCCACAACTGCCCAGACTCACGATGGCAGCCCAGTAAAGCTGGAAGAATACGGGAGTGCTGGAAGGTGGGACTGATTGTAGGAGGAGTCGGAAATGGGGCTGCAGAGGAAGACTGGTGTGGGGATTTAAACCCAGGTGGCAGCCATGTGAGGGGAGAACCACGTGGCTTTGGCAGAGTGGGAACCCCGCAGCTTTGGGGTGCTCCCTTTCACCATGTGGCTTAGGAAGCAGGAGAGAATTTGCCTGGAAGAAAAGGGGTGAAAGAACTCTTGCTGGTGGGCCATGAGAAGGTGCCACGTGGCTTCGGATTAACTGGAGATCATGGTGGTAACACAGCTGATGGTGCTGGGAGCCTGAGCCATGGACTTCTTTTCCTGAGATATGGTACCTCAGACTAGGGCAGAGGGAGAAGGAAGGACTGTGTGTCTGTGGGTATTCTAAAGGACTTTAGTATTTTAATGAAGACATTAAGTCACTACTCCAAGTCTGTATAACCTTTAAATAAATATTTCCTTTCCTTTTCACAAATCTCTGGCATTGAACGACGTCTTTCCTATGGCAGTGGGCATAGTGAACCTAGCGGGGTCCTTTTGGTAATAGTGTATCATACACTCCCCCTTGGCCTTGTTCTGTAACACAATGTCAAACATCCCACTAGTTTGATGTTGCCCTCTTTTCTTTTACTTTTATAATAAAAAATGTAAAAAAATCAATGACATTTTATTACTTAGATATGTACATTTTCTATATTAGTGATCACAAACTTGGGACCCGCTCGATGATTTTAAAAGCTTATTGAAAGAGCCGCTGCATAATTAGGGTTATTGTGTAAGGACTTTTTTGCTTATCTGTGGCAGTGGATATTAAGAAAATTATGCATGGACTTCTTTTTTTTTTTTTTTGCTCATCAGTTTTCTTTAGTGTTTGTGTATTTAATGTGTGTCCCAAGACAACTCATTTTCTTCCAGTGTGGTGCAGAAACTCTAAAAGGCTGGAAACCCCTGTTTTAGTTTAAGCTTATTTTTTTAACTTCTGCAAAAGAATGATAGAAATGTATGTTGGCCATCTCAAAAACTAAAATCTTTTTGCAGTTTGAAGAAACAAAAGAGGACTTTTGAATGGGGAAGCTCATAAATTTCATTGTGAATCATGTTCATCTGAGACAATTAACAAGTAAAATTAACGAAGTATTATTAAACTCCTATACTAGTCATAATTATTAATTTCTCATAATTATTAAAATATATTTCACAATTCTTGTAAAAACATGTTTATATTTTATTTTATTTTTTAAAGATTTTATTTCTTTTTAGAGACGGGAAAGGAGGGAGGAAGAGAGTGAGAGAAACATCAATGCGTGGCTGTTTATCACACTCCCCTCCCCTACTCCGGGACCAGGCCCACAACTTAGGCATGTGCCCTGACAGGGAATGGAATAAGTAACCTTATACTTCGTGGGACAAAGCCTAATCAACGGAGCCACAGCAGTCAGGCCTAAAGTTTACCTCCTTAAAAGTGTATAGTTTACTGGTTTTGATCCTTGGTATGTTCACAAAGTTGTGCATCAATCATCATGATCTAATTCCAGAACATTTCTATCACCCCAAGGGAAAAAAACCCCATATCATTAGCAGTCACTTCTATTCCCTCTCCACACCCCAAGTCCCTGGATATACTAATACAATTTTTGTCTCTATGGATTTGCCTATCCTGGATAAACCACACGTAAAGTTTTTGTTTAATCTGATTAATTTTTGGGTTCTACTTTACAGACAGCTTTTCTTGTAAGAAAAAATTTTTAAATATTTTATTTATTTTTAGACAGAGGGGAAGTGAGGGAGAACGAGAGGGAGAGAAACATCAATGTGTGGTTGCCTCTTACGCACCTGTCCCCTACCCCTGCGCTGGGGAACTGGCCTGCAACCCAGGCATGTGCCCTGACTAGGAATTGAACAGGTGACCCTTTGGTTTACAGGCTGGTGCTCAATCCATGTGGCCACATCAGCCAGAGCAGAAAAAATTTTTAAAAAGCATAACATAGTCCCTGACTCCCCCTAAGTTATTTTAAGTTCAAATGATTTATTTCAGCTTCCATTAATTGAAGCCAATTTCTTATTAGACACCAGGGGGGCATTACTATCAACCTTACAGAAACAAAAAGGATTATTTCTGTTGTATTCTGTTGTATTTAAAGGAATACAATGAACAATTGTATGACAGTGAACTAGATAACTTAGATGGAATGGAAAAAAACCCTAGAAAGACAAAAACTACCAAATTTCAAGAAGAAACAGTAAATTTAAATAGACCCAGAAGAGGTAAAGAGATTGAATGTGTAATAACAAAAACCTTCCATAAAGAAAAGCCCAGGCCCAGATGGCTTCACTGCTGAATTTTACCAGATATTTAAAGAAGAATGAATGTCAGTCCTTCATGAATTCTTCAAAGAAATAGGAGGGAACATTTGCCAATTCTTTCTACGAGGCCAACATTACCCTGATACCAAAATTAGACAAAGACATGACAAGAAAAAAAAAACAACTAAGACTATACTTCCAGGGATCATTTCTATAGTTTGTTACTAGAGAAGTTTCTCTGAACGTGTAGAGCACCCGAAACCATGAGGAGGAGGTGCAGTGTTTTCTCCTGAGCGTAAAGCTGGCTTTTGGTGTTGCTTTCGCAACTGCTGCTAGCCATTGATGATTGTTCTTCTTTCCCCTTGGAAGAGTAAGAGGGAGAGAATGCGGTCTGAGTGGTAGAAAATAAAAAACTATAGATAAATGTCTCTTATGAATTTAGAGGCAAAAATCCCAACAAATACTAGCAACAGAATCCAGCAACTATAAAAAGGACAATAGACCATGACCAAGTGAGATAAGTCGGGAATGCAAGATTGGTTTAACATCTAAAAATAAATTAATGTGACTTTTGGTCAAGATGGAAGCATAGGTAGATACACTTTGCCTCCTTGCACAACCAAAAGAAGGACAACAAAAAATAATCAGAACTTCCAGATAATTGAACTGCATGGAAGTCCAACAACTAAGGAATTAATAAGGAATTAAAGAAGACACATTCATCCAGACCAGTAGGAGGGGCAGAGATGGGCAGCTGTGGTGAAGAGGACTCACAGCAAGGTGGCAGTTGGAGGATTGGGGTAGTAGCCAAGGTAGTGACTGGTGGAGCACATGATCCCACATTTGCATGTGAATAAACTGGGAGGAACAACTGGGGAGCAAGACAAACTGCACAACCTAGGTTCCAGTGCGGGGAAATAAAGCCTCAAAACTTCTGACTGCAAAAACCTGTCGGGGTTGAGGTGGCAGGAGAAACTCCCAGCCTCACAGGAGAGTTCATTGGAGAGACCCAAAGGGTCCTAGAATGTATGCAAACCCACCCACCCAGGAATCAGCAATTTGCTCGTGGGTAGAGGAGGAGGTGACTGAAAGCCAAGCCCAGAGCTGAGCAAGTGGCATTGTTCCCTCTTGAACACTTCCCCCACATACAGCATCATAACGCAGCAACTTGGGTAGTCTCACCCTGGTGAACACCTAAGGATCTGACCCTAACTGTGTAACAGGCATGTTGAGACAAAAAATATGGGCCATACGAAAGAACAGATCAAATCTCCAAAAAAAAAAAAAAAAAAAAAAAAATACACCTAAGCGATGAAGAGATAGGCAACCTACCGGATGCAGAGGTCAAAACGCTTGAAATCAGGATGCTCACAGAAATGGTTGAGTATGGTCACAAAATAGAGGGAAAAGTGAAGGCTATGAAAAGTGAAATAAAGGAAAATGTACAGGGAACCAACAGTGATGGGAAGGAAACTGGAACTCAAATCAACAGTTTGGAGCAGAAGAAAGAAATAAACATTCAACCAGAACATAATGAAGAAACAAGAATTTTAAAAAATGAGGAGAGGCTTAGGAACCTCCAGGACAACTTAAAACATTCCAACACCTGAATCATAGGGGTGCCAGAAGGAGAAGAGGAAGGGCAAGAAATTGAAGACTTATTTGAAAAAATAATGAAGGAGAACTCCCCCAATCTGGCAAAGGAAATAGACTTCCAGGAATCTCAGAGAGCTCCAAAGAAGTTGGACCCAAGGAAGGACACAAAAAGATACATCATAATTATATTACCCAAGATGAAAGATAAGGAGGGAATATTAAGAGCAGCAAGAGAAAAGGAGACAGTTACCTACAAAGGAGTTCCCAATAAGACTGTCAGCTGATTTCTCAAAAGAAACCCTCCTTGCAAGCAAGAAGGGGCTGGAAAGAAGTATTCCAAGTCATGAAGGGCAAGGACCTACATCCAAGATTACTCTATTCAGCAAAGCTATCATTTAGAATGGAAGGGCAGATAAAGTGCTTCTCAGATAAGGTCAAGTTAAAGGAGTTTATCATCATCAAACCCTTGTTATATGGAATGTTAAAGGCACTTAATCTAAGAAAAAGAAGAAGACGAAAAATACTAACAGTAAAATGACAGTAAACTTACAACTGTCAACAACTGAAATAAAAAACAAAAACTAAGCAAACAACTAGAACAGGAACAGAGTCACAGAAATAAAGATCACATGGAGCATTATTAGCCAGGAAGGGAGGTTTGAGAATGGGGGAAAAGGTACAGGGAATAAAAAGCATAAATTGTAGGTACAAAATAGACAGGGGGAGGTTAAGAAAAGTATGGGAAATGGAGAATCCACAGATCTTATATGTACGACCCATGAACATGAACTAAGGTGGAGGTATGATGGTGGGAAGGGCGGTACAGGGTAGAGGGTAATAAAGGGGAGAAAAAAATGGGGACAATTGTAATAGCATAATCAAGAAAATATATTAAAAATAAAAATAAATTAATGTAATACAACATATTATTTAGGATAAAGGAAAAACACATAATAATCTTAATGTATGCAAAAATTTTTTTGAAAAAATCTAACCCTTTCATGATAAAAACATTCAACAAACTAGAAATATGAGGGAACCTTGTCTACCTCATAAAGGGTATCTATGAAAAACCCACAGCTAACATCATACATAATGGTAAAATTTCTTGCAAGATCAGGAATGAGACAAGGAAGTCTAATCTTGTCACTTATATTTTACATAGTAGTGGAGATTCTGGCCAGGGAAATTAAGCAATAAAATGAAATAAAAGGCACCCAGATTGGAAGTAAGAAGTACAACTACTTCTATTCACTGATGATATGATCTTTAATTTAGAAAATCTTCAGGTATCCATTACAAAATTAGAAATATATCACTAATCATCAGGGAAATGCAAATGAAAACCACAGTGAGGAATTACCCCATGCCTGTTAGAATGGTCATGATTTTTTTAAAAAGCAGAAAACAAAAAGTGTTGGTAAGGATGTAAAGAAATTAGAACACTCTCTCACTGTTGGTGGAACGTAAAATGGTGCAGCCACTATGGAAATGGTATGGAACTTCCTTGAGAAATTAAAAGTATAATTTTGCAACCTGACTTCTGGGTATTTATCCAAAAGAATTGAAATTGGGATCTTAAATAGATATTGGTACATCCATGTGCACTGCAGCATTATTCACAATAGCCAAGATATGGAAACAACCCGAATGTTCATTGATGGGTGAGTGAATAAGGAAAGTGTGGCATATATATAACAACAGAATATTATTCAGCCATAAAATGAAAAGATTCTATTATATGCTACAACACGAGTGAACCTTGGGGGCAATATGCTAAGTAAAGTAAACCAGTCACAAAAGGATAAATACTGTATAATTCCACTATATAAGATATCTAAAGTAGTGAATTCATAGAAACAGAAATTAGAATGGTGGTTGCTAAGGGCTGGAGAAAGGAGGAAATGGGAGAGTTATTATTCAATGGATATAGAGTTTCAGTCATGCAAAATGAAAAGGTTCTAGAGATCCACCGCACAACAGTGTGCTTATAGTTAATAATACTGTACTATACACTTAAAGTTGTTGAGTAGAGCTCATGTGTATTTTCATGATAACAAAAAAACTGCAACTAATTAATAAGTTCAGCAAGGTTGCAGGATACAAGATCAATATGCAAATATAAATTATATCATTTGCAATGAACAATCCAAAAAGGAAATTAAGAAAACAATTCAATTTGCAATAGCATGAAAAAGAATAAAACACTTAAGAGAAAGTGTATTTATTTTGTGCTGTCTACAAGAATTCACTTTATTTTTTAATTATGTTTATCAATTATTCCATTACAGTTGTCCCAATTTTTACTCCTTTGCCCCCCTCCACCCAGTGCCCTCTACTCCCTCTGGCAACCCCCCCACCATTGTTCATGTCCATGGGTCATGTGTATAAGTTCTTCGGCTACTCTATTTCCTATACTGTACTTTACATCCCCCTGCCTATTCTGTAATTACCTGTTTGTACTTCTTAATGCCTCCATTTCTTTGCTCATTCCCTGACAGCCCCCTCCCATCCGGCAACCATCAAAACACTCTCTGTATCTATGATTCTGGATCTCCTTTTTTAAAAAATATATTTTATTGATTATGCTATTACAGTTGTCCCATTTCTCCCCATCATTCCCCTCCACCCCGCACACCCTCTCCCACCCACATTCCCCCCCTTTAGTTCATGTCCATGTGTCATAAGTTCTTTAGCTTCTATATTTCCCACACTATTCTTGCCCTCCCCCTGTCTATTTTCTACCCACCATCTATGCTACTTACTCTCTGTACCTTTTCCCCCTCTCTCCTCCTCCCATGCCCCTGTTGCTAACCCTCTATATGATCTGCATTTCTGTTTCTGTTCCTGTTCTAGTTGTTGGCTTAGTTTGCTTTTGTTTTAGCTGTGGTTGTTAATAGCTGTGAGTTTGCTGTCTTTTTACTGTCATATTGTTTATCTTCCTTTTCTTAGGTAAGTCTCTTTAACATTTCACATAATAAGGGCTTGGTGATGAACTCCTTGAACTTGATCCTATCTGAGAAGCACTTTATCTTCCCTTCCATTCTAAATGACAGCTTCACTGGATAGAGCAATCTTGGATGTAGGTCCCTGCCTTTCAAGACCTCAAATATTTCTTTCCAGCCCCTTCTTGCCTGGAAGGTCTCTTTTGAGAAATCAGCTGACAATCTGATGGGAACTCCTTTGTAGGTGACTGTCCCCTTATCCCTTGCTGCTTCTAGAATTCTCTCCTTCATTTTAATCTTGGCTAATGTAATTATGATGTGCCTTGGCACATGTTCCTCCTTGGGTCCAACTTCTTTGGGACTCTCTGAGCTTCCTGGACTTTCTGGAAGTCTATTTCCTCTGCCAGATTGGGGAAGTTCTCCTGCATTATTTGTTCAAATAAGTTTTCTACAAGTTGCTCTTCTTCTTCCCCTTCTGGTACCCCTATAATTCGGATGTTGGGACGTTTAAAGATGTCCTGGAGGTTCCTAAGCCTCTCCTCATTTTTTTGAATTCTTGTTTCTTCCTTCTTTTCTGTTTGGTTGTTAGTTTCTTCCTTCTGGTCCACTCCATTGATTTGAGTCCCAGTTTACCTCCCATCTCTATTGGTTCCCCATGCATCTTCCTTCATTTCACATATTGTAGCCTTCATTTTTTCATCTAATTTGTGAGCAAAATCAACTAATTCTGTGAGCATCCTGATCACCAGTGCTTTGAACTGTGCATCTGATAGGTTGGCTATCTCTTGGTTGCTTAGATGAATCGGCTCTGGGGCTTTCATTTGTTCTCTGGTTTTGAGCCATTTTTGGTGCTTTTGTTTTGTTTTGTTTTGGTTTTTTTTTGGTCTGGTCGAGGCTGTTACGTAGTGAGGGGCAGAGCCTTAGGTGTTCCCCAGGGCGGGGCAGCCCAGTCACTGAGTTGTGATGCTGTATGTGGGGGCGGGGTCTAAGAGGGAATAATGGTGCCTGCTCAGCTCTCTCCTGGATTCCAGTCCCTTCCGCCGCTTCCCCTTCACCTGGGTTGTCTGCGCGCGTGAATCTGGGACCACTTGGTCAGCCAGCCACCTTGTGCAGCCTCACTGGGTCTGCACAGTTGCCACCCTATGTCCAGGGTCTGCCAGCTGCCTCCTGTGGGCCCAGGGTCCACCAGCCGCTGCCTGTGCACCTGGGAACTGCCAGCCGCTGCTGCCTGTGTTCCCGGGTCCACACCTCTACTTTTTCCTGCCGCGACTCCACCCCTCTTGCCAGTCTGGATGAATGGCTGTTGGACTTCCATACAGTTCAATTTTCTATCAGTTCTGGTTGTTTTCTTATTTCTAAATATTTGTTGTCCTTAATTTTGGTTGTGAGAGGAGGCACAGTGTGTCCATCTACACCTCCATCTTGGCCGGAAGTCCCAAAGACTTCTCTTCTTCTTTTTTAAAAAAATATTTTATTTATTATTTTTTTTGAGAGAGGGGAGGGAGGGAGAAAGAGAGGGAGAGAAATATTGATGTGTGAAACACCAATTTGTTGCCTCTTGCATACCCTGAACTGGGGACCTGGCCCACCACCCAGGCATGTGCTCTGGCATGGAATTGAACCAGCAACCTTTCAGTTCACGGGCCTATGCTCAATCCACTGAGCCACACAAGCCAGGACTAGTTTGTTTTTTAGATTCTGTTGGGAACCACCCTGCCTGGTTTCAGAAGCTGTGACCCCTCCATTGCTAAGGTTGAGTGAGCAACCTTCGGACCATAAGCCACTAAGGAGACAAATCTTATCTCCCTGGCAGGAGCACCGCTTCTGCTCCTTTAACTTCATCCATAACTGGCCCCCAATGCTTGATCAGTTAGCCAATGACAGGTAAGATTTCCCCAAGGGGGAAATGACCTAAGACAGGCACAATCATGGGGAGGCCCCAAGAAAGGACTTGGGGGGCTACAGCAATAGGGGGTGATGGACCCTCAGCTTTGACATAGCCTGAGTCCTCATTCTGTCTGCAAGAAGTCTCCTAATCTCTTGACTTCCCCTGCCTGACTTTAGCCTGAAACAATGACAGAAGGTGGTGCAGTTCTGTGCTGGAAAGGGCGGGTTCCCTGGGTGATCAGGCCTAAAAAAGTATACGTAAAATCCTGTGAAACCTGCTTTGCTAAGAATGCTCTCAATTAAATGATAAGGGTCCAAGCAGGAAATGAGTTTGTTTTGTAGCCCTTTAGCTAACAGACCCTGACTCAGAATAAGCCTTAGTAGTTCTTTATATGTTATCTAGTGTTTGATCCTTACTGCCTGACAATGATTAATGAACTTTACCTGTATTCCTGTGCAAATTGTAACCCAATAAAAACCTGTCAAAGGAAAGGTTGGGGCGCTCTCCTCTTGAGAGAGTGGCCAGGCCACTCTGAGGTGCTCTCCCCTTGAGAGAGTGGCTGTGTTATCCCTTTTCCTCCACAGGACTCAGTAGTCTGTGTGAATTTGTCTCTAATCCATAACACCATGGACACCGTGGGCTGGTGTCCGCATTAAGATTCAATTGTTGATAGATATGTATTTATTGCCATTTTTACTGTTCATAGTTTTGATCTTCTTTTTCTTAAATAAGTACCTTTAACATTTCATATAATAATGGTTTGTTGATGGTGAACTCCTTTAGTTTTACCTTTTCTGGAAAGCTCTTCATCTTCCCTTCCATTTTAAATGATAGCTTTGCTGGGTAGAGCAATCTTGACTGCATTCATGACTTTGAATATTTCTTGCCAGTCCCTTCTAGCCTGCAAAGTTTCTTTTGAGAAATCAGCTAACAGTCTTATGGGAACTTCCCTAATTGCTTTTCTCTTGCTGCTTTTAAGATTCTGTCTTTATCTTTAACCTTTAGCATTTTAGTTATTATGTGTCTCAGAGTGGGCCTCTTTGCATCCATCTTGTTTGGGACTTTTGTGCTTCCTGGACTTGCATGTCTATTTCCTTCACCAAATTAAGGAATTTTTCTTCCATTATTTTTTCAAATAGATTTCCAATTTCTTGCTCTTATTCTTCTCCTTCTGGCACCTCTATGATGTGAATGTTGGAATGCTTGAAGTAGTCCAAGACATTGCTTATACTATCCTCTTTTTTTTTTTTAATTCTTTTTTCTTCTTGTTGTTCTGATTGGTTGTTTTTTGGTTCCTTATGTTCCAAATCATTGATTTGATTCTCAGCTTCATTCACAATACTGTTGTTTCCCTGCAAATTGTTCTATATTTCAATTAGTGTATCCTTCATTTCTGACTGGATCTGTTTTATGCCGTTGAGGTTCTCACTAAGTTGCTTGAGCATCCTTACAATCAGTGTTTTGAACCCTGCATCTGATAGGTTGCTTTTCTCCCTTTTCTTTAGTTCTTTTTCTGGAGTTTTGATCTGTTCTTTCATTTTGGGCCACGTTTCTTTGTCTCCTCATTTTGGCAGCCTCCCTGTGTTTGTTTCTATGTATTAGGTAGAGCCACTATGACTCTCTGTCTTGGTAATGTGGCCTAAAGTAGTAGGTGTCCTCTATCGCCCAAGCTGGGTACACAAGGTGCACCCTCTCTGTGACCTGAGTATACCCTCCTCTTGTAGTTGAGCCTTGATTGCTTATGGCAGGTCAATAGGAGGGAGCTGCAAGGACTGGCTGTCACCACTGAACACCAACCTCTACCCACCATAGACAATCAGCTATGCAGGGGCAGGGTAGTGGTGCTCTAATGTGGTTTGTAGCTGTCCACTGGGTGCATGGACTCTAGGATTTCCTGAATGGTGCAGGCCAAGGTCAGCCCCCACCTGTGTTCTGCCCAGGACCACCCTGTATGAGCTACAAAGCAATCTGAGATGGCTGCAACTTGTGCTGGGCTTGGAGATTCCCAGGTGAAGCCAAGCTGTGAACCTTGGCTAGTTGGGGCTTTTGACATGCCCGTGGCCACTTAGCAAAGTGGCTGGGGGCTCACTGAGGCAGGTTATTGTATGTTTCATAGGATTTAGGAAGTTGTGAAACATGAGCCAAGACCAGCCATTCACATGGAAAAGTCAGAGTTAACAGTTCAGGTGGGCTTGTAAGTTGGGTGGTACAGAGTCTCAGGGTATCTTCAGGGCAGGGCAAACAGTGTTAGCCAGGATGATGGAGTCTCACATATGGCACTGACCTGCTAGCTCTGTGGCTCTGTTGTGGGAGAGCTCAGAAAAGGGACAATGGGCCCTGGCTGGCGTAGCTCAGTGGATTGAGCATGGGCCTGCGAAGCAAAGGATCGCGGTTCGATTCCCAGTCAGGGCATGTGCCTGGGTTGCAGGCCAGTTCCCAGCATGGGACACACAAGAGGCAACCGTACATTGATATTTCTCTCCCTCTCCCCCTCTCCTACCCTTCCCCTCTAAAGATAAATAAATAAAAATCTTTAAAAACCTGTCCTTTAAAAAAAAAAAAAGAAAAGAAAAGGGACAATGGCCTCTGCCCAGCTTTCTGTCTTGGAGAAAGCTCTCCCTCAGCTTCCGTCTTGATGCCAAATACTTCAGTTCTTCCCTGTATGCCACGGGTACCTTTCAAGCTGCTGAGGTCAGAGGGAGTGAGTCTGAGTAAGTCCGTGCATGGGTTCTTTAAGAGGAACTGCTTGGGTCTCCAACAGTTTCTTCCATCAACTCGATCCCTGCTAGCTTTTGCAGCCAGAAGTTGTGGAGACTTTTCTTCCTGGCACTGGAACCCTGGGCTGGGGGGTCCTGGTGTGGAGCTGGGACTCCTCTCTCCTGAGATATCCCTCCCGAATTTCTATCCACCACACATGGGTGTGGGACCATGCCTCCTACCAGTCTGGATGGATGTGGTTTCTTTGATTCTGTAGTTGTCAGACTTCCATTCAACTTGATTTCTGATGGTTCTCAGTGATGGTTGTTCTATATTGTAGTTATTATTTTGATGTTGTGTGAGGAGGTGAGCCATGTTTACCATCTTGACTAGAAGTCTTAAGAGAAAATTTAACAAAAGAAGTACAAACTATATGCTCTGCAAACTTTAAATAATTGAAGAAGGTAGGAGGAGCAATAGGAACCCACGGTAGCTATGGCTGCTGTTTTCACCCATAGGGAGGAAAAAGTTGACGCATTTCCTAACAGCTGCTGTTTGCTTCCCAAATCCCAGGACTCCTGTGGTGCTGTAGAGTTGTTCACAATATAGACAGGTAACCAGCACTGAGGACCTATCTATCCCAATGGAAAATGCTTATAAGGAGCCTCTTTTCAAAATGTATCTTGTGTAGAAAACTTGTAGGTTATAAGAACGTATAGCTTTTGTCCCAGTTTATGTCTCCATTTACTGGATGCATTCATGGAAGGCATGTTACAGGTCTTTGGAGGAAGAAACAAGAAATCACAGAAGTGATTAAGTAAGCTTAAATAATGAGGTTCATGCCAGTTACATACAAGGATTCTATGTCTCTCAAAGATATAGGAGTAACTTACATAAAGTTATCACTAAACTTATTTTATAATAAAAAATAAAGATGGTCTAAATAGACGGAAAGGCACTGCATGTTCATGGATCAGAAGACACAATATTGTTAAATTGCTGTACAGGTTAAACACAACTCTGTCAGAATCCCAATGGCTTTTTTTTTTTTTTTGTAGAAACTGACAAGTGTACCCTAAAATTCATACAGAAACTCAGAGGCACTGGAATAGGACTTGTGCCTGTCCAGCACAGCTGGTCCAGGGTGAAAGCAGGGCCAATCAATTTGCTTTTCTGGAACTACTCCTGTCACTAGTTGGGAAAAACCTTTCTGAGAATAAAATCAACAAACAAAACAAAGTGGGCAGTGAGGAACCGAGAAAGAGAGATGGAGATTGAGTTGATTACCTTGTGGAGCCCCTCAATCTAGTTGTGCACGAAGCCAGGCACATCGCAGGCTTTTCCTGCTCTCAGAGTCAAGGTGAGATGAACAGCCCTCTGGGTAGTCTTAGAGGCCTGGTTTGACTGATCTTAAAAGCAGAATTGATAAGCACATAAAACAAAGGACATTCAGCAAAGAAGGCCCCTGCTTCATTTATTTCCACCACGCTGCATTTTCGAAACACTAAACTCACCACTGATCAACTTCCATTTTGGAACTGAGAAACCAGTCTCGCCACACATGACTCCAGGGAGAATTTTATTCCAAAGCCTTGTCAGCCCCAGGTAATTCTCTCCAAGTGCTACAACTCCCTCACACTTTCCAATTTCAAAACTTAATACCAAGTTACAGTAATCAGACAGTGTGGTAGTGGCATGAGGATAGACATATAGATCAATTGAATAGAATCTAGAGTCCACAAATGAACTCATATATCTATGGCGAATTGGTTTATTTTATTCTATTTTAATGTTATTTTTCCCTTTTCCCAAAAAGGATCTGCTAATACAGTTCATGAGTTTGGATTTTGTTCTGAGGAATAAAGGAGGAATCTTAAAATGGGGATGACATGGTCAGATCTGGGCATTAGGGAAGAGTCTGGCTGAGGAACTGGGATTAGGAGCAGTGGAGGAGACTGGACTTGGGGAGACTCAATAGCAGGCTCTTGAAATCATTCTGGCCACAAGTGAGGAGAGGTTGAACTAGAATAATGGTGGTGGGGACAGAGGATGGACTGGCCAGGAAAGAAAATGGTGAAGGTATAATGTGTAAGAATTGATGGTTACTTAGCAGTGCTGTTGGGAAAGAAAGAAGCACTTAGGCTTATTGAATGCCAAGTGTTGGTCCCTGTGCTGCGGAAATAAAGCTCTGTCTGGTGGAGAAGCTGGACTGTAAACAATCACAATCCAGTGTACTAATTACCATGAGAGACGGATGCACCATGGGCCACTAGCACAGGGGAGAAAAGAAACCATTTAAGGATGGGCTGTGTGGGGGAAAGGGTGTCAGGGAAGACTTCACAGAGAGGAAAATTTTGACCCGGATCTTAGAGGATAAACAGGGGATGTAAGAGTTTGGTAGCAAAAGGAGTAAGAAATTTTAAGCCTGTGCCAAAGGCAAAGAACAGAGTCCAAAAAATTGTTGGCCAGAAAAACCACACCTAAACCAAAGGCATACTTAGTTTTGCTCATATATAACACTTTCAGAAAAAAATGGTTTTAATCTTCACCCAAGGACATGCTTATTGATTTCAGAGAAAGGGGAAGGAAAGGAGAGAGAGAGGGAGAGAAACATAGATCGGTTTCCTCTCATATGCCCCCGACCAGGGACTGAACCTGCAACCTAGACATGTGCTCCAACCAGTAATCAAACCTGTGACCTTTCCATTTACAGGTGACACTCCAACCAAGACACACTAGCGAGGGCTAGAAATTTTTAAATTAGTTGCCAACATTTAAAGACTTGGAACTTTCATTAAAAAATCTACATTTCTAACTTGTCTTGAAAGACCAAGTTTAGCTACACAATATTCACATTCCCGCATGACAACCAAATGCTAGTTCAGCCACAGTCCCTATTATATTTCATCTGCCCACATCAACTATTCATGTTGCCTGCCTAGTCCTCTGAGATAATGAGAGATGATGAAGTGGTTGTCCTTTCAAGTCACTAAGTTTTGGAGTGGTTTACTCCACAACAGGTAACTGGAACACCTCCCTCTACTCTTTCCCTGTAGACATCTGAGGGTTCAGCCTCTGATCTGGAGGAATGAGGGAGCATGTTGAGCTTGGGTGGTGATGAGCAGCAAGGCCAGAAAGGTGGAGGAGGAAGATCATAAAGGGCTTTGTGCACCATGCTGAGGGAGTTTGAACTTTTCCCTAGAGGAGCTGGTAGAGTTTTGTCAGATAGCCATATTCTGACCAGGAAGGTGACTCTAGCAATGCCACAAAAGATGAATGAGAGGAAGGTCAGGGAGCTAGTGCCGGGGTCCCACAGGGCAACTCAGGCAGTGGTGGTGGGCGTGGCAAAAAAAGGGAGAGATTCAAGGTCAAGACCTCCTTTTTCTGTGAGGCCCTCCACAAGGTGCTAAAGGGGCATGCAGGTAAAGCCCTATAGCTGGCAGTCAGAACTAGGGAGCAATGGGAGCAGGGTTGGGCCACAGAGACAGATTAGGGGTTTTCAAAGTGTATAGTTAAAGCTGGGGGATGTGGATGAGACAGTGCGGGGAGTTTGGGTGGAGTCTTGGGGACCACCCTATACATACTGTGTTAAGCAAAGGGAGAACACTCTGTAGGAGACAGAGAGAGAGAGAGAGAGAGAGCGAGAGAGAGAGAGAGAGAGAGAGAGAGAGAGAGAGAGAGAGCGAGCGCGCGCGCGCGCGAGCGCGAGAGCTGCAGAGAAGAGGAACAGGAGAGAGTGGGGCCCAGATGCCAAAGAAAAGAAAGATTCCGCAGGGAGGCTGTAGGCAGTAGCATCTGATAATTACCAAAATGTGCTTGTATGATTAATGATCAGGAGGTTACTGGTGACCTTGGTGAGGGCAAGTCTGTGTGGAATGGTAATAGTAGGAGCCAGATTCATGTAGGTAGAAGAATAAGTAGGAAATGAGGAAGTGGAGACAGTGAGCGTAAACAGCTTTCAAGTAACAATTGTGAACGGTAAGAATGCGATAGGGAAGTGGTTTGAGGTTGCCACGATGAGAGAGATTCTCCCAAAGACACAGGGGACTTGAGCTTGTTTTTATATACAGAAGAGAGGGTCTGTGGAGGGGAGAACTTAGCAAAACAGGAGAAGGGGGTTAAGTGATAGAATGAGCTCGCTGAGGAAATGGGAAGGAGTGTGTCCCAAGAAGGAGGAATCAGAGATGGGCCCAAGGAGTACACCTCCTCTGTAATAAAAGTGTATGTATGTAATAATAATAAAGAAAACCAGTATGGGTATCTATAGGAGATAGAGTTGCTATTGCTGGTGGGAGCAGAGGGGTTGAAAGAGTTCTCACCTTTTCTCCCCATAAAACAGAAGAAATGGTCATCTCCTAAAGGTGAGGAAGGTGGCCTGAGTTAGATGGCTAGTGAGAAGTGGCTTGCAAGGTTGACTGAGGCCTGAGCTTGTGGATATGGCAGCCTTATGTGTCCACGTAAGGCTGGGATTGGTTCCTGAGTGAGCCTGCAGGTGGGTTGGATGGAAGACCAAAGCTGTGAGAGGCCTGTAACCTCTTGCAACGAGACCTTATCACTTCTTCTTCTTTTTTAATCCTCAACTGAGCATATGTTTACTGATTTTAGAGAGAATAGAAGGGGAAGAGAGGTAGAGAGAGAGAGAGAGAGAGAGGTATCAATGAGAGAGAGAAAAATGAATTGGTTGCCTCCCACACATTCCCCAAATGGGGATCAAACCCACAACCTTTTGGTGTGCAGGACAACATTCCAACAAACTGAGCCACCTGGCCAGGGCCTTGTCACATCTTTACCTAGAGGCTTGTAGGCTTCTCCTTACCTACGGGAGCAAACTCCTTTAGAAGACACAGGTTGAGGTCCTTCATGATCTTCCCAGTGTATCACTTTCTCCTTCATCCCAAGCACCTAGGGCTCCAGTCATGGTGAAGAGCATGTGATTCCCTAAAATGTCATTGCCTTTTCCTCATCTTTATCTGAATTGCTTTTCTCCCTCACCACTCCCTTCTCTGCTTGGCAAACTCCTATTCAAAACTCATTTGAATGTAACATCATCCATCCATTCTGCTAACTTCTATGGAGTGCCTACCATGTCTCAGCCGGGGTTCGCCCCCGTGACTGCCCTACTCTCCACCTTTGCGCACACCTCTGCTTCGAGAGGTCAGGTGGACAGCTTCAATGGGCTCATGGGTTTCTGAGTTAGGTAGACTGTATTTGAACCCCACTTTGTGTGACCTTGGATAGGTCATTTTCCTCCTCTGAGGCTTGATTTTGTCATCTGCAAAAAGGGACAATATACCTCAGGCAGCATCCAGAAGCTAATGCTACTTGGAGCAGTCAGGACTCAACTGTGGGAGTACTGAATTTTTAACTTCTTCTTTTACAGTTGATTTGCTTGAAGCAGGATCCAAAAAAAATTCACATATTACAGTTGGTTGACATATTTCTTAAGACTCTTTTAATATGTTTCCCTCCCTTTCTTTTAATGACATTTACTTGTTGAAGCTAAGGCATTTGTCTTATAAAATTTTCCACATTTTAGATTTAGGTAATTGCTTCCTTGTGGTATTATTTAACCTGTTCTTCTAGCTCCTTATTTACTATATAAACTAGTGGTGAGATCTAGAGGCTTGACCAGATTCAAGATGATGATTATACTGGGGGTTTTGGTAACGGCACTGCAGAGGTGCTGTTGCAATCTTGTGGCATCGTTTTATTGGAGGCACATAATGTCTGGTGGTCCTACTTTTGGTGATGTCAAGATTGACCACTGGGTTCTTTTTTTAGGCAATCATGGAAATGTGCACATAACTAGGGTATTAGATGATGTTAAGAAATCATTGCTAAATTTTTTAGGTGTATTTATCTGTCACATAATGATATTGTGCTTAGGTAAAATAAAAATCCTTATCTGACATGCAATATAACATGGATGAATCCAAAACATTATGCTAATGAAAAAAGCCAGACCCACTATGTATTATTTTATTTGTATGGAACATTCTAGAACAGGAAAAGCTAATCTATACTGACAGAAAGTGTATCAGTGGCTGCCTGGTGCTGAGGGTGGGGATTGACTGTAGAAGGGAATGAGGGAACTTTCAGGAGTGACAGGAACATTTCACATTGTGATTAGGGTGGTAATTACATGGGTATATACATTTGTCAAAACTAACTGAACTGTGCACTTAAAACAAGTGTTTTATTGTATAGAAATAAAGATGTATTCTATTGTATATAAACAAAGTTAATTTTAAAAGAATATAAAATAAGATTACAAATAGAATAAAAAGAATCCATTCAAAACAGCTATGAAACTTAAATATACCTAGGAGGAAAAATACTCTAATGTTATACAAAACTTTAACAGAAAATTATAAAATTATGTTAAAGAACATAAAAGAACATATAAATATTGAGAGAAATACAACACATTTATGGATGAAAGTCTTAATATCCTTCCTAAATTACTCTATAAAGTTTATGCAATTTTATTAAAAACTCTAAGAGTTATTTTAAAAGTCTTTGTCTATTAGAGGTAAATACTGAAGTATCTAAGTTGAAATGCTGTGATGTTTGGCATTTAATAGATTCCAAGAAAATAATGAGGAAGAAGAAATGAATCAATGTTGGTCATGCATCGGTGACAGCTGAAGCCAGGTGATGGGGTCCTGCTCTAGAAATGGGGCAGTTCTGTCACCTTGTAAGATGAGGAAGCAACACTAGGCTGGGGTGGCAGGAGACAGTGAAGCTACAGTTCTCCAGGTCTGTCTGACTCCATCATGGTCAGCCTCTTTAGGGTAGGGCAGACCAGAGAAGATCTTGTGGGCCTTGCTAAGGATTTTGGATTTTAACGCTGGCACCTTGGGAGGGGGCCCTGGTCCTATCCCTCTCCTAGGTAGGAACCGGTCAGAACTTTCAGTTGCAGGCACCAGAAATCCAACTCAAATTTATTGTCTTATGTGGGAAGAAGAACTTACGCATTATGTAGCAGGAAAGTCAAGGAGTTCAGGCACAGCTTGATCCAGATGCTCAAATGATGTAATGACTATGTCTGTACTCATAGCTTGCCTCTGCAGTCCTCTGCGTGAACTCATTTTGACTGACTAGCTTTTCCTACATGGTGACAAGATGGTCACTCCTTAGTGCTGGACTTACAGCCTATCAGGTTATTTACCCCCAGTGGAAAGCGGGGCTTCTTTTTTCCTAGCAGCTCCAATCAGTCTGCTTCTCATTACATAGACTTGAATCAAATGCTCATCCCTGAATCATTCAATAAGGGTTGCCTTGACCGGGGAAGCACAGGCCATGTGCCTACCCTGAGCCTCCTCTTGAACCTCAGCTCAGGGATTGCCGGTGAGGAAAGGTTGGCTCCCCAAAGGAACACCCAGATGTAGCCACCAGTAAAGAGGGGATGGTAAGAAGCTGGGTGAGCAGCACACTGCAGGAACACCCTCCTACACCCCTCATTAGGAGGTGTCAACTTCTTCCTAAACACACGGAGAGCCTCATGCAGGGCCTTCACCACCCACCACAGAACTAACTTTCACTCTCGTGCTCACTGGACATTGCTTCTGCATCATTTCCACAGCTGGCCTTGCATCTGTCCCCTGCAGCTGCCCCGTACCTGTCCTCCCCCATCCCAGGCTGTAGACCAACTGGAAGGTGAAAGCACCATCTGCACGCCCCAGGCCTATCATGTTCTTACCTTTGGGGGCATGATTTTCAGGTCCCTCGCTGACATGCTTGTTCTCTTCTTGGAAATGAGGTGCTCCAGGCCTGAAGGCAGTGTGTACCTGCGCTTCCTCTCTGTACAAAGGAGGTGGTACCTGCCCCTAGGGTGTTATGAGGGTTCAGCGAGTACACCCTATTTTTAGCGTTTCGAGCAGTGTCCGACACAGAGCAGGCGCTCAGTGAGCAGCAGCTGTTATTTTTGTCGCTGCAGCTGGAGACTGTGCATCACAGTCTCTGTCCATCCCTGTCCAGTCCAGCTCAGTGGCAGGCCCCCAGGTACAAGACAACACACTGGTTTTTACAACAGAACAATCTGTGGAACACTTACACACACATTGTCTCATTTAAAAGTCAGAGCTTTGTCGGGTGGGCAGGGCAAATTGTATTTATCCCCCATTTACAGATGAAGAGACTGAGGTTCAGAGAGGTGAGACCTCTTGCGCAAGATCACTCAGCCCATCACTGGTGGAGATATGATTTGAACCAGTCCCTTACAAAATTACATTTTGGGGTCTTTGCTCAGGCTGCCCCTCAGCCCAGATGACTTTCTGTGGTCAGGCCTGCTGGCTTTTTCTCATCCTTTCCTGTCCAGGTCAAATACTCTGTGAACAGCAATGATGATAAGAGCTAACATTCATTAAGCACTTGCACCACTCCAAATGAGGTGCTTGAGGCTTTCCTTTCCCCATAATCGTTTAAGGTGTTACTCTGTTACAGAGGGAGAAACTGAGGCTCAGAGAGGTTAAGTGAGCTGCCCAAGGTCACTCAGTAGGTGTGATGGCAGGAGTCAAACTCATAGAGCCCTCTGCTTCTGGAGTGCCTTCTTTCCCCACCGGATGCGGCCCCTGAACCTGAGGACAGGCACAAACTGCTCCTTCCTCCTGGGTCTGAAGTCTGGGCTTCTGCCCCTGCCTGGCTCCCTTGGAGCTATTTGCTCCTCTCCTTCCAGGAGGCTGAGAGCTCCCTGCTGGCAGGAACCTGAGTCCTTCACCTCTGTAGCCCTGCACAGAGAGGTGTTCCATGTGCCAGATTAATTCATTTGTTCCCGTGAGGCAGCTGGCCCGAGGTGCTCCTAGATGAAGACATGAGAACTGGGAGGTTAAGTGACTCTCTCAAGGCCACCCATTTGCACATGTAGGAGCCTGGACAAGACCAGGAATCTCCTGGGTCCCTCCTCCTCCTCTGGTCCTCCGCTCTGTTCCCTGTCTCTGGGGCGGGGGTTGGGAGGTGGGGGGTGGAGAAGGCAGCACAGCCTTAGCTGGGAGTGGGCGTGGGGGCCTCTACAAAGGCCGGCTGGGCCCGATGCCAGGGAAAGGATGGCGAGTAGGCTGAGAGTAGACCGAAAGGGTAAAGAAGAAACAGTATTTTTGCATTTTGACATTAAAAAGTGAAGATTAGATTGTCAGCGACTGGCCAGCGGCATCTGTTTTGGTTCGGAATTGGCAGCGTACGGCACGAGCTTCTGGACGGAGGGAGGGGAAGGAGGCTGCGGGCTGGTGGGGGTGAGGCGGTGCCTCTGCGGAGGGAAGGGCTCTGTCCTTTAAGAGCTCCGCCCAAAGGGGCGCTGCCACGCCTAAGGAGGCGGGTGGCCGGGCTTCTCATTCATTGTCTTGACAAGAGCATCCTTAGCGGGCAGTCTCTGGCTCCTTCAGCGCTTTCCACCACCTCCTCTTCCTCCTCCATTTAGGGGGGCCTCCGCAGCAGGTAAGCCTCGGGTCCCGGGAAAAGGGACTAAGCATCGCTGTCCTGGGCCACCTGTGGGGCAGGCGTGAGCTTTGTAGGAGCCGGATGTGGGGGTGGACAGGCTGTCAGAGGGCGCCAGTGCGGGGATGAGGACAGAGCCTGCGAGCTCCTGCATGGAGGGGACTTGCCTGGGGTGTGGGTGAGCGTGGGAGGGTCCATCAGTGTGTCCGAAAGCTCCGAGAAGAGGCCAGGGTGAGGGGCCAGGGCCGCCAAGACGTGTGTGGGGGGTGAGGATATGTGCGGGGCCCTGACTCTCCCCAGAACGGGAGTCTTTGGGGATGGGGTGGGGGCAGGGTACGGTGAGCTGAGCAGCTGCCCTAAGCTTGGAGACAGGGAGGGGTTGAGAGCAAAACAAGAAAAGACCAAGTTCCCCTTTTCGTGGTTTCCGGGCCTGGTACCTGCGGTGGGGGAGGAGGCAGGGTGGGGTGACGGCTTCCTGTCCTCCAACCTCCCGTTTGGGGTTCTCTGCTTCCCAAACCCAAGCTTCTCACCTGGGACTGATCCCCTGCCCCCAGACTGCATCTCCGCACACACCCGAGCAGGCGCCTCACTGTGAGCCTCCTGGAGGTTCGTGGGGCGGGCGAGGGGGTTAAAGCCCCCAGTGAGAAGGACCAGACCCTAAGGTGGGGCAAATGGGTGAAGCTGAGGAGGTAGAATAGAGGCCCTGGGGAGGATGTCCTTCCAGCAGGCACCCCGATCCTGGTACCTGGGGAGCCAGAGGAGGCCCCTCCGCTTCACTTGCTGTCTGCCAAGCCAGTGGGCGAAAACCATCCTAGGTGGACCTCGGAAGTCGGCCCAGCCTCTCCCTTCCTGTGCAGAGTTCCAGTGGGGGTGGCGATGCCACTTAGGGCACCTGCTTAAGTGGAGGTGAGGGCAGAGGAGTGTGGAGGAGAAACCCGGACCTAGGCCATCTGCCTGCTTGTGGGGCCCAGAGACCTACTGAGGAAGTCATCCTGACACCAAATGACGTGCCTCCTGGGCAGGCCCGCATGCCATTTCCCTGTGTGTCCAGCACTGTGCCAGAGGCGAGGAGGCCAGCCTTGCCTGACTTTAGGAAATTACCCTGTAGGTGTGAGGGGGGTGAGGTCTGGACACTGAGGCTGAGAGAAGCCCTTCCACAGTGTGAACCACCATAGAGAAAGGCTCTGTGCCTGTCAGCCAGCCGGTTGACGACAGATCGGTGCTGCCCCACACCAGGCTCTGCTATAGAACAGAAGCAAGGGCTGAGGTGTGTGGAGAAGGTGGGCCTCGCAGGCCTGGGAGTGGAGAGGGGGGCGGCGGAAGGCAGGCGGGAGGAGTGTGAGGGGAGCGGATGTCAGCTGCAGAGGAGAGTGAGTGGCGGGGAGCCCTGGATGCTGCTGCTGGGGAAGTGAGCTGAGACCTTAAAAGCCAGGCTGAGGGGTGTCCTGGGGGAGGCAAGGTCAGAGCTGACCTGAAGGGAGAAAAGCTCTCAACCCGTGTGCCTCTCCACCCTGATCCCAGCATGAGCCGGCAGGTGGTGCGCTCCAGCAAGTTCCGGCACGTGTTTGGACAGCCGGCCAAGGCCGACCAGTGCTATGAGGATGTACGAGTCTCACAGACCACCTGGGACAGTGGCTTCTGCGCCGTCAACCCCAAGTTTGTGGCCCTGATCTGTGAGGCCAGCGGGGGAGGGGCCTTCCTGGTGCTGCCCCTGAGCAAGGTGAGCCTCTGGAGCCCTGGGCAGCAGTCTGTCACCTAAGGTGGCCTCTGGCCTTCCAATGGCCCCCAGGGGGCCTGATTAGGTGACTGTCACCAAGCCTTCTGGGGCCAGGGTGTTGTCACCTATAAAACTGAACCTTATATGAAAACTGAGTCTCAGAGGGGAGCTGACACAAGAAGGATCACACAGTGAGTCCCGAGACCCAGCGTCTCTCAAATCTCAGCCTGGGGCCTTCCCCTCTCAGGAGCACAGAGACGGACAGGCTGGGGTCTGCGCAGGCCCAGCAGTGTTCTCAGAATGAGGGGTATTCTGGGTCTGGGCCTGTCAGAGCCCTTGGGAACCTGGCAAGTTCGGGCCCCCAGCTCACAGGCAGGGGTGATAGAAGAGGGCCTTCTCCTCTGCCCAGCCCTGTCCTCCTGATCCTGTTCCCCCTCCCCTACTGTCTGCAGACCCCTACTCCCAGCACACTACTGTGCTCTTGGGGGGTGAGACAGGAAGGGAAGATGGGCCCTAAGTTGTTACCTTAAAAGGGCCGATGGAAGTGCAGAGAAGAGGAAGTGGTTGTCAGGGTGAGTGCTAGGCCTGCTGTTCACACAGGAAGCCCTTCTGCAGTAGCTGTCCCCGGAAGTGGCCATTTCCAAACCTCTTCTCTGGTCTGGGGGCCACTTATGACAGATTTCCTGGTGCCTCCCCTTTTGAAAGGACCCATGCCCACATCTCCACCATTCACACACACTTCTGTGGGGAACACTTCCCCCAATACTGTTGACCCCCTTCCCTACCACCTGCCCCAGCCCTTGGCCTGTGTGCCATGGACGCCTCACTCACAGAAGCTGGGTGGGGCTGGGGGCCCTCAGGGCAAAAATGAGAAACAGAGACAGAGATGGCAGGAACTTGGTCAAGATCTGACAGTGAGGCAGGACTAGGACCTGGCACAGCCCTGGTGCCTGGCCCTGCACCCCTGATCTGTGCTTCTTGTGGCCGGTCCATCTGAGTTACTCTGACAACTCTGGCCTGGGGCAAAGACACCCAAACCCTTCCACCCTAGGCCCTGCTTGGCCTCCCAGGGACCCTGTAGCCTCCTTCTCTATGCCTCTCTGAAGGCGAGGTGGGATTGTGTTTGGAGAGCAAAAGCACCCCCCTCAGAGGCCCTGCTGTGCCTTTTAGACTGGACGTGTGGACAAGAACGTGCCCATGGTCTGTGGCCACACAGCCCCCGTGCTGGACATTGCCTGGTGCCCACATAATGACAATGTAATTGCCAGTGGCTCCGAGGATTGCACAGTCATGGTGAGTGGTGGTGGGGACACAGGGGCAAGGAGGGGGCGCCAAGACAGGATCTGACATTTGGAACACCCAAGACTCACTTGCCCCTTCTTTGCAGGTATGGGAGATCCCTGATGGGGGCCTGATGCTGCCCCTGCGGGAGCCTGTTGTCACTCTGGAAGGCCACACCAAGCGTGTGGGCATCGTGGCCTGGCACCCCACAGCCCAGAACGTGCTGCTCAGTGCAGGTGCCTGGGGGGAGAAGAGGGGTGGGCTGGTCACCTGAGAGCGAGGGGACAGGCTCATGGCTTCTGACACTGAGGGCATTGCCCAGGTTGTGACAACGTGATCCTGGTGTGGGACGTGGGCACTGGGGCAGCCGTGCTGACACTGGGTACGGATGTACACCCGGACACAATCTACAGCGTGGACTGGAGCCGAGACGGTGGCCTCATCTGCACCTCCTGCCGCGACAAGCGCGTGCGCATCATTGAGCCCCGCAAAGGCACTGTTGTGGCTGTGAGTTGCCGTGAACCATAACCCCTGACCCAGAGACCTTCATCCCTCTTACCCACCACCAACCATGCCCTTAGTTGCTACCCTCTCCTGCCCCTCACAGGGGTCTGACCCTCAGGGTGTGCGTATGGGTGCCTGACTGACAACCTCCCTTTCCTCCTAGGAGAAGGATCGTCCGCATGAGGGGACCCGGCCTGTTCGAGCTGTGTTTGTGTCTGACGGAAAGATCCTGACCACAGGCTTCAGTCGCATGAGCGAGCGTCAGGTGGCACTGTGGGACGTGGTGAGTGCAGAGAATCAGCACGGGAGGCTCAGTCCCTGCCCTGCCACCTGAATGGCTATATGTCCATGGGCCCGTTTACTGACCACTGGCCGGTCTGTAGGGGTTGCCCCCTGCCCAGTGAAGAGCAATACCCTGGGGCCTGATGCAGCCCAGCTCACTGTTACCTCCCACCTGTCTCTGCAGAAGCACCTGGAGGAGCCACTGTCGCTGCAGGAGCTGGATACAAGCAGTGGTGTCCTGCTGCCCTTCTTTGACCCCGACACCAACATTGTCTACCTCTGTGGCAAGGTGGCCCAGTTGGGCAGGGGGTCAGGGAAGCGAGGTGGGCAGAAGGGCTTGGAAAGGACCACAGCTGCAGGCATGTCGGTGTTGATCTTCCCTTGCACCCATTGCCTGCAGGGTGACAGCTCCATCCGGTACTTTGAGATCACTTCTGAGGCCCCGTTCCTGCACTATCTCTCCATGTTCAGTTCCAAGGAGTCCCAGCGTGGCATGGGCTACATGCCCAAACGTGGCCTGGAGGTGAACAAGTGTGAGATTGCCAGGTGACGGATCCCCAACCTGAGCACGCCCTTAGAGCAGTGCCGACCTCATGCTGACTTTCAGTCCTAGCCCAACTACACTGTGGACACTGCTCACTTTCTTGTTTCCACAGATTCTACAAGCTGCACGAGCGGAGGTGTGAGCCCATTGCCATGACAGTGCCTAGAAAGGTGATGCTTCCACGTCCCTCTTTGGGCTGTGGGCTGGGCACTGACCTTGCAGAGCTGAAGGGTGGTGGCGTGGTTTAAGCATGCTCTTGACCAGCCTTGGCCTTGCCCACAGTCGGACCTGTTCCAGGAGGACCTGTACCCACCCACAGCAGGGCCTGACGCTGCCCTCACGGCTGAAGAGTGGCTGGGGGGTCGGGATGCTGGGCCTCTCCTCATTTCCCTCAAGGATGGCTATGTGCCCCCAAAGAGCCGAGAGCTGAGGGTCAACCGGGGCCTGGACACTGGCCGCAGGAGGACCGCACCAGAGACCAGTGGTACTCCTAGCTCGGTGAGAGGTGGATGGGAGGCTGGAAATTAGGGTGGGAAGACAGAGTACAGCAGGGGCTGCTACTGATGTGGTCATTAGCCCAGTGGAGTGGCTGGCCTTTGAGGCAGCCCAAACTTACAGGGGACTGGGAGTGGGTAATCCTGAGGCCTCAGGAAACAGGCTTTAGGCTTACAGGCCTGCAGCTCTCTGGGCTACAAGTGGCTGAGAAACGGAAGGGCCCAGGACCTAGGGTTCTTGGGAGAAGACTTAGTGGACTCCAGGGTTAAAGGGAGCCCAGGATGGAGCTGGGCCTAATGCAGCCCTGGGCCCTCTAGGATGCCGTATCCCGGCTGGAGGAGGAGATGAAGAAGCTCCAGGCCACAGTGCAGGAGCTACAGAAGCGAGTGGATAGGCTGGAGGAGACAGTCCAAGCCGAGTAGAAGACGCTGGGGCCTATGGCATCACCTGCCTCCCCTTCCATTCATACTTCCACTCCTGAGGGCCACAATGGCAGATACAATAATAAAATGGCTTTATTTTCTGGTACCTCTCAGACTCTGATGACTGGCCACATGAATGCTGAGTCTACTGAACTGACATGCCCTTGAGTTTCCCCCTCAGTAGCCTTGATGTAATTGATCCATGGCAGGGACTGAGCGATGCTTCTGAACACCCTAGACTACAGGAACAGATGTTGGTGGCTGGCAGCCACCCCATTCTGGTGTGGTTTGGGGGCCTGCTGTTTTCCAGTGGGCAGGTCTGACTCTTCAAGGACCTAGCCTGGGGCCCGAGGAACTCCCATGTTTACCCCAAATCTGCCTTTTCTAGCCAACCACATCAGGGTACATGCAACTGTACTGGCACCGTTGCTTGTGGGGAAATGAGGAACTAACACTTACATGACATCTTTCAAACTGTATGCTTCAGGGGTCATTTTTAAGGTGAAAGCTTACATGAAAGGAACAGCTTACCCCTAGTTTACAGGTAAGGAAACTGAGGCACTGAATAGGCTTGCTGAAGGGCAGGTCCCGTGTCACGACTTAAGTCTCCCCTTCTAGTTCAGGGCCTTCCCTGGGCAGTGTTGCTGCCTCCTGAGCCCTCGCTGTGGGTTCTGCCTGAGCCTGGCCTCTGTGAGAGAGGGACCTGAATAGACTTGCCAGACCTTATCAAGCAGGGATTTGGAAGTGGGTTTCTGATACCCAACTTAGTGGGTGACCCCAAGCTGGGACACAGGGCTATCAGGACTGGGTGTCCTGGCGACAGCAGGGTTTGGTTCACATAGGGACAGCAAGGACTTAATGCCCTGTCCGCTGGCCCCTTCCCCCTCTTCGGCATGCCAGAGAACACCACCTGGGTAGAGAGCTGAGGCAGCTGTAAGATTCTCTGCCCGCTCATTTTGGTCTCACCCTTTACGCAAGCCATTACCCCAGGCAAGTCACTTCTTTCCAGGCTTCTGTTGCCCATCTGTAAAATGGGGAAAGGACCACCACAACTCTGAGAATGCAGTGAGTGGATCCCATCAGGGGTGTGAAGAGAGAATCAGAAAATCTGGAGCCTGGGCCTGCTAAAGAGGTGAGGTTCCTGCTCTGAACCTCTCCTGTAGAATGGGACGGGCCCATCTGAGTAGACTCAGTTGCCAGATCTCCTCCTGGCCCAGAACAGTGGGAAAAAGTCCAGGGAAGGATCCCTGGAACCCAGAAGGGTTAACCTGTCATCACCATGACTTCCAGCTTTACCAACCCATTCTCCTTATGACAGAAACAAGAGAGGGAGGTGTAGATGGAGATAACTTAGGGGCCAAAAAACTGGCCTTGAAAACACAAGGGAACAGGATGGGTAGGATGGCTGAAACCTGTACTTTGTACTCCCAAGGAGCCCTGGCCCACAATGGGTCTCAGGGACTTCATTTGCATAAGGCCTTACCAATCCTGGCACTTGTGTTTAAGCTGCAAGTTGGCCTTATTTTCCTGTTCTACCCCTATTTCCATCCTATGCCCACACTGTCATTCCTGAAAACTTCACGGTCTTCCCACAGGCATCTGTGCATGTCAAGCCCAGGGCTAAAAAGGTCACTGGACCTTCTCCAGTGGGCCCCAAAACATCAGCATTCCCGCCGTCAGAGAGCTGCTGCTGGGGTACCATGTCCCTGAGGGAACCTGCAGGGGAAGTACAGAATCCTCTATTATGCTTCTGACATTGGGGTGATGTTGGTGAGAGGGACAGTTATGTTAAACTGGCCAGCACCCTGAACCCCTGAGCACTTTCCCATCTGTGCACCCTGAAGGCTGGCAGAGGGCAGTAACAGCCCGCAATGCTCCATAAGTGGGCGGGTTTGTTGGGTAGTGGTGGTATGCCTAGGGGTCTACCAAGAATTACAGAAAAGACCTGTGAGGCCTGCCCTAGAAGAGATTTTAAGAACTGAACTTTCACTTTGTAAGTGGAGACACATAGGCCTATGTGTGGAGAGGGACTTGCCCAAGGGAAAACAATGGAGAGTGGCAGGGCAGGGAGAAGCCAGGCCCCAGATTGACTCAGCATCCCTCCCACACACAACACACCAACACAGAAACTGGCCCTGATTCATAATTTAATGGCTGTGCAGGTCCTGTTCCCTTATTTCTGCTGCTCATGGGCCCACTGCTCTGGGGTCAGGGTTTTCTGTTCAAAGGCATGGATATGCGGAAGCTCTTCTGCTAGGCACGCGTTCACCAGCCTGGGGGAGAGATGGGGTTAGGAAATGGCAGGCGCCTGGAGTCACAGTCCCCGAAGCTAGGTTGACTCGGGAGACTGGAGGTGTCCCTAGGTTGTAGTCCTCAGGACCTAGGAACAAGAGAGGTAGAGGACCTAAGTCTCAATACTGGATTCGGGGATGAGGAGGCGGGATCCTTGGGTCATAAGTCCACGGTGCTGGGCCGCATTGGCTGGGGTGAGGGAATTGGGTAGCGGGGAGTGGCCCGGGTTTTGTTCCCGGATCTGGGACCGCGCTGAGCGAGGCGTTTCCCCGGACCTCACCGGTGTCTTTGAAGCAGCGGCTTCCCCTCGAACTTGGCCGACACTACCAGGACTCGGAAGCTGGACGCGCAACGGTTGGGAGTCGTGTCCTCCACTTCCTATGGGCAGAATGGTGTGGATGGTGACAAACCACCCACCTAGAAGCCCTTTTCCACTAGCTGGGTGAATCCAGGCCGCTCAACTCACCACGTGAGCTGCCTCCAGGTCCCGCCGCAGTTTCTCCCGGAGGTACTCGGCGCTGAGTTCCATGGTGGAAGCCCAAAGAGGGCGGCGGCCCAGCGAGGGCAGAACCCCCAGCACGGACGCAGGTCACGCTACTTCCTCCCTTACTGGAGTCACTTCCGCTGAGGCCTCTACTTCCGCCCTTAGTAAGGCGTTCGTAAACTTAGCTCTTCCGCTTTCATGCACGCCCAGCTTTCCAACCTTCCTAGGTTTCCGCGCTGTCAGTCCGCCAATCAGAGTCTGCATACGGACCGACTCCTCCCCAGCCGATGCTAATTGGTGTCCTCTGCCTGCACTGGTGCCTGGGTTCCGTGGGCGGTTTTGGACACCCTAACTGCAGCCTGGAAAGGGTGTTCGAACCCGCCTTGCTGCAGCCTCTAGGATACCTCGGAGTCGCCCCCAAGCGCTTTTTCCTAGATAAGCACATAGAGGCTCTGGCAACCCAAGCCACAGCAATCAGCCCACAAGTCTTGATGGGTCCCGCGGGAGGCGCGACGAAGCCCGGGCGTTTCTTCGGCGTCTACCTGCTCTATTGCTTGAACCCTCGGCACCGGGGCCGCGTCTACGTGGGGTTCACCGTCAACCCTGCACGTCGGGTCCAGCAGCACAACGGAGGCCGCAAAAAAGGCGGGGCTTGGCGGACCAGCGGGCGCGGGCCTTGGTAAGGGGGCGGTTCACTTAGGAGGAGGGCATCAAGGAGGAGGTGGGGCCCGCAAGGTAGAGGCCAGTGGCATTGGGCGGGGGCGGAGAGACGGGCCTGGGGTGGCTAGAGACGTAGATGGGCCGGTCTCGGGGGAGGAGCCTGTGAGAGGCGGTGCCCTGTGAGACAAGGCTATGGGACTAAGAGGCGGGGCTGGTAGGAAGGGGACTAGTGATTTAGGCTTGGTTTTGCGATAGGGGTTTGGTGAACTGGCTGGGAGGGAAGGTAGAGACCCTAGAAGGGAGAGAACTGAGGAAGGCAGTAAAGTCCCGGTGACGGGTGGCGGATCCCGAAGTTGGCAGGTGCCAGGGTCGGACCTGTAAGAAGGGGACAGGGCCTCATGGGCGAGGCTCGACGCAGTTTGTGAGGATTCTTCTCTCTGGTAGGTCTGACAGAGAACCGTGATGAGGGGATTAGGCAGGACGCGGAATGGGGCAGGGGGCTCACAGGCCGCGCCCTCATTCTCTTCCCCAGGGAGATGGTGCTTATCGTGCACGGCTTCCCTTCCTCCGTGGCCGCCCTTCGGGTAAGGCAGGAGACAGGGCTGGCGGGAAGATGGGCTGGGACTTGGGGTTCTCCCTGGACGGTCCTGAGGCCCTCACTTCTGCCCGCAGTTTGAGTGGGCCTGGCAGCACCCGCATGCCTCACGCCGCCTGGCACACGTAGCTCCACGCCTGCGCAGTGAGGGAGCCTTCACTTTCCACCTGCGCGTGCTGGCGCACATGCTGCGCGCGCCGCCCTGGGCGCGCCTTCCGCTCACCTTGCGCTGGCTGCGCGCTGACTTCCGCCAGGAGCTCTGCCCACCGCCGCCGCCACACGTGCCGCTAGCCTTCGGGCCTCTGTCACCCCGAGTTTTGGCCTCCAAGTGCCGGACCAATCTCTTTATTGACACGGAACCCCAGTCAGACCAGGACGCTGAGGCCCCTTGTACCCTTTGTGCGCGTGCGTTCCAGGTGAGAAGCTCCACCCGGTTTCCAGGTTGGGGCAGGTCTACACTTAAACGATTTAGGATTAAACTGTTTATTGAGGATTCACGCAGCCCACTGACTCTTTTTGGCAGCTCTGCTTCCATCTGAAAAATGGGGAAGATAGTACTTGTGGTCATTCTTCAATATTAGTACCCTCCAACTTGGGGCCTTTGCCCTTTCCTTTTCACTGGAAAGTTCTTCTGTAGAGCTTCAGTCTTGATAAAACGCCACCTCTTCTCCATGAGGTCTTCCTTGGCTCTCTATCTAAAATTGCATATTTCTTGGTAAGAGAAAGATGCAATTCCTTTTTCCTTTTTTTTAAGCCTTACCACTTCTTGTCCGACATATCATGTACAGTTGAGTCTTGAACAACATGGAGGTTAGGGGCGCTGACCCTGAGCAGTCGAGAAGCCACGTGTAGCTTTTTACTCCCCCCAAACAGCCCTCCCTCGGTATCCATAGAGGATTGATTCCAGCACCCCTTCACCCCCTCGGATTTTCTAGTCCCTTATATAAAATGGTATAGAACAGTGCATACAGTCAGCCCTCTGCATCTGTGGGTTCCCAGCTCTGGATCGAAAATACCATTTTTAATCTGTGGTTGGTTGAATCTGCAGATGCAGAACCCTGGTGGGATACGGAGGGTCCACTGTGTATTTATTGGAAAAAAGATCGTGTGTAAGTGGACTGCTGCAGTTCAAACCTGTGTTCCTCAAGGGTCAACTGTATTTTATTTATTTTATTATGGGTTTCTCCCCCCCCCCCCCCCATACTAAACTCCACAAGGGTAGTTCTTATTCAGTACTGTAGAACAGGGTCTAGTACAGAGCAGGTGGCAAATAAGTAGGTCTGATTTCCACTCATAGTAAATGTCAGTAAACTGAATATAGTCACATGCTGCTTAACTAAGGGAATACATTCTGAGAAATGCGTCCTTGGGTGATTTTGTGGTGCGAACATCATAGAGTGCACTTATGCATATCTGGATGGTACAGTCTATTACACATAGGCTCTACGACATACCTCCGTCATACATGTGGTTCCTTGTTGACTGAAATGTTATGCGGTGTATGACTGTACTTGCCATTCAGAGCTTTAGTGACCTGCTTGTGATCACTTAGCCTGTAAAGAACTCTAATCTAGGTCTAGCTGCAGAGGCCATGCTGTTTTAGAATCACTGCCAAAACTCTGAGAAAACTGGCCAGCTTAGTCCCTACAGGTATTTTAATTCCTGTTTCCTCACCTATCATATACAAATAGGAGTAGTACATGCCTCACAGGGTTGTTTTGTGCAAAGCCCTTGGAAAAGTGGTCCATGGAAATTCTTTGTTATTGCTACATCACTACTCCCCATTTTCTTTACCTGCCTGCCATCTCTGACAGGATGAAGAAGACCCCCTGAGTTGCCCCCACCCTGGCTGTTCCCTAAGGGCCCACATGATCTGCCTGGCACAGGAGTTCCTGCAAGAGGAGCCAGGGCAGCTTCTGCCCCTAGAGGGCCAGTGCCCTGGGTGAGTCCAGCATCCCTACCCCAGCCTGCTGTACCCCTGGGAAGACAGTGCCCGTTGTCCACGTCTAAGCCCAGGGTATCTGAGTCCTCGTCTTGGCACCCAGGGCCTAGCCTGGAGGCGGCTTGTGACCCTGACTCCATATCTCCTGCCAACTGTACCCCTTGGTAGCTGTAAGAATTCACTGCTGTGGGGAGACCTGGTCTGGCTGTGCCGGATGGGCACCGAGGAGGAAGAGGAGGACTTGGAATTAGAAGAGGTAAGAGGTGGTTTTGGACCCTACCTCACCCTATCCCCTGAGCTGCCTTTGACCACCCTTCTTGTCTCCACAGGAACACTGGACAGACATGCTGGAGATCTGATCCTCAGCATCCCTGCCCTTCCACTCGTCCCTTTTCTGTGACACTACCTTTTGGTCTGGGCAGTTTTTACTTGAGTACAATAAAAAGTCTGAGTTAAGCCCTGGCTGGTGTGGCTCAATGGGGTGAGTGCTGGCCTGTGAACCAAAGAGTCACCGGTTCAATTCCCAGTCAGGGCACATGCCTGGGTTGCTGGCAACATCTCCAGTAGGGGACATGCGAGAGGCAACCACACACTGATGTTCCTCTTCCTCTTTCCTTCCCTTCTCTCTCTAAAAACAAACAAACAACAATCTTTGTAAAAAGTAAAACAAACAAACAAACAAAAAAACCCGAAGTCTGAGTTAAGAGTATCTTCTGGTGTGTGGAGTTAGCAGGCAGAGGCCTGTGGAGAACAGAGGAGGGGGAAGGACCATCCGGCAGCATGGACCAGCCTCTCCTCTGCTGGAGGCCTCTCTGCCTCAGCGTTCCCGAGCCTTCTTCTGAGGTTACAGTTCTTGAGGGTTTAGGTGACTCACAGCCTTGGCTCAGAGCTCACCCACCTCCAGTGCCCAGCTTCACTTTGGACCTTAATCCAAATATAAGGATAAAGGCCAAGGCTCCTTCAAATCCAGGGAAAGAAAAGCATTTTCTGGAGGGCTGTTCTTCTACCATCTGAGTGAGGCCACACAGGAACTGTGGGGCTGAGCTCACTTCTGGGTTATGAGACTGCAGCGTTCTTGGTCTTGCCCATCTTCTGCTGCCTCAAGAAGAGCCTGCTGAGCAATGCCCAGCACCCAACCCCGTCCCCACCCATCCACATCACTATAGAATGTGTGGGCAGCCTGGGGACTGTAGATTGCCCAGGACCTGAACATTTGGTGTCTTCAGACTGGTGTGTAGCCACCTTTCCCCTCCACTCACTCTTCTGTCCCCTCTAGACTAGGCTTATTAGAAAAAGCTGACAAAACAAAACAAAAAACAAGATAGCTGTCTGGTCAGGAGCCAGGATTATAGCTCACCCCCGCCCAAACCAAACCAAACCAAACCTGTTAAGCTCTATTGTCTAGATTCAGTCTTTTATTTTCTACACACTAATCCCACATGTTGGGTTTTCAGGCCAGTCTAATACTGGCTCCCACTGGGGTGCTAAGGAGGGTAGCAGAGGAGCCCTCCCACCCCAAGCTCCACCCTTTCCTTCTTGGAGGGTAACTAAGCCCAGGAGAGGCTCCAGATCCCTCCCACTTCGGGTATAAAACTAAGTTCTGGGCAGTTTTGCACCTGCACTTATTCTACTGCACTCACGCTAAGCCACAGCAGGAGACAGTCACAAGGCCAAGGTCCAGAGAGGTCAGGTAAGTGCTAGGATGGGGTGGAGTGGGCCAAACCTCCCTTACCCAGCACTGAGCTCCTTTGGCTTGATCTCTCTGTTCCTGGCTCTAATGATTCTGCCCTTTTCCCATGGAAATCTCAGCTCAATCCACACTAGCTCAACCCCTTCTCTCCCTGAGTCCATCAGTTTTGTTTGTTTACACACTAGACTTTGGCCCCTAAACAAGCTCAGTTGCTCAGTTGGCTGTTTATTTCCGAGTTGAGATGGAGTGTGGCTGAGCAACCGGAGCCACAGGCCCAGCTGGCTTTTGGGAGGTTTCTCTATGTGAGGGGTCTAGGGAGCTCAGAAAGGGAAGGACTGGGAAGAGCCCGTGGGGGTCAGGCCCAGAGTCCCAGCAGGAAGTAGTGAAAGAAAGAACACTTGGCAGACCTTAGAGGAGGGGTTTTCTCAAGTGCACATTGGAATCTCCTGGAGAGCTTCCAAAAACAGATATTGGACTCCTACCACCAAGCGATTTAATGAGTTTGGGGTGTAGCCCAAGCAGTGGGATTTGTAAAAGCTCTGTGGGTAAATCCAAGGTGCAGTCAGAGTTGTGGCCTGCTGCATTAGATCTGGCCACCCCAGCACTCACTAGCTCTGTGAGCGAGAAAGTTGCTCAGTCTCCCTCAGCCTCTTTATCTTAAAGCAAGAATTCAACAGATGGTACTTTTGTGATGTTAAGGGAGGTGAGCCCCATTCTGGCCCGACTCGGCAACATGGAGCTGGTCCAGGACACCTCACGCCCCCCTCTGGAGTATGTGAAGGGATTCCCTCTCATCAAGTACTTTGCAGAGGCATTGGGACCACTGCAGAGCTTCTGAGCCAGGCCAGATGACCTGCTTATCAGCACCTACCCCAAATCTGGTAAGCGGTGGAGGGCCACTCACCCATCTCCTGGCCCACCTTGGGCCAGCAGGGGCACACCCTCAGCCCCTGCTTACCTCCCATTTTCCTCTCCAGGCACCACCTGGGTGAGCGAGATCCTGGACATGATATACCAGGGTGGTGACTTGGAGAAGTGTCGCAGGGCCCCCATCATCATGCGGGTGCCCTTCCTTGAGTTCAAGAGTCCAGGGCTTCCCACAGGTGTGTGCTGGGGTACTGGGGGCAAGTAAGGTGGAGGGAGGTAGGACCCAGGCTCCAGTTCACTGGACCTTTCCCTACCCATGGCTTAGGTATGGAGGTTCTGAGAGATACACCAATCCCACGGCTCCTCAAGACCCACTTGCCCCTGGCCCTGCTCCCCGAGTCCCTGCTGGATCAGAAGGTTAAGGTGAGTGGCAGAGGAAGCCAGAGAAAAAGGCTTGCTGGGGCCATCCCAGCTTTGGCCCTATCTTCTGATAAGGTGTCCTTACTTCCTCAAGCCTGGTATCATCTTAAAGGGGGAGATGTCCTGAAATTCATGCTCTGGTGGGGTCAGATGGCCAGTGAAAGTGAGACTCTCTGCAGGGTCTGGGTGCTCACAGGCCTGGGGACAAGGGGACTGGCAGGAACTCTGCACACCTTGTTCCAAATCTGGGTATAGTGGCATTGAGGGGACTGGGTTCATATAATAGTTCCTGGGACCAGCCAGGACTGTGGCATCAGAGCAGGGTTCACACCCCAGCTCAGTCACACCCATACCATGGGAACTCAAGCAAGTCAGCCTCTAAGCCTGTTTTCCTCCTGGCTGGACCAAGAGAACCTCCCTTCAGGGATGCTGTGAAGGGTGCAATGCTGTATTTAAAAGCATGTCTAGTGCCTGTGGTGTGGTGATTGTGTGATGCAGGGGTGTGGGTGTGTGTCTTCTGCTTCTCCAGGTGGTCTACGTTGCCCGAAATGCAAAGGATGTGGCCGTCTCCTATTACCACTTCTACCGCATGGCCAAGTTGTACCCTGACCCTGGCACCTGGGACAGTTTCCTGGAGAAATTCATGGCTGGGGAAGGTGGGCCTGACTCTGGAGGAAGGAGCGGGGTAAAGCTTAGGGGTAGCCAGCTAGAACTAATATCAAACTCTGTCTGTGCTCCCCGCCCTTTTCCCCAGTGTCTTATGGGTCCTGGTACCAGCACGTGCAGGAGTGGTGGGAGCTGAGCCGCACCCACCCTGTTCTCTACCTATTCTATGAGGACATGATGGAGGTGAGAGCACCTGCTACCACTTCCCTCCATGTTGCATGTGCAGTGGGAGGAGCCTCATGGGAATCTGCCAAGGTTGTCTAAGCCACCCTCCCCTATGGCAGTCCCCAAACTGGTCCTACTTGACCCACCAAGGCACCTTCCCTGCCCAGAGCTTCGGTGCCACCCGGGCAGCAGCATTCTGTACAGCTCTTAACTCCTAGCGTCTGAGTCAGTGCCATGTGCGGTCATCAATCACCCATCTACTGCTACTGCTTCTCCTCGGGGCCATGGCTATGACAGAGGGCTGTCCCTGCCCTCACCCTCAAGCAACCAGACACAGCTTACCGATGGATCATAGGACAGAAGATGGTTAACTCTGCCCCAGGGGCAGAGTACCAGAGAGTCAAGGGGCAGGGGCGGAAGTGGCCATGAAGTGAGCGGGGCCTCCCTTCTGTTCAAAGAACAACCATATCTCCACTGAAGAGCCCCTCTGCTCCTCCAGAACCCCAAAAGGGAGATTCAGAAGATTCTGGAGTTTGTGGGACGCTCCCTGTCAGAGGACACTGTGGATCACATTGTGAAACACACATCGTTCAAGGCAATGAAGAAGAACCCTATGGCTAACTACAGCACCATCCCCACGGACTGCATGGACCACAACATTTCCGCCTTCATGAGGAAAGGTGAGTGCCCGCCAGGATGGGTGTTTGGGGAGGTGAGGGTGGGAATAGTGGCCAGAGCTGGCCCTGAACTCCTTGGGGCCTCCCCTGCAGCCAGGACCTTGAACCTCCCACCCACCCTCCCAACCCCCCCAGGCATCATAGGGGACTGGAAAACCATGTTCACCGTGGCCCAGAATGAGTGCTTTGATGCCCACTATGCCGAGAAGATGGCAGGCTGCAACCTCAACTTCTGCTCAGAGCAGTGAGTGGTGTTCGCCGGAATCACTCCACAGTGAATGGTGTGAAACCAGCCTGGCAAGGGCCTCAAGAATAAAACACAGTTTGTGTTGCATGAAGTGCCTCTGTTGGAAGCAGAGCAAACCTGAACTAAGTGAGGCCCCCTGCAGCCTCCAGTTCCCCAACTTGCCCTATGTGGGGAAGGGTAAGAACAGTCTTGGAAAAGTAAAACCCAGGAGACATAGGCAAAGGGGAAGAATATTTATTTGATCACAATCTTTTGTTGCACTCCTCCTTGAGGGTGGCAGGAGACTGTGGGCCTGCCAGCCTGCTTCACTTCTTTTTGGGCTCCTTACAAGCCACCACATACCTCTGGGCCACATTGAGGGGAGGGGAATAACCATCTGCATAGGAAGTGTCTTCAAACAGGACCGAATAGTCATCCTGGGGCTGTGGCAGGAAGCAGACAGGAGGGGCTGGTCAGAAACCCCCCAGGGAAGGCCTCCCACCCCCAAGCCTAGACTGATAGGAACCTCTGGTGCATGGGCTCCTAGCCTTTCCTGTCCTCATCTTCATCCAAGAAGTCTAGATGTTTGAACCCAGTCCCTGCCACTACAAAGCTCCTCTCAGCATCAAAGGGCCGAGGACGGGATCAAGAGCATGGAAAAGGGGACTCGCTACCTACACAGACAGGCCACCATGGAATGGACTGGTGCTTTTTAGGGACTCTATGTTAAAGGGAGTGAGGACAACTCAGAGGGCAGCAGGCAGGGATCCTGAAGGAAGAGCGGAGAAGAGCCTGTAGACAGCTGTGATAGGTGGCCAGGGTGCCAGCAACAGCATTACAAGCTCACGGAAATGCAGCTTTGAGCAAAGAAAGGGCAGTGATGCAGGAGTCGGGGGCTGGAAGACAGGCCCTGGGCACAGTCCTTCCAACTCGGGGCTCAGGCTTCCCATCTCAATGCAAAAGCAAGGTTAGACTACAGTCCACATCAGGTCTGCTCCACTCAGGACTTGCTAAGGCTCTGCAGGGCGGATGGCACTGCCTAGGACAAGGCTGGAGGGGAGTTACAGGGCAGACTGTCAGCGAGAGAGAGGGAAGCTCACAGGACACTCCCAGCTCAGAGAGGCTGTAAGATGAGGACAAGCAGGGTAGGAAATGGAAAGACAACCCCAGGACACATCTGGTCAGCCCGGTGGTACGGGTGTCATGGATGATCTCTCCCATGGGCTGCCTTACCCGTTGTGGGGGAGTGTGGATCAGGGCCCGGTAGAAGCAGGTGGTCTGGGGATACAGGGCCAGCACGAGCTGCTCCTTCTGGAATAAGGCTTCGGGGTCTGTCTCAGGGTTGGCCTTCCACTGAGGCAGCGGGATGATACGCCGCCGGCTCAGGGTATGTCTCCTGGAGGGGAGCTTAGGTCAACCCACGGCTAGGTAGGGGGCTCCTCCCAGCAGTGTGGCTGTCCCCCAGGCTTCCCTTGCCCCTCCCCGGCCAGCACACTCACTCTTTGCCTTCCTCATCAATGTCGTCTACCTCATACCTGTGGGCAAACAAAAGGGGAACAGTGGATAAAGGCAGGTATACGGTCCAGGTAGGGGACCCAGGAGGAGGGTGGAGAGGGAAAGTAACCCAAGGAGCTGGCTGTTCACACGCCAGTTCCCATAGGACTGGGTGTGTCCACTCACTTGTTGGTGGCGTGGCTGTAACTGACCACCTCGGCCAGGATCCATTGCTCATCCCCATCCACGGCCTTTACCCGGGCAGCCACCTTGTCTCCAGGCTTGGCCACGTAGTCCCCAGAGGCTGGAATGGCCCCACAGAGTGGGGGCGGCCTGAGAGTGGAACCAAGTGTTAGTCCCAGCCCCTCCCTTGCCAGTTCCCCGCCCCGAGCCTGCCCTCACTTGTCACCAGGCTTCCCGATCCATAACGGCAGGGTCATGGCTGACTGCTGCAGCAGAGTCATCAGCACCCCCCTGCGCATGGTCTTCCGAGGAGGCTCCGAGTCATTGTACAGGCCTGCAATCTTGGCAGCTGTGGAAAGGAAGGGAGCCCCTGAGGCACCCGGGATAGCGTGCCTGCCCCCAGGCCCATCTAACACTGAGCTGTGAGAGGAGCACCAAGGGCCCAGATGTGACCCCTGATCCTTCCACTGGACGGCTACGGGGAGAGACGGCCAGGCTACACTAATGGGTGGGTGAGAGGGCAGCTTAGTGGGTACCCTTTGGAGGAAGGAACTAGAAAGGACAAAAGGGGGCTTCTGAGGTGCTGGTCAAGTTCTGTTTCTCGGTCTGAGTGCTGGTTACATCCATTTGTTCAGTTAGTGAAAATTTTATTGAGCTGTATGTATACTTGTATATTTTCTTTTAATATGTTGTAAACAAAAAGTTAAAAGAACTATCAAATGTGGACAGACCCCTTACCTCCTTAGGCATGGTTCAAAACACCCAACTTCAAACCCAGCTGGAAATGTGACAACATTTTTGATGGGTGAGGAGGGTGCCCACTATGGGTTCATTGAAAGGGCAAGAAAGAGGCGGGAAGTGGTCTGAAGGGATTCGGAAGCCAGCGCCCTGTGTACACTCCATCTGAAAGGCTGGCTTCAAGACATCCTGGAGTGACTCTTAGACAGAGAATAACGACACAGACATATGAATTATACTGAAAATTACGCAAATTATACTGAAGGTGGGTGGGAACTGCTCTAGGCAGTGGAGGAGGGAGAGAAACCTGAGGGATTGGGGCAAATCACAGTGCTGTGCAGAGGGAGAACGAGGAGGCCCTTCCCTTCCCCAGAGGCTGCCCCAGTGTGCCTGTCAAAAACCCATGGACCAACCCTCACACTGGGCTGAGGTTACAGGCTCCCCCCACAGGAAGACATGACTGTTGCTCTCCTCACACCACCTGGCCAAGGAACCCAAACAAACTTGTCTCTAACTCACCGATCCGCCTCTCTTCCAACAGAGACTTGATTTCCGCAATCTTATCTAGGGCTTTCCGGAGGATGCTGAGGGTGGGGAGAAGGGGAAGAAGAGGTCTGGATGAAGCACAAAGCATAGACTTCCTTTTCTGGTTAATAATTCACATCAACCTTTTTGCCGAAAACTACGAATCTGACGGAGGTGGTTTGTAATCTTAAAAGCATAAAAAATCTGGATGACACAGGAGGAAGGCCAAAAAACCTAAGAGGATCCTAGATAGGTAAGCAAATCAGAGAGAGCAGTATTTGACTGAGTGCATTTGACAAATCCCAAAGAAATGTCGCTGAGTGTGGGCAACCTCTAACAACCTCTTGAGATTGGGAAGACAGAGAAAAACTTGGGGTCTGCCCAAGGTGGGGCATGTGAAAGGAGGCTCTCCAGAGTACAGGGGGTGCTGGCTGGCTCAGGGCAGTTCCTGTGGAGGGAACTCATCCCCGAAAGGCTGCAGCCCCAGAACCTCTGGTGTTAGTTTATGGGGATTCTGGACTGACTGGGAATCCAAGCAATCCAGAAGGAACAAACACAAATCCTTGCCAGAGACAGAGAAAGACTTCTTCGTTCTAGACCAGGGCTGTCAAACTCATTTTCACCAGGGGCCACATAGGCCTTCAAAGGGCCGAGTGTAATTCTAGGACTATAAATGTTTGGGGCAAGGAGCTCGGCCCTGCAGCTGGGTAGAAACAAAGTGCTGGGCAGATAAAACAAGGTGCCCTCGGGTCTTGTGTTTGCCGCCTGTGCTCCAGACCTTGGGGAATCCCCTTCCCCACAGCATCTGTCAATAGCAATAAGCAGCACAGACTCCACATGCTTATTTGGGTCATTTTCCAGTGTGTGCCCCAGTAAACCTTTAGTAAATGCCCACATGGTTCTGAAGGCCTTCGTTCAGCAGGAGGGAGACACAAGGACACAGCACAATACGGTTTCACAGGTGTCCCAATGGGTGTCCCACAGGGTGTGGAGCTCACCATGCAGAGGCCAGAAGATGGGGTAGGGGATGACGGGTTAAAGAAACATTAACAATCCTCCCTGTTTATGGCCAAGCCGTGCCCTTTTATTGTAAGAATGAAATACAGGTGTACTGTCTCCTGGGGAGAACTAGCCCTTCTCCACGGAAGACTAAGCGCCATTTTTAACTCAGGTGTCTGTAAACACTGATTGTTTCCTTGGGAAAGAACTGGCTATTCTCCCGGAGGGAATGGTTATTTAGTCAATTGAGTCACGAAAGGCCCTTGGTGTGTAGCCACTTTTGTCTAAAACGTATTTAAGCAGAGCCCCCAAAGTGAGACTTTGGAATCCCACCGAGGAAAGGATATTTCACTTGGAACTGTTCCCAGATGAACCCCAAATACACCTGCCTCCGGGATTCTCTGGCATCTGTGTTCTGGTGTTGGTGTTTCTCCCATCTGGTGATGTATGCTCTTACTTCTTGCTTTCTTTTTGCTCTTAATAAATTGCTTAAATATTCACCCTTGACTTGGGGTTTTTATTGTTTGGGAATCCAAACCTCCAAATTAAGTGGCCACGATCTCATACATGCCCCGTAATGACACAGGGGAGCAGCAAACACCTGCCCAGTATACTCAGAGCATCTGTTAAGTGTGGCTGGTGTAGGATGCAGGAAACACTCGGCCAGAGCCACTGCAGGCTTGTGAGCACTGGGACATGGAGCAACCAGGCGCCCAGGAAAGCAGACAAGGAGGAAAAGCCAGGAGGCCAAAGGGAACTTGCAAAGTCTGATCACTGGTGCGGGGCTTGTCTGGAGGACATGGGTCTACGCAGCACGTCCTGGCTGTGTTCTCTGCGATATTAATGGAGTGGTTCTCAATCTGAGTTGAATATCAGAATCCCCTGAAAAGCTTAAAAAAACAAACAAACAAAAAAACAAAAAAACCCACCCAATAGTTTTAAGTAAGAATCATACACAGACACCTAAACTAGTGCATCCGATGGGAAATGGGGTATTTACATGTCTCAGAGCATCTCTCATAAGATGCTTGTTATTAATTATACAACGGAAAGTAGCAGCGACTTGACACAAGAGAAACCTGAAAGAGACCATCTTAACCAACAGGACAGCGTCTTCTCACATGGTGCACCGAGGACATCGCTTCCATGCTATTACTGCCCAAAGCATAAAACCCGAATCTAATCATGAGGAAACACACCAATCCACACGGAGGGGCATTCAACAAAATCACTGGCCTATGATCTTCAAAGGAAAAGATGGCCTGGGAACTGTTCTAGACCGAAGGAGACTAAGGAAACATGGTAACTAAATGCAACAATAATCTGTACTAGAAAAAACTTTTGCTACAAAGGACATTAGTGGACAGAGATGAAATTTGAGTAAGATCTGTAGATTAGTTAATATTTTTATATCAGTCCTGATTTTGAGAAATGTACCATGGTACATTTTACAATTATATAAAAATGTCCTTGGGCACTTTGTAGAACCTCCATCACTACCGCCTACAATTTTTCAGTGACTCAGAACTCTTGACAAATAATGACAGCAAAAGAAAGATCCTAATGGATTAAACAAAAATACTGGCAGAAGTGGAGGAAACCCTAAAGAGGATAGAGAGCTGTAAAGGGGTTACTGGGGCAATGGTTGTAAATGCAGAAGACATTCCAACCCAAACAACCTCGGACAACTCAACAGTTCAATATGCAGGTCTTCTTCAACAGCTGACAATGAAGGCCAAGAGCACAGTCTGTGAAGCGGATCCTCAGGATGACCTTGACTTTCTTAGGATCGGGTCAAGAAATGCGAAATCACAGCAGCTCCAGATAAGGACTATCTTCTGACTGTCACTCAGTCCATGTGAATAGCTCTGCTATGGCCAAATCCTTCCTGGGACACCGGTTGAACACAATACTTATTGTTTTGTAAAAAATGTGTTCTTTAAAAAAAATATTTATTGATTATAAAGAAGAAGGAAGGGTGGCAGAGGAAGAGATGGAGACATCAATCCATTTTATGTGCCCTGATTGGAGATCAAACCCGTAACCTTGGCATATAGGAACAACGTTCTAACCAACCGAGCTACCTGGCCAGGGCGAACACACTACTCTTTCATGATTACTAAGATTCTACTCCAACAGAATTGATTCTGGACGTTCTTTTCTATTTCTATATTTAAACTATTCTATATGTTTCATTTACTTCCTCTTGAATATAAAGTTGTGATTTAGCTATATAATAAATTCTGGTAAAAAAAACCCCACAATATCCTTGTTTTTAGGAAATACTGACTGATAGGTTTAGAAGTCAAGGGGCATCATGTCTGCAGTGTAAACAGTTCAGAAAAATATGTATGTGTATATATAGAATGGTGAAGATGTGGCAAAATTCTAATTTATGTAACTCTGAAATATTATACAAATAAAAAGTTAAATCAGTATCAGTGTCTGAGTTCCGCCCCAAATAAATCATTCTGTTGAATGCAGTTAAGATCTCCAAGCCCTAACCTCCCCTCTCCCAACTTCAGCATCTCCCCTCTGACCTACGGGTTAGAGGCTATTAGATGTAAGGGGCTATTATGGTGTGGGCCCTTTAAAATACTCCAATAATGTTGCATACAAATTCACAGTGTAATTATTTGATTAGGGTGACATTTAAAAAATACAAAAGGGAAAAAAATCCTTTTAGGCCTTCTTCTCTTGGTGAGATAGCTGGAGTTGTGCCTGCAAAGCTGGATGCAAAGCAGCCACGCCCAGGGGCACAATATAGCTGGAGCCGATGGGGGCTGCCCGCCCACACCCTTCGTCTGCCCAGGCTGCAGCTGGGGAGCTGCTGTGACAGGAGGACAAAGCCAATAAATGTCAGCTTCTCAGGCACATGGCTTCTGTGCCCAGCTCCTAAGTGGCCTGTGTCCGGGGTGAGGAGGGAGGGCTGATGCAGCCTGCGGCTGTGAAGACTAGGGCACTCCTCTGGTCAGTAACATGGGGCAATATCCACCGTGCAAGGTGCCCACCAGCGAGTGGTCAGCTGTCCAGGCCCCAGTGCTAGGCTCTGAAAGATGGACCAGCCATTCACTCTGTCCTCTAGGCACTTGACACTTGGCCCGTGAGCCATTCAGACCTTACAAAGCTAAACTGTACCTCTGCCTGCACTGGCTTTGCCACTCTTAGAACTACCTTCCCAGCTGGCACTCTGAGTGAGTGAGGCTGAGAACGACTCACTATCTGTAGTCAGACTGTGAAACACCGTCCCTCTGGCTGTTCACTGTGCCCTCACAGAGCTCCATCTTGAGAAATGCCTTTTAAACTAAGGTTAGTAAATAACTTGTTCCCACCTGGGAATAGCCACCTGCCTTCCACTGGAATATGGAAGTGAGATTTTTTTTTTATCTATCTTGTTTCCCTGTGATTCCTGATGCCAGTGTGTTACCTCAAGGCCTTTTTAAAAAAGAGATGATTGTGAAATGAAAACACAGGGGTTCCTTTCCATTTATTTTCTGTAAAGCAGGAGGAGGAAAACCAGCTGGGAGGCAGTGCGGTACACACAGTAGAAGGAATAGCAGCGCCTCTCGGGACTGACTTGGGCTAGTTCCTGAAATCCGCGCTCGGCACCTCTTTAGTTCCAGATGGTCTTAACTCACCTCTTTAGGAGGTGAGCTGATGCATGTTGTAATGAGTATTCCCCGCCCAGCCTTGGAGCTCCCTGCAGGCAGGGCTGGCTTCTTTGCCGCCCCACCTGTTCTCCCGTACTCAGCATGGCATTTGGTGCTCAGGAGGCCCTGTCAGGGTTTAGCTAAGGAATACATGCATATTTGAGAGTATATAAAAGTAAAATGGCAGCAGGACCGCAAGAAGTTGGGACCCAGAGTTATGAAAGAAGTTTAACTCTGGTCAGTCAGTGCCAGAGAGGAGCCCACACCAAACTGGTTTCAGAAGCTGTCACCTCACTTTGTTAGCAGTTAAGCTGGGAAGGGACAGTTTGCCTTCTACTCTCAAATAAGCATGAGTTATTCTGACTTATGTAAGCCAAACACCAGCCCAGGTGACTGGGAAGAGGGGCCCGACTGTGGCCGGATGAGAAATCTGCAAATCAGGGAGAAGACGGGTGGGGAGTAGTGGGCTGGAGAGCCAAGAAGGCAATACTTCCAGTCAAAATCCACTATCTCCTCCCCCCAAGTCAGCCCACCCTTTTGTTCTGCTCCCCAAACTGTCATAGGGAACCCCACCAAATCCATTTGTCCAAGATAAAAGTCTCGGAGCCTTCAACTTCTCCATTCCCAACCAGCCCCTGTTTGATCTCAGACGCCGCCACTCTTGCTTCTCCAGCCCCACTGCCACCGTCTCACCTCAGCTTCATCAGGATCTCCTGCCTGGTCTCTTAACCAGCCTCTGACTCACCAAGTCTCCTCCCCACGTGCAGCCAGGGTTTTTTCTCCTGCTTTACATCTTCATTGGCTCCCTGTCATGTCACTCCGGGATAAAGTCCAGGTATTGGAGGCCCTCCGCATTCCTGCCCTCCTTCCCCAGCCCCACAAGACTAGATCTCCTTCCCCAAATGCACATGCCCTGCAGGCCCTCCTCCCTGGCCTTTGCATTCTCTGTCCTCTCTGCCGTGTCTGCCTACCCGTCCCCAACTTGAGCCTCTCCTCCTCCGAGGCTGTCCCAGATCCCCAGGCACAGTGAGCCTCATCTCTGCAGGCCCACTAACTACACAGTCCACTAAACTTTCTTCTTTGGACTGCTTGCCCTTGAGGGCAAGGATCCTTATTATTCTTACGTCTCTATATGGGGACTGCCCAGTGCCAGAGGCAGGGTAGCACCGGCAGAGGTTTGCAGAGTAAGTGACAGCAGGCAAAGAAGATGTGGGCTTGTGAGTACCGGGAAGAACCTGGGAAGAGCCAGGTGGGAGGACAGGAAGCGTCCCGGAGCCATCTGTAATGCTCGGTGTGCTGACCCTGGGCATGACTGTCCCTCCGGGGCCCGGCATGTTAGCCATCGCCCACACGTGCAAGGCCAAGTTATGTAAGCTGTAAGCTATGACTCATCAGTGGATCATGTAATAATTTCTTGAGTAATGTTCAGTATTTTTTAAAAATCAGAACAGACTATGCAATGATAACTATAAACTATACTTCTTGTTCTAATTCTGTGATATATGTACATATAAAATAAGTGTGTGTGTTGTGGAAAGGCATTATACCATTCTAGCATGGTATTAAAGAATAGGGACTGTGGGTTTAAAATTGGGCTCCTCCACTTAACTAGTTGTGACTTGGGGCAGATTACACAACCCCTTGTTGTTTCAATTTCCTCATTTGTTAAATGTGGCAACTCCCATTTCAGGGTCACTCAGAGGATTAAATGATGTAAATAGATGAAGTATTTGGAATAGTACCTGGCACAGAGTAAGGCCACAGAGTTGTTATTGTTATTATTATCACCGTAATACAGAATATATTTCCTAATGTGACTTATGGTCAAAAGAGTTTGAAAAACACAAGTCTTAGGCACTTTGTATGCATTATCTCATTTTATGTTGACAATTCTACAGGTAGTTATTATCCCTTTAATAATGATGGTACAACTGAGTTTCCATTGAAATGAGACTGCCCAAGGTCATGTGACTAGTAAATGGCACCTCTGGGATCTGACTCCTGCCTTACTGCCATCTATAAAACAGCAGGGCTAAGGAAGAGGGGGCCTAGAAGTGGGCTCTAGGGAAGGCACGCCCCACGGGAGCAGCTCACACACAGCATGAATGACAGGCTGAGGCTGTGGTCCGTAGGTTTCTGCAGACCAGCATCTGGGCGAGGAAGGGGAGGTGATGGCAGAGGGTGGGATGGTACTCACTTGCACTCAGCCTCTGCATCGGCTTTGGCGGTTGTATAGAGGCCACGCAGCTTCGTCCGGTAATAGGGAGAGACTGCAGAGTAAGCACAGGGAGAGAGATGTGGGTGCGGCACAGCTGGCAGGAATGTGGCACTGCTTCTAGTACACCAGGATCAGACCTTGGGAGGCACGGAGAAGCCACAGGCCGAGGCATGAGCTTTACTGGCTCAGAAGTGCTCCCCAAGGCACCTGAATTTCATGTACTACGAGTTCACATTTTATTACAGTACAAATGCCATCACTACATCTAAGGGAGGACTTTCTTACCTCTGCCATAGCATGATACACACAGAAAATATTTCTCAGCATGAGAAAACGGAGAACAATTCTCAAAGGTGCTCCAGAGCTGGAAAGCATAAGGCCAGGGCCCTGCCCTTCTGAGGGCCTCAGGCATACTGGGAGGGGCTCTCTAGAGACACCAGTAACTAAGTGCTCCTGTGCTCTGAGGTAGTCCCCTAGATGCAGCCTCTTTTCACTGACTTTCCAGTCTCTAGAGTTGGGGGATTTTGTTTGTTTGTTTGTTTTTGTTTTTAAATATACTTTATTGATTATGCTATTACAGTTGTCCCATTTTCCCCCATCATTCCCCTCCACCCTGCACACCCCCTCCCACCCACATTCCCCCCTTTAGTTCATGTCAATGTGTTATAAGTTCTTTAGCTTCTACATTTCCCATACTATTCTTGCCTTCCCCTTGTCTATTTTCTACCCACTATCTATGCTACTTATTCTCTGTACCTTTCCCCCCCCTCTCCTCCTCCCACTCTTGAGTTGGGGGATTTTAAGGTTCCTTAGTGCTAGGCTGTCCATTATCTGCATCCTAGGTCACCTTAGGTCACCTAGCCTAAGGGATAACTTTCCCTCTGGTTTAAGAAGTAGCTCATTTTGGATTATGCTGATACATGTAAAAGTCCCTTTAGAAAAAGACAGCAGCCATTTCCCAGTCTTGGCCCACACCCTCTTCTAATCCCTTTCTTCTCCTGGGCCCAGCTACCCAGCTACTCACTCTTGTTCTCTGTCTGCATCCGCTCGTGGGTCTTCTGGATGTTCACTAAGTTGTGTTCACTCCGAGAACGCTCTTCCTGCAAGGATGAGGTCAACAGGACATGAGGGAGGCCTGTCATCCTGCTGTGGCTCCTGTACCCCAGGCCAGAGGCCTTATAAATATGGCCCTCATCTTCCGGGTCCAAACTCAGGACCAGTTCAAAAGGATTCTGCCCCCCCCTGACTAATGCAAAGTATTACAAAAGGCATTCAAATTAAATCACAAGTTATAGATTTAATGACTATCAGAATAGACAAACTGATCTATAGATTCAATAAAATCCCCATAAAAATTCCAGCTGATTTCTTTGTAGAAATTGACAAGCTTATTCTAAAATTTACGTGGATATTCAAATAACCCAGAATAATCAAAATGATTATGAAAAAGAAGAAAACATTGAAGGACACACATTTCCTGATCTCCAAACTTACTACAAAGCTATAGTAGTCAAATGGTGTGAAACTGGTATATAGAGCAATGGACTGGAATTGAGAGTCCAGAAATTAACACATGCACCTATGATCAATTCACTGGGGGAAAAAGGGATGGGGAAGGATGCTGGTACAGTTGTTCCCTATATCAGTGGTCCTGGGATCAGGGCTGAGACTCAAGATGCCATAAGTAGAGGTGATTCTTAGTCGGAATTTCTAAGTGCTTGGCAAAACAGAGTCAATGGTGAATGCAGCTATGTTGCCTAGTTGTGGCAACAGCCCACTAGTTCTGTGCCTGTGTGAGCCGATCCTGAATGAACGGGAATGACTGAGGGGGGGTGGGGAGGAGGCAGAACACAACTCTCACTAGACTGGTGGTGCTGCCTCAATGTGGGCCAGCACAGTGGGTGATCCTAATGTTCAAGGACAGTAAAGTCTGGGTCAAAATTAATGACAAATGGAGAAAAGGAGAACAGTAGCTGAGGGTAAAAGAATGAATGGGTTATGCAATGCTGTAAATTCACTATTATATTAATACCACAAGATAGGTTCAGAGTAACAGAATACTATTGGCTCTTAACTCAGTTATACCAGATACACTGAAGGTAAAGCCATGTATCTGCCGAGACCACCCTGCTTTTAGAACCTAACAAAGTCAAACGGGAGCCTGCAATCCCGAGCAGCATTCCTCTGACAGACCTATGGTCATTCATACAGCATGACGATAATCAGGACACACTGTGGACGATGGAATGGAATCCTGGCAGTGTGCCAGCATCCTCTTTTTCTTTAGCTTTAAAGTTTTATTAATGAACTATTTTTAGAGCACTGTTAGGTTTACAGAAAAGTTGGGCAGACAGCACAGTTCGTTCCCGTGTGCCTGCTTCCCCTGCAGTCTCACTGCCGTCTCGCTTTAGTGCGGTACATTTGCTACAGCGGGTTAGCCAGCAGTTCCTGAACTCAGACAATTCGGTCCACTCACAAGTTGTTATTAAAATGTCTTGGTTGTCAAACGAAACTTCGGTTTTGGACCCAATAACCCTTTCATGCTGATGCCTGTATGATCAATCACCTGTATGATTTGGTTTTTGAACAAACTGCTTCTTAAACAGTCTTCCAGAACAAATTCAGTTTGAGAACTGAGGTTCTGTGTACTGATAATTATTATTAACTAAAGCCTCAGATTACATTAAGGTTCCCTTTCTGTGTTGTACATCCCATGGGTTTTGACAAATGCATAATGTCATGTACCCACCATTAAAGTATCACACAGAATAGTTTCACAGCCCTAAAAATCCTGTGTTCTCTTTATTCACCTCTCCATCCTTCTAAGCCCCTTATCTTTGTACTGTCTTGTTTTGCCTTTTCCAGAATGCTATATAGGTGGAATCATACAGTATATAACCTTTCACACTGGGTTCTTTCACTTAGGAATATATGTGCCAGCATCCTTTTTTTATCCTCACCTGAGGACATTGTTTCATTGCTTTTTAGAGAGAGGGGAGAGAAGGATGGAAGCAGGGAGGAGGAGGGAGGGAGGAAGGGAGAAACACTGGTGGCCTCTTGTAAGTGCCCTGATGGGGAATCGAACCTGCGACCTTTTGGTACACGGGATGATGCTTCAACCAACTGAGCCACCTGGCCAGGGCTGTATGCCAGTATTTTTTGACTCTTGGTTTTCAGGTTACAGCACCATACAGGATGTCATTTGGGAAGGAATTTCTGGGAACTGTTCCATCCTGGATCAACGGACAGTGCAGTGTACGGCTCTCAGCAGACAGATTACTGTACAACTATAAGCTTGGGGGATGGAATGCTGAGAAAGGCAGAATGGACAAAATAACGGCAGTGTGTGCCTGAGACGCTGTAGCATGCTATGTGCAATTACACATCACTGTTGTTTTCTCTTAAAATTATTTAAGGGAAGTGGGGGGAAATGGGTTTCTGATAGGATTAAAGAACCGAGCACCACATGCTGAGTCTAAATTCACCTGGGGAACACCTGACCCTGATATGCGGAAGGTTTTGAAAGGCTTTATGGTATACTCAGGCTAAGTTACACCCAGGTTCAACTACTACTTATCTGGTCCTAGTAGAGGGTACCCAACATTTGGGGTTACAAACTATGTACCCTAACTGCACCCAGGCCACAAAATACACGGTGGAGTAAGCAACACTAGCCTATAGAAAGGAAAGGGTATGTGTGTTGTGGGATGAGCTAAATGCATTTTTTTAAAAGATTTTATTTATTTATTTTTAGAGATAGAGGAAGGGAAGGAGAAAGAGAGGGAGAGAAACACTGATGTGTAAGAGGAACATAGATCAGTTGCCTCTGGCATGTACCCAAATGGGGACCTGGCCTACAACCCAGACATATACCCTGACTGGGAATCAAACTGGCAACCTTCTGGCTTGTAGTCAGTAATCAACCCACTGAGCCACACCAGCCAGGGCTAAATGCATTTTTAATGAGAAGCAGCATTCAAGGGGGAAAGATGTGTTAATCAGGGGGGGGAAAAAAAAGACTGATGTAATTTCTCTCGTCAGCCTGGAAAGATGATGAAGCTTTAGTGAAGTGGTTTAGGCCAACTCAACAAAAAATGCTGGATGATTCTAGGACCCATCTGTTGCTGGGAAAAGGCTTGCACCCTTATGCACCCAGGGCTTCCTGATTATTTTGATATAGGTGGAGGCTGAGTAGCCATAGGGCAATGGCTCTTTATACTATTTGCTGAGCCTGAAGGGACACAACTAGGGGATGCTATGGACCTCCAGATCTATGGAAGCCCTCTAGGGGCACTTGTAAGTCACATTGATGTGCCGTAATTATGCCTAACCCAAGAATTGATCAAAATAAGAATATCCTGAAGTATAAGTGGCAGAGATAGGACTTTCACTCTACCACCTGTCCTTTCCTTAGAAGGGAGGAAGGCCCTGATACACAACAGCATGGAATGGAAACCTGTCTCAGCACAAGCCTTTGAGCCGAGACAGGGTGATTGGCTTTATCCCCAGCTGACTTGGAAACCAGAAATGACTGAATTATAGCCAACTCTAATAAAGCCTGTCCATAATAATATCTGGTAAGTGGGCAGGGCCGATTCTGTTGGGAAGACATAACAAATAGCTCTGTAATTCTTACTGATTTGTTCTATAATGAAACTGAGTTTTACCATGATCATACTTCAGTATGGGGTAACACACTGGCATTGTTGGTAAGATTCAACTACCTTACATAAATAAGTGAGATAATAACACTGATATTGATAACCAAATGTATTAGGAGACTGAGTCCAAGCCTTCTCAAAATGTAATACTCATTGAAAATGAGTGTACTGAGGAAGAACTGGACTTCACTAACCATCAGCTAATTTCTATGCTAGATATTTCTTTTTTCCTTTTCATTATTTATTTTTAAAAAGATTTTATTTATTTTTAGAGAGAGGAGAAAGGAGGGAAAAAGGGAGGAAAATATCAATGTGTGGTTGCCTCTCTTGTGCCCCCTACTGGGGACCTGGCCTGCAACCCAGGCATGTGCCCTGACTGGGAATGTAACTGGTAACCCTTTGGTTTGCAGGCCAGCACTCAATCCGCTGAGCCACACCAGTCGGGGCTCTATACTAGGTATTTCTATACAAATTTATCACAATGTACAGAATGTGGTAGATGGAGGGAAATGAGTAATCAAATTAGTTCAACAATATGAAAATGTATGCAATAGCTGTAAGTACAGATTAGTGGTTTCTTTAAGTCTATCTCTATCCCACACTGGCTCCTCCAAATGTTAGGCATATTCATACTGATATTATTGCTGCATCTGGAATACATATGGTACATTAAAAGTAGAGACATGGAAATAAAGAACAAACTGAACAAAGTGAACAGAGGGGAGTGGGGAGGCAGAAAATGGGGGGAAGATTCAGCAAGGAACATAAAGGACCCAAGGACAAAGACAATAGGGTAGAGAGGACTGAATGTGGGAAGTGGGGGTGGGTAGGGCAGGGGAGAGTAATGGAAGGAAAATGGGGACAACTGTAATTGAACAACAATTAAAATAAAAAAAAGAAAAATCTTAAGTAAATACTCAAATATGATCATTTTGCTATAAGAGAGCCTAGGCCAAGGGCCAGAGGGTGGCTCGTACACTAAAAGATTAACTTATGCCCTGACTGGTGTGGCTCAGTTGGTTAGGGGTAGGGGATATTCCACAAAGCAAGAGGTCACCAGTTCAATTCCCAGTCAGGGCACATGCTTGGCTAGTGGGCTTAGTCCCCCGTCAGGGTGCGTGAGAGGGGCAAATGATATGTTTCTTTCCTTCTCTTTCTCCCTTCCCTCCCCTATCTCTAAAAATAAATAAATAAAATCTTAAATAAAAAGATCAACTCAGTAGGCCTAGGTTTTCAAAACCTGCACATTCCAAAAAAGGTGTGGCCCTTGAACAACTTCTGAGAGAGAATCTGTAAATCCTTGTATTATATTGCCTGATAAGACTTCCTTTATCAGGGAAAGAGGCGTAAGGAAAAGGAGTAACTATTACTGGGTACAGTGCACATTTGTCAAGCAATGAAATGTTCTGAAATTGATCATGGTGAGAGTTGCACGACTCTTTGAATACACTAAAACCCACTGAGTTATATACTTTAGAAGGGTTAACTCTATAGTTGTTATTAAACAAAGAATCATGAGATCTTCCACATGACAAATAATCCAACAGAAATGGTAGTCATACCCTTCCTCCTCCTCTCCCCGTCAGACATCATCTTGGTTCCTGCATGTCCAATCTCTCTGAACACGACCCCCACTCAGCTCTCCACATGTCAGCATCACAGCCATGTTCCCCTCCAGGAGTGGAGGGCAGTAGCCTTTTACCTGTGTTTGTTTGATCAGCTGATGGAGCTCTGTGAGAAGTTCTGCAATGCGGGAATCAGCAGACACAAGGGCCATGGTACATGGGGCACCTGGGATGGAGGGGGAACAGAAGAGAGCCGGGTTAGTTGCTGTTATGGGTTAAATGGTGTCCTCAAAAAAGATACATCTCAGTCCTAACCCCTGGTACCTGTGAAAGTGACCTTACTTGGCAATAGGGTCTTTGCGGATATAATTAAGATGTATGTAAGGGGGGGGGGGGGCCTTAATCCAACATGCCTGGTGTCCTTTAAGAGGAGAAAAAAGAGACAGGCACACACAGAACAGGCCAGGTGGAGAGACACATACAGAGGGAAGACAGCCAGGGATGGAGGCAGAGACTGGCATTAGGCAGCTGCAAACCAAGGACCGCCAAGGAGTGCGGGCGGGCCACCACTAGAAGCTGGGAGAGAGGCGTAGCACAGAGCCTCCTTCTGAGCACCCAGAAGGAACTCGCCCTTGGTTTTGGAACCAAGCCAAGCCCTTGGTTTGGGAATTCTAGAACTGTGAGAGAATACATTTCTGCTGTTTTAAGCTACCCAGTTTGGGATAATTGTTACAGGAGCCCCAGGAAACTAATGTAGTGACCAGTAGTCCTGAAATTCTACCTCGACCCAATGACATCTGTAGTCAACATGTTCGACCAAATCAAGGAGCGCTCACTGGGTCAATCAGAAAAGCGGCATGCCCTAGCCCCGCGCTGCGGACAGCCGGTTTAAGCATTCTTGTCTCCATTTTAAAAAATCTGTAAAATGGGGATTCAAGTAAAATGTCATATAAGGAGTCTTTCTATGTCACAAAGCACTGTTACTTTTTTATGACAGAGGAAAGACACATTAACCAGTAAAAAAAAATAAAATCTGACTTAAGGAAAGACAAATGTAAAGTAAAATGAAATAAAAGGTAATTAGAAAAAGAATAGTAAGAGGTAATAAAAGAGTAATTACTATAATAGGCAAAAACGGATATATGCCTGAAAATAAAGGTAGGTTGAAAAACAGTAAGAGGAAAAATTTTAGGGTGCTGAAATTTTGTATGACACCTTATCTTCTTAGACGGGTTATTCAGTTAATACATCTCCTTACCCACAAAGGTCAGAGTCACATTGAACAGAGTAAGCCCCTCCATAATAATAAATTATGACTCCATGTATTTAAATATTCATATCTTAAAATCTATGCTTCTGTTTATTAAAAAAGTAATATTCAAACTAAGAACAGAGGAGGACTTCCTCAATCAGACACAGGGCATCTATGAACACCCACAACTAACATCACACTTACCAGTGAAAGACTGAAATCTTCCCCCACCCCCGGCCCCAGCCCTGCTAAGATCAGGAACAAGCCAACACTGTTCTGAAGAGTCTAGTCAGGGCAAATATGCAATAAAATGAAATAAAATAGTACAGATAGAAAGGGAAGAAGTAAAACTATATTTGCAGATGACATGACCTTGTAATAGAAAACCCTAACCCACTGAATCCACTGAACTGACTACTAGAACGAATACAAAGGTTAGAGCAGCAAGGTTGCGGGACACATGACGGGGCTTCCACCCCTGTCTCTCCCGTGACCCCATCACCTCTCATCACTGTCTGCGTCACATTTTATATTCTGGCAGTACTGAACTGTTCTGCTTTTGACCATACGCCATGTAATTTCCTATCTCCATGCCTTATGTTCACGCTGTTCCCTCTATCTGGGATGTCCTTCCCACAACCAGATCACCCCTGATACTCTGCCTGATTTAATTACTTATTCTCTAAGACCTGCTTACTACTGAGTCACCTACTCTACTAGTCCCAGTCTGGGTTAAATGACCTGTGTTTCCATAATACCCTTTGCATCTCTCCACCTCTGTGCCTACCAAATGACATTAAAATTCTTTGTGCGTATTTGTTTCCTCTCCTATCTCATCCAATCTCTGAGGGTAAGGATCACTTTATCTTCTGTACCTAGCACAGAGCTGGCACACAGTACCCACCATTCTTCCTTCTACTCCCATTCATTCTTCAACCCATCACAGTCTGGCTCTCCCTCAGTCCCCACTGATATGCCAGCTCCTGGAACCTTCCTCTGCACTGAACACCTGACCACACGCCGCTTATCAAGGCTCTGCTGTTTGCGGTTCCAGGCTTCAATCTCCCCTACTTCTCTAACCACCTGTGTAACCTTTCTGCTGTCCTCTTCTTCCACCCCAGTGGAAGATCACTCTTCTCATTCTCTAGGCACTTCCTCGTGATCCTCTTCTCATTCTCTAGGCACTTCCAAGAGGCCCCCTCAGACATCTCACACTTTCTGTCCTGCACTGCTCTGCCTTCTAAATGTGGGTTAATGGTGCCCATCACTGTCAGGCTGGCTTCCCAAGGGGCAATCCTATAGTCACTGATTCTTCCTTCTTGCTCATCTCCAACTGCCCATCTCCATGATCAATCTCCATTCCAGTTCTACTGATTTTGCCTCAGAAGTTTATCTCAAGTACAGCCCCCTCTCTTCCACCACACCTGCCACGGTCTTAATTTAGAACCTTATCATTGAGAATCTAAATCTCAATTTAGTCTGTCTCCTTGTGGGTGGACACAAAGCCAGTTTCCCTTAAGGGGAAAAACCCTTTGAGTAGGTAACAGATGCACATAGTAAAAAAATATTTGAACAATTCAAGTACAATACCTCCCACCCCTAGTGGAAACCACTATTGTATCTTGGGTATTTATTTCTCCAGTGATACCATATGTAACTACCAGAAAAACCTTTTGTCAATGGTAGCTGCAGAGACAGACAGACACATGAGATTGAGGTTGAAACGTCCAGCAAACCAAAGTGAAAAAGCTGACCCACATGTTCTGGGGGGGAAGGAGATCATATACCAAACCACACAGGGCTGAATCTGCAGCCAGCGGGCAGAAGTGTGAAAGGAGGGCCCTGTTTTTGAAAAGACATTTCTAGGCTCTCTAACACTCAGCCCTATACCAATTACCGGGTTCCCCAGTAAAGTGACTTTTAACATGCTTTCACCTCCCCTCATTTCCGTCCAATGTGAAATAAGTCTGAAGTGCTGAGATGAGTTACAGGATTCTGGAAGATCACTTGGCCTACTGGGTAGCGCCCTGCCCAGGAGAACCATCTCATTTTTTGACTTTACAACAAACTACTAACCTACTGCTATTTCCAGATCAAGTGAGTTATGACTTTATTTATTTATTTGAAATATGAAAATCTTATTTTATATATTTTTAAATATATTTTATTGATTATGCTATTACAGTTGTCCCATTTCTCCCCCATCATTCCCCTCCACCCTGCACACCCCCTCCCACCCACATTCCCCCCTTTAGTTCATGCCCATGTGTCATAAATTCTTTAGCTTCTACATTTCCCACACTATTCTTGCCCTCCCCCTATTTTCTACCCACGATCTATGCTACTCATTCTCTGTACCTTTTCCCCCTCCTCCTCCTCCCACGCCCCTGTTGCTAACCCTCTATATGATCTCCATTTCTGTGGTTCTGTTCCTGTTCTAGCTGTTTGCTTAGTTTGCTTTTGTTTTAGGTGTGGTTCTTAATAGCTGTGAGTTTGCTGTCTTTTCACTGTCATATTTTTTATCTTCTTTTTCTTAGATAAGTCCCTTTAACATTTCATAGAATAAGGGCTTGGTGATGATGAACTCCTTGAACTTGACCTTATCTGAGAAACACTTTATCTTCCCTTCCATTCTAAATGACAGCTTTGCTGGATAGAGCAATTTTGGATGTAGGTCCCTGCCTTTCAAGACTTCCAATACTTCTTTCCAGCCCCTTCTTGCCTGGAAGGTCTCTTTTGAGGAATCAGCTGACAGTCTAATGGGAACTCCTTTGGACATGACTGTCCCCTTATCCCTTGCTGCTTCTAGAATTCTCTGCTTCATTTTAATCTTGGCTAATGTAATTATGATGTGCCTTGGCGCATGTTCCTCCTTGGGTCCAACTTCTTTGGGACTCTCTGAGCTTCCTGGACTTCCTGGAAGTCTATTTCCTTTGCCAGATTGAGGAAGTTCTCCTGCATTATTTGTTCAAATAAGTTTTCCACGTGTTGCTCTTCTTCTTCCCCTTCTGGTACCCCTATAATTCGGATGTTGGGACGTTTAAAGATGTCCTGGAGGTTCCTAAGCCTCTCCTCATTTTTTTGAATTCTTGTTTCTTCCTTCTTTTCTGTTTGGTTGTTAGTTTCTTCCTTCTGGTCCACTCCATCAATTTGAGTCCCAGTTTTCCTCCCATCTCTATTGGTTCCCCATGAGTCTTCCTTCATTTCATGTATTGTAGCCTGCATTTTTTCATCTAATTTGTGAGCAAAATCAACCAATTCTGTGAGCATCCTGATCACCAGTGCTTTGAACTGTGCATCTGATAGGTTGGCTGTCTCTTCATGGCTTAGAGGAATTGGCTCTGGGGCTTTCATTTGTCCTTCGGTTTGAGCCATTTTTGGTGTTTGTTTTGTTTTGTTTTGTTTTGGTTTTGGTCTGATGGTGGCTGTTACGTAGTTAGGGGTGGAGCCTTAGGTGTTCCCCAGGGCGGGGCAGCCCAGTTGCTGGGTTGTGATGCTGTATATGGGGGCGGGGTCCAGGAGGAAACAATGGCGCCTGCTCCGTTCTCGCCTGGATTCCAGTCCCCTCTGCTGCTTCCCCTTCACCTGGATTATCTGCGCACACAAATGTGGGACCACCTGGTCAGCCAGCTGCCTTGTGCAGCCTCACTGGGTCTGCACAGTTGCCACCCCATGCCTGGGCTCTGCCAGCCGTCCGCACACTTGGGAACCGCCAGCCGCTGTTGTCTGCGTTCCCGGGTCCGTACCTCCACTTTTTCCTGCCGCGACTCTGCCCCTCTTACCTGTCTGGATGAATGGTTGTTGGACTTCCGTACAGTTCAATTTTCTATTAGCTCTGGTTGTTTTCTTGTTTCTAAATATTTGTTGTCCTTAATTTTGGTTGTGAGAGGAGGCACAGTATGTCCACCTACACCTCCATTTTGGCCTCCCCTTTTTTTTAAGCAAGCAAATGAAAATATTACATTCTCCCTGACCACCAGGACTAGTTCAGGAATAAATATGTGACCCAAGTCTGGCCAAAATCAATTTCAGATCTTTTGCTGGAGCTATCTGCAAAGAGGTACCCTCTTTCAGCTGTTGGTTAAGAGAGTAGCATGAAAGCCTGGAACTGATAGAGGCTTTTGCCTGCCTGAGAGAGAAACCAACATGGAGGAAAGCAGAGCTGAAAGACAGAAAATACTGGTGACATAGTTTAGTCTTCTGGAGATAGCCATGTCTGAAGCTGGTATACCCAGGATTCTTCAGTTAGAATCAATAAATACCTCTTTTCACTTAGGCTGGTGTTTGGGTTAGCTTTTTCATACCTGCAACTGAGAAGTTTGACTACTAAGATGTAATAGTTAGGAACAAAGGTTGCAGAATGAAAGCATATATTAATTGCTAAATACTCCGCCAAAAAAAAGCACTCTGGTCCCTACTAGCAACCTAGGTCTCATACAAATCCAAACATCCTATACTTTACAGTCTAAAACTAATTCTATAGGGCTTAAGACAACATAAGCAATGCTCTGAATCAAGGGGAAGCAAGGCATCTAAAACCCTACACTCAGATCCCATACCATCAATCTAGCTAGCATCAATAAGCATCTACATTCATCGCTTGGGTTTTTTAAAAAGTAAAGGAGAAAATGACACTTGTTTCCCCTAGTACCTACCATGCTTCTTACGGGAGCTTACACAGGTGATTCCCATTTAAACCTTATAGCAATTCTGTCCTGGCCAGGTAGCTCAGTCAGTTAGAGTGCGGCCCCAATATGCCAAGGTTGCAGAGGTTTGATCCCCAGTCAGGGCACACATAAGAATCAACCAATGAATGAATAAAAGGATGGAACAACAAATCAATGTCTCTCTCTCTCTCTCTCTCTCTCATACATAAATAAATACCTTCTAGCAATTCCATACACACACCCTTTTTGTATCTGGGAAAACTGAAGTTCAGATAGGTTATGCTGGGTAACACATGAAATACTGGTACTTAAGCTGGGATTCCATGACTGGAAACTCTAAAATCTACTCTCTTCCTTTTAATTTCCAGTTTGTTTGTCTTTAAAGAATTTATTTATTTATTTTAGAAAGGGGGGAAAGGAGGGAGAAAGAGAGGGAGAGAGACAGCAATGTGTGATGCCTCTCATCCTCTGCCAGGGCCCACAACCCAGGCATGTGCCCTAAGCAGGAACGGAACTGGCCACCCTTTGGTTTGCAGGCTCCATCCACTGAATCACACCAGCCAGGGCCAATTTCAAGTTTTGTCACAACTTCATATATTCAATAGCAAAAGAGATCAAGGATATAGTGAGCAAATAGAAGCATTTGTCTAAAGTAAACTGCCAATTATCTGTTAGGTTATTAGATTACACTGATGGTGACTTATTGTGGCAGCTGAGAAAAAGAGGTAGAAAAATAAAAGTAATAATGACAGCTATTCCTTACTAAGTATCTACCAATATGCTAAGCACTTTTATGTGGATTATCCTATGTAACCCTCCTAACAATACTGCAAAGTACATACTATTTAGTACTATGGAAGCTTGCATCTTGGAGAAATGAATGACTTTATCAAGGTAATGCAAGTAAAAAGTGGAAGATTCAAATCCAGAGTTGTCTGACTGTACAACCTAAGTCTCAAGGACTCAAACTGCCTTATTATCATCAACACCCCACTCTGTTGGTTTATGTTCACTATACTACCTTCTACTCCATGGATACAGTAAACACAAATCCTGACTGACAAAATATTTTTTCCAATGCAGATGATTCATCAAAAATCTAAATGAGATTCACTTTTTAAACCTTTGTAAGAATCTTTGTATACAAATTTGGAAATCAGGAAAAAAAAAAAAAAAACAAGGCCAGTGACTACCACATGTCTCAGCTGCCAGCTCCAGAAAGTTGGTCACTAAAAAACCTATGGACTGACAGTGGCTTGAGTGCGGACCTGTGAACCAACAAGTTGCTGGTTTGATTCCCAGTCAGGGCACATGCCTGGGTTGCAGGCCAGGTCCTCAGTAGGAGGCTCATGAGAGACAACCACACACTGATGTTTTTCTACCTCTCTTTCTCCTTCCCTTCTTCTCTCTAAAAATAAATACATAAAATCTTAAAAACAAACAAACAAAAAAAACCCCCTATGGACTGAGCCCTGGCTGCTGTGACTGGCTCAGTGGATTGAGCACTGGCCTGCGAACCAAAGGGTCACTGGTTTGATTCCCAGTCAGGGCATGTACCTGAGCTGCAGGCCAAGTCCCCAGTGTGGGTGTGTGCCAAAGACAACCACGCATTGATGTTTTTCTTCCTCTCTTTATTCTTACCTTCCCCTCTCTCAAAAACCAAATAAGTAAAATCTTAAAAACAAACAAACAAACAACTAATGCCTGAAATGCCCTTTAATCCTTCCTCTTCTTCCACTCTGGATTTTGCAAATTTATTCATCTTTTAGGGTCCAAATCAAATGGCGGCAATGTTAACGCTTTTACAGTAGTATTTGCCAACTTTTTCATACCATGGCACATAGAGAACATGATAATATTTGTATGGTACACTGGGGTAAAGAACAAAGCTGCTTACAGCCACCCAGGCTCCTCTTATCTGCTCCAATGCCAAGGGCAATCAAAACTTCCAAAGCAGCCCTGGCTCATGTGGCTCAGCAGATTGAGCTCCAGCCTGTGAACCAAAAGGTCACTGGTTCGATTCCCAGTCAGGGCATATGCCTGGGTTGCAGGCCAGGTCCCAAGTTGGGGGTGTGCATGAGGCAACTGATGTATCTCTCACACATCTGATGTTTCTCTCCCTCTCTTTCTCCCTCCCTTCCCCTCTCTCTAAAAATAAATAAAATATTTCAAACAAACTTCCAAAGCACCACACACAAACTTTCATTCTTGCACTTGTCACATATATACTGAAAGACTGTTTCACTTGCTTGTCTCTTCTGCCAGACTCTGAGCTCTCAGCAGAGTGGGATGCAGTTTTACTTATTTTCTATTTCCAGCAAACTAGCACAGGACCTGGCACCTACTAAGTCCTCAAAACAGTACTGAACTGAATCCTGCAAACCTCCTAAAACAGTCTTTCAAATTATAAACACAGCAACAATTCTGAAGCTGGGATATTCAATATCTTCTTCCTAAATCCAGAAAAAAAAATTAGCTGTTACCAACATATTCTAAGAGGGACTGTCTACTTCCACCTCTGGAAAAGAGGTACTTCCCCTTTACAAATTCACTCACTTAACAATATTTATCAAGTATCTACTCGATGGCAGGTATGTGGGATAGCAGTGAGACAGACAGTCTCTGCCCTGCTTTTAGAAAGATACAGAGACATTAAACAGTTCCATACTTATCTGTAGGTGAAATAAACACTCTAAAAAGGACACATAGGACAGAATACAGGTAAATAGATAAATTTCAGTAATGACAGAGTGTTAAAGAACTGAAACCACAAATTCTCAAGCAAAAAAGACCAACCAAGTGCCAAAGAGAATATCTACAATTAAACACCCAGTAGTGAAACTTCAGGGATAAATATGTGCTAACAGATTGATGGAGGATGAGGAGAGAGGAGAGGCAAAAGACATCAAGGATAACTCTGGGTGTTTGGCCCGAGAAACAGGACGAATGAGAAGACTGGGGAAGGTGAAGGGTAAAACTCAAAATGCCAGTCATTTAAGAGATGTGCCGTGAGAGCTGGATATACAATAATAAAAGCCTGGAGTTCAAGAAAGAGCACTAGGTTTGAAAATGGGAACTTGAGAGTTGTCGCAACAGATGGTATTTATATTTAAAGCCTTTAAATAGATAACTCCTGGGAAGTGAAAGCAGGGAAGAGATATGAGGCCTTGGGGCAGTACAACCATTAAAGGAAGAGAGTCAAGAACCAGCAAAGAGGCCGGAGAGAGCTACGGCTAAGGGCGAGAATGTTCTCCACAGCAAATGAACAACGTGTTTCAAGAAGGAGCAGTGATCAACTGCATCAAACGGAATTTGGGGACCTGGAGTTCACTGGTTGCTTTGACAAAGACCTATTTCAGCGGAGTGGTGTGGGCCGAGACTGGGCTGGGGCCGAGAGAGACTCGTTGGAGAAAAGGTACTGATGAGTAGACTGAAACTTTGGCCGCGAATGGGGGCAGAGTTGAGACAAGGCAATTGGAGGTATAATGAGGAAGAATGAGGTTGTTTTGTTAAGAGGAGCACATCTTGAGAATATAATAAAAACTGTCAGAGTTCAGAGACAATCCTCAACTCTCGCCTTCTCGCACCTGGGTTGAGTACCCCACTTTCGCCGGCCTCCCCAGAAATCTCTGCAGGTGGCTGCTTCCCAAGCTTGCGAAACCTGCCGGCGCAAGCGCAGACCCGAAAGGCCCGCCGGGGCCCTCCTTCCCCGAGCCCCGCCTCTCCTCAGGGAGATAAGCGTGCCAGTACCGCCTTTAGAGGAATGGAGAAATGGGGACGCAGTGGGAGGACCATCGCCCTCCGCTCCCGCCATTCCCCCAGGGTCTCACAAAACGACCCAACCCCACCTACCGATCCACAGGCTGAACAAGCTCGTTGCGTTGGAAACTGCGACGGAGGGCGTCGGCTCGCCCTTCGAATGCTTTTCAAAGCCTGTGGATAACAAAGAAATGGCTTTCGAAGATTCGCGGCACGTTGAGGACCGCGCTTTTTCCCATTTACGAGTTGAGTGGTAGCGCGGAGGACCCCCTCTACGCACGTGCCGTTCATCCAGCGTGACGTGCCGCGCTGCCCTTTGGGAAATGTAGTTTTTGCTTTACACACTTTCCAACTCTAAAGCTGAACCTTATTTTAACTAACCAGGGTCCTTGTAGATTTTCAGTATTCTTTCCTATTCCTCAAAGCTTCTGTAAGAGAATAATTTTTCTTTGTTATTAAATTTCTTGGGGTAACACTGGTTAAAAAGAATACTTTTTAAAAACTAAAAACAAGAATATTGTCGATTGAGGGGGAGCAATGGGTGTTTGAGAACTCTGCTTTCTGTTTCAACTTTGCTGCGAACCTAAACCTGCTCTGAAAAGAAGTCCATTTATTAAAAGCTTAAAATATTAAAAAAAACTAGAAAATCCATAGACCCAGAAACCGTGCTTTTAGCGAACTTCGCAGGAACATATTAAGGATGTGAGCAAATCCTTTAACTATGATGGTTTGTGTGATGGTATCTTATAGTTTCTTACATGACCCCTACCAAAGTTACGATTATATATTTATCAGTTTGGTTATTTGATACACTGGCCAACTCAGTGACGATAGGTTCATCTGTTTCATTCACCTTTGTATTCCTAGTACCTGGTAGAGTGTCTGGCACATAATATCGCCTCAATATTTTTGTGTTTATTAGAAGAATCTGAGACTTCAACATAAACTGTTTCAGCTCGAAACTTCACACATCATTTTCATCCATCAAACTTTCTTTTCCTTCTGTGGTGTCTATCTCAATGAATGGGGTGACCATTTAGTCAGCCTCACCTCTATATTCTGCATTTTATGAGACTTACGCCACTAGGAATTTCACGAAGTTTGCATTTGTAAAGGCCTCAGGAGCTATTTCTCCTCAATGTGAAATATGGACCTTAGTTGCTCCACAGGAGATATTTGGGACTCAAAATAATTTGTTTGAGTCTTTCTGTAATTTCTGTTGTTTCTGCAATAAAACTGTATCACTTGATTAATACTTTATTTATTTGTTCATTCATTTATTTATTTCATTGTTGTTCTATCACAGTTGCCCCAATTTTCCCCAGTTGCTCTGCCCTGCCCTGCCCACCCCTTCCATCCCTTCCCCCACAGTCAATCCCTACACTGTTGTCCACGTCCATGGGTCATGTATACTTGTTTTTTAACTAGGCTCTTCCCCTTCTTTCTTGCCTTACTCCCTTTCCCCTCCCCTCTAGTCCCTGTCAGTCTGTTTCTTGTTTCCATGCCTCTGGTTGTATTAAAAATATGGAAGCTCTACAAATTTGTGTGTCGTTCTTGTGCAGGGTCCATTCTAATGTTCTCTGCATCATTCCAGTTTTAGTATGTGTGCTGCCAAAGTGAGCACTACTTGATTAGTTTTTAAAAAGTGTTTTAGAGTATTGTCCGTATGTAAGGGGTAGCTCTGTCTTCACCTTCACATCCAAATTCCTCAAAAAGAATGTGAGTCCTCACTTTTCATTTTCTCACCTCCCACTCGGCAACAATGGTCCAATCCAGTACCTGGGAGTTAATCCTTGAAAACACCCTTTCCCTCCCCTTACATATTCAATTCATCACTAAGTGTCTGCAATATAAAAATAAGAACAGCTTGAGTTTGTTGGGCACTTACTATGTATGTATCAGGTACTGCTGAAATGCATTACATGTGTTCATTTGTATACCATAGCAGATCCACTTTTCATCTCTACCACATCCACCCTAGGAAAAGGTGCCTTTGCTTTTGGCAGAAGAAGTGCAGACTCTTTTTATTTTTTAAAATCCCGGATGCAGAGCTTGAATTACTCATTTTTAAAGAGACCTTCACCTGAGGATATTTATTTGAGAGAAAGAGAGAAAGAGATCAATTGGTTGCCTCCCATATGCACACGAACCAGGGATCAAACCCACAGCCTAGGTCCTAGGTATGTGCCCTGACCGGGTAGGGAATCAAACCTGTAACATTTTGGTGTACGGGACAACGCTCCAACCAACTGAGCCACCTGTCCAAGGGTCGTTTCTCACTTTATAGCACACTATCATCATTGGGTTCTGCAATGGCTTCTCTCTTGATTTATATGTTTATGGTCTCTTATCTCTTTCTTTCTGTCTTGCCAGCTTCCCTAGTGGTATGTGGGAGTGTCTTTGGAAAATATGTGTGTTGTTAGTACGCATGTATTTTTAATGTACCTAAGTGGTATTGTGCTATGAACCTCACTCTATTCCTTACTCTTTCCACTCAGCACCATGCTTTTAAGACCTGTCCTTGTTGCTGTGTGTATACTTAGTCTGTTACTTGGAACAACTGTGCAATATTTTGTAACATTTTAGTTATTCAGACCCGTGATGATGGACTTGTGACAATGAACACCCCATGCATGCTCCCTTGTGGCCTGTGTGGAGATTTTTCTGGGATGTATTGCAATATACCCACTAAGAGGACTGAATAATAGCCTCTTAAATTGTCTCCCCTCATCCATTCTGCCTGGGGAAACCTTAAAATGCAAGTGTGTTCATGTTCATCCTGCCCCAAAGCCTCCTCTTACAATCCATCTCCCCTTCCCAGTCTTCTTTGGGTCTCTCCTACCCGCCGCATCTCTCCTTTCCCACATGGCCTCCGCAAAGGCAGCCTGGAGTGCATTACCCTGCTCTTTCCCCCCACATCTCCTTCTCATCTTCAGATCCCCCTGCACCAAATCCCTCTGTTATAATCTTTCAAAGCAAGTGTAGATTTCCTGCCATTTTGACAATTTTACATTATGACATAATCTGACTTATGTCTGTCCTACCTCTCATGTATTATAAACTCCATGAAGTATCTTCAGTACTTTAGTATCTTTTAGTACTTTTATACCTTTAGTACTTAGCCTAGTGCCTGGCAGATAATATAAATATTGGTACACGAAAGAGTAAATGAAGATGTAATCTTTGCCCAGGGAGGGCTATTGAGGGGAGAGCATCTTGGTAGAGTGACTGCTATAGAATTTAGTCCACAGCTCTGCAGAACCGGAAATTCCATTTTGTCAGCAACATCTCAGGATGGATGACTCCTGATGCAGCTCGCCAGAGACTGAGGTATAAACCAGGAGCCTGTTGAGTCATATGGGAAGAGGTGGAACTATAGCTCTGACCAGAACTTCCTTGGTCTGGGCAGCACAATCTTTTCCTGAGAGAGCCACAGCATGGCAAAGAAATCTGGGACTTCCTGGTCTATTAAGTCTCATTGCTTCAGATCAGCACACTTGGAATGCTTTTCTGAAGAGCCTTGAAAAGTCACAGGGATCCCCATGGAAGTATTTTTGAGAGTATGAGGCAGAAGTTACATAACTTCCTAACAATCCTTTTACAAATCCTTCTTTTCACAGAGTTCCACTGCTGAGGGTAGTACTCACATCACTCCCTCCTCTTTACTTTCTCTCCCTTCAGAATTGGTTTTTTTGCATAGTAGCTTCAGGCACCCTCTACATAAAGCCAGCCACACTTCTCTCAGCATGTCCCTGTTCATGCCCACCCATCCTCCACCTGAGGAAAACAAAGAAGGCTCTCTTTTAGGATCAGACCTCCCACGGAAGGCAGGTGGGAAAAATTGTAACTATTTAAATTTAATGGTATTGTTCCTAATGCATACAACAAAAGCCATATCAGAAGGTGGCATAGTATGCATGGAACCCAGAAGAGGAAGTGGATAAAATAAATTAACTCTTAAAAATTGCAGCTTCTGTAAAGAACTTATGACACATGGACATGAACTAAAGGAGGGGGATGTGGGTGGGAGGGGGTGTGCAGGGTGGAGGGAAATGATGGGGGAGAAATGGGACAACTGTAATAGCATAATCAATAAAATATATTAAAAAAAGAAGTACAAAAAAAATTGCAGCTTCTGGCCAAGATGGAGGCATTGGTAGATATGCTTTGCTTCCTTGCACAGACAAAAGAACAACCAATTTAAAAGCAAAAAACAACCAGAACTTCCAAAAAAAAATCAAACTGTATGCAAGTCTGACAACCAAGGAGTTAAAGAAACATTCATCCAGACTGGTAGGAGGGGCAGAGATGGGAACTTGGAGTGGTGAGGATGCGCAACAAGGCAGTGGCTGGCACACCAGGATATCCCGCATTTGCATATCAATAAGCTGGAGGAAACAACTGGGGAGCAAAACAGACCACGTATCCCAGGGTTCCAGCACAGGAAACTAAAGCCTCCAAACCTCTGGCTGTAAAAATTTCAGGGGGTTGCCTTGGTGGGAGAAACTCCCAATCACGGGAGAGTCTATTGGAAGGGCCTATAGTATCCTAGAATGTACACAAAGCCACCCACTCAGGAATCAGCACCTGAAAGTGCACAATCTCAATCTGCTTGTGGGAAGCAAGAGAAGTGACTGAAAATGGGGCAAGAGCCAAGCAAGCGCCACTGTTCCCTCTCTGACCCCTCCTCCACATATAGCGCCACAACACAGTGAAGTGGGTTGCCCACCCTGGCGAATACCTAAGGCTCTTCCCCTGACAATGTAACAGGTGCACTAAGACAAAAAAATATTGTCCAAATGAAAGAACAAATCAAAACTCCAGAAAAAAACAAGAGACCAGGAAATAGCCAACCTATCAGACGCAGAGTTCAAAACGCTGGTAATCAGGATGCTCACAGAAATGACTGAGTACAGTCACAAAATAAAGGAAGAAGTGAAGGCCACCCAAAATGAAATAAAGCAAAACATACAGGGAACGAACAGAGAAGGGAAGGGCATTGGGACTCAGATCAATGATTTGGAACAGAACGAAGAAGTAAACATTCAAACAGAATAGAATGAAGAAACAAGAATTCAAAAAATGAGGAAAGTCTTAGGAACCTCTGGGGCAACTTTAAATGTTTCAATATCTGAATAATAGGGTACCAGAAGGAGAAGAGAAGAGGAAGAACAAGAAATTGAAAACTTATTTGAAAAAATAATGAAGGAAGACTTCCCCAATTTTGTGAAGGAACTAGACATGCAAGTCCAGGAAGCTCAGAGAGTCCCAAAGAAGTTGGATTCAAGGACAAATACACCAAGATACATCACAATTAAATGACCCAAGATTAAAGATAAGGAGAGAATCTTAAAAGCAGCAAGAGAAAAAGAGACAGTCACCTACAAAGGAGTTCCCATATGAATGTCAACTGATTTCTCAAAAAGAAACCTTACAGGCAAGAAGGGGCTGGAAAGAAGTATTCCATGACATGAAAGGCAAGGATCTACACCCAAGATTGCTCCATCCAGAAAAGCTACCATTTAGAATGGAAGGGCAGAAAAAGTGCTTCCCAGATAAGGTAAAGTTACAGGAGTTCATCACTGTCAACCCATTATTACATGAAATGTTAAAGGGACTTATCTAAGAAAAAGAAGAAGACCAAAACTATGTATGGTAATATAACAACAAACTCACAACTATCAAGAACTGAGCCTAAAAACAAACTAAGCAAACAACTAGAACAGGAACAGAATCACAGAAATGGAGATCACATGGAGGGTTATCAGTGGGGAGGTGGAGGGGGAACAATAGGGGAAAAGTTACAGGGAATAAGTAGCATACTTAGTAGGCACAAAATGGACAGGTGGAGGTTAAGAACAGTATAGGATCCCTGGCTGGTGTAGCTCAGTAGATTGAGTGTGGGCTGCGAACCAAAGGGTCAGCGGTTTGATTCCCAGTCAGGGCACATGCCTGGGTTGTGGGCCAGGTCCCCACTGGGGACCAACTGAGAGGCAACCACACATTGATATTTCTCTCCCTCTCTTTCTCCCTCCCTTTCCCTCTATAAAAATAAATAAATAAAATCTTAAAAAAAGAGAGAGAGAATGGTATAGGAAATGAAGAAGCCAAGGAACTTATATATGTATGACCCATGGACATGAATTAAGTGGGGTGGTATTGGAAGGGGGAAATGCAGAGTGGAGGGGGATAAAGGGGAGAAACAAATGGGACAATTGTAATAGCATAATCAATAAGATATACTTAAAAATTGCCTTTTCCACCTAATTCTAAAATGGGTATACACTGTTGAAAAGTCAAACATTACAGAGATCTAACATCCGTAATGGAGAAAGTAAAAGTTCTTTACAACCCTAGTCTAGGATATAACCAGAATTCTCCACAGATGTTTAGTGAGAGTTTTGGTACACATCCCATTGCCCTCCCCTCACAGCTGTGCCCCACTTTCCCACCACCCACTCAACCTGCAAGGAGCTAGTCATCCCTAGCAAGAGATTATTTGAATGGATTTTCCTCTGTAAGAATGGAGTAATTTTCAGATTGAATAAACCATGAAGGAGCACTCAGAGATCACCCTGACAGATCCCAACAATACTCTTGACATTCCTCAGGATGCCACCTTTGAAGACCAGTCCTCCACAGGGAGCTCCAGGAGCATACCATCATCCAGGTGTGGTCTACTGAAAATCAACTAGAGCATATGAAACCTGGATTGACGTTTATACAGTCAAAGATTATCCAGGAAACCTTCATCAAAAATTAGTGATAAAAAAGTCCTGGCTGGATAGCTCAGTTGGTTAGAGCATCATCCTGGTACTGCAAGATTGCAGGTTTGATCCCCAGTCAAGAATCACCAATGGACTTCCGGCCAAGATGGAGGCATAGGTGGACACACTGTGCCTTCTTGCACAACCAAAATTAAGGAGAACAAAGATTTAGAAACAAGAAAACAATCAGAACTAATAGAAAAATTGAACTGTGCAGAAGTCCAACAACCGTTCATCCAGACTGGTATGAGGGGAGGAGTTGCGGCAGGAAAAAGTGGAGTTTGGCAGACCCAGGTGTGCAGGCAGCAGCAGCAAGCAGATCCCAGGCGCACAGGTGGCGGCTAGTGGACCCCTGGGCACAGGGTGGCAACGGAGCAGGCCCAGTGGGGCCGAGCAAGGCAGCTGGCTGACCAGGTGGTCCCACATTCGTGCACAGATAATCCAGGCAAAGGGGAAGCGGCGGAAGGGACTGGAATCCGAGAGAGAGTGGAGCAAGCACCATTGTTCCCTCTCGGACCCCACCCCCACATACAACATCACTACCCAGCTACGAGGCTGCCCTGCCCTGGTGAACACCTAAGGCTCTGCCCCTCACTACAGAACAGCCCTGACCAGACCAAATATTTGTATCTTCTTCAATTTCTTTTTTCAGTGTCTTATAATTTTTCAAGTACAGGTCTTTTATGTCCTTGGCAGAAAAAAGTTGGAGGAATCATGCTACCTGATATCAAACTATACTACAAAGCCATAGTAATCGAAATAACATGGTACAGTCATAAAAATAGACACATGAATCAATGGAATGGAATAGAGTGCCCAGAAATAAACCCACACCTTTATAGTCAATTAATATTCAACAAAGGAAACAATCACATACAATGGGGTAAAGATAGTGTATTCAATAAATGGCGAGGAGAAAATTGGACAGATATATGCAAAAAAAAAAATGAAATTAGACCACCTTGTTACACCAGATGCAAAATAAACTCAAAATAGATTAAAGACTTACATGTAAGACTCAAAACTATAAAAATCCTAGAAGAAAACACAAGCAATAAAATCTTGGATATTTCTTGTAGCAATATTATTTTCTGATATATTGTTTTGGAACAAGAGAAACAAAAGAAAAAATAAACAAATGGTACTACACTAAACTAAAAAAAATTTGCATAGTAAAGGAAACCATCAACAAAATAAAAAGATGAGCCATCAAATGGGAGAACATATTCACTAATGATACATCTAAAAAGGGGTTAATATTCAAAATTTATAAAGAACTTATACAACTCAACACCAAAAAACAAATAATCCAATCTTAAAAAATGGGCAAAGGAGCCCTGACTGGTGTGGCTCAGTGGATTGAGTGCCGGCCTATGGACAGAAAAGTTGCTGGTTTGATTCCCAGTCAGGGCACATGCCTGGGTTGTGGGCCAGGTCCCTAGTTGGGGGTGTGAGAGAGGCAACCAATTGCTGTTTCTCTCACACATCATGTTTCTCTCTCCCCTTTCCCCTCTCTCTAAAAATAAATAAGTAAAATCTTTTTTTTGAAAAATGAGCAAAATACCTATATAAATACTTCTCCAAAGAGAACATACAGAGGGCCAATAGCCATATGAAAAGATATTCAACATCATTAATCATCAGAGAAATGAAAATTAAAAGCACAATAAGATATCACCTCCCACATGTCAAAAAGAGTATTATCAATAAATCAACAAACAATAAGTGTTGGTGAAAATGCAGAGAAAAAGGAACCCTCATGCACTGTTGGTGGGAGTGCAAATTGGTGCAGCCACTGTGGAAAACAGTATGGAATTTCCTAAAAAAATTAAAATTGAACTGCCTTATGACCCAGTGATTCCACTTCTGGTAATATAACTGAAGAAACCCAAAACACTGATTCAAAAGAATACATGCACCCCTAGATTTGGAAGCAGCCCAAGTGTCCAAGAGTGGATGAGTGGATAAAAAAAGCAGTGGTACATTCACACAGTGGAATACTATTCGGCCATAAAAAGAAGGAGAAATCTTACCTTTTGTGACAGCATGGATGGACCTGAAGAGAATTATGCTAAGTGAAAGAAACCAGTCAGAGGAAGACAAACACCTTATAATTTCACTTATACATGGAATCTAATGGATAAAATTAATGAATAAACAAAATAGAAACAGAGAACAAACTGACAGCTGTTACAGGGGAGGGGGCTGGGTGAAAAAGCTGAAAGGATTAAGCAAAAAACCAAATCCCCCCAAACTCTCAGACACAGACAATAGTCATTACCAGAGGCAAAGTGGGTGAGGGGAGCAGGAAGGCTAAAGGAGGATGAATGGTGATGGAAGGAGACTTGACTTTGGGTGGTGAATGCACAATACAGTCCCCACATGATGTGTTGTAGAATTGTGCACCTGAATCCTATATAAGTTTATTAACAAATGTCACCCCAAAAAATTAATAGAAATTTTAAGAAAATGGGAACAACAGAAAGAAAAAAAAAAAAAGGAAAAGAGCATTTTTTTCACCAGAGCCACCAGCAAGTCTTCAAGGTGATTCTCATTGGACCAGTTCAGGTCATGCGTCCATTGTTAAAGCAATTTCCATAACCAATGAATGAAACACTCTGATTGGCCAGTTCTGGGTCATGCGATCACCCCTGGAGAGAGTGCAGGGAAGTGGCGGGTAGGGCTGCTCTATACCTGTGGGCATGGACTTAATGGCTCCCCATGGGAAAATAGAAGTGCTGTTACCAGAAAAAGCAAAAAGCATGGAATCTATTATACCTTATACCTACTTTCACTTGTTTTCACTGTGGGGCAGGGAACTGAGGTGTAGAGGTGGACATGAAGAGGGACCTGGTTTTTGGAGTTGGGTGCAAGAGAGGATTTTGCCCCAGGGCAAGATTTTATTTTTTCTTTTTTTGAGTATGAGGTAGAAGGTGAGACCAACCACATTAAGCCTAAAGCTCCTCAGATTCTTAGGTAACCTAGATTCTCAGTGACAATTTGTCAGCACAGGCTACTTGTCACTGGTGGGCTTTCTGAGGAGCAGACTGGGAAGGAGATTAACCTTCAAGAAGTTTACTAGGGAGTTCTTTGGATTGGAAGAGAAAAGGAAGGGGAGGGAAAGGGAAAGCAAGCAAGAAGCAGTGGCCGGGAGGTAAAGTTTCACTGTGATGTAGTTCAGTTGGGGCCTCAGCCAGCCTGGTGGCAAGTTTTGAAGCTAGGACAGCCTTTCAGAGTTTCCTGAGTAGCAGCAAGGGGAAGGGCCTTCACAGCCCGTGTAGGTCAGGCATGGATGCAGCCTTCCCTGGGAGATGTGGCCCTGGGAGAGACAGCTCTCCATAGCTGCTGCACTCCCTGAAGTGGCCTGGCATTGGGAGAGTGAGTCTTTCATTCCTGCAGGGGCATCTGGGCAGCATATCAAAGGGTCCACCACACAAACTTTCAGCCTCAGACTGAGAGTGAGGCAGTCTAGAAGTCTATAGAAAGAGACTGTTGCCTTCACCTCCATCACTTACTCAGCAATCTCTCCGTGTCCCAGTTTTCTTACCTGTAAATGGGGATTATGGTATTACCTGTTCACAGGTTGTTAAAAAGAACAAATAGAGGACTTCCAGCCAAGAGGGAGGCATAGGTAGACACACCGTGCCTCCTCATACAACCAAAAGAAGGAAAACATCAATTTAAAAACAAAATACAACCAGAACTGACAGAAAATTGAACTGTATGGAAGTCTGACAACAAAGGAGTTAAAGAAGAAACATTCATCCAGACCAGTAGGAGGGGTGGAGATGGGCAGCCAGGTGGAGAGGACTCGTAGCAAAGTGGCAGCTGGCGACCTGGCAAGGCGCAGCTGGTGGAGTGGTGGTCCCACATTCACATGCAGATAAACTGGGAGGAACAACTGGGGAACGAGACAGACCAAGCAACCCAGGGTTCCAGAGCAGGAAAATAAAGCCTCAAACCTCTGATTGAAAACACCAGTGGGTGTTGAGGCTGCAGTGGGAGAAACTCCCATCCTCACAGGAAAGTTTGTTGGAGAGACCCACAGGGTCTTAGAACATACACAAGCCCACCCACCTGGGAATCAGCACCAGAAGGGCCCAATTTGATTATGGGTGGTGGGGGAAGTGACTGAAAACTGGCAGAGTGCAGCAAGCACCACTCTTTCCTCTTGGACCCCTCCCCCACATACAGCATCACAACACAGCAACATGGGTTGCCCCACCTTGGTGAAAACCTAAGGCTCTACCCCTTACTATGTAACAGGTGCACCGAGACCAAAAAAAAAAAAAAAAAAAAAAGGCCCAAATGAAAGAACAGGCCCAAATGAAAAAGGCCCAAATGAAAGAACAAACAAGAAAAAATGGCCCAAATGAAAGAACAGGCCCAAAAGCTCCAGTAAAAATACAACTAAGCGATGAAGAGATAGCCAACCTATCAGATGCACAGTTCAAAACACTGGTAATCAGGATGCTCACAGAATTGGTTGAATTTGGTTGCAAATTAGATGAAAAAATGAAGGCCATGCTAAGTGAAATAAAGGAGAATGTACAGGGAACCAACAGTCATGGAAAGGAAACTGGGACTCAAATCAACAGTGTGGACTAGAAGGAAGAAAGAAACATTCAACCAGAAAAAAATGAAGAAACAAGAATTCAAAAAAAAAAAAAAATGAGGAGAGGCTTAGGAACCTCCAGGACATCTTTAAATGTTCCAACATCTGAATCATAAGGGTAATGGAAGAAGAGGAAGAGCAAGAAATTGAAAACTTATTTGAACAAATAATGAAGAAGAGCTTCCCCAATCTGGCAAAGGAAATAGACTTCCAGGAAGTCCAGGAAGCTCAGAGAGTCCCCAAGAAGTTGGACCCAAGGAGGAACACACCAAGGCACATCGTAATTACATTAGCCAAGATTCAAATGAAGGAGAGAATTCTAGAAGCAGCAAGAGAAAAGGAGATAGTTACCTACAAAGGAGTTTACATAAAACTGTCAGCTGATTTCTCAAAAGAGACCTTGCAAGCAAGAAGGGGCTGGAAAGAAGTATTCAAAGTTGTGAAAGGCAAGGACCTACATCTAAGATTGCTCTATCCAGCAAAGCTTTTATTTAGAATGGAAGGGAAGATAAAGTGCTTCTCAGATAAGGTCAAGTTAAAGGAGTTCATCATTACCAAGCCCTTATTATATGAAATGTTAAAGGGACTTATCTAAGAAAAGATAAAAAATATGAACAGTAAAATGACAACAAACTCACAGTTAGTAACGACCACACCTAAAAGAAAAGCAAACTAAGCAAACAAGTAGAACAGGAACAGAAACACAGAAATGGAGACCATATGGAGGGTTAGCAACAGGGAAGTGGGAGGGGGAGAGAGGGGAAAGGTACAGAGAATAAGTAGCATAGACAGTAGAGAGAAAATGGACAGGGGAGGGCAAGAATAGTGTGGGAAATGTAGAAGCTAAAGAACTTATGACACATGGATATGAACTAAAGGGGGGAATGTGGGTGGGAGGGGGTGTGTAAGGTGGAGGGGAAATGGGACAACTGTAATAGCATAATCAATAAAATATATTTTAAAAAGAGCAAATAATAGTCATAAGGCATAAAGTGCCTTAATAATAATTTAATAATTATTTTAGAAAGAGACTGGAAATTCAATCACACCAAGCTTATTATGAAGTTTGAATTTTAACTGAATATTTCTGAGAGTCCTGTGGAGAGGTCCTATCACACAGTATAACAGTGTATTATTCCTCAATAGATCATCAATAGGTATATTATAATTATTTCAAGTCTCCCCTGTAGAACTTCCTGGGCAGCAGGTTCTCCCATCCCTCTCTCCTCCCAGTGACCATACCTTTCTGCTCCCTTCTTTGGGATATGCAGGATCGCTCTCTTCTTAGCATTAAACCTGGCTCTCGTCTGTGGTTTCCTTCTACTCTGCACCTATACCCTGGGGCCAAATAGTAAATATTTAGGTCATACTGCCTTTGTGGCAACTACTCAGCTCTGCCCTTGTAGTGAGAAAGCAGCCAACGACAATCGTAAATGACTAGTATGGCTGTTGTTTCAATAAAACTTTATTTACAAAAACAGAAGGGCCAGATTTTGCCCACAAGCTATAGTTTGCCATCCTCCCTGCTGTACTCCACAGTGATTTTAACAAACTCTTTCCTTAACAAAGTTAGTCTTGCCTTACGGCAAGTCAGCTGCTAAGAAGATACTTTTCCCTTATCAGTATCCCTATTGTTATTACTTTTCTTAAACCCCAAACCACCTAACTTCTAGACTAGTGCTCTGGCAAACTGAAACATAACTAGAAGCCACAGTGAATTCTCTTTATCATCTATATTTTAGGATTCAGGAATATTAGAGATGGAAGTGTCCTCAACATCAAACATTCTTTCCACAGGCGAGAAATGTGAAATTGGAGAGGGTTTTTAGTTCTGCCAAGGACACACCAACAGGAAATAATAGAGATGAAATTCAAAACCAGGTTTCCTAACTCTTAGATGTCTACTGTGTCTAGTACAGATTCATAACCATGGCTGATTTTTGGAGTGTTTACCAATGCTGTTAACTCAGCCTGTGTAACCTTATTCTATCCTCACAACACCTCAACAAAGTTGCTGTTATTTTCCAGTTTACTCAGTGGGAAAACTGAGTCTCAGAAAAGCCTGGTGACCTGTTCAAAGCCAGGTAAATGGTAGAGAAGAGACCTGGGCTCAGAGTCTGAGGTCAAAGCTCAGGTGTCTGACTACTGTGTCATGTCAGTTCATTGTACTGCTTCTCTGTCCTAGAGTGTGTCAGAGGTCACTTGACTGACTTTTATGTCCTATTCTAGTAATTTTTTTTCTTTTCTTGTCCCAGAGCACTTTCTGAATCTTCTTATTGCACAGGGAGCTGCTAGGGAGTTTTCCAGGCTCAGTAGTCACTCACCTGGAGCCTCCAGCCTTAAGAGCTTCCCCTCACCCTACAGCAATTCCTCAACCCTATTTAGGTCACGGATGGCCAACCCTGGACTGATTTGTCCCATCTGATGTAGTTTGTCTTGGGATTGCCCAGAGCTGTCTCAGGGAAAAATCCTGTGGAAGAAGCTTTGAGATAAGGAGTGAAAGAGATCTGGGCCAGCCAGGATCCAGTGAGACATGCAGGATGCTTTCCTTTTTGGCCCTGCCCTTATTCCCCTTTGGGTCATCTACCTTCCTATGGAGATATGAGATGCTTTGTGACAACATCTGATTTTCATCTTTCCCTGGATATTAGCTCAAAATCTTGACATGTTAGATTGGAAGGAAGAAAGAGAGGACAGGAATGGGGGTGAGGAAAGGAGAGGGGTATAGAGAAAAAGAAAAGAAAGATGAGAAAAAGAAAGATTAAAGCAGCAACTGAGAAAGAAAAAGTGGAAAAAGGAAGATGGGATGGAGGTAGGGGGAGAGATAGAAAGAATTAGAGGAGAGAAAAAAGAGAAAAGGCGAAAGGAAAGAGGGCAGGAGGAAAGGAGAAGAAAAGAAGGAGATCAATGAAAATAGAAACTGATAAAGAAAAATGATGGAAGATAGGAAGGATGAGAGAGAGGGAGGAAGGAGAAAACATTATTATTCCCTGGCTTATTTTGCTTAGCATGATGCTCTCAAGGTCCATCCATGCTGTTGCAAAGGGTAGGAGCTCCTTCTTTCTTTCTGCTGCATAGAATTCCATTGTGTAAATGTACCAGGTAGTGAAAGACAAATACCATATGGTCTCACCTTTAACAGGAATCTAATCAACAAAACAAACAAACAAACAAGCATAATATAACCAAAGACATTGAAATTGAGAACAGGCTGAAAGTCATCAGAGGGGAGAGGGGAGGGAATTGCAGGGGAAAAGGGGAAGGGTTTACAGGAACAAGTATAAAGGACACATGGACAAAAACTATGGGGGGAGGAAATGGGAGGGAGGAGGGGAGGGCTGGGGTGGTGGGTTGGGGTGGGAGTAAAAGACAGAAAACTGTACAAGATCAACAATTAAAATAAAAATTGGAAAAAAAGAAAAGAAAAGAAAAGAGAAACATTATTATTCCCATAACTGGACAGATAGATAGTAACAAAATCAAGCAGAAAATTGGATTTTAGGAAGGAAATAAAAGGTCCCCATCTCACCCCTTGAACAGGACCTCTATACAAGCTCAAGAATGGTTGATGATGGGAACCCATACCTTTAGGGGAGATCTATGACCTACTCAAAGTTCTGCCTCTCCTCTCTCTACTCCATCCCTTCTCCTTGTGGCTTATATGAAGCAATCATAATATTCAGCCAATATATTTCAGCTGAATAAACAATGCCTTACTATGACTACAATGAAATCATCAACTTTTGTCTTTTTTAGGATGAGATAAAGCTGGATCACCTGTCATTTTCTCTGTCCTTGTCTAGTAAAAGCCTTTAAACACACTCAGAATCAAGAAGTAATGTTTGCCAAGTATCTGTGCATCACTTCCCTGGACAATCTAGAGGAGGCCCAGACTGACTTGGGTATGTGTTGATGGCATGTGGTGTCCCAGAATTACTGCTATTATTCACAGATAGAAGGTGGAGCTTACTCTGGAGAAGGGCAGTCTCCTCACTTACTCGCAATATTATTTCAACATCAGATTCAAGTTGTGAAATGACAGAAGTGGTGGTCATTATATCACATGATAGAGTCCTGACTTTATCTGGAGAGTAAAGAACTCAGTGAATGATTAACTTTTCTTTTAATCCTCACCCAAGGACATGTCTATTTATTTTAGAGGGAGAGGAAGGGGAGGGGAGAGAGAGAGAGAGAGAGAGAGAGAGAGAGAGAGAGAGAGAGAGAGAGAGAGAGAGAGAGAGAGAGAGAGAAGAAACAGACATCAGTGTGATGGAGAAACATTGATTGGTTGTTATAGCAGCCCTAGCAGACAAATGCACCTACCCATTGGCTATTCCTCAGCACCTTCTGCACACCACATTGCTCCTTGCTAAAAAAGAACCCTGATTTTGTTCAGAACCAGAGTGAGCTTACCACTCAGACATGAATTACAATGAGATTAAGCTGATCCTTTTCCTTTTCTCTTAAATTAAGCTAATTAGAAAGTTTCGGTTTGCTAATTCTACATCTTCTATTCCTTCATGGTAGAGTATATTTCTTTTTATAAATTTTTTTATTTGCTTATTCTTAGAGAGAGTAGGAGGGAGGGAGAGAGAAAGAGAGGGAGAGAAACATCGATGTGCAAGAGAAACAGCAATCGTTTGCCTAACCAGGGACCAGCCGCAACCCAGGCATTTGTGCGGACGCAGGAATCGAACCGGTGACCTTTGGCTTTGCAGAATAGCACCAAACCAACTGAATTACACTGGTCAAGGCTAGAGTATATTTCTTACTCAGCAAATATTCACACTCTGCTCACCTGCCTGCTCCCTACCTCTACTCAAGGCAGGAATATAGTTCTTCACTCTGTGAAGTCAAGCTTGGTCCTTTAACTTGCTTTGGCCAATAGAACATTAATAAGAATGATGCAAACAGCAGTTTTAAACATGCTTATGTGGTTTGACTTGCTTTTTGGTGCTTTTGCCATTCATCACAAGAAGAACATTGTCTAGAGAACTGCTGGTCCCGGAAAAAAAGGCCCATGAAGCAGACATAACCCCAACCCACAGCCTGACACCGAGCCTCCCAGACAATGTGCAGATGTGTAGAGAGAATGAAATGTGTGTTGGGGTAAGCCACTGAGACAAGAGGGTTGTTTGATATGCAACATCATTATAGCAAAAAGGAACCGACAAAAGCTTAATTCCCCTTTTTAGCAAAACAAGACCAAGATTAGTCTCAAATAATTGTCAGGCAACCATATCCTAATGGGATTTAAACAAATAACAATGTGTGTTTTCATTGTATTCATTTTTTGTTTTTTCCATTGTAGCAATTAAAATTAATTTTTAAATTATAGTAGTGGTACAGTTTCATTTGGATGATTAATATTTTTTGTTTATGTTTAATTTTTCAGGGAATCAAAGTTAAGAAAAAAATTGAGTAAATAAGACTATAGGTAACAGTTGGTTAGAGCGAAAAATTGAAAAGAAGTCAAGAAAATGAAGGTGAAGCATGCATGGCTAGAGTTTGAGAAACACCAGAGAAGAATGGGGCAAAATCACAGAAGAGAAGGGAAGGGTTGGGACCAAAATGAGACTCTGAAAGAAAAGACAAGTTGTGTCATTTCAACTAAGAGGGAGTAGCTAAGGATCGAAGAGAAAAGTACCTGCTAAACTTCGGAGTTGAAGGCTATGAGTTCGAGTGCTAGTTCTGTTACTCCAGGGGAGTGCCTGGCTCACTCTGCGTCCTGGTTTCCTCATTTGGCAAATGAGAGCGCCATTATCATAGGATGTTGTAGCGATTCATAGAGATTATGCCTGTGGAAGCAGCTGGCAGGGTTCAGGCAGACAATTAGGAAGAAATTAACATTTGAGAAGCACAGGTGTGAGGGCAGAGATAGGGACAAAAGAATAAACGCCGCCTCCGCCATCAGAGGTGCGTTCAGGGTGGGCACTGCAAAGTGGTGTGTGCACTCTGAGCAGAAATAACCTCTGATGTAGTTTTCAGTACCTTTGCTAAAACGTCAGTCCACTGAGATAGCCAGTCTGCCCACAGGAGAGATAGAAGGCAGGAGTGAGCAGAGAAGGAGCGATTGCTCAGAAGAGCAGGGGTGTTTGTAGAAACGAAGACTGGGTTGTCACCAAGCAAGGGCTGGCCGCCCAATGCTCATGAAAGCCAATACCATGGCACCAGCTTTTGAGAAAAGAAAAAAGCTTTATTGTGAAGTTGGCCGGCAAAGAGCAGGAGACTATCCTGGGTTCCACCTCCCTGATCCAGGCTTTGAGGCGTGATTTAAGAGGTCAGCACTGGATCTTCCTGGATGATGGACCCTGAAAGTGCTCCAGCATTCAGGTTCTGGTCATGTCCCTGTCCTTTGGTTCTGTGTGTGTTGCGGGGGGATGTGGACTTTCGTTCCAAGTATAATTGGCAACATGTTTTCCTCTCCTACATGACTTGAAGTTTTGTTCTGTTGTCTTTGAAAAATAACTCAGTATTTTTTAGGAAATAAGATAGGGCCAGTCTGAGCTGGTTCTGTGGTTACAGAGCCATGACTTTTTTTTTGTCATTCTTTTCTACCCACTGATGGGTACCATTCCATCTCCCACATCTGCCCAGGGTCTTGCTACTCTAAAAAGGAGAGGGTTCCAGGATAAGAGCCCCTTGGGGCTGTGAGCTGAATACAGTCCACACTCTGCAGTTGGTTTGGGAGGTTCAGATTCCCCCACAAGCGTCACAGATGATATTACAGAATGTGGTATCTGAGACCAGTAAAGCAGAAAGGGCCCTACAGATATAACAGTGGAAAATTGTAACAGTGGGGAATTGTAACCCATCCCACCATTCTTTTGACATTGTTTCTGTAAGAGCCGACTCTGACTGATATGCAGCTTCTAGACCAGGGGTGTCAAACTCATTTTCACCAGGAGCCACATCAGCCTCTCGGTTGCCTTCCAAGGGCCGAATGTAATTTTAGGACTGTATAAATGTAACTACTTAACTACTCCTTAACAGTTAAGCAAGAGCTTGGTGTTGCCGCTGGGTAGAAACAAGGTGCCAGGCCAGATGAAACAAGGCCAGATTCAGCCCGCCAGCCTTGTGTTTGTCACCTGCGTTCTGGATAAACAGTATGTTTGTACAAGAATTCCAGGAACTAATGTCAAAAGATACAGACCCCCAACCTCCAGGCATCCCAGCTCTGGGAGATTCAACTGTGGAGCCAGGATGATATGAAGCCGGGATGATGCACACTGGACTGTCACTTGCCTCGTAAGAATGGACTGTGCTTGTCCACACGTAGAGAAATTTTCAACCCCCTCCCTTGATCTCTTTGTCCTGTTCCCCCTCTCTCCTTGTAAAATACAAACAAACAAACAAAAACCCTCTGTCTCTACTGAGAGGGGAAGATGGGCTTTGTGACACTAATCCCCCATTTTCCACAAAATGGGCTTTGAGACGTGAGTCCCCCAACTTCCCAGAAGATGGGCTGTGAGACACCAATTCCTCATATTCCAGGTGGCAGGCACCTAAAAAATAAATCACTTTCCTTTACAATAATAGCACCTGCCTCTTAAGAACTGACATGTATTGGCTTTCATAGCTGGCAGGCAGATGGACCTGCTTTCAGTGGTACACACAGCACCATCCTGAAACACCATCTTGTTGTTTCCTTTTATCATGTAAATGTTATTTACCTTTGCAAATGGATACTACCAAAGGTGTTCTGAAAACTGTTCATGGTTATCTACTAAAAACCATCCCCACTGCCATCGCAGTTCTTCTCTCTAGAGGTAAATAATGCCAATTTTTTTGTGAATCCTTTCGAAGATACCTGGGGGGTACTTGAAAAAAGCCAGATGGAGAGAGCTTAGTTGATTTTCTCCCTCCTTACTCAGGTTGTGTTAAAATTCACATCCCATTGCAGCTCCCTCTGGCTACGCTCCATAAAATACCTCGCTGTCCCTCGGGTCCTTTCTGTGTCTCCCCAGCAGAGTGGTGGAACCGCGGCAGCCTCAGGAAGCTCCACCACTGTGGTCCTGACTGCTTGTGGGTCAGGATTTCAGTCAACATTACCCTAGAAGCTGGATACTATCCTGGGGTTCAGCAGCTGGTCCTCCTGCCTGGTCATGGTCACTTGGGAGGGCAAAAGCCCAGGGGCATTCACTTGCCAAGGAGCCCAGAATGGGACACCCAAGGACCCAGACAGCAAGCTGGTTCTGCATGGCTCCCAGACAGATCTAGGAATAGTGCAGATACATGGTGTGAAGGCCAATCTCAACTAGAACAATCTCAGAATTTTCTGAAAATGACATCTTCCCCTCCATGTTCTGGGCTGCTTAGGAGGTAGTTAGTTCCCCGTCACTACAGGGCTTCTTATTTGCATCAGACTGTCTGATTTCCAAGTTCTCCGTTTCCTTCTAGAGATGGCACCTGCCAAAGATTGAGCTTCTTGGGCCCAGCAACACCTGATAAGTAACGTAATAAAGCTCAGTCTTATCCCATCTCCTCCCCCAAGATTCCCAGCACAGGGAACCAAAAGTGATGCCAAGGGAAAACACGCAAAGCTCAACTGCATGTGGATAATAGCTGGTCTCTCTACCACGTGACACCAAAGCCTTGAATTCATTCGTTCAACAACTAGGACTGGTATTGTCCCACTCAGGGAGAATACAGCCATAGCAAAGAAAGCTCCCTCCCTCCTGAAACTTACATTCTAGTTTGTTGTAGAAGAGAAAAGAGAGAAGCAGCCAATAATTAAAATAATCAAAATATAGACTAAGGTAGGTTGCAGAGAAAATTCAGTAGATAAGAATCAAAGTGATTGCAACATTTTTTATTTTTAGGGATAGAAAATATCTGTGGTGGAATAAATAGAACCATATACTTTTGATAGATTTTTTTGTTTGTTTTTGAAAGATTTACAGTAAAATCCCACCACCACAGCTACCCACTTGGGGACTGTTCAATAGGTGACTGGAATGCCATGTTGGATCACTGACAGGAATAGAAAGGGGCCCAACTCCTTGTCTTGCCCGTACTGACTTGTGAAAAGGGTATTTTGTTAAGCTTGTTATCTTTTGATGCTCAGAGAATTTGAGCTACTTTCCCGATGTCACCAAACTCACTGGTAATGATATAAAAGATACATGACATTCATAGATTAATATTCACACTGGTAGTTTTCTCATTTTTGGATCCACCCAGTTGTTTTCGTTGAGGCTGTAACTCAGGGCTGTATGGGTTATGCCCAGCAGAAGTGCATCCTCTGGCAGGGGGGCACTTTTTTTTCAGGTGATCTCCAAACTGTTTTAAAGTGAACTTTTGACTTAAAGTAATAGGCTTTTCAGTTAAAGATTCTCAATTTTTTAAATCCTCACCTGACACAGACCCTGGCTCGTGGGGTCCGAGGAATTATGGATGAGGAGAGACAAATTCACATGGACTACCAAGTCCTGTGGAGGAAAAGGGACGGCACGGCCACTCTCTCAAGAGGAGAGCGCACTGACCCTTACCTTGACAAGCTTTTATTGCTTTTCTGGGCACATTACATTGAGGACGGTCCTTATTTACTATGTACAGGTTCGCTTTAGGCGGTTACCTTTTACAGAAAACAAAGGAGAGGATGCCACTAAACACATCACAGAAGAAGAATATTTGCAAATGCAAAGGAAAAAAGTGGTTGAACTGGTTACACTCATCCTTGGAAGTCTTAGCATAGATTTTAGGAAGTCACTTTAAAGATATGCAGTAAACATTTGCTGCCTCAATTCAGGGTGAGGGGGTTTTAGCAAAAAGCAAGTCTCAAAGTGGCCTAGGTACAATGCAGGCCTGATTCCCCATGGGAGAACCCATCCGTGGGCATGGGTCCTGTGTACCAGACCTCACTTTCCACTGGCCTTTCTGAGTGGGAGCTGGGCCCAGGCCATGCAGAATGGTCTCCTATACTCACCTGAGGATATGCTTATTGATGAGAGAGAGGGAGAGAGGGAGAGAGAGAGAGAGAGAGAGAGAGAGAGAGAGAGAGAGAGAGAGAGAGAGAGAGAGAGAGATGTGAAAGGAGTCTCCCAGCCCCACACTGGGACCCTCAACCCCCCAACCCAGGGTTCTGGTGCCAGGAAGATAAGCCCTGAAAACTTCTGGCTGCAAAAACTAGTGGGGATTGAGTTGATGGAAGAAACTGTTGGAAGCCTAAGCAGTTCTTCTTAAAGAACCCACACACAGACTCACTTACTCAGACTCTGAGCTCCAGCACCAGAACAACAGCTTGAAAGACACTAGTGGTATACAGGGAGAAACTGAAGTGTCTGGCATCAAGGTGAGCAGAGGCTATTGTCCCTTTGCTGAGCCCTCCCCTGACAGAGCTGGCAAGCAGATACCATATCTGAGTCTCCATCAACCTGGCTGACACTATTTGACCCACTTTGGAGATCCCCAGAAACTCTGCCCCACCCAACTTATGGGCTCACCCAAGCTGTTTTTCCATATGAATGGCTGGTCATGGTTCCTGCTTCACAACATCCTAAATCCTATCAAACAAGGAACAATGATCAGGACTTCCAGCCAAGATGGAGGCGTAGGTGGACACACTGTGCCTCCTCTCACAACCAAAATTAAGGACAACAAATATTTAGAAACAAGAAAACAACCAGAGCTAACAGAAAATCGAACTGTATGGAAGTCCAACAACCATTCATCCAGAACGGTAAGAGGGGCGAAGTCGCGGCAGGAAAAAGTGGAGGTGTGAACCTGGGAACACAGGCGGCAGTGGCTGGTGGTTCCCAAGTGTGCAGGTGGCTGGCAGGCCCACAGGCGGCAGCTGTCGGACCCCGGGCACGGGGTGGCAACTGTGCAGACCTAGTGAGGCCACGCAGGGTGGCTGGCTGACCAGGTGGTCCCACATTCGCACAAGCAGATAATCCAGGTGAAGGGGAAGAGGCAGAAGGAAATGGAATCCAAGAGAAAGTGGAGCAGGTGCCATTGTTCTCTCTCAGACCCTGCACCCATAAAAAGCATCACAACTCAGCCACTGGGCTGCCCCGCACTGGGGAACACCTAAGACTCCGCTCCTCACTACGTAACAGCTGCAAGCACACCAAAACCAAACCAAACCAAAACAAAACAAAAACACCAAAAATGGCTCAAACCAGAGAACAAATCAGAGCCCCAGAGCCAATTCCTCTAAGCCATGAAGAGATAGCCAACCTATCAGATGCACAGTTCAAAGCCCTGGTGATCAGGATGCTCACAGAATTGGTTGATTTTGCTTACAAATTAGATTAAAAATGCAGGCTACAATATGTGAAATGAAGGAAGACTCATGGGGAACCAATAGAGATGGGAGGAAAACTGGGACTCAAATCAATGGAGTGGACCAGAAGGAAGAAACAAACAACCAAACAGAAAAGAAGGAAGAAACAAGAATTCAACAAAATGAGGAGAGGCTTAGGGACCTCCGGGACATCTTTAAACGTCCCAACATCCGAATTATAGGGGTACCAGAAGGAGAAGAAGAGCAACAAGTGGAAAACTTATTTGAACAAATAATGCAGGAGAACTTCCCCAATCTGGCAGAGGAAATAGACTTCCAGGAAGTCCAGGAAGCTCAGAGAGTCCCAAAGAAGTTGGACCCGAGGAGGAACATGCGCCAAGGCACATCATAATTACATTAGCCAAGATTAAAATGAAGGAGAGAATTCTAGAAGCAGCAAGGGAGAAGGAGACAGTCTGAGTGCCCATCAGACTATCAGCTGACTTCTCAAAAGAGACCTTCCAGGCAAGAAGGGGCTGGAAAGAAGTATTGGAAGTCTTGAAAGGCAGGGACCTACATCCAAAATTGCTCTATCCAGCAAAGCTGTCATTTAGAATGGAAGGGAAGATAAAGTGCTTCTCAGATAAGGTCAAGTTCAAGGAGTTCATCATCACCAAGCGCTTATTCTACGAAATGTTAAAGGGACTCATCTAAGAAAAAGAAGATAAAAAATATGACAGTGAAAAGACAGCAAACTCACAGCTATTAACAACCACACCTAAAACAAAAGCAAACAACTAGAACAGGAACAGAACCACAAAAATGGAGATCACATGGAGGGTTAGCAACAGGGGAGTGGGAGGAGGAGAGAGGGGGAAAAGGTACAGAGAACAAGTGGCATAGATGGTGGGTAGAAAATAGACAAGGGGAGGGCAAGAATAGTGTGGGAAATGTAGAAGCTAAAGAATTTACGACCCATGGACATGAACTAAAGTGGGGAAATGTGGGTGGGAGGGGGTGTGCAGGGTGGAGGGGAATGATGGAGGAGAAATGGGACAACTGTAATAGCATAATCAATAAAAGATATTAAACAAACAAACAAACAAACAAAACAAGGAACAATGAGCTTCAGTGAGTCTAGGCCTGGCACTAGCAGCATCCAGCCTAGATCCATAGCTTGGTTTTGCCTGGGAATCTCTAAGCCCAGCACAAGTAGCAGTCATCTGAGATTGCTTTGTAGTTCAGGTAGGGTGTCCCTAGGCAAAACACAAGTAGGGACTGACCTTGGCCTCTATCATCTGGGAACCCCAGGACCAGTGCACCCAGTGGACAGCCACATTGGAACAATGCCGCCCTGCCCCTGAACAGCTGATCTTCCATGGAGGGTGGAGGGTGGTAATAAGTGGTCACAACCAATCCTTGCTGCTGATGGGCCTAGGTAAATTTCTTCCATTGACCTGCCAACAGCAACCAAGGGTCAACTACAAGAGGAGGGTGTACTCAGCCCACATGAAGGGTGCACCTTGAGTACTCAGTTTGGCTAATAGGGGAGGCTGGGCCACTGGACCCTACAGGACACCTACTACATTAGGCGACACTACCCAGACACAGAGTCAAAGCAGCTCCACCTAATACATAGAAACAAACACAGAGAGACAAAAATACATGACCCAAATGAAAGAACAGATCAAAACTCCAGAAAAAGAGCTAAACTAAGTAGAGATAAGCAATCTACCAAATGCAGAGTTCAAAACACTGGTTATAATGGTGCTCAAGCCACTTAGTGAGGACCTCAAGAACATAAGAAAGATCCATTCAAAAATGAAGGATATGCTAATTGAAATAATGAACAATTTACAGGGAAACAACAATAAAGTGGATGAAGCCAAGAATCAGATTGATGATTTGGAACATTAGGAAACAAAAAACAACCATGCAGAACAACAAGAAGAAACAATAATCCAAAAAACATGAGGACAGTATAAGCAGCCTCTGGGACAACTTCAAGAGATCCAACATTTGTATCATAGGGATGCCAGAAGAAGATGAAGAGCAAGAAATTGGAAATCTATTTGAAAAAATAATGAAAGAAAACTTCCCTAATTTGGTGAAGGAAATAGATATGCAAGTCGAGGAAGCACAGAAAACCCCGAACAAGATGGGTGTAAAGAAGCCCACTTCAAGACACATTATGATTAAAATGCCAGAAGTATAAAGGTAAAGAGAGAATCTTAAAAGCAACAAGAGAAAGGAGATAATTACTAACAAAGGAGTTCCCATAAGACTGTCAGCTGATTTCTCAAAAGAAACACTGTAGGCTAGAAGGGATTGGCAAGAAATATTCAAAATCATGAAAAGCAGGGGCCTACAGCAAAGATATTCAAAACTGAAGGGCAGATAAAGAGCTCCCCAGATAACTCCCTGGCTGGTGTGGCTAAGAGGATTGAGTGCTGGCCTATGAACAGAAATGTTGCTAGGTTAATTCAAAGTCAGGGCACGTGCCTGGGTTGCAGGCTAGGTCCCCAGTTGGGGGTGTGTGAGAGGCAACTGATCAATTATCTCTCTCACGTTGATGTTTCTCTCCTCTTTCTTCCTCCCTTCCCCTCTCTATAAAAGTAAATAAATAAAATATTTTAAAAAATAGTGCTTCCCAGACAAGAAGAAACTTAAGGAATTCATCATCACCAAACCATTATTACATGAAATGTTAAAGCGACTTATTTAAGAAAAAGAAGATCAAAACTATGAACAATAAAATGACAAAAAGTACAAGTCTATCAGCAATTGAATTTAAAAAACAAACTAAGCAAACAAGAACAGAGACAGAATCATGGATATGGAGAGCATTTTGATGGTTGCCAGATGGGAGAAGTGTGGGGGAATGGGTGAAGAGGTGAGGGGATTAAGAAGTACAAATAGGTAGTCACAGAATAGCCATGGGGATGTACAGTATAGGAAATGGAGTAGCCAAAGAACTTATAAGCATGACCCATGGACGTGAACAAATAGTATGAGGATTGCCTGAGGGAGTAGAGAGCTCTGGGTGGAGGAAGGCAAAGAGGAGAAATCAGGACAACTGTAATAGCATGGTCAATAAAATATAATTAAAAATATCAAAAAGAAGAGAAAATAGGTCATGTTTTCCTGTTTCTTTGTCTAGTCATTTTGGATTTTATGTTGAACAATGTCTATAATATGCTGCACAGATTCTAGATTTTGTTCTGTTTTTCTGAAGGGTAGTTATTTTGTTTGTTTCTTTGTTTATTTATTTTAGAAGGCAGTTAATGTGGCCACACTCAAACTCTACACTCTGTCCCCTCTACAGTTTTCAGAAACTGAGCCTCTCTTCAGTTCTTGTAGAACAAGGCAGAGAGGATTCTGTGTAGTTGAGGTATGAGCCATAAATTTGTGCAAAGTGTATACACAGAATTTGGTGATCCCCTTCTCTGGCTCTCTCATTCTTGAATTTTCCCCATTAAAAAGTGGGATACTCAACCAATACCATTCATTTCCTTCAAGGGTAGACACCATCCATTTCCTGACAGATTCTGGTTACTCTACAGCACATTCTGGTATTGGTTTGTTTGCTTTTTAAAATATTTTCCCTAGGGTTTATAGTTAGTATCTGTCAGAAAGTTGGTCCTATGGAAGATACTACTCCATTACTTAAAGTGAAAGTTCTGTAATTACATTCCTAGTTGTGAATTATTTGATTAATCTCTGCCATTTGACTATATGCATTGTGAGTGTGTACATTTGAATTCAATTAAAAACATTTTCTCCCAAATGCTCATCAACATAAGGAACATTCAAACCCATAGAGAATATTTGGTGAGTTTGTCTGAGTCAAACTGATGACAATTGCCGGAAAGTAAAATCTCAACGGATTGAGAAATGCTCCAGAGAATGGCAGTTTAACACCTTATTTTATACATTACAATCAAAGGAGGAGGCATAAGGAGGTTACATGAAATCCACTGGAGATAGATTAGAGAAGTGGGAGACAGCAAAGGGGAGGGAAACCTCTGGGATTGGATAAAAGGTAAAATGATGGACACATACTTCTTTTACATAGGTGGGTAAAGAATAGTTATCAGTCAACAATTAATGCTATAACAACAGTAATGAAGGGATTTGTGGTCTCAGTTCTGGTGTGTTGGTTGTGCCCAAGAGGCTCAGAAAAAGGGAAGTTACCTTGAAATTACAAAGGTAATTTCAAAGACAATACAAAGACAAAGGAAATTACAAAGACAATAGACAGGTTCACTTAAGGTAAAGACTGAACTTTCTTAGAGAAAAATACCAGCCTAGGACATGACTAACCACCATGAACTGTTTTTAGTGAATATGTTTTAGTGAATATGTGAATATTTTTAGTGAACTGTTTTTAGTGAATATGCCTTCACTTCAGGCCATCCTTTGTGGTTACTTTAGGTCTCTGAATTTGTAAGGCTGCCTCACAGGACTCCCCTGAGCTTGTCAGGTTAATATGTGGACTCTTCTCTTCCACATGCTATTTTATGATGATATGTATTAGGAGTTCCTAGGATGGTGTAGGAAAGCATTTTGGATTATAATCTGTATATAAGCTCCAAGCTAAACTTTGTTCTGTTTCAGAGTGCTTGTGTTTGGATTCAGAACAGGTTGACTCTAAAAATAAAAACAAAGGATTATTGCCAAAGAACTGTGGTCTATTTCAGTTGGACCAATCTGAACTGGTGAATAAACATGATGACTATCAATTGAGAGCCAAGTGGATCTAAATTCAAGTACTGTTTTCTGCCATATCCTGGCAGTGTGACATTGGGCAGGTAGATCCTCTGGATGTCAATATTCTCCTTAGTGAAATGGTGGTAATGATAGTACCGAAACCAGAAAAGATGGTATTCGTGTTGCCTGTCTCTGCCAGAACCAATAAGCAGAGACAGGGATTGAATCTTTGTTGGTGCTCTATTCAGATGGCCAGAAATCTGAGACGATGGTGGGTTATGTACTCTAACAGACCGTCTTAAATTCCATTTTAAACTAACCCTTTTTAAAAGAAGAAGAAAGGGGTAGGTAAGGGGTTTGGAATTCAGGGAAAAGTTAACCAGATAAAAGCTGCAGCGTTCTTTTATCTGTGTCCTGGGCGGTGGGCATCTCACCCTGGAGCACAGAGGCTCAGGTACCATCCTGATTGCTTGCAGTCCCCCTGGGGCACAAAGGTGGGACTGTTTATGGGCTCCTGGAGTTGGGGTGGGTCATACCTTCAGTTCCCGGAACAATAGCATTTTGCATGCATTGATTACTATACTAATACTGTGCTTACTATACTTTAGTTATTACCTAAACTAAATTTTTCCAACTCTTGAGTCCCCCATCAGTACCTTCCATATATTTATGTTATATGACTTAGTACATGTAAATGGCTTGTCACAGTGCCTAGAACATAATCAATGTTCAATAAATTTGAGTCAATATTTTTTAGTTATGGAAAACCTCTGAGTCTCAATTAATTCATCTCTATAATGAAAAGAAAAATATTTACCTTGAGACAATAATATATGTATAAATGAGGTTATGTTTATGAATTCCTTCAGGCAAGAGGTACTTAAGAATTATTTTTTCTTTCTGCCCATTGCTCTTCCCTTCTAACAATAATAATAATTACAATAATAACATTCTTACGATGTGCCTGGCACTGTTCTAAGCAGTTTACATGTATTATCTCCTTTAATTCTTATATCAATCCCATGAGATAGGTACTACTATTCTTATTTTCAAGTAAGAAAACTGAAACACAGCATTGCAATAACTTTTCCAGGATCTGTGTGACCTAGTGAGTGGTGAACAATGATTTCAGTTCAGCTCATTCGGTACTGGAGTCTCTGGTTTAAAAACAGTAACTGTTGGTCCTAGCTGGGTAGCTCTGTTGGCCAGAACATTGTCCAAATATGCCAATGTTACAGGTTCATTCTCCAGTCAGGGCACATACAAGAAATAACCAATGAATACATAAATAAGTGGAACAACAAATCAGTATTTCTCTCTCTCTCCCTGTAATCAATCAATTAAAAAGAAAACCACAGTTACAGCTGCCATTTGAAAAGCACTTTCCACACGTTCCATATGCTAGGCCATTTTGAGTGTCTTTCAAACATCATCTCAAATGGCTCTTCTCCACAGGACACAAGTCCATGCAGTGTTGGATCTGAAATGATTTGGGAAGACATTGATGAATTCTTATGCCTTGGCCAAAGATAAAACCACACTACAGATTTTGTAGTGTCATAAATTCCAGAGCCAAAGACTTTTTTTCCTCCCACAACAGGTAGGGTTGACAAGGTAATGTAAAGAGAGTGGGAGTCCCTCCCGTTCAGTTCCCAATTTCTCAGTTGAGCAACTCCTATCTATTCTTTTGGCAGAAGAAGCCAGAAATAAGAGATGGAGAAGTGTGGCAGGTAGGATAGATGTACAATTTATTGGGAGACTTGAGCAGAGCAGACTACCTTAGGAAAAAAACAGGTCTCAAGTACTTTTCCTGCCTTCTATAGCCTTTGTGACCTTGGACATGTTAGAAAATCTCTTCAGTAGGCTTCTACAAAGATAAAATATGACCTATTATATTGTCATTGCAGAGCCCAAAGGCCTGAAAGTCATCCTTAATCCCTCTGTTATTTCGTTTCCTCTATCAAAACCATCAGTAAGTCCTCCAAATAGTATTTCAAAGTGCCATCCCATGTCTGCCCACTTCTGTCTCCGAGTTAATCTTGCTGAAGCCACCATCAAAACTCAGGCCATCACAGCAGCCTCCTTGCTGCAGCCCCACAGCTACACACGCCCTTCAACAGAGCTCCACCACAGGACTGCCGGCAAGCTCTCCCAAATACAGATCCAATCGTTCTGTTTCTGAATCGTCTGTCTCCCCATACTATTTTATTTTATTTCAAAGTTAAGTAACCAAGGAAATTAGTTACTTATTTAATCTTGAATCATGTCTCTTTTCTCTTAAAATCCTCTCAGGACTCCCCATTGCTCTTCAAACAGAATCCAAACGCCTTATGGCCTAAACGATTCTCTTTTGTGGTCTGTCTCCTGCCTGTGTTTCTGACCCCAGCCTCATTGTCCCTCACTCAGTAATCTGCCACACTAGCCTTGATCTATTCCCTGAAATGTTCAGCCTCCAACCTTTGTACGTGATGCACCTCCTGCCTGGAATACTTTATCCATGGTCTTTGCATGGCTGACTGCTTCTACTCTTTCGGGTCTCAAAAATGTCACTTCCTAAGAGAGGATATCCTTAGTCACCACCCCCACACCCAGTCAGACTGTTATATTACCTTGTTTTATTTATTTTTATTTTTTAAATATATTTTATTGGTTATGCTATCACAGTTGTCCCATTTCTCCTCCATCATTCCCCCCACCCTGCACACCCCCTCCCACCCACATTCCCCCCCTTTAGTTCATGTCCATGTGTCATAAGTTCTTTAGCTTCTACATTTCCCACACTATTCTTGCCCTCCCCTTGTCTATTTTCTACCCACCATCTATGCCACTTGTTCTCTGTACCTTTTCCCCCTCTCTCCTCCTCCCACTCCCCTGTTGCTAACCCTCCATGTGATCTCCATTTTTGTGGTTCTGTTCCTGTTCTAGCTGTTTGCTTTTGTTTTAGGTGTGGTTGTTAATAGCTGTGAGTTTGCTGTCTTTTCACTGTCATATTTTTGATCTTCTTTTTCTTAGGTAAGTCCCTTTAACATTTCATAGAATAAAGGCTTGGTGATGATGAACTCCTTGAACTTGACCTTATCTGAGAAGCACTTTATCTTCCCTTCCATTCTAAATGACAGCTTTGCTGGATAGAGCAATTTTGGATGTAGGTCCCTGCCTTTCAAGACTTCAAATACTTCTTTCCAGCCCCTTCTTGCCTGGAAGGTCTCTTTTGAGAAATCAGCTGATAGTCTGATGGGCACTCCTTTGTAGGTGACTGTCCCCTTCTCCCTTGCTGCTTCTAGAATTCTCTCCTTCATTTTAATCTTGGCTAATGTAATTATGATGTGCCTTGGCATGTGTTCCTCCTTGGGTCCAACTTCTTTGGGACTCTCTGAGCTTCCTGGACTTCCTGGAAGTCTATTTCCTTTGCCAAATTGGGGAAGTTCTCCTGCATTATTTGTTCAAATAAGTTTTCCACTTGTTGCTCTTCTTCCCTTTCTGGTACCCCTATAATTCGGATGTTGGGACGTTTAAAGATGTCCCGGAGGTCCCTAAGCCTCTCCTCATTTTGTTGAATTCTTGTTTCTTCCTTCTGGTCCACTCCATTGATTTGAGCCCCAGTTTTCCTCCCATCTCTATTGGTTCCCCATGCATCTTCCTTCATTTCATGTATTGTAGCCTGCATTTTTTTTTTCATCTAATTTGTGAGCAAAATCAACCAATTCTGTGAGCATCCTGATCACCAGGGCTTTGAACTGTGCATCTGATAGGTTGGCTAGCTCTTCGTGGCTTAGAGGAATTGGCTCTGGGGCTTTCATTTGTCCTCTGGTTTGAGCCATTTTTGGCGGTTTATTTTTTTGTTTGTTTCTTTGTTTATGTTTTTGGTGTGGTCACGGCTGTTATGTAGTGAGAGGTGGAGCCTTAGGTGTTCCCCAGTGCAGGGCAGGCCAGTCGCTGAGTTGTGACGCTGTTTGTGGGGGCGGGGTCTGAGAGGGAACAATGGCGCCTGCTCCTCTCTCTCCTGGATTCCAGTCCCCTCCGCTGCTTCCCCTTCACCTGGATTATCTGCTCGCGCGAATGTGGGACCACCTGGTCAGCCAGCCACCTTGTCTGGCCTCACTGGGTCTGCACAGTTGCCACCCTGTGCCTGGGGTCCACCAGCCCCCTGCACACTTGGGAACCGCTAGCCACTGCTGCTTGCGTTCCCGGGTCCACACCTCCACTTTTTCCTGCCGTGACTCCCTCTTACCGGTCCAGATGAATGGTTGTTGGACTTCCGTACAGTTCAATTTTCTATTAGCTCTGGTTGTTTTCTTGTTTCTAAATATTTGTTGTCCTTAATTTTGGTTGTGAGAGGAGGCACAGTGTGTCCACCTACACCTCCGTCTTGGCCGGAAGTCCCCTCCCCTTGTTTTATTTTCTTCTGGGCACCTGTTACCATTTGAAATTCTCTTGTCCATTTAATTGATTTTTTGCTTGTACTCTTCTGCCTCCCTATCATGGTACTATAAACTCCTTGAGAGCAGTAACCTTGTCTGACATGTTCAAAGCAATATCCATGCCTAGAGGGTGCCCGTTAGATATCCACTGAACAAATGAATGCACCATAGGTTTGTTATAAAGTTAAGGACGGCAATGGGTTTAAAATATTCAGGTTGACAGGAGAATTGGCTACACAGTCACACTGAGAACTAAGCTGATAGAGTCTCTGTCATATTTTGATATTACCATTTCCACACATGGTTTCCAGGACTATTGAGTCAGGGAAAGATAGTATAGAGAACTCACACCTGCCCTGAAATGCCAGGGCAGGTATGACCAGCAGTGACATGTGTCACTTTCAACCAAGGTTCACTGACCAGAACTGGAATTCAGTGGCTTCATTCTTACTATAAGAGAGGCCTGGCAATGAAAGAAAAGTGTGCATAAAATCTTCAGAGAGTTCTACTATCTCTACAACATACCCATTGTTAGAGATGAGAAAACTGAGGCACAGAGGGATTAGACACTTTTTTCTCCATGTCACAGAATTGGCAACTGGCAAAACCTAGACTGAAACCCAGGCTTCCTGGCCCCGGAGCCTGTCTTCTTGACCCCAACACTGATGTTACAATTCCATACAGCAAATCCACTGACATCCAGAGAGCATCCCATGGGTTTTTCTTCCTGTCCCCATTCTCTTTGCAAAAATGACTGCTTTTCCTGCCGGAATAACAGAGTTTGGGGCCAATCAAGATGAACTGAATCTCTGGGAAAGTGAAACCCAACGCTCTGCCACCCAGCCTGACTGATTGCATTGCCACGGTGGACAGCAGAGCAGAATGCATTGACAAGATTTCTTGACTTGCTGAAAGATGCTGAACTAGTGAAGTATAAGGATCAGATCAAGAAGATGAGAGGGGTCCTTCAAAGAATATGGTCAAGTAGAAAGCCTTGTGGGTATTAAGCAAAAGCAGATGTACAAGCAGCAGAAGGACAATCTCACCCAACAGTCATTTAACATGGAACAAGCCAATTACACCACCAGTCACTGAAGGACACCAAGACCACAGCTGATGCTGTGACACTGGGAGTAAGGGAAATGAAGAAAGCATACAAGCAAGTGAAAATTGACCAGATTGAGGATTTACAAGACCAGCTAGAGGATATGATGGAAGATGCAAATGAAACCCAAGAAGCACTGAGTCGTAGTTATGGCACCCCAGAGTTAGATGAAGATGACCTGGAAGCAGAGTTGGATGTACTGGGTGATGAGCTTCTGGCTGATGAAGACAGATCTTACTTGGATGAACCAGCATCTGCACCTGCAATTCCAAAAGGTGTTCCCACTGACAGAAAGAATAAGGATGGAGTTCTGGTGGATGGATTTGGATTGCCACAGATCCTTGCTTCATAGACTTGCGTCATTCAAGTACATGGTGTAAAATAAATACTTATTCTGGGACTAGGACATATTTATCTTTCCAAATTTGCCATAACAGATTAAGGCTTCTTTCCTTTCTTTAAAGGAAATGTTCATTACACTGCACTCCGTTCCTGCCCCCCATTAAGAGACTCAGTGTTTGGGGGATGCTTTCTTTGCACTAAATTTTTATTCCATTTCTCTTATGAAAGACTAACTTAGTAGGTATATATGATTTCATTCCTTACTAATAATTTGAAAAGAAACCAAGGAAATGAGACTCTTTAGATTTTATGATAGTATAACTCCATAATCTCAAATTGACCTGATAAATTGATAAGGCAGATGAGCTTACTGGGACTGTTCATGTTATGATTCAAAATAATTTTCTATTGTGGTATTATAGGTTGGTGTAGGGGACAGGTTTGATTTGGTCTGGCAAATGTGACTCAGCTCTGTATGGAAAACCTACAGAAGTGAGGTGGTGGGCAGAAGCCAGACCTTCAAACTGAGTTTTCCAGTGGGAATCAGGCCTAGAAAATGCGTGCAGACTGTTACAGATTGCTCTTGCTAAAACTCCATCACCCTGGTCTGAAACAACAAATGTGTATTGTCTATCTTCAAGGTAATTTCCAAAGCCTGTGTGAATCTTCCCAAGGATGGAGCTAATCAGCTCATCGCCATTCCCCTTTGCATGTTATTTTCATTTCCTTGATTGTACCTAAAATGTAGACAATAATATTCTATGTAATAGATAATAAATCCTTCACTGATGTAAGACCCGAGAGAAACAATAAAAGCCTGTCTAGGCAAGGGTCGGGGCGCTCTCCCCTTGAGAGAGTGGCTGTGCTGGTCCCTTTTACCCCCCAGGACTGCTGTCGCCTGTGCATTTGTTCTCCTCTGCAGTCACAACAGGCGGACTCTGCTGGCCAGAGTCTGCCACAGGTTGGTTAAAGTGATGGTATTTTTTGATGAGTTTTGTTGTGTCTTGTGAGTAATCATTACTGTGTCTAGTATGGGAATGGAAGGAATTATCACTATGCTGTGAGTGGGTGTTTGAAGTCTGTGGTTCCCTCAGTATTACAGCCTGACTTGCAATCAGTAATGAATATTTCTTGATATTTAATATATGACATTTATTTATGTTCAATAAATATTTTTTTAAACTTTTTTTTTTAAAGATTTTATTTATTTATTTTTAGAGACGGAAGAGAGGGAAAGAAACATCAATGTGTGGTTGCCTCTCACGTGGCCCCCACTAGGGGCCTGGCCTGCAACCCAGGCATGTGCCCTGACTGGGAATCGAACCTGCGACCCTTTGGTTCGCAGCCCGCGCTCAATCCACTGAGCTATGCCAGCCAGGGCTCAATAAATATTTTTCAAAAGAAAAAACCCCAGAGTTTTTGTACTTTGAAACTTTCGGTGTTCAATCTTTAGCTTACTGTGGCCAGTCAGCTAGCCCTGCCTTCTCCCTCCTTCCCACAGAATAAAAGCCTGTCCTGAGCTGAAAGTTCATCATGAATGAATCAATCAAAAGAGCAAGACCCACCTCTTAGAACCTAGAATTCCCCTTCAGCCATGGCAGGGATGCTCTCAGTATTTCCAGTAACCTTTGGTGGTGACTTTGAATGGTGGAATTTCTCTCCCTGGTTCAATGGAGGTTGGGAGGCAAAATGTACTGGGAAAGTTGCGTCAGAAACCTGAAAACTCCTCTATCACTCAACAACGTACCCAAAATGGCTCCAGTAGAAAACTGACAGTTCAAGTTACTACCTGTGACAAGCCAGGCTTATTCAATGCAACCGCAATATCACCTCAGCGTGCACAGGCCTGGCCAGGCACTTTACAGGCATTACAGCATGCAGTCTTTTCAGAGATTCCATGGGGCAAATTTATTAACAACATCCACCTCCCATTTTTCAGATGAGAAGACCAAGGTTAGAATAGGCAAATGGCTTGCACATGAGCCATCTTATAAGTGGCTGAACCAGAATTTAAGCTCCAGACTTTGGGATTCCAAAGATCCCTCGTTTCACTAGTACACCAAACTTTCACTTAGAATCCTAAACTAATAAAAATAACAAACATTGATTATGCCCAGCATTGTGCTATGTGCTTTCACAAAGTATTTCCTCTTGTCCAAATGACAACAGCACAACCACAGGAGACAGGTAGCACTATTGTCATCCCCATTTTACAAATAAAGAAACTGAAGCACAGAGAAAGGAGGTCAGTGAAGGTCAGAGAAATGGTAAATAGCAGACCTGGGGCTTAGACTCAAATACTTCTGCCTCCAGAGTCCTGGCTTTAGCTGCTTACTAGGCACACTATCATTTAGCTCTCATTTAAATGAAAACATTGGAGGCACATGGCTGGGCAGGGGGAGCAAGTTAACCACAAAGAACAGTGAAAGTGGTCCATTTGACTTTATTTGTTCATTCACACTGCAGGTCATCCCACAGGAATTGGAGGTGACCTCGAATAGTTTGTTTTTCTAACTTGTTGTCTCTCCATGAAGGCCTGTGATTGCTCTCTGGCCCATCCCACTGGAGTATCTTCTTCCTCCTGAATCATTTCATTCTTGCCAAGTTCTCCACCCTGTCTGGCAAGAGGTAAGTTCAGTTATGTACACATTATTAGAAACTGTTGATCAGAGAGAACTAAACTTACAAAGTTCCCTTTTTCACACCCGTTCAAGGCCTGGCCCAGCTGTTTCCAAGACAGAACCCAGTCCTAGGTAAGACGGAGGTGAATGAGAAGTGAATGACCGCTTCTTTGTGTGAGTGCGTGCGTGTGTGTGTCTGGGGGTAGTAAGCATATACAGAGCCTTGGACTTAAAATCTGAAAGTCCAATTTCAAGTTCTGGCAATGCTACTTACAGATTAGCTGACCTTTTGCAAGTCTCTTAAGCTCTCTGATACTTCATACCCTTAACTGCAAAGTAAAGGTGGTGATATTCAGGAGGGGGATAAATGGGAAAATGTACATGATATGCCTAGCACAGTGCCTGGCACATAGCAGGTGATCAATTTGATGTTAGACAGCTCTGTGTGGGCAGAGGGGAGTAAAAAGGGACCCAGGAGATAAATTTTGAAGGGAGACTTCACTATACAGAAGTGGGTTCACATTATATAAAGGGCATGACTTTCATTTTTAAAAAACACTTTAATATCTAACTGGAGGGGGTTGACTTTAGAATTTGCTGGGTGATACAGGGCATTTCAACATTGATTGACTCCTTACCCTTATTAGACACAGTGCCGGCAAAGTGATTTTTGTAGATTATCTTACTAAACCTTGCGGGAAGCTGGACAGTAGGTTTTAATACTGTGGCCTCAGGTTCACAGACACAAATAGTGGCCAAAGTCACCCACCTGATATACAACAGAGGCAAAATTGATCTCCTGTGGCTCACCAAGTCTGTTGTTTTATAAAATAAATAGCTTGTTTCAAGCCAAAGTCTTGTGAGATCAGAGCTCTGTTTCAGGAACTCTTCAAGGCACTGTGGACCTGGGCATATACCAGTGAGCCAAGCCACCTTTCAAAGACACAATTCCAAATTGACTTCAACATACTCTTACAGCATTTCAAAAGATTGTTGTTTAAAACAGTTTTGTAGATACCCTTAGAATTGCAATTTTCAATCTTTTTTATCTCATGGCACTCAGAAACTAATTGCTAAAATTCTGTAGCACACGAAAAATATGCTTTTGCCAGTCTGACAAAAAAAAAATAGGTATGATTTTGATTCATTCACACTGGATGGCTATTGTTGTGTTGGCTGTTGTCATTATTTTTTACATGTTTTTAAAAGAGTTTATTTATTTTATTTTTAGAGAGAGGGAAAAAAGATGGAGAAAGAGAGGGAGAGAAATATCAAGGTGTGTTTGCCTCTTGCATGCCACCCACTGGGGACCTGGCCTGCAGCCCAGGCATGCGCCCTGACTTGGAATTGAACCAGAGACCCTTCAGTTCACTGGCCAACACTCAATCCACTGAGCCACACCAGCCAGGGCTATTTTTTACATTAAAAAAAAAAATCCTTACTCAAGGACTTTTTTTTTCATTGCTTTTAGAGAGAGAGGAAGGGAGAGAGAGAAACATTGATGTGAGAGAGAAGCATTGATTGGCTGTCTCCCATATGGTCTCAAACCAGGAATAGATCCCACAACATTTTGGTTATGGGACGACACTCTGACCAAATGAGCCACACTGACTAGGGAGGCTGTTGTCATTTTTTATTTGACAATCTAAGGGAAACGAGGCCAGTGCTCCTGACTCAATAGTCCGCTACTGCATGTTTTTAAAAAATGCTTATTTATTGCCATGGCTGGTGTGGCTCAATGGATTGAGTGCTGGCCTGTGAACCAAAGAACTGCTGGTTTGATTCCCAGTCAGGGCACATGCCTGGGTTGCTGGCCAGATCCCCAGTGGGGGCACATGAGAAGCAACCACACCTTGATGTTTCTCTCCTTCTCTTTCTCCCTCCCTTCCCCTCTCTCTGAAAATAAATACATAAAATCTTTAAAAAACTATTTATTGATATATATATATATACATCAATTTGTTGTTACACTTATTGAGGCATTCATTGGTTGATTCTTGTAAGTGCCCTGACTGGGGATTGAACCCTCAACCTTGCGGTATCAAGACCACACTCTAACCAACTGAGCTACCTGGCCAGGACTATTGCATGTTTTAGAAATTCTTGGGCCACATAGGTGTGCCTCTTGCAGCAGGCACACCAGTTGGAAGTCACTGCCTTAGATTATAAACTCCAAGAGGGTAGGAACTCTTGCAGCCTAATTAATCTTTGATGGTAACTGAAACCATATGTGGCATAGTAAATATTTGATGAATAAAAAATATATTTATCTGTAATTCAGAGATTCTGTAGGCAGGCTGAATTTCCTCTTCTTAATTTCCATCTTTTAGTTTTCTGAATTATGACAAAAAGGGAAAATATAACATTTTGTTGAGTCCTGATGTGTCAGTGATTGTGAGGAATAGGTATACATATACATATACAAATAATTATAGATACAGATATAGATGTAGTTATAGATATGATAGTTATAGATACAGATAATGATAGTAGATATTGGCATAGTTATAGCTGTAGAAATTATACTTACAAAGACAGATATACATGTAGAAAGAGACAGACATGTAAGTATAGGTATCTTTGACTTTTAGCCTTCTTAACACACTGTGAAATTAGGTTCTTAACTTATTAATGCAGAAAGTGGACATTGCAGGTGCCCATGTTCAGGAATTTATCCCTGTTCCTTTTCATTAGACTCTAATTCCAAAGATCTGGCAGCCATTTTTTTAAAATATATTTTATTGATTATGCTATTACAGTTGTCCCATTTCTCCCCCATCATTCCCCTCCACCCTACACACCTTCTCCCACCCACATTCCCCCCTTTAGTTCATGTCCATGTGTCATAAGTTCTTTAGCTTCTACATTTCCCATACTATTCTTGCCCTCCCCCTGTCTATTTTCTATCCACCGTCTATGCTATTTATTCTCTGTACCTTCCCCCCCTCTCACACCCCTGTTGCTAACCCTCCATATGATCTCCATTTCTGTGGTTCTGTTCCTGTTCTAGATGTTTGCTTAGTTTGCTTTTGTTTTAGGTATGGTTCTTAATAGCTGTGAGTTTGCTGTCTTTTCACTGTCATATCTTTATCTTCTTTTTCTTAGATAAGTCCCTTTAACATTTCATAGAATAAGGGCTTGGTGATGATGAACTCCTTGAACTTGACCTTATCTGAGAAGCACTTTATCTGTCCATTCATTCTAAATGACAGCTTTGCTGGATAGAGCAATTTTGGATGTAGGTTCCTGCTTTTCAAGACTTCAAATACTTCTTTCCAGCCCCTTCTTGCCTGGAAGGTCTCTTTTGAGAAATCAGCTGACAGTCTGATGGGCACTCCTTTGTAGGTGACTGTCCCCTTCTCCCTTGCTGCTTCTAGAATTCTCTGCTTCATTTTAATCTTGGCTAATGTAATTATGATGTGCCTTGGCACGTGTTCCTCCTTGGGTCCAACTTCTTTGGGACTCTCTGAGCTTCCTGGACGTCCTGGTAGTCTATTTCCTTTGCCAGATTGGGGAAGTTCTCCTTTATTTGTTCAAATATGTTTTCCACTTGTTGCTCTTCTTCTTCCCCTTCTGGGACCCCTATAATTCGGATGTTGGGACGTTTAATGATGTCCTGGAGGTTCCTAAGCCTCTCCTCACTTTTTTGAATTCTTGTTTCTTCCTTCTTTTCTGCTTGTTCCTTTCTTCCTTCTGGTCCACTCCATTGATTTGAGTCCCAGTTTTCCTTCCATCTCTATCAGTTCCCCATGCGTCTTCCTTCATTTCACGTATTGTAGCCTGCATTTTTTCATCTAATTTGCGAGCAAAATCAACCAATTCTGTGAGCATTTTGATGACCAGTGCTTTGAACTGTGCATCTGATAGGTTGGCTATCTCTTCACTGCCTAGAGGAATTGACTCTGGGGTTTTCATCTGGTCTCCGGTTTGAGCCATTTTTGGTGTTTTTTTTTTGTTTGTTTGTTTGTTTTGGTTTAGTTTTAGTCTGGTCGCAGCTATTACGTAGTGAGGGGTGGAGCCTCAGGCGCTCCCCAGTGTGGGGCAGCCCAGTCGCTGGGTTGTGACACTGTATGTGGGGGCGGGGTCTGAGAGGGAACAATGGCGCCTGCTCCGCTCTCTCCTGGATTCAGTCCCCTCCGCCACTTCCCCTCTGCCTGGACCGTCTGCGTGTGCGAATGTGGGACCACCTGGTCAGTCAGCCAGCCGCCTTGTGCGGCCTCACTGGTTCCGCACAGTTGCCCCCTGTGCCTGGGGACTGCCAGCCGCCGCCTGTGCACCTGGGAACTGCCAGCTGCTGCTGTTTGCGTTCCTGGGTCCGCACCTCCACTTTTTCCTGCCGCGACTCCGCCCCTCTTACCGGTCTGGATGAATGGTTGTTGGACTTCCGTACAGCTTAATTTTCTATAAATTCAGGTTGTTTTCTTGTTTCTAAATATTTGTTGTCCTTAATTTTGGTTGTGAGAGGAGGCACAGTGTGTCCGCCTATGCCTCCATCTTGGCCGGAAGCCCATTTCTTTTTTTGAAGCCTAATTATTCAGTGAGTTTTTCCCCAGAGAGAGTTTATTAACAGTAACTCCCGTATCTGGAGTACTCATCTTCACTGATTCCATGCTTTCATACTTTATGCAGGATGATTGTCATTTATTCACTACCACAACTTTAGGAAACAGGTGTTACTAATATTTCCATAGTTTAGAGAGTGGTTAAGAAATTTGCCTATGCCCTGGCCAGGTGGCTCAGTTGGTTGGAGTGTTGTCCTGTATACCAAAAGGTTTCTGGTTTGATCCCTGGTCGGGGTGGGTCCAGGAGGCAACCAATCAATGTTTCTATCATACATCAACGTTCTTTTCTCTCTGCCCCCCTCTCTCTCCCCCCCCTCCAGCCCCCATCCTCTCTCTAAAATCAACAAATATACCCTTGGAGGATAAGGAAGGAAGGAAGGAAGGAAGGAAGGAAGGAAGGAAGGAAGGAAAGGAGAGATGGAGGAAGAAAAAGAAGGAAAGAAAGAAATTTACTTAAAGCTGTGTAGGCAAGTAAAGAGGCTGCAATTTGAACCTTGCTGTTTGGCTCCTAAAGGGCATGCTCTTGGCTACACAAGCTGGGTGCTTGTGGTGTTTGACCCACTCATATGGTGAAGATTAGATTAGAATTTCAAACACATTAATAAGATAATGCCTAAATAATTTCTTTTTTATTTGATTAAAAGAGGTATATTGGTCTTCTTGGGCTGCCAGAACAAAAGGCCACAGACTGGGGAACTTAAGCATCAGAAATTTATTTTCTCAGTTTTGGAGGCAAGAAGTCTGAGATCGAGGTGTCAGCAGGGTTGGTCTCTCCAGAGGTTCAGCTCCTTGGCTTGAAGATGGCCATCTTTATGTTCACATAGCATTCTCCCTCTGTGTGTGTCTGTGGCCTAATCTCTTCTTATAAGGATGTCAGTCGTACTGGATTTGGGTCCATCTAATGACCTCAGTTTAACTTAATTACCTCTTTAAAGATTCTTCTTCCAAATACAATCTCATTTGAAGTACTGGGGGGTTAGGACTTGAGCAAATAGGCTTTGAAAGGATGCAGTTTAGCTCATAATAAAGGATTAATTCATTCCCTTGTTATTCCTCTCCCTTTGGTTTTGGTCTTCAGCAACTTATTGAGGGGTCATTTGACCTGTTCTTTTTAAAGAAGCTTCTGGGTTGTTTATACCCCTGGGTCTAAAAATAACAACTGAGCCTAGTATTTTTTTTGTTTTATTTTTCTACCCAAAGATATGTTTAATGACTGACTGCCTTCTGTACACACTCTGACTGGGGATCAAACCCACAACCTAAGTATGTGCCCTGACCAGGAATCGAAACCAAAACATTTTGGGATATGAGATGATACTCCAAATAACTGAACCACCTGGCCAGGGTGAGTCTGGTATTCTTACTCTAAATCAGTACTTGCCTTGGAGGAAATAATAGCAGGGAGGGGAGGCTTCTAGAACCACCTCTGCTACTAAACTTGCCTTGCAACTTTGGAGAAATTCCTGTCCCTCTTGGGGTGTTGGCCTAGATCAGGGTTTTAAGCTTAAATGTTCACAGAAACTGAACAGGTGCAGTAAGTGGAGAAGCAGGGAGGTGTGGCAAAATAAGGAGTGGTGGGAACCCTGTAAAATTGAGGAACAGCCCACTTAAATGAAGTGGACAGTTTTTCCTCCAAAGACTAAGGGACAAAGGAAATACATCTGAACGCCAGGTTTGGACCAACTGATATCTCGGGACCTTTCTTTCCTAATGGTGCTCTGGCCAAACAAAAGATGGTACTGTTGACTGACAGGCACGAAAAAGGAAGGGACATATTGTAGTTCATGTGACCTAAAGACCCATGCTGACAGGCAAACTCAAGGGGTGAGTTCTTCATATGTCTATGCTTGTTTCTGCAGACAGTAACCCAGTTATGTATTTGGCTGTGGCTTTCCTACTGGGAATGTGAAGCAGGGCCCTGAGGACAGCATCAAGTTTAAGCAAAGTTGGGTTATTATGGGTCAAAATGGCCTGGAAACAAATTGAGTCAAGTTTTATTGACATATTCTATGGGTCTCTTGTCAAATAGTATTATCTTACTGCCGAAAACTGAGGGACAGGAGGCTTAACCATTCATGGTGATAAAGTGCTTGAATCCCAAAGTTGTTTGTGAGGCAGCTTCCCCTCAGTCAATATTCTCATGGAAAGATTAATTCTAGCTTAAGCCAATTTTTACATTCGAACTTCAAGCAGGGCCCTAATAAATGAGGATTTTACTCCTATTTTATGGGCATTTGTTGGGATCTTCTTTAAATGGCAAAGAAGTGCCATGGGTCAAGCCTGATGGATTGGTAATAGCTGCCCAGAACGCTGTCCTAGGGAAGACCCAGAGGCTAGACCCAGGTCCAGTAGGGAATGTGCTATGATATCAGCCTTGTCTGTCCTGAGTATGGTGGTTTATATTTGCCAGTATCCTTATAGTCTCAAGTGACTGAAACTAATCTCAAGCAGGAAAAATTGTTGGCTCACAGAATCCAGGACAAGATATTAACAAGAGAGGTAGAGATGCAAATGGGTCTCAGGAACAATATGAACCAACAACACACATGCCTCTGAGATACACTCTGCCCCTCAGTTTCACATGTCTGCCCATCAGTTTTCCTCTCTCATGCAGAGCAGTCATCATCACACTACAGTCCCTCAGATGTGCACTTCATGCCTTCCACCAGAGACTGCCCTTACACTCTTCAGGAACAAGCACACACACATACAGATTTGGGAGGAGAACTATGAGTAGCCCAGTCTGGATTAAAAATTTGTAAGGAGTGACTGCTTAACCCTGGACCAATCAACTTTGGGCAGGGGCTGGAGTCATCTAAAAATATAGTAGCTTTCATGAGAACTACACAGTTGGGCTCAGCAAGAAGAGAGGTCTCCAGGGCAAGGCTAGGATGGAGTACAGGACTTTCAAAGGGTGGGTTTCTACCACAAAGGGGCTGGCCACATGGCTGCCAACCTGAGCTTAAATCCCAGGGGGTGAAAGAGAAGAAGACCCTCAAGAATGTGTACCAACCTCAGCTAGTTCAGCTAGTAGCTATAATCCCCCCTATAATCTCTACCTTGTGGTTCCTGAGCTGGGAAGAGAAATCCTAAATCCTAAACCAGTAAGTTGTGCCTTCCAAATACTGGTCAGCTGGAACAAAGCTCTAGCTGTTAATCAGAAACGTGCCTTCATCTTGTGGAGGAAACTCCTGCTCCATGACCAACCTATTAGCCATCTCTTCCCAAGGTAGGTGGCAACCTGAGCATTCCATGCCTGCTTCCTGAGGACTGCTCCCCATGCAGTGGCTGATGAGGTTCTGGGTCCTTTGGGGTTCCTACAAATCCTACCATGGCTTCCACCTTGCTCCTTGCCCCTTGTGCTACCAGTCTTTATCAGCAACTGGAGCCCGAGATGGAATAACCATGATAAACCTGAGGAATTTAACTTTGCAAGCGATGTAGTGGACTACTGGACTAAAATGGAGAAGGTGAGGAGGCACCTGTGATGGTGGTGAGGACAGGAATGGCCTCCCTGGCTCATCTTGCTCCTAGCAAGTTGAGGGTCATAGAACAAATACAGTTTCTGCCTCAGTTTACCAGTGTCATGGGAAAAACTTATATTGGGGTGTTCAATTCTCAGCCTTGCCACTTCTTCACTTCTTTGAGCCTCAGTGGTTTTATCTATGAAATGGGGATAATCTCATTTAAGAAACAAGATAGCAGACAAAAGTATCTGGTACACAGTCAAATAATTGTGACCAAATACAAAGATCTAATCACAAGATCAGCCAATTGATACTAGTCTGAATTCTGAGCTTCAACTAATGGGACTGTGAGTCTAACTGGAATTCATCACATCAGACTTGGACCTAACTTCAGGCTACACCCAGAGGGAGAGGACAGACCACCTGATTGGGCACAGGAGCACCTGACCCATAGAGCTGAGTCATGTAATCAGTCTTCCTATGAGGACAGCAAGTCCAGCTGAATCCTCCCTATCAACTTGGATGTGGCATTAGACCATATCCAGAGAAACAAGTTCCTGTAGCTTCTAGAGTTTACATGTCTCTTCAGAAAAAACCAAGTGCTTGTGGGGTTTCCCCCCCGCAATAGACCAAAAGAGGAGCAGTGATGCCACCAGGGGCTAGGGTAGGCAATGGGTTGTGTCCAGCTACTAAGTCCAGCTGATGATGTTCACAGTGTGAAAAGTTACCCAACATTATCTTTGTACAAAGAGAGAATTCACCTGTGATGGAGTCAGAGAGTTGATAGAATTTTTCAGGTTCCCATGAACATGCATTCATGTGTTAAGATTCAAGGCTTACATGCCCTTCACGGGGGCTTTCTTTACCTCTTTCTTTTTCCTTTCTCTGAATTTTCATAACAACTCCAAGGTTATGAAGTCTTTGGTTATGAAGAGCATTCTTTATAGGCCATGTTAAGCACTTTGCATTTAATGGTCTGATTACATAGACACTATTATTATTCCCATTTCCCAGATGAGAAAATTGAGGTTCCAAGAGTTTTAAATAATTTACAGAAATCACATACTTAATAAGTAAAGGAGCAGAATTTGTTTGGGTCCAGGCTGTCTAACTCTAAAATCCATGATGTAACCTGGTTCACAATCTGATGACACCAAAACATCTCTCAAACTATGAAATGACTTTAATTTCTGCGCAAACCAGAAATCTGATGAAGACCTTTTGGACCATGAGATGGCTTCTCACCTCACCTCATGAAACTATAAATTTCAAATCCAGCTTAAGGATTGTGTTTAATCTTCTCAAAAACAGCTATATATGTTAATATCACTGTACCAGATTAATGCTTAGCACAAAAATACATAACTGGTTAAGTGATATCTTCTTCAAGGTGCAAGAATCAGGGTCTAACACACTATCTGGATTCTGAGCAACAGTTGTTTTCTACTTTGATATGCCAGCTTTTCCTTCATTTTTAAAACTCCTACAGAAATATTCCATACTATGCTCTCCTTATATAAGCAGTACACTACTTGTCATAAATACTTATTATTCTTTAATCGGCTGGTAGGAAGTTTTTTCATAGCACTGATTTTTTATAGGTATAAAGACACACATGTATATGCACATCTTATTTCAAATCAGACACACTCTTTTGTTCCAGTCATCTGAGTCAAATGTAGTGGGATCATGTTTGTGCACCTGTGGGAAAACAATTGATGGAAAAATACACACTAAACCATTTTCAGTGCTAATGTTAGGGAGTAAAAGTGTGATGAGAAATTTGAAGAAACGTTTTTGTTTAAAAAAACTTTGTCTGCTCATACGTTTCTGCATTTTGCATTGCCTCAATCTTTACTCTGAATATGTTTTGTTTTGGGAATAAAAAAGTGTGTTTAAAAAAAAACATGCTAATTCTAGAAAACTTGGGGAAATAAGACAGATGATTTAAATGAGAAAATAAAAATTATCCATAAACATTTAAAACCACTTATGTATGTGCATATATATGTATCTTATTTACCATTGTATCCTTCTGGTCTAACAACAGTACCTAAGAAATCATGGGAATTTAATAATATTGGATGAATAAGTGAATAATTATTTTTATTTATTTATTTGCTTATTTAATTTAATTTTTATTGTTATTCTATTACAGTTGTCCCATTTTTCCCCCTTTGCCTTCCTCTGCCCACCTCCAACTCCCTGCTCCAACAGTCCATTCCCATGCTGTTGTCCATGTCCATGGGTCATTTGTACATGTTCTTTGACTAGTCCCTTACCCTTCTTTCCACCATTTCCCCCCTCCCTTCCCCTAAGTGAATAATTACTATTAAATTTGGATTATAATATAAATATAATTTTGCTTTCATAAATTGCTATTATTAACATTTTATTGCAAAGAATCTGAATTTTCATTGGTCTTGTTACATTCTATAATTTTGTAGACAGATATAATTGGGTAGTTTTTTTTTTACATTTAAAAATATATTTTACTGATTATGCTATTACAGCTTTCCCATTTTCCCCCTTAACTCTTCTCCACTCTGCACACCCCCTCCCACCCACATTCCTCCGCTTTAGTTCATGTCCATGTGTCATAAGTTCTTTAGCTTCTACATTTCCCACACTATTCTTGCCCTCCCCCTGTCTATTTTCTACCATCTATGCTACTTATTCTCTGTACCTTTTCCCCCTCTCTCCTCCTCCCACTCCCCTGTTGCTAACCCTCCATATGATCTCCATTTCTGTGGTCTGTTCCTGTTCTAGTTGTTTGCTTAGTTTATTTTTGTTTTAGGTGTGATTGTTAGTAATTGTGAGTTTGCTGTCTTTTTATTGTACATGTTTTTTACCTTTTTTATCTTAGATAAGTCCCTCTAACATTTCATATAATAAGGGCTTGTTGATGATGAACGCCTTGAACTTGACCTTATCTGAGAAGTACTTTATCTTCCCTTCCATTCTAAATGACAGCTTTGCTGGATAGAGCAATCTTGGATGAAGGTCCTTGCCTTTCATGACTTGGAATACTTCTTTCCAGCCCCTTCTTGCCTGGAAGGTCTCTTTTGAGAAATCAGCTGACAGTCTAATGGGAACTCCTTTGTAGGTGACTGTCCCCTTATCCCTTGCTGCTTCTAGAATTCTCTCCTTCATTTGAATCTTGGCTAATGTAATTAAGATGTGCCTTGGTGTGTTCCTCCTTGGGTCCAACTTCTTTGGGACTCTCTGAGCTTCCTGGACTTCCTGGTAGTCTATTTCCTTTGCCAGATTGGGGAAGTTCTCCTTTATTATTTGTTCAAATAAGTTTTCCACTTATTTCTCTTCCTCTTCCCTGTCTGGTACCCCTATAATTCGGATGTTGGACATTTAAAAATGTCCTGGAGGTTCCTAAGCCTCTCCTCATTTTTTTGAATTCTTGTTTCTTCCTTGTTTTCTGTTTGTTCCTTTCTTCCTTCTGGTCCACTCCATTGATTTGAGTCCCAGTTTTCCTCCCATCACTTTTGGTTCCCTGTGAGTTTTCCTTCATTTCACTTACTGTAGCCTTTATTTTTTCGTCTAATTTGCGACCAAAAGCAACTAATTTTGTGAGCATCCCGGTCACCAGTGCTTTGAACTGTGCATCTGATAGGTTGGCTATCTCTTCGTCACTTAGATGAATTGACTTTGGAACTTTGATCTGTTCTTCCGTTTGAGCCATTTTTGTTTTTTTGTTTGTTTGTTTCTTTTCTTTGGTCTGGTCATGGCTGTTACATATGAGGGGTGGAGCCTTAGGTGTTCCTCACGGTGGGGCAGCCCAGTCTCTGGGTTGTGATGCTGCATGTGGGGGCAGGGTCTGAGTGGGAACAATGGGACTTGCTCCACTCTCTCTTGGATTCCAGTCCCTTCTGCCACTTCCCCCAAGCAAATTGGGCCCTTCCGGTGCTGATTTCCATGTGGGTGGACTTGTGTACATTCTAGGACCCTGTGTGTTGTGGACCGTTCAGCCTGGTTTCAGGAGTTGTAACCCTCACCCCATGTTGGGCTGTGTAAGAGCCTAGGGACCCACTTCATCTGGGTCTGTTCTGTCATGAGGACGTGACCTACGAAAGAGACAAAGCTTATCTTCCTGGCAGGAGTGCTGCTTCTGCCTCATCCATCTCTGGCCCCAATGCTTGGTTGGCGGTCAATGACGGGTAAGACTCCTCATGGAAGGGGCAACCTAAGCCAGATGCGACCACTTGGGAGGCCCTCGTGGAAGGACTTGGGGGGGGCTGCAGCAAAAGGATGTGATGGACCCCTCACCCCCTGGCTATTCTGACATAGCCCAAGTCCTCATTTCCATCTGGGAGATGTCTCCTGCTTCCTAATTGCCTTAAAGCCTGAAACTGTGGGGGTGAGCTGTGCAGCCCTGTACTGGCCAGGATGGCTCCCTGGGTGATTGGGCATAAGAAAAAACTCCTAAAGCCCTGTGAAACCTGCTTTGCTAAGAGTGCTCTCCCTTAGGTGATAAGTGTCCTGGGAGGAAATGAGTATGTCTCCCAAAGTTTGGCAACCCCCTTTCCTGACAAATGCTGGCTCAGATTAAGCCCTCAGATTGCTTTGAAATGTTAACCATTGTTTGATCCTTGTTGCCTGACATACCTGTATTCCCGTGTATTTGAGCCCAATAAAAGCCCAGTGAGGAAGGGGCTCTGGGTCATTCTCCTCTGAGTTTGACCCCTTTGCTCCCCAAGCAGTCATGTCTTGGTAGTTTTTATTTTCATCTATGCCGGAGGGATGGGGCTCTGCGGGCGGAGCCCCCCGACATCTGGCGCCCAGGACAGGGGACCCCGCACCTGTGGTTCTCTCAACAAACTCTCCTGTGAGTCTGGGAGTCTCTCCTGGCACCTCAATGCCCCCAAGTGTTTTCAATCGGTGTTTTTAGGTTTTATTTCCTGGCTCTGGGGCCCTGGGTTGCTAGGTCTGTCTTGCTCCCTGTTTTTACCCGGATCATCGGTGTGCGAATGTGGGACCACCTGGTCATCCAGCCACCTTGTGCGGCCTCACTGGGTCTGCCCGTTGCCACCTGGCACCCAGGGTCTGCTAGCCACCACCTGTATGCCTTGGATTTGTCAGCCGCTGCCTACACACCCGGGTCTGCCAACCTCTATTTTTTCCTGCCACGACTCCACCCCTCTTACCAGTCTGGATGAATGGTTGTTGGACTCCATACAGTTCAATTTTCTATAAGTTCTGATTGTTTTCTTGTTTCTAAATCTTTGTTGTCCTTAATTTTGGTTGTGCGAGGAGGCACAGTGTGTCCACCTACGCCTCCATCTTGTCCAAAACTGTTTCTTCATTCTTTTCTCCTCTGTTTTTTCTTTCTTCCTTCTGGTTCACTCCATTGGTTTGAGTTCCAGTTTCCTTCCCATCACTATTGGTTCCCTGAACATTTTCCTTTATTTCACTTAGCATAGCCTTCATTTGTTCATCTAATTTGTGAGCAAATTCAACCAATTTTGTGAGCATCCTGATCACCAGTGCTTTAACTGTGCATCTGATAGGTTGACTCTTTATCACTTAGTTGTATTTTTTCTGGAGCTTTGATGTGTTCTTTCATTTGGGTCATTTTTTTTTTTTTTTTTGTCTTGACGAACCTGTTATATAGTGAGGGGCAGAGCCTTAGGTGTTCACCAGGGCGGGGCAACCCAGTCACTGGGTTGTGATGCTGTATATGGGGCAGGGGTCCAAGAGGGAACAATGGCGCTTGTACGACACTCTGCCAGATTTCAGTCACTTCCCCAGCTTCCCACAAGCAACTGGGCCCCTCTGCTGCTGATTCCTGTGTGGGTAAGTTTGTGTACATCCTGGGACCCTGTGGGTCTCTCCAACAAACTCTCCTGTGAGGCTGGGAGTCTGTCCCAGAACCTCAACCCCCACAGGTGTTTTCAATCGGTGTTTTGAGGCTTTATTTCCTTGTGCTGGGACCCTGGGTTGCACAGTCTGTCTTGCTCCCCAATTTCACTTGGTTTATCTCTGCATATGAATATGGTACCATCCGGTCCACCAGCTGCCTTGTGTCCTGCACCCTTGCACAATCTGCTGCCTTGCTCGGTTTGCCAGCTGCTGCTTTATGTGCCTGGGGTCAGTCAGCCACAGCTTGCTTTTTTTTTTTTTTTTTTTTTGCCACAGCCCCTCGGCCACCAACTCCACCCCTCCTACTGGTCTGGATGAATGTGTCTACTTTAACTCCTTGGTTGTTGGACTTCCATACAGTTCAATTTTTCTGTAATTTCTGGTTGTTATTTTGTTTCTAAATTTTTGTTGTCCTTATTTTGGTTGCGTGAGGAGGCACAGTGTGTCTACCTACACCTCCATCTTGGTTGGAAATCCGGATACTGTTTTTTTTTTAAATTAATTCTGTCAATCTTTATCTTTTGATTGGGAAATTAGTTCACTTACATTTAAAATAATTACTGATAGGAAAGGACTTAATATTAATGTCATAGCTTTTGTTTTTGTCCCTTATTTGCTGTTTTTATATCTTTCTTTTGTATTTAGTTGATTTTTTTGGTAGTGATATGTTTTGATTTTCTTCTCATTTCCTTCTGCGTATATTGTGTATTGTATATATTACATATGATATCTTAAAGTATAACAATCTACTTTAAACTAATAACAATGTAACTTCAATTGCATACAAAACCTTCATTCCTTTCTAGGGATATCTCACCCCCATTGAAAATTGCAAACAAGTTCCACTCTCTTCCTTCTGTTCAAAGGAGGGACTGGCACTTGGGTGACTTTCTCTCAACCATGCAGCACCATGGTCAGAGAAGGGGTGGTGCAAATATCAGCAAAAACATCACAAAATGTCCTACCATTCTCAGTATGACCTTAATTATTCGGGCATTTGTTGGCTGCTGTAGATCCTTGGCTGTTTCAAGAGCTCCCACGAGGCTATTATAGTCTGTTTTTACTTGATGTTTCCCTGAAGGAATGGGGGGCCTGGAGCTTCCTAGTCTTCTTCTTGTGAATTTCACCTTTAGAGTTAACTTAATTTTAAAAATAAATTCTCAACTTCTGGCCAAGATGGAGGCATAGGCAGACGCACTGTGCCTCCTCTCACAACCAAAATTAAGGACAACAAATATTTAGAAACAAGAAAACAACCAGAACTGATAGAAAATTGAACTGTACAGAAGTCCAACAACCATTCATCCAGACCGGTAACAGGCACGAAGTCGCGGCAGGAAAAAGTGGAGGTGCGGACCCGGCCACGAGGCAGCAGCGGCTGGCAGTTCCCAGGTGCACAGGCCGTGGCTAACAGACCCCAGACATACAGGTGGTGGCTAGCAGACCGTGGGCACGGGGTGGCAACGGTGCAGACCCAGTGAGGCTGCACAAGGTGGATGGCTGACCAGGTGGTCCCACATTCGCGCACAGATAGTCCAGGCGAAGGGGAAGTGGTGGATGGGACTGGAATCCAGGAGAGAGTGGAGCAAGTGCCATTGTTCCCTCTTGGACCCCGCCCCCACATACATCGTCACAACTCAGCCACTGGGCTGCCCCACCCTGGGGAACACCTAAGGATCCGCCCCTCATATGTAATAGCTGCAACCAGACTAAAACAAACAAACAAACAAACAAACAAACCCCAGGGCAAAAATGGCTCAAACTGGAGAAAAATGAAAGCCCCAGAGCCAATTCCTCTAAGCAATGAAGAGATAGCCAACCTATCAGATGCATAGTTCAAAGCCCTGGTGATCAGGATGCTTACAGAATTGGTTGATTTTGCTCACAAATTAGATGAAAAAAAATGCAGGCTACAATACGTGAAATGAAGGAAGACGCATGGGGAACCAATAGAGATGGGAGGAAAACTGGGACTCAAATCAATGGAGTGGACCAGAAGGAAGAAAGAAAGAACCAAACAGAAAACAAGGAAGAAACAAGAATTCAAAAAAAATGAGGAGAGGCTTAGGAACCTCCAGGACATCTTTAAACATCCCAACATCTGAATTATAGGGGTACTAGACAGGGAAGAGGAAGAGTAATAAGTGGAAAACTTATTTGAACAAATAATAAAGGAGAACTTCCCCAATCTGGCAAAGGAAGTAGACTTCCAGGAAGTCCAGGAAGCTCAGAGAGTCCCAAAGAAGTTGGACCAAGGAGGAACATGCACCAAGGCACATCTTAATTACATTAGCCAAGAATAAAATGAAGGAGAGAATTCTAGAAGCAGCAAGGGAGAAGGGGACAGTCACCTACAAAGGAGTGCCCATCAGACTGTCAGCTGATTTCTCAAAAGAGACCTTACAGGCAAGAAGGGGCTGGAAAGAAAAGTATTCCAAGTCATGAAAGGCAAGGACCTTCATCCAAGATTGTTCTATCCAGCAAAGCTGTCATTTAGAATGGAAGGGAAGATAAAGTGCTTCCCAGATAAGGTCAAGTTCAAGGAGTTCATCATCACCAGACCCTTATTATATGAAATGTTAAAGAGACTTACCTAAGAAAAAGAAGATAAAAAATATGACAGTGAAAGACAGCAAACTCACAGCTATTAAGAACCACATCTAAAAGAAAAGCAAACAGCTAGAACAGGAACAGAATCACAGAAATGGAGATCATATGGAGGGTTAGCAACAGGGGAGTGGGAGGAGGAGAGAGGGGGAAAAGGTACAGAGAATGAGTAGCATAGATAGTGGGTAGAAAATAGATGGGGGGGCAAGAATAGTGTGGGAAATGTAGAAGCTAAAGAACTTATGACACATGGACATGAACTAAAGGGGGGAATGTGGGTGGGAGGGGGTGTGCAGGGTGGAGGGGAATGATGGGGGAGAAATGGGACAACTGTAATAGCATAATCAATAAAATATATTAAAAATAAATAAATTCTTCCAAATATTCAGAACCTAAATCAGCCCCTTTTATTGTATAGCAATTATAATAATAGTAATATTTATTGAGCATCTACTTGTGCCATGCACTATTATAGACACTTTACTCATTTAAATAACTCACTTAGACTTTACTACCTTCTGTGTAATATTACTGTTCCCACCTCGTAGATGAGAAAACTGAAGCACAAAGAGGAACCCCTTGTCTATATGGAACTAAGACAGATACATGGGGGAATGGAGCTTTAAGTCTTCAGTTGGTGATGTGAAGGCTATTCATGGTTTTATGTGACTTGAGAGGAAGTGGCTACAGCAGACCAGAAGTTGGCTGGATCACACCCCACCCCTAACTCCTCTTGGCTATTTAAGGGATTTAAAATGGGGTCTCAGTCCCTGAGCTATGTTCACAGTGGAATATGACACTATGACAGTGCGTTGGGGAAAAAAGTGCCCTTTTCCTTTGGAGCAGGAAGTAACATATGGTGTGTGACCTTGACCAGGAAGGCAAAAGAGGCCCAAACCCAGCCCTATGGTGGGTGAACGAGCAAGGAGATGAAGTGAAGTGGAGTTTCAGAGAGGTGACTGACTCAACCTGCCATGCAGCCAATGTCTTCACACAGGCCTGTGGTCTCCAGCACGGAGACCAGCTAGCTTCGATTCTGCCTGGAGTGCCTGGGTGGTGGCTGGTGGCCCTGGGCTGCATCTGAACAGGTCAGTCACTCAGAGAGATCTCTAGAGACCTCAGGAACGTCCCAGAGCCAATTGGTCCTGGGAAATTAGGTGCTTTCTCTTCCCCCACATTCTTTCTTCTTCATAGTCTTTTTCTTAGACTCCTTCAAATATTTTTTACTTGTTCTCACTCATTTTCTGCCTAACACTCACATGCACTCAAATGCAATGTCATAGTTCTCTTTCATTCACACACACACACACGCAACTTTCTCTTGCACAGTCTCAGGTTTCATTAAGAGTTTTTAAAGATTCATCAGTTGTTAACCGTTAGCCATATTCTAGCCCCCCACCCCCAACTGAGTTATTTAAGAATCAGTTGAAGGCATTGTGACACCCATAAATGCCATATACAAACCCATAAACACTGGATCGCAGACACTTCCTTCACATAACCACAAGTGACTCATCACACAAGAAGTCTGACATTGATACAATATAGTTACCTGATACCCATTGTCAAAATTCCTCAATTGTCTTAATAATGTCCTTGAGAGCCTTTTTTTATACATTTTTAAATATATTTTATTGATCATGCTATTACAGTTGTCCCATTTCTCCCCCATCATTCCCCTCCACCCTGCACACCCCCTTCCACCCACATTCCCCACTTTAGTTCATGTCCATGTGTCATAAGTTCTTTAGCTTCTACATTTCCCACACTATTCTTGCCCCCCCATCTATTTTCTACCCACTATCTATGCTACTCATTCTCTGTACCTTTTCCCCCTCTCTCCTCCTCCCACTCCCCTGCTGCTAACCCTCCATATGATCTCCATTTCTGTGATTCTGTTCCTGTTCTAGCTGTTTGCTTTTGTTTTAGGTGTGGTTCTTAATAGCTGTGAGTTTGCTGTCTTTTCACTGTCCTATTTTTGATCTTCTTTTTCTTAGATAAGTCTCTTTAACATTTCATATAATAAGGGTCTGGTGATGATGAACTCCTTGAACTTGACCTTATCTGAGAAGCACTTTATCTGTCCTTCCATTCTAAATGACAGCTTTGCTGGATAGAGCAATTTTGGATGTAGGTCCCTGCTTTTCAAGATTTCGAATATTTCTTTCCAGCCCCTTCTTGCCTGTAAGGTCTCTTTTGAGAAATCAGCTGACAGTCTGATGGGCACTCCTTTGTAGGTGACTGTCCCCTTCTCCCTTGCTGCTTCTAGAATTCTCTGCTTCATTTTAATTTTGGCTAATGTAATTATGATGTGCCTTGGCATGTTCCTCCTTGGGTCCATCTTCTTTGGGACTCTCAGCTTCCTGGGCGTCCTGGTAGTCTATTTCCTTTGCCAGATTGGGGAAGTTCTCCTTTATTATTTGTTCAAATAAGTTTTCCACTTGTTGCTCTTCTTCTTCCCCTTATGGGACCCCTATAATTCGGATGTTGGGACGTTTAATGATGTCCTGGAGGTTCCTAAGCCTCTCCTCATTTTTTTGAATTCTTGTTTCTTCCTCATTTTCTGTTTGGTTGTTTGTTTCTTCCTTCTGGTCCACTCCATTGATTTGAGTCCCAGTTTTCCTTCCATCTCTATCAGTTCCCCATGCATCTTCCTTCATTTCACGTATTGTAGCCTGCATTTTTTTTTAATATTTTATTTTTTTTCTTTTTATTTATTTATCTTTAGAGGATAAGGGTAGGAAAGAGAGAGAGGGAGAGAAATATCAATGTATGGTTGCCTCTCGTGTGTCCCCTGCTGGGAACCGGCCTGCAACCCAGGCATGTGCCCTGACTGGGAATCGAACCGCGATCCTTTGATTCGCAGGCCCGCGCTCAATCCACTGAGCTACACCAGCCAGGGCTGTAGCCTGCATTTTTTCATCTAATTTGTGAGAAAAATCAACCAATTCTGTGAGCATTTTGATGACCAGTGCTTTGAACTGTGCATCTGATAGGTTCGCTATCTCTTCACTGCTTAGAGGAATTGGCTCTGGGGCTTTTATTTGCTCTCTGGTTTGAACCATTTTTGGTGGTTTTTTTTGTTTTGTTTTGTTTTGGTTTTAGTCTGGTCACGGCTATTACATAGGAAGGGGTGGAGCCTTAGGTATTCCTCAGGGCGGGGCAGCTCAGTCGCTGGGTTGTGACGCTGTATGTGGGGGTGGGGTCCGAGAGGGAACAATGGCGCCTGTTCCGCTCTCTCCTGGATTCAGTCCCTTCCGCCACTTCCCCTCTGCCTGGACTATCTGCGTGTGTGAATGTGGGGCCACCTGGTCAGCCAGACGCCTTGTGCAGCCTCACTGGGTCTGCAAAGTTGCTCCCCTGTGCCCGGGTTCCGCCAGCCGCCGCCTGTGCACCTGGGAACTGCCAGCCACTGCTGCTTGCATTCCTGGGTCCGCACCTCTACTTTTTCCTGCCTCAACTCCGCCCCTCTTACCGGTGTGGATGAATGGTTGTTGGACTTCCGTACAGTTCAATTTTCTATCAGTTCCGGTTGTTTTCTTGTTTCTAAATATTTGGTGTCCTTAATTTTGGTTGTAAGAGGAGGCACAGTGTGTCCACCTACGCCTCCATCTTGGCTGGAAGTCCGAGAGCCTTTTCTTTAAGTCTAAAATCCAACCGAGGATCATGCATCGCATTTAGTTGTCATGTCTTCTCAGTCTGGCTCCCTAGCCTTTTCTTCATGAGAATGACATTTTTGAAGTGTCTAAGGCAGTTGCTTTGCAGGAGATCCATCTAAATTTGTATTTCTGACTCTTGCTTTATGATTATATTCATGGTAAACATTTTTAGCAGGAGCACTGGGAGGACACTGTTGTGTCTTTTTCAGTGTATCACATTGCGGGGTGTATGAAGTTGTTTTGTCCTTTCATCGCTGATACTGTCTTATCTCATTAGAAAGGTGGTATTCATCGTTGTAGAGGCATCTTTCTCCTTTGTAGTTAGTAAGTAGTAATCCTTGGTGTCATACTTATGGGACTGAATGAATATCCTGTTCTCTGACTACCTTTCACCCTGTGGCTTGAGTGTCCATTGATGGTTCTTCTCTGAGTCGAATCTTATTATGGTGGTTTTACATGAGAATTTTTTGTTTGTGTCTGCCCCTACATTTATCAGTTAGCATTCTTCTGTAGAGACCTATCCGGCTAGTGTAGAATCAGTGTGGGACTCATGGATTCTTTCTGGAGTCACATCATTTGAAGCACGTGTTATCACAGGGCCCCACAGCAATCTGCTCCTGCTCTGGGTTTTGTACTCTCTCTCTCACACACAAATAAAATCATTGATCAATCCATCAAGGTCACTTGGAATAAAGAATGAACAGCAACAGCCCTGGCTGGTGTGGCTCAGTGGACTGAGCATAGACCTATGAACCCAAGGGTTGCTGGTTCAATTCCTGGTCAGGGCACATGCCTGGGTTGCAGGCCAGTTTCCCGGTTGGGGGGATGCAGGAGGCGACCTATTGATGTTTCTCTCCTTCTCTTTCTCCCTCTCTCCCCCTCTCTAAAAATAAGTAAATAAAGTCTTTAAAATGTTAACAGCAACAGCAAGGGAATATGAATAATCCATGTCATCTGAAGAACTAAGAGATGGTCCATGATAAATCTAAGACATGAGCTGAGCTCTCTGGGATAAGCACAAAGAGAAGTAGAAGCAAAGGAAGGGAATATCAAGAACAGGATAGCACATGCAAAGTTTTATAGTCAGGAGTAGCCTATGCAGAGAATGCCATCTTGAAATAGAAGATAGAGTTGTGGAGGAGAAAGGTGGAGAGTGGGCACCGTCTTCAGTGTCAGAATGGGTACTGTGGTATTTTCCTGGAGAGAGGGCACAGGTGTTAGGGAAGACAAGAAATGTGAAGGGGGAAAGCCAATGCTCTGTGAAACTTAAGCAGGGAATAATATGGAAGATTCAGGGCAAGACATCTGGTGGAGAGATTAGAATCTAGTAGGTGCATACAAAGGCTTGAACTAATTGTCGGTAATAGAAGATGGAAGGGACGATAAGAAAGTGCAAGGGACAATGTGTTTACATTTGGATAGAGGAATAAAGTAAAGAGAGGGGATTCACAATAACACAGGAACCGACAGAGGAGGAAGTGAGGGGAGAAAAGTGAGGTTAGGAATGAAGGTAGTCTTGATGTCAGAGACTCGGGCCTACTTACGTCTATGTTCCCAGATCCCACATAAACCTGTGTAAAGTAGGGTCTGCCTGTCTACTGGCTGCATCCATCTCGAGTAGAAAAGTTTAGGGCAAGCTTTTCAAATTTTAATGTGCTTGGGAATCACATGGAGATCTTGTTAAAATGCAGATTTCATAGGTTTGGGGTGGGACTGGGGTTTCATATCCTAGGTGATGCTGATGCTGCTGGTCTGCATAGTAAGAGATTAGGGGATTTCTACGCAGATAAGCCAGGCTTGAAGCCCATGGCTGTGAAAGAGAAAATGGAACTAATACTTCCTTTCTTTCTCATCCCCAGGGATTATTTTCATTCCAGGGACAACTCAGATGAAGGCCAATCACATTATCTGAGTAGACACCAACTAACCGTGTCTGAAGCCAAGAGCATCATGACCGCAGATGCCCTTGCCCCAGAGGTGGACTCTGTGGCTTCTAAGTGTCCTGCTCTGAAAACCAAGCTCCTGGTGTCTGACCATAGCCATAAAGGGTGGCTGAACTTCTGATCTCTGATTAAGTGAGTTTCCAGTCTGATAAATGTGCTCTCTGAGGACTGGTGGAAGAAGGCCTTCCACTCCTAAGTGCTGGTAGACAAGCAGCTGGTGGTAGGAAACTCACCAGGTCTGACTTCAGAAAACTCTGCCCAGCTATGTCACTGACTTGCTGTGTGACCCTGGGCTAGTTACTTCTCCTCTCTTGGCAAAGGTTGCTTTATATGTAATATAAGGACATTGCACTTTTATGCTTCTCTCACTAAAGTATGATCACTCCTGGGACTGTGCAAAGGAAATGTGTAAAGTCAGAGGATTACTGTGTTTCAACCTTCTTGTAGGTGGGGAATCCAAAATATTACTCTTTTTTTTTTTTTTTTTTTTTTTTTTTTTTTTTTTTTAGAGGGAAGGGGAGGAAGGGCCCAAAAGTGGGAGAGAAATATCAATGTGTGATTGCCTCTTGCACAGCCCCTACTGGGGAAACTGACCCACAACCCAGGTATGTGCCCTGCCTGGGAATCGAACTGGCGACCCTTTGGTTCACAGACCTGCACTCAATCCACTGAGCCACGCCAGCCAGGGCAATAATACTGGGATTATTATTCTAACAAAAATTAATCATAGGTCATTGTTTAGCCCAACTTTCTAAAACCACTGAAATTTTCTTTCATCGTTTACTTTGATTCCGAATTAGGACACATAACGTCAGATTTCTGAAGTATATACAAATTTGCATAATAGAGTGATCTTGCATATTATGATTAAAACTATGAAAACTGAAGTTTGTTGAGAAAATAATTCCAGATAGTCAGTAAAAAAATTTAGGTTTTATTTCATAGTGTCCTACCTAACTGAATCAATAACAGCCATGACTACTGATCTGTAAAGAACATCGTTTTTGGAAGGCATGGGCACCAAAACAGGATGCGAGTACATCGTTTTGCAAAAACTAGATTTATAAGTATTTTAGGAGAAAATAAACGCACAATACATACCCAATCTTAGTTTTTTTAATACTCAAATTAGTTGATTATAATTCTTCACCAACTTTAGTTTTATGTAGATAAAACTTCTTTAGAAGCCTCCGAAATCTGTAACATTTTCATCTTCACCCTTCACAGGGGAGGTACACAAAATGTGTGCTTGTAAGAACCAGACTTCCAGCCAAGATGGAGGCGTAGGCGGACACACTGTGCCTCCTCTCACAACCAAAATTAAGGACAACAAATATTTAGAAATAAGAAAACAACCAGAACTGATAGAAAATTGAACTGTACGGAAGTCCAACAACCATTCATCCACACCGGTAAGAGGGGCGGAGTTGAGGCAGGAAAAAGTAGAGGTGCGGACCCAGGAATGCAGGCAGCAGTGGCTGGCAGTTCCCAGGTGCGCAGGCGGTGGCTGGCGGGCCCACGGGCAGCAGCTGGCAGACCCTGGGCATGGGGTGGCAACTGTGCAGACCCAGTAAGGCCATCCGTGCAAGGCAGCTGGCTGACCAGGTGTTCCCACATTTGAGCACGCAGACAATCCAGATGAAGAGGAAACGGCGGAAGGGTCTGGAATCCAGGAGAGAGAGGAGCAGGCGCCATTGTTCCCTCTCGGACCCCGCCCCCACATACATCGTCACAACTCAGCCACTGGGCTGCCCCGCACTGGGGAACACCTAAGGCTCCACCCCTCACTACATAGCAGCCACGACCAGACCAAAACCAAACCAAACCAAACCAAAACAAAACAAAAACCACCAAAAATGGCTCAAACTGGAGAAAAAATGAAAGCCCCAGAGCCAATTCCTCTAAGCAGTGAAGAGATAGCCAACCTATCAGATGCACAGTTCAAAGGTCTGGTGATCAGGATGCTCACAGAATTGGTTGATTTTGCTCACAAAGTAGATGAAAAAAAATGCAGGCTACAATACGTGAAATGAAGGAAGACACATGGGGAACCAATAGAGATGGGAGGAAAACTGGGACTCAAATCAATGGAGTGGACCAGAAGGAAGAAACTAACAACCAAACAGAAAAGAAGGAAGAAACAAGAATTCAAAAAATGAGGAGAGGCTTAGGAACCTCCAGGACATCATTAAACATCCCAACATCCGAATTACAGGGGTCCCAGAAGGGGAAGAAGAGCAATAAGTGGAAAACATATTTGAACAAATAATAAAGGAGAACTTCCCCAATCTGGCAAAGGAAATAGACTACCAGGAAGTCCAGGAAGCTCAGAGAGTCCCAAAGAAGTTGGACTCAAGGAGGAACATGCCAAGGCACATCATAATTACATTAGCTAAGATTCAAATGAAGGAGACAATTCTAGAAGCAGCAAGGGAGAAGGGGACAGTCACCTACAAAGGAGTGCCCATCAGACTGTCAGCTGATTTCTCAAGAGACCTTCCAGGCAAGAAGGGGCTGGAAAGAAGTATTCCAAGTCATGAAAGGCAAGGACCTTCATCCAAGATTGCTCTATCCAGCAAAGCTGTCATTTAGAATGGAAGGGAAGAGAAAGTGCTTCTCAGATAAGGTCAAGTTCAAGGAGTTCATCATCACCAAGCCCTTTTTATATGAAATGTTAAAGGGACTTATCTAAGAAAAAGAAGATAAAAAATAGGACAGTGAAAGGACAGCAAACTCACAACTATTAACAACCACACCTAAAACAAAAGCAAACTAAGCAAACACCTAGAACAGGAACAGAACCACAGAAATAAAGATCACATGGAGGGTTAGCAACAGGGGAGTGGGAGGAGGAGAGAGGGGGAAAAGGTACAGAGAATGAGTAGCATAGATGGTGGGTAGAAAATAGACAGGGGGAGGGCAAGAATAGTGTGGGAAATGTAGAAGCTAAAGAACTTATGACACATGGACATGAACTAAAGGGGGGAAATGTGGGTGGGAGAGGGTATGCAGGGTGGAGGGGAATGATGGGGGAGAAATGGGACAACTGTAATAGCATAATCAATAAAATATATTAAAAACAAAAAACAAAAAAACAAAAAAGCGACAAACAAACAAACAAAGAACTATACTCTGTCTCTGACAGAGTAGCCACTGTCACTCTCACAATAGCTAAACATGGGGATCAAAAAAGTCAAAGACCACCTTGTCAAGAACTGGTAAAAATCTCCAGTCATGAGCACTATTCTTACATATGGCAACTGTCTAGTTGCTGATACCGGTAGTTGACTCCTACCCAGATTACATTCAATGGGTCCAATCAAGCTGAGGGTCTGACAGTCAAAGGCCATGAGCAAGGGTGGGGGTGGGACATGCAAGACAAATTGGTTTACCTCAGTGTTCAGAGATGAAGGAGGGAAAGAGAGCTTAACTCTATGAAAATGCAGCCTTAATAGAGGGGGAATATTCCAATAAAGACTATAGAGAAATTCTTCCTTCACAGACTCAAAAAACAGAACAGTTCTTCTTTGATTGAGCCATTAATTTAGGATGATTGAGGTATTTAATTTAGGATGCAAGGGTTGTTCTAGACCGCTAAAACTTTCAGGTTTCTTTCTAGATATCTGGTACATGCCAGTCAAAACAAATCCTCTTATCCCTGTGCAGTGATCTAAGTCATTCTCTCCCTCTCCAAGAAATAGAAGGGGTGTTGTTTTTAATGAGAGAGGAAAAACTTTCACAATAGGAAACTGGAATTTTTTTAATTAAAAAAATTTTCAGCCCTGGCAGGTGTGGCTCAGTGGATTGAACTCCCGCTTGTGAACCAAAAGGTTGCCAGTTGGATCCCCAGTCAGGGCACCTGCCTGGGTTGCAGGCCAGGCATCCAGATGGGGGCAGACAAGAGACAACCAACTGATGTTACTCTCACACATCAATGTTTCTCTCTTTCTCTCTCCCTTCCCCGATCTCTGAAAATAAATAAAATCTTTAATTTTTTTCAATTACAGTTGAAATACAGTATTATATTACTTTCGGGTAATTAGACATCTTATAATTTATAAAGTGAACACCACATAAATCTACTACCCACCTGACACCATACATAGTTGTTACAGCATTATTGACTGGATTCCCTATTCTACATTTCACATGCCAATGACTACTTTGTAACTACCAATTTGTGATTCTAAATCTCTTCCTCTTTTTCACCCAGCCCCAAAAGGCGCTCTCATCTGATATTCATCAAATGTTCTCTGTATCTACAAATTTGTTTCTGTTTTGTTTATTCACTTATTTTGTTTTTAAATTCCACATTGGAGTTAAATCATATGGCATTTGTCTTTCTCTGTCTGACTTATTTCACTCAGCACAATATCCTCTACGTGCATCCATGTTGTTGCAGATGGCAAGATTTCACTCATTTTATGGCTGAGTGATATTACAATGTATACACGTACCACTTCTTTAACCAGTCATCTATTGATGGAAACATAATTTGCTTCTATATCTTGGCTATTGTATGTAATGCTGCAATGAACATATGGTGCGCTTGTCTTTTCAAATTATTATTCTGGGTTTCTTTGGGTAAAAACCCACATGTGAAATTGCTGGGTTCTTCTTGGCCTCTTGTTATAACCTTTGTTTTAAAGTCTACTTTTCCCAGCACAACTATTGCTACCCCAGCTTTTTGTTGTTGTTGTTAGTCTCCATTTTCATGAAACATCTTTTTTTCCCCTTTGCTTTCAGTCCGTATGTGTTTTTCCATATGAATTGGGTCTCTTGTAGATAGCATATATAAGGGTCTTGTTTTGTTATCCCTTCAGCCAGTGTATGTCTTTTGATTGGAGCATTCAATTCATTTGCATTTATGGTAATTGTTGATAGATATGTAGTTATTGCCATTTTATTATTCATATTTTTTACCTTTTTTCTTTATTTTTAAAGATGATCCTTTAATATTTCTTGTAATACTGGTTTGGTAGTGATGAATTCCCTTAGCTTTTCCTTGTCTGGGAAGTTTTACTTATTTATTTTTGTTGTTCTTCCATTACAGTTGTACCAATTTTCCCCTATTACTCTCCTCTGCCCTTCCCACCCCTCACTCCCATAGTCAATCCCCACCCTGTTGTCCATGCCCATGAGTCATTTATACCTGTTCTTTAACTAGACCCTTCTCTTTCTTTCCTCCCTTATCCCCATCCCCAACTCCCCTCTGTTCCCTGTTAGTCTGTTCCTTGTTTCCATGCCTCTGGTTCTATTTTGCTTGTTTGTTTGTTTTGTTCATTAGGTTCCACTTATAGGTGAGATCATATGGTATTTGTCTTTTGCCACCTGGATTATTTCACTTAGCACAATACTCTCAATTTCCATCCATGGTGTCAAAAATGTTAGGAGTTTCTCCTTTATTTCTGCTGCATAGTATTCCATTATGTAAATACACCACAGTTTTTTTGATGCACTTATTTACTGATGAGTACTTAGGCTGTTTACAGCACTTGCCTGTTATAAATAACACTGCTATGAACATTGGGGTGCATAGGTTCTTTTGAATTGGTGTTTCAGAATTCTTATGGTATTCTCAGCAGTGGAGTTGCTGGATCAAAAGGCAGTTCCATTTTTAGATTTTTTTTTAAATTTTTTAAAAAATTTATTTATCTTTTTAGAGGGGAAGGGTAGGAGAGAAGGAGAGTGAGAGAAATATCAATGTACGGTTGCCTCTCGTGTGTCCCCTGCCGGGAACTGGCCCACAACCCAGGCATGTGCCCTGACCGGGAATCGAACCGCGATCCTCTGGTTCGCAGGCCCGCGCTCAATCCACTGAGCTACACCAGCCAGGGCCCATTTTTAGTTTTTAAAGGGAATGCCATACTGTTTTCCACAGTGGCTGCACCAGTCTGCATTCCCACAAATAGTGCACTAGGGTTCCCTTTTCTGCATCCTTGCTAGCACTTGTCGTTTGTTGATTTTTTTAATGATGGTCATTCTGACCAGTGTAAAGTGATATTTCATTGGGGTCTTAATTTGCATCTCTCTGATGGTTAGTGATGTTGAGTGTTGCTTCATATGCCTATGGGCCCTCTGTATGTCCTGCTTGGAGAAGTGTCTCTTCAGGTCCTTTGCCCATTTTTTAATTGGATTGTTTGTCTTTCCAGTGCTGAGTCATATGAGTTCATTATATGTTTTGTAGATCAAAACCTTGTCCGAGGTATCATTGGCAAATGTGTTTTCCCTTACAGTTGGCTCCCTTTTCATTTTGCTGATGTTTTCTTTACCCATGCAGAAGCTTTTTAATTTGATGCAGTCCCATATGTTTATTCTTTCCTTTATTTCCCTTACCCTAAAGGATGTATCAACGAAAATATTGCTGCATGGGATATTTGAAATTTTACTGCATATGCTTCCCTCTAGAACTTGTGGTATCACAGCTTATATATAAGGCTTTTATCCATTTTCAGCTGATTCTGGTGCATGGTGTAAGTTTGTGGTCTAGTTTCATTTTTTGCACGTACTATTCCATGTCTCCCAGCACCAGTTATTGAAGAGGCTATTTTTACCCCATTTTATGATTCTGCCCACTTTGTCAAATATTAACTGACTATGGAGACATGGGTTTATTTCTGAGCTCTCTCTTCTGTTCCATTGATCTATGTGTCTGTTCTTATGCCAGGACCAGGATGTTTTGATTACAGTGGACTTATAATACAGTTTGATGCCAGGTATTGTGATCCCTCCTACTTTGTTCTTCTTTCTCAAGATTGCTACAGCTATTCAGGGTCATTTTTCTCCTACATAAATTTTTGAAATATTTGTTCTATATCTCTGGAAATATGTCATTGATATTTTAATAGGGATTACATTGAGTCTATAGATTGCTTTGGGTAGTATGAACATTTTATTTTATTTTATTTTATTTATTTTATTGATTATGCTATTACAGTTGTCCAATTTCTCCCCCATCATTCCCCTCCACCATGCACACCCCCTCCCAACCACATTTCCCCCCTTTGGTTCATGTCCACGTGTCATAAGTTCTTTAACTTCTACATTTCCCACATTATTCTTGCCCTCCCCCTGTCTATTTTCTACCTACCATTTATGCTTCTTTTTTTTAAAAATTTATTATTTATTTATCTTTTTTTTTAGAGGGGAAGGGTAGGAGAGAAGGAGAGGGAGAGAAATATCAATGTACGGTTGCCTCTCGTGTGTCCCCTGCCGGGAACTGGCCCGCAAACCAGGCATGTGCCCTGACTGGGAATCGAACTGCGATCCTCTGGTTCGCAGGCCCGCGCTCACATTTATGCTTCTTATTCTCTGTACCTTTCCCCCCTCTCTCCTCCTCTCACTCCCCTGTTGCTAACCCTTCATATGATCTCCATTTCTGTAGTTCTGTTCCTGTTATAGTTGTTTGCTTTTGTTTTAGGTGTGGTTGTTAATAGCTGTGAGTTTGCTGTCTTTTCACTGTCATATTTTTGATCTTCTTTTTCTTAGGTAAGTCCCTTTAACATTTCATAGAATAAGGGCTTGGTGATGATGAACTCCTTGAACTTGACCTTATCTGAGAAGCGCTTTATCTTCCCTTCCATTCTAAATGACAGCTTTGCTGGATAGAGCAATCTTGGATGTAGGTCCCTGCTTTTCAAGATTTCAAGTATTTCTTTCCAGCCCCTTCTTGCCTGTAAGGTCTCTTTTGAGAAATCAGCTGACAGTCTGATGGGAACTCCTTTGTAGGTGACTGTCCCCTTCTCCCTTGCTGCTTCTAGAATTCTCTGCTTCATTTTAATCTTGGCTAATGTAATTATGATGTGCCTTGGCATGTTCCTCCTTGGGTCCAACTTCTTTGGGACTCTCTGAGCTTCCTGGACATCCTGGTAGTCTATTTCCTTTGCCAGATTGGGGAAGTTCTCCTTTATTATTTGTTCAAATAAGTTTTCCACTTGTTGCTCTTCTTCCCCTTCTGGGACCCCTATAATTGGGATGTTGGGACGCTTAACGATGTCCCGGAGGTTCCTAAGCCTCTTCTTATTTTTTCGAATTCTTGTTTCTTCCTCATTTTCTGTTTGGTTGTTTGTTTCTTCCTTCTGGTCCACTCCATTGATTTGAGTCCCAGTTTTCCTTCCATCTCTATCAGTTCCCCATGCATCTTCCTTCATTTCACGTATTGTAGCCTGCATTTTTTCATCTAATTTGTGAGCAAAATCAACCAATTTCTGTGAGCATTTTGATGACCAGTGCTTTGAACTGTGCATCTGATAGGTTGGCTATCTCTTCGTTGCTTAGAGGAATTGACTCTGAGGTTTTCATTTGTTCTCTGGTTTGAGCCATTTTTGGTGTTTTTTTTTTTTGTTTTGTTTTGGTTTGGTTTTAGCCTGGTTGCGACTATTACGTAGTGAGGGGTGGAGCCTTAGGTGTTCCTCAGGGCGGGGCAGCCCAGTTGCTGGGTTGTGACGCTGTAGGTGGAGGCGGGGTCTGAGAGGGAACAATGGTGCCTGCTCCACTCTCTCCTGGATTCAGTCCCTTCCACCACTTCCCCTCTGCCTGGACCGTCTACGCGTGCGAATGTGGGACCACCTGGTCAGCCAGCTGCCTTATGTGGCCTCACTGGGTCTGCACAGTTGCCCCCCTGTGCCTGGGGTCCACCAGCTGCCGCCTGTGGGCTCGAGGACAGCCAGCCACCGCCTGTGCACCTGGGAACTGCCAGCCGCTGCTGCTTGCGTTCCTGGGTTCACACCTCCACTTTTCCCTGCCGCGACTCCGCCCCTCTCACCGGTCTGGATGAATGGTTGTTGGACTTCCGTACAGTTCAGTTTACCATAAGTTCTGGTTGTTTTCTTGTTTCTAAATATTTGTTGTCCTTAATTTTGGTTGTGAGAGGAGGCACAGTGTGTCCGCCTATGCCTCTATCTTGGCCGGAAGATGTTTCCACTTTCTTTAAAGTAGATATTCTCAAATTCTACTCACTAGGAAGGTCCAGTACTTCTTAGGTTCTTATAGTTTCTAGGGCAATACCTCCTCTGCTTTGGGTCTGTCCTTTTAAAAATGTTCTGCGGGAGTTTATAACTTGTTTGTGTTCTTTTATTTTGAAAGAACACCTCTTCATTGATAGTTTTTCAAAAGCTATTCACCATAATTTCCTTTGTAATGAGATGGTGGGTTTGGGGTGCTTTGCCCAGCATATTGGGTCATATACTGGCAGAATGTGGATGGGGGACTATAAATATGCACCATTTTACACTTACATGGAAGTGTGTATTTGGTAAGAAAACTGAATTTTCATAGTACTTTGAGTAGTCCTAAAGGACTTCCTGGTAATAAAAAAATGCTGCAACTGCATAATAATCAATGCCACATTAGCTACTTATTATTTGGTATTAAGATCATATTTGTAAAAAGAAGTCCCACTGTGGGCACCACAAAGCCTCCAGTGCCTTGCACCTGCCCTAATGCAAGCGAGGACCCCAGTGCATACTTTGTAAATGAGAAGTTGACCAGCATTATCATCACCCTCACAGGCAGAGGTGGGAGAATAACACACAGGGTCACCATGAAATGCATTGTGACAGGAATGATGCCTGATCCTACCATCTAGACACGTTGTCTTGGGGTTCCTATTGCCATTTGTGAGAGACAGAGAGAGAGAGGTGTTGTAGACAGCCCCAGAATTTGGGTTTAGAAAAAATCTTAGCAGTCAGCATCTCGTCTTGCCAATCAATGCAACATTCCTCTCGGAGTCCATCAGAGGCATGGCTCCCTGAACTCATGCAAATGAGGTAACCCTGTTCTGCACCAGCCCTCTGATTACTTCTTTTTAAATTTAGTCTATTTTTTTCTTAAAGCTGTAAAAATATTTAATAGAAATCTGCCTTCCATAATTTCTACCTCTGGACCCTATTCCGTGTTTGACACCAGAAACACCAAACCTATATTCTTCCACACAACACTGATTCAAGTAACTGAATTTCCCCCATTGTTGAATATATGACAAAAATTGATTGACTTTGCTAGTGCAAACCCAAAGGAAAAAGTATCTCGAATAATGATATCACAATATGTGGAAGGTATAGGGACTACATGTCTCATGGTTTTGAACTTTGTGGTTGAAGACAGTGAGAGTTGACAGATTAGGCAGGCATTTGTCAACAGTATTGATTATGAACTTTGAAATCCTGGTCAGCAAAAGTTCATCACAAATGCAAATGTGATGCATCTTGCAAATATGGTCCAAGTCTTTTCAGTACTCATCTGATGGTGCTTAACATAGAGAATGTTACATAGAGAATATACATAGAGAATGGTTTTTCATTAGCTCTGGCTGATGTGGCTCAGTGCATTGAGCACTGGCTTGTGGATGGACAGGTTACTAGATTGATTCCTTGTCAGGGCACATGAGTGCACTACAGGCCAGGTCCCCATTGGGGGGATGTGCAAAAGGCAACCACACACTGATGTTTCTCTCCCTCTCTTTCTCCCTCCTTTCCCCTCTCTCTAAAAGTGAATAAAATCTTTTTTAAAAACAAAGAATGGTTTTCATTAGAAATTACTGACGTAACAGTGGATTTGAAAGGAAAGGTGTTGTGGCACTGTTAAAGCTCATAATCTTCCCCCACACCACCCACCCCCCGCTTTGCGGACTGCCCACCCACCCTGTGTCTGAGCTCCCAGGTGGGTCTGGGACTGCTGCAAAGGAGCCAGGGTGTCAACAGCGTTAGAGGAGCCCATAGACGGCCACTCCCATGAGGGCAAAGGTGAGGCTGGGTTAAGTGATGTGTTTAAAACCATAAACGTAAACCATGAAACGTAAACCAACGTGGAGTGAACTGTAATTTGGTGAGTAAAAGAAATTTCAGCCAACTGAAAACTTGAAAATTGGAGTGTTGCGTGTAGCTGGCAGTCACTGGAAAGGAGAGCAGTCCTTTTGTCGTTCCTTATTGAGTTTTAGAAAAACAGTCTATTATTTTTGGTAGCTTTTTTTTCCTGAGAATAAAAAATGCACTGGCATCAAAACCATGAAAAATTAAATGAAATACACCCAATGCAGCACCTCCAAAATCGCTGGCCTGCATCTTCCCCTCCCTTCTGCCACGGTGTCTGATTCTGCTTTCCAAAGGTTGTCGGAACACTTGGGAGGCATTGGCAGGGTTCCTTGGTGTCAACTGCAGGTGGAGGATTTCCAGCAGCAGCCAGGTGCAAGGTGCACAGAGTTGCCAATTCTACTCCCTCCGCCGCCCGAACAGTCCAGTCGCACCACTGTTAGGCGTTTCAGGAGCGGTGGCCTGCTTCCAGCCTGGGGGTGGAGGCGGGTGGAGCAGGTGGAGCGTGTAGAGGGCTGGGGAGGCGCTGCTGGGGGAGAGCCCAACAGGTCCCTGCAGTTCACTTGCCTGTGCGAGCCAGAGGGTGGCACCCCAGGCTCTACCGAGGGGACAGGAGGAAAGGAGAAGGCTACGGAGAGGAGGGAGCAAAGGTAAATGGTCAGGCTCTGCTCTGTAGCTCGCAAGGGTTTTGGAGCCCACCCCCACCCCTTTATGGAATAAGTGAGCCTCTGCCAGGCTAGGCACCACCGAGTTGGAAATTTCTAAGATGAAAAAAGGCTTGCGAGGGTTATTGAAGATCGCAGGCGTTGACCCTCCAGGTCTCAGGAAATCCGGCCACTGGGTGTGGTGGTTCTTGGGGGTGGACGTCCAGCCACTGTGGGTGAGCCAGCATCTGATCTGTTCCTTCATGTCGGTTTTTGCTGGACTCGTGTGACTTGGTGAAGGATGCCCTGAGGTTGATCTCTATCTTTGGCATTCCGCACACCTCCCTGCACACCCAGAACGCAGGAATCACCAACTCACTCACCCGCTGCCTGAGCCTTCTACGCGCAGCGGCAGCCCGGGGCCCAGGAAGGGACGCGCTCTCCGCAGCCCAAGCCCAGCCCAAGCCCAGACCCGTGTTGTAGCGGACCTGGCAGGGTGGTGGCCCGCCCTTAGCCGCCACAAGTCACCTCTCTGACGTTGGAGCAGGAGCGGGGACTGGTGTGGAGCGTGGGGCCCTGGAGCCAGAGTCCCCCGAAGACTAGCCAAGTGCTGCGCTGTGCCCTGTCCCTGTAGACTGACCGCCTGCACAGCCTCTCCAGCATCAGCGGGACACCCTGGACTAAGTGGGCACCCTGGCAGTGTGCCCCACGGTCCGGTGCCACCCAAGGTCTTCCGATGACAGCGGTGACTCAGATTCCCAGTGATTTTGAAAAACTGCGTTGCTGAGTGAAAAAAAAAAAAAAAAAAAAAGGCACAAAAATCAAACACCCGTAGGCAGTGGTTCAGCTTAGTGAGCGACGAGTCTCCAGGGAGGCAGAGCCTCCGGAGCTCTGCAAGGAAACGTACAGCAGAAAGGGAGCCTGCACAGGGGGCTGGCTCTGCAAAGCATCAGCTCGGCTGTTCCCCCCAAGACCTGCGGCACCCCGGCCTCAGGACAGCGCGTGGAAAACGTTTTCACCAATCACAACTGTATTCTTTTCTCTAGAAGCTCCGATACCACATTTAATAAAGAAATGAAGAGAGGCGAAGGCTCTTCCGAGGCTTGCCTAGGGTAGGGAGGCGGGCTGGGCAATACACGGCGTGCGCTAAGTGGGTTTTGGAATTTGGAGAGACAACCCCGGCGACGTCAGTGCTACTGGCGAATGCTGCGGACTTCTCGTGTCAGAGATCTCCGTGGCCCTTTCGATCCCAGCCAGCCTTCCCGCCTCCCTGCTCCATACGTAGTGGAGGAGGCACCTGTCCACGCCCCGGCGTCAGCTAGGGCGCCCTCTGCGACCTGAGCCGAGAGCTCTAGCCCAACGCCTCCTCACGCTGCCGCTCCTCTAGGTTGCGCTGATTTCGGGAGGACCACCGGAGGCTGCAGCCCTGGGCGGGAAGGGCTCACGTGGGGCCCCTCGTCCCAGCTCCCCGGCACAGCCTGGGTGGCACAAACGGCCGCCTCAGATAAGAGCGCTGAACACCTTAGCGGACAGCGCGGGGTTGGTGGAGCTGCAGGGGAGGATACTATCCCGCTTCCTTCTAAGCATTTCTTTTCTGGCCCTTGCCTGCCTCGCTCAGCCCCACCGAGCGTGCGGAACACCGGGGCGCTCGGGCGGGTTGGGCTCGAGGCTGGTTCCGGTGCCACTCTGAGCAGCTGCTGCGCAGAGTTCGGCTGTCGCTGCCTCCTTGGATGCCCAGCGGATGCTCCACGGGACAGTCAGGACAGACCTCTGGCCTCGGCATCCAGGACCCTTTCCTTTCCTTCCGCAGCGAAGTTCACCCGCAACGCTCACCCCACAAAGAACACCTTGCCCTTCGCTCAGGACTCACTGAAGGATGCGCTGAAACTTTAAGCTGGGGTTGTGCTGTCACGTGGCCCTTCTATATCTGCTGACACACAAAAACTGACTGAGCTGGCCAGATGGCATGACAGCACCGAATGTTACCAGCAGTGTTGGTGGTGAAATTGGACCTCTGTTCTTGAGAGGGCAAAAAAAGATTTCAGAACCAAGAACTCAAATTATAAAAGTTTATTTAGAAAGTTACAGAGGTAGTAGAAGTGAGTCAACTGGGGTGCATAGGCTGAGGAAATGAGTTATAGAAGCAAAGGAAGACCCTTGGGGCCTTGCCTCAGCTCAGTTAGAGTGTGTCCCCACACCCCAAGGTTGTGGATTCAATCTCCCTCAGGGCACATACAAGAATCAGCCAATGAATGCGTAAAGAAGTGGAATAACAAATCAGTGTGTGTCTCTCTCAACACAATAAATATACACATACTTCTGGCCAAGATGGAGGCATAGGTAGACACACTGTGCCTCCTCTCACAACCAAAATTAAGGACAACAAATATTTAGAAACAAGAAAACAACCAGATCTTATAGAAAATTGAACTGTACGGAAGTCCAACAACCATTCATCCAGACCGGTAAGAGGGGTGGAGTCGCGGCAGGAAAAAGTGGAGGTGCGGACCCAGGAACACAAGCAGCAGGGGCTGGCAGTTCCCAGGTGCACAGGTGGCGATTGGTGGTCCCTGGGCCCACAGGCAGCAGCTGGCGGACCCCGGGCACGGGGGTGGGGGGGGAACTGTGCAGACCCAGTGAGGCTGCACAAGGTGGCCGGCTGACCAGGTGGTCCCACATTCGTGAGCACAGACAGTCCAGGCAGAGGGGAAGTGGCGGAAGGGACTGAATCCAGGAGAGAGTGGAGCAGGCGCCATTGCTCCCTCTCAGACCCCGCCCCCACATACAGCGTCACAACCCAGCGACTGGGCTGCCCCGCACTGGGTAGCACATGAGGCTTCACTCCTCACTACGTAATAGCTGCGACCAGACTAATACCAAACCAAAATAAAACAAAACAAAAAAACGACCAAAAATGGCTCAAACCGGAGAACAAATGAAATCCCCGGAGCCAATTCCTCTAAGCCATGAAGAGATAGCCGACCTATCAGATGCATAGTTCAAAGCACTGGTCATCAAGATGCTCACAGAATTGGTTGATTTTGCTCACAAATTAGATGAAAAAATGCAGGCTACAATACGTGAAATGAAGGAAGATGCATGGGGAACCGAAAGAGATGGAAGGAAAACTGGGACTCAAATCAATGGAGTGGACCAGAAGGAAGAAACTAACAACCAAACAGAAAATGAGGAAGAGTCCTGGCTGGCGTAGCTCAGTGGATTGAGCGTGGGCTGCAAACCAAAGGGTCGCAGGTTCGATTCCCAGTCAGGGCACATGCCTGGGTTGCAAGCTAGGCCCCTAGTGGGGGCCACGTGAGAGGCAACCACACATTGATGTTTCTCTCCCTCTCTTTCTCCCTTCCTTCCCCTCTCTAAAAATAAATAAATAAAATCTTAAAAAAAAAAAAAAGAAAGAAAATGAGGAAGAAACAATTCAAAAAAATAAGGAGAGGCTTAGGAACCTCTGGACATCGTTAAGCATCCCAACATCCGAATTATAGGTGTCCCAGAAGGGGAAGAAGAAGAGCAACAAGTAGAAAACTTATTTGAACAAATAATAAAGGAGAACTTCCCCAATCTGACAAAGGAAATAGACTACCAGGACGTCCAGGAAGCTCAGAGAGTCCCAAAGAAGTTGGACCCAAGGAGGAACATGCCAAGGCACATCATAATTACATTAGCCAAGATTAAAATGAAGCAGAGAATTCTAGAAGCAGCAAGGGAGAAGGGGACAGTCACCTACAAAGGAGTTCCCATCAGTCTGTCAGCTGATTTCTCAAAAGAGACCTTACAGGCAAGAAGGGGCTGGAAAGAAATACTTGAAATCTTGAAAAGCAGGGACCTACATCCAAAATTGCTCTATTCAGCAAAGCTGTGATTTAGAATGGAAGGACAGATAAAGCGCTTCTCAGATAAGGTCAAGTTCAAGGAGTTCATCATCATCAAGCCCTTATTATATGAAATGTTAAAGGGACTTATCTAAGAAAAAGAAGATCAAAAATATGACAGTGAAAAGACAGCAAACTCACAGCTATTAACAACCACACCTAAAACAAAAGCAAACTAAGCAAACAGCTAGAACAGGAACAGAACCACAGAAATGGAGATCATATGGAGGGTTAGCAACAGGGGCATGGGAGGAGGAGAGAGGCGGAAAAGGTACAGAGAATGAGTAGCATAGACAGTGGGTAGAAAATAGACAGGGGGAGGGCAAGAATAGTATGGGAAATGTAGAAGCTAAAGAACTTATGACACATGGACATGAACAAAAGGGGGGAATGTGGGTGGGAGAGGGTGTGCAGGGTGGGGGGAATGATGGGGGAGAAATGGGACAACTGTAATAGCATAATCAATAAAATATATTTAAAAAATAAATAAATAAAAAGAAAACTAAAAAATAATAAATATACACATATGTTTAAGGCCCTTGGAGCTTAGGAGAGGGAAAGGCAAGGGTAACAGGCCTTGAGGGAAGAGTAAGGGCATGGGAAGGGTCGACACTGGCTCCCCACTGGGAGAGAAGGTTGGGTGTTTAGGGGAGGTCTTAGGGGAATATCTCAACAGAATATTCATCAGCTCTATGCTGATGCACCAACGTGATACCGATGCCTCTGACTTCATTAGTCCTTGAGTGTGGTTGGCACAAATGGCACTAACTGGATTTTCGTTATCTGCCTCCCTGAACAGGGTGATTTAAACTATTTACCCTCTGGTTTGGGAGGAGAAGGGTAAACCATTTACTCTTAAATGTCCTTGGTTAGGGAAGGCAGGATTTTGTGATTTACTATGTGGCTGTAAACTGCTTGGCAGTTTAACTATCCCATCTCAGTTTCCGTATTCTGCTTGTCCTGGTTTACGGGTCTCACAAGGACTCTCCCTTCTCTGTTGAGGGGTGCAGGCTAGGGTGGTCCCTAAACTGAGTTTCTTTAATCCATCTAGACCTGGCACTGCAGAGTGAGATGTCCCTGCTCCCTAATGATGTTGCCCCCACTCCAGAGCTTCGATTTCTCAAAGCACAGGAAGAGGTGGAAGGGGCGGGTACAGGACAACACTGGAAAGACAGGTGAGGGCCTGACCAGAGAAGCACCAGAGACTTGCAGGAAAGAGAAGAGTGGGGCCAAAGATTCAAAGGAGGAGAGGCACACAGGACCGAGGGGCAAAGGGCACTGCGCTCCCCACAGTGCTCTCCATGCATACCCAAACCCATGGCTGCACGCACTGGCCTGGAAACACAATTCCCTGAGCCCCAGATCCTCAGTATCCTAGCTCAGTGGAGGCACTACCCTCTCTCCCACATGCAGGTCCTGGCTCTTCTCAATCTATTTTTTAAAATTATATTTTACTGATTGTGCTATTATAGTTGTCCCAATTTCCCCCTTTGCCCCCCTCCACCCAGCACCCCCCACTCCCTTAGGCAGTCCCCACAGCATTGTCCATGTCCATGGGTCATGCCTATAAGTTCTTTTGCTACTTGATTTCCTATGCTGTACTTTACATCCCCATGGCTATTCTGCAAGTACCAATTTGTACTTCTTAATCTCTTCTTCACCTTCTTGCCCATCCACCCGACCCCCCCCCCCAATCTGGCAACCATCAAAACATTCTCTGATTTGATGTATCTATGTTTTCTGTATACAGAAACAGTATCTATGATACTGATATGATATGATTTCTGTTTCTGTTCTGCTTGATTGGTTATTTTTTTTTAGATTCACTTGTTGATAGATATTGCTATATTATTGTCCATATTTTCAATCTTCTTAAAGAAGATCCTTTAACATTTCATAAACTATTGGTTTGGTGGTGGTCAACTTCTTTAGCTTTTTGTTGTCTGGGAAACTATCTGTCCTTCAATTCTAAATGATATCTTTGTTGGGTAATCTTAGTTGTAGGTCCCTGTTTTTCATCACTTTGAATATTTCTTGCCCATCCCTTCTAGCCTGCAAAGTTTCTGTTGAGAAATCAGCTGACAGTCTTGTGGGGGCTCCCTTGCATATAACTAACTGATTTTCTCTTGCTGCTTTTAAAATTCTCTGTCTTTAAACTTTGCCGTTTTAATTATGATGTGTCTTGGTGTGGGCCTCTTTGTGTTCATCCTGTTTGAGAGTCTCTGAGCTTCCTGGACTTGTATATCTATTTCCTTCACCAAGTTAGAGAAGTTTGCTGTCATTGTTTTTTCAAATAGGTTTCCAAATACTTGTTCTCTCTTGTAACTGGGCAACCTGGGGTCTGGCCATTTGCTGCCGTGTATAAGCATACCATGAAGATTTGTGGGAAAGGAAAGAGGTTTTCATTAACAGGGCATCCATTGTTTGGGGACATTGAGAGCATGCCTGTTTGAAGCCAATCTTTCCCACCAAGCATAGAAATTTCCATGTTCCCAAGAGGACTAAAATTCAAATCTATATTCTGAACTTTCCCATTATTGTTTATCTGTCCTTTTAGAGTTCATGGTGTCTACACAAATGGGTTTACATATTTAGGCTTTTTCTTTTGGGGGGTGTGCATATGTAGATTCCAGAGTCACCACTGTCCCACAGCAGATTTTTCTCACCCACAGGGCCTGTGGTGCACTGCCAGATCAATCTAGACAGTCGAGTAGGGGAAAGCTCTACTTCTGGGGCCCCAACACCCAAGGCTGCCTGGGCCCCTGGAGTCAAGGAACATTCCCAGCACATGCCTCCATGCACTGTTCCCAGCCTCCCTGCACTGCTCTCAGAGTGAAAAAAATGGAAGCACACCAGGACCCAGTATCCCAAGGGCAGGCACCCAGCAAGGCACACATCCTAGCGTGGGCCTTCACCCCTGCACCTGGCTCCCATCTGTGCAAGGCTTAAGCCCCAAGTGGACCCAGCATCTGTGGGTCACCAACCAGGGGCACAAGGCAAGGAAGAGTGAGGCTTCTGCATGTGTTCTGTTTTGAAGTTCCCTCTTAAAATTCCACATGCTGTGGGAGTGTCCATCTATTCAATCAATGAGGGCCAACATTGGCCATGTTTGCCGCAGTTGTCTTTGCCCCTCTTCCAGCTGCCATCTTGTGGAAAGGGGCAGAAGTTTCCCAGTTGTGCACAAGCTTCTCTGCCTTGGTGGGATACCTGGCCCCTACTGTGGCTTGCTGACCTCCACCATACACATGTGTTTTGACCTTTTCAGCCCCATTCAGCCTCAGTACAAGCTCCCTCTGCCTGTATCATGAGCTGCTCAGCTTCCAGGGCTTCACATGCTGACTGTTTACTGTTGCCTCAAGCAGCAGCCTCCTCCTGCAGACCCTTCTCTGCTGGGTCACTTTGCTTCTTTGTTGGGGCAACACATGCTGGTTTGTTTACAGTTTCCTCCTCTGAGGCAACAGCCATGCTGTTTTGATTACTATGGCCTTATAGTATAGGGCATGAGGTGGCATGAGCACTTTCTGCAGTAATGACAATCGCTTGTGTCTTGATAAGTTGGTGGTTACATTGGTGTCTGTTATAGATTGAATGCTGCGTTCCCCCAATTCATATATGGAAACCCTAATCCCCACATGATGGTATTTGAAGGTGGAAAGTTTGGGAGGTAATGATTTGATTTAGATGATGTCATAAGGGTGGGGCCTTTATGACAGGATTAGTGCTTTATAAGAAGAGCAAGGGAAGAGACACCAGAGCTCACTCTCTTGACCATATGAGGACACAACAGGAAGGCAGGATCTATAAACCAGAAAGAGAAATGGCACCCTGATCATAGTATCCCAGCCTCCAGACCTGTAAGAAATAAATGTCTGCTGTTTAAGCCTCCCAACTTATGGTATTTTCTCATAGCAGCCCAAATTGGCTAATAAAGTATCTAACAGATAAATTATTTGTAAGCTGTGCACTTAAAATGATTGTACTCTATGCACTTAACCTTTAGTCTGTGTTATACTTCAAACACACACACACACACACACACACACACACACGCATATGACATCACTTCCAATAGTCCATCCTTCCCTATACTTGGTTCACCACCATCTATCTGATACTTGGCACCAAAGCCAGAGTCCATAAAATATGTGTTGAGTGAACCAACGACCCATGATGCTTGTCGCCTGAATATATTCTTTTTATCTTTATATGGGCTTGTCTCCTGGACCATGAGATGTGAGGTCTGTAAGGTGCAGGATTATTTCATCTTGCTTACTGAACACTATCCATAGGGCAAGGGTTAGTAAAAATTAGATGAGTTGAAAAAAACTACAATAAATTAGAATGTGCAAACCTTGGACTGACTCTGACCATCTGGTGAAAACTGTATCTCTCTTACCTTTGGAATGACCAGTGGGTCAAACTTTGACAAGAGATGGATAAATATGCATGCTCCTGACATCCAGTGTTCCAGAAATGAGCTTAAGATGTTCAATATCCCAGCTGTACCTGATAAGGTCCATCTTAGGTCTGAGGTTTGCAGGTATGTCCATAGACTGAGAAAAGATAGGAAACACATGTATATATCTGTCAGTGCATACTGGGGCGAATGGAGAATGAGTGTGTATGCATGTGTGGGTAGGGGTAGATATGTGCGCTCAGGTGTTTGTGCACCTGAGTGTGTTTGTATACCTTTGCAGGAGTGTATGTAAGGAAAAGCTGGCGGGGGAAAGAGAGTTGTTCTAACCACACATTCTGTTTCAAGAAGGAGAGAGTATTTGGAAGGCGTGACTCCAGCTGACATGACTTAATTGGGTCACATTCTCATTTTACTCCCAGAATGTAGTACAATTTTTGACATGCAGTAACCACCCAGGAAATTTTATTCACAAAAGACATCCAAGTGATTATTCTAACAAGTAACCTTACTAAGTTCAAGTTTAGCTCTGGTTGTCTTTTCTTGAAGCATCACAAATTTCCTAAGCTTAATTCTTTTCCCTTTTTGGGCCAGAATAAAAGATATTAGTCCTGTCATAAAATTAGAATGGAGATCCAAGATGATGGAGGAATAAGTGGAAGCTACACTAACCTCCTTCTAGGGCCAATCTGGAAATACAACTAAATTCTAGAGAAATCATCTTTTTTCTTGGAAAGCTTTTACGTCCTTTTTAAAAAGTAGATTTTATTGAGCCCTGGCTGGTATAGCTCAGTGGATTGAGCATGGGCTGTGAACCAAAGGGTCTCCAGTTTGATTCCCAGTCAGGACACATGCCTGGGTTGAAGGCCGGGTCCCCAGTGGCAGCCACATGAGAGGCAACCACACATTGATGTTCCTCCCCCTCTCTTTCTCCCTTCCTTCCCCGCTCTCTAAAAATAAATAAAAACCTTTAAAAATATATTTTATGATTATGCTATTACAGTTGTCCCATCCCCCCTTTATTCCCCTCTGCCCTGTGCAACCTCTCCCACCCACATTTCCCCCTTTAGTTCATGTCCATGGGTCATACATATAAATCCTTTGGCTTCTACATTTCCTATACTATTCTTAACCTCCCCCTGTCTATTTTCTTTTTTTTAAATATATTTTATTGATTATGCTATTACAGTTGTCCCGTTTCTCCCCCATCATTCCCCCCACCCTGCACACCCTCTCCCACCCACATTCCCCCCCTTAGTTCATGTCCATGTGTCATAAGTTCTTTAGCTTCTATATTTCCCATACTATTCTTGCCCTCCCCCTGTCTATTTTCTACCCATTATCTATGCTACTCATTCTCTATACCTTCCCCCCCTCTCCTCCTCCCATGCCCCTGTTGCTAATCCTCCATATGATCTCCATTTCTGTGGTTCTGTTCCTGTTCTAGCTGTTTGCTTAGTTTGCTTTTGTTTTAGGTGTGGTTCTTAATAGCTGTGAGCTTGCTGTCTTTTCATTGTCATATTTTTGATCTTCTTTTTCTTAGATAAGTCCCTTTAACATTTCATAGAATAAGGGCTTGGTGATGATGAACTCCTTGAACTTGACCTTATCTGAGAAGCGCTTTATCTGTCCTTCCATTCTAAATGACAGCTTTGCTGGGTAGAGCAATTTTGGATGTAGGTCCCTGCCTTTCAAGATTTCAAATACTTCTTTCCAGCCCCTTCTTGCCTGTAAGGTCTCTTTTGAGAAATCAGCTGACAGACTGATGGGAACTCCTTTGTAGGTGACTGTCCCCTTCTCCCTTGCTGCTTCTAGAATTCTCTGCTTCATTTTAATCTTGGCTAATGTAATTACGATTTGCCTTGATGTGTTCCTCCTTGGGTCCAACTTCTTTGGGACTCTCTGAGCTTCCTGGACGTCCTGGTAGTCTATTTCCTTTGTCAGATTGGGGAAGTTCTCCTTTATTATTTGTTCAAATAAGTTTTCCACTTGTTCCACTATAATTTGGATGTTGGGACGTTTAACGATGTCCCGGAGGTTCCTAAGCCTCTCCTCATTTTTTTGAATTCTTCTTTCTTCCTTGTTTTCTGTTTGGTTGTTTGTTTCTTCCTTCTGGTCCACTCCATTGATTCGAGTCCCAGTTTTCCTTCCATCTCTATCGATTCCCCATGCGTCTTCCTTCATTTCATGTATTGTAGCCTGCATTTTCTCATCTAATTTATGAGCAAAATCAACCAATTCTGTGAGCATTTTGATGACCAGTGCTTTGAACTGTGCATCTGATAGGTTGGCTATCTCTTCGTTGCTTAGAGGAATGACTCTAGGGTTTTCATTTTTTCTCTGGTTTGAGCCATTTTTGGTGGGTTTTTTGTTTTGTTTTGTTTTGGTTTTAGTCTGGTCGCGGCTATTACGTAGTGAGGAGCGGAGCCTCAGGCGCTCCCCAGTACAGGGCAGCCCAGTCGTTGGGTTGTGACGCTGAATGTGGGGGCGGGGTCTGAGAGGGAACAATGGTGCCTGCTCCGCTCTCTCCTGGATTCGGTCCCTTCCGCCACTTTCCCCCTGCCTGGACCATCTGCGCGCGCGAATGTGGGACCACCTGGTCAGCCAGCTGCCCTGTGTGGCCTCACTGGGTCTGCACAGTTGCCCCCCTGTGCCCGGGGTCCGCCAGCTGCCGCCTGTGGGCTGGAGGACTGCCAGCCACGGCCCGTGCACCTGGGAACTGCCAACCGCTGCTACTTGCGTTCTTGGGTCTGCACCTCCACTTTTTCCTACCGTGACTCCGCCCCTCTTACCGGTCTGGATGAATGGTTGTTGGACTTCCGTACAGTTCAATTTTCTATAAGTTCTGTTGTTTTCTTGTTTCTAAATATTTGTTGTCCTTAATTTTGGTTGTGAGAGGAGGCACAGTGTGTCTGCCTACGCCTCCATCTTGGCTGGAAGTCTCCCCCTGTCTATTTTCTACCTACCATCTATGCTACTTATTCTCTGTACCTTCCCCTGCTCCACCTCCCCCTCCATGTGATCTCCATTAATGTGTTTCTGTTCCTGTTCTAGTTCTTTGCTTAGTTTGTTTTTGTTTCAGGTTCAGTTATTAATAACTGTGAGTTTGTTGACATTTTACTGTTTGTATTTTTTATCTTCTTTTTCTTAGATAAGCCCCTTTAACATTTCATGTAATAAGGGCTTGGTGATGAAGAACTCCTTTAATGTGACCTTATCTGGGAAGCACTTTATCTGCCCTTTGATTCTAAATGATAGCTTTGCTAGACAGAGTAATCTTGGATGTAGGTGCTTGACTTTCATGACTTGGAATACTTTCCAGCCCCTTCTTGCTTACAAGGTCTCTTTAAGAAATCAGCTGACAGTCTTATGGGCACTCCTTTGTAGGTAACTGTCTCCTTTTCTCTTGCTGCTTTTAAAATTCTCTCCTTATCTTTACTCTTGGGTAATGTAATTATAATGTGCCTTGGCGTGTTCCTCCTTAGATCCAACTTCTTTGGAACTCTCTTGAGAAATCATCTTAAATAACCAACTGGACACTAGCTGGAAAGAAGCCTTGTAATCATAGACAGACAAAGAAAACACTTCACCACAATATGACTGATATAAAGCATGGAGGAGACATGAGAGGTCTGGCTGACCTCCCGTGGGTGGCAGCTGAGTGCCAGAGTGATATTTCAGCAGCTGGGGGGCTCCTCTCTGAGAAGTGTGGGGTCTAAACCCCATGCTGGGCTCCCCAACCTACAGCACTAGAGCTGAAAAGGAACCCAGATAACATCCAGCTGTGAAAAGCAGCAGGGTTTCTTTTGGCCAGGGAGAGATGGCTGGAGTTGCAGAGAGCCTCTTAAAGGTCCAAAGCACAATTTTGTTTGCAGCCACTTACCCTGGGTGCCAGTAGAGGGAGGGCAGAGTGGACTAGAGACACTTTAGGAGAGTCTGGAGTTGGTGGCTCTGGGAAGAGAATTGAGGGAACAGCCACCAGGATCCTAGTGCTGAGTCATCCCCCACACTGATCCTGAGAGAGATGGAGTGCTGATCCATCTCTCTCAGGATCAGCACTCCTCTCCGAATGGCATCAGCTGGAGGGGATGCAACAGCCCCACCAGCAGGAGTTACTCTGTGGTGCTTAAGCCGGACTGCTGATTACAGATTGATTAGATTAACAACCAATCATTTTAGTGGCTGATTCATTTAACATCTGAGAGGGAAAATACAAAGCAGCAGCCAAAATGGGGAGACAAAGAAATAGACCTCAAATGAAACAACAAGAGAGTTTTCCAGAATAGCTAGATGAAATGGAGGTGAGCAATTTATCAGAGAGTTTGGAGTAATGATTATAAGGATATTCAACAACATGGAAAAGACATGGAAACCATAAAAAAGGATCAGTCAGAAATAAAGAATGCAATATCTGAGATAAATAACACACTAGAAGAAATAAACATTAGGTTAGATGAACCAGAGGATTGAATCAGTGTTTTGAAAGACAAAGTAGAAAAATACAATCAGGTAGAGCAGGAGAAAGAAAAGATGGTTTAAAACAATGAGAAGAGTTTAAGAAACATCTTGGACAACAAGAAGTGTAACAACGTCCACATCATGGGAATACCAGAAGGAGAGGAGAGTGAACAAGGGATCAAAAACCTATTTGAAGAAATAATGACCAAAAATTTCTCTAATCTGGTAAAGCAAAAGGTCGCTCAAGTACAGGCAGCTCAGAGAGTCCTAAACAAGTCAGACTCAAAGAGGCCTAGACAGAGACCCATCATAGTTAAAATGACAAGGCTTAAAGATAAGGAGAGAACCCTAAAAGCTGCAAGAGAAAAGCAAGTATCTTCCTACAAGGGAATACCAATTTAGACTCTCACTTGATTACTCATCAGAAACATTTTAGGCCAGAAGAGAGTGGTGTGAAATATTCAAGGTGATGAAAAGTGAGGACCTCCAACTAAGACTACTTTACCCAGCAAGGCTGTCATTTGAAATCAAAGGAGAAATAAGGAGCTTCTCAGACAAAATAAAGCTAAAGGAGTGTGTTAACACCAAACCAGTACTGCAACAAATGTTAAAGGGCTTGCTTTAAGAAAAAGAAGAAAAAGAGAAAGAAAAAAATTGGGGGAAAACAGTCTAAGAATAAACTTGCACTACACACATATCTATCAATAATCACCTTAAATGTAAGTGGATTAAATTCTCCAATCAAAAGACACAGGGTAGCTGAGTGGATAAGAAAACCCATATGTATGCTACTTCCAGAAGACCATCTCAGATCACAAGATATACACAGACTAAAAGTAAAAGGTTGGAAAAAGATATTTCATGCAAATGGAAAACTTAAAAAAGCTGGGGTAGCAATACTTATATTTGACAAAATAGATTTTAAAACAAAGTAAGAAAAAAGAAGGACTCTACATAATAATAAAGGGAACAATCTGACAAGAGGATATAACCCTAGTAAACAGTTATGCACCCAACATAGGAGCACCTAGATATGTAAAGCAAATCTTGATGGGCATAAAAGGAGAGATCAACAGAAATACAGTCATAGTTGGGGATTTTACACCCCATTGACTTCAATGGATAGATCTTCCAGGCAGAAAATCAACAAAGAAACAGCAGCCTTAAATGACAAACTAGATCAAATGGATTTAGTTGATATCTTCAGAGCATTTCACCCCAAAGCAGCAGAATATATATACTTTTCAAGTACACATGGAATGTTTTCTAGCAAAGATCTCCCATGGGTGCTAGGACACAAAACAAGTCTCAATAAATTTAAGGAGATTGAAATCATATCAAGCATCTTCCCTGACCACAATGCTATGAAACTAGAGATCAGTCACAAGAAGAACAAAGAAAAACATGCAAAGACCTGGAAGCGAAATAACATGTTGTTAAACAATGAATGGATCAACAAGGAAATCAAGGAAGAAATCAAAATATACCTTGAAACAAATGAAAATGATGACACAACAATCCAAAATCTGGGGGACACTGGGAAAGCAACCTAAGAGGGAAATTCGTAGCATTACAGGCCTATCTCAAAAAAGAAAGGAAAAGGAAAAGCTCAAATAAATGATCTAACTTCACACATAAAGGAACTTGAAAAACAACAACAACAAATAAAGCCCAAAGTGAGCAGAAGGAAGACAATAATTAAGATCAGAGCAGAAATAAATGAAACAGACTCTTAGGCATAGGTAGACACACTGTGCCTCCTCATGCAACCAAAATTAAGGACAACAAGAATTTAGAAATAAAAAACAATCAGAACTGACAGAAAATTGAACCATCCAGAAGCCCGACAACCATTCATCCAGACTGATAAACCAGGTAAAACTGAGGGAGACAGACCACCCAACCCAGGGGCCCAGCGCTGGGAAATAAAGCCTCAAACAACTATTGAAAACACCTGTGGGGGTTGAGGTGCCAGTAGAAACTCCCAGCTTCATAGGAGAGTTGTTGGAGAGACCCACAGGGTCCTAGAATGTACATGAACCCCTACCACCCAACCAGGAATCAGCACCAGAGGGGCCCAGTTTGCTTGTGGGAAGAGGCAGAAGGGACTGAAATCCAAGAGAGAGCGGAGGAAGCACCATTGTTCCCTCTCTGACCTCTCCCCCACATACAGCATCACAACTCAGAGACTGGGTTGCCCCGCCCTGGTGAACACCTAAGGCTCTGCCTCTCACTATAAAACAGCCATGACCAGACTGCCCCCTGCAAAATGGCCCAAATGGAAGAACAGATCAAAGCCCCAGAGCCAATTCACCTAAGCAACCAAGAGATAGCCAACCTATCAGATGCACAGTTCAAAGCACTGGTGATCAGGATGCTCACAGAATTGGTTGAATTTGGTTGCAAATTAGATGAAAAAATGAAGGCCATGCTAAGTGAAATAAAGGAGAATGTACAGGGAACCAACAGTCATGGAAAGGAAACTGGGACTCAAATCAACAGTGTGGACTAGAAGGAAGAAAGAAACATTCAACCAGAAAAAAATGAAGAAACAAGAATTCAAAAAAAAAAAAAAAATGAGGAGAGGCTTAGGAACCTCCAGGACATCTTTAAATGTTCCAACATCTGAATCATAAGGGTAGTGGAAGAAGAGAAAGAGCAAGAAATTGAAAACTTATTTGAACAAATAATGAAGAAGAGCTTCCCCAATCTGGCAAAGGAAATAGACTTCCAGGAAGTCCAGGAAGCTCAGAGAGTCCCAAAGAAGTTGGACCCAAGGAGGAACACACCAAGGCACATCGTAATTACATTAGCCAAGAATCAAATGAAGGAGAGAATTCTAGAAGCAGCAAGGGATAAGGGGACAGTCACCTCCAAAGGAGTTCCTATCAGACTGTCAGCTGATTTCTCAAGAGACCTTACAGGCAAGAAGGGGCTGGAAAGAAGTATTTGAAGTCTTGAAAGGCAAGGACCTACATCCAAGATTGCTCTATCCAGCAAAGCTGTCATTTAGAATGGAAGGGCAGATAAAGGGCTTCTCAGATAAGATCAAGTTCAAGGAGTTCATCATCACCAAGCCCATGTTGTATGAAATGTTAAAGGGACTTGTCTAAGGAAAAAAAAGATAAAAAATATGACAGTAAAAAGACAGCAAACTCGCAGCTATTAACAACCGCACCTAAAACAAAAGCAAACTAAGCCAACAACTAGAACAGGAACAGAACCACAGAAATGGAGATCACATGGAGGGTTAGCAACAGGGGAGTGGGAGGAGGAGAAAGGGGGAAAAGGTACAGAGAATAAATAGCATAGATGGTAGGTACAAAATAGAGAGGGGGAGGGCAAGAATTGTATGGGAAATGTAGAAGCTAAAGAACTTATGACACATGGATGTGAACTAAAGGAGGGGAATGTGGGTAGGAGGGGGTGTGCAGCGTGGAGGGGCATGAAGGGGGGAAATGGGACAACTGTAATAGCATAATCAATAAAATATATTTTAAAAAATGATACAAAAGATCAATGAATTCAAGAGCTGTTTCTTTGAAAAGATAAACAAGATTGGCAAACCTTTAACCAGACTCATCAAGAAAAAACAAAAAAGAAAGGACTCAAATAAATGAAATCAGAAATGAAAGAAGAGAAATAACAACTGACACCAAGGAAATACAACGTATTGTAAGAAAATATTATGAACAAATGCTAACAAACTAGACAACATGGACGAAATGGATAAATTCCTAGAAATATATAATTTCCAAAAATTAATCAGAAAGAATCAGAGAATCTGAATAGACAGACTACACCTAATGAAACTGAAGCAATAATAAAAAAAAAAACTCCCCCAAACAAAAGCCCTGGACTTCATGACTTCACAAGTGAATTTCACCAAACATTCTGAGAAAAATTAATACCTGTGCTTCTCAAACTATTTCATAAAATTCAAGAGGAGGGAAGACTTCCAAACTCATTTTACAAGGCCAGCATTATCCTAATTCCAAAACCAGATGAAGACAATACAAAGAAAGAAAATTATAGGCCAATATCACTGATGAACATAGATGCTAGAATCCTCAACAAAATATTAGCAAACTGAATATAGCAATGCACCAAAAAGGTCATACACCATAATCAAGTGGAATTTATTCTAGGAATGCAAGAATGGTCAACATTTGCAAATCAATAAATATGGTTCACCACATAAACAAAATGAAGGGGGAAAAAAGCAAATGATTATATCAATAGATGTAGAAAAAGCTTTTGATTAAATCCAGCACTGCTTTATGATAAAAACTCTCAGCAAAGTGGGAATAGAGGGAACATATCTAAAGAAAAGAAAGGCCATATATGATACAATCACTACCAGCGTTATACTCAATGGGCAAAAACTACGAGTGTTCCACTTACCATCGGGAACAAGACAGGGATGTCCACTTTCACCTCTTTTCTTCGACATTGTACTGGAACTCCTAGCCACAGCAATCAGACAGCAAGAAGAAGTAAAAAGCATCCAAATTGGAAAGGAAGAAGCAAAATTGTCTTTATTTGCAGATGACATGATACTGTACATAGAGAACCCCAAACATTCTACCAAGAAACTACTAGAACTGACAAATGAATTCAACAAAGTAGTAGGACACAAAATTGACATTCAGAAATCAGTTGCATTTTTATATGTCAGTAATGAACTAACAGAAAGGGAAATTAAGAAAACAGTCACATTCATAATTGCTTCAAAAAGAATAAAATATCTAGGAATAAACCAAAAGCAGGATGTAAAAGACCTTTACTTGAAAAATGATAAGACACTGAGAAAGAAATTGAAGATACAAATAAGTGGAAGCGTATACCATGTTGCTGGATAGGACAAATTAATATTAAAATGTCCATTCTACCTAAAGGAATCTATAAATTCAATGCAATTCCTATCAAGCCTCCAACAACACATTTCACAGAATCAGAACAAGTATTATGAAATAAATTTCAAAAATTTATGTGGAACCACAAAAGGCCCCACAAAGCAACAGCGATCCTGAGAAAGAAGAACAAAGTTGGAGGAATTATGCTACCTATTATCAAACTATAATACAAGACTATAGTAATCAAAACAGCCTGGTGCTGGCATAAAAACTGATAAATAGATCAATGGAATGGAATAGAGAGTCCAGAAATAAATCCACACCTTTATGGTCAATTAGTATTAGACAGAGGAAGCAAGCACATACAATGGGCTTAAGATAGTTTATTCAATAAATGGTGTTGGGAAAATTGGATAGATACATGGAGGAAAAATGAAACTAGACAACCTTCTTACACACAAGAATAAATTCAAAATACATCAGACTTTAAAGGTTTTGCACAGCAAAGGAAATCATCAACAAAATTAAAAGACAACACATAGAATGGAAGAACATATTCACTGATACATCTGATAAGGGGTTAATATCCAAAATTTATAAAGAACTTACAACACCAAAAAAGCAAACAACCCAGTTTAAGAATGGACAAAGGACCTGAATAGACATTTCTCCAAAGAGAACATATGCATGGCCAATAGACATATAAAAAGATACTCAAGTTCACTAGTCATCAGAAAAATGCAAATTAAAACCACACTGAGATACCATCTCACACCTGTCAGAATGACTATCATCAATAAATCAACAACCAATATGTGCTGGATAGGATGTGGAGAAAGGGGAACGCTTTTGCACTGTTGGTGGGAATGCAGTCTGGGGCAGTCACTGTGGAAAGCAGTATGGAGATACTTCAAAAAACTGAAAATGGCCCTGGCTGGTGTGGCTCAGTGGATTGAGCATGGGCTGTGAACCATGGGGTTGTGGTTTGATTCCCAGTCAGGGCATATGCCTGGGTTGTGGGCTGGGTCCCCAGTGGGGGCCATGTGAGAGGCAACCACACATTGATGTTTCTCTCCCTCTCTTTCTACTTCCCTTCCCCCTCTCTAAAAATAAAGAAATAAAATATTATAAAAGAAAAAAATTGAAAATGAATGTCCCTTTTGACCCAGTGATCCCACTTCTGGGAATATATCCAAAGGAACCCAAAACACTAATGCAAAAGTACATAAACACCCCAATGTTCACTTTAGTGTGATTTACAATCCCCAAGATATGGAAGCTGCTCAAGTGTCCATCAATAGATAAGTGGATAAAACAATTATGGGACATTTACGCAATGGTATTCTACTTGGGCATAAAGAAAATTGCCCTTCGCAACAGTATGGATGGACCTGGAGAACAGTATGCTAAGTGAAATAAGCCAAAGAAAGACAAATACCGTATGATTTCACTTATATATGAAGTCTAATGAACAAACTAAACTAACAAGGAAAATACAGACAGACTCACAGATAGAGAGCTGGATGACAGCTAAGTGGGGAGGTTAGGCAATGGAAGCATTGAGCAAAAAGGAAAAGGACTCACGAAGATGGACAACAGTGTGGTGAGTGGGAGAAGGGGGTGTAAGGGGACTAAATGGTAATGGAAACAAATATAACAAAAATATACTTTTTAAAGATTTTATTTATTTTTAGAGGGGAAGGGAGGGAGAACATCAATGTGTGTTTAGAGAAGGGAGGGAAACATCAGTGTGTGTTTGCCTCTCATGCACCCCCACGCTGGGAACCTGGCTCACAACCTAGGCATGTGCCTTAGACTGGGAATTGAACCGGTGACCCTTTAGTTTGCAGGTCAGCACTTAATCCACTGAACCACACCAGCCAGGGCAAAAGATATTTTTAAAAAGACGTTCCTATTACTGCAGAAAGCACTCATGCCACCTCATGCCATTGTCCACACTCTATTATAAGTTAACCATTCTTTTGACCTCTACCATCATAGATTAATTTTGCCTCTTTTTGATCTTCATATAAGTGGAATCATCCAATATGTAATCTTTTGTGTCTGACATCTTTCACTCCACATATTCTCTGTGAATACTCTCCTTACTGATGCGTGTATGAGAAGTTTGTTCTTTTCAACTGCTGTGCAGAAGTCTATTCTGTGTATCAATCATAATTTCTTTTTCCATCTTACTGTTGATGGACATTAGGGTTATTGCCAGTTTAGGACTGTTATAAATGAGGGGTTTAGAAGAATAAATAGGGGTTTTCCTGTGTAATTTGATAGGGTAATCATTAAATAAAATCTACAAATGGCCTGACCCAGGAACAACAAAGCAGTGGATATGGGTTCATTTTGCTTGGAAAGGCACACCTGATGTTGGACTCTATTTGTGATGAGGAGTTGAGACATTGACATCCTGGGGCCTCCAGATCTCTATAGGGGTTGAGGACCCACCCAGACATTTGTTTGGCTGGCAATAGACAGCCCAGGAGCACAATGAGGCATAACTGACATCCTCAAGGTCAAAGGGTCATGCATGGTCTGGATTCTCTCCAGAGATTCTCTTCAAGTGATTCTGTCATTCTCTGACTTAAACGAATTCTTTTTCTGCCTCCTTCCAAAAATGATTTGATGTGGGTTCTGTTACATGTTACAAATAGAAAGAAAAACAGATTTAAAATGATAAAACCTATTAAGGAGATATAGATTGGAGTTGCGGGGTGGGGAAACTAATGAGAGTAAGGAGGAGTAAAGCAAATAACTATGTAATTGCATACTGAATTTCCTGTAAGGCAAGGCAATAAGAGAAATGAGATGATTTCCATAGCTTATTAGTTCTTCAAGAGCACTTGGAGAGGACCCAAGATGGTAGAGGTCCGAGTGGAAGTTACACTAACTGCCTCCCAGGACTAATCTGGAATTACAACTAAATTGTGGAGAAATCATCTGGAAACAAACAACTGAGTAATAGCAATAGAGAAACCTTATAACCACTGACAGAAGATCAGATTCAGCACAATGTGACTGGTAGAGAGTGTGGTAGAGATGGAGGGCTGGGAGGGGGGCACCCAGAGGCAGCAGCTGAAGTGCTGGAAGGACACTTAGGCGGCCAGTTGGATCACCCTGAGAAGTGTGGGGTCTAAACCCTAAGCTGGGATCCCCAGCATAGAGCATAAGAGCCCGAAAAGTACACAGATAACATCCAGCTGTGAAAAATGGCAGGGTTGCTGTCTGCCAGGGACAGATGGCTGGAGACACAAAGAGCTGTTTAAAGGGCTAATGCATAAATTTCCATTTGGAGCCACTTACCCTGGGCTCTGGCAAAGGGCAGGGGCCCAGAGTGGACTGGAGACACTTGAGGGGACACCGGGGATGGAGGCTTTGGGGAGAGAACTGAGAGAGTAGCCACTGGGATCCTGGTGCTGAGTCATCCCCCATACTGCATCAGCCATCTTGTTCAGGCAGACCACTCCCCTCCAAGTGGCAGCAGCCTGTGGGGAAGCGATAGCTCTGACCCCGGGAGGGACTCTGCCCAGGCCCTGTGATGCTTAAGTCTGACTGCTGAGTGCTGAGTGACCAGATTAAGAACTGAAGGAGACAGCCACAGATGGTAGATCTCTGGTAGTCTCAAATAGGCTGCCTAAGGCCAGATGGGGTTACCATCTGACATCGCCAGAGGCTGATCCAGAAAGAAAAAACTGGTAAATACTAGATGCTACTAAGACAAAGTCTGTCATGGTCTTCTCCATGATTTGCAATATTTTCTTTCCTGCATAGCTTTTTAACATTCATTTCTTGTCCTTTAAGTTTCTGTATATTAAGTTACTAGATTTTATGTTATAGTTTATTTCAATTCACATATTTTGCTCCTCCCTTCTCTTACCCCATTTTACCTTATTTTCTCTTATTATTTTTGTTTTAAATTTTGTTTTCTCTCTTGCTAAAACTTGTTTCCATTCTGCACTCTTACTATTTCTCCCCTGTCAAGCCTCTCAAAACCAATTTTCTTGTTAATGGTCATCTCACATTCTTTTTCTTGCTTTTAAAATACCTGCACTCTCTCTCCATCTTTGCTCATTGGTTGTGGATAGGGTAGTTGTTGCATTTTTTCCATTTTATCTCTAGATCTTCACTATTTTTGTATTTTAAATCTCAAATTTTACTGTTTCCCTCTCCTCTTTTTTTTTTGCTCAAATTTTAATTTTTCGATGTCTTAGCCTATTTTGCCCCTTTTTTCTTTTTCATCCTGCCCTTTTTTCTTTTTCTTTTCATCACAAATTTTAATTTTTCCCTGTCTTAGCCTAGTTTTTGTTCCTCACTCTAAGTATTCCCTCTCCCTCTATCATCTCAAAATTACTACCCTTTCCTCTATACACTCCTTAAGCTTTCTTTCTTTCTTTTTCCCTCTTATTCCCATCCCACTTATGTTAGTTTTAGCTCATTTGTAGTTGATAGTGCTGTGGTAGATCTTTTCCCCCAATTTGGTTCCTATTTTTTTTTTTTATTATTCATCTACTTCTTTCCTTTTTCTTTCTCTCACTTTTTATTTTATTTTTTAAATTTCTGTTTAAACTTAATACTATATGCTTCCCTTCTCTTACTCCATTCTTCCTTCTTCATTCCCCTTTTTATTTATGTTGAAAATTTTACTTCCCTCTTCACATTGCTCTGATTGATTCCCTACCCTATTAGTGCTCCTCCCTCTACTCTCCCAAAATCATTTTTCTTTCAGTCGGTCACCTGATATTTTCTCTCCTTTCTTATAATAGTCTTAATCTCTTTACACCCTTAATACTGGTTCATTTGCTGTTGATAGTGGGATTGTGGGTGGGAGTTATTTTGTGGGTGTGGGTTTGTTTCCTGAGCTGTGTGGTTTTGTTCTGGTAGCATCTGCACAACAGCATATAAGATGTGGTGGGTGGAGTAACCCTCAGTCAATCAGCTGGAGGGAAGGACCCACCAAAGAACAATCCAACAACAATCAAAACCCAGTTACATCCAGAGAGCCAACATAAACAGCATAAAGGGCATCTCAAGAGCAATAAGTTCAAGCCCTGGCTGGTGTAGCTCAGTGGATTGAGCGCGGGCCTGCGAACCAAAGGATCGCGGTTCGATTCCCAGTGAGGGCACATGCCTGGGTTGCAGGCCAGTTCCCGGCAGGGGACATACAAGAGGCAACCGCACATTGATGTTTCTCTCCCTCTCTCCTTCCCTTCCCCTCTAAAGATAAGTAAATAAATAAATAAATAATAAAAATAAATAAATAAAATATTTAAAAAAAAGAGCAATAAGTTCAAGAAGTCAAGAAGACTGCATCACTGAATCACACAGGTCTCCTACCATAGAAGTTCACACCACAAAGACAAAGAGTCAAAGCAGATCAATTTAAGAAGCAGAAGCTAACAAGAAGTGTCTCCCCTGAAATGGGGAGACAAAGAAACAACCTCCAATTGAAAGGAAAGGAGGACTCCCCAGAAAGAGTGCTAAATGAAACAGAGGCAAATAAACTGTCAGATACCGAGTGCAAAACAATGGTTATAAGGAAGCTCACTGAGTTCAGTGAGAATTAGAGAAAAACTGCAGAGAAGCTACAAGAAACTTACTGTGAACTACATCAGTTTGAAAAAAGATATTAAGACTATCAATAAGAGCCAGGAGGAAATGAAGAATACAATTTCTGAATTGAAGAACACAGTAGAAGAATCAAAAGCAGTCTAGATGAGGCAGAGGATAGAATCAGCAAGCTAGACGACAAGGTAGAAAATTCCAAGAATGAGCAAGAGAAGGAAAAATGACTCAAAAAGAACAAACAGAGGTTAAGGGAACTCAGGACAACATGAAACATAATAATATCCATATAATTGGGATACCAATTAGGAGCAAGGGATAGAATACCTGTTTGAACAAGTAATGATAGAAAACTCCCCTAATTTGATGAGAGAAAAAGCCACACAGATCCAGGAAGCACAGAGAGTCCCAATCAAGAGGAACCCAAAGAGGCATACTCCAAGCCACATCATAAATAAAATGGTAAAATTCAAAGACAAAGAGAGAATCTTAAAGGCAGCAAGGGAGAAACAGGAAGAAACACGCAAGGGAACTCCAATAAGGTTAGAAGCTGACTTCTCAATGGAAACGCTCCAAGCCAGAAGGGAATGGCAAGAAATATTCCAAGTAATGAAAAGTAAAGGCCTGCAACCAAGACTATTCTTTCCTAGCAAGGATCTCATTTAAAATGGAAGGTGAAATAAGGAGTTTGCCAGACAAAAGAAGGCTGAAAGAATACACCTTGACCAAACAAGTATTGTAAGATACGCTAAAGGGACTACTTTAAGAAGATGAAGAAAAAGAGTGTGAGAGAGAGGAACACAGGCATGAAGGAAGTAAAATGGCAATGAATAAGTACCTATCAATAATAACCTTAAATGCAAATGGATTAAATGCTCCAATCAAAGGATGTAGGGTATCTGAATGGATGATAAACGTGACCTGCACATATACTCACTACAAGAGACCCACTTCAGAAAAAAAGACCTACATAAACTGAAAGTGAAGGGCTGGAAAAAATATTCCAAGCAAATGGACAGGAATAAAAAGCCAGGGTAGCAATACCTATATTAGACAAAGTAGACTTCAAAACAAAGGCCAAAAAAAGAGACCCAGAAGGATACTCCATAATACTCAAGGGAAAAATCCATCAAGAAGACATAAACATTGTAAACATATATGCATCCAACACAGGAGCACCCAAATATATAACAAAAATCTTGGAGGACTTCAAGAAAGATAGAGATAGCAATACACTTATAATAGGGATTTTAATACCCATTGTCAACAATGGACAGATTTTCCAAACAAAATATCAACCAGGACATTGTAGCACTGAACAATGCACTAGATCAAATGGACTTAACTGATATAACAGAACCTTTCATCCCAAAGAAGCAAAAATACACATTCTTTTCAAATGCACATGGAACATTTTCAAAGATAGACCACACGATAGGACACAAAACAAGCCTCAACAAATTCAAGAAAATTGAAATTATATCAGGCATTTTCTCAGACCACAAGGGCCTGAAACTAGAAACCAACCTTAAGGAAAAAACTCAAAAAATTCAAATCTGTGGGGACTGAATAGCATGCTATTAAACAATGAATGGTTCAATAATGAGATCAAGGAAGAAACCAAAAAGTTTCCGGAAACGAACAAAAATGAAATCACAACATCCCAAAACCTATGGGACACAGTGAAGGCAGTCCTGAGAGGGAAGTTCATAGCAATACAGGCCTACCTAAAAAAGACAGAAACATTTCAAATAAACAACCTAACCCACATGTACAAGAACTGGAGGAACAACAACAAACAAAGCCCAAATCAAGTAGAAGGAAAGAAATAATCAAGATCAGAGCAGAATTAAATGACATAGAGAATAAAAGAACAATTTAAAGAATCAATAAATCTAGGAGCTGCTTCTTTGAAAAGATAAACAAAATTGACAAGCCTTTAACCAGACTCATCAAGAAAAAAGAGAGAGGCCCCAAATAAATAAAATTAGAAATGAAAGAGTACAGACTACGACTAATACCACAGAAATACAAAGGATTGTAAGAAATTACTATGAACAACCATATGTAAAGAAATTTGAAAACCTGGGTGAAATGAACAAATTTCTACAAACATAAAATCTTCCAAAAGTAAATCAAGAAGCAGAAAGGCTGAACAGACCAATAACAGCTAGTGAAATTGAAGCAGTAATTTAAAAACTCCCAGCACACAAAAGCCCTGGACCAGACAGTTTCACAGGAGAATTTTACAAAACATTTAAGGAAGATGGTTGAAACATTTAAGTCAATATTCAGTAATCAAAGGCATACATTTGGTGTACATTTTTGTATACCAACAATGAAATATCAGAAACAGAAATTAAGGGGAAAATCCCATTTGCTAACCTAGGAATAAACCTTACCAAGGAGGTGAAGGACTTGTACTCAGAAAACTACACAACACTGAAGAAAGAAATTAAGGAAGACACAAATAAATGGAAGCATATACCATGTTCATGGATTGGGAGAATTAACATCATCAGAATGTCCATACTGCCCAAAGCAATTCATAGGTTCAATGCAATTCCTATTAAAATACCAATGACATATTTCACAGACATAGAACAAACATTTCAAAAATTTATATGGAACCATAAATGACCCCAAATAGTCTCAGCAACTTTGAGAAATAAGAACAAAGTAGGAGGGATCATAATACCTGATATCAAACTATACTACAAGGCCATTGTAATCAAAACAATCCAGTACTGTCATAAGAACAGACACATGGATCAATGGAACAGAATAAAAAGAGCCCAGAGAAAGTCACCAGAGGGGAGAGGGGAGGGAATTTCAGGGGAAAAGGGGAAGGATTTACAGGAACAAGTATAAAGGACACATGGACAAAAACTATGGGGGGGTGGAAATGGGAGGGAGGTGGGGAGGGCTGGGGTGGCGGGTTCGGGTGAGAATAAAAGACAGAAAACTGTACAAGATCAACAATGAAAATAAAAATTAAAAAAAAAAAGAGCCCAGAAATAAGCCCATATCTCCATGGTCAATTAATATTTGATAAAGTGGGCAGAAGCATAAAATTGAGTAAAAATAGCCTCTTCAACAGATGGTGTTGGGAGATCTGGACAGCTACATGCAAAAAAAAAAAAAAAAAAAAAGAAACTCAACCTCTAACTTACCCCATAAACAAAAATACACTCCAGATGGGCAAAAGACTCACAAAATCTTTTCTAAATTTATTTATTTATTTATTTATTTATTTATTTATTTATTTAACAGAGGGGAAGGGAGGGAGAAAGAGAGGAAGAGAAACATCAATGTGTGGTTGCCTCTCATGCACCCCCTATTGGGTACTTGGCCTGCAACCAAGGCTTGTGCTCTGACTGGGGATCAAACCAGTAGCCTTTTGGTTCTCAAACTGGTGCTCAATCCACTAAGCCACACCAGCCAGGGCATAAAAAAATTTTAAAGATGTATAAAAGACTTATATATAAGTTGTGACACCATAAAAGTCCTAGAGGAGAACATAGACAGGAAAATTTCAGATATTCCATGCAGCAATATTTTCACCAATATGTCCCCCTAAAGCAAGGAATATAAAAGAAAGAATAAACAAATGGGATTACTTCAAATTTAAAAGCTTCTGCACAGCTAATGAATACATCAGCAAAATGAAAGGGAACAAACTGTGTTGGAAAATATATTTGCCAATGATACCTCAGACAAAGATTTGATCTACAAAATATATAAAGAAGTTGCATGACTCCACTTCCTTCCTTCCAGGAAGGAAAACAATCCAATTTAAAAATGGGCAAAGGACCTGAACAGACACTTCTCCAAGAAGGACATACAGAGGGCCCATAGACATTTGAGAGGATGCTCAACATTACTAGCCATAGCCATCAGAGAGATGAAAATTAAAACCACAGTGAAATACTGCTTCACTCTGGTCAGAATGGCCATCATGAACAAATCAGCAAACAACAAGTGCTGGTGAGGATGCGGAAAAGGGAACCCTAGTGCACTATTTGTGGAAATGCAGACTGGTGCAGCCACTGTGGAAAACACTATGAGATTTCCTCAAAAGCCTAAAAATGGAACTGCCTTTTGACCTGGCAATTCCACTGCTGGGATTATACCCTAAGAATCCTGAAACACCAATTCAAAAGAACCTATGCACCTCAATGTTCATAGCAGGTTATTTATAATAGACAAGTGCTGAAAACAGCCTAAATGCCCATTAGTAAATGAGTGGATCAAACAAAACAAAACAAAAAACTGTGGTGTATTTACACAATAGAGTACTATGCAGCAGAAAGAAAGAAGGAACTCCTACCCTTTGCAACAGCATGGATGGAACTAAAGAGTATTGTGCTAAGTGAAATAAGCCAGGCAGCAAAAGACAAATACCATTTGATCTCACCTATATGTGGAATTTAATCAACAAAACAAGCAAGTGAGCAAAATAGAACCAGAGGCATGGAAATAAAGAACAAACTGACAGTGACCAGATGGAAGGGGGGAGGGAGACAAGGGAGGAAAGAAGGGGAAGGGTCAGGTCCATGAACTTGTATAAAGGACCCATGGACAAAGATAACAGTGAGGAGGATTGAACGTGGGAGGTGGGTGGTAGGTAGGGCAGGGGAGAGTAATGGGGGGGAATGGGGATGACTGTAACTGAACAACGATAAAAATAAATAAGTATAAATAAAATAAAAGAGTACTTGGAGAAAATAATTGCATGATTTACTAATGTTAATAATTTTTTTCTAGACATTTTTGTCTAAGTCATTCTTTCTAATAAATTCTGTACATCAAATAAATTCTATACAAAGCAAAGCATGGGACACAAGTGGTGTTACATAACAGTTAAGAGTACTGGCTGCAAATGCTGATTCCACTACTGGTTGGTTATGTGACCTTAGGTAAGTTACTTACTCCTGTGAGTCAGTTTTCCCTTCTTTAACATAGGGTTGATAGTACAAACTCTATGCAGTTATTTTGAGAATAAAATGAGATAGCACAGGGTCTGGCAAGTATTCGGTACTAGCTAAATTTTTAAACAATTTTTTAAAATTTATTATTTATTTATCTTTTTACAGGGGAAGGGTAGGAGAGACGAAGAGGGAGAGAAATATCAATGTACGGTTGTCTCTCGTGTGTCCCCTGCCGGGAACTGGCCCGCAACCCAGGCATGTGCCCTGACTGAGAATCGAACCGCGATCCTCTGGTTCGCAGGCCCGCGCTCAATCCACTGAGCTACACCAGCCAGGGCGGTACTAGCTAAATTTTAATAGCATTTCTGCAATGTCTATAAGGCAATTTTAACTTCTCAAAGCACTTTTCTACTTGCATTAATCTATTATAAAACTGGTTCCAGGAGGTTAAGGGACTTAATGGAGACCACACAGCCAATTTGCAACAGTGGCTGATCTCCTTCTCTTGGTGACTGGGGGTTTAAACAATCCTGAAGGTGTGTATATAGACAAGTCATTAAATTAGCAGAAACAGGCTGCTCAATTTGACAAAAATGTTCCAAATTAATCCTGGATTTTTTTTTTCTCTACAATGACAGGTGCTCATTTCTCAGTTACTTTTGATTTGAGGGTATATGAGAATTGAGTCTAATTTGGCCTGAAATAGAAACAGCAAAGAAGTTAGGATTTAAACCCAGACCCTAAATGCTATAGTCCATGCTCGTAACCACAGTGCATACTGGTAAGTTCAGCATCTGACCTGGTGATCAGTGTCTCAGCTGGTGCTCTTCCTCCAGGTGCTGTCCGGCTACCTATCAACAAACTGGTAGGAGCACCCATTGTTACCATATGTTTGCGCAACAGGACCCTTTCAGGTGATGGGTTCCCAAAGGTCCCTTCTCTCTTGGTCACCATCCCTCTGCCCAGCCCTGCCCCCAGGGTCTGGTCTTCCCTCTTCCTGCACCTGCATAATCAAGGCCAGGAGACCTTCTTCCCTGGCTCTGCCACAGTGATTTCACAGTCCTGTGTGGGACTCCAATTGAGCTTCTTTGTTCCCTCGGAGCATCTGGAAGCTGAAAAAGCCATACTGATCGTGGCAGAGATTTATGTAGTCAACTAGACACTTATGAAGTGGTCAGTGCCAGGCATTGGGGATACAACAGAGATAAGATAGACAAGATTCCTTCCCTCATGAATAATGATAATAATAATGATAGCTAACATACATTGAGCACTTACTATGTTCTAGGCTAAGCCTTTATAAGAACTGGTCTAATCCTCACAAAAATCCCACTAGGTGGGTACCACTATTAGTCTCATTTCAGAAGGAACCTGAGGCATGGAGAGGCTATAAGTTGTCCAAGGGCACATAACTAACAAGTGGTAGAAGCAAGCCTTGGCCTCAGGCAGTTTGCCTGCAGTCCCTGCCCCTTTAACTACTAACTACACCAAACCAATGATTCATCCTGGCGGGATGAATCCTGAAGAAATACGCAAATAAAATAGATATTTCCATTAGTGATAACTACATTCAGTGGAGAAAGTAAGATAAAATCAGGCTGATGGGGTAAAGGATAACCGGGGGTATGTGGACAGGAATGCACACGAAGTTGCCAAAGACCCTCCTCCCCCATAGCACAGAGCTTACAGAGGGCTGGGCAGGTGCACTTCTGTGTGTGCCCAGCACTCAGCCTGGTTCAAAGCTGGCATGAGCTGCTAGGAATGGGAAGAAGGGAGGAGGGAAAGGGGCAAGAGAGGGAGGGAGGAATCCCTGATAGGTGCCTCCACACACACCTGCCAGTGTTTGGCCAGCTGTGCTGACTTAAAACAAACTCTACAAAGGGGTCAGGTAGACCGTGGGAGGAATCCTTCACCATTCACCAGCTGCCTAACCTTAAATAAAGTCACTCTCTGATTCTGCGTTTTCCTTCTTGGAAGAATGAATTGGGAGGGGAGGACAGATGGCAGTATATCACCTGGTGGGCTCTGGACCAAGCCCTGTCATACTTTGGGTGCTGTTGCTATCCTCACTTTACACATGAGCAAACTCGGAAGTGAGCCCCAAATTTTACTAGTTACCCAGCATCCTGGTGGCTGAGGTGAATAACTGACAGACCACCCTCTAGGGGCAGCTCAGGAATTTGTGGGGGATTCTTGGTCACAAGGGAGGCAGAGCAGGACAGTCACACACAGACTTGTCCCATGTCCTGCACAACATTTAACTGTACTGCTAGACATCCATGAAGCTAAAAAAAATCTTATTTACAATTTCCAGCCAAGATGGAGGCGTAGGTGGACACATTGTGCCTCCTCACACAACCAAAATTAAGGACAACAAAGATTTAGAAACAAGAAAACAACCGAAACTCATAGAAAATTGAACTGTACGGAAGTCCAACAACCATTCATCCAGACCAGCAAGAGGGGCGGAGTTGTGGCAGAAAAAAGTGGAGGTGTGGATCCGGGCACACAGGCAGCAGTGGCTGGCAGTTTCCAGACGTGCAGGCGGCGACTAGCAGACCCTGGGCATGGGGTGGCAACTGTGCAGACCCAGTGAGGCCACACAAGGTGGCTGGCTGATCAGGTGGTCCCACATTTGCATGCAGATAATCCAGGGGAAGGGGAAGCAGCAGAAGGGACTGGAATCCAAGAGAGAGCAGATCAAGCGCCATTGTTCCCTCTCGGACCCCGCCCCCACATACAGTGTCACAACTCAGCGACTGGGCTGCCCCGCACTGGGGAACACCTAAGGCTCCGCCCCTCACTACAGAATGGCCCCAACCAGACCAAAAAAAAAAAAAAAAGCCCTCAAAATGGCTCAAACTGGAGAACAAATCAAATCCCTAGAGCCAATTCCTCTAAGCGATTAAGAGATAGCCAACCTATCAGATGCACAGTTCAAAGCCCTGGTGATCAGGATGCTCACAGAATTGGTTGATTTTGCTCACAAATTAAATGAACAAATGAAGGCTACAATACGTGAGATGAAGGAAAGCTCATGGGGAACCAATAGAGATGGGAGGAAAACTGGGACTCAAATCAATGGAGTGGACCAGAAGGAAGAAAGAAACAACCAAATAGAAAACAAGGAAGAAACAAGAATTCAAAAAAAAAAAAAATGAGGAGAGGCTTAGGAACCTCGGGGACATCTTTAAACATCCCAACATCCAAATTATAGAGGTACCAGAAGGGGAAAAAGAAGAGCAACAAGTGGAAAACTTATTTGAACAAATAATAAAGGAGAACTTCCCCAATCTGGCAAAGGAAATAGATTACCAGGAAGTCCAGGAAGTTCAGAGAATCCCAAAGAAGTTGGACCCAAGGAGGAACACACCAAGGCCCATCACAATTACATTAGCCAAGATTCAAATGAAGGAGAGAATTCTAGAAGCAGCAAGGGAGAAGGGGACAGTCACCTCCAAAGGAGTGCCCATCAGACTGTCAGCTGATTTCTCAAAAGAGACCTTCCAGGCAAGAAGGGGCTGGAAAGAAAAGTATTCCAAGTCATGAAAGGCAAGGACCTACATCCAAAATTGCTCTATCTACAGAAGCTGTCATTTAGAATGGAAGGGAAGATAAAGCGATTCTCAGATAAGGTCAAGTTAAAGGAGTTCATCATCACCAAGCCCTTTTTATATGAAATGTTAAAGGGACTTACCTAAGAAAAAGAAGATAAAAAAATATGACAGTAAAAAGACAGCAAACTCACAGATATTAACGACCACACCTAAAACAAAAGCAAACTAAGCCAACAACTAGAACAGGAACAGAACCACAGAAATGGTGATCACATGGAGGGTTAGCAAGAGGGGAGTGGGAGGAGGAGAGAGGGGGGAAAAGGTACAGAGAATAAGTAGCATAGATGGTAGGTAGAAAATAGACAAGGGGAGGGCAAGAATAGTCTGGGAAATGTAGAAGCTAAAGAACTTATGACCCATGGACATGAACTAAAGGGGGGGAATGTGGGTGGGAGGGGGTGTGCACATGGAGAGGAATGATGGGGGAGAAATGGGACAACTGTAATAGCATAATCAATAAAACATATTTTAAAAAATCTTATTTACGATGACTGACCTGAGCCTAGAACCTACCCCATCCAGTGTCACAAGAGGAGGAACTATTTACTATTACACTGAGTGATAAGGTGCACTGCTTTGCAAGAACACTTACTTCCTAATTTCTCCACCATAAGGTGTCTTGGTGTGTTATCTTTGTTTAAATTAAGGTTATCACCTGATCTGTTATTATTATCCCAACTCTGTTTTTATTCAAGTGTCTTCCTATCTTCACTTTCATTTCCTGGGTGTTAAAGAACTCACATCATCCAGATCTGGAAAACAAAAGCTAAATTTAATTCTGGCTCAGGCCAGGGAGAAATGCAAGCAGAAGTGTTGCTTCTTGTTAAACAGAGGGCAAGACTGAGTTGTTATAGGGCTTGGTGGAAATATGGCGTTTAGGCACTCTTGAGCTGGAATAGTGTTCCAATAAGCTCATGGCCAAGTGGGAAGTGTGAGCAAAGCATTAACACTTGGCTTGAGCTGAGAAGATCCTGTGGCACTGGAAACCACAGAGTTAAAAAAATAAAAAATAAAAAGCCTCTTTCCTGCTCCAGGCAGGAGCCTCCGCAAAAGCATGAGTGGGCAACTGAGGTTATGACCTCTCTGGGGCAACTCGACCCAGACACATCCTTCAGGCAAGAGTGGACAATTCTACTTTCACACATTTTGTATCTGAACTCCTTCCTTTAATTCATATTAAATTGATACAAAGATCTGCTTGCTTCACGATGTCTTCTACCTTGGTATATCCATATTTTGAAATACGTATTATTATAAAAGCAATTTCCTTTGATGTCTCCCTTACATTACAGTGAGGCATTACACTGAATTGTTTGGAAAGTTTGTGATTAACTCTTACACGGTACAGTGTACACCTTGCCAGTCACTGTTGCAAGTGCCTTCCAAGTATCATCTCATTTGATCCTCTCACCAACTCTATGAGGTGACTTCAGTTATTATCATCATCCTCATTTTACTTATGAGAAAACCAAGGCACAGAGATGTAAAGCGATTTGTCTGGGGTCACACAGTAAGTACTGGATCAGGGGTTTGAGATCCTCATTCTTAGCCACTCTGCTGGCCTTCATTATAGGTGAAGAAAATTACCCAGGGACCCCCAGTTCAAGATATTAAGGGGATTTTCCAAGGTGTTTCTTGGAAAAAAAAAAAAAAGTAGCGTTGGATATGATAGGGGTCAGGGGGAACCACTGACCTAGCACGGAATATGTTGATGTCCTTTCTCCGTGCTCTTCACTCCACATTCTGCCACCACAGTCCTGAATCTGAGCCATAGCTGGGGTGGGAGTGAGGGTCAGTTGTGAGACCATGACCCAATCCCAGAAGGGTCATGTGGCAGAGGGCAGGAGAGGGGCAAGAGAAGTGGGCCAAGTGAGGCCCTTATGTCCCTGCTGGCCATGTTCCCAAGGACTGTTTATGCCCTGACCTTGCCTGTTTCCTCCTGCTCCCTGGGGGGCAGGGAATCTCCTGTGTGGAAAACACCCAGCTGGGCGAGCCCCAGTGAGAGGGAGAAGGCTGCCGGGGGCTGGGACTCACGAGACTCTTTCCGCTCTCGTGACTGGTGTTTGCTGCACTGGGTTCTGGGAAAGGGCCAGATTGCATCAGACTGGGCCTGAGGGGCTGGAGCCAGACTGCAGGCTGAGGAAGAGATGTGGCCTTATAAGTCAGATCCAGTAAGTTGGGAGGTATCAGGAAACCAGATACAAACAAAAATTTAGAAGGGGAGAGAGAGAGAGAGAGAGAGAGAGAGAGAGAGAGAGAGAGAGAGAGAGAGAGAGAGAGAGAAAGCCAGACATGATGGCTACCTTCCCCAGAGCAGCCAGCTGGTCCTGGCAGGCCCCAGGCCCACAGGACAAAGACCCCTACCTAGATGAGTACGACCTCTACAGCCTGGCTCATTCTTATCTGGGTAAGGCCTGGCCTTGGCACCTTCCTCGTCCTCCCACTTCTGGTCCCCATCCCCACCTGGAAACTAGTACCCCCTCTTTGGATTTCTCCACACCCTCACCCTTCCCAGCCTGTCCTCTTGACCCCTTATCCACTGAGCACTGTTCCACTCAGCCCTGGGGCCTCACACATGCCTAGAATATTGGAGCAACAACAGATCATCTGGGGGACCCTCCTTCCTCAGATGGGGAACTAAAGACTATGACTGCCCCAAAGCTATGTGGTGACAGCCCCCAGCCTCCCTACTCCAACCTGAGCTCTTTCCACCTCCACCTGCACTCCCAACCTTGCCTCTCCTTTGAAGCTTCTCATCATGCCTCCAGCCACCTAACTTGGATCATCACCTCGGTTCCCAGGATTAGGAGGCCGGAAAGGTTGCACCAAGAGAGAAGCTGCTGCCAACACCAACCGCCCCAGCCCTGGTGGCCATGAGAGGAAGCTAGTGACCAAGCTCCAGAATACGGAGCAGAAAAAGAGAGGGGCACAGCTCTGAGACAGAGCTGGAGATAAGGAGTCAGGGTCCCAGAGAGCCAGTGGAGGTCCCTCTGCCTTGAAAGGACATGACTGGATGCGTGTGGTTAGGTGGGGAGGAGGCATTAGAGAACTGGTGTCTCAACATGGAATGAAATGAGACATAATGTTTGACTCTGAGTTTCCTAGTGACCAGAGCCAAGGGGGAAATACAGATCCTTTCCTACTAGAGGGGAAAACTGAGGCCCAGAAAAGTTAGGATCTTTCTCTGGAGTCACAGAACAAGTGAGTAGGGAAGGCAGGATTACCTGGGCCTCCAGCCCTTTCACCAACTGCTTTCGTTCCCTAGATGAGGCCAGAGCATGCACACTTGGTGGCAGGACCACGGAGGAATCAACACCTGGAGCAGAATCCAGGCCTAGCTGCCTCCCACCCCATCCCAAGGACTTACCCCACTGACCGAGGCTCTGAGGGGCCACTAAGCACCCTCAGCTCCAGAAAAAGGGCAAAATAGGGAGCAAGAGGCAGGGAATGGAGAGGCAAAGTCATGAAGGTACCCCAAAAAGAAAGATGCTGAAGAAACCGGAGCTCCCTGGGATGGCAGTGACAATAAAGTACAGCAGCAGCAGCTGTGTGCATTTTTGTCTTCTCCGTAGTTTGGTATGCCCGTGGTTCTGCATGTGTCTGCATGTGCTGGAGCAAATGAGCATCTCTCGTTGGTGTTTGTATTTGGTTTCGTATCTGGGAGGGGGTGTTTCAGACTTTGTAGGGGCCTGTAGAGGTGAGTGTGTGTTTGTTTTGGTTTGCTTTGGGTACGCATGTGTTTCGGTGCTTACGTTGTTTGTGGTCTCTTCTGGGGTGCAAGGGCATTCCTCTGCTCCTTTTTAATGTTGCTCATGAAACAAGCCCTCTTCCCAGCTCCTTTTCATCCTGGGAATAACAATCTTGTTGATTATTTTGTATTCAGATAAAACCACTTGTTTAAAAAAAGACTATTTATTTATTTATTTAGAGGGAGGGGGAGGGAGGAAGGAAGAGAGGGAGAGAAACGTTGATGTGCAAAAGAATCATCAGTTGCCTCTTGCATACCCCCAACTGGGGAGTAGGCCTGCAACCTAGGCCTGTGCCCTGACAGGGAATCCTACAGGCAACTTTTTACTTTGCAGTACAATGCCCAACCCACTGAGCCATGCCAGCTAGGGCAAAACCACCTTTTTTGGAAATGTTATTTATTGGTGCCATCTGAAAAATGGAGCAAACTGAGACTTAAAACATTAAGGGACTTGCCCCAAGTTCCTCAGGACTCAAATTCAAGGATTCCTTTTTTTTAATATATTTTATTGATTATGCTATTACAGTTGTCCAATTTCTCCCCCATCATTCCCCTCCACCCTGCACACCCTCTCCCACCCACATTCCCCCCTTTAGTTCATGTCCTTGTGTCATAAGTTCTTTAGCTTCTACATTTCCCATACTATTCTTGTCCTCCCCCTGTCTATTTTCTACCCACCGTCTATGCTACTTATTCTCTGTACCTTTTCCCCCTCTCTCCTCCTCTCACTCCCCTGTTGCTAACCCTCCATGTGATCACCATTTCTGTGGTTCTGTTCCTGTTCTAGGTGTTGGCTTAGTTTGCTTTTGTTTTAGGTGTGGTCGTTAATATCTGTGAGTTTGCTGTCTTTTTACTGTCATATTTTTTTATCTTCTTTTTCTTAGGTAAGTCCCTTTAACATTTCATAGAATAAGGGCTTGGTGATGATGAACTCCTTGAACTTGACCTTATCTGGGAAGTACTTTATCTTCCATTCTAAATGACAGCTTTGCTGGATAGAGCAATCTTGGATGTAGGTCCTTGCTTTTCATGACTCGGAATACTTTTCTTTCCAGCCCCTTCTTGCCTGGAAGGTCTCTTTTGAGAAATCAGCTGACAGTCTGATGGGCACTCCTTTGGAGGTGACTGTCCCCTTATCCCTTGCTGCTTCTAGAATTCTCTCCTTCATTTGAATCTTGGCTAATGTAATTGTGATGGGCCTTGGTGTGTTCCTCCTTGGGTCCAACTTCTTTGGGATTCTCTGAACTTCCTGGACTTCCTGGTAGTCTATTTCCTTTGCCAGATTGGGGAAGTTCTCCTTTATTATTTGTTCAAATAAGTTTTCCACTTGTTGCTCTTCTTCTTCCCCTTCTGATGCCCCTATAATTTGGATGTTGGGATGTTTAAGGATGTCCCCAAGGTTCCCAAGCCTCTCCTCATTTTTTTTTTTTTGAATTCTTGTTTCTTCCTTGTTTTCTATTTGGTTGTTTCTTTCTTCCTTCTGGTCCACTCCATTGATTTGAGTCCCAGTTTTCCTCCCATCACTATTGGTTCCCTGTGCGTTTTCCTTCATTTCACTTAGTGTAGCCTTCATTTGTTCATCTAATTTGTGAGCAAAATCAACCAATTCTGTGAGCATCCTGATCACCAGGGCTTTGAACTGTGCATCTGATAGGTTGGCTATCTCTTAATCGCTTAGAGGAATTGGCTCTAGGGATTTGATTTGTTCTCCAGTTTGAGCCATTTTGAGGGCTTTTTTTTTTTTTTTTGGTCTGGTTGGGGCCATTCTGTAGTGAGGGGCGGAGCCTTAGGTGTTCCCCAGTGCGGGGCAGCCCAGTCGCTGAGTTGTGACACTGTATGTGGGGGCGGGGTCCGAGAGGGAACAATGGCGCTTGATCTGCTCTCTCTTGGATTCCAGTCCCTTCTGCTGCTTCCCCTTCCCCTGGATTATCTGCATGCAAATGTGGGACCACCCGATCAGCCAGCCGCCTTGTGTGGCCTCACTGGGTCTGCACAGTTGCCACCCTGTGCCCAGGGTCCACTAGCCTCTGCCTGTGCTCCTGGGATCTGCTAGCCGCTGCTGCCTGCATGCCCAGTTCACCAACCTCCACTTTTTCCTACCACGACTCTGCCGCTCTTGCCGGTCTGGATGAATGGTTGTTGGACTTCCATACAGTTCAATTTTCTATGAGTTTCGGTTGTTTTCTTGTTTCTAAATCTTTGTTGTCCTTAATTTTGGTTGTGCAAGGAATCACAGTGTGTCCACCTACGCCTCCATCTTTGCCCCAAATTCAAGGCTTCTTATGGTCTTCAAGTGATATGGGACCCTTTGCTCAGGAGGCAGCCAAGACAGGGTTCTGGGAGGTTAGCTGGGGAGAACAATTCTTATCTGGTATTATCAGTCTCAGAACCAGGGTTTTAGAGTAATGTGGAGCAAATAAGAACAGTGATTGGAGCTAAGAGGCTATATTACTGAACTAAAACTTTGGGATAGAAAGTTATCTCTCTGTCACAGAACAGTTCTGGGGCAAGTACTCCTCAACTAAAATGGCAACTCCACCGTGTCAAGGATTCCAAGTCCTTTAGCTCATGATCCTGCTACCCTCCAAACATGGTTTCCACCTTGAAGCCCAAGCTAGCTACTCCGGTGCCAGCAGATAGAAAGAGAGCAGGGATGGGACCAGGGGAGGCCACACCAATTCATTCTTAAGGCTATAACCTAAAAGTAGAACACATCACATCTGCTCAGAATTTAGTTACATGGCCACACCCAACTACAAGGAAGGTTTGGAAAATCTAATATTTAGCTACTTAGCCATGTGTTAGCCAAACTCGGCAAAGGCAGGGTTAAAAGAAGCAGGAGAGAGTCAATGAATACTGGATAAAACTAGCAAGAAACATTTTCCACAGACAAACTCAGCACATGCTGGAGGAGAAAACCCCTAGGTCTAGCCCTGAGCAGAGACTTTTCCTCTCCTCCTGTCCCTCCCATGTGAGCTGTAGGCTACAGAACTTGGGAAGTGATGGTTCTGAGGGATCAAGAACACAGAGGAACAAGCCTTCTGCTGGAGCAGTAACAGATGCACAGCTGGCTAAGGCCACCTTGAACCTCTGGAATCTCTATCCATTGCCCACACTGAGTCCAGCCTAAGAACAGTCCTAGGATCTCTGACTGAGCACATTAAAAGGCTCCCAGCCCAGCCAAAGCTGCTCCTACTGGAGTCACCTGTTTTCTTGAATATCACTAGGCAGGGAACTTGCTGCCTTGGAGAGTTGCCTGATTCCTTCTCAGAGCCATTGAAACCTGACTCTCCTACCTGGCCCTGAACACGTGTCTGTTTTTCTGGTCCTTTCTGTCCGAGATGCCTTTAATTCCATCCATCCCAAAAAGCTCAGCTCAAACCCCTCCTTCTCTTCAGCCTTCCCAGACTTACCCTCCACCACCACCTGTCTCCTCACTTCCACCCCAGCCAGTCACCTTCTCTGGATCCCATGCGCTCAAGCCTGTGCCCAGAGCCTCACAGTCATTCGGCATATAGCTCCTTCAGATTTCCCCTTGAACCCCGCTTTCCACAAGTTATTTATTCATTCAATTAATGTTTATTGGACTCCTACCATACTACCAGGGCCTGGTCGAAGGCATGCACTGCCCAGAGGGACAAATGGGAGCCTGGTATGATTGGAACCAGACCTTAGCGCCACTTGTCAGCTGTTGAACTCAGGAGGTAAATGGCATGGGGTGTTCAAGTTCTCAGCCCAGCACAGATCTGGTCTGTCAGCTTCAAAAATCATAGCAACAGCTTCCATATAATGGGCTATTACTCTGTGCTAGGTGTTTTATAGACATTGTTTCATTTAATCCTTATAATAACTCAATAGGTGTACTATTATTGATCCTATTTTATAGACCAGAAAACTGAAGTTCAGAGAAGTCAAGCAACTTGCCCAAAGTCACACAGCCAAAACCTGCAGAAGCTGAAATTTTGAACTCAGGTCTCTCTGATTTTTTACTTCTGGGCTCTTCCTTTTATACTCCATGCCTGAAAAGAACCATGAATACTGACAATGAGGAATACTTGAAGCTAGTTAATTTCTGGTCAATGACTCCTTCTGAGCCTTAGTTTCCTTACCTGTAAAATGGTGAGACTATCCTCTTCTCTGTCTGCTTCAAAGGAGAAAACAAGCTGGAAAGTGCTTTGTCCCTGCTGACCATGGCCACGCCCTGGATACTGGGTCCTTGATGCTTGCCAGAAGTGCCCACATGCTAACCTCCGCCCCTGGCCTCTAATTGGCCTTTCCTGACCTTGCCCTTCCTTGGCACAGCCTATGCCTGGAATGCCATTAAATGGGTGTTCCAGGAATCAGAGAGTTCTTGGAATTAGAGAATGTTTGGTCTGAAAGGATCCCAGGGTTAGAGTATCACTCAGGGGTCAGGGACTGGCTTAAACTCACATGAGGTCTAGGGTCTCGGCAGGACAGGAACCTGCTCCTGACTCCACCCATCCACATCCTCCCTCTTCTGTTCCACTCCCTCTGCTATACCCTTTCTTTTTCATTTCCTGGTTACATGTAATATCTGTTTCCCCAATTTCTTGGGTTCCTCCTGAGAATGAGAGAGATGACTGGCTTTTCTTCCCCCTCAGGGGCTTCCGGAAATTTTCCCCTCAGGTTGCCACGATTCATTCAAAGGATTCCCAGCTCCTTGCAGAGAACAGGGAAACTTACCACAGGGCTCTTTGTTTGCTTCACAAATATCCTGGTCCTCTTCTGCCCACTCCTTTCTCAAAGGCAGATCTCAGATGTCTATTTTTTTAAATATCAGATTCACACAAAGTTGATTTTCAGCTAGCAATCCTTATAGATAATACTACTCATAGTAATAGTCACAGCTACCAATACTAATGATCTGCCACAGGGTTTTCCCAGCTTCATCTTTCACACAACACTTTTGTGGTTTCTGCCCTGTCATTCAAGCTATACCATTATTTATTTAGAATTCTAAAAATTACCTCTACCTCCTTACCCTTTGTACTCAAATGTATTTTAAGAGGAAATTATATTACCAACAAAAATGGAAGCCAACACTTGTCACAGTTAGAAGATAACTGTAAAAAGAAATGCCTAACTAGAACTTTTTTTTTATTGATTATGGTATTACAGTTGTCCCAATTTTCCCCTTTGCCACCCTCCGCCCAGTACCCCATTCCCTCCAGCAATCCCCCCACTTAGTTCGTGTCCATTCGTTGTGCATGTAAGTTCTTTGGCTTCATATTTCCTGTACTGTTCTTAACCTCCCCCTGTCTAATTTCAGCCTACCATTTATGCTTCTTAATCCCTGCACCTTTTCCCCATTCTCTCCTTCCCCCTCCCAACTGATAACCCTCCAAGTGATCTCCATATCTATGATTCTGTTCCTATTCTGGTTGTTTGCTTGTTTTGTGTTTTTTATATTTAGTTGTTGATAGTTGTGAATTTGTTGCCATTTGAACGTTCATAGTTTTGACCTTCTTCTTTTTCTTAATAAGTCCCTTTACCATTTCATATAATAAAGCCTTGGTAATGATGAACTCCTTTAGCTTTACCTTGTCTGGGAAGCTCTTTCTTTGCTCTTCCATTCTAAATGATAGCTTTGCTGGATAGATTAGTCTAGGTTGTAGGTCCTTGCTTTTCATCACTTTGAATACTTCTTGCCAGTCCTTTCTAGCGTACAAAGTTTCTTTTGAGAAATCAGCTGACAGTCTCATGGGAACTTCTTTGTAGGTAATTATCTGCTTTTCTCTTGCTGCTTTCTTTATCTTTAATCTCTGGCATTTTAATTACAATGTATCATGGTGTGGGCCTCTTTGGGTCCAACTTGTTTGGGACTCTCTGTGCTTCCTGGACTTGTGTATCTATTTCCTTTGCCAAGTTAGGGAAGTTTTCTTTCAATATTTTTTTAAATACATTTTCAATCTCTTGCTCTTCCTCTTCTCCTTCTGGCATCCCTATAATTCAGATGTTGGTACATTCTGAGATGTCCCAGAGACTTCTTATTCTATCCTCATTTTTTTTTTAAATTTTTTTCTTCTTGCTGTTCTGATTAAATGCTATTCTTCTTCCTTACATTCCAAACTATTGATTTGATACTCAGTTTCATCGCCTCCACTATTGGTTTCATGTAAATTTTTCTTTATTTCACTTAATGTAAACTTCATTACTGCCTGGGTCTTTTTTATGCTGTTGCTTTACTCAATGAGTTCTCTGAGCATCCTGATAACCAGTGTTTTGAACTCTGGTGGGTTGGTTATTTCCATTTTGTTTAATTCTGTTTCTGCAGTTTTTTCTGTTCTTTTCAATTCAGTCATACTTCTTCGTCTGCTCAATTTGGCAGCCTCCCTGTGTTTGTTCCTGTGTATTAGGTAGAGCTGCTTTGACTCCTTGTCATAGTAGCATGGCCTATTGTAGAAAAGGCACCTGTAAATTGTGTGGGTCAGAGCCTTAAGTGATCTCCAGGTCAGGGCAGTCCATTTCACTGCTTTGTGGCTCTACTTAGGGGAGGGCTCAGAGAGGGGACAATGCCACTGCCTGGCTTCTGGAGGTTTTCCTGGAAGGAAGCTATCTCCCAGCACTCGCCCTGTTTCCAGTCTCTTCACTTTCTCCCCTTATGCCACTTGTACCTTTCCAGCTGTTGCCCTGGTGCTGCATCCCAGAGGGAGTTGGTCTGTGTAAGTCCTAAGTCCATACATGCCCTTTAAGAGGAGTCTCCTGATAACCTGGCAGTTTCTTCTGCTGTCCCAGCACCCACTGGTTTTTACAGCCAGAAGTTATGGGGATTTATCTTCCTGGTGCTGGAACCCTGGCCTGTTGGGTGGTGTGGTTTGGGGCTGGGATCCCTCACTCCCAGGTACCCCTCCCAATTTTTATCTACCACTTGTGAATGTGGGACCACCCATTCCACCGCCTCTCTGGGCACCACTCCCTCAGCTCCATGCCAGCAACTCCTGAGGCTCTGCACCTCTCTGTGTCTCTCCACCTCTCTCCTCATCTCCACCCTTCTTACCTGTCTTGATGAATGTGGCTTCTTTAAATCCTTGGTTGTTGGATTTCAGCTCAATTTTCTGACAGTTCTGGGTGATATTTGTTTTGCATTCTAGTAATTTTTTTCTGTAGTTGTGCAAGGAAGCAAAGCGTGTTTACCTATGTCTCCATCTTGACCTGCCTAACTATAACTTTTTAAGTCCACCTGTGCATTACCTACAATGACCTTGTGTACAAAGAGTCATATATGTTTACACTTGAAAAAACACCGATTGTTCATGAGCCAGACACTCCGCCAGGTGCTTTGCAAGCATGGGAGAAAGCCTCATTGTAATCACACAGAAATTAAAGAAAATACTGAGGCAGGGGCCTGAGGGTGGAGGGATTGAACAAAAAAGAGGAAGAAAGAGGAAGAACTCATGAACATGAACAAGAGTGTGATGATTGCAGAGGGGAGGGGGTGGGTGAAGGTGGAAGAGGGTATAGGGGAATAAATGGTAATGGAAAAAATAAAGTAAATAAAACCAGTAAAAAAAAAAAAAAAAAAAAAAACAGAAAAAAATAAAAGAAAATACTGATGCCTGGCTTCCACACCCAGAGATGCTGATTTCATTGGTCTGGGGTATACCCTGGGCGTTGAGATTCTGAAAAATTACTCTAACATGCGATGAAGTTCAGGACCGCTAACGCTAGGCTTTCACCTCACATTATATTTACCAAATATGGTCACAGCAAGAGTTCCCATCCCACATGCGCTCCTTACTCTGAGGCCTGACACCTTCTCACCAAATGGGGGCATGGGACTGTGTCCCTTTCTTTGGAACACACAAGGACCTTTATGGCTGCCTTGACTGATAAAGTATGGCAGAAGTGGTGCTATCAGAAAATGCAGTGACCTCCACCTTTCTCCCGTGGGGCTCCTGGAACTCAGCCACCCTGCTGTGCAGAAGTCCAAGATCACACATATGGAATGACAACATGGAAAGGATAGATGTTGTTAGCTTTCCAGCCTTCAGCCCAGCTGGTGTCACAGCTGAAACCCAACCTCAGCCCTGGCTGGTGTAGCTCAGTGGATTGAGCGCGGCGCTGCGAACCAGAGGATCGCGGTTCGATTCCCAGTCCGGGCACATGCCTGGGTTGCAGGCCAGTTCCCAGCAGGGGACGCATGAGAGGCAACCGTACATTGATGTTTCTCTCCCTCTCCCTCTCTCCTACGCTTCCCCTCTAAAGATAAATAAATAAATAAATAAATCTTAAAAAAAAAAAAAAGAAACCCAACCTCAACCTTCAGACATGTGAGTGAAGGGATCCTGCAGTGGTTCTAGTCCCAGCTGTCATGTCACCTCCAGCAACTGCGTCTTCCCAGATGAGACCTAAAACACTGTGAAGCAGAGACAAGCTTATTTCCGATGCACAGAAATCTTGGGAGCATAACTAAATTGTCATTTCACAGGACTGCGCTTGGGGATAGTGTGTTACAAAGCAAGAGTGAATGAAATAGCATCAGAGTCCCTCAGACCTATGTCCAGATTCTGTCTGCAAACTTGGCTGTGACCTGGGACAAGTTATCGTTTTCCCCACTTCTCAATTTCCACAGCTGTAAACAGAAGAAGAGCACACCCACCTCCTGGCATGGCTTTGAGAACAAAAGGAAATTATGTTTTTCAAGCACTGAGCAGGGTACCTGAGCCAGAAAAAGAACTTAAGGAGGCAGCAGAGTAGCAACTAACAGCACAGGGTTTGGACCCTGACTCTGTGGGGTCAAGTCCCAGCCCTTTTACTGTATGACCTTTGACCAGTGACCTGACCTTGTTATTATCACACAAAATCTTGACCAAAGCCCTGCAGGAGAGAAAAGAACTATGTCCTAGGTTCATCACTGTCACAGGGTGAGCCAGGAGTAGACCTGGTATGCTGACACCCATGTTCAAACCTTCTAGAGAACTCTGTGGCCTTCAGCGAGTGCCAGAGGGGAGTAAGCAAAGAAGCGAAAGAACCCCTGTCCCCCAATCCTTGTGCAAGCAGCCAATCTTGACAAAGGAGACCTCTCCCAGCAGCTAGAATAAGAACCCAGGTAAGCTGCATGCCAGAAGCAAGCACTTCCTTTCTTTGTAAAACAGGGTTTTCTTTGCTCTATGATTACAAAAGCAGTTAATGTTGTGGAATCAGAAGATAAGCTCTCCTGACTGAACACACCCTCCTTCCAACTTTTGCAAAACATGTAAGTTAGAGAATGCACGTGTCAGCTCTGTGTGAACTCATCCTGTCTCCTTTTTCTAAAGAAGAGGTTTAGAGAGTTTTGTCTTGTTTTGTTTTTAAATGTTAGAGGAAATAATCATTTATTCATTCAGCAAATACCTGAGCCAGGGAATGTTCCAAAAGCTATGGATACAGTAGTAAACTAGTTCTTTCCTCGTGAACTTACATTTTAGTGAGGCAGACAAATAAGTACCAGAGAACAAAGAAATAAGAATGTCAGCACAGCCTTGTGCAATTTAAAATGCCTTGCTCAGTCCTGGTTTGGTGGCTCAGTTGGAAGGAGCATCATCCCGTACACGGAAATGTTGCGGGTTGATTCCCAGTCAGGACACGTCCTAGGTTTTGGGTTCAATCCTAGGTCAGAGTGTGTACAGGAGGCAACTGATCAATGTTTTTGTCTCACATCAATGCTTCTCTCTCCCTCTGTCTCTCCCTCTCCCTCTTCCTCTCTCTAAAATCAATAAGCATCCTCAGGTGAGGATGAAAACATTAATAATAAAATAGAAAGTAAAATGCCTTGGTTAAAGGAAGCCTCACTGAGAAGGTAGCATTTAGGCAAAGGCCAGAAGAAAGTTGGGGAGTGATTCATGATGATATTCCTGTTTATTTTCTTAACAGCACATAGTACCATCTGACAAACTATATATGTTACTTACTAATTTATCATCTAGGGCTAGGAGAGGCGACCACAGGCAGCTGAGAAACCCGAGGCAACGAGAAGAGCTGAAGGCTGAGTGACCAGAGGCAGAGAGCAGGTTGGGGTGGGCTGTGGGGGCTGGGCAGGAAGGCCTAAGTGCCCTCTGTTTTGCACAGGCCCAATACCACCCTTCCCCCTGGTTCAGCTGCTGCTCCCTGAAGCAGATGTACCATCTCCCAGGGGTCTCCTGCAGTTGTCTTGTGGGAAGGCCTCTCTGTCACCACTTCCTAGCATGGGTCCCTACTGCCCATTTGACACAGTTCCTATTCTTGAGTGTGGTATTCTAGGACCTCATCCACCTGCACCTTAGTCTAAGTGACTTTTGGTTCCTCTTCCTCAGGGCCAGTACCTGGCACTAAGTACATGCACAATAAAAATACATGTATGAATGTGTCAGAAATATTCTTGCTTCACACATCCTTTTTTGCTGGGGACATGTCTCCCTTATCTCTACTGGTCAGAATTCTACTGATTCTGAATAATAACCTGACTTACGTAGTGTTGCCTTTCCATTTTATATTTTCTCCTATTCGGTCATCCAACATATTTTACCCTCCCAATAACCTCATCAAGCAAATAGAGTCGTCATCCCCATTTTACAGATACCAGAACTGAGGCTTGAAAGGAACATGACTTACTAGGAGAGCCATACAGATGTTGGTGAGTTTGTTTTGAGGCTAAGCTGGAGGTGGAGCCCCCAAGCCAAGCCTGATCAGAGACTCTCTCTCACAGGAAGCTTCCCAACTCCTCACAGGCCCCTCAGCACTTCTTGTTGCAGTCCAGCCTGTGTTAGGGCTTCCTGCTTCCCCTGTGAGTGAAAAGGAAGTGAAGGGGAGTCTATATAAGTTTTCTGCTTCTAATTGGGTTGCTGGACCTCCTCTGCTCTCCTCCTCCAGGATCAGGTTGACAGTTGCATTCTGTGGCTCAGGCCAGCAAAGACAGCAGTGAGGGCATTGAGGTCTTGGCCAACCAGCTCTGAGAGAGGGGTCCTGGTGAGTGAAGCCAGTCTACCCACAAGATCTGCCACCTGCAGAGGTGAATGAGTATGAGCCAGGATGGGGGCCAAGGAGGTGGATGGGGAGCTGACCTCTACCCAAGCTCCTGCTCTTGCAGCAAGGTCCTTGCCTTCCTCTATCTCTCTGCTCCTGAGCACTTCCTGGTATTTACTGAGAAAGCTGGACAGGTGAACAATTCTGGAATTGGGGGGAATGGCCATGAGATTCCTGGTAGGGGAATGGTTGGAGGCCCTGGGGGCTGGAGACTTCCTGGGTTCCATACTCTCATTTTTCCCTTCTCTTCTCCTCTTCCCTCTCACTGTGTTTCTATTTCCTATGTTCTTCTGATTTGTGCTACTCACTGTACCCATCCTGACAAGATACTGGACCGGGAGTGGGTGGCAGGGCAATTTGCACTCAGTGAATGTAGGGGGGTCGTTGCTTTATTAAGAACCTGGAGGCCATTCAGATGGGGCTGGAGGCAAGGGTTTTGGGGCTTCTTCCTGCCTCTTCATTTCTGGGTTTGGTTTCTGTTTTCTGGCCCCTTCATTCCTTTGTTCATTCATTAGAGGTGGTATGACTAGTGGTTAAGAGTGTGGACTCTTGTGACTATAGTTGATTACATTGTATTATATAATCAAAATTTGGTAAGACAGTAGAACTTCAATGTTCTAAATAAATAAATAAATAAATAGATGGTACAAGACATGATGGGTGTGTTAACTGACTCGATTGGGGAATCCTTTTGCAATGTAAACATATGGCAGACCATCATATTATACACTTTAAATAACTTACAATTTTATTTGTCAATTACATCTCAATAACGTTGGGAGGGAAAGAGTGTGCATTCTTGAGTCATATGTTTTAGTTCAAATTACAGTTGTGCTGTTGTTTAATCTCAGTTTCCTAATCTGTTAAGTGGATTGTTTTAAGGATTATATGAGTTTATGCATGTAAAGCTGTTAGAACAGTATCTGTATATGGAGAAGACTTGGTAAATGCTAACTGCTCTACAAGGCAGTATAGTATAGTGGATAAGAGAACCAGATATCCGGGTTCAAATCCCAGAGCTGCCACTTACTAACTCTAACATTGGGCACAAAGCCTTAACCTCTCTGGGCCTCAGTGTCCTCTTTTGTATAAAATTAACATGGATAATAATAGGTTTAAATGAGCCGTTGTTAAAAAGTGCCTGGCACATGTAAGTATTTGATTAGATTTTAGTTGTGATTTTAATTTTATTCCATTCAGTATAAGCTCCACGAAGGCAGAACTTTCTGTTGGCTTCATTCACTCCTGTATCTCTAATGCCTGGAGCAACGCCTGGGACCTACTGCGTACATAGGTGCTCAGTAAATATTGACCAAGAATTTACTCTGTTTCACACTGTCCTTTCTATATGAAATACTGTCTCCACGAGCTTCTTCCTACTATATGCTACTATTAGACTTTTATCGTATTTTTTAAATCTAGTCTGTGATTTTTGATATTGGAAATCAATTGTGAAAGTGAATCACAGCAGGAGAGGGAACATGCAATACAAGTGGCAGAAATGCAACTCAAAGTAGCTTAAGCGAGAAAGAAGATTGGCTTGTGAAACTGAACCTTTCAGAATATATTGCTTCAGGAAGAACTGGATCCAGGTGCTCAAAGTAAATAATAAGCAAGATTCTTGTTTCCCTCACTAGCTCTCAACTCTGCTTTCCCATACATTGGCTCCAGTCTGAGGCAGGGTCTTCACTCATGGTGGCCCCCGCAGAGTCAGGCTCACATCTCACCAGCTTAGCAATGCAGAGAGAAAGCCTCTTTCCTGACAGCCAGTCCAGGGACTGACTCTCTTTGTGTCTCGTACCCATCCTTGAACTGTTCACTGTAGCAAAGGGGCCCAGTTGGGGATGTCAGTCTCTGAGAGAGGGGATGGGTAATTCCACAAAGGAAAACCCAGATGCTTTTTAAAAATATACATGTAAAAAGGAAGAATGGGCATGCAGGTGGAAATGACATATGGCAACTATGTCCCAAGTGATGTTCTTTTCCCCTCATGCTCTTCCCCGCTGTCCAGTTGACAATCTTTGATGAGCTCTCAGTATTAATAGAATTTTCCAGTTTCCAGATCATCAGAGCACATGTTCGCATGCTCTCTCTTTCTCTGTGAGGTAGATATTGTTATGTCCATTCTCCAGTTGAAGAAATGAAGGCCAAAAAGTGGCTTTGTAACTAGTAAGTTAGAAAGTGTCCTGTTTTGTCTTATTCTCTCTGACTTCACATATTTGTCCATTCATCTCAGACAGGTGGCTGCCCCTGCAGATGAAGACCATGGATTCCACACCTCTGTATTCAGCCCTTAACTCTGTCTTACCCTCTCCTATCCAGGTGTAGAAACACAGAAAGAGTGAAAGTTGCTCATACCAACATTGCCAACAAGGCCCAAATGTCTGATGAGGCGGGTGGAGGTTTGAGGTCTGGAGAAGGCTCCATGGATTTGAGAAGGGCCCAGAAGGTGTAGAAAAGTTGAAAGGCTAAGACACTAACATCTAGATCTAGGGTTGTACACAGGGTCTTAATGTGGTGGGAATGGGATGGGACAGTCCTCAGAGCCCTGGATGGAAGAAGGCATTTATGAGAGAAGGAGACCTGCAGGTGGGACAAAGCCAGTTATTTAAAGTGCAGAGGGAGGAGTGCTCTAGGCAGAGGAAAACAGCAGGTACAAAGAAAGGCCCTTCCTGTGTAGGAATGTGTCTGGTGCGTCGGTAGGGCAGCTAGGGGGTCGGGGGTCAGGCGGAAAACAGAAGAGGTCAATGGGAGGGATCAGGAGGACCCTGTAAAGCACTGGAAGGGTTTTGGCTTTTACTCAGAGTGAAATGAGGAGCCATGGAATCAGTGAATCAGTCTATAGCCTGTACACGGTAGATAGCCTGTGTCCAGTTTTATCACCTATAACACAAGGAAAATACTATAAACTCCTAAGACTGTTTAGAGGATTTAATGAGCTATTTGGGACCCAGGACCAAAACTGAGGCAGGAGGAAGAAGAGTAGGTAGGCAGAAACGAATATGTGGTATATATTCTTTTGTATGAATAATGTAGTACATAAAAATATAAGCAGTGGGTATGTCCCATTCCCAGAGACTGAACTGTCTACTCATCAGGGGCTTCCACACCCAGTGGGAAGGACAAATAAGGGACAGGGTGGCCAGAGGTGGCTGACCCTCCATGGAGGCTTCCAGGTGAGACCCCTGGTATTGGAGCAGGGCCCAGTGGCAGCCTTGGGACTTAGGGCTGCTGAAGGACCTGGTGTCTACCTAAGGCCTGTCTGGCCCTCTCAGACATCTGGCACTGCCTGTCCTAGGGATCATCCCAGGGTTTACCTTCATTCCAAGTCCTCTTCATAGGGAGGCCTGCTAAAGCATCACCTGGCCTGAGAGTTGAGTCTTACCCAGTGGTCCTCAGATCTGCGGCTGTCCATGCATGGCCCAGGGCCCAACTGGCTGGCTCCCTGAGATTAGCTTCTGGCCCAAATTCTGCTCTGATGCACACCTCTGGGCCATTGGTCTCCTTCTGCCTGTGCCCCTCCTGTATTTACCAATGACAATTAACATTTTTTGAGAGCTTCCTTGTGGGTCAGGCCTTATGCTACTCATAATATTAATAGCTAAAACCTATAGTCTTACCACATGCCAGGCCCTGTTCTAAGCACTTTACAAACAATAGCTCATTGAATCCTCTAAACAGTCTTATGAGTTCATATTATTTTCCTCGTGTTATAGATGATAAAACTAGGCACAGAGAGGTTAAGTAACTTGCTTAAGATCACACAGCTATTCAGTGGCAGTGCCAAATATTTATATGCACAGCTGTCACAGCAGTCCTGTCCGGCTGGCAGATGAGCCAAGCACAGGGAGGTTTTGTGCCTTAGTGAACATCACACTGGGAAGTGTTGGAGCTGTGAAAGGAGTGTGGTCTGTCTGACCCTCAAATGGGCCTTGACCTGCGACACCTTGCATCCTCCCAAGTTTAGTTTCACTGATGGGCTGAAAGGTGGGCCTCATTTTACAGATAGGAAAACTGAACACAGAGTGTCTGAGCATCTTGCTCAAGAGAGGGCATGTGGGAAAAGGCAGAGCAGAGCTGGGACTCAGCCCGGGACTTTTCATCCCTGGGCTGGTGTTTTTCCTCTGTAGCCCTCCTCCTGGGCTTTGAACTCTTCCTTCCTGGCACATCAACAAATACGGCCAGCCTTCTCCTCATACCCTGAGCTGCCCGGTTTCCCCACCCTTGCATTTGTGTGGCATTTACATAGAACACCCAGTGATGACCATCTCGTCGATTGGACACCACCCCGCCCCTTCTTTCAGCCCTTCTCATGGATCCTCCATGGCTTTAAAGGGAAAAGAGAGGTGAGGCCTTTTCCCCTCCCCAGGCACCTCCTCCCAGGATCAAAGGTGGGTGGGAGGGGGTAGAAATAAATCTTACTAAATCCATGTGGGGTGTAGGATGGGGGGCATATGGACAATGGGAGAGAGATCCAGTAATCATAAGACTCCAGGCCTCATCCACCCCCACTCTCCTGGGAGGGTTGGGCTGTGCCTAGCCTCAGGGTCTCACACCCTATGTTTGGGAAACTCTGAGGTGTGGCCCCAGCTCCAGTAGAACCTAGCCTTTCCCTGCCCACCCCCTAGCCTTCCTGCCTTCACCAAAGCCCATCTTAGTTTCACCTAGGGATGAGTTCCAAGCCTCAAAGCTGACAACATCACAGGGCCCAGGTATTCCCCTCACCCACCCACCCTGAAAACGGGGGACTCGAATTCCAGTCTTCATTCTGTCACCAATCTAGGGGGTGACCTTGAATAAGATTTTCCCCTCCCTGATTCCACCCTGATGTCACAGCTGAAGTTTCCAATTTCTGTTTCCTCAGCTCAGGTTCCCATGCAACCCCGTGGAGTGCCCCACAGGATCAGAGCTGTGTCAGAGCTTGGAAAATAATCAGAAAATTGGTGTATGCTTCTTCTCTTTTTAAAAATCATCTAGGTTTTAATTCTCTAAATAATAATAGTGGCAGCATTTGAAAATTACTATCACTTTTCAATGAGGAAACTGAGGTCCAGGGCAGGCTAGTGACTCACCTGAAGTCACCAGAAGGGTTAGTGGCACACTGTAATCTACAATTTACGGTTCTTGGCTTCCTTTCCCGCAGTTCGCACCCCTCACCACACCTCTCCCATTTCCTGCTGGCCGCCCTAGCCCTAGCCTCAGCTTACCAGTCAAGATTAACTTGTGGAAACTGAGGCCAGGTAGGCATAGATGAGCCCAGATTCACCCTCCAAGGATGTGGACAGAGGCTGGCAGTGCCCAACCTAGCCCTCTGGCCTCTGCCAAGGATCTGCTAAGATCATGAGCCCAGGGCCATACCCAGGTGCCCCCTTTATATCCCTTAGCACGTAGCTGGAGCCTTGGCCAGAGTGGGAGAAGACTAGCAGTGAGAGCTCAGGGCTCAGGCTGGTACCAGACCTGCTGCTCCACAGATTTCCAGCCATGAGCAGAACCTCAATGAGGCACTCGTGGCACAAGGCAGATTTTTTGGGTGATTTATTACGAACCTGCTATTGTTAGCTACTGGGGATACATCAATGCGCAAAGCAGGCAAAATTTTCCACCCTTGTGGAATCCATATCCTAGTACAGGGAGACAGGCCAAAAATAAATAAGAAAATGTTAAATATCAAAAAATAGTATATATCTAAAATGCTATATAGAAAAAAATGCAGGAAAGGGGATAGAGAGGGCCAGGGGCAGGGCTGTATTTTTTAGTAGGGTGGTAAGTGAAGATCCTATTTGAGAAGGTGACATTTCAGCAGAGATTGTAAGGAGAGAGTAAGCTTTGCTGATATCTAGAAGAAGGGTGTTCTAGGCAGAAGGAACAGCAAGTGAAAAGGCCCTGAGGCAGGAGCATGCCTGGCATGTTCTAGGAGCAATGAGGAGGTCAGTATGGCTGGAGTGGTATGAGTGAGGATAGAGTGAGCAAGATAAATGAATGTTAAGTGTCCATTGAAGACAAGCTTTATGGGAAGAAAGGATAAGCCATTCAAGGAGAAAGCCTGTGACAGGGCCTACACAAACAGAGAAGGTTGAGGGGTGGGAACTCCAGAGAAGGCAGTGAGGGCATTCTAGGCAGAGACCAGCTTGTGCAAAGGCAAGGAAGTATGACGTGGCTCATCATGTTCAAGCATGAAGCTCCAGAGGCTGGAGCAGGAGTTGAGTGAGAGTGAGGGGCAAGACTAGAGGAGTCAGCTACAGCCAGACCAAGAAGGGCAGAGAAGCAGCAAGGGACAGGAGGTCTCAGGGAACCCTAAGAGAAGGTTGGGAGGGCCAAGAGGTTGTGGCCAGAGAGCAGGAGATGGGGTTCAAGATTAGCAAAGTCAAGAGTGGCTGTGGTGAGGGAGTTAATGAGATGGACATGCCTCTAGGATGATGGCAAGACTTGGGGATGTGAGGAAAAACAACCAAGGCCTCTGTCCTCACCATGAGCCTCAGGATGTGTAGCACCCTCCTGCAGGGAGCCCCAGGTAGATGGGATGTTGGCAAATGAGCTGCCATCCACCACTGGGGGGCACTGCAAAGGAAACCAGTCTGGGCTAGGCAGGCGCCAGCCACTCTTCCTTTTCCTTCTCCTCCAGCAGTCCTCTTGGATTGCTCTTTTGTTGGTGCTGGTACTTCCCTGGCAGTTGGTCCCTGGCTACCCAGGCAAGGCTGAGGGAGGGGAAGCCCCCTTGGTTTCTGTCTCACAACAGGGACCCAGCAGGGAAACCCCACAAGTCCCAAAAGGAAAGTGGCAGCAATGGGCCTCGGGGAAGACCAAGAAACCCCCATCTTCTCCCTGAAGATGGGAAATCCAGGGTGGGGCTTAGGGTGGGGCTGTGCTGGAAGGGAGATCTGTGGTTGATGAAACCCTGCCAGAGCAGAAATGCCAGGACTATTCTGGAGCCTGGCTGAGCCCTGATCCTGACCTCACACAACCCCAGCCTGGTCACAGGCTGGGCCTTGACCCTGCTCATCAACTGAGCTCTTATCCCAGCCCAGGTCTGAGCTCTGACCTGAGCTTCAGGCTCAGTTAGGATCTTGACAGCAGACAGAGTTATGTGCCTGAACTGGACTGAGCCCAACACTAATTCATCCCAAGCAGAGCCCCCAGGTCACTGATAGCTCTGACCCCAAACACAGAGCCAGGTTGTTGGCCCCAGACAAAGCTCTGAGTCCAACCTACATCATGTACTGATCTTGATTATAGAATGAGCTTTAATTCAAGATCTGATTCTGGTGAAAGACTGGGTTCTTGGCCCTGAATAAAACTTAACATCCAGCCCTGACCCTGGCACTGATCCCTGACACTGCCCAGACTGAGGGCCCTCTGCCCCATACAGAGCCCCATCTCATCTACCCAGTGAGCCCCAAGTTCCCTTATATTTCCTTCCTCAGCCATCTAGTAAACCAGAAGGGAGTAAGACCCCCAAGTCCCCTCTGATGAGCAGTCTTTTTACCTGGCCATTCATTTATCTTTTCAAGGACATTAGGCCAGTGATGGCACTAGAATGATAATGACAGCAGAGAAAGAGGAGAGAATTCAGGTCTCTGGGACCTACCAGCAAATAGAGCAGGGTGGCTCACCCAAGAGTGGGGAACTGAAGGGAAGACTGGACCTGGGAGCTCAGCAGGGGTCAGCAGCTTGGATTGACCGAAACCCCAGCTTCCCGCCATCCCCCACCACACCTCCCACCCCCTCTGGGAAGGGAAATTACATTTCCCCATTTTAGCAAGGGGTGGTGAGGAGGGAAGACTGAGTTAAAGCAAAGCTGAAAGTACAAGCAGGACGGAAAGTGAAACTGGGCACAGCCCCCGTATAAGATGCCCCTGACCCGGGAGATGGCTGATCAAAGAGACTGGGCCCTGCCATGGGCCAGAAGGCAGGCGACCTTGGCTGGCGTGAGTTTGAGGCCAGGGCTTGGGGCAGAGGGGTGGGAGGCTTGGTTGAGACTGGACTGAGGACGGGAGAGCTTGACTGGTGTGGATGGGGGCAAAGGGCTGAGGGGCAACTACTTGACAGAGACTAAGGATATAAGATACAGCTCACTGGAGGATGGGGACAAGACTGGCATGAACGGGGAACAGGGGTTGGACAGACAGGTGGTAGTTCAGCCAGGGCTGGGCAGGGCATGAGACAGTTTGGCTGGCTTGAATGAGGGGCAAGAGTAGAGGGCTGGTGGTTGGGCTAGGGCTGGACAGAGGATGGGAAGACTTGACTGGTATGAATGAGGAGAGTCGGGCAGATGGGTTGACCAGGACCAGGGCCTGGCAGATAAGTGGAAGGTTTGGTTGGAGTGAATGAGCAGAGGCTAGACAGCTTGGCTGAGAACTAGCACTGGCTAAAGGAGCAACAGTCAAGAGTTGGCACAAGTAAGGGTTCTGTGGCCAAGGAGTCAGCAGTCTAAATGGGTCAAGGGTCTGTAGTTTGAGGTTCAGGAAGAGGTCCAATCTATAATTGGTGACTGAAGGACTGAGGCTGGAACAAGAGCAGACGGTAGGGTCAAGGTAAGGACCAAGGACTAAAAGATGGGAACAGAACCATCAAAGGCCAGGGCCAAGGACCCAGAATTGTCTGCAGAGGTTAGGGAGAAGCCAGGGGAAGGGTCTGGGGCCCCCAGAGCTCCAGCAGGAAGCGGAGGGCTGGTGGCAAATTACACAGCTCAATTCTGAGTGGACAATATCCACCAGGGTCTGGGGCACTGCTCTCCCTTAACACAGAGCTGGGAAGAACCCTACTCTGCCCACAGTCTCAAGGATGCCAGAGTGGTCCCAAGTTAGGAATCCTGGAAATTAGAGAGCCAGGCACTGGCCACCCCCTCTGGAAGTCCATGGGGAAAGTGGACCTACCCAGAAACTCCCCTTGGTCTTAATGAGTAGATACTTCAAGGAGCAGAGCCCAGGGGTTAGAGGTCAAGAACAGACAGAGAAGAGGGATGGAGAGGAGGGTGAGCAGAAATAGACTTAGACTTCAGGCCTGTTTTGGTTTGTGTTTCAAGGAGAATTGTGTAACTTGGGTGATTGCTAGATTTCCTTTCCCTGAGGGAGAAACCACAGAACACTGCCCTCTTCCCAGAGCTCCCATCCCAATGCCCCTCTTCCTCTTGTTCAGGACACACAGGGCAGAGAGCCTTTTCAGAGCTCAGCTGGTCGGATTCCCCCATTTTATAGATGGGAGCCCGAGGCCCAGAAATAAGAGGTGACTTGCTCAAGGGAAGAACCCAAATGAGAAACAGGGGTTCTGCTTCATGATCCAGGCCCTCCTCTCCCTCTTGGCACCCCCTTTTTCTCTCTCACTGTAGAGTTACCCACCCGCTTTGGTAGAGAGGGGACCAATCTATCCTTCTGACTCTCTGGGATAGAGCCTCCAGCATTGCCAGCCACCCCTGAGGTCCTAGTTTGGGCCATCAGAGCCACCTGGCCAAGCCTAGGGAATCCTTGGCAGAACAGAGTGTGTGTGCTCCAGGGGAGGTGGCTGCCTCCTCTGAGTTCCCTGGGGAAGCTCACAGGATCTGCATTTGGGCAGATCTGGAATCCAGTCCTGATTCCCTCACCCTCTGTTTACATACCTTGGCAAGTCAACCTCATGAACCTCATTTTCCTCATCTGCAAAATGGGGAGAATAATAGCACCCAGGCTGCCACATAGAGTTGTGTAGTTAGTTCATGGAAAACAACACTTGGCCAAGGGATTTTGTGCGGGATTGAAATCCAGACGGAGATCTACTTGCAAAGGTGGGCACTCTGTGCAAGTCTGTGTCTGCCTAGGGGAAAGGGCACTTTCCTTTCAGTCACACAGAGATGCCATATAGTGTCTTCAGTAGCTTCCATCTCATTAGTGGTTTTGAGGGGTCAGTGAGATGAAACAATGCTTGGCCTGTGTTCTTGAGTTCTTCTCAAGCTCTCCTCTCATTTTGCCTACCTTCTCCCCATCTATCCAGGGCTCAGCCTTTTGCTGCTCTCCCTGCTCCTGGTTGGAGCTGGTGTCTGGGGATTCCCGAGGCCCCCAGGGAGGCTGCCCCTGAGCCTGCAGGAGTTGCGGGAAGAGTTCAAGGTCAGCCTGCATCTTGCCAGGAAGCTGCTCTCCGAGGTTCGGGCCCAGGCCCACCATTTTGTGAGTTTCCCTAATGCAACTGGCTCTGGGAATGGGCAGATCCCCAATCCCTTCTGGCCCCCACTAACAGACCTTGCCCTACAGGCTGAATCTCACTTGCCAGGAGTGAACCTGGACCTCCTGCCCCTGGGAGGGCAGCTCCCCAATGTTTCCCTGACCTTCCAGGCCTGGCGCAGCCTCTCTGTGAGTGAGGGGCTGGAGGGGTGGGGCCTGTGAGCTGGCAATAAGGCTAGGCTGGGTGGTTAGAAATGAAGTAAGGAATTTAAATGAAGATGGATTTGGGAATAAATTGAAGGATAGGATCTGGATGAGATTGAGTATGTCATTGGATATAAAGATGAAGCTGAATAAAGAAATGGAGTTAGGAAGAAGGTAAAAGTGAAGTGGGCACAGATAAAAAGGTAGGTATGGGAATAGAATGGGATCAGGAATAAAAATTAGAATGTCTGGGAATAGGAAGAAGGTCGGGGATGAAAGTGAAAATAAAGTGGAGGATGGAAAAGGGATGGGGATTACCAGTGAGGATGGGAATGGAATGGGGTTGGAATGAAGTTGGAGAAGAGATAGATGATGAGAATGAAACTGGACATGGACGAGGGATGGAACTGGGATTAGGAATAGGAATAAGGGTAGGAAAGAGGTTGGAGACAGGCTGAAAACAAGTGAAGAGATGGAGATAGGATGGGATGGTGGAGAAAGTATTAAAATGGGTAAAGTGGGGCTATGGATAGAGAGTGACAAGACAATGGAGATGGGGTTGAGGTTAGACATGAGTTCAGGTGTAGGGCTGAAAATGAGGTTGGAAAAGGAGATAGAAGTCACAGACAGCGGAGACTGGAATGATGATGAGTGAAGGGAGTGGAGAACAAAATAAAGTTGAGGATGAGAACAGATATTTATATGAAATGGGGATTGGAGTTTGGGATAGGAATGGGACCCAGAGAGACATGGGATTTGGTTTGAAGTGGGTCATCCTTGGCCTGCGGACCTTTCCTGACCCCTTCCCTCTGTTTCCACAGGACCCAGAGAGGCTGTTATTCCTCTCCATGACACTTCGTCCCTTCCAAGCCCTCTTGGGAGGACTGGGCAGCCAGGGGATCTGGGCCAGTGCAGAGAGGAAGCAGCTGTGGGCCATGAGTTTGGATCTCCGAGACTTGCAGAGGCATCTTCGCTTCCAGGTAGAGTGCCACCCACCCTCCTTGAACCCCACAAACCAAAGCTGAGGGTCACTGGCTCCCTTTTTAAAATACTCCCACACTCACAGGTGGGGTAAGTCTAGAAGGAGATGCTCCAGATCCTGAGTGCAGATGTGTGAAAGGTGGAAGTGTGTGTGTGAATGTGTGTGTATGTGTGTGGCTGCACCAGGCCCTGGCTCTACACCCTGAATCTCTGCCTTCTCTTGGGGTCTTGGTCTCAAATGAGAAAACAGCTCTGAAGCACCCAGCACATCTTGCATCAACGGGACCAATAATAAAGTTGGTTCCCTTCTGCCCATCATCCTCTGACATCACCAGGTCCTCCTGAATATTTCAAAGGGAAATAAGAATTTTACCTTTACTGAAAGGAGAATCGAAAATGCAAGCAGCAGAAAACTAGCTATATCACCCTTCCACCCATTTCTGATCCTAAGACGACCCTTAAGAGAGGACTTTCCAAAACCTCAAACACCCAGAGTAATCCTGGATGAGTGAGCCAGCTCCCTCCACGAGCATCATCTCGCTCTGTGACTTCCATTTTCTTGAACCAAAAAAGCAGGCAGGACAACATAAGATGACAACATAATGGAAGATCTGAAGTAGGGGTTGTCCAGGGAAATCATGACTTTGTGGTCTCTGATGTCATTTGGCACCACTAGCACATAAAGGAACAAGGATTCACTCAGCATCTCAGCCTATCTTCTGATCCATGGGCCTCCTCTCACAGGTGCTGGCTGCAGGATTGAACCTCCCTGAGGAGGAGGAGGTGGAGGAAGAGGAGGAGGAGGAGAAGGGCAAAGGGCTGCTCCCGGGGACCCTGGGCAGCCCCTCACAGATGTCAGCCCAGGTGTCCTGGCCCCAGCTCATCTACACCTACCAGTTGCTACACTCCTTGGAGCTTGTCTTGTCTCGGGCCATGAGGGACTGGCTGCTGCTTTCCCAGGCTAAAAACCCAGTCCAGGCCTCGGGGTGTCCAACACTGGCTGGCTCCCATTCCTGATGCAGTGGTTTCTTAGCCCCTTCCCTCTCCGGTTAGGATTTTAGGACTGGAGTCGGGGCCAACAGGACAGCCTCCAGCTCACTGCCTTAAGACAAGGCAGGACTCTACCAACTTCCATTCCCAGACCCTACCCAATAACTTAAGGCTCCTCCAGTCTTTGCTGGATATTTATTTCCTGGATATTTATTTATTGTTTAGGGAAATAATGGTTTATTTATTGTTTCAGGGCCTGCTGGTTGTCCTAGGGCTAGGCCACCAGTCTGGGTGCCTAATAAAGCACTCTCACCCTTTCTCTGCCTCGGCTTCTTTTCAGAGAAGGGGTTTCCGACACCCACAATGGGCCTAGAATGGACTCTGCAGCCTTTGGCCACCCTGGACCTCTCTCTGCTCCTATATTTTCGGGGTTCCTGGCCCACCTTTCCCCACTCTGGCTTGCTCAGTTGGCAGCTGCCATAGTAACCAGCAGAGTTCTGAGGCTGAGCTCCCATTTGCAAAGCTCAAGGTGGCTGGTCTGCTTACATCAACCTTTGATTGTAAACGGAGCTCCATAGGCCCCCCTAGTCCCTTTCCTCTGGGCTGGCTCCCACCCCAGAGGTTTGCCTTCCTCCCACACAGCTCTCCAAGGGCTTGGGAAGGGGGTCAGGGAGTGGGGGCAGTCAGAGAGGAAAGGCTGTGGGAGAACTGTCTCTGTCCCCTCTGTCTTCCAGACAGTGGCCGAGACAGACTGAGGAGGTAGTCAGGACAGGCCATGAGAGGTGGTCCCAGTCAGGTAGGTGGTCCATCAGCTGCATTGGAGAGTCGGATTCCTTAAGTTCATGATTCTCAAAGATGTCTGGTTCTGTCTGCTCTGTGAATTAAGCTCCAAGAAACTCAGGCCCAGATAGTGGATAGGGTGCTTCCAAAGTAGCCAAGGGAGTCAGGCTGAACAGGGTTCGACCAAGCCCTCTGACTCTCACTCAGGGCCTGGCTCTCAGTGCCCAGTCACTGGGGCTTTGGCCGACCCAGTCTGGCTTGGAGTTCCTGCATCATGCCGGAGTGTGCAAGGCCAAACCTGGAGGGGGAAGACAGGCCAGGGAGCAGGCCAGGGAGCTGGACATCTGCAGGTGTCCACGGCCTCCTGCCCATCCCAGCAGCCCAGTCACCTCACCCCAAGCTTACCCGTGTCCCAGGGGACTTCTCCTGGCTGGCACTGGAGTCCCTTCAGGGCATGTGGGGCTTGGCTCTGGGGTTCCCTCTGGCTGGAGAGGTCTCTGCTCAGGGGTGGACAGCTCTTCCTCTGGTTGTGGGCTTGCAGGTTCCTCCTGCTGCTCAGAGGTGGGGATCCGTCGGAAAGAGGGCCGGGAGCGATGCCCTAAGGAGCTGCGGGAGAGGAGTACACGGCTCCGAGGCACAGACACATCCAGGCGAGATGCAGGAAGGAGGGCCTGCAGGGATGGGAGCAATGGGTATGATGGGGCTGGCTCCAAGATCCTGCTCCGTTTGGCTCAGGACCCCTCAGGGCCTGGAGCCCTCACCTTACTCCAGCTGCCATGAGCATCCCATGGGGCACTTCCCACAGTCTCTTCTTGTGGTCCAGGCTCAGACTCTGCAGGGTCCTGATTCGTTGACTGGTCCTCCTGGCTCTGGATGTCCTTCAGGTCTTCTGGGTCAATTTCCTCGGCCTCTGCCCTGTGGTATCTAGTCACCTCGACATCTTCCACATCACAGGACATTTGTGCCTCTTCCTCAGGGGTCTGGTTCCCATGCTGCCCTTCACTGCCTTCCCCCTGCTCCCTTGCTTGCCATACCCCTGCCTCTTTTTCCAACAGCATCTGCCCTCCTGGGAGCCCCTCAGCTTCCACTATGGCCATGGTCCCCTCTGCCCCTGCTGCCTGGGAACCCAAGGTAAAGCCATCCATCCCATAGCTTCCTTCTGCCACTACAGACTCCCCAACCTCCACCCACTCTCCCCCTGGCTCACCTTTCTGAGCCTCAAAAGCTTCCACTTGGCCACCTCTGCCAGTAACTTCCTCTGCTGACTCCCCTGGGCCAAATTCCTGCCCACCTTTGTTCTCTCCCTCCGCAGCCTCCACTAGCTCCTCATGTCTGTCAGCTTCCTCTCTCCCTTCTGAGTCCCAGCCTCTCCCAAATGCTTCATCCCCAGCTTCCTTGGCCTCTCTTTCAGGACCTCCCCTAGTCTCAGAAGCCCCTTCATCTGAAGCTGGCTTATTTTCCACAGTCTTAGCAGGCAAAGAACTGGTCCCTGTGTCATCCTCATGGTCCTGCAGGCTTGAAGCTGCCTCCTCCAGCCTCCAGTCTCTGCTGGGAGTTCTGTCTACCTCCCAGAGCACTGCAGCCTCCACCTCCTCATCCTTGGTTTCTATGGCATCTGACTCTCCCAGTGACTGGCCTGTCCCTACTTCTACCCAGTGCCTTCCACCTAGTTCCTGGCTCTCTGCCTCACACCCTGCTTCCTTTGCTTTCTTCCACTCTCTGCCTGCTTCCAGGACCTCTATCGATACAGACTCTCTGACTTCTGCAGCCTTCCCCTCCCGCTCTTCAGTACCTACTTTTTTCTCCTGGGTATTCCCTCTCTCTGCATCCCTTCTCTGGTTTTCCCAGGCTTCTGCTTCAGAGATATCAGGTTTTACATAACCCATGCTCCTGAAATTATTCTCCAGGCTCTTTTCTGTCTCCTCTTTGCTCAGGGCTGGAATGTTCCAGAGCTCTTCCTTACCATCCTGTCCTTCGGGTTGCTCTGTTGGGATCTGGAGACCTCCTATCAGCTCAGGTTCCCAGCCTTCAGTGACCCAGTGCTTGGGGCCACCATACTCTACCCCCAATTCTTCTCGACCCATCTGAGCTTCCTCCTCACTCCTCTCCTCCATGAACTCCTTTTCAGGTCTGGTCTCTGGGGTTGCCTCAAAGTCAGCATCACCTTCAGCCTCGTTTGCTACTTCGTCCTGGGACAGCTCAGCCTCTATGGCCCAGACATTCTCTTTCTCCTCCTTGGCCTCATCTGCCTGCACCACCTCCTCCTCCAGACTGTCTTGAGGAGCCATGATCTCTGAATCTTGCCTCCCCTTGGCCTCTTTCCCATCCTGATCTGCCTGACCCTCATAGCCCTCCCTTGCCTCCCATTCTGAGCCCTGGCCTTCTGCAGCCTCCTTCCCCACTGTCTGGTCTTTAGCTTCTCGTCTCACTCCTTCAGTTCCCAGGGCCCATTTCTGTTTCAGGAACAGGCTTACCTCAGCCTCCCTATTTTCATTCATCTCCTCCTTCTGGGCTCCCTTAGAGGCCTCCTCTATGGTGCAGACTATCCTGGTAACCTCTGGGATCCTATCTCCTGGGACTGCTCCATATTCTGTCTCCCAGACTCCTAAGAGGTCAGTCTCCTCCCTGTATGAAGTTGTCCTACCCTCCTCCCCACCTGAGGTTGTCCCAGCCTCCTCGCTGCCTGAAGTTGTCCTAGCCTCCTCCCCACCTAAGGTTGTCTTAGCCTGCTTCCTGTATGAGGTTGTCCTAACCTCCTCTCTGCCCAAGGGTGCCCCATCCTCATATTCTGCCCCTGGCTCTTGTGTCTCCTGTGCCCTTGTGCTCTGGCCATCCCTCACCACAGCCACCACATTGTCTTCCCTCCCAGCCTCTTTGTCCCCAGTCCCCTGGATCTCCTGTGCAACTGCCTCCTTGACTGACTGTTCCAATGCCCTGCCATCCCTGCCAGCACCAGCCTTCCCCTCAGGCTCTCTGTGCCAAGTCCATTCTGACTCCACCCCTCTGGCCCCACCTGGCTCTCTTGCCCTGACCTCCTCCTCCTCCTCCTCCCCCTCCCCCTCCTCCTCCTCCTCCTCCTCCTGTTCCCAGGTTCTCAGTGTCTCTTTTCTGTTCACTTCCTGCTCACTGCTCTCCCAACTTGCCTGGGCTTGGCTGCTCCTGTCTCCGGCAGCCTCAGACCCTGCCTCAGACTTCCTTCTGACCTCCAAGGGGGTGCTTGGCTCTTGGCACCTGGAGACTTTGGCTGCCTCCCAGGCCTCAGCGTCTTGCCTATCTCCTTGAGACCCGTGGGAGCTGCCTTCTCCCCAATTCCAGGTCTGTTCTGTAGCTGAGCTTCCTTCCTGGTGTCTTCTAGCTGCTTCAGGCCCTCTCAGTCCTCCATCCCCCTTGCTTTGGCTGCCTCTGAAGCTCTCCAGGGCCTCCTGAGCTTCCTCCTCTATAGATCTCCCTGGCCTTCCTGTAGCCACTTCCCCCAGTTCCTCAGCCGCCCATGCCTCCCTTCTCTCTGCAGTAGGGACCTCATCTCCTATAAGGTAGGAGACAAAGGAGCTGAAGGAATCCTAGAACAGGAGGGGAGAGGGACAAAGGCATTAGGGGGAGGCCCAGCTCTCTCCTGGGGGCCCTTGGACAGAGAAACTCAGAATAGGAAGAGGGGTTCTGGGATCTGGGTGGAGGAAGACAACAGGGTCTGCAGAAGGAATAGGAAATGACCTAGATTCAGGGTATGTATATGTGTTTTTGGAGTTGAGAGGATTGAAATCCAGAAAAGATCAGGCTAGGAGGCTGCCTGATCTTAGGGAAAGAATCTCAAGTCTGAGCAGAGACTCAAAGGGAAGAGGGAAGGTGAGGCCCCGGAGAGCAGTGTAAGTCTCTGGCATCTCTTTGCCCCTCTCACCAGTGCCCCCCTCAAGGCCTGATGCAGCCCAGGGAGATGTAGCCGGAGGAAATCCATCCTGTCTGTCTCTGTGTGTCCAGAAAGCTGATAATGACCGTCCCCACCCACCAACATAAGCCTGTCTTCCCCGGGACCCAAGACACTTCCTCTTCCCCCATCTCCCCCTGACGCATCTTTACCCCAGGCCCTACCCACCTTCCACAATGCCCGCAGCAGCTCCCAGCCCAGGCTGGGAAGTGAGTGTGCACCACACAGGGAATTCAAGTGCACATTTGGAGCTAAAGGGAAAGAAAGGAAACCAGAAAGGGAAAAAATGGGAGCAGGAGACTTCAGAATTGGGGATGGGGGAAGGGGTTTATGGCAACTGCAGCTCAAGTGACTCAGGTCTTGTACTCACACCTCAGACATTTCCGTCACCTGCCCCCCCAAGCCACAGCCACTCTGTGAGAGGAAGCTGGGGTTTGTGGTTCCTGTTTTGCCTGGGGACAAGGAGTGGGAGGGAGGAGGGAGTTGCTAAGAGCTCTGGCTTCTCATTTCAGGGTCATTAATGCTTCCCCAAGGGGAAAGGGGCTGGATTGGTGGCTTCAATGCCTGTTCCTTTATCTGTAGTCATTCTTGTGAAACAAAACTTGGCTAGGATTTTATTGTGGTTATTTGTGTCTACCTCCCAACCTCCTGTGAGTTTCTTGAGGGCAGAGACCACGTATGACATGTTGCTGAATTTCTACAACCCTGCATGGGTGGTAGGACCCCATTTTTCATTGGTTGAGTGACCTTGAAAGAAGACCAAAAGGAGTACATATCAAACAGCCCTCTGAGGGCCTGGTGCTGAGAAAGAGCTGATACAGGAGGGCATCAGCTATTGGAAGACCACAGGAGAGATTAGCAGAGGAAGGAGGTGATGAAGAATTTTCAGAATGCTGCTTTACCACCTAGAGGAAGGTAAGAGAATCCACTCCTTATTTGGGACTATGTAAAGTAACATTGATCAACACCACTTCCCCTAGTCCCCTTCACAGCCCTACTTCCTAAATTTCCAATTAGAGAGATGAGATGAGATCACAGAATCAGAATATTGAGAGTTAGAGTCATCTGGTCTAAGCACCTTTTGTTCAGGCAGGAATCCTGCAGCACTCTGCTCAGCTAGCATCCCTGTCTCTGGGGTTCTAATTCTTATTGCTAAAAGAATCTCTGGGGTCCCCTTTACATCTAACTTTGTATGATCATCAGGAACTTTCCTTTTTTGTTTTTCCCTCTGTAAAACCAGGGTTTGGACTACTGTGATGTTCTCTGGTCCTAGGATAATTTGGGAAAGGGATCTTTTAATACCTTAGATACTGCCAATAAATAATTCTTGAAATCCTCTTAGGTGGGTGTTACCTTTACATTCAGTTACCTTTACAACCTAAGGCAATAGACAGGCATAAGAAAGACCGGAAGCTGTCCATCTTTGTTCCCAGCCAGAAACAGTACTGTCTGAAACGAGGAACAAGGTAGCCATATTTGTTCCTGGCAAATGAGGGCTGTGAGAGCTGAAGCTGCGCGCAGCCATGATTAGTGCTGGCTCAATACAGTCACGGCCTTGGCGTCCTTAATCTAACATTAGGGCTCTTGCTCATCCCACCCACTTCAGTTTTAAACCAGCGATTCCAGGATTTTCCTGGCCACTCTCGGTTCTACACACGGAAGCTGGGAAAGCCTTAAGCAAACACAGTGACAAGACCCGGAAGTTGTAAGGACCTCAGAGCACGTGATGGGGGACACGCTGGTAGTGTCACGTGACCAGCCAACTTGTAGTTCCCTGTTGCGGAATGTTCAGCTGCTCTTAAAGGTACAGGCTGCAGGGACCCTTTCTTTAGATGGGGCGGGGCCGGGGGGGGGGGAATCTGACAGGTGGGGCGTGCTGGCGTGTGCGAGAGCGCGAGATGGGTCCCGGGTTTAGCGTAGTGGATCGCGGGGCGCGAGTGCAGCAGAGAAGCCGCAACTGGGACTGGCAGTGGGGCGTTGATCTTTCCCACATGTAGCCGACCCACATCTGTCCCACCGGAGCCAACTCTGAACTTTCGCTGACTTTGGACCCCTTGGGGGACTTGAACTTGATGCCATGGGAAGCTGTGCAGGCTCGCAGCGGCGCCTTTCGGATTCTGAGGGTGAGTAGTACGGACCGCCCTGTGCCCCGCGACCACCTGACAAGCTCGGGAGCTGGCTTGATTGTGGGAGAACACTCGTGGAGTCATCCTACACCTGAGGGTAGTGTAGGGGTCATGCCTTCTTCTCGCCTTCGCAGGAGAGGTGTCCACCCCGGAATCTCGGCCCATTCTACTGGACCGGCAGGGCGCCCATTGGAAGAACGTGATCGGCTTCTGGTATGTGGCCCGAAGAGTTCACCACAAGTAAAAATGGGCAGAAACAGGGAAGCGACAGAAGAAAAGAGGGAAAAATGGGTTGAGTTGCGAAAAAAGAGCTAAATCCACAAATATTTAGTGAACCAGTGGTTTTCCCTGAGGCAATATGTGAATTTCCCAAACTTAAATCATTTACTTACCACCTTGGTGTTTTGGCCAGACCTTCATACTACCTGTAGGATTATTTACTTGTTTTTATTCCAACCAGTTAAGTCTTTACATTTGTAAATATACGTGTTTAAGGAAAACTTTAAATCACTATTCTAGACAGAAAGCTAATATTTTCCTAATGCACATTTAAATAAATATAACTATTTTTTAAAAAAATCCTCACCCAAGAATATGTTTTTATTGCTTTTAGAGAGAGAAGAAGGGAGAAGGGGAGGGTGGGAGAGAAACTTCAATGTAATTGCCTCGCATGCATCCTGAGGAGGGATGGAACCCACAACGTTTAGGTGTACAGGAGGACGCTCTAACCAAGCCACCCAACTGGGGCACATCACTACTTTTTAAAAGATCACCCACTCACCTGCAAAAATCACTTAAGTACTGCTGAGCCTTGGGGATACTTCTAGCACTTATCTAAACATCGAGGACTTGGGTGGCACACTGGGTTGGAAGTGACTTTCCATATGACTGTAGTCACATGGCCTCGCTCAGCCTCAGTTTCTCAGCAGTGAAATGGGAAGAGCAATAGTACCCCTTCATAGGCTTGTGAAAAGGACACATGAAATGTCCGGTGCTGGGCTCAGGTTCATTCCCATCACTGAGTACAGCTCTGGGACATGAGAGTAAGCAAACAAGATCCTTCATGGATCATAAAGGACTTTGGTATTATCTTGTGTTGATCCCTACAGCACTCTGCAAGGTAGAAGAGAAATTTGTATGCCTACTTTACACATGAGTAGACCAAGGCCCCTCAAGTAGGAAGCAGCAGACTTGGGACCTGAACAGAGTCCTCTGGTGTCAAGCCCCAGGAGCTTTCTACTGTGCCACAGCGCATCAGAGACAGTGGATCAGTGGCTAAGAAATGCCCCAGCAACTGGTGGGAGGTCACAGGAACAGTCATCCAGGATGCCTTCCTTTTCTTCCTGGGAGAAATCTGGGAGATTAGATGTGAACCCAAGTCTGTGATCCCAAAGCCCCTATTTCTAACCCTAACACTGAAGGAGATGAGGTCTGGTGTTAGAGAAAAAAGTGAAAACTGATTGAAGAAAAAAGGGAGGTTCCGTGCTAGGATTGTGGATAGATTGTAGGCTGAACGGTTAAGATCTGTTCTTATATGTCAATTACATCTCAGTAAAACTGGGAGAGAGAAAAAAAATCTGTCCTGCTCACTCCAGGCTCCTGGGCCTTTGCAACAACTTCTCTTATGTGGTGATGCTCAGTGCTGCTCATGACATCCTGAGCCACAAGAGGACATCTGGGAATGAAAGCCACGTAAGTGACCCTCCCTACCTCCACCACTGTGTTTAGTCCCTGTGGGAACATGAGGGACTCACCCTGGGGCAGAGGCTCCCTTGAAAAACTCATGGAATGGGGTAGCTAAGGGTGGAGCAAGGGGCCAAAATTTCCCAGTCTCCCAGATGGCAGAGCACGAAGGGTGTTTAAGAATCAATTAGTGCCAGGTGTACAAACTCAGATGTTGGCTGTGTAGAACCATGGTTTACGGCAGAGTTTCTTAACCCTCGCACTATTAACATTTTGGGCCAGATGATTCTCTATTGTGGGGCTGTCCTGTGCATTGTCAGATGTTTAGCAGCATCCCTGGCCTCTTCGCTAATGCCAGTAGCACCCCTGTCCACTAGTTGTGACATTCAAGAATGTCTCCAGGCATTGCCAGATGTTCCCTATGGGATCTAATCACCTCCAGTTGGGAACCTCTTGTCTATGAGGAGTTGGAGGGCACATGCCCAAGCAGAGCAGCTGCCGCCTTGCAGGTCCAACAGGGAATTTGGTCCAAAATCAGACTTTCTGGAAACCAGTTTTTAATGAAAGTTCCTGAATGTGTTACCTAAGTAAAGTCCATTTCCAGGCCATGTTTAGCCTGTAGATCATTCTATGGAAACCTCCTCCTTCCCATTATACACATAGAGAAACTGAGGTCCAGGAGGCCAGTGCTGACCTAAGGCCATCTTTCGAGTGAGAGCAGAGCTAGGACTGGAGCCAGGCTCTGTCTATCTAGACCCTCTTGCCACCCAGGGTGAGAGACTTTCTTTGTTCCTATCAGGTAGACCCAGACCCAGTTCCCACCCCCCGTAATAATTCATCTCGATTTGACTGCAACTCTGTCTCCACAGCTGTGAGTAACCATCTGGTCTTCCCCTGACCCCCACCCCTACCGCCTCAGTACCCAACTGGGACTGTCCTAATTATAATAATGAAGACTGCCATTTCCTGACCCCATTCTGTGTGTAGCTGATCTTGGTTCATTTAAGCCACATAACGGTATTGTGAACTAGGCACCATGATCATCTCCCATCTTCCAGATGAGGAAACTGAAGCTCAGAGAATATGAATACCTTGACACACAGCTAAGGAGCAGCAGAGCTAGGACTTGACCCACATCCAAATTCAGAGCCTATGCTTATAAGCAGGTCTAATTAGCTAGTTTCTGTCTTCCCTTGGCCACTGGTTCAGAGGTTTGTCCCTGGGAAGGTTGGGCTCTCATTCTGTTCTCCTGTCCCAGGCGGTGCTCCTGGCAGACATCCTCCCCACGCTCGTCGTCAAATTGCTGGCTCCTCTCGGCCTTCATCTGCTGCCCTACAGGTCTGGGTGGGGATGATGGGAGGAAGGGAGGTTGGGATCTGTGAAGAGGCCAGGAGGGCAAAGGAGATAAGAGCCAGAGCTGACCTTCCCTTCTCCTCCTTCCCCTCCTCTCAGCCCCCGGGTTCTCGTCAGTGGGGTTTGTGCAGCTGGAAGCTTCATCCTGGTTGCCTTTTCTCTCTCGGTGGGGATGAGCCTGTGTGGTGAGCATGAGATTTTGTATCAGGTGGGAGACCCAGAGGAACTGCAGCCGAGCACATGTGGGAAGTAGTCTCCCCAACTCCCCAGAGGAAATGGGCTATCTTTGTAACCCTCAGAAGCTGCTAGGACTGCACAAGTAGGAGATAGGAGATGAGGTCAGTTTGGGGGGATAGGTGCTGGGGGAGATGGGAGAAAATGGATGGATTAGATAGAGACCGAGATGCACAGAGGAACCAAGACTCCATCATGAGGGTGGAGGAGGTGTCCGGGAAGAGTTCTTGCTCCTGGTTTGGACACTGGGTGTCCGTGCCATTCCCTGTGAGAGGACTTTCGGAGAGTGCTTGGTTCTACCCCAGAACTGGAGTTCTGCCCAACTAAGGGTATGGTTTTTTGCCCCTCTGAGCTGATGCAGAGGAGGCCATGGCCAGACACCTTAAGGGATAGGAGCTATTGTGAAAAGGCAAGGTATGGCCACTGTCGTGCTTGTCCTCCCCCTAGGTGTGGTCTTTGCTAGCATCTCATCAGGCCTGGGGGAGGTCACCTTCCTCTCACTCACCGCCTTCTACCCCAGGTAAGTGAGCAGAGCAGGCAGTGGGGAGAGGAGGTCCTGCTATTGGCTTTGGTCCTTTTTAGTGCTTCAGTGTTCTTCTTCTCAGGGCTGTGATCTCCTGGTGGTCTTCAGGTACTGGGGCAGCAGGGCTGCTGGGGGCATTGTCCTACCTGGGCCTCACCCAGGTTGGCCTCTCCCCGCAGCACACCCTGCTGTCCATGCTGGCTATCCCCGCCTTGCTCCTAGCCAGGTAAGCTGCCCTGGGCTGGGTGGAAGAAGTATTTGAGGAAAGAAAACTAGATCATGATCCCTCCCAGTCCTGAGATCCCTACAGTCTTGTTATGAGGAATGAAGGTTCTGGACTGTGATAAGCCTGGGTTTGAATCTGGAGCTGCCACTTATTAGCTGTGTGGTATGGGACAAGTTGCTTTACCTCCCTGATCCTTGGCTTCCCCACATTTCAAATGGTAGTCATCCTCCTTGCTTTCCTATGAGGTGATATATGTGGAGCATCCAGGACAGTGTGGTTCCCAAGGTGGTTTGAAGGAGACAAGGGTGGGCTTATTAATTTTATGTATTCTTATGTGTATTAGGAAAAAATTTTAACCAGTCAGTCAAAGCTGTGATTTCACAGATTATTGCTGAGGACAAGGCCATGTAGAAAAAGGGACTCAATTGAAAGGAAAGTATTAAGTAAAAAATAATATACACAGGAGGAATGTGGATGTGGCAAATAGCATCAAGACAAAACATAAGTGAAATTTTGGAAGTTATAGTCTAGCACAGAATGACCACATAATAAAAGGTAGCTAGAGCAGTCATTACAATAATAATGTCAAGAAAACAGCTGACTTACTTAGTGTGAGCCAGGAGTCAAAACAAGGGCGGGGGGTGGAAGCAACAAGGAAACAAGTTTCAGCTCCAGAGAAAGAAGTGTTTTTCTACAGTTGGAGCTCTCTAGCACAGGCTTGGGGGGCCCTCAGAGCAAGGTAGACATAAGGGGGGCTGCTCTGGAAGGGAGTAGCCTTTCCCTCCTGACAGAGGCTCTTGGACCTTGTCTTGTTCCACCTCTCCCTAGCTATTTCTTTTTGCTCACATCTCCTGAGCTCCAGGACCCTGGAGGGGAGGAAGAGGCAGAGAGGGCAGCCCGGCAACCGCTGATGGGCAGCGAGGCCCCAGAGCAGCGGCCAAAGCCAGGTAGGAGACGCAGGAGGCCCTCAGAGCGCTGGGCTCTTTCTGGGCTTTAGTCTTCCTCTCTAGAGTGGACAGTGGGAAGGGGAAGTGGATGCGTGTGCCGGTTACGGTAAGAGCCAATCACATTCATCTATGCGAGAAATACAGAGTACGTACTATGTGCCAGGCATTTCAGTCACTGGGGGTGCCAGGTAAGTAAGGTAAGGAAATGAGGCAGACTCTAACAACTGAATCAGAAGCATGCTTTTCACATACTGATAAGTGCTGGAAGGACAGAAAACAGTGGTGTGCTAGAAGATGGCAACTCGTGGGAAATGGAGAGGGGTTCTGCTTAGAGAAGGTAGTCAGTGAAGGACTTTTTAAGGAGGTGTCGTTGGGCTAAAATGTGAGTGACAAGGAATCAGCCTCATGGACACTGGGGTGAACATGTTCCAGGTAGAGGGAACAGCAAGTGCTGAGGCCCTGCATTGGGAACGCGCCTGGATGTTCAAGAAACAGAAAGAAGGGGCCAGTGTGGCTGGGGTGGGGACGTATAGCCATCAAGCTGTACAACAGCTGTGAAGAGGTCTCTGCTGGGTTTTTTTTTTTTTTTTAACTTGTGGTGAAATATACATAATGAAGTTAGGTATTAATATAGCAACTTAACCATTTTAACTGTACGATCCAGTGCATTCAGTGTTGTGCTGGCTGGCTGATTCTTTCCCACCAGCACGCCTTGGCTTAGTCTGCCAACCTCACCTGCCTCTCTCTCCCTGCTCCTTTACAGACTCCAGCACAAACCTCTCTTTTCAGGAGAAGTGGACTGTGTTCAAGGTATGGACAGTAGCTGTGGCCTGTCTCCATGGGGGGCCAGTGCCTGTCTCCCTGCCTTCCACTTATGTTATGTCTTCTGACTCATCCAGGGTCTGCTGTGGTACATCATCCCCTTGGTCCTGGTTTACTTTGCTGAGTATTTCATCAATCAGGGACTTGTGAGTAAGGGCCGACAGGAGGGGTGTGGAAATAGAGATCAAGATGGGGACTCACATGTCCCCATTCATCTCCCACATCTGGTCCTTGCCACAGTTTGAGCTCCTCTTCTTCCGGAACACATCTCTGAGCCACGCTCAGCAGTACCGCTGGTGAGAACCCGGAGGTTGGGTGGCAGCACGGGCAGTCTGCTGGGAGGACTTTGGGGTGGAGGTGCTGCTGTGTGAGCAGGCACTGGAGGGGCTTCCTTCTACTCCCTGCCCCTGTCTAAGGTACCAGATGCTGTACCAGGCCGGCGTCTTTGCCTCCCGCTCTTCTCTTCACTGCTGTCGCATCCGTTTCACATGGGTCCTGGCCCTGCTGCAGGTACCAGGCCTCTGGCCTTCTCTCCTTCCCCACCTTAGCTCCCAGCTTCCCCAGGCCCCAGTGCTTCTGTCCATCGGCAAGAAGTGTTTGTTGCTCCCTGCCGTGTTTGTGTTCTAAGCACGAGGACAGAAGGGCAGCGGGGCTCCACATCCAATGTGTCTTCCGCAGCCAGGCAATCCTGGATGGAAATCCCGGTTTCTGTACTCGGGCTGTGTGACTACAGCCAGTCTCTGAAACAGTTTGAGCCTCAGTTTCCTCGCCTAGAAGTCAGGCCAGGCTAACATCTGCTTCTCAGGGTAGTTTTAAGAAATAACAGATGAGAAGAAGGGTGAATAAGCAGTTAGAATCACTCATTTAATGATTATTTTGCACAAGCCTCATGCAGAGACACAGGCTTTCAAATATTTCTAACAATAAAAACACGTACAGTTCTTTTATTGCATGGTTAATTATAATAGAATCAGTGACATTGCACTCATCCAATTGTATATCTCAAGACATTTCAACTATCCATGACAAAAGTAAAAACACAAACACCTTTCCCCATGACAGTCTAAAGAAAGTACCGTTACAAAACCAGCATTTGTTTTTTCTTGAACCCTGAAGGTGACTATTAAAATAAATTTTCAGATATCATAGGAAAGTTTTTTACCCTTTTTAATTTACTTTAATCTGTAACAAGATCTAGACTAAGTATAGATTACATGCTAATGTTAGGAAACAGCATGCAAACTTTCTCCTTTACTTTTTTAAGCAGTAGCGCCAGCCCAAGGCTCTGTTGCCCCAAAGTCCCAAATTGTGGTGTTAACAATTCTTAACTCGGGATTCTTCATTAGATGCTGCTGCAATGTGGTTTATGACTTTAGTTATAATTTCAACCAAAGCTGCTTCATAGAAATAGGGGCTTATAATCATTTAATTCCATTACAGAAAGTGTCTGGCCTAATGCCACAGATGAAAGTGTGTGCAGTGTTCCGCAGGTCAATTAGTATTACCAGAGTGTGTACTGTTTTTTTGTCATTTTATTTTTTAATATATTTTATTGATTATGCTATTGACCCATTTACAGTTGTCCCATTTCTCCCCCATCATTCCCCTCCACCCTGCACACCCTCTCCCACCCACATTCTCCCCCTTTAGTTCATGTCCATGTGTCATAAGTTCTTTAGCTTCTACATTTCCCACACTGTTCTTGCCCTCCCCCTGTCTATTTTCTACCCACCGTCTATGCTACTTATTCTCTGTACCTTTTCCCCCTCTCTCCTCCTCCCACTCCTCTGCTTCTAACCCTCCATGTGATCTCCATTTCTGTGGCTCTGTTCCTGTTCTAGTTGTTTGCTTTTGTTTTAGGTGTGGTTGTTAATATCTGTGAGTTTGCTGTCTTTTTACTGTCATATTGTTTATCTTCTTTTTTTTTTTTAGGTAAGTCCCTTTAACATTTCATACAACATGGGCTTGGTGATGATGAACTCCTTGAACTTGACCTTATCTGAGAAGCACTTTCTCTTCCCTTCCATTCTAAATGAAAGCTTTGCTGGATAGAGCAGTCTTGGATGTAGGTCCTTGCCTTTCATGACTTGGAATACTTTTCTTTCCAGCCCCTTCTTGCCTGGAAGGTCTCTTTTGAGAAATCAGCTGACAGTCTGATGGGCACTCCTTTGGAGGTGACTGTCCCCTTATCCTTTGCTGCTTCTAAGATTCTCTCCTTCATTTTAATCTTGGCTAATGTAATTATGATGTACCTTGGTGTGTTCCTCCTTGGGTCCAACTTCTTTGGGACTCTCTGAGCTTCCTAGACTTCCTGGAAGTCTATTTCCTTTGCCAGATTGGGGAAGTTCTCCTGCATTATTTGTTCAAATGACTTTTCCACTTGTTGCTCTTCTTCTTCCCCTTCTGGTACCCCTATAATTTGGATGTTGGAATGTTTGTAGATGTCCTGGAGGTTCCTAAGCCTCTCCTCATTTTTTCGAATTCTTGTTTCTTCCTCGTTTTCTGTTTGGTTGTTTCTTTCTTCCTTCTGGTCCACTCCATTGATTTGAGTCCCAGTTTCATCCCCATCATTATTGATTCCCTGTGCATTTTTCTTTATTTCACTTAGCATAGCCTTCATTTTTTCATCTAATTTGCAACCAAAATCAACCAATTCTGTGAGCATCCTGATCACCAGTACTTTGAACTGTGCATCTGTTAGGTTGGTTATCTCTTCGTTGCTTAGTTGTATTTGTTCTGGAACTTTGATCTGTTCTTTCATTTGGGCAATTTTTTTTTTTTTTTTTTTGTCTTGACCTGCCTGTTTTGTTGTGAGGGGTGGAGCCTTAGTTGTTCACCAGGGCAGGGCAACCCAGTCACTGGGTTGTGATGCTGTATGTGGGAGCGGGGTCCAAATGGGAACAATGGCGCTTCCTCTGCTCTCTCTCATATTTCAGTTCCTTCCACTGCTTCCCACAAGCAACTGGGCCCTTCTGGTGCTGATTCCCGTGTGGGTGGGTTTGTGTACATCCTGGAACCCTATGGGTCTCTCCAATGAGCTCTCCTGTGAGGCTGGGAGTCTTTCCCAGTACCTCAACCCCCACAGGTGTTTTCAGTCAGTGTTTTGAGGCTTTATTTCCCTGCGCTGGGACCCTGGGTTGTGCGGTCTGTCTCGCTCCCTAGTTTTGCCTGGTTTATCTGCACGAATGTGGGACCACCTGATTCTGCAAGCCACCTTCCTCACCGGCGCCCCTCCACAGTCTGCCGCCTTGCTGGGTTCGCCAGCTGCTGCCTTGCGCACCTGGGGTCACCAGCCACCGCTCTCCCCTCCCCCCCACCCCCCCGCAACTCTTCTCTGCCCGACTCCGCCCCTCCTACCAGCCTGGATGAATGTGTCTACTTTCACTCCTTGGTTGTTGGACTTCCATACACTTCAATTTTCTGTCAGTACTGGTTGTTATTTTGTTTCTAAATTGTTGTTGTCCTTATTTTGGTTGTGCGAGGAGGCATAGTGTGTCTACCTATGCCTCCATCTTAGCTGGAAGTCCCAGAGTGTGTGCTTTTAAATGCAGATTTCTGAGCTCAGCTCAGATGGAATGAGTTAGAACCTATGAGGCCCAGGCTTGTATGGGTAACAAGATCCTCAGGTGATCCTCTTGTGCAGCAAGCATGTGAACCACCCTGGTGGCAACCCCTGGCACTCAGGGATGGGACATTGGGATCCCTTGAGGGACTAGGGCACAGAAGAGGGACCTACACCCCTGGATGGTATCAGAGAGGCTTCCTAAAAGAGGTGGGAACATCCAAGACAGCGTTTCTCAACCTCAGCACTGGGGGCCACATCATTCTTTGCTGTGGGCTGTCCTATAGGGTGTTGAGCAGCCCCTCTGGCCTCCACGCATTAGGTGCCTGTAGCAACCTCCACTCCCATTGTGACAACCAAGAGCATTTCCAGACATTCTCAAATGTCCCCTGGGCAGGAAAACCAGGCCCATTTGAGAACTACTGGTCTAAATGTAGCCTCAGTATGGTAAATAGAGAAAACTATCCAGGGAGCCTTTGGGAGGAGAAAGGAGATCATAGGATTAAGTGATGCTGGTCCACGCTGACCTGGGAACAATGTAACCAGGAGATCCCAAGCGAAGGAAGGTGGAATGGTATTCCAGAGGGTGGGAATGAAATGGGCCAAGGGGTGAGGAAGGAGACCCACACAGTCTGGGTGCTGGGACAGGGTAGAGAGAAGGTGTGCCCTAGATCCCAGGGTCCGGTAGTCCGGCTGGATGTTCGGATTTCACCCAAGCCTGCCAGCCCTCCTTCATCAGCATCTCCAAGAAGTGGACCTGGAAGGGACGGCAGCCTCCCTTTCTGCCTGCCATGGGTCCCAGGCTCAGCCCTCCCCTCCACCTCAACCACAGTTCTTCAACCTGGCCTTCCTGCTGGTGGACGTGTGGTTGAGCTTCCTGCCGAACATCTACCTCGTCTTCGTGATCATCCTGTATGAGGGGCTCCTGGGTGGTGCTGCCTATGTGAACACCTTCCACAACATTGCCCTGGAGGTCAGCACCAGTCAGGCGAGGGCTGTATGTGGCCTTTTGGGGGAAAGCTGGGGCAGGGGTGTGGAGGGTTGAAGCTTCACCCCTGTTCCCTGCCCTCCCCAGACCAGCGACAAGCACCGGGAATTTGCCATGGCAGCCACCTGTATCTCTGACACCTTGGGGATCTCCCTGTCAGGGCTCCTGGCCTTGCCTCTACACAACTTCCTCTGCCGCCTCTCCTGACACTGGGCTTCTTGGAACACAGGATACACTGATAGGTGGGCAGGTCAGACCGCAGGCCTACAGCCCAGAGCCCATCCATGAGCTCTGCCCCTGGACTTCTCTGCATGACTGGGCTGTAGAGAAGGCTGAGGTTCCATTTTCCTTGGAGCAAGGGGCAGCAGTTTTCTCCCACTCCACGTTCACTTGGGGTCCTTCTTGGCAGCATTATGCCCTCAGAATAAATACCTCTATTATCAATTGACTCCTGTGCCATTTTTCTCCTTGAAACAAAATTTACTATAAAAATAATACCAGCCCATATCGGAATATATACAAGAGGGTGTAAAGATAGCATTTTAGCAGATTTCTACCTAATATTTCAGGCTTATTCATTCACTCACTCTATGAGGCAGTCTGTATACATTTTTCTCCAACGTAAGTTTTCAAACATGCAGAGAAGTTGAAAGGATTTGTGCAGTGAATACTCATGTAGGTACTGTCTGGGTTCTACAGTGACCATTCTGCTGTTACTGCATCAACACAGATCCAGCCCTCCATCAGTGCAGCTTGTTTTCCTAATGCACTTCAAAGGAGGGTGGGAGCTGGCTTTTGGGCATTCTTCACACCGAGTCTCTCATTCTACTGGGTCAGCTGTGGCATCTGTGAAGACCCTAAGCCCCCAGGCTGATGTGGCTTGAGTCCAGGCAGTGTTGGTCACTGTCAGTGTTGCCCGTGGACTGCAAAACATTCTGAGGACCAACTTGGGACCTAAAGGCACCATGAAGTTGCTTGTTTCTGGCACTGGACACATCAAGCTTACTAACAGCAGTGTGCTGCTTCATGACATGCAAATTCAACACACAACAGCCTCCTTAATAGCCAAAGTAGCAACAGTCTAGGATGACAACTGGTGATGGTACCACTTCCAGTTTCCTAATTATTGGAGAATTGCTGAAATGTGGATCTCCATTTCTGAAGGTCTCGTCTCAATAACAGAATTTGAAGTTGCAAAGGAAAAGGCACTTCAGTTTTTAGGAGAACTCAAGTGGAGAGATGGATAGGGAAACAATCGTAGATGTGGCCAGAGCATCCCCATTTACTGCCGTTCATGCTGAACTTGAAGATGTCTTGGCAGAGGCTGTAGGTAACTACATTTTGACAATTAAAAAACAAGATGAACCTACTGACCTCTTCATGGTTGAGATCATGAAGTAGAAACAGAAATCTGAAACTGATAGAAGCTTAATCAGAGGTCTTGTTTTGGATCATGGGGCATAGTATTCTGATATGAAGAAAAGAGTGGGACTTCTGGCCAAGATGGAGGTGTAGGTAGACACACTGTGCCTCTCACAACCAAAATTAAGGACAACAAAGATTTAGAAACAAGAAAACAACTGGAACTGATAGAAAATTGAACTGTACGGAAGTCCAACAACCATTCATCTAGACGGGTAAGAGGGGCGGAGTCGCAGCAGAAAAAGTGGAGGTTGGCAGACCCGGGTGTGCAGGCAGTGGCTGGCAGATGCCAGGCACACAGGTGGCAGTTAGTGGACCCCAGGCACAGGGTGGCAACAGGCAGACCCAGTGAGACTGCGCAAGGTGGCTGGCTGACCAGGCAGTCCCACGTTCCCGTGCAGGTAATCCAGGTGAAGGGGAAGCAGTGGAAGGAACTGGAATCTGAGAGAGAGTGGAGCAAGTGCCATTGTTCCCTCTCAGATCCTGCCCCCACATACAGCATCACAACCCAGAGACTGGGCTGCCCCACCCTGGGGAACACCTAAGGCTCCTCCCCTCATATGTAACAGCCACAACCAGACCAAAACAAAACAAAACAAAAACCAAAAATGGTTCAAACAGGAGAACAGCTCAAAGCCCCAGAGCCAATTCACCTAAGCAACCAAGAGATAGCCAGCCTATCAGATGCACAGTTCAAAGCACTGGTGATCAGGATGCTCACAGAATTGGTTGATTTTGGTCTCAGATGAATAAATGAAGGCTACAATAAGTGAAATGAAGGAACATGCACAGGGAACCAATAGTGATGGGAGGAAAACTGGGACTCAAATCAATAGAGTGGACCACAAGGAAGAAAGAAACAACCAAACAGAAAACAAGGAAGAAACAAGAATTCAAAAAAATGAGCAGAGGCTTAGGAACCTCCAGGACATCTTTAAATGTCCCGACATCTGAATTATAGGGTTACCAGAAGGGGAAGAGGAAGAGCAACAAGTGGAAAAGTTATTTGAACAAATAATGCAGGAGAACTTCCCCAATCTGGCAAAGGAAATAGACTTCCAGGAAGTCCAGGAAGCTCAGAGAGTCCCAAAGAAGTTGGACCCAAGGAGGAACATGCCAAGGCACATCATAATTACATTAGCCAAGGTTAAAATGGAGAGAATTCTAGAAGCAGCAAGAGATAAGGAGACAGTCACCTCCAAAGGAGTTCCCATCAGACTGTCAGCTGATTTCTCCAAAGAGACCTTCCAGGCAAGAAGGGGCTGGAAAGAAGTATTCCAAGTCATGAAAGGCAAGGACCTACATCCAAAATTGCTCTATCTACAGAAGCTGTCATTTAGAATGGAAGGGAAGATAAAGTGCTTCTCAGATAAGGTCAAGTTCAAGGAGTTCATCATCACCAAGCCCTTATTCTATGAAATGTTAAAGGGACTTACCTAAGAAAAAGAAGATCAAAAATATGACAGTGAAAAGACAGCAAACTCACAGCTATTAACAACCACACCTAAAACAAAAGCAAACAACTAGAACAGGAACAGAACCACGAAAATGGAGATCACATGGAGGGTTAGCAACAGGGGAGTGGGAGGAGGAGAGAGGGGGAAAAGGTACAGAGAATAAGTAGCATAGATGGTAGGTAGAAAATAGACAAGAGGAGGGCAAGAATAGTGTGGGAAATGTAGAAGCTAAAGAACTTATGACACACAGACATAAGCTAAAGTGGGTGAATGTGGGTGGGAGGGAGTGTACACGGTAGAGGGGAATGATGGAGGAGAAATGGGTCAACTGTAATAGCATAATCAATAAAATATATTTTTAAAAAGTGAAGGTTCTAACCTCAGGGAAAAAAGCACACAGGAAAAAAAAAAAAGAAAAGAGTGGAAGATGCATACATTTCACATGCAATGTATCATTAGAATGTGGAAAAGGTTTGGGTTGGGGGATTTAGTGCAGGCTTGTGAACCAAAGGGTTGCCAGTTCGAATCCCAGTCAGGGCACATGCATGGGTTGTGGGCCAGGTTCCCAGTAGGGGGCACATGAGAAGCAGCCACATGTTGCTGTTTCTCTCCCTCTCTTCCTTCACCTCTCTCTAAAAAATAAATAAATACAATCTTTTTCTTTTAATTCCTCTTAAAAAAGAATATGAAAAAGGTGAATTCAGGCTTGTTTTTTACAAGGGTGCAGAAGAAAGTGAGGAATTGGTAAAAACAAAGAAAATTCATTGAAGACGGAGTTAAAAAATAAAACAAAAAAGAAAGTCTGTGGTGACTCAAATAAAGGATTTGTTATTAGTCAAAAGGGGATTGACCCATTTTCTTCAGATGCTCTTGCAGAAGGAGGCAGAGCTGCTCTCCACATAGCTAAAAGGAGAAATGTGGGAATGCTGGCTCTTGCCTCTAGTAGGGTAGCTCTAAATTCTTTGGTGACCTAACACCTGATTGGGATATGCAGGACTTGTCTATGAGTATACATTGGGAGAAATGAAGTTCGCCTTTATTGAGAAATGTAACAGTCCCCACTCGTTCCGTCACATTTTTGGTCAAAAGACCAAATGAGCACATACTCAAAGTTGCAATAAGATGTCTTAGGGGCTATTAAAAATGCTATTGACGGTCGTGTAGTTCCAGGTGCTGGTTCAGTGGAAGTGGCAATGGCAGAAGCCCTGACTAAGTATAAACTCAGTGTAGAAATACAGGCAGGGCCCAATTTGGAGTTCAAGCATTTGCTGGTGCTTGTCTGCTCATTATTCCCAAGGTTATTGTTTAGAATTCTGGTTTTGACCTTCAGGAAACATTAGTTAGAGTTCAAGTAGGAATTCGGAATGAGGTTAACTTGTGGGTGTGGACTTGAACACAGGTGAACCGATGGTAGCAGCAGAAGTAGGTGTATGAGGTAGCTATTGTCTAAAGAAACAGCTTCTTCACTCCTGCACTGTGATTGCCACCAACATTTCCCTGGGTGATGAGGTCACGCGAGCTGGAGTGTCTTCTCTAAGAGGTGGCATTGACGCTTTCCTTGCATCATCCGAATCGTGAGTCCTCACAAGGGCGTCCAACCCAAGGCCATGGATGGCTATGAATGCGGCCCAACACAAAATTTTAAATTTACTTAAAACCTTTTTGTGCTCATCAGTTTTCATTAGTGTTTGTGTATTTAATGTGTGGCCCAAGCAACCCTTCTTCCAGTGTGTCCCGGAGACGCCAAAAGGTTGGGCGCCCATGCTGCAGAGTGATCCTAAGAACACAGCAATGGAATTTTTGTCCAAGCTGCAAATGACTTTCAAAGAATTTTCTCATGTCAAGAAAGGAGAGAGCGCTGACACCTGTTCAAATTCCAAAGTCCGAAATTATAATTAAAGTATTTTTTAAACTGCATTCAGTGTGTGCAGGTAAAGCAGACCATTTTCACCCAATAAACAGGATGTTTTGCTGTAGCTTCAGTGATACAAAAATATGTGTTTGAGAAACACTGTTATCTCCCTTATTAAGTATTCTTTGAAAAACAAACTTTAATGGTTTAATAATGTCTCCTAATGATTTATTTTAATTTACCCAATGGTTCCACATTAAGCATTTAAGTTCAGATTTTTTATGCTAATATAAATAACACTTCAGTAACTTGTTATGAAAGCACTCCTGTTTCCTTAGTATAAATTGCTGTGGGTGCTTTTGAAATAGCTTTGCTAGAGTGCTCCCCAGGAAATTTAAGTGGTAGTGGGTAGAGAGATGCGTGAACTAGAGGCAAGGGAATCAAAAGAGCTGCAAAAATAAAGTGGCAAAAATAAACACAGAGGAGACAGACGCAGAAAGATGGCTGAAGGCACAGCGACTAAGAGCTAGGTGAGATGCAATGGTCAGGTTGATCATATTTTTACACCTCTGAACATTTGCTTATGCTGAAATATCCATTCCGAAACCTCTAGTGTCATCTTTTTCTCACTCACATTTACTGCTCCATGTTTTCACAAAATCATTTTTATACAGTTGGTATATTTCTACAGTCCTCTCAGGTGAAATTATGTTGCTAAGCTTTGTATTCTGAAGACTTCACAGTGAGTGTGCAATAAATGTGTTTAACTTGAAGAAAAGGTAGGAGGCTCATTTGAATACACTTCCCTCTACATGCTTCAGTGTGCACAATATTAACTAGAATCCAGTATTTTTGTACAGTCCTTTTTAAGGTGAAATTTATATACAGTAAAATGTACAAGTGGCTATATACGTTTTAAGTAGCTGAGGTGGGCTTAGCAGTGTTTTCCATACTTCACTGTTACTGTCTCTACCATGTTTGCCACATTTATGCATTGCATTCCAGTACTTTCATTAAATGTTTTTCATAAAGTGACTAACTTTTAATAAATTGTTATTTTAAAAGGAAACAATGTTACTATTGAAATCATGAGTTTGAAGCGCTACTTATATATTTTTCTTTAGCACATTAAAATAAATACATAACTATGGTGTTTAAAATGAACTCCCCAGTACCCACTGAGACTACCCTATCGCTGCTAGCGATGGTAGTGGCCCACACGCAGGGAAATATGGACATGATGGTTGACAGAATGGGCTTTAGAGGCAGAGAAACCTGTCTCTTGGGTCTCAGTTCTGCCATTCACTAGCCCTCTGATTTGGGGCAAATCCCTTCATCTCTCTGCCCCTCAGTTTCCCAATCTGTCGAATGGGGATAACGCTAGTGCCAACACATCATAAGGTGTGGAAATTACGTGAGATCATGGGAAAGCACAGTCAGCACTCAGTAAATGTCAGCTTTGCTCATGCTATGGTTTGAATCCTGCCTTTACCTTTTACATTGTATTATGCTGGTGGTTCTCAAACTTAAGTGTGTAGCAGAGGACTTCTTAAAAATACAGATTGCTGGGCCCAGCTCCAGGGCCTCTGACTGAGGGAGCATGGCGTGGGGACCAAGAGCATTTTTATGATTTTCCCCAGGGATGCTGCTGCTGCTCCTCAAGAACCACGCTTTGAGAAATGCTTTTCCTTTTTAACAAATTTTCATAAGTCTTCTCTTTCTTTTTGGTTCAACAAACTTATGCATATATTCTTTTTTTAAAAATATATTTTATTGATTATGCTATTACAGTTGACCCATTTCTCCCCCATCATTCCCCTCCAACCCTGCACACACTCTCCCACCCACATTCCCCCCTTTAGTTCATGTCCATGTGTCATAAGTTCTTTAGCTTCTACATTTCCCATACTATTCTTGCCCTCCCCCTGTCTATTTTCTACCCACTATCTATGCTACTCATCCTCTGTACCTTTTCCCCCTCTCCTCTTCCCACGCCCTTGTTGCTAACCGTCCATGTGATCTCCATTTCTGTGGTTCTGTTCCTGTTCTAGCTGTTTGCTTAGTTTGCTTTTGTTTTAGGTGTGGTTCTTAATAGCTGTGAATTTGCTGTCTTTTCATTGTCATATTTTTTATCTTCTTTTTCTTAGATAAATCCCTTTAACATTTCATATAATAAGAGCTTGGTGATGATAAACTCCTTGAACTTGACCTTATCTGAGAAGCACTTTAGCTTCCCTTCCATTCTAAATGACAGCTTTGCTGGAAAGAGCAATTTTGGATGTAGGTCCCTGCTTTTCAAGATTTCAAGTATTTCTTTCCAGCCCCTTCTTGCCTGGAAGGTCTCTTTTGAGAAATCAGCTGACAGTCTGATGGGAACTCCCTTGTAGGTGACTGTCCCCTTATCCCTTGCTGCTTCTAGAATTCTCTGCTTCATTTTAATCTTGGCTAATGTAATTACGATTTGCCTTGATATGTTCCTCCTTGGGCCCAACTTCTTTGGGACTCTCTGAGCTTCCTGGATGTCCTGGTAGTCTATTTCCTTTGCCATATTGGGGAAGTTCTCCTTTATTATTTGTTCAAATAAGTTTTCTACTTGTTGCTGTTCTTCTTCCCCTTCTGGGACCCCTATAATTCGGATGTTGGGACGTTTAAAGATGTCCCGGGGGTTCCTATCCCTCTCCTCATTTTTTTGAATTCTTGTTTTTTCCTCGTTTTCTGTTTGGTTGTTAATTTCTTCCTTCTGGTCCACTCCATTGATTTGAGTCCCAGTTTTCCTTCCATCTCTATCGGTTCTCCATGCATCTTCCTTCATTTCACGTATTGTAGCCTGCATTTTTTCATCTAATTTGTGAGCAAAATCAACCAATTCTGTGAGCATTTTGATGACCAGTGCTTTGCACTGTGCATCTGATAGGTTGGCTATCTCTTCGTTGCTTAGAGGAATTGACTCTGGGGTTTTCATTTTTTCTCCGGTTTGAGCCATTTTTGGTGGGTTTTTTTGTTTTGTTTTGTTTTGGTTTTAGTCTGGTCGCGGCTATTACGTATGGGGGTGGAGCCTTAGGTGTTCCTCAGGGCGGGGCAGCCCAATCGCTGGGTTGTGACGCTGTAGGTGGGGGCGGGGTCCGAGAGGGAACAATGGTGCCTGTTCCGCTCTCTTCTGGACTCTGGTCCTTCCGCTGCTTCCCCTTCGCCTGGATTATCTGCACACGCTTGAGTGCTGTTATGTAGTGAGGAGTAGAGCCTCAGGCGCTCCCCAGTGTGGGGCAGCCCAGTCGCTGGGTTGTGACGTTGTATGTGGGGGCGGGGTCTGAGAGGGAACAATGGCGCCTGCTCCGCTCTCCCCTGGATTCAGTCCCTTCCGCCACTTCCCCTCTGCCTGGACCATCTGTGCTCGCGAATGTGGGACCACCTGGTCAGCCAGCCGCCCTGTGCGGCCTCACTGGGTCTGCGCAGTTGCCCCCCTGTGCCCAGGGTCCGCCAGCTGCCGCCTGTGCACCTGGGAACTGCCAGCCGCTGCTACTTGTGTTCCTGGGTCCGCACCTCCACTTTTTCCTGCCACGACTCCGCCCCTCTTACCGGTCTGGATGAATGGTTGTTGGACTTCGTACAGTTCAATTTTCTATAAGTTCTGGTTGTTTTCTTGTTTCTAAATATTTGTTGTCCTTAATTTTGGTTGTGAGAGGAGGCACAGTGTGTCCGCCTACGCCTCCATTTTGGCCGGAAGTCCGTATGCATATATTCTTAGTGCCAGGAACTTTTTTGCTATAAATACAAACATACCATATTTTTAGGACTGTAAGACACACCAGACCATAAGACGCACCTAGGTTTTACAGGAGAAAAATAGGAAAAAAATTTTGAAGCAAAAACTGTGGTAAAATATTTAATAACCTGTGACCCCGCTCCACTGCCACCTTCCCCCTGCAGCAGGCCAGGTAAGCTACATTCAGACTATAAGATGCACCCTCATTTTCCTTCCAAATTTGGGGGGAGTGCGTCTTATAGTCTGAAAAACACGGTTGGTTTCATTGGTGGTGGGTGAACAACATTTCATCACAATGGTTCTTTACCGAGTAGTCATTCTATTAATGTTGGTCATTTAACTTTTTAAAATATATTTTATTGATTACGCTATTACAGTTGTCCCATTTCTCCCCCATCATTCCCCTCCACCCTGCACACCCCCTCCCACCCGCATTCTCCCCCTTTAGTTCATGTCCATGTGTCATAAGTTCTTTAGCTTCTACATTTCCCACACTATTCTTGCCCTCCCCCTGTCTATTTTCTACCCACCGTCCATGCTACTTATTCTCTGTACCTTTTGTCCCTCTCTCCTCCTCCCACTCCCCTGTTGCTAACCCTCCATGTGATCTCCATTTCTGTGTTTCTGTGTCTGTTCTAGTTGTTGGCTTGATTTGTTTTTGTTTTGGTGTAGTTGTTAATAGCTGTGAGCTTGCTGTCTTTTCACTGTCATTTTTTTATCTTCTTTTTCTTAGATAAATTCCTTTAACATTTCAGAGAATAAGGGCTTGGTGATGATGAACTCCTTGAAATTGACCTTATCTCAGAAGCACTTTATCTTCCCTTCCATTCTAAATGAAAGCTTTGCTGGATAGAGCAATCTTGGATGTAGGTCCTTGCCTTTCAAGACTTCAAATACTTCTTTCCAGCCCCTTCTTGCCTGTAAGGTCTCTTTTGAGAAATCAGCTGACAGTCTGATGGGAACTCCTTTGGAGGTGACTGTCTCCTTATCCTTTGCTGCTTCTAAGATTCTCTCCTTCATTTTAATCTTGGCTAATGTAATTATGATGTACCTTGGTGTGTTCCTCCTTGGGTCCAACTTCTTTGGGACTCTGTGAGCTTCCTGGACTTCCTGGAAGTCTATTTCCTTTGCCAGATTGGGGAAGTTCTGCATTATTTGTTCAAATAAGTTTTCCACTTGTTGCTCTTCTCCTTCCCCTTCTGGCACCCCTATAATTCAGATGTTGGGATGTTTAAAGAGGTCCTGGAGGTTCCTAAACCTCTCCTCAATTTTTTGAATTCTTGTTTCTTCATTCTTTTCTGTTTGGCTGTTTCTTTTTCCTTCTGGTCCACTCCATTGATTTCAGTCGTAGTTTTCTTCCTATCACTATTGGTTCCCTGTGCATTTTCCTTCATTTCACTTAGTGTAGCCTTTATTTGTTCATCTAATTTGTGAGCAAAATTAACCAATTCTGTGAGCATCCTGATCACCAGTGCTTTGAACTGTGCATCTGATAGTTCGGCTATCTCTTGGTCGCTTAGATGAATTGGCTCTGGAGCTTTGATCTGTTCTTCTGTTTGAGCCATTTTGAGGGGGGTCTAGTTGCACCTGTTCTGTAGTGAGGGGCGGAGCCTTAGGTGTTCCCCAGGGCGGGGCAACTCAGTCTCTGGGTTGTGACTCTGTATGTGGGGGTGGGGTCCGAGAGGCTTTATTTCCTGGTGCTGCGGCCCTGGGTTGCTCGGTCTATTTCTCTCCCCATTTTCGCCTGGTTTATCTGCACCCAAATGTGCGTCCATGGTCAGCCAGCTGCCTTGCGTGCCTCACTGGGTCTGCCCGTTGCTACCCCATGCCTAGAGTCTGCCAGCCACCACCTGCGCACCTGGGACCAACAACCACTGCTTTTTCTTGCTGGAACCCCTCTCCACTGGCAGCCGACTCCGCCCCTCTTACCTGTCTGCATGAATGGTTGTCAGACTTCCTTACAGTTCAATTTTCTGTCAGATCTGGGGTTTTTTTGTTTCTAAATTTTTGTTGTCCTTAATTTTGGTTGTGTAAGGAGGCACACTGTGTCTACCTACACCTCCATCTTGGCTGGAAGTCCAGAAGTCTCACTTATTTGGTTTTTTTTTAAAGATTTTTATTTACGTACTTTTAGACAGAGGGGAAGGGTAGGAGAAAGAGGAAAGAAACATCAATGTGTGGTTGCCTCTCATGTGCCCCATGCCAGGGAACCTGGTCCACAACCCAGGCATGTGCTCTGACCGGGAATCGAACCAGTAACCCTTTGGTTCATGGGCCAGCTCTCAATCCACTGAGCCACACCAGCCAGGGAACTTGCTTTGGTTTATTAGTATTATTAAAAATAAACCTCTGTGCATTATGTATTTTCTACATATGAGTATTTCTTTAGGATAGATTCTCAAAACTGAAATTTGTAGGGGTAAGTATTTCTTTAGGTTGATGTCACTGCATTGTTTTTTGAAAGATTTTTTGTTTGCTTATTTTACTGGTTTATATGCACCAGTTGTTTGTCACAGCACCTTCCTTGGCAATGGGTACAGTCATTTTGAAATCTTTGCTAAGTGAGTTAAGAACATTTAATCTTGATCATTTTAAAAATTACTTTTAGCAGGATTGTTGAGATACACCTCACCTACCACACAATTGGTTTTCAGTATAATTCCAGATTTGTGGGACCTTCACCACAGTTAAAATTAGAACATCTTTGTCACCTCAAAAAGAAATCCTACAACCTTTACCTCCACACCCCCTCCCCTTTCATCCCCCCACAGCCCCAAGAAACTGCCCGCTTACTTTCTGTCCATAGATTCCCTATTCTGGGCATTTACTATCAATGGAAGCATAATGTGTGGTCTGTTGTGACTGGTTTCTTTCACTTACTATTTTCAAGGTTCATCCATGTTGTAAATCACTTTATTCATTTTTATGGTTGAATATTATTCCATTGCATAGATGTGCAATATTTGCTTGTCCATTCAGCAGTTGATGGGCATTTGGGCTGTTTCCATTTACTGGCTATTATGAACAATGTCACTATAAACATTTGTATCAAGTTTTTGTGTGGACATAATGTTTTTATTTCTCTTGGGCAATACCCAGGGTCATTTGGTAATTCGCTTTGATCCTTTGAGGAACCTCCAGACTGTTTTCCAACGTGGCTCCACCAACATATACGAGAGCTCTCATTCTGCACATCTTCACCAATACTTGCTATTTTCCTCTTTGTTTGTTAGGGTTTTTCCAAGTATAGCCACCTAGTGGATATGAACTGGTGTCTCATTGTGGTTTTGATAAGCAGTTCCCTGAGGGCTAATGCTTTTAAACAGCTTTTCACCTGCCACACCTGCTTGGCTTCTGAAGGTCTGGAATTTTGGTACTTGTTAGGCACAGTGCCTGCGACCAACCCCAGTGAGAATCCTGACACTGAGTCTTAATGAGCTTCCCTACTTGGCAACATTTCACATCTCTTGTTCCAACTCCTTGCTGGGGAAATTAAGTATATCCTAGGTACCCCACTGGGAGAGGACCCTTGGAAACTTGTGTCTGGTTTCCCCTGGACTTCATTCACCGTATGAGCCTTCCTTTTCCCTTTGCTTATTTTGCGTTGCTTCCTTTCACTCTAATAAAGCATACCCACACAAGTATGACTGTGTTGAATTCTGAGAGTCTTCCTGGCAAAGCAGTGAAATTGAATGGGGTCTTGGACACGCCCTCCAACACAGGGTCCATCTTCATTCTTTTGCATGTGGATACCCAGTTGTCCTAGCACCATTTATTGAAAAGACTTTCCCTATTAATTTTCTCTATTAATCTCGTGTGCCCCCTACTAGGAACCTGGCCCGAAACCCAGGCACATGCCCTGAATGGGAATCGAACCAGCAATCCTTTGGTTCGCAGGCTGGCACTCAATCCACTGAGCTACACCAGGCAAGGCTCTATTGAAAATCAGTTGACTATAAATGTAGAGGCTTATTTCTAGACTCTCAGTTTGATTCTACTGACCTATACGTTATTCGTTATGCCAGTAAAATGCTGTCTTGATTACTGTAGTTTTGTAGTGAGTTTTTTAAATTGGTAAGTGTGAATCCTTCAACTTTGTTCTTTTTCAATACTATTTTACGAATTTTAAGATGGGCTTGTCAATTACTACAAAGAAGTCAGCTGTGATTTTGATAGGGTTTGCATTGCATCTATAGATCAATTTACAAAGTATTGCCATCTTAACAATATTAACTCTTCTGATCCATGAACATGGGGTGTCTTTCTGCTTATTTGGGGCTTCTTTATTTTCTTTCCACAGTGCTTTGTAGTTTTCAGAGTATACATTTTGCCTATATTTGCTAAATTTATTCCTAAATATTTTATTGTTTTTGGTGCTTTTGTAAGTAACTTTCATTTTTAAATTATTTTTCATTTACGGTTGACATACAATATTATATTAGTTTCATCTGTATAACATAGTGATTAGACACTTATAAAATTTATGAAGTGATCACCCAATAAATCTAGTGCCCATCTGATACCATACAGTTACTACAATATTATCGCCTCTATTCCTTGTGCTGTATTTTACATCCCTGTGACTATAGTGTAATTACTAATTTGTACTTCTTACTACCTTCCCCCTGTCTAGCAACCATCAAAATGTTCTCTGGGCCTGAATGAGTGGCTCTGTTGATTGGAGCACTGTCCTGTACACCAAAAGATTGTGGGTTCAATCCCCTGGTCAGGACACATGAGTGAGACAACTGATCGATGTTTTTCTCTCATCAAACGTGTTTCTCTCTCCCTCCCCCTTTCCTCTCTCTCTAAAATCAATAAATATGTATCCTTGGGTGAAGATTTTTTTCTAAACTAATTCTCTTTTAAAAAACATGTTTTCTGTATCTGTGATTTTGTTTCTGTTTTGTTTATTTTGTTTTTTTTTTAGATACCACATAAAAGCGAAATCATATGTTTGGGTTTTTTTTTTTTTCTGTCTAACTTATTTTATTCAGCATAATACCTTCTAGGTCCATCCATGTTGTTGCAGTTGGAAGATTTTATTCTCTTTTATGGCTGAGTAATATTCCTCTGTATGAGATCTGTCTGGGAAAAGTCCAGCCATTGTTAATATAATGAGAACAGTTGACATTGATGTAACCTGGCAGCCAAGGAGAGTGGACTGGAATGGGCATGCATAACAGTGACAACTTCACTGTACTAGTCAGTGGAGACAGCAGATGCCATTGAGTGACCATGTGTGCTGTGTGGCCATCACATTAAAAATGACCGAGTGAGTAGAACAATGAATCTGCATCAAATTTTGCATAAGCTTGAACATTCCTTGGTGGAAGCTATTGGGATGATTCAGAAGGCTGCAGCTCTGGGCAACTGGTGACTGGCAGCTTCATCATGACAACGCACCCACCCATGCATCAATGCATCACGTCTCTTGCAGGGTTTTTTGGCGAAACATCAAATCACCCAGGTGACTCAGACCCTCTACAGCCCAGATTTGGCAGCCTGAGACTTCTGGCTTTTCTAAAAATTAAAATCACCTTCATACACACACACACACACACACACACACACACACACACACACACACACACAACCTTCATAATATATATATGTGTGTGTATATATATATCATATATAACCAATATATATATTGATTATGCTATTACAATTGTCCCCCTTTGCCCTCCTCCACCCAGTAACCCCCTTCCCTCCAGCAATCCCCCACTTAATTCATGTCCATGGGTCGTGTGTGTAAGTTCTTTGGCTTCTCCCTTTCCTATGCTATTCTTAACTTCCTCCTGTCTATTTTGTTCCTACCAATTATGCTTCTTAATCCCTGTACCATTTCCTCATTCTCCCCCTTCCTCCTACTCCCTTCCCCCTCTTCCCTCCCAGCTGATAACCCTCCAAATGATCTCCATATCTATGATTCTGATACTGGTTCCTTTAGTTTGTTTTTGTTTTCTTTTTTAGATTCAGTTGTTGATAGTTGTGAATTTGTTGCCTTTTTAATTTTCATGGTTTTGACTGTCTTCTTTTTCTTAAATAAGTTCCTTTAACATTTCTTGTAATAATGGCTTGGTGGTGATCAACACCTTTAGTTTTACTTTGTCTAGGAAGCATTTTATCTGCCCTTCCATTCTATTTTTTTTCTTTTTTTAAGATTGCATTTATTGATTTATTTATTGATTTATTTTAGAGAGAGGGGGAGGGAAGGAGAAAGAGAGGGAGAGAAACATTGATGTGTGCTTGCTTCTTGTGTTCCCCCTACTGGGAACCCAGCCCGAAACTCAGTCATATGCCCTGACTGAGAATCAAACTGGCAACCCTTTGGTTCACAGGCCTGCACTCAATCCACTGAGCCACAGCAGCCAGGGCTCTGGCCTTGCATTCTAAATGATAGTTTTGCTGGATAGAGTAATCTAGGTTATATGTCCTTGCTTTTCATTGTTTTGAATACTTCTTGCTAGTCCCTTCTTGCCTACAAAGCTTCTTTTGAGAAATCCACCACTAGTCTTATGGGCACTCCTTTGTAGGCAACTCTCTGCTTTTCTCTTGCTGCTTTTAAGAGTCTCTTTATCCTTAACCTTTGGCATTTTAAGTATGATATGTCTTAGTGTGTTCTTTTTTGGGTCCAACTTGTTTGGGACTCTCTGTGCTTTGTGGACTTGTATGTTTATTTCCTTCACCAAATTAGGGAAGTATTCTTTCATTTTTTTTTCCAAATAAGTTTTCAATTTCTTGCTCTTCCTCTTCTCCTTCTGGCACCCCTATGCTTTGGATGTGGGCACATTTGGAAATGTCCCAGAGGTTCTTAAACCTATCCTCATTTTTTGGAATTCTTGTTTCTTCTTTTTGTTCTGGTTGAATGTTTATCTCTTCCTTATGTTCCAAATCATTGGTTTGAATTCCAGCTTCCTTCCCTTCTCTGTTGGTTTCCTGTGGACCATTCTTTATTTTACTTAGTGTAACCTTCATTTCTTCCTTCATTTCTTTGCTGTATGCAAGGAGTTCCCTGAGCATCCATAGCACCAGTGTTTTGAACTGTGCATCTGATAGGTTGACTATCTCCCTTTCATTTAGTTCTTTTTCCTGGGGGTTTGTTCTTTTCTTTCATTTGGGCCGTATTTCTTTGTTTCTTCAATTTAGCAGCCTCCCTGTGTTCCTTTCTGTGTATTAGGTAAAGCTGCTTTTTCTCCTGGTCTTAGTAGTGTGGCCTATGCTGAACAGGCACCTGTAAGTTGTGTAGAGTGGAGCCTTAGGTAATTGCCAGGGTGGGCACCCACTTCACCTCTTTGTGGCTGTGTGGGGAGGGCTCAGAGAGAGGACAATGCTGCCACTTGGCTTCTGGTGGTTTACCTGGCACTTGCCCCATTTCCAGTTAGTTCACCCACTTCCCATGTGTGACTAGCACCCTTCCAGCTCTTGTCCCAGTGGTGAATCCCAGAGTGGGTGGGTTTGTGTACATTCTAAGACCATGCTGGCCCTTAAGCAGCAAACATCCAACTGTTTCTCCCACCGCCCCAAACCCCACTGGATTTTACAGCCAGAAGTAACAGGCATCTATCCTCCCAGTGCTGGAACCCTGGGTTGTGCTGTCTGGCCTGGGGTTGGGATCACTCGCTCCAAAGGTATTCCTCCTGTCCATTCCACCACTGCTGCCCCTGCCACCTTTCCCCAGCACACCTCCTCTTTGCTCATCTCCGTAACTCTGCCCCTCCTACCCATCTGGATGAATGTGTCTTCTGTAAATCCTTCATTGTCAAACTGCCATATAGCTTGATTTTCTGATGGTTCTGGGAGTTATTAGTTTTGAGATCTGGTTGTAATTCTTTCTACAGTTGTGCAAGGAGGCAAAGCATGTTTACCTACATCTTCATCTTCACCAGAAGTCTCTCAAACCACCTTTGAAAGGGAAGAGATTTCAGACCATCGATGAGATTCAGGAAAAAATGACAGGGCAGCTGATGACGACTGGGAGAACTGTGCGAGGTCCCAAGTTGCCTACTTTGAAGGGGACTGAAGCATCATTGTCCTGTGTACAATGATTCTTGTACTGTGTGTCTTCTTCAATATGTCTCTATTTTTCATATTACATGACTAGATGCCTTCTAGACAGAGCTTGTATATATATACCCCTTCTTCTTTATCCCTTCATCTAATGATGGACACTTAATGTGAGTTCATAGTGTGGCTATTGTAAATAATGCTGCAATGAACATATGGATGCATATGTCTTTTTGAGTCTTCAGATAAAAATACCCAGAAGTGGAATTGCTGGGTCCTTCTTGGTCCCTCATTATAGCCTTTGTTTCAAAGTCTATTTTTTTCTGGTATTAGTATTGCAACCCAGGTTTTTGTTTGTTTTTATTTTTGTACGTTTGCTTTCAATCTGCGTGTCTTCTCATTTGGAGTCTCTTGTAGGAAACAATATATAAGGGCTGTGTTTTCTTAGCCATTCAGCCACCCTATGTCTTTTCATTGGAGCATTTAGTCCATTTACATTTAAAGTAATTGTTAATAGATATGTAGTTATTGATGTTTTAGTATTCATATTTTTTCTTCTTAAAGAAGTCCCTTTAACTTTTTCTTTTTTCTACAGATTAGGGAAGGGAGGGAGAAAGAGAGGGAGAGAAACATTAATGTGTGGTTGCTTCTCGCACACCCCATGTTGGGGACCTGGCCCATAACCCAGGCATGTGCCCTGACTGGGGAATCGAACTAGGGACCCTTAGGTTCGCAGGCTATTGCTCAATCCACTGAGCCACACCAGCCAGGGCAACATTTCTTATAATACTGGTTTGGCAGTGATTAACTTCATTAGGTTTTTCTTATCTGGGAAGCTCTTTTTCTGTCCTTTAATTCTAAATTATGGCTTTTCTGGGTGGAGTAATCTTGGTTATAGATCCTTGCTTTTCATCACTTCGAATATTTTGTTTTCTTAATTTCATTTTCGGATTGTTATTACAAGTGTATAAAAATACAATTGACTTTTGTCTGCTGATGTTTCAGCCTCAACTTTGCTGAACTTGTTGTTAGTTCAAATGGGTTTTTGTAGAAAGAATCCTTAGGATTTTCTATATACAAGATTATGTCCTCTGCAAACATTTCTTTCTTTCTTTCTTTCTTTTTTCTTTCTTTCTTTCTTTTTAATATATTTTATTGATTATGCTATCACAGTTGTCCCATTTCTCTCCCATCATTCCCCTCCATCCTGCATACCCCCTCCCACCCACATTGCCCCCTTTAGTTCATGTCCATGTGTCATAAGTTCTTTAGCTTCTACATTTCCCACACTAATCTTGCCCTCCCCCTGTCTATTTTCTACCCACCATCTATGCTACTTATTCTCTGTACCTTTTCCCCTTCTCTCCTCCCACTCCCCTGTTGCTAACCCTCCATATGATCTCCATTTCTGTGGTTCTGTTCCTGTTCTAGCTGTTTGCTTTTGTTTTAGGTGTGGTTGTTACTATCTGTGAGTTTGCTGACTTTTCACTGTCATATTTTTTATCTTCTTTTTCTTAGATAAGTCCCTTTAACATTTCATAGAATAAGGGCTTGGTGATGATGAACTCCTTGAACTTGACCTTATCTGAGAAGCACTTTAGCTTCCTTTCCATTCTAAATGACAGCTTTGCTGGATAGAGCAATTTTGGATGTAGGTCCCTGCCTTTCAAGCCTTCAAATACTTCTTTCCAGCCCCTTCTTGCCTGGAAGGTCTCTTTTGAGAAATCAGCTGACAGTCTGATGGGAACTCCTTTGGAGGTGACTGTCCCCTTATCCCTTGCTGCTTCTAGAATTCTCTTCTTCATTTGAATCTTGGCTAATGTAATTATGATGTGCCTTGGCGTGTTCCTCCTTGGGTCCAACTTCTTTGGGACTCTCAGCTTCCTGGACTTCCTGGAAGTCTATTTCCTTTGCCAGATTGGGGAAGTTCTCCTTTATTATTTGTTCAAATAAGTTTTCCACTTGTTGCTCTTCTTCCCCTTCTGGCACCCCTATAATTCGGATGTTGGGACGTTTAAAGATGTCCCGGAGGTTCCTAAGCCTCTCCTCATTTGTTTTGAATTCTTGTTTCTTCCTTGTTTTCTGTTTGCTTGTTTGTTTCTTCCTTCTGGTCCACTCCATTGATTTGAGTCCCAGTTTTCCTCTCATCTTTATTGGTTCCCCATGTGTCTTCCTTCATTTCACGTATTGTAGCCTGCGTTTTTTCATCTAATTTGTGAGCAAAATCAACCAATTCCGTGAGCATCCTGATGACCAGTGCTTTGAACTGTGCATCCGAAGGGTTGGCTATCTCTTCCTTGCTTAGAGGAATTGTCTCTGGGGCTCTGATTTGTTCTCCGTTTTGAGCCATTTTTGGTGTTTTTTATTTGTTTTTTTTTTTGTTTTGGTTTTGGTCTGGTCGAGGCTGTTACGTAGTGAGGAGTGGAGCCTTAGGTGTTCCCCAGTGTGGGGCAGCCCCATCGCTGGGTTGTGACGCTGTACATGGGGGTGGGGTCTGAGAGGGAACTATGGCGCCTGCTCCTCTCTCTCTTGAGTTCCCATCCTTTCTGCCACTTCCCCTTCACCTGGATTATCTGTGCGCGTGAATGTGGGACCACTTGGTCAGCCAGCCACCTTGCGCGGCCTCACTGGGTCTGCACAGTTGCCCCCCCCCTTGCGACAGCCGCCGCCTGTGGGCCTGCCAGCTGCCTGCACACTTGGGAACCGCCAGCCACTGCTGCCTGTGGGCCCGGGTCCACACCTCCACTTTTTCCTGCCTCGACCCCGCCCCTCTTACCAGTCTGGGTGAATGGTTGTTGGACTTCCTTACAGTTCAATGTTCCATTAGCTCTGGTTGTTTTCTTGTTTCTAAATATTTGTTGTCCTTAATTTTGGTTGTGAGAGGAGGCACAGTGTGCCCACCTACGCCTCCATCTTGGCCAGAAGTCCTGCAAACATTTCTAATCTAGATGCCTTTTAGTTCACTTCATTGCCTAATTGTCCTCCCAGAACTTCAGTACAACATTGAATAGAAGTCACAAGAGCAGACATTCTTGTCTTGTTCCTGATCTTAGGGAAAAAACTTTCAGTCTTTCATCATTAAGTATGACGCTAGCTGTGGGGTTTTAATGGATGCCCTTTATCCTACAGAAGTAGTTCTCTTCTGATCCAGATTGGTTAAGTGTTTTTTTACAGGAAGTGGTTTTGGGTATTGTCATTTTATTTTTGTATCTACTGAGATGATCATGTGGTTTTTGCTCTGTATTCTATTAATACATTAATTCATTTTCATATTTTAAACCTACTTTGCATTCCTATTAAGCCCCATTTGATCATAGTCTATGTATTAGATTTTCAAGTATTTTGTTGAGGATTTTTGTGTCCATATTCATAAGAGATACTGGTCTGTAGTTTTCTTGTGTTTTTGTGTAGTTTTAGTCTCAAGGTAATACAAACAAGTTGGGGAGTAGGTTCTCTCCTGTTTTTTGAAAGAGTTTGTAAAGAGGTGTAAATTCTTCTATAACTATTTGTAGAATTAACTAGTGAAACTATCTGGATCAGGCCTTTTCTCTGTGGGTAGTTTGCTACATGTGATTTTTAAGCACTTGAAATAAAAGAAATGAAACTTAATTTTATTTAATATGTTTGTTAAGTTAAATATAATAAGCCACAGATAGCTATTGTTTACTGTATTGGACAGAACAGGTCTGGAAGACTGGTTCTCAACAGGATGGCACTGCCCCCTATGGTCATTTTGGAAGTCCATGGGTGTTTTGAAACTCACTGTGAATGGGGGCAGTGCCCTTAGTGTGTGAGGGCCAAGCCATCCTGCCATGTGCATTCTCCTATATGAAGAGTAACTTTCTTACGCCTGAGTGGATTTGCAGTGTCCCCCCTGCCCAGATATTTTACAAAATGGACTAAGAATCTAACTTCACTTTAGGTGTGAGCCCAAAGTATATCTTGCTTGGTTTAATATGTACTGAATTTTCCAGGAATTCAACTCTCATGTACACTGAGGGAAGACTATTTTTGAATTGTTTGGATCTTTCCCAAGAGTTGTTCACTCTATATGGAAAATCTCCACACTGAAGGCAACACCCATAGCAAACCACATTGTTTTCTGGCTGCATTGTAGCTACCTTGTTGATTGTGATTCTAGCTATACAGTTGTCTCCACCCCTTATCCACAGAGGATGCTTCCAAGACCCCTACTGGATGCCTGAAACTGGATAGTACTAAACCCTATATATTCTATGTTTTTGCTATACATACATACCTAAGATAAGTTTAATTTATTTATTAAACACAGTAAAAAATTAACAACTAATAATGAAATAGAACAATTATAACAATATACTCTAATAAAAGTTATGTGAATATGGACTCTCAAAAATCTTATTGTACTTTTTTCTTTTTAAAATATATTTCATTAATTATGCTACTACAGTTGTCCTATTTTCCACCCCTTTATTCCTCTCCACCCCATACTACCCCTCCCACCCACATCCCCTGCCCTTAGTTTATGTCCATAGGTCATACATATAAGTTTTTTGGCTTCTACATTTCCTATACTATTCTTTACCTCCCCCTGTCTATTTTGTACCTACCATCTATGCTACTTATTTTCTGTACCATTACTCCCCATCCTCTCCCCACCCCCTCCCTACGGATAACCCTCCATGTGATCTCCATTTCTGTGATTCTGTTCCTGTTTAGTTCTTTGATTAGTTTGTTTTGTTGTTGTTGTTGTTGTCATTTTTGTTTTAGGTTCGGTTATTGATAGCTGTGAGTTTGTTGTCATTTCACTGTTCATAGTTTTTGATCTTCTTTTTCTTAGATAAGTCCCTTTAACATTTCATATAATAAGGGCCTGGTGATGATGAATTCCTTTAATTTGACTTTATCTGGGAAGCACTTTCTCTGCCCTTCCATTCTAAATGATAGCTTTGCTGGATAGAGTAATCTTGGATGTAGGTCCTTGCCTTTCATGCCTTGGAATACTTCTTTCCAGCTCCTCCTTGCTTGCAAGGTTTCTTTTGGGAAATCAGCTGCTTGTCTTATGGGAACTCCTTTGTAGGTAAGTCCTGTTCTTTTACTTCTTTTAAGATTCTCTCCTTATCCTTAATTTTGGGTAATACAATTATGATATGCCTTGCCGTGTGCTTCCTTTTTCCCCAATTTCTTTGGGACTCTCTGAGCTTCCTGGACTTCCTGGAAGTCTATTTCCTTTGCCAGATTGGGGAAGTTCTCTTTTATTATTTTTTCAAGTAAGTTTTTAATTTCTTGCTCTTCCTCTTCTCCTTCTGGCATCCCTGTGATTCAGATATTGGAATGTTTAAAGTTGTCCCAGCGGTTCCTAAGCCTCTCCTCATATTTTTGAATTCTTGTTTCTTCATTCTTTTCTGGTTGAATGTTTATTTCTTCCTTTTATTCCAAGCTGTTGATGTGAGTACCAGTTTCCTTCCTATCACTGTTGGTTTCCTGTCCATCTTCCTTTATTTCACTTTGCATAGCCTTCACTCTTTCCTCTATTTTGCAACCATACTCAACCATATCTGTGAGCATCCTGATTATCAGTGTTTTGAACTATGCATCTGATAGGTTGGCTATCTCTTTATCACTTAGTTGTATATTTTCTGGAGCTTTGATCTATTCTTCCATTTGGGCCACTTTTTTTTTTTTTTTTTTTTTTTGGCTCTGAGAACCTGTTACGTAGTGAGGAGCAGAGCCTTAAGCATTCGCCAGGATGGGGCAGTGCCTGTGTTGTAGTGCTGTATGTGGGGGAGGGGTTCAAAAGGGAACAAAGCCATTTGCTCAGCTCTCAACCGGCTTTCAGTCACTTCCCCTGCTACCCACAAGGAAATTGGGCCCTTCTGCTACTGATTCCCAGGTGAGTGGGTTTGTGTACATTCTAGGACCCTGTGGGTCTCTCCAACAAACTCTCCTGTGAGGCTAGGAGTTTCTCCTGCCACCATAACCCCCACAGGTTTTTTCAGCCAGAGGTTTTGAGGCTTTATTTTCCCACACTGGAACCCTGTGTCACAGTCCATCTTGCTTCCCAGTTGTTCCTCCCGGTTTATCTGCATGAAAATATGGGACTGCCTGGTCTGCCAGCTGCCACCTTGCCCACCCAGGTCCTCCAGCCGCCACCTGGCCTCAAGTCCTCCCTGACCCTGCTGCCTGTCTCCGCCCCTCCTACTTGTCTGAATGAATGTCTCTTCTTTAACTCCTGGGTTGTCGGACTTCCATACAATCCAATTTTCTGGAAGTTCTGGTTGGTTTTTGTTTTTAAATTTGTTGTTCTTCTTTTGGTTGTTCAAGGAGGCACATCGTATCTACCTATGCCTCCATCTTGGCTGGAAGTCCTACTGTACTCACTTTTCACTCAAAGGAAGCACTTTGTAGCTTCTCTGTGCCATATCCAAATTGCCAGCATCACTACTCTGGCACCTTGGGGTCACTATTAAGTAAAATAAGGATCACAAACACAAGCACTGTGATACTTCAACAGTCAATCTGATAACCAAGACAGCTGCTAAGTGACTAACAAGTGAATAACACATACAGCACAGGATGCTGCACAAAAGCATAATTCAAGTTCCCACAGAACAGAGAGGGATAACATAAGTTTTTACCATGCTACTCAGAAAGGCATGCAATTTAAAATTTATGAATTATTTCTGAAATTTTCTATTTAATATTTTTGGACCAGGATTGACCATGAGTAACTGAAATCATGGAAAGTGAAACCATAGATAAGAGGAGACTACTGTATATTAAAAATGCTAAATATATGTACAGGGTGGAGCAAACGTATGTTTATAGTTTTGAGTATGTGAAACAGTTTATTCTTGTAGTATTATTTATTAATTATTGAACTGTTTTTCCATATGAACAACTATAAACCTTCTTTTGCCCTATCCTGCATATACATACCTATTTCAAAATGTCAAATATAAAGAACAAAGTCCAACATATTTTCATATTATAATTGTCTTCTCATAAATCAAAACTATGTCATTACAAGTAGGTGCAAATCTGACTTCTTTATATTTTCTAGGGCAGGGATACCCAGCCTCTGGGCCATGGACCAGCACCAGTCCAGGCCTGTTAGGAAGTGGGCCACACAGCAGGAGGTGAGCTTGCATGTGATGCTCTTGAATCATCCCCCCCCCCCCATGTCCATGAAAAAATTATCTTTCCCTAAACTGGTCCCTGGTGCCAAAAGGTTGGGGACTGCTGTTCTAGGGAAATAATGTCTCAGCAATTATATACTTAAATATATATTTTTCATTTTAAAATTTTCCTTTTTTCCTTCACAAATACACTTAAAGCATGGCAGTATTTACTGAAGCTGAATTTATACTTATCCTATGGCCCACCTATTCTACCCAAGAGGATAAGTAGTCACATCCACAAAAGGCCTGTAAAAAAATATTGACATAAGGTTTATTCATAATAGCACTAGACTAGAAACAACCCAAAAAGAGAATTAATACATTGCGGCATAGTCACACAATTGTAGACCATTCAGCAATCAAAAAAGAAGTGACCACAAGTACATGTAATAACATAGATGAATCTCATAGGCTTCTGAAACAAGCCAGACACGCACAAAAAAAAGACATAATTCTATTTACATGAAGCTCAAGAACAGGCAAAACTAGTAGATAGTGGTAGAAGTCAAAACAGTTGGTGTACTTAGCTGTATGCACGTTATCTTTCAATAATAAGAAGAAGAACAACACATTGAAAACATACTATGTGATGCATTGAGGGGGATTCTAGGATGTATAAGAAGATACTATCCTGTCTTCATGGAGCTCAGGGCAATTTGGGAAAATAAAACATACACAAAATAAAATAGTATGTGTCAGAAATTATATTATCTATGAATTCCATAGTGTTTCAAGGTACTTGTTTTTAAAATGAAGCATTGGGTCTTCCAAAGCTGAGACCTCAGTAGCTAGAGTTGAGTGAATAAGGAAGAGCATGGTACCTAGGATTTAGTCCTAGAGAGGAGTCCTAATGATACCCCTATCGCTTCCCCCATGCCCCAGTCTCTGCCGCCTCTCAGTCCACTCCCCTTCCACAAATTAGAATACATCCTGCTATGGTCAACATTAGAAAATAAGACAATACATCCAGAAAAATCTTTTTTGGATGTTGCCTCTAAATTAGAGGACCTAGTTTCAGTCACCAGCTTAGCCATCACCTGCCCTTTCAGAGTCTTGGTTTTCTCATCTGTAAAGTGAGGTTAGTAATAACTGCTTTCCCTGTGTACCTAAAGTTTATCGTGAGTTTCAAATGCCTTTACGCATTTGAAGTTGCTCTTCAAATGCCAGCAATGCTGCTTGCTGGATGCACTGTCATAGGCGCTTGGAGAGAAGTGATCTGCTAAGGGAAACGTGACGCAGAGGTGAAGCGGAGACAGCAGACTCGTCAAAGCTCCTTCAAGGTGTGCTTGCTGCTCTGGGAGCGTTAGGGGCCCCATCAAAATCTTGATGTTGATGAAACTCACCCTTTCCAAACACCTATGTTTTGCTTTTTCCAGCCAGTGCTGAGCCATGGGCATCTCTGAAAACAACTGGCACAAGTGCCACAAGACTGGGCGTGAGAGAGAGCCCTACCATAAGAAGCAACAATGTGAGCTGGGCGTCTGCGGCCAACACTAAGATTGACCCTAGCCACATACACATAGTCTGCAGGTGAGGAAGCAACAAGAAGTGCTGAGCCTTGAGGCTAGACGTGGGCAAATTCTCCTGGGGCTCTGAGTGCTGTACACACTAGACAGGGATCATTGATGTCGTATGCGATGCATCTGATAATGAACTGGCCCACACCAAGACTGTAGTAAACAACTGCATCGCGCTAATTGACAGCACATCTCACTGACATCGGTCCGAGTTGCACAAGGCACTACTGCCCCTGGGCTGCAAGACAGAGGCCAACCTGACTCCTGAGGAGGAGGAGATTTTAAACAAAAACAATTTTTAAAAAATGTCAGAAGAAATGTGATGAAAGGAAAGAGAATGGCAAAGTCAGCAGTCTTCCCGAGGAGCAGCTTCAGCCGTTAAGCTTCTTGCATGCTTCACTTCAAGACCAGGCCAGTGTGGCTGAGCAGGTGGCTGAGCAGGTGGCTGAGGAGGTACTAGAGAGCAAGGAGCTAGAGTTCTAGCTGAGGAAAATCAAGACCCAGAAAGTCAAACAAATCCACCCCCCACCTTAGCTCATGTATAAAGGTGTTTATTCTTTAAAAAACACACACACGCCATTTTCTGCTTGGCTCCAGTTACACAGCTAGTTATGCTCATGAAGGAAGAAATTCTATGGTTTTCTTTACCCTGCTGCCCTCATTCCCATCCATCCTACTCACAACACCATGTGTCAACTCAAAAATGTTTAGGGTCTAGCTCTTAAAGACCAAAGGTCTCAGTAATTTACATGGCTTTAAAATAATGTTTGGGTGCGAATACAGGCTAGCAATGTAAACTTGGGTGAGTCACCTGACTTCCTAGGATGTCAATATCCTTTTTTCTAAAGTCAGGGCAATAATATCTGCCTTACAGGATTGTTTCTTACAGGATTGTTGTAAAGGTTTTTTAAAATTCCATTTATTGATTTTGAGAGAGAGAGAGAGACATCAATTTGTTGTTCCACTTATTTATGCATTCGTTAGTTGATTCTTGTATGCGCCCTGACAGGTGATCAAACCCACAACGTTGGTGTATCAGAGTGATGCTCTAACCAACTGATCTTCCTGGCCAGGGCTGTTGTAAAGATTTAAAAGAGGAACTCGTCAATAAGAGTCTGAGGAGATACATTTTATGGTTCGTAACGGTACAATATCTTATACAATTCTTGTACAAATCAGTACTATTGATTTCAGGCATCCAGTGGGGGAGGGTCATATGCATTATGGAATGCATTGCAAGATATATGAATAATGAAATGAGAGGACAGCAGCACAAAGTATGTTATGATTTGTGTATGAAAAAGGGTGGGGATACATATATTCTGTCTCTATAAATATATTGATAGATCTGTTTCTACATATAGATATAGATACATAAAAGGACATAGTATGTGTGTATGTGTATGTGTATGTATAATATATAGATAAGGATAGATAGATAGATAGATAGATAGATATCAGATATTTACATATAGTATATCTTATTTGGGATATCTGTACACAATAGTGTCCCCCTTTATCCAGTTTCAGTTACCCGCAGTCAACTCTGGTCCAAGAATATTAAATGGAAAATTCCAGAAATAATAAGTTTTAAATTACACACTGTTCTTAGTAGCATGATGAAATCCTGTGCCGTCCTGCTCCATCTCACCTGGAAACTATCTAAACTGTATACACTACCCACGTGTTAGTCAGTAGCCAACTAGATTATCAGATCTACTGCCTATCGCAGTGGTTGTGTTCAAGAAATCCTTCTTTTTTTAAGGCCCACCTGAGGACATTGATTCTTTGCCTTTAGAGAGAGAGGAAGGGAGAGGGAGAGACATTGATGTGAGAGAGAAACATCAATCGGTCGCCTCACATGCCTGGACCTGGGATCTTCTATGCCCAGACTGGGGATCGAACCAGCAACCCAGGCATGTGCCCTGACCAGGACTGGAACTTGCAACCTTTCAGTTATGGGATGATGATCCAACCAACTGAGCCACATCAGCCAGGGTGTGTCCAAGTAATCTTTATAGTAGCCTAAGGCTATATCACAATGCCCACATAGTCATTCACTCACTTCATCTCATTGCATAGGTGCTGAATCATCTCACATCACCACAAAAAAAAGGGTGATTACAGTACAGTAAGGTTTTGGAGAGAAATGGAGCACATTCACATAACTTTTATTACAGTATATTGTTATACAATTGTTCTATTTTTTTAATGTTTTATTGTACATCTCTTACTATGCCTAATTTATAAATTAAATTTTATCATAGATATCTATGTATAACAAAACAAATGTGTGTGTGTGAGCATATACAGGATCTGGCACAAATAATACCTTTATATTACAAAATCTTTTATTACAAAATCATAAGCATGTAATTCTGTAGCGTAACAATATCACACTCAAGCACACCATATGACATTTTAGGTGAAATGTTCAAATCAAAACTATAAATTATTACACCCATATTATTACCACACCAACCACACTCAAGCAGGTCTGCCAGACCCTGTATACATGGTTCAGTACTATTGATGTCAGGCATCCAATGGAGGGTCTTGGAATGTACCCCCGGTGGATAAGGGGGGATATAGTCTATATAATCCTTATATATACATACATACGTGTATCTATATCCTTTTATGTACCTACATCTATATAGAGAGACATCTGGAAGATTATACTATAAATTGACCGTTGTGTTTGCCTCTGGGGAGAGAAGCTGAGGAACTGGCAGGGGTAGGAAGATTTTCCCCCTGTATGTTCTTCTGTATTATTTACATTTTGTGATCATCTACACAGATTATTTTACAATAAAGAGATCATCATGTGAAACGTCTGGCACATGCTAGGTGCTTTAAGATCTTTTTGGATGTATAGTGAACCTTGTTCATTAAGACCTCCATTTACCTAGGATGTCCCAAGTGAGGCAGGAGATATAACGGGAGGGAGGAAGTCCTGAGACACTGCTGTTGTCATCAGTCAGCATCCTGATTTGCAAGAATCACCTTGTGACACCTGGCAAGGAGCCATGCTTGTGCATGAGAAGCTTCAGTTGACTACTGTTTCACCTTTGACTCATTATAATAAATTAGCACTGTGGTTTCCTCTCCACCCGCACCCCCACCCCTGGTATGGGAAATCAAGGAGAATTATGGGACCCAATAAAGCCTGCATCCTTCAGCAGAAGGGAGCCATTCTCTGGTCAGAGGTGGCACACTCCTGTATTTTGGGAAGTGTACTTTTCTTAATAAATCTAGCTTTCTTTGCTTATCCCTGTTTATGTAGTCTGTTCAATTCTTTGTTTGCAACCACCAAGAGGCTGGACCCCATCTCCATCTGCAACACAAGTGTATATTTATCCTCATCCAAGGACATGTTTTCATCGCTTTTTTTAGAGAGAGAGGAGAGAAGAAGAGAAAGTGAAAATATGGATGCTAGAGAGAAGCACCAATTGGTTGCCTCCTGTATGGGGGAATGAAACCACAACCTAAGTATGTGTCCTGATCAGAAATAAAACCTGCAACCTTTCAGTTATGGGATGATGCTCCAACCCACTAAACCACACTGGCCAGGGCTCAAATGTATTTTTAATTTTAGTTTTAAGAAAATAAGCTGGCCCTGGCTGGATAGCTTAGTTGGTTAGAGCATCATCCTAAAATACAAGATTGTGGGTTCAATCTCCAGTTAGGGCACATACAGAAAGCAATCAATGCATAAATAAGTGGAGCGACGAGTAGATGTTTCTCTCCCCCCCTCTCATCAAGAATAAATTTAAAAATTTTTAATAAATAAAAGTAAAAAATGAGCCACAACAAATGTAGTACCACATTAAGTTTTGACAATCCTAGGTGGATTATGTATACATTGCTGTTCATTAAAATTGTCTTTGTTCTTGTCTCTTTATGTGAAATCTTTCATAATGAAAAAATAAAATTTAAAAAGATTGCTGGAGCCCTGGCTGGTGTTGCTCAGTGGATTGAGTGCAGGCCTGCAAACCAAAGGGTTGCTGGTTCGATTCCCAGCCAGGGCAAATGCCTGGGTTGTGGGCCAGGTCCTGGTCCTCATTGCGGGGTGTGTGAGAGGCAACTGATCAGTGTATCTCTCTTCCCCCCACTTCCCCTCTCTCTAAAAATAAATAAATAAAATCTTTTAAAAAAAGAAAAGATTACTGGATAGTGGGATTTCCAGTGAAGATAGAGGAGTAGGTAGACATGCTTTGCCTCCTTGTGCAATCACAGAGAGAATTACAACTATTTATCAAAAGAACCATCAGAAAATCAAGGCATATGAAAGTCCCAAAACCAAGGATTTAAAGAAGCGACATTCATCCAGACAGGTAGAAGGGGTGCAGTTACAGACATGGGCAGAGAGGTTGGAGGAACCATGTGGTGCACAGAGGTGGTGGCAGCAGAACAGGCAGTCCCGCATTCATGTGTGGTGGGTAAAAATTGGGAGGGACACCTTGGGAGCAAGTGATTTCAGCCCTAGGCCAGACCACACAGCCCAGTGTTCCAGCACTGGGAAGATAAATCCCCATAACTTATGGCTGTAAAAACCAGTGGGGGTTGGGGCAGCATTAGAAACTGACGGATTTTGAGGAGAGTACATTTAAAGGACCTGCATGGACCCAGAACATAGGCAAACCCACCCACTCTGGGATTCACCACCAGGGCAACAGCTGGAAGGATGCCAGTTGCATACAGGAAGTGGGTGATGTGACTGGGAATGGGGTGAATGCCAGGCAAACCTCCAGAAGCCAGGCAGCAGCACTGTCCCCTCTCAAGCCCTCCCTCCCCCAACACAGATCCACAAAGCGGTGAAGCAGGTTGCCTTGCCCTGGCAATTACCTAAGACTCTGCCCCACACAATTTATAGGTGCCTTTTCTAAGACAGGGATTCAAAGAAGCTCTACCTAATACACAGAAACAAGCACAGGGAGGCTGCTAAATTGAGGAGACAAAAAAAAAAATATGGACTAAATGAAAGAACAGAACAAAACCCCAGAAAAGGAACTAAATGAAATGGCAATAACCAACCTATCAGATGCAGGGTTCAAAACACTGGTGTTCAGGGTGCTCAAAGAACTCATTGAGTATAGCAAAAACATAAGGGAAAAGATGAAGTTTACACTAAGTAAAGTAAAGAAAAATCTACAGGGAACCAATGGTGGAGAGGATGAAGCCTAGAATCAAATCAATGATTTGGAACATAAGGAAGGAGAAAGCATTCAATCAGAACAGCAGGAAGGAAAAAGAATTAAAAAAATATATATGGATAGGTTCAGGAACCTCTGGAACATTTCCAAACGTGCCAACATCCAAATCATTGGGGTGCCAGAAGAAGATGAAGAGCAAGAAATAGAAAACTTATTTGAAAACATAATGAAAGAATACTTTCTTAATTTGGTGAAGGAAATAGACATACAAGTCCATGAAGCACACAGAATCCCAAACAAGTTGGACCCAAAGAAGAACACACTAAGGCACATCATAATTGAAATGCCAAAGGTTAAAGATAAAGAGAGAATCTTAAAAGCAGCAAGAGAAAAGCAGAGAGTTACCTACAAACGAGTTCCCATAAGACTAGCAGTGGATTTCTCCAAAGCTTTGCAGGCAAGAAGGAACTGGCAAGAAGTACTCAAAGCGATGAAAAGCAAGGATCTACACTAGATTACGCTATCCAGCAAAACTATCATTTAGAATGGAAGGGCAGATGAAGTGCTTCCCAGGTAAGGTAAAGCTAAAGGAGTTCATCATCACCAAGCCATTACATGAAATGTTAAAGGGACTTATTTAAGAAAAAGAAAAAGATCAAAACTATGAACTTTAAAAGGGCAAATAATTCACAACTATTAACTGAATCTAATATCACAAATAAGCAAACAACCAGAACAGGAACAGAATCATACACATGGAGATCATTTGGAGGGTTATCAGCTGGTAGCGGGAAAGAGGAGAATGGGGAAAAGGTGCAGGGATTAAGAAGAATAATTGGTAGGTACCAAATAGACAGGGGGAGGTTAAGAATAGTATAGGAAATGGAGAATCCAAAGAACTCACATGCACAACACATGAACATAAACTAAGCGGAGGGATTGCTGGAGGGCAGGGGAGTACCAGGCAGAGGGGTTAAAGAGGGAGGAAATTGGGATAAGTGTAATAGCATAATCAATAAAATATACTTCTTAAAAAGCATGTTGGAGGGGGACACTAAAAGGGAGGAATGGGCTTGGGTAGGGGAGGTCTGGTCATGTTTCTTGATGCGGTTACTGGTTACATGGGTGTGCTTGCTTTGTGACAACTCATCAAGCTGTGTACTTATGATCTTATGGTCTATCACTCATCTATATTACACTTTAATAAAAAGTTTACTTAAAAGCCCCTTTTCTATTAAATTGAAATTTTTCAGAATGACTTAGTAAAGGATTAGTAATGAATAGAGAATTTGATATGATTTTTCCTTTGCAAATGATGGGGGTCTAGAGAGTAACAGGAAACCACTCTAAATTAGTAGCTTTTCTTTAGTATGAATTTACAGTTTATGTTCAGTGATGTTGATCTTCTCACTCAACCTGCTTTACCCTTTATCTTCTGCTCCCTTGGCAATTTCAGTCATTCCATGTCTGTATTTCAAGGTGAAGAGGTTGATGTCAGAATCAAGTCAGGATCTGAAGGGAGAGAGGTAGGGAGGAAAGGAAAGAAACGGGAGAGGAGAAAGGGGAGGAAGGAGAACAGGAGTTTACAGGCCAGGATGTGTGGAAAGGCCCTGCCGCATTCTAGCCCCAATACACCAGCCACTGAATGTGCCCTGAGCTTTCTTGTTCCCAGGATTTTGCTCATACTGTTTGCTCTGCCTAAAGCAGCCACCTTCTTTCCCCTCAACCTGTTAACTCCCATCTTTCCTTCAGGGGAGCATTATGCCTCCAATGCTAAACACAGGCCCAGACATGCTGAATGGGATGAAATCACCTCAAAAAATGTAAAACAGGTCCTGTGCTGCCAACACCCCTACTGATGGTTTCTCCAACCCACCTGGATTTACATCCGCAGGCCTGCAAGGACCTGTATGATCAAGTTTTCTCTACTTCTACACTATTAGTGTCTTGCTCATTTTCCTGGTACCACACTGGCCTTCTCTTTATTTCTAGAACCTGGCCCAGCTCATTTCTGCTTGAGGGCCTTCACACTTGCTGCTCCCCTTCCCTAGAAGAGCAGTTGGGATTATTCTTTCCCTAGGTGACCTTTTGTATGGCTCTGTCCTTCCTGCCATTTGCATCTCAGCTCAGATGTCACCTTTTCAGAGACCCTGACATTTATATAGAAAAGAGTCTTCCTGTATAACCCGTCACTTTAATACCTTTATGGTGCTTATTACAATCTGGAATTATCTGTTTACTTGTTAATGGAAGCCAGGTCACTATAATATAAATTCCTTGAGAAATTAGGGAATTTTTCTGTTTTGTTCACTGCTGTATCTAGTACGTAGGACACTGCTGGTTCATAATAAATGCTCAGGAAACAAATACTTGTGGAATATTGAATGAATATTAATTATTTACTATGTTTATTTTGTGCCAGCCACTGTCCTAAATGGTTCACATACACTAAATCATTTAATTCTCATAAACCCTATGAAGTAGATGTTATTATTGTCACTTCGTACCTTGGGTAGACTGAAGCATAGAGAGGTTAGCAAATTTGCTTAAATTTACATACCTACAAGTGGCCGAGCTGGAATTTGAATCAAAAGTCTAACTGACGCAAAGTTTGCTCTAAGCCTAGTTCCAAAACGTAGCAATTCATCGGCACACGTGCGACCTTTAAAGAAGTAAACTCTTGGCCCTGAGGTTTGCTATTCCGCAGGCGAAGGCTGACGCTCGGTATCCGAATAACAAAAGATGAGGATCAGGCGCCGTGGGATCAGGGAATCTAGAGGCACTGTCGTTCTCTACAAGGTTACATCAGGCCAGTGTTTGACACTTGTGCGGCGCGAAGGCCACTGGGAGTTGTAGTTGCCTGGTATACTTGTCAAAGCCGGAGGTGACGTTAAATGCCGCCGCCTTTCCTCTCCGAGTTTCCGCCGTTTGGTGGTGTGACTCGCAGCCCCAGCTGGTACGGGTGTCTTGGGCCGCGTGTTTCGAGTAGGAGGGCTTGGGTCGGAGTACGTTAGGGGGTGGTGATGGGTGACGTTCGGGCGGCGGTGGCTCGACCCCCTTCTCGTGGCGCTTTACCCTGGTTCTCCCGCAGATCCGACCCAGCCTGTCGTAGCTTCTCAACGCCGTCGCCATGTCGCGGTTTTTCACCACTGGTTCGGACAGCGAGTCTGAGTCATCCCTGTCCGGGGAGGAGCTCGTCACCAAACCTGTCGGGGGTAACTACGGCAAACAGTGAGTTGGAGGGCCTGCGTCGTGGTGACCACTCGCGGAGTGCGGGGTTCGGCAGGCTTGGGAAGAGGAGAGGGAGAATAGAGTTGGGGCGGCCGTGAGGTTCTCAAGGAGGGGGCGAAGGCGGGTTCTGAGGATGCCGAGAGTTTAAGGGACCGGAACAGTGTTGCAAGGACAACCTTCACGCTTCGGGTTCTGTGGACTGTGGGAGTCCACCCTCCGGGTACCAGGGATTGATTCTCAGAGGTTTCCCACTGGCTGGGTCTGTTGCATCAGCTTCCTAACTGGCCTGCTTGTCCGTAGCTTTTGTACAACCCCAGCCTCCTCTCCTCCTCATGGCATCGGACGCCAAAAGTCATAATTATTCTTACCACCAAAAAATTCCCCTCGTAAAGTGCTCGCTTGATATCTGGGCACTCCTTAGTGTGGCTCCGAAGCCGAGCCACCTGACTCTGCGGGCAAGTTCTTAAACATCGGTTTATCTCCATTTAAAACACCCTTCCTCACTCTGCAAATTAAAATTCTTTTCACCCTTTGAAACAGTGGGATGTTGTTTCTCAAACTTCTGTCATATATGTGGCATCATCATTTTTGCTGTACGAGCCTGTCTACTGTTTAAATATATATGTATACATACATAAATACCCATATGAATATGATTTCATACACTGCTGTAAGTGGAATACCAACATCACTTGCCATAAAATAGAAAATAATTGATTGCTTACTTTGGTAGCACATACACTAAAATTGGAACAATACAGAGATTAGCATGGCCCAAAGTCTAGGTCATGGGAGCATGGATGACAAAAAAAGAAAACACTTCGGAAAATTAATAAGATAGAAAGAAGAGAGCTGTTGACAGCTGAACGCTGTCTGTGGTCTGGTTTCTCATTATTAAAGAAAAACACTGGCATGGAAGTGTTAAAGCCACTAAGTCTTTTTTCTTTTTTTTTTCTCCTTGGCCCCAGTGGGACACATTGTTTTCCAGGACCTAGTTCAGGTTTCTTCTTGAACACTTCCCATTCATTCTAGCCAAATTACCCCGGATCTCACCGTTTAATACTTTTTAGCGACTGTCTTCACATAATTAGTTTTGCGATATAATAAACACACACCTTTGTTTACTTTTGAGAGGATGGAGATCTTTGCGTATGTTACAACATTTGACAAGAGACTTTACTTGAAGTAAGCTTAAAAGATTGAATCGTATATTTTATAATGAGGCTATGAAGAGGAAGGCTCAGAGGATGAGTCCAGTGGGAACATCCTGAGTTACTCAGTTTTACCTGGCCCATCTGAAAAGAAAAATAGAGATCATTTGGAACTAGGAAGGGAGGTTAATGGTTTCTGTTCCTTCAGGCCATTGTTGTTGAGTGAAGATGAAGAAGATACCAAGAGAGTGGTTCGAAGCGCCAAAGACAAGAGGTGAGGTCATGGGGAACCTGTGTGGTGAGGAGTCTGGAGCAGTGGCAGACTCTATGGTTGTTGATAGTGGGCCTGTTCAATATGCTCTTGGGCTCCCAACCCAGGTTTGAGGAGTTGACCAATCTTATCCGGACCATCCGTAATGCCATGAAGATTCGGGATGTCACCAAGTGCCTGGAAGAGTTTGAGCTCCTGGGAAAAGCATATGGGAAGGCTAAAAGCATTGTGGACAAGGAAGGTGTCCCCCGTTTCTACATCCGCATTCTAGCTGATTTGGAGGACTATCTTAATGAGGTGTGGCTCCTGTGGGTAAGGGCGGGTGGTCCAGGAGGGGATTGTGGGCCTGGGGCCTGCTTCTGACCCTTTTGCGGGGATCGTATCTTCTCTGGATTGTTTGCCTCACATACAGTGGCTCCCAGAACACAAGGAATTGGGAGATAAGCAAAAAGAGGGACCTTTTTTCACCAAGAATTTTAATTGTATTTATTTTTATATTACCTCTTATCTGTGGTTTTATACTTTTGGTAGTGATGTGTAAAGGATCTTTAAACAATAACAGGTGTAATTAATAAGTAGTACAGATGGTATGCAGATAGCAAAACTCGAAAATGCTAAATCCTGAAGTTTAGGAAATACTATTTAGTCTCAGATTCCTGATCTTCCTTTCTTCTCTCTTCTTTCCTTTAGCTATGGGAAGATAAGGAAGGAAAGAAGAAGATGAATAAGAACAATGCCAAGGCCTTGAGTACCCTTCGCCAGAAGATCCGAAAATATAACCGAGATTTTGAGTCCCATATTACAAATTATAAGCAGGTGGGGCTGCTAGAGGCAGACTTTTTGAACTGTGGGGACAGTGACCTCATGACTGAGACAAAACATTTGCAGATGGGAGATGTGACTGGAGAAGGAATCATGACAAAACTCTTGGGTGCAGGGGTAGGATGGGGTGGTGGTTTGGCAGGCATCCTTAATTACCCTTTAATTTCCCTCTTTCCAGAACCCGGAACAGTCTGCAGATGAAGATGCTGAGAAGAATGAGGAGGATTCAGAAGGTAAGAGAGGGTAGCCTAATTATAAACAGTAAGGAAGTGTAAAGTTAGTGGTTCCCTTGTCCTGCTTTCTTGGTGGTTCTTCAGCCTTGTTCTTCCTTCCAGGCTCTTCAGATGGGGATGAGGACGGAGTCAGTGCTGCATCTTTCTTGAAGAAAAAATCAGAAACTCCTTCTGGGGAGAGTCGCAAGTTCCTCAAAAAGATGGAGGTAAGAGGCAGGGTTACAGTGAGGGGTGATTTATCTCCATGGCCCATTCTTGAGTCCGTGGGGAGAAGAAAAGAGTCACAGACTCTAGAGTTAGGAGGGGTTGGGTTTAACGGAGTCTGATTTGATAATGTGCTTCCTCTTGGATTAGAGCATTGAGTGAACTAGAATCTGGAGAAGTAGATTCTGGGGCAAGTCACCACTGCTCTCTGGTCTTGGTGGTCCCGTCCAGCTCAATGTCCTGATTCCATGAATAACTACTCTTGTTCTGCTCCTGTAAATCCCTGAAATGTGTCAGGGGGAGCAGAGGCACTAGTCAATTTCTCCATCTTTTCCCTTTGTCCTGCTCCCTAAGGATGAAGATGAGGACTCAGAAGACTCAGAAGAAGATGAAGAATGGGACACAGGTTCAACATCTTCGGGCTCCGACTCAGAGGAGGAAGAAGGGAAGCAGACCGTGCTGGCCTCAAGATTCCTTAAAAAGTAAGAAAAGTCGTGGTACCTTGCTACAGTGGGAAGAGTAGGGTGCCTTTCATCATTTTGAAGGTTGTTGCTTCTTCCATGGAGTCCTGTTAGGGTCAAGCATATTAGTGGGTTAAGCTCACAAAGCTGAGGTGTTCTAAGGATAGAATTTGAAGGCTCCAGGGTCAAAATATTTAAACATGACATTATTCAGTGCACGTGGACTGAGTGTAGATCTCACTTTGGTGCCAGTTAGCTGTGCAGTACTGGACACACTGTTTCACCTTTTCAGTCTCTAGTTTCCTCATCTGTAAAATGAGGTGGTACTTGACCCTGCCTCCGAGGATAGCTGCAAGAATACGGGGAGGTGAAGTAGGGAAGTGGCTTAGCCCAGGACTGATGTGGTGAGTTCTCAGTGATGGGAACTCATCACTGAGAACTCCTGTTGCTACTCCTGTCACTATTCCAGAGAACTTACAGGTGTACACCAAGCCTTGCTGAATTACGCTGGGACAGTCACAGAATTGGAAAGGATTTGGATTTGGATTCTGGTCCCAGCTGTTAGTCTTTTAGTAGCTATATAACTTTGGGTACGTTACTTAACTTTCTCAGGTCTCAGTTTGCTCCTTTGAAGTCAAGGTGGTACCCGCCCCTGTGTACGGCACACAAGTCAAATATGAAACTCTGGGAAATACTGCTCTTTTAATGGGCAGGACTACTGCTGCTTTTTCGGTTGCTTTTCTGCTTTTAGAAATTAGGGTTACCCTGCTTCGAGAGGTAGGGAGATCCCTCACAGTAGAGGTGTCCAGACATAAGTGTTTTGTTGAGAAGCTTTTTTTCACTGTGTGGGAACACTAGTTAAGTCTGGGAAGCATTGCGTATCTGATTTTTTTTTTCACTCAGAACATTTCTGGTGTAGGTTTTTTCTCACACCAACCAGTTCTCTAGCTCTCTGAACACCAACTACATGTGTTCAACAATTAGTTTCAGTTCTAATACTAACTACCCACAGTTAGTGCAGCATTCCACAAGTTAAAGGCTCAGTCGCAAAAGACTTGCCCCCGCTTCAGACACCTGCTGCAGGTCCTGAGTTTGACACCTGTACTTCTGACCAACCAGCTATGAATTCAGAGTTCCCACAATCCCTTCCTCAGGTTCAATAATATGCTAGAATTACTCATAGAACTCAGGAAAGCCTTTTTACCAGCCACCAACTAATCGGCTTAACATCAGTAAAAAGAAAAAAAGTGCCCCCCAAAAAGGTCAGTCTGGACAGAGCAATTAGTATCAGAGAACAACTATATTTCTTAATAGGTCCTCTGGAAAACCCTAAAGGTTAGCTGTGGAGCAACTCAACAGGCTGTTTCGGTGTCTGCAGGGGCCCAGTTACCTCTGGCTTATTAGACCAGGTCACACTGTTCCTTTCATAAGAGTTTCTTGGTGTAATATGGCGACAGACCTTGGTAAGTAGTTTGGCAAAATCAGTGCTTAATAGTCTTTGTTTTGGTTACGGTTAACTTTCGGTCATTCTTATAGAGTGTGACTTAGATGGAGGAGTCAGTGGAGGAAAGGAAGTTTGTGGAAGGAAGAAGCCTCAGAGGTAGGAGGTAGCGGCTGGTCGTTCATCTTCTCCCATGTCTGCTGGCAGGGCCCCAGCCACAGAGGAGGACAAGAAGGCCGCTGAGAAGAAACGGGAGGACAAAGCCAAGAAGAAGCACGATAGGAAATCAAAGCGCCTAGATGAGGAGGAGGAGGACAATGAAGGCGGGGAATGGGAAAGGGTTCGAGGTGGAGTGCCCCTCGTTAAGGTGAGAATTTTAGAATTAAAACGAATTGGGAGATAATTTGGGAGGGCATACAGGCGCACTCTGGTTGGGTTGGGAGAAAAGTTAAGGCAAGAGCGGTTCCTGTCGGCTGGCACATGACAGGATATGTGTTGCCTAGGAGAAACCAAAAATGTTTGCCAAGGGAACCGAGATCACTCATGCTGTTGTCATCAAGAAACTGAATGAGATCCTACAGGCACGAGGCAAGAAGGGAACTGACCGGTAAGATTCGTGGGTCTAGATTGTGGGGTTACAGGGTGAAAGCTTTTCCTCTAAGACACAGGGTAGAGATTGATGGAAGATAGTGCTGTTTGGGGAAGATCTGTGTGTAGCTCGGTAGAAGGAATTGTATGCATGGTGGGAGCCGGTCCGTTTTCTGCTGTTTACCACTCTCCCTTTGACTTTAAGCCAATCACTCAACCTTTTAGGACTGTTTTCCTATCTATAAAATGGGAATAATGCACACCTTCTTCAGTCATTTAGTGACCAAAGAGAATGACAGATCATTAGCAGCAATGCTATTTCTGCTTGAAATTTGCAAAGGAGAAGCAAGTGCACAGGTGGCGAGGAGAGGTTTTGGGACTGGGGCTGCCTTACTTGTCTGAAGGAAGCATGTTGTGTGACAGGATGAGACTTTCGACTTGTCTTTGATGCTTCAACCTGTTCTCTACCCCTTCAGTGCAGCCCAGATTGAGCTGCTGCAGCTGCTGGTTCAGATTGCTTCTGAAAACAACCTTGGAGAGGGTGTCATCATAAAGATCAAGTTCAATATTGTCGCCTCTCTCTATGACTACAACCCAAACCTGGCCACATACATGAAGGTGAGGGAAAACAAAAGGAGCATCCCAGGGCTGAGCTGGTGGGTCAGGAGAAGATGCCTTGCTTAAAACTCAAGGGCTGTGGAAGCAGTCTTAGTAGTTGAAGGCCCTGGGGGTTGCTGGTGAGGGGGTTCCCAGGAGGCATCTGCTAATGCCACCTGCACACCTCTGACTGCTATCTGATCTCCTGACAGCCGGAGATGTGGCAGAAGTGTCTGGACTGCATTAATGAGCTGATGGACATCCTGTTTGCAAACCCCAACATCTTCGTTGGAGAGAACATTCTGGAAGAGAGTGAGAACCTGCATAATGTTGACCAGGTAAAGACAGGAATTTGCAGGCTAATTGGAGAAGTGTATGTTTTCTGCTTTGGGAAGGCTCAGTGGAAACAGGAGGTTTGAAGTTTGGGGCTGAGATATGGGCTGATACATTTACTCCTCCTTTTCAGCCACTCCGTGTCCGTGGCTGTATCCTAACTCTCGTGGAACGAATGGATGAAGAATTTACCAAAATAATGCAAAATACTGATCCTCACTCCCAAGGTGAGCCTGAGCAAGCGTGGGCATCAGTGACAGGGGCCTGGGATGGGGAAATACGGGACATTTCCTCAGTAAAATGTGAATGCCCGCATGCACTCACCAAGTCAACGGTGTAGCAGAGAACAAGGCAGCTAGAGGCCTTCATGCTCCTGGACTTTTCCGTTTGGTGCTGGGGAAAGGCAGCTCAACAAATAAACAAGGCAGTTGTAGGTGATGTGAAGTGTGAGTTAGAAATTGAAATTGGGACCTATGATAGAGTGACTAGAGGAGTAGCCGCTTTAGATAATGGTGAGGTGAGATCATAATGAGGAGGAGGAAGAGTTAATTGGGGAAGGAATTAGCAGACGAGAACGCCTAACAGAAGTGACAGAAAGTGAGCTTGGTGAGTACCGGGACAGGACGGTGTTTACAGGGCACTTTCTGATGGATGCAGAAAACATACAGAGGTAACTGGATTGATCAGGGACAGATGACGGGAAAAGCCTGGGTGCCTGGCTGAGCTGAGAGGGGAGGTGCTCTCCCTGCAGAGTATGTGGAGCACCTGAAGGATGAGGCACAGGTGTGTGCCATCATTGAGCGTGTGCAACGCTACCTGGAGGAGAAGGGCACCACTGAGGAGATCTGTCGTGTCTACTTGAGGCGCATTCTCCATACCTACTACAAGTTTGATTACAAGGCCCATCAGCGGCAGCTTACCCTCCCAGAGGGCTCCTCAAAGGTGAGTGCTTGTCCAAGCGTCACTGGGGAGAGGAATATGTCTGTCAGGAGTTCATGGCAAATGTTTCACTTCCTGAGGACTTCCTGAGGTGGAGCAGGGAGGGAAACTTTGGGAGGCTGGGTGGACAAGTTGGGTGGAGTCTCATCCTTGGTTGCTAATGCCTAAGCCCTTTAGAGCCATAGTCTTTGCCGTATCTCCTCCTCCCCAAACCCCCTGCCTCCCCAGTCTGACCAAGATCAGGCAGAAAATGAGGGCGAGGACTCAGCTTTGCTCATGGAGAGACTTTGCAAGTACATCTATGCCAAAGACCGCACAGACCGGATCCGCACATGCGCCATCCTCTGCCATATCTACCATCATGCCCTGCACTCCCGCTGGTACCAGGCCCGAGACCTCATGCTTATGAGTCACCTACAAGACAACATTCAGCATGCAGATCCTCCAGTACAGGTAGGATGAGAAGGAGGCACTCTGGCTTTGGTGGCAAAGGGAAGACCAGGCCAGGCCTCTGTCCTCTATTGGGGCAAAGTGAATCAACCAAATTAGCACCTGTCTGGCTAAGCATTCTTTGAACCTTTTTTTTTTTTTCTTTTTTTAAAGATTTTAATTACTTTTAGAACGAGGAGGAAGGGAGAAAGGGGTAGAGAAACATCAGTGTGCAATAGATACGTTGGTAGGTTGCGTAGCCCACAACGCATCCATGTGCCCTGACTGGGAATAGAGCTGGCAGGCCTTTGGTTTGCAGGCCTGCACTCAATCCACTGAGCCACACTGGCCATGTTAACATTTAACTGTACTGTTTCAACAGCATTAGAGTCCTCTGGGATAGAGATTTGGGTTCAGCTAATATTTATTATACCTAACATGCGTCTCCTTTGGGACATTAAGAGATCATCTTGTTTAAAAAGATGAAAAGAACCCTTACGAAGTTGTCAAACTAATTGGGGAGACAGGGACCCAAATGTAGTGTGATATGTTGGGACAGAATAGTGGAATAACTAATTTTGTATGTGGCTGTATTGTGAGGGATTTCCATATAGGAGGAATATTAAAGCTGTGTCTTTTAAGTGTGTGTTTAAAATAATCAATATTAATGTGTAGAACATTTGGTGAATCTGTCTGGTGGTGGGTTTTGGGTTTTTTTTTTTATGCTTTATTTATTTTTAGAGAGGGGAAGGGAGGAAGAGATGGAGAGAAATATCAATGTATGGTTGCCTCTCGTGCGTCCCCTGCCAGGAACTGTTGCTGGGAACTGTCCTGCAACCCAGGCATGTGTCCTGAACTGGGAATCGAACCACGGTTCTTTAGTTCACAGGCCCGCACTCAGTCCGCTGAGCTACACCAGCTAGGTGGTGGTGGTTTTTAAATAGCATGCTCATTGGTTCTTTTTTATTTCATTGTATGAATTTTTTTTCTTAATTACAGTTTACACTCAGTTATTTTAGATTAGTTTCAGATGTACAGCATAATGGTTAGACAATCATAGATCACTAATCGTAGATAGCGGTTAGACAATCATACACGGCATGTTCCTCCTGAAATTTCAAGTACCCACCTGGCACCGTACATATTTATTACAGTGCTATGAACTATATTCCCTATGCTGTACTTTACGTCCCTGTGACTGTTTTTGTAACTGCCAGTCTGACATATAAGTGAAATTATATGGTATTTGTCTTTCTCTGACTTGACTTATATCACCTAGCATAATACCCTGTAGGTCCATCATGCTCAAATTATAATTCTTTTTTTTAATCCTTACCTGTGGAAATGTTCATAGACTTTAAAAAGAAGGTAAGGGGACAGAGACAGACAAACAGACATCAACTGGTTGCCCCCTGTATGCACCCTGACTGGGAATTGAACCTGCAACCTTTTTGGTGTATGCTCCACCCAACTGAGCCTCCCAGCCTGGGCCTCATTCTTTTTTTTTTTTTTTAATCTATTTTATTGATTATGCTATTACAGTTGTCCCATTTCTCCCCCATCATTCCCCTCCACCCTGCACACCCTCTCCTACCTACATTTCCCTCCTTTACTTCATGTCCATCTGTCATAAGTTCTTTAGCTTCTACATTTCCCACACTATTCTTGCCCTCCCCCTGTCTATTTTCTACCCACCATCTATGCTACTTATTCTCTGTACCTTTTCCCCTTCTCTCCTCTTCCCACTCCCCTGTTGCTAACCTTCCATGTGATCTTCATTTCTGTGGTTCTGTTCCTGTTCTAGTTGTTTGCTTTTGTTTTAGGTGCTGTCTTTTCACTGTCCTATTTTTAATCTTCTTTTTCTTAGATAAGTCCCTTTAACAGTTCATATAATAAGGGATTGGTGATGATCAACTCCTTGAACTTGACCTTATCTGAGAAGCACTTTAGCTTCCCTTCCATTCTAAATGACAGCTTTGCTGGATAGAGCAACTTTGGATGTAGGTCCCTGCCTTTCAAGACTTCAAATACTTCTTTCCAGCCCCTTCTTGCCTGGAAGGTCTCTTTTGAGAAATCAGCTGACAGTCTGATGGGAACTCCTTTGGAGGTGACTGTCCCCTTATCCCTTGCTGCTTCTAGAATTCTGTCCTTCATCTGAATCTTGGCTAATGTAATTAAGATGTGCCTTGGCGTGTTCCTCCTTGGGTCCAACTTCTTTGGGACTCTCTGAGCTTCCTGGACTTCCTGGTAGTCTATTTCCTTTGCCAGATTGGGGAAGTTCTCCTTTATTATTCGTTCAAGTAAGTTTTCCACTTGCTGCTCTTCCTCTTCCCCCTCTGGTACCCCTATAATTCGGATGTTGGGACGTTTAAAGATGTCCCGGAGGTTCCTAAGCCTCTCCTCATTTTTTTGAATTCTTCTTTCTTCCTTGTTTTCTGTTTGCTTGTTTGTTTCTTCCTTCTGGTCCACTCCATCAATTTGAGTCCCAGTTTTCCTCCCATCTCTATTGGTTCCCCATGCACCTTCCTTCATTTGACGTATTGTAGCCTGCATTGTTTCATCTAATTTGTGAGCAAAATCAACCAATTCTGTGAGCATCTCGATCACCAGGGCTTTGAACTGTGCATCTGATAGGTTGGCTGTCTCTTCACGGCTTAGAGGAATTGGCTCTGTGGCTTTCATTTGTTCTCCTGTTTGAGCCATTTTTGGTGGGGTTTTTTGTTTTTTTTTTTGGTTTTGTTTTGTTTTTGGTCTGGTCACGGCTGTTATGTAGTGAGAGCTGGAGCCTTAGGTGTTCCCCAGTGCAGAGCAGCCCAGTCGCTGAGTTGTGATGCTGTATGTGGGGGCGGGGTCCGAGAAGAAACAATGGCGCCTGCTCAGCTGTCTCCTGGATTCCAGTCTCCTCCACCACTTCCCCTTTGTCTGGATTATCTGTGCACTCGAATGTGACCACCTGGTCAGCCAGCTACCTTGCACGGCCTCACCGGGTCTGCACAGTTGCCACCCCATGCCCGGGGTCTGCCAGCTGCCTGCACGCTTGGGAACCGCCAGCCACTGCTGTCTGCGTTCCCGGGTTCGCACCTCCACTTTTTCCTGCCACGACTCCACCCCTCTTACCGGTCTGGATGAATGGTTGTTGGACTTCCATACGGTTCAGTTTTCTATTAGCTCTGGTTGTTGTCTTGTTTCTAAATATTTGTTGTCCTTAATTTTGGTTGTGAGAGGAGGCACAGTGTGTCCACCTATGCCTCCATCTTGGCCGGAAGAGGACAACAAATATTTAGAAACAAGACAACAACCAGAGCTAATAGAAAACTGAACCGTATGGAAGTCCAACAACCATTCATCCAGACCGGTAAGAGGGGTGGAGTCGTGGCAGGAAAAAGTGGAGGTGCGAACCCGGGAACGCAGACAGCAGTGGCTGGCGGTTCCCAAGCGTGCAGGCAGCTGGCAGACCCCGGGCATGGGGTGGCAACTGTGCAGACCCGGTGAGGCCGTGCAAGGTAGCTGGCTGACCAGGTGGTCACATTCGAGTGCACAGATAATCCAGACAAAGGGGAAGTGGTGGAGGAGACTGGAATCCAGGAGACAGCTGAGCAGGCGCCATTGTTTCTTCTCGGACCCCGCCCCCACATACAGCATCACAACTCAGCGACTGGGCTGCTCTGCACTGGGGAACACCTAAGGCTCCAGCTCTCACTACATAACAGCCGTGACCAGACCAAAAACAAAACAAAACCAAAAAAAAAAACAAAAAACCCCACCAAAAATGGCTCAAACAGGAGAACAAATGAAAGCCACAGAGCCAATTCCTCTAAGCCGTGAAGAGACAGCCAACCTATCAGATGCACAGTTCAAAGCCCTGGTGATCGAGATGCTCACAGAATTGGTTGATTTTGCTCACAAATTAGATGAAACAATGCAGGCTACAATACGTCAAATGAAGGAAGGTGCATGGGGAACCAATAGAGATGGGAGGAAAACTGGGACTCAAATTGATGGAGTGGACCAGAAGGAAGAAACAAACAAGCAAACAGAAAACAAGGAAGAAAGAAGAATTCAAAAAAATGAGGAGAGGCTTAGGAACCTCCGGGACATCTTTAAACGTCCCAACATCCGAATTATAGGGGTACCAGAGGGGGAAGAGGAAGAGCAGCAAGTGGAAAACTTACTTGAACGAATAATAAAGGAGAACTTCCCCAATCTGGCAAAGGAAATAGACTACCAGGAAGTCCAGGAAGCTCAGAGAGTCCCAAAGAAGTTGGACCCAAGGAGGAACACGCCAAGGCACATCTTAATTACATTAGCCAAGATTCAGATGAAGGACAGAATTCTAGAAGCAGCAAGGGATAAGGGGACAGTCACCTCCAAAGGAGTTCCCATCAGACTGTCAGCTGATTTCTCAAAAGAGACCTTCCAGGCAAGAAGGGGCTGGAAAGAAGTATTTGAAGTCTTGAAAGGCAGGGACCTACATCCAAAATTGCTCTATCCAGCAAAGCTGTCATTTAGAATGGAAGGGAAGCTAAAGTGCTTCTCAGATAAGGTCAAGTTCAAGGAGTTGATCATCACCAATCCCTTATTATATGAAATGTTAAAGGGACTTATCTAAGAAAAAGAAGATTAAAAATAGGACAGTGAAAAGACAGCAAACTCACAGCTATTAAGAACCACACCTAAAACAAAAGCAAACCACTAGAACAGGAACAGAACCACAGAAATGAAGATCACATGGAAGGTTAGCAACAGGGGAGTGGGAAGAGGAGAGAAGGGGAAAAGGTACAGAGAATAAGTAGCATAGATGGTGGGTAGAAAATAGACAGGGGGAGGGCAAGAATAGTGTGGGAAATGTAGAAGCTAAAGAATTTATGACACATGGACATGAAGTAAAGGGGGGGAACGTGGGTGGGAGGGGGTGTGCAGGGTGGAGGGGAATGATGGGGGAGAAATGGGACAACTGTAATAGCATAATCAATAAAGTATATTTAAAAAGTTACCAAAAAAAGTGATCAAACAATATGAACAGTAAAATGACAACAAACACACAGTTATTAACAACTGAGACAAAGGAACTAAGCAAAGAACTAGAACAGGAACAGAATCACAGAAATGAAGATCACATGGAGTGTTATCAGCAGGGAGGGTCAGGGAATGGAGGAAAAGGTACAGGGAGTAAGAAGCATAAATGGTAGGTAGAAAATAGACAGGGAAGTTAAGAGTAGTATAGGAAATGGAGAAGCAAAAGAACTTATATGTACAACCCATGGACATGAACTAAGGTGGGAGAATGCTGGTGGGAGGGAGAGTATAGGTCAGAGTGGAGTAAAAGGGAGAAAAAGATGGGACAACTGTAATAGCATAATCAATAATATATATATATATATTTTAAAATAGTTTATTTCTTTATTTGTAGAGAAAGGGGAAGCAGGGAGAAAGGGAGAGAAACAGTGTGTGGTTGCCTCTCACATGCCCCCCACTGGGGACCTGGCCTGCAACCCAGACATGTGCCCTGACTGGGAATTGAACTGATGACCCTTTTGGTTCACAGCCTTTGCTCAATCCACTGAGCCACACCAGCCAGGGCTAAAATATATTTTTAAAAAATTATTCCTGAATATTTTGTGATACTTGATGCTATTTTAAATGTAATTTTTTAAAAATTCATTTTCAAATTGTTAACTACCATGTAAAAATAAAGGCAATTTTTGTATCCTATGAGTTTGCTAAATTCACCAAGCTCTAGTATGGTCATGCGCTGCTTAATGAGGGGAATACATCCTGAGAAATGCATCGTTGGGTGATTTCGTGTCTGCAAGAACATCCTAGAGTGTGCTTACACACCCTTAGATGGTGTAAGCTGCTACACACCGAGGCTCCTTGGCATTGTTGTCTATGTGGTCTGTTCTTGACTAAAATATCTACATACAGAGATAGAGTTTTTTTGATAGTTTTTCTTTTTTTATTGTATTTTTCCCATTACCATTTCTCCCCCTTATGCTCTCTTCACCTCCACCCACCCTGCAATCACCACGTTGTTGTTTCTGTCCATGAGTTCTTCATTTTTGCTTGATCCCTCCAGGCCCTTATCACACAGCTGCCAGCTGCTCTCTGTCTGAGTCTGTTTGCTTGTCAGTTCAGATTGTTCATGGGATTCCGTATGAGTGGAATCATATGGTATTTGTCTTTCTCTAACTGGCTGGTTTCACTTGGCATAATGTTCTCCAGGTCCATCCATGCTGTGGCAAAGGGTAAAATTTTCTTTTTTACAGCCGAATAGTAGTCCATTATATAAATGTACCATAGAGACAGTTTTCTTATTAAACAAATTCTTTCTTGCTATATTAAATGACTCAGATCTCCAGTGCAGTGCTGAATAGAAACAGTGAGAGCAGACATCTTGCCTTATTCCCATTCTTAGCAGAGAAGCAGCCAACATTTCACTATTAAGTATAATGTTAGCTGTAGTATTTTAGTAGATACCCTTTCTCAGATTGAGCCTAGTTTGTCAGTTGATCCCAGACTCTTCTGATAGTAGCTGGCTGAGAATTTTTGTCAGAATAGATACTAAATTTTGACAAAAGTTCTTTCTGCATCTCTTGAAATGATACGCAGTTAATTTCTCCTTTGTTCTGTTCATATGGTGAATAAACATGATTTTACATTTTTGTATCAGGCTTTTCATTCCTGAAATATGTCCTACTTGGTCATGATATGATCTTTTTCCATGTTGCTGGTTTCCATTTGCTAATTGATTAAACGATCTTTGCATCTGTGTTTATGACTTGATACTGATCTCTATATTTTCATTATCAATATTGTATTGCCTACAAACTATATTGCTACAATCTTTCCTCTCTTAATTAGCGGCACCACCATCTTTTTAGTTGCCTAGGCCAGAAACCTTGGAGTCTTCCTTACTTCCTGTTTTTGCCTCACATACTACCTTTCCTTCCCTAGACATTTCCACTCAAAATCTGGATCTGACCTCTTAACCACTTTCAGTACTGGCCTCTGGTCTAAGCCGCCACCATCTTGGTCTCTCTCTGCTTCTGCCCTTGTGTCCTTAGTATAGGCTATTCTTAGTATAGTAGCCAGAGTAGCTACGTTAAATTAAATCAGATTGTATCATTCGTTTGCTCAAAACCTTCCCATGGTTTTCCATCTTAAAATACTTAATATGGCTTACACAGCTGTGTGCTTGCCCATCCTCCGGTTTATGATCACATCTTCTACCAGCCCTAGCTACTTTACATTCCTTGTTCCTCAGATACGCCTGGCACAATTCGTGGACAAGGCCTTTGCGTTCGCTTTTGCTTTTTCCTACAGTGCCGTTCTTCTCCCAGCTACCTAGATAATTTGCTCCCTCTTTTTTTTATTAGGTCTTTACTTAAACATTCCCATCAAAATGAGGCCTTCCCTAATTTAGCATGTATAAATGCTAAATTTTGAGCTCCGACCACTATCACCACCGTACAAACTCCCTTTATTCCCTCCTTTGCTTTATTTTTTTTCCTTAGCATTAGCCACCACCTGTGTATTGTGGTTACTTTCTGTTCCATACCCCATCTCTACAGTGTAAGCTCCAAGGAGGAACAGGGACTTGTCTATTTTGTTGTCTGTCCCAGCCAATAAGCCAAGTGCTCTGTATATCAATGTATCATTTGTTGAGTATTTGTGTATGTGTTGAGAATGAACAACTGCCTTGTGGATGTCACTTCTGAATGCGTTATGCTTTGCTCCCAGATCCTGTACAACCGCACCATGGTGCAGCTGGGCATTTGTGCCTTCCGCCAAGGCCTAACCAAAGATGCTCACAATGCTCTGCTGGACATCCAGTCAAGTGGCCGGGCCAAGGAGCTTCTGGGCCAGGGTCTGCTGCTGCGTAGCCTACAGGAGCGCAACCAGGAGCAGGAGAAGGTAGAACGGCGCCGGCAGGTGCCCTTCCACCTGCACATCAACCTGGAGCTGCTGGAGTGTGTTTATCTGGTGTCTGCCATGCTCCTGGAGATCCCGTACATGGCCGCCCATGAGAGCGATGCCCGCCGACGCATGATCAGCAAGCAGTTCCATCACCAGCTGCGGGTGGGCGAGCGGCAGCCCTTGCTGGGTGAGTGTGCGGCTTTGTAGTAGAACAAACTTCACTAGTTTGTTCCTTGATTACTTTTAGCCAAAGGATTCAAAGATGCTAAAGGAAATCATTTTCTACAAGATGATTCCTTTTGATTTCATGAAATCTTCATGGAGACTCTAAAGGCATTTTACTTAATAGTTCCTGCAGTCTCTTACCACAGGAAATATTGTTCTGGCTTACAAATTAAGCTTCTGCTTCCTGTTATTCTCCATTTCAGTCTGTACTTGTCAGTATTATCTTTCTACAAATTTATGATGTCGTTCACCTGCAGCACCTTTTGAAGTTCTTCATTGACTGCAGAATAAAGTTCAGTCTCCTTAGTCACTAAGTTAAACTCTCATGACCTGATTCCAATGGTGTTTAATATAAATTTACATGGTGCTTTTGTTCTGCCTGCTACTGTTTTAAGTGTTTTATAAATGATTATTTACTCTTTATTGGCAATAACCATGTGATGTAGGTACTAGTATTACCCCCTTTTTCTTGATTAAGAAAACTGAAGTTAAGTGACTTACCCAACTTTAACACAGTTAATACGTATCTCTGACATTTTTCCTCTTTTTGTCCTTCATGCACATTATTTTCAGCCAATCAACTAGATCCTTGGCATTCAAGAATCTAACATTGGCCCCTTTGATCACTTCTGAAAGATCTGATTGATCACTCCAGGGACCGAGTGAGATGTGATTTCACTGGGAAGGGAATTTGAATTGTGCCCTTCCTGTAGGGTTGGTGCATAGAAGGACTTGGCAAGTGAGCCAGGCATGCTGTTCACAGCCACATCCCCTTATAGATTTGTTCTCTGCCCATGTGTGTGATTGTGTTTAAGTGGAGGTGCCCCTTAGGCAAATTTTGTTTGGCTTATGTGGTGATGCTTTCTTTTAATTGGAAATTTCCAGCATTTTTTAGTGCTCTCTGGTTCACCATGGTTCCTACAATTCTCTGTTGCTTCCTGCAGTGGAGCCAAAAGCCGGTTTCTGTTTTGGCTCTGCACTACTACTTAAAATCCAAATAAATTAATTTTGATATTAAGGGACTTATACCATCACATGGCCATTTAGTGATGGGATGGGAGAGTCTCCAGGCTGGGTGTTGGCTCTCCTGTCCTGTGTTCCTCCTTGAACAGTGCTCATGGGGGCTGGAACCCTTGTCCCAAGTTTCCCTAGGCCCTGACTCATTCCCAACCTTTCAGGTCCCCCTGAATCAATGAGGGAACATGTGGTTGCTGCCTCCAAGGCCATGAAGATGGGTGACTGGAAGACCTGCCACAGTTTTATCATCAATGAGAAAATGAACGGCAAAGTGTGGGACCTTTTCCCTGAGGCCGACAAAGTCCGAACCATGCTGGTTAGGTGAGCACAGAGGGAGGCTTTTCGTGGGGACAAAAAGACTGGTTGGTCCCCTTCCCTGAAGATCTCTTCTTCCTTTTCCCCATAGGAAGATCCAGGAAGAGTCACTGCGGACCTACCTCTTCACTTACAGCAGTGTCTATGACTCCATCAGGTAGAATGAACCCTGAGGAAGCAGAGGGGCCCCAGCTTTGTGGTCGAGGGTCTTAGTTGCTCCCTGCCTTCTTTCTCCCCAGCATGGAGACACTATCTGACATGTTTGAGCTGGACCTACCCACCGTGCACTCCATCATTAGCAAGATGATCATTAACGAGGAGCTCATGGTAAGGGCCAGGGGTAGTAAATGGGCAGGTGGAGTCATGGAGAGTTTGGACTGGAGGGGTCTGATCTCTGTCATGTCCCTTCCTCTGGCTCACTCCCATCAGGCCTCCTTGGACCAGCCAACGCAGACAGTGGTGATGCACCGCACAGAGCCCACTGCCCAACAGAACCTGGCTCTGCAGCTGGCAGAAAAGCTGGGCAGCCTGGTGGAAAACAATGAGCGGGTGTTTGACCACAAGCAGGGTACCTATGGTGGCTACTTCCGAGGTAAGTGGTTCCATCCCTTCTGTTCCCCCACAGTCCTGGCTCCCTTACAGCCTCTCCCCTGGCATTCACTCCTCTTCCCATCTCTCCCGTAGACCAGAAAGACGGCTACCGCAAAAATGAAGGCTACCTGCGCCGGGGAGCCTACCGCCAGCAGCAGTCTCAGACAGCCTACTAATCACTTCTATCCACATGATCTGGACAATTCAATAACCTTTAAGTCCTAAACCACAGCCCAGTCATTAAAATTCTATTTAGAGTTGTTACAGTTCCTTTGTGTCTTCATGTTGCCACAGAGGTGTGTTGACACATTCATTTGCTGATTTTATTTTTTAGCTTCCACCACATGACAGACAAGGCTAAGGATGCAGAGATAACTTGAACATATCTCTAACTTGAAAGAGCTTGCTCCTCTTTTGCATTTAATAGAGAATTATAGTGTCATGATGAGTTGTAACAGAAGTATGAAGAAAAGATGATGGATATATTGGGTAAGATCTGACTCTGGGGCATAAATATCAGAGAACGCATAGCGGAGGAGGCGGTAGTGATGGGTGGACCTTGTGGGTGGATGGGTGGTGATTCACCAGGTGGGGGAAAGGGAGGGTTTGCCTAAACTGGTGTGACGTGTGGTTGTTGGACAGTGTGGTTCTGGAGTTAACCTGTCCGTGACGGAACAGGCACCGCAGTGAGGCACAGGCACTGGTGCACTTGGCCCTTGCTGTGAGAGTTCAGCATGTGCTTGTTTGCTCAGCTTGTGTGCATAGCTTTCAAAGTATTGGTCTCCAGTAGACTGGAAACTTTTTAAAAATAATCCACCGCATTGAGAAGCACTGGTGCAGGCAAAGGAATAACAACCAAGCACGGAGGATTGGGGGAGTACAGGAGCAGTGTGGTTTGTGTGAAGTGGATGTGGAGCATGTGCAGGGGACGGAGACTTAAGATGGGCTCGTCCCATGAAGACTTTCTACGCTTTGGACTTTGGGAAACAAAACACAAGTGGATCCAGTTTTAAGAATGGTGATGGAGCAGCATTACAGAATATGGAGTTAGAGGCAGAGAGCCGATTAGAAAGTAAAAAGCATCTAAAGCCAGGATGGTGAAGACCAGAGGTGAGGAAGGGATTAAAGAGGTATGTATGTAAAAAGCTGGGCTCTTTGTAACCAGTTGAACATGAGAGTAGTAGGAGTTTCTTGACTCAAGAATGACCGAGTCTCCTGACTGGGAATATATAGGTAATAGGACTGTTATCAGGTAATTGGAATATTCTTTGTGTTTAGGAACGTAAGAATGGCAGGTACGCAGGGAAGGCTGATATGATGAGTTTGGGGCATGAACAAGGCAGCTGGAGATTGTTTACAATACATATTAATTAGGCTATAGGCTAAGCTGCTATAACAAAGGGATTCCAAAATAATGATTCAGACAAAATTAAGTTGACCCTTGAACGACATGGGTTTGAACTATGCAGGTCCACTTGTACACAGACACCAAGGGACAACTTAAGTTTCAGGGGAGTCAGAAGGTATACACAGATTTTTGACTACATGGGGAGTTGGTGCCCCTAACTGTCATGTACAGGTGTCATCTGTCATATACTTTTTTTTTTTTTTAAGATTTTATTTTTAGAGGGAGAGAGAAAGAGGGAAAGAAACATCAATGTGTGAGAGAAACATGCATCCGTTGCCCCTCACACACCCTCAACTGAGGACCTAGCCTGCAACCCAGGCATGTGCCCTGACCAGGAATCAAACCAACAACCTTTTGGTTCGCAAGCCAGCACTCAGTTTGCTGTGCCATGCTGGCCAGGGCTGCTGCTTTTTAACAACTCTTAAAATGTAAAATCCATTCTTGTCTAACTGATCACACAAAAACAATCCACAGACCAGACCTGGTGCGGTCCCTGTCCTCGATACAAACCGGTAGGTGCTCTCTGGAATTGTATGTGGCTTTGACAGAGGCCTAGATGATACTGGGTATGTTTTGCCTCTGCTCTGGCCTTTGGAAGAAATGCAAGAGAGATGACCTCTCCCAATGCATACCCTTCATTTTCTGTGAAAGTTCAAATTCACAGCCTTTTCCAAAATATTCAGTGTCCTGAGACAGTAACTGAAACAGCTTTTGTAAACAAAACAAGAAACCTCAGGTTCACAAATTATTCTCAAAAAGAAACAAAGTAGGAGTTTGAGTACATCTTGGATGGAACGTAGTGTTTGTAAACAATCTCATATGCACAAATTCTGGGAAGTATCTTCCCAGCCAAATTTAAAAGCAAATTTAGATGAAAACACTATTTTGAAAATTCTGAAAGTAACTTTCCAACATGAGTTTGAGCATATCTAGCCAAACCACAGTAATTATTGTGCAAATGAAGGCAGATTCAAGAGTTCACAAAATGAACTTCTCAAGGTGAGTTAATTGTACCAATCCAGTGAAACAGTCAAGAGTTCTCAAAACCACCCACCCCCAGCAAAGCTAGAGGATGAAAACCAATTTTTGTTGAACTCCAAAAGATCACCTCAAAAACAAATGTTCAAGCAAATCGGGATGGAATAAGAGTAAAGCATTGGTTGTGAAAGTTAAGCTCGGATTCATAGTCTCAAAACTAACTTCCTGCCATGAGGTTGGGCAAATGTAGCTGGCACAGCTGTTTTTGTGAAAACAAGCTCAAATTCACATTCTCCAATGTAACATCCCAGCATCAGTTTGACCAAATTTAGATAGAAAACAACAGTATTAACTCATGGAAGTACATATTTATGACTTCTCAAAAGTTGCTTTCCAACCTCCAGTGCTGGCCAAGATTTAAGCACACTACAGCCTATCTCCCACTGATTACAACTTAAAATTGGAAAAAATACAATTTCAGTCAAACCTTGGTTCTTGTTCATCTCCCATCTCAAATAATTCTTTTCTTGACTAAGTTGTTCATGAAAAAAATGTCTTGATTGTTGAACAAAACTTTGGTTATCAAACCAACAACACTTTCATGCTGATACCTGTATGATCTTTCACACATCCCTCAGGCGTGATTTGGTTTTCATATAAATACCTTCTTGAGCAGCCTTCCGGAACAGATTAATTTGACACCAAGGTCCTGCTGTACCTGAGGACTCTGGAGAATAAAAGCAGTCAGAGTAGGGAAGGGTCAAAACTTAATCCATACAGAAGTGTTTCCTGGTATTTTTTCCTTTTTCACGATTTCTACCTCAGATCAGGATGCCAAAACCCCAAAAGAATCCATCTTAATTCTGGCCAGATGACCAGGGAAAGAATTTTTTTCTTTCCTCACCCCTACTTCTGAACTCTGAAGGTAGGCAAGACTGCAACAGTTTGGCTCTGGCAGCTAAAACTGTTTTCTGGGAAAGGGGACACTTTGAAAGGGTAATCCCTATTTTATTTTTCTTTCCCTGTTTTGCTGAAGGGTGGCACTGCCATAGAGCTATAGCTATAGTGCTACAGGCAGCCAAAACTTCTGAACTGTCTTTCTGACCGGAGGTTAAATTGCCTACTGAAACAAAATATTCATGAAGAATCTTAAATCTCACAATACAATATTCAAAATGTCCAGGATACAACCCAGGTGACCAATTCTCAAGGAAGAAGTTCATTGACAGTTGCCGACCCATATCAAAACTATAGAGCAGCTATTGTAACTACTACATGAAATAATATAAACACTTTAAATGGAAAGAGTCCTTAACATCCTCAACAAAATACAAGTAAACTAAATCCAACAGTGTATTGAAAGGATTATACACCATGACCAAATGGACTTATCACAAAAGTGCAAGAGTTGAACATAAAATCAATCAATAGACTGTACCACATTAATAGAACAAAGGCAAAATCCATATAATTAACTCAATTGATGTAGAAGAGGCACTTGACAAAAATCCAATGCCCTTTCATGATAAAAACACTAGAAAACTAAGAAAGGAACTTCCTTAATGTGATAAAGGACACTTAGGAAAAACTGACAGCCAACATATTTATTGGTGAAAGACAAAGCTTTTACCCCAAGATCAGGAACAAGACAAAGATACCCATTTTCACCATGGCTATACAACATGGTACTAGAAGTTGGAGCCAAAGTAATTAGATAAGAAAAAGAAATATAAACTTAAAACAAAAAAAATAATTTAAAAATGGGCAAAGGACTTGAAGACATTTCTACAAAGAAGATACGTGGATGGCCAATAAATACATGAAAAGAAGTTCAACATCACTAGTCATTTAGAAGATGATAAGCCACAATAAGATAACTCTTCACATGCATTAGGATGGTAACTATCAAATAGAAAATGGAGTGTTGGTGAAGTGGGGAAATCTGAACTCATGTACATTGGTGACAGGAATGTAAAACGGTGCAGCTGCTGTGGAACATAGTTTGGTGGTTCCTTTAAAAAAAAAACAATTACCATATGGCCCAGCAATTTCGCTCCTGGGTAAATACCCAAAATAACTGAAAACAGATTCAAATTGATACTATATACCAATAGTCATTGCAGCATTCACAGTAGCCAAAAGATGGAAACAACCCCAAGTCTCCATCAACAGAAAGATGGATAAACAATGTAGTGTATACATAAAACGGAATATTAGCCTTACAAAAGGAATAAAGTTCTAATACATGCTACATCATGGATGAACTTGAAAACATTATGCTAAGTGAAATAAGCCAGACGAAAAAGACAAATACTGTATGATTCCACTTATATGAGGTATCTAGAACAAGCAAATTCATGGAGGCAGAAAGAATAAAGGTTACCAGGGAGTTTGTTAGGGGGAAATGAGTTATTGCTAATGACTACAGATGTTCTGTTTCGGGTGATGAAGGAAAAAGTTTTGAAACTAGATTGTGGTGATGGTTACACAACATTGAAAGTGTACTTAATGCTACTGACTGTGTTTTTAAAATTACCACTGTGAACCTATTGAAGTGACCAAAATCCACCCTGGATGGTGTGGCTCAGTGGATTGAGCTCCAGACTGTGAACCAAAGGGTTGCCGGTGCAATTGCCAGTTGGGGCACATGCCTGGGTTGCAGGCCAGGTCCCTGATTGGGGGTGTGTGAAAGGCAGCCAATTGGTGTATCTCTTGCACATCGATGTTTCTCCCCCTCTCCTTCTCCCTCCCTTCCCTCACTCTAAATATAGAGTGAAAATCTTTTTTAAAAAAGATTTTATTATTTTATTGGACTTTACAGTCCAGTGCTCAATCCACTGGAGCCACACCAACCAGGGCTAATCTTATAATAAATAAATACAGTGACCAAAATCCGGAACATTGACAACACCAAATGCTGACAAGGATGTGGAGCAACCGGAAAAGTTATTCATTGCTGGTGGGAATGCAAAATGGTACAGCCACTTTAGAAGACAGTTTGGCAATTTCTTAGGAAGCTAAGTATACCCTCCAGTAGTTGTGCTTCTTGGTATTTTCCCAAAGGTGTTGAAAATTTATGTCTACACAGAAAGCTACACATGGGTGTTTGTAGCACCTTTATTCACAATTACCAAAACTTGGAAACAACCAAGATCCTTTGGTAGATGAATGGATAAACTGTGGTACAACCAGACAATGGAAAATTATTCAGCACTAAAAAGGGAAATTTACTATCAATACATGAAAAGGTACAGAGAAAACATAAATGGATGATTCCTAAATGAAAGTCAATCTGAAATGGCTACATATTGTATGATTCCAACTATTTTGAGATTCTGTAAAAGGTAAAACTATGGGTACAATAAAAGGATTAGTGGTTGTCAGGGCTTTGGAGGGAGGAAGGGATAAATATGTAGGTGGAGAACAGAATTTTAGGGCACTGAAACTACTGTGTATGATACTATAATGGTAGATACATGTCTTTATACATTTGTTCAAATGCATAAACTGTACAACCCTAATGTCAGCTATGGACCTGTGGTGATGATGTGTCAATGTAGGGTCAGAAATTGTAACAAATGTAACACTCTGGAGCAGCTTTTTGGCTCCTTCTTGAATCTGTCTAGTTTGGCCTCCTCACCTCCACCCCAGCCTCCACCATGTCTGTAAGGATGACCCAGAGGTCCTTCAAGGTGTCCACCTCTGGCCCCTGGGCCTTCAGCAGCCACTTGTTCTCAAGTGGGCCCAGCATCAGCTCCTCAGCCTTTTCCTGGGTGAGCAGCAGCTCCAGCCTTGGCCTGGGCACCAGCACAAATCTGGCTGGGTGTTTTGGTGGAACTGGGAGTATGGGGTCCATCAAAGCCATTCAAGTGAACCAGAGCCTGCTGAGCCCTGTGAAGCAAGACTCTTCATCCAGGGCCCCAGCATCCAGGCCATGTGCAACCAGGAGAAGGAGCAGATCAAGAGCCTCAACAAGTATGCTTCCTTCATGGATAAGGTGCAGAGCCTGGAGCAGCAGAATAAGATTCTGGAGACGAGTGGACGCTCCTGCATCAGCAGAAGAGGACTTGCAGTAACATGGACAATATATTCGAGGCTTATATCAACAACCTTGGCAGCAGCTGGAAACACTGGCCCAGGAGAAACTGAGACTGGAGGTGGAGTTTGGCAACATGCAGGGGCTGGTGGAGGACTTGAAGAATAAGTATGAGGATGAGATCAGCAAGCGCATAGAAATGGAGAATGAATTTGTCCTCATCAAGAAGGATGTGGATGAAGCTTACATGAACAAGGTAGAGCCGGAGTCCCGCCTGGAAGGGCTGACTGATGATATCAACTTCTACAGGCAGCTGTATGATGAGGAAACGACTCGTGAGCTGCAGGCCCAGATCTCCCACATGTCTGTGGTGCTGCCCATGGACAACAGCCGCTCCCTAGACTTAGGCAGCATCATTGCCAAGGTCAAGGCCCAGTATGAGGAGATCACCAAACACAGCCGGGCTGAGGCTGAGACTATCTATAAGATCAAGTATGGGGAACTGCAGGCATTGGCCGGGAAGCACAAGGATGACTTACATCACACAAAGATGGAGATTTCTGAGACTAACCAGAACATCAGCAGAATCCAGGCTGAGACTGATGGCCTCAAAGGCCAGAGGGCTTTCCTGGAGGCCGCCGTCAAGGATGCCGAGCAGCGTGGTGAACTGGCCATCAAGGATGCCCAGGCCAAGGTGGCTGAGCCGGAAGCCACTCTGAGAACTGCCAAGCAGGACATGGCCCAGCAGCTGCATGAGTACCAGGAGCCCAGGAACGTCAAGCTGGCCCTGGATGTGGAGATCACCACCTACTGCAAGTTGTTGGAGGGTAACAGAGCCAGCTGGAGTCTGGAATGCAGAATATGAGTATCCATACTAAGACCACAAGCTGCTACGCAGGTGGGCTGAGCCCAGCTTATGAGAACCTCAACTACGGCCACCTTGACTACAGCCTGGGCTTCCAGGCCAGCATGGGCTCTGGCAGGAGCTCTGGCTCCTTCAGCCACACCAGCACCAGCTGTGAAGAAGACTGAGACCCACGATGGGAAGCTGGTGTCTCAGTCATCTGATGTCCTGTCCTAGTGAATGACTACTGTGGTCCCTCCTGTCCTCCAAGCTAGCAGGAAAGGAGCTCTGTAGGAGAGCAGAAGGCACAGGAGACCCACCTGAAACACAGCCCTAGGCCTCAGCTCACCCTTGTGATGGGGACGTTTATAGGCTGGGGCACCACCTCTTACCCATGCCCCTGACTAAAAGCCAAATCAAGTGCTTTTTTTTTCCTCCCAAAATAAAGCCTCAGCTGGCTCTGCCAACACCTCCTCCCACAAAAAAAAAAAAAAAAAAAAAAAAAAAAAAAAAAAAGCGCACCACCCTGGTCCGGGAGGCTGTGGATGTATGGAAGCGAGAAGTATGATAGGAAATATTTGCACCTTCTGCTCAATTCTTCTGTGAACCTAAAACTGCTCTTAAAAAATAAGTATTTTTAAATGGTAAACTTTATCTTATGTATATATTACCACAATAAAATAAAAATGAAGCCCTGACTGGTGTGGCTCAGTGGATTGAGTCGGGCCTGTGAACTGAAAATCAAAATGGATCAAAGACAGAAATGTGAAACTGTAATTAGAAAAAAAATTGAAACAAATCTTTGTGACCATGAGTTAAGCAAAGATTTATTAGATATAATGTGAAAAGCATGCTCCATGAAATAAATAAAAAGGTAAATTGGACCTTGTAAAAATTGAGAACTTCTATCTTCAAAAGTCAGTTTAAAAAATGAAAAGACAAGTACAGACTGGGAGAAATATACAAACCATATATCCAATGAAAGACTTACCTTGACTATAAAAAGAACTCTCAAAACTCAGTAAGAAACAACCCAATATAAAAATGAGTAAAAGGTTTGCTGAAGCAGACACTTCACCAAAGATATATTGATGGCCAATAAGCACATTAGAAGGAAACTCTACATCATTGGGTATTAGGAAAATTTAAAAACCACAAGGTACATTCCTATTAAAATGGCGTAACCACTCTAGAAAAATAGTTTGGCATTTTCTTCAAAAGTTAAACATACAGTTACCATATGGACAGAGAAGTTTCAAGGGGTTTAAAGCATTGAAAACACCCAAATGTAATACTTTGTATGTCTTGTTTGCTTTTACTGGCTTGTGACAACCCTGTGGATAGGAAGGACAGAGTGGTGTGGGACATGCTGGGCCAGAACTTGATTCATTTCCTTTTCCACCACCGCTGTGCATGTGTGATCTGGGAGCAGATTTCTCTCAACCTCTCTGCTTTAGTTTCTTCAGGACCATGGTTACATCACTGGCTAAGATTTAACAAAAATGAAAGACCACCTTCTTACACCATGCACAAGAAAAAATTCAAAATGGATTAAAGACTTAAATGTAAGATTCAAAACCATGAAAATTGTAGAAAACATAGGCAGTAAAATCTTGGACATTTGGGGACTTCCGGCCAAGATGAAGGCATAGGTAGATAGACTTGCCTCCTTGCACAACCAAAAAAAAGACAGTATCAAATTTAAAAACAAAAATAACCAGAACTTCCAGAAAATTGAACTGTATGGAAGTCAAACAATCAAGAGTTAAAGAAGAAACATTCATCCGGACCAATAGGAGGGGCAGAGATGGGCAGCCAGGGCAGAGAGGACTCATGGTAAGGCAACACCTGGAAGACAGGTGGGCAAGGTGGTGGCTGGAGGACTGGGGCAGGTGAGGCTGTGGCTGGCAGAGAGAGAGAGCAGTCCCACATTGGCATTTGGATAAACTGGGAAAAACAACTGGGGAGCAAGACAGACCATGCAACCCAGGGTTCCAGCACAGGGCAATTAAGCCTCAAAACCTCTGATTGTAAAAACCTGTGGGGGCTGCAACACCAGGAGAAACTCCCAGCCTCACAAGAAAGTTTGTTGGAGAGACCCACAGGGTCCTAGAACATACACAGGCCCACCGACCCAGGAATTTGCTTGTGGGTAGTGGAGGAAGTGACTGAAACTCCACTGAGAGCCAGCAAGTGGCATTGTTTCCTCTTGAACCCCTCCCCAACACACAGCACCACAATGCAGCTACGTGGGTTACCCTGCCCTGGCAAGTACCTAAGGCTCTGCCCCTTACTATGTAACAGGCACAACAAGACAAAAAATATGGCCCAAATGAAAGAATAGATCAAAGCTCCAGAAAAAATACAACTAAGTGGAATACAGACTTCCGGCCAAGATGGAAGTGTAGTGGACACACTGTGCCTACTCTCACAACCAAAATTAAGAATAACAAAGATTTAGAAACAAGAAAACAACCAAAACTCATAGAAAAATTGAACTGTATGGAAGTCCAACAACTATTCATCCAGACCAGTAAAAGGGGTGGAGTCGAGGCAGGAAAAAGTGGAGGTGCAGACCCGGGCATGCAGGCAGCAGCAGCTGGCAATTCCCAAGCGGCTGGCAGACCCCAGGCCCACAGGCAGCGGCTGGCGGACCCCGGGCACGGGGTGGCAACTGTGCAGACTCAGTGAGGCCACACAAGGCGGCTGGCTGACCAGGTGGTCCCACATTTGCGCACAGATAATCCAGGTGAAGGGGAAGCGGTGGAAGGGACTGGAATCCAAGAGAGAGTGGAGCAAGCGCCATTGTTCCCTCTCAGATCCTGCCCCCACATACAGCTTCACAATTCAGCGACTGGGCTGTCCTGCCCTGGGGAACATCTAAGGCTCTGCCCCTCACTATGTAACAGCCGAGACCAGACTAAAAAAAAAAACCTAAACAAACAAACAAACAAAAATGCCAAAAATGGCTCAAACCAGAGAACAAATGAAAGCCCCAGAGCCAATTTCTCTAAGCCGTGAAGAGATAGCCAATCTATCAGATGCACAGTTCAAAACCCTGGTGATCAAGATGCTCACAGAATTGGTTGATTTTGCTCACAAATTAGATGAAAAAATGCAGGCTACAATACGTCAAATGAAGGAAGGTGCATGGGGAACCAATAGAGATGGGAGGAAAACTGGGACTCAAATCAATGGAGTGGACCAGAAGGAAGAAACTAACAACCAAACAGAAAACAAGGAAGAAACAAGAATTCAAAAAAATGAGGAGAGGCTTAGGAACTTCTGGGACGTCCTTAAACGTCCCAACATCCAAATTACCGAATTATAGGGGTGCCAGAAGGGGAAGAAAAAGAGCAACAAGTGGAAAACTTATTTGAACAAATAATGCAGGAGAACTTCCCCAATCTGGCAAAGGAAATAGACTACCAGGAAGTCTAGGAAGCTCAGAGAGTCCCAAAGAAGTTGGACCCAAGGAGGAACACACCAAGGCACATCTTAATTACATTAGCCAAGATTCAAATGAAGGACAGAATTCTAGAAGCAGCGAGGGATAAGGGGACAGTTACCTCCAAAGGAGTTCCCATCAGACTGTCAGCTGATTTCTCAAAAGGGACTTTCCAGGCAAGAAGGGGCTGGAAAGAAGTATTTGAAGTCTTGAAAGGCAGGGACCTACATCCAAAATTGCTCTATCCAGCAAAGCTGTCATTTAGAATGGAAGGGAAGCTAAAGTGCTTCTCAGATAAGGTCAAGTTCAAGGAGTTGATCATCACCAATCCCTTATATGAAATGTTAAAGGGACTTATCTAAGAAAAAGAAGATTAAAAATAGGACAGTGAAAAGACAGCAAACTCACAGCTGTTAACAATCACACCTAAAACAAAAGCAAACCACTAGAACAGGAACAGAACCACAGAAATGGAGATCATATGGAGGGTTAGCAACAGGGGAGTGGGAGGAGGAGAGACGGGGAAAAGGTACAGAGAATAAGTAGCATAGATGGTGGGTAGAAAATAGACAGGGGGAGGGCAAGAATAGTGTGGGAAATGTAGAAGCTAAAGAACTTATGACACATGGACATGAACTAAAGGGGAGAATGTGGGTGGGTGGGGGTGTGCAGGGTGGAGGGGAATGATGGGGGAGAAATGGAACAATTGTAATAGCATAATCAATAAAATATATTTTAAAAAGAAATAACCAATAAAAAATACAACTAAGTGATGAAGAGATGGCCAACCTATCAGATACACAGTTCAGAACACTGATAATCACCTGGCTGGCGTAGCTCAGTGGATTGAGCGTGGACTGTGAACCAAAGTGTCGCAGGTTCGATTCCCAGTCAGGTCACATGCCTGGGTTGTGGGCCAGGTCCCCAGTGGGGGCCATGCAAGAGGCAACCACACATTGATGTGTGTGTGTCTCTCTCTCTCTTTCTCCCTCCCTTCCCCTCTCTAAAAAATAAAAAAATAAATACATAAAAAAAAAACAACATTGATAATTAGTATGCTGACAGAATTGGTTGAGTATGGTTGCAAAATAGAGGAAAAAGTGAAGGCTATGAAAATGAAATGAAAAATGTACAGGGAACCAACAGTGATGGGAAGGAAGGCAGGACTCAAATCAATGGTTTGGAGCAGAAAGATGAAATAAACATTTGATCAGAACAGAATAAAGAAACAAGAATTCAAAAAAATGAAAATAGGCCCTGGCTGGTGCAGCTCAGTGGACTGAGTGCCAGGCTGCAAACCAAGGGTTGCCAGTTCAATTCCCAGTCAAGGCACATGCCTGGGTTGCAGGCCAGGTCCCTGGTAGGAGGCATGTAAGAAACAGCCACACATTGATGTTTCTCTCCCTCTATTTCTTCCTCCCTTCCCTTCTGTCTAAAAATAAGTAAATAAAATCTTTAAAACAAAAACAAACAAACAAACAAACAAAAAAAAGCAAAAAAACAAGGAGAGGCTTAGGAACCTCCGGGACAACTTTAAACCTTCCAACATCCTAATCAAAGGGGTACCAGAAGGAGAAAAGGAAGAGCAAGAAATTGAAAACATAATGAAGGAGAGCTTCCCTAATCTGGCAAAGGAAATAGACTTCCAGGAATCTCAGAGTCCCAAAGAAGTTGGACCCAAGGAAGCATACACCAAGGCACATCATAATTACATTACCCAAGATTAAAGATAAGAAGAGAATCTTAAAAGCATTGAGAGAAAAGGAGACAGTTACCTACAAAGGAGTGCCCATAAAGACTAGCAGCTGATTTCTCAAAAGAAATCTTGCAGGGAAGAAGGGGCTGGAAAAAAGTATTCCAAGTCATGAAAGGCAAGGATCTACATTCAAGATTACTCTATCCAGCAAAGCTATTATTTAGAGTGAAAGGGTAAATAAAGTGCTTCCCAAATAAGGTCAAGTTAAAGGAGTTCATCATCACCAATCCCTTATTATAAGAAATGTTAAAGGGACTTATCTAAGAAGAAGATCAAAAATACAAACAGCTCTGGCTGGTGTAGCTCAGTGGATTGAGCTCGGGCCTGCGAACCAAAGGATCGTGGTTCGATTCCCAGTCAGGGCACATGCCTGGGTTGCCAGGCCAGTTCCCGGCAGGGGACATACAAGAGGCAACCGCACATTGATGTTTCTCTCCCACTCTCCTTCCCTTCCCCTCTAAAGATAAGTAAACAACAACAACAAAAAAAAGTCCTCAAAGGAAATATTAAAAAAATTAAAATAATTGCCCTCATTAAAAAAAAAAAATACAAACAGTAAAATGACAACAAACACACAACTACCAACAACCAAACCTAAAAAACAAAAACAAACAAAGAAAACACTAGAACAGGAACAGAATCACAGAAATAAAGATCATGTGGAGGGTTATCAGTGGGGAGGGGGAGAATGGGGAAAAATTACAGGGAATAAGAAGCATAAATGGTAGGTAGAAAATAGAGGGAGGTTAAGAACAGTATGGGAAATGGAGAAGCCAAAGAACTTACATGTATGACACATGGACATGAACTAAGGTGAGGGAAGAATGATGGTGAGAGGGGTGGTACAGGGCAGAGGGGAATAAAAGGGAGAAAAAGTGGGACAGGTATAATAACATAATCAATATAATATATTTAAAAAATCTCTGACATTTCTACTATCAGTATTTTTTCTGATATATTTCTTTGGGCTAGGTAAATGAAAAAAATAAACAAATGGGAGTATGTCAAACTAAAAAATTTTGCACAGCAAAAGAAATCAACAAATTGAGAAGACAACCCACTGAATGAGGGAACATATTTACCCATGATACATCTGAGAAGATATCAATGTCCAAAATTATTAAGAACTTATACAACTCACACGCACCCCCAAAAACAACTGAATTTTAAAATGGATAAAGAATCTTGAATAGACACTTCTCCAAGGAGGGCATACAGGTGGCCAATAGACGTAAAAAGATGCTCAACGTCACTGATAATCAAAGAAATGCAAATTAAAACCACAATGAACCCTGGCTGGTGTGGCTCAGTGGATTGAGCACCGGCCTGCAAACCTAAAGGTCATCAGTTGGATTCCCAGTCAGGGCACATGCCTGGGTTATAGGCTAGGTTCCCAGGTTGGGGCATGTGAGAGGCAACTGATCAATGTACAGTATCTCTCGCACATCAGTGGTTCTCTCCCTCTCTCTCTCCCTTCCCCTCTCTCTAAAAATAAGTAATATCTTTTTTAAAAGATCACCTCACACCTGTCAGAATGGCTATCATCAAATCAACAAACAAGTGTTGGCAAGGATGTGGAGAAAAGGGAACCCTTGTGCACTGTTGGTGGTAATGCAGACTGGTGCAGCCACTGTGGAAAGCAATATGGAGTTACCTAAAATTTTAAAATGGAAAAAAATGAAAAAAATTATAATGGGCCCTGGCTGGGAGGTTCAGATGGTTGGAGCATTATCCTGTACACCAAAATGTTGCTGGTTCCATTACTGGTCAGGGTGCAAGCAAGTGTGGCCCAGATCTGGACACTTATGATTCCCAGTCCTGGCATGGATCCCAGTCTAGGTGTGTATGAAGGCAACCAATCCATGCTTCTCTCCCATCAATGTTTCTATCTCTCTCTTCCACTCTCTGTCTCTAAAAAAGCAAATGATCAGTGCTATGAAAGAGATGAATATATTTCTATAACAGAGAATAATAGAAGGAAAAAATTTAGAAGGTATTGCCATGAAAATTTCTTTATGGTAAAATTCAAGCAAAAACCTAAAGGATGAAAAGAAAACAGACATCAAACCAGGAGAAGAGTGATTCAACTAGCAGAGGGAAGAATAAGGACAAAACGTCAGAAGGAATGAAATATTTGTAAACCTTACTGGTTTTCACCACTTTTGTCATCCTTCTTGTATCTGAAATACCAGTTCTCATATTCACTTATTTTCATTTGCTCATCTATTTGATTTTAAATATTTTCACTTACTATGTGCCAAGTACTATTCTAGGTGTTCTAATCATGAACGGAAAAGGGCCAACACTGTGCTTTCATGCCATAATAAAAGGTTGAAATTGTTAAGGGTCATAAAAGAAGGAAGAAGGGTCATAGAAACATGATACAGGTTACGTCTCAGCATATTCTTTAAATTTTAAAATTTGCATTAACTCTCATCATGAATTTCTGTCATTTTTACTGTTTGTATATTTCGACTCTTTTTACATAGAATTCAGGAATATGTTGTATGTTTTTTAAAATTTGTATGCTATTTAATGAAATGCTTTCTCTATTTGTAATATTCCTCAGGGATTTCCAAGAACTTCCTTAGTTATTTCAATAAAAAGACTTTGTCAGGCACTAGTTGGTGTAGCTCAGTGGATTGAGTACCAGCCTGCAAATCAAAGGGTTGATGGTTCGATCCCCAGTCAGGGCACATGCCTGGGTTGCAGGCCAGGCCTCAGTAGGGGGTGCATGAGAGGCAACCACACGTTGATGTTTCCCTCTCTTTCTCCATCCATTCCCCTCTCTCTAAAAATAAATTTAAAAAAAATTTTTTTAAAGACTGCTGGTATTACCTTTTTTAATATATTTTGATTATTCTGTGACAGTTGTCCAATTTCTCCATCATTCCCCTCTGCCCTGTACACCCTCTCCCACCCACATTCCCCACTTTAGTTCATGTCCATGTGTCATAAGTTCTTTAGCTTCTACATTTCCCACACTATTCTTGCCCTCCCCCTGTCTATTTTCTACCCACCATCTATGCTACTTATTCTCTGTACCTTTTCCCCATCTCTCCTCCTCCCACACCCCTGTTGCTAACCCTCCATGTGATCTCCATTTCTGTGGTTCTGTTCCTGTTCTAGTGGTTTGCTTTTGTTTTAGGTGTGGTTGTTAATATCTGTGAGTTTGCTGTCTTTTCACTGCCCTATTGTTTATCTCCTTTTTCATAGGTAAGTCCCTTTAACATTTCATATAATAAGGGATTGGTGATGATGAACTCCTTGAACTTGACCTTATCTGAGAAGCACTTTATCTTCCCTTCCATTCTAAATGACAGCTTTGCTGGATAGAGCAATTTTGGATGTAGGTCCCTGCCTTTCAAGACTTCAAATACTTCTTTCCAGCCCCTTCTTTCCTGGAAGGTCTCTTTTGAGAAATCAGCTGACAGTCTGATGGGAACTCCTTTGGAGGTGACTGTCCCCTTATCCCTCACTGCTTCTAGAATTCTGTCCTTCATTTGAATCTTGGCTAATGTAATTAAGATGTGCCTTGGTGTGTTCCTCCTTGGGTCCAACTTCTTTGGGACTCTCTGAGCTTCCTAGACTTCCTGGACGTCTATTTCCTTTGCCAGATTGGGGAAGTTCTCCTGCATTATTTGTTCAAATAAGTTTTCCACTTGTTGCTCTTCTTCTTCCCCTTCTGGCACCCCTATAATTCGGTAATTTGGATGTTGGGACATTTAAAGACGTCCTTGAAGTTTCTAAGCCTCTCCTCATTTTTTTGAATTCTTGTTTCTTCCTTGTTTTCTGTTTGGTTGTTAGTTTCTTCCTTCTGGTCCACTCCATTGATTTGAGTCCCAGTTTTCTTCCCATCTCTATTGGTTCCCCATGCACCTTCCTTCATTTGACGTATTGTAGCCTGCATTTTTTCATCTAATTTGTGAGCAAAATCAACCAATTCTGTGAGCATCTTGATCACCAGGGTTTTGAACTGTGCATCTGATAGGTTGGCTATCTCTTCACGGCTTAGAGAAATTGGCTCTGGGGCTTTCATTTGTTCTCTGGTTTGAGCCATTTTTGGCGGGTTTTTTTTTGTTGTTGTTGTTTGTTTGTTTGTTTTGTTTTGTTTTTGGTCTGGTCTCGGCTGTTACATAGTGAGGGCTAGAGCCTTAGGTGTTCCCCAGTGCAGGGCAGCCCAGTCGCTGGGTTGTGTCACTGTATGTGGGGTCGGGGTCTGAGAAAGAACAATGCCGCCTGCTCAGCTCTCTCCTGGATTCCAGTCCCCTCCACCGTTTCCCCTTCACGTGGATTATCTGCCTGCATGAATGTGGGACCACCTGGTCAGCCAGCCGCCTTGCGTGGCCTCACTGGGCCTGCACAGTTGCCACCCTGTGCCTGGGGTCCGCCAGCTGCCACCTGTGGGCCTGCCAGCCGCCTGCGCACTTGGAAACAGCCAGCCACTGCTGTCTGCGTTCCAGGGTCTGCATCTCCACTTTTTGCTGCCTTGACTCCACCCCTTTTACCAGTCTGGATGAATTGTTGTTGGACTTCCATACAGTTCAATTTTTCTATGAGTTTTGGTTGTTTTCTTGTTTCTAAATCTTTGTTGTCCTTAATTTTGGTTGTGAGAGGAGACACAGTGTGTCCACCTACACTTCCATCTTGGCCAGAAGTCCTCCTTTGCTGGTATTATCGTAAAAAAAAAAAAAAGCAAATGTCCTTGGGTGAGGATTAAAAAATAAAATAAAAAGAATATATACACCACTATGTTCATTGCAGCATCATTTACAATAGCCAAGATTTGGAAGCAGCCCAAATATCCATCAGTAGATGAGTGGATAAAAAACGTGTGCTACATTTACACAATGGTATATACTATTTGACCATTTAAAAAAAAAGGAAGAAGAAGGAGAAGAAGGAAATCTTACCCTTTGCAACAGCATGGATGGACCTGAAGCGCATTATGCTAAGTGAAATAAGCCAGTCAGAGAAAGACAAGTACCATATGATTCCACTCATCTGCGGAATCTAATGAACAAAATAAACTAACAAACAAAATAGACACAGACTCATAGAGAAGAGACCGATAGCTGCCAGAGGGAAGTAGGGTTGGAAGGCTGGGTGAAAAAGGTGAAGGGATTAAGGGGAAAAAAGCACCTCATAGAGACAGACAACAGTGTGGTGATTACCAGAGGGAGAAGGGGATGGGACGAGGTTACGGGGGGGAAAGGGGAGATAAATGGTGATGGAAGGAGACTTGACTTGGGGTGGTGAGCACACAATAAAATCTAGTTTATGTATTATAGAATTGTATACCTGAAACATATGTAATTTTATTAACCAATGTTACCCCAATAAATTTTTTTAACTTAAAAAAAATTAACAAGACCTGTGATAGTATGGTTTGTGAAGACCGTTTAAGCATTACATATATTGCCATGAACATCAGAGAGTTTCAATTAGTTGCTTGAGGCCATACAATTAATAAATACAGAAGAAATGTATGATGCTAGACCTTGAAGAGAGTTTTGGGGTGTGGTAGTCAGCTTCCCACATTTGCCAGGTAAAATTAAAATACAAGAGAGATAAAAATAATAAGAAAAAGGGGACTTCCGGCCAAGATGGAGGCGGAGACGGACACACTGTGCCTCCTCTCACAACCAAAATTAAGGAGAACATATATTTAGAAACAAGAAAACAACCAGAACTGATAGAAAATTGAACTGTACGGAAGTCCAACAACCATTCATCCAGACCAGTAAGAGGGGCGGAGTCGCGGCAGGAAAAAGTGGAGGTGCGGACCCAGGAACACAGGCAGCAGCTGGTGGTCCCGGGCACAGCGGGGCAGCTGTGCAGACACAGTGAGGCTGCACAAGGCGGTTGGCTGACCAGGTGGTCCCACATTCCCATGAGCAGACGGTCCAGGCAGAGGGGAAGTGGCGGAAGGGACCAGAGTCCAGGAGAGAGCGGAGCAGGCGCCATTGTTCCCTCTCAGACCCCGCCCCCACATACAGCGTCACAACCAGGCGACTGGGCTGCCCCGCCCTGAGGAACACCTAAGGCTCCACCCCTTACTACGTAATAACCATGACCAGACTAAAACCAAACCAAACCAAAACAAAACAAAACAAACCCCACCAAAAATGGCTCAAACTGGAAAACAAATAAAATCCCCAGAGCCAATTCCTCTAAGCAGTGAAGAGATAGCCAACCTGTCAGATGCACAGTTCAAAGCACTGGTCATCAAAATGCTCACAGAATTGGTTGATTTTGCTCACAAAGTAGATGAAAAAATGCAGGCTACAATACGTGAAATGAAGGAAGATGCATGGGGAACTGATAGAGATGGAAGGAAAACTGGGACTCAAATCAATGGAGTGGACCAGAAGGAAGGAACTAACAACCAAACAGAAAATGAGGAAGAAACAAGAATTCAAAAAAATGAGGAGAGGCTTAGGAACCTCCGGGACATCGTTAAAGGTCCCAACATCCAAATTATAGGGGTCCCAGAAGGGGAAGAAGAAAAGCAACAAGTGGAAAACTTATTTGAACGAATAATAAAGGAGAACTTCCCCAATCTGGCAAAGGAAATAGACTACCAGGATGTCCAGGAAGCTCAGAGAGTCCCAAAGAAGTTGGACTCAAGGAGGAACACACCAAGGCACATCGTAATTACATTAGCCAAGATTCAAATGAAGCAGAGAATTCTAGAAACAGCAAGGGATAAGGGGACAGTCACCTCTAAAGGAGTTCCCATCAGACTGTCAGCTGATTTCTCAAAAGAGACCTTCCAGGCAAGAAGGGGCTGGAAAGAAGTATTTGAAGTCTTGAAAGGCAAGGACCTACATCCAAGATTGCTCTATCCAGCAAAGCTGTCATTTAGAATGGAAGGGAAGATAAAGTGCTTCTGAGATAAGGTCAATTTCAAGGAGTTCATCATCACCAAGCCCTTATTCTATGAAATGTTAAAGGAACTTATCTAAGAAAAAGAAGATAAAAAAATGACAGTGAAAAGACAGCAAGCTCACAGCTATTAACAACTACACCAAAACAAAAACAAACTAAGCCAACAACTAGAACAGACACAGAAACACAGAAATGGAGATCACATGGAGGGTTAGCAACAGGGGAGTGGGAGGAGGAGAGAGGGACAAAAGGTACAGAGAATAAGTAGCATGGACGGTGGGTAGAAAATAGACAGGGGGAGGGCAAGAATAGTGTGGGAAATGTAGAAGCTAAAGAACTTATGACACATGGACATGAACTAAAGGGGGGGATGTGGGTGGGAGAGGGCATGCAGGGTGGAGGGGAATGATGGGGTAAAATGGGACAACTGTAATAGCATAATCAATAAAATATATTAAAAAATGAAAAAAGAAGAAAAACAATGAATGCATAAATAAATGGATTAACAAAGCAAAAAAAAAAAAAAAACACACCTAAAACAAAAGCAAACTAAGCAAACAGCTAGAACAGGAACAGAACCACAGAAATGGAGATCACATGGAGGGTTAGCAACAGGGGAGTGGGAGGAGGAGAGAGGGGGGAAAGGTACAGAGAATAAGTAGCATAGATGGTGGGTAGAAAATAGACAGGGGGAGGGCAAGAATAGTGTGGGAAATGTAGAAGCCAAAGAACTTATGACACATGGACATGAACTAAAGCGGGGGAATGTGGGTGGGAGGGGATGTGTGTGGTGGAGGGGAATGATGGGGGAGAAATGGGACAACTGTGATAGCATAATCAATAAAATATATTTAAAAAAGAAAAAGGGGACAAAAGAGAGAAAATACATCAATAAATAAATAAAATACAGCAAGAGAAAGTGATTTCCCCAAGGTCTTATGCTTCCCAATTTGACTCCCACCAATGCTCACTCCATCACTTCTCTAGCAAAGAAACTCAGCCCCAAGATGTTATTTTTCCTGTTACAAATTATGGATGCCTCTTCTGGAAGCTCTGCCATAATTCCTGGAATAGGGTGGGCATTCCCTGGAAAACAAGCAGGACAAATTGTTCTAGCCCAGGTCTTGAAACACCTCAGCCTAAGAAACAAATTCTAGAGCCACATGATGTGTTGAGGTCAGGCAGAGAGAGAGAAAAGCTAACAAATGTGGAGCCACCTCGTGGGTTCAGGCCAAGCCGTGGAGCTACAGGAGGCTGTGGTAAAGGGGCAGGCAGTCCAGAGTTGGGGCAGACCCACCAATAACTCCTACATGCAACCTGAGTGATATTTCAAAGAAAATTTTTCTCACTATGAAAGTAACTCTTATTGTGGGAAACTTGGGAAATACTAGGAAGTGTAAAGACAATAAAATAACCTTTAATTTAAAAATAAGCACATACCACACTATCAATAGGAAATTACCACTGTTAACATTTCAATGCTCTTTTTCTGGTATATGTGTATTAATTTATTACCACATTGGAACTATCCTAAAAGTTCATCATTTTGTATGTTGCTCTTGTCCTCCTTGGACATAACTTCCTTTTTATGATTAATATTTCATTGTATGTATATACCAGAATTTGTTTACCCATTCATTCATTGATAGACATTTGGGCTGTTTCCACTGTATATTATCTAATTTTATCCATTATCTCTTTTTATTCTCACTAAGGCCCATTTTTAACAAGGGAGAAACCAAGGCTCAAAAAGGTCAGGTGATTTGTCTAGGGTTCCTGGGGGGGAGTTAGAAAGGGAGCAAGGGGTGGAGCTGGGGGTGACAACCAGGCTCGCCGGCTCACCGCATTGTCATGTCATGGTGAGGCCTGAGTTTCTGATGAACCCTGATGGAAGTGTGGCCCAGGTGATGAGGGACAGCTGGCCAGGGAATGTTTTCCTGGAGTGTGTGGCATCTGAGTCATAGTCCCTCTAAAGGAGAGACAGAACTCCTCACTCCAGGTCTGCTGAGCTAGGATGGCTAGGGACCCGGGCCAGCAGGTGGGGTGGATCAGCAGGAGGGGCTCCGTACACACGAGTGTGTTTTGTCAACCTCGGCGGTGGGAGGGGGCAGCCACTGGACCTTTCCAAAATTTCTGACTTGGCTACTGGGATATTTTGCTCTGAGTAATGTTCATTTTAAAGGTAACCTTGTGGGACGGTGGGCTGGGTTGGAAGTAAAAGACAGAAAATTGTACTTGAACAATTACAATAAAAAAACATTTATATATATGTGCATGTGTGTGTGTGTGTGTGTGTGTGTGTGTAAATGCATATATACTCTACTATGTGACTAGGTCTGTCCAAGACTGTGAAGACCTTGGCGAACATGAACCTAAAAGCATGCATCCAGTGCTCCAAGTGCATTGCAGTCTAATAATACAGCAGTAAGGTGTGCACTCTCCTCTAAATCACTCGAGAATGAAAACCTTAGTCATGAAGTGCTTTTTCAACAAGAGCCATATACAATGTTTAGCGTCTTAACAATGTACTCAGTGAAGTATAAGATGAAATAAAGATAACTTTGTTTCCTTGAGACCTGGGGTAACAGCCTTTGGAATTGATGTTTCACTTCTCAGTCAGTGTCTTACGTGGGTCCTTTGTTCTAGCCTAGGGATCATAATCCAGTGCCTGCAGAGGCCAGAAATGAGTAATACAACAGAATAAGATCAGCGAGAAAGGGCAACTGATATCCAACTAAGCAGCAATAGGGAATGGTATAGATAGTATGACACACTGGAGAGCTTATGCTTTCTCTCACGAGGCAGCCTCACCACTGAATACAGGCCCTGTGTTGTTGGAGCAGACTTTTTCAAGAGAAACAGAAATCTGGATTTTTTGTGTGTGAAATCTGCTAGTCTCGGTATGTGGGATTTTTATAAAACACTGTGCTGATCAGTACTTTGAAGGACAAACAAAACATTTTCTAGCTAGGTTGGGCCCCAAAGCTCTCTGTTTGACAGTTCTGCTCTCATTGAAGTTACTAAAGATCAATGAAATGTTCAAGCACAAGTTATCGAGGATTTCACGCAGACCTTTGTGGAAGGCACTGGGGAAAGGTTCAGTGAATGTCATTCATCAAACACTCATTTATTGTGCACTTTCTCTGTGCTGGTCCCTGATCTGGGCCACACGGACACATATGAACACCGCCTTAACTCTCGAGAAACCAGGGGAAGGAAATGTCATCTTCACACTCTGGAGAACAGATCTGCAGTCCGAAGGTTGATAAAAAGATTGTGAGGACAGTCCAGATGGCTGTCATGGAGCAACACTTTGCTCCCCTGTTCAGGGCACAGAATGCCCTGAGATCCAAACACCAGGCCCTGAGTCCCCCAAGTTTGAGTGTAGACAGGCATATTTTGCTGCCTTTTAGTCCTCCCTCTGACATCTTTGACTCAGGCTCTATCTTTATCCTCTGGGCCACCTTTATTTCCCTGGGACACTATTCTCTCACAGAACACCACCTAAGGCCCACTCTTCTCTTCTGATAGAAGCAGCAAAAGGCTATGCTTCCGTGTCTTTAACCAACCCCTTCTCCCTCATAGCCTTTCTCAGCCTTCCCCATTAGCAGGTCTTCATATTCTCAACACTCTCTGGAAACAGAATCCCTTGGGAGCTTTTAAAAATATTAGTGAGCCCAGAAATAAACCCACACCTTTATAGTCAATTAATAGTCAACAGAGGAAGCAAGCACATACAATGGACTAAAGATGGTTTATTCAATAAATGGTGTTGGGAAAATTGGACAGGTGCAGAAAAAACTAGACCACCTTCTTACACCACACATGAAGAATAAATTCAAAATGGATCAAAGACTTAAATGTTAGACCCAAAACCATAAAAATCCTAGAAGAAAACAGGCAGCAAAATCTCGGACATTGCTCGTAGCAATATTTTATCAGATACATCTCTCCAGGCAAGGGAACAAAATGAAAAATAAACAAATGGGACTACATCAAACTAAAAATGTTTTGCACAGCAAAGGAAATTATCAACAAAATAAAGAAGACAACCCACAGAATGGGAGAACATATTAATCGATACATCCGATAAGGGGTTAAGATCCAAAATTTATAAAAACTTATAAAACTCAACACCAACAAAAGCAAACAACCCAATTAAAAAGTGGGCAAAGGACCTGAATAGACACTTCTCCAAAGAGGACATACAGATGGCCAATAGAAATATGAAAAGATGCTCAACATCACTAATTGCTAGAGAAGTGCAAATTAAAACTACAATGAGATACCATCTCACACCTGTCAGAATGGCTATCATCAGTAAATCAACAAACAGTAAGTGCTGGCAAGGATGTGGAGAAATTGAACCCTTTGCATCATTGGTAGGAATGCAGACTGGTGCAGCCAGTATGGAAAGCTGTATGGAGATACCTCAAAAAATTAAAAATGGATCTGCCTTTTGACCTAGCAACCCCACTTCTGGGAATATATCCGTAGGAAACCAAAACACTAATTCAAAAGAATGTATGCACCCCTGTGTTCACTGCAGCGTTATTTTACATAGCCAAACTATGGAAGCAGCCCAAGTGCCCATTAGTAAGTGAGTGGATAAAAAAACAGTGGTACATTTATACAATGAAATATGACTTGGCCATAAAAAAAGAAGGAAATCTTACCCTTTGCTACAGCATGGATGGACCTGGAGAGCATTGTGCTAGTGAAATAAGCCAGTCAGAGAAAAACAAGTATCGTATGATTCCACTCATCTGCAGAATCTAATGAACAAAATAGGACTTCCGGCCAAGATGGAGGCATAGGCGGACACACTGTGCCTCCTCTCACAACCAAAATTAAGGACAACAAATATTTAGAAACAAGAAAACAACCAGAACTTAGAGAAAACTGAACTGTACGGAAGTCCAACAACCATTCATCCAGACCGGTAAGAGGGGCAGAGTCGCGGTAGGAAAAAGTGGAGGTGCGGACCCAGGAACGCAAGTAGCAGCGGCTCGCAGTTCCCAGGTGCACAGGCGGTGGCTGGCGGTCCTCAGGCCCACAGGCGGCAGCTGGTGGACCCCGGGCACAGGGGGGCAACTGTGCAGACCCAGTGAGGCCACACAAGGCGGCTGGCTGACTGACCAGGTGGTCTCACATTCGAGCGCACAGACGGTCCAGGCGGAGGGGAAGTGGCGGAGGGGACTGAATCCAGGAGAGAGCGGAGCAGGCGCCATTGTTCCCTCTCAGACCCCACCCCCACATACAGCGTCACAACCCAGCGACTGGGCTGCCCCACACTGGGGAGCGCCAGAGGCTCCACTCTTCACTACGTAACAGCACGCGCACGTGTGCAGATAATCCAGGTGAAGGGGAAGCAGCGGAAAGGGCCGGAGTCCAGGAGAGAGCGGAGCAGGCGCCATTGCTCCCTCTCAGGCCCCACCCCCACATACAACGTCACAACCCAGCGACTGGGCTGCCCCGCACTGGGGAGCGCCCGAGGCTCCACCCCTCACTACGTAATAGCCGCGACCAGACTGAAACCAAAACAACAACAACAACAAAAAACCCCACCAAAAATGGCTCAAACCGGAAAACAAATAAAAGCCCCAGAGCCAATTCCTCTAAGCAGTGAAGAGATAGCCAACCTGTCAGATGCACAGTTCAAAGCACTGGTCATCAAAATGCTCACAGAATTGGTTGATTTTGCTCACAAACTAGATGAAAAAATGCAGGCTACAATCCGTGAAATGAAGGAAGATGCATGGGGAACTGATAGAGATGGAAGGAAAACTGGGACTCAAATCAATGGAGTGGACCAGAAGGAAGAAACTAACAACCAAACAGAAGACGAGGAAGAAACAAGAATTCAAAAAAATGAGGAGAGGCTTAGGAACCTCCAGGACATCTTTAAACATCCCAACATCCGAATTATAGGGGTCCCAGAAGGGGAAGAAGAACAGCAACGAGTGGAAAACTTATTTGAACAAATAATAAAGGAGAACTTCCCCAATCTGGCAAAGGAAATAGACTACCAGGACGTCCAGGAAGCTCAGAGAGTCCCAAAGAAGTTGGACCCAAGGAGGAACACACCAAGGCACATCGTAATTACATTAGCCGAGATTAAAGTGAAGCAGAGAATTCTAGAAGCAGCAAGGGATAAGGGGACAGTCACCTACAAGGGAGTTCCCATCAGACTGTCAGCTGATTTCTCAAAAGAGACCTTACAGGCAAGAAGGGGCTGGAAAGAAATATTTGAAATCTTGAAAAGCAGGGACCTACATCCAAAATTGCTCTATCCAGCAAAGCTGTCATTTAGAATGGAAGGGAAGCTAAAGTGCTTCTCAGATAAGGTCAAGTTCAAGGAGTTCATCATCACCAAGCCCCTATTATATGAAATGTTAAAGGGACTTATCTAAGAAAAAGAAGATAAAACTATGACAATGAAAAGACAACAAACTCATAGCTATCAAGAACCACACCTAAAACAAAAGCAAACTAAGCAAACAGCTAGAACAGGAACAGAACCACAGAAATGGAGATCATATGGAGGGTTAGCAACAGGGGCGTGGGAGGAGGAGAGAGGGGGAAAAGGTACAGAGAATGAGTAGCATAGATAATGGGAAAAAAATAGACAGGGGGAGGGCAAGAATAGTATGGGAAATGTAGAAGCTAAAGAACTTATGACACGTGGACATGAACTGAAGGGGGGAATGTGGGTGGGAGAGGGTGGGTGGGGTGGAGGGGAATGATGGGGGAGAAATGGGACAACTGTAATAGCATAATCAATAAAATATATTAAAAAAAAGAAAAGAAAAAAAATAATGAACAAAATAAACTAACAAACAAAATAGACACAGACTCAAACACACAGAGAACAGACTGACAGCCACCAGAGGGGAGGGTGGTTGAGAGACTGGGTGAGAAAGGTGAAGGGATTAAGCAAAAAAAAAACAAAAAACAAAAAACCTGTAGACACAGACAACATTATGGTGATTACCAGAGGGAAAGGGAGGTGGGGGGAGACCGAAGAGGGTAAAGCGGGGATAAATGGTGGTGGAAGGAGACTTAACTTGAAGTGGTGAACACACAATACAATCTACAGATGATGTATCGTGGAACTGTACAGCTGAAACCTATATAATTTTATTAACCAATGTCACCCCGATAAATTCAAAAAATAAACAATAAAATAGAAATACCAATACAAAATAACTACAATACCATAAATAACATGATTTTAAGTGAAAAAACTATATTTTTTGAAATTTACTGAGAATAGCTTGCTTTACATTTTCGTAAATCTCTCTAATATATGACCTAATAAAAGAAAGGTGGCTTCTTACATGTGCCTCCGCATTTACTGTGGCTTGATATGTTGTTTTGGTTGAAGTATACAAAGAAAATTCAACCTCACACAGATATGTAGCTGGGAAAAGGGAGAATATTTTCCAGACAATTGTGAATATACTTCTTTGATACTACACCACAATTTGACAAAGAGTTGTTTTATTAAAAGTTTAGTCACATCCCTGGCTGATGTGGCTCAGTGGATTGAGTGCTGGCCTGTGAACCAAAGGGTCACCAGTTCAATTCCCAGTGAGGGCACATTCCTGGGTTGTGGGCCAGGTCCCCAGTAGGGGGCACACAAGAGGCAACCACACATTGATATTTCCCTTCCTCTCTCTCTCCCTCCCTTCCCCTCTTTAAAAAATAAATAAACAAAATCTTTTTTTAAAAAAGGTTAGTTACAAATTTAAATGGGAAATTATATCAATAAATATATCATACTATTATATTCAAAGTCATTGGTCTGTGTTTACCACAAACCTCTTTAGAAAAAATATCTTTATTGGGAAGTTGTTAGGATCTTGATAGATACAAGTTTTTGAAAAATTCTAACTTTCACTAAATAGGTAAACTTTTATCACTGGTAACAAACATTGTCAGTTTCTTCTTTGGTGTGACAGGCTTAGTTCATTTTTGAAGAAATGTCTGCCAGATACCCAACTCTGAGTAAGAATAATTTGTTCTTCATTCTTATAAGTGAAGATGATATTTCATTTTTTTAAAGTGACTGGTTCATCTCACAAGTCCATCTCAGAAGTGACTTCCATTGAGGTAACCACTATGCGACAGAAGTACTTTATCTGTACTTCCCAATTTGACATGCAGAATATTAAAAAGATATGCATTATTGAGATTTAATAATATTGATTTTTTTTCTTTTTTTGCTTTCATCAAGGTCATTCATCAATGGATATTTTTTAAGTGCATACCGGTGAAGATCACAACTATTAATATAGTATGCGAGGACTTCCGGCCAAGATGGAGGCGTAGGTGGACACACTGTGCCTCCTCTCACAACCAAAATTAAGGACAACAAAGATTTAGAAACAAGAAAACAATCAGAACTGATATAAAATTGAACTGTACGGAAGTCCAACAACCATTCATCCAGACCAGTAAGAGGGGCGGAGTCATGGCAGGAGAAAGTGGAGGTGCAGACAGGGAATGCAGGCAGCAGTGGCTGGCGGTTCCCAGGCGCACAGGCGGCGGCTAGTGGACCCCGGGCACGGGGGGCAACTGTGCAGACCCAGTGAGGCTGCACAAGGCAGCTGGCTGATCAGGTGGTCCCACATTCGCACACAGATAATCCAGACAAAGGGGAAGTGGCAGAAGGGACTGGAAGGAATCCAAGAGAGAGCGGAGCAGGCACCATTGTTCCCTCTCGGACCCTGCCCCCACATATAGCGTCACTACCCAGTGACTAGGCTCCTCGCCTTGGGGAACATCTAAGGCTCTGCCCCTCTCTACATAACAGCCACAACCAGACCAAAAAGAAAAAAAAAAAAAACCACCAAAAATGGCTCAAACCCCAGAACAAAGCAAAGCTCCAGAGCCAATTCCTCTAAGCCGTGAAGAGATAGCCAACCTATCAGATGCACAGTTCAAAGCCCTGGTGATCAGGACGCTCACAGAATTGGTTGATTTTGCTCTCAAATTGGATGAAAAAACGCAGGCTACAACAAGTGAAATGAAGGAAGACGCATGGGGAACCAATAGAGATGGGAGGAAAACTGGGACTCAAATCAATGGAGTGGACCAGAGGGAGGAAAGAAACAACCAAACAGAAAAGAATGAAGAGACAAGAATTCAAAGAAATGAGGAGAGGCTTAGGAACTTCCGGGACATCTTTAAACATCCCAACATCCGAATTATAGGGGTCCCAGAAGGGGAAGAAGAGCAACAAGTGGAAAACTTATTTGAACAAATAATGCAGGAGAACTTCCCCAATCTGGCAAAGGAAATAGACGTCCAGGAAGTCCAGGAAGCTCAGAGAGTCCCAAAGAAGTTGGGCCCAAGGAAGAAGACGCCAAAGCACATAGTAATTACATTAGCCAAGATTAAAATGAAGGAGAGAATTCTAGAAGCAGCAAGGGATAAGGAGACAGTCACCTCCAAAGGAGTTCCCATCAGACTGTCAGCTGATTTCTCAAAAGAGACCTTACAGGCAAGAAGGAGCTGGAAAGAAGTATTCCAAGCCATGAAAGGCAAGGACCTACATCCAAAATTGCTCTATCCAGGAAAGCTTTCATTTAGAATGGAAGGGCAGATAAAGTGCTTCTCAGATAAGGTCAAGTTCAAGGAGTTCATCATCACCAATCCCTTATTCTATGAAATGTTAAAGGGACTTATCTAAGAAAAAGAAGATTAAAAATATGACAGTAAAAGGACAGCAAACTCACAGCTATTAACAACCACACCTAAAACAAAAGCAAACCACCAGAACAGGAACAGAACCACAGAAATGGAGATCATATGGAGGGTTAGCAACAGGGGAGTGGGAGGAGGAGAGAGGGGGGAAAAGGTACAGAGAATAAGTAGCATAGATGGTGGATAGAAAATCGACAGGGGGAGGGCAAGAATAGTGTGGGAAATGTAGAAGCTAAAGAACTCATGACACATGGACATGAACTAAAGTGGGGGGAATGTGGGTGGGAGGGTGTGCAGGGTAGAGGGGAATGATGGGGAAGAAATTGGACAACTGTAATAGCATAATCAATAAAATATATTAAAAAATACATAGTATGGGAGTTACCGATTTATTGCCTGCCTTTCAGCTGCAAATCCGTGAATTTCTGTTTGCCACTGGAGTTGGGACTGGCAAACATTTCTCCTCTGCCAGTAGAGGGCATTGGAGTGACACTGCAGGAAGAAGGTTCTCTTGGTTCCTCTGAAGTTTTGTTTTTCTTTCCACTAACTGGCAAGAGGACACCGGGTGGCAGTCGCCTTTCAGTTTGCCAGGCCCAATCTGTGGTTCCTTGCCTGACAACACACCAATATCCCAGTGGAAGGATCTCCTGCTTGAGGTTCCCTGGCCATCAGCCTTGGCCTGATGCTATAGACCAGCTCTGGTGCGGGGACAACCCAGCAAACTTACTATTCACTGGGCTGCTGCCACATCTCTTCAATGAGGTCTGAAACCCAACATTAGGGAGGGCACACCCTTTCCAGTTTGTTCCTTTCTTGGTACTCTCCCTCAACATTTGGAATTTTTTAGAGATCTTTTAAAAACACTCAGTAGTAATCCCTGTGAATAGTTCATTCATTATGTTTAAATTTCCCTGTTTAAATTACTGTTTTTTCTGCCTCATGATTGGATCCTGACTGATACAGAATTAGTACCAAGACTATTGCTAAGAGATACACCCACAGGGATGGGATTATGGGATTGGTTTGGTCATACCATTGGATTTGAGCACTCTGTGCTGAGTTCTTGGACAATGGGAAACAGAATATTAGTAATTCATGACATGCAGTGGCATCAAAATCAAGCTACCACCTGTGACTTATTTTAATGAAGTACTGACTAAATCACCTGCTTTGGGAGCCCAAGTGACTGCTACGTTTCACTGATATATCAGTAATGGTTGACTGATATATCAGTAATGACTATAAGGACTGTGGTGTGTGGCCAGTTATTGCAGTGGGTTAGAATGTTGTCCAGATATCCCAAGGTTGTGGGTTCAGTCCCCAGTCAGGGCATACACAAGAATCAACCACTGAATACATAAATACATGGAACAACAAATCTCTGTCTTTTTTTTCTCTCCCTCTCTCCCTTTCTCCTCTCCCTCTGTCAAATCAATTTTTTTTTTTAATGTGCACTGGCCCTGGCTGCTGTGGCTCAGTGGATTGAGCACCAACCTGCAAACTGAAAGGCTGCCAGTTTGATTCCCAGTCAGGGCACATGGCTGGGTGGCAGGCCACGTCCCCAGGTGGAGGCGTGTGAGAGGCAACTGAGAAATGCTTCTCTCACACATCAATATTTCTCTCTTTATCTTTCTCCCTTCCCCTCTCTCTAAAAATAATTAAATTTTTTAAAAATAAAAATAAATAAAAATGTGCACTGGATTGCTTACAGAGAGAAAATGACAAACACTGGACTTTTAATTCTCAGCTCATATCACAATCTCAAAACCAGAAAGCTTTCGTAACAGCTCTAAAAGTATCTATTATTTGTCATAGCCACTGTACTGACTTTGCTTAAAATCAAAAGCAAAACTGTGTGGAGGAGTTCTGTTTCCAGCCAAGACAGAGTACCAGGGACTAGATTTACCCACCCAAGAAGTAATTTTTTTCCACAGAATACATGATTATCATGTATAAAGTCCAATGGAATCTGCAAAAATGCCATTAGAACTATTAAGTTTAGTAAGGCTATAGACTATATCAATGTACAAAAATCCATTGTATTTCTATACTCTAGCCACAAGCAATTGAAAATTAAAAATTTAAAATATCATTTACAACAGATCAAAAATATGAAGTACTTAGGTATAAATCTAACAAAAAATGTAAAGACATGAACACTGAAAACTATAAAATGTGTCTGAGAGAAATTAAAGAAGTAATCTCAATAAATCGAGAGCTACACTTTGTTCATGGATTGGAAGACTAAATATTAAGATAACAGTCTTCCCAAATTAACGGTCAATTTTCAATGCAATCCCAACTAAATCCCAGCAGACCTTTTTATTGTAGAAATTGACAAGGTCTTTCTAAAATGTATGTGGAAATGTAAAGAACCTAAAATAGTCAAAGTAACTCTGAAAAAAATAGTAAAGTAGAGCGCTACTACCATAGTAACTTCAAGTATCATTATAAAGCTACTGTAATCAAACCAGTATAGTCTTCTTGTAAAGATAAATTAATCAGTAAAACAATAGGAAGTCCAGAAATAAACACAAAAATGGACACATGACTTTTGACAAAGGCACTAAAACAATGCAAAGGAAAAAGGATAGCCTTTTCAATAAATGGTACTAGAATAATTAGGTATCCACATGCAAAATAAGACTTAGATCCATACCTCAGGCCATATATAAAAAGTCACTTGAAAAGGATGAAAGGCCTAATGTAAAACTAAAACTATAAAACTTCTAGAAGAAAACATTAGAGAAAATCTTTGTGACTTTGGATTAAGCAAAGATTTCTTAGATTCAACACCAAAAAGACAGTTCATGAAAGAACAAATGTATAAATTGGACTTCATAAAATAAAAAACATATGCTTTTCAAAAGGTGCTCTTAAGAGAAAGAAAGGATAAGCTACAACTGGGAGAAAATCTTAGCAAAGTATATATCTGATTCAGAATGAAAAACTCTCAAAACTCAACAATGAAAAGCAAACAACACAGTTAAAATATGGGCAAAAGATTTGAACAGACTCTTCACCAAATAAGATATATTGATAGCCAATTAGCATGTGAAAAGATGGTTTAATTGCAAATTAAAACCACATTGAGGTCGGTAGTGGAAATATCAGGGGGGATCACTTTGTAAAGTATATGATTGTCTAACCACTATGATGCACATCTGAAACTAATACAAAATAATATTAAATATTAAAATAATATTAAATGTAAACTGTAATTTTAAAATTTTAACATTAAAAAACACCTTGAAGTGATATTGAAATATCACTTTATACCTATCAGAATAACTAAAATGTGATGATGATTGACCACACCAGGTGTTGGCAAGGGTGTAGAGCAACTCGAACTCTCCTCCTACACCGTGGGCAAAAACAATGTGACAGTTTCTTAAAAAGTTAAACATACACATACCATATGATCCGGCTATTCTGATTTTAGTAATTTATCCAAGATAAAATGAAATATATGTCCGTTCAAAGATGTGTACATGACAATTCATAGAAACTTTGTTTGTAATAGTCCCCAAACTGGAAACAACCCAAATATCCATGAACACTTGCATGGGTAAATACATTGTGATATACCTATAATATGGAATGCTACTCCACACACAAAAAATGATGAACTACTAATACAACACAGGTGAATAATTGTGCTGAATAAAATAAGCCCAACAAAAAAATAATGCAAACTGAATGATTCCATTCATACAGAACTCTAGAATATTGTATGTACTTCTACCTTGAAAGAAAAAAAATCCATGAAACAAACATTGAACTCTACCCAAAATACACATGATAAAGTCTTTAGGGTGAAGTTAACTTAGTTAACTTTGAAATGCATAAAAAACTATTGCGTGATTACAACATCAGTAGAGATATAGATAGATGTATAGTTACGGGATAAGACAAGTATATTCAAATATTAATGATAGAATCCTGTTCACCATAAATTTTTTCAACTATTTTGTATTTTTTAAAGTTTTTATAATAAAATTTTTGGAAAAAATGACTAGGACAATGGGTTTGAGTGGCTTATTTTGAGATACCCAGAGAAACTAAATGGAGATGTCAAATAGGTAGTTGGGTAAGTGCAAATTTAAAGATACGGATTTTGACTGCAGGCCAGATCTAGTCTGCTGCCTGTTTTTGTATGCTTATGTGCTAAGAATGGCCTTTACACTTTTAGTTGGTTGAAAAAGACTAAAAGAAGAAAACCATGTAAAAATTATATAAAATTCAAATGTTAATGTCTATAAAGTTTTTTTAAAGATTTTATTTAATCACCTCAGAGAGAAAAGAAGGGAGGGAGAAAGAGAGGGAGAGAAACATCGATGTGCAAGAGAATCGTCAGTGGGCTGCCTCTCACATGCCCCCAGCTGGGGATCTGGTCCACAACCCAGGCATGTGCCCCAACCTGGAATTGAACCCGCAACCTTTGGTTTGCAGGGCAATTACAACTCACTGAGCCACACCAGTTGGGGCTATGAAGTTTTATCTGAACACACCCATGCCCATTATTTTACATACTGTCCATTGCTGCTCTTGAGCTACAAGAGCAGAATTAAGTATTTGGGCTAGGGACTGTATGTGCTGGCACTCTCTTCACTTCAAACTGATGCTAAAGGCTCTGCAAATCACAGTGGCACAGTTTAATGTGATAGTGTTTCAAGTACTATACATACTGCCATACCCTGACTTTTTTTTTTAAAGCACCAGTTCATACCCATCTTGTCAAAATAAGTAGCACTCAAGTGTAGATTGTTTCATTATCAAATTAGATGGCAAAAGATTGTGTTTGTTTAAAAACTAATGGTGTGCTAGATGAGTACATTGACCTTATCAAATTAAGCGTTCATCGTAACATTCCTAACTCACAGGAAAGCAACAGTCAGAAAATTTAAAGAATATTTCACTACAGCAGAATTTCTTCACAAAAATAAAAAATGAAAAGGATAGACTACAACCAAATCCAAGTAGCTTTGACTAACCAGGCACAGAAACTACTAATGATGAGTTCATTCAATCACATTCAATCACAGTAAACAAAGAAACATGTTAAGAGAAAAATAAAACTTGTTTAAGACTATTAGCCACTAAATGAGAACAGTTGTTCAAATAGATGAAGAAATTGGGAACAACACTTATGACAACTTAAAAAGCAGGTGAATGATTTCAATTGTTTTTCTTGGGTCTTGATGATTTAACAGATGTTACCAGTGCTATTACTGTTGTTTATTTGAGAAATCAGTGGTGAGTTTTAAGTGACTTGAGAATTAGCCTCTATGGAGTTCCGGCCAAGATGGAGGCGTAGGTGGACACACTGTGCCTCCTCACACAACCAAAATTAAGGACAACAAAGATTTAGAAAAAAGAAAAAAACCAGAACTGATAGAAAAATTGAACTGTATGGAAGCCCAACAACCATTCATCCAGACTGGTAAGAGGGGCAGAGTCGCAGCAGGAAAAAGTAGAGGTTGGTGGACCCAGGCACGCAGGCAGCAACAGCTGGCAGATCCCAGGCTGCAGGCAGCAGCTAGCGGACCGGGCAAGGGGTTGCAATGGGCAGACCCAGTGAGGCCACACAAGGCAGCTGGCTGAGCAGGTGGTCCCACATTCACGCCCAGATAATCCAGGCTAAGGGGAAGTAGCAGAAGGGACCAGAACCCGACAGAGAGCAGAGCAAGCGCCACTGTTCCCTCTCGGGCCCTGCCCCCACATACAGCATCACAACCCAGAGATTGGGCTGCCCCACCCTGGGGAACACCTAAGGCTCCTTCCCTCACTACATAACAGCTGCAACCACACCAAAAAAAAAAAAAAAAAAAAAGGGCTCAAATGGGAGAATAGATCAAAGCCCCGGAGCCAATTCATCTAAGCGATCAAGAGATAGCCAACCTATCAGATGCACAGTTCAAAGCCCTGGTGATCAGGATGCTCACAGATTTGGTTGATTTTGGTCGCAAATTAGATGAACAAATAAAGGCTACACTAAGTGAAACGAAGGAAAATGCACAGGGAACCAATAGTGATGGGAGAAAAACTGGGACTCAAATAAATGGAGTGGACCAGAAGGAAGAAAGAAACATCCAAACAGAAAAGAAGGAAGAAACAAGAATTCAAACAAATGAGGAGAGGCTTAGGAACTTCCAGGACATCTTTAAATGTCCCAACATCTGAATTATAGGGGTACCAGAAGGGGAAGAAGAAGAGCAACAAGTGGAAAAGTCATTTGAACAAATAATGCAGGAGAACTTCCCCAATATGGCAAAGGAAATAGACTTCCAGGAAGTCTAGGAAGCTCAGAGAGTTCCAAAGAAGTTGGACCCAAGGAGGAACACACCAAGGCACATCAGAATTACATTAGCCAAGATTCAAATGAAAGAGAGAATTCTAGAAGCAGCAAGAGATAAGGAGACAGTCACCTCCAAAGGAGTTCCCATCAGACTGTCAGCTGATTTCTCAAAAGAGACCTTCCAGGCAAGAAGGGGTTGGAAAGAAGTATTCCAAGTCATGAAAGGCAAGGACCTACATCCAAGATTGCTCTATCCAGCAAAGCTGTCATTTAGAATGGAAGGGAAGATAAAGTACTTCTCAGATAAGGTCAAGTTCAAGGAGTTCATCATCACCAAGCCCTTATTATATGAAATGTTAAAGGGACTTATCTAAGAAAAAGAAGATAAAAAATATGAACAGTAAAAAGACAGCAAACTCACAGATATTAACAACCACACCTAAAACAAAAGCAAACTAAGCAAACAACTAAAACAGGAACAGAACCACAGAAATGGAGATCATATGGAGGGTTAGCAACAGGGGAGTGGGAGGAGGAGAGAGGGGGAAACAGTACAGAGAATAAGTAGCATAGATGGTGGGTAGAAAATAGGGGGAGGGCAAGAATAGTGTGGAAAATGTAGAAGCTAAAGAACTTATGACACATGGACATGAACTAAAGGGGGGAAATATGGGTGGGAGGGGGTGTGCAGGGTGGAGGGGAATGATGGGGGGAAATAGGACAACTGTAATAACATAATCAATAAAATATATTTTAAAAAATAATTAACCTCTATGAACAGTACGGTGGAATAACTAGAGGCAAGAATATTTTTAAAGACATTGAAAAAACACTAATTCAGTACAAACTAAAGTGGAATCTGCTAGGATGTGTTACAACCAATGTTGGTGAAAATATATGTGGAGCAGAAAAAGCCTTAGATCGACAAATTTGCAAAGCTTGTGAAAATGTAAGGTGTTTAAAGCCTATAATTAGTCATTGTATTATTCATCAGCAGGTACTCTGCAAAAATTATTTGAATCTATTATATATTAAACCAGTATTGTCAATTGTGAACTTCATTTGTTCTTGTGGGCTTAATCGTCAATTCCAGGAACTTTTGTTAGAAATAGACTTAACCTGCCACATAGCAGTTTGATGTTGTAGCAGTGTTAAAGTTTTACTGTTTGTTTTGTTTCCCTTTGCTTCAGAAAGCTTCCATTTCCATTTGGTCCAGTGCATGGAAGAGGGCTCCAGAGTTGTTAAAATTATGCTGAGTGGTTTCAGGGAGAGGCTCAGGCAAAAGCCAGACACCAGGAGAATGCAGAGAGGCCCCTCAAAGGCTTCTGGGCTCCAAAGGCTCCTAGTTGTGCTTGAGTGTGAGTCTTAGAAGAGATACTCACCCGGCCTGGCTTGGGAAATGGCCGGCCTGTGGAGGTTAGTCAGATGGTCACCCATCTTCTTGATGAGTTTCACCTCCTCGTCTAGGAAGTGGTTCTTCAAGAAGTCACAGAGATGAGAATCTACAATGGTAGAACCCAAGGCATGCATGTTCAAAAGGCCCTGGTTCAGGTTCTTCTCCATGACCACAGTGGCTTCCATGTCGTCCTCTCATCTTGGGAAGGCTTCAGAACATCCTGGAAGAGAATGTACCCACCGCACTGGTTTTGCATCTTTAAGAGATGCTCGGAGCCCCCAAGCTTCTCCTTAACCAACTTAGGAAAGAAGTGGCCCACGCCCTCTCCAACCACACCACTGAGGTTGAAATAGAAACCCAGAGAGAGGTAAATGTAGGAGGCCTGCAGGTTGACCAGGCAGTTGATGGCAGCCTCCACGTTGGTGGAATAATTCCGATGAATTTGGGAGCCCATGGTTGTTTGGAAATAAAGAGTTAAGGCTAAAAACAGTGTTGGCTGGTCTCGGAGGCTGAGGATAGCTGAGGTGGCTCCCGAGGTGGTGACTGAAATGGAGATGGAGGGTGGCTGGAGGCTGGAAGAAGGGGTGTCCCTATGTCTGTTCCATCCAAACACTGCTGAAGCAAGAGACAGATCCAAGGACTGCTGAGGGCATTGCCTACTGTGGTTTTGAACCCAGGGCTTAGTCTGAAATTTTTCTGAATGGGAATAACCACCCTCAGCAACAACTGTCAAACACTGAATGGCTTTGATAAGTAGCTTTTGTTGCAGACTTGAGACTGTTTCTCAATGAATTCAATCTAAAGTTACAAGGCAAAATATCACATATATACATAACTTATACCTCTGTAATTTTGATAACATTGTTTGAATCACAAGTAACATCAAGCTACTTTATGCACATGAAGTCAAAAGTTCAAACAAGAAGCAAGATCTCATATAAATTTGTAGTAGCTATATTTTCCAAGTTCAACAACAGTTCCAGCAGCATTTTTAGGACTTCAGTATAACTACAAAGGAAATTTTCATATTTCAAAATCCACTTAAATGTGCAATTAAAGTAATTCCACCTAACCTTCAATTGGAAATAATCAAATGGCAATGTGGTGACATGCTAAAAAACAAATATCAAGAAAAGAATCTGCCCTGGCTGCTGTGGCTCAGTGGATTGAGTGCTGGCCTGTGAACCAAAGGGTTACCAGTTCAATTCCCAGTCAGGACACATGCCTGGGTTATGGGTCAGGTTCCCAGTAGGGGGCGCACAAGAGGCAACCACGTATTGATGTTTCTCTACCGCTCGTCCTCCCTCCCTTCCCCTCTCTCTAAAAACAAATAAGTAAAATTTTTAAAAAAAGAATCTAATACAATAGAATTCTACAAATGCCCTGCAAATGATGAATATGCTGAAGTAAAATCATAAACTTATGCATTAATAGCATTTGGCAGTAGCTATTGTGACATTTAAAAAAATTCATTACAAATTCAAACTAACAGATAAACATTTGTGATAGAATCTGATGATAGGAAACACTAACTTTGAATCACACTAAGCAAAATATACAAAGAGTTAATTATTTTCATTGTAGATTTGTATTTTAAAAATTGTACTGAATATTATATTTTAATTTTATCAATATTTTTCTCATTATACAAGTACCCACATAATACATTACTCTCATTTTTGCTTGTTGTCCCAACAACCCCGAAAATATTTACTATTTGCCCTTTACAGAAAACATTTGCCAACTCCTGCTGTAGAAAATGCAAACAATCTATAGTGACAGAAAGCAGACCGATTGATGGCTGCTTGCAAATGAGGGACTTGGAGAGGGCAAGTAGGAGAGAAAACAAAGGGTCACAATGAAACTTTTGGGGAGATAGTTATGTTCATTATTGCGAAGGCTTCGTGGGTGTACACATGTCAAAATAAAATTTTGTGCTTCAAATACGTGAAATTTATTCTAGTTTAATTGTACCTCAATTATGGTGTTTTAAAAAATTAATTCTGTCAGTTGATAAGTTACAATGACTGTTGAATTCACAGTTTCACAAGTTTCTTATGTGTAATTCTGGGCATAGCTTGGGAAAGAATGGGATTCTGAAAGTTGGAATAGGGATGTCTTATTGAACCATGATGAAACAGAAAATCTTAAAACCCAAATATTCTGAGTCTCTCATGCCAGAAGTATCTTGACTTCTGAAGAGACCAGTGTTCCTTCTTGAAAACTCTGTGATAACCTCATCTGCAACAGACTCCTTGGAAGGGGATGATCATCCTCCTTAAGACCACCACTACTGCTGTTGCCATCAGACCCTATCGACAAGGGCAAGTATCAGTGCACTCCAGATGCTTTAGGTGCATGCTATAATCCAGGAGAAAATAACATAGAGCAAAAGAATTTTTTTCTTCCAAATTTTATTTTAATTGTTCAAGTACAGTTTTCTGTCTTTTACTCCCATCGCAGCCCACCCACCTCCCTCCCATTTCCACCCCCCTCCCAGTTTTTGTCCATGTGTCCTTTATACTTGTTCCTGTAGAGCAAAAGGATTTTAAGGTTTTGCTAATATAGATCAGCAGACACCTGGGGAATATGTGTGGAAGGGAATAATAAGGGTAATAGACCAAGTAGAGCAAAATGCAACACTAGGTTCGGTTAAATTCATTGATATGGGTGAACTTGCTAGAGTCTGGATTTAATGTGTATGCTCATGAAGCTGGAGGTGGCTCTCATGGTTTACTTGGTTAAGTTGACTGAAAATTGAACTTGACAGTGGCCTACTTTTAACAAAGTTGATATGCCAGAACTTCCTTGCCATGGTGCAGAGTAGAAAACCCAAAGGCTTAGAGAAATAGGAATATCAGAGTATATCATGTGAAATCAACATACTCATCCCCTAACTATATTCCACCAGAAAGCCTATAAGACACTTCCTTCACTAAGGCCCTGAAAAACACAATGAGGAAAGCAGCTACATTATTGAAAAGCTCTGTTATTGCTATTTGTATGAGCCCAATATTACCATGGAGGGTGTTACCATTGAAAATAGCTCCCTTATTTCAGTGGGGATAATGAGAACCTCCAGTGGTAGAGGCCAAATGACAGTATGCTACCACCAAAGACAAGATGGGTGCATCTGTTGTAAAGGGCACAAGAGACATACTGGTAATCAGAATGCCTTGGCCCACAGTAACCTTGGCAGTGGCTAATCTGTTATCATGTTCCTTAAGAACAAATAGATGTGCAGCCTACTAAAGAATTGCTTGATCTTTGTAACAAAGGAGAAAATCTTCCTCTGGTAGCCAAAAACCTGACTTGAGTAACCAAAATGGAGAGCCATGGTCTCTCCCAGTTTCTAGACCTAAGTCAGCATAGATTCAGAGCCCCCTGATTGAATGGGGAGGTTGGGTCTCCTTGAGGAAGGATCTATGTCCTGTTTACTAGAGTGACTATGCATTAGGGAGAATACGTACACTTTTTGAGGATACTAAATACTGGCTCTGAATTAATACTAATTTCTGAGAATCCAAATGCTACTGTGGCCCACCAATCAAAGTGGGGGCTCAAGGTGGTCAAGTAATAGATAGAGTCTTAGTTCAACCCCAACTCATAGAGGGATCACTGATCCATGGTCTTACCCTGTGGTTATTTCCAAGCTCCTGAGAGTATAATTGGAATAGGTATCTATGGCAACTGGCAGGATCCCTACGCTGGGGATAATCCATGGAGTGAGAACATTATGGCAGGAAGGACTCAGTGAAAGCCCCTGAAACTTCCACTTCCTATCAAGATAGTTAACTAGAAGCAATATCACATCCCTAGGAGAATTGCAGAGGTTAATGCCACACTGGAAGACTTGAATGGGTAGGAGTTTAACCTGTGCAGACATCAGCTTGATCTTAGAGAATTACTATGGACTCTTGTAAATTGATCAGTTGTTGACTCCAGTTGTAGCTGTTGTCTCAGGTGCAGTGTCATCACTGCAACAAATCATCATGATCCCTGGTCTGGTGAAATGGCTTGCTAAAGACTCAATTATAACCTTGGCTGGTGTGGCTCAGTGGATTGGGTGGTGGCCTGCAAACTGAAATGTTGCCAGTTTGATCCCTGGTCAGGGCGCATGCCTGGGTTGTGGGCCAGATCCCCCGTTGGCAGCCCATGAGATGCAACTAATCAATGTTTCTTTCACACATTAATGTTTCTCTTCTTCTCTTTCTCTCTCTTCCCCTCTCTCTAAAAATAAATAAGTCATTTTTTAAAGATTGAATTATAATATCACTTGGAAGACCACACTCTGAAAGGATAGGGTTTTACAGGATGCAGTATATACTTTAATCAGTGACCATTATATGGTGGTATCTCCCCTACAGTCCAAATACATGAATCTGAGAATCAAGGGGTGAAAAAATGGATCTTGCTCTTCTTACTATTATACTTCCTAACCCATTTGTAGAATTTTTGCTTCCCATCTTGGCAACTTTGAGCTCTGCTGAATATACATGTGTGTGTATTTAAGTGCATGCTGATATGACAATTGTCACAATGCAATTTAACAAAATTATTTTGAATCAAGTTAAAGACAACTAAGCGCTACTAGAGCCATCTTACAGAAAAAAACAAATGAGCTTTTTGGCTAACCCAATATTTGAACTATGTGATAATAGATTGCATATATCATGTTCTTTTGCCTCATAATACGTCAGTGTATATTTACTAAGAATATGATCTTGCATATCTATAGTCATCACATTCAGGAAATTTATAAAGGATGTAACAATTTATAGTTTATATTCCAAATTCACCTATTTTCCCCCATAATGTCTTGTGCAGCCATTTTCCTGGATCTGGGCCAGGACTAAGTACTTCATTTAGTTTGGGCCACTTCACCCCTTTTTAAAAAATATATTTTATTGATTATGCTATCACAGTTGTCCAATTTCTCCCCCATCATTCCCCTCCACCCTGCACACCCCCTCCCACCCACATTCCCCCCCTTTAGTTCATTTCCATGTGTCATAAGTTCTGTAGCTTCTACATTTCCCACGCTATTCTTGCCTTCCCCCTGTCTATTTTCTACCTACCATCTATGCTACTTATTCTCTGTACCTTTTCCCGCTCTCTCCTCTTCCCACTCCCCTGTTGCTAACCCTCCATGTGATCTCCATTTCTGTGGTTGTTCCTGTTCTAGTGGTTTGCTTAGTTTGTTTTTGTTTTAGGTGTGGTTGTTAATAATTGTGAGTTTGCTGTCTTTTTACTGTTCATATTTTTTATCTTCTTTTTCTTAGGTAAGTCCCTTTAACATTTCATAGAATAAGGGCTTGGTGATGATGAACTCCTTGAACTTGACCTTATCTGAGAAGCACTTTATCTTCCCTTCCATTCTAAATGACAGCTTTGCTAGATAGAGCAATCTTGGATGTAGGTCCTTGCCTTTCATGACTTGGAATACTTCTTTCCAGCCCCTTCTTGCCTGGAAGGTCTCTTTTGAGAAATCAGCTGACAGTCTGATGAGAACTCCTTTGTAGGTGACTGTCCCCTTATCCCTTGCTGCTTCTAGAATTCTCTTTCATTTGAATCTTGGCTAATGTAATTACGATGTGCCTTGGTGTGTTCCTCCTTGAGTCCAACTTCTTTGGGACTCTCTGAGCTTTCTAGACTTCCTGGAAGTCTATTTCCTTTGCCAGATTGGGGAAGTTCTCCTTTATTATTTGTTCAAATAAGTTTTCCACTTGTTGCTCTTCTTCTTCCCCTTCTGGGACCCCTATAATTCGGATGTTGGGATGTTTAAAGATGTCCTGGAAGTTCCTAAGCCTCTCCTCATTTTTTCGAATTCTTGTTTCTTCCTTGTTTTCTGTTTGGTTGTTACTTTCTTCCTTCTGGTCCACTCCATTGATTTGAGTCCCAGTTTTCCTCCCATCTCTGTTGGTTCCCCATGTGTCTTCCTTCATTTCACTTATTGTAGCCTTCATTTGTTCATCTAATTTGTGAGCAAAACCAACCAATTCTGTGAGCATCCTGATCACCAGGGTTTTGAACTGTGCATCTGATAGGTTGGCTATCTCTTGGTCACTTAGATGAATTGGCTCTGGGGCTTTGATCTGTTCTCCCATTGGAGCCATTTTTTGTTTTGTTTTGATTTTGGTCTGGTTGCGGCTGTTACATAGTAAGGGGAGGAGCCTTAGGTGTTCCCCAGGGTGGGGTAGCCCAGTCACTTGGTAGTGATGCTGTATGTGGGAGTGGGATCCGAGAGGGAACAATGGCACTTGCTCACTCTCTCTCACATTCCAGTCCCTTCTGATCCTTCACCCGGATTATCTGTACATGAATGTGGGACCACCTGGTCAGTCAGCCGCCTTGCGTGGCCTCACTGGGTCTACACCATTGCCACCCCATGCTTGGGGTCTGCTAGCTGTTGCCTGCATGCCTGGGATCTGCCAGCCGCTGCTGCCTGCGCACCCAGTTCCACCAACCTCCACTTTTTCCTGTCATGACTCCGCCCCCTTACCCATCTGGATGAATGGTTGTTGGGCCCCCCTACAGTTCAATTCTCCATCAGTTCTGGTTGTTTTCTTGTTTCTAAATATTTGTTGTCCTTAATTTTGGTTGTGAGAGGAGGCACAGTATGTCCACCTATGCCTCCATCTTGGCCAAAAGTCCACTTCACCCTTCTTTAATCTGGTATGGTTCTTCAACATTTCTTTGTCTTCCATGCCATGGACATTTTTGAATAGTCTAGTTATTTCTCTTATGTTTCTTCTTTTTATGTGTATATGCATATATATTTATGTCTATTAACAGCATGGATGCATGGGTCCTTTCTGTGGAACATTTAGAAAGCAAGATCTGGGAACTAGGTGCATGTAAATCTGTCTATATTTCATCATAAATTCTATATTCCCATTCCGATCCCCACAAAGATTTTGCTCACTTCTTTCGTTCCACATCTGCTTCTCCTGACTTCCCTAGTGAGAACCCTGGCTCCCAACATCTATATCTTTATTCGTGTGTGCAATCAACACACCCCAATAGTTTCAGAATGGCCATGACCTTGCCACCACAGCCAACCTACTAAGAATTCAAGATTTATTTGTAGTTATTTTTTTCTTTAGATAGGTAGTTGAAAGTTACTTGAATTAGTCTATTTTCCTCCTTCCATGTTACTTTTATTCATCTAAAATAGAGTTGGATTCATTTATTTACATCTATATTCAGATTTTAGGCACCTTCCATCTGTTGATTTTTTTTACATATGTTGATCATTAACATATAAAAGGTCAAAACTATATGAAAAGGTATACTCAAGGAAGTTTGCCCTCTCCCCAGAGCTGTGTGACTTCCTTTAAGAATGTAACCTGGCCTGGCTGGTGAGGCTCAGGGGATCAGGTGCTAGCCTGTGAAATGAAAGGTCTCTGGTTCACTTCCTAGTTAGGGCACATACATGCCTGAGTTGGATCAACATTATCTCTTGCACATCAAAGCTTCTCTCCCTCTTTTCCCTCCCTTCTCCTCTCTCTAAAACTAAATAAATTAATTTTTTTAAAAAAGAACGTGCCCTGGCTGTTGTGCCTTGGTGGACTGAACGCCAGGCTGTGAACCAGGGGGTCGCTGATTCGGTTCCCAGTCAGGACACAAGCCTGGGTTGCAGGCCAGGTCCCCAGTAGGGGGCATGTGGGAGGCAACCACACATTGATGTTTCTCTGCCTCTCTTTCTCTCTAAAAATAAATAAAATATTTTTTAAAAAAGAATGTAACCCAAAACAAATTATCCTTCATTTTCCCTATCCCTCACAAGTACCCAATTTTATTAGTTTTTGGTTTATCCTTCTTGAGCTTTTACTTGCAAAAATTTGCAGACATACTTGTTTTACTTCCTCCTTCCTGTACAAAAGGTAGCATAGTTTATACTATTTTGAACTTTGCTTTCTTAACTTAACAATATATCATGGAAATTATATCAAATCAGTGAAAGTTTAAATTACATATAATAAAACATTTCACTCATTTACCAATTGAATGACTGTGTGCCAGCCACTGAGCTCTACACAGATAGGGAAATGAGTAAAATACAGCCCTTTAATGACCTTAACCCCAGTGGAAAGGAGAGCCACATAAACAAAACCATCATAGTGCTCTGACAGCCCAGAGGAGGGAGTCAGTCACAGGATGTTCCAAAGGACTGACACTGAAGCTCGAAAAATGAGAAAGTAGATGAAGAAACAGCACATGTAAAGGCAAGAGTTGAATAAGGGAAAGGCATATTGTGGAAATGGAAGTTTAAACTTAAACTTTCAGTGTGGGAGTAGGATGTAGGTCCGGGAGACAGGGGTGCCCATAATGAAGCTGGAGAGGTAATATAGCACCAGATGGTACAAGTAATGCCAGAAAAAAAGCTGGACTGTGTTTTTAAGGCATCCAAGAGACATGGTGTTTAAAATAACACTCGGATCCACTCATGTCACAAGTATTTAATTGGTTGCCTGCATTGGCCAGGTACTGTAGAAGGAGCAGTAACACTTAGATCCCAACCCTTGGGGAGCAAGAAGACAGAATTCAAGGAGCTTTTAGATAAAGTGGGGGAAATTGTGGGGCAAGCACAAAGGAAGGGAACCTAACACACTTAAACCTAGAAGTGCAGCAAGGGTGAAGGAATATTTCCCAAAAAGTAAGACAGACTTTTATCTAGGTGTGGGCGTGTTTGGGGGAGAGGGCTTGGGAAGAGCTCCCATGGTAATGCCAGAAGTGAAGACACTGCAATATTAAGTATCCCTAGGACTAAGACCACAGATCTATTACTGCTTCACTCCATTCTCCACATAGCAATGAGTAATCCTTTAAAAATACAAATCTGATCTCTTCATTTTCAGTAAAAAGCTCCCCACTTCTTTGAGGTTAATGTCCATCTGCTTAAAATCTGGTCCCAGGTTATTTACTTCCCCAGTTTCATTTTTTTAAACCTCTTTCCTCTTGAATTTTATTCTTAGTTTGTCACATCCTATTCTCCTACCTAGAAATCCATCATTCAGTACTTGATCACAAGGCCTTACTCCTACTGCTTTCATAGTGCCCTGTGCTTCACGTTATGTCATAGCATTGTCTCAATCTACCACTAGCTTGAATTCCCTGGGAGCAGAAAGTGGTTTTATTGCAGTAGCATCATCCAGAGCATGCAGCCTAACGTCCTACATGTCCACCTAATTTTAAATGAGTGAAGGCAATCTTCACTGCAGCGGTAGCATTTTGAACTAGACCCTAGGAACTTTGGCCTTCAGTCTCTTTACTGCTACAGTTTAAGGATTCATTCTAGAGGTTGGATAAACCAACCATTTACATTTAAAAATCACTGAAGTTTAAAATCATTTAGGATTAGGCACAGATTTATCTTAAAAGGATCGGCGTGCTCGAACTGAACATCTTAAAGCCCACCAGTCTTAAGGCAGATAAAGTCGAGAGTACCGCCTCAAAAAACCTACCAACCGCCAAAGTACAGCAGTTGGACTAGTGTCCTGATTTTTTGGCACTTTGACTCCGCCCATGGGGTCCAAAATGGCGGAAGAACTGTACGCTACGTCGTGACATCTCACTAACTGCGGAGGCATCCCAACGCTACGCCGGCAGCGTGGGCGGGGCGGCCGGTTCTTCCTCTCTGCTTCCTCCGCTCCTCCCCCAGTGCTTCACACGCTCATTGTGAAGCGACAGGAGCCGCTGGCAGCCTCTAGAGCTATTAGAGCTAAATTCTTGGCGCGCGTGAGCGCCCGCACTCCTCCTTCTCCATTCCAAAGGCTGGGAGCGCGAGGTTCACCTTTATTCTCTCTTCTGCCCGAACTAACCGCCCTGGTGCGCGCGGGCACCGCGCCGCCGCCGCTCCCCCGCCCCTCCCCCTTCGAGAGCTCCCGCCCGCGCGCTCCTCCTCCTCCCCTTTCCCCGGCGACGCGCACGCGCGCCAGCCCGGCTCGCGCCCTCTCGTTTTCCTCCGGCCAACGAGACCCCCCTCCCCTTCCGCCTCGCGGCGCTTCCTCGCCCCGCGATCTTCTCTACCCACCCCCGACACCGCAGGCCTCCCCCGCCCCCCGCCCGCCAACGGCGGGTCCCCACCTTCCCAGTCTCCTTCGCTTCCCGCACTCTCCGGCGGGAACCTACCCCCAGCCTCCTCTCTCCCTTCCCCTCAATTCCCCTTCCGGACGCTGCCATCATGTTGAAGCCTCAGCCGCCACAACAGACCTCCCAGCCCCAGCAGCCGTCCCCCACGCAACAGGCCGTGGCCCGCCGGCCTCCCGGGGGCACGAGCCCTCCCAACGGCGGCTTCTCGGGCCCTCTGGCCTCAACCTCGGCTCCCTCAGGGCCTCCCGCTGCCTCCTGCCCGGGGCCTGCAGCCGCTATCGGGAGCGGGCTCCGCCGGGGAACCGAAAGTATCTTGGCGCCACAGCCGCCGCCGCAGCAGCAGCAGCAGCAACATCAGGAGAGGCTGGGGACAGCGGCCATCGGCAGCGCCAGGTGAGGAGGGGTGGGTTTCCGGGCGCTGGAGCGCTCGCTGCGGGGCGGCAGTGGCTTGGTTCCGCCTCGGCAGCCGGGACCTCGGAACACCGCGCGAGGCGCGCTCCTAGCCTGGCCACCCTTGAGGGACGCCAGGGGGAGGGAGAACCCCTGCCTTCTTGAACCTAGGGATGGGCCCACTTAGGTCCTAACAGGTCGGAGGTAAAGGGTTCCCCACCAGTCACCAGGACTTTAATTAAGGACCGTGCTCAGCTCTCACAGCCTAGTCAGGGCTCGCGGCCTGGGCCTTAAGGGCAGGCGGGACGCATCCCTCTAGCGCCGTAGGAACGAGGAGTTGGGGGTGGTGAAGAGGTGATGGGGTTCCCTGCTCCATTACCGCGAAGGGTCTCGCGGTTCCCAGCTTCAGCCAATGGGGAGTCGGCTGCGGGAAGGGGTTCGGGCCGTGGCCAATGGAGGGGGGGCGCGCGGCTCACAGTTTAGCCAATGGGGAGGGAGGGACTTGGAGCGGGTTGCCACCTCCTCCTTCCCGGTCGGGCCAGTAGGAGGGGAGCGGGGTGGGCGGGGGGGGGGGAGAAGGAAAGGAGAGACAACTGGGAGGGCTGCGGCCCGGGAACCTCCAGAGCGCGCGCGTTCCTTACGTACGTGCGCGTGGATTCTCTGTCTCATGACCCGGGCACTCGGGAGTCCAGGGTAACATAGGGCAGTGGCTGGAAGAGTGTGTGGAGGGGTTCGTTGCTAGGTGGGAGACACTCCACTCGGTTTCTAGCATGTATGGGTTAAAGGAATTGAGCGTGGCGGTACACGCAGGCGCAGTGGGTTCTGATCGCGGGAGGGGGTATTTTGAAGAGGCCCGTGGGGTTTAGTGCGCAGTCGCAGACCGGGCGAGGCCTCCCGGTGGATGCCTTTTGCGGCTGCGCTGTCCCCCAGCCCTGCCAACGGCCCCCTCAGCACCCTCCTCAACCGCTGGTTACATCAGCCAGAGAGGAGCAGGATTACCAGGGGACTGACGACCCCTCCCACAGCGGGTAACTAGCTGAATGAGTAAAGAGGTCGACAGGGTGGGTTGTAGAGGAACTACTTCTCCTTACCAGGGTTTGGGGCATAAGGCTCTGAAAATGATTGTATTTTCTATTCGGGAGATAATGTGCCTGAGCTTAGTACTTAAGAACCTGCACTCTCTGAGCTTCCTGTTTTACATCTGAGATGGGTGATTAGTTACCAAATACTGTATAGTATTGGTCTCTTGGAAGCATGAAGCTCTGGCCCCTTGGAGAAAGTGAGACAATGGTTGTTGATTGAGGTCTGTTTTGCTGGCATTTGGGGGAACTGTTTCCTGGTTTGTAATGTTTATGCCTTTTCCTCTGTAAGGTGAGAGTTTGAAAACGATGTTGATTAATTGTAGCCTAGATCAGCATTTTCACATGGTATGTGGTTCTAGGGTACCAAGTCCTTTAAAATTAATTGTGTAAGGGGAATTGAACAGATTTAAATAATAACCAGTTTTTTGTTTCCTTTTATAGGGGACAGAGCACAGGAAAGGGACCCCCACAGTCACCGGTGAGTGCCCTCAATGGTACAAAGACTTAGATATGTGGGAATATAGGACAGAGTAGGTGCAGAAATAGTCTGATGGGATTAGAAGGGCAGAGGGCCCAGCACATTATAGGTGGTCATATGTGGAGTGTGGACATTCAGAGGGAAGGTAAGATGCTGACTGGCTATTTTTTTCTCCCTCCTATATTACTGACAGGTATTTGAGGGTGTTTACAACAATTCCAGAATGCTGCATTTTCTTACAGCTGTTGTGGTAAGTGGATACTTTGTTTGCAGGATGTAATGCATCTGTTTGCTGGAGGCACTCTTCTTATTTTTCCCACTTTCCCAGGGCTCCACTTGTGATGTAAAGGTGAAGAATGGCACTACCTATGAAGGTATCTTCAAGACTCTGAGCTCAAAGGTCAGTGTACACAAAGCTTATTTTTGGAGTTGCATGCAAGGAGTAGGAGAATGAAGTAGGCTCATTGAAGATGTGAATTGAGTGGTATTGGACAACATTGTGGCTATTTCAGCATGTGCTAGAGTAGAGCTGCAAGCAATGAAAGATGTGGGTCTGAAATTTGAGGGCTGGATACTTTAATGTAAAAATGCTTAAACGTTTAAAATGTGAAAGTTTAATTTGGGGACTTGGGGTAAGTCCTGTGATTGATATCAAGAAGATGTTATATATACATGGTACTGGGGAAAGTTTAGAAAGGGTAAGAGAAAAATGGTCATATTTTTGCCTTCATGTTTGTTGATACTGACCCTTGGGTTTTGGAAATGGAACTTTTTTAGTTTGAACTGGCTGTAGACGCTGTACACCGGAAAGTATCTGAGCCAGTAGGTGGCCCTCGTCGGGAAGACATTGTGGACACCATGGTGTTTAAACCAAGTGATGTCATGCTTGTCCACTTCCGAAATGTTGACTTCAATTATGCAACTAAAGGTATTGTGCCAGGCTATTACATCAGACCCATTCTGTGAGTGGAGAGCGGAGAGCAGTTACATGATGGCTTGATTTACCCCTACCCCACCCCCATAACCACCCACTTTACCATCTTCCTCCCCCCCACACACATACCCTCATCCCGAGGATGGCTGGATTTTTCTTTTTGGGCATGTATGTTGATGTCTAAGATAAAGTGGGACAGATTTGGCCCATGTTGTGATTCTTTTCTTATTTTCTTTGTTTTGAGCTCCTTGCTGCTTATGAACTTTTTTTTTTAAGAGAGAGGGGAAGGGAAGGAGAAAGAGGGAGAGAAACATCAATGTGTAGTTGCCTCTCACGCGTCCCCTACTAAGGACCTGGCCTGCAACCCAGGCATGTGTCCTGACTGGGAATTGAACTGGCCACCCTTCAGTTCATAGGCCCACACTCAATCCACTGAGCTACACCAACCAGGGGTGCTTCTGAACTATTAAGATGAGGGGTTTTTGTTTGGTTTTTTTAAGAGAGGGAGAGAGAGACATCAGTTTGTTGTTCCATTTAATTGATGCATTCATTGGTTGATTCTTGTATGTGCCCTAACTGGAGATTGAACCTGCAACCTTAGTATATCCAGAAAATGCTCTAACCAACTGAGCTACCTGCCAAGGGCTAAGATGAGGGTTTTTATGCTGTGCCTGCCCACCCCTTATCCCCGAACCCTGGCATACATAAACTTTTCTTTGCTTCTGACAATTTGTGGGTAAGGAAGAAATGTTTGGGAGAACCGCCTGTGAAATATGATATGACTCCTGATCTTCAACTCTGCCCCCACAGACAAGTTCACTGATTCAGCTATTGCCATGAACTCGAAGGTGAATGGGGAGCACAAAGAGAAGGTGCTTCAGCGCTGGGAGGGGGGCGACAGCAACAGCGATGACTACGACCTCGAGTCTGACATGGTACAGTCTCCTTCCCTGGGATCCTGAGAGCTTGGCAGCTCTGCTGCCAGAATGTGGGTTATTGACACTGACGTCATTCTTGGAACCTAGTTGCTTCTGGGGAGGGGGGAGGAAAATCATTTACTTTTGCCTGTTTGTGACAGTCAGATTCCAAATGGAAAGGTACAGAAAATAACAAAACAAAAATACCCGTTCTCCCACCATCTGTGATTGACAGCCTCAAGTTTTTTTTTTTTTTCCTTTCAACTTAACCAAAAGTATAAACAAGAGTGAGTACTGTGTAGGCCCATTTCCCTTCCGAAAAACAGCTACTGCTATAGTTTGAATCATGTAGAATTTTTCATGAGCAAATGCATTATTTTGCTATTTAATTTGCACAAGAATTTACTTTCCCTGCCTGTTTTTGAGTGTTACCTGTTGCTACATAGAATCTAGTTCAGTGCTTTTAACTTATTGTGTACTGTTTTACTTGTGTACCCATGTATGTATACCTGCCAAATTGTATTTGTCTCTTTCCTTACTGTTTTGTGTTTTTTGGCCCTTAGAGTGCCTTACTGAATTTTTAGAACATGTATCCCCATGCACATATACCAGAATTTCTCTGGGATATAAACCTGGAAATGGATTTGTTATTGAAAATTTGTTATAGTTCTAGTTGATATTCTCGCCAGCTGTGTTCCAGTTTTTCCACTTTTGGTGTGGTCAGATTTTTTTTTTTTTTTTTTTAGTTTTTCAGCCTGATGGAGAATGACAGGTCATTGTTGCTTTCCTTGTTGGGTTTTAAAAGTCTCCCTCCTCCCTCCCTAGTCCAACGGATGGGACCCCAATGAAATGTTCAAGTTCAATGAGGAGAACTATGGTGTAAAGACCACCTATGATAGCAGTCTCTCATCTTACACGTGAGTGTCTTGATACTCTGCATGTGGTGCAGTTTGAGGTGTGGGGTCACCACCAGAAGGGCAGGTCTCTAGGAACATAGCTTTTGTTCATGCTTTTCTGGGTGTTCATATTGCCCTCTCCCCAGTCCTGTTGTGTTTCGTGAACTGCTCATAAAGGTTTTCTTTTAGCCTTGATTCCAGACCACGTCCTGGGTAGAATTAACTGCTTATCTACTTGTCCATACTTTTTCTCTAGAACTTAAAATGTACTTAAATACGTGTTTGTATGTGCCCCATATTCAAAGATGCCTTGCTGCTCTGCCTGGGACCTAGTAGATGCCCATTATATTGTTGAAGAAGTTAAACACCCACATACTTGAGCTTGTGATAGGACTGGTAGAAATGTTTTTCCTTTCATTGCCTGGCACTGGGGTGGTGATGGTCTCTGGTGGTCCTCTCAGGGTGCCCTTAGAGAAGGACAACTCAGAAGAATTTCGTCAGCGGGAGCTGCGTGCAGCCCAGTTGGCTCGGGAGATTGAATCCAGTCCCCAGTACCGCCTACGGATTGCCATGGAAAATGATGATGGACGCACTGAAGAAGAGAAGCACAGTGCAGTCCAGCGACAGGGTTCAGGACGGGAGAGCCCCAGCTTGGTATCTAGGTAATTGCTGGGGGCAGCCTGGTATATTTGGGATTTACTATGTGGGCCAAGAGTTTTGTATACTCTTGTTTAAGCCTCACAGCCATATGAGATATGAGACGTAGGTTACTGAATAGTTATTCACAGTTTTTATTTCGAAAGATTAAAACGTATAGCTCTGGCTGGTGTGGCTCAGTTAGTTGAGTGTCATCTTGAGAATCAAAGGGTCACAGGTTTGATTCCCAGTCAGGACACATGCCTGGGATGCATGTTTGATACCCCTGGGGCACCTACAGAATGCAGCCAGTCGAGTTCTCTCATTGCTGTTTCTCCCTCTCTCTGAATTAAAAGTAAAATAAAATAAAATAAAAATAAAAATCTAGAGTAGTTAAGTGATTTGCCCATAGTAACAAGGCTAAAGTTTATGGATTCAGAAAAAAATTTCGTTTCAGAGTTTTGATATATATTCCTTTCTTTTTTCCTCTGCATATTCATGTATATGTATGCCTTATTCTTCCCTTTGTGAAAATAAAATCAAACTATCTGATGATCTGTATCTTGTAAAAGATGCATCTTGACCTACAGTGTGATACTACCTTTCTCATAGGTCAGGAGTGGTAGAATTGTGGAGCATCAGCCTGGTTGGTCTGGTCAGGGTTGACATAGCATAAGGTCATAAGCCTGTAGCCACAAAACATTAAACCAGGACAGTTCTTCAAGTGAGATAGTGCAGAAAGCCAGTGCCAAGCTGTGTGTGTGTGTGCGTGCATATACTTTAGAAGGAAGGGCTTTATCTTTCCAAAATGTATGGGTTTTGTGGCTATTTGATCTCACTTAAACTTTCTTCCCCCCAGGGAGGGAAAGTATATCCCTCTACCCCAACGAGTTCGGGAAGGTCCCCGGGGAGGAGTTCGATGCAGTAGTTCTCGAGGTGGCCGGCCTTGCCTTAGCTCTTTGCCACCTCGTGGCCCTCACCATCTTGACAATAGCAGCCCTGGCCCAGGTTCTGAGACACGTGGTATTAATGGAGGTAAGTTATGAAGGAGACTTTTGTGGAGGACAGGAAAGAGTTGGGAAGAATAATTGAATGGTTTTAGATGGGTTGGAAGGATGATAGATTGGTAGTAATGTAATAACAGGTACTCTGCATCTTTTTTCCCCTCTTTAAAAAAAAAATAGGTCCTTCCCGCATGTCCCCTAAGGCACCTCGGCCTGTAAGAGGTGCCAAGACTCTGTCTTCACCTAGCAGTAGGCCTTCTGGAGAAGCTTCTGTTCCACCACCTCCTGCAGGTAAAATTTCAGCAGCGTTACATGAAAAAATTGGATAGAAATTTGTAGTGATATATAAATAACATCAGTTGTTGGAATGCTAGGGTGGGAGACAGGTTCAAGATACAAGAGGTATTTTGAGGTGTTTGGGCTTACGGTTTTTAGGAAAGAATTTTTCAGTTTCCCTCTTGCAGAAACCCCAGTGTAGCGATCTATGGGCATGTCCAGTTGGCACATGTCTTTGTTTAAATTAGTTGCCAATATTTACAAAAGGAGAAATCATAGAAAATTTTCAATTTTTATTGAAATATAAGAGGTTCTGCCAGCACTGACGTGTCTGGCTGCATAGCTCCATTTGGCTGGAACTGAGTCACGACTGCCCCTTTAAGTCCTTTCATGGTGCCCATGAAGCCATTTTACCTCCTTGTTACCTGCCTTGCCATTGTAGGCATTTAGGTTTCTGGTACTATGTATAAAAAAGTTGATAGCCCTCGCTAATGTGGTTCAGTGGATTGGGCGCTGGCTTGCGAACTGAAAGGTCACTGCATCAATTCCCAATTGGGGCACATGCCTAGGTTACGGGCCAGGTGCCTGTTTGGACGCTTGTGAGAGGTAGCTGATAGAGATGTTTCTCACACATCGATGTTTCTCTTTCTCTATATAGAAATGAATGAATAAAATCTTTAAGAAAAAATAGATAAATTTTTCTTGGTATTTTAATAAGTTTTTTTGTCCCCATTGACCAGCAGTAACCATTGTACAGCTTTCCCTTTTCTTCCAGTTGGCCGGATGTACCCCCCACGCTCCCCCAAGTCAGCTGCCCCTGCCCCAGTCTCAGCTTCCTGTACTGAGCCTCCCGTCGGCTCAGCAGTACCAACCTCATCAGCTTCCATTCCTGTGACATCATCAGTTGTGGACCCTGGCGTAGGCTCCATTTCCCCAGCTTCTCCAAAGATTTCACTGGCCCCCACAGATGGTAAGAACCAGATGGTCAAGGGCTGTGGACAGTGTGAAGTGTGGTTCTGGAAAGAAATACCTTCAGGCATCTCTCTCTCCTTGCTCAGTAAAAGAACTTGCGGTCAAGGAACCTGGGAGAACTCTGGAATCCCAGGAGCTGTCCCGAATGTCTGGGAAAGGTGAGGATTGTTTTGTTCTGCCAAAGCATGATGCTCCTTTGATTAGGAGAGCATTTTGGTTAGGAACGTTGTTAAAATTCTAAAACAATGTCTGTTAGACCTTTGATCCTAATTTCTCTGATAGGATTTTCAAGAGTTCCTCTTTTTTCTTTTTTGTCTTGTGGGCTACTGGTGGTGTGTAGCCACCTTTAAGAAAGGAAATGTATATTTTCTCCTTCATCACTGTTTCTCATAGTCCCTGGCCTTCAGAATGAACAGAAACGCTTTCAACTGGAAGAACTGAGAAAGTTTGGGGCCCAGTTTAAGGTGAGAGAAGTGTGGGAACGAGCTAAGATGTTAACAGGATGAAGGTGGAATGGGTGTGGGGAGCTTACAGGAGAGGCACAGAACTAGGTGGGGTACAAGAAATGAGAACAAGGATGAAAGAAAGCAGCGGGGCCTTGGGTCTGGACCAGTGTTGCATGTGTGTTTCTCTTCTTCCAGCTTCAGCCCAGTAGCTCTCCTGAGACCAGCTTGGATCCTTTTCCTCCCCGGATTTTAAAGGAGGAGGCCAAAGGGAAAGAGAAGGAAGTTGATGGTCTATTGACTTCAGAGCCCATAGGGTCTCCGGTCTCCTCCAAGACAGAGTCCATATTGGATAAGGAGGACAAACCCCCCCTGCCTCCAGCAGGAGGCACTGAGGGGCCAGATCAGCCCCCAACACCTTCTCCAAGCCAAACCGGCAGCCCCCCAGTGGGCCTCATCAAGGGCGATGACAAGGATGAGGGCCCTGTTGCTGAGTGAGTGAAGTAGGAAGCTGGGTGGGTGTTGGATGATGAGGGGTGGGCAAGCCATGAGGATTTACTTTATTCTTTTTTCATAGACAAGTAAAGAAGTCAACATTGAATCCCAATGCCAAGGAGTTCAATCCTGCAAAGCCTCTGCTGTCTGTGGTGAGATGGGGTAACATCTTCCATAAAGGAGACTTGGGAATGGGGTAACAACACTGCATCAGGGGAGCACTTGATGTCGGGCAGTGAGAGGAGAGGTGAAAGTGTAGGGATGGCGGCAGTTGGGCTGGTTGGGGAAAACAGACACGATTCAGGGCTAGGTGGTACAGAGGATCATGATGTGTCAGACAGATGTTTACAGGTTTCTTTCTAATACTTCATATTTGGCTCGGGGAGTTTCTGAGTGTAGCAGTTACAAGCATAGGCTTTATTTCTGCCCACTGACTTGGCTTAAACCCCTGTATTTATTTATAAGCTGTTTAACCTGTTTGCCTCAGTTTTGTTGCCTATAATTTGAGTGTGTCCATCTCTTAGAGTTTGATGTGAGGCTTAAGTAAGATAAAGTATAGGATGTGTTTGGCACATAACACTCCGTCTGTAAATGATGTTGCTATATAGGCAATGGGGGGGTGCTGTGGGAAACAGGAAAATTAAGAGATTTTGTAATCTCCTCCCTTGTGTTTTACAGAATAAATCCACCAGTACTCCAACCTCTCCGGGGCCCCGGACTCATTCTACTCCCTCTATCCCGGTGCTGACAGCAGGCCAGAGTGGGCTGTATAGCCCCCAGTACATTTCCTACATACCTCAGATCCACATGGGACCAGCTGTTCAGGTAAGAGAAGAGACTAGATGGATGACCCAGGGTAAGAGGTTTGATTGGGATGGCTGAGGGACCAGGTCAGGCATGTTCTGGTCATTTGTAAACAAGTCATTCAGCCTCGTCTGTGTTCTTGTTCCTAGGCACCTCAGATGTATCCATATCCTGTATCCAACTCAGTGCCTGGACAGCAGGGCAAGTACCGGGGAGCAAAAGGTGAGCAGGGTGGGGAGGGGCAGTCAGTGGGGCTGCCCATTGCCTCCTGGCAGATGGAGCTTGAGCTCTACGCTATTTTCCCCCCACTCCCAGGTTCCCTGCCCCCCCAGCGCTCGGACCAACACCAGCCAGCCTCAGCCCCTCCAATGATGCAGGCCGCCGCTGCTGCTGGCCCACCTCTGGTGGCTGCCACACCTTATTCTTCCTACATCCCCTACAACCCACAGCAGTTCCCAGGCCAGCCTGCCATGATGCAGCCCATGGCCCACTACCCCTCACAGGTGACTGAGGCACAGGACGGACATGGGGGTACAGAGGCCCTTTTAGAGATCCTATCTTCACCTCTCCGACTCAAAGGAGCTGGGTGAGAGAGGCAGGCAGTGTTCTGGGTTGTGGTGTCAGGTTTATGCTTCAGTCCTCTCTCTGGAAGGACCTATTGCAAGGCACTTAAACACTCAAGCCTTCATCATTGCCTTCATCTCCCCCCCAAAAAAAATTACATAAAGTGTTGATAAAACAGCATGTATGTAAGTTAGATTATTGTGAATGTTCAACAAGGTAGTTGTTACCAGGTCAGAGTGGTGCTCTGCAGAAGTTATGCCTTCCACATCTTGTGCTGCGCCAACCATTTCTCTCCTTGCTGTCCTAGCCGGTGTTTGCCCCCATGCTTCAGAGCAATCCACGCATGCTGACGTCGGGCAGCCATCCCCAGGCCATTGTGTCATCCTCTACCCCTCAGTACCCTTCTGCAGAGCAGCCCACACCCCAAGCCCTTTATGGTAAGTTCTACTGGACCCTTCCCTTTTAGGCTGTGCTTCTCAGTCCCCTCTGGTGTGCTCAGCACTGATTTTTCTCTCCTTCCTACTGTAGCCACTGTTCACCAGTCCTATCCACACCATGCCACACAGCTCCATGCCCACCAGCCACAGCCGGCCACCACACCTACTGGGAGCCAGCCACAGTCCCAGCATGCGGCCCCTAGTCCTGTCCAGGTGCCTGCCATGGGGGATCTGAGTGGTTGGGGCAGGAGTGTGTGGCTAAAAGAAAGGAGTAGAGCCTGGGATATTTCCCCAGAAGGGTGGGGGCGGGGGGAGGCAGGGGTCAGGTCAGTGAGTAGAAGGCCTGGGTACCAGAGGAGTGGGTGGCACTGACCCTTCCCCTCCCCTCTGACAGCACCAGGCAGGGCAGGCCCCACACCTGGGCAGTGGACAGCCACAGCAGAATCTGTACCACCCAGGGGCCTTGACAGGCACGCCGCCTTCTCTGCCACCGGGACCTTCTGCCCAGTCCCCTCAGAGCAGCTTCCCCCAACCAGCCGCTGTGTATGCCATCCATGCCCACCAGCAGCTGCCCCACGGCTTCACCAACATGGCCCATGTTACCCAGGTAAGAGCCCAAGGGACCTGCTTCATCTGGGTCTGACCTGAGCCATGATGCTATCCCGTTTCTGAGTTCCCAGTGCCGCCTTTACATAGTGTTCCTGACACTAGGATTCGGCACCTGTGTCAAGCTTCTGTGGTGCTCCCAGCTACTTTCTGTTTTCTGCAGGCCCATGTCCAAACTGGAATCACAGCAGCCCCGCCCCCTCACCCTGGGGCTCCCCACCCGCCCCAGGTGATGCTGCTGCACCCACCCCAGAGCCATGGGGGTCCCCCCCAAGGCGCAGTGCCCCAGAGTGGGGTGCCTGCACTCTCAGCTTCCACACCCTCACCCTACCCCTACATCGGACACCCCCAAGGTGAGCAGCCTGGCCAGGCGCCTGGATTTCCAGGAGGAGCCGATGACAGGATTCGTGAGTTCTCGTTAGCTGGGGGAATTTGGCATGGAAGAGCTGATGGGCTGCAGGTGGGGCAGGATGCACGGGTTCTGGGTGGGGAGTGAGGGGTCTTGGAGGCAGGGCTGTCCCACAGGGCGCCCGCCGACCTGCACCTGTCTGTGAAGTATGTAGGGTGGGCAGAAGCCACAGTCGCCGCCGCCAGGGGCTTGCTCCTGGCTCTGTCCTTTGCTTCCCTCCGTCCTCGCTCAGTTGTGATCCAGCAGCCCCCCTCCCCACTGCCTCCCCAGCTCTCAGTGACCCCGACTGTCTCCTGACTTAGCCGAGGTAAGGTCAGCGCAGCAGACAGGGCCAGGCTGGGGTGTGGGGGGCTGAGCTGGGCACACAAGTAAGGGCTCTGGCTCACTGGGAAACAGTGTTTGATCTGTGCTTCTGACAGCCCCATGAGACACCTTGAGGAGGCCGCTCCTACCCAAACACTCCCCCCACACCCCACACTGGACGGCATTGGATGAAGGGACAGCTGCTTGGGTTCTAATGCTCCTGCTCTCTTCTCTTTCCCCTCCAACCAGTTCAATCTCATCCCTCCCAGCAGCTCCCCTTCCACCCCCCGGGGAACTGAAGATTGTCCTGGCCGCGACCTGAGACCTCCATGAGTGGAGGGAAGAGTGATCTATGTCTCTTCCCCCAGCAGCTCGGACCAGTCCCAGCCCCCCAATCTCCCCTTTCCCCTGGGGGAGCTGGGGGATTCCTGCCAAGCACCTTGAATGGGAGAGGCCTCAAAGTGGGTGGACCAGGGTCCAGCGGGGGTGGGGGGGGTTCCTACTCTGCCCCTGCCCATCCCCACCCCATCTTGCCCGCCCATCCTCTTACCCCTGCTGGAGACAAAAGATCTTTTATTTTCTATTATTTATAATGTCAGACTTGGGCCCCATGTTCTTCCTTCCCCATTAACTTGAGTGATCTGTGTGAGAGACAGATATCCCACAAGGATGGTTGGGTAGGACTTTTACTTTTTATTACATAAAAATATTTAAAAAATTTAAAAAAAAATAAAATTTTAAACTAACTTAACATGCCTCTAGTTTCCTCTTTGGACAATAGAGTAATACTGTATTGGGTTGGCCAAAAAGTCTCTTCAGTTTTTTTCTGTAAAATAAGACATCTTTCATTTTCTCTAGTAATTTTATCAATTTGGGTATTTTGAATATGTCAGCTTATCATGTGGTATAGTAACATTGATTGTTCTCAGTAAATGTCTTTCGGCCTCAGCTGATCTACCCAGCAGTGGAGCATCATCCAGCAAGAAAGCTCCAGCACAAAACTTGACAAACCACTTTTGACAGTCAGTCATGACACCTTCATACACTACACTGCACAAACCTTTTTAGGCGTTTCAGTTGCATTTTTACCATTCTTGAAATAGTTTATTTTCTTCCATCTTTAATATAAAAATGGCTACACAAAAATTCACCAATTTTGATGTTTTTAAATTCACGCTGATGTGACAGCTGTCACAATCTAACAAAATTGTTTCAAGTGAAGTTAAAGACAAGCACTAGAGTCATCGGGAAAAACCAAATGAAGTTTGGCCAACCTGAAACAGGGATGTAGACTGATAGGTCCCCAAAGCCTCCACAGACCTTGTTGGGGGAGTGGGGGAAAGCAAATGATAGGTTTGAGCACTTTGCATTGCAGTGGCAACTTAAGCTAGTTTAATAGCTGTGCTCCTGCCTTGGGACAAGGTGGGCATGACTTTCAGACTGTGTCCTGATGCTTGACATAGCTGGTTTGCCCCTGGATCACTGAGTCGTTCTTGCCCTGACTGGGGATGGCAGCCAAGAGAATGTAAACTATAGAAAACTGGCAAATGTAACTCATTCATTGTGTGGGGAGTTGGAGATGAGGTCACACAGAAGGCTCCGAGTCAGGATTTAAACTAAGGGTGAGCAGCCATTTGAAGAGTGAGAAGGAACAGCCGGATGCAGCTGATAGTGGAGGTAGAGAGGAGCCATGCTGGCTATAGGAGCTGGTCTGCCGTGGACTAGTATGACAGCAAGCATGCTGCTTTGACTGTTGGCTCTAGCGGACTCCAAAGATTGCCTTTGCAAGATGCTGACCCACTGCCCTGCAAATCCCGACTATCTGGACACTTGGGACTGTTCCTTTCCTGAGTTTCACCATGATCCAGTGTAACAGCACATGTTTTCCTGGACTGTTATGTGGAGGCTGAGGACATCATACCCCCAATTCTGAAGAGAGATGCTGCATGAGAATGGGGACTTTGGTACCTTCTGGGGGCGGTGCTGGAGACTTGTTTGTACAGCTGGCTTAAGAATATGGAGAACTATTGGGTTTGCTTTTTGGCTTACAGCTTTTTGGGGAACAAGGGAAGTGCTGGGTCTCATGGGAAAGAAGGGCTCCAAGCTGAAGTACCCCCAACCCAACACCCCTCCCTCCTCCTGAGGTTGGAATGTTGTAAAGACAGACCTGTTTCTCCCAATGCTAACTGCTGGATCATACACCAAGGCACCACAATGGGTCTGTCTGCTCGGTTACAAACCCAAGAGCTGTCAGTCTTAAATGTATATATGATGTGGTTCCCGAGACAGGGCCAGTATGGCAGGACAGCCTGAGGGTTCTGCCCTTCTGGCTCTGCCACACAGATAGCCCAACCTCCCAGTTACTGTTTTCTCACCTCAAAATTGGTCCCAATAAATTGTTTATCCCTTTTAAACTGAAATACTTTAATGTATATGGTCACTGAAAACAAAGGCCTATGGGTGGGGCCTGTAAAAATGAAGTGGCAGTGGAAGAAGATGAGAAGGCTGAGCTGAGGAGCCAGGTTTTAGGGGAGTTGGGGTTAAACTAGAGTTTGTGGGCAGGACAAGAACCAAGCATGGTACGTAGAAAATACTTCAGAGGTTTTGTGGTTTTCTTTTTAAGGCAGCAATGGGAATTCTTACTCTGACCTTGGTTTTCTTGCCTGTGAAATGGAATTACCACCCTTAGCAGGGGAATTTCAGCTCAAACCAAAGCCAGAGAAAATTGGCTGGGTGGGAAAGAATGATGCTTAGCGATTGGGAAAGAATTCCCCAGGGTGATCTGAAACCTAGTGGGTGAGCATGGGGTTGGGGGATGGAGGGGAGGTATATTAGGTAAATGAAAAAGGATTGTAGCAGCTGATTGGCTGCTAAAGATGGGCAGTTCTGAGGTCCCAAATTAAAGAGCTGTCTAGGGGGTGTCAGTTGGGGTTGGGGGGCAGTGATGGAAGAAGCAGGAAAGTCTTCAGTTGGGTTGAGGATGTTTGAAGTGCAGATGAAGAGATAGGTCTTATTCTGCAAGTGATTTAACTGCAGGTGTTATTGCGTAATCCTTTTGGTGCTTTAAGGAATAACTGCAGACTGGTTTTGACTTAACTGCTAAGAGCAGAAATCTCAAGAGTTGGAAGGGAACTATATTCCATCCAGTTAGGAATCCCCCTGTGAAAACTCTCAGCAGCTCCTTGGACACTGAGGGTAAAAAAACAAGTAGACCTTCCCTAAGTTAAGTTCTCCGTCCCTTGAGCCTCTCACAAGTTTCTCTCTTCTCTGGAGTCATCAGGTTCTGAGTTTCTCCAAACAGCTTTCACATTGGAGAGCCGGCCCTCTCAGGGATGCTTGTCAGTAGGATGTCTCAAATATACTCATTTGTCAGGACCCAAATTTGAAAGGTGTGCCCATTAATCCCTCCTGAATATTACCTTTTTTGTTTCAAGTTAGCATCCTGGTCAGTCAATTCAAGTTTTTAAAAATCTACTCAGCATTTTATTCTTTCCATGCCTGATAAAATCTCAAATGTTGAAAGTGAAACCTTCATTCTGCAACTTCTCAGGCCTGTTTGGAATTAATGACAGTGGTGATAACCCATCAAGCACAGATTAATTGTTAACCTAGTACCTCTTAGGCGCAGGGTGCTAGTTCCATAGGTAAGATACAGTCCCCAGTACCAGGGCTTACACAAGGGTAGCTAAACATGAAATGCCTAGTAACCACTCCAGGAGATGAGCTGAACCAGTGCTGGCTCCAAGTGAGAAATCCTTTCACACTATCTCCCAGAAGAATATCCAGCAATATTCCTTTTTTAAAAATATATATATTTTATTTATTTTTAGAAAGGGGAAGGAAAAAAGAGCAGTATCAATGTGTGGTTGTCTCTCAGGTGGCCCCCACTGGGTACCTGGCCCCCAACCCAGGCATGTGCCCTGTCTGGGAATTGAACCAGAGACCCTTCAGTTTGCAGCCTGTGTTCAATCCAATGAGCTATGCCAGCCAGGGCAGCAATATCCTTCTGTAACATACAAAGCTCACTAGACTAGCTTTCAACACTCTGGCTTCTCCCAAGTTGCTATAGCAGTGCTGTCAGCTTTACAAAGAGGAGCTTTCCCAGCCTCTACCATATAGATGAACTCCTGAGGCTAGAGAGTTCAGTAAAAATGGCTCCAGGGTACCTTCTGGACTTCTGCTCCCTTTTTATACTCCTTCATCCTTCTAACTTACACAAAGGACACAAGACCCAGGCTGGCTTACTATTCACAAAACAGTTTATTGACCTACCTCACCTGGCAGGCCATGGGGAAGTGTCAGTCTAGCTGCAACTCTGCTGGGTTGCAGCCTATGCCCTGGGAAGGAAGCCTCAGAAGCAGGACAGAACACTGGCCAGCACAGCCCTGAACATACAAGCCTGAGCAGAGGTTCAGACTCAACTCCACTTTATGTTCTTGTCCTCCTCGGTCATGGCTGGCGTGTCAGTGACGAGGCCGGTGCCAATGGTCCGGTTGCCATCTCGCAGAGTAAAACGCTGGCCTTTTTCTAAGATCATTGGCTGCCGCAAGATTAGGCTAAGCTTCAGGTCCTCCCCAGGCATAGCAAGCTCCTGGAGGGGGCAGAAATGGATCACGCATGGCCTCCAGGGTGCCTTCATTCCAACTGTTGGATGGCTATCAAGGTGAAAGACTATGGGAAAATGCAGCAGGATGATTATTCTTTCTGGGGACAGGTTCATCCCAGCAGACGCAAACAGGATATGCAAAGGCAAAAAAAGGACCAATGATCGGTGTTCCCCTAAGGTGCATTCTTGAGGAGAAATGTTGAGGCAATTTTGGGTTATGCAGGTTTCTTACTCACCTCTCTAAGCCCTATGCATAGTGAAACTCTTAAGAAATACCCTTTTTTGGGAAGTCTTTTGTGTAAATGCTAATATAGATAGGTTTTTAATCTACTTCAGCCTAGGGAATACTGGATGAGAGTGAGGACTCACTTCCCCTAAAACCACTGGTCCAGGCCCTTCATCATTAGCTCTTCTATATCAGCAAGCCTCTCTTCACACAAGAAAAAGTCACCCGCATTGTCTCATACACCTTTAGAACTGTAAGTGAGGCAGACCTGATATGCACAGCGCTCCTTCACTTCCCTATACCCACCTTCCCTGGAGGTAAGATGATACGACAGGCCATGTCCCAAGTCAGAGAGAACATGACAGGCATGAAGTGGGATACAAAGGGCTTGTGGCGGCCACCTTCCTCTTTGCTGAGGATGTAAACCTGGAAGACAGAGCAAGTGGCTAGAAGCACCGCCTCTCTAGGGGACAGTTTGTCTCAGTCAGCCCTGCCCAACATCACCTGGAGCCCTCACCTGTGCCTCCACCTTCTGGTGGGGCTGGATGGAACCTGGTTTGGCCATAACCAGGCCACGTCTCAGGTCTTCCCGCTTCAAGCCTCGAACCAGGGCCCCAAGATTATCACCTGCCTCTGCCCTCTCCAGGCTCTTGTGGAACATTTCAATGCCTAGGAGGAAGAGACAAGGGAGGATGGTCTGGGGCAGAGGAAAGACACATGGGACCTACAAGGGGAATGGTCATCCTGGAGCAAGTCCCTGGGTCTCAAGGCTTTCTTCCTATACCTGTCACCACAGTGCGAATGTTCTTGTTATGTCCCAGGAACTCACAGTCATCTCCCTTCTTCAAAATGCCACGTTCTAGTGTACCTGTCACCACAGTGCCCCGGCCTGTGAAGGAACAAGACAGGACATCAGGGACTGTGGGTGAGGCTCTTGATGGGATGGGGGGAAGGGGAGGGCAATGAAAATGAGCATGGTCCTCACCAGGGATAGAGTAAACTGACTCTACAGGTAGCAGGAAAGGCTTTTCCAGATCCCGGGTGGGCACCGGGATGTGAGTGTCCACAGCATCCAGCAGCTTCTGCACAGACTTCAGGCCTAGCTCAGGGTCACGTTGCTGGGGTGGCAAGGGTAGGGAAATGACAGGACTCTGAAATTCCCTTTCTGCTTAATAAGAATCACTCCCCAGACTCAAAGCACAGCTCTGGATGCCTATTCAGCCCCATCCTCTACCACAGCAGCCCCTGCCTGACCCCGCCTTCACCTCAAGGGCACAGAGGGCAGAGCCTACGATGACTGGGGTCTCCTCCCCTTTGTAGCCAAACTCAGTGAGCAGTTCCCGGATTTCCAGCTCGACTAGCTCCACCATCTCAGAGTCCTGGACGGCATCTGCCTTGTTCACATACACCACAACATGCTCTACTCCAATCTGTAGATGGGAAAAAGGGAAATGGTGTCCTAACTGGCTCAACACCCCACTCTTTCTCTTTCCACTCCTACCCAGGCTCTGCATACCTGTTTGGCCAGTAGTAAGTGCTCTCGGGTCTGGGGCATGGGGCCGTCATTGGCTGCCACCACCAGGATGCAGCCATCAAGGGGGGCAGTACCTGTGATCATATTCTGGGTAAGGGAGGAAAGAATACACTCAGCCTATTTCAGTGACCTCCTCAGATCCACATCCATTTAGACATGCACAACCGTTAGGAACTGAAGCTCACCTTTCTCTGCCATCTCCTCACCCCCCACTTTAAGGGGCCATGCCCACAAATCCATGATCTCAAGTACATGTCTTGAGTATCACCTTCCTCCCCACAAGCCTAACATTTCTCCTGACAGGAGGCAGCTCCTGGCCCTGTCCCCAGAGACACTCTCACCTTAACATAATCTGCGTGACCTGGGCAGTCTGTGTGGGCATAGTGGCGGGCAGCAGTGCTATACTCCACATGAGCTGCATTGATGGTGATGCCTCGGGCTCGCTCCTCTGGGGCATTGTCAATCTCCTCATACTTCTTAAACTTGGCCCCACCTCCCTCAGCTAAAACTAAAGGGAGAGGGAGAGAAAAGAACACAGCTTTCAGCTAAAGTTCCCTAGGTAGAGGCAGGACTCAGGCCACACCCCTAAGTCCCTCCCAGTGAAACAAAGGACAGCCTGGGAGGATGACCCCTCCCTCAATTCCTCCAGCGGACATAACCACTCAGAAAGAAATGCTAGAGCCTCAAGGATATGCTCAGCGACTTTCTGCGGTAAAGCCTCTGCTTACAGGGCAGTTCCTATAGCCAGAGGGAGGCCATTCAGAGTCCTCCAATTTATGCATCACAAAGTTCTTCATGTTCAGGGGAAATCTGTTCCTTGCATCTTTCAACCCACCGACCACTGGAGTTCTAGCTCCTGGGACTAAACTAAAAACCTCCCAGCAGCCACTCTGCTGGCCCCACCTCCGTGGCTCCAGATTCCGACAGCAGAGCTAGCGTTGCCAGACGCCCCCACTGCAACCCCGCTTACTTTTCGTGATGGCCGCGGTCAGTGTGGTCTTGCCGTGGTCCACATGGCCGATGGTACCCACATTCACATGGGGCTTGTCGCGCACATAGGTCTTCTTGGCCTCCACGGCCAGGCCACGGCACAAGAGTGTCAGTGCCGGGGCCTTCAGCGGCTGTAACAAGCCCTGCAGTACTGGGGTCGAGCCGACGCCGAGACCTGCGGGGCAGACGCTTTGAGTCACCGCACGGGTCCAAGCCCGGCCACTCCAGGAGACTCCCACGTGTCCCTGTACCGCTATCAGGCTCCCCGCCCCCTCACCGCTGAAGAGGGGCGTCGCGCGCAGCAAGGTGGTGGCCGCCATTATGGTCGTATTCACTGCCCGAGTACCGGGTACCGGCGACCAGACGCCCGCGCGTGTAGCGAGAGGGCAATTGCGACTGGCAGCCACTTCCGGCGGAAGTGAGGACTGGAGGGCAAATCCGGGTGCCTCTAGCCAGCACTTTCTATGGCCATCTCCGCCAACTTCCGGGCACGAGACGGAAGACTTCAAGAAAGGTAAATGGTATTCTCGGAAGCGGGTAAGGACGGAGGTTCCCAGAAACCCTCGGGCCTCACGGGAGGAAGGGGGTCACGCAATTCTCCCCGGCGGAGCTGGGGGCGATGTGGAGTGTCCCATAATGCAGCTGTGCCCCGAAGACTCACGGACTCAACTCAGTCATTCCCGTAGCGGCAGGTTAGCCGAGGAATTAGGTAGGGTTTAGGCCGGCTCCGGAGGGAGGGTCCCGACCTCCACGAGGCAGAGGCGGCCTCTGCGCGGACTGCTCTGGAACGTCCAAGTCCCGAGCCCCTGGGAGTCCGACCCAGACCCACTGCGCGTGTCTAAGGAGAGATCTGGCTGCCTTTAAGCCACAGCGGGAAGTAGGACGAGGTCCTGCAGCCAGGCTGAGGAAGAAGGTCCTGGGCGCCTTTCGGGTAGGGTTCAAGTGCGACCCATCGTCTCTGCGGAGCCTTTGTTTTCTTATCTATAAAAAGGGATTACGGTAGTAATATCTACTACAAAGAAAGATCCTGACATCCTGCTCTGAGAGTAAATGAGTTGGGCAGGAGATAGAGGAGGTCCCGGAGGTCTCCAGGTCGCAAAGTCCTTAACCCTCAAATACCCGCCCTTTTTGTTCACAACCTGCTGGGACAGTCAAAGCTTTGCTGTCCACCAACGTCGCACCTCAGCAATAAAAGGAATAATTCCCATGTCCTTTGCCCCACCCACCCAATTTTACTGGTAACATCAAAAGGGAGGGACCAGCCTCAGGCACCTTTAAGAGCAGCCTAAGTCTTTTGTCCTCAGCACAGAAGACAGGGCTGGGCACCCAGTAAGTGCTCAGTAGATGTCTGTTGACTGAATGAAGAGTGCAAGGATAGTATATAATCTTTAACTTTCGTATCCATATCATCACCTTGGGATGGTAATAGCAACTGCTTATTTAATCCTGGTTCATGTTTCCAAAACTCATCAGATCCTAGGATTGAATTGACTTGACTATGTGTGTTTTTTTTTAGAGAGAGGAATGGAGGGAGGAAGAGAGGGAGAGAAACATCCACATGTGAGAGACACATCGAGCAGTTGCGTCTCACACTCCCCCAAGTGGGGACCTGGCCCACAACCTGGGCATGAGCCCTGACTGGGAATGCAGTGGATGACCTTTCCATTGGCAGGCAGGCACTCAGTCCACTGTGCCTCGCCAGCCAGGGAGACTATGTTGGTTTAAAATAGATTCCCCCCTTAGAAATTATGATTCAGTAGGGCCTGGGCACAGACAGAGAAAGCATACTTATTTATTACACACACACACACACACACACACCCCTCCTTAAGCTCAGAGGAGAGAGACATAATAAACTAGAGCTTCTTATCGATCAGGCATTGGGCAAATGCTTCATATTGCTTCACAGTCAGTGCTCTCAGTGTTACCCTGTGTGATACAAACTGGTATTTCCCCCATTTACAGGCGAGAAAACTGAGCATCGGTGATTAAGGAAACCAATACTATTAAACTTCAAAAAAGTGCACTTCACTGCACTATAACATAAGTCATTTTACTGCTCAGATAAAATGAGGAACTGGCTAAGACTTCTGGCCTCCTGGTCCCTCCAACCTGTCAGCTCTTCTTAGGAAGGGGCTGGTACAGTGTAAAACGGTAGGGTTTATTTTGTCCCTCAGTCACTCCACTCCTGGAAATCTATACTATGACATTATTGGCCACTAATTTTGGGAGGTGGTAAACTTTCTTTTTTTCTCAAGATTTTGTTCATTTATTTTTAGAGAGAAGGAAAGGGAGGGAGAAAGAGTAGGAGAAAAATATCAATGTGTGGTTGCCTCTCATGCGCCCCCAAGTGGGGACCTGGCCTGCAACCCAGGCATGTGCACTGACTGGGAATTGAACCTGTCAACCCTTTGATTCACAGGCTAGTGCTCAACCCACTGAGCCATACCAGCCAGGGCTAAATTTTCTTCTTAAGGAAATTTAAAACTTTCAGTTTCAGTGGTGGTGTATTAATTTTAATGTGTACTAGCTTGAAAAAAAGATGCATAAGTACTGTAAACATGAAACAGTTTAAAAACAATATTTGGTAGATAATATTACGGGTCATATGAATATATGACAAATTTGGGGGAAGATGGCACATGAATAACTGAAACTTGAGAAAGAATGCTCAGAAAAGTCCAAAGGGAGAAAAGTTTTTATAGAGCTGTTGACGTAACATCCTTTCTACTAGTTAGGAGTCTTGATTTACAGATGACAAAATTTACATTGACTGATTGAAACAGAATAAGGATTTGTTTTAGGGTGTTAGGCAGCTTGCAGAATTATGGGATAAACTGGAGAAATAGCTCCCAAGCCACAGAACTGATTTGACCTGATAAGAAAACTGCTACTACTGCCATTGCCACCAAACACTAAATACCAAGACTTAAACTTGTCTGCAACAGCCACTGCTGCATCAATAAAGGGACCTTCTCTTCCCCTTACCCCAAAGCTTGGCATATTCAAAGTCTTACATGTATGTGTCTGACTGGAGAAACCTAGATCATCATATGTCAGTGCTTTTTGTATTGGAGGAAGGCTCAGAGATGTGTTCTGGCTTTGATGTTTGGGGGCAGAACTGATGGCAGGGGATTTCCCCAGGTGCTGAGCCATGTCTATGACCACAGGGTCAACAACACAGTGACAGAGTAGAAGGAACACAAATGCCCAGTACATGGGTATGGTAGCATGAATTTTGGCAGAGCCACTAGATGAAATATTAGTGGAATGGATTCAGATTTGCAGAGAGAAGGGGAGCCAACCACCTGTAAAAATGCTTGTGAGCAGTGTTACATGAAGAGGAAGGCTCACCACTACTACAGAAAAATGGCATGTAGGCAAGATGGGGGTGGGGGCAAGGGAAGTGGAAAGCAATTGTGACTTTAGGAAGCTGTAAATTTGCTGGGGAAGGGAGAGATTTTTCTCTTTCAAACACTTATTTTCTGTGATTATAGTAAAAAAAGGAAAGTTCTTTATGCAGAAGCTTGAACTCATTCAAAAAGATGCTTTCGAAATCACATGGCCTTCCGGGGCTCCCAGCAGTCCCTTCATTCTGCTGTGTGGCAGACACTTTGACCTCCTGCTTAACAGCCATTGTCCATCTTCCTGCAGGGAGGGCTCTGATTTTACTCAGGGTAGTCCTGTTCTCTTTGCCAGGAGGTTTGTTTCCAACCAGGTGTGATTCCTTTGAGGCCGGTGATTAGTAAGAGATCTGCGGGGTGGGAGTGTGGGGGCTTCCAAGGAAGGGTCCCTCATTCTTAAGAAGGAAACACCAAAGGAATCAACCACCTTTTGACTCTGAATGTTCCTGGGTCTGGATGGGAAGCTTAGAACTACTGTGCTCATCTTGCTTCCAGGCAGTAATGCAGCCAAAACCCAGAAGAGAACAAAGTGAAGAGGATCTTAGAAGGCTGGACTCCGTGTGGTGTGTAATGACAGTGTCCTTATTGTTTAAGCCAGATTGTGTCAGAGTTGTCTGTTATTTGCAGCCAAATACATCCTAACAAATACCCTCTCTTCCAGTGCTTAGTACCCTGAGACATAGATCTTGGTTTCACTTGTTTGAGACTGAGTGACTTGAATAAGGCCAGGACTGGGCTTCCTTTATCTTTATATCCTCTGCGCCCAACCACTGTGGGCCACTGTGAATGTTTGTCTTAAATTAATGAGCTTTCCAAACTGATGGGTGCCTCTGTGTGGTGCCCCCAACTTAACATATCTAGAACAGGATTCTCAGCTCTCTGCCACACTCTTCCTACACACCTGGTAGACGATATCACCATTTACTCTTCCCCTCACTCTACACCTAACCCAGCTGGTTCTCTCTCCAAAGTATATCCTGAATGTGACCCCTTCTCTCTATCTCTGCTGTGGACACTGTGGTTCAATCTGGAATCATCTCTTATCTAGGTTACCTCACAGATTCTCCAGTGGGCCTCCCAGCTTCCACTCTTATTCTCAATAGCTGTCAAATCCATCCTCCACACAGTAGCCACATCAGTCTTTAAAATTTGGCTAAGAAATCAGTGCCTTCTCAGTGACTTCTTGTGAAACTTAGTATAAAAGCCAAACTCTTAATTGAAATGGGTGGATTATATGGCAGGTAAATTATATCTCAATGAAGCTGTTATTAAAAAATCCAAACTCCTGTGGTCCACAGGACCTGGATGATCTGGCCCCTGCCTGCCTCCTTGACCCCACCTAGTATGATTTCCCCTCACTCCCTCCCAGCCATACTGGCCATCCTTCTGTTCTGCAGACATCCGCAATTGTTTCCACCTCAGTGTCTTTGTGTTTTTCCTTGTAGCTTTCCCCGTGGGGCATTCTTGCTCCTTATTCAGGTCCTACCTCAAATGTCACCTCTTCTATCTAAAGTAGCCCAGGTCACTCTTTTGTTAATTCCCCCCCTTTGATTTTCTTCATAGCACCTAAATATTCAAAATTACAAAGTTTGCTTGGTTGTTGTTTTTTTCTGTCTCACCAGCAATAAGAACTTATTTTTCTTTTTTTTTAATTTTTATTTTCATTGTTGATCTTGTACAGTTTTCTGTCTTTTATTCTCACCCGAACCCGCCACCCCAGCCCTCCCCACCTCCCTCCCATTTCCACCCCCCCATAGTTTTTGTCCATGTGTCCTTTATACTTGTTCCTGTAAATCCTTCCCCTTTTCCCCTGAAATTCCCTCCCCTCTCCCCTCTGGTGACTTTCAGCATGTTCCCCATTTCCATGTCTTTGGTTATATTATGCTTGTTTGTTTGTTTTGTTGATTAGGTTCCTGTTAAAGGTGAGATCAAGAACTTATTTTTCTTATTTTAAGAACAGTGCCTAACAGGCGAAGAAATATTTGTTGAAGGAATTATGTGTCGAATCATTTCAGTTGAGCGTTTGTGTTGGGCTTGTAAATTTTCCTGATGTTTTCGATGGAAAGCAAGTTTTGTATTCATATTCATTTTAAAAATAAAGGTGAATCACTAACTTTGGGGGCCTCTATTATCTGTAAAATGGGGATGGAGTGGCAAGGTTACACTGTATGATTTCTAAGATTTCTTGCAGCTCTAACTTCTAAAATGAGGGTGGGGCCCTGACTGGCATGGCTCGGTTGGTTGAGCAGCATCCAGCAAAGAGAAGGGTTGCTGGTTTGATTCCTGGGTTTCAGGTCCAGTCCCTGGTTAGGGTGCATGCAAGAGGCAGCTGGTCAGTGTTTCTCTCACACGTCAATGTTTCTCTCCCTCCCTTCTCTCTGTAAAAATAAATAACTAAAATCTTTTAACAAATAAAGTGCAGGTGGGGTTTGGAGTAATTGAAATGAGTACTGGGCTGGCCAGGAACTTAGTGGCAACTTAAAGATTAGGACCCAGAGCTTTGCGCTCAGTGTCGCTAAACAGACTCTTTGGGAGCTCAGGGGCATCCTTCACTCTCTTCCCTACCAGCCAGCCTGGCAGTGTTTCCTCAAAAGTCCCTCTGAACACTCTTCTGGTACTAACCCCCCTGCGCTACCCTGGCCAGGTCAGCTTCAACCCTCTCCCAGAGCACTGCACCAGTCTCCTCTCCTTTCATCCCCCACAACCCCCAGCCCCATACTGGCCCTGGATGCCCTTCCAAACACATTACTTTGGTCACACTGGTGTCACGCAGATGTGACAAGACATTCCAGTTGAAAACACTTGGTGAAAAGCTACTAAGTAAAAGGCACTGGAGAGGGGGCCCAGGTGGTTCAGCCATGCCCAGCTCTCTAGAGGAAGACAGACACATGTTGAAGCCTGAAACCAGAGGGAAGAAATGAGGGAAATGATGTGTGTAGGTTCAGAGGCAGAGCCTAAGTAAAGCTGGAGTACTTTAGGCTGTCACACTGTCCTGACAGAGCAAAGTATGATTTGGAGGGGCAGGAGGTACAGGCCGAAGCACCAAGGCTAAGCTGGATATCACAGAAGAGAAGACAGTACAAGAAATCCTCTTCTGGGATGCGGGAGGATCAGTCTGACCTCCAAAAGAATCCCGTAGCAATGGGATTCTCCCTCTTCAGTCACCCTGGTTTTCCTTTGAAGAGCCACCTTCTGCCATGCTCAGCTTTTCCCAGTCTCAGATGTGTTCATGATCCAGTGTTTACCAAGTAGCATAATCTATCCCTCCAGATTAAAAGTATTGGTGCAGGGTTAGTATTCTGTTTCAACTCCAACTGGTGTACTGAAGTTCAGTTCTGGCACTAACTACCCAAGGTTAGCATAAACCCCACAAAGGCTCAGTTATTCACAAGACTGCCCATGTCAAATGCCAGCTGCACTTCTGACCAACCGGCTACATATCTCGGAGTTTCCCATGACTGCCCCCCGCCCCCCACAAGGTTTGGTAATTTGCTAGAAAAACTCACAGGATGTAGGAAGCTGCTATACTTCATGATTACAGTTTTACAATAAAGGATACAAGTCAGGAACAACCAAATGAAGAGACACAGGGTGAGGTCTGGGAGGGTCCAAATGCAGAGCATCCTTTCCCTCTCCCCACAGAATCAGCATATTGGCCTCCTGGAACATCAGTGTATTTGCCAACCAGGAAGCCCCATTGAGCTTCACTGTTCAGAGTATTTATTGGGGTTTCATTATTAGTCATGATTGATTACATCATAACCCTGTGAATTCAATCTGCAGACCCCCTCCCCTCTCTGGGGGCCAAGCTGGCTCAAAATCCCAGTCCTCTTACCACAAGATTGGTCTTCCTGGTGACCAGCCCCCAATCCTGACTATCTAGGGGCTGGCTATGAGTCACCTCAGTAAAAACTCAGGTGTGGTCTAAAGGGCCCATGAATAACACATGTCTATCACTCTGGAAAGACCAAACATTTTTAATTCTCTGTGCCAGGAACATGAGTCAAATATCAGACAAATTCTTTATTATACAACAGACAGTCATTGGGTGACCCGAGCTGAACTGATGAGATTCAACCTTATTGCATTTGTTGGAGCTATTGGGAAAGCTATGATTTTTCTGCTAGGGTTGTTAATCTGGTAGAATGTAAGCTTGCAGCTGCAGGTAGCCATATTGCTACCTGTGAGGGTACAACCTGCCTGAGAATGAAGATAGTCTAGAGAAAGCAGAGCTAAGAGAAGGAGACCGAGTTCAAATGGGCATTATTTGAGCAGGCTCCAGCCATGCCTGAAGTCATTCTACCTTTGATTTTTCAATTCTGTAAACCAACAAACTCACCCTCTTTTTGTTAAAGAAGAGACTGGTGTAGTGCTCTGGGAGAGGGTTGAAGCTGACCTGGCCAGGGTAGCGCAGGGGGGGTTAGTACCAGAAGAGTGTTCAGAGGGACTTTTGAGGAAACACTGCCAGGCTGGCTGGTAGGGAAGAGAGTGAAGGATGCCCCTGAGCTCCCAAAGAGTCTGTTTAGCGACACTGAGCGCAAAGCTCTGGGTCCTAATCTTTAAGTTGCCACTAAGTTCCTGGCCAGCCCAGTACTCATTTCAATTACTCCAAACCCCACCTGCACTTTATTTGTTAAAAGATTTTAGTTATTTATTTTTACAGAGAGAAGGGAGGGAGAGAAACCTTAAATTGGGGTTTCTATTACTTGTAGCTGAAAACATCCTGACTACTCCATGTGGTATTACTGAGGAAGAAGTGTTTCTTACTTTCTTGTTAATGGCTTCGCTTAGCCCGGTCCCTGGATCCTATCGTTCCCACCTTCCCCAAAACTCATTCCTTCAGTTACCATCCTCTCTACTGGCAGATTTCTCCTTAGATTTCTGACATAAGTAGGTCTCCCTCAGGTTATAAACAAGCAAGTCTTTCTTCTTTCTCCAACTACAACCCTCCATATCTTTTTCCTTCCCTTTTTGGCCAAACTGTGTAAGACAGCTCTCCACATCCCTCCTCCCACTTAGTCACTTTTCATTCATTCCTTGGTCTTCTATCATTGGCTTCTGCTTCCTTCACTTCCCTGCGATGACTCTCACCAAGGCCACTCAGCAGTGGTAGTCATCAGTGTCTTGTATAGGAGACAACAGCAGTGCCATGGATCCCTGTCTGTCATTTGTTTTTGCCCACCCCACACACATACACCCTGGTCTTTGGTGTGTAGTTTCTACCAGAACTTTCAGGATTTGTTGTTTCTGTTTTCAGGAAAGCCCTCAGGCTACTGGAGGCTTTGCCTTGGAATTGACATCTCCTGGGGTAACCCTTGGTCAGCTGCTGAGCGATATTGGTATATGTAAGGCCCAGTTCCCTTGACAAAGCTGAAGCATAACTTTCATCCAGAGCTCCGCTGTGAGATCAAGCTGCCTGACATGACAAGTTTGCCTGGCTTCCTCTCCTTTCCTCTCCTGCTGCTCGTGCTCCCTTACTGCTTTCTTCTGGTAACAATTTTTAAATAAATCATTTGCACACAAACCCTCTCTGAGTTTCTGCTTCTGGGAAACCTGACCCAAGACATCATCTCAAGACCTTTTACACCTCTTTCTTTGCCTGCCTGTTAAGTGTTGCTTGTACCCCAGAATTAGGCCTTCGATCTCTTCTCTTTACATATATTACCCAGACAATCTAATTCATATCTGTGGTTTCAACCACTACTTGTGTCTGATCACCACCTAACTGCTTTGTGCAGCTCAGACCATAGATCACCTCCGCTACAAAGCTCCACCTAGTTGGCCATGGATACTTCCAGTACTGTCGAATACAGTAGTCAGTAGCCCTGTATCAAGGGCTTAATAGCCACATGTGGCTAGTGGCTACCACACTGGACAGTGCTGATATAGAACATTTTGTTGGACAGCTTAGGCACATTTCCAGACTTAACCTCATCACCAGCCCCTTGCCTTTCTTGTATTCCTCACCTGTGTCTCTGTCCTAGACCACAGTGGATCCAACTACAGCGAAAGGGTGTATGAGGGTATCAGGGAGGAGGAAGATGACCAGAGAACTAACATCGTTTTCATTGACGTCTTTCTCTGAACTGGGACGATGGGTGACCAAAGATGGTGATAGAGACAAAAGGGCATCTGTGAGCTGATGTTGGTTTGGTTAGAGCAGTAGGGCTGGAGGACTAAGGCGGGATAGTCCAGAACTTGCCCTTCCACAGTGCATTTTTCCAACTCTGTCCAGCAGTCTCAGCCTTGAACATTTCCATGTGAGTTAAGGCATTTACCCATCGCCAAACTCTTGGGTCACTTGCCTCTATGTTCCAGGATGAGCACTTAATCCAAATCAGTAAGTTAAAGTCAACTTTGGGATATTGCAAATCTCAGAAAAGAGGCATGCTCCTACTAGAGTTGCTAAGCTATTAGGACTTAAGTTTGGAGCTATAGAGAGCTATTTCGCCACCAAGAGAGGAAAGCCTGCCTGAGAACGAAGCCAAATGTGTGGGGAAAGCAGAGCCTAGAGAAGGTGAACCACAGGTTCCAGATAACTTTTGGTCCTTTTATTCAGCTAGTCCTGAAGAAGCTTCATCTACTCTGGAATTTTCAATTGCTTGAGTAAATAGATTCCCTTACTGCTTAGGGCAATTGGAGATTGGTCGGTGAGAGACTTGGATTGATTGAGGATCTCTTTGTGCTCTTGATTTAAACTACCCTGTATACCTTCTCATTCCTCTGTCTGGTCTTGATGGCTCTTCTGAGCTACAGACTGTACGCCCACCTGCCTCCAGATGTCCACGAGCATGTGCCAAACAGACTTCATCATTTTTGGCTCCCTCAGTGGCATCCCCACTCCCGCCTTTATTTCCCGTCAGAGATGGAGTCTCCTTCAACCTCCAGTCTGTTTCCTCAGAGAAGCCAAGGTCGCAAGTTCAGGCTCCGCCTCCTCGCGGGGCCTCACCAAGGTCACCCGCTTGTTCCGTTGCCCAGGTCCTTGGGGGCGGTAAGCCATCAGCAGCCGGGCCAGGCGCTCTAGGCTGCATTGGGCCTTCAAAAAAGCTTTCTCGTCTCGCTGGTTTCCACTACTAGGTGGCCACTCTAGCCTTCAACAGGCCCTCGGGACTCGACCGCCTAAAGTGGCTTTTCTATGGTTGACTTCTCCCTTTTTGTCCCGAATTTCCGCTCAGAAGACGCTCTGATGGGACCCAACTCCCCCACGGCTGCTTCTGTCACCGATCCCTCCAATAGTTACACCTTGTTAGTTCTTCAGGGTTGCCCGGAGTGGGAGGATGGCGGAAGTGAGTGTGAAGGTGCCCTTCCCTCTCGCCACTCTTCTCTATGATCGCTTCCTTCGGTGACGAGAAAGGGGGTCCCGGAGCTTGCGCAGAACGGGGCTGGGAGATTGTGGCGGAGGGGGGGCAGGGAGCGGGAGCTGCCGCCGCCGCCGGAGCTAACCGCGGGGACCGAGATGCAGGTGGGACCGGAACCGGAACCCCCCCTCTTCAAGTCCTCCTTCCCTCTCCGCGATCCGGCCCTGGCGCCTCCGAGGAGCCCTGGGTGGGAGCGGGCGTGGGGGTTCAGAGGCAGGAGGGGCACTCGGCCCGGGAGAGTGCAGCAGATAGGGCTGGTCCCCAGAAGACTGCGGCCCCGGGGTGGGTAGAGGGTGTCAGGGAGTAGGGTCGGGTCAGAGTGGACTGCAACGGGCCCGGTGGGTACGAGCCAGGAGCAGAGCTTGAACCCTCCACCACCCGCCGTTCGGGAAATACCAGAACTGAGCCAAGAGGCAGGTGCACCAGGAAAATGTGTCTGAGTCCTGCTTGACAGAAGAGAAACTTCAATCACCGGCTCAGTAGCCACAGGGTCAGCGGGCCTGAAGGGGGCTGGGTCTGCCTGAGGTATAGAGGGTTGGGTGGGCCCTTGTGAGCTGAGGTGGCCTCTGTCTAGAGATTGGTTTCTCTTCTGTGTCTGCACCTCTTGGCTCAGTTTCCCTGTGCTCCATGACTCGTGCATCAACTGGCTTCTCCTTCGTTTGGAATTGTCCCTGTGGTTGGAGCCATCTGAGTGTGTAGGGCCTAGGCCAAGGAGGAAGGGGAGGAGTTGCTGACTGTGGTTCTGAACAGGAGTCTGAGATTTTAGGGAGACTTTCCTGAGCTACCCTCACCCCAGTCCTGCTGCCAGTCATCTTCCAGTATAATATGGGAGAGAAACACTAACAAAGGAGCCATGGGTTGTAACTTCCATGCCCAGTTCTGCCGTTTGCTATGTGTAAGACCTTGGGAAATCTCTTCCTTCTCTAACTTCTGTTCTAGAAGATCGGAACCCACAAAGATAGTAATAATGGCAGTCATTATCATGTGCTTACTTTGTGTCAAGCACTGACATGTTCCATTTAATTCTCCTGACAATTCTAGGGGCTAGAGATCAAAAACTCTTTTATAGATACAAAAACTGAAGCTCAGAGAGGACATATACTTTGTTCAAGATCACACAGCTAGTAGGTGTGAGAGCCTGGATTTCTGATTCCATAACCTGCAGCCTTAACCAGCAGGCTAGCCAGCCTTTACGGCACACTCCCAAGGGAGAAAAGACGGCTGTGAAAAGTCCTAGGGCCCCAGCCCCCTGTATTGTTTTATTTACTTCATGGTCAGCAAAGACTTGCCCTGACCCAACCCATAGTCTTTCTTCACCTGGTGCTGCTGCCTCTGAGCCCCAGACCAAAGGGGCACCAAAGAAGTGGGCTGTGACCGTTCCAAGCCTTCCTCGTACAGCGCTTGGGTGTAGGACCCTGGGGTCAGCTGTCAAGACAATTGCTGTTTGAATCCATCATCCATCCATCCTCCTCAGTGTGCATCCTCCCTCCTTAGAGCTGGACCTCATGATACATGAGGCAGGGTCTCTAAGCTCTGCAGACCTAGCTCCTCTGAGAGCTGGGGCAGTGAGGGGCTATGACTGAGGTTGGTCCAGCGAGTCCCTGGGGACAAGGACTATGCAGTGGGAAAAACAGTAGACTTGGAGGTCTGAAACTTTTCTGAGCTTCGGTTTCCTCATCTGTTATAGAGGTTATTAAAGCCTCTCACAGGGAAAGGTAAGAACAGCATGTGGGAAGCATGTGATAAATATTGAAGGATCTGTTTTAGAGAAGGGAGGTGACATGAAAAAGATTCCTTTTTAGAGGAAGGTGCTCCACAGCCGTTTATTACTCCTGGAACCAAAGCCTGGGAAAGTGGGTTGGGAAGGCAGCAGGATAGGTGCAGGCTAGACACTGGGGAGCCAGTTGTCTGGGGTTTGCGGGGTTCGGAGGTCTGGGAGAGGGAAGGGAAAAAGTTGGTGTTCTTCCCCATTGCTTTCTGAGGAGCCTAGACCAGAGTAGGGAGTCTGGCTCGGGTGGGGCTCCGCCCCCAGTCCCACCTCAGCAGTGACTTGGTGTATGTGCCTCTCTTCCTTCTGCAGCTGCTGCCGCTCACCCCGTGTCTTCTGGCCGCTTCCCTCTTTGCTGCCCCTCCCCACAGGTTCCCCCTCTCCACTTCCTGGGGACCATCATGAATGGTGCCCCTTCCCTGGAGGATGGGGCCTTCCCCTCTCCTCCCCCCTTGCCACCACCCCCGCCCCCTAGTTGGCGGGAGTTCTGCGAGTCCCATGCCCGGGCTGCTGCCCTGGACTTTGCCCGCCGTTTTCGCCTCTACCTGGCTTCCCACCCCCAATATGCAGGGCCCGGGGCTGAGGCTGCCTTCTCCCGCCGTTTTGCTGAGCTCTTCCTGCAGCATTTTGAAGCCGAGGTAGCCCGGGCCTCTGGCTCCCTCTCACCACCCATCGTGGCTCCTCTGAGTCCTGGTGTGGAGATCCCAGCACATGACCTGTCCCTTGAGAGCTGTAGGGCGGGTGGGCCCCTGGCCGTGCTGGGCCCTTCTCGATCATCTGAGGACCTGGCCGGCCCCCTCCCTTCTTCAGTCTCTTCTTCTTCTACGACCTCCTCCAAGCCGAAGCTAAAGAAGCGCTTCTCCCTCCGCTCAGTGGGTCGCTCTGTCCGCGGTTCAGTCCGTGGTATCCTACAGTGGCGGGGGACTGTTGACCCTCCCTCCCCAGCCGGGCCCCTAGAGACCTCATCAGGCCCCCCAGTGTTAGGTGGAAATAGCAATTCCAACTCCTCTGGTGGAGCTGGGACCATTGGCAGGGGACTGGTTAGTGATGGAACGTCCCCAGGGGACAGATGGACTCACCGTTTTGAGAGGCTGAGACTCAGTCGGGGAGGAGGGACCTTGAAGGATGGAGCAGGGATGGTGCAGAGGGAAGAGCTGCTGAGTTTCATGGGGGCTGAAGAGGCAGCCCCTGACCCAGCTGGAGTGGGCCGGGGAGGAGGGGCAGCTGGGCCTACCTCAGGGGGAGGAGGGCAACCTCAGTGGCAGAAGTGTCGCTTACTGCTTCGAAGTGAAGGAGAAGGAGGAGGAGGAAGTCGTCTGGAGTTCTTTGTGCCACCCAAGGTGAGACCCAGAGGAGGGGGGTGAGTGGGAATGAGTGATTGAGCTGCCAGAGTGGTGATAGCCCATATATGTAGCTTTGCTTACTTTGGTTTTTAAAGCTAACTCCTGACTCCTGACTCTGACTCTCGCTCTGGGCGAGACTAAAAAAATAGTAGTACTCGTTTTGTCTAACTCCCTTAGGATACAGAAGGAAAAATTAATCTCTGGAGGGAAGGGAAAGATGGTCTTTGCCCACCAAAAATCTGGATCTTGTTCTCTTCCCACCTAGGCATCTCGCCCGCGACTCAGCATTCCCTGCTCTACCATCACAGATGTGCGGACAGCCACAGCCCTGGAGATGCCTGACCGGGAGAACACTTTTGTGGTTAAGGTGGGGGCCCTGTGCTCCCCCGCCCCCTTGGAGCACTTGTGTTGGGGAAAACGCACTTAGCCCGTATAAGCAAGGGACATTGGTGGAGGGAGGTGCATGTGCGTCAGGTTCCTTGAGAGTGTATCCCTGAGGCAACAGCTTTTCTGGAGGAGGAGAGAGAGGGAAGATGTTCTTGTTCTTACTAAGGGTGGCTTAAGACTTCAGGAACTGGAAATGGCCTGTGGGCCTCCTGTTGTCCCCATCATAGGTGGAAGGCTCCTCAGAGTATATCCTGGAGACTTCTGACGCTCTGCACGTGAAGGCCTGGGTGTCTGACATCCAAGAATGCCTGAGCCCAGGGTGAGGATCCTGACTCTGGCACTGAGGGGACTAGGGACTAGGGGCTGGGGTGGGGAGCGGCCTTGTGCCGCTCACCTCGTGATTTTCCTCCCAGCACCATTTTCCCTGTCTCTGCAGACCCTGCCCTGCTACCAGTCCCTACCCCATGACCCTCCCTCTGGCCCCTGGGACCTCATTTCTTACAAGGGAGAACACAGACAGCCTAGAGCTGCCCTGCCTGAATCACTCAGAGAGCCTGCCCAGCCAGGATCTACTGCTGGGACCCAGTGAGAGCAACGACCGCCTGTCGCAGGGTAAGGGTGGAGCCTCGAGAGCCACGAACCCCAGAAGCTGCCATGTAAGACCTCTTCTGCCGGGCCCCACGCCCTCTCTCCACACTCTACTGTGTCACCCCATTCCTGTTCCTCAGTGACCCACCTCCACCCACCGATTGTTTGTCTTTTGTCCCCAAACATGCCAGGCTACAGTTTGCCACTGAGGACCATCAGCATCACTGCCCCACACAAGCCCCAGCGGAACTCCGAGCCTGCTTTCTATGCCCGGCCTTGTCACCTTTGCCATAGCTTTATGCAGACCACCACTCTGGCTGGAGAGAACAGTGCTCTTCTTCGGGCGTCCAGAACACTTCATACACATCTCTGTCTTGCTCTTACTCTGTGTCTCTGTGCATGTGTTGATGGTGCCAAATTTTCCTTTGACTCTGTACTTGCTGGCCTGACTAAACACATGCATACCCTCACTCACACACGTAAACAGACAGAGACTCGTAAGTCTACCTGACCCCAGTGCACCTTTCTAGACTCCAGTGTACCCTTTCCTCATGACCCTCCATTCTGAGTTTCAGCTTCACAGTGCCTAGCACACAGGCTGTATTCTGTGAGTAAAACAAATTATAGAATCTTAAAGCTACAATGGACCTTGAAGCCATCAGTTCCAATCACCTGTGTTCTCAGGCAACCAACACCAGGGAAGAGAAACAGTGTTTCTAATGTCACCTGAGAGTCACTGACAAAGACAGGGTATGCCAGCTTGATGCCTGAGTCACTACCTTCCATGCTGCATATATACCTGTCTTCTGAGCAGCAACTATGTACGACATTCCTATAGGCTTAGGCCTGCCACTCCGCAGACATTTGGGAATGCCCTAGTAGCTACCTGGCCCTGTGCTAGGCTCAGGGGCAGGGTCGGGGAATGCAGACATGCCTGAGATGAGTTCCTTGCCCTCCAAAGGCTCACAGTCTAGCTGAATAAACATCACTTTCTAAAAAGCAGGACTCTGAAATGGAGAGCCTGTGCTGAGTGTCCTCTGAGCAGCACAAGAAGGAAGTACCTTTGAAGCTCAGAGGTGGATGAGAATCAGGGAAGGTGGAATAATAGTGAACATTACAAAGAGAAGGTGAGAGAAAAGAACACAGCTGTGGGGGGTGGAAAGAACACAGCTTGGCCCTGGCTGGTGTGGCTGAGTGGATTGACTGCCAGCCTGCGAACTGAAGGGTCACCAGTTCCATTCCCAGTCAGGGCACATGCCTGGGTTGCGGGCCAGGTCCCCAGTAGGTAGGGGATGCGTGAGAGGCAACCAAACTGATGTTTCTCTCCCTCTCTTTCCCGCTATAAAAATAAATAAATAATTAAATAAAAATCTTAAAAAAAAAAAAAAAAGCCCAGCTTGGAGGAGGCACATGGTGAGAGCCGAGACCTGAGATGCAGAACCTGGGAGATTAGAAAAAATTGGATGGGACAATTGGGTTAAAGTGGAAGATACATGAATACAAGTTAACGTGAAGGTCAAGTTGGTTAGGTTGGGGAGTTACTAGAAGGAAGATCTTTGATCCCTCTGAAAGTTGGAGGCTTTGCCCTATTGGCCAAAAAAGAACCCATTTTTAATGCAAAAATATTTGAGGTATTCTTCGCTCCATTTCTACAGCAGTAGCTGTTGATTCAAAAAAGATGAAGGAGCTTTTGGATTCATAGGACCTCCTTTCAGTAAGTGTAGTCCTTGAGCAGTGGATGAAACAAGTTAGGAGCCATTGGTAAAAGACATCAGGGGTCTCTGCCTAGAGTAAGATCCAGCATTTCAGCCAGCTGACCCTGCCAGTGCACACGGGGGTGGCCCAGGCCCACCAGGCTTGCTGAAGAGTAGCTTCTCCAGTTCTCAACTTTGCCCTCCTCTGTTTTTTTCCAGGGGCATATGGGGGCCTCTCGGACCGCCCCTCGGCATCCATCTCCCCCAGTTCTGCCTCCATTGCTGCCTCCCATTTTGACTCAATGGAACTGCTTCCCCCAGAGTTGCCACCCCGCATCCCCATTGAAGAGGGACTCCCAGCAGGGACAGTGCATCCCCTCTCAGCCTCCTACCCACCCCTGGATACTCCGGAAACAGCCACAGGTACCAGAGGTGTGAGTGTGTGCCTCTGTCCAGGTCCAGTTGCCTGCCTACCTGAAACTCTTGCCTTGGAGTCCTGAGGAATCTGACCCAGGGGGAGGGAAAGCAAGGCTTTCTTCTCCCAAGATGGGGGAAGCTTCCTTGACACCCAGATTTCCCTCCCTCTCTCCTTCCTGAAGGGTCATTCCTGTTCCAGGGGGAGTCAGAGGGAGGTGAGGGGGACCAGCCCCTCTCAGGGTATCCTTGGTTCCACGGGATGCTCTCTCGACTCAAGGCTGCCCAGTTAGTATTGGCCGGAGGCACCGACTCTCATGGTGTTTTCCTGGTACGTCAGAGTGAGACGAGGCGGGGCGAATACGTCCTCACTTTCAACTTCCAGGGCAAGGCCAAGGTGAGTGCCTGAGGAAAAGGCTCTGTTCTATGTAGAGAGCTGGCGGGGGGCGGGGGGGGAGGGACATTGTTATCCAGGGGAGAAATGTTCTGTAATCGGCAGGGGCTTGGGCTCCTGCTTCATCTTGCTCATCCTTCCCTCAGCACCTGCGTTTGTCACTGAACGAGGAGGGTCAGTGCCGGGTCCAGCACCTGTGGTTCCAGTCCATTTTTGATATGCTCAAGCATTTCCGGGTGCACCCCATCCCTCTGGAGTCTGGAGGCCCCAGTGATGTTGTCCTTGGCAGCTATGTTGTGTCCTCCCAGCGACAGCAGGGTGAGCAGAGCAGGTCTGCAGGGGAGGAGGTGCCCGTGCACCCAAGAAGTGAGGAGGTGTGTGTGCCAGAAAGGTGGGGTGGGGGACTGTGAGGAGTAGAGGCTTTGTTAGGGCGAGCAGGAAAAGAAGGGGCCAGTGTGTTGGGATTTCTGAGGGAAAGAAGTATGCCGAGAGGAAGGCAGAGGGCACCTGGCTAGAACTGGGGAAGCAGCTGAGAGTGGGTTGGTGCATTCCCATTCCATCAGACCCTCTGTTCCATCATCTGTCTGTCTCCCAGATACATCCTCCCCAGCCTTGTCTTTGCCCTTCCTCAGAACCTTGCCTTGGGCCTGCCCTTCTTAGGAATGCTCGGTTTGATGCCCCTCCCACTTCCCTTGATGTTCGATGTCCCTGTCTGATCTATCGCTTTTCCCCACCCCAACGTCCCATCTCCATCTGTCCCCACGTTGCCCCCCCCCCCCAGGCCGAGAGCAGGCCGGGAGCCATGCAGGGGTGTGCGAGGGAGATCGATGCTACCCCGATGCCTCCTCCACCCTCATGCCCTTCGGAGCGAGTGACTGTGTGTAAGTGTGGTCCTCCTCTCACCGCCGCCCATGATCCATCTTCCATGGATGGGGGGTTGCTCAGGAGACTGGATGTGGGGGAGATAGCACATGGCTCCTGGGGGGTGAGTGAAGGGGAGGCTGCTACAAGAGCTTGCCTCCCTCCGCAATCAGCCTGTCTCTTACCATTCCTATCCAGAACCGAACACCTCCCACGACTCACCCCCGCCCCCTGAACTCCCTTCATGGACAGATCCCCCACATCCTGGGGCAGAAGAGGCGTCGGGGGCACCAGAAGTGGCGGCAGCAACAGCCACAGCAGCCAAAGAGAGGCAAGAGAAAGAGAAAGTGGGCAGTGGAGGGATCCAGGAAGAGCTGGTCCCCATGGTTGAGCTGGTCCCCGTGGTTGAATTGGAAGAGGCCATAGCACCAGGCATGGAGGTCCAGGGAGGCTCTGGATCTGGTGGGGTCTCTGGGGCAACACCAATGGTGCAGCTACAGCAGTTACCACTAGGGGGCAATGGAGAAGAAGGGGGCCATCCCAGAGCCATTAATAACCAGTACTCCTTTGTGTGAGACACCCTACCCCCACCCTTTCTCCACTTTCTTGCTCCCCAGCCCCCAGTTCCTGAGACTGGGGCTGAACAGGGACATAGAGGAGCGGTAGGCACCCCCTCCCCGTATGCTTCCTTTCCCTTGATGGCCAAGGGCATATATGTTGGTACAAGAAAAGGTTCAAGAGCCCTGTCAACTCCCCAGTTCATACACTACAGGTGCCCCATCCCCTGGGGAGGGGGTTCGGGCTCCATTACCTCCCCAAGGGGCTCTTATGGTCAGCCCCACCCCTGGGGGCCATTTCCCCATTAACTACCCCCCCAGCCCAAGGAAGGGTGAGGGGGAAGGGCTGTCAGTTAATATTAAGGTGGTTGTTGTTGTTGTTTTAAACAAAATGGAGAAGCATAAATAAATAAAAGGGTTTATCTCAGTTCACTGTGGTGGCTGTGGCCAGTGTTTGCAGTGGGGGCTGGGACAGGTGGGTCAGGAAGGCAGCCCACTCGCGCTGTGAGCTCCGGAGCTGAGAGGCAGAGGTCTGGGTCAGGTCACGTCCCTGCCACTCCCTTGGCCTGTGCTTTGCTCCTGTTTGGCGGGTGGTAAGTGCAGAGCCAAACAGTGATTCTTAATGGGACAGGACAATGAACAAGCAGTGCCGACGATCTCCAAGGACCTCCTGCTCTGAATTCCTCAGTTAAGGCTTCCTACCCTGGGTAGAAAGCAGGCAGAGAGAGATCATGGGGGTGGGGCTGGGGACATAGTGGCTGTATTGGGGGAGGTTTAATGTGGCGGCCAGGGAATCTGGCTGCAGAGGGATCCAAGGACAGGCTGATTGTCCCCCTTCCCAGAGCCAAGCTGGGAAGCTGGAGAGTAGATGGCAAAGAGCACTGGCTTCTACTCCTGGCTTTGCCTCTTACTTGCTCTGTGGCCTGGGCAAGGTGTAGCCACTCCAGGCCTCAGCATCCTCATCTGTAAAATAGGAAGTTGCCTCTAGGTTGGAGCTGCTGATACAATTTTCTTGTCCTGAATAATGTTTCCATTGGAATTCCACATAAAAGTTCAAACTATTGGCTTCTTTTGAAAATCAAACGATCCAGCCTCATGCGGTCCACCATCCACATCTGCTCCATCCCCCCCGCCCCCAGATCGCTTCACTCACACTACGAGCCTGGCCCTGTGGGTATTTGAGTTGGCAAAGTCTCCCCTTCCTCCTTGTGCCCACACCCCCACACCCATTTAACCCAGGCTCTGCTCTCTGAACTGCAGCTGTGCCCTCTGCCAGTGGAGGGCGCCCCCGGGCTTCCCAGCTCTGCACGAGGTGGATGCCAACAAGGAGGGGGCATATTCTGAAGACTTACTTATTTCGCTTTGCCCTCTCCCCTGCCCACCTCCATTCAGCTCTGTCTCTTACTATCCTGCCTCTCCCCTTCCCTCCCAGGCAGCGTGCTGGAGTTCTCCTGCCTCTCAGCCTCTGTCCCCACCTCTAGGCCCTACCCATGCTATGACCTTGCTATTCTGGGCCTTGTGTCCTGTTGGGAGATGGACAGGAGACAGCTGGGCTCACAGGCCACCCAGGCTTGGGGCTAGCTGGGGGAAGCCTGCTGGCTCTCCCAGTTTTGTTTAATCCCTGGGACTCCCCAAAACCTTGGCTTCAGGAAACTGGGAATAGAATTGGTCTTGCAAAGGTGGGATGGTTTGGGGATCTGGGTGCTATATATTCTAAAAGGGAGATGGTGAGAAAAGACTATGGTGTCCCTGCGTAGTCAGGGGCTGATCCTCTGCTAATCTAGCAGCAACTGGTGCTACAAGGCTCCCCCTCCCCCTAAACCCTGCCAGCTTTCTGGGACTTGCCTTCTGAAGATGGGTGGGGAGGGGTACATGGATCCATCTTATACCCGAAGATTCATATGTCTTGGCTGGAGGAACCTAAGAGACTATTTCCCTCTTAGCCTTTATGGGTGGTTCAATTCAAGTTTGGAATTGGTCAGGTATTGGCCAGCCTCTATATCCATGTCCTTTAGAATTAGACCTCTCCCATTCTAGGCATCAGCCCTCAGATAGGAAGGGAAGAACACCTGCCAACTCTGGGCTTGGAGACCCCCAGGGGGAGGGATCCAAGAGCGGGAGCACCTCCTTGTGAGCCTTCTTCCATCCCAGTTCATCCAGATGGTGATGGCGTTTGCCGCTCTTGGCTGGTGCTTTCCCTCTCTGGCTTCATTTCCCCCCTCTGGGAAGTCGAGGGAGGTAGAAACGACTATCCTTAAAGGGCCCTGTTGGCAGCAGTGCCCTGTAAAGCCTGCCTCCTTTCCTCAGCCTCATGCTCTCAACTCCCTTGAAGCTGTGATCTGTCCAGTCTTCTCCCCCTTCTCCATGTTTGGGCATTCCTGCTTCTTTAAGACAGTGCTCCTGTCACTCCTCCAGATGGCGGGGAGAAGCCAGCCAGTGCAAAAGGCTTGGCAGATGCTGAGCCTGACTTTGGCCTAAGAAGGTGGGTGGGGTGCTGGGCCAGGTGGAGGTGCCTGTCGGTGGACATTCATACCCCATTGTCTGAGCCCCCCTTTCCCCAGGTCACAGGAGGATTCTGCTTTAGGGGAGGGGTTTGTTGGAACCATGAAGAGGGGGAGGGAAGGAGTACCGTGTCCTTAACTCACCCGGAAGGCTGCCCTCTCCTAAATCTAGGAGGAGGAAGGAATGAGTGTGGGGGACTAAATCCTTAAGTGCCATCTACTCCTACTGGCCTACCCACTCTCCAAAAGTGGGGCTTCCCTTTCCTTTGCCTCACTGTCTCCTATACCATTGTCTGCTTAGGAACCTGAGCACCAGAGAGGGAAGTAGCCTCAAGAACCCATTGAGTAGACTATAATCCTCACTGTTCATTTCAGGAAATTGAGGCCTGAACCAAGGAAGGACTTGAGGTCAGGGTCATGGGGCTGCGTCCCCTCACTGACCTTTCACCGTTACTGTCATCGAACCTCTCTCCTCTCTCTGCCCTCCTTTACTCCCCCCCTACACCCCATGCTACCCTCCTGCTGTTCCAGCAGCTGCCCTGGTAATAACCAAAAGATGCCCCCATCCCAGAGTGGGGGTGGGGTGGGGGGCTCAGAGCAGCTGCCTCTCTGAGGAAGCTGACACCAAGGCCAGCCGCTCAGCAACAACTTGCGTTGTTGCTGGGGCCCCCACCTACCTGGCTGCCACATGCCAGCTCCCTGCTGTCCCTTTTCCCCACTGCTCCTCAGACTTCCCTCTGACCCTGGCAGCTCTGCTTCTGCTCCCCCAGCTCTGTTCTGTCCTTATTTTCCCTGGACTTGTCCCCATCAATCTGCCCCTGTCCATGCCTTTTGGCTGGAGCCTCTGCTGTATGCAACTTCCCCGGACCCCTTTCCTTGATGCCCCTTCCCTCATGCCTCTTCCGATGGGGTGTGCCCAGGCCCAGGCTCAGAGCTCTGATCCTCCCTCCCTTTGAGGACAGATACTTCAGGGCCAGGTGGGGTACAGACCACAAGCTGTCTAGGGTCTGCCAGGGAAGCCCCTTGGTTAAAGAGAACAGTGTAGAATGAGGTAACCCTTATTCCATGACTTGGGGTGACCCCCACCCTCATTCTAAAACACTTAGCCCTCCCCCTCTGCCATCAGCACATTCTGTATGTAGCCTCTTGGGTTACCTTACTGCCTGGGTATCCCATTTTCTTCGGGGCGGGGATTCACTTTTAGGGATGGGGGGGGCCCTGAAGGCTATGTTCCCAGAGGCTGAATTAGAGCAATGGGGGTGGGGGGAGTTTAGGGGAGAGACAGGCAGTCCTGGCTTTGCTCACCAGGGCCTGGACACTAAATCCCTTGTTGATGGCTGCAGCAACCCCTCCCTAGGGTAGGGTTACCATCTTCTGCTCTGTCCCCTTGACCCTCTCCCCTCCCTGCTTCCCCTTATTCCTCTGGAGCTGCTTCCTCTAGTCCCCAAAGGATGTCCTCCCCCTCTTCAGTCCCCTTAAGGTTGGAGTATCTCTGCTGTACTTTAAACAAACTAGGTGAGGAAGGAGGCTGGCGTGAACAAACAGATTCAGGGTGGATGAGATGGGAAGTGGGAGCTGTGAGGAAAGTGGAAGGTGGAGGCCTAAGAGTAGAAGTGGGCTTAAGGGAAGAAGAACTGGAGGGATGAGTTTGGAATAGGAAATTCAGCGCAACTGAGGAAGTTGAGGCAACTAGGGGAGGGGTCAGAAGCAGAAGACAGAAAGTGAAATCTCTCCCTAAACCCCCCTCCTTCCCTGTGGCTGGGGCCACCTTAGCTTCCCTCTGAGTGACATCTCAGGCTGCAGCCCCACTGTTCCCCCTCTGTCAGCAGAAATATCTCTCTTCTGACCCCTCCTGCTGGAGTCTCCGCCAGCCAATCCCTGATCCAGGGGAGGGGGGAGCCCGGCCCCCCCACTCCCTCATAAGGACCAGCTGGGGGCTGGGGGGTGGTGGCTGGCTCCTGCAAGTGGTACCGGGGGTCAAGAGCTTCGTGAAGGGAAGAAAAACCTGGGGGGGGGCAGGAGAGAAGAAGGAAGAAACCCAGACAAACAGGCAGGCGAACACACTGAGGAAGGACCCCCACGCGAGAGAACCCCCCCAGAAGGAACACCGCCCCCTGGCCCCCAGGAAGGGAGCACGATGGAGGCCGCACACTCCAAGACCACAGAGGAATGTCTGGCTTATTTTGGCGTGAGCGAGACTACAGGCCTCACCCCGGACCAAGTGAAGCGGCATCTGGAGAAATATGGCCCCAATGGTAAGCATTCTTTGAAGGAGAGGCTGGCAATGCCCTCTTGAACCCCTGTAACACCCACACTCGCATACCCTGGAGCCTCTCCCTCCAGGGTGTCTTAGGGTAGAGCTGGGCTGGGCTCCAATGACTACAGCAGGGAAGAGGATACTGACAGAACAGTGTCCCTGAGACCCAGAGTTTGGGAGGTTTGTGGGATGACCTTGGTGAACCTTAGATGCCCTATCTATGGCCTGATTCTCCTACCTTAGCCACAAACTCCTGGGTGTGGGGGGCCATTGGACTGAACCCCAAATGAATATGTCCTTTTCTTCTTTTTTCCTGGGTAGAGCTCCCTGCTGAGGAAGGTAAGTTACTGGAATCCCTGAGCTGTCATAAATGACCCCCTCTTCCCTCAGCACCCCACTTCCTTCTCCGTGCTGTCTCCCTCCTGACTCCTGGGCAAACACCCCTCCCCAAAAGTTAGAGTCTCGATGGGGGCAGAAGTTTCCAGGCACTTGCTCCTTGAGGCATCCAGCCCTTGAACAATTAATTGGCCATCGCTTAGAGGAAGGAGCCTGTTTTCGGAGCCTTGGCAAGCTCCTTCCGCCCTTCTGTAAGTTCCAAGTGGCCTGCCCATGGCCCCAAGAGCCTCACTGTTCCAGGCTGGAAGTCAGGGCACTTTTAGTCTCTGGACCCCAGCTTGCACCCGGAGTCCAAGCCGTTCATCCATAGACCTTAACCCCGGGGCGGGCTCCTCTTGCCTCTTCCCCCAGGGAAGTCCCTGTGGGAGTTGGTAGTAGAGCAGTTTGAAGACCTCCTGGTTCGGATTCTCCTCCTGGCTGCCTGCATTTCCTTCGTAAGTGGGGGAGCATTTCTGGGGGACAGTTGGGCATGTGGGTTGGGGGATCTGGAGAGTGCTGGGGGTTGGGCTCTGAATCATAGGCTGCTGTAGCCCAGGCCCTCAGCATCCTATTCTACAGACCAGACTGGGGGAGGTGGGGCTCGTTTTTGTCATCTTCTGTCCTTCCCCCACACCCCACAGGCAAGTTTTATTTTAAGCTTTAAGAGCGTTCTCAGCCAAAACACAGAAGCTAAGCCACCCCTGAAGCTTCAAGGGCTCGGAAGGCTCAGGTTACCCCCTGAGCATAGGGCTCCCCAGCTCAGAGACTGCTGCCACCCCCGGCACCACTACTCCCTGCGTACCCTGGGCGCATGCAACAGCCCACCAATCCCTGAGCATGCTAGTGCCCCTGCCCCGCCCTTCTGGCAATGATTGGTGGAGGCACACTCCCTCCTAGAGGCGGGAAAGGGCTGCTTGTGTGAGAGTAACCCAAAATGCTGGAAGGCCCAGACTCCTTACCTCTCTGGCCTTGCCTCCCTACCCCTCATCAGGGCTGGAAGTCCTGAGATTCCCCTTCTCACCAGCGTGGCCTGACCGTCCCTTTCCCTGCCCTCCTCAGGCTCCTCACAGCCTCAGGGCTGGCCCCACCCCCTCCTCAAGGTCCTGGCACCTCTGGTGTCCTGTAGTTCCCCTGGGCACCCCCCTTCCCAGCAGTCCATCCTGCATTTGGGAATTTCTTGGTTAACATCTTAGTCCTGCTGGAAGACAAGACTCTGGAGGCAAAAAAGCCTCCCTGTCCCCTGGTCTCCTTAATGGAGGGCCTACGGGCCCCTGAGCACTAGTTGGCAGGGCCTCACTTCTCCCGTCTCAGATTTGCTCCTTGACATTTGCCTGTGGCTGTTGCCTTTGCCTGGCAGAGGCAACAGCTGGGGTGGGGTGTGTACAGGAGGCCCAGTAACACTATCCCGCCTCTCCTGCTCCCTCATGAAATTGGAGCTTCCCTGGCTTGGGCTGTGGGGGAGGGGTATGGGTGGGCCAGGCGCCTGCGAGGACCACAGGGTTTTTCCTGCCTAGCGTTGGCTCCTGTGGGATGGATGCGGCTGTGGGGGTGTTTGGTCTGGGTGTCCCCTGAGCTTTGTTTACAAGCCAACAGTCAGTCAGGGAAACCTGAAAGCATTCCTATTTAATCCCTGAGTTGTGCGTATCTGTGCCCGCCTGTTCCCGCTGAATATCAGCTGTGGCAGTGCTTGTGTGAGCATGTACCTCAGAGTGCAGAACCTCATGTCAATAAGTGATGTAGTACCCCTGTGATACCCGCCTCATTTGCTCCTGCGCATGTTCTCATCTTCATTTGCTTTTTCTTTTTATCTGTTGGAGGGGCTCCATTTCCTATTATTCTCCCTTTACTTGCTTCCCAGGTGCTGGCCTGGTTTGAGGAAGGTGAAGAGACTGTTACCGCCTTTGTTGAACCCTTTGTCATCCTCTTGATCCTCATTGCCAATGCCATTGTGGGGGTTTGGCAGGTTAGCTTTGACCCCGCCTCACTCCTTCACATCTTGACACTGAGCAGGAAGCCATCCTCCCCCTACCCTTCTCCATCACTTCCCTCGGGCTTGCCTTGTTCTCTGATCCTGTTGCTCCATTTGGAAATGAGACAGTGTTGGAAAAAGGGGGGCGGGGGGGCGACTGTTGTTCCCACTGTCACTCGCTGGCTGTGTAACCCTGGGCAAGTCCCTTCATCCCCCTGGGCCCCAGTTTCCTCATCTAGAAAATGGAGCTGATAAGCCTGTACCTCAGAGCTGTGGTGAGCCGTAACAAGACGATGGGTGCAGAAGTGCTCGGCCTTGCACCTGGCGTGTAGTAGGAGCTCAGCAAATATCATCTGAATTTCTTTCTCCTACCTTAGTGCCCTCTACTTTTCCTGTCCCCTGCCTTCTGGTTTTCTTTGATTCTCTTTTTTTTTTTTCCCCTCCCTAAAACCCCCTGTTCTCAGCCATAAGTGACAGTTTACTTAACACAAGCACACGAACCCTCACATGGAGTTTGTCTCCATCCCCGTGCCAGGAGCCAGGACTACATGGCCTCCCTCTTCCTCCGTGATCTCCCTATTGCCCCCAGGACTCTGGCCCCTGCTCCACCATCTCTACACGCCCCACACACCCCACCCCCGCCACAGCCTTCCCTCTCCACAACCTTCCTCCTTGTGATGACCCTCCTGTCCTCCACCCTGTACCCCCAGGAACGTAACGCAGAGAATGCCATTGAGGCTCTGAAAGAATACGAACCTGAGATGGGGAAAGTCTACCGGGCCGACCGCAAGTCGGTGCAAAGGATCAAGGCTCGGGACATTGTCCCCGGGGACATTGTGGAAGTGGCTGGTGAGTGATGGGAACAAGTGGTCCAGAATGAGTTTGAGGTCAAGAAGATGTGTATGTCGGGGGTAGGGGCTGGTCAGTCTGATTCTGGTTTCCAGGAGGTAGCCAGAATGGTGGAGTCTTTGCTTCTCCTTCTCAGACTCCTCAGGAGGTCGCCCCGGGGCACTGTGGCCGCAGTACCCCCTCCCGGTTAGAGTCTCAGCAAGAACAGCCAGTCCTGTCCCTGAAGCTGCAGGCAGACCCCCTGCTCCCCCGCCTCTCACCCAATACTTGCAAGCAACAGGTGGAACCCAGTCCCTGCCAATGGTCCCATCTCCACCCCGCCCTAAGGCCTGGCTTCCTTATCCTTCCACCCACCCCCAAGCTTGGTCAGCCTTAAATCTTGACCTCTCAGTGCCCTTGAGGCCTCTCAAAGGGGAAGGAGTGAGGGTAGAAGGGAGAGGGGGGGCCAAAGGCTCAAGCCCCCGACCATGTAAGGGAAACTCAGGCCCCAGCAGAGAACACGGGACCTGGGAGGAGGAGAGCTCAAGGAGGGGCCCCGCCTCTCTGGTGAGGGACACTTAATGCCTGACCAGGGAGAGGTGGGGGCTGGGTGGCTAAGATTACTAGGATTCTGCCCCCTTCAGCGGTTTTTATATTTGCCCTTTGCAGGCCTTCCCCCATCTCCAGGCTGCTGGCATAGGGGAATGTGTCTTTCTCAGTGAGCTTCCCTCCACCAGGCACCTCTGTTGCCACCATGGGAAACTTGGAGAGCGGGGGGCAGGCTGAAGACCCCAGTGCCCCATCACAGGGCTGTCTTGCTATGGTGACAGTTTAGAGTCAGCGCCATGAATGTCTATAAATATCACTTCAACTTGGGTGACAGGGTGTCCGGCCCAACTCCATGGCCAACCTCCTCCCGCCTCCATCAGCTTCCTCTGGCATGGGAGGCGGGACCTTAGAAACAAGGGAGGAAAGCAGTCAAACCCTGTCCCCAAAAGCATCCTTGGGAGCAGGCAGGATTGGGCAGAGCTCCTGGGAGGCATTTAGACTCCTCAAAGATCTCCAGTCGGGCGGGGCATCCGCTCCGCAGCTTACCCCCAAGGTGGCTTCTGTACTGGGCCTTCCCCACAGCTTCTCGGCTCTCTGCTGAGTGTTGCTTCCCCTGTCCCCTTACTCCTTCTTCCCTGCAGACCTCCCCTGCTCATCTGCCCATCTCCCCAGAGCACTCACCCAGTGTCCTGCCCTTCCTCAGATGCTCAGTGGACTGGACAGCGGTGTCAGATGCGTGTCTTCTCCGTGTGGGCCTGTGCCCTCTGCCTCAGCGGCTCTTCTCTCTCTTCTTCCCACATCTTCCGCCTCACACTTCCTCTCACTCACTCTCTCCTGTTTCTTGCTCTACCTTGTGTCTTGGTTGACACTGATTTTCTCAATTCCCATATTTTCTCCTGTTTCTTTCTCCCTTCCCTGGCTGTTCCACTTCATTCTCCTCCCCGACACATGTCCCTCCAGCTCACCTTGTTTTCTTTAGCTGTTCGCTTGCCTTTCCCTCCTCATCTTTCTCATTTGTTTCCCTCTCTGTTTTGCTGTTCCCCATCTTCAGTTTTAGTTTCTTGTCATACAACCGGATTATTCCTCACTTTCTCTTCAGTCATTCAACATAAATTTACTCCGCATACCAGGCCGAGTGCCAGACTCTCCCTTCACAGGGCCCAGAGCCCAGTGGGGAGGGGCACTTTCAACAACAGGGTCAACTGGAATGAGCGTTAGGAGGGAGATGCTGGGGCTATAGGAGCACCTGCTGGGGGCCTGACTCTATCACAGGGGTGGGCACCTAGCCCAGGTGACCCCCAAGAGCTGAAGGATGAGGTGAGGTAGTTGGATAAAAATTGCATTTTTCTTAGGAAGGGAGAAAAATACTTTCTCAACTGATTTCACTCGTCTCTACTTTCTCCACAGTGGGGGACAAAGTCCCTGCAGATATCCGCATCCTCTCCATCAAGTCCACTACCCTCCGGGTTGACCAGTCCATCCTGACAGGTCTGGGCCTGAGAGGGAGGGTGAATCCGGGGTGGGGGGGGGGCGTGGGGTGAGGCATGGGGTGAGGGTCTGGAGATTAAGAGCCGACGGACAGACAGGGATGAAACTCCAGGTGCAAAGAGAAGCCCCAGCAGCAGGGCCCGCTCCTGGCTCCGCAGAGGCAGCAGGGGCAGCACCGCGCAGCTCCGTTCACTGCTGCGAAGCTGCAGTATGAGGAGGAGGGTGGGACGTTTGTGCCCATTCTCCAGACGGCCATTGACCCGTCCCTTCCACACAGACATACGGGTGCACGCACCCAGAGAGCTCCTGTCTCCTCCAAAGCCCTCAAGTAAGGAACTGTAGAAGCCAGGCCAGGGCGCACTTAAAACGCAGCTGCTACCGCGCCTCCACTGGGAGAGAGGGTGGTGACGAGCCAGTAACCATGCCCACGGACCAGGGCGACAAGTCTTGCCTGGCCTGGGGTGACTGTCTGAGCCCCTGCCATCCAGGTGCGGCGGGTAAGATCCCACGGGTCGGGGCCACTCCCTCCCAGGAGCATGCTCTTCGGTGGACAGTGCAGTGTCACATAAGTCAGCCTATTTGATGCCACCGAAAACCTTGTTCTGAAGTGTACATGTGATCATCGCCACCTTACAGAGGAGCGGACAGGTTAAGTGATCCAAAGTCATGCAGCTTGTAAGCGGGGAAGCTAAGGCTTGGGCCGAAGTCTTCTTGCCCTAAGTGCAGTGATGTTCCCATCTGCCTCCAGTGGCTTCTTCCAGATGCAGACTTCCTCTGTGGCTGCTGCTTGGCCCTCACCAGGCCCTGTGCTGCTGAGCAGAGAGGGAGTTAGGGAAGATTGGGAGAAAGACATGATGTCATCTGAAACCCCTTCTTGTCCCCTTCTCAGGCGAATCTGTGTCTGTCATCAAGCACACAGACCCTGTCCCTGACCCCCGAGCTGTCAACCAGGATAAGAAGAACATGCTCTTCTCGGTGAGCCACTCAGGGCCGGCTGTTGCATGCTCCAGCTGGAGGCCCTGGACAGGAAGATGCATGTTGGTGTGAGAAGAGATCAGTCCCACAGTTGAGGGGCTGCGGCACAAGCATTGCCTCTCACCCAATTTCTTGCCTCTTCTTCACCCTCCCAGGGCACCAACATTGCAGCTGGCAAGGCCATAGGCATCGTGGCCACTACTGGTGTGAGCACTGAGATTGGGAAAATCCGCGACCAAATGGCCGCCACAGAACAGGACAAGACCCCTCTGCAGCAGAAACTGGATGAGTTTGGGGAGCAGCTCTCCAAGGTCATCTCTCTCATCTGCGTGGCTGTGTGGCTCATCAACATTGGCCACTTCAACGATCCCGTCCATGGGGGCTCCTGGTTCCGAGGCGCCATCTACTACTTTAAGATCGCTGTGGCCCTAGCTGTGGCTGCAATCCCAGAAGGTATGGCAGTCTCTCTCTTCCCTCCTCCCCCACCCCTTGGCTAATCTCACCTGCAAAGACCCTTTTTCCAAACATGGTAACATTTATACGTTCCAGGGAGTGGGGCCTGTTATCTTTGGGGGGTCATTCCTTCCCATCTCTATTATTGTTCTTTAACCCCTCTTCTTCCCCCCACAGGCCTTCCTGCCGTCATCACCACCTGCCTGGCCTTGGGCACCCGCCGGATGGCAAAGAAAAATGCAATTGTCAGGAGCTTGCCCTCTGTCGAGACGCTCGGCTGCACCTCTGTCATCTGTTCTGACAAAACAGGCACTCTCACCACCAACCAGATGTCTGTCTGCAAGGTCAGAGAAGGGTGGGCAACTCTCATTCAGAAGACTGCCCTTGGGTGAAATGAGCCTTCCAAAGATGGTGGTACCCCTTCATCACTGACCACTTCTCATTTTGACTCGGGAAAGAAATGCTCAGAGGGCAGATAGAGTGCCATCCTGTGAGCTATGAGAGGGATCAGAGAGGCCCCTCTGTCCAGCCCAGTAGCCCTCTACAGCCACCTCCACGTGCCAGACATTGCCCCGTTCTCTCTAATCCTCCGCAACAGCCCCATCAGGGAAAGGCCTTGTTTACCCCATTTTCTGGAGGAGGAAACTGAGGCTCTGCAAAACTCAGTGCACAGTTAACAAGAGCAGAACTCAGTTTCAAACCCAAGTCTGTCTGGCCCAGAGCTCCTGCCTGTGCACCAGACTGCCTTCCAGAACGGCCGTGCACGGCAGGGGCCGGGGGACCCAGCACACTCATCTCGAAAAGCATTTCCAAAACCAGGGTGCTCAATGTTCCCTGGGCCTTGGGTTCTTTGGCAGTCTGGGCCTCTTGTCAGTATAACATTTTAAATGTATAAAATAAAAAACATAGGATTCTATTTTAAAAATACACCAGATTACAGAGGAAACCAATGATGTAAACACAGTTATCAAAATCTTTTAAAAGCAAATTGTGATTTGGTAACACTCAGGCTTCTTTATTAACACATTTAAGTAGCAAGTCTAGCAGAGGGTCTAAGAACTACCATGATGCGGAAGCCGTAGTCCACTGCCTGCATTCATGATTGGAAGGAAATGCTGTTGGAGAGAAAATAAAAGGTGTCTTTTTTTTTTTTGCCATCAAAGTTCACAGACCGTCCCCCGCCCCACCGCTTAGTGGGGTTGGGATCATCTATGGACTGACCCCCAGGCCAAGAACCCCTGCCGTAAATGGAGTTCTTAGAATAGCATGTCCATAAAATACAATAAATTGTCTTTCTGGGAACTGAGGACTCTGTGGTCAGACCAAGATGAGAAAGGCTGTACCCTTGGCCCCTTGGGGAGACCCACTTGCCTCTTGGCATTTGAAAGCCTCAGAGAAGGCTGGCTGTAAAGAGGTGGATTTTGCTTTGTTTAACCCAGACCTTCCCAAACTGACTTTGACCACAGAACTGTTTTGTCTTGGAACATGTCTTAACGCCTGTCCCTTCCGCACTTGCCCTGGTTCACCGTGGGCTGCTCCCCTCTGAGCATTGCACACTCGACATCCTTCCAAAGCACAGGCTTCAAAGCCAGACGGTAGACTTGTACAGCCTGGCTCCTGTCATGTTCCATAAAAATGAATTCAGTGCCCACACTTGAAAGCCAAGAGATTCCATAGGAAAATAAACCGAATTTCTAGCTGTTACTGAGTCCCCACCACACCTTGTTGTGCATGTCTTACCTTTTGTCTAAGGCCACTGACGGAACATGGAGAATGATCGCAAGGGCGTGGTGGCAGAGGGGACAATGCAGGGAGAGAAAGGCGAGGCAGGGCAGGGGTTGGTAGGAAGTTAGTCTGCACAGGTGGCCGGGCAGAGGGACATTCAGAGCCTGGGCCCCCTCAGTGCAGACTGCCTTCAGGGGGGCGGGAGAGCTACACATCTGTGCACGTGCCCTTCTCCCCACAGATGTTTATCATCGACAAAGTCGATGGGGACCTCTGCGTTCTGAACGAGTTTTCCATCACGGGTTCCACTTACGCTCCAGAAGGAGAGGTGTAAGTTCCCCTGGAGTCTTCTTCTCAGCTCCTCCTGTCCCCTCCACACACCCGACCTTTCCCCCGGGGGCCCTCCCTCTGGTTTTGTCCGCCTTTCTCTGTCTTCCGCCTTCCCTGACCTTGTTCTTTGTCCCTCCTGATCTTGGTTACCATCTCCCCGACTGTGCCTCGCTGCTTTCCCCTTGCTCTCTCTGTATCTCATTCCCTATTCTTCTCTACTTGTTTCTTTTCCTTCCTTCCTCCCCACCTTGCTGCCAGCTTGAAGAATGATAAGACAGTCCGGGCAGGGCAGTATGATGGGCTGGTGGAGCTGGCCACCATCTGTGCCCTCTGCAATGACTCTTCCTTGGACTTCAATGAGGTAACCTCTGCACCCCTGAAGCAGCCCCTCCTTCCCTTCCAGCTGGCTCAGAGTCCAGGCGTCTTCAACAGGTCACAAGGAAGGGGTCATGGGAAGGGGGCCCTGTACTGAGTCTTTTCCTGGGTGAAAGAGGAAGGGAGCGGCTTGCTCCCTTCTCCTTCTAGGTGGGTATATCGGTGGGAGCAAGGAAGCAGGAGCCCAGGGCACTTACTTCCTCTTTCTCCTCTGCCCTCTCAGGCCAAAGGTGTTTATGAGAAGGTAGGCGAGGCCACCGAGACAGCACTCACTACCCTAGTGGAGAAGATGAATGTATTCAACACTGACGTGAGAAGCCTCTCAAAGGTGGAGAGGGCCAATGCCTGCAACTCGGTGAGTCTGGCTGCTCCCTCCCATGGGGTCCTTCTTCAACCCCATTGCAGAATCCAGGCAGGACCCAAGGAGCCTCAGGAAGCAGAGGCTGGCCAGGGCCCTTGCACTTCATGCTGGGACCCCAAATGGGACAGACAGGTGGCCTCTCCACAGGTTTTCTCTGTCAGGCTGACTTTGAATAGGACCTGCTGCCCCTGGACCAGTACTGTTCTTTCCACTGCCCAGCTGCAACATCCCTTGATGAATTTAAAATCACTTCCTCCTGTTCTATCCCTAGTTGAAAAGGAATGGAGCTGGACACAGAAACCACAAGTGACCCATCCTGGGGCAGCCCCAACTTCAGCTATTACCCCTGTGTCTCTAGAAGCACACTTGTTTTTTATCAGGTCTCAAGACCTGATCTAGGATTTGGGACATGTGACTGCTGCATGTTCTTTCACTTCCCCTTGCCAGATGAGCACGCCCAATTCTGTTCCCCTCACTCTGAGTTCTTGTTCTTCATATTTACTCAGTGTCTACATTGAACTCCTCTGGGGGTTATCTTATGTATGTGTGTGTGTGCAAGATGCTCATGTGTATGTCACTAGATATTTGATATCGATTTTAATCATTTATAAATGATAATATTTACAAATGATATTTTTAAATTTTTACCTGGCTGGTGTGGCTCAGTGGATTGTCAGCCTGCAAACCAAAGGGTCACCAGTTCAATTCCCAGTCAGGGCACATGCCTGGGTTACGGGCCAGGCCTCCAGAAGGGGGCACAAGAGAGGCAACTACACATTGATGTTTCTCTCCCTCTCTTTCTCCTTCCCTTATGCTCTCTAAAAATAAATAAATAAATATCTTTTTTTTTTTTTTTTTTTTTTAATGTGTAAGCCCTGACTGGTATAGCTCAGTTGGCTGGGTGTAATCCTGCAAACTGAAAGGTCACCAGTTCACTTGCTGGTCAGGGCACATGCCTGGGTTACAGGCCCAATTCCCAGTTGGTGCATGTGCAATAGGCAACCAGTTGATGTTTCTCTCACACACCGATGTTTCCCTCCTTCTCTTTCTCCCTTCCTTCCCCTCTCTCTAAGAATAAATAAAAAAATATTTTTAAAAATGTACAAGTGATAATATAAACATAAACTTTATTGTTATTTTTATTCTTTTATTTTATGGAGAAATATCCATGATGCATTTGGTGAAAAAGGCTCTCATGCTTTTTTTTTTTTTTTTAAAGATTTTATTTATTTATTTTTAGAGAGGGGAAGAGAGGGAGAAAGAGAGGGAGAGAAACATCAGTGTGTGGTTGCCTCTCACGTGGCCCCCACTGGGGGCCTGGCCTGCAACCCAGGCATGTGCCCTGACTGGGAATCGAACCTGCAACCCTTTGATTCGCAGCCCGCGCTCAATCCACTGAGCTACGCCAGCCAGGGCTCTCATGCATTTTTTTAAAAAAGAATTTATTTATTTTTAGAGAGAGGGGAAGGGAGGGAGAAAGAGGGAGAAGGACATCAATTTGTCAGTGTGTGTGAGATATATCGATCAGTTGCCTCTCGTATGCCCCCTACTGGGGACCTGGCCCACAACCCAGGCATGTTCCCTGACTGGGAATCAAACCAGTGACCTTTTGGTTTGCAGGCCAGCACTCAATCCACTGAGCCACACCAGCCAGGGCTCATTCATTTTTATGGAGCACTTATTATTTTATGCCGGACACTAGGTCTGCACTGTCCCAACTGGATGTCTCAAGCAGCACACATTTGGTTGTTTAAATTAAAATTAAAGTTAAAATTAAAATTAAAATTAAATGTAAGAAAAACTCGATTCTGCAACTGCACTAGCCACATATCCTGTGCTCAGTAGCCATCACTCAGTCATACCATTACTAAATATTGTTGGACAGTGCCACACTACACATCTTCTCTTGCACTTTAAACAAGACACACTGTCACACAGTGGTGGCACTAGCCTTGGAAATCTCTCTGTTGGTGGTGTTAGATGCCACACTTGGCTTGACTGGGCTTGGGGTCCACTGGACCTGCAGACACTCTTGATGTTTGAAGGGCCCTGGGACCCTTCCCTCTGGCACAGCGTCATAGCTCTTTTACCACCCATCTCATGTCCGGCCTCCCCTTCCCTGTCCCCTCTCTACAGGTGATCCGCCAGCTAATGAAGAAGGAATTCACCCTGGAGTTCTCCCGAGACAGAAAGTCCATGTCTGTCTATTGCTCCCCAGCCAAATCCCGGGCCGCTGTAGGCAACAAGATGTTTGTCAAGGTCAGAAATCAGAATGTGCCCTGGCCCCTTTTCCTCCTAATCCTGAGTCCCCCTCCTATCCCTGCCCACTCACTGTGTCCTGGAGGGGAGATTGTCGTCTCTGAATGCTGTTCTGGTCTCCTAGGGTGCCCCCGAGGGTGTCATTGACCGTTGTAACTATGTACGAGTCGGCACCACCCGGGTGCCGATGACTGGGCCGGTGAAGGAGAAGATCATGTCTGTGATCAAGGAGTGGGGCACTGGCCGGGACACCCTGCGCTGCCTGGCTCTGGCCACCCGGGACACACCCCCAAAGCGAGAGGATATGGTCCTGGATGACTCTGCCAAGTTCATGGAGTACGAGGTGAGCAGGTGGAAGCCTCCCATTGTCCCAGAGTCATCCACCTCACCTCCTCCACCACCCTTGTCATTGCCTACTTTGTCACGGGCCCTAGAATCACCAGGCATTAGAGTTTGAAAGAACCCCAGTGCTACTTTACGTGTGATCTGTGGACCTGTCTGTGATGAGGTGAGGCGCTTGGATGCACCAGGACAGAAGTCAGCTATCACTAAACATACTCCGGTTCAGCTGACGTGTTTCCATAGTGAGATTTTCCTGATGCAAGAAGCAGCACATCGACCTGCAATCTGGCACGAAGCTCCTTTTTTTCTGTAGCAGACTGGCTCCCTAGAGAGTACCAAAGTCCACACAGTTCATTTTAGAGAGGGGACGCTGTGGCATGACTGTTCACACAGATTCGCTCAGAGTTGTAGACCAAGTGAGTGGCCCTTCTGAAAGCAGAAACCACTGCCCTAACTTTACTTTCAGTTCTTTCTATGAAAGACGCAGTGTGCCCCTTACAGTGGGTCTGGCGCTGCCGAGGCTGCAGGTACACGTGTGAACAAGGAGCACCTCCTGCCCCTGAGCTTACAAGGCCCTGCTGAGGTTTAAATGGCAGGCCCGGAGTCAGCTCTTCCCCTAGCTCAGACCTTTCTCCACAGCTCCCCAAGAGCATCCTCCCTGTATTAGTTTTTGAGCCCTTCCCTGACCCTGCTGCCTTCTGCTCTGTCTCCCCAGATGGACCTGACATTTGTTGGGGTGGTGGGCATGTTGGACCCTCCGCGGAAGGAGGTCACAGGCTCTATCCAGCTGTGCCGTGATGCCGGAATCCGAGTGATCATGATTACCGGGGACAACAAGGGCACAGCCATTGCCATCTGCCGACGAATTGGCATCTTTGGGGAGAATGAGGAGGTGGTAGACCGAGCTTACACTGGCCGAGAGTTCGATGACCTGCCCCTGGCTGAGCAGCGGGAGGCCTGCCGTCGTGCCTGCTGCTTTGCCCGAGTGGAGCCTGCCCATAAGTCGAAGATTGTGGAGTATCTGCAGTCTTACGATGAGATCACAGCTATGGTGAGAAGACCAATGGGGCTGCCCAGGCCGGGGCCTCTGCGGAGTCTTGCATGGCGCAGTCTGCTTAGTGCCCACTGAGACCATTGTCTTCAGGAGCTGGGGACCTGGTCAGATGTACGAGGGGTGTGTGGGAGGGGCCAGGTCCCACCTCTCTCTCCCCTCAGACAGGCGATGGTGTCAACGACGCCCCCGCTCTGAAGAAGGCTGAGATTGGCATTGCCATGGGCTCCGGCACCGCCGTGGCCAAGACCGCCTCCGAGATGGTGCTGGCTGATGACAACTTCTCCACCATCGTGGCTGCTGTGGAGGAGGGCCGGGCCATCTACAACAACATGAAGCAGTTCATCCGCTACCTCATCTCCTCCAACGTGGGCGAGGTGGTCTGGTGAGCGGCCAGGGCAGGCACCCACGAGGAACCAGGTCAGGGTGGGGGATGAGCACAGGTCTGGGAGCAGGATGGACATATGACCACCTCCTTCTGGCAGCATCTTCCTGACGGCTGCCTTGGGGCTGCCCGAGGCCCTGATCCCCGTGCAGCTGCTGTGGGTGAACTTGGTGACTGATGGGCTCCCGGCCACAGCCCTGGGCTTCAACCCACCAGACCTGGATATCATGGACCGGCCCCCTCGGAGTCCCAAGGAGCCCCTCATCAGTGGCTGGCTCTTCTTCCGCTACATGGCAATTGGGGGTGAGTAGGATGAAACTCCACAATCTTTTCCAAGCCTCCAAACTGACCCCTCTGAGACACTCGCCCCTCCAGAGCAGCTGCCCTGGTCGCTCCTTTTCCTCAGCCCGCTGTTCGTGGTGGCCAACAGGTCCTCTTGACGCCTCCCATTTCCCAGCCCTAACCCCCCAACTCGCACCTTCTTTCTACCACAGGCTATGTGGGTGCAGCCACTGTGGGAGCTGCTGCCTGGTGGTTCTTGTACGCGGAGGATGGGCCTCATGTCAGCTACAACCAGCTGGTAGGGGAGGACTGAAGAGGGAGGACGGAGGGGAGCAGGGTGGCCTGGAGGCTTCGGTGGGACCCTAGTTCTTTCCCCCTCCCCCTGCAGACCCACTTCATGCAGTGCACTGAGGACAACCCTGACTTTGAGGGTGTGGAGTGTGAGATCTTTGAGGCCCCTGAGCCCATGACCATGGCCTTGTCTGTGCTGGTCACCATTGAGATGTGCAACGCTCTCAACAGGTAGGGCCTGCACAGCCTCCCCTGCCACCTTGCCCTCCACGCTCCTCTCTCCCCCTTCACCACCCTTTCTTTTATGTCCTCCACCCTTGCCTCCGCCTGGCCACCCACGTGCAGCCTCTCTGAGAACCAGTCCCTTGTGCGGATGCCACCCTGGGTGAACATCTGGCTGCTGGGTTCCATCTGCCTCTCCATGTCCCTCCATTTCCTCATTCTCTACGTTGACCCTCTGCCGGTGAGCCTTCTTCTGGCCAGGGCCACCCGTTCCCCAGCTCACACGGAGCCTCTGTAGCGGCCCGTGACCACCGTTAACTACAAGCACTCATAAAGGGAAGGTGGGGTCAGGTTGGGGTGGAACTGGGTCCTCTGGCCCCTGCCTGCCCTCTCCTCAGAGGACACTTGGCCTTCTCACTGCCCTGACTGTCCCCTCGCCCCCAGATGATCTTCAAGCTCCGTGCCCTGGACTGGAACCAGTGGCTCATGGTCCTCAAGATCTCATTGCCAGTCATCGGGCTCGACGAACTCCTTAAGTTCGTTGCTCGGAACTACCTGGAGGGTAAGAGGCTTCCCTCCTCTGAGCGCTGCCAGCCCCTGGGCCCTGAGTACTGCCCCTTCCCCTCTGCGCTGCGAAGGCGCCCGCCCCCACCCTTTTCCTTTTCAGGTGGGTGTGTTATCGGTCCACCAGGGAGGAGTACCCAGGTCCCTTTCCACCCCCCAACCCCTGCCATCTCTGTGCCTAGAGCAGACACCTTCTCCTTGGTGCCCCCACAACCGTCTCAGCCCTCTTGGCCCTACATGCCCCCCCTCCAATAACGGCTGTCTCTCTGTCCTCTCTGGCCATAGGATAACTCGTTCCCCCTCCTCCATCTCTTTGAACCGTGTCACAGGTATCTCCCTTCTTGCCCTCATCCCCAGCTGCTGTGCCCCCCACCCAACCCTCTCTGCCCCACGGGTGGCACCCAAGGCCACTTGCGCTCGCATACTGCCACTGCCGTGCTTCCAAGCCGGGGGTGGGCTGCTGCCCTTACTCTGCGGATCGCATTGCCCTGGCCTCTGGGCACCACTGTGTCTGCTGCGCTGCGCTGCGCTGCGCTAGCTGGGCGCTGCGCTGTCTGCCGCTGGGGCTGCAGTGGTTGGGAGTGGGGGTCTGGGGACACAGGTAGGTAAGGGGGTGCTGGGGGACCCTCCAGGTGAGTCTGCAGAGGGTGGGGCAGCGAGCCTGAGACAGACTATTCCCCTCCTGCTCCTGCCTCAGCCCTTCCTTTTCTTCTTCCAGATCCGGAAGATGAAAGAAGGAAGTAACCAGTCCTTTTGCCCCTTCTTCCCCACCCTGATAGTGACACATCTTCAGCCTGAGCTGTGGCACAGACCCCACATCCCCTCTCCCCCTCTACATTCTTGTTTATAAACACAGTTGTCCCCTTCACTGTTCTTCCCCACCCCAGCAACCCTCCCTTTTACCCTATAAAACCTCCCCTTCCCCAACCATGTGGGGCTTGCAGGGACAAGGCTACCGACTGAGCTGAGCTGCTTATTTATTGAAAATAAATGACAGAAAAGTCTGGCCTTGCCTCCATGCACATCTTGGGTCCTGGGTCAGGCCCTTGGGGACAAGCATCTTAGTGTCATGCAGTCCAGAAAGCAGCTGCCTGTCCAGGGCACATATATGGACAGAGGTTCCCAGCCACCACCCACAGCCTGGCTGTGCATAAGGAAAGGGGACAGGGGATAGACTGGTAGTCTGGTTGGGAGACAGGGGCATAAGGATTAGGGCCCAGGAGGCAGCATAGCAGCCAGAAAGTCACAGGGCTGAGCCTGCACCTTTGGTTCCAGGGGGCAGTTGGGACCCTTACCCGGTATCATCCTCGGGAGCAGAAGGCCCAGTCACTCCTGGGAGGATGCCCTGGAGGTCCAGGGTGGTGGTGGCCCCATCCCCTAAGCCCCAGGCTTGGAGAGGGGAAGATTCCATCCTGAGACCCCCAAAGCTTAGGCTTAATGGTTCTGCAGGGGAGAAAGGCAGTCTCCCCATAGTGGGTGGGCTTGGCCTCTCAGGAGTCCTTGATGTCCCTGATGTCCCTGAGGGGTGCCTCGTCCATGATGCTGCGCACTTGCTCCAGACTCTCTGCCTGGCGGATCTGTTCTAGGCGCACCTGGTGGGGGTCCAGTGAGGAAAGTAGAGGGCCCTTGGTGCAGCCCCCACTCCACCTGCCAGGCCCCAAGGGGCAAGGGCCCAGCACCAATGTACCCAGGGGTCCCACCTCCCCCAATCTATGGTGGAACCAGGTTCAAGGGGAAGAAATGGGTCCCAGGGGAACAGCCTGAGGAAGTATGGGGCAGGGGCAGGGGCAGATGACGTAATGAGCACGCCGCATGTCCATGAGCCAGGCCCTGGGCTGGGGGCTTCCCGTGACCAATAAAGATGGACACGCACGGGCTTTAACATGTTCAAGCAGCAGCTCAGAGGAAAGAACCATGCCAGCCCCAGAAGGAGAAAGAAGACTCCCCTAATTGGGGCGCTGTCCTTGCATGACCCAGGACAAGTCACCTGGAGTCATGGCAGCCCGGTGGTGAAAGGACATGCCATACCTGCAGGGCCTGGGACAGTCGTACAAAATCCCTCTGCACCTGTTCACTGGTCTCCAATTCAGCCTGCAGCCGCAGCACCTTTGCCCTCTGTTCTGAGAGGAGGTCTGTGAGCTGAGCCTGTGGGGACAGGACGTGGGCTGGGGCCTTGGGCCAGATGGGAGGGTGTGTGGCCAACTGGAGGGATGGTCCCTCTACCTGCCCCTGACTGACCCCTTCTGTAGGGCCTGAGCCTGGTGACTGCCTCAAGGCTTCCTGCCACCTGGCCTGAGACAGACACAGAGGGCAGGAGGGTCTGGTTAGGGTCTTCTCCACTCTGCCACCGCTTCCCCATCATCCCGTTTGGCCTGACTTCTGCCTCACCTTGCTCTGTTCCTGATGGATTCGCTCCATCTCTGTCCTCAGGCTGCACAGGGAGGCTAGGAAGTCAGGCAGGGACCAGACGTCAGGCCCAGGCCTTCCCTCCTTCACCCACCCCAGCCCCACCAGCTCCGGCCCATACTTACCCTCTAACACCTCTGTGTGGAAAGGAAAGAAAGAGAGGTCAGGGTCACTCTTGCACTGTCTCCTCTCCCCCCTCCTGGCACCTAAGTGGTCCACCGTGGGGAGGTCACTCTCCCAGAAAGCTGGGGTGGGGAGTCTCATCACTTCTCTCACCTGTCTCCTCCCGCTGCACCCTCAGCTGCCCCTCCAGGCTGGCCCTTGCCGCAGTCTCTTCCTCTAGCGCCTCCCGCAGCGTCACAATCTCAATCCGAAGGCGCTCAGCCTCATGTTCCCGGGCCTGCTGATGGGCCCTTGCCTCCTGCCCCATGTGGCGCACCAGCTGCTGCAGCTCCTGGAAGGGATGCAGTCCCCTGCTGGGTGTGGGGTGGGAGGGGCAAAGGCAGCAGGGGCCACCAGCTACACGGGATTACGGATTACGGGATTACCGGGATTACGGGGAAAGGAAGGGAGGAAGGAAACTGTGAAAAGGGGAGATAACCCAAACACCCAACATGGGGCATCCATCGCCCTTGATGCGGCAAGTGGACAAGTACATTGTTCATCAGTGACTTCTGCAGCAAGCAGCCCTGCCCTCAGGGGGCAGACCCTGAGGAATGGTGCAGGAGGTTACCTAGGGCAGAGACCTTTAATAAAGCTCAGAAACACTAAAGTTAGCACTCCATTGTTTAGGCAGGCACCTATTTGTAATAAAAATGGTACCAAAGAAGAGCAAGGAAATGGTCAAATTCAGGAAGGCAGAAACAGCCAAGCAGTACAGGTGCACATAAGGAGACTTAAGTTGTATTTTCAGGGTGGGCAAGGGTTCTGGGCGACCTTCATATTTTTAATACATTAATTTAATAATATCAACAAAGACGGTGCATAGATCAATGAGGACAGATTACTATGAACCATGATGAATTCAACCTTGTGGGTCTCAGATTGCTTAAACCAGATTACTGCTTTCACATCAAACAGTAAGTTCTGTTAACTTACTTGCTCCTCATGCCAAGGCTGGCAACGGGGTTTGGTCCCCTTTTCAGATGAGGAAACTGAGCCTTAGAAAAGTTAAGTGAGTTGGACAAGGTGATGCAGTTGAAACAGCAGCCTGGACCTGTCCCCAAGTCCCATGGTCCCAGGCCACAGCTTTTCTGTGTATGAAGAGAAGTGCCAGCAGGGCGAACCCCAGGCCCTCAGTGCCCACACTGCCCTTACCGGGACTGAGCTGGGCAGCGCCTCCTCCTGGGCCTCATCCTGCTCCAGGACCCGGGGGGCTGCAGGTGGTGGCTGCTCGGCCCGGAGCCCTTGGTTTTCTTCCGTCAGCCGCTTTACTTCATGGCTCAGGCACTTGTGGGAGGTGGCCAGCTCTGCCTGGGTATGGAGAGTCAGTTCGGGGAAATGAGGGGGGCAAGGTATCTCCGTCCCCTGTGAGGTCAAACCCTGAACCCTCCTCCAGACGTGCTGACCGCCACAAAGCCCCCATCCCCCTCCCCTGCTGAGAAAGGAAGTAACACCCTTTATTGTGAGTCTTTGTCTCCCAAGTCCTTTCTTTATACACTCAGTGATGTGGAGGCCACACGGTGGCAGCCATAGCAGCCATAGGCCAGGCTGGGTGTTTTATTTGGTTGATGTTTTTTTTTTTCTTAACATTAAATTAGTTTCGGACTTCTGGCCAAGATGGAGGCATAGGTGGACACACTGTGCCTCCTCTCACAACCAAAATTAAGGACAACAAATATTTAGAAACAAGAAAACAACCAGAACTGATAGAAAACTGAACTGTACAGAAGTCCAACAACCATTCATCCAGATCGGTAAGAGGGGCGGAGTCGCGGTAGGAAAAAGTAGAGGTGCAGACCCGGGAATGCAAACAGCAGCGGCTGGCAGTTCCCAGGTGCACAGGCGGCAGCTGGCGGACCCCGGGCACAGGGGGGCAACTGTGCAGACCCAGTGAGGCCGCACAAGGTGGCTGGCTGACCAGGTGGTCCCACATTCGCGCATGCAGATGGTCCAGGCAAAGGGGAAGTGGCAGAAGAGACTGAATCCAGGAGAGAGCGGAGCAGGCGACATTGTTCCCTCTCGGAACCCACCCCCACATACAGTGTCACAACCCAGCGACTGGGCTGCCCCGCCCTGAGGAACACCTAAGGCTCCACTCCTTAATACATAATAGCTGCGACCAGACTAAAAACAAAACAAAACAAAAGACCAAAAATGGCTCAAACCGGAGAACAAATGAAATCCCTGGATTCAATCCCAATTCCTCTAAGCCATGAAGAGATAGTCAACCTATCAGATGCACAGTTCAAAGCACTGGTCATCAAGATGCTCACAGAATTGGTTGATTTTGCTCACAAATTAGATGAAAAAAATGCAAGCTACAATACGCGAAATGAAGGAAGATGCATGGGGAACCAATAGAGATGGGAGGAAAACTGGAACTCAAATCAATGGAGTGGACCAGAAGGAAGAAACTAACAACTAAACAGAAAAGAATGAAGAAACAAGAATTCAAAAAAATGAGGAGAGGCTTAGGAACCTCTGGGACATCGTTAAATGTCCCAGCATCCGAATTATAGGGGTACCAGAAGGGGAAGAAGAAGAGCAACAAGTGGAAAACTTATTTGAACAAATAATAAAGGAGACCTTCCCCAATCTGGCAAAGGAAATAGACTTCCAGGACATCCAGGAAGCTCAGAGAGTCCCAAAGAAGTTGGACCCAAGGAGAAACACACCAAGGCCCATCGTAATTACATTAGCCAAGATTCAAATGAAGGAGAGAATTCTAGAAGCAGCAAGGGATAAGGGGACAGTCACCTACAAAGGAGTTCCCATCAGACTGTCAGCTGATTTCTCAAAAGAGACCTTCCAGGCAAGAAGGGGCTGGAAAGAAAAGTATTCCAAGTCATGAAAGGCAAGGACCTACATCCAAGATTGCTCTATCCAGCAAAGCTGTCATTTAGAATGGAAGGGCAGATAAAGTGCTTCTCAGATAAGGTCAAGTTCGAGGAGTTCATCATCATCAAGCCCTTATTATATGAAATGTTAAAGGGACTTATCTAAGAAAAAGATCAAAAATATGACAGTGAAAAGACAGCAAACTCACAGCTATTAACAACCACACCTAAAACAAAAGCAAACTAAGCAAACAGCTAGAACAGGAACAGAGCCACAGAAATGGAGATTATACGGAGGGTTAGCAACAGGGGCATGGGAGGAGGAGAGAGGGGGAAAAGGTACAGAGAATAAGTAGCACAGACGGTGGGTAGAAAATAGACGGGGGGGGGCAAGAATAGTGTGGGAAATGTAGAAGCTAAAGAACTTACGACACATGGACATGAACTAAAGGGGAGGAATGTGGGTGGGAGAGGGTGTGCAGGGTGGAGGGGACTGATGGGGGAGAAAATGGGACAACTGTAATAGCATAATCAATAAACTATATTAAAAAAACGTTAAATTAGTTTCTAACTTTAAAAATTGGGAGACTACACAGCAGTATTCAGGTTTCTGGCTTCTCTTGGCAAATCAGTATCCCTGGCAGCATCGAGCTCAAATTCCCATGTGGGGAAGTCGAGGAGCAACTGCCCTGTGCCCCATCTCTGTTTGCCACGCCGCTCCTTCTGGCCTCACACCCAGCCCAACTCAATCATTTACAGCTCTAGTCTGGCCTTGGGAAGTTCCTGATTTTGCAATCCTTGCTTTTAATTTTCATGACTCTAAACTAGGTCCCATTATCTCAATTTCAAGGCGGCAAGGCTGAAGTTCCCTGCTTGTGGGATCAACTCAGGATCACAGAGCAGGTGTGTTGTGGGCTCTATGCACAGCCCTGGTTCTGGCCACAGTGCCAACCCTTTTACCCACCTGGCACCAACTCCAGGTGCAGCCCACACGGGACAGGGGCCTCCACCTTCCATGTGCCCTCCTCAACCAGTTCCCATCACTCTCCTCTCCCTCTTGCCCCAGCTCCAAAGCCCTCACCATCTGCAGCTGAACCCGCTCCTGAGCCTGGCTCACAGTCCCCTGCAGGGTCTGCAGCAGCTGCTCTGAGTTCTGGACCTGGGCCAGGAGCACCTGCATCTGTGGGTGGAAGAGGGCAGAGGTGAGGTGAGGCTAGCGCCCAGGAGGAGGCATGCAGCCAGAGGTCCTGCTGGGGCCGGAGCAGAGGCTGGACCCACCTGCTTGGCACAGTCCTCATTGCTTCGTCTCAGGCCCTCTTGCAGCTCATCCCGCTCACGGCTGATGCTCTCCAGGTCCTTTTGCAGCTGCCGCCCCTGCCACAGACCTTGGCCTCAGTTTCAACTTCCAGGAGCAGCTTCCCTCCTCACCGTGCTTCTTATGCCTTGCCTTTTCTCTTTTTGCATCTCAGTGGGTGGTACCATCATCCTCACAGTTGCTCAAGCCAAAAGCCCAGGAATCGATGCCCTTCTTTTTCCTCCACACCCCATATCTAACCCACCAGCAGGACCTGCCAGTCTGCCTACAAAGTAGATTCCAAACCCGCTTCTGTTCATCTCTGCTGCCATCTCCTGGTCCCAGTCACAACTCTCTTCTAAACTATGTCACGCGTCTCCCAACTGGCCACCCCACTTCTCCTGTTGCCCTCTCCCCCCACTACAGCCCATTCCTACATCGAGGCCTAAGTGGTGTCTTAAAAGCCTAAAGCACAGCAGGCCTCTCTCCCTGGTTTAAACCCCTCAGAGGCTTCCCACTGCTCCTAGTCTGAAATGTAAGCTCCATGGAACTGAGGCTGGCCTCTTGGGGACCCTGCCTTCCTTTCTGACCTCATCTCTCTTCTCCCTCTCAGTAGCCTTCCTGTTCCTCAGACAGACCATGGTCTGCCCATCTTCAGGGCCTCTGAACTTGCAGTTCCTCTACCCTCAGTCTTCGAAGAGTACCTCTTTCCCACCATCCAGGTTAGTTTCCAGCACTGCCATGACCCTATACGTTAGTTCTGGGCCAGTCACCCTGTGACACTGACTTCCTCATGTGCTCATGTGCACATGTGGGTCTGTCTCCCTCACTAGGAGGAAGCGCGAAGAGGGAGTTTTCTCTTCACTGTGGAATCCCCAGCTCTAGCTCAGCCTGGACATAGTAGGTGCTCAGTAAGTATCAGTGCAGGGACAGATGGATGCATGCATGCAGACAGGTACCCCACCCACTCCACTCACCTCCATTTGCAGCTGCTCCCACTGGGTTTCTGGGACAAGCTGGTAACCAGGAGGTGGCAGGTAGATGCCTTCAGGGACCAGGGTGCCCGTGGACACCAGGGAGGCTGTCTCTTCCTGCTCAGGGCTCAGGGCCTGGCGGCTACGGGGCAGTGACGTGCTGCTGCCAGTCCCGCCGCCGAGGGAGAAGGAGGAGATGGAGGCGCTGTCGTCACAGTTGTGGGCGAAGGCCTCGGCTGCTGCACCCCCATCTCCGCTCAGCTCCTCAAGAGGCTCCAGTGGGGGAGACAGGTCTCGGGACAGAGGCAGCAACTCCGTGGAGCCATGCAGGGAAGGGGAATGCCGGGGACGTCTCTAGGGAAGGGGGTCAGGGAAGACGCTGGGGGGCCAGGGTCCTACAACGCCCCTTCTTCCCTCAGTGCCACCTGGCCTCCCCCTTACCTGGATCTCTTGAATCAGCTCCTCCGCCCTCAACAGCTTCGCCTTCAGCTCCTCTATCTCCTGCTCCATGGGCAGCACAATCTCTCGCAGCTTCTCCGAGTCCTCGTGGGCCTGAAGAAGGGGGTGTTGGGAAGCAACACTCCCTCTCCCGACTTCACAGCCCCCCAGGTCTGTTCAGAGCTTTCTTATCAAGCACTTCCAATCCTCCCAAGAAGAATCTGTCCACCTCATTTTAGAGCTAACAAAGGCTACAGGAGCTTCCTGACCTGCCCCAGGTCACGTGGCACGTAAACGGGTCAGAGTCACGACCATCTTCCTGTTGCCCACAGCCTCACCATACTTTTCTTCCCCAATATTCACCTTTCTCCTTTATCAAAGAACCTAACATTTTTACTTGGACACACAGCCTAAATTTTAAAATGCCATCTACATTTCTCAGCTTCCCTGTAACCGGGACTGGCCACGTGACTAAGTTACCGCTAACAGGATGGGGCAGGTGTGCCGTGTGCAACTTCCAGGACAGCTCCTTCAAGGGAGAGGGTGTGCTTTTCTTTACTCCTCCTCCTCCTCCTCCTCGCTGGCTAGAACGTGGATAGGGCTGGCACTCAAGCAGTCACCTTGGACCCCGAGGGAGCAAGCTCCCTGTCTTGCCTACAGCAAAACAGCAACACAGAAGGAGCCCAAGTTCCTAATGGCTTTTTAAAAAATTTGTACAGCAGTTTATTTGAGCCAAACTGAAGACATATGCTGGGGAGCAAGATCTCAAAATGCTCTGGAGAAGAGCAGTTTTGCAGCTTCCCTGATGACCTGATGAGCTGCCGTATCAGTCCTGCAAATGCCTACCTCTGGACTTGAAGAGAAATAAACTTCTACCTTATTTAAGTCACCATTGACTTGGGTTTTTAAAGCTCATCCTAACTGGTATGTCCCCCCGCACTCCTGATCACCACCATACTGCTGGCTATTTCTTAGTCCCTTTTCAAGTTTGGGATCCTGCTGAACATGCACAGCCAATAGCCTCTGGACAGCCCCACTTGGCTGGTGTACAGGCTCCTCCATCCCAGTGCAGCCACGTCTGAACCAAGTCACGAGGCCAGGTCTCCTTCCACAAGTGCTAGGTCAGCAAGAACAGCCCTGCTAGTGACCCAGCTGTCCAAGGCAGAAATCTGCCAATCATACATCCTCTTCTAATTCATGCCATGTCTACTTCTTGAACCACTAACAACCCGTGTCAAACAAGTTCAGTCTAACCCTGCCATCTCTTCTGTGAACCACTGCAACAGGAGGGTAAGCCTGTGTGGCCTAAACGAAACACTCGGGATCCTGCCTGAAGCCCTGGAATCCATGTTCGGTAGACACCCAGGCCATGGACAGACAATGGCCGAATGTAGGAGTTGGGTCAGGACTGGAACTGTCCAACCCCAGGCCTGCAGCCCCTCCTGCTGTCGCAGGTGGCTCTCCGTTAGCAGAGCCCTCCTTCACCGCCCTGGGGGGTGGCTCCTGGAGGAACCCTCTGAGTGCAAGCAGCAGCCTCTGCTGGGTGTGGGTTTGACACCCTCCTTTCTTGGGCTCCTGTTTTAACCTTTGTGTTTCTTACCAGCCAACAGACTCCATCTCTCTGGGCATAAAATGAGCTAAGCACCTGCTTCACAGGGCTTCTGTGAAGATCAAGTGAGGTAACGATGTGGACTTGCTTTGAAAGATGAAGGCTTTGGTAGCATGTGCATCCTACTGTTGTTAATAACAATAATACACTATTATTGTTGATACATAATATCAACAATATTTGATACACTATCAAAAAGGAGGTGATACACTATCTTCAGAACAAACTTTACAACCAGATTGCTTAGACTTTTAAGTCCCAAATCTCTTTTTCATGTGCAACACCTGGAAAATTACTGAACTTCTCTAAGCTTCACCTTTGTCATCTGTTACATGGATCTAAAGGGTCTTGTTTTCGGGAGAAAGGCTGGGCAGTCTGAATCTGATAGGCAGTTAGCAGAGTACCTAGTGCATGAGAGGCATCCTTAAGTGTTAGCTCCCTTTCCTCTACATGACTGTCCTTAATTTTGGAGGTAAATGGACCTAACAAAGCCACTAGAAGGTGGCAAGCCAGGACCTTGCTGAGTATAGAGCTGGCATGTGCTATGCCTAGAATGATGACTAGGTACCCCGCTCCCAATGATCTGGGAGTGGCACACCAACAATCTCTCTGTCCCATCATCACCTGTGGCTGCCTCAACATCCTTCTAAATCTTGGGGTGGTCATAGGAAGGCTACCCGAACCCCAACCTTTTCCATCTGCTTCTCCAAGGAGTCCAGGGGGTGAGCCCGGGACAGCAGCTGCTTCAGGCGGCCCAGCTCCCGCTCCTTCTCCTCGCAATCCTGCTGCTGTTGCTGCCGCTCCTGCTTCAGAGAAGTGATCTGGGCCTCGTAGCTGCTGATGGAGTCTGGCAGGGCAGGAGGGCAGAGGAGGAGGGTCAGTGCGCTGGCCCTACCTGTGGGTGAGTATGGGGCTCTCCAACACTGATGCACTCTGTAAGGCAATTTACCACAAAGGAAGACAGGAGCTTTGTGGAGAGATGGCCCTGGCCAATCAGTCAGCCTCTCTCCATCAGTGTCTTCAGCTGAAAAATGGGGACAGTATGACTACCTCACTGGGTTGTTACAGGATCAAAGGAAATGACATCTAGAAGGTGTTCAGCCCTCTTCCCAAAGATATATAGCTTCTATTCCATATAAATACCGATAACAATATATACATATATATCAGTGGATATATGCCAATATATATCAATATACACCAATGCCAATCAATGTCTAATAATAGTAATACATTTTTTTTATGTGCATGGTTATTTTAATGGGTACTAATATTAGAAGTAAAGGTTCTGCCAAATCAGAACAATTCAGCCAACAGCCAGGTAGCAAAACTTTATCAGGAAAACAAACAAGAATATGAGAAAAGAGTTTCAGCCATTGTTGAACAAAGCCAGAGTCACCCGTAATAGACTATTGGTCTGTTATCTTTTTCATCATTGTTGTATATAATCTATTCCTCAGGAGAAAGGCTAACACATTTTAAGTGCCACAGGTTTCAAGGATTCTGCAGGAAAAAAAGAATGTTGAATAGAATCTACAAAAGCTTGTGTTTCTAGATTAATGTACTTTTTATTGCATGATGTGAACTAAGTTATTGCCTACCTAAAGTTTGTAATATATCCTGTTTAAAAAAAAAAAAGGTTCTGCTGCCAGACTGCCTGGATTCAAATCTGCTGAATCCAGCAGAGCAAGTTACGTAACGTCCCCGGGCTTCGGGGCTTCCTCTTTAAAATGGATCTAGATAATAGCTCCCACCTCATTGGGATTGTTATGAATACTCATAAAGCATTCAGCTCAGTACCTGGCATATGGTATATGTTAGCCATTATTATTATCGCTGTCATGATGATGATTTGGGACAATTTCTCTTATAAGGATAGGAAATTTCCTTTAAAATAACTGTAAGTATTTAAAAAGTGGCTCTACTTAAAAAACAAATATTATGTAGACAACAGGGTAAGTCATAGGAGGAGACGACCGTGTCATGTAAGTCATATGTGGAAGGGAGGTGTCATGCTGATGGAAAGGGTGCTCAGTGAAATACAGCCCCAGGAGTCTGGAGGCAAGAGCAGGTGTCTGAAAGGGAAATGATGTGGTGGGATGGGAATTTGAGAAAGTTTATTCTGGAAGCCAATGTCAAGGCCCAATTACAGAAGGAGACCTGTGAGAAGTCCAGGGGAGTTGTCCAGAGCTTCAATATAGCAGTGGCAGTGGAACCGGAGAGGTGGGACAGGACTGGTAGCTATTTTAGAGACTTTGGCTTCCGACTAAAGGAGAAGGGGAAAACAGGAAAAGCAGCTAGGGGATCTGGGGCAAGGGATGGTGTTGCATCCCAAGTACATAAAGAGGATATAAGGGAGAGAAGGCAGTCAGTGCATGTGTGTGTGTTGGGGTGGGATGTGGGGGACCAGGTATAGGGGGTGCTTGGGAAAGGAAGGAAACCAGAGGTAAGACTCACAGAGAACGAGGCCAGAGCTGAGTCTGAAAGCCCAGAGGCTCAAGTGAAGGTGCTTCAGGGAACTGAGAAGTCGCTCATCTTCAGGGCTGATCAGTCATCAGTGAGGGACAAGAAATGACAGGGGGCAAGGGAACAGGTAGAAGCTCAGAGCTAAACTTAGTTGGAACTGACACAGCTGCTGCTAGCAGAGGGAGCATCCCTGTGCAAATTAGAAAAAGGCGTCCCCCCTCCAAAATGAAAGAAAAGGGTGTTCTGTCTTTTGGGTCCATAGGCCTGCCCTGGGTTAGAGAGCCCTGCTAACTTACCCAGTAGCTTATCTGCCCCCTTGACCCCTTTTCTGGTCATGCACTCCCCTCTATGGGGTTGATGGAGAATCTGGGAAGAGACCCTGCCTCACCTTTCAGGATGGCCTGCAGCGAGGCCACCTCCTCTTGGCATTGCCGCTGCACTGCAGCCACAGCCTCGGCCTTCGTGCTCTCGCTCACCTCGGCCACAGCCTTCATGGTCTCCATTTCTGCCAGGGCGCCTGCCAGCTCAACCCGAAGTCGGCCGAGCTCCGCTGATTCGGCCTCGGCCTTTGCCCCGTCCTGGGGCGGGGGATCAAGGACTGTGGGGGACAAGGATTAGCCTCTCTTCCCATCACTCCAGCATCCCCAGTAACCCAGGCTTCAAAATCAGGAAGTCCTGCAACCTAGTTGTACTGCAGCCCCGGTTCCCGCCCCTTTCCCAAACCTGACCCGCACACCTGGCCCCGCCTCCTTCTCATCTAGCTCGGTTGCGCGTCGCTATAGCCCCGCCTCTTCCCCCTCCCTGGGTTCACCCAATCTCCTTTCCTCTGACACGACCCCACCCTTCCAAAGGCCCCGCCCCCTCACTCGCTAGGTTCCACCGCTCTCACCTGGCCCTACCCCTTGAATCGCCAGGCCACGCCCCTCACCGATGGCTCTAGACCCCGCCCCTATCCCCAGTATCCCCCTCACCATCCCCCAGTCTGCCGGCTGCTAAGCTCGGCCCCGCCTCCGCCTTTGCCGTTCCTCCTGTGCACGGACGCGCCCTTACTTACCAGTCCCCGGCTGCCGTCGCAGGCCGTCCTCGCCCGCGGCCGCCGGCGCTGCTGCCGCCATCGCCTCCGCGCAAACGGCGGGGTTCCGTACTCCCGGGTGACCGCGCTCACCGCTTCCGGGTCCGCTCGGCTGTTTCCGGATCCGCTCGGCTGTTTCCGGATCAGCGGGTTTGAGGCTGAGGCTGAAGTTGGCGGACGGATTGCCGAGCCTCGGCCGAAGATATCCGAGGGGACGCCGGCCCGGCCCGGCCAGTCTTCGTCTTTTTTCCTGCGTAGCGCTGTTGAAGGAGAGTACTAGTCCTACAGACCCCGAAGAAGTTCTCTTCATCGAAGGCTTCCTAGTGTCTCCATGTGACTTCAAAAGCTCAGCTCAAATTATACTTCCCCCGGGACCCCAGCTGCTCAGAGGACAAAGCTCTCGAGGTCTCTCCCGAGCCCGGGAGCTGAACCTTTGCTCAGCCCCTGGTCGCCGTTCCGCTGGAGCCTGGCTCACTTTACAGAGAATTGTGGCCAGGCCTCCCTGCACCTCTGCCCTCGTGGAGCGTCCCTCAGCGCAGGGCTGGGTTGGCTCCACTTGGGTCTGTGTCCCCGCGTAGTCGGTCGTAGAAGTCAGGAACTTTCAAGTCCCCCACTTTGATATTCAGCCATTCACCGCTTCCTGCTAATCCCTCTCCCCTTCCCAGTGCCTCTCAAATCCCTCCTCTCCTTCCGTCGCCACTGCCCTAGATTAAGCTCTTATTTGTGACCTCTCCCTCCAGCAGCGGACCAGATATCTCCGGCTGGACGGGAATAGGCAACTCAAACTTAGGTCCAGACCCTTGATTTCCCTTCTCTCAAACCCGTTTCTCCCTCTGTAAGGTACACTCCAGGAGCCCGGAAGTTCTGTAAACTCTACCTCGGAAGGACTGAGTATTCCAGAATCTACCCCCTTCAACTCCCGTGCTAAAACCCAGCCCATCCCAATCGTCTCTCTCCTGAACTTTCAAAATTTCTCCTAGCTCTTCCCACGTATGGCCTTTTGGTTCCTTGAGTTATTCTCTAAGCAACTGGAATCATCTCTGTAAAACATCGTGTCCCATCCCTGCTTAAAATCTAGTTCAATCCAATTTGAAAATGGGCGCAGGACAGGAGTAGACATTTCACTGATGTCACAGATGGCAAATATGCGCATGAAAAGATGTTCAACATCATTAGCCATCAGGGAAATGCAAAGTAAAACCACAAGGAGATACCACTTGACACCTACCAGGATGGGTAAAATAAGAGATTGATAATACCAAGTGCTGGTAAGTGGATAGAGAAACTGGGTTTCTCATATATTCCTGATGGGAATATAAAATTGTGTAGCCACTCTGGGAACGAGTATGACAGTTTCTAGGAAAACTAAAGATGACGTTACTTGAACACACCAAGCTTTAAGATCCCTCAGGTCTCAGCTCAGAAGTTTCCTCAGTGAGGCCTTCCCTGACCACTCTATCCAAAGTAGCCTTCCCCAATCATCTGTCCACCATTAGATTACATCAGAGACTTTTCACCATCTGAAATTGTTTATTGGTTAGCTTGTTTATTATCTGCCTCTCTTTACCTGTTTGTGGCCCCAAAACTTGAATCAAAGCTCCATGAGATCAAGAACCTTGTCCATCTGGTCCCCTGCTGTTTCCCCAGCACCTACCAGAGTGCCTGAGAATGAATGAATCTGGTGAGTGAATGAACACTTTCCTTACTGCTTTCTCTGGCCTCCCTCCAATTCCCTACCACACTGCAACCAGGGGGATTTTTTAGAAAGTGCAAACCTGATCAGGTCAATGCCTGGTTTACAAATCCCCAATAGTTTACTGCCTTCTGTAGCTTCCTGTCCTCAGGACTCCCTGTGTATGAGGCAGAGTTTATTGGGAAGGGGATGAAATGATGACTATAAATAAAGCTCCGGTCAACTGTCAGGCTTGGGTTTTATCCTAAGGCCCATGAAGCCACTGAGGTCTGTTGAGCAGGGGAGGCCTATGACTAATACCAGGGAAGCTCTCTGTGGAATGTAGGTGGGAAGCAAAAGAGGTAGAAGACAGAGAGCCCACAGAAGAGACTGTTGAAATGGTTCTGGTTGGGAAGGGTAGAGTCCAAAAAGAGAAGAAAGTTGATTCTAGAAATAGACTAGAAAATGGACTAGCCTTGGTAAACAGTATGTGGGGGGAAGATAAAAGAAAGTTTTCTTTCACTCTTCTTAACTTCCTTCCTTTATACAACGAAACTGAGCAAGCACCTTCCAGATGTCAGTGAACAAGACAGTCAAGATCCCCGTTGTCGAAGAGGGGACATTTAGGGGCAGGGGACACATGAGAAGACTAACAAACAAGCACACTTTGGGACTGGGGAAAATGCAGGGACGGAAGTAAACAGGGTCAGAGAAAGCCTGTAAGAGGAAGCAACACTTGAACTGAGACGGGAGGGATGAAAAGGAGCTGTTCAAAGGTGCAGAGCGAGGGGGAGAGTGGCAGAGGGTTGAGGTGGGAAGTATCAGTGTGGAAGCCTCACTCAGCCCTTTGGGGGCCGTGGTTTGGAATGTTTCTTTTAGGTAGATGAAAAGCCACTGAACTGCTCTAAGCAGGAGACTGATGTGTTCTAGCAAGAAGACTGCCTGTGAGGCGGCTGGGAAGGTAATGACAGGATTGGAGAGATGCTGTTGAATGGAAAGCAAAAAAAAAAAAAAAAAAAAAGTCCGGTTTCGCCCTGTTCTTCCCCTGCCAGCCACCCCGCCTGACCAAAGGGAAGTGGAGGCCCTACCAGATGGAGGGTCCCCTGGGGTTTGCCTGAGGCAAACAGGAAGCCACAGCCTAGTGAGGCGACCCTGGGAACAGGCAACTGAGAAAGCAGATCTCCTGGGTCCCTGGCCCCATTCCCTGAGTGACTGCGGCAGGGAAAGATACAGATACGCGCATACATACAGAGAGAGCCAGACAGAGAAGCACAGAAGAAGGAAAAAAAGAGGAGGAGGAGGGGGAGAGATGGGGGGGCAGAACAGATTTAAGGGTCAGGACTCCTGGGTTCTAGTGCTCATTTACCACCTGTTCAATGTGTGATCTCAGGCAGCACCTGGGGCCTCAATTTCTTCATTCCCAAATGGATTCCTTCCATATCTGAAGAAGGGGCTTTCTGGGGGAAGAACTGGGAGAGAAAGAGGGATTGATCAGTCATTTCTCAGGACTGCTGCAGAGGAGCTACAGTGGCGCTCTGGCTTGAACTCTTGGCCTTTAATTAATGCTGTCTCTCACTAACTGAGGGCCTGCTCTGTGTGGGAGCTGGGCTAATATGTTCTATATCTATTGTCCTGTTTAATCTTCATAAAATATTTTAATAGTACTATTATTATCCCCAGTTTACAGAGAAAGAAACTAAGGCTGAGTAATAGAGGTGGAGGATTCAAACTCAGGTCTGTCTCTGTGATGGGCTGATTGTATAGAAGTAGACAGTGGCCCAAGAAGTGTTGGTGGTATGAATAGATTGGCGGGGGGGGGGGGGGGGCGGTGAGGGGAGATGGATTTAGAGCCTGAAGTTGAAGGAGGGATGAGTGAATGAGTGACTGGATTCACTCATCCAATAAATATTTTGGGGGGCATCTGCAGTGTGCCAAGTACTGTTCCAGGGCACCATGCATACAGTGGTGAACAAGATGGTCTGTGCTGCAAGGGGCTTACTCTGGTGGGGAAACAGATGATGAGCACTAGACTCAAATAAGATAATTTCACTGGTGGTAAGTGTTGGGATGAAAATAAGAATGTAGCAGGGAGGAGGGGAGTTTTGTAGGTCTGGAGAGGTGCATGAAGAAGGGGGCCTGAGGCGTGACCACCCCTTCCTCCCCCGGGGGGACTGCCCACCCGCCCTCACAAACACCCACGGTTCAGTGCCCACCAGCCCCCCACCTGCCCCAGCATCCCCTGCGCGGGGAAGCTGGGTGCCTCGGGGAATCTGGCCACCATGCCACCTCCTCTCCTCCTCTTCTTCCTCCTCTTCCTTATCCCCATGGGAGTCAGGCCCCAGAAATCAAAGCTGGTGAATGCTACAGGTATGTCCAAAGGGCACAGACACAAGGAGTTGGGGCTGGAAACCTGGGTTCTGGCTGGATGCCCTTGGCCAAGTTTAACTTACCTTCTCTGAACCTCCATTTTCTTAATTGTAAAATTCAGGCCAGGGTTGAAAGGATTCTGAGGGCTCATCCGCTCCAAGTTGGTGTCCCAGTTGCTGGGGTCTGGGGTCACTGGGTTTATAATCCAGTGTGAGGAGTGAAGGGGCTAGGGGCTCCTCTCTCCCCACCTTCTCTCTTTCCACAGAGGGAGGCAGTGCTTTGCTGCCATGCCTCAAGGTTTCCTCAGCCGATCCTCCCAACCAGCTGGACTGGTATCAGGATTGCCAGTCAACATTTTTACAGCTGAGTGGAGGGCTGCCGGGCCTGGGCGTCCTGCTGCTCATCTTCAACATCTCTGACCAGATGGGGGGCTTCTACCTGTGCCAACAGGGGCCGCCTTCCAAGCAGGACTGGCAGCCTGGCTGGACAGTCAGCGTGACTGGTGGCGGTGAGGTCCAGGGTGGGGCGGGGCGGGGTGGGGGCTGGAGGGTCTGAAGATCAAGCAGGAAGCCAGTTGTAGGTGGCTCCTAAAAATTCCTGTGGCTTTGTGACTTCAACACCGAACTGCTGGCTGCCTCTCTCAGTTTCACCTCTCTGAGACTCTGTTCCTCTGTCTCTCTCCGGGTCTTTCTTTCTTTCCTTTTTTTAAAGACTTTATTTCTTTTTATTTTTTAAGAGACTTTATTTATTTATTTTTAGAGAGAGGGGAAGAGGTGGGGAAAGAGAGGGAGAGAAACATCATTCAGCTCCCTCTTCCACGCCCCACAACCCACGCATGTGCCCTGACCGGGACTCAGACGGGCAGCTGTTCCCTTTGCAGGACGATGCCCAACCCACTGAGCCACACCATTCAGGGCTCTGGGTCTTTGTTTTTATTTATCTCTGTTTTTCTGGGTCCCTGGATGTCTCTGACTCTCCTGGGTGTCTCTGTATCTGGTTCCGGGTTTCTTCCCAGAGGAGCGGTTCTGGTGGAACGCTTCAAACATAGATGCCCCACGCTGCGACCTGGGGAACAGGTCCTCAGAGGACCACCAGCCCTCTTCTGATCACCTCACAAGCTCCCAGCTGTATGTATGGAAAGAAGACCACCCTGAGATTTGGGAGACAGACCCTGAATGTGGCCTACCTAAGGAGAGCCAAAACCAGAGCCTGGGCCAAAGTAAGGAGCTAGGAGAATGTCAGGAAGTGGGAGGGTCCAGGGATAGGGGATGGTGATTGGGTTTGTGGGGGAGGAGACTCCAAAGCCTGTACCTTCTTGGTTCTTCTTGCTCCAGACCTCTGGGTGAAGCCTGGCTCCACTCTCTGTCTGCCCTGTGGGGTGCCTTCTGCCTCTGTGGCCAGAGGACCCATCTCCTGGATCTACATGCACCCCAAGAAGCCTAACATCTCATTACTGACTGTAAACCTGAGCGAGGATGCTTCAGTCAGAGAGACGTGGGTCTTGGACACCCTCAGGGGAGGGGCTGTTCTGTGGCTGCCCCAGGCCACAACTAGAGATGCTGGAAAATATGATTGTTACCATGGCAACACTACCATTGAGATGCAGCTGAAGGTCACTGCCCAGTCAGGTAGGGTTTCTCCCCATTGTGGGGCCTGTGTGTAGAGCTATTGGGGAGAACTGGAAGCCAGCCAACCTTGGCTCCCCTTGGCTAGTACCAGCTTTAGCCTGAACTCCAACCACCACCTCTTTCCCTGTCCTTCCAAGACACTACTTTTCTGGGTCTTCTCCCACGACTGGTTGCGCCTTCCCATCAGCTTTGGTAGAGTCTTCCTTCCTCCCCCACACCTCACCACTGGCATCCTGAGCCCTCTTCTGATCCCTGTCTACACTCTCTCATTCTTCTCTACACACCCTTCCTATTTGACCTCCTTTACTCTTTTGGCCCCTTTGGGCCACCATGCCTTGGTGACTGGATTCTAGGCTCCAAACCCCCACACCCACTCATCTCCTGGAATTGCCATTTGATGTCCCATGGACACAGCAGGCTCAACATATACCAAAAAAGAAAAAAGAAACTTGACATTTTCCTAAGCACCGTCTCCTGCGTAACCCTGTGTGAATGAACAACACTACCACCCGACCACATGCCAAAGCCAGGAATTTGGGCATTCTTCCTTTGCCTTCACTTATCCATCAAATTTGTCACAACGTTCTGGCCCATTGTCTCCCCTGATACTACCCTACCATGCTACCCTAAACACAGTTCTCAAACTTAACCTCAATTGTCACTCCAAACTTACCTCAGCACCTTGCTGCGCATCCCACCTTCAACCTTGTGAACTCGACGCACCCTTCATTTTGACCATGACTGTTCTTAACTGCAGCAGGAAGCTGATAATCATGCTCGCCTTAATCCTAACATTGCCTTGGACTGTAGTCATGGGTTTTCATGGTTTGCATAATAGACACCGCTCCAGGCCCTGTGCCAGGCTCTGAGGCACCGTCCCTGGCCTCAGAGGGGAGGAGTAGAGAGCCCTTCTTACAGCTTGGGACTTCAAGGATCTATGTCTTGCCCCTTTCCCCCAGATTTATGGCCCTTTGAGGTCTTGAGGCTGGGAAATAAGATGCCAGCCCTGGTCCTTGTCTCATAGCTCCTTCCCCCTAGCAATACGGCATTGGCTGCTGGCGGCCGGCGGCTGGCGAGTCCCTACTGCGGCTTTGCTTTATCTGATATTCTGCATGGGTTCCCTTGCGGGCTTTCTCTATCTCCAAAGAGGTGAGTTACGTCCTCCAAAGGGTCTGCCAAACCTTAACATTATCTCCCTCAGGAGCGTCCACACTGGCCAGTCAGACAACAGTCTCTCTCTCCTCCCATACCTTCCCCACAGACTTCAGAATCCTGCCCCCCTTCTTTAAACACCCTCTGAACTTCCCTAGCCCCTTGGAACTTAAACTCCCATGTTTTCCATTGACCCAAGTGACCTCCCCAGCCCTCCACCACCCCCAAAATCTTCACCTGGCCAAGGAGCTCCTCCTCTGATCACTCCCATTAACTCCTGCCAGCCCTGGTCCTGAGGAGGAAAAGAAAGCGAATGACGGATCCCGCCCAAAGGTAATGATGCAGTGCCCCTCAGTGTCCAGCTCCTGCACTTTCAAATGATGCTCTGCACTTACTGTTTCCTCTGCTGAGGGTGTCTCTTCTCCATCTCTGCGGTTGAAATACCATCTAGCCTTCAAAGCCCAGCTCCAAAGCTACTTCTGGGAAGACCTCCTTGGAGTGATCCCAGAACCCAGCTCCAAAGCTACTTCTGGGAAGACCTCCTTGGAGTGATCCCAGAGCCCAGCTGTCCCAGAGCAAAGGAGCTAATTCCAAGTGACCACATTTTAATCTCTGTGGGCATGGACTGATTTCTGAGTGTGTCTCCCAGTACCCTCCAGGCCTGGCCTCACATTGCATCTTCCCTTCCTCCTCCAGGTTCTTCAAAGTGACACCTCCCCCAGGAAGCGGGGCCCACAACCAATACGGGAATGTGCTCTCCCTTTCCACACCAACCACTGGCACGGGTAGGAGGCCAGGACAGGACTCTGACCCAAAGCTAGGGCCCCATCCATTTGACCCATCCCTGAGATCTCCGGGAGTTCCAGGCCTTCCCGAACTCCAAGCTCCACCTTCAGAAAAGAGGCCGCTAGGCTTACGGTGTCCCGCCCAGAGCCCCGCCCCCTAGGACCTTAGCCTGCTCCAGGACCCGGGACCCAAAGTCTTGTTACAAAAGCTAGACTCGCCCCTAGATTTGAGGCCATGTCCCTAGATTTAGATCCCGGGTGCCTAGATTCGGGGTTCTCCCGCCGATCCTGAAGCATCCTCTCCCGTCGTCCAGCTTCACAGGGCAGCTGGACGCCCCCATCTCTTCTCACTTGCCCCCTACAACGCTCCTCTCTCCAGGACGCTCCCTGCAATGGGCTGACGGCCTGGGAGCCGCAGTCCAGTCCTACAGAAACCCGTGCAGTGAAGTCCAGGAGGCTGGTGCAGCGAGGTCCCGGAGCCGGACAGAAGCTGGTGATGGTGGATGGGTCTTTACTCATATAGGGGGTGTTGGAGTGGTCTGTCTGTGACAGGAGTAGTTGGCCAGGGCCTGGAGGAAGGGGCCTGTAACTCAGGTCCCACCCCTGTCCCCAAACCCCAGGCCCAGAAGAAGAAGGGGAGGCCTATGAGGAGCCGGACAGTGAGGAGGGCTCGGAGTTCTACGAGAATGACTCCAACCTTGGGCAGGATCAGCTCTCCCAGGGTAAGACTGCCCTCCCCCTTGACTCCCCCACCTTCTCAGCAGGGGGTAGGGGTGCTGTGGACCCTCGCTGGACCCCACTCCTTCTCCACCAGATGGCAGCGGCTATGAGAACCCTGACGAAGATGGGGCCTTGGGTCCTGAGGATGAAGACTCCTTCTCCAATGGTAATTTGGGGTCCCTGTGGAACCTCAGAGACTTGGGAGGACCCACAGTGCTGTGGAGCCCCCATAGGTCAGGAGTGGTCCCTGGAGTTCTCTCTTTTTTTTTTTCCTGCAGCATCTGAGTCATATGAGAATGAGGATGAGGAGCTGGCCCAGCCAGCTGCCCAGACAAAAGGTGTGTGTGTGAGAATGGTCACATTCCAGAGGAGTGTGAGCGGTGGTGGTAGGGATGGTGTGTGTGACCTGGGGGCTGGGAGGAACAGTGACTCCCCTCTTCCTTCTCCAGACTTTCTGAGCCCCCATGGGACAGCCTGGGACCCCAGCCGGGAGGCAACATCCCTTGGTGAGAAATGCTTGGGACCTGCCAAACTTTCCCAGACAGGGTTGACCTGGCCTCAGCTCTAACTCCAGGCAGAACCTTGACCTTGACTTTGACCCTGAACCCGAGCCCAATCCTGACCATAGATTTGACTCTTACCTCTAATCTCAACATTTACCCCCACCCTAATCCTGATTCCAGTATTTGCCCTATCCCTAACCCCAATCCAACTGCAGCCTGGACTTTGACCCCCACCTCACCCCAGCCCCAGTGCAGACTTCAGCTTTAAACCCACCGCTCTCTGCAGCCAACTGCCTCATGACTCTTTGACTCCTTCCAATTCTGTTCTTGACTATTTCTCTGACCATGACCATAATCTAACCCATACCTGACTGAACCCTACAATTAACAAGGGCCCCAAACCTTATGCTGACCCTAGTAAAACTTGGGTCAGTCCTTCCACCTCTCCCCGCCCCTCAGACTCCCTCCACATCTTAGGCTGCGCTTCCCTTCCACACACCCCCAGCATGGCTCCCAAGCCTCCAACTCTCTGTCCCTGCCCACACAGGGTCCCAGTCCTATGAGGATATGAGAGGGATCCTGTATGCAGCCCCCCAGCTTCGCTCCCTTCGGGCCCAGCCCAGTCCCAGTCATGAGGAAGGTGGGTGCTTCTGCTATTCCCTGTTGTCCTCTGAGGCTGACCCTCCACTTCCAGCTCTATCTGTGTTTCACTCCTTCCTGGTCCTAATCAGATGCAGACTCTTATGAGAACATGGATAATCCCGATGGGCCAGAACCAGCATGGGGAGGAGGGGGCCACATGGGGACCTGGAGCACCCGGTGATTCCCTTCAGGTGAGTTGGGGACCGCTTTCTGTGGAAGGGGGAGAAGGAGAGAGATGATGAGCAGAGATGGAAGTGGGGTTCTGACTGTCAGGGAGGGAGAGGAGAAAGGGTTCCCAAGGCCTGGTGGGCAGGGGGAGAGCTCCTAGACTCCTCCCCATTATGGTTTCTTCTACACAGACTGGCCCTCCTCAGGTTCCTGAGATCTGCACCTGACTCTGAAATCTGGTGACCCAAAGCAGATGATGCCAGCAGATGTTGCTCAGAATGTGAGAATCTGTGTGCATTCGTGTACAGAAGTGAGACTTCCAGTTCCCTTTGCACTGCCCAAATAAACTCCACGAGTTCTTGCAATCCTGTGATGTGGGGCCCTTGTGTGGGAGCAGAAGGGAAGGTGAGGGTGGTTGTACTCCCATCCTCTCTTGAATCCAGTAGGGGAGAGAGAGCTGCATCCTGGGTACTACAGGACCTTTTCCTTCCTGTGGCTTGGCCTGCACCCATGTCCCCTACTTGCCTGCCATTGCCACCATCCATTTATTCAGTCTTTGTCTCTTCAGCAGTTGTATTGTGGATGTGCAGTGAAAAGGAAGCAATCCAGGAGTTGGCAGTCATCACTGACATTTTTGAATACCTACTATGTTCTAATATCAATTGGCTTGATTAATAATCTTTACAATAACCTCACGAGGTTATTAAGCACTAACGTGCCAGGATTGTGTCAGAGTATTTTATGTGTTTTACATATATATTATGTATATGCATATTTATATATATTAGCTAATTATATCTTCACAGACATCCCTATTTCATAGATGAGGAAACTGAGGCAGAGAAGCTAAATAACAAGGGGTCCGGTCTTGAACTCTGGCAGTCTGATTCTAAAGCCTGTACTCAATCTTGACACTCTCCCTTCCTAGGAGCAGTTCTGCAGATGGGAAACCAGGTGTCAAAGGGCCAACTAACATGTCTAAGGTTGCACAACTAGCACTTCACAGAGTGGATCCAGAAATCTTCACTTTCAGAGTGAATCTGAATCCAGAAATCTGGCTGCAGTGCTGGCCACTGGGCCTACCTCCTGATCCACTGCCTGCTTCCGACATAAACCATGAGCATAGGGACTTTCAGAACTAAAAGTCTCTAGGCCCTGAAACCATTGTGCAGCAAGCTCCCCCACACGCAAATTCTTGTCTCAGGCAGAGGCAGAACCAGTCAGTGATGTTCCTGTTGTCATCTGCCTGGTCTTCCCAGCTCCAGTGTCCTTCTGAGACCTAGGACTGGCCTCTGATATCCAGTCCCTCTCTGCTCAGGAAGTGTCAGTGCTTTGCAAGGCTCTAGACTTTTTCAGTATCTACATTTTTATTTCTAGAATTTCTTTTCCTAATGCACCAGCTTTCTTCCGAATATCCTGTTTTTGTTTTAGAGATTCTACTCCTTCTTTATCTCTAACCCTTTAAAACTTACTTCATCTCTGACCCTTTAAAACTTACTTTAACACTATTATTATGTGCCAGGCATTGTTCTAAGAAGTGCTTCACAGCTAGCATCTCATTTTATCTTTATAACCTCCTATGAAGAAGGTACTCTACAATTATTGTCAATTTACAACCAAGGAGACTGAGGCCCAGAGAAATTAATTGCTTGCTGACCTTAGGCAGCATACCTAAACTCAGTGACCCTCAGCTTTCCCAAGTATAAAATAGTAGTAGGGAAGAGGCGCAATGTTGGTTACTACTATGTGTACAGTGGCGTGAACTCTCCTATGGCGGTGTCACCATGGAAGGTTTCTCTGACTTCTTTGTGTTTTTCCGGCCTGCAGGAATCCCATGAGTTACGTAGGCCCCGCTGCCACTCCCTGGGGCCACCTTGCTTTGGCTCATGGCACAGTCTTACAGGCTACACAGGTTTCTGACTGTTATATTCATGAGTTACTCAGCAGGTTTTTGCACCTGAGGCTTGGTCTGAGTCCAAGTTCATACTATGGTGGTCCTTGGAATTCTGATTTTCTGCCATGACATTTTCCATCCACTGCCTATTGGGTGGTTTGCTTCCATGTTGCACCTCAAGGCATACAGATGGATTTTTTCCTCCGTGATCTCTGCCTAGAAGAGACAGCCCTTTCTCAGCTCCCAGCCTTGTGCAGTACGCTCAGTTTCAGCCTCCACCTTGACCTCTGGCCCCATGTGGGTGTTAAAACTCCAGTCCTAGGTATCCCAGCTTCCCTGTGGGTTGCTTGACTTGAGCCCCCTCTCACTGTTGCGGCTTCGTGTTCCTTCTTTATTTTTAGCATCAGGAAGATTCTGTCTCACTTTTGAGCTCAGAGGTATCTTTAAAAAGAAAGCAAGAAAACAATACTCCATGTTATATTTTGTGTAGTGTATGTTTGGAGTGTGGGTGGTGACATATGAACCTCTAGCATTTCCTTGGGTTTCCGTCTTGAACACAGTCCCCATGGCAAGAAATAAAAAATAAAAATAAAAAGATCCACTTCCGGCCAAGATGGAGGCATAGGTGGACACACTGTGCCTCCTCTCACAACCAACATTAAGGACAACAAATATTTAGAAACAAGAAAACAACCAGAACTGATAGAAAATTGAACTGTATGGAAGTCCAACAACCATTCATCCAGACCGGTAAGAGGGGTAGAGTTGCGGCAGGGAAAAGTGGAGGTGCGGACCCGGGAACACAGACAGCAGTGGCTGGCAGTTCCCAAGTGTGCAGGTGGTGGCTGGCAGACCCCAGGCCCACAGGCAGTGGCTGGTGGACCCTGGGCACGGGGTGGCAACTGTGCAGACCCAGTGAGGCCGCGCAAGGCGGCTGGCTGACCAGGTGGTCCCACATTCGTGTGCGCGGATTATCCAGGCGAAGGGGAAGCGGCGGAGGGGATTGGAATCTAGGAGAGTGCAGAGCAAGGACCATTGTTCCCTCTTGGACCCCGCCCACACAGACAGCATCACAACCCAGCGACTGGGCTGCCCTGCACTGGGGAACACCTAAGGCTCCACCCCTCACTACGTAACAGCCGAGACCAGACCAAAAACAAAACAAAACAAAAACACCAAAAATGGCTCAAACCAGAGAACAAATGAAATCTCCAGAGCCAATTCCTCTAAGCCATGAAGAGATAGCCAACCTATCAGATGCACAGTTCAAAGCACTGGTGATCAGGATGCTTACAGAATTGGTTGATTTTGCTCACAAATTAGATGAAAAATGCAGGCTACAATACGTGAGATGAATGAAGATGCATGGGGAATGGATAGAGATGGAAGGAAAACTGGAACTCAAATCAATGGAGTGGACCAGAAGGAAGAAAGAAACAACCAAATAGAAAACAAGGAAGAAACAAGAATTCAAAAAAAAATGAGGAGAGGCTTAGGAACCTCGGGAACATCTTTAAACATCCCAACATCCAAATTATAGAGGTACCAGAAGGGGAAAAAGAAGAGCAACAAGTGGAAAACTTATTTGAACAAATAATAAAGGAGAACTTCCCCAATCTGGCAAAGGAAATAGACTACCAGGAAGTCCAGGAAGTTCAGAGAATCCCAAAGAAGTTGGACCCAAGGCCCATCACAATTACATTAGCCAAGATTCAAATGAAGGAGAGAATTCTAGAAGCAGCAAGGGATAAGGGGACAGTCACCTACAAAGGAGTTCCCATCAGACTGTCAGCTGATTTCTCAAAAGAGACCTTACAGGCAAGAAGGGGCTGGAAAGAAAAGTATTCCAAGTCATGAAAGGCAAGGACCTACATCCAAGATTGCTCTATCTACAGAAGCTGTCATTTAGAATGGAAGGGAAGATAAAGCGATTCTCAGATAAGGTCAAGTTCGAGGAGTTCATCATCATCAAGCCCTTATTCTATGAAATGTTAAAGGGACTTACCTAAGAAAAAGAAGATAAACAATATGACAGTGAAAAGACGGCAAACTCACAGATATTAACAACCACACCAAAACAAAAGCAAACAACTAGAACAGGAACAGAACCACAGAAATGGAGATCACATGGAGGGTTAGCAACAGGGGAGTGGGAGGAGGGGAGGGGGGAGAAGGTACAGAGAATAAGTAGCATAGATGGTGGGTAGAAAATAGACAGGGGGAGGGCAAGAATAGTGTGGGAAATGTAGAAGCTAAAGAACTTACAACACATGGACATAAACTGAAAGGGGGGGAATGTGGGTGGGAGGGGGTGTGCAGGGTGGAGGGGAATGATGGGGGAGAAATGGGACAACTGTAATAGCATAATCAATAAAATATATTTAAAAAAAAAGATCCAGCTCAGCATCCACACTCCCACCTCACCTTTCAGCTAAAATAAGCTGTCCGTATTGCCATAATCCCTGCTATTCCCTGTTATCTTCCATCCAGGCTGCCTCATTCCTTTAGGTTTCCTGCCTGAGCCTGAAGCATTTGAGCATGTGATTTCTGGTGAAAGCATCCTGCCTTCTTGAGAGTAAACCCTGTCTGAGTCTTCTCTGTGTCCCTGGTACCCAGCCAGGGGATGGAGTGGGAAAGGAGGAGTGAATGGAGGAAGGCCCTGAGATTCAGGGTGCAGAGGATGGAGACACTTTTGAGGGCTCTGCCACCCCGGGAAGTCTCCAGGGTGGTTGAGGAACAGAGGTGTGCCCACTCCAGCCCGGTGTTCTGGAATCAGACTATCTGAGTTTGAATCCTCTCTCTGGCTGTGTGACTCAAGCTCTTTGTGCTACAAGTTCCTGGTTTGTAAAGTAGGGATAATAGATATAGCTACCTTAATGACTCTTAGATGTAAAGCATAGGACAGTGACATAGTAAGCACTGAAACATTAAGTATTATTAGTATTATTATTAGGCATTTATTAAGGGTCTGCTGTGTGCCAGGAGCCAGAGGGCATCCAGACCATTCCTTTAGGTGGGTGTCTACCTAAGGCCCTGGGGACTGGGTCTTCCTTTAGGTGGGTGTCTACCCAGGAGAAAGCCATACTCCAGAGCTTCTCAACTTCCCACTCTGTGTAAGACCTGGTTTTATGACAAGGGCTGGACCACTTACAGCTATTGAGGAAGGTTTAGGGAGGAGACTTGGAAATTTCAGGCCCTTACGGCCACACCCTTCTTCCCTAGTTTGCAGTGGGCTCCCACGTGGGCCCAAGGCTGGCAGAAGGGCTTTTGGTGCAATCTCTATCCTTCCAGCCTGGCTATAAAAAGTGGCTGAAGATTTCCTGGGAGGGGGTGGTCCTTGGTGCCCCCTCTGCCAGAGCCTAGGAACTTGTTCCCTGGAAAATAGCCCCACCTGCTGGGGATGTGCACCTTTACTCTTGGCCTGGGCAAATCCACAAGGAGGATTTGAGACGTGGGCTGGCTGCGTTGGGGTATATGTGGGGGAGATAATCAGTGTGGCGGAGGAGAGGGATGGGATGGGATGTGTGTGGTGGTCAAGATGCTGTGATGGATGGATGTGTGAAGTACATGTTATGTGAATGTTATGTGTGTGAGAGGCAAGTAGCACTGAGTGTATGCTGTGTGGGTATCATTGATGGAGTATGGTGTGCGATGTCAGAGGCCATGCAGTTGGAGGTGATGCTGGAGATGTGAAGTGTTGAAGAAGTATGTCTGCTGTGTGCGGGTGCATGTTTGTGTAGGAATTGTGAATAAGGTGGATGTGTGGAAGATATGTCACTTCTGAGGTGTGCAATGTTGTTGGTGGGTGTTGGGAAATACAATGAGAAAACAAAATCTTCTCCCAACCCAGAAAACCTCTCCATAAAGGTGCCGTATTTTGCCATGTATAATGAGCACTTTTTGCCCAAATTTTTGAGAGAAAAATAAGAATGTGCGTTATACATAGGTAGTACTGATTCTGTATCCATATAAATGTTTTTAATTATTTTATTTATGCTTATGCATTAAAAGTGTAACTCTAGAGAGCAATAACGATATCCATATTCAAAACAATACTCTGGAATATGGTAATCAGTTTTGTTTCTAAGTATAAATAAATAAATACTTGAAATAAAAAATTGAAAGTTTTTTTTCCTGAGAATTTGGGCCACAAACGTGAGTGTGCATTATATATGGCAAAATACGGTAGTAGAGACTAGAAAGCATTTTTTTAAATTAAATAAGCATTTTCCCTGGCTGGTGTGGCTCAGTGGATTGAGTGCTGGCCTGTGAACCAAAGCATCATTCATTGATTCCCAGTCAGGGCACTTGCCTGGGCTGCAGGTCAGGCCCCTAGTAGGGGGCACACAAAAGTCAACCACACACTGATGTTTCTCTCCCTCTTGTCCTCCTCTTCCCCTCTCTCTAAAAATAAATAAATAAAATCTTTAAAAAATATTTTTTAAAAGTTTAAAATGAAATAAGCATTAAACCAAAATGCGATGCACATTACAGGCAATCCACTAAGAGATTGCAAAGGCAGAAAGAAATCTCACCCTTCTACATAGCCAAACAGGTACAACCCATTATATGATTTTCAAGATAAATAAGGACTATGCCTCAAGTAAGGGGACTTGACAACACTTTAGTCACGCATAGTTCATCCTAACTTTATGATGGCAATCGGCTTTTACGGTAGGAGGGGAGAAACAAACTTCTCATGGGGAGGTACTTATGTATCAGCAAGGCTCTGACCAAAGTTAGCCAGTTATTCTTGCACAGGAACTGAGGGGTAGAGAGCTACCTCCCGTAATGTTTGCATTTCAAAAAGATGGCTCCCAGTCCCGGAGTTACAGGGTTATGAGACTGGCAAGAGTATTATTTAGCTATTATACAGACTTACATACACTTGAAAAGTTCTGAAAGAAAAGGGAGCGGAGAGGAGTCACGTCCCTTATTTTCAACAGCGGGAATTGAGGCTCTCATTTTTCATTTGTATTGTGGGAGGATGCTGCAGGGGTGTAGCTATGTTAAGACTGTGTGTGACACGTGTCTGTGGTGATGTCTGGTGTGAGGGAGGGCTTGTATGCCTTGGAGGCAATTCAGAGAGTTGAGTGGTGTCAGTTGGTCCAGAGTGTGTAGTGTGTGGATTCTGCACACGAGGAAGCTGTGTGTGTGAGAGTGGGTGACATTGCAATTACCTCAGATCTCGCGTTTGGGAGAAACACTAATGGGGCTATGGTTAAGTGTAAGGCCTACTTCCAAAATTCCTTTTTTTTTTTCTCCTCACCAGAACCTGTAGAGGATTTTTATGAGTTTGAGCCAAACTGACCACATATGCCAGGTGGGGATGGGGTGGGGGCGGTGGTTGGGCAAGATCTCAAATGCTCTCCTACTTGCACGATTTCTGATAGCAATTTCCAGTCCACTTTCTTCCATCCTTTAGGCTTGAGGACTACAATTCCCAGGCGCCCGGGCCCCTCCACCAAACAGGAAAACGGATCTCTGAACTGGGCGGGGCTGTGAGAAGGCTGGTCGAAGTGGGCCAGCCAATGGGTGATCTCCGACGTATCGAAACCTACGCTGATTGCCCTCAGGCTCACTGGAATCTTTGGCGCCTCGGTTTTAGTGGTGGATGTGTGAGGAACGAGTGAAACAACCAGTGAAAAGGCGGGGAGGTGGCTACAGAGAGCGTGGGCGGAGAGGAGTGAAGACTAGCAGACGGTTCCGCCAATGAAGGGCGGGAGGCGCAGGAGGGGGCCGGGTGAATAACCCAGAAGCGGGCGACTTTGGCAGTCGGGTGTGTGCCATGGCGGAGCCGGTGAGGAAACGGGGTCGGTGGGCCCGAGGCAGCTGTGTCGGCCGAGGAACTCGGGGGACCCGGGGCGGCCGGGGCCTGCGACCTGGCGCCCAGCGGTCTCCAGCCCGGCGCTCCGTGGAATCGATACTTGTGGACTTGGTCAGCGACAGTGATGAGGAAATCCAGGAGGTTTCAACGACGCACGACGCAGCGGACCCGATCGAGGTCCCGCTCCCGGAGTCCCCCGGGCCGGCCGCGCCTCGGGACGACAGCGACAGTGACAGCGAAGGGGCGGACGCACGGCCGGCTGGAGCCCCTCCGGCCCTGGTCAGGCGGAGGCGGCGGCTACTGCTGGATCCGGGGGAGGCACCGGTGGTTCCAGTGTACTCCGGGAAGGTGTAGCCAGGTTCCCGGGAGGGTTAGCGCGGAAGGGCTGTTTAAGAAGTACTGAAGCTAGGGTTTTAGGTTTGGTCCTGGGAGACTAACCCAAGCAGGAGCTAGGGCCTTGGAGGCAGAGAGGTGCAGGGTTCTTGGGGTCTCTGCAGACTGGGGAGATGGAGTTTGAAGTGTGTTGGCAGTTTGGGAATCTCTACGGGGGCATAGAGAGGCTGTGAGGCTGGCATCCCTGAGAATTCAGAGGCACTGGGAAGGACTGGGGTTTGCGGCATGTTCGGTTTTGAGGTTGGGGCCTGTTGCTAAAGCAACCTAGTGAAAAAGTAGAACTGACTCTGTATCCTCAGAGTGCCTTAGGGAAAGTGGAGGGGGGCGGTGTGTAGGAGTAAGGGCACTCTGATTTGGATCCTGGGAAAGCTGGGCTTCTGAGTCCTGGGAGAAACTATCTGTATACTTAGAATTTGGGAGCTGGAGGAAGCCTGAATGTGAGGGAAGAATTATCCTGTTTTCCCTTTCAGTGGAGGGAGGACTTGGGCTGATCCACTTTTGTCTTTGCAGGTGAAGAGCAGCCTCCACCTTATCCCAGATCACCTGTCCCTCCTGAAACTGTGTCTCCCAGGGACAGAGGAAGGTAAGGTCAGGCTTCCAGGAAGAGATGCCCAGGGCTAGCCTCCCTGAAGAGACTTGGGGGGTTCGATATCTCTGCAGTTAGCTGTTGCCTGTGGCTCAGGGGAAGGCGTAGGAGAGATGACTCCTGCCCCCATCCAGAAAAAAATACTCCAGTCCTCCTGAAAGGGGCTGAATTGTTAATCAGAAGGCACAAGATGTAACTGTCAACCATTCTTCTCCCAACTCTAATAGGCATAAGAGTCTGCTAATAGATACATTTCTGGACCCCTTCCCTGGAGATTCTGATTCTATAATCCTGGGGACAAGGGAGGAGGAGGTGTCTAGAATCTATAACATCTTGTTACATCTGCAACAAGTCCCTTGGGAACACTCTGGAGCCAACAGAGTGTTCTTTGAGTCTTAATCAGGGCTGCTCAGCCTTTGTCCTTCCCCCGTAATGTGATTTTTGCTACCCGTCCAAGGACAATGACTAGGAATCCAGTTTCATAAGGAAGCTGTCCAGTGGGTAAATGCAAACCTTGGACCACACCTTCTGTATCTTGGGGGAGTATGGTAGGGTGATGAAGAGCTGATTTAGGAATTGGCTGGTCTGGGTTTAAACCCCAGCTCTACTCCTTATTATTAGCTGTGAGAACTTGGGCAAGTTAACCTCTCAGTGTTTTCATTTCTTCATCAGGAAAATGGGGATAATAGTGGACCTATGTCAAAGGATTTTCCTGAGAATTAAACAAAGAGAACATAAAGAGAACCTTTTCTTGAGCTACATCTGTAGTTTAGGACAGTACCTGGCATGTAGGCACTATGTAAAATGTACCTCTTTCCTTGCTTCTCAAAAGGTAGGCCCAGCTTGAGCCCCACCAGTGCAGTGAGAAGCTCCATCAGCCTTATGCTTAAAATGTGGGCCCAGTAGTGTTGGCCATCTCCTGGGAGCTTGTCAGAAATGCAGAATCCCAGGCCATTGATAGCTGCCATATTTAGCTAGGACAAGGTTTCTTAACCTCAGCACTACTGACATTTGGGTTGGATAATTCTTTGTTGTGGGGGTCTGTTCTGTGCATCACAGCGTGTGTAGCAGCATTCTGTCCTCTACCCACTGGATAGCAGTGCCACAGCCTGAACTCCTCCCTTCCCCCATTATGACAACAAAAATATTCTCCAGATACTGCTACCTGTCCCCTGGGAGGCAAAATTACCTCATACTGAGAACCACTAATGTAGAATTTATTATCATTGTTTTGTTTACACAGAATTTATTTTTATGGTTAATGATGGTCTTTTATTGGTGGCAAGCAAATAGAAAAGAGCCTCTATATTCTAGAATAATACCTGGTTTCTGATCATTTCACTGTGTACACAAATACTGAATCATTACGCTGTATACCAAAACTAACATAATGTTATATGTCACTTGTACCTCAATAAAAGGGAAGAAATACCTAGTTTCCCTTTATAAATAGGAATTACCATATTTTGCTGTGTATAATGCACTCCCATGTATACTGTGTACCGTGGTTTTGGCCCAGACTTTCAGGGAAAAAATTTGTTATTTTAATTTTTTTTAAAGATTTTATTTATTTATTTTTAGAGAGAGAGGAAGGGAGGGAGAAAGAGTGGGAAAGAAACATCAATGTATGGTTGCCTCTCACACGCCCCTTACTGGGTGCCTGGCCCACAACCCAGGCATGTGCCCTGACTGGGAATTGAACTGGTGACCCTTTGGTTCACAGTCTGGCACTCAATCCACTGAGCCACACCAGCCAGCACTCGTTTTAATTTTTTAATTCAATTCTTTATTTATTTATATTTAGAAATAAAACTGGTTTTCTTATTCCAGGTATTATTTTGCATACAGATATCATTAGTGCTTTCTAGAGTTACACTTTTAATGCATAAGCATAAATAAAAGAATTAAAAACATATAGATACAGAATTAGTACTACCTGTGTATAATATGCACCCTTATTTTTCCCTCAAAAATTTGGGCAAAAAAGTGAGCATTATATACAACAAAATACGGTAAGTGATTTAAAGAAAGATACTGCCCTGAATGGTGTGGCTCAGTTGGTTGGGCGTACACCAACTGAGCAAAAGGTTGCCATTTTTATTGGCAGTCAGGGCACATGCGTGGGTTGCAAGTTCGATCCCCAGTGAGGGCACTTACAAGAGGCAACCAGTCTATGTTTATCTCCTTCTCTTTCTCCCTCTCTTCCCCTCTCTCTAGAAATAAATAATTAAAAAAAAAAAGAAAGATAGTGAATAACAGTGGAGAAATATGGCCAAATGTGATAATGATACTCATGTGGAGGAAATTTGAGAAACATGGGCTTGGAGGAGCTATATTACCTTCTTCCTTTTTTTTTTTTTTTTTACGTTTTATTTATTTATTTATTTTTAAATATATTTTATTGATTATGCTATTACAGTTGTCCCATTTCTCCCCCATCATTCCTCTCCACCCTGCACACCCCTCCCACCCACATTCCCCCCCTTTAGTTTATGTCCATGTGTCATAAGTTCTTTAGCTTCTACATTTCCCACACTATTCTTGCCCTTCCCTGTCTATTTTCTACCTACCATCTATGCTACTTATTCTCTGTACCTTCTCCCCGCTCCCCTCCTCCCACTCCCCTGTTGCTAACCCTCCATATAATCTCCATTTCTGTGGTTCTGTTCCTGTTCTAGCTGTTTGCTTAGTTTGCTTTTGTTTTAGGTGTGGTTCTTAATAGCTGTGAGTTTGCTGTCTTTTCACTGTCATATTTTTGATATTCTTTTTCTTAGGTAAGTCCCTTTAACATTTCATAGAATAAGGGCTTGGTGATGATGAACTCCTTTAACTTGACCTTATCTGAGAAGCGCTTTATCTATCCTTCCATTCTAAATGACAGCTTTGCTGGATAGAGCAATCTTGGATGTAGGTCCCTGCTTTTCAAGATTTCAAATATTTCTTTCCAGCCCCTTCTTGCCTGTAAGGTCTCTTTTGAGAAATCAGCTGACAGTCTGATGGGAACTCCTTTGTAGGTGACTGTCCCCTTATCCCTTGCTGCTTCTAGAATTCTCTCCTTCATTTGAATCTTGGCTAATGTAATTATGATGTGCCTTGGGTCCAACTTCTTTGGGACTCTCTGAGCTTCCTGGACATCCTGGTAGTCTATTTCCTTTGCCAGATTGGGGAAGTTCTCCTTTATTATTTGTTCAAATAAGTTTTCCACTTGTTGCTCTTCTTCTTCCCCTTCTGGTACCCCTATAATTCGGATGTTGGGACGTTTAACAATGTCCCGGAGGTTCCTAAGCCTCTCCTCATTTTTTTGAATTCTTGTTTCTTCCTCGTTTTCTGTTTGGTTGTTAGTTTCTTCCTTCTGGTCCACTCCATTGATTTGAGTTCCAGTTTTCCTTCCATCTCTATCCATTCCCCATGCATCTTCCTTCATTTCACGTATTGTAGCCTGCATTTTTTCATCTAATTTGTGAGCAAAATCAACCAATTCTGTGAGCATTTTGATGACCAGTGCTTTGAACTGTGCATCTGATAGGTTGGCTATCTCTTCACGGCTTAGAGGGATTGGCTCTGAGACTTTCATTTGTTCTCTGGTTTGAGCCATTTTTGGTGTTTTTTGTTTTGTTTTGTTTTGGTTTTAGTCTGGTCGCGCTATTACATAGTGAGGAGTGGAGCCTTAGGTGTTCCTCAGGGCAGGGCAGCCCAGTTGCTGGGTTATGACACTTTAGGTGGGGGCGGGGTCCGAGAGGGAAGAATGGCGCCTGTTCTGCTCTCTCCTGGACTCCGGTCCCTTCCACTGCTTCCCCTTCGCCTGGATTATCTGCGCACGTGCGTGTGCTGTTATGTAGGGAGGAGTAGAGCCTCAGGCGCTCCCCAGTGTGGGGCAGCCTAGTCGCTGGGTCGTGACGCTGTATGTGGGGGTGGGGCCTGAGAGGGAGCAATGGCGCCCGCTCCGCTCTCTCCTGGATTCAGTCCCTTCCGCCACTTCCCCTTTGCCTGGACCATCTGCGCGCACGAATGTGGGACCACCTGGTCAGCCAGCCACCTTGCGTGGCCTCACTGGGTCTGCACAGTTGCCCCCCTGTGCCCGGGGTCCGCCAGCTGCTGCCTGTGGGCCGGGGGACCGCCAGCCGCTGCTACCTGCGTGCCCGGGTCTGCACCTCCACTTTTTCCTGCCGCGACTCCGCCCCTCTTACCGGTCTGGATGAATGGTTGTTAGACTTCCGTACAGTTCAATTTTCTATCAGTTCTGGTTGTTTTCTTGTTTCTAAATATTTGTTGTCCTTAATTTTGGTTGTGAGAGGAGGCACAGTGTATCCACCTACACCTCCATCTTGGCCGGAAGTGCCTATATTACCTTCTTTTCCTCGTTTGCTTCTTGCCCCAATGCCCAACTTACATAGTCTCTCTCTGTGCCCACCAAGTTGAGTGCATTAAGAAAATGAAAACTTTTTTTTTTTAAATTTTTATTTTAATTGTTGATCTTATACAGTTTTCTGTCTTTTATTCTCACCCCAACCCACCACCCCAGCCCTTCCCTCCCATTTCCACCCCCCCATAGTTTTTATCCATGTGTCCTTTTTACTTGTTTCTAAGAAAATGAAAACTTTTTAAAAAATCATACTTTGACAACACGTTTTGATGTATGTTTTATAATATAACAGTGCAGTGGTACATAATACTAATAGTATTATAATTGTAGCATTAAATAGTATAATAATATTAGGTAAGTATATTTTTTCTGGGTTATATGCTTGGTATTTTTTATTTGTGGGATACAAGTGACCAAAAAAGTGAGGACATTGCTTTGGCTGGAGTGGGCCACTTTTCAATTGTCCAAACTTGCCACACTGTCTCGTGCCTCATGTCTCATGCATGCGGCTCGGGCACTCTCCTGTTCTCATCTTTCAGACTCTGGCTCGTGCTTTTGTCTGAGTCAGGCATTTCCTTTTTGACCCACGTCCCTTCAGCACTTCCCCAGCGTTGTGATATGGTCCCGTGTGTCTGGGGTCCCCACAGTCCCCTCCTTTCTGAGACCTACTGAAGCCAGGGACTTGTGTCTCCTTTCCTTGGCCTCTTGCTGCCCTCTCTTGGCTAACCCTTTACACCGTCTCCTCTGTCCCCAGAGGGGGATATGGCAGATTCTAGCAGTCCCCATGCGGAGGATCCCCCAGTTCCAGATTCTCCCTGGAAGAAGAAGCTGAGGAGTAAGGCTGAAGAAGCAAAAAAGAAAAAGAAGGTGTCTCTGTGAGTGAGGCTGGGGCACTGAGGCCCCAGGAGCGGGAAAGGAACTGGGGGGGCAGGCTGAGGCCGCAGGACCCTTGGATGGCTCTTGAAGGAGGAAGGAAAAGGGATGGAAGGAATCTTGCGGCTCAGGTGAGGAATGAGGCTCTCAGGAGAAGAGGTGGCCCACAGGAGAGGATGACAGAGGACTGCCATGGGAGTGGGGGCATTTCCTCTTTGTGTCTGAGATGGTAGTAATGCAGGGGGGAGGGTATGGCTCTGGAGACCGCCCTTGTGGTGCACATCTAACCAGCTGCCTCTTGATTATCCTCTCTGCTTACTTTCCCATTTTGTAAAATGGGGATCATAGTGGTACCTGTGTTGGAATGTTTGAGTAGATTGAGAGTTAATACTTGGCATACAGTAAGTGCTCGGTGTTAGCAGACACATTCATCTGCAAAATGACGTACCTATAAGAATGATGCTCAGGTCTCCCCTCTCCTTTCCTCTGTTTGTCTTCCAATAAGATGGATGTTACTGGGAGGTGTTCCCTCTAGATTATTTAACTCCCCTCTGTTCCCAGGGGTCCATAGCCCATGAGGAGAGGTGTGGGGTTGGGGTCCCTTCTCTTCCTCCATCTTGCCTTTCTCTTCTCTCTTCAGGGCTCAGGACACCTCCCCTTTGCCCCCACCTCTGCCAAGGACCAAAAGCAGAAAACATACCCGGGCACTCCGGAAGTTAAGGTGACAGGGACAGGAGGCTGTGGCTGGTATGGAGAGGTCAGTGTGGAGGTGTCCCACCCCAGCTGACATGAAGTCCTTTTTGCACTGCAGGGAGGTGAACAGGCGCCTCCAGGATCTCCGTTCCTGCCTGAGTCCCAAACAGCGCCAGGGCCAGGACCATCTGACCCAAGACGATGAGGTGGTCCTTTTGGAGGGGCCCATCCTCCCAAGGAGCCCCCGTCTCTTCCCACTCAAAATCCGGTGCCGAGCTGACCTGGTCAGGTTGCCTGTCAGAATGGTAAGTGCCTGAAGGACCTGCTGGAGAAGGGCCCCAGGCGCTGCCTGCAGAGGGGCTGCCCGCGGTGTCTGGCCAGAAGGGACTGTGTCTTCCTTTGCCCACCCTGCTCTCTGGATCTGCCCAGCGCTCTTTCAGGCTTCTGTGCCTTTATGCTCACCATTGCCCTTGTCCCTATTGTCTTCCTTACTGGCACATTTTCCACCCATTTTTCATTTTACTTAATGCTCTTAATGTGCTTAATGCTCTTACTGCATTAAACACAGATGTTTCTCAGTCATTCTGAGCTCTCCCACCTTCCTGGTAAAGACTACTATTTTTGTGGGGATGACTCTATCCAGAAATAAGACTGATAGTAGAAATAAGCCATAACCATGCATCGGCAAGCAGCTAAGCAAGAGGTAGCAAACTGGCAGCCCACAGCCTTATAACAAACATCATCTTTTTTGCCGTGTAGAGTGCTTTTAAAACATAGGGGTTTATCATTGGCCTTTGCGCTGTGTGATTTCACTAGATTCCTTCTAGTCTGGCTTCTCTTAAATAGGAAGACATAGCCACAGCAGCTGAATTCTCACACAGCACCAGTCAGCTCGAACTGCGGAGCAGCTGGCCTGTCCGGATGGAGCATGTGAGCTGCGCTTTGCTGCAGTCCCCCCAGCCCCTTTTTTCCTCCATCCATGGTTGCTTCGTTTCTTTGTGTTACTTGCCTGAACCCCTTATTGATATGATTGTACTCTATATTTTCCCAGGTAAATATGATGAAATTCAAAGCTAAGAAGCTCAGCGAGTAGCAAAGGCCATAAACTTGTTTGGGGGTGGGGTGGGGTGGGGTGGGGTGGGGTGGGGTGGGGCACATCAAGGCAGGAAGTCCTCCTTTGCTTCTTATTTCCCTCCCCAGTCGGAGCCCCTACAGAGTGTGGTGGACCACATGGCCACCCATCTTGGGGTGTCCCCAAGCAGGATCCTCTTGCTCTTTGGAGAGACAGAACTGTCCCCTACTGCCACTCCCAGGACCCTAAAGCTTGGAGTAGCTGACATCATTGGTGAGAGGAAGGCAGGGAGGTGGAGCCTTGAGAAGGTTTTTGCCACAGGGAGGGGGAAAGAGGAAAGGCCCTGCGAGGACCCTGCTTCCGACCCACGCTGAGGCCTGGCATCCTGATCCTGCCTCCCACAGACTGTGTGGTGCTAGCAAGTTCTCCAGAGGCCGCAGAGACATCCCACCTGCTGCAGCTGCGGGTGCAGGGGAAAGAGAAACACCAGATGCTGGAAGTCTCGCTGTCTCGAGTGAGTGGAAAGATGATTCTCCATGTCCCTTATTCTTTCCTCTGCCATCTGTCTTGTCTGTTAACTGAGATAGATTCCTTCTACTCCTGATTTGTTGGAGACTGTCCTCCCTGGCCTTGGGTTCCTGCCCGTCCTAGATAGTGCAGAAAGCCCATTGTTCAACTTCCCTTCTCCTACTGCTGCTGGGAACCTCTGCTCTAGTCTCTTGTCTCCTCCTCCTGGTTGAAATGGAAAGGATCATCCCTGGCTGGGAACTCAGTTGGTTAGAGTGTTGTCCTAGTACGCCAAGGTTGCGGGTTCAGTTCCTGGTGAGGGCATCTACCAGAATCAAGTAAGTAGAACAAAAAAATCAATGTTTTTTTCTCTTTCTCTGTCTCCTTCTTCCTTTTTCTCCCTAAAATCAATAAAATAAAATAAATTTAAAAAAATGGAAAGGACCCTTGGACAATAACCACCAAAATCCATCAAAATAACAATTAAAGCCACACTTCTAAGTGGCAGACCCTGCTCCAAGAATAAGCACTTCACATTGAGAAGGATATTGTTCAGTTTTACAGCAATCTTGTGTGGTGAAGCACCGTTACTCTCAACCAGTGAGACAGTGGGGACCCGCACAGGTGGGGTGACTTGCTGTACCAGGGTCCTCGGGCTGCTGTCACAAAGCTCCGCAAACTGGGTCGCCTTAAGTGACAGAGATGTGCTCTGTCACTGTTCTGGAGGTTAGGAATCTGAAATGAAGGCACCAGCAGGGTCATGCTCCCCCCCGAGACTGTGGAAAATCTTTTCGTGCCTCTTCCAGCTGCTGGTAGCGGCCGTCAGTCCTTGGCAGTCCTTGGCTTGCAGCCGCATCACTCCGATCTGCCATTTTTGTCACTGGGCATCCTCCTTGTGCGTCTCTGTTTTCTCTTCTTACAAGGACACCAGTCCTGTTGCATCCGTGCTCACCCTGATCCGGAATGACCTCGTCTTAATTACATCTCCAAAGGCCCTACTTTCAAGTAAAGTCACATTTACATTTACCAGGAGTTAGGACCATAAAGTGCCTTTTTGGAGGGGACACTTTGAAATTTTAACACTCGCCTGAGGTCACATGTCCAGGAGAGTGGGGAGCCTGGCCTCGAGCTCGGACCATCCCCACCCTGGAGTCCAAGTGGTCCGCTCCGCCACAGGATGCGCCTCCGTGGTAGGCGAGGAGACTGGAACGTGGAGGTCCTTCCTGACCCAGTGCCTCACCCTAAGCTTTGGGCTCTGCGGCCTGGGTCCCTAGAGAGGAACCAACTCTACCGGCCTTCCCCTCCATAGGCACTGACTTTACTTGTCCCCCTGTCTTCCCTGTCCCAGGTCCTCTGACCCTACAAGTTTTCCCCAGCTCCCATTTCATTTACATTCATTTTTTTCCTGCCTGTCTAGGACTCTCCTCTCAGGACCCTCATGTCCCGCTATGAGGAGGCCATGGGACTCTCCGGCCACAAGCTCTCCTTCTTCTTTGACGGGACAAAGCTTTCAGGCATGGAGCTGCCAGCTGATCTGGACATGGAATCGGGGGACCTCATTGAGGTCTGGAGCTGAAAGCCCACTCCTTATTGGGAGGCCCAGCTCGACTTGGGGAGAATGGCTGTCCCCTTTTGGCCCTATAAGGGCTGGCTGGAGCTGAGGTGGAACTTATCTTTAAGCTGAAGCAAAATCAAGGCATGGTATTCGATCTCTCCCGTGGACCCTGGATTTCAGCTGTCAGTTACCTGGTTAGTTATGTGGTCCTCACTGCTGCCCTGGGCGGACTCTGTCCCCATTCACAAGGTGTGCTGTTGCGCAACCTCCTGGGACACCCCCTCACTCTCACCCTTTCACTTCCACCGCCACCCTTTCCTTCACCAAACTGTTTTGAAATGAAGCTGCTCATGTTTGAAGAGGGAGTTAATAAATTAGGGCTGAGAATGGGATTCCAGGCCTGGGACTTACCGCATCTAGGGCCAGCAGTGGCTTTAGCTTCATTAGTGAAGTTTGCTTGTGGCATATACACCTGTGTGGTTCCTTGGCTTGCAGGAAAATAAATGATCAAGCTCGCACGTGTACGAGCTTACGCACAGGTGGATTGTGGGTTACTCCTTTGAAGGGTATTGAAGGGCCTCAGCCTTGGGTGTCTAACTCGCCCCAGAACCCTTTACAGCCCCCTTTCTGATGCACACACATTATTTAAGGCACAGCTGAGCACAGGGGGCCTTTGGTTTCAGATTCCAGTCCATGAAAGGCTTCTCTGGTCTTAATGGCTTTTCTCCTCTTCCTTCCCCGTAAGCACCACACTAGGGTGTTGATTGCATGTCTTTGAATATGAATGTGTCCTTGTAAAATGCGATACTGTACGTGTGAACATCCTCCTTATACATGTGGGTTTGTGCTATAGATGTGTGGCTTTTTTTTTTTTTTTTTTTTTGGACTCAATGTGTGCTGCTTGTTTTACACCTGCTTCGAACTGATCTCCAGCATTCCACAGTGGGCGTCAGCTGCATGTTGCTCACCTGTTCGCTGGCAGACTCCCAGGTGACTGCAGCCTGGGGTACCTGCAACATCTTGGCATAGAGACAAGGCCATGGAGAACGTCCTGTTATGTGTCCCCTTCTGTGCTTGTGTGGAAAGTTCTCCAGCATAGGCACCCGGGGCGGGATGACAGGTCAGACAGGTTAATTTATCTATGGTCCTGCCAAATTTCTCTTTAGATGGTCACTGACCCTCCCCCTGGAAGCTTCCCACTTTCCTCACCTTGCTAGCACTTTTCATGGCCCAGCGTTCCATTCCTGCCCGTCTGGTGGGTGTAGGTGGCGCTGTGTTTTCATGTGCATTCATCTCATCCCCGGGATTTGGGGGCTTCCTTCACACGCCTGTCAGCCTTTCTGTGAACAGTTCATTCCTCTTTGTTCATTTGCTCATGGTGGCTTCCTGTGTCTTTGTTCTCAAGGGCTGCTCGTATATTCCTGGGCTGTTGCAAATACTCTCAGAATGGCACTTGGATTTGTATGTCTAGAGGTGCCCTTTACAGAACAGAAGGTTTTAATTTTAATGTAGGCGAATTAACTCTTCTGTCATATCATTGTTGCTTTTTGATTTCTTATTTATAAGTAGTTAAGATATTTTACTTTTTTTTCTGTTAGCTTATTAGCTTTTCTTTTCACATTTAAGCCACTAAATAGGGCTGAAGTCCAGCTAGTGCATGCTGGCATTTGCAAAGGCTTGGTGTCCACCCCACTTGGTCCACTGTTTGTTCTCATTGGTTGATGCCAGGCTGTACTGGCTGTGCTAAATATTGAATATGACTTTTAAACTATTTGAAATTCACATTTGTGTAAGAGATCCAAGTTTTATTTTCACCATATAATGAGCCACTTTTCTCAGAGCTGTCTACTAAAAGCATTAACTTTCCACGATATATGGTATAATTTTGGCAATAATCACATTCTCAAAATTTTTTTGTTGGAATGTGGTATTCCTTTGCCTTATATTGTAGGAAAGAAACCTTTATAATATTTAAATAATACGTAATATGGTATAGCTCTCGTTTTTTTTTTTCAGATCTTTTATGTCTATTAATAAGTTTTAACACATTAAAGTTATGTGTTCTGTCTCAGCAGAATACATGGGGGTACGTCCAACTATGTGCATTTGGGGATTTCTGTTCGTGTGGCCGTCATGGGCCCCCACTCTGTTTCTGTAACTAAGACCATTAGTTGTTCCCTCACGTCCATTCTTTCTCCTTCGGGGTAACAGAACCCCTGGTTTTTAGCAAAGCACAGAGACTTCAGAACAAAGACAGTACTTCCCAGCCTCTGTTGGACTGGGTATGGCCGACTGACAGTTCAGGCTCATGGGGCCCAAGGGGTGGAGGGCTGCAGTTTCCAGAATGTGGCTGTACGGGGGCAGCATGTGCCCCTCTCCTTCACTTCCTGGAAGTGGAGCAACCCGACTGACATGAGGTGACTTGGGGATGGAAGCCACACAGGGAAGGACAAGGAGAGAAGGAACCTGAGTCTTAGTTTCCATGCAGCGTTTTACCAGCCCCATGCCACTGAAGGGGAACTTCTGTCTGGTTTAAATCACTGCTGGTTGGGGATCTCTGTCTCTTGTAATGAAACCCAGCTCTAGCCCCAAGATGTTGCTACTACAAGCAATGTTGTGATCCTCTTTGGGAACCTAGGTGCGATCCCAGGTTTATATCCAGCTGTGAAATCGCTGGATGTTGAACGTGCACCTCCCCAGTTTCTCTTGAGGGCTCATAGATTTCTGACCAAAGTGGCTGGACCTCTCTAAGCCCGTTAGCAAGTGCTGGAAGGTTCCAGTTTCCTCTTATCTTCCCTAACAATCTGGAGAGGATATGGGAAAGAATTATAAAAGAACTTGCATTTCCTCCATGATGAGAGAGATTGGTCTCTTCTCAGGTGATCTTTCTAAACCCCCCCTTAAGATTAGAAATGTGCAGAACCATAGTGAGCTCTTGCTTAGTGCCACATACCAAGCTTGGCACTTTTAATCTCATTCATCCTCAGAGCAGTCCTACGACATAGGTTTTATTATCACAGACATCCCCCCATTCCGCTTTCTGTGGTTCTAGTTACCCGAGGTCACCACACTGAATACATTAAAGGGAAAATTCCAGGAATAAGTGATTCATAACTTTTAAATTACATGCCATTCTGAGTACCTCGCTGTGTCTCATCACATAGGCAGAGTGTCGTCCCATCCTCACAAGAAGGGTGAGTACATTCCAGTAAGATGCTTTGAGAGACCCCATTCACATAACATATTACAGAGCAGTCATGTGCCACTTAATGACAGGAAAGCGATCTGAGAAATGCACCATGGGTGATCTCGTCGTGCGGACATCACAGAGTGCACTTACTCACACCTGGAAGGCACAGCCTGCACATCTAGGCTGTATGGAACACACGACCTGTTGTTCCTAGGATATGACCCCTATACAGCATGTTACTGTATAAAACAACACGAGGTTAAATCGGGCACAAGACGAAGTGAAGCCGTCAAGAGGCTTGTATATGACTGTACACAGTCAAACCTCGGTTCTCAAACCTCCCATCTCAAATTGCTTCTCAACCAGCTTTCCAGAGCAAATCAAGTTAGAGAACCGAGGTTCCACTGTATTGTTATAATTGTTCTATTTTATTACTGTTAATCTCTTACTATTCCTAATTTATAAATTAAACTTTTTCATAGGTATATTAGGTACCGGAAATATATACAGGGTTCAGCACTATCCACGGTTTCAGGTATCCATGGGGGGTCTCAGAACGTGTCCCTCGTGGATAAGGAGAGACCACTGTACTCCAATTTTCAGAAGAGGAATAAGCATAAAAAGATCAATTAACCTGCCCTAGACCACACAGCTAGGTGTAAAACCAGGGGGCCTGACATATGACTCAGAATTCTTACTAGACCAGCACTTTCTACTCCTTAGTGTGCACACATAGCATCTGGCGAGCTTGTGGAAACTCATGTGGGATCAGCAGTGCTGGGGTGGGGTCTGAGAAAGGTGTTTCTGACAAGCTCCTGGGGTTGCAACACTGCTGACCACACTGTGAGAAGCAAAATGTTATTTTGCCTTTTCACTAAAGCCTCACACCTTTAATACCTCCTACCCTGCTCTCCATGAAGCCCCCATAGGATCGGCCACGTGTCCCACCTCAGCTTAGAACGGTCTAGCTCAGCATACTCTTACACCCACTGGTTTTTGTCTTTCTCCCCCACTGGACTGTAAGATCCGTGAAAACAAATGCAGTCATGCACTGCCTAATGACGTGTGGTCAAGGATGGACCTCGTATATGAGGTCTGTCCAGAAGGTATCCAGCCATGTAATATGAAAAATAGATACATTTACTGAAGAAGACACAAGATACAAGAAACATTGTACATAGAACAGTGACACCTCAGTCCCTTTCAAAGTAGGCGACTTGGGACCTCACATAGTTCTAGCGTCTCTTCCACTGGTCAGAACACTCTGGAAAATCCTTAGTTGGAATCACCATCAGCTGCCCTGTTGTATTTTCCTGAATCTCACTGAAGGTCTCTTCCCTTTCAAAGGTGATTTTAGTTTTGGGAAAGTCCAGAAGTCACAGAGCACCAAATCTGGGATATGGGAGGGCTGAGTCCAGTCACCTGGGTGACTTGATGTTTCACTAAAAACTGCACAAGATGTGATGCATGAGTGGGCACATTGTGATGAAGCTGCCAATCACCAGTTGCCCACAGCTGCAGCCATTTTCATCGTATTGCATGTCTCAACCGACAAAGAACATTGAGGTGGTACTCCTTGTTAATTGTTTGGCCTTGAGGGGTGTACTCGTGATGGACAACACCTTCCCAGTCAAAAAACAGTTAACATGGTCTTGATCTTGCCACAACTTTGTTGCACCTTCTTCATGTGTGGAGAACCAGGTGACTTCATCAGGGGCAACAGGTGCTTCGTTTCCAGATCACAGCTGTAGACCCGCCATTCATTTCCAGTTGTGACCTTGAGGAAATCTGGTTCAATGGTAGTGGTTTGAATCAAGTCATTAGAAACTGCAGTGCGATGTTCCTTCTCCTCCGATAGCAGAAACCACAGAACAAATTTTGCCATGACATTTCACGCCCAGATCCTGCATCAAAATCTTGGACATGGTAGTGTTTGGAATCCCGGGATCAGCTTCTAGTTCTTGCACTGTCAGTCACTGGTCTTTGTTGAATGCATCCCGTACATGTTCAACATTCTCAAGTGTTCTGCTTGTTGCAGGCCTTCCAGAATATGGATCACTTTCAACAGATTCTCAACCGTCTTTGAAGTGTTTGTGCCACACTTTTATTTGCAATTCACTTATTATGTTGTCCCTGAAAGTCTTCTGGATCATCCAAACAGTTTCCGTGGAGGAACATTCAAGCTTAATGCAAAATTTGATGTGGATTCGTTGTTCTACTCACTCAGGCATTTTTGAATGTGCTGGCCACACAGCACACATGCTCACTCAACAGCATCTACCACCCCCACTGACTAGTACAATGAAGTTGTCATTGTTCATGCATGCACATTTCAGTCCACTCTCCTTGGCTGCCAGGTTACATCATCATCGCCCAAACCATTCTTGTTATATTAACAATGACTGGACTTTTTCTGGACAGACCTTATACAACAGTAGTCCCATAAGTTTATAATGGAGCTGAAAAATTTCTAAGGTCAGACTTCCAGCCATGATGGAGGCATAGGTAGATACACTGTGCCTTCTTGCACAACCAAAATAAGGACAACAATTTAGAAACAAAAAACAATCAGTACTTACAGAAAATTGAACTGTATGGAAGTCCGACAACCAAGGAGTTGAAATACACACATCCATCCAGACTGGTAGGAGGGGTGGAGTCTGGCAGCCAGGCGGAGAGGGCTTGTGGCAAAGCAAGGCTGGTGGACCCCAGGTGTGCAAGGTGGCAGCAGGTGGACCCAGCAAGGTGGCAGATTGTGGAGGGGCGTGGCAGCACAAGGCGGCTGCTGGACTGCGTGGTCCCACATTCGCATGCAGATAAACCAGGTGAAACTGGGGAGCGAGACAGACTGTGCAACCCAGGGTCCCAGCGCAGGGAAAGAAAACCCCAAAACACTGATTGAAAACACCTGTGGGGGTTGAGGGGCCGGGACAAACTCCCAGCCTCACAGGAGAGTTCGTTGGAGAGACCCATAGTGTCTTAAGAATGTACACAAGCCCACCCATGTGGGAATCAGCACCAGAAGGGCACAGTTTGCTTGGGGGAAGTGGGGGAAGTGACTGAAATCTGGCAGAGAGCAGAACAAGTGCCATTGTTCCCTCTTGGACCCCTCCCCCACAGACAGCTTCACAACCCAGCAACGTGGGCTGCCCCGCCCTGGTGAACACCTAAGGCTCCATCCCTCACTACGTAACAGGCGCATCAAGACAAAAAAAAAAACAAACAAACAAACAAAAAAAGGGCCCAAATGAAAGAACAGATCAAAGCTCCAGAAAAAATACAACTAAGCGATGAAGAGATAGCCAACCTATCAGATGCACAGTTCAAAACACTGGCAATCAGGATGCTCACAGAAATGAATTTGGTCGCAAATTAGATGAAAAAATGAAGGCTACGCTAAGTGAAATAAAAGAAAATGTGCAGGGAACCAATAGTAATAGGAAGGTGTGGGGGAGCTCTGCCTGCAGGGACCCCTGTGCCACACCTGCCCCCAGCTGCCACACATGAGAATAAATCTAGCAAGACATGATCTGCTTGGGGAGGAAAGGTGGCTGATCTCTCAAAGGAGAAGCACCAAGAGCCTTTTCCTCAATGGGCTTTTATTGGGTTCACTTTGCACAGGAATACAGGTAAAGCTCATTAATCATTGTCAGGCAGTAAGGATCAAACAATAGATAGCATACAAAGAACTATGAGGACTTATTCTGAGTCAGGGTCTGTTAGCTAAAGGGCTACAAAACTTTGGGAAGCAAACTCATTTTCTGCTCAGACACTTGTCATTTAATTGAGAGCATTCTTAGCAAAGCAGTTTTCATTGGATTTTATATATTCTTTCTTATGCCTGATCACCCAGAGAACCTGCCCTTTCCAGCACAGGCCTGCACCTCCCTCTGTCATTGTTTCAGGCTTAAGTCAGTCAGGGGAAGTAAGGCAGCCAAGAGATTAGGAGACTTCTTGCAGACAGAATGAGGGCTCAGGCTATGTCAAAGCCAAAGGGCAAGGGTCCATCACCCCCTTTTGCTGTAGTCCCCCAAGTCCTTCCCTGGGGCCTCACCATGATCGTGCCTGTCTTAGGTTATTCCCCCTTGGGGAATCTTACCCATCATTGGCTAACTGATCAAGCACCCAGGTAAGTTATGGATGAAGTAAAAGGAGCAGAAGTGGCGCTCCTGCCAGGAAGATAAGCTTTGTCTCCCTAGTGGTTTATGGTCCCAAGGTCACTCACTCAGCCTTAGCCATGGGGTGATTGCAGCTCCTGAAACCGGGCAGGGCAGTTCCCAACAGGAAGGAAACTGGGACTCAAATCAACAGTGTGGACCAGAAGGAAGAAAGAAACTTCCAATTAGAAAAGAATGAAGAAACAAGAATTGAAAAAAAGTGAGGAGAGGTTTAGGAACCTCCATCTTTAAATGTCCCAACATCCGAATTATAGGGGTACCAGAAGGGGAAGAAGAAGAGCAATAAGTGGAAAAATTATTTGAACAAATAATAAAGGAGAACTTCCCCAATCTGGCAAAGGAAATAGACTACCAGGAAGTCCAGGAAGCTCAGAGAGTCCCAAAGAAGTTGGACCCAAGGAGGAACACACCAAGGCACATCATAATTACATTAGCCAAGATTCAAATGAAAGAGAGAATTCTAGAAGCAGCAAGGGATAAGGGGACAGTCACATCCAAAGAAGTTCCCATCAGACTGTCAGCAGATTTCTCAAAAGAGACCTTCCAGGCAAGAAGGGGCTGGAAAGAAATATTTGAAGTCTTGAAAGGCAGGGACCTACATTCAAAATTGCTCTATCCAGCAAAGCTGTCATTTAGAATGGAAAGGAAGAGAAAGTGCTTCTCAGATAAGATCAAGTTCAAGGAGTTCATCATCACCAAGCCCTTATTCTATGAAATGTTAAAGGCACTTATCTAAGAAAAAGAAAATAAAAAACATGTACAGTAAACTCACAATTATTAACAATCACACCTAAAACAAAAACAAAAGCAAATTAAGCAAACCACTAGAACAGGAACAGAACCACAGAAATGGAGATTATATGGAAGGTTAGCAACAAGGGAGGGGAGGAGGAGAGAGTGGAAAAAGGTACAGAGAATAAGTAGCATAGATGGTAGGTAGAAAATAGACAGGGGGAGGGCAAGATTAGTGTGGGAAATGTAGAAGCTAAAGAACTGATGACACATGGACATGAAGTAAACGGGGGGAATGTGGGTGGGAGGGGGTGTGCAGGGTGGAGGGGAGTGATGGGGGGGAATGGGACAACTGTAATAGCATAATCAATAAAATATATTTTAAAAAATTCCTAAGGTCTAGTGACATGGCCATAGAGGGTATAAAGCCAAAGTCAGTGCTTTCTGAAAAGAGTGACAAGTCCCTAAGAAGAGCCTCAGGCAGGCCCTTCAGGGTATATCTCGGAAGAAGACTGCTATCACAGGAGAGGACCGCTCCATCCTGGTATGGTCCCTGAACACCTTCCGGTGGGATAAGATGTGGAGATGGAAGACAGTGGTAACGACGATCCTGACCTTGTACATGCTGAGGCTAATATGAGTTTTTCTTTGCTTTTAACAAAAAGTTTAAAAAGAAAAATGGCTTATAGAATAAGGACATAAGAGGAACATTGTTGTATAGCAATACAATGTGTTTTAAGGTAAGTTACTACAAAAGAGTCAAAAAAATTAAAAACAAAATATAAAGTAAAAAGTTTATAGTAAGCCAAGGTTAACATATTATTGAAAACAATTTTAAAATGGTGTGTAGCCTAAGTTTACAGCATTAATAAGGAATACATATTAGAGCATCGACCTGATAACCTAAGGTTGTGTGTTCGATCCCCAGTCAGGGCTCGTACAAGAATCAACCACTGAATGCGTACGTAAGTGGAACAACAAATTGATGTTTCTCTCTCTCCCCTTGCCCCTCTAAAATCAATTTTAAAGAAGACTACAGTAGTGTACCATAATGACCTAGGCCTTTACATTCACTCACCTAATCTTACAGGATTCATTCATGGTAAGTGTCCTGTATAAGTATACCATTTTTTATCTTTTTTAAAATATATTTTTAAAAGATTTTATTTATTTATTTTTAGACAGAGTGGAAGGGAGGGAGAAAGAGAGGGAGAGAAGCATCAGTGTGTGGTTGCCTCTCACATGCCCCCTACTGGGGATCTGGCCCACAACCCAGGTATGTGCCCTGATTGGGAATCGAACTGGCGACCCTTTGGTTCATAGTCCAGTGCTCAATCCACTGAGTCACACCAGGGCCCATTTCTTATCTTTTATACTATATTTTTACTGTAGCTTCTCTATGTTTAGATACACAAATACTCACCTTTGTGTTATAATTGCCTACGGTCGAGGTGGGAAACATAAGGCCCAAGGGCCGAATCCAGCCCTCCACCTTGTTTCATCTGGCCCGGCACCTTGTTTCTACCCAGCAGCAGCGCCAATCTCTCGCTTAACAGTTACGGAGCAGTTACATTTATACAGTCTTAATATTACATTCGGCCCTTTGAAGGCAACCACAAGGCTGATGTGGCCCCTGGTGAAAATGAGTTTGACAGCCCTGGCCTACAGTGTTCGGTACAGCAACATGCTGTACAGGATTGTAGCCTGGAGGCCTTAGGCTACACTGCGTGGCTGAGGTGTGTAGCAGGCTCTGCCATCTATGCTGTGTAAGTGCATTCACTCTGTGATGCTGGCATGATGAGATCACCTAGTGACCCATTTCTCAGCCCATCTCCCCCTTGTTAAGCGATGCATGACTGTACACTATCTTGATTTTCTCAAAGATCCATACTCAGCGTCTGGCACAGGAGTTACCTAACAAATGTTTGGTGAGTGAATAAATAAGCTCTTTGTCTCAAAGAATCTCACTACCACCCATCTCATTGCATAAGTTAGGTCCAGGAACCTAAGTTTCACTCTTTTATTTTTATTTTCAAGATTTATCCAAGTCATTACATTTTTTCTAAGTTTCGATCTTGATACTTCTTTTACCTCATATCCACTCCATCACCAAATCAACTTAACTGCCCCAGATGGCTCTCAAAGAAGTTTAGTTCTCTCCCTCCATCCCACCCTGGTGTGAGCCACCACTGCCTGCAGCCCAAGCTAGTGCCGCAGCCCTCTGATAGGTTGCTCTGCTGTCCCTCTGGTCCCTTCCAATCCATCTACACTGCAGCCAGAGGGATCTCAAATGCAAATCTGATTTTTAAATGAAGAAGATCCTTCTCATGGCCGTGGCCCCATCCAGCCTGGCCTCTGATTGCTCCCCGCAGGCCTCTCTCTCTCTCACTGCTCTTCACATGGCCCAGACCACCATGGATCTTGCAGATCTGTTGTTCATTATGCTTGCTTCTTTTTTTTTTTTCTATAATTATGTGATTGAATGAATTTTTAAAAAGATTTTATTAATTTATTTTTAGACAGAGCGAAAGGGCGGGAGAGAAACATCGAATAGTTGGGTCCCGCATGCCCGCAACTAGGGACCCGGACCGCAACCCAGGCATGTGCCCTGACTGGGAATCAGACTGGAGAACCTTTGGTCTGCAGGCCGGCACTCAATCCACTGAGCCACGCCACCGAGGGCTATTATACCTCCTTCCGTGGCAGCGCCTCTGATTGTGTTTCCCACTGCCTGGACTGCTCTCTCTGCTTTCCCTGGGAGTCAATAATTGCCCCTCCCCCACATCTGAGCTCAAGGACCACTTCCTGAGAGGCTCTCAACCTCCCTGACCAAGTCCACGTCCCTGTTATCAGGTTTTTATAACATCCATATATCAGACTTCTTTTTTGTGGCACTTGTCATAAGTGAACTTTTTTTCAAGACATCGATGTATGCTTATATTACAAAAACCACAATTTCCAAAGCAAATAGAGCAAAAGTTGGGCTCCAGTTTAACCAAAAAGACCTGTACAGACACATTTATTTATCTGACCTTAAGGAAATTTTAATCAAGAGACCCATCAAGCCTGGCTGGTGTAGCTCAGTGGATTGAGCGTGGGCCCTCGAACCAAAGGATCGAAGTTCCCCAGTCAGGGCACATGCCTGGGTTGCAGGCCAGTTCCCAGCAGGGGACACACGAGAGGCAACCATACATTGATATTTCTCTCCCTCTCCCTCTCTCCTACCCTTCCCCTCTAAAGATAAATAAATAAAAATCTTAAACAAACAAACAAACAAACAAAAGAGACCCATCAAATTTTAAAAAGCACCCGGCCGTGGCCAGTGTGGCTCAGTTGGTTGGAACATTGTCCTGTAGACTGAAAGGTCATGGGTTCGATTCCTGATTAGGGCACATACCCAAGTTATGAATCTGATCTCTGGTTGGGTGCGTATGGAAGGCAACTGATTGATGTTTCTCTCTCTCCTTCTGCTTTTCTTTCTTCCTTTCTCTCTAAAAGCAATGAAAAAAAAAAGTCCTCAGGTGAGAATAAAAAACAATTCAAAAAATAAAAAAGCACCTGTATTCAGAGAAGAACTGAATATTTTCCCCATTTGGAAAAAACAATTAGCATCAAAATATTTGCCTTTATAACCAGAAAGTTTATTTTCATTGATGTCCCATGATATTGTGCTTGGGCTACAGGCTTTTTTTTTTTAATTCATAACTTATTGGAGTTTAATTTATGTGCTTAAACATTCACTCATTTTAAGTCTACATTTCACGAGTTTTAGTAGATGTGCACAGTCCTGCGAAAGTTTCCTGGTGCCTGTGTTTCCCTCCTCCTCCCTCTGACCCCAGGCAACCACTAATCTGCTTTCCGTCACTTTAGTTTTGACTTTTCTAGATTTTCCATTTTTTCTTTTTATAGAAATAGCTTTTTGAAGATTTTATTTATTTATTTTAGAGAGGGGAGGGGATGGAGAAAGAGAGGGAGAGAAACATCAAGGTGTGGTTGCCTCTGGAGCTTCCCCTACTGGGGACCTGGCCGACAACCCAGGCATGTGCCTTGATGGGAATGGAACTGGTGACCCTTTGATTCACAGGCGGGTGCTCAATCCACTGAGCCACACCGGCCAGGGCTAGATTTTCCATTAGATTTTCATATAAATGGAGTGATACTATATACAGTCTTTTGCGTCTAGGTTCTTTCACTTAGCATGTTTTTGATATTTATCCATATTGTGCATCTCATTGGGTGGATTCCATCATGTGGGTATACTATTCATCTGTTGATAGACATGTGGGGTTTCCCCCGATTCTCTTGGCTTCTTTGAACCTTCACATACAGGATTTTGTTTGGACATGTTTTCATTCCTTGTTGATAGCTACCTAGGAAAAGAGTTGCTTGGTCATGTGGGAAGTGAATGTTTAATTTTAAAGAAACTGCCAAGCTGTTTTCAAAGTAGCTGTACTATTCGCATTCCCAGAAGCACTGTATGAGGCTTCTAGTTGCTCTATATCATTTCCAATGCTTGATATTATTAGGTTTTTTTAAAGTTCTTCTAGTACAGCAGTATATTATTGTGGTTTTAATTTGCATTTTTCATGACCAATGGTGTCATATACTTGTTGGCCATTCATATATCTTTTGTGAAATGTCTACTTAAATCTTTTGCCCATTTAAAAATTGTGTTTTTGCCTTCTGGGACTTTAAGTGTTCTTTGTGCATCTGAATGGATATAAGTCCTTTGCCAGATACACGCTTTCCAAATATTTTCTTCCAATCCGTGGCTTGCCTTTGCACTTCACAGGTGCAGTTTCACATGTGTATGGTTACCTGTCTCCACCAGATAAGATCCATGACAGTAGGGACTAACTGCTTTAGCCTGACACAATGCCAGGCACATAGTAGATGCTCAATAATATTTAATTTTTCTAAATTTTAAAAAGGTTTTATTTATTTATTTTTAGAGAGAGGGGAAGGGAGGGGGGAAGAGAGGGAAAAGAAACATCAATGTGTGGTTGCCTCTCATGTGGTTCCCCTGGGGACCTGGCTTGCAACCCAGGCATGTGCCCTGACTGGGAATTGAACCACGACCCTTTGGTTCACAGCCCGTGCTCAATCTACTGAGCTACACCAGCCAGGGCTAAAATTCTTTTATTGTTGTTCAATTACAGTTGTCCCCATTTTCCCCCCATTACTCTCCCTGCCCTAGGCACTCCCACCTTCCAATTTCAATTCTCCTCCCCACCTCTTTGTCTTTGTCCATGGGTCCTTTATACATGTTCCTTGACTTAACCCTTCCCCTTCTTTCTCTTGTTATCCCCGTCCTCCCTCTCCTCTGGTTATTGTCAGTTTGTTCTTTATTTCCATGTCTCTGGCTCTATTCTGCTTGCTTGTTTGTTTTGTTGATTAGGTTCCACTTATAGTTGAGATCATATGGTATTTGTCTCTTACCACCTGGCTTGTTTCACTTAGCATAATGCTCTCCAGTTCCATCCATGCTGTCGCAAAGGGTAGGAGTTCCTTCTTTCTTTCTGCTGCATAGTGTTCCATTGTGTAAACATACCACAGTTTTTTTTCTTTTTTTAATTGTTCTTCAAGTACAGTTGTCTCCATTTTCCCCTGACCACTTCCCCAACCCCAGCCATCCTCTGCACCACAGTTTTTTGATCTATTCATTTACCTTTACTTTTTTTAATCTATTCATTTATTGATGGTCATTTGGGCTCAATAATATTTTGTTGAGGAAATTCAGTGAATACAATCTGAAGTTCCTTTCCATCTCTTTCCTTTTTTAAAAAAATATTTTATTTATTTTTAAAGATTTTACTTCTCTATTTGTAGACAGAGGGGAAGGGAGGGAGAAAGGGAGGGAGAGAAACATTAACGTGTGGTTGTCTCTGGCGCACCCTGGCCTGCAACCCAGGCATATGCCCTGACAAGAGAACTGAACCCGAAACCCTTTGGTTCCAAGGCCGGCACTCCATCCACTGAGCCACACCAGTCGGGTCTCCATCTCTTTCCTTTGAATCCTCAGGGAAGACACATAGTAGATGCTCAGGCACATAGTAGATGCTCAATAATATTTAATTTTTCTAAATTTTAAGAAAAATTAAATATTTAAGGTTCTAAAACATGAAGTAGCTCCTGGAACAATGCCAACCAGGGGTACCCATGACTCAAAATAGTTTCTGATAAGCCACCTTGGGGGCCTCATGCTTTCCCCATGAGACTCCAGAATTTCAGTGGGTCTGGTTGGAAGAGGGATCTTGAAGCAGCATTTGCATAGAACTATACCAATTTTATTTAGAATGTATGTTTAGCAACTGTATCTTGGAGATTGGGGCGGGGTGACATAAGGAACCACTCCAGGCTCTCCTTTTGGTGCCAGAGCTCTAGTCTTTCTTTGTCCTTAGGCTTCAAGTCCTGGTCTGCCTTAAATGAGACCACCAGAGGGCGCAAGAGCGAGAAAAACCGCTGCAGACTGTGGCGGCTGTTCCTGAGACCCGGGAACCTCAAGGTTTTACAGCCGCTGAGTTGGAGGATCCAAACGGCAGGCAGGGGCCGAACGAGAGTCCGGGGACGAAGGTCCTGCTCAGCATTCATCCATTCATCACTTAGTGGGTATCTATGAAGCCCAAATCAGACTATGAGGAAGAGAGAATAATTATTTAGAGCGAAAACTGTTCATTGGCATTTCTAGAGATGTATCTCCAGAGCCTTTTAACATTCCATTATCTAGTTTGGAAAGAGGTCAGCCAAGAGGGTACTGAAGATAAGGAAGGCGAGATTCAAAGGGTTGGGCAACTTCAGCAATTCCCCTAGACGGCTTCTGGGGTGCAGTCTTGGCAGGGACGCGGCCGCTGGTTGCCAAAACGGTGCAAAGGCTGAGCGGCTTGGGGTTGGAGGAGGCGCCGGGCGCGTGGAGTTTGTGGCCCCTCGGTAGTTACCCCGGCTACTAGGCGGCTGTCACGTGGTTCAGGAGCCTGCGGCGAGGCAGAAGGAGCATGCGCAGCTCTAGGCTGCTGCTTCAGTAGTCTGGCAGCTGGTCATGTGTCAAAGGCTTGCATGCAGTAGCATGCCACCACGGCTCCGCCGTCACATGACCCGCTCTCAAACATCATGGCGGCCGCCATGGTGCAGCGTTGGGGCTGAGCTACAGCGAGTGCAGTGGGCTCCTACCCGGGGTGAGGGGTGGCCTCCCCCTGGGGGGTGGGGAGGATCGGGCCCTCCTCAACCCTCTGCTATCCCCGACATCACCCGAATTCCACTTCGCGCGGTGCCTGCCGGGACTCGGAAGCTTGACAGGGCCCGGGTTCCTTCCTGGCTGTGCTCTGTGCTTCGGGACAAGCTCCTACCCCTCTCTGTGCGCACCTCCGTCACCTGAGTTCCCTCTACCCTCCTTTCTCCAGCTTCCTCCCTTCGCAGGTAGGATCGTTGGTGGGACCGGAGCGCGGGCAGACGCGGCCCCCGGGACCATGTCCGGGTCCGAAACCGAGCCCTTCCTCAGCCAGGCGGATGACACAAACGACAGGCCGGTGCCCGGCACCTCGGCATTACCGAGTTCCATGGGGAACCCGAAGTCCGAGGGTCCCGAGGTCCCGGACCGGGAGGAGCTGCAGCGCATCACCGGCTTGTCTGCGAGCCATTCGGCTCTCATAGTGGCCGTGCTGTGCTACATCAACCTCCTCAACTACATGGACCGCTTCACCGTGGCTGGTACTGACTTTTGGGAGGAAGTTAGACGAGGGGAAGAGAGCGGGGTCCCGAAGGTGAGGCTGCCTCGCGGATCCCATCCTGAGTCTTCTTCCCAGGAGTCCTCCCGGATATTGAGCAGTTCTTCGGTATCGGAGATAGTAGCTCCGGCCTCATTCAGACCGGTGAGTGGAGGCCCCTTCTGGGTGCACAGCAGCTATTTTCCCTTTTCTTACCCCAGCAGGGACCATATGCTGGCGTGCCTGGGGCCTCACTGATGGAGGAATAGTGGCCAGAGCTAGGGGAAGAGATGGCCCTGATTCTCCTCTGAAATTATTCTGGTTAGTTAGCACACCTCATTTGAAGAGGGAGTCAGCTTAGTGTAATAGTTAAGCCAGACCTGGGTTTAAGTCTCAGCATTCTGCTCACAGTGCGATGATGAGCGAGGCCCTCAACCTCTCTAAGCCTCACTTTCCTTATGGTCAGATGCAAGTAGTGATGACCCAGAGCAGGTTGGTGGGGCTGGTGTGAGGGCTGCATGAGATAATGCCTGTGAAGTGTGTAGTGCAGTGTGGAGGACATGGTGGTCACCCAGTAAATAATGGCAGATGGAAGAGGGTGTCTGGAATGGAGAGAGGTGAGTTTTACTTGTTCAGAACTTTGGGATTTGTGAGAGAGGGAAAAAGAGGCCCAAACCCTTATTTCTTTCCTTCCCTTCATTCATTCGGAGTGTTTCTGAGCATCAACTGTGTCCCAGGCTCTGGAGAAAGTGGTGATAACATTCACATAACTTATTGAAGTCCTTTAATAAAAGCCCATTGTTTTCAGATTCTTCCATCAGCCAAGGAATAGGTGTTCCTCTTAATTTATAGAAGAAGTAGTTAGGATTATCTACATTTTAAGAATGTTTTTAATTTATTGATTTTAGAGAGAGAAACATTAGTTTGTAGTTCTACTTATTTACACCTTCATTGGTTAATTCTTGTATGTGCCCTGACTGGGGATCGAACCTGCAACCTTGGCGTAATAGGACAACACTCTAACCAATTGAGCTACTTGGTCAGAGACATAAGGAAACTTGAGGCTTGGAGAAGAGTAGGGACTTGCCCTGAGTCATGCAACAAGTTAGAGGCAGAAGAGGGATTTGAATCCAGGCCTTGCAATGTTCTTTGCCCCAGTCCAGGCCAGTAAGGAGCTGCAGGTATTTAGGGTAAGTCTAGAGAAATGAGAATGGAATCACAGGTCCTGCACTGCAAACTCTAAAGAGCTGTTGAGTTAGAGAAGAGGCCATTCTTTCTCGGCAGCCCCATTCACTTTTTCATCTAGCATGTTTACTGATGCTACTTTATGCTAGGCTGTGTGTTCAATAATGGGAACGGTCACGTCTGAGACAGGCGAGGCCATTGTGTGCAAGAGCTGGCGTTCTGCTTTGCCTGAGGGGCAACAGTTCATAAAAACCTACGCTGGTGATGAGATCATTTTCCAAAGGAATAAGCGTTATGTAAAAGGAAACAGTGTGGCAGAGACTGGATATGTGTTGGTTGGAGGAGCATCTCAGCTGGAACCTGAACTTGCTAAGCTCTGTGGAGCTCAGGGGAGAAAAGAGAATGTTCCAGATAGAGAGGACAGCAGTTGCCAAAACCCTAAGATAGTATCGAGCATGGCTATTGGGCTCTTGGGGTGCAGAGAAAGGAAAGGAAGAACATGAGGCTGGAGGGGTCAGGAGGGGTTAGGTCACACAGCGCAAAGTGGGCCATGATATGGAATTTGGATTTTGTTCTTGGCTGGATGAGAGGAAGTGATGAGTCAGCTGGGCCATGTATTTATTATACAGTGGAAGGTTTGGAAGGCGTTTAAAATGGAATTGGACTCCCCCGGCTGGAAGCTCTGAGAGTTTCAGGGTTGGGAGTTATTACTGTCCCTGCTGCCCTCCCCGAGTTGGGATGGGGGTGGGCACAGGTTACTGGGGCTGGCTGTGACTCTCTGCTTCCCCTCAGTGTTCATCTCCAGTTACATGGTGTTGGCACCTGTGTTTGGCTACCTGGGTGACAGGTACAATCGGAAGTATCTCATGTGCGGGGGCATTGCCTTCTGGTCCCTGGTGACACTGGGGTCATCCTTCATCCCCAGAGAGGTAAGGCCCCACGATGACTCCTGCTTCTGGCCCCTCCAGTCCCCCATCAGTCTTTGCTTCCGCTCTTTGGAATCATTGCAGACTAGGCCTGGGGGACGTCTGCAGTTTCCTTGGTCTGTGCCATCAGCCACCAGCGCCCCCATCTCCCTCCCTTGCCTAAATTAATCTGCCTTCCATCCTTTCCCCTTTACTTTTCTTTCTTTTAAATATTTTATTTATTTATTTTTAGAGACAGGGGAAGGGAGGGAGAGAGAGAGAGAAACATCAGTGTGAGAGAGAAACACCTATCAGCTGCCACACCAGACAGGACCAAACCCGCAACCCAGACATGTGCCCTGACTGGGAATCGAACCAGTGACCTTTCACCTTGTGGGACCATGCCCAGCCAACTGAGCCACACTGGTCAGGGCTTCTCTTTTCTTTCAGAACCTTCTCTCCATCATCCCCACTCCCCCTGACTATTGACTCTTTCCACTCAGCACCTAAACACTCACATTTCTTTCTCTACCATTTCTTTCTCTACCTTACCTAGACTGCCCTCTCTCCCTCTTCTCCTTCCTAGTCAGACTTCCTGAAAGGCCTCCTTGACCAAGCTCCAGTCTGGGTGAAGGAGCAGCCAGGAAGAGGCTCTCGCTTTGTCTGCACTTCCTCTCTCACTTGCCCCTTGAGCACTGCCCGCTGATCTGCCCCCAGCACTCCATTGCCAAAGTCAACAGTGACCTCTCGGTTGCTAAATGTAGCTCCTACTTCCTGGTCCTCCTCTCTCTAGATCTCCCAGGAGCTTCTGGCTCTATTGACCCACTTCTTCCTCTGGAAACCCTCTTCTAACCTCTGTGACGCCATTCCTCTGGTTTTTCTTCTGCCTCCCTGGTGGTTGCTGCTTTGCTCCTTTAAAATCCCCTGTCCGTTCTCTCTCTGCCCCAGAGCTCTGTCCTCAGCCCTACATGCTCTCCCTGGGTGATGGTACCCTGTCCCTAGCTTCAGGGGTCTTTATTTGACAAAGGCAACCCCACCCAAGATCACTCATTATTCACTATTGGATGGGGTGCGCGAGATAGAAAGCAAGATTTATTTTGCACTTACTAGGCACAAGGTAATGAATAGACCTTTTATTGTCCTATCCTCACAACAGTTATGTGAACATGTCCTTATCTCCCTTTTCCAGATTAGGAAACTGAGGCTCAGAGAGGTTAAGTTGCTTCCTCAAAGACACAGCTAGTAAGTAGGGGAGCCAGAATTCAAGCTCAGGTCCGTCTGATTCTAAAACCCTGGCCTCTCCCGCCATCCCTGCCACCCCTCCAGAACTGGCTGGTGAACTAGACTGGGAGGCTGGCTGTAGGGTGGGGTGCCACCTCCCCACCCCCGTCTTGTTCCCCAGCGGTTCTGGCTACTCCTCCTGACTCGGGGCCTGGTGGGGGTCGGGGAGGCCAGTTACTCCACCATCGCACCCACCCTCATCGCTGACCTCTTCGTGGCAGACCAGCGGAGTCAGATGCTCAGCGTGTTCTACTTTGCCATCCCAGTGGGCAGGTGAGTGGGCCTTGGGCCTGTCTGGTGGGGAGGCAGAAGGGCCCGGCATTGGGCATGACTGACCAGCGGTCCCTTCTCCTCTCCTCCTCCTTTCCTCCAGTGGTTTGGGTTACATTGCAGGCTCCAAAGTGAAGGACGTGGCTGGGGACTGGCACTGGGCTCTGAGGGTGAGTCTGGTCACAGCCTGTGGGAAGGTCAGCAGTATCATCACTGATCCCCCTTTTTACCTTCAGACACCCCATTTCAAGGCAGCACTCACTCTGCCAAGCCTGCAGAAAGCCTGGCTGCCCCCACCATAAAGCCGTGTGTGCTAGACAGAGCTCTTGGTTGCAGGCAACAGAAGTCCCCTGTAAAAGTGCGAGTGCCCTAATGGCACCGTGTTGGCTTTCATAAGGGAAAGCCCAGGGCGCGCTTCTGCTACAGCTGGACCCGGGATTCCCGCAGTCACGGGGATCTGATCACCCTCCTCTTAGCTCTGCTTTCCTTTGTGTTACCTTTGTCCTCAAGCAGGTGGAAACTCCACACGTTTATCTTCCCATTTAGAAACTTTGGCATCCTCGATCCTTGGGCAATAGTCCTGGATAGAATCTGATTAGATGAACGTGGGTCACATGCCCATCATCGAATCAGTCACCGAGGCTGGGGGAGTTAATACTGTTCTTGTTGGCTGTGTCTAGGTGACAGGCCCTGCCCTAATTGAACCACACTGACTGAGAGAAGTGAGGGGAGTGGTTTCCCAAAAGAAAATTGGGGTGCTGTTACCAAAGAGGGAGCAGTTAGGCTTGCAGAAATGGGTGTGGCCCCTCGTAGCAATCGCCCCTTCGCCAGAGTTGCAGGTTCAGCTTCCTTGAGCAAGCACTTACCCTGCTGTCTGAGGTCTTGGTGCCTGAGCTGCCTTTACACACCTTTCCTTCTCCTAGCCCCGGAAGTTGGTGTGTCTCTGCCAGGGCCTGTCCTGAAGCGCACTCTCTCCCCAGGTGACACCAGGCCTAGGGGTGGTGGCAGTGCTGCTGCTGTTCCTGGTAGTGCGGGAGCCGCCCAGGGGAGCTGTAGAGTGTCACTCAGACTCGCCGCCTCTGAGCCCCACCTCGTGGTGGGCGGATCTGAGGGCTCTGGCAAGAAAGTGAGTTTAATTCCACCCTCACCCAACGTCTAGGTCCCCAGGAAGGTGGGACAGCTGGGATGAAATTTCCATGGGAGCGCTCTTTGTTTTCTTTCTCTGTCACCTGGCCCAATGTCAGGGCCAGTAATTCAGTCACTGCTGCCTCCTGTGGCAGCTGCTTGAATTATAGGCCCAGATCCTAGTGCCCTGACCTTACTAAAGTAGGCCGGGAAGGCAGAAGAGAGTCCCCTACTCCAACACCTCAGTGGAGTTTGACTTCCTCCTTTCCAACTGTCCGCAGCCCTAGTTTCATCTTGTCTTCCCTCGGCTTCACTGCTGTGGCCTTTGTCACGGGCTCCCTGGCTCTTTGGGCTCCTGCATTCTTGCTGCGTTCCCGTGTGGTTTTGGGGGAGACCCCACCCTGTCTTCCTGGAGACTCTTGCTCTTCTTCTGACAGGTACCCAGATGGGGGCTGGGATGGATGGCCTGTAGGTGGCAGGGGATGGAGTAGAAAGAGTATGATTCAGACTCAGACAAGGAGAGCCTGAATCCCAACTCCACAAGCTGTTTCGTTCTCCCAGAGTTTCAGTTTCTTGGTCTGGGAAGTAGGTGACGGGCCTTCCTGAACCATGGGGTGGTGCGCCTGGATAGACCTGGGTTGGGAGGGTGGCTGGGATGGGTCATCATCCTCTCCAGGCCATAGGGGCGAGGCTAGGGGGCTTTGTAGGCAGATGGACTAGCCCCCGTGCCCCTGTCCCTGCCCCCAGCCTCATTTTTGGGCTCATCACCTGCCTGACCGGGGTCCTGGGTGTGGGCCTGGGCGTGGAGATCAGCCGCCGCCTCCGCCGCTCCAACCCCCGGGCTGACCCGCTGGTCTGTGCTGCCGGCCTCCTGGGCTCTGCACCCTTCCTCTTCCTGTCCGTTGCTTGTGCCCGTGGTAGCATCGTGGCCACTTATGTGAGTAGCCAGCAGGTATCAAGGGGGCTGTTTTGGGTCCAGGGTTGGGGAATGGTGCACTGGGGCAGGACTGAAGTCAGCCAGCATCATGGTTCCAAGCCAACTCCGGGGTGGGAATGCCTGGTTTTGAATGTCAGGTCTCGCCCTCCTAACTGTGTGGCATTGGGCTGTGCTGTTTCTCCATCTGCAAAAACGAAATACTAACAGCTCCTGTCTCAGGCGTGCTGTGAGGACTAAATGAGTTAATAGATGGACCTCTATATGTTTGTTCTTGTGATGAGATCAACCCTGCCCCCCCACCTCCTGGTCCCCCAGATTTTCATCTTTATTGGAGAGACACTTTTGTCCATGAACTGGGCCATTGTGGCTGATATTCTGCTGGTGAGTAGACGGGCTACTCCGGGGTTGGTCCAGAGGCTAATGGGAGCAGGGAATGGCCTGTAGTCCAGGCCTGCCCTGTTCTTCACCCTAGTCACCCCTCTGAGCTGGGGCTTACCTCTGACCTCAGCCTAGGCTGAGCCTTGCCCCATCTGCACCCTCTGCGCCCCTCCCCCCTCCCCCCCAGTATGTGGTGATCCCTACCAGACGCTCCACGGCTGAGGCCTTCCAGATCGTGCTGTCCCACCTGCTTGGTGACGCGGGGAGCCCCTACCTCATTGGCGTGGTGAGCACTGCCCCCTTGCTGGGTTAGGGTCGGGCACCTTGTGTTCCTAACACTGGCCAATGGCCAGGGGCCTGAGCCGGGCTGAGTGGGAAGGCGTCCCAATCAGGCTTCCATGCTGGGCGCCTCTCGTCTTGGACCCGCATCTAATGGGAAGGAGTTTGTCTTTGCAAGTTTCCACACGAGGCCGTGGACCTCTCCCTGGAAGCCCAGACACCCTCCCCTGGCTCCAGTCCTTGTTCTTCTGGAGTTTGGAGCCCCTTGTCCCCAGCGTCCTCTTTAAGACTCTTTCTCCTCGCTTTCCTTTCCTCATCTCCCCACAGATCTCCGACCGCCTCCGCCGGAACTGGCCTCCCTCCTTCTTGTCCGAGTTCCGGGCCCTGCAGTTCTCGCTCATGCTCTGTGCCTTTGTCGGGGCCCTGGGTGGTGCAGCCTTCCTGGGCACCGCCATCGTCATCGAGGGTGACCGCCGGCGGGCCCAGCTGCATGTGCAGGGTCAGTTGCACCTTCCCTCTGTCCGTGCACAGCTGCTTGCCCAACTTCATGACACTGCCTGCTCGTTCTTTCACCCGTCCGTCTAGTCCTGTGGACCTGGCCTCTCTTGTGGCACAGCTCTCTCTTCACTCAGCCTCGGGTCTGCCTGGCCGACAGGCTGGTGTCCCACTGTCCACAGCTCTGGGGCCCCATCCACTTCCCACTGCCTGTTTGTCCCTTCCTGGGCTTTGTGTCCATCTGCCCATCCAACCTTGGCCCTGACCTTTCCCTCTGCAGGTCTGTTGCATGAGGCAGGGCCTGAAGATGACCGTATTGTGGTGCCCCGGCGAGGCCGTTCCACTCGGGTCCCTGTGTCCAGTGTGCTCATCTGAAGGGCCGTCACTCACCTACCTGTGTACCTACCACAGCTGGTCCTCGGCCAGCCCTCGCAGGCACCTGGACCCAGACCCTTGGCCTGGCCCGGCGTCCAGGAGGGGTCTTGGGCCATGTTCCAGCTCCCACACACTACACGGGCAGCCAAGGGTGGGCAGTGAGGGCCTGGAAGGGGACCCCCCTCCACAGGAGCAGCCCCAGGGTCTTGGTGCTATTTGTACTGAATAAAATTTGTAGCCAGACCCCAACTGCCTGCTTGTGTCTGTCTGGGTGCGAGTAACCACCAACCTCTGGACTGTAGGGGGTGCCCCGTCTCCAGCCCCAAGGCTCCTGGTAGCTGTTGGGTCTCTCCTGCGGGGCTTCTGAGCTGGGTGAACAGGGTGGAGTGAGCTGGCTTTGTGTGACTGTGAGTCACACCCCTGTTTCCCCAAGAGCCCGCCCCTCTTGGCCAACTAGGGTGAGGTAGGGGTAGGCCCTGTGCCCCTCTGAATTCCCGGGGTCCACTTCCCTCCTTGTTGCCTCCTTTAGCCAAGGCTGCGGAGGCCATGTCTGCTGGCTGGCCTGCAATTGGCTTGTCCTTTTCCCACTGGTATGACTTGCTCCTTGTCCTGGAGACCAGCACACCCTTCATGAAGACCCGAGGGTGGCTCCTTAGGGCTCCTCCTCCCCTCCGCACTGCCTGGGTGGGGGTGGGAAGGGGGTGGATGCAGCCGGCTGAGGAGCCTGATGATTTCCTGCCCTCACCCGGAGCTCACCACAGCTTCCTGCCGCAGGCGGGCAGGCAAGCACTGAGGAGAGGCGGGCGCCGAGCCGAGGGGCAGGTAGGCCTGGGTGCAGGGTCCATGCAGGGGTGGCCGGTGCCCCAGACTCCAGCCCAGGCCCTGGCCCAACTGCTCTGGGAAAAAGGGTCTTCCAGAGCCAACACTGACCCCCCACTCAGCCCACCCAACAAGGGGAAGGGATCTGGGGAGCCCTCAAGGAGGGCGAGGCTGCCCTCCACCAGGCTTCTAGCCTGGTGCCACCGGCCCGTTCTCTCTGCTGGCCCAGCCTGCGCTTTGGGGCAGCTCTGTCCTAGAGGGGCGCACAGCGAGCTGTCAGGCCTGGTCCAAGCTCTGTCCTGCAGGTAGATGGAGGTGGCCATCCTGCTCCCCCTCGTGCTGGGCCTCTTGCTGCTGCCGCTCTTGGCCGTTTTGCTGACGGCACTCTGTGTGCGCTGCCGGGAGCTGCCAGGTGAGCGGGAGTTGGGGGGCGGTCAGGTGCTTGGTTGGACACACGGACAGGGATCCTCAGCCCGCTCCCCAATCGCTCACACCATCCTGCCTGCGGAGACACTGAGAGCCCCTGACTCCACTGCCCGCTCCCCTTGTCACTCCCTTTTCCTGCCTCACTGGCCTTCTCTTCCGCAGACTCATATGACAGTGCTGCCTCCGACAGGTGAGTCTGCCCTCTTGGCCGGTGCTGCTCCCTTAGTGCCCTATGTGGGGCTGGGCCTGGGGCCTCTCCTGGTCCCTTACCAAGCTGTGTCTCTCCTGCCAGTGGGACCCCACACAGAATTATGATCAAACCGTCTTGTGAGTACATGGAGGGTCTTCTGCCTCTGAGGCAGGGAAGTGAGTTCCCTGGGATGCGAGCAAGTGTGTGCCTTTGTTCAGGTCCCCCTCTCCCCCCACGGCTGCCCACATGGTCTTGACCTGAGCTGGGATGGGGAAAGATATGGGTGTCCTCAGGCCTGTCCAGGACACAGGGGTTTCAAGGGGTTCGTCTGTCTTTCAAGGCCTTGACAAGGTCAGGGCATGATGTCTGGACTCATTCCTTCACCTCGGTCCTGTGTCCTCAGCCATGATAGCCCCCTGGCCACCAGCTACTTCCTATCCACCTGTTATTGTCTATCCATCCTTGAGCCAGCCAGACCTGCTCCCCATCCCGTAAGTAACCCCTACCCCTCCAGGTCCCCTCTTTATCCCTCCTTGGATGGGCAGTTTCTTTCCCTGTTGCAACCCCTGTTGCCCCAGAGCCCCATCCCAGGCATGACCTCTGATTTTTGACCCCCAGGAGATCCCCACAGCCCCCAGGGGGCTCCCACCAAGTGTCATCTTCCCGGCAGGACTCCGATGGTGGTAAGCTGGGGCAGGGCTCTGGGGGGGCTGGGGCTGGCGGAGGGCGGGCCTCCCCTGACTTGGTCTCTCTCTTGCTCTCTCTCCCTAGCCAACAGTGTGGCAAGCTATGAGAATGAGGGTGCGTCTGGGACCCCAGTGCCCTGGATGGGGGAGGCTGGGGCCTGACCTGGACTGTGCTAACCCCTGTGTCATTACCCCAGAGCCAGTCTGTGAGGATGAGGATGAAGATGAGGATGAGGAGGACTATCACAACGAGGGCTACTTGTGAGTGGCCGGGTGGGAGGAAGGGGCTGAGCTGGGGCCTGAGCTAACCGCCCTTGACTCTCCCTCAGGGAGGTGCTTCCCGACACCGTCCCAGCTGCCCGCAGTGCGGTCCCAGCAGCTCCCGAGCCCAGCAACCCGGGCCTCCGAGACAGCGCCTTCTCCAGTGAGTCCCCCTTCGACCCGCCGCCCTGCTCTGTCCTGTTGCCTCTCTGAAGTCTGCTCCGCCTCCACCTCCGGACTCTCTCTTCGCTTTTCCTGGAACTCCTGTCCTGCAGAGAGTGGGCGCCCTGCCCTGCCCTTCCGATTCTCTTACTCTGCCTCTCTTCTTTCCTATCTCTTTGTCGTCTCCTCTGCAAGAGTTCCTCGGCCTTATTCTCCTTTGGCTCCCTTCCTCAACTCTATTCTTTTAGCCTCTCCTGTGTGAAAGGTTTTCCTTGGTCCCCGACGTGTTCCTTTTTCGTAGCATCTTGTTCTTGTGTCATGGAGGCAATATCATCTCGTACATCTCCAAGGATACTGAATAAACGTTGTCATTTTTGTCTTTGTTTTTTAGAATTTTTCTTGTGCTTCCTGCATTGTCTCTATTTCCTTTGAGCCTCTTTTCGCCCTTTGTTCCGGGCGCATCCTGCCTGGCGGTGCCGTCCCTGTCCGGTGGTCTCCAGTGCTCGGCCCCTCTGTCTCTGCGTGCGCCCCGGGCCATCGCCTGCACGCACTGGCTGCCTTTGCCACCCAGGTCCCCGAGTCAGGGCCTCTCTCCCGAGCTCCAGACCGCCTGTCCGAGTGCTTCTTTTCTTTCATTCACTTATTCACTTATGATACTTCCTGGATGCCTCTGATAGAACAGTTTATCAGTGCCACGGTGAAGGAGCTGACAGCACTGAGGACCGACTACATGCCCTACTCAGAGTGTTGTGTGTATGAGCTTATTGAACCTCACAATTCCCAGGTGTTGTTGGACTTGTCCCTTCCCCACCTGTGCCTCAGTTATCCCAACTGTACAATGGCAGCATTTATTTATTTAACAGACACTTGGTAGCTCTTGCTGCTCAATACTTACATTTACTGTTCACTGCTTTGCTTCTCACAGCACCTCTGTGAGATGCGTAGGTACTCATCCCATTTTTTTTTTTATATTCATCCTATTTTACAGATGATAAAACTGAGGCCTGGAGAGGCTGGGTAGCTTGTCTGAAGTTACATGATTAGTTAGTGCTCGAGCTGGACTTGAACCTGGGCAGTCTGGCTCCAAAGCCTGTCTTTCCACTCCTTATGGAGAAACAAGTCAACACATAAAAGAACAAGACACTGTCAATGACAATGTGCACTATGAAGGGACTGTGACAAGAATGGGGGATCAGGGCAAGTCTGTCTGAAGATGAGGGGCCAGCGGGGCTTGGCAGCACCTCTGACTCAGCCCGGCCCCGAGAGCTGTGTCTCCCTCTGAGCACGCCATCCAGCCCGACCTCTCTGAGCTGCTCTCTGGCTCTGCTCCCCAAGCGGGGGCACTGTGTGTGTCTGTCGTCTCTCCTTTCTCCTGCAATTGCATTTTCTCTAATCAGTTCTGGTCAAATCGCCCTATTATCCCCATTGCCATGACCTCTGCCCTCCTCTAGGCCACTGGCATCCCTGGGCTGAGGCGCCCTGTCTGCATCCCTCTGGGGCCCACTGTGGGGACGGTCTCTGAGCGTCTGCGCAGGCATCTTGGGCTGGTTTTGTTGAAAGTCTTTGGTGGCTGTGTTGGGAGTTTCATCTGCTCAGGTGCTCTGGGAATCTGTGCCCAAGGGCTCTGGGTGACCGTGCTGGGGACTCTGGTGGTTTTCTACAGTGGAGTCGGGGGAAGATTATGTGAACGTTCCTGAAAGTGAGGAGAGTGCAGATGCGTCTCTGGGTGAGCGGCTGGTGCCCTCCTAGGGTCCACCTTCCCCCCACCCCCTCCCTCTGCCACCCTACCCCACCTCTCAGCGTGGCCGCGCCCCCACCCCTTTTGTGGGTCTATTGCCCTTTGTCCAGGTGTCCTCCTGCTTTCTCACCCTCAGTGTGGCCTGCCCCCTTTCGGTGTGGCAGTTCCTCCTTCTGACCTGTCCCCACAGATGGGAGCCGGGAGTATGTGAACGTGTCCCAGGAGCTGCAGCCCACGGCTAGGACCGAGCCCGGTGTGTACGGGGGGAGGGGCAGGCACTGGGAGCTCCCTGGGCGGGGAGGGCAGGGAGCGGTTTTCAAGCTGAAGACCAACCTCCCTTCCCCTCACAGCCATCCTGAGCTCCCAGAAGGCAGAGGAAGAGGAGGAAGAGAGCGCCCCAGATTATGAGAATCTGCAGGAGCTTCACTGAGGGCCTGGTGAGAGCCCTGTGCAACCCTGCCCTGGCCCAGGGACTCCTGACCCTCCCTCGCAGACCCTGTCTCACCACCTCAGCCCCATCCTCCCTGACTCTGGGGACCCCTCTTACACTCCCCCCACCACCCCTGACCCCCAAACCCTCTCTCCCTCCCTGCCCTCCTGTGTTGCAGTATGAGGCCTGCCTGCCCTGGAGCCTGCCTTGCCTTGGAGGGCTGAGCTGGGCAGCTGGCAGTGGCTCTGGGGGGCCCGCTTGGTGCCCCAGCCTGGCTCCAGCCTGACAACAGCCTGAGAATTTTCCTCCTAACTTATTGTCACTTTGGGGTCCAGTCTAGGTGCCCCCAACACTCTGCACCTTCTGACACAGCCTGAGAATGAACTGCTTCAGCCCCAGCCCTACTCTGTAATAGAATAAAGGCTGGTGTGGTCTGTAGTGCTCTTGACTTTGAGGGGTCCAGTGGGTCAGAGTCAGGGTGAGGGTGGGCTGTGCCTGAGGCCTGCGTGTGCGCATGTCTGTGGCTGTCCGTCCTCCGCAGGGCCTGCATGCTCCTAGCGCCCTGGCCAGGCCCTGCAGGGGTAGCTGTGAGTAACGGCCGGGACGGTGCTCCTTGCGGGCGTGGCAAGCCTGACCCAGGCTGGCAACTCTGGGGCCCAGATGCGTCCCCCCCATGAGTGCAGCCCTCAGAGGCTGCACTCATGGGGGAGTGGGGTGTGGGGAGGCGCTGGGGGGGCCTCTGAGCAAGACCCTTCTCTGCCTGCTCCCAGTTTCTTCATTTGTAACAGAATGGGGAGGACTTGATGACTTTGAAGGGCTTTCTTAGTTTTTACCTTTTGTGGTTCTCAATAAAACAGAACTTAAAAATTGTCTGAGCAACTGAAACAGTTAATGTACGGCACAGTGCTTTTCAGGCTTTGATGTGCAGACGCTCACTGGCCCGCTCACCAGAGGCTTTGCCCAAATGCAGATGCTGATTCAGCAGGGTCTGGGTGGCGCCTGAGCATCTGCTTTTCCCAGGGGCTCTCAAGTGGTTCTGATGCTGCTGTTCTAAGAACCACACCTGAAGTAGCAGGGACTAAGGACTACCCTGTAATTGGCTCCAGTGCGGGCATGTGACCTAACATGGACCAATGAGGACTGCTTGGGACTTGGGCAGGAAGCATCAGGAAGGAGAAGCTCTTTTTAGTTCATGATAGTTGTTAAGCTGGAGGGATGTGGTCCTGAAGCCCCTACTTGGAGAGCCTGGCTGAAAATGAAGCCAAGGTGGAGGAGAACGTGGCCCAGAGATGGACAGGGCAGGTTTCCGGTCAGAACCCCTGGATCCAGTCACACCCAAAAGTGACACAGACATCCCCTCAAACTTCCCAGTTACATGGGCCAATAAATGGCCAGTTATCTCCCACTGGCCCGACTGGGTGATAAAGTGCCTGGCGTCAGTGACAATAGCGACAGCTTCTCTGTCAGGCGCCTGCTGCTTTCTCATGCCTCTTTACTCACCCTCACTCCCCTGTTGGTTCCGGTGGGTGTCCCCGTCTCACAGGTGAGGCAACACAGGCTCAGAGAGGAGAAACGATTTGCCCAAAGGCACACAGCCAAAGCGGCCGATCTGGGGTTACCGCTGTGGCTGCGGACCTTCAGAGTCACTGCTGCCAGCATCCTGCTCTGGGTGTTGTACGGTGTCGGCAGCCCTGAACGGGGAAGTTCATGATGGGCCCAGTTGGAGAAGTGAGGGAGGGTGGTCTCGGGAGCGTGTTGGACTGGCTGGACATCAACCGGTGGAGTTGTCATTTTATGTGGGGAGGTGGAAATGGGCAGAGAGGCACCTTTGCGCCGGGTTGAGGGACAAATGGTTTGCCAACAAGGCATGTTGGTGCAGCCACCTTGGAGAACAGTCTGGCAACATCAGTAAAGCTGAGAATAGTGTGTCCCTTTGCCTAGCAAATTCCTGGGTGGGAACCTGACACAGTGGCCCACGGGCTGAGGGGGCCGGTACCAGAGGCTCAGCAGCACTGCCATGGCTGGGGACCGCCGGGAGCTTGCACACGCACCAGCGGATACAAATGAACGAACGGGATCAGCATGTATCACCTCAAATAAACAGCAACAGAACCTGAGGTGACAAAGGGAGAACAAGTTATTTTATTTGTATAAAGCTTAAAAACTGTGAGAAAAGACACATGTTGTTCAGGGGCACACAGGCACGCAAGGATATCAAGATGAGCAGAGGAGCAGAGGAATCCCACGTTCGGGAGAGTGGTGGCCGTGGGGCGAGAGGGGCGGGACACTGGGAAGGAGTTCAGGAAGGCCTCGGTGATGCACGCAACATCTCTCTTAAGCGGTGCTGGGTACACAGTGTTTGATACATGATTCTCTTAAGTGTTTACGTATCGGGATGATTTCATAGTAAGCGGAGACACCAGGGCCCAAGGAAGGAATGGGTGGGGGAGGGAGGGCAGAGCAGCTGCAGGAGACAGTGGACAGGAGGCGGACAGTCACCGGTCCTCCTGGCCAAGCCGGTGAGCTGCACATGGCACTCTAGGACTTAGGAGCAGCATACGCAAAGGCCCTGAGGTCAGGACAATGAAGAGGCTGTTGGAGTAGTTCATGGGGAAGAAGGTGGTGGGCTAGCCACAGCGGTGGGTGGGGGACGGGGGCAAAGGAGAGAGGTGGCAGAATAAGGAGAAGTTTGGATGTCATGACAGGTTGGCTGTGGGCTGTGAGGCACGGGAAGTCCAGGATGACCCTGGTCCTTGCTCTGGTGGTTGGGGGAGGAGCGTTCTGTGAGGCTCTAAGCAGCTTCCCATTTGTGTTCCTTGGACCAGTAAGCGGCTGTGGCTTTGCTTCCCCTAGTCAGTGCACCAGGTGGGTAGACAGTCAGGGCAACAGGGTCTAAGGGGCTGGGATTTCTGAGCACGTTGGGTGATCGGGAGAGAGAATCCCTGTACATGGAAGCTGGGGAACAGGAATAGCTTGTTCTTGGAGTCTGTAGTTGGAGGAAAGGTAGATTTAGAGATAAGTGATAAGAGTGTTTTCTGGAATTGCTGGGGGATACATCTGGATGCTTCCAAAAGCTGTGAAGAGGTAATAGCTCTGGTGACTTGGGTTCTCTCAGAAGCAGTCCTTGGGACAGGGGTCCTGGTGCAAACAGTTTATTTGAGAGGCAGTCGCAGAAGTCACTGGCACGGGAGCAGGGGAGTGAGACCAGAAAGAGAAGACAGACAGCAGGAGACATGTTAGAGAGCCAGCTGCTACTGCGGACATCTGGGGCGTGGTCCCATCCTGAGTGAGAGGGCAGATGGCCTGTGGGAACACTCCTACGGCAGGGGGGTGGTGGGGGGGCGGGGGGGTGGGGGGGGTCAGGTATTAACACATCCCTTCCCCGTAGTCTCTGGTCGAGGGCTCCTCCCAGGGTGGTTAATTCTTCAGAACTTTGGGCCTGCCACTCGCATGGGCACAGCGGGCTGCAGTACCAGAGCCAGAGCTCGGGCCAGTGCCTGACCGCCAAGGCCTCCCAGCGCCTGCTGCTACAGGAGTACAGACTGCCTATGGCAGCCGGTGCAGCTTTTCCCAGGGTGCATGGTGCGGCCCCTGAGTCCTGGGAGACCCTTCTCCAGGAAGAGCTGTGTAGTCAGAGCAGCTTGGGCAAAGTCTCCACCACCACTCCGGAGAGTCGACATTCGAGTTGAGTGGGTGATGGCTGTGAGAGATCTGTGCTAGATATCTGTGTTTCTCTTTGGCTGACCTGGTATTTCCCAAATTTATTTGACTTCAGAACCTTTGGGAATGTTGTCGTTAGCATTTGCAGACCAGCTTTCAGCATCTCTAGAGGACGTCCTTGTCGTCTGCCTTGCCAGCAGCCATCCCTCCTCCTTCCAGGGATGCCATGGAGGGTGAGCACTTCCAGACTCACCTCTTCGCTCACCCTCTCCCTCATCTGCTGCCCTTCAGAGAGCCCTGGTGAACGCTTTGTGGCAGGTAACCCACCCGTCCGGGGCACGCGGTCAGTCCGCATGCTCCCTAGGGCCCTGCGAGGGCCCCACTTCCTCCTCAGTCCCCTCAGGGAAGTCTCCGAGGCGACTGTCACTCTTCTTTATATGCAGGTGTCCTTGGTCTCGGAGCTGACGGGTGGTAATCCCAGAGAGAAGACCGCTTCAGGTGGCCCGCGCGCTGGGACCCAAGTCTAGAGGCTTGAGTTTTAGTCCCCGCTCTGCCACGAGCTCTCTGGACCGTGGGGACTCTCGAGGATGTTGGACTTAAATTTTAAAACCTACTTGTTCTGGCACCCCATCCCCAAAAAGTACCCCTGACAATGAAGGAATAGGATGCCTTATTGCTGGGAAGATAGGAAATGTCTACATGTGGCTGGAGTCAGAGGCAGAAATATTATCACCAACTTCCAGTTTCTCTTCAGCTCCCTTTTCTCTGTGGCTCCACTCGGAGTTTTTCCCTGTGTGGCCGTGTGAAGGTTCTAGCAGCTCCGGGGGCCGTACCCTTCCAGATTGCCCTCAGGAGGGGCAAATGTCCAGCGTCTGCAGCAAAAGCCCTAAACTCACTCTAACTGCTGTAGCTGGGGACACATGACACTCTGGGCCAATCATGGGCCGGGAGAGTGCCACGTGCTGACTCGGGCCTGTGTCGTCCGCTTCACCGCCTGACTCTAAGGGACTGGGAGTGGGTGAGGCACTCAAAGAAAGCTAGGGGCTATTGCTGGTAGAAAGGAAGATGGTTGTCGAGATGCATCTGTGCCACACTTATTGTGTGGCACACTCACTGTTTCAGAGTCTCACAACATTCCTGTCTGTAAGGTACGAGGAAACCCTCTTGTAGAAAACAGTCTCAGAGAGGTTAAGTGATGTGCTTAAGGCACAGAGCAAATTCCAAAGTCACTTACGGCAGTGCAGCCTGCTTTGAGGTGGAGGGAGGGAGGCTATGTTCTGGTTAAAAGTTGGTGCTGTGGCGGAGGAAGGAACTCTTCTCTACCAGCAAGGTTCTTTCGGCTGGTCCGATCGCCAAGTAGACAAGAGGCGCCAAGTAGACAAGAGCAGATGAACAGGGGAAAGTCACCAAACTCAGGACGTGCCTGTGTGTGGGGACCTCAGGCACACAGGAGAGTCAGAGACCCCGCACGCAGGAGAGGCCCACAGACAGAACGGGAACAGCGGTGGCACACACGGCTCTCTGAGGCGAGCACGGGGTGGGGAGGGGCCTTGGGGGCCCAGAGGGCCACTGCAGGGTAGGAAGCGCAGGTGTTCCGGGATTCGTAGTTTGCCCCAAGGGGTTACCTCTGATAGTCTCTTATTAGGAGCAAGCCCCCAGTACAAGTTCTTCTAGGTAGTTAAGGAAGGGGCAGAAGTTTCTCTTGAGCCTAAATTGCCTTTAGCTCAAAAATGCTGCAGAGGCACATCTTGGGGGGACTCGTTCTGAACCCCCAGTGCAGAAGGAGGAAACAAAAAGGCAAACCAAAAGGGAAATTCTACAGAGAGCGACTGTGGTCTGCGTGGGGACTTCTGCTGGAATGCTTGGGCATGAGGCTCTCTCTCTGGAGGTGGCTGAACAGGGAGGACAGAGCTTGGGACTGCCGGGGCCCCCACGGGAAGGGCCCCCATGAAGGAGAAGGCAGCATGGAGATGAGCAATGCCAGGCGGGAACCTGTCCCTCAGAATATGGGTGGAGGTTCTGCATCCGTCTCTTCCTGAAACTGGTTCCACCTTGAACTGTTCGGTTACAGGAGCTAATTAACACCCTTCCTCCAGCTGGGCTTCTGTCATTTGCAAATGAAAGGGCCCTGACTCATTTAGACAGGATGCTGTGGAGCATGACCTTCAACCTGGCCCACCATCCGGCACTTACAGATGCCACGCGTGGTAACGCACACTTCACACACACACAAACACACACACACACACCATGACAGTAAGTTCTTCTCATTATCACCCTTTTACAAACAAGGTAACTGAAGCTCAGAGAGGGCAGGTGGCCAGACTGTGTGGGGTGCTGGCACTCTGTCCCTGAGTGCCAAGGAAGCCCCTGGTCCGAGTGCATCTCTCCATGCCCACCACATCCCTCCCTTCTCAGCGCTGCCCCCGCCCCCCGCCCACCCTGAGTGGTGGTGGTGGTGGGGCAGCTGAAGGCAGTCCCCTGACTGACCTCAAACTGAGGCTGCTGGACCTGAGGCTGTGGGCTGCTTCACAGCTGAGCCTAAGCTGAGTCCCTTTTCTGGAGGAAAAGGGAGGGCTTATGTGAATCCGAAGGGTGGACATTTGGAGCATCTGTGGCCCCATGGGGGCTGGGAGGGCCCCTGGAGCTCCAAGAGAGGGAAATGCAGAGCTCTGGCCTCCTCCCCGAGAGCCCCTCCTGCCTCCATGCTCCGGCGTTTCCTCCCCACCTGCCTCTGTGCACCTGGGGGGAGGCCTGTCGGCATTCTCGCCCTACCCCATCTGGCTCTCAGGCTCCCCAGTTTTCTTTCTGTTTCTGGGGACCCTCCAACACCCTACACCCCAAGCCCTGACTCTGGCCCCCTTTCTTTAAAAAAATTTTTTTAAGTCATTGATTTGAGAGAGAGAGACACACACACATACAGACTTGTCCTCCCACTCATTTCTGCATCCCCTGGTTGATTCTGGCGTGTGCCCTGACTGGGGACCGAACACGCAATCTCAGTGTGTCAGGACGGTGTTCGAACCCACTGAGCTGCTGGGCCAGGCACCCAGTCTCCTTTCTGACCGTCTCTCCGGTCTCTGTCTGCTTCCCTGCCTGGAGCGCTCTCTCTCCTCTGTCTCCCTGCCCTGTCTCCCTTTATCTCTCTGTCTCTGTCTTGGGGATTCTTTCATTCTCTCTCTCTCTCTCTCTCTCTCTCTGATCTCTCTCCTTCTCTGTCTCCCTCCTCCTCTCCCTGCCCCACCCCACATCCTGAGTTGTCTTTGGGGAACCGGAAATTTGGGGGATCAGAGAGATACCAGGAGGCTCAGCTGCTGCTGCCTAGAGATAATGCATGGGGGTGGGAGGGCTGGGGCTGGGTGGGGGTTGGGGGAGCCCAGCCTGGCACACACAGAGACAGAGGAATTGTGTCACTTCTTTGGGCCTCAATGCCAACCTCTGTGGATGGAGCCTGTGACCCACCTCCCTCGCAGGGTTGGTGCAAGAATCAAATCAAGCAGCCTGGCCAGAGCAGGCTCAGTAAGACCTGGTGAACGAGGGACAGAAGGCAGGGCATGGGCCGGGGTGTCTGAGGGTGAGGCTGGCTGAGACTGGTGAGGGACTGAGAGGAGAGAGACTCGTAGGTGCTCAGAGCCAGTCCCCTCCTGTCCCCGAACCTCTGGTCCCATCTGCACCGTGGTTGGTGGCACTGACTGCGTGAAAGGTCCTGTCTACTGGTCACTGTTTTAAACCTCAGCGCATCCCTGCGGGGCGGGCACTCTTATTAACTCTGTTTTACAGAGGGGAAAACTGAGGCACCAAGGTCACACAGCTAGGAACCATTGGCTTGGCCTATCTCGATTGAATCAGATCTGTCATTGCCAAAGTGTGGTGCTCTGTATGCATGCCCATTTTATTTATTTTTTTTTTTAAAGATTTTTTTTTAAGTACTTTTTTTTTCTTTTTTAGATTTTTTATTTATTTATCTTTAGAGGGGAAAGGAAAGAGAGAGGGAGAGAAACATCAATGTGTGGTTGCCTCTTGTATGTCCCCTGCCGGGAACTGGCCTGGCAACCCAGGCATGTGCCCTGACTGGGAATCGAACCGTGATCCTTCGGTTCGCAGGCCTGCGCTCAATCCACTGAGCTACACCAGCCAGGGCTCCATGCCCATTTTAAACAGAGGCAGCATCAACTCACCTTAACTCCTAGGGAGAGAGTTATTTTCCTCTCGATTCTGATTATGGTTGCACAGAAAGGTGCTTTCAGATTCTGCTGCTTAATAACCTTCAACACTCACTAACCTTCCTTTTCACACAGAGGGAGGATGCTGCAAGCTTCCTGCCCTAGTAGGCAGCCTATGGAAATTAATTATTTGTTTTCACTTGGCTGGATTTGTTTTTTAGGATTTCCTTTTACTAGGCAAGTAACACTGGTTTTCCATTAAGGAGTGTGCCATGTAGTTGCCTCTTAAGTGAATTTAAGTTTTAAAAGGAAAGTAATTTTTAAATAAAATGGGGTATAGGCAAATATGGATATTGTCAAGGTCTCGAATGTGGAATCAGAGTTGAATTTTAGGAAACTCAGAGCCAGCTGGTGACTGAGAGCCCTTCTCTGGCTCTGCCATGTCCCTCCCAGACTGCCCGCCCAAGCCCACCGGGTCAGCAAGCGGCAGAGCAGGGCCCCCGGCAGCCATCCCCGGACCTGCGGTGGTGACTGAGGCAGGCGGCACCATGCCTGGGGGACCCTGCGGCTTCTCCAGAGTTCCTGGTAGCAAGCAGCAGGAGCCAGCTGGGCTGTCTGATTCAGTCACTGAAGGAGAGGCCAGGCCCTGAGGGTCACAGGACAGGGCTGAGGCAGGCTTGAAAAACCAGCAGGAAGTGAGCGGACAGTCTGCTGAGCAGGTGGCTGCTAGGGCTGAGCCCAGGTACCCCCAGTACTGCCAGCAGGACAGCAGCTTGACCTCCAACTGTCCCTCAGTCTTTGGTCATCTGCACCATGCCCTTGGCTCAGCCCAGGTCCCACATGCACACCCAAGCTGCCTGGGGGGCTGGGAGGGTGATCTTCCCCTAAGGGAAGTGGAGCCTGGGGCCCCCCAGCACCCCACAATTGCAGCTCCTCCCACATAAGTGAGGGCCGAGGGCTGTGGAACCCTCTTTCCAGGCCTCCGTACCTCTGACAGGGGAGCCAGGCCCCCTCACCATAGGCTAACCCTGCTCTGCCCGGACCTTGCTCAGAGCCGCTCCTCCACCTGGGCCTCAGCACCCCATCTGCTGACGGGGAGGTGTGTGGGGGTGATGATTTAAAGTCAGTCCAAGGAGCTGATTCAGGGGTTTGGCAGACATTGTATGTGTTGAGGAACGCAGGAGATTTTGAAAGGTGTCTGTGGACTAAGCTGTTCTTTAGGATAAAAGTTTGTTGTTATAATTTGTCTTTTTTTTTTTAAGGTTGTGCTTATTTTTTAGAGAGGGAGAGAAGCATCGATCTGTTGCCTCTCACACCCCACCATCCAGGGACCTGGCCTGCAACCCAGGCATGTGCCCTGACTGGGAATCGAACCAGTGACCCTTGGGCTTTCAGGCCGGTGCTCAGCCCACTAAGCCACACCAGCCAGGGCTGTTTGTATAATTTTTAAAAAATCATAAAAGATAATGATACATTTGAACTCACAAAACAACTTTGTGCTGGTAAAAGACTGCTTTTTCTCTGTCTCCTGTCCATGGGGCCACTTGTAGGATTTCAACCGCTCACCTCGCACTGGCCCCCCGGGGTCAGCCACGCTGACCTGTCGGCTGCTTCCCACCCCAAACAGGCCAGGCTCATTTCCCACTCGGACTCTTCACACCTGATGTTTCCTCCGCCTGGAGCTTTTCTCCCATGTCCTCACAGGGCTCGCTCTGTCTGTCACTTGGATCTCAGATGAAATTTCCCCTCTTAGAGAAACTTCCTGTCTGCTCCACGTAATCTTGTCCCCCTCCCAATCGCCCCATTGAACTTGTATCATAATGCTGATCTTTTTACACATTTGGTGTTTGTCATCTGTCACCCTCTAGATCGTGAGCACCCTGCTCATCTCCATCTCCCCAGAGCCTATACGGAGTGTAGCGTAGACGGGGTGCTTGGTGAACACTGTTGAATGAGTTAAAGAGAGCGTAAGGCAGGCGTGGGAGCCCTCAAGCGGCAAGTTCCCCGCAGCCCTTGCAGCCCTGACATGTGGCGCCTGGCCAGCCTCGGGGAAGCTCTGTCTAAAGGGGAGATTGCAAACTGGTGGACCGCAATACCATTTAATTTTTTTTTAATGGTGGAAAAAAAAATGCGTAACAGAAAATTCCCCATTTTAACCAGTTTTAAGTGTACAATTCAGTGGTGTTCACATTGTCGTGCAACAGGTCCCCAGAACGTTTTCATCTGGCAAAACTAAAACTATGCCCATTAAACTATAACTCATCACCTTTCTACTTTGTTTGTATCACTTGACTACTTTAGAACCTCATATAAATGGGGTTGCACTATATTCATTTTTTGTGTGATTGGCTTATTTTGCTCAGCACAATGTCCTCAAGAGTCACCCATGTTGTAGCACGTGACACATATGCATTGCATACATGAGCGCCCCACTTTTGTTTATCCATTCATCTGCCAACGGGCACTTGGGTTACTTCCGCCGCTTGGCTATTGTGCATACTGCTGTTACAAACATGGATGTGCAAATATCTCTTCAAGATCCTGCTTTTAATTCTTTTGGGTATATACCCAAAGTGGAATTGCTGAATCATATGGTGATTCTATTTTTGATCTTTTGAAGAGCAGCCATACTGTTTTCCATAGTGACCGCACCATTTTACATTCCCATCAACACTGGGCAAGGGTTCCAATTTCACTAAGCCTCACCAACCCTTCCTTCCTTTTTCTGGTAGTAGTTTTCTTTTAAAGATTTTCCTTCTTTATTTTTTATTTTTTAATATTTTATTTATTTATTTATTTATAGAGAGATGGGAAGTGAGGGAGGAAGAGAAGGAGAGAAACATCAATATGTGGTTGCCTCTCATGTGGCCCCCACTGGGGCCCTGGCCTTTAACCCAGGTATGTGCCCTGGCTGGGAATCGAACCAGCAACTCTTTGGTTCACAGGCCCGCACTCAATCCACTGAGCCACACCAGCCAGGGCTCTCCTTCTTTATTTTTTAGAGAGAGGAAGGGAGGAAGAAAGAGAGGGACAGAAACATCAATGTGTGCTTGCCTCTTGAGTACCCCCTACTGGGCACTTGGACCACAACCCAGGCATGTGCCCTGACTGGGAATCAAATTGGTGACCCTTTGATTTGCAGGCTGACACTCAGTCTACTGAGTCACACCAGCCAGGGCTGATAGTAGTTATCTTAATGGCTATGAGGTAATATCTTGTGGTTTTAATTTGCATTTCCCTAATGGTTAGTGATGTTGAGCATCTTTTCATATGAATATTGACTGTATTTGTATCTTGTCTTTGGAGAAACGTCTATTTAAATTCTTTGCTCATTTTTAAACCCAGTTATTTGGTATTTTGTTGTTGAGGCATAGGTGTTCTTTAAGTAGTTTGGATATTAACTCCTTATCAGATGCGTTGCCTTTCGATCTGTTGATTGTGTCATTTGATGCACAGAAGCTTTTAAGTCCGATGTAGTGCCTTTCACCTATTTTTGCTTTTGTTGCTGTGCCTTTCATGTCATATCAAAGAAATCGTTGCCAAATCCAATGCCATGAAGCTTTTCCTCTAGTTTTTTTTTCTAGGAGTTTTATAGTTTTAGGCCTTATGTTTGCTCTTTAATGCTTTTTGAGTTAATTTTTCTATGTGGTGTTAGGTAATGGTTCAACTTCATTTTGTGTGTGGGTATCCAGTTTTTCCAGCACCATTTGTTGAAAATCTGTCCTTTCCCTCTTAGGTGGTCTTGGAAACCTTGTTTAAAGATCATTGGACCATATATGTGCAGGCTTATTTTGGGATTCTGCATTCCATTCCGTTAACCTGTATGTATGTATGTATGTATGTATTTACCTCACATAAGGATATGTTTATTGGCTTACAAATATTTTTAAAATTAATTAATTAATTTTATTATTTCTATTATTATTTATACCCTCTGTACCCTCTTCTACTTCCACGCATTCTCCCCCCGGCATTTATTGATTTAGAAAGAGAGAAAGGGAGAGATAGAGAGAAAGAGAAACAGTGATGTTAGAGAAACATTGATTTGTTGCCTCCTGCACTTGCCCCAACCTGGGATTGAACCTGAAACCTTTTGCTGTACAGGATGATGCTCCAACCAGCTGAGCCACCCAGCCAGGGCTATATGTCTGTCTTAATGCTAGTTTTGACACCGGTATCTTTGTGATGAGTTCTGAAATCAGGAAGCATGAGTCTTCTAACTTTGTTCCTCTTTCTTGAGGATATTTTGGCTATTTGGAATTCCTTGAGATTCCATATAAATACTAGGATGATTTTTTTCTATTTAACTTTAAAAAAATTAGGTCTAATCAGTTAGAATTAAATTTAACTGTAAACGACAGAGACCTCACTACAGTAATTCAGACTAAAGAAAAGTCTGTTTCTCTTGGGTGTTAAAAAAAAAAAAAAGACTGGAGGGAGGCAGCTGGGTCTTTGTGCAAATTAGAATAAGATGCCCATTCTCCAAGAGCCCTTTTCCCACCTGTGGGAAAGTTGTTGCAATGTGTTGATTTTGTGTGAATGAGACCTTCCACTATTACATTCCAGAAAATGGTCGTGACATACGTATAAATCTGCAACCACGCGAATGGTGTGCCCTCATGTGTAGAGCCCTGTGATGCCAGAGTCCCCCAGTCCGGGGAGGGGTGCCAGCTCTGCAGCATCACCAAGGGCCTGGCTTCCCTCTGTGTTTCTGCCTCAGCCCAGCTCTCAGCTCCGTCCTCGGAGTCACGAGATGGCTGCTGATGCTCACATCTGTTCTGGCAGGAAGAAGGAGGAGAAGGGCCAGGGAGCAAAATGGGTACCTGTCTCACCAACTGAAAGCTCTCCTGGAGAGATTTTATGCATCTCCATTCATGGAATCCACAGCTTCTATTTCATTGGCTACCCGTAACTGTAGCAGAGACGAGGAAATGCATTCTTTTAGCTGAGCATTCTGTGACCTCAAATCCAGAGCCCCGAAACTAAGGAGGAAGCCTGTTATGTGAGGGCAGCGGCAGGCTCCCAGTGTTGCTAACACTAAGAACACAGGTTGCTTCCATATGCAGTTCCAGTTGCAGCCTCCCCTGCCAGCGTGAAAGGTCTGGTGATGCTGGCTCTGCATTCCCCCACGGCAATGACTGGCCAAAGCTGAGTAGAAACTGCCTGCTTTATTTTATTTTCAAAGTTTTCTAATTAAAGTTTAATATGTTCTTAAAATGGGCACTATATTTCTGCGTTTAAAAATCTGAAAGGTACGAAAGAGTGTACAGAGGCCCCAGCTAGGTAGTTCAGTTGATAGTTCAGTTGTCCTCCCCATGTGCCAAGGTTGTGGGTTCGATCTCCTGTTCGATCTCCTGCACATACAAGACAACCAAGGAATGCATAAATAAGTGGAATAACACGTCGATGTCTCCCTGTCTCTTGAATCAATAAAAAAATGTTTTTAGCCTTGGCTGGTGTAGCTCAGTGGATTGAGCGCAGGCTGTGAACCCAAGGGTCGCAGGTTCGATTCCCAGTCAGGGCACACGCCTGGGTTGCAGGCCAGGTCCCCAGTAGGGGGCACATGAGAGGCAACCACACATTGATGTTTCTCTCCCTCTCTTTCTCCTTTCCCTTCCCCTCTCTCTAAAAATAAAGAAATAAAATATAAAAAAATGTTTTTAAAGAGTATACAGTGGAAAATCTCCCTCTCGTCCCATCCCTCAGCACCGAGTTCCCGTCCCCGGTGCAGCTGGCATTCTCTGTCACCCAGAGGTTTTCCTGTGAACCTGTGAGTAAACACGTGCACGCTCTCTGCCCTCCCTCTTCACGCACACAGTGTGATTTCACATGCTCTTCGTACCTTGGAGGTTGTTCCACACCAAACCCCCAAACTACTGGTTCTTTTTACAGCTGCTTAGTTTGCCATCCTGTGGATGTGCCTTTAACTAGGTCTCTAGTGAAGTGACGGACACTTAGATACTGTACTTTACAAAACAAAAAGTTACTGTGAGCAATTTCGAACATAAGTCACATTGCCTATGTGGGAGTATTTCTGTGTAATGAATCCCTAGAAGTGAAGTCATTCGGTCAAAGTGAGGGAGCATGTGTTATTTTGACAGACATTGTGAAATTCCCCTCCGGGGGAGGGGGCCGCTGACGCTCCCACAGCGGCGTCCGGCAGGCCGGCTCCCCACATCCTCGCCAACTCAGAGCGCTGCTGAAAGCTACCGGCTGCCAAACTGTCAGGCACAAATCAGCATCCAGCTGCAGTTTTAACTTGCATCTCTCTCTTTTTGATTTAATCTTTATCGTACTTTTTCATTGCCATTTAGTCCCCTTATAGTCCCTCCCCTCGACATCTCTCTTTTCTTTATTAAATACTTTTGCATTTTATTGTTGTTCGAGTACAGTTTTCTGCCTTTTCATTTCTCTTATTATGAGAAAAGATGAGCATCTTTTTATGTGTTTACCAGTCACTTGGGTTTCCTTTTCTTTGACCTGTCTGCTTTGTGTCCATTGCCATTGTTTAAAGCAGTTTGTCTTTTTCTTGTTCATTTCTAGGAACACTTTACCTATTAGGAAAATGGACTCTTCCTCTGTGCTATGGGGAGCAAATATCTTTCCCCAGTTTGTCATTTTTCCAATCTGCCTCCCTTATAAATAAAAACTCTTCTGCAGTACGGCACGCACAGCGAAGGGTCAAATCTTCGCCACTCGAGCCCCCGCCACCTGTCACTTATCACTGTTCATCTCACTGGGGCTTTCGCCGTGGGAACTTTTTAAGTTTTACATGGTTGAACCGTGAACTTACATGGTTGAGTTTATCAGTCTAGGTTTTATGTCACAGTTAGGCCTTGTCTACTCTGAGATTAAAAAAATTCTGACATGGCATATTTTAATATTGTTGCTATTTATTGTTTTCACTTAGATCTTTAATGTAATGTATCCTAGTGTAAGGTGTGAGGTATAGAGTAGCCTTTTTTAAAAATATATATTTTATTTAGCCCTGGCTGGTGTGGCTCAGTGGATTGAGTGCCAGCCCTTGAACCAGGGGGTCGCCTGTTTGATTCCTGGTCGGGGAGCATGCCTGGGTTTCAGGCCTGGTCTTGGGGGGGCACATGTGGGAGACAGCCACACGTTGATGTTTCTCTCCCTCTCTTTCTCCCTCCCTTCCCTCTCTCTAAAAATAATAAAATATATTTTAAGTTTTGAAAGATTTTATTTATTTATCTTTAGATGGGGGAGGGAAACGTCAATGCGTGGCCACCTCCTGCATGTCCCCTACTGGGGACCGAGTCCACAGCCCAGGCATGCACCCTGACTGGGAATCAAACCAGCAACCCTTTGGTTCACAGCCCACACTCAATCCACTGAGCTATACCAGCTAGGGCCTATTTAAAGCCATTTTTAATCCTTCCTCTGGTGCTGTTATTAGAAAGGATTGTTGGTTCTGCTGTGGTGGAGGGAACTGAGACTTGGACCCAGCACTGGGTGAGTGGTGGCACTAACTCAGAAATGGGCCTTGCCTGTTCCTGAGCAGCGTACACACGCAGGCCCGGCCACCTCAACAGTCAGATTCTCCCGGGTTCCCAGGGGAGGGGTGGGGGGCCTCCTCTCCCTCCCTCTGCCCCAGCCCAGCGCTGTGGCTGATCCTCAGAGAGGAAATGTCACAGGGCCTCAGCGTGTGGGGTGTGGGAGGAGGCTTCACCAGGTGCTGCAGCAGCACCTCTCGTGTGAAAAGACCTTGTGGGTTGAGGGACCTGAAATTTCAGCAGCTCAATCCCTCCTTAAAGGACCTGCTGAGGTGCTGAAGGGAGCACAGGTCTCCAAAGAGGAGAGAAGCTTGCTCTGGGCAGCCCCAGGCCCCTCCAAAGAGAGGTCCCCGCCAACCATCACTCACCAGCTGTGTGACCTGAGGTGAAACCTCAGGCGCTCTCTGAGCCTCAGTGTCCTCAGCTGTCAAACGGGCCAGATGCAGCTGGACTAGGGAGAGGGCATGTGTGCGCACAGCAGGACAGCGAGGAGGGGTGGTTTGTGGCAGCCCGTTGCTGCGAGACACCAAACACAGTGTTCTGTTTCCTACCAGCCCCCACAGGAGCAGCTGGAAGTGGAGCCAGAGAGCCCAAACTGCCAGTTCAAAGGACTGTGCCAGGTGTGAGATAGAAGAGACCTGGGAGGGGAGGCCAAGAGGGAGGACAGGGCTTCTCCTACCAGCAAGAGAGAAAAGGTAAGAGAGCTGGAGAGGCGATGGCGAGGGAGAGTGTGAGATGCTGAGCGGGTGGAGGTTTTCCTCCCTACCTCTCCATGGGGCCAGTCCAGGCAAGGACGGGGTGGTGGGGAGGGCGGAGAGCAGGGAAGGAAACACAGGGAAAAAGGTCCCTGAAGAGCGTGGGGTCTTTGAGGGAAAGAGAAACCAACAGCCTCCCCAGCTGGGTTTGCTCAGCCAGGTCCTTACAGAGTTATGCCGCCAGACTCGGTGAATGAAAATTCAGTGGGCAATATTTGGGACATACTTATCCTGAAACGTTATTTGTTGGTTATCTGAAACTTCACTGCGAGTCCCGTGTTTTACTCTGCAAGCTTCCCCACTGGTTGGGTGTGAAGGGGACAGTGCAGAGAGGGAATGGGAGGACATTTCTGGGGGAAGCTGGGAAGGGTATCTCATGACCCTTGCATGGTGAAGAGGCCTTCTAGAAGTTTCTGAGGCTCCCGTGGGGACACTGAAAGGTAGCTGGGAGGAATGGCTAGTGTGCTTGCCAACGTGGAGGCTCACTTTTCTCAGGGGTGATTCGACCTTGTAACTGGAGGCTGGCGCCCAACCAGGCTTCGAGCAGGAGACCCGAGAAACCTCAGCAGCAGCAAACCCAAAGAGGAAAGCCTTGAAGCTGCAGGGGAAACCACAGCGCCTGCTCACCGTGCACCCCCACCACCAGGACAGGCCGTGCGGGGAGTGGGAGGCGGGGGACCAAAGCATCAGCCAGCATAGCTTGGTCCAAACCTGCTTTCCCTGCCCCCCCACCCCACCGTCACCCAGTCACCTTAGCCGGTTCCTTCCCACCCCTCACAGACCCTTCCGGCCTTCTCAGAGGTAAGTGGTGGGGGAGGAACACCATGACCGCGGTCGCAGACTGGCTGGGGCTCAGAGTCCACCCCATGACTGAAAAATCACCAGTGTGGACTGGATTTCCCTGAACACGTCTTGATTATTTTGTCAGAGGCAGCGCGGGGATGGGATGGGGGACCATCAAGAAAATTATGTTTGGTTGGGAAATAAAGCTGTACCATTTTCTTCCATTCCTGGGTCCTGTGGACCAACCATCCTACTCACTCCAGGCCCAGAGTGCCTGGCGTGACGCATGACACCTGGGTCCCAGACGCTGGAGCAGGAGGCCCAGTTGCAAGCAGGACCTTGAGGACAGTTGGCACAGCCAGGGCATGACATGAAGAAGGGGGTATCTGGAGAAGTGCTCCTAGTGGTGTGGACCCTGAGGGCATCTGGCCAGGAGGTGAGAGCCAGCCAGACGTGGACGAAAACTTGGACACTTGAAGGGGACACACCTGTGTGGCTCTGACTGTGGGCCAGCCCTGTCTTCAGTGCTTCACAGATGGCGATCCGGTTAATCCTCATCACAGCCCACAGAGGGGGTGCTCTTGTTGTCCCCACTTGGCCAAGAGCGCACTGAGGTGCAGAGTTTGACTTGCCCAAGCTGACACATCCAGGAAGGGTCAGCTCCATCTGGGCTGAGCCCAGGGTGGAGGAGGAAGGAACTCTTCTCTACCAGCAAGGTTCTTTCGGCTGGTCCGATCGCCAAGTAGACAAGAGGCACCAAGTAGACAAGAGCAGATGAACAGGGGAAAGTCACCAAACTCAGGACGTGCCTATGTGTGGGGACCTCAGGCACACAGGAGAGTCAGAGACCCCGCACGCAGGAGAGGCCCACAGACAGAACGGGAACAGCGGTGGCACACACGGCTCTCTGAGGCGAGCACGGGGTGGGGAGGGGCCTTGGGGGCCCAGAGGGCCACTGCAGGGTAGGAAGCGCAGGTGTTCCGGGATTCGTAGTTTGCCCCAAGGGGTTACCTCTGATAGTCTCTTATTAGGAGCAAGCCCCCAGTACAAGTTCTTCTAGGTAGTTAAGGAAGGGGCAGAAGTTTCTCTTGAGCCTGGAGCTAAATTGCCTTTAGCTCAAAATGATCTGAATGCTGTGGAGGCGCAGTTTGGGGGAACTCGTTCCAGACCTTCTCTCCTGATCCTGCACTGAGCCCTGGGCCCCAGCTCTCAGCTTCCATCCCCCGCCAGTGCTGGACCCTGGGCCTGCGCCGTTGAGGCAGTAACCAGAGGAGGCCCTGTGTGGGGAGGCAGGGCGCCGTTCCTCCCGCAGAGCCCTTAGTCCAGCAGGGAGAGACATCCGAGGCAGTGGCAGCCCAGCGTGCTCAGGTCAGTGCTCTCGGGGGGAGCCGTTAGCGACATTTCCTGGGAGCCAGGCTCTGTGACAAGGACATTGCCTAATATATTTCTTCATACTCGAAACAACCCCGTGGTGGGGTGGTGAACACACAATACAATATACAGATGATGAATTATAGAATTGTACACCTGAAACCTATGTAATTTTATTAACGAATGCCATCACCCCAATAAATTCTATGAAAAAAATTATATACTTAAAAAAAAAACCCCAGGAAATATCACTGGCCCTATTTTGTAGATGAGTAAACTGAGGCTTTGAGAGACTTGGTAATTTGCCCAAGGTCACAGCAAGCAAGTGGCAAGTTTGGGATTCACTAGGGGATGTGTGGGGCTGCAGGGGTACACACCCCGGAAGGCTTCCCAGAGGAGGTGCTGCTGGCCCTGAGTTGTATACAGGTGTGGGGATTGGTCCAGTGGCGAGAAGGAGGGTGTTTGGAACAAAGGAAAGTGCTGAAAAGAGCTGGTGCCTCCCCCAGAAGGCGGCCCCTGCTCCCCAGACTCAGCGGCTCTGGCTGGGCTGGGCTGGACAAGGCCCAGGGCAGGGACCCCTCCCTGCCGGGGAAACACATCATGGAGCTGGGAGGGCTGGGGGATCCAGCGGGATCAGGAGGCAGGATCCCTCGTGAGTCTGTGTGCGGCAGGCTAGTAAGTCAGGACAGGTGGGGTAGGATTGAGATAGTTAAATGGCCAAGCAGTTTACAGCCATCTAGTAAATCACAAAATCCTGCCTTCCCTAACCAAGGACACTTAAGGGTACATGGTTTACAGTTCTCCCTCCCAACCAGAGGGTAAATAGCTTAAATGACCCTGTTCAGGGAGCTGGACTACAGAAGCCCATTAGGGCCATTTGCCAACCATACCCAAGGACAGAAGAAGTTAAGGGAATAAAGTTGATGAATATTCCATTGAGATCTTCCACTAAGACCGCCCCTAAACTCCCAGCCTTTAAAACCCTCCAGACAAAGAACCCAGAGCTTGCTCTCCCTCCTGGGCCTTTTCCTTCTTCCTCTTCGGCCCCCGCAGGCGTGCATCTCCTAAACTCTGACGGTTCCCACGACACCAGAAACCAGGGGAGCAGTGGGCAGCAGCAGCTCATCTCAGCCACCTCCCCCCATCCCCCGAACCTGTCCCCAAGGCCCCCCTTCTCTGACTTTCAGTGACCCGACAGCGGTCCCGCCTCAGCTCACTCCTTTCCCACAACAGTTCTGGACAGCCAGTGCGGAGCATGGCCCAGGCTCCCCTGTTGCTGCATCTACCCTCAGCCCTTCCTTGTTTCAGTGCCCAGCTTTAATACACATACCCTCATAGTCCCCTGGACTCGTCTTTCTGAAATCTTTCCTGCATGAAGTCGAGAACCCACCCACTACCGGCAGGCCCGAGGCCGACCTGCTCCCTGCGGTCAGTCCCTTTTCGGTAGCACGTGCATGATTCGGCCCACAGATGTGGGAGCTGGACCCTCCTCTGTCCCTTGCTGGCTCTGTGAACGCCCCCTTTGTGCTTCAGTTGCCTCATCTGTAAGATAGGGACCATGGTACCTAATGGGCTTTTATGAGGATTAAATGCGTTAATAGATACAAAAAGCTTAGAGCAGGGCCTGGCTAAAGTAAGCACTGTAGAAACTTGCTGTGTTTGCCCAGCAAGTTCACTGCTTTCACTCGGGTAGAGGGAAGCCAATGGTGGTTATAGGTCCTGGTGCCCCCAGCCATCCTGCCCCACCACCAAGCTTCCCGCACCACACAGGGGCCTGAGCCCGTGGTGGAGGGGAGGGGGTGGAGGGAGGGGGTTGGCACGGGCAGCTCTGGCCAGGGATTTGGAGGCTCCCAGCACCTGGGGGAGGGGTGGGAACCAAGAGAAGTGGTGACTAAGACAGGAACTCAAAATGCACTCACATAGAGAACTCCCCCAGGAGACGGGCTCTTTCACTCTGGCTCTGGTGAGTGACTCATGCGGGGGCAGGTAGGAAAGGTGCCAGGGCACAAGGGGTGATGCATGTTCCTCCGGAGAAGTTGGGGGCGCCGCGGGCTGTGGAGGGCTGGAGGCTCTCTCGGAGCCTGGGCGTGGTGGGGCGGTGGGGGAATAGAGGCTGTGACTGGCAGGCCTGGAGTCGGAGAGAGCGGGGTTTGGACTCCAGCACTGTCCTGTAGCTGTGTAGCTTTGGGCAAGGAACTTTCCCTCTCTGGTCCTCTGTTGCCCACCTATAATATCAGGCTATTTAAATCCACCTCCCAGCACTAAACCCTTCCTGTCAAGCTTATCAGAGCTTGGTGACTCCCCACTTCAAAGACCTGCCGTGGCTCCCACTTCCCGGTATGGCAAAGGGCAGCCTTCTCTGTCAGTGGTTAGGTTGGGGCCACAAGGATGCGGTGCACTCATGGATGGCCTGCAGACACTGCAGCCTTTATCTCACTAGGCCTTGCACCGATCTGCTGTGGAGCTGAGAAACCAACCCCACAAAGGTGCCCGCATCATCCAGCACGGAGGTGGGTTTCCAGCCCTCACTGCCCTTCTCCCTCGTGCAAGTGGCTTTACCCAGTCAAAAAAAACCAAACCAAAACAAAACAAAACGCGGGACTGTAATTGTGGGTGCATTGTAATTACAAAGAAAACAGAAGAGGGAAGAAGAGCAAACCACAAATCTCACTGCAGAGTCTCACTTCCACCCAGGTAACCTGCCCAACAGCCCGGCCGCTCCGAACCTGCTGAGGAAAAGGCAGTGCCTGCCGTCCTCTCAGACGACCTGCGCCTTGGTGCCCTGGACCAGGGGGTTATGAACGCACCTTAACTTAGCTCTCGGATCTTCGTTCTGTTTCCTAACTTATGTTTATGTTACACTTCTTCTTTGTATGTGTAAAGCAATTTCAAAGGTAAATTTAGCTAATCTTCAGATAGTTTAAGTTGAGAAAAATAAAGGTAACTCCTATGTTACTTAAACTATGCTATGTTATAGAAAAAAATAGGAACACTCTAACTTATTTTATAAAGGCAGCATCACCTTAATAGAACAAACCTAACAAACATAGTAAACCCAACAAACAAATACAAGAACAAAAACAAAACACAAGCCAATAAATCAAACATTCTAAATAAAATGCTAAGCAATAAAATACAATTTCACACCAAAAAAAATAACCAACTTTGCCCTGGCTGGGGTGCCAGTTGGTTGGAGTGTTGTCCCTACACACCAGAGGGTTTCGGGTCCGTCCCTGGTCGGGGGGGCACGCAGGGAGGCAGCCAACGTGTCTCTCTCTCTCTCTCTCTCTCTCTCTCTCTCTCTCCCCCTCTCTCTCTCAAATCAATAAACATGTCCTCGAGTGAGGATTAAAAAAAAGAATAACAAACTTGGAGCAAGTAGAGCTTACTTCGAAAATGCAAGACAGGTTCAATATCAGGTAATTGAGCAACATAATTCTTTTTTTTTTTTGTTTATCCTCACCCGAGGACATGCTCACCAATTTTAGAGATAGAGGAAGGGAGGGAGAGAAACATTGATGTCAGAGAGAAACATCGGCTGCCTTTCCCACGCACCCTGACAGGGGACTGAACCCTTAACCTAGGCATGTGCCCTGACCTGGAATTGAACCCGTGACCCTTTGTCCATAGGACAACACCCCAACCAACTGAGCCACACTGGCCAGGCCTCAACATAATTCTCTACCTCACACTAACGGACAGCACACTGTGACCACATTAACTGACATGGGAAAGTCACTCGAAAAAATTCAGTAGCTCTTTCTAAAAAATGAATAAAAAAGAAAGGACTAAACTACTTAAGTATGGTAAAGTTTCTTTGCCAAAACTCATCAGCAAGCATCATTCTGAATACTAAAACCATTCCCCCTTAGGATCAAAACAAAACAGTGTTTGGAAGGCTCTATTTAAAAAAATTAAATGCTTACTATTGAAAAAAGAAGAGAGAAGATCAACTTGATGTTGTAAGGAATCATTGGCTAGAAATGGGAAAAAGGAAACGGCGCATTCACATCGCGTCACTGGGGGTAAATGCAGCAGGGGGTGCAGGGCCTCTGTGAAGAAAAAACGTGTTGAAGGACAAAGAGAAGGAGCTGACGTCAGAAAGTGGGGCGTGCATGTCCCCACATGCAAGTCCAATTAAAATGCGGCTTTTTCAAAGTTAGATAACACTTTACTATTTATTTATTTATTTATCTATTTATCTATTTATTGCATTGTCTCACCCTGTATTTAATTTCACAGGGAAGATATCAAAAGCCTGTTATCTGGACAATTAAATAGCCCAGAGATGGACCCCGTCATCCATGGGAACGTAAACCATGACAAAAACGGGGCTTCAGTTGAGTCAGCAGAGGACACGTTACTCAGCCATGGGTGCAGCACAATTGGCTGTCATTTGGAAAAAATTAAGTCATAAAATTGGATCAGTACCTCACACCATGGGCAGAAGCAAATTACAGATGAATTAAAGGCTCAATAATAGTCTAAGAAGAAAACTCAGGAAACTATGCTTACAATCTAGGGACTGGGGAAAAAATTTAAGCCAGGAACAGAAGTCCTGAGGCCACCAAAATTCTTTTAGATGCATCTGTGCTAAAACTGGGGGCCAGCCCTAGCTGGGCAGCTCAGTTGGTTGGAGAGCCCTTCCGCGTCCACCAGAAAGGTCACAAGTTCGATCCCTGTTTGGACGCAAACAAGAGGCAGCCTATCAATGTTTTTCTCTCACATTGATGTTCCTCTTTCTGTATCTCTCAAATCAGTAGACATATTGTTCGGTGAGGATTAATAAAAACACAAACAAGTAAATATTTTTTAAAAGTTGGAGGAAAAAATTAGGAAGATACCCTTAGCAAAGTGAAAGGATGATTTGTATTTGCAAACTCGGGCCCAGCCCGGGCTGTGCAAACACTTCGTATAGGTCCACAGCAAAAGGACAAACAGCAAGAAGATTACTGGCTGTGGGCTCAACAGACAGTTCGCAGAGGAGCAAGTCCAGACGGCAGCCGCGTACGCTGAGGACGCTCGACTTCACCAGCAAGTGGGAGAGGACACACGCAAGTCCCCGTGAGCCAGTGTTGTGCCCAGCAAGTGGGCAAAGACGGAAGAGCTGTAGAGGTTTGGGAGATGCACTCTTTCCTGTACTGCCGATGGAAATGCAAACTGCTAACGGTCCTTTAGGAAAGCAATCTAGAATTATTTCATACATTTTTTGCAAGAGCTCCAAAAATTTACTTCTTATACATCCTTTATTGGTGCTTCACCAAAATAAGGGAGAAAACCAAGTAGAAGGAATATAATTTGATACTGGAATAGGAATGCCAATATTAAAAAGAGGGGGAGGCATAGCCAAGTTTGTCTTCCCAATTAAAACAGCTGTGGAAGACCAACTTATAAAGAGAAAAGAGATGACATTTAATTGGAAAGCAAAGCACCTAATAGTGAGTGGTAGACACATTTCTCAATTAAAAATCTGACAAGAACTCACAAAAATAAAATAGCATCTCCATCCCCAAAATAAAAATAAATAAAAACTAAACAATAAAAAGGGGGGAAGGGATTCCTCGGGGAAACGATGGGATGAGAAAGACCCCGGTGGGGCCTGTGCAGCAGACTGGGGAGCTCGGACCCCCTGGAGCCAGGCCGGAGCGCTAGCAGAAGTTTCCTTAAGGTTAAATTTGTAAGCCGGTCATTTCAACTGGACGTCTTGAGAAACAATTTAGAAAGCTGGTGTTGAGTTCAGAGTTAAATTAATAATAAGCACCTAGATTTTTCTGGGCAGTGAAACAAAGACTAACTCAGGAAAAGTAAAAGCAGAAGGGAAACCGTAATTTACAATGCGGCTCAACTCCGAGTAGAGTTGGAGTCATTATAGCAATCACTGAGATTCCTGGATGGACAGATGAATGTTTCTCATCAAATTTAGGAAGTTTTCAGCCACTACCTTTCATTTTATTCTGCCTTAATATTTTTTTACAATAAATAGTTATTTAATTTTGGAGAGTGGGAAGGAGAGAGGGAGAGAAACATCAGTCAGTTACCTCTCATACCCACACTCACCAGGGCCGGAACCCACAGCCGAGGTACGTGCGCTGAGCGGAAACCCAGCCGATGGCCCTTTGCCCTGCAGGACGACAACCAACCAGCTGAGCCACACCAGCCAGGGCTCTGCCCCACGAGATTTTTAAAGCATTATTACTGTAGCAGATTTCAGCCGCAAAGACTGGGAACGAAGTGCGTGTCCACCCGAGAGGAGGGAGTTGAATGAGCAGTGAAGCAACCACGCCTCGGAATACCGTGGGGCCGCGAGACAGAACGAGGTGGTCTGTCCCACTGGCCGTGGCAGATTCCACCAAGTGTTCCTAAGTGAAGAGAGTAAAACAAGATTTGCTTTCTTCAGAGAAGAAAGTGTGACTAATTCCAGCTTTGTAAAACAAAAAGCAATCCCATTCCTAGCATACATGTGCTTGGGTGTGGTGGAGATGGCATGTTCATTGTTGGCTTTGGTTACTGGAGGGAGGGATGGAGTGGAGAAGGGACAAGGGTGGGAGGCAAGCCCAGAGAAGAGAAAAGACTGACCATCACAAACAGTAGCTCAGCGGATTGAGCACTGGCCTGTGAACCAAAGATCATTGGTTCGATTCCCAGTCAGGGCACACGCCTGGGTTGTGGGACAGATCCCCACTTGGGGGCCTGCGAGAGGCAGATCAATGTTTCTCTCTCACATCGATGTTTCTCTCCCTTTCTTTCTCCCCCTTTCTTTCTCCCTCCCTTCCCCTCTCTAAAAGTAAATAAAATCTTTAAAAAGAATGCATAACGTGCCCCCCCCCCAAAAAAAAACAATGCAAAAAAACAGCGCCACAGTGCCAGTGCCCCGACCCCGCTGACGGGCAGCTCTGTGTCTGCCCTGGGCCTCACCCCACGAAGGTGCACCTGAAGGGCTGTTGCCACTGCCGCACCAAATGGCAGTGGGGCTTAAGGTGATTTCACTCTCTTACAATTTTACAAATTACCTTAATTCTTTATAACGCATGTGGATCATGGGTGTCCTCAGAGAAGTCAATTGAGTGAAAAAGAAAAGAAAACCCATGAAATCCTGGGAGGGCAGGTTTCCGTGGCCTTGGACCTCCAGAGCCAGGGTCTGTGTGTACTTGGGAGAGGTCCAGAGTGTGAGAGACACGCCCTTGCAGTTTAATGCCTTTGCGTTCGCAGGGGGCCAGGCGTGGTCTCAGGGACTGTGGGAACACTCGTCACCCGCACAACCCAGCGGGCTCAGCAGGGCTGCACGCAAGAAGCGGCTGAGGCTCCAGGAATCTGATTTAATTTGTCTGTGTGGTGCCTCAGCAGCTGTGTTGTTACCTGTAAACGATTATGAGTTTTTACTTTCACACAGCTTTTGGGAACCAAAGAATTCATGTTTATTCAGAACAGTCAGCACATGAAGAGGTTTCTGGTTTGCAACTCGATAATTACACTTCCCTGATGCAGGCATTAGTGGCTTCCTGGTGCTAGGCCAGGAACCACTTTCTGTGTCATCCGCTGAGCCAAACTTCAAAGGGAAAACATCTCTTTCTTAAAAAAATTTTTTTAAAGATTTTTATTTATTTATCTTTAGAGGGGAAGGTTAGGAGAGAGGGAGAGGGAGAGAAATATCAATGTATGGTTGCCTCTCATGTGTCCCCCACTGGGACCTGGCCTGCAACCCAGGCATGTGCCCTGACTGGGAATCAAACTGCGCTTCTTTGGTTCGAAGGCCCGCGCTCAATCCACTGAGCTATACCAGCCAGGGTGGGAAAACATCTCTTTTAAAACTATAAGTTACAAAACAATCAGATCATGTCACACCCTGCTTAAAACCTTCACGGGCTTCCTTGCCGCACTCAGGACAGAATCCAAGACCCTTAAGGAACCCAGAGGGGCTGATAAGAGCTGGCTGGCCTCGTCCTATCACTGAAGCACGGATCTGCTATCTGTGCACCCCCCCCATTTTTATTTTTAAAATATTTAAACATAGAAGAGCTGAAAGAGTGTCCTAATGATCACTTGGGTAGCCATCACCTGATTCGGTAATTTTACCATAACTTTGCCATTTTGCCATAATTGTGTGTATTTTACTGAGACATTTCAAACTATATTTTATTGATTATGTTATTGCAGTTGTCCCATTTTTTCTCCCCTTTATCCCTCTCCACCCTGCACCCCGACTCCCACCAGCATCCCACCCTTTAGTTCATGTTCATGGGTCATACATATAAGTTCTTCGGCTTCTCCATTTCCCATACCATTCTTAACCTCCCCCATGTCTATTTTCTACCTAACATTTGTGTTTCTTATTCCCTGATTCTTCCCTGTACTTTTCCATTCTCCCCTCTCCCACTCCCCACTGATAACCCTCCATGTGATCTCCATTTCTCTGATTCTGTTCCTGTTCTATTGTTTGCTTAGTTTGTTTTTTTGGTTCAGTTGTTGATGTGAATTTGTAGTCATTTTACTGTTCATAGTTTTGATCTTATTCTTTTTCTTACGTAAGTCCCTTTAACATTCCATATAATAAGGGCTTGTTGATGATGAGCTCCTTTAACTTGACCTTATCTGGGAAGCACTTTATTTGCCCTTCCATTCTAAATGATAGCTTTGCTGGATAGAGTAATCTTGAATATAGGTCTTTGCCTTTCATGACTTTGAATACGTCTTTCCAGCCTCTTCTTGTCTGTAAGAGTTCTTTTGAGAAATCAGCTGATGGTCTTATAGGAACTCCTTTGTAGGTAACTCCTTTTCTCTTGCTGCTTTTAAGATTCTCTCCTTATCTTTAATTTTGGGAAATTTAATTATGATGTGCCTTGGTGTGTTCCTCCTTGGGTCCAACTTCTTTGGGACTCTCTGAGCTTCCTGGACTTGCATGTCTATCTCCTCACCAGATTGGGGAAGTTCTCCTTCATTATTTTTTTCAAATAAATTTTCAATTTCTTACTCTTCCTCTTCTCCTTCTGGCTCCCCTATGATTCAGGTGATGGAACATTTAAAGTTGTCCCAGAGGTTCCTAAGCCTCTTCTCCTTTTTTTTGAATTCTTGTTTCTTCATTCTGTTCTGGTTGAATGTTTATTTCTTCCTTCTGTTCCAATCATTGATTTGAGTCCCAGTTTCCTTCCCTTCACTGTTGTTTCCCTGTATATTTGTCTTTATTTCACTTTGTATAGCCTTCACTTCTTCCTTTATTTTGCGGCTGTACTCAATCATTTCTGTGATCATCCTGATTACCAGTGTTTTGAATTCTTCATCTCATAGGTTGGCCATTTTCTCATTGCTTAGGTCTTTTTCTGGAGTTTTGATCGTTCTTTCATTTGGGCCATATTTCTTTGTCTTGGCGCACCTGTTATGTTGTAAGGAGTGGAGTGTTAGGTATTCACTAGGGCGGGGCAACCCACTTCGCTGTGTTGTTGTGCCAGTTGCTCAGCTCTCTGCCAGCTTTCAGTCACTCCCCTCACCATCCACAAGTGGACTGGGCCCTTCTGGAGCTGATTCCTGGGTGGGTGGACTTGTGAACATTCTAGAACCCCGTGGCCCCCTCCAACAGACTCTCCTGTGAAACTGGGAGTTTCTCACACTGCTGCAACCCTCACAGGTTTTTATAGCCAGGGGTTTTGAAGCTTTAGTTTCCTGTGTTGGAACCCTGGGTTGTATGGTCTGTCTTGCTCCCCAATTGTTCCTCGCAGTTTACCTGCACACAAATGTGGGACCGCCTGATATGCCCCCTGCCACCTTGCTGCACCTCCTCTCTGCCCTAGCTGCCCATCTCCACCCCTCCTACTGGTCTGGATGAATGTTTCTTCTTTAACTTTTTGGTTATCAGACTTCCACACAGTTCAATTTACTGGCAGCTCTGTCTGTTTTTTTGTTTTTAAATTGGTTATTGTCCTTTTTTTGGTTGTGTGAGGAAGCAAAGGGTATCTACCTATGCCTCCATCTTGGTTGGAAGTTATTTTTCTAAAACATTTTAAAGTTAGTTGCAGCCCTGGCTTATGTGGTTCAGTGGATTGAGTGCCAGCCTGTGAACTAAAGGGTCAGTAGTTCGATTTCCAGTCGGGACACGTGCTTGGGTTGTGGGACAGGTCCCAGGTGGGGGCATGTGGGAGGCAGATCAATGTGGCAGATCAATGTTTCTCTCTCGCATTGATGTTTCTCTTCCTCTCTTTCTCCCTCCCTTCCCCTCTCTCTATAAATAAATAAATAAAATCTTAAAAAAATAAAGTTAGTTGTAGATATCATGACACTTAAAGCCTAAATACTTCAGCGTGAATCTACTAAAAATAAGTACATCTTCACCCATAGCCATATGCCATCAACATACCCAAGAAAATTAACAGTAGTTCTCTATTATCTCCTAAAATGTAGAGTCCACATTAAAATGAACCCATTTCTTCCCAAAATGCATTTTATAGATCTTTATTTTTCAAATCGGGACCCAGTCATGTTTGTGCACAGCAGTTGGTGGTGACGTCTCAGTCTCTAGTGGTGTTGGACAGTGACTCACAGTGCGGTGTGGGCCCAGCCACACCTGCAACCTGTTAGAAATGCAACTTCTGTCCGACTCTGGACCGCCTGACTTAAAACTCTGGGGCGGGGCCCAGGAATCTGTGTTTTAACCCGCCAGCTGATTCTGATTGCCACTCAAGGTTGAGAAGCACTGTATGGCCCCACCTTTTCTTTCTCTCATGATGTTGACTTGGTGCCTTGTGGAATACCCCATATTCTGGGCTTGCCACACTCTTTCCACATAGTGTCATTTATCTTGTTTCCTACCCTTAAATGTTTAACAACCCTCCACATGGGCGATGCCAATGAGCAGCCAGGTTAAGAGCTTCAGTGACCTCAGTTCCAAGATCCTCATGGAGCCCCATGGTTAGATCCAGGGGTCTGGACCACACAGACACTATGGGTGAGTTGCTAAGAAAGAACCTCCTCCCCCCCCCCCCCCCGCCCCGCATTGCCACTGCAGGAAGGGAACAAGCACAGTGCCACCAAGGTCACTGAAGGGAAGTCACTCCAGATCGTTTGTCCCAGGGGCAGCAGTGGAACCAGATGGAAGCAGAGAAACTTGAACCATCTTTTGAGACTGAAAGGAGATGAGGGACTTGGGAGCCACAGAGGGAATGGCTGCAGACATCAGGTCTGAATCCTTCCAGGATGGCAGGACCAAGATACGGACCTGTGGCCCTCATATTTCAGGGACCCACGCCTCCCCTCAGTTTTCTGGTATCTCATAAGATCCAGAACTTTTGCAAGTTATACATTTTTATGCATTTTAAAATACAATAGGCAGTGCTGGCTGGTGTGGCTCAGTGGGTTGAGCACTGGCCTATGAACCAAAAAGTCGCCAGTTCGATTCCCAGTCACAGCACACGCCTGGGTTGTGGGCCAGGTCCCCAGGAGGCATGTGAGAAGCAACTGATCGATGTAGCTCTCATACATTGATGTTTCTCCCCCTCTCTTTCTCCCTTGCTTCCCCTCTCTCTAAAAGTAAATAAATAAAACCTTTAAAATAAACTAGCCAGGTTGGCCTCCAAAGAGGTAAGTGCAACTCTGTGAAAAACAATTTGGCAACATTTTCCAAGAACCATAAAAATGTTCATGCCAACTGACCTGCCTAGAAATTGCACCTCTGGTCCTGGCCGGGTAGTTCAGTTGAGCATCGTCCCAATACGCCAAAGTGGCAGGTTAGCTCCCCAGTTAGGGCGCACATACAAGAACCAACCAATGAATGCATGGATGAATGGAAGGAGAAATCAGTGTTTCGCTCTCTCTCGACCCCCTTCCTCTCTCTCTAAAATCAATAAATAAAATTAAAAAAAGAAATTGTACTTCTGGGAATGTATCCTAAGGAGCTACTTCAAAGAAAGGCAAAATTATGAAGAAATCACTGCACTGTAGGTTTTTGATAATAGTGAAAAATTAGAAGTAACTCAGGTAACTAACAGCAGGAAGATGGTTAAGTAAGTTAGGGTGACACCCACTCAGGGGGGGCACTGCGAGGCCAGTTCAATGATGACTGATTACGAGGCAGCCTTCACAGCCAGTTAGACAGTGTTTATGAGACATTAAGGGAAAAACAAAGAAGGCACAAAATGGTAACCATGTGTCTTAGGTTCCTTTTGGTTGTGACAGAAAATCACTCCTAATTAGTTGGAGGCAAAAAATAGATATATTGTGAGGGCCCAGAATATATCATGAAATCCAAGTATAGGAAGCCAGGACTCATGTGGGTAGGAATATAAAACTGAAACCAGAAAAAAACCCCAGCATTTGGGCTGCTTGTCACCATGAGACCCAATAAGCAGAGACAGGGATTGAATCTTTGTTGGTGCTTTATTCAGATGGCCAGAAATCTGAGAAGGTGGTGAGTTTGTACCCTAACAGATCATCTTACATTCCATTTTAAAATGGCCCTTTTTTTACCTGGCTGGTATAGCTCAGTAGATTGAGCGTGGGCTACAAACTAAAGGGTTGCCAGTTCGATTCCTAGTCAGGGCACATGCCTGGGTTGCAGGCCAGGTCCCCAGTGCGGGCTGTGCATGAGGGGCAACCACACATTGATGCTTCTCTCCCTCTCTTTCTCCTTCCTTTCCCCTCTGTCTAAAAATAAAATAAATATAATCTTTTTTTAATAAAGAGAACAAAGTATAGGTAAGGGGTTTGGAAGTCAGAGAAAAGTTATATGGATTTAAAAAAAAAACGGCAACATTCTCACTCTGGGAAGTGGTCTTTATCTGTGTCCTGGGTGGTGGGCATCTCCCCCTGGAGCACAGAGGCTCAGGTACCATCTTGATTGCTTGAGTCCTTCTGGGGCACAAAGGTGGGACTGCTTATGGTCTCCTGGAGTCGGGGTGGGTCATACCTTCAGTTCCTGGAACAACAGCTTTACCCGCATTGATCACTAAGCTTATTAGCTATTATTTAAACTAAAATTTTCCAACTCTTGAGTCCCCTATCAAAACCAGAAAATTGGTAGGTACCCAGCCAGTTATCTTCATTGCCTCTTGCCTTTCCTCTCAGCTTTTCTCTTGCAGTCCTACTGTGCTAGAGAAATACAGTTTCTACCCTGGCTGATGTGGCTCAGTGGTTGAGTGCTGGCCTTTGAACGAAAGGGTTGCTGGTTCAATTCCCAGTCAGGGCACATGCCTGGGTTGTGGGCCAGGTCCCCAGTAGGGGCTGTGCGAGAGGCAATCACACATTGATGTTTCTCTCTCTCTTTCTGCCTCCCTTGCCCTCTCTCTAAAAATAAATGAATAAAATCTTAAAAAAATATATATGGTTCCATTTTTTTCTTGGGCACAGAGTTCCTTGCAGTTGGTGTGGTCATACGACTAGTGCCTGCCAGTGGAATGTGAATGGAGGGTGTGTCTCACTTCTGGGACTAGGATGCTTAAGAAAGTGACTCTATCTCCTTCTTTCTGTATTTTTTGCCATCCTCTAGCTGAGCCCCAGAGGAGGCAGAGCCACAAGATAGGGGTCCTTGAATCACCACATCAGCTTCAGATACTTAGGTGAGGTCATAATAAACTTCTGTGATGTTAAGCCACAGAGATTTGGGGTTTATTTTTTTTTAGCAGTTAACATCAGTTTACTTAACACACTGATCTCCTCTACCTGCAACTTCTAAGTTCTTACACTTTTGTAATTTAAGCATTTATTGACTGGCTTCTCAGACTCAATTCTACATCTCTAAGACAGAGGCTCTAAGTAGACCAATGTGGACCAGCTCAAGACCACACCTAAAGAGATCAGCTATGGTGTGAACGTGGCAGTTAGTCCCTCTCCCTGTCATGCAAGGGTAGGACCATTCTTAAAAAATATATCTACTGCAATACTCTCCAGTTTCAAAAATACACGTGTGTGTGTGCATAAGGAATAAAGGAAAACAGGAGTTGGGTACAAAGGCAGCCATCTCGTGTCCCCGAGGAAGAAACGAACATATGATCCCACATCAATGGCAGAAGAGAGAGTAGGTTCCTCGTTGAAGCTGCATTCCAAACCTCTGATTGTATCACATCTGCTAACATCCCATCGACTACAGCAAACTTCATGTTTGATCCCAGATTCAAGAGAAGAGGCTGGCGACCCTGCCCATGGGGGTAGGGCACAGCAAAGTAATATAGCAAAGGGCACGGGTACGGGCATGAGTACAGGCAAGGGTGAAGAGTTGGAGCCACATCGTACATCTGCCACACACCGTTACTTGATTTCCCCAGGAGAACATTCCCTTTGTGTAAATTACTATGGGTGCGGCTCACCCAAGCTCAGGAGTGGAGAATGTGACAAAGCCTTAGCCAATCAGAGAACCATGTTGTCCTGATCATGGTGACTGTATCAGCCAGAGATACAGGACCCAATCAGGAACAACTAAACACAGTGTACAAAAAAAAAAAATTTCTGGCCAAGATGGAGGTGTAGGTGGACACACTGTGCCTCCTCGCACAGCCAAAATGAAGGGCAACAAAGATTTAGAAACAAGAAAACAATCAGAACTTATAGCAAATTGAACTGTATGGAAGTCCAACAACCATTCATCCAGACTGGTAAGAGGGGTGGAGTTGCAACAGGAAAAAGTGGAGGTTGGCGGACCCAAGTGCACAGGCAGCAGAGGCTGGCAGATCCCAGGCGTGCAGGTGGCAGCTAGCGGACCCTGCGCACGGGGTGGCAACAGTGCAGACCCAGTGAGGCCGTGCAAGGCGGCTGGCTGACCAGGTGGTCCCACATTCATGCACAGATAATCCAGGGGAAGGGGAAGTGGCGGAAGGGACTAGAATCTGAGAGAGAGCAGAGCAAGCACCATTGTTTCCTCTTGGACCCCGCCCCCACATACAGTGTCACTACCCAGAGACCGGGCTGCCCCATACTGGGGAACACCTAAGGCTCTGCCCCTCACTACATAACAGCCATGACCAGACCAACCCCCCCTCCCCCAAAATGGCTCAAACAGGAGAACAGATCAAAGCCCCAGAGCCAATTCCTCTAAGCAACAAGAGATAGCCAACCTATCAGATGCACAGTTCAAAGCCCTAGTGATAAGGATGCTCACAGAATTGGTTGATTTTGCTCACAAATTAGATAAACAAATAAAGGCTACAATAAGTGAAATGAAGGAAAACGCACAGGGAACCAATAGTGATGGGAGGAAAACTGGGACTCAAATCAATGGAGTGAACCAGAAGGAAGAAACTAACAACCAAACAGAAAACGAGGAAGAAACAAGAATTTGAAAAAATGAGGAGAGGCTTAGGAACCTCGGGGACATCTTTAAACGTCCTAACATCTGAATTATAGGGGTTCCAGAAGGGGAAGAGGAAGAGCAACAAGTGGAAAACTTAGTTGAACAAATAATAAAGGAGAACTTCCCCAATCTGGCAAAGGAAATAGACTTCCAGGAAGTCCAGGAAGCTCAGAGAGTCCCAAAGAAGTTGGACCCAAGGAGGAACACACCAAGGCACATCAGAATTACATTAGCCAAGATTCAAATGAAAGAGAGGATTCTAGAAGCAGCAAGGGATAAGGGGACAGTCACCTACAAAGGAGTTTCCATCAGACTGTCAGCTGATTTCTCAAAAGAGACCTTCCAGGCAAGAAGGGGCTGGAAAGAAGTATTCCAAGTCATGAAAGGTAAGGACCTACATCCAAGATTGCTCTATCCAGTGAAGCTGTCATTTAGAATGGAAGGGAAGATAAAGTGCTTCTCAGATAAGATCAAGTTCAAGGAGTTCATCATCACCAAGCCCTTATTGTATGAAATATTAAAGAGACTTATCTAAGAAAAAGAAGATAAAAAATAGGACAGTAAAAAGACAACAAACTCACAGTTATTAACAACCACACCTAAAACAAAAGCAAACTAAGCCAACAGCTAGAACAGGAACAGAACCACAGAAATGGAGATCACATGGAGGGTTAGCAACAGGGGAGTGGGAGGAGGAGGGGGGAGAAGGTACAGAGAATAAGTAGCATAGACGGTGGGTAGAAAATAGACATGAGGAGGGCAAGAATAGTGTGGGAAATGTAGAAGCTAAAGAACTTATGACACATGGACATGAACTAAAGGGGGAGGGAATGTGGGTGGGAGGGGGTGTGCAGGGTGGAGGGGAATGATGGGGGAGAAATGGGGCAACTGTAATAGCGTAACCAATAAAATATATTTAAAAAAACCACCCTGGCTGGCATAGCTCAGTGGATTGAGTGCGAGCTGCGAACCAAAGGGTCACAGGTTCAATTCCCAGTCAGGGCACATGCCTGGGTTTCAGGCCAGGCCCCTAGTGGGGGCAACGTGAGAGGCAACCACACATTGATGTTTTTCTCCCTCTTTCTCCCTCCCTTCCCCTCTTTAAAAATAAATAAATAAAATCTTTAAAAACAAAACAAAAAATAAACACAGTGTACACACCCACTGGGACAGGATGGCTGGGAAGGGGACTGTCACACTTTCCCGCTGGCCATCACTCTGAGAGGAGGCAAGTGGAGGTGGCTGGCAGCCATCCTGCACCATGAGGAGAGAGACAGAAGTCCAGGAATATGTCTACGCAGAGGACGCAGAGCAAAGGGAGATGGAAACCTGTCCCGGTGTTAAAGCTGAAGCCTCTGCATTAAGCTGCACCTGAATGAGGTTGGTTCTACTTCTGAACTTTTCCTTTTCAAATTAGTTTCAAACCAACCCGTCTGCATTGGGTTTTCTGTTATTTGGGACCCAGCGGGTCCTGATGAATACTCTGGTAATCTCAGCCTCAGAGATGAGAACCTCTGGTCTCTGAAGGGTTTGGTGGCTTCCAGGGACCAGGTGATCGTGTCAGTCAGGAGCTGCTGTTGGCAGGGCTTCAGAGATACTGGTGGCCCAGGGATCTCACAGACGAGGTTGCTCTAGGCACCTGTCAGAATACTGCTACTTACTAGCGACAGACACCACACTCGAGTGGGTCTAGGATGTGTCAACTCAAGTAACCACAAAACCCATTTAGATCTCATTTCAGTCCTGGATCCTGTGCTCACACAATGTCATCAGAGTCCATCTTTTCTCATCTCTCGGTCCCGCTTCATTCACTCCGTGGCTTTTGTGTTTGGCCGGGATCTACCCCAGTGGTGGCACAGGTGGCCAAGAGCAGGTCCAGGCTTATGGACCACCAGCTTAGCAACTGTCATGAAAAGAGAGTTCTTTCCCTAAAAGGTGCAGAGAACGGTCAGGAGCTGCCTACCCTGGTGGTATGTCCATGCCTCAGCCAATTTCTGTGGCTCCGAGGATGCAGTAGGGCGAGCTGACAGACTTGGGTCACATGATCACTCCTTGGAGCCATGGGGTAGAGCTGGCCCCACCTGAACCACACGGATCAAAAACATGGAAGGGAAACTTGGGGGACAGTCACCCAAAGAGAGGGGAATTGGTGCTGAACAGGCGAAAATAGCAGGCATCCACCACATCTTATGTTATTGTTGGCCTCCCACAGTCCTTATCACGACTATGATTCAACGCAAGCCCAAATCCTCCACCTTCTGCGGTCACCCTCCATTTTCCTTTCACACTGAAACAGAAGCACGGGAGGGAGCCCCTCTCGGCATCCTAAGGACAACCAGGCCCCTCCGTGACTCGCTGAGGACTCCCAAGCTGGGCGCACTGTCTTCGGAGTCAGGCTGCGCTCAGCCTGCTGCCACTCTTTTCTTCCTCAGGGTAAAATGGACAAATAAGGATTGTACACATTTAAGGTATATAACTTGATATGTATATATAGTGAAACGATCAGCAAAATCAAGCTAATTAATATATCCATCACTTCACACAGTTAGAATTTTTTTTTTTTTTTGTGGTGAGAACACTTAAGACATGCTCTCAGTAAATTTCGAGTATGTAATACAATACGGGAATCATACAGCCTAACTCTCCTTGCATGCTAGCTACCCTTCTTCGTCTTCAAACGGAAACCCCTGCATTCCTCCATTGCCCCAAAGCTTCCGTAACCCCAGCCTGAGTGTTGAACATTCTCATCCTCTCAGCTGCCAGTAAACACCTCTAAATTACTGGTTTTACGCCCACATTTCCATCCTGAACCAGGCACTAGTTGGGTGGGTGGGGCTTTACACGTTTGAGAGAGATGTTGTTCGGAGACTTTCTCCCTCAGTGAATGTAAGTTGAGTAGACATGCAGTGACCTGTGTGAAGGGCACGATGGGGACTCTGAGGCTGCCCTTTCCAGTATCGCTTGTCTTGGCATGCTTAGCTATCACAGGTGAGGAGTTGGGAAGTTTTGCATAGGGCTCAAGTAATCGAAAGTTACCAAGAAAACAATCTCCAGAGCATTTTAGGTCTTGCTCCCCAGCATGTTGTCAATTTGGCTCAAATAAATTCTTCTAAAAATTAAAAAAAAAAAAAAAAGGAATGCAATCTCTTCCCCTCTGAAGTTCAATGCTCTAGGTACCTTTTTGGTGGACTGAGTTAGTCTAGACTGAAGAAGCCGGTGGGCAGGAAAGGACACTAAGTGCCCTCAAGGAGGAACTCTCCATGATCAAGGGCAGGTGACCCAGGCAAAATGGAAGGACCTAAGGGGTTATAGGGGTTGGTTCTGACGTACTATGTAGGTGACACTGGAAACCCTTCAGGTCAAGCCCCTTTGGCCTGGAAGGAAGATGGCTTTATCACCCTAGAGCAGCGAATTTCAACCAGCGTGCCACAAGAATCGTTAAAATACACAATACCTGACTACTTATTCAGTCACGGGCACTGACTGACCTCTTTTCCCTTAGATCGTCAAACAGAAAAATTACAACAGCCAACACAAAAATAGCTGTCCTCTGTGAATGAGTCAAAATTATACCTATTTTATTTGTCAAAGCAGCAAAAAAATATACTTCTTGTGTGCTGCAGAATTTTAGTCATCATTTTGTGTGTGCTGTGAGATGAGAAAGGCTGAAAATCGCTGTCCTAGAGAACGCCTGAGGTCGGCAGTGATGCTGCTGGCAAGCAGAAGCAAAAGCAGCAGAAAACTGAGGCCCCCTAGTGGTAAGTGCTGGTGTTCTCCGATTACATTGGGACTTTTTTTACTTTTAAATTTTATTTTATTATTTATTTATTTATTCTTTTTTGAAATTTTATCAGGAAATCTTTTTTATATTATATTTTACTGATTATGCTATTACAGTTGTCCTGACATTTCCCCCTTTGCCCCCTCCACCCAACTCTCCCCATTCCTTCAGGCAATCGCTCCACCATGTCCCTGGTTATAAGTTCTTTGGCTACTCCGTTTCCTATACTGTACTTTACATCCCCATGGCTATTCTGTACCTATTTCTCCTTAATTCCCTCACCTCTTCACCCATTCTCCCCCTTCCCCCTCCCATCTGGTAACCTTCTGGTAACTAGTTTTCTTTTGCTTTTAAGATTCTTTCTTTATCTTTAAACTTGGCTTTTTACCTACAATGTGTCTTGGAGTGGGCCTCTTTGTATCCATCATAATTGAGACTCTCTGTGTTTCCTGGATTTGCATGTCTATTTCCTTTACCAAATTAGGGAAGTTTTCTTTCGCTATTTTTTTTTCAGATAGATCTCCAATTTCCCGTTCTTTCTCTTCTCCTTCTGACAGCCCTATAAGGTGAACGTTGGACTTCTTAAAGTTGTCCCAGAGACTGTTTATACTATCCTCATTTTTTTTTCATTTCATTATTCTGCATGGTTGTTTTTTGCTTCCTTATGTTCCAACTCATTGATTTGATTCTCAGCTTCATCCACTCTACTGTTGTTTCCCTGTAAATTGTTCTTTATTTCAATTAATGTATCCTTCATTTCTTTTTTAATATACTTTATTGATTATGCTATTTTGGTTGACCCATTTCTCCCCCATCATTCCCCTCCACCCTGCACACCCCCTCCCACCCACATTCCCCACCTATAGTTCATGTCCATGTGTCATAAGTTCTTTAGCTTCTACATTTCCCACACTATTCTTGCCCTCCTCATGTCTATTTTCTACCCACCGTCTATGCTACTTATTCTCTGTACCTTTCCCCCTCTCTCCTCCTCCCACTCCCCTGTTGCTAACCCTCCATGTGATCTCCATTTCTGTGGTTCTGTTCCTGTTCTAGCTGTTGGCTTAGTTTGCTTTTGTTTTAGGTGTGGTTGTTAATAACTATGAGTTTGCTGTCTTTTTACTGTCCTATTTTTTATCTTCTTTTTCTTAGATAAGTCCCTTTAATGTTTAATACAATAAGGGCTTGGTGATGATGAACTCCTTTAACTTGACCTTATCTGAGAAGTACTTTATCTTCCCTTCCATTCTAAATGACAGCTTCACTGGATAGAGCAATTTTGGATGTATGTCCTTGACTTTCAAGACTTCAAGTACTTCTTTCCAGCCCCTTCTTGCCTGGAAGGTCTCTTTTGAGAAATCAGCTGACAGTCTGATGGGAACTCCTTTGTAGGTGACTGTCCCCTTATCCCTTGCTGCTTCTAGAATTCTCTTTCCTTTTTAATCTTGGCTAATGTAATTATGATGTGCCTTGGCGTGTTCCTCCTTGGGTCCAACTTCTTTAGGACTCTCTGAGCTTCCTGGACTTCCTGGAAGTCTATTTCCTTTGCCAGATTGGGGAAGTTCTCCTTTATTATTTGTTCAACTAAGTTTTCCACTTGTTGCTCTTCCTCTTCCCCTTCTGGGACCCCTATAATTCAGATGTTGGGACATTTAAAGATGTCCTGGAGGTTCCTAAGCCTCTCCTCATTTTTTCAAATTCTTGTTTCTTCCTTCTTTTCTGTTTGGTTGTTTCTTTCTTCCTTCTGGTCCACTCCATTGATTTGAGTCCCAGTTTTCCTCCCATCTCTATTGGTTCTCCATGTGTTTTCCTTCATTTCACTTATTGTAGCCTTCATTTGTTCATCTAATTTGTGAGCAAAATCAACCAATTCTGTGAGCATCCTTATCACTAGGGCTTTGAACTGTGCATCTGATAGGTTGGCTATCTCTTGTTGCTTAGAGAAATTGGCTCTGGGGATTTGATTTGTTCTCCAGTTTGAGCCATTTTTGGTGTTTTGTTTTGTTTTGTCTTTTTTTTTTTTTTTTGGGTCTGGTTGCCGCTGTTACATGAGGGTGGAGCCTTAGGTTTTCCCCAGTGTGGGGCAGCCCAGTCGCTGAGTTGTGACGCTATATGTGGGGGCGGGGTCTGAGAGGGAACAATGGTGCTTGCTCTGCTCTCTCTTGGATTCCAGTCCCTTCCGCCACTTCCCCTTCCCCTGGATTATCTGTGTGCAAATGTGGGACCACCTGGTCAGCCAGCCGCCTTGCGCAGCCTCACTGGGTCTGCACTGTTGCTACCCCGTGCCTGGGGTCTGCTAGCCACCACCTGTGGGCCTGGGGTCTGCTAGCTGCCGCGTGCACTCCTGGGAACTGCCAGCCACTGCTGCCTGCATTCCCAGGTCCGTACCTCCACTTTTTCCTGTTGCAACTCTGCCCCTCTTACCAGTCTGGATGAATGGTTGTTGGACTTCCGTACAGTTCGATTTGCTATAAGTTCTGGTTGTTTTCTTGTTTCTAAATATTTGTTGTCCTTAATTTTGGTTGTGAGACGAGGCACAGTGTGTCCACCTACGCCTCCATCTTGGCCGGAAGTCCTGTATCCTTCATTTCTGACTGGGTCTTATATATGCTGCTAAGGTCCTCACTAAGTTCCTTGAGCATCCTTATAACCAGCGTTTTGAACTCTGCATCTGCTAGATTGCTTATCTCCATTTTGTTTAGCTCATTTTCTAGAGTTTTGATCTGTTCTTTCATTTGGGCCATGTTTCTTTGTCTACTCATTTTGGCAGCCTCCCTGTGTTTGTTTCTATGTATTAGGTAGAGCTGCTTTGACTCCGTGTCTTGGTAGTGTGGCCTAATGTAGTAGGTGTCCTGTGGGGTCCAGTGGTACAGCCTCCCCTACCACCCAAGCTCAGTACTTGAACTGTGCCCTTCATGTGGGCTGATACACTCTCCTCTTGTAGTTGAGCTTTGGTTGCTGCTGGCAGGTCAATGGAAGCGATTTGCCCAGGCCACTCAGCTGCAAGGACTGGCTGTGACCACTGACCACCACCCCACACTGTCTGTAGAGGGTCAGCTGTTCAGGGACAGGGTGGTGGTGCTCTGATGTGGTCTGTAGCTGTCCACTGGGTGCTCTGACCCTGGCGTTTCCAGGGTGGTGCAGGCCAAAGTCAGCCCTCACCTGTGTTTTGCCAGGGGCCATCCTGCCTGAGCCGTAAAGCAATCTGAGATGGCTGCTACTTGTGCTGGGCTTGGAGATTCCCCAGGTGAAGTCAAGCTGTGACTGTAATCTGGCTGCTGCTAGGGCTCAGGGAAGCCAGCTGTTGCTTGTTTGATAGGATTTAGGTGCCAAGACCAGCCATTTTTATGGAAAAGCACCTTGGGTGGGCCAGTAAGTTGGGTGGGGCAGAGTCTCTGGGGATCTCTAAGGTGGGTCAAACAGTGTTAGCCAGGTTGATGGAGTCTCAGATATGGTACCAGCCTACCGACTCTGTGGGTGGAGGGCTCAGCAAAGGGACAATGGTCTCTGCTTGCTCTGATGCCAGACACTTTAATCTCTCCCTGTACATCACTAGTGCCCTTCAAACCCTAGTGCTGGAGCCCAGAGGGAGTGAGTCTGAGTAGGTGAGTCCATGTGTGGGTTACCCAAGAGGAAATGCTCAGGGTGCCAGCAGGACTCCTCCACTGACTCAATCACTGCTGGTGTTCACAGCCAGAGGTTGTAGGGGTTTACATTCCAGGCACTGGAATCCTGGTCTGGGGGGCCGGGGTGAGGCTGGGACTCCTCGCTCCCAAGATATCCATTCTAAATTTTTATCCACGTGGGTGACAGACCAGTCCATTCCGCATCCGCGCCGCACCTACCTGTCTGGATGGATGTGGTTTCTTTAATTCCGTACTTGTTAGACTTCCATTCAACTCGATTTCTGACATTCCTGAGTGATGGTTGTTTTATACCTTTGTTGTAATTTTGATGTGGTTGTGTGAAGAGGCGAGCCGTGTCTGTCTGTCGCCATCTTGACTGTAAGCCTGGGGACTCTATAAAGAGGCGATATTTGTACACCAAGCAGGGGAAGCAGTGATAGATACTGTCTGCACTTGTAGATTTTCCCTCCACCCTTTAACAATCCGAGTACTCCGTTAAGTAAAGGAATTATTGCCTCCAGGTATCCAACCTTATGGCAGACAACCGCAGAGGTTTTTGAAATGACAGTGTTCAGATCAAGTTCCTGAGTAGGAGTACTTCACCTTCTGATTTGGTCTGCATGAAATATTTTTTTTTGTCTCCTCCCCCCCTTTTTTTTGAATCTCAACTCCTATTTCATAGATAATTATGTAACCTATTTTAATGCCTGTTTTCCTCTTTAGAAAATAAGCTTTAGCAGGTAGCTTGTCTTGTTTACAGATCTACCCTTGGCTCCTAAAGTAGTATTACTGGGCATCCACTCATTTATTTGACGAGTTGTTACAGAGGTCCTGACACGTGCCAGGCCCGTGCGAGGCGTGGGGGTGAGGAGGGGATAGCAATTTGGCAAACACTGACCGTTCCATGGCACTTCCGCTCTGGTGGGGGCAGGCAGAGAACAGACGGAGGCACTGGGAGCGGTGCTGAGTGCTCAGGGGGTAACAAAGCAGGGGGAGGGGCTTCCGCGCTCCGCAGAGCCCTCAGGGAGTTGACAGGTGAACAGGTGTCACCAGGCAGGACCACCCGAGGGAGTCTGCCGCCCGCGGGCTGGCCGGTAGTGTGTGGGTTCTTGACTTTGTGCAGTGAAGATTTCATAACATGGGTCCAGGTGATTTTGAGAGTATGTTTATTAAAGCTGAAGATGATGAAAGGAAGCGCTAAAGGTGGGAAGCAACAGGAGAGCGCCCAGGTGGGGCTGCTTTGGCTCTCTAGAAACATTATAGGAAGGAAGTGAGCCAAGGCAGGGCTGCTTTTAGCTCACTGGAAAGTCAGAGAAAAGGGGGCCTTGGAGACAGTTTCGGAGGGTTAGCCCGGGAAGAGCTGCTGCTGCTGCCCACTGCTCCCCTGGTTGCAAGTCTTATGGGTTGCCTTCAAAGGGCCGAAATAACTTTAGGACTGTGTAAATGTAACTACTCCTTAACAGTTAAGGAGTTGAAATTACATTCCGCCCTTTGAAGGCAACTGCTTGGCTGATGTGGCCCGGATGAAAATGAGTTTGACAGCCCTGCTTTAGGTTCTCTGTCTTGAGGCTTCTTATCTTTATTTCGCTGCCAGGAATCCTAGGGGAGGGTCTTGACAGAACAGGCATTAGCTTTTCAGGTGTGTCCTTGTTATGTTGATTATTCAAAGTGTACATACAGAGTGGTCAGGGTTATTTTCTGGTAAGTTTTATCTTTAAAGAATGTCATCAAAGAGGGACCCAGGCTGGTCTACCTCAGGACGGTCTGGAAAGTGTAAACCATTTGCCCCTAAGCGAGGACGCTTAGGGAAGATAAAACCATGTGATTCACTAGTTGGCTGTAAATTGCTCAAATGGTTTGGCCTTGTTCGATTATTTTGTCAGTTTTCCCTTATTCCAGTTGTCAAGGAGATTCCCAGCTTCTTACTATCCTGCCACACAGGGAGGGGCTCTGGGGAGGTCTGGGAGAGCCCGAGATGGGTGCAGGCCTCGAGTGAGAGCATCGTGGCTGTCCTAGAGGCCAGCGTGGCGGGAGGCAGCACAGTAGGCGACAGGTCTGGGGCCTTGGAGGCCACCGTCAGGGCTTCAGCTTTCATCTGGGGAAGAGGACGCACTGTAGGGTTTCAAACCGAGTGGCTGGTCTCACCTGTGAGAAGACTCACTTCGGCTGCTAAGAAGAGACTGAAGGGGCTTAGGAGAGGGAGCAGGGTGAGGGACTGTGTGGAGGCAGAGACCGCAGGCCAGGGACAACTTCCCACCCGCCCTCACAGCCTGGAGGCTTCTGCTGCTCTGTTGGCTTCATGCTCAGGCCCTGGCCGGGGCTGCCCCGGCTCCGCAGACCCCAGCTTAGAACATCTGCCAAGTCCTCCGTGTCCAGAGTAACTCCGCGCACCTCCCCTGCCCCTGTACCTGAGATAAGACAGCCACCTGGTGGTAGTTTTTCTGTTTTCATTTATTTTATAGCAATTGTCATGATTAGAGAAGTAAATAACACATTTAAAAACCTCCTCAGGGCCAAAGGATGCCAGAGTATTTACAGACGCATGGTGGGTGGGGTATCAACCCATGAGGCTGGGACCCCACCAGGCTCGAGCCTGCCCAGTGCTGACGCCTGGCCGCCACACCTGTCCCGTCAGCCAGCGTGGGGCTCGGGGAGCATCGGTGGCCTTGAGACTCTGCTCAGGGACCTGGTGGGAGACCCTCTAGCTACTTGTGGTCCTGCCTCCTGCCCAAGGGGCTCCCCACACCCCACAGGCCAGCTCAGAGGGGCCTCTGGGAAGCACCAAAGGACAGGGGGCAGTGGGGGGGCACAGGGGCTGGGACAGAGACTTGCACATACGTGCACACACGCTTCACAGAAGAATGGCAAGGGGAGGATATTTTTGTGTATTTTTTGTTTTCTAAGTCTTCATGTCTACGGTGTTAACGTTTTGCTATTTATCTTTTTGTTTCTTCGACAGTGACATAAACTGAGGTAAACACCTGTGACCAATACCTCTCCTAAGGGGCAAAGGGTCCCAGCCCAAGCAGCAGAGGTGGTGGCGGCGGAGGCGGGGCCCCACCGGGAAGGAGCAGCCCTGGTTCCGCCCTGCTTCTGAGTCAGGCTGCCACCTCCCCCACCTGCGCCTCTGAAAGTGGCTGGGCTACATAACTACAGTCCCTTCCCGACTCTAACATCCTAGCTACTGAGACATGGATCTCAACAGAGACAGAGACAGAGACAGACAGAGAGAGAGAGAGAGAGAGAGAGAGAGATCACTCTCCAGAGACGTCTACTTGGAATCTCGCTTCCTTTGTTATTGCAGGAGACAGGATGTAAAAGGCCTAAGGCAAAAGGAGAAGTTGCGGCTGGGAGAGGTGCCCAGGTGGGCTTCAGTGGGGTCAGGGGCAGTGATGGGGGGCCTTGGCCCTTGGTGAAAGGAGGGATTTGCTACTTACCTGGCGTGTGGAGGCCCCAGTGCCTGCTGGAGAGGTGGGTCTTGAGAGGGGCGGCACACCGAGGAGGGGGGCCAGGCGCTGGGGCAACCTGTTTGTAAACTGGACCCAGGCAGGGCAGGGGGACCTATAGCCCTTTTGCATGATAGGAATGAAGGGTGAATAGAGAGGTGGAGGCTCAGGCCAGAGGGTGGTCGGGGCTCCTGTGCTCAGCCTGGCCCTTCGAGGAGCCCCTCAAATGGCCCAGAGCCCCAGGAGGGACCCTGGCAGGTGGGGCCTGGGATGGCAGACGGTGCCCTGCCAGGGAGAGGGAGCAGTCTCACCCATGCTGAGGTTATTGCGGGGTCCTGTTCCTCCCCAGAGAGAGCAGGGCGCATGAGGGAGCCTGGAGTGAGGCTGGGCCCCTCCCCTTTGTTTTTCTGCCGAGGGGCCTGAACCAACCTGCAGGTGCCTCCTGGCTGGATTCCCTGAGGGGTGTGGTGAAAAACAGGCCTGGACGCCCTCTGGCAGCTGCCAGGTGAGACTCCTGGGGCAGGGCGGAGTTAACTGAGGCATCTGGATGCAGTCACCCAACACACAAGGCTACACACGCACACGTGCACTGTGAGCTTACACACACACACACACACACACCCACACACCCATCACACGCTCACTGCCCTCACACTTCCTGCACAGCCCCATTCTCATACCTGTAGCATCACATGCCAGGGCCAGAAATATGTGAGATGTGGGGACAGGGTCAGCCAAACCCAGGGGAAATTTCTGGCACAAATCACTTCACAGCCTGCCAAATGCCAGGGCGCTGTCTGGGCTGGGCAGCAAGGACGGAGGATCTGCGCAGTTCCCTGGGCCTGGGGGAAGGTGAGGCTGGCAGGGGAGCTGGGTGTACCCTGGGCTCTGCATTCACTCCCCTGCCCTAGCCATGCTGGGGCACCTGAGGCCCCTGCCCTGGGAGCCCTTCAGTCCCTGAGGAGGAGGGTGAGGACTCCCAGAGCTTCATCTCTCGGTGGATGTGTGGGCCAAGGCAAGGTGCCCTCCTCATGGGCTCAGCATTCTCATCAGCGGGATGGGTTGGGGGGTGTCACTAGATTCCCAGGGCTTGTGCCTGCACGCGCGCGCACACACACACACACACACATACACACACTTTTGCAACATCCAGACATTTGCTACATTTTGCAGGGTTCTTAGCCTCTCCCCTCCAGGCTCCCAGGGAAGCAGCAGGAAGCAGCTGGGCAACACTGCCCTCAGCTCACCGTCCTCTTTCCAGCCAGTGCCCAGGGTCCCTAAGCCTCTTCTCTGCTCCAACGCTTCAGTCCCTGTCTGTGTCCAGGGTGGGTGGGTGGGTGGGGCAGGAGGGCAGGACCTAGGGTGGGACTTCGGGATCATCTGCCAGGAGGTGCAAAGGGCCAGGAGCAACTAGTCAGGGTTCCAGGGTTCAGGGAGCTGCTGAGAGTCGACCTGCAAGCTCCGTGTTCCTGGTGTCAGGGGGGCTTCTGAATCCTTAGGTCTGTGGGGCTTGGCTCCTGTGGACCAAGCCCCTGCCCCACAGGCCAGGCCAGAGGCCTTTTGGTGGCTATCTCCCCAGCCCCTTGAACGGATGGGTGCCCGGGCTGCCTTCCTACCTAATCTACCACCACTCCCGCGGGGCTGGTCCATGTTGCCGCTGCCTGCACCACCAGCTTGGCGCGGGCCCAGGGTGGCTCCAGCACCCAGCCCCGCTGCGTGCGCAGCAACCAACCCTCAGCCCCCTGCGCGAGGGCGGCCGGACGGCTCAGACGCAGATCTCGATAGCCGTGGCCAGCACCACCTGCCCTTTGCTCTTGTCTGGGCGGCCATCGGTCCTGCCTGGGGGCCCTGGGGGGGCCAGGCCAGCCTCAGGCACGGGCACGGGCACCGGCCCGACGGCGGGGGGAGAGGGTCGGGAGCCACTGCCACTCTCCGTCAGCACGGTGCGCTTGAGCGGCCCAGGCGCCTCCAGGCGCAGCGGCCCTGCGGGCGGCGGGCGGTCCCCCGCGGGCTTGCGAGCGCGGTGCGAGGGCCTGCGCCGCAGCTCAGAGGTGAGCTCGTGCTTGAGGAAGCGGAAGACCTCCTTGGCCGGGCCGCGCCGCTCTGGCTCCAGCGCCAGCAGCCGCTGGAACATGCGCAGGGCGGGCTCTGTGAAACGGCGCCACTGGGACGGAAGCCCTGGCAGGCGGCCACGCTGCCAGCGCACGAACTCCTCAAAGAAGGCGTCGGCTCCTGAGGCCGCCTCCCACGGGAAGTTGCCGGTGAGCACGCAGAAAATGAGCACACCGAAGGCCCACACGTCCACGCCGGTGTCCACGGCCAGGCCGTCGGCGCGACCCGCCTGGCACACCTCGGGAGCGGTGTACGGGATGGTGCCGCTGACCCGTTTCACGCGGCAGCCCACGCGGCGCGTCATGCCGAAGTCAGCCAGCTTCACGCGGCGGCACTCGCGGTCGAACAGCAGCACATTCTCGGGCTTGATGTCGCGGTGCACCAGCTGCCGCCCGTGCATGAAATCCAGTGCCAGGCCCAGCTGCTGCACACAGCGCTTCACCGTGTCCTCAGGGAGCCCCACCTGGGGTCAGAGAAGGGGTGCTTAGGGCCCATCGCCCACCCCTCCCCCAATTCAGTCATCCTCCCTCCATCCTCCCCCCACCCTCTGCCAGCCGCCAATGCTGCCACGCCTGTCCCACCTCCAGCCGGGGCCCGGCCTCTCCGGTGTCTGTGCCCCATGCCCCTAACAGCACCGGCTGCCCTCCCTCACCACCGGGGCAGCTTCAGCGGTCTGGCTCCTTTTCTCCTGTAACTGCAGTGATGGTACTGAGCACCCACCATGGGCCAGGTGCTGTGTTAAGCGCCCTATCCTGCACTGTCTCAGCAACTCCTCACGGGGGCTCCCTATTATGCCCATTTCTCTTGTAGGGACACCAAGGCTCCTGGAGGCTTTGTCACTTACTAAGCAGGTGGCAGAGCATAGTCACACCTGGCTCCGGCCAGCTGCAAAGGCTGGTGCCTGGGATCCTCCTGGCACTCTCCCTACTCCAAGGCACCTTCTCTGAGAAGACTGGTGGCCTTTCTGCCTCCCTCTCGGTGCCCCCGCCCAGACCTTTGCGGCTGCAGCAGAAGCGACTATTGGACTTCATCCGTCATTCTAGCTGTTTCCCTCCAGTGCTCATCTTAGTCTGTTATCTGGTTTATTGCCAATTGTCTGTGTCCCCCACTAGGACCAGAGCAGGACCTTTGTCCTGTTCACTGTGAATCCCCAGTCCTCCAGTGACTCAATAAATGCTCATGGATTAAACCAGTGCCCTGACCTCACCGAACTCTCACACTCTGGGGCCCTGGAAAACCATCGCCCCTCTGTCAGCCGCTACCCCTAGTACCTGAGGGGGGATGATGTCGAACAGGTCCCCGGCGGGCGCATACTCCTGGGCGAAGACGTAGCAGTCCTCGGTCTCAAACACAACGTCGAAGACCTTGATAATGAAGGGGCTGGAGGAGAGGCTGTTGGTGATGCTCACCTCCCGCAGGAAGTTCTTCAGCTTGGTTTTGCTCTTGTTCACAAATTTCAGCGCCATTTTCGTGCCTGGCAGGGCAACAGCAGTGAAGGTCCCCTCTCCCTGCCCTTCTGCACCTGACACGTACCCATGCCTGTCAGGCACAAGGCACGCTGGGGGTCCCAGTGGGCATGACCCGGTGAGGGGAGAGCCCTTGGCGAAGGACATGCAGAGGGTCAGGGCCCAGCCTGGGTATTCTGCACCCAGCCTGTGACCCTCAAGGAGGGCTGTCTGCTGCTTCCCCTCCCGTTCTCACTTTCTCCCTGGCATGCTATGCGCATTCACCTGTCTGCCTCCCTCAACTGCAGCACGGCTTCCTGAGCGCAGGCCCCCTCTGTCTCACTCATAGCTGCCTCTCCCGTGCCTGTGAGTCTGGTGCACAGCAGGTGCTCAGCAAATGTTTGTTAAATGGGTGAATGAATAAGAAGGAATTAGACACCGAGAGGCGAGGGCCTGCATGGCATATATCCCTCACTCTGCTTGGGCAGGCACCTGCACCTACCTGGGTCCGCAGCTGTGTGACACACACCTGTGTGTCCACAGAGTGCTTACAATCACAGGCCTTGCCTTCAGGAATTCACATTCACAACTCACTCCTCATAATGATCCTATGAGCTGGGTACTAAGGCTATCCTGTTTTACAGAGGAGGAAACTTAGGCACAGAGAGGTTAAGTCACTTGCCTAAGGTCACACAGCAAGCAAGTGGCAAAGCTCAGGTGACCCCATGTCCAGTGCTCTTCCTGTTGCCTTCAGTCGGAGCAGAGCCCCCTGCCCCAGGTGTGTGCAGGTGGGTGCAGTCATCTCTGATTGACTGAGTGGACACTGCTGTGAGCCTACAGTATGGGGAAGACATCAAGCTCCATGGTTAAGTGGGAAGGCTCTGGAGCTGATGACTGGGGTCTCGTCCTAGCTCAAACCCTCTGGGTGACCTTGGCCGAGTGACTGACTCTCTGGGTCTCAGCGTCCTCCCCTGAGAAACGGAGATTGTCACACTGTTCTCACAGGGTCATTCCCACCCTCTATTAAACATGGTGCCCTGTTCTGGAGGACCCACAGCTCTGTCCATGGCCCTGGGTCAGCTATCATTGATATGTTGGTGGCACCACAACCAGCCCCGACCTTGACCTCCTCCTGAGCTCCATACGTCCTCCCTTGGGTGCACTCCCTTGGGTGTCTCAAAGGTAACTTGGACGTTCCCAAAGCATCCAAGTCGGGCACTATGCCCCCAGATTCTGCCTTCATTCCATCTGTCTGGTCTCCTCCTTCCTGGGCTGCTCAAGCTGCATCCTCTTCACCTGGACCACTGACTCTGCCTCCTGGCCCCCGCAGAAAGCACCTGAGAGCCCCAGCTAACGCTCTACCCAAGCCTTAAAACCAGCCACCTTGCAGGTACTCACCTGTGCCCTTGTATGCCACCAGGTCAACCTTCCCATAGGTGCCTTTACCCAGCTCCCGGACCAGTTCGTAGTGCTTGGTGACATCACTAGCGGCCAGCGTGCGGAGGGTCAGCGCCTGCATGTCTTCAGTGAGGAGTGGCACACCTGCGCCCAGTCCAGGGGCTGTCCCTGGCCCACAGCAGGGCAGGGAGCGGGGTGGGTCGGGCTCCGGGCAGCCCACGCTCATCTTCTCCCTGTTGTGAGGAGGTGTGGCATGGCGTGTGACATCAGTCCAGGGTCCCCTCCTCTACCTACTTTTTTCCTCCCCAGTACCCAGGATCCCCGGGTCTGAGGGCAGAGGCCAGGCCCAAGATGGCCACGAGGGGGTGACAGCATCTTCGCTGCATTACCCTTCTCCAGGGCTTCAGGACCGGGCTGAGCCAGCATCCCTGAGACAGTTGCTGCCCCTGGCCCCGACTTGGGCCCTGCCAGCCTATTCGTCTCATGCTGTTAAGTGTCAGGGGTGATACTGATACAGAGACAAGCAACGGACTGAGTTCACATGAGTGGTCCCATCCACAGTACTGACTGGCACCTGCTGTCGGCCCAGTGTTGTTCAGAGCCCTGGGGACCCCACCCAGAACAAATGAGTGAGAACCTTGCTCATGGGACTTACACCCTAGGAGGAGATGGATATCAACACAGTGATCAGATGAATTATATGTCATGAGAAAAGGTGATACAAGTTATAGAGAAAATAAGGTTGGGGGTGGGGAAGGTGAGATCATGGTATCAAAAACTTCAGTTATAGAGTCTCAGAAAACTTGGGCAGGATGGTGCAGATGTGGCCACACACCCACCACAGCTTTATAATCCCTCCCTAGCCACAGATGACAGCGCCACCCTGCTCAGGTACACACAGCCCTGCCTGGGCCCCCAGACATGAGCGCAGAGCGTCTGTCCCACAGAGAGCTGCCCCTCCCTCACCCTCCACGTTCAAGGCCTGACTGACTCCTTCAGAGTCCACACAAGCTGGATGCACCCACCCCGCAGAGGTACTGAGTTTGTGTACAGATGGTGCTGTGGGGGGGGGGGCGGTGAAGAGCTGCAGTGGGGAGAGCCCAGTCCTTGGCAACAGTGAATGCCTTTCTGGGGCCTGCATTTATTGTCTAATGGGGAGAGGATTGGACCCGAGGCCTGAGCCCTCAGGAGTAGGTATGTATGTGCACACACGTGTGCCGGTGTGAATGTCAGTGGGAGAGGCCAGCACTGGATCCTCTACAAGCTGGGCCCGGGATTCTGCCTCCTGGGTGCCTCCTCTGCTCACCTCACTCTCCTCTATCTCCGTTCCCAGGTGTATCACCAACACTCTCAGCAGCCACCCCTTGCAAGACCTCCCTGTAGCCAAGAGAAAGCACAGACTTGGAGACAGACACTTGGGTCTGAATCCCAGCTGTCACTTCTAGCTGGTTGGCCTTGGGCAAGTTACTTCATCTCTCTGTGCCTCCATTTCCCGTCCATAAGGATATGAGTACCTTCTCCCTCTGGGCTGCTGTGAGGGTTCAGCGAGTTCACAGATGAGAAGCGCTTGGTGCCTGCCCCGAGTGCGTGCTTTCCCTGTGCTGGGTGTGCATGTGTTCTCATCACTATGGTCTACATTCTCTCTGGCTGAGCATGGCCAGAGGCTGGAGAAGGGGTGAGTTCCCCATGAGGCCAGCATCTTCACCCTGGCCCAGCTGCTCCCCTTCCAGACCCAAACCTTCCTCTCCTCCTCTGCTTTCCCCTTCCCTCTCTGCACGACCCAGCCTCCCACTTCACAGGGAGCGGAGGAACATCAGGAGGGAACTTCCTGGCCTCCCACCTAGCCCCAAATGGAGGAGCTCCATCTGTACGTTTTCCCAGCTGGCTGGGGAGTGCACAGCCCTCCTCCTGCCTCAGCTTTGGCTCCCACCCCTTCTGCTTCCTTAGGATCCTTCTCCCCCATTCAGCCCCCTCCCCTTCATTCATGAATAAGCCTGTTCTGATAGAAGCTTCCCCTGCCTACTGCTTTTCCTCTCCTAATTTGTTCATCCTGAACATATGCCAGAAGTCCATCAGAAATGCCACACGAATGCCCTCAGAGCGTCTGTAGCCCATTTCACAGACCCTTGGAAGGAGGGATGGTGGCAGGCCCACGGAGACCCAGTCCTGTGTCCCCTCCCTCTACCACTGTCACTGTGCTCACGTCAACTCTGCCATGGCACTGTCACCAAGTCTCTGCAGTCCCAGTTTCAGGCGGATAGCACTGGGCCCTTCTGGCTGCAGCCAACAACTGGGCTCAAGCGGGGTATCACCCCACCGTAGTCTTCCCTGGTTTCAGGGCTGGAAGGGGTCAGCCCTTCCAACTCCTGTCAAATACCCACCCACTGCCTGGGTGGAGAGGATCCCCAGCGTGGACCACGCGATGGCTTGGATGCAGCAGGGAACATTAAGGCTACCTCTATGCGGAGTTGGCCAGCCTTCCGTGGAGTCTGGGGCTCTCTCCAGGGTGCTGACGAGCACACAGCCTCTTTGCCTTTGCCCACCAGGGAGAGACCCTGGGCGACTCTGCTGCCCTACTTCTCCTGGTGTGTGGACACCCCAGGGCTGCAAGGTGGGTAGCCCACAGGTGTGCAGGCATGTGTACACATGTGTGCGATGCTCCCACTTTGGGCTTTGGCTCTGCCAGGTCACTTTGGGCAGTTTGCACATTTCTTGGGTGCTTGACTGGCAGCTACAGGTTGCCGGAAGGAAACCCTTTCCTCCCTCCCCCAGGAACTCTGGATGCCTGGCTCCTCCCTGCTGCTTTGGCCTCAGAGCTGCCCTGCATGGGCACCAGGCTGTCAGGGGCACAGCCACAGAGGGGTGGGTTTTGGCCCCAACATGTGCCCCCTTGCCCCAGGCCTGGCCCACGCTCTGACACTGCCCTGCTCTGCCTCTATATAGCTCTAATACCCCCTACAGGCTCCCCCACTATTCCAGCTGCCTGCCTTCACCCGCCCCACCCCACGCCCCAGCTTTTGGGGCTCATTGTCCTCATGTCCCACTCCTTCAAAAAGCCTTCCTGGCAGCCCCAGGTGCCAATTCCTGTCTGCTCGGGCCCCAGGATTCAGACAGGGTCCACCTCTCGCAGGGTCCCTGTTGAGTATGTTGGGGTGGTCGGTCTCAGCTGTTCCCTGCCTGTCCCCATCAATAGGCCACAAGCGCCCCAGGGGCTGGGGCTACATCAGATTCAACTCTTTCTATCACTGCCTCAGTCCCTAGGACCCAGTTTGGGGGGGTTGTTCCTATTGCCCCTTACCTCCCTCTTCACTTCCCTCTCCCCCAGGTCTGTTCTCTGCAAGGTGTCAGCGGGAGACAAGGAATAAACCCACACACCGTCCGTGCTGCTGCGCCATCCCCAGGTACATGCTGCCTCTGACCCAGTTCCCACGCATGTGACTTAGGAGGTGCAGTGGGGAGCGCTGGAAACTGCACAGGCCTTGGGGCTCAGCAGGCTTGGCCTTGATCCTAGCATGCACCACTTTTTAGCTGGGTGACCTTGAGCAAGTCACATCACTCCTCTGGGCCGTAGCTGCCGCATCCGTGTGACGAAAGAAACAACAACAGCAGCATTAACTACCATGTAAACTGCACTTACATGCCAGGCCCTGTTCTGAGAATGAACTTACCACGCCCTCACGATGCCGTGAGGTGGGCGTTATTGCTGCCCCCACTTTAGAGGTGAGAAGAACGAGGCACAGAGACTGAACAGCTTGACCAAGGTCGTACCACTAGTGCAGGGGCGGCTCCCGAGGCGGAACGTTGGACCCTCTCCAGACCCCTCGGTGTCCCAGCGAGTGGGAAGCGGAGGCCTGCAGGGCGGGGAGCCTCTGCCAAGGCAGTGCCTGCGCTCTGTTGGCTCCTGCTGAGAGGGGACCAGGGACCGGTGCTAGGCACTGGTCCCGGTGCTTCACACAGATGAACTCAGTCCTCACAACAGTCCACGCAGAAGGACCAGCTCCTTTCTTCAGGCAGGGACTCGAGACCAGAGTGGGTGAAACACCTCAGGTTGAAGGAATTTGTCTGGCATCAGCAGGGAACTTGATGTGACAGTGTTTCACCCCAGTTGCTGTCACTGCCTCTGCTGTAAGGAGTGTGAATGCTCCAGCACCAGGCAGTGAGGCTCCTGGCCATCCAGGGTCGTTGGCTCGGCCTCTATCCTCTCTCGGGCTGACTGTGCTGCCCCTGGTGTGCCCCGCATGACTTGCACCTCAGTGTATGTCCTCACCGGCCCCCAGGGAGGCCCTCCATTTCCCATCTGTGTTGCCGAAGGCAGGAGGGTGTCACTCACTCTTCGTGGCTCTGACCACAGAAGCCCTGGCCCTGTGGGCTGGGCCCTCCGGCACAAGCCGGGAGGGCCACGGAAGTGGGGGTAGGGTTTCCCAGGCCAGAAGCAAGAGCAAACCACCACCCACCACTTCCTGCTGGCAGGTGGCTCGAGGTGGGTGCCCTATGAAAACTACACCCAATACATATCCCAAGTCAGGCCTCCCTTGGAACCCCTGCCGGCTACGCACACACAGTGCCAGCTTGGCAGAACTTCAGTGAGTCCTCACAAGCATCCTGACAGGGGAGGGCAACACACTTCTTATTTCTTCAAAACAGCTTGAAGTAGAACTTACCTACCACAGAATTCTCCCAAAGTGTACAATTCAATGATTTTAACGCACGTAGACAGCTCTGCAGCCATGGCTACAACTGAGTGATGCTTTCTATTTTACGGAGGAAGAACAGAGCCCAAGAGTCGATGATTTACCGTGGTTATGGCGAAGATGGCCAGCTGCCCACCAAACCCTGTCTGGTCTCCCATACCACGGAGCTGGAGGGCAGCTGTCCGCACCACACTTCTTGCTGCCCTTGCACCAAGGGTGGCCCCATGGCTGGTTTTTCCCAACAGGATGAGAACAGAAATGATGTGTCACTGCTAGGCTGGGGCTTTTAAGAATGGGTAGAGTTTCTCTATTTCCTCTCCTGTATGCTGACTTGATGCACAGGATTCCCAGGCCCTAAAAGATGGTGGAGCTACAAGACAGGAGGAGCCTGTGTCTCTGGATGTGGGAGGATTACCCACTCTGCATTTTATCTGAGCCAGAAGGAAACTTCTATTGTGTTAGGCTCCTGAGGTACAGGGGCTTATTTGTTATAGAAGCTAGCATTACCCTAATTCAAGAGTTATGTAGCAAGTAAGCAAAACAGTAAGATTTGAACCTCAGTGTGTCTGGATGCTGATAACTCTGGCAACCAAGTGATAAGAATCCAGTTACAGGAGTAGGTGAGAATGACCAGCCTGTACACAGAAGGTGCCTGTCCTTATCCTGTCTGTGGGAGAATAATACTGACTAATATTTATGGAGCATTCACTATATGTCAACTGCTGTGCTAACACTATGGATTAAATCATTTAACAATCACAAGTCTGGAGGTAGATGCTAGCTCCATTATCCCCGTTTAACAGAAAGGGATATTGAGGCACAGATGGGCTAAGCAACTTGCCAGGAGCTAATACTTAGCACAGCTGGGATTTGAGCTTGGGCCATCTAGCTTCAGATCACATGCACTGTGTCCTTTGAAGCTCCTGAAGGCAGACCCAGGCAGATAGCCCTTAAAAATGAGACAGTGCCCACAGCTGCAGCAGGGAGGAAGTGGGGGTGCAGACAGGCAGACAGGGGGCGCCCCACTGTCTGGGAATCAGTGGGGGGCAAAGTCGGACTGAGCAATGTTGGTCAGACCTTTCTGACTCTCACTCTGGGTTCCCAGGCTCTCTGTCCCCACACTGCCCCTTAGCACTGGCAAGCCCAAAAGGTCATCCTTGACATAGCTTTCCCCTGGGAAGGTGCCACTGAATGGATGATTGTTCTTGGGTGGGTCACCTGCTTGCATCAAAATTATTATAAGTCCCTGTGAAAACCCAGCTAACAGGTGGAATTTCAGGTACAGAGTGGGGACAGGGAGCCCCTCTCTCACCTGCTTTACTCTGCTTCTCTGAAAGCCGGGGGCTGAAGCTTCATTCCCTTAGCCTGCATGGCTGAATCAGCTCTCCAGAACCCCACATTCTCCCCTTGCCTGCCTCCAGGTTGCGCCCCTCCAACCCCCTCTCCTACACATGTGATCAGACACATTTTCTAAAGAGCAGATTGGACCTGATTCTTGCCTAGCTCATGCATTTTCAATCGTTTCTTGACTGGAACCATGATGTTTTTCCCTGCTCATCACTAATTGCTCTTTCTTTAGGGAATGGTCTCTCTCAGCCCATATGTTCAGTAGGGTTGGCTCCACCCTGGCTTTAGGGTCAGGCCTGACCCCGGCCTGGCCAACCAGTGGATCCATCCCATCCCCCAGGTTGCTGTGGCTCTGAACATCCAGATCAGGCAGGCCTAAAGCCAATTACACTCCTGACTGTTTGTCTCATGAATCAAAACGTCCCCCTTTCCATGTAAACCAGTTTGAGTTCCTTTATGTGATCTGCAACCTGAAGACTGCAGAGGAGCGCGTCCACTGGAGCCCTGTGTTGGGTGCTGACACGAGGCGAGCAGGTCAGAGTGATGTACCAGATACAGGGGATAGCCCTGCAGATCAGCAAGGCAGACAATATAAGGACTCAGGTAACCACAGGCCAGGAAGGCAACGGTCAGTGTTCCAACATTTCCAAGGAGGGCACTGGCAGTGGGGACCAGGGTGGCCTCCTGGAGGAGGAGACAGCTGAATGAGCCTTAAAGCAGATTGACAATTCAGCAAGAAACCCAGGAGCTCCTTGAAAGTAAGCCCCATGCCTTAATCATCTTGCTATTTCAAACACTTAGGGCGTGACAAATGCCGGGTGAATAATTCTTTAAGTGTGAGGGAAGTTGTAACTTTTTATATCTTGGCTTTCCTGTATGCGATCCTACAGGCACAGACCTATCTCCCCAGGGGTCTTCCTGAGGCATCATTGGCCCCATTTTACAGATGTGGAGGCTGGTGGCCAGAAGGGAACCATGATTGGCTCAAAATCACATAGAAAGCTAGGGGAAGGACTGGGCTGGAGGCCAGGGTGTCTGCAGGATGAGGTGCTGCTTCCCCCCAACAGCCCCAGACCCAGCGCAGCAGAGACGGGGGCGGCCGCACGGGCACCGGTCACTGTGCACAGAGGCTGGAGGTGCTGTGATGAGAGTGACACTGGAGGGGAGAGGCATAAAAACAGCCCGCACTCAGGGAGCCCTGCCATGTGCCAACTGCTTCGCATAAATTAACCCATCTAACCCTGCAACACCCCGACACAGGGGCTGTTATCCTAATTTATAGATGAGGAAACTGAGGCACAAGATCAAGATTGTCAGTAAATAACAGCCAGGGTTCAGATCCAGGCATTATCACTCCAGTGTCCAAAAGCTTAACCACTATGCTCTACTGTCTCTAAAATAACAGTAAAAATTATCCCCCATTTTCTCAATATGCCAATGCTTTACATGGCTGCTGCCATTCAGTCTTCACAGCAACCCCATTTCACAGGTAAGAATGCTGAAGCCCAGAGGGGTTAAGCAACTTGCTCAAAGCCACACTCAGCCAGTGAGGGGCAGAGCCAGGGATTGAGCCTTGAAGCTTGCCTGCTCTCTCTCTCCTTCTCTACTCTTGGTCTCCGGTTTACAATCCAGGCCTCCCTCTAGTCTCACTGTCTTCAGCACCACAGGCGTGGACAGCACCAAGTGCAAGGCCAGGGGAGGCCTAAGGTGGCTGGGCATCCAGGATGGAGGACCTGCTGGAGAATCTTAACCCAGGCCCCCAGCCCCGGAAAGGTTTGACACAACCTGAGTGTCTGTCAGTAGGGGTTTGGTTAAATAAATGCCAATATATCCATAGGTATCTTTCCAGCGGCTCCCGAACCCACTTGAGCCAGAAGGGACTTTGGAGATCAGGTGACCCAGCTCCCGCATTTCCCAGGTGAGGAGACTGAGTACAGCTGGAACTTTCCCAAGATTAAGCTGCAGGAACTGCGATCAACTTCTTCCCACTGCCCTCCCTCCCTGGGGCAGCCCAGGGGGCCCCTTGCAGCTAGGCTTGGATTCTGGCTATGGCTTCTGCCTCAGACACCCCTCCCAGCTGGCATACGTTGTACCTCCCCTGAGGCACGTCCTCTGGGGTTAATAGCCTGGGATGCTGTGTACATGCGGCCGGCGTCCAGAGCTGGAGCAGGTTCTCCAGCCTCTTTTGGCCTTTCTCCCCCACCAGGCCCTGTGGGTGGGTGGGAGCCCTGGGCCCCACCTCTCCCAGCCTAGCTGTGGGAGCCTCGGTGGGTGTGGGAGGAGGCATGGGCCTTGTTGCCTGGGTGAGGTGGGCAGCCCAGCACTCAGGGACATCAACAGGAGAGGAGGGCAGAGAGCACGGTGGTCGTCCACCCCTGGCTGCTGGGCCAGGGGTCTTGGCTGGGTGCCCATCAGTGGACAGGTGGTGGACACTGGAGGAATGGCTGGGTGAGCAGAGGCTTCCTGAAGAGATGAGCCCTTCCTTAGCCATAGCCCTCACCCTTTCCCCCTTCTCCAAGCTGCTGTAGAGGGACAGAATGGGGGATGTGGTCTAGCTTAGGAGCCCGGAGCCCAGATTCAGGCTCTCCTGGGCAGGACCAGGTCACCACCACTTCTCACCAGGAGGCTGGTGGTGAGTCTCTGACTCTCTCCGTGCCTCCATTTTCTAGTCAGTACAACAGCGATAATGACGGTGCTGATTTAAGTATTAATAACAGCCAACATTTGCGAAACACTCCAAATACAAGTACTTTTTATATACTTGTATTGAACCATTTAAACTTCACAACCATCACATATAGACCTACAGCTCAGGAAACTGACTCAGAGGAGGGAAGATTACTCGATGTGCCCAGTGTCACACAGCTAGGCGTGGCTTGGAGGTAACTGTCTGGTTCTAGAACATTTATTAAGAGTTTGTTGAGCACCTACGATGCGCTTGGCGCTGTTCTTGGATCTGGAACGCATCCGTGAGCCAAGCAAACAGCCCTGCTCTCAAGGAACTCACACTCTAGTCTGGAGGCAGACAGTGATAAAGGCAAATAAGAGGCATCAGACCGTGAGAAGTCCCGCAGGGAAAAACGGAGCAGGGAGGGGTGAGGAAATGCCCAGGGTAGGGAATGAATTGTAGATGGGGTCAGGAAGCGCCCTTCTGAGAAGGCTGCGCGCACGCACGTGTTGTGATGAAGAGCTCCCCTGGCGGAGGCACAGGGGACGGTGCCTGGGGTGCCATGGTGGCAGAGTGGTGGGCCGGCATCAGGGCAGGAAACGAGGGTAGCGGTAAAAAGGGCCTGTGAGACCACAGCAAGGACTGCGCTCCTCAGAGCTGCACTCCAAACTCTGGCCTTGCCAGAACCCTTCCTTAAGCCAATCTGTGTTGCTGGGCCCTGGAGAGACAGCGTGCCACCAACCCAGCTGGAGGACTCAGAGGCCAGTCCCCCGCCACGCCCCGCCCCCGCAGCGCCCATCACTGTCCCTGCGGGTGAGGCTGAGGGGAGGGGAGGCAAGGGAAGCCTTGGAGACTTTTGAGAGCCCCAGGGTGCAGATTCCTCCGCGCCGCAGCTCTCACCTGCCACGGCCCGACGTGAGCAGAGGCGTGGGGGTAGGAAAGCCGATCAGCAGACACATCGGGACTATGGCTGGAGCCCAGGTCGGGGCCTATTGGGTTTTCCTGGCTGCTTTTGCACTGGCAACTGTGAGTGAATGAGAGAAAAGTGGGCAGAATATTCCCTAAATCCTACATATGGAAATTGAGTAAAGATCTCATTTTATTTTATTTTTTTAACCAATGAAAGTGTGCTAACATTCCCTTTCTGCTCAGGGCTTTTGAGAATTAGTATTAAGAGCAAACCCTTAGTGGGTACTCAGTGCCATGCACAGCACTTTACACACATTCACTCAGTAAATCTTCACTGCGACCCTACAAGGCAGGTACAGTACCATCCACCTTTTTTGTAGATGAAGGATCTGAGACTCAGACAGGTTAAGCACCGGTGCGAGGTCACACAGCAGGATCCAGAGGTTGTACTTTTTACCACTAGATCATGTTAACTGTGGGCCCCACTGCTCCTCCTGGAGACACATGCGTCAGGGCTGGCAGGCATTGGAGGCTCTCCCTGCTGTGGTGGGGGTGCCCGACAGACTGGGAGAACTGCCCCAGGGCAGGGATTTCTGCAGCCTCTCTGGGTTTTGACCGGAAGGAAGATGAGGTGACACTGTCCTGTGCAGCCCAATGCCTGCCCCTCAGCCATCCCAACACCCAGAGGCAGGTAGGACATTCTCTGTCTCTCCCATGACTGGCTAAAGACACAGGGAGGAGAGTTGGTGTAGTGGGAAGTCACAGTGACTTCCTCTGGCCAAACCGACTTATTTGCATATCCCAGCAGGGTTTGGCAGCAGTAATAACAAACATTTAAATGGTGGGGCCCTAGTCGGGTAGCTCAGTTGGTTACAGCATCTTCCCCACACGCCAAGGTTGCAGGTTTGATCCCAGGTCAGGACACATATAAGAATCAACCAATGAATGCATAAAGAAGTGGGACAACAAGTTGATATTTCTTCTCTTTCCCCCTTCCTCTCTCTCTAAAAATCAATCAATAAAAAAAAAAAAAAAAAAAAAAGCAGCTCTGTAAGGTGTTCTTTAATCTTCCCCACAACCCTAGGAAGTAGGAGCAGTTATTATTCCCATTCCACATCAGAAGAAACTGAGGCACAGAGGACAACTGCCTTGTCCAAGGTCATGTAGCCAGTGAGCGGTAAAGGTAGGATTCAAACCCAGGCAGTTTGCAGCCAGTTTCACACAAACCTTTGGGGACTCACAGAACTGGGCTCAAATCCCCGCTCTGGGTCAGCGCCAAATGAGAAAGCAATGGCCAGTGCCCAGCACAGAGTACTCGACATTGAAAAAATGCTCCCCTGCTTCCTTCCAACCCTAATACTACTTAGCTCCCAGAATAGGGCCCATTTGGGTGTCTGGACCTGTTCCCTCTCCATGCTTCGGCCAGGCTCTTGCGGGGTTTAGGGAGAGTAGGTGAATAGGATCGGGGAGGGGCTTTAACTAGCCCATCTAGGCCTAACTGCCACAGCTTCATAAGACCAGGGGAGTACGGGAGGGAGGGACGGAGGGAGTCTCTGAAACTATTGGAGATACTGGTCCAGGCTCTGGCCCAAGGCCCATCTGCCTAGGGCAGAAAGCCTGGGGACAGAAGCTGGACAGGCGGAGCACCTAGACAGCAGAGCTGGGAAGGAAGAGGGCCTCGACTACAGAACTAGGGCCAGGCCACCCAAGATCCCACCCTCGGGCAGAGCCATAGGCCAAGGTACTGGAAAGAGCCCTCATAAACTCTCCCCCACCCAACCTGGAGTAGGGACTCGCTCCATGCTCTTCAGCACGACACAATACTGCCTCTTGAACACCTGCTTCCCCGTACGTGGGGATAGCACCAAAGGTCCTAGGGCCTTCCCAGACAGGCTATAGGAAAGTCAAGGTGGTTACCAAGGCCTAGTCTCTCACTTGCCAATGCACCTTTAAATAAGAACCAATAGTTTCATGTGCTAGACCAGGTCCTAGGCCATTTTTATGCTTTAACTCACTCCCTCTGATGACCCTGAGGTAGGTATTATCTTTGTTTTCTACATCAGTAAATTAGAGCCCCGAGAGGTTAAGTGAGTTGCCCAAGGTCACACAGCGGCTAAGCAGGATTCAAACCCAGGCAGGGTCCAGAGCCTGTGCTCTCAATCACGGTGCTCTGCTGTCCCTCCAACCTCTGGCTGCTGTAGACCTTCACCCAAGAAGATGGCACACTCCCTGGAAGGCTGTGCTGAGTGCCTGGTGCCCAGCGCTGGCCCCTGGCCCAGCTACTTGGCAACACCCACTGGTTTCATTAATGTTTAGGGAACGCTGACATTTTTGAACGACTTCTGAATCTAGGCCCCCACCTCTCCTGCTTGACCCAAACCAGAGCAACTTAGTCTCAAGTCCTAGAAAGTTAAAACGAAGAGGAAGCTTATAGCTTCCAATTCCTCTCTGACACATGGGTAAATGGAGGCCCAGAGAGTCAAAGAGTCTTCAGCAATTCCTGGGCCTAGGACCTTGAGCTTTTGCTCCTGGCTAAGTGAGACAGTTAAAACAGGTTTTTGGTGGCTGAACTCTTCTAGCGCAGGGGAGGAAGCATGAGACAGAGCAAAGACTGCAAGTGGGACAGGCTACTGATGCTCCCGTGGGAGGAATCCAGGCTCACTTCACCAAAGCCTCAAGACCCCAGAGGGGTGCTAAATCACGCATGTTCTAACTCGGCCACGGGGGAGGCAGGAATGCCCACATGTGCAAGACACACACAGACTACGGTCACCCGAGGAGCAAACGCTTTCTGGCTCCCACCCCAGGCCTGCAGAGCCAGCTTTCCACAAGAAGGGACAGCAGGTCCTGTTAATGAAGGAACAGGCCAAGTGGGCCTGGGGCAGCCTGGAGGGTGGTACTGTCTCAAGGTCATCACTGTCACTCTTTGGCTCTTGCCTGGGCTTGCTTCTTCATCTGCTTTTTCAATAGGATCCAAATATCAATATTTGCATGTGAAATTGTATGTTTTTTAGCATTGGTCACCAATAGGAGAAAAACACTGTTTGGATAGTCAGAATGTGCCTAGAAGCTGTATTTTACATGTGTTGTATATTACGCTGGGTCCTGTTTAGACAAAGCCGATGCACTAGGGTCAAGACAGATCCAGTCCCATGTCTGGGAGCTTGAGGTCTGGGTGTGGGGACAAACTCTCACAGCACACAGACACATGCTACTGCCTCCGAGCCACCAACCCATCAACCAATCCAACGCAGTTCTCCACTCTGTGCCAGCCCAGGTCAGATCAAAAGGGAAGGTAGAGGCAGAGAGCTGATCCTGTGCCATCCAATAGCGGAGATTTTCAGGTCAGGGAACAACACACAGTGGAAGGAGGGAGGAAGGGAAGGAGGGAGGGAGGGAGGAAGTTAGGGGGCATGGAGATGAGCCAGAGGTGAAGTAGAGGATGATGAGTGAGCAGTGGGAGATGACACTTGGAGGTGGTTTAGGGCCACACTGCAAAGGGCTTTGACTGCAGTTTAGTCCAGACTCAACAGGGAGCCACCGAAGGTTAGTGAGAAGGGGAGATCTTACTTCCTGTCTCCTTCTGGCCTCTTGATGGTTTTCCCTAGTCACAGTGACTCAAATCTCTGCTCTTTAGCTCACTCCACTCCCTTGCCTGTGGGTCATATGACAAGGCCTCAGGCTCCTGGGAATCCACTGTGAGAAATGAACTCCTTCAGAGATAGAGAAGACGCACCTGGATGTTTCTGAAGGCCCAACTGCAATCTGCATCCACCCCTCTCACTGGCTACAGAAGAGCTCACTCTCTCTCATCGTCTCTGGGAGATGACACAAGCTTGCCCAAGATCACCTAGTCTTTGGGGCAGTTGGCTCCCCCACGGCCCACATGGAGCGGGTTGCCTCGACTCTCTTTGAATTTGCAGGAGGGGCTGCCAGAGATCTGGCCAGAAGCATCTCCAACCCCCTCTTCTGCTGATTACATCCTCTCCCTTGGGTCAATCCTAGCAGCAGGTGATGGGGGCGGGGGCGCACTTGGTATTGAAAAGGGGAAAGAAGAATTGGCCACATAGACTCAGGGGCCCAAGTCTGCAGCAGCATGGGGATCAGGTGCTTCAGGTGTGGGGTCAGAGATGGTCACCTGGCCCTGACTAGGCCCCCCTCCAACCACGCGAGGCCTGGGCAAACTGAGAACAGTCCAGGGGTCTGATAAACAGTAAAGATCAGGAGAGGAGATTGGGATGAAATGAGAAAATGGACCTTGACTGTGGCGTCTGGTACGTCACAGACCCTAGCTGGAGTTCATTGAATGAGTAAATGAACAAAGAAACTCCTGGCGGGGCTACCTGCCTTCTTTAGCATTGCTGCTTGCCTGCAGAGGGCTCAGAGAGGAGAGACTGGTGGAAACCCCAGCAGTCGACTGTGTTTCCTTGGCACCATTCAGTCCCTTCTCAGGATCACAGATCCAGAATTCCAGGGCAAAACATCCCCAGGCCTCTCATCTTCCCATAAAATGCAGGGCCTAGGGTTCAGGACCTCGCTGTCACTGAGGGCCAGGTTGAGGTACTGCCTTGTATACATCCTGGAAAGTTAGAGTGATAACCTAGAATGGTCCTTTGGTTGTCCAGGATGCACTGACCCAATCTGAGGTGTGGGCCTCATTGTTTTGGAGGTAAGGAAAAGGGAAGGCCTTGGGTTTGCTGCCCCTTGGAGCACCTGGGGACAGAAAGGTGCCTGACCTGAAATGGCTTCTTCATCCAGACTGCCTCCCCTTCCCAGCAACCAGGGCCTCACTTTGGAAAGGGGCTGCCTCCTCCTTGTCCTGAAGGGAGCACTAAGTGTCCTAGGTGAAGACTCCCACTGTGGCCTGGGTAGGGGGCAGTGGAGTCCCAGAGAATGTAAGGGATTCCCACCATTCTCTCAAACACCCATTCCCTGCCTTCTCACAGACAAAGACACACACCCAAAGCCTCACCCATCACCCTAGGGCTACACACTATGGGTCCCCTCACCTGTGGACACCCCCAAGTCTTCTCCCTGGATGGATTTCACTTGAGAACTCATTCTGGGCTCCGGGGGAGGGGTACATATACCCCAAAGACCAAGGATCCAACAGCTCCAGGCTCGCAGTTTTTTTGTTTGTTGTTGTTGTTGGTTTTTTTTTTTTTTTTTTGGCGGGGGGTACTCTACCGTCTTCTCCCCTCTCTGTGGCGCAAAGCGCTCTGCCACCACTCCCCGTTGGGGCCTGGGCCCCGAACCCCAAGGCTAGGGTGCGGGGTGGGGGAAGGGAGGAGGGGGCGGCTCCTCCCAGCGAGACACAAAGAGACGTCCTTCAGCCTCGGATCCATGGCGACGCTGGGGAGGGGGCAGTGCGCACCCAATGCTTCCTTCCCCACCTGCAGGTCTAGGGGCCTCGGTGGCCACTCACCTGCTGCTCCTCACCTGGGCCCGGCTTACCTGGGCTGGGGCCGCGGGGACGCCGCGGCAGGGGGCCTGGGCGCCGTCTCGGTTTTCGTCAGCCCGGCCCGAGGGGCTCAGGGCGCCACGACCATGGGCTGGGATGCGAAGGGCGCCGCGAGGGACTCAGTCGCCCGGGTCCTGAATCTCTTGAGTGTGTGTGTGGGGGGAGAGCGATGCCCCGAGGCCTCTTGCTGGTGAGGGATAGCTCTTGCTGTCCTCGGGTCCCTAGATTTGGGGTTTCTGTGTGCCGGAATCGGGGGGGTCTAGGACTCTGATCTAGGGGCGTTCTGAGCTGGGTCTTCGTGTCTTGAGGTGTGGAGTTGTGTTGCCCAGAATCTTGAGAGGGGGTGCCGCAATCCCGGAGAGGAGGGTCACTGTGTTCTAGGTCTTGGGGGTCGCCCGGATTGAAGAGGGGGAGTCTTCTCAATACCGAGAAAGTCTTCGCCTTCGCCGGCTGGGAAGTCGTTCTGTGTTGGATCTGGAGGCTCCCCCCCCACCCCGCTTTCCTGGGGTTGTCTGGGTTCTGGATGTGGTGGGGGGATCCCCACGCTCCCCGGCTGCAGGGGTTTGCTGAGTCCCGGCCACCCGCAAAGGGGCTGGGAGGAAGCCCCTCAACCGCTGGGGGGCTCCGTCGCCGCCGCTACGAGCAACCCGGCCCTGCAGTCCCGGACCCCGGCCTGGCCCGGGCTCTGGCTGCGGCTCCGGCTCGCGCTCCGCCTGGTGCTCCGGCCCGGGTCCCGGCGCCCACCCGGGCTGCGCTCCATCGCGGCATCGCGGCTCCACCCTCCAACCCGCGCGCACCTGCCTGCTTGGCCCGGGGCTCCACCCTCCGGGTTGCGCGCCACCGCCCGCCCCTTTGTCCGCCCCGCTTGGCGCGCGCCCTTGCGCACGCGCACCAGCTCAGGCGCGAGCTCTCCCTCCCGCCGCGCCGTCCCGCCGCGCGCCGCGGAGCGTAGTTTTTCTCCCGCGGAGAGGGAGCGGCTCGCGGCGCCCCAACCCCGCTTTCCGGTCTTGCTGGGTCCTAGCGCCGTCGGGTTCCCCCCTCTAGCCTCCCCCCGCCCCCCGCCCGCTCCCAGTCTTTCTAGGTCAGAGCCCACGAGGGGGCGAGAACGAGGTTAGAGAGGACTCGGGGGAGTCTGAGAGGGTCACCTGGTCCATCCTCCTGGCCCCTGCGGCATCAGACTGCCCCAGACTGTCCCAGTCTATTCTTGTGGGGTGGAGCCTGTGTCTGTTACAAGGAGGGAAACATCCAAGCTCTGCAATAGGATACGCATTCATTTACCCATCGGCCATTCATCCATTCATCCATACATTCATCCATTCATCCATACATTCATCCATCCATCCCACTTTGAGCAAGACCCCAGAGAACAGCCTACCCAGAGAAGAGGCCGTAAACTGGGGCCTTGGGGGTCATGGCCAGCCCAAGTTGTGTTCTTGACCACGGGTGCGAATGGCAGTGACTAGTCATGGAATGCACAGTGCTCACCAGATAAAAGGGAGGAAAGGGGATTCCAGGCAGAGGGGGCAGCATGTACAAAGACACCACTCGGGAGTGAGGAGCATTGTGGATTTGGTAACTGAAAATTGGTGGCTTGGAAGGAAGTTAGGTGGATCAGGATGGAGATAAGATAGGACAGCTCATCCCCTCAGGCCGTTATTCTGTCTCTTTCTTAGCCTTATCCATGCAGCCCTGGCCACACTGTCTCCCTAAAAAGAAAGTCCCTAACACACCCGGCACCTTGCCTATTTCTTCCAACTATTTGTTCAGACTCGCCCCCCCCCTGCCCCCGCCCAGCATACTCTCCCCAACCTCAGTGACTGTTTCTAGTAGTTTTAGATCCGGGGAGTGCACACTCAAGTACCTATAGTTCACATAAATTACTGACTGGGGCCAGGTGTAAGGTGATGGGGAGTGGTGGAGATGAAGCAAACTAGGGCATCGTGGGCCCTTTGTGGACATACAATTTTTCAACAGAAGCAGGGAATCCATATTCTCACAAAACATCCTGTACCCCTAAATGATGGAAACAAACACCCAAAATTCAGAAATACTGAATGGGCCAAATGAAACATTCTTCGGGACCAAATCTGGCCCATGGGCCATCAGTATGAAACCTCTGCTGGTGAGAACATTGCCTTAGTTCCTAACTTGTCTCCCTCCTGCCTCTACCTAGACTTTTTTCTTTCCCTAGAATCCAACTCCCTTGTGCCCATCAACTCTGTAAAATACAAAGTGGATTGGGTTGCTCCTCTATGTAAAATTGCCAATTATTCTGAGTTACCTCTAGAGTAAAAATTTAACCTCCTTATCCTGGTGCACAAACCCCTTAGCCTTTGGGGTTCCTTATCAAGGCTGCCTCTTCTCCATTCAGGCTTGGCCTCAGCCAGTGTTCCTAGGACATCTGCTTTCTCAAACCTCTGTGCGTTGGTTATTTCCTTTGCTTCCTGTCTAGAACATCTTTCCTCTCTTCTTTGTTCCTCAAACAAGCTATCCTCCAATATTCCTCCTCTACATCTCCCTTTCCTCTCTCATCCCTCCCTATCCCGCAGATATTCCCAAGTTTCAAATTTCACCCTGGCTTTGTTCTAATGCTCTTCAGATAAGGCCCTGTTGCCCCAAACAAACTAATGGATCAGTATGAGCTATTGGGCCAGCAATAGAGGGAGACTGGAGAGGGGGAAGAGGGAAGAGAGTGTTTTTTTTTTTTTTTTGTGCCTAACAAGTGAATCCCAAAATATTAGAATTCAGAGAGCAATTTCCTCTTTTTACAGGAGGAAACTGAGGCCGAGGGAGGGGTAGAGGTAGAATCAGGCCTTGAAATGCTCCCAGCCATGGTTTAAGGCCTCCTTCTGTAGACGTCTTCCCAGATTCCTCAACAGGGGATTTGATTACCACCAATGTGATTAGTAAAGGTTTGCCAAAATGCATGTGGTATCAAGTCCACCCACCCTGAGCTCTGCAGGGTGGGAAGTCCTGGTACCCAAAGGGGACGCACTCTTACCAGGGACACAGCAAGAGTCCCATTAAAATCTAAGCTAGGGCTGCTGCCAGGACACTTTGGACTCTGTGTGTTCTGGGATGAGCAGGCAAGCAAAGTAGCTCAGAGTCACTGCTCTGGTGGTAGTAATTGGCTCTCATTTGCTAGAAGTTACTAGGTCCTCAGTAACTGACCCTTAAGTTACTGAAGTTACTACAAATACCTTGATCAGTTACTAGAAGGAGGCATGGATGCTTTTACAAAGTGGGAGCAGGGAGAAATACGGGAATGTGGAGCCCAGTGATCCACTGGTTATGATAACCAAGGGTTTACACCCCTCAGGACAGAAGCGTTGGGTCACACCACCAGGTGACCCATCAAGACCTGTCTCGGTGACAGTTGAGAGTGTGCATGATTAAGAATGGATAGGGAAAAGGGGAAAGGATGGCTACCAGTTATGGCCCCAAGGTCAAGTGCAGCAAGGGGAGGGAGCTGTAGTTTGTACCATGAACCACCCTCTTGAAAGTTTCCCGTAGAAAGAGAGGCTCACAGCACCCACGAAGGATCTGTGTGGCACAAGGGGTGGGATGTAGAGGCCATGAAAATGTGCCACCCTGATCTCTGACTGCAGAGGCGGTGATTCGGAGGGCGGCAGCTGTGGAGTCTCTCTAGGGTTCACGGAGGTAGCTCTGCTTTGCTTCCTTCGAGCCAATGCCAGTAATTGACAGCACAGCAGAGTCTCCCTGGAGACACAGGGCCTTCTCTGATGGGCAACTTGGGATCAAGGACTCCCATTGGCTTCATTGAAACTTCCTTAACATTGCACTGCAGTCTAAGACACCTCCTATGCCACCTGTCCCAAACGATTATAACTTAGATAGCAGAACACAAAGATAAAACTTGGCTACGACTTCCACAGCGACACAGAAGAAATGTCAGAAAACAGCGATCTCCACTTCAATTTCCCCTGTTCTGAGCCCACACCCTCTTCGGTGCTGGCCTGTTCTCGTGCTCCCAGCAGTCAGCTGCAGCACCCTGCACAAGGAAGCCTGTGAGACTAGAAACCCAGGACTTTGGATCATCAAGCACCTTCCCTTTGGCTGCACTTTATGTTTACTGATGTGTGAGAGTTTCTGCTACTTTGGGAGGGAAAGGGGGAGGGTAGTGCAATGCAGTCCCTGTCCTCCAGAACCTGCACACCATAACCTTTCATGCTGTATGGATCTGGGTAACTCCGTAGCTGTGCCGAAAGTACTCTGCTAAGACAGTGTTTTGGCTTTATTGATAGTTTCCATGCTGGGGAAAATAATGCTATCTGGGGATTTCTCTGGTGCGCTGTATGTCCTCTGATGCCCCTTATTGCTCCTGTCCCAGTCATGATGGAGAGAAGGTGTTCCTCGCTTGTTGTATAGGAAGTACCCCTTCCCCTGATGGCCACTGCCATGCCCGGGACGTTGCTGCTGGTGACTGGCGCATGCGACATAATCAGGGACCCTGGTGACATTGGTGACTGAGTAGCTCGGAGAACCACTCAGGTTTAGGAAGCTGAAGATGATGACATTTTGGGCAAAGATTATCGAAGAAGCTGCTAACAGCCAGGAGCAGGAGCTTCTGAGGCCACCGAGAGACACAGGTGGAGTCAGTGCCGAGAAGGAAAACCAAGAGTTCCACCAGAACCTGGGAAGGATCACAGAGAAGACAGCGGGCAGCCCGGGATGCGCGGCAGCGGGAGGGGACAGAGCTTTGAGCCTCTCAGCACCTTTTTGGAGAATTTATTCTGAAGTGGGAAAAACAGTGCTCCAGCAAGAGTTCAGAGGAGCTCCCTGCCTCTCATGTCAAAACACAGGTGTGGCCATGGCCAGCAGGACGCCACTGATGAAGGCAAGCACATGCGGTGGCGGAGGGAAGGACTTCCTTCTCTGTGATACCGTGGAGCTGCTGAGTTTACTCAGAGCCGCTTTGAAGGGAATTCTGTCCCCGCGGCTGGAAGCCTGCCAACTGCTGTGAGAAGAATATCGCCACAAGGATGGGAGTCGTGGCCCCCGGGAATGAAATCCAGGAGACAGGCCTCGAGTGGGGCGAATAATGGGGAGTCATCCTTATATGTCATTTAATTTCTCTTATTAAAAATATCTGACACAAGTATGATGAATGTTAACATTGATTCTAGCTGCAGATCTGTGTAGGTTTTCACTTTTCTGTATTTTCTTTCACTTTTCTAAACCAGATTTTTAAGAATTTATTGATTTGAGAGAGAGGGAGGGAGGAAGGGGGAAGAGAAAGAGAGAAAGAGAGAGAGAAGCACTGATTTGTTGTTTCACTGATTTATGCATTCATTGGTTGATTCTTGTATGTTCCCTGACTGGGAATCAAACCCACAACCTTGGCGTGATCGGGGACAATGCTCTAACACACTGAGCTACCTGACCAGGACCTCTTTTACTTTTTCTCAAAATAAAGCCTATTCAGTGGAAGTGTTTTTACATGGGATCTTGAAAAAAATAAAAGGAGGAAAAAACAAACTCCAAATAGCTTTTCCACTATGTGATTTTGTTTTCTAAAGCCAAGTCCAAGAACCATCTAAAATGACCCCAGTCTCCCTCTGAGAAGCGTGGGAGCAGGAAGTCCCTTGGGCGGCCTGCTCCTCGCCATCCATACCCATCGCTCACGGTGGCTCTGGATGCCAGTGCCGCTCAGGACTGGTTGCGGCTGTTTCTCTGGGAAGTTGTGGAGTGAGGGGAGGATAGGTCTCCACCCTCCCCACTATGTTTATTTCTGGGGAGCGGGCAAGTGTCCTATGGGATCGTCGGAACAGAGGCAGGACTACCCAGAGCAGGTGCAGTCTCAGCTCCTTCCCTGGGGAGGCGTCACCAAAGCTGCCCCCAGGACTACAGGCATTTGGAAGGAAACAAGTGCTGTCTGGTACACATCCCTGGGGGGCTGGCTTTAGAGATGTCCTAGTTTGGGCTTCCTAGAAACAGACCCTGCACAAGCTGCTCTGAGAGCAAATAGTTTATTTGGCAGGCAATCCCAGGTAGGGGAGAGGAGAAGAGAGATAGGAAGGTAGTGACCAGGGGTGTGTTATCAAGCAAGTTACCGCTGCAAGCACCTAGCGGCGAACCCCACTGGGGTGCTCTCAGAGACAGCGTAGAACACGCATTGACACGCACAGAACGTGCACTGTGCCCCAGCTCCAGTCAGTCTGTGGTGGGAGCTGCTGGGGGAGGGCGATGCTGTGGATGCGGGTGGAGAGGCAGGAGCAGAGAAGGCTCTGGGCAGGGGTGGGGGGCAGGAGGATGAGGATGCTGCCAAGTTGGAGTGGGGAGGGTCCAGGGTGCTATGGGTGGGAAACAGAGTCTGCCACCAGCGACCAGCCCTGAGAGGAGGGCTCTGGGTCTGGCCTGAGGTAGACCTATTCCAAGTGGAATAGAACTCTGCTATCCAGCATTACATTTCTCCCATCTTTTAGCAACAGAACCCCACTTTTCCTTAGGGGACCCACATTCCTTGACATATAACCTTCCTTATTCATTAGGGGTTCCGATGGCAGGGGTTATTCTGCTCCAAGGGTGGGCTTGTGACTAAGCCCCCATCAATCAGCGAAGACCAGGCCCCTGGCCACGGCGATGGTTTCTGAGATGGATCTGGGACCCAAGCCAAGCCAACCAGATAGAGCTCTCTTTCCGTTGCACTGACAGAGGGTGGGATGTAAGCCTGGAGTTGCTACCACCAGGCAGAGAGCCTCCTGGAGGGTGAAGCCAACACAGTGGCCCACAGAGCCAAGAGATGGAGAGAGAGAGTCCTCATGCCGTCGAGCCCCTGGATCTAGCCTTGCCTGAAGACTCTGGGCTTTCTGGGCACGTAATGCAAGAGTCCATTTTGTGGTTATGTCAGTTGGACTTGGCTCCCTGTCAGCGACCATCCCACACCTTTACACCAAGAACAAATGTGGGTTTCTTAAAGTGCTTGAAAATGCACAGGTAAATCAGAGATTCTTCCCCTCTGTCCCCCATAATCACTATTTTCTCGCATCCCAGTGTGTGCAAGGGGATTCTTAGAAGGAGCTCAGCCTGCCCAGGAGTCCCTGCAACCTTGGAGACCAGCTTCTGCCCCCTACGGAGAGTTGCTCTTGGGGTCATCCAAGAGGCCAAGGAGCTCATAGCTGAGCATAGAGTGTTGGTGCCTGGGCTGCTACATGGGGCCCCTTTGTCTCTAAGCTTCAGGAACCTCTGGATGCACGGAGCGTGTATGCATGCGTTCGTTCATTCATTCATTCATGCATTCACACTTGTTAATGGGCACTGAACTACTGCTTGAGGACATCAGGACAAAAGGGCAGGCTAAGTGGACAAAGCTTGCCTTCAGGAGCTTCCAGTCTCATGGAGGGAGATGCTATGTTGATCACACCAATACATGTAAAATTCTGAGCCACAGAGGTAAGGGGCCACCCCAGTGTTGGGGGCCACAGGTCTCCTCCTCCCACTCATGTGCAGGTGCTGATTGGCCGCCTCGGTCCTGGAGCCTGCCTGGCAGTGCAGACACACTGTTCCTCCTTCAAAACCTTGTCCTCAACTCCACCTCCGGGAAGCCTTGCTTCGAGTGCTCCCTGCATCCTGCCTGCTGCCCACACAGCCCACTATATCTTTGCTCTGGTCCCAGGGAGGTGAAGGGCAGCTGAGCATCTTCCTCCAAATACTTTTCTCAGGGACAAGTCTTTAGACATTAATTAGGCATCTAAGGAATGCCAGGTATTTCCACAAGGCTAAGGCCTTCCCCCAGATGGAGAAATGGAGGCACAAAGTATAGAGGTCCTGAACTAACGAGACCAGTCTCCTCCACCCCCAGAGTGGAAACGGGACACCCTGGTACTGGCCCTTCTTGCTATTTATCCCTCTGCCCTCTGCCAGACCACGGCTCCCTCCCGGTCAGCAGCCTTCAGTGCAGTTCCCGGGCTTCATCCCGGCATCCCAGAGCCTGCCTGGGGGTCCCCCGACTCCTGGAACAGCACCCTCTGGCTTTGCCCTCCAGCCTCTCACCCTCGGGGAGCCTCTGTTCATCCTCACCCACTTAGGTGACAAGCACAGACATGTGCCAGGCTGGGCTCTGAGCATTTTACACGTATCAACTCATTGAAACCTCACAGTGACACCAAGGTGCGCGTGTGATCGTCATGTATCTGACCCACACACAGATGAGGAGTTTGCTGACGTCCACACATCAGCTAGGAATAGAACCCGGATAGGCTCCAGAATCCAGGCCTCTAACCGCCTGATGCTCAGCTTGTCCATGCTAAGCCATCCCCACCTCCCCCTGATTTGCATTTCATCCACTTCCATTCCTCTCCCCACCCAACTCGCTGTCCCAGTTTACTCTCCCTCTGGCCTGTGGGCCGCCTGGCAGGGCGCTGTCCCAGTGCCCTGGGCCTGGGGTGGGGGCACAGACACCACGGAGGCTTCACTCATTCCCACCCGCCTGCTGGAGGCTCAGCTAAGCTGGGGGGCCTGGAGGGAGGGGCAGGGGTAGAAGCAGAGGGGGCTGGGTGGAGCCAGGCCTGTAAGCCCTAATTAAATCAGTTAATTAGGTAGGGAGGAGAAGCCTGTGGGAGTTAATGAGCTTGGCTAATTAAGTGGATCCTGGAGAATGGCTGAAATTCTAGGCTGGGGAGGGATGGGGGCTTAGGCAGGATGGAGGGTGGGGACCAAAAGGCCTGGTGCCTCCAGGTGTCACCAAGGTCACAGATACTGTTGGGTAGGAGGCTGCTGAGGCCACTACGGAGACCTGCAGTGACTATTAGGGTCTGCAGCCGTCTGCAGGGTCTGGCCTAGAGCCACCAGCAGGGACTGAATGCCTGATTAGGGCCACGAATGCCATTGACACCTGGGCCTGAAGTCACCATGGAGGTCTTGTCTCCTGTCACCATCCCTCAAGGCTGAAAGCTAGGCCCTGTTTGAACACTTTAGTGGGGGCAGACTTTGAGCCCTAACCCAGGGACCCTTCAGAGAAACCACGACCACCACCTACCCTGCTCCCCGTGATTCATTTCATAAGTCACATGCATATCCGTTGTCACTGCTGGAAGGGAGACCTGTGGGGCTGTGGGCCCAGCTCACAGAGGAGGCAACTGAGGCCAGGGCAGAAGGGGCTGGCGCTCATCCTGGCCTGTGGCTCACGTGCAGACCCCGGAAGTGCGAGCAGGCCACAGGATGGCAGGAATGTCTCTCCCGGGCCTGGGCCAGTCACCGGTCAGGCTCTCTCTCGCTTGGGCCCTGTTTCTGTCTACTTGCAGGGTCCTGAGTAACAGCAGTTCCCAGGAAGGAAGCGCTTAACATTTGTGAGGTGTGAGTACTTGACCTCAGGGTGAGGGGCTCTAGTTCAGAAGGCAGAAAAAAAGCTTTTCCTTTTTACCCAGGTCTCTCTCTCAGTCTCTCTCTCAGCCTGTCATGGTGTTCTTATTTGCTATTTAATGTCCTGCTTCCTTGGGCCACAGGGATAAATGCAGGGGCAATGCATATCCTCGCAGGTGCCCCGGGCCACCCTCCTGCACACCAGACACTGAACCACCCCACACCCAGGCCCCTGCAGGGCAAAGGATGGCAGTGGTGACTGGGAGGGGCAGGGAGTAGGTGCATAGAACCCACCCAGGGCACAGGCGGCGGGGGGGCAGGATTGCTCTGGGTGCACACTCCGTTGTCCTGTCAGACGTCACTCCCACATTTAAAGATGAAACAATTAGGAACTGCAAGATGCTAACCACAGGATACGAGAGGCCAAGGCCAAGTCCAAGGCCCTGGGTGGCGGCTCCGGTCCCGCCCTGTGTGGCTCCCACGATCTGACTCACAGACACTCGCAGGCACTGTGTCGCTGCATGCTTGGTGCTGTTACTGCCCTCCTTTTACATGTTTATTCATTCAGTTACCGAGGATTTATCAGGTGTGCTAGGCACTGTTTGCAATAAACAAAACAGAAGAATCTCTACCCTCATCTGCGCTAGTTGGGGGAGAAAGCAACAAGCAGGGCACAAACGTGAACCACTTCAAGGGATCCGTGCGAGGGAGAGAAATAGAACAAGGAGGGGACAAAGCGCTCAGGGAAGCCCTCACAGAGAAGGTTACCTTTGAGTAGAAACTTGAAGGAGGTGAGAGTCATGCAGATGCGGGGTGGAGGGCTGGTATAGAAAACCAACCAGAGGCAACAGCCAGTGCAAAGGCCCTGAGGCCAGAGTGTGCTTGAGATGCTTAGGGATGAGGAGAAGGCTGTTGGAGCCTGGAGGAGACTAGAGGTGATGAAGATAGTGTACCCAGGACCACCGCAAGGCTTTGGCTTCGACTTGGCTGAGGTGGGGGTCACTGGAGGGTTCTGAGCAGAGGGAGAGTGAAGCATGTCTTAGATTTTAACAGGCTTCCTCTGGCTGCTGGGGAAGAGAGATTGTGAAGGGCAAGAGTGGAAGTGCGGAGGCTCTTGCGCCCAGCCAGGTGAGAGGAGATGGCAACCTGCAGTAGGAGTAGGGGAGATGAGAAGTGGCAGGATCTGCCGGCAGAGTGGACAGTGGGGGTGGTGTGTGTGTGTGCGAGGAGGTTGCCCTGGTTACCTGGACCACAAGATTCTATGAATCGCTGAAGACAACAAGCAGCTCTCTGATCCCCAGGGTGCCTTACCCCTGGGGGTCTGCTCTAGTTTCTGGGGTGCTCCCACCTCCATCTTTGCATTTCTACCTGCCGTGGGCCAGCAGCTTCAATGTGGAAATGTTTCCACGAGCCCTCTCAGGCATAGTTCTTGCCGTTCTCCCTTCACAGGCTTGCAGACCAAGATCCTCACAGGCGTGGGGAGGGACTGCGAATAGGGGGCACGGCCTGGGCAGGGACCGTGGTGAATAGGAGATTCCTGGCCTATCTGAATGGTGACTTTCCCTTCCTGTGGCCCACCGTTGTCATGCGGGAGTGTGGCCTCAGGTGCTCAGAGCTTCCAGTTTTTCAAGAGAAATTCGAAATCTGGATCTTAGGATGTAGGCCCTGATTTTTTAAATACTGGCAAATCATGTTTTAAAAGTCAGAGCTGCCTATTCCTTCTGTGAGATCAAGGATAGGACAGAGGGGCTACTCCTGGAGGCAGAGGCCCACAGCCTCGAGGGTAGTGGGGCAGTGGTGGTGGAGGCATCTGCAAACCTGGGAATGGAGACACCGCTGGGTGTGGCCTGATAGGTCAGCTCTCGATGCTCTGGCAGGAGGCAGGGTGGGGTGGGGCTGGGGTGGGGGGTGGGCAGTCAGGAGAATGGCTTGGAAGAAGCACCTCTTTTGAGCCCCTGAACCCCAGGCAGTGGCGTTGCTGCACGGTTGCCAGGTGAGGGCAGCTGCTGGTCCCTTGGGCACCTGCAAGACGGGGAAGGCCTGGAGCCAGGAGGGTGAGACCACGGCCAGGTATGAGCCACAGGTGAGTTTTGCTACAAGACAAGAGTGACAGCAAGACTGAACAGGAAGCCTAGGCCTGGAGATCATCCCAGCCTCTGCTTTCCCCTAACCAAGAAAGTTGACTTCCATTTCTTACTTTGGATCTGCCTGGGAGGGCTGGGCTGAGGGGCTGCAGGGGAAGCGGAGGGAGGTAGAGGCGGTGGCTCAGCCTGCTCTAGCCCCCGGGGCAGTCAGCGGTTGCCCAGTGTGGCTCACAGGCTGTTCTCAGAAAGATGGGAGTTATCCCTAGGTCCATTTGACTGCTGATGAAACTGGGTCGCAGAGTGGTGGAGTAACCCGGTCAAGGTCACAGGACCTTGGAAATAGTGGGACCTGGAGTTAAACCCAGGGAGTGTGGCTGCGAAATCTGAACTTGGAACATAAAAGCTGTCAGAAAAAGTCTTGAGCCACGCATCACACACCCTTGCTGGGGCCAGTCTCGCATCTGTGTGCCCAGCACTCCCTCTAGTGGACACTGCAGGACCCACGATGGGCGCGCTCAGGGAAGGAGTCTGTCTTCTAAGTCTCTCTCTCTCTCTCCCTCTCACCCCGTTTGCTCTCTAACGAGCAGGGAAAGAACACAACATCCTCGTCTGGTCATCTGCTCATCTCCAACCCTGCACATGGGGACATGCAGCTCTAACCCAGCTGCTCTGCTGAAGACCACTTCTGGTCAGGTCCCGCTGGCGATGCCATCCCCCAGGCAACTTCTTGCTGTTCCTCCGTTTGTCTCTCTCTGTTGGAGCCTGGTTCTCTGCCTTCAACTGTGGTTCTCAAACGCTGCTGCACATCATAATGTAGCTTAAAACGTCTTGATGCCCAGGCCACGCACCTCTGAGGAGGACAGAGTTGATGTGCGGCAGCCTGCCGCAGGCCTCTCAGCTCCCTGACCTCTGCTCCCAGGCTCACGCCCAGATGGCGTGACTACCTCACACCTCACCCCTCCTAGAGCTCTACTTTTGTGACCTCCTCGAAGGTCCCCGTTCATTCTCTTCTTCGCTTGCACTGGTACCCATGTGCTGCAACGGCCCTTTGACTTCATAGAGACCACTGATCCACAGCCCCATCACTTTCTTCCTTTCTTAAAAAAGATTTTATTTATTTATTTTCACAGAGAGGGGAGGGGAGGGAGAAAGAGAGGGAGGGAAACACCAATGTGGGAGAAAAACATCAATTGGTTTGGGGACCAGGACTACAACCCAGGCATGTGCCCTGACTGGGAATCGAACCGGCAACCTTTGGTTTTGTGGGGCTGCACCCAATCAACTGAGCCATACCAGTCAGGACTCGGCTGCTTTCTTGTGGCTCCTCAGCCCCCTTCTGCCACTACCATCCACCTAAGCCGCCTGGGCTCTGCCCACCATCATCAGAGCAACTCCCCGGAAAACCGCTCTCACGGCCACCTGGAAGTGCCTGCCCTGCGAGCTGCCGGCCATCACCCGCTCGCTGCTCAACTGAGCAGGCCAACACTGCTTGGAGCATCCCCCACCAGGCTTGCAGTCTCCCCTCTGATTCACGGTCTCAACAGGGTGCTCGCTGCTGCCCTGCAACCCCGCTATGCCTGCCCGCTGGTTGCTTCCCCCACTCTCTTTGAGCAGTGCTTTTCACACTGTAATTTGCCCGTGAACCTCCCAGGGATCCTTGGGAGGCCCAAGATTCTGCACATCTAACCGCACCCCCCCCCCCCCGCCCCGGGGAGGGGGCCTATGCTGAAGCTCTGCCTGGCAAGGTGTCGGATCACCTTTTCCCCACCTTCTCTTCTCTCCCCAAACTGCGGCTCCCTCCTAAAGAGAGAGCAGGGATCAGATGCAGTCCTGTCGCCTCCCACCATTAAAGCACAGACCCACGTAGCTCCTCACTCAGTCCACTCACTGTTCAGTCCCTTCTCTTGAGGCCAGCCCCTCCCCTGCATCTGAAGGGACCTTGTTTCTTCAAACTCCCCTGCCTCCCCACTGTGCCATCCTCCTTCATTTTCCCCGCTGCTGGCTCACAGGCTCTGGCACCTGGTCTGTTTCTTAGATGCCCGCACATCAAAGCCTCCTGATGGAGGAGAGTTGCCCTCTGTCTCTGCTCTGCCACCTCCCATCTCTCTTTTGTTCTTATTGTTACCTCACCTTCTTTTTGTAAATGAAGTTTTAATATTCCAGTTAATCATGCCCATAGCTTAAAATCAAGAAACACGGGTTTCCTGCCTCTTTTTATTCTTTTCCCCTGTTATCCCCTCCCCGCATCTGACTACTGTCAGTTTGTTGTTTATTTCCAAGTCTCCGGTTCTATTTTGCTTGCTTGTTTGTTTTGTTGATTAGGTTCCTGTTAAAGGTGAGATCATATGGTATTTGTCTTTCACCGCCTGACTTAGCATAATGCTCTCCAGTTCCATCCATGCTGTCACAAAGGGTGGGAGCTCCTTCTTACTTTCTGCTGCGTAGTATTCCATTGTGTAAATGTACCACAGTTTATTGATCCACTCATTTACTGATGGGCACTTAGGCTGCTTCCAGCACTACTGTAAATAAAAATATGGAAGCTCCACAAATTTGCGTGTCATCCCTGCGCAGGGCCATGCTCGTCTCCTCTGCATCGCTCCAGCGTCAGTGTGCGTGCTGCCGAAGCGAGCGCGGGTCTCCCACTCCTTAAAGACAATCATCTTAGTTCTTCTAACAGTTTTTACCTCCGTGTTTCTTACATGGCATATTAACACTGATTCTTTCCAGTTTTAGGCTTTACCTATCAACATGCCACTTTGGAAGATGAGGGTTAACTTCCTTACACTGCTCCCCTTCCTGTGCCCCGCCCACCCAACGCAGTTGCATCACAATACCGGTGATGCTGGTAGTACTTACACCTTTGGGAAACATTGTTTACAGCTTCATGTGAAATACTATGATATCTTTCCTTTTCCCCCTTTTCCATAATAGACTTTATTTTTTAGAGCATTTTTAGGTTTACAGAACAATTGAGCGGAAAGTGCATACACAGCCCCACCCCAGTGCCCTTATGATTAACATCTTGCCTTCGTGTGGAGCACTTACTACAATTAATAAACTGATACTGATGCACTATTATTAACTACAGTCTGTAGTTTACATGAGGGCTCACTCTGTGTATATATTTTATGGGTTTCGACAGGCGTGTCATGGACCCGCCATTACAGTATCATGCAGAATAGTTCCACAGCTCCAAAAATCCCCTGTGCTCCCCTATTTACCCCTCCCTCCCTCACTTCTTCCCTCCCACAAGCTCTTGGCCACCACTGATCTTTTTACTTCTCTACAGTTTTTGCTTTTTAGAATGTTACGTAGTTGGAATCACGCAGCCCTTTCAGACTAGCTTCTTTCATTTGAAAACATGCATGTAAGGGTCTACCATGTCTTTTCGTGGCTTGATAGCTCATTTCTTTTTATTAATATTATATGGATATACCAAAATTTGTTTGTCCATTCACCTGTTGAAGGACATATTGGTTGCCTCCAAGTTTTAGGCAATTATGAAAAAGCTGCTATAAATACTCATGTGCAGGTTTTTGTGTGGACATGTTTTCAACTCATTTGGGTAAATACTAAGAAATGTTATTTCTGGATCATATGGTAAGTCTTGCGTTTGGCTCTATTTAGAAGATGTCTTCCAAAGTTGGCTGTGCTGTGCTGGACCCCACTGGCGTTTGAGCAATGAGTAGAAGTTCCTGTTGCTCCACATCCTCGTCAGCACTTACTGTTGTCAGTGTTTGGGATTTTAGCCATTCTAATAGGTGTGTAGTGGTATTGTAACAGGGAACAAAAACTTCACACTACTCTGACACACCACGAAATAGAATTAGAATGGGATGTGCTAAGAAACCCAGAGGAAGAGCTCACACACTGACAGTTTCTTTGTGAGCACATTGCAGGCGCCAGCAGTTCCAGTTCCTGCCTGTACGAGAAACAGCCAGGACCACGACTGTGGGTGATGCAGATGGTCTACCTGCAGGAATTTGGCTGCACTCACCAGCTCCAGGATGCTGACATTAAAGATCCATATCGGGACCAGCAAGGACACTGCCTGCACATCCAGCCTCTCCCCCTGATGTCTTTGTTCTCCTCGTCCCTCTCCCTCCTTATACAAACCCCTGCCTGCACTGAGATGGGAAGATGGGCTTTGAGATGAGAGTCCCTCATCTTCCAGGTTGCTGGCACCTGATAAAAACCAGTTTCCTTACATCAGCACCTCTGGAGTATTGACTGGCTTTCGAAGCGGCGGGCAGCCAGGCCAGCATTCGGTTACAGTATCTCGTCGTTTTAATTTGCTATTCTCTAATGATCCGTGATGCTGAGCATTTTTAAATGGATATCTGACATTTGTATATCATCTTTGCTGGGGTGTCCAGATCTTTTGCTCATTAAAAAAAAAAGATTTTATTTATTTATTTTTAGAGAAGCAAGGGAGAAGGAGAGGGAGAGGAACACTGATGGTGTGAGAGATACAGTAATCAGTTGTTTCTCGCACACCCCCCACTGGGGACCAGGCCCGCACCCAGGCATGTGCTCTGACTGGGAATCGAACCAGTGACCTTTCTGTTCACAGGCTGGCACTGAATCCCCTGAGCCACACCAGCCAGGGCTTCATTTTTTAATTAGGTTGTTCCTTTGATTATTGTTGAGTTTTAAGAATTTTCTGGCATACTTTGGATAACAGTCCTTTACCAGATAAACAGTTCTTTATCAGATTAGATGTCTTTTGTAAACATTTCTCACGCATTCTATGGCTTGTCCCTCTCATTCTCTTAAACACATCTTTTGTAGAGCAGGAGTTTTAAATTTTAAATTTCTTTCCCTTTTCTGAACAAAAGTTTTGTTTTCTTGGGTTAATAAGTTTTTTTTAAGGGGAGGGCTTGTTTTTCTATGTGTTTATATGACTAACTCAACCCACAATTCTCTCCAACTTGTATAAATAAGTATTCTATCAATTTCATTTCCTTGAAGAAATCTTTTCCAGGACATTCTGACTTATTCCAATGTGAACTGCCTGTCCTCCATGTATGTTGCCCAGATCTTCTCCTCCGGGACCCCCTGCCCTTCATCATCATCATCATCATCATCATCATCATCATCATCACCACCATCATCATCATCATCATCTGGGAGATGCCCTTCACTTTTCTCTCGTGTTGGCTTCCGCTGTTTTCGAGGTTCCAGGTGTTACATTTTCTTTTTCCCCCTTTTCCTTTGTTTTTAGTGGAACACATTCTCCAGTAGCTTTCTTAAGACAGAGTGCACGGGAGGTAAAATTTTTGAGCCCGTGTAAATCTGAAAAGATTTTTTTCTATCTTTGCTTTATTAATGGTTTGGCAAGGTATATGATTCTACGCCAAACATAATTTTCCTTTATACCTTTGAAGACACTGCCCTTGTGTTGTTGTCTCCAAGACTGTTGCTGAGAAGCCTGATGCCATTGTGATTCTTGATCCTTCGTGGAGTCTCGCGGCATGTTCTCCTTGTCCTTGTGTTCTGAAGTTTGCTGGTGACGTGGTCGTGCTGGCTTAGTGTACCTTTCGGTCGGATGCTCAGTGGGCCCTTTCAATGTGAAAACTCAGGCTCGTTCAGACGACTGTTTGAAATACATCACTGTCTGTTTTCTCTCCTCTGTTTTCTCTGTTCTCTTTCTGGAACTTCTTTGTTCAGGTGTTAAGATTCATGTACTAGTATTCCAATTTTCTTATTTTCCATAATGTGGCCGCCATGAAGGTGCACCACTGGGCTCTCCTTTCAAGAAAGAATTTCGTCGCTCAGCTGCGAGGAGTGCAGTTGGCTGACAGGTCTTGAGATCCGCCACAGCCTTGCAACCAAGACTAAGGCCTTCTTGGGCAGCCCCACCCAATGACTGAGCGCAGTGGGGAGCTGGGGCCTGGCCATTTCTCCCCAGCACGGGGCTCCTCTAATGGACAGCCTTCGCTCTGCGAACCCCACCCACTCGGTTGGCCAAGACTGTGTAAATCCTCATCGAACGAAGCCAGGCTCTCCCTGCCAGCTCCCTTTCCCTCCTTCCTGCATTTCCCAGGGGTCAGCTGGGCGGAGGGATCTCCCTGCCCAATCCTGTTCCCCTCCTCTAGTTCACAGGCATCAGCCCCTCCCCCAGCCCTCCCACCTCCATCTCCGCATCTTTTTACTTGAGGAGCCAAACGGACTCATGTATTTATCTTTTTGCTCAGCTTTACGGAAAATTTCCTCAACTTTATCTTCTAACCCAGGGGCAGCAGATTTTTCTCTATAAAGGGCCCAATGCTAAATATTTCAGGCTTTGTTGGACATGCGGTCTCCGTCACAACCACGTAACTCTGCCAGTGCAACAGCAGCCGCAGACAGCACCTAAACACACAGGTGCAGCCGTGTTCAATGGGACTGTTTGAAAAGTAGGTGAAGCTGGATTTGGCCTGCAGGCTGCAGTTTGCTGACTCTTACATAAGTTTGCATTTCTGCTATGATATTCTCTACGTTTAAGAACTTTTTTGTTTTGTTTTGTTCATTCTGGGAGTTTTTTTCCCCCAGAATAACATCTATTTTTTAATTTTTATTTATTTACTTTTTCTAGCATCTAATTAAAAAAATTTTTAAGTATTTATTTTTAGAGAGAGGGGAACGGAGGGAGAAGGAAAGGGAGAGGGAGAGAAACATGAAAACATCAATTAGCTGCCCCCTGAATGAACCCTGACTGGGGATGGAACCCACAAAGCAGGCGTGCGCCCTGACCAGGAATGGAAACGGTGACCTTTTGCTCTGCGGGACGACGCCCAACCAACTGAGCCACAATGGTCAGACCGATAGCATCTAATTTTTGTTTCATATGTGCGATATATTTTCCTAAGTCTGAACATAATAATAATAGTTTTGTTCTTAAGTTTTCTGCCCCTGCATATTCTGTTTCCTCCAAATTCTGTTTTTGTTCTAACTCTTGTATCAGAGGTTTTTCTCAAATGTCGATGATCCCTGGCTATCTTCTCATATTTAAGAGATTTAAAGATCTCGTTATTTTTTTAAATTTATTGATTTTAGAGAGAGAGAAAGGAGAGAGAGAAACATTGCTTTATTGTTCCACTTATTCAGGCATTCATTGGAGGGTCTCGTGAGTGCCCTAAACCCACAACCATGGTGGAGCAGGACCATGAGCTAACCGACTGAGCGACCTGGCCAGGGCCTGAAGAGCCCAGTTGCCTGTGTGGTGGGGGAGGCGTCGACTGGGGCAGGACACAACTTTCTGGGGAGATGCAAATATTCTCTATCTTGAGTGAGGTGTGGGTTGCACAGGTGCATACAATTGTCAAAACTCATTATACTGACCACTTAAGGCCTTTGTATTTCACCATAATTCTGCTTTGATTAAAGAATATAACAAACAATTTATAAAAGTAAGCTGCTGCCCTGGCTGGTGTGGCTTAGTGGATTGAGTACCACCTGCAAACCAAAAGGTCGCCAGTTCAATTCCCAGTCAGGGTACATGCCTGGGTTGCGGACCAGGTTCCCATTAGAGGGGTGTGTGGGAGGCAACTGATTGATGTTTCTCTTGAAGGTTGAAGTTTCTCTCCCTCTCTTCCCCTCTCTTAAAAAAACAAATAAACAAAAGCAAGCTGCTGAGTAGCCCTGCCCTGGGGTGGGAGGGCAGTTGACTCAGGAACTCCATATAGAGAGCTGGGGTTGGGCTGCTGCGCTGGGAAATCCCTGATGCCAACATTGAGGTGCTCTCGGTGAGCTGGACTCTGAAAGAGAGCTAATGCAAACAAACAAACAAAAAAAAATTGGAGGAAACACAAACCATGCAGGGGGAAGAAAATGAAAACAAACAAACAGGAAATGAAACAGCAGTAACAAAATATGTCAGAGATGGAAGGGAATAAACCCTGGAGCGTCCAGTCTGGAGAGCTCAGTCCTGCCTTCACTGCCCTGGGAGCCAGAGGGGAAGGAGGCCCCAGGTGATGCGGATCTGAGGCAGGGACCCCACACTCCGGATGCAGCGTTCAGAGAAGTCTTCTGGGGGGATCATTGGACTCCCTACTCGCTGTCGCTGTCGCTGTCGCTGTCGCTGTCACTGTCCTGCTACGTCCTCGCTTCAGAGGCCCTGTGTTCTATCCTCTCTGGAGCATAAAGCTTCCGTCTTTGCTGGGGTGGGGGAGAGGCAGCTGCCCAGCTGTGCTGAGTGGAAAAGGAAACCTGAGGATTAAAGCCCTTCTTATACCAGTCCTCCTGTTTTGGGCTCCAGTTTACTCCCATTTCCTGAGGCACTTAGTTCATTAACACAGCAGGTGCCTTTTGGGGATTCTGTGGAATGAACTCTCATTCCCTTGGCTTTTCTCACTCCCAGTTTCAGGTTCACTTCAGGTGCGCCGTCATCAGATTGCTAAATCACTTAATCATACACCCATCTGCCTCCCAGATTTAAATTTTTAAAAAATATATTTTACTTATTTATTTTTACAGAGGGGAGGGGAGGGAGAAAGAGAGGTAGAGAAACATCAGTCAGTTGCTTCTTGCACTCCCCGCACTGGGGACCAGCCTGCGACCCAGGCATGTGCCCTGACCGGGAGGAACTGGAGACCTTTCTGTCCGCAGGCTGGGCTCAGTCCACTGAGACACACCAGCCAGGCCTGAACCCTCTCTAAAGTGTTTTTACCTATTCATACAGGGTGGGCAAAAGTAGGTTTACAGTTGCTCATAGGGAAAATAATACAATAGTCAAGAAACAACAATATAAGAATAAACTCCGTGTTTTGTGTACTTACAACTTTAAACCTATTTTTAAAAATATGTTTTATTGGTTATGCTATTATAGTTGTCCCATTTTTTTCTCCCCTTTATTCCCCTATCCCCTGTACCCCACCTCCCACCAGCATTCTCTCACCTTAGTTCATGTCCATGGGTCGTACATATAAGTTCTTTTGCTTCTCCATTTCCTGTACTATTCTTAACCTCCCCCTGTCTATTTTGTACCTACCATTTATACTTCGTATTCCCTGTACCTTTTCCCCCATTCTCTCCCTCCACCTCCCCACTGATAACCCTCCAAGTGATCTCCATTTCTGTGATTCTGTTCCTGTTCTAGTTGTTTGCTTAGTTTTTTTTTTTTTTAGGTTCGGTTGTTGATCGTTGTGAGTTCGTTGTCATTTTACTGTTCATAGTTTTGATCTTCTTTTTCTTAGATAAGTCCCTTTAACATTTCATATAACAAGGGTTTGGTGATGATGAACTCCTTTAACTTGACCTTATCTGAGAAGCACTTTATCTGCCCTTCCATTCTAAATGATAGTTTTGCTGGATAGAGTAATCTTGGATGTAGGTCCTTGCCTTTCATGACTTGGAATACTTCTTTCCAGCCCGTTCTTGCCTGTAAGGTTTCTTTTGAGAAATCAGCTGTTAGTCTTATGGGAACTCCTTTGTGGGTAATTGTCTCCTTTCCTCTTTTAAGATTCTCTCCTTATCTTTAATCTTGGGTAATGTAATTATGATGTACCTTGGTGTGTGCTTCCTTGGATCCAACTTCTTTGGGACTCTCTGAGCTTCCTGGACTTCCTGGAAGTCTATTTCCTTTGCCAGATTGAGGAAGTTCTCCTTTATTATTTGTTCAACTAAGTTTTCAGTCTCTTGCTCTTCCTCTTCTCCTTCTGGCACCCCTATGATTCGGATGTTGGAACATTTAAAATGGTCCTGGAGGTTCCTAAGCCTCTCCTCATATTTTTGAATTCTTGTTTCTTCATTCTGTTCTGGCTGAATGTTTATTTCTTCCTTCTGGTCCAAACTGCTGAGTTGAGTCCCAGTTTTCTTCCCATCACTGTTGGTTCCCTGCACATTTTCCTTTATTTCACTTTTCATAGCCTTCACTTTTTCCTCTATTTTGTGACCATACTCAACCATTTCTGTGAGATTTCTGATTGCCAGTGTTTTGAACTCTGCATCTGATAGGTTGGCTATCTCTTCATTGCTTAGTTATATTTTTTCTGGAGCTTTGATCTGTTCTTTCATTTGGGCTATATATTTTTTTTTTTGTCTCAGCGCGCCTGTTATGTATCAGGTGTGGAGCCTTAGGTATTCACCGTATTGGGGCTACTCACGTTGCTGTGGGTGGTGCTGTATGTGGGGGAGGTGTCAGAAAGGGAACAATGCTGCTTTCTCTGCTCTCCACTGGCTTTCAGTCACTTCCCCCACTTGCTGTCCGCAAGCAAATTGGGCCATTCTGGTGCTGATTCCCATGTGGGTGGGTTTGTGTATGTTCCAGGACCTTGTGAGTCTCTCCAATGAAGTCTCCTGTGAGGCTGGGAGTTTCTTTCTCCGCTGCAACCCCCACAGATTTTTTCAGTGAGAGGTTCTGAGGCTTTATTTCCCTGCTCTGGAACCCTGGGTTGCACGATCTATCTTGCTCCCCAGTTGCTCCTCCCAGTTTATCGGAACGCAGATGTGGGACCACCCACTCCTCCAGACGCTGCCTTGCTGTGAGTTCTCTCTGTTCCAGCTGCCTGTCTCCACCTCTCCTACTGGTCTGGATGAATGTTTCTTCTTTAACTCCTTGGTTGTCGGACTTCCATACAGTTCGATTTTCTGGAAGTTCTGATTATTTTTTGTTTTTAAATTTGTCATTGTCCTTTTGCTTGTGTGAGGAGGTAAAGTGTATCTACCTTCACCTCAATATTGGCCGGAAGTCTTATAAACCTACTTTTGCCCTCACCCTCCCTGCATATACCTACGATAACATTTAATTTATACATTAGGCACAGTAAGAGATTAACAACAATAACTAGGAATAAATAGAACAATGGTAACAATACGACATCTTTCTTTCTCCAGTAATTTGTATACTTTTCAGTTCAAAAGTGTTCCAAATCTGTGTAACCACCCCTCACATGCAGTAAAGGGTTCTGTCTCACTCGTTCCAGGGAGCCCTTGCTGAAGTCTTCACACAGACTCAGTGCTTTCTGGTGAACGGGCCATCAGCTGGAGCCCGTTTTCTGTTCCTGTCTTCCACCCACAGATTTAACACCTTTTTCATCTTAACTAAGCACTTATCACACACTGTGGCCGTAACTTTTGCAGTTTGAGGCGCGACAGCAAGGTTAGCATGAATTTCTCTTTCTTCACAATTTCACAAATAGAAGATTTGTTGTTACTTTATATCTTAGCAACCTCAGCACACAATTTTTTTCCTTACTAAGTCAAGAACTTTCACCTTTTCATCTAAAGGAAGCACATTACGGCTTGTCTTTGGCATATCTGAGCCCTGGCGTCACTGCTCCTGTGGTTTGGGGCCACCGTTAGGTGAAATCAGGGTGACCCGAGCACCAGCGCTGCCACGGGGAGGGAGCGCAGTGGTGCGGAGTTCATCGTGCCGCTCGGCATGGTGCGCACTTTCAAACTTAGACGGGTTGTGTTTTTCTCCTGGAATTTTTCTTTTAATAGTTTCAGACCTCAGTTGACCTCAGGTAAATGAGACGTCAAAAAGTGAAACCGCAGAAAAGGGGGGACTTCTGTACACACCTTAAAATATCCACTCCCTTTTAATGGGGATTCAGGACACAGAAAAGTTAAATGTGTATGTTCCATCCAACATCTTTAACTGCAAGTGTCTGCTTGCCCTGCTTTTGTCTCTACATCCTTCAGGAAACATTCTTATCTGAGTCAGTTTTGACTTCTGTGTCGCTAAATGCATCCTTGTTGTCCTGACTGTTCAGCATCTTTGAAGTCATTTGTCCACTCCCTCTCCTCCCTAGGACACCTTTCTCTGGTTTCCATGGCTGCCCACACCCCTGGTTTTCCTCTTACTTTGCTAGCTGCTCCTTCTCTACCACCTGCGTTGGCTCGTCCTCGTTGGCTTCTCCTTCACGTACCTCAAAACCGTGGAGCTCCTCAGGGCTCAGCCCCGCACCTCTTCTCTGCCCTCTCTCGGCACCGTGATCGAACGGCTTTCAATGCCGTCTTTGTGTTGTTTCTGATAGTCTCCCGCCAGCCAGAAGACTTCCCCTGTGGTTCCAGACTCTTACCATCAAGTCCTCACTTGACATCTCTTCAACATGTCACGTGCTTTCCAAGCTGAAAACATCTGGAGCAGAATTCTTGAGTTTCTCACGACAACTCTTCCCTCCCCTGAGCCTTTCATCATCCATGCACTTATCCAACCCAGAAAGCCCAGATTTGTTCTCCATTACCCTCTTCCTTTAAAGTTTCTGGAGGTGTTCAACGCATGGCCTGCAGGACCCACGTGGCCCAGGATGGCTATGAATTCGGCCCCACACAAAATTGTAAATTTACTTAAAACCTTTCTTTGCTCCTCAGTTTTAGTCAGTGTTTGTGTATTTAATGTGTGGCCCAAGGCAATTCTTCTTCCAGTGTGGCCCAGAGGCACCAAAAGCCTGGACACCCCTGCTTTAAAAAACCATCAGCAAATTCTGTCTCCCAGATATATCTAGACAGCATCTACTTCCTTCAGGGATGGCCTTGGTCCTGGCCACTGCCACGCCCGCTCTGTCATCACCACGACCTCCACACTGGCTTCCGGTACCCAGTCTGGCCCAGCTGCCACGGATTTTCCCCAGAGCCCCTGGAGGGATTGTTTAAAATGTCAATCAGATTATATTGCTTCCCCTACTTAAAAGCCTCAAAAGGTTTCCCATTCTCATCGAGAGAAAAATCCATTCTCTTCACTACGGTCCACAAAGCCTATGGGATCTAGCCCCTTGCCATCTCTCCCCATCGCCCTGTGCCATTCTTCCCATCATTCACTCTGCTATAGCCACACTGCCTTAATGTTTCCGCACGCTCACCAACTTCTAGCCTGCCTTGGGGCCTTTGCACTCTGGGTTCTTGCTGGATGCTGCTGCCTCCATTCTGCCCAGCTCCTGCTCATCGTCTAGGTAGGGATGGGGATGTCCCTACCTTCCCTGTTTACCTCATACACAGTAGATGCCTCTCCCGCCATCCCTCTGGTTATGTTCTTAACAGTGGGTTTTGAACATGGATTATCATATTTACTTATTTATTTGTTTACTTGTGTTTTTTTGCCCCCCCTCCTTTGATAAAAGCCCTGTAGGAAAGGGATGGTAGTTTCACTGTCCAGTTTCTAGTGCTGGCCCACGGAGCGTGCTCAGTGAAATTTGTGCAATGTGTGGATCAGTGAATGAAAGCCTGAAGGAACACACTGGACACCTTTCTGTGCCAGGTTCTTTCGTGTGGACCACATGTTTTATTTGCACAAGAACCCTATGAAATTGTCACAACTGCACTACATTTCCCAGTGTTGCTTGCAATCGACTGTTCTGGCCAATGAATGTGGGCAGAAGTGAAGTGGGGCACTTCTAACTTTGGCTCATAAAAATTTCACATGTGATCCCTATTCTCTATCTTATTTATCTCCCAGTAGCATCAGAGGATGATGACGGACACAAGGTGGGAGGAGCTTGGGTCCCCAAAAGCCTAAGGAGAGTAGAGTCTGCTCCGCCCCCCCCTGCCCCGGATAAGCAGGATATAGGCTCTACCCGAGTGAAGCCATTGCCATTTCCAGGCTTATTTGTTACAACAGGTAGCTCACCTTAGTTACCATATCAGAGGACCTATGCTGGTGGCTGGTGGCTGGTGGGCAATACTGTGGGTGATGCTGTCACTGACAGATTTTCATCAAATGCAGGCATGTTCTCTGGGGGCAGTCCCTCACCTCCCCCCACAGCGGGAGCCCAGGGCGTGGTGCTCATGTGGGACTGCAGCAGGCTGCACAGCCTGTGGCTGTCCCGGCATGCTGTCGAGTCCTCATGGGGCTCCTCCAGGGGGTGCCTGTGTCGTGTTCCTCTCTGTGGCTTCAGCATCCAGTGTTCGGGAGGTCTCAGCGAAAGTTTGCTGAGTCCACAAATGAGTGAATCGGTCACTCGCAGCCCTCATTGCCCCTCTGACCCTAAAAATGCCTGAGAAAGCCCAGCTCTTTCATTTTACAGAGGCCTCAAGAGAAGAAATGACTTCAGCAGGGTCACAGGGAAGCAGCGCGTCGTGCAATCGGCATGCCCCAGTGCTGCCAACACGACAGCTGGCTCCTGGAAGGGAATCCTGGCGTCTCCCAGGGCTGGAGACATCCAAGAGGAGGGGCAGGCAGGCTGCTCTAAGACCCCAAGGTGACCCACCAAGCCTCACTGCCCACTGCCCCTCCTCCAGTAGGGCAGAAGTACTCCAGAGCCTTCCTTCCCCCACCCCAGCCAGCACTGCCTGGCTCCTGCAGCCTGGGTGTTCACATCACTCAGTATTTTTAGCTTCACCACCTGGCACCTGTGGTCACTATCTCTGCCCAGCCTGGCAGTGTCCCCTCCCCAGGCCTTAAAGGGCCAGCATCTACCAGCTGGAAAGTAGACTGCATCATAGGTCACCATACTACCAGGGCAGGAGGCAGAGGGGAATCACCTACAAGGGGTCCCCAAAGTCTGAAGTGGGAGGTGGGGGGATGAGGGAAGAGGGCAGGGTCTCATTCACAGCTGCCTGACCCTCATTCTTGGGTTTCCCGGATGCTGGTTCGGGAGCTGGAGCTATTTGCCTGGGCGGGCTGTGAACTTCACACATCCTTCCCCTCTAGGGCCCGAGACTGCAAAGTTACCAGAGCAGTGTGTATTTTTTTAACAATCTACTCAGATGACTTTGATGGCCTGTCTCCCCATGTCATATTCATTCATTCATTCAATGAGGATTTTGAGCTCCTACAGTACAAATAATGATTCTTTAGGAGTTCACTGCTGTGGAGTTCAAGAAGCAGTTCCACACCTGTGGACTAGCTCACTGGGCCTCCTGACTTGGTCCGGACTGCACGATAGACCAGCAGGCCCTCCTGCAGGCAGAGCACCACGCCTTCCCTGACTCCCTGAGAGCACTGCACCCCGCCTGTCAAGGCACCCATCACTTTGTCAAACGAATCTGTTCGCTTTCCTGTCTCTCCCAGCAGGCCATGACCCTGTGAGGCCTGGGGCTCCAGCCCCAGCGCAAGCCCTGGCACTCTGTGGGTGCTCAGTCACCATTTGCTGAATGATAAACCACGGTAGGAACATCCCCTCATTTCACAGATGAGGAGACAAAGGCCCACGGAGGGAAAAACACAGACCCAGGGTCTAACAGGGAGATTCAGGGAGGAGGCTGGCCCAGGCAGCAGAAGCCTATGCCACTGCCCTCCCGGCAAAGGGCCTGGCAGGGGCTCCTGAGTTGGCCCCGAGCCTGCTCTTCTCCCCACCTGGGGCAGTGCTGACTCAGGCGGTGACGAGGCGTGGGCGGGCTGGGGCAGAGCAAAGGTGACCCTTGTCTACCCTGCACATACTCTGTCCATCCTGGGAGCCTGTGGGACAGCTTGAGTAATGCACTTGGCTAGAGCCTGTGGATGGGGGTGGGAAGAACTGGTAATGGGGACAATGGGGACAATGGTCTGTAGGACATGTCCCCACCCAGGCATAGTGCACAACCCCTCTCCCACACAGGCACACAGAATTCACATGTGCTTCCACAGGCATGTATGCAGATTCACAATCACACACACTCACTCCCAATACCCTGTCACACAGCTGCACAAACCTCGCTCCCCATCCCATCTCCCTTTCTCTCTCTCTCTCACACACACACAAACACACACATGTGTAATATGCACAGACATTCCCACTCGTTAATCCAACAAAGACTCAGCACCACCAGGTGTCAGTTCAGTGCAGGGAGGAAAGGTGACTCTCAGCTCAGGGTGGAGCTGGGTCTTCCTGAAGGACTTCCTGGAGGAGGAGACATTGAGGCTGGGCCTGGATGGGGTTGGGGAAGGGAAGTCTGGGCAGAGGTTTCACTGGGGAGTGAACATAGAAGAGCAGAATGAGATGAGATGGGTGTGGTCAGTTAGATCACACAGGCTATGAATGTCCAGCTGAGTGTCCACTTCCTCCCGTGGGAGTTGGAAGTCATGGAGGGCTCTGAGCAGGAGGGGCACGACCGCAGTGGAGAGGACAAAAAGGTCACTGTGGGGCCGGGACGGGAGAGACGGGAGAGACCTGAGAGTCTGGTGTAGGGAGGTGGTGGTAGGTGGTGAGCAGTGGACCAAGACCCTGAGGGGTCCCAAGCCTGAGCCCTGTGGCCTTGCTCTGCCCACCCGCTGCCCACCATGGGCACTGACCTCTGCAGTGGGACCTCTTCCAGCAGCTCCTCCTCCTCCTCTCTGTGGAAGCAGATGAAGCAGAAGGCTGGCACATCCTTAGATCCACAGCCCAGGGGCCAGGCTGGAGGCAGCTCCAGGACCGGACAGGGGTGGCTGGTGGTTGTCTCGGCGGCAGCATCCTCAGTCTGGGCAGGGGTCCCTGAGCCAGTGTGCTCCAGGGTCAGCAGCCTGCTGGCCTCAGGGCCCTGTGCCTGCCCACCTGCCACCTGCGCCTTTTCACTCAGATTACCCGTTGCCTTGGTGGGTGGAAGAGCCTATGGCTGTCGGATGGGGACTCCTGTCCTGACCCACAGGACTTCCAGCCACAGTGCTAAGTCTTGGGGAGCAGCTTCTGGATGCCTGGACTCAGAAATGGCTTGCTGGCGGACAAGGCTCCAACAGGGCCTCTCGCTGCCCCTTAGGGAGCACCAAACTCCTTGGCTGCTTCCTGTCACAGCCCAGACTAGGAGGACAGGCTCTCTGGTGTCCTGTCCATCTGTTCATCTGCCTGTCCAGGCGTCGGCTCCTCCCTGTTCACCCAGCACAGCAGCAGAGGTGGTTTCCCTAAGAAAGTTTGCTCTTCCCTGCCGAAGTGGTGGCATGGATGGCCTCCAAGAAGGGAAGGGTCAGGACCTGAGGCTGACAGGTGAGTGAGGACCCGGTGAGGCTGGCTCCTCACTGCCCATGCTATCCCCAAGAAAAGTTCTGGCCCCTGGAGTCCTAGCTCCAGCTCTGGCTCTGACTGGAGACTGGAGCTCGCTCCCTCTGCTCCCTGCTCCCTCTGACTCCAGTGGCTGCTCTGGCAGACCGGCTAGGCTGTGGGTATTAATAGCTCCACATTTGTGCTGAGAAGCGGTGAGGTTAACTCCTTCCCTGCCAGATCAGGGGGTAGGGGTGAGCAGGGAGAGCAGGTGGACACGGGGAGCGTTGCCTCAGTTCTGTCCCCAACTGAGCCTGGCCTGCCTCTGCAGGACCCTCAGATGCCACCTCCTGGAGCTGTATCTTGGTCAGAGTGCCCTGGCCACCTGAGCCTTCCGTGCACACTCCAGGGAGCTGGGTGAGACGGGTGGCTCAGGGCAGCAGCTCTGGGATGGGCAGCATTCTGAGCTGCAGAGAGCATCCCCGGGACTCCTCCACACACACATCTACCCGCCATCAGCTCCCTGGGGTCACCCCTCCTGGCCTTGACAATCAGCATCACTGATTTCGGGTCCAGTTCCATTGCTGGCTTCCTGAGGAACCTACCCAGAGGCACTGCACACAGCTCCTGTGGGGCCCAGAGATGCACCACACACAGCCATCTATTCTACTGAGGAGTGTGGAAGAGGGTGGGTACGCGGGATCTGAGTAGGATTTGTTTGCTTGAAAAGGTTTATTGAGCACCTGCTATGTGCCAGGCACCCAGCAACGAAGAGGGCAGACACTGTTCCTGCCTCAGTGGACTTGGCATTGTCATGGTGAGAGGCCAGTGGGGTGCAGCCGTCGACCTGGTGTCCTAGTGCGAATTAGGAACAGGTGCTCCCTCCCAGCAGGTGCACCCCGCCCCCCACTCCTGCAGTGTGGATTGCAGGCTGGGTGTCAACCCCACTTTCTCTGCAATTTACAACACACACAGCTATTCATAGTGGCCTGGAGGCATCAATGAACACGGGGAAAATAAATTCAGAGTGTGAAAAGTGGTATGAAAAAAATGAAACAAACACGAGAGAGGCTGGTGATGGGGAGGCGGACCTATAGGTGTTCAGGGAAGAGCTCTGGAGGAGGTAACATTGGAGCTGTGACCTACAGGAGGAGGACGGGTCCTAGTCTGGAGGGAGAACAGTCTAGGAAGAGGAATCAGCGGGAGCAAGGGCCCAGAAGCGAGCCTTAGCCGGCGTGTTCGAGGAAGAGAGGAGGAGTGGAGGGAAAGTCTTCAGGCTGGGTAAGCAGAGTTTTCCAGGGGCTCAAGGGCAGAAAGAACAGAGCACCTGCGAAGGCCCAGAGGTGCGAACAGACGGTGGTACTCTACGAGGCAGGGAGCGGATGGAGGTGACACGTCAGAGGTGTCGCAGGTGTTCATTCCAGCACTAGTGCTCCTAGGGCTCTGAGAGGGAAGGTTGGGTGGGGGGAGGATGGGAGTGGGAACATGGTCAGCCGCTGAGGGGCTGGGGAGCGGGGTGGAGGGTCAGCTCAGTTGCTGAGGCTGAGCGCATTGTACAGACGGTGAGTGGGGGCTGATATCCACCCTACCCCTGCTCTGCTGAGCCTTGCATTGCACCTCTAGAGCTGTGACAGCTTGGAGAGGGGGTCCAGCCAGAGGGGCTCCTTATCTGAATTAGTCTATGCAAAGGGGGTAACTTTTTCTGACTCGCACAAAGGTGCCCCATAGGCTGGGCTGGGGGAATGACACAGGACCCCAGGTTCCAGTGTGGTCTCTGCTACAGACATACTGTGTGCTTTGGGTCAGTCACTTTCCTTTTCTAGAACCATAGATTTAGAGACTTAGCTACAGACCAGCTGATCCAAAGCTTCTGAGTCCAGAAAGGGTGGGCTCCCGAGGTCGCAGGGACACGGCAGAGCCTGACTCTCCTCCCGGAGCTCTGTGTTCTCTGCTCCAGGGCAGCCAGGGTCACGGGCCTTGGAGCCTTGGTGTGTCTCTGAGGAAAAGGACAGGGGACAATAAGAAGAGTGGAGACTAGGGGAGAAGAGGAGGGGAGGCCAGGCTGTGGCCCCCTGGGATGGGAGTCCGAGGGGTCAGTGTGCCCCAGGCCTCCAGTCACCCCTTCCCCTCCCTTAGGCCCAGGGGTTGTCATTTGCGGATGTTAATTATTCACAATGCTGGTGCTTTGCCTGGTTTTAATGCACTCTGATAGTGTTCTCTAGCTAATGGAGAAAATCAATAAGTTTTAATTCTTAGTGGCTGTGAAGCTCTGTCTCCTGTTTGGGTGACTAGGCCTGGCTGCTGGGCTGGGTGTTGGGGCTGGAGGCTCAAGCCTGGGGAGGGAAGGTAAGAGTCACCAGGCAGCTCCAAACTCTGCCGCAAGCATCTCGGAGGGTCTAAGTCCTTAAATCTCAGCCATTCACCTGCTGCTCTCTTTCCCAAGAGACATAGCAGCCCCTGCACCCGACCTATGGGCCAGCTGTGAGCCAGCGAAAGCAGTCCCCCCAGATTTGGGGGGCTGGAATCGCCAGCAGCTCTTGGCTCTGGTATTTCTTTTTTTTTTTTCATTTCTTTTTTTTTAATCAGTATTTTTTAATTGTTGATATTGTACAGTTTTCTGTCTTTTACCCCGCCCCAGCCCACCACCCCAGCCCTCCCCACCTTCCTCCCATTTCCACCCCCCCATAGTTTTTGTCCATGAGTCCTTTATACTTGTTGCTCTAAACCGTTCCCCTTTTCCCCTGAAATTCCCTCCCCTCCCACTCTGGACACTGTCAGACTGTTCTCAAATTCAGTGTCTTTGTTTATATTATGCTTGTTTGATTTCAACCTGGCCACCATTCCAGGCTCAGGCCTAGGTCACAGATCTGTCTTGGGCACGGGGAGAATGTGGCCCAGGCCTCACATTCCTGGAGAGACTTGGATATAAACTGGTATTGTTTCTACGTGCAGATATACATTCAGTTATAGGTTCGGGCAATTTCTCTGACAGGATTGAGGACTGAAAACATTCCTGGGGTGTTAACAGTGCATCCCATCACAGACCCCCCCACCCCCACCCCAGTGCACGTCCTTTATGATCCTGTAATTATCTTGTGAACAGAACAACTGTTTCACACTGTGTGTATGTGTTAAAAACGTGCATTAGACAGGCATAAACACTGTGGTCCTCATAATGCTGTTTTCAGGATTTCTTAATGCTTCCAGAACATAATGAGCCTCCAAAAAAGGAAGAGGCCTGAGATGTCTTGACCTTGAGAGACCCTGCCTGCTTCCCAAAGAACCCAGGCCTTTCCCGATGGACCCAGGGCCCACACCTGGCTGGCTAGAAATGCCTGGACCACCCACAGGGGCTGTCTGCTGGGCTCCTTGCCCTCCAGAACCCAGGAACCAGGACACGGAGAATAGTGACTGCCAGGCCTCACCCATCCTGTCTATCCAGGCCCCAGCCCCGGCCTCTTGACTTTTCCCACCCAGGCCCCAGCGGATGCAGGCCATCCGAGGCCTGGCTTCACAGTTGGGCAGACTGGGCTTGAGTCCTCTTCTGACATTTGATTTCCATTCTCCCCCACTCCCTTAATTTCCACTTTGGACTTAGGTGCATAGAAGTCTGAGTTAATATTCCTTTTCAGTTCACAGCACATTGTTGCTCTTGGCCCACACAGGGAGCCTCCCTTGTTTTTATTAATTTCTCTGTTTCTCTTCACCCCCACGATGGCGGGCAGGAAAAGCTGCTGAGGTTCACTCCAAATACCCACTGGGGGCTTGTCGGGAGAACTGCATGAGTAGAGTGTGTAAGATGCCTGGTACACAGTAACTGGTCAGTTAAGGTCCGGCTCCGTCTTTCGGTCTGGTGCTCTCCCCCAGGGTTCTTTGATATTTGGACAAAACACCTTCCCCTTTGGTACACCTCAGCAGGGCTGGTGTTTGTTGAAGTTCCTCACTAAAGACCAGAATGATCACTGGGATCGAATCTAACTTACTCATAGTCTGAGGGGGAAGCAGATAAGACACAACAAGGTCCCATTTCAAATTTAAATCCAGCACACGTAGGCCAGGCCACATGCTGAGCGGTGTCTGTGAGGCCCGCACAGGCCCAGAGGGGAAAGGGTCTCCCTGTGGGGGAGTCTCTGCCCAGTGGGGTGGGTGGGAGATGGCCCTTCTTGCTTTATTAATTAGGGTGCAGCCAAGCTGCTGTGACAAAAAGTCCCCACATTACAGTGGCTCAAACAAGCCTCCTGACAAATTAATTAGGACAATATGTCAAAGTTTTATTTCAGGATTGCCATGAGGAAAGAGGCTATGACCATGTTGGTACAAAGAGACCTTTCCCTTTTATAGGCTAGAGAATGGCTAGATATTCTCCAGCCAAACACAAGAAAAAAGAATGTCTGATTCCAAATCATCAGACGTCACCCTGAATAAGTGGATGGGAAGCTTGCTTCCTACAAGAGGTTTTACTTGAATTAAAATTTATTAGAATGTTGCTGCAGCATTTTGTCAAGAATACTACTTTCTTAGCAGAAGGAGCCTGTGAGTTCCAACACGTGGAAAAGGTTATGTCTCAAACCAGATTTGGTCAAAATTTTCTTTATCACAAGGTAGAATTTTATTTCTCTTCAGGTAACAGTCGGGAGGTAGGTGGTCCTCTTGGCTGAAGCTGGCTTATAAGTGCTGGATTCATGTTTTAATCCTCAAGAAGGAGGAAAGATGGAGTGAGGCAGAAGTGGCATTCTTCACTTCCACTCTCATTCTGTCACCAAGTAATTTGTTTTCTAGTAGCAAGGGAGACTGGGACATTCGGTCTCTACCTGCACAGCCAAGTGCATAAAGCTGGGGCGGCGGTGGGGTACCACTGAAAGGAAGAAGGAGAATAGAATGCAGCGAGCGGTTATGAAGGCCTAATTCATAGTTGAGGCTCTGAGCCCTCCTCTCTCCTTCCTGCCACAAACTGTGTACCAGTCCATTTTTTGGTCTTTTTAATTGAGGACATATACAGAGCAACCAATCTATATTGGACCAAAAGGACAGAGGCTCCAAGATGTAGACTATATGATTTGTGTAAATCCACCAACAGGAGATTTTTGGTTTTGTCAGGAGGGTTTGAGAACGAGTTACTGAAGGTGAAATGAAAAGAAATGAAGTCACGATCAACTCCAGGGAAAACAAAAAGTTGCACAAGAAAGGAAATGTATCATAGTATACTATGTGGCTGGGCTGTGAATATTATATATAAAGGCACAACAATATAAATGCTAAAAATTATTTTAATCAAAAAGCATATATAACTACATCGGGAGGGTGAGAACAGGATGCATGTGTGTGGGAGAGGAAGGCGAGGGTATAAGAGAACTAAAGTTTCACTCTTTATATTACAGAGTAAGATCAAAAACAGAAAAATCAAGAAGTACCTGTATTAGCATATTATTTAGAATCTTGCCTTTTAACAAATCATCCATGGACCAGCAGAATCAGCATCAAGAGCTCATTAGAAATGCAGAATCTTGGACCTCATCCCGGACCTGCTGAATCAGAACCTGTGCTTAAACAAGATCCCAGGTGATTCACAGCTCCTTAAAGTCTGAGAAATCCTAACTTTGAGAACGGCAAACAGAAGGGACAGCTAAAAGGACTCAATTCACTCACTGCCTTTCCAAAGAGATCTGGAGTACAGAGGGGTGGAATAGGGGACTGCTCATTTTTTATATAAACCCTGTAGCTTTTTGGGTTTTTTAATTATATGGAAGATTTATGTTGCTAAAAAGTAAATCACATGCAGGATTTAAAATCCCAACAATACAAAATGGGATGCAAAGGCTTTCTCCCAGTAGAGACACCCATGAACTCCTTTGCCTTATCAATAGCTTCTTTTATTAAAATATATTTTATTGATTATGCTATTATAGTTGTTTCATTTTTTTCTCCCCTTTATTCCCCTCTGCCCTGCAACCTCCCCCTCCCCAACATTCCCCCATCTTAGTTCATGTCCATGGGTGGTACGGATAAGTTCCTTGGCTTCTCCATTTCCCATATTATTCTTAACCTCCCTGTCTATTTCGTACCTACCATTCATGCTTCTTATTCTCTGTACCTTTTCCCCATTCTTCCCCCTCCCTCTGCCCAATGATAACCTTCCACATGATCTCTATTTCTGTGAATCTGTTCCTGTTCTAGTTGTTTGCTTAGTTTGTTTTTGTTCTCTTTTTAGGTTTAGTTGTTGATAGTTGTGAGTTTGCTGTCTTTTTACTGTCATATTTTTTATCTTCTTTTTCTTAGATAAGTCCCTTTAACATGTCATATAACAAGGACTTGGCAAGGATGAACTCCTTTAACTTGACCTTATCTGAGAAGCACTTTAACTGTCCTTCCATTCTAAATAATAGTTTTGCTGGATAGAGTAATCTTGGATGTAGGTCCTTGCTTTTTATGACTTGGAATACTTCTTTCCAGCCCGTTCTTGCCTGTAAGGTTTCTTTTGAGAAATCAGCTGATAGTCTTATGGGAACTTCTTTGTAGGTAACTGTCTCCTTTTTCTCTTGCTACTTTTAAGAGTCTCTCCTTATCTTTAATCTTGGCTAATGTAATTATGATGTGCCTTGGTGTGTGCTTCCTTGGTTCCAACTTCTTTGGGACTCTGAGCTTCCTGGGCTTACAAGTCTATTTCCTTCTCCTTCATTATTTTTCTCAAATAAGTTTTCCATTTCTTGCTCTTCTTCTTCTCCTTCTGGCACCACTATGACTCGGTTGTTGGAACATTTAAAGTTGTCTTGGAGGTTCCTAAGCCTCTCCTCATATTTTTGAATTCTTGTTCCTTCATTCTGTTCTCATTGAATGTTTATCTCTTCCTTCTGGTCCAAACTGCTGAGTTGAGTCCCAGTTTTCTTCCCATCACTGTTGGTTCCCTGCACATTTTCCTTTATTTCACTTTTCGTAGCCTTCACTTCTTCCTCTATTTCGCAGCCATACTCAACCATTTCTGTGAGCATCCTGATTACCAGTGTTTTGAACTCTCCATCTGATAGGTTGGCTATCTCTTCATCACTTAGTTCTATTTTTTGAGCTTTGATCTATTCTTTCATTAGGGCCGTATTTTTTTTTTGTCTCCATGTGCCTGTTACATAGTAAGGGATGGAGCCTTTGGTGCTCACCAGGGCCAGGCAATCCACATCACTTCATTATGGTGCTGTATGTGGGGGAGGGTATTCGAGAGGGAACAATGCCACTTGCTCAGCTCTCCGCCGGCTTTTGGTCACTTCCCCCGCTACCCACAAGCAAATTGGGCCCTTCTGGTGCTGATTCCCAGATAGGTGGGTTTGTGTACGTTCCAGGACCCTGTGGGTCTCTCCAACAAAATCTACTGTGAGGCTGGGAATTTTTCCCGCCCCCTCAACTCCCACAGTTTTTTTCAGTCAGAAGTTTTGAGGTTTTGTTTCCTTGTGCTGGAACCCTGGGCTGTGCAGTTTGTCTTGTTCCCCAGTTGTTCCTCCCAGTTTAACTACATGTAAATGTGGGACTGCCTGGTCCACCAGCCACCACCTTGCTGTTTTGAACTCTCCATCTGATAGGTTGGCTATCTCTTCATCACTTAGTTCTATTTTTTTGAGCTTTGATCTATTCTATCAAATCTATTTGATCTATTTGATCATCCCTCCTACCAGTCTGGATGATGTTTCTTCTTTAACTCCTTGGTTATTGGACTTCTGTACAGTTTGATATTCTGGAAGTTCTGGTTGTTTTTTCGTTTTTCAATTTGTTGCTGTCCTTCTTTTGGTTGTGCAAGTAGGCACAGTGTATCTACCTATGCATCCATCTTGGCCGGCCAACAACTTCTAGTGAATCCCTTCAGAACATTTTCTTTGCACATTGAACTCATGTGTGTTTGAACACCTGTTTATTTCTTACAGATACAGCAGATGTACTGCATTGTTCTGTATCTTGCTATTTTTCACTCAACAATATCTTGGAGATTGTTGCACTTAAGTACATACAGATCTGCTTAATTTTTTTATAGATTGGGTGCTCTTATATGCTATTATTGGATACTTAGGACTGTAATGTATTTAACAACTCCCCAACTGATGGGAAATTTGGTTGTTTCCAGGCTTCTTTGGTTACGGACAATGATATAATAGCATAATAGCATTACGTCACTGCAATACTGTGTAGAGTTAAGGGCACAGACCCTGGACACACGATGCCTGGGATTAGAAGCCCAGGGCCACTGCTAAGGCCAGTTTTTTCATCTTTGTGTGCATCAGTCTCTGTAGCTATAAAATGGAGATAAAAATAATAGTTAGTGCTGAAGGTGGTTGGATGGAATGTGTTCAAAAGATATCGAGCACCTACTCTGTGCCAGGATTCAGTAATGAACAAAGTGTAAAAATTCCTGCCCTTGTGGAGCTTACATTCTGGTGGTGGGAGACAGACAGTAAACATGATAAAGTAGTAAAGCAACCTCACTGATAAAATGGTGCAGCCCGAAGCAGATGAGTGGTGCAGTGCACTGTTACTTGAAGGGAAAGCATTCCAGGCAAAGGACCAAGGATGGGAACCTTACTGCCTGCCGAGACAGCTGCAGGCAGTGGGAAAGGCCCCCGTGCCTTCTCCCGCAGGCCCTACGTCTGTCCGTGGGGACCTGTACAAAAGAAGTAGGATCTGTCCCCTGTGAGCACAGCTCTTCCATTGTATAAGAGAGCTACAGTGCTACAGGATGCTGTCTTGTGATGGAACCACCCAAACAACTATGGTGGCACTGCCACCACTGAAGAAACCTGGTTTCTTTGGTGCAAGGGGGCTGGATTCCCAGTCCAGTGGGATCAGTCCCTGGCACCAGGGGCCTCTGCCTCCAGGCCTAGGTCCTCCACTGTAAGGTGGGGAGGAAGAACGGGAGCATGAGGGGTGGAGAATGCTGTCCCTGGGCTGATGCACCTGGGTGGTCAGCTTTGCAAAGAGAAATTTCATGGGTGGGTGAGCTATGTGCGGATGTCAGCCAGGCAGGTGTTGGATCCGGGAAAACAGCCCCTTGGGCCTCATGATCTCTGCTTCTGAACCCAAGTAAGGTCAGTTCCAGAATTTCTCTGTAGATACATTTGGGACAGCAACCTGACAGCAAGAGGAAGAGGAGTTTTCTTTGATGGAGATCAAAGGTATGGAGATCTGTGATGGAGATCAAGGGTATGCTTATTTGGATGACTCTGGGGGGGACTGATGAACTCTTGGGAGGGCTTTAGCCCCTCAGGGCACCCCTTAGCCTCACCATTGCCCCAGGGTCCCAGGAGCATGTGTGTCTTTCTTACTCCTCCAGCCCCTGAGTCTGCCTCTAGCTTCACCAGTGGGCAGACATGACCACCAGCGCTGACCCAGCAGAAGGGCATTTTTCAGAGGCCCGCCTCGGCACTGCAAAGCGGGGACAGGAGGGGTAGGGTTGAGCTTAACGCCTGGCACCTGGACATTTCAAATTCACGAGAAAAAGGTGAGTGACTCGATAGTCTTTGAAAAATATAAATCTGGATTGTTACTCACTGGTTAAAGTATAGGAAATAACAGATAAATCAAATATTTCAAAGTTTAAAAAAGCTATAGAAGAATTAGAAGAAAATATGAATAAAAAATTTTAAAATCTCAAAGGGAGAGTGTTTCCCAGGTGAGAAACGAAGCTCAGAAATCATAACTTTATAAAAAATTAAAAATTTTCTACACAGCAAAACTAACACAAACAAACCAATGCCCCCCATAAAGGCCAACTATTTTTAAAGTGTGCAATACGTGTGACAGGTAAAGGATAGTGTCGTACAAATCATAAAGAAAAGACCACAAACCCGGTAGGGCAAAGGGCAAAGACTGTGAACTTGCAGTTCCAAAACAAAGAAATAAAAACAATCAGTAAGTATGTGGGGAAAGATTTTCAACTTGTCTCGTTCCCGGAGGGTCTCTGTACTTCCTGTTCCTTTGTCTGGCACACCCAGCAAGCATTACAGCTTGCCATTTAGTTCTTTCAGTTCTGTGTTACTCAAGTGGCACCCTATTGTTCTAGGGCTACAAATGATGAGGAGCTTGAATGACAGAATGTCACAGGTGGAAAGACCCTTACAAGGTCATCTGGGGCAGGGGCCCCTCTGCCACCGGATAATAACGCTGGTGGGGACCAGACCCTGCCAGCACCATAAGGGCTCTGATTTGATCTTCAGAGCAAGCAGAGGCCACTGACAGCAAGACAGGGACCAGATTTGTGATTTGAAAAGCTCCCTCTGGGTGCTTGGAGCAAGGTGGCAGGGGGAACCAGTGCAGGAGATGGTGCAGTCATCCAGGCTAAACATGACGGTGGCATGGAGCAGACTGGTGACTGTGGGAAAGAGAGAAGTTAATGAACCAGAAAGATGTGTTTTTTTAAAAAAAATCTTCAATGTAAGAGAGAAACATCAATCAGTTGCCACCCACATGTCCCCTGACTGGGGATTGATGACAACCTAGGTGTGTGCCCTGACCAGGAATCAAATCCACAATGTGTTGGTGTACGACACGACTTTCCAGTTAAATGCCACCCGGCCAGGACTAGAATGATGTTTTGAGAGTTCACCTCAGGCCATGGTGAGGCCTGAGGAACAGGGAGGTGCCGAGGATGACTTCTAGCTCTGGCTTGCACATCTGGATTGGTGGTTTACCAGTCACCGGGATAGGGAACGCCGCAAGGGGCTGGTACAGAGGGTCACGAGGGCAAGCTCGGCCTGGAGGCCCCCAGAGCCCTGGAAACATCGGAGTGGAATTGTAGAGCTGGAAGTTGGATGTACAGGACTGGAGCTCCAAGGTGAGGCTTGGGCAGATGACAATTAAAGTCAAGAGGGTAGGTGATGTCATCTAGGGTTAGTGTGGAGTGAGAGGAAAAGAGGGTCTAGGACCCCACTAGGAGGAACCTACACATTTAATTGCCACCTAGTGGGGAATGAGCCACTGAAGGGACTAGAGAAGAGAAAGCCAATGTCCCAGAAGGATTGATGGTGCTGAATGCTGATGAGAGGCCAAAATGGGTGAAGGAAAAGTCCACTGAGCTTACCATTAATGTCAGAGGCAGCCTTAATGCACTGTCAACAATTCGGGCTGGACGATTCTGCGTCGTGGGGCCGTCCTGTGTCTTGAAGGATGTTTCGCAGCATTCCTGGCCTCTACTCACCAAATGCTAGTAGCACACCCCCCACCCTGGTTGTGGTGACCAAAGGGTTTACAGACATTGCCTAATGTCCCCTGGAGGGCAGCACGGCCCTGGCTGAGGACCCCTGCTTTGGCGGAGTATTTTGAGTAGGTGTGCAAGTGGAGTCAAGTTTGTTTGCGGAGAAGAGAAGAGGAGCGAGGTAGGACCTGGAAAGGGCAAGTGAGAGTCGCTTTATTATTTTTCTAGGAGGGGAGAACTTTGAGGTGGTAGAAATAATGACACAGTATCAAACCTTTGCTTTTTTTTTTTTTTTTTTTGCCATTCTTTGATAGGTGAAAAATAGCCACTCAGTATGGTTTTGATGTGCATTTCTCTTATTATGAGTGAACTTGACATTTTTTCAGAGGTCTAGGAGAAAGTTTTCTTTAGAGACTATCTTTTTAATGTTTTTTTTTTTTTTACCCATTTTTCAATTGGTTCACTGGTCTTCTTATTGATTTTAAAATAATATTATTTTTATTTTATTTGTTTAAATTATATGTTGTTGATTATCCTGTTACAGTTGTCCCAATTTTTCCCTCTTTGTCCCGCTCTGTCCGGTTTCCCACCTTCCATCCAGCAGCACCCCCTTAGTTCATGTCCATGGGTAGTACACGTAAGTTCTTCGGCTTCTTCATTGCCTATACTGCTCTTTTTTTTTTTTTTAATTTTATTTATTTATTTTTAGAGAAAGTGGAAGGGAAGGAGAAAGAGGAGAGAAACACCAATGTGTGGTTGCCTCTCATGTGCCCCCTACTGGGGACCTGGCCCACAACCCAGGCATGTGTCCTGACTAGGAATCAACCTGCGATCCTTTGGTTCGCAGGCTGGCACTCATTCCGCTGAACCACACCAGCCAGGGCTTTTTCTCATTCATTTTATGAATTCTATGTATCAGGCAGAAAAGCCCTTCTTTTATGATATGAGTTATAAATATTTTTCCCTAGTTTGTCATTTTTCTTTTCATTCTTGTGAGGCAAAAGAGACATAGGCCTTGTGTACATTTCAGATGGGTTATGCAAATCTGTACAATTCTTATGAGTGACAATTTGTCATTCTCTATCAAAAATACAAATGCGTTTTTTCTTTGTTTGTTTGTTTTTGCTCACTTCTGGGAATTCATGGTGTAGAACTGTTTGGTGTGAATAAAAATGTGTGTGCATATGTGTTGGTTGTGGCTGCTATTGGCTTTTTCTCGCAAGACTGGAAATAGCCCAAGAAGCCATCAATAGGAAACTGATTAAATAAACCATGGTAAATGCATAAAATGGAATATTTTGCTGCTATAAAAAATGAAGAAAGTTTCTAGTTACTACAATAGAAACATTGCTAGGGTGTACTGTTAATGGGAAACAAAGCAGGAGGAAGAATTATATGGTCAATGTGCCATCTTTCGTGTAAGACATGAGGAAATGGAAAATATGAAAATACATTTGTATTTGCATTAAAAACCCTGGGGAAAAAGTAAAAAGTGGTTACCACAAAGAGGTTGGAGCATGGGGAGAATGGGGGACAGGAATGACAAATGTGAATTTATTTTTGTTTTTAGTTTTTTTTAACTGGTGAATTATTTACTCTCTAAAAAGTTAATGGGTTGGATTCCAGTTGAGAGAAAATATAGTAGAGAGAAGTTCTCAGTGAGGTGGGAGGGGGTAGAATTCAAGGCCCAGGTTTAAGTGTAGTGATTTGACTCAGTTTCTCCAGCAGTCAAATGAGAGTTCTTGAGCTAGCCGTGAAAAACACAGCTAGCACTGACTTGTCCAGTGTGACTGTCTCCCCTTCTTTGAGGCCCAGGGCAGGCTGGGTGAGGATGGCGGCCTGGGGAACATGTCTCATCCACCATTCTTATTCACAACTCCCCCAAGTGCATCCTGGGAGGACAGGCAGTGGTCAGTGGAGGCCTGAGCCAGCCTAGGGCAGCTCAGGAGAGGAGGCTGCAGTCCCAGGCCAGCAGTTTGTAAGTCCACCCACACCCTTCTCCAGCTCCACCACGCCCATAATGGGTCTAGATTGGCCCTAAATTTAGGTGAAAAGCAGCCCGAAGGGGACCTTTGAGAAGCAAATGCACAACAGCAGCCACCAGGACATTAAGCCCCTTGCTCCACAAAAGATAAAACTGAGGCTCAGAAAGGGCAGGGGGATATTTATCCACTGATTCTCTGCAAGGTAGTCCTGGCTCCCGCTTAGCAAGTGTATGTCATGATGTGGAGTCACCTCCTCCAAGTCATACCCTCAGAGTGTCATGGTACTTGGATATGGTGTCTTATTTTTTTAATGACCTTTTATTATCTTCAGTGACAGAGAAAAGTCAAGTGTGAAGCCTGTGGGAACTAAGCAGCCTGACTATGGAGGGTGACAAGACCTGAGGGAGCGTCCTTAGAGACTCCCTCAGTCCGGCCACCTGACATTTCAAGGAAGCACAAGCTACAGTGATTGGCAGGGAGGAGGACATGGAAAAGAGCTTCCTGCCTAAAATCAACCCTGTCCAGAGCTAGCACCTCGAAGGCACAACACACTCCCCCGTGGTCAGATCTCCATTGAAAGGTGGGTGAGCATTCATTCACATGGGACCCCAAGTATCTCACTTCTCGGTATTGCTCTCTCTGCTAGACCAGAGATGGCACCTTTAAACAGTCAATTCAGATGAGAAGAGTCTCAAGGGCGAGCTTAGTCTGGTAAGACTGGTGTCCTTATAAGAAGAGGAGATCAGGACACAGAGACATACAGCAGGAAGACCACATGAAGACAGGGAGAAGACAGCCGTTTGTAAGCCACCAAGAGAGGCCTGTTGATGCCTTGTTCTCAGGTTTCTAGCCTCTAGAATTGTGAGAAAATACATTTTGTTGTTTAAGCCACCCAACCTGTTGCACGCTGTAATGGCACCCCAAGGAGACTAATAAAGGCACCCCAAGTAGTGCATTTCCCTTTCATGTCAGATAAGTCTGGAGTTGGGCCACCCAAGCTGATATGGCTGTGTCATAGAGACTGAGGCTCTGCTTCCTCTCCTACCTTCTATTTCAAGGTCACGTCTTAGACCAAGATGGCTGCTGGAGCTGTCTGGTTCCAGGTGGCAGCAAAGAAGAGGGGGCAAAAATGGGTCCTTCCCTTTTAAGAAAAGTTTCTGCAAGTCCCACGGAGCACTTTGGCTTACATCTTATTGGCTACTGCTTAGTCACATGATCACACCTCGCTTAACGGAGTCTGGGCAATGTGCTCAGGGAAAAGCAAAGGTTTGTTCCTAAGGAACAAGGGGAGAATAAATGCTGGCAAGGCAACCAGCCATCTCTGCCACAGACCCTGACTCAGTCCACACCCTGAAGGTGCAGGAATAACCATCTTCACATTTTTCATAGCTCAGCATAATTTCTATTGCAAAGCAGATGGCACTCCCCCCTTACTGGGTGTGTGTCTAATTCCTGGAAGGCTTTCTAAGTGCCCGACCATGGTGGGCAATGTCTTCCCTGAAGTCCTCTGTCCACGTAGGTGTGCCCGAGACATCAGCACTCAGCCATCTGCCCCTGACCTTCAGCTGCCTTGTTTGTGTCTATGCAGCTCTTGGGCCTCTTCTGGACCGTCCTCAAGGCTCAGGGATCGATTTGTTGCTCCTGTGATTGCTGGGGACCAGGCAGTCTGCAAAGGAGTCTTTCCATTTGCTCTCGGGCTTCTCAAATCTCTCTCTAGTCTTGCTATAACATCCCCCCACAAGAAGTAGGGGTTCAGGGCCTTGCCTTCAGAGACTCCCCAAATTCTTTCATTTTTCATTATCTTTCCTCCACTTCTCTCGCTCAGCCTGTACCTCAGGAGAATATTACTGTCTGAAGGGGACAAGCCCTATTTTTGGTCTTTCCATTTCCCTACTCAGGACGTAAGCTACTGGAACACAAAAGTCAGACTCGTGGCATTTTTCTGCTTTCCACCCTCTCATGTTCCTCTCTTGAGAGGATGAGCACAGGTTTTGGCTTGACAGCAGGGAGTAAAAAATAAAATATCAGAAAATTGATTTAAGTTAATGTCTGGAAAATGTTATCCTGCTGTATTTATAATAAAATTTCCTGTGGTTGACATTATTTGGCATTCCTTACCTACTTCTCTCTTGCTTCTGTCACTATCTAGTCTAGAAAAGCTAAATATTTTCTTTTGCACCCTCTCTTGCAGCTTAGGGAAGCTGTATTTCTCAGCTCTGGTCAATAAGATGGGAGCAGAAATCTGCTCAAGGTTTACAGGAAGACTTCCCTTTATCTTAAAAACAAGCAAGGTGTAGCTGGCATCATGTCTTTCCCTCCACTTCCTACTTAGAATGTGAACTCAATGCCTGGAACTGCAGCAGCTGTTTTGCCACCATGAAGGCAATGGTAAGAGACTCCTAGAGATGCCATGGCACCATCGAGCAGCTGAGTCTACACAGCATCATGTAGTTGCTATTAAGCAGGAAAAATGAATCCTCATTTTTAAGTCTCAGTTACTTGCTTCTAAAGCATTCCTAAACAAACATACTTTATTTAGATTAGCAGGAGTGAGTTTCTCTTTATTATCACAAACTGTGCCCAAGGACTGTCTTGAATTCTGGATCAGGTGTATGCAAGACATTTCCTAAGCACCTCCATCCTGCTCAGCACAGGCCCGGCCACCAGTTCTGTCCTGGTGGTTCCCATGTCAGATTTTATTTTTTAAATGTACTTTTTGTGCGTTTTTTCCTTTTTTTAAAACAAGATTTTATTTATTTGTTTTTAGAGAGAGGGGAAGGGAGAGAGAAAGAGAGGGAGAGAAACATCACTGTGTGATTGCTTCCTGAGCACCCCCTTCTGGGGACCTGGCCTGCAACCCAGGCATGTGCCCTGACTGGGAATAGAACCAGCAGCCCTTGGGTTCACAGTCCAGCACTTAGCCCACTGAGCCATACCAGCCAGGGCCAGACTTTAGTTTTTAAAGTGAGTCACGTGAATGAGGTAATGCTGCTCAGGGGTACTCAGCAGAGTACCTTGGTCCTCAAGCAGGATGGAGAGGGGAGATAGTCTGCCAACTGTTGTCAACCTTGGGACCTACCATATTTTTTGGCTCCCTTTCTGGGCAGCAGAGGCATCCATTCACTGAGTGTTTGAGAGAAGTCCAGACCTATCTATTAGAGATATTCTTTTTTTTTTTAAATTTTATTTTATTCTTTTTTATTTTTTAAGTGTATTTCATTGATTATGCTGTTACAGTTGTCCTATTTTTTCTTCCTTTTATCTTCCTCCCTGCTCATACCAGCATTCCCCCACCTTAGCTCATGTCCATGGGTCATACGTGTAAGTTCTTTAGCTTCTCCATTTCCTATACTATTCTTAACCTCCCCCTGTCTATTTTCTATCTACCATTTATGCTTCTTATTCCTTGTACTTTTTCTCGCATTCTCCCCGCTCCCCCTGTCTGCTTATAACCCTCCATGTGATCTCTATTTCTGTAAAACTGTTTCTGTTCTAGCTGTATGCTTAGGTTGTTTTCTTTTTCTTTTTTTTTAGGTTTAGTTGTTGATAGTTGTGAGTTTGTTGTCATTTTACTGTTCATAGTTTTGATCTTTTTCTTAGATAAGTCTCTTTAACACTTCATATAAGGGCTTGGTGATGATGAACTCCTTTAACTTGACCTTATCTGAGAAGCACTTTATCTGCCCTTCCATTCTAAATGACAGCTTTGCTGGATAGAGCAATCTTGGATGTAGGTCCTTGCCTTTCATGACTTTGAAATACTTCTTTCCAGCCCCTTCTTGCCTGTAAGGTCTCTTTTGAGAAATTAGCTGACAGTCTTATGGGAACTCCTTTGTAGGTGACTGTCCCCTTATCTCCTGCTGTTTTTAAGAGTCTCTCCTTCTCTTTACTCTTGGCTAATGTAGTTATGATGTGCCTTGGTGTGTACTTCCTTGGTTCCAACTTCTTTGGGACTCTCTGAGCTTCCTGGACTTCCTGGAAGTCTATTTCCTTTGCCAGATTGGGGAAGTTTTCCTTCATTATTTTTTCAATTAAATTTTCAATGCTTACTCTTCCCCTTTTCTTTCTGGCATCTCTATGATTCAGATGTTGGAACATTTAAAGTTGTCTTGGAGGTTCCTAAGCCTCTCCTCATTTTTTTGAATTCTTGTTTCCTTTTTTCTGTTTTGAGTGAATGTTTATTTCTCCCTTTTGTTCAAAATTGTTGATTTGAGTCCTGGTTTCCTTCCCTTCGCTGTTGGTTCCCTGTATATTTTTCTTTATTTCACTTAGCATCATCTTTACTTCTTCCTCTACTTTGCATCTGTGCTCAACCATTTCTGTGAGTATGCTGATTACCAGTGTTTTGAACTCTGCGTCTGGTAGGTTGGTTATCTCCTCATTGCTTAATTCCTTTTCTGAGGTTTTGATCTGTTCTTTCATTTGGGCCACATTTTTTTTTTTTTTTATCTTAGCACACCTGTTACATTGTAAGGCGTGGAGCCTTAGGTATTCGCTGGGGCGGAGCAAACCCCTTCGCTGCTTTGTGGCACTGTATGTGGGGGAGGGGTCAGAGAGGGAACAATGCTGCTTTCTCAGCTCTCACCCCACTTACAGTCACTTCTCCTGCTTCCCACGAGCAAATTGGGCCTGTCTGGTGCTGATTCTTGGGTGGGTGGGTTTGTGTACATTCTAGGACCCTGTGGGTCTCTCCAACGAACTCTCCTATGAAGCTGGAGTTCCTCCTGTCACTGCAACCCTCACAGATTTTTACAGCCAGAGGTTTTGAGGCTTTAGTTTCCAGTGCTGGAACCCTGGGTGGTGCTGTCTGTCTCGCTCCCCAGTTCCCCCTCCTGGTTTATCTGAATGCAAATGTGAGACTGCCCAGTCTGCCAGCTACTGCTTCACTTGCCCCATCCACCACCTTGCCGTGTGTCCTCTCCGCCCTGGCCACCCGTCTCTGCTTCTCCTATTGGTCTGAATGAATGTTTCTTTTTCATCTCCTTGGTTGTCGGATTTCCATACAGTTTAATTTTCTTGCAGTTCTGTTTTTTCTTGCAGGTTGTTTTTTGTTTTTAAATTTGTTGCTGTCCTTCTTTTGCTTGCTCAAGGAAGCAAAGTATATCTACCTATGCCTCCATCTTGGCCAGAAAGTCCCTAGGGGTCTTCTAAAGGATGTGTCATGATACGTTGGGCAGGTTCCTGACTGCTCCAAGGGGAGGTGCCAGCCTGAGGTGTCCCTTTTTTTGAGAAGTCCCTCCCTTCTGCATCCTCCTTCACCTGACATCACCACAGCCTGGAAGTGGTGGGGGAAGAGGCAGGACACAGTTGCAGAGTACAGATATGGGTGGTGTGTGTAACACATACACCATCCAGATCTTCAAATCAGATTCCATCCAGCTCAAAACTGATCAAGCCATTCTGGTTGTAAATAAATCCTAGCACTATTTCTAGATAATTTAGGGAAAAAAAAAACCCTTTTTTTCCTTTAGAGTTATTCTAGAGAGAATGATAGTCTGCAAAAGCCAGGGTCCACCACTAGGGGAGAGCTTGGCTAAGAGCAAAGCAAAAACTAAGACAGAGAGACCAAGCCCCAAGGATATGGTAGGACCCCCTGGATCATGCTATGCCTAAAGGCCTCCTACACCTAGGCTTTTAATATACGTGAATCAGAACACATCCTTGTTTTTTTTTAAGCCAATTTGAATTGTTTTTTTCATCGCACAAATGAAAACAGTCCCAAGAAGTTTAGCCCATGACAAATAGTAGGCAGCTAGACTGAGACCTAAGGCCCAAATTGCATATTGTCTTATCCAGTGCAATACACTGATTGACCAGAGCCTGAATCCAAAGTGTCCCTGGGAGAACTTGTGTACACATAGCTTCCCTGGATATTTGAGCTCTCCCTGGTCTCTGAGGATTTCCCAGACCATTGGGTTCAGCCCAAAGTGCATCTCTCTGCTCTCCACATTTGTCTGCGCAGGGTGGTTGGCACAAGTATGTGCCATCTCATTTGTTGTTGTCCTGAACTGGCCTTTAAGTCTTGGCAAACTCGGGCTGCTCTTCAGCTTTTTTCCTTTGATATGAACTCCAGGGAGGGCCTGGCTCTTATTGATTAATTTTTCCACACAGCTCAGGGCTGAGGACACAGATGGAATCCTGGGTGGCAGCATGGGACAATGGAAGGAGCACTGGCTTTGAATCTCGTCTCTGCCACTTACTAGCTGGATGACTTTCAGCAAGTTACTTATCTATTCTGAGCCTTGTGTGGGTTAGTATGAAGATACTCTGTGTCAGGCCTGGGGCTAGGGGCTGACATGACAGTGGTGAGTATATCAGTCAAGATATATTTTGGTTGGTGGCAAGCAATAGGGGCCAACCCCATTTATTTTTCACTTTGGCGCACAGCGAGACTATATTTCTTAGTCTCCCTTGCAGTTGGGTGGGGCCATATGCTAAGTTCTGGTCTATGGGATTTGGTGGGAGTGATATATGACACTTCCAGGCCTTTCTCCCAAAATGCCTCCTGCAGAATGCTTCTTTCTCTCTCTTTTGCCTCTTTGCTACTGGATGGAGAGATCCGATGACTGCAGAGACCTATGGGAAGGGTGAGTCACAAGATGAAAACGTCTGGGAACGTGAGTGACTTTGTGGAACAGGGCTCCCTGCCGACCCCCTGCGACTGTGACATGAATAAGAAATAAACTACTGTGTTAAGCTGCTAAGATTTTAAGTTGTTGTTACAGCAGCATAGCCTACCCTGACATCAACTGTGATCAACTGAAGCAGAATGAATTCCTTGGAAGGAAATGGGCTACTCATGGGGTTAACAGGAGTCTTGAAGGTGGGCAGCTCTAGAGGCTAGGGAGGGGGACTTGCCACATAGAGTTACATTTATGCATTTGGGACGTAGTCCAATGATTTCAATCCTCTTGTCTCGATATTCAAATACCTGGCCCTGGCCAGCGTGGCTCAATTCATTGGCCATTGTTCTGCAAACCAAAAGGTCATGGGTTTGATTCTAGATCAGGTCACATGCCTGGGTTGCAGTTTCAGTCCCCAACTGGGATGTGTGCCAGAGGCAACCGATCGATGTTTCTCTCACACATCAGTGTTTTTCTCTCTCTCTTCTACCCTTTCCCTCTCTGTAATCAAAAAAATAAAATAAAAAATAAAAATATATTCAAATTCCTGGTGGTGGGTCCATCTGGTCTAACTTTGATCATATGCTCCTGCCCTTGTCTAGAGAAAAGAAAACCTTTGATTTCAATCCCTACTTACTATACTTAATGAAAAGAGAAAAATCTCAAATGGAATTGAGGGGGAAATGGCTGTTGGGCAGCCTGAAAACAAGTGTTCCTCCAGATGAGTGCAGCTCCTTCCCCCGTTAGAGCTCCAGGCTGGGGGAGGCCCAGAGTAACCCCACTCTTCCACCACGCGGTAAAATGCACTGGCTGACCTCTATGGTGGGAAGTGCAGGCAGACAGACTTGGGCCGGGAAGTTAAGGACGGCTTTCTAGAGGAAGTGGCATTTAATCGCAGGCTTGAAGACCGATGGGGATCTACAGTAGTCAGTCCCCTCTTATCCATGGTTTTGCTGTCCAAGTTTTCAGTTACCCACAGTCAACCAGGGTCTGAAAATATTAAGTGAAAAATTTCAGAAATAAACAATTCATAAATTTTATTGCCCTGGCCTGGTAGCTCATTTGGTTGGAGCATTGTCCCAATACATCAAGGTTGTCGGTTTGTACAAGAAGCAACCAATGAATGCATAACTAAGTGGAACAACAAAATGATGTTTCTACTTCTAAAATCAATACATGAAAAAAAAATTTTTTTTTTTAAATTTTAAATTGCTCGCTGCTCTGAGCAATGTGCTGAAACCTCCCACTGTCCGGCTGGGCCCTGCCCAGGTTGTGAGCCGTCCCTGTGGGCAGCGTGCCCGCGCCGCAGACGCCCCACGCCCAGCAGTCAGTCAGTGGCCAGCTGTCAGGGTCTCACGGCACTCGTGTCCCAGTCACCCTTATTTTACTTAGTGATGGCCCCAAAGTGCCAGTGTAGTGAGGCTGGCAATTCAGATATGCCAAAGGCAAGCCATAACATGCTTCTTTTATTTGGAAAAGTAGAAGTTTTCGACTTCATAAAGAAAGAAAAAAGTTGATGCTGAGGTTACTAAGATCTACAATAAGAAGAAATCTTCTGTCTGTGAAATCGCCCAGCTTACAAGTTAAACTCTATAATGGGAGAGTATGTATGAAAAATAACATAGCATAGATAGGATTCATAGCATATAGACTGAAGCTGCCTGCGGTTTCAGGCATCCACCGGGGGCTGTGGAACGTATACCCCTTGGAGGGGGGACTGCTGTGCTGTGTTTGTAAAGGAAGGGGGCGGTGGCAAAGGAAGGGTCATTGGCCCAGGCCATGAGGCACTACAGTGGATGCAAATTTCTCTCCTCTTCCCCTCATTGAACACACAAGACTAGAAGTCAGGAGGAATGTCCTCCTTGATTTTCAGTCACCTTTAGAATATGGAAAAAGGGAGGTAAAATTAACATGATTTGCAGATAAAACAGTTTTATATCTGGAAAATCCAAGTGAATCTGTTGAAAAATAATACGAACATTCAGCTAGTTGTATGGGTCCAAAATTAAACTAAGGAAATCAATAGCTTCCTTATTTATACTAACAACCACTTAGAAGGTATAATGGAAGTGGTGACCCCATTTGCAGTAAAAACAAAAGATAAACAACCTAAGAATAGACTTAATAAGAAATGCATAAAATCTATATGAAGGAAAATTCAAAATGCTGCTGGATGATGCAAAAGAAGATTGAACTCCTGGAATGGCAGACTTATTCTTGAAAGTAAAGTCAGCAGCATAAAGATGATCTACATAATTAGTGTTATTACAATAATAATTATCTCCATCTGTTAATAGCTCACTAATTCCTTAAATCTCAGCTCAAATGCCATCACCTTCCACACAAAGCCTTCCTGCCCTCAGAATTTATTTTTCACTGTTTCTTGACCTTTATCCTGTGACTCTCCCTCAAGAGAGAACTTGAGGACAAGGACTCCCTCCCACCTGTCACTCTGTGTCCGATTACTAGGGTTCAGGGAATGACGACCTTGAGTCCTCAGGGGCCCGGAGCCACAGCGCTGCCCAGAGATCAGGCCTTTGTCTGGGGCATGGAAGCAGCTCCGCAGGCCCTTCTGGTCTCCTCGCCCCTCTGCTGGCTGGAACCTTGGGCTTGCCGTCAGATTCCTCTTCTTGCCATCGCCGCACCGTGACATGGCGTGACTTCAGCTGTCCTGAGTCTAAACCTGGCCAGTTCTGGGCACTTCTTTTGTTCCAGGCATTAGGTCCTTGTAACGGGCCCGGCCTCTTCCCGGGAACTAAGTTGCCTTAGACTGTGCCTGGTTTGGGTCTGGCCCTTCCTACATCAAACAATGGCTTGGACTTATATTTATTTACTGGATTTGAGAGAACAATCTCTGGTTATAATAAACCAGAAATACAAGATTCCACTGAAATCGGAACAGTTGACAGAACACGGTCAAACTTAGAAACTTTCAAGGGAAATAAGAGGTCAAACAAAGCCAATGCCCAAGATTGGTTTGGGATGAACATAAGAATTACATTCAGCGTGGGTGTCTTCTGACACCCCGCCCCCTCCCTCCCAGTAGGTATCTGCCATAGTTCTCCCATCCTTTCTAAAGCAACTGCCTAACCAAATGGCTTTTCCCTCTCTATTGCAGGTATAGGCCAACCCAGCAGTACCCCCTCGGACACGATGCCAAGCCAAGAGGAAAGTTTATAAACTTTATTCCAGGTTAGAAAGTATGCACACACCCACACCAGCACAGGCTACGTGGTGTCAGCGCACATGGCGGCAACTTTAATCAAATCAGAGCCGCTACCGTGTATCTAACCCGTTAAGTGACTGTGTCGCTAGGTGGATGTTTCTAATTTACTACGTTAAAATACCAACATGGCAGAATGCATTTTTGAACTCCAGATCTTCAAAACATTTCTAGGAGGCTATTAAAGTGATGTAGAACAGAACTGCACCTCAGAAACCCAGGAATCAGGGAGGAACACGGATGGACTCTTTCTGGGACTCTTGCAGGGGACGCAGAGACGAACAGAGGGCATGTTAGAATGTGACAGCACACAGGACAGGTGAGCGGGGCGGAGGTGGAAGGAGGGCTGACTTATTCATGTTCAAAGAGAAGTCTGGGAAAGGTGAAATAAAATCCAAAGCAGCAAAACCATACCAAACCCAAGTCGGAAGAAAAAAGGGTTTCGTACAATATCAAAAAAGTAAAAGGAAGGCACCAAAGGCACAGACTGCATTGGTGGCAAATGCATCCACGGCCTGTCGTGATAGACCCTCCCAGCCACAATCAGGCCAGTGTCTCCTCATCTGCTGACTCAAGGTTATTTGCAGGCGCGATGACTTTAACAAGAGTTTCCTGTATGAGGGCAGTCAGCCTTCAATCACTGGTTTCGAGATCTGTCTGTGCCACATAGACACACGGCTTGGCGTCCAGATATCCCTTTGTTTTCAACACGTACACATCCAAATTGGTTGTCCAGCTGCTCTCGGTCAGTACAGGGTGAGCAAGGGCACCTCTCTTTTGTCCATGGCCTCAGCTTCTTCCTCCAAAGCCCCTTCCCCGACCTATCATACCTGACCTCTACCACCATTTCAGCCATGACCCATAGCTCGATAACCTAGGCTTCCTCTACCAGGACCTCCACAACCTTGAACACCACCTCTTTCTAAGCCTATTCGGGGAGCTAGGGCTCATCCACCTTGGAGCAGGTTTTGACCTTGGAGCAACATCCCACCCATAAGTACGGTTCTTATGGCCCATCCCTCATGTAGTGCTCCTCTGGGCAAGCCTCTCTGGGTCATATGCAGGCCTCGCCCCCCAATTGCTCCCCTGGCCAGGGCCCCTATGAGGCAGCCTAACTGTGCCTGGATATTATCTTACCCAGGCGGTGCTTGAAGCTCTGCTTAAGTTTTAACGCTGCCTGGACAGAGAGGTTGCTCTTCACCTGCTGGGCGAGCTTTCTGTGTCTGGCACTGGCTAGCGGCTGTCGTGGCTGCACTGAAGCCTGAATACTCACTGGCGTCGGCAGTTTGCTCTTCAGCATATTAGTAAAGCACTCATTGAGAGACATCTCGGTGGTGCTTTTTAGCAAAACTTTTCAGTGCTGACATGCTGACTGTGCAGCCACCTTCCAGTCTTGAGGATGGAGGATTGAAGGAAAAGGACGCTAGTGCTCCTCCCGAGGCTGCCACCAAGCCTGCAGGATGTGGGCAGGGGCCAGAGAACCTGAGTTGATGATGGAGTGGCTCGGGCTCACTTGTCTGGCAGCTGGCTAGCTGCGCAAGCAGTAGACTGCTAGGTGAGTGCATTGTTGCTGGCTGCTCTCTGGTCAGCCAGTCCACCTGCTCGCCCGGCCCGCCCTTTCCTGCTTTTCGTCTGCGCCACCACGGCTGCTGCTGCTGACTCCTGCTCGTCGTCCAAACAAAATGCCACTACCAAGAGCCTGATCGATACCTCACACTGGACACCAAAATAAACTCCAACTAGATCAAAGATATACTTGTTTTTTTCCTTAAAAAAGAAAGCTATAAAAGTACTTGCAGAGGGCATAGGTAAATCCCTTTGAACGTTTGCATAGGAGCATCCTTACTAAGTATGACTCAAAATCCAGAAACCATAAAAGATGGATCCATTCAGCTCTAAAAAATAAGTTAATAACTTATTCATAGAAAGTAAAGTTATTGCAAAATTAAAAGACAAATGTCAATTTGGGGAAATATATGTAAGTTAATATCACATAAGTTATCTTCAGATTACATAAAGAACTAGAAATGTAGACAAAAGAGCCCAACTGCTTAGTGTGAAAGAGTGGCAACGTGGATGAACAGGCATCTCCAAAAAGTGGTGATGACCCTGAGATACTGCTTTTCACCTCTCAGACTGGCAAACACACAATGGAAGTTTGGTAATGTATCCAGTGGGTCTGTCTGTGTGGAAATAGATATTCTCTGTGTAGCTGGTAGGAATGTTCAATTCCTTCGAAGGGTGATTTGGCACAAAATATCAAAACCACAAAGACATCTATCCTCTGACCCAGCAATTCTACTTTTGTGAATTTATCTTACAGATACACGTGCATGCTTATGGATGTATGTGCATAAGATTATTTTTTACAGCATTGGTTTTGTTAGTAAAACAACAGAAACCGTATTGTTTTGGGTCATATGCTTACTCAAAGTTTCAAGAACTGAGTGTGGAGGACAGGTGGTCCTTCATAGCAAGACTGGGGTTATCAGAAGAAGGGACAAGAAAAAAAAATAGATGTTCCTTGCAACAGCAGTGCTCTTCCTGTGTAACAGTGTGCAGACGACTTCATTCAGCAGAATGCCCCAGACCAAATACAGGCGACCGAACACTTGGGGTGAGATTTTAAGGTGTGTTCAGGTACCGAGAGATAGTGACTAAACCGCGTACAAGGACAGTAGGCTCGTTAACGTGAAGGCCCTTCAGTTTGCTGGGCACACGTGACGACGTGGCTGCACACACTTGGGGGCAGCGCTGAGTCCCCTCTCTATGTGACAGTGGGGACGGGAGCTTGAGATTTGGAATGAAATTTCGGAGGGAGGAGAGATGAACTGGACAGTCAGGCATTCCGAGAGACAGGGGCTACAGCAAAGATGGTGTAGTAGCAGTCCTGCTGATGAGGGATTCTGGAAAAAAGCAGAAAGTGCAGATGACAGTGTCAGGTTGTTTGCTAAGAAATGTGAGACATCCTTACGAAATCTTCAGTACTGATGGGTCCCTATTGCGCTGATGCGGGGTTTCTCCGTTGAGGGTGGTACGGCCTCCAGCAGCACTGGAGGCATGTGGGCTGGTTTTACTTGCCACAGAGTCTGCTTGGGGGTAGGGCAGCACCAAGTGGCATTACTAACTTGGTGGCCAAAATTGTGACAACAGGTGGATGTCTGCTGCACAAGGCCAGTGGCACTCCCGCCAGAAACACCGCTTTCGTGTGACTGGATTGTTTTGCGAAACTTAAAGATGTTCTGGTTTTGCATCCAGGTTGATACTGGGCGATGAAATAAAGCATGCAGGAGCCAGAGGACAGAGGAACAGTTGACACCGGGGCTGCACCCGTGTTTAAGGCTTATATTGTAGCTCCATCACCTAATGAGTCTTCTTACAGTTCCCTTTGTTAACAGCCCTAGGTTTGTTTCCTCTTCGTCATCTGCTTCATAGTAAATTGTCATTTAGCATTCTGCATTTCGCATTTCTGTTTTATTTTGTTCTAATCTACACGTAAAATAGAGATATTTCGCACTCCATTTGTCGTCTCATTTGTCCACTGACCAGGGCTCTTCTTCCCTTTTGTTAGCACCATCTTTTGGGATCTATTTGTGATCATTTATTCTTTCCCATTTTCATTTACGATTAAAAGCATAATTATTGTTGAATAGCACACTGGATTTCCTAAACTTAGATGTTGTTTGGGAAATAATTTAGATAAACGTAACTATTATGTACAATGTTCAGAATTGAGGCAATGAGGCTTCTATGATTTTTTTCTATTAATAATGCACACGATCATTTCATAACCTCTCCCAAAGTTTGCCATTCCAACAGAAGTCCATCTCAGCAACTGGCTAACAGTGGTGGTGGGGACTTGGGCTCAGGCTGCAGGGTTTCTAATCTGAATGTTGCCTGGGGCTGCTGAAGCTGGGAGGCCTGGTTGTGTCTCGGGTTGGATGGGGGTGGGGTGGTCTCTCATAATGTGAGTCACAGGCACTTCCTGTCTTTTAAGGGCACAGGCAACAGACGTGGGCCAGATCTCAAGTCATGTGGTTGCACAGGGGTTGATTGGGGTTATGGACAACTTGTTTTTCATTGTCGTACAAGAAAGGAACAGTGATGGCTTCTTACTGGTTTCCTTCAGGGCAGACCTTTACTATAGTGTTCTTATTACGGGTTGTTGCATGACAAACCACCCCAAAACGTGATGACTTAAAACAACAACCTGTTATTACCTCTTACAGTTCTGCAGCTTGACTGGGCGTAGCTGGGTGGCTCTCACTTGGGGTCGGTCCCGTGGTTGCAGTCACATAGTCACAGAGGTGCAGGGGCTAGAGTGTCCGAAAATCACGACTGGCTCAGCCGTCCACGATGGTATCTTCACTCACACGGCTGGCGCCTCTGCTGGGCTAACTGTGGCGGGCAGAAGCTGGTCAGGCAACACTCTTTTCTTCATCTAGTCTTCCCATGTGGCTAGGCAGGGCTTCCTCACAGCACGGCATTCTCAGGCAGGCGGACTTCTCACATGGTGGCTGGCTTGCCCCAGAGGGAATATTCCAAGAAACCCAGGCAAAAACTATAAAGATTTTTAAGATGTAGCTTTGGAAGTCATGCTCCATTCCATTCCATTTCACTAGTCAGAAGTGAATTCACAGGGTCAGCCCAGATTTAAGGGCAGGGGACCACATGAGGCTGTGAATGCCGACAGACCTGAATCATGGGGGCCCATGTTTGCAGACCAGCTACCACATGGGGTCATGTGTATCAGTTAGAAAAGGCCGGGTTGTGCTGCAGGAGCTCACCGTCCCCACTTCTCAGTGCCTCAAAACACAAAAGGTTGTTTAGTGCTTGTCCTGCTGGCTAGGTGGGGGTCATGGAGGGGTGCTGCCCCATGCAGTCAATCCATCTCATGATGCTACAACCTCAACATGACAGCTCGGGGTTCGCTGTGGCAGGGAGGGCAGAGTCAGAGGGATTTGCACAGGCAAGGACGTACTCTGGCCCAGAAATGACGTGATTCATGTCCACCCAGTCAGCATGTCCTGCCTAAACGCCCCAAGCAGGGAAGTGTGATCCTCCCTTGTCCTTGGAAGAGAGCAGAGGCAGAAGTGGCTGAGCAGTAGAGGCCTCTTCCCCACTAGGTGGCCACCCATGGGTGATTCCTGTTGGACGTCACCGTTGAGTAAGTTTCAGGCAAAATTTCTCTGTTAATAACACTAACAGATGTTCATACACAGTCATTTATTCCACACAAGGGGGTTACTCGGTAAGATACATTTGATTTGGGCCTTTGGAATGAGTAGGAATTTGAAAGAAGGGACAGGGGTGAGGAAAAGAACATTCCGGATGAAACAGCATAAGCACAGGCTCAGAGACACGTAGAGCCATGAGGAGGCTGGCTTGGCGGGCTTGTAGAGGCAGAAGAGACAGGAAGGTGGGCTAGAGCTAGGATGGAAAGAATAATTACTGATCAATAACTAAAATTTATTGAAACTCTTTTAATGGGTCAGGCAGCGTTCTACACACCTCATGTGCTTCACCACAGCCATGACGCTCTGCTGGGACCCTTCCATTTGCACCCGGCAGTCCCGTTCCCCCTTCTCTAACCAGCCCTGTGCCCCGGAGTTTGGCCTCTATGGACTACATCACCAGGCTGCCTTGCTCTCTGGCTTCCAGTTGGGTTTGTCCAATGGGGAGTCACAGCAGGAGATGGAGGGAGAGAAGACAGTCCGGTCAGAATATTTACCCCGTTGGCTTCCTCCCTGCTGGATTGCCGTAGCTGGCTGCTTCCCTCAGCTGCTCTCACACGATTCTCCCTTCCCAGATTCCGGCAACTGTTCTTTCTACTGCCCCTTCAAGTCTAGGGGTACAAATTGTCTTCTAACTACACCTGGGGTGTTCTATCATACCTTGTAGGGTTTAATTACACATTGCCCTTTTAAAATAGCCCCCTTGTCAATTCTTCAAATTCTAATCAGATTTTTCTGATCGAACCTAACTGATATGGGTACTTACCTGACCAGGCAGGTACCAGTATTGTTTCCATTTTAGGGGTGAGGAAACGAGAGTTTAGGTGATGTGCTCAAGGCCACACAGCTATGTAAGAGGCAAAGACTCAGCCTAGGGAATCTGGTAACAGATTCAAAGACCTTAAAGTTTCAAAGACCATAAAAGGCTGTGAGTGCCAGGTTAAACAGAGTGTTTCCATCACCTATAGAGGGTGCCAGACACCATTCTTTCACTAACCCATTTTTAGGAAAGATTTTATGTATTTATTTTTAGAAAATGGGAAAGGGAAGGAGAAAGAAAGAGAAATATTGACGTGCCGGAGAAACACCAATCAGTTGCCTCTTGTACATCCAGACAGGGAACCTGACCCACAACCCAGATGTGTGCCCCGACCAGGAATCAAACCAGTGACCTTCTGGTTTGTGGGATGATGCTCAACCTACTGAGCCACACCAATCAGGGCTCATTAAATCCATTTTGAGTGACACTTATTTCTACACTTGTTGAGACATTAACAAGATTCCTCATCTGCAAAATGAGAGAATTCTCCAAGCTCTGATAGTCTTGCAGAGTTGTGGTGGGGCTTAGAGAGATGTTGGACACTTAAAGAGCAATCTGGAGCTGGGGTGGAGCATGTGACCAAGGTCCAGCCAACCAGAGCATTGTATTTCCCTTGGTTGCAGTGATTGGTTCAGGAGTGATCTAATCAAAGCCAATGGGATTATTTTCCTGGAATATTTGTAGGACAGGCACTCCCTTCTCTACCAAGTTTCAACCTGGGAGAAGCTGAAGCCTGGATATATGCTAGGGGCCACCATGTGGATAAAGGACCGCCCCCACCCCGCAGTCAAGGAAGCAGAACCAAGAAATGGAGAGAAACTGAGTTCCAGGATATCATTTCAGACTTTGATTTCAGCAGTGTCTGAAATCCACACAACCCTTTGGATGATTTTCTTACCTGAGGCAATATAGTCCCTTTTTTCCTTATGAAAGAGTCCCACCTTCGTCCCTTGCAGTGGAAATGGTCTTGGCACAGTGGAAGAACATAGCTTGGCGTGGGAAGAGAAGCAGGGACCGCAGCAGTCAGGGGAACTTCTATTCTTCCAGCAAGATCCAACTGAAATGTTACCGTCTTTGTTCAGCCTTGCAACTGCTTTCCCTGACATAGTTAGTTGCTCCCTCCACTTCGTTGTGTGCTTAGAAGGTTTGTACACACTTCTATATTTTTTAAACTTCACTCAAGGATATGTTTTATTGATTTTAGAGAGAAAGGAAGGAAGGGAAGGAGAGAGAGAGAGAGAGAGAGAGAGAAAGAGAGAAAAACAGTGATGTGAGAGAGAAAAATTGATTGGTTGCCTCCTGCAGGTGCTCTGACTGGGGATTGAACCTGAAACCTAGGTATGAGTAGAGGACCACACTCTAACCAACTGAGTCACCTGGCCAGGGCTACACACCTATATTATGGCACCGCTTACATGTTTGGGCGGTTGTTATGAGGCAGTGCACAACTTGCGTGAATCTTATTCATTTGGGACTCTTAGCTTTGGTTTTTAAAGACTTTATTTATTTATTTTTAGAGAGGGGGCAGGAGGGAGAAAAAGGAGAGAGAAGGAGAGAAATATCAATCAGTTGCCTCTCATAGGCCCCCACTCTGGGGCTGAGCCACATCAGCAAGGGCTGGAACTCTTAGTTTTTGAAAAGTCATGGCCCAAAATTGATACTAACTTGCTGAACGTTTGTTGTACAAATAACTGACTGAATGAGACCCGGCAGTAGCAGTAGGAATGGGCAGGAGGAGATGGAAGGGGGCCATCCCTGTGGCGCCAACAAAAAGTAATAGCAGCCTTAAATCTTTTTTAGAATAGTTACTTTTGAGATTAATATTAATAACAAAATGTTATTCAGTTGACTTGGACAAAATCCCTGAAGTAAAATTAATAATAGCAGTGATTTGTTGTATGACTTAATGTGCCAGGTGTTTTGTATACGTCCCACTTAATCTTCACTCCAGCCTGGCGATGGAAGTGTGGTGGCGTGTTGTGACTCCACCAAATCCGCTTTACTCTGGGGAATTGAAATCAACTCCAGGGGAAGACGTTTTAAGCCAATCATAGCAATTCCATCCTCCTCCACAGTGGCTAGTTCAGGAATGGGCACGGGGTCAGTTAGGACCAGCAGGATAAAGTTTATTGCTACAGAAAGGATGTGAGGAGAAGTGCTTTCTCTTGCTGGATGTGAATGAGGCAGTTTGTGCCCTAGCCTGGTGGCTAAGTTGGTCGGAGGTCATCCTGTATACATGCCTAGGTTGCGGGTTCGATCCCCTGTCGGGTGGGTATAGGAGGCGACCAATTGGTGTTTCTCACAGCGATGTCTCTCTCCCCTCCCCCGCTTCCTCTCTTTCTAAAACCAACAAACATATCCTTGGGTGAGGATTAAAAACAAAAAATAATGAGGAAGTTTGTGACCTTGGTTGTTCCTGGCAGCCATCTTGAGGACAGCAGAGCCAAGAAGATCCTAGAGGAAGGGATCCAGCTTGAATCCATTCCTCTCATCATTTCCAGCTCGAAGCCTGACCTATGGGAGTTATATGAGCCAAAGGCATACCTCTCAGTCTGAGCTGAGTTTCTGTTATTTCATCCGATTACACAGTGAGGAAACCAAGACTTTACAGTAATGTATACAATAGACTTCAGCTTGTGCTAAGAGCTGGGACTCCACTCCCAGTCGCTGCATCGGAAAGCCTTTGCTTATCCCACTGAACTGAGCCAAGACAGGGCAAATTACGTGGCCTCAGTCCTGAGGCTTACCTTCTGAAATGGCTTCTCCCGTACTTGCAATTTCTACTGTCTAGAATATTCTATGCCTCCTCTCTTTGACTAGCAAATTGTAATATTTCTTTCAGGCTATAGCTTAAAAAATGTCACTTCCTGATCACCTCCCCACCCCAACCCTGGAGATTAGCTTAGATCCCTATTAACTCTCATGGTGGTTTGTATTTTTTTTCATCCTGTTCTCACAATTATAACTGATTACTTATTGTATAATACGTTTAAAATAATTTCTCTCTCTGTTCCATAAGGGCACAAGTGTGTCTGCTTTGCTCTGCACTGAATCCTCGGAATAGTTGTTACTTAGTGGGCAACAATAAATATTTGATGAAGGAATACGTGAAAGCTTTCTGTGGTCATGAGTTGTATCAGCAGTTCTCCAAGTGTGGGCCTTGGACTTGCACCATGAGCATCACCTGGGAACTAGTTAGGACAGTGAATTATTAGGCTCCATCCCAGACCTACTGAATTAGAGATTCTGGGAGTGGGACTCAGATGGCAAATCTGTTTTTTCAAAAACATTTTAAAAACAATTTTATTTATGTATTCTTAGAGAGAGGGGAAAGGAGGGACAAAGAGAGGGAGGAAAACATCAATATGGGAGGGAAACATTGATCATCGGGTGTGTCTCAGCCCTGACCATAATTGAACCGTGACCCTTTGCTTTGCAGGACATGCCCAAGTGAATGAGCTACACCGGGTCAGGATGGCAGTGTTTTAACAGGCCTGCCAGATGATTCTGATTCACACTGGAGTTTGAAAGGCCCTGGGTTATACGGATTTGTTCCAGGCTACGCAGTAGGCACATCTAGTAACACCTCTGCTGCTAGGGATTGTTTCCTGCTTCTATTTCTTAAAATCAACACTTTTACAAGTGAAGTGGGGTGGAGGATAGAACAGGAACCAACACATTCTTTGCTATTCCAGAACCCAGGATCTCTGTTGTTCTTTCTACTTGGGTCACGATTCCCACTACGGACTTTATTCTTCAGGTCTCAGTTTAAATTTCCTATCCCTCCCTTCCATTTTCTCTCAGCCCACTGAGTCTGTTGCGTTCACTTTACTCACAGCGTTCCTCGTTTCTTACAATTCATTTATTCATTTGCTCTTCCCTTATTGCTAATCCGCCTCCTGAGGGCAGGGACTACAGCAGTCTCGTTTATTGCACTAGTCCTGGTACCCACAGAAGCTCCTGGGCCACGGCAGGGCTAACGTGTATGTGGGCTGACTGGATGTAAACTGTACGAGGGCAGAGGCTGCGTGCCGCTGACTTCTAGACCGGTGCTTGGCACGTAAAAGGCGCTCTCTAAGGATCGGCGGAATGAATGAGCACAAGAAGCGAAAGAGGAAGCAACCCTTTACCAACATGGCCGCCGGCTCTCGTGGACGGGCGCCGGGAGCGGGGCGGGGCTTGGGGCGTGACCAGCGGGAACCGTCAGGTACGGCCCCGCCCTGCGTCCCCCCGCCCCCCCTCGCCTGATTCCGGATTGGTCCGGTTCCAGCGCCGCAGCCCAGCGGCCGCGGCGTAGGGCCACGCCGGGCGCTCGCCACTTCCGGCGCGTTCAGGCTGTTAGTCGGGGGCGGCAGCCCTGCACTAGCGGGCGGCTCAGGAGTGGACGCGTGCAGGGATGCTTCGGAGGTCGGCGGTGGCAGCAGTGGGGGCTAAGGCGGCGAGGACAGCGCGGGCCCCCGGGCCTCTCCCCTAAGCCAGCCTCTCTCTTGACCGGCCCCTCGGGCTGTGCTGCCGAGGCCCTTTCAGCCTCCGCCCCTTCAGCCTTTAGGCCGGGCCCGCCGCTGCTTCTGAACGCGGAGGCCGGGGAGCCCCTGCCTGGGCCTGGAACCACCCCTCGGGGGTCGGGCCCGGGCGGGGGGCCCCCCAACCTGCTGCCCTCCTTGCCAGCCTTCGATCCCCATTTCCTGCTTTTTTAGTTAACTTGGAGAGGGGAGGGTGGGTCTTGATGAATTGTTCCGGGCGTCCCCGATGAGGCGGGCCGGGGGGCCGCGCTCTTTTTAGAGGGTCCCCGCGGGGCCCGGGTGGGGAAGCGGTTCTCTTTGCATGGGCGGGGGACTTCCCGAGTCCGCGGGATCATGACCTGAACTGTGCGAGCGGGACGAGTCTGAAGCCCAGCTCACCTGAGCCGCCTCTTCCCCCGGCCAGTATGGTAAGTGGGGAAGCTCTTTCTCTCTCTGGGTGCCCAGCCTGGAGACTGCGACCGGGACCCCGGTACTGCTGAGCCATCGCTTCTCCCTGGGGCGGGGGAAGGCACGTGCGGATCTGGGCAGTGACACTTTGTGCAGGGTTTGCAGCCCCGGCTCTCTGCTCCCATCCCCCCATGGATGTCTCTTGGCCTGGGAGGGACCTGGAAGCTCAGCAGGCACAACGCTTGCACTGATGTTTGCTTCTTTTACAGTGTAGCTTATGACAGCTGTTACCATTTTTTGAAGGCTTACTGTGGGCCGGCCTTGTGCTAAGTGATTGACATGTGTTGTCTAATTAGGACAGCAGCCTTTTGAAGTGGGGAGACCGAGGCACAGAACCAGCTCAAGGTCACTGTTAAGTGCTAGTGGCACGATTTGGTCCCAGGTGGTCTGACTTCAGAGCTCCTGTTAGATGCAACACACACAACTTGTTGGGGTCTTGCTGTAGGTGCCTATGTGGGGAAACGGGATTTATGATTTGCAGAGGTCACTTATGTAGGTAATAGCAAAGGCAGGAAGGTGCTTTCTTTTGAAACCCAGTCTGCTGTTCTTTCTGCTACATGCTCCAGCTTTTTCGGTGGTAGTGCCTGGAAAACTCTTCATCCTTCCAGATCCAGCTCAGAGGTTGCCTCTGCTGAAGATACTTTACACATTTTCCAGACCCAAGCTACTTTCACTACTCCCAGAGATTTGTTAGGTGTTTATCTTTTGTCATTTAATTGTTTCTGATCCTCATCTGTCTACTGCCAAAGATTCAGCTTCCTCAAAAATGAAATCTGAACCTTTCTGTGTTCCATCTCTTGGCATGAAGTAAGCCATGGGGAGTGGGTGATGACCCAGCCTGTGTTTGAGCACCTCCAGTGGCAAAAGTGTTCTCAGTGCTGCCCATTGACCCCTGCCAAGCTAGTGGTTTGGTTGAGAAAGGGATACAATGACATCTTCTGGGATACACATGTTCAGGCCACAGGGATTTTCAGAGCATTCAGGGAGGCTGTGGGTGGTGGGTTCAGGTTCTAGCACAGAGAGGAGACCTAAGGCATGAAGATAAGAACCTTATCTTCATGGGGCCTACAGCCAGTCAGATACAATACACCATTAATGCTGAGCAGCACTGTGTAGTAGATACTATATGTATTTAGTGGTAGATCAGTTAAACTCTCTGTCCCACTTTCTTTATCTACAAAATGTGGAGATTGGAATTCTCTAATGAATAAGCCAAAGGTACGAGAACATTTAGTCAGTGATGAAAGTAGTGCTGAATATTTTTTAAGAAAATTTTATTTATTTACTTTTAGAGAGAGGGGAAAGGAGTGAGAAAGAGAGGGAGAGAAACATGTGAGAGATACATCAATAGGTTGCCTCTCATGCACCCCCACTGGGGACCTGGCTGGCAACCCAGGCATGTGCCCTGACTGAGAGTTGAACTTTTCAATTTGCAGGCTGCTGCTCAATCCACTGAGCCACACCAGCCAGGGCTGAATATTTATTGATGCTTTCAGTGAATTTGTGAACTGTAAAAACATAATATGAAATTTACCATTTTAACCATTTTAAGTACATTCACATTGTTGTGTATTCACCCCCAGAACTTTTCTCATCTTGCAAAATTGAAACTATATTCATTAAATACTAACTCCCATTTCCCTTTCCTCAGCCCCTGGTGACCACTAGTCTACTTTCTGTCTCTATAAATCTGACTACTCTAGGAACCTCATATAAGTGGAGTTATACACATTTGTCTTTTTGTGACTGGCTTATTTCACTTAGCATGATGTCCTTGAGGTTCATTCATGTTGTAGCGTGTGTCAGAATTTCCTTTTTTAAGTCTGAGTAATACTCCATTGTGTGGATATATACCACATTTTGTTTATCTCTTCATCTTGTTGATTACTTCCATTTGGCTATTGTGGGTAATGCCTCTGAGGACATGGATGTACAAATCTTTCAAGGAATTTTAAGTAGCCACTGTATGCCAGGCCCTAGGGAATGTCAGATGAACCAAGACAGACACATTCCTCCCTTCTGGGAGCTTTGGGAGCAGAATTGGTTACTGAGTAAGCTAGTGGAGCAACCTTGTATCAGGTTTCATTTTAATTGACAATCAGGAGAGCATTGTGAAATGACCACCTGTAAGTAATTAGTTGGTAAAGTAGTTTATAGTCTGGTCTGTACTCATAATTCATGATTGCCATGTGCATTTTTTCCTAAAGTAAGTTTTTTTATTTTTTATTTTTTTTTATTTTTTATTTTTTTTATTTATCTTTTGTTTTTAGAGGGGAAGGGTAGAAGAGAGGGAGAGGGAGAGAAATATCAATGTACGGTTGCCTCTCGTGTGTCCCCTGCTGGGAACTAGCCTGCAACCCAGGCATGTGCCCTGACTGGGAATCGAACCGCGATCCTCTGGTTCGCAGGCCCGCGCTTAATCCACCAAGCCACACCAGCCAGGGCCTAAAGTAAGTTTTGAGTCACATATTTAAGCACATAAGGGAGTGGCCTCAGTGAATGTGAGGTGAACAGGACTCTGATTACTTCCTTTCTGCATCACTGACACCAGGAGTTCATCTGAGATGTCCCAGGGTCAAGGGTGTAGGCAAAGCAGGCCTTGTCCCCAAAATGCAAGGAAACCTTTGCCTGGTTTGCGTATTATAGGAGGAGGGTCTTTTCCCTGGGATCATAGCTCGTTATTTATTCCAGGAACTTTTTCCTCTCCATTTCCTACTGACAACATTTTTACTTTTAAGAGTATTGTCATATGTTTGAGCCTTTGTAATACTTCTTTTTAAAACTTCAACTCTGATTAAGATGTAAATGGTATATTTATTTAGTATCTGCTCTAAGTTATTTTTTTAAAAAATATTTTATTTATTTATTTTTAGAGAAGAGGGAAGAGAAGGAGAAAGAGAGGGAGAGAAACATCAATGCGTAGTTGCCTCCTGCTCACCCTGTACTGGGGACCTGGCCTGCAACCCAGGCATGTGCCTTGACTGGGAATTGAACCAGTGACCCCGTGGTTCACAGCCTGCACTTAGTCCACTAACCTAAACCAGTCAGGCTAAGTTAGTTATTTTTCATGTATTCATTTTCTAAAAGTCATTCAGTATCAGTTAACCACACCCACCCGGCTAGGTTACATTATTGCCATTACTACCAGAGGGGAAGGAGCAGACCTGCTCCCCGGCACTGAGTATGTGGGCCCAAGGCAATCGACTCCAGAGCCTGTGCTCTTCACAGTACGTGTGCCACCTCGCATGGAAGGGTGATCAGGAATGTCATCCAACTGTATATTCTTTGGTTTTGAGATAGTAAAGATTGGGGCAAAGGAGTATGGGATTTCCTTTAAAGTAAGTGTTCCTCAGGAGGAGGCATTTTGACATGCATATTTAGAGTTATTTTAAAAAGATTTGTAATTGTAGTACAAAAATACTAGAATGTAGCTGTACTGCAGCTACATTTGATTAAATCATCCGTTTAGGTTGAATTCTCATGAGTTCTTAAGTGATGTATTATCTTAGAGGTTCCTGCTACTCTGCAGAGTTGTTAATTAATGTTAAATGCTTACTATGGAGATTTTGTGCAAACCTGAGTCCTTGCTTACATTTTTTAGTTTTCTTAGAAAATTGCTTTGGTTTCAAACACTTCTTGTTTCGGAATGTCACCTTCTGTGAGTGGTCTCTGTAATGGAGGCAAAGTCAGATCTTAAATTTGGCCACTCACATTTACTTACTAATACATAGAGATGGGCCATGTGCTGATAAAGGGATTTGGCTGTGTCTGTAGGTAGGTGGGCAGATGCTGCTGTGGGGGGAGGTAACTGGCCTTGGTTGTGAGAAGGAACGCTACGATATTAGGTAGTTGGATTGTGGACATGTCTTGTCCAAGTCACGGAACATGGGACAGCACAGCCTGGCATGAAGAGGGATGGGATTCCTAAACATGTAGCCTTTGCTTTTTCAAACCTGTTCCCCTTCCCTGCCAAGGTTCATTCTAGTACCATTGCAGACCTAGTGTGTTTCAAGATCACCTATAACCTCTTTGTGCTGAATCCAAAGTGAATAGCCTCTTTTCAGTCCTTATGTCATCTTTCTTTTCCTTTTGACCTTTAACAGCCACTGGTTTCCTTTTTTTTCCTGAAATGCTTTTTTTCCCCCTTGGTTTCCTTGGTGTTCATGATGTTACTCTCATGGTTCAGTCTCCCTTGATTTTCTTTCTCATGGCTTCGGCTCTGACCTAGGTACTAATGAGAACTCTGCCTTTCTCTCAAGTCTTGGATATCCACCAGAGTGTCCTGCAGACATTTTAATCAAATGTCTAAACCAAATCCATCATCTTCCTGTCAGGTAGGACCTCCTCCCCTACACTCTATAGTTTTCTTGATGATCTTATTCACCCAACATTCAGATGATAAACTTGAGTCATTTTTCTTTTTTTTTTAAAAAAAAAATATTTATTTATTTATTTTTAGAGGGGAAGGGTAGGAGAGAGGGAGAAGGAGAGAAATATCAATGTATGGTTGCCTCTTATGTGTCCCATGCTGGGAACTGGCCTGGCAACCCAGGCATGTGCCCTGACTGGGAATCGAACCGCGATCCTTTGGTTCGCAGGCCCACGCTCAATCCACTGAGCTACACAAACCAGGGCCATTTTTCTTTTTTTTAAATATATTTTATTGATTATGCTATTACAGTTGTCCCATTTCTCCCCCATCATTCCCCCCACCCTGCACACCCTCTCCCATTCACATTCCCCCCTTTAGTTCGTGTCCATGTGTCATAAGTTCTTTAGCTTCTACATTTCCCATATTATTCTTGCCCTCCCCCTGTCTATTTTCTACCCACTATCTATGCTACTCATTCTCTGTACCTTTTCCCCCTCTCTCCTCCTCCCATGCCCCTGTTGCTAACCCTCCATGTGATCTCCATTTCTGTGGTTCTGTTCCTGTTCTAGCTGTTGGCTTAGTTTGCTTTTGTTTTAGGTGTGGTTCTTAATAGCTGTGAGTTTGCTGTCTTTTCACTGTCCTATTTTTTATCTTCTTTTTCTTAGATAAGTCCCTTTAACATTTCCTATAATAAGGGCTTGGTGATGATGAACTCCTTGAACTTGACCTTATCTGGGAAGCGCTTTATCTGTCCTTCCATTCTAAACGACAGCTTTGCTGGATAGAGCAATTTTGGATGTAGGTCCCTGCCTTTCAAGATTTCGAATATTTCTTTCCAGCCTCTTCTTGCCTGTAAGGTCTCTTTTGAGAAATCAGCTGACAGTCTGATGGGAACTCCTTTGGAGGTGACTGTCCCCTTATCCCTTGCTGCTTCTAGAATTCTCTCCTTCATTTGAATCTTGGGTAATGTAATTATGATGTGCCTTGGTGTGTTCCTCCTTGGATCCAATTTCTTTGGGACTCTCTGAGCTTCCTGGACTTCCTGGAAGTCTATTTCCTTTGCCACATTGGGGAAGTTCTCCTTTATTATTTGTTCAAATAAGTTTTCCACTTGTTGCTCTTCTTCTTCCCCTTCTGGGACCCCTATAATTCGGATGTTGGGACGTTTAACAATGTCCTGGAGGTTCCTAAGCCTCTCCTCATTTTTTTGAATTCTTGTTTCTTCCTCGTTTTCTGTTTGGTTGTTAGTTTCTTCCTTCTGGTCCACTCCATCAATTTGAGTCCCAGTTTTCCTCCCATCTCTATTGGTTCCCCATGCGTCTTCCTTCATTTCACGTATTGTAGCCTGCATTTTTTCATCGACTTTGTGAGCAAAATCAACCAATTCTGTGAGCATTTTGATGACCAGTGCTTTGAATTGTGGATCTGATAGGTTGGCTATCTCTTCACTGCTTAGAGGAATTGACTCTGGGGTTTTCATTTTTTCTCCAGTTTGAGCCATTTTTGGTGGTTTTTTTTTTTTGTTGTTGTTGTTTTGTTTTGGTTTTAGTCTGGTCGCGGCTATTACGTATGAGGGGTGGAGCCTTAGGTGTTCCTCCGGGCGGGACAGCCCAGTCGCTGGGTTGTAATGCTATAGGTGGGGGCGGGGTCCAAGAGGGAAGAATGGCGCCTGTTCTGCTCTCTCCTGGACTCTGGTCCCTTCCGCCGCTTCCCCTTTGCCTGGATTATCTGCGCATGCGCACGTGCTGTTACGTAGTGAGGACTGGAGCCTCAGGCGCTCCCCAGTGTGGGGCAGCCCAGTCGCTGGGTTGTGACGCTGTATGTGGGGGCGGGGTCTGAGAGGGAACAGTGGCGCCCGCTCCGCTCTCTCCTGGATTCAGTCCCTTCCATCACTTCCCCTCTGCCTGGACCGTCTGGGCGTGCGAATGTGGGACCACCTGGTCAGCCAGCCGCCTTGTGCGGCCTCACTGGGTCTGCACAGTTGCCCCCCTGTGCCTGGGGTCCGCCAGCTGCTGCCTGTGGGCCCGGGGACTGCCAGCCGCCGCCTGTGCACCTGGGAACTGCCAGCTGCTGCTGCTTGCGTTCCTGGGCCCGCACCTCCACTTTTTCCTGCTGCGACTCTGCCCCTCTTACCGGTCTGGATGAATGGTTGTTGGACTTCCGTACAGTTCAATTTTCTATCAGTTCTGGTTGTTTTCTTGTTTCTAAATATTGGTTGTCCTTAATTTTGGTTGTTAGAGGAGGCACAGTGTGTCCGCCTCCGCCTCCATCTTGCCCGGAAGTCCAACTTGAGTTATTTTTAACTTCCCCTTCGCTTTTAGTCCCCCCCTTCTTATAGACCTGTTAATGCAGCTGCTAACTTATTTGTGTCTTTACCCTGACCTTTCCCTCGATTCCCTCCACTTTGGCCAGGCTGTCGTTGTCTCTTGCTTTCACTGTGTTGTCTTGACAGCTTCCAGGTTCTTTCTCCCCAAGCTCATCTTTTGTATTCCTGCCAGAGCTCCCTCATGGAACTCAGACGTGATCATGCACTCAACCCCCAAATCATTTAGAACAGAGAGTCCCCACTGTTGTCATCAGAGACCAGGTTTCTATCATGGCAGAGTAGTGGAAAGCACGTGAGCCCTGCATTTTCATAATTTCACTTACTTTTAGTCTTTTCAGTAAGGGGGAAATGATTTACTAAATGCTTAAAGTGATTTATTTGGCATATCTTTTAGACTTCCCAAATTGTATCTTGTTCTATAGTCACAACAAACCATTTTTCATTCCCAGTACACTGATCACACTTTCATACTTCTTTGCTTTTGCTCAGTTCTGTTTCCTCTGCTTGAATGTCCTTTTCTTCATTTTTGCAGGTGAGGCCTTATCCACTATTTCTAGGTCACCATAAACACAACCTGTTTGAGGCTTTTCAGCCATTAGTTTTACATTTATCATCTTCAGTTATGGTTAGATCTGTTTATTCACTTGTATTATTTTAGTTTGTTTTTATTATGTGTCAAACAGTTCAGAAGTTTGAAGAGCAAGATGTGAAAGCCTTCCATCTTTTCCCTCCCTCCCTTGCCCTCATTCCCTGGGAGCCCAGGAGTGGGATTAGTTCTCTCTCTTTAAGAGTCCCTATCAGGATGAGTCTTATGCCTCTTTGCATCTGCAGTGCCCAATAAGCATTCAAGAGATATTTAGGTAATTGGGAGACAGGTGTGAAAATAAATCCAAGAGGGTCAAGGTGGACCCTTGAGGATTAGTAAATGACAGTAGTGGTATTTAAAGAGTGTCGTAAGATTGAAATAGAGTATGAATATAGTTAAATACCCTGTTTTTCCAAAACCTGTAGCAGCTAGCAAGCTCAGGTGTTTTTCTCCTGGGTAGGTGGGAGTGGGGAGCATGTGAGCAAGGGGAGTTGTTAGAACAAATGGCTGTGTATGTAGACAGTGTGCTTACTGGGATGCTCCAAAAGCTAATTGCTTCTGGGAGAAGTGCTGGGCAACAATTAAGAGTTGGGGTTGAGGGAAGTGAGGGAGTTGTGGATACTGACTGAGGAAATCCACAAGGCAGAGAGGAGGTGAGGGAGGTGAAAGGCTAATGGGAAGGGAAGGAAGCTGGGGTTTAGAGGGAGAAAAAAGGTCTGTGTGTGTTTCATCATTTCACTCTGTGCTGGCCCTTGTTTGGGGGCCCTTGTATACTGCATACAGTACCTCATTTAATATCTTACGGTGATCCTGTGAGGTAGTTATTATCTGTCCCCCATTTTACGGCTGAGAAAGATGAGGACACTGAGGCTCAGGGAGGATAATGTTAGTTAGCATCCTCTCCAAAAGTACATAACAAGTTGATAGAGGTGAGGTTCAGACCCAGAGTTCTAGCTCTCCTATGTTTACTTCTGTTACTAGGTTTTTTCTTAAGCTTGTGCACATTTACATAGGCATTTTTACTTGAAAGGTAGCATACCTGAAATGTTGTTTCAGGAAAAACAGTACATCAAATCATCTAACCTTAAAACTTACAAAACTTACTTCATAATTAAAAGGGCAAGATGGTCAAAGTTTGTTGATTAGCAAAAGAGAAAATAGGTAATTTCTGCATATCCTCTAAAGTTTCTAATGTGATGGAATAGAGAAGGTATGACTACTGAGGGCATAGTGGTAGCTGGACCACCTTGTAGGTTATCAACAGAAAGGGATTTTCTTCATTTCTTATTTTCATCATAAAGAACTAGTCTTTTATTGATTTAAAATTTCCAGTCTGCCATGGGCCAGAACTTTTGTGGAAGATGATAAAAATGAATTACTAGCAAAATGAAATGAAAAACATTCTTCAAAGTACAATCCCAGTGTTGTTATTGGATTTTTTAAAAAGATTTTATTATTTACTTTTAGAGAAAGGGGAAGGGAGGGCGAAAGACAGGGAGGGAAACATCAGTCAGTTGCCTCCTGAATGCACCCAACCGAGGACTGAATTGGCAGCCCTGACACGTGTCCTGATTGGTAATTGAATTGAACCAGCGACCTTTTGCTTTGCTGGATGATGCCCAACTAACTGAGCCATACCAGTCAGGGCTGTTACTGAATTTGAGAGACATAAAGTTGGATGTTATGACAATGACAAATTGATACAAAAGTTTCTAAATGCTTTCAATTAATATATTTCCTTTGCTGTGGATCAGGAATAGTGTGCAGACCACTCCTTGAGTAGCATTAGTTGATGCTGTCTTAGTTTTGATTTGTTCTGAAGTGTTGGCTCCTCCTTTCTCCTCACCCCGATTTTGTGCATTCCTTACAGTGTAGTCCTGAGCTTTTTCTTCCTCATTCACCCCTACTAAAAATTCATCCCTCCAATAAACTCTTGAAGCAACTACCATAGGCAGGTTACAGTGCTAGGGATACAAGGCCAATTACCGTGTAGTACTTGCCTTAAATGAGGGTATAGTCTAGTGGAGGAGCTCAAGGGAGATATACAAATAACTGCATGAGATGGTGTTTTCATCAAAATAATACCCAGTGTTATGACCTCACCTTTTTTCCTCACTCCTGGCCTTGTATCAGGTACTAATCCAATATCTCTATAATAGTTATCTTTGGGATGCCCCACTCCCACTTCACCTTCACATTCTAAAACCGATGACCAGATGTTTGATTTCTTTCTGCACTTTGGTTCAGCCTATTAGGCTTAGCATATGCAGTAGTTCATTTACATTAGAGCAGCCTGCTGCTGTTTTATATGAAGGTTATAATGAAAAGGAGCTCTGGTCTCAGATTCCCTGGAATGGTATAAAGGTATTTTCATGAGCTAAATGCAGCTGAGGAAAAAAAAAAGTTTCTAAATTGGCTAATAATCAGACCTGGGAAGATTTTCTTTTTTTAGAGTAACAACTGGATAATTTTAATAAAAGTGACTTGTACTCAGTAAAAAAATCAAGCTGTATCAAAAGATACAAAGAATGTGGCAAAAATGAAATCACCCCAAATCCTACTACCTTAGACTATGATTAGCATTATCTAAATATTCCCTGTTTGTTCGTATCTTTCCATTTATCCATCGTTAAGGGCAATGGATACCTAATTTAAGTAATTTTATTAAAAATCTGTGAAAAATTTTTGGGGGGGGGTCATGCTAGTTTAAAAGAAAGATAAATTTACTAGCAATTGCATTTAAAAAAAACCCACTTTTTGAAATATATAGACACAGGAAGTTGCAAAATGAGTACAGGTCCTGTGTACCCTTATTGGGAATTGAACTGGCGACCTTTAGCTTTGCAGGGTGAGGCTCAACCGCCACACTGGTCAGGGCCCCACTGGAACCGCAGCCTTTTCATATCTGAATTCTTTGATTCCTCTCCGTGTTAGTTAGCTTTTGTTGTCCGTTTCTAAAAAGGGTGCCTTATTTGGTGAATTAAGAAAGTCTGCCTGCCTGCCTTACACTTGAAGGACATCCTGGCTAGGTATCAAATTCTTGGGTTGCACTCTCCCTCAGAGCTTGTAGATATTGTTCCTCCATCTAGGTCGAGTGTTCTGTTGACCCTTTTAATGCATTTAACATTCATTAGCTGATAATTTTTTTTCCAAAAGAGTTCATGGTTGCTGTATTCCCTGAATAATTTCATGTTAGAAAATGTCTGTTGTCCTTATTCATACATGGGAACTAGGCTGGCTATAATACTCGTGCTATACAGTCTTCCTAAGAAGTTTGTAGCTATTTCTCACTGTTTCCTGTCTTTGAATGATGTTGTGTGGAAAAACTTGGTTAGTCTAATTTATATAATGCTCTCCCTTTACCTGAGAGATAACTTGGCTTTTTTGCATGGTTACTGAAAGAAATCTATATTTCTGAAGTTCAGTCACTTAGTTAAGGTATCTCTTAGCATGTATATATCTCATTCTTTTATCATGTTGCTCTGGAACATGATATGCCTCTGCCTTAACGTGTTTACCTAGTTTCTTTCTTTTTTTTTTTTTAAGATTTTTTAAAAAAGATTTATTTACTTTTTAGGGGAAAGGAGGGAGAAAGAGAGAGAGAGAGATAAATATCAGTGTGTGGTTGCCTTTCATGTGGCCCCCACTGGGGACCTGGCCCACAACGCAGGCATGTGCCCTGACTAGGGATCGAACCTGTGACCCTTTGGTTTGCACCCTGAGCTCAATTGACTGAGCTATGCCAGCCAGGGCTATTTACCTAGTTTCTTAATGTTGTTTATTTCAGATTTCTGGTGTTTGCTGCTAATACCATTAATTATACAACAAACACATTGAATATGTATGTATTCACTTTGTGAGATTGTAGTTATTGATAAAGTACTAGAAGTGGAATTGTGGGGCAAATGATACATGCATTTCAAAATTCTGTTAGCTCGCCCTGGCTGGTTTTGCTCAGTGGATTGAATGCCATCCTGCAAAGCAAAAGTTTTCTGGTTCGATTCCCAGTTAGGGCACATGCGTGGGCTGCAGGTCTGGTCCCCAGTTGGGGGTGTGTGAGACGCAATCCATTGATGTTTCTCTCCCTCTCTTTCTCCCTCCCTTCCCCTCTTTCTAAAAACAGATAAAGTCTAAAAAAATAAAATTAAATTTTGTTAGGTAGTGCCATCCTACAAAAGTATCTTATCACTTTATACTGTCACTACTGGGATGGTTCCTGTTAACCTATCTTCTGGCTAACATAATTAAAAGTTTTTAATGTGGGGGCAAAATGGCACTTCAGGAATTATATGTATGGTCCTTTAGTTATGAGTGAAGTGAAATACGAGTTATTGCCACATGTATTTTTTCCTACATCAGCTGACTGCTCCTCCCATCCAAGTACTAACCAGGCCCAACCCTGCTTAGCTTCTGAGATTGGACAAGATCGGCTGTGTTCTGGGTAGTATGGCTGTACACTAGCTGACCATTCCTGATTTCCTGATCTTTGTACATTTTTCTGTTGGGTCAGACAACATTTTTTAAAAAAAATGTAATTTGTCTAAATAATGTTAGAATGTCAATACAGGGAGGTTTGGAATAGCTTGCACATTTTTTGATGAATCTTATGCTGCTGATTTTAGTCAGAATAAGAGCACTAACATTTCATGTGTACTGACAGTGTCTGCTTGAATAAAATGATAGTCCTGGTGACAGAACTAAATAAGCTGATAGTTTTCTAAATCATTGTACATTTATTTACTTTCTGTCTGATGATCCTTGTAGTTAAGAAATATGTTCCTCCCCATTTGCCTTCATGTTTATTAGTCATAATATAATGTAAGAACAGGTTTAACTGTAGCAAAGCAATTACATTGCCAGGAAGTTGTGGGGCTCACTTTGGTGAAATAATTTTTCTGGTAATCATTTGTTGCTGGGTCTGTTAATTGGGTTTACGCACTAGAGTATGAATTTAGAATGTTAAAGGATGTATGAAGTAGCTTCATCAAGTTTGTCAGTCATGCATAAGATTTCTCTGATTTTCCATTGAAATTCTCCCAGTGACAGACAGAGCTTACTACATCTGGTTAAAGTAAGGCACCTGTCCTGGGTCTGTAGGTCAGAAGAGCTATCTGTAAACCTGAAATTTCTTGAAAATCTTGGGTTGTACCTTAAAACACTTATTGTTTAAAAATTAATACATAGCCCTGACCGGGTGGCTTAGTTGGTTGGAACATTGTCCCGTACACTAAAATGTTGTGGGTTTGATTCCTGGTAGGTGCACATACCTAGGTTGAGGGTTTCATCCTTGATTGGGGTAAGGATGGAAGGCAACTGATGGGTGTTTCTAGGCAACCAATCCATGTTTTTCCTCCCTGTTTTCCTTTCGAAAATCAGTAAATATATCCTGGGTGAGGATTAAAAAACTAAATAAAATGTTTTTTTTTTCCTTCTTCCCTCTTCCATTCCTTCCATTCCCAGTTAATTAAAGATCCAGGCACGTTATGTTATCTTTGAGGAACACAATGGGGCCTTCATCTCATTTTACTGTGGAGGTGGCTGGTCCCTGTCTTTTGAGCTCAGTGGAGAGGCATACTTTACTGAGAAGTATTACAAATCACATCCTGGTATAGATATAAAGAAGACTTTTTAAAAAAGAAGTGTATATTTTAAAATATTTATTTTATTTTATTTTTTTAGAGAGCTAAGAAGGGAGGGAGAGAGGGAGAGAAACATCATTGGTTGTCCCTTGTAGGCTCCCTGACCAGGGACTGAACCCACAACCTAGGCATGTACCCTGACTAGGAATCGAACTGGTGACCTTTTGCTTTGAGGGATGATGTCCAAACAATTGAGCCACACCAGTCAGGGCTGGAGACTTCTTCAAAAGAGAAAAAACTTGAAGGCTTTTGGAAAGATCTTGAAGTGTAAGTGAACTCTTGAGAAAAAGAAGCCCCCTTTACACTTTGGTAGTGAACAGATTGAAAATGAAGGAGAGCTGTGACTGGCATATTCTGTAGACCCTTGATATTGAACACTTGTGTTTTTGATTGTCAGTAAATGTCAGAGTCTTTAATAAATCCTTTGCTGTTTTAAAGAGGTATGACTTGCAGTCCCTCCATATGTCTGGAGCAAGTCACTTAGCTGGTTAATGAGTGGGCCCAGCTGACCTCTGAGCTCAGTGCAGCCTGGAGGTTCTTTACTCTTCAAGGCTATGACTTGGGAGTTATAAAAATCTTCATTACTTTATGGAAGATAATCTCCCAAAGAAATTCAGCCAACTGGTGATGCTCATGAAAAGATATATGGCAGTTAAAGCTCTTAATAAATAGAAGTTATGGATAAATTAGAAGAATGTTAACATTTAGTGTCTCGGATGTACTTACTTGAGGTGTAGGGAAGCAATTCCTAATATTGGGTGAGTGCTGGGCCATTGCAAACATTGCTCATTATTTGGAGAAAGTGGAAAACACACTTAACTCCTGGTGTGACTGCACCAGGAGTTGGAAGGGAGCATTGTGCGTGAATTTGGGGCTTACTTGGAACAGAGTTGCAAAATAATTGGGCATTCTTTTCTGGCTTACAGCTATTGAATGTAAGCCTGGAAAAGAGTGAATAGAAGGTATAGACATTTATAACTTTTGAAAGTTTCTAACCCTGCATGAGAAGATGTGCATGTCAGCAAATGAGTACAGTGCTGGGGGGTAAGTACAGAAATAAAACTTGCAGAGGTCCAACTGCACTTAAGGAAAAAAAAAGCCTGGCCAGATTGGGGATGGGAGGGCTGCATCAGGGAAGGCTTTCCAAAGGAGGTGATGACTGACTTGGGTTTCGAAACAGAAATTGGAAGTTACTAGAAGAGAGTTTGGGGCCTGAGGTGAGGAAACAGAAGGGCCATTTGGGGCAAATGGAGGCACAGATAATACATGGAAAAGTGAAAAGCTTGTTGTGTTTAGGTCAGTTCCTGGAGGTGAAAGCTTTGAAATGTTGAAGAGCAAGGCTTCTACTGGGCAGCAGAAGCAGTTTCTGTGAAGGTGACTATTCCAGGAAAGACTCTGATGTAATTTGTGAGGAAAGGACCCAGGTCCTTTATTATTGCCCAGGAAATTTGTTTATCTACATTCAGTTTTTAGTGAAAGACAAATTAAGTGATCTAGCAAGGATTTACTTATTTAAATGTCATATTTTGAGATAATTTTAGAATGTCAGAAGTACAGCATGAATAGTACAGGGAGTTTTTGTATACTTTTCTCCCATAGGGAGTTATTTAAAAACAATAAACAAAAAAATACTAACAACAACAACAACAACAACAACAAACCACTGCAGTAGCCAAGCCTTTCAAAGTTTGTTGCCAGTAATTTAGTTCAGTTTCTGCACCTGCTTCGTTCTCGTACTGTTTGGCCATTAAAGTGTAGGTACTGATGCTATCAGAAAGTCTTGTCTGCCACCTCTTGATTTTGCTTGGTTATTATTTTCCTAATGTATAAAATATTTTGGACTCTGGAGTATTTGATAAGTATAAAAAGACAAGAATTAGCACCATCTGATTCAACCTTTAATAACATTTTGGTTTGTTTTCTTCTAGTCTTTATTTACTTTTTAAATATGGTCGATCACACTGTAAATGTAGTTTTTTTTCTTCTGCTTTTTCCACTTAACATTATGGTATAAGTGATTTTCCAAATCATTAAAAATTTTATAAATATTTATAACGGCTGCGTAATACTCCATTGCATGGATTCTTGGGCATAGATTGTTCCTTTTTTTTTTTTTGGCCACTGTAAATAATATGATTAATGTTTTTGCAAAAAGCTTTTTCTGTCGTTCAGAAAATTGCCTTAGGCTAGACTCCTAGAAGGACCTAAAGTATGAAGATTTAAAAAAAAAATAAACCTTTTATATTAAAGTAGTTTTACATTTAATATGAACACTTTTAAGGTACACCATCAGATATTTTCCAGAAAGGTTCTATGCCAGTTATTCTTCCCACCAACTGGAAATAAATGTACTCATCAGCACTGGGTGGTCTTAGGAAGAACATTGCAAATTTGATGGGTTACAGAATGGATTTTCATTGTTCCTCAATATCTTTTTTTTTTTTTTTTTTGGTAGGAAAAGTTAACAAAGTAGATTTTATTTTTGTCTGTTTATAGGAGACAGACCCCTTATGCTTACTTTATTACCATTTAAGTGTCCTTTATACTTTAATGTATTAGAAATGGCAACATAACATATATTTTCAGTCTTATGTTGGTTATTTTTTAAATTGTAGTACAATACACATAGTATAAAATTTACCATTTTAAAATGTACAGACCAGTGACATTCAAGTACATTCACCATGATGTACAATCATTGCCATTCTCTATCTAGTTCTAGAGCTTTTTATCACTCCAGAGCAAACCTGTACCCCAAAACCCCATTTCCCCTCTCCCTAGCCCCTGGCAACCAGGTATGTCCTTTCTTCCTGTCTCTATGGATGTGCTTATTCTGGATATTTCATGTAAATGGAAGCATACATAGTCTCTCAATATCTTTTAAAGCAGAAAGAAAAGATGAATTAGATTATATAAAGTTTGAATCAAATCTGTGTATTATAGTTTGAAAATTAATAATCCAGCTATGCCAGCACTTTTGAATTTTGCATATTTAGTTGGTGGAGAAGCCCCATTTCTAGTTTATCATTTTCAGTGGATGGAGGGCTACAGACCTTGGAGTAGGATGGAACCTAAAACAGGGACCAAGATAGGAAAAGTCTTGTGGTGCTTGGAGAGTGAATGCCAGTTAAAGGACAGCACATTTCAAGGCTGGAAACACACAGGGAATTCCTAGAAGTTAACCTTTATAGCAGTGTGATTTGGAGAACTTTGAGGTAAGATGCTTCCCCGTGTCATAAAAAGACTAGCAACAACAGCAGATAGCCAGCCTAAAAGCTAATGAATAAGTTTGTGGGAGTGTCTAATAAGACCCGAGGAAAAGTCTGAAATTTTGCTTAAGAGTGGTATTGGGGACAAGAAGAAGGACAAGAAAGGGTCCAGGGGCATCTGTTTCTTAGTGTTTGCCATCTTCACAGGAAGTTCTGGGTAGTGGGGAATTGTTGTGTTTCTGAATAAGTGGTTTTCATTTTTCAGGTAGAATTTTTTTCCAAAATGGGAATGAGACCTTCCCATCAGTTAGACTAGGTACCCACTGAGGTAGAATGCTTGGTATAGATAGAGGATTTTATTTATTGAACCAAATATAGCTTCCATGGTAAATTCATAGGTGTCTTATTTTGATTAGTGTGTTGATCATTTTCCTGGAGCCTGATCCCCTTGGGGGTGGGCTGAGGTGGATGAGGGTGCATGTGAATCAGAAAGCCAAGATCAGAGCTTCCTCTGGGATTCCTTAGTCCCCACGTAGATTGGTGGCCTAACTTACTTTATTTCAACCATTTCTATGATTAAGGAGTAAAAAGACATGATTTTTGTAGGAAGTATTCAGTAAGGAGTGTACTTCAGGGTTCAGTGATTTCAATTCATTTCTAGGTATGTGAAAAATAGTATAACCTCACATTTAAGAGCAGGGGTTTGGGGCCAGTGTTTGAACCCTGGCTTTGCCACTTGCCCAGGTGTGTGATCTGTGACAAGTTATTTAATCTCTCTGGGCCTCAGTTTCCTCATCTCGTGCAATGGGATTGTGTTACCAGGATTAAAGGAATTAATGATGTCAAGTACTTAGGATAGTGCCTGGTGTTACTAAGTGCTAAGTTAATGTTAACTTTTTAAGTTATCACCATTGAATAACTAGTGTACAGCCTCACAATATAAGGGAAAGAGTTAAAATAATTCCCGGAGCAAACATTTATTAAGTGCCTACTGTGCACTAGACCCTGACCATAGAGATGAATAGGAAGTAGTGTCTGCCTATATACACTCCCAGGCTACTAGGAAAACTGGTGCTTTAGCAGGTAGGTTTTTTTCTCTAGTTGTTCTCTCTTACATTCTTTTTAAACAAATGAATAGTGTACAAAATTTAAATGGTACAAGAGAATGTACAGAGTATAAGCCTCTTTCTTTTCTCCTGTCCTCTCTTTTCCCCTGTCCAAAGAACTTTGTTCTTTTCTCTAGAGGCAACTACCATTACCAGTTTGAAAAAAAAAAAAAGTATGTGTATATGTGTGTATATGTAGTTTATATATATTCCTCACTCTGCATCAATAGGCAGCATACTATACACACTGCCACACTGTTTTTTGTGCCATTTAAAAACATTTAATTTATATTGGATGTAGTTTCGTGTGTGTGTGTGTGTGTGTGTGTCTGTGTGTCTTAGTGTTTTTTAGAGTCACATAATATTCTGTGGTTTGGATGCACCTTTTTTAACTGGTCTTGCTTTGATGGAAATTTAGGTGGTTTCCACTCTTAGTTTTACAAACTGTGTTGACACGAATATCCTTTTATACATAAATTTTTGAAGGAAAAAAATCACTAAAAGTGCACTTGCTGGGTGAAGTTGTCCATGCATTTATTTATTTTTCAAGGTTTATTTTATTTTCATTTGATGGGGTGGGGGGAGGAGACAGAAACATAGATGTAAAAGAGAAACATCAATAAGTTGCCTCCTGCATACACCCCAACTGGGGATTGAACCCACAACCTAGGCATGTGCCCTGACTAGGAATTGAATCAGTGACCTTCCAGTTATGGGATGATGCTCCAGCCAACCGAGCCACACTGGCCAGGGCTGTCTGTGCATTTAAAATTTTGATTAGTTCCCTCTCACACACCACCAAATGGGGACCTCCCTGCAATCCAACCATGTGGCCTGACTGGGAATCAAGCTGGAGACCTCTCGGTTTGCTAGATGACCACCCACTGAGCCACACTAGTCAGGGCTGCATTTAAAATTTTGATAGATATTGCTAAGACATCTTCCATTGAGGTAACACTAGCTTGTGCACTTGCCAGCAGTGTATGAGAGTGAAAGAGGTAAATTCAATTCACTGTATGCAGTGCAGTGTTAGGAAGCCCAGAAGGAGTGACCAGTCCTGCTAAGGGGGATAACAGTAGGCTTCACAGAGGTAGTGACATCTTCAAGGAGTTTTCCAGGTAGAGAAGAGCATTCTAGATAGAGGAAGTGACTTGTATGAAGACAAGGAAAAGTTACGTAGAGGGAAATTGACTAGTTGGGTCTGACTAACTCCATGGGATGGGTGAGGAGACCAGATGAGAGAGTACAGGGACAGTGAAGTTCAAGGGACAGGCCACGGCCAGGTTACACAGTGATTTGATCATCCTAGTGGTCAGGTGGTAAAGACCCTGGGTGGTCGTGAGGGCCTTGCAGTTGAGAGATACTTGAGAGAATTTATAGGCCGGGTTTTCAGCCACCGTTTATTACCTGAAGAGAACTTTCTGTTTCTAGGCTTGGTAGAACCAGGATCATAAAGCTGCTGGAGGACTTCAGTGTGGAGGTATTACCACGCAGGGTTTTCTGTCCTCTGTAGGCCTGTAGAGTTTCTTGGTGGAGCCTCACATGCTGGATTTGGGAATGTATAGGCCTTTGAGTCCCCCTGTCCACCCCCACTAAGTGAACAGTCTTCGATTGAGTCTGTTTAATATATTGGGGTTCTATGTGATATTTCTTTCTCAAAACAAAAGTTTTTGCTGCTGGAATCATGGATCTAATTGTGTTGTACCATTTTTGTATTCTTGGCAGTGCCGGTAGGTGATATGAAAAAAAAATGAAAATGTAGATGAATTTGTCTTCTTCGGATTTTTTGTTTATTTGTTTCTTCCTTTTTATTTTTTAAACATGTCGACTCAGCAGTGAAATATATAGTAAAATTGTTTTACTCACTTACTGTTAAGGGTACTACTAAGGTATTTACATATATTACGCTACTTCTCACAACTACCTGGTGAGGGGAAGTGCTGTTCTAAGTTTGTTCTGCAAGTGAAAAACCTTGGGGCTCAGAGAGTTTAGAGTAATTTGCTCAAGATCATGAAAGTCCTAAATGGTGAAGTCATTAGACGTGGATCTGGGGCTGACTCTAGAGCCCGCACCCTTCACACTGACACTGGGCAGAGGGATAGGGAGTAGCCAGCCCTCTGTGCAGTGGAAGGGTGCAGGTGGAGTGTGTGGAATTTCCAGTGCTTGGCTGTGTGCTGCTGCCCGTTACAAAGGAGCAGAGCCGGGTTTTGGCGTGAATCAAAACAGCGCTCGATTGCTCTCCCAGCCCTTTTCCCTGTGGTCTGTCAGTGTTGGTTGAGGACTGCGGGAAGGGTGACACGTGCTTCCCTCCCAAGCTTGTAGTATGGGGATTGGAGGCCCGTGGAAATCTCCATGTAGAGTCACTCCTTCATTATGGAGGTCTGTGAGCAAGGCCAAGGTCCTGGTCCAGTTGGGTAATTAGACGGGAGCTAAGTACCCATTTCTTTTCTCCTGTGCACCTTCCCCCACAAACTGCTGCCTTTCTGCCTTTGTTAAACCAGTGAATCTCCATTGAGGTGGATGGAGTAAGGGACTCATGTAGTTTCAATAATATAATATAGTTTCTGTATTGTAGAAGTCAAAGCTTTTTAAAAGATCATATTTTTGATTACCAGGCATACTTAAAACTGGATTGACTAGAAGTGCTGTGCAATTATAAAGCTGTTCTTTTTATGAGTGTATTTTAGTTTGTTGAGTGTATCAGACATACAGAAAAGCAAGATTTAATTTTTCTTTATATTTTAGAGACACCCATCTTATAAACATAGATGCCTTTTTACAATAGCTGTGTATATTGTTTACTTATTAAGTACCATCTTTCAAATCACAGAAATTCATTACAAAAATAAAATTACGATTTTTAATGTGCTCACCCTGGCTGGTGTGGCTTAGTTCATTGGAGTATCCTCCCGTAGACCAACAGGTGCAGGTTCCATTCGTCAGGACACATACCCAAGGTTGTGGTTTGATCCCCAGTCAGGGTGTGTATGAGAAAGCATCCAGTCGATGTTTCTCTCTCACATCAATGTCTGTCTGTCTCTCTCCCTCCTCCCCCATTCCTCTCTCTCTGAAAGCAATGAAAAAATGTCCTTGGGTGAGGATTAAAAGCAAAAAACGTGCTGTGCAGACCCAGAACACAGGAGAGGCCCTGCTGCAGGGTGTGTGGTGTTTTCCTCTGTTTGTGGCTAGTAGTCCTCTGTGGTGGTGGGAGGGGCATTTAGAACCCGCTCCCCCAGCAAGGAAGAGTCACTTCCTACTGAACACAGATCTCCGCTTACGTGGCACCGGCTCACTTTTTGCATACTGTAACACCATTAAAGGTCCCCTAGTAGCCGCTCTCTCACAGGCATCATTGTTTATGTTGTATGGGATATGTAAGCACCCCTTGGCAGTTGGTAATGACACTTTGAGAGCCTTCCAATAATGTGACTGATCAAAATGACAGAGTATTAAGGTGGCACTGCGTGTATTGACAGGGACAAGATGGTGACAACTTAGGGGACTTTGCCTTCATAAAAGTACATCCAAACATGGGGTTTGGATAAGAGAAACTTGTAGCTTGCAAAGTACGACCAGAATAGCCAACATTTGCATAGTGCTTTGTAGTCAGCATGCAGTGTACACACCTGATGGCATATAATACCAGGGATGCTGTGTGGGCTTGCGCGCTTTGCCCGGTGTCACAGACTGTCCTCCGCAGAGCCAGGACTGGCTCTAATCTGTTTTTTTTTTCTCTGCCTGCCATGCCGTGACCAAGTGCCTCTCAGTGGTAGCACTGATTCTCATGAAGCCTGTTGGTTCCTCATTGCTTGTGCAGAGCTCGCCCTTTCCGTGGGCCCTCATTCCTACCTTGGTGCACATTCAGGGGGTTGCTCTCTGTGTCGCAGGTGGGAGCAGTATTGGAACACATTTTTCTGGGCTTTGTCTTCCCCCCTCTCATTTTTTTCTTCCCACAAGAGTGATTTGTCTCTGTTTTATTTATGATGGATACGGTGGGGGGAGCCTAACACTGTTGGCAAACACTGTTGGCCTGGAGCGGCCAGGCACGAGTTACTGCATCAGATCACTGTTTTGCCTTTGTGCTCGTACTGTCACCTGCTTACCCTCAGGAGAAGCTTGTTTTCCTCTGAGTTCTGCCTTCCTATTGTTGCTGGGCCTGCAGGGGAGTAAGGTCAGTTCAGGGTGGGAAGGAGGAGGCATTGCAGCTTTGCCAGTCATGAAGAGGACATTAGACTTTGGTCTGCACGTGGTTTCTGGACACTATGGCAGCTGGATAGCACCTGGACAGGAGAAAGGAAATGATTATTTCCTTTCCCCCTATCCCAGCAGTCTGTAATATAGTTGGGAGATTCTTGCCAAAATTAAGTAAATGTTGTGATTTTAGATTTCCAGCATGTGTTTACAGTGGTCCATCAGTTTTCACATTCATTGATTACCTGATTTTTTCCATTGCAAAGTAATCTTTGTCCTTACAGCCTTTGAAGCAAAACTCCTCCGTACTGCTGTCAGAGGCAGAGGAGCTGTCGTGGGAAAGGGCGCTGGCGATCCTGCTCAGTGACTTTTCTTGACTAATAGCTGGTCCACTTTGGGCAAGATGCTCTCTCTGACCTTCACTTTCCTCATCTGTAAGATGAGGTTGGACTTACTGTTGTCTGGGGTTTGTTTATTTTGTTCTAAAGATTCTGTGATCCTGTTTTAGGAATTCTTGGTTGCATGCCTTGGTTAATGTGCTCAGTAAGTATTGGGTTGGCCAAAAAGTCCGCATGTTTTTTCTGTAAAATAAAAGACACATTTTTTATTTTCATCAATAACTTTATTGATTTGGATATTTTGAGTATATAAGCTATCTCCTGCGTGGTATAACATTGATTGCTCTCAGTTAATGTCTTGATTTGATTGCTATTAACTTCAATTGGTCTGCCTGACCATGGAGCATTGTCCAGTGAGAAATCTCCAGCATGAAACGTTGCAAACCACTATTGATATGTTCGATCAGTCACAGCACCTTCTCCATACACTGCACAACTCTTTTTTTGCCTTTCAGTTGTGTTTTTAGCTTTCTTGAAATAATAAAGCATAATATGCTGAAAATGTTGCGTATTTTCTTTTATCTTCAGTATTAAAGTAGCTACACAAAAATTCACCAATTTCACAGATTTTTTTAAAAAAATAAATGCTGATATGACAGCTGTCATAATACAGTCTAACAGAATTGTTTTGAGTGAAGTTAAAGACAACTAAGTGCTACTGAAAGCCCCATCTTGCCGGAAAAAACAAACAGACTTTTTGGCTAACTCAGTATCTTTTCAGTAACTGACTGGGCATGCAGATAAAAATATTTCATCCTCTTGGGACATGTACCTGGGAAATAGAACTAGATGGGATTGTGAAGAGAGGGCCTATTCTGGGCTAGAATACTCATTTATTTCAGACAGTTTCTTGCAGAAGAACTATTTTTCTCATTTGCCTTTTTTTTTGGCTGTATAATTAAAGCCTTCCGACTTGCGTAGTGATAAATATATAAATTAATATGTATTTTAGTTCCTAGTAGTATGTAGTTGATGCCCAACCAGCAGATGCAAAATTTTTAATGTCTAGACTATTTAATACAATTTTTCAGAAACAAAGTGTGATGTTAAGCGTGGAGTCTGAAAGAAAAAAGTAATCTTCTTATACCCTACCCACACTTTCTCTTTTCTGTTTGCCCAGCTAGTTTAGACAGTGAAGGGTATGGCGGAGGGTACCAGTCCACAGATGGCATTTTAAAACACTTTTTATTTGGAAATAATTTCAAGTTGATGGAAGGATTGCAAAGAATGAGTAGTATAAAGAACACTTTTACACCCTTTAGCCAAATTTACCTATTGTTAACATTTTTCCATTTGCTTTATTTGCACTTTCTCTATGTATTTACTGTTGACCCTTGAACAATGTGGGTTTTAGTGGTACTGACCCCTGCGAAGCTGAAAACCTGCATTTAACTTTTGATTCTCTAAGCAGTCCCACGGTACCGGTAGGGTACTGAGTTTAGGACTCCCTGCAGATACCAAAACCCACTGATGCTGAAGCCCTATGTATAAAATACTATAAAACAATGCATACAGTCAGCCCTCTGCAGCTGTGGTTGGTTGAAGTTGCAGATGTGAAACCTGAGGATATTGGTGGGTTGACTGAAAAAAATCTGTGTGTAGGAGGACCTGCACAGTTTAAATCCCTGTTGTTAAGAGTCAATGGTATATACACATGTATACATACATATGGTTGTTTTTTTTTTTTTAATCCTCATCCAAGGGTATACCCATCGATTCCAGACAGAGGACGGAAGATAGGGAAAGCGAGAGAGAAACATTGATGTGACAGAAACATCTATTGGTTGCCTCTTGAACATGCTCTGATAGGGGACCAAACCCACAATCTAGGCTTGTGCCCTGACTGGGAATACCTTTTGGTTTATGGGACGTCGCTTCAGTCAACTGAGCCACACCAGCCAGGGCATACATACCATTTTTTTCTGAACTATTTGAAAAAGTAAGTTGCCTATATCCTGGGCTGTTACTCCTACGTAATGTGTTTCCTAGCAGGGATATTCTCTTACATAAGCACAGTGCAGTTTTCAATTGCAGTTAATTGAATGGTTCAGATTTGGTGCTTTTATCTGATATACAGTCTGTATTCTAATTTTGTCAGTCGGCCCAATTATTTTTTTTTAAAGCATTTTCCCCTGTTAGTACAGGATCTAGGTGAGAATCAGGTATAACATTTACTCGTTATGACTTCTTAGTCTTTTGATTTATTGTTTAAAATTTGAAACCAGTACACCTGTCCATCGGAAGCTAAATGGTGTTTCTTGTTTTTATGTGCTCTCCAGTGGTGCGCGGATAGGTTTTCCCAGCATAAAACACACTGTCCTCTGTGTGCTAGACATTTCCTCTAGTTGGTCCCGGTGGGGACAGAATATGCTGCCTCCACCTTATCACTAATACAGTGGGACCAGTTGGTTTTTCTGAGCCAGACTCCTGGTAGTCATCCTGCTCCTAACTTACTGTCCTCAGCAGTAAACAGACCCTTTTGTTGATGGAAGAGACAGAAAATCTGACTGGGCATTTTGTGCAAACTCTAGAAATACTGGGGGGACATTTCACCATTGGTCAGCTTTACGGTACTTTTAGACTAATGCATAAAAGTGCCTTTTAATGACTCGAATAATGTTTAGATGCGGCCAGAGTATGTTTTAATCAAATATTGAGAATCTGCATGATGGTATTGCGCAAAGTTAAATTTGTAGTTACTCCCAAAGAGCAAATACTGTTTAGGTTTAAACTGTAGGCAAGACAGTGAGGAGCCCTTCTGAGGCAAGTGCGTAACTGTAGTAGGTGGTTCCGGACACACTTTCGTAAGCTGTGTGTGCGCCTTCTCTGGCCTGGCTTTTCTGGAACATGGTATGGCTCTGTTTCTTTCTTTCAGTAAAAAGACAATTTTTTTCGAGCAACTGCGTACATAATTTTTGGAGTTAATTACCTCAATGAACAACTGACCCTTAAACAACATGGGTTTGAAATACGTGGGTTCACTTACTTATATGTGGATTTTTTTCAATAAATATTTTTGGGAATTTTTTTTTTTTTTTTAGAAATTTGTGATAATTGAAAAAACTCACAGATGAACCGTGTAGCCTAGAATTATTGAAAAATTAAGAAAAATATATGTATGTAGTTTCTCAATATTGTTTTTTGTATAGCTTCCTTTATTGTAAGAATACAGTATATATAATACATTTAACATAAAATATGTGTTAATTGACTTTGTTATTGGTAAGGCTTCTGGTCGACAGTAGGTTATTAGTAGATAAGTTTTTGTGGAGTCAAAAGTTATGTGCGGATTTTTGACCGCATTGGGGGTCAGTGCCCAGCCCCCACATTGTTCAGGGGTCTGCTGTGTATGTGTATCCCCATCTCCTCTACGTTTTTACCTGCCTCTACCTCTCACAGACAGGCTGAGGGACGACTTGACGAGCGTGTGGATGGAACCGAGGCCAGGAGACCTGCCTCGCCACCTACTAGCTGTGCACTTTGGAGTGAGTGTTCAGTGCCCCAGGGTTTCAGTGACCGCATTTCTGAGTGCTGGACTTCGGAAATTCAACTGCTGTCACCAGTGTGCTTTTAGGGAAATAAAGTGAGGTATCTGCTTCATCATGATGTGTTTAGTTGTTTTTTTAAAGGACAGTATCTGTTGTCTGAGACACGAGTGGTGACAGAAAAGATGGAAAGACTTGTTCTGAGTATCATTCTTCTGACTGGGGCTTCCTTGGTGAGCTTTCCTGCTTTCTAGTGTTTTAAGATCACTTGAGGAGGGGATGGATAGATGTCACATTGACTCCCATTGTGCGGTACTTTAGACTTAGCATTTCGTCCCATATTTTGTATGCAGACCAAAGGCCAAAAAGATTTTTCCCCCTTATCTGTTTTCTTTGTGGTGGTGAAGAGTAGGGAAGAATGAGAATGTTCTTTTGTGAGTTTACGCATCCGTGATAATCCTGTTAGCTTCCAGAGAAAATGACAGGAGATGGAATTTCTTTGCTAATGGCACCTGTTGTCACACAGGTGGTGTGTTCGGCATGCTAGTATGGGATCACTTTTCTCAGGAACCATTATATACAAGCAAATGGAGTAATAAAGTTCTAGACATGGTGCAAGAATATTTGAATGGGACTCTGGAATGTTATCCTCATATTTTTTTAGGTTTTGTCTCAAGTAGGCCATGAACCTGAATGCAGGAGGTGCATGTGATTCACCTCCTTGTAGGATATACAAAGTACGCCTCTTAGAAAAGGTGCCAAACAGTTTAATTAAAGCTTCTTCTAAAAAGAATCATTCCCCCCCCCACAATACCAGTTTTGTAAAAGGTTATACTTTAGAGAGGGGTGTTTTAGAGACAATTAGGTAAAAATATTACACATTCAATCAGGGTTTGAGAAAACTGTCATCCAGGTATCTTATTTTAAGGAATAAAGCACTGTACTATCCATCTGCAGTCTCAGTATTTTTTTTTTAGGTAAATTACTATTAGCAGTCTCCTGTTTTTCAAAACATGTTCGTTGAGTGCTTCTGAGCAAAGGTCATTATGATAAGAGTCTTTACAGGGGAAATTTAAAAAGACTTATGTACTAGCATGCCTGAGAAACTAAAAGTGATACTAATAGTTTTGTTCCTTTTACTCTTTTGAATTTGGTGTGAAGTGTTTAAGCACAAGTTCATAATGGATGGTGTAGAACATGCAGAGGTAAAAGCATTCTTTTTGCAGACAGTTTATGTTCTAGTATCTATGAAATATTAACAGTTGCAGGTAGGACTTTTTAGCTCCTACTTTCTGGCATTGTTTACTATGCACTTTACATCAATTATTTTATTTAATCCTCAGGACAATCCCATGTGTTAGGTTCTTTTATTATTCCCCATTGTGCACAGGAGGGAAAAATGCCAGCCAGGCCAAGGTTGAGGTACATTCAGATTTGAACCCAAGGAAGTGATCACCAGAGCCTGTGCTCTTTTAATAGTTCATTTCTGAGATGAGCAGAGATCAGTGTCACGGGCAGAATTCTGTAGTACTGGTCACAGGACGAAAACAGAGGAGGGAGCCTTAGTCAGATATTGCATCAAGGTTGAACTATGTACTGCACGCCCAGGCACAAATGCATGATGGAGATTTGCTTATGAGACCCGCCGTGAGTGTTCAGACTGAGTGATGGCTTCCTGTGGTGAGTAATGGTGAATCAGGCATGCTTTTCTTCTTCCATCCTCCTAGTGAACTTCTCTGCATTCTTCAAAATCCAAAATCGATTATCACCTCTTTTGAAGCTTTGCCGGTTTCCTTCAGAGTTAGTTCTTCTTGGGCTCCTTATATGTGTGTCACCACTGCAGGGTGTACACTATCAGTTCTCCTTTCCTAGTCCTGGGTCAGCCTTCTCCCCTCCGACACCTGCAGTTCTTTGACAGTATCAGTTACTCAGTGAGTGTTGAGTTTATTTGTGAATGAATGGTTCATCTTCTCAGTCTTAGAGATTTCAAGGCTCTTTAAAGCTAGGTATAAAATAATTATGGCAAAAAAATCTATAATTATGGGAATTTATGTGGTGGTGAAGTACAGATTGGATTAGAATTGGGAAAGCTGACATCAAGGTGACCAGGTTAAAAAGAAAATTATAGTTATCTAAGCAGGAGGTGATGAGGGCCTGGTAGAAGTAGTAGTGAGGGAAAGGCACAAATCTAAGAGATAGTGCCAAGCAAGCAGTCAGACCTGATGACATTGTGGGCATAGAGGGTTTGGAAAGTGTCAAAGAAGATTTCAAATTATGTGACTCTCCTTCTTTCAAATTTTTCTTATAATTATGTGATTATGGGTCATGGTTGACTTAGCAGTTTCATAATAAATGAGTCAGTAATATAGTTTCCTAATAAACTGAGCCATGAGCAGTGCAATAAAAGGAGTGGATAAAATTAAGGCAGGTGACTTCTGGCCAAGATGGAGGCATAGGTGGACACACTGTGCCTCCTCTCACAACCAAAATTAAGGACAACAAATATTTAGAAACAAGAAAACAACCAGAACTGATAGAAAATTGAACTGTACGGAAGTCCAACAACCATTCATCCAGACCGGTAAGAGGGGCGGAGTCGCGGCAGGAAAAAGTGGAGGTGCGGACCCAGGAACGCAAGCAGCAGTGGCTGGCAGTTCCCAGGTGCACAGGCGGCGGCTGGCGGTCCCTGGGCCCACAGGCAGCAGCTGGCGGACCCCAGGCACAGGGGGGCAACTGTGCAGACCCAGTGAGGCCACGCAAGGTGGCTGGCTGACCAGGTGGTCCCACATTCGTGCGCGCAGATGGTCCAGGCGAAGGGGAAGCAGCGGAAGGGACTGAATCCAGGAGAGAGTGGAGCAGGCGCCATTGTTCCCTCTCGGACCCCGCCCCCACATATAGTGTCACAACTCAGCGGCTGGGCTGCCCCACACTGGGGAACACCTAAGGCTCCACCCTTCAGTACGTAACAGCCACGACCAGACTAAAACCAAACCAAACCAAACCAAACCAAAACAAAAAAACACAAAAAATGGCTCAAACTGGAGAACAAATGAAAGCCCCAGAGCCAATTCAACTAAGTAACCAAGAGATAGCCAACGTATCAGATGCACAGTTCAAAGCCCTGGTGATCAGGATGCTCACAGAATTGGTTGATTTTGCTCACAAATTAGATGAAAAACTGCAGGCTACAATACGTGAAATGAAGGAAGACTCATGGAGAACCAATAGATATGGGAGGAAAACTGGGACTCAAATCAATGGAGTGGACCAGAAGGAAGAAACAAACAACCAAACAGAAAACAAGGAAGAAACAAGAATTTGAAAAAATGAGGAGAGGCTTAAGAACCTCCAGGACATCGTTAAACGTCCCAACATCCGAATTATAGGAGTATCAGAAGGGAAAGAAGAGCAACAAGTGGAAAACTTATTTGAACAAATAATAAAGGAGAACTTCCCCAATGTGGCAAAGGAAATAGACTTCCAGGAAGTCCAGGAAGCTCAGAGAGTCCCAAAGAAGTCGGATTCAAGGAGGAACACACCAAGGCACATCATAATTACATTACCCAAGATTCAAATGAAGGAGAGAATTCTAGAAGCAGCAAGGGATAAGGGGACAGTCACCTCCAAAGGAGTGCCCATCAGACTGTCAGCTGATTTCTCAAAAGAGAGCTTGCAGGCAAGAAGGGGTTGGAAAGAAGTATTGGAAATCTTGAAAGGCAAGGACCTACATCCAAAATCGCTGTATCCAGTAAAGCTGTCATTTAGAATGGAAGGGAAGATAAAGTGCTTCTCAGATAAGGTCAAGTTCAAGGAGTTCATCATCACTAAGCCCTTATTCTATGAAATGTTAAAGGGACTTATCTAAGAAAAAGAAGATAAAAAATAGGACAGTGAAAAGACAGCAAACTCACAGCTATTAAGAACCACACCCAAAAGTAAAGCAAACTAAGCCAACAACTACAACAGGAACAGAACCACAGAAATGGAGATCATATGGAGGGTTAGCAACAGGGGCGTGGGAGGAGGAGAGAGGGGGAAAAGGTACAGAGAATAAGTAGCATAGATGGTGGGTAGAAAATAGACAGGGGTAGGGCAAGAATAGTGTGGGAAATGTAGAAGCTAAAGAACTTATGACACATGGACATGAACTAAAGGTGGGGAATGTGGGTGGGAGAGGGTGTGCAGGGTGGAGGGGAATGATGGGGGAGAAATGGGACAACTGTAATAGCATAACCAATAAAATATATTTAAAAAAATTAAATTAAATTAAGGCAGGCACAGTTGAGACCTCCTCTACTTTGCAGATTTTTAACTCTGGAACAGAAAAGTTTGGTTATTTTAGATATTTACACAGCTCTCCAAGAGTATATTCTGAGCCAAGGTGAACTCATCATCCTGCCCAAAGGTTTTAATTTAGTATTGAGGTAAGCCAGGTAACTCCTGTGGGAGCAGAGGCTGATGGGATTGTAATAATTTGTGTTGCTACCCTGGCATCTCTGAAGAAGGACAGGTGATGGTTCCTAGGAATCCGGGAGTTTCATATTTCAACTTCACCTGCAGGCTAGCTGCAGGCACTCAGAATGCTCTTAGTAGTTGTGCTAATACAGGAAAAACACAATTTCTAAGTTCACCAACTCAGCTGTTAAAAATAGGTATACTGTTAAGTTTTTAAAAATTGTGTATATATACTTACAGAAGAGTACACAAATCATAATGTAAAGCGACCATTCTTGGGTAACTAACACTCACATTAAGAAATTCAGCATCCCGGAATTCCTCCTTCTCAAAGGTAACCACTATTCTGATTATACCACCATAGATTCGTTTTGCTTGTTTCTGAAGATTATTAAATGAATAATGATGTTTTGTCTTCTTTTCACTCAACATTGTGTTTGAGAGATTCATTCATGTTGCATGTAGCAGTATTTATATTCGTTCTTGTACAGTATTCTGATGAATAAACCACAATTTATCCATTTCACTGGTGACGGACATTTAGGTTCTTTTGACTTTTTTGGATATTATGAATAATGGTGCCTGCTGAGAATATTTGTATACTTTTTTCCCTTTGTTTTTCTGGGGTTGGGGTGCGGAATACAAATTTCTATTGGATGTATCAACAAGGAGTAGAATTGCAGGATCATACCGTACTTATGGGCTCAGCTGCAAAGTGGTTTTCCAAAGTGGTTACACACGTGTGCACTCTCGCCAGCAGCAGTGCATATGCACATTCCAGTTGCTCACTGTCCTTACCAATACTTATGACTGTCTTTTGAATTTTAGCCATTTTGGTGGATATGTACAGTGTCTTGTTTTTAATTTGCATTTACTGATGACTAGTGAGGTTGAGCACTTATTTTATTATGTATTGGCCTTTTGAATACTCTTTTATTATTTGCCTGTCAAAAATATCGTTTGTCTTTTCCTTACTGATTTGAAGTCCTCACCTGACCTCCATAGGCTCTGTGACTTCAAGCGAAACAATGTATATATAAAGAAACCAATTTTACCACAGGCTAATTGATATGAACAAGAGTAAACTACTACACCATGGCATCAGTGTTGAACAAAACCATGTGATTCCTAGACCTGCTGTACTCTGATGAGAGTTCTCTGTTGTCTATATTGAAAATATCTTCTCCCATTTTGTGGCTTTCTCTTTATACTCTTCATTGTTCTAGCTAGTGAATATTTTGATTTATCAATCTTTTCCTTTATGTTTAGTGCTTTTATGTGTCTTGTCCAAGAAATTTTCCCTATCGCAAAATCACGAAGATGTCCTATATTCTCTTCTGGAAGCTTTGTTGTTTTACCTCTCATGTTTTCTATGTGTAAGCCAACTGGAACTTTTTTGGTCTCACTTGGTTTGAAGTTCATCTTACCTGCCCTTAGTTCTTCAAGTTCTGGGCCTTAAATCCCAAGCATAACATGGGAAGCAGTTGGGTGTACCTGACTCCTCAGTGTTTTTCATAAATTAGGGCAGTGTTTGAGTAACCTTTGGGAATTAAAGCCTCTTCTTCCTCCTATATCATGACTCTTGTTTGTCCCCTTATTACTTTAACGTGTAGTCTGCCGGGAATATTACCACATGTTTTACTTGCCATTGATTGTGTAATTCACTGCGGTGTGGATTTTCGCTTAACCACCTGCATGAAACAGCCTTCTTGCCAAATGGGGGGAATTATCTCGTATCCTTCAACCAGTTGTAGGTCTTCAACATGTTTTTTTTTTCGTCTTCACATCTCTATTGTGATTGCTGACCTTGACAAAGTCTCAGTCTCCTTTCCTTACCTAGTTTCATTTTGAAATCCTGTTGGAAAGCTTTTCAGCCTGAGGGCATGCATCTCCAGTTTTGAAGTAGGTCTGACCCCTTCTGTTGTTCTGTTGTGGTCTATGTTCATTTGGTATCTAAGATACCAAATAAAAATGATAGCAGCAATAACTAGGGATTAGATAATTTAGAACTTTCATAGATCATTTCATTTGATCCTCCTAAGGCCCTATGAGGTAGGTATAAGTATTGCAGTTATAGAAGTGATTGAAATGCAAACAGCACATTATAATTTGTTTTAAGTGAAAAACACCAGATTCGGTTACAGAGTTTCTTTTTTCATGAACCACTGTTTGGTGGAAGCATCCATCCTGTGACCCTTGCGGATACCTTTTCCTTTCCGCTTTCTGTTGGAGTGTTAGCTTTTTGGGCTGGAGCAGGGAGGGTAGGGTGAATGGGACTGGGGAGTGGAGATAGAGTTGGATTCTTCGGGGAGATTGTTAGGAACTTGCCCCAACAGCCTTTCATGCAGGGCCAGTAGTTGTCAGGGTCACAAACTTCTGCCTTAAGAACCAGCATGAAGTAAATCGTGGTGGTTGAATGCCTGAATGTGATGAGCTCAGGTGTTTTTCCAGGATCTACTCTAAAATGATTTACGACGACAAGAGTTGTGGAGTGCGTGCCACTTGGAGATATGTCCTTAGTTTTCAGGACTCCAGTTTGACCCCAGAAGAACTATTGATTTATTTTAACTGAATAACTGACTTTAGTTCAACAAATATCTCTTGTTACATTTATTTTTATTTTTTGTCAGGAAGTTATTTTACCATGTGAGATTTTCCTTTGAATCTTTTAAATTTTCCTATAAACATTTTTTAAACAGCAAATTCTTTTTTCAAATGAAATGATACATCAATCAATTCATGAAATAGACCAAAACATTCTTTTTTAAATATAAATTTATTTTAGAAATTTGAATTGATAGCATTTACTTTGAAAGTTGGTGAATGAGAACAGTGAGGCTAGTTTGAGCAACACAGAAACCTGAAAAGGGCTGAGAAGGTTTCAGTCTTACTTTAGTTCCACACTCTAGTTGTTTCTACATTTGAAAAAATTGTATAGTTTTAAGTAGATCAGTTTAACTTGCAACCCAGGGATATTTTTCAGTTGAAGTGATATATTGGTTTGAAAAGGATGTAGAGGGCTAATTTTTGTCATAAATACAAAATTTGGACAAGAAAATTCCTCATATTCACAAGTGTTAAGACTATTGTTTTTTTCACTCAGCATGTTGGAGTTCAGTTGCCATTGCATAGCCATCAGACCATGACCGCAGCAGGGGAGGGACTGCGTGCCTGACAGTGCTTGAACGTGGTGGCCCTCGTGTGCTGAGTAGTGTGCCGGCATGTGCTAGTTGATGTATTGATAGATGGCTGATGCAGGCCTGACTTAGCTTCAGTAGTCAGCAGTCGTGCTGGTTTGTCCACAGAGATGGCCCAGGTTCTTCAGTCTTTTTAAAAGTCAGTTACCAGGTGCAGACTTCAAATAGTATTGTTTGATACATAACACATTTGAATAGGGACTTGTTGCATTAAAACAGTTTTTTACAAGTTAACTCTCACTCTGGGGGCAATGGAGAGGATGGGTGGGTAGATGGGAATTGAGAGGTAATTAAGCAGTCAGAACTGCTGTTGGCTCTTAATTATCTCTGGGTAGATTAATGCCAATAAGGATTCAGAGATGGTCTAGGAATGCTCACTTTTTGCAGATGGGTTGTATGAAGGAGTGTTAACTCAAAACTCTTTGCTGCAACCGATGGTCCCATACTTCAGTGAGAGAAGAGGAAGTGGGTTTGGGGTTCTCTATGAAAGAGGGGGGCGAGCATTGGGGTCTTGGGCCCCTCTCCTCTCATCTTCTACCCGAGCTGTTCTGCTGAGAGTCTAGCTGTCCCTGTGGGTCTGTGATTGGAGATGCTGTCTGATTTTGAGTTCCTGTTCAGGGTGGCTCTTAGCTGCACCTTAATCTCTGCTGACTGCTCATGTGTCACATTGAGAGTTGACTGGACAGGTGACTCTTGAAGCACCTGCAAAAACCCCAGGAATCCATGCAGCAGTTTAACTACAATTGCTCTGAATAGAAATATTCAGACATGTGGCAAATGTATTCTTGACAGACAGTCAATAGGGAACCCTAATCTTTTCCCTGAATGGCTTCACGCTACCTATTCAGTCAGGGCTACGGGCTGTTAATTTGCTTTCAGTGTTTCCAGAATTAAACTTTGAATTGTTTCTCCTTTTTTTTTAAAGCCTAAATAATTGAAAATCAATTGCACAGTAGCATGAATATATAGAGTATACTAAGACTTTGGGTTTTGAACTAGTTGGAAAATTCCCTTCAGTTTTTCTGGCTTATATCATGTATTTGAAGAACGTTGAACCAGGATGTTTTCAGGAAGTAAATTACTATTGCTGTTGACTGACCTGGAACAAACTGGGGAACAGTAGAACTAAAGATAAAATTGATTGATTTTTTTTTTTCAAATTTCTTTGTTAGGCATCTGAAGAAGCCTCCCTCAGGGCATTGGAAAGTCTGATGACAGAGTTTTTTCATGACTGTACAACCAATGAAAGAAAACGTGAGATAGGTAAGTGAAGTGTTGAGTTGTAAAGAGTCATTTATGATGGAAAGGATCCAGTGGGCAGAAGGAGTTGGTAGCCTTGGCTGGGCAAGCCTGCATGTTTCTCTTTGAGTTCTTGCTCTTTTTGCTTGGGTTCTGCTGGTTGGTGGCTGGTGAGGTCTGCAAATCTAGCTCCGAGGGCTATAGTATGGTCCATAGGGCCCACCGTAATCTGTCGTGATGGATTTACTTTCTTTTGTTAAAATGTGGGAAACCCCACCTGCTGCTTTGGTCTTAATTCAGCACTGTTGAATTTTATAAGAAGTCTGTGACTATTAGCTCATTAAAGTATCAAAATGGGTCTGTCTTTGGTGTGTAGATATCTAATCTGAACCTCATTGAGTGCTCAGAGAGCCTTTAACTGGTATTGCCTTTGGGGGCTTCTTGCTTCTTTTTCCTTACCTCCATTTCCTTATCTTGGATATTTCACCCTTTCTGCAAGTTTTGATAAATGAAGACTTCAAACAACAGAGAGATGTAGGTGTATTTACTTCAGGTCTTCTGGGACCCTCAGCACCTTTTAGAACTTACTTGAATTTTATATTTATTGACATGAACAATATTCTTTAAAGTATACTTTAAACTAGAAAGTATATTTAAGTTACCAGATCTCTGCCTGAGTGACATGTTACACTGTGGTCCCAGAATAATTCTTTTTCCTCCCAGTCCTCATTTAACCCCTGAACTTGAAAATGAAAAATTTTTCTCAATTCAGACCTAAAGGTTTTTCCTTTGGATGTCTATATTGACCTTACATTCATTGCTTTTACCTCCTTGGCTGCCTTTTTCTATGTGGAATTCTGTGGAGGCCCGTTTCTCTGTCCCACTTGGCTTCTCTAACACTTGACAAGTTAGGTGTTATAGCTGATTTCTGCCTTTGGTCCAAAGCTTCATTAGGGTTTGGATTTCTAGGTGGCCAGTATGCTTTGACTACAGCCCATTTTCCCTTGCATCCCTTGAGCAGCACATCAAGTCCTGGTTGATACCTTCTTCTTATTTATTCTAATTTGAAGCTTGGTGGTCTTTTGTGGGCTTGCCCTGTACACGCCTTTCTTTTCTGAGGGAGTTCCCTGTGGAGAACCAGAGCATTATAAACAAGGGGTACTGAACAGCTGAGCCCAGTAGGTGAATGGGCATTTGGCTTAGAAGATTTACTCTGCTTCCCTAGATCTTCTCTTAATACACAGTCAGCCCAATCCTTCTCTTGCCCCCAGAGTGATCCCCGTTAGTTTTATGCTACCCAACTACTTTATAGTGAAAGCATCACTGGTGATTTTTACCAAAGAAGGTAAAGGGTCTTTCCCTTATGTCAATCTACTATGGTTGAACACTTAATTTCTCTGAAGTCCTGTTTTTCACTTACACTTGAATGGTTTTTAGTTTTTCTCATAATTTTCGGTTTACAAAGCAAATACTGTTCACCTTCAGTGTTCACAAATTAAAAGTGGAACATTCTGAACGTTTGTATTCTCATCTGACTTAAAAATATCTTTAAGTAATCAGATGCTACAAATGTCTAATTGAAACGAAGGCTAAGGGGAAGCTGGGATTTGATTCTGTGTAGGGGGCATGTCTTAGTTCAGCTGTATTCCAGTGTGTGGGCTGGTACCACTTCTTGTTTCATTTTTGATGTCATCGGATAAATTAAAGTCCTTCCTAGCTAGGTGGGAGAAGGGAGAGAGTCTCCATGTGTTCTGTACCAAAGATATGTTATTAGAGCTCTAGAGAAAGGAGCCGTTAGCAGGAAACCTCAAGACAATCTAGTCATTTTAACAGTGTTCCGAGGAAGCTGAAGCATCTACAAAGAGCAGTGATTCGCTTGGGATCAGACTCAGTGAATTGGTGGCAAGGTCTAGAACAGAGCCCCAAGTTCCTCATTTCCAGCCAGAGCTCATTCTCTCTGGTTTGACGTCACCTCTGGGGTTTCTAGAAACTCTTAATTATAAGAGCAGGCCATCAGCTTCCTTTTATGGAATATATATATTTTTAATTCTCACCCAAGGACATTTTTTTCCATTGCTTTTTTCTTTTTTTAAGATTTCATTTATTTAGTTTTACAGAGAGGGAAAGGGAGGGAGAAAAAGAGGGAAAGAAACGTTAATATGTGGTTGCCTTTTGCCTGCCCTGAGCTGGGGACCTGGCCTGCAGCCCAGGCATGTGCCATGAACTGGGAATCAAACCAGCGACTCTTTGGTTCACAGGCTGGCACTCAATCCACTGAGTCACACCATTCAGGCTTTTTTTTTTTCCCCCATTGCTTTTAAAGAGAGGGAGGGAGAGAGAAAAAACATCGATGCGAGAGAGAAGCATTGATTGGTTGCTTCTTGTATCTGCCTGGGCTGGGGATCTTATGCGTATAGAGTAGGGGTCCCGAGTGTCCTGGACTGGGGATTGAACCCACAATGTAGGTATGTGCCCTGACTAATTGAATCCACCATCTTTTGTTTACGGGATGATGCCCCAACCAACTGAGCTACACCGGCTAGGACCTTCTATGGAATTTTTAATGAGACTATCTTGGTGCATTTAGCCTAAATTATAGGGTCAGAGCAGTGACTTGAGCATTAGAATAGGCTGCTGCACTTCTTGCTTTTCCAAGGGCTTCCTAGAATCTCTGAAGTTTATTGCTTTTGTATTTTTACCCCTTTTCTGTTGCATTTCATGGCCAGTACAGCAGGTTAAGGTGGCTAAGGGCAGCATGTCCAGACTCTTAATGCTTGCTTTCTTTGGTTCTGACTGAGGTTACCAGCAGCCTGAAGAGGAGGAAAACCATTTCTAATGGATTTGATGTGGACAGGGCTGTGCCTGGCATCTCCCATAATTGCTATTCTTATTTACTTTTTTGGGTGGTAGCTAAAAATAAAACCAAACCAAATGAAGAGAATTAGCCGCGTTGAATTCACTTGCATTTTTGTCTGTTCTTTACTTACAAGGTTAGTTTTAATCTTTTCCTGCTTCTCTATCCATCACTGTGTGTGCACATACAGTGTGTGCACAGTGTGAATGAACTGGGGGAGAGATGTGAACAGGGTCTGGCAGAATGTCTGCTTGAGTGCAGTTTGTAGGGTAAGAATATGGGTGCAATAATTTATAGTTTTATAATTTATAGTTTTATAATTTCAAATTAAATTTGAACATTTCACCTAAAATCTCATATGGTGTGCTTGAGTGTGATGTTGTTATGTTACAGAATTACATATTTATGATTTTGTAATAAAACATTTTGTAATAAAAAAGGGGTGTTATTTGTGTCAGACTCTATATCTCCTACCCCAGAGGAAACAAGCTAACAATTAACTATCATTTATAAGGTGAAATGATACTCTTAAAACTGTCTATCCACACCTAAGGTTAAGTATGAACTTTAACAATGAAAGTTTCTCTGCCTAAAAAACATGTCCATTAACAAACTCACTGACTTTAAAATGGCTGAGCACACCATCAGTGCTCATGGTCACCCCAGAGTCGGAAAAATATTGTATGGTCTGTCATTTCTATGTTGAAAAATCAGCTGGATTTTGTAGTTGGTTTTGACATTAACATATATGGAGGGAAGCATGTTAAAAAAAATTATAAGACAGCCCAGCCTTGTATTAATTTCATGTATTTTCAAAGCCTTCTTTTGTTGCTATTTTAACTTTTCCAGAGGCGCTTCTTAATAACTTTGCCCAGCAAATAGGAGCCTGGAGATTCTGCCTATATTTTCTCTCCAGTACCAGGAATGACTATGTAATGATGTATAGTTTGACAGTATTTGAGGTAAGTTGTCAGATAATTTTACACTGTTCTAAAAAGTATTTTGTAGTCACGTCGCCATGTCATTGGCACTAAATTTGGCACTAGCTTTGACGTACAGGTGGCTGGGAAACAGTAGTAGTTCAGCTCAGGGCTTCTCCACATGCTGCCTTCATCCAGGTGTCTGGGGTTAGGAACCTCATCCAGGTTCCTGGGCACATTTTCATCTTCAGCTCAAAGGTAAGATGGGGTTAGGTAGGTAGGTCATTTGCGGTAGCATGTAACTTTCCTTCCACGTTGTCATTTTAAAAAGAAAGATAAAATTTGGGAGGAGGGATGATATCCAGAATATTCTCATCCTAACCACAAAAATTTTCATTTTTATTGATTCTCTTCCTATACACACTTTTTAAATTATTTATTTTTTTGTTTGTTTTTAATCCTTACCTGAGAATATGTTTATGATTTTTTGTTTTTAGAGAGAGAAAGGAAAGGGCGGGGAGAGAGAGAAAGAGACAGAGAGGGAGAGAGAGAAACGTAAACATCGATGTGAGAGAGAAACATCAGCTGGGTGCCTCCTGTGTTCGCCCTGAGGGGGATTGAGCTGGCAGTCTTTTGATGTGTGGGACGATGGTCCAACCAACTGAGCCACCCAGCCAGGGTCTATGCACACTTTTTAAAAACCTAATTATAATAATCATACTGCTCATGCAATTTTGTACTCTGCTTTTTTCCCCCATTTACCTTTATATTATATTCCTGTAAGTAATTATACCATTATTCACCAAGGCATTCTCCTATTTTTGAACATTAATGTTTCTGTCATTATTTTTTTTTAATTTTTTTTTCTTTTAGATTTTATTTATTTATCTTCAGAGGGGAAGGGAAGGAGAGAGGGAGAGAAACATCAATGTGCGGTTGCCTTGTATGTCCCCTGCCGGGAACTGGCCTGGCAACCCAGGCATGTGCCCTGACTGGGAATCGAACCGCGATCCTTCGGTTCGCAGGCCCGCGCTCAATCCACTGAGCTACACCAGCCAGGGCTCTGTCATTATTTTTTGATGGCTGTTAGAGACAGTGACATAATAGAAAGTTTTTACACATACAGCTTTTTGTTTCCATTAAATTATTTAGCAGCTCTTTCTAGAAATGGGATTGTTGTATTATAAATTTGAATATTTTTATTACTCTTGTTACCAAATTGCCCCAAACTTTTGTTTAAAATCAGGGTTTCGTATTTGAGGTGCTATAGCTAACCATTGAATGAAAACCAGTTATTTTTATGTATAGATTGCTAACTTGAAGATGCATGTTTGTTTTTCAGAATCTGATCAATAAAATGTGGCTTGGGGTCCCATCTCAGGATAAGATGGAAATCCGTAGCTGCCTACCCAAACTCCTTTTGGCTCACCACAAAACCTTACCTTACTTTATCCGGAACAAGCTCTGCAAAGTTATTGTTGACATTGGCCGTCAAGATTGGCCCATGTTCTACCATGACTTTTTTACTAACATTTTACAGGTAAGGCTATACCTGAGGAAACTTTATCTTGTACATAGCTCATTTGTAGAAGTGATTATTTCCTTTTCTTGAAGAAGCATTTTAAGATCAGCATTTTGTACCTGCAGTAGTGAGGTCAGTGTCAGATAGATTCACTTAATTTTCTATTCTTGAGACATGTCGTACCCTTGAGCAGTGGGGAAAGGGCAGGGGAAACCCAGTTGCTTTGTTCACTCCTGTGAAATTTTGTTTGGAAAATATTTGGAAGTGTGTTAGGGACCGTGTCAGGTGTCGGAGTACAAGGATGGGGCCTTCAGTGGTCATGATGTAGCTGTAGTGGGAGTATGTGCAGAGTGCAGTGGTGACATAGCACTTAGACTCAAGGAGCTGAGGGAGTGTCTGTGTGGTGGGTGACAAGATGAGGTGTGGTGCAGAGGTGCATGCAGAGTAAGAGGCTAGATTGATGTGTAGGGGCCAGACAGGGATGATCCTGGCTCAGTGGCAAGTTTGGACAAGGGAGAAAACATCACATCTTTGTGTTGGAATGACAACGTTAGCAATGGTGTGGAGTCTGGATTGCAGAGGGGCAAAGCCGGAGTGAAGGTGGCCAGTGTGGCTGCTGTTGGCGAAGCTGAGTGAGATGAAGAGGCCCCGAGCCAGGCAGAGAGGCCTGCCTGCTGGATGGCGGCAAGGCACTCGGAGACTGAGTCAAGAGGCTTTGATCAGTGGGTGGTCAGGGTCAAGGAAGGGAGGAATCGAGGATGTTTTCCAGGTTTTTGGCTTAGACAGCAGATTTTCCAGGCCAGAGGTGAAGAAGGAAGGAAGGAATTTTGATAGATGGTGAATTCAGTTTGACAGAAAATGTATTTAAAATTGTGTGTTTCTTCTGTATGTATCTAGTGAGACATTAGGAAATGTGGATGTAGGGTTCAGGAAAGAGGTCTGAGTACATACAGGTCAGGCTCAGAAGTCATCAGGGAATAAGTAGGTGGGACCTAAGCTGAGAAGGGAGATGGTGTTCCTTCGAATCATGTGATACAACTGGAAACATTTTTGTATTATTGAGACAGTCTTTGAGTGTGCACGAAATGAGTATTAATGTACAGTTTATAAAAATAAATTTTTTACAAAATTGATTATAATCTCAGTGATTCAGAATTTTCTAGGGCAGTACCATTTTCTAACATTCTGCCTGTTCTTACAATCCATTTGAATGATGCAGCAATTAAAAAAAAATTCAGCATAAATATTGCTTTTTTCAAATTGCATGTCAAAGTGTCACACAAATTCTTCAGTTTGTGTGCTAATTTAGAATTCTATTGAATTGATAGCGAACATTCATGTGTTTACCATGTATTGTGTATAGTGAGCTTCTGTGTGTAATGCACACCCACGGTTTTGACTCGAACTTTCAGGAAGAAAAATCTCTCATTTTGACTTTTTAATTCAATTTTATTTATTTATTTATTTAGTTAGTTATTTATTTACTTGTTTTTGTATTATAAAGGAATTTCAGCATTTGGTTTTGAACATACTATGGTATAAGAAATTTTATGTAATAAATAATTATAAAACACAAGAACAGATACACGGTATTTCAGGTAGTACCCTTGTATAATGCTCACCCTTATTTTTCCCTCAAAAATTTGGGCAAAATGTGTGCATTATACATGGCAAAATACGGTATTCAGTGAACTATTTGTTGTATCCTAGCCATGTGCTAAGTATGTAGTAAGGACAAATAACAATATCCTGTCTTTTTTATTTTTACTATATTTTATTGATTATGCTATTATAGTTGTCCCATTTTTTTTCTCCTCTTTATTTCCCTCCGCCCTGTACCCACCCTCCCACCAGCATTCCCCCACATTAGTTCATGTCCATGGGTCATACATGTAAGTTCCTTGGCTTCTCCATTTCCCATATGATTCTTCACCTCCCCTGTCTATTTTATACCTGTCATTTATGCTCCTTATTCCCCGTGCCTTTTCCCCTATTCTCCCCCCTCCCCTCCACTCTGATAACTGTCCATGTGATCTCCATTTCTGTCAATCTGTTCCCATTCTAGTTGTTTGCTTAGTTTGTTTTTGGCTTTGGTTTTTTAGGTTGTGTTGTTGATAGTTGTGAGTTTGTTGTTGTTTTACTGTTCATAGTTTTGATCTTTTTTTCTTAGATAAGTTCCTTTAACATTTCATATAATAAGGGCTTGGTGAGGATGAACTCCTTTAAACTTTACCTTATGTGGGAAGCACTTTACCTGCCCTCCCATGCTAAATGATAGTTTTGCTGGATAGAGTAATCTTGGATGTAGGTCCTTGCCTTTCATGACTTCAAATACTTCTTTCCAGCCCCTTCTTGCCTGTAAGTTTTCTGTTGAGAAATCAGCTAATAGTCTTATGGGCATTCCTTTGTAGGTAACTCTCCTTTCCTCTTGCTGCTTTTAAGATTCTCTCCTTATCTTGGGTAATGTAATTATGATGTGCCTTGATGCATGCTTCCTTGGGTCCAACTTCTTTGGGACTCTCTGAGCTTCTTGGACTTCCTGGAAGTCTGTTTCCTTTGCCAGATTAGGGAAGTTCTCCTTCATTATGTTTTCAAATAAGTTTTCAGTCTCTTGCTCTTCCTCTTCCTCTTCTCCTTCTAGCACACCTATGATTTGGATGTTGGAACGTTTAAAGTTGTCCTGGAGCTTCCTAAGAAGTCTCTCCTCACTTTTTTGAATTCTTGTTTCTTCATTCAGTCTCAATGAATGTTTATTCTTTCCTTCTGGTCTAAACCATTGATTTGAGCCCTGGTTTCCTTCCTGTCACCGTTGGTTCCCTGTACATCTTCCTTTATTTCACTTTTCATAGCCTTCACTTTTTCCTCTATTTTGCAACCATACTCAACCATTTCTGTGAGCATGCTGATTACCAGTATTTTGAATGCTGCCTCTAGTAGGTTGGCTGTCTCTTCATCACTTACTCGTATTTTTTCTGTAGCTTTGATCTGTTCTTTCATTTGGGCCATATTTTTTGTCTCCCCACACCTGTTACATAGCAAGTGGCGGAGCCTTAAGTGTTCACCAGGGAGGGGCTACCTATGTTGCTGAGTTGTGGCTCTGTCTGTAGGGGAGGGGTCCGAGAGGGAACAGTCACGCTTTCTCCACTCTCTGCTGGTTTTCAGTTACTTCCCCCACTACCCACAATCAAATCAGGCCCTTCTGCTGCTGATTCCCGGGTGGGTGGGTGGGTGGGTTTGTGTATGTTCTAGGACCCTGTGGTACTCTCCAACCAACTTTCCTCTGAGGCTGGGAGTTTCTCCTCCTACCTCAGCCCCCACAGATATTTTCAGTCAGAGGCTTTGAGGCTTTATTTCCCTGTACTGGAACCCTGGGTTGCGTGGTCTGTCTCGCTTTCCAGTTTTACCGGACACAAATGTGGGACTGCCTGGTTCGCCAGCTGCTGCCTTGCCCGTCCCGGTCCTCCAGCTGCCACCTCACCACGAGTCCTCTCCGCCCTGGCTGTCAGTCTCCACCCCTCCTATGAGTCTGAATGAATGTTTCCTCTTTAACTCCTTGGTTGTTGGACTTCCATACAGTTTGATTTTTCTGGCAGTTGGGTTTAATTTTTGTTGTTAAATTTGTTGTCCTTTTGGTCATGTGAGGAGACAAAGTGTATCTAAGTATGCCTCCATCTTACAATATCCTGTCTTCATAGGGCTTATAAATCTCAAGGGGGAGGCATCAGTAGATGATAAGCAAATAAGTACTTTCAGGTAATTAAATTCAGGGTAAGGAGAAGGGAAATATCAGGGCATGTTATTTAGATGGAATGATCATGTAAGGCTTCTCTGACAAGCAGATATTTGGAGCAGAAACCTGAGTGGAAGTGGTGGAGTGAGACGTGGGTATCCAGGGGAACATTGTTCCTAGTCAGAGGAAACAGCAGTGTAAAGAACCTGAGGAATGGCACAGAGGCTGAGGTGCGTGGAGCAGTAGGATATGAGGTGAGAGGCTTTGCTGGCTCTCTGTGATTTACTTGCCTTCGCTCCAGGTTGAGGACAGTGTGGTAGCTCTCCATGGCTCTCTGTGAGGTTGCTGGGAAGGCCATTGTAGATGGAAAAAGGACCAAGAAGGCTGGCGTTCATTCTTGGGTTGGTTTCTGGCATGTGCAGTGAGAAGGAGCAGTGGAGTATGAGTCAGCCACAGCCCTGCCAGGAGCAGGTGAGGAAGGTCCATGTTTTCACCCAGCTGGGACCAGTTCCTTTGATGAAGAGTAGACATTTCCTGTCTACCCTTGAAGTATAATTAATGATGATAAATGAAAATATGGAAGAGTGTTTTTAGGTGAAGTGCTCATGGAGATTTAATTAAAGAGGCTAGTTTTGCCTTTCTTTGCCCTATGACAGTTCCCTTTTTCTACCCCTTCAAAAAGGACTCTGATCTCGTGCAGCCTTCGTGACTTTGAAACCCTGCACAGTGGATAGAGCACTGGAGTGGGAGGCAGCAGGTTTGGGGTCTGTGTCCACTTTTGTCAGAAATCATTTCTGGTTTTAGTAACTCATTGTGAGCCTCCATTTCCTCTGTAAAATGAGAGGATTGGACTAAGTAATTTAAAAAATCTTTTCCAGTTGTATTATCCTCAGCTGCTTATTTATCCATGAGAACCAGTCAGTGGCGTGAAAACCATGTTAAGAGTGATTAGTGCTCAGTTGCTGGCATCTCTGGTGATGATAATAAAGTGAACCTTTTCTTCAGGTATTGGTAAATAAGACCAAACTGGTTCTGGAGTCAACTTCATAATCAGATGATGCTTTGAATAAGCATCTATCTAAAAGGTTTTTTGGACTCAGTTCCATCATGGTTTGCTTGTAGTTTGGGGTGCAAAGTTTTTAAGTTTAAAACATGTTAAACTCGGTGACAGTTGGCTGAGACATGTATGCAATTTATGCCACCACCACACCAGGCAGCGAGGAGTTGATTCAGGGCCCCAGAAGGAAACTTGCAATTCTTTGTGTTTTTGTACCCTTTCTAGGCCACTGGAGAAGGAAGTAGTTGAAATCAAAACTTATTCCTCTGTCCCTCCCTCCCCCCATACACTAGCACACATACCACACCTTTCTAGAGAATGTGTTCTTCAGATTCCTGAAGTCTGCTGAGCTGGATCTGTGGTCACACTGTGCCTGGGCCAGATAATTAAGGAGCAAGCAGAAAGCAGTGTAGGAAAGAATTGCATTTTCTCCTCTGATTGGTGGTGTAATAAAAATTGTTGAACCTTTTCAGATGCTCACACTGAGAACCTGAACTTGATCTTCAACTTAAAGGTGCTTATTCTCTGATAAAATAAATTTCAGAGATTACTTAATGTTGTGAGCTTAAATTACATATGTGAGCTTAAATTACATATGTATTTGAGCCATGATTGCTACTCTCTTGTCAGTGGGAGGGATTCACCTCTAGGCCAGCTGATCCACTTCAAGGACTGGCTTTGGCTACCAGCCGCTGTGGAGGATCAGCTGTGCAGGGGCCCGTTCCCCCCAGAGCAGGACTTAATTCATCTGGGCCCCTCACCAACTCTGGTGCCCACTGAGTCTGCCCCTTGAGTGTGTCTCTGTGGAGATGGTTGGGTGGTGGTTCGACATGGTCTGAAGCTGTCCACCAGGTGTGCTGGCTCTGGGACCTCCCAGGAGGTTCAGGCCAAAGTCAGCTGCTGCCTGTGTTCTGCTTGGGGCCACCCTGCATAAGCTACAAAGCTATCTGTGGATGGAAGCTGTTTGTGCTGGGCTTGGAGTTGCCCAGAAGAGGGTAAGCTGCAAACCACAGCTGGCTGCTGCTAATGCTGGGCCTGTGGCCACTTAATGAGAGGTGTGGAGCATGCTGAAGCCAGATGTTGCTTGTTTGAGAGATTTTAGGAAAGTCTGAAGCAGGAGCCAAGACAGGGCATTTATATGGAAAAGGCACTGGAAACAGCTTGGGCAGGCTTGCAAGCTGTTTGGTGGGGTGGGGCCTCAGGGAGTCATCAGGGTGGGACAAACAGTGGTAGCTGAGTTGTTGGAGACTCAGATATGGTGCCCAACTGCCAGTATCTGTAAGGGGAAGGGCTCATCAGAGGAACAGTGGCCTCTGCCAGCACTTTTGTCTGGGAGAAAGGTCCCTCAGCTTTCGTCTGTACGTCCCTAGTGTCTTTCCAGTTGCTATTCCAGCACTGGAGCTCAGAAAGAGTGAGTCAGAGTGAATTCCTTTGCAGGCCCTTTCAGAGGAACTGCCTGGGACTCCAGAAGCCCTTTGTCTTAGCCTCAATTTCTGCTGATTTTTACAGTTAGAAGTTACAGGAACTTCTCTTCCCAGCACCAGAACCCTGGGCTTAGGGGCCTGGTGTGAGGCTGGGACCCCCTCACTCCTTCAGCGGGGGACCTCTGCAGCTGATATACCCCTCCCCATTTTTATATGCCACACGTGGGTGTGGGACTAGCCCATTCTGTGTCTCCACCCCTCCTACCAGTCTTGATGTGGCTTCTTTAAATCCTTAGTCGTAGGACTTCCATTCAGGTCAATTTCAGGAAGTTCTGAATGATGGTAGTTCTGTAGTTTAGTTGTTATTTTGATACAGTTGTGGGAGGATGTGAGTACTATGTTTACCTATGCCTCCATCTTGACCAGAAGTCTGCCCTGTATTTCTTGAAGTGGGGAATATACACATTCTATTTGGGTGTAATTCCTGGTGTCCTCTTTCCTTAGGCTTGTAGTTTGTAGATTGAGAAACTAAAAAATATATTCATATCAGTGAATGAACTACATTTAAAGTTAATTATGATTTAAGAAAATGATTATGTTCCTTAAATTGTTCTCATAGATTTTAGCATATAACTCAATAGAGAATTTTAGTGCCAACTCATTTACATTTACCATTTCTGGAAATCAGAAAATAAATACAATAGTAATGTTTTGAATTCTGTGAAATTGATTAAAAAGATATAAGTAGTGTTATGCTATTGAAGGTGTGCCTTTTTTCTTTTTTGTGTTTAAGGAAACTTTCTTATGGTGTACTGCAGGGCTGTCAAACTCATTTTCACCAGGGGCCACGTCAGCCTCAAGGTTACCTTCAAAGGGCCGAATGTCATTTTAGGACTGTGTAAATGTAACTCCTCCTTAAGTAGGGGCAAGGAGCTTGGTGCTGCTGCCAGGTAGAAACAAGGTGCCGGGCCGGATAAAACAAGGTGGAGGGCCGGATTCGGCCCATAGGCCTTGTGTTTGCCACCTGTGGTGTAGTAGATATTGTAGGGGCTACCAAAAATAATTTAATTTGCTGCATAGTATTTGCAAAATCATAGCTGTTGTTATAGTTCAATAATGTGCATGCAGTGTTTCTGCTCGCCACATGTTTAATATTGAACTTGCATGAAGCATACAAAGCTTAGAAAGGTACAGTTGCTGAATGTTGAAAAGATACCACAAATTGGTTTACACATAACTAATACATTAACCTGGGCAAAGTAACCAAAGCAGTATTTAGAATTTGGGCATGTATAAAAATCCTGTTAGGTGTAACAGAGCATTGTTGTAATTTTTAAGTTTATGGTATTAGCATTTTGTCTTTAAAATAAGATGAGAACATATTTTGAGTGGTTAAAAGAGGTAAATATACTCTCTAAGTCATTTTTTCTAAAGTGTTGATTTATGTAAGCTGTTCGTGTCCTTCACAGGTTTAATGTTACTCAGTCCTCTTTGAACCTTAATGGCTAAAACAATTTGCTCAGAACTTACTTTTTCCTGGCAGTTGATCCAGTCCCCTGTGACAACCCCCCTCGGGCTGATCATGTTAAAGACAACTTCGGAAGAGCTGGCTTGTCCCCGTGAAGACCTCAGTGTGGCTCGGAAGGAGGAGTTGCGGAAGCTGCTGCTGGACCAGGTGCAGACAGTGCTTGGCCTACTGACAGGTGAGCAGAGGTGATGCCAAAAGTCAGAGGCCTGCCTGCAGACACCCAGAGCTCAGGCCTTGCCCTCAGTATTTTTGAGCAGTTGTTTTAGCTGTTACTAGACGAAGCATAAAATGGAAAGGATGTGGAGGTATATTCTCAGCACCAGCCCAGTGCCTGGCATATGGTAAGATCTCAAAAAATGTTTGTAACTTACTTTCCTTAAAATCTTCCATTAATTAGTCCTCCCTCTTACTGTGATTAATGAGGTATAGACTAGGTCATAGGAATATGATTGAAAAATGTTAATTTCTGCAGTCTAAGCAAGGTGGGTGGCAAGCACTTTATTTAAAATAATTTGTATTTAAGATCAGAAGAAATTGAAGAAGTAGGAAAATGTAAAAATTCCAAATTACGTGTGCGTGAAGTGAGACAAGGTGTGTGATCAGTGCCCTGTGTGCTAGGTTGTAGTTGTACGCAGCATTTTCTTTGACATCTTGTCTGTTGTTTTTTTTTTTTAAATCCTACCTGAGAACTGCTTATTTACAGAGAGGGGAAGAAGGGAGGGAGGGAGAGAAACATCGATTGGTTGCCTTTCATATGCACCCCGACTGGGGACCAGACCTGCAACCTAAGCATGTGCCCTGACTGGGAATCGAACCTACGATCTTTCAATTTATGGGACTATGCTCCAGCCAAGCCACACCAGCCAGGGCTCATCTGGTCTGTTTTATCAGAGCCACATGACAATGTGTGAAGAGTAAGAGTAAACAGAAAGCAAGCCGAAGAATGAGACAGGAGGTAGGAAGAGAGTGGAGCACCCCGAGTCAGCAGGCCGGTGACGATGTTGCTGCCAGCGGAGCCTGCTTGTTAGGCAGTGCAGGTACAGCTTGGTGAGGTGTCAGGAGCCTGGGCTTGCTTGGAAATGTTCTAGTGCAAAGGAGTGTTCTGATTTTCAGCTCCTCTACCCAGTTTTTTTTTTTGGATGTCTAGGAACTTTTGTGTGTGTGTTACAAAAGTGCTTGATATGTAGTGGACACTTATTGTTGGTTATAAGAATGCTTGATCAAAATTAATGTCATTAATTTGCCATTATCCTTGTCCAAATCCCTAGTTGGAAACCCAACCCTCAGCATTCACTCAAAGCCCCTGTCGACACCCCTGACTAGATGTGAAATTTCTCCCCTTAGGGACCTCTACTTCAGGCATTTACAGTGCTCCCCACCCCACACCACTGTCTGTCTCTATGGATTTTTCTTTTTTTTGACACTTTTATGTTTTATTTTGAATATTCTATATTGTATATTATATGACAATTCAATAAACACCTCTTCACAATAGTACTCTCTAATGCTTTCCTGCACAGTAGGGGGAATCTCTAGAACCAAATCAGTGGGAGCCATTGACTAAATGTTTTTGGCCATCACAATCACTAATTGGGTGGGGCTTTTTTCAGAACTGCAATTTGATATATTAAGACAAATGAGAGTTAATCTGCTGTGATTTTCCCCTTGTTTAGTCTGTGGGTCTTTCTATTTGGATTTTTCATAAAAATGGAATCATATGATATGTGACCTTTTGTGTCTGGCTTCTTTTACTTAGTATGATATTTTCAAGGTTATCCATTCTATAGTATTAAATATTTTGAGAACAAAGTATTCTCAAAAGCTTTTATGATTATTGTAGGTGCCAGATTCTGTAAGGAGAAACAAAGAGGAATAAAACACAGTCCCTGCCCTCTCTGCTAATATTTACTCTAGTGGGGGAGAAAGACAGTTAAAACTGTGTTAATAGTTATAGTAGAGGTATGTTTTATGTGCAGGCAAAACCTAACAGACAGGAAGACTTCCTGGAGGAGATGACAGCTGAGTAGAATTCTGAGGACTAGAGGTAGTAGTTAGTCTGGTGTGAAGGTCAAATTGGGATTCTCGGGGAGGAGAGCAGGTCAGAAGTTGAGAAAGGGAAGGACACATGTGGAAGGAACAGCAAACAGTTCAGTCAGCATGATGAAGCCTTGTGTGTGGGGGTGGGGGTGGGGGTGGGGGTGAGGCGAGATGGGAAGAGCAGAGGCCAGTTGCTGAGATGATATGGAATGGTGCTATTTCCTGGGTGAGGAAAATAAGAGGATTAGGTTTTTGGGGGTAGGTAAATTGAGTTTGGAATATCCAAGTGGTGCTGTGGAAGAAGTAGTAAGAGCCTTGGCCAGGTTGCTCAGTTGGTTGGAGTGTCATCCCTGTACACCAAAATGTTGCAGGTTCGATTCCTGATCAGGGTACATACATAGGTTGTGGGTTTGATCCCAGGTCGGGGTGTGTATGGGAGGCAACCAATAGACGTTTCTTTCTTATATCAATGTTTCTTTTTTTTTTTAATTTTAAAAAATTTATTTTTAAAGATTTTATTTATTTGGAAAGGGAGGGGGAGGGAGGGAGAAAGGGAAAGAAACATCAGTGTGTGGTTGCTTCTCACGCGGACCCCCACTGGGGGACCTGACCACAACCCAGGCATGTGCCCTGACTGGGAATTGAACTGCTAACCCTTTGGTTTGCAGCCCATGCTCAGTCCACTGAGCTACACCAGCCAGGGTCACATCGATGTTTCTTTGCACCCCTCCTCTCTCTAAAATCAAACATATCCTCAGGTGAGAATTTTTTGAAAAGGCAGTTAGACATAGGGTTGAGAGAGGGATGTTTAGACACTGATGTTTGATGAAAGATAGCAGTAAATTGCTTTTCTGAATCTGATTTGCATATGTTGGACTTTATTTTTCTCTTAAACTCATTTGTTTCTCCTCTCTTGGTACATAGGTATCTTGGAGACTGTCTGGGACAAACACAGCGTTACTGCTGCCACCCCACCACCGTCCCCAACCTCAGGAGAAAGTGGTATGGTCTGCCCACCACACATGGCTTTTCTCTTTTTATGTGCAGTTGAGGATGTCAGCAGGATAGCAATTACTTATTTATGCCAGATAAAGATGCTGGTGCTTCCTTAATCTATTTTTGGCCTTTTTGCCCATGTTTTCTGAGTAGCTAGCTTTCTTAGTTCCCCATAAGTACTCATACTTTCTGATATAATATTTTGAACATCATATTTTGTTTCTTCCTTACCCATCAGGCAGATGACACCTTTGATTGGTCTGTCACTTCCATCCCCTTCAGCTCAGACTGCTTATTCTCCTGATCTGTTTTCCTTTCTTTCTCAATATTCATGGCTTTATTGCTCATGCTGAGATTGGTGGGGGCCTGTGGGCTTGACAGCTGTGCAGGGGTCCCTGCAGCCTGAAGGAGGGGACATGGAGTGCATTCTTCCCCACCAGTCTCAGAGAACAGTTGGGTTGGCCTGGGCAGATTGAAGACCTGTGTGCAGTAATCAGCTTTGACTTTGCATCAGTTCAGAATAATTTGATAAAGCCTGGGCATATTTGCAGTGGTCATTAAATAGTTTACTGTGGTTAGTTATTGTCCACAGTTATATTAATATTTGTTTCAAAAGTTAGGATGCAGTTCACCTAAAAATGGCTACTTTCAAGAATGGATGAAAAGAGGAAATTGTGTCTGAGCAGGAACTTTTAGTTTCTAAATGCTTCTGTTTACACTAAATGATCTCAAGATGCTTTTCAAGTAGAGTGCATCCTGTGAATTGGCACATCTTTCTTCCTCTCCTGTAAAGTTGATGTGGCCGATGAGAAGTATTTCCACATCTTTCTCTTCTACCCTGAGGAAGTAGGCTGTTGACATCAGGCATCTCTGAGCCCATGCTGTTTTATGTAGCCTGTTATTAATATGGGGAATTGAAATTCTTGCAGTTACTAGAGAATTGAAAATACTATCTTGAGGTTTTGGGGACTGCTCATAGTGTACTAATTTATTCCAAATTCCATTTATCATACTTGGATTAAAAACATTTAGAGTCATTTGTCATGCTTCTTACATTAAAATCTATTATAGAGGTTTAGAGTATATTAAAAACGCAAAGGAAATTCAACTTTATTTGTACTTGGTGGCCGACCTTCACTTTCAAAGTAGATATTTGAGATGACTTAGCAGATTTTTATTTTGCAGTATTTGATTAAAGAATAAAATTGCAAATGATGCAGAAATTTGATTTTATGAGAGTACCCCTTGGAATTTCCTGCAATTTAGCTGATCTTAAAATGTGTCATTTCATTTAAATAATAGTTTGCAAAGATTAGTTCTTTTGAATTAGATTTGTTTTTAGGTAGTTGAATCCTGGCTTAGTATCCAGTTACAGTTAGCAGTAGCAGTATATACTCCAGTAAAATTTGTTTTTCTGTGATGGTTTTCCACTACCAAAATATGTGTGTTTTAGTTAGCTTTGTTTGGGTACATGTTCCAAGCTAATAACTCAGTATATGCTTTGATAGACTTATTTTCCTGGAGGCCAGGTTGGGGAATATAAAAAAATACCAATTAAAAGTAATGCTTGCTCTTTCATGTGTTGCATAGGTTTTGTTTATGAGATTAGGTAAAATAAAATGTGAACTAATTTGACATTTCCATATAAACAAAACCTAAACTACATTGTTTACTTCTTGACAGTTGCCTCTTGGACACTATTAAAATTTTTTTGAAGTCTTGAATTTTAGTATTTGAGAAAAAGCAAAATAAATTGAGACTGTGGTGGGGTGGGCCTTGGGAATTAAGTAAGCTCTTAAACTGGTATGTTCACTTGTTACACTTTTTTCTCTTTGTAACAGTTGCAAGTAAAGTTGCCAGAATTTACCTTATTATTTGGACAGTGCTGATGATTCAGTCAGTGTTTGTTTTGATGCTTTTACTCAACTGCCTTTGTGTACTTAAGACACCAAGTTAATCAGTAAAACTTCTAGAAAACTGTTTAACTTCCTTGACCATAAATTTAGTTTTATGGAGGAAATTAATTCTGAGAAATGTCAGGGCCCAGTGAGTAATCTAATAATTTTTAAACTCACCCCATCAGTAGCCCCAGATGGGCCCTCCCTGCCCTGCCCTGCCCGAATCCCATGCAGCTCCCTGTCAGATGTACCCTGTGGGCCTTTGGTCTCTTTCTCATACACTGTCCTGTAAAGTTGTTTTCTGTCTGATCACTTTCAAAGAACAAAGCCCAGGAACTAGTTCCCGCAGCAACAGTCATGATACAAAAAATGTCTTAAAGGCTGTTTGTGGTTTATTTCTCAGAATAGTTCCCCAAATTGTTGCCTTATCTCCTAAACTTCTTCGAGGAGACCAGATGTAGATGTGAAGTAGATGATGGTTTTATGTTTGGTTTACAAACAAGGAAGCTAGGGCTAAGCAGATGATAGTTGTATGGTTCGTTTGCAATTGAGGAAGTGGGGCTCTATGGGGGGTGACTTGCCAGAGGTCACATCACCAGTAAGTGGTGGGACAGGGATGTGAATCTGTCATTCTTAGTCTAGGTGTGCTGTCTTTGCCCTAAGTTTACTTTCTTAATCCATCTCACCACCTCCACCGGCCTCCTTCTCCTGGTTTAGAGGCCAGGCTCAGCCACGGCGCGCCCTCTGACCGCTGACGGCCACAGTTGTAAAAGGAGGGCAGCTGTTTCCTGAGGATGAAATGAGGGACCATGTGGATGTGTCCTCCGCAGGCCGTTATTCCTTCTGCCCGTGTGCAGCCTTAGCCCTCTGAGTCTTCTCTTGTCTTCTTTTTGCTTGAACAAATGGAAAAAAGTGAACAAAAGAATGTTAGACAAATACTGTGATTCTGAATTAGCTCTAATTGTTCTGCAATAAGAATTTCTTGTTCACATGGTGTATATTTTCACAGTTCCGTACATACACTGGTGATAGAAAGCGTTTCAGGGAGCAGCTATATTACAGAGTTTGAGTTGATTGAGCCCAGTTTATACTTTCCTATTTTTCCCCCCAAACTCTTTCCAAATTGCACATCTTTGTGCACTTGCAAATCTTCTTATGTATTTCCTTATAAGCTACTTATAGAAAGATGGAACTTGGGAGAGTCATTCACAACTCCCATGATCTCATTTTCTCCTCCTAGGGCTCCTTGAGTAAATTTTCTTGCCAGTTTACTGCACTGAGGCTGCAGTTGGGTCAGTGGTTCTCAGTTGGGGTGATTTTGCTCTGTAGGGAATTATTTGGCAGTGTGGAGGAATTTTTTGGTTACCATAACTAGGTGAAAGAGTACTGCTGGCATCTGGCGACTGGAGGCTAGGGATGCTGCTCAAATATCCTGCAGTACACAGAACAGCAAAGAATGACCCAGTCCAAATTTCAGTAGTGCTGAGGTTGGGAGACTCCGAGTTAGTAAATACAGAACGCAGTAGAAAACTTAATGAAATTTTAATAATTAAAAAAGTAGAAAAGCTGAGGGGGATCTTTGCATGAAAGCTGGGTATAGGTGTTCCAACCATGTCTCAGTTGCTTCCAAGTCAGTAAATGCACTGGAGTCATCCATGCATTTCTTGGTGCGTGGGTGCATATTGCTGCCAGGGCCTGGCCCAGGTCAGGGAAGGTGAAGTTGCCCATAGGTTTTATACTCAAGGTACCTTCTTACACAGGGAGCTTGTTACAGCCCTCTCAGGTTTGCACTGGCGATGGCAATTCCTTCGTTCTGTGGCAATTCCTTCCACTTTGATTAAAATATGATTTTTGAAAAACTCTTCCATACTCTGCTAAGTAAAATCACTTTCATTGAGAAACAACGTTAAAAGATTCTTGTTTTTACCTTTCCTGTTCAGTCCTTGTTCTGAACATTTTTCTGTAGTTGCAGTCATAGTGTAAACAGTACATATGACTTCAAAGTCCTAAATCTTTTTCTGTGTTTGAATGTTAGCTTTCTTACTAATCATTTTTCCTGGTTACATAATTTTTCTGGGTGACCTGCCTTCTGGGAAGAACATAGGATTTGGGGTTTCAGTTTCAGCTGTGCCTCTCAGTAGCTGAGGAACATGGGGGAAATGCCGAATCCGTCTGTCTTAATTATCCTAACAGTCCGTAAATGCAATAGTAATACGTAGCTACCTCAGAGCTGTGAACATTCAGTGAGAATACGTATGGTAAGTGCTCTGTGCAGTGCCAAACAAATAATAACAGCAGATCAAATGGTAGCTGCTCTGAACATCATTATTGTCACCAGTGTTTTAATTCAGCATTCCCATTCTAGAAAAAAATCTTTGGAGCTAAAGAGTGGGGACAACTTTTCTTTCTTTTTTTTTTTTAAGCTAGAATTTAGTCCTACTTAAACATGTTCAAGAGACTTTAAAAAGCTTAAGGACCCAAAGATGTGCAGATTTAAGATCATACTTAGGTGGTGTCTGTTGGTTCTTCATTGTTAAAGCCTCATTTTGATCCCGGTTAAGGATCAGACTGTGCCCCAGGAGTTCTGGTTGGGTAGTGCTGGTTTCTTCTGACTCTGGCATCTTTCATAAACAGCCATTGGCCCTTGAATGATGAACAGAGTAATACCAGAAACAGTATCTTTGGCAGAGAGTTGTATGACTCAAGTGCAAATTCACCACAGCAGTTTCAAAATCAAAATTTTATTATCAATCCTATAACAAACCGAACATTTTCAGATCCTACTTGAACACCCTTTTAGCATTATTCTTTGAAACCAGGTCCTGTGATTTATCGGCTTGGGCAGTGGAGATTATGATGACTGCATCTGGTACTCAGTGCAGCTCTTAGGGGCAACTTTTAAATCTATTTTTAACAATAGAAATTAACCCTCTTATTAATAACTGCTCATCAAATTTTAATATTGCATTAAAGAATAGCTACAGTTATCTTTTTTCTTTTTTAGTCATACATCTATATGTGCAGCTGGGTTTTCTTGATATAAATGAACAACATGTTGCAATAGATTTAGTGCAGAAGCAGATGAGAGAATCAGGTTATCTTCTTTTAAGCCAGATATTTAAGAGATTTCCAAAAATGTAAAAACAATGCTATTCTCACTATTTTGGAAGAAGCAAATTATAATTTTTTCATTTGAAAATGTTATTTATGCTAATATATAATGAGTTTATTGTTATTAAATATTTGAAAAGTTTTCAGTTTTAATTCCTAATATGACAAATATCAGTATAAATGGCCTGTATAAACAAAAGCTTTTTGGTGTCCTTAATATTATTTTTAAGAAAAAAACAAAACAAAAAATATTTTTAAGAGCGTTAAAGGGGTTCTGAGACCAAAACCTTTGAGAACTGCTAAGGGTAAGGTACAAAATAAAATGTAAAAATTTACTGAGTATTCAACAGAAATCCATACAGAAATAACCTCATTCCAGACATCTGTCTGTACCAGGGTGTCAAACTCATTTTCACCGGGGGGCCACATCAGCCTCGCGGTTGCCTTCAAAGGGCCGAATGTAATTTTAGGACTGTGTAAATGTAACTACTCCCTAACTAGGGGCAAGGAGCTTGGCACTGCCGCCGCGTAGAAACAAGATGCCGGGCCGGATTCGGCTGCAGGTCTCGTGTTTGCCACCTGTGGCCTATACATTGATACAGAGAGATACAACTGAATAAAAAGGCAAAATGGCATTGTATCATAAATTTTTATTTTTTAATTAAAACCAATTACATCTCAGGTTTATTTTAATTTAACAGAAGTATTAAATGGAAGGAATTGCTGATCCTGAGATGCGTTTTCCACAAGGAATATTTGTTTGTAAAAGATGTCTCTAAAGTTAAGAAAAAAAAGATTATGAAAGCCAGTTTCTTACTCCCATGTTTTAATTTTAGACCATATGTCTGGAGACTTCTTGCTTGTGAAAGAAAAGAAAGCACACCCTTCTATATTTAATTCAGTGCTTGCATACTCCCTTTGCCACAGCTTCTCCATTCCTTAATTCTTTACTTTCATTTATCACTTTATTTGCATGGTTTTATTGTTCAGTATCCTCCTCAAGAAGAACTTGTGGGCAATATACTATGTGAGTTTTGCATGTTTGAGAAAATGTTACCTTTCTTTATACTCAGAGGAGAGCTGTGCCTTAAGTTACTCTTTGCCCCGGAACTTGGAAACACTGCATCACTGTTTCCTTGCTTTGAATGTTACAGGGAGGAATCTGAATTCAGTGTTTTCTTCTTTGTATGTGTGTTTTTCTGCCTACATTTCCTTCTTAAACCTAAAGTCTTTAGTATTGATTACTAAGTCAATACTAAATACCCTTTATGATTTTTGGGAGGGGCAGAGTAAGTTCTTTCATTTTGTATAGTCACATCTTTACTTCAGGGAAATTTTCTTCTTGTTATAGTTTTGAATATTTTTTCTTTTGTCTTTTCTAAAAGCATTTTATACCTTCCCCTCATTTCATTTTACATGATTATCTTTAGTCCAGTGCTTCTCAAAAATTAAGGGTAAGAATCACCCTAGAGACCTTGTAAAAACTGAGATCCCTTGGCCCTCTGCTACAGTAGGTGTGCGTAGGATGGGGCCTGATGGTTTGTATTTTCTGACAAGCTCCCAGAGATGCCGATGGTGCAGGTCTGCAGACCTACCTTGAGTAGCCCATTAGTTTTGAAATTTTTGGTCTCTGGGCCCCATTACTCTTTTTTCTTTTTTTTAATTTAAATTGAGGTGTCCTTGGCATATAACACTGTTAGTTTTAGGTGTGCAACACAACAATTTGATTTATGTATATATTGTGAAATGATGACCATAATAAGTTAACATCCATCACCTTACCTAGTTACAAATTTTTTTTTTTTTTTTTAAGGAAGGAGGTTTTTTATTTTTTTTATTTTTTTTTTCCTTTTAGATTTTATTTATTTATCTTTATAGGGGAAGGGAAGGAGAGAGGGAGAGAAACATCAATGTGCAGTTGCCTCTTGTATGTCCCCTGACGGGAACTGGCCCGGCAACCCAGGCATGTGCCCTGACTGGGAATCGAACCGCGATCTTTCGGTTCGCAGGCCCGCGCTCAATCCACTGAGCTACACCAGCCAGGGCTAGTTACAAATTTTGTTCTTGAGGTGAACTCTTTAAGACATCTCTTAGCAACACAAAGCAGTGTATATGGTACTGTTAGCTGTAATCACAGTACTGTACATTACATCTCCTGGGCTTACTTATCATAACTGGAAGTTTGTACCCTTTGACTTCTTTTACCCATATTATCAACCCTCACCCAGAACTCCTTTATTCTTAAAAATATTGAGGTACTCAAGGATATTAAAACAGAAAATTTACAAATATTTATTAATTAATTTAAAAATAACGAATCTATTATATAAACATAATACATTTTAATGAAAAGTAATTTTTCCAAAACAAAGACATTTACTGAGAAGAGCAGCATTATTTTACATCTTTACAAGTCTCTTTACTATGTGGCTCTATTTTTTATTTTTAATTTTTTTAAATTACATTTTATTGATTGTTATTACAGTTGTCCCAACTTCACCCCCTTTGTGCCCCTCCACCCAACAACCCACACTCCTTCAGGCAATTCCCACACCATTGTTCATGTCCATAGGTCATGCATATAAGTCCTTTACTCCATTCCCTGTACTGTATATCCCATATATCCCACTGAGTATTCTGTAACTACTTACTTGTACTTCTTAATCCCTTCACCTCTTCACCCATTCCCCTATACCTTCCTCCCATTTGGCAGCCATCAAAATGCTCTCTGTAGCCCTGGCTGGTATGGCTCAGTGGATTGAATGCTGGCCTGTGAACCAGAGGGTCACTGGTTCAATTCCCAGTCAGGGCACATGCCTGGGTTGCGGGCCAGGTCCCCAGGAAGGGACATGCAAGAGGAAAGTACACACTGATGTTTCTCTCCCTCTCTCCTTCCTTTCCCCTCTTTCTAAAAATAAATAAATAAATAAATAAATAAATACATACATACATACATACATACATAAATAAAATCTATTAAAAAATGCTGTCTGTATCCATGACTCTGTCTCTGTTCTTCTTGTTTATTTTTTAGATTCAGTTGTTGATAGATATGTATTTATCACCATTTATTGTTCATAGTTTTGATCTTCTTTTTCTTAAATAAATCCCTTTAACATTTCATATAATACTGGTTTGTTGATGAAGAACTCCTTAGTTTTTTCTCGTCTGAGGAAGCGCTTTATCTGCCCTTCCATTCTAAATGATAGCTTTGTAAAGCAATCTTGGCTATAGGTCCCTGCTTTTCATTACTTTGAATATTTCTTGCGAGTCCCTTGTAGCCTGTAAGTTTCTTTTGAGAAATTAGCTGACAGTCTCAAGGGAACTTCCCTGTAGGTAACTAACTGCTTTTCTCTTGCTGCTTTTAAGATTCTCTCTTTATCTTTAACCTTTGGCATTTCAATTATGATGTGTCTTGGAGTGGGCCTCTTTGCATCCATCTTGTTTGGGACTCTGTGTGCTTTCTGGACTTGCATGTTTATTTCCTTCACCAAGTTAGGGAAGTTTTCTTTCACTATTTTTTCAAATATATTTCCAATGTCTTGCTCTTTCTCTTCTCCTTCTGGCTGCCCCTATGAGGTGAACGTTGGACCTTTTAAAGTTGTCCCAGAGGTTGTTTATGGTATTCTCACTTTTTGGATTCTTTTTCTTCTTTTTGTTCTGGTTGGTTGTTATTTGCTTCGTTATGTTCCAAATTATTGATTTGATTCTTAGCTTCATCCACTCTACTGTTGTTCCCTTATAAATTGTTTTATATTTCAATTAGTGTATCCTTCATTTCTGACTGGATCTTTTTTTATGTTGTCAGGGTCCTCACTAAATTCCTTGAGCATCCTTATAACCAGTGTTTTGAACTTTGCAGTGTTTTAAATGGAGATAGATTGCTTATCTCCATTTTATCTAGTTTCTGGAATTTTGATGTTTTTTCATTCGGTTTCTTTGTTTCCTCGTTTTGGCAGCCTCCCTATGTTTGTTTCTATGTATGAGGTATGGCTGTCATGACTCTCTGTCTTGGTAGTGTGGCCTGATGTAGTAGATGTCCTATAGGGTTCAGTGGTACAGGCTCCCCTGTCACCCAAGCTAGGTACTGAGTACACCCTCCTCTTGTAGTTGAGCCTTGGTTGCTGTTGGCAGATCAATGAGAGGGATGTACCCAGGCCAGTCATCTGCAAGGATTGGCTGTGACCACTGACTACCAACCTCTGCCCTCTGGGGGGGGACCAGCTATGCAGGGGCAGGGTGGTGGTACTCCAGCATGATCTGCCACTGTCCACTAGGTGCACAGGCTTTTGTGGTTTCCTGTGTGGTGCAGGCCAAGGTCAGCTCCCACCTGTGTTTTGCCTGGGGCCACCCTGCCTGGGCTCTAAAGCAATCTGAGGTGGCTGCTACTTTTGCTTGGAGATTCCCAGGTGAAGCCAAGCTGTGAATCTAGGCTAGCTGCTGCTAGTGCCATGCCTAGGGCCACTAAGCAAGAGGTAGGGGGGCTGTCGCTTGTTTGAGAGATTTTAGGAAGTTGTGAAGTGTGAAGCATGAGCCAAGATGAGTCATTCATATGGAAAAGTCTCTTAATAGGGCCCTAACTTAGGTAGGACTCTAGGTAGGACTGGAATTTCTGGGGATCTCCAAGGTGGGTCGAACAGTGTTAACCAGGTTGATGGAGTCTCAGATATGGCACTAGCCTGCAGCTCTGTGGCTCTGTGGGCGGAGGGTTCAGAAAAGGGCCAGTGGCCTTTCTGTCTGGGAGAAAGCTGTTCCCCAACTCTCACTTTGATGCCAGATCCTTCTCATCTTCCATGTATGCCACTGGTGCCTTTCAAGCTGCTACCCCAGTGCTGGAGTTGAGAGGGAGTGAGTCTGAGTAGGTGAGTCTGTGTGTGGGTTCTTTAAGAGGAACTTGGGACTCCAGAAGTTTCTTCCACCATCTGAGACCCTGCTGGTTTTTGTGGCCAGAGGTTAAGGAGACTTACCTTCCTGTCAGTGGAACCCTGATGTGGGGCTGGGAATCCTCGCTCCTGAGATATCCCTTCCAAAATTTTATTCACCACATGTGGGTGTGGTGCCAGCCTGTTCCACGGCTCTGCCCTTCCTACCACTCTAGGTGGATTGGTTTCTTTAATTTCATAGTTGTCAGACTTCCATTCAACTCAATTTCTGATGGTTCTGAGTGATGGTGGTTCTGTAATTTAGTTGTAGTTTTGATGTGGTTGTGTGTAGAGGTGAGCCATGTCTGCCTACACCGTCTAGACTGGAAGTACAGTTGTCCAAATACTCATTTAACAAATATTGACTGAATTTCAACTACCACTAAGATTGGTTTTGAGAATTGTAAGAGGCTGGATCAACAAAATATTCAAGAATGTTTATAAATGAGATAAAAGGGCAAATGAAAGGTGTAAATTATAAAAAATGGTACACAATTTAAAAGCATTCAACTTGATTTCTGATGGTTCTCAGTGGTGGTGGTTCTATAAGTTAGTGTGACTTTGATGTGGGTGTGTGAGCAGAGCTGTGTTTACCTACGCTGCCATCTTGACTGGAAGTCTACTATGTGGCTTAATGAAAGAGAGCTTTTGCTTCCTCTCTGTTGGATATCACAAGTAATATAGCCTCTGTAAAGCTCTGTTGTACACTTGTGAGATAGTAAAAGTGAGAAAGCAGAATAACCTATAGGATTCTTTTAAAGCTAGTTTTGAATTTGTGAATTCCTTCAGGGGTCCTGGGGACTCCCCTCAGGGGTTCCTGGACCAAACTTTGAGAACTGTTGCTTTATAGTAATGTTTATTTTTTGTTTGTTTGTTTGTTTGAAGGAGAATTATTTAAATTGGTTTGTAAGAGATTTGGTAGTGTAGATCTTAAAAGCCTTTTGTATTTTTTAGGTGACTTACTGAGTAACCTGTTGCAGAGTCCTAGTTCAGCCAAACTGTTGAATCAGCCAATCCCCATCCTCGATGCGGAGAGTGAGTATATTTGTTCCCTGGCCTTGGAGTGCCTGGCCCATCTCTTCAGTTGGATTCCTCTGTCTGCCAGCATCACCCCGTCCCTTCTTACCACCATCTTCCACTTTGCGCGCTTTGGCTGTGACATCCGGGCCAGAAAGATGGCATCAGTTAACGGCAACAGCCAGAACTCTGTGTTGGGTCAGGAACGCGGCCGGCTTGGGGTCCTGGCCATGTCCTGCATCAATGAACTCATGTCCAAGAACTGTGTGCCTATGGAATTTGAGGAGTATTTACTGCGTATGTTCCAGCAGACTTTCTACCTCCTGCAGAAAATCACCAAGGATAACAATGCCCACACGGTGAAGAGCAGGCTAGAAGAACTGGATGAGAGGTAATAAAAACAGGTGTGAAGTTGGCTGTGCCCTGAGAAAGGGCCTTGATTAGTTATCAGAGTATTCTGCATGGTGTCTGTAATCCTCTTGGGTTTCAAAATTTGGGATTCCTGGTGAGGAACATAAACATAGGCGTGTACCAATAAGTCTAAGCTTAGCTGGAAGGGCTAGGGTGGTTAAGGGAAATGAGGTGAGTTTGAAAAGCGATTGTGAATTGTGTAGGTTTGTTGTCTTTTTTTCCCCATCCATCTCCTGTCCTCCCTCCCCCCCTCCCCCATCTCCCCCCTTCTCCTCACTATCTGCCTGCAGGTCTGGGGTGTTGCAGGAACTGAGACTGCTGCTCATGCGTAGCCAAGAACAGGAGAGGAGGTCCATGGAGGTACAGGAGTTACAATCACCCTTTCTCACTTGGTGTGGCTTGTCAGTTTTTACTGTTCGACTTTTCCCGAGTGACATCAGGCAGTGTATAGCAATGTTTCTCTACTGTAAGCTTCACACACATGGCAAGTGTTCATGAAAACAAAGGAGAGCTGTTAATGTGGGCACGGGGTGTGCGTGTTGTCCTTTTGAATGAAGTCTAAAATAACCTAACTTTTCTTTCTTAAGTGCCCTAAAAGATGCCTCCCTTACAGTACCTACCCTGAGGCACAGTCTCATTTATTTCTTCTATAGATGATGTCATTCATTTGTCTCACAGCTTCTACTAACGTGGTGTTGCTGCAGGGCAGAAACAAGGGGGGACATTGAACCCTCTGCTAACAATGTCATGTTGACTCTTCCGACACTTCCAAGCAGACAAATTATGTTAAATTAGTAAATATGTATAGATTGCCTGGCAGCCAAAGTTAATATTCTGTTCAGTTTTTCTTGGCTTGTTTTCTGTTATTAAGCTATACAGAGTTAATCCATTTCCTTTTCCTTAGAATAAATAACAATATAAAGTGCCTGAAGTTAAGATGGTTTTAGTGCTTTTTAAATTTAGCAATTTTAATAAGCTTTCCTAAAGTTAAAAAATTGGCGTATAAGATTATTTTGGTTTGCTTCATTGTCAGCAAGCTTTATGTAAAATTTTCTCTGTATAATAAAAAACTCACAATCTGGTGTGGTAGTATGTTTTGTTTATCATTTGGTATAATAGCTTTGTATATGAATTCAAAGGCATCAGTATTCAAACACAGTTTTATATTTTTTCTAGCTTGGGTTAAGAAAGGTTGTATTTTCATATGTTAAAAAGAAAATCTCATTGCTTGTACCAAGCATCAAGTGCCAGCTGTTTTGATTTTTACTTGTAGCATAGTGTTTCTGATGGCTCACCTTCGGGTGGTATAGAAATGTTGTGTATTATCTTTGCACTGATTTTGTTATGTGTAACTTTTATGCTCTTGGTTTTATATTTTAATTCTATGCTTCCTATTGCCCTGTGGAAGCTGAGAGGTGCCTGGAAGCAGAAAGGTGACATAAACGATAGTGTGTGCTTGCTTCCTGGCTCTCGGGTCCCCCACCCCTAATTCTAAACAGCTAAGTCCATTCTCAGTTGTTTAGGAGCTACTTAACCAGGTTCTCTGCTTTGGTTCTACATCACTGCCTTTTTTCTAACTTTCCACTGCTCATGAGCACCTGTACCAGAAGGTGGGCAAGGGAAAGAAAATGAGGTGAAATAAAATTTGTAGCTACTGCACAGTCTTGTTTGCATTCTTTAAAAAATTGAGTTGGAGATGAAAATAAAATTGAGATTGTGTGATATTTTACCCATGACTTCTCTTTATTCTTTTATGGGTGGTAGGGAATTGAGTGCATCTTTCTAAGGAGGGGTAAATGGATTGGCGAATTTGAAAATCCATATAAAAATATACTGTAATAAGCAGAGTGAGGAATGAGGAGTTCCTGCTCATTTAGTATTGGTGATTTAAAGGCATCAGAGAGGGGTGTCTTTTTACTTTTCTATTTCTCAAAACAGTTGACTTCAGTGCCTTACTGTTTTTCAAGTATTTGGCCCCAAGATCCTTACCACATAAATCACTGTTATTTTAGCTGCAAAAAGTTTACATATGTGTGGAGGTCAGACGGTTGGGCTTACCCACAGGGCGAAAGGTCCCAAGAACAACATGGGACGTTTTATTTATGTTCTAATTTTGCCCCTCTGCATTATAGTCTTCTTCCCCTCTTCATTATTTCATATATCTGTGCTTTAAAAATGGTTGTTTTTGCAGTTATGAGCTTCGGAATTGGTTTTAACCACTATTTAATTTTTGGCTAGGGCCTATTATATCTGTATCTTTTTTTAATTACTGGTCTTTGAAATGGGATTTATGGAGGTATGTCCATCTCATTTTCTAATCACCTTTTGGTATTTAGGGGCTTAAAATGACAGTTTCTGAAATGTGAGAGTGATGACGTGCTGTGTATTTAATAACAAAGTCTCTTATCCTTACAGCTGTGACCCTCACTCCTCTGTGAAATGATTGGGGATTCACTGTGATGCGAAAAGAGAGCGCTGAGTTGGGAGTGGATGGTAGTTCCCTTCTGCCATGAGCTGGCTGAGTGGCCTTGGGCGGATCACTTTGTCTCTCTGGGCCTCTCTGTAAAATGAAGCATCAGATCAATTGTTCCAAGGCTTTACCAGCTCCGACAGCCTTCTTCCCTTATTTTTGAAATCACTTTGGAGTGGATTGGGATGTGCTGTGTTTAATTACCCCTGGGAGCTAATTAAACACGGGGCAGGCTTGAATATGTCTTACCTGGATGCCATGCCTTCTGTATAGCTTTGCTGTGTGTGTGTGTGTGTGTGTGTGTGTGTGTGTGTGTGTAGCACATTCATTCATTTTAATATTTTGGCCTCCTAGCAAAGAAAACCAACCTTCCAGACCTGCTACATTGAAATGGCACACATGATATGCTCACCGACTTTTAGTACCATTTCTTTCCACTTTAATTGCGCCATACCACTAATGAATTAGAAAATATAAGAGCACTAGTTTATAAGATACTTTAGTAGATGGTGTTTGAGGATTAAAGTTGCTTTTCTGCTATGTTTCAGGTGGTAATGGGATGAAAGGTTGCCTGACCTGTAGGTAATTGTCATAGGCTTTTATATTTTTAACTGAAAATATAAATCTGTATTAGTTCTTTATTGAAAGAAATTTGGACTGAATTTGAGTTTTCTTCTAAGGAGGTGGCTGTGTGTCTTATTGTCACCTTTTGTCTTCTTGTCGTACTTAGTTACATCGAGAAGTTTACTGACTTTCTGCGGCTCTTTGTGAGTGTTCACCTAAGAAGAATTGAGTCCTACTCCCAGTTTCCTGTGGTGGAGTTTTTGACACTTTTGTTTAAGTACACATTTCATCAGGTAATGCACCGGAACTGCCCATCCCTTCCTCCCAAAAGTCTACTTGGTTATTTTCAGGAGAAAGAACTACTTTATTTCCCAAACATTATATAGTGCTTACTATGTGAAGGCTAACACATTTATCCATAGCAGCCCTATGAGGTAGGTATTGTTATTATCATCATCTCCACTTTACAGATAAATAAACTGAGACACAGAGAACTTGCTCAGGATCATACAGTTAGCGATGGAGCCAGGATTTGAACCCATACAGTCTGTGCTCTCTTAACATCTATGATGCTGGAGAAGCAACATGTAGAAAAACTCTGAAATTAGGGCCGTCAGTTCTATAACTGTCACTTAAACTTCCCACAAGGAGATTTTAAAGTGGGAAGCTCTCAAGAATTAAGTTTTGGTGGGTCTAGTTCCCCCCTCCCCAACAAATTTTCAGGAGCTAGGCATAACCCTCAAAGTCCTTCCTTGCATTGAATTTACATTTTAGTGACCCAGTATTTTTTTATTTGTATATATTTTAACAGCTTTATTGAGGTGAGATGTATATACTACTGAATCCACCCATTGTGATTGTACAGTTTGGTAGCGTTCCCTCAGTTTATGGACTTGTGCAGTCATTGCCACCATCCAGTTGTAGACACTTTATTCATACCTTATCCCTTGTGCCCATTTGTGTGTTTTAAAACCAGCTTTTTATTGAAATATAACAGAAATACAACACGCAAACAGAAAAGCACATAAATCATACACGCATGGCTTGATGCATTTTTCCAAAATAAACAAGTCATGTAACCAGCATTTAAGTCAAGAAATGGCACATTATCAGCACCCCCTGGAAGTCCCCTCCTGTCCCTTCCCAATTACTTCCCTCTCATTTTTCCCCAGAAGTAACCCCAATCCTGACTTTTAATATCCCAGGTTAGTTTCACCTGTTTAGAACTTCTCTAATGGAAACGTACAAGGTTTATTTGTTTTGTCTGGCTTTTTTCATTTAGCATTATTATGTTTGTGAAATTCGTCTGTGCTGTTTGCAAGTAGTTTGTTGTTGTTCATTGCTTTATAGTAAATCGTTATCTGAAGGTCTATCCCACTGCTGATTTGGCTGCTTTCAGTTTTGGTGACCAGGAACCATGTTGCAAGGAACATATTTGCACATATTTTTTGGTGTACATGTGTAGCTCTTTCTGTTGGTATATACTAGGGATGAAATTGCCAGTGAGGGCGTTTGATTTTGTAATGAGACTTACCTGGTTGTTTAAACCACTAATGTTGTAGCTTAATGAGGCTAGAGGAGAGGTGGAGAGGCAAGGGTCTAGGCTGGGAGGGGTGTGCGTAAGTGATGGGGACTTGGAGTAAGGATTTAGCGTATGAGCTAGGCTTTCTCCAGATGCACTTGGCACGTAAGTCAGAGCACCTACTGTTAGGGGTGAACCTTCTTGGGGACGGGGAAGGGTGCAGGTGGAGGAGGACGGCCACAGTTTAACAGAGGGGCAGTGAGTGCAGAGCACCAGGAGGAGGTGATGCGATGTGGGAGTGTGGGGCTGGGGACGAGAAAGAGGCATCAGCGGTGGGAAAGTTTTGAGATGGGCACAGAGAAATTTTAAAGGGAACAGGAAAAAAGGAGGATTTGACAGATACTTAGGATGAGTGTAGCAGACATAAAAGAGAGAAAAGAGCCAGTGCTGACATGAGAAAGGAGAGGTCTGTTTGGTGAAAATGGAATGAAAATGTCTTGCGTTTTTTTCTTCCTATGAAAAAAGGGTTCTTTTAGTATATATGGTATAGAAGAAAGCTAAAAAAATGTGTTCAGGTGTGCATGTCTTAGGACTACTTCTTTGGGTTTGGACTCAAAAAAGTTTTGTGTTGACCTCTGATTATTTCTGTTAGGTCTGTGTCCTTGGAAGAGTTTCTTGAATTTCATTTGATTTCAGGTTCCTCACCTGAGGGACAGAGACTGCAGTGGGCATCTTCAGGGTCTTTCCCAGTGTTCCTCATTTATGATTCTTTCATTAGAATCCTATGTGTTAGTTTTCCATTGGACTGAAAGTGGTAGTTTTATATACTTATGTATACTGGGGAAAGAAATCGATACAGTAATGAAGCAAACCACAAGCTTCTTTCTTCCTCCTTTACCTGCAGGTCTCTGTCAGCCGAGCTCCCTTCTGCTCTCCTGGCCTCCTGTGTGAGGACCTTTCTTTCTGGTGCAGGCTCTTGGACTGTGGTGTCCTTTGGTCCAGGCAGAGGCAGATTCTGAGCATTGGGCAGAGGGGCAGGAACCTGGAAGCTGTTATGTGCAGTTGTAGGGTAGGCAGCCCTTTGCTGGAGAGGCAGAGTGGAGAAAAGATGGCAGGCCACACTCTAGGATCAGAAGCTGGTAGTAGGAGAGCGTTTGGGGATAAGATTTAAGAATTAGAAATTAAGTGTGCTCTCTGGAGAAAGCTTTAAGTTCTCATGTACTCATAGTGAGAACTTGCTTTATCATAGTTTACCGTATCTTGCTGTGTTTAATGTGCACTTGATGCCCAAATTTGTGAGGTAAAAATAAGGATGTGCATTATATATAGGTGCAATGGCATAATAATCCATGAATAATGTGCACAAAACTGTGGGTGTACCTCATACATGGGAAGTGCATTATACACGGCAAAACATGGTGAAGTGGGAAAATAAGTCTCTCCTCTTGTCTAGAGGGTTGTTCTGGGGGTACTCGATATTTTTGTGTTTTGTTTCTAAATTTCATAAAAAGTTTAGTACTGGTAAACATTTTGAAAGAATAGTAATAAGATAAAAATGGTATTGGTATCTTCCGTTTATGTTTTCTCTCTTCTTTCTTTTCCTACATTGTTTCTTTCACCTAAGTAAGTGTCTTGCTGCAGTCCCTCCAGCCACACTAATGGTCACCAGGTGTTTGCCTCCCCTGTCACTTTCCTTGCTTGTTGAGGCCCTGGGTTGTCTGTATAAGCATATGATTACTGTCTTCCTCCTCCTTCCATTACTGTAACGTTACCAATTCCTTCTTGGTCTTGCATTTTTCATTTTGCTCCTTCTTCCTGAAACTCTCGGAGATAGTGTGGCGCAGGGCGTGGGGGAGGTCTCTAGCCCAGAGTCTTACGATCCACATTCTACTTGTGTTTCTGTTCCTTATCTTATCACTTTGGACAGGTAACTTCTGAGCCTTGGCTTCTTTATCTGTGAAATGGGAAGAAGAAAAATAACATCTGTCCAGTTTCCAGGCTGTTGTGAAGATCATATAGGCCAATGCAAATGACAACTAACCACTGCAAACCACTTGGAGATAAGAGTGGTGTCATTAGTTTCTTAAAGAAACTTGTCAGGATTTTTAGTGATTGATCATCCCTGAGTCTAGAAGTAAATCTTACTGCAGGTACATTTTTAAAATGGGTCTGTGACAGTTCTGAAAAGTTGGATGACTTTCAAAGTGTGGTTAGCCTGTCATGTTTATGACCTCAACCATGTGTACACACAGCAGCTGTCAAAGGCCAGGTCTCAGGCAGTAAACAAGGTCTCCCAGTGGGGCCTGCATGTGCGGTTGTAGATGGCAGTGTTGCAGGTTCTGCAGAGGGTTATCTGCCTCCCTTTTTTTCCGGCCTTGAGACACATAGTAAGTCTTCAATTCAAAGGCATGTGTAATTATAAAGTACTTTGACATAGCTAAAACACCTGGATTTATGTAGCGGGGGCTGGTGAGTATCTTCATACCAAGGAAGGAGAACTGGGTGACTGACTTGAACGAAGCTCAGCAAGCCAAAGCCAGGACGAGACTATATCCTCTGACTGTGCAAGTCAAGTGCCTGCCCACTGGATCCCTGTTTTATTCCCACATGGCTTATCAGTTCTTTTTCCTGCTTACTTTATGTCATGTCACAGACATCTGGGTTTTGTGAAGTATGAAGTGGAGACAGGAAGTGTCTTTTTCTTTTCTGAGGATGGCCCTGTCAGTGGTCCTGACTGAACTGCAGCCATTTCGTTCCAGGGCCACCCACTGGGGTTGTGAGCTTGGAGTCTGCTGTTTTTTTTTTTAAGTTACACTTTTCAGCCTTAGGCTCATCCAGGTACAGAACTCCCACTGCATGCTACCACCCAATATTAGTTACTTCTTGAGCAAATTCCATACATGCCTATGTAAACTTCTGGATTTCCTTGTGGATCAGAAATGGAACGAAAGCTGATCCAATATGATGGTGTTATTTCCTCCTACACCTGATCCTGCTACCAATTATGTGGTTCAGTCAAGCAGTCACAAGTGAAACCAGGGTCCTTGTAGGTGGCAAGTATTTGAGTGCATATGTAAGGGATTGGGGGACCACAGATTGAAACTAAGTATGTATGAGAAGGATTAGGTATTGGATAGTAAAATGCCTACATTTTGAATGAAATAGGAGCTCAAAGCTCTTGAGAGAGTCAGTGCAGTCACGCAAATGGTCCAGCACTAGGATCCTACAAAGACTTGCTCTCCTCACCTCGTCCTTATCGACACTGGGTGAGAGGTTGCTGTGAGCCTGCTGGACTCTCCTACTTTTGCAGACGAGATAATACCTGAGAGTCGGACTTAACAAGCTCGTTTTCAGTCTGTTGTATAGGAAGATTGCAAATGGTCTTTCCTAATGTTCAAGTATGTAAACTTGGCACCTTTGGAGCCACTGAAACTTATGTTCGGTTTTGTAATAGTATGTAGCGGGAAGAGCATTTGATGGGGGTAAAGGGACCTGCTTCTTCCCCTGACGTTGAATAAATTGTATCTCTGGTTTTCCGTTTCTTTCTCTATGAAACAAATGAAGTAGATGATCTGTAAGAGTCTTCCTCACCACAGTCTCAGATTTTAAGATAGGTATTCACTTGGCTTATTTTGTAACTCCATTTGTCCCTCATAGTATCTCCCTAATGATGTGCTCCATGCTACCCTTGTCTTGTTAGGTTCAACACGTTCCAATCGCAAAGACCGACTAAAAGACACGAGTGTGGTTACCAGAAAGATGAGAGATTCTAGGCTTATGATGTAACATTCTGATAATAGTAAACTGGTAGATGTGCTTCTAAGGAGTATTTGCATTAAGTAATTTCATTATCTGGATTTCTTTTACACCATAGCCTACTCATGAAGGTTACTTCTCTTGTTTGGATATCTGGACACTCTTTTTGGACTATCTGACGAGTAAAATTAAGAGTCGTTTGGGAGACAAAGAAGCAGTTCTCAACAGGTAAACCCCAGAAATGTTGATATCTAGAACTAGACATTTTTGCCATTTGTTTTTTATGGCCTAACTTGTCAACCATGCAACCAGAGCTCTTTGGTGAAACTGAGTCATGTAAGCTGTTTAGGTAGTAATGCCATTGAATATTTTCTTCTTTCTTCCCCTTAATATCTCATTTTCTGAAAACATTTTTTTCTGATTAAAAAAGTAATAATGTATTGTTAATTTTTTAGGTGTGATAATTCTCTTTGTTATTTTCTTTTTAATAGCATTACTAAAGTATTTTATTAGATAAAACAATATGACATCTAGGATTTGCTTTAAAATAATTCACTGGGAATAAAGGGGGACCTGGGTTGGCCATGTGTTGATAATCGATATTGAACTTGGTTGGTAGAAACTTATAGTTCATTATATTCTTACTCCTTTTGTGTTTGAAAATTTCCTAAACAGTTGCCATGAAAAAAAAGGTAATAAATACTTGCCATGAAAAAGGTATTTATTTTAGGTAATAAATACTTGCCATGATATTACATTCTTACTCCTTTTGTGTTTTAAAATTTCCTAAACACTTGCTATGAAAAAAAGGTAATAAATACTTGCCATGAAAAAGGTAATAAATACTTGCCATGAAAAAAATATTTATTTTAGAAACCAGGAATAGAAAAATATAAAGATAAGTTATCTGTGATTCCCCAATCCAGAAATAATTGACTACTTTCATACTTTTTTATTGTATTTTTTGAAAATAGAAAATGGGGACATATTTTTCCCCCATGTTCCTTAAGCTCATTTTTCTTTCTTGCGGGCAGAAAGTGTTTGCTGCACACTGTGGTCATTATTTCATTTCAGGAATGAGACAATAAGCTGATATATCTAGAATGCCTGGCACATTATATGTGCCTAGTACATGGCATCAGTGGTTGGTGGTGGAGATCATGAACACCCCTTCCACCCAGAAATGTGCCAAAAGGAGGTGGTGAGGAGAATCCCGCCTGGGAAGAGGTTGGATAGAACCTCTAAAGCCGTTTCCATTGCTGAGATTTTATGAGCTTTTAAAATTATAAACAGAATACTTGCATTTCAACTTTAAACATTTGTACTTTTGTTCCCAGATATTATTTTTGTGATTGCAAAATAGCTTCCAAGTTGCTCTGGTGCCAGGTGTAGTATATTCATGTATCAGAACCCTTATTACACAACAGTAGATCGTGGGTTTGGTGAATTTGCCAGCTGTAAGTAATTGTGTTATTGAATGAGATTCTTCAAAGCAAAGGTACTTCTGCCAAATTCTCCTTCTTGGATCCCAACCACCACATCCTTTGGTCCTGGGACCGTGCCCAACTTTGCTGTATTTAGTGGTAGATATTCTTTCATATCTCTCAGACTCGTTGGAAGAATAAACTGGAGAAATTAATGAACTGCAGATGCTTTCTAAAGCACAGTACAAATGTGTAGAAAATATGGTCTCATTGAGAAAATGTACACTAGCAGATTATTAAATACACACTGCAGATTGTTGTACCATTGGAAGGAGCAGTGTTGCAGTTTAAATTCTTTTTTCTGCCTCATGGTAATAGAGTTACTTTTGGTCAGGTTAGATGCTGACCACATTTCCTCTTGCAAAATTAGCATACTAATACTTGTCTTGAAGGATGGTTAGGCTTCCATAAAATCATGTATACAGAATACCTGGCATAGCACCTAGCATGCATTAGACACTCAGTACATGGTCACAGTGATGACCCCAACCATGATAACATTGTGGAGTTAAGTGACAGGGCCTCTGGACAGCCTGAAGGCTTTTAGACTTCCTGTTGATGTTGACCTGTTTGCCCAGGTGTCTGTCATGTGATATCATCTGATGTTAGGGTTGTCAGGGGCTCTGGCTGACCACTTTTAACACTAGGGATTTTTCTCATTGATTATTTGATTATCACCCTAAAATGAGGCTTTCTAAATTTTTCATGACTTTTTAAAAAAATACACTTAAAACACTTCTATGCCTTTAAAGAATAAAAATACCCAAGCCCAAAACCTCCAAAGCTGGTCTGTGGTTTATGCTGTTAAATAGGGGCTGGCATCTGAAGGCCCCCTTGTCTTTTACCAGACACCTTCAGCGGTCCAGGGTGGCAGACTGCCCTGAAATTGTGTATAAGGTAGTCCCATGGGGCTGCACAAAGAAAATAGTTCAACCTTAACTGACACATTTTATCTTTCCTCTTCTACACTATACATTTATACGAGTGTGTTCTCAAAAGTTTTTAAATGAAAGGTTTGAAAGTTGGACAGCCACTGTTCTAGGTTATAAAAGACCCCATTATATCAGAGTGTGCTGTTTTGCAGAAGCAGCTGATACTGGTAATTACCACATTCACTTTATATAGAGCTTATAAATGTGATCAAATGTTTTTCAACTTATAAAATATGTCTGAAAGAAGTTGGGGTGCTTTTGGAATCACTTGTGGTTTGAGCCAGAATTTCAGAAGCAACCAATCTTGCAGGAAGTAGTCAACAATGTTTTCTCAGTGTTGTAAGTGGGAGATGAAGGTGTGGTTAAGTCACAGAGGCAGCACTGAGTTCCTGTCCCTTGCGGTTTAAAGGTTTTGCATCATTCATCACAACAATGTGGTAGACATTGGTAGGCTATAAATTTAGAAGCACAAATGTGCGTGGATTTATTTTTGGTCTTAGGAGCTTGGAAACTGGAGCTGTGCATGTTCCTTGCTCAGAATGCTCAAGAGCTTCTTGATCAGAGCTGGTGGGTACTCTAGAGCAGAGGTCCCCAACCTCTGGGCCGCTGACCAGTGTGGGTCCCGGCCTGTTAGGAACTGGACGGCATAGCAGGAGGTGAGCTTGCATGTAATGCTCTAGAATCATCCCACCTGCTCTGTGGAATCATCTCTCCTGACCCCTCCTGGTCTGTGAAAAAATTGCCTTCTACGCAGCTGGTCCCTGGTGCCAGAAGGTTGGGGGCTGCTGCTTTAGAGAATTTGACTCCCAGCATTAGTGTCTGTAGCATACCCAGTTGAACAGAATTGCAGACTGGGCTCCTTGTTCAGATTTGCCATTTTGAGATGGTGTGGAAAGACCTGAGTTTCTGTCTCCTTTTCCTCATTTGTGCTTTGTGGATGGTTGTACCTACTCAAGAAGTTGTTGAGAAGATTAAGTGAACCAGTGTGTGTAAGGTGCCTTTGCTGACAGGAAGTGTTCAGTCAGTATGTGTTGGTTTTCTTCCCTTTTCTCTCTCACTTTCTTTTCTTTGTGCTTGTCAATGTGAAAGGGGCCACCGGTGTAGAAACTTATTTTTACAGGAAGATGAGGAAACGTGAAGTGAGTTAAGCAACCTAAAGTTATTGAGTCATGACAAGTGAACCCGTTGTCATGAGAACGCAGACAGGAGCTGGCCACAGACCAGCCAGGGATTGCGGGTGACATTAGATCGGATTGTAAACAAAAGTGGGTGAGCGTGAGAAAAATGGCTGCCTTTTCTTCCTGAGTGGTTTTTCTGCTTTAATAAAGAGGAAGTGCCATTATGACATATGACATTTTGATACATTTAATAGAATGTATTAATCAAGGCTCCAGTAGCTTTCTAGCTTCTGCCAAGAGAAATTTGTGCTGTTGACTTCCTCAGAGAGCAAGTGACAGGGCTCTTAGTTATTTACATCCTTGTAGAGATGAAAAAGCTGTTGAGGGTTATGCATCAGTCCTTTGTAGTTATCTGATGTGGAGTTTTGTCTCTTCGTTGCCTGCATGTTTATTTCTTTGTTCATCTGTTCTTTCATTCCTCATATATTTACTGAGCTCCTACTATGTAGTTGCCTTAACATGTAGAATTTTACTTAACTTCAGAAGAAGTTGGGATGCTTTTGGAATTACATGTGTGGCTTGAGCCACAAAAGTCTGTAGGTTTAACTCTATTTTATATTTAAACATTTAATGCTTTAAATTTCCATCTGAGCAGTGCTTTAGCTTTATACACCAAATTTTAGTATGTTCTACTTTTCTTTTCATTGTTTAGAGTACTTTTAAATTTCTCTGGAGATTTCTTCTTTGTCTAATTTCCCAATATTTGGAGATTTTCCATACATCTTGGTATTGTTTTCTAGTTTATATTATCTGCAAGCATAGTTTGTGTGATTTCAGTTCTTTTCAATTTGTTAAGGTTTGTTTGTTTTATTAACTAGTTTTCTTGGTGATTGTTCATGGTGTACTTAAAAAGAGTGCATTCTACTGCTGTTGTGTGAAGTGTTTTATAAAGGTCAGGGCAGGTTGGTTGATTGTCTTCGGCATGTTGTCTTTATCCTGCTTGTTCTGTCAGTTACCGAGAAAGGTAAACTGGGTGTGCTTGTGGGTTTGTCTGTCTCTTTTCAGTTCTATCAGTTTTGCTTCCTTTGAGACTATGTTAGTTGCACACACATTTAATTTTCTTTTCCAATGTATCTGTTGAGTGACTGGGTCTCATTATATGAGGTTTTTTTTAGTGGTTGCTCTGGTGTTGCAGTATGTATACTTAACATTGCACACTTCACTTACACTGTAATGTAGAAACCTTAGCAACATACAGGTCCTTTTATTTTTCCTTCTTTATATTGAGGTTGTCATATGTTTAACATATGTGTACATTGAAAACCTCATTGGATAATGTTCAGTTTTTGCTTTCATTCATCATATTTTAAAGATCTTAACAGGAGAGATACAGTCTATTGTATTTACCCAGACATTTGCCAATTCTCTTGCTCTCCCTTCATTCTTGAATTTCCAGGTTCCTTTCTCTTATTATCATTACCTTCTGTATTAATCAGCTTTGTCTGCCATAACAAAACACTATTGACTGGTTGGCTTAAACAACAGAAGTTTCTTTTCTCATAGTTCCGGAGACTGGAATCATAGATGAGGGTGCTGGCAGATGCATTTTCTGGTGAGGACCCCCTTCCTGGCTTGCAGACCCTGTCTCCTCTCTCTGTCCTCGCATGGCCTTTCTTCTGTGCTTGGGCCGGGGGAGAGGGGGCATGCGTGTTCTCTCTCGTCATTTCCTCTTCATACAAGGAAGGGCACCAGTCCTGTTGGATTAAGGTCCCACCCTTAGGACTCTACTTAACTTTTATTACCTTTTTATAGGTCTTATACTGAGATACCTTCAGAGTCTTTAAATTTCCTTGTAGCTCAAAAAGACAATTTATAGATGACAGATTTTATCTGTCCTGTAGTCTGAAGTGGATTTTCTTTCCTAGCAAAATTCTGAAGTTACACTTGGTTTAGGAGTTCAACATAAAAATGTTCAGCGGATACAATTCAGTTCAAAACACCTTCCATCTGAAGAACCTTATGGAGGATGGTTATAATACCTGCTTTAAAAGTCCAACATGGATGTGATTGTGAGGTTGGCATTTTCTGATTGTTTTTCCCTTCATAAATGGTCAGTGTCGCCTAATATTTTGGACCCTTTTACCTGTGTGTTCTACTAGCCTTAGGCATGTTCTCCATCTCCACAGTCACCTTGTAGTCAAAGATGGGTGCTGAATCTACAGACATCAGAAGGGGGAGAGGCTGGATGAAAGAAGCTTTCCCAGGGGCCCCACCCAGTGGCTTCTTTTAATAAGGCCTTGACCAGACCCCTCTCAAGCGAGGCTAGGAAATGTGGTCTTTCAGATGGCTTCAGTGCCCAGTGCTCCTTCCCTTACTAAGGAGGGAAGGAAGGGAAGAATGGGCAGTGGGCAGGCAACCGGAGTCTGCCACATGTGTCTATGCCCCCAACTCACACCAAACCCTTCCGGAGATGAGTTGCGTGAGTGAGCTTTGGCCTGGTTCCAAGTAGGCTTCAATTTTCTAAGTGATTTTTTTTTTTCAACCTGAGTTGCAGTTAGTGACTCTGGTTGCTAAGGATTTTAGGTCTAATTTAGGGTTACCCTCTGCTTACAAAGTCTTTAAATTCTGTTTTAGCTCAACAAGGCAGTTTACAGATGACAGATTTTTATCTGTGGTCTGAAGTGGATTTTTTTTTTTTTTTTTTTGCTAGCAAAATTGTGAAAATGTTTTGGTTCGTTGTAACAAATTATAGCGTGAAATTTATATAACTTTAGGAATTTACGTCCTGAGCAAATGGCAAATGTAAGTTCCAGGCTTAAGTGTTTGATCTTAACTTTTCTCTCAAGTATATTGAATTGGGATTTTTATTTTCTTGGCAATTTTTCCCACAGATGTTGCCCATTTTATTAGTGATTTTCTCTGTCAGTGTCCCTTCCTGGGCCATGCTGAGTTGCCAGTCTAATCTAGGTTGTTAAGTCATTCATAAACACTGAGGGGGGACGGATTGTTAGGGGGGAAGGCTGGGCAGCGTTTCTGCCTCTAGTGAGTGAGCGATCTCCTGTGCCCACGGAACTCCAAAGTGTGGCGTGTGGCAGTTCAGAAGGATTTTTAAGTGGTCTTTAGACTCTCTCTCTGCAGAGTCTCATCACATGAGTTGTATAACTCTTTTTTCTTTTTCTTTTTTTTTTTAAGATTTCATTTATTTTCAGAGAGAAGGGAAGGGAGGGAGAAAGAGAGGGACAGAAACATTTATGTGGGAGAGAAAGAAACATTGATAGGTTGCCTCATGCATGTGCCCCTACCAGGGACTGGACCTGCAGCCCAGGCGTGTGCCCTGACCAGGATTTGAATTAGCGACCTTTTGCCTTGCGGACGACTCCCAACCAACTGAGCCACACCAGTCAGGGCAAGTAGTATAGCTCTTAGACTGAAAGGACTGTATTCGATCTTGGCACTGGTGAACTTCCGGCTTTGGTTATCTCGTTGCCCTACTACTGACGTAGATAGACTGGATGGTTTATTAGGCTCTGGTCAGGGAAACAAACTACACTTAATTATTTTAAGAACTCAATCTAGGAAGTCGATTAAACGGTTTTAGAGGGCTGGAAAAGCAAAAGGGGAACACTGAGATAATAGATGATAACTATAGGTCTAGGGCTACAAAAGGAAAGAGGCTGAGATTATTAAAAACTAGAGCATCAGAGGGCTGGACCCCAGGCAGCCAAGCTCACATCTCTGAGGAGAGAAACACCCCGCTGCCACAGGAGCTCCAGCAGGGGCCCCGTGGAACTGGGACTCAGTCCTTTGAGGAGAGGGAATGACCTGGCTGCCGCTGGCACGTCTGGGAGTGTGTGGTGAGGCTGGTTCCAGGATTGTGCAAGCCGGAAACTGGAGCCGGTTATTACTGTCAGGTGACCGTTGTTGGGGCGACACTGCCGGGACAACCAGCCCATAGGGAGGATGGAGTCCCTTCTGCAGCCTTCCTGTCTCCCTCCTGCAACTCTGTCGACGGAGCCTAAAGGGCCAAGGACAGATGTGCTTTGCATAGCGTCAGTGCCAGCATCACGCAGCACGGAGAGGAAATTGGCACTGAGAGCTGAATAAGCAGCATGGACGGTTTGCTCTATGAGTGGGAGCAATCCTTGAACTTATCTGGGAGACATTTCAGGACAGGCAAGCGTTTAGGCAACAGGATTTGTTTTTGAAAATTAGCAGTTTGTTGGCCCTTGTGTTAGCAACTCTTGTGTGTAAGTTGGTATCTTCTGAGTTAAGTTCTTATTACACATGAGCGATATCCAAGCCTTGGGCTCCAAGTGTTTCTGTGAGAAATTAATCTTAGACATAGATCAAAGCATCAGGGTTTCCCCAGGCTTTTTTACATTTCTTCATTTAGGTTGTAAGTGTTCTTAAAACTGACTGAAGAGTAGGTTTGGGGGAGTGGTTGCAGCAGGCTCAAAGCCCGTTGGTGGTTTATGTGTAGAGCAAACGGGATGTCGAGTTAGGGAGCCCTGGGTTCAAGTCAGCTAGTGGTCAGCTGCAGTTTTCTCATCAGAAAAAACCCATTAATACCACTTACCTCTCATAGTTGTTAAAAAGCTGAATTAATTCATGTTTAATACATATAGTACCTGTAATTCCCCAGGCAACCACTGAGAAATAACCCAAAAATATATAGTAAAAGAAATGACAAGGCATTTAAAATGGCACACTAGATAGCTACTTAACCCAAAATGGAGGAATTGAAGAACAAAAGATACGACACAGAGAAAATAAATAGCAAAATGGCAGAAGTCCTTCCTTATCGGTAATTACATTAAATATAAAGGATTAACTTCTAGTTAAAAAGCAGAAATCAGCAGAATGGATTAAAAATCCATGGTCCAACTACCTGTTGTGTACAAGAGACTCACTTCAGTTTCAAAGATACAAATAGGTTGAAATTAAAGGAGCAGAAAAAGATATTCCATGCAAACAATAACCAAAAGAGGTCTGGGTTAGCTGTGCTAATATCAGACAGAATTACTTAAAGGTAAAAATTGCTACAGAGACAAAGAAGGACATTACATAATGATACAGGGGTCAGTCCATGAAGAAGGTGCTGGAACAGGGTTAAATGAAGGCATATCCCCGCTGCTGTCCCCCTCTCACACACACACTTGCCCGCCCATAAACCCAGTTTACTTTGGGTGCTCCTTTCGTATGATAACTCAGTACATGGACGCGGTTCCTTTCATAGTGCAGGAAGCCTTTTTGAAATCCTAGGCTAAAGGTTTGCTTTCACTGGATGTTGAATTTCTCCCTGCCACGTAGGTACGAAGATGCCCTAGTCCTCTTGCTCACGGAGGTGTTGAATCGAATCCAGTTCAGATACAACCAGGCCCAGCTGGAGGAATTAGACGACGAGACCCTGGATGATGATGTGAGCAACACCCCCTAACAGGCCCTCAGTCCTGGTCATGTTGCAGTGTGCGTCGGAGTGGGGGCTTGGGACCTGTCAGCCTCTGCTCCGGAGACTATTTTTAAGCCAGAGTAGCCTTAATGGTTTGAGTTGTTCATTTGAAATTTATATCCTGCCAGTCTCTTTGGGTTTATTAACTGTAAACAAAGTTTTACAGGCATTTTTACCAATATGGACTTGAGGTGTAAGTACATGTGTACAGTGAAAAGTGGTTTAATAAGAACGCCATGTCCCTCTGTCTGGCACCCATACCTCCACTTCCCACTCTGGGCAGCAAGTAAAAGTTGGATGCTAGTGGAAATACTTAAAGCGATAGTAAAGTGATAAAGCCAGAATGAAAGGAAATTTCCTTTGAGTACACTTTATAAACTGATATGTCTTAAAATAAATTTTGAATTTATTGATGCTGATGTGCCCACATTGGTAAGGAAAATGTCTATAAGGACACAGTGCCAGTGTTCTCTTTTACTCTGTTTCTTTAAATTGACTTTAGAGAGAGAGAGGAAGGGAGAAAGAAACCTGGGTGTATCAGGATGACGCTTTAACCAACTGAGCTACCCAGCCAGGGCCCCAGTATTGTTTGTTCTTAACCACCATGTACTTCAAAATTTTTAAGTCGCTGATGTGGCTTAAGAATATGCCACAGTGACTGTGGCATAATCAAGACATTGAGGGTAACCATGTTTGGGTCAGAAAGAACCCTGTACTTGGAACTAGATAGCCTGGATTTGAATCTCTGCGGCCTTGGGCATAAAGGAGATAGAGGTCTGGGCATTAACTTTCTCTGAGCCTTAGTTTTCTCATCTCCCAAAACAAGGGTGGTGTGTTGATAGTTACATGAGGGTAACACATGGGGACAACTGGCTACATGCCTGGTGTGTGCTAGCTGCTTGGTGAACTTTAGTGTCACTTCTTGTTAACTGTGTGATTTAGGCCAGCCCTTCTTATATATTGTCACGTGGGTAAGAATTCACTAACACGGGTGTTAAACGGATTGGATTTAGGTGGTTTGGGTGGGAGCCACAGCATTTGCATTTCCAACAAGTCCCCAAGAGGTGCTGATGCTGCCTGTCTGCAGACCATTCTTTAAGCAGCACTGATTTGGTCAGTTACAGAACATGGCACTGGATGGTCTTGGAAGGCACGAGTGACCGGTTCCTATAGCTGCGATGACAGAAGGGGGAGCTGGAGCCTTTCCCAAGCACTTTTCTGTCTATGTTTCTATGACTGTTGGGGGGAAAGTAGGTCATTCTGTATGGATCATCTGTTTTCTTATGAAAAAGCTTTTAATGACATTAATTTATTGGATTTAAAAATATATATTTAGCTTGGCCTTTTTAAAGTTCCAATTAACCTGGTTCCCTCATTTTCCATTTCTTCAAACTGGTATGTCAAAGAGTGGACTTGAGGCTGAGGACAGATTGGCAGGGAGAATGATGAGACTACCTTGTTTGGAGAGCTGACCCTTCTGTGTTTTCCCTGCAGCAGCAGACAGAGTGGCAGCGGTACTTACGCCAGAGCCTGGAGGTAGTGGCCAAAGTGATGGAGCTCCTTCCCACACACGCCTTCTCAACACTGGTAACTCACCATTTGGAGGGGAATGAAGAGCCTGATGATTTCTCTGCCCACGTAGTATGAGTAGCAAGGCTTTTTTGCTCTCCCGTATTATAAAATATAGATATTCTAAACAGAATTATTACTGTAACTAGTCCTCAAATTGATCAAATATTAATATTTTCCCAAAATATTTTAGATTCACCGTTTGGAATTCCTGTTTTTCTTTTGTGATCTCTTGTATATAATAGAACTTTACTAATGCCTTCATCAGTAGCTCAAAAGTGGCCAGGCCAAATAGAAGATTTATTTATATGAATTACATTGCTGAAAAGCTAGCCATTGTAAAGCTTACTCTTGGCAAATTGCTGGCACTCTCTGCCTGTATTTACGTGCTAGAATCTTTAGTCATAGGACTGATTTCATTGACTAAGTAGTACTTGTTTTTTGAGGAGATTTCATTAAGCTTATCTCTTCTTCAAAGGCAAGATAATTTACTGGAGTCAGCTTTGCATGGCACAGCCCAGCTGTATTTTGTGTTCTCTTAAGGAGTGTGCCATTTTATCATTTGCTGTTCCTTTAAAGTTTTGTCTTTATCTTAATGGGGAATTACCAGGTTAGAAAAGAAAGATGCAGCCCCGCTTATGAGGGTCCTGTCTGTTAAATAAGTAAGGGAGAGTGAGTTCCAAATAGTTCGGCCTGTCTTTTCACTTTGCCATACGCTGTAACAAAGGCACACCTGTGTTTCTCTCGAGGCTAGGGTTTGCCTTGGATTTGAAAAGAGAGAGCCCTGTTTCAGAACTCTAAAAGGATCAGGTCATTTTGGGGCTTGATGTCCTCTTCTAGGAACATAATAATCATACCAAGCATCTATTGCTTTGTTTAAAAAAGTATCAAACTGATATTATTTTCTTTTTTAGTCCAAATATTGATTGGTGGTTTCAGTTGTGAAATTTTTGGGGGCAGGGATACTGAAGGAAGCCATCTTTGCTTAGTGGCACATAAAGGTTCCCAGAGAAAAGTTTTTATCTCCCCCTCCCCCCATAGGTACTTACACTGTTTTAATGGTAAAATGCTGTTAAAACTCAAATATGTGGTGTTTTTTTTCATCATTGTTTCTTTGTTTTCAGTTCCCAGTTCTTCAGGACAATTTAGACGTTTATCTGGGGTTACAGCAGTTTATAGTTACTTCGGGGTCAGGTAAACTGGTTTTTATTTTCTAATTTAACCAATGTTAAAAAAAATGGACTAATATTTCATTACTGTGTCCTTTGCTGTTAGAACATGGTTTCTCCACTGCCACCTCCCTGCTGCTCTGTCTTCCCCCACGTCTAAACAGGAGGAAATCATGATGCGAAGGAGTGTGGGGGAGGTGAAAGATGAGGCTATGACAGTATATTCCAGAGAGGTGTTTCAGTGTGGAGGGAGAGGGGATAAATTGGAACAAAAGGTAGAGCTTTTTAAAAACCCTAGCATTAAGAATGCCTTTATGTCCTTTAGTTAGTTAGTTAGTTGGTTAATTAGTTCATGTCTTTGATTGACCCAAATACAATGACTTGTCTTTTGGTTTGTTGAGGCAATAGGTCAGACAGCATTTGGCACAATACTGTCTGTCAAAATGGCCACAAAATCTCCGGTACCACATTCATCTGAAGGGCACTCCTGACGAAGGTGATGGGTTTTGCCTTTCACATCCACTTTGTAGTATTTCAGGACAGCCAGCTTAACCTTTCACTTACGCTTATCCTTCACTTATGCTTACACCACTCTGGCGGGTAGTGTAAGACTTCCTCCTTTTCTTAGCACCACCACGAAGTCTCAGCACGAGATGAAGAGTGGGCTCCTTTTGAGTGTTGCAGTCAGACACAGCGCGCCCGTCTGCCAGTGGCTGGCCAGCAGAGATCAGTTGATCAGGGGGAATTCCTTCCTTGTCCCAGGTCTTGGCCTTTACATTTTTCTGTTGTATCCGAGGGTGCAACCTTGAGAGTGATGGTCTTCCCCGTAAGGCAGGGGTGTCAAACTCATTTTCATTGGGGGCCACATCATCCTTGTGGTTGCCTTCAGAGGGCCGAATGAAATTTCAACTCCTAATAGTTAAGGAGTAAGTTACATTTATACAGTCCTAAAATTACATTCAGTGCTTTGAAGGCAACTGTGAGGCTGATGTGGCCCCTGGTGAAAATGAGTTTGATACCCTTGCCATAAGGGTTGTCACAAAAATCTGCATCTTGGCAGCAATTTCACCACAGATGGCAGATCAGAAAGGAAGTTTATGTCCTTTAAACTATCAAGGGTGCTAGGAAAAAACAACCTTGGACTTTGCTGTGATGTGCTCGCTCTTCTTTGGTTTTTAGAATCCAGTAGAACATAAGAGCAACTCCAAGCAAGCAAAGGCAAGGTGGAGCATGATAGCTAGCAAACGTTACCTTTCCTATTGGGCGTGGCCTAAGGGAGCCTCTGGTCAAATCCAGTTGGAAAGGCTCTGGGCTGCCATGTACAGGTTTCACCTGCTAGGGGTTTAGGGTTTTTTGTTGTTGTTGTTGTTATTGTCTTAAGAGTAATAATAATAACATCCATTTGTGGAACACTCATTACATACCAGGCATTATATTACTTGCTTGTTATCTTAATTTAATTCTCTCATGCCCTCTGAGATATAAAGCATTAATGTTAGTAACCCCTGTTGTACAAAGAAGGAAATTGATGTTCAGAGATGTTAATTTATGGAAAGTCACATAGCTTATTAGTGCTATTCCCCAGATAGTATAATGGGAAATTATAAAAAGTTGAATTAACTACAATCTGGCATTCATTATATCAACTAAAAACAGCAGATACTTAATATTGTACTTGCAAATACACCTGTGCCCCCCACCCTCCCATCTTCTATAGACATTTTACAGGTTTTCCTTACAGGAGTTGTCCCTGGCCCCAGCCTGTGGCCCCTCTGTTCTGTAACTGCTGTGTTGGCCTGGCACAGAGCTGCCCAAGGTGCAGCCCAGCTTCAGGATGAACTTGTTATTCATGGCAGAGCTTCCCTGGGAAGCTTTTTATGAGACTACCCTTATCGGTGGCCATGACAGCTTGTTTTCATGGCTATATTAGCTTCTAAATAATTCACTGGTCCCCAGGAGGTTGATAGAACTTGGCACGTTCCAAGTATAGGCCCTGGTTTTATAGATAGGATGAGGGCAGCTTATACAGAACTTTTAAAAAGACCACTTTTCAAAGCAAACATGCCTATAAAATATGCTGTTAATATTAATGAAAATTGAGACTTCCGGCCAAGATGGAGGTGTAGGTAGACACACTGTGCCTCCTTGCACAACCAAAATTAAGGACAACAAATTTTTAGAAACAAAAAAACAACCAGATCTGACAAAATTGAACTGTACAGAAGTCCGACAACCATTTATCCAGACTGGTAAGAGAGGCAGAGTCGGCGGCTGGCAGAGAGGGGTCGTGGCAGGAAAAAGCTGTGGCTGGCGGATCCGGGCCTGCAGGTGGCAGCTGGCAGACCCAGTGAGGCGCGCAAGGCGGCTGGCTGACTGCGGTCACACATTCGCCCGCAGATAAACCAGGCAAAACTGGTGAGCGAGACAGACCACGCAACCCAGGGCCCCAGCACTGGGAAATAAAGCCTCAAAACACTGATTGAAAACACCTGTTGGGGTTGAGGTGCCAGGGAGAGACTCCCAGCCTCACAGGAGAGTTTGTTGGAGAGACCCACAGGGTCCTAGAATGTACACAAGCCCACCTACCTGAGAACCAGCACCAGAAGGGCCCAATTTGCTTGTGGGAAGGGGTGGAAGGAACTGAACTCTGAGAGAGAGTGGAGCAAGTGCCATTGTTCCCTCTCAGACCCTTCCCCCACATATAGTGTCACAACCCAGGGACTGGATTGCCCCGCCCTGGTGAACACCTAAGGCTCCATCCCTCACATGTAACAGGCATGACCACCACCACCCTGCAAAAGAGAAATGGCCCAAGTGGAAGGAAAAAAGCCCCAGAGCAAATACATCTAAGCAACCAAGAGATAGCCAATCTGTCAGATGCACAGTTCAAAGCACTGGTGATCAGGATGCTCACAGAATTGGTTGATTTTGGTTGCAAATGAGATGAACAAATGAAGGCTACACTAAGTGAAATGAAGGAAAATGCACAGGGAACCAATAGAGATGGGAGGAAAACTGGGACTCAAATCAATGGAGTGGACCAGAAGAAAGAAACAACCAACCAAACAGAAAAGAATGAAGAAACAAGAGTTCAAAAAAATGAGGAGAGGCTTAGGAACCTCCAGGACGTCTGTAAACGTTCCAACATCCGAATTATAGGGGTACCAGAAGGGGAAGAGGAAGAGCAACAAGTGGAAAAGTTATCTGAACAAATAATGAAGAACTTCCCCCAATCTGGCAAAGGAAATAGACTTCCAGGAAGTAAGCTCAGAGCGTCCCAAAGAAGTTGGATCCAAGGAGGAACACACCAAGGCACATCATAATTATATTACCCAAGATTCAAATGAAGGAGAGAATTCTAGAAGCAGCAAGGGATAAGGGGACAGTCACCTCCAAAGGAGTTCCCATCAGACTGTCAGCTGATTTCTCCAAAGAGACCTTCCAGGCAAGAAGGGGCTGGAAAGAAGTATTCGAAGTCTTGAAAGGCAAGGACCTACATCCAAGATTGCTCTATCCAGCAAAGCTGTCATTTAGAATGGAAGGGAAGATAAAGTGCTTCTCAGATAAGGTCAAGTTCAAGGAGTTGATCATCACCAATCCCTTATTCTATGAAATGTTAAAGGGACTTATCTAGGAAAAAGAAGATAAAAAATATGAACAGTAAAATAACAGCAAACTCACAGCTATTAAGAACCACACCTAAAACAAAAGCAAACTAAGCGAACAGCTAGAACAGGAACAGAACCAGAGAAATGGAGATCACATGGAGGGTTAGCAACAGGGGGAGAGAGGGGGAAAAGGTACAGAGAATAAGTAGCATAGACAGTGGGTAGAAAATAGACAGGGGGAGGGCAAGAATAGTGTGGGAAATGTAGAAGCTAAAGAACTTACGACACATGGACGTGAACTAAATGGGAATGGGGGGAGGGCGTGTGTAGGGTGGAAGGGAATGAAGAGGGGGAAATAGGACAACTGTAATAGCATAATCAATAAAATATATTAAAAAATATTAATGAAAATTATTTGACTACATATGCTACAGATTTTTCCATAGTCCTCTTTTTTTTTTTTTAAACTGTGCCCTGGTGGTCTCTCCTAGAATGTATTCAATGCCCTAAAGACATTATTCTTTTTTTTTTTATTTTATTTATTTATTTTTGTTTTTACTTTTTTTTTTTTTTTTTTTAAGGCATTATTCTTGATCTTAAAAAAACTGGATCGTGTATTCCCTCTCACTCAGAAATTGATCCCTGGGTTTCCTTTTTAGTTTTGTAGCCCACATTACATTACATCGAGTTTGTTTTCTGGTGAAAGTCTGTAGTGATTCTTAAATTGTTTTTCTGAGACACAGCTGATAACTGAGAGCTTCTTATCCAGTGATGATGTGATTTATTTTTCTCTAAATAAAATGTCATATACTTGCTCTCATCGAAGCCCATTTACTGGCCGATTTCGCAGTGCATTTGCTCTTCCGGATCATTTATATATTTCATCCCAGCCTGATCCATGGTGCATAATCCAATGACAGAACCTCTTAGGCCAGAGAAATACTTAGTTTATTATTTTAAAATGAGCTCTTTTATCCATGACGAAGCATTCCCCCATTCCCAGGCAGCTCAAAAGCCAAGTTTCCGATGCAAGGCTATTAAAAAGTGGAACTCTGAGTACATTCTGTCTCTCGTTCCCATGGACATTCACCCTCTCAAATAACCTCCATGCTATATTAGTCAGCCTTATTGCCTCGTAACAGAAACTGTGTTGTGCTTTCTTTGAGGAGTATGGCCCACTTCTGTTATTCACATTTCTCTAGCCAGCCTTTAATTCTGGAGGTCTCCTCTGGAGTGTGTGTGGATGAGTCTCACACATACTTTGCTACTGGTCTTCCTGTTGCTTCCACTTCCTCAGTAAGATCCACAGCAGAGCGCGGTGCTGCTGCATGCCAGTTGCTCTGTGCTCTCACCCCCGAGGTGCCTCATGCTCACTGTCTGTCTTTCCCATCAGGTGTGTTTTGAGAAATCCTCTCATTGGTGATTGTGCTTCTGGTACTGCATTTGTGTTCTTACATGGCCCTAAAGTATCCCTTTTGTATGTAGGTGGTTATGCCATTGCTCACTGAGCTCTTCCTCCGTTGGGGCAGTGGTTCTGCTCTAAGTAACCCCGTTAACTTTTCTATTTAGTCATGTAGACTTTCCTGCCTAAGAGATTGCTTCATCTACAATATATACGATTTTTGGAGTTCTTTGTTCTGCTGGGGACCATTTATGATTTGTTCTCTTAGGGCAGGTTACTGCAAGTGCTGATTTTCATAGCTTTGCCTCAAAAAGAGAAGACTGAATTACATTAATATTAATATGTTTTTACCCAAGGCAGTGGTTTCCAGGGAGCTGTTCTTTGGATGTGGCTTAGAGTGCATCTGGATAGCTTCAGGAGGGCTTGTTTTGTGGCTGTGATGTTTTCTCTCTCTCAAACCTATATGTGGCAGTACTCTCTTCTAAAGGTTCCCCTTTCAGGTGTTCTGTGCTACTGGGGAGAGATCTAGCCTTAGCCAAATAGAAGAAAATGTGGGTGGATCTGAACAGCTTTTCACAGTGGGAATGCTAGCCTCCCTCCTCAAGCCGAGGTGGTGCCTTGTGCAGTTTGGTGGTGGTGGTGGTGGTGGTGGTGGTGGTGGTGGTGGTATGGGGTTTCTAGGCAAGGAGAGGAGGTGGGGGGCACCTGGGTTAGTGGTGCTTAATGCCCGTGTTTGTCTGCTCTGCAGGCAGAGCAGGAAAGAACCAGCTGCAGCTGCGATTAACATGCACCTTGGATGGCATATATGTGTTAAGTTGAATTATATGGAATTGCAGTTTTGTTATGCCAGACATGTTCAAATACCAGCAATTTCATCTGGTTCAAACGAATGGTTTAATAAAACACACACCCAGCAGTTCTGGGCTAGTTTTCTTTGTAGGTGCTGCTCTTCTTTGGACAAATTAGGGCAGGTTTGGAGGGGAACGTCCAGGATGGCAAGGGTTCTCAGAAGGAGGGTAACATGGGTAATAATGAAAGGGATACCCAGAGATGTATTTCAGTCAGCAGATTTGCAAGAATGTCACCCCTGTCTTCACATCTGTCCAAGATTGCCGCGTGTCATCAGGGTTAGGCTTGTTGTATATTCTGCCCTTCAGGAGAGGAACAAGGGGTAATAAGGAGGAATTTATAGGGAGACAGATTTCCTGTGTTGTTGACCAAGCTGTTCAGAGATGGAAGGCTCCCTTGAAGAGGCATCAGATTCTCTGGCATCCATTTGAGGTGTCCAGGAAGAGGCTGAAGGGCAGGGGGAAGGGCATGCATCAGGTGTAGACGCGGTGGCAGAGGGGCAGGCCTGGGCAGGACAGCTTTTAAGCTGCCTAATGACTGTTAGGGACTGTACTCAAATGGAAACTTGATTTAGGGTACTGTTTTGATTTTTAAAAGAGAAACAGTAGTTCCCTCCATGCTTAGAATGTTTAGGAACCCAGTTCTTGGGTATACCTAAGGGTACCTGGTTCTAGGTGTTAAGTATAACCAATAAGTTCAAAACTCTAGCGATCAGGGTAGAGCCGCGCGGAAGATGAAGACGGGTGCGCCCGTGGCGTGTGAGGTGCTGCTGAAACTGGTTCAGAACCCGCCCGCATGGCTCTTCGAAAGTTGAGCTGGCTTCCTCTCTTTGGGCCCCTACCACTACCACCACTTCCAGTTTCCCAGGTGTATTTTTCGTGAGGGTTTATTTCCCATAGAGCCCTAAGGCTTGGCTGGCGTGCAGAGGAACCACGGATTTTAGAAATTTACCCTGGGAGTTGGTTACCTAGTTGTAACTCTGAAAATCTGAACATTTAGAAGGCGCATAATTGTGCTCCTTTTGTCACCCTGTGGAGATGCGGAGAGGGGCAGTGTTCCCTTTCATGTGACCCAGCGTGACCAGAGGTATCTCTTGGTTCTGTGTGTTCTGTGGGCTCATCGGGCTGGCAGCCTGGGATGGTCCTCCTCTTGCTCTGATTGTGGATCTGGCTCACTCTTCTGGACACCAACTTTGGCGGCCTCACGGGACTCCCTCTGGGCTGACAGTCCTGTCTTCTGCACTGAGGCACATGTGGAGCGTAGGAGGGAGGAACATGCAACGGGGGCATAGTCAGAGCCAGCCTTTGTCACTGGCTCTCTCCTTGTAAGGTCCTTCCTTGAGCTGCCCTTTCCTTTCGTTCTTCTGTTCCTTGGGATGTGACCCACCGTAACAATGCCTGGCCAAAGCAGCCGCTTTTCCAGTCTTCTGTCATCTCTGGAGGCCGTCAAAGGCTCTGTTCCCAGACTCATCACTTGCAAGTCAGTATAGGATCTTGAGGTATCAAACTTGCTACTTTATCCACCACCTTTCCCATAGGTATTCAGCCTTGCTGGCTTGCTCTTCTTAGGTATTGCTTGTCTGTATTCACCTTTTAATACTAAAGTGAATATTCCCAAGGACACTGTGAGGGAATTAATTAAGCTCCTGAGACTCCTCCTTCTGCTCTATCTAGTTTTCTCTCTGTTCCGTTGTATTAAAGTCATTTATACATTTGTGGTCATGTGTGTTGTATCAGACACTGTGTGGGTGTGACCCCTTACAATGAAGGACTTGATAGTCAGTGAGGAGACCTGTAAATCATTAATTTATGTCCGTCTATGCACGAGGTGCCCTGGAAGAATGCAGGAAGGGGTGGTGTGGGGAAGGCATGGGTTCTCTGTCTGGAGGAGGGTAGGAAGGCCTCCCAGAAGACGTAATGCTTACGTGGGTCTGTAGGGTATATGAGTGTGCAAGGCATATGAGTGTGCAAGGCATATAAGTGTGCAAGGCAGGGGCTGCAGTGAGCAGAGGATGAAATGGGCAGTCCGGGCAGAGACACCAAGGTGTCTGGAGGATTATCAGTGGGTCCAGATGATAAAATGAATGGTAGGAGGAGGTGCGGTCATGGGAGACCTGGAGTTGAAGTTGACAGTTCACGCCCTCCCCCTTTAGCTGGAGAGAGCCCCAGGAGGGTTGATGCCTTGCCTTAGAAGAGCTGTGTGCTTAGATCAGGGTTCTAGGAAGATGCTTGTGGAGTGCCCCGAGAGGAGGATTGGTGATAAGCACTTTGAGGCTCTTGCCTCCTAACAGAGTAAAAACCTGCAGTGGCAGTGGAGGGAACAGGCTTGAAAAGTCTGGGGAGTGGTGGGATTGCAGGTGCCATGTGGGCAGTGATCTGTTACTGCCCCCGCCCCCAGCTGGGTGAGGGAGGGCTTATCAGACTTAGAGCTCTCTCCTTCGGCTTATGGACCCTTGTGGGTACAGGGGCCCAAGGGGCAAAGGAGGTTGCTGAATTGAGGATGTTTTTGTCCTTCATCTCTGCATCCTCCTTGCTTAGCCTAAAGAAATTACGTTGAGAAGTAAGAGTTTTGGGCTTTAGAAAATCAATAGCTTTGTTTTCCACAATTACTACCAACTTTGAAAATGGTTTAGAGTTTACAAGGTTTTTAAAATGCATTCTTAGTCCTTGTAATAGTCAGATAATAGCTTTTTTTTTTTTTTTTTTTCCATCTTGAAGATGAGGAAACAGACTTAGAGGGGCTTGCTGAGGCACAGAGCTAGCAGGTGGCAGGGAATCTGTGTCTTCTGAATCCCGGGCCTATGCTCTGTTTCATGTTGTGCGCCTACAACCATTCTGGGGTTCAGTGCTGCGTGCACCCTGTTCTTTGGGCAGGGATGAATCCTACCTCTCAGCCCATGGAGACGTCGTTCTGTGGCAGGGCCATGTGCCGAAGGCAGGCAGGTTTGGGGTTGATTGCACTGAGCTTAGGTCACCGGCTCTGCTCTGGAAATATGACCTGTATTGGGCAAGTCACTGGACCTACCTGGGGATTTTTTTTGTATGTAAAATTGGTGGTGTCAGTCCTTTACAGGGTCAAGAGGAATCAGATAGGTGCTTGGTCCGTAACAGCACACTCCAGGCCGTGTGTCCCTCTTCCTCTGCTGTCCATCTCTCCCTCTGGCTCTGGAGTGCGTGGGAGTAAGGTGTTAGGTGGAGACTGTGCCCACTTTCCCTGCTTGGTCCGGGGAAGCAGCCTGTGGGTTGCTGTGTTTCAAGGATTAGTTTTGCTAAATGTAGATTGCCTGGATGAGCTGTTATTTATCGTTGTAACCAAAGTGTGTTCTTCCTGTGAAAAACTGTCTGAGGTGTTTTGTTCCAGGACACAGGTTGAACATCACAGCAGAGAATGACTGCCGGCGATTGCACTGTTCCCTGAGAGACTTGAGCTCCCTGCTGCAGGCCGTGGGCCGGTTGGCTGAGTACTTTATCGGAGACGTGTTTGCTGCGCGATTCAGCGATGCACTCACAGTCGTGGAGAGGTAGGCTGGCACTTACAGCATGGAGCCATTTCCTCTTCAGAGCTCATTTGTACCTAGTGTGAGGGGCAGCATATGGCCGGCTAGCTCCTGCTCTGGCGCTAGGTAAACCAAGGCTCTGCGCGTATACGGTGAATGTGGAGCACTTACTTGACCTCTCTGAACTTCAAATTCCTCATCTGTAAAACGGAGTCGACAGTATCTTTAGGTTTATTGGGAGAATTGAACAAGATAAGGCACTTAGCACCAGGCCTACCATGTAGCAGACAATGAATATAGTCTGTCATTTCATTGAAGATCTTGTAATAGATCTAAAGACAGGATTCACCTCAGAAGAAACCAGGTGAGATCAATCTTCATGTCTTTCCTCATAGAATACAGAGGCAGTAGAACTCCCTAGGAATTAACAAAAGGTGGGCAGTAGTCACTATCCAAGCAGGCTGCCAGCTCTCAGAAGTGGAATTTTCCTCAGTCATGTTACAGTAGGACTGTTTTTTCTAGTCCTGTTAAGGTCCTAAGGAGTTAAACCAGGGTAGCCTCCAAGCCTGACTTAAGAGGTGGGTCCCAACCTCCTCACCACCAAGCTCCTTTCTTTACTTCTCCTTAGGTCCTCAACCGTGTTTGTTGAGAACCATTTTATACTACCTGGTCCTCTCCTCCTCCCCACCTCCCCACTTACAAACTCCTACACTTAAAAAGTCGTACCCTTAAAATGTGACAGGTGGTTCTGGTTGTTTTGCGGTAACTGGTGAGTTGAGTAGATCAAAGCTGGGTAGGAGTGGGTCCGGCCCAAAGTCCAGACACCTGAGGCTTTACTCGCCCGGTAGCCACATCATTGGAAACACCCTGAGCGGGAAATCAAGCCCACACTACGTTACTTGCATACCAGATTTTATTTCACTGTTACTCTTACCTTAAAAGCAGAGATAAGTAAGAATTTTAAATAAATCTTTAAAAGCCAGATTAATAGTAACAATAAAAGCAGCATACAGTAGGAAATTTTCAGAAGTGGTTTTTCACATTTTATTTCTTTCTGTACTTTGAGGGACAGGTGTTATCACTTTCTCAGTGACTGAAGTGTGGCCCAGAGAGGGTGAGTGACTTACTTCACATCATGCAGTTCATGAGAGGGAGCACATGGACTTCAACTAGTTTCCTGAGTCCAAAAACTGTCCTCTTTCTACACCACAGAGCTTCTACTTCTAGAATCCTCTTTCTTCTTCTTGCATTAGGCCCATTTCTAGCGATAGTATGAATAGAACATGTCTTACTGTCTGAAATCCATATTTTTAAAATTTATACTTGAGCAGTAATACACATCAGTCATCTCAACTTCATAGTGAGGTGATCGGTCACAGATCCTGAATGGTTATTTTAGCGGTCCTCTCATATGTATCTTTCTGCGCTGATTAGGTTTGTAAGCTCAGTACTAAAGATACTCAGCTATTTTTTCTTCAGTTTAAAATGAAGTGTGAGAGGAGGCTCCTTGTTATGCCTACATGATCTTAATAGCCAGTGTGATTAGTAGCAGTGTTTCAACTTGTAGGTTACAGAAAACAAACCTAATAATAAAACTGCTAAACACAGAAATATTAAGACACATTTAGAAGTCCATTTTTAGTGATGAACATCATTAAAGAACGTTGTGTGATTTAAAAACAGAACGTAAAGTCAAATACTACATAATTCCACCTATACGAGGTATTTAGAGCAGTAAAACCCATAGAGACGGAAAAAGAATGATGGTAGCCAGGGGCTGGGGGCAGGGAGTAGGGAGAGTTAGTATTTAGTGGGTAGAATATCAGTTTGGGAATACGAAACAAGTTCTGGAGATGGACACTGGTAATGACTGCCCGGTGTAAATGTGTAGAATGCCTGCGAGCTGCACTTGCCGTGTGAATGTAAAGAAGGTAGAACCACATTAGGTACCAGGTACACATTGGTGTATTGCTTACTGATAGTGACTGCTATGATTTCCAGTGATCCCAACCTCTACCCGCTTCCTAGAATGCAGCTGGCAACCATCGGCTCTTCTACCCTCATTTTCTTGACTGACTGGAAATGCCCTTTTCTGTCTACTTCCCAGCCCTAAATAATTTGTGACTCAAACTTAGGGTTTTCTAATAAAGTCCTATTTTTTCCCTCGTGTCAGAGAGGAACATTTTTCAGAGTATGGTCCACATGGATTAGAGCCTCAGATGCTTTTCAGAGATGGGTATTTCCGGAGACGATCTCACAGCTGCATAGTTGGTCTGTGGCGTAGCACCAGGAAGTGCGCATTTGTAACACGTTCCCCAGTTGATTCTTAGGCTGAGCAAAGTATGAGAACCTTTGCACCACTAAATTGGGGCCGGGGGTGGGGGCAAGCACATGCTGTCTTCCCTGGCGTGTGTCTCAGTTTTCTTACAGAGTAGGCACAGAGGGGACTTAGGCAGGTCTCCACGGTTTTTTCCCCTCAACTCATAAAGAAATGTTTGTCTCTAATGAAAGAGGCATATCCCATTTCCCAATAGAGCTTGCTGTTACTTACTGTGTTTAATGCTCGTTTGTGTACAAGGAGCCCTTGGGTAACAGTGGGTTCAGCAGTTTGTTCCTGAAATAATTGTGCTCGAAATTAAAGATACCTCAGTTTAATTCTAGACATTTTTGTCCCCTCCACCTCAATATTCTATCATGAACATTTTCCAAGAAGTCGAAAAATTATACAGGTAATACATATAAAACCATTATTCGACAGTGCTGTATTTTCTTTGAAACATTTACTTTTTTCTCCCAAATTTTATTGAAGAACACATAACAAAAAATTTCATTGTAATCATTTTTATTGTTTGTAGCATATTATAGTATATTCTCTGTGTTGGATATTTATATTTTCAATTTTTTTTGATACTATATGTAATGGTTTAGTTAGTATCTTTGTATATAAGTCTTTGTACACATGTCAGATTGTGTCTTTGGGATAAGATTGAAGGTCTGGTCTCTGTTCTTGGGACCTTTGTTGGTACCTTCTCTATTTTGTCTTACTTTAGTCCATAACTGAATGTTTTTTCTTGCCTGCTTCTTTGCCAACAGGTTAGTCAAAGTCACTCTGTATGGATCTCAGATAAAATTATACAACATTGAAACTGCTGTGCCATCAGTGTTGAAACCTGATCTCATTGATGTGTAAGTATAGTTACATGTTTGTGTGTTCTCAAGAAAGACCTGTCCTCCAGCTCCAAATAATTTTATAGATAAAAAGGCACAGTAGTGGCTGCCATGAAGAGTAAAACTCCCACCACCAAACGTAGAAAAAGGGGAAGATTGTTTGACTGTATACATGGGGGCAGGGTGGCTGGAGTAGGTGGAACTCATCAGGCCGACGGGAGCTGAGAGGGTACACGGGGTAGGTATTTCAGGAGAACAGTACAAGCCAAGACAGTTGCAGAGTCACTCAGTCAGGAAGGTGGTGCGCAGTTCGTGTGGTAGAAGGTGGGGCTGATAGGTGTGATGGGACTTACATGGAAACACCTTGAGGGCCGTGAATCTTGTCCTGTAGAACAGAGGCTGAAACTCCAGTGTACAGAAGAATTCCATGGGGAACACATTCTCTCAGAGGTTCTGATGATAGAGGGTGCTTTGAGGCTCTGGTATTTGTGTGTTAAAGAGGAGCCTCAGGTGATTTTTGAAGCAGGACATCCAGGGACCACATTTAGGGAAACTTTATAGACAGTGGGAAGCCATTAGGAAAGTGACACACAGAAGTGATAGAGCAGTGATTTTCAACCTTTTCAATCTCATGGAGCACATAAACTAATTACTAAAATTTTGTTGATCACACTGGACAGCTACTGTTATGTTGGTTGTCATTTTTTTAATTTGACAGTCTAGGAAAGAGAGGTCAGTGCCTCTGCCTAAATAGTCAGATACTGCATGTTTTAAATTCTTGCAGCACACCAGTTGAAAATCACTGGGATAGAGGAATGGGGACCAGAGATGGGACCATAACCCAGCGATCACCCTGCCTAGGAGGCTTGCCCTAGACTAGAGCAGGGGCTGGCAAATGATGTCCTGTGCTAAATCCGGCCCACTGCCAGCTTTTGTAAAAAAAGTTTTATTGGAACACAGCCATGCCCAGTCATTTACATTTTATCTATGGCTGCTTTTAGCACTACAGTGGCAGAGCTGAATAGTTGTGACAGGATATGTTACCTGCAAAGCCTAAAATATTTATATTGGTTTTTACGGAAAACATTTGCTGACCCCTGTTCTAGAACATTCTTGAGCTGCAAATTAGATAAATGATAGAGACTTTTTTTACTACGATAGTTTACATTTTAAAAATATTGAGAATTCAAATTGAGAATTCAAAGAAAGCCGTGAAGCTTCTCCCGAGAAAAATGGTAATTTGCTCATAAACACAATACCTTACCTACAATTTCAGGAAGTTGTAGAGCCCCTCCCTTTAGCCTTAAAGAGCTCTATAAATTTGATAGATTAACTGAGATTCTTAGACTCTAAAGGCAGACTTTGATGTCCTTCCTCCTTTTGGTACTCAGAACTTAAAGGGATCGATGGATTCTAAATAGAAAATACAAAATAACTTCCTGGTCACTGTGAATTTTAGACTCTCAGTACCTGTATTTGTTTACTTTAAATATCTTTTCTTAGCTAACCTCTTACTTTGAAAAAGTTCAAAGCTGTAGCAAAGGGGGAACATACAATGAATACCCTTCTACACTTAAGCTAGACCCATCAATCATAAGTGTTTGTCACATTTGCTCGTTACTTGTGCTTTCTCTTTGTGTATACACATACATTTTTTGTGTGATCTATTTGAAAATAAATTGCAGACAGTACGTCACTTCACCAATAAACCCTTCAGCACGTGTCTCCTAGCAACAAGGTCAGTCGTTCTTCCACATAACTGTAATACCATTGTTGGCACTCCAGCTGGTCATGCATGCGGTGGTGTCATCCAGTGTTGGGTTGGCCAGAAAGCCCATTTATTTTTTTCTGTAAAATAAAGATACATTTTCATTTTCACCAATAACTTTATTGATTTAGATATTTTGAGTATGTTGACTATCCCATGGTATAATGTTGATTGTTCTCAGTTAATGTCTTGATTTGATTGTTGCCAACTTCAACTGGTCTACCTGACTGTGGAGTGTCATCCGGTGAGAAATCTCCAGCACGAAACTGTGCAAAACACTGTTGACATGTTTAGTCAGTCACAGCACCTTCTCCGTACACTGCACAAATCTTTTTTTGTATGTTTCAGTTGCGTTTTTACCTTTCTTGAAATAATAAGGCATAATATGCCGAAAATGTTTCCTATTTTCTTCCATCTTCAATATTAAAATGGCTACACAAAAATTTACCAATTTTGACAATTTTTTTTTAATGCATGCTGATATGATAGCTGTCACAATACAGTCTAACAACATTGTTTCAAATGAAGTTAAAGACAACTAAGTGCTACTAGGGCCATTTTATGGACAAAAACAAATGAACTTTTTGGCCAACCCAATATTTTTGAGAGAGAAGGGCTGCACACACACACACATTCTTGTAGATATGTATGTATATCCCATACTCAAGATTTTCCAATTGTCCCAAGAATGTCCTTTATATCTTTTTTTAATCCAAAGCCTAATTATGATTCACAAATTAAATTTCCTTTTATAATCCAGAACAGTTCTTCCAATTGTGCATGTTGCCGGGAGGAGGAATGGAAATAGGGAGGGAAAGAGGGACAGAGAGATGCTGACTTTTTGGAGATTCAGCTTTTAAATTTTTTTTAAAGCAAATCTTAAAAATCTGGATTTGGGACTTCTGGCCAAGATGGAGGTGTAGGTAGACACACTGTGCCTCCTTGCACAACGAAAATAAGGACAACAAAAATACCAACCAGAACTGACAAAATTGAACTGTACAGAAGTCTAACAACCAGATAGTTAAAATAGATGTATTCATCCAGACCTGTAAGAGGGGCTGAGTTGGGTGGCTGGTGGAGAGGAGTCGAGGCAGGAAAAAGCAGTGTCTGGCAGACCTGGGTGCGCTGTCAGCAGCAGGCCAACCCAGTGAGGCGCACAAGGTTGCTAGCTGACAGGGCAATCACACATTTGCATGCAGGTAAACCAGGCGAAACTGGGAAGCAAGACAGACCACACAACCCAGAGCCACAGTGCCGGAAAATAAAACCTAAAAGCACTGATTGAGAACACCTGGGGAGGGGCACGGTGCCAGGAGAGACTCCCAGCCTCACAGGGGAGTTTGTCGCAGAGACCCACAGGGTCCTAGAATGTACACAAGACCACTAACCTGGGAACCAGCACCAGAAGGGCCCACTTTGCTTGTGGGAAGGGGCGGAAGGGACTGAAATCTGAAAGCGAGCAAGCACCGTTTTTCTCTCTCTGACCCCTCCCCCACATTACAGCATCACAACCCAGTGACTGGGTTGCCTCACCCTGGTGAACACATAAGGCTCCATCCCTCACATGTAACAGGTTCGACCAGACTCCCCCCGCCCCCCGCAAAAAAAGAAATGTCCCAAGTGGAAGAACAGATCAAAGCCCCAGAGCAAATACATCTAAGCGACCAAGAGATAGCCAACCTATCAGATGCACAGTTCAAAGCACTGGTGATCAGGGTGCTCGCAGAATTAGTTGATTTTGGTTGCAAATGAGATGAACAAATGAAGGCTATGCTAAGTGAAATGAGGGAAAATGCACAGGGAACCAATAATGATGGGAAGAAAACTGGGACTCAAATTAGTGGAGTGGACCAGAAGGAAGAAACAAACAACCAAACAGAAAGGAATGAAGAAGCAAGAATTCAAAAAATGAGGAGAGGCTTAGGAACCTCCAGGACATCTTTAAGCATTCCAACATCCGAATTACAGGGGTACCAGAAGGGGAAGAGGAAGAGCAACAAGTGGAAAAGTTATCTGAACAAATAACGAAGGAGAACTTCCCCAATCTGGCAAAGGAAATAGACTACCAGGAGGTCCAGGAAGCTCAGAAAGTCCCAAAGAAGTTGGACCCAAGGAGGAACACACCAAGGCACATCATAATTACATTACCCAAGATTCAAATGAAGGAGAGAATTCTAGAAGCAGCAAGGGGTAAGGGGACAGTCACCTACAAAGGAGTTCCCATCAGACTGTCAGCTGATTTCTCCAAAGAGACCTTCCAGGCAAGAAGGGGTTGGAAAGAAGTATTCGAAGTCTTGAAAGGCAAGGACCTACATCCAAGATTGCTCTATCCAGCAAAGCTGTCATTTAGAATGGAAGGGAAGCTAAAGTGCTTCTCAGATAAGGTCAAGTTCAAGGAGTTCATCATCACCAAGCCCTTATTCTATGAAATGTTAAAGGGACTTATCTAGGAAAAAGAAGATAAAAAATATGAACAGTAAAATAACAGCAAACTCACAGCTATTAAGAACCACACCTAAAACAAAAGCAAACTAAGCAAACAGCTAGAACAGGAACAGAACCAGAGAAATGGAGATCACATGGAGGGTTAGCAACAGGGGTGTGGGAGAAGGAGAGGGGGGAAAAGGTACAGAGAATAAGTAGCATAGATGGTGGGTAGAAAATAGACAGGGGGAGGGCAAGAATAGTGTGGGAAATGTAGAAGCTAAAGAACTTACGACACATGGACATGAACTAAAGTGGGGAATGTGGGTAGTAAGGGGTGTGCAGGATGGAGGGGAACGAAGGGGAGAAAATGGGACAACTGTAATAGTATAGTCAATAAAATATATTAAAAAATAAAGTGAAAAAATTGGATTTGTCTGGTTTTTTTCTACTGTAGTATTAGATGGAGGTTAAACATTTTTAGCAAGAACACTACGTAGGTGGTGGTGTGTCCTTCCTCTTGCATCATGTCTGGAGGTAGTTGAGATCAGTTTGCCCTCTATTGATGCTGAGTTTGATTTTAAAGTGGTATCTGCCTCTATTCTAGTGCCGTTCACTGAAAGGCCCTAGGATTGATGACCTCTAGTAGCAGTGCTACCCCTAATAACCAGGCCCTTGGTTTCTAATGCATAGTCTCCACTAAAAGGAACCAGAGCTCCTTGGAGAAATATTCCAAGTTTGGGGCAGGGTGATCCTGGAAAATCTTACTGAGTCAGTGAGGAGGGAAGTGCTCAGTGAATGTTAGGAACACAGGAAAAGGACATTGGGGCTATTTTAAAAGGGTTTGTCCTAGCCAGACTCAATAATTTGATCATCAAGAAAGAATAAGGATGATAATGGATTATAACATTGAATGTAAGAATCCATGTATCCATAGTGGTTTAAACAGAGATAGGGGAGGGAAAGATCTTTTTTTACTGAAGAGTGCCAGCTAATGATCAGAAAAGGAACGATAGAAAAGTCACCTGTTTATAATCACCAGGGTAATAGTGACTTAGGCAGGAGTCCTCAGTGGGTGACAAAACCATGGGTGTTTGTTGGGGAGCAGTATATTTCCATAGTGTCAAAGTGTCACATCACAGAGGACTTATCATAGGAAAGGGAGAAATTACATTTAGGGTTATTAGGAAGGTATGGCATTTGTGTGCTCTGAGACAGCTGCCTCACTTTGTTTAGATGTGTTATCTTTGATGAATCCTGAGCTTTTATGATTATCTTTTGTTGCCTGTATAATGCAATACAAAACTGGTAGAAACCAAATAGTCTTTGTCACCTCCACAGTTGCCCCTTAGCCAGATATGATGTATGGTGTGACAGAAGCTTAAACTGGAGAATCTTCTGTCAAAGCGTGTTTATAAAGTTGTAACACCTGGTGGTTGTCTCCTCCTTGGTCTGCAGCTATGGATGTTAACATTTTTACTAGTTATATCTTAGGTTTTTTGGTTCTGGTTTTTCATTGATCATTCTCTCAGGGATGCTTACGTCTGTCACAGAAAGATTAAATAAGAGCTGATAGACATTTCACTAACTCCTTTTTGTGTTCTGGGCAGTGGTGGCAATATGTAGATGACGAGTTTCAATTTTAAGGTCTAACATGAGCAAGTAAATGGTTCCTATGCTGTTGGACGGATCCTGGAACAGTAAATGCAGTGGATGGAATTTTTACCTCTTATGGAAACACATTTAATTCTAATATACTTTGACCTTAACCTTTAAAATTGCATCTTCTCTCCTTTTTGCAGGCATGCTCAGTCCCTGGCCGCTCTGCAGGCTTACTCGCACTGGTTAGCACAGTATTGCAGTGAAGCGCATCGGCAGAACACGCAGCAGTTTTTCACGCTCATCTCCACTACCATGGATGCAGTCACACCTCTAATCAGCACCAAGGTCTTGAAACAGCAGAGGCTACACCTTTTATCTAACTGTGTCTGTCCTTCTGTCCATATACCCATTTATTTTCAAATCCGAATATTACATAGCATTAGATCCACTACCACCATAATATAGCTACATCCCATTTCAAGTTCTTTTTAGTTGTAGTCCACATAAATGCAAATATAACTTTATATTTTTAGTTCTCTAAGTCCCACATGATACATGCTTATTGTGAAAAAGTAAAATAGGGTTCAGTTTTATAGACTGAAAAGTATTTGTACTCTTTAATCCCTTCCTCCAAAACATTTTCCTTTTCCACAGCAGGCACTGTCAGCACTTGGTTGTCTGTCCTTCAGATGCAGCTCTCCTTTTACACGCATCAGTAAGGGTGTGCAGACAGCTGGCGGTACAGCTCCTTTTGCTTAACGATATGCCCTTGAAACCTTTACAAGTGTAGAGCACCTTCGGCCTTTCAAACTGCCCGATACTATTCTGTAGTGGGATGTATTGTAAGTTTCTTATTGATGGAAATTAGACCCTTGCAGGATGGATTGCTGGAAGTGGGATTGCTGGGCTGAAGGTCATATCCATGTCAACTTCGATAGGTTCTGTTAAGTTCCCCCAAGAAGGCCAGTGTGTATTAATAGAGCATATAAATGCTTGGTTTTTTTTTTTTTTTTAATGATTTTAATTATATATAGTATTCTGTAGCACTATTGACAGGATAATTCTTATTTTCCATAAATTTATATTGCATTTAAAATTGTAATTTATAAGTAATATCCCATGGAGAGGGGATTGCATTTTATAATACACATAGCCATTGCTGAACCTTTTGTAACTGCCATTTGAAATAAGTCATTACAAATACTTCTGAAAGGGATGTATTCACAAATGTAACTTTACCCTTTTAGGTAATTTCCTTAGAATAAGTGGGATTATAGAGTCAAAGTGTAGGGATATTTTGTGTTTCTAGGAAATTATAGTAATGTTTCTTTCCTGAACAACTCTTGTGTGTGTGTTATTTTCATCATAATCTTACTGGCATTAGGTTCTGTCTGTAAAAAGTTCTCTCTTTTGCCTGTTTGAAAAGGATGTAATGATACTTGAATCCAGTTTTTAAGTGGCATGTCGAGGTGAAGAAAGTAGGAGAGCCTGGCGTGGTAGAAGGAGTGCAAAGGTAGGGGCTGAGAGAGAGAGGGATCTTAGCTTGGTTGGAACAAGAGGGGTGAGATGAACGGTCCCCAGTTGTTTGGATGACAGGCCAAGGAGTTTGCCATAAGGGCTACGAGCTGATAGGGAACCACTGTAGATTCTTGAGCTGAAAAGGGAGTTCAGAGATGCTGGTGACTATGAACAGAAACTGGAGGTGGCGATCCTGGCTAGACGGCAGGACCTGTGGACATGACAAAGGAGATGCTTTCTGATGGGCGTCGTCATAGGAAAACTTTTTGGGAGAGAACCTGCGTGGTATGCCTCGGAAGCCAAGAACCATATTCAGCTTGTGCTGCCTCATCAGAGTTCTAATACTGGGGCCTGCAGTGAGCTGACATGTCTGCGTTCTTCCGTTCTTCCCTCGTCAGGTCCAAGACAAGCTGCTGCTCTCTGCCTGCCACCTGCTGGTTTCCCTGGCCACCACCGTGAGGCCTGTCTTTCTGATCAGCATCCCTGCAGTGCAGAAAATATTCAACAGAATCACCGATGCCTCGGCCCAGCGACTTGTTGATAAGGTGAGGCCCCGGTGTAGCCCTGAAGTCACCAGAGTGGTGTGGCTCTTCTCACCACACGGGGGAGAAGAGAGTCTGGCTGTTGTTTTTTCACGCAGAGCTTACAGAACTAGCCAGCCTAGAGGGCTTTCTTACACGCGTGGCACTGACGCAGCCGGTGCTCCCTTGTAAACGTCCTTCCCCACGTGGCCAGTCAGCATGTGGGTCTAGACGTAAAAAGTTCCTCCTCAGACAAAATATACAGAGCGCTTGTGCTGCTTTTATTTTAATTGAATTTATTCTATTTATTGAGGTGAAGCTTGTGCTGCTTTGAGAGCTGGTTATTTGGCTGGTGTGAGAGTCTTTGCATTCATTTGGTTTGAAAGTCTTTTTATTGTTATATGTTTGTTTTCTTAGGGTTGAGATGGCTTCAGATAAGTATATTCTCTTAAATTCCTCCTAGGAAGGTCAGGTTAGAAGTTTAGAAACAGAACAGGGCTGGAGTTAGAGGGGAGTCAAAGCAATTTCTTAAGGGCACCTGGATCAGAATGTATTACTTCTGAGCTGGCACCAAGGGCGCATTGATTATGAGGCATTCTCTTAACAGCCCTGTTCTGAGTAGCTCCTCAGAGGGTATAAGAAGCCAACAGCAGAGAGACTAGTTAGACTCAGTGTCTGCAGCGTCTGTGATTTCTCCCTCTGTGATTTCTCCCTCTGTGATGCTCCAGGTACCAGATTAGAGGGAAAGTGATGGCACCAGCAGTAATTATTGAGGCTGGCTCTGGGTTGTGCTAGACCCAGACTTGGTGTTACTGCTTCAGTATATCTCTTTTCCTCCCTGGGTTGCCTTCGAGTTGGACCAAAGCCAGGTTATATATAAGAAAGGAGCCTGGAGGCCTGAAGTCATTGTGTGCGGTGGGTGCTAAAACCTGTGTGAGGCACGACTGCTCTGCTGTCTGTTGCTCTTGAATTTTTACGATAGATGCCTTTGGGGTCTCTTCCAGGCTCAGGTGTTGGTGTGCCGAGCACTCTCTAACATTCTGCTGCTTCCATGGCCAAACCTCCCAGAGAATGAGCAGCAGTGGCCTGTGCGCTCCATCAACCATGCTAGCCTCATCTCTGCGCTTTCCCGGGACTACCGCAACCTGAAATCCAGTGCTGTTGCCCCACAGAGGAAGATGCCACTGGATGATAGTAAGTGGCCCCTGGGAAGGGACATCTCAGGGAGATAGGTAGGGCTGGCATTGTTCTTCCTTTGTGGTAGATGAGATTTGGGGTGGGGAGAGGAGAGAACCCACTTACCTGTGTAATTCAGTGAATACATCAGCTAGAATTATTTCCTGAATGCACGATGCCCCATTTCTAATTTAGAATGTAAAAAGTAAAACTGTTTATTGAAGGCACTTGTTGATGGTGCCTTCTATGGATTAAAAAAAACCCCTGCAATGATTATTGATCTGTCTCTGATACTTACATAAGTAATCAAGGCAGTTGACTTATACACACTGAGAAAAAAAGAACTTAAAAATTACCGTTTGAAACTGTTTTTAACCTTTCTCCAAATAACAGATATTTCAGAGGCTTTGAAGGAGCTTGAAATCTTCACATATGGCACTTTAAGTTTGATTGTTTATATTAAAGAGGAGAAAAAAATGAATCAAAGAGAATTCAGTAGTTCAAGGAGAAGGTATCAGATTTCTCTGAAAAATCTTCCTGAAATAATTATTATAGACATACTTTTAAAATACACTCAATTGCCCTGGCTGGTATGGCTAAGTTGGTTCATCATCCCACAGATCAAGAGGGTGTGGTTTTGATTCCGGTCAGGGCACATGATTAGGATGCGGGTTCAGTCTCTGGTCTGGGCACGTACAAAAGGCAACCAGTCGATGTTTCTTTCTCACATTGATCTTTTCATCCCTCTTTCTCTCCTTTCCTTCCTTATCTCTAAAAAAAAAAAAATTTCAGTCTGTTTTCACAATAAGAAAACAATAGGATATTACTGGCTGATATTATTTATAGAATGTCAACAAAAATGCTTTTGAGATGTTAGAAATGGTAATAAAATACTCAACATTTAAAAAGCATTGCTTTTATAATTAGAAAACATTAACATATGTTCATTTTACAAAAATATTAAAATAGTATAAAGAAAAAAGAGAAACTTAAATTTCACCAACTTCAGTATTTTATGAAGTAACCATTTTAATTGTTTTGTCTTCTCCTATTTTTAAATATATTTTATAGTTCTATAGTTGAGTAAGAATGGCTGACTTACTGAGGGCGTACCATATAAGGGCAAGTACTAGTGATCTTCTATCATCAAATCTCTGGCTATGCCAGCATCAACCGTCAGTGTCTGGTATTTGATCCTGAGTGTTTTACATTCAGTAATCGATGTGATTCTCATATCAGCCTGTGAGTTAGGTACTGTGAATTATCTTGATTTTATCCATGAGGAAACTAAGGTATGGGAAGATTAAGTAACTTGTCCAAGGGTGACATACAGTTACTATATAATCACGTTTTATAAAGAGTCTTCTTTACTCACTTTATCTTACATGTACTGTATTAGTCAGCGTAGGCTAGGTTATGCTATGTGTAACAATCCCAGAAGCCTCTAGTGGCTTAGTGCAGGAAAACATTTATTTCTTATTAGCACTACATGTCTAGCTTGGGTCAGTGTTTGGGTAGATCCTGCTCATTCTTAGCCACTCAAAGACCCAGGCTTATGAAGGGTCCCTTTCAGTCTGTGCTTACACTGGGAAAGTCTCTTGCCTAGAAGTAACGGTTTCCACACACATTTTGTTAGCCAAAGCATGTGGTTACATGGCAATGGTGTAACTTCAGCAGGGATGGAAAGTATGATGCCATCATGTTCTGGAAAGATTTGATGAATAACATTAACGATTTCCACAGTGAATGTAATTAAAAACATTGTTAACTGCCCTGGCTGGTGTGGCTCAGTGCATTGAGTACCAGCCTGTGAACCAAAAGGTCACAGGTTCGATTCCCAGTCAGGGTGAAGCCGGAAAAGACACCAGAGCTCATGCTGCCTGTCACTTGCCAAATCCAATAAGTAGAGACAGAGATTGAATCTTTATGGGCACTTTATTCAGATGGCCAGTGATCTGAGAAGGCGGTGGGTTTGCACCCTAACAGACCATCTTACATTTTATTTCTAGGCCACCGTTTTTATAACAGGGAATAAATGATTCGGGTGAGGGGTTTTGAAGTTCAGGGAGAATTAGGTGAAAGAAACTGCAGCGTTCTTGTCCTGGGCAGTTAGCTATTCCCAGGGATGGTTGGGTGGTCGTCTGTCTCTCCCTGGAACACAGTGGCTCGGATGCCGCCACTTGTCTCCAGGTGGTGGTCGTTAGCAGTGCCCCAGCTGGTCAGCTGCTTCTCCCAGGATAAACCTTATCTGGAGGATCTGAAACAAAAGCTTTAACGTATGCATTACTTACTAGGCCTATAACTATTTACCTGAAACTAAAAATTTCCGACTCTTGAGTCCCCTATCAAGGGCACATGCCTGGGGTGTGGGCCAGGTCCCCAGTGTGGGGCTCATGAGAGGCAACCACACATTGATGTTTCTCTCCTTCTCTTTTTCCTTCCCTTCCCCTCTCTCTAAAAATAAATAAATAAAATCTTTTAAAAATAAACTAAACACTTAAAAAACATAGTTAACATTTGTTGACTATTTACTGTGTTATTTGGCACTGGGCTGAGAATTTTATGTACATTATTTCGTTCAGTCTTCCATAAGTTCTGTGAGATATGTCTTAGTATCCTCATTCTTTAAGTGATAGGATGGAGGTCTGGAAAGTTTTTCCTCGCCCAACTTTATACTTGGAGAATTTTTTCAAACCTGCAGAATAGTTGAAAGAATAAGAAAATGAGCAACTGTATATCTTTCCCCAGGATTCACCAGTTGTTAATGTTTTGTCACATTTGTGTTCTTCCCCACTCACGGGTACTTTTCAACTGAGCATTTAAAGTTGCAGATTGGCACTTTCTTCCTGAATATTTATCCTTTATCTTTAAGGACAAGATATTCTTTCATATAACCAAGACACTGTTAACACAACCAAGCTGTATAACATTGTTACGATAATGTCATTTAACATACAGGCCACGTCCAGATTTTCCTTAGTCATTACCAAAATGTCCTGTTTTGCCTTTTAAAAATCCAGAATACAGTCAAGGATCATGTGTTATATTTGGTTGCCACATCTCTTTGATCTCTTATAATACAGAAAAGCATTCCTGTTTTTTCTTTTTCACGACATTGATGTTTTTGAAGAGTCCAGGTCCAGACCCTTTTTTCTTGGTAGAATGTCCTGTAAGCTTGTTTTGATTGCTTCCAGCAATTAATTTGGGACAGGAATACCACCTTGGTAGTGATGTGTACTTCCTGTTGCGCTGCTTCAGGCCATCTCTCCATTGTAAAGGTACGCCCACCCCCACCCCTGCCCGCCTGGCAGGTGTAAGTCGCTCAGGGTAGAAGAGAAAGGGTTGGGGGAAGAAGTCAGAGGTGGGTCTGGATGGCTCCAGATCCTTGCTTTTTTGCCACATTGCTCCTTTCTTCTTTAAAGCATTGTTTTTAATTGTTCTATAATATCATAGCTTATGGAAGTACCGCAATACACATACCTATTCTATTTCTATGTATTTAAATGGTGCTTTCAGTGTTTTACTGGTACATATGTTTGAATAAATCTTGGTCTTGTTTTAATTTCCGTACACATCAGAGGTCACATTTTGGTTTCTTGGCTCTTGGCCTTTCCCCCTAAACGGCTTCCCCATGCCCTGCGTACTCTTGGGGAAGTGTCTGCCCCAGTGCGGTTACCTGGCTCTGTAAAAGTGTCTGTGCTTATAGTAGTCATGAGCGAGTGGCTCCTTGATCAGCAGTACAGGTGTGCCCTTTGTTCACCTTCCAGTGGCCCCGCCACCTGCCTTTAGTGGGTGAGGCCTGTTGTGGGCTGTTACCTTCTTTCACGCTCAGTCCTGTGAGGGAGGTGGTGTTATCTATCCGCATCTTCAGGTGAGAAAACTGAGACTCAGAGTGTAGCAGAGTCAGGAGTCAAACCTGATTCCACCCACTTCCAAAGCATGGACTCTTCTGCTGTACACTTCCCTGGAAGCCTCTTTAGGCCCCAGAGACGGGTGGGCTTGGGGGTTAGGGTGATCCAGAGAGCATGGCTGGGTGGTGGTCCGCTCTGATAGCTCAGCTCTTGGAGCTCTGCCAGGCTGAGGCTGCCAAGCTCCGGCTGGGCCATGTAGGCTTCTTTGGGAAGCAGTGTCTAAGGGGAAGAGCACCCCACTGGTGCTAGGGGAGGGTGATACCTTTTCTTCTCTCCTGGACCTCCTGATGTACCAGACACTGTTAGAATTACTCTGAACTTCGTGTCTGATCTTAATGGCAACCTGCAAAGGCGGGGCTGTTGGCTGTCCTCAGTGTGCTGACAAGGACCCTGCCTCAGTTGTGTGGCCATCTAGTAGTCACCTGCTGTTCACATCCAGGCTCCTCTGCTCCAGGCTCTTACTGTCTCTTCCGATCTCCTGCCTGTTTTCTAGCCACCACCTCTCTCTTCCCTGTGTGCTGTGTGGGGTCATCAAGTGAGATCATATGTTAGGGGATTGTTAGGAGCATACAAAACCTGTCCAGAAAGTATCCAGCCACGTGCCACGAAAAACAGACATTTATTGAAGAAGATACAAGAAGCATTGTACATAGGATAGTGACACCTCAGTCCCCTTCAAAGTAGGCACCTTAGGACCTTACACAGTTCTCCCAATTGCCATCAGCTGCCCCTTTGTATTTTTGTGAATCTCATTGACAGTCTCAAATCTCTTCGCTTTCAAAGGTGATTTTAGTTTTGGGTAAAGCCAGAAGTTGCAGGGCACCAAAATTTGGGCTGTAGGGGGCCTGAGTCACCTGGGTGATTCGACGTTTCACCAAAAAACCTGTAGGCGGTATGAGGAGGCATGTTGTTGTGATGAAGCTGCCAGTCACCAGTTGCCCACAGCTGTGGCCTTCTGAATTATCCCAGTAGTTCCCACGGAGGAATGTTCAAGCTTAACACAAAATTTGATGCAGATTTGTTGCTCTACTCAGTCGTTTTGAATGCTATGGCCACACAGTGCACATGCTCACCTAATGGCATCTACCGCCCCCTCTGACTAGTACAGTGAAGTTGTCATTGTGCACACATGAGCATTCCAGTCCACTCTCCTTGACTGCCAGCTTACATTGACATTGTATAAACCGTTCTTGTGTTAACAGTGGTTGGACTTTTTCTGGACAGACCTCGTGTATTGTCAACAACATACAATACAGTACGGTATAATAACAGTAATTATACATATTGTCACAGGCCCATTAGACCACGGATTGATCAGGTAGTTAATTCCTGAACACATCAGCAGATATTGTCACCCTCAAAAATAAAGTAGCCAGTTTTTTTAACCAGCAATATGGGCTTATTCGGAAACAGCAGAGAATTGCATGTGGGGACAAGCAAATGTAGTTGCTCGTTGGAATGCCAGTCTCCGTTCACCACATAAAATCCCTTTCTCAGGATTTCTTTTCCATTAACCTTCTGTAACTTTTCATATCCAATTAGCTTATGACCTGTCTTTTTAATTTTTTTGGAACAAACATTTTACTTTAGGACAAAACTTTTTTTTTCCCTTTCCAAAAACTGTATCTCCATTTCTTGTATCTTCTTTATTGAAAATACACATTCTACTTTTCCTATACAGTCATATTTTTTTATCCATATTACTTTTTAGTAGTTTTGTGAGAAACCTTTTTTTCTGACAATTTCAGGGGTTTTTTTAGTTTAAATGTTATTTTCTCAATTTCAAACAGCGACAAAGCTTACCTAGAAAAGAAATGATGCGAGGCAGTTGGTATAGAGTAAGTATAGATTTAGGGCGGATAGGGTGACTGCCTGTGCTTACATTAGATGAACGTAAACTCCTTCTACATAATACAGTTAAAGTAAGCTGCATGCTTTTTGGAATTACAGTATGAGATTCATTCATGTCTTTGCAAGACTGGGAATAATTAGAACACACAGGGGCAATAGGATAACCACATTACTGCTGAAGAGTATTGCTCTTTGTTGAGTAGGCAGAATAAAGATTTGAAAGGTGGGACAACTTCTGAACTGATGGCGGCATTATAAATATCTGGGAAGCTACCACCAGAATTCCCAGCCTTGCAAATAATTACAATACATGGAGAAGTTCTTTTAAAAATGTGGCTGCAAATCTGAAAGGGCAGGGCAACAAACAACATATACACCTACCAAAGAGTGACTGTGGCCTGCCCTTGGGTTGGCACTGTGTGTGACCAGGACCGGAGAGCGCTTGTTCTGGGCTCGGCCTTTTCAGGAGCTGCGCAGGTGCTCTTGTCTGCCCGGGTCCCTGTGGTGTGAGAGCGGAGGCTTGCGGACCTGTTGGATCATTTCATGGCAAGAAATACAGTGTATGTTTTAGCCCAATGTATACATATAAAACTATACCAATGACAAATAAAAGTGTAATAAACATGTTTTTCCTGTTTTCAGTATATGCCATGCATGCACTCCATTTCTGTCTTGATAAAAATGGAAAGGATGAAACCCTTAAAAAGGTCCCAGATAAATAAAGTCAGAGAGCTGCCCTAAAGGGAGGGAGCTTGGCATTGGACAGATTTACCTGACTGGGAGGGCAAAGGTCACGGAAGTGGAGAGCATAAAAGGCTCAAGCAGGTACCTCACAGAGTCCCAGGGTTTGCCTCCTTTGGACCCCACTTCTGACACCAAATAATGTCACCTCAGAAATAAAATAGCAGGTTATTTTACCAGGAAAATGGGTTTATTCAGGAATAGCAGAGAATTGTGATTTGGGACAAGCTAAATGCAGCAAGCTCCAGGCAAGTCTGGAGAGACAAAAGACAGCTTTATTAGATTTTCAAAGGAAACTGGGGAGGGCTGCTTTGAACCAGAGTTCATTGTAGGAGAACAAGAGTTCCAAGCTGTAGCAGTTTCTCATTTGCTGCAAGTGGTGGTTAGTGCATTGCTTGCTGCTGGGGAAGGGAGGGATCTTCCTTCTTTTTTTTTAAAGCAGGAGATGAAATTCCTGTGTGAAAAGTGACCTCCCTTGTCAAATTCTTAACTTCTTCCTGCTGGTTATGTAGGCTGCAACTAGTGGCATGTGTGTGAAAATTTCCCCTTCAGGGCTTCCCAGCACCATTCTAACATGAAGTTCTTGTTTATTTTCCCGGTGTGCATGGCAGGCTCTGTGCAGAGTTCCAGGCTAGAGTCGCATTTGGAGTTGAAGGAAACCGTTTGATCCGCATGTGTTTGTTCTGGCCTATAGTAATTATCTCTGACACTGATTTTCTCACCAGTTGTTCACCGTTTTCAAGTCTTCAGACCAAGGCACCTAACCTGAGGGTACATTTGATCTCTCTAGACTTGTTTCTAATGGATAGAAGCAGAATAGAAGGAGAAAAACTTAGCAGGCAACTGGAGTTCTGACAGTAAAATGGAAAAATAAGAAGGAAAGGAAGAAAAGGAGAGAGAGAGAACTCAAGAGGAACTATTTCTTTAGCAAGATGTCTGTGTTACTGTCCTCTGAATGAATACCTTTGAAGATTTCTTCCCCTTCCTTTGTGTTCCCTCTTATTCTTGTTTATCCTCAGACAAGTCTTAACATGCAACTTAATCTTGATTTGCAGCCAAAGTGATTATCCACCAGACACTTAGTGTCTTAGAAGATATTGTGGAGAATATCTCCGGGGAATCCACCAAGTCCCGACAGATCTGCTACCATTCACTGCAGGAATCTGTGCAGGTCTCCCTGGCCCTCTTTCCAGCTTTTATTCATCAGTCAGGTAGGAGCTGGCCACAGGCCTCACTGATGAACAGTGCTGACAAGGACGAGAGTCACTTCTTGGTTGTGTAACAGCGGTCCCCAACCTTTCTGGCATCAGGGATGGCTTTTGTGGAAGATGGGGGAGGTGGGGGGTAGGGGAACATGACAGAAGGTGGAGTTTAATGCCTGCTGTGGATGGCTGAGGCGGAGCTCCAGTGAGCTTTGTTTGCTCCCCCTCTGTGGAGAGGGTGGGGAGACCTCACTCGAGCTCTGCTCATGGACTGATACTGGTCTGTGGCCTTGGGAAGCCCTGCTCCGTGCAGAGCACATCAAGTCAGGAGTTGCACAGGCCTCACACTGAAGGCAAAGGGTAGTGAGGTTTATTTGGAGAGTCTAGGGCTCAGGCCCCATGGAGCCTTCATACGGCCCTCATACCTGTGTCAAGTGGCACTGAGTCACTTGCCTCATTTTCATTTTTAAGGCTTCACCTTCTTCCAGTATGGAACATAAATGGCTGAGAGTAATGGGGGCATTGTACAGGAGAAGGAGAACTTTTTTCCATAAGTGCTTCTTACTTACTTACATGGCAAGACGGATTTTGACATGGTATCCTTCACCCTGCTCTATCACTGTCACTGATAGAGGCTCTCTCTAGCTCTGTGGATACATGTGAGCATTTATACTAATCTTGTCAGTCTTAGGGGATAAATATTGAAGGCTTCTTAGCAAAGTTTCACTGATTGCCTCTTATAAGCAGAGTTCATGTAATTAGAGCCAAAACATACTGTACAAGGTGATTGTTTAGATATGGAAGTGGGACCACATTAAATGTAACCATTATTTTATGAAATTAATGCATTTAATGGGCCATGGCTGTGCTACCCGAATACACCTTCATTTTCCATTTTTAGCGACTTAACCCCTTACCTAATCCAGTCCCAACTGCAGGGATTATTGGTCATAGACAGAAGTCTCTAAAGCACTCAGTGTTGACCCAGTTGAATAGTTTCATCAGTGTGTGTGCAAAACAGTCTATCTGCAGGGGAAAACTCTGAACGTTGCTGAGGCGGGGCAGTGAGGGGGAGGCTTCATTTCCTATGGTGAGCCATCAGGCAGAGGGGCTCACTGTGCTAGAGCTGTTTTCTCAGCATGCCCTAACCATTTTCCACTTTCCATCGCTGGCTCTCATGGTGTTGGGGAAATTTCTCCCATCAGGAAGCCTTAGAGAGAGATGATAATGCAGATTGCAAGAGGAAGTCTGTCAAGCCAAGGGCTTCCGTTTATCCCTGTGTGCATGCCTCTGATCATTTGCTTTGTCCCTTTGTTTAGATGTGACTGATGAGATGCTGAGCTTTTTCCTCACTTTGTTTCGAGGCCTTAGAGTACAGATGGGTGTGCCTTTCACTGAACAGATCATACAGACTTTCCTCAATATGTTTACCAGGTAACCACACACCTGCTGTCCATGACTTTCAGATTTCAAGTGAGAAGTAGCGGGACCTGGCTACAAAGTGTGGGATTTTTTTGCTCCTCTTCTTCACTTGCCACAGTGCTGGTTTTCATCCTGGTCCCAGAGAAACGTTGCCTTGGCTACCATGTGGTTTCTTTTGTCTGCAGAGAACAGTTAGCAGAGAGCATCCTCCATGAAGGCAGCACTGGCTGCCGGGTGGTTGAGAAGTTCCTAAAGATCCTGCAGGTGGTGGTACAGGAGCCTGGCCAGGTGTTCAGGCCCTTCCTCCCCAGCATCATCGCCCTGTGCATGGAGCAGGTGTATCCCATCATCGCTGAGGTATGAGGGGCTGGAGCTGTCCCTTGTGCCACTTCCTGTCCATTTGGGGAGGGAATGAAATATCCAGGAAAATGCATTGTGTTTTAAAGCTAATTTGTTAGCTATTTTATTTATTTATTTATTTATTTATTCATTTATTTATTTATTTATTTATACAATAGTTTTTTCCCAGAAAGAATGCCTTTAGCTTGATGTACACTATTTTTATATTGGCTGAGTTAATTAGAACTAGCCTAGTGTAAGCAGGGTTGGTTGGTAAATAAGATCAGCCTCCCATGGCAAACAGTATAACCTTAGGTGAATATATAGATTTTTACAGCAAACATTGTAACAAAAATACTGTCCTATCAAGAACATTCATGATCTCAAGGATACAAAGCAAGTTCTCCAAATGATTTAAACCTTCCCTTGTTATAGGAAATCCCTTTGTTCTTAGAAAACGGACATTCTGCATGTCAAGATCCAGAATAAGTACAGCTGTTACTAAATTTTATGTAATGGTTATGTAAATAAGAGCTGATCTTTTTAACTGCCCGAATTAAGGCCTTAAAGAGTCCAGTTGCTTTGCATCATTAAACACACGTGGGCCCTGTAAGCATTCCTACCATGGAAGATCTTGCCTTCTGGTCTGTTTCATCTTAATCAGGCTGAATTACCTGTGTTTTGTCGTGTTTAATGTGCGCCCACGTTTTTGTGCTCATTATACGTGGGATTATTATACCCCATGGTATGTAAGCATTGTGCACGGCAAAATATGGTTACTATATTTGGGCCTTATCATTTTGAATTTTACAGAGACATCTGAAATAACAGGGCCTGTCATGCTCTCCAGTGACTTGGAGATTTTTACTCAAATTAGAAAATATTGGTGAGCCTGCCTCTCCTTCCTCATCCCAGAATTCCAGCTGCTGGTGAAAGAGGAAACAGGCCCAGAGAGCAGTCAGCCCTGCACACTGTCCCCCCCAGAGGTCCTCCGATGCTTCTTTCCGTGGTTCCTTGAACCCCTTTTCTATAGAGGGCAGATCTGCTTTAAGCCTTCTTACTTGTCTTTAGCTTCCGAGGTTGTGTAAGATCAGCAAGTTAGCTAGACAGCATTGCTGGTCCTGAAAAAAGGGACAACACAGCCAGGATGACATGACAGATCAAATCAGGTGCTTTTTAAACAGAAAATCCATATTTTTAAAAAAAGATTTTACTTATTTATTTTAGATGGGGGGAAGGGAGGGAGAAACAGAGGGAGAGAAGCATCAATGTGTAGTTGCCTCTCACACGCCCCCTACTGGGGACCTGGCCCACAACCCAGGCGTGTGCCCTGACTGGGAATCCAACCGGTCAGTGACCCTTTGATTCTCAGGCCAGCACTCAATCCACTGAACCACACCAGCCAGGGCAGAAAATCCGTATTTCTAATGGTTGTTCCATTTAGTAGCCTTTTTCTAGCTTGAAAAGCAGAGTGCTTCCATCAGAAAAAAGTCCCCTTGGCACCAGCCCAGGCATTCTGTCTCAGGTGTGGCCGTTTCTGCTGAAGTACTCCTGGTTTGAACTGCTGACTCAGGGAGCTTGATAGGACGGGAGGATGGGTAGGAAGTTGATGCTCTGTTTGGTGTTGCCAGGCCTCTCGTAGGCCTCTGTTGTTCTGTGCCTGGGCTGTGAGCGCCTCCGTGAGCCACAAGGGGGAAGGTTTGAGGACCTGTGTGTGTCTCCACAGCGCCCCTCCCCTGATGTGAAGGCTGAGCTGTTTGAGCTCCTCTTCCGGACGCTCCATCACAACTGGAGGTACTTCTTCAAGTCCTCTGTCCTGGCCAGTGTCCAGAGGGGGATTGCCGAGGAGCAGATGGAGAATGAGCCTCAGTTCAGTGCCATCATGCAGGTAACATGGAAGAGCTGCTGAGTCTGCCCAGTGACTCAAGAATAGCTGGGACTCGTTCAGGACACCACCGGGGTCCATTGGCTGTCTGTCCCTGGGTCTGCTTCTCCAACACATGCTCCACTTTCTCTAATGTGGCCACTGCAACAAGTACTGTCTCTGAAGCCCTGTAGTCTGGGTCTGAAGCTCAGCTCTACCTTTTAGTGCCTATGAAGTTAACTAACTTGGAACCTCAGCCTCTTCATCTGTAGAGAGGGCAGCTTAGAGAGTGCAGGTGGTTGGCCTGAGGGGGGCTAATAAGGTATTTGACTTAGTTGTTAGCTTCTTGCTTCAAAAAAAGGTCTCATAAATGAGTCCAAAGGTTTATTACAAAAGATGTAGGAAGATACCAAAAGAAGTCAGGCCCCGTGGGGAGAACTTAGCAGCTGAGACTACATGGGAACATTCCTGAGATCTGACCAGGCAGGCTGCAAGACTGGAGGTGATAGATTCCCTGGCCCTGCCATAGACATAAGGAGCCGCTTGCAGGGTGTAGGTTCTTCTGGCCTGGGGGTGGGGGTACCCAGAAGGGTTTGGTCTCAGGGTGTTTTAATGCTGCTTAGAGAATGGTGGTATTTCCTTCCACAGGCCTTTGGACAGTCCTTTCTCCAGCCTGACATCCACCTATTTAAACAAAATCTCTTCTACTTGGAGACACTCAACACCAAACAGAAGCTGTACCACAAGGTAGGTGCCCATCTCTCAGAAAGGATTCTTCATTGAAGGTGTCAGGGCCCTGGCTGAGTCCCACCCTTCTCAGGTCGACAGCAAGAGTATGACGGGAAGTAGACTGGGACCCGGGGAGGCCCCAGGGGCCCTGGGTCAGCCCTGTGGCATCACTCCCTCCGGGCTCTCTGTCTGCAGAAGATCTTCCGGACCGCCATGCTATTCCAGTTTGTGAACGTGCTGCTGCAGGTCCTGGTCCACAAGTCCCACGACCTTCTGCAGGAGGAGATCGGCATCGCCATTTACAACATGGCCTCCGTGGACTTTGATGGCTTCTTCGCAGCCTTCCTCCCCGAGTTCCTGAGCAGCTGTGATGGCGTGGATGCCAACCAGAAAAACGTGCTGGGGCGAAATTTCAAGATGGATCGGGTGAGCAGAGAGGGGCCTGGCTGAAGGGAGGGCAGGTGTGGCCTCTCGTGCCTGGTGCCTGTGAAGTGAGGAGGGGCAGGCTGCTGTCATGTGCGCTTTGCACCCCTCGGTGGCTCCGAGGCAGCTCGCGCAGTTCTAGATGACTTGCTGTGCCTGTGTTGATGGGTACGTGCGTTCCCAGTTTTGGCTTTAGCAGCACTTGGGTTCTCCTTCTCATCAGCCGTTGGGTCCCACTGTTGGCTCTGCCAGTCCAGCTGCTTTGTCTCAGCTTCTTGGTACTCCCTTTACCCTGTTAAGCACATTTCTGACCAGCCGCTTGTTCCTCATGGGTCACTACAGCCTGAACTTGCCGACTTGGAGATTGGCTGAGAAGATTGGTTTTCTGGAGCTGCTTCTGTGGGTCCCAGACTTAAAGATGGGACCCCAGGTCTTCCCAGGCCTTTCTGCCCCTGGCCTGGCTCTGTGCAGCTTGACCTGCTACCAGGTTCTGGGAGGAGCCCCCCAGGACTCACCCTCTTGCTGCCTGCCCAGGGAAAGTCTGTCTGGTGGGCTGTCCTCACCTGGCAAGCACCTTGGGCGGGAGCTGGGCTGGCGAGGGCTCTGGATGCGCATAGAGCCATCGTTGCTGCTGTGTCTGGGCCCCTTGGTGCCCAGCTTTTCCTGTCCTGGGGCCTCCTTTCTGGGCACTAGCCTGCCCTCCTCCTTCCTGTTTCAGCTGTTTAGTAAGTCTTGGCTTCTTGCTTGATCAGCTCTCCCTGGAACTTTTCTTAAGGAGTAAGTCATATTCATCCTTCATCACCTCACACTTGATGAAATGGAATCTCTTTTGTCCATGTCCTCTTGGTGTTCCTGATTTCTGTGCTTGCCAACGTCTGGTCTTTAGACTGACAGGTTGCTCTTGCCGGAGCAAACCACATCTTCCTTGCTGGTCTTGGTCGTGATGTATATCGGGACAGTTTCTTCTTAGACTCTGCTCCTGTTTGTCTTGGAATCTTTGTTTCTCTGGCACTTAATCTTGTTCTCTTTTGAGCTTCTTAAAGTTCACTTTAGCTACTTGTGTATATATTTTTTCCTTTTCTGGAGGCCAAATCTGAATATTTAACGATCAGTTTCTACTGACATCATTACCAGTAAACTTCTTGATCTAAAGCAGTGGTTCTCAAACTTAGTCATGCATCAGAGCTCCTGGGGACTTATTAAAGATACAAAAATGTCATCATGCACTCCTCCAGGAAATTCAGATTTAGCATTTGGGAGCCACTGATTTAAAAGACATCTCTTAGTATATTATCCTGAGGATGAAATAAAGGAATCAGTGTATTCATTCATTCACTCATTGTTTAAAGCTGGCTGCCTCTCAGGCCCTGCGCCAGGTATCGGGGCACCTGTCTCTGCCTTCGAAGAATTGTGTTGGGAAGACTGGCAGGAGCACCTGCTGTAGACCACACTGGGCTTTCTGATGTGTAGGTCCTGTTGTCAACCCCATTTCCCAGGTGAACCCAGGCTCAGAAAGGTCAGCAGTCACTTGGCAGTTACAGAATGTGGGAATGGTAGAGCCAGGAAGCACGAGTCAGACCTGGTGCTCTGGCTTTGGAGCCTGTGTGCACTGGCCACAGGCAGGGTGAGGCCAGGCACTTTGAGCATTCAGAGTGGAGGTGCTGCCTGCTGCCTGGAGCTGGGAAATAGGAGGTGTCTGAGGGGCCTTTTTGGCCAAGGTGGGCTTTGTCCTGCAATTTGAAGAGGAGGGGAGGTTAGTCAGGTAAGTGGTTGGGATAGAGGAGAGCTAGAAGTGCCTTTAGCTATTTTTTTTTTAATTTATTTTATATATTTTATTGATTATGCTATTACAATTGTCCCATTTTCCCCCCTTCCCCACACCCTCCCCCACCCACATTCCCCCCCTTTAGTTCATGTCCATGTATCATACTTATAAGTTCTTGGCTTCTACATTTCCCATACTATTCTTACCCTCCCCCTATCTATTTTCTACCTACCCTCTATGTTACTTATTCTCTGTACCTTTTCCCCGTCTCTCCCCCTCACACTCCCCTGTTGCTAACCCTCCATGTGATCTCCATTGCTGTGGTTCTGTTCCTGTTCTATCTGTTTGCTTAGTTTGTTTTTGTTTTAGGTTTGGTTGTTAATAATTGTGAGTTTGCTGTCATGTTACTGTACATGTTTTTTTATCTTCTTTTTCTTAGATAAGTCCCTTTAACATTTCATAGAATAAGGGCTTGGTGATGATGAACTCCTTGAACTTGACCTTATCTGAGAAGCACTTTATCTGCCCTTCCATTCTAAATGACAGCTTTGCTGGATAGAGCAATCTTGGATGTAGGTCCTTGCCTTTTATGACTGGGAATACTTCTTTCCAGCCCCTTCTTGCCTGCAAGGTCTCTTTGGAGAAATCAGCTGACAGTCTGATGGGAACTCCTTTGTAGGTGACTGTCCCCTTCCTTATCCCTTGCTGCTTCTAGAATTCTCTCCTTCATTTTAATCTTGGCTAATGTAACTATGATGTGCCTTGGTGTGTTCCTCCTTGGGTCCAACTTCTTTGGGACTCTCTGAACTTCCTGGACTTCCTGGAAGTCTGTTTCCTTTGCCAGGTTAGGGAAGTTCTCCTTTATTATTTGTTCAAATAAGTTTTCCACTTGTTGCTTTTCTTCTTCCCCTTCTGGTACCTCTATAATTCGGATGTTGGGACGTTTAGAGATGTCCTGGAGGTTCCTAAGTTTCTCCTCATTTTTTTGAATTCTTGTTTCTTCATTCTTTTCTGATTGGATGTTTCTTCCTTTTGGTCCACTCCATTGATTTGAGTCCCAGTTTCCTTCTCATCACTATTGATTCCCTGTGCATTTTCCTTTATTTCACTTAGTGTAGCTTTCATTTTTTCATCTAATTTGTGAGCAAAATCAACCAATTCTGTGAGCATCCTGATCACCAGTGCTTTGAACTGTGCATCTGATAGGTTGGCTATCTCTTCGTCACTTAGTTGTGTTTTTTCTGGAGCTTTGATCCGTTCTTTGGTTTGGGCCATTTTTCTGTCTTGATGTGCCTGTTATGTAGTGAGGGGCGGAGCCTTAGGTGTTCACCAGGGCGGGGCGACCCAGTTGCTGGATTGTGACGCTGTTGTGGGGAAAGGGTCCAAGAAGGAACAATGGCATTTGCTCCTCTTTCTGCCAGATTTCAGTCACTTCCCCCGCTTCCCGAAAGCAAATTGGGCCCTTCTGGTGCTGATTCCTGTGTGGGTCTTGGGACCTGTGGGTCTCTCCAATGAACTCTCCTGTGAGGCTGGGAGTCTCTCCTGGCACCTCAGCCCCCACAGGTGTTTTCAGTCGATGTTTTGAGGCTTTATTTCCCGGCGCTGGGGCCCTGGGTTGTGTGGTCTGTCTTGCTCCCCAGTTTCACCTGGTTTATCTGCATGTGAATGTGGGACCTCGCGGTCTGCCAGCCACCTTGTGTGCCGTGCCCCTCCACAATCTGCAGCCTTGCTGGGTCCACCTGCTGCCACCTGTGTGCCTGGGGTCTGCCAGCCACCCTGCTGTGACCCCTCTCTGTCCCAGCTGCCCAGTTCCACCCCTCCTACCAGTGTGGATGAATGTGTCTTCTTTAACTCCTTGGTTGTTGGACTTCCATACAGTTTGATTTTTCTGGAAGTTCTGATTACTTTTTGTTTTTGAATTTGTTGTTGTCCTTCTTTTCGTTGTAGGAGGAGGCACACTATGTCTACCTACACCTCCATCTTGGCTGGAAGTCCCTTTAGCTATTTTTCAAGCCTTGTCGTGTCACCTGGGGTTTCAGAAGGGATCAGTCGCCTTGGTGCCACCAGCCAGGCAGGGAAACAGCCCACTCTGTGACAGGGAACCATTGATGTTACTCCACATTTTGCTGTATAGTACAGCATTCAGTAATCACAATCTAAACATGAGGACGCAAACTTTGGTCGGTCTGGTAGTGCTGTGTGTCAGTGTTCAGGGTTTCAGCTGTGAGGGGCCCTCTCCATTTGCAGTCTGCTCTGCAGCCCAGCAGGTGGCAGTTAGCAGGTGAGGTGGTGGGCGCCTGCAGGTCCCTGCCAATGTCACTCTTGAGTGGAAGGGCCTGCCTGGAGACCTGGGAGGAGTCTGCGGACAAGGCTCCACTGGGCTTGTTGAAGGAGAGACACACGCTGGCAGCCATACCAGTGTTCCCCTTCCCTTCCTGTCTTGTAACTGCAGCAGGGTTCTTTCTCTCTTTTTTCAATTTTTGTGTGTGTGTGTGTGTGTGCGTGTGTGTGTGCACTTCATTCATTCATTTAAGGGAGCGGGGCAAGGGGAGAGGAAGAGAGAGAAACATTGATCTGTTGTTCCGCCGATTTACGCATTCACTGCTTGATTCGTGTATGTGCCCTGACCTGGATCGAACCTACAACCTTGGCGTTATGGGATGATGCTCTAACCACCTGAGCTGGCCAGCCAGGGCGCAACAGGTTTCTTCACCTCTCCGTGCTTCACTTCTTCATCCTTAAAATGGTGGTGCTGACAGCACCCGCACCGCAGGCCAGTGGTGAGGATGACAGGAGCAGTTGTCTGTGTGTGCGGGCCAGGGCTTGGCCCAGGGTGTGCACGAGGCGGGCACTCACTGCCATCCTGCCCCCGTTGCCTTTGCTCACACGTGGTATGAGGAGGAGTCGGAATGCCGCGTTATGTAGAAGGTTTGCGGAGCCCTGGAGCACACTCTGGGAGGGAGGTGCCGGGGCGGGGGAGCGGGGGGTGACACAGGGTGCTGTGTGTGGCTAGGCTGCAGCTGTGCCCCTGCCTTCCAGGACCTGCCCTCGTTCACCCAGAATGTGCACAGGCTGGTCAATGACCTGCGATACTACAGACTCTGCAATGACAGCCTGCCCCCCGGCACCGTGAAGCTCTAGGCATGGCCTGCTTTCCGCCTGAGGGACACGAACTGCTGCTGCTGCCACCTGCGCCACCTCACCTTCCTCCACAGTTGTCTCCCAGACGAGTCTCGGTTACTCCTCGGATTCTTACACCCTGAGCAGCGTCGCCTGCCCTGTGCCCCTTCTCCACGATCCTCTACTGCCGCGCACCCAGCAGAACTGGCCTCAGGGTGTATCTTAGCACTGGCTGGGGTACCCAGGACATTCTGGCAGGCGGAGGGTCACGGCTAGGGACCGGGAAGGCACCAGGAGATCCTGTGCGGTGCTCTGTGGAGATCTTGCGTCTATCAGTCATGAGACTGAAACGCCAAGGACAGCTATGACAGTGCCACCTTCTCACCATTCCACCTCCCTGCCCCTGTCTGGCCTTCGGCTAGGGGGAGACATGACCAGCTGCGGCGCTGGAACTGTTTTGGCACTTCTGTCACCTGCCCCACCCCCCAGTTGCCTTGAAGTCTCAGCTCTGTGTTAGAGATTTGCAGACTCATGGTTTTTTTGTTCTTGTTTTCTCATCATTCCATTGTGATACTAAGAAGCTTAATTAAAGAATAAAATGCTTATGTTGTTGTTATATAAACTCTGGTTAGGGAGCTCCTTCGCAGTCACAGCCTCCCCAGGGCCGGCATCTGTGCGAGGGGCACCTCTTGGTGTGGGGGAGGAGGCCTGTGTGTGCCCTGGGAGAGCAGAGGAGGAGGACTGGCTTTTGCAGGTGCTGGCTGCATCCCACCGTCTTCGAGACAGCATCGCCCTTAAGCTCCGTGAAGACACAGGGTCCCCGTTGCTCATATTCAGAGAGTGAAGGTACTCGGTGTCGCTGACAGTCAACCTAGTGGTGGAGGTGGGTGTGCAGTCCAAGGGGGCACCCCTGCTCTCAGAGCCTGGCCTCCCAGCTCCGCACCTCCCAGAGAACGGATCCCTCCCTAAGGTGCCCAGCCAGGCACTGTCCCTCAGTGGACTGAAGGGAGGTGGCTATCTCTTGATGGATTGTCTGAAAAGGGTGGTTGGGAAGGGAGGGCAGGACAGAGGGTGTCACTGTTTGAGGGTGGGAGGGGGAGGGCTCAGGGCTTACCAGTGTGTCTGAGGGCTCGGGCCTTGCCCACCCCTTTGTGAATGGAAATAACACCTGTCCTCAAAGTTTCTGGGGTAACAGGTCCACAGTTCCCCCTGCTTTAGGGGCCATAATGACTAGACGGCAGGACTGGGGCGATTCTAACGTGGACTACCACACGTGGCAGAAAGAGGTTCGCTCACCCAACAGCAAGGGGAAGAGTAGTAGCCCTTGACTTGTCAGTAGAACTGGGGTTGAAGGGAGTTGGGGGCTGATGGCCTCTACTTCTGAGGTCTTTATAAGTCAGTTTGGTGATGGTGGGCTGGGTGAGAGAGAGAGTGTGGGTGTCGCAGCCTCTTTGTGTCAGTCACAGCTGCCGCCAGCCCCACTTCCAGAGTTCAGGGAGGAGGAGATTGAAACTCCAGGAAGGAATTAACGTGCATTTATTCCTGGGCAATGAGTACCACCCCTCCTGCCTGCTGGGGAGAACCAGGAGTGCTGTCTGTGCCTGAGACTAAGAGGGCTTTCCAAGTGGCTGAGTTGGAGCGGGGTGAGGGGACGGGTTTTGTTGCCTGTGGGCCCCACCCTTGGACAGAACACAGGGCAGGACTTTGGATGGTGGGAGGAAGGTGGGCTGGGACGGGGTTTCTGATCCAAGACAGGGCTGACAGGCACGGCCCTGGAGCTCCCAGTCCTCGGAGGTGTGCGGGCAGAGGCCGGGGACCTGCAGAGACCTCTGGTCCAATTTCTCTCATCCACAGTGCCCCACACGGTCTGGCGCGTGGGTGGAGTCGGATAAGTTCTCAGGCTGTTGACAGACCTAGAAATTGCCCGTATTCTGAGGAAGCGGCTAGGGGAAGGGCAGTGGCAGGGAGTTTTCAACGGGGCAGGCTGCTTTCCCTGCCGCCTTTGAATGTGAGGAGGTTGTCCTGGCTCCACTCCGGTGCCCAGGTCCTGCTTGTGCTCTGGTTTTGCCAGTTACATCTGCTAGAGGCACGGCCACTGGCTTTGGGAAGAATCCGATGAAATGTCACAGTTCGAAGCATTTTCCTCCACTGCCTACTGTTGGCCTCATGCAACGGAGGGCTGGCTTTTCTTTTAATGGCCATTTGTTTCTCCAGACTATAAAATGTAGATGAGTACGTGAAAAATGCCAAAAACTGAAAGAGCCATCCAATCCCACTGCCCAGGAGAAAACCACTGATAATATTTTGGGTAAATTTTATTTCCACATTTCTTTATATGTGTGCAAAAGTGTATGCTTTTGTCTTTCCTTTTTTCTTTGTTTTTTTTTTTTTTTTTAAATAAAATTGAGCTCCTGTTGTTTTGTAGTCTCCTTTTCATTCATTTAACATGTTATAACTACTTCCTGATGTTAACAAAATTCTGGAGCCCGATCTTTAACAGCAGAGTGTGTTTTATCGTGCTGTGCCGCGCTGCGCTCGGCTTGTCTTTGTATCAGGCAGTGCCGCAGTGAGTGTCCTTGCGTGTAAATCTTGGTATTTGATGATTTCCACAGGTTCAATTCCTACACGTGAAAGTGTGGGCTCAAGTGTTTTTGAGGCCTGCGCTAGACATTGCCGGGGCCTGATTTCTCATCTGAAGGAGAATGTAAGTTACAGACGTCAGAGTCGTAGAATGTCTGAGCTGCAAGGCTCTGTTGAGACAGTTGATGAAATCAGCCCCTGGTTCTGTGGATCTTGGGGACTTTTAGGCCCAGGGCCCCTGGCCGGTTACTGGCGGCACCTAACCAGCCCTCCTTGTTCACTTCGGGGCAGCACCATTGTCCAAGAGTGTGACATTGCTGCAGGGTGCCGGGACCAGGGAGAGGAAAGGAGCTGCTGGTTCTAGTTGACTCTCTTGGCCTTGGCCTTGATGGAGTTCATTAATTTAACAAACATTATTTGTCAGATATCTCTATAAGCCAGGTGCTGGGCTCCAAGTGAAGGCCTTGGAGATTAACACGGTAAGAATTCATAGGCCAGTGGGGAAACAGGCAAACGGAGTTGCAGAACGGTGTGATGGGGGTTGGGAATCAGGAAATGGATGGAGAGTTGTAGATGGAACTGGGGGAGGGCAAGAGGGCGTAGGGGGCCTCATTGAAGGCAATGGTCATCTGAGAAGGGGCACGGGTGGGGGAACGCTGAGGACAGGTGAGACCTCTTAAGGCTGGCCCGCAGGCTGGAGTTGCACATGGCAGGAAACTGCCACAGAACTTTGATGGGGTGGGTGACTAAGTTTTTTTTTTTTTCCAAACCAGGATGTGGTGAGTAAACAGCAACATTATCAGCATTAATTCTGGGACAACCAGGATAAACTGGGACTTCGTTTTCCCTGGTCCTGGAGGAGAAAGCTCCTGGCTCAGCACGGCTCCTGTCACCAAAGATGGGTGAAGGCGAAGTCCCACCACCCCTTCCTTTCCACTTCAAATACAGCGGCCTGTCTCATCAGGAGGAGTCAGCTCTGAACTGGCCCCAAAACAGACAAATCAGTGATGGGCAGTGTTTTACTCTGTGCAGTGGGCATTTTAGTGAATGCTGTTGGACCACGTTGGGTCACATCTGGGCTAGCTCTGCGGGAAAGCTGAGGTCTTCCCCAGCCCCTCGGATTAAGCTGGCTGCCCTCCTCCAACTCCTGCTACTCAGAAGCTCTCCTAAGCTCCCCTTGACAGTGAAGGGCTTCCCACAGGTGTCCATGCCACCTGCGGCCCCTCCTGTCATTGGTACCTGTGGGGTCCCCCACCAAAATGAGAACTCGGAGGCAGGGAATTGGTGTGTCCCCCCAGTACAGACCCAGAGTACAGGTCTGTACCCCCATTTTGGGGGTGGCCCAGAGCAGGTGCCCAGTGATGTTGAGTACATGAGGGCTTTCCAGAGTTAATTCAAATGGGTTTTTCCTCATAGGAGGAAGCCTCGAGTTACCACTGAGGTCTCTGACCAGTTTTTGACAAAATGAAGCCACGTCCTCCCTGCCCGCCCAGAACGCCCAGCCTCCCCTTGCAGGGCTCCTTGGGGGAAAGCACTCAGGCGAACAGCTCTTCAGTGGAGGATTTCTTTAGCTCAAGGACTCCGTTTCCCGCTCTTCCCCGTATGCACCATCGGAAACACCTTTAAAAAACCGTGTTAATTGATTGGCTCAGGCCCTCGGAGGTGCAGGGCAGCAGGGTGCACAGCCGACGGGGGACTCTGAGGGCGCAGGAAGCCCTTATGGGTCAGAGTTGGGTGCTGACCCCGGGAGTGTGGCTGGTGGAAAATTAATTAGATAAAACATCCAGAAGCCTCACAGGCCTGACATAGGTGGACATTTTCTCAACAAGTATATTTTTTAAAAAGCTTTTTCTTCCTTTATTATGGAAATAATAATACACGTTCCTTGCAGATAAGACAAAAAGGAAATACAAATCCAAAGTGGTTTAGTAATGTTTCAGCGGGTGGCCTTCCAGGCCCTTCCTCGCATCCACAGCTCGCAGCGGGAATCAGGTCATGCTGCCTGTGTGGCGGTGGCGCTCTGCCGCTCTCAGGCCTCTCTGAGAACGTGCGTGTCTTTTGGTGGGTCACGTGGACCTCAGCTGTCTGGCTGTTCCAGCCTAAGCTGTGAGGGGCCAGTGAGGTAGAAGTGGCCACCAGAACATCGAGGGAAGTGATGGGGACCTCAGGCCCACACTGATGTCTGGAGTTAGCCCCCAGGGCTGAGGCTAGAGATGTGTCTGAGGTGTGGCTTCCCCTGGAAAGCTAAGTCAGACACCATTGTTCTTGGAACCGCCCCCCCGCAAGAAGGCATAACCCGCATTTTGTAGAGGCAGAGCCTGAACACCTGCTCAGCCGCCTCTGCCCTGTGCCATGCTGGAGTTGAGCCCCAAGTTCCTGGGAGTCACAGTTACCTTGCTTCCAGCCTCTAAAGGGTGCTGGAGTGGAAGTGATTCAGACTCCAAAAGTGTCGGAGGCATCTCAATCTCTCCCTTGCCCTGCCTGTTAGGGAAGGGCCTGGGCGCTGAGGAAGCTCGGGGCTTTGTTACGTTACTGATCTGTATTATGGTATTTCCAAAAATGGTTCCTACCTCCTGCTGTGGGAGGAGATAGGCACCACTGCCTCCTGGGTGTGGCCTGGGTTTGCCCACTCTGGGTGCCACTCACCTACCTAGGATTCGTCTGCTTCAGAGCAAATGTGTACACGTGAGATGAGGCTCAGGCAGAAGTGGCTGTCCAAGGCCACACAGCAGGTCACCGGCAAAGCTGGGGTCCGATTTTAGGTGAGTGTGTCTCCAGCGCCTGCACCCTTTCTCTGCTGTGCCAGTGCTCACGGATCCCGCCGCTTAGCCACGGGGGAACCTGGGCGTGCCGAGGCCCGGGAAGTCCCTTTTGTGCCAGAGTCAGTTATTCCTGAACTCACATTCTGATGAATCAAGGTGGCAGTACATGTGTCACTGTTCCCGTTGAGCTTGGAAGATAGTGAGCCCAGAGGAGTAAAGTGGCTTGCCCAGGGTCACACAACTGGAAGGGGCAGAGCGGGAATTCCGGCAAGGTGCGGAGGGTCCACGATCTGCCCTGTTCTGTCAGAGGTGTGGTGGTCTCTGTGCTGTTTCATTTCTTGACAGGTGTGAGTGGAGGTGCTCTGTGGGTGGAGATGCTGAGGGGTGGGAAGCTGAGAGTTCGCAGTCTGCGTAGCTGCCAGGCCCCACCTCTTTCTCCTTCTAGCCCACCCCCTCTCAGGGCGTAGCGGCAGAGCCACTGCCTGCGAGGAGCAGGCCGCCTTCCCGATGCACAGAAGGGCGCCACACCTAGCAGGTTCTGCTGCTCTTGGGGGCTTTGAGCTGTTGGCAGAATCTGTCTTGCAGGTGACACAGGTGTGGCTATGTTTTGGGGAAGCTCTGACACCTGCAACGTGTCCCTGAGTGCAAGGCTCCTTGGGATTTCTCTGGACAGCGTGTGGAGTTCAAGGCCAGATTGTGTAGGTTTCCCTTAGAAGGACGATGCGTGTCTGACCCACCCTCGGCTCAAAGACACGCAGCACTTCGGCATCACTCGCCGGTTCAGCTTTTCAGTCCACCTCCAGACCTTTCCCAGGGTCTGCTCGGGTGGGCGCTGGATCGAGAACTGGGGAGGGAGCACAGGCGACACGTGGGCCCTGCCCTCAGGAGAGGGCGGGAGGACCCTGCTGTGCACCCTGTGCTGCGCGTGCGGGTAATCACAGGCAGGAGCTTGTGCGCGCGCATGTGCAGGCTCTACTCAGACACGGCACGTGCACAAAGCGAACCTGCTTCTGGAACTGTCTGCCTTCACTCTAGAAAACTGGTGGCAGGAAAATGCATTTTTAAAAAACTTGCCCACCAACCAGAAATTATTCTCCAGAATTAAAACAGGCTTTTCTGGCTAAAATACTAAGTGAAAGTTCAAACTAGACAGGCTTTGTGAGAATTTTAAATGGTGCTGCTTCCTCCAGGCGGGCGTGGCTCTGTGCCAGCGGAGCGGAAGTGGGTGATTGCAAACTCCACCGCCCCTGCAGCCAAGCCTTCTTGGACACTGCGGTAGAACGCTGATTGTTCTCATTGATGTCTCGATTTGATCACTGTCAGCTTCAACTGGTATCCCTGACTGTGGAGCATGGTCCAGTGAGAAATCTCCAGCACGAAACTGTGCAAACTACTTTTGACACGTTCAATCAGTCAAATAATAAAGCATAATATGCTGAAAAATGTTGCATAGTTTCTTCCATCTTCAATATTAAAACAGCTACACAAAAATCATGAATTTTGATGTTTTGTAAAAATGCATGCTGATATGACAGCTGTCACACTACAATCCAACAAAATTGTTTTGAATGAAGTTAAAGACAGCTAAGTGCTACTAGAGCTGTCTTACGGAAAAAAAACAAACGAACCTTTTGGCCAATCCAATAGGCAGGCTGATTCCTCTCTCTCGTGCCCAGCTCTGTGACCTCAGGTAAGTCACCTAGGCTCTCTGGTTCTCAGCCCTCATCTATAAAGTGGAATTAGTATGAGTTCCTCCCAGGGTTGAAGGGCCACATGAGACGATGCATGTAGCCTATTCAGCTTCAAGCCCGGGTCGCCATGGCTGCTAAATAGATGGTGGTCCTTTGGGCAGTTGCAGCGTGTAACCCATGGTGCCGGAGGCTTAGTTTCTGCCAACGCAGCACGACTTGGGTTTCAGCTAGAAGCTCGGATAGGATCTGAGATTTGCCCAATGTCTGCGGCAGAGTGGGAACTTGAGCCCAGGTTTGCTCTCCTGAGCACCCCTGCCCGCCCCCCAGGTCAGGCCCAGGGGCTGGTGGACAGTGAAGCTTTCTTGGGCTTCCCTGTGGCCGCCTCCCACCTCCAGACGCCTGCCCTATATCCTGACCCTGGCCAGGGTTAGAACTTAGGACCCTGGCTCAGCTCAGCTCTTTCATTAGGTCTGTGGGCCCCTGGGAGGGGTCACTGTGGCAGCAGGAGCAGGCGTGGTGGGAGAAGGCCAGGGAGCTGACGTTTCTTGAGCACCTGAGTGACTTACTGGGGCATTTAACTCACTGCAGTATAAACATGAAATGGTTTCATTTCTTAAAAAATAAGGAGGCAGCATAGCTATAGACGTGCAATTCTGATGGCCTGCGGCCGCATCCTGGCTGCTTATCTCCTGTTGTGTGACCTCGGGCCAGATTCTGACACTCTGCCTCAGTTGCCTCATCATTTAAAGGAAGATAATATCATAATATAACAATAATGATATTATAGAGCTGTCGTGAAGGTTAAGAGTTACACTATCCAAAGCATGAGGACTGAGGCTGGCTTGCAGGGGGCACTGCCTGTATCAGCTGCTACCACTATTTTAATTATTTTTATAATTCGCACAATTGCCCGCAGCTGTGCTCCATCCCGCGTTACGACATCGGCCAGATGCCACAGCTTCTGGCCCCTTTCTGTTGCTGCAATGGTCTTAATTCATTAGCAGGCTCAGGCCTGCGTGTTTTGTAACCTCAGTTTGCGATTCTGTTCAGAGTTCCTCTGCTGCTCAGCCCCGCAGGTCAGGGCCGGGCCCCAGTGCTGCCTGAGTGTGGGGGTGCTGCTGTCAGGCTCTCCCACACCCTTCGCATCCCACACCCTTCGCATCCCCCTCCCACTTACTGGCTCCTTTGGGGTTGGAGGCATGGGGGTCCCTGCAGAGGGGGTCCCACATAGTTGTGGAGCAGAGGCCAGCCTCAGTCCGGACCCCTGCGGCACCCAGCTGGCCCCACCACGGCTCTGTCCGCAGCGCCTTCTCAGGTCACAGGTCAGGAGTCCGCAGCCCTCTCTCGGCGCTGTCATCGCTGGAGTGGTCCCATGACATTTCTTCTCCTCTAACCTCCGTTGGGGACAAAGGGAGGACTTCCCTCTCCTTCTGAGGGCCATCGAGAAGAAATGTGATTTCCCCTAGGCCTCCTGGGGTGCACCACCACAGGCCCTGCAAATCGAGACCAACTGTGAGCCTGGGTCCCTGCAGCAGGCCCCCCACCTTCAGTCTCTGGGCCAGAAATGCCACCAGTGGCCTGGTTCCCAAGTGTACCCCAATTCCAGGGCTGAGCCCCAACAGTACAGCAATATGGGCCCTGACTCCTCACCCCTCCCTGTGCTTGCCCTTTGCTAGCGGCTTGCGGTTCCTTCCACTGACAGGGAGGATTTTGTTCCTGCCTGCCCCTTGACTTTGGGTTTGGCCATGTGACTTGCTGTGGCCAATAGGTGAGCTGAAAGTGACAATGGTGGCCATAGTTAACAGGACAGCCCTAACTAACTGCTACCCGCCTCCCTGCTAACTTCTACCTCATCATGGGGGAAGGGACAGGAAAGGAAAATGCATTTCTCACTTCCCAGGCTCAGGGCAAGCTCTCTGCCCATGCTTCTCTCTGGTGTGGGCCCCATCCGCCGGCAAACAGGAGGCCAGTTCACCATCCTTGGCGGCCTCCCAGCCTGTCCATATGCTTCTTACAGGACCTCCCTCCCTTTAGGATGTAGGCTACTCATCAGCTTTGGACCTTATCTGCCAAGCAGGGACAGGAAATAGATCCCACCGTGTGGCCTGTTACCTGGATATTATCTTAACTGATCTCTACTGCATCCGTGAGATGTCCCCTGGGGGTGTCCACTTTACAGACGAGGAGACTGAAGGTCAGCAGTGGCAAGTGACCTACCCAAGGCCATAGGGATGGTTCCAGGGCCCCAGCACAGAGGTGTTTGGCATCAGTCGCCGTGCCCTGTTTCCTCCTGAGGAAAAGAATCTCAGCTGGGCTGGATGGGAAGCAGCCCTCTCGGGCCACCGCACGGAGTCAGGTCTGAGAAGGGCCTGGGCTCCTGGAAGAAGCTCTTCAGGGCGCCTCTCCTTCCTGCTTCCAGGAGAGCAGCTGCTATACAGGCGTCAGGTTTGCGGGTGAAGACAGGGCCCCATCACCCAGAGGCAGGGGAAGACAGAGGTTCGGCGAGGGCGGACCCTGTCTGCTGTTGTCCTCCCTTGCTGCTTCTCTTCCCTCCTCATCTCCCTCGTAGACGCTCAGTGAGAACCTGCTCCATCCCGGATTTTGCTCGAGGCACACGGGCTCCGAGGCAAGCAAGACAGGCCTGGTCCTGCCCTTGTGGGACTGGCGCTCCAGCAGGGGACGCAACAGACAATCGTGTTCTCTGGGACAGCTGAGCAACTGGACATGGCCATTTCGGATCGTGCCACGCGAGACCGTGTTGGTGATGGGACATGCACAGTCACCCGAGTGGACGCCTTTGGGTAGTCAGAGGGTCTCTGGGGAGGTGACCTGGGGCTGAGACTGGGTGAGACAAGAGAGCGCTTCTGGCAGGAGGGACAGCGGTCCAAGGCCCTGAGGCCGGAAGCAGCTGGGCGTGTTAGAGAACAGAGGGAAGCCCACTGCAGCTAGAACTTGGCGGGAGAGAGGAGAGCGGTGTGAAATATTATTTGATTATTTAAATACGCACATATATTATTTCGGTAGGAATTTTAAATAATAGTCGAAAATGAACAATAACACCGGCCGGCACTCCCAAGCCCCCGCGCTGCCCGGGTCAGGGCCGATGCCCGGCCCCAGCCCTCTAGCAGCCCTTGCTGAGGCCTCTGTGCCAGCACCCCCGACTCGGGCAGCCTGCGAGCTCTCCGACCTCCGACCGCACGCAGGGAACAGACGGGGCGGTGGCTCAGAGTGTCTGCTGGTGCCGGCTGGCCTGGCACGGATCGAGCACGATTTGCCAATTGCCTACTGGAGCTTGAACATGAAGACTGGCTTCTGTGATAATTGACCTTGAAAGTGGAAGCGGGACCAGCGGCCAGGACCTCCTGCTTCTGGAGGAGCCCCCTGGCTCCACGTTCCGGGCGGAGCTGGGTGAAGCCCAACATCCTCCCTTTTTCTTGTTTTAAGAAGGCCCCTGAGACGGAGCTTGAGGTTTTGGGTGCCTGGAAATAACTCCGGGTCATAGCTCTCTGCTCCTGGCTGAGAGGCCTCCTTGTAGGTCCCCTTGGTTTACTTACCCAAATAATGGGGGAAAGAGGTTAATCCTAGAAGTTCCAAGTCAGGGCTGTGCGAGAATTAACTGAGAGCTCTCTGCGCTAAGCGTGGGGACAGAAGAGAGGCGCAGCGGTAACCAGTCCGCATTATTATGGGGTGAAGGGCCTGGGGTGGAGAAGCCCCTCAGCGGGCGGCTCTCGCCGTGGACCATTCTCGTCTCCTCGTCTCGCTCACTCTACTCCAGCCACTCGGAGCCCTTGCTGCTCCTCACTTGGCCTCCGCTCCTCCTCTGGGCGTCGGCACTTGCTGTGACCTGTCCCTGAGTCCGCGCTGCGCACCGCCTGCATCCGGTCAGGAGCGCGTGAGCCACCTCCTTGCTGCTCTCCCAGCCCCTCGCCCCACTTCAGTTTTCTTCACAGCTCTCGTCAACACCGGGCCTGTTTCGTTTCTTTCATTTTTGAGTGGGGTGCGTGAGTGGGTTGTCATTAGTCTCCCTTCAAAGAAAAAAAAAGGAAGCTTCTAAAAGGCAAGAAACCACTTGGAGTGGGCTGAACGGTGCCTCCCCACAACCCTGAGAGAAAAGCCTGTGTCCGAGACCCAGAACCGTCTTGACTGCAACCGACTTTGGAGAGAAGGCGTGTGAGAGGTGGTTAACTTGAAGGGTCCTGAGATGAGGCCGTCCTGGATTATGTTGTGGGCCCTAATCCAGTGACAAGCATCTTCACAAGACACACGGAGGAGGGAGGCAGAGGCAGGAGTGGTGCGGCCACAGTGAATGCCGACGGCCAGCAGAGGCTGGAAGAAACAAGAAAGGAGACTCCCCTGGAGCCTCAGGAGGGAGCGTGGCCCTGCCGACCCCTGGGTCTCAGACTCCGGGCCTCCAGAGCCGTGAGAGGACACCTTTCCGTGTTTTCAAGCCGCCCAGTGTGCAGCCTTTCGGTGCAGCAGCCCTGGGGTGCTAAGCACCTCTGTGTTGCCAATGCCCAGACCCGCGTTGGGACTGTGGCGGCAAAGCAGGGCAGCGGCTGTCAGGGGAGGGACGGGGAGCAAGCCTCTGAGGCTCTGCAGCTGTTCGTGTCTGACTGCCCAGCTCTGCCCTTGGAGGGCGAAGGCGGCCACAGATAGTTCCTGAGCAAATGGGTGTGGCTGTGTCCCAATGAAGCGTTATTTATGGACACTGAAAATTTAATTTTATGTAATTTTCATGTGTCACGAAATACGATTCTTACTTTGATTTTCCCCTCTCAACCATTAAAAAAAAAATGTTCTTAGCTTGCAGTTGAACACGAGCAGGAAGCGGCCTGGGGCCGGCCCGCGGTCGGTGTGCCGGTGCTCCGTTGGGGTTTGCTGCAGGGCTGGGAAACATCACAGGCAGCAGCTGGGTGTTCCAGTCAGGCAGCCCAGAGACCGCGGTGAAGCCATGCACACTGAACGCCCTGGGAACTGAAATAGACTTGGTTTCTGGGCCCCGAAAAGTGCTCCAGGCAGATGCCCTACACCAGGGTCTTCAGCCACGGGGAACAGTGAGGACAGAGGGCTGAGAGGTCGCTCAGGTGCCTGGTAGGGGAGCGTGTCCCCAGGCCCTCGGTGCCGGGCAGTGCCGTGGTGGCTAAAGTGATGGAAGAGATGGGAGGCTACGACTGCTCCCCACAGGGAACAGGATTTTGAGATTCAGGTTTAGCGAGGGTGGATCCTGGGAAGAAGATGTGGGTGGAGCTCTGAGGACCAGGCATCCAAAATGCTAACTCAGGGTTGGCAAACTCCAGTGCCTGCGGGATTAGGCCGGGAATAAATGAGCAAAGTAGGTTTAATTTAAAACAATAGGGCCCCGGCTGGTGTGGCTCAGTGGCTTGAGTGCTGGTCTGCGAACCAAAGGGTCACCAGTTCCATTCCCAGTCAGGACACACGCCTGGGTTGCGGGTCAGGTCCCTGATAGGGGGCTCACAAGAGGAAACCGCACATTGATGTTTCTTCCCTCTCTTTCTCCCTCCCTTCCCCTCTCTAAAAGTAAATAAAATCTTTTTTAAAAAATTAAAACAGTAGGGAGTGGTGGGGACTGTGCCAAAGCGGGGAGACCATCTTCTATCTAAAGCAATCACTCAACTTCGGCCAATTCTGCTCAGTGAGACTGTAGGCCCAGGAGTGGCAGATTTTTAGGTTATTTCTGGGAAGCTGGAGAATCCTCTGATTTAAAATCTTGGCTCAAATTTAAAAAACAATCATGCTGAGAGTTTTCCACACCTTACGTGGATATTGATACAGCCATCTTATGGCTCAGAGGGGCTAAGTCGCTTGATAAACAGCACACAGCTATGAGATGGCCAACCGGGGCATGGGTGATGGTGACCTCACAAGTCTTCCAAGTGGGGACCCTGCGTGGCTCCCTTCACTAAGTGCAGGGGGAGGAGCTGGGTCCCGGCCACCTTCAGTCAGAGGGGCAGGAAGGTGATGATCAGCTTCCTAGAGGGACAAAGCTATGTGTGACTCCCCTTCTTGGATGATGAAAAAGCGGCTGGGCACGCACACCTGTGTCTGCTGGGGCAGCTGTCACTCATGCTTGGGAGCAAGGCAGCCCTTCTGCAAAGACACCTTGGGAAAGTGCAGGTGGCTGCTGTGCCCGAGTTCTCGGGGGCTGGGTTAGCACTTCGCATGAGCTGAGCAGACCAGACAGCCCCGTCTGCGAACCAGCCCCCCGCCTGCCCATCTCATTCCACAATTCCATCGGAATGGGCAACTGTGCAAGCAGAGAAGGATTTGCTCTTAATGAGTCTGTCCAGAATTGCCCTGTTTTCCAGGCGTTGATAAACTACAACCCTTAATACAAGTTTCAAGGCAAAGTTTAGTGAGGGAGACATGTAATCCCAGCCCCTTCTGCCCTGATCTCAGAGACCGTCTCTGGGCGTTGGTCCCAGGAACATTGCATGTTCGATACAGGGCCTTCTTCAGGGGCATTACCGCCTGGATGGCCAGGGCTTCTGTGGGCAGAAGGAGCCACCTGCTGTCGGGAAGGTCTCTCTGTCATTGCCACCTTCTGCCCTCTCATGGCGGTCATCGGTCGTTTCGATGGTCTAGAACCTATTCTCCTGTATCTGCCCTCATCACCTGTGCCTGACTGTTTGTACACCTGCCAGCTCTTTGCAGTATGCTCTTCCCACCCAGAGGCGGGGTCTACTGCCTTCTCCTCAGACCTGGAAGTGACTCCGTGTGTGTGCCCAGGACAGAGCTCAAGAGGCCTTGCAGCTTCTGCCTTTGCCTTCCCAGCCCCCGAGGCTGCCACGCGATGTGGGAGCTCCATCCAGCTGACTGAAGGGAGGGCTCCCGTGGAGAACTGAGGCAGAGCGCCAACTACCGGACGTGCCTGCAAGTTTGTCATTGACCACGGTGCCCCGGTGGTGCCACCAGAAGACTGCAGCCCACGAATGACGCCGGGAGAGGTGCAGAGCTGCCCACACACCAACCCTCGGACCATGAGAAGTAATCATTGCAGCCTTAGCTGTGGAGTTTTGCAAGCTTGTTACACAGCAAGAGATAACTGCTGCAGCCATCTTTCTGTTGGTCTCAGACACGACGTTTGGGCAAGGGCTGCCCTGAACACAGCTCCAGGGGTGGGTGCTGACTGGCTTACGCCAATCAAAGCATCCACTGTCCCTGTCCACAGTGAGACCTCAGGAACCATTCACTGGGGCTTCCCAGAAAGAAGTTTTCCCACTGTCTGAGAAGAAGCTGGTGTGGAGTGAGAGTGTGTGGTCAGGATTCAAGGCAGCCGTCTGCTGCCCGGGGAGAGCCTGGACCTTCTGGGAGACTTCCTTGTGCAGCCAGACCGCAGAGGGATGGAGTGCACGCGGCAGAAGGCAAACCAGAAGGCCGAAGAGGACCCACGTCCTGGGTCCAGCCACATCTAAAGCAAGACCCCCTGGGCTTATTGGTTATACAGGCCAATGAGGGCCTTTCGAATGGGTAAAGCCAGCCCTAAATGACTCACTTTCCTCTAAGACGTATCACAGTACCCCCAGGGTACTGTGCTTATAGATTAAAATAAAAGAAGGTGGGGCCTGTGTGGGTAAAGAGTATGTTAAGGAACATGCATCGGAGCATCGTTTCTATTGTAAAAGCAGAACAGGTTATCTTTTGAGTAAATCTGGGGACATCCCCTCAGCGAAACACTCTGCAGCCATTACAGTGCAGTGGGGACCATCAGATCCGAACTGACGCCTGATGTTTCTGTCATTTATTTCCTGTGTGACCCTGGGCTGGTTGGGTGACTTTTCTGAGCCTCAGTTCTTCCTCTGTAAAATGGGCACAGTCACAGTGCCTAGCCATAGAATTTTTGTGAGAATTAGAGAAATGTGTGAACAGCTCAATAAAATGCTGGAATGTTCCTAAATATTTAATTGGTCGTTATAGTATTGTTAACATCTAGTGACATTGTGCAGAGGTCATGATACGATTTTAAGTGTGAAAAGCTGATAGTAAAACTGAGCATACCATGTAATTAAAATTTTATAAAGTGTACATGAAATTTTGCATGAAAACACTGGATTATCCATCAAAATGAATACAAGTAATTGTGGAGTTATAGGTAACTTAAAAATTCTTTGTCCTTTTTTGTATTCGCTAGATTTTCTATAATGCATCTTTGAATCAGAAGGAAAAACTATTAAATAGGAAGGGAGGGGGAGGGAGGGAGGGAGCTCCTGGTTGGCAGAACCGCTCCAGGGAGACGGAAGCATGTGCTCCTCGGACGCCGTGGCTCCGTTGCCCAGGTGGCCGGCAGCCTCTAACTGGCCCCCAGTGATGCCCACATTCTGTTCTTAACAACTAGAAGTGTTCTCTTTCACGTTGGGGAGCACCGACCTGTACAGTCCATTGACTATTACAGAAACGGCAGCATGTGACACCCAAGGTTAGATCATAAAAGACATCGCAGCCTCCGCCTTGCTTTCTTGGAGATAACTCATTGGAGGGAGTCAGCTGCCATGGAGAGAGGACACTGCAGCGGTCCCCAGAGAAGTCGCTGTGGCAGGAGTCCGATGCTTTCAGCCAGTAGCCCGCAGGAGCTGCAGACCAGCTACCTCGGAGGGGGTCCTTCAGCCCCGGTCACACTATCACATACCGAGTCCCTGGCCGACTTCCTGGCTGCAACCTTGTGCGAGACCCTGGGCGGTGATCCGAAATCCTGACTCAGAGGGACTGGGAGATAGATAATAAGAAATTCTTGCTGTTTTAAGCTGCTACGTTTGGGGTGATTTGTTACACAGCAAGAGATTGCTGTACACTGGGAGCAAGGGGCCCGTGTTTGTTGGACATTTGTGTAGTTCCAGGAACCCTGGACATTTGTCATGCCGTCACCTAACACGGACCCCTGACTGACACTCACACAGGCCCTATCAGGTGTGATCGAAGCATTTTATACATTGCTCATTTAGTTCTAACAATAACTCTCTGAAGTAGAGGCTGTTATAATCCTCATTTTACAGATGAATAAACTGAGACACAGGAAGATTAAATGGCCAATGTTACATAGCAATCGGTGAGGAAACCGTGATTCAAACTCAGATGGTCTGGCTCTAGGGTCTATACTCTTTTTTAAAATCCTCACCCAAGGATTCGTTTATTGATTTGAGAGAGAGAGAGAGAGAGAGAAAGAGAGAGAGAGAGAAACCTGTACAAGAGACAGACATTAACCGGGGTTGCCTCCTGTATGTACCCGAACCGGGTATTGAACCCTCAACCTAGGTATGAACTCTGACCGGGAATCAAACCCACGACCTTTTGTTGTATGGAATGATGCTCCAACCGACTGAGCCACCCGACGAGGGCCCCGGTCTGCACTCTCGCCATCATGCTGTCTCCTGAGATGGTCGGAGGCACAGCAGTTAGAGCGCCCAGGTACCCCGTGAGCTCCCTTTCTTTCTTCCCTCTTCCCCATCGCAAAGGAGTGTTTTTATAAAGACATAATTTAACATTTTTGGGACATATGTCGGCCATTTCTGCTCTCGATACTCCTTTTCAGTTTGGTCAATCCGATGTACTTTGTTTTCGAAGAAGCTCTGCGGGTTCTAACGGAGAGGCGCCTGCAGTTCATCTGCTCTCAGCTTCCTGGTGCCTGGGCCCACCGGTAATTCCCGTCCGGTTCTTTCCTTTTCGAGGACATGCCACACGCAGTTCGGCAGTGGGAGGACTTGGGGCTGCAAATCTGCGAGAAGTAACTGGAACACAATTGTCCCGTATCAGTTAGCTTTTGTTCCAGAGGTTGACTGACCAGGCTGGACTTGGTGAGGGAGCCCTGCTCACCTTGGCTGGGAGTCAGCAGGGGACTGTCAATCAAGGTCCTCTCCCCGGGGCCAGCTGCCTAACTCAGGTGTGTTCTTGTTATGGCATTGACAGAAGGGCAAGCAGGAACATGCAAGGTCTTCTTGAGGCCTACCTAGAATGGGAACTGACCCATCAATGTTCCTACCCTACACTATTTGCAAAGCAAGTCATAGGGCAAAAGTCAAGAGACGGGGAGGTAGGTCCTACCCGTAGTGAAAGGTCACAGCAGAGTTGGGGCAAAGGGCACAGATCCTAGGAGGAAGAAGGAACAAAGGCCAAGGATGGAAAATGCCTCAGCCGCTCATCCCGATGCTGTCTTCCTTTTTATCTTCACCCACCCTGGGGAGCACCAGAGCAGAGAAAGAAGCCAGGCAGAAAGGCCATAGTAGCCTCCAAACCCCACTGTGCTTCTCCGAAGCCACCAAGAAGGGGCTCCACCTTGCCCCAGGATTGAGGTCCCCCAACCCCATACCAAGACTACAAGGTAGACAGGAGGAACCCACCCCCAGATTATGGCCACTTCACAGTGAAATACAATAGACTAGTAGTGCCAATGTCCCTGAGCTGAAGACTTACCACAATGCTTTGGCTGCCCCCCGAATCCACCCACTTGTGTGCCCATCCTTGGTTCACTGAGCAAACCCCTGTCGAGCCTTCCCCCAGGCCAGCATCCCCTTGAGGATGATGGCCAGGCGTTAGATTTTCTCTTATAATGTCATCAACCCAAGGGCAGGGCTCCATCCCACTCAGTGGGTTGAGTCCACTCTTGGGGAGGCAGAAATGGAATACATCTCACTCTTTCTATTTCTGTTTCTCCATGGATCACTCACTCCACCTATTTTAGTTCAATAGATTTCTTTTCTGGGCAGAAACTCCTGACACACAGAATGGGGTTGAGCACAGGATCCTTCCGGAGATGATGGCTGCCAGGCCACCCACCTGGGTCACTGGAATTGGAGTCACACACTTGGGGTTGAACCTAGCTCCGCCATTGACCTTGGATAGGGTACCTCTCTTTCAGCCTCAGTTTTCTCACCTATAATATGGGGGTATAGGGCTCCTGTCTCCCAAGGCTGTTGCAAGGAATAAATGAGGGCGTGTAAAGTTCTGGGCACTCTGTACATCACCTAGTAGATGTCCCTTCTCTTTGCTTTTCTTGGGAGACGAAACCGATAAAAGGAGTGTCAGGTAGGGGTGCATGGGTGCGAACATCTACACTGGTTACAAGATTGTTCGGGAAAGACAAGGGGCTCCAGGAGATGTGCCTTGATCATAGACCTGAGGAAGATAAGGCAGTGCTCGGTGCCGGTGAGATTCGTGCCTTCCCTCTGCGACCCTCCGCTGCCATCAGCGTGGGACTTGGGTGTCAGCTGCGCCCGGGCCTCACGTGGGCTAGAAGCTCACAGTGTCTCGTGCGGGGTGGGGAAAGCTCTGGCTCTCGTTTGAGAGCCCCCATGTTTTCACACTGGGACCACCGCCCCCACGTTGTCCCACCAACAGTCTCCTCTTTGGCAGTATCACCTGTCACAGTCACAACGGCCACTTCGGTGCCTGAGTGCCCTCACGTATCAGAGAGGACCAGAAGCTTACCTGCTTCAAAGCATTGTCTGTGGGTGCGATGAGCTAATACGTGTGAGCCTGCTTGCACAGTGCCTGCTGCAGCATCAATATTTTCTAATATTACATTTATTCTTTATATTACTACTATTAAAAACAAGACCTTTCCACAGAAGACCCTTCAACGATATTTTGTTATGAGATGGGAGTGACCCTGAGAGTGGCTTTAAAACCGAGGCTGCACCTGAAGATGTCTCAGATTTTCTTTTGTGAAAAAAAGAAGTGCCACATTTGATCACCTCTTCTGGGGTGACCCATGACTGTAAGCTATTTGTCCTTCCAAAACGAACAATCTAGTCTGTTCCTTTAAGAGGAAAGTGATTTTTTAAACAATGTGTGAGAATGTAACTGCTTTTGGAGAGAAATTCACGTGCTGGAAAGAGCATTTTGAAAGCAGATGTTTGGAAATGTTTCCATTGTTAGGAAATTGTATTGCCAAAAAGCAATGAAAGTGTGTCTCCCTTAAACTGTTCAAGTCTCCACACTGTAAGAACTTGAAAACAGAAAATTCCAACCAATGTCAATATCTTCCAAAACAAAACTTCTAGGGGGTTTTGAATCTGTTTACTAAAAATACACAGATACCACCCTGACCATGGTGGCTCGGTTGGCCATCCTTCCGCGAAATGAAAGGTCGCCAGTTCACCTCCCAATCAGAGCAGGTGCCTGGGCTGCAGGTTTGGTCGCCAGTTGGGCACGAAGGAGAGGCAATCCATCTCGGTGTTTCTCTCCCACTCTTTCTCCCTCCTTTACCTTCTCTCAAAAAATAAATAAGTAAAAATCTTCTAAAAAAATAAAAATACACAAATACTAATCCTCTCGTTTGTTTGCAAGACTGACTGACAGACATTAATGAAGATGGACATACACATTAGGCCTTTGAAAAACGTGAGGGTTGGGATGCCAAACGCTTGCATAGTCAAAAATCCACGTACGTATCACTTTTGCGCACCCCAAACTCCAGTTGCCCTTTGGTGTCCACTGAGGACTGGTTCCAAGGCCCCCCCATGAACAGTGAAATCCATGGATTCTCACGTCCCCTGTACAAAACGGTGTTCTGTCCGGGCCTACGCTCTCTCTGCTCCCCTGTGCTCGGTTGTGACAGGGCGGTCCGGCAGGACACACAACAATCTCCCTCTCAGTTTCGAAGGGCCGTCCTGAGTATAGGGCTGCCTCTTAAAGGCACGAGAGGACAATAACAAAAAAAAAAAAAATGGCATAGATCAACGCATACACCTGGCTCTCCTTATTCACAGACTCCCAGCCGCAGATCCAAATGGTACAGGTGTTTGTTGGAAAATATCCCTGTGTAAGTGGACCCACAGTTCAAACCCATGTTGTTCAAGGGTCAACTGTATTAGCCGAATTTCAGCAAAAACAGTCCCCCCTTTTGTGAATGGAACTAAAACATGAATATCAATATTTAGAAAGCACAGCCCACAACGCACTCCTTCCATTTGAATTTATAAATCTCTATATAAATCCAAACTTCAGCATTGTTTTCTACTTTAACAGCCACTCAAATCAAGTATAGATATAAGCTTAAATAGAAGCAGACTCTTGAATTATCCCAGCATAGCGTATTAACACATGCTTTTCAAAAATAAAAAAAGCATATGCAACTGCACTGCTAGGACTAGAGAACAAACTAATTGAGAATGTTTAGGACTCCCTGTCAAGATGGTGGCTTAGGTAAACGCAGCTCGCCGCCTCACACAACCACATCAAAATTACAACTAAAATATAGAACCACCATCACGCAGAACTGTCAGAAATTGAGCTGAATGGAAGTCTAACAACTATGGAATTAAAGAAACCACATCCACCCAGACTGGTTGGAGGGGTGCCGATGCAGAACAGGCTAGTCCCACACCCATGTGTGGTGGATAAAAATTCAGGAGGGATGTCTCAGGAGTGAGGAGTCCCAGCCCCACTCCAGGTCCCCAGCCCAGGGTTCCAGTGCCAGGGAGATAAGTCCCCATAACTTCTGGCTGCAAAAGCCAGCAGGGATTGAGTCAGTTGAAGAAACTTCTGGAGCCCCAAGCAGTTACCCTCAAAGAACACACACAGGGACTTACTCAGACTCACTCCCTCTGAGCTCCAGCACTGGGGTAGCAGCTTGAAAGGCACCAGGGGCATATGGGGAGGATCTGAATTGTCTGGCATCAAGGCAGGGGCTGGGGCGCAGCTTTCTCCCAGACAGAATGGTGGGCAGAAGCTATTGTCCTTTTTCTGAGCCCTCCCTTCACAGACCACAGGGCGGATAGGTGGGTGCCATATCTGAGACTCCATTAATGTGGCTAACACCATTTATCTCCCACCCACCCCCACCCCAGAGATCCCCTGAGACTCTGTCCCCTCCAACTTATGGGCCTACCCAAGCTGTTAACAGTGACTTTTCCATATGAATGGCTGGTCTTAGCTTATGTTTCACGACTTCCTAAATCATCTCAAATAAGCAACAGCCAGCCTCAGGGAGCCCCCAGCCCCTATATATCTTGATAAGGGGCCAGAGGCCAGACACTAGCAGCAGCCAGCCTAGATTCACAGCTTGGCTTTGCCTGGGAATCTCCAAGCGCAGCACAAGTAGCAGCCATCTCAGATGGCTTTATACCCCAGGCAGGGTGGCCCTGGACAGAACACAGGTGTGGGCTGACCTTGGCCTGCACAAAACAGGAAAACCCAGAGAGTGTGCACCCAGTGGAGGGCTACAGACCACATCAGAGCACCACCAAGCTGCCACTGCACAGATGTTCCTCCAAAGAGGGTGAGGTTGGTGGTCAGTGGTCACAGCCAGTCCTTGCAGTTGACTGGCCTGGGTACATCCCTCCCATTGACCTGCCAACAGCAACCAAGGCTCAACTACAAGAGAAGGGTGTACTTAGCCCATACAAAGGGTGAACCTTGAGAACCCAGCTTGAGTGATAGAGGGGGCTGTGCCACTGGACCCTACAGGACACCTACTACCTTAGGCCACACTAGAAAGTCACAGAGTCAAAGCAGCTCTACCTAATACATAGAAACAAACATAGGGAGGCTGCCAACATGAGGAGAAAAAGAAACATGGCCAAAATGAAAGAACAGATCAAAATTCCAGAAAAAGAACTAAACAGAATGGCGATAAGCAATGTATCAGAGGCAGAGTTCCAAACACTGGTTATGAGGATGCTCAAGGAACTTAGTGAGGACCTCAGTAGCATAGCAAAGATCCAGTCATAAACGAAGGATACACTAATTGAAATAAAGAACAATTTACAAGGGAACAACAGTAGAGTGGATGAAGCTGAGAATCAAATCAATGATTCAGAACATGAGGAAGCAAAAAAAAAAAAAAAAAAAAAAAAAAAAAGACCAATCAGAACAACATGAAGAGAAAAGAATGCAAAAATAGGAGGACAGTTGCTTTTGGGACAACTTCAAGCATTCCAATATTTGCATCATAGGAGTGCCAGAAGGACAAGAGAAAGAGCAAGAAATTGGAAATCTATCTGAAAAAATAATGAAAGAAAACTTGCCTAACTTGGTGAAGGAAGTAGACATGCAAGTCCAGGAAGCACAGAGAGTCCCAAACAAGATGGATGCAAAGAGGCCCAGCCCAAGACACATCATCATTAAAGTGCCAAAGATTAAAGATAAAGAGAGAATCTTAAAAGCAGCAAGAGAAAAGTAGTTACCTACAGGGGAGTTCCCAGAAGACTGTCAGCTGATTTCTCAAAAGAAACTTTGCAGGCAAGAAATATTCATTCAAAGTCATGAAAAGCAGAGACCTAGAGCCCAGACCACTCCACCCGATAGTAAAGCTATCATTTAGAATGGAAGGGCAGATGAAGAGATTCCCAGACAAGGAAAAACTAGAGGATTTCATCATCACCAAACCATTATTATATGAAATGTTGAAGGGACTTATTTAAGAAAAAGAAGATTAAAACTATGAACAATAAAATGGAAATAAATACATACCTATCAATCAAAATCATGGATATGGAGAGTGTTTTGATGGGTGCCAGATGGGAGGGGGTGTGGGGGAATGGGTGAAGAGGTGAGGGGGTTAAGAAGTACAAATAAGTAGTTACTGAATTGCCATGGGGGATGTACAGTAACGTACAGGAAACGGAGCAGCCCAAGAACTTATATGCATGACTCGTGGACATGAATGGTGTGGGGACGGCCTGAGGGGGCTGGGGGGTGGGGGCTGCTGAATGGAGGGTTGCAAAGGGGGAAAAATTGAAACAACTGTAATAGCATAGTGGATGTGGTTTCGTTAATTCTATAGTTGTCAAACTTTCATTCAACTTGATTTCTCATGGTTCTGAGTGGCAGCTGTTCTATATTTTAGTTGTAATTTTGATGTGGCTGTGCAAGGAAGTGTGCTATGTTAACCTATGCTGCCATCTTGACCAGAAGTCCAAGAATGTTTAAATAAAAGCTACAAGGTCTGTTATACTGTTAGTAAAAAAAATAAAAACATTTAAAAGTAGTGTTTGTTTAATGTTCTTTTAAACGTTTCTAGTTTTTATATACGCTTTATGTTTATATTTGTGCTTCATTATGTAATTTATAAACATTTACAACTAGCTGGAGACCTGTGCAGCTAATCACTTAAACCAGTCCCAGGCCCCTCTCCCTTCCATTTCTCTCTGGCACTTACACCTTCTCCCCTCCGTGGGAGGGGAGAGGGTTGGTTCTCCCTAGCCCAGGGAAGCAAGGCCGGCGGTCCTGCTCTTGGCCTCTAGGGGTCAGCAGAGGGAAGCAAATAACAGCTTGAAAGACCAAGAAGTGCTGATGGAGGAGACACCTTAAAAATGCCTGTTTTCTCCCCAAACTTTCCCATCCTCCCTCTTCAGTACTGGAGTAAAACAAGCCAGCTTCAGGCCCTGGGACCTGAGATAAATCCCACTGAGTGCTGAGAAGAAGGAGGGGAGTTAGTGACCTCCAGGCTAATTCAGAGCGGTGGGGCTTTCCACTTGATTCATCTGAAGATGACAGAGACCTTGGGCCTTGGACTCTGACCCGACCCCGCTAACTTCATAAGTCTCAGCTTCTCCAGCTGAGCCAGTTAGGGTCCCATAAGGGTTCCCTTGCATCCTTTCAGCCAAAGGGCCTGGCATGTGGTCGCCTGGCGCCAAGGAAGCACTGGCAGACATGAGGAGTGACTCTTACCCGGATCCCTCTCCATCACACTGAGATTGTCCCTGGCCTGTCTCCTGGAGGACATCCTCATGGACGGTGGGGACCAGTGTGAGACCAGCAGGCCCCCTGAAGCCCTCTTGCCTCCTGCCTTGCCTATCGGGGCCAAGGCTGACTTGGTGGCTACCATGGTGCTGTGGTTCCCGGGGACACTTTGGAGTGGGTGTCCCAGAGTGCTTGCATGCTGAGGCCTGGTTCTCTGTGAACACATCTGGGTGTTTGGGGTCCATCTCAGAGCCGGCTTCAGTGCTTGGTTGGCATGAACCACGGCTCGTGCCTACTAACACAGCTCTAAGGCCCTTCGCCTCCCATCCGCTGGCCTGCTGGCTCCCGGGTCTCCTTCCCGAGGTAGCCCCGGGAGTGTCATGCCTCTGCTCCACAGTTGTCACTGGATCCCTGTCACTAAGAGAGGAGGATCAGAGTTCCTGGGCCAGCATTCAAGGCCATGGGATAGGCACTCTCCCCAAGCCCCCGGCACTCCGCGCTGCTCCCCTCTGCCTGCTCTCCACTGCCAACAGGTGTGGGGCTGGCTGTCAACAGAAGCTCTCCAAGCTGCCTCGGTTTCCTCATCAGCAAAAAGAAGGTGGCTAACCCCCTGAGGAGGCGGAAGACACATGCAAGAACCTCCTCCTGTGTTGAGGACATTCAGCGCATGTGGTGTGTCCCCTATTTACAGATGAGAAAACTGAGGCTCTGAGGGAGAGATTCAGCCCAGATGTGGCAGAGCCAGGATTAAAATGCAGACCTTCCACCCTCTGTGAGGGACATCGTCTAACCCCAGCCGGCGCAGACGCTGCTTCTCAGCGCGGCCGGGTTGCTCCCCTAGCGTCTTGTTCCCTCTCCTCCGCGGCACGGCGCCATCAGCAGTTACTCGCTGATGGGCTGTCTTCTTGTTTATTTGCGTCTTCCCTGAAGCCATGGACTTGGTTTGTCTTGTTCAACCACTGCCTGACGCAGAGCTGGGGCCCAGGGAATTCTTCTGGAGTAGTTGGAGGAGCTAAGATAGTTTCAAAGAACATGTAGATGTGATGGGTTGGTTCGTTTCTGCTCTGGAGGACCCACCCTCGGGGACTTCTCTGATTGCCTGAGCCCCAGGGTCCATTCCTCCCCTGCGAAAACTGGCCCCGAGCAGCAACCGGCCTCGAAACAGCAGCATCTCGAGGCCGGCTTTCACTGAAACACTGCAGTGGCATCACAATCAGGGGAGTAAAGTGGTTTTAGGAGTTGAGGTTCAGAAAACTTTGCTGATAATTGGCAATGGGCTAGCCTGTTGCTGTAACTGGAGAGGGTCAGGGAGGGCCGGAGAGGCCTGGAAGCAAGTGCATGGCTTCGTGGCGGCCAAGTCCAAGTTGGAAGTGAAATGCATTTGGGTTGTGTCCCTTCAAAGCATAGTCAGAGTTCTTGAAAAGTTTGAATTTAACTATTAATAGCAACACTTTTTCTGGTAAATTTTTTGCCTATAAAAAGTGCACAATTCCCAGCTGCACAGCTCAACAAGTTTTCCTAAACTGAAGGCAGCTGTGAGCAGCCCCGGAGGTCCCCTACTGGGCCCCTCCCACCCTTGCCCCTCCCAGTGGGACTGTAGCACCTTGTGCCCCTAACCGGGACTTCTGCCAACGATTGCCAGGCCGAAGCACGGGCTCAGTGTTGGCAGGTCATTGGATCTTACAAGAGAAACTAAAAGTCTAGATTTTTATGTGAAATCTCATGATTATTGAATGTTGGCAACTAATTAAAATTTAAAACATGGCAGAGGCCAGCTCCATCCAGGCCAAACAAGAACTGCTTATGGGCCAAACATGGCCTGCCGGCTGCCAGCAGGGTGCCCTGGAGGGGCCCCCAGGCCTGTGAGGGAGACAGGCATGAACACAGACATCACGGGTCAGAGGAGGGCTGGATGGGGAATCGGGGCTCTGCAGTGGGGTGTGTTCACATAGCACTCTGAGGGACACGTGACTCAGGCAGAGCAAGGGCACTCCAGGCAGGGGGAGGAGGGCAGGTGGCAGCCTGGAGGGGCCGTCTGAGCGTGGGGTGGTCAGGAGTACAGCGTGACTGGGTGCGGTGGTGGTGGTGGGAGGGACAGGAGGAGGCCCTGAAGATGTGGTCTCGCCAGTCTTGTACAGCATTTAGACTGCGTCTGGGCGCAGGCGATGGAGAGCGCTTGGAGGAGGGTAGGCAGAGGCATACTGGGCTGACCTCTCTGGCTCCAAGTTCAAGGGAGGAGAGATGGGCAGGGGGCAGGCTGGGGAATAGCAGGAGACAGGAGACCTTGGCCTGTGGCATTGGCTAAAGAGAAGAAACCAGTGCGGGCCCACATTTTTGGCCTCCTAAACAAACCCCATCCCCACCAACCCCCAATGAAGAATGTCCTTCACCAAACCCGAGTCAGGCCTCTCTGAGCCCTGTTCTCCACCAGACCCCGACTGCAGGCTATGTCCTGGTCCACTTGGTCCAGTTTTAGCAGGAATCCTACTGGGTCAATTCAGTGAGAATCCCTCGCCCTTGAAACCCAATCAGATTCCTCATCTCCGGCTTGCACTGTCTGATCCCCCTGGGCGGCCGTCAGCAAGCGCCCTGACCCCCGACGTTTCCTCCCAACCCGGCCCTGCTCCTCGGCGGTAAATCCCATCTTGTTGCTGTACTCGGAGTTGATCCCACCTCACTCCCCTACGGCAAAATTCCAAGAGGTACTTGGGAAAAAGTCTACTTCCTGTCTTTAGCAAGTGTCATGAATAATTTTTCTTTAACACCTGTCTACACCCAAGGCACTTCCAACTGTATGGCTATTTGAAGATAAAAAACCCTACACTAAAGAGTTTGGACACAGTAGTTGGAGCCCCCCAGTGGCATGCTCTCCACCCCAACTTTACCTTGGGCTTGAGCTCGAGGCCCAGTGCAAATCACTCAGAACTCCTGATCTTCCCTGCTCCCCCGGAGCTATCCTTCCAAGGCCTTCTACCTTAGCCAGTGGCAGCTCTGTGCTTGCAGGAGCTCCTGCCAGACACTTCAAGGTCATCTTTCGCACCCCAGGTTTGATCCTTGAACAAATCCTGCTGGACCTGCCTTTAAAATTGCCCCAGATCCTCTGCTACCATTGCCACTCCTCTGGTCCGAGCTGCTGGTGTTACGTGCCCAATTCATTTACCAGCCCTTAGCTGTCGCTGTCTCCATTCCTCTTATCCTAGAAGCTGGAGTGGTCCTGTTATACCCTGCATCAGGTCCTGTCTCCCTCTGCTCAGAATCTCCCAGGCCCCCACCCCACTAAGAGCAAATGCCAGAATCCTTGGTCGTGGCCATAGTCTGTCCCCTCCCCACCACCTCTCCAATCTCATGCTCTGCTCCTCTCCCCTGCCCACTGCCCTCCGTTACTCCCACCCCTTCTTGGAAGCTCCTTTCCGGGGACAGCCCTCTGGCTTGCTCCCGCCCTCTTTTAAGTCTTTGCTTCAATGTCACCTTCTCTGCGAGGCCTCCTGGAAATCTCACTTAAAATCGCAACCTGCTACCTTCATGTCTACCCACATCCCTGCTTCGTTCTTCTCCCTGGCTCGTAACACCTGCACACTCCACAACATTCTTACTGCTGTTGTTTGTGTTCTTCGTTCTCCCGGGTGCCGAGCACCAGTGGGTGGTCCGTGAGTGGAACCGTGTCTTAGACAGGAATTTCAAACCCCTCTCTGTCTTCCTCTGGGTATTTTTTTGAGAGCGTGGGACATATTTCACTTGGGATCCCCTGGCTTTGGACACACAGAACAGGGCTCCCAGCCTGTGGGTTCTGCCCACCTGTGCACACGAACCACTCACTTTCTCAAGCCCATAGCTGAGGGACTGGTTTTCAGATGTATACGGATATTTCTAGGATAAATATTGCATGCCTGTTTAACAGTGTTACTGAATTCCTTGTAGCTGTTTGGCCATAATATATTTTCTCTGTCAACCAATACCTGACTGCCACTGTTATTGCACTGAATGCCTTGCCTTCCAACTATTAGAAAAGGGGTCTAATAAATAGGTCTGGAGACCCCCAGCCACCCTTTCATAGGGTTCCTGCCAGGCACATGCCCCACAATTCCTCTCTTCTACCCCCAGGCAGAGTAGCAGCAGCTGATGGGGAACATCACCTACCACGGTAAGGCAATTCACAGTCCCTTGACCTTGAGTTCCACAAGCCTGCCACTCCACAGGCTGCGGCTTCTTGGAGCAGTTCTTGGCTTGGGCAGAAGTGAAATGAGCTCTTGCAATTAACATGCAATTAATGGTTGCACAACTTGGGCATCTGGGCACGGGAGGCTGGACGTGTGAAGGCGGTCAGGGAACATGGTGCAGAGGTGTGGATGAGGGAACTCACAGTTAGGCAATCCCGCCTTCCACAAGAGATCTGAAAAGGCTCGTGTGGGTTTGGTTGACTGCTCTTGGCTCATATGTTAATAAACAGCATTTGTTGAGTGCCTACTGCCAAAACGCTTTTTACAGGCATGGTCCCATTTCAACAGCAAGATCCTCCTTTTTGTGGGTAAGACCATCGAGGCTCAAAGAAGTTAAGGGACTTTTTCAAAGCCCACGGCTGGTCAAGCCCCGGATTGGCCTGATCCCAAAGTCAGTCTTGACCATTTTGTCCCCACCCCAGCTTTGAAGATTCTGGGTTGGACACCTCTGAGGGACATCCTGTCTGCTAACCAACTTTGTGTCCTTCTTGGGTCATGCTGCTCAGGACACCAGGTGAGGATGGCTCGTGTGAGGAAGCCCCATTTGTCACACTCAACCTTTGGCATACTGTGTGGGGCACTTCTTTGCCATCCTTCCTGTTGTTCCGCACCACCATAGGGACCCCAGCTCCGTCCTGCCAGAGGGGCCCTTCCCCTTGGCTCGCAGGGTCTGTGCCTTCTTGGGCAGCTCCCAGGGGAAGCACAAGCCCTCAGTCTCTCTCTGCACATGGCATTCCTGGTGGGACACCCCTCCTGGCCTATCCCGCAGCTCTGTACAGAGGTCCAGCAGGAGGCATTCCTTCCAGAGGGTCCAGCGGCTCTACGGCTATGGGGCGCCCAACAAACTGCAGCTCAGACCCTTTCGGTCTCCTTCCAGGACAATGTCCTGTTTGTCCATGTCTCTCGTGGGGAGCCTCAGCAGGCTCTGCCCTTGTCTCCCGCAGACAGGGCCTTTCTGGGTCTTAGAGTGCCTCCTCCTGGCTGCTTTGGTTGCCCCACGTACCCCGTGGGAAGCCTCTTTCTCCGAGAGCGCCTTGCCAGTCATTCTCCATGCTTCTCAGACCCTCCACCCTGGTGCGGGTCGCTTTCGGGGGCGTCCCTTCTCGCCTCGTCTCCCGCCCTCGCGGGGCGCTCCCCGCCCCCCGCCGCCCCCACCCCCCGCCCCGTGAGGGTGAGCTCTGGAACACTGTCGCCAGCCGCCTGCAGGTGTCTCCGCACCGAGGAGCGCGCGTCCCTGCGCCGCGGCCGCTGCCCGGCGCCAGAGACTCCTTGCTGAGGGGCACTCGCGCTCCGAGCTCCGGGAGCGCAGGAGCCTCTCTGTCGCCGCCGACGGCCCCCAGCGCCGCGCCCCCACCCGCGGGGAGTGTCATGGGCCCGCGCCGCGTCCACCGCTGCCGATCGCAGGCGCCCAAGCCCCGGGGCGCGGCGTGCAGCGGCCGCTGACGCCGGGCGCCGGCTGCCAACTTCGCGCGCGGAGCTCCCCGGCGGCGCGGTCCTGGCGGCGCGGGCGGCATGAAGACGAGCCGCCGCGGCCGAGCGCTCATGGCCGTGGCCCTGAACCTGCTGGCGCTGCTCTTCGCCACTACCGCCTTCCTCACCACGCACTGGTGCCAGGGCACGCAGCGGGTGCCCAAGCCCGGCTGCGGCCAGGGCGGGCGCACCAACTGCCCCAACTCGGGCGCCAACGCCACAGCCAACAGCACCGCCACCCCCGCCGCCGCCGCCGCCGCGGGGAACGGCCCCCCTGCTGGCGCGCTCTACAGCTGGGAGACGGGAGACGACCGATTCCTCTTCAGGAATTTCCACACCGGCATCTGGTACTCATGCGAGGAGGAGGTCGGCGGGCTCGGTGAGTGAGCCGCGGCGTTCGCGGGCTCGGCTCCCGGCTCCCCGGCTGCGCGGCCCCGGAGGCTCGAGTCCCCAGCCGCGCTCCCTGCTCAGGGCCGGAGAGGGACCCCGCACCGCTGTTCCGGGGCCCCGCCGGGCTTGGGCCCCCACGTTCTGTGCGGGGAATGCGCTTTGGGCCGATCGGGGGTAGAATGTTAGGTGTTCGGGACGCTCCTCCGTTTCATGGTTTGGGGCCGAGCTCCTGAGGCTTCCGAGCCCCGGGCGGCTTTGAGGACGCTGCCGCGCCCTAGGGAGGCGCGTCTCCCGGGAACCCACCCCAGCTGCAGGTCGCAGGGGCGCGCGTTCCTTTCCGCGCCAGAACTCCTCTCCATGTTCGCCCCGCCCCTTCTTTCTTTCGCTGGGCTCTGGGTGCCTCCCACCCACCCCGTCCCGCCCGGGGGGAGGGGTGCTGGGACCGTTGCTGGGAGCCGCCTCTCCCACCGCAGATCTAGAGTCAGGAGCTCAGGGAGTCATTCTTCTAAACGCTTCTCCAGCCTGCACTAAACAGCTCTCAGATGGGGCTTAGAGAGCACGGGGGTGGCAAGTGGGGGCAGCCCGGTGGGTTCCTAGCTGGGAGCCCTTCGGGTCTTGGCCCCTGCCGGGAGAGGATGCGACGGGAGGGAAAGGAAGCAGGTGAGAATGAGGGATAGCTGGTTGAGGCTCCCATCAGAACTGGGGTGTGTGTGAGTTTTTAGAAGGCAGATCAGGCTGCTTCCTTTGCCTCACACCCTCTCCTGTGCCGCCGTCTAAACGCAGCCGGGCCGGAGCGAGTGCCCGAGGAAGGCAGTGGCGCTAGGCAAGGCTCTGGAGAACTGCCTGACAGCGGTGGTGCCAAACGCCGCCGCCGGGTGCTGGTTCACAGCACCCCGTACCTGCCGGCCCCAGGTGTGGGAATGCTCTTGAATGAATTGACCTCTTTCCCCAAGGTTAAAACTCCTCATTGCATGCATAGCTCTTCTGTGTGGACATGGTGTTATGTGTGTACTCAAATGTGGATGGATTGGGACCATGACTAATAGTTTGTCCTGCATAAGCCATTGGCCTAACTGATATAAAGGTCAGAGGGAGAAAGTGTAGTAAATGCTAGGAGTTTGCTTCCTCTTCCTGGAAGGCTGGCTGCTCCTCAGTGCCAGTGGGAGTCCCTGGCCTGCCTTCCGAGGTCGGGTCCTCTGGAGCAAAGATCTCTTTGGATCTCCCTTTGGAGACAGGGGTTCCCCATCTTTGTATCTCATCACCACTTTTATCTCCCTCATCATATTGGAAATTTTCCGGGGCCTGCCTTTGGTCCCCAGCTTCGTATCCCCTGTCCTTACAGGGTGTGCCGCTGGGTAGTGTGCAGTGAACAGTTGCTCTCGATGCCTGGTTGCAGGATAATGTTGGATGAAGCTGTAGGATGATGGATTGGAGTTTCCCGAGGCGCTTCGCGCTCCATCTCACCTCTGGGGGTGCCTGCCCCGTTGCTGCTGTTTGCCAAAGACAATGGTGTTTTTGAATGGGGTCCTGTCCCTGACCCGTTCCCCACCAGCAGATCACTTCCGGTGTGCACTCCTGTCTTGAATTTTTACTCTGGTATGTAGTGAAAAAATGAACCTCAAAAGGCATCTTGGCTAAAACTCCGTGCTTTCCACTCAGCCCAACCCCGACCTCTCCCTCGGAGGCCTCGCCCTCGTCTGCAGTCTTGGTGCAGGACACCCCACACACCCTTCTGGAGCTCAGGGGGCTGTTTCCAGAGTTTGGGAGGCCTGCCCCCAGGACACGTCGCCGCCATCTCCGACCAAGTTTCTCCTTTGTGGGGAAGTGCAGGCGCCTCGCTGCTTCCTTCACACGCAGAGCTGTGTCTCGGTGGCGGAGTGGTCGGGCGCACGCCGGCCAGCTGAGCCTCCGTGTCGTTGGAGGTCTCTCCCGGCCTGTCGCTGGTGGTCGTGGCCCAAACCCTGGCAGTCATGTCCCGGCTGCTCGTCCATGTAGCTTCTCCGGGGCTTGGTGCATGATGTTTAAGCCTGAGCATTTAAAAACTTATCAATCAGAAAACATTTAAGAACAATGTTGGCTGATATTTATCGCACTTAACGTGCAGCAGGCACGGTGAGAGCCACTTGCTTGCCAGACCTGGCCCAGTCCTTGCCAGCACTGAGAGGCAGGGGCAGCTGCAGTGCCCGCTTTTCAGGTGAGGCATTTGAGGCTCAGTGAGGTTTCCGTGCAGGTCTCCCTGCTGCCCGGGGGCCTGAGTTGTCTTCTCGGGGCAAAAATGAATCCGGGGGAAGGAGTGAGGGAAGAGAATGGTGCACTTGGGGGCTGGAGAAGGGGGTGATGCGGCAGGTTCAGCATGAGACCCTCCCTCCTGGTCCTCTGTTAGTAAAAACATGGATGATTAGTTTCTCGGGTAAATAAAACAAACCCCCACAGTTCTTTCTTTTCTCTTAATCACCGTTGGCTAGAGAGTGCCCCTCCCAGAAAATCACAGTTTTCCTGCCTAAGAGCCTGGAAAATAGTTATCAGCCTGTCAGTGCTGGTGAGAAATGCGGAAGGTCTGAGCCAGCTTGGGTGGTTTCCCTGGCTGATCCTACAGGGCCCAGATCCTGTCCCTCTACCGCTGTGGTCCTTAAAGGGTGTCAGGAATTACCTGGCCCCAAACTTTTGTTGCTATGACAACCTTTCTTCTGGGTTCTGTGACCAGTTTTAATTTATTTTTTTACTTGAAGAGGAAAAAATGCCCCAGTAAACGGTGAAAAAATCCTGCCCTCCCCTCCCCCTACTCCTGAGAACACTGACGATCAACTTCCTTTCCTCCTGCCCAGGAAACTATAAGGAATTTTACCTTCACCGGAGTGAGAACACCAGCCACGAAATCCCAGCCTCTCCACTTGCAGCAGCTGCTAAATGTTCCTTCCTCTCAAAAGCGTGTTTGGTAATTTCTATCTGTGCTCAGAAAAAACTCTCCCCACTCTGGGCAGCCACGGGGAAATCTAATAAGCCCTTTTTCCCACACTAAAAATCCACAGTGTTCACAGAGAAAACTGCAGCCTGTCCTAAACAGACACAATTTCACCAGACCCAGCACAAAGGAACCTTTTTTCCTTCCTCCAAGAACGACCATCAGCCTCCCTCCACTAACAGAAAGTAAAGTATGGCCTTGACACGGAATTACTCCAGCCCTTCACGCAAATTGTATTTGTCTCTGGTTTGGCTGCTGAGAAGGGTTGGGTGGGTGCAGATGCAGGCAGTCTGGGGGTGCTCAGCAGGGTAGAGGCTTGGGGAGGGACAGTGGTGGGCAGACAGGCTGGCCGGCGGGTGGGTGTGCTAACTGGAAGCACAGGGGAGGAAATGGTGACTGAAGAATGGACGAGGGGCCGGGGACAAGGAGGACCTCTGAGGATGGCTGGAGGGCGGTGGGATTGGGGCAGCCATTCCACAGCAGGGAGGTGGGAGAGGAGAGCCATTCCGGGGAGCAGGAGCACGCTGCTGGGGGTTCTGACCTGACTAGCGACCCGCTCTCTTCCCCGAAGTGGGCGCAGCAATGCCCACTCTCTCCAGTGAAGAGCGGGACTTCTCTCCAGGGTGAGGCCACGCTCTGCCTTTTTCAGTGGTGTGGTTTGGTCAAGAGCCTCAGTGTGGGAGTCGGAGCAGTTAGCCCTGTTCCAGGTGTGAGGGTGGGTGAACTGGTTCAGGGAAGGTGCCGAGCCCCTGCTGGGCGAGTGAGTGCACCCCGCCCCTGCTTGCTGCCCCTGCCTGAGCCGCTCACATCTCTCTCCTGTGCACTTCTGCAGCGGCCGGGCCAGTCGTGGGCCTCCCAGCTCTGGCCATTGTTCTCCTCAGTCTCCTCCACACAGCATCAGAGTCATCATCAGATCCCGTTCCTTCTTTGCACAGCCCCCTCCCACAGCCTCCGCTTTTTCAGAGTCAAAGCCACGGTCTCTCGCCAGAGGGCGGCCCTCTGCCCTTCCCTCGCTACAGCTTGTCTTAGCTCTCCTTCTCCACCTCGCCAACCCTCACCCTGGGTCACCGACCCCTGCCCCCTGCCGTATTGGCCACCAGCACCAGGCATGCTCCTGGCTTCAGGGCCTTTGTACTGGCCCTTCCCTCTGCCTGGAATGCTCTTCCACGAAATGGTCACAAGACTATTTCTAGAAACTTCTTCAAGTCATTGCTGAGCTCTCCCCAAGCCCTGGAATCAAAATCAATCTCCCTGCACATTTCCTGTTTGATTTTTCTCCCGGCGCATGCCGCCGTGGCCTTCACCTTCCCGCTCCTTGTCTGTTTGGTGTTGCCCACCAGCCCCGTGCAGTTGGAGCCGAGCCCATCTGCAGCGTTCCTGCTGGCACACAGTAGGTGCTCAGTCAACATTCGTGGGAGGAATGTTGCTGGTCGTCGGGACAGCTCGTATCCAGTTCTTTCCCTGGCTCTCGTGTCTTCTAGACTCAGTGAGACAGGGGCTGTCTGGGGACTCCTCCTCCTGTCCACTGGGGCGACCCAGTGACTGTCAGGAGGGCCGCTCCCCGAGGGGAGGAGATGGTGCCCAGCCGCCTCCCTTGGCTTTCTTGCTTCTCTTCCTTTTCAGAGAATCCCTGCTTTTCCGCCCCATTCCCTTAAGTTACACCGGGTACGCGGTGCTCGCTGAGGTCCGGCCCTGTGTTGGAAGGGAGGCTGCCGACCTACGGCTGCGGGTCCGATCCAAACTCTCTGTTTGCAGTGTCTTTGAATAAGGTGCCGACGTTTGAAAATTGACACACTTCACAGAAACATTTGGATTTACGGTTTTTCTCAAAAAACTTGGCAGACCTGTTGGCACTGGGCTCAGGCGCCTGTGGGAGCCCAGCTGCCACCGACAGTGCTGGTCCGCCCCGACTCGCCCCGCCTCCTCGCCGCTGCTGGCATTTCCCGAGGCCTTCCAGTGCTGAGGCCCCAGGCCTTGGAGTCAGGAGGTCACTTTCCTCCTGTACTCAGGACCCTCCAGTATGTTCCGTTTCACTCAGTCCCGGCCACCCCCTTCCCGTGCCCGGTGGTTTAACCCCACTGCCTCCCCGACTTCCTCTCCCCACCCCCGAAAGTCGCTCTGCCCCAGCCACACCAACCTCCTTGCCAAGCCTGGACAGGCCAAGGCGCCACCCCTCGCCCCCGACCCGCCTCAGGGTGTTTGCCCTCGCTCTTCCCGCTGTCTGACGGGGAACTCTGCTCTTAGCTGCATTTCTGCACGTCTCCCTCCTTTCGCCCAAATGTCCGCTTCTCGCTCGGCAAGGCCTTCCCAGACCACGCCGTCTAAATCAGCGAGCTCGCCGTGCCCAGCTCTTCTCCCTCCCACCCGTGCCCTCCCACTCTAGCTGTCGTCTTCCCCAGCACACATCGCACTCGTGCAGCCTCTCTCCCCCCTGCTCGGGTGCTGGCTCCACGGGGCAGGGCTCGGCCTGCTTCACAGAGCACCGCATCCCGGAGCCTAGGTGAGCAGGCGCTCAGCGGGGGCTCAGTGGCGATTTGCCGGGTGGACCTGGGATTCTAAGAACTTCTCAGACCCTCTGCGTGTGTGTGGGTGCGTGTGCGTGCGTGCGTGGGTGCGGCGAGAGGTCGGAATCTGCTCTGGGCCCGTCATCCCCGCGGACTCCTCCGTGTTCCTTCTCCTCTCCTTGCGCTCCTCTTCTGCCCCTTGGGAAGAGTGTTCAGGGGGACATCGTGAGGGGCTGAAGGGGTGCACTGTGGTCATCCTCCTGTTTACGTTCTGGGGTACCAGGCTCGGAACCATCTTACAGGGATGCTGCGACCTCTGTGCTGCCTGCAGGACTGTGGCTGGTGGAGGTGAAACTCTTCTTTCGTCTCAAGTGACAGAAGGAGACTCGAGCCCGAATAAGAATAAATGGGAGTTCGGAGGCTGTCTCCTCCCAGCACTTGGCTCTGCCTTCCTCTGGGTTAGCTCCGCGCTCAGTGCGCTCTCCTCGTGGCCGTCCCTGAAAGCTTTGAGCTTCCCTCCTGTCCTTCCGGTAACTTCAATAGAAGAGGGGATCCTCCTCTCCAAGGTCCCAACAAAAGTTTCAGAGCTGGTTCTCATCGGGCCAGCTTGGATTATGTCCCCATCTTGAACTGATCGGTGTAGCTGGTAGGGATGAATTGTGTTGATTGGCCAGACTTTGGTCGCATGCCAGCCCTGGGAGAGGAGAGTAGGGCAGCCCACCCAAATCAGGTGTCCTGTGAGTGGAGGAGACACCTGCCAGTTCGTCTTGCCCAGCAAAGCTGTGTAACAGCAAGTGCAACCCTCAGGGGCACACAGCTGCACAAGTTCACTCAGCTCGAGTCTGCAGGTCACCGAAGCAGGTCCTCGGGGCGGGGTCACTCCCACGTGTGTTGGCTACAGGCTGCAGGGATGGAGGCCACTGGGCCGCGTGCCTCTTCTCCTTTGGCGGGCTAGCCCGGGCATGTTCTCATGTGGCGTCAGAGATGTGAAAGCCACAGCAAGCCCAGCTACGAAGGCACTTCTGCAGCTCTGCTTGCATCCATTGGCCAAAACGAGTCACATGGCTGAGCCCAGGGTCAGTGTGGGAGCCCTGTAGAGCTAAAACTGCCAAGGGCGCGAATATGGGGAGGGGAGAAGAGTTGAGGCCACTGAGCAATCACTGTACCACCAATGGTTCCTCAAAACCAGGGGCTGGTCCCACTGGAAGGGACAATAGATGCTGGTCAGGCAAGAACAAAGACGTCCCCGATTACATGACAAGGACGTGTCTCGAGCTGAAGGAGCACGTGGCCACGGCCTGCACCGCCTGCCCAGTTCCTTTCAGCCGAGGCGCTGCAGCTGTGCTGGAGGTCAGCGATTCTTAATCGTTCGGGGCCGTGGGGCTCTGTGACACTGGCATGAGCTAAGGCCCTCTCCAGAGAACCGCATCCCCTAAACGCACAGTTCGGCCTACGTTTCCTGAGGCCTGCCACTGACACCACTCCAGGTGGAGAATCTCTGATCCAGCTGGTGTTTCCCAAACTTTCCTATGACCCAGAATCATTGAGAGAATGTGGGAAGATACAGATGCCCGGGACCTTGCCCTTGGACCTTCTGCTTGATAGGTCTGCGGTGAGGCCCAGGGATTTGCATTTCTGACCGGCCCTGCAGGGGTTTCCGAAGCACAGCCAGGCACAGGTACAGTGGTCCGATCCAGGCTGGTCACCTGCGTCTGTGAGTGGGGCGGCGGGCGGGGCTGCTGCTGCCTGCTGCAGAGTGTAGCGCAGGGCCCGTCCTCTGCAGGGCCCCAGGGCCCGCTCAGTGCCCCGCTCTCTCTGGCCGCTGCCTCCCGCTCTCACTCACTGTGGGGCCTGCTTCACCCACTCTGCTCCGCCTTGCTGGCCCCCCGCAGTTCCCGCCACACCAAGCGTATTTCCCACCTCAGGGTGTTTACCCTTGCTGGTACCTCTCCCTGGGTTCCCTTCCTCTGTATTTGAAGAACCCCGCTTTTGGTCTCAGCTCGGCCTTCTGCAGACCCTGCAGACCCCGCCCCTCGCTGCTGGCTCCTCCCACGGTTTCTTTGCTTCACTGCACTTTCTGCTCACTGAAATGTCCTTGTTTATTTATTCCCCTGCATGTTCATGATTTGTACTTCTCCCTAAAGTGGGCCCCTCAGAGCAGATCAGAGACTGTGTTAACTCCCCACCATGGGGTCCTAGGACCAGCACCCAGTGGTGCCGGGAAGATCACAGAGCTGATAGCCAGGCCCTCACTGTCTCGGGATGTCTGGTCATTCTGTGGAACATGCACATTATCCTTGGAAATGATCCAAACAAAATTAGCCATTGAGGGCTGCAGGTTTTGTGTGGGGGTGTGTGTGGGAGGGAGGGGGTTGGAGGGAGAAATTGAGGGGCAGGGTTAGACAGCAGAGCAAAGAGGTCCCCCTGGCCCACAGGGAGTGCTCCTGGCTCCCCAGGCCTGTCCGGAGGGAGGTGGTGGGCCCTCCGCACGTGGTGAGCGGAGGCCTGGCAGGCTCTCAAGGACCCTGAGGCCTGGATGAGGTAGCTGGTGGAGGCAGTGGTTTCGAGCAGAGCAAGCGGGAATTTTTCCTCTTCTGCCTTGGAGGGAATGTGCTTCTCTGTTTCCTCATCTGGAAAGTGGGACTAGTAGTGATACCCAGCTCCTGTGATCCTGGTTGCTTTACATCTCCTTAACTGGGTGGCCGGAACCTCTGTCCAAAAACTGCCCATTGGCTCCAAACATGAATACAGTAGAACTCCATTGCTGCATTCTAGCTGGACGGTGGAGTTGGCGGGGTGTGAGAGGCGGCCCGGCCCCAAACCACCCAAGCGGAGGCTGCTCCCTTGTCACTTTTGGATTGCTTGTCCCAGGGGTTGCCTCCTTGCCTGCTGGCGGGGACTGGAGGAGGGTGTCTGTGCTCCAGCTTCTGGAAGGGGAGCTGGAAGCCTGGGGGCAGGGCAGGGCAGTGGCTGTGGAGGCCTTGACCTGTGCCCCAGCCTCCCAGGGAGTGGGTCAGAGATGGTCACTGGGACCCAGGAGAGAAGGAAGAGACACTGTGAGGGGTGAGAAGCGTGAGGGAGGGATCCACCCAGAGTCTGAGAGGGACCCGTAGAAAGGCTGGGATCAGATGGGGGAACCAGAAAGGGAGGTGGTGAAGAGGGGGAGACAGAGAAAGGCAGACACATACGGGGTGGGGTGGGGAGGGGCAAGGCACACGGCGGGAGAGACAGGGAGAGAGGGAAACAGATGTGTGTGCGCACACGCACACACACACACTCATGAATGCATGCGCACATGCACACGTGCACACACGTGCTCGCACTCTCACTCAGGGAGCAGGCCTGGGGAGCTGGAGAGGAGACGTGAGCGAGGGCTGCCTGAAATAGCCTGGGGAGGCGGCAGGGAGCACGGGAGGCACTTCTGTGCTGCTCTTCTTAGGAGGGGCCGCTGCGCGGGGGCGGGGATGGGGGCGGGGATGGGGGCGGGGCAGCTCTCAGGGCCTCAGCCCTTGGGGAAGGGCAGGGGAGGAAGGCAGGCCAGACCCTCTCTCTTCCCTTCTCCTCCCTCCAACGCCCTGGTGGCAGTGGGGTGGGCTTGGTGCTGGGGGCGCTTCAGCTCACCACAGCTCACTAGCCACTCTCCGAACTGTCCCAGGTGTTTCAGTAATCATTCACAATCCAAGTGAACTCAGTACGTTGGAAGTACCTCCTTCATAAGCCCGCGGTATCTGTGCCTCTGTCGCCTGGGACACACGTGTGGGGCTTCCACACCGCTCTGTCCGTGTCTTATTGTTGTCCCCCTTATCTCTGGGCCTCTATCCTGCTTCTCTAATGAGGAGCCAGTTCTGACAGAGGGGTGGGGGGAGGCTTCAATCCCTGCTCCTGTCTGTCCCCCTCACACTCACGCCTGCCAGCCTTGCCTCATGGCGCCCCCTTTGCTCGAGCCCCACCTCAGGAGAGAGATCTTCTGGGTGGTCCTGGAGAGGCAGAGCAGGAAGGAGACCCTCCCCAGAATGCAGCTGGGGGGTGTGGACGCAGCGGTAGTGCCTCCCCGGAGCTGATACCTCCACTTGGAGGTCTAATGGCATCTCAGGTGAACTAGTCCCAGACCGACCAGCTCCTCCCCGTCCTCACCGGCAGGGACAGGCTCGGTCCTGCTGTTAAGTCCACAAATCTGCAGGGCCAGACAACCACATTGTCCTCTTCCGGGACCCAGATAAAAGAGGCTCCTTCTCTGGGCTTCCATGGCTGCTGGGGTGGGAAAGAGGATGGGTTTCCGCCCAGAAGGGATACACGCAGTGGGCTTGCACTTCCCATGGTCACATCTAACCTCCGCAGGCGCTGGGGCACTGCTCCCTGACCTGGGCCTGCAGCGCAGACAGCAGCAGGACTGGCGACAGCACGAATGGCTCCCACACCCTCCCCTCGGCCTTCTCTGCCCCACCTCCACCCGTGGCAAAGGACAGCGGACAGTGCCATCTTTCCAGTTTCTCAGGCAAAAATCTTAGAGTCATTTCCCTCTCTCTCTCCCTCCCCCACCCTCACACACACACAATTTAATCCACAATCCACCAGCAAATCCTATTGGATTCTTTAAAAACCATTTTCAGAGTCCAGCCATCCATCCCTCACCCTCTCTTCTGCCACCCTGGCCTGAGCCAGCACCATCTGGTGCCGGATGACACCAGCACCCACCTCACTGCTCTTCCTGCCCCAACTGGCCCCCCCGCCCCCACAGTCCGATGAGAGAACCTGCTGCACACTGATGGCTCCCATCTGACAAGTGGCTGCAGGACCCGGGGTCGCTTGTCCCTGTCACTCTGCCTCCTCTCTCACCGCACTCTTCCTGCTTCCTCCGCTCCAGCCCCACTGTCCTCTGGGCGTTTGCACCGGCACCCCCAGGCATGCTCCTGCCTCAGGGCCTTTGCACTTGCAGTTCCCTTAGCTTGAACACTCTCTCCCCAGCTTTCCACTGTTATTTATTTTCACGAACACCTACCATGTGCCAGGTTTTGCCTAAGTGCTGGGATTCTGGCAGAAAACAAGAGAGATAAAGTTTTAATTTCATGGAGGTGACATTCTTGAGCATGAAGACAGACAGCAATAGGCAATTTAATTCACTTGTGCATTTATTTAACTTAGATTTATTGAGCCTGGACTTTGGCCCCTGTGGAGTCAGTGGTGGACAAACAAAGGCCTTACTTGTCTCCACGAGCTGATGTTCTAGAAGGGACAGACGATGAGAACAGGTTTCGCATGCACCACGGCTCACGCGGTGCCAGATCCAGGCCAGAGTGATGCTGGGACTCAGGGATCAGCGGAGCAGCTGCACACCCTGGGGTGGGGGAGGCTGACGGGCCACTCCTGCTTCTGGAGTGCCTGAGCCGGGCACATCCCAGTGACTGGACGAGGCAACTTTTCATTTTCCTTCAAATGGTGACAGAATAGAATTTTTGAGGTTATTTGTTCTCATACGAACCCTCACCTGCTGGACAAGTTTTTCTGTACTTTCAAGTGTTTTGCAGGGCAGGTTTTTCTGCCTTGAAAGATTTATCTTCCTTTGTCGTGAGAAATTATTCTGTAAGCTCTGTCTTCTTTGTTTTTCATTAATTTGATACATTTATTTGAGCGCTTATTCTGCTAGGCACTCAGGAGAACTAGATGAACTTGCTGAGCGGAGTCCCTGCTCACCAGGAGCTTACTCTCCAGTGCAGAGAGAAAAATAAATACGTTAAAAGCAGTAGGTAAGTCAGTAATCTCACAGAGACAGAAGTGAGATGAAACGACGCCATGGGGAGCACGCGCGGGCGGGGTTTTGATCGGGCATCGGGGGAACTTCCTGAAGGGGCAACATCCGAACTGAGGCCCCAGCGGTCGGAAGGGGGCCTCGCGCAGCATTCTAGGCAAAGGAAGCTCATCCTCGGTGATTGCTCACTTCATTTTCCACTTTGTGAGTCAATTTTTAATGGGTTGTGTTTTCTCAGAAAATAATTTATGCAAAAGTTTCAAACTTATTTGCATAAAGTTTAGCACAGTATTTTATTATGATTAAAAGAAAAAGTTTCTCTTTGATAACTTTTGTACTCCTAATCCTGTGTATTTGTGCTGTTTCTGTCTTTGTTTCAATTTCTCTTGCTCAAGTCGCCGAAGGTGATGGGAACCCTGGCAAAAATTGCTTTTCAGACCCTCTGGAAATTGCAGACTGGCTTGAAATCTTTTCGTGGGTTCTGTTCTGAGACACCACATCTCCAGATTGAAAGCCCTGGTGATTTGTTCCATCTTCCTCCCCACCCCACCTTTTTTTTTTTTTAAGTCCAGGTCTTGCCAGTTTGGCTGTTTTATTGCCTCCCTCTTTTAAAGAATCAGTATTCTCGTGTTTTCAATTCTGTTTAAGATTTCTAATATATACTTGTTTTCTTAGGCTTACTTTTTTGAGGTTTGTTTTGCTAGTATATGCAGATGTTTGAGTTGAAAATTTTGTTTTCATAGTTAAAAAAGAAGAATGCGTGTAATGCTATGAGTTTGCCTCTGAGCACCACTTTGGCCATATCTTATGGTTTCAAAACACAGTGCTTTCTTCAAAATAATTTTCTAAAAATTCTGAATTTACAATTTTGTTTTTAACAGTTCTGAAATTTCACTTATGTTTCTTCATTGATCCAAGAATAATTAAGCAGAACACTTAAAAATTTCCCAGTGTTTTGTCTTATTCGCTTAAACTTTTGTCATTAACTTCTAGTTTTACTAAACAATAGAGAAAGTGGCCTATGAAGTTTCTGCTTCATAATTTTTGGGGTAGATGTTTTATTTGAAAAAGCAGTATATTCCTTGTGTATAAGGTTAGGCGGCTTTATGGATAGTATTATTCAAGAACTGTTTTGTTATTTATTTCTCTTTGCTTTTCTGATCCATCAAAAGCTGAATGAGGTAGGTCAAAGTCTTCCTCTTCAATAGAATTCTTTCCATTTTTACTGTGTTTTCGATAGTTTCGTTTTTATAAAACTGCATTTTATGTATTACAAAAAGATTTGTGACAGTTATATTTTCATTGTAGAATTGTAGATTTTATTTTTGTCAATATTTCCCCTAGAGAATGCGTTTGAATTCTATTTTTTCACATTTTCATATTTCTATCCCTGCTTTCTTTTGTTTGCATCCCCTTCATGTGTCTTTTTAGCCCTTTTCTTTTAACTTCTCTATGTCTTTCTGTTGGACACACACATGGTCGAAACACTATAGTAGATTCTGTCTTTTGGTACAACCTGAGGGTCTTCACCAAATAAAATTTATTTCTATAATAAATACATTGGATTGCATGTCTCTATTTTTGTTGAATGCTTTTACTTCTTTATTCTTTAAACATTTTCTTTGCTTTTATCTTTTACTATATGGATTAGGTTTTGTTTCTTTTTTATTTACTAGTGATTTAAAATGTATACGTGTTGCTGTTAATTCTGTTTTTAATACTTAGGCGTCCATTTCTCTAATGATTTTGAAGAGCAATACTGCCAACAGTACATCTTTCGTAGCAGGATGAGGAAATTAGTTGCTCTTCAATTCTGCTTTTTACTCACATTTGTAACCTGATCCCTTGCTTAACTGGTTCCAGTGCCAACTGCAAGTCCCTTTACGTCGCCGTTCCCCCATTTTTATCTATGTCTCGGTTGGCTCTGAATGCTGCATATGACGGCGTGTGCGCTGGCTCCCGGTTGTCTGCCCAGCTGTCTGCCCGGTTGTCCCCGGTGGGTGCTGAGGGCACAGTTGTAAAGAGGATGGCTGGGCAGGTTCCTGTCCTTGCAGAATTTCAAGTTGTGTGTATGTGTGTGCACGCACATGTGTGTTCACGTGTGAGTGGATGTCTGTGTGAATAATACACAAGGAAACAAACTCTCCGAGGAGAGACACCTGAGTGAGACTGGAAGAGAGAGGGAGCGGGTGCTGGGCAGTCCGAGGGAACGGCACACGCAGAGGCTTCGCACAGGGACAGAGCTCGGTGAGCGGGGGAGTCGGAGAGAGGCCAGGTGCGGCTGGAGCGCGCTGAGCCCCACGGAGTGGGGGGAGCGGTGTGGCTGAAGTGGGGGCGGGAGCAGAGAGGGGCGGCCCTGTTCAGTGTGGAGGGCTGGACTGTATCTCCGTGCGCGCCATCTATGTCTTAACGCTCCATTCTCTCTGTCTGTCACTTTGTCTCATAATCTTAATGCTTTTGGGGGGTCACATTCTTTTGGAATTTGTTTTGCCTGGTGTTCTCTGAGCTTCTTGGATCTGTGGTTCTGTGTGTGACATCAATTTGGGAAAATCTCAGTCATTATTGCTTCAGATATTTCTTCTCTCTCTCTGTCTTTTCCTCCGGTCTTCCCGTTACCCACGTGCTGCACCTTTTGTAGTTGTCCCACAGACCTTGGCTGTTCTGTTCTGGGTTTTTTTTTTGTCTTTGCTTTTCTGTTTTGGAGGTTTCTATTGAGATACCCCCAAGCTCAGAAATTCTCTCCTCAGCCATGTCCAGTCTGCTAATAAGCCCATCAAAGGCGTCCTTCAGGCCTGTCAGAGTGTGCTTTATCTCTAGCATTTCTTTGTGGTTCTTTCTTAGATTTTCCACTTCTCTGCTTACACTGTCCATCTGTCCTGCATGATGCCTGCCTTATCCATTAGAACCCTTAGCATATTAGTCATAATTTCTTTCATTTCCTGGTCCGATAATGCTCGCATCCTGCCCTCTTCTGAGTCTGGTTTTGATGCTTGTTCTGTCTCTTCACACTGTGTGTTCTGCCTGTTAGTTGCCTGGATTGTTTTCTCGAGAGCTAGACATGATGCACTGGGCAAAGGGGACTGCTGTAAACAGGCCTGTGGTGACGTGGCGGTGAGGCAAGGCGGGGGAGGGCAGGTGTTCCACAGCCCTGTGGGCAGGTGTCAGTCCTTTCCTGAGCTGTGTGCCTGGGCTGTGAACGTCACATGTAATTCTCAGGCCCCTCGGAGGGGGCTGGAGTTGGGTGCTCCCCTTCCCCAGGGAAAAACTCTCTCTGCCCTGTAAGTTGTGCCCCGTTATGTTCCTGACTCACATCAGAGGTCTCCTCTTTGGCAGTGACTGGCATTTCTCAAACTTAGCGTTGTAACCCTCTGAAATGCGGGCCCAGTTCGCTGCTCAAGTTGCGTGTCTGAGCCTGCCTTCGTGTGCTCAGCTCCCTTGCTGGCCGTGCTCGCCACGCGCCGCTCCCGTTTCCCTTCCGGGCAACTTCCTCAACAAAATCTGTTATCTTGTCCTCCAACCTGCCAAGTCTTGGTTACAGAGTTTACACTTTCTTAGGGACACAAGCAGATGCTTTCGTGAATTACCTTGCACTGCAAAGGCATGCTTCTCTTCCCCACGTTGAGTAGATCATCCCTGTTTGTGGGGTGTGGAAGTGTCCCCTGTGCCCTGTTGTGATTATTTCCCCCTTCGTTGGGTCTGGAAATGTCCCCCGAGTGCTAACACTTACTTATAAACAGGGTGGGTGACTGCTCTTTGATCCTTCTTCCCATCACCTATTGCTGTTAGACTCTTCCTCACACACCTTACACGGTGCCGCTGGTTGGCGGTTACAGCAGTGCGCCAAGTGCTGGTCTTTCAGGACGCATCTGTGTTTTGTGGCTCTGCTAACAGTGGAGGCAAGGCCTGCCTCTCTCGCTTGCTTGTGGTTTGAGTATGAAAAGAGGAATTGCTTCTATGTTACTTGACATACTCTGTAGTTCCTTTCTGGGATATCCTTGACATTTTATTCATTTACTCATTAGAAAGTTTTGTGAGTGCACACCGTATGCTAAGCCCCTCCTTTTCTGTAATGAGGGTACAGTGCTGAACAGGGCAAGGTCTGCCTCTTAGGAACTTGTAATTCTTTTGGGGGGGGGTGGCATGACAGCATATAAATAAGACGGTTCCGAGAGTGAGGGTTACAATGGAAGAAAGGAAACGGTGATTGGATGGAGGGTGACCAAGGAGTCCTGTTGGAAGGGGAGGGAGATCTGTCTTGGGAGGTGATGTTTTTCTTGAGGTCTGGATGACAAAAGTGGGCCTCCCAGGGAAGATCTTGGGCAGTAGGAACAGCAGGTGCAAAGGCTCTGAGGCGGGTGCCGGATGCTGAAAGCAGCGGCTCTGGCTGGGGTCAGGGTGGAGGGTCATCGTGGAGGTCCATGTAAAGTGGCAGAGTGAGCTGCGGTGGGGGCCAGGGGCTTGGTTCTCAGGAAGGACCTATAGGACTTGATGATGAGTCCAGCAAAGGAAGAAGAGGAATTAGAGATGACCCCCTAGGTTTTTGGCTGGAAAAATTGGTGCATGGTACCATTTACTGAGTTGGAGAAAAACAGGGAGGAACAGGTTTAGGAAGAAAATCAGAAATTTTGTTTTGGGGCATATTCAGGTACAGATACTTGTGTTGACCTCTGTTCTGCTGAGGACTAAGGACAGAAGTTCAAAGCAGAGTGTGTGTGAGTGTGTGTGTCCTGCCCGGGGTTTCTCAGCCTCGGCGTTGCTGGGGTTTGGACTGGATCTGTCTTTGTCATGGTGGGGGCTGGCCTGTGCCATGTGGAGGGGGGCGGGTTGGAAGCCTCTGTGGCCTCTACCAATCAGATGCCAGTAGCCCAATGCCCCCATCTCTAATCAAAGCAACCATCAAAATGTCTCTAGGCAGTTTAGAACATGCCGAATGTTCCCTGGGGGCAGCAAAATTGCTCCTGGTTAAGAACCAAAGTGAAATCCTCACAGGGACCCTGATGTCATCATGGGAAGGAATGGAAACTACAGGGCCAAAGTGCCAGCGCCGCCTCCGCCCTCAGCCATGGGCAGCGTCCTCAACTGCTCACGTTACTGTTCCTACAGACCGCAGGCACTGCCTCGGAACCCCTCTCAGCAGCTGGCCGGCCAGCAGCCGTTGTCAATGACTGGGACTGGCAGTAAGATGAAGTCCATTTATTCTCCCTCTTCTAAGATTAAAAAAAAAAAAAAAAAAAGGATCCAGAGTGCTTTTTTTGCCCACACACTGATTCACAGTAAAAATCCTAGACAGCAGTCTTTACCCACCTGTGCCTCAGTGTCCCTGCAGGTCAGAAGAAAGCAACCCTAACTGCTTTCTGTGGATCCGACGGAGCCTTAAGTGGGAGAACCAGTGAGATCATCTTGGAGACTCAACTTGAGTTTTTGGAGGGGGACAGAATACTTACAAAAACACACAATGGGACCATGATCTCATGGGGTGCTGTGAAGGCAAGCCTGTAAATAATTAGAAAACAGGGACTTGTTGTAAAGAGCCGGGTGTAACGTGGGAGTGATGGAAACGGAAGGCCCTCCGAGCAGGCGGGCGGGCTGGGAGCCCGGCTGTGGGCCGTCTCAGGCTTCGGCCAGGCGGACGGCGCGGGGCCGCTCAAGGCTACAGTAATCTGTGTGTGATGTTTTGTTCAGGTTCGGCGTAACCATGGAGACAGACTTCCCCCCTTCTTTCTGTGGAGCTGATTCCACACTCCTCCACATATGTATACACCACACACGCATGTCCCCTCTTCCCGCCAGCTTAACTCCTTCTGGCTTGGTCAGGAGACCCGAGAGGTGACGGCGCCTGGAATCTGGATGCCAGGGTTGCAGTTAAGTCCTGTGTCTGCCCCACTTCTGAGTGTGCGATCGTGCGTAAGTTGCTCAGGCTTTGGGAGCTTCCGTCTCTTAATCTGCAAAATGAAGATAAAGTACTTTCTCCCCCGCAAGGTTATGGGGGCTCAAATGCCATCTCCAGTGGGAAGGAGCTCTGAACTCTGAAGAACTCCGGAACGTGGCCTCACTTGCCATCCTGTTAAAGTGGGCCTTGGGAACCTAGGAGTACAGTAATTGAAATCCTTGTTGAAAAAAACACCAGCAAAACAAAACCTTTGGTTCACGATGTCCTCTCACTGTAGATCTATGAGTGGTCTCACTATGTCTTATTTATGTGCTTAATAAGAGCCCTTGAGAACTAGACCCCCCGAGAGCTAGACTGGGGCTCCGGCAGCCTGCTGCGTGGGGCAGGGCTGAGTGCCAGGCCAGGCAGCTGTCTCAGCGCTAGTCTCACTGGGTGTGTGATCACAGGTTATCTGGAGTCTCCCTGCCTCAGCTCCTCGTCTGTGAAGTGGGGTGATAATGGTAGCTACTGCAGACTTGTTCTGAAGATTAAATGGGTTATTACTTGCAAGACTTTTTAGGACCATGTAAAGAAATTTTATCAAACCTGGTGCTTGATATCCAGCTTTGGAAGAGCTTGTTACAAAGCTGTGGGCAGGAGGGCAAAGTGGGCCGGGTGTAAATGGGGGTGTCTGGGATTAGGGCCCGAGGGTCTTGAGGCAGATGCAAGGCACTGTCCTTGGTGCTGATTCGGACACAGCAATCACCAACTGCGAGAGGGAATGGGGGCACTCTGGTCAGGCAGTTGGGAGAAGGCTTGGGGTGTAGCGGAGAGGGGAGAGGCCTGACGTGGCTGCATCCTATCAGAGGAAATATTAGATATAAAAATGTAACACGTGGCACCAAAGTGCAAAGAGCAAACACACAGGGTCTTATGGGTGAGTCCCCAGCATGTGAGAGACTCAGCCGGACTCAATGGGTGACTGTGAATTTGGTAGGAAAACAGGGCCTGGCACATAACAAAGACACATGTGAGTTTTTGTACTATTATCGTTATTGTTGCCTCTGCTGCTATGCTGTTACTGTTATTTTACTGTGTCAACAGTGGAAAATGGCTTCCCCAAACTAGAATGTAACCTTGGTCACAGCAATTGAAACATTATAGACAGCATGAAGGAGGTGATGGCCTCTCTCTTCTCCACCTTGGTAGAGGCACACCTGAAGCATTTGGGTTCACTTCTGGGTGCCCTCGATTAAGAGGAACATTAATGAACTGGCGTGGGTCTCCTGGAGAGGAACCCAGGAGGGTGACTTCTCCATAGGAAGTGGGGGCTGTGTTTTATTCATCCATTAGTGGCTTATGGTTCTAAGAATTAAGAAAGATACAAAGAGCCCTGGCTGGTGTAGTTCAGTGGATTGAGCGTGGGCTGCAAACCAAAGGGTTGCTAGTTTGATTCCCAGTCAGGGCACAAGCCTGGGTTGCAGGCCAGGTTCTCAGTGGGGGCCACGTGAGAGGCAACCACACATTGATGTTTCTCTAACTCTCTTTCTCCCTCCCTTCCCCTCTCTCTAAAAATAAATAAATAAAATCTTAAAAAGAAAGATACAAAGAGAAATTCTATCCTTGTGTAGTGCACACTCTTCTAGGGAGTATAAACCCGGCCTGTGACTCCTACACACAGTGAGAACTGTACTTAACAGTGGAGGGGGGGTGGTTTAGATGTGTGGAGAAGCACTGAGAGAGAGAGAGAGAGAAAGAGAGAGAGAGAAGAGTGGGAGGGGAGGGGAAGTGGCCTGGGAGCACCTGGGAGCTGTCTTGAAATGTTTTAAAGGCTTCTGTAGGGCTAAAGGGTCCTGACTTGTCCTGTGGGACCCGAGTCACCCTCAGAGAGAGAGAGCTCTGGGGAGACCCAATAGAAGGAAGCTCAGTTCAAACCAGCCTTGGCTGCGGGGCTGCCACCTTCATGATCTCCCAGAAGCTGGCTCTGAAGTGAGGACTTGAGGATTTGACAGCTGGCTGTTTACCTGGGAGGGGATCCCAGCAAGTCCTGGCAGAGAAGGGGGCCACAGAAGGGGTAGAAGAGTGGCCGATGCAGTGTGTGTCCCTGAGCGGGTCGCCTGTGGGCACTGTGGATCCCCACCGAGCACTCTGGAGACGCCCCTGAGATGTGAGGGAGTCGGGCTCTTGCCCACCGATGGCCATCAGCCGTCAACTGAGGGCGTTGCTCACTCCTGCCCTGTCCTGGGTGCTGGCTGAGCGGGTGCTGCGGCTGCCGGGAGTGCTCAGGAATGGTGAGTGCTGGGGGCACATGGGCGGCAGACATTAGGAGCTGTCAGTGAGTTTCCTGAACAGCGTTAGTTAGGTGAGGAGGGCCCAGAGGGCTGCTGGTGGGGAGCTGGGCAGAGTCTGCCCTGGGCGCTTGGAATGGTTAGAGCATTTTGTACATGTTGCCCACTTGAGAGATGCTACAATCCCAGGCCTTGTTATCCCGCAGGTGATGGGGAGTTTGGAGGTGGGTGGACATGGAGGAAGAATAACTTTTTTCAAGCTTTTTTTTTTTTCCTAAACCACCCACTCCAGCCTCATTCTCAGGCTAATTCCAAACACCGGAGCTCACTCAGATGCTTAGCTGTTGGCCAGGAGTGCTTAGTTTGCTGACCCAAATGAATCCTACACCACTGAGCGATGGCGTTGTCCCCAGGGAGTGTGGCCTGGTGGCGATGAGGTGGCCCCGTGAACCGGGAGAACACTCTGTCACCCCAGCTTTCCCCTCACGAGCTGTGACTCTGCAGACAGGTCGCTTTCCCTGGGGTGGAGGGAGCTCAGCTTCCCACCTGCAGAATGAGGAGTTGGATGAGGGAATCTCTAATTCTAGGCTGACAGTTTTAGTCTCTGGAAAAGCCCGAATAAAATGTTAAAGCAATTTATTGTTTGAGCTGCCATTAAACAACAAAGACCCCGTGTGAAAATTGGGGCTGTTATCATGAGGCGGTGCAGCTGCCGTTTTTTATGAATCGCGTGTGGCCCGGGAAGCCCCTGTGCTGCTGGGCACACGGGTGCTGCGAAGCCCGCCCTCCGCGCGAGGGGCGAGTGCACGGCAAGCAGTCGCGGCCACTGGAACGTGCCCGTGGGAAGCTAGCGACTGGGGCTCCCACGGGAGAAGGGTCCTCGCCTATTTTATTGTGATTTAAAAGGCGCCACAAAAACCACTTAATAGATATATTCTTAGAAAATATAGCTGTAATTAGTATGTGCACCGGAGGGGAGAGAGTTTATCTTTGCGCGAGCACGCTCGCGTCTTATGGGGGAGCCGGCCGGCAGGCAGAGAGGTGCGCACTGTGCGTGGTGCTGGGGCTCTCGACTGGGCGCGGTTCTGCCCCCAAGGCGGCCACTGGCGTCGTCTGGAGACCTGTCCTGGGTGTCGCGACTGGGGGTAGTCTGCTGCTGGCACCCGGCGGGCGGGGCCCGAGAGGCGACCCGACACCTCAGGGCGCGCAGCACAGCACAGCACAGCACAGCACAGCCACGCAGCAACGCGCCCCAGCACAGCGGGCACCGGTGCGGGGGCCGAGAAAGCCCGCCTGCCGTCGCCCGCCAAGACCTCCCGCAGTCCTCGCCCTGGCCTCTCCGTGGCCTGCCCTGCCACGGCGCCCTTTGAGCCTCAGGCTCGGAGCTCGAAGACTCGCCGTGCGGAGGCTGGATGTCATCGCCACCTTTCGCATGTGGGTTCGCTGAAGGCGGAGAGAGCTACGGACCTTCTCACCCATTTTCTACTTTCTGCTACACTGTGCTCACTCTTCACCTACTGTTTATAGTCTCTGCTTCCCCATTAATTGTGGTCACAAACACCTCTCCACGTTTGTACGGTCTTCACCACGGTCGTTATTAGGGGCTTCATGCCTCTCTGTCCTGTCCACAAAGCGCTGCTCCCTGAGTCGTGCCTGTGTGGCTAGGCATTTATTTCTCTGGATTCTTACAGTTTAACACCACATGATTATTGTTCAAGTAGAACATTTTTGTTTGTGGGATTATTTCCTCAGCATAATTTCCCCAGAGTGTTTCTCTCTCTTTCTCCGCCTTTCTCCCCCCTCTTTTCCTCTCACTACCTCTCTTCTCTCGCTCTTTTTCTTTCTCTTTATCTCTCTCCTCTCTCTTTTCCTTCATTATTTGATTTGATTTGATTTAAACATTTTGGAATAATACTATATGCATGGGGTTTAAAATTCAAAGGCATACAGCAACGCACAGGGAAAAGCCTCCCTGTTGCCAACCGCCAGCTCCTCTACCAGAGGCAGCCACAGGGGGCGCTCTTCAGGTTCCACTGCATCCGTGTCCTGTGCGCGGTGTCGAACTCTGCCCGCTGTTGTGCCTGTGGGAGCAGACGACCTTTAGGTGCAGCCTCCCTGAGGAGATGATAGTTGAGTGGACACCCAAAGGGTGGTATTAGTAGAACAGGAAGGAGAGACAGCACATGCAAAGGCCCTGGGGTAGGAATTGATTGGCAGCTTCGAAGAACTCTAAGGAGACCAGTGGGGCTGTTACAGAGGGGTGGGGGGAGACAGAGAGAGGTCAAATTGCTCAGGAGGGGCCTAGTCATGCAGAGCCTTTTTGGCTGTGGTGTAGGACTTGGACTTCATTCTAACACCCTGGGATAGCTTTGAGTGCTTTTAGGCAGGGAAGTGGTAGGATATGATTTGTATTGAACAAAACAGCGTTAGGACTGATGAGAGGAGGATGGACAGAGTCAGAAATAGGAGGGTTAACAGGTGTTGCTTCAGGTGGGAGATGGTGGTGGCTTGGCCTTGGGGGGAAAGGAGAGAAATGAATGAACTCGGGATACAGTTAGAAGGCAGAGCCAGCAGGATCTGCTGGCAAACTGAGTACGGAGTCAGGGAAGAGAGTCTCTGAGGATGACTTCCAGCCTTGTATCCTGAACAAATGGTTGTATCCATACTGAAAGGGGGAGGGTTGAAGTGAGAGGGGTTTTTGCTTAGTTGGTGGGAAGGGAGTTTCCACCTGGCTGGTCATGTTTGTTGTGTCTGCATGGCAGCCCACAGGCAATGCCAAGTGAGTGAGGGGAGGGCAACGCGGGGGGGAGAGAGGGGTGCCCAAACCCAGGGATCAGACGGCGACCCAGCTGAGAGGAGGGTTTGGAGCCACCGAGGGAGCGCTCACTGTGGGGTCAGTGTGGGAGTCCGTTGGCTTCACTCTGACTGGACCAACTCTGTGTGTTACCATTTATTTTCATTATTTATTTTGTAATTTTCTGATTTTTCCAAAATAAACATGGAGTATAGTGAATCTGAAGACCCGTGTGGCTGCTTGTATTTGGATTCTAGGAACTTTCTTACTTGTTTTAGTTGCTTTACCTAATCTGGGGTGAGAATAAAAATCTGACAGAGACCCAAATTAAGAAGAAAAGCCTTTCTGGTTTTCCGGTCACATTCATGCATCTCCAGCCACTTCTACCCTGGAAGTCAGGGTGCGCTCGCTGGAGAGGAGCCTCCGGCAAACAGCTGGGACTCTCTCTTCTCCACCTGTGTCTCCTGAATGCCCAAGAGGCCCGCTCCCTCTGATCTTGCTATAATGAATTTGAGTCCCGTTTTCATGATAAATCCCAATTTTCTCTATTTTCAGATTATTTTCCTTTCCGGCGGGGATATAATTCCTGCCAAAGCTCAAGAAGCCCCAGGACACGATGCTTCCCCGCTGACGCCCAGGCGTGGAACTGGGAAACGCACGCTGTCCTGCAGCGTCTGCTCTTTGGACACTGGCGCGCAGTGCGTCTCTGTCAGAAACGGCTCTCAGCACAGCCAGAGAGCGAATCTTATGTACACGTTAACATTTACATAAGGCAGCATCAGCTAACTCATCGGGCAGCTATTTATGGAGCACCAGTGGGGTCAAAACCAAGCTTATCTCTCAGGCCCCATCAGCTTTGCCACAAAGACTCTGGGATCTTAAAGCAGGCAGGAAATGAAGGTCAAGCTTCTCATAAATGGACAAATGAACACGTCCATTTACAGCCTAGAGGGGCCTCAAGCTCTTGGACATCCTGCTTGGGAAAGGCAGTGATGAGCTCAAGTCACAGTCTCAGCCTGGCCTGGGGCGCCACTGGATGGGGGAGTCCCCATCCCTTCCTGCCACACCCCCTCCGCCCCACCCCATTCTTTTCCAGTGCCTCCCTCCTTCTCTCCACCGCTCTTTGTCCTGCGTTCTGCTTCTGGCTGTGTTTTTTTCCTATCTTTCAGAGCTCTGCCTCCTCTGTTGGTCTGACTCCGGGGCAGCCCTCTTCATGTGGAAGCCCAGGCTTGCATCCCCCGCCCTGCTTGGCCCTCCCAGGGAGGGCTCATTAGCCAGGGTTGGGTCACTTGCAGTCCCTAAGCCTGCCGCTGTGATGCCTGTGGCTCCCCAGGGCAGGCCTGGGTCATTTGCTCCCTGCTGGCGCTGGGGGCAGGGTCAGTCTCAACAGAGATTCCCTAACTGAGAGTGAAGTTCCTCCCTAAGGGGGAGAGGCAAGCCACTGCTCGCAGAGGAGGGCGCTGGGGCCAGAGGGTCGGAAGGGGAACCGCAGCTGAAGCCCTAGCTCCACCTTTCCTCAGGGAGCTTCATCCTGCCTGTGTCTTTCCCGAGCAGTTTTCTTCTGAGATGCCCCCTACCTGGTTCTCCTGGAAAACGCCTTCTTCTTGTTTGTTTCAGGTTGTGGGAGGCGGCCTCCATTGGTGACCGGCATACCGCCATGTCCAGTTCTCTGCCTCCACAGTCCACAGAGAAGTAGGCAGTGATCTCTGTGCCCACACATTGTCGTAATTACGTTCACCAGTGAACGCACGGCATGCATGAGGGCAGGCAAGCCCATGTGTGGCAGGCTGTGTGCTAGGCAAGCCATTCTGAGACTCACGGTGTTCTCCTGCTTGAACTACTGGCCTCGGCTGAAAGCCAACACTATCAAAGCATCCTTGATAAAACTCCCTTGATTCCCTGTAGCCATGGTTTAGTCTCCCTGCCCTCGTGCTTCCATAGTGAGGCTAGAGAAAGGGGCTGCAAATTAGACTCCATGAGGTTACTACCTATTGAGGGAGAACTTACTGCCTGGCTCCCATCTCCAAAGCCCTGAGGGATGGAGGGTAAGGCAGATAAACTCCGAAACCAACCCATCCTAAGTAGGCTGCCTGGAAAATGGGCCACTCCCGGTAACTGAACATTCTGCTGATGGGGTTAGCTGGAGCGCTCTCATTCTGCCCATTTGTGAAGACCCGTCTGAGCTGAGCCAGTGCTCCTGGGGGCTGTGTTGTGCTGAGGGGCCTGGGGAGGCCTTCTTGTGATCTTTCCCCTTGACCAGCCTCACCCTGACCCGGACCCTCCCTTGCACAGGTTAGGAGTATAACTGCTGTAAGGGATTGGGGAGAATGCAGACATGCAGAGGGCAGACTTGGGAAGTGGTTTTAAAAGTACATTTTTATTTGAACTTTCCCCGCACAACCCACATTCTCTGCCAAATTCTTCTGCAGGATAGCACAGCCAGTCACACACACGTGCATGCACACACACATGCATACACATGATCCTTGTGGCTTGAGAGTTTGGGGTAGTTGGGATTCTAGTACCGGAGAGAGACTCTGACCCAGCCAGGACTTGCATCTTTATCTGCACTTGGATTCATCAGCCATCCATCCTCCATCCATGTATCCAATCATTACATATCCATCACCCATCAATCCATCTCCCCTCATCTGTCATCCAACCTTTTATCCATACTTCTTTCACCCACCCACTGTATATCCATCACCCCTCAGTCCTTCATCCATCATCCACCCATCCATCCATCCATCCATGTACCCATCCAGTATCCATTTATCCATCATCCATAATCCACCCATACAACAAATACTTGTTGACGCCTATGTTCTGCTAGGCTCCCCAGGCAGACGGAAGATCCCTGCCTGGGAAGAGCAAGAAATAGTGAGAGAGGCACAAAAACAAAGCTAATTCAGAGAGGCGCAGGTGATCCTTTTCACCCTAGTGTCGGTCGCTTACTTCATGCCGACGATTTCCGCGTACGTGTAATGCACTCATACTCAAGTAATGTCAGTGGCGACTGTTCACATTCACTCAGTTCTTCACTCGGTGCTTCCTCATGCACAGTCTCACTTGTTTCTCAGGACCATTCTTTGGAGGTAGGCATTGTTATCTCTGTTTCTCAGGTGAGGAAACCGAAGCCCAGAGAGGGCAGGAAACTGCCAAGGACCCTCAGCTTGGACCTGGTGGAGAAGAAGCTCAGATACAGGCCCTTGACTCCTGATCACACACTGTGAGGCAAGGTGTTTTGCGCAACTCCACTCCCCATCTGTCCATCAGCTGATTCGGGCTGTGTGACATCCGGTGGTGTTACAGAAGGCTGCTGGTCTCTCAGTGCCCTGCCATCCACCACCCTCTGAAAGTTACCTGGGCGAGAACGAGAGCCTGGCTGACAGCCGGGCACCTCTGCAGGCGCCAAGAGCACCCTGACGCTGAGGCCTTCCTTGTCTAACCACTGCCTTTCTGGCTACAGGGAGCCATAACACCTCTAGAGAGAGGAAGTTCCCGCATCTTCCTGGAGCATGTAGCATAGACGTCAAGCATATGACCTATTAAATCCCCTCTAGAAAGTATGGCTTTCTCTGAGCCCGAGGCTTGCTCTCTCTTTGCTCAAGGGCTAGGGAGGCATTAAAGACATATCAGCACGGAGCTGAGACTTCCTCCGTGGTATTAACAGGAGGACAGGGGAGGCATTAAAAAGAGAATAATTTTCTTTCTCTAAGAGTTAAAAGCCTGAGCTGTGAAGCAGAACTGCCCAGGATTGGGTCTCGGTCATGTAGCTCATGCCAACCCCACTGACGCTGCTCTCGTCACGACCACGGCAGAGTTTAAAAGCCACGAACGAAATAAAGAGCTCGCACTGAGGGTCATCCAGGCCATTCCAGTCCCAGCTTCGTCACCCTTTACCTTCATCACTCTGTGAGCCTCACTCACTCACCTTCAGGACTAGGAAGAAAATAATAAAAAACAGTCAACACTGGGAGCATTTGCTTCCTGCAGGCAGCCCATATGCAGGAACTCGCTTGGCCTCCGCCGCCCGCGAAGTCGGGGCTGCCATCACCCTCACGGCACAGGCAAGAGAACTGAGGCAGCCAGAGCACCCACCCCAGCATCACAGCCAGCAGTCGGTGAGGTAGGGTTCGAGCCCCGGCTGTGCGGCTCCCAAGGTGCTTATGGTTAATTTGGAAAGATCCGTGACATGATGTATGTACCTCAGCCGAAAGCCTGGCACACAGCAGGACAAAGTAAATAGGGGGGGGGGGTAACTGCAGCTTTTGACATGAGTGGAGACTTCTCCCACTTACAGTGGTGGAAACCCTACTGGTTTAAGCAATGAAAAGGAAATTATTTACTCATATAAATGACAACGTCTAGGTGGCATCAGGTTCAGCTGAATGCAAGGCCCCAGAATGTCATGGAACATTCTTTCATGCCTTACACAGACCCCCCCCCCCGCATATAGATTGCATCCATATGTTCGTCACTAGTCACATGGAGCTGTAGATCGAATGTAAAGGAACACAAATAAAATTTAGACTTTAGTTCCAGACTCATTTGCTCCAGCCACATTTCGCATGTTGCTGGGCAGGGCCGGACATTCCCATCACTGCTGCTGCGCACGCAGCCCGTGCTGCTTTCTGTGGGGGACCGTGTACTGTGTGTTAGCCGTGTTAGCCGTGCACGCACACCTGCCTGCCGGGCAACCCTGGCAGCTCTGGCAGGCATGTCTCAGGGAAGGCGCTCATCGACTTGTTTGTATCACACGTCCATTGCTGGACCAATCACCAGGCCCGGGGGGGGGGTGTGTGTGAATGGGGTGCTCTGGTTGGTTGGTCTGTCAGGGGTGTCCAACCTGGAGCCCGGGGGCTGCATGCGGCCCAGGATGGCTATGAATGCAGGCCAACACAAAATCGTAAATTTACTTAAAACCTTTCTTTTGCTTATCAGTTTTCATTAGTATCTGTGTATTTAATGTGTAGCCCAGAGACACCAAAAGTTTGGACACCCCTGGATCATGTGCCTACCCTGTGCGGTGACAGTTAGGCCTGCTCAAACCACATGGAGTATGTTTCTGGAACAGGGGAGAGAACAGGATGGAGAACAAAAAATAACACACCATGATAGATGGTACTATTTGTTCACAATAGTACTCTCACGTGCTTTGACCATGGGAATGAGACCCGTGACCGGCCATATCCGGGCATGGTGAGCCTCTGCCCTCCTCTAGCTTCTGCCCTCCACAGGAGGACACAGTGCCCCAGGGGTGGACATTTCTTCTGCCTGGTCCCAGAGGGAGAGGACACGTGGGGCCCTGCACAGCCAAGACCAGCTGACCCCGGATGCGCTGCAGCCGACCTGCTGCCCTGGTGTGACAGGAACAGGAAATAACTGTTTGGTACTGAAAACTGCTGCGGTTTCTGGACTCCCCGACAGTTCTGCAGTGAAGATCAAACATGGGCCGTGTTACAGGGGCTCCTCTCCTGAGCTCTCCTGCAATGTGCCGGAGCTGCACGATCCTGCAGGACCCAGTCCCTGTGCAGTCAGTGAAGGTGCAGCAGGACCAGTGCCCTGGCAGACCTAGGGCCAGGACGAAGCGGGGGCTCGGCGTGGCTGAACACGGGGCTGGCCTTAGACCTGCAGTGCCGTGTTTGTCTGATTTGTTTCTTTAAAAGTGACGCTGGAATAGAAGTGTGGCCCTACAGTGCAGGTCGTCCAGCAAGGCTGGAGCACGCTAGAGAGTCTTCTTTTGTAGCGTGCTAGCATTCTTCCCTGAGCTCATTATCCTCCAGCCAGTGCCTGCCATGGCATTTCTCCGCCTTGGCTGCGGGTCACTTTTTACTCCTGCTGTGGTCCCTGGGGCCATCAGAATGACAGGCATGTCACGCCCAACTGTCAGCCTTCTCCTGTCCTAACCCATTGTTCTCTGACTTCAGACCTTGCTGGTCCTAATTATAAAAGGACAGACAGGGATGGGGGGTTCCTGCTCTTTCATAGGGTCCCAGGCAAAGGCCTGTCTCTCACTCATTTATTCATTCATTTATCAGACATACAGAAAGCCAATTGTGTTCAGTTGCTGGGGGTTGGTTACAAGGATGATTACGAGACAGCTAGCCCTTCTAGCTTGGGCTGGGGGTGGGGGCTGGGAAACCAGGGCAGATTTTCTGGAGACAGTGGCTTTGGAACTGGGCTTGGGAGGACGGTTGAGACTGGCAAAACGGACAGCATTTAAGGCAGAAAGAACAGCATGGGTTGCGCACAGGGACGGCCCTCTGGAGGTGGGGCTCCCGTCCTCCTGCCTGTGGGGAGGGCCAGCAGCGCTGCGGCCCTTGCCTCCTTCCCTGAGGGGGTGGCCCTGCCGTAGGTACAAGGCAGGTCCTTGGCAGGCACACAGCGCTGTGACTCCCACTTCATGTTCCGTCACCAGAGCCCCCAGGCTTCCCCCGCACAGGCCGGGACGGGGCCACACTCACTCTGTTCAGTCCTGCAAGGCCTGCTGGGGGGACCCTTGCATGGGGCTTCCTCTGGGCTCTGGAGAGGCGCGCTTGCCATGGTCACAGTCAGAATGGCCTGAGCCCCCCAGGGGGCCATCGTGCTGCCATGACCATAGACTCCTCTTTGTGAGGTACCGACCCTGTGCCCGGCGCTGCCAGGGCACTGCAGCACGCAGGGGTTTGGGCAGACCTGAGGAAGCCTCGGCTCTGACAGGGAGGAAGGCTGGTCTGCAGCCCTGCTCACAGCCCGGGCTCTGTTTGCACACGACCCGAAAGCTGTGCTTGGCAGCCCTGGGCCCTGTCTAGTCCGCATCCCGTTTAATCCTCCTAACAGCCTGTGAGGCAGCACGTCCTGTTTCACTCCTATTTCACAGTCGAGGAAACTGAATCTCTGCGAGCCTCCAGAACCTGTTGAAGGTCACGCAGCCAGCAGGCGTGGGAGGCACTTCGCACCTAGCTTCCCCGACTGTGCGCCTGCCCTCTCTTGGCCACACTGCACCGTCTCCTGCCGCCAGCCCTCAGACCGCCCTTGCGATGGCTCTTACCTGATTTTCCAACGTTCTCCCCTGCAGTTGCCGGGCCCGTTATCACTCATTATTGCGCTTTGTAGCTCATAGATTGTTTTATTTTTCACTCCCGTGGCTCTTTGCTCGGGAGCAGCTGAGAACCCGCGTGCCCTTGCTCTAAATGCATCATGTCGGAGCCTGTCGATCTAATTTACATCAGAGTCACAGCAGCACCGGAGATTCCATTTCGAACTCATTTCCTCCTTGATGACTTCCGTGCAGCTGGTGGTCTACCTGCAGCCCCTGGGCCAGGCTCCGTGCATCTCAGTTGCCTTCTGCTCCTCAGTGAGGGCATCTACGGTGTATCTCAGGAGCACCTGTTCTTGAAGGAGCAAAACCCCACCTCTCAGCAAGAGCTGAGGTTTGGACACAACAGATCTGAATTCAAGGTTTTTTTTTTTTTTTTTTAATGAGTTCAAGTCTTCTTGCTGCTACTTACTCGCTGTGTGATATTAGGCAGATAGCTTAAGGTCTCTGAGCCTCTGTTTCTTCATCTGTGACAGTCACGGGACAGGAATGAGGTGAAGGAACAATAAGGAGCATTTTGGTGATGTCACAAGGGGGCAAGGATGTGGGACACGGGGACCTTAACAGACTGCTGGTGCTGTAACCACGATGGAGAACATTTGGCAATGTTTATTAAAGCTTGAAATGTTCATACCCTTTGCCACAGCAATTTAAAAAATATATATATTCACTGTACTTTTTATTGTCATTTTAAACAATATATTTTATTGATTATGCTATTACAGTTGTCCCAATTTTTCTGCTTTTGCCCCACTCCGCCCGGTACCCCTATTCCCTCCCACAATCCACCCCGCCTTAGTTCATGTCTGTGTGTCGTGCATTATAAGTTCTTTGGCCTCTCCATTTCCCATACAATTCTTCACCTCGCCCTGTCTATTTTTACCGACCTTTTATGCTTCTTATTCCCTGTACCTTTTCCCCCTCTCTCCCCCTCCACCTCCCAGCTGATAACCCTCCAAGTGATCTTCATTTCTGCGATTCTGTTCCTGTTCTAGTTGTTTGCTTGGTTTATTTTTTTAGATTCAGTTGTTGATAGTTGTGAATCTGTTGCCATTTTATTGTTCATAGTTTTGATCTTCTTTTCCTTAAGTAAGCCCCTTTAACATTTCATGTAATGAGGGCTTGGTGATGATGAACTCCTTTAACTTGACCTTATCTGAGAAGCACTTTATCTGCCCTTCCATTCTAAATGACAGCTTTGCTGGATAGAGCAATCTTGGATGTAGGTCCTTGCCTTTCATCACTTTGAATATTTCTTGCCAGTCCCTTCTAGCCTGCAAAGTTTCTTTTAAGAAATCAACGCACAATCTTATGGGATCTCCTTTGTGGGTAACTCTCTGCTATTCTCTTGCTGATTTTAAGATTCTCTCTTTATCTTTAACCTTTGGCATTTTAATTATGATGTGTCTTGGAGTAGGCCTCTTTGGGTCCAACTTGCTTGGAACTCTCTGTGCTTCCTGGACTTGCATGTCTATTTCCTTCACCAAATCAAGGAAGTTTCCTTTCATTATGTTTTCAAACAAGTTTTCAATTTCTTGCTCCTTCTCTTCTCCTTCTAGCATCCCTGTGATTCGGATGTTGGTCCATTTGGAGATGTCCCAGAGGCTTCTTATTCTATCCTTGTTTTGTTTTGTTTTTTTCTTCTTGCTGTTCAGAGTGAATGCTTTTTTCTTCTTTATGTTCCAAACCGTTGATTTGATGCTCAGTTTCATCCACTCCAGTGTTGCTTCCCTGTAGCTTTTTCTTTATTTCACTGAGTGTACGCTTCATTTCTGCCTGGCCTTTTTTATGCTGTTGCCATACTCAATGAGTTTTTTGAGTATCCCGATAACCAGTGTTTTGGACTTTGCATCTGATAGGTTGATTATCTCCATTTCATTTAATTCTTTTTCTGGGGTTTTGTTCTGTTCTTTCAGTTGGGCCATATTTCTTTCTCTCCTCAATTTGGCAGCCTGCCTGGGTTTATTTCTGTGTACTAGGTAGAGCTGCTTTGACTCTCTGTCTTAGCAGCGTGGCCTATTGTAGAAGAGCAGACCTGCAAATTGTGGGACGTGGAGCCTTAGGTGATCACCAGGGCAGGGCAACCCATTTCTCTGCTTTGTGGCTCCGTGTAGAGGTAGTGCTCAGAGAGGAGACAGTGCCACTGCTTGGCTTCTGGAGGTTAGTCCAGGAGGAAGCTGTCTCCCAGCACTCTGTTGCCAGTCCCTTCAGTTTCTCTCCTTATGCCACTGGTGCCCTTCCAGCTGTTGCCCTGGTGTTGCATCCCAGAAGGGGTGGGTCCGAGTATGTCCTAAATCCTTGTGCGCCCTTTAAGATGAGTCCCCTTGATAATGTGGCAGTTTCTTCTGCTGCCCCAACACCCACTGGTTTTTACAGCCAGAGGTTATGGGGACTTATCTTCTTGGCGCTGGAACCCTGGCTATTGGGTGGTGTGGTTTGGGGCTGGGATCCCTCACTCCCAGGTAACCCTCCTGATTTTTATCCATCACCTGTGAACGTGGAACCGCCCATTCTGCCACCTCTCCACGACACTCCTACAGCTCCACGCCACACCTGTGTCTCCGTTCCTCTCTGCAGCTGTCTACCTCTATCTGAATCTCCCCTTCTCCTACCTGCCTGGATGAATGTGGCTTCTCTAAATCCTTGGTTGTTGGACTTCCATACAGCTTGATTTTCTGGCAGTTCTGGGTGATACTTCTTTTGTACTCTAGATGTAATTTTTTCTGTAGTTGTGCAAGGAGGCGAAACATGTTTACCTATGCCTCCATCTTGACTGGAAGTCAAAAAAACTTCTATTTGCCACAGCAATTCCAACTGCTGGGGACACACCTAGAGGTATGCACGTGCACACAAAGGTGTTCATTGCACTCTTGTTCAAATTGCAAAGAAATAAAAAGTTCATCAGTAGAGGGAGCTAAATAAGCTGCGGGACATCAGCTGTGTAGAATACCCCGCAGCTGTTAAAAAGAATGAAGTGTGTCTACAGGTGGCAAGTGGGTGGAATTGTTGACGAGTGAGCAAAAGCTGCGTTTAGAAAATAGAACAATAAATTTGATATAACAAAAGCAGAGAACATGTACGTTTTCTTAAACAAAGCCCTTTATGATTTAGAACTATAAGCAGAGAGGTGCCCAGAACGAGGACGCATTGCCTACCGACTTATCTCAAAATGACCTCGTGGAATCCCCTCTGAAGTGACAGCGAAACCTCGTCACTGCAGCCCTCAGTGCTCCACGTGATTCTGCCTGCGCTTATGTTTGCATTGAGGGAAGCACACGGTGTATTTTGTCGTGACAGGTGTTTTGCTTGACGTTACTTTGTGAGACTTAATCCTGTACTTGCTCTGCTGGATACTTTTTTTGGGGACAGAAACATGAAGGTAAATGACTAGAGAAAAGGTCTGGAAAGGAGCCCCCACACTATGATATCAGCTCAGAGAGGCGCCTGGACTTAACAGTGGGAGTTTCCTAAGGAGGTTTAGGGGCCTTATCTATGACTTGAATTTTCCGGAAGGAGAAATGTACTGATGCGTTACTCGGTTAATTACGTTTTAGCAGAAACAATGAGATGGAGAGAACAATGCCTGTTTGCCAGAGCTGTTGGGGAATGGCGTGAGTTCTCCTGGGCAAAACCTGGAGCAGAGAGCAGGCATCAGTACAAGGGAGATCCAGCAAACAAACCGGCTCTCTCCGGCAAGCGCCAGAGGGGCCGTCTGGCGGAGTTTCTGGCTGCGTGGACTCCAGCACAGATGGCCTAGTTTCAGCTCCCGGCTCCACTACTTGTTAGTTGTATGATGTTGGGCAAATTATTTAACTTCTGTCCCCCTCCCTGAGTTTTACCACCGGTAGTGGTTACCTATTGCTGTCTAACAAATTGCTTCAAAAGTTAGTGGCTTAAAGCAACAATAATCATTGATTTCTCTTATGGGTTCTGTGGGTCAGGAGTTTGGGAGCAGTTTGGTGGGTGTTTCTGGGCTGGGGTCTCTTCCGAGACTGCAGCAGGTGTGGGTTGTGGCTGCAGTCATCTTGCCTGGGGCTGGAGCGTCCGCAAGGAGGAGCTCACTGGCCTTGGAGTTGGGGCTCGCCAGTGGGCTCCTCTCCACGTGCGCCTGGCCTCGGGGCTGCTTGTGAGTCCTCACTACGTGGTGGCTGCCTTCCCCCAGAGCAAGCGGTTCAAAGCCAAACCAGAAGTTCAATGCCTATTGTGACCTGGCCTTGGAAGTCACACACCGTCTCTTCTGCAGTATTCTCTAGGTCACACACGTCCTCTCCGATTCAGTGGGAAGGGGGCCTGCAAGGGCATGGGGAGCAGGAGGCGAGGTCCCGGGAGTCACATAGGGGCTGGCTATCACTTCTCATCGAACATAGGGATACTAGCGCCCTCCCCCTAGGGTTTTGTGGGGATTAAGTGGATCAATCCATGTAAAGTACTCACAACAGTGGCTGGCACTCTGCAAGCTTCAGATGAGCCCTGGTCATTTCAGAAATGCTGCCAAATGCATCGTCTTCGTGTATTTCTCTGGGTTTCATTTCACTTCCTAATTTTGTGATTGTAAGTCAGCGCTCAGGTTTCCTGGAGCGACACACCAGGTAACAATAGTCACGACCAGCGGCACTTTGGAGTAATCGCCAGAGCAGCGTTTCAGCCGAGGCACAAAGATGGCACCCCACCTGGCCGTTTTGCATGTCAGCTTCACTGTGCAGACAGGGTCGCCAATGCCTGGTGAGACGGTGGGGCTGATTTCATCTCTTTGGGAACGGGCGTTGAGTCTTTGACTTCAATCACTCAGCACAGCAGCGCCCCACAGGGCACGGAGGCATTGATGTGAAGGCAGACTTGCTACTTTCACCGCAGAACGGGAGACTGGACCGGCTTCAGTGCTGCAGTCTAAGGATCCAGAACTGAAGTTGCCTGCGAGGCCAGCCAGGCGCCCCAAATTTGGGAAGCGGCCAAGGGTAAGAAGAACCATGTGAACATGATGATAAATAGCCGTCGACCCTTGGCCTCAGTGTTGGAGAAGTAGTGCGGAGTGGTGGGGACTGTGGCAAACAGAGGCCCTGTCTCCAGGGCCGTTGTCTTTTAAGTGCCAGACACTCACTGTCTGGAAGACTGTCGGCCAGTGCTCCTCCCTCTCGGAGCTTTGCTGCCGCGGTGCCCGGCCCCACAGGAGGCCTCTGGACCTTTGATGCTCAAGTTTCCAGTTGATTTGGAACCAGTGTGTAAGGTGGCTTGTGGCCTCCCACAATTAGCTTCTCCCTTTGCTTAGGTCCCTAGCATTGGGGTCCCATTATATGTCAGAGTTCATACTGGCCAGATCATGACAGCAGGGAGGATTTGCTGACTTTCTTCATCTGACAGTGTCCATGGGTTGACAAAATGAGTCTTATCACTCTGTCAGGTCATGAGCTCGGGGCTGGGGGTCAAGGGTGATTCAGACCACCCCTCAAGCATCTTTGGGAGGAAACAGACACATCTCAACAGTTTCCTTTGGGGCTGGGTGGCGTGGACTCCAGTTTCCACGTGAGGTGGGACCTGGGTTACTCAACAGTGCTGAGGCATCCACAGTGGGGCAGATGTACTTGACTTGCCTGCAGGTAGGGTGAGTTGGGATAGGCATTGTGGTTTCCTGCCCAGTGGACACTCCCTCTCTGTCCTCGGCCACCTGACACAGAAGCTGAAAAGGGCAGATATTTTCCTAGCCTCCCTTGTAGCTAGCAGTGGTTAAATGACCCAGTTCTGACCAGTTAAATGTAAATGGGACTCTGCTGGGGACTTTCTAGGAAATATTTTTCCCTTGATGAGAAAATGTGGGCATATGAGTAAAGTCTAATTATCCTGGATGATTCCCTACTTCCTACCTTTGGAAGTGGTTGGGTGAAGATGTGATATCTGGAGCTTCAGCAGCCATCTTGTGCCTCCAGAAGAATGTCAGAAAATTGCATCGCTGAACTACTTGATCAACCTTGTTATGAGAGATAATTCAATGTCTTTATTATTTAAGCCACTGCTGGTTGAGTTGTTTTTTTGTTTGTTTGTTTGGTTTTTTGTTGTTGTTGTTGTTTCAGCCAATAGCTGCATTCCTAGTGTGGTAGGGAGTGTTTGAGCATGTTGTCTGAACATGTTATCTGAGAGTATGGAGAACTGGGTGCCCCTTAAGTATGCAAAGGGACTTTGCTCTATCCCTACCCTTAGGCCATTTCTTTTTTATGTTTAAATCTAAAAAATTAAATTGTGAACTAGATCATCTATGCAAAAAGTGTTTAATACACGTGTGTAGTCCAAAGATTAATAATAAAATTCCCAGATACTCACCACCTGAGTTACTGATTAGGATCAACTTCCAAGGTGGAGGCAGGTTCCAGACTTCTTAGCCGTGCACACTGTGGGGAGATGCGGGCATTGGTGATGAGGTGGGGCAGGCAAGAAGCTTTGAAAGGCGGTGAGAGGGCTCCTGGACCCTACTGACTTCGACAGGTCCCCTAACCTCTCTAAGCCTCGATGTCCCCTTCTGTGAAAATGGGGCCATAACACAGGATTATTCTGGGGAAAGGGGGTATTAGTCAGTTAGCACAACGCCAGCTCGCAGTAAGAACTCAGCAAATGTCAGCAGCCGTTGTCCGTCAGAGTTCTGCCCCGCGGGGTGGTGCGGTGCGGTTCCAGGTGCCGCTACCGTCGTGGGTAAGTGAGCCCTACGGAACTCCACGCTCTGCACTAACAAGAACAGGGCCAGCAAGAAAAATGGAGTTGGGGCCAATGGCTCAAAATGTAGGGACGCTTGCAGCCAGAGCACCGACAAAATCAGTAAGAATTCTAACAAACACCTGAGCATGTGCAAACTTTCAGGGGCATTTGGGCCCAGGCACCGGTGAGCTGCACGGTTCAGCCGTGAACACGGAGGTTCTGGTTGCCTCTGGAGATGAAGGTCCCAGAGGGCACTGGCTTCTAATCGGGACCATTTTCCCTGACGCCGTGATTGAACGTGTGGCCTTCCTCATTAATCCCTTGTTTCGGGAGAGGTGGGAAAGCTTCTTTGTCTGGATTTGCCACATCCGCAGGAGCTTAATCCTGTGAAAGTACTGAGGTCCTCGGAGCCAGAAATCCAGCTACTACTTGTAATAAAGGAAGGCATTTATACAGACTTCCAGGTTTTTCTTAAATTCTTCAAATCCTGCTAAGGTTATTTTTTAAATTGTGCCTGTTCCTGATTACAGATTATCCCCAACTTACTGTGGTTCAATTTAACATTTTTTGACTTTCTGACGATGCAAAAGCGAAATGCATGATGAAGTACGTAAGATACCCACCACGTTGCTGTGAAATAGCCTTTGCGTTGGTGGTTTGGCCCAGCTACAGGCCAGCGCGAGTGTTCTGAGCATGCGCGACGACAGCTAGGCTAAGCTACGGTGTCCAGCGGGTTAGATGAGGGGAAACGCGCTTTTTACTGTGGTGGTTTCAGTTTGCGATGAGTTTATCAGGACGTGCCCCCATTGTACGTCAAGAAGCATCTGTATTTGAAAATAGTAGCGTGCTAGGAATCATACAGGGGCACACTTCCTGACACTTCAACACCCTTCCCCTCTTTACCGATCATGCAGGAGGGAACCTGTGTCAAAGGAACCTGCCCTAGCCCAGCAGAGCAGATCTGCCCTCCAAGGGGCTTTTGAGCTCTGATGCTCTAGAACAGGCATTGGCAAACTACAGCCTGGGGCCAAATCCGGCCCACTGCCCATTTCAAAAAAATAAAATTACAAATTAAAATTGTAATTTTGAACTGTGGTAAAAACATAACATAAAATTGACCATCTCAACTTTTTTTATCCCTACCCAAGGACTTTGTTTCATTGCTTGCTTACTTATTTATTTACTTATTTATCTGTCTATCTATTTATTTTGTTATCCTCACCTGAGGACATTCTTATTGACTTGAGAGAGAGGGGAAGAGACGGGGAGAGCGAGCGGGAGGGAACCGCCGACGTGAGATGGGGCCATCCATCCGTCGGTCAGCCGCACCTGCCAGGGCTCCACCATTTCTTAGCGCACAGTTCTGTGGGGCTCCGTGCAGTCACAGTGCTGTGCCCGCGCCTGCTTTTGTAAAGTTTAGTTGGAACTCAGCCTGCCCACTTGTGTACCTATTGCCTATGGCTGCTTTTTTTGCTGCGATGTCAGAGTGGGGTAATTGTGACAGGGGCCGTATGGTGCACAAAGCCCAACATATTGACTGGCTCTCGATAGATGTTTTCTGAGCCCTGTTCTAGAATTATGCAAATAATCGATTTCCTACATCCATTTCCTCTTCCCTCTCTGAGTTCCCAGAGCCCAGCCTCAGTCATGATAAAGCTCTGCTGCTGTAATGAGGAGGCCCTGCCATGCAGTGGGGACCGCCAGCCATTGCCGGGTGAGCTGCCTCCGTTTCTCCTTTATGACTGAGGACAGACCACGTCTGAGGAGTCACTAACTGAAGCCGCTGTGCTTCATCTGGCCACCATTTTGTGGGTGAGCTTCCCTTTCTGAGTCACTATCCATCCCTGCTGCCACAGGAGACAAGGAACCCAGCCTCGTTGGATGGGAGGTTGCCCGGGTCTTCACTGGGCAGCCATGTCCTGGCCAGTGAGGTCTCACTTCCCTGCTTTTGGCCCAGGCAGAGCAGGCAAGGTCCGGCCTCTGAGACTTTTATCTCTGGGGAACCACCGAGCTCAGACCTGACTAACCGGGGAGTGGTTCCTCCGCCTCTCCCCAGCCCCCTCTCCAAGTCGCCTCTGTCCCGGCAGCACCTGCATCCCAAACTCTGAGGACGGTGGTTACACTGAGGCCCCCTCCCAAAGCTCACGTCCGGCTGGGCAGGGCTGTGTCCAGTGAGTTCCGAGAGAGGCTCTTCTCCTGGGAGGGCAGCACGGGCACGCTTGTAATGTGCGTTAGACAGACAGGGCAGTCTTATTACAATGCAATAGGCATTCCTTGTGAGAAGGCAGCCTCGCCCAGTAGGACGAAGTGGAAATTCAGAAAACCCCTCCCCTTCCCTTGTGCTTTATCCCCACAGTTCAGTTTAGCCTGCATTTTCCTGTGGTTTTCTGCCTGCACACAACTGCATTCTTATGTACAGCAATGGAAGTGTGGATGTTTGATTCTGCGTTTTGCTTGCTTCTCCGGACATGGGAACTCAGGCCTCTCCCCATGGCTCATTCTCATATGGATCGGCCTCATTCTTTCTAATGGATACCCCAGTGGATACACTGCCATTTATTCAGTATAGACTTCCTTAAAGCCTAGTGCAGATGCCAGCTTCCTCCAGGAAGTCTCCCTTGATTCTTGCAGCACAAAATGACCACTTTCTGCTCTGACCTCATAAATCCCTGTCCCTTTCTCAGGTGCTATATTAGTCAGGGTAAAAGCTAAGCTGCTGTAACAAAGAGACCCTGTAATAACAGAAGCTTAGAGAACAGAGAAACTATTTCTCCATTAGGTAATAATTCTAGTTGATGGGGTAGCTGTATCCTTGCCTATTATTTCAGGACCTCAGTTCCTTCCAAGTCATTGCTCTGCCACCCCCTATGGAATCCTGTTCTACAAGGTTGAAATTGGACCACCCAGGAAGGAGCCTGGGAGAGAATATGGAGGAGGCCTGCCCGGTGTCTTCTGTCCTGGCCCAGGGTGACAAGCCAGTGACAAGAGCTGTGCATGGCTGTACCTACTGCCCAGGAGGCCTGTGGCTTCAGTGCTATGGAAGAAGGGAGGAAGCTTTTGGTGGACAACAGGTAGCCTTTGCCACGAGTCTTGACACCTTAACCTCGTGTTTGGGGTCCACGTGATCACATCTCCTGGCTTTGGGAGTGGAAAGGCTGAGCGAGCAGGATCCAGAGCTGGTCCACCTCTGCATCCTCCTTCAGTCCCTTGTAGCTCCTGGCATGTGGGCAGTGCCTGGCGAAGGGCCAGCCAGTGTGTAGTAATGAAGCTAGTCATGGAATCAGAGTTGGTCAACTCTGAACAGAGTCACTCACCCATTGGCAGCTCTCTATGTCATTCACTCTGTGCCAAGCACTGATGGGGCCCTGGGGGCCCAAAGACACAGCGGCTCTGCCCTCAAATGTTGTTAGGGTTACTCTCCTGGCTTCCTGGGAAGGGACGCATTCATCTTGCCTCAGGGCCTTTGCATACGCTGTTCCTTCTTCCTCAAACCCCCTCTTTGCAGCTTCCCTCCTCACGGGCCTAGCCTGCCCCTACTCTGTTTTCATAATGTCAACTCCTCAAGGACACTTTCTGTGGCCCCTCTCCAGACTAGGATGGCTCTCCCCATTATTCACACATCGTACTTTTCTTTGTGAACTTGATCACAACTGCACTGAAGTAGGGTTTTTTGGTTTTTTTTTTTTTTTTTTGTATAAGATTTTATTCGAAGCCATTCCCTACCACGAGTTCGTGAGCTTCACGATGACAGTGCGGTTTTGTATGCTCCGTGCCTGGCAGAACACCTGCCACAAAAGACATTCTGTTTGCGCTTGTTAAATATTCAGTCAGCGCTCTTGCCAGTTCACAGGTGAGGAAGTTGAGACTCAGAGAGTTTGAGTAACTGGCCTAAGGTAACACAGCAAGTGAGTTTGGGCACTGAGATTGTCAGTCTGTCTGCCTCTAGAGCCCTTGCTTTCACTGCCTGACGCAGTTAGAATGTCACGCGGTGTGCACTGTAATGGGGTATTAATAGGGTGTATTTAAGAGGTGGTGGGAGGGCAGAGGAGGGCGTGACTGACTCAGCTGGGGAAGGATGGCTGCTTGGGGGAGGCGGTGACCTTGAAGACTTAGAAACTGTGGGTAGTTTGGAGTCGCTACAGCAACTGCCGAGGAGTGTGAAAGATGGAAGCAAATGGGGGGCAGGTTGTGAAGGCCTTGATTTGGGGTATCTGGGAGTTTGGACTTGGTTGAGCTGATGGAAGCTCTCAGAGGTTCATTGTCAGGGGAGCGGCAGGACCCAGCAGGTGCCCTTTAGGACATCGCCTGCGGTCAGGGCTGCACCCTGGCCGGACTGCTGCGGCCAACTGTGTTAGTTAGGGTTTGAAGTTTGACCACTAAGCCAAACGCCTCAAAACAACAGAGGCTTAAATGTGATAGAGACTTTTTTCTTCTCCTGCGTGAAAGTCTGGACCAGTTAGACATCTCGGGGGGACCTAGACGGTTGCCCTGTCCTCGGCAAGACACTGCCCTTGTCTGCTTGGCCCAAGGTAGACCACAGCCGTGGCCAGGTTCCAGCTGCCGAAGGAGGAAAGGGTGGACGTTGGAGCTACGCAGGAGCCTCTGTCACTTCTGTCTGGAGAGACAGGAGGGCTCACCTGAGAGCCAGGGTTCAGGCTCTCCGACCACAGGAGGAATCTGGCAGCTCAGGGGGCCCCCACGGCCACAGCGGACCGGAGCTGGGTAGCAGCCCCCCTTTCGGGTGGGCCTGTGCTCCCCGTTCTCTACAGCCCCACCACTCCCTCTGCATCCCGACGCCCTTGGCACCATCGTCCCACACCGGCCCCTTCACTCACCCCTGCCCACGGACTCCTGTGGGCCAGGGCGTGGGGCAGCGGTTCAGGTGGGGCTGCTGGTGGAGACGGCGCCGGCCTTGCAGACCTGTCCCAGAACTTGCGCCGAGAAACTCTCCTTCCTTCCTCCATCCCGGTCAGTGCAGTTCTAACCAGTCCCTCTGCTGTCAAAATCCTTATGCACTCCGGGAGACCTTTTGGAAATCGAGGGTGGGGTGTATTTGTTTTCCAAATGGTCCTTTGACCTGTGCGCAGGGCTGCCATTTGTTGTCCTGGGAGCCCCTGTCACCAGAGTCCCCACAGGGGTGAGAGCATCTGGCCTGGCAGAGCGCCCTCCTCTGCCCTGCCTGCAGAGCTCCATTCCTGCTCTGTCCCCCCAGAAAGGGCCGGGCTGGCTGGTCGGAGCCCTTCAGCCGGGAGTCTGTGTGGGCTTCCCGCAGAGGCCGTGCAGGCACTTAGGCCACTTATGGATTCTGCTGTCAAGGCCTTGGGGACGTTCCAGATTGCCTTCTCCCCGCCCCATTCTGCTGAGGACGAGTGGCCAGGGACTGACATCCTGGGCGGGAATATTTGCTGCCGTCCTTCTCCATTATTCCCGACACCAAGCCTCCGTGGCTGAGACTGTCAGGCAGGAGGGGACGGGCGTCCCTCCACTCAGGAGCAGATGCCAGCGAAGACGCTGGAGCTGGAAAGAGAAGCTTGCTCCTGTGAGGGTGGGGCTTCTGGAGCCAGCCCTCCTGTGGCAGCACCTGCAGGTCAAACAGCACTTCCCACGTGGAAAGGCTGCCCCAGGCCGCACAGGTTCTTCCTGGGCTCCAGCTGTCGGCCGGGACCTGCGAGCCCCTGGAGCACCAGGCACGTGTGGCACCGCTCCCCGAGAGTGTGTGGTCTCCGGGGCCCCAGCCCTCCCCACCCATGCCAGGTCCCTGGAGGCCCCTGTGCCTTTGGGATTGGGTTTTCTCATACCTGACTCCCATCCCGCATGGGGTGAGCTCCGAGAGGAGAGGCCGTCCCTTCATGGCCCCCAACAGCGCCCCTCAGAGTGTTGGGGACTAAGCTGGCTTTACTGAAGACCTGTGGGGGGTACAGCGCACAGAGTGGCCCGGCGGGCATGTGGGCAGCCCCTGCTGCTTTCACCTGGGTTCCCGAGAACAGCCTGGCGCCTCTCCCTGGCCACTCAGAGCCCCTACCCTCTGCCCGGAGGCCTCCTGTGGGAGCCAACCTGCAGCCTTTCCACAGGTGTGCACAGGTGACAGGGACTCGGGCACTTGCCACAGCACTCTTCTCACTCGACGTTTCTGCCCCCCGGGGAACGTCGGCACCAGCAGCCAGGGCGGGGCAGTGTTTTCACCGGGGAGCGCTGCTCCCAGCGTGGAGTGGGCTGAAGTAAGTCACCGCCCCGCCTTTCTGGTGGGAAACCAGAGGGGCTCAGAGGGGTGCCGTGACTCGCCAGGGGGTGAGCTGGGACCTAGGATTCAGTCCCAGGCCTGCTGAGTGCAAACCCAGCGCCTTTCTGTGGGACCTGTCTTTCCAAAGCCTCTTTGCCGAGCGTGGTGCTGCACTTGCTTTCATGTGCGCCCGCCTGGCGTGACCAGAGATCGAGGCGACAGTGCGGCAGTTGTTTGCCCGCCCCACGAACAGATGATGAGCCGTGCCCTGGGCGGGCCCTGTGCAGGGGAGCCAGTGGGGACCCACACAGAGACAGAACCCCGGCCTCATGGAGCCGAGTCTGGTGGGGACACATGGGCAGCACACGCACACACACGTGTGTTCCACAGTCGGGTGCGAGTGCTGCTGGGGGCAATACAGGAGGGTCAAGGGGCAGGGGTGCATGGTGGGGGTCAGGGAGGCCTCCTTGTGGGCTGCGAGCCCCTCGGATATCTGGGCAAAGAAGGCAAGCAGGTGTGAAGGTCTGAGCCCGGACAGTGTTTGAGGGCATGGGGGGTGTCCTGGGGTGTAGTGGGTGAGGGCGGGGCAGGGGTGGGGCAGGGCGGGGGCAGGAAGGGCACATCAGGAGGGCCCCTGTGCCCAGGCCTGGCCGCATGTTGGAACCACTCGGTGAGTTGCAAGGGCCGGTCCCTGGGCCTGCCTCCTGGGCAGCAGAGGTCGAGAGCCGCTGGTGGAGGGCCCTGCAGGCCACCGTGGGGGTTTTATTCCAAGTGTGACAAGAAGTCTTTGGAGGGCAGAAGGCAGCAGCAGAAGCTGACTTACTTTTCTCCACCTCCCCGCTGGCCGGGTTGGATCAGAGGGAAGGGCATGATAGAGGAGGCAGGGAGGCTCCGGGGTGGCTGCTGCCGGCGTCTGTGCAGGGACAGCGACGGCCGGGGACGATAAGCAGTCTGCCCGGTGTCTTCAAACGCCCCGGACTTCGAGGCTCAAAACAGCACATTTTATTCCCTGACAGTTATGGAGGTCAGAAGCCTAAAGTTGAGGTAACTGCAGGGCCGAGTTCTCTCAGGGGAGAATCTCCTTCTTGGCCTTTTCCAGTTTCTAAAGCCCACTGCGTCCCTGGGCCCCAGCGCTTCCTTCATCTCCAGGACACATCACTCCAGCCTCTGGTTCTGCTGTCGCATCCTTTCCTGACTCGGACCCTCCTGGCTCCTTTAAGGGCCCTTGTGACTGCATTGGACCCACCAGGATAATCCCAGAGAATCTTCCCAGTCCAAGGTCCTAAATCACATCTGCACAGTTTGTCTTGCCACATAGGGTCATGTTCTCAGAGTCTGGGGATGAGGGCATGGACATCTTTGGGGTCATCGTTTGGCCGACCACGGTCAGGGTGCTGTATGGAGGGCTGGAGGGGCTGTGGTGTGGGGCCCCAGGACTCTCTCACCACCTGGGGGCCCTTAGGGGTCTCCCTGCCTGGGCACAGACACCCCTTGGCTTTTGCGCTCTACCTCCAGGTGCTGCGCCAGCTCCAAAGGCCAGTGTGTTGGTCTCGTCCCTGTTCCTGCAGGGTCCTTCAGGTGGACAGAGCGGTCCTCTGTGGTTGCTGGAGTTGCCCACTGCCCTAGGGGCACTAATGTCACCCTGCTCTCCAGTTGGAGGGCTGGGTCTACCAGGTCACTCACCTGTATTTGAATGGTGTTTTCAGAATGTATTAGTTTCTCACAGCTGCTGTAACAAGTCACTGCACATTTACAGGATTAACAACACTGATTTATGATCTTCCGGTTCTGGCGGCCGAAGCGCTATAATGTCTTACCCACGTAAAATCTAGGTGTTGGCAGGCTGCATTCCACCTCCAGGTTCTTCCCTAGAGTGTTGGTGGGCTCCAGGGGAGAACCTGCTCCTGCTCGTTCTGACCGTTGGCAGAATTCAGTTCCTCAGGGTCGTAGGAGTAAGGTCCCCATTTTCTTGCTGGCTGTTAACTGATAGCTGCTGTTAGCTTCCTGAGGCCACCGCGTTCCTTGGCACGTGACTCCCTGCCCCCTTCTTCCACCCAGCAACAGCGCATCCTCTGGCCTTTCTTCCGCGGTTGTGCCTCTCTGTGACCACAGCTGGGACAAGTTCTCTGCTTTTAAGGACTCATGATTACTTCAGATCTACCTGGATACGCGTAATCCCAGATAATCTCTGCGTCTCAAACTCTGTAACCTTATCACATTGGCAAAGTCCCTTTTGTGGTGGAAAGTAACGTATTACAGAATTTGAGGACTCAGGGCGGGCATCTGTGGGGGCCATTGCCCTGTCCGCCATGCCCGCTACTGTTAATTCAGATCGTAACGTAACTCACATGTATTAAGCATTTATTGCATGTCAGACTTTATGTTTAGTAACTCACCAGATTCTCAGAGTGACCCGTCTTGTAGATGAAGAAATGAGGTACAGAGAGGATAGGTCATGTTATGGGTTCAGTTGTGCCCCCCAGAATTCATATATTGGCGTCGTAACCCCCAGTACCTCAGAATGGGACTTTAATTGGAGAAAGGGTCTCTCAGAGGAAATCCAGTAAAAATGAGGGCGTGCCGTGGACCCTAATCCAACGAGACTGGCGTCCTTAACGAGTGGGGAATTCGGAGACCACGTGCACGCAGGCAGTGCCACGGGAGTGTGAGGGCGACTCTCTGCCCGCCAAGGAGAGCGGCTGGGAGCAGGTCCTGGCCTCAAAGTCCTCAGAAGGAACCCGCCCCGCCAACACCTTGATCTTGGACTTCTAGCCCCAAACTGTGAGACAATACATCTGCGTTGTTTTGGCCACTCACTTGTACTAGCAAAGGAGTACAGGAAACTTCTCATTGGTTGTGGTGTCTGGGTTCAAGCCCAGACAGTTGTCCTTCTCAGGCTCTTCGGCTCGTTTCCCCTGCTTCTGTCTCCCTCTTTCTCTCTTTTGGTTTCTTTGTCTCTGTCTTACTTCATCCTGGTCTTTTCCTCCTTTCCTGTCTTTTTGTCCCCCATCTTCCCATCACTGTTCTCTCCCCCTTAATCCGTCTCTCTTTGTCTCCTTTCCCTCCGTGGCCCCACCCCGGCCCACAGACTGAGAGAGGACGCCTCCCCTGCTCCCACCGCCCAGCTCCCCTACCCTCCCAGCCACCGTTTCTCCCAGAACTCCCCGGAGGTTGCACCTCTGACGATGGGGCCCAGACACGCCTGAGTCCCAGGGTGCTGCTGGCACTGGGTCCTCTTGGGACCTTGGTGCAGCGGTGATGGGTTGGCAGCTAAGCACTGAGGAGGCTCAGTGTAGAAGCTTCCCGGTCTGAGAGAAGGCCCCCAAGTTGCAAGAAGAGCCAAGTTGAGCCACCAGTCCCAGTGTCCCCCACTCCCAGCTGTGGGTTTTCGTCTTCTACTTAGACCCCACTGTGCGCACAGGAGCCTCCAGCTAAATGGCTGTCATCCTGGCACCCCGCTGGGCCTTCTGGCAATCACCATGACCTTGTGGCATGGACTCTTGTTTGTCTCCTTCAGGGTTTTCAGAGCAGTCAGTCTTCCTGCTTGCCAGACCCCAGCCTCAAGATTTGACTTGTCTCCTCTGTTGTTCCTGATTCTGGGGTCCCCTGCTGCTCTGAGTGGGAAGCTTCCTGCTCTGTAAGGGAACTCTGGTGGTCTGGGCAGCCCATGGTCTCCTGTAGAGTTGGGGGTGGGGACTGACATGGAGACAGGGGTGGAGGAAGTCAAAGACGACTGCTGAGAGGGACCTCTAGAGAATGGCGAGCAGCAGGCACTGGGGAGGCGTTTGCCCAGCTCCGTCCTCCTTCTCTGGAGCTTTCCCACCCACAGTGTGGCCACCGCCAGCAGCCATGTTTTCCAGGGCCAGTTTGCCCTTCCCTGGCCATGCTGATTGGCCACTAGGGCTGGACACCTGACCTGAGGTGGACCAATCAGCTTCTCTCTGCTAGGAATTTGGAGCACTCTGAAAGACAGGTCAGGCTCTGTAGGGCTGGAGATAGGGCGGGGGCTGGAGTACTTGAGTTAGGCCTATGTCCAGAGAAGCTGAGGGGCTGAGAAGAGGGACTGGGGAACTGAGGCAGCTGGAGAGAGGCTGCCTTGGCTCTGACGGCTTCCCTCTCCCTGCAGTTACTGCGTGTGGGTTCAGCGAGGAGACACTCATATCTTCCCATGTTAACAAGCCTCTATGTGTAAGCTCATGAGTGGGTTGTCTTTTGTGACCACGCAGCCTCTAGTGACTTCCAGAGGCTCAGCATAGCTCCCACACCGGCCCCGGCCTGAGGCCTGCGTGACCTGGCCCTGCTGACTCTAACAGCGCCCCCTTGCTGTTCGGCCCGTGCTCCCCAGCTTCTTCCTGTGCCTCCAGCACTCTGAACACATTCCTGCCCCAGGGCCTTTGCACTTGAGTGCAAGTCACCCTCTGTGCTTTATGTTTTTACAGTCTGTCTCATCTGCTGGATCTTCCTGTCTTGTTCACTTCTGACTCCTCAGTGCTTTGAACAGTGCTTGACACACCGTAGGTGCCTAATGAAGATTTGTTGATTGAATGGGAAAAAAATGGTGATAGGGCCAAGAGTTAGGTCACCTGGGGGCCCATCTCCCTGCACAGGACCCCCCTCTTGCCCTTCAGCTGCTCCGACCCAGGAGATGACAGTTCTAAACTTCCCCAGAGGCGGGTGTGGACCAGGCTGCAAGGATGCAGGAGCCGTAGAGGTGGCTCTGCTCCTCCTGGACTGACCTCGGATTCCCCCGAGCTGATGATAGGCACTCTGTCCCCTTGGCCACTGTCTGTTTTTTCTCTTGCGGGCCTTGGGGATGGTCCCCTGAAGAGGGTCTCCTATTCTCCTATAGTCCTTCAGGAAGGGACCGTGGTTTAGATTCCTCAAGATGGGGGCCTTTGGCCTCATGTTGGAAGACAAGCCCCTTCTTGGGTAAGCTGGCAAAGAAGACCATTTCACCTGAGGGGAGCTGTTTCCCTCTGTCTCCGCTCCATTGTAAAAAATTCATTGTATTTATTAGCTACGCCATCACACAATGTCCCTTGACATATTTCACGCTGTAAAGAGACAGCCCCTGCCATCGAGCCGCACGCTGTGGCTGGCAGCGTCGGCGTCTCGCGCGCACTCGTGCTCGCTGCTCCCACGGGCATGCTCGCAGTTGTCAAGTGTGCAGGCGTCACGGCTGCTGGGAGCAGCCGCGGGGACGGAAGATCCAGGCTGGTGCTGGCTGCAGCTACCCTCTCTTTTCTGGAAAATGACTGTAGACACCGAATTGCCTCCGTGGATGGGGAAGAGGCAGTGTGAGCACAGGAGTCCAGGGTCCTAGCTGCCTCCCTGCCAAGCAGAAGAGGCTGACCCGTAACTGGTCCGATGGGCAGGAGTTCGGCAAACTTTCTTTTCCTTTCCTGCCTGCTGATGGGGGTGCTCCTGAGTGCCAACCCACAGAGAAGGAGGAAGCAAAATCAGGAATAATCTATTCCCTGAATAATCAGCCCTGAGTACTTCAGAGTTAATTGACTTGTAATTGCAGTCATCTCGGCCTAGAGATGCTGGTGCTGGAAGACAGAACAGTGGATGAGAACGTAGGCTCTGCAGAGAGTGCCCAGGATCTGGGACTGACGCCTGCTGGAGCAACATGGGGTCGGGGGACATTTTTATTACAACTTCAAGCTGCAAGGGCAGAGAAAGGGCTGACACCACAAGGGAAGGTTGCGGGGAGGGAGGAGACCCGTGTCCAGGAAGGAGCAAGCAGTATTGCTTTTCAGACAGTGGACGCCAGCCAGACAAGCCCCAGAGACGGCATGCCGAGCGAGCGAGTCTGGGGGAAGCCTAGAGAGCCGCGCAGCCTGAAAGAGTTCCCGGTTTTATTTAAGTTTCATTGGATGATCGCTTAAAGAAATATTTTGTTTCCCCTCTCGAGACACTCTGGAGGGGAAAATCAAGTACATATCGTCTGCCTCTGTGTCACCATTGAGATGCCTCTGACTGATCTACACTGGCAGAGGTTAGTTAGCATACGAATGGTGGAATGTGACCAGCCACCTCCCGGGGTTCTCTGTGTGGAGTATCCGCTGTGGGGCTGTCCCAAGGAAACACCCCATTCCAGGGCGGGGTCCTTCCTGCCACTCAGCAAGATTGCCGGCCTCGGCCTCCGTCCTGTGGGGCGGCCTGACTCCTGGGCAAACCCGAGGTGTGCAGACAGGAGCAGGCCAGGGCGGGGTCTGGGCGCACTGACAGACGCTGGGTTGAATTTGCCTCCTCCGTGCACTAGCAGCCAGATCCCAGGCAGTGTCCCTGTTCTTCTGAAGCCCGGCTCTCCAACTGCAGGGTGAGCAGGTACCGACCGTGGTGGCAACTGCTACGCCCATTGTTCGCCATGTGCTCCCTGCGTGTCCCAGCCTCGTGGCCCGTCCACCTGCAGAGGAGGCTGGGACACGCAGGGAGCTCATGGGGTGTGAGTGGAGTGATGTGTGTCTCTTCTGGGCTGAGCATACAGCATGCCTTCCCCACACTTCCTCTCCCTCATCCATGGTGCACCTGCACCTTGGAAGGTGCCTGGGTCCCCAAGACCCCACACGGGTGGGAGCCATGCAGGAGAAGCAAGCCTTGAAAATGCTGAAGTGTTTGTAACAGGAGCTAGTATCAACTACCCCAACGAATTCAGTAGTTCTCCTTTGAGAAATATGGTGAAAAATTAAATGAGGGAGACAGAGCTTATAAAATGCTGAGCAAAGGGCCTGGCACATAGAAAAAGGTCAATAAAATATTAGGTGTGCATATTAATGTATTCACTCAGCAAATATTATTGAGCTCCTATTATGTGCCAGGCATGTGAATTAAAACAACAGATACATAAAATCATATTTAGATTTCAAAAATTACGTAGTGCCTTCCACAGCAAAACAGGATTCAGTACTGCAGCCCTTCAGTGTTTGCTGACCCCGCTCCGCGGCCAGGCAGGGCGCTGCACGGCGGGGGTGTGCACGGTGGGGGTGTGCATGGTGGGGGTGTGCATGGTGGGGGTGTGCAGGTGAGTGAGTCTGTTTCACTTCTAAATTGTTCGCAGGCTGCTAAAGATGCATCATTCAAATGCTAAGTGACAAGTCTTCTTTGTCCCTAATCCTGCTTTGGGAAGTCAGGGGGATCTTCGCAGAGGAAGGAGCTTCCCAGGTCAGCTTTGAAGGCTTGGGTAGGAACTGGGCAGGTAAGAAGGAGCATTTCGGCAGAGGGATGGGTGCATCATCAGGAGGCCTTGCGTTTGGTGAGATGTGGTGAGAACTTTGGAGCCCGGAGCCCGGAGTTTCTGTGGCAGGCACTGCAGGGCACCCTCCGCGTACGCCATGTCATGATCCCTGTGACCCGTGAACACGCTACCTGAAAGGGTGAAAGGGACTTCTTCGGGTGGGGTCGGTGACCTGGAGGACTTGGAGTTGGAGAGATCACTTGATTTTCCCAGCGGGCCCAACCTAATCCCACGAGTCCTTCAAAGGAGGAGGCCCTCTTCCAGTTGCCAGACAGGGGGCTGTGTCCCTGCGGCAGTGAGAGCTGGGCGTGGCCGTGGCGCAAGGGGCCGCGCGTCCGTGCGTGCAGCGGCAGCAAGGGGCGAGAAAAGGCGAGGAGGCGGGCCGCCCAGCGCCTCTGCAAGGGGGTGCCGCCCCGCGGACGCCTGGCTGAGCCCAGAGGCCCACGGTGGAATTCTGACCTGTGGAATCATAAGAAAAATTTCATGTCGTGTAAGCTGTGAAGCTGTGGCCATTTGTCACAGCAGCGTTCGAAAACTACCCCCGTGTCTGACGGAGAGCGTCAAGGGTCACACTCGGCAGGAGCAGGGGCAGGTGGGGCTGTTTGCATTTATTCTCTGTGAGCAGCAGCGGGTCTGAAGCGTCAGTGGGGGACCCACCTTCTCCTAGAATGTTGATATTCTGCATTCTGTGTTAATATTAATTAATGTTAACGTTCTGAGAGAGCTGCTTTGTTTCAATGGGTATGAGTTTTCCATAAGTTGAATGTATATTTCTTATTTAATTAATGGAAATATAGGTTATTCCTAGTCCTTTGTTATTAAAATAATGCTGCAGTGAATTATCTTGACCTTGTGTTACTTTGGACACGTGTGAGTATGTCTGTCAGATGAATTCCAAGAAATGATACTGTTGGGTCACAGAGAATATACCTTTATAGGAGTCTGCTTTTTAAGTAAATGTCTGAAGGCATGACGATTCTGCAAGAACTAAAATTAAGTACAAATTCCTGAACAGAATTCAGATCTGGGCCCTATAAACATCCTGGTGTCTGACAGTGAGGGGAGGCAGGGAGGCCGGGGGGAGGCTGAGGCAATGGACTGGAGGGGTGTGTGTGTGTGTGTGTGTATGTGTGTGTGTGTGTGTGGTGGTAGGGCAGAGAGATGTTTAGGACTGGCCTCGCATGGTGGGTGTGAGTTGATTTTCTTTTTTTTTTTTAAGATTTTATTTATTTATTTTTAGACAGAAGGGAAGGGAGGGAGAAAGAGAGGGCAGAGAAGCATTAATGTGTGGTTGCCTCTTATGCGCCCCCTCCTGGGAACCTGGCCCGCAATTCAGGCATGTGCCCTGACTGGGAATCGAACCAGCAGCCCTTTGGTTCATAGATTGGCACTTAATCCACTGAGCCACACGAACCAGGATTCTTTTTTTTTTTTTTTTTTAAATTTAAAAAATTTTTATCAGCTTGGTAAATTCCTAAGACATCAGAGGCTCTTCCTCCATGGCCCTAGGTCAGAGAGCCAAGATGGGGCTGGGCTCCCTGAGGACAAGCGAGGCCTGTGGCTCCCACGTTAGGGCTGAATTCTACTCTCCCATCTCTTCTGCCTAGTCATATTGACCCTGGGTAGATAATTACTTCTGTGATTTGAGGGGGGAGAGAGAAATGCGTCCTTGCAGCCTTTAAACAAAGAACTCCCAGCATCAGCAGCCTGCTGAGGGAGATGAGAACACCAGTGCCCAGCCCGCCTCGGACCTCCTGGTTTCGGTGTTCCTGTGATTTTTACAAAGTCAGGCGTTGCAGCCACGATACTGCCGACATTTTCAGTACTTACATACTAAAAAATAGTTGATGCTTTTACTATGAATTCTCCATTCTTGAGTTTATTCTGATTCTTCTCTGGAGAGCTGGATTTCAATGTCAGTGAGCTTTTTCAAGAACAGCTCATGTTTACTACGTTCTCCGAGCGCTTTCGCGACAGCGAATGTCTGCCTGCTGCCTCCAGTGCTGAATGCCCGGCTCGCGTCACTTTACCCCCCTGCAGCCTGCCCCAAGAAGGACGCTGTGCCTGCCTTTCTTCCATCCTTCCTCCCAAGGGTGGGTTGGGTGCCAGCACTGCTGGGAGATCCTGGAGGCCCCCTGAGGATGGGTCCCTGGGGGAAGATCAGAGATGCCATCGTTCAGGAGAAACTCTGGCTGCCAATTTCAGGGCAGCTGAGCAGAAGACTATCCCTCACCCCTCTTATGTTTGGGATATTTGTCACTCCCCAAACATCCATGGCTGCTGTGCGCCTCCACACAGGCTTGCACCGCACGGCTCCCAGCTCCAGGAGCCGTCCCTCACATGAGCAGGAAGGAGCGGAGCTCAGAGCACAGGATCCCCTCACCCTCACGTGCTCCAGCCTTCAGTCATTGTCATCACCTTCATGAATTTCTCCTTGGCCACCTACCCTGTTCTGCCAAGACTTCTTTTTTTGCTCTATATTGACTCATATTTTCTTTCCATAAATGAATTGAAAGGGAAGCTTTATATTACAATTGGAAATAGAAAACCAGCACAACTTGCCAGTAATAGAAGAAATATATATACGAGGGGGAACCCAAAATAAAACTGGAATTAACTTCTGGAGGGTGGGCCCCTTGCAGTACAGGCTTCCCCCGCTAGGTGAGTGTTCCAGGAACCCATCTGTATCAGTGTGCCAGCTGGCACTGTGGTGAGAGGCTGAGTTTGGCTTCAGTGAAATTTTTTTTGAAGACTCTTTCGATGCATTTGCCTATTTCATGACGGGTGATCTATGCGTGCACCTGCCCACACTGTGCTGTTCAGCAGTTTTTGACCAAAAATGGCCTGACCCCCCCATGCCCTACCCTCCCTATTCACCCGATCTCACCCCAAGCGACTTTTTTGTTGTTGCCCCAGATGAAAAAAGTCCTCAAAGGGAAACGTTTTGCTGATGTGGAACAGGTGAGACAGAAACGGCAGGAGCACTAAAAGGCACCCAAACCGACAAGTTCAAAAACTATTTGGAGCAGTGGGGAAAAGTCTTGATAGGCGCACCAAATGGAGAGTACTTTGAAAGTAACTAAAGTTTAAACATGTAAGAAAAATACACAATTTTTTAAATAAATAAATTTCATTTTTTGGGTCCCCTCTTGTCTATACACCTGAGCCTTTGTGGGTGTGGGTGTAAAACAAAGCGGTGTCATCCAGTTCTAGCTGGGTTCTCTCTCTCTCTCTCTCTCTCTCTCATAGAAGATTAGCAAGTGGTAACAGGATCACAGAATTGACATTTTCTCCTGGAAGTGAGCTGAGGGGTGGGAAGGGAATTGGGGAGCCATGCTCCCCGCGACGGGGTGGGGTGTCCTTGAGTGCAAGAGCTCCTGTCATGAACCAGCTGTGGGGCACGTGAGGAAGCCCTGGCTCCATCTCATATGCCACCGGTTGCTTGAATCTTTTGGCCGCATCTCCACGAGGTAGTCCAAGTCTTCTATATGCTTTCACCATTGGGAGGTCTGACGCCACCTGGGGGGGCCTCTGCCTCGAGGGACTCTCCTTTAGGGAGCAGCAGACGGAGTCCTGCTCCTGAAACCCGCCGGGTTCACTCCTCCTTGGAGTCAAGCAGAATGAATGAAGCCCTGCCTGTAAGGCCAACCAGCCGAAGACGACTGCGTGTGTGGGCTCTGGAGTCAGAGCACCGCGGGTGGGGTCCTTGGTCCACCACTTAGCGCCGCTGTGCTTCGGGGTAAGGTGCTTAGCCTCAGTCTCTTCACCTCGTAAGTGGGATGGTGCCTCGTTCATATGTTTGTTGTGGGAGTTAGACAGGAGCACAGGGAGGCTCCAGCCTCAGCTCGGTATCTGACCCATGATGAGAACTCACACAACTCATCAGCCCTCCCACGTCTTGGCTTTCACATCCGGAGACCGAGGATGGTGGGCTCAATGGTCCCCACGTCCTTCCTCCCATCTCTAGTCAATAATTCTGTGCTGAAGAGGAAGAGAAGGAAGACCAGGACACAGGTGCTTGCGGGTCGTAATCTCCCCATGCCAGCCAGTGTGCCACCGAAAAACTACCCCCTGTTCCCTCCCCTCAGTTTCTCCTCGAAAACATCCTTCTGGGGAGGAAGCACAACACGTGAAGGGTTTATGATAGTATCCAAAAAGGGCGGAAATGAAGCTGATGGGTTAGGAAAACCAGCCTCGTCTTGCTTTAACAATGCAACTTATGGGATGACATTAAGAAGTTCACACTGTCCTTTATTTATCAAGCTCCCTTGAAAGATGATGACAATATGAATTTTGAACACTTATTGAGTCCTGGTCATGCATCAGCTGTCTCACATGTATGATTTCCTTTGGTCCCCAACTCTGTATGAGTAGGCACCAGCTTCTGTAACAAATAAACCCTGAGATATCAGTGCATCTCCCAGTAGCCATTTATTTCTTCCTCATGTGTTGCTTCAGTACAGGTGATCTACACCTGGGGGTGACAGGTCTCCTCTACACAGTGACTTGGGGACTAGGCAAGTTCCATATTGTGCCTCCACCACTTCCTAGTACCTGGAGTCCTCTGCATCTGGGTGGCACACTCACTGTATAAAAACCCTAGCCAGGAAGTGGCATGCACCCCTCACATGTGCATTTTAAAGGTAAGAACCCGCCAGGATTCAGGGGATGCTGGGAAATAGTGCACCTGGGTGGGTAGCCATTTCGTGGCGTAACTCCACACTACAGAAGGAATGGTGCATTTTTTGGTGGACAGCTAGCTCTTTCCGTCACATCTTATGTGATGTAGATGACAGTTATACCCACTCTACAGATGAGGAAACTGACTTAGAGAGTCTGGTCTGCAAGTGGTCCGAGAGCTTGTAGGTGGCAAAGCTAGGACTTCAACGCCAAGACTTTGTGAGTTCAAAGCTCTCACATTTAACCACCGTGGTGTTAATTTTGAAGAGGCATTTAGATTCTTCCAGCTGTAAAATTCTGCAGAGCAACTTCTTCCCTTCAATTTACCCACAGTGCCCCGCACGCCCAGGCAAGGCACATCTGGGGGCCCCAGTGACCATCCTGCGGCCAGGCAGGAGGTCGGTCTGGTCTCTGCTATTTCTTCCACTTGGACGAACAATTGTCCTCAGAAAGTTAACCCACAGTTTGGACTCCTGACAGAAATCAAGGCCTGGTACCATCTGTAAGAGACAAATAAATCAAAACACCATCAGCGGGTGAGTGCGAGCCATCTGCTGCCCTGTCAGTTGAACTGGCAGGGCCTCCGGAGAATTCCAAGGAAGCACTTGCCAAGCCTCCGCCACCAGCCTGAACAGTGAGAGGAGAGGCTGCACTCGAGATCTGCTGGCGTTTTTCTTTGCTCCCTGCTCCCGGTGCTGAATTCCTTGAATCCAGCCAGCGAAGTTGAGGGAACTTTTGCCCTTGCCAAACAGTTAACATTGTTTCTCATCAGCCGCATATGCTGGGGGCCAGGACCAGTTCTCCTCTGCCCCCAACCCCTCTCTCCTCAGCAAGTTGAAAGTGCCACCTACAGATAAAACTAGCCGCACGCCTACCGAGAAGTTGGACTGAGTCTCAGAACCAGAGTCAAACTCAGGACCAGCCACATTAGGTCCTGTTTGGCCATCTCCCAACGTGGCCACTTTCTGATGGCCAATTTCCCCTACCACACGTGGAGTCCTCTTTGGAAGGCACCTGAGACTTGCTTTAGTAAGCATGGGTTTTTCTAGAACCTGCTTACCCTGCTAAGAGGTGGTACAAAGTAGTGGCCAAATGCAAAGGCTCTGTACTGGGCTGTCCCAAGTTGAGTCCCGTCTCCACCACCGGCTGTGGGACCTCAGACAAGTTACTCAGTTTCCCCATACCTCAGTCGCTTCATCTGTGAAACGGGGGTGGCAGTTTGTGAAGCACTTTGGGCCTGGCACAAAGTGCCTGTGAATGTAGCGCGTTAGCAGCTGTTGCCTGCTGGCCAGCTTTGTGAGACCAGTGCCTCTGCCTCTCTCTGTTGCCCCCGTGTTTCCCACATCCTCACTGTGGGTCTCCCGATGCCCTCTCCTCACCCTGAACTCCACAGAAACCCAACGATACCATCTGGTGGGGGATGAAATTAAGTCACGATCCTCAGACCCCGGGGTCTGGGGACCCAGCCAGGGATGCTGGGTTCCCCAGGGCCCCTCCCTCTTTCTGCCTGTCTTCCTGCTGCCAACCAGACCTGGGATCCTGCATGTTTATGTCAAGGGCAGCTTGGCCAACCCTCCATACTCCACACCCCTCTGCCGGCCGCAGCATCTGCTCTAGCCACCTCCCCGAAACTGCCTGTGGTCCTGCCAGGTGCCCTCCACCTGCTCGGGCTGAGGTTGCACAAGTACAGCCTCCTGCTTCTGGCTTGGGAAGATGCCCAGGTTGCCCGGGCTTTTTTGGGGAAGAGTGCAATGTGTCTCTAACCCAGGATCCAGGGAAGGGGTCAAAAATAGCTCTCATTTCTGGAGCCAAGCACTTGGCAGGCGTTTTCATGAACTTCCTTCTGTTTCCTCCTTTTTGCAAGTCTGGAAAGCCAGGTACTCTATGACTGCCATTTGGCAGGTGACAAAAAGGCTCAGGGAAGTAACACCACTCTGTGAGGTCGTGTGGCTAGGAGGAGGGAGAGGAGGGATTTGAACTCAACTGTGGTGGCTTTGCAGCCCAGATACCTCTGTTGGCTTTATGAGCACCCCATTCTGAGGAGGGAGGCTGAGCTGTGATGAACGACAGTGGGGTGTGGGTGTCAGCTCATTAAGCTGATCCCTTGCAGATGTTGCCTGCTTTAAATCCTGACTGAAGATGTCTCGTTTTATACACATCACCTCATTTAGCCCTCAAGCAGCCCCACGAGGCTAGAATGATCATTTACTGGCAAAAACAAACAAAAAAACCTCAGTCAAACAAAAACCATTGTTTATACACAGCCCCAGAGCTAGCAGTGGCAAAGTGGGGACTCGAACTCAGGTTCGTGTGCAGCTGCGGCCCAGGCTTTTCTCTGGGAGCACACGCTGGCCTCCACGACCCTGCCGTGCCCACTCGCCTCCCCTTGCTGCCTCCACACCCAGCCTTCTGTCTCAAGAAGCCGGACTGGAGGGGGTACCTCGGAGGAGACTCCCGGCATCAGGTGTGAGCAGCGAGCCAGAGAGGAGGCAGCTGTGACCTGGATGGTTGTGTCGGGCTGGATTCCTGGAAGCGTTTTCTCTGCGAGGGCCCCTGCCAGGTGCTCCTCTTGGTGGTGACTTCCGGGTGCCTGCTGAGAAGCCCAAGCTGCTGTGTCGAGAGCAGTTTCTGACCCATCCCGCCCTCACCTTGCCTCAGCCGAGCCCTGCAGACAGGCGAGGGCAGGTCAGGGTCTCTTGGGTTGTGTGTTTTATTCCCAAGCTGCAAACAGTCAGCAACAGCCCCAAAGGCAATGCCACAGGGCCTAGGAATACATGACCTTGCATTTGTGTTTTCTGAGCAGAGAGCAAACCCTTCAGAAAGACATTTAGATACAACTTCTGGAGTTTGTTTCAAAATGACCCCATGGTGGTGGGGGTGGGAATGCAGTCGAGACAAGGCTGGCCAGGGGGTGACAGCTGGAGGCTGGGAGTGGGCACATGGGGCTCGTCATACTAGTCTCTGCTTTTGCAAAAAAAAAAAAAAGTGGAAGTTTCTCATAATTAAATGTGTTAAGAAGATATTTCAGAGACACTTTATTTGCCTGAGTCCAAACAAGCTGGTCTGGCTGTGCAGTGCCCTGGGTCTCTGCCCCTCATGGACAAGTCAGCCCCTTGAATGATGGGCCCGGTCCTGATTCCACCAGTTCCAGGCTGTGTAACCCTGGGTGTGTCGCTCTGCATACATGAGCCTCGGTTTCCTCCTCTGCACAATGGATGGACACTGACCTCACACAGTTTCGTGTGTGCCCAGTTCCCAGCATGGCGCCTGCCCCAGACTCTCTGTGGGTCATCAAACCCTGATCTCAGGCAGTGTGACAAGCTCTAGCTTCCACCTGCTGGTGGGGAAGTCTGCCATTTATAGCCCTGAGGGGGCTGGGGTGTCCTCAAGGCAGAATGCGGCAATACAATGTATTATCCATATATGTGCGCTGTAAAAAGCACTGGAAATTCATAGCAAGGAGGCATCTCTTTGGCACAGGGCTGGTGGTGGGTGAACAAAGCAGGCTTCGTCAGGGGAGGTGGGTGCATTTGAGCTGAGCCCTGAAGGCTGGGATAGTTCAGACTTGGAGAAATGCAAGGAGAGAAGATGTTGAAGGTTGAGAGGTGGGAAAAAGTAGGGATGTCTGTCTGCATCAGCCAGTGTGAAGTGACAGAAAAGGAGGGCTGGGGGTGAAAGGGCATTCAGATGTCATGCCCTGGGTGGTCACCAGGTCTCCAAGGCCTCTGCATCGTGACAGGTGTGAGGCTGGGGATGCTCGCCCAGCGGCTGCCCTCGGGGCCACCTCCTCCTCCCTGGAGACTGAGGACACCATCCTCTGCACGCCACTTCCCTTCGGTGGGCCCTGAGCCCCCCCCTTTCACTCTCACCTTTGCCTGCCAGGGTGGGGGCATCCCTTTAGGTGCTCTGCAGAGCACCTAATTCTTGGTAAAGGCAATTTATGAAATGCTCTTCGTTTTTTTTCACTCCACAGTCGTATTCAGAGCACCTGCTGCTGTCTCTGGCTTTGAGGACGCAGCAGGGAATGAGACGTAAGGTCACTGAGCTTCTGTTCGTTGGTGAAAACACGTGGCCTCCCAGTTGCAGTGACGCTGTCTGGGGGCTCTTTGGAAGAGCCAGGGAGTGCCCCGCTGTGGAGCTCGGGCTCCGAGCGACTGACACACACACTTGGATATTAGGGCAGAAGCTCCGCAGGGGCAGGGACTTGTCTGTTGGTTCACTGCTGTGCCCTGGGGCCGAGAACCGTGCCTGGCATTCCGTAGGTGCTCCACGGATGCTGGCTGAGTGCAGTTGCATCAATACAAAAACTCCGTGCGAAAGAGACAAGAAAGTGTGTGGGGGGTGAGAGCGATAGGTGGGAAAGGGCAAGGGCCACCCTGGGTGGGCGGTGTTCTGGTCGTCCCCATTCACTCCTGCCCATCTGCGCCGTGCACAGGCGCAAAGGCCTGGGCTCCGGGGCCCTCTGTTTTCTCCTCAGTTATGGCCAGTGGGAGGCGCTGGCAGGAAATTGGAGGGCAGAAAGAGAAATGTGGGCTATTTCTCCCCTCCCCGTCTTGTTCTCTCCCTGTTGAGGTTTTGATAGTAACTGCGTTCCTCTAAAAGTGTGGTCCTCAGAACAGCAGCACCAGCAGCCCTGGGAACCTGTTAGAAATGCAGATTCTAGGGCCCCATCCCAGAACTTCTGTCTCTGGCTCTTGCTTCAGTGGGGCAAATCTCCTTCGTGGCTCCAGCCCTCTTGCAGGCCCCTTTCTCCCACTTGTCCTTGGGGCGGGGATGCCTGTGTTGCTGGCCCCTCCCCTGTCCACACTTCCACTAATCGTCCCTTCACTCAGCAGTCTTCAGTGAGCCCCGCCAGGTGCCCTCTGTGTCCTGCCAGGACCCTGGCTGGTGCAGACGGCTGAGATGTCAACCCGTATCCTTCAGATGCGCACCCTCTCCAGGCTACCCATCCCCAGAGGCTTGCCTCAGTCCTTGCTGGCCACCGGGAGCTCTTGAGGTGGCCACCGGGAGCTCTTGAGGTGGCCACCTTTGCACTGGGGCTGGGTTCCAAGTCCCATCTGTTGGCTACCAGCCCCAGGGCAAGCTGCAAGGTGGGGGACCCTGTACAGGTGTTGCCCTTTGAGGCTGTGCCAGGTAAAATATGTCCTTTCACTCTTACAGGCAAGGAATGTCCTGTTACCTTATTTCTCTGGTCTGGTGGGCCTGACGTTCCACTCTCCAGAGCGGTAAGAAGTCACCACACAGCTGAGGTTCGCTCCAGCCCCTGGTCATGTGAATTCAGAGCTTCGGGAGCGCCCTCTGGTCTTCTGCTGCCCCTGATAGTTGCCTGGCCCCATGGGGGCTGTGGGATCCCCACTGGGGTGCAGGACTTTTGCAGAACCTATGACCTCTGACTCCAACGTCCAGCTTTCCTGGGCCATTTTCCTGGAAGGCACTGACATCTTGGGGGGCTGCGGAGATCCTGCTGCTCATGGATCCCCAAACACTTGTCCCCTGGGGTCTGCTGACTCCTGTACACATTTCTTCCTCTGTCCCCTCCCTGAGGTGGGGCAGCAGTCCCCTCCTGCGGGGCTCTGGGAACACAGCGGCCTTAGGGAACCCTCCTTCCTGGGAGCAGATGTTGCCTCTCATTTACCTTCTTCACCTTAGTAACTTGCCGTAAGTCAAAGGGCCTCAGATGTCCATGTGTTTGGAGATGACAATGGAAAGTGCAGGGGCACCCTCAGGCACAGGCCCACAGGGGAGCCCAGACATCGCTGGGGTTGTCACTTGGAAGTTTGGACCTATCCGCTGGGCTGTCCTAGCTGTATGTCTCGGTGGATGACACCGACCTCTACTGATCTTCTCTGTAATAAGCACTGCAGAAACACCAGCACTGGTGAGTCTCACTTTTTATAGGCAGCGAAACTGAGGCACCAAAGGGTTAGTGTTGATGTAGCACATCTAATAAGTGATGGAACCAGGATGGACCTGGGCAGGTCTGGTTCAGGCCCCTGCTCTGAACCCCTCCTGATGCACCCCCTACCATGATAGTGGTCTGCTCATCAGTCTTGTCTCTCTCCCATCAGCCTGCAGAGGACCACGCCCAGTGTCCCCTCTGACCCTTATGTGAGGATGATGAGGGCCACCATCCCCCGAGCACCCACTCTGCTCCAGGCATCGTGTCTAAGCTCTTTGCCCAAGCTCAGTCTTTACATACCCCAGTGGGTGCTGTGCCCATTTCGCTGTCAAGGAAATCAAGGCACAGAAAGATTGGGACTTGTGTGGCAGGAAGTGGCAGAGCAGGATTTGAACCTGATTCCACAGTTCAGGCCCTTGGTCTCTCTGCCATCCTGCCCCACAAACCATACTGCTGCTTGCAGGAGTGTTGAGTACAATAGCAAAACCTGCGATTAAAATGACCGACTATGGTTTTGCTAATGTTGAAAACAGATTTTTTACAAGTCAGACTGGGGTGTGGCTCTCACCCTAGCTACGTGTTGGAATCACCTGGGGAGCTTTTAAAACCTCATCGATGTTTGGCCTGACACTGACTGATTACCAAATCGGGGTCTGTGTGGGTGGGGCTTGGGCTTCCCAGGGCAGAGAACCACTTAACTTGGATGATCTTTAGGACTGTTCCCAGCTTTCAAGTTCCACAGTTCACAGAGGATAATAAGCTCAGCTCCGTGGTCTAACCGACAAGCCTCTGAAGAGACAGGTGCACTTGTCTTCAGTGTTATATACAAATGAAATCCCTTAGTTAAACATACACATTTAGGAACAATTGACAAAGATGTTGAAGCTTTAAGGGCCACTTCAGAAAACAATAAGCCAATATGGTACAGTTTGATATCTTTTTCATGAATGGGCAGCTTTATTGTGGAGAGTAAGAGTTTAAAGACAGAAATCCCTTCTGTGTTTGAAACATCCGGTCTTCCTTATGTCATCACTGTGATTTTTCCTCCAACCTCAGCTTTGCCCTGCATGGACAGAGGAGGTCAACTTTGACCATCTCGCTCAAGCATCTTCAGTTCAAGCTTGTCCATGTAGCTGAAACAGAAGTGTGAGAGCCATTCGATGATCAAATCTGGTGGGTTTTCCTATCTGCATGGAGCTGTATTCTCAGGGGGTCCCTTTCGGGACCCAGCAGCTCTGCACAGTGGGAATGGCTGGCCGAAGCAGGAAATGCCATCATAGTGAATGGGAACAGCTCGCTGGAAAAACCGTAGGGCACGGAGTTTGGAATCTACAGACCTGGCTTGAGTTCTGCTTCATCACTTACTGGTTGGTGGTCTTCAGCAAATCACTGAAAACCGAGAGTCTTTAGAGTTTGTCTCTAAAATGGTGATCTCAGAGCTACATTGCAGGTTATGGGATTAAAGAGAAGGCAAAGGCACCGTTACAATAAAACCACTCAATTAGAAATAGAAGGGAACTTCCTCGACCTGATAAAGAGTATCTACAAAAAGCCATCAAATAAGGCTGACATCATATTAATGGTACAAGAATGACTGCTTTTCCCCTGAGGCCAGGAACAAGGCAGGGGCATCTGCTCTCGACACTTCTATTCAACATTGTGCTCCAGGTTTTAGCTAGAGCAATTGGACAAGAAAAAGGAATAAAAGACATTGATATTAGAAAGGAAGAAGTAAAACTATCTCTATTGATAGGTGACATGATCTTATATACAGTAAATCCTAAGAATCCACTAAAAAACTATTAGAACTAATAAACGAACTCAGGAGGATTGTAGGGTACAAGGTCAATATGCAAAAATTAATCATACACTATATACACTAGCAGTGAACAATTAGAAAATTAAGTCAAGAAAACAATTCCATTTATAATAGCATCAAAAAGAATAAAATATGTAGAAAATCTAGCAAAAGAAATACAAAACTTATATTTTACAAACTATAAGATGTTATTGAAAGAAATGAAAAAAGATCTAAATAAATGAAAAGACATCCCATATTCATGATTGGAAGACTTAATATTGTTAAGATGATAATACTCCTGAAATTGACTGGCAGATTCAATGCAATTCCTATCAAATTACATCTGGCTTTTTGCAGAAATTGACAAATTAATTCTAAAATTTATATAAGAATGCAAGAGATCCAGAAGAGCCAAAATCATTTAAAAAATGAAAAACAAAGTTGGAGAACTCACACTTCCCAATTTCAAAGCTTGCTGTAAAGCTACAGTAAACAAAACAGTGTGGTACCTATATAAGGATAGATATATACATCAGTGGAATAGAATTGAGGGTACAAAATAATTAACCCTCACATTTACAGTCAATTAATTTTTGACAAGGATGCCAAGATGATTCAAAGAAGAGAGAATAGTCTTTCAACAAATGGAACAATTATATGTCAATTTGCAAAAGAATGAAGTTGAACCTCTTTTATACACTATACATGTAAATGAACTCTAAATGGATAATAGACCTAAAAGTAAGAGTTAAGATGATAAAACTCTAAGGAAGAATAAGACTAAATTTTTATAATCTTGGGTTAGGCAAAGCTTTCTTAAACATGACAGAAAAGCATAAGCAACCAAAGAAAAAAATTAGATAAAAATTCTTTAAATTTAAAAGTTCAAGCAAATTAAATTCATTAAAATTAAAAACTCTAGCAATTCAAAGAATACTATCAAGAAAGTGGAAAAAGCCCTGACCCCTGACTGGTGTGGCTCAGTTGGCTGGGCGCTGTCCTGTAGAGCAAGAGGTCCCTGGTTCATTTCGCACTGATTCCCAGTCCCAACTGATGGACGTTTTTCTCTCTCGCACTGATGTTCCTCTCCCTCTCTTTCTCATCCCCTTCCCCTCTCTCTAAAAATAAACAAAATATTTTTAAAAAGTGGACAGACTATTACAGAATGGGAGAAAATATATGCAAATAAGACATATGATAAGGTATTTATATGCAAAGTATAAAATAACACAATGAAATAATAAAATGACAAATAGTACAATTAAAAATGGGCAAAGGACCTGAATTTCTCCAAAAATAGCCAATAAGCACGTGAAAAGATATTTGGTATTATTAGCCATTAAAGAAAGGCAAATCAAAACCACAACGAGATACCACTCCCCACTGGCAAGGATGCTTATAATAAAAAAGAGAGAGAGACAGTAACCAGTGTGGACAAAGGTGTAGAGGAATCAGAACGCTCACGCATTGCTGGAGGGAGTGTGACACGGTGCCCCTCCTTTGGAAAACAGTCTAGCAGTTACCAAAAGGTCAAACATAGAATTCCCATGTGACCCAGGATTTTCACTTGTAGGTGTCTACCCCAGAGAAATGAAAACTTGCTCACACAAAAACTTGTATACGAATGTTCATAAATAATCAGAAAGTGGAAATAAACCCAAACGTCCGTGACTGACAAGTGGATAGATAAAACACAGTGCACTTACACACCGCAGTGTTCCTCTGCACCGAAAGGGGCGCAGCGCTGACACCCGCCACAGCATGGGCGAGCCTGGCCACCGGAGTGCTGCCTGAGAGAAGCTGGACCAGGCAGATCCCTGGAGAAGGACAGCTGGTCGGCGGTTGCCCAGTGCAGGGAGGGATGGGGGGCGTGGGGGTCGATGGATAGGCGTGGGTTGTTTGAGGGGTGATGAAAATGTTCTAAAATTGGTTGTGGTGATGGTCACACACCTTGGGAGTATACTAAGAACACACTAAGAAACTTTTGAATTATATACTTTACAAAGGTGAATCACATGTTACGGGAAATATACCTCAATATAACTGTTAAAGAAAAAGAGATGGCGAAATACCTAGCACGAAAATTGTAAATAGCACCGAGGAGCCCAGCGGTGGTGGGAAGACACTGATGTGGGAGCCAGGAGACCTGGTGCTGCGGTGACCTCTCTCAGGGCCCGGGGCCCGGGGCCCAGGGCCGCAGTGCTGCCGTGGGCCCATAGAAATGCTCTAATTTCTTTATTTTTATTAAACAAAATTTTAAAGGTTTTATTTATTTATTTTCAGAGAGAGGGGAAAGGAGGGAGAAAGAGAGAGAGAAACATTGATGTGTCAGAGAAACATCAATTGGTTGCTTCTCACACGCCCCCCACTGGGGACCTGGCCCGCAATCCAGGCCTGTGCCCTGACTGGGAATTGAACCTGTGACCTTTCAGTTTGCAGGCAGGCACTCAGTCCACTGTGCCATACCAGCCAGGGCTAATTTCTCTTAAAATCAGAAGAAAAAACTAAACTTTTAGGTGAAGAAAATGTTAACATACAATGTTAACATATTTATCTTTAGCTAATGAAATTATAAAATATTATTTTTAATTTATTTTATTTTTTATATAGGAGGAATCCAAAAAGCAGAAGTGCCTAGGGCCCACTGAAATCTTAGTGCAGCCCTGGGTGCTGGTCCAAATTCAGCTATTAAAACTTTCCTTCTCTGGTTTTGGGAAAACAATATGAACATTAAAGAAATTTAAAATAATCCATTCGAAATCCATCCACTCTAGCTCATTTTCTGTTTTCATTTCTTAAAATCCTCCCTTCTGGTTCTTGGCTGTCGGCAAACACCTCTTTCAGCAGGTTCTAACCTCGGTACCACCAACCTGCTGCGTGACGCGGCCGGGTCACTCCGAGGCCCTGGGCCCTGTGTTCTTCTTCTGTAAAGGGAGGCGAGGGCTTGCATCTCCGTATGGAGCCTAGGGAGGAAGCAAGCATGACGGGACCACAGGAGCGGCACGTGCCCACCTGTGGCCTCACGACCGTGGAAGGGATCTTATAAGTAAGGGAGGATGCTGCTCCTTGGCCTGGCACTCAAGGCCCTTCCTGATCTGGGCTTGCCTTCCTTCTCAGTGTCTCCCACCACTCGCCCACATCTGCCTTTGCATTTTCATGGGGCTGGAAGGCAGTTCAGGAGCCCAAAGGGCTTCAAGGCATCTTCTTAGAGAAGAACTTAGGAAGCTCCAAGCAGACACAAGAGTTGGCAATGCTGGAAGCTTCCAGATCTTTCTCATTCCCTGACTCGCATTGTTTCATTTTGACTCCAAATCTATCTCCTTGCAGGGATCAGCAGTACAATGCTTAAACCAGGCATTTCAAGCTCACTCTCAAGGTCATCCAGTCTAGTGTCTCAGGGGTGTAAGTGAGGCTAGGGCTAGGGCAGCAGGGAGTGGTCGGGACCCTGGCAAACCAGAGAGCATGTGCCGCCGCTGAGCCGGCGGCATCTGCCTGGCCCCCTCTGACGGCCGCGGTGTGGGGCTGCGGGCCCAGCATGGCCTGCTCTTCTGGTTCTTCAAGAGAAAGCAGAAGTCTGGATTTGTAGGCAACTATTTCCATATTCTTAGGGTCCTGCATGGGCCAAACAGAATATGCTTGTGAGTGGGTGGGTGAGGGTGTCCGCCGTGTGCTCCCTTCACAAGAAAGGGCCTGGAGCCCAGGCTGGTCTTCCTCATCGCTGCACCCTCGGTGGCCAGCACAGTGCTGGGCATCAGGGAGGCCTTCGAGGAAAGGCTAAAGAACTGAAGGTTCTTATAGGCCTAATATTTGGATAAAGGCATTCATTCATTCATTTCCTGTTTGCTCCTTTATTCATTGTTTACTCATTTATTCCTTCCTATACTCCAACAAACATTTCCTGAGCACGGCTATAGAGCAGGGACTACTCTAGGTGAGAGGGTGCAATGGGAAGAGACATGAGGAGTATCGGGCAGGGATGCTTGGAATGTTAAAAATATTGGTTAGGCAAGGCCCCTGAGAAGGCAGCATTTGAGGAAAGTGAGGAAGGAGAGGAAGGACAAACCATTTAGCCATCTGGGGGAAGAATGCTCTAGGCGGAAGTAGCTGCGTGTACGAAGACCCAAGGCAGGGGTGTGCCTGGCACTAGTACGGATCAGCCAGGAGGCCTAGGTGGCTGGAGTGGAGAGAGTGGGCGGGAAGCGGTTAGGAGATGAGGTCAGGGCGGTGATGAGGGGTTCCGGTCACACAGGGCCTTGTAGGCCACGGTGAAGACATAGGTTCTGACTCTGGGTGAGCTGGGAATCATAGGAGGGTCCTGAGCAGAGAAACGGCCTCATCTTAGGTTATGACAGGATCCTCCCGGCCACTGTGTGGATAAGGGTGGGAACAGGGAGGCGCGTGCAGGGGCTACTGCCAAAGCCAGGTGGGAGACGGTGGAGACGGGACCAGCGGAGGTGACAGGAAGTGGTCGATTCTAGATGCAGTTCGAAGCTGGAGCCACAGTTCAAATGTGGAGGAGTGAGAGCAGGAGAAGTCAAGGCTTTGGCCGGAGCCCCTGGGAGGTGGGGTCGCTGCTTTTTGAGCTGGGGATGCACTGAGGACGTGGAGCCTGCCCTCATGGGGTCACGGCATGCGCGCCTGCATCCGGGAATCACACACACGGGAAGAATTCTAAGGTGGCTGGGTGCCGTACAGAAGGCCGACATGCCACGAGAGCTTATAAAAGGGGGAAGTGTGCTCTGGCAGGGGGAGCAGCCTGTGTGAAGCCCCCATGGTGGGAGGACACTCGAGGACACAGGAGCTGAGAGGAGGAGGTGGAGGTGTGGGTGGAGAGGCCGCTGGGGGCCAGTCCTGGGTCCACACAAACAATGCGGCCTTTATCCTTTGGGAAAAGATCAGAGGGTTTTGAGAAAGAGCGTGCGTACGTGTGTCTGCGTGTGTGAGCGTTTGCGTTTGATGCGCTCAGAGAGCTGTGTTGTGAAAATATCCCTCTAGCTTCAGTGTGGAGCAAGGCCAGGGGATTGGACAGAGGCCAGAGTGGAGGCCAGGGGAGCCCAAGGGAGCCCAGTGAGGGGCTGTGGCTCTGGTCCTGGTGGGCATGGATGGTGTGGAGGCCGTGGAAAGGGATCCCGGGCTTTGAGGGGATGGGAGTGACTGGACCGGGTTGGGTTGGGAGCTGAGAGGAGGCAGCATCACGGGGAGTTGTTCAGCCCACACCCTACAGGGACGTTATCTTTCCAGGAATAAGTGTAAGAGAAAGATGCCACTTGGGTTAGAGACACTCGGGCCCCCTCGGCCACAGGGCTCATGGGAGGGGGAGAGGCAAAAGCCTGCGGCGTTCACTTCCTCTCACATTCTGAAAGCCCTTCTTTTCTTTTCAAGGTGAAAAATGTCGCAGCTTCATTGACCTGGCCCCAGCATCGGAGAAAGGTAAGTGTGGCACTGCTCAGGTGTGCAAGCCTTGCTCTCTAGAGACGCTTCCCTGCCCAGCTGGCTGCTGGCAGCCCTGTGAGAGCTTCTGCTGCAGCGAACCTGGCCATGGCGTCCACATGTGCAAAACTCCAAGTTTCCCAAGCAGCAGGTGAAAGTGGGAGAGGAAGATCACCTTGCCCTCCCTGCCCAGGGGGGCGGTGCTGAGAGCTCTGACACGTCCCTTACTTCCAGGGTACACTGGGACTGGGCAGGAGGTAGGATGTGTGAGGGAGCTGGGGTCAGGCAAGACCTTGGCAGGGAGGCAGCCCGATGTCCCTCCTCTGTCGTCTCGAGGGCGGGGAGGTCCAGCTACGTGGACGCTGCTGTGCGGAGAAGTCTCGCTGGTCTGCAGGGCCCGGCAGCAGGGACTCGGAGCCCAGTGACACTCCGGGCCATGCAGGGCAGCAGGGGGTTGATTGAGAGCAGCCCGCGTGTGGGGGAGGCACAGCGGTCAGGTTCTGCTGCAAGTAATCGAGATTGGAAATAACTGACTTCAGGGGAGAAACGTACTTACCTCTCAAAAGTTTGAAAGTTGGCAATCCAGGGAGGCTCTGCTCCATGGAGTCCTCAGCGTCCAGGCCCCTGCTGCCCCTCCCCATCACCCCTACAGCCTCTGTCTTCATGGTCTAAGCTGCTGGAGACAGCTCCGGCGGTCACATGTGCATTCGAGGCAGCAGGAGGGACAAAGGGCAGAGGGGAAAGGTAGAGCCTGCACGTCTACTCCGAGCCTCTCAGAAGTTGCCCCACGATACCTGCTCCTGTCTCCTTGGCCAGAACTTAGCTGCAAGGCAGGCTGGGAAATGGGGTCTTTATGTTGGGCAGTTCTGTACTCAGCTAAAAGTCAGGGGTTTTATTCTTGTGGAAGACCAGGAGAATGGATACGGGATGATTTGCTGCCACAGGACCATAGGGCGTGGCCACTGCCCCTCTGCCACTAAGGAGAGCATCCACCAGGAGAGAGAAAGCCTGCAGGTGTCCTCGGACAGCCCGGAGAGGGCTCTGGGCCCGGGAGTCGGGCTGGGGGAACCAGGGCAGAAGTCCAGTCATGAACTGGACTTCTCAACTGCCTCAGAACTGCCTCAGAACTGCCTCAACCTGGGGGCCCTGGTGTCTTGGCCCAGGGGAATTTCTTAAGTTCAGGACATGTGGCCACCCCTCTCCCACACATGCAGTAGGACTGAGCTTGTGATTTCTGTGTAGGGTCAGGAGGTTCAGGGACGTGGAGGACTGTGTCCCTGGCATCATGGAGGCTGGTGATGCTTCTGCCTCACAGGCACCGTCTCCTGGAGAGCTCCAGGCAAACGGCAGTCGGTGAGACTGAGGGACACATGACAGGGAGCTCACAGGGCCCTTGGGCCCCACTCTAAGCAAGCTTTGGGCAGTGGGGATGGCCTCCCATTTCCTTGGTTCCCCTATGGCTGTGTCTCCATTAGTCGCTCCAGGCAGCCTCCCTGAAATCTTAGGCTGAGCATCTCCAGCCCTGGCTTCCAAGCTGAGGTCTCTGGGAAGCACTACGAATTTGCCTGCTGATAAACAGCTGGTGTTTATTGAACAATTACTATGTACCAGGCACTTCAGATGTTTTACTTAAGAAACCTCCCCACAGCCTGTGAGGGAGGGGCTGACATTCTCACCCCACTTGACAGATGAGGCAACTGAGGCTTAGAGACATTAAGCAATTTAAGTCTCACATCTCAAGGGGCAGAGCCCACTCTCCATACTCCTCTGTTGCACCACGTCTTAGAAGTCCTTACCTAGAGGCAGCCCTCCAGAGCCTACCCCCACCACCCGCAGGGCCGTGGAGTTCCAGGGTCAACTCAGCTCCAAGCCTGGCTTCTGGGGAGCAGGGCCCGTGTGTGCACACACCTGCATCAAGGCTGAGTGTGCGTGTCCATGCACAGGTGCTCCTGGGAGAATGCTGTGCATGTGTCTTGTGTGTGCACATGTTCTTGCTGATGCGTGAGCACGTGTGAGCATGGAGGCATGGGCACGTGTGCAAGTGTGAATGTGTGTGCGCGTTCCACGTGAGCATGTGGATAGATGTGTGTGTTCAAGTGTGAGCATGGGTGGATGCACATGCGCACAGGTGAGCGATAGTGTGCAGATATATGTGCACATGTGTGCACATGCATGTGGTTGTGTGGATACACGTGCGCACATGTGTGCCCTTGTACAGCGATGGATGGAGTGCTGTGCCTCCTTCTGGGAACACCAGACCTTCAGTCCTGCTTCCTCAACGAGGACCAAGGGCCCCAGAGAGGGTGTATCTCCATGTTTTGTTGTTCTGGTGATTTTACTTACAGGGCTCGGTGGCCATGCTGAGGACCTTTTGGCCCTGTCTGCAAGTGCTTATGAGGAGGCCGAGTGGGCTGGCTTTGACCCCAAGTTGCAGGATGATTTCCATGCACTTGCTGCCTCTCCAGCACTCTAGGTCTCCTGGGGTCGGGGGACTTGCTCGTGGCAGCCCCGGTGGCCTCTCCCCAGCACACCCCCCAGGCCTGGCCCTCCCAGAGGCACCTGCGGGAGTGGGCCCCTCACAGTGCCCTCCCCACGCTGAGTTTCACAGGTGAGGGGCCTGAGCTGTAGAGAGGAGGGCCACACAGGAGTCGGGGGCCGATGGCTGGTGGAAGAACACTCATCTCCAAGTTCTCTCCTGCACCTGCTCGCGCTGTGACTTCCCTCCTGGTCTGCAAAATAGGATGGTAGTCACCGCACAGATGCTAACTGGCCCACGCAATGCTTACTGTGCCCCAGGTACCATTCTGAGAGCTCCTCACACATCGGCTCATTTAATCCCCAGTTTACAGTTGAGGAAACTAAGGCAGAGAGCATGCGCTGCCACACCTGGGCCTGATCACAGGCTTCAAGGATGGCTCCCAGCTGCTTGTGCTGGAATTGGCCCAGCTAGATTTTGGGGTGTATGTGTGTTTGGGACTCACTAATGGCATATTCTGTTCCCTCTGCCTGAACTGCTTGTCCAGGTCTCCCCTGGTAACTGTCACCCAGAAGCGACCCATTAAATGTTTGGGTAAGGGAGCCAACCTTCCTTCCCTCGGCAGACCCCAGTAGAGTGTCCTCTGTGTGCCGCCATTTTCCACCCCTGAACACCAATGGTGTGGCAAGCCCTGGACTGGGCCTTGGAGAGCAGGGGTGGGTGAGGCAGAAGGACTGCCCTGCAGAGGCAGGAGACGGCCGGGCAAACAGGGTCGGACCTGGTGGAGGGGCTCTGGCTGTGGGCAGAGACACCCCCTTGCTGGACCAGGCTGCACCTCAGACCCCTGCTCAGAGTCCATGGAGGTGTTCGGGTTTCTGCTCATCGCCACATCAACCAGATGCCCCAGCAAAGATTTGTACCCTGTCATTTGTCAAGGTGTGAAGTTCCCAGTTCCAAAGCCCCAGGTGGGAGCTCGCCCTCACCAGCAGGTGGGCTCTCGCTGTGAGTGAATGGAGAGTGAGTGGGTGGACGAAGGACCAAATGAACAAGCCAGCCTCGCACAGTTCAGGTTTGCTGTCAGGCTGCGCCGGAATCTCCCCGTTGCGATTCCTCAGTGCCCCTCAACACTGGGTGGAGACATCACGGCACGGAGAAAGAACCGTACCACCAATCCCAGCCACGTGGGGGTGGAGCAAAAGAAGCCAGATTCAAAAAAACACATACTATGCGATTCCATTTCTATAAAACTGGAAACCAGGCAAAATGAGTCTCTACTGTTAGGAGCCAGGACAGCGGTCGTCCTCGAAGAGTGGGCGGGACCGAAGGGGAGTGTGCGGACGGTCCCTGCGCTGCGGGTTCCTTAGTCTGGATGCCGGTCACACAGCTGTGCTCAGTCCGTGCAGGCTCCTCGGCCAGGCACTGGCCGCGCGCGTACCTTTCTGTATCTGTGGGAGACATCGATAGAAAGTAAAACAAAACTCCCCATACCGAAGTCTTAATTATCTGTCTAAAACGAAGATCCAACTACATCCGACTCCTGCTTCAAATTCTTTTGGGGGCTCCCACTCACCAGGGCCTCTTAGCGTGGCGGTCATGGTCCTCCAGCACCCAGGGCCTGCCTGCGGGTTTCATTGCACCTTCTACAATCTGCGAGGGGGCCTGGTGTGCCAGCCTGGCCTCCCTACTTGTACACCCCCCCCCCCACACACACACTCTCCCTCATCTCCAGGCCCCTGCGCCTTTGCACGTGCTCTTCCCTCTGCCTGAACTGCCTTCACGCCCTGTTTGCCTTGCAAGCTTCTGTTTACCCTTTAAAACCCAGCTTAAACATGACCTCTTCTGAAAGGCCACCCTGAGCTCTGGAGGTACCCACTATGCCTGGTGCTGTTAGCACCCCTCACACTGCATTGAGGTCATCGCGCCTGGCAGACTGGACCCTCCCTGAGGACAGGCCCTGGATCTTGTCCTTCCTGTGGCCCCGGTGCCCCAGATGGGGTTGGCACACTTCAAGAATTTAGTAAAGGTTTATTGAATGAGTGAATGAATGAATGAATGAATGAGGACCAGGGGCCACGTTACAGACACTGGGTAGCCCAGTGGGGTTCAAAATCCTGGATCCTGACTTTTGGAAGCCACCTACCTGAGCTGAGCTGGGTTTTAAGTCATCCCTGCTCCCAGCTCCCTGCCCCTGTTTCCCAGCAAGCTGGGATTTCTGGCAGCCGCCAGCTGGCAATTTTTGTGGAACAATGTCCAAAGCTTGTAGGTTTCATTTGTTTGATATTTCAGAGCTGTGTAATGGCGTGGTGGCTCCGTGGCCACAATCCCGAGTCCTGCCTGAGTCATTTCTCACTTCAGTTCCTATAATAGTCTCTTGTTGGTTCCCTCAACCCCTCTCTGTTCTCCCTCTGAAATCTATTTACAGTTCTGCTGCTCACTTAATTTATGTAGTGCACTTTATTGATTTATGTCATAGAACTCAAACGTGCACACATCACAACATGCTGAGCAGGGAAGGGAGGCGGGACCAGCCCCCACCGCTGCCCAGACTCTGACATGGAGCTGAACTGGTTGGCCTGCTGGCTGCAGCCCAGACATGCTGGGTGGTCAGTGCAGCCTGTGCATTAGTTCTGGGTGGTTTCTACCCCTGGCTGTCTGGGGAACTATCAGCTTTCACACGCCAACCCACAGGTCCTGCCTCTGCAAAGTCCCCTCTCGCCTACAAACTGAGTCAGTCACTCCCGCTCTGTGCTCCCAAGTCACCGAGCACATGCACACCTGTGGGCCTGGGCCTGCCAAGAGGAGGGCTCAGATTCTTCCATCCCAATGAGAAGGACGCTGCGGGATGCAAAGAGGCAGGAGGCCGGCCCAAGTGGTTCACAGGAGGTTATTCCTTCTCACCTGCCATTCCCAGACAATATCAAGATAATTCTTGCAGTCTTCTGGCTGAGGGTGGGAATTGTCAGTCGTCTGAATGGCTCTGGCCCATCTGTGGAGGCAGCGGAGCTCTAGGACCCTCCTACAGATGGAGATCACTCCCCGGTTATTGAGATCATCTCAATAACCTCCTAACAAGGGCTGCATCACTGGGTGCCGCTTAATTTTTGCAGGCAGCACAGGCTGCAGCCTTGCTCTCAGGAACAGGCTGCGGTGACCTCCGGCCACCTTGCCTCAGCCCAGTGGTCAGCATCCCCGTGCCAAGCTGTGTGCCAGGAGCTGGGACAGTGAGGAAAATCACCTACAGCTTCTGCTCTTGAGAAGCCTCCTGAAGGGGGACTGACAGGGAGGGAAAGAGTCACTTCTGTGAGTCTCAGGCCCAGCCTGAGGGGACGGAGGACTGTGGAAGGAATGATGACAGTCTGACGAGGCTGTGTGAGAGGCCGGGTGGGGCAGGTCCTGAAGGAGGAGTGGCATTCCTTCTTGTCCATGAGGGGCCCACAGGCTGGTCGTTCCTGGAGAAGGAATGACATGGGCAAGAGTGAGACCCACTGTCCTCAGTGCTGGGCACCTGGCTGATGCACAATGAACAGTTGCTGAATGAATGAAAAGTGGAAGGAAGGTAGAGCCCGGAGAGGTGAAGTGCCTTGCTCAAGGTCACACAGCAAGTTTAGGTTAGAGTCAGTCTCCAGGCTCCCGAAGTCTTTTAAGCAGCACCCGCCCACCCTGCCAACCCCACCCACCCTTTCTCACCCTACGCTTCCATCCAAACCTCCCTCCGGCCTCACTTCTGCAGCGTCACACACCGTCCTCCCGCCCCCCTCATTCTGAAGCACTGGTTCTGCCTGTGTTTGGAAAGTCTGGATCCCTCTAATTACGTGCTCTTATTAAAGGTGATTGAACCTCTATGCCTGGTGGAGCGCTGCTCCTGGAGATCACATCTCATAATTGCTTCAGTTGCTCTAATTCCAATTATTTAAGATTATTTTTCCAAATAATCAGGTGTCTGGGTAGTGTCACCTGCGCACTCTCAGGCAGCGTCCTATCGACCCCAAGCGCTGGCCAGCTTTCCTGTTTCATAATTGGAAACAGTTTCTCCACGGTGAGAAGACTGCTAAGTGTAAACAGTGCTAATTTAAATTTCTAAATGTCTCTGTGGTCTTATCGTACTTCAGTGGGAGGAAAGGCCTTGGACGCTTAAATCCAGTCCTTCGTCCATCTGAGGGGAGGAGGTTTCAGCAGTGCTGGGGCAGAGGACTTGCTGAGCTGCACCCGGTCGGAGGGATTTGAAGGATGGCTCCTTCCCGCATCCCAGGGAAGTCTTTCCAGGCATGGGCTGGCTCCTCCTGGGCTTCTTCTCCCTAGACTGGGATTTCAACAAGACCCTTCAGTTTGGCCCAGGCCCTGCACTCACTAAAAGCCCTCACTTGACACATGTTGATTCTTTCGAACGAAGTTAGATGCACAGCTACAAACCGGGCTCACTGCGTGCGGCTGTGCAGGATACCAGCTGTGAGGCTCTGGGGCTCGCGATTCATCCTGCGCTGTGTGGACGCCGAGGGCCGGGCAGCGGGCATCCCGCACCACTGCAGGCGGGGCGGGGTGCGCAGGCAGGCGGGCTTAGAGAAGACAGCACTCCCCACACAAGTCTGCACCTGCACCTCATGGCTGAGCCACACTGCCTGCGATGAGCTGGGAGTTTGAAACTCCACTTCGTCATATTTCCTCCTTTTAATTGATATAATTTTATTGGTATAATTACAAACAGTGAAAAGTGCAGGTGTCCAATGTTCGATGACTTTCAAGAAAGGCAGCCCTCCCTGCGACCCACACCTCCGTCACCACACGGAACCAGGGCCAGCTTCTCGGGCGTGTGACCTGGACGGGCACAGTGGGTCCTGGGCATGGAAGGGCCCTACTTTTGGTTTAATGCTCTTTGTCACTGTTTTGAAATTCTTAATACTTTTTTTAAACGAAGGGCCCTGCATTTTCAGCGCGCACTGCCTTCTCAGCTTGGGCTGCGCGTTGCACACACGTCACCCTATATTATTGCTCGCTCACTCTTTCCCCTCGCATCGGTTCTCTGGGAAAGTCCAGTGGCTTCAGCCCCATCCTGAGCAATGATGTCTGTCAACCCATGGTTTTAGCATGCCAGATTATTTCTTACAAGATGCTTTAAAATAAATAATAATAATCCCCCAAACTTATTTCTGTTTTGCCAACATGCTGGACCCAGCCACCTGCTCCCCACCCCAGGTTGATGAGGCTTATGCTGCTGTTAAACTGTGTTGTGGGGAGGGGGGGGCTGAGACACAAGACCACGTGGGTTGTCAGTGGCAGTGCTGGGTTGGAACCCAGGCAGCCGGCTGTAGAGTCCCTGTGCTTCACTGTTCCACTTACTGCCGCCGAGTGAGCTGTTCAGATAGAGAAGAACCCAAAGGGAGCCATGGCTGGGGCAGGACTGAAACCCAGTGAAAGGAAGGAAGAGGTAGGTGCCAGCCCTGAGGGGCCGGGAGGGAGAAGGGGCCATCACACTGCGTGGGATGGCACCTGCGAGCCTCCAAGGCCCTCAGGCCTCATGCCCCTTCTCCCTGCTCCCCTCCTGTCATGCTTCCAGTTCCAAGATCGGAGTCTCACCCTCACGCATAGGCAATAGGTTGCAAGGGCTCAGAGAGCTGGTTTCATCTGGTCCATTGTGCAGATAATGAAACTGAGGCCCCAAGGAAGAAACTCTTTGTGGCTGTCATGGGCCGAGCCTGGTGGGTGTGCCTACTGCATAACAGTCAATGGCATATTTCACAGACATAGAACAAACACTTCAAAAATTTATATGGAACAATAAACGACCTAGAATAGCTGCAGCAGTCTTGAGAAAGAAGAGCAAAGTAGGAGGGATCACAGTACCTGATACCAAACTGTATTACAAGGCCACTGTAATCAAAACAGCCTGGTACTGGCATAAAAACAGGCACGTGGACCAGTGGAATAGAACAGAGAGCCCAGAAATAAACCCTAGTCTCTACAGTCAATTAATATTCAACAAAGGGGGCAGCAACATAAAATGGAGCAAAAATAGCCTCTTCAACAAATGGTGTTGGGAGAACTGGACAGCTACGTGCAAGAAAATGAAACTTGAGCACCAACTTACACCATACACAAAAATAAATTCAAGGTGGATAAAAGATTTAAATATAAGCTGCGACACCATTAAAATCCTAGAGGAGAACATAGGCAGGAAAATCTCAGATATTCCACGCAGCAACATTTTTACTGATATGTCCCCTAAAGCAAAGGACATAAAGGAAAGAATAAACAAATGGGATCTCATCAAAATAAAAAGCTTCTGCACGGCCAAAGAAAACAGTATTAAAATAAAAAGAGAACCGACTGTGTGGGAAAACATATTTACCAATGATATCTCAGACAAGCGTTTAATCTCCAAAATATACAAAGAACTTACATAACTCCACTCTAAGAAGACAAGCAACCCAATTACAAAATGGGCAAAGGACTTGGGCAGACACTTCTCCAAGGAGGACATACAGAGCATCCAGAGACACATAAAAAGATGCTTGATATCGCTAGCTATCAGAGAGATGCAAATTAAAACCACAATGAGATACCACTTCACACTGGTCAGAACGGCCCTCATAAACAAAGCAACAAACAACAAGTGTTGGAGAAGTTGTGGAGAAAAGGGGACCCTAGTGCACTGTTGGTGGGAGTGCAGACTGGTACAACTACTATGGAAAACAGTATGGAATTTTCTAAAAAAAAAAACTAAAAATGGATATACCTTTTGACCCAGCAATTCCACTGCTAGGACTATATCCTAAGAACTCTGAAACACCAATTCAAAAGAATCTATGCACCCCAATGTCCATAGCAGCACAATTTACAGTAGCCAAGTGTTGGAAGCAACCTAGGTGCCCATCAGTAAATGAACGGATCAAAACTGTGGTACATCTACACAATGGAATTCTATGCAGCAGAAAGAAAGAAGGAGCTCTTACCCTTTGCGACAGCATGGATGGAACTGGAGAGCATCATGCTAAGAGAAATAAGCCAGGCAGTGAAAGACACATACCATATGATCTCACCTTTAACAGGAACCTAATCAACAAAACAAACAAACAAGCAAAATATAACCAAAGACACTGAAATTCAGAACAGGCTGACAGTGACCAGAGGGGAGAGGGGAGGGAATTTCAGGGAAAAAGGGGAAGGGTTTAGAGCAACAGGTGTAAAGGACACATGGACAAAAACTATGGGGGGGTGGAAATGGGAGGGAGGTGGGGAGGGCTGGGGTGGTAGTAAAAGACAGAAAACTATACAAGATCAACAATTAAAATAAGATTTAAAAAAAAAAAAGAAATGAGGCGTCTGCTCTTGGGCAGCCTTCCCAGCCCAACCCTGGCAACAGAGCAAACACTCATTGAGCACCTGCTATATACCACTCCCTTTCAGGCATAGTATCCCATTTATCCCCTCAACAGCCTGTGAAGTCGGTATTTTTCTTCCTTTTTCAGGTCAGGAAGCTGAGTCTCAGACAGGTTAGGGGAATTCCTCCAGGTCCAGGTGGTGGCAGAGCTGGGGTTTGAACCCAGCTTCTGAGTGTGGTTAATGCTCAGCGCAGCTCTGCCTTAGCAGCCAAGGGACCCCAGGCATGCTGTCCACCCTCTTCCACGCTCCCCCTCATCCTCTGTGAGAGTGGATAACAGCAGCCACCTTGTGGATCCTTCCCAATGACATGAAACGATCCATGTGAGGATTAGCCCAGGGTTTGGTGCAGCGGCCGCCAGCTTGAGCATTATGCTGTATGTCCCCAGTCTCCTCATTTGGGCCCAGCCGACTAGAAAGCTGTCTTGGAAAGTAACTCAATTGTGTTTACTTCTACTGACTGATATTCAACTAACCTCTACTGAATAAGGCACAGAACTCCATTCACTGCTATATCTCTCCACACGCCTTGTTTCACTTAATTCTTTTGACAGCTCTTTGGAGTAGGTGCTTTTATCTCTGGTTTACATCCAAGGGAACAGATTCAGAGAAGTTGAGCTAATTTCCTGTGGTCACACAGCAACGCCCTGTGCTATTTCTGCCACACATCTCAGGTCTTTCCACCATGTCTGGTGCCTTCTGGTCCCTCTTCTGCTTCTCAGGCCCAGGAAATGCTTTGGTTGGCTTCGCTGTGTGCTCTGACCCAGTTAGGCCGCTCCAGTGGCCCACAGCTGTCAGGGGCTGCGTGGGGCAGAGTGATGTGACAGCTGAGGCTTCCCGGGGCTGCTCTGCTCCCTGCGCCCTCTGCTCCTCATGCATCCCATCTGCCGGCTCCTGCAGGCTCATCATTCGCGGCCATCTGTCAGGCTCCCTGGAGGCTCTGCAAAGTCTGGGATGTAACACGAGAGCACCCAAACATGCCACCTTCAGTCTGCGTGAGGAGCAGAGGGACTCGAGCCCCTGATGGAGCCTGAGACCCTACCCACTCCTGGAAGCCACAGAAACCGCAAACTTGAGACAGAGGCCCTTTCCAACCCAGGTTCCTAGAGGACCGAAGCCCCGCCCCCCCCCCCCCCCAGTCTGCTGCCCAGGAACTGGCCCCCCGCAGGCCTGACTGTGCAGGGTTCAGCTCCGCCTGGGCTTTCCCCTGGCCCTTCGTTTGAGTTTAAAGAGTCCTGTGACTCTTGGCGAGGACGCACAGGCCCCGACTGCTGTTGGCTTCTGATTTTCAGCCCGTTTTGCCAAAAGGCCTGGTGTGGAGGGCGGCGGTGGTGGTGTTTCTGAGACAGGAGGAGGACGGTGGCTTCTCCAAAGCTTGTGTCTGTCTGCTCAGTCTCAAGGCGCATCCCCTTCCTCGGCGCATCGCTGGCGGCGAGGGCAGAGGCCACTGGTTGTATTCATTAATTTTAATTAAAAAATGTTTTCGGTAACAGCTTTATTAAGATATAACTCACTTAGCATATAATTTGCCCACTTAAGTACACAGTGCCACGCTTTTCAGTTCACAGAGTCACGCGACCGCAACCGTCACCAGTGAGAGAACACGTTCCTCACCCGCAGCGAGACCGCTGCCTCACTAGCTGCCCATCCCTCAGTCCTCCTGACCCCACAGACCCGCGCAGCCACCAGCCTTCCTTCTGTCTTTGTAGATTTGCCAACGGACCCAAATCCTGGACACACACAAGGACTGATGTGACTGGCTTTTTCATATGGCGTAATGTTTTCACGGTTCATCCACATCGTAGCGTTTATCAGTGTTTCATTTCTTTTTTTTATCTTTATGTTTTTCAAATCTTCGCCTGAGATGCTTAGTGATTTGAGAAAGAGAGAGAGGGACATCGATGTCACCGAGAAGCATCCATCAGGTGCCTCTAGTATGTGCCTCGAGCGGGAATCGAACCCACAGCCTCTTGGCCTATAGGACGATGCTCCAAGCGACTGAGCCACCTGTCCAGGGCTAGCACTTCATCTCTTTTTATTGGCAAATAATATTTCATTGTGTGGATAGACCACATTTTGTTTATCTACTATTTATGCAACCTTTTTAGGAGTTGGGAAATATAGTATGATTCAGAAAAGTATATAAAATATAAATATATAGCACAACAAATTACTATAAACCCCAACTTCACCACCATTGGGGTCAAGAAAGACCCTGCCGACCCCCGTGTGACCCTGCCTGAGCACCACCACCTCCTGCTCCCAGAGGGGAGGACTCCCTGCTGTGCTGGCTGAACAGCAGGGACCAGCAAAGCACGCCTCCCTCTTTGTACATAAAGTTTTATTGGAACATTGCCCCACCATCCTCTTACCTGTGTCCAAGGCTGCTTTCAGATCCAATGGCAGAGCTGAGTGGCTGTGACAGAGACCACGTGGCCCACAGAACGGAAGGTGTGTATTTCCTCCTTGGCACTTTATGGAAAAGGTTGGCAGCCCTGCTTCATACTTTACCACCAAGCATGCAAAACTAAACACAGCAAATTTGCTTGTTTTTTAACTTTCTATAGAAATGTAATCACACAATGTACTTCTTTGTGTCTGGCTTCTCTGTTCATCATTACTCTGTTGATCGCTGTCTTAGTCCTGGCTGCTATAATGGAATACCACCGACGGGGGCCTTATACACAACAGAAATTTATTTCTCAGCATCCTGGAAGCTGGAAGTCTGAGATCAGGGCGCTGGCAGATCTGGTGTCCGCTTCATGGACTGACTCTTGTCTTCTCGCTGCTGTGTCCTCACAGGGCAGAAGGCATCAGGGAGCTCCCTGGGGTCTGGTTCATAAAGTCACTGATCCCATTCATGAGGGCTCCGAGGCTGCACCTCTGTAATATGAGCACTTCCCAAATGCCCCACCCCCAAATGCCCTCAGCGCGCGGGGGGTGGGGGGGTGGGGGTGGGGGGGGTGGGGGGGGCTGTCAGGACTGGGGGAGGGGTGCACACATTCAGGCTGTAGCAGTCCTGCGGCAGTGGCTTGCTTATTCCCACAGAGCCCTGTCCTCCGGGAACCCCTGGCAAGCACTCACCTGCTCCTGCCCTGTGCCGGGTGCAGGGTGGCCACCGAGGCCTGCCACCCTTCCTGGGAGTTGGGGTGCTTTTCAGCTTTAAGATTTCCCAGTCTGTGACTTTCACCCTTGCAGGGCAGTGTGTGTGTGTGTTGGGGAGTGTTCAGGGGCCTGCTTCTGTGATCCACTGCAGCCTCTGTATTCCTTTGCTTCTCTGCATCACTAACACTAGCTGCTGTAACAAAGAAACCCCCCATCTCGGTGGCTTTCCATGATAAAAATTGACTTCCTGCTCTCGAGAAGTCCAGAGCCGGCGAAGCTCCTGCACAGGTACCTTCCACACATACACCTGGAGACCCAGGCCCTCCCCTGTCAGGGCACCTGAGTCCGCCCTGCCCAGCAGCAGCTGGGGGAGCAGGGAGAGTGGAGGATGATGTGGGAGGCCCCCAGGGTCCTGGCTTGCTTCATTTCCACCCACGCTCCTTTGGCCAGAACTCAGTCATATATATGGCTGCTGGGGAAATGCAGTTTAACTCTCTGCCCATGAAGGGAAGGAAACAGGCTTTGGTGACATATGGAAGTCTCCGCCACATGCTCTGACTTCCTCTCCTCTGCTCCCCAGGCCAGGGGAGCTTTTTTTTTTCAGCAGGGATGTGGAGGGTGAGGAGGCAGGAGAGGGGAGGTGGCCCAGACCTTCCTCTCTTCTAAATTCAGTATTTACAGCAAAAACTGTAGCTTTTGAACTTGCAAGTCCAGACTTCTGCAACTCAAAGCTTTGCTTCTGTGGCCTGAGAGCTGGCCCCGCCCTCCTCTGCAGCCGCACTAGCAGATGGCCAGGGACGACAGCTCCACGGCTCGCTCCACGGCTCAGGAGGCTGACCTGCTGTCTCAGGGGACTATCCCGCTGCAGTTAACTCAGGAGTCTGGCGGGTGTCTGTCACCTTTGCTTGCAAATTCCAGTTTCGTGCTCCTTTTGAAACCGGAAGACCATTTCTTGCTCTCAGGTGCTGGGTCCCTCGTCGGTCCCCAGGGTTCCCCATAGCACACCCGCAGAGGTCCCCTGCGCTCTCGGCTGGGACAAACTCAGAAAGTGCAGAGCCTCGCCTCCGTTTGGACTTGGGTTCCGCCTTGCTGGTGCTCCCTCTGCCTGTTTCACTTTAAACGATCAATCCTCTTTCTCACCAGGGAAATCGGAAGCAAAGTAGAACTTGGGGAGTTCTGTTCACTTGCCATCATGCTTTTGACATCATACCTTTGGCTCCGAGCAGCCCATTCATCCCTGCCTTATTACTGTTGTCTGAATAGAACTGAAGAGCCCTTGTTGCTCTTGTCAGCAGTTTTCTCCTGCTTAGCCATTGGTGGTGGGCGCTTGCCGCCCCTCAGGGTCCTGCTGGCTTTGCTGCTCTCTAACGCCCATCCTGATGTCCAGCCCGCACCACTTTCCACACCTCTTTCTCCATCTAGGCGTCTACTCCCGTCCCTGCCATGCTCCTGCTGGGGCGTTGAGGGAGGCGCCCTTGCCTCAATGGTGGCTTTTAGGGAGCACAGAATTTTGGACTCTTGGGAAGTCAATGGCCATCCTGAGTGACCCTCTGCCCTTCTTCTGGGAGACCATCTCAAAGGGGTGTGCAAAAGGCCACTCTCTCACCTCTAGATCATTTGCCCAGTGAAGCTGACTGAGCAAGGACTTGGAGAGCACTTCCTCAGTCCTTGGCACTGCATTGGACTGCGGTGTGGTGAGGGTTTTTACAGCAGAAGAAAGATTGGCTGCAAGAGCCAGAAGCCCACTCAGACCAGTGTGACTGCGAAGGGGGCTGTGAGAGGACAAGCTCGCAGGACCCAGGTAAACGCTAGGAGACCAGAACCTGGGCCACCAGAAGGTGACTGACCTCCAGGGTCTCACCTCTATTGCTCACACTTCTGCTTCTTTCTTTTCTTGTGGTCTCTACATGCTGACTGTAGTCCCATGGGAGTCTGCCTACCTTCCAGCAGTTAACTGAGTCTTTAGATTCCATTTTCAAAAACACAAGGAGGGAGAATCTGGTTGGTCCAGCTTGGGAACAACTCCTCTCCAATGAGCTGAGACAGAGGGCGGGATCACACGCAATAGCCCCAGGACTGTGGTCAGTTTCGTTAAGAAGGGAATGTAGATAGGGAGGTCAGGATTGGCAGGGCGACTGTGGCTGGAGTTGGGGAGTGAACCGTTGTTTGGTTTAGTGGAAAGAGGATGACTTTCAGCCAGAGGAAGCCAAGACCTGGGTTCCAGTCCTGGCTCTGATTTGAGAGCTTGGAGACCTTGCCCGCTCTGAGCCTCAGTTCCCCTGTTTACAAACTGGGCAAGGTCACCCCCCAGTAAGCATCTTGTGAATGTTAGCTCCTCCTCTTCCCTTGCTAGGGTTGCTGTTGGGATGGGCATGTGAAGTCCTTACTGTCCCAGGCAGGCTGGGTAAAGGTCAGCTGGGGTTGATGCTCCAGGTTCTGGGATCAGAGGGTCTTAGATTGTGGCACAGTTGACGTGTGGCTCCCAGAACCGGACCTGACTCAGCATGGGGCAGGGACTGGGTTATCAGGCAGGGTTCACTGAGTTGTACCATGTCAGTGCATCTTACAGACTGAGAGGCCAGCGTAGGGAAAGGCATTATTGAGTGGGAGGATCAGCATGTACAAACTGGAGGAGAATGGATGCCCACGGCCATCCATTCTGTGGCCATCCATTCTGCTGTGTCATCTGCAGCAGCTAATGGCTCTAGCTGGACACTGAGGGGCAGGGGGCAGTAGTGAAGAGCCAGGCTCCTCCATCAAGACTAGGTTGCAGCAAGCCTCAAATGTCACACGTGTCAAGAACCTTGGTCTGTATCCTGGAGGCCGCTGGAGCGTAAGCAACGAGATCAGCGGTGGTGTGCTCCAATCTGCACTCTGGAAGCTGTGATTCACAGATGTCCATGGGCAGAGGGAAGCATTGCTTTGAAGTAGCAGCCACAACAACTCCGAGGGAGCTCGTGGAGGGCTGGAGAGGTGGGTTTTCTTCATACCTGGTCTGGCGTCTGGCCGAGAACCTGGCACTAAGTGTTCGGCTGAGGTTCTGACAACATGTCCTGCAGCCTCGGGCAGAAAGAGCCTATAGTCAGTGCCTGTGCCAGGGACTCCAGCTGGCATCGGTGATAAAAACCCAAGTAGAGCCTGTGTTGACTCTGAAGTGTCCTTTCCTCATCAAGGTGTGACAGCTGGGAGATGGGCCCGACAGCCTGTGGGTGGGTGGCCCCTTTCTCATTCTGGCTCTAGCTGCCCCTCCCAGGGGGTGGGAGTGGGGGACACTCTTTACTGATGAGAGTGGGGTCTCCTGCCACGCCCTGTTTGCACCAACCCTTCCCATAATGGGCACCTGCTCAGCTTCAGGCTTCATCTCAGAGTCTTCCCCTCAGAGAAGCCTCCCCTACTGTCCTGTGTGAAATAAACCTGGCTCTAACTGCCCCGCTTCGCCGCTTCCGCAGACCCCTGAATCCTTGTTGTGTGCATTTGCTCGCTCGCTGTCTGTTACCCTGTGAGCTCCACAAGAGCACTGTCTGGCCCACCTCTTTCGGGGCACAGTGCCTGGCGCCGGTGCTCAGTGCACCCGAGCTCCATCATGGGCCTGGGCTCTGAGTGGGTGCTGTGCGTAGACCCTCTCACTGAATTCTCTTAGCAGCCCCATGATGTGGGGACTCTTTTGTCCCCATCGTGCGCACTGGAAAACGGAGGCTCAGAGAGGCTAAGTGCATTCTCACACTCGCCCAGCTACGGCGTGACGGCATCGGGATTCACCCCGGGCCCGTAGGGCTCCAGAACCAGGGCTCCGCGGTGTGGCTGGCGCCGCTTGCTCTGGGCTTCCTCCACTTTTGGTTCTCTTTGCGTCCTAGTTTCCTTGGAAATTAAATTCATAATTCGCTTTTTAAGCCTTCGTTCCCTTCCTGCGCCCCAGTGGTTTTCCTCCCCTGGAGGTTTATTTAGGGTTAAATGAGCGGAGGGTAGCGTGAGAGGCCCTTGGATCTATTTCTGGACCACTGAGACCCGTGAGGTTAAGGTGACAGAGACCCTCCTCCAGGCACTTGAATTCTGATGAAATAGTGTGAAACTTCAATCCGGAGGGAAGGTTCTGGAGGTCAAAGAGTCAGAAAAGTCTTCAGATTTTTTTTTTATCGTAGTCACTAGTTCGGCAAGCTCCCAGTGAGCACCAACCGCGGCCCCGCCTCCGCGGGCGTGTTTGCAGAGAGGGGCGAAGAGCGACCCCACCACCGGGGGTGAGGGGCCCTCCGCTCAGATCAGGGCAGCGGGTGATCGATTGATTTCTTTGATCCCCGTTCCCTCCCCCAGTTCCAGCGCCTCTCAGTTCTGTTTAAAGAGTTTTTGTTTGTATATGTTCTTAAAGGGGCGTCACTTTGCATATTGTAAGTTTATAGAAATAGTAGGTATATTGCCTATTTCTGCAATAAGGCTGTACCGTTGTCTCCCCTTCTTCGTAGTTTCGCTTTCTGTGGTTTCAGTTACCTATGTATGCTCAATCGTTATCTGAAAATATTAAACGGAAAACCCCAGAAGTAAACAGCGGGTACGTTGCACATCGCACGCCGCTCTGAGGTGTGGTGAAACCCGCGCTGCCCTGCTCCGTTCCGCCCCGGGCAGGACTCCCGGCTCTGTCCAGCACATGCGCACTGCAGACGCTCGCTGCTCGAGCAGCTGTCGTGGTGACCAGACCACGTGTCCAGGTATCACAGCCCCTGTGTTCAGGTCACCCTTACTTCACTTCATGATGGCCTCAAAGGGCAAGAGCAGTGATGTTGGCATTCAGTTAGGCCAGGAGAAGCTGTGAACTGTTTCCTTTAGGTGAAAGCGCATGCATACGCAGGAAAAAATCATAGTATGTATAGGGTTTGGTGCTCTCTGCAGTCTCAGGCACCCACCGGGGTCTCTGTGTCCCCTGTGGATAACGGGGGACTACAGTGTAACAAGTCAACCTGAAACCCAGTGGCTTACAAAAACAAGGCATCGTTTTTCTCGTCTGTGGGTCTGGGGTTGGGTGGGGTGACATGGGCTGGGGGCTGCCTGGCCTTGGTCCCAGCTGTGGGTTGAGTTCAGGTCTGCCCTGTGCATGTCCTGTCATTCTGGGGCCAGCATCTACCCAGGAAATATTCTCATGGCAATGGCAGAAATGCAAAATGGGTGAGAGGCATCTCTGATGCCTCTTAAGTGTTGGCTTGGGGATGGTACACAGTCACTTCTGCCCACTTTTCAGTGACAAAATAAGCCACATGGCCAGGCCCAGAGTTAGTGGGGTGGAGGGGGGTGTATTCCACCCCTAGAGAAGGGCATGAATGTCTGCCGAACAGTAGTCCAGTTGATCGCAGTGTGTGATAGCTCTCGCTCTGTTTGCTATTTCCCGTTATGCATTCCATGTTTAACACCCACCCACAGGGCTGGTGCACACCTACCCTACTCCCACCAATGCTCATGCTGAGCGTTGGCTCCACGGACACCAAGGGTGTCCTCTACTTCCTGTCACCCAAAAAATGCTGCAAGAGACATCCTCAGGCTTGTCTTCTCAAGGACCTGTGAGAGAATGTCCTTGAATTTACACCCAAGAGCAGAACAGCAAGGTCAGAGAGTAGGATACACCTAATTTGCAGGATAAACATCAGCACCCCACATCTGGGCATTACCTTGCTTTCTAAGCCTTGCCTGTCTAATCAGTAGAAAGCATATGATGTCTCATTGCCTTAATTTGCATTTCTCTGATTAGTGGTGCGTCCGAGTGTCTCTCCATATGCTTCTCAAGTTTGAGTTTCTGCTCCTGGAAACAGCCTCTTCACACCCTTCCCGTCCTGCGCTTTCCGCCAGGAGGAAGGCGGGACTGGGGCAGCAAAGTGGAGGCCACGAGGATACGGGTGGCCGAGCTCAGAGCAGAGTGTCCGGGTGGCTGAACCTCAGTGCACCCGGGAAGGAGATTTCAGCCGGAAAACTGTCCAGGTTCATGTGCTAAGTCTTGGCATTGATTATTTAACCTTCATTAGCCACCTCAAGGTGGGCAACTTGCTGTCCCTTGATTGACCCCTCAAAGAACCTGAATGAAGGAGCAGATGTCAAATTATTTGCTGAATTCTGAGTGACTTGGGAGACAGGTCTTCTTTCTCTGGTTGATCTGGAATCAAGAAAAGGGCATTTCTGAACCATATTAGTTGAGGACCCATTATGTACTGGGGTCCCCTGACATCAAATCTCCTAGGATAATGATATCCCATCAGGGCTAATTAACGGGATCCACTTCACTGGGTGCTTGAGAGGATTGAATTCATTCATTCAGCCAACAAACATTGATGAGCACTTGCCATGTGCTGGGCACATGTTAGACCCTAGGATGTAGCAGTGACTAAAAGGAAAGCAACCCTAGCTCCAGTTGTGGGAAAGGCTTCAGACAAGAAATGAATACATAACACAGAGTACTTAGACGTTATGAAGTGCTAAGGAGGGATGTGGACCTGGGAGGCTGCAATGTAAATAGGCAGGTGGAGGAAGGTCTCCCTGGGAAGGTGCCTTTTGAGTAAAGGCCCAATGAGGGAAGGGGGCCAGTCATGTGAGGTCAGTGGGGCACTACAAGAAAGCAATTAGAACAGTTCCTGGCACCTAGTAGGCACTTTGTAAAACTACTACAGTTTATACATGAAGAAGTGGAGGCTCAGAGGGGTTGTGTGACCAGCCCAAAGCTTCAGGAGCCAGCCGGGACCAAGGTTTAAGGAGACCCTCACTCTCAGAGGCATGTAAGTCTTAACCCTGACTCAGAGGCAGAGCTGGAGCCCAAACCCAGCCCTCTGACTCCATGACACAGGCTGAGGCACCCAGTAGGCACTGCACACGTAGAGGTGGCCAGTCATGCAGCGTTTTGGCTGCTGCTTCCTTGCAGATGCTGTAGGCGACAGTCTCTGAACATGTTCCTGAACCCTCTGAGCCTCAGTTTCCTCACCTGAAAAGTGAGGGTAGTAGTAAGAGCCACCTCACAGTGTTGTGATAATGAAGTGGGAGACAGTTAACTACCCGCATCCCAATAGGCACTTCACTGATGTCAGCCTTCTTCACTGATGTTACTTCTTCTTGGGTAGCTCCCTCTTCCTCCTCAGTCCTCACCCCAGATGTCATATCTTCCAGCCCATTGCTCCTCCACTGGGATCCCTTGTCAAAGCATTTTTATCAACCTTGCTGTACTTGTCTATGTCCCAACTAGACTGACTGTGAGCTCTGTGAGGGTGGGGGCTAGAACCACTTTGATCATGGCTCTGTTCCTGGCCCAGTGCCTGGAACAAAACAGGTATTTGATCACTGTTTGTGGATAAACAAATAAATACATGAAGGAAAAAATAAATGGGTAGAGCTCATCCCACATGCTACGGAGTGGGCCAAGCCCAGACTGGCTTGTGGTCAGGGGCTGTGGGACACTTCCCTGAGGGCATCCCACACTGCAACCTAGTGTCCAGTGCCTTTCCTTGGAGATGATGGGACACAAATGGTAGGCAAGGCCTTTTCACTGCTTTTCTTTCTCTTATATTCATGAAGCCTGTTTTATTGAAATCCAATTAGAGGTCCCACTTCAATTAATGTACAAAAACTTTCACAGAGCACGCCTCCTAAACTTTAGCAGCAAACACAATTTCACTTCTCCTTTGATGTGGGCATAAATGCATTTTTGTTTGGGCCTCCTGGGCTGCTCTCAGCTGTCACCATTCAAGGTATTGGCACCTTGCCTGGAAATCCAGGACTCTATGCACACTGCAGGCGGGGCCATATTCTTGGAAGATTCTTTGACTCTGTTCCTTTGCTGGCTTGGTTAATGATGCCTACTCATCTTGTCACCCACTGCCTCTGGCCCCCTGTCCTATGAATCCTGTGGAGCCCACTGATCCTGTGGAGCCCACCTCCCTGGATGAGTTGCCTGTCACCTCCCCTCCTTGAGCATCCCATGGGGTGAGCCCATGGCATCCCCCTCGGTGATCATGGCCTGCTCCTGACTGGTGTCTGTCCACCCACCTCTCCCCAGCTGTATATCCTGTAGCCATACCCAAGGCTTCCCCCAAAGCTCAACTCCTTTGTTTCTCAGTGGCCTCCCATGGCCCCCAAATTCTGAGTCCAGCCTCCTTCAACCAGCACTTAAACACTTACTCCAATTGGGCCTCAAACTGGCTTTACATTCTACCCCTCTTCACTTTCACCACCAAACACTCCAGTTTCTCAGGGACACTCATTCTTCCTGGGAAAATGCCCCACGGTGCTGCTCCTCTGACTTTACTCATGCTGGAACTTCAGGTTGAAATTCTGGCCCTTCTCACTGTTGACTGTCGATTGACTTTTACACATACTCAAAGCTTAGCTCAAATACCATCTCCTTTAAGAATTTTAATCCCTTCATAGTTCTGGCCAAAACAGAGGCATAGGTAGATAATCTTTGCCTCCTCACACAACCAAAAGAAGGATAACAACCAATTTAAAAACAAGAAACAACCAGAACTTCCAGAGAATCAAACTGTGGAAGTTCGATAACCAAGGAGTTAAAGAAAAAACATTCACCCAGACTGGTAGGAGGGGTGGAGAGGGGCAGAGAGGGACAACCAGGATGGAGAGGATTCATGGCAAGGCAGTGCCTGGAGAACCGGAGCAAGCAAGGCTGTGGCTGGTGGGGTGGGTGGTCTGACATTTGCATGTGGGTAAATCAGGAGGAACAACTGGGGAGCAAGACAAACCATGCAAGCCAGGAAGAAGGCTTCGAAACCTCTGTCTGTAAAAACCTGTGGGGTTTGCAGCAGTGGGAGAAACTGCCAGTCTCACAGGAGAGTTCATTGGAGAGACCCACAGGATCCTAGAAAGTACACAAATCCACGCACCCAGGCATCAACACCAGAAGGACACAACTCACTTGCGGGTAGCTGGGGAAGTGACTGAAAGTGGGGCAAGAGCTGAGCAAGAGGCATTGTTCCTTCCCTGATCCCCCCCGCCACATACAGCACTGCAATGCAGTGATGTGGGTTGCCCCACCCTGGTGAATACCTAAGGCTCTGCCCATTCCAATGGAACAGGTGTACCAAGACAAAGTAATGTGGCCCAAATGAATGGATCAAAATTCTAGAAAAAGAACTAAGTAATGAGGAGATAGCCAACCTATCAATGCAGAGTTCAAAACACTGGTAATCAGGATGCTAACAGAAATAATTGAGCAGTGTTGCAAAATGAAGATGTGAAGGGTATACAAAGTGAAATAAAGAAAGATATACAGGGAACCAAGAGTGAAGGGAAGGAAACAGGGACTCAAATCAATGATTTCGAACAGAAGGAAGAAATAAACATTCAACCAGAGCAGAATGAAGAAAGAAAAATTAAAAAGAAAAAATGAGGAGAGGCTTAGGAACCTCTGGGACAACTTTAAACACTCCAGCATCTGAATCATAGGGGTGCCAGAAGGAGAAGAGGAAGAGCAAGGAATTGAAACCCTACTTGAAAAAATAATGAAGGAAATCTCCCCAATCTAGAGAAGGAAATAGATGTGCAAGTCCAGGAAGCTCAGAGAGTCCCAAAGAAGTTGGATCCAAGGAGGAACACACCAAAACACACCATAATTAAGTTACCCAAGATTAAAGATAAGGAGAGAATCTTAAAAGCAGCAAGAGAAAAGGAGACAGTTACCTACAAAGGAGTTCCCATAAGACTAGCAGCTGATTTCTCAAAAGAAACCTTACAGGTAAGAAGGGTTGGAAGAAGGCTGGAAAGAAGTATTTGAAATCATGAAAGGCAAGGACCAGCATCCAAGATTACTCTATCCAGCAAAGCTATCATTTAGAGTGGAAGGGCAGATAAAATGCTTCCCAGATAAGGTCAAGTTAAAGGAGTTCATTATCACCAAGCCCTTATTATATGAAATGTTGAAAGGACTTATCTAAGGAAAAGAAGATGATCAAAAATATGAACAGTAAAATGACAACGAATTCACAATTATCAACAACTGAACCTTAAAACAAAAACAAAACAAAAACAAACTAAGCAAACAATAGAACAGGAAAGAATCACAGAAATGGAGACCATATGGAGGGTTATCAGTGGGGAGTGGTGGGGGAGAATGGGGGTAAAAGGTACAGGGAATAAGAAGCAGAATTGGTTGGTACAAAATAGACAGGGGGGTGGTTAAGAATAGCATAGGAAATGGATAAGCTAAAGAAATTATGTGTATGACCCATGGACATGAACTAAAGGGGGGATGCTGGAGGGAGGGGAGTGCAAGGCACAGGGGGATAGAGGGGAGAAAAATGGGATAACTGTAATAACAGGATCAATAAAATATACTTTAAAAAAAGAACTTTAATCCCTTTACTTAAACTTAATTGCTCCTCCAAGTTAGATGTAAATGAAATGTTCAAATGAGGGACAAAACAGATACTGTTAGCTGTCTCTGCAACATCTGTCCACCTTACCCTACCTACCTCCTTCTGAAAGGAATTTGGTTTTGTTCAGTTATCCACACATTTCCACTCTTGAGAAATTTGACCCTCTATCCCCAGCCCAGGAGTGAATCCTGATTGATCTAAATCAACAAGGTTATCCCATCCCCTTGGCAGTGATTGGCTTAGCAGTAGGTGTGTGATCCAGTTCTTCTGGGAGACTGGAAAGCTTTCCTTACTCTTAAGAAGAGATATGAGTTAGCTTGTCTTCCACTTCAGCCTAGATTGCTGCAGTCATATGACCACAAGGGCCACAATCAGTACAATGCATCATCCCTCGCCCACACGTTGGGAGAACACAAATATGGGAAGAACTTTGTGATGGTATTGTTGAGGTGTTAAATTAACCCCAGGGATACTTTATATCCAAGGTTTCTTTTATGTGAAGTAAGAAAATTTATTATTGTTTAAGGTGTTGAATCAGTGCTTCCTGTTACTTGCAACCTAAAGCACCATAGCAGATAAGTCTATTCAGGTCTGTTTACTCACTGGAATATTATACATCTATTAAAAAGGAACTCTAAGGCTGTGTAGTCACAGCAAAAAAATGTGTAAAACATTTATGCAAAAAACTCAAAACAAAAAATTGTAGATCCAGCATGATATACAAATGTACACAAGTGAAAACAAGGTTAGGAGAAAATAATTTTTTTAAATGATAGCTGTGTTAGGGTAGCAAACTTGTAATTTCTCATCAAACTTCTTGAGACCTTTAGTGATATGTGTACATACACAAGTACACATACATACATATAATTTTACTAAAAATATTTAAAGAATCCTCACCTGAGGATATGTTTAGTGATTTTAGAGAAAGAGGGAGGGAGGAAGAGAAAAAGAGAGAGAGAGAGAAACATTAACATGAGAGAGAAACATCGATCAGTTGCCTCATGTACGTGCTCTGACCAGGGATCAGACCCACAACCTGGGCATGTGCCCTGACTGGGGGTCAAACCTGCAACCTTTTGGTGTTCGAGATGATGATCCAACCAACTGAGCCACCTGGCCAGGGCAATACTAAATATACTTTATACAATATAACATATAGTATACTGTAATGATATTTGATATTTATTATGTAGTTCAATTAATATATATAGTATATACTAAATATAACATATACATTGATATATTTGTATGTATACACTATGTATATTTATATGTGTGTATGGATATTCATATATATGTAATTTTACTCATACTAATTTAAGTACTTAATACAAATACTACATTCATACATTTTAAATATTAAGTACTTTATACATAGTAAGCTGAGTTAATCCTCACAGAACCCTCTGAAGAAGCTACCATTATCATGCCTATTTGCAGAGACTGAGGCCCAGAAACATCAGGTAACTTGCATAAGGTCATAGAGCTAATATGTCAGGGAGCCAAGTATGAACACAGGCGACTGGGCTCCTGAGTGTGTGCTCGTAAAGACCGTGGCACACTCCCTCCGAGTGTCTGGAAAGAATGGCTCCCACAATACTATTTGCAGTTGGTCTCTTGGCACTTTCTGTGGCACACCGTGTACCATGGATTTGGGGTGCTATCTCCCCCTTTCCCACAGGGCATGGCATTGACAGAGTGTGTTAGGGATGTGGGGGCCAGAGGATCCTCATCATGTGTGTATGTGGGGGTGTCGGGAGCCTCCTAGGGCACAGGGACAGAGGCATCAGCTGAGCAACAGTTGTTCCGATGGCTCTGGTGTGCTGAGTGACACGCAGAGGCTGGACTCTGGCCAGGGACAACAGAGAAAAGCTTGATGATCATGTTCAGCCCATCGCCCAACACCAGGCTTCACTCACCTGGTCAGTAAATGCTGGTTCCACATGTCAAATCTGTGTATTCGAATGGTGCGGTGAAGTGATGATATGGTGAAGCAGTTGTGGAGGATGAGAGGGGGCGAGGAGGTTAATGAGCATCAACATAGGATACATAGGATACTGTCTGTGTTTGGGGAGAAGGCTGGTGGGTGGCACTGAGGTCGCAACCCTTGGGACTCTGGACCTGCGGCAAATGCTACTGGGGAGCTGTCCGGCAGGCTGTGCTGAAAGCTCCGGTTAGAGGAGCAAAACGCCCCGTGAACAAAGGGAAAGGAGATGGGAGGGAGTCCCAGGGACTGGGGATCCAGGTCAGCATCTGCATCAGAGTTTTCTGTCTTCCTCTGAGGTGATTGATAATATTGATTGGGGCCAATCTATTGTAACCGAGTATGGAAATGTGTTAAGTAGTAAGTACATAGATGTATTTGGTTATAAGTTTGTGAAGGAAAAAGTATAATTATAAGGCCATACATGTTGGGAAATATTTTGTAGTTATTTTTATTGGGAGAAACATAGTATATTGGATCATGGAATTAGACAAATATCTTGCACAGCAAGGTACTTGGAGCCACAGCCATGACAAAGAGGTGGAAATCGCAGTTTTGACATTCTTGTGGCCACAAGAAAGACAGAGGAACAAGGGTCGTGTGGAGGAAAGCCGAATAAGCATGTTCAGGGTGGGAGGGATGGGCGCTGGAGAAGGAGAGGAGTATGGGCGTGGTTACAACAAGGGTAGATAAAATGCTGATCAGTTTGTCTGTTCGTTGGCACAGTTGATTGGAGGACACAGTGGGCTGGGGGAAGGTAAGACATACTCTTTCCTAGTGGTTTTTGGGGGTTGGCTTGAGTTATTAGACATTGTGATCACCTGATGCCTCCGTCTCTTGCTTCTGCCAAAAATGGTGGGTGTCAGGCATGGTGAAGGCAGAATACTCATCTTAGGAGGGGGTACAGCCTAAGACACATGGTCAAAACAGGAACTTGGAAAAGAAGGCAAGACGGAGATCTCGTTACACCCAAACTGTCAAGGCACTTCCATGAATGGGCAGGAAACCCAGTTACATAAACCGGGGCACAACCGGAAAGGCTTTTGATAAACCTCACTGGCTATGATACTGCCATGTCCAAAGCTTGCAAAGGCTTTTGAAAAATGGGCAGGAGGAGGTTTGGAGCAGAGATGAGGGAGGGAGAGAGAAATACAGGTAGGGAGCATGTGCCTTGTATTCAAGTGGCTGGGGCTCACGGTGGTTGTGTTGTGGAAGTGAGGGCTGGGAACGTTAGCAGGGGTGAGAGTTAAAAAGGATGTGCCAGATGAGAGGCTATGGGCTTTAAAGAGTGGGGAGAATGATTTTCAAATTTAACAGGCACCAACCGTAGGAACAGATGCTGGCCTTGGTGCTGCAGCATCTTGGGAGGGAAACCTAAGGTCTAGGAGAGAGGTGGGAGCAATGTGTGTGTGTGTGGGGGGGGGCCCTGGGTGGGGGAGGTGTGCTCAGGATAGCAGCTATGTATCAGTATGGACCGATATGAAAATGTTTCAGTGCAGGGGTGGGCAAGAATAGGTTTACAGTTGTAAGCACACAAAACAGAGTTTGTTTTTGTGTTATTGTTTATTAATTATTGTACTATTTTCCATATGAATACCTGTAAACCTACTGTTGCCCACCCCTGTACTTGAACCATCAGAATGGCTGCACTGGTGCATGTCAGCTGACCATCAGGCCTGAGTGGGGAGCAGAGGAATGACACAATTGGATTTATGCTTTGAAAAGTGCTTCTGGCCACAGCAAACGTTTTCTTACCAGGTAGATTGATGGGTAATAGAATTTGAGAGTAGGTAGGGACCCCGGCTGACTTCTTTCCATTTGACAGAGTGTAAAGGTTTCCAGTCCTTCTTAGCCTGGGTCTGGCCAGAAGTCACCTGCGTCCATCTGGCCCCATCCCCTGGGACTAAACACGTCCCCAGCTTCCCGTGTTGTCTGCTCTTAGCCACTGCAGCCCAGGCTGCCTCTGTCCTTGGTGGCTTGTCTCGGCTCAGCCCTGTCTGGACTCTCCTGCTGCGCCTTGCTCTTTTCTCCCCTCGTGAACAGGAGAATTGGTGATCTTCTGAGATTTAATTACAGGTTCCCCGAGGGCCTTTCAGCCCATCTCAGGGCTCCTGCAGGCTGCCACTGGGAGGGTAACAGGAGCATGTGGTGATGAACAGCAGCTGCCCGGCATGGCAGCTGTACCCAGTGGCCAACCCACGCTCCTTGGGCTGCTCTGCATTTTCTGGAGCAAAACACGTCTCATTCCCATTTTGCAAGATCAGATAGCAAATGGGGAAAACACTTGCAGCAGCAGAGATGATAAAAGAGAGAGGCCGTGCAGCTAGGGTGGAGGACAGAAAGCACGGCGCCTGCCCCGGAGATGGTGCCCGCTCCCGAAGACTCCTGGAAGCGCTTTACATCTGTTAAATAGTGACGTAGGAATTCTTCTCACTTAAATTAAGTCAGCCTGGTGTGCTGGCAGCTGATGTCTGGGTGGAATCTTTTTGGCTTCAAGCAGCCATAGTAGAGACCAAGAAAATCCAAGACTGGGGTCAGCAAATACACAGCAGACATGCCACCATTCCCCACTCTTGCGCCCACGGCAGACATTGCTAATTGATCACGACACCACTCACCCTGAATGTTATAGGGGCCTGGTTGTGAGTGCTGGCAATTTGGTACTTGAGGGTAGCTTAAAATATGACAGAGATTTTTCTTTGCCCTCTTGAAGACAATGGCAGTGTAGCGCCCCGAGTATGTCTCAAAGGGGGACATATGACCACGTCATGAGAGGTATCTTCCCCTCATTCAAGATTCCTCAATATTCCCCTACTTCAGCCCTCCTTGAACATGCCATCTGTCATGGGGTATGACGGACTCTCATCAGGAAAGGTTGGATAAGTCCACTCACCTCTGCACCCTTGTTCTTGGTCCTGGAGAGTAGACAAGCATTTAAATGTCCTCTCCCTCATGTTCCTCCTTCCAGGTGAAAACCAGATGGTGCGGACTCTAGGTTATCAACCGAGTGTAACTCGAGGGCCTTCCCCCGCTTCCTTTGTAAATTCTCCATGGGCAACCGCCTCCCCATCACTCTCAGTCTGTGTGGTTGGGACGAAGCTGACGCTACTCTCCACAGGTTGGCATGGGATCCAGCCTGGCTAGCCAGAGTTTTCCAGCTTCTTGGCTGCCATGATGAGTACTGGATTCTAGCAGGCTCGTGAAACTCGGGCCTGGAGGCGTTGCTGCACTTACCAGGAAAGTGAGCTTTTTTGCTGGGTTTGCGGGCTAAGCTGGTGAGATGTTAGCCTGGAGTTGCTGGTGAATGTTTTTGACTCCCCATAGTGAGATCCTGTGAAAACAGTGATGGGGGCTGAGCTTGGCGTGTTTTGAAGAACAGAAAGACAGAATGGATGGGAAATGGAGGAGGAGGGGAGAGTGGGGGGAGATGAAGAGATGAAGCAGATAGGACAGCAGTGGCCGGATTATAGAAAGCCTTGAGGCCCATAGTAGGGAATTTGGAGTTTATTCTAATTGCAGTGGGAAGCCATCACCACTTTGGGTATCCCCACACCCTTGTACCCTCTTTGCTCCCAACTCATTCTTCCATCTGAGTCATCTTAGATGTTACCAGGTTTAATTAAGAGTTGGAAGCTCTGCTAACAACTTGTTTGGTGAAATAGATCAGTGTGTTCATCTCTGGACCTGTTTCTACTCTGCCTCCTGATGGAATCGGACCAGTTCAAAGATAACAGAAAGATTCTATCTTTTATCCCTTCTCCATTTGCTTGGCAGTGCCATCCTGGACAGCTTTGTGGAGAAGGATTGTGAGCATCGCCCAGGCTCTGTGGGAGAGTGCCTTGATCAATTAGCAATGTCTGCCGTGGGTAAAGATGCGGGAATTATGAAGCATTCATCTCATGACTACATGTTCCCGTAGGTGTCTCTTACAGCATTTTCCAAGACTTCAGGGCAGATGTATCAGCAGCCTGGAGCACCAGACCGAGAATAAAAATGTCTAGCAAGTTAGGGAGCTTATACTTGTGCAGGACTTCTCACTTTACAAAGAGTTTTTGTGGCCATTTTCTCATTCGAGTCTCACAATCTGTTGCATTTGCCTCCCACCCAACACCCCTTCTTCTAGTGACCATATCCAGTTTTTTTGCGGGGGTGAGGGGAGGTCACCAATTCCTTCCTAGGCTTAGGCCTGGGGCTTTGGGGCTGAAGGCAGAGTGTGAGACCCAGGCCTATGCCATCACAGTCCCTGGCCATGGCAATGGGTCAAGAGATGGGTCTGTGACCACACAGATGTTGGGATGTAATGAAATGCTTATTGCAGCCCTCACAGAGGGGCTTGTGTCCACGACTTGAAAGTGGTAGGATATCAGCCTGGGTGTGCTGAGGCTGCTTTCTATGGCCTTGAGAGCAGCTTTTGCATGCCTTCTCAACTTGACATTCAGTGATGTCACAATGAGAGCTCGAAATTGGCCACAGTGAAAGTATTTGGCACAAATCAGGATTTTCCCCCTGACAGCCAGCTTGCTGGCACTCCACTGGCTGCGGGGGCTGCCAGCAGCCTTCTAATACTGCTGAATGGAGCCTGAGACCCAAGCTGCAATGTGGAAGGTGGAGCCAAAAGCTGGAGGACCCAGTCCTGAAGCCAGCTGTTCCTGAAGCCCAGATCTGCCTTTTTACTTTTCAGCTGATAAAATTATTCTTCTATTTCAGCCTGTTTGGGTTGCATTTTTTATCCCTTACAACTAAAAGATGACTGATACAAATTTTATACTCAATGTGCAGCAAACAGATGGTTTAAAACTCATCTCTTAAAAACTATGTGAGTAGTTCTCTACTGCCTTGGGAGAAACGTTCAAATTCCCACCTGGCACCCAAGATTTCTCACAATCTGTCTCCACTTTCTCTCTAGCCTCAAGTCAAGGCATTCTGTTCTCAAGGTTAATTGGACTTTTACATTGCTCTCCACAGTCTCATCCTTCCCCACCTCTGTGCCTTTGCTCATTCTGTTCCCTCTACCTGGAACACCCTCTCCTTCTCCTTATTTACATCTCTGTCATTCTTCAAGGTCTGCAACTCTCTCCCCAACTCCCCAGCTCTCATTTGCCCGTCCGAGTCAGCACTCAGTACTTTCTAGATTGCAGACCACACAAGACTATACTTTCAGGGATCATTTCTATAGTTTGTTACTAGATTGCAGACCACTGATGCCAGGCTCTCTGCCTCTTCTGGATCTGAGCCCTTTGAGGTCAGGGTCATCTTTGAATCCATCAAAATACCACCTTATTACACCATCTTGCAAAAAAAAAAAACAAAAACAAAAACAAAAAAACAGGACACCAGAAAATACTTGTTAAGGCAATAAACATGTTCTCAACCCCCCAGCCAAAGCAATCTGCAAATGTAAATCAAATTAGTCTGCACTCTTACTTAAAAACCTGAGCTTCCAGCCACACTGGTCTTTCTGTTTCAGGAACAAAATACAAGGCAAGAGAATGTCCACTTCAGGGCCTTTGCACTCACGGTGTGTGGATTCCTCTTCATCCAGCTCTTCACTAGCTGACCCACTCAGAATCCAGCGGAAATGTGACCTTGCAGACACCCTCCCTGGACACTCGCAACTAATGTTGCCCTGCAGACACATTTTTTGCATTAAACATTTTTCATTAATAATTATGAATGCTTAAATAGCACTTATAATGTGTTGTTCTAAGCATATATAGATACTGTTAACCTGTTTTGTGATAATCATATTACAGTATATGCATATCAAATCACAATACCACCTTGTACTTATACAATGTTATATATCAATTATGTTTTAGTAAAGCTCGGGAAAAAAGAAATACATTAACTTATTTAACCTTTAACAACGGTCCCATGAGTGAGGTGCTATTACTGTCCCCATTTACCAGCGAGAACCGAGCACCTTAGCTGAGTTCCCTAGAAACAGAGCCTTAGATGGGGACTCTGGCGCCCATGAGTTTTTGGGTAGTACTTTCAGGAAAAGGAGAGAAAAGGAAGCCAGATGTAGCAGGGAAGGTCTGAGCAAGGATGCGGTTCCCAAGAGACTGGCTTCAGCTTAGTCCTGGGGGAGTGCTGGTGAGTGAATTGTACCACAGAGCCGGTCCCACCTTCAGCCGGAGCTGTGGGGGCCTTTTCTCCTCATTGGCTGCCTGGGGAGTTAGAGGCAATGAGCACAACCTTTCAGATGAAGTGGCTCGGAATTGGCCAAGGGCAACTTGCACTTCTCTGCAAAATTGGCAGCGCCGACCTTTAGTGTGGCCTACAGTCACAGTCGCCAGGGGCGCTGCGCCCACCGCAGCGGGATCTGAGCGGGCGCCGGCAGCGTTCACTATAAGGAGGTTAAATGACTTGCCCAAGATCCCACAGAGGGAGAGTCAGAGTCAGGATTGGAAACCGTTCCGTCTGGCTCCACTCTGCTATGGCTTCACTAGCTCAAGCGATCTTATTTACGTCTTAGCTTGTTTATTTTTGATTTCTGCAAGGGAGCAAATTCATTGTTCCATTCACAGCGATGCCCCCAAACCTGGAACAGTGCCTCGCAACTGTGCTCAGTCCGCGTTAGTTAAGGGAATGGGGGCTGCTTGGCCCACGCTCCGGGAAGCCAGGTCGACTCTCCACTGCGGTTTGTTAGCTCACTACCCTGCCCTGTGTGCACCGTCTTTACCTATGGCCCCACAAGGCCTTCTGCTGTTCATGGATTTCTTTGCTTTCAAATATTTCTTTTATATCTGAAATAGAAGTCTGGCAAACTCTCCCTAAATCACCAGACTTCCGTGGCAGCATGCCACGTGTTCGGACCGCTCTGCCCCTCTCTACTTCCTGTTTTTGAAACCACCTTTGTGTGCTCACGCCCCCCCCCACACCCCCACCAGCAGTGGCTCCCCCGCCCAGCCTGGGTCTGTCACAGTTCCGATCTATATCGACTGGTAGGAGTTCAATTATGCCTGCAATCAGGAGCCATTTGCTCCTTTCTTGGTTGCAGGTAGGTTCTCATCAGAGCCCATTTGAGATCACAGCCCTTCAATTATCACACAAATGATATGGGAAGTGTAATCACAGGGCTGCAAAGTTGAGGCAGAAGAGTGCTGCCTGCCGCTTTGCTGGGGACCCTTCCAGATGCTGGTTATTTTTTCTTGTGCATGGGTGTAGCTGGGGGCTATTTTCAAAACATTTAACAGCTGGTGGGATGCAGAACTGACCCGTCGTCAGCCTGGTTGTATCCCCTCCCCTCCCCCCACTTGTGTATTATGACTTTAAATAGTAATAGCTCTAACAGAGGGCACAACCCACAGCCGGGCACAGTTGTGCTCGAGTCTTTAAGAGTGTCATCTCCTGCAATCTTGCTAACACACTCTGCGAGGCATTATCCCACTCTGCAGAGAAGGAAACTGAGGCTCAGAAAAATAGCCATTTTCCCATTCTGGGTGATCATCACACTCAAGGACTGCAGGGCGCTGCATCCGGTGACGCATCAAGTCCCTGCAGCGACCCTCCTGCCCCCGGGGCCCTCCTGCTGTCTCCACTCTTTCTACTTGCTGGTGCGCACGGTGCAGCCACGACGGTCTCCACGTCGCTGCAATTCCCTGAAGAGTTAATTTTGGATGACTGTATAATATTTCACATTGTCAACAGAAAAGTGTGTACAAGGACACTAATCGCATCATTACTTATAATAGCAAAAACTGAATGTAATTAAGCTGCACAGAAAAATGCTCCTGAGATGATACTACGTGAAAGCGGCAGGGCACAAAATCGCGTAATCAGCGTGTTCCTGGTTGTGGGGAGGGGACGCACACACGCGTTGAAAAGGAGAAGAGAGAAAACATTCCCCGGTTTACCAATGGTTATTGCTGGCTGGTGGCCTTGTATAGAAATCGTTATTTTTTCATGTTTCTCTGTTTTCCAAATTCTTCGCAGTGAGCATGTATTAATTTTAAACTTTAAAGGAGTTTTAAAAAATTAAAATGATTAAGTTCAGTCTGTGAGTTTGGCTCCTTGCTCTAGCCTAGAGTTTGGCAAAATTTTTATAAAAAGCACCAGATCGCAAATATATAGATAGTAAATATTGGTTTTCTAGGCCATATGGTCTCTGTTACAATTACTCAGTTCTGCCATTGTAGTATGAAAGCAGCTTTTGATAATATATAAACGAGTGGACATGGCTGTGTTCCAATAAAACTTTATCTACAAAACCAGGAGGTGAGCCAGACTTGGCCCATGGGCCATACGTAGTTTGCCATCTCTTGCTCTAGCCTACCCAAATTATTGTTTTCCTTTAAAAAAAACTGACTAGAGAAGGTGCCGGGACAACCAGGCTGAGCTCAGAACAGGGCACTCACCACAGGCTGAAGGGGTCCTGGGTGCTGCCTGAGCCTCTCGGGTCCTGTCCTCACGAGAGCCCTGCAGCCTCAGGGCCTAGAAAGCTCACAGCGCCGGGAAGCCTGTTCACATCCTGGCTCTGATGCTCACTAGCTGCGGGGCCTTCACTGGGACAGTGAACCTTTGCACTTCAGGTTCCTTGTCTTTAAAATGAGGGTAATCATAGTACACACGCCAGAGAGGGTTTTATGAAGATTAAATCAGATTAAATAGGTCAGTTGATTAGAACAACACCAGGAATATAGTAAAATTTTTATACTGTTTATCTATTATTATTATTTCTACTGAAGAGAACCATTTGCTTCCTTTGGATATCAGATTTACCTTAGTTCCAAGCATGGACCAGACCAGTAGGGAAGAGTGTACCTCACTCAATTGCTCTGTGATCGTGGGCAAGTTACATCGCTTCTCTGAACCTTGGTTTTCTTGGCAATAAAATGGGGCTATTAGTGCCTTCTATAGAGAAGCAGCACTGCCAGCGTGGCCAGAGCTGGGTGGAGTGCAGGGTCGTGGTGGGTGTTGGTTCCCCATCCCTGGGCCAGGCCACAGGCGGACAGTGGCGAAGGCGGTGCGGGTCCTGCCTCCAGGGCCCGAAGTCTCATGAGGGAGACGGTGACTGCACTGTGGTGTGACAGGCCTCGGAGTGACGGGGATGCCCGCTGGACGAAAGCACGCTTACTGGGAGCGGATGCTGTGCTCAGCCTCCCCAGGGTTACCTGTGAGCAGGTGCTGTTAACATTGTCCTCGCTTTCAGGTGAGGAAATAAGGTTTAGAAAGGTGAAATGTTGGGCCCGAAGCCCCCAGAGCTAGTGAGCAGAGCGCCAGGACATGGCCCACACTGTCTGACTCCAGCCTGTGTCGACAGGGGTGCAAGGGCACAAGAGTGAGCTTCCACCCCTGGGGTGGAGCCAGTGGAGGAGGTTACTGAAGGCCTCCGTTGGTACTGAGGGGTGTGCAGGAGATGGACAGGCTGGCAGAGTGGGGACGACGGGGCTGCCAGGCAGGTGGGAGAGCACTCTGAAAGGCTTGAGGGACTTGGCGGGGTTGAAGATGTGTTAGCTACCTGTTGCCACAGCAATGCTGCGCATGAACCGCGGCCCTCGGAGGTGTGCAGTAACAAGTGTGGACAGCTGAAGCTCCTGGGGAGGCTGGCGAGGCATCCTGCCGCTCTCAGCTGGCTGGCTCACTATCTGGCTGCAGCCTGAGTGTCGCCGACCTCGGCTGGGATGACTGGGACTCAGCCCTGTTCTGTGGGCCCCCGTCCTTCAGCAGGCTAGCCTGGGCAACGACCTCGTGGCAGTAACAGAGGTGCACTGTGTTGTGTCCCATCCACTGACCCCACTGGCCCCAGCAAGTCACGTGACTGAGCCCAAAGTCTGAGCAGGAGGCTACTGCGAGGGGCGCAGATACAAGGGCGGGTGAAGATTTGGGGCCAGGTCTGCAACTTGCCACACAGGGAGTTTAGGGGGGCTAAGGGTGGGGAGGTGGGCAGACTGCGGGTGAGGTGGCAGAGGTCCTGGGGACAAGTTTGGGGAGAATGAACTGCAGGGACCACTGGGAAGTGAGCAGGAGAGGGAGGCTGCTGCAAGCGCAAGGAAGGCCGTGGGCCTCACATGGGCAGCGGCAGTGGGGGCAGAGGCACTGAGCAGGCTCCATTTGTCCTGTAAAAGCCAGGGCGTCAGGCTGAGGCACTTACTCTTTTACACAGATGTCGCACATGGCCCCCAGGATATAATTGGCCTTGGCCTCTGCAGAAAGGTTAATTGCTCAGATCACATGGTCTGAAGCTTCCAGGACTGACAGAACAGCTTCCCAATTAAGGACCCGGAGCTTCTGTCTCCTCTGGTCACTCAGCCAGGGCCCGGAGGGCAGTGGAGGGGCGGAGGGGCAGAGAGGCGGGGGCCCTGGCAGTGTCTGGGGGACTCTTAGCCCAGGGGTCACCAACCGATAAGCAAACACTCTGGAGGCCATGACAGACAGCCTTGCAGGATAGTGGAGACTAACGGTTATTTTGGCTGCAAAGGACAGAAAACTCATTTTAACAGCCTCGAGCCAAAGGAGGCACTTGCTGGCTCAAGTAACTCGGGGTAGGTCTTGTTCGAGCAAACTGGGTCCACTGTGCTCTCAGGAGGCAGCCCCTCTCTCAGCTGGTGTTCCTGTGCCGACTCCATCCTCAGGTGGGCCTTGGAGTGGCAGAGACGCCCCTGACACAGCCGTAGGCTTCATCCTCCCCAGGTTAGTAGCCCCCAAAGGCAAGGGAGCACGTCTTTCCCAAAGCCCCAGGGCTGGCCCGGATTGGCCCTGCTTGAAGCACATGCCCATCCCTGAACCAGTCACTGTGGCCTGGGTCACAGGGCAGCTGGGACTCACGGACTGGTCTGCCCCACTACGCCATACTGCAGCACAAGGGCCCAGCACAGGGGAGCTGTGGTCCCTGAAAGGAAAAGCAGGGTCCATTCCCAAAAGTGGTCCTGGGCTGGCCCAGGGCACAGGAGTGGGAATGGCAGTGGAGATGGGGTGTTGGTAGCTGCTGGGGTCCCGGAGGTCATGTTGGAGAGGAAGGGCCCTTAGGAACTTTTAAGTCTGACTGCCCATTTCATAGATGAGGAGACTGAATCAAGAATATGGTCATTTCACCCTGGCTGGTGAGACTCAGTGGACTGAGCGCCGGCCTGTGAACTGAAGGGTTGCTGGTTCAATTCCCAGTCAGGGCACATGCCTGGGTTGCAGGCCAGGTTCTCCATAGGGGGTGCTCAAGAGGCAATCACACGTTGATGTTTCTCCCCCTCTCTTTCTCCCTCCCTTTCCCTGTCTAAAAATAAATAAATAAAATCTTTTTAAAAAGCTTCAAAGAAGAATATGGCCATTTCAAAATGGGAAAGCTGCTAGGAGGACAATTAAGCAAGATATCAGAGTAGGAAGGGTCTGGGGAGTGGAAGGTTGGGTTGGTGGATAGATTGGGACCTTTCTGGACCCTCTCTAAGGAAATGACATTTCAGCTGAGACCAGAACGGAGAAGAGCCAGCCACGGGAGGGTTGGAGGAAAGAACGTTGTAGAAGGGCCTGAGGCTGAAGCTAGCTTGGTCTCTTCAGGACCCAGGCCGATGGACACACCAACATCTCCACACACAGCTGGCAGACTCCCGTGAGCAGGGGTGGGAGCCAGAGAGGCACGTGCCCCCGGGCTCCGCGTTGACTCAGAAGTGATGCGCATCTCGGCTTAGCGGTGCTGAGGACCTCGCACCGCCCTTCCCGCCCGCAAGGGGCCCCAGGCAACGTGGGAACGGCGTGGCTACCCAGTGAGGAGTAAATGTCCCTGTAGGGGAACCCACTTTCCCTTCATCATCTTCTACCAGAAACTCTTATCTGAGAAAAACCTTTGCTCAATATACCAGCTAGAAGAACTATCTCATGGATGTTTAAATTTTATTACTAGTGAGTTAGAATCTACTTTCTCATATGACTGTGACTATATTCATTTCTTGTTTTGTAAGTTATCTGGAAACCTAACCTTTTGGGCCTCCTTAGAAACTTTTTTTTTAAACCTCCAACACAAAGCATTTAGAAGCTATGATCTCAAAAGCCCCATCCGGCTTGAATGAATATTCTCTCGGATCCTCTGATCTTTAAAAATGCCAAAGGAAATGCCGTTTATATTGGCAAAGGCTTTATGGGTGCCTCCCAGATGAGAGAACAAACCCCCTGAAGTCGGTGAGTCTAGTTTTTTTAGAATCTTCCACTGGCGTGATAAAACCGGGACCCTTGGGGCCGAGGTAGTGCTGGGGGAGGGGCTCAGTGAGAGAATAGGTGCTGCCTGGTTCCAGGGTGACGAGGACGCCGAAACCGAGTGCAAGAGAGACACAGAATCAGGCACTGCCCCCCCCCCCCCATCCCCAGGATGAATATCCCGCTCAGAAGAAGTCGGTTCCTTGTGCTGGGGTAGCCCTTCACGTACCACTGCCGATAAGCCCCGAGCAGGGGTGTCCAACCCGTGGCCCGTGGGCCGCATGTGGTCCAGGAAGGCTATGAATGTGGCCCAACACAAAATCGTAAATTTACTTTGAAACATTATGAGCTATTTTTGTGATTATGGGCCACAGTGTATTTAATGTGTGGCCTAAGACAACTCTTCTTCTTCCAGTGTGTCCCAGAGACGCCAAAAGGTGGGCCAGCCCTGCGAGATTTCTGCCTGCAAACATTTCCCCCGGGTTCTGTGCATGCCGTAAAGATGCTGACGTGAAACTGAGTTCCCCCTCCACCCTCTTGGGGTCCAGCCTCGTGCGAGTAGGAGTCAAAGAAATGTCAGTTGTTCCGAGTCCAGAGCCCAGTGCGCTGCTCGAAGCTGTGTGAACTTGTTCAATTCTTGTGCCTTCTCTGGTGTGAATGTTCACCCTCTGAGAAGCGAGTGGTGGGGCCGCAGTGAGGAGTGGACTTCGAGGTCTGTGAAGGGTTGTGTGCTGCTGTCCTAGGGCCCCACCACTGCTCGGCTGTGTTTAACCGACTTACGTGGTGTTGGGAAACATTAGAATTCATTGCTGATGTTTCAAAATGGGGAGGTTTCACATAAAAAAGAAATTGGCATTTCTGGCTTCTTTTAAAAAGTTGGAAGGTTTGGCAACCCTGTTTACACACTCGCACCAGCTGGTTGGAGCCAAGCTGCAGTGCCTCCCTGTGCCGGGTGCGGGCCCTGCGGGCGGCCGCCGCCGTCACCTCCTCCTGCGGTCTTCCTGGCGTGGCAGCGGAGTGCCGATGCCCATTATCACCATACTTGTGCCTTCACTTGAGGAGGCAAGTAAGAGATTCTTGTATCCGTGTTTCCATCAAAGGTAGGAAAAGCATGTGCAAAGGCCCTGAGGTGGGAATGTGTTTTATGCATTTGTAGATGACAAGAGGCTCAGGGAGGAAGGGAGATAAGGCTGGACCAGTGGGTGGGGGCCAGACTGCTTAGGGTCCTAGGAGGAACTTGGATTTTGAGTGTGATGGGAAAACTTTGGGGCATTGGAGGCCTTAAAGGAGGGGGATTTGATTTACATTCTAGAAAGATCCCTTTGGCTGAGGGATGGTGATAAAAGCTAGGAAGAAAAATAAAAAAGGAAAGGGTCAAGGAGTAATGGGAAGAGGTGTGGACAGTGTTAAATAGTGGGATCAAGAAAGACACCACAAAGAGGTGACCGCGGGGGGCAGACGTAGGGGAGGCATTTCAGGCAGACGGAGTGGCACGAGCAAAGGCCCAGCGGCTGGAGTGCTCCTGGTGCATTTAAGGAGCAGCCGGGAGGGTCCTATAACTAGAAGAAGTGAGCAAGCGGAAGGGGGTGGGTGATGAGGTCGGGTGTGCAGGGGAGGTAGCGGCCGCTGTACAGGTAGCTCTGACCCCAACAGGTGAGGGAGTGTTCAGCCAGCTGGAACGTGCACTCAGTGGCTTCCTGGAGGATGTCAGAGTCTCTGTCGTAGCTAGGCCCTCCTGGGGTTGGAACCTCCAAATATGGCAGCGTGGGGAGGAGGGTGTCTGCTTCGGTCTGTCCTCCGAGCCTTGGACTCAGCCTGCTCTGCAGGAGCTGGCGCACTGGTGTCCATTCCAGCTCTAAGGCCGCTCTCACTCTGCCGCCCCCAGGGTGCGCGCAGCCTCAGCAACTGAATAGGCAGTGTCCTCCTGCACTGTGAATAGACCCGTCTGTGACCACTGGTCAGCCGTGATGGAGTGGCAGGAATAAGGGTCGATGGAGTCAGGTGGGAGTGTGGCCGCCACCTCAGGCACTTATCCTGGAGGGACATGTGTCAGACTGACGAGGTCCACAGTCCTGAGGGGTGAGCCCTCTGCCTCTGCCTTGGTCACAGCTCCCACCGTGGCCGTCAAGGATCCCCACAGTGCTCTCCCCGGGGGTCTGCATGGACTGTAGACTCGCTCCTCCCTCCTTTCTCTGCATGGCAGGCAGCATAAAGTTTGGGACCCACAGGTCTTACCACTGTCCGGGCAGGAGGCTACATGGCTCTCTGCTGCCCTCAAGATAAAGTGGCCCCTCTGTCCAGCTCTGGCCTGTCACCACTCAGCCTCCATGGACCAGCCACCCCGTGCTCCTAACTCCAGCTCCCCAGGCTGCTTTGCCTTTCTGGGGCCCCTCTCGTCCTTCAGGACCAGCTGGAGGCGGCACCTCCTCCACAGCCTCATGCTCGCTCGGCCAGTGTGTCTGTCCGGGTCTTCTCGGGCTCGCCAGGAGCAGCCGTTCATCTCCGCATCCCGGCTCCAGCACAGCGCCGCACAGTCAGGAAATAACCAGTCACACCTGTGAGGCACCAGGCGCTTCCCACGTGGTCACGAATCCTCACTACAGCCCTGAGGTGGACGCTGTCGGGGTTCTACCTTACAGATGTGGACACTGAGGCCCAGCAAAATTTAAATAACTTGCCCAAATCACACAGCTGGTAGGTGGAGGAGTGGAATTCGAACCCACGCTGTTTAGCTCCAGAACCTGCTCTTGTCCTTTCTCGTCCCTCCCCACACTGAGATTATGAGTGAGTAAGTCACCAAACAAATCCGGACCACCAACCCCCCACCCTGCTACCTCCCCTCTCCCTCTCTCTGTGCTGAAGCTTGAGCCCCACTCCAAGGCCTGGGGGCTGCGGTTCTCATCCCGACCCCCCGGGGTCTGCACTGCCAGCCCCTTCACCCCCCTCCCCTAGCCCCTGCAGTCAGAGGCCCCTCAGCATCAGCCTCTCTGAAGAATCTGCCTCCCTCCCTTCAGAATATCGATCGAGGGGCCAGAACGTCCAAAGCCATGGCCTTTCCTTATCAGGTGCTCGTTACCCTTGACCTGCAGGCAGCATTCAGCAATTCCCTCGTCCTTGCAGGAGCTTCTTCCCTTGGCTTCTTTGCTGCTGAAGGAGTCTGGCCATTGCCTGCTTTTTCTCTTGGCCTGTGTCATGTCTTCACTCCTTCATGTAACAAGTATTTACTGAGCGCCTCCTGTGCTGGTGCCCAGCACTGTTCTAGGAGACAGTGCCCAAAAAGCCAGATAAAGTCTCTGGCCCCCTGAAACTCTCACGACAGAGTGGGAGCAGACCACCCAGAAGTAAACCAAGCGACACCATTTTAAATAATGAAAAAGAACACTGACAGTGTGTGTTGGGGTGGTGGCTACTTTAGGTGGAGGGGCCAGTGACCTCTGAGCTGAGGAAGAGTGCCCTGGACAGAGGGCACAGCAGGTGCCAAGGCCCTGAGGTGGCTGGAGTGGGGTGGGTGAGGGGACGTCTAAGGGTAGGCAGCGGCCTGACAGCCTGGTGGGGCCTGGAGGGCCAAGGCAGGGAGCTGGAGTTTGGGAAATCTCCAGAAGTTGCAGTGTGAAGGTATTTCTTTTAAAAAGACCTCTGTCCCAAAACATGGCTCAAGCGTCAGAATGACCTGGAGCACTTGTTCGAAATGTCCATCTCTGCCTGACCCGTATGGCTCAGTTGGTTGGTTGTTGCCCTGCAAACCAAAAGGTTGCTGGTTCAATTCCCAGCCATGGCACATGCCTGGTTTGTGGGTGCAGTCTCTGGTTGGGGTGAGTACAAAAAGCAACCAATTGATGTTTCTCTATCATATTGCTGTTCCTCGACCTCTCTTTCTCCCTCCCTCCCGCACTCTAAAAATAAATAAATAAAGTCTTTTAAAAATTGTCAATCTCAGCCTCTTCCTCACCTGCATCAGAAGCCCTGGGGCCAGTCTGGGAATATGCATTTAACAAGCACGTATAAGTTTGAGAACCACTGTTTCTTTTTTTTTTAAATATATTTTATTGATTATGCTATTACAGTTGTCCCATTTCTCCCCCATCATTCCCCTCCACCCTACACACCCTCTCCCACCCACATTCCCCCTCTTTAGTTCATGTCCATGTGTCATAAGTTCTTTAGCTTCTACATTTCCCATACTATTCTTGCCCTCCCTCCCCCTGTCTATTTTCTACCCACTATCTATGCTACTCATTCTCTGTACCTTTCCCCCTCTCTCCTCCTCCCACGCCCCTGTTGCTAACCCTCCATATGATCTCCATTTCTGTGGTTCTGTTCCTGTTCTAGCTGTTTGCTTAGTTTGCTTTTGTTTTAGGTGTGGTTCTTAATAGCTGTGAGTTTGCTGTCTTCTCACTGTCATTTTTATCTTCTTTTTCTTAGATAAGTCCCTTTAACATTTCATATAATAAAAGCTGGGTGATGATGAACTCCTTGAACTTGACCTTATCTGAGAAGCGCTTTATCTGTCCTTCCATTCTAAATGACAGCTTTGCTGGATAGAGCAATTTTGGATGTAGGTCCCTGCTTTCCAAGATTTCAAATATTTCTTTCCAGCCCCTTCTTGCCTGGAAGGTCTCTTTTGAGAAATCAGCTGACAGTCTGATGGGAACTCCTTTGTAGATGACTGTCCCCTTATTCCTTGCTGTTTCTAGAATTTTCTCCTTCATTTTAATCTTGGGTAATGTAATTACGATGTGCCTTGGTGTGTTCCTCCTTGGGTCCAACTTCTTTGGGACTCTCTGAGCTTCCTGGACATCCTGGTAGTCTATTTCCTTTGCCAGATTGGGGAAGTTCTCCTTTATTATTTGTTCAAATAAGTTTTCCACTTGTTGCTCTTCTTCTTCCCCTTCTGGTACCCCTATAATTTGGATGTTGGGTCATTTAACGATGTCCCGGAGGTTCCTAAGCTTCTCCTCATTTTTCTGAATTCTTGTTTCTTCCTTGTTTTCTGTTTGGTTGTTAGTTTCTTCTTTCTGGTCCACTCCATTGATTTGAGTCCCAGTTTTCCTTCCATCTCTATCAGTGCCCCATGCATCTTCCTTCATTTCACGTATTGTAGCCTGCATTTTTTCATCTAGTTTGTGAGCAAAATCAACCAATTCTGTGAGCATTTTGATGACCAGTGCTTTGAACTGTGCATCCGATAGGTTAGCTATCTCTTCACTGCTTAGAGGAATTGGCTCTGGGGCTTTTATTTGTTTTCCGGTTTGAGCCATTTTTGGTGGGTTTTTTGTTGTTGTTGTTGTTTTGGTTTTAGTCTGATCGCAGCTATTACGTAGTGAGGGGTGGAGCCTTAGCTATTCCTCAGGGTGGGGCAGCCCAGTTGCCGGTTGTGACGCTATAGGTGGGGGCGGGGTCTGAGAGGGAACAATGGTGCCTGCTCCTCTCTCTCCTGGACTCCGGCCCTTTCCGCTGCTTCCCCTTCACCTGGATTATCTGCGCACGCTCGAGTGCTGTTACTAGTGAAGAGTGGAGCCTCTGACGCTCCCCAGTGCGGGGCAGCCCAGTCGCTGGGTTGTGACGCTATAAGTGGGGGCGGGGTCTGAGAGGGAACAATGGCGCCTGCTCCGCTCTCTTCTGGATTCAGTCCCTTCCGCCACTTCCCCTCTGCCTGGACCGTCTCCGTGCGCGAATGTGGGACCACCTGGTCAGCCAGCCACCTTGTGCGGCCTCACTGGGTCTGCACAGTTGCCCCCCTGTGCCCGGGGTCCGCCAGCTGCTGCCTGTGGGCCCGGGGACTGCCAGCCGCCGCCTGTGCACCTGGGAACTGCCTGCAGATGCCGCCTGCGCTCCCGGGTCCGCACCTCCACCTTCTCCCGCCGAGACTCCGCCCCTCCTACCGGTCTGGATGAATGGCTGTTGGACTTCCGTACAGTTCAATTTTCTATAAGTTCTGGTTGTTTTCTTGTTTCCAAATATTTGTTGTCCTTAATTTTGGTTGTTAGAGGAGGCACAGCGTGTCCGCCTACGCCTCCATCTTGGCCGGAAGTCCCGAGAACCACTGTTTCAGGTAGAGATTCTTAACCTGGAAATTCCCAACAGGCCAGTGGATAGAGTTCAGGGCATTTAGGAACTTGGGTAGCAAAATGTTACATTTTTACTCTTGCTAGCCACTAATTGGCTGTTAATGTTTCCCTCCACGATGCATGGAGTCCTGCCCACACCTGGGACGTTGTCCCCGCTGGGAATCAGAGTTTTCATGTCCTGTCATGGTGTTTGCGAAGACCTTGAAGCAGCACTTCCTCCCTGCCTGCCTCCAAGTTGTGGAAGTTATTAGACTCGCACTAGATCTTATTATTTCATGCACTAGCAAAGAAGCACGTGGGTTAAGGTTATAATTTGATTCTTAAAAGTGTCTTATAACTCCATTTCAACATAATTGGTTTCCTTTGCAATCCTCTGTATGTTTATTCTATCCATTTAAAACATTATTCAGAGAAACCACTTAAGCTTCATCAGACGCCACAGGGCCCACGGCCCAGGGAGGCGCAGCACCCCTGCAGGGAGTGCAGGGCTGCTGGGGCCCCTCCAGAGCTGGGCACCCCCTGGCTCCCCCGAGAGCACCGCGGGACGGGACATCAGCAACCCACCTGCCCGCTGTGCCTCGGCACCCTCACCCGTAAGGTGGAGCCTGCAGCACCTCTCACAAACGCTCGTAGGAAGGAATGAGCCGGGCCACCCGGGGGCATCAGGGCCTGAGGCCGTCCCAGCCAGCCCTGCAGGGGCACCGGGCTGGCCCGGCTTTGAATACCAGCTGTGCCACTTTAGTAGCGGGGATCTTGGGCTGGGTGCTTAACCTCTTGTGCCTCAGTTCCCTCTCATCTATAACTGGGGATAATAATGGCACCCCAGTCACAGGGGTTTCGTGGAGATGGGAGGAGTTTCTATTTGCGAGGACCGGCATGGTGCTTGGTGCTGCTGGGGTGACACGGCCGTTGCTGCCAGGTGTGTGTCGCAGCCCTCAGGTTAAACCTGGGGTTGCTGGAGGGCTGGGCCCAAGCCCTGTTCCCCTGTGCACCCTCACAGTAGCTGACAAAGGGTCCAGGCTTGGGATGCCGTTTGGTGCAACGACGGCTGTTTTTCAGGTTTAAGGGACAAGGGACAGTTCCTTTAGAGGTCAAGATCGGGAGGGCAAGTCAGAGTGTCATCGGGGCCTCAAGGGGTCTGGATTCAGCAGAAGGGCCCAGGGAGGCGAAGGGCAGTGGGCGAGGGTACGGCTGGTCTTGGGGTCCTGGGCGGGTGTTGAATCCTGGTCAGCTAGCTGGACGGCATCTCCCGACCACCCTTCCAGCCTGGTCTGCTCGGCTTGAGACAGACGAGTTCTTGCCTTTCCACTGCCCAGGCCTCGATGCTCTCATCTGTTGAGTGGAGACAGCACACATGTGTTGAGGCCCAGCAAGAGTTAAGCCTGGGTCGTGCCTCTTTACACACCTCATCTAACTCAATTCCCACAATCGCCCTCTGAGAAGGACCAGAAAACTGAGCCTCGGGGAGGTGAGGTGACTTGCCCAAGTCCACCCAGCAGGTCAGCAGCAGAGCGGGGCTCTGCTTGCAGGAGGCCTGGCTCCCTAAGCCGTGCCCTTAACCACTGGGCACCCTGCCTCCGCCCGGCAGACGAAGGCTCTCCTTCTTTTCTCCCTTGTGCGATGACCAGCTCCATTACATGTCACAGACGTGTTTTTGAGGGACCACTCTTCCTGCCCGGCAGCTGGAGTAGGATCACGTGCGTGTCTGGAAGGCCTTTCTGATGCGATGCCTTTGCCAGCATCTCGTGCTGGCCCCTCCCCAAGCCCTGTTCATCTCTGTTCCCCAGTGCACACAATATGGCTTTCCCCCATCACCACTTTCCTCCAGCTGTCACTGTGAAGGACCCTCTGCATTCTGGATGGCTCCCTGGGCTGTGGTCCTCACCTCCAGGGCAGGAAGCTATAGGGAAGGGTGGGGACTGCGGCAACCAGACGCCATCACCTGCCGCCATGCAGCTCTAGCCTTTGTCAGCCAGGAATGTGGCTCCGGTCTGCCAGATTGGCAAAAGAATCTGGATTTCCCCATTTTCAAATGTTGGCATCTAATTCAAACTTTTGAAAATACCACCTATACCAAGAAAGAGAGAGACAGAGAGAGAGAGGCAGAGACAGAGAAAGAAGGCAAACAAACAAAAAACAAAACATAGAACAAAAAAATTCTCAAAAATTTGTCTTCCACCTAGTTTGTACCTTCTGACCTATGCTGCCGTATCTCCTCTGCTGCACAGCAGCCCTGCTTTAGAGGTGAGGGTGCAGGAGGCCCAGAGAGAGGTGAGAGGACTTTCCCAAGATGAGGGGGCTTGGGGTGGGGCCAGGGCTCAGCCTTGGTTGCCTTTGTTCCTCCCACCACACTCCCACCAGCCTCCTTCCCAGGCCCCAGCCTGTGTGGCCAGAGCTTATTTTTAAGGCCAGCTTCTGGAATCTAAAGAGGAAGAAAGATCACTGTAGCGTGATGCTGAAGGCCAAGGTCACCATGACACATCTCAAATGCTCAGTGATTGTCCCCTGATTCCACCGAGCCATTTCTAAAGGGCATATCTGCCAGAGTCATTTCTAAATTGACAGGGACTGGGGCCTTGTGGAACTCTGGGGGCAGTGAGGCACTGTCAGATTGGTTTTAGCATTAAACTAGTTTGTCCCTTTGTGAGAACAAAGGACTCATGTTTCTGGGCCCAGCAGGCCAGCTTGCTATGCCAGCGTTTACAGAGGACCTACAGGGTCCAGGAACCAGACTGTGGGCTTTGCAGGAGTGATTGCATTTAACTTGCCCAGAAAACGTGCAGGATGAGTAGCATGGACTTCAGTTTATAGCCAGAGAATCTGAGGCTCAGAGATTAAGGAAGGGTCCAAAGTCAAATCCACACCTGCTTGACCCCGAGTCCAGTCTCTCTCCCTCAGGGAGGCGTCTCTCTGGACATGGCGGAGAAGCTCCTTCTCTGGTGAGGCCTGTCTGGGGGTCGCAGTGGGGCCTGTGCTAGTCAGGAGGGGCTTCTTGGAGGAGGTAATCTTAAATAAAGAAAGAAGGCATATTGATTTCTTATTGCTGCTGTGACAAATTAACACAAATTTAATGGCTTAAAACAACACGGATTTGTCATCTCACAGCTCTGGAGATTGGAATTCCAAAATGAGCCCTATGGGGCTAAAATCAGAATGTTGGCGGTAGAGCCTATGTTCTTGCCTCTCCCGGCTTCTCCAGGCCCCGCCCTCCTTGGGCATGACTCCACTCACTCTGGCCACTGCCTCTGCGGTCAGTCCCCTGTGCATGCCTTGGACCCTCTTGCCTCCCACCTACAAAGACCCTTGTGATTACACTGAGCCCATCAGATAATCTGGGATAATGTCCTTGTCTCAAGATCACAACCACACCTGCAAGGTCCCTTCTGCCACGGAAGAGGCTTTTGCATGTGGTCAGTCTGGAGGTCTGGACATGGGTATCTCTGCAGCCATTGCTGGGCTGTCCCCAAAGGGGATGACACTCCCAAGGGCTGGCACCATGGGAGGGCTTGGAATGTTCAACAGCAGCGGTTGCTGAGGGCGCAGGTGGACAGGGGTACTCAGAGCCCCCTTGTTAAGGCACCGAAACCCTCACAAAAGCAGTTAACGCCGCCCTCCAGAGCAGTGCTCTCGCCCTGACTGGGCGTCCAGAACAACCGGGGGTCTGGTGAAACTGCAGAGCTCGAGTCAGTCGGTCTGGGTGAGGCCGAGATTCTGCGTTTCCCACAGGCTCCCCCGGGGGCTGCTGCTGCTGGTGTGTGGACCCTGCTGGGAGTAGCGGAGCTCTAGGAAAAGCTCTCTCCAGAAAAGATGGTGACACAGAGGGAAGCCCCATCCAGCCTGTGCTTCCAGAGCAGCGCACTGATTGGCATTCGAATGGCATTCCATTCCCACTGTTTTTCCGCATCCCGCAAGCGTGGTCACTGAGGGTCTCCGCGTGCCCTCCAGTCGGAGCCTACGAGGTTCTGTCTGACTCATTAAAGGAAGAGTCCAGGGACTCGGGCAGCTCGCAGGCCCTCAGGCCGTTGTGGAAAGGATGTGAGGCTGGGACAGCCAAGATGACTCTTGCGGATTGTTCTCACATCCCTGCTTTTGGCTCAGTTAAATCTATCTGGGCGTATTTTTAGAGCTGAATGTTTTTCTTTTAATCTTGTTGGGAATTGGTGCCCTGGCGTGTGGGGTGGCATGGTGTTTGCTCGAGCCCCCGTTCCAGTGCGGGCTGGGTAACAGTTGGCTGGATGTCCCACTCCTGACTGTAAGTGTCGGGGAGGACCCGACAGGCTCTGAAAATGTTGCATCGCTAGAGTGTCAGGGATAGAAATGACCGTAGATGTCGTCCTATGGGAACTGTAAACTCAAATGCTCAGGAGAGCTAGGCGGGAGCCACGAGGGGGTGGGGGCGGGGGGGTGGTCTGTGCAGACACAGAGCACAGGCTGCTGGGGGGGGGGGCAGCCCCAACTCAGCCCCGCCCCCGGCCGTCACCGTGTGTGGATGCAGGACTAGCATTGCTGCGACCATTTTGCAGACAAATCCAGAAATCTGTATTTTTATGTGAAGTCTCCTATTTTTAAATGTCGATAATGAATTCAGATATTTTTAAAATACTGTGTGGGCCAAACAAGACATTTCTGAGGGCTGGATTCGGCCTGTTGGCAGCTTGTTTGAGAGTCCTCTTGTTCTGCTGGGAGGGAAACTGAGGCACAGGGGCCTTTTGGCAGCCCCACAGTGACAGGCTGGAACTCAGGACCGCGGGCAGGCAGCGCAGGTCCTCTCCGAGGCAGCCCCTTCACCCCCTGCCTCAGTCCCCGCGCCTCTGCTAGGGTCGCCCCACGCCCAGTCACGCTACAGCAAGCAGCCTGGGACGGGGAAGCCGCTCCCTACCCTCATCTGCTCCTACTTCTTCTCTGCACTAACTTCTCATCTGAAGATAGAGGGCTGGGGACTCAGTGACCCCAAAGTCCCTTCCTCCGAGGCCTCTGACCTCCTCCCCCAGGCCCCCTGCATCCCTGCGGCTGAGCTTCCAGTATTGACGGTTCACAAACAGCAGCTGTCATGGGGCCGGTTGGGCCTCAGAGGGCTCGGCCCGCGTCATTTACGTGATTTAACGTGCTGGCTTCCCGGGAGCACGGCACCGAGCCCACCGCCAGCGGCCGTTCTCCGAGACTTATTGATTTGACATATTAAACTGATGGGGGAAAGTGTTTGGGGGAAAGTGTTTTCTCTTGAAATGCCGCTGTGTCTTGAGATTTCATGTGATTTTACCACAGTTCCCTCTGCTCCTGTAAGGGTTTTATTTGTCCAGTGGCTGAGACGCACTTGTTTCCCGCTGCCACCTCCTCCTTGCCGCAGTCCATGGGAATAACAACGACAACAGTAACAGTACCAGCTAATGCTTATGTTACATTTCCTGGGTGCCAGGCACTGCCCTAAGTGCCATACTCAACAGGTAACTCAATTTATCACCGCAGAGGCCCACGAGGTGCGCACCACACCCCTGATTTACAAGTGAGAAGACAGGTTCCACGGGAGAACATCGCCTGCCCCGGCTCCCAATCAGTGACCGGCAGAGCAAGGCGCTAACTTAGGTGGCCTTGCCCAGGTCTGTGCTCTTCACCCCTGGGCCCCACGGCCTCTTATAATTACTATAATTGCTAATAGTTACACTTATTAGAAGGTGATGGTAATACTTAGCTTTCCTGAATATTTTCCAAGTGTCAGGCATGTATGAGTTAGAGATACTGTCTCACTGAACGCTCATGACAAGTCTACTATGCTCACCATTCAAATGACAAAACCGAGAGACGGAGGGGTACGGTCCCCAGCCAAGGCCACACGTCCCAGACATGCTTCTGGCCCACGATTTTCCAGCCAGCCAAGGAGCTGGCTCTGGAGACTATCTTAGCAAGGGGGCGTCTGGGCAAAAGGGAGATCGTTCTTGCAAACCCATCAATTCCATCGATGGAGGGTCAGAGTTGGTGTCGCACAGCTGTTTCTGAAAGAGGCGAAGAGTGCAGCTAACAGGATTAGCTGTCCCCTCACAGCCCCACACCTGATGAGAAATCATTTCATTTCTTCTGCTCCTGGAGGTCACCCTTCTCAGCTGCAAATCCAATCATTAGTGGCAAGTTTCAGAGACTTGAAACAATCACCTCCATTATTAGTGAGGCTTTCCAGTGTCACCAAGGCAAGGCCCCGTGGGCCCCGCCCAGAGGCTGCCAGCCCCCTGTCCTTCCCATGGTTTGCACGAGGAGTAAGGGTGGGCCTTTCCTGCGGCCAGGCTCCACACGGCTGCTTCCCTGCTCCCACCCCACAGCTCTCCGTGTGCCAGTGCCGACGCCCAGCATTGCCTCCATTTTTCCTGAAGTCAACCCATTCTTTTACATGTACATTTCAAAAGCAAACTTCAGATCCATGGTGCTCACTTGAGTGTGCACCAGCATCACCTGGAGGGCCTGTTAGAACCCAGAGGGGTCCCCCTCCCAGAGTTTTTGATTCAATAAGCCCAGGGTGAGGCCCAAGAATTTGCATACCAAGGTCCCGAGCGCCGCTACTGGTCAGGCAGCCACGCCGAGACTACTGGCTCAGATCGTTACTCTGGTTGGACCCTTTGCGATAAAGATGGTGTGTCAGGGAGGGTCCTGCAGGAAGCAGAATCCTCCAAATGGCAGCACTGTACTGCTGAAAGGGCCCCTTACAGAGGTGGGGGAAGGGCAAGAGACTGAAGCTCCTAAAGACTGGCAACAGAGGAGAGCTGTTACCAGCCTTAGGCAGGAACAGTGTTCCCGAGCCTGTACGAGCTGCAGCTGTGACAATGAACCTCGGAGCTGCGGTCATGGGCAGAAGGACGAAGCCACTGACAAAGAGGTGGCTCAAGACAGAGGGGGAGCCGTGTGGTGGGGGGTGGGGGGGCAGAAATCATCACCACAGAAAGTGACTGTCAGCTGTTCTTCAAGCCTGCTCAAGACTGCTGACGACTATGAGCCCTCTCATTGTCTCCATCAATTAACAAGTGTTGGAAAGGTGTTAAGGACACATTAGCATCAAATAGAGACTCTTGATTGAGGTGTTAATAATTTAAAAATTAATGGAAAAGTGAATAGCTTTTTCACTTTTTGATTCAGACAATTTAATGGTGTGGTTTAACACATTTAACACCACGTAGGTAGCACCTCCTCCCAGCGTTGCCCACCTGGGGGTACCTGCTCACCAGCCCACCTCAGGCACTGGCTGAGGGCTGCTGCTGGGGGTGGGAGGCAGGGAGGTGTTGATCCCCAGCCTGCTGCAAAGGTGAGTACAGCTGTGGGGTAAGCTCTGGAGACCAGGGCAAGCCCTCCCGCAGAGGGGTTTAGGGACTGACAGGTGACAGTGCGCTGCGGGCAGGGATGGGTGGGACACCCACGGTGTCATTAGCCTCTCCCAGCCCCCGCCCCAGGACTACTGATGTTCCACAGGTCCCACTTCCCACTCCTCTCGCCTTGGCTCCACGAGCTTTCCGAAGGCACCTCGCCTGCCCCGCCACCTCCAGCTGCCGTCTGCCGGGCAGTCACAGCGGATGCTCGGTGAGCGCCTGTGCCCTGCGGTGCCCCTGCACCTCTGTCTGTGCTTCAGCTGCCCCTGGACGTCCTGAAGCGGATGTAGACTCTGCATGTCCAGAAGTGGCCTCATCATCTTCACGCCTTAGCATCATCGCATTCTCAGTGACGAATGTGACCATCCGCTCAGTTGCCTAAGCTGGAAACATGGCCCCACTCTGGGCTCCTCCCTCTTCTTTGCCACCACATCCGTGGGCCAGCAGCCCACTGAGCCCACCCCTCCGGAGTTAGCAAGTTCCCCACTTGTCCTCACTCTCATCATTGCCACCACCCAGGCCACCACCATCTTTCACATGGAATGCAGCAAAAGCCTTGCCTGGTCTCCCCACCCACACACCCTTCCAGAGCAAACCCCAGCTCAGGGCTCCCTCGCTGAGGCCTTCTGGATGGACAGCACCTGTCTCTGCAGCACAGGTCCAGCCCACCTCCTCAGCCTGGCTTTCCGTGTTCTCAAGACCCACCTGCTCTTCCCTGTGACCTCCTTCCCCACCACACCTGGCAGCCAGCTGGACTCGGGATTACCGAGAACTGAAGCTCTGTTCCCCACTTTCCCGCTCAGTGGCCATCCTCTTGCAGAAACCCTGGTTTCGGAGTTTGTTTGGGATGCTGGAGAGCGTATAGATGAGAGCCGAGGCTGGGGAACATTGCACCCCATCCCAGACGGGCCCCTGAAACCAGCCCAGGCCTGGAGAATGCTGGTTACGAAGTGGCCACTCCATCCTGTGAGCTTCCCTCTCTCTCCAAGATAGTTCTTGGAGTCAGAAAGGCCTGGGTTTGAATCCAGTCTATACCACTATCGAGCTGTGTAGACCAATTGTTTAATCCCTCTGAACTTAAATTTGCCTATCTGTAAAATGGGTGCCACCTTGATACCTTGCAAGGTAGTTGGAAGGACTGGGGAGATACTGCCTGTGAATATTAGTGGCCGAGGTCTGGTTCCCTGGAAGTAGACTCTGAGAGGAGGATGTGGGCAGTCTTTTATGAAGGAAATGCCCTGGGGAGAGTGGTAAGGCAATTGGAAAGCAAGACAGGGAAGGAGGCAGGCAAGTAAGGGGACAGTGCCAGGCCAGGGCCCAGGGAGACAGCTTCAGTCTTGACCCCAAGGGGGTTAGTGGGGGGGTTTCTGCAGTGCGGGTCACATCCCAGGTTGTCACAGCCAGAGTCACAGGATGGGGCCCCCGGTGCACTGCTGGTGGATGACAACACAGAGAGAAAGGTGAGCTTGCAGGCACCTGCTGAGCGAAGAGAGCGGAACGGACTCCAGCCGCCCCAGGACAGCGCTCCAAGGAGGGAAACACTGGACAGAGGCGCAGCGGGCAGGCCGGAGCGCCCTGGTCCAGACCGACTGGGCACACGGCGACCCCCTAGCACTGCCGGCTCTGTTTGTGACACTTGTTGCTCTATTAACACAACACCGATAACAACAGTTCTTATTGCTATTAGTTTTCCTGACTTGGGTGGGCTGACGCTTTCAGACAGGTGCTCTGAGCCCAGTGGACAGACAAGGAAGGAAATCGGCAGAGTAAGAAGCATAACCCCAGGCAGGCGTCCGACGCTCCGGGGCCTGCTTCTCCATGGTTCCCAGCATCCAGCCCCACAGCCATCTCAGCAAACATCCCATCTCCCATCCGTCTGGAAGAGCATGGCCGAGCCCTGCTGTGAGGGGAGGGATGGGGGGAGGCCTGGCCCAGGGCCCACCTGGGCAGACAGAGTGCCCCCCGGGGATGTGGGGGTGGTGCAGGGGAGGTGGCTGAGTCAGGGAGCTGCCATGGTGAGGGGCAGCCTCCACCCACCCATGGGGCTGTAGCAGCTGGAGAAGAAGGCTGCTGAGGGGAGATGTAGCCCAGCTTGCCCTCCATCCTTGCCTCCCTTCCTGCTGCCTGGTGGGCCTTGGGCCGGTGAGGTGCCTGGGAAGCTGCAAGTGTGCCATGCCGGGGGGGGAGGTTTAACAATGTCCAGGCTGCCAAGTGCACATTAGTCTCTTACAGAAATCCAATGGATTGCCCAAGAGACATAATATTTTTGTAGTAAAAAAAAAAAAAGAGAGAGAATAAAAAGAAAAAGTTCTCCAAAACTCTAAAAGCCCCATTGTGCCAGGAATGATAGTTGGTGTTTAAGGACCTGCATTCTTTCTCAGAGAGCAGATAAGGACCCTGAAATTGCTGTTTGTTTGCTTCACTCATTAAATAGTTTAAGTTGGATGCCCCCGGGACATTCCAGGTGGAAGGAACAACTTATGCAAAGGCAGAGGGGTAGGTAAGAACACATTTGACACTTTCGGAGAACCCAAAAGCTGAAGATAAGGACTCTCAGTTCTAATTGTTAGAAATTCTACTTCAAACTAGCTTACGCAATGACAAGATATTAATTGGTTCATGTGATTGAAGGAACAAAAGATGGGCAGCTTCAGGCATGGCTGGATCTAGGGGCTCAAACAGTGTTATAGGATACAATCTTCCTCCATCTCTTGGCTCTGCCCTCCTTGACATCTGCCACTTGCTGACCCAGTCAATTCTATCCTTACTTCTTCCCAGCCTCAAAATCAGTGGAAAGAAAGGAATTTTCTTTCTCAATAGTTCCAGCAGAAGTCCTGTGACTGACTTTTGTTGAGCTGACTGGGGTCATATATCCACCTCTGGCTGGGCAAACCTGGTCCGCGGTTCTTCCTCTGAAGTATAGGCCTTGCTCAAACCATATGGTTGGTGCGGCTTAGAATGTAAGTCACATGGCTGTGTTTCACCTTCTACTTTCCACTCTCTTCCTCACACATCTTATCTGCTGCCACCGTCTTATTTCTCCATCTGGACTCTGTCTGTAGCCTTGACTGCACTCAGGAGCCCCTGGGCTCTATTTCCAGTCTCCGCCATGTTCCTCCTGTGCAACTGTAATAGCACACCCTAACTGAATTCTTACAGCACAACAATATTGTGAACAGGTGATGTTATTACCCTCATTTTATAGGTGAAGGAACCAAGGCAGAGAGAGGTTCATTCCTGAACCAGGGACTAGAGTCGGGGGCCCATGGAGCTCTGACTGGCCAAATATGAGCCGCATGCCCAAACATGGAGCCAGGATGTGGGTCAGCTGCAGCTGAGCTGCGTGGCCTGAGAGGGGGAAGGGACTCTCCAAGTAAAAAAGTGTGTGGGAAGAGGGGGGAATAATGTGGATTGGGAGCACCGGAAGATGCCTCCTAAACAAATAACGAATGATGGTAATCCCATTTGGACCCATTTAGGGGAAAAGAGAGCCGTGCTGTCTCAGGGACTACAAAGTAAATTTGAACAGCCAAATCACTACAAGAACAGGGGTGCGTCTGGCCTTCAGGAACCGCTGGAACTGGGTGCTTACACTGCCTGAGTGCCTGGACTCTCACTGGGGACTTTCCTCCTGTCTACTTCAGTGTTTCCAGGCTTAGATTCCTAGAGAAGGGCTTCGATTGGCCAATTCTAAGTCACATGATCATACTGGACAAATCAGCTGTGTCTGGAAAGGGGGACCACAACAGAACATGACAGCTCCTGCAAGAAGGAGGAGGTTGAAGCTGTGGGAGTAGCAGCGGTGGTTTATAGGGAAAAAGTGGAGTAGAGTGTAAGTCAGATAAACATACAGGCGTCCCTCGTGGGTGAGTGCGATGTGGTGATGTGTGTACGATGCTTATAGCTGCCGGTAACAGAACATTACATTGACTGGCTTCACCATAGGGAAGGGTGGTGACTGCTGGTCCGGTGAGGTCACCTTTCTCTCGCTCTGCTCAGTAACTACAGTGTCAGCTTCGTCCTAAGGCAGGTGTCCTCCTGGCCGTAGGTGGCTCCTGGTGGCAGTCACCTAACAGATAAGAAGAGAAGGAGGGGCTCTTGCATAGCCACAGGATAGAAGTTCTTTTCTCCCAACTGAATGGACCTGCTTACTGGTCATGTGCCACCCTGGGCAAGCAACCACCATCCCCAGAGTGCCCCAGACTTAGGCTTGGACTCCTGAGCCAGCCTTGTGAGGAGGATGCATGGCCATGTCGGCCTTCCCCTTCTCAGGACCCACCCTGCAGCGGAGGTCTATCCCAGACGACTCGATCCCCTGACCAAGGCATGGGGGGTGGGATGCGCACGGGAGCATCCACCTGTGTGTACTCATCTGACAGCCTCTGCCTCTGTCGCACAGGGGTCCTGTGGCTGTCGGTGGTCTCCGAGGTGCTCTACATCCTCCTGCTGGTGGTCGGCTTCAGCCTCATGTGTCTCGAGCTCTTCCACTCCAGCAATGTCATTGACGGGCTCAAGCTCAATGCCTTTGCGGCCGTCTTCACGGTGCTCTCAGGTAAGGCAGAGGCCCCCGGCAGGAGCAGGGACATGCCATAAACAGCCCCGTGCTTAGAGCAGTGACAAAGTGGGCCCCAGAGCCACCCTTGGACTAAGTCCCGGTTGTTCCATCTGGATGACCTTGGGCCAATCACTCTCTGAGCCTCAGTGTTACAACTTGTAAAATGGGACTGTTTGCTGACTTACTCACTCATTCAGCATGTACTCATCGCATGGCTATCATGTGCCAGGCACTGTGCTGACGACTCCTGGGTTATAGTCGTGAATGGAAACAGACAGTTCCGGTGCCCATGGAGTTTAACGTGCAGGTCAGAGGGAGGGGTTAGCTTGAGATGCATTCAGGAGACGAAGGTCCTCCGGCTTGGTGGTGGAGGGCACGTGAGGCACCAGGGACGGGGAGGTGGCCGTGAGAATGGGCGGGGGTGGTGCCTCTCACAGGAATGTAAAAGGGGAGCCCGTTTGGGGTGGGGGGGCACTCCTCTGCTCCAGGGTTTCTGCCTGTGAAACAGCCACATGGAGATGCCCAGCAGGAAGCCAGATCAACAAACTCATCCAGAAGCTCGGGCGATCATGAGGTGGCAGAGATTGTGGGCAAATGCCACAGAGCCAAGGACTCTGCGGGTTTTAGGAAGAATGGGATGGTCAGTGGCATCATATAACTCGAGGAGGAGGAGATGGCGGACTCCAAGGGAAAACCACTGGAGCAGGTGGCCAGGCGCCCAGAGCAGCGTCCACAGATCCAGGTCCCAAGGGGTTAAGCGGGAGTGAGTCAGAGGGAACAAAGGAGCCTATGAGCTCTGGCTTCAGGCGCCCGACAGTGGACTAGTGGCCTGACGCTGTAAGACTTCTGCAAGCCCCCTGTAAATGGAATTTCCATAAATCCAATCCTGCTCTGCACGCACTGGAAGAATTCTCTGCTTAATGAAACAGAAGCGCTGAGCCTTTGGTAAGGGAAATAATGGCCGCTAACTGGAGTGCATGTATAAGAGAGGTGGCCCGAATTCAAGAAATCATAGCACATTCCATAGATCAAAACATGTGTGCCTGTCATTCCCAGAATGTGAGGAATCTAACCATGATAGTAAAGGGGGAAAAAAAGAAAAGAAGAGAGGAAAGGAAAGGAAAATATAGCGACCCTCATAGTACAGTGTCAGTCTTGGCTCCCAGTTACCTCACTCCCAGCTATTCCGGACAGAGAACCTGATTATTCTTTTTTCATCTTTCGTTCACTCAGATGTCTTTTACTGAAGGCTGGTTTGGGCACCAGGCACTGTACTCAGTTTGGGGAAGTTAAAGGAAGACAAAACCTTGGTGCTTGCCCTCCTGGACTTTGCAGTCTGGTAAAGGGATAGACTCACCGAACAACCACAGCACCATGGGCTGGCTTCTGTGCCCCCGGCATGGTGGGTCCTGCAGGGGTGGCACCCACGTTGGCCCCGGGAGTGGGAATGGGTAGGCGGGGCAGGGGAAAGGCGCCATTTGAGCTGAAACTGGAAAAACTGTGTTTGCCTGATGGACAACTTGGGGAGGGTGTTCCAGGTGCAGGGAACAGCATGGACAAAGGCCTAGTGAGGTGGCATGTCCTGGCAACTTCAAGTAGATCAGAACGGCCAGGGAGCAGACAGTGGGGAGGTGAGACTAGAGAGTGGGGTGAGGGTCTTGATGCTTCGCAGTGGTCTTGCCAGTGGCTTCTTCTCTCCTTTTCTTTCCCTTCACTAAACATCCAACAACCTCCTGCATTAACCCAACCCCTCAACCAGCTTAGTCTAGTCACAAAACAAAAGCTGGTGGGTGGACCAAGGCAGCCACCTCCAGTTCCTCACGCAGGCCTCTCGTGAGGGGAGGGGCGTCTTCCCCTACCTCAAAGGGCTTATCAAAGTTTTCACCTGATTACAAGGAAAGCAATCGAAGCAGTAATCAAATAACTCCCAAGAAACAAAAGCCCTGGACTAGATTTCTTCAAGGTGAATTTTATCAAACATTCAAAGAAGAACTAACACCTCTCCTTCTCAAACTATTCCAAAAAATTCAAGAGGAGGGAAGACTCTCAAGCTCATTTTACAAGGCCAGCTTTAACCTGATTCCAAAACCAGATAAAGACACTACAAAGAAAGAAAATTATGAGCCAATATCCCTGATGAACATAGATGCTAAAATCCTCAGCAAAGTATTAGCAAACCAGACCAGGCAATACATTAAAAAGATCATACACCAGGGATGCAAGGTTGGTACAATGTTTGCAAATCAATAAATGCGATTCAACACATGAACACAATGAAGGATATAAACCACATGATGATATTAATAGATGCAGAAAAAGCATTTAATAAAATCCAGCACCCATTTATGATAAAAACTCTCAGCAAAGTGGGAATAGAGGGAACAAGTCTCAACATAATAAAGGCCATATATGACAAACCCAGAGCTAACATCATACTCACTGGGCAAGAACTAAAACCTTCCCCTTAAGATCAGAAACAAGACAAGGGTGTCCATTTTCACCACTCCTATTCAATATAGTACTGGAAGTCCTAGCCACAGCACACCAGCTGGTATCAAACTATACTACAAGGGCATAGTAATCAAAACAGCATGGTACTGGGGTAAAAACAGACACAGATCAATGGAAGAGAATAGAGAGCCCAGAAATAAACCCACACCTTTATGGTCAATTAATATTTGAAAGAGGAGGCAAGAATAATCTATTCAATAAATGATGTTGGGAAAATTGGACAGATACAGGAAAAAAAATGAAACTAAACCACCTTTCTACACCATACACAAGAATAAACTCAAAATGAATTAAAGACTTGAAGGTTAGACTCAATACCATAAAAATCCTAGAAGAAAACATGGGTAGTAAAATCTCAGGCATTGCTCCTGGCAATATCTTATCTGATATACCTCTGCAGGCAAGGGAACCAAAAGACAAAATAAGCAAATGGACCTACGTCAGGCTAAAAGCTGGTGCACAACGAAGGGAACCATGAACAAAAAGGAGAGACATCCCACTAGAGTTTGAGAACATATTTGTCAATTATACACCTGATAAGGGGTTAATATCCAAAATTTATAAAGAATTTACACAACTCAACACCAAGCAAAACAAAATAAAAACAAAAGAAATCCAATTAAAAAATGGGCAAAGGATCTGAATAGACACTTCTCCAAAGATGATATGTATATGGCCAGTAGACGTATGAAAAGATGCTCAGCATCACCAGCCATCAGAGAGATGCAAATTAAAACCACAATGAGATATCACCTCACACCTGTCAGAATGGCCGTCATTAATAAATCAACAAACACTAAGCACTGGCAAGGATGTGGAAGAAAGGGAACCCTAGTGCACTGTTGGTGGGAATGCAGACTGGTGCAGCCACTGTGGGAAACAGGATGGAGTTTCCTCAAAGTATTAAAAATGGAACTGCCTTATGACCCAGCAATTCCACTTCTCAGAATTTATCCAAAGAAACCTGAAACACTAATTGGAAAGAATACGTGCACCCCCAAGTTCACTGCAGTGTTATTTACAATAGCGAAGCTATGGAAGCCGCCCAAGTGCCCATCAGGAGATGAGTGGATAAAACGACTACAGGACATTCACACAATGGAATACTACCCGGCTGTAATAAAAGAAGGAAATCTTACCTTTTTCAACAGCATGGATGGACCTGGAGATCATTATGCTAAGTGAAATAAGCCAGTCAGAGAAAGACAAGTACCATTTGATTTCACTCATCTGCGGAATCTAATGAACAAAATAAACTAACAAACAAAATAGACAGAGACTCACAGACACAGAGAACAGACTGACAGCCGCCAGAGGGGAGGGTTGGGGGACTGGGTGAGAAAGGTGAAGGGATTAAGCAAAGAAAAAAAAATAGTGTTCACCCCTCAAAAAATACCCAGTTTCCTTCCAGCGGAAGTCCTACTGCTAAAGAAAATAAGATCGTCTCTGTAATTTCAGGCAGATGTAAAATGCAGGGCTCAGGAGGTTAATTGACTTGCCCAAGGTCACACAGCTGGTCAGCGGTGGAGCTGGGATTAAACCCGGCTCCCGCTGGCTTCAGAGCCCTGTGCGCTTTTCACAGGATCAGAGTGACTGGGCGGGAGGGAGCAGACTTTTAAGTCCTGAGAAAACAGTAACCGAGAAGTGTGCAGCAGCCGTTGAGGTAATAAGACAGAAGGAGCAGGAGGTGGAGAGAAGGAATTTCGTATTCATGCCTGGGAGACAATAAACCAGGGAGAAACGCGGCACCAGGAGAGAGCCAGGCCTCTGGAACCTGCCTGCCACCGAAGAACTGGGAAGCCCACCTTTTGGGAGCCCCTCGAGAACAGGACAAGGGGGGTGAGGGTCTGGGGGGAGGTGGGTGGGCTTCTGGTTTGCTGCTATGGGATGGGACGGAGTGGGCAAGCAGGGTTGGGGGGAGCCCTTCCATGGAGTCCCGGTGGACCAGCTCACACTAGGGGACCCTTAGCCCAAGGTCAGTGCCTTTTAGGGTAGAGGAGAAAGCAGAGGTGGGGCAGCCCCTGCTTAAACCGATTATTATAATCAATTATTTAAATGAGCCTATTGATTATCATTAATCATAATAGCCAACAGGACGGAGGAGCTGCTGTGCATGGGCACCAGGCTGAGCCTGCCACCTGTGTCAGTGCCCTTGTGTGGGGTGGGCAGTGGGGGGCCTCGTGTGCCTGGCCTGCAGCTGGGAAAACCAGCTCCTTCAGTCACATGGTGAGTGACTTGTTGACCCCCAGCCCCTGCCGCAGAACAGGCTTCATTTAACAGGGCTAGCACGAGACTTCAGGCTATCGTGTTATTTTTCTTCCTAGCTGTCCTTGAGTAACCTGAGGGCAGGTCCTGGCCCCAGTCCATCCCATTAAGCCTGAGACCCAGGGGTTCAGACTCATTCGCCACAAGTAGGGGTGGCAGGGTCAGCCCAGCAGGGCTGTCTTCCCCACCCACGTTCCCGGCAGAAGGGTGGCTGTTCAGAGCAGTCTGACCCCCAGGGCCAGGGGTGGGGCTGAGATTGCTGGCCCCTGGACCACAGCCCAGAGCTCACGGTACTTCTAGGGACCCGGAAATACTTACGCTTCAACGGCTTTTCAAATCAGAAGAAAAAAATTAATGTCACAATAATGAAGACACAAGAATGAGTGTAGACTGGATTATATTTGTCTCTCCAGCATTGCAGTCATACAATGCAATTGCTAATATTTCTTTGATGGAGGAGCGGGCCCACGGAGGCAAAGTGCCTGGGACCCAAGGAAGTCATCCCGTGGCCTCCCTGAGGCCACAGCTTTTCTCTCGGCACTGAGGTGGCCAATCCCAGCCCTGTCCGGTCCTGGGACCTCGGAGAAGCACCCCTCCCCTGAAGACCAGGGTCTTGTCTCCCAGAAGGATCGTGAGGGCGGGCTGGAAGGTGTCTGCCCTTCCCAGTTCCTCAAAAAAAATAAATAAATAAAATAAAATAAAATAAAATAAAAAATAAGGCTGATCTGCTCAGGAAAAAAGAAAGTCATTTGGAGAATTCCTTGTGCGTTTCCAGGAAATAATCAGGTCTCATGGAGAAGCAGCAAGAGTCTATTTTGTTAAGTAACAAGAACAGAAAATTTTGTGATAAAACAAAAAATGACCCAGGATGAGGTGGCTCTTTGGAATTCAGGAAACTAAAACTTCATCTTGTATGTAATCTTGGCATATTTGGTTTCATAATAAAACATATATTTAACTGCACAGCGCACGCATCACTATTAACCTTCAAATTAATTTCTTAATCTTCAACCAAAATAATTCAACATTATTCTGTTATATATGTCATGTGTGATTTGAAAATTTTTGTTGTAATTTCCCTTTTTGAAATGCAGAATATTCTAAACTTGAAAGGGAGTTGAATGTAGGGTGATGAATGTGAGTGGCTGCTTTCATGATCCAAAATACCGGGCTGGTGGATGTTTCAAACAGGAATTAAAGTTAGATTCATATATGTCTTCCTCTGAAGGAGCCGACCTTATGATTTTAGAATGACTTCAAAGAATTTTGATTGAGAAGCATTAGGGTCCTAACCATTAAAAACACTTTAAAAACTGTGGGGGTCACTTGCAGAGTGGGGTGTGAGTTGAAGAGCAAGCCTGTGAGGTGTCTGGGGGCCGCATTGCACGCGTGGGCGGGGCCCCGACTTCCTCAGAAGCCTGGCTGTGCAGCCCGCCGCAGGCAGGCGAGGTGCTGGGCCGCTCTCAGCTGCAGGAGCCGCGGGGCGCAGGAGTTTCAAGAAGGCCCATTTGCGCAGAGCCGTTTGCCTCTCCACCTGTTCTGCTGCTGCCTCTGTGAGGGACGGAGCGCCGGGAACCCATCCTGGGCTCCTTCTCATTGGCTGCTAGGAGGCTTGGATGTAAATTTTGTGTTCCTAGCTGCTCCCCACAGTCAGTTTCCTGTGGTCTTAAATTCCTCCCCTCCACTTAACTCCTTGGCTTTTTCTTGGCTCTTACTCTTGGTGTGGTGATTTGTACCTTACCGTAAACTGCCACATAATATTCAACATTATAGGATAAGTTTCCTGAGACCCTACTTCCGCTAGCTACCCTACTACCTGGGGCCCATGCTGAAAGAACCCCTGCCCAGGGCCCCACTGTTCAGTTCCCTGGCCCTGCCAGTCTGGTTCTCTTGCCCATATCTTAGAGAGCAAGTACTTTTGTGTGTTTTTGTGTCTAAAAGTGCAGAGGGTCTAAGTCAGAGAAGTGAGTATTTCCGTATTATTTAAGATTCTTTTGATTGCAAGTGACAAGAACCCAATCAAATCAGCTGGAAGAAAAAGCGGTGAAGGTGGTAGCAACTTATTGGTTTATGTAATTAAAAAGTACAGGGTATTGGCTTCAGGCATGGCTGCATCCAGGTGGTCACATCATCAGGAATCTGTATCTCCAGACTCTGCGTTCTTCTGTATTAACATCGTTCTCAGTCAGTTCACCCATGTGGAGAGAGGATAGTTACAAGGAGCTCCAGGTTTACATAAGATTCCAAAAGTAGAAAGAGCTCTTGAAAAACTCCGGCCAAACTCTAAGGAGGACTGTGACTGGACCAGCTAGGTTCATAAGCTCGTTTCTGAACCAATCACCTTGGCAGAGGATAAAATACTCTGATTAGACAAGCCTGGGTCTCTAGGCACACCCATGCTGTGGGCTTAGCCCTGGACCAAGTAGGATTATTACGAAATGGTGGTATGCAGTTGCCCAAAGGAACTGGCTGACTATGGGTCCCGATGGCTTGTCACCCTAGGAGATTTTCAGGAAGTCAGCCCTAGGAGTGGCAGAAGTCTTTATTTGGGTTCCTCCAAAGCAGACCCTAAGATGAAGATGTGGATGCAGTTAGTTCATTGGGGAAGTGATCCCAGGAAATACGGAGGCAGCGTGGGGAGGTAAGACAGGACCGGGGAGACCCAACCAGGGGAGTGCTGAGGAGCAGGTGACCGCTAACGGCAGCTGGGATTCTGTCCTGCCTGGGAGCCTCTGAGACAGTGTGTCGAGCACCCTCAGGCCTGTCCACCTAAGGAGTATTCATCCACCTGCTTCTGTCCGTCACCAGTTTAGGGTCTCACTCCTGAGACAGTGACCCTGCCTTCTCCACCTAAGAAAGCAAGTGTTTGAGAAAGGATGCCACGGCGCCCAGCAAGAGCCCCACGGCAGGTGCCCGCTGTCAGCGCGGGGGTCCGTCCTCGCTTCTGAGCAGCTGGCTACAAAGTCAGGGTTCGAACAACCCCCTTCCAACAAGGTTTGACAAATCACTACAACCATTCACGGGTCTCGGGAAGGTGTTATATTTAGGATTATAGTATTGTTATAAAGGATACAAATCAGGCCAACCAAAGGAAGAGACCCCCAGGTCGGGGAGGGTCTCAGATGCGGAGCTTCCGCGCCCACTCCCACCCGTCCTGCGGCATTGGCGTGCACCACGCTCCCAGCGTGTCAGCGTGCTCGTGAACTGGGCGGCACATCCGAGCCTGGTGTCCAGAGTTTTTACTGGGCGTTCATTACGTAGGCTGACTGATTGAAGCGTTGACCGCATTTGAACTCAATCTCTAGGGGCCCCCCGAACACTCCCTCCCAATCCTGGAGGTCAGGCTGGCTCAAAGCCCTAAACTCTCATTACATGGCAGCTCTTTCCGGGGCCCGGCCCCCATCCTGAGTCATCTCACTCCTTAGCAGAAACTCAGGTGTCATCTGAGGGGCTCACAAACAACGAAGCCACTCCTATTGCTTGGGAAATTCCAAGGATTTGGAGTCTTCCTCCCAGGAACCAGGGAAAAGGTCCGTGAAATGCTCTATTGTACAACTAAGGGTCTGCATGGGCAGACAGGAGCCCCACACTCAAGGGAGGAAGGAGCCTAGACAGTCTTCTCTGATTTGAGGCAAATGCCTTAAGCATTTGCACAAGGGCCGGGCCTGCTCGGTCCTGGGTGGGGGTCCTGGCGGTTACGACCGCGCCAGGTGTGCCCCTCAGCTCCCCGTTCCAACCCCTCCTGTCCTCTGAAGCTAACCTGGCTGGGGCGGGTCTCATCCCCCGAGCCCAGGTGTGGGAGGAACTTAATTTTCACTTTATGCTTTCATCCTTCTGGCCCAGTAGCAGACTCACCTTCAGAATTTTGAGGGGCTGTGCGACAATCGTCTTATGCAATGTCAGAGAAAGATGGGGTGGGGGTCGGTCAGTCTTATTATCATCTTTATCGTACAAATAGCAGTCCCGATCTGAAATCTTTGGGGCTGGAAGTGCTCCAGAATTCAGAGCTTTTCAGATTTCAGGAGGTGACATAACATCTAGACCACCCACTACATCCCACCCGACGGGGACTGCGGTGGCACCCTGTAAGCAAGGCGCATCCGTACTTCTGCAGTGAAACCATGTGCATTCATTCAAGGGGGACAAACAAAGGCAGACGGGAGCCTCACGCCTGTTCAGGGCAGGCTTTGTCGCTAAGTGAGTTCAGACCAAGTCAAGTTTTGTGGCCAAAATGAATTATGAAAAAGCTTTCAGATTTCAGATTTTGAATTTGCAGACTAGAAATTCGGGGCTTAGTAGTTCTCATTTATTGAGCACCTACTATGTACTAGGCACCATTCTAAACACATCACTGCTGACATCTGTGATGGTAGGCGCTATGGTACCCCATTTTACAGTTGAGAAAATGGAGGCACAGAGCTAGTAAGTGGCAGTCCTGGCTGCAAACCCCATGTGCTTTACTGTGACATGGGACCATGTACGTTGCTTCTAGCCCTGTCCAGAGGGTCCCTCCTAGTCCCCAGGGCTCTTTGCTGCTAGGGCCAGATGGAAGAATGAAGCTGGTAACTTCAGTACCTGTGGTCTTGTCGCTCCGGATCAGAGGTCTCCAGTCTAATGCCCACTGGGACCGTGTGGGTAACGTAAAAGTGAGGCCAGCCAGATGTCATACAACGGTGAGTGTGAAGACGGTGGCAAACTTGGGAATGCATTGTTGCCATGGAGAAATGTACATGCATTCAAAGAAAGCCAAAGTCTGGGTTTGTAGGGGAAATTCCTGATTTTTAATTAAAAATGGTTTTAAAAGAGCTTTATTGAGATATAATTTATCTATTACAAAGTTCATGAACAATGGCACCGTGGGAAAACATGGTTCGCCTCTTTGCACACAGCCACATCAAAATTACAACTAAAATATAGAACAACCAGCAGTCAGAGCCATCAGAAATCAAACTGAATGAAAGTCTGACAACTACAGAATTAAAGAAACCACATCCATCCAGACCAGTAGGAGGGGCACAGATGCAGAACAGGCTGGTCTCTCACCTACGTGTGGTGGATAAAAATCGGGAGGGAGGGATACTTCAGGAGAGAGGAGTCCCAGCCCCACACCAGGCCCCCCAGCCCAGAGCTCCAGTGCCAGGAAGATAAGTCCCCACAACTCCTGGCTTCAAAAGCCAGCGGGGATTGAGTCAGTGGAAGAAACTGCTGGAGCCCCAAGCAGTTCCTCTTAAAGGACCCGCACACGGACTCACCTACTCAGACTCACTCCCTCTTAGGTCCGGCACCAGGGTAGCAGTTGGAAAGGCACTACTGGCATACAGGGAGAAACTGAAGTGTCTGGCATCAAGGTGAGCAGAGGCCATTGTCCCTTTTCTAAACCCTCCCCCTACAGAGCTGGTAGGCTGGTGGCGTGTCTGAGACTCCATCAACCTGGTTAACACTGTTTGACCTGCCTTGGAGATCCTCAGAGTCTCCATCCCACCCAACTTACCAGCCCACTAACGCTTCTTTTCCACATGAGTGGCTGGTCTTCACTCATGCTTCATGACTTCCTAAATCCTATCAAATAAGTGACAGCTGGCCTCAGTGAGCTCCAGGCCCAGCTCTAGCAGCAGCCAGCTAGATTCACAGCTTGGCTTCGCATGAGAATCTCCAAGTCCAGCACAAGTAGCAGCCATCTCTGATTACTTTATAGCTCAGGCAGTGTGCCCCCAGGGAAGACACCGGTGGAGGGCTGACCATGGCCTGCACCTCCCAGGAAACCCCAGGACCAGTGCACCCAGGGGACAGCTACAGACCACATCAGGGCACCAGCACCCTGCCCCTGCACAGCTGATCCTCCGTGGACAGTGGAGGGTGGCAGTCAGTGGTCACAGCCAGTCCTTGCAGCTGACTGGCCTGGGTAAGTCCCTCCCATGGGTCTTCCCACAGCAGCCAAGCCTCAGCTACAAGAGGAAAGTGTACTCAGCCCACGCAAAAGGTGCAACTCCAGTATCCAGCTTGGGTGATAAGGGAGGCTGTGCCACTGGACCCCACAGGACACCACCTACATTAGGCCACACTACCAAGACACAGAGTTGAAGCAGCTCTACCTAATACATAGAAACGAACACAGGGAAGCTGCCAAAATGAGGAGACAAAGAAACATGGCCCAAACGAAAGAACAGATCAAAACTCTAGAAAAAGAGCTAAACAAAATGGATATAAAAAGAGCTAAACAAAACTCTAGAAAAAGAGCTAAACAAAATGGATATGCAATCTGTCAGTTGCAGAGTTCAAAACACTGGCAATAAGGATGCTCAAGGAACTTAGTGAGGACCTCAGCAGCATAAAAGGATCCAGACAGAAACAAAGGATACATTGACTGAAATAAAGAACAATATACAGTGTAACAACAGTAGAGTAGGTGAAGATGAAGCCAGAAATCAAATCAGTGGTTTGGAACATAAGGAAGAAGAAAGAAAGAAAAAAGAAAACCCAGTCAGAATAACAAGAAGAAAAAAAGAATCTTAAAAAAAAATGAAGATATATAAGCATCCTCTGGGACAAGTTCAAGCATTCTATTTGCATCATAGGGGTGCCAAAAGGAGAAGAGAAAGCAAGAACTTGGAAGTCTATTTGAAAAAATAATGAAAGAAAACTTTCCTAATTTGGTGAAGGAAATAGACATGCAAGTCCAGGAAACACAGAGAGTGCTAAACTGGATGGATACAAAGAAGCCCACTCCAAGACACATCATAATTGAAATGCCAAAGGTTAAAGATAAAGAGAGAATCAGCAAGAGAAAAGCAGTTAGTTTCATGAGACTGTCAGCTGATTGCTCAAAGGAAACTTTGCAGGCTAGAAGGGATTGGCAAGAAATATTCGAAGTCTTATAAAGCAGGGACCTACATCCAAGATTGCTCTACCCAGCAAAGCTTTCATTTAAAATGGAAGAGCAGATTAAGAGCTTCCCAGACAAGAAAAAACTAAAGGAGTTCATCATTACCAAGCTATTATTATATGAAATGTTAAAGGGACTTGTTTAAGAAAAAGAAGATCAAAACTATGAATAATAAAATGGCAATAAATACATATCTATCAACAATTGAATCTAAAAAGCAAACCAAGCAAACAAGAGGAACAGAGACAGAATCATGGATACAGAGAACATTTTGATAGTTGTCAGGTGGGAGGGGGGTGTGGGGGAATGGGTGAAGAGGTGAGGGGATAAAGAAGTACAAATAGGTAGTCACAGAATAGCCATGTGGAGGTAAAGTACAGCACAGGAAATGGAGCAGCCAAAAAAACTTACATGCATGACCCATGGACGTGAACAGTGAGGGTGGGTGTGGGGGGGCGCTGATTGCCTGAGGGAGTTAGAGGTGCTGGGTGGAGGTGGGTAATGGGAGAAAAATCAAGACAACTGTAATAGCATAATCAATAAAATATAAAGTAAATAAAGTCACCCATTTCAAGTGCATAGTCTATGGTTTTTATCCATCACAATAATGTAATTTTAATCACCCCCCAAAGAAATCCTGTACCTACTAGCAGTCATTCCCTCTTTTTCACCGACACCCCCAGTCCTAGGCAACCACTAATCTACTTTCTATCTCCATGGGTTTTTCTGTTCCGAACTTCTGCATAAATGGAACCATACAGTGCACAGTCTCTCATGACTCGCCTCTCTCACTTACTGTGGCGTTTCCGAGGTCCATTCACACTGGGGCGTGCATCAGGACGCCTTGTCCCGCTGAACAGCGCTCCATGGCGCGGACAGACCGCATTTGGTTTCTTCGCTTTTCAGCTGATGGACGTGTGAGTTGTTGCCACCCTTTGGCTGGTGTGGAAAATGCTGCTGTGAACGTTCCGGCATCCGTGCACCAGTATCTGTGCGGGCATGTGTTATCCTAGGCAAGGAACTGGTGGGTCATGTGGGAATCCTATGTTTAATTTTTTATTCAAGACGTTTTAAACCACTGTACCAGCCAACAAAACGTCACTGCAGACCCTTGGCTCCCTTTCTTCCCCAACCCCAAAAATCCAACTCCTTTTTTGTCCTGAGGGCTAGAAACAGCTCACTGTCTCTGCCCCCGCTCCCAGAGGCCTTGGACTCCGTATCCTCATAAATTAGGCTCTGAAGATGCAAACCAGAAGGGAAGGGTTTCACAGAGGGTTTTTCTTGCCCTTTCCTGCAAAATATCTGGGACAAAGACATCCAGAGCCTCTTACCCACTGAATAAAGGGCAAGGAAATGGGGGAATACAGGGAGGAAAACATGAATTAACATCATAAAATATTATTCAGCCACACCGCTTGCCTATTGCATACTCACAACTGGCCTTGAGGGGGAAGAAAAAAATAATTTCCCTTCTACACTGCTAAGTTCTTCTGGCTGAACTAATAATCAAATTAACATGAGGCAGATTAACAGGAGAAAATGACCACATTAATTATGTATGTACACCCGAGGGTTCTGTAAGACCCTAGGACGAATCGGGCAGTTGAGGCTTCTATGTCCTCTTGAGCTAAGGAGAAGCGGGGCAGTGGGAGGGTGGTTTGGGGCTTCAGAGGGCAGAAAGGCAGTCCACATGGGGGTGGAGAGCCAGTGTTTGGTAAATAAATGTTTGCTGGGCCCTCTTTAACATTAGGTCACCGAGAGCACTTTGATCCTGGTTCCTATTAAACTCCAGCTGTCTAGGGTGAGGGCCCCCTTCCCTGGGCAGGTCCTCCATCTAAATTCTCTTTGGCAGTGAGGGGGAAGGTCAAAGGTTCTTCCTGAGTCTTTCATTTCTTAAAAATGACCAACTTAAAGTAATCAATATCTTTAAAACATCATATTTTGGGGTGCCAACTCTGTTCCCACTCAAAGTCCAAATTCATCGAGCGTCCAGCTTTGTGTGTAATAAAGTTTCAGCCCCCTTTGACACTTAAAAATACATGGAAGTCTTTTCTCACTTGGCCTAATTTGACCATTTTATGGATTTTTAATGGTCTGGTTTTGGTTGGTGGTTATCAAATGTTACATTTGTAGAATGAAGTCCAACTCAGTCCCGTGACCACAGAAGGCCTTTACCTTGCTCTTCAACTTCTAGACGCAGCCCCATCCCCCCCACCCCCGCCTGTTCCCGCCCACGCCCTGGGCTCCCGCTTCACCCTCCCCACACCCTCCTGCTCATTCCGTCCTTGTTCAGGTCTCCACTCAATTGTCATCTCCTTAGAGGGCTTCCCTTTTCACTTTTCCCTCCTGCTTTGTTTTCCTAATGGCACTTACTGCTTTCTGAATAGTGCTTAAAGTGTGGTGGGCACTCAGTAAATATATGTTTGCCAAGTGGATGAAAGAACTTACATTCTAAGTTCTTTGTTCAGTTGTCTGCCGCCCTGCCTCTCCCCACCAGACCAGATTGTATCAGTCTTGGTGCAACGCCTGGTGCTGGTTGTGGGGCAGCGGGCCTGTGCTGGGCACCGTAGGGTGTTCAGCCGCATCCTGGCCTCCCACCAGGTGCCACCAGCACCCCTGTGTCAAGTCCTGACACCAAAAATGTCTCCAGACGTTGCCACATGCCCCTTGGGAAGCAGAATCACACCTGATTGAGAACCGCTGCCCTAGACAGTCGGCTCTGAGAACCAGGACCTGCTCTTTCTTCTTCACTGCTGTACCCCCGGTAAATGCCCATCAAACACCGTGCACTGCAGAGGGACCAGAGGGACGCACAGGGGCTAGACACCAGCGGGTTGTTGGTGCTTGAGCTTTTGGGCTTGGAAGTTGCCATATGGAAGAAGCATAGATGTTGGAACCAGACAGACAGGATCAAATCCCAGCTGGGCCACATTTAAACTGTGGCCTGGCAAATTACTCACATTCTCTGTGTCCCTGTGTCCGCATCTGAAAAAGCGGCATGAAGAGGGGTTTGAGCAATGAAATGAAACCAGCCACGTGAAAAGCCAGTGGAGCGAGTGGACGTGCAGCGCTTGCTTGTTAAACAGGGCTGGGGTTTGGGGAGAATAGCAACGCCGTGTGGGGGTCGGTGCAGGGCTCTACACCCGAGGGTAGGTGACCGTGCAGCCTGGTTAGTCCGGGACAGTCCCAGTGTCCTTATTAACAGTGCCCCCTTCACTCTCGAAGCACCCCGGGTCGGGCGATGAGCTGTCTGTTCGCCCTGTTTATGGGCGCTTTACATGGGTGTTATTCCATGAACCCCCTTTAGTTTTTCTGAAGGGGCCATGTCTGCCCCCGTGCCAGCCCTCTCTGCCGTCACTCCTCCAGGTCACCCCCCTCTCCTGCGCCTGGTGCTCGCTTCACGTCTCAGCTCCTCTCCACTTGCTGGAACCAAAGGCCTTTTCTTTTTAAAGTACTTTTTGACTTCCAGTTGGCAACTTTCACTTGGGCTTCGTTTTCCTTGTGATTGTCGTGGATGGGCAGCAGGGAGTGGAAGCCGGGCTGGGTTCAGACTGTTTGGCGCAGGGGTGGAAGTGCTCATTTCAGCCCGGGGCTGGCAGAGACTTTGAGAAAGTCTGGGCATCGGCATTGAATGAAACCTGCAAGGGGCGGGGGTGCAGGCAGGGGAGCCCTTGCCATGGAGGAGCAGGGGGAGAGGTGCAGAGATGCTGAGGACCCGCAGCACACCTTCCTCATTAGTCCCCCCTTCTTCCCTCCTCTCTCCTCCCGCCCTTCCTACGCTGTGTCTCCCTCCGTCCTACTGGGTCTGCTCATCACCTTCCTCTACAGCAGCAAAACAGTAGCAAAGATACCAGCACTTACTGAACCCACACTGTGTCCCAGACCCATAATCAAAGTCAATCCCGTGATTAGCCCCCTCTCCAACTCCTAGGCCCTTGCGGACCCTCTGCTGTTGGATGAAGTCTGGAATACATCTCTGTGTGTTTGTGTCCTTAATAAATTACAACGGTAGATTCCGAGAACAGCAATGCCCATCGTGGGTTCATTCATTCATCAGCCAGTGTATTGAGTTCTAGAGCAGGGGTCAGCAATCGTCTTCTGTAAGAGGGCCAGACAGTCAACAAATATTTTGGGTTTTGCAGACCATGAGGTCTCTGTCACAATCACCCAAGCCTTCTGTTGAAGGCAGCCGTAGCCAATATGCCAATGATGGGCGTGGGCACGTTCCTGTGAAACTTTAAGTATGGAGGGTCCTCAAAAAATTAAAAATAGAACTACCATGTGATCCAGCAGTTCTACTTCTGCATCTTCATCTGAAGGAAGTGAAATTACTATCTTGAAGAGGTATATCCCGTGTTCGTTGCAGCATTATTACTATAGCAAAACATGGAAACAACCTAAGCGTCCATTGACAGGTGAATGGATAAAGAAAATGTGGTGTATGCACACAGCGGAATACTATTCAGCCGTAAAACCGAAGGAGATTTTGCCGTTTGTGACAACATGGATGGACCTTTAGGGCATTATACAAGCACTCTGTGATCTCACTTATATGTGGAATCTAAAAAACCCCCAACCCAACTCACAGACACAGAGAATAGACTGGTTGTAGCCAGAGGCGAGGGGATGGGGGCTGAGCAAGATGGGTAAAGGTGGTCAGAAGGTACCAACTCCTGTTATACGATAAGTAAGTCCTGGGGATGTCGTGGACCTCACAGTGAGTATAGTCAGTAACACTTTATTATGTATTTGAAAGCTACGAGAGTAGATCTTAATTAAACATTCTCATCACGAGAAAAAGTGTAACTGTGAGGTGGTGAATGTTAACTAAACTTATACTGGTGATCATTTTGCAACAGGTGCGAATATCAAATCATCAATCACCTAAAACTAATATAAGGTTATATGTTAATTATATCTTAATAAAACTGGGGGGAAAACCCTTTGTTTACAAAAGCAGCCTGCTGGCCACACTGGCTGTGGGCCGCACTTCGTCAACTCCTGCTCTGCACCTGGGAGACACACCGAGATCGAAGTGCACAGCGCCCCTGTTCTCCTGGAGTGAGGGGTCCAGGGACGGGGAGAGGGGCAAGGAGGAGGCACAGCAAATGGTTTTGCGGCCTGAGCCACTGGCAGGATGGAGTCTCCCTCTCGGGTGGGCAGACGAGTGAGGGGAGTGTTTCAGGAGGTAGGAAGTCAGCCCTGAGACGTGCTGACTTGAGATGCTTGTTAGATGCTGCAGATGGGTGAACCGCAGCCTCGCTCCAGGACACTCAGTTTAACTGGGGAAATATCTAGGGCACAGCTTAGAGACAATGGGATGTGGGAAAGGCTGCCGCAGAGGCCTGGCAGCACTGCAAGCACCTGGAGCAGGTGGAAGGAGCCTTCACAGAGGGGGCAAGCGGACTGTTCTTTGAACAAAGATGAGGTAAAAGATGGGGGAAAGGCATTTTGGGTAGAAGGAACAGGCGGTGCAAAGGCAGGCAGGCAGAGAGGGTCTGGAGAGTGCAGGTGAGCCCATGGTCCCCGCAGCAGTGGCATGAAGGCCGGGTGGGGGCGCTGCGGGGGTGCTGGGCAGCCCGGACTTCCCCCGCAGGCAGGAGGGGCAGCAGGGGCAGGAGGGGCAGCAGGGCCCCTGCCAATCAGCAGCCTCCTCCTGCCCACTCACAGGCAGAAGGGCAGGATGTGCTGCCAAGATAGGTTTTCAACCTTTTTCACTGTGGCTCTACTTTTTAGACTTTGTTTTCCCTAACTGCCCCTCCCCTCATGAGATTTTACCCCCCCAGACAGACTCCGTATCTGCATGTGCACGTTCTGTGCATCTGCACTTTCTACACAAAGAGATAGATTTCTTTTTGTATGTGCTTGGGTGACAGTGGCCCTTGAGGTTGAGCATTTTCACACAGAGCCTGCCTTGCAGTGAGATAAGCCACGGCCCTGGGAACCTGGGAGCCGGAATCCGCCCTCCTCGCTGACTGACTTGCCGCTGTGGTCTTTGCCGCCTCACTTAGCTGTTCTGTGTGGTTGAAGCAGCCTTCCCAGAGCACGTAGGCACCGCGCCTGTGCCGGGCCCAGGGCTGCAGATCCGGACACACACACACATTTGTGGGTACAAGAATGACCGGTGAAATCTCCACCAGTTCTGCGGATCTTGCCAAGGTCAATGTCTTGGCCTTGATACTGCACCTGAGACCATCGGCATTGTGTGAGTGTCAGCCTTGGGGAAGGTGCACGAGACTTCCTGGCACATTCTTTACCTCCTGTAAATCTATAATTATTTCAGGATAAGCAGTTTTTTAAAATTCCGGTGAGAGTTAACTGGAAATCTCTCCTTTTTCTGTCCCCTACGCCTTGTGGTCTGCACTCACCTGTAGTCTTGTTCTCGCCTGACCGCCACACGTCCCAAGAGATCAGAAGCAGAGCTGGAACGGTACTGAGTCAGGTGCCCCAGCCGAGCAGGTAACACCAAACCAACAGGGCTGAAAGGCCCAGCCCCGGCTGTTTAACTCCGCCCTGCCTTTGCCCCTGCGGTTCTGGTGCCTGGGCTGCCTCTCCCCTCACCCCACGTCCTCCTGCCTCCCCTCCACGAACACAGGCGGATTTCTCCAGGCCCAGCTCGAAGCTCATCCCCCTCCCAGGCTTTGCGTAAGCCCAAGTGAAACTGACCTTTTCTCTCCCAGGTGCTTTTCAGGGGTCAGACAGGTAAATGCTTTCAGTGGCCTGGGAGGAACCCTGAGTGAGCGAGTGAGTGGGCGAGGGAGTTTGCTGCAGGAGCGGTGGAGGCCTGGACAGGACACGTGGGCGCGGAGCCTGTGAGGCCCAGCTCCCAAGGCTGGGGGGGCGGCGCCTAAGGGGAATGCCAACCCGTGTTACCAGAGTTTCTGATGAAAATCAGAAGGATCCAAGTTTTCCATATTTTAGTGGAAATCCTCCAGATTTTTAAATGTTAGCCAAGAAGAGTCATCATTTTATACAGCACTAGCCAACATCTGCAGGTTGGATTCAGCCTGTGGGCTGCCAGTTTTTGGTCTTGGCTGGCTGTCTATATTGGTATTGTGGTGATCGTCATCATCGATGTGACGTCACTGTTTATGTCACAGTCCTCACTAGCCTTGGGGGCAGGGCCATGCCACACAGCCACAGCTGTACCCCAGAGGCTGGGCCAACGCTTTGCAGAGAGAGGACACTAATAAACTTGAATAAACGAGTTGGAGTGTTAGAAGTCAGGGGCCTGGAGATTCTAGGAGAGCAGGACCGGTCAGCGGCTGGCAGCCAGCGTGTGTGCAGAAGGTGGGGCTGGGTGGGCAGGCTGCGTCCTGTCCTTGGCATCACTGAGGCTGGCGATTGCAACCCTGCCACGTCCTTTGGATGCTCTTGGAAGCTAGGACTGGGGGAATGTGCAGGCTCTGGGGCCTTCCATGCAAATGAGCCTGCCCCCACGCACAGGGCTAGTGGAAATGGAGCTTTTGGAGATAGGAGGAGGCAAGAATTTTAATAAGTTTTATAAAAATTAGAAGTAAAGCCCATGGTCCTGGAACTGCCTGGTTCTACTGGTTTTAACCATCTTAAAGGAGTGGGTGTAGCAAGGGATGCTGGGGACTCAGGGCCTGGTCTCTGGGGAAACTCGAGGAGGCCCAGGCACCTCCCCGTGGAAGGTTGAACTCTGCGGGGCATGGCCTTAGGTGGGAACCAACTAGTTTGGCTGGGCAGCTGGAGACAGATCCTCAGGAGGACTGAGTTGCCCTCCCCTCTTTCTGGTGGCCAGGACTCCAGCCAGCTGGGAGCTGCACAGGCACAGGATCCAGCCCAGGGGAGCAGGTTTGGTAGGGAACTAGCGGGGCTGAGGGACCCGCTTCCAAGCTGTTGGACGGAGAGCCCCGGTTCCTTGCCCTGCCAGGCAGCTTCTCCCTAAAATGCTCACTACGTGAGCTTGCTTCTTCCGGTGCAGGTGATCCAAGAAAGAGGAGAGCCCAAATGGCAGCCACAGTCTTTCTAAAACTTAATGTCAGAAGTGGCATTCCATTACATCTGCTATATTCTGTCAGTCGGTGAGTGCAACCCACACTCCAGGGGAGGGAATCCCACCGGAATGTGAAATACAAGAGGCAGGGGTCTTTCGGGCCATCTTGGAAGCTGCCTGCCACAGAAGGAGAGTAGCGGGACACGTGGAGATCTGAAGGGAGCATGATCGGGCAGAGGAGCAGCAAGTGCAAAGGCATGGACGTGCCTGGTGTGTTCGGAGGACGTCAGGAGGCCAGAGTGGCTGCAGCACGGTGAGAGAGGGCAACGGGGGCAGGAGGATAGGGATGTAGATTCCCGTTGCCATCACTTAATCCATTGGCCCCTGTTGGCGAACATTTAAGATGTTTCAGTCCTCTGCTGCCATGAATACCTTTGTCCATACATCTTTGTCCACAAGTGCAAGTTCGTCTGAGGGTAAATTCCTGGGGGTGGAATTGCTGGGTCAAAGGAAGGTGCATTTTAGGTTTTGACAGCCATTGCCAAATTCTCCTGCAACAAGCTGACCCTCCTGCTGGTCCCCTCTGAGGCTCCTCCTTGCCCTTGACTTTCCCGGTCCGTGCCTGGACCTGTAGTCCCATCCTGGCTGTTTCACACTGAAGGGTTGTGCTGTCTCCCCTGGCTCCTATCTTTCCTCAATCCAGCCCCTCCCTCCAGGTGGTCGTTGGGCTCCTGCAGATGGCTGGGGAGTCTAAGAGCCCCTTGGGGGACACTTCCCCCTGATGGCAGTTCCCCCTGCTGGGAAAACTCTTCTCACAAATGGCATCTTCTGTGTGCTTTTCCCAGGGCTTGAAAACTCCCTGATGGCTATTTTGAGATGAGTTGAGTTTGCATTTGCCCATCATTTGTCTCTGGGAAGATGGCCGGCTGGCAGAATCTGCCCAAGGACAGAGCACAGAGAACATATGGCTTGGAAAGAGAGGCTGCTGCTCCTTCGTGGGCCCCCCCACCCTGGCAAAGCCAAGGTACACGCTGCCCACCTGACATTACAAGGTCTGGAGAGGCCTGGGGGCTCTGACGCCCACTGGGAGGAGACCACATAAGAGTCATTCAAAATCTGTCCAGCAGTATGCTCTGGGCGCAATCCGACTATGGATAGTGTGACTGCAAATGGGGGAAGGGTCACCTCCCTCTGCTTAACACCTTCCAGTGCTTCCTGCTTCGTTCTGAATAAAATTCCATTGCTTGGGATTGCTTGCTCTCCCCCATCCTTCTCCTTGAAGACACACATGTCATTCTTGAATCCCCTTTGCAGGGACACACCATGGCCAAGCAGAGACAGCAGTGAATGTATTTTAAAGTTGACCTGGGACACAGGCACGCCCAGTCTGCTGGGGCAAAAGAGTGAGCTGAGAGCAGCAGTGGGTGAGGGTGTTGGGAGGACCAGCAGGAGTGGGTGGCATGGTCCAGAGGAGTGGGACGACACGGGCTCCGTCCAGGATGTGTCGCCCTCCGAGGGTGTTGGAACTGGCAGGCAGGGCGCTGCGGCTGGAGTCTTGGAGTCGGGGGGGCGAGTGTGCATAGCGGCCGGCTGCAGCAGCCCCGGCACTTGTAGAGTAGTGACTATGCTCCCATGCTGTTCTGCATACTCAGGGCTCCTTGTCATAACTAGGTGGGGAAACTGAGGCATGAGAGCATTCAACAGAACTGCTCAGGTCACAGGGCCAGTAAGTATGAGAGACAGGACTTGGACCCTGGCTGTCTGACTCCTGGGTTCACGCTGTCCTACCTCCCGTGATGGCGCCTGAGAGGGCTGCTGGCTGGGGGAGAGGCCCTGCAAGCCTGTGGGGTGGGAGAAATACTAGTCTGGGATGGGGAGGTGGGGTGACGGGGCCTTAGGGGACTAGCAGAGCTGGGAGGGGAACTTGGCCATTTGGTTGGGGAAGGCCTCTGTCAGCTTGGGCTGTGGGGGTGGGGTGCACAGGGCCACTCCCAGAGCAGGTGTGAGGAAGGGAGACCCAGGCTGAAACCCTCCCGCCCTGGGAGGCCTGGCACAGGAGCAGGGCAGCCAAGCCTGTGCCCGCATGGCTAGGCCCTGCTGGGGCAGGCAGGGCCAACTTGGGGGGATCTTCAGCTGCAGCCGGCCCCTTGGGCCTGCCCATGGCCGCCCTTCACCTGCCTTTGCTCCCCAGCCTCTTGCCAACAGGATTTCAGGTCTCAGCTCAGATGCCACCTCCCAGAGAGAACTGTCCCAACTTCCTTGGCCAAACTAACTACACAATCACTTTTTTCCTCACCCCACTCTTATCCTTCATAGCATTCATTAAACTCTGAATTTTGAATTTGTTTTTTTATTTTCTATCTTCTTTCATAAGAATATTGTCTCTGTGAGAGCAGGGAGCTTGTCTGTCTCACATGCTCCTTTATTTTCTGAACCAGAAAGGGAGCCTGGCATTTAGTAAGTGCTTAATAAATATGTGATGAATGAATGAATGAGTGGAAGAGGCATGATGGAATAGTAAAACATGTGAACTTGCAGTTGGGCAGACCTGGACTTAAACATACTCCTTTTTCCATGCTGTGTTACCCTGGGTGGATTGCTTTACCTCTCTGAGCTTCACTTACTCATGTATCAGACAGTGTGTAACCAAACCTAGCCTTCCTGGGAGAAGACAAGGATGACTTGAGACGTGGGATTGTCAAGTGCTTTACAAACTGTGAAGTGCTCAGGGAGGTGTTGTTCTCTGGAGCTTTTGCAGCAAGGTGCCACTCATTTTCCTAGCGCGCAGGCAGCTTTCTGGGCAGTGAAACTAATTGGATGTATCACAGCATTGCTTCGGGGAAGTGTGGAAGCTCAGAGCACTTAAAACCTAAATGGCCAGTCGAGTAGGATTTGCATTTCCACTAATGCGAGGGGAGGGCTGGAAGGGTAGCTCTGGGAGGAATGTTCTCAAGGCTGTGCACCAAGGACTCAGCTCTGAGCTGAGCGAGCTGGCAGGGGGCAAGCTGGGGGCCTGAAGCTTCAGCCGGAGCCTGTCACGGGTTTCTCTGTGTAGGACAAAGTCCCTCGTGGGCCAAATGGAAAATGATGGGGGTGCCCACTGCTTGAGACCTGAATACAGTGCCTGTAACTTGGGCACATTTAACTCTCCATTCCTGGGAGAAGGGGTTGGGGTGAGGGGTGCGTTTGAGGGGTGGACCAGACAGGGAGCGTAAGAGTCAAAGGCAGAGAGAGATAGAAACAAAGAGAGACACAGAAACAGAGGGAAAAAAGCCACAAGGAGGGGTCTGCCCGGCGGCCCCCATGAGCACACTCCCAGGACAGTCTGATGGGGCAGGGCTGTCTAGCGAGCTGCCCCCACCCCATTGATTTGGTAACTCGGCATCTTACTCGGAGGGCGTGCTTCCACAGGCGCCTCGGAGAGATTCCGGGCTGGGCCCCACACCGCCGTCCCAACGCGGGGGTCGAGATGAAGTGAGTCACCCGGCGGGTGTTCAGTCCCCCAGTGCGAGTAAGTGTTGTGTTTACACCATCTGTGGTCTATTAAGTGTACACTAGCGTTATGTCTAAAAACAACGTACACACTCTTAGTTTAAAAATACTTTATTACAAAATTTATTGTTGAAAAATGCTAACCACCATCTGAACCTGTTGGAAAAATGGTGCTGAAAGGCTTGAAACCTTTAATCTGTAAAAAATGCAATATCCGCAAAGCGCCCTAAGGCGAAGGGCAATAACACAATCTTTAACACACAGAGGTGCCCCTGTGTGTTAAAGATCCTTGCTTTTCCTGCCGCGGGGGGCCCCAGAAGTTTAGCCGATTTCTTCCGAGGCGCCCAACTGGAGAGAGGCCCCACTGAGGCCTGGCCGGAACAAAGCTGGCCTTAATCTTCAGAAGGAAAGGGGGCGCTCTGCAAGACGGTGCCCCCTGAGGGGTTCCCAAGCATTTCACACGCGTCGTGGGGCACTTTGAGAGCCTGCCCGCACATGCCCGGGACAAGCCTTGCCTTTGTGTCCCTGGGCGCCTCAGCCCCCCACTCTTCCCAGAGTCGGAATTTCCCACACTTCAATCACCTGCATTAGCATTTTCCTCTAAATCACTCAATTTTTTTCTTGGAACTTAAATTTATTCAGAAAGGAAGCTTCAGGTCACTAACGGAAATGAAATGCCAGTGTCACTTCAGTGTTACAGAGAAGGAAGCTGTAAAAAAAAACAACAAAACATTGCCATTGTAAAAATATTTATGGGGCATCTAAAAGTCTCAACAGGGTGGTTTTGCCCTCTCAGCCCCTACCTTGCCCCAGGGGCATTTGGTGACGTCTGGAGACACCCAGGTTTCAGGACTTGGGGAGCGGAGGTGGACATCCCTGGCATCCACGGGGCGGCGGCCAGGGACGCCTCTCACCGCCCTGCAACGCGCAGGGCACCCCCACAGGCGTCAGCAGTGCTCGGATTTGGAACTCCTGGCCTAAGAGAAGCTTGGGCTCCCAGAGGGGGGTGCCCCAGGCTTGGGAAGCTCTGACCTGGTGGGTTATTCCTCATCCTTTGGGCTCAGCTGAAACGCCCCACCCTTTGGGTGCCTTCCCTGACCCCCCTGCTCCTCCCATTTTCTAACTCTCTGGCCCTTGCTTCTCCTGTCTCCCCCACTGGAGCATCAGCTTCCAGCAGGCAAGGGCCACATGGGCCTCATTTGTCTCTTTCTCCAGCCGGGAGCGTGGTGCCTGGCTCTCAGCAGAGCTCAGCAGTTACATGTCGAAGGAATGGGTGAAAGTTGGGCAAAAAAGAGGTGAACGCCGCTCCTGGGTTTGCCAGCGTATGCCTGGTGCTTGACCTCTCGTCTGCACACCTCTCTCGCCTGTGCACTGGGCACACTAACAGGACTGCTGCGCACCTGAAGTCGACAGCAGGTGTCAAAGTCCCCGGCGGGGCATGGAGAGACTGGGGCTCGTTCCCTCATCCTTTGGTCTGCATCGTTATCGAGTGCCCGTGTTCTTGTTGTTCCAGGGTGATTTTTATTGTGCTCCTTTCACTCTCAGAAGTGTCCTGGCTTGAGTAATAAATGATACGGTCTCCTCACCCTCAGGCCTTTGTGTCCAATGAGGGACGTGGAGAGCTGAGCTGGTAACTGAGGCTTCAAAGAGCCGTTGGCACTGGCGTCTCCTCTGCAATCTACCCATTGCTCCCATCACTCCCCCGACCCTGCTCTCACTAGGCTCGGGGATCTCCACGCAGCAGCAGGACCTAGAGGCTGGGGGTGGGGCTGGCTGGGACCTGCTGGTAAGGCGCCACATGGCATACAGAGCCCGATGGTACCCAGGATCAGAGGTGGTCCCCACAGAGGCAGACCAAGTCCAAGGCGAGGGCAGAATGTCGAGGTGGTGTGCCAATGCTGTGAGAATTTCCGGGGTGGGGAGATGGGAGAAGGCAGAGGGGGAGAGAGGCAGGCCTACGACTTGGGGGGTGCTCACGTGTCCAGGGGGACTTCGCCCTCTGTCCTGGACCGCTGGGTGACATCGCCAGCTTGCTTTCCGCACCCCCGTCCCAACGCAAGCCAGAGCTTTCTTCTCTTTTTCCCACCATCGCCCTCTAAGTGAGAGGGCCCACCTTCATCCTGGGGGTTTGTGAGCATCCAAGGCTGTCAGAGTGGGGGTCAGTCCTGAGAAGAGTCATATGGGAGTCAAGGAACAGGACCGAAGTGGACGTCCTCTTTCCAAACACGGGCCTCACGGGCTGTGTCCATGAGCCCAGCTCCTAGGAGGACTACTGTCCACTAGATGGACAAGGAGGCTTCGTGGGGCTGACTTCACTCCCCTGTGCTCCTGGGGATGCACTAGAAGGGGCTTGTGGCAGAGGCGCGGGGCCCCTTGGAGGCTGCTCTGCTAATGTCTCCGTAGCTGGATTCATTCTGTCCTGACACCCCACACCTTCTCCTCCTCCTCCCCTTACACCCACGGCCCTATGCAGACAACTGCACCTGGTTTCCAGGTTGAGGGGGAGAGGAACCAGCTCTGCTTGATCTTACGTCCTTCCCAACCTTTTCATCTAGCACCTGTACGTAGGCTTTTGAAATCCCTAAGGACTTGGGCTCTTGTCTTCCCAGTCTTCAGTGACAGCTGTGCCCTGAGGCCGTGAAGGTCTCATATCCAGTTACCCACATGCAGGAGGGTTACAGGGAGCAGGGAACGCTGAGGGCGGGCATATCTATTAATATCGACAATTATGCCACCACCAGTTGCCCTGGGCTACCCCACCGGTCACCAGGAGCTGAGTCCTGGCCTCCTGACACATTCTAGACCCCACCTCAGGGGAAGGGTCCAAGCCCATCCACTGCCTCCAGGCTGGATGGAGGTGACTGGAATAGACGAGGCTGGTGGTGGCGGGGGTCGGGGGTGGTGGTGGATTGGGGGGGGTGAATTAACCTGCACCTGAAGTGAAAAGGTCTGCCATTAAATGCTGCCTCCGATTTGGACCACGTTGCTTTAAAAGACACACTGAGAAACCGGCGGACGCCAAACAAGAGTGATGCTAATGACTCAAGTGGTCTAAAATGAGACCTTTGCAGAAAAGAGAGTAACTGGGGCAATCTGGTGCCAGGAAGGCAGGGTTGGGGGGCAACTCGGTAATTGCTGAGCTTCCGAAATGGTCCTCTTGAGAAGATGCCAACCGCTCACCCCCTTGTCCTCAGAGGGCAGAGCAAGAAATTAGCTTAAATTGGAGCTGGAAAGATTTAGGTTATGTGTAAGGAGGGACTTTTTAAACCCTGAAATATGCTACCCAGAGAGGCTGCGGGATCTCGGGAGAGTGTCTAAAAATAGCCTGTTCTTTAAAAATAGATCTGGGCAAGCTTTAAACCTGGCATCGACTCAGCTTCTTGGGGATGGTTTTAAGTGTAGACAGACCTGGCCGTGTGGGGTCCTCCCTAGGCCGGAGGGCACAAGGGACAGCCAGCCTTTGGTCTCTGCTGGGGCAAACATTGGGGGATTTCAGATATGTGTAGAAAAGGGGTTTATTTTTCCTTCTGCCCCAGCTGCTTGGTGTCCTGAAATGCCAGCCTTTAGGATCTCAAAGTTTTCTTTTGGTGGGAGGAGATTTCAGGGCCAATGTTAACTGGGTCAGTCCCACCGGCCCCCCAGCCGTTCCCTGTTCCTAACTCAGGGCTTCCCAGTGCCCACAGGTTTGTGTCCGTCTCCCATCTATCTCAGCAGTGCTGGGCGTTCCGTGCCCCCCCCACCTGCCCACCGGCCCCCTAACCTCAGCACCCTCGGCCTGGCACCCTCCACTCTGCCCCTCTCCGCTTTCCCCCTCCTACCTTTCTCATTCTCCTGCAGCCCAAGGTCTTTCGCCCCCTCGCTTGCAATTATGCAGTTCCTGCCCGGTGAGTGCCCGCAGGGCAGAGCCCGAACTCCCTGAGGCCTCAGAACTTCTTGTGCAGCATCCTGTTTGGCCCTCCAGCCACAGCTCTCCCCACCCACGTGCTCTACCCAAGAGCCCCGCCAAACTGCTCTGGCTCAGGTCACCTTCCTGCTCCCTCTGACCCTTAGGCTCTCATTTCCGACGCTACCTCCTCTAGGCGCCTTCCCTGACCTTCCACCTACGCCTGGCCCAGAGGCCCAGCTAGGCTTCCCACAGCCCCTGGGTTTCCCTCGCTGGTTGGCTGCCTGCCACACGGAAGTCCCAGTGGGTCTGTCTCTCCCACTGCACCCTGCCCCCAGAGCACCGGGAGGCCAGGTCACTTGTTCCCAGTCGTGCCCCTCACAGGGAGAAAGGGGCCTGGTGTACGGCAGGGGCTCCCCGCATGTCAGTGCCTAGCCGAATGCCAGGACGCCCGGCGGGGGTTTGCTCCCCTTTGCCGCCACCCTGCCCCATCTCGTCGGCTCAGCTTCCTCCAGCCCCTGACCAGCACCCCCCAGCCCGTGTCTTACGTCCCTGTCATGACGTGCCCGGGACGCTGGCAAATCCAGACCGTGCCCATGCACAGAAGAATATTTGTTTAGACATGAGTGCTCTCTGAGTGTTCTGAGTAATAGCTTAGACAGCATGTTTAAAAATAAACTCTATTATAAATTAATTAATCAGCCGCCTCCCTGATATCTCAATTAAATGGAGCGTGTGTTAGCATAATACGGCCAAACCCTGCAAAAGAGAGGCAGGCCAGATGCAAGAGGAGTCCTGAATTCAGTGGTGCGCCTTTGCTCCACGTCCTACCACGGTGGCATCTTTCTTAGAAAATGTCCCCTGGGCCAGGAGCCAGCCAGCCCCTGCGCCGGGGAGGTACCAGGTTATTAGCACTCCTGTGTGACCTTCAGACTCAGGAGGCCCGGCTGGGCATTCCAGGCTGACTCCTCTCGCCACTGGAACCCCACCGCCGTGCTGCCTGGGCTCACTTTTAATCCTCGTGCACAGGGCTCCCACACGTGCAGCGCCTTCGCGGTTTGCCTGTGCGTTCCCGCTTTCCACAGAGACTTTCACACCTCCTCCCCGCTCCCCCGCCCCCACGCCCACCTCTGGCTCTCAGCAGGGGGCCAGCCTCCCTGAGGGAGCGGAGGGAAGCAGAGCTGCCCCAGTGCCCGCTCCGCAGCCCAAACTCGGCTTCCCTGCCCCTGTCAGAGCCAGCCCAGCTCTCGTCAACGCCAGCGTCTCCATCTTCCTGGAGCCTCCACGCCCTCCTGGCCTCCTTTCTCCCTGGCTCCTACACTTCCCTCTGGCCCCTCTGCTCCCTGGGCCTCTCCCCGCGTTCTCTGCCTTCCCTCTTCAGGGTCCCTCCCTGAAGCCCAGGCCCTCTCAGCGCTCACCCCTGTTTCTGCCTCTTCACCAGCAACACGCTTTGAAGCCGTCCCTTTAACAGTGGCTGTCGTACCTCCTCTTACTGTCAGCCTGCCCCAGCCAGGCACCTGTCCCCAGTGGCCTCCATGTTGCCAAATCCAACAGTCATTTCTCGGCCTTCATCTTCGACCTGATGGGCCGCTCCTTCCTCTTGACAGGCGTCCTTCGAGGCTCCTTCTGGCACACTCTTCCCCAGACGTCCTCGCAGCTGCCTCCAGCTCCCTGTTCAAGCCCCTGCTTTAGTGCCACCTCCTCAGAAAGGCCCTTTCTGACCACCCTGTCTGGAGTGGCCCCTGGAACTTTCTGGTGCTTTGCCCTATTTTATCGATCCCAGCACTTTTCCCTACCTGGAATTTTCTTGTGAGGCTAAATGCTCATTGTCTGCATCTCCCCACTGGCAGCTGAGACTCTTGAGGGCAGGGGCACCTGCCTACTATTCCAGTCTCTCCCGCCGACCGCCCTGGAGTAGTGTCTGGAGTGTGAGCGAGTGAATGACCGATCGCTCTGCCATCTGCTCACTTCCACAACTTGTCTCCAGAGTCTTCAGATCCGGCTCTGTCCTCACTCAGCCCCATATCCCAGACCCCAGACCGCAAACACCAGCCAGCCTGACAGCCCCAAGCACCTTGCAGTTAGCAGCCACCTAGTCACCGAACGAGCACACAGTGAATGCCCACGGTGTGCCAGGCCCTGGGCCCCGAGCAGGGACTCCATGGAAAGCAAAGCAGACCTGGTCCAGCAGGCCCGCACAGCAAGTCGCAGGCACACGCTCGTTCATCCACTCATTCACTCACTCATGGAACACTTACGTGCAAGTGTAAGTCACTTACTCCTCGCTCTGCAGGTCGGCCAGTCCATTGACGGTGTCCGGAGTGGGGGAATTCCGGAAAGCCGGGGAGGAGAGAGCTCAGCTGTGGCTCTCAGTGTGGGTCCACACGGGGAAGCCTCGTTCGTTTAGTCTCCCCCAATTTAGGAGGTTCCGTAGTCATCAAAAAGTCATTGTTAAAAAAATTCAGCCAAGTTGAAAACAATACCTTCTGCTGAGGGTGTGTACGGCAGGCGTCCCTGGTTGGGGGACCTCAGCCGACGGAACGGACACACTTCCAGAGATACGGGCGAGGGGCCGAGAGATTTTTGAAGCAGAATCTTAACAATGCAAGTCGTGTATCTCACCAGTTGCAGTTTTTATTTATTGAATTTTCTTAAAGCATGGCCTTTCAGATTTGGGAATAAATGGAATTCAGTTGAGAAATCAATGCTTTTCTAAACCAACAATTCAGAAAATTAATTATTCTGCCAACAGGCTGGGGCTAGCTGCGGGGTCCAGCTGAGAGTTCTCGTATGAAAATGCCGCTCTGTCCCCACTGTCCCGATGTAACAAGTGGTCGTCCTCTTGGACGTTTTCCTTCCTCGGTGGGTGCTCCCTGCAGTTGCCAGTGGCTGCACTAGCCCCAGCTCACAGAGGAGGAAACGAAAGCGCTGAGGGGCCGGAGGACTCAGGGAGCATCTGGACTGGCAGGGTGAGGAGGAGGAAACCAAAGATACTACAACGACCGAGGTTTGGAGAGCGAGGCCCAGCCTTCCGGAGGGGCTGGTGGGGCTGAGGAAAGGGGTTGGGTCCACCGCAGGGCAGAGCCCCAGGGCAGGGCAGCAACTGCAGAGGGCGTGCGCGCTGGGCGGGGGGAGGAGAGACGTGTCTTTCCAGTTAGGACTCCGCTGCAGGTTCTACCGATGGGACAGTGTAGCAGTGACACGGGACAGAGAGAGGCCCGTGGACGCAGTGACGGGTCTGGGAGGCGGACTCGCGCATGTGTGGGCTTGGAATAGGAGGAAAGTGTCACTCACAAGCAGTGGGGAAAGACGGGTTTATTCTATAAGGGTTCAAAGTAATCAGGCTCGCATTCAAGAAAATTAAGTTAGATCTTTACCTCACCCCTGTCACTGAGATAAATTCCAGAGGAATTAAACAAACATCTACACATATGTTAGAACAATACAGGAGAGTCTGCTTATGGTGTTGGTTTTCCTAAAGTAGACATAGGAAGTGCAAACCAAAACAGAAAAGACTGATAGGTTGGATTGTATCAAATATCAAAATGTATGACAAAAGAAGCTTTATTATAATTACTAAAAATTGGAAGCAACAAAGCTGCCCTTCTCTAGGTGACGGGTGAGCAACCCGAGGTTCATCCTGGCAGTAGAATGCTGCTCAGCAGTAAAAAGAAATGAGCTCTTAAGGCATAAAAACACGGAGGAAGCCTGAATGCACACTCCCAGGTGAAAGAAGCCCGTCTGAAAAGGCTACGAACTGAACGAGTCCAACTATGTGGCATCTGGAAAAGGAAAAACTGTGGAGACAGTGAAGAGATCAGTAGTGGGCAGGGGCTCCGTGGGGGGTGGGGGCTGGGTCGGCGGAGCCCAGGGGGTTGTCAGGGCAGTGAAACTGTTCAACACGTCACTATTTGTTTGTCAAAATCCATGGAATGTGCAACACAGAGTGAACCTTGGTGCGCACCGTAGATTTAGGTACTGATAATGTGCTGATACTGGCTCATCAATTGCAACAAACGTGCCACACTAACCGTGGGGCAGAGGGAGAGGGCAATGGGAACCCTCTGTGCTTTCCGCTCAGTTTTCCTGTGAACTTAAAACTGCCCTAAAAAATCAAGTCTGTTAATTTTTTAAAGGAGATGTTCTGTACATGGGGAAAGACAGCAGCAAAAACTCCTTGTGCTCCGTGCAAAAGACAGGACTGCAGAAAAGACTAACAGACTAAAAGATACAGAAAGCACTCCTACCCATTGATAATGAAAAAGACTAAAAAGATAAGGAAGTTGACAAGGGTACAGACACACATATTTATAGAAGAAAAATAGAAATGATTGATAAACATGTGAAAAATGTCCAAGCTCACTAATAATGAGGAAAATATGAAACTTAAAACCACGCTGAGGCCTCAGGTGTTCCCACGCAGTGGACAAAGTTATCGGTGTTCCGTGGCCCCAGCGGTCTGCGAGGACGAGCACGAGACCTGTGGAAGGTGCTCATTGCAGCGTTGCCTGTAGAGCAAGAAACTGAAGTAACTTCAATGCCATCGACGGATGCAGTAAATAAAACATGGAACATCATTATCAAGGATCCCATGCAAAAGTTCCATAGAATAAGGTATATTTGTTGGCAAGTTCACCAAAAATCGTGTCAAGTACCTATTGGTGTGGCTCACACCCTCGTCCCCTCCCTCCAGCAGAGCCAGAGCAGAGGGGACCAGAGAGGCTTCCGGCACACCGGCTGGGCCCCGCCCAGGACCGGGCTCGGCCGTCCTCAGAGCCCGGCAGAGAGAGCCTGGGGGTGCCCAGCCGTCACCGGGCTCCTGGGGTCGCCCTCTGCCTGGACTTCCTGAACGCAGTGCCCCCCACAGCCCTGGAAAGTAGCCCTCATCTGAGGTCCGAGAGCCATGGGAGGCATCCACGAGAGGCTGTCCCTGGCCCAGAGACACGGACAGCCACCTCTGTGTCACTTTTGAGTCCTCTGTCTCCATCAGGCCCGGGGTCGTGTGCTGGAGCCTCTGAAGCGGGCTCGGGCGGTGACCAGGGCCGTGTGCTTCCAGGCGTGGGCATGGAGATTAAAAGAGAGCGTGATGGAGGTCACGGACTGGCAGAGTGCTTGGCACACAGTAGGCACATAAGCGTTACTGGTTTCCTTCCTTCCCTTCATCACCTACTCCTTCCCTCCTCATCTATAGTATTATTCCTCCATCTTTGTTTTTTTTTAATTTTATTTATTTCCTTTCAAAGAGAGGGGAAGGGAGTGAGAAAGAGGGAGAGAAACATCAGTGTGCAAGAGAAACGTTGATCAGCTGCCCCCTGTCCTCTCACTCGCCCCCAACCAGGGACCTGGCCGGCCACCCAGGCGTGTGCCCCTGCTGGGAATCGAACTGAGGATCTTTTGGTTCACAGGCCAGCGCCCAATCCACCGAGCCACACCAGCTAGGCTATCACTCCACCTGCAAATTCAATCCATGCCAGTTAGCCATACACTGAGGTACCCTCAAGGGCTCCCGAGGCCACAGTCCCAGCAGAGAAGTGTCCCAGGCTTATAATAACCCTGGTGGCTGTTACGATGGCATGTCCAGTGGGCACCAGACGCTGAGGCTGCCATCTCATCCACGCTCCTCCTTAGCTGTCGTAACCCTCATCTCAGGGTTGGGGGGCCTGAGGCTCAGGGAGTGAAGTGTCTCCCAGGGCTCCATGGTGGAATGAGCTGGAAGAGGGTTCTCGCCCACACTCTTGGAAGCGAAGTTCTCCCAGCCAGTGGGCTGAGAGGTGTTTGACTGTGAGCCGCAGAAAAATCGTTCATATTACAATCAACATGCACACACAAAACAGTATTTACTCCTGCTGCATTCGATGGTGGTAGGTGTTTCTATTCCATTCAGTTCTTATTTTTGTAGTGCTGGTTGCAATCCATGAAGCTGCTCTCCTGATCCACTCATCTCGTCAGTTAAGATTGAAAAACACTCTGTAGGCTCCCTCTCCCAAACGACCTTCTGACATGGGCATCGGCCCGCACGGCCCACGGGGGCCCATCCAGCCCTGTGCTGGCGCCTACATGCTGCCACTGCTCCCCTGTGCTGCGGAAGTGGGGCGGAACAGCTGCAACAGGACCTAGTGGCCCACGGAGCCTACAACGGTTACTTCTCTGGTTCTTAACAGAAAAATCTATCCACCCACATACAGAGCTGACTCTGCCTCCACTGCATACATTTTTCCAGGGCTGCCCTTTGTCCTCTGGCTCAGATTCTAGCTCTTTGGCCGACTTGGAAAACAGCCTCTCTCTGGCTTCCTGTGCTCTGGTCCTGCCGACCATTCTTCCCGGGGGGTCTGTGCTCTGCCCCAGCACCGACAGGCCCGTGGGGGTGCACAGAGCCCCGCGTGCTTCCTGATGCCTTCTCTGCCCCCACAGGCCTCCTGGGAATGGTAGCCCACATGATGTACACGCAGGTGTTCCAGGTCACCGTGAGCCTCGGCCCTGAAGACTGGAGGCCCCATTCCTGGGACTACGGGTGGTCCTTCTGGTGAGTGGCTTTTGATCTTCAGACACAAGGTCCCGGAGATGGGCTGGGACTTCAGCGACTTAGCCTCCTTGGGGGCCAGAGGAAGGCAGGGGTAGCCCAGGGTGGGCAAACTATCTCGCATGGACCAAACCCAGACCACCACCTGTTTTAATCGGCCCTTAGGCTAAGAATGAATTTTACACTTTCTAATTCTAGGTTATAAATCAAAAGAAGAATATTCTGTGAAATATGAAATATGTGAAATTCAAATTCAGTGTCCATAAATAAAGTTTTATTGGGACACAGCCACACTCATTATTTATGTATCGTCTATGGCTGCTTTCACGCTACAGCGGCCAAGTTGAGCAGTGTGACAGGGGCTGAATGGCTCACAAAGCCTAAAATGTTGACTACCTGGCCCCTTACAGAGGAGGTTTGCCAACCACTGTCTTCTAGGCTGCAGTGAAGGTGGAGATGGAGCCTGGCAAGATCTGAAGGTGGGCGAGCCACGGAGGGTTCTGGGTGGTCCGATGGGTTAGGAGGACCCTGTGAGGGGCCCTGAGCATGGGGAGCAGGAGTCTCCCTCAGAGCGTGGTGTGCAAAGGGCAGACTCAGTCAGGACTCTTTTGCTTGCGAGTGATAGAATCCCAACTTAAGCAGACAAAGGTCTGTATTAGTTTACTTAACTGAAAAGTCCAGGGGGATCAGCCAGGGGGCATGGGTTGTGACAGGACAAATGCCCACCCACACTAGTCTGAGCAAACGGAAATGCACGGGTTCCTGAAAGTAGAAAGTGCAGCTGCGGTAGGGACTTCAGGGCATGTTTGATCCAGGGGTGCTGACGCCATTAGGGCTGAGTTCTCCTCGTCCGTGGTCACTGGAGCATTGCCCCCCAAATCATAACTCTACCCTGGGTCAGGCTTTCCTCCCGAGGCTGCTGCGTCTTCCCTCATATACAGGCAAAGACAGGGCTTCTCTTTCCCCGGCATTAACTGGAATCCCCAGCCTCCCTCTGAAAAGCCCGACTTTGGTCATTTTCACTCTCTTGACCGGTCACCATGACTGAGGGGGTGGCCTGAGTTTACTGGCTCGGCTTGACCAGGTGCATCTCTGGAGCCAGGAACGAATCAAAGGCTCTCGGGTGGTGGGTGGGAGATGGATGCTGGGCGAGCTGAGTCCAGGCGGCTCATTAGGAACTCAGCCTTCTCCCCCATTTTCTGTCTCCAGTGCCTTTGTGTCGGTTTCATGCACAAGTGCTTTACCCCAAGCGAGAGGAGAGACCGTCACCATTCTCAGCTCTAGGCCTCACACAGATGTAGCAACCCCAGCACAGAGATAGCATTTCTTTCCATTACTTCCAGTCAAAACCCCAGTTACGACTTTCACTGGCTTAGCTTTAGTCATGTGACCATCCTTCAACCAATGATTTGGACCCTGAGGAGACTGGCTACTCTACTTGACCTGACCCGGGTCACATGGTATTGGTCCCACCCAAGCCCTTGGACAGAGAGAGGAGGAGGGGAGGTCCCCTAGTGGAAAATTGGGGGGTTGGGTGGGAGCAGAGTGGGCTGTTATCAGAAGAAATGTGTGTCGGAAAGACAAAGACCACAGCTGCCCCTTACAGGGAATACATGTCTGCTTCTGGTGGCCGGGGCCGTTTATCCGCTCAGTCAGTTAACACAGCTGCTGAGCACTTGCTTGGGGCCAGCCCCTCTCCCAGTGTGTGTGCGGGGGGAGGGGTTACAGCAGTGTCTCGATGGTGCTGTAACTGGACTGAGGGATTGGGACCACGCTCTGTGCCGTGATGTGTGCGTGGCGGCGAAGAGTCACCATGCACAACTGTCGGAAAACAGAGAAGGGGTCGATGACTCAGCTCTGGCAGGGGGGTTTTGGGGAAGCATTTGGTCAGGACACCTGGCAGAGGAGGAAGAGGACAGTGCGCTGGAGGGAAACAGCAGAGGGAAAGACTTGGTGGTAAGAGAGCATCCTTGGGAGAAGGTGGTCTGAATGGGCCAGGAAGAGCTATGACTAAGAAAGACCCCAAAGCAGACCAGTGGGGACTCCTGCCACATTCCACCCCGCCCCCCCCACCACATATGGCTCTGCCCCCTTCACAGCATGCCCCTTAAAGGGACCCTGACCCATCAACACCATTCCTGATTCCCTTTAAGTAGAACCGTTGCAAGAAACCAGCTAAGGCTCTGACTCCCTGTTACCCATCCCTTCTTTCCCCACCAGCAGCACCTCCCGAGATCTCGACCTTGGAAGGTAGTGGCCCTGAGAGCTACAGGAGGAGATGAAGGAAGGGAACGAGCATTTTTGAGTGTTGACCGTGTGTGTTCATTTCTTACACGTATTCAGCACTGGCCTGTCCTTATCATAACTGTGCGGTGAGGTGGGCACCTCGTGGGGGGTAACTGAGGCACGGAGAGCTCACATAATGCGTCCGAGTAACCCAGTGGTGAGTGGCAGAGCTGGGAGTTGAACCAGGGCAGTCCGCCTCCAGAGCCCGAGCTTTCGGCCTCCACACTCCGCTTTGGGAGGTGACGGAAAATAGTAAGACCGGCCGTGTGTGCTTGGCACACTGTCGGACACATGCGGGTGCTCGGGGGACTCCGGCTCTTCTAACAGTGCTGCCATCAGTATGAAATGAGACACGGGCCACGACCCCGTGTTGCCTATGTGGAAACCGAGGGTCAGAAGGGTTAGGTCGCTGGCCTGAGATTCTGAACCCCTTCCTCCCACAGGCCTCTCTCCCGAAGCCCCTGATTCTCTGCCCTGGCACTCAGCGCCTAGAACCGAGCCTGCTGGTGTCCACCGCGGCAGCCTTCTCTCCCCGGAAGCCGAGTCTGCCGCCCTGCTCCCCTGCTCCCTCGGGGCTGGCTTCCCAAGGGGCGGCGAGTTCCCATTTGACTTATTTAAGACCGAGGCCCAACGTGTAGCCCCTATTAGGGCTGATCCATTCTTCTTTGTCACCGAGGCGCGCAAGATAGATCAGCCCCATTTTTCATCCCTCGCATCTGGGGCCTTGCCAGGGTTGTGCAGTGTCATCTCTCTTGTTTAATATGTGTGAGGCCATTTGTCAAAATTCTGGCCCCGGAGCCCCAGGCACCAGAGAGGAGGCCAGCTCCGAGGCAAGACAGCACCAGCCCCTGTCTCCCAGCAGGGAAGAACAGACTACGGGTGCTCAGGAGGCGGGGGCACCAGCCTCCGGGAGGGACAGCTGCTCAGGAAGGTGACCGTTCCCTGGTTGGGAGTCTGACCTAGCCCAGTGAGGTCAGTCACTCTCCTCCCTGTGCCCCAGTGGCCCCAGCTGTAATGGAGGACAGCCTGAGTTTCCACCACACGTGCGGGTGGTGATCCAGTTCTCTACTGGTATGTAACACATCACTCCAAAATTGAGTGGTGTGAAATAAAAACTTACGATTATCTCCTATGGTCCAGTGGGTTGACTGCACGCAGCTGGTGGTCCTGGCTCGGGGCCTTCCATGACGCCTCAGTTGAGTGCTGGTGTCGGCCGGGCCAGGCCGGGCGTCCAGACAGCAGCCCCTGGCGGTGCGGCTGGCGTGGGGGCTCAGCTGGGGCTCTCAGCAGGAGCGGTTTCTCCAACATGGTGCCAGGGTCCCCGTGGGAGCAAGCCTTCCCAGAGACCCATGCGGAAGCTGCAAGTCTATTTTATAATCTTGCCTCAGAGTCACAGTGTCACCTCTGCTGTCTCCTCTCGCTCAAGAGCAACTGATGGGGTGGATTCAAGGAGAAGGGGCTGCATGAAACATCAGCCCCAGCAGTGACGGCTCACGGGGGCCTTTGGAGGCCGGCTACCACAAAGACCACGTGAAGTAACACCTGTGGTGCCCAGAGCAGAGGGTCTGCTCTGCGACTGTTGCCATTCAAGGCGAGCAGCCCAGCCTCTTTGGGCCCCAGCTTCCTCATGTCTAGAGCAGGGATCACAGTAGTGCAGGGTTAGTGGGGCTATGGCAGGACTATGTGGGACCAAGCTCCAAAGTGCTTGTGCGCAGTATGTACCCGATAAGTCGCAGTGATTATAAATGGCGGCAATGGCATGGGGCTTTTGGTAATGCCACTCTTGCTTATTGAGAGACGCATGACCCAAATGTCCAAGAGGATGACACCCAGTGTCATCATCGCTCCCCACGGCCTTGCTGCTCGCGTTTGTTCCCAGGACTTTAGTGTTTTATTAGGCTCCAGCCCGGGCTGCAGTCTCCCCTCACGCCCCCACTCCCTCCTTTGGCCCCGCCCAAGCTTTGGGACCCTATCCTCACCCTGAGTCCCACGCCCTCTAGCCCTCCTTCCTGCTCCTTGTTCAGCTCTGTGTCTCAGCTCTCTCCAGGTCTGTTTGTGACGATGCCAAGGCAAGCCCCCTGGGGGGTGAGGGGTAAAACTAAGGTCTGTGCCACCTACTTTGTGCCAGGCCCAGTGGGAGGGCCTTTACGAAGTGTATAGTCCTGCCATCGACCCCCCAGGAGTCCCACTCCCCCTGGTGGGATGAGCACACAGCCTCAGAAAGGGCAAAGGCCCAGGTCACACAATGAGCCTCAGAGGCTGCAAATTGCAAGCAGCCCAAGGCTGAACCCAGTCTGCAGATGTTTTGCTTGGCCTGCCATAGTGTTATTTAAAAGTTCGCATTTGTTTTTAACACCTAAAAAGGTAGACATTTTGCATAAAGATTCAGGTCTCTACCCTGGCTGGTGTGGCTCAGTGGATTGAGTGCCAGCCTGTGAACCAAAGTGTTGCAGGTTCAATTCCCAGTCAGGGCACATGCCTGGGTTGCAGGCCAGGTCCCCAGTATGGGTCACACAAGAGGCAACCACATATTAAAGTTTCTCTCTCTCTCTCTCTCCTTCCCTTCCCCTCTCTGTAAAAATAAATACATAAAATCTTTTTTAAAAATACAGATTCAGGTCTCTGGCTTCTCTTGACCTTTAGAAGATATGTCCCTGCCTAACTGGCATTACCACCTGGCAGCAGGCAGGGACAGCCGAGTTTCGGTAGGGAGAGCTGAGTAGCAGTTGCCCATTCAGATGGGGCGTATGCTCTCCAGTTCACCCCAGTCCCCACCACTCCCTATTGCCTTATGCTTACTCATACTTTCCTCACTCAGTTACCCACCTGACCCTGCAGAAATCTGAGTCTGTGACCCCCTGCTTGGAATGTCATTGTGTCAGTTTTCCTGGTGATGACAGAGAGTGGAAAACTAGTCACTGTACTTTTGTTTTGCATGTGATCAGAATGGAGATGGATGGCAAAGGGCCCCTCTTACCACTGCACACCCAGTGAAACCCTGAGCTCCCACTCTGCACATGGAGGGTAGTGGGGCATTGTGAAGTGGTGGCATGTCAGAGCTAGAAGCCCAGAGAGCTGAAACAGTTTGGTACAAGCCGCACAGCATTGGCGTAGCGAGCTGGGCCCGGTCCCAGGACAGTGGTGCCTCTCTGTTGCTTTTGAAGCCGCATCCTTGTGGAGTGCAGCGGCTTCACTGCTCCTCTCTCCCTATCCCCCCGCCCCCCGCCACCGCCACCGCCACTTTCCAGTCTCCACAACCTTGTGAAAACAGCCGGCTGGCCCCTTCCCTCTCTGGGGACCCCAGGCTACCCTGCTCTCTCTCAGGGCTTAGCCAGCATTTCAGCATATTGATCCTTGGAGGAGGAGGGTGGTAGGAGGGTGTTTGCTGATGTGACCTTAGAAGATCATCGGCTCCCAAGAGCCACTGGAAAAGGTATACTTGCTTGTGTCACCACTAAGCAGCTGTGCGGTCAGCAGGGAGCTCTGGCTCTTTCTCATCTCCCCTGAGGCCGGTGGTTCTCGACCTCCTTTTCTCTAAGACCAGGGCAGGGAAGGAGAGACATGGCTGCCCAAGGGTGCCCTGCCGGCCAAGGGTGGATGAACTGGGTCCGAAAATCTGCTGTCATCAGCTCCTGCTCCCATCAGCCTTTGGGCACTAAGGGTGGCCTGGCCGTTTCCGGTATTCTGCCCAGTGATTCTGTGCCAGTCTGGCTCACAGGTGAACTAGGGCCGGCACCCTCAGTGATCAGTTAGTCTTCCCACTGAGCAGGCCCTGGGGTAGATTTCAGGGCAGCTTCGTGTGTCTCCGAATCTGCTCACGCAGTGCCCCTGCCCTGCCGAGAGGATAGAGAGTGGTCGACAGCCACACCCACCCTCACAATCCTGCCCTTTCCTCCCAGCAGTGTCTACTCCGCTCTTGGCTCCAAAAACCAAGCCAATCGCCCACGTCCCTCACTGCTCCAAAGTGCAAGCCACAAACCCCAGCAGGCGTTCCGGCCCCGAGGTCTGCAAACCATGCCTCGCATGGGTGCCACTTCCCCTCTCTATTGGGGCGGTGTCGGAGGAATAGTGGAAACAGGATCTCACCACTGCCCAGTGGGGATGAGGCCATATCGCTCCCTGTGGGATCCTTAGAGGCAACGGGCAGAGCAGTGGCGAGGAACTCCTGCCCCTTCCATCCAGGGCGGTATCTCCAGAGGCCCACAGGGTCCAGAGCTCCTGCCCCCGCCCAGCAGTAATCAGAAACCTGTCCACCTGGTCCATGAAAAGAACCTCAGCACCTCTGGGGCTACAACAGAAGATTTAATGGCGGAGATCCAGGAGGAGAGGAGGAAAGAGAGGACGAGAAAACATTCAAAGGGGTCATGGCTGAAAGCTTCCCAAATTTTTTGAAAGACGTAAAGCTACAGAGTTAAGAAGCAGAGTGAATCTTCAAACAGTATAAACTCTAAGAAATCCATACCAGACACATCTTGGTCAAACTTTTAAAGACGGAAGTCAAAGAAAAAGTATTGAAAGCAGCAAGAGGGAAACAATGCCTTAACTATGGGGCAACCAGTTTAAATGAAAACAGATTTTGCATCGGAAACAAGGGCGGCTGGAGGCAGGGCACAGTATTCTGTTTCTAGCAAAAATATCCTCCAAGAAAGGCAAAGGGGAGGTCTAGACATTCTCAGATGAAAGAAAACTTTAAAAAACGTGTTGCCAGCAGACTTACCCTAAAAGAAGGGTTAAAGGAAAGTCTCTACCTAGGGAAAAAAAAACAACAACACACTTTTAAAAAGAAGGAATCTTGGGATAGCAGGAAAGAAGAAAGAAAATGTTACTTTTTCCTTGTGTTTTCTAAATCATCCTTGATGCTTGAAACACAGATTGTAATGCAGTCTGGTGCAGTTAGTTCTAAATGGACATAGAGGAAGTTCCCAAGTCATGGTATCGATGGGGGAGTACAAAGGGACATAGAGGGAAAATCCATGATCATATCAATCAATGCTGAAAAAAAATTGACAAAATTCAACATCCATCCATGATTAAATAAAACTGTCTGAAAACTAAAAATAGAGGGGACCTTTTTAAATTTGATAAAGAGCGTCTCCCTAGACATGTACAACTAACATCGTACTCAATGGGTGGAAGATGGTGCCTTCTCTCTAATGCTGGGGGCGGCACCCGCTGTCCACGGAGCTGGCGTTGGAGGTTCCTGCTGGGGCCATAGGGCATGAGAAGTAAAAAAAGGCATAGAGATTAGAAAAGAAGAAGTCAACTACGCCTATTTGTAGGTGATGTGGTTGACTATGCAGAAAACTCCAGGAAACCTACACATAAAAAATATCTGGACCTCATAAATGAATTCAGTACTGTCTCAGGACACAAGATAAAAACACAGAAATCAATTTTATTTCTATAACTAGCAATGAACAGTTGGACAAAAGTGAACAAGCAATACCATTTACACTGAAAAGAGCAAAATACTTAGTCATAAATCTAACCAAACATCTTCAGGATGTGCAGGCTGAAAACCACAAAGTGCCAGTGAAAGAAATCAAAGGAGGTCTGTGTAAATGGAGAGTGTACCATGCTTACGGTGAAGATGTCGATTCTCCTCAAGTTGGTGTACAGGTTCAATGCGATTCCTATTAAATGCCAGGGTAATTTCTTACAGATATAGACAAGATTATTATAAAACTTATTAAAAGTGGCAAAGGAACTGAAATAGCTAAAAACAATTTTGAAAAAGAAGAATAAAGTGGGAGAAATCAATGTTCTTGATTTCAAGACTTACTGCGTAGCTCCAGCACTCGGACTGCGTGATGCTGGCAGAGGCTCGGTCACCCAGATCCATGGAATGGGATAAAGAGCCCAGAAATAGACCCACACAAATATGCCCAACCGGTTTTTTAAATTTATTATTATTTTTATCCTCACTTGAGGATATTTTTCATTGCCTTTAGAGAGAGAGGAAGGGGAAGAGAGAAAGAGAAACACTGACGTGAGAGAAATATTGATTGGTTGCCTTCAGTACCCACCCTGACCGGTGATCAAACCCACAGCTTAGGTATGTGCCCTGACTGGGAATTGAACCCACAACCTTTCAGTTACAGGATGACACTCGAACCAACTGAACCACACCAACCAAGGATCGACTGGTTTTTGACAAAGATGCAAATCTATTCAGTAGAGCCAGGGAAAGGATCATTTGTTGATCCTTTTCAGCAAATGGTGCTGGAGCTACTAGACATTCATAGGCCAAAAAAAAAAAAAAAAAAAAATCAATCTTGATCTGAATTTCATACCCTACATAAAATTTAACTCAAGATGAATCATGGACATTACATTTCAATCATTACATATACAATGTAAACCTCTAAAAATTTTTTAAACATTAGGAGAAAAATCTTTGGGATCTAGGCCTAAACAGAGTTCTTGGACTTGATATCAAAAGCATCATAAAAATTGATATATTGGATCTCATCAAAATTAAACACTTTTGCTCTGTGAAAGACCTTTTCAAGAGGTTGAATAGACAAGCTACACTGAAATGAAATATTTGTTAACCACATATCTGACAGAGGGCTGCTGTCTAGGGTATATAGAAACACTTGGAACTCAACAGCCAACAACAGCAGCAGCGGAGTGGTCCAACAGCGTGAGCAGACATTGGGTCCGAGACAGCACACAGCACGTAGGCCGGTGAAAGGCTGCTCAACACCGTCAGCCGTTGAGGACATGCAGTGACAGCCACAACAAGATATCACTACATGTCTCTCAGAACAGCTAAAATGAAAACATGACGACAACACCAAATGCTGGCGAGGACGTGGAGGAATGCATCCATTGCTGGTAGGAACCCAACTCAGCAATACAAAGGAGTGTGCTGTTAATGCACACAACTTGGGTAATTCTCCAGAGAATTATTTTGAGTGAAAAAGCCAATCCCAAACATGCATGCTGTGTGATTCCACTTCTAGACTATTCTTAAAATGACAAAATTACAAAAATGGTTGCCAGAGGTTGGGAGGAGAGTGGGTGTGGCTATAAAATGGCGACTGGAGGGGTCGCCATGGTGACGGAGGAAAACATTCCGTGTCTTGACTGCACCAGGGTCAGGGTCCTGGTTGTGTGCATTTGCCAGATGCCACTGTTGAGGGAACTGGGTAAAGGTACACGGGTCTCTCTATATTATTTCCTACAACATTTGCATCTATAATTATCTCGACATGAAAAGTCTGATTTAAAAATAAGTAATAACACATAAAAGAATCCCAAGGTGTGATGAGGGCTGTGGGGAAAGGCAATGGGGCGGGATGCTTCCCCTGTGGCTGGGTCATCAGAGTTGGAGTTGGACCTGGTCATAGGTAAGATCCTTGGTCGTAGAGACTAGAAATTCACTGTAGAAGTAACTTATGCAAAAAGAGAGAATTTATAGAAAGTAATTGTATAAGAACTTTGATTGCCAATGACAGAAACCCAGTTCAAACTGGCTTAAGGGGAAAAAATCCAAAAAAGGAAGTTGGGTTCTCACAATGGAAAAGCCCAGAGGAATGGCTTCAGCTCAGGGATCCAGCTCCTTTCTTTTCAGTCGGCTTCACTCTCAGCTGCCCTGGTGGTAACACAGTCCCCAGAGGCTCCTGGCTGTCACTCGGGATCAAAGCAGAGCCCTGTTTCCTGATAACTTCAGCAAAAGTCTTGGGGTTGGTTCTCATTAGCTTAGCTTTGGTGTCACGTGCCCATCCTGAACCAATCACGGTGGCCAAAGAGAAGCAACACTCTCATTGGCCAGGCCTAGGCCATGTTCTCACTCCTTAAGGCTGGGGGTGAGATCAGCCCCACACAAACCACAAGGCCCAGAGGAGGGGAGGAATGGTTCATTAAGGGAGGGGATGTGGGTCTGGCAAAACCAACCTGTACACTTGTAGAATCCCAGAAAAAAAGTCTACTTCTCCATTCTCTGTCCTCAGGTTCTCGGTTCCATCACTCTAGCTCAGACAGACATCCCAGACTGAACTGGAATCTTGAACTTCATTGCTCAGAAGAGGGATAATCCGATTAAACTAGCTTTGGTCAGACATTCAGCCCTTATCCAATCATCTGTGAACAGCGGGTGGAGTCACCTACTGGACCCTTTGGTGGACGGGGCAGTTCTTAGAGGGGCCAGGCTGACGCCCCACAGCTGTCTGTTGCAGATAGCGCTTCCGGAAGATCTAGGTGAATTAGCTCCTTATCATGAAAGAACAGGGAACTCTTTTAACGGGTTGGGCAGTAAGTAATGGATGATGATTGGGGGTCCCCGGGAGGAAGGCTGCGTCCCCAGACTTCCCATGCTTTCCTCTGGGGTCGCTGAGGCTGACAAAGTGGGGCCGGGGTGGGGAGTGCTCTGCACTTGCTCCCCGCTCCCCGGAGTGCAGGGGCAGCGATGCTGAGATACCCTATGGGTTGGTGGAGGGGGAGGCTGGGGGCTCAGGGGCGGTGCAGTTTGGCAACGACAAAACAGCTCTTCATTTGGAGGAAACCAGTCGTTAAGGCAGAGACTGGGGAACGGCAAACCCAGAAACCAGACCAGGTGTGAGTAGAGCAAGGCAGGTACAGCACCCCTGGTCGTAAATGTTACCCCACAGTCTTGCTCAGAAGAATTAGGCGGGAGGCCCTTTCTAGAGTGGGCACCGGCCAGCTGAGGCTCCAGCCCCGTACCACACTTCCCTTCCTCCCTGAGGTGGGCAGGACAGGTTCTCCCGGCCGCTCAGCTCAGCACGCACTCCAGGTGAGCGCAGCCAGCAGTCCCCAGCGGGGCGTGGAGGACGTGTGGAGCCACGAAGGTCATTATAATTTAATCTCTCGGAGGGAGAGCTTGGAAACCGAGTCAGATAGAAGCCAGTAGTAAAAATGTTGATGATTGTGGTGATGGTAATGATAGCAAACCTTTCTGGAATGCCGCCTAGGTACCAGGCTCCCTTCGCCTCCTTTAACCCCGGAAACAGCCCTGTGAGGTGGAGCTAGTGTTGCGCCCATTAGAGTGGGTGTGAGGAATACGAGGCAGAGAGGTTAGGCATCTTGTCCAAGGTCACACATGAACAAAGGTAACTTAACGCCCACAGAAAATCGGCTTTCAGGGTTCTGGTTCCCATCTATTCTCATCATCAGCTTCCACTAATCTCCTCACATTCCCTTACTCCAGCATCCCAAATCCCCTATGGTTTGTGGGATGTTCCCTACACCTCATGCCTCCATGCCTTTGCACACGCTCTGCCCTCTTCCTGGGATGCCCTTCCCGCTGGCCAACCCTCCCTCATCCTCCCAGACCCAGCAAGCACAGTCGTAGGGCGGTAGCCCTCGCTGTTGTCAGCCCCCTTAGGCGGAATGAGCTGCTCTCTTTCTGCCTCCTGGTAATAAACTCCACCATATCCGCATCACCATGTACAGACGATGCTGTCTCCCACACTGGACCATGAGGGGTGCAGGGACCAAGTCTTGTTCTTCTATACAATGGCACCTGCTTAGGTCTGGCCCAGAAGAGGCAGCCATGTAGGGTGCATGGATGTGTGGTGGGTGGGGCTTCCTGTCCCTGCCCCCCTCACTGGCACCTCTCTCCTCATCTTTCCACAGCCTGGCATGGGGCTCCTTTACCTGCTGCATGGCAGCCTCTGTCACCACGCTCAACTCCTACACCAAGACGGTCATTGAGTTCCGGCACAAGCGCAAGGTCTTTGAGCAGGGCTACCGCGAGGAGCCAACCTTCATAGACCCTGAGGCCATCAAGTACTTCCGGGAGAGGTCGGTGCACATGGGGTCACCTCTGGCTGCCAACAGAAGTGTTCTGGGGCAGGGGGATGTGGGGTGGAAGGGGCAGGTTGGGTGAGGCAGGGTTTGGACCCCACTATGTTGGAATATCTGGGACATTTTAATGTTTTATGGGGCTTGTGACTGCCTTAGGTAATCGGAGCCTGAGAAATCAGGAAGGGAATCGAGGTGGAGTGTCTGCTGCTTGACCCCTGTTTCCTTAGAACCAAGACAGAGACGTACAAAGGCTGAACCAAGGTTTCCATCTTGGGCTCTGTCACAGCACTGAGTGATGAGAAGACCAGGCTGAGGGGCTGGTGATGGCTGCTAGAGGAGGGCTCCTTCCTCGAGGTCAGGGGCCAAATCTGATCTCCTGAGTCTCGGGGTCCAGCTGGGAACAGAAGAGGTGACAATAAACAGTGGATGGGTGGCTGGACCGCTGGGTGTGCGAAAGGACGGAAGCGTGCGTGCATGGACGCCTGAGCGGATGGATGACCGGTGGGCGGGAGGGCAGAGAGGCAGGTGGTTAGCATGTTTCCCAGGACCACCTCTCAAATAAACTACCAAATTCTGATCGCACAGTTGGCTTCTAGGGGAGTAACTGGATGTGCAGTAATGTCCTTCAGTGGCAGAAAAGTGAAAGGTCCTCAGGACTGAATCTGAGGCGGAAGAGGGGGAGGAGGCTGGGCAGTGTTGAGGAGTTGGACTCTCTGTGGGGTATGTGCCAGGGTTTCAGTCCCAGGAGTCATGTGGGGGGGGGGACTCAGGGGCCCCTCTCTGGTGCTGTTGTCTCTCCTCTGCCACGTGGGCCTCCTTTCTGTTTCTTAAACACTGCAAGCTCAGACCCACCTCAGGCCCTTTGCACCTGCTGTGCCCCTGCTGAAACACTCACGTGGCTGGCTCACTCAGGTCTCTCTGCTCAGTGAGGGCTGCCTTCATCAGTTGGTCTAAACTTGCACACCCCCAAACACCCTGTCCTAGTCACTCTTTCACCCATTGCTGTTTTTTTCATAGCACCTATATAATCTAACATCATTCTATATATTTAACTGTTTGATAGTTCATAGACTGTGAGCTCCATGATAGAAAGAAGGGCTTTGCTGTATTGTCACTGTATTCTAAGCACCTAGAACTGGGCCAGGTTCCTAATAGATGCTCACTGAATTTTCTGTGTGTGTGATCAGCTGAATTCTTCTCTTTGGAGACCTCAGCCCTGACTACCTTATGTCCTTTCAGCTCAATCCCCACCATCATCGGGCATCCCCGATTCAGCATCCCCACACTCCCACACCAAAGTTCCAGGTCAGGTTCAGGCTCAGGCCAGTCAGCTGTGGCCAGGGCGGTCAGGCTAACCTGGCATATGGGCCTGCCTCGCCCATAGCTGTGGCCACAGCATGTTCAGTAGGAAGGAGGCGATGACTGGCATAGCATGGGACCCGTGGCAGGCACTCAGGAGATGTTTATGGAAGCCATATAAACAGCCTGATGTCTAAAACCGTCCCATTAACACCGCACCAGTTATCCCCTTGGCTGTGGGAGAGTGCGGGACATCCGTGGGCAACCTTGTTTTGCTGAGGCAGAAAACAAGACGGCGTCGTACCTGGAAGCTGCTGCTTGCTGGTGCCCTAGTTGGAACAGTCCCCGTGATGCGGGAGAAGGTGCCGCCCAGCACGCAGTCCCAGATATCAGTTTGCACGTTCACAACTTGAACCCTGTGCAGAGGTTCCTCAAATTATTTCCCTTCTTCTCTGAGGAGAGCATTTCAGCTTAACTGGGCTGCTCTAATCTTTTCTTTCCCTTTTCCTCTGTTGTGTGTGTGTGTGTGCCTTCCCTACAAAGCGCTCAGAGCACACAGACAGATCTCTGCACACATTTGCAGGTGGCCCAGAAGCAGGGATGGGATCCCGCAGGGCCAGCACCCCCCAACCACAGCCAGGGACACGAGGAGGAGACCCACGGTCCCACCTGCCCGTTTTCGCTGCCCGTGGGGGACCGGGGTGCTGTAGAAGAGCAGGGGTGTGGAGGCCCCCCACCTCAGTGAGTTTTCCAGTTCTGTGGCTTTGCTGCTGTGTGACTTGGGGCAGACACGAAGCCCCTTGGGGCCAGTTTCCTCTGACGCGGTGGGACAGCCAGAGCTCTTGGCTGCTGGGAAGGCTCAAACATGATAAGGCAGGTGATGCGCTGGGTGGCGCCGGGCACATGGAGAGGGTTTTGTGTGTGTGTGAATTCCTGTCCCTTCTGCTACCGATGCGAAGTGTAAAGCTCCAGAATGGTTAGCCCAGGACGAGGCGGAAACTGCGTTTTAGGCATTAGGGTTTTAAAAGTCACATTAACGACCACAGCTGACACTTCTGCGGTGCTCGCCCTGTGCTGGGCACTCGTCTAAATGCTTTGGATGTTAATTCTACAGCACCACTGTGAGGCAGCAGGTATTACTGTAGCCCATTTTATAGTTACAAACTCAAGGCACAGAAAGGTGAAGGAACTTGCCCAAGGTCACACAGCCGGTAAGTGCAAGAGCTTGGATTTGAACCAGGTCAGTCACCGTGATGTGTGGCTGCCCAGGACTGATCGACAGTCTCTGCCCCGAGCTAAGGGGGTCCTCGGAGGCTCTCAGCACGAAGGCAAGTGAGGTACTGCTGCCCCACCCCACCCGGGTCCTGTTTGAGTTTTCTGTGCAGTAGCGAGCCCACTGAGGGTCTGAGGAGCAGGTGGGCAGATTCTGAGAGGTTTCCAGGGGCTCTGGGAGGTGGAGCTGTGTGGAATAAAGGTACGTGTGTGCACGTGCGTGGGGCTAGTGTGCACACACTTGGGGTTGGGGTGAAGGGAGCCTACACCTCCTGATGAGCCACCTCGCTTGCTAGAAGAAACTTCTGGAATTAAACCCTGTGTGTTGTCCCCAAGGAGAGCATCTTGATGGGGCCTCAGAAGGGGAGGGCCGGGACGGGCGGACTGGGAGGGGGAGAGTGGGAGATGCTGTATGAAAGGTAAGGATTCGCAGGTTGGGGCTTTCATGAAGGCTTAAAACAGACCTGGTTTAACGACGAGGGGAAGAAAACGAGGCCTGCTGGGCTGGACTCCCGGGGTGGGGAGGACTGAGCCCTACTGAACACACATCCCGCCTCCCAAGGGGCTGCAGGGAGTGGGGGTGGGGAGCGAAAGGCCGGGCAAGAGGGCAGCTCCTGCTCCCTCGGGCCACTCCGGTCACTTCAATTGCTGTGCAGCATGTACTTCTCTTAACTCCCTCGTTAATTCATTTGCCTCCTTGTTTGCATCTCCCTCCTCCCATGTGCAAACCTTGAGAGCTTGCCCTTCGTGGTTTCCACTCAGTCCCTGGTCCCTGGAACCCCAGGGCTCCATAAGTTATTCATGGTAATGGTGTTACTAGTGACACTGCAGAGCTGCGCAGTGCCTTCTGTGGCCAGCACTGCTCGGGCCTTCCCCGTCTGCACCCACGCGTGCCGGAGACGTGAGGGCATAGAGCAGGGCTGGAACTGCCGTGGTTCGCTGGCTGTGAGTGCCCCGTCCCCTCTCCAGGCCCCAGTTTTCCTGGCTGGAAAATCGCCCTAAGTTATAAAGGCTGGTGTTTTTTCTCAAAGCTTTGTTGTAAGGATTACATGAGACGATACAATTCATTTTCGTGCACAAAGCCTGCGTCCTCCCTCCCTCCCCTGATCCCAGCCAGAAACCACCCTCTGTGCAGGGCGGGGTGCGCTGCCCACCCGACAAAAGGGCACACAGTGCGTGTGCGCACAGGGCCGTCGGAGACTCCTACCTGGAGGTGTGCTTTGTCTGTGCCCCATGGTGCTTTTAAAATGCTTTTTTTTTTAAAAATTTTATTATACTTTATTGATTATGCTATTACAGTTGTCCTGATTTTTCCCCCTTTGCCCCTCTCTACCCAGCAGACCCTATTCCCTCAGGCCATCCCCACACCATTGTCCCTGTCTGTGGTTCATGCCTATAAGTCCTTTGGCTGCTCCATTTCCTATACTGTGCTTTACATCCCCATGGCTATTTGGTGGTTACCTAGTTTTACTTCTTAATCCCCTCACCTCTTCACCCATTCCCCCACACCCCTCCCATCTGGCAACCATCAAAATGCTCTCCGTATCTGTGATTCTTTCTCTGTCCTTCTTGTTTGCTTAGTTTGTGTTTTAGATTTAATTGTTGATAGATATGTATTTTTTTGCCATTTTATTGTTCATAGTCTTGATCTTCTTTTTCTTAAATAAGTCTCTTTAACATTTCACATAATAATGGTTTGGTGACGATGAACTCCTTTAGTTTTACCTTGTCTGAGAATCTCTTTACTGTATTTAGAATGCCCCTTGATTGTAAATGAAAGCTTTGCTGGGCAGAGCAATCTTGGCTGTAGGTCCCTGCTTTTCATGACTTTGAATATTTCTTGCCAACCCCTCTAAGACTGCAAAGTTTCTTTTGAGAAATCAGCTGATAGTCTCACGGGAACTCTCCTGTAGGTAACTAACTGCTTTTCTCTTGCTGCTTTTAAGATTCTCTCTTTATCTTTAACCTTTGGCATTTTAATTATGATGTGTCTTAGAGCGGGCCTCTTTGCATTCATCTGATTTGGGACTCTCTGTGCTTCTTGGACTTGCATGTCTATTTCCTTCACCAAATTAAGGAAGTTTCCTTTCATTATTTTTTTCAAATAAAGTTCTAATTTCTTGTTCTTTCTTTTCTCCTTCTGGTACCTCTATAATATGAATGTTGGACCTCTTGAAGTTGTCCCAGAGGCTGCTTATATTTCCTCATTTTTTGGATTCTTTTTTCTTCTTGTTGCTCTGATTGGTTGTTTTTGGTTCCTTATGTTGCAAATCATTGATTTGATTCTTGGCTTCACCCACTCTACTGTTTCCCTGTAAATTATTCTTTATTTCAATTAGTGTATCCTTCATTTCTGACTGGGTCTTTTTTATGCTGCTGAGGTCCTCACTAAGTTCCCTAAGCATCCTTATAACCAGTGTTTTGAACTCTGCATCTAGTAGATTGCTTATCTCCATTTCATTTAGCTCTTTTTCTGGAGTTTTGATCTGTTCTTTCATTTGGGCCATGCTTCTTTGTCTCCTCATTCTGGCAGCCTCTCTGTGTTTCTGTGTATTAGGTAGAGCTGCTATGACTTCCTGTCTTGGCAGTGTGGCCTAATGCAGTACGTGTCCTGTAGGGTCCAGTGGCACAGCCTCCCCTATCGCCCAAGCTGGGACTCAAGGTGCACCCTTCCTTCGTGTGGGCTGAGTATACCCTCCTCTTGTAGTTCGACTTAGTTGCTGTTGGCAGATCAATGGTAGGGATTTACCCAGGCCAGTCAGCTGCAAGGACTGGCTGTGACCACTGATCGCCAACCTCTGCCCTCCATGGAAGGTCAGTTGTGCAGGGGCAGGGTGGTGGTGCTCCAACATGGTCAGCAGCTGTTCACTGGCTACATTGACTCCTGGGTTTCCCAGGTGGTGCAGGCCAAGGTCAACCTCCACCTATGTTTTGCCCTGAGGCCACCCTGTCTAAATTATAAAGCAATCTGAGATGACTGCTACTTGTGCTGGGTTTGGAGAGTCCCAGGCAAAGCCAAACCATGAATCTAAGCTGGCTGCTGCTAGTGCTGGGCCTGGAGTTCACTGAAGCCAGCTGGTGCTCCTTTGATAGGCTTTAGGAGCCAAGAACAGCCATTCATATGGAAAAGCAGCTTGGGTGGGCCCATAATTTGGGTGCACCAAAGTCTCTGGGGATCTCCAAAGTGGGTCAAACAGTATTAGCCGGGTTGGTAGAGTCTCAGATGTGGTCCCAGCTTACCAGCTCTGTGGAGGGAGGGTTTAGCAAAGGGACAATGGCCTCTGGTCACCTTGATGCCAGACACTTCAGTTTCTTCCTCTAAGCCACTGATGCCTTTCAAACTGCTATCCCAGTGCTGGAGCTGAGAATGAGTAAGTCTGAGTAGGTGAGTCTGTGTGTGAGTTCTTTAAGAGGAACTGCTTGGGGCTCCAGAAGTTTCTTCCATCCACTCAATCCCCACTAGTTTTTGCAGTCATAAGTTATGGGGACTTATCTTCCTGGCACCGGAACCCTGGGCTCCAGGGCCTGGTATTGGGCTGAGACTCCTCGCTCCCAAGATATCTCTCCCGAATGTATATCCACCACACATGGGTGTGGGACCAGCCCGTTCTGCATCTGCGCCCCTCCTACCAGTCTGGGTGGATGTGGTTTCCTTAATTCCGTGGTTGTCAGACTCCCATTCAACTTGATTTCTGGTGGTTCTGAGTGATGGTCATTCTATATTTTAGTTGCAATTTTGATGTGGTTGTGCAAAGAGGTGTGCCATGTCTTCCAACACCACCATCTTAACTGGAAGTCCTTAAAAATCTTAAATTTTGTCTGAGTTTTAAAAATCAGGAGATTTCGTGTTAAAAAAAATGAAGGTGTTTGGTTGGTGATGAGAAAGCAGTGGTCGGTCCAGCCACACCGGGCCCCAGTCCCTGCACCGCGACTAGAGGCTGAGAGGGGGCACCTGCCTCCCTCAGAGACTCACGGGTTTGGGGTGGGGTGGGGGCTGGCTCTGGGGTTGGTGAGTGTAGCAAAGGGCCCTGTGTTTGTGATGCGTCTACTGGAGGGGACTCTGGGGAGAGGGCTGAGGCCCACCCCGGGGTTAGAGCATAGAAAAGCCTTCGTAGATGAGACCCTTGAGCCCAGTTTTTAAAGACATGCGCAGTGCTCACCAGCCAGGTGGGAAATGTGTGTGAGAAGGCGTTCTCAGGCACAGGCAACCGCGTGAGCAAAGGCCCCGAGGGGGAGCAGACAAGGAAAACCACTGAGGAAAACCGAAGCGGTTTGGTGTGATTTGAGGCTGGAGGAGCGCTGGGAGCTGGGCCTGGGCCTCTCATCTCGCTCATCTGCCCAGTGCGTTCGGGTGGGGGCTGCCAGCAGCTGGGATATGAGAAGGTGGAGTAGGTCCCCGCTCCAGCTCCCATCCTGGGCGCCAGCCCTCACCAGCTGAGGCTGGTGCAGAAAGGGCACAGAGGCCCCAGTCCTCACCAGCTCTGCTCCCCTGTGCGTTGTAAGGAAACTTTCAGAAGGGGGAGGGCTAGTCTCCACTTCCTCTGCCACTCACGGCAGGGCCCTGTGCAGTCCGCCCGCCACCCCCATGCCCCTGAGAGAGCTCCCAGCAGCCCGACTCCCCACACGCACCCTCCTCCCTGCGCCCCGCCTCGGGGCTGGCCAGGGCAAGATCCCAGGGTCAGTTCTGGGCCCTCTTCTCTCCTCGTTTGACATGAGTCTTGGTGGCCGCAGCTGTGCCAGGATTCCCACATTCTTTTTTTTTTTTTTCTTCTTTTTTTTTTTTTAGATTTTATTTATTTATCTTTAGAGAGGAAGGGAAGGAGAGAGGGAGAGAAACATCAATGTGCGGTTGCCTCTTGTATGTCCCCTGCCGGGAACTGGCCTGGCAACCCAGGTATGTGCCCTGACTGGGAATCGAACCGCGATCCTTCGGTTCGCAGGCCCGTGCTCAATCCACTGAGCTACACCAGCCAGGGCTTAGGATTCCCACATTCTTACTCCGCTCCAGACGACTGACTCAAAATGCAGCTGCCTCTCTTGCGTTTCCACTTTGTATTCTCAAAGGCGACAAGAAACAGCATGGCCAGGACCCCGTCATGACAGCATCCCCAGACCGAGTCCTATTTCTGTGTCTCTCTCCATGGTGGTCCTGCTCGCGCCAGCCAGCCATCCGCAGGTCCTCACGCTGCCATGTCCAGCTCACCCCAAACCCAGTGCGTTTCCATAGTTCACTTCTCTCCGTCTCCACCCGATTTATCCTGCTGGACATCCAATGCGATCAGCCCCACATCCGACTTGGCCCCGATCACCTGTCCTCCCCCAGCAGACAGAATGCTATAGCTTCACTCTGCTAATGTGATCAGGCACCTATGCCCCATCTTTCTGCTGACATCAATGCAGTGACTTCCCACAGCTCCAGGACAAAGGTCCGGCTCCTTGTCATCACTTTTGCGGCGCTGCCACTGCCTAGCCACACGGTGGACCCTGGTTCCTGCTGCGCACCACGCCCCTCTGCGCCTCTGCAGCCCCCCAGACAGGCCATGCTCCTGCCTCCGAGTTGCTTCTGGCCTGCCAGCTCTCTGCCTGGAGTGCCCCCCCCACTCCCTGCCTGGATGTCCCTTCAGGTCCGACTTCAAACAGGGAGTCCAAGTTTGGATTCTGGGCCATCTCTCTGGTCAGTCCATCAGGCCAAGGTGACCTTTACGGCCTGGTGGCTGCCAGCGGCCGGGCTGGCACAGCCTTTTCCCCAGCCACGTGAGCACAGCCACTTGTGCTGTGGCGTGCGCATCTCTGCCACTTGGCTCACCATCGGCTCTCCTTGTAGCCACAACTGGGCTGTGGAAGGAGCTTTAGAAAGAAACCAGGACTGGAGGTTTCCACGTTGTGCTGGGGCCCTTGGGACCCCCCTGGAGGCTGTTAAGGGAGGGGGTGGGGCTTGGGGTGGGGCTCCACTAATGCTAGTGAATGTTTTTCTAAGTAATAATCTCGAACCCGTGCGGTTCCGAAAATAATCTCAAGGTGATAATATCTAGATATTTCTTTTTAAAACCCAGTATGGAGAAACGGGAGACAAAACTGTCAACTACACAAAGATTGGCGGGGGGCGGGGGGGTGGTGTTCACACTGCGGATAGCCTTATCTTCTCTGCATTTCCCAAAAGTTTATATTATGATGGTATTGCTCATAAAATGGGAAAAGGAAGAAAGAACCTTTTTAAAAATCCACTTATTTTCCCCCCATCTTCTGATGGCACGTGTGAGGTGTGGAGCCTTAGTTTCCTGCCTGTGGCCATCTGTTCGCCGACATTCCCTCTAACCCCACCTCCACGCTTTTGGAAATGGATCGTTGCAAAACCCCCGAGTCCTTTGTGCCCTGCAGCTGCGCCCGAGGCACTCCACCCGAGACCCATCGGATAGCAGCTCTCTCGCACTCTCACTGCCTGAACATTGCTTCCCGGCAATGTCCGTGCCTCAGCACTCCTTACTGGGGTCTGTGGAAACTGCTGCCTCCCCCCGAGGAGCGCGGGGCCCGGAAATCAGGGCTGGCGCATGCAGACGTAGGGCCTTGCCCAGCTCCCACGGTCACCCCGTTAGTTGTGAAGGGAGAGCAAAGAACACTGAACAGTCCTCGGAGTGGGGACTGGGCAAAGGGATGGGGAGGACGTGGGGAAGGACAGCCACTCCCCGTCTCCCCTGAACATCAGCCAGCTGAGGGGGCCTGGCAGGCGGGAGGGCGTTGGCTGGGAGGGCTCCAGGTGGCCTGGTGCCTGCCATCACTACTGCTGGCTCCTCGGTGATGCCCATCTGTGGCCGGGACTGCGTGGAGCACGCTGCAGGCCGGGGTCCACTGGGCGGCAGCCTCGAGCCAGGGGAGGACAACTGGGCCTAAGCCTAGCGAGGCCCCACAGGCCCAAAGCCAGGCTCCAGGGCCTGGCTCCTCAAATGTGGTCGGGGGCCCAACTGCATGGGCCTCACCTGGGAGCCTCTTACAAATGCAGGATCTCAGGCCCCACCCACCCCAGACCCGCCCACTTGGAACCCGTGCTTAACAAGCTGCTCGGATGGCCTGTGGGCACCACCGAGTTTGTGAACCTTCGGGCTGGAGGGCAGAGCAGGTGCAGCCATGCCAGGCCCCAGGAAGTGGACGTGGCGGCGGAGGCTGGTGGGTACAGGAGGGCGCTGCAGACCAGGGCCGTTTGCGGTGTGGCCCCCAGACCAGTGCCCATTTGCGAACATCCACGGTGACATAAGGACAGAAATGGAGATGAGTGCTGGGAGACTCTCACAGCAAGTTAGCATTGCCGGGACACCCAAGCTTGCTTTTTATGTGTTATCTTTTTAAATTTCATTTTCTAGTAACTCATTTTTATTGTATTTTATTTAAAAACTGGTCCAAGGTAGATTGGAAGTGAAGGAGGAGGACCTAGTCCCTTGTCACAGAATCAGAGGAGGATGGCATGTGGACGGTCAGCTCACACCAGGAACGGGCCGGAGACTGGGGGCACAGCGGCCGGCCTGGGGCCAGTGAGAGGGCCAGCGAGAGGGCCAGCTTGGAGGAAGACACAGACGGGGCCCCGGGGCTGCAGAGCGTGCCGGCAGAGATGGGACCTGGCGGGACCCTTGCTGGGCCCCGGCTGCAGTGGCCAATCCAGCCCTGGAATTAGTGGGGCAGGTCCTGGGGAGATGAGTCATTGGTTCCGGCCAGCCCTGGAGTCCTTGAAGCCCTCGGAGCCCCGGCTTTCGTCACTCGCCCGCATCCTTTTCTTCTCTCAGAAAGAGCAAATACCCAGCCTCTGTCCAATTCCAGATGTTGTGGGTCACCGGGGCAACGCTGGGTGGCAGCGCAGTCCTGCCCCCCACAGCCGCTGGCACATCTGCTGGCCCCCTTCCCTCTAGGACCTCGCTGCGCAGACAGACCCAGGGCCCCTGACTGAGCTGCCCTGCCAGCAGGGGGTCTGCGGGACCCAGGGACTGATAAACCCGAGTCCAAGTCACGGCCCTGCCACCAGCCAGCTGCAAGTCAGCAGCTGCACAGCAGCCGTGCCCGGAGCAGCCGCCCCGCGGAAGGCCAGACTCCGCACTCAGGGCTCTTCCCCCCCGCAGGACCGCCGGTTGTGCACCCTGCCAGCGCACCAGTAAACTCTGCAGTGACAGCTGCTCTCAGCTTCTGTTTCAGGTCTGCGATGTGGGGACGATAGGGATGTAGACGGCGGTGACGGCGGTGACTCTGGTCGGAGCACAGGCTGGGTGGGCGTGAACAGACCCATAATGACGAGGATGTAAACAGTTTACCAGTTTATTTGTCTCTCACTTGGAAGCGTGAGACGGTACCTGGAAAGTGCCACCTCTCCCTGGGGCTCATGCAGCTCCCTGGTCCCCACTGCGTCATCTCACCTGAGCTCCTGCTCTGACTCTCTTGGTCCCCGCAGCGAGAGACCGCCTCTCTGGGGCAGAGGGCTGTGCTGTGGCCCCTGGGCTCCCTCTGCCTGGAATCCAGGAGTGTTTGATACTTCCAAGCCTTTTCTGTTTCTTCCAAAGCATCCTTTTCCCTTAGGCAACAAGTGGGTCAAGTCTAAATGCTGAATATAGAACGGAGCATGCGGGGCTTGGGGGCAGCATTGGCTAATATGTTAGAATAATCTCCGTCCTCATCAGGAACTAGGAGGTGGAGTCACAGAGGGTCAGACCATGAAGACCCAGAGATGAGGGAGGTGGCGATAACTGTTGTGATGACGCCGAAGATGGTGGCAAGTGCCAAGCAGGGCTCTAAGAGCTATAAACAGAGGCACTAAAGTGTTTTGTAACTCACTTAGTCTTAAAACCACCCTGAGAGACAGGCACATTATTGTGCCCATTTGTCAGATGAGAAAATCAAGGCTCGAGATGATGGGGATGTGCCCAGACTCGAAAGAATAGCTTACAGAGGAGACGCCCGCACTCCAGACAGGCGGCGACCCAGCAGGTCAGGCGCTCAGGGTCCCATCCACTGCCCCTTCTGGGCACTGTTTGCCCCAAGCACTCCATTCTAGGCACTTATTTAAATGTGCGGCTAATTTCCCACATCATTATGTTAAAGGAAAAAAGAAGGCCTATCTTCAGAAAGCACATAACATGCTCTGTAGGAAATTACAGTTCAAATCAAAGGCAATTAATTGTCACCTGGTGACACTTGAAGTTGTTCCTTTTCTTTCTACACAAGGCTCAGCAGCCTGGTGACCCCCAGCGACCTCCCTGGAGGGCCGTCAGCCCTTGCCATGGCTGCTGGCACATTCGCCACTCACTGGATGGCTGCCGACCCTGCTTTCACTGGCAAATCTGGTGGTGAGGGCCGTGCCTGCGCAAGGAGTCTGCTCTTTCCAGAATGGCAGCACGGGCCGCAGAAGGCAGGCAGGCCCTCTGCAGGAGTGCACACGCGTCACCTGGCTTTCGGGCTGCTCCGGCTCCCCTCCTCCATGGAGCCCCTGCTGGTCCTGACGGTCACCAGTGGCTCCCAGCCCTGGCCGCACATCCCATCACTGGGCAATGGAAGACTCCCCCAGGGGCCTTCAGTGGGTCTCCGAGTTGAGAACCGCCAGCTGGACCAGAGGTTAACCCACCATCTCCCACAAGTCGATCCAGCCTCCACCTGCTGTAAGGGGACCACACCCATTTATTTGCATATTGCCTGCGGCTGCTTGGAACTTTGAGGGCGTTGACTAGCTGTGACAGAGACCATACAGTCCACAAAGCCTCACATACTTGTCATCTGCACCTTTGTAGAAAAAGTTTGCTGGATCAGATAGTTAGTCCACCTTTATTCAACCTTCTGAGTAACCTCCAGCCTTACTTAACCTGAGCAGCAGGCATGGGCTTCTCAAGGATGGAGAACTTTCTGAGTTGTGGTCCCTGTAGCCCCCAAGGGCAGCACAAGGCCTGGCCCAGAGCAGACGCCCACTCACTGGCGGGAGACCCTTGATATGTTAACTGCTGAACCAAGCAAGGTTTGGGTGACCAGGAAGAGGAGCGGCCGTGCCAGGCAGGGCTGGTTCTTGCCTTAAACATCAACTCCTTGGCTCACCGGCCCCTCTCCCCAGGCTGAGGCTCTCAGCAGAGGCCCAGGAGGTGCCCTGCATGAGACCTAGAGGAAGCCGGGAGCCTGGGACAACCAGGGAATGGGTTCAGGGTACGGCTGTGGAGTGCAGGTGGACGTGGTATCGGCGGACTCTGTGGCGCTGGACGTGACATGACCTGGCAGGTGGCACTCGGGGCTGAGGATGGGCTCTGTCTCCTGGCCCAGCTGTTTGAATCCAGCTGCGGCTCGGTGACTGGCGACACCCCAGCCTTGGGGACCCCTGTAGACGGGGGCTCCATGCCTTGCTAGACCTGCACACAGCGTCACTTAGAACAGTGAAAAAACTGGCAAAACACCTAAACGTCTATTGACAGGGTATTGAATATTGGTTATTTTCTTCACAATCCACTATCAGGAAAAAAGGTGAGTGAGATTTGTGTGTACTGGTATAGAAAATTGTGGAATTTATGGATAACTTTAAAAAGCCAGGTTACAAGAACAGTGTGCTTAATTTGAGGCTATTTGTACAAGTACTAATTCTGAAAACATGGACACAGAACTACTCACAGTGGTCATACTGCTCCACAGAGGTGTAATTACAGGGGGACTTTTGCTCTCTTTATGGGGTTGGATTTTTTTTTTTTAACAAACCCGTGCTATCAGGAAAATAGCAAAGATGTTTCCACTAAGAGACACCAAAGGAGACGTCTTCCCTCACACGGAACCTTCGCACGGCGTCAACACGCAGGCCGTCGTCCTGCCAGCGGGGGCCGCCCGGGCCACGGAGGCATCTGTAAACAAGACTGGCGTCCCGGGTTTGCTCCCTGGGAAGCGCAGGCCTGGTCCCTTGGTGAGGACAGCACGGGCAATCCTCCGGTGGCCTTTGGTCAACGCCTGTCATTTTCTAACTCAAGTGCAAGCTTGTCTTTGTACTAGACGGGGAGCTCTCTGAGAGCAGAGACCGTGAAGAGGACACTTCTGTCCACACAGAGTAGGACCTCAGGAAACTCCTGTTGAGTGAATGAATGAGCAATTGAGGCAACCAGCATTCATGAGTACCTCCCCCTCCTACTAAGGCCATTTCTGCCGTTGCTCGCTCGTCACTCACCACCTCCCCGGGTCTCCCCAGCCTCTCGGAACAAGTGGTGTTGGGAAGACCCAGACAACGGGGTGGGCGTTCGCTTGGAGACATGCGAGCAGAGAGGGCGGCAGTGGAGCAGGGTGGGGGGAAGGGGAGACCATGCTGAGGGCACTGGAGAGTCCTGGGGAAGCACCGAAGGTGAGACGTGAGGAGGGAGGTCTCGGGCCACTGCAAGGCGAGCGGAAGGCGGAGAGGAAGGGGGAAGATGCCAGGGCGTGGCCACGGAGGCGGAGTTGGGAGTGCTCGGTGCTCTCAGGAGATACGACGATGGTCACCACAGTTCCCACCGCAGGGGGCACACTGTGTTTCTCTCAGGGCGGTGCACGTCGGCCTTGGCCACGGAGGGTGAGCACAAGGTGACCGTGTGGCCCTGCCCACTCGGGCCTGTCATTGGTGGGGTGGGCTTGAGGGTCTCGGTCTGGGGCCACGTCCAAGAGTCTGCAGCACCTCCCCTGGACCCTGTCAGCCTGTGCTTGGGGCTTGTCAGCCCTGGCCACACCAGAAGAGGCAGCCCCTCTGGGACTGCGGTGATCTGGAGATGCCAGAGGAGAAGGAAGCCATATGGGAAAAACTCTCACAGTTGTTGCTAGGAAATAGCACTTTGCTGGAAGGCAGAAGCCCAGGGCTCCATTTGTATGTAGAACTGGCTTTAGGAAGTGTTTTAATTAGTTAAGCAAACTGCCACAGCTAATGAAAGTCCATTGCTCCAAATCAGAAAACAGAGGTAAGTTGCAAAATAGGCTCCAGATCTAACCCCTATCTTCTCATCGTTCTGGGTTAGTCACTAAGCGGCTTCTGGCATACACTCAGCCAAATAGCTTTCTGTGCATGCCAGCCCATCATTGTTTAAACAAATCACACTGTACACATTCTTTTGTAACTTGCCATTTGCACATAATGGAACATCTTTTTCCCACAGCAGGTGGGTTTGCATCCGGGTTCTGCCTCCAATGTATTAGCTACGCAGCACCTTACTGGTCACGTCACCTCCCAATGCCTCCATTTCTTCATCCACAAAGTGGAAATAATGGCGTCCAGCAGTGAGGGCCTCATGGGCAGCGGGGCAAAGCTGCTTTGCAGACCGTTCTCTGGGGGAGGGTCCACACCTCCTTGTCCTGGGCCTCTGCCAGCTCAGCCTGCTCTCTCTTACACAGACTTTGGGTTCTTTTCTTTCCAGAATCGAGAAGGGGGACGGGAATGAGGAGGAGGACCTTCGCTTAGACTGCCGCCACGAGAGACACGCAGCCCGTAAGTGGCCTCGCCGACAGGAGCCTGTGCACAGACCCCGGGCCGTGTGCAGAGGAACAGCCCGGCGATGAGCAGGCGAACCTCCCCGCCCCGAACCCCTGCTTTCTCTCACAAACACACTCTACAGATGGGGAAACTGAGGCTGGTGTCTTAGTGTAGCAAGCTCTCTGCATGCGGCAGCCTGCAGAGGGGGTGTGTCACTAAACAAGCAGGAGGAGACTGGAGTGCTTAAAGGCGGGCAGGCGACCTGAGGCTCAAGGCGAGGCCCGGGCCAGCCGTGGGCCTAAAGGGGGACCCGCAGCTGTGTCCCGCTAACCGAGCCAGGGAGGCGACAGCGGGCAAGATTTGTCTGAGCCAGGGATGCTCCTGGCACTGACTTCGTGGTCCTCACTGTGGGGGACGCCCGTTAGCAAACAACTCTCTGGGCCAGAAGGCAGGGGGAGGTAAAAGGAGAGAAGGGCCTTGCTTCAGACAGAAAAAGAAAGGCAACGTGAGATTAAAGTTAACATGACAGAGTCTCAGCTGAGCCTGCTGGATGGCCACCACGTGCTCCCTGCCCGCCCCACCCGACCCCTACGAGGGGCTTTTCCTGCCTGCTCTCATATTCTTGCTGACCCCCACCCCCACAGAAATTACAACCCACCCTTTGCAGGTGAGGAAATTCAGGCTCAGAGAGGCAGAGGAACTTGCCTAAGGTCGCACAGTTCAGTGAGTCAGAGGCAGAGCAGAGGCCGCACCTCTCAGCTCTTTAGGAAGCTCTAGGGCCTCCCTGCAGCCCGCGTCCGCATCTCTGTGCCGGGGGCTCCCCTGCCTACGCCACAGAAGGCGGCTAAGCTCCCTCGACCTCCAGAACAGATCGCCCTGAGGGCCCTGCAGGGTTAGCAGCTCGCCTGGGTTGGCGCCTTCTCCCCTGTGCCACTTTCCTTCTCTCCGCCCAGAGTCCCTGCCTCTCCTTAAGCTCTTACCCACTCTTGAATTCCTACCTCAGAGTCTGCTTCTGGTGAGACCCAAGCTGAGACAGTGAACATTTAACCCAGTCTGCCTGACTCCAAATCCTGTGAACCTAGAAACTGAGTGAGAAATGGCTGTACCTGGAGGGAGGAAGACGGAGGGGCGAGGAGCGTGGGAGGAGGCGTGGCTGGAGGAGAGGAGCAGTCAGGTTTTCTCTCCTGTAGGAGGCACCTGACAGGAAGGGGATCTGCCTGACAAGCAAGAGGTGGCACTTCAGTAGACACTGGGCTCACACACCATGGTTTCATGACTGGTGTCTGTGCTAGGGTGGAGGGCTTCCTGGAGGAAGGGGTCAAGAACCAGGGTATGGAGGCAGCTGGGGAGCACCCACCTCAGGGACAACAGAGGGGAATGGAAATCCACTGGGGGGCTCAGGAAGCATATAGTAGGGACAAAGGCTGAGAGCCCCTGGCACACTGGGGGTGCCACCGGCTCCCCCACTTGGGCAAAGCCTCCTCCGGCCCCCTGCAGAGCAGGCCATACACCCTGGGTGGAAAGAGGCTGCTGCTTGTCTGGGGGCAGCTGGGAAGCTGGAGGAGGAAAAGCCAAATCCTTGAAGCCTCAGGATGAAAGACAGGAAAGCCATTCTGGCCCTAACTGTAAGCCCTGGAATTAAGAATGAGGAGACGCAGGGTCGGGGGGCTGTGGAAGTCCTCCACCCCTAGCCTAGGCCCCGCAGCCCAGTTCCCACAGCCCCACCCCAACCTGGTACCCACTTCATCTCCTGAACATGAAACAGGCATCTGCTGTGTTTGCCAGGTCAACAGCCGGTGCAAACTTCCTTCTTGTACCCTTCGACAAATACCCATTGAGTGTCCACTCCATGCTGGACGTACTGCTGTGAGCAAGAGCAGAGCAGGCCCTCGGCCTCGTGGGGCTGGAGGTCTAGGGGGAGAGAGAACCAAGCAAGGCATGAACCCAGGAACAAACAAGACCCTCTTGGGTGCTAAGGAGGAAATGCGTGATGATAAAGAGGAAAGGGGAGGCTCCTTTAGGGCCACCTCTCTGAGGGGTGGGACCTAGGTGATGAGAGGAGTCAGTCCAGCAAACAGCCTTCCAGGCGGAGGGGCCTGCAGGGGCAAAGTCTGGAAGCAGGAGCAGCGGGACTGGAAGCCAGCATGGGGGTGGGGGCGCAGGGAGCAGGAGCAGCTACGGAAGAGGAGGCTGGGCATCGGGGAGCTCGGGGCATTTTGAGCAGGGAAGAGACTTTCCGGGTTATTTGTCTGTATTCGTGTCTACACTGATGTCTGTATGCCTGTGTCTGTACTCTGTGTTTCTCGAACTCACAGTTGTGCACCTACTTTTGCCCACCCCTTCATAGTCACTGACACATTTACCCACCTCCATGTCTACATCCGTCCCTCCCTCCATCTGCAACGTGGGGAGGCCTGGGGAGTCAGACAAGGCCGGCAGAGCAGCTTGAACAGTGCTGCCGTCATTCCAGGAGGGCGATGGTGGCTGGAGAGAAAACAGAGACGACAGTGGGTGGACTCCAGAACGCTCTGCCAGAAGGATTGTCAGCGTCTTGGTCTGGGTTGCCCCAGAAGCAGGTCCTGAGATAAGGGTTTGGCCACAAGTAGCTTATTTGGGTGACCTCAGAAAACCCAAGTAGGAGCAGGCCTGGGGGACTAAGCCCGGAAAGGCAGGTGGTGGCGAAAGGCACATTGTCCGGCTGGTTAGCACCAGTCCCTAGAGGTACTCAGGCAGTTAGTGCCAAGCGCGCATGACTGAGTCACCCCCGACATGGCAGGGCTGTGCCCGGTCAGAGTGTGAGGCTGCTGTGTGGGACGGGTGCGTGGATTTCTTGGGGCAGGTGGGGAAGCCCAGGCGTAGTTGGAGGTCAGCAGCAGGTTGCCTCGGGTGCTGTGGGGTTTGTGGGGCATGATGGCACTTTGCGTGAGTCTGAGGGATGGCAGGGAACAGAGAGGGTTGAAACTGAGGGGCTGCCGAGATCCTTCATGGAGAGTGGGTGGGGTGCGGACTAGCAGGACGGCTGACTTTCCCAGTGGGCAGAAGTGGCACTGGGGGCTCAGTTAAAAGAATGAGGGAGAAAGAGACCCCATCTGCTGTCAGACCTGAGGGAGGAGCCGCCCAAAAGTGGGCTGCAATGCCTGCATGAGAGGTCTGGTCACGTTAATTATCCCAAGGTGGCTGTGCCTGTGGCTGGTGAGTCATTCATTCATTCACTCATTCACCAGCCTTTACTAAAGATGCTTCCCTGGGCAGGGCCCCATGCTGGAGCATTGAAAGAAATAGGCAGGACCCAGGCCGGGCAGCTGTCCAGCCACCGCTATTTGGTATGGCCAGAGCTACACAGGGGTCCGTGGAGGCACCTCATAGGCTCCAGGTGAGGGTGGGATGCAGGAGAAGGAGGTGTGGGGACAGGGTACGTAGCCAGGGTGATCTAACTTGCTGGTAGAATTCTATACCTGTACTGGTGACACCTGGCCTTGATGATGATAATAACCACCGAGAAGAATTAAGTCCCACCAGATCTGATGATAATATCAGATGATAACACTCAGCCTTGTGTGTGTTCTGAGGACTTCACATTTATCCATTCCTTTCATCCTGAATACAGCCCCATTTTACAGACAGGGAAAGTGAGGCCCAGGGAAGTAAGTCACAGCTGTGCCAGGAATTGACAGGGCTGGGGTTTGCACCCGGCCTGTCTGGCTCCAGAGTCCAAACCTGGGAACAGCCCACCTGCTGGGCCTGGGCAGCTGCGAGGACACAGGGCCCAGCCCCCACGGCCTTGGCCCTCACAGAGCTCCCAGGCTGGGTGAGCATCCTGATCGGACTGTCCAGGGAGACGACGCCATCTCCAGAATGCAGTCTCTTAGCTGCGAGTGGGTTTTTGGCCAAGAAAATATTTTGGAAATGCCTGGACCAGTTTTGCGATATGTCTGCACCAAGCAGCTGCTCCGTTTTGTGGTGGGCTGGCTTTCGGGCACAAGGGACTGGGGAGGAGGAACGCCAGGGAGCCTGTGTTATTAAACACTTTCCCTGTGCAGGTCTCTGCTGAGCACTTCCCAGCCGTCTCCTGGGATGGCTGCCGCAGCCCTGGGAAGAAAGGCAGACTATTCTTGTGCAAATGGAAAATCCAAGGAGCCGAAGGGCAGCCTGGCTTTGCTGCGAACTTCTGTGCCCCGGAGCTGGGACTCCCCTGGCCTGCAGATCTATCTTTCCCCTTACCCCTGGCACGAGGCTGTTCCTGCGCTGGTCCTGAGCCCTGGGCCTCCTCTCCTCTCACTCTCCACCCGCTCCTGCTGCTCCAGCCACATTGTGTATGTTTCCTTCTTGAACATATAAAACATTGCCTCCACAGGGCCTTTGCACTTGCGGTTTTCTCTGCTTGGAATGCTCTCGCTCTAAAGCTCCCTCTAGTGGCTGGCTTTGCCTCGTCTTTGTCTCAGCCAACAGGCTGCTTCCTCAGAGAAGCTTCCCCAGCTGCCCTCATGCCGCCTTCCTTTCTGTTTGCTATAGTGTCTGTCCCGCCCTGAAGCTGCCTTTTCTATTTACATACTCGGTTTTTGTTTTGCTGTCTCTCCCCACCAGGCCCCATGAGAACAGACACCCTGTCTCGCTGTGTTCTCATCTGTATCCTGACAGCCTAGAGCAACACATGGCACATAGTAGGTGTTCAATCGCTGGCTCCAAACCTCCAATTTTCTCCACTCTTTCCCACCTGAGCAGCCACTTTTACATAAACAGTGACACGAACTTTCAGTTATCTTAACTGCTCCAAATTTGCTGTTTTTTTCTTGTGCTACTGTGATATGGATTCTGCCATAATTTTTTTTTTCTTCCGGAGGAAAGAGTTTGCTTTTGAAAACTGCTCTGGAGCCCTGCAGTGCCACCAGCTAGCTCAGAAGCACATCACATGTGACATTTAAGGAGAGGATGCTGCCTTATAGTCCAGGTGTCTGCATCTCCCTTTCAGGGGCAACTGGGGTTTGCAGCTGATTGCAGTTGTCAAGTTCAATGCCCAAGACAAGCTTTTGATTTCGCCAGGTGTGTCTGTAAGGCTGCACTGGGTGAGAGGCTGTCACTCACTGGGTACAGAGGTGGCTTCTGGGAGCTCTGTCTAGACGAATCTCTGCCACCGCTGCCCTCAAAATAGCAGAGGGGATTGCAAGGAAGAGTTTTCTGGACCCAGAGCAACTTGGCATTTTTATTAGATCAAAATCAAATCCAATATAGTCCTGCTCGAATCTGCTCCTTTATTAAAATGGAAACAGACAATATTTCTGAAATAATTACCAATGCTAACTTGGGCACACAGGCGGGCTTGCAGCCTGGAGTTACCTGGCACTGCGGTGGAGAGACCCAAGCCAATACCAACTCAGGATCACCTTGGGGGCTCCTTAAAATGCAGACTCAGGAGGGCTGGGCAGGGCCTGGGACTCTGCATTTCTGACAAGTCCCCAGTGCGGCTGTGTCTGCTGCTCCACAGACCGCGTTCTGAGCGGTGTTCAGCCTGGGCTGACACCGGCCCCTCCGAGGCTGCTGTTAGCCGCGAGTCTGCATTTGTCCCTTTCCTGGGCTGTTCAACAGCTTCTAGTTGGAAATGGCTGCTGCTTAAGCCAATTCCCCACCGGTCCATCCCCCTTAGACACAAACTTGACCATGTCTTCCTCACCCCTGCCAGCTGCGCCACCTCCCGCGGCGGTGCCCCTCATGGGTGCAGACGCCCGGCCAGCCCCTCTCACCCTTCCCTGAAGAGGCCATCGCTCCCCAGCCCATCCTGGCCTTACTTTTCTTTCAGGCCCTCGTCACTCTGAGCCCATCTTTGCTGACTCTCTCCCCACTAAAATGGAAACATCATGGGAACAGGGACCTCTTTGCCACATTCATTGGCAGTGCCAGGGCCTGGCACTGGGGACCAGCAGCTTTCTGGTGACTGACTCGGCTCACTTAGTCCTCATCCAGTACTCGCTCTGAGGAGCATTCTCACGTTACAAGGGCGATCCTTGGGTGTCCGAAACACAGCCGTCTGTCCCGGGCCACGAGTCAGGGTGACTCCGAACTGAAGCCGTGCCATTGTTCTCCTGACGCCCACTTCTGCCCGAGGCAGCACCCCTCCAGTCACTCCCAACCCCAGGACACACTTGGGGGCTGTGGCTAAAACACAGATTTCCCTGGAGATGTCAGTGGTTTGGTTCGGGACAGGCTAGGAGCCTGTGTACAGGATGAACCTGTACCCCGAGGGAACCTGCGGAGCCTTCACGCCTGCGCCCCTCCGCTCCCCCGCACCTTCCCCTTCACCAGCCCACCCCGTGAGTCCTGCTTCCCAGACCTTCTCGCTTTCCCCCATCTGCCAATGTTGCCAGGTTTTTCACACCTCCTGAAAACCTCATTTACCTGCCAAGCACCTATTTCACACCCTGTTCCTTCTGCCTGAAGTGACCTGCTTCCTTCCTCCGTTTGGCAAAAACGAAACGAAACAAAACAAAACAAAAAAACAGACCCCACCAGTGGAACCGTGAGCTTGGCCAGTGCTTTTGAAGTCCAGCTGAAATGTGTGGGAATGGCACCAGTGCCCCCCGACCCTGGCAGAGGTGGTCCCATTCATCTCTGCATTTTCCCGGCCAGGCACTCCATCGAAGGCAGGATGTCATGGCCCGGCTCTGGAGTGGGGCTGCCAGGGTTTAAAATCTAGCAGTGAGACCTTTGACGAATGACTTAACTTACTTGGGCTTCAGTTTTCTCACCCATAAAATGGGCCTAGTAAAGACAACCGACTCATATTCATTAGGATTCAGCGAGCCAATGACATGAGTCTACTGAAACGCAGCAAGAGCTAAAGGCCCGTTTGCTCCTATCACCTCCTCGATGTGCGTCTGTCTGCCTCCCTCGACTGCGAACACCTGGAGAGCAGGTCTGTCTCACTCATGTCGGCACGCCCAGCACCCAACGCGGAGGCCGACGTACAGTGGGGCTCAACGAATGTTAAATAAGGAGATGAAAGAATCACTGGCTCTAGGAAGAAGTAGGGGGCTAACCGGGCTCAGCCTGACTTTAAGTGTGAAAAGAAACAAAGAGAACCTTTTAACCCAGAAACATGGGGTCCTGGAAGATGGACTCCAGTGAAGAGAAGGGTGGGGGACCCCACACAATCTCCTAAGACAAGCTGTCCTTAAGGGAGACCAGAAAACCCGACCTTTCCCCCCATGTCGGTCCCACACAAACCTAACCTTCTTCCCAAGTCCCCCACAATCCGTTCACCCCACAGGTCCGCACAGTCCGTGCTGCTCCCGGGGCTGCGCTCGGTGCCTGGGACGCAGCGGTGAGGGAAGGCGGAGCCGGCCGGTGTCCTGGTGCTACACACAGCCTGGAATGGGAACTGGGAGGAGAAAGGCAAATGGTCTTCCCAGACGTGATGGAGTCTCTGAGCCCCCTCGGGGTACAGACTTACAGAGCAGGGTCAACTTGGAGAGGCGGTCAGGGGCGCCCCTTGCCAAGGCTGTGACATTTTAGGCAGTGGAGGAAGGGTGATGGTGTCACTAGCTGAACGGTCTCCAAAACTAGACATCTCGGTGCTCGCCTTGATTCATTTCTCCACCACTCCCCACACTCCATCTCTTTTGAGAAGCCAGGGTTCAAGGTTAAGCAGCCAACCCCAGGCTCTGGATGGGCGAAAGTCCTGGAGAGGTTTCCAGCACCTCGGACAGCGTGTTGTCTCCGGAAGGCGCTCCCTTGTTAAGGGACCTGGCTCCTCCGTGCCAGGCCAGGCGGGGCTGCCATGGGGTCAGTACCAGCTCCAGCACCAGCCTCCTACCCGCCCTCGTTAATTTCCCTGCCAGCCTCAGAGCACCTTGGGCAAGTGACCTCCCCTGTAAGAGCCCCTGTTTCCCCATCCGCACGTTGCGGAGGCGTTGGCATTCTTGGTCTTGAAGGGTCCGCCCAACACAACGAGGCCACCTCAGATGTGATTCCACTGAATGCTGCAGAGCTGAGAGATGGTCCTCCAGACCTGGGTGCCTTGGGGAGAGCTCGGTACAGTGAGTTTTCCACTGAAGGACTGGAAAATTAAGACTGGAAGGGACCAATGTTAAATATATTCATGTTTTGATATTTAGATTTTAAAAAGGGAAGAGAAATGACATCTGAGAACATCCTATGTGCCAAATGCTCTGCTAAGCCTGGAAAATTTCAAGGGAATTTAAAACACTATCTGCTACCATCTCTCTGAGGGGGACCTTGGACAAATCTCTTCCCACTGATGGGCCTTGGCTTTCCCATCTTTGAAGAGAGATGGTTGAACCCATCACCTCCTAGTTCTGGTGTTTTATTTTCTCATTTATCTGAAGTTGTATAATGAAAGGTTTCTATGCAGGGATCCTACTGACTCCTTTTTAATTCACATCCATTTGCTGTCTCAGAGAGGTGAAGTTACTTGTCAAAAGTCCCACAACTTTAAAAAAAAAAAATCACAAAGCTTGTAAGTGGCAGAGCCTGGATTTGAACCTTTGACCACCAGACTCCAAGTATGGTTGCTCCTCCCCTACTTCTCCCAAAGGAGGAGAGCTGAGCAAAGAGCCTGTCAATAGTGTACAGAATCTCAGTTTATGAAGGGCAAGTGAAACCCATCCCTCCAGCTCAGAAACCAGCCCATCCTCCTCCAGCGTGTTCCTGCATTTGTTATGAAGCCAGCGCAGGACCTGCTCTGTGCCTGGCCAGATGCTAGGGGCCAAGGGCTCCAGGAAGAAGCTGACTTGCTCTCTGCCTGCACTGAAACCCCAGGTTAGCTGGGGAGACACCTGCCATGCAAAGTGTCAAGCACAGAGAGAGAGGGATGTGCCGCGTGTTGTGGGACAGAGAAGAGGGAGCATCTCAAAGACTCGTGGGAGAATCAACAGCCAGAGACCAGCAGGAAAGGTCACCCTGGCCAAGAGTCCAAAATGCAAAGCCATGGAACAGACTCATGGAACAAAGACCCGGGCAGGGGAGCAGCCAGAGGTCAGAAGTGGCCTCCCACAGGCCAAGTCCAGCCTGAGAGAGTCTCCTTCGTCCACAGATGATTTAGATTTTTAACAAATTTTGTTGTTAGTTAAAAGCCAGGAGATTCTGTTCTGAAGTTCCAGTTCAGTTTATCGGAATGCTTTGGGAGATCCGAGCCCATAGTCCTCGTAGCAACCACTGTGCAGAGCTGAGCAAGGGCTGCCCTGGCCGGTGCCCCCACTGCCTGGCCCGGCAGGCGTTCTGAGGTAGGATTCCTCATTCAACAGTGTGAGGTCTGTTGGTTGGTTGGTTGGTTGGTTTTGTTGTTTTCTAATTTTGTTTTGTAACAGTAAAGGGATCTAGGAGGAGGGAAATGAGTGGGGAGTCCTGGTGGACTGGTGGGGTGCTTCTCAGCACACTGAGGACAGACCCCCCATTCCATCCAATTGGCCTGGGGCCCCATGCCCCTCCAGGGAGGCGGGAGAGGGGAGGAGGGCTCCAGTCCTTAGCAACTTGGCTTCTGGATCCAGGGGACAAGGAGTCTGAATTTTTTTTCCTTAAAAATACATGATCACTTTTCTCCATTCCAATGAACTCTCCAAGGTTCTGCCTCTTAGCAAAGGTAAGAATGACTACAATCACTTTTAAATACTCATTTCGAAAAATAATAAAACCTTCCTTTGCACCAAATATTTGCTTCTCAATTAAACAAAATCTCAAGCTCTTATACCTTGACAGCAAACACTTCCAAGGAATGCAACTGTTTCGGTGACTGGAGCCAAAACAAACGTTTTTCCTGAGGCCAAACAGTTCCAGAATGTTTGCCAACTGTTTCTTACCCCTTTAAAAAATATAGTAAAATTAGCAAAGCACCAACCAACATTAAAGAATATTAAAAACAGAAAAAAAGCCAGAGGCGGGGAAATACATGCACCCATCATTGGCATAAACATCTTTGGTTTTGCCTGTTGCTTTCAGCCTTTGTTATTAGGAAGAATTTTCCAACACTCAGAGCTGCTTTGGGGGTGGAGGAAGAGTAATGAGCAGTCTGTCCTTGGAGGTGTGCAAGCAGAAACTTGGCTTCAGCAGGAATTTCCCTCTTATGGGGCTTGCTATAAAGAGTCTGTCTGACCCTAAAGGGTGACAAGACTATCGGAGCATTCTTTGGAGCTCAGGGTAGGAAAAAATACATGGAACAAATTTCTTTTAACGTGGAAGTTTGGAATCAGGAGGAAATTGATTTGATCCGTTTCCACTATAGCTGTGAATGCTAAGGTGGTCATTTATCTTTGCTGAGTCTCAGTTCCCTCATTTGTGAAATGGTGGTGGCTGCCTCCCAGGCTTTAAAAAAAAAAAAATTGTTATGCTATTACAGTTGTCTCAATTTTTTCCCCTTTGTCCTCCTCCACCCAGCATGCCCCCACCCCCGACTCCCACCGTCAACCCCTACACAGTCGTCCATGTCCGTGGGTCATTCATCCATGTTGTTTGACTAGTCCCTTCCCCTTCTTTCCAACATTCCCTCTGCGTCCCCTCTGGCCTCTGTCGGTCTGTTCCTTGTTTCCATGTCTCTGGTTCTGTTTTGCTCATTAGTTTATTTTGTTCATTAGATTCCTCTTATAAGTGAGACCACATGGTATTTGTCTTTCACCACCTGGCTCACTTCACTTAGCATAATATTCTCCAGTTCCATCCATGCTGTCACAAAAGGTAAGAGCTCCTTCTTTCTTTCTGCTGCATAGAATTCCATTGTGTAAACGTACCTCAATTTTTTGATCCATTCATTTACCAATGGGCACTTAGGTTGCCTCCAGCTAAATGGCTATTGTAAATTGTGCTGCTATGAGCATTGGGGTGCATAGGTTCTTTTGAATTGGTGTTTTGGGATTCTTAGGGTATAACCCCAGCAGTGGAATTGCTGGGTCAAAGGCAGTTCTGTCTTTATTTTTTTGAGGAAATTCCACACTGTTTTCCACAGTGGCTGCACCAGTCTGCATTCCCACCAACAGTGCAGTAAGGTTCCCTTTTCTCCACAACCTGGCCAGCACTTGTTGTTTGTTGATTTATTAATGATAACCATTCTGAATGATGTGAAATGGTATCTTATGGTTTTAATTCTCATCTCTCTGATGGCTAGTGATGTTAAGCATCTTTTCATATGTCTATAAGCCCTCTGTATGTCTTCCTTAAAAAAAATATCTGTTCAGGTCCTTTTTCCATTTTTTTAAATTTTAAACATTTTATTTATTTAGTTTTAGAGAGGGGGAGGGAAAAAGAGAGGGAGAGAAACATCGATGTGTGGTTGCCTCTCATGTGCCCCTACTGGGGACCTGGCCTGCAACCCAGGCATGTGCCCTGACTGGGGATCAAACCGTTGACCCTTTGGTTCGCAGGCTGGTGCTCAGTCCACTAAGCCACACCAGTCAGCTTTTTCCACTTTTTAATTGGATTGTTTATCTTCCTGGAGTGGATTCATGTGAATTCTTGATATATTTTGGAGATTAAACCCTTGTCCAATGTATCATTGGCAAATATGTTCTCCTATACGGTCAGTTCCCTTTTCATTTTGATGATGGTTTCTTTAACCGTACAGAAGCTTTTTAATTTGATGTATTCCCATTTGTTCATGTTTTCCTTTATTTCCCTTGCCCTAGGAGGTATATCAGCAAAAATATTGCTCCATGGGATATCTGAAATTTTACTGCCTGTGTTTTCCATGAGGACTTTTATGATATCACAACTTATATTTAAGTCTTTTATCCACCTTGAATTTATTTTTGTGTATGGAGTAAGTTGGTGGTCAAGTTTCTTTTCTTTTTTTTTTCTTTCTTTCTTTCTTTCTTTTTTTTTTTTTTTTGCATGTATCTGCCCAATTCTACCAACACCATTTGTTGGAGAGGCTATTTTTACTCCATTTTATGTTTTTGCCCCCTTTGTCAAATATTAATTGAGCATAGAGACATGGGTTTATTTCTGGGCTCTCTGTTCTGTTCCATTGATCTATGTGTCTGTTCTTATGCCAGTACCAGACTGTTTTGATTACAGTGGACTTGTAGTATAATTTGATATCAGATATTGTGACCCCTCCAACTTTTTTATTCTTTCTCAGGATTGCTGAGGTTGTTTAGGGTCTTTTTTGGTTCCGTACAAAATTTTTGGAGCATTTGTTCTAGATCAGTGAAATATGACATTGGTATTTTAATAGGGAGTACATTGAACATACAGATTGCTATGGGTAGTATGGACATTTTAGTGATGTTATTTCATCCAAACCATGAACATGGTATACGCTCCCACTTACTTGTGTCTTCCTCAATTTATTTGTTCAGTTCTATTGTTTGCCAAGTGTAGGTCTTTTACTTCCTTGGTTGAATTTATTCCTAGGTGCTTTATTTTTCTTATTTCTATAGTAAATGGGATTTCCCCCCAATTTCTGTTTCTGATCGTTCATTGTTGGTGTACAAAAATGTCATTGATTTCTGAATGTTGACTTTGAATCTCCCTACTTTGCCCCATTCACTTATTAGGTCAAGTAGTTTTTTGATGGAGGCTATGGGGTTTTCTATGTCCACTATCATGTTGTCTGCAAACAATGACAGTTTTACATCTTCCTTTTACTTCTTTTTCTTATCTGATTGCTGTGGCTTGAACTTCCAGTACTATATTGAATAGAAGTGGTGAAAGTGGACATCCTTGTTTTATTCCTGATCTTAGAGGGAAAGATTTTAGTTTTTGCCCATTGAGTATGATGTTGGCTGTAGGTCTCTCATATATGGCCTTTATTATGTTGAGGAATGCTCCCTCTATTCCCACTTCGCTGAGTGTTTTTATCATAAATCAGTGTTTTTTCAGCATCTATTGATATGATCATGTGATTTTTGTTCTTCATTTTGTTTATGTGATGTATTATGTTTACTAATTTGTGAATATTGTACCATCCTTGCATCCCTGGGAAGCATCCCACTTGATCATGGTGTATGATCTTTTTAATGTATTGCTGGACCTGGATTACCAATATTTTCTTTTCTTTTCTTTTTTCTTTTCTTTTTTTTTTTTTTTTTAGGATTTTAGCATCTCTGTTCATCAGGCATATTGGCCTATAACTTTCTTTCTTTGTTGTGTCTTTACATGGTTTTGAATTAGGGTAATATTGGCCTCATAAAAAGAGTTTGGGATTCTTCCCTCTTCTTGAATTCTTTGGAATAGTTTGAGAAGAATAGGAGTTAATTCTTCGTTGAACGTTTGGTAAAATTTGTCTGCCTCTAAGACTTGAGACTGGGATCTAGGTGGGTGTAGTGACCGTAAGTGCTGGTCACTGTCAGGAGCCCGAGGCCCCTTGCCCTCCAGCGCAGCCCCCCCTTTGCTTCCTCACTCCAGCTCCGCCTCCATCCGTCCCCTGTGAAGCATCCTCCCTGGGTTGAGCCGTAGCGCTGCTGGGCCTCCAGTCTAATGGAGATGAAGTCACTCAGGGCGGGTGTTCCAAGATGAAGGGAACCCCTGAGGACTGGGAGGAGGATATTGTGGGCTTCCTGTGGGAGGGGAGACTTGAGCTGTTCCTTGAGGGTTTGATTTGCAGTAGGTACAAGGACACTTTAGGCCCTTGGGTCACAATGTGGAGATGGAAATGCTTCTGGCATGTTAGGATGCCAAGGAGGCACTTGCATGAAGGTAAGGAGCAAGCTCCTGAGAATCAAGGAAAACAGGAGTGAGCATGTTGGATCAAGACGAGCCTGTCTGCCCTCCTGCTTGCCTGACTGCCAAGAGCAGTGGGCAGGGGTGGAGGGTGGTGGAGCCTCTGCCTGCTCCCTTGGCCCAGAGGGCTGCTCAGAGTCAGCTTGGGGTGCCCTCACATGCACTCACTGTCCCAGGGACCAAGTAAGGACCAAGGCCCAGTTGTCCTAACCCTCCCACAGCTCCTTAGCACTTGAAGGCACACAGTGGAGCTCAGAGAGACCTAATGGAGTGGGCAGATAGGTAGGTGGAGAGGTGATTGCAGGATGGCTGGGATAGGTAGGTAGGTAGATAGGTGGGCAGGGAAGGGATTGGTGCTTAACTGAGGGTGAGGACAGGTGAAAGGGTAGAAGGAAAGTGGGTGTGCAGATGTCCTGAGTGGCTGGCTTGGTGTGGGGCTGGGTGAATGTGAGGGCAGGTGGGTGTGCAGGGTTGGTGGTGGGTGCAGTGGTGGATTGTTGGATGGGTATGTTGGTAGGTTGGGGGCGGGAGGATGGAGGGTTGGTGGGCGCACGTGTGGGGGCTGGGGACTTGGTGAATTAGAGGAAGTGTCGGCAGGCTGGGAAGTAAGTGCGATGGCGGTGAGCTGGAGCGTGGACGGGCGAGTGGATGCGCGGCGGTTTGGGCTGTAGACAGACGTGTACGTGGGAAGTGGGGTAGTGGGTGTGTTAATAGGGTGGTAGTAGGTGGGTGGTGCGATGGTGGGTGGGCTGACATGTTGGTAGGTAGGAGGTGCATGAGTGGGTTTCAGGGCTGAGTGGGTTGGTGGTGGGAAGTGTAGGAGTGGAGTGGTGGATATATTGGGGTTTGGTAGGTGGATGTTGTGGATGTCAACAGGGCATGTCTAGGTGTTGGTGGACTGGTAGGTACATGGGTGGGTAATGGGGGCAGGGGTTGGCATGGACAGCTGGGTACGTAGGTGGGTGGAGGGCAAGCTGGTGAGTGGAACAGCAGGCGAAGAGTTGGATGTGGGTTGACAGATGGGTGGACAGGAGTGCTGGAAGGCAGGTGGAAGGCCTGTCAGTGGGGGGTGGATAATGGATGTGTGGGTGGGCAGGTGGTAAGCTGGTGGGGCAGTGGGCAGATGGGGTGTGGACGGAGGAAGGCAACTGTTGGCACTGACCACCTTGTCTCTCGGCAGGACACCAGCCACACATGGGAGACTCCTGGACCCGAAGCTCTGCACACGAGGCACCAGAGCTGAACCGCCAGTGCTGGGTCCTGGGGCACTGGGTGTGACCCTCAGACCTCAGGCCATCGTTAGCACCAGCCCCCCGCCAGAAGACCACTGGTCTGGCACCCACTGAAACCTGACCTGTGTGCTCTGAACTCAGCCAGCCTGCATGGGAGACACTGGACCTGCCCTGCCCACCACTGCCTGGGTCTCAGGGCCCCAGCAGTGGGGCTAGCGTGGACTGCAGAAACACTCAGGGTTGCACCGAGCAACTCTGGGACAGCAACTTCTAACTCTTGTGACATGCAGAGCCCTGCTGGGTACAGCTGGGATGCCAGGAAAGCCATGGACATCAGCCGTTGGAAGCCTGGGGTCCCTGAGCCAGCTAGGAAGTTCAGGGGAGCATGGGTGGGGCTTCCTAAAGGAGGGGCATTGGCACTGGCACCACGGGGGGTCACATAGCAGGCACCAGCAGGGGCTCAATAAATGCTTGTTGAACCTGTTTTCTTGCTGTGCATGGAGGCCAGTTGCTCTCTGGGCTGTGGCTGCCCCTTCATGGCTCCACCCTATCAGGTCCTCAAGGAGCCTGAAGGCGAAGCAGCCCTGATTGTGCTGTGGTCAGGGTCAGACACTGAGCTCTATAGGATGGAGGAAGCCCAGAGCCAAGCTGGGCTTGGGGATAGGGTCAAGCTTGCAGTCTGCCTTGGATTCCACAGGGTGGCAAAGCTGGAGGCATCAAGCAGATGAGAAATGTGGGGTAGGCAAGAGAGAAGCCCTCACACCCAGATCCTAAACCAACTGACCCCAGTGGGGACCTTTACCCTATATCTAGAGACACCTTACATCAAATCCTAGGGCTTGGAGGCCTGAGGAAATAGATTCTTATTACAAAAACAAGGGAACTCAGGGTCACAGAGATAAAGTAACTTGCCCCCAAGATCACAGAATTAGCAAATGGCAGAGATGGGATTTGAACCAGGATTCCTGACTACAAGAGGCCTCATCTCTTCCCAGAAGATTTCCCCCATAGAGCTTTCCCCCATGCAGAGAATGTTCTTCACTCTTCCATAATCTCATCATCCATCCATCCATTCATCATTTATCCACGATCCTTCATATATCCATTCATCATCCATTACCCAACCATCATCATCTATCCATCATTTGTCCATCATCCATCCATTCATTCATCTACCCATCATCCATCCATCATCTATCCATCATCCACCGATCATCCTTCCATCATCCATCCATTCATTCACCTATCCATCATCCATTCATCCATTCATCCATTCATGCACCAATCACCATCTATCACCATCCATCATCCATTACCCATCCATCATCCACCTATCAGTTGTCATTGTTCCCTGTATCGGACAGCCATCATCATTCTTTCATGCATGACCCATCCTCATTATTCAACCATCCATCTATATATTCATCTATCCAGTGATACAATTCATTGTGTCCCTACTATGGGCCAAGCACTGTGGTAGGCACTTGAGATAGGATATCGAACCACCCAGAGAGGATGTCTGTCTTCACAGAGCTCACAGATGGGCAGGACAAATAACTAGACAGATGATTATGGTTCAGTGTGTGAAGTGCTGTGGTGCCCCGCTCTGGGCCAGGCAGCTCGGGTTTAGATTCCAGCCCCTTCACTTGAGACCTTGGGCAAATTACCTGACCTCTCTTGTGCCTCATCCCCATGGACACATGAGGATGATCATTATAACTACCTCTTAAAGCTGTTTTGAGGGTTAAATGAGCCAATGCACATGAAGCATTTAGAACAGAGCCTGGCACAGATAAGTGCTTTGTCTGTGTTTGCTGTTACTGTGACGAGGGGCCACTGGGTTGAGGGCAGAAGTGAGAAGAGGCTCCTTTAGGGAAATGACACTTAGGCCAAGACATAAAGGTTGCTCGATGTCAGGCAGGCAAGAGTGGAGAAGGGAGCATTGTGGAGAATTTGGAATAGCGTAGATAGCAGGCGTGGAGAACAGAGAGGGCCGCCAGGTGGCGAGAATGCAGGCTGCGGAGGTCGGAGGGGCCCGAAGCCCCTTCAGGAAGCTTAGCCTTCGTTCTGGCCAGCGGCAGCTGGGGGGCTTTGGGCAGAGTGGGGTGCTTCCCGACCGTGCATCGAGGAAGGTCGCCGAGGCTGTGGGCAGAGAATCGATGGGAAGGCCAGGCTTCCCTCCTGGCCATACTCGAGGGGAGAGAAGAGCGTGTGGCCTTGGGGACAGGACAAAGAGCACAGGTTCAGGAACTGGTCAGGAGGGGAAATCAACAGGCCTGGGTGGACTGATGTGGGAGGAAGGGAAAGTCAACAATGTCTTGAGTCTCAGGTGCCTGGAGGACTCCCAGGTGGAGGTGTACACTCATTCATTCATTTATGGAGTGCTCCCATAATCCATTTTTCATTTGTTCAGTATTTTGGACCTACTACGTGAGGTGGAAGATGGTCTAGGAGAGAGGCTGGGGCCCAATTACAAAGGCCTTGACTGTCAGGACAAGAGTTCAGGCTCCTCTGGCCTCGGGCGAGAAGACCCACTGCAGGGGCGGGGCTGGACGGTGGCGCCCGGGCAGGGGCCTGGCCCGGGCACAGGCGTCTCGGAGCTCTTCATTCTCAGCCCAAGTTCCTTCTGAAGTCAGCAAGTGGACCGCAGCAGTCCAGGACATAATTTTAGTTGGCACATGGGCAAAATTTTAATCTATTTTAATAGTTGTGTTTATGTAAATGTGTATTAGGAAAAATATGTAATGGGCACACCCAGTGCCATGAGTTCACAGTAGGCATTCAAGTAAAAAGGCAGAGTCAGCTTAAAGAAAAACGCTATTAAATAAATAATTGTGCAAGTGTATGTGGTTATGCTATGTGGATGGCTCAAGCATCAGCCATTCTTACTCCTGCACGGGCCGGGCTGGGGGGAAGGGAAGGGGGTAGGAGGCCCACAGGTCCACTCACGCTTCAGGTCCTTTTGCTCGCTCCTGAGCTGGCCCCGGTATGAGAACTAGCTGTCTTTCAGTCTTCCAGAGTCTGCAGCAAGAAGGCTACTGGTTAGATAAAAGGAAGCACTTCCAGGCAGGCTGGGTGAGTGATCCCAGTGGGTCCCCAGTGGGAGTTACTGGGAGGGTGGCTTCGTGCAGGGAGCACGTGCCACTGTCTGGCTGAATCTGGGAGAAGGGAGAATCGCCTGATCTGCAGGCAGGGGTGGCTGGGTGAGCACAGAGAAGCCTGGGTGGAGATGCAAAGGCTCCCTCCTGCTGCCCCTGCAGACAACTTTCCTGGCTCCTTTCCCTGTGCTGAGCAGACACGTTCTGGCCACTGAATGGCTGCTGGCTTGCATGTGCCTTTCATCCTGACCACCATGCATTAGCCTGACCCGCAGCCCAGAGGACTCGTCGTGTTCTGCCCTGGGCACCGACCCCTAGTGACCCTGCAGTTACGTGTCCTGGACTTGAGTGCATGCACCAACCTGGACATTGTATAAACTCGAGATGATGTTCTTCAGCTGCACACGCACTAACGTGCTCCTCATGCCTGTGAGCTCCCTGTGGACACACACACCTGCTCCTGTGCGCCTGTGCTGGCCCTGGGCACGTTCGGCCCTGCGCCCATGCCTGCAATCGCCCAGTGCCCTGAGACAAGGCTCCGCCCTCTCGTTTGCCGTGTCATCCCCTCTCCCGCCAGATGCCGAGAGCCCCCAGGGCCATGGTCCTTTCCCTGGTTGAGGGCTGATGGGCAGGCCCAGGACAAGGCCATCGCTGGGCTGTCGTCCCTCCTGGGCTGGTGGCTGTGATGAGCGGTCACTCCAGCACCCCCACCAAAGCCAGCCCCGGCTCCAGTAATGAAAACGTCAGCTTGATTCATGGGCACTGGTCCGCCGCAGCCAGGCCGGAGGACAGGCATGCTGGGAGGTTTCTCCCAGGGAAGGGCCGCTGCTGCCAGCGTGCTGACCCCTTGCTCGGGAGGAGGTGGGGGCAAAGAAAAGCATCTGGGCCTGCCAAGTTAATTCTAACGACAAAAATGTCACTTCAGGATGTGGGAAGTTCTACATAGGTGACCCCAGGAAAGACCTGTCTTGAACTGGAGTAGTGAGAGTGGTGTCTCAGAGGAGGGGCGGCCGCAGCCGCGATGGGAGGGTGAGGAGGGAGGCGGTGAAGGGTGCGGGCGGGAGTCGGAGCCGTGCGGGCAGGGCGCTGGCTTGAGAGGAGCGCTGTGCGGCCTTGTGCTGAGGGCCGGACAGACAGGTCGGAGCTGGCAGCGCAGGTCTGCCGCTGGGCGGTCATCAGGAGTCAGGTGGGGCCTTGTGGATTGTAACAAGGAGTGTGGCCTTCACCACCGGAAAGGCCACAGAGAACCATTGAGAAAAGGGCTTTTTTTAAGTCACTATATATTTTGAAACAAAAATACTGAAAAAAAGGAAAGAAATGTATGAGCAGAATCTCAAAGAAAAGTGAACGGCAGCTCCGTGTAGATGCAGCGTGGGGGGTACAGTGACGGCGGCGACAGGAGGGCTGTCGGGGTGGACACGGCAGGGCGGGTCCTGGCGGGGCCGCAGGGGGCTTGGAGGGCGGTGGCTCTGGGCATGGAGGGGAGATCACCAGCGTGGCCTGGAGGTGAGGGAGGGGCAGGAGGGGCGTGAGGGCACTGGGCAAGGCTTCTGTCTGGGTTCCGAGACTGTGCAGCCACGACACAGCCGCACCGGGAATCAGGGAAAGGTGCCTTCTGGGTGATTGAATCAAAAAGCTCCTGTCCCCAAACCACAGGAGATTCGGCCCGAAGCACGCAGCTTGGAGGGCTGCAGTTCACGCGCCCCTCACTCCCGGCTGCAGGGCAGAGAGCAAATCGCACCGCTGCGCCAGTGGACAGCCAGCCCCACGGCTGAGTGGGCCTGAGGTCATGAGGAAAAACCAATCTGCTTCTCACGGGAGTTGCTGCGCGGACAGAGGGAGAGCTGGCATGGGACCGTGGCCCTGCCCAGTGCAGTCCGGCCCCTGCCACTCCGGTAATTTCTTCTTCAGCCACATTTCATCTGGACTGACCCTGTCCGAGCCTCTGCCTTAGGGGAGGCTGGTGGCTGAATTGATGTCCAGAGGCCTGGCCGGAGCCTGGCAGCTACCAGGACTGGTCAGGACCTGGGGGAGGAGGGGCCGGGACTCCAGAGCCGAGGGGGCCTCTGCATGAGAGAAGTTCCATGGCAGGAGGCCAGAGTGGCCAGCCTGCGCCCCAGACACCCTTCCTCAGACCTCCTGGCCCTCCCTGGGAACTTCCTGGGCGAGGGTGAGGGTGTGGGTGGTGAGCAGGGGTGCAGCAAGACTGGGTCAGGGAGAGGCAGCATGGGAAGGAGCAAAGCAACAGGGCAGGGGCAAGAGGGGCCGAGGAGGGTGGGCAGCAACCTCTGCCCAAAGGCCAGTGCCCTTCCCAGACCCAGCCACTGGGATGGGCAGGTGTCCCAGCAGTCGTGTCAGCTGGGAGGTAGGGACATGTTGCTCTGGTGAGGAGCCCGGGCCTGGAGTCCCCTCTCGTCCCCCAAGTCACTTCCTCTAAATCCTAAGTGTGCACACCTGCAAACTGGGGGTAATCGTGCAGTGTACGGAGTGTGTCTCCCCCCTAGGGGCACCTCCGTGAAGCAGGCACTGCCGGCACCCTGCTGGGTAGGAAAGCCAAAGGGAGTGCAGGGTGCGAAGTCCCTCACCAAGTTTGCACCGCTGGGAGGTGGAGGAGGCCAGACTTGAACCTGGCCGGCCGGCCCCACGGCCATCGCTCACCGTCGCCAACTTGCTGGGGAAAGGGCACCTGCCGAATAAGGTCCGTGTCCAGCACTGATGCGCGCCTTCCGGGACGAAGCCCGCAGAGCATCCAGTGTGGAGGAGGGCTCACTACCAGTGCCTGTTATCTCTGTTGTTACTGCCAAAGGCTGTCCCTTCGGCAGGGGCCGGGAGTGGAACTGTCCTCCAGAGCTGGGAGCCTGGAAGTACGGTCATGAATGCCGCACGTCGCACAGAGGTCGGACATCCTGCACAGCCACGCAGACAGCCCCCCAGCTCACTGGGGCACATGACCCGTTGGACAGAGGTCCCACCTGCCTCCTCCAGACCCCAGCCTGGGCCTGTGGCCTGGCTGGGTGCCCGAGGCTTGGTTGAGTCTCCACAGGCCCAGGCAGCAAGGCCTGGCTCCCAGGGGTGCGGTCCTTTCCGCTCTGGGCCGCACAGCCGTGTCCCCCCCCATTGGACTTGGAACCAGTTTTATCTGGGGTGCTTGGTGTTTGTTTGCTTGGGCAAGTTGAGCCAACATTTAAAAGTTGGATTTCACATTAAAAATAAATAAAACACCTGAATTTCTGGCTTCTCTTAAGAACACTAAAGACACGGCATTGCTGGGCCACTTGGCGCTGTGCTGCTGTCCACCAGGCCCTCCCAGGCCGGCTTCCGTCCCTGAACCACAGGGGCCCAGGCCCAGGGTGCCGGCTGGTGGCTGAGAGGCTTGTCATGGCTGAGAAGTGGGGACACCTCACTCACCCCCTCCCCCTGGTCTCCGGGGCTGGCCCAGGTGCACAACCACAGACCGAGGCACAAGGCTGGCTCTCCAATACCAGGGTGTCCGGGCAGAGCAAGGCCCCTCAGTCTTCCAAGGAACTTAGAAGCAGGAGGCAGGAGAGGGCCGCCAGAGGCCCAGACACCTTCCCTCCACGGGGGCGGGGGACAGATGGAAGGCCTCCCCCTCACTCGGTAGAGTGAGGTGGGTTTCCAAAGGGCCCTCTCGCCAAGGCAATTACTGGCACCCGAGCTGCAGTCCTGACACCCCCACCCCTATAATGGAACCTTCTTTCCACCCAAGGGCTGCTTTACCCGGGTGCCAAGGACCGCCAGAGGGAAGCAGGGGAGTAGCAGCCGGGTGGGAGGCCAAGAGGCAGGCATCGGGGTGTGGGCCTCCAGCATCCACACTCGGGAAGGGAGCGCCCGGAGCCAAAGACCCAGGGATCTCACCGCCACCTTGGCTCTCTGGTGGTTGTCTCGGGACTTGTGCGTTGACTAATAGCTGTGTGTCTTGGGTGAGTTACTCAACCTCTCTATGCTTCAGTTTCCCTGTCTATAAAAGGACCACCATTGTAGTGCCTACCCTATAGAGTTGTTATGTGGGTTACAGGAGTTAGTGCCAGGCACGAAATCATCACTATATAAGTGTATGGGCTTATATTGTCTGTTTTTCACACAGCGCCAGGATCATCCGCAGGTGGGGACAATGAAGGTCAGAGAGGGGACATCCCCATGTCATTTGGCCGCCGGCCTTCAGTGGCCTCTGACTCAGTTGCTGGAGGCAGCATGGGCTGTCTTTGATCCCAAACCCAGTGTACCAAAGTATACCCTTAACAATATCTTTTATTGATTTTGCAAGAGAAAAAAAATAGAAATTTGTTTTAGAGTTAATGCCTATACAGCCTATCTTTCCTTCAAAATTGTGTGGTCCACACACTTGTCATAAACATCAGCTGAGACTCCAGGAGCGGGCGTGCGTGGCGCTTGTGCAGTGTTCTCCACCAACCCGACCTGTGCCGTGCCTCGGGGGGAACGGACAGCTGGGCTCCCTTTACAGCCACGGCTCTGGTTTTGATCACTGAGAGCTGGCTTGATCAGCCCCCATGTGCCCCGACGTCAGCTCTCCCAAGAGGCGTGCCCGCATCTGGGAGGAGCAGAGAAGCTGGGGGCTTGGAGGCTACAGAAATGATGGATCTTCTTGGAGAGAAATGGTTCCTTATCTTCACATCGACCCCCGCTCCAAATGAGAAGTGCATTTGCATAGCTGCCCGAGGAAGCTGTGAAGCTCATAAAGTATTCGCTGGGCTCGTGGTTGCATAGGAACGTACTTGGAGTACAGTAACATGGCTGGGCTGGGCGCCAGGAAAACAACGGATTAATATTGGGAACGAGAAATTACCCACCACTGGGAAACCAATTAGGTCCCTGATCCGAGCTTGTTACATAGATGGAAATAGATGTGTTCTGGGCTTCACGCGGCTGGGGGTGCAAGGCACATTTCCAACTTGCTGGGAAGCTGCTAGAAGAGGGAGGGGAGGGGGCCTGGGCTGCAAGATCCTTGGCCCAGGGCACGGACTCCACGGGCACCGACAGGGACGTAAAGGGAGAGAGCAGCAAGAGAAGCCCACCTCCAGGCTCCAGAGACGCGGCCGGAAGTGCAGTGAGGGCCGCCTCTGTCCAGAGTTCAAGTGGAAGGGGCGTAGCCTCTGGGGACTGAGAGTGGGGCTATAGCACTGGCCCTCGGCCTCCCTGCCTTTCGCCCTCTGGGTTCCAAAGCTGCCCTCCCACCGGTCCTACCTGGGCCTGGTAGCAGAGACGAGTGCCCGGGAAGCCAGGGTGGGCCCAGCTCTAGACGGGCAGGTACTGCTCCCTTCCCGCCCTCTGCAGGACCCGTGCCCTTGGCCAGTCCCTCCTCAGCCTTGACAAGAGGACAGAGACCCCTGCAGAACCAGTTCCTCTGAGGGGATCTGTCCTTTTCGACTGGTCCTCGGTGGGACTGGGGATGCATGAAGGGGTTGTAGCAGTTCTGGCTAGACATTTGGGGGTCCAGGGAAAAGTCCCACCCTCTCAGGCAGCTCTGCTAGCCTCCAGAGGAGGCAGGGATGTATGTGGGGGAGAGGGAGTTATCGGCACCCCAGCCAGGCACACCCCTCCAGTGCTGGTGTTTGAGGCCTGGAACCTGTGCCCTACTCAGCCATGCTCTGGGCTGGATGGAGGGCCTCCACAGCCCACCCCTGTCTTGGCCCGAGTCAGACCTGGCTCTGGGAACTCACGGCAGGGCTGAGAGGATGCCAACCCTGTTTTGCTGGACCTTATGGGAGAGGCACCGGGCCGGGTGTCCTGGGGCTTCCTGCAGGGCAGAACAGAGGGCCACGGCATTCCGCCCACCTACAGCTCTGGTCTTCCCCGGGGCTGACCACCCTTCAAGACCCTTCCCCCCAGAAAGCTCCCCTCCACACCACAGCTCTCTTCCGGCCCCCAGGGCTCTGGCTGGCAGACACTGAGGACTGAGGGGGGACGTGGGTGCTGAGGCGGCCAGTGATGGAGCCCCATGCTGGCTGCGAGGACCAGCTCTCCCTCCTTTGCCGGTCAGCACCGCCATTGTCTTGCTGTCTCCTCACTTATGCAGGTTTTGGGGCGTAAGGCTGTCAATGGAGAGCACAAAGGGATGAGCATCACCCAGCCTCAACCCTGGAGGGCTGCCCCACACCCTCAGGCTGAAACCTAGACTGCCCAGGTTTCTATCCGAGGCCCTTGGAGGCCTGGCCCCCACCTGTGGCGCCTGGCAGCCTCTGAGCCTGGCACTCCTGCACACCGGCCCCCTCCCTGGAGCAGACTCTCCCACACTGCCCTCTAGGCAGGCCTCTGCCCACACTGTTCCCTCTGCCTGGCCAACTCTGTGCATCTTTTAGGATGCAGGCTCAAACACCACCGCCTCTGAGAAGCCCTCACCCTGTGGACCCTCTACTGTCAATGGAGAACCTCTACTGGTTTGTGCCCGAAAGGCGTGGCTTCCAGGGAGCAGTGCTGTGCCCCGAGGGGCCTGCTCCGGGAGGGCAGCAGGCTGCTCCTCAGCCCCCAGCCAGGCTCCCAGACGGAAGAGGGGTCGAAGGCGGGCGGGACCTGAGAGGGTGTGTGGTGCTGGCGCCCCTTCTCTAAGGGGGCCCAAATTCCAGAGAGGGCGCCCCAAGCAGAACGGAAGCTGACCTGGGTCAACGGCACTCTGCTTCCTTTTCGAGTTGGCAATGATGTGGTTTTCATTCATCATCTGGACATCCTGGTCTTCTACCTGATGGCTGCAGGGAGGAAAAAGACCGGAGACCCGATCAGGCCCCAGCCCAGGGTGCCTGCTGCCTGTTCCCGGCGGGGCTGGCGGGGGCGGCCAGGGCCAGGCTGGGCGCACCTGATGGTGGCGTGCTTCTCCTGGTGGCTGGCGTCCAGGTCCTCAGTGAAGAGGATGGTGTGGTAGGGCACTGTGGGCTCGCACGTGGGCAGGATGCCCCCGACCAGGTGGCCCACCATGGCCAGGACCCCGTTATACACGAGCAGGTCGTCCACCAGGAGCTAAATGGACACAGAGGAGGGGCTCTGTGGCGCTGCTGGCCGGGCGCTCTCTTCTTTCCCACACGCGACCTTGGGCACAGAGCGTCACTGCACCGAGCCCTGCCCACCACGCGCCCCGCCTGCATTGCGGCCTCAGCTCCTCACAGCCATCGGGAGGAAGGTGCACGTCACTGGCCCCATGTTGCAGACGAGGAGGCCGAGGCTCACGGGCTGAAATGCCGTTAGCCCGGGAGGCAGAGCTGGGAAGCCCCGGGGGCCCTACTCTCCCCAGCCCAGAGCCGCCCCTCCGCATGAACTCCCTAAATCAGTTTTTTTCTTAGAAGAAAAGGTGAAAGAAAAGCCACTTTCTGTTTTTTCAGGGTGATGATTCAAATCACTCAGAGAAGGCTGTGAATCCCCGGGTGGATGGCCAATGTCCCTGCAGGGAGGGCCGGGCATTTGTATCTAAGGCTGCAACAGAGAGAAGTCACTCAGACTGCGATGGACGAGCACTGCGGTGGCCTGATCACCATCGAGCGTAATTACCTAAAAAACCAGCTAATAAGTACTCACGCCAAACTCCTTCACCCCTCGTTGGGGTGTTTTCGCGTAATTCCACAGTTTGATCATTGACACGGTGGTAGGCAGATCGAAAATCACATAGACCCGGTTCACCTGTCAGGGAGGGGCACTAGCTGAAACAGGCATGCTTGCAAGCAGGGACTCTGGGCTGCGAGGGGGTGCCAGGAGCAGGCAGGGGCGAGCGTGGTGAGGGCCTGGGCAGCGGTCCCTGCCAGTGTGGTCCAGCCCGAGGTGCTCTGGGCCTCGGTACACAGGGTTCCCGCCGCTTTTCGTGTCCCTGAAGCCCATCTTGAGCCAGGTCACGTGTGGCTGCGTTTGCAACAAGCTGCTGAGCTGGCTCTTGGAGGGCCTGCTTTCTTGGGCCTGGTGTGGCCCCCCTTTAAATACCTGTGGGGACTGGGTATACCCTTCCCTTCCCCCGGGAACAGTCTGGGGCCACGTGGGCCGTGGGCGCAGGCCCCAACTCCGGAGTTGCGGAGCACTGCCCCCGCTATCAGCACACCTTCGGCCCCCACCTGTCCTTTCCGCGAACCACAAATGGCCAGCACAGCGGGCAGGCCCTGAAGGCACTGCCGGGTAATTTTCGGCACTTGTCTCTGAATCTCTGCTGGGGGAGTGAGGCGGGGCCGTCCAGATCAGGGACAGAATCAGCCAGCGGAGTGGGACCGGCAGCCTCGCATCCTCCCTCCCCAACAAAGATTCTCACACACTAGGGACTCCTTGCAAGATGCAATAAAGCAACAGTAGCCAGCCCTGGCCACCAACTGCTGGCGCTCCAGCCCCGGTTTGCCCTGGTTCTCGGCCTGTGGCCGTGCTCAGAGGGCCCCGGTGAAAGATATGGCACACACAGCGGGCCACGCTCAAGACGGCAGCAGGCGGCACTGGCTTGGGGGCCACAACTCAGTGGTCCCAGGTCCAGGAGCCGATGGATCTACGCCCCTGCTTTGTGTGCTGGGGCTAAGGGGCTGGCCTCCACTCAAGGGAAGCTGACGGTTGGGGGGCCAGTTTGGGGGAACGGCCTTTGGAAAACCTCCCTCACAGAACTGCTGGCGCTGCCCCTTCCTGTGTTTTGAGAGGAAAATGTACCCGCTTCCATGCAGCGGAACAGGGGACACTTCGATGGACACACGGACGCCCCAGACACGGCTACGAACCGCTGCCCGGGCCTCTGGCCCTGTGGCTGAGAGGCTGGTGGGGCTAGACCCCCCTGTCCCGTCTCCTGGCTTCTCTCCTCTCTCCCTACCACCATCGACCAGGTCCAGGCAGCGAGGCCCACCGCCCTCCCAGGCTCTCCACCAGGAGTTGGAGGGAAAATGCGAGGAGGACCGAGAGCAGAGTCTGAGATGGGCGAGACTGAATCAGTCAGAGAGACGACCAGGCAGAGCTGGTGCCCGAGTGCAGGCACGAGTGGGGTCAGGCGTCCAGTGACAGATGGAGTGCGGAGAGGATGGAGCTGGGGGAGGGGGACAGAGTGGGCTACAGAGGGGAGCAGAGGCAGAAAAGAGGACCAGCAAACGCTGCCCACGGGGGGGGGGGGGGTGGATGTCCAAGTCCCTAGGCCTGTTGCACGGGACCCCCAGCTTCAGAGTCCCATGTGGCCCTGTATCTCCCAGGGGCTCTTCTAACGGCCTGCCTTCACCCATAGCACAGGTAAAGGACTGCTGGCCCAGAAAGGCTGACCCCTTAGATGTGCTAGCAAACACCTAAGCCGTCCTGATGATCCTGTGCATTTTGACTTGTTCCAGATTAACTTGGCCAGGAAGAAAGCTGTGTCATTAGGCCGGGAACAGGAAATCTCCCAGGACACCCCAGGACTGAGAGCTCCGGAAACCCACCAGGCCAGGCAGGATGGGAGCCAGCCACATGTGCCTGCCGTCACTGGTGTCATTCACTTGGTCGATGAGCTTGTCAGGGGTCCGGACGTCCCCGCACACACCCTCCAGGGCGTTCACGCTGTCAGGGAAGGCAGCGATGTCTGAGGAGGCACCTAAGCTGTCATAACTCAGTAGTGTGCTTGGCACCGTGTGCCACCCTCGCAGCCGCCAGCCTCCGTCACACTGACTGGGGGCTCAGGGGACACTGGGGTGGTCGGGCAGAGCAGCCAGCTGCTACTCTGGGCAGCCCGAGAAGTGACAGTGGAATGAGACGTGTGCTGGGGAAAGTGAGAGCACGGACGCAGGCTAAGTGGAGGGCAGGTGGCCAGTTCCAAGGACAGGGGGGCAGCACACAGGGAGATGCTGAAAAAGGCGTCACAGAACTCCTAGAGGCAGGAACAAAATACGTTGCTGCTACTCCGGAGAGTGGAGGGCAAACTCTGCAAAGGGCTTCCTTTGCAAGGGGATGAGGTCATGGCTGCACTCCGCCTCTGCCGAGATGGCGGGGCCTGGCCCAGCTACAGGCATTCCACTGACGGGCGTTAACGTGGGGCCGGAGAACCCAACCCAGCTCTGGCTCCGCCATTCTGACCTGAGCTCCTGGGCAAGTCATGGGGCACCTCTGGGCCTGGCTCCTCGTCTATAAAATGGTACAAAACCCTGCGTCCCAGAACTGATGGGACAATCTCAAGGGCCTTGGATGTGAGCCCTCTTGGTGAAACTGCAGAGCCTTGTACAACCAAGGACAATGATCAAACCACCAAGAATCATTTACTCCAGGCAAGGAGCAAGGTGTCTCCAAGGCAAAGAAGAAAATGGGTTCCGGTTGGAACCCAGGGACCCGAAAAAGATGTTAGGCAGGCTTTGGGGTTTGACCTGCTCTGGCAGCTCCCTCACTGGCATGTCAGGGTCACAGATCAAGAGTCCAGAGGGGTCACCCTGGCTGCTGTGGCTCAGTGGGTTGAGCGCCAGCCTGCAAACCGAAAGGTTGCCTGTTCAATTCCCAGTCAGGGCACATGCCTGGGTTGCGGGCCTGGTCCCTAGGTTGGGGGCATGCAAGGGGCAACTAATTGATGTTTCTCTCGTATGTTTCTCTTCCTCTATTTCTCCCTCCCTTCCCCTCTCTCTACAAAAAGTAGATACAATCTTTAAAAAAATATAAAATAAAAAGAACCCAGGCGGTCGGGCAGGTTGCATTGAAGAGAGGCACGGCAGCCCAGTGTCCAGAACGCGGGCTCTGGAGTCCGCCACTCACTGGCCGTGTGGCCTTGGGCAAGTCACTCCACCCTCTGGGCCTCACTCCCTCATCTGTTAAGTGGGGATAACAGCAGCACTCACTCCACAGGACTGTTGTCGGGGCAAGCGAGGCAACACGTGGCAAGCCCCAGGCAGGAACAAAGGGCTCCGTGGCCGTGAGTTCAGGACACAAAGAGGCGAACGCACTGTGCCAGCTCGCCCCCACAGACCTTGTCGGAGCTGTTAGAGCCCCACAGGGCCTGTGGCTCCCGGAGCTGCAGCTGGTGGCCTCGCCCAGTCCCCCGGACCACAGGACCTCCGGTTCTGTGCATCCCCTGTGCCCAGGCCTTGTTAGGCGTGGCTGGGGGCTGTGTCGCCCAACCCCAAGGGTCAGCATCGGACTGCAGGCAGAGTCCACTGGCATTTTAATCGCAGGTCTGGTCCCTACAGGGACATCCCCTCTGCATTCAAGACTTCTGCTCCCTCCCCGACCCTCAACGCTTCCTGCAGGCTGGGCGGGTCCCTCTGCCTGGAAAGGATACTGTTTTCCGACAGACGGATTTTCTCTCCCCGCTCGTCGTACAACTCCAGGCCAGTGAGACCGATGTAATAGGGGTCGCCCCAGCTGGTCAGGAGCCGAAACTGAAAAATGACTGGCACAGGTTATTAAGGAAAAAAGGGCTTGATTTCCTGAGGACAAAGTAAAACAATGACGAAGCTAACATAAGGTATAGTTCTGGGGTTTATATAGATGAACGAACGCAAAACAATGATTTTTCTCTTAGTAAGACTGAATCCTATCCAAATATACATGGCATCAGATTTTCTTTAATTTAAACTGTGTGTGTGTTTTAAGAATTCAAAACCTTTTTGCAGGTCCCAGAAGACAGGAAGACAGGACAGGACCGTGCTCTCCAGGGAGCTGGAAGGATGGGGACGCATTTGTGTCACAAACTCGTGACACGGCGCTGAGCAGCCTGACCAGGGCCCAGCCGTCTCACGCTTCAGTGTCCCTGACTGGCATCCAGCAAGAACAGGAAGCCTGTGCCCTCCTCCCTCCACTGCAAGTGCGTGGCTGCTGTGGGCACAGGGGCGCAGGAGCTTTAATGGCATCAAGAGGGACGGGCCACGGCAGGGTGACCCAACCGTGTCACCACCAAGCATCAAGCCCTTCCTCAGCATGCACCCCCTCACTCCTGGTATCCCCAGGAGCAGGCGGGGCAGGACACCTGAGAAGTGGGAGGGTGGCTCCCAGGTGACATTGTGGCCAGAGGCAGTCCTTCCAGAACAAGCTAGTGAGAGAGCCAGGCTGCCTGCGTTCACTAACCCAGCCCTGCCCGCTCCCGCCATGTGGCCGTGGGCAGGTCACTTAGCCTCCCTTTGCCTCAGTCTTCCCAGCTGTGAAATGGGAATGCTGGCAATACCCACCGCGTGGAGCCGATGCAGCGAGTTTACACCGGCAACCCACGGTAGAGGTCCAGGGAGGACCTCGACCGTTCCTTCTAGCTTCAGCTCCTCCCTGCCTGGTCCGAAGGATAGCCCCCACTCTAGTCCCTGGGTCAGTTCCAGCTTCTCCAGCCCCTGCCAGCTGGAGTCCTTGGTGCTGCCTCCTATAAGCCCCGCCCACTAGGGGCAGGATCTGGAACTTCTGAGCTGCCCCTGTCCCAGGGGCACCCAGTGTGCTTGAGGACCCGGGATCCCTCCCACCCTCTCTCCTAGGTTTCTCAGCTGCCTTGGCTGAGGCCTGCCTGAAACCCTGGCCAGCAGCGCAGGCCCAGACCCCACCTCGGGCCCGCAAGGTGGCTACAAGGGCCTCGCCCTTTCCCTGGGCCCCGGGCCCAAGGGTGGGCAGAAGCGGGGGAGAGGATACAGCCACAGGGCATCAGCGGTGCCTCGTAGTCCATGCTCGCCCGCTCCAGGCTTTTTGTGTTGAGCCTAAAAAACACAAAGGAGTGGCAGTAAGCAGAACACAAGCACTGGAATGGCCGGTCAGTTACTCCCCAGGCGATAGACTGAAGACTACAGCAGTGCGGCACTCCCAAGGGGCAGTGTGGGAAGACAGCTGCAGCTCCTGCTTGCACGGGGCTCCCACTCAGCTGGGGGCTCAGTCCCGGCCAGCTCGGCACAGGGCCTGACTGATGTGGGCCCTCCTGTGTCCCGAAACTACCCTAGTCGGAGGTACTCTTCTATCCCCAGGTTGTGAATGAGGGAAGTGGGGCAGGGCAAGTGAAATCAGTTGCTCCAGGTCACACCCCTAGTAGGAGGCGGAGCTGGGATGTGTGCTCCAAGGCTGTCCAGTTCCAGGGCTCTCCTAACCGCTCCGCTCTCCTGCCCCTTCATAGACAAGGAAAGGCCGTGTTGCGCAGAGAGCTGAGCAGGACACAAGGCAGGCACAGGGCGGCAGGGGGACAGGGCCAGAAGGCAGGGTCTGAGCTAGGGAGGCGGCAGCCGGCCATGGGGAGACCCAGAGCCCAGCCTTCCAAGCACAGGAGCAACAAGAACAAAGGCCCCTGGGTGAAAGGGGAGAGGGGAGGAGGTGGTCCTTTGCCACAGAAAGCAGCCAGACAGCCGCAGGAGTGTGGGGTGGGGTGGGAGGAGGGCAGGAAGAGGAAGCTGGAAGGTGGGGAGCACCCTGAAGGCTTTGGCTTCCTGGTCCTGAGAGAGTGCCTTCACTAGCTGGGGCCTCAGTTCCCACAACTGTAAAAAGGACATAGTAATCCCTACTTCAGTGAATATGAAGCATCTGGCACACAGCAGGCGCTTTGGAAGGAGAGCTCTCTTCCTCCATATTACCCTCCACCAGGCTTCTTTCCCAGGTCTGCAGCCAGGGCCCTTTAGCTCTGGCCTGCTTTCCTTCCATTTCAAGGGCAATGTTATAATTAAGTGGCTGTTCCCAGTGACCAGCCCAAGGAGTGATCCCAGCTACAGTGGAAACTCATTTTGTTTCGAGAACTTGGCCCCTGGCATTTGGACGTCAGGGGTTTAAATGAGTGACCTTCATGTGACATTTACAAATTGTTATGAACTTAATGCAGCTGAGAATGGGGCCAAGAAACCCCAGTGAATCCATGAAATGTTGGGCCCTATTTTTCTCTTTGAATCTTTCTAAATCAGGGACACAGAAACAAGAGAAGGTAGGACCTTCCCCGAACCAGGAAGCAGGCATTTCTGGAGTCAGGCGGCCTGGACCCTCTTTTCCCAGCCGGAAGCGCAAGGAAGCATTTAAAATTTCAAGCACTCCAGACTGTGAGAATCCCAGACACCCGGACAAGGTGGGCACATCCCACAGGCTTCCAGAGAGGCTTGGCTGAGCTTTAGAAACAGCCAAGTTGAAAAGCAAAGCCTTCGATCACCAACCCAAAACGCTTTAGGTGGACACTTCCGAGCAGGCGCAGGGCCCACGACGCGGACAGGAAGGGACGTGCGTGGTGCCGCTCCCTCACCTCTGGGATGGCCGGGGCAGCACTCGAGCTTGTAGGTAGTCCACAAAGAGGATTTCTTGAGCAAAATCAAAGTGGCAGTTGCCTGGCCCCTTCCGGATGAGAAAGCCCTCTGGAGGGGAGACGCACAGGCCATCCAGGGAGACGTGGACGACTTTGGCCTAGCAAACAAAAGAGAACACGCTCCTGAAGAAAGAAGCCAGCGTGGGGGACGGCAGCATGTGCCGACGGGGCTTGTGCTGCTGGCAGCTGGCACGCGTGACAGAGAGCCTTCACGGAGTCCCGGCCCGAGCTTGGTCTGGCCTCTCTGCCAGACCAGAACCAGCCGCCCAGGTCCACTTTCCAGTGCCCTACTCTGTGCCAGGCGGTGAGCTGGGTGCTGGGCAGACAGCAGGAGACAAGACAGGTGAGGCCCCTGCCACAGTGGACACGTGCAGACATTCTCCAGTCAACTGAGTCGTGGTGGCCTGAGGTGGCACAACATGGTGGTCAAGGGCATGGACACAGGTGCTCTGACATCCATCATTAGTAGTTGTGCAAGTTACTCAACCTTCCCAGGCCTCAGTGTCCTTATCTGCTGTTAAATGGGCTCAAAAATGAGTTAGCTTACATAAAGTACCCAGAGTGGAAGGTGCACGGCACAACACGCACACCGCACTGCCCCTTCCTCAAGCCCTGGCTCGCACGGCGCCACTGGCTCCTGAGCTGCCATTCCCTCCGTGGAGCTCTGAGCTAGCCCCTCAGGGCGCATGCTTCCCAGCAGTGACCTCAGCGGCTCGTGGGTCTCCTGTGGTGGCAGAGCCCCAGCTGGACCATCTCTGTATCTGCCTCAGGGCTTGGCCCACCGTAGGGGCTTACTGAGAGCTTGCCGAATCGATGACGTTTGAGTCAGCAGGTCCCCCTGCTCTAGGCCGATTTCGCCCGCCAGAAGCCAGGATCCAGCAGTAAATCTCAGAGCCTTACCAGCAGGGTGTGAGGTGGCTCGGCTCTTAGTGAGGGCGGGGGTCGGGGAGCACCCTCTCTCCAACCACACATTTTGGAATCAAGGCTCCTTGGCACCTTACCCCACCTTTAGGCCTAGCAATCGGCCCAGCTGCTGACCAGACAGGTGGACTTCACCTCTGGGAGATGCGGAGGGCTCCTCCGTGCAGAGAGGAAGGGGCCTGGCCTGGGTCTCATGGGTGACCCCTGTGCTCTGGCGCCCGTTGTTCCTTCTGCATCAAGGGAGCCCCACCTTGTGTCAGTCGGTTAGTCACAGGGCACAGAAACCTGAAAAGTGCAGGGTCATGGGCTCCAGGCATGGCCCGAGCCGGCCGCTCAGATACTGCCATTGTATCTCCGCTCTGCTTTCTGCAAACCTAACCCCTACCCTGGGCCCGGGGCTGGGCCTGCGGCCCTGGCCTGGCCACACTGAGAACTCTGACCCCCTGGTCACACGATTGGTTCAGCCAAATGGAACTTGGCCAGAATGATCTGCATGACTCCTGGGTTTGCCGTGCGGAGAAAGCCACCTGAAATGAAGCTGGCGACAGAGCAAAGTAGAAGCCCAGGAAGCCCCTGTTCCTCTTCTGGAGCCATTATCCCCTCCAGGCAGTGTCCTTGACTTCCCCAGACCACCGTTCATTCCCTCAGGGGCGGGGCCAAGGGTGTCTTATCATCACCTCCATCTAACAGCTAAGCAAACTAAAGTTCAGAGAGGCTATGCAATGTGCCCAAGGACACTGGAGGGATCCCAAGTCCCACCTCTGTGAGTCTGAGGCCGGCTCTAACCACAAGCCAAGGGCCCCCAACCAGGGTGCCCAGCAGGGCCTTGGGGGGTGGCCATCTGATTCGCTGTCTCGGGGGCACAGTTCCCCCACACTGTGCCCCAGGATCTGCCCACTCCCACTGGGCCACCTCCCTCACCCCACAACGGCCGGTGGTGAGGCCAGACGGGGTGGGGGGGGCGGGCAGGGGCTCCGGGCCCAGCGTGTCCAGGACATGAATCCAGGTCACAGAGAGTCAACTAGAAAGACAGATTCCCTCAAGAGAACGCAGAGACCCAGAGACATGAGTTAAAGCATGAGGTTTGGGGTTTTTTTTACACCCACACACATGACATTTTCAGTGTGCTGAGCCTGAGAGCACGCGCGCACACAGAGCGGCCTGCAGAGGGGTTGTAGCTGCTCCGGAGGGACTGGCCTGGTGGACTGGGGGCTGCCACCCCCTGTGAAAGCCACCACAGTCCTCGAGGCCCCGCGGGTCCCGCAGAGGAACTCTGGGGCGCGCAGCACATGGTGGGGAGCCCAGACCTGGGCTCACAGGCCCCGAGGCCAACTGCTGGCTCTGTTGGCTTTTGTGGGGCAAAAGGTGACGGCCACCCTCCCGAGGCAGGTATCCCCTCCTTGTCATTTTATAGACGAGGAAACTGAGGGGCAGAGAAAGCAGGCCACTCGCCAAAGGTCATATGGCTGGCAAGGATCAGGGCGCAGAGTCAGACGCAGGACCCCGTGGCTCCGGCACCCTGACCGCACTGCTGTGTTTTAGGTGACCTCACCATCATCACCTCTGTGGAGAGGGAGGAGATAAATGTTGCGTGGATCATAGACACCCCGGTCACAAAAGCTCATGAAAAGGGCACTTCTGCTGCTTTTGTCCAGGTTCCAACAGAAGCCGCTGCCCCTTCGGACCCAACAGAAGAAACACAGTGCGGGCCGCAGAGCCCGGAGCCCAGCAAGCTCCAGCTGGGCTCCAGCTCTGACCCCAGGGGGCGACTGGACCTTTCCGAACCTCACCTTCTCACCCTCTGAAAGATGAGGGTAATAACATCTGCCTCCCAGAGGCTGGATGATGGTCCAACATGACGAGTTCCTGAGAAGCTCTCAGCCCAGGGTCGGGCCCCCAAAGCGCTCAGTGGGCAACAGGGCAGCAACCGCGAGTTGAGGGCTAGGCCCGAGGCCCCCACAACCCCCAGCGGAGACAAGGTGCCGCAGGTTCCCTGGTCTGCCCGGGCTCTTCGGCCTGCGCCTGCTGTTTGCGGAAGAAGGAATCAGCAGTGCTCTCTCTCCTTGGCTGTAAACCCCATCGCCATTTGGAAAAATTCTGGAGGATTTATGCTCCTCTCTGGCAGCCACACCAGCCATTCATCAAGGGCCCGTTTCCTTGACAGTGGGCCGAGAGTGGCCGCTGTGTCCCCCCCTTACCCCTCGATAGGTGTCCTCAGGAGATTTATTGTAGTTCCAGAAGCGCAGGCCTGCAATGCTTTCGGCTCTGTCAAAGCGGATCGTGACCACGTGGTCCAGCCCTGGCGAGAAGGGGATCAGCCACATGTGCTCGTCCTCCGTGGTGATGTTGGCCCCGTCGATCAACCTGCACACAGTAGGGAAGGAGCGGTGAGGGGGCGGCCTGGTCCGCCGGGAGATGGCACGGCACCACTCAACTCCCACCTCGGACCCTGCCCGGCGGCAGGCGCCTGACTGGATGGGGACATTGAGGAGGGTGAGACTAATTACAGCAACAGCGAGGGGCCACCACTCAGCTATGAAGTGAGACGGAATCAAACAGGGAGAGAAGTAACAGTCTATGCTGTTTGAGGTGCAACGAAGCAATCATCTGCGTTTTTGTTTCGTTTTTAAAGGGGGAAGGTGTGTCACTTTTCAGGACCCTGGAAGCCAGTCATCCCATTTCTAGGAAATTTCCCCTAAGGAAAATCTAGTCAGCACGCTGGAAAGGCTATCTGCACCAAGATATTCATTATGGTCTTGTTGTTTATATCAGAAAAAAAGATGACCCAAGAGGTCTCAAATAGGAGAAAGGTTCGGTCAGTCTGGACAGGCGTTACAATGCCGTCACGAGGACACGCAGCGACACAGGAAAGGCGGGCTCCGGGGCGGCAGGTGCCCTCATCTCAGTGCTGTAAAATGAGGACAAGGACCAGGAGAGACTCTGCAAAAGTGAAAATTATAGAGCGTCAGAGGAGATGGGGTGGACATTTCCTCTGTTTTCCAGACTTCCTGTAAAATGCTGTGTTGACTCTCTTGGTGCATTTTGAAAGAACTCTGTCCCATCATTGTTGTGCTGGGAGAGAGGTTCCAAAGCACCAGACTGAACTTGGCAGCTCCTGTAGTGGGACAAGTACAAGGGGAGGCTCTGGGGAGCTGGAGGTGCACAGCTTGGGTATCTCAGGGAGTGGCAACGTGAGCAGGGAGCCCCAGCACCCTTGGGTGCTTCTCAGCCATGGTTCTGAACTTGGCATCTTGCCCGTGTTGCACTTCCATACCGGCCAGGCTCTGCTTCTCCTGCTCAGGACACCCTGCCCCTCCTCCTCAACCCCCTGACGACTGCTGCTGACTCCCCTGGTCTGCCCGGCACGCCTCCGCCGAGACCCCAGCCCTCGTGCTGTGGCTCCTCCAGCCCATGTGTCTGGCAATGCCACTGACAGGCCCGGGGACAGGGCCTCACTCCGGCCTCCTGGGCAGCGTCTCCCACCCCGCCCCCCCGTTTCTTGACGACGACGTGAAGCTGCCGCACTGCAAGGAAACCGGGCTGCTGCCATGCGTCCTGGATTTTAAAATAATTTTATTTTTTCTTTTACATTTTAAATTTTTAGATTTGGGATAAATCTTACAATCTAACCGTTCATCCAAGGAGGTAGCGTTTCTTTTTATTTTCTCTAAAAGGCTGTTATTAAATTGATGGATGATGTGTCTCACAATTGCTGGCATCTAAAAACGGAGGAAACTCAGCAATTTAACACTCGGGTGTTTGCGGGATTAGCTGACTGAGGACCACTCCTAGAGAACCGTCTATTTCCTTCTAAAAGCAATTCCCTTTCTTTCCCAGCCCTGGGGCTGCCTCCATAGCAAAACTGCTCCGCGGTCCCGAGAGGGGGGGGAACTGCCGCAGTGTTCACGGCTGCTGGGTGAAGGGACGCCCCGCCGGCCACCCTCGAGAATATCCAGACGATACTTCTTAGCTCGGTCCACAAAAAAGCCTTGAAGCAATGACCAAACCAACAGCAATGAGCATCCCTAGTGGCTAGATCATGGTCTCTAAACACCATTTCCCACTAGAAGCGACCAGGGCTTCATGGAAAAATGGCTGAGTCCATGTCTGGGACAATTAAAAAAAAAAAGAAATATATAAAATGAGCCTGGAATACCCTGTCATGTCAGAGAGCAGGGAAGCTGTCAGAAACTACTCTTTCAGGATTCCCAGGGTCTAAGAGCATCATTAGGATAAAAAGTACAATAGATTTAAACCCTTCAGACACAATACACTCAAGTCCATGACTATGATAGTCAAAATAACCAAACATTTTAAAGGATGCTAGAGAAACATGTTATTTTGAAAATGGAAAAATAAATGGAAGAAATCAAGTTTTATTTATGTATTTATTTGCTTATTTAATAAAGGAGTTGGGTTTTTTACAGGGTTACATAGTCCAGCTAACTCCTTTTTCTTTATTTTATTTTATTTTATTTATTTATTATTCTCACCCGAGGACATGCTTATTGATTTAGAGAGTGGGGACAGGAGGCAGAGACTGAGGGAGAGAAACATCGATGTGAGAAGGAAACCCCAGCTGGTCGCCTCTCGCACTTACCCAGCTGGGGACCAAGCCCGCAACCTAGGCCTGCGCCCTGACCGGGAACCAAACCTGCAGACTTTCAGTTCATGGGACGGTGCTCCAGCCAACCGAGCCACACCGGCCGGGGCATTTAAGTCAAGCATTTAGATGGCCTTTCCTATTTAAATGATATCTCGGAGTAACTGAATAACCGAAGGGTCGTTCTCCGTATCGATGAAAGAAGAATGACAGGGCAGCACCCTGCCACTCTGCGGCCCCTAGTACGTTAGTCGGCCCGGCCATGGCGCTTCGGTCGCCCGCATCACAAAGAGCCTGGCTGCCCCCGAAGGACATAAACAGTAACGCCCACACCCCAGTGGTCATGCTTTGCCCCGCCAGCCAAACCTCCATCTGGTCAGGCCTCAAGGTCTAGGGAACAATTTATAAGAAATACAGGGTCCTGAGGAGCAGGTTAAACAATACCATTGAGATGAAACCAGTAAAATTCAGATTCTACAGGGGGAAAAAATACTTTCTTCAAAAGATAATTTATTAGAAAAAAAATGAAAAAAGACATATCAACCAATCACAATATATCGACCTTATCCGGGTTCCAAGTCAAGAAACCAACTATCAAAATCATTCTCAAGAAAACAAGAACATGCTGGATATCTAGTAATTCAAGGAATGATTGTTAATTTTTTACGTAAAATAGTAGTGCTGAGAGTATGTTTTCTTCTTAAAGTCCTTATTGTTTAGAGATACATCCTGAAATATTTAGAGAAACATCCCTGTCCGGCCTGGGACCTGCTGCAGCACAACGGGGGCAGAGGGCGGGGAGCGGTGGGTGTGGATGAATGCGCGGGCATGCGGCCGGGAGCTGGGCCCTCGGGCTCCGAGTCCGCGTGTGCAGGAGTGGGACCTGCCGAAATGCAGAGCAGAGTGGCCCCGGGCGGGCAATGACAGCAGGACATGAGGGTCACGGTTAAGGGGTGCCTCACGGGGCAGAGGTGGGTCTAGCGCTGACCCCACACGTGCTGTGGGCCAGGCAGCGGTGAAGCTGAGATATGGCCACCCGCCCCCCCACCTCCAGCCACGGGGCCTACTGTCCCCATTCTACTAACTAGGAAACCACAGCAAGGAGAGGACAGTGTGTGAGGGGCGTGGTGTGGCTCTCCCGTGACATGCATTCTAATCACGACTCTGCCACCAGCTAGTCGGAGTGACCTTCAGCCAGTTTTTAACCTCTGTCTACCTCAGTTACATGGGCACCTATCGATCATATTATTAAATGGATGAATATCTGTAACCTGCTTAGCATAGTCCAGCATGTGGCACTTAACAATTGCTCAAATAAATGGCAACTATAATTTCAGTTACTATTATTATTAAAGAGGTTAAGAAACTTACTAGCTGTCACGGGGCACAGCCAGAATTTGAACTCTCATCCCCTGACTCCCCTAGAGCCCTCTTACCTGCACACGCAGGCAGGACCGGGCGGGCGGCCGTGCTGAGGGGCGGAGCTGCTCGGCGCCGCGTCTCAGGCTTGTCCTCCTACTGACCTGACCCAACCTGGGTTTATGAAATCTGACAAATGCAGAGCAAAGTGTGGAGACTTCCTCAGCAATCACCTTCAGTCCCAAGGAGGAGCAAGCTTTCTGTCCTTGGGAGGCAAGGTCACTCATGTTCACACTCAGAACCATCCCTGCTAAGGATTACTGAGCGGCCTCTGGGCTCGAGGCCCAAAGCCGAGCATGGTGAGCACAGAAAGCACAACTCCGTCTGGAAGCAGGAGAACCTGGCTTCGAACCCTGCCTACCACTTTCAGCTGCACAGTCTTGGGAGGGTTACCTCCCTTTCTGAGCCTTGGCTTCCCTTGACTGTAAAATGGGGTGCACAGACCTCACGGGGTGGTTGGGAGAAGGTGGAACAGGGCTTGCTATTTGATATTTAAATCTGAAGTCTAAGACACAGAACAGTCCCCCGAGCCCCTGCTGTCATGAGAGCTAAGCTTCAACAGACACCTACTTGTCCAGGGTCCGGGAGTCATCCGTGTACTCGGGGAGGTCATTCAAGTCTCTGGGGCAGGCGGAGATCTGGTGCAGGTTGACAGGCAGTGCCTGGCCGTCCTTGCCCACCACTTCCAGGCCTGTGAGTCCCAGGTAGTGCAGGTCCCCCCAGGAGGCAGTGAAATTCAGCTGAAGGCCTGCAACAGGGAGAAAAGTGGCCCATGAACACCTGAGGGTCCGCAGGAGGTACCTGGGATGGAGATGAGAAGAGGGGTGATCTTTAGCGTCTGCATTCAGCCAGCTTGAAGACCCAGACACAAATGAATGCCTTCAGGCACCTTTCCTCCGTCGGCCCTCGGCCTGGGACACTGCTAATGTTTAGGAAATGTTAGTGGGATGAATGCACCAGTGTTGTCTAAACCTGCACACAGCCCCAGATCCTGTCTCTACCTATGGATCATGTCACCCACGCGACGTTTAACACCCAAAAGTGGATCCCCACGATGCTTGGCCAACAGGCCTCACCCATTTGGCTTCTATTTTTCTAACCTCATCTTACACCAGGGATTCCTGGCTCCACTAGGACCATCATTCAGTCACTCATTTATATCCCTCCCTGCTGACACATGGCCTGCTTACCTTGTGCTCACCCTTCGGAGCCCAGCTCACTTCCTCAGGGAAGCCCTCCCAACTTCTTCAACTACATCAAACCTCCATTCATAGTTTGCTGTCTCACTGAACATGCCCTCCCACGCCCTGGTCACCACTGTTATCTTGTGATCATTTGCTTAAAAATGCCAGATGGTTAACTCCCCAAGGCCCATCACAGCACCTAGCACATAGTAGGAGCTTAGCATGGACAGGGTGATTAAACAAATAACTAAATGGAGGCAGCTATATCATTAAGCCACAACACTAGAAAGGGATATTTTATGCAAATTGGCTACTATTATGAGGAGTCTCATTGATTCATGGTAAAGGAAGTGACTAAGGTGACACCTCCATCCTTTTGCCCTTGCCCCACCCTGCTCCACTAAAGACCACTTAGAAGTGATCTTTGGTGGGCCAGGGGCAACATAGCCCAGGTCAGGCCTCCACTTGCCCAGAACACTCAAACCCAATGAACCAAACCCCTTGGTCAGGCCCTGTCAGATATCTGGCTAGAACTTTTCTTAATTAATGGTCTCCTATTAGAGCAAGACCAAGCCCAATGAGCTCTTCCGCCCTTGGGGAACTTAGAGCCCATCTTAGCTCCCTTTTGAGTGGCTGTATTCAAAAGATTCATGTTTTTTACACCTTCCCCAGAATGCCAGCACTGTAGTGCTGGAGGAAGAAACATCCAACTAGAACGTGGTCCCACCCGTCTCAGCTCAGCTGAGGTGGTGGAGGCCCAGCGAGATCTCTAGACATACTTGTGAGGCCAAGGGAGGCCAAGTCACACCACCTCCCTGGAGCTCAGCTTCCTTTCCTGAGCCCCTGTTATTTCTAACGTATGCTATGCAGCTCAGCCTCAGATCCTCCTGCTCGCCATGGGCCAAGGTGACTCTGAGCATCTCGGATGAAAAAAGACATGTGACCAGCATGGTACCGGGCACATAATGGCTTCTCACTGCACTGGTAGCAGGCAAAATGGCCAAAAATTCTTCCAACCTAGTCCCTGTCTCTTTGCAATGTGACTTTGCCACTGTCCCATGCAGAAGTGAAGTCTATTTCTCCTTCCCTTGAATCTGGGCCATGTGATTTGCTTTGGTCATGGGACAGAAGCAAAGATACTACAGGCAGAGGCTACAAGTGTATATGCACTGGGACTTGTCTTCTCTCTTCACACTTGCAGCCCTGCCACATGAAGGAGACAGGTAAGCCTTGTGGCCCCATCACTCTGGCCAATAGTCTCCCAACTGCCAGACATGAAGGCATCCTAGATCATTCAGCTGCCAGCTTACCTGCCAGCTGACCAGACCATGAGCAGACCCAGCAGACGCCAGCAACCCAGCTCAGATGAGAACTGCCCAGCCAAACCATTGAATTATGAGCCAATCATGAATGGTGGCTGTGTTAAGCCACTAAAGTGGGTTGGTTCGTTCAGCAAAAGCTAATTGATACACTGCTCATCATGAGTCTGTGCTCAAATGTCATCTCCAGGAGACTTCCAGTCAAGATGGCAGCATAGGCAAACACGGCTCGCCTCCTTGCACAACCACATCAAAACTACAACTAAACTATAGAACGACCATCACCCAGAACTATCAGAAATTGAGTTGAATGCAAGTCCAACAACTACTAATTAAAGAAACTACATCCATCTAGACTGGTAGGAGGGGTGCAGATGCAGAACAGGCTGGTGGATAAAAATCCAGGAGGGATATCTCAGGAGTGAGGAGTCCTAGCCCCAAACCAAGACCTCCAGCTCAGGGTTCCTGTGCCAAGAGGATAAGTCCCCATACTCCTGGCTGCAAAAACCAGAGGGGACTTAGTTGGGAGAAGAAACTTCTGGAGTCCCAAGGAGTTCCTCCTAAAAAACCCACACACAAACTTACTCAGACTCACTCCCTCTGAGCTCCAGCATCAGGATAGCAGCTTGAAAGGTACCAGTGGCATAAGGGGGGAACTGAAGTGCCTAGCATCAATGTGAGAGCAGGGAGACAGCTTCCTTCCAGAAAAAAGGAGGACAGAGGCGGTTGTCCCCTTTCTGAACCCTCCCCCAACAGAGCCACATTGCTGGCAGATGGGTACCATATCTGAGGCTCCATCACCCTAGCTGATACTGTTTGAGCTGTCCTGGAGATCACCTGAGACTCTGTCTACCCAACTTATTGGCTCACCCAAACTGGTAACAGTAACTTTCCCATATGCATGGCTGGTCTTGGCTCATGTTTCACAACTTCCTAAATCCTCTCAAACAAGGAACAGCTGGCATCAGTGAGGCCCTAGGCCCTGTACCTCTTGCTAAGTGGCTGCATGCCCAGCATTAGGAGCTGCCAGCCTAGATTCACAGCTTGGCTTCATCTGGGAACCTCCAAGACCAGCGCAAGTACCACTCATGTCAGACTGCTTTATAGATAAGTCAGGGTGGCCCTGGGTAGAACACAGGTGGGGCCTGAACTTGGCCTGTACCACCCATGAAACCCCAGGGCCAGCGCACCCAGTGGACAGCTACAGATCATATTGGAGCACCACCACTCTGCCCCTGAACAGCTGATCCTCCATGAAGGGGAGAGGTTGGTGGCCAGTGGTCACAGCCAGTCTTTGCAGCTGAATAGCCTCAGTAAATCCCTCCCATTGATCTGCAAATGGCAACCACAGCTCAACTACAAGAGGAGGGTATACTCAGCCCACACAAAGGGCACACCTCAAGTACCCAGCTTGAGTGATAGAGAAGACTGTGCCACTGGACCCCACGGGACACCTACTACATTAGGCCACACTACCAAGACACAAAGTCAAGCAGCTCTACCTAATACACAAAAACAAATCCAGGGAGGCTGCCAAAATGAGGAGACAAAGAAATGTGGTCCAAATGAAATAACAGATCAAAACTCCAAAAAAAGAGCTAAATGAAATGGAGATAAGCACTCTCTCAGATGCAGAGTTCAAAACAATGGTTATGAGGATGCCCAAGGAACTTAGTGAGGACCTGAACAGCATAAAAAAAATCCAGTCAGAAATTAAAGATACACTAATTGAAATAAAGAACAATTTACAGAGAAAAAACAGTAAAGCAGATGAAGCCAAGAATCAAATCAATGATTTGGAACATAAGGAAGCAAATAACAACCAATCAGAACAAGAATAAAAAAAGAGGATAGTGTAACTAGCCTACGGGACAATTTCAAGTGTTCCAATATTTGCATCATAAGGTACCAAAAGAAGAAGAGAAAGAGCAAGAAATTGGAAATCTGTTTGAAAAAATAATGTAAGAAAACTTCCTTATTTTGGTGAAGGAAATAGTCCAAGAAACACAGAGTCCCAAACAAGATGGATGCAAAGAGGCCCACTCCAAGACACATCATAATTAAAATGCCAAAGGTTAAAGAAAAAGCGAGAATCTTAAAAGCAGCAAGAGAAAAGCAGTTAGTTACCTATATGGGAGTTCCCATAGGACTGTCAGCTGATTTCTCAAAAGAAACTTTGCAGGCTAGAAGGGATTGGCAAGAAATATTCAAAGTGATGAAATGCAGGAACCTACAGCCACTATTGCTGTATTTGGCAAAGCTATCATTTAGAATTGAAAGGCAGATAAAGAGATTCTCAGACAAGAGAAAACTGAAGGAGTTCATCATCACTGAACCATATTTATACAAAATGTTAAAGGTACTTATTTAACAAAAAGATCAAAACTATTAACAATAAAATGGCAAATATGTATCTGAACAATTGAATCTAAATAGCAAACTAAGCTAACAAGAAGAACAGAAACACAATCATGAATACAGAGAGCATTTTGATGGCTGCCAGAGGAGAGGGGGGTGTGAGGGAATGGGTGAAGAGGTGAGGGATTAAGAAGTACAAATAGGTAGTCACAGAATAGCCATGGGGAGGTAAAGTACAGCACAGGAAATGGAGCAGCCAAAGGACTTATACGCATGACCCATGGACGTGGACAATGGGGTGGGGACTGCCTGAGGGAGTGGAAGGTTCTGGGGGAGACGGGCAAAGGAGGAAAAACTGCGACAACTCTAATAGCATAATCAATAAAATACAACTACAAAAATAAAAAACCAAATGTCGTCTCCTCCCAAGAGGCCTTCCTTGCCCACCTGAACTCAAATAGCACCATGCCCCACCACTCTCTACACCCTGCTTTATTTTTTGTCACTGTAACTACTACCTGAGCATATATTCTATATTTACTCATTTATTTGTTTTTATCAGTCTTCCCTGCTAAGATGGAAGCTCCCTGAGGGCAGGAAGTCTGTTAACTTTGTTCACTATTGCATCCCCAGAGCCTAGAAAAGCATCTGAAAAATAGATAGTCCATAAAGACTTTTCTTTTGAAACGCACAGCGAAGTCTCTCCGGGAGGTTCTACTGCAGCGCAGACACACAGTGAACACCTAACAAACAAGTAAACGTGGCTGTTCCCCAGACTGATGAAGACCGGGAAAAAAATAAGAGACGGGCTAGGAAGTGATTGAGTAGGAGTGGGGGGTCAGGGAGGGCTGGTCGGAGGGGTGACATTCGAGCTGAGACCTGGGTGAGTAGAGGGAGGATGGCATTCTTCAGTGTTTCTGGAAGGTGTTCTCAGCTAAGAGGATTGGATAGCAAGGGCACAGGCCCTGGAACGGGAACAAATTTGGCCTGTGGTTAGAACCAAGCATCTGAGGGAGAGGGTGGTGGAGGAAAATGAGACCAGAAGGTCTGGCCGGGGCTAGAACACGTCACAAAGTTTGGACCTTCTCCTCTGCAGTGGGGAGCTACGAGAGGGTTAGCTTTGAAGCAGGGGTGTGACATGCTTCAATCTGCATCACAGAAAGTGCACTCGGTTGGTTGGACTCCCTGGGGACATCAGCGGGGAAGCTGCTGGAAGACTGATGGCCTGGACATGGGTGAAGTGGTGACAACAGGGGAGGAGGGGACCGATTCAGGGTCTGTTTTGGAGACAGCGGTGCCAGGTCTCGATGGCATGCGCAGAGTGAGGGAAAGAGATGTTTTGGACCCAAGTTACAGAGCGGCTGTGGGCATCGTTCCTGAGATGGAGAAGGCCTGGAGGCGGAGGAGGGAGCAGACTGTGTGGGGGACAGCGGCATCAGGGAGAAACGCCAGCTCCCCTTGGGAAAACAAGACACGGCATCCCAGCTCTCCCAGGCCTGCAGTCCTTTCGTTCGCCTGGCAAGATGCCCTGCGAGGCCATCTAATCCGGGGCTATTCCGAAAGCGACTGCTCTCCTGGTTGAGTTAATGTCCATGTTCCATATTCATTTTCTTCTGGTGTATCAATTAGTATTTACATACATGAAAATTAATTTTGTTATTTCTCATCCATGTTTCCACCCTCCTCAGCTCCTTTCCTATTCATCACTGCTGATATTTGCAAAACGTCCAAAACAAGTGTCATCTGCAGATCAGCAAGTCACACATCCCCTTTCAAAACACGAACAGGCTGGGCCGTATCCACCAAGCTGACAAAGGATCGGACAAAGCCTGAGGAAAAAGCCAAAGGATCAGAGAAGCCAGATTGAGAAATCACAGGCTTCAGACATGCAGAGGGGGCTTGGCCAAGAGGTTCTTCTGCCTCCCTACCGAGTAAAGAGCAGCAAAATTACACTTTTCTTACAGCAGAAAAGTCTCTGAGCTCTACTCCCAGGCAGAGCTCCCAAAGGCATTGAAATCACATTTCTGAGAAAGGTCAGAAGCTGGCTCAGTGGGAAAGACATTTACACACAGCATCTTTAGGGAAATCATCAGATGAAGGGGACAGTGGCCGCTTCTGGCCAGCCAGCTGGCCCTCCTTCCTTCTCCTCCTTACTGTGCCCTGACCTCCTCTAGAGCGCTGTTTGGTGGCTGACCTCACCACTGGCTGCAGGGACGGCCCCTGAGCCAGGCCTGGCGGGCGTGCGTTTTCCGTCTCACACCTCCCGCTCCCTCCCAGTCCCGGTGAGCCACGGCGATTGGTTTAAGGACACTTGGGCATGTGATCCAAGCCAGGCTGAGGAGCCATAATTCTGGGATGATTATTGAACTGAGGAGGAAACAGAAGTTCTCTTTTCATGTGACTGCCGGGCAGAAGGTGAGCGTGCACATGGAGTGTGCAGGAGCTCCCCTGTGGACAGAGTCGGACGGAGTCTGACTGAGAAGGGCGGGAGGGCGTGGCTCAGGGCAGAGCGGGGAAGGGAGGTGCCACGCCTGGATGACGCCATCTGCACACCTGGGGCCAGCCGTAGGGGAACCAGCAACCCGTGACCTCTGTAGTCGCAAAGCCAGTAAATTCCCATTTTTGTTTAAATCAGTTTGAATTCAATTTCCATTGTCTATCAGGAAGAAGGGGGAGGAGGAGGAGGCGGAGAAGGAGAGGAAGAAGGCTCCTGGCCACTCAGGGGAGGAGACGTGAGCTCACAGAAGCCCAGCTGTGAGGCAGCTGCTCAGCAAGGGAGTGTGTTTAGTGGTGAGGACGAGGACTTTGAGTTCAGGTGCTCGGTTGCATTCTTGGCCTTAGCACCAGCTACGTGACCCTAGGAGGCTGAGTCAATCTCTCTGAGCCTCAGTTTCCTAATCTAATCTAGGAAATGGAGAGAATAAGAGCTGTCCGTGTTCCATGAGACAGGGCGGGGGGAGCCCCAGCACAGTGGCTGAAAAGGCGGTGGAGCCAAGCCTGAGACCAGGCCCTGCCTACCCGAGCTTGCTTGTTGTAACTACTCTGTTGTCCTAACGGAATTGAGAGAGAGAGTGTGTGCGAGCTGTGAGGACTGCGAGTAAGGCACCTGCCTCTTTTCTAAGAGGTAACTTGGCCTTTGTGGCTGAGGGCGGGGGAGAGGACTGCTCACTGGATGCGCCTCTCGAGAGCTCCGGTGGGGATGGGCTGCAGCAGGGTCCTGAGAAGGGGGTGTGGGGACGCTGTGGGACACTTCACGGGTCCACCTCCCACCCCCGGGACGGGAGCGCTCGTGCCTCTAGTGGCTGGGAGTACTGACCACTGACAGTTTACAGCTGAGTCCCCCCACTTATCAGTGCCCTTGGCCTTGCCCTTCCCCAGGGGCAGTCCATATCCAGTGACGTGTTGCTATAGGCGTAGAAAAGACTTGTTCCCCACTCAACTCAGGGCGACTCCAAGGGGCTGTCGCAGTTCCAGAGCTCCCTGATGTGAGTGCACTGCAGCCCACCTTCTCCCTCTGCGCAGTCCTGCTTCCTGTCCTCCCCCAGAACCTGCCTCAGTAAACCCATCGGGGAGTCCGCTTCCCGGGAACCCAATCAGCTGTCGTCAGCCTTCAACAGATGGGGTGGAGACGAAGGGCAGGGCTTGCAGGTGGGCTCAGGTGATGTGTGGGGAGGAGGACAGGCTGAGCTGAGATGGTCCAGCGTCCTTCTGGAGGTGACGGTGGGGAGGAGGGGAGAGGGGCACCCCACTGGCACGGCACAGCTGCTGCTGTCAGGAGATAACTGGGAGGAATGGCATGTACAGGGGCAGGACAGAGCAGGAGGCAAGGCTACAAGGAGCAAGTGAGCCAGAGAGCTGTGTTAACAGGGAAGGGGAGGGAGATCACAGTCAGCTGCCACCTCTGGCCTGGAGATCCCCAAGACGCAGGCAGAGGGGCTGGCCTGTGCACATGGGCAGCCAGAGGGGGGGGCTGCAACGTCACACGGGAAAGGGCGAGAGAACAGACACAGTGAAATGGGGGCGGGAGCCAGCTGGCTGAATACACAGTGTTTTGTTTGGCTCATGAGGTGTTTAAAAATATTATAAAATTAGTTACTAATATTTAAAAAGCTGAAGATTTCACATAAAAATCAAAATTTCCCACTTCTTAGAAGACCTGGTACCTGCCCCACCTGGGCAGGGAGAACGTAGGTTTTCTTTGTCTGTGTGCTAGTTTCAGCCCCAACTCGCCCTCAGCCTACGTCTCTGTGCAGTGGACGACCTGTCCAGCTGTCCAACGAGACCCTATCCTGAGTGACCAGGACTTCGCCCGACCCCTGACGGTCCTCCTTCCACCCGACACCGCCCCAGGACAGGGTACTCACAGATCCCGTGGTAGACGCCCGGTTCCGGAGTGGTGACTTCTGGGACAGGGGCACTGGGTGGCACCTCCAGTTCGGGGACCTGCTCACCGGTTAGGGGAGAAGCAGAGGAAAGGGCGTGATTTGAGTGACACCCACAAAGCCGGCTAGCCGTTTTTCCAGCTACTGCTGCCTACCTCATGCCCCAGGTAGATCCCTGTGTCCTTTCTTGTGTTTTCTGTCTCTGCGACTGGTAATAGGAACAGGCCCAGAAACCCTTGCATGTCTCAGTCCTTCGCAGAAGCCCTGACTGGTCGAGGAGGAGTGTGACGCTACCAGCTCAGGTGAGATTTTCTGAGATAGGGGAGGATGTCATAAATGTTTATCTAGTCAGCTAGAGGAAGGGAGCAAGGAAGGAAGGAAAATGGGAAGCAAAGAAGGAAGGAGGAGGAAGAACTTAAGCCACAGAGAGTGGTTCTCAACGCTGGGGCCCAGGTACATGCATTTTTAAAGCTCCCAGGTTATTCCCACGTGCAGCAGGATAAAGAACCCACGGTCTATAGGCAGCCCAAGTGGGCTACCACCCCCTACTTCTCGGGTCTCATGTGTAAACTTTGCTTAGATTTCTGTAAATTGGGGTAAAAGTGCCGTCACTGCTTTACTGACAGGAAGGCTCAGGGGCAAACGGAAGTGAAGTCGGGGTCTCAGAGTTTGGTGAGGGCGGTTTTGGTCCAACGACAGCCTGCGGAAGTCCATGGCGTGGCCCCTGCGAACAACCTCTCCGGACCCTGTCCAGCTAGGGGGCGGAGGGTGAGGAAGGTGGCCTGCCACAAGCACCCCCGACACAGGGCAGCCTGAAGCCACCAGGGAATGTCACTGCCTTGGTGCCCATGTGACTTCTCTTGCCCTCCCTGAGCCTCCTACCCTCCTAGGATGTGAACACCCCTAGAAGGGTGGGGTGCCCTCTCTCTAGGGCTGTGAGCCTGATGTTGACACTGCTGCCCTCATGAACTCAGGCTCCCCTCCAAGATGAGAGCAGTCCCTCCCTACTCCTCCCAGGGCTGGATCTTATCAGAGTCCCTTAGAGGCGCTTTGCCACTCGGAAAACCGCAGGCGGATGGAAGGCCTCACAGCCAGCTTCCAGCTGGAGACGCACAGATCAAATCCAGACAACAGACATGTTCAGTGGCCCAAGGAAGGTTTGAAAACATTTTGAATTAGTTGCTAACGAGTTTTAGTTGGGATATTTTTGCATAAAAATCCAGCTATCTGGCTTCATTTGAAAAAATCAGAAAAACTGCCAACAGGAGCCAGCAGCTCTTGTCTGGGTGGAGTGGCAGCTGCTTTCTGGAGAAGTGGGAGGGCGTCACCCCACTGAACACCAAGCAACAACAGGCCGTTTCACTGCATTGCCTCGGTCATGACCTTCCCGAGGCTGAACCTGCTGTCCTCTGGCTTCTAGCCATTCCCCTCCGCCCGCCACCCTTTCTCCTCATGGGCTCAAGAACGTCCTGGAGACCTGGGGTCTCTTCACCTTCACTATTGCTCTTGGACTTGGACTGACTCTTGCCCTGAAGATCCTGTTTCATTAAAAAGAAGAAGAAGAAGAAGAAGAAGAAGAAGAAGAAGAAGAAGAAGAAGAAGAAGAAGAAGAAGAAGAGGAAGATCCTGTTTAGCAGTTAGAAGCGCACAGACTTTGGAATCCTGCACTCAAGCGCAAGCCTTGCTGCGCCCCCACTGCGTGCCCACGGGCAAGTCGCTCAGCCTGCCTGGGGCTCGGTTCCCTGAATGGGGGGTGGTGCCAACCGTCTCCTCTCCGGGGGTCGTCTCGGGGGACGCACAGGGCAGGACACAATTCGCAAGCAAGAAGTGATCGCTGGGACTGTCATTATTTTGACTCTGATTCTACCTATTAAAGCCAAGTCCAGTCCTCCCATCAAAAACAACAGCGAGAGATCCAAACGCAGCCCAAAGCAAAAATTTCCCGAGGACTGCCACCCCTAAATTAGAGATAGCATAGAATGGATTTCTCCTAGCTTTGATTAAAATTTGAACACTTCCTCCACTTTGGTGAAAAAATAAATAAATAAATAAAATGCAAATCACCGGAGAATGAACTACGGCACACAGGAGGGCCGACACTGAAGTGGGGAAATGCAGGTGTCAGAACAGCGGCCCCACAGCATAAAGGACATCCACCTTCATTCTCCCTGCTCCACTCTAAGTTTGGAGAAATCTCTCGAGGTCCAGCCCTCGTCCCACCCCTCCACCTTGCCCCCCGCGGCCCGCCCTGGACCTACCTGGCCCTCGGCCCACAGGCCGGCCTGGGTGTAGGGTCTCTCCTCCCCATCGCCGTCGGCGGTGCTGGGCCTCCTCAGAGCCTCCTCGCACTGCAGGCCGCAGAGGCTCTCCGCGTCCACGTCGAACGTCTCATCGCAACAGGACACGGCCTCGAGGATGTCATCGTCAGTCGTGAACAATATTGTGTCTCCGAAGTGCTCTGGGGCTGGATGGGTTACCAGGAAAGCAAGGGTCAGCCCACCCCTAAGGCCAATGATTTGTAGATCAACCTTTGTGCTATAAACCCACTAACACTTCTCCGTTTGTGTAGAGAGACGTGTTATTCTTCACATTTTGGCAAATGGAGTTCATGTGCCGTAAGAAACACACAGATCCAAGGAAAGGACTCATTGTGACGGGTGTGCAGCAAAGGCTGGGTGGGCACTGAGGCAGCTGCTGCTGGCGCCCCTCCCAGGTCCCTGCTGATCCCTGCAGGGAGGGGCTGCGGTCTTTTCTGAAAGGACACAGGAGTTACGCCCCCTATGCGGGAAGCTGTGGGGTTCCAGATCCCTGCCACTTTGCCTTAAGGCAGGACAGATCCTACAAGCTGTGCTCCAGGGCTCCCCTGGGTCAGGCCGAGGCTGGCTTCCCCTTGCTCAACCTCTCCCCTCCCGTGTCCTGCCCCCTGTCCCCTGCCCCGTGGGTTCTCCTGAGAGCGCTCCCTCAGTCAGCACCTTGCAGAAGAATCCCCCGGTTGGGTCCCCAGCAGAGCAGCTGAAATGAGTGCAGCTCTTGCACGCCCACACTGCAAAGGTATGGAGTGGGCCAGGTCTATGGAAGAGGAGAGACCTGCCACTGGTTAGCCAGTGGGCTTAGTTTTTCCCCAGAGCCTCAGCAACTAGCAGGTAGGGGCTTTGAGAACATTCTCAGAGACGTACTGTACCTCCCGACAGGGTTCCAGAGGCCTTGGCAATTTCTCCTTTAAAGATGCACTGTGTGTCTAAGAGGATCTCGATGTCCTTCACGCCGCGGAAGGAATGTATCCGAGATTTGTTGTAATTCCAAATCCTGATTAGGGCAACGTGGCAAGGGTGTGCGAAGTCAACGGCGATGAAGTGGGACTTGCCTGGCGTGAAGGGGGCCAGCCAGACATGCATGTCGTCCTGGGTCCTGTTCACCCCGTCGGTGAGGTTGGTGACCACACGGGGGTCCTTCCCGTAAGCTGGTAAAATATTGATGTCAGGGGGGTCTGCTTGGATGCTCGCAATCTGCACAGGCTCCCCCTTGGAACTGAATATTTCTATTCCGTTCAGGCCGACATAGTGCCTGTCCCCCCACGTGGACTTGATGTCAATGACCAAGTGCTGGCCGTAAGGCAGGACAGGGATTTTGAAGTCGCTCTCTCCGTCGGTGTCCACGGCGCAGTCGTCCAGCCCCGCCCTGGGCCCCGGCTCCTCTTCCTCACCGGGTGGTGGCTGGCTGCCCTGCCGGCTGCTCTTCTGCTGCTGCAGGAACTCGTCCAGGATGTCGCCCTGGAACTCCGCGCTGGAGATGCGTCCCCGGTGGGAGCGGTCAAAGGCGCTGAGGGAGTTCCAGGACTCATGCAGTGTGTGCTCCTGCTCGCTGCGCCTCAGGGACCGTGGCAGCATCCCAACGGGCCAGGCGTCTTCTGGAAGAAAGTGCGCAGGAGGGGTGAAGCCCCATTAGTGGCATGTGTGGAAGGGGGGACCCTTACAGTGTCTCATCCAGTGGCTGTCAGCTTGGGGGTGTCGCCCTCAGGGGGACATTCTAGAAACCGGTGAGGGTGCTCCCGGCTGCCTCAATGCCCACCGACCCTCCCGGCACTTGGCGCGTGGGACAAGGGATACAACGCCCTGCCGTGCACGGCCTCCTGTCTCACACGGCGTTAAAAGGCGGGCAAGAAACTGTTGGCAGACACCCAGGTCTGGAATGTAGCTGTTTTGCAAAGAGAAAGGTATTCTCCAATGTACACCGACTGCTCTAAGCATGCAACCTTACACAAGTCAGGGAGGCCCATTTGGCTGCATTAGAGCCTCTGCCAGAAGTCGTCCTCTGCTTCAGAGACTCGGGTGCCCGAGCAAGGCCGCTGCCTGTGCCTCTGAGTCAGCAGCCCGAGGGGCCGCTCCTAACGCTGCCACAGTCACACGACTTGAACCGAGGTTTCAAAGCCTACCGGGTGACCGCGAAAGGCTTAGGAAAGAAGGTACAATGAAGAAAAGCCGCTGTGCTATTTCAGATGTAGCCTGTCCTAGAGTGGCAGCACAGACCAGCGTATTAGTTTGATTTTTCTGGGTGGTAATTAGGAAGGGCTTTTATGTTCTTCTTTGTCACCTTATCCTCTAAATTCCCTACAAGTATTAATTTTATAATCAGAAGAAGCTTTTAAAAAAGCAAAGAACCCAGGTGTGTCACCAGGTAAGGAATTTACTTCTATACGCACATAGCCAAATGGGCTCCCAGAGCTGAAGCTGTGCCCCAAGCACGTGGGGAACAGGGGCCCGGTCCCCAGAGGGGTGGCTTCTGCAGCCCCACTCTCCTCCACACAAAACACAGAAGCTCCATGCACGCATCAAGCAGTGGCCTGTCCTCACAGCCACACCATGGCTACCTGCCATCCCAGGGTGTCATTCGGGAAAGCAGCAGCGATGACACTGACATCTGGGTTTTCCCCCTTTCCTATTGCACCGGGCTCTGCACTCCGTTTTCTGCCTGTCTCCCAGGGAGCCTGGCTCCATCAATTATCTCTTCTCTCCAGAATCTTCAATCACTCCTTCCCCACTGGCACCTTCCCCTCTGCCTGCAGACACGCATAAATCTCCCCGACCTGCGAGAAGGAGGGAGCTGGCCTGACGGTGTGGCTCTCCCCTCTCACTGCAGTGGCTGCATCCTCCTCACCACCACCGTCCCTCAGCCCCCGCACCCTGCATCCTCTGTGTCCTGTTACTGTTCTGCCCACTCAAACTCCCCTTGCCCTTCTTCTAGGAGCAACACCTGATTTTCTTGGGGATCTGGCCATTCAGATTAGGCAAATGTTGACAGCATCTTCCCAAGCTGGGCTTGTGAAAGGAACCAAGGGAGAGAGGGGCTCTCTCTACACTGGGGCTGCTGAGCTGGTAGGATGTCAGTGGGGCTGCCTGTGGCCACGTTGCTGCTCTGTGGGGGGAGCCTGCCCGAGACGGAAGCCCACCTGGAGGAGGCAAGAGATGGAGGGACTCTTGATGACATCATCTGAGCTGTGTGAGATGTCACATGCCAAGTGGCTTTCTGTCCCTTCATCCATGAATCCTCTGATTCCCATATCCCTCCACTGAAATGGCTTTCCCCAAGTTCACAGACTCCAAGTACACAGTCTTTGCTCAGTTCTCAATCTGTGCTTGACATCCTAGGCCAAGCTCCTCCTCCAGCTCAGGAGAATTGTACTTTCCTGGTTCTCTACTTCCTCGCAATAGCCCCTCCCTCTGTACCACACGGCCTCCATACCCCCCACCCTAAGTCCAGTTCCATGCCAATGCCTCAGCTCCGTCTTGCCTCCCCTGACACCGCCATCCGAAACGCCCTCACCCAGCTCCTGGTTCCCATGCAGGCTCTGCTCAGTGTTATAACTCAAGTTCTGCCTGCTCTCCCCGGGCACCACCTTCCAGTCCCAGCAGCCCCCTGGGGGCCCAGACATGTCCACTTCAAACTCCATGTGCCCAAAATAGGGTTGTCACCCTCCCCTCTAAGTGGCATTATCTCTACTACGCTGAGAACAAGGAAAACCTAAGGAAATCTCATGCCTCACCATGACCCCAGCACCTGAGCTGGCCCTGCTAATTTACCCACCCTCACCCGACACCTTCCTCCCCACGATCACCCTGCTGCAGCCACGCTGGCCTTTCTGTTCTGTGGACACACCGGGTCTCTCTTGTCTTGGAGCATTTGTCCTTGCTGTGCCCTCTGCCAGGAATGCTCTTTCCTTAGATCTCCAGGGTGCTGGTTCTTCTTGTCACCTTCCTCCATGGAGAGGCCTGCTCTACCCCATTCCCTGCTGTGTCCTGGCGCCTGACACAGAACATGGCCCAAGGAAGTGCTCAGTGTTGCCAGTAAAGGGAGGGACAGCTGGCATCGCCATTACACATCTGTGTTCAGACCTGGAGGCTGAGAGACTCCCCTCCCCCTCAGCTCTCCTGCCCTTGTCCCCAACCCTCCTTCTCATCTGCCATTAAAAAGACCCCAGGTGTTTCTTCCACCTTTCCTCCAGGCATGAGGCTCAACATCTGGCAGAAGGGACTTCCCATATGGATCATCAACATCCAGCTTACTGTGATTTGATTTCCACAGACTGAAATGAATGGCCTGGCTAGTCTGCAAGAACACTGAGGAGACAGCACCCAACGTCACGTTTAGGGACGCAGCCTGCGTTTCTCTGCCTGGGTTTAAAGAAAGGCAGGGCTTTGCTTTCATTTCACATCGTTTTCTGACATCTTGTCCCAAGATGTACAGTCTGGCTTTTAAAAGCAGGGAGGCGCAGACTTTCTCCTAGGCCTCGCAGAGGCAACAGCAGGCTGGGAGCCCGCGTTTCCCGCTGTCTGCAGGAGAACACACTACTTGCTAGCCCCCACTACTACTAGTAGACACACTACTGGCAGTCGGGGAGCTGCTGGGGTCAGTGCTTTGTCTTTTGTCAATATTCCTACCTGTAAATCTGAATGGACGACAGGAAGCTGCTGCTTCAGTCTGCAATCAACACAGGCTGGGAGGGACCACTGATATGAGATTAAAGATGCAAAACTATTCCTCAATTGAGACTAATGTGAACTACAGAGTTTTGCACTGAGTTTATAAAAATCAATGGTGCCCTGGCTGGTGTGGCTCAGTGGACTGAGCACCAGCCTGCAAACCAAAGGGTCACCAGTTCAATTCCTACTCAGCGCACATGCCTGGGTTGCGGGCCAGGTCCCCAGTAGGGGGCGCACAAAAAGCAACTGCACATTAATGTTTCCCTCTCTCCCTCCTTTCCTTTCTAAAAATAAACAAATAAATAAAATGTTTTTTAAAATTTAAAAAAATCAATGGCACCACCATGAGGTATACACTAATTGCTACTAAAGCAGGAAATGAAAAAGTACATAGTGAGATGTAACAGAATCATGTTTATTTTCAGTGTACTGCCCCTCAGTCATCGCTGACTGAACAAGGAGTGGGCACCTGACCTGAGTTGGCCAATCAGCTTCTCCCCTGAGACTTTGGAATTGGCTGCTAGCAACAGAGCCAGAAAATTGTGTCACTCTAGGGCTGCGAGGCCATTTCCTGCTGTGTGCACAAAGGCAGAGAAAGCTGGTCCTGTGCGGAAGAACAAGGGAAAGTGGGCCTGCCGAGAGGCAGAGGCAGGGCCCCACAGCCCTGGAGACACAGGGGAAGCTTCCTCCGTGCTTGCCAGCTCTCTGGTTCCTCCCTCCGATCCCAGGTGAGGAACAGCCACACTGCCTGCCTTCAGGGGTCTAGGCGCTCCTCGGGCACTCTCCAGACAACACCCCTTTGCTGCTCAGACTGGGCTGATGGAATTTCATTCACCTGTGGCCAACCAACCCCTGATGAAGACACTTCTAAAATGCAGATGTCCTTACAACCAGATGCTCTGTCGGACAAAAGACTTTCCAGGCTCTGTCTTATGGTGACAACACAATTCAGCCCTAGGGAGGAATACGGCCGTCACTCATTCCACCAGCATCGATGAGGGCTTGGCCTGCCCCTTTCCTGCAGATCACAGCTATGGGGTTTGGCTCTATGGAACAGGTATGTGAAAATTTCAAAGCAACTTTCCTTTTCAGCATGATTGGCCTAACAAGGCATTAAATCTTAAGGGCTCAGTTCTTAATGTGTCATCAAGCCAAGCAGTGAAATGCCTGGAAAGAAGTTGGTCAGGTTAGAATAATGCCCACCACCTGAGAACTCCCAGAGTCCCTGTGGGTCTGTCTGCCAGGAGGGCCTGGGCTGGCATGCCCCCCGGGGTGCTGATGAGAGCCGTAGAGACGGTGCACCACACGGCAGTGATTTGAAGCATGGATCCTGGAGCAGGATCGAATTCTGCTCTAACCCTTACTGGCTGTGTGACCCAAAGAAAGTTACTTAAGCCCCACATTTTCTTTATCTGTCAGAGGGGGCTGGTGTGAGGAGTAAACAGGCTCATTTGAGTGCCGTGCCTGGGTGAGAGCCTGGCTTCCTGCAACATGCCCCAGAGCCCGCCACCACGGGCCCTCCTCCCCCCACCCCCTCCCACACTCGGGCCACCCACCCGGAGCCAGGCGCCTGCTCCTGGGGGTCCCATCCCAGATAACACGCAGTCTCTGCCCTCACAGAGCTTCTCAGTTCCTCTGTCCCACTCTGTGGCCCCCCCAGCACCCAGCTGCAGGGTCACGGCATGATGGGGCCAGCGAGGCTGGGGGGCCAGCGAGGCTGGGGAGCCAGCAGGGGCAGCTGTGCCCCTGACGAGCCTGCGGCTTGCCCAAGGAAGATGGTCAGGTCTTACGGACTTGCTCTGGTGCCCTAAGCGACATACCAGGGGTGTGAAAGAGGCCTAAAAACTCTTTATCTTTCTCAGTGTAGACTTGGGCCGAGTGCAGACCTTTGCAATGATAGAGTGGAGACTGATGTGACTCTGACAAATAGACACAGCTGACCCTTCAACTACACCAGTGGGAACTGCTTGGGTTTACTTATATGAGATTTTTTTCCAGTAAATACATACAGTACTATAAATGTATTTTCTGTTCCTTATGATTTTCTTAATAACATTTTCTTTTCTCTAGCTTATTTGATTGTAAGAGTACCTACATAATACATAAAAATATGTGTGCATCAACTGCTTGTCGTTGGTAAAGCGCCCAGCTGACAGCAGGCTCTTATCAGTTACGTTTTGGGAGAGTACGATGTTAGATGTGGATTTTCAACCACACAAGGGGCGGCGCCCCTGACCCCTGAGTTGTCCAAGGGCCCACTGTACACTGGTTTCACCTATGGACGCACCGAGAGAGAGTCGCAGAGTGGGGCAGTGATGTCGGTGATGGTAAGTAGCGGCAGCTGACGTCTGCTGGCCGCTCCCATGTGCCAGGCGCTGTGCCAAGCACTGCACGTGTACGACCTCAGCTAACCCTCCCAGCACCCATGAGGCAGGTATCACTGGCATTTTACAGACAAGGAAACTGAAGCTCGGAGCGGTTTCAGGCTCACCCGTGGTGTGGGTTGGTGGCAAGGGATCAGGAAGCATGCCCTAGCGGTTTGACCGCCAGGCTCCTGTACGATTCGAGATCGAGTTAAATTTCGAGGCTCTATAGGCGAGCCCTGCCTTGGTCGGTTCAAGTGCTTTGTGGACAGTGAAGGATGGACACCTCAATGTTGAAAAACAGCCACCACTTGTGGGGCACTCGGCATGCGCCAGACCCTGGTTACTGTTTCTAAGCCATCACCTCCTCCATTCCTCACAACCCTGAGAAGGAGGGCCGGCGAAGGGCTGTTCGTCCCCATTTTATAGACAAAGATGCTGAGGCTCCGAAGGTGGAAGTGCCCGGCTCTCCAAGCAGCAGAGTTTGGATCAAATGCTTTGACTCCCAGTTGCTAAGCTACACTCCTCCCCGGTGGACAAATCTAAGTGGAAATATTCAGGAGTCCTGCCTTCGATCCCTTCCCTTCAGATTCCTTAGAGAGTGTCTGCTGCAAAGTGCACAGAGCAGCCAAGTCCTGCCACACGTGTGTTTGTTCTTTTTTGACGTACACACTGGTTTTAAGATAATCTTGATGAGTCACCAATGCTAAAAATAAGAATATCCTACATTTCTGATTTCTCCTAATTAAAAGGAAAAGGGAGATCTGGCACACTGGCCTGGCATCCTTGATGCCAAAAAGCAGCCTGAGTGCAGCGGCACTGCCCCCTGGAGTTGGGCTCGTGCTCTCTGGTTAGCCACAGTCCTCATCGCTCCCTATAGCACTTCCAAACTGAGACAAGCGTCATCTGCTATCTATCATCATACCTGTGTTATTTTTCTAACAGTGCAGTTAAGAATAAAGTGAAGTAACTAGAGGCCAATGTCTCTATCAGAGGTGGAATAACCCAGTGTAGGTTGGAAAAGCCATGTACTGAGAGAAAAAGTGGGCAAAGGGACATATCTTGGTGCCAATGACAAATATATCTGAGTTTAACATGCAAAGTGCGTCTTGCCCATTTCACTCACTGCTGCCAGCTCAGACAATAAATTTGCAACCCCTGGCTGACGGGGAAACTGAGGACCAGGGAGCGAAGAGGCTTGGTGCCAGCCAGCAGCCCCCCTCAGGGATGATGGAAGCCAGTCAGACTGCTTCTGAAGCTTACCTCTGCCATCGCCGCGCCCGCTGCTGAGGGTGTCCTTCTTCAGGGCCCTCCTCCCACTAGCAGGACGCCCCCTGTTTGAGGGTTGGTCAAAGATGTCGAAGTCATCACTGCAGACTTTGGGGGCCACCCTCTGGGCTCTCTCTCCTGAGATGACATTCCAGCTGCTGGCCCTCCCGTGCTCTCGCCTGAAGCCTTTATGCCCCATCTCTCCAGGCCCCTCACCGATGAGGTCTTTCCGGTCCCGTGGCTTCTCGGGACTTAGCCAGAGGGGTTTTGGCTTCCTGCCTTTCCCCCTGGGAGAGGGTTGTAGCCAGGATGGGGTTTTCCCTGGAGGCTCAGAGACTTTTCTGCCTGTGAGGTTTTCCAGCTGCTGAGTCAGTGAGAGCCCCTGGCCGAGAGGAGGGCAGTCCAGGGGGTGGCCGGGGGATGCATCGGGCATGCCCCCGATCGAGGCTGGGGCTGCTGGCACGCGGAAGTCGCCCTCTAACGTGGACGAGCTGTCTTCCATGTGATCAGGAGAATTCACTCTCTCACCAAGTGAGTTTCCTGGGGACGCAGCCTCTGCAGCCACGGCTGCTCCAGCGGGCTCCAAGTGCAAGGCGCTGGGCTCCTCATTCCCGCCCGTGCCAGCCGTCATGTGGGCGCCTCTGCTTCCTTCCGACCGGGCACAAGTGTTGCTCTCCATTCTCTCTGTCTTCACGTTCTCCGGGCCCACCAGTATGCTCTGGTCGGCCGGGGCCTCCCCACCTCCTCTGTCCAACTGGCCATCAAAGATGAGGTTTTTGTTGACATAAAGCTTCACGTTCTTGGCACCAATGTCAAGATCCTGGAAACATAAAATGTAACAAAACAAAGATGTGTGGCATCAGACGGATGTATCAAATTGTGAAAGTAGAAGATAAAAAAGAAATGTGGAATGCTGGAAACGAGAGCTTTGTGAAACCACAGCGCTGAGAATATTAAATAAGGCTCAGTACCACGTCTGCGTGAAGCCTGCACACTCTATAAATCAAAGGACTTTCACAAAGAGGTGGCCTCACTGGTCTTTGTCACCATTGCCTCCTGCTGGGACACTTGTAATCGCCTGTTAATTGGTCTCCCTGCTTCCTGTCTCTTGCTGCTTCAACCTCAACTTCACATTGCCATCAGAGGTAATCATTCTACCAGCTCGGATCTGACCCAGTCACTCCCCCTTGTGAAATCCAGGTTTTTTTCTGCTGCCTGCAGAGCTTTCATTAAAGGATGTTTCCTGGGCCCTCCACATCAGAAAAGCTTGACAGGTACATGAAATGCAGACTCCCTGGTTCAGTGGGTACCACATTTTCAGTTTCCTGAAAGCAGAGCCTGAGACAAGGACCTGAGTGCAGATAGCTTATTTGGAAAGGTGCTCCCTTACCAAAGTGCCAGAGAGTCAGAGAGGGTAGAGAAAACCCCTCCAAAAGTTTTCGAGCTGGTCACTGCTATGGGCAACTGGGGCTCCATCCCACTGAGCCATCTTTCAGAGGAACCCGTAAAATGTACCTTGGAGTGTCCCTCCAAAGGCAGGAGTCTGGGGCATGTCTCTGCTGACTCCCTTCCCTGCAGCTGCAGGTTGCCCCAGGCGCTGCGGTTTTGGGGCCCTCAGAAGGGAAGCCCTGAGGGCAGGGCCCTGCCTGCCTGCCCAGCTGCCCTACCTCAGCGTGTGCCTGTGCCAGGAAGCCCTGGGGTGTGGTGCGGCACTGCACTCGAACAGGTTCTCCAGATGACTCCTTTGCACACAGAATGTGGAGAACCTCAAGCCAATGGGATGAATTCTGAACCCCTCAGCGCAACACGACAAAGGGGTCCCCGGCCAGCCTTCCTGTCTCCCTCTCCCCTGATGCCATGCAGGTGTTCAACACTGCTTTGTTCGTGCTGAAAATGAACCGCACCTCCTCCTGCTACTTGCCTGCTCCCTGTCCCTTCCTCTTCACATAAAAACATTTTTAAAAAGTAGCTTTATCAAGGACTATACATTCAGTACAGAGTACATTTTTTAAGGGTGTAACTTGGTAAGTTTAAATACAAGCATAGACCCACAAAATCATGTCCCCAATCAAGATAATGGACACATCCCCCCAAAGTTGCCTTGTACCCCTGGATAATCGCTCCCTGCCCCTCTCACCCCCACCTCCAGGCAACCACCCACCCACCCACCAGCTTTCTGTCCTCTAGATCAGCTTGCATTGCCTAGACTTTTTAAATAAAAGGAAGCATGCACTATGTACTCTTCGTGGCCTGGCTTCTTTCATTCAGCACAATTATTTGAAGATTCATCCACGCTACCTAAATTGATACTTTTATTCCTCTTTCTTGCTATGGAGAACTCCCTGGTCGTGGTGCCCCGCCGTGTATTTGCCTTTACAGCAGACTCATGAAGCGTCACTGTCACGGCCCAGTGGCCCCGCTGCAGTCAGACCTTTGCCTCAGCCTCTCTATGGGACCCACCCCGCCAAGGGCGCCCATACCTGGGGTGCAGAAACTTCCCTGTTGGTCTGGGACAATCCAATTCACTCTTGTGGTCCGGGTGTAATCATTCATGGAACACTCTTTCACTCTCAGAAGTGCCCTGGTTTGGACAGTCAATTTGAGGCTCCAGCAGGCTGCCAGGTTCACTGGGAAATTCTGTCCTCGGGCAGGGCAGCCGCCAGCAGTGTTCCAGCTGACGGCCACTCCTCCTTAACAGACATCCTTCCCCAGGCTTCCAGGCTCTGCGCTTGATGGGTCGGTCCGCCTGCTGCCTCGGTGGCCCCCGCCCGGCTCCTCCGCTATGCCTCCTGCTCAGCTGGGCCTCCAGCCGCTGGGCACAATCCTGGGCCTCCAGATTTCCTTCACTCTCTCACTAGGCGGTCTCATCCAGGCCAAAAGTCCTAAATATCCTCTTTGTGTTGATGACTCTTGATTATTTTAATCTCCTACCCTGACCTGTCCACTAAGCCCCTAGTGACCACAACCTCTCTTCTTCGATATCTAACAGTTATCTCAACCTTAACATGCCCCAAACAGAATTCTTAACTCACTTTTCCCAAGCTTAGTCCTCTTGCATCTTAAAAATGGTTGCACCATTGTCCTTAATGGTATAGCTCAGGGGGTTGGGTGTCATCCCTCAAATTAAAAGGCCATGGTTTCAATTCCCAGTCAGGGCACATGCCTGGGCTGTGGGCCAGGTCCCCAGTTGGGGGTGTGCAAGAGAAGCAACCAATAAATGTATCTCTCCCTCTCTTTCTCCCTCTCTTCTCTCTAAAGATAGATAGATAGATAGATAGATAGATAGATAGATAGATAAATAGATAGATAGATAGAAAAAATCTTTTGAAAAAACGGTTACACCATTCAATCGGTTGCCAAAAACCCAGGAGTCCTGCCTGATTCCTCTTGCTGTCTCACTCACATAGCCAGGCTACGAGAAGTCCCACTCCCCTAACCTCGAACACCCTTCCGAACCCGACATCTGCTCCCAGGCTCTGTGCCCAGGCCACCGTCATCCCTCCAAGAGACAGCGCCATGACCTCCTCCTGGTCCCTCTGCTTTTCTCTGCCCACTCTGCACTGTCACTGCTTCCCTACCCCAAGTACACACACTGCATTTTCCATACGGAAGCTGGTCTTCTAAAACCAACACACACAAAATTTACCAGGTCACGGCAGCCCCCTGCTTAAAACCCTCCAGTGATTTCGTGCTACACACAAATCCCACCCCCCTTCAGTGGCCAATAAGGTGTACTGATCTGGCCCTTGCTGACCTCTGACCCTGACCCCTGCTGACCTCTCTGACCCTGGCCCCTGCTGACCTCTCTGATCCTGGCCCTTGCTGACCTCTCTGACCTCAGCCCCTACCACCCTATCCGTCCCTCCACTCCCACACTGGTCTGATTGCTGTTCCTTGACCCTGCCAACTCAGCCCCACCTTGGGACCTGAGCACTCACCTGGAATGCTCTTCCCAGACACCTGCAGAGTTGGCTCCCTCTCGTCCTCACAGAGATCTTCTTGGCCTTCTCTCTAGAACGGCCCCTCCCCATCTGTCCCTTCTCTATTCCATCATCCTGTTTTATTTCTTTCTTGTCTCAAGTGATCCTATCAGCTTTTAAAGTTATTTATTGTCTCCCCACTCAAAGTTAAGCTCCAAGACACCAGGGGCCCTTGTCTGAGCTTGCCCAAGGGCCCAGCAGGTACCTGGCACATAGTAGGTGTTCAACAATCACTTTGGAATCATAAGTGAATAAACACAGGTATTTTTCTCCCAGGGCAGCACTGTTCTCTAACAGCGTTCTGAGAACAACCTCATCAGAAAAATGCTCACCTGCAGGCTTCACGCCCAGGCCACTTTCCATCCCACTTAGGCTTCTGACCTGCTCCTGGGAAATGGGCTCTGAGACCCCAGAGGTGTTCATCTAAACTTATCCCCCCTTAGCCTTCCTGAAAGCCAGGTGAGCAGCTCTAACTAAATTTCTAGCTCACCAGGTCCTTGCTACGGAGATTCTGTGGCAATCTGGAATGAGACCTGTCAAACCTGTGCTGCGCCACAGGACTGGCTTCAGTCGCCCACTGGGGTACGGCAAGCTACCATCCGCCGACCATCAGAGAAGTCAGTTCCCCAAGCGCTCTGTTACATGTTTATATGGATGTGTCCTCTGTTCAGCAGAGGCCTGGAGCGGGTACATGATGTGAATTCATCAGGAGATAGCTATTTGAGAAGGACAGCATGGGCAGCTTTCAATGACGAGTCCCGCAAAATTATTGCCATGGAAACATCTGGCAGGACAGAAACACGCTCACTTAAAGAGGGGGTGGGGTGGTGGGGAGGCCTTCCATTCCAGCACAGTCAGTCCGTGAGGTGGACATCCTGGCTTTCACAGCACGGAGTCTGGCTTCCGAAATGTGTTTGTCTACCTTCAACAGTGTGGAGCACCATGTGACCTCCAGCGGTTGCTGCTTGGCTCTCCAGGGGGTCTGGCTGAGAAGGGACAGAGTGAGGGAAGCAGACTACGGCAGGGGTGTAACTTCTGATGCCCGTAGGGGCCAGGCAGGTAGGACGGAAATGGGCTAGGGAGGAAACCACAGGGAGCGCTATGGGGCACGGGGAGAGGGGAGGCTCGTGGCTGGCCTGACAGTGCTCATCTCTGTGAAGTTTCCAACGTTCTACAGGACAAAAGAGCCATGTCTGTGAGTGGATTTGGACCGAGGATTACAGAGTGGGATCCTGGGAGAGGAACAAATAGGAGGCACTTCTCTGGGGCTGCCAAGTGTAAACAATAAAAGGCTGTACTGTCCCACGCAGTCAGTCCTCAGAACAACTCAACAGGTGGGCACTAGGGCTCACCTTATAGACGGGGAAACTGAGGCTCAGCCTTCCTGAGGTCACGCAGCTGGTATGAGGCGAACCACTGTGGCTGGCACAGTGGTCTTACTGTTACCTCCCGGTGGTCAAGCTGGATCTGGAGCCTTCTCAGCCTCAGTCTGGCCAAGGCTAGGCTGGCTGGCCACAGGCAAGATCACCAGCACGCACTGGAATTCAGAGCCCCACCTAGACTTTTTAATAATTCCCTGTGGACCAGCTCTCTCCTACTCCCATCCTGGCTCCCTCCTTGGCCCACAGAGGCCATCACTGTGGGTACTCCTTCCTTGGCCCACAGAGGCCATCACTGTGGGTACTGGGAACACATGCTGTGTGCTTCCAGACTCTTCCCCACGTATTTATGTACATGCGGACTTAACTGTCTTCTCACATCAAAGCCGAGGTTAGAAGCCATGAAGAGATGCACCTGTGCAGCGTGGGGAAGCCAGGGGGAGGATCTGGCAGGTCCACACCCCTTGGCATCCCCATAGTAGAACTCTGGATAAGGGATGTCTTTGGAAATGAAGTTGGGGAAACTTCTCTTGCTCCTAAAGAACAAGCTTGCTTCCTACTTTCCAACAACCAGCACTGTGGTCCCAACTTGTGCTCCAGTGTTCTTCTTGCTGCCTTGGTGCTGATATTTTCCTCCTTGTTTAATGAGAGTTCTTGTTATGCTTCAGAGTCCTTTTGCAGTGGATTTTCAAAAGGACACTTTGAGGGCAAACTTCCAGAAACATGGGAGTAACGAGAGCATCTTTCCTAGCCCACGTCCTAACTTTATCTTCCTCACAGTTGGCCAGGACCAACTATGTTAAGACAGTAAGGCAATTTCAATACAACGGTATTAACAGTATTTCTACCTAAGAAGTTCGATTGACTGGTCAAGGCTACATTCCTCCCTGGCCCTGGCGTCCAAGGACCTGCCTCCTCCAGTGAGCACACGAACTGCTTGACAAAGGTTGGCAGGATGCAGTTCCATTAAGACAGCAACCCAAGAGAGGCGTGGACTGTTGTACTCACAGGGCACCTTCCCCAGAGACGAGCACCAGCCTCAGGCACAGCTGGCATATCCCGAAGAAACCATTTATACCGAAGCACTGGCTAGGCCTAAATGCCAAACACTGACAAACGTCCATTAAAGCAAACCCTTCCTGTGCGCAGGCTCAACTTCACACATGCACAGCCTGTGGGGGCCACACCACAGGCACCCCACGTTCTGGCAGCTCTGTCACTGACTGGGAGCACCCACTACACAGGAAGAACACGAGCTGCTGTCCTCCACTGCTCTCTTTGCCCAGAAGTGCTGGCTCCAGAGCAGGAGTGGCCTGAGGAGGTGGGCTGATCGGAGGGGACCTGCCCTGACTGTAGGTTTATCAGGACATGGGGACTTTTGGGGAGTGAGCTGCTGCTGTCCCGAGAGCAACCATGCAGGCTTCGGGACCTGGCTGAAGGGCCAACTCCTCCAGGAAGCCCCTGGCTTTCTCGGTCTCCTCCTCGGTCTTCTTCATGTTGAGTCAGGGGCCCTCCTCTGGGCTTTCATACTTGGGCTCACAAGCTGGATCTCTGCACCGATTGCCCAGTGAGCGTCCACATGTCCAAGGCTGTCTGCACCTGGACAGAGACCTTCAAGGATGAGGAGAAGGCCTATTCCTATCCACGTTGAGGCCTAGCCCTGGGAACTAAATGTGCTCTTTCCTAGGGCATCTGAATTTGAACGTTGTTTTATGGAGAGAAGACTTCAATGGCCTTTTGCATGTCCCTTGGGAGAAAGACCAATGGACACCATTCTTTGTGACATAGAAACTTGAAAAAGATGGTGAGGCACTGTGACACCTAACGATTTACATTTAACCTATTGCATGCTGGGCGCGGGGCCAACCCCTGCGGCAGCCCCTGCTCCAGCATCACAGACTCAGAGGACGGTGGATGTGGGTGGGACCTAACACCGTGGGTCACTGATGGCCCAACAGTTGAATATATGCTGGTTTGGCCCAAAGAGCAGTTAAAATTTTAGAACTAGTTGATAATATCTAAAAATTGGGAGCTTTCACATCACAATGTGCATTTCTGGCCTCTCTTGAACATCCAGGTCATGTGGTGTCATGGGGCTGGTGCTGAAGCGCTGGGTGGAGGCCGCCCCAGCAGGGTCTCGCTCCTCAGAGACCACAGTCTCTGTGCAGGGAGCAGGCCTACGTGGTCCGTGCTGGACTGCCTGGGGGTGTTAGGAGTGCCAGCCACTTTCTCCAGCTCTCGGATGGAGCTGATCATAGTGCCCATCACACAGGATGGCCGTGCGTACTGAATGAGCTGATACATGTCAAGCCCTGTGAGTGCTGCCCAGCATGTGATCTGTGCCCAAGACACATGAGCTGTCATCACGGTCATGCCCAATCCACTGCCTGGACGTGTGCACCTACCACACCTGGCTGCTCAGGGCCGGCTTGGCCCAGGGGTCCCCTGCTTCCATGCAGCCTGGTACAGTGATCCCTCAGTTCCTGGGGGAGGCTGGCAGCGGGCACAGGAAGAAGCCCATCCACTCCAAGGTGGGGCCTAGAATTACTCTCGCTGCCTTAGGTTAAGACTCCTCTAGATCTGGTCGAAGACTCCAGCATGCAATTCACACAATTTCATCCAATTCAACAAATACCACATGGCTCTTTCCGGGTCCTGGCCTGTATGTGATGCAAAAGAAGTAAGCAAGTCCATGCTAAGGGGACAAGTCTGGGACACTGGAGTCTCAGGAAACAGGCATGTGATCTGGTGCCAAGAGGGTGTGGCTAGAGACCACCAGGAGGGGCCTGGACAGGACAGGGATGGGCAGGGGCTTGTGTGTGAAGAGACTTAAGCAGAACCTTGACGTTTCCAAAGGCGAGTGTGTGACAAGACCGGCTGGGCACTCCAGGCATTGGGAAAGCAGGAGCAAATGAGTAGCGGAGTGACGAGTTTTGCAGGGACCAGTGGGAGGTAAAAGTCACATCAATCCACAGGGATGCAAAAGCCCGAGCGCCAGAGCTGTGGTGTAGGAATCGAGGAGGTCACCAATCCTCATGCATGCAGGGCCTGGCAAGCATCAGGAATAAGAGAGGTGATGTGCTATAGGGATAGCGTGTCACCATGTCAAGGAGACGACAGGAGTGGTGAGGACTGAGGCTCAGGTCCACCAAAGCTTCCAGGTGTGGACGTGGCCCAGTGTGGCCAGATCTTTCAGTTTCTCAATAAAAGTAAAAAAAATCCACATTGTCATGTAAGGACTCCCAATATTTAAATGTTGGCAATTATTTAAAGAATGCTGAGAGCACCTGTGAGCAGCTAAAATATGTGAGCTGCCCGGGGTGGGCGGGCCCAGCCTCTGCATCACAGTTTTCCCAGGATGCCCCGGAAGCACCTGCTGACAGTGGACTGTGGCCACCTCCGAGGCACTCTGCAGCTGCGAGGCACTTGGCTCACCCCCCGTCACCACATGGCCTCCTGAACCGTGATTTGCTGTCAATTCCCAGCCCTCCTGCCTGGGAGCGAGCTCGAGGGAGCAGCCAACATGTCTGATTCTTGGTCCAGGACAACACCCAAGTGTGGGGCGGTCAGTAAGCCTCTGCCGATGAGGTGGAGGGACTGTGCAGATGAGTGAACAGAGCAGGGAGGCAGTTGCTCGCAGCGGTGAGTCCTGCACCAGGGTTGCAGGCAGAAGCAGGAGGAGGAGCCGGATTTGGAAGGAGACAGGTTTTGACAATGGAAATGAATAAACTTAGAGAGGACTGGCAGTGAGGGGCAAAGGGAAGGGAGAGGAATTCAAGGGTGGGAGTCAGCTGCTCCTGCTGCAGACAGCAAAAGGAAATGCAGGCCAGGGGCAGTGGGGCAATTACACTTCTGAGCATTTATCCAAATAAGACGTGACCACTACCTTGAAAAGGTACCTGCACTCCCATGTTCACTGCAGCATTATTTACAATAGCAAAATATGGAAACAATCTTAGTGACAGATGAACAGATAAAGAAGATGTGATATATAATATATATGTATATATCTATGTAAATATATATACATACAAACACACACAATATAGAATGTTACTCACCCATAAAAAGGAACAGGATGGACCTTGATGACATCATGATTAAGTGAAGTAAGTCAGACAGAGAAAGACAAATACTGTGTAATCTCACTTAAACGTGAAGTCTAAAGAAAAACTGAACTCATAGATACAGAGAACTCAGGTGGTTGCCAGAGGCCAGGCATGGGGGTGGGGAGGGCAAAATGGGTGAAGGTGGCCAAAAGTCAAGCATCCAGCTCTGAGATACGCAAGTTCTGGGGATGTCCTGAACAGCACGGCGACCACAGTTCACAACATTGCATTGCATGGTGTGTGACAGTTGTGGAGAGAGCAGATCTTAAACATTCTCACCTCACGAAAAAAATTCTTTTAACTATTTGGTGATGGATGTTAACTAAAATTTTTATGTTAACTATATCTCAATATACACATATATCAAATAGCAAATCCATGCATTGTACACCTAAAACTAATACAAGGTATATGTTCATGATATCTCAGCTAAAATGCCTAATAAAATTAAATACAGCTTCTCAGTTGCACGAGGCACATCTTAAGTTCTCAACAGCCACCCATGGCTAGCAGCTACTGAGCTGGACAGGGCAGGGGTAGTGCTGTTACTGATAACACCGCAGGAAGTTCTGTTGGGCAGCACGGGCCTGGACCATCAGGACATGTCACAGAAATATGCACAGGAAATCTAACATGCATTCACTCAGTCATACACTATACTTATTGAGCACATTTCCAGTGTAAAATATGCGCCCGGGTGTCCATCCTGCCTCTCACACTGCCGTGGCCAGGCTGGGGGTGGCATCCGGAGGGTGACGTTGTAGGTGACGTTGTGGGTGATGCTGTGGGTGATGCTGAGGGTGAAGCTGTGAGTGAAGCTGTGGGTGATGCTGTGAGTGAAGCTGTGGGTGATGCTGTGAGTGAAGCTGTGGGTGATGCTGTGGGTGATGCTGTGGGTGATGCTGTGGGTGATGCTGTGGGTGATGCTGTGGGTGAAGCTGTGGGTGATGCTGTGGGTGAAGCTGTGGGTGATGCTGTGAGTGAAGCTGTGGGTGATGCTGTGAGTGATGCTGTGGGTGATGCTGTGGGTGATGCTGTGGGTGAAGCTGTGGGTGATGCTGTGGGTGATGCTGTGAGTGAAGCTGTGGGTGATGCTGTGAGTGAAGATGTGGGTGATGCTGTGGGTGATGCTGTGGGTGATGCTGTAGGTGATGCTGTGGGTGAAGGTAGTGAGGGCGGGCCTGTTTTACCAGGGTGGTGCCAGGTAGCTGGTGACTAGTGCGTCGTTACAAAGGCAAACAGGGGGATGGTGTGGAGCTGCTGGAAGCCCACTTTTTGAATGGGTTATTATTTACTATAAAAGGGAGACTACTGGTTCCTTCCAACAGATGTCGCCCTGCAGGGGGAGCAGTGCTGAGAAAACCAGAGACAAACCAACAGACCTCAGTTCCCTTCCAAGCTCTGTCACTTACAATTTACCAGCTGGGCAAGTCATTCAATCTGGGGAATATCAAACACTGGCACACCTATTAACACGTCCTCCCCCCGAGCCCAAGGCGGACTTCCTGAATCAGTCAGGCACCTTCCTTGATGAAGCCAAAGGAAGGTTCCAGATCTTTCTTAAGACAGGTAGCCATTTCTAAAGAGTGAGCAAAAGAGACACAGTCTCTCTGCCCCGTGGAATCTATGTAAGCTCCAGTTTCTTCATCTCCATGGTGACGACTGGTGACACCTACCTTGCAGAAGTGCTGGGGGTCACTGAGATGAGGCACTGGTTTGGTTATTTGCTTACGCATCCAACACTCCCTGAGGGCCAAGTGCCTGCCTGGCGCATGCAGCGCTGGATAAAGGACAGCTGTGGCGAGCAGACGTCTGCATGCAGGCGAGTCAGGGTTCTAGCCTCCGTGTTGCCTTGCTTTCCCCTCGAGTCCCTCTCCTCCGGGCCAGCTCACACTCACCGAATCCCCTAATAAGGGGTAAAGGTGCCCAGAAAAGCTAGCCTGAGGATTTAAGCCAGCATCTTTTCTAGCACCTTCTTTTCTCCTATTCTGAACAAGCCGTGGCTGGATTAGCTCCCGCCTCTAACTTTTCTTCCTCCAATTCCCATACACAAAACTCCGTATTAACGAGTTGTGCCAACCAGGCTGATCCGTGCTTCCTGTAAACTCTCCTTTTATCTCCTCTAAAACACACAGTAATCACATTCTCCAGGGAATATTAAATCAAATCAACCTGCAGCTGGGTTTGTTTGTGCTCTCTGCCCCCAGAAAATTCTGGCAACAGATGAGTGGGAGCACGTGACCCCCGAGGTGCCTGTCAGGGACCACGGTCCTCCCTACTTCACTCTGCCTGTGCAGAGGCCTTGAGCCTCAAGCACCCATGGCCGGCAGCCCCTCCACACACCCACAATGACACCCTGATGTCCTGCTCCTCTTTTTTATCCTCAGCACACAGGGAAGGCTGAGTACAGGTCAAAGAAGAAGAAGGCCTCGGCCAAAAGGAATGAAGCTTATCTCCTTTGTAATCCAGCACACAAAAGCTGCTTTTCTTGGCCTGAGATACATATTCAGTGCCAGGGCCAAGCTCCAGGGCGGGGCCTGGGCGGCCAGCACTGTTTCAACGCCAGTCCCGAAGATGCTGGGACCGCCTTCCAGGAAGCACCAGTGGACCCGGGCACGGGAAGGCACAGCTCAGCATGCCCGGCATGTGCTGTGGCCGTGCAGGGCTGGGGCTGAGTTCAGGGTCTGGGAAGAGTCCCTCAGCACGCCAAGGCCTGCCCATGGAGAATGGGAGGCTGACACTCTCACAGAAACTCCCTCATTCCAGTGGCCTGGACAGCTCTTAAATTTTAACTTTAGGTATTTTTAAAACCTCAAAAATAGAAATCAGAGAAACCTTTTTGTTACTGCTCTGAGCAGCGCAGTGTGGGAATGAGCCCTATCAGCTCCAGACCCCCTGAGCCTTGCAGACCATTGTTTACGGGGCAGCTGGTTGCTGAGGGGAGAACCAGCAGGAGGGAGGAGCCCTGACTCTCCTGGCGGGTCCCCATCTGCCTCTAACCTCTCAGGACCTCGTGTGAGTACCCTAGTACTCTTGGTTTCTCATCTGGACATCAAAAAGGGTAAGACAACTGCTTATCCACTCCTGGGGAAGGGACGCATCCATCCATCCAACAGCCATGCATTTCTGCTCTGAATGGAGGAGCAGTGGTGGAGACGAGCGGCCCTGCTCCCAGGAGGCCCACGGCACTGTCGGGCAGGCATCAGCCCTAGCGCAGGGTGGTGGGACGTGCTCGTGAGATCCGGAAGCAGTGCAAGGGTCGGGCTGGCTTCCTGGGAAGGTGACCGTCTAGGTTTTTCAGGAATGCCAGCCTGGCAGGCATTTTGAGTTGAGCCAGATGGGAGGGGCCCAGGACTGAAGGCGCAACTACAATGGAGATTAGTGAAGAGCTCAGTTCTGTGCTCCTTCAGGTGCCTTCCCTGACCTCTCCCAGCCTGAGGCAGGCCCCCTCCACCACACCTGAGGGATTACGGACTGGGGCAGGCCAGCTTGGGCCCAAAGGTGAGTTCAGTTTGAACTGCACGGTAGTTGCTAAAGAATTTAAATTAGCTACTGTAATTCACAAACCAGAAAGGCTCATAGCAAAATCCAAGTTCCTAGCTCCCTGGGAATGGTCAGAAGAGCCAGCAGTGCTGGCTGGCATTCCTACATGGCAACCAGTAGCCGAAGCTCAAAAGCAGCCTGTGTTTGCCAGTATGCCACACTCCCCACCACACCCTAGTATCCCTCTAACGATATTGAGACTGAGTGTTTGTCCTAGCACTTCTCTTATAGCAGATTGAAAGGGAAAGTAGAACAATTGTCATCCCCACATCTCTCCTAAAAGAGCAAAGAAAATAGGCTGAGGGATCCTGTCCCCCCTCACCCACTGAGTTCCCAGCTGAGTCCCAGGGGCTTCTGTTTGAAACTCCTGGTACCCTGGGTTCACTCTATCAGGGTCTTTATCACACTGCATTATACTTCTATGTTTACCTGTCGGCCAGCTTTTAGACAAGGAGCATCTCTAGGGCGCAGGCTGTCTCTTGCATCAGAGCCCTCAGAATGACCATGAAAGCCGATGCCCCCAGTCACGTGCTCAGTGATAAATGTCGATGAAGGGGTAAATGTACACGCAGACACGCGAAGCACAGGCAGTGAAGAGGGAAAGGACGAGGCCCGGGTGCTGGTGCTGGTGCGAAGGCGGTGGGGTGGGGGGCCCCTGAAACCGCGGGGCAGCACAGCACAGAGCAGGGCCACGCACAAGGGGCGCTGGCACCCCGGGACGCAGGGCAGACGTGCCGAACCGTGGGCGCTGCCCTCAGCCTGCTGGATGAGGGCCTGCATTTCAATGAGACCCGCGTCAGTCAGGCACTGTGGGTCACAGTCGGAGAAGTGCTGGGTGAGTGGGGGGGCCTGGAACCCACTGCAGGGGGTTGGGTTTTCAAGCTGATGCTCACCGGCTGTGTGACTCGGAGCATGTCACATAACCTCTCTGGGTGTCTATTTCCTTATCTGCTAAAATTGAGCCTCAGTTAGTATTTTTCCAGTTCCTCCAACGTGTGGCCTGATTATACCTCCCAAACATTCAAGTGGAGACTCTGCTTCTAGTGGCCCTGTGGAATCCCCAGCAGGCACTTGTTCACACCCAGCAGGGTCTCCTGGTACCCACTGGGCAATTTCAGGAATCAGGCTATTGGGTAGCACTAAGTGCTTCCATCAGTCAAATACCCAGGGAGGAATCAGGGCCTGGTACTCACGCCATCAGCCGTCCAGTAATTCCAAACCTTGATCTTGGCCAGACCAAAGGCATGCAGCAGTCTCGTGTTGCGGATAACAAAAAAGAGCTGGAGTGGTGGGTGGAAGGGGCACGTCCACAAGGAGGAGTCTTTCTTGCTCTGAAACACCAGCGAGAGAGGGAAGTGGTCAGTACATTTCTTCCCTCCCCAAAGCACGCCAGCAGTGCCTCGCTCCCTAATAAAAACCCAGAGGGGGCAGAGGGCAGGCAGCCAGGCCCCCTTCTCCACATAATCCGGGGGTAATGGGGGAAGCTCTTGAATGTCACTCCATCTGGACTGACCCTCAACCCTGACCTAAAGCTGCCAGTGGGGCCCTTCAGCTCCACCATCTAGACTGAATTTAAAATTCAGCAGGCTTTATTTAAACTGGCTTTGAGGGAAGCATGGGAGGGGAGCCAGTGGGGGCACTAGAGGGAAGGACAGGTAAAGAGTCACCACTCGCCCTATCTGATAAACCTGGTAACAGAGTTTTTCATTCTTTCGTTAAACCTTGTCACATTTTCAAATAAAAAGAGATATAAACTGACTCAGGTGTTTGTCAGGGCAGGGCCACAGTGCCAAGCCCCGAGAGTCATCTCGTCCTTCTCGGGACCCCAGTGTGCCCGCCAGCCAGGCTGCCAAGGCCACTAGGGGCAGCGTCTCAGGGCTAGAGGGGCAGAGAGCAATTGCTGTCATTCTCATGCACACCAACAAAATTTTGTCACGAGTGCTTCTGGATGCAGACGAAAAAGCCAAATCAGGGGACTTCTCTCAACTCTCACTGCCTCCTCCCATCTCTTCGATGCCTCTTCCACCCGACGAGACCAAGCTCTCAGCTGCTCCTGGACATGTCTACACTGGCTTGGTCTCTGAACCTTTGCACAGGCTGGGCTCCGGGTGCAACGCTCTTCCCGTTCTCACCTGGGAAATTCAGCCCAAGATGCTGTGGTCCCCACTGTCCCCCCTTCCCTTAATGCAACTGCCCTCTCCTCCAGGTGCACCCGCAGCTCCTCCCAATGCCTGAGGTTAGCATGTCCCTCAGTGTCCCACAGGCGCCCGTTTTCAGGCCCACGTCACTACCCCGCACTCAGTGGTGAGCTCTTTAAGGGAAGTGGCTGAGGCAAATTCATTCCGGAACCCTCAGCATTCAGCACAATTCCTTGGCACATGATCAATGCCAAACAACCTTTGTTGAATGAATAAATAAATGGAAAAGTGAAATCTGCCTCCTAATATCTGTCCTCCCATTGAAACTATGAGAGACTGTAAACTGAATCTGGCCTGCACAGCTATTTTGTTTGGCTCCTGAGTGTTCTTAAAAAAAGAAAAAAAAAAGCAAGTTTGCTGCCAACACTTAAAGAGAGAATTTCGCTCCTCCCAGTTGGATTCCTGGCTTCTTGGCAAACTTGGAAGCCGCAGGTGGCAGCATGGGGTCCCTGATGTCCAGCGGGGAAGCTCTCTGGTGCCCCAGTCCCCACCACTCCCTACTGTTTACCCCCATCAGACTTCCCTCACTTTGCCTCCGCCTGACGCTTGCAGGCATCTGAGATGAGGGGCTCTGCTTAGGGGCTGAACAGTTACAAGTCCCGTGTGCCAATGAGCAGCCCCTGCTTCTCTGACACTGGCTAAAGTCATCCCTTTTATTAAATAAGAGCATTGCCCTGTATTTGAGAAAATGTCAACAGACTCCTGTCACCAGGGCCACGCCTGCTAAAGGACAGAGCCAGGAAAGGAGGAGATTGGCTAATTCCGGGGTTTCGCAGGCCCCCAGGAGATGGAGGCCCAAGCTCCAGCTGCAGGGAAGGACAAAGGTGGCTTGTTCCAGTGAAAATAGCGTCTTTCAGGGATGGGGGGCTGCTTTTGTTAAGGGAGAGAAATGAGTTCAAGGGGTTCTGACTTATTCTGGCAAGTTTCACAAGCTCTGCGAGAACTTCTAGTGCTCTGGGCAGCTGTGAGGGGTCAAGATAACACATCTCAGAATCCAGCGGGTGAGTCTCATTCCTTCACCGAGTTGGGGCCTAAAATGGGTCAATGTGGATGCTTGAAAAGGCAGACTGGAGGGTGACCCTCGGACGCTGGCAAGAGGCTGCAATTGATTTCCCTTCACATTCCTGTCGGCAGAAGGAATCACAGGAGGGCGAAGTGGGGATTGCAGTGCTCAAAGAACACGGATCGGTGGAGAACTCAAGGCCTCATTAGCAGCTGAGCCTCTGATGTTTCCTTTCCACAGACAGAGTCTCCGAGAGGCAGGCTGCTGACGGGAAGCTGCTGAGGACTGAAGCAAGACGTGCCAGGCACACCCCCAGGGGCCGGGCCAGCAGGCAGAGCGCCTGCGACGCCTGCCCATCGCAGGTGGTGGGAAAGATGGCAGCATGAGCACCAGGGCACCTTCGAGCTGCCCCTGTTCTCTCACAGCCCTGGGAGCTGAGTCCGCTGTGACACCAGTGTCACAGGAAGGGGACCAGGGCACTGCAAGGGGTGTGGTCTGCCAAAATGGTGGAGTGAGAATTTACGTCTAGGTTTTTTGGGGGAGGTGGGAGGTGGCCGGGCCGGAGAGAGAGAAACATCAGTTTCTGATTTGTTGTTCCACTGATTTATGTATTCATTGGTTGGTTCCTGTGTGTGCTCTGACCTGCGATGGAACCTGCAACCTTGGCATATCGAGACAATGCTCTAACCAACTGAGCTTCCTGGCCAGGGCCTAGGTTTTTAATTGATTACTTCATTATGTCTTAGTCTGGATTCCCCAAAAGCAGACCCCAAGGCAAGGGGTCTAGTGGAAGGAGTTTATTCAGACAGCAAAGGGAACAGGAGTCAGGGTGTGGGGCAGGGAGAGGGGAGAGGCGGCCCGTAAAGAGTGTGCCAAACTAGCCGCTCCTGTGGGCACCTGGAGCCCAACCCCACCTGGCAGGGAGCCACTGCGGGAAATGCCTCAGAGGGACTCCACCAGGACAAGGGAGCTGGGGTCCTCTCCGTCAAATTGCCTCGTCCCCACCTCTTTGTGCCTGCTGCATGGGAGGCAAAGCAGGTCCTGGAGGCCGGAGGAACTCACCTGCATTGGAGAGACATCGGAGCCAGTGGTCTGAGGAGCAGACCACGTGCACTGACGGGGGGTGGGGGGGTGGGCAAGGGGATGCGAGAGGCTCAGACAGACCTGCTGTGCACGCGCCCAGCAAACCCTGAGTCCATCGTGCAGCAGGCACGAAGGACATACAGGGCTGCCCACCGGGTGCCAGCTCTGTGCCAGTATGGGAGGTGAGCAAGTACAAACACTGAGAAAAAAAATCAAGCAGGGAAGAATTTGATGGCAAAAATAAGAGAGAATTAGTAATGGCCAATGGAAGGGCTACTTTCAAATGGATGGTCAGGGCAGACCTCCCTGAGGAGGTAACTTTCTAACTCCTAAACAAAGGGGCTCTTCTCTTCCAGTATTAACCTAACACAGACCCACCCACCCTCAGGGAGCTGCCAGACTGCCTTCAGAAGTAGGCCCAGTCTAACAAATCATCGCAATAAAAAAAAAGGAACGAAGTATTGAAATAAACAACAATCTGGGTAGATGTCAAGGGCATTACGCTGAGTGCACAAGTCAGTCTCCAAAAGGTTACGTACAGCGCTGTGATTCCACTTACACAGCATCCTTGAAATGGCAAAAGGCACAGAGAACAGCTCGGTGGTCACAAATCCTAGGCACGGGAATGGGGAGAGGGGACTATAAAGGACTGCACGGGGGGCCCCTTCGCGGTGGTTGAGCCGTTCTGTACCTCACTGCAGTGTTAACGGTTACACAAATGTACACGTGATAGAACCGCAAAGAACCTGTCACACACACACGGAAATAAGTGTCTGCGGGCTGCCCATCACACCCATGCCAGCCTCCCGGTCTGACGACGCACCACAGTCATGAGGGTGCCGTCACGGGGGAAGCTGGGAGAGGGCACGCGGGACTTTTCTGTGCTTCTTTAAAAGTCGAGATATAAGTCACACAGATGAGATCCCCATTTTAAAGTGCACGATCAGCAGCTTTAGTATTCACGAGGTCGTGTGACCGTCACCACTGCCCTTTTCCAGCATATGTTGTCACCCAGAGACACCCTGCACCCTTTCGCAGTCACCCCACATTCCCATCTCCCCCGAGCTCATGGCGGCCACTAGTCCACTTTCTGCCTCTACGGATTTCCAGTGCACACGCGGCCTTCTGGCCAGGCTTCTTTCGTCGAGTGTCGTGTTTCCAAGGCCCATCCACGCTGTGGACTGCGGCGGAACCTCTCCCCTGCCTTGCAGCTGAACAGCACGGCAGTGGACCGGGTCTGCTCTACCCGTTCATCGGCTGGTGGACGTCTGGGCTGTTTCTGCCTGTCGGCGACTGTGAGCAGTGCTGCTGTGAACATTTGTGTACAAGGTTTTGTGGGAACATGTTTTCAATTCTTTTGGGTGTGTTTATGTAGAAGTGGGATTGCTAGATCCCACTCATGTGGTAACTCTACCCTAACTTTTTGAGGAACTGCCAAACTATGTTGTCCAGTGACTATACCTCACTTTTACATTCTCACCAGCAAGGTATGAGGGGTCCAATCTTTCCACATGCTCACCAATACTCCTTGTTTTTCTTTTAAAAAATTAGAGCCACCCTAGTGAGTGTGAAGTGACGTGTTTGTGGTTTTGATTTGCATTTCCCTGATGGCTAATAATGATGAGCATCTTTCCATGTGCTTGCTGGCCATTAGTACATCTCCTTTGGATAAATGTCTGTTCAAAGCCCTTTGGTCCTACTTTGATTAGCTTGTCATCTTTCCATTGTTTGGTTTCAGTTCTCCTCTTTACATATTCTGGATACTAGACTCTTACCAGATATATAATTTGCAAACACTTTCTCCCATTTCATAGGTTGTCTTTCACTTTCTTAACAGTACCTTTTGAAGCAAAAATGTCTTTAATTTTGAGGCAGTATCTGATTTATCCTTTTTGTTGCTGTTGCTTGTTCTTTGGTGTCATATCTAAGACTCCACTGACAAATTCAAGGCTGGGAAGATTTACGCTTACATTTCTTCTAAGAGTTTTATAGTTTTAGCTCTTATATTTAAGGCTATCATTCCGTTGAGTCAGTTTTTGTATGTGGTGTGAGGCAGCAGCCCAACTTCAGTCTTTCGCACATGGAAATCCACTTGTCCCAACACCATTTGTTGGAAAAACGATTCCCACCTCATCAAATGGTCTTGGCTTCCCACTGAAAGTCAGTTGACTGCAGACATATGTGCTCGTCTCCGAGTCTCATTCCGTTCCACTGACTCACACCCAGCGCTATGCCAGGACCACACAGTCTCCATCACTGTGCCTTGGTAGTTAGATCTGAAGTTGGAAAGTGCGAGCCCTCCAACTCTGCTCTTCTTCTCCAATGCTGTTTTGGCTAGTCTGGGCGCCTTGAGTTTCCATATGCATTTTAGGATCAGCTTGTCAATGTCCACAAAAAAGGCAACTGGAATTCTGATGGGGTTGCACTGAATCTGGAGATAATTTGTTTCTCCAGAGGCAACCTGTGCCCCATCTCTTGGGCCCTCCCGGAGACGAAGGGTGCTGGGCACGGCGCAGGAAGATGGCGCTGCCGGGCGCTCTGTCCCGGGTTGGCTCCCAGTCTCTCGTGTCCAACTTGCAGTGGCAGGAAGAGAAAATGCCAGCACCTTTTTTTTTTAACCCTGCTAGATATTGAAATGAAAGGAACAGTCTACATTTGTCGGGTGTGTACTCCATGCCCTAGGGAAGCAGGACCCTGACGGGGTGTGAGCACGGGCCCTGGGCCAGGCCGCAGGACTGCGCTCGGCCCCACCACCTCCCACTGTGCGACCTCGGGAAATCCAGGCCCTTCTCAAAGCCTGCGCCCCTTCACCTACAACATGGGGGCGTGGACCTTGACCACGCCTGAGGTCCCATGTTTGGTGATAACTGTGGTAAGCTACAAGATGAAGAGAAGGGGGTGAATTGGCTCCTTCTTATCTCCCTCTCCTAAGAAAACCCGTAGAGCAGGGATCTGGGAAAGAGCTTGGGGGGACAGTTTGGAGCCTCTACTGCTCCCTTTCCTCAGGCCCCCCCACCTGGCCCAAATGAATGACTGGAAGACCGCGCTCTCCTTCCCCTCCTCACACCCACACCTTTGTCATGGACTAATTATGGGCAGAGATAACACATGGAAATACAAGACCAAGACTCACTCCAGTGCCACCTCCACTTACCACGAGGTTCCTGTTGACCAGGAGGCCCAGGTCCCCCGGTGTGTCCGTGTTACGAATATCCACATCGTGAGGTGACACGTAAAGCTTCGTGTTGTCCAGGTCAAAGAACTCGACTTCTGTGAGGCCCACCCATGACCTGCTTCCCCAGGTGGACAGGATTTCCATCGTCACATAGATGGCATCTTTCATCTCATCTGCTTTCATTCTCAACTTGTCCTGAAAGCAGAGAAACATAATGCCAAAAGATTAAAGCACAACAAGACGCATTCAGCTCCCCCACTGAGCAGCGGGCTCTTGCACCTTGGCGCCTTGGTTCCCCCACATGCACAATGAGGACAGGAACGGCGCCCAATGCAGATGGTTATCGTGAGGACCACATGAGCTCATATTTGTAAAGATTTGAAACACAGCTGATATGTGTCTGGCACTTCAGATTTCCTGCAAAAGTTTACAAATAACAAAAAAGGTGTAAAAGGCATCCGACTTGGTCTGAACATCATGTATGTCTCTTCCCCTCTACCAAGTGTTCATGTCCTGTAGGCACGTCACAACTTCTGCTGGATGGGGCAGACGTTGTGGCTGAATTGTGTCCCCTCCAAAAAAATTTCACACTGAAGCCCTAACCCCAGTACCCCAAAATGTAAGTGTATTTAGAGATAAGGCCTTTAAAACTAATTAACTTAAAATGAGGCCGTTAGAGTGGGCCCTAGTCCATTCTGACCACTGTCCCTGTAAGAGGAGATCTGGACACCTGAAGAGACACCGGGGCCGCACACACACAGGGAGAAGGCCACTCGAGGGCACACTGAGGAGGTGGCCATCTGCAAGTCGAGGAGGGAAGCCTTGGGGGAAACCAAGCCTGACAACACCTTAATCTTGGACTCACAGCCTCCAGAAATGTGAGAAAGTAAATCCGTTAGGTGTATTTTCATGGCAGGCCCAGCAAAAGGACACAGTAGATAACGCAAGACCCTGGACAGGTCACTTGACACCTGCAGCCCAGCTGAGGAACATGGGGTGGCACCACCTCTCTGACCATCGTATCACAGAGACTAAGTGAGCCATACACACAGCGCAGACCCTGTCCCAAGGCCGGGCCCTGTGTGCACTCTGCAAGGGTCCATTTCCTCCCGTTTCCCTGCTTCACTGGTTTTGATGGCAGGCTATCAGGTCTGAGAGGCTGCATGCATGCCACCCGTAAGTGGCCACACTGGGAGTGGCTCCTCAGGCCCCTGGGCTCTGACTGCAGAGCTGGTTGCATGCATGGACCGGTCACTCATAAAAAAGACACATTTCCTGCTTGCACATGCCCTCTGTTAATTAGCACTGGAAATCTGCAATGGTTCTGTGAGCAGGGAGCTGAGCAAATGAACAGCAAATGTTCCCTACTTAGTTTTTTAATTAATAGCCAGAGACACGTGCTCTGGCTCTCAGCATGCGTGTGGAGGAGCCTTGATTGCCACCCGATGGGAATGGGGACAGGGAGGGAGGGAGGTCAGCTCACAGCTCCCAGAAGGAACACAGGGCTTGTTTTTATTAGCCTGCCCACAGACCCCACAGCATCCTCCCCACCCGCCCCGACCCCCCCCCACCCCCGCCGTGCCGTGCAGGGCCCTGGCTAAGCCCGCGGCTGCCCTGGGCCTGCGTCCAGGCGGCGGCTGGCTGCAGGGGAGGGCCGGATGGGGGCGGTGAGCTGCCGTGCTGGATCTCGCGCCTAGTGCAATCTAAAATGTGCAAATTCCCGCAGCGGAGTTTCTAAATGAAGAAGCTGAAGGGTCTATTAACTGAGAAGGTGTCACAACTTGTCAGTGTTGCAACTCCATACCTACTCCTGCTTCTGAATTGCTTGATTTAGGTCCCTGAGGGCGTCTTGAGCGAACCTGGTTGGGAGGCCCCTGGTCCCTGGCACTCACTGCTGCGCTCTTACTGGGACCACCTGCTTCTCCTCTGCGGAAGCTACCCCTTCTCTCTGCTCAACCACAAGGTACAGGGCGAACCTTTTCTCACCCTGGGCGGAGCCTGACAGGCCCACAGATTCACTGTGTCTTGTCCCCGGGGCCACCAGAGGCGGTGGTTCAGTGACAGGTATATGACCCAGCCTCAGATCTGTCAGGGGTGGAGGGTCGGGGGGACACTGCTCTTCTCTCCTGAGTGTGGGGTCTGGGGTGAGAGGACATGAGATGGGGACCACTCTACCTACTGAGGGGTCACAGGGCAAGACCTGGGCCTGGGCATGGTGGTGGGGAGGGAGCTCAGGGATGCAGTGGACACCGTGGAGACTCAGTGTGAGCTGCTGGGTTGACCCTACCTGGTCCCACCTGTGGCAATTATTATAGGACTCTGTCATTTTTCTTTTCTTTGTTGTGTAAATCAGTTTGCCTTAAGTTTTCTGTCTCCTATAATATAAGGAGACTCGATCAATCCAGACTGGTTTTCATGTGACTAAAGTTCCACCACATTCAGGATTGTCACAGCTAAGAAAGAAACTTCCATGCAGACGGGAAATAAGCTTTGATTCTTCTAGATTTTCCTCGATGGCAAACTTTCAGCTCATATGGACCAGGCGTTGTATTGGTCACTCTCCTAGGCCTTTCCTGGTCCAGTCTCAGAGTGGCCTACAGGCTGTGGATTATTCACTCAATTTGACAGCCACACACTCCCAGGACCAGACAGCTTAAGACACTTGTCTAGGGTCACACAACCCTTCAATGATGGTGCCAGACCCAACGCTGAAACTAGTCTGGGCTGGTGCAGGGCTCTTTCTGCTGTCGTGAGTCTTACGTGTGGCTTTGGAAAGGCTTCATGCTAAGTCCCCATTGGCCAATCATAAGACTGGCAGCCACCATGCCAAATAAGAGGGGCTCAGGCACAGGAAGGGGTGAGAAGGATATGCCTGGGCACACACCTACTGACACAAAAGGAAGAAGAATTGCCCAGTCTCCCAGCCCCTGGCGCCCCTTCCTTGTGCGGCACGTGTCTCAGCTCCGTCGGCACACTCACAGGGCCCTGCCCCGCACAGCCGTAGTGATCATGTTGGACGAGATGAAGACCGATGTCACCTCTTGCAGTTTCCTTGCAGCCTTAACATTTTCTATCTGTATAATCTCCATAATGATGGCTCCCATCCTTTTATACTATTGCATTGTGCCAATATATCATACTTTCCTGATTACCACCATTATTATGAGACATTTATGTTATTTCTGGGTTTTTTCCTTTTTCTCTACTTTCAATAATTCAGCAGCAGACACCTTTGTGCCTACAGCTTTTTATTTCTGTTGAGCGATTTCCTTGGGGTAAGGAAGAGGGATTATTGGGCTGGAAGATATAAGCATTTCTAAGGCTCTTCCTAAGTCCAGCCTTTCTGCTTTTCAAAAGCATTCCGCCCACTTATATTGCTGCCAGGAGGGCCAGACTGCCAGCTTCACTGTGACCTTGCCAGCACGAGAGGTCAACATCAAAGTAATTTATTAACTCAGCCCATGGGATATTCAAGTCACTCTAATTTGCATTTCTTGATTATCAGAGATGTTGGACATTCTCCTGTGAGCTCACATGCTATTTATATTTCCTCTTGTGCGGACGTTTTCCTCCGCTGAAACTTCTTGCCCCACCACATTGATGTCTGTGTGCTGGGGGGAGGGGAGGTGGAGACTCGGCAGAAAGCCGCTAAGGTAACTGCTGTCAGAGCAATCCCGCCAAACAGAAATGATTGCATCGAGGGGCCTTTCCAACCTCGGCTTTCCCCCAAGACACTGAAGGCATCTGGAAATCCCCGGAAGTCAAAGTTCTCACCTCTGGGTCCAGCACGTGCCCCTCAGTTGGTGAGGCAACCTGACTGACGCGGGCGGAGTCACTCTCGATGGCCTGGAGGACTTTCAGAAGCTTCTGCTGTTGTCTGAAATGGGACGTGTTTTAGCAAACAGCTGGTAACAAATGGTGCACAACGGAGAACACTCCCACCTAAGGCACCACAGCCACGTGCCTACCTCAGACAGATTTAACAGTGTGAGAAGGTGCAGTTGGCCCTTGAGCAATGCAGGGTTAGGGACACCAATCTCCCAGCGCAGTTGAAAATTTGCACGTAACTGTTGACTCCCCAAAACTCCACTACAGCCCCTCAGTCTCAGTGTGGCACTGGTTCCAGGTATCACGATCCAGGGGTGCTCAAGTCCCTCATTCAGAATGGTGTAGAACTGTGCCTGCAGTCGGCCCTCTGCATCACAGGGTCCCAGTCCCGGATCAAAAATACTGCTCTCCATCTGCAGTTGGTTGAATCCACAGATGCGAAACCCAGGGGTATGGAGAGCCTGCTGCATATTTATCGAAAAATATCTGCGCCCTGGCTGGCGTGGCTCAGTTGGTTGGAGCGTCGTCCTGTAACCAAAAGGTTGCAGGTTTGGCCCCATCTGGGCACATACGGGAGGCGACCCGTTGATGCTTCTCTCCCGCGTCTGTGCTTCTCTCTCCCCCTTGCTCTCTCTCTAAAACGTCAATGGGAAAAATGTCCCCACGTGAGGATTAAAAAAATCCACGCATAAGTGAACCTGCACAGTTGAAACCTGGGTTACTCAAGGGTCAACTACACTCACCCTGCACACAGTTCAAAGGTTCACACAAGGTGTTGTCCTCCCTTTATAAATAATTGTGAAAGCAATGATGAAATCAGAGCTAAAGTGAAGAAACCACCTGGGGCAAGATGGCCAGCCTAAGCTTACTGACAACCGCTGAGAGTCTACAACAGGGGTTGACAAAGTATAGCCTGCAGGTCAAAGGCCGCCTGTGACCTGTTTTTGTATGGCCTGCCAGCTAAGTATGATTTTTTACTTCTCAAAAGGTGGTTAAAACAAAGACACACAAGCGAAAAGCCTAAAGTATTTGCTGTCTGGCCCAACCCCTGGCCTGCACGCCACTCTGCCCCTCTTGTCTCTAGGCCAGGGGCATTCCACGCCCAGCAGAGTGTTGTTTGCAAACAGGCCCACGGGGATCGGGTCAGGCTGCATCCCCCCCCACCCCCCGCCGCCCCCAGCACAGGCACTCGGCACAGTCCACAGTGAGCGGGAGCTGCACAGCAGCCCGGGGCGTGGCTGTGGGCTGCTGAAACCTGGGCAGCACAGGCTCAGCCTGGTGCTGCTTTCTGAAGATCAATTTTGCCTGAAGACTAGAGAAGAGCCTTCATTTTGATAATAAAACTTGACAGTTCCAGTAACTGATGTTGCATGTTAATGGAACAGAATGCTGCATTTGAACACGTTAATAGAAACAAGGAAAGTCAAAGGATGCTGCTTTGGACCCCCAGCCTCCCACCCCTACCCCAGGCCTGAGAAAAAGGTCGCCACCGTCCACTGTGTGGGACACGTCAAGGGGAACCTTCAAGCAGGTTGGAGTTTTACTCAGGTTGGAATGAACTGAACAAGCAAAGAGACATTTGCCTGACAGAAATCAAATCAATTTTGCATTTTCGGGCCAGAGTGGGAGTGAAGGAGGCCACAGTCCAGAGGAGCAGCTTTAAATGGTCTGGAGTAACACAGGACAAGCAAAGAAACCCTGAGGTCCTCGCAGTGACACTGCCGAGGGTTTCTCATTTTTGTTTCCAGGTGTGCCGGGTAAGTACCTGCTCCCCAAGAGGCCGATTCTGTCAATGGCTTCACTGACGGCTCTGGCTCCCCCTGCTGCCCTGGATGGCTCCTGCACGCTGGTCACCACTGCGATGGGACGCCACTGAGGACGGAAAAGCTTATTAAACAGATGTCTGAGGTGACACTCCTGGCCCAGGACACAGCAGAGCCATGGTCAAAGGGACATACTTCACTGTCCGACTGCAGGAAGCAGGACAGGAATGAGAATGACAGCGTCTGCCTGGGGCCCATGAGACCGAGAATCCCCTCCAGGAGCTTCGCAGAGAGATGGATCTCAGTGTCTTATGATCTGGGGGGGTCCCAGGAAATGATCTGCTTCAATGAGCTATTGAAAAATTTTTCTCTCTCTCTCTCACACACACACTTGTGCCTTTCTCCCTCTTCTTCCCTCAAAGCGCGCACCTTTGATCTCTCTCTCTCCTAAGATCCAAGGGCCCTTAAAAATAGAAAAAATAAAAATAAAAAATTTCCCTTGTAAACACCTTTCTCCATCTCCACCCAACCCCTGTTTTGTTTGCTACAAAGAACAGGACCCCACGGAGAACCCCGGTAATGTCATCAGGCCCTTTGGCCTGCCCCCCTCTTCTTCACACATCATTTGCACTGCAAATGCGCTCTGCTCTCCATCTGCAAATGATCGGAGTCGCTGCAAGCACTGTGAGCCAGAGGTCAGATGGCCCAGAAATCCTGGACCCCAAGCAGGGCAGTGTTGCCGGCCTGTCAGAAATACCAGCCGGGGCAGTTTGAGACGACCAGGAAATAACTGAACAAGGAAGAAGGACACAAAACGAAAACCACTGCAGTGCTCAGGGTGCTCCCTGCCCGCCATCCTGTCCCAACAGGGTGCCCTCTCCTCCCCCCCACAGCTCCTCCTCCCCCACCACCGATCAGGCTTCTTCCTGCTCCTGGACCAAGCTGTCTCATTCTCACTTCAGAGCTTTCCCTCCCTCCCTTCCACCCGAAATGCTGTTTCCTGTGGCTGGCTGGCTCCTTCCCAGCAGGCCGGTCTCAGCTCAAATGGCACGTCCTCCAGGGGGCCTCACTGGACCACCCTGTAGGAAGTAGCCACCATCCCACTTCCAGTAAGCTCTTTCTAAAAATGACTTTTATTTATTTATTTTTAGATAAAGGAGAAGGGAGGGAGAAAGAGAGGGGAAGAAACATCAATGTGACAGAGAAACATCGATCAGTTGCCTCTCATATGCACCATGACCAGGGACCGAACACGCAACCCAGGCGTGTGCCCTGACCGAGGACTGAACTGGGGACACTCAACCGAGTCACACCATTCGGGCACTGTCAACTTCTATTGTCCTCTCTCTCTGAAGTCATGTGTTTATTTACAGCTTTATTTGCTTGTTATCTTCAAGCTTCACGAGGCCAGGGGCTAATCTGATCCGTACTCTGAGTGCACAGCACAGATTGGTGCACCGCCTGACCAAGACATTCCTGGGCAATGCATTAATTCAGGTCTGGGTTTGCAGGGGCAGTCTTTGCTGAGATAGGCCTCACTGCCCTAGGTGGACATAAGCTACAACTTATTTATTCAGAACACAAAGATCCATTTTTGGTGTTGTCTTGTCAAGAACTAGAAATGTAACAAGAAACTGGAGTCAGCAGGCCTGCCTACATTCTGGCTTCCGCTCGCCGCCAGCCGTAAGCCACACTCGCCAGGTCTTCCCTCCTGTGAGATGGGCAGAACACCATGCTCAGGGAGCATGGCGAGGGCCCGTGCGGCTCCCACACAGTTATGTGAGGAAAGCTCTCTGGAGACCGTCAGGCGCTGCGGGCGTGGGGCTTTGCATTTCCTCTCAGGCCCCCACTGACCTCAGGGCTCTCCTCTTCCTCCTTCAGCAGGCTGGTCCACGACTTTGCTGGTGGTCCCTCCACATCCTGGAATGACGCAATCGTATGAACTGAGGTCAAAACAAAGCCATCCACTGTACACACTTCACTGACAGATGAGGGCAAAGAGGCGCAGGACTGTCTCCAGATTCACAGACACCATCATCAGGGCAAATGACCGAGCTCCAGGGAAATGCACAACAGGTGCTGCTCGATGACTATCCCAAAGAACAGGCCGCAGTAGAGCCCGGTGAGCGGCCGGCGGTCTGGGTAGGGCCCTAAGCTTGAAGGCAGGCAGATCTAGGCCACTTCCCAACACACGACCTGAGGAAGCCCCCTTGCTTCCCTGGGTGCCATTGGGCGTCTCTATAAAACGGGCAATGAAACCAGCCCTGCCTGTTTGAGGGTTGCTGTGAGCACCAAGTAGGACAAACTAAGATAAAAGGTTTCAGCATCTGAGCAAGGGAACGTGCTTCTGAGAAAGGACATGTCCCTCGTACAATGAGGTACATCCAAAGCCGCCAGCATTAAGGGGCCCTCTTCCACCGCCCCTTCTCCTGTTTATTGCTCAAAGCCCAAGGCAACACTCTAGACACCTGTAGGGCCTGGAGGCTTTCTGACTATAGGAGAGGCCTGGCTGGCTCATGCTCCGGGGAATGAAATCTTTCCAGAGAAGCCAGAGCTTGTCATTCACTCCATTTTTTTCTCTTACTTACAGTGTGCAACCCTAGTCTAACATGTTAGGGTTTTCATGGAATCAGCAAAGATTGGAGGCTTATTAGCATCTAGCTTGGGCTTTTTGCAATAAACAAAAAATGAGAAGGTGGAAGAAATGGAAGCTTTGGCAGGTCAGTGATGCCTCCCACATCACTCTCGCCTCTCCACATGCTCTGTGCAAGCACTGCTCAGACACTGCCTGGTCCCTGAGCAGCGGGCCCTCCCCAGTCCCTTCCCTCTACCCAGGAACACACCTGCACCTGCACTGCACCGGCAGGGGGCTCGGCCTTTCTGCTCAGGATCACCTTCTGCAGGGCTTCGTTCTCCACCTGGATGGCTCTGAGCACAGCTGATGCATCTTCCTGCCGGTCCTCCACCTGGAGCATAGGTTTTCGGGTTGCTGATAGGGGTCTCTCCCACCGGCTTCCGGGTCCTGGGGGCAGAAAACAGGGGGTCTCCCTTCAAACTGTAGTTTCAAAGTGCGGCTCAAACACTACTAGACCCAAGTTGAGGAGCAACCTATAAACCATTTGGCTTGTACTCTCCCAAAATGTCAAGGTTACGAAGGACAAAGAAGCCTGGAAAGCTGTTCCAGACAAAAGGAGACAGGTGGGCGTGGCGACTGGCTGCGACGGTGATCCTGGGACTGGGCTGCAGGTGGGAAATCCAGCCAGGTGAACACAACTGTGGCAAGGGGAGAAATCTGAACGTAGTCTGTAGCTGAGGTAATGGTATTGTATGAATGCTAAATATCCTAAATTTCCTAACTTAACGGTATGTGTCACTATAAAACAAATGCCCTTGTTCTCAGGAGACACGGTCAGCCCTCTGCTCTCACCTGCAGAGAAACACCTGTGCTATTTAGTCAGGCCTATGACAGTTGCATCTGTACAGAACATGTGCAGACTTTTCTTTTTATCATTATTCCCTAAACAATGAAGAATGACAACTATTCACATAGCATTTTCACTGAATTAGGTATTCCAAGTAATCCTGAGAGATGATTAAAGTATACAGGAGGGTGTGCATAGGTTAAACACAATTATCATGTCCTTCTATAAAAGGGACATAGCATTCACAGACTTTGTCATCTACGGGGGTCCTGGAACCACTCCCCCATGAATACAGAGGGGCAACTGTACATACTGTGTTGTCCAGGGGCAAAGGGGAGTAACACATTTTTTAAATCCCAAGTGATTAAAAAACACAGACACAGCAACGATAAAGCAATTGGGACGACGGGCTGACCGCCGGCGAGCTGGGCGCAGGGCGTGTGGCAGCGCTGCCCCTGCTCCCCGCACAGCTTCCCTTTAAGTGCAAAATGTGTCAGAGTTAGAAGTTATTAAAAATTAGCCCTCCAAAGAGGATCTATAAAAAACAATATACATCACAGAGAAGGATGGGCATTTTGAAATATTTTTCCTTTTATTGTTTTTTCAAGGAAAACAAGAATTACAAAGAAATTACTCAAGTTAAGAAAAAATTACTGCAGACTTCCAGCCAAAATGGAGGCATAGTAGATACACTTTGCCACCTCACACAACCAAAAGAAGGATAACAACCAATTTCAAAACAAAAAAACAATCAGAACATTCAGAACATTGAACTGTATGGAAGTCTGACAACCAAGCAGTTAAAGAAGAAACATTCATTCAGAGCAGAAGGTGGGGCAGAGACAGGCAGCCAGGGTGGACTAGACCAGGAGGTTCTGCATTTGCATGCGGGTAAACCAGGAGAAACAACTGGGGAGTGAGACAGACTGCACAACCCAGCCTTCCGGTATGGGAAAATAAAGCCTCAAGACCTCTAACTGTAAAAATCTGTGGGGATTGTAGTGGTGTGAGAAACTCCCAGCCTCACAGGAGTTCGTTGGAGAGGCCCACAGGGTCCTAGAACATACATAAGCCCACCCACCCGGGAACCAGCACCAGAAGGGCCCAGCTTGTTTGTGTGTAGCGGGGGAAATGACTGAAAGTCAGCTGAGAGCCAGGCAAGCAGCAAAGTTCCCTCTCAGACCCCTCCCCCCCATACAGCACCACAATGCAGCCATGTGGGTTGCCCCACCCTGGTGAATATCTAAGGCCCTGCCCATTACAGCACAACAGGTGTGCTGAGACAAAGAAATACACTGAAATGAAAGAACAGATCAAAGCTCCAAAAATAGATCTAAGTGATTAAGAGACAGCCAACCTATGAGATGCAGAATTCAAAACACTTGTAATCAGGATGCTCACAGAAATGGTTGAGTATGGTCACAAAATAGAGGGAAAAGTGAAGGTAATGAAAAGTGAAATAAAGGAAAATGTACAGGGAACCAACAGTGATGAGAAGGAAACTGGGACTCAAATCAACAGTTTGGAACAGAAAGAAGAAGTAACATTCAACTAGAACAGAATGAAGAAACAAGAATTCAAAAACGTGAGGAGAGACTTAGGAACCTCCAGAACAATTTTAAACATTCCAACATCCTAATCATAGGGGTGCCAGAAGGAGAAGAGGAAGAGCAAGAAATTGAAAACTTATTTGAAAAAATAATGAAAGAGACTTCCCCAAGGAAATAGACTCCCAGAGAGTCCCAAACAAGTTGGACCCAAGGAAGCACACACCAAGGCACATCATAATTACATTACCCATGGTTAAAAGGAAGGAGAGAATCTTAAAAGCATCAAGAGAAAAGGAGACAGTTACCTACAAAGGAGTTCTCATCAGGCTGTCAGCTGATTCTCAAAAGAAACCTTGCAGGCAAGAAGGGACTGGAGAGAAGTATTCAAAGTCATGAAAGTCAAAGACCTACATCCAAGATTGCTCTATCCAGCAAAGCTATCATCTAGAATGGAAAGGCAGATAAAGAGCTTCCCAGACAAGATAAAGCTAAAGGAGTTCACCACCACAAAGCCATCATTACAGGGAATGTTAAAGGGACTTAACCTAAGGAAAAAAAAAAAAGATCAAAACTATGAACAGTAAAATGACAACAAATTCACAATTATCAGCAGCTGAACCTAAAAACAAAAGCAAACTAAGCAAACAACTGGAACAGGAACAGATTCATAGAAATGGAGATCAAATAGAGGGTTTTCAGTGGGGAGGCGGAGAGGGGAGAATGGGGAAAAGGTACAGGGAGTAAGAAGCATAAATGGTAGGTACAAAATAGACAGGGGGAGGGTAAAAATATTATAGGAAATGGAGAAGCCAAAGAACTTATATGTACAACCCATGGACATGGTGGAGGAAATGCTGGTTGAAGGGGAGGTGGAGGGCGGAGGGGAACAAAAGGGAGAAAAAATGGAACAAATGTAGTAGCATAATCAATAAAATATATTTTAAAAAAAGAAAAAAATATTGCAAAGGTACAGTTGATTTTGGAAGTCCTAATAGTGGAAAGTTGGTTTTATAAAGTATAAAGTGATATGCAAAAAGCAACCAATAAGACTGGTTCAATAAAATAAATTATAGCATATCCACCTAACAGTGGAGTACTATGTGGCTATACAGAGAAAAGCAAACTAAAATATCTACAGTCAAATGATATGATGACTTGAATTTGCCTTATAATCATCTGGATTATTTCTATGCTAAAAAAATCTCCCCTTGAAAATAGAACTGCTCAACATGTTTCTACTGGGATCTTGAAAGAGGCTTTTACCCACTGAATTTCATCTCAACAAATATTTATTGAGTGCCACTCTGTGAGGCTCAGCTCTTGGCACTGGGGATGTAGCAGTGTCAAGCAGATCAAGGTTGCCCCAAATTTGGGGAGACAGTAGCCAGAGAAAGAACAAACAGTGCAGGGTGTCAGCAGACGATGATATGGAAAAACAAGAAAAGTGGAGCAGGATAAAGGAGATGGGGGAAGCTAGGTGGCAAGGTGGGCATCGCGGAGCACCTGGGAGGCATGGTCCAGGGACCAGGGCAAAGTGAGCAGCCTGTGGTGTGTCCGTGGAGCAGCGCAGAGCCTCAGGCTGGAGCAGAGGGGGCAGGGGGATGGGCTGAGAGGAGGCCTGAGAGAGAATGGAGAGGCAAGGTCAAGCAGGGGCTTGGAGGACACTGTAAAACTGTTCCTTTGAGTAAAATGCGGAACCACCGAAGAATTTAGAGCAAGGGATGACTTGATCTGACTTGGGTGGAGAACTGACTGAAGGGGGTGAGGGGGAAATCAGAGAGACCAGTCAGGGGCTTCCGCAGTTGTGCCTCGAGACCTGGCAGCAGCAGAGGAGCGATACAGAGTGTGGCCGGATTCTGCATCTATGCTGAAGACAGCCAGCAGGATCTGCTGACAGAGTCGGTGTGGCTGGGAAAGAAGGAGAGGAGCTCAGGACGACTCTGCATCAGGCCTGAGGAAGTGGACAATGGAACTGTTTTCGACGACGGAACAGGGGGCTGTGGAGGGAGCAGGTTTAGAAGAGCAGGGGCTCCGGTTCGGACAGGCTAGGCCCAAGTCATGTGGGCGTCAAAGCGGAGCTATTGAGCTGGCACATACGCATACAAGTCTGGGGTTGGGGAGGGAGGTCTGGATGTGTGCGTTCAACATGGGCAACTGGACTGCATTATTTTTTTTAATATATTTTATTGATTACGTTATTACAGTTGTCCCATTTCCCCCCCATCATTCCCCTCCACCAAGCACACCCCCTCCCACCCACATTCCCCCGACTTTAGTTCATGTCCATGTGTCATGAGTTCTTCACCTTTTACATTTCCCACACTATTCTTGCCCTCCCCCTGTCTATTTTCTACCCACTGTCTATGCTACTTATTCTCTGTACCTTTTCCTCCTCTCTCCTCCTCCCGCTCCCCTGTTGCTAACCCTCCATATGATCTCCATTTCTGTGGTTCTGTTCCTGTTCTAGCTGTTGGCTTAGTTTGCTTTTGTTTTAGGTGTGCTTGTTAGTATCTGTGAGTTTGCTATCTTTTTACTGTTCATATTTTTTATCTTCTTTTTTCTTAGATAAGTCCCTTTAACATTTCATATAATAAGGGCTTGGTGATGATGAACTCCTTGAACTTGACCTTATCTGAGAAGCACTTTATCTTCCCTTCCATTCTAAATGAAAGCTTTGCTGGATAGAGCAATCTTGAATGTAGGTCCTTGCCTTTCATGACTTGGAATACTTCTTTCCAGCTCCTTCTTGCCTGGAAGGTCTCTTTTGAGAAATCAGCTGACAGTCTGATGGGAACTCCTTTGTAGGTGACTGTCCCCTTATCTCTAGCTGCTTCTAGAATTCTCTCCTTCATTTTAATCTTGACTAATGTAATTATGATGTGCCTTGGTGTGTTCCTCCAGGGGTCCAACTTTTTTAGGACTCTCTGAGTTTCCTGGACTTCCTGGAAGTCTATTTCCTTTGCCAGATTGAGGAAGTTCTCCTTTATTATTTGTTCAAGTAAGTTTTCCACTTGTTGCTCTTCCTCTTCCCCTTTTGGTACCCCTAAAAATCTGATGTTGTAACATTTAAAGATGTCCTGGAGGTTCCTAAGCCTCTCCTCATTTTTTTGAATTCTTGTTTCTTCCTTCTTTTCTGTTTGGTTGTTTCTTTCTTCCTTCTGGTCCACACCGTTGATGTGAGTCTCAGTTTTCTTCCCATCACTATTGGTTCCCTGTGCGTTTTCCTTCATTTCACTTATTGTACCCTTCATTTGTTCATCTAATTTACGACCAAAATCAACCAATTCTGTGAGCATCCTGATCACCAGTGCTTTGAACTGTGCATCTGATAGGTTGGCCATCTCTTGGTCATTTAAAAGTATTGGCTCTGGTGCTTTGATTTGTTCTTTCGTTTGAGCCATTTTTTTTTCTTTTTCTTTTTTTTTTTTGGACTGGTCGTGCCTGTTATGTAGTGAGGGGCAGAGCCTTAAGTGTTCACCAGGGCGGGGCAACCCAGTCCCAGAGTTGTGATGCTGTATGTGGGGACGGGGTCAGAAAGGGAACAACAGCGTTTGCTCTGCTCTCTCTTGGATTTCAGTTCTGTCTGTGAAGCTGGGGGTCTCTCCTGGCACTTCGACCCCCACAAGTGTTTTCAATCAGTGCTTTTAGGCTTTATTTCCTGGTGCTGGGGCCCTGGGTTGTGCAGTCTGTCTCACTGCCTGTTTTTGCCTGGTTTATCTGCACGTGAATGTGTGACCGTGGTCAGCCTCCCTGTGCACCTCACTGGGTCTGCTCATTGTCTCCCCGCACCTGGTAACTGCCACCTGTGTGCCTGGGGTGTGCCAACCACTGCCTGTGTGTCCAGGACCACTAGCCACTGCTTTTTCCTGCCGTAATGCCTCTCTGCTGGCCGCCATCTCCGGTCTTACCAGTCTGTGTGAATCGTTGTCGGACTTCCGTACAATTCAATTTTCTATCTGTTCTGGTTGGGTTTTTTTGGTTCTAAATTTTTGTTGTCCTTAATTTTGGTTGTGAGAGGAGGCACAGTGTGTCCACCTATGCCTCCATCTTGGCCGGAAGTCTATAACCTGGACTGCATTATTTAAGAGTGATAGCAAAGACTGACATTACCACCAACCTCAAACAACCTAACTGGGAATTTACAGGTGTGAGCTCTCGGGGGTTATTTACATATATAAGGCCTGGTATAAGGCGTGTTAGAAAACAGCACCCTTCCACCCTCATGACCTCAGGAAAACATCACCACTGATTATCAGAGACTCCTGTTGGACCACTGGACCCTTCCGCTATGTTCTATTGGAACGTTGTGTCCAAATGATAGTTCAAGTAGCAACGTCAAGAGTGGCATCAGCAGCTCCCCTGGGTAGGCTTCCAGCACCGCCAGGGGCTGGGTAAGAGGAACTATGGGTTTTTATGAAAAAGGTAAGCTGAAATGGGGGGCTACCAATTTCTACCAGGTACCCGGGAGAGGGGCCGTGGGTGCAACCAGAGGCAGGCTATGTGGGTGACACTGAATGAGGGGCTGGGTCGCAGTGAACAAGGGTCAGCACCCAGCTCCAGCCGACACCAGACACATTGGGCTGTGCTCCTAGTATTACCATTTTGCTCTTTCAGGAAAAGCTCAGATATGAAATTTATGTGAAGTCCCCTCAATTTGTTCATAACATACTCCAGTTTTTAAGAAACATTACCAACAGAACCCAAGGGCTGGTCGAATATGGTCCAAGCTGCTTTCCCAGGAGGGTCATGAGCCTGTGGATGCCTGGCCTGGATGGTAAACAGCAATGGGTGGACTTCCCCGTTTTCCCTTCTTACCAGCTACTTGGCCTGCTTGCAGCGGGTGGGGGATGAGAAGGTAAAGCAAACAGTGGGGGGTGGGGGGCGCAGACTGAGGGAGGTGGGATCCTCATTGTGACGAAAATGGAAAAGGGAGCTGGGCCCTTCCTCACTTGGTGCAAAAAGAGACCAGGTCCCTAAAGGAGAGTGGGGACAGGACAAAGGAGTGAAAGGAAGTGAAAGGGCATGATCTTGAACTACACTGGAGCTGGAACCGAGAAATCTTGAACAGCAAACATATGCTCGCCCCAACGGGAGCTGCAGCAGAAGTTCGTCCAAGCAGGGCGAAGGCATCAGGACACAGGCTCTTAACCGCAGCACGCTGCGCAGTGGCACCGTGCTCTAGGCTCAGGGCCACAGAGGGGGGCGCCACGGGCACACCCCGTCCTCACGCACCTCAGTCATGGGACGAGACAGACGGATCGTACAGCTGCACACAGGACACACCAGCAGGCAGTGATGCATGCTGGGACCAAAGTCAAAGCAGGGAAAAGGCCAGAGGAGCCAGGGGGGAGGGACACTATTTGAGACAGTCAGCCAGGGAAGGTGACATCTGAGCAGAGACTGCAAGGCAGTAAGCCTTGAGAACACCCATATGGGAGGGTGCTCCCGGCCACGGGACCAGCAGGCGCCGTGGCCCTGAGGTGGGCAGGGCTTGGCGCACTAAAGAGCCGCAAGGGGGGGATGCAGTGCAGGAGCAAGGGCAAGGGCAAGTGCAGTGGGCGGCGAGGCCAGGAGGTCGTGGGCCGCCGAAGCCCTGTAGGCCTCGTACCCCTTCAGGACACCACGTCCATTGTGTTTACCGGCACCTGGCATTACAGTTTTTGTCAAATAAAAGGATGGGAACTGATTCAACCCCAAACCTTGTCAGTCTCAGTATCTGTGCGTGTCACTAAAGCATATTCTGTCCTCCCTCACCCGAACGCTTCTGACCCTACAGATCAGCGATTTCCAACCGCTGTGCCTCGGGAATCCTTACAACATGTGACACCTGACTACTGAGTCAGGGGCACTGACCTCTTCTCCCTTAGACTGTCCAATCAAAAGCGACAACAGACAACACAACAATAGCCATCCGGAGTGAATTAATCAAAATTATACCTTGTTTTGTCAGATCGGCAAAATATATTTTTTGTGGTGTGCTGCAGAATTTTCGTCATTAGTTTATGCGTGCCATGAGATGAAATAGTTGAAAATCGCTGCTGTACATGATTCTGTAAATAAGGGGCTAAGATTGCGTGTGCAGCCAAACCAACTCGCAGCACTCGGTCACCGGGGCGGGGCAAGCCCCGGCGTTGGTGCAACGCTGGGGCAGTGCCTGAAATTCATGAGTGCCTTCTCCATTTCCAGTGTAGAGCACTTACAAAGACAGTCTGAAAAGAGCTGCGTGGTGACCCTCACCTTTCTACTGCCACCAGGTGCCACCAGGTGCCACCAGGTCTGGGGCTGGGGTCGAACAGTGTGTTGGAGGCCCCTGCCTTGGCCACTGCAACCCTGTGCCCACCTCCTCGCGGGAAAGCACACTGAGGAAGGCAGTTCCTTCCAGCAGGCCCGGTGTGGTCTGAGCAAACCCTTCTGCCACGAGTGTCTTTCATTCGGGAGGCAGAGCTCCTCCAGCAACATGATCATCAGGCGCCGCCTGTGCCTTTAGGGTCATATTATGCTAAGAAGATGCTTTTAAAAACTAAATCACCCTTCTCCAAGTGAAGGTCAACTCCACAGCTCCACTCCCAGAACTCTCCCCACCCGTGGCTCCCAGAGCGTCTGCACACGGTGCCCGTGTCCTCCTGAACACATTTCTGTTCCCTGGCTTGTGTTTACTGTGCCGTCCTCACCACACAGAGGGTAACAACCTTTTAACTCTTTTTGAAGTTCTCATTGCTCACTCAGGCACACCATTTCTGCACACACAGGGGTGGACTTATTCTCACCCTGGATCTAGAAAGTGTACATTTATTCACACAATAAATTTGTGCCACCAGCAACAGCCAAATTGTACATTTTATTTTATTTTATTTTTTAAAGATTGTATTTACTTATTTTGAGAGAAAGGGGAAGGGAGGGAGAAAGAGAGGGGGAGAGACATCAATGTGTGGTTGCCTTTTGCTCATCTCCTACTGGGGACCTGGCCCACAACCCAGGCATGTGCCCTGGCTGGGAATCGAACCCGTGACCCTGTGGTTTGCAGGCTGGCGCTCAATCCACTGAGCCACACCAGCCAAGGCCAAACTGCCCATTTTAATTTATCCCAAAGGGTTCTTTCCTGGTTGAAAACCACCCCTCTTCTATTAAAGTCACTTTCCCTTTGCTTCACTGGGACTTGCCTTTCATGTCTCTTGCAGAGAAACAAAGAGCGTAACGTCATTCAAGAGATTCACTGTGACCACGACACACGTCACCACAAAGACACGAGGACGCAGGGCCATTGGTCAGCTCACCAGCCAGGTGATGGTTCCCAGCCACCAGCTGCAACTCAAAAACTACAAATTCAGGGTCTTGGGTAAATTGCCCCTTAGCACATGCCGGGGCCTCTGAGGGCACCTAGGAAGCCAGTGAAACAGCAAATATTAAATTGGAGAACAAGGGTCCAGCTCCGAGGTCGTGAGCCAGCAGCCCACTGGCCAAACCCAGTCTGCAGATATGCACTGTGTGACTTTTATGTTTTTTTAAAAATTAGAAACAGATGCCAAGCTTTTTTTTTAAAAAGAAAAATTGGGATTCCTGACATCCCTTGAAAAATCACACGAGCTGGTAAACCTTGAGTGGCACTCCCGTGGGACAATCATAGGCTAGAGCCCGGGAGTGGGCCCCCTTTACGTAGCACATACGCCCTCAGCATGCACCCGACCCCCGCTGTCACACGCCTGTCAGCCTGGGAACTGGGTACAACTTCGTGTGGCGGTCTGTCACGGTCTCCTCCCCCGGGAAGCATGTTGTCTGACGGGGCCGGGCCGCCCTGAGATGCACGGAGCCCTGGGCAGTGGCGGGCCCTTGTCCCAGGGTGCAGGTCTTGGATAGTCCAGGCTTCTGCTCCACACCTTGCCTCTGAAGAATTTGTAGCAAAGTGTTGTGTGTGTTAATTTTTAAAGGAAATGAACAGCAGTTGCTTTTGTCTTTCCAGCAGCAGGGACCTTCACAGAACCCAGGTGTTCCTGTGGGAACCATCCTCCCCGCGCCTCTAGCCTATGTGGTTTGGATACATGTGACCCCGCTCCTGGCCCAGCCCGGCCAACGACAGAATTTCCTTTCCCTGACCATGAAGATTAGAGATCGGCTCAGACAAGAGCTGGCTCTTGGCCTCTGCTGGAACTACAAAGGAAAGGGGCATCCTGGCTGGTGTGGCTCAGTGGATTGAACACCAGCCTGGGAACCAAAAGGTTGCCAATTTGTCTCCCAGTCAGGGCACACGCCTGGGTTGCAGGCCAGGTCCTCAGCAGGGGGCACTCAAGAGGCAACCACACATTGACGTTTCTCTCCCTCTCTTTCTCCCTCCCTTCCCCTCTGTCTAAAAATAAAATCAATAAAATCTTTTTAAAAAGAAAAGAAAAAGGCAGGCTCTTCTCCCTGGGGTTGCTCAGCCAGAAACCAGGAGCCTAGAGCCCCTGGGGGCCATCTCTAGGCCATGCCTGAGGCTAGAGATGTGGTCCTCCAAGTGTGAGCTCCAGGCCAGGAACATCAGTATCACCTGGGAACTTGTTAGGAATTAAAATACTTAGGGTCCACCCTAGATTCACTGAAGTAGCAACAAGGGCTGGAGGCCAACAATCTGTATTTTAATTTGCTTTGCAAAAAAATTCTAATGCACACTTAAGTTTGAGAACCACCGGACTAGAGGAAAGTAGAGCTAAGTGATAAAGAAACAGCTTCCTGCTGATAATCACCTGAGCACCTGGATCCCACCATGCCTGAGGTTAACACTATTGTCTCAGACTTTCCAGGTCTGTGAGCAATGTATTTTCCTTTGTTGCTTCACCCAGGTTGGGTTTCTGTTACTCACTGTTAACAACAAACACTGATGAATACGTCATAAGACTCGGGGCTTTGGCAGAATGGTGTTTCTGACATAGGTCTTCCTGACGGAAGTGCTAACTGCAGGCCTGTCAGGGTCTTCCAAGTCGCTCCCACCGAGGGGGTCACTTTATCTCCAGGGTGGTCTGGGGAGGTGGTACAGACAGATTGCTTCTCCAGAGCACTCTGACAACTTGGACAGTTAACTCCCTGCACTATGGACTAATGTCATTTCTCCCTCAAGAAGGCAGCAGGTTTCTGGAAGTTTCTTGGAAGGTTTATGAGGAGAGACTGGAGTTATACCGCACACAAGGCCCTTTCATTAGAACCGGGGACAATCACAGTGACAGAGAAAGTGAGCTCTCGTGCAGTTACAACACACACACATTTAATTGACAACCCAATTTTATAACCTTTGTCAGAGAACCAGGGACAAGGAGACACATAACTCTTAAAGGCTGCAGGCAATTAGTACACTTCTGTAACCAATTACAAGCTGGTCTGTAATGGCAGACTAGCTGATCCAGATCAACCCTTCCCTGGAGAACAACTAGAAAACTGAACCAAACATCCTAAAAAATCCGTTGGAAAAAAGAAATCTATCTGAAGGCATAGAAAGCAAACAGGGCTGTGATGAATCCCAGGGCCATCAGCAGGTGGACAAGGAAACCCGGAGATGGGAACCAGGCGCCTGGAAGGTGTTTTCCTCAATGTACCACCGCAAAAGAGCTGCTACAGGGCTGAGAAGCTGAAAAGACCCAGCGACAAACTCAGGGCTCCAGTCTGAGAGTACAGGTGACCTGAAGAGAGCTACGAGTGAGGGCACAGGAAGGTTAACAATGCATGCAAATCCTGAATGCTGCTGACTGTGTAGATAATAATGAGGATGGCGTCATCATCCAGCGACGTTTAAAAATCTGGAGAGCATTAAAATGTGAATGGCAATAATAGCTCTTCAGCCGAGAGGAGAGGAAATGAAGTTGCAGAGCTGCAAGGCCCTTTCCCTGAGTGAGAAGTGGCAAACTTGCTCATTTAAAGTAGACTCCCACAGGTCAAGAATGCATGTTGCAATCTCTGGTAATGACTAAAAGAATGATAAAAGAATGTGCCACTAACAAGCTAATAGAGAGGAAAAAGAAATTAATATCAAGTAATCAGTTCAAAAGAGGGAAAGAAAGAAGAAAAAAGGAACATAAAACGGGCAGAATAAATAAAAAGCAAACAATAAGATAGTAGATTTAAACTCAAATATTTCAGCACTTACATTAAATGTAAATGGACTAATGTGCCCATTAAAATGCATAGATTGTTGGAGGATAAAAATTTAAAAACCATTACATGCTGCTTACAAAAGAAAGTTTGAAAGTCAAAGAATAAAGAAGATATACCATGTAAACACTAGCCGAAAGAAAGCTGGCAGACTTTCAGGCAAAAAGCATTACTAGAGCAAACAAGAGACCAGACATGGTGATAAAATGTTGAATTCACCAGGATAAAAAGGATGATTGTCACATGCACCAAAAAGAGAGCCCTCACAAATGCACAGTAAAGCGTGTAAGCGCTTCAGACTTTGCTGGAAGGGGGTGGGCAGGTTCGATTCCGCTGTCCCCTCAGGGCCTCCCAGCTTCCTTCTGCCTCTGCAGATGTCAGCATCCCAGCGCCCCCAGCCAGTGTTTGAAACATCCATCTTCCCTGCAGCCCAGACCCTAAACCAGGCTGGCACTTCACCAGGGGCGCAGCCAAGAAGCTGTGAGTGTCTTCCCACTCGGGGGCAGGTGACCCTCTGGAGCTTACTGAGAGGTGTCTGGACGGTGCTGTTTATACAGAGCTGCAGGTGCTGCACTTAACCAGCAGTCTGATGTACACATTTGCAAGAGTAGCTAGGGCACCCGCACTTTTCGTGGCCTTTAGAAACTAGTCGTCGTTCCACAGTAATCCCATTTCAGTGTGGGGGTGGTGACAATGCTACGGTTTTCAACTTTCCTTTCTTCAAATTTGGCTTATGTCAGAGCCAAGTGTACCTAACAGATAAAGGCTGAGCCCCAAACCCGTTCGAAATGAAGACTCCACTTCCTCAAACAGTGTCCTTTCTAAGGGAACCAGTGGACAAACGGCTCTAAGGACCAAGTACCAGGGTGAACCAAGTGACATGCATTTTTCATCTGAGTGCACGCTCCTCTGCCATGCTGGCCAGGACCTCAGTCACAGCTGTGACCCCCTCAGGCATTCATTTGTCCCTCTCATCTTCCTTCTCATGTTTTTCCTTCACCCTCATTTCCTCACACGCTTGTTGAAGTCTTACACTACATAGTATCTGTAATTTGTTAGAGCACCTTAGAACGTTCTAGAGAAGGGCAGATTATAAATTAGTTAATTAAGTTCTACTTCTCAAAATGCCATACATAAAGGTATGTGTTAAGGGTTGAATTGTGTCTCCCCCAAAAGATGTTGAAATCCCAATTCCTAGTTCCTACGACCTTGTTTGGAAACGAGGTATTTGCAAATGAGAGAGTTAAGATGAGGTCACCAGGGCAGGCATTAATCCAGCGTGACTGGCGTCCTTATAAAAAGGAGGAACGTGGGCAGAGAGACAGGCGTGCACACACAGGCAGTGCCATGCGAAGGCTGAGGTCATGCTGCCACAAGTCACGGACCTCCCAGAAACTAGGAGAGAGCTCCCAGAAACAGATCTTCCCGAGAGCCTTTAGAAGGAACATGGCCTGATGACACCTGGAGCTTGGACTTCTAGCCTCCAGAACTTTGAGATAATAGAATTCTGCTGTTTAAACCAATCAGATTGCAGTGCTTTGTTACAGCAGGCCTAAGAAAGTAATCCAGTATTCAAAATGATTTTAGTTGATACATGGTTTAACTTTACAAATATTGAGTTATATATTTATATTAATCAGGATTGAAGAATATGACAAACAACTCAAGCTGTGATTTTTAGACGTTATTGCCTAGGACTGGGCTGACGGGGTATGCAGTTAGCAGCAGACGCTGTAGGCGGCACGTGAAGGGCTGTGCCAAGTAGAGTTTAAAGCCAGAGGCCCTGCAGCCAGGGTTCAACACTGGCTTCCCCAGTCACCGGCTGTGTCTGGGCCTCGGTTTCCTCTGCACAACGGTGCTGATAGTAGCAGTACCCACTGCACAGGGAGTCTGGGTAATTAAATGCAGATTACATTTGCATGTACAGAAGACGGCCTGGGAACTGGTGCAGTGCTTTGTAAATGCTGGCTCTTCATTTTATTGCTCAGACACGAAACACCTGGAGACAGCGGTGTGCTCGTGAAGGAGAGATTCGCAGCGAGCCAGGCAGGACGGCCGACCATGCCCGGGCTGCGCCCCCTTCCCGGGGCTCTGGTGAGTGGCACACTTACCCTGGCTTTTATTTCTTTTTAACAGCTTGTTTGGGAGGAACCTTCTGAAAAGCCATTTTTATTTTTCACACGGACTGAACGCCAGCAGCGCAGGCGGGGTCTAGTCACTGTGAGCAGTGGGCAGTGGGGCTGGTCCTCGTGCAGAGGGAACAGCGTCACGTGGACTGTGCCCAGGCTCTCCCCTCGCTGCTGCCACTCCGGGGGCGAACCGAGCCGATAGCTTGTCCCACGCCCCTCCTCCTCTCTCTCCTCTGCTTCCCAGCTCGTCATCTGACCAAAGCTGATAGATCCAAGATTCACTAGCATTTTCTGATGCCTTACATGTGACATCTTCCTCCTCACCCCTATAGACAATGTCTCCATTATCAGGATTTACAAACACAACAGCTCTTTAACCCATCAGCTGCTGTGACCTTGACATGCCCTTGTCAACACATCACTTTGACAGTGATTCCCTTCCCACCTCTACCATCCTCGGGCCCCATGCAGGCCTCTTTCTAGACTCTGGCTTTGCCAAGAAGACCCTGGAAGCTCTGGTCCTTGCTCTGCCCATTGGATCCTGGCACTTTGTGGTTGCGGGGACACGGAACCTCCCCACCTGCAGGCCCAGTTTGCCTCCAGTTCCCTGCTCACGCCCAGCAGAAGCAGCACACAGACCAGAGGCCCCAGTCTGCCTCCAGGGGCTTAGCGCTTCTCAGCTTGTCCAGACACAGACCCCAGCTGCAGTTGCTTCAGTCCCCTTTGATCATGGCACAAATTTAGAACCTACCCCAGCCAAGTGACAAGCCAGGGCTCCCTATCACCGCCAAGTCTCAGCTCTCCTGCCCCATTGCGGCAGGCTGCCTACCGTCCAGGTTCTTGACCAGGTTGTTCAGGATAAAATCTCACAGTCGAGCCACTGGTAACACTCCGAGCCTGAGCCACCACCCCCTCCATCCTGCAACGGTCTCTTTGGTGGTCACCCGACTTCCACTCCAGCTCCCAACACGCCACACTCCATGTGGCAGCCAGAGGGATATCGTTAACATGAAAACCAGGTCACGACCACCGCATCTGCAAGGCCACCACAGAGATCTTCCTGGCTGCGAGCCCTTCTGCTGGTCTTCCTCTGTTCTCTGGCCACTGCCCACCTCTGTGACTTTGTCTCACCACCTTCCCCTCACTCCCTGTGCTCCAACCTCCAGCCTTCTTTCCAGTGCTTGAGCTAACTGAGCTGCTCTTTCTACCTCAGGACCTTTGCCCAGGCTTTCTCCTCTGCAAAGTGCTAGTCCTGGAAATCTAGTCATCCGGTTCTCAGCTCACGTCTTCCCTCCTCAGGCCTGCTCTCACCACACTGCCCAGCCGTCATCATCCAGTTGCTGTCTTGGTAGTACCACCCAACCTTCAGGTCTGTCCTCTATCCCTGCCCACTAAAATATAAATGCCACGAGAACAGGGACAATGTGTTGCTCACTGCACCCCCAGGGCCTGCATGCTTGCTGCCAGCCCCCGATTGCTTCCCTCAATTCCCCAACCCAAGGCTCTATGCACTGACCTGAAAACCACTGCGTGAGTCACAGTTAAGCTTGCCAGGACCTACATACCCACGCACCCCCAGGGCCACCTGTGGCCGGCCAACCCCAGAGGAGCAGCCTAACAGAGCTAGTCAGAGCTCGGGACTTGAAGCCTGGGTGTGAATCTCACCTCGCTGTCCTGTCGGTTAACTCTAGGCAAGTAACTCTCATGTTCTCAGCCCCGGTTTCCTCATCTAGGAAGGGGGAGAACAGGGTAACAGTATCCATAAGGAAGTTCTGAGAGTTTGCTACCTGTCACCCACTCCCTCTGCCTCTGGGGACAGCACCAGTGTCTCCTTTTCAGAACCTCTCCTGACCTAAGCCAGACAATGAGAAACAGCTCTGAGGCTCTGCTGACAGTGTGAGAACAGTACCAGCCGACCCTGACCGAGTGTTTGCTCTGAGCCAGGCGCTCCTCTAAGCAGTCTATCTGCCCAGCCCTTTAATCCTGTGACACCCTCAGAGGAGGGTGCTATTCTTACCAGTTTGGCAGATGGGAGAATGAGGCCCAGAGAGGTTAAGTAATCGCCCAAGGTCATAGCACTAGTAGGTGGAAAGGCAGGACCTGCCTGCACCAGGTGGTCAGACTGCAGAGTCTGCCATGCTACTCTTCTGCCAGGGTTGCTGGCGGGGGTGCTGTACGCCCAGACCTGCTGGTGGCCCCTCACCACCCCTACCAGCCTGTCTGAGAATGCAGGGCACAAAGAAGAATGCTGAACCAAGAGGTAGCGGAGCCCGCTGAGCCAGAGTGCTGCAGAGTCAGCTCCCCGGAACAGCCTACCACCCACGAGGAAGGAAAAGGGCCTAAGAGTCCAGCTCCCTCACCCCTGGGGTGGGGAGCAGTGACAAATGTGGAGGCTTGCGCTCAGCATTGCCCCCAGAATTCCCCCGCCAGGTGATACTGCACTTGCCCAGTGAACTTGCTTGGTGATGAAGCCAGTTTTGGCTCCTTCCCATTCCTGTCCCTACCAGAAACCACCTCCCGAATACATTACTTGTTCTTGAAACCCTATCTCAGAGTCTGCTTCCAGGGGAATCCAAACCAAGGCAATATTTACACTGCACGGAACAGATGCACAGTAAGTCCGTGGTAGCTACTGTTATTTCCTCCATCTGACCTGAGCTGCTGGGAAAAGGGCTCCGAGCCTCAGACCTCAGGCTCAGAGTGCGTGGGTCCTGATCTCTGGACTGTGACTGGGGAGGAGGGGCTGGTTCCCCCACCAGGTCCCTTGGACTGTCCCTGCAGAAGACAGTCCCTCCAGCCCCCCAGTACATACGTCAGGGCCCCTGGCTCAGCCTGTCTGACGAGGCTGGCTGGCTGGGGCTGGATTTTGCCCCGGGCGGGTTCCAAATTCTTGGGACACCATATGCCTTGAGCTCTTTGTGATCTTTTGGGCCACAGAAATCAGAAGTTAATGCCATACACCTCAACCTGCACCCCTAGCCACTCCAGCCACTGGATTCCACGGTGATCTATCTTCACCCTCCAGGGAGTGAGGACTGCTGGTTAGGGACACTGTGGCGCAGTCACCCTACCAGCCAGCGGCGGAGGCCCACAGCTGCCACACTCCAGCTGTGGGAGTCCCGTGCTCGTGTGAGTGCCTAGGCTCATCCACAAAACGGGGGCAACGGCAGGACCTACCTCAAATGCTAGCAATAAGGGCTGTAGTTCACTTATATAAATGACACACATGATCTACTTACATACAATACAACCAAGCGTTTGCAACGGTAGCTGGCTCCCTGTTAGCACTCAACAGTGTAACCTCTCACTTCATTAGAAGAGCAGTGGACTGGCTCTTTACCACAAACTCCGCTGCACTTTTAGGATTTAGTACCATTTGCACGTATTATTACCCAAATGAGTAAACAGATTAATTGAAAAGGAAAAACAAAAATAAAATAAATTTTCAGTTATAGTCACATGTTGGTCATAGAACCAGAAAAGTGGTGTGATGGTTATGTGTCCACGGGGCTGGGCCACTGGAGCCCGGGTATGCAGCCCAACACTGCTCTGGGGCTTTGAGAGGATGTTTTAGATGGGACTAACATTTTAATTGGCAGAATAAAGCAGACTGCCCTCCATAATGTGGGTGGGCCTTGTCCAATCAGTTGAAGGCCTGAATGCCACAAAAAGACTGACCCTCCCCTGAGTAACAGAGAATTCTCCCTCTGGACATCTGCAGCACTGGTCCTTCCCGTGTGACGGCCTCTGAGCCCAGACGCTGGTTCTCCCTGTCTCCCACCAGCCATCCATCCTGCAGACTGGACTTGCCAGCCTCTGTAACTACACGAGACAGTCCCTCATAATCTCTCTTCTTCTTTCCCTCTCCCTCTCTCTGTTTCTCTCTCCCTATTGGTTCTGTTTCTATGGAGACCTTGACTAAAAATACATTGCAAAAGGTCAGCTCAGACCTTGGCAGAGAAGGAAGCTAAGCTAAGCAAGGACTCCTCCGAGACAGCACCCTACTGAGAACGACTCAGGCCTGGGCCCAGCCCTGCTCAGGGGCCCCCGAACTCTTACTTGAACATGGCCTCTCCTGGTCTGGGAGCACAGCGGGTGGCTGAGGAGTCAGGTTTGGCTCCAGCTTGCTGGGAAGAAAGACCTCAGCATTGTCCTTTCGCTTAGCAGACAAATTTCTTTCCTTTTTATTACCTGTAGGAAAACAATTATTTATATGTCAAATACTGAGTGCAAGCAGAGTTGGGACGTGCTACTCAGGCACCTGTTTGTTTGCTTAATCGTTCAACAAGTATTTATTGGATCCCTACCTGGTGCCAGGCCCCATGCTCGCGCGGGGTCAGAGATGCGAACAACACAGCCGATGAAGCAAAGGCTGCTGAGAGCCGCCAAGTGCCAGGCACTGCAGTTAGGCAAATACATGAACTCTTCCAGGACACACACTGGTTTTCAAACTTGAATGTATATGAGAAGGGACAAGCCTCACAATCGACGTGGTGCTGGTTTAAAGGGCAGCATGGCACATAAATAGCGGCACAGCCAAGGACACTGGAGTAGAGTTGGAAGAACACAGTAAAGCACGTTTACGGCCGCGAGGAGAGGATGGCCGAAAGGCGCAGAGAGCAGGCCCGGGACAGCAGGGCTCCTGTACCGGGTCGTGGAAGCGCACGCGGCACGGAGTGTGGGGCTGGCAGGCGTGCGGCAGAAGATGGAGAGGGCCCTTAAGGAGACCAGGGTGTTACCAGGCGCATGGAGCTGGGGGCCGGGAACAGCCTGGGCCAAGGTTTGGCAGCAGGAAGGTATGTGGCAGGTGAGCGGCTGGGGACCAGGCTGCTGAACAGAGGCAGACAGGGAGGGGCCCGCAGGCCGTGCTTCAGAGTCGGTGTTTCCTCAAGCGGAGCGCCCAGACCGCTGGTGCAACAGGGGATGACGCTTCGGATGCCATGTGGGCAGATCACTTTTTAAACAATCGTACATCTGAATGTGTGTGGGGAAAAAATGTGACCAGCTTATCAATCCTTGATTTCATGAATATTATTACTTGGGACAATCCTAGAATTATGAAGAAGAAAGAAAGTGAAAGGAAGGAGAGGGAGTGAAGGGGAGGGAGGTGAAAAGAGAAGAGAGGGAAGGAGAAGAGAAAGGTGCTGATTTAAGAAACAGCTACAAGTTAGCACAGGTAGTTTGTGGAGATGGCAAAAAGTGTGAATGGCTCACGTTCAGGGAACACGGCCCCGGGGCCCAGCAGCCAGCACAGACTTTAGAGCTGGAGAAGGAGGAGGATGTGCTCGGGACAGAAGCCAGGCAGGACAGCCGGTGGCCAACCGGAATGCAGCGGACGGGCGAGCAGGAGAAGGGCCAGTCCTGCAGGTGTGGCCTCCCGGCCTGGGCAGGTGGAAGCCCAGAAAGCGCCCACTGAAGTTCGCTGTGACATGAGTCCCAGCAGACAGAATCCAGGGGGCTTGTGGTGGCCCAAAGAGCCAGAGTCCAGAATCAAGGGACCCATGGGATTCTTGGGAGCTCAGGGCAGGTGTTGGGGACTGCTTCGGGTTTTCCAGACTTCCACTAACTTCTCCTCTGTCCCCTCTGGACTTTGGAAAGACACATGTTTCTCTACATTTTCTGAAGCAGCGGCTCCCTGTTGGTCTGACATCCAGGGCAATGCAGATCAGTATGTGACCAAGGACCCAGGATGTCTCTCTAATGAGACAAGACAAAGAATAGGGAGAGGAGAATGACCACAAGGTTGGCTGCCCCAATGCTGAAGATACGCTGATGACGGTAAGAGCACCGGCTGCCTCATTTGCTCCCCCGCCGTCCTACAAGAGAGATGCTGGGCGGAACAACGCCCGCCGAACACGGCCACATCCTGATCCCCGGGGAAGGGGAGTTAGCCATGCTAAGGAGCTAATGTTAAAATAAGATTATCCTGGATTATCCCAGCGAACCCAATGTAATCACAAGGGTCCCTAACAGTGGAAGAGGAAGAGTTTCAGTTTGGGATGAAGAAAAACTTCTGCAGACAGTGGTGGCGCCTGTGCACAGTGTGAGTGTGCTTAATAATGGCGAAGCTGCGCTAGCTCCTAAGGGTGAGGAAAATGGTAGGTTCTGCGTTACGTACACTTTACCACAATAACACACACACACTCACGAGGTGGCAGACGAGGCAGTGCAGAGGCAAGTGTGACCACGGAAGAAAGGCAGAGAGAGACGGGACACTGCTGGCCTCGCGGAGGCAGGAAGGGGCCTGGAGCCGAGCCCCACGGCAGGCAGGCGGTGCTGGCGGGCGCCGGCCAGGGCAGCACGCGCTCCCCCAGAGCCCCTGAGGGCGCAGCCCTGCTGACCCTGATTTCAGCCCAGTGAGATGCATGTCGAACTTCTGACCTACAGAACTGTGAGGCAGTGAATTTGTGTTAAGCCACTGAGTTTGTGGTAATTTATTACAGCAGCAATAGGAAACTAACACACACTACCACAGAGCAGGGCTCTGAGGTCAAGTCATTTGTTCAAGGTCGCAGAGCTGGGAGGGACAGACTCAGCACTGGACCAGGACTGCCTGGCTCGGAGCCCTCGCCTACCCACAGCCCACCTCCTCTCCATGAGACAGTCCTGCAGACATGGGCCCGGAGGTCCTCCTTAGCCAGCAAAAGCCCTATTTTCTAGGGCTCCAAAGGACCAGACTCTCAGAAGGTGGCCTTGTCTTGGACCACACTCCCCTGGCCCTGTTTCTGTCCTTGACTACACCAAGTTCTCCCCACTTTAAACCCTTTGTGCTTGCTGTTCCGGCACCTGGAATGCTGTCCCCACGGCTGCTGCCTCCTCCTTACTCCTGTCCCAGTTGAGACACGGCATCCTATGAGGCCTCTCTGACCACTCCAACTACCAGTGTCCTGTTCTGACCCCCGCCCCCAACCAGTGTCCTGTTTTATAATCTTCACAACTTTGAGATTCTGAGTCCCTAAGCTAACCCAGCCCTCTCCTGTTCCAGTTATTGGAAACACAACTTCTGCCCTTGTCCGTGCTGCTCACCCACTGCCCATCACTCACAAGGACAAATGGGATGGGGGGAGCAGGGGCAGGAAGCCATCAGGGCTCAAGCCAGCCACCCCGCCTCTCTCAGGGCACACAGGCCCCGTCCCCGCTGAGGCTGTCAGCGGTCCAGCTGTGCCGACCCCTGGGGTGGTGGTCCGTCCACTTCAGCGCCACCAGACCAGCTCCACTGGTCGGAAAGGCAACAACACGCCCTCCTATCAGAGGCCCTGCCGACCTCCCATTTGTCTCCCAACTTAAGGACAACCAGACCAGAGCGGGCGTGGTGCGTACTGGCTCCTCGGAGCCCAGTTATTGCCTGGGAACTATCTTTTTTTAAAATATATTTTATTGATTATGCTATTACAGTTGTCCCATTTCTCCCCCATCATTCCCCTCCACCCTGCACACCCTCTCCCACCCACATCCCCCCCTTTAGTTCATGTCCATGTGTCATAAGTTCTTTAGCTTCTACATTTCCCACACTATTCTTGCCCTCCCCCTGTCTATTTTTACCCACTATCTATGCTACTCATTCTCTGTACCTTTTCCCCCTCTCTCCTCCTCCCACACCCCTGTTGCTAACCCTCCATGTGATCTCCATTTCTGTGGTTCTGTTCCTGTTCTAGCTGTTTGTTTAGTTTGCTTTTGTTTTAGGTGTGGTTCTTAATAGCTGTGAGTTTGCTGTCTTTTCACTGTCATATTTTTATCTTCTTTTTCTTAGATAAGTCCCTTTAACATTTCATATAATAAAGGCTTGGCGATGATGAACTCCTTCAACTTGACCTTATCTGAGAAGCACTTTATCTGTCCATCCATTCTAAATGACAGCTTTGCTAGATAGACCAATCTTGGATGTAGGTCCCTGCTTTTCAAGACTTCAAATATTTCTTTCCAGCCCCTTCTTGCCTGGAAGGTCTCTTTTGAGAAATCAGCTGACAGTCTGATGGGAACTTCCTTGTAGGTGACTGTCCCCTTATCCCTTGCTGTTTCTAGAATTCTCTGCTTCATTTTAATCTTGGCTAATGTAATTACGATGTGCCTTGGTGTGTTCCTCCTTGGGTCCAACTTCTTTGGGACTCTCTGAGCTTCCTGGACATTCTGGTAGTCTATTTCCTTTGCCAGATTGGGGAAGTTCTCCTTTATTATTTGTTCAAATAAGTTTTCCACTTGTTGCTCTTCTTCTTCCCCTTCTGGGACCCCTATAATTCGGATGTTGGGACGTTTAACGATGTCCCGGAGGTTCCTAAGCCTCTCCTTATTTTTTGGAATTCTTGTTTCTTCCTCGTTTTCTGTTTGGTTGTTAGTTTCTTCCTTCTGGTCCACTCCATTGATTTGAGTCCCAGTTTTCCTTCCATCTCTATCAGTTCCCCATGCATCTTCCTTCATTTCATGGATTGTAGCCTGCATTTTTTCATCTAGTTTGTGAGCAAAATCAACCAATTCTGTGAGCATTCTGATGACCAGTGCTTTGAACTGTGCATCTGATAGGTTGGCTATCTCTTCACTGCTTAGAGGAATTGGCTCTGGGGCTTTTATTTGTTTTCCAGTTTGAGCCATTTTTGGTGGGGTTTTTTTGTTTTGGTTTGGTTTGGTTTGGTTTTAGTCTGGTCGCGGTTATTACGTATGAGGAGTGGAGCCTTAGGTGTTCCTCAGGGCGGGGCGGCCCAGTCGCCTGGTTGTGACGCTGTATGTGGGGGCAGGGTCTGAGAGGGAACAGTGGCGCTTGCTCCGCTCTCTCCTGGACTCCGGCCCTTTCCGCTGCTTCCCCTTCACCTGGATTATCTGGGCACGCTCAAGTGCTGTTACGTAGTGAGGAGTGGAGCCTCTGGCGCTCCCCAGTGTGGGGCAGCTCAGTCGCTGGGTTGTGACGCTGTATGTGGGGGCGGGGTCTGAGAGGGAACAATGGTGCCTGCTCCGCTCTCTCCTGGATTCAGTCCCTTCCGCCACTTCCCCTCTGCCTGGACCGTCTGCTCGTACGAATGTGGGACCACCTGGTCAGCCAGCCGCCCTGTGTGGCCTCACTGGGTCTGCACAGTTGCCCCCCTGTGCGGCCTCACTGGGTCTGCAGAGTTGCCCCCCTGTGCCCGGGGTCCACCAGCTGCTGCCTGTGCACCTGGGAACTGCAAGCCGCTGCTGCTTGCGTTCCTGGGTCCGCACCTCCACTTTCTCCTGCCGCGACTCCGCCCCTCTTACCGGTCTGGATGAATGATTGTTGGACTTCCATACAGTTCAATTTTCTATCAGTTCTGGTTGTTTTCTTGTTTCTAAATATTTGTTGTCCTTAATTTTGGTTGTGAGAGGAGGCACAGTGTGTCCGCCTACGCCTCCATCTTGGCCAGAAGTCTGCCTGGGAACTATCTTGTTTACTTAGTCCAGCGGTTAAGAGCCTGGGCTCCGCACTCAGACCCCTGGGGAGTGCATCCCCCTCGGCCCCTTCCTCGCTGCGGCCTTGGGCAAGTTACCTGACCTCTCTGGGCTTCAGTTCCCCATCTATAAAACAAGTACTTTCCTTAGCGTTGTGGCGAGGGTGAAAGGAAGGACTATATGTATAGTCCTTGAAATACTGCTTGGTACATTTTAATAAGAACTCAAGAAATACTGGCAATTGTTATTGTCTATGTGTTTATATACTTGTCTGTTTTCCCTTCTAGGATGAAGAGCTGTAGGAGGAAAAGGGACTGGGCCCAGCTGTCCCAGCACACTGCCTGGGACATGATCTGTGCCCAGTATGAATGAATGAATGAATGAATGAATGAACGAACGAGTGAATACCCCAGAACCAAGCACTTTTTTCCAGGTTCCTGCTGACTGGTCTTGAGCAAATGCTCAGGATTAGTTCAGAACTCCAGCCCCACACTGGGGTCCGGAGGCAGCTGAAAACCGGCCCCTGAGCCTCCCTCCTGCTGCTGTCAGGGGACATCTGCCGCCTGCTGGGACTGAAGAAGCCGGCCCGACGGGGCTAGAGAAGAGGCTGCTGATGAAAGGGGGCGGTGAGGGGTGGCAATGGGGGGGATCCCCCACCCCTCTGCGCACTCACAGACCAGACGCTACTGTGGTCAATGCAGGGCCCGACAGGCAATCTAACTGTTAAAAAGTGTGAAATGCCAAGAAAGTAAAGTTCCCTCTTTTGGTTCTACGCCCGTGTCACCCTCAAACTGCCTTGAGCCCAGCTGCTCTTCTTCTGCGGCCTGGTCCTTCACATCAGCAAGTGACACCAGTCCCACGGTGGGGGCTTGGTCAGCCCCCTGACAGCCCTCCCTGCCCTCCCCACCTCATGGAGAAAACACAATTGGCAACGTGCACCCAGCAAGCAGGTGTCATGCGGATGCATATCAGCACTGCCTCGACCCCCAGACGCTTCAGCGGGCGGGCTCAGCCCCGTCATTCACTTGACAAAGGTTTCCTGAGCGGCTCGGATGTGCCGGGTGAGTGCCGCAGGCTGGGGCTGTGGTGGAGGGTTGGAGCCAGCCTGTGCCCTGGCCGAGCTCGCAGGCCCGAGGGGGAAGAGGACAACGGGGGTCAGCAGGACCAGCGCCATGAGGGTGCTCTGAAGCAGCCGGGGCACCGAGAGTAGGCCGTGCTGGGCAAACAAAGAAGGCTTCTCGAAGGAAGCAGCCTCTGGGCTGAGTCTTGAGGGGAAAGCAGGGAGCCAGGTTTCAGGGCTCAGAGTGAAAGGAGAGGAAATGTGGAAATGTGGGGTGGTTCAGGCAGAGGGAACAGCCCAGCAAGGGTTTGGATGTGAGAGACAACCCCGTCTGAGGCACAAACATTCTCCCCTCTGGCAACATCAACTGTTGGATGTGGCTGCCTGTTATTATGTCTCCCCAAAATTCGTATGGTCAAGTCCTAACCCCCAGTGCCTCAGAATGTGACTGTGGAAATACAGTCTCTAAAGTGATAATTAAGGTAAAATGAGTCAGTTATGGTGGGCGCTAATCCAGTTTGACTGGTATCCTAATAAGAAGAGGAAATTAAGACATTCAGACACACACACAGGAGGAAAACCATACGAAGACACAGCAGGAAAACAGACACCTACGAGCCAAGGATAGATGCCTCAGAAGAAACCAGCCCTGCCAACACCCTGGTCCCAGACTTCCAGCCTCCAGAACTGTGAGAAAACAAATTTCTGTTTAAGCCCCGCCTCCCGGTCCGAGGTACCTTGCTATGGCACCCTGAGCAGATGAATACACGCAGTGCCTGATTCCAACCAGTCCCTCATTTCTCTTTCCTCAGTTCACTCATGCTGCCCAACTGGCTGGTCTTGATAGCTGATTCCAAACAAGCACACCCCACAGGAATGAGCAGAGGCCAAGCCAGCTTGGATGGAAGAACTCGGACTGTTGCAGGCAGACCTGCCCGCACACCCCACCAATTGTTGTTGTTGTTGTTGTTGTTGTTGTTGTTGTTGTTGTTTTTCCCGGGTCTTTTCTGAAAAACCCTGGAAACATTGCTGGAAAAACCTCCTCTGGTGGACAGCTGTGGTTTGTGCCTGCAGGCATGATTTCCACCTTCTGATATGCTTTGATTTTCTTTGGAAACTATTATCAGTTCACGTGGTTTGGGTGGTAATAACCACATCCATAGCTGGACCTGGCCAACAGGTGCCACAGTGACTACTAGTTCAGAGATGTGACCCAAAGTGGGTTTAAAAGGCAGGGCTGGGCCCTGACTGGTGTGGCTTAATTGGTTGGTCATTGTCCCACAAAGTGAAGGGTTGCTGGTTCAATTCCCAGTCAGGACACATGCCTGGGTTGCAGGTTCAGTCTCCGACATATCTGATTAATGTTTCTCTCTCACATCAATGTTTCTCTGCCTCTTTTTCTCCCTCTGTCCCCTCTCTCTACAAATAAATAAATAAAATCTTTAAATGTGACTTTTGCTAGAGCTTTTAGGAAGAAAAATCCACTTTCTGATGGAGCTGCAAAGCCAACGTTTCAATTACGTGTCCTTATGCAGAGCGCCTACCTGAGAATGGTACCAAGACAAGACAAAAGAAGGAAGAGATGAGAGGGAAGAAGGGAAGGAGAAGCAAAGGGAATGAACAGAAAAAGGAAAGGCAAAGGAGAGGAAAGGAAAGAAGAGGAGGGGAGGGGAGGGGAGGGAAGAGGTCAGAAGGAAGGGGAAGGGAAAGGACAAGGAGAGGAGAGAAGAAAAATGAGTCCTGCTAAGCTCTGGACTCCTCAGCTATCCAAGCCAATACACAGTCCCTTTTGCTTAGGCCGGATGGCGTGTAGATGCTCCTAAACATCCCACAATGCACAGGACAGCCCCTACAACTGCCAGACATGTAGCACCTGGAACTGCAGGGTCATTTGGAGGCCTTTGCCTCTTGCAATCAGCAGAGACCTGACTGATACACCTCTCTGGCCTATAAGACGGTCTACCCAAAGCTGAATTCAAAGTATGGCTGAAAACTTAAGTCCTACTATTAGACCCAGAGACACCAAAGGCAAAGAAATGCCATATAAGGCAGAGCTTACTTTTGGAAGCTGGGTTAAATTCCAGCACCACAAGGGTGTCTGGGCCCTGTGGAGGGTGTCCTTGTGTCTCCTGGTCCTCAGGAACATCCTTCTGCACCGAGTCCCCACTGGAAAGAGGGGGGTCATGTCTGGGGTAGCCCACCAGTGCCTGGTCCTCAGGCTCGGGCTCAGAGAGAACATCTTCTTCAATGGAGTCATACTCGTCACTGGAACAATCCTTTTGTTTCTTTTGTTGATTTACACTAAGTTCCAGGCTTTTCCTTAGCTCCTGCCAAAAGTCAAGAAAAGTGAAAAATGAAATATGTTACTTTGATTAAAAAAAAAAAAACTTTTGAAATAGATCTTTAGAACCAAAGAACTATTTCTACTAAACTAACATTTAGCAAAATCAGCTCAACCCACATGCTATCACTTTGAAGATGAGAAAACAAAGGACAGGGACAAGTGAGCAGTTCTCTGACCGGGATGGTGTTTACAGGATTAACTGTGTGCTCCCACGCCTGGGATGCCACTGAGAATGAGTGTGTGCGCACGCATGGGGACATGTATGTTCACGTGCGTGTGTGTGAGATATTTTGCTTTGGAGGCTTGTTAAAACAGAGTGTGGGATTCCCACCCACAGTTTCTGATTCAGTGGGCTCTGGGCAGGGCCCAGGAATCTGTATTTCTAACAACGTATTACTGATACTGCTGGTCCAAGAACCATACTGAGAATAAGAAACCCCAGAGGCCTCCGAGTCCCACACCTGAAATTCCAGGGGGTCAGTGCCTGGTAGATAGTTGTGGGGGCTGTCTTGTGTACCGATGGATGATTAGAAGCACCTAAAGGTCCGGATATTTATAAAGCACTTAACTATAACTGCTTGATGATTCTTTTCCTTGTGTTTCGTCTCCATAAGATTCTATATTTACAATCTTAAGGCCAAGAACTAAGACAGACAAGAATGACCAGAAAATTTATCACCAAGCCAGGACACTTTTGGAAAAGACTACTAGGTTTACACTGGAACAAAAACCATAAAATGGACTATTTGGGAAAAACCAGTATGTTTGGGCAGCTGAGCTATACTGTACCTATGACCCTCACAGTTTCTAACCTAATCATGTGGAGAGGAGACGCAATCAATAAAGGTTTGGTGGCTGACCCACAAACTTACTAGCCATTGCATTAGGCTGAAAAACAACTCCCCAAAGATTTCCAAGTCCTCATCCCTGGGCCCTGTGATTCAGGGAGGGCTCATGAAAAGTAAGAAGCACTACACGGAAAATTTTGATCATCTTAGAGAAACAATCCTAAACAGACAGATGACAAATATGGGTATCAGAGGTGCCGCTGGTAAGGAAATCAGGATGACGTCATTGGCAACTAGAGGAGAGGGGTCCTGTTGCATAGTGGCAAAATCTTAGCTGGATTACATCCTACAGTTATGTGATAGGTAAATTTTGTAAATGATGGAATTGGTATTTAGCCAAAAAGATTTCCAAGCAAAGTGTTGAAGATGCAGTCTGGTTTCTTCTTGCAGCTTAGAATAAAATGCTAGAGGAAAGGAATAGACTGAGGGAACAACCATTAAGTAAAAAGGAACTGGGATCTGATGATTTGGGAAACTCTCCATCTCTCCAGGTTGCAGAAGACATTCGAATTAGAAGATTCGCTGCCAGAAAAGCAAGCTCTGGGGAGAAAACCCAGGGTGTGCCTGAGCAACCCTTTGCTAGCTCTGCAGAGGACCCAAGGCTCAGAGCACTCAACCGCACTGAGGGCGCTTTGGAGAGTAGACTTACGGTTCATGGACCCCCTTTCACATCTCAGCAGAAGCCAGGAATGGAGATGGGATTATCTAGGAAAGATTTGTGGAGGAACCTCTTATCTAATGGAATGCATTCTAGAGACCCACATGGTTTTTGAGAATGAATAGGAGATCCATGTGGTTTTTGAGAATGTCATACCAGCAGAAACACTGCCAACTTGAACTGAATGGGAGAGAGGTAGGACAAAATAAAAGAAGGCTGCCAGACTCCCGAAATTCTACAGGCAGGAAACAGGTGGATGAAATAAGTACCCTTCATGAGAGAAGAAGGATGACTCCGAGAGTGGAGTCCTGGCCCAGAGGGCAGAGCCCTGAGCCACAGACAACTATTCTTGGGCCTTGTAGCCTGATGGAGTTGGCCTGATGGATCCCAAACTTGCTTGGGTTTGGTGACACCTTTTTTTCCTTTCATTTTTCTCCCTACTGTGATGGGAGTTTCTGTAACTGCTATTCTGTGCCTGACCCACTGCTGTACTTAGGAGCAGATAACAGGTTTTCTCGTTTCCCCAATACACACATGGAGAGCAATTCTGCCCTAATGTGGGCTATAACCAGAGTTTCACCCATACCTGATTTACACGATAAAGATGATGATACTTGGGAACTTTGAGCAGATGAGACTTAGAAAATATTCTGGACTTGAGTTGATACTGTAATGGGTCAAGACTTCTGAGAAACTTTGGATGGCATGAATGTATTCTGTATGTGGGGTAGAAATAAATCTTTGGGGGCTGTAGGCTGGATAATGGCTCTCCAAGACATTCGCATTCTAATCCCTGGGACCTGTGAACGTCACCTTACAAGTCCCACGAAGGGACTTTGTGGATGTGATTAAATTAAGGATCTTGAGATGGCAGAGGTTATCCTGGATCCCCCATAAGGGCCTAATGTAATCGGAACCAGCTTTGGAAAAGGCAGGCAGGGAGATTAGAGCCAGAAAGAGAAAACATAGGATGGAAGCAGAGGTCAGGGAGGAGAAAAGGTATTACACTGCAGATTGGGGAGAAGAAAAGGGCTTCTCCAGAGCTTCCAGAAGGAACATAGGTCTTCTGACATCTTGATTTTAGATCAGTGAAACCGAATTTGGATTTCTGACCTCCAGAACTGTAAGATACGCAGCTCCGTTTGTGGTAAGTTGTTCCAACAGCAAAGGACACTAACAGGGCTCTCTACCTTTCCCATTCTTTCCTCCCCTCCTGCTGGAGACCGAGTATCAGTGACATTTACTGAGCAAATAGAACACTGCCTAGCATATAGTAGATGCGTGACAAATATTTTCTGAATGACTATTTTATGTCGGAGACTTGGTAGTGGCTGTGATAAGGGGTGGAGAGTACCCATAAGCCTCAGAGGTGGCATTAGCAATGCAACCCTTAACAAGCCATTTAACTCCTCTGATCTCGCTTTCGACAACCAGAAAAATAGACCTCTGCCTCAAAGAGACCCACCCTATCGAAGTGGTGGTCTGAACTGGGCATGACTGCGCCCCCACAGAAGATCTGACAACAACTGGAAATGTTTCTGCCACAACTGCGGAAAGGGAGTGCTGGTGGCATCGAGGAGGTAGAGGCCAGAGATGCTGCTAACCCTGGATTGTGCAGGACAGTGCCCACACCAGAGAGTTATCTGGCCAGATGGCAGCAGTGGCGAGGTGAAAACCCTGTGTTAAAGGGGGCCTGTATGCAGCCATGGCATTTAAAAAGATAAAAACAAGGTCTTCCATTTGTGCGTTCTGGGGCAGTCCGTACAACTTTCACGGAAGCCAGGCCGAGGCCACGGCTCATGTCTTCAAAGTCTGAGGGTGGTGAGGTCAGCGATCCCCGCTCCTCCACGGGAAAACATGAGTTCCTGGGCGCGCTGCTCTTTAAAGCAGTTTCAGTGACTGTAACTAACACTAGCATCCCCTACAGTGGAATATGCTCTCCACTTTACGAAATGTTTCCAACTCCTTCTCTCATTTGGCCCTCATAGTGACCCTGCAAGACAGGCAGGTGGACTAAAGCCCTGTGCCAAGATGAGCTCCTGTTGAAACAGGACGGCACCTGGCTCCCGTTCTTGGCCCAAACCCCAATCTCAAGTGGACTCAGCTTCGGTTCTATGTTCTGCAGGCGTGGACCCCAGGTTAGGTGAGACAACAGGGGGTGCACCCCTCTCTGGAGCTGCAATATTCTTGCCCAGTCGTTGGAGAACAAAACAATAAAATGAGTGCCAGCTACCCAGCATGTCCCCCGTTGGGAGACTGCTGTCACTGTCCAGGAAACCCCAGGCAGCCCCAGCGCCCACCAGCGTCCCCACGATGTCCACAGCAGAGTGAAGCCACCGACCACAGCCAGCTCTAGGAAGGACTGGGATGGGGCATTAAGATTCTCAAACCCACGGTCAGCCAAGCAGGCTCCCTCCAGCCTCTTCACTACCTTCCCAAGGTTGCAACTCCACATTTTAAGTGACTGAACTTTTGGAGTCCCCCAGCATTGGAGAACTGAGGCCTAGAACATTTAAGCTGGTCCTACTTGTTACAGTGATTGAATGGCAGAGTCATAACTTGCGCCCTCAGCCACTGCTCCCTGCTCCTTTTAGATTATCCAAGTGTAAAACAGACTCTCAAATTCCGTCACGGTCCAGTCAAAGGGGAGGGCAATGTGGCAACTACCATTGTTAATGTATTCATGCATGCGGGCATGCCAAGGGCGCTGCGCTAAGGACTGAAGTAATGGTGGGGAATGAGATGGCAAAGCCTCAAGAGATAACTGCATTAAAAAAAAAAAAAAGAAACAAGCATTGCAGATGTGGCCAGGGCTATGAAAGAAAGGGCCTGCCTGGATGATGGGACAGCGTGGGTGGGCAGAGGGAGCTCCTGGTGAAAGCCGGCAGGGGAAGGCTGGGTGATGAAGAGCCACAGCACAGTGTGTCCAGCAGGGGGAGCAGCAGAGGCCAAGGCCCACAGATGGCGATGGCTGGAGGGCAGCGCGCACCAAATGGAGGGAGTGCAGGAACACCAAGGGGTGGCCCAGGGCAGGGCCTCGTAGGCCTCAGGACAGAGTCTGGATTTGGTTTTATGCACAATGAGAAGCCACTGAAGGGTGCTAAGAAGGAATAGACCATTACCCGATTCCTGTTTTTAAAGACTGCTATGGTGCTTGGATACCAAGTGGATTTTGAGAGTCAGGGCCAGGATGGAAACAGGGTGAAGAGTTGCAGCTGCAGCAGCAGGTGCAAGACGGCAATGGCAGCAGAGGTGGGGATGGGAGATGCGTTTTGGAAGCAGAGATGACAGAAACTAAATGTGTGTGTGTGTGTTGGCCAAGTCCCTCTAGAAACTTATCCTTCAGTCTTAAGTGCACAGAGATTGTCGAGGTGCCGTCATGCTAGAGAAGGACCCAGATGCTCACCGGTAAGGGCTGGGTTAAACTGCTCATAGGGCAGGCACTGATGGAGCCTCAGGTAGCCCTTCCAGAGAAAGAGGTAGACCGTGTACACTTCCTCAAAAAACAAATACCAAGATACACGTTTAAGTAAAAAGAAGCATGCCAAAAATGTGCATGTGATATAAACCTAGTTTTAAAAATACTTATTAGTTTCTATGCACACGAAAGCTCTGGAAAAGTAATCATTAAATTATTAACAATGTTCTCTCTGAGAGCGACACTAGGGGAACTTTCTTTTTTACTTTATTTAATTTTTTGCTTATAAGCCTATTCCTAACTTTGTAGGTAGAAAATAATGATATATTTACATTTATGTTTAAATCCTGTCCCTCACTTCTGCAGATAAATAAATCCCCCACAGTAGTGGGAGGGCAGTGACGTGGAAGACCCTGGACCCCCAGTCCTGGAACACACCTGGTCCCCTGAGGAGCGACTCGGAGAGCGGCGAGCAGCAGCGCTCAGGGAGGTGAGGGAGCGGCCCCTGTCTAACCTCGTGTGTCCAGGCAAGTGCCCCAGACTCAAAAACAACAGGCCGCCCATCTCAACAAGCAGCAGCTTGGGGAATATAACACCCATGAGCACTTCCCAGAGAAAACCTCCTGGATGACGAAATCCAATCTCTGCGGGGCGATGCCAAAACAAAGAGCGCAGACCTGGAGAGGCAGTGGTAGGAGATCTAATGGCGACACCGAAGCCACTTAGAGACTGAATACATACGAGGCAACTCTGCACATTCGGGTTATGGGGCAGAACTTAATGTTCAAAACCTGAGCCTTTGATTTCCAACCAAGATGGAGGAGTAGGTGGACACACTGTGCCTCCTCTCACAACCAAAATTAAGGACAATGAATATTTAGAAACAAGAAAACAACTAGAACTGACAGAAAATTGAACTATATGGAAGTCCGACAACCATTCATCCAGACCGGTAAGAGGGGAAGAGTCGCGGCAGGAAAAAGTGGAGGTGTGACCCAGGCACGCAGGCGGCAGCAGCTGGCAGTTCCCAGGCATACAGGCAGTGGCTAACAGACCCCGGGCACAGGCTGGCAACTGTACAGACCCAGTGAGGCCACGCAAGGCGGCTGGCTAACCAGGTGGTTCTACATTCATGTGCAGATAATCCAGGTGAAGGGGAAGAGGCGGAAGGGCTGGAATCCGAGAGAGAGCAGAGCAAGCGCCATTGTTCCCTCTCAGACCCCGCTCCCACATACAGCGTCACAACTCAGCGACTGGGCTGCCCTGCCCTGGGGAACACCTAAGGCTCCACCTCTCACTACGTAACAGCCACAACCAGACCAAAAAAAAAAAAGGCTCAAACTGGAGAACAAATCAAACCGCCAGAGACAATTCCTCTAAATGACAAAGAGATAGCCAACCTATCAGATGCACAGTTCAAAGCCCTGGTTATCAGGATGCTCACAGAATTGGTTGATTTTGCTCACAAATTAGATGAACAAATGAAGGGTACAATAAGTGAAATGAAGGAAAACGCACAGGGAACCAATAGAGATGGGAGGAAAACTGGGACTCAAATCAGTGAAGTGGACCAGAAGGAAGAAACAAACAACCAAACAGAAAACAAGGAAGAAACAAGAATTTTAAAAAAGGAGGAGAGGCTTAGGAACCTTCAGGACATCTTTAAATATTCCAACATCAGATTTTTAGGGGTACCAGAAGGGGAAGAAGAACAACAACAAGTGGAAAACTTATTTGAACAAATAATAAAGGAGAACTTCCCCAATCTGGCAAAGGAAATAGATTTCCAGGAAGTCCAGGAAGCTCAGAGAGTCCCAAAGAAGTTGGACCCAAGGAGGAACACACCAAGGCACATCATAATTACATTACCCAAGAATAAAATGGAGAGAATTCTAAAAGCAGCAAGGGATAAGAGGACAGTCACCTACAAAGGAGTTCCCATCAGACTGTCAGCTGATTTCTCAAAAGAGACCTTACAGGCAAGAAGGAGCTGGAAAGAAGTATTCCAAGTCATGAAAGGCAAAGACCTACATTCAAGATTGCTCTATCCAGCAAAGCTTTCATTTAGAATGGAAGGGAAGATAAAGTGCTTCTCAGATAAAATCAAGTTAAAGGAGTTCATCATCACCAAGCACTTATTATATGAAATGTTGAAAGCACTTATCTAAGAAAAAGAAGATAAAAAAATATAACAGTAAAAAGACAGCAAACTCACAGATATTAACAACCACACCTAAAACAAAAGCAAACTAAGCCAACAACTAGAACAGGGACAGAACCACAGAAATGGAGATCACAAGGAGGATTAGCAACAGGGGAGTGGGAGGAGGAGAGAGGGGGGAAAAGGTGCAGAGAATAAGTAGCATAGACGGTGGGTAGAAAATAGACAGGGGGAGGGCAAGAATAGTGTGGGAAATGTAGAAGCTGAAGAACTTATGACACATGGACATGAACTAAAGGGGGGAATGTGGTTGGGAGGGAGTGTGCAGGGTGGAGGGGAATGATGGGGGAGAAATGGGACAATTGTAATAGCGTAATCAATAAAGTATATTTAAAAAAAATAAAAATCTGAGCCCTTGGCTTAGCTAACAAAACCCGGAAGAGGGCAGGCAGTGTAGCACACCTCTGGCCTTATTTTCTGTATCAGCAAGTCAATTCAAATCTATCTTCAGTGGACACATCGAGTTTAAAAGGACAGTGATTCTGACCTCTTAATATTTCTTTCATAATTTATTAAACTGATGAAATATTTTGAGGAAAAATCTCTCATAGTAAAGAAATTTTAATAATTCCTCCTCTTTCAATTTGGTTTTGTTTCTGTTAAATTAATACAAATTTAAATGCCATAAATTCATTTACAAAATATGTATTAAAACGAAGCCTAACTTCTGCATGGTTGGTGTCTTCTTCACAAAAGAAAATAATACACTTGCTCCTCCTGGATGAGCAAAGCGTAGGGACCTCTGCCCATGTGATGCCCATGTGATCTAACGCCATCTGTTCCAAGGGCAAAAGGGGGATGAACTAAGTAGCACCAGTCCCTCGAGAAGGCTGTTCAAACCCTTCCATCTGAAAAGACGGGGACCTGGGGTGCATCGCTTTGAAAGCCAACCTGCCAACACTTTAAAGGGATCCCACACTGGTGCTGCTACCAGTTGCTTTGAAGATGTCATCCAGAAATTTCTCTGTGAAATCTAACTTCATAGCTTTGCCTCACAAGAGTGTTATATGCAGTTGAAATGTTCGGTTGTCTAAAATGTTAAGTTAAAGCCCTTTCAACAGAAACCCCTCCGCACGGAGCTGAGGGTGGAAACTCTGCCAACAGAGAACGGGCTGCACACAAGCCGGCCCCTCACAGCAGAGCCAGGGAGGGGGCACGGGAGGGAGGGTCGGGCGCATACCACTGACTCAAGTGCAGGAGGGGTTTGCTGGTCAGTGGATTCGTGCCTTACACACCTTATCTGCCTCTTTCTGATGGGCTAGGGAAAGAGCGAACCTGGGCCAACATAAAACTGTGTTTTCAATAATAGTAATAATAACTCTAACATCAACCGCAGCAGCTACCAGTTACAAAGCTAGCCGCCCCAGTGGGTGTCCTTATTGTACAGGCCCAGGGCACCAAAGTACCCGCCCAAGGGCACAGGGCCAGTTTGGATGGATGACTGACTCCGCAGCCCAGGCTGTTTGCCATGCGCCCACATTTACTCCTTTCCTGGCACCAGCACTCGGGACGCAAGGGGTCTCTAGAGCCGGAGGGAAGGCAGGGGCACAGTGACTGCGTAGGCTTGCATGGAATTGATGAAACCTGCCTGTCAAAGCTTTGGAAACAAAGCCGCCTTGAGTGTATTAAATGTGTTAAACTGTGTGTCAAGTGTTAGCAGATGAAGCATTAAAACCTGTGATTGTCTTTGGGGTGGGGAACAGCCAGGTGCAGGCTCTGGGCCAGGGTCCCAGGCCCACTGCAGCTGTCCTGCACCCCCGAGCAAGTCTCTGAGCCCGAGCCCCGACCTCTGCTGTGGGAACATGCGCCCTGATGAGCTGATGAGGCTGCTGGAGGGAGGGCTGCACTAAGGTAACAGCTGTGAGTTAGTGTTTCGTGATCGCTGTCACAGAGTCTGGTTCTCACGGAAAGTTTAAAAGTGAGGTAACAGCATGTTCTCCTTTATTTCTCAGGTCCTGTTGGCTTTGCCTACAAGAAGATCAAACGTTTAGGCCATGAAGCCACACTGGATACTTCAAGACAGTTCTCTTGCTGAAGCAGCAGCCTCTGGGGTAGATTCACTGGCCTGCAGCCAACACCCCTTCTCCCTGCTGACCCCCTGTAATGTCTCATTTGGCATTTTCAGAAAATTGGGCTTGAAATGCCTTTCGTCTGCATGCACTGTCAGTTTTTCCCACCAGCTCCCATTGCCTACATGAGCCATTTCACACACTTATGTTAACCTGCCTGGCCCAGAAGGGAGTTTTACCGCGTACTGAGGAGGTAGAGACTAACTTGTTCTCCTTCTCACTCTCATTATTCTAAAACTTTTTATTGTTGGATGTATTTGTCCCCATTAGCAGATCTGGCTAAGTACCAGGACAGAGTGACCAGAGAGACAGGGTCCTTGTTCGCATGGAATTTATAACCTGGAACAAAGACAGCCATTCTAGAAGCAATTGCAAGTGTAACGAGTGTCAAGAACTCTAACCTAGGGCTCACCAGCCCATGCCACAAGCCTGGTGGCTCCTAGATGACAAACTTCCCAGAATAAATTGACTTGAGGCCTAACTTTAGGATCCACACTGTGTATTTTTAAAATCACATTCCCCTCCAGGGCGTCCAGCCTTTTGGCATCTCTGAGCCACACTGGAAGAAGAGTTGTCTTGGGCCACATGTTAAATACATTGTGACATGTAATCGCAAAAACGTCTCGATGTTTTAAGTAAATTTACGATTTGGTGTTGGGCCGTGTTCACAGACATCCTGGGATGCTTGCAGCCTGTGGGCCGCAGGTTGGACACCCCCGCCTACAGCCGTTCTGATGGAGCTACAGCTAAGACAATCTCAGTTCTGCATGCGCTTAAATACCTGTGTGATATTTTTAGTGTTCCGATTCTTTCTGTCCCCATTCAACCTTGGATTTTCCTTTTTACTAATTTCCATTCAAAGCTAAGTTGATTTATGAAGTACCTCGGGGCAGTCTCCCACATCTATCACAAGGAAGAAAAGCACCCCTGTCATAAGGAGTGGAGCCCCTGATGCAAGAGCAGGAGCCCAGGCTCAGGAAGCAGAGGCTCTGGGGCTGCCCGCTGCCTGGCTGGGGGACCTGTGGGGGCCTCGCCAGGGCCTGCTCAGAGCAGGGGCTGGCTGAGGGAATGGAACAAGGACCAAACACTAAATAATGCTGTGGGCGAACAAGACACGTTGGGGAATTCCTGAAAGGCATAGGGCAGAGATCACATCTATGCAGAACAAAAAGCAGAGGAAACTACAGACCAAAATGAGGGCATTAAAATTTTCCATAGGCCCTGGCTGGTGTGGCTCCATGGACTGAGTGCCAGCCTGCCAACTGAAGGGTCGCCAGTTTGATTCCCAGTCCGCACAGGCCTGGGCTGCAGGCCAGATGCCTGGCTGGGGGCTGGAGCAGGGGCGGCCAACCAATCAATGTGTCTCTCACATGTCAGTGTTTCTCTCCTTCTCTTTCTCCCTACCTTCCCCTCTCTCTAGAAGTAAATAAATGAAATCTTTTTTAAAAATTTTTGTTTTCCATAGAAGGAATGGGGTGTGTGTGTGTAGCTGAGTCAAGATGGAGTGAGGAGAAGCCCTGGGGCATTAACTGGGGGAACTTTTAGGGCCACCAGCCCCTCGCCAGCTGCATTAAGCACAGAGGCGCTCACCCACAGGCCAAAGCCTGGCAGGGGACACCGAGCCAGAAGGCAGGGCCACACCTCCCACAGGAGGGCACCGTCTCTAAGGCAGATGAGGAGCTCCCACACCTGCAAGGGAACATGAAGTGCACATCGAACACACGGAGCAGAGGACGTGGCATTCTTGAACACAAGGGTGAGCAGACAGCCCGGAATGAGCACACATTTGGGAAAAATCAATACCTTGGAAGACCAAATTAATAAAAGAGCTAATACCCCAGAAAAAAAAAGAGTTAATAGAATAGAGGAAGGCTTTAGAACACAGAAAATTAATAGCCCTGGAGATTTTTTATAATCTTAACCCAAGAATATTGTTTATTGATTTCAGAGAGAGGGGAAGGAAGAAAGAGAGAAACATCCATCTGTTGCCTCCCATACACGCCCTGACTGGGGATCGAACCTACAAGCTAGGTAGGTACCCTGACCAGGAATCGACTCGCAGACTTTTGGTGGACAGAACGATGCCCCAACCAACTGAGCCACCTGGCCAGGGCATTCCTGGAGATATGTAAAAGGAACTTTCATCCATGAAAAAGAAATAACTAAAGATCTTAAAAGTTTTAATTTTGTTAAAAAAAATTTTAAAGATTTTATTTATTTACTTTGAGAGAGAGGGGAAGGGAGGGAGAAAAACATCAATGCATGGTTGCCTTTCATGCACCCCCTGCTGGCCTGCAACCCAGGCATGTGCCCTGACTGGGAATCAAACAGGCGACCCTTTGGTTCTCAGGCCAGTGCTGAAGCCACTGAGCCACACCAGCTGGGGTAATTTTGTTAACATTTTTTAAAATGTCAGCTAAATAGTAGAAAGAGATACAAGGTGACTAAGTGCGAAAGAAAAATCATGCCAAACAATTTTATAAGAACACAGTACAAAAAAGACAAAAAGAAAGTTTGAAAGAAAAAATAAGAGACTCGAAAAATCAGATCTGGGCCAACATTTGTTCAACAGCTGCTCCAGAGGACAGAACAGACACCATGGAAGATGATGATGATGATGATGATGATGATGATGATAAATTTTCCAGTGCTAAAGACACACACACACCTTCAGATTGAAAAGGCCCAGTTACTGCTTTGCTTGGAAAAAGACAATGACACTGATATATTCAGATGGAAAAAAGGTACTGTCTGTTAGAAAATGTCTTGACTCTATACACATACAATGACAGATATTTGAAATATATAAAGCAAAATCAGAGAAAGATAAGGGAAAACCGACAGGTTCACAGAAGTGAACTGGATTAACTACACAAAAATTAAGTAGGTTCTATTGCAGTGCTTTGCCAATGAGCACAAGAACTTCCTGGAAGTCTTACTAGAAATGCAGACTCTGTGTGCTCCATCCCCCTCCAGATCAGTACTGTGTCTGTGAGAGCGCTATGAGAATTCATGTGTTTTTTCCCCCAATTTGTATGTTTTATTCCCACCAGACAGCCAGGGGGTGGGATGGCCAGCTACAAGCCAGGCAAGGCCACGCAGGGGTGCACACCAGGTTCTCAGGTCTGCCCCCCAGCAGGCTGGTTTTTAGACAGACTGTTGTGGGTGCTGGGTGGAAGGCTCCGAGGGGCACGGTGGCGGCTCAGACGGGGATGCACACTTGTGGAGCTACCGGTAGCTGGGCAGGTCCTTCTGTATGATCAGGGGCTCTTCCACGGGACCATACCACTTCCCTACGCAACTGTTCTTGTCAACGAGGAACTTGGTGAAGCTGCATTTCCCAGGATGCCCCTTCCCTTGGGCTGGACTTTCATCCACTTCCACAGCGAGTGGGCATCCCCTCCGTTCACACAGATCTTGCTGCACATATCAAATGTGACATTATAGCCGGCAGCAAGCTCTTTAATCTCTGCATTAGTCCCCAGCTCCTGCCTCCCGAACTCGCTGCAAGGGAAAGTCAGGATCCACACACCGCACTCAGCATATCGGGCATGCGGGTTGATGGGCTGAGTGCAGTTTGTATCTGTTTTGTGTCATTGCAAGGCCGTGTTGGTGACAATGCACATGAAGCCCCAGTCCTTGCCCAGGTTAACCATGTGCCTACTGATGTCCTTGGCTGAGAACTCGTGCATGGACAGAGCACAGCGCCAGCCATCATGGGACACGCACACGCTGCTGGCCAGGCCTGGTGCTGCCAGAGCCCAGCATAGAAGGGCCAGCTTCAGCAGGTGGCACAGGTGGCTTAAGTGTATCGCGGTGGCCGAGAATTCACATTTTTAATAAGCAGCTCAAGCGATTCTGATATAGGTAGTCTGGGACCTTACTTTAAGACTCACCAGGACCCTGGCCGGTGCAGCTCAGCTGGTTAGAGCATTGTTGTACTACTGAAAAGTTGCAGGTCCAATTCCCTGTCAGCACACATAACTAGGTTCAAGCCCTGGTCCAGGTGGGACAATTCCCTATCTGGGCACCTCCAGGAGACAACCAATTGATGCTTCTCTCTCACATCGATGTTTCTCTCTCTCTCCCTTCCTCTCTCTAAAATCAATGAAAAGAAAAATGTCCTGAGGTGAAGATTTAAAAAAGAAAGGCATGGCTGTGTTGCTCAGCACATTGAGTGCTGGACTGCAAACTGAAAGTTCGCTGGTTCGATTCCCAGTCAGGGCACACACCTGGGTTGCGGGCCAGGTCCCCAGTTGGGGGCGTGAGGGAGGCAACAGAGTGATGCCAATGTTTCCCTCCCTCTCTTTCTCCCTCCCTCCCCGTCCTCTCTAAAAAAATAAATAAATAATATCTTTTAAAGAAGACTCACCACGTCAAATAATTCAATGAATAGCTTGATTTAACAGATTGAGAACTCTGTACCAAAAAGAGAATTATTATTCTTTTGAAGTAACATGGAGCATTCATAAAAACGATCTGGTAAACTACAAACAAAACCTCAGGAATGTCCAAAAAACAGAAACCGAACAAGTCATTCCTCATCATAATGTAGTAAAACTAGACATTAACACAAGAGGATAGCAAAACAAATAGACAGACAACTACTTAGAACATTTCTAAAAAAACTCTTCTAAATACAGGAGGAAAAAACCCTAAAATCACAAACTAATTAGAAATAAATGACAATGAACACTACGTACATAGCAAACTTTGTGGGATAAGAACAAAGCAGTGTTCAGAGAAAAATGTATAGTCTTTACATTGATATATAAGAAAACAGGACTGAATATAAATGAATTAAACATTTAACTTAAGAAGCCAGAATGTGTCATGGGGGTGGGGTAGAACTGAAGCAATAAATTAAACCAAAAAGTTTCCAGAAGGAATCAAGATAAAAGTGGAAATGAACTAAAATAGAAAATAATAAATGAATAAATGACAAAATAAATAAAGTATACATGCTCAATAAAGCCAAAAGTGGGCACAGTTTGGCTGGGCAGTTGGAGAGAGCTTTTCACATTCTACGCAGTTTACTTCTGAACTGTCTGAATCTTTTCTAATGTGAAAGCATTCATGTATTAGGTGTTATATAAAATGATGAAAAATAATGTAAAATATCTAAGAAACTTTATGTAGGCTATAAATGCAAGAAATAAAAGATATTATTTACTCCAATACTGATTCAGAGGTCACTTTATTTTTATTAGGATTGGAAAAGATGCAATAATAAGCCAGAGGCTGCCCAGTACCTTCACTTACAGAAATGCTCTGCTGGGTGAAAGGATCACTACATCTCTCCCTCCTGGACCTGCCTTTCATGGGCGTCTAGGTGCTTGCTCAGCAACATCCCATTCCACATGAATCATTCATGCACATCCCGGAGTTATTCCCGCTCAGCTGGCCTTGAGCTGTCTGACTCGCCTGCCCAGAGCCCTCCTGATGCCAGCCGCCAGCCTGCCCTTCAATCTCAGCTGTCCAACCGGATGCACTCAGGACACCAAGGCCCTGATGGCACTGGGTACAGAGGGCTACCTAAAGTGCCACTGGGAAGGAGGAAGACTTCTTCCTCCTCTCTTGTCAGGAACCAACAAAGCTTTCATTGTCCAAACCAGAAGTTCCAAGCTGATGGTCTGAAAGCCAAATCTGGCTACTTACTGTCTTTGGTCCATAGACAATTGTGAATTAGTTACCAACATTTTAAAAAAATGGGAGAAATCAAACACAAAGAAACGCAGATATGTGGCTTCTCTTAAAACTGGAAGCCTCGTGCCTTTGTGCCCTTTCCCCACTATGACAGTCAGCCGAGCCATGTGGAGACCCTTCCCTGCATCCCCCCAACTCTATGCCAAGAGCTGTGCTGGGTATCCCACCTGCCTTGCTTGTGGCACTAAAAACATGCCCTTTAATAGGCACCTTGTGCCAGTAATCACAATATTTCAGGAAACTTCATCTCTCAAACGGATTCTGCTACCCCAAGCAGCAAAAACATTCTTTGTCAAATTATGTTTCCTGATTCACAGTTTGGAAAATACTGTCACTGTAATTATAACTTAGTGATGTGATGACTGAACTCAGCCTGTGTGGGCTGCCCAGGGTGCCAAATCAACATCTATACCACACACTCACTCATTGATTCACTCCATTATTCAATTTGCTTGCTTAACAAAGATTTAGTTGCAAACTAACTCATGCCAGCACTTTTCTAAGGACCAGACACACAGGAGGCAAAGAGCACATATCTTGGACAACACGAAGCTCAGGTCTGGGTGGAGAAAGGGTGAATCAAGCCTTAAATATGTAACTTGCAAATGACCTACAGAAGGAGTTCCTGCATGGGGAGGGTGCCCAATAAACTATTATGTATCTTCTACTCTTATGGATTTTGTAATAAAAAATAGGGGTTTTTCTGTAAACTCAACCTAGGATGTACAATTTCTGAGCTGACAAAGGGAACAGAGGAAATACCTAATCTACTGCTTTGTGTCAAAGGGGAGGTAACAGGGGCTCCGAGAGTGTGACTTAGCCAAGTTCCCACACAGTTTATGGAAAAGCCCACACTACTTGCTCTAGGCTTGCTGAGTCTCGGGCACTTGTTCTTTTGTTTTAACTCCTTAGGACAGGAGTCACAAGCTCCAACATCTTCAGAAGGCGTAACATAGTGTAAAATGGCAATGTGAGTCTCTGGGTTGCCAGTAGAGAAAGGTGGGGACCAGGGCAAATTGGGAGGGAGCATGCTCAGAATGAATTTTTGATTCAAAATGAAGCAGCAACAATCATGACCACAGCACAACTCTGGACCAGCCAATGACACGTGTCGTGTTGCAAGCTGAAGTGGGTCCTTGCAGTCACAGGTCCAGGTGCCCCCATTTCTGCCACACTCTCTTCCATTCATCACTGTGTTTCTACCCTTATCTTCAATTTGAGCATAATTTTTTAAAGTCACAACTAATAATAATCCTCTCCTACATGGCCCTATTTTCTCAGGATTATTTTTTCTCAAGTTGAAATATATATTTTTATGCGACCAAAGTGAAAAAGAAAACAAATATGAAGGGTTCTGTTGCGGACCGTTCAGCCTGGTTTCAGGAGTTGTAACCCTCACCCCATGGTGGGCTGTGTAAGAGCCCAAGGGACCCACTTCATCTGGGTCTGTTCTGTCACAAGGACGTGAGCTACTAAGGAGACAAAGCTTATCTCCCTGGCAGGAGCACTGCTTCTGCCTTACCCATCTCTGGCCCCATAGCTTGGTTGGCAGTCAATGACAGGTAAGACTCCTCATGGGAGAGGCAACCTAAGCCAGACTCGACCACTTGGGAGGCCTCATGGAAGGACTCAGGGGGGTTGCAGCAAAGAGGATGTGATGGACCCTCGCCCCCCGGCTATTCTGACATAGCCCGAGTCCTCATTTCCATCTGGGAGATGTCTCCTGCTTCCTAATAGGCTTAAAGCCTGAAACCATGGGGGTGAGTGGTGCAGCCCTGTACCGGCCAGGATGGCTCCCTGGGTGATTGGGCATAAGAAAGAATTCCTAAAGCCCTGTGAAACCTGCTTTGCTAAGAGTGCTCTTCCTGAGGTGACAAGTGTCCCAGGAGGAAATGAGTATGTCTCCCAAAGTCTGGCAACCCCCCTTCCTGACAAACACTGGCTCGGATTAAGCCCTCAGATTGCTTTGACATGTTAAACTTGTATTCCGGTGTATTGGAACCCAATAAAAGCCTAGTGAGGAAGGGGCTCTGGGTCTTTCACCTCTGAGAGTTTGACCCCTTTCCTCCCCAAGCAGAAGATGTCTTGGTAGTTTTTACTTTCATCCGTGACAGAGGGATGGGGCTCTGCGGGCGGAGCCCCCCCACATCTGGCACCCAGGCCAGGGTCCCCCACAGGGTTCATATTCATTTCTTTGATTTAACAATGTCAATATAACAACACAAAATTAATTTCCTATTTATCTAAAATTCACATCTTTAAATAGTCAAAAACTTAAATAATTTTCTATGAAATATTTCTAAAATATATTGACTTCCTTGTCTTCTTAAAAGATTATCTTGAATATAATTTAGCCTTTTCTTGACATTAACAGTCAATATCTGGATAGAAATTGATCTGTAATACAGCTATTAAGAGATGCTGTCTACAGCTATTAAACTTTCATATCTTTCGTTTACTATTTTTTAAGTGACATCTCCCACCCAAACTTCCACAAGCGCAGAATATGATTTTAAAGACAGGGCAAACCTCTTCCTACCCTTTCTGGCTTTTGTGAACTTCTGTTGAGTATTCATGTTTTTAATTAATTAATTAATTAATTAACTTATAGTTGCCTTGGTTTATATGGTGTAGATAAGATTTTAACTTTGAATTTTTAAATCTCTTTCTTTTATAGTCCCCAAATCCAAGGCACAAGTCCAAATTATCTCTAATCCTTTCCTTCCATTTGCAGTGGACTCTACTCTTCAGGCCTTCTGGTTCAGAATCACCAGAAGTTCTTTTGTTAAAAAGTATGCTACCTCCTGCCCTGGCTGGTGTGGCTCAGTTGGTTGGAGCATCATCCTGGAGACCAAAAGGTCATGGGTTTGCTTCCCAGTCAGGGCACACAGCCAGGTTGCCAGTTCAATCCCCAGTTGGCACACCTACAAGAGGGTGGCCAGTCAATATTTCTCTCTCTCTCTTCTCTCTCTTGCTTTCTCCCTTCCTCTCTCATTAAAAACAATTGAAAAAGTCATCAGGTGAGAATAAAAATAAGAAAGTATGCTACCTCCTATGTACAAAAACTGATAGCTTAAAAATTAGGCCGAAAATATGCATTTTAAGCAAATACCCTTAGTGATTCTTGTACATATCAAATTTCAAGATCCACAGCCCTATCTATTCCTTGGAACTGCGGTTCTCAAATCTTACTGCAAATTATTGTTATGTAGGGTGCTTAAAACATGATGTTATACAATGCCTGAGCCCAAAGCCAGGATGAGAGTCAGGACCTCTGGGTGGTAAAACCCAGGCATCTGTGCTTATTTTATTTTATTTTTAAACAGATTTTTTAAATGTATTCTATTTATTTTATTTTATTTATTTATTTTTAGAGAGGGAAAGGGAGGGAGAAAGAGAGGGAGAGAATCATCAATGTGTAGTTGCTTCTCGCGTGCCCTCTACTGGGGCCCTGGCCCACAACCCAGTCATGTGCCTTCACTGGGAATCGAACTGGTGACCTTGGTTTGCAGGCCGGCACTCAATCCATTGAGCCACACCAGCCAGGGCCCCTGATTATTTTATTTACTTCTTACTTTTTATTTTGAACTAACTGCAGATTTTATGAGCCACTGTAAGAAACGGTGCACAAAGATCCCATGGCCCCTGCACCTGGCCCTCCCCACGGAGACACCCTGCGCAGCCGCGGCACAACAGGGCCATCAGGAAGCTGACGTGGGTCAGTCCCACTCGGCTTTTCTGAGCTGGGGCTCCTTTTTTACCTTCTCTACTTCTTCCTTTGCTGATGCTTAGCTCTAACAAAGCTTTTTTAAAACTTTTTTATTTTGAAAAAATTTGAAGCCACTGAAAATTTGTAAGAATGTATAATATCCAAAACCCCTTCCTCTACATCTACCAACTGTGAGCATGTTGCCCCATTTCCCTCTTCTCCCTTTTCTCTTCCTCAATATGCACAATGCACACTCTTCGTCCCAGCCCACTGACGCATGGGCGTGGACATCACGGCCCCTCCTGCCCGCATACTCCGGCATGCGTCCCCTGGGAACGAGAACAGTCTCTCGTATGATCATAACGTAATTGCCAAATTTGTGAAATTTGACATCAATACTATATCACTATCTAATATAAATAGTTCATTTTTAATTTTGCTAAATTTCCCCAAACTATCCTCGAATTTATAGCAATTCTCCTCCCCAGGATCTCACATGGCATAACCGTGATCTCTTCACCCTGCTTTAGTCTGGAATAGCCTTCCTCTGTCTCTCATTCCACTGGCTTTTTGAAGACTCCTGGACAGTTGTCTTGTAGACTGTCCCTCAATTCGGGTTTGTCTGGTTGTTTTCTCATTGAATTTCATTTTTAAAAAACATTTTCCATCAATATTCCCAGCAATGAGGTCATAGGGGAAAGACCTGACAGAGGACAGGTCTTCTCGATCACTGTTTGAAACAGTTAGGCATAACTGATGAAGGGCACCTCTGAATACCTTACTCCCAGGCAGAACATCAATAATCCGAACCACAGACCGCATCCCTGTGGCAAGATGGACACTTGCAGAAGCACAAATGCGTCTGTGCCGGATCGTTGACCCCAGGGAATAGGAGTCACGGGGTCCGGGTTTCCAGTCTGGGCCCCTCGGAGGCCTGCGTGAGCAGCATCATTTCTGTGCCCTGCAGTTTCCTTGAACTACAAAACGGAATCAAAATGCCCAGCACTTAACACACAGGGTTAGCGCAGCGATGGGTGTTACACACTCAACGCAGGGCTTGCTCACTTAATGTGGGCCTTTACTGTTGCTTTTTAAAAATAGCATCGGTATTTCTCTCAGCAATATTTTTTCTGATGTATCTCCTCAAGCAAGGGAAACAAAAGAAAAAAATAAACAAATGGGACTACATCAAACTAAAAAGTTTTGCACAGTAAAGAAAAAACCATCAACAAACAAAGAGACAACCTGCTGAATGGAAGAAGATATTTGCCAATTATGTATCTGATACGTGGTTAATATCCAAAATTTATAAAGAACTCATATAACTCTCAACACCAAAAAATATTCAATTTTAGAAATGTGCAGAGGACCTGAATAGAAATGTAAAAAGATGCTCAACATCACTGGTCGTCAGAGAAATGCAAATTAAAACCACAATAAAATATCACCTCACTCCTGACAGAATGACCTACCATCAGTAAGTCCACAAAAACAAGGGCTGGCGAGGATGTGGAGGAAAGGGAACCCTAGTGCACTGTTGGTGGGAATGCACACTGGTGCAGCCACTGTGGAAAACAGTGTTGTAACAGGGTGCAGCCAAGAAGGGGGCCCCAAAATAGAAATTTGGAATAGGGACCAGAACTCAGGGTGTCCAGGAAATATCAGAAAGACATATAAGATGTCCTCAACCCTTCCCCTCAGGTGTGAGTTGGGGGAAGGGACAAATGGAGCAGGGCCATTGAGAGCTGTTTTGCATAGCAACAGCTTTGCAGCTAACCTCTGGCATGGTCATTTAACATATCTATAACCTTTAACTGGTTTCACAGATATGTTGAATAGCTGTGGCCATGCTTTGAGCCAGGAAGAAGGGAGTGACTTCCACCCAAGATGTCACTGGAAAGCAACACCCCCTGTTTACAGTGCCTGTGTGAGAACTTGGAGATGACTGACTCCATGCCATGGGTCCACACCTGCCCAGACTCACTATGGCAGCCCGTAAAGCTGGAAGGATACGGGAGTGCTGGCAAGTGTAGCCGATTGTGGGAGGAGTCGGAAATGGGACTGCAGAGGAAGATTGGCGCGGGGATTTAAAACCCAGATACGGCAGCCATTGAGGGGAGAGCCACGCGCTTTTGGCAGAGTCAGGACCCCCACAGCCATGTGAGGGAGAATCACCATGTGGCTTTAGCAAAGAACCGCCACTCAGCTTTGGCCGAGTGGTAACCCCCTCCCCTCAACTTAGGTAAAGGGGAAACCACGTGGCTTTGGCAGAGTGGAGACCCCCTCACAGCTTTGCCAGGGAGAGCCACACAGTTTTCGCCAAAGTGCAGACCCCTGCAGCTCTGGTAGAAGAGGACCACACGGCTTTGGGGTGCTCCCTTTGGCTGCGTGGCCTGGGAAGCAGGAAAGACTTTGCCTGGAAGAAGGGTGAAAGAACTCTTGCCAGTAGGCCATGAGAAGGTGCCACATGGCTTTGGATTAACTAGAGATCCTGCCTGGACAGGAACACAGCTGACGGTGTCAGGATCCTGGATCCAGGACGTTTGCTTCTTTTCCTGAGTTACGGTACCCTGAATTAGGGCAGGGGGAGATGGAAGCACTGTGGGCATCTGTGGGTATCCAAAAGGACTTTGATATCTTAATGAAGACGTGAGGTCACTACTTTAAGTCTGTATAGCATTCAATAAACATTTCCTTTCCTTTTCACTGGCAGGAAATCTCTGGCTTTGAGAGACGTCTTTCCTAAGGCGACGGACATAACGAACCTTGGCCCCTGTGTCTGTTCTGTAACAGGTTTTGGTGTCCCTGGGTGGGCCAATAATTGCCCCCCTTGGACCTGTGTTCTGAAACAGTATGAAGATTCCTCAAAAAACTAAAAATGGATCTGCCTTATAACCCAGCAATTCCACTTCTGAGAATACCTCCAAAGAAACCGCAAACACCACTTTGAAAGAATACGTGCACCCCAGTTGGTTGCAGCGTTACTTACAATAGTCAAGCTATGGAAGCAGCCCAAGCGCCCGTCAATAGACAAGTGCATAGAAAAGCTGTGGCGAACACATGCTAAGTGGAATAATACAGGGAAAGGCAAACGCCATATGATTTCACCTTGTGTGGAATCTAAAGAACAAAATACATGAATGAAGAAAATTGAGACAGACTCATAGATACCATGAACACTTCGATGGTTACGAGAGGGGAGGGGATGTTGAGGGATGGGTGAAAAAGGTTAGGGAATAAGAAGTACAAATTGGCAGTTACAAAACAGTCATGGGGATGTCACAGCTTAGGGAATATAGTCAATAATGTTGTAATAAATATGCATGGTGCCAGGTGGGTGCTGGAAATATCCAGGGGGAATACTTAGTAAAGTCTATGACTGTCTAACCAGTATGATATACATCTAAAACTAATACAAAATAATATTTAATATGAACTGTTATTGAAAAACAATTTTTTAATCTATATTTTATATCAAAAGGAAAATAAATAAATAAAAACAATGTAATTAAGCTGCCTCTCTCCTGTGTTGTCTTAAATCTTCTAGTGGACTAGCCAGAGGTTTTTTGTTAAAGTCAAATACTGTTATCTGTAGTTTCGCCAAGTATAAACAAAAAGTCTCTCGTGGGGTCCATCCTGTGACCCAGCTGCTTGGCTGTGGAGAAGGCCCTGGCCCTTCACGGTTATGCTACAGAAAAGCACTCTTACCATTACATCCTGAATAGTTAAGAGAATCCTTGCTTCGTCCATGCTGCTGGGAGGGGCAGGATATCCATGTGCCTTCTGAAGGGAGAAGCGAAAATCCCAGGGTGTGCTGCTGCTGGGAGGTTCGGAATCCTAGGGATGAGCAGAGAGAGCTGGACGTAGTAAGAGCAACTTCTGTCCCTACAGACATGCGGGGCCTCCGGGCCTCCCGTCTCCCTCCTCAGTCAGTGCCTCCCTGCGCCCGCTCCCACAGCTGACCAGCTCAAACTCATCCTTGCCGAGCCACACCACTGCAGAACACAGCCAGCAAGTGGACCAGGACTCGAACTTGGCCCACCAACTCCCCAAACAGTGCCCTCAGCTGAGCGAGGACAGTGAGGAAAGACGGCCACTCGTGCTGAGTAAAGAATGTGGGACTACCAAACAGTGTGAATGGCATAATCCCATGTGTGCGCAAATAGCGATAAAAAGTAAAGAAGAAAAGGAACTTGCTCAAAGGTTATTTATGACGATCTGAAACAGAGGAGCCCAAGTGATGGGACTGCCCTAAAAATGACCCCTCATTTGTTCAGGTCTCACCCTTGAAATTAACGAACACTGCAGGGCCTGGCTGAGGAGCTCTGGGGGCACAAGGTGGGGGAGCTGCCTCATGGGGATGCTCAGCCAGTAAGGGCACCACTGCCTAAACCCACTGAGTGCCAACAGGTGGGTAAGCCATCCCGGGCCACGGCAGTCCACACGTAGACCTGCTGGTGGCACATGGGTTGTGACAGGTCGTTAGGTGGGGATAGGTGCCAACTAACAAGGACTTTAAAACACTGAACTATAACTGGAGGATGGAAAAACTCAGAAGAGGCCTTCCAGAAGATGCCGGGTGGTCAAGTCTTCCTATCACCTATCACACTCTCAAGGGCTGATACGATAACTAATCTTGGCAAATACCACTCACTCTTCGGGAAGGGGCCAAGACCAGAACACTCCAGATACAACCTCCTCTCAGATACAATGGCCTGTGCATTTTTTAGCCTGGATGGTTGCATACCTGCCTATTCACAGTAATGATCTCTGCAGCGGTGAGATTATGAAAGGACTTTTATTTTTTTGTAGCATTTGAATTTTTTATATTGATCATGCATTATCAGGGAAAAAAGATATGTCAATAATATTAGAACAAAAATGTACATTTTGTTTATTCCTGATACTTAAGTGGAGCCAATGTCATTTAAACGGAGCCTTCTCACCCACCGAAACCCCGGCCCGAGGAAAGCCAGCACGACGAAGACCTGGCGCCAGGGCGAAGCTCTCTGGAAGAGGTGCCCTCCTTTCCCTGGAGCTGCTAAACCAAAAAACAGACCAACCAACCTACCTACCACAGCTTTTGCTCAGACTCAGAGTAGAATCCCTCATCCTTACCACAGCTCTCAAAGCCCTGCATGGTCTGAGTCTGGGCTGCCTGTCCAGACTCACCTCCTCTTCCTCGTCCCCTCAACCACTCAGCTCCAGCCACACTGGCCTGGGCCTCAGGGCCTCAGCGCCTGCCGCCCCCTGCGCCTGGAGCTCGCCTCTCCCAGTGGCTCACCCCTTGGCTTCCTCGAGGCCTCCACTCACATGAGACCCTATCAAGGCCTTCGCACATCAACTGGCAGACCCTACCCAGCTTCCCCCAGCCCCTTCCTCCACTTCATTTCTCTGATATGCCCACTGCCTCCTGGTGTGGTATGTACTTGTTCACTGTCTGTTTCACCATCAGGGTGAATACCGGTGCCTGGACCTGTGGTGAGGGCTGCAGACATGGGAACACACACTGTCTAAGGGGAAGGCTGTGCCTCAACTCAGTCATCAATGTCTGTAAGAACGTGGTTCCCAAATCTCCCGATTTCCCAAGAGAAGCCCCGACTTCAGACTTTGACATAAAATTTCTTGATTCTTAAATGTCAGCTAGTAATTCACATCTTTTGAAAGTACAGTGCAAGTCAACAGGGTGGTGGCCAACAAGACGAGTCGGCAGCACACCAGGCTGTGACCTCAGAGCCACCGAGAAACTGAAGTTCACTAAGGATTTGATTGCAGGTGAAGGGCTGGTGTATTTCAACAGCGAGGGTCAGATGAAAAGTATACACACAAACATGCTTCTCCTTCTGCTCCATTTCAGGTTGCACTTGCAAACACTGTGAGGTGGCTGAGTATATTTAACCACGCACTTTTTTTCTCTGCCTGTTTAGATTGCATCTCTTATGGCTTCTACCTCTGCTGAGAACTGGCGCTGCCATTTTACTCTCACTTCGCAGGAAAATAACTCCATGGGGAAACTGACTATGAAGGCTTATGGAGTGCCCCCTCAAGAAGAGGAGAAAAAGGAGAAAATACAATCAGGCATGCACAGCGGAGAAAATTCAGTGCTGGCGGAGCAGGACACTGGTGATTCCAAGCACGCAGGCACAGGAATGCTAATGGACTTAATAGCTTGTGAGGGACAGCCTGCCGAGTCTCAGGGAGCTCGGGAGCCTGCACAGGAAGGAATGCGTGCTCGTGTCACAGGGGATACCAAACGGTCAAAGGAGAAGGAGAAACTACCATGCCTCTTGCTTCAAGGGCACGTATGCAGTCTGCACGGGCTTCAGCGGGGACGGTAACAGACTGCAAGTGGCCATAAGCCAGCCTCCCAAGCGAAGAGAAACTGATGGCCATTTGCACCGACTGATCCTGAGCATGGGATTGTTTGCATTATTCCGAAGCAAGTGAGTGCATGTTGGTGCTGTGTGTTGTGTGTGTTGTATGGGAGGTAGATGTTAAAGGCAATGAAGTCCACAACTTTGCTCACTGTAAAATTTCGTTTCTGGGGATGTGGAAGGGAAACCAGGTCATTGGGTCATCCCATAGGAAAGGACCCTCTTTCCCCAGGAAGGAAGGAATAAATAACAGAAGGTGCCCTGACAGTGGCTGTAGCACTGAGCGGAAGCCATGCCTACCTGCGGGTGACCCCCAGAGGCATCCTTTGTGTTCACAGTCACGCTCTCCCACGGCTCAGAGTCTTCAGAGTAGTCCAGAGGAGGCTCGATGTGGAGCCGTGAGCCAGCTTCTGTTCTGATCTGCACAGATTTCTGTACACAGAAATTCAGACCGTTTCAGGCACCATGGAACAAACATCTTGATCTCTGGGGGCGAGCGTGCGCAGGGCTGACAGCGAGGCGTGTGCCTGTGCACGGCTACAGTCCTGCGTCCCCACACTGGCCCAGCATCATCCCACGCAGTCCAGCCCAGACGGCCCAAGCCACCTCTGTTCAAAAGTCTTCACCAGTTCCAGCTGCCCAAAGTGGGCTCCATAGAATTTTTTAGTTATAACTTTTTGGCTTGGAATAACTTACCCATAGAATTTTAGCAGGTGTTAAACTTCTCTGATAGCTTTGTGATCAAATGTTTAGGATTTTTCTCCAAGACTTCTCAGGGCATTTAATACGCCCCCTCCCCTACCTGCCACACACACCTGTGGACATCCTAAAACAAAACGCAGCATGCGACATTCCTCACACTTTCTGGGCATGGAAAGTGTGCGTGGTGGGGCCTCTCTTCCTCCTACCATTCCTTGGATCATTCTCTGGGAAACCCACTCCTTGGCCTGGTGTGGCAGACTGCAGGCTGTCCCCCACGGTCCGTTTCTCCTTCTTCTCCTGCACCTGGGGGAACCACGTGAACACGTTCTGGCCAGTGAGGTGCAGGGGGAAGGGTTGTGTGCATCTTCAAGGTTGTGCCCCTAAAGGGAAGGGGACAGTGGCCCCTTGCCCAGCTGGAGTGTAGAGGTGGTGGTGAGCTGCTGAGGACTGTGAGAGGAAGCATCGCGTGGAGGTGGTGAGGCAACAAGGAGTTGGCTTCTCCGTGACCTCTCAGAGCACGATGCCTGCCCACCGCTGAACCGTCCTGTCAGAGAGACACTAACTTTCGTGTTGTTCACTCCACTGCTGTTTGGGCCTCCCTGTTTTAGTGGCCAAGCCTGTACCCTGAGCAATGCGCCTGGCATGCTAAGTTCTCTACAACCAGGCCCCCACCTATCTTCCCTATGTTGCCTCCTGCACATACAGTCACAGCCCTGACAACTGAGCCAAACAGAACTGCTTTCTGTATCCCAAGCGCACACAGGTTTTTAGCCCAGCATCTATTCTCCATCCTTTAGGGAGCATCTCCGTCATTTTCCTTTGAGTCCCACCCCCCTCCCTGCCTAGTCCACATGAGGCTCAAGGACAGAAGGTGACTAGGACCTGGTCAGTCAGCCCCACCACACACCCTGGCCAGGGTTCAGGAATGGTCATGGACCTAAGGTAGCCGATGAGTAGCCCTAGAATTCCTGCTAGAGCAATGGAGAGAAGGTGCTCCCTTCCAACAGGCGTGCTAAGCCAAAGGAGGGTGGGTGTACCAGGAGCTGCTGGAGACCATCCTGCCCCTAACACAGACAGAGAGCTGAGAGACTGGAGCTGAGTCCTGATGAATTTGTTTAGACCTCTGGGTCCAGCCATAACTGAAACAAGACACGGCTGCAACTTTCTCCTTTTCACTAAGCCAATGCAAATAGGATTTATGTTATTTGTGACAGAATCCTGAGCCTTGCCTATGCCCTAACCCTCCCACTTCTGCACCTTCGCTCATGCTGGTGTCCCAACCTTAATGCCATTCTCCCAAATCTTTTCCATATGCCAAACCCCACTTACTCTGGGGAGGCACTCTGACTACCCAGTAACATTCCACTGCCCTCCCCTTACTAACAAAACCCTGATTCGCTGAGACGGCCATGTGCCCCTTTAAGATGACCAGGTGCTGGAGGCCCCTGCAGCTCGGGACGGCCGTGTGAGCCAGATGCTAGAGGCTGGAAGTCTGCATGCAGTGCGGCTGCTGAGAAAGCCACTGTTTTCCTGCTAACCAGGACTCACTCAGCGACACAGGACTTTGCCCTTTATCCTTCTACCCATCTTCCTAATGGAACGTGGATGGGATATTCAGTTGCAGAGCAGCCATCTCATGGGAATAAGCCACACCCTAAGGGTGGCCCCATGGAAAACCAGAAGGAGCTTGAGTCCCTGGCTGCCTCCAAATGCCGTGTTCATGTGAGAAAAATACAACTGTCTTCAAGCCCCAGGGACCAGGGTCCGTTGCATGCAGCTGAGCTGAGGCCTGGCTGCTAATGGCCCTTTAGGCGCTTGTCATCTTTTTGTGGCTATAGCAGAGTTGTTCGTGTGCGGTGAAGGGCCTGGGCTCTAAACGCGGACAGACCAATTTTACTCACGGAACACTGAGGCTTATTCCCTAGGCAACCCTGGGCAAGTCGCGTGACCTCCCGAGCACCACTTGCCACATCTACTAAGGTGGCACTAATGGCACCTTTGTCAGAACTGCCATGAGGACAACTTGCTCCCCCTCCTGCCAAGTTCATGTTTCATCCCTGTGGACCCAAAAAACAAGCCACCTGTGTCACTTGGTAGTCAAGCAAATATACTGCCAACCATCCCAATGCTGGAGTCAGAGTGGGCTGTGCCGGACTCCGTGGCAGGGCCAGGTGCCAGCGGGGCACCCAGGAAGCAACAGTTAAGGTGGTGCTCCCTCCCAGTGCACAAACCCAAGAGGGAGGGTCTCCTTAAATGTCCACCCTGGGCCTCACCCTAGTGCAGTCCTGGTACTGAGCAAAGAAAGAGGTCCACCAAGCCACATGTCCTGAATCTATTGCCCAGGCGAGGGATAGTGATTTAGACCATGCATTTCCCCTCATACCCTGGCAGCGTTAAAACCATGCCCACAGTAAGACCCAGCTTCCCCACAAGGCTGATGAACTTAGCCATCGGCTTGACAAAGCAGAACATGAGGCCAGAGTCACAGTGCCCTGAGGGACACTCGGCAGTTCAGACAGCACTCCCGTCTCATCCATGTCCGCACTGCCCCTCAGCCCCGTCCGCACTCTCACACCAGGTGCCATTTCATTCAATGCAACCGGTCAGCACTCCACATGCTTCAGGTGCGCTTATTTGGTCTTTTAGTTAGCCTCACAGTGATCCCGGGGAAACCAGAGCATGAGCCTGTAAAGCCCCTTGCCTAAGGTTGCACAGCTAGGGGACCACAGGGGCTGGATTTGAACCCCAGCGGTGCAGCTCCAGAGACCAGTGCTAAGCCAATGCTTCCTTTAAAAAGTAAATATTTTGGGCTTTGCCAGCCATACAGTCTCTGTCCCAATACTCAACTGTCCCATTATAGCTTGAAAGCAGCCATGGATGATGCCTAAACAAATGGGTATGGCTGTGAACCATCAGTGAAGAAACAGAAACTGGGACACATGGGTAATGCCTAAACAAGAAAAAACACTATTTGCAAAAATAGGCTGTTGCCAGATTTGGCTCAGGAGCTGGTGTTTGCTGACCAACCCCTGTTGCAAACCACCACACTATACGCTAGTGCTTCCTTCTCCACAGGGGATAAACCCCAAGACCCCCGTGGATGCCCGAAACTGCACACAGTACTGAACCCCATGTGCACTGTGCATTTTTCTATGCATACATACCTGTGATAAAGTTTAACTCACAACTGAGGCACAGTAGGAGCTTTACGACAATAACTCATGCTAGAATAGAACAATTATAACGATGTCCTGTAATAAAAGCTATGTGAATGTGGCACTATTAAGTCAAATACGGGCCACTTGAACACGAGCGCTGTGACGTCGCAGCGCTCCCTCTGCTGGCCGAGACGGCCGCTGAGTGCCCGGCAGGCAGGCAGCGCGTACAGCGCGGAGACGCTGGACAGCAGGATGGTCCGCGTCACAAGGAGGATGGCGCTGGACAGTGTGCGCTGTCATCACGCTGCTCGAAACGGTGTGATATTTAAAGTGTGTGACTTGTTTATTTCTGGAATTCTACATTTACTATTTCAGACCGCAGCTGACAGTGCAGACACCTGAAGAATAAGTGGGCCCAGCCTGTGCTACTTACAGAGGCCTTTGGGGAGAACGGAGGAAAACTAGAGAATTTCCTGGGAACACCTAACACTCAGAAAAGGAAGCAGGGACTGAGCTATAGATCGTTCAAGGAAAAGACCTTAGCGGGCGTAGAAGGGCCTGAAAAAGGCAGGTAGGGAGCCTCCCTGTCGGAGAACAGGGAGGCGGAGGAGGCGCAGAAGCAAGTTGCCACAGGACATTCTCCTCCTCCAGAGACCCCGTCACTTGGCAGCGTGCCCTGCTATTTCTGGAGCCCCACGTTCCACTCCGCCTTCTTCATGACCGTCAGCCTCGCTGCCTTGGGCTCAGGCTCCAAGTGCGGCCTCGCTGCCTCCCAGGCTTTGTCAAGTGCACTCCCAGAGCATTTGTTCATGTCAGCAGTCGGGCCCACGGAGGGCAAGCACTACATGGGAAATGAAAACCTGGGACTTCCAGGCCAGGAGACTCCTGGGGGCTTTCCTGTCTAGGGCTAGGATGAAGCTGTAAAAGCGCTGAATTTCATCACAGAGATGGATTTTCCATGATATTTTTCAAGGAGAGTGTGCTCCTCCATCCTTCCCAGGAACCACTCAATAGCTGCCCAAGTGCTGAAGCCAGTACAAGAGAGAAGGGGGTGGGGAGCGGCACAGAGGGAGCCTCGCTGGGCAAGGGGCCCAGGCCTGGGACGCAGCGGGCACTCCGTGGACTGCTGCTCCTCTACCTGGAAAGGGAGGGTCTGAACGAGGGCCTCACTGCTCCACGTGCCATCTGTGCAGCAGCAGTTCCAGCTCCCCTTGGAGGATTTGTGAGAAATGCAGAAGTTCAAGCCCCATCTCAGAGCCAGGAACCAGAATCTGCATTTTAACAGGACCCTATGTGATTTTTATGCACGATAAAGTTTAAGTAGCACAACATCTAGGTGGTTTTGTGGTGGGTGCTGTTGCTTCTGCCTGTCCAGCATGTGTTTCCCTGTCTTCTGATAAAAGCACCCTGCCCTGACCAGTGTGGCTCAGTTGGTTGCAGCATCAATCTATAAACTGAAAGGTCACAGGTTTGATTCCTGGTCAGGGTATGTTCCTAGGTTGCAAGTCTGGTCCCTGGTTGGGGTGCATGTGAGAGGCAACCAATCAATGTTTCTCTCTTGCATCAGTGTTTCTCTCCCTCTCTCTCCCTCCCTTCCTCTCTCTCTAAAATCAATATGCGGGAAGTTCTAGCCAAGATGGAGGCATAGGTAGACACACTGTGCCTCCTTGCACAACCAGAGTAAGGACAAAAAAATTTAGAAACAAAATAATAAACAGAACTGGCAGAAAATTTAATTGTATGGAAGTCCAACAACCAAGGAGTTAAAGAAGAAACATTCATCCAGCCCGGAGATGGGCAGCCAGGGTGGAGAGGACACAGGCAAGACAGTGGCTGGCTGACCGAGCAGGCCAGGTAGCCGCTGCAGCGGCTGGCCCCAAGGTGGTCCCACATTTGCATGCAGATAAACTGGGAAGAACAACTGAAGAGTAAGACAGACCATACAACCCAGGGTTCCAGCTCAGGCAAGATAAGGCCTCAGAACTTCTGGCTATAAAAATCTGTGGGGGTTGTAGTAGTGGGAGAAACTACCAGTCTCTTGAAAGCAGGGCGAGAGAGCCAAGCAACTGGCCTTGTTCACTTCTGACCCCTCCCCCACATACAGCACCACAATGCAGTGACGTGGGTTGCCCTACCCCGGGGAATACCTAAGGCTGTGCCCCTTACAATATAACTGGTGCGCCAAGACAAAGAAATATGGCCCTAATGAAAGGACAGATCAAAACTCCAGAAAAAGAACTAAGTAACAAGGAGATAGCCAACCTATCAGATCCAGGGTTCAAAACACTGGTAATCAGGATGCTCGAAGAAATGATTGAGTATGGCCACAAAATAAAGAAAGTAGTGAAGACTGTACAAAGGGAAATAAAGCAAAATATACAGGGAACCACCAGTGAAGGGAAGGAAACTGGGATTGAAATCAATGATTTGGAACAAAAGGAAGAAATAAACATTCGACCAGAACAGAATAAATAAACAAGAATTCAAAAAAATGAAGACAGGCTTCAGAACCTCTGGGACAACTTTAAACATTCCAACATCTGAATCATAGGAATGCCAGAAGGAGAAGAGGAAGAACGAGAAATGGAAAACTTATTTAAAAAAATAATTTAGGAGAGGCCCTGGCTGGTGTAACTCAGTGGATTGAGCGCAGGCCTGCAAACCAAAGTGTAGCCAGTTTGATTCCCAGTCAGGGCACATGCCTGGATTGCAGGCCATATCCCCAATGTGGGGTGTGCTAGAGGCAACCATACATTGATGTTTCATTTCCTTTCTTTCTCTCTCCCTTCCCCATCTCTCTAAAATAAATAAATAAAATATTTTAAAAAATAGTAATAATGAAGGAGAACTTCCCCAATCTGGCAAAGGAAATAGACTTCCAGGAAGCCCAGGAAGCTCAGAGAGTCCCAAACAAGTTAGACCCAAGGAAGCACACACCAAAGCACATCATAATTACATTAGCCAAAATTAAAGACAAGAGGAGAATCTTAAAAGCAGCAAAAGACAAGGAGACAGTTACCTACAAAGGAGTTCCCATAGAACTATCAGCTGATTTCTCAAAAAAAAAACTTGCAGGCAAGAAGGGGCTGGAGAGTCAAGTATTCCAAGTCATGAAAGGCAAGGACCTACAGCCAAGATTGCTCTATCCAGCAAAGCTATCATCTAGAATGGAAGGGCAGATAACATGCTTCCCAGATAAGGTCAAGTTTAAAGGAGCTGATCATCACCAAACCCTTATTATATGAAATGTTAAAGGGACTTATCTAAGAGAAAAAAAAGAAGATCAAAACTATGAACAGTAAAATGACAACAAACTCACAACTATCAACAATTGAACCTAAAAAAAAAACAAAAACAAACTAAGCAAACAACTAGAACAGGAACAGAATCACGGAAACGGAGATCATAAGGAGGGTTATCAGTGGGGAAGGGGAGGGGGAGAAAGGGGGAAAACATAAAGGGAATAAGAAGCATAATTTGTAGGTATAAAGTAGACAGGGGGAGGTTAAGAATAGTATAGGAAATGGAGAAGCCAAAGAACTTATATGTACAATCCATGGACATGAACTAAGGAGGAGGAATGCTGGCAGGAGGTGGGGTACGGGGGAGAGGGGAATAAAGGGGAGAAAAAAAGAATAGGACAACTGTAAAAGGATAATCAATAAAATACACTTAAAAATCAATAAAATAAAATCAATAAGCATGTCCTCAGGTGAGGATAAAAAAAAAAAGCACCCTCGTTTCCTTTTGGTAAACCCTCCCTTCTGAAACCCTAATCCAAATGCTCATATGAAACAGAGACCAGGGCTGGGTGGAGCACACGACCCAGGCCTGGCCAATCTGAGTATTAGACCCCTCTGGCCCACGGTGAATGGGTAACTGGTTCAGGGGAGTCAGAGTCATACAATAGCAGGAGACAGGATGTAAGCTGCGAGCTGCTGCTGGCCATCTTGTCACCACGCAGAGAAACATGGGAAAAAGCAGAGTTGGAATATGGGGAAGAGTCTGCTACATTGTCTGAGCACCTGGATCCAGCCATGCCTGAATAGGGACATTCACTGGCAAGTAAGAGAGTTGGAATTCATGCCGCTCTGTTGGTCTGATCTGAATTATAAACATGAGAAAGAGCTCCAGCATTTAAGGAGGAGCCATTCAAGAGGAGTCAATGGCACTCATGTGCCATTCTCTCTTCTGCAGCTTCCCCCTCCTCCCTTCCCCCAGCTCATCCTTCTCCCTTCCCAGGAGCTTAGCACACCTGCTCAACTTACCAAGATGGCAGAAGACAGGCTTGCAGTAGGCATGAAGGCACTTAATCAGCAAGTCCTCACTGAGTATTGACTGCATACATGTCAAGATATAAAAGAAATTTAAACCAATGCCCTGGCCTGTCAAGGAGTTTACACAGCACACATAATGGAAGAAGGTGTTTATGAAGCAACATGTGACAAAATTAATATGATCCAGAAAGAGTTTCTAAATGCTGAGTGGGTACCAGAGATGGGAATAAATTGTCCCTCCATCTGGCAGGCTCCCCTGCTGCAGCTCCAGGGAGGCGCCTCTGCCACCACTGGGAGAAGGAGGGGCAGCCCTGCCCACACAACGATGCCCACCTCCCCACGGGCAGGTTCCAACCCAGCCCCCAGGCATGTCAGCTCCCTGCCTCCCACCTTCACACCCTCGCAAGGATGATGCCCAAGCTCCTGGCGGGCTCCCTGCCTGCCACACTGCTCTACCCCAAGTGGGTGTTTCTAAGCAGCTGCTCTCTCCCACCCACTTGCAGTACCCAGACTTGGGTAGACCTCTGCTGTATCAACCATAGACCAGGGCAGAATTTAAAAGCCCCGACATCCAAACACCCCTGTTCCAGTTTGCCAGCCCCAGGCCAGCTTCTTTCATACTCAGCCACACCCAGGCCGGTGTCCTGCTCAGAGTATCCGTGTGTATCTTCGGCCCTTCTCTTAGCAGATTGTTCTAAGAGGTATGCGTTAAAGCTTACTGTCAACTAGAGGGAAAAAAAGATCAAGGCTGGGACTGCCCTGCCTGGCTGCACAGGTTGTGCAACATGTAAATGGCTCCCTCTAGAGGTGGGAGAGTTCTAAAGGCACCGACAAAGGCAGGTTTGGGGGGAGTAAATCTACCTCATTTGATATGTTCTTCCCGGATTTGCCTGATCTCTCACAAATAATAGTGCTCGACACTCTGGATCATGCAAGGTCACCGTAAAGGCCAAAGCTTCATGGGTTGTTCCATTTATTGTCCTCATTGCAGGGGTTTGCGAAACTCAGGAGGAGGAAAATACAGGGAAGGGAGCCCCGTGCTTCACATGTTCGTTTGTGAGCTTTCCCAGGGGCGGCTTAAGCTGCCTGGCCCACAACAGGAAACCAGATACAACAGTGGAGCGAGAGCAAAGCCTTTGCTGTAATAATTGTAATGAACTTGCTTCTTGGGCCTTTAAGGGAAGCCCACCCCACAGTAAATTGCTGGAAGGCCAATCCTTTCACTACCAATTTAACGCTAAGAGCTGACGACTTTCATCAAATCTGACAGCTTTTGGTAAACGACGGCTCTGTTGATTAGGCCGCTGTCCACCCACATATTACAAGGCTGAGGAAGCCATAAATCTTAATCCAAGGATAGCAGCAGGAAGATCTAAGGCCAAGACATGGTGGGGCGGGGGGCAGGGAGGACAGTACCAACCAGAGCCCATTTATCACCACAAGACATTCCACAGCGCAGGTGGCAGCTCAGAAGCCCAAAAAAGCAACACCATTCACCTCTCTGGATTCCCCCAGAATTGGAGAGTTTCAAGAAGAGTTTCACAGGTGGAGCTGGTCAGCCAGTGTTTAGCTGACTCTGACTTTGTAACCCAGGGATCCTCAGGCCGGTGAGCCTGAGGCAGCCCCACCCATCAAGGGTAGCTCTACCCAAAGGGCTTCCTAGTTGCTGGGCAAGACCCCAAGAAGGAAAATCTACTGTACTGGAAGAGCCAAAGGGACTGGGCTTGGCCAGTGGGAAGGAGCTGTGTGACTCAAGAGAGTTTAGGGGAGACACTGAGAAAAAATGGCAAGAGCACAGGTTGGAGAGTGCAGGGATGCAACGGCGGGGCAGAGGGGAGGCGGGGCAGCGGAGAGTGGACGGACCGCAGGGCTCCCTGTGTACTGTGACCGCTGTGCCCCTGCCAACCTGGCCAGCATAAAATCACTAGTTGACTGGCCCCGCCTGTCCCTCCTGCTGGGCACAGGAGTAACCAAAGGACGGGGGGCAGGGCTGTGGCCCCTCTCCTGATGGGGTAGCTTCAGAGAACTGGCCAGTGGAGACTTTGCCACCTTGACAACTCTGCCTAGCCCTGGCTGCCTCCAAGGATAGTGGAGCCCATTCAAAAGGGTAGAGAGGCTGCCTTCATCTCTGTCCTACACACACCATAATCCATCCCCAAGTACTTTCAATCATGGAGAAACGTGCTTCTTAACTCTACTACTCGTAGCCAAGGGAAACCGCAATCCAGTCTCTCTTCCTCAGGACGGTAACAGTGCAGCCGGCACATGGGGTCCGTTTACCATCTTGTGTGCAGCCTCCTCAACGGAGGCGAGGGGGCCCGCCCCCGCTCAGCGAACAGCTCCAGGGCAGGCAGGCTTGGGATCATCATACCTGGCCCCCACCTCCAGCCCCCGCCGGCCCAGGCAGTAGTGGCATCCTGTCCAGGCCGAGCCAGAGTCCAGGCCGTGACCCGAGTAACAGAGATGGGCTAAGAGAATCAGATGGTCTCTCCCTTGGAAAATGACAACAGACAAGTACTGAGGGAATGAAAAACTGACACAGAGAAGGCCTGATGGGTCAGGAAAGCTGAAGTGATAGCGAAAGCTGGGGGCAGGGCACAGGGGTGCAAGGTGGAGGAGACTGGGGAAGGCTGGTAGAGACAAAAAGGCTGAGTTGGGTTCACAGAAAGCCCTGTTTCAAATCTTCCCGCCTGGTCCTCCGCAGCCACCTGGCCCTATCGGCAGCCCTTCTACACCTAGCAGCTGCAGATTTTTCTCAAACATGAGCCCAAACATGTCACTCTCCTATCGAAAACCCTCCAGGGAACTCCTCACATTTAAAATAAAATCGCAACTCCTTCCAGGGATCTCCCAGGCACAGTGTGATCCAGTCCCTCAACCCGTGACCCCCAAACCCTTGCACCCGCCCTCTCCACCTCTGTGCACATGCCAGCCCGGCCTCCTTCCAGCCCGACTCTACTTCCTATCGCCCTCACTGCTCCCTTCACTGGGAGGCTCTCCCTGCAGGCCTCCCTGGAGGGGCTCCAGCTCATCTTCAGGGGTCAGCCCAGATGCGGCCCCCGGGGAAGGCTTTGGCCCGCCCCCTCTAGAGCCACTCTTTCCGCAGACACTGTCCATCTCATTCTACTCTTTCCTGTTCTCCATGGCATTTGTTTCTTTGCTTGCTTTTGGTGCTTGGCCTGCCCACCCGTGCCCTGTAAATGTAAGGTCCCAGAGAGCAGGCCTGGCCCACTGCACTCACTGCGCTGACCACAGCACGCGCGTGCCCCACTCCGGTTGATGCTCCGTGCACCATCACAGGATGAACGGATGACTGAGTGGTGAAGAGTAAAGAGCCCTGCTGTCTCCAGGCAGACCGCCCTCGGCATCTGCTCCTGCACCATTACAACAGCTGTGTGTTTACTGACGGCTCCCTCCGCACTGCCGGGCCCTGCATGAAACCCTCGTCAAACATCGGCTTGTTCAATCCTCATTACCTACCCTATGAGACAGACACAATTATCACTTGAAAAAATGAGCACCGAGAGGCTTAGCAGCTCATCTAGGACTATACAACCAGGCAACGGTGCAGCTGAGGCTTAAACTCCGGCGTCTTGCCCGGGTCTGTGTTCTTGACCACTTCTCTGGACTTGTCTGTCACCTGCTGCCACATGGTCCTACCTGAAGCACGAGCAGATGGCCCCCACTGATGGACCACCCATGATACCCTGTGAACACATCCCTCCCAGAAGCTCTGGAAGGTATTATTGATGATGAGCCCAAAGCTCAGAGAGGTCACATTGCAGCTCCAGGGCACACAGCTAGTAAAGAGTTTGTCTGACACCAAAGCCCTTTGCCTTCTATTCCCAGCGGGACAATGCAGGTTGAAATGTCCCAAAGAGCCAGGTGGGAAATGGAAATGGAAAGGTGTACGAAAAATAGTAGCAGAGCAGTAACAAACTGCAAGTGCTACTAGGCCTCAGCTCTGGGACACACAGGAGTGGTGGGGACTGCAGCAAACAGGTGGGCTTGTGCCCTAACCAGGAAGACTGCTCTGGGCTCCCTCTAGTGGCTGCCTGATGGGAGGGCAGGCCAGCCTGGGGGTCAGATCTTTCCATTTTTCTAGAGAAGCAGAAACAGAACTTCTTAAAAAGTACATAAAATCTTTTGAATAAATGTTAGCAAGTGACTAGGTCTTTTTAAACTGTGTGAGTTTGAAAACCATTATCTGGGGGCAAGTTGGGGCCACAGGCTGGTTCACTCTGGATCCACCAGGCTGGTGCTCCTGTGTGCAGGTGAACAGCTGTCACGGCTTCCTCCCAGGTTAGCAGTTCCACGCCCGCACAACTGGGCCTTCCAGGCCAGGAAGAGCGCCTTTTTCGAATGTTTGTTTTTAATCCCAGAGCCTTGCCCAGAGCCTGGCCCATGGCAACGTTTGCTCAATTAATGGATGATTTCTTTCATGACGAGGCATCTAGTCCACTCACCACCACTGAAGGCTCCCCAGTTCCTCTAGATCTCTGAGGGGTGGGCCCAGAGGACTGTGTGAGGGTGGGGCAGTTGATCTGGTGGGAAATGGTGGGGGTGGGACGACCCCCAGTAGCCATTCCACTGTCCTCCTAAGATGCCTTCTTGTTCAGTAGAGGCCGGCAAGCTGGACGCCACACTTCCCCAGACTCCCTTTCAGCTGGGGCTCTGGATACGACTCAGGCGAGCCCACCAGACAGCCTAACACAAGGCAGGGAAAGCAGAGTGAGTTGGAGGCTGTTTCTGTGCTCAGCAGAGGTGGAGGGAATGGGTTTTCCAGCAATGTTCCACCTTGGCTAGACAGGGTCTTTCTTCACAGAGCTACCCTAGCAAGCAGTGTCACTCTGAGGCCAACCATGTGGCAGTAGCTTCTTCGTTCCTGATGCTGACCCCCCACCTGCCCTGTGTCCTGGGCAGCAGCTTTTCTGGCAGGTCCCTGAGAAGACACAGGAGCCATCCCCGGAGGTCCGGCTCAGGGCCCATCCCTGCCAGCCCGAGGACTTGGTAAGCACCAGATTCCCTGCATCACATTCATTCCAGATGAAAATGGCCTGAGTGCCGTCAATTGTTAGGCACTGGCTGGCTGCTGACTGGTATGGTAAGGAAGGACAATCACAGCATTCATGGTATCAGGAAGCCAGGAAATTTGCCATGATTAGGCCCTGTGATGTGTGGGACCACAGGGAGAGACTGGGGATGGATGCTAATCAATCTTGGGCCAAGTCTTAAATTGCACAGATTCTGGGGCAGCCATTAAGTCGCAGTCTAAGAAGTAAGTATGGCTCCAGATAACAGGAGGCACTCAGAACAGCTCGAAGGATGGTCTGAAGGGAGAAGTGGAGAATGGCCTCATTAATGAGAAATTAACATTCACTGCTGGGGACAAGGGAGGCTTCCAGGCTCTGAGCCCAGCAGGCCTTGCACACTGGCACTGGAGCTAGCTGGCAGGGGTACCCTTCCCCATTCAATCAGACACCCACAAATGTCTCTGTGGAGAAGTGCAGGGCCATTGGATTTGGAGTCACAGGTCCAGGGTTGAAACCTCAGCCTACCCTTCTCCCATGGTAGCTGTGTGACTCTGAGCAAGTCACCTTACCTCTCTGGGCCACAATTTCTTCAGCAGCACAATGAAGACATTTACAGACCTACAGCATTATTACAAAGTTGGTCCGATAAAGTATCCGTAAGTATTTACTCGTAGACCCATACATACGGTGCAGTGCAAAATGTTATAAGCAGCACTTCCCCGTCTTAGTGAGCACAGGATTAAAAAGCATGTATACCACCGCTTAAGCCTCGCCTCAGACCAAATGAGTCAGAATCTCGGGAGGTGGAGCCTGAGCATCAGTATTTTAAAAACCTTCCAGACAATTTGGACGTGCAACAATTTGGGGGGATTGTGACGTACAGGTCCCTGGTGAGGTGTGAGTAACTGCCAGGTAAGGTATATGACTATATGCGCAGGAACACCAAGCTCAGGGTCAAAGATCTGGGTTTGAGTCTTGCTTCTGCCACTTCTTGGCAGTTGACCTTGGAAAGCTCACTTAACTTTTCTGAGCATTTGTCTCCTCAGCTCCTTTGAAAGAGGAAGGACACTGGAAGTTACCCTGTAGGTCTGCTGGGAGGGCAAAGGGAAGGGGGCACACAGGAGCTGAACCCATGCCTGGCACCCAGTAGGGGCTCCAAAATGCAAGATGCTGGCTGCACCACCCTCAGCAGCAACCAAAGTTGCATCTCAGGTCTGTGGGGCAGGTGCTGTCTTATTCACCGACCGCACCCCTGGCATCTAAGACCGTGCCTGGCACATAGTAGGTACTCAATAAAAAACAGCTACATGAATGCATCATCATGAAAGGGCTGTTTGACCTGTGACACTCCAGAAGAGAAGATCACGTGGAGAGAGGCTGGAGGACCCCACAGGCTCCTCCGTTCTCCAGAGGCCAGAGCCACGTGCAGAGTGGACGCCACTGCGGTGCCCCACCACACCCACCACTGCCCACGGAGATCCCAGGCGCCCTGGCTACGTTTCTGTCCCCACAATAACCCCACTCCTCATCCCAGAGTGTGAGACGGGGCCACGGTCTTGACTCTGCCCACGTTTCCAGACCTGGTGCCATCCACGGCGCTGGACTTTGCTGGGGGCTGTACGTGAATTGCGTCTTAAAGCTTCTTCCGCTTCTCGAAACAGGGTTCTTCGTCCGCCATCTGCACCAGAGATGAGGGAGGAGACTTGGTGAGGCACTGATGACAAGCTCACACTGATGGCAGTTTCGTAACTTACATTTAAATACACATCAGTATGTCCACAATTCCATGTGGGAAGTTACTCACTGTGGCACCATTTGTAGCAACAAAGCATTAGAAAATGAGCTACGTGCCCAGCAAAACTGGAATGATAGTGGTATCTCTGATAATATACAGCCACATGGAGCAGGTCAACATACAAAAGGAACAATTTCCAAGGAACAGGACAATGTGCACCACAGGCCAGCGTTTGTGCAACAGAAGAAAGAGGGGACAGATTCATGTTGAATGAGCAACTCGCCTGCTGGTGGCCCAAGCACAGAGACTCCTGTTGTTTGCCCCTCCCTGAAATCTGGACTCGGACGGGCCTGCCTCTCCTGACTGGCAGCAGGTCCAGGGTTCCGCCAGTAGGAAAGCTAGGAGTGCCATCCCCTTTTCCTCTTTGCCCTGGGGGCTAGGAAGCTCCTGCCAAACTGCCAGCTGAACCACAGTGACTCTCCTGGGGAAGGTGTTGGACCGTTACTTTCTCCCTCTCTCACCCTGTTGTTTTGACTTTCAGTGCCTATTAATGGCTTGGGATTTTACCATATCTGTGGTAAGAACACAAATTAAGATTATTGTGTGCTAGAAACTTTACATTTCTTATGCCATTTAATCTTCCTGACAAGCCTGCAAGGTGGGCATGATTCCCATTTGACAGAAGAGGAAACTGAGGGTCAGAGACGACCCATTTGCCAGGGGTCTCAGAGCCAGAAAGTGGCAAAACAGGGTTCAAACACAGCTTTGCCTCATTCCAACTCATCTTCCGGTAACTCATAGCACACTGGCCTTTCGGGCAAAGCCGCTCACTCTGAACGGCACTCTGGCACCCTAAGGACAGGCACCTGCATTAGTTCCATTTTAAAAAGGGTGGAACAAAGGCACAGAGAGACAGAATGGCTTCCCCAAAGTAGCACAGCCAGTTGGGACCTGCCTCCATGTGCTCGGCCACTTCATTCATTCAACCACCAAATCATTTTTGGTAACTACGTTGGGCCTGCCACTGGGTTGGGTGCTTTCTATTCTACTTCACAGACTTTCTGTGCTCTTCTTATAGGACACATAAAAACCATTTAAAGTATGCAGAATACGGAGTAACTAAATTCAAAAATGAACAGTGGAATCACAACAGTGATTAGGTACTGAAAACAAGACATATCAAGCGAAAATCAGGCATAATCAAAATTATCCTAGACATTTCCGCAAATTAAGGCACTCGAGACCCAGGAAATGTAAAAGCCAGGAAATTACCGCTCTGACCTTTGCCCTGGGGCTGTAGAGGCCAAGGCTAGTCTTAAAAGACATAAGAAAGGATTTCTCTCACTCACATGCTCTCTCTTTCCAGCCAAGCGGGTACCGTTAACTTGTAGAGGTTACCTAACTGTTTGCTGATGAGTTTACGTGCACAGCATGCGGCTCTGCAGCTCCTAATCGGTTAACCGAACTGCCGCTTAGCCAGGAAGGACCTGTGCTCACCCTGTGTCCCCTCGGCCTGCGAGGCGCTTCTGGAGAAGTCGGAGTGGACAGCTTTCCGCGGCAAAGTCTTCGCTTCGGAATTGGCCCCGTTGACATAGACAGAGAAGCCCTGCTCCAAGTGCTCCAGTCTCAACTGCACGGGGTCCTTGGTTTGCAGATGCTTCAATATTCTGGAAGAGAAGCGACCACTCGATCTTCATCATGTGAGCTGGGCCACCGCCCACCCCTGCATGGGGACAGACCTGCTGCTCTGGGTGGTGGGCCCTGCTGTTCGTCCACAGCCCCTAAGAAGCCCATCACACACAGAGGGCAGCAGCGAGGGGGAGGCTGTTTCTGATTTTATTCTGAGGCTTAGTCGCACATTAGCAAAACACAAAGGCGCACACGCCGGCCCCGCAACAGCCGAGACAGAAAGCAGGCCCGTGCCGGAGAGCCAGGCACGGTCCCGATGCTGTGAGACTCCACTTGCTGTGGGTGGTGGCACTTGGTTCGGTGTGGAAGCAAAATGGTTTGAGGGCTGAGCCTTTGTGACAGAGATTTCACATAGCACACCAGCAAATCAGGCACCCTCCAGTAGGCCAGCAGACTGAGTTTTTGCTTCAGTAAATAAAGGTGCTCTCACTCACCCTGTTAGCTCAACTGTCATCATTTCCTATTCAGATGCAGTTAAAAATATATCAGCGCAGGTTCTGTTAAGATTAATGATGTGATTATCACGCCCTTATGCTAAAGGGTCTGGGCCTGAGCACGGCCGGGTGTCCAGCTCTGCTTCCCCGAAAGCCCCGCCTCACGCTCGGGCTTGGGCCCTTCCCGACTCGTGCACTGCCACAGATGGCATGTAGTGTCCTCCTCAGCCCCCCAGAGCTGCTCCCATGTGACACCAAGCCCGCTGGCACCATCACAGACCCCTGTGTGCACCCCCATAACTAGGCTTACTTACACACAGGATGAAACACAGACAACCAACGTGGCAACAGACGTGCGTCCTCCCTCCTCAGAGATTAATTCCTGCCATGCTGGCAAAATGCACATTTTAGAAAATGATAGAAATCACATAGAGCAGGGGTGTCAGACTCATTTTCACCGGGTGCCACATCAGCCTCGAGTTGCCTTCAAAGGGCCGAATGTAGTTTTAGGACTGTATAAATGTAACTCCTCCTTATCAGTTAAGTGGGGCCGGCGCTGCCGCCAGGCAGAAACAAGCTGCCGGGCCGGATTCGGCCCGCAGGCCCGTGTTTGCCACCTGTGACATAGAGTGTGAACCACATGCCAATCTCTGTCCTAAACGCTTTCTATCAACACCCAAGTCACACTATTCTTGGTAGTTACATTCTATAAAGTTGCTGCAAACACTGAACTAGTGAACAGTGAACTATAGCTCCTAGGGGAAAATACAGGATTTGGTTCCTGCGAGCCTCTGGTCACAACGTTCTCCCCAGCCGACCGAAACATAATCTTGCTTCACGTGTGTTTCTGTAGAAAGCCCCCTTGTTCCGTACCGAGTGGATTCATTTACACTGAACTCACGGCGAGCAGCACTCTCCCTCACTCCTGAAGGAAGCTCACCTAAACCGTGCGTTCTCCCTGTGAGAAACACCGCAGCCTTCTCATGCTCAGCAACACTGGAGAGCACTTCAGCGCTATGCCTGTGGCCTGTTTAAACCGCAGGATCACCAACGAAAAGCACAAGAATGTGGAAAACATGGCTCTAAGTACAGCACAAAGAGGGCCCTGGTCACAGTGCGGGAGCTGACACAAGAAGGCGGTGTCGCCTTTTGCACCTCAGCTGAGAACGTGCAGGCAGTGGACAGCTTGGTCACTCTGTAAATGCCTCTGAATGACTGTGAGAGCACGGCAGGTATCCATTTTGGAATTACAAATGCATTTTGGTGAGCGGATGAATTCACAAATATGAAATAATGTGAGTAATGAGGATTGCCTAATCACCACAACCATCTATGGGGTAACTGCATTTATTATCCCCATTTAATAGATAAGCAGACTGAGGCAGAGAGAGGTTAAGGAACTGGCCCGAAGTCACACAGCTGGCATGGTGGCAGGGCTATGATACAAACTTAAGCAATTTGGCTGCAGAGTCTTCACCACAATGAAGACAACTTCTAAAGCTACTGAGATGATGTTGAAACTAGCAAACTTAGACATTGCTGGTAACTCACAGAAACTTCTCAGAAGTGAAATAAAAATACAGAAAATGCCACATGCTTGGTCTTTGGCCTCAGCACATTCCAGCAAATTGTTCCTGATTAGTCATAAAGAAACCCTGAAAGCAACCCACACGTCCAACGGCAGGAAAGGAGAAGCTGGGCTCTCACGCAGCCGCTGCAACGGTAAAGAATCTGCCGAAACATGGGGTGTTGCTTAGGATCTGTTCAGTGGGGGGAGGAGAGATGAAAATGCCAGAATAAAAAGGACACACATGTGGGAAGTGCAAAGCTGGAGAAAAGGTGTTTGTGGACTCTGAATGGAAGGTGATAAACGTAAAAATTCAATCAGTTGTTAAGGTAGGGTGGTGGCATTATGGGTGATTCCTTTGTTTGTTTTTAAGCAGTTGTTACATCCATCTTTTCAAAGACATTGGCAGGAACATTTACTACAGACCCCTTATCTCTTGCCAACTTCGGAAGCCTAGGGGATGCCTGACTGTGGGGCAACAGCACAGAAACAGAAGGAAAACACAAGTAACTAGGAGACCATTTCCAAACAGCAACAGCCCTCTGGCTGGAGCGGACAGCCACAGGGCTCCCTCCAGGGCGCCAGCAATCTCAGGAGGGAGGGGAGAGAGGGCCTCCCGCAGGGAGCCCAGGCCCCGAAGGACCCAGCACGGGAGGAGGGCTCAGAATCTGACCGCCTGGCAGAGAGTGCCTGCCTCGGCTTTCCCCCGGAGACAGCCCTGTCTCCTGACGCTACCTTAATGGTCATGGCGGCATCCAAGTCTCCAGAATCTGGGGCTGGCACCCCACGTGGGCCTCCTGTTAAGCAGGATAATTTGTGAAAATGTGGATTTATGAAGCTGATAAATGAGGAGATAATTATTCAAACTGTGAAAGGAATCGCTAAAGGAACTCTCTGCCGCAGCTGAGTACATCAGTAACATTCAGGTGGCATCAAAGAAAAGTGGTTTTTTAAAAAAATTGATAGCCTGCTTTGCATAAAAAGCGGCCCTGGGTGAAGGGGATTCAGAAACACTAGACTGAGGCCCTGCCCTATCGCAGATGAAGATGGAGCAGCTGCCCCTCTGCCAGTCCACACTGTTCTGTCACGGGGCTGGTCTGTTTGTGGCGCGGGCCTCTCTTCACAGCGCCGTGGAGCACCTGTGAGCCCCTCCTGTCTCCCTTCCCACCCTCAGAACCTGAGCCCCTGGGCACCGAGGTCCACGCTGAGTATGAGGAGCAGTGAGGAACGCTCTTGAGACCTATTTCTGGAACAAGTGGCCCCTAGTAACTCCAGGTCTAGTGAGGAGAGAAGGTTCAGGAGCACGTCCTGATAGAGCCACCACGTATGTAATGCACGGAGCGGTCGTCATTTCTATTTTAGCCCACATTGACCTCATTTGTACAGAGAGCTTTTCTGGACAGAAGAGGAAGTAGAGACACCAGGAATTAGCACCCAGAGTGTCACGAGGTAGTGATGGAGAACATGACACGCTTGTGGCTGGGTGGTCAGAGCACAAGCAGGGCCCAGGTGTGAGGGGCTTGGCCGAGCTCGGAGAGTGGGCAGTGCTTTGCTCATGAGCCTGACTGTGACTGTGTTCAGACTGAGCATTCCCGGTCTCTAAGCACGGAGGTCGCTGTGTGGCTCTGGACCAGCCACATGGCTCCTCCGGACCTCAGTTTCCCAAAGGGTCAACTGAGGGTTCTCTAAGGGTCGGGCATTCAGGGGCTATCTAGATGTCAGCTCAGGGAGAAGGCATGTTTGACATTAAATGATGAAAATGATGATGAAGAAATCAAGCTTGGGTGGTGGACTTATCAGGGACCCTCAAGCACCTTGTCTCGCTGAACGCCTCCTGGCCCCACGACTCAAGTCCCACCACTGGCCTGTCTTGTAGGTGAGCATGCCCGAGGCCCGGGAGCCAAGGAAGCGGCCAGCATTTAACTTCCGGTCGGCAAGGCTCCAGATCTATCTCCCAGCTGCCATTCTGGTCTTTCCTGTCCCCTTACCAGGTGTCACCACAGGCGCCCTGAGCAAGGAGGGTTTGGGGAAGGAGCAGTGACTCCCAGCTGGGGGTGTCTGGAGGTGGTGGCACTGGAGTCCAGCCTTGAAGCATGGGGGAGCAGAGAGCAATGGTGCCAACGCCCGGCCACTCCTTCCAGAACCTGGGCGGCCCAGGGGCTCTGGCGTTGATTCTCTAGGGTGTCACCACCCCAGTCCGTGTGGGTGGAGGTGGCTAGTGTGGAGGACGAACCTGCCTACTGGGAGGCTCTGCCATTTCCCCAGCGTGCATGGCCTGGGGCGAGTCCCCAGGTTTCCTCTTCTGTAAAATGAGGCCAGAATGCCTACACGTGTCTGGGTTGTCACGGGGGTGGAATGGAGACCAGGCTGAAGCTCCCGCTCAGAGCCCAGCCCGTGGAGGCTCCCACTGGATGCTGGTTCTTCCCTTCCTTCTTTTTGCCTGAATTTCCTCTTGAGGCAGTAGGTTCGCCTCTCATATGAGTATGTTTTCCTATAAGTTTCCCTCAAAGACCTTTTCCAAAAAGCAAATTATACAACTGCTGGATTCCTGCATCTGGCCCACCCTCCACAGTTGAGAGGTGAGTGCTGCAGGCCCTGGGCCGTTGGCTCTTCAGTCCCTCCTCATAGCTCAGCGCTGTGATCGCTCGGCTTGCTCTCTCCCCCATCGGGCGTGATGACATCTTTCAGACCCACCAGGCACCCTCTGGGAGAGCCTGTGCAGAGGAAACTGGGACGCCACATCTCCCAGCTTCCCCAGGAGCACAGGGTCACTTTCTGCTCCTTCTGGCACACTTACAGGTGGCCTGGTGCTCACTTGCCAAAGCCTGGGGAGTTCCTCCAGGGCAAGGGCTGCGTGGTGGACACCTGTTCTTTCTGCCTGCCTGGCACCTGCCCGCCCCCCATCTTCCAATCACAGCCCTATAGATCCCCTACTTTCCCCACGTAGTTCCCTACTTAACCCAGTCCTTCCTCTGTGTGGTTTGGGTGAGACTCATTCCACCCCCAGCTGGATGGGTGGCCAAGGAGTGGCTCTTCAGACCATGTCACCTGACCGGACAAAGAGGGTGATTAGCTCAGGAATGAAATGGGGCCCCAGCCTGACCAAAGGGAGCCCTTATCAGCACTTTTGCTGGAGCCATTAGGAAAGGAGTACTCCTTTCCCCTCCAGGTAGGGCATAAATGTGGGGTTTCTGGGAGCTGCCTTGGCCCCCGTGAGGGAAGCGCCTGCCTGAGATGACTCCCATATGGGAAAACAGAGCTAAGAGATGGAGAGTGCCTGATTTCGGTGACGTAATCTGAGTGCCTGGATCCAACTATGCCTAAAGCCAAACAACATCCAGCATTTTTTTATTCCATGAGCAAGTTTCCTTGCTGCTTAGAATCCATTCCCCCTGGGCTTCTGTCCCTTCCAGTAAGGAGCACTGATACAGTCTGCATCTCCCTCATCACAGTGCTCCTCACACCAGTGGTGATGCTGGGCACTGAGAAGGAATTCAGTGAACTCCTACTGAATGAATAAAAGAGTAATGTCACCCAGCATCTTGTGGGCAGCTGCGTTCTGGGCAGGCGTCTCCCGAGAACTCACCCCAGTGCCTGCACACCCCTTCTCACGTCCCAGGGCAACCCAGACAGCAGCCTGTTCTCATCTCCCTCTGGGCACAGTGTAAAGCTCAGAGGCTGCGTTCCTACCTGGCCCTCTAACTCAATTTCCAAGTAAACTGCAGTTTATTCCTGCACATTCCCTCCACACTGAACTGGCTACCCTGGCAGGTTTCTCTCCTCTTGATTATCTATGACAGCGTCCAACGAAACAGAGTTAAGAGAGTACAGCCCAGCTCCACCACTTCCTGGCTGCATGACCTTGGGCAAACCCCCCACTGCTCTGGGCCTCCGCTTCCTCGTCTGTCGGGTGTGTGAAGCAACAGCAGCTGCCCATCGGGCAGGCACTGTGCGGGTGAAACGAAATGACAACGGGAGCGGGGCGCCTGGCAGGTGGCTGGCGCTGCAGGAAAGGTGCACCCCGCCTTCCACATATGTGTCCGCCTGGAGGTGTTTCTCTTCAGCTCCACCTTCTGATTTCCCGTCACCAAGCCAGCCCCCCCTTGGTGACAGCACCTCCCCCAAATCTTATGGCAACTCAGGTTTGATATATTTTTAATTGCCTTTGTGCCACAACCCTGTCACATATTCTCCTACACCCTGTGTCGGCTGGTATCTCTTTGATCCTGCACTTACTGATCCTCCGACTGCTACGAAGCAAATTGTTCCTGTGACACTCTCCTCCCGGAGAAGTCACATTTATTTGATTAAACGATCACCCAGGTGTTGGGGGCACCATCCAGCCTGCCAGAAACTAAATAAAAATCAATGTACCACATGGTATTAACGGTAATTAAAAACCCACATTGGGCCAGTCAGCACAGCCTTCCACTATTCTGGTTGGAGGTCACCCCTGGGTTGGAGGGAGACGGGCAGAGAGCAGCTGGGCACCGAGGACAGTGCCTTCCAGCAAAGGAGGCATTTCTGGCTGGTCCTGGAGAGCTGTCTATTCCGAAGTTCTCCACAGGGGGAGATATGGCCTCTCACTGGGGAGTGTCTGGAAATGTGAACGGGTGCCGTTGTCATAGATACTGGGGGTCTTAGTGAAATGGAGCAAAGGGGCCAGTGGACAGGACCACTAAGCCCCTACAACACATGGGACTATCTTGCACATAAAAACTTGCCCCATGCAGCCTGCCACCAGGGCCCCAGGTGACAAGAAATGGGAATTCAGCTAGTTAGAGAAGAGCTGAATCCACATTCAGGGTGACAACCCTGGGCCATCTGGCCTGCAAGACCGCTAGCTCATTCCCATGACACAACAGCCCAAAGGGACACCCAATCCTTCCCTCCGGGCAGGTCTGCTTTAAGGGCCTGCAGCATTCTTCCATTTGTTTTGTGCTTTCCTTTGAATTCATTATTAACACTTTAAAACACAGGAGGTTTCACAACACAAACCCAGATTTCTAGCTTCACTGGCAACCCTGGAGGACAAGAACCCCTGAGCCTGTGTTCCCACAAGCAACTGGCCTGAGCCAAAGACTAGAATGCAAAAATTCCAGGCGCCCACTCTTCCCACTGAGCCAGCCTCCCAGACTGCCTCGCCCCTCCTAGCATGTGAGTTTGCAGAGCCGGCTTACTGCCGGCTTACTGCCTGCAAGGCTCCAGGCCTGAAGGCAACCACATGAACTAAACTGAACTTCTGCCACCTTGCAGATTTTCACAGCACTGAGGACACTGATGCCTCTCTCAAACCAGACCCCCTGTTTTGACTGTGGTCACTAAACACTGCCTCCATCCACTGCCAGCTCTTCCAAAAACCTACACTCTGGAGTCAAAATCCATACCAACTTAACTTTAAATGACATGTGGACCAACTTCAAACACAAATGTAAAAGGACTCCACCTTTACAAAACAAGGCATGATTACAGCTCAGATTTCAAAGGACGAGCACAGCCTGTATGTAAGATCACAGACTGGGCTATTCGAGTGATTAAGGCACAGGCCCTGCCAAATTCTAGCTTTTCATGACAAACCCGCCTTCTCCCAGAACAGAAACAGGGAGGCAAGAGGCAGGCAGCACTTACACGTGGAACAGTTAGCTACAGCTCAGTCAAAAGATGCAATTAAATCAGTGAATGGAGAAACAGGAGCTGGCATTGCAGACGATACTCCCACACTCGGAGTGGAGGTGACTGCATCCCATCCCTCCGTGAACCCGAGCCTGCATGCTGTTAATAAATCTAAATAGGGTTTTTATTTGGCTGATATTAAGGGGTGCTGGCGAGTGGCTTCATCTTACCGGTTCCTCTGCTGAAGCAGTATTAAATACTCATCATGTTTCTCATCAAAGTCTGTCACCATGTCCTTAGTGTAACCCTGAAACGAAGAAACAGAGCAGTGTGATACCGGAACGCAGGGAGGCACTTGCTGAGGCCGAGACAGCACACGCCGCACGGGAGGCGGAGAGGCAGAAGCTGACCTTGACGTATAGGCTAGGCTCCCTAGGCGCGTCGCTCTGGAGCCCAGAACCCCAGAGACTGTCTGATGCCCCAGTGGGTCTTGAACACACACAACTAATGATCCACGAAAAGAAGGGCAGGTCCCCAGCATGACTGTTCAGCCCTCCCATGCCCTAGAAAATCAAGGGCTTGAACAAGATCTGGACTTCACTCTTTTCTCCCACTTGTTATTAACTTTCCTCAAGTGTTATAACCAGATGAGATGCAAATCAGTTGTTTAAGAGGGGATCTCACCTTTCTCATGCCACTGCAAGAGAAATGCATGCTTACGATTAACAACTCAGTCATTACAAAAACACATGACTCAGAGAGTGAAGGCCCCTTTAGAGCTGACATTTAGGGTTTTGCATCTGCCCTTTTGGCAACAGAGCTCTGGAGTTCCTTCAGGGAACCGTTGTGCCCTTTCCTTCAGTTCACTGGTTTCCTTAGATGCCCCTGAAAGTGCCTTTGTTCTCCTCTTGGGTCACATGACCTTGGCCTTGGTCTAACCAATCAACATAGTGCTTCCCCAGCTACAGTAATTCACTGATCTAGGGCTGAACCATGACCCCAGCTGGGCCCCTGAAAGCCAGCCCTGGGCTTTGCTGATACCCTCAGGGAAAAGCTGCTCTCCTTCCACTGCGGTGCTAAGCTGACAAGATGCAGGTCTGGAACTGCCTGAGAATGAAGTCAGTAAAGAAGACAGTAGATCTGAGAGATGGAGAGAGAGTCCTAATGACATCATGTGAGCCCCTGGATCCACCCATGCCTGAAAAAGTCTCTAGGAAATTTAGTTATGACTTCACAAGTTTCAGCTGAGCCCTGGCTGGTGTGGCTCAGTGGAATGAGTGCCGGCCTGTGAACCGTAATGATCACTGGTTCAGTTCCCGGTCAGGGCACACACCTAAATCGCAGGCCAGGACGCCAGTTGGGGGTATGCGAGAGGCAACTAGTCGATGCATCTCTCACACATGGATGTTTCTCTCCCTCTCTTTCTCCCTCCCTTCCCATCTCTCTAAAAATAAATAAAATCTTTAAAAAAATAAAGTGACATGTATGTACTAGCAAAATCCCCATTATAATTTGACATATATCCCTCAATGTTTCACTTTGTTTATAATATACATATTTATAAATACACACAAACACATATTCTTTTAAGCAAAAACAGGATCACACTATAAACAATGCTTTGCAACTTTCTATGCTCTTTAAATAAATTTTTGCCGAGAAATGGATTAAAGAGACAATATCAATTTGGTTCTAGTCACAAATCATAGGGATTAAGTTTTAAATGGCAAGTAAGACATTTGTAATAAAAATGCAGTTTGTGTGAAAAATCCAAACCATTAACATGGGGAGAAGATGGAGGGAAAAGAATCTCCATTGTTCTGTTCTTAATTTGTCAAAATCTGGCTTTAAGCCCATTGCTCTACCAGAACCCTGCCCAGGGGGCCCCAACCTCCTCACCCAAATATAATGGCTCTTCCCTTCCCCTTCCCACCCAGGGCTCCGGGCCGCGGGGAAGGCTGACCACCCATTCCCACCCCAGTACCCCCTTCTCCAGCTTCGGCATGAGCCTCCTTTCCTGCCAGCTTTCTGCCCGGGCCTCTCTGGCTACCCTTCCTCCTTTGGCCTCAGACATGGATGGACATTGTCTCTGTCTATCCCACCTTTCTGGGTCTCTCCCCCTCAGTCTTTACTTCCCTTCCAATCACAAAAAAAAAAAAAAAGATGGGCCCCCTGGCTGGGGAACCCAGAGGATCACTCCTAATCCAAGGCCGAGGCCTAAGGAGAGCTGGATGCAGGACACTGGGTCTGGGGAGGAGGCTCCGTTCCTTTCAGAATAACAAGACGTGCGTCATGTGGACGCTTTAGGCAGCATTCCCCATACGCGTGATTCTCCTCTGATCTGCACAGCAGCCCTTGCAGTGGTTATTATCACCCCACTTAAGATACAAGGAAGCCCATCCAGTGCATCTTAAAGGGACTTGGGTCCTCCTCCAAGGTAATTTACATAACCATTTTGAAATATTGAAATGACCGCTGGCATATACGGTATGGAATGAAACATTCTATGACATTTTTAGATGAAATATGAGACTTCAAAGAGATCTCAGCTGTGGTAGGCTGCCCTGGGCCGTCGCTCATACTCTCCAGGAATGCATTTATACACCTTTGCTAGGAGGACAACATCATCAGAAAAACTGGAAGAGTGCAAGCATTTATTCAGCCAAACTTTTTACCAGCCTGTGCTCATCAAATGCTAATGTGCACACCAGTCACCTGGAAATCATGCTGAAATGTAGGCTCTGATTCAGGTGGAGTGGGAGTGTGGGGTGTGGCATTTCTAACGAGCTCCTTCTGGGCCACACTTTGAGTAACAAGGCCCTAGATTAGTCCTTCTTATTCCCACTATTCACAATACACCCACTTCTAACAGGATGTCTTTGAACTTGAGCTGAGAAGAACACATGTTTTGGAGTCCAGCCTGGCTCCAATTCGCAACACCGCCATTAGTTTCCTCACCCGTGAAATGGAGGCAATGGCAGTGCCTGTCGGGGAGGAGTTTCCTTCCTTCCTTCCTTCCCGTGGTGAGCGTGGACTGCGCACAGTGACAGCGCGAAGGACGCAGCACAGCACCTGGCACTGAGAAAGATCTCAGCGAACCTTAGTTACGCTCACATTTACAGAGTTCCATTATTTAAGTATCATTGTCCTAGCCTCTTCCTGCCCCCACCCATGCTCAATCTCACCTATGCCTTCAGGATTCTATCCCTTTCTCCAGAAATCCGCTCCACCCCCTCCAGCCTCCGCCCAAATTCTCTCTTAAGGCCCAGCTCAGTTCCCCAAGTCTCCATGAAGCCTTCCCCTGACATTCTCAACCACACGCACCTCAGCTCATTCTGAAACCCTGTAATTAGTATTAAATGATATGTAATACAGTGTGGGAAAGTGTGTGACTAAGTGCTAAATTGCTACCACTCGACTATATATATTGCTCACTAATTATCTGGGCATTTGGAGACTTGGGAGTCAACCCTGATCTCTCCGCTTCTTACCTTCTTTGAGCCTCAGTTTTCTCAGCTATAAAAAGGGAACATTAATAAGGGTTCCCACACAGGGCTGCTCTAAGAATTGACTAGGAGAAAAGTGGAAGTAATTTAGGATCCTTTCTTTCTTGTCCTCCCTTTATAGTCCCAGCCAGATTATAAACCCCTGGAGGGCAGGACCACAGGAAAGCAGAGGGCACACTGCCAGGGCAGCCTGTCCCGGGCACCAGTTTTAGCTCCACCACAGTAGCTCAGTGAAGACGACCCGCGGAGCAGGCTTGGTACCACCTCAGCCAACCCTCACCCCAACTCTGATGGGGCCCACAAAAGTGCGAGAACATTGTAAAGTGCCAAATTTACCACCCTCTCGCAGCTGACATTTATCAAGCACTTACTGTGGGCTGTTACATATGCAAAGGATGATTAACAAAAATTCTGACCCAATGTTTACTCAGATATCAACTTGCCAGTAGGCTGTACCCAACCACCAGTCAGGAGCTGCTGGCAGGACTCTGGCCCCCATCCTGCTTTGAGAGGTGTGAATGGCACCCCTGCTGTTGAGCATCCAGTCAAGCAAACACACACTAGCCTGGGATCCCTAACATCAGCACAGCCTGCTGGGAGTTCTGGAAACACCCATTCTATTGAATGTACAGGGTAGTTTTCTGGGAAGAGAATCCATAACTTTCATCAGATTACCAGGGACCAAAAACAGGACATAAGTGATTATAATAAAATGTATAAAATGTGAAAGGATGAAGCCGAGCCATTTGCTATTGTGGCACCATTTGCTGAGCAGGCCCGTGACCTTGTTAAACCTAACTCCCATTTTACTCTTCTGAGCTTGTCCCCAGGACTGGAAATTACTGGGAAGCAAGAACAGAACTAAGCACTCCCCACAGCCACAGGCAGAAGATAACCTTGGAACAAACTGCAGCCTCCTGTTACAACGCCCCGACATTCCAGGGGCCTCACAACAGCACCCCCCTTTTTTATCCAATTATAATCCAGTAAAAGCTCAAAGCCCCCTCCCTCAGTGCTGGTGCATGTCTCCACACCATGCGTCTCCTCTCTTGGAGGGTGAGTACAAACTTTACTCTCTACACTCTCTTCTCTTCGAGAATTCTTTCACAGCCCACATCACTGACCACACTAACATTTTGGTGGCCCGTATGGGGACATTCTCTATTTCTCCCTCTTCCCCAGCCCCCTGAGACCTGTGACTAGGGGAGCAGGGGGCAGCGAAAGCTTGACCCAGGCTAATTCCCCCAACCTGGCCTCTGTGAGGTTCGGAGAGAGAATCTTAATCCTTTTCTGTCTTTCTGGACTCTGCGGACCACCTCCTCCTCACTCATCTTCACGTCCAGCGATCACTCAGTAAGTCTCTCTGAATCTCGGGAAGAAAACATCCTATGGAAAGTGACAGCTTATCCCCTTGCTCATTGCCATAAACCTGGTACTGGGTCTATCACTTTCGCAAGGCTTCGGCAAGGAGGGATGCCTCCAACCATCTCCCTGCTAGTTCCGTGTGCCCTCAGGGCCCAGGGATGCCTGGCTCAGAAGCAGAACCTTGCATCTGGTCGCTCAGCTCTAGCCACATTTGAGTTGGGGACGCCCTCCTCAAACCTTCCCCTGCCCCTCAGTTGTTCTCATCCCTGAGACTCCCTTCTTTTCTCTTTTTTGTAGTTCTCAGTGTGGGCAATACTCAATCGACCCCGCCCAAAGACTCCCCATTGGGTTGTCTACTTAAGAACTTGAAGGTGCCCTGGCTGGTATGGCTCAGTGGATTGAGCGGCCCTGCAAAGCAGAGAGTCGTGGGTTCAACTCCTGGTCAGGGCACATGCCTGGGTTGCAGGCCAGGTCCCCAGAAGGGGGTACTTGGGAGGCAATCACACATTGATGTTTCTCTCCCTCTCTTTCTTTCTCCCTTCCCCTCTCTCTAAAAACAAATAAATAAAATCTTAAAAGAAAAAAAAAGAACTTGAAGGCTCTGGGGCTTACCGACCTCAAGCCCAAGGCCTTGATTTTCTAGTGAAACACAGCCTGGCCTCAGTACAAACTGGGTGGCCAGGAAGTCTGGCCCATGAACGGGTCTCTCTCTTTTTTTTAAAATATATTTTATTGATTATGCTATTACAGTTGTCCCATTTCTCCCCCATCATTCCCCTCCACCCTACACACCCTCTCCCACCCACATTCCCCCCTTTAGTTCATGTCCATGTGTCATAAGTTTTCTAGCTTCTACATTTCCCATACTATTCTTGCCCTCCCCCTGTCTATTTTTTTCCCATTATCTATGCTACTCATTCTCTGTACCTTTTCCCCCTCTCTCCTCCTCCCACACCCCTGTTGCTAACCCTCCATATGATCTCCATTTCTGTGGTTCTGTTCCTGTTCTAGCTGTTTGCTTAGTTTGCTTTTGTTTTAGGTGTGGTTCTTGATAGCTATGAGTTTGCTGTCTTTTCACTGTCATAGTTTTATCTTCTTTTTCTTAGATAAGTCCCTTTAACATTTCATATAATAAGGGCTTGGTGATGATGAACTCCTTCAACTTGACCGTATCTGAGAAGCACTTTATCTTCCCTTCCATTCTAAATGACAGCTTTGCTGGATAGAGCAATTTGGGATGTAGGTCCCTGCTTTTCAAGATTTCAAATATTTCTTTCCAGCCCCTTCTTGCCTGGAAGGTCTCTTTGGAGAAATCAGCTGACAGTCTGATGGGAACTCCCTTGTAGGTGACTGTCCCCTTATCCCTTGCTGCTTCTAGAATTCTCTGCTTCATTTTAATCTTGGCTAATGTAATTACGATGTGCCTTGGTGTGTTCCTCCTTGGGTCCAACTTCTTTGGGACTCTCTGAGCTTCCTGGACGTCCTGGTAGTCTATTTCCTTTGCCAGATTGGGGAAGTTCTCCTTTATTATTTGTTCAAATAAGTTTTCCACTTGTTGCTCTTCTTCTTCCCCTTCTGGGACCCCTATAATTCGGATGTTGGGACATTTAAAGATGTCCCGGAGGTGCCTAAGCCTCTCCTCATTTTTTTGAATTCTTGTTTCTTCCTCGTTTTCTGTTTGGTTGTTAGTTTCTTCCTTCTGGTCCACTCCATTGATTTGAGTCCCAGTTTTCCTTCCATCTCTATCAGTTCCCCATGCATCTTCCTTCATTTCACGGATTGTAGCCTGCATTTTTTCATCTAGTTTGTGAGCAAAATCAACCAATTCTGTGAGCATTTTGATGACCAGTGCTTTGAACTGTGCATCTGACAGGTTGGCTATCTCTTCACTGCTTAGAGGAACTGGCTCTGGAGCTTTTATTTGTTTTCCAGTTTGAGCCATTTTTGGTGGGGTTTTTTTGTTGTTGTTGTTTTGGTTTTAGTCTGGTCTCGGCTATTACGTAGTAAGGGGTGGAGCCTTAGGTGTTCCTCAGGGCGGGGCAGCCCAGTCGCCGGGTTGTGACGCTGTATGTGGGGGCGGGGTCTGAGAGGGAGGAATTGCGCCTGCTCCGCTCTCTCCTGGATTCAGTCTCTTCCGCCACTTCGCCTCTGCCTGGACCGTCTGTGCGCGCGAATGTGAGACCACCTGGTCAGTCAGCCAGTCGCCTTGTGCGTCCTCACTGGGTCTGCACAGTTGCCCCCCTGTGCCCGGGGTCTGCCAGCTGCTGCCTGTGGGCCCAGGGACCGCCAGCTGCCGCCTGTGCACCTGGGAACTGCCAGCCGCTGCTGCTTGTGTTCCTGGTCCACACCTCCACTTTCTCCTGCCGAGACTCCGCCCCCTTACCGGTCTGGATGAGTGGTTGTTGGACTTCCGTACAGTTCAATTTTCTATAAGTTCTGGTTGTTTTCTTGTTTCTAAATATTTGTTGTCCTTAATTTTGGTTGTGAGAGGAGGCACAGTGTGTCCACCTACGCCTCCATCTTGGCCGGAAGTCCCCCGGTCTCTTAACTACAATACTATCCTCCAACTTGACCTTCACTGTTGTCATCTCAATCCCATCCTTAGGTTTAGTTATTGAGAGAAGGAGACAAAATTTTAACCTTCAGCTGGAATTTTAGGCTTCTCCTAACCACACCTGTTCATTCTAATTTGCCTCACTCTACCACCTCCCACCCCCCGCCCCCGCATTTGTTTCCAGCTGAGTGTCACTCCAATCCCTTAAGGCCATGCTCTTTTAATCAGTATTACCCAGAAGAGGTGACGCTATTCCTTACCTGCCTAACCCACATCCTGCATTCCACTCCCATTTGGAATTAGGGTTGGCTCCCCGGAGCCCACGTTGAGTAAAAACAAGGGTACAATGAGGGAGAAAATCTCACCCACCTCCCAGACTATAAAACACTCTGTATTCTCCTCCTGGAGACCTGGGAGCTGCTAAATCCTGGGAAGAACTGGGCCTGCCTCTCAATGCAGAGAAAAAAGTGGCATTTTAAACTCAAGCCCCTTTTCTGCCCCTTCACCTGAAGAAACCAAAGTCCTTCTAAGAGAAGCCTGCTTTTCTTTCCCTACCTTTTTGAAGTGCAAACACATGGTCCTCTTCAAGAACTGTTATGTAGGCCATCTTTTAAAATACAAATTTTGGGAAAATAATTCTTACCAAAAGGCAGAAAACCTTAGCTATATCTGAGCAGCTATTCCTTTGTAAATTAGTAAATTCTAATAGAAGTTATTGAATGTCTAGGTATTTTGAAATAACATTAAATGCTGAAACATAGACGGCTAGACCTGCTTTTGGCTTTTTATTACAAAGAGGCTATGGAGTGGACTTGGAGCTGTAGGTAAACGTCTTGTGCTTTATTGGAGTTACGTTTCTGGAAAGTGAGAGTGAGTTTGCCAGTAGAGGAAACTGTGTTCCCAAAGGTCATCAAACGCGTTCATGGAAGTCAATCTGTGGGATGTCGGGTGCTTACTTTTTTATCATTGAAAATCGAGGTTGCTAAAAGTTAAAAATTCAAATTAAGTTGGAAAGAAACTATATGGTTTTAATACTAGAAAGCATAAGGCATGGAGATGCAATTTTAAAGGACAGGGATTGAAAGTAAGTAAGTCTAAAGATGGTCATTTCTAAAGGGATAAGGAAGTTTTTGAAAGTTGCAGAAAGGTTTGTGAAAGTTTTAAATTTGCGAAGAAAGAAACCTCAGGTGACATTCTTTGATGACTGGTGGCACCTGGACCTGTTTCCATTACACTCTCTCTTGCCCTCGTCATTGTGGGGAAACCCACCCATCAGCTGGGGAATAAATCCTTCATCAGAATGTGTTTCGTCAATGCTGAGATAGAAGGTAAGGACATGGAGTCACCCTACACGACCATCCCCAGGTGACACCTGGGGCACGGGGTCCAGTGAGTTAGGAACCGTTCACCCCGATGTCCAAAAGGACCCATTCCTTCCTCTTTGTTTGGTGCTCTGATCATTGGTAGGACCCCCTCAGGGCACGGGGTGACTGCACTCACGGGCAGGTGTGGATCGGAGCCCCTGTCTGGGCGGGGTAAATCCATTCCCAGGGCATCTGGTCGGTGCTCACACCATCGGTAAGGTCGCCCTCAGGTGCAGGGTAAACACACCTATCTCTATTTCTCTGCTGGTGTGGACTGTGACTCCCGGTCCTCCATCTGGAGCACATGCCTTTTGATACCAGTTCCTGACCTTGCAGGGGCCACAGCCGCCCCACCCAGACTGTCCCCACCACGACTCAACAGTTCTCGGGGCTTTACTGAGAGTCTCAGCAGGTCTTCCTGCTTGGTACTTAGGACCTTCCATCCCTTTCCCAGTCTTCTTGAAAGTTGTCAACGGCAAATAACGGAAATTTTATACTTTCTTTACACGAGTTAGTAATTAAAATTACGTGTGTGGTCTTTACGTGTTCGGGCTTCATGTGTGCAGTCTTTATGTGATACACGTTTGTGTTACATGTGGTGCGTCCTGCCTCTGGAGGGCGTGACCAGGGCATAATGCTTTAGTGGTCTAAGGAAATTAAATACCAATATAAATTAAACAGGATCCTGTGATTTGGACAAAATAATTGATATTAAAACTGGTTTTAAGTTTGATTAATGTCTTTTAGGGTCATTACCAAAAATGTGTTGTTTTACAAAAAGTTTATGTTATAATCTTTTGGTTAAAAAGTTTAAATTTTAAAAACTGAAAAATAACTTTGAGCTACTCCAATGGGGTCCTGGAATACCTCAAGGATTTTTTCTCTCCTCACAAAAAAAGATGTTTTTGAATTAATCAGGCTGCTTTAATATACTCAAAATTACATGGGAAGCTTTGCCGAGCAGAATAATAACTATTTTATTTATATACATATATTTTCATCAAAATAGATTTTCAAGAAATTTCAGCCTGCCCCAGGGAGGAACTTGCAAAGATTTACCTTCGAGTTCGAACAGGAAGCTCTCCGGGGTAACAGGTGTCCTGTCAGGGACACTGGACAAGCCGAGACCGATGTTCCCTGTGGGGACGCGGAGCAGAGGCGCCCCGGTGTCTGTGTCCCACGCGCTGGGGGGCTGACTGCGAGCTGTGTCCAGCGCTCAGTGCTCGCTCCAGTAAGTCCTGGACGGCGCTTTAAAGTCTTGCACACTGTTAGGTCTGTCTGTATATTAAAAATTGTGTGCTAAACCTAAAAAATATGGGCTTTATATTGTTCTTTTATATCATTTCATAGTAATTATCACTTATCAAGAAATTGCTATCTTGAAACATTATATTTTACAAAGAAGCAAAGTTCTTTATTGATTGCATTTTAATTGAATCTACAACCATGTCATTTTTTTTTAATATTTTATTTATTTATTTTTATTGTTTATTTATTTATCTTTAGAGGGGAAGGGAAGGAGAGAGGGAGAGAAACATCAATGTGCGGTTGCCTCCTGTATGTCCCCTGCTGGGAACTGGCCTGGCAACCCAGGTATGTGCCCTGACTGGGAATCGAACCGCGATCCTTTGGTTCGCAGGCCCGCGCTCAATCCACTGAGCTACACCAGCCAGGGCCAACCATGTCATTTTAAATTTGGTCATTGATAAACAGTCACTATTTTACTCTAATGCATTTGCAGATACACCTTTGAATAGGCTCATGAAAAAGATGCTGACTTACTCTAACTTACAGGTCTCTAAGTAGTTCATGGAAATGCTGGCAAATAATCAAGACAAAAAAATATTGGTCATATGAGACTAAATTAACTAAAGATAATTGTTATTCTAATGACTTTGTTCCAAATAGTGCTAATTTTAAATCTTTTTGTTTTCCAGATATAAGAAAACTTGTTTTTTTCCCTAGAACAATTTGTAAGTTATACCCTCATAAGCGATATTGAAACATTATATTCTCTCCCTACCTAATCCCTCCAGAATTCGGCAACTCTTAATGAGTATTTTTTTCATGGCAATATGTTTGTTTGCATAAACCCAGTAAGAATCTGTTCTGTTATAACAGCAGCAGTTTGCAAATGTGGTTTCATTGACCAAGTCTTTGTCTGAATGTCATGACAGAAAGAGTTAGGCCTGGACTCCGGGTGTCACTAGAAAACCTGAAGGAATTAAGATTGACTTTCGAAGCCAGTAAGAGCCCCCTGGAGAAACGGCCTGGTACCTTGCTCAGTCACGAGGTTCCTGGCAGTCTTTCCAGGTAAGGAACAAAGGTTGCTTTCCTGAAAGATGGCAAGGCAGGAACCTCAAGACATTTGGGGGACCTCGAGAACTTGAAGAATCCACTTAAACTAATAGGTATTTGAGGCAAAGCCAGATGGCAACTGTGTGGCTTGGCTTGTTGGCCCTGAGAAGCTGACTGAAGCTCAGGCTGAAGGTTCCGTGTAAAATTCCAGCAAGGCAGATTTGAAGAGCCTGTGTAATCAATTACTATTCTTGTTGCATTCATGCAAATAATCAGGCCAAATTGAAACCGGACTTACTGCGGTCTCTTTGATAAAATGAGGGTGATTTTAGGGAGAGAAATTGTGTTTCAACGGAAATCACAATGTCCAATTGTGACCCACAAACTGATTGAATCCTAGTTTTTCTAGTTTCCTTCCAAGCTAATGTTTCATTTCTTTCTTTCATCCTTTGACTTGGAATTATTGAGAACTACTGACGTAGTGTCAGCCATGCAGAATTTACCTACTCCTCTGCCTCTCCCTCTTTGGGATATTAAGTTCAATATCTGGCCTTGGTTTTCCTGACTAATTCCCTTCCTAGGACCTGTAGCAGCCTTTTTCTTTATTCTTGTTTTTAGGCCATGTCTCCTCAAATATCTCATATCCCTCATTCAACAGAGCATCCAGGCTCTGGAAGATGCCCTCCACAAACGGCCTCCAGCCGCAGCTCTTGCTTTCCGGGCCGTCCAGTTCCACCCCCTTCTCCTTAATGACCCACACCCGGACCCACAGGCAGGGACAGCTCTACAGCCCTAGCCCACCTGAAGTAGTTACAGAAGAAAACACCTTCATCCCTACTCTCCAAAACCAAAACTGGGCCAAGTCATTAAGAATAAATCCATTTTAAAACCAGAGAGGGGAACGAAAGGGTAAAGTCAGCCCCATTTGCTATTGTGGCACAATTTGCTGAGCAGGCCCATGACCTTGTTAAATAAACCTGACTCCCATTTTACTCTTCTGAGCTTGTCCCCAGGACTGGAAATTACTGGGAAGCAAGAACAGAACTAAGCGCTCCCCACAGCCACAGGCAGAAGATAACCTTGGAACAAACTGCAGCCTCCTGTTACAACGCCCCGACATTCCAGGGGCCTCACAACAGCACCCCCTTTTTTATCCAATTATAATCCAGTAAAAGCTCAAAGCCCCCTCCCTCAGTGCTGGTGCGTGTCTCCACACCATGCGTCTCCTCTCTTGGAGAGCGAATAAAAATTTTCTCTACACTTTTTTCTCCTTGTGAATTCTTTCACAGCCCGTGTCTCAGACCACCCTAACACCAAGGATCTCTGTATGAGAGAACAAATGAGAGAACTAGGAAGGTCCCCTTGAGGGCGCAGCCAGACCCCCATCCTTGGGAGTCATCTGTGAAACCTCCCTCACTCTCCCGCTCCACATTCGGTCCATCGGCTCTGCGTGAAAACTACCGGACGTCCAACATCACACCACTTCTCACCACCTGCACCGACCACCCTGGCTCGGGCCCCCTCGCGGGCCCCCGGCTGCTGCCCTCAGCCCTGAAGCCTGCTCTCCCTGCTACAGCCAGGGGCTCTCTAGGAAAGGTGAGCTGGGGCATGCTCTTCTCCACGGGTCCCCACAGTCTCCAGGCCCTACACACTAAGCCTGCACCAGCAGCCCAGAGCCACCTTCCCCAGTCCACTCCAGCACCCTCCACGCCCAGCGCACTCCCACCTCAGGGCCTTGAGTTGCCATTCCCTCTGCAGGGTGCTCTTCCTCCCAGTAAATACCCAGATTGTTCATCTCCTTCAATGTCTGCCTCAGATCTGACCTTCTCAGGGAGGTCCTCCCTGGCTGCCCCACTTAAAATCGCGAGCTGTGCACAGACACACCAGCTCCCCGTCCCCCACTAACTTGATACCTACTTTACCTGACTCATTGTGTCTTTCATTCTGTGGGCTGTCTGTTCCCTGCACTGGAATGAAAGGTCCATGAAGGCAGGCACCATGTCTGTGTTGAATCACTCACCTATTCCAAGCCCCTAGGCCAGTCCCCAGCACGCGCAGTGGGCACGCACTGAATATTTATTGAATGAAATAAATAAGGAGACATTTGAACTGAGATTTTAAAGTTGAAATGTTTTCTAGGCAACAAGAAAAGGGACAGGCATTCCAGGCAGAAGGATCAAGGCAGGCAAAGTTTTGGGGCCTGAACAAGCTTGAAACATTTATTATGGCCCGAAGTTGGGTTTAACTGGAGTGATGGGTGCCAAGGAGGTGCTAGTTAACTACAGCAAAGGGTCTGAGGAGTTTGGATATAACAAGAGCAAAGCCTCACTGCCATAACCATTATTCTTACTGTCTTTATGCCTAATGCTGGCCCCAGAGACAGAGCCAAATTTTACCTATAGCCATATCATTAGTTCTCTCTGAGGGGAAGACATGGAATGGGAAAGAAACACCAAGGGTCAGTTACACTGAAAGGAGCCAGACAGAGTCTACCTTTCAGGAGCCATGTTTCCTCTGAGGCCAGAACATTGGAACTCTCCTGACCAGGGCTGATTTACTGAGTGCCGGAGCCTGAGCTGCGCAAAGGAGCCGCTGAGACGCAGAGTTGGTTTCCAGGGCTTGTGAATGTCTCGGTGTCCCCAGACCTAACCTTGCAGTGTCCCCAGCAGAGAAGAACAATAATTTCAAATGGTTTAATACCAAGGCTGTGAGAAAACACTGTGTCTGGTGGCACTGCAGAGTTCACAGAGCACCGCCACATACCTGAGTTACTCTGCCCCTCTCCTCCCCCGAAGTGTCACATGTAACTAACGACAATTTATGAGTAATAAATGAGTGCTCCAGATTCCTGGGGCCCGCTCTTCAGGCCACCTTAACTGCCATTTATTATACTCACTGTGGGCCTTATTGTGAGTGTCACTGACAAAATGCTATGCTCTAGAATCGTTGTCCCCATTTAGAGAGGAGGAAACTTAGGCACTAAAAGCTGAAGCAAATTGTGCACAGGCCACAAACATCTAAGTGGATAGTAGACGTTTGTTGTTTTTGTCAGCTCAACATCTACTCATTTTCCTCTGGTTACAGCTCCTCAACTTTCCTTTGGGAGCCACCTCTCCTCCACTCTCAGTCCATGTGGTGGGGGTGGGAGTAATACTGCCTGCACGTAACCAGATCCTGGCCCATCAGGGTATTCTGTCCCCCGGCCACATGATTGGTTCAGGGCTAGGCATGCACCCCAAGCCAGGCCAACAGACGCAACTCAATGATTGGGTGAATCTGCTGGACAAGTCCCCATCCCTCTTCCCCTGGAATTATTGGCTGAGCTAACAATGTCCCCTGGACATGAGCTGAGAGCTACTAGGACTCTAGCAACTAGAGCTGAGACCTACCACAAAGGAAGTCATTCTTATCAACTGATTAGGTTCACCATTATGAACATCCTTAGATGTCCCATGGAGAGAGATCTGTCCAAGAGTGACTTTGACATAGGGGCAGAATTGAGGACAGAGGGAGACAGGCCAGACAGAAACTACATCCTCTTAACTACACCCATGTTTAACCACCTAAAGCCAGCACTGCCTTGGCCTTTTTAATCCCAAGAGCTAATACATTTGTTTCTTTTTTTTTACTCAAGTCAGTTTAAACTGCCTGTGTGTGTGTGTGTGTGTGTGTGTGAGAGAGAGAGAGAGAGAGAGAGAGAGAGAGAGAGAGAGAGAGAGAGAAGCTATTAGCGAGCCGTAGAGCTAACACTCTGGGCTGTCTGAATCCAAAGTCTATGTCATGTCCCAGGGCTCAGAGAAGCATTTAGCAGAGAACTAAAACGATACCTTAATGAATGTTCTCAATAATAGCCCTATGCCGACAATAAGAGACGATCTGAATATATCTTATAGTAAAAATAACCTATTCTTCCTTCAAAACCCGCCCCAAGTATCAACTCCTCTGTTCTCCCAGTGATTCAGTTCTTTGTGTGCAGTAAGTTTTTAATGCATGTTAATCAATTGAATGAAAAAGTAGAGTTCTGAGTTGACTTTTTACAGCTTTTGCTGACATATCAAATCTACTCCCATCCCCAAAACAGGAACAACAAATAGTCTGCAGTCCATGTGCACACACAGCAAACAGAAGCCAAGCAATCAAGGCCTAAATCAACGGCTGATACTGCCCCCTAGAGGCGGAGCGAAACAACACAAAACACTGCCCCAAAGACCTGACGTTCTCTTGCCCTAGGTAGAGAAGAGCCAAATCCTTTGTTGCCCTGGTGGGGTGGCTCAGTTGGTTGGAGTGTCATTCTATAAACTGAAAGATTTCAGGTTTGATCCCCGGTCAGGACACATACTTAGGTTGTGGGTTTGATCCCTGGTCGGGGTGCATACAGGAGGCAACTGAAAGATGTTTCTCTCTGTTTCCCTTTCTTTCTCTCTAAAAGCAATGAAAAAAATGTGCTCAGGTGAGGATACTAAAAATCATATGCCACGCACACACCAGATGTATAAGGCAAGGAAGAGTTTGCTTTATTTCTCAAATACCTTAGACTTACACTTACTAATACACTACCCTGATAGGTACCATCTTTTACTGCTAACAACACATATCTTGAGTTTTTTATTTAGTTTCAGGATTTGTAAAATATCAATGCAGATCCAGATTCTAGGATTTCCTCCTGGTCTCCACAATGCAGTACGCTATATCTTTAAAAAGTGTTTAGAAAATGTTTTTCTCAACATCTTTAGAAAATGTTTTTCTCCCTGGCTGGTGTGGCTCAGCGGACTGAGCGCCAGCCTGCGAACCAAAGGGTTGACAGTTCGATTACTAGTCAGGGCACATGCCTGGGTTGCTGACCAGGTCCACAGTAGGGGGTGCATGAGAGGAAACCAAACATTGATGTTTCTCTCCCTCTCTTTCTCCCTCCCTTCCCCTCTGTCTGAAAATAAATAAAATCTTTTTAAAAAATTTAAAAACAAAAAGGAAGTTTTTCTTACATAGCTATCTAAAAAATCATTTAAATACATATCTGTTGGAAAATAATCACCATGTCTTTTGATCGTCAGATAAGTTTTCTTCTGCAATGTGTATTATAAACTAACTTGTAGGCTGGCAAATATAGATTTTTTCTTTTTAACATCTTAAATAAGTTCACTTAAAAAAACTGTATATTATTGCTATAAATAAAAAATCTTTCGCTTGCCATACACAGAAAGCAGACAGAAACTCGGACCTACTAAAACAGCGCATGTTTGCGTTCCATCTGCAGCGCTGTGGGGCTCTGCAAGCCACACGCCGGGGAACTCAGTGCCAGGGCTCTCGCATCCATGCCACCCCACCAGGAGGGTGGCACTGGCCTCCCTTTACAAATTAGTCCGCTCACTCAGTATTTATTGAACACCTCTTCTGGAGACACACAGTGAGCACATCAAAGTCCCTGCTATCCTGGCTCTCACATTTCAGTGACAGGAGGCAGGCAATAAAAAAAAATAAGTAAATCTGAGGGGGAAAGTGAAAAAAAATAAATCTGTAGTATGTCAGACAGTGCTAAGTGCGACCGAGACACGGAGACTAGAAGAGGGTGTGTGAGAAGGAGGGGGGCACTGTGTTAGCCAGGGCCCAGAGAAGGCCAGAAAATAGGGACTGAAGGAAGTGAAGGAGGAGAACCCTGTGGGAACCTGGACAAAGATGGCAGGAATGGCAAGTGCAAAGGCCCTGAAGCTGGAGCAGAGAGCAAGGAGGGGTTGGGGGGTGCAGAATGGGTTGGGACACAAAGTAGAGGCCGTGGTAAAAAACTCTGTAAGGCAGCCAGGAAGCCGTTGGAGGGGTCTGAGCAGACCGGGCATCATCCCAGCCAGGTTTAAAGAGAGGCGAGGCGAGCTGAGGCTGGACCCCCACTCCTCGCCTCACTGCTGCACTGCTTCCTGAGAGCTCGGGATGGGACTGAGCCTTGTGAGGGCCTCTGGAAGCAAGTCTGCAACATAAACAGCCTCTGACTCTTCAGGAGGAAGAGAGGCATGCCCACTCTCCCACTCCCAGGCTGGTGCTAAACTGATTTAGGGCTGCTGTTACCAGTCAGAGTCTCTCAGTCCCATGGGACGGGCTGCTGGGCCTGATGGGAAGAGAGAGGCAGCCTAGGCAGAATTTTACCTCCTCCAGTCTCTACCTCTACCCCTGACACGCCTTGTAGAACTTTTCCTTCTAAGGGAATGAACCTCCCACAGAGCGTATCCATCACCAGGACAAGCTGAGGGGCCTGAATGGACACACCCCTCCTCCTCAGAGGCCCCTTCCTATTTATTCCAGTAATATTTCCTGAGCTTCTCCTATGGGTCGGGCGGCTGAGCTAAGGGCCAGAGAGGGACCAAGATAAATGTAATCTGACACCACCACCCTGTCAGTGCCTCATTTACACACACACACACACTCTCTCTCTCTCTCTCTCTCTCTCTCTCTCTCTCTCACACACACACACACACACACACACACACAGAGCACATGCACACTGTAAACCCCCTGGGCCCAATAGGCCCTCAGGCTGTTTCTCAGAGATGCCAAATCCCTTCCTCCCAGGGCTGCTGCATCTGCTGTCTCCCCTGCCTAGAACGGTTCCTCCTGGCTCCTGGGCAAGTGTGGTCCTTCCCAGGGCCCCTGTGACTACCCCAGGTCTTCTTAGCCTCCTCGGAGAGGCAGCACTTCTCACTCCCTGCAAGTGTCTGTTTGGGTTTCCCACTGGGATGCCAGACCCTTGAAGGCAGGGCTGGTACTAACTCCCACTGCGTGTTTCCCAACCCCCAGCACACACAAGAGCTTACAAAGTACTTGTGGAAAGGAAAGACCAATGAGGAAGAGAAGGAAAGGAAGACAAAATCCCTGTTCTCAAGGCACTTAGAGCAGAGGCCACTCAAAGACAACTGTTCCTTCCTATGCCACAGGGCAGGTGCCGTCCAGGGGAAGTACCTGTGCCAGGGGGTGGTGACGCAGTGCACAGGGGATTGGAGGCTCTACAGAGGAGAGGACAGGGTGCTGTACTGTAAAGGTGCTTAGTAGGCAGATGGGGAGGGCAGGGGAGAGGGGGAGAGGAAGAGCACCCAGGCTGGGAATGGTGCGTGCAAAAGTACAATGCAAGGAGGCCTGGGGGAGCCTGTCTGGGGGCTGGGATGGGGAATGGTCAGATGCTATTGGTTGATCCCAGGGGACAGCCAGAGGGGACTGGTTTTTGACATTCCAGGCTTGCTTTAAGCCTGATGTGAGGCAACACCGGTTTGTGCCAATGACCTGTGTGTGCTGAGTGGCGGGAAAAGCACAGGTAGCGAGTGAAATCTCATGTCCAAGTTTAGGGTAAATTCAGTGAGGTTCAGAGGCCCTGCATTCAATGTTCTCTCACGCTGCAGTCAAATTCTTGCCATATGAGATCTCACAGATGAAGGGATGTAAAGGAGGCAGTTCACAGTATGTCCCTCTCACCCCGTCCCCTCTCTGACTACGTGGGACCTTGATCCTGGGTGCCTCCCTCTTTCCCCCACTGCCCACTCCTTTCCTTCCTCCTTCCTTCAGGTTGACTGAGTACCTCCTACGAAACAAGTTAATTTAGGGGCAGAGAGAGGAGTGTGCTCAAGCAAAGTGGATGTACATGGGAAGCAGGTGCATGTGAGAGTGGGCAGAGAGTAGGAGGGACAAGAAATGACAGAGGGGCTGGAGCCAGGGGCACGGGGAGCAGAGGATGGCACAGGGCTGAGCGAGCCAGACCACCGAAGTCACATGGGCTGCCGCAGGGAGTTTTGCCAGTAACCTCAGACCAGTGGGAGCCACTTTGTGCTACTGGGGCAGAGGGCGAATGCTGGAACAGAGGTTGGAGGTGGCCCAGAGTGGGTGCTGGGAGCAGCTAGGAGGCGGCTGCAGGTGTTCAGACTAGAGGTGTCCGCAACATGGAGGAGGCAGGGAGGAGATATTTTTAAGATGAAGGCACAGGACTTGGTAAGGGGCTGGAAAAAGGGAGGAGAGGTACTGAGGGTGACTCCGAAGTTTCTGGCCTGTGTCCTTGGACAGTGGGCGGTGCCATTCCCAGAGGGGTGAAGGCCAGAGGAGAAGCAGGTTTGGGGCAGTTGTGTTGAGACTTTGAGGCACCCAAGAGGAGCAGCTCATGGCTGGCGGCTGGAGGTACAGGTTTGGGGTTCAAGGCTTCATAAAACTGTTCAGATGCCCCTTCTTTCCTACTCACACCCCTCCCAGGCTGGGTGACACCCTCCCTTAGCAGTGTCCCTGGAGCAGTCTCACGGACCGCTGTCTGGCAGAGCACTTACCAAAGCCACTGTGGAAGTAGGACTTGGCATGTGCTGTGGATGCTGAGCTACGGGCCCCAGTCGCTCACTCACACCCAGATGCCCGGAGCGGGGGACACTGGCAGATCACAGCTGTGTCCCTTCCTAGGAAGCCTGTTTTGCCCAGGTTATGCCTACTCTCCGATACTGGTTGATGCCAATGGTACCAAGACTCAGGCTTCTTGCCTCAGCTAGAAACCACTCTGAAGGGCCCCCCATCCCCTGTGGGATTGCCACAGCCGGCATCACAGTTCAACTCCCCCTCTGCCCAACCCTGCTTTCCCCACACCTCACAGACACTGTCCCAGAGAGTCCTCCCCCATCAGCCTCCAGCCCAGAGTCGGCTTCCGAGGGACCTAAGACAGCGCGTGCTCCTCCTCCGTGACTGTGAGCTGCTGGAGCAGCACTGAGCACACCAGAGACCATTGATAAGTGCATTTTGAACTGCACGGGCAATCTGACTCTGCCCGGACTTCCCACAGCGGCCCTGAGTTCAAACTGAGCAGACTCAAGCCTGAAAAGTGTTAGGTAGGATAGAGAGCAAACCGGAGCAGGGAGGCGGAGGGAGACATGTCTCAACCACTGACTCGGCAGTCCTGAGCCGGGCCGTAATCTAGTCGGGTGTTCCAACACCGCAGGAAACACCGTGCTCACATGCAGAAGGAGGGCAGTCCTTGAAATTTGTGCGTCGTCTCCACTATCTGGGAAAGAAAGCCTTTGAAACTGTGCTTTCATCCCAAGGCCTGAAAAGCCGGAGAGGGCCCATCATGCCCAAAGGAAGAAGCCCATTAACACCTTCAGGTATTTAGGCCACCCCCACCCGCACCAAAAGATGGCACCACCTTTACCTGTCAATCAATATGTAACTTCCTCACCCCCACCCTGCCAACTATACAAGTCCTCAGAAGAAGGAGGACTCCTGGCCTGGTGCTCTCAGCTCTCTGGCTGCCCGGCCTCAGGCCATGTGTGCGCTTGTCACCACGGCTCTCACCACCCTGGCCTTCGACCACCCTGACTTTCCCCGTCCTTACCCTGCTTTGCGCTGAACATATGCCCTTCACCACCGCCCGCCCCCCCATACACACACCTTAACTGGGCACGTTCTCTTCCATGAGAACAGGTCACCAATAAACCCCGCTTGTACGCTAATAGACTCAATGATCTGTAATTCTTTACTGCATTGGTGAGAAAAACCAAGTTTCTGGGAGTTACTCCCACAACAAAAGTACAATACATTCCTCAGACCACAGACCCCAGTTTGAAATTCTGAACTGTGGTTGCCATGGCCCTCGGTTCCTGGGTCTTCATTCAACAGTTAAGCAGCTGAACAAGAGGGTCAGGGCTGGGCTGTGGAGCCAGGTGCCTGGGCAAGAACCCTGCCCCGTCTGTGTGAATGGAAGATGGTGCCTGTGCCGACTTTCCTCAGCTATCAAACTGGAATGATGTCCCCCTGGCACTGTTCACAATGGCCAAAACCTGGAAGCAACCCAACTAACTGTAGGGAGGACCCCTGGAAACATTTTCTAAGTGAAAAAAGCCAGACACAAAAGGCTACCTATTACATGATTGCATTTATACGAACTGTCCCAAACAGGCAAATCCACAGAGACAAAGAAGATGAGTGGGCCCCACAGAGAGGGGAGTAACTGCTGGTGGGTCCAAGGGCTCTATCTGGGGAGATATAAATGTTCTGGAATTAGATAGAGGTGATGGTTGCACCGCACTGCGAATGTATTAAATGCTGCTTAATTGTACACTATACAACTGTGAAGCTTGTGTTGTGTAAATTACATCTCAATATAAAAATACAGAAAAGGGGCAAGGATGATTAAAAACATCCATCTTATAAACAGAAAGTGCTTATTAGACCACTGCCTGGCATATAACACACACTCAGTAAATGTCAGCGACCAGGGCAGGGCCGATTAGAACAGGAAGAAGTTTCCAGTCGTGAAGGCACAAAACCTGAGCTCACAGTTCCCCAGACAGGCACCCTGAGCCAACCCTGGGGCATTTTACACCACAGAGTTAACGCCCACCTGAAATTCACAAAAAGAAAAGATGACATAAGGGTGCGACTTGTCCTTTCCCTCCTAGGAAGTGGCTGAGGTGGTCTGTTTCCGGGGAGAGCGGCTGGGTGTGGGATCTGGTCGGCCCCCGGAGAGGGGCCGCCCTCACGCTCTCAGAACAGGCACCAGGCCTCTAACAGTCACAACCTCGGCTATGTACCGACCCTCGAGCACGTCATCGCGGGTGGCAGGCGAAGAATGCCAGATAACAGAGACGTTGGTCTGCAGGAATATAAACGGTGCTTTTATAAGGTCTCCACCGGTGTGTTCGTCAAAAGGGGATGGCTTCAAGCTCATAAGGAGGTCTAAGGAAGAGACACGGGCCAACGGAAGAAGCCAGGTGCACAGGCTGCAGGAGAGACGGTATTTTGTTTGTGTTGAGGAGTGGAGGCGGTCGGGAGAGTCTTTTCCAGTCCCTAAAGCAGCCTGTGTCCTCTCCGAATGTGGAACGGAAGCCCATGAATTCCACCATCTCTTGGCCTCCTGCTTGTCCCTTCCAACCCACAGCCCACGCCAGGATTGCTCTAAGACACAGATCTCCGTAGCTGCCCTCATTAAAAACCTGCGACAGCTGGCGGGCATGGTGGCACAGGCACTTTGGGGGAGTAATGTGGCAGTAGCCACTAAAACAAGACAAAGCTAACCCTCCATGGCTCCAATCTACTCCGACCCAGCCATTCCACCCCTCGGAGTCTACCGGAAGGGCACACACAGGCGCGGAGGAGGAAGGTATAAAACGCTAGCCCCTTTCCCGTGGAAGATGGCTGCATAACCCTCGGTCTGTCCACAACATACTGTAAAGAGATTGGTTGTTTTTTTTTTAAGATCTACATCTATTTGTAACACCACGGATGGACCTTGTACAGTTCAGGGGGGCGTTTGGCAAGTCACAAATTACGAAATCGCATTACAAAAGGACACATTCATTATGACCACATAGTGTGAAATGCAAACACTCCAAAAATGCCACATATGCTTTATGGACACACTCGGGTACACAGATGCACAGAAAAGATCTGGAAGCACGCACACCAAGCTTGTGACAACGGTTACTGCTGCAGGGGAAGACTGGGATTAGGGTGAGGAAGGAATAGCAAAAGGGATTTCAGCCTTATTTAGAAGGTTAAAATAATTTTGTCAAGGAAGCCCTTTTCATGTATTACTGTATAACTAATGACTTCCACCCACCCTCCCTCCCTTTTCAAAAAGGAAAAAAACAAATCGATGATCCCACATCCCAAACAGACGCAGCCTGATGCGGCTCCCCCCAGTTCAGATGCCCAGGCGCAGCTGCCAGCGCCAGGTCTCGCCAGGTTGTACGCGGAACTCCCGATCCTCCTCCTACCGCCTGCTCGCACTCTCCTTCCCACCTCAGGGATGACCAAACTCTTCCTGGCTGCCCAGACCAAAACTTAAAGTCCTTCTTGATTCCTCTTTTTCTTTCCCTTCTCTGCTGTATTTTTTACTTATTTGCTTAATGTCTGCCTTTAACTCCTGGGATATAAGCTTCACACAAACATGGGTTTGTGTCTTGTGTTCACTGCGGAACCTCCAGGGCCCAGGGCAACAACCGGCACACGGCAGGCACTCGGCAGGCACTCGGCAGGCACTCGCTGCGTGAATGCCTGAACGAGCAGACAAAGTTTTCTCCATCAGGCCCAGGCTGCGAAACCAGCCTCAGCAAACCCCAGTTGCTCCCACACACGTTCTTTGCTTCTCTCACAGCGAACTACTAGCTGGTCCCTCAAACTCTGGCATGTGCTCATTTGTCTGCACCTGTTCTTACCCGCCTTGCTTTACCATCCATTATTCGGGCTTCAACGTCACTTCCTCAACACCTTGGTGTACTCTATCTTGTTGGTGAGTTACAGACTTTCTCCTCTGGACTCCTGTAATTTCCTGTATTTTCAAAATTCATAAAGTCCTACCGTTTATAGAATCAACTGCTTACTGCTGGCCACACAGGGTTGACCTATTTTACCTCATTGAGCTATCACAAAAACTGGTAAAGTGTGCATCGTCATCTCCATTTTCCAATGAGAGGACTGAGGCGCCGAGAGTCATCGGTAGAAAAGTACAGAGCTGGAATTTGAACCTAGCTTCAATGGACTCCGAAGTCTGTGCTCATCCTCCTAAGTGCTCTCAGGCCCCTCCACAGAACTACGAGCTGTGCACCGGCCAGGGCCGAAGCATCTGCCAAATCACCAGAAATAAACAAACTGACCACCCACGGACCTCAGAGTCAGGGTCTGGGACTGCGCCACAGTGAAGAAGGTACACAGTGGGTCCCTGAGCCCCCAGGCCTGTGGTGCCACCCAGCCCTCACGGACACCGCCACAGAAGGCACCCTGAGACAGTGTAGCCCCACATAAGGAGCAGCGCATTAGTAACATGAGCTTCAGCCTCAGGCAAAACCAGGATGAAGTCCTAGTTCCTCTACATGCTGCTGGACTCTGGACATCCCCCTGCCCCATGGCCACAGGTCACATCCAGTTTGACCCCACTGCTGCCCACAGATGGCTGGACCAGGAGCAGGCACTTGCCCAAGCAGGGCCAAAAATCCTGGGGAATTTGGACTAAAAGGTTCAGGGAAGATCTGATGCCTCTCCTGAACGGGGGAAAGTGAACTCAGGAGTGGCTGGTGGGAGTTTTTCTGCCAGGAGAGCTGAGAAACACAGAAAGTTGGTTTGTGCCAAGGGAGGGTGACACAGACGCTGACAGACACAAAGGTAAGAGCCCCAGAGAGAGGAATTCTGGGACCTGAAAGGGCGCCAGGCACTGGTTCACCTTTCTTAAAACCACTCTTGACGTCCTAACACCCAGATGCATGGCTGCCCTTGGCTTCTGTGAAGCACCCACTCTTTAGACATAATATAGTCCCCTCTGACTAAAGCTAGATTGAGATCTGTTGTTGTTGTTTTTAACTGTCCTAAGTAATACAAATACTTACTTGTTATAGGACATAAAACTAACATATGAAAAATGCTTACCTCAGTGCCTGACCCACGGTAAAAACACCCAGTGCACGGTTGCTAACGTTATCATCAAAATCAAGCCACAAACACGTGCTCCTACAGGAACCAGACAAATTAATCATCTTGTGCAGTCATCCAAGTTACTCTTCCCCAAAGGGCGGCATGCCTTGGGTTCTGTCCTTGATCCTGTCCCACGCCATAATTTTATCAATGGCTGGATCTGGCTGTTGAAGGCTGTTACATTAATTCTGTGGATGAAATTCAGATGGCAGTCACACAGAATAAACTGAATGACAAAATCTGGGTTCAGATCAATTTCTACAGCCTAGAGATGGATCAAAACAGCCTGATAAAATGCATCACGGCCAAGGTACAGGTCCTGTACAAGGAGAGGCACTGGGAGAAAGGTCTGGCTCAAGAAAAGTCTGTGAGACAGAGACGGGGCTTGTAGCCGAAGTGCTCAGTGTGAGCCTGCAGGGTGGCGTAGCCATCAAAAGCTGCCACCACCCCAGTACAATTCCTAATTACCCACCGTATATTAGAAATTGTGTCAGAACAAGAGAGAGGAAGAGAACTAACATGTTTTAGCACCTACTGTATGTCAGGCCCCACGTTAAACACTTGACACACTATTTCAACTGACACTCTCATTAACCTACAAGGTATTACGATCATTACTCCCAGCTGACAGAGGAGGAAGCCGCGGCCTAGAAAAGTGAAGGGATTCGACCAAGGCTATAGAGAGCAGAGTTAGTGCTTGAACACAGTCCTTTTAGAAAGTTTACCCCATCCCCATATTCTAAACTGATCAGTTCATAGTTGGAATATTCAGTTTGGTTCTGATACAGTGTAGTTTGAGAGAAAAATTAACTTATCCAGATTAAGGTGACCAGGAAGATAGAAACTCTAAAAGTCACCTTCAAGAATCAAGTTGGGAAGACCAAGAGCAAGTACACATATCAGCCTCTCCTACCCAAGTCCACAGAAAACGACACCATTTAAAATCCACAGAGCAAGGAAAAACAAGGAGGGGGTGCCATCGGCAGATCACAAACGTTGAGAAATGCATGAAGTGGACAGTGAAAAGAAACGAGCCAAGCAGAAGTTTGGCGGGACTGCTGCGGATGGGGACGGCGGCGTTGGGCTGCTCCGAACACACAGGCAACACGTTCTCAGGGGACGAGAGGACCTCAGGCCAAATGTCAGACACTGATTGATGACTCCTGTGGGGACGCCAGGAGGAAGTCCCTCGATCCACGCAGCTTGTGGGAGATGTGACTGGGGGTCTCTGGGATAGAAAGGCAAAACATATCCAGAAGGAAATAGGAGATTCCATGCTCAGAAGACAAACTGTTAGCACCACACCTCTTGTAGCAAGTTCCGCCCCTCTTCCTGCAGTCCCTGGCAGCAAATTAAAGTAAAAAGAACCAGCATTGACGGAGAAGAAAACAAGAGATCACAGGACATAGAAGAGCACATATTTGCAAATTACCAAGCATTCCAGGAAACTCACACCATGAAAGAGAGGGGCCAACTCAATAAACAGAAGAACTAAAAACCAAAGAAACAGAGATAACAATGCAAGCAGAGACATTTAAAATATGTCTGATATTCTCAGAAAGATGAGAGAGGACACTGACTGCCTCAAACAAGAATAGCCTATTATAGGAAAGAATTCACTGGAAATCATAAATAAAAGATTTAATTATTGGAATAGAAAAATCAAAAAACACTGAAGAACAGAATAGATGCAGATATAGAGAAAATTAGTAAGCTGGAAAATTAGGCAGATGCATTCACCCAAAACACAGGAATAAGAACAAAGAGTACTGGTGAAAATATAAAAGCCTATTAATATCTAATAGATATCTGTTAATATCTATTATCTAATATTAGTATCTAATATCTAATAACTAATAAAGGCTTTACAGAGTCAGGCATTCTCAAATATTTTTGGTAGTAATAAATAATAATAGTAATAAACTATTACTAAGTAATAGTAAAATTATTACTACTATTTACTACTAATAAATTACTATGTTTTTCTTCTAAAGCTATTTTCAGAGTTCTTACCACATGAGACAAACTGAAACCAGAAAAGCCGGTGTTCGGGCTACCTGTCACCTACCAAACCCAACAAACAGAGACAGGGATTGAATCTTTATGGGTGCTTTACTCAGATGGCTGGTAATCTGAGAAGACAGCAGGTTTGTACCCTAACAGACAGTCTTAAATTCCATTTTAAAATGGCCCTTTTTGTAAGAAGAACAAAGTGTAGGTAAGGGGGTTGAAATTCAGGAAAAAGTTAATTGGATTTAAAAGAAAAACTGCAGCATTCTCGCCCTAGGCAGTGGTCTTTAGCTATGTCCTAGGCGATGGTCATCTCACTCTGGAGGACAATGACTCAGATACCATCTTGATTGCTTAAGACCTCCTGGGGCACAAAGGTGGAACTGCTTTCGGTCTCCTGGAGTCAAGATGGGTCACACCTTCAGCTCCTGAAACAACAGCTTTTTACATACATTGATTACTAAACTTATTAGCTATTACTTGAAACTAAAATTTTTCCAACAATTGAGCCCCCCATCAAAACAAATCCCCATTGTTAAGATAAAGGTCAGCAAATTACAGCCCACTGCCTATTTTTGCAAATAAAATTTTATTGGAACAGAGCTACAATCATTCATTTCAATATTGACTATGTCTGCTTTCATGCTACAACAGCAGAGTTGAGTAGTTCTGACAGAAGCAGTATGGATCACAAAGCCTAAAGTATGTATTATCTGCCCCTCTACAGGAAAAGCTTGCTCATCTCTGGTTTAGGCCATTATTAGTTGGATTTTCTGTTATTTGCAGCCAAATGCATTCCCAATTGAAACACTGAACAGAACTGTACAAACAGAAAAAGGTGGGAACTTCTGGTCAAGATAGTGGCATAAGCAGACATGGCTCACCTCTTCACACAACCACATCAAAATTACAACTAAAGTATAGAACAACCATCACTCAGAACTGTCAGAAATTGAGTTGAATGGAAGTCGAACAACTACAGAATTAAAGAAACCACATCCATCCAGACTGGTAGGAGGGGCACAGATGTGAAACAGGTTGGTCCCGTATCCACATGTGGTAGATAAAAATTCAGGAGGGATATCTCAAAAGTGAGGAATCCCAGACCCACATCAGGCCCTCCAGCCCAGGGTAGTCCCCACAACTCTGCCTGCAAAACCAACAGGGATTGAGTCAGTGGAAGAAACAGCTGGAGCCTCAAGCAGTTCCTCTTAAAGAACCCATGCATGGATTCACTGCACAGATTTACTCCCTCTGAACTTTAGCACCAAGGTAGCAGCTTGAAAGGCATCAGTGGCATACTGGGAGAAACTGAAGTGGCGGACATTGGGATGAGCAGAGGCCATTGTTTCTTTTCTAAACCCTCCCACCACAAGCTGGCAAGCTGGTGCCATATCTGAGACTCCATTGCCTTGACTAACACTGTTTGACCCCCCTTGGACATCCCCAGAGACTCCACCCAACCCAATTTATGGGCCCACCCAAGCTGCTTTTTCCATATAAATGGCTGGTCTTGGCTAATGCTTCACAACTTCCTAAATCCTCTCAAATAAGTGACAGCTGGCCTCAGTGAGCCCCAGGCCCAGCACTAGCAGCGGCCAGACTAGATTCACAGCTTGGCTTCGCATGAGAATCTCCAAGATCAGTACAAGTAATAGCCACTTCAGATTGCTTTACAGCTCAGGCAGAATGGTCCTGGGCAAAACACAGGTGGGGGCAGACCTTGGCCTGCACCACCTGGGAAAACCCAAGACCAGCACACCCAGTGGACAGCTATGGACCATGTCAGAGCACCACCACTTTGCCCCTACACAGCTGATCCTCCACAGAGGACAGGGGTTGGTGGTAAAAGGTCACAGCCAATCCTTGCAGCTACTGGCCTGAGTGAATCCCTCCCATAAATCTGCCCACAGCAACCAAGACTCAACTACAAGAACAGGGTGTACTCAGCCCACACAAAGGGACACCTTGAGTACCCAGCTTGGGTAATAAGGGAGGCTGTGCCACCAGACCCTACAGGACACCTACTACCTTAGGCCATACTACCAAGACAGGGAGTCAAAACAGCTCTACCTAACACATAGAAACAAACACAGGGAGGCTGCCAGAATGAGGAGACAAAGAAACATGGCCCAAATGAAAGAACAGATCAAAACTCCAGAAAAAGAAGTAAATGAAAGGGAGATAAGCAATCTATCAGATGCAGAATTCAAAACACTGGTTATTAGTATGCTCAAGGAAGTTAGTGAGGACCCCAAGAGCATTAAAAAGACCCAGTCAGAAATGGATACACTAACTGAAATAAAGAACAATTTACAGGGAGCCAAGAGTAGAGTGGATGAAGCTGACAATCAAATCAATGATTTGGAACATAAGGAAACAAAAAATAGCCAATCAGAACAACAAGAAGAAAAAAGAATTCAAAAACATGAGGAAAAGCAGCCTCTGGGACAACTTCAAGAGGTCCAACAATCACATCATAGCAGTGCCAGAAGGAGAAGAGAAAAAGCAAGAAACTGGAAATCTATTTGAAAAAAACAATGAAAGAAAACTTCCCTAATTTGGTGAAGGAAATAGACATGCAAGTCCAGGAAGCACAGAGTCCCAAACAAGATGGATGAAAAGAGGCCCACCCCAAGACACATCATAATTGAAATGCCAAAGGTTAAAGATAAAGAGAGAATCTTAAAAGCAATTAGTTACCTACAGGGGAGTTCTCATGAGACTGTCAGCTGATTTCTAAAAAAAAAATCTTTGCAGGCTAGAAGGGGTTGGCAAGAAGTATTCAAAGTCATAAAAAGCAGGAACCTACAGCCAAGATTACTCTACCCAGCAAAGCTATCATTTCGAATGGAAGGGCAGATAAAGAGCTTCCCAGACAAGAAAAAACTAAAGGAGTTCATCATCACCAAACCATTATCACATGAAATGTTAAAGGGACTTATTTAAAAAAAAGAAGAAGATCAAAACTGGGAACATAAAATGGCAAAAATACATCTCTATCAATGATTGAATCTAAAAAAACAAACTAAGCAAACAAGAAGAGCAAAGACAGGATCACAGATACAGAGAGCATTTTGATGGTTGCCAGATGGGAAGAGGGTGTAGGGAAATGGGTGAAGAGGTAAGGATATTAAAAAACACAGATAGGGACCTGGCTGGTATGGCTCAGTGGATTGAGCAATTACCTACAAACCAAAGGGTCACCAGTTCGATTCCCAGTCAGGGCACACACCTGGGTTGCAGGCCAGGTCCCTGGTGGGGGGCGCATGAGAGACAACCATACATTGATGTTTCTCTCCCTTTCTTTCTCCTCTCTGTAAAAATAAATAAAAAATTTTTTAAAAAGGAGTACAAATAGGTAATTACAGAATAGCCATGGGGATGTAAAGTACAGCACAGGAAATGGAGCAGCCAAAGAATTTATACACATGACCCATGGACATGGACAATGGTGTGGGGACTGCCTGAGGGAGGGGGGGTGCTGAGTGGAGGGGCGCAAAGGAAGAAAAATCAGGACAACTGCAATAGCATAATCAGTAAGATTTTTTTTTTAATGTCTAGGAAGATGAATATCCAATTGATAACTGGTTATTTCCAAGGAGGGGAATGAGATTGAGATTGGGGTAAATTTGAAGGGAAATTTTTATTTCACACACAAACTAGAAATTTTTAAAATAATGACAATGAACACAAACTGTTTCATAATTTAATTTTTCTAATATAAATATTAATTGAAGGTTTATACCTCCGTGATAAAGAGTAAACTGATGATACATTTAAAAATGTGGATAAATTTCACAGATACGTTTAAGAAAAAAACAAAAAGACAAAAAAAGTACTTACTCTGTGAATCCTAATTCTGAAATATATGTAGTTGCATTTTAAAAAAAGCAAGAAGGGTGGGGGGAATGATGGGGGAGAAACGGGACAACTGTAATAGCATAATCAATAAAATATATTTTAAAAAAAAGAAAAGGCAAAAAAACAAACAAACAAAAATACAGTATGTTTAAAAAAATTAAAAAAGCAAGAAGAAAATATCAAAACAAGTGACAGTGATTATCTAGGTGGTAGGATAACGACTAGTTTTTGCACCTTCCTGTATTTTCTCCTCTGCAGTCTCCGTGCACTGGTTCGGAAATCAGAAAGAAATGGAAAACGTCGGAGCCAGGCTCCACTGAGCAGGGCACCTCCCCCCGCTACTGCGGCCGAGGGAACACGGAGCGGACAGGCCCAGGGGCAGCACTTGATGTACAATAACGGCACGCGCTTAAACAGCACCCACAGTCTTCATACTTCATATGTATCACTCTTTAATTATCTCAACAACCCTGTAAAGATGTGCTAGATTTTCAGCTCCATTCTGCAGACAAAACGGAGGCACAGAAAGATTTTGTAACTTGCTGAAGACTACAGAGCTATCAAGTGGTAGAGCCAGGATGCAACGCACCCAGGCCATCTGACCTAGACCCCTTTCTTGCCCTTGACCGGTCTCGCCATCCTATCTCCCAAGGGTGAAGTCTTCTCCCAGGGTGTCAAGAGAGCACAAGTGGCCCAAAGAATATTTTTTGAAAGAGTTTAGATTTCCTTTTTTTTAAGGCATCAAACTCGTCATCCTGGGAAAATAACTTCAGAACTCATTGCAGTTCCTTACACCGCTTGACAGTTTTATTTTTCTAAATTACATAACGGGGGTGGGGAGGGGTCCACAGTCTTTTTGGTGGCTACTGATCAGAACCCAGCCAGTACTGACTGCATTTAGTGGGCACAGGTATTATCAAACTGTGTTAGCTTCTCAGGTGAGGAGACAGGCTATCATTTATCCGGCAGCTGTTGCCCCTGCCTCCCAGTCATGTGCCCAGTTCTGTGGTCCCAGGAATATGGGGGGACCCAGCAAGCCCTGGACCAGAAGAAGAGGGAAAGTGGCCTGTATGAAAACCCACCAAGTCCCAAGCAGTACTGAGTGCCACATATTTATCTCCCCAAATTCACTAAGTCCTCAGACACCTGGGGAGGGAAGACCAATGACGCTCATCTTACAGGTAAAAAAAACTGAGCCTGGGAATGGTTAAGTACACACCTAAGGTCCCCCAGCTGCCTCCCAAAGCAATCCCAAGGCTCACCGCTTGGTACCAATGCACAGAACTCGGAGTTTTGGCTCAGCAGCCCACACCTGCTGTGTTAACTGGGGCAGGTGGCCTCACTGCCGAGCCAAGGTTTGCACACCTGCAAGATGGGGACAATATTACTTACCTCACAGGGTCTTGTGAGGATGGACAGTGAAGCACTTTTTAACAACTGGGCTGCCTGTTGGTTTTACCTCTCCCACTACGAAGGGCAGGGTGGTGGACAGCTGCTATTTTTGTCTGCCCACGGTCCTTTCCCCCTTCTTCTGGTAAGAGGATCCTGGTGGTCCTCTGGGAGAAAACCTCTTCCTTACCATGTGATTAACTCAGGGTTCACCCCACCCGGCCTTGTCTCCAGGGTAGGTGAATCTCAATCTGGACACTCAGCTGACCCTGTGGTAAGGGAGCAGCTCAGCTTTGCTGGAGCTGCTGAGAGGATTATAATGACAGGAAAAAGACAAGGAAGCAGCACCTATTACTGCTTCGGGGCTGACTACCTGTCAGACACTGTTCAGGGCACCCCTGAGGACCCAATGAGGTAGGTGCCATTATTACTCCCACTCTACAGATGCAGAAACTGAGGCTCAGAAGCAGTTAAGTACTTGGGTAATTGATGAGCCAGGATTCAGGCCCAGGCCATCAGGCTCCAGAGCCTGCGCTGTCTCCCCATTTGCTATCCGGCCTCTGTGCAGCAAGCCTGGGGCTGCTGGCGGCCAGCTCACACCAAGAAAGCCCAGCCTGCTGGAGAGCGGCCCCGTCACAGAAGATGGAGTGGAGGGTACTGAGTCAGAGTACCTGGGTCCTGCCATGCCTGCTGTGGGCCACCCCTGAACTTTTCAGCCAGATGAGGCAACAAATTCCCATTTTTGCTACAGCTGGTTTGAAGAGAGCTTTTGTCATTTGAACGGTCTGAAAGACACGGATTCTGGATCGTAATGAAATTGAAGTCACAGAGCCATTCTCTTGCCAGACATGGGGACCACAGAAGCAACGAAGGCCCAGAGAGGGGAGCAGGAATGTGCCCACGGTCAGCAGTGGCGACTCAGGACTGGAACCCACGTGACCTGATACTCTCGTGGCCCTGGCCGGGCTCCAGCAGAGGTGTCCCCAGACTGAGGGACAGCTCTCACGGGCCCATTCTCAACCAGGAGACACAACTTTCAGGAGTAATTTGGAGAAACCTCCTTTTCTTAGATAACATCATTCTCCTTTTCAATGATAGTCTGTATTCTATAAAGTGATTTTGGGGGTGGAAGGTAAAGGGAGACACTTGCAATGCAACTGCATGCCTGAGATTTGAAGATTTAGGAAACTTTGACGATGCTGGGTTGATGGGCACATTGCTGAGCAAAAACAGACTCGGGAAGGAAAAGCTGTCAAAATTATCTCTTTCTGGTCCCAAACTACAGCTCTCTGATGGGTTTTTTTCCTAGAGTTTAATCTTATGCTGGAAGCTAAACTGATACCAGGAAGGTTTCAGACACATCTATCTCCTTCCTAGCATTTTATCAGAAATTGATTCTCTTTGTTTTTTGTGGCTCAAGTCTTGGCCTTGCTGTCGTTCAGCTCAGGTTTCGGGTATGTATCTGCACACATTTCCTGCAGCTCCCAGCCTGACTGCAGGGGTCTCAGAGCAGGCTGGTGACTCAGGGGCACGTCATTCTGATGGGAGGGCTTACGTGCTGCTTCATCGCACTGACAGGCCGGACGCTGGCCCAGTTCACGTCCCGCTTTTTCTTAGTAATACTTCTCATCCACCTCTGAATCCGAAGAGATTAGCTTTTCAAACAGGGTATAATAAACCTGCCAGTTCTAAATTACAGTATTCAACATTTATTGAGCACCTAGTATGTGCCATCACTGTACTAAGCCCTGCATGCATATCAACTCGCGGAGTCCTTACCACAAGCCCATGATGCAGTTTCTCTATCATCGCTGCTCTTTACAAGAGGAAGACGAGTCTTGGACAGAACAGGTAACTCTCCTGAGTGATGACACTAGTGTAAGAACCCAGGCTGTTTGGTTCCAGGCTTCACAGGCTCAACTACTTTGCAACACAGCTTCTAACCCTGCCCTGTGCCTTATCCACCCCACAGTAATCGGTTGTCAGTTCTACCAGGGCCCCCACGCCCCAAGTTCTCAAAGCTACACAGACCAAGACCTCAAGTAGCAGAAAGACCAACAACAAGAACTTTACAACCAGGAATGCATTTGGCAGTTGGATGTTAAATGGACTTAATTCTTCTCTGCCCAGAAATGTGAGCTAAAAGGCTTCATTCCAGGAAAAGCACAGATGGGCAACGGCAGCCCTCCTATCAGGCAGGCTCTTGTAATGTAGCGCTACCAGTTTACATTACGTGCCCCCTCTCATTCTTGCTCTTTTAAAAAAAAATTCTAAACAAAGCAGTTGAGATCTTTAAATATGAAAGGGGCAGCTCCTGGTTCCCCAGAAGGCTGAAGTTACAAGGCTGCTGAGAGCTGAAGTAAGGAAAGGGAAGGGTTTGCTGCTTGCATGCTAGGCCCTTACAGTTAGCCAAGTGCTCAGAGCCAAGGGCCCATGAGAGACAGCTTTCAGAAACCAGGGTGCTGGATGTGCCCCCTGCCCTTCTCGGGACAGTGCCCTGCTGCCACTCCCTGCTCAGAAGAGTGGGCTAGAGAACGACAAGTTGCCCAACGAGTGGCTCTGGTGTGTTTACCTCAGCCAAAGGCAGCCACACTTGAATCTGGCCAGCATTCTACAAGGTGGCCAGAAGCAAAAAGCTATGCCCCTCTCATGCACTACTAGGAGACAAAGTAGAAGCATCAATATCAAAACAGCACATGCCCTTTGATCCATCAATTCCACTTTTAAGACTTAAGCTTTGACTCGTCCTGCACATGTGCACAGAGATGTCTGCTCTGGGAGAGCCCTGACATCCTAGACCACGGCAGCCTAGACAGGGGACTAGAGATGTCCTTACGGGCAATCCTTTATATGCAATTACTTAGCAATGAAATTGGATCAAAACTGACATGAAACGTAGTCTTTATTTCTCCCACTTTGTATAAATATTCCTATTTTCCTACAGATATATTAATGTACTCGATTACAGAGTGCCGTCCCAGGTCACACTGGGATGATACCACTTTATAATTTCTAAATAAATGAAACACATTTGGCCCCAACAGTTTCAAATAAAGGACCATGTTCCTGAGCATTCACAACAGAGTACCGTGCAGCCATAAAAAAGAACAAACACAGCCTGTGCGCATATCCTGCTGTGGAATGCCCTCCAACACACACTGCTACGTGAAAACAAAACCCAGGAACAAAACAATGTGTGTCGTGTGCTATCACTGTGTTAGAAAGGAGGGGAAGGGGCAGACAAAGATAGATCTGCTCTGCATGGAATGGTTTTGGAAAGACACAGAAGTTGGTTACAGCGGTTGCTTATTGGGAGGGAAGCTGGGGGCACCGATGTCAGGAGCCTCTAAATGCCCTTTGGTATTGATTGGCCAGATTGATCAGACTCTGTCTCTCTGGCCTCTGAACTGGGAGAAGGAACAACTTGCAGAGAGTTGCGCCAGGACAATGACACGGTGCAGAGACCAGAGGGGAATGGAGGCATGTTCATGTTGGCACATGGCCAAGGATGCCCGTCTGGGTGACCCCATCCCTGGAGGTGCCCTGGATCCTGGACTCCCTGCTCTGCTGTCTTACCCTGAGATCCCAATCTCTTACTTTGCTTGGCAAAGATGAAATGAGTCTCTGCTTAATAGCAGGAAGTGTTCGTGTGAGTGTACACACGTGGCTGTGCGTGCATGCAAAGGGAGCCCTCAATCTCTTCTAGGTGGTTGAGTTAAATGACTTTTGCAGCCCTTCACAAAGCAAGCCCAGTAGATGAGTGTGCTGTCAAGAGCATTTCCCATCCCCAATCAGCTCTAAAAGAAGGCAGTTCATTATCACTGGGGGCTCTGAGAGCGATTTACAGTGGAGGTCTGCAGCTGGCCTGCCTGAGGCCCACTTGCCTGGAGCACACAGCTAGGAGCCTGGGCGGCCGGGATCAGCCTGAAATCCAGCTGGAGCAAGAGAGGCCCCTCAGTAAGAAATGCAGCTGCGCTGCCTCCTCTGTCCAAGGGCGTACTCCATGTTAAACAGCAGACACTCCAAGGAATGACTAAAATTACGTAACAACCAACATTTATGGAATGCTCACTGTGGGTCAGATGCCACGCTGGGTGCTTCAGAACACTGCTGCCTTTGCTCCGTCAACCAAGACGTCAAAGCAGGTATTATCAAATGAGATGAGGGCGTCAAGAGACTCGTCCGAAGTCACATAACCGGGACTTGCTGCAGAAGCACGTGGTGGGCCTGTGTGCCTCCTCCTCCAGGCAGCAGGCGGACACGCTGCGGGCGCCACACCCCTGAGCCCCACAGTGACGCTGGGCACCAGTGCCAATAGTGGGCAGGGAGTGATGAATAAAGATTTCTTTCTCCTCTGTGGTTTCCCTTTTTTTTAAAACACTGATAAATTTACCTACTAACGATTTTTAAGTAAACTACAATGACCACAATTTCAAAATCATTAATAATTCATGACTAACGGCCAAAAACACTATATAATCTCCACAGGCAGGAACCATAAATACTTGTTTAAGATGAGGCTGAGAATATTTTTACCAGCTACATGGAAAGTACCTACCAACTTGAAGCCAACCATCAAAGATACATTTTTTAGAAATGATTATAAGCTGTCCAAAGCCTCCGTTCAAGATGACTCTGCCAGGAAGTCTTCATGGCCTCCACTGGCACCCCTGGGGCTTTGTCTGGGTCTCCTCGATGCTGTTTGTCACTCTTTCCTTTCACTTGTGCCTGTCTGTGCCTGTGAGAGGGCTTGGAGGGCTTGGAGGGCTTGAGAACAGGAGTCCTCCCGCTGGGCAGGCATGTGGAGCACAAGGAAGCCCCTGGGCTGAGAGCAGGGGTCAGTTACGCCCTGTAAGCCACGGCTTCTCATCCGTGGCTGCACACTGCATCCACTCGGGGGAATTAAAAAACTCTGATGCCTAGGTCACACTGCCAGAGATTCTGATTTAACTGGTTTGGAAAGAGGCCTGGATAACAGGCTATTTAAAGATTTTATTTATTTTATTTTTTATAGAAAAGGGAAGGGAGGGAGAAAGAGAGGGAGAGAAACATCAATACATGATTGCCTCCCACATACCCCCAGTTGGGACCTGGCCCGCAACCCAGGAGTGTGCCCTGACTGGACATCAAATCAATGATCCTTTGGTTTGCAGGCTGGCACTCAATCCACTGAGCCTTACCAGGCAGGGCTAGACGTCAGCATATTTATAAGCTCCCAGGTGATTCTAATGTGCAGCAATGTTTATGAACCACTGCCACTAAGCACTCAGCACAGGGCCTGGCCCAACGCAGTTGCTGACCCCTGTTTGTTCTCAGATGGGGGTAGGAATGGCAGACTGGAGAGTTCCATTGAAAGGTGACATTGAAAGCCATTGCCCGAGAGAAAATTGAACTGTATGGAGATCCAACAACAATTCATCCAGACCAGTAAGAGGGGCGGAGTCACGGCAGGAAGTGGAGGTTGGCGGACCCAGATGCACAGACAGCTGATGGCAGACCCGGGACTGCAGGCAGTGGCTAGCAGGCCCCAGGTGCACAGGCGGCTGGCTGACCAGGCGGTCTCACATTCACTCGCAGATAGGTGAAAACCAGGAACAAGACAGAACTCGCAACCCAGGGCCCCAGCGCTGAGAAATAAAATCTAAAATCATCCAGACTCTGCCCCCACATACACCATCACAACCAAGCAACTCTGCCCCACCCTGGGGAACACCTAAGGCTCCTCCCCTCACTACGAACAGCCACAACCAGACCAAAACAAAAACAAAAATTGCTCAAACAGGAGAACAGATCCCAACCCCAGAGTCAATTCATCTAAGCAACCAAGAGATAGCCAACTTATCAGATGCACAGTTCAAAGCACTGGTGATCGGGATGCTCACAGAATTAGTTGATTTTCGTCGCAAATTAGATGAACAAATGAAGGCTACAATAAGTGAAATGAAGGAAAATGCACAGGGAACCAATAGTGATGGGAAGAAAACTGGGACTCAAATCAATGGAATGGACCAGAAGGAAGAAACAAACATCCAATCAGAAAAGAATGAAGAAACAAGAATTCCAAAAATTGAGGAGAGGCTTAGGAACCTCCAGGACATCTTTACACGTCCCAACATCCGAATTATAGGGGTCCCAGAAGGGGAAGAAGAAGAGCAACAAGTGGAAAACTTATTTGAACGAATAATAAAGGAGAACTTCCCCAATCTGGCAAAGGAAATAGATTACCAGGAAGTCCAGGAAACTCAGAGAGTCCCAAAGAAGTTGGACCCAAGGAGGAACACACCAAGGCACATCATAATTACATTAGCCAAGATTCAAATGAAGCAGAGAATTCTAGAAGCAGCAAGGGATAAGGGCACAGTCACCTACAAAGGAGTTCCCATCAGACTGTCAGCTGATTTCTCAAAAGAGACCTTCCAGGCAAGAAGGGACTGGAAAGAAGTATTCCAAGTCATGAAAGTCAAGGACCTACATCCAAGATTGCTCTATCCAGCAAAGCTGTCATTTAGAATGGAAGGGCAGACAAAGCACTTCTCAGATAAGGTCAAGTTCAAGGAGTTCATCATCACCAAGCCCTTATTACATGAAATGTTAAAGGGACTTATCTAGGAAAAAGAAGATAAAAAATATGAACAGTAAAAAGACAGCAAACTCACAGATATTAACAACCACACCTAAAACAAAAGCAAACTAAGCCAACAGCTAGAACAGGAACAGAACCACAGAAATGGAGATCACATGGAGGGTTATCAGTGTGGGAGTGGGAGGAGGAGAGAGGGGGAAAAGGTACAGAGAATAAGTAGCATAGACGGTGGGTAGAAAATAGACAGGGGGAGGGCAAGAATAGTGTGGGAAATGTAGAAGCTACAGAACTTATGACACATGGACATGAACTAAAGGGGGGGAATGTGGGTGGGAGGGGGTGTGTAGGGTAGAGGGGAATGATGGGGGCGAAATGAGACAACTGTAATAGCGTAATCAATAAAATATAATAAAAAAAGATCTAGGGGTTGGAAAAATGGAGAAGGGGTACAAACTTTCAATTATAAAGTGAATAACATCTGAGGGTCTAAAGTATAGTCGCATGGTGGCTACAGTTGATCATACTGTACTATATAATTGAAACTTGCTAGAGTAGATCTTAGGTGTTCTCGCAAAAAAAAATTTAAACATGTATCGATGTGTTAACTTGATTATGGGAATACTTTATACACACACACACAGTCCTACACATATATACATACACATATGCATACATATATCTATATACATATATGCATACATACATTTGTCAATTATACCTCAATAAAGCTGAAAAATAAGGAAAGAAAGAAAGAAAAGAAAGAACGAAAGAAAGAAAGAAAGCCATTGCCCCTTGTTGCCTTACAAGAATAAGGACTCTATTGTCATTCTCCATCCTGCCAAAGCAGCCAGAAGCCTGCATTTTTATGTAAAATCTCCAGTTTTTAAATGTAGCCCTGGCTGGTGTGGATTGAGTGCCAGCCTGTGAGCCGAAAGTTTGCCATTTGATTCCCAGTCAGGGCATGTGCCTGGGTTGCGGGCCAGGTCCCCAGTTGGGGGCATGTGAGAGGCAACCAATTGATGTATCTCTCACACATTGATATTTCTCTCCCTCTCTTTCTCCCTTCCTTGCCCTTTTTCTGAAAATAAATATATAAAAATAAAATAAAATAAATGTGGATACCTAATTCTAAAAAGTTGTAATAGAGTATGGGCCAAATAAAACACATCTTTGGGCTGAATTGGGCCTGGCAAGTTCACTGAGAATAGCTGCCCATTGTCCCTTTGCCATGCTGGCCCCTGACCACTCAGAGCAGTGCCCAATCCCCACCCAGGATGGAAACCATACGCTCACCAGAGAACGTGCAAGCTGGCCCATGTAACCTCACCGCCCAAGGAACATGGCCTGTCCCCATCCACTTGTTCTACCCAACGTGTCTTTTTCTTGCCTTTCATGGGGACCTAGCTTGATCTGTGCCTGCATCCTGTGTAAGGCACAAAGCATCACAAAGTGCAGATTTCACAAACTGGGGGAGGGGAGAATGCAGAAAGAGGAGGTGGATGGAAAAGGCATGTTATAACACATCGGGATGAACAACCTTGAAGCTTGTTATTGCTTTCTCTTATTTTTCTAACCAAGCAAAGCCCTTTTAGAGAGTCAGCACCCTCTTTTTCAGAGGGCCTGAAACCATCTTAAATATCTTTCAGGATTAAAGTTGGATATTGTGATATACAATCCCATTCTCTGCTTTCTCTCACTTCAAGCACTTTTCAGGAGTGTGATCTGAAATGCTCTCCAGCAACTCACCTGATGGGAGTAGCCAGGAAAGTGGCAATTAGGGGAGTCCAGTTGCCAAGGAGAGAGAAGGGGAAGGGAAACAGTATTTCTACCAGTTAAACCTGCTGCCCTGCTTCGTGGTTTCCCAGCTACCGTCTTAATGTGGATAAATGGGATGCTGTTGTTCCATAACCTAAGACCTCAGTTAGGTTTAAAGGGTCCCAGCATTGGGAGGTTGGTCCCCACCCTTGCTCACTTCACAGAGGGAGACCAGGTGCCTGCAGGCCTTGTGCTCACTCCAATGCTGGTTCCTCCACCCTCAGGTCTCTAGGACTTCGCAGGAGACAGGCACACCTGTGCCTGCTTCCAGAAAATTCTCAGTACCAGAAAGAAGTAGGAGAATCCAGATTGTTCAACTTCTAGATCACCCACTGGGGCTGACATTTAGATCTTGCCAATGGCATCAAACTTCCTGAGTTATCTTCCAGCCATCATCTCAGGTAGGCTAATTGGATATGAAACCCCACACTAGCTATTTTGGCTACATCTGAGAAAAGAAACAGTAGGAGAGAGGATGAAAGTCATAACAAAGTAAATAGGGCCCTTTGCAGTCCAAACCCAGTCTGCCTCCTCAGAGCTCACAGAAAGCAAAAGACCAAGTCTTGCCATTTTTGAGCCCCTGGGCCCAGAGGAGCCTGAGAAATCCCCTTTCCTCATCAGAATTGTGTCATTTTACAATCAAGAATGTTAGTGCACAAGTGTTGATGAATCTCAGGATTGGTTGATATTTACGATGAGCTATATATCTTCAAACCCCGGTACCCCTAAGACTCAAATTTCAACTCCCCCGAGTTTGAGACCTCCCTGAGATAGCCTGTGAGTGCCCACACCGCTCCTCGCCTCAGGCTCAACGGTCTCACAACTTTCCTGCTCAGTCTCTATGACTTTGACACGCTATTTACTTGGCCTGAAAAACTCCTACTCACTTAGGTGGCGGCCTATACATCGGCTTTTCTGCACAGCCCTTCTTGGCAATCTCTGGCAGAGTTAGGTGACCCCTTTTCTATATTGAAATTCTCCTTTTTTCTCCTCTCACTATGTTGGCACTCTCTCACACTGCATTGCAACGATCTGTTGCACACCTCTTCCAGCGGTGCTGAGCACGCCCTGACATCAAGAATGGTCCCACCCACACCTTAATCCCAGCCCTGGCGCCTGGCACAGAGTGGTAGGGTTCAGAGTGGTAGGTAGGTTTCAAGAATAGCCACAATATTTTGTAGATTTCCCATCAAGAAGTGGGACCTATTTCCCCACTCCTTGAATCTGGGCTGATCTTGTGACTTGCTTTGAAAAACAGGAAATGGCAGAAGTGACACCGTGCTGGCTCTGAGCCTAGGACTCAGGAAGTCCTGCAGCTTCCACTCCCAAACTTTTGAAGGCTTGAACCTCAGGTGGGTGACTTGCTGGAGGATGAGGGAACATTGCGGGAGAACTAAAGCATTCTGATGCTCAGTCATCCCCTAGGTGACAGCAAGTAACCACAAATGCCTACGTGAGCCCAGCTGCGGTCAGCAGAGCCTGGCCCGTCAGCTCTGCCCAGGTAAGCCTGGCCCAAACTGCTGACCCACAGAACTATGAACTAAACATGTGGTTGTTTGAAGTCACTAAAAGTTGGGGTGATTTGTTACACAAAGCTAACTGATACGTTCCTCAAGAAATCATTGCTATGAGTGACACTGGTTGATAACCCTAGTTGTCAACTATCATTTAGTCAGGGATTCCAGCTTGGGACTCAGAGAGGAGACCCAAGAACAATTACCAGCCTGCTCCTTCAGGTCCCTTCCAATAGCTGCCTCCCACCAGCCCTTGCCAGTGACACATTTACCTCCTTTTTCTCCCGTGAGCAGGACCGGCTTCTCTCAGCCTTTCGCAGAGTCTGACCTGCAGCAGTTCAAAAGCAGAACCAGAGATTAAGGCTGTTTTAAAACAGCTAGTTTATCACCACGAAAGCTTTTTATTTGCAAACTGGATAGACAGGACCAATCATAATCAAATGATTTTAAGAAAATGCAGCCTATTATTATAATGGGAAAATGGTATACTCTTAAAATAAACCAACAGCAAGGAAATGGCAATTCATACACGTTATTTGACTATAATGAACAAAGCCTCGGCTCTTTAATCTGGAGCATTATCTGTGCTCTGCACGGGCTGTCAAACTCTAGTTTTCCCAGTCAAATTGCATTTTTATCAAATTGTTTGGATTATACAAAATGCATCCCACTGTGCGCATGCACCTAACCTTTGATGAGTGCATCCCAATGCATCACGCCAACCCCCCAAGGTCAGACACACAGGTGACTGAACAGATGTGAATTAGCAGGAGTCACCCACATTTCACATAACGGGCAACTGCAGGGAGAATGGTTGCTTTCCTCGGAAAACTAGAACACTAACACTTGAAGACATGCATAAATCCAACAGATCAACATCAGAATGTTTAAATATGCTGTTCCAAATGCAGTTTTCAGAACTTTTATGGCAGCGTCCATTATAAAAGAATTCCTTGATGAAAAATTAATGGATTGCCTTGGTTTTGAGATAGAAAATAATAGTCACCGCACATTGTCAAGGCACCTCCCAAACTGTCCAGCTTCACTCATGAGAAGCTATTTGTGAGAATATCACAACCACAGGTCCCGTTAGCCAAGAGCACCCAGAAGGCAGGAGCGAAAAGGTTACACAATAACTTACTGAGAGGCAAGAGCTGGGAACCGAGTCTCAGAGGAAAGACTTCCCTCTTTGGACGTGGTCCCTTTCAGCGGGCCCACGCAGGGCAGGGGCACGATGGGGGTGGGGCCCCAGTTGGCCATAAAGCACAAGTCAAGGGACGGTGCTCTTTCTAAGAAGGTGAGAGTAAGGGAAGAGCAAAGGCCCAAAGATGAACTCTGGCCAAACTTTGGGGCCAATACATAAAAGGATTTAGAAAGAGACACCTGAAGAGTTTACAGGAGATCTTGGATTACACAGGATCGTGGTATGGTAGACATATTTTGGGTTATCTGCTCAGCCAAAATGACACCCTAAACTGCCCCTTCGCTCTTCCACTCCCCCTCATCCCCGGGTGGGACCGCTGACCCAGCTGCAGCCAATCAGAATCCCAGCCTCAGGAACCTAAATTGGCTCTGAGACAGAGAGGGTAAGAGGGCCAGAGCAGGGTTCTCTCTGCATGTGAGCTGTGTTGCTGTGAGCAGCCAGCCACCTGCCTTGGGGACAGACTAACAGAGAATGCCAAGACTTATCTGAAACTGACTGTGTGCCTGCCTTTGTGTTCCACAGACATCCCCTTACCGGGGGGTGTCAAACTCATTTTCACCAGGGGCCACATCAGCCTCACGGTTGCCTTCAAAGGGCTGAAATAATTTTTAGGACTGTATAAATGTAACTACTCCTTAGCTGTTAAGGAGTTGAATTACATTCGGTCCTTTGAAGGCAACCTCGAGGCTGATGTGGCCCCTGGTGAAAATGAGTTTGACATCCCTGCCTTAAACTATTCTCTGCATCTTTCCTTCTTTCTTTCTCCTTCTTTCTCTTTCTTTCTTTCTTCCGCTTCTTTCTTCTTTCCTTCTTCTTTCTTTCTTCTTTCTCCTTCCTTTCTTCCATCCTTCTTTCCTTCCTTCCATGTTTTTTTGTTTTTGGTTTTGGGTTTTTTTTTGTTTTTTTTTTTTTTTTTTTTTTTGCCTTAAGACAAAGAACCCAGGATTTAGGGGTGGCAAAGAACCTCGGAAAATGTAGCGCCATGGTGCAGGACATCAACAGCTGGGGAGGCTGTACACACATGGGCACAGGGGCTACAAGAAAACTCTCTGCACTTCCTATGCAATTTTGCTAGGAACATAAAACTGCTGTAAAAAATAAAGTTCATTAAATGTTTTTAGAAAAGAGGCCAGGATAGCCCTGGCTGGTGTGGCTCAGTAGATTGAGTGCTGGCCAAAAGGTCACTGATTTAATTCCCAGTCAGGGCACATGCCTGGGTTGCAAGCCAGGCCCCCACTTGGGGGCTGCAAGAAGCAGCCAATCGATGTATCTCTCTCACACTGGTGTTTCCTCTGCCTCTTTCTCTCTCCCTTCTCCTCTCTCTAAGTAAATAAATAAAATCTTTAAAAAGAAAAGAAAACAGGCCAATATGGGGATCAGGTGATCTGAGCCATTAGGGCCAATTTTATCCTGACCTCCTGACCCCTGAGGCTCTGGGGCAGGAGCCAGGGTGGGCAGTTCCCACCATCCCTTGTCTACACCTGCTCTAGCTGTCAGTGGAAGGACAAACCAGGTAACATAGATCATGTAATACAGAGCCAGGGGCTCGGAGATGGGCCTGGAGCTGGAACTGGCCAGAGTGGGCTGGAGGCCAGGGAACAAACAGATAAGGATGTTTTTAGTAGCAGAAGTAGTTCTAAGACAAGTAAGATGCCAGCAGCAACAAGTAGGGAGCAGGAGGGATGGAGAGCTAGGCCAGAGTGAGCATGGTAGACTCCGGAGTCTTGCTGAGGCCCTTCCTGCACTGGTGGGGCACACACCCAGGGATCTGGTCCAGGGGACACCTAACCAGTCATGACACCCTGGATAAGGCACAGGATGCACCAGGATCTCTCTGGACCATATTTACTTCCTTAAAAAAAAATATGAGGCTTAGTCACCTCCAGGTTTGCTTTTCTTGTATAAAATTCTGCTATACCAATAAGGAACAGCTAAAAAAATATAAGCTGGGCCATAAAAACAAAATATTAATACAAAAATCACAGAGCTTAACTACTGAAATATGAAAGCAAATCTCTCTAGTGGAGTAAATTAGAAGCTTCTTTATTCATTAAATTGGAAGAGAATGTGCTTATTTTCCAATGAAGAGAATTCGCTCTAATTACACGCATTGGTTATCCAGTGCCCCTGCCTTCACACCACTAAGCCCTCCTCTCCTCCAGGTAGCTCCACGTGGAGTCGGCTCCTTACGGCCAAGATGGAAGAACCAGATTCTACCATACCTGTCTGCTGCACTTAGATTCTCTGAGTCTCTTTCTACCTACATCTTATTTTATTCTCACAACAATTTGGGGAAGGAAGTAGAAGAAGTAACATTAATATATATGCTGCTTGCAAAATTAAGGGGACATTCCTCTGCTTTTGCAAGGTGACCTGCCAGATTCAGCCATGAAACAATAGTAAGACCAAATGTAAGTGATACCTGAGTAACTCACTTTGTAAAACAGATGTGCACCTCGGGGAAGGTAAAAAGAAGTGAATGCATGATTTTTTTTTTAACTATAACATAATTCTCCCACTTATGATTTTAGAGAGATTTTTATCTACACTTAGGACTTATCTTCAGTGGTAGAAAAATTCTGACATTTAGTTTTACTTTGCTGTAGATGCAGATAATGATACTTATCACTGCCATTTAGAGGGGCATTGTATCTTCCTGGGATGTGAGCGTCGGAAGTCATAAGGCAAGGGAAAATCAACATCAAAAATTATCCCTGAAAAGGAGCCTTAAACCTCCCATAAAGTACGGTCTCCAGGACAGAACCTTTCATGTCCACGGCTGTAGACGAATATGCATGTATGATATTTGATGCACGTGGAAATGTATGATACATAAGTTAAAAATACATATGTGAAATATGATTTTATGTTATTTCTAATTGAACTATTCATATTGTAATTACTCCCTCTATTTTTCTCTTGGGGTTGGAGGAGAGTGGTGGGGGTGGGGCTGAAAGTGGAGCATGGAGCTCCTAAAAGTTCAGTGCCTGGTTGCTGCAGCTCCACGGTACTGGGCATCTAATATGGGCCAGTTCTATTTCCTCACGACCACTCCTTTAGACCAGGGTCAGTGACCCTTCTCTGTAAAGAGCCAGATAGTCAATATGCCTTACTTTACAGGCCATAAAGTCTAAGTACAGCTACTCAACTCTGCCACTGAAGTATGAAAGCGCCGCAGACACTATGTAAACAAATGGAGGTGGCTGCACTCCCATCACACTTGACTCACAAAAACAGGCAGCAGACTAGACTTTGCCCACAGGCCATAGCTAGTTGATTCTTGCTTCAGATGAACAGGGTGATTCCCACTCTACAAACCAATGATGAAATAAAAAACAAACTGAGGGCGAGTGATTGAGCTGCTTGCTGAAGGCCACATAAACGTACCTTGTCAAACAGTAGGCCTCGGTGTGCCCCTAATCACCACCGTCACCATCACATCCTCAACCTGAGAATCAGCATCACTGCTGTCACCACCACCATCACCATCATCGCCGCTACCATGTGAGCGCACCTTAATCAGGGCTTATTGTGTGCCCTGCATTGAGCTCCAGGCTAAGTACGTAAATCAACTCATTTACTCTTCACGGCTACCTCACGAAATAAGTACTGTTATTATCCCACTTATCAGAGGAGGGCACTGAGCCCCAAGGAGGTTAAAAAATGTGTTCAAGCCCTGGCTGGTGTAGCTCAGTGGATTGAGCACGGGCCTGCGAACCAAAGGATAGCGGTTCGATTCCCAGTCAGGGCACATGCCTGGGTTGCAGGCCAGGTCCCAGCACGGGACACATGAGATGCAACCGTACATTGGAAAAAAAAAATGTGTTCAGTGTCACATAGCTAGTGAGTAGAGGAGCCTTGATTTGAATCTGGGCAGTTTGGTCCCAGGGCCTGCATGCCTATCTACTATGCTACACTGAGCCTCAGTCAGATCTGTAAGGACACATACAAGAAGGCCAGGATGCGCTGAGGAAGAAGACTGATTTAAGTAATTCTTTCTGTGACACAGCATTTTAATGTATTTTGGTCTCTTAAAGCAATTAATAAGAGGCTAAAGGAAGATGGAGCTCCCTACTAGCCACATAAATGCCGTAAAATGCCAAATGTGGAAAGGCAAACTTGGCAGTCAAAACTCACTCCCTGCCCTGAGTGGCGTGGCTCAGTGGGCTGGGCATTGTCCCACAAACCAAAAAGTCACCAGTTCGATTCCCAGTCAGGGCACATGCCTGAGTTGCAGGCCAGGTCCCTGGTTGGGGCATGTAGAAAACAACCAATGGATGTTCCTCTCACATCAATGTTTCTCTCCTTCTCTTCTTCCTTCCCTTCCCTTCCCTTCCCCTTCCTCTAAAAAATAAATAAATAAAATCTTTAAAAACAAACAAACTCACTCCCATCTACTCAGGTGAAATGCTCAGCCTTGGCAGGCAGGGCTGGGCTTTGAGGAATACAGTGCCAGTGGAAATCCTGCAGCCAAAGAGAGCCCCTGCAGGGACCTCCCCATCACGAAGGAATTTTGAACAAAGAATTATTTTCTCCCCACTGCGTCACTAAAATAAACTTATTTCTTCTGTTGTCCAAATATGAGGACTCCCATTGCTCATTTTACATGTTTATGCAATTTAATTTAAATGACAGGAGATATCCCACTGAGATCCCACTTTCTCTCACCTATCTGTCTGGCAAAAATCCAGAGGTTTGACAGTATACTGTTGGTAAGAGGTGGGAAGAAGGCACTTCTGAGCATTGTTGGAGGGAGAAGAAAATGATACAGCTCCTTTGGAGGATATTGTGGCAATATCCTCAGAAGTACAAATGTATTTTCCCTTTTGAGCTAACAATATGCTAGGAATCTACCGTGAAGAAATATCTCCACAAACAGGAAACAAATACATGCACAAGGTATTCACTGTAATATAATCCACAATAGCGAATATTAGAAATAACCCATAAGTCCAAGAGTAGGGACTGGCTGAATAAATATGGTGAATCTACATAAGGCAATGGAATACTATGCAGTTAGAAGGAAGAATAGGCAAGCTCCTTATATATTTGGTAGTTGGCCATATATTAAGCAAAAAAAAAATCAAGGGGTAGAAAGTACATGTAGTATTTAATTTTTCTCTAAGGAAGAGGGAAAATAAGAATGTATACTCGTATTGGTTTTATTGGTACAATGAACCACCCGGAAGGCACCTGCACAAGACTGATTTCTCAACGTATATTTTTTATATTGTTTTTATTTTTGAATGATTATTTGGATCTATTTCCTACTTGAGAAACTAAAATAAACTTACAATATTAAATGTCCAAAAGGCTGATTCAAAATTTTTAAAGATATAACATAATGAGACATGCTGTTGACCTCCCCATCTGCAGTCCAAGGTCACGGTGGTCTGTGGGAGTGAGATGAAGTAGCCTCCAAGAACCTTGGGACCCAAAGCTTGTGGGAAAGAGAGCACAATACTTGCAGAAAACAAACTGCCTTCTTTTAAGAGATCAACTTGTAAGTCATGAGAGATAAGAATGAAATGACAAAATGGTTTCTGGAAACAACAATTTCTTAGCTAAGTCAATAGGTTATTGGTGACCTACTCATTTCTCTGAGGGTGAAGTTTTTATGAAATGGCTGGACAAGATGAGAAATGAAAAAGAAAAGGGAAAGGACACTTGAGATCTCTTCTGGGAATCGTGGTGCCCTAGTGCTTCCTAAGCACCTACCACTGTAGGTCTGACAGCACTTGAGAGTCCCTGTCATGTGCAACAACAAAGCCACTTGGCTCAGAGAAGCCAAGTAACTTGCCTGAGGTCACAGAGCAAGGAAGAACAGTTACCAATGAGCCGGTCTGGCTGCTAATCCAGTGTTCGCTACACCCTGCTGTCTGCCTGCACACCCTCTTTCAATCCCAGGAATGAGTGCACGCCAGCTCCACCGTCCTTACTACCCTCACCCCCACATGACTTCAGCTCCATCCCAGCTCCCTCAGCCTTGATCCTGACTTCAACCACAGCTTTTGCAAAGACAAGTGTGGTGGAGTCAAAGGGGGGCAGGATGGCGACCAGGCAGCCTGGGGAGCACCTGCCTGGCCTAACAGGGAATCACTGTTTGGTTCCAGCTGCAGGTTTCCATTCAGGAATGTGGGCTGAGTTTTGTTGGACCAGATTTTTCCAGAGAAGTCCAGTTTTATGAGAAAGCTTCTAATTTCTTTTTTTTTTTTTTTTAAGATTTACTTATTTAGAGAGAGAGAGGAAGGGAGGAAGAAAGAGGAGAGAAACATCAGTGTAGGAGAGATAACATCAGTCAGTTGCCTATCACACACCCCCAACCGAGGACCTGACCCAAAACCCAGACATGTGCCCTGACTGGGAATTGAACCAGCGACCTTTAGGTTTGCAGGTCAGTGTTCAATCCACTGAGCCATACCATCCAGAGCAAAAGAAATCTTCTAATTTTTAAATTCTGGCAAGTAATTTAAAACAATTTTTTAAAGTTCTGTACAGCTCCAACAAAACAGGCCTCTAGTTTCCAGCATAAGAGGTAACTGGGCAGAAGACTGGAAAATGTCTGGCTCTTTGCATTCTTTCTTTTCTTCAAAATATTTTTATTTATTTGTTTGTTTGTTTGTTTATTTTAGAGAGAGGGGAAAGGAGAAAAAGAGGGAGAGAAATATCAATGTAAGACAGAAACATCAATCAGTTGCCTCTCGTACACACCCCAGCCGGGGATTGAACCCACAGCTTAGGTATTGTGCCCTGACCAGGAGTCTAACCCATGACTGTTCATTTTGCAGGACAAAGCCCAACCAACCAAGCCACACTGGTCAGGGCCCATTATTTCCTCGGCTTGACACCATGGACCCTTTTATTGGGGTTGGGGAGGTCTCTTTAAAGAAATATAACAACAGAAATCTGTTAGACAAAGAGCATGACTGTTGGGAAGCCCGGTAAACATTGGCTCTAAGACACATTCTCCCCTTCGAATCCCCCATGTGCTCCTCCAGGCTGGTTCTGGGCCTTTCAGTTACTTCTGTCTTCTGAAAGCCTGAAACAATATCCCTGCCACTCTTCCTTTGCATTTTCTGTGTAACTCAAATTCCCAGGGCCCAGTTTACTGCCAAATTACCTGAGATAAACAAGCCATGCTAAGAGCCTCTTTTCCTTTCCAAACCTAAGCAACAGCTGGCAGCTGGAAGTGGTTATTTATAACCTGCACACCAATATGTGCATTTGCTTGTTTAGAAACGCTTAGCCATGCATTCTTTGGCTGGCCTAACAGATGAGAGCCTAGGGACACTGCTATGCAGTAGCTAAGAGGGTTGGACATGGGGTCAGCCTGTTTGGGAATCCTAATTGTCCCCATCCCATTACAATCAATCATCAGGGTTAAGACAGTACATGTGAAACACCTAGAATAGTGCCCTGTGCCTTGTAGGCACTTAGCGCTTAGTAGTTTCCTCACCCAGAAACAGCTGGCTGTTCATGGATCTCATCCAGTTCTGTTGCATCCTGGCACCCAAAACCGTCCATTCCTCTCCATCATCCCTGTGTGAACCCTGCCATCTTTTTCACCAGCCACCGGGTTATGTCTCTTGCCTCCACTGTTGCTGGGCTTTTCCCAGGGAAGCCGCCTAAAAATAGGCCTGTATCACGTGTCTGCTTGACACTCCAGTGTGTTCCCCTCTTCCCTTACTTGCATTCACACCCCTGCAGCTCCCCAGTCCTTCTTCTGCTCCTTGGACTCAGGATTCCTTCCTGCCTCCAGGCCTCTGCCCTCATCCTCTCGGTCTTCTCATCAATCCGATCTCAGCTTAAAGGGACTGACCTCAGGGTGGAAGAGCCCCCAGCCTTCTCTACTTTAATCTGCAGGCCACTTATCTCATCTGTTTCTTGGTATGTTTGTGGCCTGTCTCCTCCACTAACCATCAGCCTTGCGAAGAGGATGCTGACTGGCTTGTCTATCGCTGAGCTTCCCTCACCTGCAGCAGTGCCTGGAATGGAGTAGTGATACATCGGTAGGCCTTCCTGGAACTGACGGCTGCGTGAGTGACCCAGTTTCTGAAAGCACAATTCGAGAAGGGACCAGAAGCATGACGACCTCTGGGACAGCTGGAAAGACTTCGCCGTCTCTCACAGTGCGGTTTTCCAACCCTTTCCCCTGCCCTTTCTGGGATGGTGAAGCGAAATATGACTAAGTAAGTTTAACACACCATGGGAGATCATTGGAAAATATTGATTATTTTTCATTTAAAATAGTGAAATTAAGTAAATGCCACACTTCTGTAATCTAATTAGTGGCCTATGTGACAACATACTTTCGGTCTGGAGACCAAAAGTATACTCAGGTCTATTTCTGTAGCCACCATACAAGGTCCCAAACCCACTACCACTACACACCCCAACCCAGCCCCATCCTCCCATCCCGGCCCCCCCACAGAAAAGCAGTGATACTGCATTTGTGAAAATACAGTCTGGGGCAAAAGTAGGTTTACAGTGTGAATATGTAAAAACAGCTTATTGTTGTATTATTATTTATTATTGTATTATTTTCCACACAAACAACTGCAAACCTACTTTTGCCCACCCTGCACGTGTATCTTCTTAGTATTTGCATACACCCCCCCAAAAATCTTCTTAGTATTTGCATACACCCCCCAAAAAATTTGCATACACCCCCCCAAACCAAAGTGTCTTCTTAGTATTTGCATACACCCCCCCAAAAAATGATCTCCCAAACCTTGGAAAACTCAAGAAATGGTGCGTGAGATTCCCTTGGAATTCTAAGGAAAAAGGTTCATTTTTCCTTGTGACAGCTAATTCTTACCAAGAGCCTATTAAGTGCCAGGCGCCATTCTAGGGTCTTTAGATGGATGAATTTATTTGATCCTCAGCCCTGTGGGAAGGTCATTCTATCAATCTTCATTTCACAATTTAAGAGTCTAGGCACTGAGAGATGAAGTAACTAAGTCCCCTGAAGTCACATGGCCGGTAAGAGGAGTCCTCAGAATTCAAATCCCCTCGGTCTGACTCAACAAATTCTAATCCTTCCACTCCTCTCCAGAATTTGACTCGGATAGTGAGCACAGGCAGAGACAGAGAGAGACAGACAGACATACACGGGGTCAGGAGGGGTGCAGGAAGAGGAGAGGAAGATGGGGGAGGGAGGAGAGAGAAAATAAGTGAATCTAACTCTCTGCCCCGGTTGGCTAAATTCTACTTAGGCTTAAAGTAAAATCTCCATCTCAAAGGAAGCAAGCTGCAGAACTCCCCACAGAGTAAACTCTCTAGGAGGAAGGCTTGATGGGGTGGGGGCAGGGAGCAGGCTGGACTGAAGAGATCTGGGCTTGTTCTTCCACTCCTGGTCTGCCCACCAGGACACTCATTCCCCATGCCTTGGCCTCCACATCTGAGAAATAACAGTGATCAGACTAGATGTAAAGGCTGAGTCCGGCCCACAGACATTGTCTGGTCTCCATGTTAAAAAAAAAAAAAAAAAAAAAGTATTTTTCAGCCAACATTTAAATCTGAATTCTAGATTCTTATGAAACACGGGAAAATCTGGCAACAGAAGGCCTGCACTCCTGCCTGGCGACAGCTGGCAGGAGCACGGCACTCTCTGGCTCCCCACCCCCAGAGGGTGTCTCCCTGCCACAGAGGGCAAGTCCAAGTTGCCATTTATCAGCAGATCTGAGAGGTTTTTTTCCCCTCTACAGCGAAGACGAAAGTGATGGCTCATGTGTCCATGTCTCCAGCAATAGTGAGGACCACCACCACTGCTACCGTCATATCCTGCTGCTAACACTGACCTACATACATATTGTGTGCCAGGCCTTTGCATCTATTAACACAGCTAATTCTCACAACCACCCCGGGAGGACGATATAGTTATCATCTCTATTTTATAGATGATGGAGAGACGAAGAAGGGCGGATGTTTCAAGAAATTATAGCCCTGGCTGGTGTGGCTCAGTGGATTCAGTGCCAGCCTGCAAACCAAAGGGTCGCCAGTTGGATTCCCGGTCAGGGCACTTGCCGGGGTTGCAGGCCAGGTCCCCAGTGGTGGGGCAGGGCGTGTAAGAGGCATCCACACATTGATGTTTCTCGCCCTTTCTCCCTATACCTTCCCCTCTAAAAATAAATAAATAAACATCTTTTTTAAGAAAAGAAATTATAGGCAACAGATTTCTTTACGAAAGTGAATAACATTCCCAGGTACACAAAGTGTATTTAGGTGTTGAAATAATCTCGCATAGAGCTGCATAATAAAACAAATCCTGGCCACTGCGGTCATGTGCATTACCTGCCTGTGTCCCGCAGGCTTCTCACTTGTGACCCCCGTGTGGGATCCCCAGGGCTCTGAAATACATCAGTCACCAAAATGGGATCCTGGACTATCTAGATGTCAAGTCCACTCCAGCTCTAGCTTTGTGATTTTAGGTGGGTTCGTGAAATGTATCTAATTAGTTTTAGAATTAGGAGGAAATACACGCACAGAGAATTGCAAATTCACTTAAACTTTAGGAAAGTGTGGTGGGGCCTGCAGGGGCCCTATGGTCAGGACCAGATGTCTGTGGTTCCCCAGCTTCCTGCCAGTTGCTGCATTCACCCATAACTTTCCTGTCCTCAAAGGACATGGTCAGTCAGGGGCTGTCTCCAGAGAATCCATCAGCTAAGGGTGGTCCAGGTAGCATCAGGTTCCAAAATGAAGCAGGAGGTGAGAGTGACCGTGACCGCTGGGATAGGAAGTGGGAGGATAGGAATGTGAGTGAGAAAAGACAGAGCAGAATAAACAAAAAGGCTGGCAGGTACAGGAAAGGTAGCTAGGACAGGGCATATTGTTAGAACTGGGTTGAACTGCTCCAAAGGACAGTGCCTGAGGGAACCATACTTGTCCACTGGAGGAAGAGGAACCAGCCAGGTCTCTGGAAACTTGGCCTGCTGGGTTGGCTGTAAGGGCCTTTTCTCTATCTGCTCTATGGAGACCAGCTAACAGTTCACTAAAGTACAAGCTGGTTCATCTCCTTCCTGGTTTACCATGTCAACCCAGCACACACTTATGGACATTGCCCTGTACCAGTCCTTGGGTCTGGTGTTGGGTGTACAGAGGTATAAGAGTGGGCCTCTACCCTCGAAGAGGAAGAAAAGCATGGAGTTCATGGAACAACAGCATGATGCATGAGGAGCTGCAGGAGGAGCTAATTCTTCAAGTGATGTCAGTCACTGTCATCTACAGTGTGGACGTGACTTGAAAGCAGGGCATAGGTGGCAGGGAAACATCATGGGCAAGACAGAGGGGTGGGAAAGAACATGGCGTGCTCAAGAGAAGGCGGCTTTCCAAGGTGCCTTGGGCAGGGGTTGACATCTGAGATGCCTGCAGCACCAGGCCGTATTCCCAGTGCAAAAAGTGAGCACTTGACGGCCAGCCACCACTCGGAAGAGGTCAAACTGTCAAGGTCAGCTATCAAGGAGCCAGCCACAGCTCAGTGCTGAGAACCAGGGCTGTGACAGACAGCAGGTCCAGTGGGGCCAAAGCACCCTTTTATCCAGGGACTAAAAAGTCCAGGTTTTTATGGGAAATTTCTATTTTTAAAGATGAGAAAACACAGCTACAGACCCAATTCAGCCCAGCATAAAAACTCTGGGCATGAGAGTGGGTGGGTGACTATTTAAAGATGAGGCTGAAGACCAGCAGCCCAACCGAGGGATAGAGGCAAAGGAGGGGAACAGCTTCCCCAGGAAAATCCCCCAAGTAAATGTGCCACAGAGCAACTGTTAAGACTACAAGGGCCAGGCTGTCCAATACCCCACGGGTCATCGGTCAGTCCTGTGGCATTGAAGACAATTGACACTTTCTTATCCTCATATAAAAGGTACTGTAAACAGCTCCAAGCTCCTTCTAACCAACCCTATTGCTCCTTGTATCCCTTTCCTACTTGGAAATAAAGAAGCAGCCAGGGTCAGATCCTAAGGGAGGTAATGCTTTTTAAACTGCGCTTCTTCTTCTACTAGACTAAAGGGCAGGCCTCACCTGCTGACTCACTCTTCAGATGTGAGGACCTGGCCGCACTGGCAGGAAGAGAGGGCTGAGACAGTTCTTTCATGAATACTAGAGTGTAAACTTCATTCGGCTGAGTCCCGGTTCTGCTACCGACTAACAGTGTGGTGTAAACTGGACACAATTACAATGAGTATCGCATTGAGCCAGTTCAAGAATCAAATTGGATTCTCTACAGCAGGAGTCAGCATTTGTCCTGTGATGGGCCAGATAGTAAATATTTCTGGCTTTGCAGGCCATATGGTCTCTATTGGTCAACTCTACTACTGAAGCATGAAAACAGCCATAGACAGTTTGTATGTATCTATAGACAAATAGGCGTAGCTGTGTTCTGATAAAACTTTATTTACAAAAGCAGGCAGCAGGCCAGAGTACTTTGGAAAAGGCTTAGACCTTTACAAATGCTATCTTCTAGGAACTTCTATGTTGGATTGCAGTGTTGATGAAAAGGGGCCACAAACTTGTTAACTACAAGCACTTCTTGGCAGGTGGTCATGTCCTAAAGCAGTATTTTTCCCTAACAAAGGTCAGTCTTCACTGAACTAAACCTCTCTGTTGTCTTTTTGCATCTAGGGTAACATACCTGACAAACAAGCCTTTGGAATAACAAGTGATTTCCCCTTTTCCGGATCCCTCAGAGCAGCCACCGCACCACAGCCTGAGACCACAAAGCCCCTCATTGTCATTGTTATCATGTTAATTGTCGACTGTCAACTAGCCTGTGCCTGCCTGTGTAAAAGTGTGTGTCCATCATTTTACTTTTTATCCAAACTCAGAGGCTTCCCAGCTTTGCTTTCTCCCGCCTCCCTAATCGCCAACGGATTTCATATAAACCACTTACATCTCCTCCTTTGGTTGTAATGTGTAAAATAAGGTGCAAAACTGCCTTTTTTTTTTTTTTTAGCATTTCCTCAGTCTGTTGATGTTTTACTTCCTGGCAATTGTCATCATTTCGGCTCAAATAAACTCATAAAAATTCTTACAGGTTTGGACAATGCTTACATTGACAGTAGTTACCTGTTTATGTCTGGCTTTCTCATTGGACTATGAAGTTTTTAAGGGCAGAGAATACTATATATCCAGCCCCCTCCTTTTTTCAGATTAAAACTAAGGGACAAGTATAGCTTGCTTGTCCCTTAGTTTTAATACAGCAGTACGGCACAAAGTCCATAGGGGTTTTCAAAATTGTCCAAGTTAATGCCAGGGCAGGATCGCAATTTCAAACGTCTGCGGGCCCCAGACAAGTATGGATGCAACGAGAGAAGCCAGCCCAGCGGGTGCTGCGTGAGCCGCAGCAGCGACCTCCCTCCACCCTGCTCTGCTGGGAGGGCGCTGAGGCCATGTGGAAGGCTAACTCAATGTTAACACTTCATCGTTGTTTTAAAGAAAATACCATCATCAGACACGTATGAGAAATCTCCTAATTTTTCAATGTTAAGAACTGATTCAAAAATTTTTTTTTTTTTTTTTTAAGAATTTATTTATTTATCTTTAGAGGGGAAGGGTAGGAGAGAGGGAGAGGGAGAGAAACATCAATGTACGGTTGCCTCTCATGTGTCCCCTGCCGGGAACTGGCCTGCAACCCAGGCATGCGCCCCGACTGGGAATCGAACCGCGATACTCTGGTTCGCAGGCCCGTGCTCAATCCACTGAGCCACACCAGCCAGGGCTGATTCAAAAATTTAAAGAACAAAACATTATGGGCCAAATAAATACGCCTGTGCATTATTTCAGCCAAAGGCTCCCAACTTGTAACCTCTGGTATTAAAAAAAAATCCTTTTTAAATTTCCTACATCTCTATTTTTTAAGAATAAAAAATTTTTAACTTGTATGTTAAAAAAAAATCAGCTTTGCATAAAAGTTTAAGACTAGTATAATGCACTCCCATTCACCCTTCACCTGGATTCAACTGAACTCATCTTGAAATCTCTGGATTCCAGCACACCCAGGGCACTGAAATGTCGTGTAGTCACTGAATGAATGCCCTCAGGAAAAATAAGCAAAACCTTGTGCGCTAGGTCCGATGAGCTAAACCACAGGGTGGAATGACTGCCAAAAAATGTCAAGAGAAAAGAATGAATCAGGTTCAAGGATGAGAACCAAGGAAGGAAAAGAGAACATGGACCACATTTATTTTACCTGTCGAATGCTTGCTTTATTTGTATTTGTTTTGCTTGGCTTAGTTTAAGTAGTAAGAGAAATAGACAAATCACCAGTAATCCAGGCAAAAACCATGCAAGAACAGCAGAGACCAAGACACACCGACACCACACCTTCTACATCTCGCTGGTTCAGCTCCCAGCCGTTCTGCAGTCTAGGGCTATTCAGACAAGCGAGGCTAAATTTCACTTTTGCATTATTAATTCCTTGAGAGAGTTTGCTAAGCAAATGAACAGTATAAACAGGGAAATGTTAAATATTTGCTCTGTGGGGAGCAAAAGCAAATGAGCAGCTTTAAAATCCTTTCTAATTATATTGATGTGCTGAACTTTTGTCTAATTATGTTCTTGAGAACTGAGTAGAAATTTTTTTCTAAACCATCTCATTTCAAAAACACTGGAGGAAATTTGATTTTAACATAAAGGTGAACATTTTCACAGGCAGGCGACTCACACGTTGCCAATTTACCTTCATGAAAATAAAAAATGTCAAACATTGGTTTTTCCTTTAAACAAAGAGTGAGCTAATTACGAAGATTGTTTTTTGATAGGGGGCTTCATTAGATTCCGCCTCCCTCTTCTGTCAACAGTGAGGAGGAAGTCTGCCCATTTGCACCTAATGGCAGCGTCAGCTGCCGGGGGAGCAGCACTTTGTGTACCTAGACCTGGTGTTCGGTGCATTCACGCGTCGTCTCCTTGAATCCACAAAGATGGATTCACCAGCGGATGACCAAACAAAACAAGGTAAGCTTCATCGTCATCTCCATTTTACTGACAGGAAAACTGCGGCTCAGAGAGGTCAGAGTACACTCCTGAGACCCAAGTCCAGGGCAGCAATCCGGCCCCCAGGACCATCAGCATGACCTCGCACTGCATCACAAAGCCCAAAGTCAAAACAGATGAGCCAGGGAAAACGCTGTGAAGCACCGTGGTGATTTGGACATGCAGAATACACCAGCTACAATCCAGTTTGGGGACACTTGGTAGTCATTTGAACTTTTGTGGTTTTCAGAAGTAAACACCTTTCTAATAAGGCTGGGCTTGGCTTATCTAGTTGGCTAGAATCACAATTCATCAATGTATAGATTACTTACCCAACAGATATGTGCCTATAAAATGGTATATAAGTCAAAGTTTTAAAAATTGAAATGGCAAAAGGGATTCTTTGAATGATAAATCTAATCTTAAGGCAAATACTTTCTTAAAGACAACAAAGTTTTCCCTTTCATAACTACTCTGAAAATGAATGGGTTCCTCCACTGGGCCACAACAATGCTTGAGGAGAGCAGAGGTGATAAAAATTAGACCTGAATAAGCAGACTTTTTGATAATGGTCAATAGCAATGTTTTTCAAAGTATGTTTCTCTGATCCTGTGAGGCAGAGGGGCTCCCAAGAACAAAACTATTTTCATCATGATTCTAAGACTTTCTCATCGTGTTGATCATTTACACTGATGACACAAAAGGAAGAGTAGATAAAACTGCTTGCAGCCTGAGTGGCTACAAGGCAGTGACACCGAACTGTACTAGTAGTCTTTTTTTTTCTTTTCTTTTTTACTGCTATGTACTAACAACAACAACAAACAACAAGAACAAAAATAGCATTTTAAGGCTATCCTGGTAAAACAGTAAAATTAATTTTATTAAATCTCAACCTATGAATACACATTTTAAAAAAAATATTCTGTGTGGAAAAGAAAATGGAATGGACAGATAAAGTACTTCTGCTACAAGCCTAAGTACAATGGCTGATCCCAGAAAACACTTGTGTGATTGAGTTGCCAGCTGAACTAGCCATATATTGTATATTTTATAGAACACGATTTTTACTTGAAAGAACAAACTATAGTTCTTCAGATTTGGGTGGTTTGGCACTTTTTCAAACAGGAAAGTAAACCTTCCACTTCAAAGAAACAACTGACAGCATTTGTTGCCAATGATCAAATCCAATGTTTCAAGTGGAAACAGGTAGAAAACTTGTTTCCACTGCACTGGGTTTAATAGTTTCCAGACACTTAAACTCTTGAAAAAATTAGATAGGTGGTAACATTAATGAATAATTTTTTGATATGATGTAATAATATGCCATCTGACACTGGGGAGTGAAATTTCCAGTATCAACATTTGGAAGATTTGCACAACTCAGTGAAGTAACGTTTTCCAAATGACCAATGCCAAAGTTATACAATCATGGATGGGTAAAATAGTCAATGGAAGAGCAAGATAGGCCAGTGGATTTTAATGTAACAGAGCACAAAAGTTCAGCAACATGGTTTCAGATGCCCCATTGTGAGTGACCTGCAGGCAATTACAACTTGCTAACTTTTGGTATAGTATCAAAGAAGAATATATACAATTATCAGAAAAAGCAATTAAAATATCCCCTGTTCCAACTGTTCATCTATGCAAGGCCTGATTTTTTCATACACATCAGCCACAATAGCAGCACAAGTCTGGTTGCTGAAACCAAATTGAGAGTCTAGCTATTTCCTATTAAATCCGACATGGAAGAAATTTGAGAAAATGTAAAATAATGCCACTTTTTCTTCTAGTATTTTTGGAGGGAATATAGCTGTTTTTAATTAAAAAGCATTATTTATATTCAGAAGTAATGGCTTGTTATTTTTAAGTGAATAAATGTTTTAAGATTTTTCTCAGCTTTAATTTCTGATATGGTTAATATCATAGACATTGATACACATGAACAAAACTCTTTTGAAGTAAGAGAAAAAGGCATCTGAGACCAAAATGATTTGAGAATTGTTTTTCTATAGCAGTATTACATTGACCTTTCCACAGGGTAATCTGGCAAATGACACTTTATAGTACCTCTGAAGCACAAGAGGCAAAGTACCTCTGAAGTACAAAAGGCAAAATGTCTTTTAAGCACATAACATTCTGTTAATTAAAAAAAACACACACACACACACACAAACCCACACTGAATTAAGTAGATGTCACAAAGGAACAAATTCCCCAGAAGTAAGCATCAGCGGCAAAATGAGAAAAATTATCGGGATTCTAGCACAGGCCCTACCAGTCTGCCTAGACATTAGCCTTCCCATCTACAGGGAGATCCCAGGGGAGCCAATGTTTAGATTGCTTCCAATTGTCAATTACGTGATTCTACTCAGGGATCCCTAAATGGTGGCCCATAGCTTGCCTCTGGCCTTCAGACTGATTGACTCTCAAGGTATTTTGAGAAGTGCTCCAGGAAAATAATTGGTTGGAGTTGAGGGAGAAGCTTCCCTTTCATAAGGATTGATTTTCAGTCACACCCAATCCAGCCCACTAGACTTGCCCCTGCAGATATCTGCATTTGTATTCTCTGGAATGAAGGGCCCCTAGAGACCCTTCAAAATCTCAAACTCCATAATTCAGACCCAGAGACCAAGTGTCTGGGTTCCTTTCTAACTCTGCCACTCTCTGGCTGGCTGATTTGGGGCAAGTTATTTAACTTCTCTGAACTTCAGTTTCCTCATTCGTAGCATGGGATAACTGGCAGGGCTGTTACGAAGGTTCGCGAGATGTTGCTTGACAGCACTAACAGAGTTCCTGGCACTGAACAGTACTAATTATTAACATCTAAGCACAGAAGAGAGTATTCCCCAGTCTTCCCCCACCCTCCTTACCAAGTCCCGTTTTCCAATAGCTTATGACTGCACTCCCATGATGACGCTTACGCCCCATACCAACTCCCATGTCCCACAGGTCAACATCCTAAGACAGACAAGACCCTCCTCAGACTTCTACTTCTTTCTCTACCTAAACCCCTTCATTGTGCCCTCCACCAGTACGAGGTTCCTACACGACCACAACTCGACACAAACCTAACACTGACCACTCCCCCCATCCCCAGCCTCTTCTCCCCATCCCGGACCACTAAGGCTTCCTTTGCCTCAGACCCGAGATCACATTGGGTCGGACAGTGGTGGTCCAGGGGTTTGTAGCTTAGGATCTTGCAGAGGAGGTGGGAGGGGGCGGAGGAACCCACCAATACTCACCGTCCATCCCTAGAGGCGGTGGTTCCGGGCGCTCAAACCGGAAGCGGCCTCTGTACTGTTTGCAGTTCCCCTGGTTACTGCGGGTCTCCGGACCAATGGCGGCGGAACTTCACGGACTGAGCCCGCCCCCAAGGGGTGTGACGTCACGTACACGCTCTGGAACTCCTCCTTCTATTGCCAGGTCCGACCCGCCTCCGGTCTTGCCGATCGTTGTGCGCAGGCGCGCTGGATGGGGCCCTTGACGCCTTGGTGCGCAGGCGCCAGGGGCGCTGCCAAGTGAAGTAGCAATGGACGCGCTTGAGTCGTTGTTGGACGAGGTGGCCCTGGAGGGGCTTGATGGCCTGTGTCTGCCCGCGCTGTGGAGCCGCCTGGAAACCCGAGTGCCGCCCTTCCCGCTCCCTTTGGAGCCCTACACGCAGGAGTTTCTGTGGAGGGCCCTTGCCACGCACGCAGGCATCAGCTTCTACGAGGAGCCTCGGGAGCGACCCGACCTCCAGCTCCAGGACCGGTCAGCGGCTTGGCCTTGAGGGGCGGGCGGGCGGGTAGGCTCAGAGCCCGGGGTCTGATGGAGCCCGGAGAAGACCAGGTTCCGACGGAAGGAGGGCGGGGGAAGGAATGGAGCCGTAGAAGAACCCGGAGTCTAATGGGGGCGCTGTATAAAGCTGATTTGGGGTCCCTCATGCCTGGGCAGGGCCCAGGCGTCTGATCGAGTTGGGAGTCATAGTCTGATGTATTGGGGAGTCTTCTGGTGATGTCCTGTTATGTCCGTATGCAAGTTTGGGGTGATGGGGAGCAAGACAGGGGATATTATTCGAGTTTCAGAGAGTATTTTCTCTCAAGTGGAGGATATGATTGGAGTGGCGAGGCAGTTCAGATCGAGACTGGAGACTGAAGGAATGAGATCTGCATAACAACAAGCTTGACAATAACAGCTAGAATTTATTGAGTGCCTGATACTATTCTAAGATCCTGTTCTGGGAGCTTCATCATTTCATCCTCACAGTGACTCTATGAGGTGGGTGCTGTTATCTTCCCCATTTTGCAGAAAAGCACACCGAGTCATAGAGAGATAAAAATATGTCCAGAGTTACGGACATTATAAGTGACTATGTGTTGATTTGAACCCAGGCCTCTGTTTTCAGAGACTTTGCTCTTAAGCCATATTGTGAGGGACAGAAGAGGTTTCTAGAGGTAAACCTGTCCAAAACAAGACTTTGATTTAGGTGGCCAGTTGCCAGAGTATTCTGAAAAGTGAACAGTAATTGTGAAAGCCTGAAGGAGAGAAATAACTTTTGTTGAAATGTAGAACTGGAGGTAGGGAATGAGGAATAATAGACACAAATACGTGCTAATTTTGATCTGGGACTGTTCTACGATTCTGGAATATAGGAAGATATTTAGTTTGTACAACAAACTTTGGAGGTAGGTATTATTATCCCTATTTTCCTGCAGAGAAAATTGAGACACCCACAGAGATAAGTGATTTGTTCAACATCATCAACTAGTGAGGGCATAACTCGGAACTAGAATCCAGGAAGTCTGGGTACAGAACACACTTTGCCCTTAACCAAATTGGGCTAGAGTGGTAATCAATGGTCTTTTCATCCACTTGAAGAGTTTATCCTTTATCAAAAGGACAGTTGGAAGCCTCTCAAGGGAGGGTTAGATTAGGGGCAAAGAGTGAAATTGAGGAATTTGTAGTAATCTAATCACAACCAGTTACGGTTTAGCTCACCATAGTGAGGCAGAGAATGAAGAGATGAGGTAGATAGAATCAAGACATGAAGGAGAAAAATAAAAAAGCGTTTTTTAAAAAGATTATTTATTTATTTCTAGGCAGAGGGAAAGGGGGAGAGAGAGGGAGAGAAACATCAATGTGTGTTTGCCTCTCACATGCCCCCCACTGGGGGCCTGGCATGTGTCCTAACTGGGAATTGAACCGGCAACCCTTTGGTTTTCAGGCTGGCACTCAATCCACTGAGCCACACCAGCCAGGGCAAATAAAAGAGATTTGGTGACTGATTAAATGTGGGCTATAAGGAAAAGTAGGAACCAAGGACGATGCCCTTCACTTCCTGATGTTTGTGCACCTGGGTGCACACTGATGCCCATCCCTGCGGGAGGGCACACGGAAGAGCAGCCCAGTGTTGGAGTCTGGGGGGAGTGGGAAAGCGGCTGGATGTCCTCTGAGACACATTGTGTTTGAGATTCCTTTGAGTTATGCAAGTGGAGATTCTGTTTAGTAAACATCTGGCTTCAAGGGAGTGAAAGCAGGTCAGAGGGAGGGCCTAAACTGGAGATATCCCATATGGCTGATAATTAAAGCTGTTGGCTAGGATCATCCTTGAGAGAGAGAACGCATAGTGGAATTCCTTAAGATGTGGCCCTGAAGTACGCCTACATTTAAAGCTTGATTGGAGGACTAGGAACCTTCAGAAGACTTTCTGATGTGGCTGGTGTCCTGGAAGCTGTGATTTGAGAATGGAAGGGTAAATAGTGAAGAGGCCACAGAGAGGGCAAAGAGGAAAGCATTGAAAAGTGTATGTGGGATTTAGCTTCACCTTGTGCAGGACGTGAACAAGATTTCTAAGGAGAATGTGACAAACTTGGGTGGCTGGATAAAAGAAGAAACACAAGTCAAAGATATCTCTGTGGTGTTGATAAGGGGTAACTTGGAGAATGTGGTACCAGGGAGGGCAAGGAGGGATTTATGGGAGGTGGAGAGAGGCAGTCATAACTTTGGTTTTGATTTCATTGAATTTGAGGTGTTTAGTTAGACGAGTGAAGACAGGACTGATGTTTGCGGGGGAAATAGTATTGAGGATTCAATGGTGAGAATTTTTAACATGCAAGTGATCATTGAAACTATAAAAATGGATGAAGATACTAAAGAGATCACTAAAACAAGAAGGAAAGATGGTACTTAACGGAGGAAAACCTTGAATCATTAGGTCCAGACCTGGTGGTTTAGAGATTAGGCACCAGATGTGGAGGGAAACCAAAAGACCATGACTTGGGCCAGTGTGGTGATTCAGATTCCAGCGTTCAACTCATGGAGTAGATTTGGGGAATCCTGGAAAGGTCTATTTTCTGGGGCAGAGGACATTGCTGGTCAAGATGGTCTGCATTTGTAAGGCAGGAAGACTGAGTGATCTCACTTCCTCTCTCTGATCTCTGCCGGAGGTTCTCACAACGCACCAAGCACATATTATTTCTGAAGCTGAGTTGTGGCTTGCTATTTGTGCTTTCCTCCTTAGGTATGAAGAAATCGATTTGGAAACTGGAATTTTGGAGTCCAAGAGGGACCCAGTCCCTTTGGAGGATGTCTACCCCATTCATATGATCTTAGAGAATAAGGATGGCATCCAGGGCTCATGCCGGTACTTTAAGGAGAGGAAAAACATTACCAATGACATCAGAACTAAGTCTTTGCAGCCCCGCTGTACGATGGCGGAAGCCTTTGGCAGGTAACTGATTTGCACCATCAGAAACTCACAGGTCTGTTCCTGCTTTGAAGTCAGAGGTGTAATCAGAGCACCAGAATTGGTCTGCAGCCTCGGTGTCTGTCAGAGTGCCTCATCCCTGCACTATTGTTTGGGCTAACTTTGCTTGGGGGGGGGGGGGGGGGGTGCTGCCTTTCTTTCCATTTGTATTCACAGTCTAGCCTAGGTGGGCAGAGCAGGCAGCTGTCCTTTGGATCAGCGCCTTTCATTCTCTGTCCGAGCTGGGCCCTATGCTGCCCAGCGGTCCTTTTGTGAGTCTTCTTCATTCAGGGCCCCACTTTCCCAGAGTGACTAATCTAAGTTTTCATTTTCTCAACCCCTGTCTATCTGCATTCCTACCTCCCTCTCTGCTTTACTGAACTGCCAGTGTGAAGTCTCCTAACTTCCTCCTTCCTCCCTCAATTGCAGACTTTTCCACATTTCTTTCCTCATCCCTCATCTCAGAGATGAAAAATCATGGCCCTGTGATTGGGATGCTTTTCTTCCTCTTGTTCTGTCCTCCCCTGCCCAGTTCCCATCGCTCATGCTCATGCTCTTTCCTACCTCTGCCAGTTAGCTTCTCTTTCTCCTTTAGCTTCAGTTTCTGCCTGTCTGCTGGTCCTCTCTTCTCTACACATTAATGTGATTTGCTCCTCTTGTAGTAGGACCTTCTCTTGACCTCAGATCCCCTATAACTGTAGCTCTATTTCTTTCTGAGACTGCAGCCATGTTTTTTGGAAGAAGCAGCTGCACTCACTTCACTCTTTCTCCTTCTTCGCCTCCCCTCCACTTGCCTTCTCACTGTAGTCCTGATTTCTGCCTTTATCACTTCACCAAAACCTTATCCTCTAAGATTCCTATTAACAAGCCTGGAACACTGGTAGGCTCATAATCTTCTTGACCCCTGTACACTGTTAGGGACTTTTAAAGGTTTTTTTACCTGTTATTTCCTTCTCTATTTTGTTTTTCTATTCTTTTAGCTGATCCCACCAGCTCCTTCGTAGACTCCCAACTTCCTTTTACCCCTTAAATGTTGGCTGCTCCCAGTGGCTCTGTCTAGTCTCCAGACCTTCTAAATGTCACATGTGATATTTCAGTAACCTGCCCCCTACCCCTTTACCCCAAACCTGCCTTCTCTTCTTTTTCTTTCCTCTTTGACTTCTTTATTCTGGTCTGGGGTATCCTCATGCACCTGGCTGTATTTGCATAGTGCTTAATCAGTGTTTGATCATCTGTATGATGGCCACAGTCTGCCAATTGAGCTGAACAGGAGTCATTGCATCAGCTAGTGGGAATCTGTGGAATTTGATAATACAGGGTAGTGAACTAATCTAAGGACATTTTTAAAGCAGAAAATCAGTTCCCCACTTTTCAAACTTTATTTTCCCAATTGACTTCTCCCAATTTAACTTCATGAGCCTGCTTTGAGGCCAGCGAGCGGAGGTCCCAAGTTTGTGACATGCAGGCTCTCTTCTGCACGTGTTCACAGCCTCATCTTTCTGAAGAAGGACTGTACAGGTTTCCACAACTCTGCAGGAGACTAATATAGGTTACAATAGGAAGGAAGTTAAAGCGAAGCCAGCCTCTTCCTTTTTTTCTTCTTGCCTAGGTGGTAGTAGAAGTGAGTGGGTGGGAGGAAGGAGAACAGGCAGACTGACTGATGTGACTGAAGGCAGACGTTGTGGTCAGGCTTTGTAAACAATAGGCCATGACAAGTAGACACGGGCTCAAGCCCATGGCACCTTATATATGGACCCTGGCGACTCATTCATCCAGGAAAGGGAGCTTCTCCGATTGGGTGTATCTCGATGCCAAGGAGTGAGTGAGTAGGGGGATCTTTGTCTGCACACCCTAGTGGGATCTCTGCTACAGGGCTTGGACCCCTAGAGTGTGTGGGCAGAGTGGGCCAATCTGCCTAGGACATGCATTTATGTTAGCAGACGAGGCACCATGATGGGGCCTGTTAGGCCCCTGCAGAGAAATCAGTGCTCTCAGCCAGAGCACCTCAGTGACTTTCTAGGTAGCGTTCTTGGCCTCTTTTATGGCATTTTGTACTCAACAGGTCAGTGAGGGAAACTAATGATTTGTCCAAGGTCTGGTCTTCATCAGACTACTTACAAGTCCACTGATTACACAGTTCAGTGTTTCTGACTCTGAAGTTCCCATTACCTATCTAGTTCAGTAGGCTAGTTCATTCACTTAACAATATTTACAGTGCTTTTACTGTGCACCAAAATCATTCTAAGCTGTGAGGATGTCCTGGTGGACAAGTCAACAATGTGCACCCTCTTACGGAGCTTCTGTTTGAAGAAGTGGAGACAGACAGGACTGTCATGTATATATCTCCATCCATCCACTTCCAAGAAGGCTAGGTGCTGTGAAGGATACGGAAATAATGGTCAGACATGGGGGTTGTACTCTGGTTACCTTTTGGAGGAAGGCCTGAGAAGTTGACATCTGAGCAGTGACCTGAGTGATAAGAAGGAATCAGTCACTTTAGTGACTTAAAGACCCTAGAAAAGAGCAGCCAGGAAAAGGAAACAGCTTGTTTCAGAACCAGAGGGCCACTCGCAGTGGGTCAGGGGCAGAGCCATGGGGGGGGGGGGGGGTACAGGACATTCCAGGCCCTGGGGGGCATTGCAGTTTGGGTCTGAGTGCCTGGCACGGCCTAGGAGGGCTTTAAACAAGAAGTGGTGATGCCGCCGGCCCTGCCCACCCTCAGCGCCATGCCTTAGTCCTAGGACTGAAACCAGCTTAACTCAGGGATTGTGAACCTCCAAGAAGCAGCAGAAAATAATGATTCTCCAAGGTTCTACTTTTTCATGCTTTGATTTTCATAAAATCATAGTTATTTCTTCTTGTGGCTGTTTCTGATTTGCAGGTGGGGGAAGAAACTGATCATCGTTGCCTCCCAGGACATGCGTTACAGGGCCTTGATAGGCTTGGAGGGGGACCCTGACCTGAAACTCCCTGACTTCTCCTACTGCATTTTGGAGCGATTAGGCCGGTCCCGGTGGCAGGGGGAGCTCCAGCGAGACCTCCACAGCACCGCTTTCAAGTAAGGCAGTGATTTTCAACCAGTGTGCCACGAGAATTTTTACAACAGGCAGTACCTGACTAGTTAGCCAGGGCACTGACCTCTTTCCCCTTAGATTATCAAATGAAAAAATGACAACAGCCAGCATACCAATAGCTGTGTGGATAAACCAAAATTATACCTATTTTTTTTGTTGTTGTTGTTGGACCAGCATAAAATATATATATTTTTGGTGTGCCGCTGAATTTTAGTAATTAGTCGAATTTTAGTAATGTGTGCTATGAGATAGCAAAGGTTGAAAGTCGCTGGAGTAAGGGGCTAATACGCTTCTCTGCTTTAAGTGGTGGGGCTCCCTGGTCACTGCACCACGTCCAGGCAGCAGCCCGCTGCCTTGTCTTCCCTGTTCCTTTGATCCCTGTCATCTTGGCAGTCCCTAAATCATGATGAACACTTTCTTCACGATGCTTTCTTTTCTTTCCTTTTTTAAAGATTTTATTTATTTTTAGAAAGAGGACGGGAGCGAGAAAGAGAGAGAAATGTCACTGTGAGAGAGAAACATTGATCGATTGCCTGTCACACGCACCCTAACTGGGGACCAAACCCACACTCCAGGCATGTGCCCTGACTGGGAATCGAACTGGTGAACTTATGCTTTGCAGGTTGATGCCCAACCAGCTGAGCCATACCAGTCAGGGCAAAATGCTTTCTTTTTGAAGAAGCCCTGGAGTGACCATATAATTTATTGTCCAAACCAGACATTGAGAATGGAAGGTAGAGCTGAAGGGAGCTGAGGGAGTGGGCATAAATTGGTACTGTCTGGCAACCTAGGATGTTTGGTCACCCTAGTCATTGGCCATGTTTGATTCTCTCCTTATAGTTATCAGTCTCCCGGCCATCCCTTCCTGCTCTGTTTGCCCTGGCCTGCACTCCCATCTCCCCACCTACCTCCCCTGGAGGTCTGGGTCCTGCTCCTGGGCTGAGCCATGGCTGTTCTTTCCAAGGCCTTGGTTTCGTACCAACTGTTATCTCAGATTGTCTGGGTAGGAGGCATGTATCTCTGGTTTATGTCCAGGTTGGTGGATGAAAGCATCCAACAAAGCAAAGTGACACGCACCTCTCCTCCAGGGTCGATGCCGGGAAGCTCCACTACCACAGGAAGATCCTGAACAAAAACGGGCTCATCACCATGCAGTCCCATGTGATCCGGTTGCCCACGGGCGCCCAGCAGCACTCCATCCTCCTCCTGCTGAACAGGTTCCACGTGGACAGGTGAGTGTGACGAGGCCAGAGCGCTGTGTCGTGTCTGTATTGCAGCTGTTAAAAATCGGAGGCCAAATCAGAAAACTACTTCAGCTCTTTGAAAAGACATATATTCTCCATTTCTGAATATGAAAAAGTAAGTCATACTCATTTAGAAAACCTGAAAACTATACAGAAAAGAATAACCCCACAACCCAGCAGTAGGGATTACTAATATTTTGGGGGGAAATAAAAGTAAGCTAAATTTGATTGGCCATGATGGCAGAGTTGAGGTTGAATTGCGTCAATTTAACATTGCCGTCTTTTTACAACATGTAACCGTAGTAATCAACCTGTGTGGATGAGATGGTGAGGTTCTACTAAATAATTACATTATGCTGCTATCTATCTGTGTATCAGAGTCAGTCAGTACATCAAACTGATAAGAAAAATTCCCATCCTGAGAACCAGGGAGTCTCTGGGAGTAAGTCTCTCTGACTCTTAAATATTTATTTATCTATTTATTTTTTAGAGAGAGGTGAAGGGAGGGAGAAAGGGAGAGAAATATCTTGATCGGTTGCCTCTCCTGTGCACCCTTGCCAGGAAACCAAACCCGCAACCCAGGCATGTGCCCTGGCAGGGAATCGAACTGGCAGCCTTTCACTTTCCAGGATGATGCACAATCAACTGAGCCACACAGGTTAGGGCGTGTCTCTGATTCTTAAATCCTCCCTGTTGGGGTGACTAATTACCTGGCACAGGAACTGGGGAAAGAAATGTTCCACCACAATGCAGAGAGGTCTCAGTCTGTACTTCATCACCCCGTGCCCTCCTTTGTGGGAGGGGCAGAGACCAGTGTGGGGAACGGGTGAAGCTGGTGCAGAGCCTAGAATGAGTGCTCTTGGGCGAATCAGCTGTGAGCCCCAGTGCCCGGTCGCCAGTCCTCCATGCCGGAGATGGGCAGTGTCCAGGGAGGCAGTGGGCAGGCCCTTTCCCTGGACCATAGGGACTGACTCTGTGATTCTCCCCAAATGACAGAGGCTTTGCCCCTCTACCCAGTGGCCAGGAACACCCTCCAAACGGGGAGGAGGGAGGAGGGTAAACACTCAGGATTTCCTGTAAGGTTTAAAGAGTGTAGTACCCACTGCACAGCACAGAGGTTGGCCCAGAGGAATGCTTGATGTGCGTGTGTAGGCTAACTTGACTAAGGATTTCCAGGAGTGAAAATGTCACTCTGAATTTGTCTTCAGATCTGTGTTTTAGAAATACAAGGGGAAATGCCCCCCAAAACAGAATTTATTATAAAAAATTGTGTATTTAGTCTTACATGTTTAAACTCCATTCACCTTTAAAATACTCTCCTTTTAATGCATTACACTTATTGAGATTTTTTTCCACTTCTCAAAACAGTTTTGAACTCCTCAATTCTGATGCCTTTTAGTGCTTCTGCTGTTTTTTATTTCACCTCTTCCACGTCAGCAAACCTTTCCCTTTGAGGACTTTTTTTCTTCTGGGGAAACAAACAAAAAAGTCACTCAGGACAAGATCAGGTGAATAGGGAGGGTGGGTACAGGAGTCATTCGATTTTTGGTCAAAAACTGCTGAACACTAAGTGCGGTGTGGGCAGGTGCACTTGTATTGCGTTGGCCAAAAAGTTTGTTTGGTTTTTTTCCATATGATGGCTCCAGTAGCACTTAGTTGTCTTCAACTTCATTTGAAACAATTTTGTTGGATTATAGTGTGACAGCTGTCATAGCAGCATACATTTAAAAAAACTTATCAAAATTGGTGAATTTTGATTTTCAACATATGCTTTATTACTTCAAAAAAGGTAAAAACTCAATTGAAATGCAAAAAAGGATGTGTGCAGTGGATGGAGAAGGTGCTGTGACTGATCAAACATGTCAAAAGTGGTTTGTGAAGTTTCAAGCTGGAGATTTCTCACTGGATGATGCTTCACAGTCGGGTAGACCAGTTGAAGTTGGTAGCGATCAAATTGAGACATTAACTGAGAGCAATCAATGTTATACCACGCAGGAGAGAGCTGACATATTCAAAATACTCAAATGTAAAGTTATTAGTGAAAATGAAAAATGTGTCTTTTATTCTACAGAAAAAAGTAAGTGGACTTTTTGGCCAACCCAATAAATCATCCATAATATAATGAGCAAATGTGTTGAAAAATTCACTGAAGCCAAACACAGCCTCTCATAACAACGCCAGCTAGTACACTGACATAGATGGGTTTCTAGAACACCTAGTGAGGGAACCCTGTACTACAACGGGCCTGCCTTCCAGTAGATAACTCTGGTTTTTTGGGGTCCCCCCTCATAATTTGTTAGAATTATACTTTGATAATTTGCATTTTAATTATTTAGTCATACTGCCTACTGGTTAAATGCCTTAATCACCAAACTCATAACTGGTGTGTAGCCTGTGACCCACAAAGAACACAGGCTGGTGGCAGTGAGTAGAAGAGAGAACAATGGACTAAGTCAAAATCTGTATTTAAATCTTTGCGCCTCACTTAGGCAAGGTCACCTGGCCTCTCTGAAGCACTTTGCTCTTCTGTATAATGGCTACCACGTACTGCTTGGTAGTAGTTCCTATGCAGTAAATAGCTGTCTCGTCATTTAGTCTTTCATTCCTTGAGAGGCAGTAAAAATGGAGAAGTGGGTGCAGTCTCTGGATCCCACACAGGAGCCTTCCCTGCCCCTAGGCCTGCAGGCAGTTAAAGCCCAGTTCTCCTTCCCCAGCTGCATGGCTGCAAGGCTGCTTTCTGCACCCCTCCCCCAGCCTTCCCCAGGCACACACAGTGAGGAACCCTTCCCTCTTGAATAGTAGCTTCTTTTGGTGGCCCTTAGCTTGGAAGCATTTTTTGTGACATGCACTTCAGAATAACAATGCAGTGTAAGGAGGGGTCCATCGGTGTAGTGAAGTCAGGAGTAGAAAGCAGGCCTTCAGCATCAGTGGTGTTGTGACCCAGGGAAGAGAGCACTGGATTTGAGGCAGCCAACCGAGGTTCACATTGTGGGCCTGAGTCTTAGGAAAGCTTATTAACTTCCTAATGTTCTTTATGAAGTAAACCTTGTCCTTCCTCACCAAGTGATCGATAAGGAAATGTCAATCTAAACTCTAAGGTCTTGTCAAAATTAATGCATTTTAAAGAATCATTTCAGTAAAGCTTCAGCCATAGAGTCTGGTCTGCACATTGCCACTAGTTACGGGCCCCTGGCCGTTCGACCGAACCGCTCAGAGCCCCAGCCTCTCCTGCCACAACCTTCACGAGTTGGGCTGGAAATCTTGCCTTGAAAAATAGGCAGTCTCTAGCAATAGGTTTGAAAAAAAATGAACTGTTTGTGTTTCTCATAGGAGGAGCAAATACGACATCCTCATGGAGAAGCTTTCAGGGGTGCTGAGCACGCGGAGTAACCAGATAGAGACACTAGGAAAGCTGCGGGAGGAACTGGTGAGCGGCCTGGGGCTTCCCGTGTGCCGGCCCGGCTGACCTGTATACCACAGCCTGACGACTTTGTCAAGTGTGAATGGAATGAATTGTAATCAAAAGTCCTGCTATGGACTTGACTATCCCTAACCATGAAACAAGTGGGGCTTTCCTTTGTCTTATAGAACAAAAAAATCCTTTGTTTCATAGAACAAGAAACTGCTCAGTCCTTAACTTAAATCCTTCTTGCTCTTGACTGACTTCCATTTCCCTTGGGGTTTGCTCCAAGACCTGCTATAAAAGTTCATACGGGGTGGTAAACCTGGGTATGTGGATTTACTTTCATAATTAAGCTTGTAATTTTGTTTGTGGCCTTAAATTGACATAACAGTGACTCTGCTAAGAAGGAGGTGAGCTGATGTGGGCAGAAAGGCAGTCACCGACCTGCTTTGTCTTCGAGCCCTGAAGGGAGGCAAGGCTGAAGTGAGAACGAGAGGGAGAAAGCACGGAGGTGCTGCTGCTCCCAGGCCAATCTGAACAGTCTTCAGTAGCAGTTAAGAAAAAGCCAACATCAGAAATGAGAGAAAAACAAAATTACCCTATAGGTCAATCAGAACTTGAAACTTAAAATTTAAAGTCAAGATTTTGGGGTAATGGGGATTTGTTCCCAAAGGAACGCAGTTGACAGTTCGATTATAGACATCAGGACGCTCTGCTCGCCTTGTGCTGCATCGGCGGGGCTGCGGTTTCTGCTGCTGTTGCTCAGAGGGGCAGGGCCTGCCCTCTGTTGCTTCATTGCGTGCCCAGCTCCAGCTCTCTTTAAAACAGAGGCTCCAAACCAAGGCGTGTGGGTCAGATTTGGCCTGTAGGTTGTTAAAAATACATGTAACCTAGCATTTTTTAAAAATTGAGATTTCACCTACGAGATCTAGGTTTCCAGCTCCCCTGGAAATATCAGGCGCTCTGACGGGCCTGGGCCCTCAGCCTCCCATGACTACGCTAGCCGGGGCTGGCTGTGCGCTGGTCAGCTCCCACCTCTCGTTCCCTGAGGCAAGTCGGTGCCCTTTGTCCTCCCGTGTGCATCTGTACTGCTGTGTGTGGCAGGAGGCAAACATCTCTGTATCTGAGTCTCTAGCAAGAGTAGAAAAATAAAAGGTAGACTTTTAAGGCCTCTTCTTCAGAGACCCTAATAGAAATGAAGAAAATTCCTATGTGCTTAATAAACAAATATTTGCCCACTTTGTTCTTTATATCTCTTGTCCAGCCCTTGCAGACAGTGGAGGCTGAAATGTCCTGCCACAGAGGGTCCCTCGGGGGTGGGGGGACTGCGCTGGGCTGTCCCAGGTCAGCACTGTGTGCTGTAAGCAACAAGATTTACCTGCTGCCGGGCACCGTTTCATGTATTCACTGAACAAAAACTGTCGTGAGTGTTTACTCTGAGTCAGAACCATGTTCTACACTATGATGATAAAAAATGTACGAGGACGGCAGGTTTCCTGCTGTCATGGAGCGGTCTGACTGGAGGCGGCAGTGAGCGCGCACTGAGGCTGCAGTGCCGCCGAGAAAGGCGCGCCTGAGCTCTGAGGAGGGAGGGAGATGGCTCCTTCAGAGAGCAAGTTACAGAGCCGGGCTTTGACAATTAAGTGCTCTCAAAGTAGACCAAGGAGAAATGGCATTTCAGGTAAGGGAGAATAGCTTGAGCAAAGATGTGGAGCCGTGGGGAGGCTATGGGACTTTTTTTGGAAGTTAGCTGGAAGCGAAGGTTGGGGCCACATAGGAAAGGTCACAAGTGCCAGGTGGAAGACTTGGGATAAGGTGCTGGTGGCAGTTTAGAAGTGGATGAGTTACCAGCAGAGAAGAGCATTCGGGAAGTGAACTGGTGGACGGAAGAGATTGGAGTGGGGGTGCAAGGTAGATGATGTTGCCTCAGATCAGGTAGGTGACAGGCTGGAAATGTTTTGGGGTCATTTTGGAGGTGACAGTACCAGGAAGCCATTGTACAGAGCTGAATGGAGGAGTCTTGTCGTGGGTGAGCACTGCTTACAGAAGTAAGCTGGAGATTGAGGGCCAGATCACGAGGCCAGGGACCCCGTCTTCACTGCGGAGCCCCCCACTCTAAGGAGAGTGCCAGGCCCACAGTAAAGGCTCAGTAAATATGTGTAAATGCTGTGTGAACAAAGTGAAGAACAGAAAGAGGAACAAGCCTGAGTGATGATGCAATAGACAACAAATTTGATTTCTGGATTCACTGACTATGAGGGTCTTACAGGACATTCACTTGGCAACCGGAAATAGAGGTCACAGTGACCTTGGCAGGGTTTAGTGAATACTTAGCCTGTAGATGAGGTTGATGATGTGACTATAGATGCTGACTTTGGGAGGGGGTGGCAGGGAGGCTCTTAATTGCTTCTTTCTCTTCTTGCCGGGCAGGCAGCGTGAGTCCTTTATGGCAGCCCCCAGCACACAGGACTACGTCATCCCCTCTCGCCTGGTATGGGTCAGGGCTCAGACCATATGTTAAGGGCTGGGGTTTGATGGATGAGTTTCCAAAGGGTCTTTCCACGATGCCAGTGGCACAGCTAAATTAACGACAGATGCCATTTCCAAGCCAGTGGGTTTGAATGTGCCATATGTGAGTCGTCCGTATTTCTTTGATAGCCATATGTTCTGCCGCCCAACAGCTACAGTGGTGGCTAGTCTGAAAGCTGGTCTCACATATGTGGCGGCAGCAGCCCACAGACGTCGGTTCCCTCTCTCTCCCCCAGAGTGTAAGAGGAAACCTGGAATACTCACAACTCTTAGTCACGAGTGCCTCCCGTTGTTCAGTCTGTAACTTAAAGCGGTGGTAACTTGCCTCACTATTCTGGGGTTGCAAAATCAAATGCCTGCAGTGGCAAGGAGGGAGATGTAAATGAGTGGAACAGGTCAGGTGGAGAAGTACGGCTTAGTATCAGTATGGATTCAAGAAATACTTACTTTTCCTCTTAACTGTCCTAAGAGAAAAGCTGCACAAAAATGGTTATCAGTGGAAACCGACCTTCAGCCTCCCTGTGCAAGAGCCTCCTGGGAGCGTGGCAGCGCTGGCACGTGGAGACCGGCGTGCCTGTCTGGATGGAGGAGCCGTCCTTGGCTCCTGCTGCCAGCTGCCATGAAGCACAGTCCTAAGACTTCCTGCCTTATCTTATTTTTCAAGAGAAGCAAGAATGTGGATTTTTATATGAAATCTCTCATTTTTCAGTGTTGGCAAGAAAATTGCACATATCTGAAAAAAAGTGGTCAGTACTGGAGGCTGGGTGTTGGTAGCCCCTGCAGTTCAAATGCACTTCCGGTTGTTTTGGTTGTATGTGTCACGTTGCAGAAAATACGAGTGAGGGGTAAATGGTGAAACTGCACAGATAGACACGTTTTTTTTTTTTAATTTTTTTTAGTATTTTTCCTATTCTACTGCCTGTGGAAGGGGCATGCATGTGTATTAATACTTAACACACTCACTTGGTTAAAGTCAAAACAATGTGGAAAGTTATACAGTGAAAAGTCTCCTTTCTCCACCTCCCTCTGCCTCGTGCTCACCCCTATATAACCTCCCAGAATTTCTTTAGGAAAATCTCCCCCTCCCCCGCCCCCTCTGTAGTCAAAGGCTGGGATTGTTAGTACACTGCTCTGGACCTGTTTTTCCTGTGGCAATGCAGCTTAGCAGTCTTTCCTCATGAACACCGCCAGTGTGTTCTCATTCAGATTGGGTGGTTACCTTGGGTCTCGAACTGGGTTTGTTTACGAGCTGCTTTAGTAGTTTCGGACACCTTGCCTGAACCTGACAGTGGCTTTAAATTTTGTGTTGGCAGGGGCTGTGTGAAAGGACATTTAAGCGTCTGTACCAGTACATGCTGAATGCTGGTCTGGCAAAGGTGGTGTCTCTTCCCTTACAGGAGATTCAACCTGAATGTGGACCTTGTAAGACAAAGAAAGGTAAGGGCCGTCCTGGCCTCTCTTCCCTGGGCTGCGTGGATGGCGTTTACTCCTCCCTTCTAAGCTTCCGCCCGTCTCTCCAATCACTTCTACCTGCTGAGTGATGATTTCACACATTTTTTCAGCTCTATTCCTCTGGGCGTAACGTAGGATCTTCTGTATAAAAAGCACTCAGGAAATGTTTGCCGAATGAAAAGAAATCAAACTTCTGGCAAACAGCTCTGTGTATGTGGCTGTTCCTCTAACATCTCAAACTCATGTTGTACAAAGAACAAGTTCATCTTGTCCTTTTTGCACTAAGCCACTGGAGTGCACTGTGGTGTGAGATGCCGACATCTAGGCCATGTCACCATGTAAGGCAGAGGTGAGACGTGCTGAGCAACTTGCGTAAGGCTGAGCAGTCTGTAAGCAGGAAAGGTAGGATTTAAACTTCCTAGTCAGTTAAAAAAGTTAAATTAAGAACAATGGCCTATAAAAACACCCCTTCTTAGTCCTTTATTTTTTTCTTTTCCTGATTTTTATCTTAGGCTGTTTACCTCTTCTGATGAACCAAAGTCATTGAAAAAGCTCAGGGTCAGAGCTTTCAGTAAAGATAATGGATTCTTCCCAAATTCTGTTCTAGGGATGATAAGGGAGGGGATATAAAAGAAGTAAACCTGTAGAAGCACAAAGAGAAGAGGGTAGGATACTATACGATAGCACAGAGAGTTGTCAACAGCATTTTGGTGCTTAAAGGCAGATGCACAAATAGTCACTGAGCAGACTAGGAAGGCTGAATGCTTGCGAAGGGCATAGCCGAGAACCAACACCTCAAAACCTGAAATCAGCCCTGACTGGTGCGGCTTAGTTGGTGGGCTGTCATCCCACAAAAGGGTGCCAGTTCGATTCCTTCCTGGTCAGAGCACATGCCTGGGTTGCAGGTTTGGTCCCCAAAAAGCATGCGTATAAGAGGCAACTGATTGATGTTTCTCTCACATCCATGTTTCTCTCCTTCTCTTCCCCCTCTCTAAATATAAATAAATAAAATCTTAAAAATATATATATTTTTTTGTTTTAAGAACCTGAAAAGTCAGCTGAAAATTTGGAGATTCTAGGTACCTTTGAAAGCACAGGCATGGATGGAGTGGGACACAGAATTGGTCTGTAGTCTGTGTGAAAAGCCATAGGTACCCCAGCCCCTTCCCCTCCTGTACATAGCCAAGGAAGACCCTTTCCCACAGAGACACAAGTCTGGTTTACCCCAAAAGAATATGTACCAAAGAGATTCTAGACTCACAAACATGAGGTCCAGCTGGGGACAGGGTGCTGTGCTGAAAACCAGGGTTAGGTGACAAATGACAATCTCTGTACTCTAAAAAGTGGGTCTCCTCACTGCCATTCCCAGTTTGATTCCTAGACAACCAAATCTCCAGTCCCAGAGGCCAGAGACTTCTTTTCTGCAGAAACCAACTGGTCCAAGAGAAGTCATCTAGATAATGAAATTTGGAGGTTTCCCATTAAAATAGCCGGGCCCTGCCTGCTCACGGGTGCTGGAAGACCACTCAGTGACAGCCTCTCCCTTCCTCCCCTCTCCCCTTCAAAATACCTAAAACACAGCGCTGTGGGGAAGCATTTTAACACTTCACCTGACATTTGAGGAAAACTCGAGTGTGAATGTAAGAGAAACAAACAAACTTAGGAAATAGAAACAAAGTGAGTAGAAGAAAACTTTTTTTTTTTTTTTTTTTTTTTTTTTTTTTTTTTTTTTTTTGGAGAAAGAAGCTTCAGAGAAAGAAGAGAAGAGATTGCAAGAGACTATAAAGAAGGGACATGCAGAAAATAGAAAAGAGCTCTTGGAAATAAAATATGATTATTACAATAAAAGATTTAGTGGAAGGGAAGATAGTTAGATAAAGTTGGAAAAAATCTTCCAGAAAGAACAGAAATGCAAGAGAGATGGGAAATAAGAGAGCTAAGATGAAAATAGGAGGCTGAGCCTAAAAGATTTCGCATCTACACGACAGGGGCCCCAGGAAGGTATGGAGGGAGCGTGTGCAGGGGACTAGAGCAGAAGAGAGGGTGAGAAAGGGCATAAGAAATTTTTCAAGATCAGAAGACCTACCAGGTACCTAGTATAATAAACAGAAGAACCCTGCACCAAGATCCAACATCCCGAAACTTCAGAAATCTGGGGCTAGAGAGCCTTCGGGGAGGAGACATCAGGCTGCCCAATAGTAACTGATGCTGGAAGACCTTGGAGCAAGGCCATCAACATTCTGAAGGAAATAGCCTTTCAATCTACAATTTTTTTTATCAGCTTTGCCATTAACCAGATGTGAGAAAAAAGACATTTTCTTAAGGCAGATCTGAAGCTCTGTAGCTCCCACCTCCCATGTTCTCTTTTAGGAAGCTGCAGGAGGATGTACTCCATCAAATGACAGACTAAGCCAAGAGGCAGGGAAACATGGGTCCAGGAAGCAGGGGGACACATGAAAAACCACAGGGAGATGGCAAAGGGAAGTGACAGTGACAGGCGCTGACAGCAGCCTGTCCAGATGATTCCAGGAGGGTTGGAAGCCCATGCAAGGTCCGTGCCTAGTACACATGAATGTGTCTAGTGAAAGTTTTACTCTGAGTCTGAGCATGAATGTAATGATAGGTGCATAGAAATCGAAGCAACTGGAAAAAAACAAAGTCAGTAACTCCAAGGAAGACCAACAGGTGCATGAGAACAAAGAGCTTAGGGTCTGCTTGCTTGACTTTGTCAGCATAAAAAGTGTCCTGTGGACACAGCTCAAGAGAATTTGTGCTCAGCGAGAACAGTCCCAACACGTAGCTCTGCCTCCAAGAGGCAGGCATTCATACTTGCTGAGTGACCATGAAATACCGGTCTGAAGGAACTGCATCTCTTCCTCTATTTCTTCACTTAGTGGAATCACTGCCTGCCCTGCCAGGCTTCCCTGTGTCTGAGAAAAGTTGGGAGGAGTTGGGAACACAGAGATGCTACCGTACAGGAGGCGTACAAACAAAGGAAGGTGCACCTGGGAGATTAGGAAGCCAACCTCCTGTAGAGCAGACCGTGTCTTTGAGTCCCTGCAGTCCTGAGTAAATGGGTGCCTGGTTGAATGATTAGAACTCCTCAGGGTAAAGAGTAGGTGGCATCTACCTGCAAGTACACGGGAAACTAGGAAATACTGTGGTGGGAAGAAAAGGTTCCGGGAACTGAGCCGTGTGCCGGCGGGGACTTAACTGTGTGGAGATCCCCCAGCATGTGACTTGAAAGCATGGTTATCTGAATGCTTAAAACAGTTGTAACCTGTGGGTCTGTTCATCGTTTTTACTTCCTGGCCTGTTGCAAGAAAGGCATTAAAAATAAACACAAGAAATTTTATCTTTTAAGTAGAAAGAAACGAAGAAGGAAATACCATTAAAGAACCTTTCTTGCTGGGCAGGCAGCTATAGAGCAAAGCTTTCCAGCCTGAGGTCCCTGGAAATTCAAACTCGCCACTTGAAGGTAAAGACACCTGGATGGACTTTGATGTAAGACAGCCCTGGGATAGAATTTTTTTTTTTAAAGATTTTATTTATTCTTAGAGAGGGAGAGAAACATTGATATGTGAGAGAAGCACTGATCAGCTGCCTCTTGTACACATGCTGACCGGGAACTGAACCTGCAATCCAAGCAGGTGCCCTGACTGGGAATCGAAGTGGCGACCTTTCACTTTGTGGGATGATGCCCAACCAACTGAGCCACACTGGTCAGGGCTGAGCTAGAACTCTTTTCTTGTTATTTCCTGTTGAGGTAATGACCTCTCTATACTTCAGTTTTCTCGTCAGGATTATCTGGGGATAATGATACAACTTCCCAGAGTGCTGTGGGTCTTATAGGAGACAGCGTACACAGAGCAGTGGCCGCCAGCTGGTGGCCTGTAGGCCCTGTCCAGCAATGTATTATGTTTGGCTTAGCTGAATTATTAGTTTCTGACATTTAAAAATCAGAAATTTCACCTAAGAAGTCAGTCTTTCAACTTCTCTGTAAAAACAAAATAAGGCAACATTGAACTGCATTTTTTTAAATTGTTGTTCAATTACAATTGTCCCCTTTTCCTCCATTGCTCTCCCCTGCCCTGTCCACCCACCTTCTCCCACATTCACTTCCCCCTGCCCCATTGTCTTTGTCTGTGAGTCCTGTATACATGTTCCTTGACCTGACCCTTCCCCTTCTTTCCCCTCATTATGCCTCTCCTCCCTCCCCTCTGGTCATTGTCAGTTTGTTTTTTATTTCCATGTCTCTGGTTCTATTTTGCTCGCTTGTTTTGTTGATTAGGTTCCACTTAGAGGTGAGATCATATGGTATTTGTCTTTCACTACCTGGCTTATTTTATTTCACTTAGCATAATGCTCTCTAGTTCCATCAATGCTTTCATGAAGGGTAGGAGCTCCGTCTTTCCTTCTGCATAGAATTCCATTGTGTAAATGTACCACGGAGTTTTGATCCATTCATTTACTGATGGGCACCTAGGTTGCTTCCAGTGCTTGGCTATTGTAAATTGTGCTGCTGTGAACATTGGGGTGCATAAGTTCTTTTGGAGTGGTGTTTCAGAGTTCTTAGAGCATAATCCCAGCAGTGGAATTGCAGGGTCAAAAGGCAGTTCCATTTTTAGTTTTTTGAGGAAACTCCATACTATTTTCCACAGTGGCTGCACCAGTCTGCATTCCCACCAACAGTGCACTAGGGTTCCCTTTTCTCTGCATCCTCTCCAACATTTGTTTGTTGCTTTGTTTATGATGGCCATTCTGACTGGTGTGAAGTGGTATCTCATTATAGTTTTAGTTTGCATCTCTCTGATGGCTAGTGATGCCAAGCATCCTTTCATATGTCTCTGGCCCCCCGTATGTCCTCCTTGGAGAGGTGTCTGTTCAGGTCCTTTGCCCATTTTTTAATTGGATTGTTTATCTTCCTGGGGTGGAGTCGTGTGAGTTCTTTATATATAATTTTGGAACTCAAACCCTTGTCCAAGGTCTCACTGGCAAATATGTTTTCCCATACGGTTGGTTGCCTTTTCATTTTGCTGATGTTTTCTTTAGCTGTGCAGAAGCTTTTTAATTTGATGTAGTCCCATTTGTTTATTCTTTTCTTTGTATCTCTTGCTCTAGGGGACATATTGGGGGAAATATTGCTACGTGGGATATCTGAGATTTTTCTGCCTGTGTTCTCCTCTAGGACTTTTATGGTGTTGTGACTTATATTTAAGTCTTTAGTCCATCTTGAGTTTATTTTTGTGTACAGTGTAAGTTGGTGGTTGAATTTCATTTTTTTTTGCATGTAGCTGTCCAGCTCTCCCAACGCCATTTGTTGAAGAAGCTATTTTTACTCCATTTTATGCTTCTGCCCCCTTTGTCGAATACTAATCGACCATAGAGACGTGGGTTTATTTCTGGGCTCTCTGTTCCATTGATCTATGTGTCTGTTCTTATGTCAGTACTAGAGTCTTTTGATTGCAGTGGACTTGAACTGCATTTCTTTAATAGAACTGGCAAGGCAGAGAGATGCTGCCCCCTTTCTATGGGGCCCACCTTCCCCATTTATCAGGAGCACCCTGCTTCCTGCTATGGAACCCACAACTGGCTTCCCTCTCGTATATCATCCACCTGACTTTGAAGTTATATCCATGCTTCAGGTCCTGTCACACAGTGAGTGGTCCTAGTTACCTTGAAGTCTAGTGCTGGGAAGAGGAGCCCTCCAAGAAGGAGGGTCAGCATGACTCAGCTCACATGGCCTGAGTACCAAGGAAAGTGGTAGCTTCAGCTCCTCATGCAGGATTGACAGGGCAGGATCCCATGACAGTGACAATGAGAATTTTTCAGTTGTCACACACATCTACAGTGAGTCCATACTGACAGTTCAAGAGGCTCATCTCAGTCACGTGGTAACCTTGTCACCCGCCTCTGCTGCTCAGGCTTGTAATCAGCACACCCCTCACATCCCATGTCACACTGTGTCTCAGTTACCTGTTTGTGTGACTCTTTTCCAACTAGGTCAGGAGCTCATTGAGGGTGGTGGCCACACCTCTCACATACTTTCTATGCTTGATGCCTATGATGGGAACAGAGCAGGTGCTAAGTAAATGTTTAGCAAATTTAATTTAATTAGGTGCCACTTCAGTTACTTTCCTTGTGCAGGAGACAAGGGATGAATGAAGTGTTAACCTTTTGTTGCCTTGAGCTTTGTTGTCCCAGTTGGCAAAATTAACATAAAACTTTCCCTCTTGTCTACTTCCCTTGGAGTATACAAGACTTAAATAATAAACAAAGATGATGTGTTACTTCATGTAAATTTACAGGTGCACCTGGAGGTACAAGTTGTTTCTAAAAGCCCATAAACAAAGAGCTTAGATTTAGGCAGACTTCAAATGCATTACAGAAAGCTACAGTGGTCTATTTTGCAAAAAGCAAGAAAAAAAAAAAAAAACAAAGAACACCTTGGTAATGAAAACAGTCAACCTGAACTGATCTGTTTTGCAAATCTAGATTATTTTCTTCAAGTATTTACCAGTCATTCTGTGCTTATTAAATTATGCTGAGAAAAGAAGAAAGGAGAGATAGGAGTTAACCTTGCAAGCCCTCAGAAAAGGATCAGGAGCAGTTGACAGAGGTCGAACTTCCTGTGGCTGGCGCCTGAGGCAGTTATTTGAGCAGGTTTCCCTGGTTCAGTGACAAGGCAGTGAGCTTTGCAGAGGATGGGGGAGGGTCCATTTATGCTGTGGACTCTTCCCACAGCTGTTACCCCAAATTCACCTGTAAAAAATGAAAATCAAGTTCAACAAGTTTTGTCGAAAAGAAGATGAATATACAAAAATCAGTTGTATTTCTATATACTTGTAACTGAACGACCCAAAAATGAAATTAAGAAAACAATAGTATCAAAAAGAATAAAATACTTAAGAATAAATTTAGCCCTGGCTAGTGTGGCTCAGTGGATTGAGCATCACCAGCCTGCGAACCAAAGGGTCACCAGTTTGATTCCCAGTCAGGGCACATGCCTGGGTTTGGAGGCCAGGTCCCCCCAGTGAGGGGCATGTGAGAGGCAGACACTGATGTTTCTCTCCCTCTCTCTCTTCCTCCCTTCCCCTTTCTCTAAATTTAAATAAATGAAACCTTTTTTTAGACGACAATTTCTTTAAAAAGAAGAATAAATTTAACAAAGGAAGTACAAAAGGTATACTCTGAAAGCTATTAAACATTGTTGACAGCAAGTTAAGCTCTAGGTAAATGGGAAAGCATCTCGTGTTCATGGATGGGAAGACTGAACTCGGTGATGGCAGTGCTGCCCAAACCGACCGTCACGTTCAACGCCACTCCTGTCTGCATCCTGGCTGACCTCTTTGTAGAAATTGAAAAGCTAATTCTGCAATTCATGTGGACTTGCAAGGGGTGCAGAAAACTAGCACAATTCTGAAAAAGAAGAGTGAAGTAGGAGGACCCACACTTCCCCATTTCAAAACTTAGCACCAGTGATGAAGACAGCGTAGTGCTGACGCAAGGACAGACGTGGAGGTCCGTGGGACAGGATGGAGGGTCCGGAAGTAAACCTGCACGTCTGGGGTCAACCGATTTGCACCAGGGGTGCCAAGACCACTCAGTGGAGAAAAGCCAACCATACAGGCCATTACCGTATGATTCCATTTACGGGAAAGACCAGTGCAGAGGATGGAGAATTGGGTTAGTAAGCACTCAGGGCTGAGGGGTGGGGACACAGAGTGGTGATGGCTGAAGGGTTTGAGCTGATGCAGGTGTTCTAAGCTGTGAACATACTAAATAACCATTGACTGGTGCACTCTAAATGGGTGAGCTGTGTGGTACGTGAACTATATCTCAGTAAAGCTATTAAAAATGAAAAACCAGGAAACATGTAACAGCAGGGTACAGCAAATTAATTAAGATCATTAAAATGGCAAAAGAGGATATTTAAATTATTATAAAGTATATAAGCTAAGAAAAAAGAAATGAGCCATATTAAGAAGTATTAAAATGCAATAAAAAATATAAATAAATGTTTAAAAGAGCTTTGAAACCAGGAATTTAAAAGAATGAAAATTAGAAACAAAAGGATAAAGAATGAACATAAACATAGAAAGAATGTCAGGAAAGTTTAAAGCCTAGAATATTAATGGTGCTGGGGGGGAACAGTTAAAACAGCATGAAATCTTTAAGATAAAAGTGACAAAGTTGAGGGATATTAGCTAAAAAATTAGTGATCACTGTCAATAATTAAGATAAATAATAATAAAATAATAATATAAAAACCCATCACTTTGCCAAATAGGCCTGTCGTTCCCACCTCTGGACCTGGCTGGTGTCCTTCCTTTTGCCTGGAATGCCTGTCCTCTTCTGTCTAGACAGTTCTTACATACCCTTTAATGCCCCACCCAAATGTCACCCACTCTCTCTGCTGTCCCAGCCAGCCGCCTCCTGCCTGTTTCTCATTCAGAGGCTCTGTGCATGCTGGTGGCCCAGCCCCGAGCACCCTGTCACCCAGCTGTTTTGCATGATCAGCACTTCACACATGTACTGTTCAGTCCTTACTCCAGGTTAGTCTGCACGTGCTGTTAGGGTTACCCCCGCTCTACAGATGAGCAACCCAAGGCTCAGAGAGGTTGGAGCTTAGCCAGGACAGAGCAAGAAGTCAGCCCAGGCTTGTGTGAAGCCCACACGCTGCCCTGCTGCTCTCCCCAGCATGTCTCTCAGATGTGACCTTCACAAGGTCAGGGACCCCGTCTCATTCATCTTTATGTGTTTTGGGCCCAGCATTGGCATAAATGCTATGAAACTGAATTAAAGACCCCAAACAAACTCCTGGCTGTGTTTTCCAAGGTTGTAGTAATTATAATAGCAATGGTAAAAGCTGTAGCAAGCACTGCTTACTGAGCATTACTTGTAGGCCAGGCAATGTCCTAAGTACTCTGAGATACTGTTCTTGTCCCCATTTTAAAGTTGAGCACCCTGAGGAATGGAGAGGGCATTCCACTGAGCCACGAATATATAGCTGATCAGTGGCAGAGGCAGGCCCGCACCAGACAGACGGACTGACTCCAATGCCCAGACTTTTAACCTGTTACATCGTCCTGGAGTCGCAGCTGTAGCACCCTCCTCCATCACTCTGGGTGCGCCCCTGGACTCCAAGCTTCCAGACCCTGGTCGGGCCTCTGCCCTTACCCATAGCAGGCGCCTCCTCAGGTTGCCCCCTTGGCTTGCTCATCGTCTCGGTTCAGGAGAGCGTGTCGGGGAGTGGAGGGGCATGAGGGGAGTAGCTGAATTTCATGACATTTGCCTGGCTCACCAGTAAGGATTTCCCCCTGGGCTCGTGACCCTCAAGAGGAAGTCTGTCCTGGTGCTCCTTGTTCACATCTTGCTTTTGTTCTTTATCAGGGCGGTCACAAGTGTGCATACCATTCTGCTGGGGGGCCAGATGAGAGTTTTCTTAGGGAATGTGAGAAACACAGGCGATCGGTTCCACTTTGCAGCCACTCTGGGTTTTTCTTTACACCGAACAGTGCTTTCTGACAGAAATCTGAAATTCCAGCCCAGCCGGGTGGCCTAGTGTAGAAGAAAAACCACCTACTAGGTCCAAGACATCGGTTGGCTCTTGACCCCTCTGAGTTTCGGTTTCTTTTCTCTCAAAATGGCAATAATCATTTGCAGAGTACACACGATGATTAAGTAAAATAGCTTCTGAAAACCCTGAGGTTGCCTGGCTTATATTAGGTACTTAGTGAAGACTCGCACCTTCCATTCCTCTTTTCTGGGTCTTCAGAATGTGAGGTGAAGCCCTTCTTTCTTCGTGCTAAGGCGAGCTCGCGCTGGGTCTTTGACACAGAAGAACCGCATGATTCCTTTGTGTCCCACTGCCGGCGTCAGCACACCACATTTCTATATGCCTGAAATCCCGTGGGCCTGAAAGCCGGTGCAGCAGTCTGGCTGCCTTGCGCTCCTGGAAAGAAAACGCTGCACCCAGGGGCTGCCGTTGCCAGGCCAGCCCTTCTCCTGTGGAGTCCCGTGACTGCGGTGGCAGCTCAGGTGGAGAGAGGCTGCGTCCACCCGGCCTGAGTGTGCTGACCCTTGCACCCCTTCTCTCGCTCTCACCCTTTCCGCCATGGCTTTAGCTGGCTTGTGGTCTGGAATAGGCTCCTTAAAAAAGGCAAGTATGACCTGAAGGGATTTTAATAATAAAAACAACTTCTGAGGCTGGTAAAATTCTGAGAACTGTGGAAAGATATAAAGGGCCAATGAAACTATGTAATTCCAACTCACCTGGAATCATGAAGCACAGACTGAACTTCGTTCTGTCCTTTACCTGTCTTCTCTCCAACCGTCCTCTCCGTACCCCTCAGGGCTGGACATTGTCATTAGCCCTAAGTTTATAGGCAAGACAGCTGAGAAAGGGAGGGCACCCCGCTTGCCCAGGTTCAAACACCAGCTGTGGAGGAGAGTCCAGATCCCTAACCGCTGCGCATGTTGCCTCTGACACGAGGCTTTCCAAAGCAAAGATGCGTGCGGCATGGCCTGGGGAAAGGCTGTGTTCCTCAGGTCTCTGTGCTGGGAAAGAGAGAGATAGGCACAGCTCAACGAAACAACCAGGCTTTCCTTGTCTGATGGCGACAGAAGACTGTCAGCACAGTCGGGATCCTCAGCAGAGAAGTCAGCCGTGCTCTGTGGGGTGGGCAGGGTTGCAGGCCCCATGGCCCCAATCCCCACCAGCAGCCATCAGGGCCTTCTAGAAGCACAGCAGCTTCACGCTGGGCTCAGCCCTGGGTGCTTAAGACCACTCAAGGTGTGCTAGAGACCTGCCTCCCCTGAGTTGCATGCTCCTTGTTCTCAGACGCACAATGCCCAGTATGATTGCTGGGAACAGCTCATTCCTCGTGTGTCAACCTCAGTGCTCCCCCAGCCAACAACCTGCCAGTCCACAGGCCCTCCTGAACCCCATGCCCCGGACCAGAGCAGGGGCAAGTCTCCACACGTCTCTAGAAGCCAGGCCACCACCCCTACCTCAGGCCAGCTATAGGGCTTTCCCACCTGGTAAGAAGGGACCAACTATCTTCAGTTCAGCTAGTGTTTGTCACGCCTCTACGCTGTGCCAGGTGCTGGCTGTGTCATTAGAAATAACCGCTACGTTGGTAGCACCCAGCCTGGGCCCAGGTGCCAACTCTGCCACTCCGTAGCTCCATCACTTTGAGCAAGTCACTTCACATCCCTGTGCCTCAGCTTCCGCACCTGTACAACGGGGCTGACAGAGACCTGCCAGCCTCAGATCGTGGGGTTTGCTGGGCTAATTCATGTAGCACCCCTGGCACAGGCCGGGGCCCACAGCAAGTGCCAGGCGTTAGGGCTGAAGGGCTGCTGTGTGCCAGTCCGTACAGAAGATGTCTGGGGTCATCCTGGCACTCACTCATCTGTGAAGTAGAGAATGCTGCCGTCTCATTTCACTGAGTGGAAAACGAATCTGTACCAGGTCATTTCCCCAGAGGCACAGAAATGGGAGGTTGTAGAGCTGAGGCTGACCTGTCTTCCTGATCCCTAAGCCCACTTATCCCTGCAGTCTGATGGTCCGCCCATCTGGCTGTCGCAGAGGAGGCAGCCATCGTGCCGTTGGTAGGAGGCGCTGACGGCCTGTGTCCCCACTGTGGAAGCCGAGGGGTGGGAACAGTCCCGCCCAGATGCTGTGTGGAGCAGAGGCTTCGAAGGCCGAGAGGGTGTTTCCTTTGCTGCTCTTTGAGTCCATAAATGTATAACAACATTTCTCCTCTTCTACTTGTGTTTATTTGGAGGGCTGTTCTGTGTATCTTCTTGGCTAATGAGCCCCTAAGGAAGTTATAATGGAGTGGAATTAAAAATGCTGGGCTGCTGCTGAGCGTGGCAGTCTACTCTGTGCATCATGTCGCCATTCACACAGAAGCCAAGTGTCCCTGGCCGAGGGTCACCGCTGTTCTCAGTCACATGGACGTCTGTCCATTAGTGGCTGTATGTCATCCCAGGGTTGGGCCCTGGGCTCCCAGGCAGACTGCCCGGTAAAGCCCAGCTCCTCTCTTGCTAATGAGTGGAAACTGGGGCAAATTCCTCAGCCACTCATGTTCTCTAAGTGTGACTGGATTATAGCGCCGGCCCCCTAAGGCTGTGGTGAGGACTAGCCCGCTTGACACAGGTGGAGTGCTGAGATCAGCGTGCAGGAGGCGGCTCGCACCCGAGGAGTGGGGGGAGTTTTAGTATTAGGAACAGTGGGCTGCTCTCTGAGAGCACCATCTCAGGAGCCAGATGAGAGAGGACATGAGGTGCGGGGGGGAGGGGGGACCCCCGTGGGGAACGACCTGGTGGGCAGTGTTTTGTCTGTGTTGGCTAGCAGGTGCCTCTGTCCCAAGGGTGGACCCAATCCCGGTCACCTGAGCCTTGAATATTCATAGTTGTCACCCATACAGGTGGGCCCAAGAGTCCCCACATCTATGTTTTCCCTCCTGGTTGCTTAAGGCTCCCATCCTGGGAGAGAGAGATGTAGGGAGAGGGCAGGTACCTGGAGCCAAGGTCAAAGCTGCAGGGAGCGGGAGGACCTGGCAGGTGTGGGGGGCGCTGGGGCTTGAGGAGGCCTGCACCGTGGTATGGCTATATGTTCTACTACTAAAAAGTCGTGAACTGGGACAGGGGGGTTCTGTCACTGCCAGGAGTGGAGGGGAGTCCACACTGAGTTGGTGCATGCACACTGTCAAGGCCGTCCTCACTCCTGCTGCCTGCCCTGGGCAGGCCCTCCTGGAAGGTTCTGGTGGGTCAGCCTCAGCGGACCTTACTGTGAGGGTAATACGGATGCGTTCAGGCCCTGAGTTGCTTTCTTATTTATGAACTTCACCTGTGAGCCACATGCTCTGTCCCCCCAAGGCTCCCCTGCCCTGTGGGGTGGGTGGGCCTGAGTTGGCTCAGATGACCGTCCCAGTCTGTGGTGCTCTGGCGTGAGCATCCCACACCTACAGGAAGGCCCTCGCTGCCACAGCACCTGTGCAGGAGGTGGCTGCAGACCAGCTCCATTGCCGCCCATCTTTGCAGTGGCACTGAGGGTTCTGCCCCTCGGTGTGCTGATGAAAGCTGGTGGAGAAGCCACCTGTGTCCCTGCTGTAACAATCACTACGGACTGAGCGACTCACAACAAGAGTGATTTATTATTTTTCCATTCTGGAGGTCAGAAGTCTGAAATGGGTCTCCCTGGGCCGAAATCAAGCAGGGCAGTGTTGCTTCTGGAAGCTCGAGGACAGAATCCATTCCCTGGCCTTTTCCAGTTTCTAGAAGTTACCCACATTCCTGAATGCAGAGTCCCTTCCTTCTTCTTCAAAGCCAGCGAGCATCTCCAGTCCTCACTCTTGCCCTCCTGCCTCCCTCTTAAGGGGCCTCTGCGATACAATGTCGGTCCCTCAGGCAACCCACCACCACTGCTACAACAAAAGCCTTAATCACACCCACAAAGTCCCTTTATCACAGAAGATAAGATATCCACAGGTTGGAGGAATCAGGTCGTGGACATCCCTGAGGGGCATGAGTCTGTCTCCATACTGTCACAGCAGAGCTCCTTAGTGCAGAGTCCTCTCCTCCATACTGGAGACCTGCGGTCCTCTCTGAGCAGCTTTACCCCTGTCACTTGGAAGCTGCTGGATGCTTGCATGAGTTAGTTGACCCCCTGTACCTCAGTTTCTTCATCTGTAAAGTGTCTTCTCGGGTTGTCAGGATCCAGTGAGTTAGCACATGTAAAGTGCCAAGACATTTTTGCTTTCCCTTGTACCTTCCTTGACCCAGGTGTAGGCACACACTGTCGTTTTCCGCACATTGTGCTTTTGGAGGTTGAATGTAGGTGCAGTGTGATGGTTTGGAGGCAGGCGCCAGCCCAGTACATGGTGGCCTCTCCCGGCACCGCCACTCCCTCCATCATTGTTGTTGTTTTGTATTATTCATAAAGGCCAGTGCTGCGCAGCATGCTGTGGGGCCTGTGATGGCGGCCGCTTCTACCTCTCCCTGAGCTGTCGTCTTGGACTAAATTTTCACACTTGAAATCACTATGTTAAAGGCCTCCCGAAATGGCTTAGTTACAGGGGTGTGCAACCCGCAGCCCTGGATGGTTATGAATGGGGCCCAACACAAAATTGTAAGTTTACTTAAAACCTTTTTTTGCTCATCAGTTTTCTTTAGTGTTTGCGTATTTAATGTGTGGCCCAAGATAACTCGTCTTCCAGTGTGGGCCGGAGACGCCAAAAGGTGGGACGCCCTGGAGGTTGTAGAACCCTCACTCTGCTGCCACGGTTTATTGGCAGTGGGTACTGGCTTAGTCCGGAAAAGATGGTTTTCATTCTTTCAGCAGTACTGTTTGCATACCTACCGTGTGCCGAGCACTGTCCTGGGAGCTGGGGAGATGAAGTGGAAGACAGGCATGGAGCTTTTCTCAAGGAGAAGGCTGCCATTTGCTTAGTGGGACTAACAGGACTCCTTTCATTTGCATTTCTTTGTTCACAATTATGTTAAAAGCAAAAAGCCGTTTTATGGAGTAAATTTTCAGGTCTCGTACTCCAGGACATGCAGTTTTGAAAATTCCACACTCAGTGTTATGTATGACCTTTCTCTGGGTCTCTGTCTGCTAAAGCCGCCTCCCCTACACAGTGCTGATCACTTACTGCGGGAAAATGCTTGTGCTCCCAGGGACCGACGTCATGGTGCGCTGCCTCAAACTGCTGAAGGAATTTAAACGGAAGGTCGAAGACCAGGATGACGATGACGATGAGGAGGTCATCTCCAAGGCAGTGCCTCCAGTGGACATCGTGTACGAGCGGGACATGCTCACGCAGACCTATGAACTCAGTAGGTTCTATACTCACCTGCTTGCATGCAGTTCCTGAGCATTTGAGGCGAGAAGTGTTTTGTTTGTGTGTGCAAGAAGAGTGCGCTCTGGAGACAGTGGAACACAGCGGGAGTACCGTGGCTCCCTTGACGGGCGTAGGCTTTTGGATCAGATTTGAGTTTGAATTCTTGCTCTGCCACTTGTTAGCTCTATGACTGTTTTAAAAGATTTTTTTTTTATTTTTAGAGAGAAGGGAAGGGAGGCAGAAAGAGGTAGAGAGAAACATCAATGTGCAAGAGATACATTGATCAGTTGCCTCTTGCATACCCCCAACTGGGACCTGCCCTGCAACCCAGGGATATGCCTTGATAGGGAATCGAACCGATGACCTTTCGGTTCGCAGGCCGGCACTCGGTCCACTGAGCCATACCAGCTAGGGCTAGCTTCATGACTTTAGCAATCTCCAAATCACCGTAGCATGTAATAAGGACTAAATGAGGAATAGGTTTAAAACATTTGGTGTAGTGCCTGGTACATAGAAAGCACTAAAAAGTTAGCTATTAGCCACTGAAGGCTGAGAATTCCAGTGATAAAGGGGGAAAATCTGTCTCCCCTCATTCTTCAGCTTTCCTCTGGATCCCCTAAAGTCTATGTAACACAGCAGTGACCCAGCACAGAAGGTGTGGCTGTAGGTCCCTGTGGGGAGGGGAACAGTGAAAGGTGAGGTGGCTGCAGGAGACCTGATTCGGCTGGCAGGTACAAAGACACACTGGCAAAGCAGCACAGCTTTTTTGGATGGTCATTTGGCAACTGTTGACATCTCTCAGAGTGGGTTCCTCAGAACAAAGTTTGGGAAAAGCCAGCCTTAACCCTTCCATTCCCGTGATTAGCATGCTACTAGTTCAGTATGGGAACACCACATTCTTTTCATTGTTTATTTTTGTATATTCACAATACAGCAAAACCTCCTTTATCCAGATTGGTTTTACCTGGCCTCCTCAAGTGTGTGATGAATCAGAAAATGAAGGGGAAGATATTTCTGAGCAAAGAGCTTTGCCAGAAAGTCTGCCCTGCAGTTCATATATTTTACTGGAGGGACTGCCCTGAGTTCCCAGTGTCCAGTCCGGTAAATTGAGAAGGGCTTCTTAGAGAGGGACAGCACTAGCCCCGGGCAGTGACTGTAAAGCAGGGCAGGAGCTGACAAACTAGATGGAGCAAGTGCTACAGCACAGTCATCTGCTGGCCATTTAGATGGGGCCAAATGGCATTGTTTTCCTCCATAGTCCCTGCCAGCCGACAGCTGTGTCAGGACAATACAAAAATCGGTGTCCGTAATGCCCCTGAGTTTACTGAGAAAGGGAAAATTTTAAAGTTCTTAATTAAAAATTATTTTGATGTGTGTTAAAAGGGTTCATTTCATTTATCTGAAAAAGCCCATTCATGTGAAAGAAAGAGCTAGCTTCCCGCTGCAGGAACTTAATAGTTCACAGTTGATTACTTGACATTTGGATGGTGAGCACTTAAAAACGGGCTCTTAGTGGTGAGCCCAGGTTCACCATTAAGAATGGGTTCTTGAGAGGAGAGGGGAGTCATTTATTTTATTCTGTTTGTTGTTTTCACTGCACCGAAATGTCTGCTTTTAAAAGGTGGGTGGGAATTGACTTTGCAGAGGTTGGGATTCAAGTGTATTTGTTTCACACAGTTGAGCGCAGAGGCACGAAAGGAATTTCCCAGGCTGAAATCCGAGTGGCCATGAATGTGGGAAAGCTGGAAGCAAGAATGCTGTGTCGCCTTCTTCAAAGATTCAAAGTTGTCAAGGTAACATCATGAGTCCTCCATGCAGGCGGGGTGTGCCCACGGTGTGGTTGTGCAGGAGTGTCTCAGTGGGTTACTGCATGAGATGGAGCTGTCGTCTCTGTCAAGGAGGCAAGTGGCTGCTGGGGGCCGAAAGTCAGCAGGAAGCGTAGCAGCATGGAGAGCCCCTTCCCAGGTGGGGGGCCCGCTGCAGCGGGCTGGCATCCAGCCACCCCTTCAGACAAAGCAGGTGCTCCAGGGCTCCACAGGCCCCACCTGGCCCTCCCTGTCTTTCACGTTACTTGCCTAGCTCCCGGGGATGTTGAGCTGGCGAACTGTGCATGTCAGGTGTTCTTCCAGAACTCAGACCCGCTTTCTCAGCCCATATGCCTCACTCTTCTTGTGAACTTTTTGCCCATTTTGCTGGAAGGCGGTATTAGAGTCAAGGTATTGATTGCAGGGCACTTCCCACTGCCCTCAGCCTGTGGTTGATATGTAAAAGGTGTTACTCTTTCTGCCAGTAAGGACCCTGGGAAGGCCCCTCTTCCCTGTCCTAGAGTACAGAGTGAGTATGGGTTGGCGATAGTCTTGTCATCAGTCCCATGACAGTGGCTGAATGGAGCTGGGGACATCCAGGCCCTGACTGGCCAGTCTGTGGTAGCAGTTCTAAACCATTGGACTTTGCATAGCAAACACTCACTACTTACTAACCTTTCCTTTGGGACCTAGTTCTGAGCCAGGCACTGGGGGCACGTGGAAGACCAAGTTAGGGCTCTGCCCTCAAGGAGCTCATGGTCTGGTAGAGCAGACACGCATTCAGGGATGCGATCGATGGGGAAAATGTCCTCCGACAGGCCTGTGGAGGCAGGGCCTGAGGGGGATCACAACAGCAGGCTGAGGGAGCCGGACGCAGGGCCCAGGCAGTGAGACGGAGGCGATGCGGGTGAATGCAGCAATGAGGAGGAAACGGGCACCGCAGCCCGTGGGTCCCTTGAATGCCTCTGTATCACCACACCCTCTTTTGAGTGTAATTAAACACATCTCATCTTCCCAGGGGTTCATGGAAGACGAAGGGCGGCAGCGGACCACCAAGTACATCTCCTGCGTGTTTGCGGAGGAGAGTGACCTGAGCCGGCAGTACGAGAGAGAGAAAGCCCGGAGCGAGCTGCTCACCACAGTGAGCTTGGCCTCGGTGCCAGAGGAGTCCCTCCAGCCTGAAGGAGAGGACACTTTCCTCTCTGAGTGGGACAGCGAGGAGGAGGGCGGCAGCAGCAGCAGCAGAAGGAGAGGCAAAGGATCACAAGGCGACGCCAAGCCCTCTTCGAGTCTCGGTCTCGGGACGCAGCCTCATCACTCCATCCCCACCAAAGGTACGGGCGCTCTCAGGCAGGTGCTCTCAGGCGGAGCAGGAGCGCGGGCAGGGCGGGTGCCCTCCGTCAGAGCCACTGCCAGTCCGCCTTGCTCGGGTTTCTGCAGAAAGCCCATTCAGTTCAGCAGACACCTGAGAATGTCCTTGGTGCCGTCCTCATTTGGGACCTGTTGGGGTCACATACATCACATCATAATTGTAGAGGAGACGGTCATGTGGTCTGACTCCTGGCTCCTTGGCAGATGCTTTGTTTGTTTTGTTCTGTTTTGACTATTAAAGGGAATTCCATAAGTTTTCTCTGTCCCTTCCCTCCAACAACCTGAGAATCCCTCAGGTTTTTAGTTTAGTTAGAGAAGATGTGTTTGTTTGTTTGTTTGTTCATTTAACGTGTGGAGGGTAGTGCTGATGACAGGTTGGCAAATCTGGTAACCAGCTCAGGGGCACCAATCTGTTCACTTGGTCCTCTGTCCTCACCTTTAAACTGAGTATGTGAACTCTTGGCCTGTGTGGCTCTGCCTGGCTGTCGAGCATAAAATGGTGTGAATTCTCGGGCTGCGTGGGTCTGCCTGGCCCCTCCCGCTCTCCCCTGGATGTGCCCACAGCTCACTCCTTCTGCGTCTGCCCTCCACTGCAGGTGGCTGGAAAGTAAACCTACACCCATTAAAGAAGCAGGCATCTTCCTCCTCAGGAGCCGCAGAGGACAAAGCCTGCCGGAGCTCTGTCGGTGGAGGCAGAGTCCTGGACCCCGGCAGCTCCTCAGACCCCAGCGTGTCCTTTGGGTCCCACTGCGTGGAGAATAATAGTGGCGACATAGCTGTGATCGAAGAGGTCAGGCTTGAAAACCCAAAGGTAAGCGAGCGCCTGCGGTGAGAGTGCATTTTCTGCAGGAAACAGCCTGCGCAGGTGGACATCAGCCTTACCAGTTCTGTGCTTAATAATCACAACAAAATCAAAAAGCATCAGGTGCTTAGCTCTTGGTGCGCCCCAGGCAGCGGGCAGGCACTCGGGAGGAATGTCCATTCGCACCCCGCCTGCGCACAGCCTCGCCCCACCTACCACGGATCCCCTGCACTGTTACCTACAGTTTTTAAATTTCCAGCAATGTACTCTTTTTGCTTAAATTTGTTTGGGAGGAAAAATTTTTATGGCCAGTTTAGATCAGTGGTTCTCACTTTGGCCCATTTTGACCCCCAGGGAATATTCGGCAATGTCTGGGGATATTTTTTAATTGTCACCAATTGGGGGAGAGGGTTCTCCTGGTGTCTGTAGAGGCCAGGGGTGTTGCCACATATCCCAGAATGTGCAGGACAGCCCACAGCAGAGCATCACCCAGCCCAAAATGTCAGCAGTGCCCAGGGCAAGAAACTGCTTTAGGTGAGAAGCCAATATCACTACCATAAAAAGAGGCAAACTGTAAACTAGATGTAATGAAAATAAAACTACATGGTACATTCAGGCCAGAGACTGTTGTACATCAGAGAGTTGAAGATACAATAGAATTAACCCGATGCTTTTTCATCAACATAATGAGGCAGATTAAAAGACAGTTGAGCCCTGGCTGGTGTAGCTCAGTGGATTGAGCGCGGGCCTGCGAACCAGAGGATCGCGGTTTGATTCCCAGTCAGGGCACATGCCTGGGTTGCCAGGCCAGTTCCCGGCAGGGGACACACGAGAGGCAACCGTACATTGATGTTTCTCTCCCTCTCCCTCTCCCTCTCTCCTACCCTTCCCCTCTAAAGATAAATAAATAAATTCTTTAAAAAAAAAAAAAAAAGACAGTTGACACAGGGACCCCTTTCTCATATGAATCAGTTCCCTGTCCTTTGTCACCGGAAAGTGCCTCAGATATTGGTGGCGCCTCCTGCACTTCAGAAACACAGAGTCAGAGAAGGAGGCCCCAGCAGAAAACAGACCTGTGGGCAGGGTGGCTTTGGATGCTGTCGCTGCTATCTTCCTCAGGCCGCACAACAGCCCCGTGGATGAATGTCAGCTCTGGTCTGGGAGGAGGAGAGTGGGGGCTTTGGGGAGTGAGTGAGGCGCCTGCTCGGTTCATAACACCGTGAGGACTAGAACCCACGTGTTTGGAGTTCCCACCCTCCTCCCTTGCCTCTCCCTTTCTGTATGGAGGCCTGTGCTATTACTATCCCTGCAGCAAAAGGGATGGGGTATGGGTTGGGAAAGGTTTCCTGTGAATTTTGCTAAAATGGCCTTTGGGCCCTTTCCTATCCTTTGGATGCCACAAGTCCTGCTGTCAAGTCAGGATTGGTATTGTCTTTAACTGAAGAACCTCGGCTTGCATGCGGGCAGATCTCAGCAGGTTCCCGAGGGTTGGCCTGCCTTCCACCCCCTCTTCCTCCTCCTGCCACCTTCCTCATATCTCCCCACAGATCCTAGAACACCTGTTGTTTGCTTCCTAGCTCAGCTTTCTCTTCCTCTTAGAAATTTGTTCCCAAAGTAATGACAGAGTCTCATCCTTTTTACACTTGCTAGTACTCAGAGGGGCGCGAACGATGTTACCCGCAGGTCCCTTGGCAAAGCATGTTTTCACTTTGCTGTCTAGCAGCCCAGTGAAAGTGGCCACATTTACTCACAGGCTTCTCTTCCAAACGTTTGCTCTGAAATGCAAGAGAGAACACAGGTCTTTCTGCCTCTCTTGTGCCCCTTCTTGAACCTTTGAATCTGCCATCCCTCGAGCCTGGCTGCCTGAAAGGAAGAACTGCATCGCCGGAGCCCCAGTGGAGGGCAGGGCGGCGGTCTGTTGTGACACTGATGCTGAGTAGTCCCCTGAGCGAGCTCCAGGGGAGGAGGGCATCCAGCAAAACGGGCCCGGGGCTGCCCTGTGGCGCCGATCTGTGCCAAGTGCTTGCAAGGAACACGTTAGAATTGGGATTTCCTTTCATGTCAGGTGCACATATCGGTACGTTTGATCTGAGCGCTGATGGAACAAATTCATTTAGGCTCCTAGAGACAGAAAGGAGCCATGAAGAAAGAAGTGAGCATTTTAGCAGGGATAAGAGGGAAAACTCTGGTCTTTCTTCTTCTCCCTTCATTCTTCCCTTGCCATTCATCCAAATTTCCCTGGGGCAGCCTGTTCCGAACTCAGAAGCCTGCCTCTGTGCCTGCCTTTTTTGTCCCAGAGGGGTTTCCCATACTTCCTGGATCTTGGAGTCAGAAGCCCGGGAGGCATACATAACTTGTCCGGGACAGTGACTTGGCCTCACTGAGCCCTAGTTTCCTATTCTGTAAAATGGGAACTGTAATAAGGTGTTGAGAACTTTTGATGAAAGAGCCTCATAATAGAGTGGCTGGCATGGAGCCACACTCAGTATTGCAGTTTCCTGGGGAAGAACCAAGAGAAAATTGAGTGAATGCTTTCAGCTGCTTTAGGAGGTACTGCAGTACATGCCTCTTAAGTCCCGTTCTGAAACCAGCTGATCTTCATCAAGTTCTAAGATCGTCTGCTGGCAGATGTCTTTGTCCTTTCAAAGCATTGAAACAGTGGGGTGGTAGCATCCTGTCGGGGAAACAGATCTCTTGACTTCTAGAAACATGGGCCCCGAAATTCCATAAAGAAGGAAGGTACACCGCAGGAGTGCTATCTGGCCCCTACGCTGTGCTGAGCCCGTTGTGTTCTTGTGCCTTTGGTCCCCATCCTAGGAGAGCAGCAGTTCCCAGAAGACTGGGAGGCACGGTCCAGGCCCAGAGAAACCCCACAAAACTTATCGACTGCTGAAACGCAGGAATATGATCATAGAAGCCGTCACCAACCTCCGCCTAATTGAGAGCTTATTCACGTAAGGAGTAGTCTCTCTCTTGCACTCATAAATGTCATGCCAATTAGTCATCACAAGTGCAGAAATTACCAAGAACTATTTGAATCTCCCTTGCCCTGTGTAGATTCCATAGTATCCCTTTGTAATAGAAAAGATTTAGAGCTTGTTCTTGTGACTTGACAAGTATAAACATTGAGGAATTTCAGCACTGTAGACAGAAAGAGGTGATTGAGCAAGAAATAGAAGTCCTGGGGAAAGTACATGTGACTTTCTCCTTCCTTGGAAATTTTGTGGCAGCAAAAGAGTAAGAGGAAACTTAGGCAGGTAATAGCATCTCCTAAAATCTTACACAAAAGCAAAAATTAAAGACACAGTAGAACTTCCGTGTGGGGCTACCTCTGCACTCTGATTTGGTCCTTGTGACCTCGTCACCACCACCTCTTAGGCGGCATCTCCATGGCTTCTAAGGCACCCAGCATGAAAGCCACCTGAGCCAAGGACGTGACTTCCTTCTCTAACTAGGCGAAGGGGAGACTACCTGCAGATACCACTGCTGAGCTCCGCTCTGCTGTGCAGTGAGAGGTTGGCCAAATGTTCCTGATGTCCCTACTCGCCCTGCCATTCCCAGCAGTGACCTAGAAACATCACCACGGTGACTCAGCAAGATCTAGAGAGTGAGGTGTGTGAGGAGAGGAATCAAAAAGAGCTTCGGATCCGAGGGTGGCGACAGTTGGAAACTGGAGCATTCCTCACTGGTGCTAAATTGGCGTAGAGACAGGCAGCCCCCACGGCTCTCCGTTTCCCTGCCGTTGTCACCGCAAGCCGCGTGATCTGTTGAGTTCCTGGTGAAGAGCTCAGAATGTGAAACCGCTGCAGATGGTTAGCTAGCTATTTATCTCAAAAGAAAGATGACCTTACTGTCTCAAGAACTCAACCTTTCAGTGGCGAAACCCCCTTTAATTCTTGCCTAGTTTCTGCTACTTTCCATTAGTCATGTCTCCATTGCCTGGGTTGAGAAAGGCCTCCATGTTGAGATTAGAAATATTAACACCTTATTTTGTAATGCCCCAGGATTCAGAAAATGATCATGGATCAGGAGAAGCAAGAAGGCGTGTCCACCAAGTGCTGTAAGAAGTCCATTGTCCGCCTGGTGCGGAACCTGTCCGAGGAAGGTCTCTTAAGATTGTATCGGACCACGGTTATTCAAGATGGCATCAAGAAGAAGGTAACTGCGGGCTTTCCTGATGCCCCCAGAGCCAGCTGGGTGCTGCTGGAAGTTTTCTTGTCTAGCTTCTCATATCCTTGTTATGTCTCAGCCATTCCTTTGTTGTCAGTAATTTCCCGTTATGCCTTCTGATTTGGGGGTACACGCATCATCCCAACTTTCTGTGGAAGCCGGAAACAGAAAACAGGAATATTGTGCTGGAGCTTAGAGCGGCGTGTGTAGCCCAAGGCCAGTCCAGCCCTGCAGCCACTCTTGGAAGGGAGGAGGGAAAGTGAGGCACGCTGACCCCCAGCAGAGCAGTGCTGGGAGAAGTTAAGCAGCTTTCGGGAGGTGGACAAGTCAGACTAAGCAGCAAGGACGTTTTCCACAGAGACCCGAGGAAACATATCTCGGAGGAGACGATGGCTGCGACTTGGTCAGGAGGCACCGCTGGGTCACCCACGGGGCACAACATTCCCCTTGTGTTTCAGTTTATCTGCTTCTGTGAAATTTAAAGTTTGGGCCATTCCCATAAAAACTATAGGTCAGTGGCTTTGAACATACTGTAAGGCATAAAGTTTTCAGGGTCCAGATCATCTGAGAGCCCAGCTAGGTGCTGGAACCAAAGGGAGCAGTGCCTGGTCTTTTTGTGACTGTGCTTTAAATCTCTGCCTTAAGAGAGCTGTGCTTTGATGTTTTGCTTCCTTAATAACCTGGCAAGGTCATTTCTGTTTTTCACTTTATCTTATTTATCGAGACATTTGAAATTTGAAAAACATAGAGCAGTACAAAAAATGACTCTAAGAAACACATTTCCTACCGTTCCCAGTTGGCAGCACTCATCGGATTTTAGATCTGCGGCAAGTCCCCTTGACCTTGCTCCTCTCCCATCCCCAGCCACCCTGCCACTCATCCCTTCGAGCAGTGCCAGGAGCCCCTTGTGCTGACATCTCTCATTGCAGGACAAAAGCCCCAGCCTGTTAGCCGAAACACCCCTGATATCTGTCCATCTTCACAGAGCGGGCCTTTCAGACAGGCAGCCCTCTCAGTGTAGAAATTGAGGGCAAGAAAACCTCCCCTCGTCCAAGAGTGGAGAGGGCAGACTGGCAAAAGTATCCACTGTGTCCCCAGCTCTCCCTGGGCGAGGGTGGAGGTGGGCAGCAAGTACTGTGGGTACACGCTGAGGATCACAAAACCTCAAAGATGAAGGTGCCCCCGCGTCCTAGGGGCTTTTTACCACAAGTACCACTATAGCGGTACCACTAAATGGTGCCCTGTTTCTCCTGCCGGAAAGGATCGCAGTATCGCACATCTGCCTCCAGGGTAAGCTTAAGTGTCTCAACAGCACTTTCTCTGGCACTTGGAGCATGGCTGCCCCAGGCGGTCTCCTGGTCTCCTGGAGCCACATGGACCAGAGTTGCTGTGCCCTGGGATCAGCCTTTGCCTTGGCTTCTGCATCTAGCTGCCTGCCCATTGGGCCTTTGGGAAGTTGGCTGGGCCATTTGGCTGTGGAAAGTAGGAAAACAGGAAGACTTTGTATTTGCACCATGCTTTTAAATTCTCCGGGTGTTGTCTAACTGAATTTCATTTGAGCCTCACAAAACCACAGAAAAGTTGGCGGGGCATGAGGAAGGGGTTGCCATTTCACAGAGGAGGAGCCAAGCAGACTGAGCCAAGTCAGGCTTTAAGTTCCCGTCTCACAAGCGTTGCTGCCTGTTCCCTGGGACTGAATCTCTTTCAGGCCAGTTTTGTCATGAAGGCTCCTGGCCAGAGTTAGCCATTGAGAACACCTTGCCTTGCTCTCTCTTGCCAATGACAGAGACAAAAAAGAAGCCTGGCTGTCCACGTTCCCAGGCCATTGTACCTGCCATCTACTGCACAGCTGTCACTCACACCCTCTGCCTAACTCCACCATGTTACTGCCATTCCTCATCCTAATTATCCCTCATGAGGTGACAACCACTCTCACTCGGTTTCAGTACCTCAAAAAAGGCAGAACAACAAAAGCAGTTCTAAATCCTTTGCTGGTCGGTTTAAAAGTGCACCTGGCAGGAGTCCCACAGCGGCACTCGGCGAGGGGAGATTAATGGAAGCCGTTTACCTTCTCAGGATTCACGAGTAACTGTGGGAAATTCTCAGATAGCAGGAGTGGGGCCTCGGGAGCAGCTCACCAGGTAGATGTGAGACCAGTGGGCCTCAAACCCCCCGTGAGGGGACGACAGGGAAGACCACCCCATTTCTAGACTGGAATTCCTCACCTGAGCAGAGTTGCACCTTAGTGATGGCAGAACTTCATCACTTGATCACCTGAGGGATCTGACAGTGGCAAACTGTTTAGCAGTGTGCTTTGTTTGCTTCAGTCTCGTACCTGTCTTTTGGAAATGTTAATGAAAACAGGTGTAGTCAGTGCTCCACCGGGGAGCTGAGTTGTGGAGCTGTCTCCCTCTGCTCCTCCCGCCCTTCGGGGTGCTCTGCCCTCTTGCTGCAGGTGGATCTGGTGGTGCACCCGTCCATGGACCAGAACGACCCTCTGGTGCGAAGTGCCATCGAGCAGGTTCGTTTCCGGATCTCCAATTCAAGCACAGCAAACAGGCAAGTGGCAGCACCCATAGGATTTCACAGCGAAGCTGTCTGGGTGTGTGTCTTCATTCCTGAAGCCATTTTCACAAAAGCCCTTGGTTTACTCCTGTGTGAGATCAGTGAATTCACTGGGTTAGGGTTTGTAGTTCATGACCCCCTAGCCTGGCAAGGATTCATTTCTGGATTCTTTAAGAAAAAAGAGAACCCTCACATTCTTAATTCTGTTCTAATTGTGGACAGACCACTCCAAATCACAGGCTCTGTGACAAGTGAAACTCGTTCAGTCTCATAATGGCTCAAAACTATTGGCTCAAAAAACTAGTTGTTTTTCTGAGATCTTCTCTAATTTTGCCCATAAACCATCTAATGGACTGAGAGAAAACTCAGGGATGGGAGATACTTCTTAGCCAGGTTTAAACCACAGGTGACCCGCTGGTGAGCAGAGGCCTGGCTCTGGCTTGCAGACGCTGGTTTGTGTGGCTCGCACGCACCGGCCACATGTACTTTGAATAAGATGCCAGTTCATCTCCTATCAGATTCCTGATTTCTGGCATTTGTGAAAGTGTCAGAGGACCTAGTATATATCAGGTCCCTTTCTCACAAGGTAGCAGCTGCCCCGTAGATGAGGGTGCACCCTGCAGGTCACCACAGTCCTCTCCATTCCCTAATGTCTAGTGACCTGACACATTTTATTCACCTACGTCATCTGTCTGGCCTCTACGGGCGGTTGAGTTTGAAACCTCAGGATCAAGTAGCTTAATGTGATTCATGAGGACAGACCCTATCCTTCCTCTCCGCCCTTGATTTTCTCAACATAACATTGGTCTTATACTCGGACTGCAGGGTTAAAGGGCCCCAGCCTCCAGCACCTCAAGGGGAGGCCGAAGAAGAAAGTCAAGTGAAAGAGGACCCGAGTGGATCAGGAGACTCACAGCCAAATGCTTCCTCTAAACCAGAAAGTGGACGGGTGAAAAAAACTGATGAGAAAATGGGCATAACCCAGCTTAAAAACTATAACCCTGTTGTAGGTAAAAAGCACCTCTTGTAAATGTCTGATTGTGTTTCTTTTCTTTTTGTTGTGTTTCATTTGTTGTCTGCACGGTGCCATCGCGTCAGCCAGTGCTCTACATCAAAGCACTGGGCTGCACCCCGAGAATGAGGTCTGAGCCGCTGGCGGGTCTGGGGTCCAGTTCCATGCCTTCCACTGACAGCAGTTCCCTGCCTAGAGCAGGACGGGAATGATTCTTGCCCTGTACGCCTCACAAGGCTGTTGCAAGACTCAGATGCAGTTATGCTAGGTCCCTACATGAGGAATTATTCACAGAGATTAATTTCTTCTGCTAACTGTCCTTGGGCTGGAATATTCTGTAAATCACAGTCTCCACCTCTCCTGACCCCATAAGCCTTCTAGTAGTTATAGTAGTTATAGCCGTTGGCAAGTTTGAGCATCTGTGCAATTTTCCCAGTCAGGTCTCTGGCAGAGCCGCCTCCTCCCACATCCCCCACGGAGCTGCTCTAATGTAAATGTGCAGGGGCAGGGCTTTCTCATTGAGGGCATCACCCCTCTCCTGGTCATAGACGGGTGTTGGGGGGAGGGCAAAGCCCACTTATCAGGAGAGACCTCAGGCAGAAGAATGTGCTGGTAGGGGACATAGCAAACTCAGGGGTCCCAGACAGGAGAGTCATTTGTATGGCCTCTCTTTCCAGAGGCTCCAGTCACACAAGCACAGCCTTTACCCTCAGGGCACAGTCTCCTGGTTAGCAAATCCAGACTGAAGGAGAACATGAGAGAGAGAGAGGGAGAGAGAGAGTGTGTGTGTGCGCGTGCACACGCACGCAGCCGAGCAGCACAGGCACTTGAGCAGACAAAAGGCAAAGTGTCGTTCCCCTGGTGGGCTGGGCATGATGGGGAGGAGGGGCCTCTGGTCACTTGTCCTTACTGCCCTGTTCCTGTGTCTTCCTTGACTCTCACTTGTTCTCTCAGTGGGGAAAGCCAAGGAACACTTTATTTGTATCAACTTTGAAATAATCTACTTTAAAAGAACCTAGATTCTGGAATATTTTGCACCACCCCCATCAAGCCAGGAGTTCTGTGTGGAGGTCTCTCAGGCCCCCCGTGGTGGCTTCCTTCTCCATTGCCCTCTGGATCATCCCCTGTGCTGTCCTCCTCCTTTGCCCTGACACTCCACCTCCTGACCCTTCCCGGAATGCGTCAGGCACACACCCACCCCAGGCACCTCGCATGTGCCTGGGTTGCACAGCCCAAGGTCTCCACATGGCCCGCCCAGTCACTGACTTGCGGACTTCACACAAGACCTCTCCCCGGCGAGGCCTTTCCTGGCCTCTGTAGAATTGCAGCCCTCCTTCCTCTCCCTTCCTTGCTTTATTTTCGGTACCATCTGTTTCCATCTGGTGTGTTATTTTAGGTATTTTGGTATTGTCTGCCCCTTCCCACTAGAAAGTAACTTCCCTGAGAGTAAGACTGCTGTCTCCCTGGCACCTGAGACATAGTGGCACACGGTAGTTTTTAATTAATTGAACTGATTCGAATCTGGGACTTTTCAAGCACTGCTTTCCTCCTTCCTTATCTCAGTTCCTGGACTTGGGCGTTCTCTAGGATTTCTGCCCAAAATGGCTCGCCTGCAGGTGGTCCACATGTTTCTGTGGTACCTGATCTATGGGCACCCTGCTGGCAGCAGGGTAGAGAAACTGGGCCTCAACAGTGACAGAAGAGCAGGAAAGCAGGAGCCAGGCAGGGCTGGAGGCCCGCCCTCCTCCGGGAAAGACCTGGAGGCCTCCACTGACGCACCACCCAAGGACAGCCAAGATGGAGCGGTCTTGGAGGCTGAAGTGGAGCCCACCGTAGGGACAGGTGAGATGCCCCGGGGCGGGCAAGCATCAGTGGGATCCATGGGGGAACTATGATGGGTCCTCATCCATATCACCCGAACTGGCAGGCTACCCACACTGCCCCGGTCAAAATAATGACATAATCCAAACTTTCTGAACCTCTGGGCTTCCTGTCTGACGAGTAGTTTTGTTGAAGTTTGTGGTAAGAGAGAACCACAACCTACTAGGAGGTGACACTACCATCATAACTTGACCCCTGTCTCTGATTTTCTCCTAGTATATGTGGACGAAGCCTTGTGGACACGCTTTGTCCCTCCTGTCCCAGTCCACCGGGACTTCGGCGTCGGCTGGGCTCTCGTTAGCGACTGTCTCCTCTGCCTGCCCCTCTCCATCTTTGTCCAGATTGTGCAAGTCAGCTACAAGGTATCGGCGACTCCCAAGCAATCACAGGGCCTGGTCTCTCAGCTTCAGGCCAGGAGGCCTGCACTTACCTGGTCAAGCAAAAATACTTCAGGACTTGCAGTTGCCTGGATGGATGATTGGATGGGTGGATGGATGGATGGATGGATGGGAGATAGGAGATTGGATAAATGGTTGGTTGGTAGGTCAAAGACTTGTTCTTCTAGGTAGATCAGTCATCAGAAAGACAAATAATTACTATGTAACAATAAAATATGATTTTAGAAGTTTGGTAAATACAGAGAAAAGGAGGTAACAGAATTTGTCCCTAACTTCATCACTCAGAGAGTTGTCGCTGCTTATGTTTCAGGTACGTTTTCTTCTAGCCTTTGTTTCCCATGCCGTGTTGCGTGCGTGCGTGCGTGTGTGTGTGCGCGCTCCCTCTTTTAAAACACAGAATTGAGACTGTACCATATTTACTCTTTTATCTGTTTTTTCCACTGAACAGTGTATTGCATTTTCTACATCATTAAGTTTTACCTTGATACTAAGTAAATTTATAGTATTCCTTCTTATTCATATACCCTAATTTATTTAAGCAGTCCTCTATTCTTGGACAATTAAATTCCAGTTTCTTAGTATTACAAATGACATGTGGTGAATACCTTTTGGTAGACATATTTGTGGGGACCTCCAAAGTTCTTTTTACAGTAAGGGTAGGAATAGAATCACTGACTTCGGAGGGAATCAGCATTCTTCATCTTTTTTTTTTTTTTTACTTTAAATAATTTTTTTATTTTTAAATTACAGTTGGCCTGCAATATTATGTTAATTTCAGGTGTACAACCCAGTGTTTGGATATTTGATAACATACTAAATGATCACCCCTATAAATACAGTACCCACCCCGTCATCATACATAGTTATTATAATATTACTGACTGCATTCCCTATGCCATACTTTGCATCCCCTTGACTACTCTGTAACTATCAATTTGCACTTTTTAATCCCTTCATCTTTTCTACCTTTCTCTCAGGTCCCCCTTCCACCTGGCAACTGTCAAAATGTTCTCTATATCTATGAGTCGGTTTCTCTTCTGCTTGTTCATTTGTTTTTTACATTCCACATGTAAGTGAAATCATGGCATTTGTCTTCCTCTGCCTTATTTCACTGAGCACAATACCCTCTAGGTCCATCTATGTTGTTGCAAAGGGCAAGATTTCTTTCTTTGTTATGGCTGAGTGTTCCACAGTGTATGTGCACCACTTCTTTATCCTCTCATCTATTGATGGACACTTAGGTTGCCTCCCGTATAATGGCTAAATAATGCTGCAGTGAGCATAGGAATGTGTATGTATTTTCAATTTAGTGTTTTAGGTTTCTTCAGATAAATATCCAGAAGTGGAATTGCTGCGTCCTTCTTTGTCTCTTATTATATAGCCTTTGTTTTAAAGTCCATTTTGTCTGGTGTTAGTATTGCTACCCCAGCTTTTTGTCTGTTTCCATTTTCGTGAAATACCTTTTTCTATCCCCTTACTCTCAGTCTGTGTGTCATTCAGTCTGAAGTGCCTCTTGTAGACAGCATATGTAAGTTTTGTTTTTCAGCCTCCTTAAGTCTTTTTTGTTTTTAATTTTTTTTAGAGAGGGTGGGGAGCGAGTAGAAAGGGATAGAAATATCTGATATGTGGGAGAATCATCAATCAGTTGCCTTTTGCACACCCCCAACCAGGGACCTGGCCCGCAACCCAGGCACATGCCCTGACTGAGAATCCAACTGGCGACCCTTTAGTTTGCAGGCCCGCACTCAATCCACTAAGCTACACTATCCAGGGCTCCATGTCTTTTTGTTTAGTATTTAATCCACTGGCACTTAAAGTAATTGTTTCTATGTATTAGGTAGAGCTGCTATGTCTCCTGGGCTTGGTAGAGTGGCCTTATGTAGTAGGCGTCCTGAAGTGTCCAGTGGCACAGCCTCTGCCTCAATCACCCAAGGTGGACACTTCTTATGTACCCACCACATGTGGGCTGTGTACCCCCTCTTATTTAAGTTAAGCCTTGATTACTGTTGGCATTTCAACAGGAGGGAATTACCCCCAGGCTGATGGCTGCAAGGACTGGCTGCCACCACCATGGAGGATCAGCTCTGCAGGAGCTGACCTACAGAGCAGGACTTACTTCAGTAGGGTTCTGGTGCCCGCTGAGTCTGCTCCTTGGGGGTGTCACTTGTGGAGGTGGTTGGGTGACACTTGGATGCTGTCTGAAGCTGTCCACCAGCTTCAGGTACACTGGCTCTGGGGCCTTCTGGGAGGTGCAGGCCAAGGTCAGCTGCCACCGTGCCCTGCCCGGGGCCACCCAGCGTGAACTACAAAGTGATCTGCAGATGGCTGCTACTTGTGCTGGGCCTGGAGGTGCCCAGGAGAGGCCAAGCTGAGAGGCCAAGCTAAGAACCAAGGTCAGCTGCCACTAGTCTCAGACCTGGGGCCACTTAGCAGGAGATACAGAGCATGCTGAGACCAGATGCTAAATGTTTAATGGATTTTAGGAAAGTATGAAGCATGAACTAAGACAGGCCAAACATATGGAAAAGGCACTGGGATCAGCTTGGGTGGCCCACAAGTTGGGTGGGGCGGGGTCTCAGGGAATCACGAGGACAGGGCAAACAGTGTTAGCCAGGTTGAAGGAGACTCAGATATGGCACCCTACCTGCCAGCTCTGTGGGGTGGAGAGCCTCTGCCAGCACTTTTGCCTGGGAGAAAGCTGACCCTACAACTCTTGCCCTGATGCCAGATACTTCATTTTCATCCTGTGTGTTCCTGGTGCCTATCCAACTACTGCCCTGGCACTGGACCCCAGAGCAAGTGAGTCCAATTAAGTCTGTGCATGGGCTCTTTAAGAGGAGTGCCTGGGACTCCAGAAGCCCACCCTCTCACTCAGCCACAATCCCAGCTGGTTTTTACACTCAGAAGTTATATGGACTTCTCAGCACTGGAGTCCTGGGCTGGGGGGCTGATGTGGGGCTGGGACCCCTCCCTCCTCAGGTGAAATATCACAGCTGAAATATCCCTCCCAGTTTTTCTCCACCACGTGTGGGTGTGGAACCAGCCCGTTCTGCGTCTCTGCCCCCCAGCAGTCTCAGTGTGGCGGCTTCTTTATATCCTTAGTTGTAGGACTTCTGTTCAGCTAGATTTCAGGAGGTTCTAAGTGATGATTGTGCTATAGTTGAGTTGTAATTTTGATGTGGTTGTGGGAGGTTCCAAGTACTGCATTTACCTATACTTCCATCTTTGTCTTTTTTTAAATATAAATTAATATATGTTCATATCATCCCCCAGAGATGTTTTAGCAGTTTGTGTGCCCGGCAGCAGTGTATGAGGGCACCTGTCACTTACACCCAGCAATGTGGTAGATGGGTTGGAAAAGAGGGGTGACAAGACTGAAAGCAGAGGTGTGGGAAGTTTGGGGAAGGCAGGAAGGAGGGGGCGCCGTCACCATGGGCTGAGGGGCAGGTTCCGAGAGGCTGCAGCCCAAAAAAAGAGTGGCGTTTTTTCACAATTCTTGCAATTCACTCTGGTCTTGAGGGTGAACTAAACCTGAAAATCACCTCACAGGTAGACAACCTTGACGAGTTTCTGAATGACCCTCTGAAGAAGCACACACTGATTCGCTTTCTTCCCAGGCCCATCCGGCAGCAGCTTCTGTATAAGAGGTGAGGTTCCTGAAACTGACACAGAGGGGCTGAGGGTCCCAGCAAGCTCCGTGAAGCTGGGGCTCTGCGTAATCGTTTCCCAGGAAGAAACGATTCTGCCGTGCCGCTTAAAGACTCAAGGTTTTCATTAATGTAGCTACCCATGAGCCTCCTAGATAAAGCCAGGGTAAATGAAGTGTGGGTTGGTAAATTGTATTACTTCATTTCAAGGTTCTTTTGAAGTAAAATCTGCTGATAAAGACTGCAAGTATAATTAGTGTGGTTTTGTCCTTGTTACATTTATTTTCTGAACCAAACCCCCAGTGTAGAATCGATGCTCCATTGCCCTTGTTGGGTACAGGAAGAGGGGTCCTGGGCCTCAGGGCAGCGTGGGCCCGAGGCCAGTCCTCCAGGTCCTGCCAGCTGGAAGAGGGGAGAATAGTGAGGTGCGTTCCTCACCCCAGACGCAGGTCTCCTGACCACGGCCGAGTGCGGTGTGATTGGGTCCTGCCCGCCCCTTCTTTTCCAGGCGGTACGTGTTCTCAGTCCTGGAGAGCCTTCAGAGGCTGTGCTACATGGGGCTGCTGCAGTTTGGCCCCACAGAAAAGTTTCAGGACAAAGATCAGGTAACATCTTTCAAGCCCAAATGGAGGAGGTCCTGACTATTACGCAGTGTCCAGACAACTAACCCGAGGCTGATTCTGAGGTTCTCCCCTTACCCCATCCCGGTCTCCTTGTAGGTCTTCATTTACTTGAAGAAGAACACAGCCATTGTTGACACCACCATCTGTGACCCACATTACAACCTCGCCCGCAGCAGCCGACCCTTCGAACGGCGTCTTTATGTCCTGAACTCAATGCAGGATGTGGAAAACTATTGGTTTGATCTGCAGTGCGTCTGCCTCAACACCCCTCTAGGTACCATCTCTCTCTCCTGGACCTCACCGCTTCCCTCCTTTCTGGGGGATAACTGGAGTTAGAGCTAGGAAAGACATTGCCTCGTTTTCAGGCTGCTCTCCGGGAGCCTAGAGTCAAGCAGTAGGCTTTGAATGGGGAGGGATCCTAGTCCCCCCACCCCATTAAGCCCAAGCAGCTCCACTTGGTCTTTCTGTGTTTGTTCATTCAGCGGGTATTTGTTGAACCCCTTGGCGTGTCATTGCCTGTGCCTGACCATGAGCAATGAGAACATATCTCGTCCCTGCCTTCATGAGACTCTGTTCTCGTGGAGAAGACACACACACACTACACACACAGACCTAGGGTGTGACGAGTGCTGCGGAGGAAATAAACACGCGAGGGCACTCAGGGCGATGAGTTGAGGGCATCTGAATGCGTGCTCAGGAGCAGCCTTCCTGAGAAGGAGACAGTTGAGCTGCGTTCTAAAGGCTGAGGCTGAGCTAGCCATGCGCAGAGCTGGAGAAGAGCATTCTAGGCTGGGGAAACGGCAAGTGTAAAGGCCCCAGGTGTGGTTGGGGAAACAGAAAAGGCCGGCATGGGGTGAGAAGGAGAGTAGCAGCGGAGATGAGGAAGGGGCAGAAGCTAGACTCCGGAGGCTTTGCAGGGCACAGACAGCTATTGGGTTTGTTCTAAGAGTAGGGAGAAGACCTTGGGGGATTGTAAGCAGGGAGTAATGAGATCGCTTATGTCTTTTTAAAAATATTTTATTTATTTATTTTTTTAGAGAGGGGAGAAGGGAAGGAGAAAGGGAGAGAGAAACATCAATCACCTCTCGTACACGCTCCAACCAGGGACTAAACCTGCAACACAGGCATGTGCCCTGACCAGGAATCAAACCTGTGACCTTTGGGTTTGTGGAATGATGCCCAACCAAGTGAGCCACGCCAGTCAGGGTCGAGATCACTTATGTCTTTCGGAGCTCACCCCGGAGAACGGGCAGAGGGGCACAAGAGTAGAAGCAGAAAGGCCAGTTAGGGGCTGTGACTCATGTCCAAGAGAGAATGTGTGTTGACAACAGTGACAGAGGGCGACTGGGAGGAAGAACTACCAGACCTGCTGGTGGAGGGGGTGAGCGGGGCTTTGGGTGAGACCTTTGCTCTCATTCATTTCCTCTCCCCAGAAAGTTCCCCAACCCGTGCTCACCCTGGAGGGGGCCACACCTACTTCCATAAAGCCTTCCCAGCATCTTTGCTGTCATTCTCTTATTTCATTCTGTGCATTTCTTGAGCGCAGGAAATGTGGCTTTTACCCCCATGGTGTCTCAGAGTGTCTGTGCCCAGTGGCTCCTATAAATGTTTATCGAGTGGGTGGAAGGTCTGCGGATGTTAGAGAGCCTCCAGTCCAACATTCTCTCCTTGAAGCCAGTTTTCATCTGGTCTTTTCTTGCCTCTTCTACCAGGAGAAGAGGGATGGGCGTTCACTTTGAACCTAGGAGAGGACCCTGGCCCTCCTCCTCCTGTCACAGAGCTGCAAGATCAGCGTTGCACGTTGATTTTGCACAGCAAGGATCACGCACTGTTCAGTAGAACCGCTCGGTGCCAGCAGGGTAACGAGCAGCGGGTACTTACAGCCTTTAATGGGTCCAGGCAGTTTAGGACGTTATGTTTCACAGACTCCTCTGGCATTCATTAACAAGGAAGGCTTTTACCATTAAAGATTTTTAAAGTTCTCTAATTCCGCTGCATTTTATACCTAGATGATAATTCCTGAGCCAGTATGTTACTTGCATCAGAGCTTTTCAGACTTGACAGTTAGTGGATCCATCCATCCCTTTTAGTGTTGAGCAGAAATGTGCAAGGCTTATTGAATCCATTAATCAGGCCTTGATTGTACCTTCATTTAGCAAACATTTGAGGGGTTCTCCCCCAAGGACTAAAGGAAAAGTACCGCATAAAAAGATGTAGGTGTCCTTTAGAGCGGGGGCTCCGGAACACCCGAGTGCGCAGGCAGCCCTGGGAGCCTGCTGAAACGCAGATCGCTGGCCCTGTGCAGCGCGCCGGATCCAGCAGACCCGGGGCTGGCCTAAACCTGCGTTTCTCATAAGCAGCATGCAGTGCACGTGAGAAGCACTGCATGAAGTCTCCCTGGCTTCAGCTGTCTGTTCAAACACATGACGGTGGACAAGCTCTTTGTAACCTCCAACTTTAGGACAGTGTGTTTCATAGTGTCTTCATTTCTAAACTGGGAACACCACCACCGCTTCGTGGGCTGAGGCAAAGCTTGACTCAGAAGGCTCTGTAAAGTGGGCTGAGAGGTGGGGGTCATGGCCTCTCCCCACTGACCCTCCCCCACCTGGGCCCAGGTCTCTAGAAGAGCATGTTATGAGAGGGTCCTTAACAGTCTGCAAATTATCGTAACCTTCCTTTTCTTATAAGAAATACCATTTTCTTTACTGGGCAATAACTGAATGTGATTGCTCCATTAAATGAACGCACCTCTTGGGCACTCAGGAAACATCTGGCTGCCCTTGGCTGCTCAGAGGGAAACTAGTGCTGCATCCTCCTGTCTGTCCAGGTCCTTGCTGACCCTCACCCCTGCAGCCACAGCCACGCACAGTCATTTTCCTCTCCTGCTTCCTCTGTGCTGGCACATAGCATGTCCACGGGGCTCCTCCCACTCCCCCACCCCCTGGAAGAAGGCACAGGGTTTCTCTGCTGGTGACTCCCCTGGCCTACTGGGTTCTTCGGTTGCCTGCTGGCCACCCGCATTAGTAGTATCCACCCTGAGTACAGACCCTTTTCTCAGTTCACCCGTCAGTGTTTAACTCTCTTCCTTTTGCTCCCTCTGACACCTATTATAAGGCATTTTGTACAGAAAGGTTCTACCAGTTTTAGACCCTCTCCTCTGGTTGGGGCACCCACACAGAAAGGGAACCCACTCTTCCCTGGCCACCCAGCAACACACCGTGGCCCTCCAGGCCCACCGCAGGGGGGTGTCATCAGCAGGACTCCTTGGTTTTCCAGGTGTGGTGCGCAACCCGCGTGTCAGGAAGAGCGGCAGCCCAGACCAGGGCGGCGATGACAAGGGCAGTCTGCAGAAGGAGCAGGAGAGTGCCATCCACAAGCACAACCTGGAGCGCAAGTGCGCCATGATGGAGTACACCACGTGCGTCCCCGTCCCCACCTGCAGGGTCACGCGATCCTCCCCCACAGGCTCCAGCTCCTCCATGTCGGGCTTCAGGTGGCAGACCAGGCGTGCCTGCGTCTCAGAGCCTGCAAATTGGTGGCCACCAGTCACATCTGGTCCCAGCCAAACCTTAGCCCACACATTGTATTTAAAAAAAAAATCAGTTATCAAAGTTCAATAACTGGGAATTTTACATAAAAATCTAAGGTTTAGACAAGTTCTTCACTTCTGTTAACTATTTTTCTTGGAAGATAGAAGTTGTGGAAAATAACCCCCACCTACACCGGGGGCTGTCTCTTCGGCTCTGCGGAGATCTCATGTTCTGTTTCCTTCCTGTCTCAGGGGCAGCCGTGAGGTCGTGGACGAAGGCTTGATCCCCGGAGACGGGCTGGGAGCCGCTGGGCTCGATTCCAGTTTCTACGGACACCTAAAACGCAACTGGATCTGGACCAGCTATATCATCAACAAGGCCAAGAAGGTGGGCTTTTGAGGTGTGGACGCCCGTACCCCAGGGGCTGCCATCACCACATCTTCCTGTACCTTTCCCAGCTCACAGTTTCTGAATTGGCAAAATCAAAAGCGACTGGAGACACAAATATTTATTTCCATATGTATCAAAGGCCCATCAGGCCCCTTAAACACGTGCCTTGCTTATTTTTGTTTTTTTTTTTCTCAACTGCTTCTAACTTAATCTGTGACGTGGACAGGTATTCCTTTTTAAAGAAGGAAAAGAAAGTCTGTGAGACAATTGTGTGCAATAAGAGTGGCTGGGCAGGAGACCCCGCCCCCGCTAGCCTCTTGGCGGTCACTGCCTGGCCACCCTGGGCCTCTCCGCCAGACACTCACACCCCTCCGTGCACGTGCGGTGCCGAGCTCCTGGGGGTTTGTGGAACCGCATGCTTCATTCCAGTGACATACCTGTCTTGTAGGAGAACACCACTTCAGAGAATGGGCTCACGGTGAGGCTGCAGCCTTTTCTGTCCAAGCGCCCATTGCCCCTCGGTGCTGGAGGTACGTGTGCTGGGGGCTCCCCCCAGAATAGAGTTCGCCCCCTCAGGGCCAGCCCAGCTGCGCACATTTGTTCCGTCTGCAGAGCTCATCTTGAAATGCTTATCTCCTGTGGCTCTTTCCAGACAGTGGCAGGCTGAGCATCTGGGGAGAAGCCAGAGCAGGATCCGATCTCCGTGTTGACAGGGACGAGCAGTTTGAGGTTGACCAGGAGCCCGTGCTGGACAGGAACCAGAGGGTGAGAGGTGGGAAGAGCCAGAAGCGGAAACGGCTAAAGAAGGACCCTGGAAAGAAGATCAAAAGAAAGAAAAAAGGTTACGTGGTGATCATTTGCGTTTGCTAGGCCCTGTCTTTGCATGTTCTGGCTCAGAGATGCGCAGCAGTCTCACCGCAGCCAGGCCCGAGCTCCCGACTTAGAGTGCTAACACCGTGGGATGGCCATGCTTTCCAAATCCAGGGGGCAGGCAGAGGCCCTTGAATTTCCTGTAGGCTGCCCCCTGCTTTCTCTGTATTTTTTTTTTAAGGTTTTATCTATTTATCTTCTAGAGAGAGGGGAAGGGAGGGAGAGAGGGAGAGAAACATTAATGTGTGGCTGCCCCCCACTTGGCCCCCACTGAGGACCAGGCCCACAACCCAGGCATGTGCTCTGACCGGGAACCGAACCGGCAACCCCCTGGTTCACAGCCCGTGCTCAATCCACTGAGCTACACCAGCCATTCTTTGTATTTTTTAGAGCCTCTTCACTCATTAATTGCCTCAGTAAAATTTCTAATTTCATCTGAACTGAAAAAAACCTTATCAAAAATTCTTAGCAAAATCCTCGATCATAACCAGCCAAAATCCTATTGTTCTTCTGGTTTACCTTAGAATATCTACATTTGTGCTAATCAGGCCAGAGTTTAAGGTTTGTTATGTATTTAGATTAGAGCAGGGTGTCAAACTCATTTTTCACCAGGGGCCACATCAGCCTCAAGGTTGCCTTCAAAGGGCCGACATAATTTTAGGACTGTGTAAAGGTAACTGCTCCTTAACTGGGGGCGAGGAGCTCGGCGCTGCTGCCATGTAGAAACAAGGTGGAGGGCCGGATTCAGCCGGTGGGCGTTGTGCTTGCCGCCTGTGGATTAGAGGAAGGACAGGGTTGTTTAGGCCTGCAGAATCTCTTCAGGTCTCATGAAACTCTCAGGTGTGGTATGTTTCAGGTTGCCGTTTTGGGTTCTTCCTCTGGACAGTATTTACAGTGAAGGAGGGCAGTCAGAAGACTGGGGTGTCTGCTTTTTAGACTACTTTTTATTTTACTTAAGTGGTCTGTGTATTTTAACAGTGATCTGATAGCTAGCTATTTCGGATGAAAACAGTATTTAAACAGGAACCTGTTTCGAGTTGTTTATTTGGCCAGTATTTATAACAAACAGCCTTGTGTCCGTTGCCTATCATTTTTGACTCACAAAGACCTGAACTCTTTACAAGGCAAAATACAGTTGTAGTGTTGCTTTGGATCCAAATTTTCCTGCCCTGTTTTTCTTCTACCTTAATTTGGAAGATCACTAACAGTCTTTTAGAATTGGCAGTGACATATGGTGTCTACCTCATGAAACTACTGTCAGTCCCCGCCACCCAGGGAAGGAGACCTTGAAAAACCCAGCGGTTACAGGCTCAAGTTCAAATCCTTGGTCTGCTACGTAGTCGTGTTGACTTTGGACAAGTTGCTATATCCTGCTGTTTCAGACCCTGCAATTAGAAAAACAGGGATAATAACTACATCTTTCTCGAAGGGTTGTTGCAAAGGATTGTTTTAGTTATGTTAACATATGTAAAAAGCTTAAACCAGTGTTTGTCACATAGTAAATAATTCCGTAACGTTAGCAACTGTTATTTTTCACTTAGTACCTACTGTGCGCCAAGTGCTACACTAGGTATTTCAGTCTCATTCAATCCTCAAGGCAGCCCCATCAATGGGCCTTGTTCCCACTGTGCACCAGCATTCCCACCACATCTGTGAGGGCGCAGAGCAGCAGAATGGGGTGGGGGAGGGGGCACTCCTTGGGCAAACGTGCCCTGAGCCTGCTCCACAAGCTCCTGTGAAGGCACCTTCAAAGGGCGTAGCACCACAGTAAGAAAAAATAGAGATTGGCGGGTAACTAACAGGAGACTGCATTCAGGCTGCCCAGTCCCTCACGGTGAAATTCACCAAAGGGAAATGATGAGGGCCGTGAAAAATCTGTCAGGAAGGGCTGAGTCTTTTGTGGTTAGTTGTATAGCTTCTGGACACAGTGAGATTGTGATAACTGATACCCTTGGTCAAGTTTTACTAGCTGGGCAGACTTTCCCCTCTACAGAGTGGCAGCTCCAAACCAGTTGCTATAGGCTCCCTCCCTTCTCCCCTCGGTGTTCTTAGAAGAGCCCCAGGAAGAAAAAAGCAAAAGCGTGCGTTACCACGATGAGGCCGACCAGAGCGCCCTGCAGAGGATGACCCGGCTGCGCGTCACCTGGTCCATGCGGGAAGACGGGCTGCTCATGCTGTGCCGAATTGCCAGCAACATCCTCAACACCAAGGTACTCGGCCCACCGGTCCCCTGCTCCTTCCAGCTGATTTGCTCGTCCCTCTCTCAGGGACCTCTTTCCTGTCCGACCCCCACTGGAGGCTTGTGGCCTCTCATCTCATCTGCTGTGGCCCCCGGGAAAAGCACTTCCCAGAACCCTACACGTCAGTGCCACTCCAGCATTTGTGCATTTCTTCCCAGCCCTCAGCTAATGCTTATGACTCTGCCTGGCTGCAGGCAGAGCTGACCAAAGCCGTTCCGTCTTTACTTTTCCTGTTCCGTTCCTCCCGCCCTCACATGCTCAAAAAATTCCGGTTTCTCTTTCAGTAGCTGCTTGTCACCTCTAGAAAGACTTCACTGACCCTGTCAAATGGAAGTAATCACTATGTTCTCGCTCTGTCGCTTGGACAGATACTTCTCATGCTGCTTCTGTTGCCTCTGGCACCTCTTGCCCCACCGGAGTGGCTTCTCCTCAAGGCAGAGACTTAACTTGTCTTCCTCGCTGTAACCCCAGCATGGTGCCTACCACACAGCACCCATCCAATTGGTATTTGCAGAGCAGTGTGGAATGGTGCGGTGGCCACAGCCTAACTCTCCACCTTCCTCATGGTTCACTCCTCCACCTGCCACACCACAGTCCCCCATACCCGTATGTCCTCTGGGCCTGTGTCCCTGGATCCCTGGTGGGTGGAGAGGGACTTGCTCCCTATTTAGCAAACTCTCTTATTCCTCTGATATCACTGCCTCTAAGAAGGTTCTATAGCCCGAACCCGAGTTCATCTCCTCACCATGTTCTCCAAAGAAGCCTCACTGACTCCTGGTCTGTCTCTTCTCACCACTTGTGTGGTGTGCAGCACGGCAGGGGGGCAGTCCAGGTGGGCGAATGTCTCCTCCAGGTGGTTCACAAAAGCCACCAGAAGAGCGAGCTTCCCCATCATTCCAATCCAGAGACTTTTGCAGGTAGTAATGCTTCTAGGCAGATAGATGAGGCAGCTGCTTGAGGGCCCCTTTGGTGTTTCCTGTTCTCAGCAGTGGCAGCCAAGAGAAGTCCGTCTAGATGTCCTGTGCCAGGATGCTCTTTGCCAAAGGCTCATTAGATCCCTTTTCTCGCTTGTTTTCCCAGATTCTCTCACCCTTCAGCCCACTCCTAAATTCCAACCCAGTCCCTTCTCCAAGGAGGAACCTGAGGGGGACTGTTGCTGTCCCCAGTTTGTGTTCTCTGCCTCTATAATGGGTGTTTTATCAAGGGGGGTCAGGGTGTGTCCCCCCCCCCACCCTGGATGCAGCTGGCTGTGCCAGGAGAGTGCTGCACGTTCAGGGCGGCACACCCTCCGCTCACTCACTTGGACTGACTGTTCTTGGGCCACCTCATTCTGGGGCCGTAAGAAAATTCATCATTCTGCCCCTTCCTTAATCTCTCAGCTCTGCCTTCCTGTGTGTGACTGAAGTGTTCTCCTGAGTCTACTGACTTAGCACATTCTCTCTTTCTTTTTTAATACATTTGCTCTTTTTTTAAGATTATTTTTTAGAGAGAGGGGAAGGGAGGGAGAAAGGGAGAGAAACATCGATGTGTGGTTGCCGTTTGCGTGCCCCCGACCAGGGACATGGCCTGCACCCCAGGCATGTGCCCTGACTGGGAATTGAACCAGCAACCTTCTGGTTCGCAGGCCAGCACTCAGTCCACTGAGCCACACCAGCCTGGGGAATTAACACATTCTTTTTCTGCTAATGGAACATACAGAATGTTTCTGACCACACATAATCCATAATCAAGCCTGTAAAGCCCTCTAACTAAACACATTGTATGTATTCATAACCTCCCCTAACATGTTGTCCTTTTAGTCAGTAATAGCCAGCACCCTCTGAGCACCTCTCGTATTTGTCGGAAGACACTTTTTCCACAGGACTCCAAGGACTTATTTTATTCCTCTCCGCCCAGCACCTCGCCCTGTGCCAGGCACGTCGTTGGTGCCAAGTGAACGTGACTGAGCAAACATGAGAGGGCAGTGCGGAGTGTCCCCTGAGGCGGGAGGCTCCACAGAACAGATTTTTCCCATCCTTCGGGTCAGCGGCCCAGGCCTGGCCTCCAAGGATGCTGACTTCCTGTCCCAACTCTGTGTTCCATCCAGGTGAAGGGCCCATTTGTCCACTGGCAGGTTGTGCGGGACATTTTGCACGCTACCTTTGAAGAGTCTTTGGATAAAACATCTCATTCGGTTGGACGAAGAGCTCGCTTCATAGTCAAAAACCCACAAGCCTATCTGAACTATAAGTAAGCCTTATTTGAACTTTCATATCCAGGACGAGTTTATTCCAGTATGTCTAGTTCACTCTTTCCTCTCCTCTCATCCCGTTTGCTTACGGGCCCAGTGTAAAATCCTGGTGGAGCTCACTGAGTTGGCCAGTGTTCGGTCCAAGTGCCAGTGTTCACTGGTGGGCTTGTCCTTGATGTATTGAGGGCCGGGCCTGATTTTGGCACTTCCTCATGCCAAGTATTATCTAGATGTTAGGAAAACCTTGTGAAGTAGGTGCTGCTACCCTTTGTTACACATGGAGAAACAGGCCAAACAGGCCAGGCGACTTACTGAGCATCACACACTCAGCATGTGGTGAAGGCAGAGGCATGTGCCGACCCTCACTCCTGTTTTCATTCAGCCTTCTAGAGCAGCTCTTGCCATCTCAGTATTAATGGCCTGAGAACAAGCTAGACATGGGTCATTGGAGAACAAGCTAGACATGGGTCATTGGACCAGGGGCACTCAGCCATGTCCTGAGCACAGCTGGGTGTTCCTGAGAGTTTCCCCTCCAGAGCCTGGTTGTGTGGAAACTGTGGCTGGCTGGGTCACAAGGCATGTCCCTTGTGATTTGTCTTTTGCCAGCTCGGCTGCCCCTCCCCCCCAATCTTTTCATGGGGCCCTGGGGGAAAGCCGTCCTTGCCAGACTACCCTGCTGACTCCTCCACAGGCGTGGGCTTGAGTGGGGGCACCAGAAAGCCTCTGAGTTTGGGGGAGGCACCCACGCGTAGCAGCCGATAGGAGAGAGGGGCCAGGAGCAGAAACATGGCAGGGTTGGGAAGTACCGCCTCCGCCGACTGGTCACTCATGCGATGACTTGGCTCTGGACTGCAGCCAGACTGGAGAGAGACAGGCCCAGTCCTGAACTGTGGACACTGGGGCCAGATAACTCCTTGCTGTGAGGCTGTCTTCGGCACTGTAGGGTGCCGAGCAGCATCCCTGCCTCTACCCACTAGATGCCAGTAGCTCCCCTCCGTGTGTCACCAAAGTGTCTCCAGATGTTCCCTGTGGGGCTAAACTGCCCCAGTTGCAAACCACAGGGTTACACATACCAAGGGGCTTTCCCATGTGAAGCCACTGTCTCCTGTGCATAGAATGTTAAACCTTTGTGTCTCAGAGGGTTCTGATTACCTGGTCCAGCCTCTTCTTTTGCCAAAGTAGATAGTGACAGTCAGTTGGCAGTGCAGGGAGACCTGCAACTTGCCCCCCAGCAGCCCAGGGAGGTGGAGCACCAGGGCCTGCAGGGGTGGCGGCCTGGGCCTCCGTCTCCACTGCAGCTCAGAGTGGTGAGGCCTAGGATGGGGTGCCCATCCATTCAGACGCCACCTCCTCACCTGCGAACAGGATAATGACACCAAAAATAACCACACCTGTCCCACCCACCCTGGCTGTTGGCACGTGCGTGACCCCAGGGGCCCCTTCGCCTCACCGAGCTATATAGTGGAATGGCAGTCTCTACCTTGCAAGCTCTTTATGAAAGTTGAAGTTCTTGACTCATAGGAAGCCAGTGAACTCTGATTGGCTCGCCCTCCATTTCCTTTTGGGCAAGTCAGGCTCTCTTTACATCCTGGAGGAGTGGACAGATAGTGCTGTGGGGGAAGTCAGAGCTCTTAACGATAGTAAGTGCCCAGGCCTGTACAATGTTTTTAAGTTCACGATACACTTTCGTACAAGTTGTTTCATTTGGTCTGGGCCAAGTCCCGTGAGGGCAGTCGGGAGTTACTGGTCTCCACCTACACGTGGGGGACGGAAGGTCAGCGGGGCCAGGGTAGAGAGTGTGAGCAGTAACAGGCCTGCCCTGAGTCAGTTTGGCTCAGCCCACATCCTTCACTTTTAAAAGCCATAATCATATAACAGTTACATAAGTAAATCTCGCTTTATGGTTAGAGAAAGCCAGAGATGTCAGACCAGAGACCTTCTGGTGGTTCTGAGCGTGGGCGTCGGTCGTTCCAACTCCCGGCCTCTTTGATCTCCGCAGGGTGTGCCTGGCCGAGGTGTACCAAGACAAGGCCCTTGTTGGCGATTTCATGAATCGGAAGTGTGACTACGAAGACCCAAAGGTAGGCCTGGTGCGCTGACTAGGCTCAGCCTGCTCTGAAGGCAGCGGTTTCTAGGCCCTGGTGCAGACCTCTGGTCTCACAGTGCCTTACGAACATGGGGTTGTTTCATGCTCATTTGGGAAGTTGACTTGTCAGTTCTTTGGCTTCAAACTTCATTTGGTCTGGCTCCGGCATTAGTTTTCAAAGATGATCAGCATTCGACATGCACCTTCGCGGTGCTGCTGGGCCTGGGGCCTCCTTGTTCAGGAAACAAGGCAGCTCCTCAAGGAGAGCAGACAACAAGAAGTTGTAAAAGCAGCCAGACTGCCTGGAAAGCTTGCAGATAGGAGATGGGATTCTTTCTGAGTTGCCTGTCCAGTGGGGCTGGAACCATGGCCGGCAAGACAGGAAACTGTCTCTACAGACCCAGATGTCTCTGCTCCTCAGCTCAGCGCCCACTCAGCCCTCGCTCACTGGGCGAGCGCTGGCCTCTACTGTGTGCGTGTCTGGCCTTGGGCCAGGCGAGGCCAACCAAAATGGAGATCCAGCCCTTCCCTCGGGGAGCCACGGGGTAGCGGGACGCGCGAGGAGTAAATGGGCTGCTCGGGTCAGCGCGGTCACCCTGAGAGAGGGAAGCACGGGCCTGCAGGAGCTCCAGGGACGTGTATGACGCAAGTGGCAGAAAGACAACCTCACAGGGGCTTGAGGCTTTGTTTTCCCTTATGCCAAGCAGGCTGCAGATAGGCAGTTGTGGGCATGCTCAGTAAAGCAGAGACGTCATCAGGACCCAGGTTTGTTCTGTCACTGCTCTTCTAGTCCCTAGCAGCCAGCTGTCCATCCTCATGCCAGTCACCTCATGGTTGCTGATTGACTGCTGGGGCTCGGGTCCTCACAATAGGATCCGACGACAGGAAGACATGGGGAAAGGGGCTGCCCTGGGCTCACTGGGCCCTCGTGTCAGGGAGGGGGCAGCCTTTCCCAGAAGCCCCTGGGGTTGCCATCATTGGCTTAGCCCTGTCCTGACTCATCCAGATGGGCTGAGCGCACATGTTCCCCAAACCATGTCAGAGTTGGCTCCACTCCCGAGCAAGATGGGGATGGAGAAAGTGGGTGACGAACAGTGTCCACTACAGAGGGCTTTAGTGCAGCCACTAAACCCAGACTCTAAAGACGAGGAGCCAGCTGAGGCAAAGGCCGTGAAGGAAGCGGGGAGTGAGGTGGCCTGTGCGCGTAGTGCTGGGAGGGCCTCGACGAGATGCAGCAGGGACGGAGTGAGCTCACCCTGTGTGGGATGTGTCGTCGGTGTGCTGGCCACACTGCGGAGGATAAACTGGAGGGGTGAGACTGGAGGTAGCAGGGTAGTGAGGAGGCCACGTGGTGTTCTGGTCTGGAATGGGGTGGTCGCAGTGCGGGTGTGCACGAGGGGATGGGTTTGGGGTCTGCAGTTGAGCAGCAAGGGGCGAGTTGGAGGAGAGGAAGGAGGTGGACTCACACAGCATGAACCAGGGAAGAACCTGGGAGTGGGGAGGTGACGGGAGCGCGGGCCTGCTGGTGGGGCAGGGGCACAGTGCGCATTCCGGGGACTGGGCAGGACAGTTTGGGTCTTCCTGGAGCTGGAAGAGAGAGGTGGTGGTATAGTTGTGAGGGCTTGGCGTATTCGTTGGTACCAGGTGTGCCCAATCCCTGAGTGTCTGTCAGCTTCCCAGGTGGACTCGGAGGGCTGGGGAGGCCGGGGGGCAGGGGCGCGGCACTGTGTTTGTGGGAGGCGGCTGCAAACGAGAGTTTGTCACGAGATTTTCCTTGACGTGTCTTGTCGAAACCTCCCTTCAGGGAGAGAAAGGGCTTAACATATTCTCTCTTACTAAAAGGTTTGTGCCAGCGAGTTTAAAGAATTTGTGGAGAAGCTTAAAGAGAAGTTTAGTTCATCCCTAAAGAATCCTAACCTTGAAATCCCAGACACAATCCAGGAGCTATTTGCCAGGTAAGGTCCTTCCGGGGAGGTTCTGTGTGATCCTCGTGGGGCATGAGAAGATGTCACCGGCTGGGGCCGCCACAGGCCAACAGTCCCGCCCAGCCTTGCAGCTGCCCCTGCTATCCCTCCTGCTGCTGGGCCGCCTGGCCTCTCCCAGTAACTTGGAAATGGGGAGGGCCCACCTTCTGTAGCGCCCCCAGGCACTCTCACTTGCCCTCCTCTGCAGGCCCTGCCTCCGATTTAACTCCGCCCCTCTCAGGTGGCTGGCGCGCTTTTGCTAAGATTGCTCATTTTCCACAGGAGGCAACTTTGAGATGTAACTAACTTGCCCAAGGTCACAGTGCTTGTGAGCAACGGGGCCAAGATGGGAGCCTAGGTTGCTCTGACTTCAGAGCCCCTGCAGTTTCCAACTCAATCGCTCAGCCTGTGGAGAAAGACACACTTAGGTTTGAGCACAGGACCCTGTGAGATTTTAAAATCTTGTGTTCTGTGAACCAGGCCATTTCCTCTGCTTAATCCCACCGTGAATCCCCTCTCTCCACCATCCTCAAAACAGTCTCTCCGGCCACTGAACTTCTGAATTACCCTCTCTAAGGAGACAGCGTTTATTAGTTAGTTTCTGCGTGTGAATTTTATAATACCTTTGCAGTTAGCCTTCCGTGTTTCTGTTGGAGACCTCATCCTTCCATTTGTTCAACAAGTAATTTATATAGCACCAGCCGTATGCCAGGCCTAAGGAGTGATTCATAGTCATGTTCAGAGTTGACACCCTTTGGCTATTTTGGGAGTTTTGGTTTTGTTTATGGCAGTAAAATGTTCCCCAGATTACCCAGTGGCACAGTTTATATTCAAATATAAACCGTTTCACATGCCCTGTTCATCTGCATATAATTTGTATCGCCATGGATTTTCAGTGAGGTTCTGGGTCCACTTTTAGTTTTAAAAGAAGATAGTTAAACAATTTAAAGGAGCAGACCATTTAGAGGAAAGAAAAAGTTTCAGTTCTAACAGTTTAACTCTAAATTTATTCTTCATTCTGGCAGGCAAGGCAAAAACAAAAATGGTTCCAAATATTTTCTTGTTTGACTAAAAATAGTTGACTTGTTTTTCTGAAAAGGTTCTTTTTCTTGCTACTAAATTTTAGGAAACATTTACTGTGGCAAAGATGAATTTTGACTTCAGTTTTGTAGAAACCAATGAAATGGCTTACAAATGGCAATTTTTTTTTTTGAAAAGTCAGTTCTATGATTTATTCTTGTATTTATTTGTTTGGTATGATTACAATAAAACAACTTTACATGAAGCTTTAACAAAAAAAGGAGAAATAATTTGTAATTCCAACACCTAATACAGCTATTCCCCTTTTGGGTATTTTCTTCCAGTCTTCTTTCTTGTGCTCCTTTTTAATCATAATAAGCCTGCAATTAACAGTAGCTGCCTGCCTAGTACCATTTTCCCATCTCATTTCATAATTGTCAGTAAATGAATGTTCCCTATTTTCTCAACCCTCGTCTTTTTTTTTTTTAATCCTCACCCAAGGACATTTTGTCATTGCTTTTAGAGAGAGAGGAAGGGCTAGAGAGAAACACTGATGCAAGAGAAGCATCAACGGGTTGCTTCCTGCATGCGCCTGAGCAGGGGATCGTACGTGCCTGGACCAAGGATTGAACCTGCAACCCAGGCATGTGCCCTGACTGGGCGAACCCTCAACTTTTTGGTTAGGGGATGACGTTCAAACCAAATGAATCACACCCACCAGGGCTCAACCCTCATTTTTTAACATCCTTATTTGTTGAACAGAAGACAGTATATTCTCATTTTAGTTTATCGGGTCGGCCAAAAAGTCCATTTAGTTTCTTCCGTAAAATTTAAAGACACTTTTTATTTTTGCTAATAACCTTATTGATTTGGATATTGGAGTATGCCGGCTGTCTCCCACGTGGTATAACACTGATCTCAATTAACGTCTCAATTTGATCACTGTCAACTTCAACTGGTCTCCCAGTGAGAACTCTCCAGCACAAAACTGCGCAAACCACTGTGGACACATTCCAGAAGTCACAGCACCTTCTCCATACACTGCACAAATCTCTTCTTGTGTTTCAGTTGCATTTTTACCTTTCTTGAAGTAATAGAGCCTAATATGCTGAAAATGTTGTGTATTTTCTTCCATCTTCAATATTAAAATGGCTGCACAAAAATTCACTAATTTTGATATTTTTTTAAATGCATGCTGATATGACAGCTGTCACACTATAATCTAACAAAATTGTTTCTAATGATGTTAAAGACAACTAAGCACTACTAGAACCATCTTATGGGAAAAAACCAAATGAACTTTTTGGCCAACCCAATATTTGTACATGTTTGAATTTTAGGGAATTTAACATTTTTTAAAAAGCGTTTCAGCCAGTAAATGGCCGTCTTGAGCAGGCTGCAGCTTAGGTCGGTGAAGGCCTGCTACGGCGCACCGGCATGCTCTTTTCTCGTTTCTTACGCAGATACCGAGTTCTGGCTATTGGAGACAAAAAATACCAAATCAGGAAGGAGGACGAACTCAATAGGCAAGTACTGACACACCAAGTGCCGTTTCCTCAGCTGCTTGATTGGGTCGACCACAACCTAGGACAGGGGTCATCTGGGGCCAGATCCAGCCCGCCCGTTTTTGTCAGTAAAGTCTTATTGGAACACAGCCAGGCCCGTTCTATGTCTTGTCTGTGTTGCTTTCATCAACATGTCAGAGCTGAGCAGTTGCATCAGGACTAGATAACCTACGAAGACTAAATTGCTTGTCTGGCCCTTTACAGGCAAAGTTCACTGACCTCTGACCTCCCACATCACTGGCCTGGCCTGAGGATGGGCTGGGGAAAGGTCTGAGCTCTCTCGGCCCAGGAGGTTTCTGAGCAAAAATGGGTAGAAAGCTCAGCCTTTCCCCACATCTTGGATAATCAATATCCTGTTTGATTTTAGCTCTACATTTCAGTAAGAAGCCCATTCTCTTTGGAGAAACCTTATTTAAATTGGATGAAAAGAAAATATAAGCACTTAACCATGTTTGCTAATTGTCGTGGAAATGTTTCCAGGGCATGTCACCCCCTGTCCCCTAGACTGCAACCTTTTCCCTGTAAAAATGGGCCAGTTCGTGGGGTTTAAAAACCACCGTGTATTTTGTCTTGGTTTATAGTTTGGGTACTCAGGTCACTTCTGTGAGATTGAAAACGCGTCGTTAATGAGAACCGAGTCTGCCTGGGATGCGTGGTGCCCGCAGCCTTGTGTCACCCCGCCACCCCTCTCTTTCAGCATGGACGACATTCACTTCCTGGTGCTCCAGAACCTGATCCAGAGCACACTGGCCCTCTCAGACAGCCAGATGAAGTCCTGCCAGTCCTTCCAGGTGGGTGTCAGAGACCCGGCACCCACTTTGCAGCAGCCGCTCTGGGACTGCGGTCCCCACAGGGGCCAGTGCCACGTGAGGTTTTGCTTGTTCTCTTCTCAGCTGTGGGACCCAGGTTCCCCTAAGATGCTGGCTCTCACTCACTTCATCCGTAGAGTGCAGGCACAAGACCCACTGAGCTCCACTGTCCCGGTGCTTTGATGGGAGGTGGGCTTGTAGGAGGCGAGGCTGGATGGGCAGGACCCCGCTCACAGGCATCCTTGTCCATCCTAGTGAGGGTGGGCGTTCTCCCTGCCGGGGAACGTCATTGGCATGTGAGGTGGGGAAGGAACAGCTGTCTGACACATGTATCAGAGGGCGACTGCCGTGAGAGTGTTCAGGGTGGAGGGAGTGGCACGTGTAGAAGCAGGGAGAGAGCCATTGGCTAGAGGCTGCAGTGGGAAACGGTGGCGAACTAGATGGTGGTGGAGTAGACAGCGTGAACTGAGTGCATTGGGGAATATGTCTGGGGCGGAGCCCACCAGACATGCGATGCGTTGGGTGAGGAGAAGGGGAGAGTGGCAGCACAGGTGATTTTGCGTTTGCTCCTGGTGTCTTTGCATCCAAAGCAACAGGCGTGGGGTACAGAGCCTGCCTTTTTCCCCAGTCACCTGTCCTCCTCTTTGGTCTCTGAGGTGTGATGTGATAGTCGGGCTGACAGGGTTGCTGGCTCCCTCCAGGCCCTCCCCCTACACCCCCGAGTGTCAGCTCCAGCTCCTGAGCACCCCCACGTCCTGGCTGTTCCCCGGCTCGCTGCTCACCCACGACTTGCTGTGTTGCAGACATTCCGCCTGTACCAGGAATACAAGGATGAGATTCTCGTGAAGGCCTTCGTGGAGTGCCAGAAAAGGAGCTTGGTCAACCGGCGCCGGGTCAACCACACGCTGGGCCCGAAGAAGAACCGGGCTTTGCCCTTTGTGCCCATGTCCTACCAGCTGTCCCAGAGCTATTACAGGTGGGCACGCGCTCAGGAAGCCTTGGCCTGGCCGTAGGAGAGGTGGGGCACCCAGTATCAGGGACCCGGCCACTGTGGCACACATGAGTGCAAGTAGCAGGACATCCGTCCTCATCGGACAACACAGCAGCCAGGGCCTGTGTGGCCTCGTGCATGAGATGCAGCCTCTGGGAACGAGTGTTCTCACCCACACTTGTCTTTCCTGGTGTGCGCAGAATGCTAACACTTGCAGTGTTTTGTGTTGGGGCATTTACCCTTTTTGCAGGTAGTTTGCTTCCCTTTCTCCTGTCACATTGGGTAAGATGAGTTTCTGATGTGATACTTGGTCCAGTTAAAGTGCACCTCCCTGGTGGCATGGCCTCAGTCCCTAATCCTCACACTCAGAGCCCCACCAAGTCACCCGTCGTGCGGGCGCACAGGCTTCATTGTGAAGCCCTCGGCTATTGCTGAGGCTCAGTCCGCCGCACAGCAGCGCCCTCAGTGGTCGTGTGGGTTGTTGAGAACTGCCTGATGGGACCCCTCTTGCTAGGAGCGCCCCTCACAGCTCACAGCATGGCCTCACACCAGGCAGACCTGGCTGCTGTCCGCTGCACATCCGGCATCCTGTGCCCCCAGCCTCCCTAACCACACAGAGGAAGTCCATTAGAACAGTCCCAGAAGTTCTTGGCAGCTCTGCCCCAGGCTGCCCTCCCCTTCTCCCTGCTGGTCTCCTGACCGGTCCTCAGACCCCTGCAGAGACCCCTTCAGACACCGAACAGCAGCCTGAACACTGTCCTGCTTCCCTCATCCATCTCTCTGCCTGTGACCCCAGACTCTTGCTCCTTTCCTAAACACCCATCTGAGTTACCCTCCGTCCCTTTTCCTTTCCGGGGAGCAGCCTGATGTAGTAAAAAGAGCTGTGACCTGGGAAGCAGAAGATGTGCGTTCAGGTCCAGCAAGGCCATTTGACCCTGAGCCACCTAGCGGACGGCAGTGTCCCTGTCTGAGCCGAGAGCACTGTTCTGCGGACCAGAAAGACCTGTGGGCCCCCCTCTGAGCTAGGTCCCTCTGTCTCTGCTGGTGCAGAGTCTTGGAAAGTTGCACTCCAGACCAAGGCAAGGGCAATCGCCTTTTGGATACAGTGAGGTTGAGCACACAGGTGCGCTCTCATCGCTGTATGGGCTCAAGGCTTGCCTTGTGTAAAAGGTTGTTATGACAAAACATACATCCATCTTCCCCATTTGGACCTGTTTATAGTGAGTGCCTCGAAGTGCTCAGGTGAGTGGGGAAGGTGGGCGCAGTCGGGTCAGAATGCAGTGCCGTCACCGGAGAGGGATGAGAGGAGCCGGTGGGTGTGCTGCTGCCTTCGAGGGAAGGTTCTGCGTCCTGTCCTCAGGGAGGCCCTGGCCCTTCTTTCTGTCTGTGCAGGATCTTCACATGGCGGTTTCCCAGCACCACCTGCACAGAATCGTTCCAGTTCTTCGACAGAGTCCGGGCTGCTGGCAAGTTGGACCAGCCTGATAATTTTTCCTTCAAAGACCAGGACAGTAATGACTGCTCAAGTGACCTGGTGGCATTTTCTTTGGATGGCCCTGGAGGACACTGCACGGCTGCCCTGACCCTCTTCTCTTTGGGCCTTGTCTCCGTGGACGTCAGAATCCCTGAGCAGATCGTGGTGGTGGACAGTTCAATGGTGGAGAACGAAGTCATTAAGAGGTAAGGGCGGAGCCCTCGGTGGCTGCTCATGCCAGCACCACACACGCCACCCTGAGCAGCTGGGGGCTTTCAGCACCTTCATTTCCTCGTCCCTGTGGTGTCCGAGTTGCGTTTGCTTGGGCATCTGGTCTACAGTTATGAGCAAGCAGGTGCTGACCTCTCTGTGCCGCGTCGACGCTGTGTGGGCATTTGCCAGAGACGACAGCAGACTTGAATGCTGCTTCCCATGGCTCCCAGTGGGGTTTCCCACACCTGAGAACTGGGAGCTGCAGGGACTGTCCCATGCAGGGCCACCTGCTGGAGCCTCAGCCATAGGGGAGCCAGAGGCGTGACTCGGCTCTGCCAAAGAGAAGCACACGGGGCATTGTAGTGAGGAGGGTTGCACAGAGAAGGAGGAGTTGGAGAAAGGTCCTTGACGGTGGAGCAGCTGGACTGGGGTTTAATGGGAAGTGGGTGTTTTTGTGGACAGAGACTAGGAAGGGTTTTCAGGCGAAAGGAACGGCCCTTGGAAAGATGGTATGTGAACAGGGGTCAGGTGTGTGGAAAGGTGGGTGAGAGGCATCTGGAGTGGCAGTCCATGCCGATCCTCACAGCCAGAGGCCAGGGTGCCCGGGCCTTTGCTAGGCCCAGGCACAGACCCCGGGCTACAGCGTGCACAGGAGGGATGGCCGGGCAGCAGACAGGCTGGGCCCAAGCTCAGTCATCTAGGCCAGTTTTCTTCTCCCAGCATGGGGAAGGATGGAGCCTTGGAAGAGGATGAAGAGGAAGAGGAAGATTTGGATGAAGACCCAGGGGGCAAGCGCCAAAGCATCGAGGTGAAAGCCCCCCAGGCCTCCCACACCAACTATCTGCTGATGAGGGGCTACTGCGCCCCAGGCATCGTAAGCACCCGGAACCTCAACCCCAACGACAGCATCGTGGTGAACTCCTGCCACGTGAGGTTCTGGCTCCGCGGCAGCCCCCTGCCCACCGGGCTCGGGCCTACTGGTGAGCACTGCCCCTGGCCCAGCCTATGACCCAGACCCTGGTGCACAGCCCCCAGCTCCCAAGGCCAGGTGCTGAGGCCTGGCTCTCCGGGGCTGGAACAGAAGGAAGAACACCTCCCACCCCGGCAGCCAACTAGAGGAGCCTGGGTCCCAGAGCGCTTCCCCGGGGCCCAGTCAGCGGGGAGCCCGAGGCTGTGCCCACACTCACGTTAGCACTTCTCTCTGTGGGTCGCCGTGTCGGCGTTCACAGGCCCTGGAGGGCACCCAGGAGCAGCGGCAGCCTCCCCAGGCCCCGGCCTGTTCTCCCGGGGCAGCGCGTTCACCGCTCCTGCCTTTGGCTCTTCTCGTGGTCCCCTTTGTAACTCTAAAGTACACATTTTTGTGAGATTTTTAAGTATTTTGAGTTCTTACTATGAAAAATTAGAATTCTGCTTACATTAATTCTGCTTACGTTCTCTCTCACACCCTTCACTCCTAACTTCTGTACATTTTTCTTAGTGCTTCAGTTGATTACCTTCGAAACTTTAAGTAACTGACTTGAACCTCCATTTCCTGTACCCCCAAATTCAGGCAGCCTCTCTTCTCTCTACATAAAATGAGAAGAGTAGGGCCCTTCCCTCCCTGCGTGTCTCTCCCTCCTTCCCGCCTCTTTTCTGCCTCTGGCTGCCTTGATTCTTACACGTCGAGGTGGATGGTGTCCACTTTTGGTTTCGTAATCACGACTAACGTTCTGGGCTTCATCTGGAGCTTGATGCAGGCAAAGCAGTGACGACCCGGGGCTGTGGTCTCAGCAGAGACGCCTCCACAGGAAGCAGCAGGAAGCAGCCCTGGCCCCCGCACCCAGGAGTGGGGATTGAGGGAAGGGTCCCGGGGTTCCTCCCAGGGCCTGAGGGGTCGTGAGCATGGAGTGTTAGTAAGGGTGGGGCCCAGTGTCAGCTGAGTTGAGAGCCTCCCCTCCAGGACTTTGGGGTCACAGTGTTCCGATCCCTGCCCCTTTTCTGAGCTCTTGACTTTGAGTCTTGAGCAGGAGAATCATACTGACCCCAGGGGAATCCGGCCCGTTGGCTGCAGTCGAGGACCCAGGGGCACGTCTCGGGAACCTGACTGCCAGGACCCAACCTCGTCCACCCCGAAAATTCGGGGAGCGGTGGGTTGGTGCTGGAGCATTCCACCGCAGCATCATGGGTGCAGTGGCCTGCGGAGGGGGCTCCGTCAGGGCCAGTTCTGATCCCCCTGCCTCTGCAGCCACTCCTCTGGAAGAGCTGACGGTGGGAACCTCCTGCCTTCCGGACACGTTCACCAGGCTGATAAACAACCGAGAGCACACCTGCAGCTTGGAAGAGTTTGTCCACCAGGTGGAGCTGTCTGGGTACAAACCTGGAGACGTGTCCGCCGCTTTGGAGGTCCAGGGGGCCATTGCGGCTGCAGGTTGCTTTGGGGTGGACAAGGTGGAGCTGAGCAGACGGTTCTCTGCCTTTGAGAGGGCAGATGGTGAGCGCACCAAGACCTTCACAGACTACGTCCAGGTAAGCTGTGCTCTCAGGTCGCCTGGGAAAGCTAAGGCATCAGTTGCAACTCAGAGGCCAGGTGCCCACCACCGATGCAACTGGTTCGGGACATAGAATATAAGGTTTTTAGAAGTTGAATTAGTTGTCAACATATAAAAATAGGAGCTTTGTCTAAAACCCAGCTTCTCCTGGATGTTAAAAGATCTAGCCAGACTGGACTCTGCTCCTTCAGCCCAATTGGCCGGAGCCCTTTTACTCTCCGCTGTACCTGCCTGGACCCGTTTGCTTCACTGACCCTTGAGCCCAGAGAATGTAACAACAGGTGGACCTTGTACATGGAGTGTCCTGGGACTTGGCTGCCCGCCTGAGCATCATCCGTAGTTGGCAGCAGTCGGGTGCTTATCACTTGTTAGAAATGTTGGTATTGTTAGGGACTTGTCATCAAACCAGTTCTTACAGGCTCAGGAAGTGAGAGGCGATGGTAACTACTGTCCACTTGCTGTTCGGTTATTCACAAAAGTCTTGGTGCACCTAGGGCCTGCGGAGTTCATGGGCGGGGACCGTCCCCTGGGCACAGTGCAGCACACAGGCAGCAGGCTCGCTGACTGTCAGAGGTGACAGGCCGGGCGGCTCCCTGAGTTCCTGGTGCCTGGGCCAGAGGCCGAGCGCTCACAGCCTGGGTGTGCGGCCAGGCTCCAGGCAAAGTCCTTGAGCTCCGACTTGTGGATTTTTAATGGAAAAATTAAAAGAAAGGTGATGGCGACTCTACGTGCTGCTCAGAGCTGGTGCCGCTGCTGGGTAAGGACGGCTTTGGGGGCAGGCCTGGCGCAAATGTGAGAGGAGTTACAGCACCGGCTTTTGCGGAAGAACTTGATAGCACTGAGGCGTTCGGTCCCATAGGGAGACGCCCACAGGCAGAAGGAAACTTGGAAAGTCACGTCAGCTTCGAGTGTGCAGCTGCAGTTCCTGGACAAATAGGCACACTGAGCCTGGAGAGGGTGGGGCTGCCCGCACAGCCAGCCTGGTGCCAGCCTGCGGCTGGATGCCCGGTCTCATCCGTGAGTTGTCTGCCCTGATGGGCCTGGGCGCTTGCTTAGGATGCTGAATCCCATCAGGCAGGGGAAGCAAACCCTAACAATCCTGGGGTCCCGCACAGACCCAGGTGTTTTCTGCTTTTCCTAGGACCTCTTGGAGCGACACCAGGTGCTGGAAGTGGGCGCCAACTCCGTTCGCCTGGTGGCTATGGCCTCTGCCCAGCCCTGGCTCCTGCACTCGGTACAGCTGAAAGGCAAAGAGGAGGACACTGACACACAAAGAGAAGACCCGCAGGCCAGACCCTTGGAGGGGACCTCCAGCGAGGACAGCCCTGCCGAGAGGCAGGCACCTCCTCCTCAGGGCTCCCAGGCCAGCAAGAGGCGTGCCAGCTGGGCCAGTGCTGACCCGGCCTGTCAGAGTGGGGAGGCCAGCTCTGAGAGCTCCCAGAAGCCTCCAGCAAAGAGGCCCACACTCCAGGACGTGCGTTTGGGCGCCAGCCCGAGAGCAGAGCAGGGGATGGAAACCCCAGCATTTGCCCTTCCCGTAGCTGGAGACACAGGTTCAGGGGGGCCCCTCCCAGGAGCATCGGAAGCCAGACAGGAGGACCAAGATGGTGTCAGGGTGCCCGGCTCCCCAGGCAAAGGACAGCTGAGCTGTCAGCCCCAGCTTCCAGAGGGCTTGGAAGACACCAGAGGTACAGACCTTGTGCCCCCTCCCTGTTCCCCCCCATCCATTCTCTGTATCTGGGCCCGACTGTCCTATGGGACTGCGAACCTGCTCTGTTGACAAAAGGGGCCTCCACTTCACCTTTGCATAGCGTCAACCTGGAGGGGAAGGACTTGCCTGTTTACATTTGGTGCTTCCCTAGAGGGCAGGGGGCTTCTGCACCCCTGAGCAGGTCTGTGAAGAGCGGTGCAGAGGCACCAGAGGTGGTTCTGGAAGCGTGTTGTCTGAGGTAGCCAGTGGGAGGGAGCAGTGGCAGAAGTGGGAAGGGTCACCCCTCTTCAGGCTCAGCACCAAGTGAAACCTGCGGTTTCCCTATCCTGTGTGTGAGTCCTTATCTCAACCCTGGCCTCTGCAGTGGTTTCTTGAAGTGCTTTGTTTGCGGGGCTCTTTTTGCCTAAGGGCTTTACGTACAGCTCTGTGGTCAGGGCTCTTGAAGGAAGATAAGGTGCTCACCTCTGCTGGCACAGGGGCCCTAAGGGCCACGGGAGCAAGCTCCCACAGGTGCATGCCGAGGCCCCTCCTGGCCCTGTTCTGGGTGTGCTGGCTTCGGCCTCTGCAGCCTCCTCACTCAGGCCGGAGGCTGTGCGAGGAATGGGATTGCTGCCCCTTTGGTCACAGCTTCACCCCACAGCCCGGGGGTGCTTGTCGAATGAATGAGAGAGGAAGAGGTGGGCTCCCACCCTTTCAAGTCCTTCATGCCATTTCCTCTTCCTTCAGGTGTGGCGGAGGGTCCTGTGGCCAGCAGCCTCTCCCAGGCAGTGCGGGAGCGGTGAGTGTGCAACTGAGGTTCAGGAGACCCAGGCCAGGGGCGGTGAGCTGGGGAAGCTCTCCCTCGGGGTTCCCAGACAGGAGACCCAGTAGCAATGACCACATGAAGACCTTCCACAGGGAGACACACTGGGCAGTTTGCCCACACAGTGGTCCTCGGCCTGGGGGACGTGGAAGTGTGTGGCACGGTTCGGTTGTGCCACTCACTGCGGGGACAAGACAAGAGCTCATTGCGTGTAGTGGATGGGGGCTGGAAGTGCCGGGCATCCACATCGTCTGGGTTTGTCTCCAGTGGGCTTGTCTCCGGTGGGTTTCACGGAAGCCTTTCTGGCAAGGGGTGCCTCCCACGTGTGTGTACATTGCCCTCAGCTTGGCGGGACCCATGTGCCCCCGGCTCCCGAGAGCTCAGATTCAGTCCCCCAAGGCCCAGTCAGAGCTCAAAGTCGAGTGTCTGACTACTCCAGAGCCTGTCCCACACCTGGGCCCCATGTGGCAGTCCTGTCCCTGGTTTGGTGTCAGAAGAAGCCTTTGTTCTGAGGAGCATGTGTCTTGGTTACGGCTGAGTCTGAGCAGGTTCCCACATTGCCTCTTTCCTCAGCTGGTGCCTGGGGGCCCTGGGGCTGGGGCTCCTTTGTCCTGGCGGTGGCGGTGCAGAGCAGAAGGTGGGCCATCGCCAGCCCTGTGACCTGGGCCCAAGCCCGACTTCCCTGAGCCCCAGTGTCCGGACTGTGGAGTGGGGGCCACGTGTGAGCGAGCTGTCCCCTGCTCCTGCAGAGCCTGACGTCCATCTGCCCACCCTGCAGGGACTGCGAGAGCGTCTGCTTCATCAGCCGCCCGTGGCGCATCGTGGATGGCCACCTGAACACGCCAGTGTGCAAGGGCATGATGGAGGCCGTGCTGTACCACGTCATGGCCAGGCCCGGCGTGCCGGAGAGCTGCCTGCTGCAGCACTACCAGGGCGTCCTGCAGCCCGTCGTCGTGCTGGAGCTGCTCCGGGTGCGTCGGGGTGCTGGGCTCCAGGAGGGCACCATGGCTCCCTCTGCCTGGGCCCTGGGCTGGGGTCTCAGAGGGCTGGGGTCTCAGAGGGCTGGGGTGGTGGGTGCGCTGGATGAGTCCCCGGGGGTATGGCCGCTACATACAGGCACCACCCACAAGGGGCAGCAGATGCAGAGGTTGGCCCAGCAGCCTCCCGCAGAGGACCAGGCTCCTCAGAAGAGCCTTCTGCTCCAGGTGCTCCCCCTTGCTGTGTGCTTCACCTCCATTCTCAGCCCCGCACAGAGAGGTCTGCTGCGCTGCCCCCGAGGCAGCTCTGCCCGCGCTAAGTCCCAGGCCTGGTTTCTATCTCGCCTCTGGGCTCTTCACTCTTTAGTGCTGCTGGCAGCCAGCTCCACTTCTCAGCACTCTTTCCCCAGTCTCCTGCAGTCCCCAATCCCACCCTGGGTTCCCACCCTGGGCTGGCACTCCCAGCAGCCCTCACCAGCCCCATGCTGCTGCTCAGGCCTAAACATCAGCGTTCCCAGGGTCTTATCTCTGACACTTGGTCTCAAGCAAAGGTCATGAGCTCACAGGCCCACGGGCAGGCTGGTAAATGAGTGATGAGTGGGTGGCAGGGAGAGCTTGGAGATGTGCCCTCAGTCTTCTGAGGGCAGCTGCATCCCATCTGGGCCTGGTTGCCACCCCTGCCCCCAGGGGCTCCCACTCTTTGGCACAAGCTGGAAACTGAAATTTCCTGAACTTCAAAGCATGTGTAGGCCAAACAAAACTGCATCTAGAAGCGGTTTTGGCCCATGGGAATGCTGGTCACACTTCTCTCTCTTGTCCTGGGCTTTTGCCTAAACCCTCCTGGTAAATCCCTGCTTGTCACTCAAGGCCAAGTTCAGGTGTCCCCTGTTCTGGGAAGCAGCAGACGTGGTCCATAAATGCACATATCAACCTGTGTGTCTGGTGTCTCCAGGGCCTGGAATTCCTCGGCTGCATTAAGAAGCGCTTGCTGAAAAAGCCCGCAGCTGTCTCGCTCTTCTCCAGGCCCGTGGTGGAAGAGGCGGAGATGCCCTCCAGCCCAAGCGAGGTGTTCTACGAGCCCACATTGGACTGCACCCTCCGGCTGGGCTGTGTGTTCCCCCATGACGTCAACTGGAACAAGTGGGTCCACTTATGAGGCGCGTGTGGCCACCAAGACCGTCCCATGCACACTGCTGGCTGCTGAGAAGGAAGCAAGCTGTCTGGGGCGGGGCCTTCTGCCTGCCCTCACGGTGCCGCCTGTTAGTGGCAGGACGCAGAGGGCCCTGCTCGCAGCCTGGAACTCCAGGAAGAGGGCCGCTTGCCCATCTGCTCCTTTGCCCAGACTGGCCTGGGAGCCCCGGACTCGTAGGGGAGCAGCTGCAGAGACTCTGGTCCCCACCTGTGCTGTCCCTCCTGTGCCGGGGCCCTGGCCGTTGCTGCAGGCACATCTCCACTCCCAGCGCACTCCCTGCCGTTCTCTCCGGAGCCCAGGTGGGGTGATTTTGAGAGGCCCAAGCAAGCCTTCCTCTGTGGGCTTCTGAGGTGTGGCTCCCATTTGGGAAGAGCGCCACTTGTCCAAGCCACCAGCCTGAGTTGCCAGGTGTTGGCCATGGGGGTCAGGAGCGCCGTCTGGGCCATGGGCTCGCCCGTCCATGCGCACCGGATCCCAGCACGGCGACAGACTCTCCCCAGCTCTCCGGAGCGCCCAGGGGCCCCTGAGCAACAGGGCCTTGTGGGGATATGTCACAGAATGGAGGCTGTGTATGCCCTGCCACCAAGAGTCTCAACAGCGACTCCCATTCAGGTAGGACATCTGACCCCTGCGGCTAGGACTGAGCCACCGGAGAGGAGCCTACGGCCCCTTTTTAGTCTGGCAAGCCGCGTGGCAGGCCTCCAGCTTGTTGAGCACACCCTCCTGCTGGCAAGAAGCCACGCATCCCTGTAGGTTTAGGATTTGTTTTGTTCTAAACTGCTTTACTCATTAAAAAAAAATTCCCTGTCATGTGCTTATTTATTTCTTTTTAAGATTTTATTTATTTATTTTTAAAGAGAGTGGAAAGGAGGAAGAGAGGGAGAGAAACATCAATGTGTGGTTGCCTCTTGCACACCCTCAACTGGGTACCTGACCCACAATCCAGGCATGTGCCTTGACTGGAGAATTGAACCAGCAACCCTTTGGTTCTCAGTCTAGTACTCAATCCACTGAGCCACACCAGTCAGAGCAATGTTTCAATTAGAATGAAGTAAAATGCATTGATTTTGTGTGTTTCCTACAGTCTGGTCCCCATGGGATTCCTTGTCTTCAGTCGTTTAACAGCTGGGAATGGATGTTCCCAGTAAAATCAAAGGACAAGGGAGGAGCCGTGGGGGAGCACAGCCAGCCTGGACACAGCTGCACCCACCTGCCCCTGCCCTTCCTCCTCCTCAGCTGGGCCCGCGCCTGGTGCTCGTGCAGCTGTGTTAGGCAGAGTACAGGCCAGGGTCAGGGGGCAGAGGTCTCAGGCCTGTGGCATGGAATTGGTTTTATATATATATTTAAAGATCTGGCAACACACTATTTAGGTCAGAAGTAGGGACACGGCCCCCTGCCTCCCCTCTGGGTTCGGTGTCATAGCCACTGCAGCTGCTTTCCCCCCAAAACCAGCTCATCTGGGCATGTGTGACCTGCAGGGCCTGACCCAGCCCGCCCCGAGGCCCTGTGTTTCTGTCCTCTCTACTAGGGGTGTGGTCACCGGTTACACTGGGCCTGACTTCAACGACAAGGACAGGAACATGGGGTCTGGAGCCTTGATAGCAAACTCCAGCCAGGACCTAGCCAAGTCATAGCATTATTTTTTTCTTCCTTTTTTTCATTTTTACTGAAGTGTAAAAAAATAGTGGTTGGGGTGATTTCTTTTTAGATCAAGTACAATAATGGATGTGATATGTTTTCTAAACAAAGTACATTACAAATGCTGATTATTTGGGAACATGTCCTATGATGTAAGGAAGGTAGGTTTGGGAATCTTTTTTTAAATATTTTATTTATTTTTGGGGGGAAGAGAGGGAGACAAACATCAATCCGTTGCCTCTTGCACGTCTCTAACCAGGGGCCTGGCCCACAACCCAGGCATGCACCCTGACTGGGCTCGAACCAGCGACCTTTCGGTTCGCAGGGTGATGCACAACCCATCAAGCCACACCAGCCAGGACAGGAATCTTGACGTTCACGTCCGGGAAGCTTCATTTTCTCATAGAATATCTCCCTCACAGGAAGGCCAGGTGAATGCCCAATGTAAGCGCGTAGCAGGGTTCAGCAACACTTACTGCCCTTCCTGGGTCCCCTAAATGAGAGCCACTTGGGGCACGTGTTGGGGAGATGGGACGTAGGGATGAGGGTGCAACTCTCAAATGGAGCGGTGGGGCTTTACTGTGACTACTGAGGCCCATCCCCACAGCCCGTGCCTGCCCATCTGTCCTCCACCGCACCCTCCCGCCCAGCTCTGCACGAAGTGCCCCAGGAACCTCGGGCGTGGGCCCGCAGCTGTGAGCTCAGATGCCTTCAGCGTCCAGGCAGGTAGCCTAGACAAGAGGAAGGGGGCCAGGGTGAAATACTAGGGACCTTGGAAAATGAAAATGTGCATGCCTGGAGTGTGGAGGAATTCACATTTATTAGAAAAATGATTTTAAATGCAGACTACCAAATAAAAGCAAGGGCAGGGAAGGGCCCTGAGCCCATGTGGGGAGAACCCTGCACACCCCGGGCAGCCAACTACTCCAGGCTGTGGCTGCAGCCCTGCACCCTGGGCCCTGCTCCGTTCCTGGCTCCTCCACTCTCCCCTTACTCCTTGTTGCTCGCCTGGGTTAAACACTTAGCACAGGGGTGTCAAACTCATTTTCATGGTGTGGGGGGGTGCACATCAGCCTCGGGGTTGCCTTCAAAGGGCCGAATGTAATTTTAATTTTAGGATGAATGTATAAATGTAACTACTCCTTAACAGGTAAGTGAGAGCTCTGATAAAACAAGGTGGAGGGCCGGATTCAGCCGCTGGCCTTGTGTTTGCCACCTGTGCCTTAGAACATTGCAGGCAAGACTTAAGTCCCCAGGCACCGTTCTCCTTCAGACATTTTAAGGTTTACATCCATGTCATGCACCCCCAGAAAACGTGGGCCTGCCTGTGATGCCATTTGTACACAGATATGCCATGGACACAGCTTGAGCCGTTACCCAGCAGTTAGTTTCCCCCCTACCCCCATCACCCCCCACCAGCACATCCTTGTCAGCACCTGGGAAGCTTTTCCTCACCACCGAGCCCCCCAACACTGAGGTCCTGAATCTGTTCTCTTTTCCCTCACCAGAGCATTGAAATTGCTTCCTGCTTTCCCCTTGAGCATCGTGTGCGGCCTTCTTGAACCCCACTGGCCGCCTTTCTTGAGTCCTCAACAGATCTTGTTCAGTCTGTCGCTCCTGGTCTCCTCCTGAGCCCTCTTCCCCTGCTCCCAGCCGCCCGTGCTCCTGGGCTGACAGTGATCTCTGTCCTCCAACTTCCCCTGACCACCATCCTTCCCTTGGGCCTTTGACCCACTCTGCCAGGGGTTTTCCAAATGTCTGTATGTACGTGGGTGTGTGTGCCCCTGTGTGCGTGTGTGTGTGCGTGCACACGTGCGATCCCCCCTTAGTGATCTCACCACCTGCACTGCCCAGTGCCCAATGCAGGTCCACCCACCCCAGGAAAAGTTAGCCTTTGTTGAGTTCAAAAAAGAGCCTGCCGGTTCACCTTGGGTCCTCATCGCCATATTGCCTTCACAGAGGATTGCTGTGAGGACTGTATAGGGCCGCCTGTGTAAGCCACCAGACACAGCTCCTGGCAGAGGAGCAGGGGAGGAACCACCTTCTGCAAACACTTCAAGTTCTGCGGATCACCAGCAGGTAGCGGCCGTAGTCCAGCATCTCTCTTTCCTTCTGGTTCACCTTGGTCTCCAGACTGTAGCTCCACATTTAGGGGTGAGCTCGGTGAGCGCTTACTGGTGTGGTATGTGATTTGTCCACAAAAACAATAATAAAGCACTAACAGTTTCTGGGCACTCAGACTGTGCCAGACGGTTTTGGGCACTGATCTCCCAATAGTGAGACAGACATAAAATGTACATTCCATGAGTATTCTCATTTCATGTGTGAGGAAACTGAGGCACCAGTAGGTAAAATAATATGCCCTGGCCGGTGTTGCTCAGTGGATTGAATGCAGGCTTGTGAAGCAAAGGGTTGCTGGTTCGATTCCTAGTCAGGGCACAGGCCTGGGTTGCAGGCCAGGCCCCCAGTGAGGGGTATGCAGGCGGCAACCACTCGTTGATGTTTCTCTCCCTCTCTTTCTCCTTCCCTTCCCCTCTATATAAAAATAAATAAAATCTTTTAAAAAATCTCCAAGTTTGGAAGCTAGTAGTAAGTGGATCTGCTGGCTCACATAACTCCAAGCCCCCCTCCTTGAAACCACATTCCAGGGACTAGGTTTGCTTTGGGGTGGGAAGCTGGTCTGATGCTGGGAGACCTCCTACATAGCAGAATGCAAGCTTTCTTCCCTGCCATCAGTTTTTAAAAGAAGACCTTCAAATTTGTTGCCACTAGGGATGGGGAAAGACCCTTAGGTGGCCCATAGGATGAGCAGTGGGGGAGGATCTCTTGCTCCATTTGCAGACTTCCAAGGAGACCCCTGTTTTTGTCTTCATGTCCCATACTGTAGCCTTTCCAGGTCCAGGGACAGGCAGAGGGTTCCTTCCTGGGCTCAGTTCCCCACCTCCTCTCGGCCCACTGCTTTTTTTTTTTTTTTTTTTTTGACATATTTTATTGATTATGCTATTACAGTTGTTCCATATTCCCCCCTTTATTCCCCTCCACTCCACATTCCACCCCCTTTAGTTCATGTCCATGGGTCATACATATAAGTTCTTTGGCTTCTACATTTCCTATACTGTTCTTACCCTCACCCTGTCTATTTTCTACCCACCGTCTATGCTACTTATTCTCTGTACCTTTTCCCCCTCTCTCCTCCTCCCACGCCCCTGTTGCTAACCCTCCATGTGATCTCCATTTCTGTGTTTCTGTTCCTGTTCTAGCTGTTTGCTTAGTTTGCTTTTGTTTTAGTTTTAGGTGTGGTTGTTAATAACTGTGAGTTTGCTGTCTTTTTACTGTTCATATTTTTTATCTTCTTTTTCTTAGATAAGTCCCTTTAACATTTCATATAACAAGGGCTTGGTGATGATCAACTCCTTTAACTTGACCTTATCTGAGAAGCACTTTATCTTCCCTTCCATTCTAAAAGACAGCTTTGCTGGATAGAGCAATCTTGGATGTAGGTCCTTACCTTTCATGACTTGGAGTACTTCTTTCCAGCCCCTTCTTGCCTGTAAGGTCACTTTTGAGAAATCAGCTGACGGTCTGATGGGAACTCCTTTGTAGGTAACTGTCTCCTTTTCTCTCACTGCTTCTAAGATTCTCTCTTTATCTTTAATCTTGGCTAATGGAATTGTGATGTGCCCACTGCTTTTTCAAGTCACTACTTCACCGTTGATTGATGGATTGATTCATTCATTCAGTGTTTTTGAGTACCTGCTGTGCCAGGCACTGTTCTAGACTCCGAAACACAGCAGTGAGACACAGAGTCCCTGTGCTAGCGGGATAGAGACTGCACAGTAAACAAAAGAGTGTGTGAGTGTTGTGGGCAAAACTAAAGCCGGGCAAGCGGGGTGCAGTTTTAGTGAGGGACCCAGGGCAGTAGGTCCCACGAGAAGCTGACATGTGAGCAAAGACTTGACTCCCTCGTTTTCCTCTCCCATTTCCCTCATTGTTGAGAGCTTAGACTTCTTGCTCCTTTACTCTCTCTCTCTCTCTCTCTCTCTCTTTTTCCATTTTCACCATCTGACTCAGCAATTTCATTTCTGGAATTCCATTTATGTGTATACCCGAAACCTGAAAGCAGGACTGCAGGTGAGGTAGTCCGAGACCCCTGACACAAGGTGGGGTGGGTGATGATGCTTTTTCGTTTAAACATGTTCACATGGCTTCACTGATTGCAAGTAATGTGTTTGTCTCTGTAATTATATTTCTTCAGTTAAGAAATGAAGTTGCCCTCACTGGTGTAGCTCAGTGGGTTGAGCATGGACGGCGAACCAAAAGGTTGCCAGTCAGGGTACATGCCTGGGTTGCAGGCCAGGTCCCCAGTAGGGGGCACTCAAGAGGCAACCACACATTGATGTTTCTCTTCCTCTCTTTCTCCCTCCCTTCCCCTCGCTCTAAAAATAAATAATATCTTAAAAAAAAAAAAAAGGAAAACAAAAGAAAAAAAAATGAAGTCATGTGCCAGCCAGTGGGTGCAGTTGGTTGGCGCATCATCCTATAACCAAAATGTTGTCATCAGTTCAATTTCTGGTCAGCACACATGCCTAGGTTGTGAGTTCGATCCTCAGTCGAAGTGCGTGCAAAAGGCAACCAATCGATGCTTCTCTCTCTCCCTTTTCCTCTCTTGAATGGGAATAAAATAAACATGAAGACTTAGGCAACTAATTCCTGCCGTGGACTTGGGTTTCCTTGCCCAGGACCTGCCTCCAACCTGAGCATGAATCATGGGGTCAAAGGCTGAAAAGTCACCCAGAAAGCAGACATTAGGATGGGCAGCCAGGAGGTCCAGCCTGCTCACAGTACCAGCCACAGCTGTCCATTCATGCAGCAGTCTTAAGTAGCCACTCGGGCCGGCGAGGCTCTGCCCTGGGGATTGCTCCTTCACCCTGGATCAATGAATGGGCTCCCCGGTGGGAAATGCGTGTGCTCACTCTTCCATCTTCCCCAGGAAGGCTTCTTCTTGGCTCCGATGGTACCTCTGGGGCAAGTGTAGCTGGGATGGGCCATGAAGGACTGAGCACATGGCGCCAGCAGCCAGGCCAGGCAAACAGCATCCCCAGGTAGGAGTGGGGGCGGAGCTTTCCCTCCACCAGGAGGAGGTCAAAAGGAGCCTACCACGTGAGTGAGGTGCACAGAATCTGGGTGACTCTGGCAAGTCACGGCCCCTCTTGGCCTCCTTTCACTGAGGGTAAAATGAAAGGCCAGGTCTGATTTTGCACCCTGTCCCTCCTTCCCAAAGTAGGTCATCCGGGACAGCCAGATGGCATCCCAGGCTGAGACTCCCAGTAATTCAATGGGGAGTGGTCAGGAAGCTGGAGTTCTTGGGCTCTTCAAATCCTGGCAGAGGGCCATGTCAGGTTCAGAACATGCTGGATGGAAATCCTCGAGAACCATCTAGGGAAGAGACTGGAGAAGGGCTCCAGGACCCTCCATGCTCATCTGCCTCAAAGTCCAGGGGACAGTTGTTTCAGGCATGGCTGGATCCAGGAGCTCAAGAGATATTGCATGTGTCCATCTCCCAACTCTGCCTTCTCAGATGCTTGGAAAGCTCTTCGCTCCTGGTGCCCCCAGAAGCTCCAGGCTTGGTCCACCCAACAGCTCAGCAATCCTAGTAGAAAGAGTGCATGGACCAGCTTGGGTCACTTGTCTTTCACTGGCTGTTGGCTAGGCCTGGGTCATGTAGCCACTCCCGCAGCTGGAGCCAGGCACCCTCAGGAGGATGCTGCACAGGGAGAAGCAACAGGCACCCACACACACGTGTTTGCTAAGTGTTTCTTACCTCTCAACCAAGGTCCCTATCATCCGAGCAGAAGAGCTGGGCTTGGGATCCGGAGACCGGAGCCGGAGTCCTGATCTCAGGCAGGTCACCAGCCCATTCCACCCCTTCACTTCATCTGTCCGATGGCAGGCTGCCCCTGCCCCTTCAGGGCCGTGGATGGGAAAGGGCTGGGCCAGGAGCAGAAGGCGGCATCTTTGCAAGGAGTGTTCCTACCAGTCCTCCTGCCTCTTAAAGGGCAAGTCTGGCCTGGACTTGGGGGACAAAGAACCACCTTCCCCACCTCTGCTCGCTCAAGGCTTGGTCGCACCCCTAGGCCTTAGCCCACACTCTGCCACCTGCCCGAACCACTGGCACCCCCGACAATCCCCACTCATCTTTCAAGTCCAAGAAGCACTGAATCCTCACCACAACCCCTGCTCGCCCTTCCTGATGCCCCTCGTGGCCCACGTCAGCGGTGTCCCAGGGCCTGCTCATACCAGCGAGGACAGTCATTGGTGCACACCTGTTCCCAATCCCATGTTTAGAGTCATTAAGTTGGTACTTGAAATTGGCCATGGTGGCAGTATTTACACAGTGGAAATAAGCAAACACTACCGACCAGGCTTTACTGAGTGCCTCCTGGGTACCAGACTGAGGATAGAGCAGCAAACAGAACAAAGTCGTTTCTGTCGCTTATCCGTCCACCCACCCACCAGTGTCCCTACTGGCCTGACCTTCATCCGTCTGCCCACCTTCTGTAAATCCCTCCTCCTAGGTGGGCCAGCTCTTGTCTTGCTTTTGCACCCATGTTTGTGAGTTGGGCCCTTTCAAAGACGAAGCCAGTCAAGAGCTGTGTCCAGCCCCGGTCACAGCCCCTGCCGAGCCCCCGGCCTGGCATCGGCCAGTCTCCGAGGAGCTGCCCTCCCCTCCCCCAGCATGCAGCTCTGTGTGCGGAGAGCTGAGCTGCTGCCCTAGGGAGCCTGAGGCCCAGGTGGCTCCTGGAAACTGCTGCCCCCGACGGTGTGGAAACCACAGCACACCTTGGCTAAAGTGTCTCCAAGGTGATGGCGGGTGGTGAGGGCTGTTCACACTTGCAGGAGCTATGATTTCACATTTGTGCTGGCACCTGAGCTGCATACGACCTAATTCAATGTAACAGTCCCACTATTAAAACCATCAGTGTTCTAGAACTTTCCACACCAAGGGCTCATGTATTCTCTCAGCGACTTTTCCCAACCACCCAGTTTTACAGATGAGTCACAGAGAAGCTTTCAGCTGGACCAGCTTCTAGCTCAGACTCGCCCAAAAGGAGAGACGAGCCGGAGCCGTCTCCTGCAAGTCGCGCTGCAGCCTGGCCTCTGGGGGGCGGGGGGGGGGGGGCCCGGGTGGGGATTCCCCTCGGCGCCGGGAGCTGGCTTCTGAATCAGACTCCCCTCCACCTTCGCCCAGCTTGGTGGTCACGAAAAGCCGCCTCTAAAGGTCACTACCTTTAGGGGGGAAACAATCTATTTTCTTTCTTTCTTTCTTCTTCTTTTTTTAAGTGAGTTGTGTGCTATATGTAGCATTTATATCTACCTTCTGTGCAAAACTGATGTTTAGTAAGGTGCCTTCAAAACATCACTAAGAACTATTTTCTTGGCTTCTTTTATTTATTCATTTTGATCCTCACCCAAAGGACATTTTTTCCAGTGCTTTTAGAGGGAGAGGAAGGGAGAGAGAGAAACGTCAATGCCAGAGAGAGAAGCATCAACTGGTTACCTCCCCTGTGTGCGTGGACAGGGGGTCATACACACCCTGGACAGTGGATCAAACCAGCAACCCAGCCATGTGCCCTGATCGGGATTCGAACCCTCAGCCCTTCAGTTCCATGATGACGCTACAACCAACTGAGCCACATCAGCAAGGGCTTTTCTTGGCTTTTTAATTCAAATTTCAACAGATTCTGACATACCATCAACAAGAACTTGACTCGCCCCTATTTCCCCAAGATGAGTAAATAAGACATCAGGGGAGCAGGAGCACTGTGTCTGTCATTGCAGGCAACCCCTGTCTGCCCCGACCCCACCCGAGGAGCCGACGGGGACACGGGGGCCCTGTGGTCCCCAACCAGTACCCGGGCAACCTGTGCCCAAAGCGCGGCACATACAGTGCTCAATAAATATTTCTTGGGTGCAGAAGGGAAATTTAAAAATGGGCAGAAGGAACCAGAAAAAAAATTTTGACTGGTGGGAGGCCATCTCAAGAGAGAAGGCTGACTGATCCGAAGCCCGGAAACACCCCAAGTGTCCCTCTGCGGGGTGGGGACGGCCCACAGGCCCGGGGCTGTGGCTGCTTTCTCGCCCCCACCCATCTCCAGCACAAGCCTCGTCCCACCGCAGAAGGAAGGAAGCTGACGTTTATGGAGGGTCTGCTCTGGGTTGCACCCTAGGTGGGCAACTTCGCTGATTTCCCCCTAAGCTCAGTTGTGCTACTCACAAGGTCAGACAGGAAATCCCAGCCCAAAAGTGGCAGGGGGAGGCTTGTCTGAGGCAGTACAGCCAGGACTCAGACCTAGGGGCACGTCCATTCTGTTCCCCCCAAATATCCCCACCCCTGAAAAGTGGTGAGGAACAGTATGGACTTCTCTTGGCTCCTGGAGACATGTGACCAGGAGGATAGGCAGCGTGCGGGCTCGGGAGGCCCTGTGGGCAGCGGTGGCCCAGACTCTCAGAGTGTGACCCAGGGGCCAGCCTGTGTGCCTGGGGGGAGGGGAGGTCGTCACTGTGTGCACACAGGCACGCGTGCTGTTCGCGCACACAGGCACACCAGTGTGCTCCTGAGCCATACGTACACATAACACACTCCAGGCTCAGGGCCCCATCGAGGAAACAAAGGCTGCAGGCCCGGCACACAACAGCCCCCGGTAGCCGCATCCTCATGGCCCAGTGGCACAGCCAGTTCAAAACAGCCAGTCGGCCTCTCTAGCTGGCCTGGGGCCCGGCTCCAGCAGGTGGAGGGGCCATGACCACCCACTGTCGGACATAGCTCCTCGGGGGCCCCTCATCCCTGGGGCCGGCAAAGTCACACTCCACAGGGCTGCCACAGTCTGAGCCCGCGAAGCCACTGTCAAAGGTGTCCATGTCCAGGCCAGCGGGAGGCGAGCCCTCCTCGCTATCGGACACCCCTCTGAACAGCCCACCACCCCAAAGCGGCCCTGGCACCCAACCAGCCTCGTTTTCAAAGGGCAGCTTTAGTTTGTCAAACAGGCTGCCCAGGTGGCCCCCAAGCCCGGCAGGGCCACCAGCTGCCACACAGCCACAAGACAGGACTGTGGCCTTGGTGGGCAAGAGCGGGTCCTCGGTGTCCAGGCCTGGCTCCAGGCCTGTGTCCAGGTTCAAGGCTGGATAGCCGTCTTCCCCACAGGTACAGGGACAGGTGCATGGCTCCTCTGCATCCACCACGGTCACTGTGTCGATGGATACCAGGCCATACGGCCGGTCTCCCTCCTGACTGTAAGCTGAGCTGGCCAAGCTGTCTGCGGTGGAGGGGCTGGGGCCCCAGCAGTCCAGCTCGGGCACCCTGTCGGCTTCCTGCAGATCCACAGCCTCTGGCAGCACCGTGGTCACCGGCCCCGGGGCTGCACTCCGTGGTGGGCAGCAGCTGTGCGTCTCCAGGGTCGAGAGCACCTCGGGGCTCCAGGGGCCCAGCTGCAGGCTGGAGACAGTGAAGGGCGAGCCCACCCACTTCTGTGAGAGAGAACAGGGAGGAGAGTCATGGATGGGCCGGGGGCCGGCGGGGGGCGGGGGTGTAAACTCAGACAGTGGGTGGCTCCCTAGCCTGGGGCCTGTGCGTGTGCAGGGGCCAAAGCTCCCCAGTTAGTGACATGGGGACGGGGGAGTCTGGGGTCTGAGCGACAGAGCCCCCCACCTGTCCCCTGTTTTATTTCCTTCAGACATTTCTCAAAACTCAGCATTCTCTTGTTTGTGTCCGACCACAGTGGGCACTCAGCCAGGACAGAAGCCCTGGTTCTTCTGGCCACAGCTCCAGCCCCAGAGGCTCACGCGGGGCCCAGTACACAGTAGGTGGCCGATAAATGTTTAGTAACTCAAGGAAGGAGCAGAGTGTATCAGCAACAGATGCCGGAATGGTCTCCGTGTGCACGGTAGGTAAGGGCTGTGGGGTCTCGATGCACTGCGGCAGCAGCCCCTCAGCACTGAGCATCCCCCTCTGGATACAGGGTCTCCATCCAATCAACAGAGGGGATCCCTGAGAACAGGAATCCCCCAGATCTGAGCCAATCACCCTTGAAAAGCTCGCCTAAGAACCCTGATGTGGCCACCACCACTTCTCAGCGGTGTAGCCTTGAGCCACGTACCCTCTCTGTGCCTCAGTTTGCTCATCTGTAAGGGGGGCCTGCTAATAGCACCCACTCCACAGGGTTGTCAGGAGGATTAAGTGAGTTAATGTCTGGGAGGCTCCTAGCAGAGTGTCCAGGACGTGGTGAGCGCTGTGTGAGCACTGGTACAATGGGTACAAAACAGTTGTGATAGCTGAGCTTCTTGGAAGGTGCAGAGAGAAGAGGAAAGGGTCCGTCCCACGTGACTGAAGTCCGAGCTCCTCCCTGGCCCAGTGAGGCCACTTCCCTGATCTGAGCCTGGGTCTCTCACAGCCCCTGCGGGTGATGTAGCGTCCCCCCCGCCCCAGCCCCCATCCCCGCAGCTCCAGGCAGACAGCAGATGCGCAATCCGCATTTCCTGACCTTCAGGGCTTGTCTGGAGCAGCCGCGCTGCCCCTCCCGCCTTCACCACATCCTGTCTGTGGGAGGGCCCCTCCCGCCACCGCTGAGTGGGTGTTGAGCCGTAAATGGGCCCAGAGAACCCGTGGGCGCTGGTGGTGCTGCTGTGGTTGAAGCTTGGGCAGGGTGGGGGGGTGTATTTTGCAGGCGAGTCCATACCCTTCCCAGAACCTGGTCCCCTCCACCCCCATAGCAGGGGCCTCTAAGGACCAGGAAGCCAACCTGTGGCCCAAGGACCCACCCCAGTCCCTTCCAGTTCCTTGGGCTGCAAGAGGCTGTTTAATTCTGTCCCCCTCCCATTACTTCTGCACTTTGCAGATCCAAGACCGAGGTCTGGCTCCTGGCCTGGCTGGGCCCGCAGGCTGGGGCTGGGGGGAAGGTGGGCTCTCAGAGAGGGAAGAGGCTTCAAGGGTCTGGATACGGGGTGGGGGCCTCTCACCTTGAAGTTTCCGCTGTGGCCCACATACAGGTGCTGGAAGAATGACTCTGGGCTGGGCACCTGCACCCACACCTTCCACAGCCTGCGAGGGCAGAGATAAGGTGAGCCTCCCACATGTCCCAGAGGGCTGCCCAGCCTCCCGCTCAGCTGCCCCTCAACTTTGTCCTGCAGGAGATCAAGTGTTCCCAAAGACACACCCAGGCCTCCTTTCCACCATGCCCCCCAACTCCCCGCCTGCCCTGGGCCTCGGTGTCCACATCTGTAAACTGAGGGCAATGCGTCTCCCAAGGTCTGGCTACCTATTGTGTACGGGGCAAATGCAGCCCGGCTGAGCCTCAACATCCCCCTCTAGGACCAGGGTGGACCAAGAACCAGGGAGTGCACCCAGCGCCCAGCGCCAAGGGCACTCCTGATAGCCATGGCACCCCCAAGCCTCTCTGCCTCCATCTCCAGCTGGAGGCAAACAGGATGGGCTGGCCTCCTGACCCGGGCTCAGCGCGGTGGCGGCATGCAGCCGCAGCTGGCAGCACTCGGAGGCCCGGGGAGCTTATTGTTTGCTTTTAATCAGCAGCACCCTTTCTCTCAATGACCATGTTCAGAGGAAACCAACATATACGCAGATGAACAGCAGAGATACAGGTGGGTTATCACCCTTCACCCCACCTGGAGGTCCCTCGAGCCTCTCAGGGCTCAAAGCTTAAACACAGTCACGGCCAAGTCTTGAACCCCAGCCAAGAGCACAGGATTCAAAGCCCGCCTCTTTTGTTTCATGGCTGTGCAATTTGGGGCAAGTTCCTTGACGACTCTGTGCCTCGGTTCCCCGATTGTCCAGTGGAGGTGACTGCCATGCATTGAGCTCTCAGGCTGTTGTGAGGGTCGAGTGAGTGCTCGGCACAGTGCCCGGCACCCAGGAAACACAGAGCTGGTCACCGCTGCCACCACCATCACCATCACTGTCATGATGGCAGCTGTGTCCCCAGCCCTGGATGAGCTGTGGCCCCATAGAGGGGCTGTGGCCCCAGCTGACCCCTGCCCCAGTTCCCTGAGTCCCGGGCCTCACCTCCAAGGCAGGCGGATCTTCAGACCTAAGTAGACGAGGATGGGGAGAGTGATGACCAGGAAGAGGTACAGCAGTTCAGTGGGCAAGCCTCCCTTCATCTCTGGGAAAGAAGCAGACACCGGGTCGAGTGAGTCCACCTCCGCCAGAGGCTGTGTGGGGTGGGTGTGCTGGGCCATGCGCCTGTGGTGGGGTGGGAGAGGGTGGGAACGCTACTGGTGCCTTGGAGTGAGATGGACGAGGGTTCGAATCCCACTTCCACCCTCATCCCAGGCAAGTGGCTTTATCTTGACGAGACTGTTTTCTCATCTGGAAAGTGGGGGTGATCGCCCTTGCCTCACAGAGCTATTAGGAGTGGGCACACCCGGCCAGGAGAAGCACCTGGCACCCCATGCAAGGCCTGGCCGGCAGGGGCTCTGGACATGTCAAGTGGCTACAAGTGGGGGTACTCAGCTGACCGGACACCTTCCAGCCATGCTGGAAGTCTCAGGGCTCAGGACAAGGCGTAGCACAAAGAGCGGGTGTCCGCCCAGCTTCACACCTACCTTCTGCCTGGGTATGAAAGATGACTGGGTCACTCCACTCACTCCAGGTGCCCTGGAAGTAGGAGCCGGGCTGGGGCCCTGCTCGCACCTGCAGCTCGTAGGTGGAGCCTTTGCGGAACTCCAAGGGAAGGAGGGAGACACTTCTTGAATCCACTGAGATCAGCTTTCTCCCTGGACTCTGCCAGCACAGGGCAAGGATGCACCGGGTCAGGGCCACCCCAGCCAGGCCCTGCCTCCAGCAGAACCGCTGGCCCAGCCTCCATGGACAGGCTGAATTCCTCCTTCAGGGCCTCCACGCCCCCCACCAGAGCCAGGCCCCAGCCCGAGTTCTGGCCCCTGCAGTGTGGGCCACGCAGAGCCATGGGCGCTCTGGGCCTGGCCTGTGACACAGAGCTTTGTGACGTTTCTCTCTGACCCCCCAGGAGGGGACCCACCCTGCTGCGCCTGGGGTGTCCTGGGAGCAGCGATGGCCACTCCTGGCGATGTTTAACTGGCAGCATTCCTGACAGCGGACACTTTGAGAATTCTTCAGCAGTGGGTGTTCCCAGGGCATTTGAAAGCCTTCCACTATGGGCATCTTAGTGACAGATACCTCTGGGGACATTCTAAAGGGTGAGTCACTCGAGAACTCTTCTAAATCTCGGGCCACCCTGGACCTCTCTGACAGTAAACACAAGACTCCTCTGGAAGCTTCATGTCTGAAACCATGGTCCTTCAAACACGGGAACGTTCCAAATGGCCCCATTTCCGAAACTTCTACTGTCACTAGAATCGAGGTGAAACCTGAGGAAGCGCCAAGTCCTTCCTTTTTGGCATGGTGATAGGGACGGGGAGAAAACAATTTTAAGGGGTTTCCTATCTCAGGAATGAACAAAGACAAGGCAGCACAAAGTGAGCGAGTGTAGGGGGCTGTCCATCCTCGGCGTGCCCTTGGTTTCCATTCCTGACTGTGGACGACAAGTCCCCCGTCTCTCAGGTACTCCCCTCCCCAACCTGGGGCTCTGCACCGCCCACCACCCTGTCCCGATTCTCTGCACTCACCAGGCTCCAGGGTTCTCCCCGCCTCCTGTACTGCAGCTCATACTGCAGTTTGCCCACGAGCGGGTACGAATTGTAACTGGAGCTCCAGGAGACGTTATAGTGTCCCAAAAAGGTCACGGTCACGTTGAAAGGAGGAGCTGGTTTGACTTAAAGAAAAAAAGCCAGAAAGATAACATGGGGTGCAATTTAGCAGCTGCCGAGTGTTGGGAACTGCCCTGCCTGGTTTCAGGAGCTGTAACCTGTGCCCCTCCAACCCCGTGCCGCCATGGCTAAGGCTGAGGAAGCGACCTTCAGACTGTGAGCCACTAAGGAGACAAAGCTTATCTCCCTGGCAGGAGCGCTGCTTCTTCTGCTTCATCCATTACTGGCCCCCAATGCTTGGTCGGTTGGTTAGCCAATGACAGGTAAGATTCCCTCAAGGGAGGGGTCACCTAAGACAGGCACAATCATGTGGGAGGCCCTCAAGGAAGGACTCGGGGAGCTACAGCAAAAGGGGGTGATGGACACTTGCCCCTCGGCTAGCCTGAGTCCTCATTCTGTCTGCAAGAAGTTTCCTAATCTCTTGGCTGCATTGCTGACTCTGCCTGACTTAAGCCTGAAACAATGACAGAGGGCGGTGCAGCCCTGTGCTGGAAAGGGCGGGTTCCCAGGAGATCAGGCCTAGGAAACAATACATAAAATCCTGTGAAACCTGCTTTGCTAAGAATGCTCTCAATTAAATGGTAAGGGTCCGAGCAGGAAATGAGTTTGTTTCCCAAAGTTTTGTAGCCTTTTAGCTGACAGACCCTGACTCAGAATAAGCCCTCAGAGTTCTTTGTATGCTATCTATTGTTTGATCCTTACTGCCTGACAATGATTAATGAGCTTTACCTGTATTCCTGTGTAAAATGAACCCAATAAAAGCCCATTGAGGAACAGGCTCCTGGCCCTTCTCCTTTGAGAGATCGGCCACCTTTCCTCCCCAAGCAGATCATGTCTTGGTAGATTTATTCTCATCTGTGGTGGGGGAGAAAGATTTGGTGGCCCGTCCTTCATGTGAGCAAGACTGGTGGCCCCTGTGACACTGGGCGAAGTGCCCCTGTCCCTGGGCCTCGGTTCCTTCATCTGAAAAGTGAGAAACTCAGACTGGCTGGGGCTGCAGACAGAGGCAGGAGGGCGATCGACTGGGGTGAAGCAGCTTCAGGGACTGAACCGTAAAAGGCCCTCCCAGGCTAAGGGGGACGTGGGACTCAGGCCCGGCCTGCGGTGGCCGGGCGGAATGCAGACCAAGGTGGCCAGGAAGAAAAACCCTGGAAACCCAGATTACTGTGGGAAATCTCTCCGCTGCTAGAGTTCGCTGCTAATCCCAAAGCTTCTAAGCTACCTGTTGGCCAGATCTACTGCTCCTCCATTTCTGCTTTATTTTTTTCTTAAAATGTTTAAATTTATTTTGAGAGAGAGGTTAAAGGAGGGAGAAAGAGAAGGAGAGAAACAAAACACTGACCGGTTGCCTCCTGCAGGCCCCCAACCAGGGGCCTGGCCCACAGCCCAGGCGTGTGCCCTGAGTGGGAATTGAACTGGCGACCTTTCAGTGTGCAGGATGACGCTGAAACCACTGAGCCACACCACCCTGGGCCTCTATAGTTAATGACACTATTTATCACGCTAATGATGACAGCGACCCCTACAGAGTGCCCACTGGGCCGCTCTGCCCTGAGCAGCCTGACACATGGCAGAGGGCCCTGCGTGTGACTGTTCTCATCTCTCAGACATCTCCTGGCAGGTGCAAGGGCAGAGACCTGGACCACAGCACCACAGCCTCCTGGGTGCCTCAGGCAAAGGGCAAAGCCAGGCTTCTAGTCCCTCTCCTTCCCCATTTCGTTCCACAGCATGGACAGGACACAACATGGTATGAGCCTTCTCTTCCCCTCTTGTGAAAGGGCATCGGTTTCTGTCACACAGGCTGAGAATTCACGGACTAAACTGAGTAGCAGAAGGAAGGAGCTTCAGGGGAATGGAGCGACAAGTGTCGTGTTCCTGTGACGGAAGTGACAGGCCCCCGGCACCTTCTCTGAGCTGCTCGCCACCATCTAAAACCCCCCATAACCCTGTTCACCAGCTGCCTCCTCTGGGGTCTTAGCTCCTTGGGGCACAGGTTTTGCTCTCCTGGCTCAGTGCTGTGCCTTCACCTCCACGGACAAAGCCTGGCACACAGTAGGCCCTCAAGAAATATTTGTTCAATTCAGTGTTCAAAAGGAGCTCTGAAGTTGCGTACAACTCTGCCCCACAGCCCTGGTGCAAAGAAGGCGCGCCTTCACGAGGCCGCAGTGAGTGCCTTATTGCCGCGGCTGTTCCGGTGACGGGTGCTTCCGAACTGGAGCAGTTCCTGAACCCTCTTCTCTTCCCCAGGCCAGTGGAGGCCTGGGTGTCAGCTTCCTTATGGGCCCCTGGCTGGCTGGTGAAGGCGAGCTTAGGGAGGAACGCAGGAGCTGTTGTTGGAGCCCCAGGCCCAGGAGGAGGAGGGGCAGGGGAGGGGTGCGCAGGGAGCAGAATACTGTGCCTGCCACGTCCGAGCACAAGCTTGGCCTCCGACCCTGGCAGGAGGGCAGGAGGGAGGGGGCCAGAAATGCCCTGTGCTCTCCTCTCTAGGGGCAGCGTCGGGGAGCTTCCGCCAGCCTAGCCCTCTCGGAGAGGTAGGGGACGCCCCTGCATGGCAAACTCACCACACCTGGCGGAGTGAGTGTGTATGCATGTGTAGGCACGTGAGTGCGCGCGCACAGCATATGAGAGCGAGTGTGGCATCTGTGTTTGTGCCATCTAGGCCAGGGGTTGGTGAAACATCTGTGCCTTTGAGGGAGTGTTTATGAGTGTGTGTTTGTGTGAAAATCTGGGTGTGTCTGGGTGTGTGTGAAGTTTCATCCAACCCTCTGCATGTGACATCCACTCAGCAGAGTAGTGTAACCTGGACCACCAGCGTGTGGATGTTAGACACCTCAACCCCTGGGGATCTAGGGACAGAAACTCCCACACCTCAGGGATGGGGACTTCCCGAAGGCAGCATTCTCTTTGCAGTTTGTTTGCATGCCTCCAGGGATGGGCCTCTCACCCTCTACCTGGACTCCCCACTTGGGCACACACACACTAAGAGCTGCCTCTGGGACTCTTCCCTGTCCCGCCCTCATTCTGGATCCGCAAAGACAACCGTTTCCACCAACCAGGTTCCTTCTGCCCCTTGGCCTCCTCCCTTCCTCTGGCTGAGAGGGAAGATCCAGGTCTCACTGGAGCCAGTGAATGGGAGGAACCTTGGGGAGGTTGTTTCTTGTGACTCAGTGTCCCCCACTTGCCTCATAGTGGGGCAGAGCCCCCGAGGGTCTGAGTGAGAAGGGCTCCCACTGCATTAGCAGGTCACCAGTGGGCAGGGCCATACCAGGCTGCAGCCCGAGGCCCAGGTCTGAGCCCCACCCTTCCACACCTCTGCCGCCCTCTGTGGTTCAGGCACATGCCCCAGGGTCACCCATTGCACCTCCATGAGCGGAGGTGCATCTAAAGGGCAGAACCCTAATGAGAGGTCAGGCAGGGAAGAGGACAGGTCAGAGGACAGCTCAGTGTGAAGGGTGCAGGGGAATCAGCCCAGGGAGCAGGGGCCCAACCCCCACCCGGGCCCTCCTCCAAGGAGTACTCACTGCTCTCGGCCAGGACGAAGCTGCCACACTCCTGTGAGTGGTTCCCAGACAGGTCTGTCATGTTGACACTGAAAATGTCGTCGGCCATGAAGCGGAACACATCCATGTGGCACGTGTATTTTGCATGCGTGGCATTGTGGGTGGACCGGTGGAGGCTGCAAGAGGTGACCTCATCCGCCAACTCTCCATAAGAGTCTTGCCTACAAGGACAGAACAGCCAGTCACAGCTGGAGGCCAGTTGGCTCTGTGTGCCTGGCCTGGGCAGGCGCCTGGGACCTTGGGAGGGAGGGGCTTGAGGTGGGGCTGGAGGGCACCTGGTGCAGCCATCCCTCCCCTGAGGCTGGGACATCCTCCCCCAAAAGCACCCTGATGGACAGGTCCAGGCTCAGCCTGCATGCCTCCAAGAGACCAGGAGCTTGCTGGCTCATCGGAGGAGCAGTAGCTCTCAGCTTCAGAAATTTGAGCCATTGTTGCCTCAACTGAGCCTGACTCTGTCCCTGTCCTGTAGCAAGGGCGCTACGCATCTCAGGTCTCCTTCCCACTCTCCTTTCATCCAAAATCCACTGAACGCCCAATAAACACCTGTGCTGAGAACCAAGATAAGAGCCAAACGGACCTCAGTCCCTGCTCTGGACGGACTTCCAGGGAGGTTGCTAATATAGGGCTGGGGAAATTCTCTGGCTCTTTAACTCCCACTAGGCAGAAACAAAGGTTTTGAAGTATGCATAGAAGTTCACCAGCCACTCATTTCCCCACCTACAAATTCAGGCTGTGAACATGACCGCTGTCCAGGGTCAATATGGATGTGTGGGCTCAGATCTCTGTTAAAAGTGGTGGGATTGAAACTTCTCGTGAATCAATGCTCTCCAAGACTGCAGCCTGCTCCACTGAAATGGCTACCTAGGGATGTTGCCTTGCCCACCCTCCCTGCAACCTATTTCACATGCACAACAGCCAAGTGGGAGGGGAGCTTAAAAACCTCTCTGCCACACCCCTGCCTAAAATTGCGATGGCGGACTTCTGGCCAAGATGGAGGTGTAGATGGACACACTGTGCCTCCTTGCACAACCAAAATTAAGGACAACAAAGATTTAGAAACAAGAAAACAACCCCAACTGGTAGAAAATTGAACTGTATGAAGTCCAACAACCATTCATCCAGACCGGTAAGAAGGGCGGAGTCGCAGCAGGAAAAAATGGAGGGTGGCAGACCCTGGCGCACGGGCAGCGGCTAGCAGATCCCAGGTGCACAGGTGGTGGCTAGCGGACCCCGGGCGCAGGGTGGCAACAGGCAGATCCGGTGAGGCCACGCAAGGTGGCTGGCTGACCAGGCCGTCCCACATTTGTGTGCAGATAATCCAGGTGAAAATGGGGAGTAAGACAGGCCTCGACACCCAGGGCCCCAGCGCCAGGAAATAAAACCTAAAAACACCGATTAAAAACACTTATGGGGGTTGAAGGGCCAGGAGAGACTCCCAGCCTCACAGGAGAGTTCATTGGAGAGACCCACAGGGTCCTAGAATGTACATAAGCCCACCCACACAGAAATCAACACCAGAAAGGTCCAATTTGCTTGGGGAAAGTGGGGGAAGGGACTGGAATCTGAGAGAGAGGGGAGTAAGCGCCTTTGTTCCCTCTCTGACCCCGCCCCTACATATAGCGTCACAACCCAGCGACTGGGCTGCCCCGACCTGGGGAATACCTAAGGCTCCGCCCCTTATACCTAACAGCTGCGACCAGACCCCACCCCCCACAAAAGAAAATGGTTCAAACGGGAAAACAGATCAAAGCCCCAGAGCCAATTCATCTAAGCAACCAAAAGATAGCCAACCTATCAGATGCATAGTTCAAAGCACTGGTGATCAGGATGATCACAGAATTGGCTGGTTTTGCTCACAAATTAGATGAACAAATGAAGGCTACAATAAGTGAAATGAAGGAAAACGCACAGGGAACCAATAGAGATGGGAGGAAAACTGGGACTCAAATCAATAGAGTGGACCAGAAGGAAGAAACAAATATCCAATCAGAAAAGAATGAAGAAACAAGAATTCAAAAAAATGAGGAAAGGCTTAGGAACCTCCAGGACATCTTTAAACGTCCCAACATCCGAATTATAGGGGTCCCAGAAGGGGAAGAAGAAGAGCAACAAGTGGAAAACTTATTGGAACAAATAATAAAGGAGAACTTCCCCAATCTGGCAAAGGAAATAGATTTCCAGGAAGTCCAGGAAGCTCAGAGAGTCCCAAAGAAGTTGGACCCAAGGAGGAACACACCAAGGCACATCATAATTACATTAGCCAAGATTAAAATGAAGGAGAGAATTCTAGAAGCAGCAAGGGATAAGGGCACAGTCACCTACAAAGGAGTTCCCATCAGACTGTCAGCTGATTTCTCCAAAGAGACCTTCCAGGTAAGAAGGGGCTGGAAAGAAGTACTCCAAGTCATGAAAGGCAAGGACCTACATCCAAGATTGCTCTATCCAGCAAAACTGTCATTTAGAATGGAAGGGAAGATAAAGTGCTTCTCAGATAAGGTCAAGTTGAAGGAGTTCATCATCACCAAGCCCTTATTATATGAAATGTTAAAGGGACTTATCTAAGAAAAAGAAGATCAAAAATAGGACAGTAAAAAGACAGCAAACTCACAGCTATTAACAACCACACCTAAAACAAAAGCAAATAAGCAAACAGCTAGAACAGGAACAGAACCACAGAAATGGAGATCACATGGAGGGTTATCAGTGTGGGAGTGGGAGGAGGAGAGAGGGGGAAAAGGTACAGAGAATAAGTAGCATAGACGGTGGGTAGAAAATAGACGGGGGAGGGCAAGAATAGTGTGGGAAATGTAGAAGCTAAAGAATTTACCACACATGGACATGAACTAAAGGGGGGGAATGTGGGTAGGAGGGGGTGTGCAGGGTGGAGGGGAATGAGGGGGAGAATGGGACAACTGTAATAGCATTATCAATAAAATATATTAAAAAAAACTGATGGCTTCTCACCACCCACACAGTATAATCTGACCCCTGCTGACCTCTTGCCTCCTTCACTTGTCATTTTCCCCAACGTTGGTTCACTCCCCTCTGATCACACCAACCTCCTCACTATTCCTCCAGCTCACCAGTTCTCCCCACCTCAGGGCCTTTGCACATGCAGTGCCTGCTGCCTGGAATGCCCTTTCTCCAGCTCACTGGCTGCCTCCTTTTTATCCAGAGAGGCCTGCCCTGACCCCAGAGGCCCCCCCCATGCCACTTGCTCTCTACCCTGTGGTCCAGCTTCCTGTTCTTTATAGTTCTTATTGTTATCAGAAAGCATCCCGTTGACTACTTGTGTTTATCATCTGTCTCGCCAGTCATTTCCACTGCAGCGTGTCAGCCCAGGACACCTGGGACCTCATCAGTTTGGGCTCTGCTGAGTCACTGGTGCCTGCAAGTGTCAAGCAGGAGCTTAATAAATGTGTTCTGGATGAATGAACGGATGGATGAATGGTGACACAATAGAAGCCAGCTATTCTTTACCCTGAGCAGCCTGTTGACAAAGAGTCTGTCCTTGACCAAACCAGACTCAGGTCCTCTGAACTCTTTCCTCCACTGGGCCCTGGCTTTTGGCTTTCCGAGTCTGTCTCTGCATTTTCTACTTTTAGCAAGACTCCTGCTACGTCAGTTTAGCCAGATTCCCCACCCTTAACATCAAATTGGGTTCCTCATCCTCCACCATCCCTGGGTGGCGTCCGATCCCCTGGGCTGCCATCAGCAAGAGTCCTATTAAGTCGGGACAGCCAGACGCCCCCGACCCCTGATGTTTTCTCCCAGTCGTTTTTCATCCACCGACCGCTTCCTGCTCCTCGGCGGTAAATCCCAACTCTTCCTTGTTGTGTTCGGAGTTGAGCCAAACCTCTCTCCTACATGGCAAAAGCCCAGGCAGGGTCCCTACACCTATCATGATGGCCTTGAATAAAGTTTGCCCCACCCTTCCACGATGAGTGTCATGCATGATTCTCTAACAATATGGACGCATAGGGGCCCATGGGTTTGGAAGTCAGGCTGCCTGTGTTTGAATCCCAGGTGCACTGTTCACTGGCTGTGTGACCTCAGGCAAGTTGCATAACCTTTCTGAACTTCATTGTTCTCACTTACAAAATGAGAGTCATAATTGTGAGGACTGGAGACGATCACTGTGAGTGACAGAGTGTGGCCTTTGGAGCTGGCCAGAGCTGCCCCCTGTCCCTCCAACTCATGCTCTGGACAAGCCCCATGAGGCCTGTGCAGTCCTCTGTCAGACGGGCACAGCGACCCCCACCTCACAGTCTTTCTTGAGCTGAAACCAAATGCTGTCCCTGAAGTTGCTGAGTGAGCACCAGAAAGTGGCAGCTATTATTTTTATTGCTAAACTACCTGCTGGGCACACAGCAGGTCCAGCTCAGCCTGTGGTGTCCCATGGTCCTGCCCCAGGATCAAGTTCCCCTGAGTAGCACCCCTAGGGCTGGGGAGGCCCACCACTTACCAGGTGAGGGTGAGCATGCTGGGGTGAAGGGTCCATGTCTCCAGGATGCAGGTGACTGTCTGGAAGTAATCAGTGTAGCAGACGAGGTCTGAGCAACCACAGGCTGGAGGGTGAGGGGAGAGAGAGGCCTCAGTACAGGTCGGAAGAGGGCTGCCGAGCTACCCCTCACCCCCTCCAGGGCTGGCAGGCGTCCCAGGGCCAGGACAACTATGGTGACTCAGGGGCCATGAAGATGTGGGACTGAGGCAGGGAGGTCCTTGTACCTAAGATTCCTTGTTGGAGCCCTCAGAGTTTCAAGTCTACCTATGGAGATAAGATGCTCCTAATGTGAAACATAATCAACTAAGTGCATCCCACCTCAGCTGTCTCCCCAAGGGCCCTGTGTGGAGCCACCAGGTCAGTGTCCCTCCCAGCCAGTCTCCCTCCCAGGGCGGTGCCTCCTGAGCTCCCCCAGTGCAGGGCGAACCTGTACACCCCTGGAGAGCCCTCCACGAATCAGCGAGAGCGCTGCCGAAGGTGCCTCGGTCCCTGACCAGGAGGGCCCTCTGCTCTACAGCAGTTGGTCCAAGCAAGAGAGGCCACGGGCCACAGAGATGCTGTGAGGACAGCTCAGGACACCGAGAAGACCTTGGATGCTCTCGCCAAGTGTCTGCATTGCCCTGCTGCCCAAACCAACACTCCCGCCAGCAAGTGCTCACGGGTCGCCCACGCAGGCAGCTTCGCTGGGAGATTTGACGCCCTCCTGCCTCCAGCAGTTACTGCTCCCCTTCGTGCTAACACAGAGGTGCCGTCATAATCTAAACGCGTTCGACGTTCGACAAAATAAACTGAATATGTTTTAGTTTTGTAAGATCAAGTGCCAACACTCTTATTTTTTCCACATTATTTATCAAAAATGTGTTCCCCTTCTTAAGAGGATTCATTTTCAGTAGCTTTTTCCTATTTTTCTTGACTAAAGACCCGGGGCTGGGGGCTGGTCACCTCCACTCCAGGTCAGAAGCTGGATTCAGAGGCAAGAACACTGCTGCTGAAGAGTCCCTTGGTCCCCTCCACCCCGGTTTCCAGACCGGGTCACTGAGGCTGCGGAACCGCTCCGCACCGTCCCTCTTTCTCCCTGTCCGGGCTGCTGCCGCTCCCCCACAAAGTCTAGTCTGTGCCGGTTCTCCCCACACACGGCAGGCACTGAGCGTACCTAGTGAAGCTCTCTCCCCGGACGTGGTCTCAGAATTCTCAACAGCCCTCGGGCAGCCTCGACCAAGGGACCTGAGCTGGGGGCATGAGCCTGCTGCAGGGGGACTTCCCTCTGGGAGGGGCGCAGGGCCTGTCAGTGGGGCACGGATGGCTCGTTCAGTGTGTTGTGGAGAATAGACAGCTGATTTTGGCAGAAACTCCACCCAGAGCTGCAGCAGCCTCTGTGTGGCTGTCTGCTCTGCATCTGTATCCTGTGGTTCTCTCGGGGCTCCAGCCCTGGGAGAGGGGCTCCAGCACTGGGAGAGGGGCTCCAGCACTGGGAGAGGGAGTCAGCCCTGGGAGAGGGGCTCCAGCCCTGGGAGAGGGAGTCAGCCCTGGGAGAGGGAGTCAGCCCTGGGAGAGGGAGTCAGCCCTGGGAGAGGGGCTCCAGCACTGGGAGAGGGGCTCCAGCACTGGGAGAGGGGCTCCAGCACTGGGAGAGGGGCTCCAGCCCTGGGAGAGGGGCTGCCACGTCTACCTAGCCGGGCTCAGGGCCACCAAGGGACAGGGTTTGTCCCAAACTTGGAATGAAAGATTGGGGAAGGGACAGCAGCCCCTAAACTAGCATGGAGGTGACATCAGGTACCAGAGGGAGTAAAAAACCCATTTTCCTGGTTAGTACCCCCACTCTGGGCTAAGACCCCCAGCACCGTCCCTCGTCCAGGGTTATCAAAGTGTGGCCACTCGACTCACAAGTGCGTGTCACTGTGTAAACTGGGGACGCAAGACCCCTTGGAGTGTGTGGAGGTGTGCATAGGACATCATGCCGCTGCAGCCCACATTCAATAAAGCAGCAAAACAGGTGGTTAAGACCACAGGAATCCGGCAGATTTGTGAACTGGCCCCAGATCCTCCGCTGCCCAGCTCTGTGGCCGAGGACCTTTCCTTAATCCTCTCTGAGCCTCAGTTTTCTCAGCTGAGAACAGGGTGTTGCTGCAGCGCCGGCCTCACGGGGCTGCGGGAGAAAGGACGGGAGGACCCCGAGCACCAGTGTGCCGCAGGTCCCCCATGTCGTGCCCACAGGGTGTGGGACTGAGGCGGGCGCCCCGAAGGCGGGCTGGAGTCAGGTCAGAGTGCTGGTAGCTCAGACAAGCAAACACAGGAGCCCGACCCCTGTTCCCTGCAGAAGCTGTTCGAGGCTCTGGGCCTTTTAGTTAAAACCAGAGAGAAATGCCGATGGCCAGGAGAGCGGCTGCCCGGGTCATCCTGCCCCACCCCCCACCCCGGTCCCGCTCCAACCCCGCCCATGTGCAGTGTCCCACCTACTCTGGGAAGGCGCCGGACCTCTCAGCCCCCGTGTCTCACTCCCAGCCCTGTCTAGCTTGGTCTTTGACATCTTGCCTGACTGCAACATCTGATCCTCCAGAACCACCTTCCAAGCTCGGGCTACTTCTGTCTCCACCTCCACTCTTCCCCACTGGGGAACATCAGTGCCTGCTGAGGGTGCAGCGACTGCTGGAGGAGATCCCCTAGGAGACACTGAGGTGGGACCAAAGGCAGGACTTCCTCACTCTGAGGGCTGGAGCCAGCCAAGGCAGAGAGCCAAGGGCCTCTCATTGCCTGGGGAGACACGGAGACCCAAGCTTCGGGCTGGGCTGCCCGAGACCTGCCTGAACGACCTCTGGCTAGTGAAGCTCTCTGGTCGGATGGATTCTGGTTCATGGAGAGCGAGCTGCTCCCCCTGTGTCAGCCGCCAGTGAACACATGCCACAGACTGACCCCGGGGCCTCTTCCAGCCCTGACGCAGAGCCCACCGGCCAGCCCGGCCCTCCCATCGCACATGGCAGGCCAGCTACTCACCACCATGGAGCATCAGCAGGAGCAGAGCGGCGGCCCAGCCACGCGGCATGCTGACTCCTGGGGCCTGGAAGAGACGCACAGCAGAGGGTGGGCCTGGGCCTGGGATCGAGGGACCTGAACAGCTCTCCCCTGGTCCCTGCCCCTCCCCTGGAGGACCTGCCTCAGATTCCTGTCCAGGAATCTCAGAAAAATAAGGTTTTGAGGAGCCCAAGGACACCCCCAAGAATTCCTGCCCCTTAAAATGGCTGACTCTCCCCACGGACCCCTCCCCACTTCTCCCTATGTGGGCACAAAATGACGGCGAATTCAAAGAGGGAAGGGCTCGCTGCTGTCCCACCCACACCCAGTCTATACTGCGTGTGGAATTAAAGGCAGCATTTATGCAGCTAAGAGAGAAAGAGGGTGAGCAAGGGCAGGAGGAAGGGGACACCAGCCCGGAAAGTGGTATTTGAAGAGCCGTGACCTCAAGTCCTCCTTCCCATGAAACACCCATGTTGCCATCAGCCCTACAAATTGTCTCCTTTCTAAATAACCAATCCAAGACTCGCCAACAGAGAAGACCCGTACTGAACACCCAGGATAAGGTTAGTCCAATAATGAGCCTGTCACTCAGTCCAGAGCCCAGGCCAGCCCCCGAGGAAGCACACCGGAACCGAGTCCCAGCCAAACGGAGGCGGACACTGGACCGTTTGCTGGACCGGATGCGATGGAGGACAGGCCTCTCTGGAGAACGGGGCAAGCCTGTCCTGCAAGAGTGCGCTTTGGTGCCCTGGGCAGAGAAACGGCCCAGGCTGGCAATGCCAGTCTCCAGCTGGTACTTTGCCCATCACACCCTCAGTTCTGTGTCTGCTTGGGGAGGTGCCAACCAGAGGCCAGTGGGTCAGCCTGCCAGGCCCAGGAGCCCCACCCAGGCCACCCCACAGACAGGAGGATAGCTGGAATGGGAGCCTAGAGGGATGACCCACACAGCGACCAAGTCATCCACATGGCTCCTTCCAGGCACCATCCCTGAGCCCACACAGGGAGGGCCCCACCATCCAGGTTCCCCCAGATCCTACTCCAGCCCCATCAAGAACGCTCTCTGAGCTCCGACCAAGTCACCAAGTGGGCAGTGACAAAGTGCATGGAGAAGTTCAGATTACCAGCTGTGTGGCTCTGGGCCAGTCACTTCCCCTCTCTGAGCCTTGTAGAAAACAATAAATCCCACTTCCAGGATTCTTGTGAGAATTCAAGGAAGTGATTTGCAGAAAGCCTTGAGCAGGGCCCCTGACATGTAAACACTGAATAATGTAGAGTTTGGAGCATCAGAAATGGAAGAATTCCAGAATGATCTAGACAAAATGTCCCCAAATTTCTCACTTTCAAATGTTGGCTGTATTTGTAGATCATGTGTATTGTTATTTATTTAACATGTTTTCTATAAATGAAGTCACTTAAAAATTAACTTCAACCTCATCCTAAGCAGTACTCTCCATAGTTGTGCATTTTTTCCCAACATGTTAAAAAACAAATAACATTGTTACTAAAATGAGATAATGTTGGGCAAACCCCATTTAGAGCTGCTTTAAAGAACCCTGATCTTGCGCCAAGCCCCACACCACAGGGGTCCTGTGGCCACACTGAGGACTCGACCGCCCATTGCGGGAGGTGGTGTTGGGTCTGCCCCTCGCTGGCGTGTCCACACCTGCGACCCCAGCCCCAGCACAAGGCCTGGCGCAGCTCTGTCTAGTTCACTCTCCAGCAGCTCCGCCGCAGACAAGTCCAGATTCAAGCCTCCTCCTCCCCGCACATCCCTCAGTTCCGCACAGATGACACCCAGGCCCTGGGCGATGGAGGGAGGGCATCTGCTGCTTCTGTCTGCCTAGAGTGTCTTCCCCTCTTGTGAGGAGCTCCTCTGGCCAACAAAGCAACCCCCTTCCTGGCCACAGTGAGTGGGTCAGGAATGGACAGTAACCCAGGCAAGGCCAATGAGTCCTGGAAATTTTTTCTAGAATTCTAATTAAGAGGAATTTGGGGGGTGCCTACTGGAAGCTGGTCCCCATCTCTGTCACCTCTTATAGAAAGGCTGCCTGAAAATGATGCCAGTACTGAGAAATCTAGAACTAGAGTCCCCATGGCATCATTTGAGGACCTGGATCCAGCTATATCTGAAGTCCACACCTGGACTTTTCATTTACACAAGCTAAACAACACCTATTTTGCTCAACCATGTTGAATTATGCTTCCGTTGCCACCGAAGAAACCTGATACAGTGGAATAGAGCTAAGGGCCCAGAAGGAAGCAGAGGATCTTGGAGCTTCTCTGGTCCTTCTGCTCTCTGAGCTCAGTTACCATCTGTAAAATGGGGACAGGCACTAATGCCCACCACACCTGGCAAGTAAGAAGAGGCAGAGGGAGAGCAGAGGGGGCAGTGCTCTGCGGACTGTGAGTTACCGCACAGGGGCTGGGTCTCACTCCCCCTGGTCTGCTGCTCTGAGTTACTCACTGTCCTCTGAGGGCCTCACGCCCCACCGTGCCTCTCTGTCTGTGCACGGCGCAGATCCTCGTGCTGCACCTTCTCCTTGAACGCCTTTCCCCTCCCATCACTCTGCACTCAGCACCCATGGCCCGCGTGCCCCATCCCTGCATCCGCGATGCCACACCGAAGAGTTCCGGAACGCCCACCACTGACTGCATTCGGGGCTTTCCCCCACGCTCTTGTCTACTTGCTCTTTATCTTTATTTTACCTCCCAATTTTCGCTCCAATAAACATGTCTTAAAGGCAGACATAATATCACTACCATCGACAGGTATATCACTAGTATGAAATGGGGAGGCAGCGTGTACCACAGTGATCAGAACACAGGCCTGGGGCCAGCCTGCCTCAGTTCCAACCCCAGCACTGCCACGTACAGGCTGTGTGACCTAAGGAAGTTCACTTTCCGGGCTCAAGGTCCTCATCTGTGAAGTGGAAATAATAATAGCAGTGCTGACCTCGTAGGGTCCTTGGGAGAATTAAATTAGTCAATATTTGTGAAGCATTTGAAACAGAGCCTGATATAGTAGATATTATACATGTATTTCTTAAACAAAACAGTCAATTTGCCATAAAGCCATATACAGGGAAATGCAAAAACTAAACACAAGAAAAACAAAAGACAGTAACTACATTTTAAGAAAATAGTACCCCCTGCCTAAGACTCTCAGGACGTGAGATACTGTTTGCCTTCGTTTAAAAAGGACCAAAGGGTGTCAGAGAGGTGTTTAAGACCTCCTAGCACCACACTGAGATTCGCACCCCCTCCACCATCAGAGGATTGAAAGAAGGTAGAAAAGGGGTCCCCGGGACATTTGACACCATCTAACTCTTTAACCAGGGGCCCAGGGTTATTTGACACCATCTAAAGTAAGCCGCTCTCTGCAGGGCAACGCTAGGCAGCCGTGAACGCGGCAGGCGTGGCCTCGCGCTCCCACACACCTGAACGGGAACTCCTCCCCACCCCACTGTGCTCCCTGCCCTGAATCCACTGCCTTGCGGGTCTTCCCATCAGGCTGACTCCCGAGGGCGACAGCGGCTCACTTCCCAGACACACCCGACCACCAGGTGCGCTTCCTCAGTGAAGGTCCGAGGCTTTCGGCCTGACCTCTGCCGTCTCCTGCAGCGGAGTGAAGGGCGCCTGGCTTGGCATCTGCCAGGTCCTGTCTGGGTGTCCCTGGGCAAGTCCCCGACCCTTCTGAGGCTGTTTTCTCATCTATAAGGTGGGGCCCACTACCCTTTGCCACAGGTTTTCGGTAAGCACTAAATGCGCCGCTGCAGGCGAAGCACTCCCGCACAGCCCGGCGGGTGGCGCGGAGCGCTGCGGTGGTGCCTCCCCACCAGGCTCCAGTGCCAAGAACTGCTTTCTGGGCCGGTGGTAACTCAGACCGAAAGCTGGCCAGACTTCAGGAGAGCCTGGGGAACTGGAGAAGCTTGGGGGCAGGAAATCAGGACGAAGTAGGTACTGTGGAGAACATAAGTCCTGCCTTCACAGTCAACAGAGAAACGCAAATAGAAAGCTCGGTGAAACACCATTTGAATCCTATCAGCTGGCAAAGACTAAGAGTCTGAGGACATCAGTGCGGCCGAGGCCATTGTGGAGAAGTACTTCTCACTCACAGTTACTGGGAATGTAAGCTGAAGCAACTGGTCTGGAAACTAGTCCAGCTCCATCTGATTAACTTGAGTCCCTGCTTGCCCTGAGACCCAGCAGTTTCGCCCCTTCGTACATCACAGAAGGAACTCTGCCACGTGTGCACCAGAAGCGGACGCAGAAATGTTTATAGCAGCATTGGCTTTAATCATGAAAAACTGGAAACAACCTAAATACCCGTCACAAGGACATGGAAGGATAAATTTTGGTGTAATCACTCAACGTGAAAATGAATCATAGCTTCACACCACAGACAAATGACTCTCACAAACAAAATAAAAAAAAGTTAGTTAGAAAAGAACACCATCAATGTCACACTTAACACCATGTAAAACTGCCCCAGTGGATACATGTGTCCTGAAAGTATAGAGAATTTCAAGAGGATGGTAAACATCAAATTTCAAATAGTGTAGAAAAGGAGGGGGCGTGATGAGGGGTCTCGGCAGTTTGGTAAAACCGAGCGCAGTTACCGTTGGGTGTTCATCACAGGGGGCAAAAGTGGGTTTACCTTGTGAGTGCGTAAAACACAGAGACGAGCTTATTCTTGTGTTATCATTCTATTAATTATTCTATTATTTTCCATGCGAACAACTGTAAACTGACTTTTGTCCCACTTTGTGTATCATTCTTTATATCTTTTTGTATGATTGCACTACTTCATATTTTATGTTTTATTTATTTTTTCTTTTCAAGTCAGAGGCAGAGCTGGCAAGAGAGTACATGGTAAATTTTTTATCTTTTTTTTATATCCTCACCCAAGGGCATGTTCATTGACCTTAGAGAGAGGGGGAGGGAGGGAGAGAAACACTGATGTGAGAGAGAAACTTCCATCGGTTGCCTCTGGCTCCCGCCCCCACCAGGGACTGAACCAGAAACCCAGGCACGTTCCCTGACCAGGAATCAAACCTGCGACCCTTAGTTCTACTGGACGGTGCTCCAACCAACTGAGCCACACTGGCCAGGGCTTTCTAACATTTTAAATGTAAGTGAAGCTTAAATTTGTAAACTGAAATGTGGAGGGGGACTTCCACTTCTGGCTCTCATGGACTAGCTGGTATCAGACTAATCCCCGACTGAGAACAACTGCCAAGCAGGACAGACGATGTGAGAGACCCACGCTGACAGGACTTGAGAGGCTAGAGTTTCAGGGTGAAGAAGAATACGCTGAAGTTCACTATGCAGTTTTCTCTCAAATAATTTGCTAAGTCATTACAAATGAGTTGCACACCAAGAAATCTAGCAGAGAGCAACTGATAAAAAGCTAAAAAGCTAAGAGATTTTGGCAGTTTCACAATGCTAAGGGAGGAATTGAAGTTCAAGGCCTGGCAGGAAGGATGGGCCCTGGTAAACACCCAGTTATTCATGAAAGGCTGTGCCTTAAGAGTAAGAAAAAATCAGCAGTAGTTCAGTCTTGATGATATCAGGTGACCTGCCTATATGCTGCATGTCTGCTACAAGGAAATTAAAACCTGTCTGGAAAAAGTTAGCTTTATCCAAAGCCTCTATATGTTTCATACGCAATGTACAGCATTCACTTAGATCGACAAGGAAAACCAAAAAAATAATATCGAATGACCAAAAACTATGAGAAAAAGAGACAATGGACATAGACATGTAGGTGATTCCAAAAATGATGCTCAGGTATGATTTAAAAATAACTATGATTAGCATGTTCAAGAATTCCACCAGAAATATGAAATCTATTTAAAAGCAGAAACCCTAGAAATGAAAAATGCAATAACTAAAATTTATAAAAAGCTGAATGAATGGATTTAGCAACAGACTAGAAACATTAGAAGGAAGGGTTGGTAAACTGAGAAATTGGTCAATAGAAAATATTGAGATTGAAGTATGCAGAAAAAGGTTTAAAAAACACAGAAAAGAGACATATCAGATGTTGTGCAAAGGTCTAAACTACGTGTGTTTGGAGTTGAGCAAGAACTACTCAGAAGCAGTAATAGAGATGATTATTGTATTAAGTATTTTCCAAACTAGGAAAAAAACATTAAGTCACAGATTTAAGAAGTTCTACAAAACCCCAAAAGGAAAAATACAAAGAAAACCATATCTAAACACATCATAGGGAAACTTTAAAAAAATTAAAAGTAACCCTGGCTGGTGTGGCTCAGTGGATTGAGTGCCAGCCTGTGAACCAAAGGGTTATCAGTTCAATTCCCAGTCAGGGCACACACCTGGGTTGCAGGCCAGGTCCCCAGTGGGGGCATGTGAGAGGCAACCACACATTGATGTTTCTCTCCCTCTCTTTCTCCCTCCCTTCTCCTCTCTAAAAGTAATAAATAAAATCTTTTTAAAAATTAAAAATAAATACATACATACTTAAAAGCCAACTTAAATTTTATATCCAGTGAAAATCACCTTAAAAAAAAAGAAGTTAAGCTCAATATGATAAAGGAATCAACTAAAACCCCACAGTTCACATCATACCTAATGATGAAAAACTGAAAGCTTCCCCTCTCAGATAAACAAGACAAGGACGTCCACTCCCATGACGTCTATTAAACATTGTACTAGAGGTTCTGGCCAGGGCTGTAAGTCAAGGAAAAGAAGTAAATATTGGAAAAGAAGTAAAGTGTTTCTGTTTTCAGATTATATAACTTTGTATACAAAATTCCTAAGGCATTCCCCCCAAAGCAAAATGAAACAAAACAAATAAATGACCAAACACTATAGTTCCTTAGATATGACACCAAAAGAACAAGCAACCAAAGAAAACATAGATTGAGCTATTTCACATTTAAAACTTCTGTGCTTCAAAGGGCACTATCAAGAAAATGAAAAGACAATCTATAGAATGACAGAAAATATTTGCAAATCACATATTTTCTAGGGGTCTAGGGTTCAGAATATAAAAAGAACTCTGATAAATCAAGATCCAAAAGATAAACCAATTTTTAAAATGCACAAAAGATTTGAGTAGACACTTCTCCAAGAAAGCTATACTAACGACCAACAAACACATGAAAGGATGACCAGTATCATTAGTCATGAAGAAAATGCAAATAATAAAGTGCAAATAGAGACCTCAGTGTGGTACCACTTCACGCCAACTAGAGGGCTATTATTTAAAAAGGGGGAAGTAAGAAGTGTGTGGGCAAGGGTGTGGAGAAGTTAGAAGCCTTATACACTGCTAATAGGAATGTAAAATGGTGCACCTGCTGTACCATTTTAAAACAATTTTGCAGTCATTCAGTATAAACTTATAAAAGTTAATACAGTACGCTGGTATCACCTAACCAAGCAATTTGACCCTAGTATATGGCAAAAAGAGCTGAAAACATGTCCACAGAAAACGCCTGTTACACAAATGTAGCATTATTCATAACAGCCCCAAACTTGGAGCAACTCAAATTTCCATCTATCAGTGAATGGGCAAACTGGTGTAGGACACCCATACGATGGGATGTTATCCAGCCATAAAATGAAAGAAGTAACGATATATCCTGCAACATGGATGAGCTTCAAAAATTTATGCTAAGGTAAATAAACCAGAAACGAAAAGCCTGATTCCATTTATATAAAATGTCCAGAACAGGCAAATCCATAGAGATAGAAAGTAGCTAGTGGTCGCCAGGGGCCAGAGCTTTGGGGAAAGAGGAGTGAGGAGTGGCTGCTAAGGGGCGCGGGGGTTTTGGAGACACGAAAACGTTCTGTGGGCAGATAGTGGTGATAGTTGCACAGCTTTGTGAACATGCTAAAAACCGCTTAATTGTACACTTTAAAAGAGTGATTTATATATGTAAATGAGATCTTAAATTTTTTTAAATGAAAGCAAAATAAACATACTTTCTGACAAAAAAAAAAGCTGATAGAATTTGTCACTGGTATACCTGCATGAAAATACACACTAAAGTGAGTTATTCAGACAAAAGAAAAAGAATCCCAGATGGGAAGAAAGGTACCACAGGAAGGAATAAAAATCAATAGAGAATATTAATATAAATGAATATCAATTGCTTAAAACAGTAATAATGATATTATCATTATTGATTATGAAGTTTAAATTATATGCAGAATTAAAATGCATGATAGTGATACCCCAAAGGTAAGAAAGAGTGAGTAAGATTGTAGGTCACAGCACTGACTGGGAAGCGATAAAGATACTAACATAAGATAGACTCCAGAAATATCAATATACGTTATTGATTTATTGATTATGTTATTACATTTGTGCCAATTTTTTCCCTTCCCCCCTCCACCCAGCACCCCCCACTCCCTCAGGCAGCCCCCACCCCATTGTCCACGTCCATGGGTCATGCGTGTAAGTCCTTTGGCTGCTCCATTTCCTGTGCTGTACTTTACCTCCCCATGGCTATTCTGTGACTACCTATTTGTACTTCTTAATCCCCTCACCCCTTCACCCATTCCCCCACACCCCTTCTCATCTGGCAGCCATCAAAACACGCTCTGTATCCATGATTCTCCACAGCCATGTCTTGGAGTGGGCCTCTTTGTACATCCACCTTGTTTGGGACTCTCTGTGCTTCTTGTACTTGCATGTCTATTTCCTTCACCAAATCAGGCAAATTTTCTTTCATTACCTTTTCAAATAGATTTCCAATTTCTTACTCTTTCTCTTCTTGTTCTTTGGCACCTCTATGATGCAAATGTTGGACCACTTGAAGTTGCCCCAGAGGTTGTTTATACTATCCTTATTTCGGATTCTTTTTTCTTCTTGTTGTTCTGATTGGTTGTTTTTGGTTTCTTATGTTCCAAATCATTGATTTGATTCTCAACTTCATCCACTGTACTGTTGTTTCCATGAAAATTGTTCTTTATTTCAATTTGTGTATCCTTAATTTCTGACTGGATCTTTTTTATGCTAGCAAGGTCCTCACTGAGGTCCTTGAGCTTCCTTATAACCAGTGTTTTGAACTCTACATCTGATAGATTGCTTATCTCCATTTCGTTTCGTTCCTGTTCTGGAGATTTGATCTGTTCTTTCATTTAGGCCATGTTTCTTTGTCTCCTCATTTTGGCAGCCTCCCTGTGTTTGTGTCTATGTATTAGGTAGAGCTGCTATGACTCCCTGTCTTGGTAGTGTGGCCCAATGTAGTAGGTGTTGTTAGGGTGGGTGGTGATGCAAGCTGTGAAAGAATTCACAAAGAGAAGAAAGTTTAGAGAGTAAAGTTTTTATTCACCCTCCAAGAAAGGAGAAGAGTTTGGTGTGGAGAGATACACCAGCATTAAGGGGTAGGGGCTTTGAGCTTTTATTGGATTATAATTGGATCTAAAAAGGATGGCAGGTTTGCTGTTGTGAGGCCCCTGGGCTGTGAGGGTGTTGTAACAGGAGGATGCAATTTATTCCAATGTTGTCTTCTGCCTGTGGCTGTAGGGAGCAGTTAGTCACATTCTGTTCTAACTTCCCAGTAATTTCCAGTCTTGGGGACAAGCTCAGAAGCGTAAAATGGGAGTCAGGTTTAACAAGGCCACAGGCCTGCTCAGCAAATGGCACTGACCTTATCTTTTCAGGTGTCCTGTGGGGGTCAGTGGCACAGCATCCCCCATCACCCAGGCTGGGTACTCGTGGTCTACCCTTTGTGTGGGCCAAGTACCCCCTCCTCTTGTAATTGAAACTTGATTGCTGCTGGAAGGTCAATGGGAGGGATTTACCCAGGCTAGTCTGCAAGGACTGGCTGTGACCACTGACCACCAAGCTCTGCTCTCCGTGGAGGATCAGCTGTGTGGGGGCAGGGTGGTGGTGTTCCAACATGGTCTGTAGCTGTTCACTGGGTATGCTGGCCTTGGGTTTTCCCGGGCAGTGCAGGCCAGGGTCTCGCCTGTGTTTTGCCTGGGGTCACTCTGTTTGAGTTATAGAGCAATCTGAGATGGCTGCTACTTGTGCTGGGCTTGAAGATTCCCAGGCGAAGCCAAGCTGTGAATCTGGGCTGGTTGCTGTTAGTGCCTGGCCTGGAGTCACTGAGCAAGAAGTACACAGGCTGGTGGCTCACTGAAACTGGCTGTTCCTTGTTTGAGATGATTTAGGAAGTTGTGAAACATGATCCAAGGCCAGTCAGTCATACGGAAAAGCAGCTTGGGTGGGCCCATAAGTTGGGTAGAATGGAGTCTCAGGGGAGCTCCAAGGCAGGGCAAACAGTGTTAGCCAGGTTCATAGTCTCAGATATGGCACCAGCCTGCCAGCTCTGTGGTTCTGGAGGGAGAGGGTTCAGAAAAGGGACAATGTGCCCTGAATGCTGTGGTTCAGTGGGGAGAGAGAGAAAAGGGACAGTGGCTTCTGCCTACCTCTCTGACTGAGAGAAAGCTGTTTCCCAGGTCTCGTCTTGGTGCTAAACACTTCGGTTCCTCCTTGTATGCCCTGGTGCCTCTCAAGCTGCTATCCCAGTGGCGCTAGAGCTCAGAGGGAGTGAGTGTGAGTAAGTCCGTGTGTGTGTTCTTTAAAAGGAAATGCTTGGGACTCTAGAAGTTTCTTCCACTGACTTAATGCCTGCTGGTTTTTGCAGGCAGAAGTTATGGGGACTTATCTTCCTGGCACTAGAACCCTGGGCTGGGGGCCTGGTTTGGCACTGGGACACCTTGCTCCTGAGATATCACTCCAGAATTTTTATGCATCACATGTAGATGTGGGAACAATCTATTCTGTGTCTTTGCCCCTCCTACTAGTCTGGATGGCTGTGATTTCTTTAATTCTGTGGTTGTCGGACTTCCATTCAACTCGATTTCTGATGGTTCTGAGTAGTGGTTGTTCTATATTTTAGTTGTAATTTTGATGTGGTTGTGCAATGAGGTAAGCTGTATTTACCTATGTATGCTGCCTTCTTGACCAGAAGTGTGTAATTTCTAATATAAGCACTAAAACAGTTACAAAGGGAAGTGTAACTAACAATAGACAGAAAACATAGAATAATAATTTTTAAAACTTTATTCCTCTGAAAAAATGGGACTAAGAAGAAAAGAGGAACAAAGAATAGATGTGGCAAAAGGAAAACAAATAAGATGACAGACTTAATCTCAAACACAGTAGTACTTTTATTAAATGTAAATAAACTAAATACTGAAGTTAAACACATAAACTTAATACCAAAATTTGACATTATAAGAAAATAAAATTCTAGGTCAATTGCTCAAATAAATGTACATACAAAAATTCTAAGCAAAAAATTAATAAATCGATGACGTATGCAAAGGTAGATAATACACCATTGGCACATGAGGCATACTTCAGGAATGCAGGGCTAGTTCAACATCTGGAAGTCAGCATAGTAGTTTCCTCTTTTCTATGGTTTTGCTTTCTGTGGTTTTATTTATGCATGGTCAACCGCAGTCTGAAAATATTGCTGTATTTTTCAGACTACAAGACACACATTTTACCACATCTTTTGCTTCAAATTTTTTTTTTTCCTATTTTTCTCCTCTAAAACCTAGGTGCATCTGGGTTCTGCACCATAAGATGCACCTAGGTTTTAGAGGAGGAAAATAGAAAAAAAAAATTTGAAGCCAAAAATGTGGTAAAATGTGTGTCTTGTAGTCTGAAAAATACAGTAAGTAAATAATTCTGGAAATAAGTAATTTGAATTTTAAATTGTGTGTAATTTTGAGTGGTGTGATAAAATCTCACACTGACCCACTCTGCCGCACCAGGAACATGAATCATTCTTCTGTCTAGTGTATCCATGCTTTATATGCTACATGTGTTAGTCACTGAGGCTTCTCAGAAGTTATCAGATCCACTGTCATGGTATTGCAGTGCTTGTGTTCGAGTCACCCTCATTTTATTTAATGATGGCCCCAAAGCACAAGAGCAGTGATGTTGGCAATTCAGATACGCCAAAGAGAAGCCATATGGTGCTTCCTTTAAATAAAAAGGTGAGCCCTGGCTGGTGTGGCTCAGTGGATTGAGCGCTGGCCTGCAAACCAAAGGGTCCCTGGTTCGATTCCCAGTCAGGGCACATGCCTGGGTGCTAGCCAGGTCCCCAGTCGGGGGCATGTGAGAGGCAACCACACATTGATTCCTCCTTTCCTTCCTCTCTCTCTAAAAATAAATAAATAAAATATTTTTAAATAAAAAAGTGAAAGTTCTAAACTTAATAAGAAACAAAATCATATGCTGAGGTTGCTAAGATCTACAGTAAGGATAAGTGTTCTACCCATGATATTGTGAAGAAGGAAAAAGAAATTTATGCTAGTTTTGCTGTCACACTTCAAACTGCAAAAGTTACAGCCACAGTACATATAAAAGTGCTTAGTTCAGATGGAGAAGGCATTAAATCTGTGGGTGGAAGACATGGACAGAAATGTGCTCTGATCAAGAGCAACATGTTGCACCAGAAAGCATTAAGACTATACAAAGACCCCTGAAATGAGTGACACCAGGCCATTTATAGCAAGTAAGGGATGGTTACACAGATTTAGGAATAAGCTTGGCATTTCATCACCTCACATCATCTCAAAAAGAAGGGTGACTATAGTACAATAAGATATTTTGGGAGAGAGCTAGAGATCGCATTTATACAACTTTTATTGCATCATATTGTTATAATTGTTCTATTTTATTATCAGTTATTCTTGAACTCTTATGGCTTCTAATTTATAAGTTAAACTTTAGCGTGTATATATGTGTGTGTGTGTGTGTGTGTGTATATATATATATATATATATATATATATATATATATGCAATAACATAGTACATACAGGGTTTGGTACTGTCTGTAGATTCAGACATCCACTAGGGGTTTTGAAATGTATTCCCTGTGAGTAAGGGGAGACTACTGTGATCTATTTCACCATGTTAACAGAACAGAGAAGGGAATTTATATGGAAATTTGTAAGTTCAGAAAACACATTTAATACATTGTAACACCCATTCACAATTTTTAAAACACTCTCAGAAAACCAGGAATCTTCTTTAATCTGTTAAGGATCATACACGCACACAATATACACAGCTCATATCATCCCTAGTGGACAAATAATGAACACTACTCCTGAGGTCAGGAAAAAGGCAAAAATGCCTTGTCCTGGAGGTCCTAGTCAGTGTAATAAGGCAAGAAAAAGAAATAACTGTGTAAATACTAGAAAACTATAAGGATTGGAATAATATAAGGACTGAATGTATGGAAAAGTTCAGATACCCAATAGATAAATTATTAAAATTATAATTGTTAAAAAAGATACAAGATATGAAGTCAATATAAAAATCTATTGTACATCTAAAGATCAACAAAGTTGACAAAACTTTAGCTAGACTAAGAATAAAAATAGAAGGCTCAAATAACTAAAATCAGAAAAAAAGAGGAGATATTACAACAAATGCTGTAGAAATAAAAAGGATTATAAGAGACAACTATGAGTAATTTATACACCAACAAACTTGATTGTGTACAAAGAAAAGAATAAATTCCTAGAAACATGTGACCTACCAAGACTGAATTATGAAGAAATAGAAAATCAGAACAGACCTATAACTAGTAAGGAGATGGAATCAGTAATAATAATTTTTAAAAAAAGGTCCCAACAAATAAAACCCCAGGACTAGATGACTTCACTGGAGAATTCTACCAACCATTTAAAGAAGAAGTAATGCCAATCCTTCTCAAACACATCCAAAAAATCGAAGAGAAGGGAACATTTCCAAATTCATTGTATGAGGCCATCACTGCCCTGATACCAAAGCCAGAGAAAGAAAACTCCAGACCAATATCCATGATGAATATTGACACAAAAATCCCCAACAAAATACTAGTAAACGACATTCCATAGCACATGAAAAAGGATTATACACCACGAACAAGTGGGACTTAACCTTGGAATACAAGGATGGTTCAACATACAAAAATGTACCACATTAACAGAATAAAGGACAAAAATGACATGATTGTTTCAAATGTTGCCAAAAAAGCATTTGACAAAATTCAACATCTTTTCATGATAAAGATATTCAGCAAACTAGGAATAAAATAAAATTACCTGAGCATAATAAAAGCCACAAATGAAAGCCTATTCTTCACCTCAGTAGTAAAAAAATTAAAAAATGAACACTTCTAATATAAAAAACGAGGCAATAATGCTTACCCTTACTTACCTCTTCTATTTAACATAATACTGGATATCTTAGCCAAAGCAATTAGCCAAGAAAAAGAAATAAAATACAGTCAGTTTGGAAAGGAAGAAATAAAATTATCTCTGTTCAGAGATGGTGCAATCTTATATATGTAAGTAACTTTAAAGATTCCACGTAACAAACCTGTTAGACTAATAAATGAATTCAGCAAAGTGGCATTATATAAATCCACACTAAAAAATCAGTTGCATTTCTATATGCTAACAATGAACAAAGCAAAAAGTAAATTAAAAAACAATGCTATTTACAACAGCATCAAAAAAATAAAAATAAAATACTTAGCAGTAAACTTAACCAAGGAGGTGAGACTTGTACACTTAAAACTATACAAGAAACAGCTGAAAGAAATTAAAGCAGACACAAATAAATGGAAAAATATTCCATGTTCATGGATTGGAAGACTTAGCATTTTTTAAATGCCCAAAGCAATCTCCATCAAGATCCCAATGGCATTATTTAAAGAAATAGAAAAAAATCCTAAAATTTGTATGGAATCTCAAAGGGCCCCAAATAACCAAAATAACCTTGAGAAAGAAGAATGAAGATGAAGATCTTACACTTCCTGATTTCAAAACATATTACCAAGCTACAGTAATCAAAATAGGTATTGGCATAAAAAGAGACAAAGTAGGTATTGAGACCAATGGAGCAGAATAGAGAGCCCAGAAATAAACCCTGCGTACATGGCCAAATGATCTTTGACAAGGGTGCCAAGACTACACAATGGGGAGAGGCAAGTGTCTCCAACGAATGGTGTTGGGGAAACCTGGATATCCATGTGCAAGACGGACTCCTCTCTTACATCGTACACAAAATTAACTCAACATGGATTAAAAACCCAAATGTAAGACCTGAAACCATAAAATTCCTAGAAAAAACATAGGGAAAAACTTCTTGACGTTGGGATTAGCAATTATTTCTTGGATATGACACCTAAATCACAAGCAATAAAACAAACAGATGATTAGAACTTCATCAAACTCAAAAATGTATGTGCAGTGGAGCAAACAATTGACAAAATGACAGCGTGACCTACAATATGATAGAAAATATTTGGAAACCCTATTGAATATATTCAGAATTTATAAAGAATTCCCATAACTCAGTAATAACAAAATCGAAAAAGCCCAATTGAAAAAATGGACAAGGACTTGAACAGATATTTCTCCAAAGAAGATAAACAAATGGCTAACATGTGTATTGAAAGGTGCTCAACATCACTAATCATAAGGAGAATGCAAATCAAAACCAAAATGAATTATTACTTTACACCAGTTAAGATGCCTACTATGTTGGTGAGGATATAGAACTGTAAAACGGTGCAAATGCTATAGAAAATAGTATGGAGTTTCTTTAAGAAAATTAAAAATAGGACTACCATGTAATCCAGCAATCTCATTTCTGGGTATGTATCTAAAAGAATTGAAAACAAGATCTGAGAGATACTGGCACACCCATGTTCATTTCAATATTATTCACAATAGTCAAGATGTGGAAGCAGCCTAAGATAATCAACCAATGAATTGATAAAGAAAATGTTGTATACACACGATGGAAAATTAGCCTTAAAAAAGAAAATTCTGCCAGATGCAATAACATGAATGATTTCCGAAGACATTATGCTGAGCGAAACAAGCCAATGATGAAAGACAAGTACTACCTGACTCCACTTACACGGTGTATCTAAAGTAATGAAACTCATTGAAACAGAAAGTTGAATGGGGGTGTCAGAGGCTGGAGTGAATGAAATGATGTGTAGGCATACCGTGCTGTCGCCACTATGCAAATGTAGGTTATATGCAAATACTATCTCATTTTATAAAAGGGACCTGAGCATCCCTGGATTTTGGTATTCACGAGAGATACTGGAAACAATCACCTGTGGCTATTGAGGGATGACTGACTATATTTTAAAAAATGTCAATTTTCTCCAAATTGAACTAAAGTTTCAATGTAAACCCAAGGTTCAAAAAAATCCCCAGCAATATTTTCTCTGGTGGAAATTGACAAGCTAGTTCTACTATTTACATAGAAATGCAAAAAGCAGAGAATAGTTTAGACAACCTTGAAGAAAAATACGGCATTGTTGCAAGGAAAAACAAACGAGCCAATGAAAAAGAACAGTCCAGAGACAGACTCACATACGTAGCACTTAACTTTCAGCAAGGGTACCACTGCAAAGCCGTGGGCAAGGCATGATCCTAAAAAATGATGGCAGGCTAATTGTATATTCACATGGAAAAAATAAACCTTGACGCTCTACTTCTCGTCGTACATAAAAATAAATTAAAGATAGATTGTAGACCTATATGAAAGGTGGAGCAATAAAGCATCTAGAAGACATAGGATATTATTTTCGTGACCTTGGGGCAAGCAACTCTTCTTAAAGAACACGTACAGACTTCTGGCCAAGATGGTGGCATAGGCGGACACACTGTGCCTCCTCTCACAACCAAAATTAAGGACAACAAATATTTAGAAACAAGAAAACAACCAGAACTTATAGAAAATTGAACTGTACGGAAGTCCAACAACCATTCATCCAGACCGGTAAGAGGGGTGGAGTCCCGGCAGGAGAAAGTGGAGGTGCAGACCTGGAACTCAAGCAGCAGCGGCTGGCAGTTCCCAGGTGCACAGGCAGCAGCTGGCGGACCCCGGGCACAGGGGGCAACTGTGCACACCCAGCGAGGCTGCACAAGGCGGCTGGCTGACCAGGTAGTCTCATATTCGCGCACACAGACGGTCCAGGCAGAGGGGAAGTGGCGGAAGGGACTGAATCCAGGAGAGAGTGGAGCAGGCGCCATTGTTCCCTCTCAGACCCCGCCCCCTCATACAGCGTCACAACCCAGCGACTGGGCTGCCCCTCACTGGGGAGTGCCAGAGGCTCCACTCTTCACTACGTAACAGCACTCGCGCGTGCGCAGATAATCCAGGTGAAGGGGAAGCGGTGGAAAGGGCCGGAGTCCAGGAGAGAGCGGAACAGGCACCATTGTTCCCTCTCAGACCCCGCCCCCACCTATAGCGTCACAACCCCGCGACTGCGCTGCCCCACCCTGAGGAACACCTAAGGCTCCACCCCTCACTACGTAATAGCCAAGACCAGACTAAAACCAAAACAACAACAACAAAAAAAAAATCCCACCAAAAATGGCTCAAACTGGAAAACAAATAAAAGCCCCAGAGCCAATTCCTCTAAGCAGTGAAGAGATAGCCAACCTATCAGATGCACAGTTCAAAGCACTGGTCATCAAAATGCTCACAGAACTGGTTGATTTTGCTCACAAACTAGATGAAAAAATGCAGGCTACAATACATGAAATGAAGGAAGATGCATGGGGAACCGATAGAGATGGAAGGAAAACTGGGACTCAAATCAATGGAGTGGGCCAGAAGGAAGAAACTAACAAGCAAACAGAAAATGAGGAAGAAACAAGAATTCAAAAAGATGAGGAGAGGCTTAGGAACCTCCGGGACATCGTTAAACGTCCCAACATCCGAATTATAGGGGTTCCAGAAGGGGAAGAAGAAGAGCAACAAGTGGAAAACTTATTGGAACAAATAATAAAGGAGAACTTCCCCAATCTGGCAAAGGAAATAGACTACCAGGACGTCCAGGAAGCTCAGAGAGTCCCAAAGAAGTTGGACCCAAGGAGGAACACACCAAGGCACATCGTAATTACATTAGCCAAGATTCAAATGAAGCAGAAAATTCTAGAAGCAGCAAGGGATAAGGGGACAGTCACCTACAAGGGAGTTCCCATCAGACTGTCAGCTGATTTCTCAAAAGAGACCTTACAGGCAAGAAGGGGCTGGAAAGAAATATTTAAAATCTTGAAAAGCAGGGACCTACATCCAAAATTGCTCTATCCAGCAAAGCTGTCATTTAGAATGGAAGGGAAGATAAAGTGCTTCTCAGATAAGGTCAAGTTGAAGGAGTTCATCATCACCAAGCCTTTATTATATGAAATGTTAAAGGGACTTATCTAAGAAAAAGAAGATCAAAAATAGGACAGTGAAAAGACAGCAAACTCACAGCTATTAAGAACCACACCTAAAACAAAAGCAAACTAAGCAAACAGCTAGAACAGGAACAGAACCACAGAAATGGAGATCATATGGAGGGTTAGCAACAGGGGCGTGGGAGGAGGAGAGAGGGGTAAAAGGTACAGAGAATGAGTAGCATAGATAATGGGAAGAAAATAGACAGGGGCAGGGGAAGAATAGTGTGGGAAATGTAGAAGCTAAAGAACTTATGAGACATGGACATGAACTAAAGGGGGGAATGTGGGTGGGAGAGGGTGTGTAGGGTGGAGGGGAATGATGGGGGAGAAATGGGACAACTGTAATAGCATAATCAATAAAATATATTAAAGAAAAAAAGAACACGTACAAAGCTCTAGACATAAAAAAAAAGACTGATACATCGAATTTCATTAAAATTGAGAATTTTTGTCTAAAAAGATAATGAAAAAAAGAAATGGAAAGAGATTATATCTATACCTATAGCTGTATCTATATTCCATCTCTACCTAATATATAATTTATGTAATCATATATAATTCATATTTGCCTTGTATATAATCTATAATTATTATATGTTACATGTAATAATTATATACACACGTATGCATATAAATTTATCTGTACCAAGAACATATAGGGAACTGCTACAAAACAATAATAAATAACACAAAAGTCAATTTTTAAAAAATAGACAAAAGGCCCTGGCTGGTGTAGCTCAGTGAATTGAGTGCCAGCCTGCGAACCAAAGGGTCACCGGTTCAATTCCCAGTCAGGGCACATGCCTGGGTTGCGGGCCAGATCCTCAGTGGGGGTCACATGAAAGGCAACCACACACTGACATTTCTCTCCCTCTCTTTCTCCCTCCCTTCTCTTCTCTCTAAAAATAAATAAAATCTTTTAAAAAATAATCAACAAATGAATGCACAAATAAGTGGAATCGATGTTTCTCTCTCCCCCAACCCTTCTCTGTAAAATCAATAAATAAAAACTTTTAAAAAATAGACAAAAAGCTTAAATAGGCACTTTACAAAAAAAGGACATCCAAATGGCCAAGAAGCATATTTAAAGGTGTTCAAAATCATTATTCATCAAGGAAATGCAAATTTACACCCCTATGGGATACGACTACACATCAATCAACCCAGAATGGCTAAAATGAAAGAGACAGACTATCCCTAGCCCTTGGAAGGACCTGGAGTAACCAGAACTCTCAATCTAGACACAGTTGCCTTGTGGAAGCGTAAACTGGTACAGCCACTTCGGAAAACTTCGGCTGAACAGAACGCCCGCCAATTCCAGTTCTAGATGATGCACAGGAGAGTAGTGTGTGTATGTGCACACAAGCAGGCATGTGCCAGGCTGTATGCAGCAGCGTTATTTACAACTACCCCAAACTGGAAAGAACACAAATTCTTGGTTTCTCTGTATCTTCGTTCCCTCACCGACGATTCAGGAATGGGATCCATTTAGTTCCTCAAGCCAGTCACCATCTCCAGTGTGATTCAGGTGGGGACTGGGAGTTGAAAGTGAAAGGTGAGGAGTGTGGTAAAGCAAAATGACCCGTTTCCCATAGGGACCAAGAAGAAATGGGTGGGTGAAGAGGGACTCCCCAGAAGGGCCAGAAACAAGAGCCGGGGGGTCACCAGAAGGAGAAGTGTCAAGACTGAGGGACTTCCCAAAAGGGAACACAGAAGAAAGGGCTCCTAGTTTATCCCTGGTCGTCAAGGACTTCTGCCCACCCTCCCTCCTATTGGCCTCCTCCCTGACCCCGCTTTCAGAAGTGACCCCATCCCACTCCAACTACGGTTTTCTGTGGCTCCTCTTTGCCCTTCGGTGAAGACCCCCAATTCCTTAGCTCAGCATTCAAGGGATTTCAGGATCTGCCCCCAGCATTCCTTCCACCCCGCAGTGCTCACCCTGGACTCCGGGTAAGCCTCCACCTCCCTGCTCACCCAGCACGCACTGCGCAGCCTCGGGCGCTCTCCACCCACCTTGGCTGACAGTCAGCCTCCTACTCAGACTTTAAACCCAGTTCAAATGTCGTCTCCTTCATAAGCCTTTGACCTCCCCTAGGAGTATGAGTCACTCCTTCCTCTGGGGTCCCTTCCTCCACCAGAGCACACCGCTCTGGTGTTGTTAGTGACATTCTGAGCCACCCCCAGCCCGGGGCCAGGTGTTTCTCCGTTACTTGCTGAATCCCCAGCGGCTGCCCAGTGCATGACACCCAGGTGCTGCAAACGCTTGTTACGTGAGTGACTAAATGAAAGAGGATGCTTTCTATCCTGACTGATCTTGAAGCTTAACCTCAATGGTAAATGCTCTGTAGACTACACTTCAGAGTTGAATCTTACTGTTTTTGACTCCGCTTCCTTAAATTCCGTGCAATGAGGACCTTTATGTTCTTGATGAGGATAAAAGCACCAAGGGCTCCAACTTTTCCCCCACCTCAGGGTCTTTGCACGTGCCACCCCCACCCCTCCAGCACTTCCCTGTGCTTCGTTGCTTTGTCCTCCTCAGATTTCAACTTGGTGTTGCCTCCTCAGAGAAGCAGTCTGCTCTGCTGGAGATGGGCCTGGTCTCCGCTGCAGTTCTCTGTGCCTTCCTCACCATTGTAAAGCCAGGATCGGTCTGGCACATGTTCTTGTTTTTGTAGTTGTGACCTACCTCTGCCCCCAGAGGCTGGGAGCTTTACCCGTGCTGCTCACCAGCGCCCCCCCACCCCGCCCGGCAGAGAATGGGGCCCGGAGTACAGCAGACACTCAATGAGGAGCTGAAGCAGAATGGGAATGAGTGCGGGGGGTGGGGGGGGCGAAGAACTGTGGTGTCCAGTCATACAAGGAGCGGCCTGAGGCAACCCCCAAAAGGTCTCGGTTTCCCCATCAGCTTCACCACAGTCCCCAGGAACTTCCCCCCACCCTGGGCAGCACTCTCCGTTCCCAGGGTCTGAGTGACTGTGACTGCTGTCAGCAGAGTAGTGACAAGGAACTTCCGGAGGGACGACGGGTTGCCCAGGGTCCAGCAGTAAGTTTGTACCTTAAGGGGAGCTCTCAGTCTGGGGAAGAACCAGCCAGGTGGCCCAGGATCAGAAAGAAGGCCCCACTGCTGACGCACAGTTGGATGGGGAGTGCATCTCCTCCCTCCTCTGAGCCTCAGTTTCCCTCATCTCTAGAACGGCAGCAGTGCTCTGTGCCCTAGCCTGGCTGAGGGGGTGTGAGGCAGGTGCTGAGCACACCGTAGGTGTGTGGGTAATTTTTGTTGCTTTTTACTTTTGGTTTTTGCCAGTGACGAGGGGTGCGTGGCGGGTCTGAAGGCAGGTACGAGACTCCTGGTGTGCACAGCCTCTGAGCCCTCGGCAGCATTTGGTCTCCCTCGCTCCTCCTAGCCCAGCCAAGAGTGCTCGTCCCTGAGGCCTGTTCTCACCCGAACAGCCTTTCCCTGCTGGCACTTCTCCCAGCCTGTGTGACCTCTCCTGGCTGAGAAGCGTTGTCCCTCTCTCAGCAGCCTTCCCTGCCTGCGCGGTCTCTGACCACCCCACAGTCTCCACCGTGCTGGGCCACCTCACCCAGACCGGGCAACCCTCTCAGATCCTGCAGCCGCATCCCACGCCAGCTCCATTTTCCCCAGACCAGGAGGGGCTGGTGGTAAGGCAGAAACATTTAAAATGCTTTAAACCAAAATTGCTTGAGGCCACAAGGGGAGGGTTGGAGCAGGTCTGGCAACATGTCTTTATCCTTTCCTTGCCCAGCAGGCCCCCACCAGCCTGCCCCAGCCCTGGCCCTGCCCCGGCCCTGGCCCTCGCCAAATAGCCTGATTGGGACTGATTTGCCCTGGAGAAAGTTTGCAAATCCAATCCCAGTCTACATCATCAGGCCTTCTGGTGGATGAGGAAATGGAGGCCCAGAGACATCCAGAGTCTTGCCCTTGGTTGCACAGCGAAGAGGGGCCAGAGCCTGAGCAGGGAGCCTCGCTGGTGCACTTGCCTCACCTCCTTGGGGACAATTTGCATAACCAGACCCTCCCTGAGGACTGTGGGGACCAGCAGGCTGGGTTCCTGCTGCAGGTGTCCTCTGCCCACACCCCGGGGAAGTGAACATTCTCAGGTTGCTTCAGAATTTCCAAGTTTACTCAGAGCTCTCATTTGAGCTGTCATAAAAAGTCCCTTTGGCTGGGTGCCAGGATAAGGAGTTGGGGGTGGCACCTGCGAGTCTTGGGGTGGAGGTGGGGCTCCTCCCCACTCCCTTCCTCACCCCTCCAGTTTGGAAGGCAGGTGAGGGAGGAGCACGTGAGGAAGAGGCCACTGGGAAGCACTCGTTCTCCTGTCTTCACAGCTTTCTTCCCTCTGCTTGTAAATGACTGCCTGAGGGATCCTAGAAAACCCCAGCCTTCTGGAGCCTCAGTTTCCCCATCTGTGAAGTGGGGAGTAGAATCATCATAAAAGCTTTCATGTATTAAGGGTTTAGCGTATGCCAGATATCCTAGCTAATAACAAGATGATTATTGCCAATAATACTGAAAGCAAAACACCACAGCTACTGTTTCTTACAAGCCACTGCTGTGCCCTTTCCGCCTCGCCACAGCTGGCTCCGTCTGTCTGGGTGCCGCAGCACCCCCAGGACCCGGGACCGTGCCTGGTACACAGTAGGTGCGCAATAAAAACATGTTGAACAAGATGTCACAACAAGCCCGAGAAGGCATTCTTATTTCCATATAACAGATGAGGAAGCTGAGGTTCAGTGAGGCAGTGGCCCACTCAGGGTCACACAGGCACTTGGTGATGGAGCTGGGAGCCACACCCAGGTCCGGCTTATCCCAAAGCCCCACATCACAACCTGCGGTGCACTGGAAAGCCAAGTGCAGTGCCCCCGCCTGACCGTGAAAGCACTGGCTCCCCTCCCTGGCTGTGGAAGGAAGGGTGCTCTTCCTTCTTTTTCTTCTTCTTCTTCTTCTTCTTTTTTTAAATCAGGCCCCAGGAAGATCGTGATGCTGCAGAGAAGTCGGTGCCCACAAAAATCTCTAGTGGCCTGCTTTCCTCTTTCCACCTCCTCTTGAACTGGCCTCTGCATCTAGCATGCTTTCACTCACTGCTCACAAGCCTTTAGGGGTTCCAACCCCCACCTGCAACCCCCCTCACTACTGCTCCGGGGAGATGGCAGCCTGCAGTGCCACCGAGAGCTCACGCTTCGCCTTGTTTGCCCCACTGTCTTGGCCCTGCATCTCCGCCACCTCCTAACAAAAGTTCTCCTAGCTTCCTCCACTGAGGGGCTATAAGGACCCAGATGCCCTGCCAGGCATGGGGTGGGCAGTACCAGGCCTTCTGCCGAGCCCACCACAGGGAACAGGACATCCGGGCCGACACCCTGGGGTCTGCCCAGCCCCCTTGGCCCAATGCCCGCTCTCAGGAGATGCCTGAGGACTACGTGTCTTCCTTTTATGTTGTCCTGTCCAGCAGGTTGTGGTCTTGCTGCCAAACAAACTGGGGGTCCACACCCAGCTCTGCATCTTACAGTCACAGTGGGCCTGGGGCAAGGTTCACCCCACAGAGCCACAGGCCCATCTGTGAAGTGGGCCAAACGAGGCCAGTGGCCTCTCCCGGGCTTGGGAGGATTATGGGAGACCCTCAAGTGTCTGCAGCAGGCTGAGCGCCGATGCCAGCAGCACCAGACCCCGGGGATGAAGGAGGCGAGGCTGCGGTTTCCCAAGGGCAGCCCTGAACCTTCTGCTCTTGGAGAATGGCCCTTCTCCTCCCTGAGCTCCCGGTTCCTCATGATGCAAATTCCCTTCCTGGGAAGGTCTCCAGCAGGCAGCTTTCATTTTTTTATAACTTCGAATCCTCACAACCGGTCCCACAAGGATGGAGCCGCCTTTGTTCCCATTTTACAGATGAGAACACCGTGGCTCCATACAGCTAAAACGAGCACAGAGACTTGCCCAGCCTTGCCCAGCGAGGAAGTCGTGTGGCTAGATTTTGAACCAGGTTTTCCCCACTTCACCATGTGCTTCTAAAACCCCTGCACTTCCCCCAGGGGAACGCGGCCCCAGAGAGGCCCCAGAGCTGCACCCCCTGCCCTGGGTGATCTGCTCCCGCCGAGCAGCCACTTGCCATTCCTTCCACAGTCCTAAGTCCCCGCTCCAGGGGCTTTCTGTCCCCACTCCTCCGCCAGGAAGGAGTCTGCCTGTTCCTTCCTCTCCATTCACAAGTCAGAAATCAATGCGCCCTTCAAGGCTCAGCCTCGGCCCCCCATCCCCACACTCTCTGCTCCTCCTTGTGGGCGCGCACAGAACCAGCTGGCCGCTCCCCATCAGCTGGTCCCCTGTGCTTTCATGAGAAAGATGAGGAGACAGCATGTGGAGGGCAGGACAAGCCCTCGAGTCACCTGCCTACCCTGCTACGTATTGGTTGAGTCACCTTGGGAAAATCACTCTACCTCTCAGAGCCTCAGTTCTGTATCTATGAAATGGGCACACCAACTTGTTCTGAAGGATTATATAAAATAAAAGAGCTAGAACACGGACGCTGGCACAAAGTCGATGCCCATCACCCACCCCCAAAATGGGCCCCCTAGCAGCGGTCATATAGTCACACCCATGCCCCCCCTGCTCAGCTCAGCTACCCAGAACCATGGGGACTGTCAAGTCGTGTTCCATCTGGAACCAGCTTTACCTCCCTAGTCCCTCGCCTTTTGGAGGCTGGTTTCGCAGACAGCTCTGGGGTCATCTCAGCCATGCCGCTGCCCCAGGCCCCCAGGCCTCCAGCAGACCCATGCAAAGGCCCTCTAGTCTCCCTGAGCCGGGCTGAGCAAAAGACCCCAACCCAACCCTGCTGGCCTCACTCACTGTCTCCAGCCATGATGAGGGCGCAGGACCTCCTGTGCCTTCCTCCTCAGGCAAGGCCTGGGCCCTCCTGGGTAGAAAAGGTGGCTAGAGCCAGATTACCTGTAGTCCAGCTTCTCCCTCAGAAATCCATTCCAGGTGTCTGGGGCAATCCAGTGGGGTCCCAGGGGTGGCAGCTCAGCGTAGGGTGAGAGATGAGGGTCTGAGAGGACAGGCAGGGGCCTAGGATGGGAGCCCACAGCCTGCCAGATGGGTGAATGGCCTGTCACCTGCACAGATGGAAGCTGGGCTCTGGGCAGGCAGGCAAGCCATGCAATGGTCAGTCACGCCCCAAAGAGGTCACACGTGGACAGAAGGTAGTCATTGTGAGACAGGGAGCGCTTGATTGGCTGTACCAGGATGGACAGACAGCAGGCAAGGGCTGGTCAGGCAGGCAGACAGGAGAAGTCAAGCGAACAGGCAGGAGGCCAGCCAGACAAACGCACAGAGAGACCAACACGCAGGCAGGCAGGCAGGCTGTCAATCACACTGAGGGAGAAGCAGGCAGACATCTGAACCCGAGCCCATCCGTCCCACGGCAGAGACACCAGTGGTCTCTCTCAGAGGCAGTGGCTGCCACCCCTGGCCCAGAGTGTGTGCAGGGTGGAGAGGAAGGAGGAGGAAGAGGAGGATGTGGTGAGAGCTCCCCAGCGGCCCCGCCCACAGAGCAGCTGGCTCCTCCCCAGAGAGAGTGAGAAAAAAGTGGGAGGGAGCCCAGCCCCCAGACAGGGCACACTGCTCTCCAAAGGTCACCTGCTAAGAATACATTCCAGGCAACTGGGGTGACATCTGCCTCAAGGTCATGACCCTTAAGGTAGGCAGAGCAGCCTGAGTTACTAGGGTGACTGACATCTGCCTCAAGGTCGAGACCCACAAGGCAGGCAGAGCAGCCCTGAACCACCGCTTCTCACAGATGTGGGAACCGAGGCTCAGAGTGGTGTTGCGGCGCTGCCACGGCTAGACTGGGCGCCTGCTGGTCCTGAGAGTCCACCTCTCACCTCAGAGAGACGAAGGGCCCGGGTGCCATGGAGAGGCGGCGGTGGTGACCCCACCGCAGACCCTCTTCCAGAGTTTGCAGCCTCATCTGATGCACGTAGGCACGCCGCCTGCCTGGCCCAGTCGAGGCCTGAGTTTGGGAGCCCCCTCCCAGACTCCTCGGCCGGCAGTGTTTCCTTTGAATGCAGCCCCCTGAGGCTGTGCTGCTGAGAGCAGGACCCTATCTCCACAGACTTAAGAAGACCATCTCCAGGGCATGTCACAGCACATCTCTGAGTGCCTCCCTTTGCCCATCTGTTGAATGGGAACACCTAGCCACAGGGCCAGGGGATGGGGGGCAGCCATTATTAACACAGGGGAACTGAAGAGGAAAATAGAGAAAAGGGTTCTAAAGAGAGTCTTCATCTCGATGACAAGCCAGAGGCCCCTGGGAAGGTTGGCTGTCTCTCGCAGACCCTAAAGAAGCCAGAGAACAAAGTGTAGCAAACTCACACCTGGCAGCCTAAAGAGGGATGAGAGAATGGCTGCTGCTATTACTACTGTTACTCTTTTACCTTTCGTAGGCGCCTAGGGGACCTCATTTTATCCCACAAACCCTGCAAGGCAGATGAGATTGTTCCCATTTCATGGGTGGAGAAGCCAAGGCTCGGCAGGCTGAAACGTCGCACAAACTAAGAAGTGTCACAGCTAGGGTCTGAACTTCGCTGTGCCTGATTCCTCAGCCCACAGCAGCCTGTGGAAACAGACTCGAACAGGGACGAAAGGTCCCCAGGGTGGACAGGGGCTATTTGTACTATTTTGGTGACGCAGGTCGGCTCAAACTTGTGTGCCATCTCTTTCCCTACTGACTCATTTTGGGGAAACACTTTGCAGCTAACCCACATGACAGCTCCAAAGAAAAAGAGAAAGCATCTTGTTATTTATGTCTTCCATTTTTTTTCTTTTTCTACATGTTTTTGAGGAACTTGGTACAAATTCCCCTGTGACTGGTTTGAAGGAATGTTTGCCCTATACAAGTTCTCTTCTCCGCCACCGAAATCTCATATACTCTGTGGAGAACAAATCTTGGAAAAAAGCCAGCTTTTTTTGTTCTTTCTCTTGACCTTAGAGTGAGTTTTCTGATACCGTGTATCGGGTATTTGTGGTGATGGGAAGATCCAGAGAAGGAATAATAAACTAAAGCTAACATTTGCTGAAAGCTTACTCTGTGCCAAGGACTTTCAGGGTACATCATCTCACTGATAATAACTCGAGAAAATAGTCATTAGTGCCACCATCATCATCATTTCTATTTTACAGATAAGGAAACCGAGGCTCAGAGAGGTGAAGGGACTTGTCCAAGGTCACTCAGCTGGTGAGCGGCAGGATAGGGACTGAACTCCGCCATTTGGGTTCTGAGCCTGTGTTCTTGACTGCTCGCTACTCTGCTCCTGGACGCACGTCAGCCCAAAGATACTCCGTCGCTCCCCCTCCACCTGCCCCCCTCCCTCCCTCCCTCCCTCCCTCCCTCCCACTGCCTGCCCGGCTTCATCCCTTCCCTTCTCTCTACCTACTCACTCACCTACTCTTCTACCCACCCACCTGCCCAACCATCTCTTCTCTCTCCTTCTCACCTTCTACCCACCGACACTGAGCAGGACCTGGAGTGTGCCCTGGGGACGCCCCGCAGACATACATACAAGGGACAGCCTCTTAGATCCTGTACCCTAGTGGGAAGCAGAAAACATAAAGGACAAACCAAACAAGTTATCATAGAAACTAAACTAAATGTCACAGAAAACCAATGAGAGGTCAAGGCAGAGACATTCCGGGGCATGCTGGATGGCAAGAAGGACCCAGCCACAGGGGAGATGTCTCGGGCAGAAGGAACTGCAAGTGCAGAGGCCCTGAGCTCGGGGCACCACGGCTAGCTCCAGGCGCCTGCTAATGCAGTGGTGGACCGGAGTGCGCCAGCAAAGGAATGCTAGGGGCCAGGGTCACAGAAGTCGCACACCCTGCACACCATGCAGGACCTTGCAGGACAATGCAAGGAAGGTAGATTTGGTTCCAGAGAGAAGGCCTTGATCCAATGTACATTTTCAAGAGTGCTCAGGTCAGAATTTAGTGCGTAGGTGGGATGCACTCGCTTGCATTTAAAAAGTAGATGCTTTTGAAAGGTAACATTTAACAGCTACCATGTCTAGTGGGGTGAACATGGGTCCCCTTGGAAATAGATCTGTGTTGAGGAAAGGGTCCTTTGAGGAGTCCCTTCGGGTCTGTGTATGTCTCATGAGCATGGTCCCTAAGATCTCAGAAGGAAGATGTGATCGGATCCCTCAACACCCTCCCAACACCCCTTAGTATTTAGAGCTGGTCACTGGGGAGGAAGTAGTTAAATGTGCATTTCAGCCAAGAGGTCTGGGGGAGGGGGAAATCATTTAGACACCCCTCCTTCAACCCATTTCCTCTTTTTTATTTTCATTTTAACAGTTTTATTGAGGTATAATTTACATAGCATAAAATTTCAATGACTTTTAGACAGTGCAAAGATTTTTAGTAAGTGACTGACTTGCGCCATCACCACCGCGGTAGAATTGTAGAACATTCCCCAAAAGACCCTCCTATACGATGCAGAAGGCTTTACAAAGCTCACCCCGCTGCTGAGCTGAAGGGCTTTCTGTTTTCTTGGACACATCGACCTGTCCCTGCTTTTCCCTTGAGCCCAGCCCACTCAGTCAGTCTGTCACCTCACCAGTAGTGGATGGCTTTATTCCCAGGCCCCAAAAGTTATCCACACCCCCATATGGGGCAGAAATGAAATGGCCAAAAGAGCAGAGGTATATTTAAAATCTTTTGCCCCTCAGCTCCAGGAGGCTCTGGGCCACACCTGTCCTGAGAGGTAGCCAGCCAGACTGCTCTGTCCACAGGTGTGTCAGCACACGTGGCCGCCTTCTAGATGCCACTTGGAATGTCTTCACAGCAACGGCTTGCTCACACAGCAGCTTCCGAGGCCTGTCTTGAGGGCAAACCTGAGCTGGCTGGCGGTGGCCCGGCCTCCAGCCCCCGCCTCCGGTTGCCCCCTTTGTTTCCTTCAGTGTGCTGCTTAGTCGGAAGAAATAAGATCACAAAAATCATGATGCAGTATTTTTCCAGGGAAAGTAAGACATCATAAATGCGCACACCATTACTCTTTGTCTCTAAGACCTCTTTTAAGTTTTAAGATTAAACCCTCATGCCCTGGCTGGTGTAGCTCAGTGGATTGAGCGCGGGCCTGCAAACCAGAGGATCGCGGTTCGATTCCCAGTCAGGGCACATGCCTGGGTTGCAGGCCAGTTCCCAGCAGGGAACACACAAGAGGCAACCATACATTGATATTTCTCTCCCTCTCCCTCTCTTCTACCCTTCCCCTCTAAAGATAAATAAATAAATAAATAAATTTAAAAAAAAAAAAAAAACCCTCTTTTGCCTTTTCCAACCCCTGACAGAAAAAAAAAGAAAAGACCCCCCCTGCCTGTTTGCAGTCAGTCTCCTTCCCCCTCCCAGCCCCACTAATCACCTCTCTGAACTGATTTTCCTTTTTCTTTGCTGGGCTTTTCATACAAATCAAATCATCTAACACGTGGTCTATTGTGTCTGGGTTTTTTTGTAGTTTTGTTTGTTTGTTTGTTTGTTTCGTTTTTTACTTCATATATGTGTGAGGTTCATCCATGCTGTGGCACGTACCTGATTAATTTTTCTTTTAATGTGGAACGCCCCACAAATTTGCGCGTCCTCCTTGCGCAGGGCCATGCTCTCTTCTCTGCATCATTCCAATGTGAGCGTGCGTGCTGCCCAAACGAGCACACGCGCCTCGTCCGTCTTTAAAGATGAACAGCGTCCGCCGCACGGCCAGGCCGCGTTTGCTTCTTCTGCTCGGCGGCGGACGGCCGTCACGCTGCGTTCACCTTGTCTTTGTCGTGAGGGGCGCAGCCGTGAACCCTGCCATGCCAGTTGGGGCAGACGTGCATTTTCAGATCTTGTGGGTGCGCCCCCAGGAGGGGATGGCTGAGTCATACAGCAGTTCTGTGTTAACTGACTGAGGAGCTGACGAGCTTTTCCACAGCAGCTGCACCATCTCCCGTTCCCTCCGGCAATCGATGCAAGTTCCCAGTGCTCCACACTCTTCTCCACGCTCACTATTTTCTTTTTTGTTAGAGCCTTCTGGTGGGTGTGAGGTGGTGTCTCATTGTTGTTGGGGCACTTTTGTTTTGTTTTGTTTTGCATTTCCCTAATGCTTAATGATGTTGAATGAACTTCTTTTTGTGCTTGGTAGTCATTAGTGTATCGTCTTGGGAGAAAAGTTTATTCACATCCTTTGCCAGTTTTTTAATTGAGCTGTGCTATAGACTGACCCCCAATGTGATGTTATCAGAAGATGGGGTCTCTCACGTGTGATTCATGGGGTGCAGCCCTCACAAATGGGATTAGTACATTTGTAGTAATGTGTTACTATTTAGTAATATATTGCTAAATGTAGTAATGTATTAGTACATTTGGGATTAGTATATTTGTAGTAAGTTTTGAAACTGGGAGTTTGAGTCCTCCAACTTTGGGGGTTTTTTTTGTTTGTTTGATTTGTTTTTTGCTTTGTCTCTTCTTGCAATTCCACATAAATTTTAGGATCAAATTTTCCATTTTGAAAAAAAAGGGGTATTGGGATTTTGGTAGGAATTGCATTGAATTTGTAGATCACTTTGAGGAATATTGCCATTTTAAGTGTTTTGTTACATGAGTATGGGATTTTTAAATTTTATTTAGATCTTCTTTAATTTCTTTCAATGTTTTGTAGCAATGTTTTGTAGTTTCCATTGCGTTAAGTCTTTCACTTCCTTTGTCAAAGCTGTTTCTAAGTATCTTACTTGTTTTGATGCTATTGCATATGAAATCATCTGCTTGATTTCCTTTTTAGATTGTTCATTGTTAGTGTACAAAAATACAATTTTCGTATGTTGATCTTGTACCCTATCATTTTGCTTAACTTGTTTATTTATTTCTAATAATTTCTTTGTTGATTATTAATGATTTTCTAGGTATGATAGCATGTCATCTGTGAATAGAAGTAGTGTTACATTTTAAAAATCTTTTATTTCTGTCGTTCGCGACTTGCTCTGGCTTAAATTTTCAGCACGACAGTGAACAACGGTGGTGAGAGTGGGCCCCCTTGTTCCTGGTCTTGGGGGAAAGCTTTTGGTCTTTCACCCACTGAGGGCGATGTTAGCTGTGGGTTTGCATGTACGGCTTTTGTCCTGCTGCGCTGTATTTCTTCTGTTCCTAGTTTGCTGAGAGTTTTTATCATTAGAGTGTTGAATTTTGTCACACGCATTCTCTGCATCATTTCAGATGGCCATGTGAATTTGCTCTCCATTTTATTATGTTGCACCCCACTTTCTCCATTGTATTAATGTGGTCTATCCGCTTCACTCCGTTGTGTTCCCGAACCACTGTGTTGAACCATCTTTGCATTCTGGGGATAAGTCCATCTTGGTTGTGCTGTATAATCCTTCTATTAAATGGTGGGGTTCAGTTTGGTATTTTGTTGAGGATTTTTGCATCTATATTCATAAAGGATATTGGTCCACAGTTTTCTTTTATCGTGGTGTCTTTGTCTGGCTTTGGCGGCATAGGATGAATTAGGAAGTGTTCTCTTTTATTTTGCGAAAAAGCTTAAGAAAGGTTGGTATTAATGCTCCTTTAAGCATTTGGTAGAATTTACCAGTGCAGCTGCCTGACACTGGGATTTTCTGTGTTAGGTCTTTGATTATTGAGTCAACTCTTTACTTCTTATGTCTATTAAGATTTCCTGTTTGCTCTTGAGTCAATTTTGGTGATTTGTGTCTTTCTAGGAATTTGTCCATTTCATCTAGGTTATCTAATTTGTTGGCATACAATCAGATATGGTCTTCTCTCATAATCCTTCTAATTTTATAAGAATGGTAGTAATGTCTGTCTATGGCCTTACCACCCTGAACGTGCCTGATCTCATCTGAAGAATGGTAGTAATGTCCCCATTTTCATTTCTGATTTTAATAATTTGTTTTTTATCTCTTTTTTGATTGCTCCAGCTAATTGTCTGTCAATTTTCTTGATTTTTTTCTAACAAAGAACTCTTGGGGTTTTTGATCCCCTTTACTGTTTTTCAATTCTTTATTTCATTTGTCTCCACCCTACTCTTTATTATTGCCTTTCTTCTGCTAACTTTGGGATTAATTTGTTCTCCTTTTCCTAATTCCTTAAGTTGTACAGTTAGGTTACTGATTCTCAATCTTTCTCATTTGTTTTTTATTGATTTGAGAGAGAGAGAGAGAAACACAGACTTGTCGTTCCACTTACTTATGCATTCCCTGGTTGGTTCTGGCCTGTGCCCCTGACCAAGGATTGAACCCACAACCTTGGTGTGTCAGGACGTTGCTCTGACCAACTGAGCTACCCAGCCAGGAACTTTCTCATTTGCTACTGAGAGCATTTACAGCTATAAACTTCTCTCTAAACTCTGCTTTCACTGCATCACATACATTTTGGTATGTTGGGTTTTCATTTTCATTCTTCCCTAAGCATTTTCTAATTTCCCTTGTTATTTCTTCTTTTACTCATTGGTTGTTTAAGAATTTGTTATTTAATTTCTACATGCTTGTGAGTTTCCCAGTTTTCCTACTGTTGATTGATATTAAGCTTCATTCATTGTGGTCAGAGAAGACAGTTAGTATGATTTCAATCTTTCAGAATTTTTTGAGACTTGCTAGACTTAAAGATTGACCGCTTCCCAAGGTACATAAATGTCTAATCACTATGTCATACACCTGAAACTGACACAGGGAGGGGCAACAGTGGGTTTACAGTTGTGAGTACACAAAATAGAGTTTGTTCTTGCATTACTATTTATTATATTGTTTTCCATATGAATAACTGCAAACCTCCTTTTCCCCCACCCTGTATAATATTGTATGCCAGCTGTAATTGAACAATAAAAATAAATAAACAAAGATATATGCAGACTTAGTTTTTGTCCTGACATCTGGTCGAGCGTGGAGAAAGTTACATGCACACTTGGAGGTCCCCGCTGTTGCTGGCATGTGTGTGTGCTCTGTGTGCGTCCGCTCGGCCAAGTTTGCCTGTGTCGTTCAAGTTCTCTGCTTCCTTATCAGTCTTTTCTCTAGGTGGTGTATCTATTACTGAAAGGAGAATTTTGAAGTCCTCAAATATTATCATGAAACTGTCTATTTCCCCATTTAATTCTGTCAATATTTGCTTCATTTATGTGGGGCTCTATTGTTTAATGCATATGTTTATAATTATTATGTTTTCTTGATGGATTGACACTTTTATCCACATATAATGTCCTTCATTGTCTCTCGTAACAGTTGGTGACATTAGCCTACCTTACTGCACTGTTAGGGCCACTCTAGCTCTCTTCTGGTTACTGTTTGCATAGGACGTCTTTTCCCATTTTTCTACTATAGACCCATTTGTGTCTTTGAATCTAAAGTAACTCTCTTGTAGACGGCATATAGTTGGATTATGTGTTTTATTTGGTCTGTCAATGTCTGTGTTTTAACCAGTGAGTTTGATCCATTTACATTTAAAGTGATTACTGATAATGGACTTTTCTGCCATTTTGCTGTTTGTTTTATATACATCACATTTTTTTTGTTTCCTCCATTACTGCCTTCTTTTGCATTTGATTGACTTTCTCCAATGTACCATTTTGATTCTCTCCTCTTTTCCTTTTTTGTATATTTTTAGTCATTTTCATAAGGATGACAATTATACTGAATTTATAATACTCTAGTGTGAGCTGATACCAGCATAGTTTCAGCAGCACACAAAAATTCTGCCCCGCACAGCTCCACGTCCTACCCCCTTACGTTGCCATAACTCCCCATTCACGCTCTTCCCATTCTGCCGCTGCCTAGAGCGTGGGCATGGGGGTGGCCATCTTGACAAAGCAGGCCAGGGCAGTATTGTAGGGAAGGCAGAGCCTGAGGTAGAAGGAGCCTGGGCCGCTGGGTGATGTTCAGGAGCACCATTCAGTCCTAGACACCTCCCTCCACGTTACGACGTGGGAGAGCAGCCTCCGTCATTGCAGCCACTATCAACCTGGGTGTCCGTTGTAGGCAGCTGAGCTGATGCAGGTACGGATTTAGACATGGATGTGGGTGTGGACGTGGAGGTGGACGTAGATAGAGACAGAACCCTAACTGATGGACGCGTGGCTGTCGGGGCCTATAAAACTGATACAGGGTAGTACAGAATAGACAATCTCTGTTATAGCCCCCCAAAATAGAGTAAACGAACGTTATTACTCAGGACCCATTATCATTTCAGTGTCCGTTGGAGAAAACTAAATCAAGCAAGCTTAGCAAAAAATGAGAATTTATTGTGTCAGGTAGTGGAAGCTCAGAAAAGATGGAGCTGTTAGGGAAACCCATCAGAGCCCAGAATGCTAAGAAGAGCCTAGTGCACCTCTGCCTGGGCACCAGCCGCGCCGTGTCCTGCTGCTCTTGGGCTTTCTCTGTGCGGCATCTGCAAAACCTGGACTCCTGGCTTCCAGCTCTGCAGTCAGAGTGCAAAGGAATGGATCCCATAGACTCCTGCTAGAAAACTCCTGGGAATTATTTGCACGGGCAGAAGCGAACCATAAGCCAGTCTGTCCCCTCATCTGGGGTCAAAGATGGCTCAGCCTGAGCAGCCCATTCATCCCTGGGGCAGCCACCGTGGCCAGGGGGATGAGAGCCCCTGAGTGGTAATGGACACTTCATCCCTGGGGCTATCACAGAAAAGAAGGGGGTGAGGATGTGGGGTCGTGATGCACCAAGACAAGAGCCGCTGCATGTACTAACATTATTGTCATGGGCTGCATTGTCCCCCCCACCCAAATTCGTATGTTGAACCCCATCCCTCAGTGTGAGTGTATCTGGAGACAGGGTGTTTAGGAGGTCATAAAAGTTAAATAATATCATAAGGGCAGGACCCTAATCCGATAAGATTGCAGCTGTCTAAGAAGAGGAGGAGACCCCAGGGCTTGCCCTTCCTCCCTCCCCCGCATCTCCCTGCCATGTGAGGGTGCAGCACGAGGCGCCTGTCTACAGCCAGGAGGACAGCCCTCCCCAGAAAATGACCACGTTGCTACCTGGATCTCGGACTTTCAACCTCTGTGAGAAAATTCATTTCTGTGGTTTAAGTCCCCAGTCTTGGCATTTCATTATGACGGCCTGAGCGGGGAAGACACACTTGCTTGTATGAGTCACCATTCTTCAGAGGTACAGGGCCCTGACTGGTACAGTTATTCATAACAAAAACAACAAAATTGTTTACACTTTTAAAAAACCATCTAGCAGACGCTGCGCTAAACTATCACAACCACCTTTTAATCTTTTAATATCCCCATTTTAGACACTAGTTAAACATGGGCAGTCTAGTCTAGGGCTGTTTTTGGATGATGGAAACTTTTAAAAAAATTATTTTGGTACTTTTCAGTACTGATTTTTAAATAACATACTACTTCTAGAATCTAGGGGAAACAATAAAGCTATTTCCAGATTGGGAAATTTTTATAAAGGAAGGTCACAAACCCTCAGCGTGCTGGGGAGGGGGCACAGTAGGGAGGAGGAAAGACATTAAAAATCTGTGGAAATGTGAGTAGGGTCTTTCCAAAGACATTGACCATGGAAGAATGCAATGTCCTTTACTTCAGGTCAAATAGTCGATTTCACACGTTTGAGGATTAGAGCCACTGAAGCCACATGTGCTTGGGGACTTTTCCCAAAGTCAACGTGCGTTACAGCCTCAAGAAACCCACAGCCCCCTGAGACCGTGCTAACAGAGGTACAGTGCCCGAACCAGGGAGGTGTCCCCGCTGCCGTGGCCACCCCTGCGGTCTAGGTCCAGCTCAGGGTCTTACTTTCGAGAACGTTGGCCAACGAGCGTATTCAGCAGAGGCAGCCAAGGAGGGGTGGGGGAGAGGTGTGAAAAGAGCCTGAAACCATGAGGGCGCAGAAGTACTCAGCTTGAAGCAGAGAAGATGCAGAGTTGGGGGCATGAGAGCCGACCTTTAGGTGCAGAGCAGGGCCGTCAGAGTTGCCACCCTGGGGTGAAGGGTCAGCTTCCTGTCCCTGGTGGTGTGCAAACCAAGGCTGGTCACCTGTTGATGTGGGCGAATGATTAGATTGAGTGCATGTGCGGTTGGACCACAGGGCCATGAAGTCCCCCTTCATGCTGAGTGTCTGCATGTCTCTGATTTTTGGAAAGAGGTGGGAAGGAGAGTGTTACAGGCTGAGTGCTCGTGTACCCCTGTATGGCGCATAGCGACGCCCTAAGCCCCAGTGTGCGTGTGTATGGAGCTGGGGCCCCCAGACAGTGACTGAGGACTGGGTCGGTGTCCTCAGAAGAAGAGATGCCAAGGAGCTCGCTCGCTCTCCCCACACACACCAAGGAAAAGCCGTGCGAATGTGCACCAAGAAACTGGCCATCTGCAAGCAAAAATGCAGGTCCTCCCAAGGAGGTCCACCTTGATCTTGAACCTCCTAGCCACCAGAGTGGCGAGACACGAGTGTCTGTTACTCAAGCCACCCAGACTGCGGTGTTTTGTGATAGCGACCCAAGCAGACTGAGACAGACAGATGTGCTGATCAGACACCTCCGCTGGCTTCCTCTGTGGGGCCCGGGGACTGGAGCCCGGCCTGGCCTCGGGGTGCCCGCCCCCAAGGTCCAGAGGGCTGGCTGAGAAGTGTCAAAGAGGAGTGGCCCGTCCCCTCCTTCTCTGTGGCCTCCATTTTCTGTCAGTTCACAGAAGAGACCTTCTCTTCATTGTTGAAGGTCTCAAGTCCTTCAGGGAAGGGACACACAGGAGAGAAAGTGAAACACTTGGGATGGTGGCAAGTGGCGAGTATAAGAGTGACTTTTGGGTGGGGGTGGCTTTTCAGCACTGATTTGCTCTTCTCTCTGGTAATTGTATCCTGATTTTTTCTGGAGGGTCACCTGCTTTCTACTTTCAGTCTCTGTCCCAGGGGAGCCCGTGACCCCGTCCGAAGCCAATCCACTATGCATCTCAGGCCATATTGATTGCTCCAGGTAGAGTATGTGACCCAGTCAGAAGCAATGAGACCCTGTGGAAGTCTTGATGGAAGAACTGGGGCAAAGGCTCCAGACCTGGAGCAGAGAACCTGTGCTCTCTGCAGCTGCCGTAGATATGTTGTGGCCACAATGGGAAACTTGCCTCAGAATGGAGTCAACATTCAGGGAAAGACCCGAGAGATGAAGTGAATCGTCAGGAACCAGGACGCCTTGTTCCAGCTGTGCCTGCAAGCCAGACATTTGAGTGAAATCAGACAGTAGTTCCCTTGTGTGTTTGGCTGGTTTGGATCAGTGTTCTTTCACCTAAAACTGAAAGAGCCTTGACAGATGTGTTACTGTGTGCCTAAAAGCACAACAATAATGGCCTGTGTAAAGTCCTGCAGGCACAGAAAGGAGGCCCCTGCTGGTTCTGCGCCTGGAGGGGTGCAGACTGAGTGGCCAGGGAAGGCTTCAGAGAGGAGGGGTCATGTGAACTGGACTTGGAAAGATGAGGAAGCGTTCATTACGTTAAAAAGATAGAAGCACGCATGGAGTAAAGACAGCCTCTTCAGTACACGGTGTTGGGAAAACTGGACTAGTCTTTGCAAAAAAATGAAACTAGACCGCCAACTTACACCATACACTAGAATAAACTCAAAATGAATAAAAGAGTTAAATATAAGTCACAATATCATAAAAATTCTAGAGGAGAACATAGGCAGTAAAATGTCAGATACCTCGTGTAGCAATATTTTTTCCAATATATCTCCAAGGGCAAGGGGAACAATGGAAAAAAACAATGGGACTACATCAAACTGAAAAGTTTCTGCACAGCTAAAGAAACCATCATCAAAATGAAAAGGGAACCCACTACATGGGAGGATATATTTGCCAATAACACATCGGACAAGGGTTTGATCTCCAAAATATATAAGAACTCACATGATTCAACACCAGGAAGACAAACAATCGAATCAAAAAATGACCTGAACGGACACCTCTCCAAGGAGGACGAACAGATCACCCATAGACACGTGAAAGGATGCTCAGCATCACTAGCCATCAGAGACATGCAAATAAAAACCACAACGAGATACCACCTTGCACCTGTCAGAATGGCTATTACTAATGAATCAACAATCGGTAAGTGCTGGCGAGGATGTGAAGAAAAGGGAACCTTAGTGCACTGTTGGTGGGAATGCAGACTGGTGCAGCCACTCTAAAAAGAGTTTGACATGTCCTCACAAAATTAAAAATGGACCTGCCTTTTCACCCAGTGATTCTACTTCTGGGAATATATCCAAAGAATCTTGAGACAGCAATTCAAAAGAAAATATGCACCCCTATGTTCATAGCAGCGTTATTTACAGTAGCCAAGATTTGGAAACAGCCGAAGTGCCTGTCAGTAGATGAGTGGATAAAAAACTGTGGTGCATTCACAAAGCAGAATACTACACAGTGGTAAAAAAGAAAAGAAAAGAAAAGAAAAGAAAAGAAAAGAAAAGAAAAGAAAAGAAAAGAAAAGAAAAGAAAAGAAAAGAAAAGAAAAGAAAAGAAAAAAAAGAACTCTTACCTTTTGCAACAGCATGGCTGGAACTGGGGACTATTATGTTAAGTGAAATAAGCCAGTCAGTGAAAGACAAATACAATATGATCTCACTTATAACTGGAATCTAATGAACAAAACAAACTAATGAGCAAAACAGAATCAGAGGCACAGAAACATGGAACAGACCAACAGCTGTAAGAGAGGGGGAGGGGGGATGGTGGAAAGAAGGAGAAGGGACTAAACAAAGCACATGTGTGCATGACCCATGGACATGGACAACGGTGTGGGGGTTGACTGTGGAAGGTGGGGGGAGGGAGGCAAAGGGAAAAAGTTGGGACAACTGTAATAGCACAAACAATATAAAAATACGGTCCAGAGAAATCTAAAGTTTTCCAAAAGAAGTTAGAAAGAGCAGCAAGATAAACATAGAAGAAAGTAAAAGAAGAGAAATAATCAAGATAAAAACAGACTGAAAGAGGAAGGAAGTACACCCTGCGGAAGAGCATCAGAGCCCCCGCCGGGCTGTGGGGAATCCAGAGGCCCGAGCGTGACTGCGCTGCCTGTTCGGGAAGTGAGTGTTGAGTGCGGGCGCAGGAGGCCCTGAGAGCAAGAGCAAGAGCGGCGGGCCGCGGACCGCCGGAGATGGTGGTGCCCAGGGCCCAGTGGAGTGTCCCTGCTGAGGAAGGGGGCCAGGACCTCACTCGGGGGATGGTGGCAGCAGGGCAGCGGGCAGGGGCCACGTCGGGCCCTCAGAGACCCTCCTCAGATCAGGAGCAGGGCCTAGACGCCTGAGCTGTTTCAAAAGGAGAAGAAAAGCCACAAGGAGGTCAAGTTCAGTTTTCCAGGAACCAGCCTCTGTCATGAGGAAAACTGTCACCACAGCTGCCCGCTGCCCACTGACTGCCACCTTGGCACAGCCTCACTTCCCTTTCAGAGTGGGGCTCCCAATCCCATGGGTGGTCTCTGAGAAGGCCCTGGAAGTTGGGGGCGCCGGGTTTCTCAACCTCGGTGCTGTTGACATTTGGGCTGGATCATTCTTTGCTGCGCTGTGCATCGTAGAATATTGACTATGGAGTAGCACCCTGGGCCTCTACCACCAGATGCCAGCAGAACCTCCTCCCAGATGTGAAGGTCAACGGTGCCCACTGCAGGGAACCGCCGGCTTGGTATTGTGGTGGGAGGGGCACCAGGCCCACACTCCTTCCAATGGCATCTCAGTGAGAACCCCACCTTCAGAGCTGTGTGGCCCTAGGCAAGGCCCTGCCTATCTTGAGCCACTACACCCCCACCCGCTGTGCACAAACAGGATAAAGAAGAGCGTGAGAGCGCCGGTGCCTTTGCCGCCCAGACTCAGCAAACAGCAGAGGCTGTGACTGTGCTCCTCCGTGGTCACTCTTCCACCTGCCCTTGGACCCGGCCAGAGCGGCGGATTACGTGTGGGGCTGGGTCGCCAGCGTGGCCACAGCACAGGGTCGTCTCTGCCTCTCTGCTTTCTCTCACCACTTTAAGCCCACCCATCGGGAAGTCCTGCTGGTTCAGCTTCGCAATGCACCCAGCACCAACGGCCTCCACCCGGCACCCGAGTGCGGATTTCAGCAACTGCTGCCTGGTTCCCCACTGCTACCGCTGCGCCTCCGAAGCGCCACTGTCCTCACTGCAGAGGACACATTTTAACATGGAACCCCATCACAGCGCTCCCAAGTTGCGAGCCATCCAAAGCCTTCCAGTCATTCACAGAATAAACCCAAAGTCCTTACTGTGGCCCGCAGGCCCTCCGTGCTGTTCCCGCCAGCTCAGAATTCAGCTCCTTCTCGTCCCCTTGCTCTCTCTGCTCCCGGCGCTCCCCCCTGCTCCGCTGTCGCACCCGTCCCTCGTCCCTCCTCGGGGCCTTTGCACCGGGTGCTCCCTCCACCAGGGACACTTTCCCTCCCCTCGCCTCCCCTATAACTTCATCCAAGCCTGTGTTCACACTGCCCCCTCCTACAGCAGCCCTCCCAACTCCAGCCCCTCTCCTGGTGCTCCATTCTGCGCCGTGCTCAGGGCCACCCGACATGGCACAGCACGCTGCGCGCACAGCCCTTGGCCATCTGTCCGCCACCGCAGCTTCGCTGAAGAAGAGATTTGTCTGTTCTGTTCATTGCAGACCCCCAGTCCCTAAGGCAGTACCCGGCACGTACTAGGTGCTCACCGTATGTTTGTTGAATGATTGAATGAGTATTTCAAGACCCTCCTCTCCACAGTCAGCTCCATCCCACCCCCACTTTAGACTCACCACTGCCAGCCCCAAGTCAGGCTGGCCTACAAATGATAAGGTGTGGCTCACTGGGCTCCGCTTCTCTCTCCAGAATCACCCTACCTTGCCCACCTGCCATTACGTGCCCCAGCCAGGCTGGGCTCTTTCTTGCACACGAGTGTGTGTGCCGAGCCCTCCGCCTGGCCGGTGCACTCCTTCCCCCACCACCTGCTGGGAAACCAGTGCTGGTCCCTTCAATTTCAACGGAGATGCCACCTCCTGCAGGGAGCTTTCTCTGATGCCCCAAATGTGGGTGAGTTGTGCCCCCTCTGGGCCCACACTTCCCTCATCATGTCACGACCACACTGCACTGTTGACCCTTATACACTTGACCTCAAGATCCGCAGAGACAGCGACCCCTTCCCCTAGGGCCTAGAACAGGGTAGGGACTCAAGAAATGTGATTCAGGTGATTCGGGTGAATCGGTTAATGAACAGACTCTGAATTAGCTTCAGTGGTCACTTCCTGTCCCCCAGGTCCTCCCAGGGCCTGGGTGGGAGTGACGAGAGGCCTTCCCCTCCCAAATTCCCTTCTCAAATCGCCATGGCGGGTACAAGTCTTCTGTGATGCCTTCTGAGGTGTGCTGTTTCCTTCCTGAGTGTTACAGCCCTTTTCCGACCCCTCGGAGCAGCTGGCTGTGTTCATTTTATAACCATTTGTGGAGGAACCTGGCCTAATGGTTCTCCGATGGGCAGACTCAGAAATACCCCTGAGTGGACTCACTGCGGACACGTTCTGGGACGGCCTGTTCCTTGGAGTGAGCTCCGCACCCATAGCCTCACTTCTGCCTCCCCAGAGCCCAGTGAGCTGGCCTGGGAACGACTGGTCTCTCCAGGCTGGGAGGGTGAGTCAGGCGACCAAGGTAAGCAAGTTCTCCTTGGTGAGTGGGGAGGAAGGATGGCTCACACACAGGCACGCACGTCCCAGCTCAGAGCCCAGTTTCCCACAGGCCCTTCCCCCACCCCCACCCGCCCTCCAGTCTCCTTAGACCGGAAGCCTGATCGCTGTCCTGTAACCCACATGCAAACCTTGGTGCCCAGCAGACAGGGTCTTTATCTTTCTGGAGCTGGGGTGGGGGACATGGAGGGGGCGTGAGGACACAGGTTTGTGTGTACAGGCATAGGCGATGTGCAAATAAAAGCCGCCGCACGTGGCACACCTGAGCACACACTGTGTGCAAGGCGCTGGTATCTTTTTAGTCCCCCGAATGGGAAGCAGGTGCTATTATCCCCACCTCACAGATAAAGACACTGAGGCACGAGGACTTTGGGTAACTTGTCCATGGCTGTACAGACAGGAAGAAATGAAACTGGAATTCGAATCGGGACAGTTTGGCTCCAGAGCTGAGCTATTAACCACTATCCCTTAACCTTCCTCCTAAATGTCCAGGCAAGTCCCATGTGCACATGTGGACATAGCTCATGCACACATGTGCATATAAAATCACACATACAGCCACATACAGCCCAAGCCCACAGACATAGGCTTCCTCATCACAGGAGATCTAGTGCGCGTGGTCATGTAGGCAGCGAGGGTTCGCCTGCTCACTCGCACACATTCTCCAAGCACGTTCACACTCAGGCATGCACATCGCTGCTCAAGGGCCTGCACAGAAAGCATGCAGCACCCCAGCCACCCGAGTTCACACATGCCCAAGTACACATGCATTGTCACACAAGCACGCTTGCTTATGAACAAATATTTATTGAGCATCTGTTATGTGCCAGGCATATAATGGTGAAGAAACAGAGTTCCCACCCTCCCAGGGTGTGTAATCTAGCAGGGGCACGTGCACTCACAGACACGCACGCAGTGGCCAAGTCAGATGGGCGCATCCTGGGGTTGAGTGCGCACCATGTACCAGATGCAGAGTGGACTCCTGTGCATTAGGACTCACTGAGAGGGCCAGGTCCCCCATGGGTACATACACCCTTGTGACTATGTACCTCCTCCTCTGTAGCAGCCCCAGGACACAACCTGGGTCTTAGCAGGAGTGGGTGGGGTGCAGGAGATGAAGGTCAGTGTTATTTTCAGTACCCTTTGTGGTCCAAGTATCCCCAAGCCCCCACCAACCCCCTGGAGACCAGACCTATGACCCAAGTGACAAATACGACATGCATTTGCAGACATGTGTACAATCCGCATGTGCTCACATGTGTGCACATGTGTGCAAGCTCCCCAGTCCTTTCGGAGCCTCCTGCCCCATCATGAACCCCTCCCCTAGAGCCCCATCCTCCTTCTCTTCCCCCATCTTGCACATTAGGGAGCAGTGGCCCAGACATGCCTGGGTCTTCCAAGAGCTTGCACACTCAGGGAGGAAGGGCTGCAATGACTTGGCTTCCAGGCAGCTGTGGTGAGTTTCTGCAAACACTCCCTTCCTCAGAGAGGCTCCTCCTTACTGAAAGTTCAGGCTGTCGTAGTTTCCCCGCATTCACACAGGGGAAAGCTCAAACTCACAAAAACATTCACCAAGAGCTGTCCATCAGTCAATCAACAAGCATTTACTGCCAGCTGCAGCCTTCACACTGAGCTAGGCACAATGCAGGGAGAGCGGGGGAGGAGTAAGCACTGGCCTTTTCCTACAAAAGGTCAGGGCCCTCCAGGGAGCTGTGGTTAGAGAGGGCTTGGGGTGGGGGTGGGGGTGTGAAGGTTGTCGAGAGCAGTCTGGGCAGAGGGCGTTGCACACACAACACCGAGCCATGGGAAAGCGCTCCTGTGGCCCCCGAATCACAACCAGCCATGTGTTGGTAAGCCAGCAATCAAAAAACAAAAACCAGACTCCTGGTATGTGGTGTCCATTGCTTCCCACAGTATGAATGCTTCTGCCACGGCCAATTCCAAGCCACCAAGGCTGCGGGAGACCGTTCTGCATGGCATGGGCCCAGCTCCCACTCAGAGATGCACAGGACCCACGCCCATGGATAGGCTCTCCCATGGAGAATCAGGCCTGCACTGTGCCTGGACTTCTGTGAGACTTGCTTTTGCTAAAACTTCCTCACCCTGAATTGAGACAGCAAGTGCTTACTGTAACTTCCTAAAGTCTGTGCTAAACCTCCCCAGTATGGCGTGTAACGGGTTCAACCACTTTTCCCTTTTCATTTGCAAATAGCCTTCTTCTGGGATGTGATAGCGGCATTGGCTCCTTTGTTTTCTGTAAAAAGTAACCAGCTAAAGCGAACCTGTGCATAGTAAATGAGGACCATCACATAATGTGCCGAGAAACCCAATAAAGGCCGGTCACAGCAAGGACCCCGGGCTTTTGCTCCCCTTGAGAGAAAAGCCATGCTGTTCCTTTCCCTCTACAGGACTCGGTAGTCCGTGTGAACGTCACATGCCTCATCCACAATGGTGGACCCCACAAGCCTGGGTTCGCATCAGAGGCGATGTCACAGGACGCAGAGCTGAGAAGAGGTGTGTACATCCAGCTCTCGGAGCTGCTGCGGGTCAGCCTCTGCCCCAGGGCCGCACTGAGGACGGAGCCAGAGCCTTGGAGCCCAGGGCAGGGCACCAGTCCCAGTTGGAAGGCCGGGGACAAGAACAAAACCACTTGTTCATCCTTCAGTGCATGCTCTGATTTGTCCTATCATTAGCTCAGCACCCACACTCTGCCAAACACTGGGAGCCCCATGGTGTCTCAGCCCATCCCTGTCTGTGCTGATGGGAAGCACAAGTGCTAACCAAGGCCTGGGAGCCAGAGGTCTTCTTGGGGGAGGTGGCTTCTAAGCTGAAACGTAATGGAGTGAGGCAGTGAGTAAGGGTAGAAAACAGTTATTTCCAAGCAGAGGAAATAGCGTGTGCAATGGCTTACTGATCTCACGCGCTCCTTGGTTAACCCACTGAAAGCATCCTGTTTAACAGACTTCTTAAATGAGCCAGCATCGTCTAAGTCCTGCACACGCCTTCACTCACTTACTCCTCAGATGACCGTATGAGGTACTTACTATGTTTAACCCCACTGCGCAGATGGGACAACTGAGAAGCTGCCGATGTGCCCACGATCACTGGCGTGCTTCGCCTCCCCACTGCGCTGCCTTTAACCATCTGAAGCGGGTGCAGCTTGGGGAAATTTTAGGGGGTACCCAGACACGGCAGCCAACTGTAGGCTCAGTTTTGGGTTTAATTAAATGTCAGAGTGTGGGAAGTGATCGGTGCAGCTAGAGCTTGCTCCCCCACCCCCTTCGCACACGAACACGGCAAGACTTCACGCAGCGTGGAAGTGGTGGCCCAGGACATCAGTCTGCCCGGTCAGCGAAAGGTCCCGGCGCCTCCATGACCCGGCCCTGCCAGGTCTGGGATGTTCAGAGTGAGCCCTTATTCACTTTTTGTTTTGTTTCGGTTTTTTTTTCACTGAACACTTCATGTGGGCCAGGTGCCAGGCTGGGGCTGGGAGGCACAAGAAATAGATTATAGTCCCTACCCTCAAGGGGTCTAGTAGGAGAGACACATGAGTAGTGACTTTATGTGTTTTCAAATTATTCCACTATTAAAAACAAAAACCAAAATTGAACTTTATAGTAAGTGGTAATAAAAGGGCGTGCCCAAAAGAGAGAACAATTTTGCTGTGTGTTTTGGGAAATGTCCCAGAGCGATGCCCACTGAGGCCGGGTCTGAAAGACTACGTTTCATTGGTGGTGGCCAGGGAGTGGGGGAGGAGGGGGTGGAGGTCGAAGACACTGTGCTTTTGCAAAGCACCGTGGTGGGTGACAATGGAAACGGATCGTGGAGATGGGTGTTCAACCTCTGGGAGACACTAACACCCACTCAAGTGCATATTGTAAATGATTAAAATGGAAAATGTTGTTACATGCATTCTGTCTCCATTAAAAAACATTGTTTCAATGAGGCAACTTACGGTTGCAAGTGGCAGATTATTTTTTTAAATGGGTTTACTGGCTCAAACATCTTTTAGTTCAAGAATGTTGTTTTGGGCCTGGGTGGAAGAAAGTGCCCAGCTGGGTTTCCTGACTGGAAGGCCCCGCCTCTGGGACCCGCCAGCCTGGCTCCACTCTCCCTCAGGCTCAGCGAGACCCAGTGGGGGAAACGGCTCTCAGCGGTCCAGGTTCGTAACTTACCGGTTTAGGAAACACAAAGGAAACAACAGATGTTTTCCCAAGGGGCCCAGCGATCACCCAGCAGAGGGCCCTTGCTGGTCAGTTTTAATCACGTGCCTGTCCCTAAACCAACCACAGTATAAATAGGGGGGAAATATTCTGATTGGCCAAGCCTGAGTCATGTGCCATATTGGAAAGCTAGGAGTGAGTTTAGTTCCATGGAAACAACGTGAGCTAAGAGAAAGGAGAGAGTGTGCCCCAGGAAGACCAGGCACTATTACCAGAAGGAGAGGCTGCTGGGCAGACACGCCCAGAGTCCTTCGGCATGAGGGTGGAGGTGCCGGAGGGAGACGTGAGGAGGGCCAGCGCGGCAGAGGGAGGGGCATAAGCAGAGGCCGGGACTCACAGCTGTGTAGTGTGGTTGGGCTGCAGTGGCCAGGTCGTGGTGCGTAGGGTGACAGGTCATGCTATCGGGTGAATGGCCAGGTTGTGGTGTCTAAGGGTGCCCAGGAATGGTTCTGACACGGATTCCGAGGTATGTATGTGCACTTCTGTGGGCGTGGTACGCTTGTACACCACAAGAATTAACTCAATTCTGACATTATCTACCAGGAGATAGGATCAGACCCCACAGATTGAGGGCTCAGTCCTTCAAGCCTCTCCTCCCTACGCTTCAGACACTGATCGCAAGTCCAGTGGCAAGTCCAAGTTGTCATCGGTGCTTCTTACCAACCAGCAGCAGACCCCCTCCTGAGCTTAAGTTAATTTTAGAGCCGCTCGCAAACTCAAATACATTTCCTTACTAGGTTTATTATAAACAGATACGGCTCAGGAAAGGCCTGATGGGAGAGATGCTCCTGGGGAAAGAGACTCAGAGCTCCCACGCCCTCTCCGGGGCTTGCCGGCCTCCCAGCACCGCCACACACCCGCCAGCCCAGGGGTCCTCCGAACCCTGTCCTTGAGCTTTTATGGAAACTTTGTTACGTAGGTGTGGCTGATCAAATCACTGGCCGCTGGTGATTGATTGATCTTCAGTCCCTCTGCCCTCTGAGCGGCTGGACTGACAGTTTCCCTCTAATCACGTGGTCGGTTTCCCTGGCAACCAGCCCTCCTCCTTAGGTGATTTAGGGGCTTCCCAAAGGTCACCTCATTAACGCAGCAAAAGACACTGAAGGTTCTCATCACTTAGGAAATTCCAAGAGTTTTAGGAGCTCTGTGCCAGGAACCGGGGCAAATACCAAACATATTTTTCTTATCATAAATAACAATATCACACCAGGCCATGACCTGGATTCTAGGGGTGCACAGATCATGGGGTCTAGGAATGCCAGGTCATGGTGCGTAGGGGTGGCAGGTCATGGATTCTAGGGGTGACAGTGTAACTGCAGGAGCAACTCAGAATGATCCTGTCCTGTTTGATGAGATACTGAGTTGCCTTTCAGAGACGTGGACTGAAACCACCAGTCACGCAGCCGAAGTGTGCGCACAGGGGAGAACCTGCGCCTCCAGCCGCACCCAGAACCAGAGTCTCAACCCCCAGCCTGATGCCGAAAGACCAGGACGCAACCAGAACTTGAACACCAGACCCTTTCAGAAGCCAAGGGACCGTTTTCCAGGAAGACCCAGCGTTGATGCCCCTTTAGCGTGCAGGTCCTCCAGTCAAACCTCGCCTCGCCAGCACTTCCACACGCCTGTCACCCGTAGCACCTTGAAGCCCTTCACCTAGTCCAATGAGCAGGATGGATTTGGGAATTAGGGCCCTCAGCTTCTCGGTTGGTACGTTCTTGATCAATAAACATTCCCTTCCTCCAAACCGATGTTTTGAGTTTGGCTTTTCGAAGAATCTGGCACACGGACTTTGGTTCACTAACAACAGGTGGTGGTGCCTGGCGGGGGGCCGGGACACCGTGCCTGGGGGGGCCGGGACACTGTGCCTGAGGGGTAACAAGTCATGGTGTCTAGAGGTGGTCAGGTCATGGATTGTAGGGGTGGCAGTCACAGTGACTAGAGGCTGCCAGGTCATGGTGTCCCCCGGGAGCCATATGGGCTGAAGGGAGGAGCCAGGAGCCAGGGAGCAAAGGGGTCCGGACTCTAGTCTGCAGACCTGTGTCTTCCAAACTTTCGGCCCCAGTGAGCACTCCCACAGGCGATTTCTTCCATGTTTACATTTTTCTCCTTATGTTGACTTACTTGTTTTATTTAAATAACTTCATTTTTAAAAGAAACATTGTCACCCTGGCCCGTGCGGCTCAGTTGGTTGGAGTGTCATCCCACAACTGAAGGGTTGCAGGTTCAATTCCTGGCCAGGATACAAAACTAGATTGTGGGTTTGGTCCCCGGTCTGGGCGTGTACAGGAGGCGACCGGTTTATGCTTCTCTCAGGCGTCGATGTTTCTTTCTCTCCCTTCCTCTCCCTTTAAAAACAATAAAACAATGTCCTTGGGTGAGGATTTAAAAAATCGTTACAATCATAAGTGGACAACCAGTATTCTTTATCACACACAGAAGGGAACTGTGAAACAAAAACAACGAAACTAAAACTGAGTTATTAAACTCTCACTCAGTGAGGTGTAGCCTGAGGAAGACGAGTCAGAAGGGGAGAAAGAATTGAAAAAGGAATCATTTCCTTGGTTTGATGCCCTTTCACACCCATGTCCTCACACAGCACCTAACGTCATCTTAGGGACCCCAGGGGCTGGCTGTGTCTGTCACTGGGGTCACCCCGGGGGCATGTGCCGCACACTTCCCGCTGCTGGGAGCCCGGGAGCTGTGTGAGCAGGGAAAGGGCAGGGGCAGAGAAACAGCTCCCGTCACGGCGGGAGAGTGCTGGAGAAGGAAGGTGCTGTTCGCACAGTTTCCGGCGATAAAAACACGGAGCCGGACTTGTCCAGACAGAGTCCCCGGAGGGGCCCGAGGACAGAGGACCCGCACCAGAACCTCCCCCGCGGGGAGTGAGGGAGGAGGTGGACCCGCTGGGGCGATGCCTGCTCTGTGGCTTTAGCAATTGAGACCAGGACCCGGGGGTGGAAGGTGGGGGACACGGAGGGCTCAGTTTGGGGTGCACTGGGTCTGAAGTGCAGGGACACCCATTCCTTGTTCACCTGTACACCACACCCCACTCTGAGGCCCTGGGACACAGCAGTGAACCGACCAAGCGAAAACCTCGGTACCACGGAATCTGCCTTTCCATGCGGGAGGCATGGGAGACCTGGGGCTTAATAAAATATACGATATCTCATCACACATGTCATGTTGGGGGGTGATGTGCACTAGACAGGACGTGTGAAATGTCCAGGTGGGAGATGTGGACACTGGGATGGATATATGGGTCTGAAGCTCAGACAGAGATCTGGGCTGGGAGATCTATGCAGAAGAGATCATTCATTCATTCAACAGATGATTACTGAGCATAGTCTACGTGCCAGCCACTGTGCTGGGTGCTGGGCGACACAGTCCCTGCCTCACGGAACTCCAGTAGGTTTCATAAAGGCTGCAGTTAACTCTGTGGAACCAGATGAAACAGATGAGATTGCCCACGGAGTGTGTGTGTGTGTGTGTGTGTGTGTGTGTGTGTGCGCGCGCGCGCACGCGCGAGAGCGTGCAGGGCCTGATATGGGCCCCGAGGCCCCGATGTTCAGGGAGGGCAGAGGAGAAGACCCTGGGGAAGGGGCCTGAGCAGGGCATGCAGCCAGCCAGCAGCAGAAGCACTCGGCGCAGAGGCTCAAGAACTAGGAGAGGCTCATGCTGTGGGAAGATGTGGACGAAACAGACCGGGCGCCAGTGAAAGCAGTTTCATGGCAGAAGTGCAGGCAGCTTCTGCACAGAGAGCTGAGGACTGAGGAGCGGGAGTGCAGGGAGGAAGTGGAGACAGAGAGGAGACACTTTCGAGGACCGAGTCTGGGCAGGGAAGAAGAGAGAGGGAGAGGGCGAAGTGGGAGGCACCCGGGAGGGAATCTGGTTGCTTGCAGATGGAAGGCACTAGGACTGATTACCATGGTGATGGAGAGAAGCTGCAGAAGGAAGAAGCTGAAAAACGTGGTGGATGGAGGGGCGTTGATGGTGTTTTGGGGTCCAGAGGGAGTGGCAGGTCAACTCTAGAGAAGAAATGACCTTACGTCAGAAAGGGCTTCATAAGTTGAGAGGCTCAGTGCAAAACGAAAACGAAGGCCTTCTCATTCAAAAAGAGCTAAGAATTCAAGATGGTGAGTCCTGGTGCCCAGGTCAGGAGTGGGCAACAGCTTTGATTTGCTGGCTTGGCTGAACTGTGGCCTCGGCCACCTGGCAGACACACCGGAGGCATGACCAGCAGCATGCTCCAGCCCACGATCTCACCGGGTGAGCAGTGACATTGACGATCCCTTTGCTGGAGCCCTGGCTCTCCGGGGGCCCGAGGCCGCACAGCTGCTGGGTAGAGGTGGGAAGGGGAGGCTGGCCGGTGTCCAGAGTGCCAGGAGCTGGAGGAACAGGTGGCCAAGAACCGTCCTAGGGAAGCAGGCAGCAGGCAGCGGGTGAGCCGAGACGGCAAACCCTTGCTGCGTGCTCCACCGTCCAGTTGGGCTTCCCTCACAAAACACAAATGCAAAGACAACATTATTAAGCATTTGAAGACGGGAACCTTGGGCCTCGAAGTCCGAGTGCTACTGCACTGTGCTCCCGCACTGGCGGCACACCCCTGAAGCCCGCCACCCCTGCCCTGCACCCACTCCGATGAGGGAGGACAGATGCCGGTGGAGGTGGCAAGTGAGGAGACGCCCACTGAGCACCAACCATGGGGGAGAAGACGAGGATGTAGGGAAAAGGCCTGATGGAAAGAAGGCTAGGTAAAAACCCAAAGCGAGATGCGTGCGAGAATCTGTGCCCCATGGCTGCTCTGACAGGCCCCTACGAACCGGGTGGCTTGAAACTCGAGCATTTAGTGTCTTACCATTCTGGGGGTCAGAAGTCTGAACTTGGTCTCACTGAGCTGAAAGTCAAGGTGTCACCAGGACTGCGTTCTGTCTGGGAGAGAAGCTGCTCCTTAATTTTTCCAGCTTCTATGGCTCATGGCCCATTCTCGCCTTCGAAGCCAGCAGCACAGCATTCTCGGTCTCTTTCAGACATCAACGCTCCGCACCCTCGTTCACTCACAAGGGCCCTTGTGACTATGTTCCGCCCAACCACATAATCTCTTAAGGTCGGCTGATTAGCAATCTTTTTTAAAACTCATTCTTCTACTTTATTTTTTTATTGTTTATTCTATGACAGTTGTCCCAATTTTTCCCCTTTGCCCCCTCCACCCTGCCCACCCCTCTCGCCCAGAGTCAGTCCCCTCGCCATTGTCCGCATCCGTGGGTCATCCATGCATGTTCTTTGACTGACCCCTTGATTGGCAGTCTCGATCCCGCATGTTCACAGTTTCCAGGGTCGAGGAGGTGAATTTCTTCGGAAGCCTGTTATTCCGCCTACTGTGACCTTTAAGATTGCCTTATACCTGCAAAGCAGCACCACCGCGGTTTCAGCAAAAGCAGGTCTGTTTCATTTAAGAATCCAGAGGTTGAGTTGCTCACTTGGTGAAGCAATCAAGGCTGCAGGCTCTCTCCCCCTCCCACTGCGCCACCTTCAGAACACTGCCCTTCACGTCCAGCTCAGCACCACCCATGGTCACAAGACGGGTGTCAGCCCACCAGACATCACATCCAAAGCAGAAGGAAGTTGGAGAAGGGGCCTTCTCCTAATGCTGCTCTCTTTGGTTAAAAAGGGCAACTGTCGGCTTGCCCTGTGGTTCCATGGCAGAGAGGCAGGGCAGATGGACAGCTGTGTTACCCAACTCAAGCTGAATTTTCCAGCTGGAAGTCAAGAAATGCCAGTTGCCAGATGGGGTGGGGTGTCAGTGAGGGACCTGGGTGGCCAGAGTCAGAGATCAGTCTATGGCTGGGGTCAGTGATTAGTCTGTGGCCAGGGCTAGGGGTCAGCATTGCCTGGGTCAGTCTGCAGCCAGGATCACAAATAGGCCCATAGTGTGGGTCAAGAATCAGTCCACAGCTCGAGTCAGGAGTCATTCTGTGGCTGCGGTCAGGTGCCACCTAGAGCGAGGGTCCGAAGTGTGGTTTGATGTCACTCTCTCTGAGCATCGCTGCCTCTCTTGTCTCATTCTCCTCTGGAAAGACCTGTTGCAAGCTTGGCAACTTGGGTCTACAGGGAGGAGAGAAGGAGAGGTGGGCAAGATCCTACACAAAATACATAAAGAGAAAATAGATACAATGTAGGTGGCCATATGGTGAGAAACGAGGGCTTCAAACCTCTGCGTGCACACAAACGACGCCTACAAGTCACAGGGACAGACACGAGTCACTGGGATGATGCCATTGGGACCATTTGTCTGGGATTTCTATTGCTCCAGACTGTCCTTTTTGCAAAAAGTAACATGAAGTTTAGAATGTCATTATTCCCTTTATGTTTCATACCGTCATCTCCACAACACCCACAGACCGACTCAGCGTAATGAGAAGAATGCTAGCAAAGACCTGGACAGGCATTAACTCTGCGCAGGTACCTTTGTAAGCCTATGTGTATTAACATATTTAAGTCTAACGGTGTGTCCGCCCACAAGGTTGGTGCTATTATTATTCCTATTTTACAGATGAGGAAGCAAGCAGAGAGAGGTTACATGACTGGCCCCATGTCACACGTCACACAGTCCTTGGAGCAACAGGAGTTCCTAATGTTTGTCAGCTAGGCCCATTTGTCAGGTGCTGAAGCCGGTGGGGAAGAAATGCAGAGATGAAAGAGAGGTGGGGATGCACTGGTGGGGATCTCCCAGGCCTGGTTTTCTGGGTGCACCACCCTGGGACTGCACCTGGACCTGCAGCTGTGGAACAGAGGCAGGCGCTGGGGCCAGAGTGAGCCACTAGGGGGCAGCGGGGACCAAGGAGCTGGCCTCCCGCCAAAATGATGCTGCCCGCCTCTCCACTCGCCAGCTGGTCCGTAGTCTTAGCGCGAGAAGGTGGGATTTTGCAGAAGCTTCGCATGCTGTGCTGCTGCTGTCAGGTAACTTAGGCAAGTTAATCACAGGAGAAGCTGGCGCTGCCTGGCCTTAACCCATCGTGACATGTACTCCTCACCCCAGCACTGTGGGCTGCAGGCACTTCTCTTATCCGTCTTCGATGGGGTGAAACTGAGGCCCAGGGTGGGTGGTCAAGTGCCTTGCCCGAGGTCACACAGCTCCACTGGCAAAGGCCGGTTCAAAGAGAGGCAGGATGAGGGCAGAGCCCTTGCTTCTCTGAGCCTCAGTGTTCTCACCCATGAACGGGGTGTAAGGGTATGGGGTGGTTAGGAGCCAGGGTGCATCCTGGGCGAGTCCCACGCAGCAGTCCCAGCTGCTGCCAGGAGCCAGTGAGGTTGTGCCCCACATGGGGGATCAAAACGCCTTGCTGAGTTTTTTTAATTAATAACTTTTGTAGGAAAATAATATCAGAAAAGTTATTCAACTGGATGTTAACAGACATAGATACGTATTCAGAAACATTCATCTGTGACGCTCGTGTGTACCAGGTGCTGGGGCAGGGGTGGGATTTCCAGTGGTTTTCTTTCCTAGTTACACCTTCAGGTTTTCTCTGAATCAGAGGAGGCTGGCAGGTGCCAATTTAGTAATCAGGAAAAAAAGCAACAAGTAGGTTTTTTGTTTAAAAAACTAAACTAAAGCAAATGCACCCACTACCCCACCACCCAGGAAACATCTTTGAAAATCAAGGCGGAGGTATGTGGAGTCGGGGCACTGGGACACCGGAACAATGGCTCTGGAGGGCTCCCGCTAAGCCTTCCCCAGGGGGCCAGCCACGTCTGGGCCCCTCTGAGCTGCTCCATCTTCGGTCCAGCCTCGAGGGGGCGCTGGGAAACTGTGCAGCCAGCATCTCGCTCTGCCCACACCCATCTTCCTGCTTCCAGCTCTGGCAGGGTGGAGCGGGGAGGCAAGCCTGGGCTGGGCCCACCTGATCTGCTGGACCCCCGCCTCGTCGCTCTTGAGGCAGACATCTGGTGCAGTCCGAGTTCGTCCTCTCTTCCTGCATCTTTCTGGACCTTCTCCCTCAACACTGAGACAACTGAGTTGCAGTGCACTAAAATGAGCTACGAGCCCTGCTCTGTCCAACACTGTGATCACAGCCACAGGTGGCTGTTTAAATTTAAAGGTTACTCAATAAAATTTAAAATCATTTCCTCAGTCACACGTTCCACAGTTCAAATGCTTAACAGTCAGACACACTGGTGGCCCTATAATGGGCAGTGTGAGACGTCGCTGTCATGGTAAGTTCTGTTGGGCAGCACGGCCCCAGACACTCAGTTGTCTTGCTGTAAAATCACTTCCTAATTTTTGTTCTTTGAATCAATGTTCCCTTTTTGCTGATTTCCTTCCTGTAAATCTAAAATCAGACTTTAACCCATGCTTGCAACTTTGTTATGCAGAATAGGCAGTAAACCAAGGCAGGGAGAGGGAGAGGGGACACACGTCCCACTCACTGACTCGGCAGTCCTGGGCCCGGCGGGGTGAAACCACGGGGTGTTCTGAAATCACGAGCAAAACTATGATAGCGCAGAAGAGAAGCCACTGAAATTCTGTGTGTGTCCTTTCCACTCGCTGGGAAAGAAAGCCTTTGAAACCGTATTCATCCCAAGGTCTGGAGAGGGGAGGAGGGGGGAATCTAGAAGTTGGCTACAAGCATAAAAATCCCCAAACCCCAATAGTGGGGGCACTCAGAGTAGCTGAGCGCCCACTTGCAGCCTTTTTGCTCAAGTGTATTTCATAAATAAACTTGCTATCTCATTTCCACTCTACGTGTTTGTCACCGGAATTCGTCTCTCGTGAGCAAGGCAAGAACCAAGGAGGTCTCCCGGGTAAAAATTTGAGAAATGTACTTTGGTTTTAACAATTGCCTCGCAGGGAGTAATATTTGAATGAAGGAGTGAATGCAGAGAATTTCGGGCCGAGGAAGGAGTAGGCACGCACCGGCGGGGGTGGGGCAGGTGAAGCGGAAGCCGCAGGGCTCCCACGACAGGTCCAACCTCGGCAGTGAGAGCCACCGGAGGCTGACAGGAAAGGCTGGCGGAAGCCTGGAGCAGCGCCCAGCCAGGCTGGAGTAAACCCAAGAGATGGTGAAGACGATAATATGGAGACTATCTTTAAAACAACCCATACAACACAGATTTTATTATCCTTCCTTTTTTATAAATGAAAAAAAGTAAATACAGGCACAGGCAGGATAAAGGGGACACAGAAAGCAGAGACGGTCTAGGGCGTCATGCCCCAAAGACCCTCGGGGGTTTCGTGCCCAGTTTGGAGAGCCAGGCCTGGGAGGGCAAGGACTAGAATTTAAAGGGATTTCTAAGTCTTTTGTCAAAGAAATTCCAAGAAAGGCCCTGGCAGGCAGCCATCCGGTCGTGCCAATCAACTCATTCCTGGTGGGAGTCACGGTATTCCTGAGTGAGAACATCAGCGGTGAGGACATTAACCACTCTGGGCGCTGGCATCAGGGGAACTGGAGTCCTCGGCCTGTGCAAGGTCGGAGTCCTACTGGGGAAGACTTCCAGCGGCTCCATTTTTTTCTCGCTGGCTCCTGCTTAGGGACAGGTTACATTTTGGGACTGGGGAGACGGAAGAGAGACTGGTGTCTATTGGCGCATGCTTCTCAGTGGGCGGGGCTAAGTGCATTTAGGCCAAAATATAAATCCCTCACCCCAGTGCCCGCTGTGGCCAAGCTTGTCTCCACCACCGTCCCCCGCTCACCAGCTGCAGCTGGTCTTCCTGTGCTGCGCGCGGCCACACTCCTCGTGCCTCAGGGCCTCAGGGCCCGCCCCACCCTCTGCTCAGAGTGCTCTTCCCCAGGCCGTCCTGGCTCCGTGTGGTCACCGGCTCACAGCTCCCGGTGTCTCGGACCCTGTTTTCTCCACAGCGCCCATCAGTCTTTGCAACGTTTCCTTTTCTCTGTTTACTGTCCCTCTCCCCCACTGAACCGTAACGTCCAGGAGGGAAGGGGCCCTGTCTCACTCAGTTTCCTCAGCACCCGGTGCCTGGTTATCCTGCGCTCTGCCTCCTCCTTCCCTGTGCTAAGCTGCAAATGGGGGTGTGGGGAAGCAAGAACAGTGGCCTTTCTCCAGCTTTCCTGAAACTGGAAGGGTGGCTTTAAATCCTGGTACGAGATGGGGGAGGCGTCTCTAACTCTCCATTCCAGCCTCCCCACGTACAGCTAATTCGGCACTACCAGCCTGAGTCAACAACTCGGGTCTCCTTCGTGTAAAATCCTGAGTAGAGAACGGCTCCGGCCTCCATTCTGTTGGACTCCCGACCCAACTGCCTCTCCACCGCCCACACAAAGGTGCTTCCTCTGTTTGCTGTTTAACTTTCAAATTGGACTCTGAGACGATGCTCAGGCAGAGTTGCCTAGAGCGGACACCTGACAGGTGCCATGCTGTACATGAGCCGGTGTCCCTTGGGGGCCTGGGTTCAAATGCGACTCCAGGCATCCTTAGCTGTGCAACCCTAAGCTAAACCTCAAGGCCTGCTTCCTCATCTGTAAAATTGGGATAATATTGGACCTGGCTGCTAGTGCTGACATGGTGGATATACAGCATCTAACATATTGCTTGGCACTAAACAGTTACGGCTGGGTCAGGCTCCGCCATTCACTGTTGATCTTAGCAAGTCCCTCTTCCTCTCTAGAGCAAAGTTTCCCCATCTGTAAACTGCATGTGTGGTGGGGGGAGGTGGCTCTGGCAGCTAAAGGTTTAGCTTTGGGCTCAGCACAGTGCCGACATTTTTAACAAACATCAGGCTGCATGTAAGGTAGTGAGTTCCCCGTCACTGCTAGTGCATTGTGCAAAATGCCAGAACAGGAAGGAACCTCAAATGGCCAAGCCCCTCGCCTTGCAAAGGTGACAAAGCAGCTACTCGGGGACACAGAATGATCACACAGGAGGTTAAGGTCCCCTGCCTGCCTCTGAAGCCCACTCCACCCCGCCACCTACCTGGATGTCCAGAACAGATCACCTACAGAGTCTGGGTGACAGACACTGCCTGGACTCAGCTACGGGCCTGCCACCAACCAGCTGTGTGACCTCGGCAAAGTGGAGCAGCAGCTGCTGCCCGTGCCCCTGAAAGCGGCCATCCGACAGTGATGGGAGTGGGTGGACAAACACTCCAGCCCCCCGCCCTTTGCAGGGACACCGCAGGTGTGTGCTGTGCACAGCTTTCCAAAGCTGCCGGCAGGATGGAGCGGTGGCTGCCCACACCGACACTGCCGGACGGCACACCCTCTACTGCCTCCTGCCCTTCCCTGCCTCACTGCCCCACTCCCCAGGCAGTTGCCTGGGAGCACCTCCTAAATCAACTAATTGCACTCGAACCCCTGTCTCGGGGACACCCAAGCAGAGAGAGCAAGTTGTTTCACCTCTTGGGCCTGGCTCCCGGGATGGGAGGACTCGCTGAGTCAGTGGAGACGACGCACTGACCACTGTCCATGGCGCCTGGCAGTGTGCTTGCTTCATTAGGGAGGAGACCCAGAACCTTTATTTGTAGAAAGCTCCGCCCCTCCCACCCCACCCTCCTCAGCAAACACAAACCCAGGCTTCAACAACCTTTGAGATGCACACACACAAGTATTACTGAACCCCAGGTCTGGGCCAACATGCAGGCTGAATGTGCCCAGTGTCGGCATCTGGAATGCCCAGCTCAGCCAGGGCACAGGGGTGAGGCTCTCCTTCTGGCCTCGGTGGCTGTCAGCAATGGGGTCCATGGGGGCACAGCCTGGCCCCAAAGGAGTGGGGTGTGTTTATTCTGGGGATCCCATGCTTGACAGGAGCCCCCAGCCTTACAGCTGTGTAGGGCTCTGACAGCAAACTCACCGCTTGGTAATCACCCTTTTCATGGGCCTCTGTTACCCCCCCTTGACTAAGCAGCCCCCACGGCCCAGATCCTGCCTCCAGCGTCAACCTAATGAAGCTCTGTTGATGAATGGACACCTCTGGGCAAGTAACCACCGCCCCACTCCCAGGGCCTCAATGTCCCATCTGTTTCCCAGGCCTCCCACGGCCTTCCCTGCTGGCTAGGTTACTTTCTAGGCTCAGCGTCCAAGCCTGTGACGTGGCAGCAGCTGGTCCCAGGACTGGGCAAGACACGGGCAGCGAGGGCCTAGGTGGACAAAACATGCCTTGGGCAGGCATGACGGGGAGAGTACGCTGGAGAAGCTGTGGACCGATGAGGTGGCAATGGCTCCTCCGAGTCTTGGCAACCTGCCGGCCGGGCTGCCTTGCGGGGAGGTGTTCGCAGGTGCAGGCAAGGTGCTCTCAGCAACCAGGGGCCCCGCCTAGGACGCACTCGCGCATGTGGGCCCTGCAGGGGGCACGGCCGCCACTTGGGGGCTCTGGCTTGGGCTCTGAGCATTGCTGGGGCCAGGCTGGAAGAACAGGGAGGACTTGCCCTCCAGGGGAACCCCACCTGGCAGGGGGTCTGGCCTCAGAGGGCTCACTGGGGGCTCGGACCTGTCTCCACAACGGCAGCCACAGCAGGGACTGGACACAACATGGGCCTGGCCATGCTCCTCCTGGCTGTCACACTGCTTCAGGTGGCCGCACAGGTGGCAGGTGAGGGCTGAGTAGACAATGCCACTGCCCAGGTCGTCCCTGAGGGGGTCTGCGGTCAGCTCCAGAGAGAGCAGGGGCTTCTGGTGGTCCTCCCCCTTTGCCACTGGCTCCAGACTGGGGCCCTTGGGGCAGCTGCTTGGGAGGACTAAGTCCTGAGAGCTGTGAGGTGGCTCCATGTCCAGTCCACAGGTGAACAGGGGTTCAGGGGCAGGAACCCCAGGGCAGCCAGAAGTGAGGCTCTGGCAGGGCCTGTAGCACCCCTCCCCGCTGCTGGCCTCAACTCCAGGTGTGCCTGGGCAGGTGGCACCGCTGCCGAGCAGGCTGGAGAAGGCCTTGTACCCAGCTGTTTCAGAAGGGCCACAGCCCGACAACCCACCGCCCAGGCTGCTGCCCTGATTCACCGCGCACACAAACTCCCGATAGCCACTGGGGGCGGCCACGGCCGGGACTGAGGCTGCCCTGTGCTGCAGGACGCTCCGGCGGAGGACCTGCTCCCAGGTTTCTGCATCAGGCTGGAGCACGGCGGGTGGCTCAGAGGGCTGGGGAGCAGAGAGGATGTCGGGGTCCCCTCCTCCCAGACGTTCGGATGGCTGTGTGTCTGAGGCAAGCTCTCCTGCACCTGAGGACTGGCTCAGGAAGTCGCTGAAGCTGCGGTAAGAGGGGTTGTCGGCGACAACGACGGGCATCTCTGGGAAAGCCAGGCAGGCGGGGCTCTGCACGAGAGGGGCTGACTCCGGCTCAGCTGCAGAAGGCTCCTCACTTGGTAACTCGGCCCAAGGCATCTGAGCACTCCCACCTTCTGAAGGTGGACCAAGGCAGGACTCCCCCAGGCCATGAGGGCAAAAGCCCCCATTCTCAGCCCCAAGAAGGTCCAGGAACAGGCTCTCTGTCAGCCGGGCGGTGATGCCCTCCCTGCTGTCCTGGAAGCTGCCCCCGCTGCTCTCAGGCGACTGGCAGAAGCTCCCTTTATCTTGCTCCACTTCTTGCTCCACTTCCTCCTCCTCCTCATTCTCCACCTGGGCCTCTAGCAGCTCCACGCACTTCACCACGCTGACGCTCTCTGGAGAAAGGATCGTGGTGCTGACCGCCCCAGGGCACCACGGTGATTTTCCAGGCCCCTGGGAAGGCCTCTTTCTGGCAGCCTTGGAGGAACTGTCATCCCTTTCCATGTCATGCTCCAGTAAACAGGGCAGGAGCTTAGTAAGACAAGTCTTCCAGTGTCTGCAAAAGCAAAGAAAGGTATGGTCAGGGTTCAGTGACTCCACTTGGAAAACTCCTATTCATCCTTCAAAGCCCAGCTTAGTATCACCCGGGGCTGATGTCTACCTATTGCAGATATGATGCTTCCTGACTTTACAGTCAAGAATCCACCAGTCTGTCCTGCTGCTACCCTGGGAGCTCCTTGAAGGCAGGGCCTGTGTCTTACTTACTTTGGGTGTCTGAAGACCAGCACACAACCTGGTACTAGTACGAACTCATCTATAAACTAAGGAAAACACTTTGTCAGGGATGATGGTATTTAAAATACTTATCGCCACACAGCATAAGTAATGACCAGTTAGAATGGCTGGAGGGTCCCGGGGCTCCTGGCGTCCCGAAGTCCCCTGCTGTGCCAGGTACAAACCCTTCGGCTACTGGATTGTGGGTAGACCCAGGAGGCCCTCAGGGGGCGCTAAGGAGGCCAGGGTGGTGGCAGCACACTCAAGGGTTTAGGATAGTGATATCTGCCAACCAGTGTGCAATGATTCGGCACTTTAACAGCGGGCACAGCTGCCCTGGCAGTCCACTCTACCAGTCCTGCTTGGCCCAGACTGTGCACTCCCAGGGGGGTTCAGCACGTGCCTGACGCACCGGGCAATGCAGGGGGCTCAGTCGGCAGCCTACCTACCCAGCCACTCCTCCTCCTGCTGCTGCCCCTCGAAGGAAAAGTGCTGAGTGCCAAGGAAGACAAGGCAGATATGGCGGGGATGACCCCCCCTCAAGGTGGCGCCCACCACACCAATTCCACCCCTTCCAAATCCACACACGCTGTAACCAAGGCTCATATACATACGGGCGTTTGGCTGGTTCCTGGCCTCCGGGCTTCTTCCCCCACAGTGACACCTGGAACACAGAGACAGCCAATGAAGCACAGCGGAGAGCCCTCCCAGCCCACCTGGCGTGTGGTGATGCTTGGAAAGGAAGCACTACAAGCCGGGACGCTGTGGGAAGGCTGTAAGCCTTGGCATCACATGGTCCAAGGTCAGATCAGCTCATTCAGCTCTCTGAGCCTCAGTTTCCTAAGAATTAGTGAGATAACCCTAATATTAAGTTGCTGAGGCTGATGTGAAAAATGGCCACAGCCATCTACAGATCTTCCCAGTGCTTGAATCCAGCCTGGCCATGTGACTTGCTTTGGCCAATAGAATGTGGTACAAGTGACACTGTGCCAACTGGACCAGCCTGCTGCAGGATGAAAAACACATGGCTTAGTCACCTCCATTGCCCCAGGTGAGAGTCAGACAACTGCCAGACCTGTGAGGGAAGCCACTGGGGATGAGCCAGCCCAGAGAAGACCCCCACCCAGATCCCCCCACCCAAACCGCTGCTGAGCTGACCTGCAGAAGCAAGAGTACAGACATGGCTGTGGTTTCAACTAAGGTTTGGGGTCATTTGTTACACAGCAAAAGCTGACTGATACATAAATTATGCTATGTGTAGTACCCTGTAATATATACTTTACATGCATTGTCTTGGTGAAGTACATGTCAGCCCTGTTATATAAATAGTGCTATAACCCACATGAGAAAGCTGAAGCTCAGAGAAGTTACGCTGCTTGCTCAAGTCCACCCTGTAGGTAAGTGGTAGAGCCAGGGTTCAAAGCCAGCACCACCGGACTCCAGAGCCTGCCATAGGGTCCCTGGACAACTGAGAACCCCCAGACCTTCTAGACAGGACCTGCATCCCCGCCTCTCTCCTTCCTAGAGAACCCTGACATAGTTCAGGCAAACCACACAGGCCCTCGCACCGGGGAAGCTAGCCCCCACCTGGTGGGTGTCAGGCATCCCCACTCCTTACAGGGGAATGGTTTGGGAAGCAGCATGTGATGCAGCTCGGGCCGATGAGAAATGAGGAGGGGTTTGCCGGCACTTTGGCAGCAGTTTCCTGACCATAAGAGGGAGACACAGGAAACATGTCCTTGCCTCCCTCTCCTTTTGGCTGTCTGCCCTGGTACAAGTACCTCCCCAGGAGATGACATGCAGATGACCTCAGGGGTCATCTCCTCCCAGCGGCGGGGAAAGAACCCAGACACCACCCTGACGGGAACCCACCAAAGGCTGAAAAAGTAGCTACGAAAGCCGAGCGGAGAGGAGGGGAAGCCTCTGGGCTCCTAACGGCCACATTGAGCTGCTGAGTCCACCTCCCTCCCAAAGCCCGTGAGTGTCCGTAACGCCCCACTCGTCCTGAATCCTGTTTCCTGATACAGGCAGCCCAGAGCATCCGAACCAACCCACGCTCCTACCTGAGGCTCCTGGATGACAATGGTCACGAGGGGGCTATGAGCTGGGTTGGGAATTTGGTCCCACCATTCTCTCTTAATCCTGAGAAAGGAAAGGGAAAGGTGTTGGTCTCTCCTCCCATAAAAATGATCACAGTTGCCAATTCTTACCAGGGGTCATGTTGACTGGTTTCGGATGTCTCACCCTATTCCCATGAAACAGGTTCTGCTGCCAACCCCACTCACAGATGAGCAGACTGAGGCCCAGAGGGGTGAAGTGCCAGCCAACGGGCAGAAGAGCCGGGTCGTGCTCCAGCATTCTGCCGCCCAGAACAGAGGTCCTCACTCGACGTCTCCATCCTCAGTGGGAACAAGCCCCAGAGAAGTAGGAGAGACTCAAGCTGCAGAGAATTCTGGGCTTTCCCATCAAAATCCCCTCCACGGAGCAGCCGAGAGCAGGGTGCCAGGGAGAGGCTGGGGTCAGCCTGAGAAGCTGAGGAAACCCGGGAGAAATAGATTCCTTCACTCTCCCTGGGTCAGCCTGGAGCCATGAAGAGTCAGCTCCGAGAGGGAAGGTCCTCAGATTACCCCTGGATGAGCCTCTGCTGACTCCACTCAGTCAACATGTCTTTACTGAGCACCTACTATGTACCACTCACTGTGCCAGGCTTTGGGGACACAACAGTGAACAAGACAGACAAAGCCTTGCCCTCACAGAACTGACCTTCTAGAAGAGGGAGACAGACAAACAGATACAGAAATGAACACATGACACCCCATTAAGTGCCATGAATAAAAATAAAGAAGGGAATAGATAGGACTGGAGTGTGTGATCCAGGAGGGCCTGCCCGAGGAGGTGACCTCTGAGTGGTGACTGAAGGTGGACGAGGAGGGATCATGGCGATGCCTGTGGAAAGGGCTTCCCAGTAGGGAGCACAGTGACTGCAAAGGCAGGGAGGGAACTTGCTCGGTGCGTTCAAAGAACAGCAAGGAGACTGGAGTGCTGGGACACAGTGTGTGGGGCTGGGAAGGACAGGCGATGGGGAAACTGAGGCTCGGAGAAGGGGGAAAGACTGGCCAAGAGGTGTCAGTGACAAGACGTGGAGAGGAAAACTTGCAATCCCTGCACACTTAATGAGTGCCCAGCAAAGTGCGGGGCACCCTCGTGTCAATCCTCAGCCACCACCGACCCTTACGTGGAGGGCAGGGCTCGCCAGTCCCGCTTCAGAGACGGGGGGACTGAGGCTCTGAGCCGCCACGTTTCCTCGGGCTCAACCTTGCTGGAAACCAGGCTCCTCCTGCCCTCCAACCCACCGCGATCCAAGACTCTCTTGGGGCCCTTAGGGCTGACGAAGTAGTCCTCACTACACCCCACCTGCAAAGGAGGAGCCCAAGGCTGACGGTCACACAGCTGCTGAGCACCAGGGCCGGAACCGGAACCCAGGTCTCCTGATTCTGTCAGGGCAGCTGTCTAGAGTTCTCGTCCTACTGTCACATGCCCCCCACTGTCTGTCTAGATCACACCCTGGGCACGATCCACCTCCCTTTGCCAAAGGAAGTCCCTTCCCCAGCCCTACCCAGGCCAGCTCATCCCCCAGTCAGGGCCTGCCCTGGCCTCCCCACCTGCATCAGCACCTGGAACGTTCCTGCCCTTCCCCTCCTCGTTACATTTCCTTCAGCCATGGATCACCGTGGAAACAGTGTGGCTATTTGTCAAGCTGACATCTGTCTCCCACAAGGAGCACAGGGTCTTTGTCTCAGCTGTTGCCTCAGTGCCTCGCACATAGCAGCTGCTCAATAAACATTTATTGTTGAGCAAAGGATTGCAAGCTGATAAACGAGAGGAGGGACTCCTGCCCACTGTGCACCCTGAAGGGGCCGGCCCAGCACTCACTTGATGATGCTGAAATAGCAGGACACGCAGACGACCAGAATGACCATGCAGGTGATGAGGACGCCAAGAGGGAGTCGCTGCTCCCAGGACCACGTGTAGTCTGGAAGTGGGAGGGAAGCCATGAGCCTACGTTGTGCTGAGCGCAGCCCGGCTCCACTTCCCAGAGCTGGAGACCGAGCCTCAGGAAAGGGTCCTCCCAGACCCTGCATGATCTGGCCACCACCAAGCCCTCCCGCCTCAACCCCTCCTCCCCTGCCCTGCTTGTGCATTGAGCCCTTGTCACACTGGTCCTCGCTGTCCCCTGCTCCTCCCAAGCTCAGTGCCACCTTGGGATCTTGAATTTGCTGCTCTTTCCTGGAGTGTAGACGTCAAGGGCAGTGACCCTGGGCCACCTGAGTTCAGCGCCTGACTGTCATATCCTCACTGGTGACCCAGGACATGCCCTGCACACCCTCTGCGCCTCAGTTCCTCATCAGCGCAGCGGGGTTAACGGTGGCGCTCATCTCACAGGGCTGGGAGGGTCACGTGACTGAATACATTCCGCACCCAGAACGGTGCCCGCACACCCCTGGGCATCTGCCGTCACCGCCTGCACACGGCTGGCTCCTTCCCACGTTCGCTTCGCGGCCGCCTGCTCCGGATCCCCCACACCCTCGCTGTTGTTGCCCCTCATCACTCCACGCCTTGCTCTGCTTTACTTTCTTCCCAGACTCACCGCCATCTGGGTCTAGCTCTGATTCACTTGTGTGTGCACTTCTTTGTTTCCCGTTTCCCCCTCCAGAATGCCAGTTCCACAAGAACAGAGGTTTCTGTCTGTTTTGGTCACTGCTGATTCTCCGGTGTCTAGCATGGGGCCAGGCACATAGTAGGAGCTCAATAAATACTTGTGGAAATAATGAATGAGTGTCCGGCACACCGCATATGTCCCACACATGCTATTTCTCGTCCTTTCCCGTCCCTTCCCCAGGCACCGTTAGAATAAAATCAATTCGACACAACTTTCCCAAGGACTTACTGTGTGCCTGGCCCTGTTCTGGCGCTAGAGACACAGACGCAGGGTAGATACTACCCACGGAGCTCACAGCCCAGCGTGGGAGACAGGTGGGCAAAGAGACATCCACAGAACAAGGTGAGAAGTGGATGGGTGGATGGATTGGTGGGTGGCATCGGAGTACCTGCCAAGCACCACTGTGCCCAGCACTCCAAAGAATCCTTCTTTCAGCCCTGCCTGGTGTGGCTCAGTGGACTGAGCACTGGCCTGCTAACCAAAGCGTTGCCAGTTCAATTCCCAATCAGGGCACATGACTGGGTTGCAGGCCAGGTCCCCAGTAGGGGGCGTGTGAGAGGCAACCACACATTGATGTTTCTCTCCCTCTCTTTCTCTCTCCCTTCCCCTCTCTCTAAAAATAAATAAATAAACATCTTTTAAAATTAAAAAAAAAAAAGAATCCTTCTTTCAGTGAAAGTTCACAACAGCCTCCCTCTACCCACTGAGCAGATGATGCCTGAGGCAGCCTCCCCTTCCCTACCTCCCCTTCTTCTTTGCCAGGTAGCAATGTGCCCACCTGGGAAGGTACACTTGTAAGACTTCATTTTATGTCAGATAATTTAATATTTCCATTGCAAAAGTCATGTGATAAAGTTGCAAAGTGTTGTTCTGGGGATGCAGCTGCTAAGTGAGGGGCTACATTTCCCAGAATCCCTTGCAGCTATGTGTGGCCATGTGGCCAGTTTCACCAATAGAGCATGAGAGGAAGTGATGTGTGTCACTTCCAGGCTAAGGCTTTTAAGAAGCGGTGAGGTCTCCCTGCTCTCATTCCCCTTCTGCTGGCTGGGTGCAGACAACAGCAGGGCCCTTAGATATTCTTAACCTGGGGTCCACACACCTTCAACAAGGTTGCAGATAGAATTCAAGGGTCTGGAAACTGGGATGGGACAGAAATGACATCTTTATTTTTCAGTAACTTCTGACACTTAGCATTTCCTCCCATTAGGAACGGAGGGAGCAAACCACAGTAAGAGCAGCATCAGTCACTCAGCTCCCAACAGACACCACAGCTACTCTCATATCGCATTACAGCTGCCAGACCATGAATATCACTTCTGCTCGTCTACTCAGAAAACTTAGTGTTTGTAAGAACTACCTACCGCCAGATCTTGTTTTCAATGTGTGAATATGTATTCCTAGATAACAAATACATTTTAAAATATTTTTATAGTTGCATTTCAATAAAATTAGTTTCTCCTATATCCTATGTATTTTTAATATTTACTTATTTAGTATTATTATTTTAAAAGATTTTATATATTTATTTTTAGAGAGAGAGGAAGGGAGAGAAAAAGAGATGGAGAGAAACATCATTGTCTGGTTGCCTCTCACACGTACCCTACTGGGGACCTGGCCTGCAACCCAGGCATGTGCCCTGACTAGGAATCGAACCAGCAACCCTTTGCTTTGCAGGATGCTGCCCAACCAATTCAGCCACAGTGATAGGGCTATGTATTTTATTTCATACATTTAAACATGTTATTTTGGCCCTGGCCAGTGTAGTTCAGTTGTTTGGAGCGTAGTCCCATAACCAAAACACTGCAGGTTTGATTTCCAGTCAGGGCACATACCTAGGTTACTGGTTCAATCCCTGGTCCAGGTGTGTATGGTCCCCAGCCTAGGTTTATACAACCCCCCATTCAGGTGTATACAGGAGGGAACCAATCACTGCTTCTCTCTCCCATCAATGTTTCTCTCCCCCCCGCCAAAGCACTGAAAAAAATGTCCTTGGGTGATGATAAAAATAAATATATATATATATATATAAAAATTTGGGGTTAATTTATTTATTTTAAATAAATATTAAAAAATAAAATACATAGGATTACAGGGGAAACTAAAGCTATCGAAATGCAATTATAAATATATATGTTTTACTCTGAATGGGGTCCACTCCACAGGCTTCACCAGACTGCCGAAGGGGTCCTTGACACAAAAAGGGTTCATCATCTTTGTCCTGGAGAATGATGGGGCCTCCAGGAGGAAAACCACCCACAGGCCAGCAAAGTTCCTGTCGGATGGTGACCCAGGCCAGAAAGTAGGGAGAAGAGACTCTAAGTGCTCAGGATTCACAACAGATACTCACGGTTAAGCCACGTGACGCCGGGGCTCCACTCACTCCAGGTGCTGTTGTAGTTCTGAGCCCAGGCCCTCACCCTCGCGCGGTAGGATGCCCCAGGCTTTAGGGTGCTGGCTGGGAGGTGGAGGGTGGGCTCCCTGTAGGTCACATCATGGACTGTGCTCTGGTGGAGGAAAGGAAGACATTACTGCACCAGCTGAGGGAAGGGAACACCAGCTGACACTCTGGCTGCTGACCTTAGCTGACCCCATGGTGGTTAAGAGCCACCAGCCTGGGTATTTGGTTATTCCTGCAACCCAGGCATCATTTGGCACCTCCACCAGAGTTGCGGGGGATGGGTCCAGACGGCACCACACTGACTGGCCACGCAGCATGACTGGGCAAGAAAGAGTGTTTCCTCGTCTGTAAATTGAGGGTAAGGGTCCCTCCTGTCCCTTTCTGGCTGTGTGACCTTAGGTAAGTGATATAACCTCTCTGGTCCTTGATGTCCTCTCTTCTGCAAAATGGAGATCATAAAAGTACCTGCCTCCCAGGGTTGTTGTGAGGATCAAACGAGTTAATACAGGTAAGCCCTTAGGACAGGGCCTGGCACGCAGGGGGTGTGCCGGTGACCTTCCTGAAGCACGGACAGCGTCGCTGTGCCCCTCTCTCTCCCTCATGGGCCCCCAGAGCCTCCACAGTCCAGGCCAAACTCACTGGCCCCCGATCTCAGCCCTGTCCGCCAGCCCCCACTGGAAGAGACGTCCAAGGTCTGGTGTTAAGTGGGAAAGGTGAGATGATGATTAGTACGTGTTGTCTGCTGCCTTTCGTGTTAAAAAAAATGGTGGCAGGCAGACTCTGAGAGTCCCCCACCTTGTATCATGCCCGTGTGGTCCCCCTTCTCGAGTGTGGGCAGGACCTGTGACTTGTTCCTAACTGACAGATGGTGCGAAGGCGATGGTGTGTAGGACTGCACCTATGTGACTGTGTTCTGTAAGGCTGTAATCCCGGCTTGCTAGGACACCCCTCTCTGCCCCTTGCTGGCCTGGAGAAGGCCGCAAGGGACGGAGGGCAGCCTTCTGCCAAGGGCAAGAACCTGAGGGTCTCGGTCCGACAGCCCCCAAGAAACCAAATGCTGCCAACATCACAGGAGCTTGGGAGTGACCCTTCTCCAGCTGAGACTCAGGTGAGACCGCAGCCCTGGCCAACTCCTGGCTGCGCCTGGAGACCCAGCGAGCTGTACCCGGACTCCTGTCCCCCCGAAACTGGGGCAGTAACTGTGTGCTGTTGCTATTATGTAGCAGTGGGCTCAGTGATGGATGAACATGCCCGTTTGCCTGCACAGGTGCACACCCTCTCCGGAAGCAGACACAAGCCTCAGACCCTCCCCCTGCTCCAGCCAGCCTCCCTTCCCTCCTGGCCAGAGGCGGAGCAGTGGTCAGCCTCCGGGAAGAGGAAGGTTGCAGGGGGAAGAGAAACACATTTTCCGTCTAAGTCCTTTTCTACTATTTGAAATTTATTTCACGTAAATATTACTTTGATTTTTAAAAACTTTTAGAAATAAAAAATGAAATAAAGTCTGTGTTCCAGATCAATTCTGCCAGCAAGTGCGTGGCCCAAACCCTCTGCCTGGGGCTCCTCTCCCTGAGAGTCCAACCCCCTGAGGCCCTCCCTCCGCCTCAGGCCCTGCAGCGCCTTCCTGGTGCTGGCAGCTCCGGCAGCTCTGCTTCCGCTTGGGTTGGAAAGCGTTGGGGACAAAGGTCTGGTGTAAAATGAGCTGAGGAGAGGCTGCACAATGAGGAAGCAAAACCTTGACAGGCTGCTGGAGAAACTGGGGGGAGCACCTACAGGCCCACCAACCAGTCCATCCACTGCGGGGAGTCTGGCCCAGGTCCTAAACCAGGCTGCGTTCCAGCCAGCCCAGTCCCTGTTCCCCTTCCTCAGAGTCTCCTTTGGGGAACCACCCCACTCCTTCTCAGCCCATCTGGCTGGGGTGGAGCTGACCCCACCTGCAGGTCCAGAGATGGGCACGTGACTCGCCCCTGGCCAATCAGAGCACGGCACCAGCACCCTCTCTCCTGCCCACAGCCAGGGCCAATGACCCAAGCCCAGGACTCTTGTTAGGACTCTGGAAAGAAAAACTTTTCCCGCTGCAGCCTTGGGACCTAGGCCTGGAGCTGCTTGTGGGCACGTTGGCCATGTGAAGGAAGAGCCTGCCTGAAAACGAAGCCAACGCAGAATAAAGCCAGGCCAAGCGATGGGTCCAGCCATGATAGGCAAATACGTCCATTGTTTGGGCGCTTCTCTCCCGTCCAGGCTGTGCCCTGAACAGGCACAGGACGCGGGAAGACTAACGGACAAAACTGGACCTGCCTCTTCCCTTGGCATCTGTGCCGCCCCCTCTCCCCAAGGGCTCTCTGAGGCTCACAGTGCGCAGGCCCCACTCCTGCTCCGGGCCCGCATCCTGGCCAGGGGCTGAGAAGGAACCACAGCTGAGAGGTGGAAATCCACACCCGCCACCTCCCTGGCTTGGCCAGGAAGAGAAGCGGCAGCAACGGAAGCTGACGTGGGGGCGTCCTACGTCTGCGGCCTGCACCCTGGCAGCCGAGGGCAGGCTGGCTGGGGCTCAGTACGAAGGCACGGCCCAACGCGGCCCCTCGACAACTCCGACGGAGGGCGTTACAGGCCAGGGCACCGGAAGGCGAAGCTGATGGGGGTTTCCAAGGCCCGTGGCCGCAGGAGGAAAGGAGAAGGGTGTTCATGACATTCTCCGTGCCAGGCATGGGAGCCTGTCTGTCACCCACTTTGTGCTCTCAGTAGCCCTACGGGGTAGTAGCCTCGTTATCCCCAGGGTAGAGATGAGGAAACTGAGGCACAAGGAGGTGAAGGGACACACGCAAGAGAACACGCAGCCCGCAAGTGGTCAGGCCAGTGTCGGAGCCCAGTGCTGTGGGGCACAGGGGCCCGAGGCGTGCGGGTGTCCTCCGGCAGGACGTCCGAGGGGAAGCGTGGCGGCAGGAAGCGACCACCACCCTCTAGAGGGGCTGAGCCCTCCCTGTGTGCGGCCTGCCGTCATCCACTTCACACGTAAGTCAGCTCTGCATGCGCAGAACGCCAATACACTCCTTTAAAAAGGGGCCACCACCTCTGCTGCGACTGGAACGCAAGCATCGGATGCCATGGGTGTCACAGAAAAGTAAACACGGTGAGAGCCCGGCGAGACGGCTTTAAGTTACGGCCAAACCTGTTTTCTGGGGGAAAGGTCTGAGCCCGCAGCCTCCCAGCGTCACTCCAAGGATGAGCGGCCCTGTCTGCACAGCTGAGACCTCCCTCACCAGTCAGGGTCGGGAGGGAGATGATGCTGAGCCACTGTCTCACTGTGGGACTCAGTCATCTAAGTGTGTTCCCGAAACCTCAGTGCCCCTCCTGGCCCCTGGGAAACACAGACGTGGCCCAGACCCTTCCTTTGCAGACGGGGAGCAGGCCCAGAAATAACGTCCCTTCCCCGCGCACTGGGCATCGGGCGAGGGGTGGAGGGGCTGGCCCGGCACAGAGCCCGGGCAGAAGCTGGGTCTCCAGGTCCCCGGATGCCGTCAGCTCAGCCGTCCTCTCCGTCTCCCACCCCCGGGCCGGCTTCTCCACCCGCCTGAGTCCCGAGAGGTGGTGCAGAGCCCCCGCAGGATCCACTCACCGACGCTGGGTCGTCTTCATCTGAAACGACGACCTGGTAGGAGAGCCTGGAGTACAGGAAACTCTCAGGAGGGTACGGGTTGCCCCAGTGCAGCTGCCACTCGTGGGAGACGCCAGCGTGGACTGTGAGGTTCACGGGGGCCCTGGGCTTCACTGCGGAGAAGCGGCGTCTGGTGAGGGCCTGTCGGCTGCAGGCCCGGCCCGTGGGCTTTCAGTGAGCACCGCCTCCATGCGGCACGTCCGTACAGTGCCACGCAGCCCCCGTCACGACAGAGTCACAGCCCTGACACTCATGCTAACGCTGCTGCGACTCTGCTCGGTGCCGCAGCGGCCGTGACCCCTTTCCTCCAGGGAACTCGGACTGTGCCCACCCAAGGTCCCCGAGCTTCAGCATCTCCTCTGTCATTCTGCGCACTGTGGCCACATCTGTGTGCTGTTGTTTACTAGTATTTCTCTTTATTTTGATTCATGTGTTAAAAACTTAGTCTCTTTTTAGGCAATCAGATCAGTGTATAATGTGCATCAAAATCAACATACATATGTAAGAATTATTTTATTTTGTGGGTCTGTTCACCGGTCAGTTTAGATACCCCCAACCACCAGCGGGATGAGCAGGCCCTTCAGGAACTGCTGATGGCGTGGTGGAGGCTGTGAGCTCTATGAGACCTGTCAGTGATTCTCCTGCTGCTTAGTAGCTGTGTGACCTTAGGCGGATTACTTCCTTCTCTGTTCTACAGTTTACTCAGTTGCAAAATGGGGATAATAACTATCTTCTGGAAACTGAGGCTCAGAGAAGTAATGTGACTCACCCAAGGGACACACAGTGATGAATGGTGCTTTGAACTCCTGAACTCCTGTCACCCCACCCCAGCAAGCTCCTGGGGAATGCCTGCAGGGACTCGGGGGCAGGACAAGGTCAGCCTTCCGGGGTCCAGACTGCCTGAAGCAGCAGCGGAGCAGCCCACAGAGGGTGGAAGGACAGCTCCCCCTCCAGTTTCTGATCTGCAGCAAGCATGTCTTCTGTCCAACAGGCCTGCTCTCCACACCCCAGTCAAGGCTCTTACATTCCGGGGCTGAAATATCTGAGCTGAAGGGGGCCAGATCTGAGCCCAGCCCCATTTCAAAGATGGGAGGACCAAGGCCGGGAGGAGAGCAAGAACCCCGTCAAGTTTGAGAAGTGGTAGGAGGCTGCTGAGGCCTGCCTTCCCCCGCCCCAAGCCCCCCCCCCCACACTCACCATGCTTGCTGGGCTGGAAGGAGCCACTCCACAGCAGCTGCTTCCCAGCCCACAGGTCCAGCTGATAGGTGTCCCCACTGACCACGTCGTCCATCAGCACATCGCACAGGCACACTGTGCTTTCTCTGTTCTCAGGGACGCATGTGTTGTTTCTGCAGACAGGGGGCTGTGTGAGACAGGCTCGCACACAAGGATGTCCCCGGGACATGCCTCGAGCAACCACATGCTCTTCCAGTTTCCTGGTCGTCCCGCCTCAGGGGCAAGATCAGGGGACTTGGAAGCAGAGCAGCCAGGGTGAGCGGTGGGGACAGTGGACCAGGACGGCCTTCCCTGCTGGCCACAGCCCCCACCATGGACTCTCATACACCCCTGGCCAGGGCCTTGGCCCCAGGACTCAGCTCATCACTAGAAGCCAGTGCAAGGGAAGAAGCCGTGGCATTAAAGAATTTGTAACAGCCTACGTGTGTGTTCTAGCCACCTCTGGGGAGCACGCCCCCGCCCCCCAGTGCCCAGAGGACTGGGGCGCATGCCCTGTGCACCACAGAGTGACCCTAAAGTGCCTCCCCAAACAGCCAGCCCCCGTCCCGTCTTGTGGGCTGGGCCAGCAGGCGGCAACGTTTTCTGCCAAGGGCCCGACAGTACATGTATTGGGCTTTGGGAGTCACAGCATTTCTGTCCCAACTACACAGCTGTGCTGACCTAGCAAAAACGCAGCCACAGACAGGGCATAAGCGAATGGGCATGGCTGCGTGCGAACAACACTCTACAAAACCAGGGGGTGAGCCCGCTGTGGCTCACCGGCCCTAGTTTTCCGTCTCTGGTCCCGCCCACCCACCTTAGTGTGCTGTGGAAGACCGCCTCTGTCAGTGCGCCCACGCTCCGGGGTGGCCCTGACCCTGTGTGTGCTGTGAGCCCGACCACGTCCTGGGCACCGCCTGTCACGGTGCCCTGTGTACACAGGTCACCCCAGTGAGCCACAGGGAACGACGGGCCCCACGGTCCCTGGTAAACTCCACCACTAACACTGCGCCCCGAACAGCGGTCTGGTCCAGCGGGTCTCTGAGAGTGGCGTGGGGACCCACGGGGCCAAACTGCTTTCACAGCCACACTAAGAGTCATCTGCCGTTTTACTCTCTTTCTCTCACAAGTGTGCTGTGGGGTTTCCAGAGGCTACGTGGCGTGTTATGATGTCATTGATCTGATGGCGTGTGTGCTGGTGTGATTTAACTTTTCTGTTTTCGTTCCTTATCAGGTAAACATCGATAGCTATAAGCCAGCGACCCTCAACCTTTTCAGCAGCAGAGACCGGTTCACTTGCTCGCCAGCTGCTCACCTCCTGCTCTGCGGCCTGGTCCCTAACAGGCCATGGACCGGGACAGGTCTGCAGCCCAGGGGCTGGGGGCCCTGCTATAAGCTCCCTAGACAAAAGCTTCTGGAGCCCTCGCTAACTTCTAAGCATGCGAGAGTCCTGAGACAGCAGGTTCGAGAACTGCTGGTGTGGTCCAGCACTCCACCCACAGCCGCAGGCCACAGGCCTCGGGGACAGCGCCCCCTCGGGGAACCACACTCAGCCCCAGGTCCCCCAGGGCACTGCCTGGACCAGGTGAACTCCCAGTGCCAACCTCGCTGCCCGCCCTGCTCCTGCACAGGCTTACTCAGAGTTCGGGAAATCCAGCTGGTAGGTGAGGCGGAGCTCAGCACTGCAGTTGGCAGGGCCATCCACCCTCCACTCGCAGGTGGAGGTGCTGAGGTAGTCGGAGAAGCAGGTGGGCCGACGCAGGACCTGCACACTCCCTGGGGAGACACAGGGGCGCTCTGAGCAGCTGGAGCCCAACCAGCAAGAGGCACCTGCGCCACTGGGGCAAGGGGCCAACAAGCCTGAACAGGACCAAGGGGCCCATCACAAACCCAGGAAACCACAGCCCCAGGCATGGTCAGGCGCCAGTCCTCAGAGCCAGGCCAGGACCAGGGCTTCTGCAGCCTCCCAGCTGGCACTGAGGTGATTCTGAAGCTGAAGAAATACCCTGGGGTGCAGGGTCCATTACAGGGGACACCCCAAATGCAGCTTTCCGTTATGCAGCTCAACCACTTGCCCTTGGTCAAGTTAAAGAGAAAATACCCTGCAGGCTAAGGAGGGCTACCTGCCAACGGACACCAGCCCTGTGGCGGTGTGGTGCTGGGCTGCTGTCCACGTGCCCACTCCCACCCCCCTCCTCTTCTCTAGCCCACGCTGAGCTCAGCAGGCTGACCCCCAAGACCTTGTCACCCAGGTGCCCTTGTCCTCTGGCTTCTTGTTGGGTTCAGCCAACGTCAAAGGGCAGCACGACAGGCTGGGGGGCTTCCTCCGGGCAGTCAGTGGCAGAGCTGGATTCGAACCCGGCACAACGTCTGTTGGGTTTGCCAAACCGTCTGGGGGCCATCACGCCAGACCGCCCAGCACCTGACTGGCAGGCGGCATCTTGCTCCAGCGGCCACGTCCCGGCACCAGCCCCACCACAGCTGCCATCTTGTTCTCGGTTTGCTTTTGTTCTCTGGGTAAAGGACTAGCCGTGCTAAGGAGAGCCTTAGATATCTAATAAATGTCTCGGACTCTCCTCATGATTCCCTGCTCCCCAAAACCATACCCCTCTGCACCTCAGAAACGGCAACTGCGTCCTTCCTGGTTGCTCAGCTCAGAAATCCTGAGACACCCCACTCTCTCTCTCACCCTGTTCCAATCTGTCTTCAGATCTCCTCTGCTGGGCCAAGCCACCCGGCTGCTGGGGCGCCTCCTCCCTGGCCTCCGGCCCCCACCTCGTGCTTGCAGACACAGGGGTCCCTTTTAATGCAAAGGTCATGCTGCTCCTCTGCTCACACCCTGCAAGGTCCTTCCAGACTCGGTCGCCCTGGCACCTGGCACCAGGCCACCCTGCTCTGGCTCCTCCTCCCTGAGATCCTGCTCCCCTGACATCTGCGTAGCCCCCTCGTCCTTCCAGCCTTTGTTCAACTGTCACTCAGGGAGGCCTCCCCCGGAGCACGTGTTTTAAATTGCAGTCCTCCCCTCCACCCGCACTACTGGTCCTCCCTACTCTGTCCTACAGGGTCCAGCACAGGCAACGCCCCTTTTCATTACAAAATCTTTTATTACAAAATCATAACCATGTGATTCTGCAACATAACAATATCACACTCAAGCACACCACATGGCATTTTAGGTGAAATGTTCACATTAAAACTATGAGTCACTACACCCATGTGATCACCCTGCCAACCCCACTCAAGCAGGCCTCACTTCTGCTGGACCCTGTGTACTGTCTTCTTCCTCCTAACGATCTTGGGAATGCACTTATAATTAGGGCCATCTCTCCCTGGCTGTCTCCTCCCACTACGAGGTGATCTCCTCACGGCCTGGGGTCTTTGTTTTGCTCACTGAGCGTGTGGCGGGGATGGGCGGAGGAGAGGCGGTGACTCACCGGAGCCTGCCGCCCACGCCAGGACCAGGCAGCTCACTGGGAACGTGAGCCCAGAGCCGAGCCGCCCCATTGGGAGATCCTAAGGCACCTGCTGAGAGAAAGCGACCCAGTTAGTGGCGACTCGTGGTCCCCACGATCCCCATCACCCCGAGTGCAGCCTCCAGAACTCACCTCACTCCAGACACAACCGTGCCCGCCTGCCACTGAGTCTCTGATGACACCCAGCCCTCCGTGTCCCCCAGAGGTGTGTGAATAATCACAAGACCCAACCCAGATGCCTGTGAGAGCCACGAAACACCTGTCCCAAGAGATGCTTAGGACATGTTGGAAAAAAAAAAAAAAAACCACGGCCTGCTGAGTTTGAGCGTCCCCCAAACCAGTGGACCTTCATAATGCATGCAGAGGCTGATAGGTCCTGCACTGAGGGAAGGTGTTTTTCTTCCTGTGTCTCAGTGACTGCCAAATTAATTTCCACACCCAACCTTCATTTCTGCGTGTGTGTCAAAGCCCTAATTAACCCCCTGGAGGATTTACAATTCCTTGAAACACAGTTGGAAGGCGCTGGTCTAGCCGCTCGGCCTCACAGAGCAGGTTAAATGGCTGAGGGTGCACCCACGCAGAGAAGGGTTAGGCGGCCACTCAAAATGAGGCTGTGTTAGACTGACAGCATTAGCGGCCCTGATTCTTCACTCCTACTCCTGTGTCCATGGGACCTCGCAGTGTCGCCCTCCCCCGCCCCGGTCAGAGCGTCCGCCCTGCCCTGGGACCCTGGGCTCGCCACGTGACTTGCTTTGGCCAGCAGAATGTCAGCGGGGCGAGGCATGTGAGGCCCCCTGGCACCACGCTGCCTGGAGAACGTGCCTGGGCCAGCCTGGCGGAGGTCGGGACAGGCACGCGCCGGCAGTCTCCTTCTGCTTTAGACAACAGGCAGCCGTCCCCCGACGTGTGAGTGGGGCACACATCAGCGGGGCTGAGCCCACGAGACCAGCCACGCCCGATGCTGGCCCCGCGGTCGGGCTGAGCAAGTGCCTCCCCGTACATGGCCCCGAGGCTCTGCGCCCGTTTGTCTCACAGCATTGGTGCTGGTTCCCGTCATCGCCCTGACCCGGACATCTCACCCCACAGATGACCCCTGCTGTTCTGTAGTTTGTATCCATGCAATCAGTGGAACCCTGTACCTCCCTCATTTTGTTAATGACATTGCACAAGACATGACTGGGGAATAAAAATGAGGAGGTGCAGACACCCAAGAAGAAAACACAATTCAAATCACCAAATCGAAAGGCCCAGCAATAACGCCACTCACATATGAATATCCCTCCTTTCAGAAGCTGCTACGAGTACAGGGAGGGAAATATGAATTTTATTTACCGAAATAGCAGCACCCTCTACATACGAAAACTTACATTTTAAACCGACTATATATTAATACCACTTCATGCCACAAAACTTAGCACCAAAGCACTGGGCTTCATCTGCATTTACCCCTCGTGTCACTTAGCTGTGCACAGTGGGGTTTCTGGGCCGCCCCTGGGGCACCGCCACCACCTCTCTCTCTGCTCAGTGCCTTAAATTTAAACACCTGCTGTCCTTTACTCGTTTTGAACCTTGAGCAAGCTGCTAAACACCTCCGCGCCTACGTTTCCATGTCACTGGCAGGGCTGCGAGGATTAAGTGATCGAACAGCTGTGGAGGCCTCGGGCAGGGACCTGGACACAGGCATGGCTGGAGCTGGGGTGCCACTTCTCGTCGCTAAGGAACAGGCTCAGGAGCAGAATCCCGTTGGGCCAAGGGGGCACGCACTTCCCCCACACTCCTGGCACGCGACGCCAAATGCCCTCTACAAAGCAATGTCCTGGGGCACATTCCCCGGCCACGCTGACAGCGCCCACCCACGCCCCTGCTTGGGTCTCTGTCCTGGGGTCATATTCAGAAAGGCCGATGCCGGACCTCCTCCTGCTACTTAGTAGCTATGAGCTCTTCTGACAGTTACTGGGTTTCGGACTTTGGCTGCACCATCTGCAACGCGGAAGTGATGCACAGATCAGGCTCTCGGATGTCCTGCCGAGGGAAGGCAGGTGTGGACCAAAAGCACTCTGCACAGTGTCAGGAGCACGGGAAGGACTGAAGGCCACAGCAAGAGTCCCAAACCCTGGACTTCCGGCCAAGATGGAGGCATAGGCGGACACACTGTGCCTCCTCTCACAACCAAAATTAAGGACAACAAATATTTAGAAACAAGAAAACAACCAGAGCTAATAGAAAATTGAACTGTACGGAAGTCCAACAACCATTCATCCAGACTGGTAAGAGGGGCGGAGTCGAGGTAGGAAAAAGTGGAGGTGCGGACCAGGAACGCAAACAGCAGCGGCTGGCAGTTCCCAGGTGCAAAGGCGGTGGCTAGCGGTCCTCGGGCCCACAGGCGGCAGCTGGCAGACCCAGTAAGGCTGCACAGGGCGGCTGGCTGACCAGGTGGTCCCACATTCTCGCACACAGACAGTCCAGACAGAGGGGAAGTGGCGGAAGGGACTGAATCCAGGAGAGAGCGGAGCAGGCACCATTGTTCCCTCTCGGACCCCGCCCCCACATACAGTGTCACAACTCAGCGACTGGGCTGCCCCGCACTGGGGAACACCTAAGACTCCACCCCTCGCTACGTAATAGCCGCGACCAGACTAAAACCAAACCAAAACAACAACAACAAAAAAAAAAAACCACCAAAAATGGCTCAAACCGGAGAAAAAATGAAAACCCCGGAGTCAATTCCTCTAAGCTGTGAAGAGATAGCCAACCTATCAGATGCACAGTTCAAAGCACTGGTCATCAAAACGCTCACAGAATTGGTTGATTTTGCTCACAAACTAGATGAAAAAATGCAGGCTACAATACATGAAATGAAGGAAGACGCATGGGGAACCGATAGAGATGGAAGGAAAACTGGGACTCAAATCAATGGAGTGGACCAGAAGGAAGAAACTAACAACCAAACAGAAAACGAGGAAGAATCAAGAATTCAAAAAAATGAGGAGAGGGATAGGAACCTCCGGGACATCGTTAAACGTCCCAACATCCGAATTATAGGGGTCCCAGAAGGGGAAGAAGAAGAGCAACAAGTAGAAAACTTATTTGAACAAATAATAAAGAACTTCCCCAATCTGGCAAAGGAAATAGACTACCAGGATGTCCAGGAAGCTCAGAGAGTCCCAAAGAAGTTGGACCCAAGGAGGAACACACCAAGGCACATCGTAATTACATTAGCCAAGATTAAAATGAAGCAGAGAATTCTAGAAGCAGCAAGGGATAAGGGGACAGTCACCTACAAAGGAGTTCCCAGCAGACTGTCAGCTGATTTCTCAAAAAAGACCTTCCAGGCAAGAAGGGGCTGGAAAGAAATATCTGAAATCTTGAAAAGCAGGGACCTACATCCAAAATTGCTCTATCCAGCAAAGCTGTCATTTAGAATGGAAGGACAGATAAAGCACTTCTCAGATAAGGTCAAGTTCAAGAGTTCGTCATCACCAAGCTCTTATTATATGAAACGTTAAAGGGACTTATCTAAGAAAAGGAAGATCAAAAATAGGACAGTGAAAAGACAGCAAACTCACAGCTATTAAGAACCACACCTAAAACAAAAGCAAACTAAGCAAACACTAGAACAGGAACAGAACCACAGAAATGGAGATCATATGGAGGGTTAGCAACAGGGGCATGGGAGGAGGAGAGGGGGGAAAAGGTACAGAGAATGAGTAGCATAGATGGTGGGTAGAAAATAGACAGGAGGAGGGCAAGAATAGTGTGGGAAATGTAGAAGCTAAAGAACTTATGACACATGGACATGAACTAAAGGGGGGAATGTGGGTGGGAGAGGGTGTGCAGGGTGGAGGGGAATGATGGGGGAGAAAAGGGACAACTGTAATAGCATAATCAATAAAATATATTAAAAAAAGAAATTTAAATTGGTTGTTACAGAATAGTCATGGAAATGTAAAGTACAGCATAGGGAATATATTCTATAATAGTCTATCATAGTTTATGTGTAGTGTGAGATGGGTGTGAGATTTATTGAGATTATCACTAAGTTACATAATGTCTAATAACTGGGGTATACACCTGAAACTAATATAATAATGTATGTCAACTCTAATTGAAAATAAAAAATGATTAAAAATGAAAAAAAAAAAAGAGTCCCAAACCCCCCACTGGACACTCTCCAGGGACTTCATCCCACTGGAAGGCTCCGCCCAGCCGGAAGGCTCCGCCCAGCCAGGCGCCTCCCGCCCCCCGCGACTGGGCCGCCTGCACTCCTTCACTTCCTGCTGCACCTCAAACACATCCCCACCTCCACACCTCTCCACTCCTGTCCTTTTCACTCGTATTCCCCGTCTCAGCCCCTCTCTCTCTCACTTATTTAGTCACAAGGAATAAACCAACCCCCAATACTCCAGCACACTCGCCTGTACAACCACAGTGCAACCGTCGCGATCAGGAAACCGACATGGGCGCACGACCGCCACCTGGTCCACGGACCCTGTTTCTCCACTGACCCTGTTTCCACTGTGCTACTCGCCCCAATAGTGCCCTTTACCGGCCAGGGTCTAGCGGCGCCTCTGATGACCATGCCCTCCCAGCACGCCAGCCTTGGCTGCTAAACACGACTCTGCTCCGAAAGGACCCAGTGCCGCTTACAGAAGTGGCTGACTCCAAGCCTGCACTTCTCCCTGCGCCAGAAGGAAGGAAGTGTCCCAAGAACGCTGGGGACACATTCAAAGGACACATGTGTCAGCTCGAATGGGTGCCCACTGGCCCAGATGGGCACAATGGAAGAGTCACAATCAGTGTGACGCCGGCATGAGGACAGGGCCGCAGGAGTCCACTGAGAGATCACAGGTGGGGGGGCGGCGGGCGGGCGGGGGACTGTTCTTTTCACCACGGCAGCCTCTGTCTCCCCATGAACCTCATATTAATTATTTACTAATTAACGAGTCAAAATCACTTACACTGTAATTTTCGGTGCTTTACGTGTATGATTGTACATGACTTTATGTGGAGAACCTGGCAGGCACCACCTTGACCGAGTGGCCGAAGCTGACATCACCAGGAACAGGACAGATCAAGTCATCGCTGCTCCGGCATCCCTGCCCCAAGGTCACAAATCCCGCAGGAGCATCAGACAAACCTAAACTGAGGAGCAGGTTTGGGCCCTTCAAACGTGCCTGGGGGCGAAAGGAACGGGGGGGGGAGCAGGAGAGCTGCTCCTCCAAGTGGCCGCCACCCGAGCACCAGCAGCTGCCTTGTTCACAGCCGACCTCTGGTCCCCACGCCGGTGCCTGGCATCCAGCACGTGCTCGGTGTGTGTCTGTGGATTCGGTCGCCTTGGACAGGACGTGGGGCCCCTGACGGACTCAGCACGGGGCTAGGAAGCTCTCCCTGGGGGCGACTGGGTGGTGGGTCTGTGACGTCCTTTTCCTCTGCAAAGTCCCATAACTTTCTCTCCGCGAGTTCACAGATGCCCACAGCATCCTGTAGCAGAGATGGCAAGAATACCACTTGGCCCCAGTTTTTAACAAAGAGAAACAGAGAGGCGAAGCTTCCTGTCCAAGGCCGTACAGCAGAAGGGCTATCGTGGTCAGGTCCTCCAAAAGGGTGGACTGAAACATCACGTTGTCGGCAGTCAGGCCGTCATCTCCGGTCCGACTCTGAAGGCACTTCCAGCTGTGAGCACATGCACGGTGCGCGTACACACACACACACACACACACACACACACCCACACCAGCTGGCTTCCCTGGGCGCAGGCACTGCATTTCAGTGGAAGCCGTGGCACAGACGCAACCAGAGGAAAGGCCTCCCTGAATGTAACAGGGAACAGAGGACGGGGTAAAGGAATTAAAAGGAGTAATTACCAAGTGACCCAGCTCAAGCAGGTGGCAAGAGGAAGCAATGTCAAGTTCGCACCTCAGTCATGGATTCCCAACCTGCTGGAGCTGGGAGGAGTCTCAGGGGTCAGCTGCCTAGCTCAACTGCCAATATGGACAGGGCTACCCCGAAAATATCCCATCTCTGACATGCTGCGACCCAGTGTCTGCGTGCACTCCTCCACGGACGGGGTGCCCATCCCCAGGTCATGGTTGATCAGAGCCCGACTATCAGAAACAGCTTCCTTATGTTGAGCCTTGGATTTGCGCAAATAAAATCCTGCTTGTCAAGTACTCACATTGTGCTTGACACTTGGCTAAGTATGGCAGAAGCATTACTTTATCGGAACTGCCCGAGAACCCTGCAAGAAGATGGGTTTGTTACTTCCACTTTCCACCCAAGGAAACTGAAGCCAGAGAGGTCAAATAACCTGCCCATCAGGTCCCACGGCTAATGAGAGCGCAGCACTAGAGCCAGAACCCAGGTCTGTACCCAAGGCCCATTCCAACGTGTGAACGCCTTTGACTTCTACTCCCAGAACCACAGGCGGAGCCCAACGAGGTGACTGAAACGAGCCGGGAAAAGATGGCCGTCCCACTTGTCAGTTCCAAACACTGGTGGCCCAAGCGCAGGACCAGAGCGCCTGACTGAGCAGCAGGAAAGGCCCAGGATCTGCAGTGTCTACAAAGCCCAATGAGCCAGAGGTAGAGCAGCAGGTAAACAGACAGAAAAGCCAACTAAAGCCACGTTAACAGGGAGGGGAGACTCAGGACCAGGGAGGCGACAGTGCCCAGCCACACTGTGCATCCCTCTGGAAGAAGCCCTGCTGGTCTGGAGCTTGTTGAGAGCAGGACGGCTGACGTGGACAGGGCCCCGCGCCGGGGCCAGCGGTGGGTGCCTGTGCCGGTGCCGGAAAGGTGCCACCCTCCTCCATCCTGCAGCCACGCCACTCACTTCACATACACGTTAACCACGTGCCAATTGCCCTCTACACGTTTTAGTCATGTCAACTCATTCACTACTCAGAACAGGCCTGTGAAGTAGGTGCTACTGTTTCCCCCACGTTCAGATGGGGAAACCCAGGCACAGAGCGGCTTAGCGGCTGCCGCTACAGCTCCGGGACTAGAACGGGGCAGCCAGGCCCCAGGGCCTCAGCTCTTCCCTCCATGTGTTTACAGGCCAGAGCCCTCACTGTCTGGGAGATCACCGATCTGTCCGCACGGCTGACCAAACTCCGAACTCTCTTTCTAAGAAAGTGCGAATGTTGGAGTCCTGGCTGGTTGGCTCAGTAGATTGAGCAATGGACTGCGAAGCAAAGGGTTGCCGGTTCGATTCCCAGTCAGGGCCCATGCTTGGGTTGCGGGCCAGGTCCACAGTGGGGGGCATGTGAGAGGAAACCACACATTGCTATTTCCCCCCTTTCTTCCTCCCTTTCCCTCTCTAAAAAATAAATTATTGAAAAATAAAAAAAGAACGACTAATAAATAAATAAAATAAATAAAAAGGGTGAACAACTGAAGTTTACATTCCATCTGTTCACAGATCCCCTGGAGCCCGAGTGAGAACTCCAGGTCCAAGGCCCCCTCTGGGCAATGAGCAGACTCTGAGGGTCTTTGGACAGGGCTGTGGTGAGATCTCTCTCAGCCCAGTCTGGGGCCCAGAGAATAATGGGATGGGGGCCGCAGGGGCTGTGAGCAGTTGCTGCAGACGTGAGTCACCCGGTCTCTTCTCCAGGCAGCAGACAGTCACTTTCAAATTGGGAACCAGGCCATGAACTGCCTGCTGGCGTCCTTCACTGGCCTCTGGCTCCCAAAGGTGTCTTCCCCCAAGGGGCCACAGATCCCCAGGGGGTCACGGCCCATCCAAGAGGAGCGTCCCTGACACAGAGTACAGTCCACACCCAGGAGCGAGAGCGGCCAAACCAAAAGGGCGCACTGAATCACTCCGTTTATGCAACATTCTGGAAACGACAACACAAGGACATGGAGAGCAGTTAGCGGTTGCCGGCGGTGAAGCGGGGGCAGGCAGACAGGGAGGTCGGAGTGGCTGTGAGAGGCAACCCCGGGTGGGTCCTTGTGATGACAGAACTGCTCTGCACCCTGACTGTGGTGGCGGCGGCGGAGGCACAAGGCTGAGCCTGTGATGGACTCACTCACCTGCCCCTGAGGACAGGACGCAGGGCGGCCCCAGCGAGACCAGGGGGCTGTACGGAAGTCAGTATCCTGGCTGTGGTGATGCAGCACGGTGCTGCGAGATGTTGCTCTGGGGGAGACCGAGAGTACAGGGGTCTCTCTATTATTTCTTACAGCTGCACAGGAGTCTACAATTATCTTAAAAGTTTAACAAAATAAAAACACCTCAAGCCCCTGTCGCACATATACTGACCCTCCTGCCCCCTCTGCCTCCCCGGGAGTCTCGGGTCCTCGGGCCTCTGCGCACTGGCACTCCCAGCCCTTTGGTCCCACTCGGCCTTTACCCCCAGAAACCCCATCACCCGAGGAGGGTTCCCCTGTTACTCCCTGTCACAGCACTGTTTTCTTCGGGCACATACTTATCTCCGTCTCTAATCTCATCACTGAGGTTACGCGAGTGAACGTTTGTTTTATTTCAGGACACAGACGGCAGAGCTCTGACTGCAAACACTTTTCCGTTTCCCCAGACCAAACATGTTGCAAAAACACAAAGCAACCAGAACGCTGGAAAAAGGCGGCATCTGCACCCGGCAGTCTGCACCACAGACCGTCAATGGCCGTAATCATGGCCTTTTTGAGAAGGCCTTAAAAAATCAGCGAGACAAACAGAAACGGCTGTCCTTCAAGAGAAAAAGACAAAGGACAAAAGCGGTTCTCCGGATAAGGAGCCTGTGCTGCCCCCACGTGAAGCAGCCCTTCCCACCCTGCCCCTAGCGCACAGAGCTGGGAGTAACCGGCGGTTCAGACACCTTCTGTGTGTGGGTGTGTTTGGGAACGAGGCCCCCTGAGGGCGGAGCTTTGCATCCGCCCTGGGCGGTGCTCCGTCCCCAGCGCCTGAGCAGGGCCTGGTACGCACACATGTGCTTATCAAACAGCTAGTAAATGAATGGTTGGCTAACCTCCAACAATAAAAAATTCAATAATCTATCTTTAAACACAGGTATATGCCCAACTTTTGTCTGTAATAATTGCTATGCGTAAATAGTGCTTATTAAATGCCTGGCATTGTTCTCAGAGCTTACAAGGTATTATCTCGGTTCTTACAACTAAATGAGGTGGGGGCCACTAAAAACCCCATTTTACAGATGAGGAGTCTGAGGCACAGAGAGGTTAGAGCACGTGCTTGTGGTCACAGAGCTAGGATTGGAACGACAGCCTGAAGGAAGACAGCAGAAGTGCCTAGAGTGGGAAGACACCCCTGTGGGCACAGAAACACATTTAACTCACTCTTTTTATTTGGGGGGAGGTGAGTGGCGAGTCTTGGAATGTCAGAAGGCAGCAGCAGTCGGAAGTGACCGAGGAGGCTCTTCCTGAGCCAGAGGGTGTAACAGGCCTCTTGTTCCTCGGCTCACTCTTGACCTCAAACCAGCTTGAAGGGTCTGGATCACAGACAGGATACAGTCAGTCCCGGGACAAGAGGCATGTGGAGAGGAAGCCAGCAACTCAGCAGGGGCTGTAGGCGCCTCCCCTGGGAGCCACTGATTCCTGGAGCTCCAATCTTAGGCCAGCCTGCAGCCTCCTCTGGCCTCCGAGACAGCTGGGCCGGTATGGCAGGGTGCCAGGGACACACTTCTCCCTGAGGCAGCAGCTTTCCCAGAATTGTTGCCTGGCTGGGGTTCCCAGAACCAGCAGCCACGTCAGAAGCCCAGCCCAGGACTGTAAGGCAGGCCAGGCCAGAGTCCCCAAATGGCCTGGGCTCTGCCTACCTGCCCCACCTCCACCCCAGTGAGTGACGGGAGGGGTGGCAGCAGGCTAACTCTGCTGCCACCAGGGGCAAGAATCAGCAACTTCAGCCCAGAGCCCACTAGGCTCCCACAGACCTACTATGTGCTCCAGATCCTTGCCCACTCGTTCATGCCCTTGTGTTTTCTTGTTGCGGGTGTTTTCTGAGCACCTACTATGTGCCAGGTACTACAGATGCAAAAAAGGCCATTCATTCATTCATTCCTTTCTTTCTTCCTTCCTTTGACAAATATTTGAGTGAAAAGAGAAGTTACTGGGAGGTTTAAGCACAGACATGACATCATGAGATTTTTCAAACCATCCCTCTGGCTGTGTCGTGTGAAAGGCCTATGGGGTCAAGGGCAGAAGCAGGGACCAGGGAGGGGGCCACTGGGCTGGCCCAGGCAACAGATGCCGGCTCGCACAGGGTTGTGGGGAAGGACTGGTAAGAATGGGCTGGATTCCAAATGTCTTCAAACACAGAGCCAACAGGGTTTGCTGACAGAATGGAACTTGGGAGTGGCTGAGAGGACAAGAGGGTTAATGAGACTGGAGCCCCTGAAGGACGGGGTGGCCATTTACCCGGACCGAGTGGGCCACGGGAGGAACCAGGGTGAGGAAGAGGCCCACAGAGAGCAGTGGGGACACCACCATCAGAAAACGTACGAGGCAGGCAGGAGGGAGCTGTCGGTGAGCACGTGCGCTGCTCCTCGCACGCTGCCCCTTGAGGGTTGGGGGGTGGTGGGAGGATGAACAAGAATTCTCTGGGTGAGGGGAGGGGTGGGGCTGTGGAGAGGAGGAAAAGCGTCCCTCGGAGGGCACCGAGGGCTCCCTGAGGGCAGAGACCGCGCCTTGTCCACACAACTGAACGCCGAGCCAGCGCCTGGCAGAGTGGGCACTGACTGAGCGATCAGGTGCACCTCATGTTAGCCTCACAGTTGGCGTGCACAGCCCTTCCTGAGTGCCATGCACGGTTCCAGGTGCTTTACGGCACCCCCCCTTGAGGTGAGTACAATTATTAAACCCATTTTACAGATCCTGAAGGATCCCGAGAGGAAGGAATGGAGGGGAGGGGCAAGTGAAGAGTGAGTGAATAGCCAGGGAGGAGAGAGGGCACAGCCCAGTTCCCGCCACACAGGACGGGCCCTTGGCTGCAGCAATGGGTAAGAGAGGGCGGGACGAGAGCAGAGAGGTTGGCAGGGCCAGAAGGCGACACTGTCTACCAGGCGTGGTAAGCAATTATGACTCCATCCCCAGGGCAGTGGGGGCCACTGGAGGCTAGTCAGCAGGACAGGTGCTGCTTTCCAGAAATGCCACTCAACCGCTGTGTGCAGATGACCGCAGGGCGAGATGGGGTGGCCACGAGAGGACAGGGTGCTGCTGGAGCTGCAGATGAGGGGCTGACTCCAGCCTTGCTTGGGAAGTGGACATGACAGAGCTTCTGATAGCTGGTGGGGGGCAGCTCAGAGTGGGGAGGTGACCTTGGGCAGACAGTGGTGCTGGGAAGGGGAGCAGGCTTGCTTGGGAGGACCACACTCTGCCCCACTGCAGACACAGTGATTTCACGTGGGCGGTGGGCCCCGCGAGCCATCCAGGAGGACATATGTCCCCGTGGCCTGGTCTCAGTAAGAAGGCTTGGGCTGGAGACAAATTTGAGGGCCAGCAGCTGTGGCTAAAATCCAGCGGGGCTGTGCACAGTGAGACACAACTTTACCTGACAGGAACAGGAGAGGGCTGGAGACCATGACCCCCGCCATGGGAATGGCCAGTCGGAGCCCCTGGAGGAAGGCACCATCTCAGGGACAGGCTGGCATCTTGTGCCAATGGCCACTTTGTGGCAATGTGTGAGCTAGTGTTGGCTGTGGACACACTGAGTCCAAGTGGCCAATGGGGCCCCTGGGAAAGCATCCAGGCAGTTGCTTTCTAGAGAGATCTGGAAGCCATGGCCACCTGCAGAAGGCACTGGAAGCTGAAGCTGAGGGACCCAAGTCCAGACGCCACCTGCTCAGGAGAGGCAGCCGACCTGCATCGCTCTACGAACCCTTCTCTTGCTCTATTCCTCTGCTCAGCACTTAACTCCCTGCAGCATGTCACACACACACTTCCTGTTCATGTCCAAGGGGAACGCAGCTCCCACAAGGCCGGAGCCTGTGTCTTCCTTCACTGCTGCAGCCCTAGAGCCCAGGACCTTGCCCAGCACAGAGTGGGGGGCCCACAGATGACTTGCTGCTGAACAGGAGAGTGAGTGAAGACACTCCCCCAGTCATGTAGAGAGGGCCTGGTCAGCTGGCATTTTCCACCTCTCACTGCTGGATAAACACTGAGCAATTCTGGCTTGGAGTCTCCTTAATACCCTAACACAGGCACTGATGGGCCCCCCCGGGGGAGGGCTGACCTCCAGGGAGCTGGCAGGTGGGGCATTACCGCGATTATCACACATCTCCCTGAAGAGCAGGCACTGATTAGGTCTGGCTGTGTTAGGAACGGTGACAGCAGTCGGTGGGCCTCAAAAATCACCACAGTTGCCCCTGAGTGGCCCCAGTCCCTCGAGCCAATAGACGCCATGGGCTGGCTCTCTCACAGCTCTTCTGCCCATGGGTTCCACCCTCCCCAACCAGGGGAACATGGCAGGTGCAGTAGGACTACCATGCCCATTGCAGACACGGGAAAACCGGGGCCCAGGAAGGTTCAGAAACCTGCCTAAGGATGCACAGCCAATAAGTGGGCGGGCCAGTCCTGGCTGGTGTGACTCAGTGGACTGAGAGCTGGCCTACGAACCAAAAGATGGCAAGTTCGCTTCCCAGTCAGGGCCCATGCCTGGGTTTCAGGCCAGGCTCCCAGCTGGGGGCATGCAAGAGGCAACCAATCAATGCATCTCTCCCACATCAATGCTTCTCTCCATCTCTTTCTCCCTCCCTAAAAATAAATAAATCTTAAAAAAAAAATAAGTGATAGGGCTGGGATTTGAACCTAGACCTTCTGCCATAAACTTGGTCCTGTTACGTACCTCTCTTTGCTCCTCCAGCAAGCCCCTCTGTGAAAATGTGGCCAAACCTTCCCCCTGCCCAGAGGCGGAAACCAAGGCCCAGAGGGGTCCAGAAACAGCCCCAAGGTGATGAGGCAGGAAGTGACTGAGCTAGAACTTGGCCTCTGTCCTATCTGCTCAGTCCTCTCCAGGGAACTTGTCTCAACAGCACCCGGGACTTCGCCCCAGGCAAACCCAAGCCAGTCACAAGTCAGCACTGACGAGAGCTTCCTGTTCATTTTCTGTCTGCAGACAGGCTTGTGGGGCAGGATCAGGGGGAGACTCTGTCCCCAAGATCTTCTTGCTGTCTCACCCCAGATCATTCCTGGCGGGCAGGCACGCACAGACATATGGGGTCACTCATGTTGGCAGCGGCTCCAGGGCATCTAAGACATGGAGCCTAGTTCTGGGCCCAAGTGTGCGGGCCCCACCTTGACTGTCTGGGAGACTCGGCAAGCTGGGGTCCTCTCAGAGCCTCAGTCTCCTCACCTGTAAAGTGCAGGCAGAATCTCCTGCATCACAGTGTGGCTGCAGGGAGGCAAACAGACCGTGGCTGGGTAGAAGCGGCCTCAGACAGTGTTGACGGAGCAGGTGGCCAAAGCTCACCTCTAAGCACCGAGTAACCTCTGAGGCCCGAGTGAAACGACGCTGCTGTGACCACACAGACCGGCCTCATGGGCACGGCTGAGCGAAGAAAGGGCAATGCTGATTCCATTTACATGAAGTGCAGGAGGCGACAACCCGCTCTTGGGGTTAGACGCCAGGAGAGTGTCCTCAGAGGTGGGGTCAGGAGGGAACCTTCTGGGGGGCTGATCATGCTTTTTTTAAATCCTTGCCTGAGGACATTTTTTGTTTGCTTTTGAAAGAGAGAGAGAGAAACATTGACTGGCTGCCTTCTTGTATGTGCCCTGGCTGGGGATCGAACCTGCAACCTGGGTATGTGCCCGGACTGGGAACTGAACACATGACCTTTAGTGTTCACAGGACAATGCTGCAACCAACCAAGCCAGGGCCAGGCTCTGTTTCTTGACTGTGTAATCCACGTACGTGTTCACTCTGTGAAAACGAATGAGGCTGTGCTCAGTCTGCACGTTTGTGACAATAAAAAGGAAAAGAAAAAAGATGGACAAGAGGGAAGACACTGGAGTGCACGACCAGGGTATTGGGTTGTGTCAGCAAAAGGTCTCAGAAGTGTCCATCCTCGGGGCTGGAAGGATCCCCAAAGACCCTGAGCCCACTCCCGATGAGGCCCCCTGGGCTTTCGCAAGGGGCCATCGACCACCCTCTGCTTACCCGCCTCCGCACAGGACACTTGCTGCCTCTGGGGGCAGCTCCCAGCCCTCCGCCTCCTGCTTCATGGCCACAGAGTCACCTCCTCCAGAGGAAACTCAAATACCTGTGAGAACGCAGCGAGCAGAGCGGGGGCCAGTGGCGAGCACGTGCTCAGTCCCGAGGGGCAGCTGCGCGCGGCTTCAGCAGTTTCTCTCCCAGAAGAACGAAGGCACAAGCATGACTAGGTCTTTGGTTTTTCAAAAGGAACCAGAAATCCAGACTTTTGTGTTACCCTGATTTTTAGGGGTTGGAAAAGAGTTCAATATTTAAAAACCACACCCCACGTTTGTGGTCCCACTTTGGCTTACAATCGCCAGCTGGTGTCCTCTGGGGTGGGTGTTCTGAGATGCCAGGGCAGCCCAACGAGTGAGGAGGAGCAACAGGTGGGACCCCACACCTTCCCTAAGCACCAGCACCCCCAAGGTGAAAGACTACCTTTCAAATGTTCCCCCTTCTGTCCCTATTACCTCTTGCTCACCACAGGATGCTGGCTGCTATGGTGATGAGAAGGGAGGGGCCTGGAGACACCCCATTGCCTGTTCTGTGTGGCTGAGTAGCATCGTGGTATCAGTGAGGATTCCAAAAATTCTGCAAGGCCCACCGCCTTCCTCCTCAGTGTGGGGGAGGACCGGGACCCAAGAGCAGTCCCTACAAACCCTGCACTCTCCCACCCCTGCCCCAGCTGTCCCCAAAGGTGCCACAGACTCCCCGACCCATGCACTTTGCTTCGGCCTGTGCTCAGCCTCTCAGAGCCCTCCTCCTGTGCCCCCGCTCAGGGTGTTCCTGGCCAGGCCCTGCTCTTTCCTCAGCCCACCTCAGTGCTCTGCCTGGCCCTCGGTCCCGACAACCTTTCCATTCTCGGTAACAGTGAGCCGCGCCGGTCATTTCTCCCCCTTCCCAGACTGCAAATTCCTCCAGGCCAGCCAGGGACTGGGTCTTACTCATGTCCCTTCGTGAACAGAGGAGGCAGCCGGAAGAGTCTCCTGTGGGCACGCTCCCACCTCCGGCCTTGACACATGCCGTCCTTACCGCCTGGGAAGCCGGCTGCATTCACACCCGGTAGCATGTGTGCAGGGGTGTCCGCCGTGCCTCTCATGTTCACCGCTGCGGTTACTTTCACAAAAACCCAGACAGAAGGGCAGAGCAGGCTCTGTCCTTATTTTACAGACGAGGAAATTGAGACCTAAACAGGAAATGACTTGTCCAAGATTACTGAGCAAGTGGGTTGTAGGGCAGAGACTGAGACACAAGTTTTGTTTTCTTTTAAAGAAAGAAAACCTGGCTACCAGACTAGAGCCACGTAAACGTCCTGGAGCCTTAAAGTCAAAGAAAAGAACGTAAAGAACTGGAAAAGGAGTCAAGAAAAATGCAAATAAAGGTTATAAGTATAGGGATATTAACACCAAATAAAATGGAATTCAAGGCATCCAAGTATTAAATGAGAGAAAGGTGGCTGTTTTATACTGATAAAAGGAGCGCCTGACCAAGAAGGCGCAAAACTCACGAACCCTTCTTCTATTCACACGCAGGGGTGTTCTATCGATATGCATCTAATAACAGCTTTGAAAAGAAAGCAAAATCCGAGAGAAGGCCAAGGAGAAAAGAACAGCTCCTCTATCACAGTGGGAGATAAATCAGGTAGAAATAAACAGATAAAAACACAGACAATATAAATGCTGTAGTTAGCAAGCTTGATCTAATAGAGGCATTTCTAGAACTTTACATCCAATTGAAAATATATCTCCTTTCAAATGCAAGAGGAATGTGAAGAAAAATTAACAAGAAAATCTCACAGAGAAAATCTCAACAAATTCTCCATCCTGATATCAGAGAAGCCACAAATATCGACCACAATGCGATAAATTGTGCAAGAAATCAACCAAAAACTTTCAAAAATTCCATCCACCTGAAAACATTTTAAAAGCACATACACATTTAGACAAAAGGGTAATTGTAAACTATTTTGGCAGTGAATGAAATTGTGTGATAAGATCTGTGGAATAAAGTCAAAACAGTACTCAGAGAAAAAAAATATATATCCATTAGCCTGGAGTAGATTTGTCAGAAATTAAGAAAGACTGAAAATGATTGTTAGTCTCAAACAAGTAATCTCAGAGTGGAAGAAACTTTGATTGACAGGAGCTCATGAACTCCAGGACCAGCAACCCGGAGGTTTTAACTGACAAGCCCAATACGATCCCAGGTGGACATGGCTGCTGCTAAGCATGATTGCAGGTTGCATCAACAGACGTACAGGCTCCAGATCCAAGGAGGAAACAGTCTCCCTCCTCTCTGACTGAGCAGGCTTTGCGGGAGGTAATGGGTTTTATGCAAGACTCTGACCAACTGGTCCATGTCCAGAGCTAGACCGAAATCTACAATTCCCTGAGTCAGGAGGAATGATTAAAAGAACTACAGGCCCTGGCTGGTGTGGCTCAGTGGACCAAGCACCAGCCTGCAAACTGAAGGGCTGCAGGTTCGATTCCCAGTCAGGGCACATGCCTGGGTTGCCAGCCAGGGGCGGGGGGGGGGGGGGGGGGCGGTACAGGAGAGGCAACCACACATTGATGTTTCTCTCCCTCTTTCTCCTTCCCTTCCCCTCTCTCTAAAAATAAATAAATACAACCTTTTTAAAAAAGAACTACGGCTGTGCAGTCTGAGAAAGAGAAGCACCCGGCTGCAGCTGGAGGGTGATGACCGCCACCTCCAAGGGGCAGAGCCACAGCCAGAAAGTGAAAGCTCCTGAGAGCTCATTTGGCTAAACCTCAGGAAGATCTTCTCCCAGCCAGAGCTGCCCAGTGTGGAAATCGCGGCCAGAGCCTGTGCCCCATCACCGCCGGTGGAGCAGCGGGGCGGCAGGGCTGCGGCCCAGAGATCCGGCGTCTCTCCTCTCCGGAGAAGTTCTGCTTTCTTTTGAAAAGGCTGCTCGGGGAAAACCTCCTCCGTTCTCCAAAATGGTTCTCAGTGACTGTGTTCCCTTATTTCCGTCCAAGAAATTCATTTCTTTCAAACCCTCCTCCTCGTGGGGGATGGCTCAAACAGCGGTTAAGTGCGAGTCAAAGACTTCCTGATCAGCAGCCCTGGGTTTGACCCCAGACCGCCCTTTGAGTTGTGTCCCCGGTGAGTCTCCACCGGGAGCCTCCGCTTCTTCCTCAGGGAGACGGGGAGGCGCCCAGTCACCTACCCGCCTCCCCCTACACAGTGCGCGACGTGGGGTCGGGCTCCGCGCCCCCGCTGCTTTGGTGTGTCCTTGCTGTCTGACCCTGGGGAGGGCGCTCATTGGTAAATGATCTGTAAAATGATTGACACCGGTCCTAGCCTGACCACATCCACAGGGCTGCTGGGCCGGCCCGAGGCCAGTGGACCCACCAGCAACGATCTAAGCAGGAGGAAGGCCTCCAGCATCTGAGCCCATTTCTGTCACGTGTCTAAACACAGTGGTGAAGACTGACTGGGGCTGCCGGCTTCCAGCTCTGCTCTGCCACCTTCCAGCTGTGTGACACTGGACAAGTTACTGAACCATTCTGTGCCTGTTTCTTCATCTGCAAAATCCAGATACCAGCAGCTCCTACTTTGCACGGTTATTCTACAAGTCGAATGAGATAATGCAGGCATCTGGGTCCTGTTTACCTCCCTGACCTTTGTTCCTGCCCCTCCCCGCCTGGACCCAACTGCACTGCTTCCTTGTTGTGGGTCAGACGAACCAAGCCTGTCCCCACCTCAGGGTCTTCGCACTTGCTCTTCTCTGCCAGGAACACTCCCGAATATCCGAATATCCGCTGTCTCTTTACTTGGAGTCACCTCCCCCACTAGACTGTCAGCCCCTTAAGGACCCTCACTGGCTGCTGTGTCCCCAGCCCCTGGCATGCTTGCTGAGTAAATGTAAGCCCTGTGCCCAGGGCTGGCATGCAGGCCATGTTGCTTTTAGCTTGTAGGCTGAATGGAGGCTGTTCCTTGAAAATCCTCTGCTCAGAGCTACACACCCTGCCCTCAGGAAATCTGTTCCCCAAACCCTTGAGGGCCACGCTCCCCTGCCCTGTCAGGGAGGAGAAGGGCACTCAGATGCCAGCCCAGCTGGTGAGGGTCCCCAGAAAGTCGCAGCACCCAGGCCTGCTTTAGCCCAGGCCCTGGGTTTCTTAAGCAGCCTCCAGGAGGTGAGGGGGCCCATGGGGGGCCCTAGAGTGCGAATGAGTCAGTCGGAGCCAAACCTGAAACCTCGGCGACATCACCACTTCTTAGAAAGGCACAGACACGTGCAGTGACAGAACGGCGAGTGCTGAGTGAGTGCTGAGGGAGCAGTGGCCTGGAGGAGGGGTGGGTGGGAGGGACAAGACCTTCTCTACTGCAGCCCCTCCCCCTGGCCCCTTCTGCCAGGCCTCTGCCCCTGGTCTTTCCAATGCCCCTCCTCGGAGAGGCCTCGACCCCGCCTCCACCCGGCTGCACTTTTCCTCCTAGCACTGCCACTTCCTGACAGGGTACGGCAGGCCCCCACTCTCCCGTGTGAACTCCGGGGGCCAGGCGTGTTTCCGAATCCAGAACCACTCAGCTTATAGGAAGGGCGTCTTGTATAAAACACCAGCCGACGGAAGCACCCCAGCCCCACACGACTGGAGCAGCACCCCGCTATCCATCTCAGGAATCTCTCTGCAGGACGGACACGCACTCACACCAAGGAGAAGTAAAGACTCCAAAGAGCCTTGTGGTTAGTTCACGTCAGGTCATGCTCCCAACTGAGTTATGAAAACCTTTCCGGTTTCCGAGCTCATGCATTTCGGAGTTATAGCTAAGGGGTGTAGATCTGTACGTACACACTTGTTGGTGTATTGCCTGTCTTCTCAACTAGAACTGAAACTCCAGGAGGGCAGGACTCTGTCCAGTGCCCTGTCAGTGGCCCCTGGCACATGTACGTGTTCAGTAAATATGTGGAGAAGAAATGAATGAGGAAGACAGGTGCTAGGTATGGAGGAGCGACTCTGTCTAAACGGGGAGAGAAACAGCAATCACTGAGCCACAGGCAAGGTGCCTATGAAAATTATCTCATGAACACCCCCAAATACCCATTTTACCGACAAGCAAACTGAGGCTCAGAAAGGTTAAGCAACCACTCCAGATCACAGATAGGAAGCAGCAAGCTCACATTGGAACCTGGGGCCCCCATCTTCAAGCCTTTGCCCCTCCCTGTGCCTCGAGCTCAGAGAAGCAGAGTGACTTGCTGAAAAACACACAACGAAGCAACGGGAATAGGGCCCATCGGATGCTGGCTCCCACAGGACCCTCCAGCCAGCGCTGGGTTCTCCCATCCACACTGTCGCAAGTGCAAGTTCAAACAACATCCGGGCAAGCCGCTGGCCTCTCTTCTAGACTAGCCAAGGGAAGTCTGGCCAAGCGTGACCAGGCATGTCTCCACAGTGCTGGCCATGAGCAACGCTGGGAAGGCTGTCCCTCTTGGTCACCCCAGCAAACTGGAATATGGGGAAAAACACAGGCTGGGGAGAAAAGCAGGTTCAAATCCCTCCCTCTCTCACTCCTAGACATGGGACCTTCGGCAAGGCCACCCCACACATCTCTGATTCTTGGTTTCCTCACCTGCAAAATGGGTACACTAACTCCCCTTTAATGGGGCTCATTTATTGAACAAACACATAGTGCTTACTCTCTACCAGGCATTGTTCTGTATGCCTGACACTTATTAATTCATTTCATCATCCCTACAACGGTATGAAGTAGTCACTGTAATTTCACAAATGTGGAAACTGAGGTCCTGAGAAGTCGGCTACTTAGTAAGTAGCACAGCCAGCCTCCGAGCCTGGGCAATGTGGCTCCAGAGCCCATGCTCTTCACCTCCAGGCTATTCCGCTTGACAGAGGACAGCAGACATGAGTGTTTATTGTGGACGTACCATGTGCTGCAAACTGTGTTAAGTATCTTATAAAACATGATGCCATTAGCTCTCATGAAGCCCAATTGTACAAACATGAGGAAACTAAGCTCTTTGGTCCCTGGCCTCTCCTAGGTGCATGGAAAGCAATTGAGGGCAGTGAGCTATTTGATCCCAAACTCTCTCCTCCATCCTGGGGTGGGGAACGGAGGGTAAGGAGAGAAGGGGTCCAGCAAAGGTTCTTTTCTCACTTGTCTACCCCTCACCTCAGTCCTTTCTAAGTCTGAGCATCAGGAAACGGAATGCCTTCAGGGACGGCCTCCGCAGCCCTGCCTGGGCTCTCTGCAGTCCTGGGACGTGCTGCACGAAACTCCTCAGCACTGAGTCACTGCCCGACTGCGGAAATCCTCAGGTCATCCCGGGTCTGCTGGTAAATGGTGTGTCGTAATCAGGGCGACTCACTAGTGGTTTCCCCGCTGCTGCCTTTCCATTGCCTCCCTCCAGATTCCACTCAGAAGGCCTGGGTGGGGCCCAAGAATATGCGCTGAGACTCTTAGGGCTCAGGCAGAGGTAGAACACACTGGCCTATTCCTCAGCAGGCGTTTGAGACCCCACAGCGGTGTCCAGCCTTCTGGCATCTCTGGGCCACACTGGAAGACGAGTTGCCTTGGACCACACATTAAATACACAAGCTCTGACAAAAACTGGTGAGCACAAAGAGCTTTTCAGTAAACTTACGATTCTGTGTCCACATTCGTAGCATCCTGGGCCGAGGGCTGGACCCCCTGTGTCTACAACATCACCAGGCCCACCTTTCCATCCCTCGCTTGCTTCCCCTCACTCCCCAGGCCCCACCTGCCATGCCTTTCACACCCCCCAGCCTTTGACCATGCTGCTCCCACTGCTCAGCCTCGCTTTCCCCTCACTGTCCCCCTGCCGAGCTCCTCTGCTCCTCTTCCAAGGCTAGGTCAAGGGTCCCTGCTCCGTGAAGCTGTCTCACTGCCCCATGAAGAGCTGACCACCTGAGGGCCCTCCCCACTCCCAGAGGGAGACCTCCTTCAGGACAAACACCAGTGCCCTGGACAGCACTGGAGCAGTGCGGGGGGGGGGGGGGCGGGGGGCGGCGGCGGGGGGAGCCCTGTGAGTGCTAGTGAGTGAGGGAATGGCTGGGCTGGTCCCCTCCGGGTCCACGTCGGCACCCTCCTCTGTAATCAGGTTAAACTAGCTGAGTTCAGGGGCCTTTGCAGGACTCTGGAATCCCCTGACTAAGTGGGACACCGTGGCCAAATGGCCACCCGAGCCTTCTGTTTCCCCAACAGACTTTAGGATTTTAATAAAGGCACTGACGTCCCAGCAAATGCTCCAGCTCCTAAGAGACCACCCACAGGGGAGTAGCTGCAGGGGGGTCACAGCTCACAGAGGACTGGGGAGAGGCAGAGACTAGGACGCAAGCAGGATTACCGCTGGCCTGGGGGCAACCTAGGGGGGATCCCTAGCATCAGCAACCAGCCTGCTGGTTGCCAGTCTCTCCTGATTATAGGAAATACAGATTTTGGTTTAGGGTTTTTTTTAATTATTTATTTATTTTTAGAGGCAGGGAGAAAAACATTAATCAGTTTCCTCCTGCAGGCCCCCAACCAGGACCGCCCACATCTAGGCATGTGCCTGGACTGGAAATCAAACCCCTGACCTTTCGGTTCACAGGCCGGCAGTCAATCCACTGAGCCACATCAGCAGGGCTGGTTTTTGTTTTTAAATCCTTTGTTTATTGAATCTGAATCTCACAGAAGGGGGCCTGGGAATCTGCAGTTTAATCAACCCTCCTGGAGAATTCGTCTATGGGGTAGTTTGACAAATGTCGTTGACAGATGGTGGGCCGTGGACTCCGGCGCCTGACCCCTGAGTTCCCCTCCTGATCCACTCTCCAGGTGGGCTTGCCAACGTGCCCTTATCTGGAAAATGGCCATGATACACAGCATGGCGAGAAAGGTTATTTTGAACTTTAACTCAGAATACTTTCAGTGTTCAGAACTGAGCCTGCACAACAAAATAAGCCCCAGAAAATTATCCCTAGTATTGGGTCCATCCAACAATATTCAAAGGTGATCAAAGGCGGAAAGAGCCTTGTTTCACCAGATTTTTAGACCTAACGACAAACTTTACAGTCTTCAGAACTCTCCCCACTCTTTCTCTCCCACCAATCCTCACCAACTCCCTGAGTCTGGGAAGGAGGTGACTGCCCCCAAACCTGCCTTATCCCACGATCGCGACGTTCCCAAGCCCCGGAGAGACCGCTTCACACCCCACGAGGTTGGGGGGCGCACTGGTGTCTGAGCACCCGGGGGGCAGCCTGCCTTCCCAGCTCCCCGCCTCTACCGCCCTTGGGCAACAAGGATGGAGCTGGCCGCTCTTCGAACAGAGACGAACTCGAAAGCCGTGCCGGTGCAGGTCCTGACCGTCCCGGGTCCCCGAGCAAGGCCCGCCAGCTGCCCAGCACTTCCCGGACGATGGCTACGTGCCCCGGGCGAACCCCCGCCTCCACCCCGCGCTAACCTCCACCTCCCCCCCGCGTCTCACCTGCGCACTCCGGTCCATTCCACAGCCGGCGCCCAAGAGAGAAGTGGGGACCCCAGGGTATTCCAGGATGCGGCGCTGCGCGGGGCTTTCCTGCCGCGGGACAGACCCCTCAGGCCTTCCTGTGCCCGCCCCAAATTTGCATGCGGCGCCCCGCCCGCCGAGGGCGCTGGATCCACGTCTCAGTCGCTGTCCCTCCGCCCCCTCCAGGCCCGGCTGCTGACTTCTGGGGGCGCCCCCACCTCGCCATCACCCCCGCAGAAGCCGGAGGTGACGGCCCGCGGAGAATCCGTAGTAGTTCCCCGGAGCTCTCAGAATAAAAGCCCATCTCCCGACGAGGCCCCATTCGCTCTGGCCGGCCCCTACGCCCCTCCCGCTGCCCTTCCTGCCCCGGCCCCCAATTCACTCTGCGGAGCGGGCAGCAGTGCTTTTGGGGCAGAGGGGTTGGGCAGCTTAACTCTTCTTCCCTCCCCAGCAGCCTAACAACTGCTAAGTGCCAATGTGTGTTCCTTCCTCCCACAAATGTTTACTCAGCGTCTGCATACGTGTGTTAGGCTCCAGAAAAAGTTAGACAGTAAAACAACCCTTCAATCACAAGCTAGTACAACCTGAGAGGCCCTGGGCTAAGGGGCGGTACTAATTCATTTCATCCTCACAACTCCCTCTGAGGGAACTCGATGACTACCACCCATTTTATAGATGGGGAAACGGAGGCACGGGGTCACAGCAGATGTGACATTCACACCCAGGCTCCATAGACCACTAACTACTGGACACCTATTAGGCCAGTGGGTCTGGTGGTTAGATCGTGTCCTTGAAGAGGACACATTGAGCTGAGAACCTGAAGAGGATATGGGGGAGACTAGTTTAGGGGGTGAGAACAGCAAGTGCAAAGGCCCTGGGGTGGGAACCAATTTAGCATGTTGCAGGAATTGCCTGAAGGCCAGATTGGCTGGAGAACATTCAGGAGGGGAGAGCAGAGAGAGCAGTGAGGCAGGAGATGTGCAGGCTCAGGCTCGGCAGTGCTGGCGACCCAGAGAGAATTCTGATCCCGCCTTGCCCTCAAGGAGCTGCTGGTCGGAGAGTGGAAGCAAGCCCCCTGGAGCTGAGGGGAGCCCAGTGGGGTTGCTGTGGTGGAGGGTGAGCCAGGGAAGCAGCGAAGCCTCTGGTGAGTGAGGGTGGGCTTCAGGGTGACGGGGGCAGGGAGGGACAGTACTTTAGCTCTCTTTCATTATTCTTCACACGCTCATTCTTCCTTGGTGTTACCGTGTGCCTAACTTGTGACAGGTGCTGAGGATGCAGATATGAAGATATGGAACAGACATGGCCCTGCTCTCTGAGACCTTACAACCAAGTGGGCAAGACAGCCACTGATCCTCAAGTATGTGACAGTACAGTGGACTCAGTCTCCTGGAATAGTCAAGGGTGGCTTCCTGGAGGAGGTGGCCTCTGATGGATGCCTCCAAGGGTCAATGCAGAAAAGGGACGGAAAAAGGGATAGGTGCTTAGGTAGAGAGGACTATAAGAGCAAACACTTGGAGGTGAGCACCACTCCCTTACATACTCACATTCCCTCGCACACCCACAGTCACACTCATTACTAACACTCATTACTTACACACCCACAGGCAGTATTTGAACCCAAGTGGTTTATTTTTTTTAAGTTTCTTTTTTTTAAAGATTTTATTTATATTCAGAGAGGGAAAGAAGGGAAAGAAATATCAATGTGATATTCGAGACATACATGGATTGGTTGTCTCTCACACACCCTGCACACCCCCGACTGGGGACCTGCCTGCAGCCCTGGCATGTGCCCTAACTGGGAATTGAACCGGCGACCTTTCAGTTCACAAGCTGGTGCTGAGTCCACGGAACCACACCAACCAGAGAAAGGCAGTTTAGAGTGAACACCATGGGCTTCCCTTTGTAAAGAAGAAACCTTCTTTCCTCCAGTCCTGGTGCCTCTGAGTCTGTGCCCAGTCTCATCTGGACAGGACAGCAGAAGTCTCATTTTGAGAACATGTGGCCTGTGCTGACTGGTCCCAAACTGGGCTCCCACCCTGTGTTCTGCGCCTTTAAGTCATTCTTCCATCTTTCCTCACTTGCCACCAGGCAGCCTCCGTCTGAACACCAGCCCCGCTACTTGCTGACTATGGGACTTTGGGCAAAGCAGATCAGTCCCTGTGCCTCAGCTTCCACATCAGCAAAGTGGGGGCGATGCCGGCCGCACCTCGGACGGCTGTGTGAGGGTGGAGGGACAAAATACTGAGACAGGCCGGGGCAATGCCTGGCGCACTCGAGGCGCTCAATCCGTGTTCACGGCAGTTCTTGTCAGAGTGACGAGGAGAAAAAGAAGCCAGAGCAGAGCCTGCCCCTTGGCCTGGTTGCGGGTTTGTCAAGAGGGGTGGAGACTGAAGACGGGAAAGGACAGAGCAGGTGGGGTCAGCTGCCAAGACATTCGGGAAATCTGGGGGAAGGGGATTCGGGAAGTCTTTGTACTTTTCTCTGAGTCTGAAATTATGTGAAAACTAAGAGTTAAAGAAAACAGGGCATTGTCCTGAGGCCCAAGAGAGATAACAAATGTGAAGGTTGTCGTCTAGCACACAGTCCCAGCCCAAGCTGTCCAAACTGTGTCAGGAGCTGCTCTGTGTCAGGCCTTGGAGAGGGGCCTGGAGGCCCCCGAATAATAAAACGTCTGGCCCTCAATCCAGGGCCTTCCCGAGTATGGGCCTCAATACAAGCTGGGCGCACATTATGACACAACACACTTGCTTGTTTTAAAAAAATTAATAAAAGATTGTGAATTTAAAAATCTGACAATTGTGGAATTACAGAAAAATTGATAGTCCAGAGAACACCATAAATCCCCTCCCCTGCACCCATTTTCCCTCGTTATTAACATCTTGCATTAGTGTGGTGTTGGTACATTTGCTGCAAGTGGTGAACCGACATTTGAGCGTTACTGTTACCTTAAGTCCGGAGTTCACACTAAGTGAACTCTTTCTCTAGTGCAGTGATGCGGGTCTCGAAAACGGCTCGTGTCCGCCAATACAGCAATATGAAGAACAGTTTGAACAAGCAAAATATAACCAAAGACACTGAAACTGAGAACAGGCTGACAGACACCAGAGGGGAGGGAATTGCAGGGGAAAAGGGGAACGGTTTAGAGCAACAAGTATAAAGGACACATGGACAAAAACTATGGGGGGTGGAAATGGGAGGGAGGTGGGGAGGGCTGGGGCGGTGGGCCGGGATGGGAGTGAAAGACAGAAAACTGTACAAGAACAGCAATTAAAATAAAATTAAAAAAAAAAAGAAGAAGAACATTTCGACCTCCTCACAGCTTCACCTGTTCATCCTCCTCTCCTAAACTTTGGATGCTGCTGACTTTGTACTGTCCCCGGAGTTTGGCCTTTTCCAGAATGTCATATAGTTAAAATCAGACAGTATAGCCTCTTAAGACTGGCTTCTTTTTGATATAGCCACTGCGGAAAACAGGATGTAGCTTCCTCAAAAAAAATTAAAACTTTAACTACTATATGATCCAGCAGTTTCACTCCTGGTATGTACTGGAAGGAATTGAAGTTAGTATTTCAAAGAGATACCAGCACACCCACACTCGCTGTAGCGTTATTCGCGATAGCCAAGACGTGAAAACCACCTGAATGTCTTTCTACAGATGAGTGGATAAAGAAAACGTGATGCACACACAGTGGAATATTATTCAGCCATAAAAATAAGGAAATTTGCTATTTGCACAACACCGGTGAATCTGTAGGGCAGTATGGTGAAGGCCAGAAGGCAAACAAAGGAAGACAAATACTATATGGCATCACATATGTAGAATCCACTTTTCAAAAAGCTGATTTCATAGAACCAGAGAATAGGTTGGCGGTTACCAGGGACTGGGATGAGGAGAAAGAAGGATGTAGGAAAAAGGGTACAAATTCCCCATTCCCCACTGTAAGAAAAATACAGTCTGAGGATCTAACGTACAGCCTGGTGACTGTAGTTGCTAATGCCGTATTGTGTGCTTGAACGTTGCTCAGGGTAGATTTTAAGTACTCTACACACGCACACACACACACACACACACACGAGTTTACAAATGTTAGCTATGTTAAGTATCTTGATCTTGGTAATCATTCTACAGTGTACATCCATATCAAATCATCATGTTATCCACGTTAAATACATAGAATTATTTCTCAATGAAATTTTTTAGAGAGAAGTAATGCATCTCTGAGGGGTGGGCTATGGTAATTCTCAAAACAAACAAACAAGCAAACAAAAAACACTAGCTTCTTTCACTTAGTAATATGCTTTTAGGGTTCCTCCGTGTCTTTTTATGGTCTGATAGTTCATTTCTTTTTACCTCTGAATAATATTCCCTTGTCTAGATGCACCACAGTTTACGTGTCCAGTCACCGATTAAAGGACTCCTTGATGTTTGGTTTTGCAAGGAGCCCAAATTGTCTCCCAGGGTGGCTGCGCCTTTTGTGTTCCCACCAGCAATGAATGAGATTGCCCATGGCTCTGCATTCTTGTCAGCATTTGGTATAGTCAGTGTTTGGGATCTTAGCCAGTCTAGCTGATGTTTAATGGTAATCTCTTTTTTAAAAAAATATATTTTATTTGTTTATTTTTAGAGAGATGGGGAGGAATGGAAAAGGAGAGGAAGAAAAATCCTCACGCATCAGTGTGAGAGAAACATCAATCAGTCACCTCCCGCACACATCCCAACCGGGGACCCAGGCATGTGCCCTGACTGGGAATCGAACTGGTGACCTTTAGCTTTGTGGCACAATGCCCAACCATCTGAACCATACCAGTCAGGGCCTGGTATCTCTTTGTTTTAATTTGCAGCTCTCATAAAGACATATTCTGTTGAGAGCATGTATTCATTTGCTTATTTGCCACCTATATATTTTCTTTTTTGTCTGTTGAGATAGTTCACCCATTTTTAAATCGGGTTATTTGTTTTCTTATTGTTGAGTTTTTTTTAATTTTTATACAATTGCTTTATTGGATATGTGTTTTGAACAGATCTTCTCCAAGTCTATGGCTTATCTTTTTGTTCTCATAACAATTTATTTTTGTAAAGCAGAAGTTTTTTTATTTTAATAAAGTCTAAATTTAAAAAAATTTTCATGATCATGTTTTTAGTGTTGTATCTAAAAACTCATTGCCAAATCTAGATCTAAATTTTCTCCTATGGTATCTTCCAGAAATGTTATAGTTTTGCACTGTATATTTAGGTCTATACCCATTTAGAGTTATTTTTGTGAAAGGTAGAAGGACTGTGTCTAGAGTCTTTTTCTTTCCTTCTTTCCTTTCTTTTCTTTTCTCACAAATGGATGTCCAGCACCATTTGCTGAAAAGATTATCCTTTCTCCCTTGAACTGTCTTTACTCCTTTGTCAAAGATCCACTGATTGCCCTGGCTGGTGTAGCTCAGTGGATTGAGCGCGGGCCTGCGAACCGAAGGATCGCGGTTCGATTCCCAGTCAGGGCACATGCCTGGGTTGCCAGGCCAGTTCCCGGCAGGGGACATACAAGAGGCAACCACACATTGATGTTTCTCTCCCTCTCTCCTTCCCTTCCCCTCTAAAGATAAATAAATAAAATCTAAAAGAAAAAAAAGTACTTAAAAAAATCTTTAAAAAAAATTAAAAAAAAAAAAAAAAAAAAAAAGATCCACTGATTATATTCGTGTGGGGTTTTTTCTGGGCTTTTATTCTGTTTCATTGACCTATGTGTCTGTTCTTTTGCCGACTCCATGCTGTCTTGATTATTGCAGCTTTATAAGTCTTGAAGTTGTGTGACGCTAGTCCTTCAACTCTGTTCTTCTTCTTCAGTATTGTGATGGCTACTTTGGGTAAATTTTAAACTTTCTATGTAAACTGAAGACTCAGTTTGTCAATATTCACAAAATAACCTGCTGGGATTTTGATTAGGATGTTTGAATCTGTGGACCAAGTTGGCAAAAACTGGCATCTTAACAATATTGAGTCTTCTGTCCGTAACAGAATCTTTCACCCTTTATTTAGATCTTTGGTTGCTTTCACCAGAGTGTCATAGTTTTCTTCATACAGATCCTGTATATTCTCATTAGATTTATATTTGTGGGTTTTGTGTGCGCTAATGTAAATGATGTCGTAGTTTTATATCAAATTCCATTTGCTAGTACATAAGAAAGTAATTGACTCATGTATTGACTTGATATCCTGCAACATTGTTGCAAACACTCATTAGTTCCAGGAGGTGTTTGTTTGTTTTTTGTCAACTCCCTGGAAATATCTACATACACAATAACATCATCTACAAACAAAAACGCTTGTTTCCTCCTTCCCAATCTGTATGCCCTTTATATTCTTCCTTGATCTAATTGCATTACCTAGGACTTCCAGTTGCTATTGAATAGGAGTGGTGAAAGAGCATAATTGCCTTGTTTTTGATCTTTAAAGAGAAAACATCTCATTTCTCACCAGGAAGTATTTCATTAGCCCTAAGTTTTCTGTAGATGTCTTTTATCTACTCAAGGAAGTTCCCCTCCATTCCTAGTTTGCTGAGAGTTTTGTTTTTTTTTTTTTAAAGAAGGATGAACTATTTTTTAAATTTATTTTTTTAAGATTTTTATTTATTTATCTTTAGAGGGGAAGGGTAGGAGAAAGGGAGAGAGAAATATCAATGTATGGTTGCCTCTCGTGTGTCCCCCGCAGGGAACTGGCCTGCAACCCAGGCATGTGCCCTGACTGGGAATCAAACTGCGATCCTGTGGTTCGCAGGCCCGTGCTCAATCCACTGAGCTACACCAGCCAGGGCTTGCTGAGAGTTTTTATCATGAATGGGTATTGGATTAGGCCAAATGCTTTTCTGCATCTATTAACACAATCCTGCAATTATTCTTCTTTAGCCTTTGATGTAATGCATTACCTTAATTGACTTTTGAATGTTGAACCAGCTGTACAGAGCTGGAATAAATTCTGCTTAGGCTTAGTTGTAAGACATAATTCTTTTTCTACATTACTGGATTTGAGTTCCTAGTGTTTTATTGAGGGTTTTTGCATCCGTGTTCATTGGGGATGTTGGTTTGCAGTTTTCTTTTTTTTAATATATTTTATTGATTATGCTATTAAAGTTGTTCCATTTCTCCCCCATCATTCACCTCCACCCTGCACACCCTCTCCCACCCACATTCCTCCCCTTTAGTTCATGTCCATGTGTCATAAGTTCTTCAGCTTCTATATTTCCCACACTATTCTTGTCCTCCCCCTGTCTATTTTCTACCCACCGTCTATGCTATTTATTCTCTGTACCTTTTCCCCCTCTCTCCTCCTCCCACGCCCCTGTTGCTAACCCTCCATATGACCTCCATTTCTGTGTTTCTGTTCCTGTTCTAGTTGTTTGCTTTTGTTTTAGGCTGGTTGTTAATAACCATGAGTTTGCTCTTTTTACTGGAAGCAGCAAGGGATAAGGGGACAGTCACCTCCAAAGGAGTTCCCATCAGACTGTCAGCTGATTTCTCAAAAGAGACCTTCCAGGCAAGAAGGGGCTGGAAAGAAGTATTTGAAGTCCTGAAAGGCAAAGACCTACATCCAAAATTGCTCTATCCACCGAAGCTGTCATTTAGAATGGAAGGGAAGATAAAGTGCTTCTCAGATAAGGTCAAGTTGAAGGAGTTCATCATCACCAAGCCCTTATTATATGAAATGTTAAAGGGACTTATCTAAGAAAAGGAAGATCAAAACTATGAACAGTAAAATGACAATAGACTCAGAATTATCAACAAATGAACCTAAAAGAAAAGACAAACAACAAAAACAAAAACTAAGCAAGCAATTAGAACAGGAACAGAATCAGAGAAATGAACATCACATGGAGAGATTTCCGTGGGGAGGGAGAAGGGAGGAATGGGGGGAAGGTACAGGGAAGAAGCAGCATAATTGGTAGTCATAAAATAGATGGGAAGAGGTCAGAAATGGTATAGGAAACAGAGAACTCAAAGAACTTATATGTACAACCCACGGACATGAACTAAGGGGGCCAGGAATGCTGGAAGGTTGGGGGTACAGGGTGGAGGGAGGATAAAGAGGGAGAAATTAGGAAAACTGTAATAGCATAATGAATAAAATATACTTTAAAAAAAAAGAAAGTAAAAAGATGATCCACAGGGTGAAAGGGAATTTTACAATAGTTACAACTCGTTAATAACAAACAAACAACCTAATTTAAAAATGGGCAAGGATCTGAATAAACAGTTCTCCAAAAACACATATGCAAATGACTGAGAAACACATGAAAAGATGCTCAGCATCATCAGGGAAGTGAAAATCAAAACCACAATGAGATATCGCTTCATACTGACTGTGATGTCTATCATCAAAACTATCAGGCAATAGTCAGTGTTGGTGAGAATGCAGAGAAATCGGAACCTTCACACACTGCGGTGTCTATCATCAAAACTATCAGGCAATAGTCAGTGTTGGTGAGAATGCAGAGAAATCGGAACCTTCACACACTGCGGATGGGGCCATGAAATGGGGCAGCCCTTTCGGAAAACAGTCTGGCAGTCCTTCATTCGGTCTGAATGTACAGGTCCCATGTGATCCAGCAGTTCTGCTGCTAGGTAAATACCCAAGAGAAATAAAAACATGTGTGCATATAAAAACTAGTACATGGCCTGGCCAGGTGGCTAAGTTGGTTGGAGCATTGTCCCATACACCAAAAGGTTGTGGTCCAACCCCTTGTCAGGGCACATGCCTAGGATGCGGGTTTGATCTCCAATCAGGGCATGACAGGAGGTGGCCGATCCGTGTTTCTCTCTCACATTGATGTTTCTCCCTCTCTGTCCCCCTGTTCCTTTCACTCTAAAATCAATAAACATATCCCCAGGTGTGGATTTAAAAAATAATAATAAATAAATAGATAAATAAATACTTGTATGATTATTCCCAGCAGTATTATTTGTAGTAGCTAAAAGGTGGAGATGACCCAAATGTTCTTCAACTATAAGTGGATAAATAAAACGTGGTGTAGCCATACAAGGGGATTTTATTTGGGAATTTAAAAACTGAAGTACTGATTCATGCTACAACATGGATGAACCTTGAAAGCATCATGCTGTGTGAAAGAAGCTGTTCACAAAGGATCATATGCTGTGTGGCCCTATTTTTGCGAAATGCCCACAACAGGCAGATCTGTAGAGACAGAAAGCAGGTCAGTGCTGTCCAGGCTGAAGACAGGACTGGAAGAGCTGTTGGTGGTTGAGGGCTGCAGGGTTTCTTCCTGGGTGACGAGGATGCTCTAAAATTGGTTGTGGCGAAGTGATGTGGACTCCGGGGGGGGGGGGGGAGAGAGAGAGAGCGAGCGCGAGCGCGCCTCAACCCCTGCCTGGATAGGCTTTTGTTGCTTCCCAGTAGTATTCATCAAAGAAGGTTCTCATTCATTATCCTTAGGTTTACTTTAAGTGATTACTTCTTACAGATAACAAAGGAAAGGATGTTACTAATTACTTCTTACAGATTAACAAGGAAAAATGTTGCAAATGCAATGAAACAATAAGAGTAACAGGTCTGGTTACACTTCAGTCCTTGGGAGAATTAGCACAGACTTCAGGAAGTTACTTTAAAGATATGCAGTAAGCATTTGCTGCTTCAATTCAGGGTGAGGGAGTTTTAGCAAGAGCAAGTCTCAAAGCAGCCTGGGTACAGTGCAGGCCTGGTTTCCCACGGGACAGCTGATCCGTGGGTTTGGCTCCTGTGTGCCGCCTCTTGCCTGTCGGTTTTCCAGTAGGGCCGGGCTGTATTTGCCACGCCCAGCAAATCGGTTCCCTATGGCGAAGGTCGCACAAACCTGTGAATATACCAAAAAAATTGAATTGTACACTTTAAATGCATGAATTTTATGGTTTATATCTCAATAAATCTGTTTTAAGTCATTCACATGAATATAAATGAAAAATGGATAAATAAACTGCACTTGGCAAAATTAAATGCTTCTACTCTTCAAAAGACACTAAGGAAATCAAAAGACAAGCCACAGACTATGAAAAAATATTTGCAAATTATATGTCTGATAAAGGTCTCATATCCATAAAATGTAAGGAAATCTCAAAACTCAGTAACAAAACAACTCAATTTTTTTAAATGGGCAAAAGACTTGAACTGACATCTCACCACACAACACAGACATGCAGCAAATAAGCACAGGAAAAGACACCCAACACCATCCGTCATCAGGGAACTGCAAACCGGAGCCACAGGGAGAGACCTCGACACGCATGTTGGAACGGCTCACACTGTTACACGTGTAGAGAACACCAGCTGACGGGGAGGATTGAAAAAACTGGGATTCTCATGCCTGCTGCTGGGAATGCAAAATAGTATAGTCATTTGGAAAACAGTTCGGCAGTTTCTTATAAACATATAAAACATGTTTTAACCACACAACCCACTTTCCTAGGTATTTACCCTAAAGAAGTGAAAACAGGCTCACACAAAAACCTGCCTACAAATGTTTATGGTGACTTTAATTGGTTATTGCCAAATAATGAAAACAACACACATGCCCCTCAGCTGCTGAATGGATAAACAGTACATCCATACGATGGAGTACAGTGTAGTAATTTTAAAAATCTGCTGCTACACACGACACCATGGAAGAGTCCCCGTTGCACTGTGCATTGTGAAAGAGGCCAGACTCAGAAAGCCCCGAGCTGCATGACTCTGCATTGTATGACAGAGGACAGGGAGAGAACACAGGCCAGCGGTGGCCAGGGGCCTGGGGAAGGCGGAGACACTGCATAGGGGCAGGGGAGAATCTTCCGGATTGAAGGAAGTATTCTGTTTCATGGCTGCGGGGGTGGCTACTTGACTGTTCACAAAACTCAGAGAACCGTACACTAAAATGGGTGAGTCTCACCGTGTGTAAATTACACCTTAATCTAAAAAATTAAAAATTATAAATTAATGGTCAAATCTAGATGATGGGGCTATGGGTATTCACTGTTTAATTCTTTCAACTTTTTGATATGTTTGAAAGTGTTCATCATCAAATGTTTGGCAAAAAACATTAAAAAGATGTTAGGTAGTTTATGAAAATGAATAAATGGATGCATGACTAAAACAAACAAATTAAATAGAATTAGTGAGTCATTTTACCCTTCAAATCTTAAATAATATGGTCTCACCTGTAAGTGGAACCTAATCAACAAAACAAGCAAGCAAAACATAACCAGAGACATTGAAATACAGAACAAACTGACAGTAACCGGGGGGAGGGGGAGGGGACAGCAGGTGGGGGGAGGCGGAAGGGTTTTCAGGAACTTGTGTAAAGGACACATGGACAAAACCAAGGGGGGTGGGGGGAAAATGGAGACAGCTATACTTGAACAACAATAAAAAAAGTTTTTAAAAAGGTAGAAATAAACAAATAAATAAATAAATATAAAAACTATGGCATTATAGTCAGGACCCACTAAATTGATATTATAAGCTACTGATGGGCCATGACCTTCAGTCTGAGAAACACTGCCTCAGACCAGGCTCAGACACTCGAACGTTAACCTGAGAGGGCCTGGGAGAATTTGGGGCCCCAGAGGTGCGCCGGGCTGGGCGGGGCTGACTTGTTGCTCTGGGGCAGGGCCAGCTGGAGGTCCTGGGGAGTAGCTGGAGCCCGTGCCAGCTCAGAGGGAAATGGCTGCCCAGTGTCCCCAGGGAAGCTGGACCATGAAAAGGACCTGTGTCCTGCATCAGGGAGCCAGCTCGGGGTGACAGCAGAGGGCAGTCCACAGTCTGGAAGTCACCCGTGTGGTGTAAACGCACAGGCCCTCCCGCACCATCTGGACTGGATCAGACCCTGGATTCTCACTGGGCTCTGGGTGGGGGAGGGTCTAGACGGAGTGGCAGTGATCAGCTTGTTACAAGCCTTGTGTGCCTGGGCACACAAGGTCAGGTTTGATTTAATTTATTAGTAAAATCTTGTTTCCTGCACCCAAGACAATTATGGGCAGGAAAAAATTTATCCTTATTATATCTGATTTATATATTGGAGTTACAGTTAATTCAATTTATAAAGCAGTAAGAAATAAGAAAATGAATAAGAAAATGTTCTGCAACTTAAAAATGTAAGTTTGGAAACCTCTCATTCCAATTCTGCAGTTTTAAGCTTGCAGTTCAGACTTATTCCTGCACATGGGTCTTACCTACCCATGGTCCTGGAGCTCATGATGAAACCCGTGTCCTCTTTAGCAACCTCATTTCCTGACCCCTGCCCCATTTACCCAGAATTCTCAAAGTTCCAGGGAGCAGCAATGCCTTTCACACCTCTTTCTTTGCCTTTGCAAAGAACTTTTCCCTCTCTTGTCCCCCTGGCGAACTCCTGTTCATCCTCCAGTTCCCTGCTGAAGCCGCACCCCATCTGTGCAGCCTTCCCTGCGTTTCTCCCCTTTGTGGCAGAAGCATCGATTCCTTTTTCTGCATTTCCACCTATCTGTGCACGCAGCTGTAAGGCCGGGCTGGCTCTCTCTCTGGATCTACAAAATGCCATAGGAACTTCTTGTTCCAAATAAAATTAAGTCTCATGCTCCAGAGTGCAATAAATTACCTCAGTGGTTGCTGGAGTCCCTCCCTGCTTCCAGGGTGGAAGGGAGGGCGGAGGCTCTGTGTGCAGTGCAGACCCGTACAGAGAGCCCTCTGGGCTCGGATCTGAGCAGCTGTGGTCCGGCTCTGCCTGCCCCTGGTGGGTGGGTGTCCTCGCTGCTGCCTCCCAGCTTGGGCACGAGTGTCCAGGCAGTGCTGGCTGAAGCCTCCTCTCGCAGCATCGCATGGTCATTCCCACTGGGGTCCTGTCACCTCCCCAGGTGCCGTGAGGCAGCGCTGCACTGTCATGCAAACCAAATTGCTTGCACCCCTCCTCCCAGTTTGGGGAGCTCTGACCCTTCCCTCTTTCTGCTCTGACATCTTTAGCACGTTGACTTTTATCCTTAGCTCTGCCCCCATGGTCACGAGATGGCTGCCACAGCTCCAAGCATCACCTCTCTCCATGACAATGTCCAGAGTCTCTTCTCTCTCTGTCTTTTATCAGAGAAGAAAGTCTTTCCCAGAAGACTTTTGCACACTTCCATTCAAGTTCTATAGCCCAAGATTGGAGCACATGCCCATGCCCTACCTGCAAGCAAGGATGAGTAGGTGAGTGCTTTGCATTTTCACTCTCTGTAGTGGAAAAAAGGAGTTGGGATGACTGTTGGATAGGCAACTAAACATCCACTGCAGGTAACGATATTGAGAACAGACAGTAATGATAGTGGCTTATATTCGTTGAGCTATTGGAACATGGCAGACAATGTTTTAAGGGAATAGCATGCATTACTCTGTTTCATCCCAGCCACGCTGCTACCAGACAGGTATTTTGCAGGCAAGGAAGCCGAGGCTCAGAGAGGTTTAAAATTGTGTGCTATGATCACACAGTTAGAAAGCCCACTCTTGGCCTTTTGGAGATGCAGGTCAGGGAGACAGTCCTTGACCTCAAAAGACCCACAGTTCTGAGGAAGGCCGGGGCGTGGGGGGAATAAACCAGTGCAAAATGCTGATGTAAGTGCTGTATCCATGTGTAACAGGGTGTGCGCTACTAAGTAACCCTCTGGCTCAGCATCCCTTGCCCCTCCTCTCGGCAAACGAGATGGACATTGTTCTTCCAACAAAAGCTCCCAGGGGCCTCAGGATGGGGAGAGCTCCCCAAACTGGGAGGAGGGGTGCAAGCAATTTGGTTTGCATGACAATGCAGCGCTGCCTCACGGCACCTGGGGAGGTGACAGGACCCCAGTGGGAATGACCGTGAGATGCTGCGAGAGGAGGCTTCAGCCAGCACTGCCTGGACACTCGTGCCCAAGCTGGGAGGCAGCAGCGAGGACACCCGCCCACCAGGGGCGGGCAGAGCCGGACCACAGCTGCTCAGATCCGAGCCCAGAGGGCTCTCTGTACGGGTCTGCACTGCACACAGAGCCTCCGCCCTCCCTTCCACCCTGGAAGCAGGGAGGGACTCCAGCAACCACTGAGGTAATTTATTGCACTCTGGGGAGTGAGACTTAATTTTATTTGGAACAAGAAGTTCCTATGGCATTTTGTAGATCCAGAGAGAGAGCCAGCCCGGCCTTACAGCTTCGTGCACAGGTAGGTGGAAATGCAGAAAAAGGAATCGCTGCCTCTGTCACAAAGGGGAGAAACGCAGGGAAGGCTGCACAGATGGGGTGCGGCTTCAGCAGGGAACTGGAGGATGAACAGGAGTTCGCCAGGGAATGGTGAGATAATACATTAAGAATATGACCGGCTGCCTGTAGCTAAGAAATGTCGTCCCCGCGGCCCAGGGCTCTCTTTAGGCTGCTGTGCTCTCTCCTGGCATCACCGCGTTTCTGTGAGTCTGACCGCATTCCATCTCCACACTGGGCACTCTCTAGGGTCAGCGAGGGCAGTGTCCCTGAACACACAGGCCTTCTCTTCTGGCCCCCATCCAGTCTCCTCTTCCTCAGCAGCTGCTCCTTCTCCGTGGAACGACTCCTGCGTTGATTTACTGGACTTGGCACTGACTTTCTGAGCACTTTCTTCTCCTACTTTTCATCCTGCCTGCTAAGTGGAATTGTGGTCCACATCCTCCTTGTTTCTCCAGCACTCTCCCGTCGTTCAGCTCATTCGTACCCTTACGTTTTCCTGTTGGGTACGTGCCCACAAGCAAAGCTTCAGCCTGTGTGCGTACATAAAGTCAGCGGACTTTTCCCGGACCCACTCCCTGCCCAGTCCCTCCTCCCAGAAGGAAGCTGTGTGTCACTGGGGACGCGCATGCTTTCGGACCCTGTGCCGGCAGAGGCGTCGTTTGACAGCGTGGCTTTGACCACAGCTCTGTGCTCACAGCCCCCAGTCTCTGCCTCTGGCCCTGCCTGTGCTCCCACGTCCAGTGTGTGACCACCACACCTTGTGGGCATTTCCCCAGCTACTTCTCAGACCCTCAAACTCCGAAGGCCTAAGGCCTCGGTCATCATCTTTCTCCAATCTCCTTCTCTCTGTGTTCTCAGCTCTAGTCGGTGGTGCCGCCATCCGATGAAGCAAATTGGAAACAATGTCGTCATCTTTGACTTTCCTCTGTCCGTTTCTCATTCTTCCTCTTTTCCTTTCTCTCTCGCAGAGAGAAAGACCGCCACGAGCCGCCACGGTCTGTCCGCTCCACGTCTGCATTCGTTTTCACATCTTGCCTGTTTCCCCGCTCCCGCTGCTTCTGCCCTGGGCCAGGCCCTCACCGCTCTCACCCTTCCCTGCTTGCGACATCCTTCCCTGCTTCCTGCTGCTGGTGGCAGCCTCTGTACAGAGCCCACCCAGCCCCATTGTACCCTTCCTCCCTCCCAGGTCACCCAGGCTGCATGGCCCTGCCTACAGACTAAGCCTGATGGACTGAGGTCAGTAACAGCAATCCTAACCCCCTTTAACAGAGTCTCACTGTCCCCACTCCTCTGCAGCAAGGGGTGGTGATGTGATTCAGTTCTAGGCAAGAAGACACGCAGGGGAATTCTGGAAAGAGGCCCAGGGAGAGAAAGACCTCTGCTCACTTCCTCCACCCCCCCTAGTAACATCATCAAAGTACATAAAACATTTATGTTTTAGACGTTTAAACACTTTAGCTGATGTTTAAGGCCTGCACAACCTAGTTCTCCACTCATTTTCCCTCCAACATTACCCACCTCTCCCCATATGCCTCCCATGAAGCCTAGGAAGGCCAAGTGCAGGTGCGTCCTCCGTGGTAGCTGGTCGCCAAAGATGGCCCCGAATGAACCCTGTCTCCCAGCTTTCACAATCTTGTGCAGCGCCACCCCCCGCCCCAACCCCGAATCTGCACTGGGCCTGTGAAACAGTGTAACTCCTAGAATGCAAAGGACAGGATGCTGGGCCAGTCTGGGCCACAGTGACCTAGAAGGTTCTGCTTTTTCACACTCGGGAGCCCTAAGGCGCCAGGTAGACAATCCATCTGCACTGAGACTTCGGTGCAGTGGGGAAGTGTAACCTGACCACAGGAGAGGCCACGAGGAGAGCCTCAGCCAGCACAGAAGACCAAGGCCCCAAACTCGTGGCGGAGTTGGAGCCATTCCGACCGGCCCTCACCTACCTCATCCCCTGAGCTGACAGCACGTGGAGCAAAGAGAAGCAGGGTACGCCGGTGTGAAAAAGTAACTGAAAATCATCCCTAGTTAAAGCCGACTACTCTTCTCTGTCCTGCGGATGATGTCACCCCTCTGCATCCACACTTTCTTACATCGCCCTTTCAGCTTAGCTTAGCTTTCCTTTTCAACAAGTTTATCCATCCTTCAAGGCTCTTCTTGAATGCCACCTCTTCTGAAAACCCTCTTGATTATGTCAACTCTCAGCGCTTGGGTATTTCGTCCAGCTCTGAGGCATGTGTGTGTTTTTGCCCACCTGTAGCAGCATACCAGTTTTATTTGGATAAATGATGGCTCCCGCTTTCTGTGGAACTGTCCACTTACCTCTGTCCTGGGTGGGACAAAAAACCTGACTGGGCCAATCAGCTGCTGTCTCCTTCCAGGGCAGATCCTGAGATGGGTGACAGAGAACTGCTAATGGACAACAGTCTGGAGCTCCTGCTGGCCGGGCCTCCCACGCTGCTCTGATCCCAGTTCAGGGCAAGACTGACTCTTCACCTTCTTCTTCGAGTCTCTGAACACCCCTGAAACAGAGGTAGTTAAGTTCACCAATTATTCCATTTGTCCCCTTACATTTCCCAGCCACCTGCAATTAGGGTAGACCATGTGACTAGTTCTGACAGGTGATATTAGAATGGAAATGACACTTGTCATTTTCAGGCTGAGGTAGTAAAAAGCCCCCTTGCAAATCTCCAATCTCTAGAGACCCCTGAACGGTCATAGAGGAGACTTCGTGTTGCAGGTTTTCAGGTGGTATGGCCGCAAAATCGTGGATCCTCTGTAGTCTGAGTCCCTGAGTGAGTGCAGAGCGGAGCCTCTGCAGACCCACCCGTGATATGTATGTAGCATGACCCAGGAATAACGATTTGGAGGATGTTTATTGTAGCACCGTAACCTGGCCTCTCCTGAATAACACATACCCAACACTCTTTCAATAAGCTTTTTTTTTTTTTTTTTGCTTAAATTACCCAGTGTTAGTTTTTTGCACCTAAAATTGTTAAACTGATCAACTCTAACAGCACTTAGTCATTTTTTCTTATTGCACTTCCTAACGTGCGTCTCTTATTTTTTCATTAGCAGCTGAGAGACACCTGACTATTGGGACTGTTAAGATTCATCTTTGCATCCTATCACATTATAAGGCTTTTGATAATTATTTGTTAAGATGAATGCAAAAATGGAATGCAAAAAAAAATTTGATGAGTCAACTAGATACTTTCTTTTCAACCTTGGTTTCTTAATCCATTTTCAAGTAAGCATTGATTAAAAGAGACCCTAAAATATGATTGTACCTCTGTTTTTATGATGATGGTAGCATGTATTTATTTTCAATCATTTTATAACCAGTTGTCATAACTTCAAAAAACTTTATTAAATTCCAAAGAGTAAAATACTTTTGAAACATCAAGCACCAGCAAAATTCAGTGAGCACTTTATTCCTGGCTGACACTCACGCAGGACGCTTAGTTTTTCACCTTCCCATCCCACCCCACCCCGCTCCCAACCCTGACATCTAACATCATGCTGCAGACTTCGTCAGGATAACGGAGGAGGTCGATGCTGCGCTTGCCTCCTCCCATGGCCACGTCAGAATTACAGCTAAACTATGGGATAACTATCATGGAGAACCAACTGGAGACTAGCTGAATAGAAGCCCCATAACTAAGAATATAAAGAAGAAGACATGTCAAGTGTGGGAGGAGGGGCAGAGATGCAGAAGGGGCATCTCCCACACCCATGGTGCGACAACAAGAATGTGGAGGGATATGTCAGCTGTGCAGGTCCACCCTGAGGAGCAAAGGGTCCCCGTGCCACACCCAGTTCCCAGCCCGGAGCACCAGTGCCAGTAAGAGGAATCCTCGTAACATCTGGCTGTGAAAACCAGTGAGGACTGCTTCTGAATGAAACGAAGGGCTGCTGGGTTCCACATATTCCCCTAAGGGGCCACGCATGGACTCCCTTGCTCAAGGACTCACCCACTGTGGTATCCAATGCAGTGGCAGCAGCTGGAAGAGTGCCAAGGACATCGTGGGTGGATCTGAATTGACGGGCTTCAGGGCAAGGACTGGAGGAGCAGGGGTCAGGACAGCTCTCTCCAGGATGAAAGTGCTGGCAGAGGCCATTGTTCCTTTGTTGAGACCTTGCCCTACGTAACTGGCCTGATGCTGGCAGGCGCCAAACATGACTTCTGCAATAACCTGGCTAATGCATTTTCTTCCACCCTGGTGAATCCTTGAGATGCCACCCCACCCAACTCACATGCCCAGCTCGAGCCACTTCCAGTGGCTTTTCCACATAAGCAGCCTGCTTTGGTTCACACTGTGGACTTTGCAAAAAGCTTTCAAAGGTCCATAAACCCCAAACAAGAAGCAGATGGCCTTGGCATGTCCTGTAAATTTTGCTAAGCATCCCCAAGCCAGGCACAACTAGTGACTGGTCTCAGCCTGCATTGTAACTTCCATCATGTGGCCTTAAGCCTGGCATAAGCTACATGTTGTGTTGACTTGAAATGTAGCTTCAACTAAGCAGCCACAAACCCAGCATAAGTGGCAGCTGGCCTCAGCTCACAATGTAGCCTCTCCTAAGCACCTCAAGCTCAGCACGAGTGGGCCCCAACTACAGTTCACTTTGTAGCTCCGCCACCCAGCCCCAAGCCAGGCACAACTGATGGCCGAACTTGGCCCGTACCAGAACCCCTCCTAAGAGGCTCAAAAACCAACACACTCAGTGACTGGCTTCAGATCACACCAGAGCACCACTCAATCAGCTCCACAAACAACACATGTGAAGGGTGAACTCAGCTGGCACCAGAGCCCCCTAAAGTGACTTCCATTCCATGCAGCTACCCCTGCACTGAACAGACTGTCCACTGTAGTCACAACCAACCCTCACAGCCAGTCAGGCTGAGGGTTGATCCCACTCACTGACATGCATGCCAACCACAATCAAAGCTCATCTACAACAGGAGGTCACACACAACTCACACAAGGGACACCGCTGGATCACCCAGCTCAGGTGACCAGGGACGCTTTACCACTGGCTCTCCCAGGACAACCTACTACATAAGGCCACTCCAAAATACAGGTGACACAGCAGCTGTACCCGATAAATAGAAACAAACACAGAAAGGCAGCCAAAATGAGGAGACAATGAGAAATGTTCCAAATACAAGAACAGAACAAAACTTCAGAAAAAGAACTAAACAAACCAGATGCAAAGTCAAAACACTGGTTATAATATAACTAGTGAATTCCCCTCAGTGAACTTAGGGGAAAAATAGATTCTATCAGTTAGAACTTCAACAAAGAGATAGGAAACTTGAAATGAAGAGAGAAAAGATTAAGCAGAAACAGTCAAATGGAGATCACATGGAGGGTTATCAGTGGGGAATGGAAGGGGGAATGGGGGAAAGGTATAGAGAATAGGAAGCATAAATGGTAGGTACAAAATAGACAGGGGGGGGGGTTAAGAATAGTATAGGAAAAGTAGAAGCCAAAGCATTTATATGTATGACCCATGGACATCAACTAACGGGGTTGGGAATACAGGTAGGAGGGGGTGTGCAAGGTGGAGGGGAATAAAGGGGGGAAATGAGACAATTGTAACAGCATGATCAATAAAATATATTAAAAAAGAAAGTCAAAAAAGAAAAATACTGTAACTGAAATGAAGAATACATTAGAGGGAATCAACAGGTTAGATAAAGCAGAGGATCCAATTAGTAATTTTGAAGAGAAGATACCAAAAAACACCCAATCAGAACAGCAAAAAGTGGAATAAAAATCCCAAAAATGAGGTTAGTTTAAGGGGCCTATGGGACAGATTCAGCGTAACAATATTCACATCACAGAGGTTCCAGAAAGAATAAAGAAAGTAAGAAATGGGAAACCTATTTGAAGAAATAATGACTGAAAACTTTTCTAACCTGTCAATAAAAAAGAAAAATCGACTTACAAGTCTAAAAAGTGCAGAGAATACCAAATAAGATGAATCTAAAGAGGCCAACACCAAGATACATCATAAGTAAAATGCAAAATGTTAAACACAGCCCTGACTGCTGTGGTTCAGTTGATTGGTCATTGTCCCACAAAGTGAAATGTCACCAGTTCAATTCCTGTTTAGGTCACATTCCTGGGTTGCAGGTTCGGTCCCCAGTTGGATCGTGTTTGAGAGGCAATCAATCCATGTTTCTCTCTTGCATCAATGTTTTTCTCCCTCTCCTCTCCCTTCCCTTCACTCTCTAAAAAGAAAAGTTAAAAGCAAAGAGAGAATCTTAAAAGCAGCAAGGGAAGCCCCGTCTGGTGTGGTTCACTGGAATGAGTGCCAGCCTGAGAACCTAAAGATCACCGGTTAAATTCCCAGTCTAGGGCACATGACTAGGTTATGGGCCAGGTCTCCAGTAGGGGGCGCGTGAGAGACAACCACACATTGATGTTTCTCTCCCTTTCTTTCTCTTTCCCTTCCCCACTCTATAAATAAATAAAATATACTTTTTTAAAAAAAGTAGCAGGAGAAAAGCAGTTAGTTACCTACACAGAGTCCCCATAAGACCATCAGCTAATATCTCAATGAAAGTTTTGCAGGCCAGAAGGGACTGGCAAAAAATACTCAAAGTAATGAAAAGCATGGACCTACAACCACGATTACTCTACCCAACAAAGCTATTATTTAGAATCGAAAGACAGATAAGGAACTTCCTAGACAAGAAAAAGCTAAAGGATTTCATCACCACCAAACCATATTACATGAAATGTTAAGTGGTATTTAAGAAGAAAAAAAAGAAGAGCAAAAATATGAATGACAAAATGGCAGTGAATACATATCAACCAACAACTGAATCTAAAGAAAAAATTAATAAACAAGCCGAACAGAAACAAATTCATAGGTACAGACAACATTTTGATGATTGCCAGAGGGGAGGGGTTTGAGGAGTAGGTGAAAAAGGTGAAGGGATTGAGAAGTATAAATTGGTTATTACAAAATAGTCATGAGGATGTAAAGTACAACATAGGGAATATAGTCAATAATTTTATAATAATTATGTATGGTGTCATATGGGTACTAGATTATCAGGATGATGTCTAATCACTGGGGTATACACTAGAAACTGATATAATATTGTACATCAACTGTGATTGAAAAATAAAAAAATATTTAAAAAATAAAAACAAAAATCATAAAAATAAAATCTGTTTTGTCAGATGTAAGTATTGCTACCTCATCTTTTTTGTTTGCATTTGCATGAAATATCTTTTTCTTCCATTTACTTTCAGTCTGTGTGTATCTTTCAATCTGAAATGGTTTTTTGTAGGCAGTATGTATGGTCGTTGTTTTCTTAACCATTCAGCCACCCTATGTCTTTTGATTGGAACATTTAGTCCATTTACATTTAAAGAAATTTATAGGTGTGTAGTTATTGACATTGTATTACACACATATTTTTGTAAAGATTTTTATTTATTTATTTTTAGAAAGAGGGGAAGGGAGGGAGAAAGAGAGGAAGAGAAATATCAGCCGGCCAAGATGGAGGTATGGGCAGACACACTGTGCCTCCTCTCACAACCAAAATTAAGGACAACAAATATTTAGAAACAAGAAAACAACCAGAACTTATAGAAAATTGAACTGTACGGAAGTCCAACAACCATTCATCCAAACCGGTAAGAGGGGCGGAGTCGCGGCAGGAGAAAGTGGAGGTGCGGACCCGGGAACGCAAGCAGCAGCGGCTGGCAGTTCCCAGGTGCACGGGCGGCGGCTGGCGGTCCCCAGGCCCACAGGCAGCAGCTGGCAGACCCCGGGCACAGGGGGGCAACTGTGCAGACCCAGTGAGGCCGCACAAGGCGGCTGGCTGACCAGGTGGTCCCACATTCACGCACGCAGACGGTCCAGGCAGAGGGGAAGTGGCGGAAGGGACCAGAATCCAGGAGACAGCGGAGCAGGCGCCATTGTCCCCTCTCAGACCCCGCCCCCACGTACAGCGTCACAACCCAGTGACTGGGCTGCCCCGCCCTGAGGAACACCTAAGGCTCCACCCCTCACTACATAATAGCCACCACCAGACTAAAACCACCAAAAATGGCTCAAACCAGAGACCAAATCAAAGTCCCAGAGCCAATTCCTCTAAGCCGCGAAGAGATAGCCAACCTATCAGATGCACAGTTCAAGGCACTGGTCATCAAAATGCTCACAGAATTGGTTGATTTTGCTCACAAATTAGATGAAAAAATGCAGGCTACAATACGCGAAATGAAGGAAGACGCATGGGGAACCGATAGAGATGGGAGGAAAACTGGGACTCAAATCAATGGAGTGGACCAGAAGGAAGAAAGAAACAACCAAACAGAAAACGAGGAAGAAACAAGAATTCAAAAAACGAGGAGAGGCTTAGGAACCTCCGGGTCACCGTTAAAGGTCCCAACATCCGAATTATAGAGGTCCCAGAAGGGGAAGAAGAAGAGCAACAAGTGGAAAACTTATTTGAACAAATAATAAAGGAGAACTTCCCCGATCTGGCAAAGGAAATAGACTACCAGGATGTCCAGGAAGCTCAGAGAGTCCCAAAGAAGTTGGACCCAAGGAGGAACACACCAAGGCACATCGTAATTACATTAGCCAAGATTAAAATGAAGGAGAGAATTCTAGAAGCAGCAAGGGATAAGGGGACAGTAACCTACAAAGGAGTTCCCATCAGACTGTCAGCTGATTTCTCAAAAGAGACCTTCCAGGTAAGAAGGGGCTGGAAAGAAATATTTGAAGTCTTGAAAAGCAGGGACCTACATCCAAGATTGCTCTATCCAGCAAAGCTGTCATTTAGAATGGAAGGGCAGATAAAGTGCTTCTCAGATAAGGTCAAGTTGAAGGAGTTCATCATCACCAAGCCCTTATTCTATGAAATGTTAAAGGGACTTATCTAAGAAAAAGAAGATCAAAAATATGACAGTGAAAATACAGCAAACTCACAGCTATTAAGAACCACACCTAATACAAAAGCAAACTAAGCAAACAGCTAGAACAGGAACAGAACCACAGAAATGGAGATCATATGGAGGGTTAGCAACAGGGGCATGGGAGGAGGAGAGAGGGGAAAAGGTACAGAGAATAAGTAGCATAGATAGTGGGTAGAAAATAGACAGGGGGAGGGCAAGAATAGTATGGGAAATGTAGAAGCTAAAGAACTTATGACATATGGACATGAACTAAAGGGGGGAATGTGGGTGGGAGAGGGTGTGCAGGGTGGAGGGGAATAATGGGGGAGAAATGGGACAACTGTAATATCATAATCAATAAAATATATTTTTTACAAAACCACAGTGAGATACCACTTGACACCAGTCAGAATGGCCATCATAAACAAAGCAACAAACAGCAAGTGTTGGAGAGGTTGTGGAGAAAAGGGGACCCTAGTACACTGTTGGTGGAAGTGCAGACTGGTACAACTACTATGGAAAACAGTATGGAATTTTCTAAGAAAACTAAAAATGGATCTACCTTTTGACCCAGCAATTCCACTGCTTGGATTATATCCTAAGAACCCTGAAACACCAATCCGAAAGAACCTATGCACCCCCATGTTCATAGCAGCACAATTTACAATAGCCAAGTATTGGAAGCAACCTAGGTGCCCATCAGTAAATGAATGGATCAAAAAACTGTGGTACATTTACACAATGGAATTCTATGCAGCAGAAAGAAAGAAGGAGCTCCTACCCTTTGCAACAGCATGGATGAAACTGGAGAGCATCATGCTAAGCGAAATAAGCCAGACAGTGAAAGACAAATACCATATGATCTCACCTTTAACAGGAACCTAATCAACAAAACAAACAAACAAGCATAATATAACCAAAGACACTGAAACTGAGAACAGGCTGACCAGAGGGGACAGGGGAGGGAATTTCAGGGGAAAACGGGGAAGGGTTTACAGGAACAAGCATAAAGGACACATGGACAAAAACTAGGGGGCATGGAAATGGGAGGGAGTGGAGAGGGCTGGGGCAGTGGGCTGGGATGGGAGTAAAAGACAGAAAACTGTACAAGAACAACAATTAAAATAAAAAAAGAAAAGAATGATATCAAGGAAGAAAACAAAAAGTTTCTGGAAACAAATGAAAATGAGCATATAACAGTTCAAAACTTATGGGACACAGCAAAGGCAGTCCTGAGAGGGAAGTTCATAGTGATAGAGGCCTACCTAAGAAACTTCCAAAACTTAACGAAGCAGAAAGCCTGAACAAACTAATAAGAGCTGACGAAATTGAAGCAGTAATCAAAAAGGTCCTGACACACAAAGCCCTGGACCAGATAGTTTCACAGGAGAATTCTATTAAGCATTTAAGGAAGAGCTTACCCTATCCTTCTCAGACTATTCCAAAAAAGCCAAGAAGGAAGACTCCCAAACTCTTTTTATGAAGCCAGCATCATCCTAATCCCAAAACCAGATAAAGACACAACAAAGAAAGAAAACTACAGGCCAATATCACTGATGAACATAGATGCTAAAATCCTCAAAAAAAAATATTGGTAAACCACATCCAGCAATACATTAAAAAGATTAAAAAAAAAAATGTGATCAAGTGGGAGTCATCCCAGGGATGCAAAGATGGCACAATATTCACAAATCAATAAGTGTAATACATCACATAGACAAAAGGAAAGACAAAAATCACATGATTATATCAATAGATGAAGAACAATAGATTCTCTTTTCTTTTTTAATTATATTTTATTGATTATACTATTACAGTTTTCCCAATCTCTCCCTCTTTATCCCCCCTCCACCCTGCAACCCCCAACCCTCCAGCATCCCCCGTTTAGTTCATGCCCATGGGTTGTACATACAAGTTTTTTGAGTTCTCTGTTTCCTATACCATTTCTGACCTCTCCCCATCTATTTTATGACTACCAATTATGCTGCTTCTTCCCTGCACCTTTTCCCCCCATTCCTCCCCTCCCCTTCCCCAATGAAATCCCTTCATGTGATCTCCATTTCTCTGATTCTGTTCCTGTTCTATTGTTTGCTTAGTTTTTGTTTTCATTGTTTACCTTTTCTTTTAGGTTCATTTGTTGATAGTTGTGAGTGTCTTGTCATTTCACTGTTCATAGTTTTGATCTTCCTTTTCTTAGATAAGTCCCTTTAATATTTCATATAATAAAAGCTTGGTGATGATGAACTCCTGTAACTTGACCTTATCTGAGAAGCACTTTATCTGCCCTTCCATTCTAAATGACAGCTTTGCTGGATAGAGCAATCTTGGATGTAGGTCCTTGCCTTTCATGACTTCAAATATTTCTTTCCAGCCTCTTCTTGCCTGGAAGGTTTCTTTTGAGAAATCAGCTGATGACCTTGTGGGCACTCCTTTGTAAGTAACTGTCTCCTTTACTCTTGCTGCTTTTAAGATTGTCTCTTTGTCTTTAATCTTGGGTACCTTAATGATGATGTGCCTTGGTGTGTTCCTCTTTGGGTCCAACTTCTTTGGGACTCTCTGGGCTTCCTGGAAGTCTATTTCCTTTGCCAGATTGGGGAAGTTTTTTTCCATTAATTGTTCAAATAAGTTTTCAATTTCTTGCTGCTGTTCTTCTCCTTCTGGCACCCCTATAATTTGGATATTGGAACATTTCAGGTTGTCCCAGAGAATCCTCAGCCTCTCTTCATTTTTTTTGAATTCTTGTTTCTTCATTCTGTCTGGCTGGATGTTTATTTCTTCCATTTGTTCCAAATTGTTGCTTTGAGTCCTGGTTTCCTTCCTGTCACTGTTGGTTCCCTGAATATTTTGCTTTATTTCATGTTGAGTATCTTTCATTTGTTCTTTAATCGTTTGACCAAGCTCAATCAGTTCTGCGAGCATTTTGATTACCAGGACTTTAAATTCTCCATTAGATAGGTTGGCTATATCCTCCTCACTTAGCTCTCTTTCTGAGGTTTTGCACTTTTCTTTCATTTGGGCCATATTTCTTTGCTTGGGGCCCCTGATAAGTGGTAAGGGTGGGCCGGGCCTTAGGTGTTCACCCAGACATGGCAAAGCTCTTTGCTGGGCTGCGGTGCTGTCTGGTGGGAAGGTGCTCAAGAGGGAACAATGCTGCTCGTCTCTAGCGCACTTTTCAACGAACTCTCCTGTGAGAGTGGGAGTTTCTCCCACCGTGGCAACTGCCATAAGCTCACTCAGAGTCTCAATTTCCCCTTAAGTCAGACCCTCCCGCACAGCCAGCCGCACCCTCGCAGTCCTCGGCCTCACCTCGGTTTCTCTCCATCCATCGCCTTACCAGTCTGGTTGTTCTGGTTGACTTTTTCTTTAATTCTGCGATTGTTGGAGTTCCATGCAGTTTGATTTTCTGAAACTTCTAGTTGTTTATCAATTTTAGATTGGTTGTTTTTGTCCTTTTGGTTGTGCGAGGAAGCGAAGGGTTTCTACCTATGCCTCCATCTTGGCTGGAACTCCAAATCCTCTTTTCATAACTGGCATCCCAGAGTTCCTTTGTTCTGGGGATTGCTGTGCTTTTATCGTTCAGGCTTCATTTTAGCTTCAGAACAAGGTGAGCACACTGTTAAATTATGATTTTCCAGAACCTTTGGTTACATTTTTGGGGGATTTGAGATAGATTACATTAGAGCATGGAGTATGCTGTAAATAAAAATACAAGTTAGTGGTTTGTCTAGTAGTTTTAAGAAATTACAGGAAACAAATTTAAGTTTTCTTCTATTGAAAACAACCCATGATTGCATGTTTTGTGTTTCTAGAAGTAGGTTAACTGTTTTTATTTTTTTAAGTTCTTTCTTTTTTTAAGTTTTTTTTTTAAGTTATTTATTTATTTTTAGAGAGATGGGAAGGGAGGGAGAGAGGGAGACAAACATCAGATCAGTTGCCTCTCGCATGCCTCCTGCTGGGGATCTGGCCCACAACCCAGGCATGTGCCCTAACTGGGAATCGAACTGGTGACCTCTCAGGTCCCAGGCCAGAGCTCAATCCACTGAACCACACCAGGCAGGTGTGAAACTTATATAACTTTATTAACCAATATCACCCCAATAAATTCAGTTAAAGGCTAAAAAAAGAAAGTGTGTTCCCCATTCGGGTCCCACTTTCCAAGCGCTCCACCAAGGTTATTTACCTAGCCCCATCATATGCCACAGGGTGGCGGCTCAGGACCTGTCACCGTTTTCCTTCCCAAACTCTGCGACATGGGTTCATTATACTGACATCATAATGTCAACCATGAAGGTTTGCCTCTGCTGCAGAGAACCTGGCAAGTTTTCCTGGAGGTCGGGCAATACCTTCCTCCCTGGAACCACCGCTTAAGCAGAAATACACACTCGACCTGACCCTGGGTCTGTGCCCCGCGGCCCAGGCCCAGCATGGAAGGAGGGCCTTGGGGGGCACTCCCCGCCCACATCTCTGCTGGGTCGCAGCGGATGGGACAGGCTACCCATGAGAACCTGAGAAGTTGGACTTCCAGGCTCAGGGCTAGTGGTCCCTCCTTTAATTTCGAACTTATTAAAAAGCATGTCTCTGATCTACTTAGACAACAACACACTAACTTTTCCACAACCCCCACTGCGATCACATTTGGGACGGCTTAGGATGGGTATGTATCGAGCATGGAAGACTGGCTGTGTTTGCTGCGTTTTGTACAGAGCGGGGTAACCACACCACACGGGGGCATGGACACATGGGGTGACTCCCACCCACTGCTCGTCAAATAATGCATAAGGTTTTAGGCACTGATGGGACAGGAAGACAGAACAAACCTTTAACAGCAGGTGTCTTCTGACGCCCCAAAAATGTATCTAAATATGTGGCACACATTTACGGCTGTATCTCACTTATGGATGGATGGACCATGGTCCCATTGGGCTTTCCAACCTGGCCAGGAGAAATGTATGACACTTTACCAAGAATCCCCTTAAACTTACCGGCTCTGACATCGGGTGGACTCGCAGTCTGTGTTGGTGAGAATTGCCTGTTTTCGTTGTCTTATCCCATATGCCAGAATTAGCACCAACCTAGAAATCCTAGACTTGGCTAAGTTCATGGCAACTGCCTTAAATGATTCTAAACAGAGCATTTTCTTGCTGCCAAGGAATGACGCAAATGAAAAAACTGGTTTTGCAAAACAGAATGGCTTTATATATTCTCACTGCAGTACAGTATGAGATCAGGGCTTTCATTAAACAAGAATGTTGTCCTTACATTCCCTCTTATGAATCAACATTACTAGCTCTTATTAATGTAATATGCTATAAATAAGGTTTATCAGATTCCCCTCACTGATGCATTTAGTCATTAGCTTGCTTTTCTCCCTGGAACATGGGGTTCGGCTATTTAGGGAATTCTCTTATAGCTGGGAGGCTTACTTTGCTTTAGCGGTTGCGGTATCGATAAGCACGCAGGCCCCCTCCCGATATCTGGCCCCAAGGACTCTAAGGAAGCTGGGCAGATAAGATTGTATGGGCCACAGAGATGTCTGGCCAGCGGCGGGGGGGCGGGGGGGTATAAATGGAGATGTGAACAAAGCCGTCTGCATCTCTGTGTCCTTTCACATTGTGGCCTTTGACCAATCTCACTGTCCGCAGCAAACATGCCAAAGCTTTCTAGTTGATGATCATCTGTGTTCCTTAAAATGTAACCATAAATATTTTTGTTAGTAAGAGCCAGAATGGTATGACAACCGAGATAAATATCACACTGGGAACAGTGTTGATTGTCAGCAATCACCTATCACAAGACAGCCAGGAGGCACGGCCCCTGGCACTACTGCATTCTTTGTCCCTCTGTCCTGCCAGCCGTCAGTACCCACGTTACACTATTTAAAAAGCACTCCAATGGGTGTCTGCAGGTGGGGGATAATCTGCACAGAACTGCTGGGCCGATCGTTCTACTCAGCCCCATCTTCCCGTCAGTGATCACCCAGAAATGAATCCTGTTATGTTCTGCGGAGCCGCTTGGTCATCTTTCTGTCTGAGGGCACCTTCTCACACCGTGGCCACTGCAGCCCCACTCCACCTTCAGAAAATATCCAGAAATCGAAAAGACAGCTCACAGAGTAGAAGATGTATTTGTACATTATACATCTGACAGCCAGAATATACAAAGAACTTTTACAACTCACCAACAAAAAGACAAAAAGTTATATTTTAAAGATGGACTTGAACAGACTCTTCTCCTGATAAGATGTAAAATGGCCCACGAGCAATGACGTTGAACATCATTGAATCATCATGGAAATGCGAAGCGAAGCCGCAGCACGGTGCCCCTCCCCACACAACAGGATGGCTCTAGTCAAAGAAACTAAACATCAGAAATGTCAGCAATGACATAGAGAGATCGGAACACACAAACATTGCTTGTGCAAATGTAAAATGGTGCAGCCTATGTGTACAATAGTTTGGTATTTCCTAAAACAAACAATCACCATATGGTTCAAAAACTAAATTGTAGAAGGTGTTCAAACAAAAGCCTTCACACAATGTTCACAGCAGCGCTATTCACAGCAGCCAAAGGTGGAGACAACTCAAATGTCCCTCAGCGGGTGAACGAATCAACAAAACGTGATGGATCCATAAGCTTAACTGCTGTTCTGCCATATAAAGGAATAAATAAAATGGTACAGCTACTGTGGAAAACAGTATGGCAGTTCCCCGAAAACTTAAAACACAGGGTTAATGTGTGACTCAGCAATTCCACTTCCAGGTACATACACAGAAGCTTCGACACCCAGAACGACAGGGACTAGGACAGAGGTTTGGACACTCGTTTCCATAGAAATATTATGCACAGTAGCCAAAGCAACCCAAGTTCCAATAATGGGTGAATAAATAAAATGTGGTATATACACAATGGAGTATTATTCAGCCTTAAACGCGGAGGAGATTTTCCCCTAGCTGGTGTGGCTCAGTGGATTGAGTGCCAGCCTGCGAACCAAAAGGGCGCAGGTTCAATTCCCAGTCAGGGCACATGCCTGGATGGTGGCCATGTCCCTGGTCGGGGGCACGCAAGAGGCAACCACACACTGATGTTTCTCTCCCTCTCTTTCTCCCTCCTTTCCCCTCTCCCCCCTGAAAAATAAATCTTTTTTTAAAAACTGAGGAGATTCCGACACATGCTACAACATGGATGTACTGTGAGTAAGACAGCCACAGGAAGACAAATATTACAGGATTCCACTGATATGTATAAGGTATCTGGAGAAATTGGACAGAAAGTAGAGTGTGGGAGCCAGGGCTGGGGAAGGGGAAGCGGGGAGTTAGTGTTGGTGGATGCGGAGTTTCACTTGAGGAAAATGAAAAAGTCCTGAAGGTGAGTGGTGTAGCTGTTGTTTGTGTAACCATGTACTGTAGTTAATGCCACAGAACCCTGTACTTAGAATGGTGGAAATGGTAAATGTGTTGAAATATATTTACTCACAATGAAAACAATAAATGAAGCACTGCCCCACATTAGGACGTGCATGAGCGTTGAAAACATCCTAAGTGAAATGAGCCAGGCGGAAAAGGCCACCCCAGCCGGAGTCATCTGTGCGCTGTGAACCCGTCAAGTTTGTGAAAATGAGCGCCACCCGCGGCTGCCCCGCATGTGGTCACTGTGCTGACCGCTCCACAGCCACGTTCAGTGTGGGCACTCGGCACAAAACCCTAGGGTGCCTCTCACCCTCCCTGCAAAGCAGCAGCTCTGGGCACGGACCACCCTCTCTGCCTGCTCCCCTTCTCTGGGGTGACAATTTAAGCAGATCTTATGCAAAATGGATCATTAAATATGACTCTGAATAAATGTTAAACCCAGCTTGTTATTCTAACCTGATTTTCCTCTCAAAACTACCGCTTGCATGTTAAAAGTTTTCTTAGTATACTTCACAGTTCAGCAGTTTCTCTTCCTGTGGGAAGCTAGGAAGTAGCCTGACCTCAATGCGCCAGGAGTTCAGCTGATAAGAAACCAGATGGCCAACTCAAGGATGCTGGTCATAAGAGATCCATATCAAGGCCCACAGGAAGGTGTCCCATACAGCCTACACACCCTGCACACCCTCCACACCCTGCACACCCTCCACGTCCTGCACACACTCCGCCTCCTGCACACCCTCCACGTCCTGCACACCCTCCACGTCCTGCACACCCTCCACGTCCTGCACACCCTCCACACCCTCCACGTCCTGCACACCCTAAACGTCCTGCACACCCTAAACGTCCTGCACACCCTAAACATCCTGCACACCCTAAACATCCTGCACACCCTCCACACCCTGCACACCCTCCGCCTCCTGCACACCCTCCACGTCCTGCACACCCTCCACACCCTCCACGTCCTGCACACCCTAAACGTCCTGCACACCCTAAACGTCCTGCACACCCTAAACATCCTGCACACCCTAAACATCCTGCACACCCTCCACACCCTGCACACCCTCCGCCTCCTGCACACCCTCCACGTCCTGCACACCCTCCACACCCTCCACGTCCTGCACACCCTAAACGTCCTGCACACCCTCCGCCTCCTGCACACCCTCCGCCTCCTGCACACCCTCCGCCTCCTGCACACCCTCCACGTCCTGCACACCCTCCACGTCCTGCACACCCTCCACACCCTCCACGTCCTGCACACCCTAAACATCCTGCACACCTTCCGCCTCCTGCACACCCTCCACGTCCTGCACACCCTACGTGTCATGCTCGTGAGCAGCTTTCTCTCCCCATACTTCAGCCTTATAAAATTTGCTAGTTTGACCAGAGCTGTTAAGATGAGATTTTGGACGACAGACCCCATCTTCCCAGGTGGCTGTGCTTGAATCAGCCTCTTCCTTCCCACCAGCATCTGTCTCACAACTTTGGCTTTTGCTGGAGCAAGCAGCTGAAACTGGGTTCAGTGATGCTGCTATTTTTTTTAAAGCTTCTTCTAAACTGATCAGGTGTATATTTATTTTGCTCTCTGGGGACCATATAGGGGGCACTTGAGGAACATGTGGGGGCACATGGGGACCACACAAAAGGCACGAAACAAGTTGGGGCACATGGGAGGCACTTGGGGGCCATGAGGGTGTTACCAGACTGAACCAGGTCCAATTACTCAGTGTTACCATCCAAAAGACAATTCCAAGATGATTTTATAAAAAGGAACTTTATTGCTTGCTGCTCACAAGAAACGCACTGGGGATCACTTCCAAAGCAGTGTGTCCCAAACAAAGGACTGGATTCATCCTCACTCAGGGAAATTATGCATAAACATCAAGGTGAGCTTCCTCATGTCATGTGTAGGTGGGAATATTCCTGCACCTGAGTTAGCAAACACACCTATATATACATCATCTGTTCGAAAACGGTGGGAAATCTCCACCCCTTGGGGGAGATTTTAGTGTTATGGGAAAAGTTCATGAGGTCAGTAGAGGGCCCTGCCGGCAGCTGTAGCTACCCCAGGGTGGTGTGAGGGGGCTTAGCCCCTTGGTTCTGCAAATCATCCCAGCTTCTCCCTGAAAAGACATGTCTGGCAATTGTCAGTGTCAGGATGGCAAAGGTGTGTAAAAAAGTTTAACTAATTCAGTCTCGGCCCTTCTGTCAAAGTGTCAGCAAATCACAGAATGCAGTTAACATCCCTTATAATATTTAGGATGATCTAAGTGGGTTTACAGGTTAATCTAAGCAAAGTTAAGAATTCTAAATAAAAGTTAGTCTATGCTAGGCTACCTTCAAGGCAATATATATGCACCTTCCATGTGACCTCCATGTGGTCCCCATACAGCATATACATGTAGCATATACATATACATACACACATATACATACATACATGTGCGTGTGTATACAATCTGTCCAGCCATTTTTAGTATAACAAGAACAGCTTGCATGATATCAATGTAAGCTGGTAGCCAAGGACAGTGGACTGGAATGTGCATGTGTGAACAATGACGACTTCACTGTACTAGTCAGTGGGGGTGTGGACGCCATGGAGTGAGCATGTGTGCACTGTGTGGCCATAACATTCAAATGACTGAGTCTGTAGAGCAGCGAATCTGCATCAAATTTCGCATTAAGCTTAAACATTCCTCCACAGAAACTATTCGGATGATTCAGAAGGCTGCAGCTGTGGGCAACTGGTGACTGGCAGCTTCATCACACAACACGCCTGCTCATGCATCACCTCTGGTGCAGAGTTTTCTGGCAAAACATCAAATCACCCAGGTGACTCAGCCCCGCCACGGCCCAGATTTGGCACCCTGCAACTTCTGGCTTTTCCTAAAATTAAAATTACCTTTGAAAGGGGAGAGATTTCTGACCATTGATGAGATTCAGGAAAAATGCAACAGGGCAGCTGATGGCAATTGAGAGAACTGTGTGAGGTCTCAAGGTGCCTGCTTTGAAGGGGACCGAGGCGTCATTGTCCTATGTACAATGTTTCTTGTATCCTGTATCTTCTTCAATAAATGTCTCTATTTTTCATGTTACATGGCTGGATACCTTCTGGACAGATATGCATATGTGTACATATATATAGGTATGTATGTTAGGCTACATGGGGCAGGTGGAATCATGGAAATCACTCGAGAGACTGTGGGGGTACATGAGGGTCACACGGTGGCCACATGAGAAGCAGGATGGGGACAACAGGGGCACACGAAGGCCATGCAAGGAGCACATGGAGGCCATGAGAAGGGCCCATGGGAGTCACTTGGGTGGCACATAAAAGGCACCTAGGGGCACATGGGGCCCACACTGAGGGCATGTGGGAGATTTGGGGCCATACTGGGGCCATATGGGAAGCAAATGGGGGTTATGGGGACCACATGGGGCCACATAAAGAAACTGTGAGAGATAAGTTGGGGGATATGGGGATCACATTGGAGGGGAGGGTCACACTGGGATCATGCAAGGGTCACAAGGGAGTCACATTGGGTCATGCAGGAGCCATACAGGAGTTATAGGAGGTCACATGGGAGTCAGGTGGGAGATCCCATGAAAGTCACATTGAGGTCAGTGGGGTCACTTGGGGGCCCAGGGGACACATTGGGTCATGTGGGGACACTAAGGCTTCGCATGGGACTGATTCAAGGGGTCCAGGAGTCCAGGGACACAAGGTCTGCAGCCCACTGTGGGTTCTTGGCTTCATGAAGGAAAAATTCAAATTCAAGCAGCGTGGAGTTTAAAGAGAAAGTGAGTTTATTAGTGAAGACGGAGAGTGGGCTACTCCACAGACAGAGCAGCCCCCCTTCGGCAGAATTTGCTTCCTTTATTGAGGCTTATTTAGTTGGAGGGTTAGAAACTCAATAGGGGGAGGGGTATTCAGGTTCTTCGAGGGAAAGGAGTGGCTATTTCTCCGAGGAGCTCTGTCAGCCATGCTGCGTCCTTACATGGGCTTTCCATTTCCGATCACGGGGTAAGCGTGTGCTGCTCAGCATGCTAATGTAAGAGAGCGAGCACATAATGAGCCTGGGGGTTACCCACAGGTGACGTTAGTCACCACGTTGGATCCAGCTGGTCTCCGCTGGTTTTAAGCCATAAATCCAGTGGGAGGTGATCTTCCTTCTTCTTGACACTCCTGTAGCTTTTACCGACCGCAGCTGTTCTGCCACATGCCCTATCTCAGGATCTCATGGGGTCTCACAGGACGCAGATGAAGGCTACCCAGGGAGGACGCGAGGATCCAAAGGGGGTGTGGGGTCACAGGAGGTCACGGAGAGAAAGACAGAGAAGCACAGGAGACGAGCCTGTGCACACTGGTCCGAGCGGACCATGGATGGGCTGGTCCCTCCTTGGTTCAGTCTGAGTCTCTGACTGCCCTCCTGCCTCGGGGCCGTCCCCTCACCCCAAGGGCTCCTCTTTACCCTCTCCTCACATTTTGGCAGGAACTCTCATTCATTCATTCCTGGTGGAATACACAGCCGCTTTGGAAGACAGGCCGGCAGTTTTTTCCAAAGTTAAACAAGTCTCATCTTAGGATCCAAAACTCCTGCCTCTAGTACTTATGAACTGTTGTGAAAAACTATGTCCAAACAAAACTAGCATGCAATTATGCACAGCAGTTCTATTCACAATGGCTAAACACCTAACATTTACTATCTCTTTCTTAGATGAACGTATAAGCAAATTGGGGCACACCCATGGGAAGGGGAGCTGAAAACGCTGCCTCCCGCACGCACCCAGAGCAGGGGTTCCCCCCCCCCGCCCCGCGCCCAGACCGGGCCCAAACCCGCAAACCTAGGTTAGGTGTATGCCCTGACTGGAACTGAACCCGTGAATTTTGGTTACTGGATGACACTCCAACCACTGAGCCGCACTGGCCAGGGCTGAGCTGAGCAATTTTTTAAAAACAGCAGACACAGGAGAATCCCTGAAAATCATAGAAGTTGCCCTTTTATGAGGAAAATTTACGTTTTGTAAGGAAAATCTCCATTTGTAAGGGTGTCTCCCACTCTGTACCAAGAAGAGAAAGATGACCAAAGCTCAAGAGATTCTTTTCAATGGAGACGGACCTGCACTGAAATGTGCATAACAGCCATACCCTCCTTTACGGTGCTTTGCCTGATAACCGACCTTAACCGGCTTCCCCACCCAACATATTTCTTTGGTTTTTCTAGCTGAAGATGTTATCTAAGGTGACGACTTGGACCTTTTCACTGAGTTACTCAGTTTTCCTGGGTAGCTTCCATGTATACGGGAGGTATATGTGCTATTAAATTTCTATTTTTCTCCTGTTAATCTATTTTTCTCCCTCAGGGTGGGGGTTCTTAGCCAAGAACCTAGAAGAACAGAAGGAAAATTATTTTCCCTTCCCTCTCCAAGTAATGGAATACTACTCAGCAATAGAAATGGATGAACCATGAACCCATGCAAAGACAGGGCTGAATCTTACGTGAAAGAACCCCATATGAAGAGGCCGCATACTGCATGACCCTGAAACCAGAAAACTCAGTGTTTGTGCTGCCTGTCACCACCAGAACCAGTAAGTAGAGACAAAGACTGAATCTTCATGGATGCTTTATTCACACGCTGGCAGCCTGAGAAGACAGCTGCTCATCAAGCTAAACACCATCGGAACGTCACATCTCAAGCTGACCTTTTTTTATAAGGTGTAGGGGGGCTCCACCCACAGAGCCCCATCCCTCCGTTCCGGATGAAAATAAAACTACCAAGACATGATCTCCTTGGGGAGGAAAGGTGGTCAAACTCTCAAAGGTTAATGACCCAGAGCCCCTTCCTCACTGGGCTTTTATTGGGTTCAAATACACAGGAATACAGGTTTAACATGTCAAAGAAATCTGAGGGCTTAATCTGAGTCCGTGTCTATCCAGAAAGGGGGGTTGCAAAACTTTGGGAGACACACCCATTTCCTCATTGGACCTTTATTATTTAAACGAGAGCACTCTTATCAAAGCAGGTTTCACAGGACTTTAGGAATTCTTTCTTATGCCCGATCACCCAGGGAACCGTCCTGGCTGGCACAGGGCTGCACCGCTTGCCCTCATGGTTTCAGGCTTTAAGCCGATTAGGCCCAGGAAGCAGAAGACATCTCCCAGACGGAAATGAAGACTCGGGCTATGTCAGAATAGCCAGGGGGGGACGAGGGTCCATCACCCCCTCCTTGCTGCAGCCCCCCCAAGTCCTTCCATGAGGGCCTCCCAAGTGGTTGTGTCTGGCTTAGGTTGCCCCTCCCATGAGGAGTCTTACCCGTCATTGACTAACCAACCAAGCATTGGGGCCAGAGATGGATGAAGCAGAAGCAGTGCCCCTGCCAGGGAGATAAGCTTTGTCTCCTTAGTAGCTCACGTCCTCTTGACAGAACAGACCCAGATGAAGTGGGTCCCTTGGCTCTTACACAGTCCACCATGGGGTGAGGGTTATAACTCCCGAGACCAGGCTGAATGGTCCGCAACAATAAGGAGAAGGAAAAGTAGGTAAAGGGTCTGGGAAAAGGTAAGACAAGAGTCGCAGTCCTGAGCGACTTTCCCAGTGCTTCTCTCTCTGCGGATCAGCAGCTCTCCGTCAGCATCGCTGGGCACTCCCCACCTGGGACGCCCTCTTGCAGACGCCAGAGTCACGTGGGTCCTGTATTCCAGTCCCAGAAACAACAGCCTTCCGAGTGCATTAATCGCATAAGCTTATCAACTATAACTACAGCTAAAATCCTTAACTCTTAAGTTGCCTATCGACCCATTTATATGACGTTCTGGAAAAGGCAAAACTACAGAGATGGTGAATCACGGGGTTGGGGTTTGAAGTAGCCCGTGTGATCCTTCAGTAACAGTTACCTGCCACTATGCATTTTTTAATGTCAATAAATTTTTACAACCCCAAAAGTAAATCATAATCTATTCAAATTAAGTTATTTCGGATGTGGGAGTGTCACAGGATACAATACAGAATTTGACAAAGAATCAAACTATATTGGAAACGTTTGAAGAAAAATTTACCACAGGCACTAGGATAAACGGTGCTGACCTAAGTATCTCTGGACATGAAGGGACTCTGTAGACTAAGCAAAATGTGCCGCACGTCAACAGTGGACTTGCTGCCTCACAGTAGGCCTGTTACCGGCCTAAATCCCTACGCCACCCTATCTCTGTTTGTCTTTGAGAAGAGGAAGGCCTAAGGTTAACAGCTCCTTCTCAAGAAAAGATTAGTGAAAACCAGCCAAGACTAAGATGATCACCAAAGTGACCTTCAGAAGACCTCAAATCTCATAATATATTCTCCATATTAAATGACATACCTACCAATCAGTAGAAACCATAAAAGGACAGAAACAAGGCAGAACTCTGATTCTGAGAAGGTTACTGCCTCCTTCCTGGAAAAAGCATGAATATTCCTCGCCCTCATCTACCCAGACCAACCCCCACCCAATACCAACAGCTCCTCTGGCCTGAGTGAAGGAAAAGTTCATCTGAGGACTGTGTTCTTGCTTCTCCACTCCCTGGCTATTGATTAAAGCTTAGCTATTAGTGCTTACTTTTGATTTCTATTATTGGCTTCACAACACCCAACAGAAAAAGAACCCCACTTAGGGTGTTGGAAAAAGGGACCTACACCCCTTGAGTAACAGACTCTATTTTATGAAGATCTTTCCCATGGAGAGATTGTAACAGAACCCCAATACTTGAGTCTGTCTGCCTGTGTGTGAAACAGTGTGCAGCCAAGAGGGGGGCCCCACATAGGAATTTGGAATAGGGTCCAGAGCTCAAGGTATCCAGGAAATATTAGGGTGTCCTCACCCCTTCCCCCCACAGGTGTGAGTTGGGGGAAGGGACACATGGAGTAGGGCCATTAAGAGCTGTTTTGCATAGTAACAGCCATGCAGCTAACCTCTGGTATGGCCATTTAACATATCTATGAGCTTTAACTGGTTTCATAGATATGCTAAACAGCTGTGGTCATGCTTTGAGCCAGGGAGAAGGGAGGGACTTCCACCCAACATGTAACTGGGGGGCAGGTCCCCCGGATTACAGCGCCTGTGCGAGAGCTTGGAGATGATTGGCTCCATGCCACGGGGTCACGCCTGCCCAGACTCACTGTGGCAGCCCAGTAAAGCTGGAAGGACATGGGAGTGCTGGCAAGTGTAGCCGATTGTGGGAGTGTAGTTGGAAATGGGGCTGCAGAGGAGGGTTGGCGCGTGGATTTAAACCCACATGCGGCAGCCATGTGAAGACAGAACCCCCGCAGCTTTGGTCAGAGTAGAGACCCCCACAGCTTAGGTGAAAGGGGAACCACGTGATTTTGCCAGAGTGGGGAATCACCATGCGGCTTTAGCAGAGAACCACCTCTCGGCTTTGGCAGAGTGGAGACCACCCCCAGCAGCTTTGTCAGAGGGAAGAACCACACGGTTTCGCCAGGGTGCAGACCCCTACAGCTCTGGTAGAAGAAGACCCCTACAGCTCTGGTAGAAGAAGACCCCTACAGCTCTGGTAGAAGAAGACCACGTGGCTTTGGGGTGCTCCGTTTGGCCGCATAGCCTGGGAAGCAGGAGAGAATTTGCCTGGAAGAAGGGTGAAAGAACTCTTGCCAGTAAGCCATAAGAAGGTGCCCCAAGGCTTTGGATTAATCAGAGATCCTGCCTGTACGGTGACACAGCTGATGGTGTCAGGAGCCTGGATCCTAGACGTTGCTTCTTTTCCTGAGTTACGGTACCCCAAATTAGGACAGAGGGAAAAGAAAGGACTGTGGGCGTCTGTGGGTATCCAAAAGGACTTTGATATCTTAATGAAGATGTTAGGTCACTACTTTAAGTCTGTATAGCATTCAATAAACATTTCCTTTCCTTTTCACAAATCTCTGGCATTGAGAGACATCTTTCCTCTGGCGGCAGACATAACGAACCTGGGGGGGGCGGGTCCTTTCAATAATAGTATATCATGACCCCCTTGGCCCCTTGGCCCTGTGTTGTGAGTGAAGTATACCTGCTCTGTAACACATGCACTGGCAGAAAGAACTGCACAAGCAGGAGTTTGCAGTAAAAAGAAAAATAGTTTATTAACTTTTTAAGATTTAATTTATTTATTTTTAGAGAGAAGAAGGGAAAGAGAGGGAGAGAAACATCAATGTGTGGTTGCCCCTCATGTGCCCCCTACTGAAGACCCAGCCTGCAACCCAGGCATGTGCCCTGACTGGGAATTGAACCTGTGACTCTTTGGTTCACAGGCAGGCACTCAATCCACTGAACCACACCAGCCAGGGCAGAAAATAGTTTAATATTGAGTTGACCAATCCAGAGTGCAGGGAATGAATGCTCTAAAGACCCAACTCCCCAGTGGCATATAGGTTACAAATTATACAGAGCAAAATCACAGGACACCATGGATTAGAGGTTAGGGGTTGGGCTGGAAGCTGATTGGTGGAAGGTGAGGTAAGGGTAATACATCATTTCTTCAGGTCTTGCGAACAGCTCTGAACAGGTGCTCTGGCACCCCCCTGTCCAGTTTCATGGAAAAGTAGCAAAGGAGTCACTCCATCTTAGGGCTCAGGAATTGAAACCTAACTTAGGTCAAGAAGTCACCTATAGCCTGCCAGAGGTCCAGACGCTGTGACCACTATTCCGGATGGGCCACTGCCTTCTGCTGCCTCAGAAGTTGCTGATTATCTGAAGGACATGGGGCTGGGGGGAGGCTACGTCTATGAGGGGCGTAAAGACAGAGAAATATGATTTCTAGGGCTAGAATTCAGAGCTAAATTCAATCAAAGTCATAAGGACGCTCGATTTCAGTAGTAGTGAACACTTCTGAAACCACTCCATATGAAATCTGGAATGGAAAAATGAATTAAATAAATGGCAGATGGTGGGAACCAGGCTTCTCACTGTTAGAGTGGGAAGTTACAAATAAAGGAGGAGGCTACTGTGCCCCTGTGACAATGGATCAGGTTGGAGACAGCAGTATAAATTCATCTTTAGCTTAATCTAGATAGACAGTTCCTTATGGAAGTCTTTATAATTAGGTATGTGTACGTAGGTTGAAGTACACATATATATTTCCTTGCATTATCAGCTGAGCACACTTAGCTCCAGATGTAAGTTTTTGACACCCTTCCCTAATAAAAGGAACCAGGGCTCTTTGAAGAAATGGCCGATACTAGAACTGACACGGTGAATGCATGAGCCATGATAATCTTGAAGTCTCGGAAAGTAAGGAAGTACCAAAAAAAATCCCACAAAGATGACATCGTGTCAAAGAAAACCAGGAGCCAATGGAAAGAGCTCTCGATGGCCAAAGCAGGAACAAGCTGAGCAAGGAAAGCTTGTAGTGCTGGGTCATAGCCGAGAGCTCCAGGTGTCCACACCAGTAAAAATAAATAATTATATGGTTCTAATGAGATTGGATAGAAATGTCCTGTGCAGAAGAATTCCGAATAATTGATACAGAGACTCAGCCATTCATTAGGAAGAAATGAGCTAACTCCCCTCCCTGAACTGTGGGCTTGGCATAGTGACTTCCTCCCACAGAAGACACCCATGGGGACAATGTGACGTCACAGTGGAGAACCTGACACGCCACCTCAGCCAGGTGACCAAAGTTATCGCTGACTTTGTGATAAGTTGCCTGGAGAGCATGGTCTACTTTCGTATAAAATAATAAGAAAGCACTTTACCTCTTGATCTGCTTCCTCAAAACCCACAACCACTGTCTCATCATGACCCAAGTAAATCCCAAGGCAAGACATTCTACAAAACACCTGACCAGTCCCCCTCAACACTGGCAAAGTCATCGAAACAAGGCAAGTCCAAGAAACTGTCAAAGCCAAGGGGAGCCTGAAGAGACACACATAACTAAATGTCCTGTGGTGCCCTGGGTGGTAACAGGAAAAGGTAGAAAAAGGTAGAATGAAGGCAATCCAAATAAAATACGGACTTCAGTTAATAATAACACATCAATATTTGTTCATTAATTGTGACAATTCTGTAGAAACCTAAAAAGAGAAGAAATTAAAAGTCAAATAAGAGAAAGCTATTATGTCAAACTGGAAACCTAGAAGAAATAGATGATTTCCTAGTAAAAATACACATTAACAAAATTTTTAAAATGTACATTATTGAACCCTAAAATAAGGAAAATATACACAGAACAATTGGCATACAAAAACTTGGAATAGCCCTGGCTGGTGTGGTTCAGCAGATTGAGCAGGGGCTGCAAACCAAAGGGTCTCCGGTTCGATTCCCAGTCAGGGCACATGCCTGGGTTTCAGGCCAGGTCCACAGTAGGGGGCACACAAGAGGCAACCACACATTGATGTTTCTCTCCCTCTCTTTCTCCTTCCCTTCCCTCCTCCTCTAAAAATAAATAAATAAAATCTTAAAAAAAAAAAAAAGGCTCAGCCCTGGCTGGTGTAGCTCAGTGGATTGAGCGCGGGCCTGCGAACCGAAAGATCGTGGTTCGATTCCCAGTCAGGGCACATGCCTGGGTTGCCAGGCCAGTTCCCGTCAGGGGACATACAAGAGGCAACCGCACATTGATGTTTCTCTCCCTCTCTCCTTCCCTTCCCCTCTAAAGATAAATAAATAAAATCTAAAAAAAAAAAAAAAAAGGCTCAAAATTGTGCTTAGAAATCTCCCATTGGAAGAGACCCCAGGACCATTTGGGTTCACACTTAATAGCCAAGTGTTAAGTGACCTTTAACAAGTTCTATTTTTTTCAATTTTATTTTTTCATAAAATGTTCCCAATAGGCTGAATGCTAGCAATACAGCAGGAAAAAACCTAATGGGAAAATATTTTATGGTCATGTCCACAAGTTCTAATTTTAGTATCAAATTTTTATATATCTACATGTTTCATCTGTTACAGGACGTCTGTGTTCACAAAACAGACATTATTTTGTGTGCCATTACAAATATGCTGCCAATTAAGCTGTTACTTTCTTAACAAAAGAAAAAAATTTTGGTGCCCTGGCTGGTGTGGCTCAGTGCATGGAGTGCAGGCCTGCAAACCAAAGGGTCGCCAGTTCGATTCCCAGCCAGGGCACATGCCTGGGTTGCAGGTCAGGTCCCCAGCAGGGGGTGCATGAGAGGCAACCACACATTGCTGTTTCTCTCCCTCTCTTTCTCCCTCCCTTCCCCTCTCTAAAATAAATAAAACGTTTTAAAAAAAACTAGAAAAGTAAATTTTCAGTAAATTCTGGTTTTGGAATAAATAATAGGTTTAGCCCTGACCGGTGTGGCTCAGTTGGTTGCACAACCTCCCTCAAAGCGAAAGGTGGCAGATTCGGCTCTGTTCAGGCACATGCCTGGGTTCTGTTTCTTTCTCACATGGATGTTTCTCTCCCTCTCTCTAAAAATAAATAAAATCTTTTTTTAAATAAATAAATAATATATTTAGACAACGTTTCACGTTTTAATCCACCTACTTTTGGTTATCAATATATTTTCTTCAACTGCATTAACACCTTAACAAAAAAAAGGACCTTCGCGATTCTTTTGAGAGCAAAACCAGGGCACCGGGCCCTACAGCCCAGGGGTATCAGAGTTTCCTTTTCTCTCTGCAGGGACTTCTCCCTGGAAACAACCGAAATCTGTAAGAAAAACTACCGGTATGCCGTAATGATGAGTGGCCAAAGCCTTGATGAAGGGAGGCTTTTGTAAAATATGCGCGACTGAAATACTACTGCATGGGAAAGTGAAAAGAAAGCACAGGCGAAAGTACAGAAAAGAGGGTTCTGTGCTCGCTGCAAAAGACAGGCGTCTCTGGGAAAGGCACAGCAAACCGCCCTGCTGCGCACTCCGGCCGCCGGTGGGAGCCATCTCCTCCTTTGTCCCGGCTGCTGCGGAGCACATCCTCTGGGCCGATTCTCTCCTCACCCGGACACGCGCGCTCCCCGAGGCTCAGAATTGGCAGGGTTGGGGGTGGGGGTTGAACACCCCCTGCTGTCCGCCGGAGCGCAGCGCAGGACACACGGCACGCTCACAGTGTAGCGGTGGCCAATTGATCCCCTTAGATCGTTGGTCCAGTGAATCTCTGAAATTCAGTGTTCCGATTATTCAGTGCCATAATTTGAAAATTCAAATTGAAATAGAGCCTACCATTCCCACACTGTGATGTAGAAATAAAGAGATAACAAAAAACAAAGTATAAGGTCAATATAAAGTCAATTGATTTTTCTACAGAACAGTTCTACAGTCTGAATGTTTATGTTCCCCTGAAATTCACATGTTGGAATCCCAGTGCTCAATGTGATGTTGGTGTTAAAAGGTGGGGACTTTGGGAGGCGGTTAGACCACGAGGGTGGGGTCCTTATGAGTGGAGTGAGTCACCCTATAAGAGAGCCCAGACCTTTCCTCTCTGTGAGGACGCAAGGAGAAGTCTGCCACCAGAAGAAGGCCCTTAGCCTAACTGTGGGCACTGTGATCTCCCACTTCCAACCCACAAAACTCTGCGAAACCAATTTCTATATTATAGCAGCCCAGGTGGATTAAGCCAATCAGCAATGATGTAGAGAAAAAAAGGAATTTGAAATGAAAAAATAATTTACAATAGCACTTCAAAAATTGAAGTCCTTCAGTATAAATCTAATGAAATATATAAAAGTGTGCATTCAGCCCTGGCTTGTGTAGTTCATAGATTGAGTGCTGGCCTGCAAACCAAAGGGCCACCGGTTCAATTCCCAGTCAGGGCACATGCCTGGGTTTCGGGCCTGGTCCCCAACAAGGGGCATGTGCAAGGCAACCACATATTGATGTTTCTCTCCCTCTCTTTTGCCCTCCCTTCCCCTCTCTAAAATAAATGAATAAAATCTTTAAAAAAAAAAAAAAAAAGTATGCATTCAGAAAACATTGAAACATACATAATTAAGATGAATCAAATAAAATATAAAATATAAATGAATACAAAATATATTCCATGTTTAGTATCAGTACATTCAATAGTGTTAAAACGAAAATTCTTTCTAAGTTGTTCTATAGATTCGGTGGAATCCCAATCAAACTGCCAGGTTAAAAAAATGACAAACTGTTTCTAAACCTAGACTACACAGCATAAGACTGATGATAAAATTAAAGAATTAACACATCTGGATCCAACCATTTATCATAAAGCTATACTAACGCAGAGAGTGTGATATTGGTGAAGAATATACAGATGGAACAGAAGGGGAAACACAAAAATAGACCCATGTAAATCTAGCCCAGCAACTCATCAAAGGGACAAAAAAGTTCAACAGAGGAAGTCTGTGCCACAAATGGTGGTGCAACAAATGACGATCATCTGGAAAAGAATGTCAACATAAACTTTGCAACTTGCATGAGAACTCACTGAAAATAGCCCTGGCTGGTGTGGCTCAGTGGACTGAAAACCAAGGGGTCGCCGGTTGGATTCCCAGTCAGGGCACATGCCTGGGTTGGGGGCCAGGACCCCAGTAGGAGGCGTGCAAGCGACAACCACACACTGATGTTTCTCTCCCCTCTCTTTCTCCCACCCTTCCTCTGTCTAAAAATAGATAAACAAACCATTAAAAATAATAAAAATTTGAAAAATGTTTAAAATAGAAGTAAGGACAAACACTAGTAAAAATGAATGGAAAATAGAAAGCTTCAAGCAAAACCAAAAAAATTTAAAAAAAAGAATTAACTGAAAACAGTTCATAGACGTAAATGCAAAAATGTAAAAATAAAATCTACAGCCAGTCAATAAAAGGAAATAATTGCTGATGTTTACTTTTTTAAAATTTAAAATGTCTACTTTGTGAAAGATTCTGTTAAGAGAACAAAAAGACAGGCCACAACTGGGATGAAAATATCCGGGAGACGCAGCTGAAGGAGGACTCCCGCGCACAACACAGAAACTCCCAACCTCGCGGGGCAGTCCCGCTGGCGTGGCTCAGCTGACTGGGCTTTGTCACGCCTGGGTTAGGTGTTCAGTCACTTCGATGTACTCTCCCTGTCTTTCTCCTCCCTTCCCTTCTCTCTAGAATCAATAAAAGAAAAAAAGAAAAAACTTCACAAGACAAACAACCCAATGAAAAATGAGTCAAGATCTGAACAGACACCTCACCAAATAAAATATACAAATGACAAACGGAACAGAACAGAGAGCCCAGAAATACACCCAAGTCTCTACAGTCAGTTAATATTTAACAAAGGAGGAAGAAGCATAAAATGGAGCAAAAATAGCCTCTTCAACAAATGGTGTTGGGAGATCTGGACAGCTGCATGCAAAAAAAATGAAACTCGATCACCAACTTAACACCATACACGAAAATAAATTCAAGGTGGATAAAGATTTAAACATAAGCCATGACACCATAAAAGTCCTAGAGGAAAACATCAGCAGGAAAATCTCAGCTATTCCATGCAGCAATATTTTTACTGATATGTTCCCTAGAGCAAGGGACATAAAGGAAAGAATAAACAAATGGGAATACATCAAATTAAAATATTTCTGCATAGCTAAAGAAACAGCATTAAAATGAAAAGAGAACCAACCATATGGGAAAACATATTTGCCAATGATACCTCAGACAAGGGTTTGAGCTCCCAAATATATAAAGAACTCACATGACTCCACTCCAGGAAGACAAAAAAAAAAAAAAAAACAGTTAAAAAATGGGCAAAAGACTTCAACAGACACTTCTCCAAGGAGGACATAAAGAGGGTCCAGAGACATATGAAAAGATGCTCAGCATCACTAGCCATCAGAGAGATGCAAATTAAAACTACAATGAGATACCACCTCACACCAGTCAGAATGGCCACCATTAACAAATCAACAAACAGCAAGTGTTGGAGAGGATGTGGAGAAAAGGGAACCCTGGTGAACCATTGGTGGGAATGCAGACTGGTGCAGCCACTGTGGGAAACAGGATGGAATTTCCTCAGAAAACTAAAAACAGAACTGCCTTTTGACCCAGCAACTCCACTGCTGGGATTATCCTAAGAACCCTGAAACACCACTCCAAAAGAAGCTATGCACCCCAATGTTCATAGCAGCACAATTTACAATAGCCAAGTGTTGGAGGCAACCTAGGTGCCCATCTGTAAACGAATGGATCAAAAAACTGTGGTACATTTACACAATCAAATACTACGCAGCAGAGAGAAAGAAGGAGCTCCTACCCTTTGCAACAGCATGGATGGAAATGGAGAGCATTATGCTAAGTGAAATAAGCCAGGCAGTGATGGACAAATACCATATGATCTCACCTCTAACTGGAACATAATCAACAAAAGGAAAAAGCAAACAAAATATAACCAGGGACGTTGAAATTAAGAACAATCTAACAATAGCCAGAGGGGAGCGGGGAGGGGACAGTGGGGAGAAGGGTTTTCAGGAACTGCTATAAAGGACACATGGACACAACCAAGGGGGAGGGTGGAAGCAAGGGAGGGAGGTGGGTTTGGAGGGGGTGTGGGGGAAAGGGTGGGGAGGAACTACAGACAAGTATAATTGAACAACAATAAAATAATTTATATATATATATATATACACACAAATGACAAATAAGCATACAAAATAATGCTCAACATCGCTTGTCATAAGGGAAAAGCCACCTCAAACAAAAACAAAATAGCAGTTCATGTCCATTAAAGTGGCTACATTTTAGAAGAAGGAGGAGGAGAAACAACAGCAAGAGGAGCTTTCACTGGCCACTGGTGGAAGGCGAGATGGCAGAGCCACTCGGGAACGCAGCGCACCAGATTTTTCCAAAGTTGAACATGGTCTCGTCATAAGCCAACAATCACACACGTAGGCATTTGGACAACTGCCCTGAAAACTTGTGTCCAAGAGAAAACCACCATGCAATTATGTACAGCATTTCTCTTCACAATAGTGAAATACTTCAAAGATCAGGCTATCCTTCAGTAAGTGAATAAATAACCAAGTGTTCAATGGAATACTATTCTATTTTTTAAAAAAGGAATGGTCCTGGCCGGGTGGCTCAGTGGTTGGAGCATCATCCCCTACACCAAAAGTCTGGGGGTTCGATTCCCCGTCAGGTTGCAAGTTCAGCCCCCAGTCGGGGCACGTACAGGAGGCAATGGATCGATGTTTCTCTCTTTCCCTTCCTCTCTCTCTCTAAAGTCAGTAAAAAACATATCTTCAGGTGAGGATTAAAAATTTTTTTCAAAGAATGACCTATTAAGCCATGCGAAGCCATAGATGAAACTCACATACATATCACTGAGTGGAAGAGGCCACTGTGAATAGACCACACACTGTACCTAAGATCCCACTTGCATGACATTATGGAAAAATAAAAGTTACAGAGATGGTAATTTCCTTGAGAGTGGCTCGGGAGTGAGCTGGAGAGGGGAACGAGGTGACAGAAGTAGCTACCCACAGTGCAGGGGAGGGCGGACCCCTGGTTGGTGGGAGCAGGCTGGGCGCAGGTGGAAAGCTTAGGGTCTGCGGTGCCAGCATGAACGGGAGGCCACTTCACGCTCTGCAAGATGAGGGCCTCCTCCCATCGCATGCGAGCGACTTCACACGGAGGAGGCTTCTTGTGTGGGGTGAAATACGCATCATGAAATTTGTCATCTGAACCGTTTTAAATGTGAAGCTCAGGGGCGCTAAGTCCATCCACACGTGTGCTGCCACCACCACCATCATTTCTCGTTCCCGTCGTCGGTGCAGGAGAGTCCCAGTGTCTCCGCAGTCTCACCGAGCCCAATTCATTGCTTCCTTTGTGAAGGTAGCCGTCCTGACGGGTGTGCAGTGGTGTCGCTGTGGTTCTGATTTTCATTTCCCTAAAAGCCAGTGATATTGAGCATCTTTTCACATGTTTATTGGGACTGGATTTGGCAATGAGTCCTTGGGCATGACCCCCAAATCACAGGCAATAAGAGAAAAATTAAATAAATTGAACTTCTTAAAACTTTTCAAAATTCAAAATTCTTGTGGATCAAAGGATGCTATCAAGAAAGTAAAAAGATAACCTGAGGATGATAGGAAATATTTGCAAGTCATGTACCTGAAAAGGGTTGAGTATCCAGAATATATAAAGAACTCTTACAACTCAACAACGAAAGGAGAAACAACCCAATTCTTAACATGGGCGAAGGGAGGCACACTACGAAGAGGATGTGGAGAAATTGGAACCCAGTACATTAATGACGAAAACATGAAATGTTGCAGCACTGTGGAAAATAGTTTGGCAGTTCCTCAAAAAACTAAACAGAATTACCATATGTTCCAGCAGTTCCACTCCTAGAGATACACACAAAAGAACTGAAAACAGGTATTCGAACAGAAACTTGTACACAAATGTTAACAGCAGCACTGTTCACAACAGTGAAAATTCGGACACAGCCCAGATGTCCATCAACAGATAAATGATGAATGCAATGTGGTATATCCGTACAGTGGATATTACTGGGGGACAAAAGTAGGTTTACGGTGGTGAGTACATGAAACATAGTTTATTCTTGTATTACTGCTCATTAATTATTATATTATTCTCTATATGAACACCTGTAAACCTACTTTTGCCCTACCCTGTATTCAGCCACAAAAAGGAGTGAGGTACCAATACTTCAATGCAGGAAAACTTCGAAAACAGTACACTATAAGATAGAGGCTGAACGCAAAGTGTTACATATTATGTTTCCATTTGTATGACACACCCAGAATAGGGACTAAGAGGAGATTAGAGGTGGTCAGAGGTCAGAGGGGGGACGGGATGGAGGGACTGCTTTTTGTTCAGGGAATTTCCTTTTGGGAGTGAGGAAATTTTTTTGAACTTGATAGAGGTGATGGTTGTACAATATTATACATGTACTAACTGCCAGTGAATTGTACACTTTAAAACAGTTGATTTTGCCCTGGCTGGGTGGCTTAATTGTTTGGCGCAACATCCCACACACCGAAAGGATGCGGGTTCGGTTCCTGTTCAGGGCACACACCTGTGTTTCAGATGCGTGCTGGAGGCACCTGATCAGTGTTCCCCTCTCTCTCTCTCTCTCTCAGTCTCTCTGCCTCCCTCCCTCCCTCCCTTCCTCTCTCTCTAAAGTCAATAAAGACATCCTTGGGTGAGGATTTGTAAAAAACAGTTGATTTTATATAATGTGAATTTTACCTCATTGAAAAACAAGCAATAAAGAAACCATCCCAAGGCATTCTGCTCCCCTCGCTTCGCCCTCAGCCTGACATCCCAGCCCCACCGCTCCCCCGGGGCCCAGCTGCCACCCGGGGGCTGACCAGCCACCTTGTGGACACTTGTGCTACAGCCACAGTGGCCACTCAACTCCTCAACTCACAAGCGGTGTCACAATCCCCTTCCCAGGCCACCTTCTCGGCGACACCTTCCCAGATGTCCCACAGTCACCACCCTCATCAGGTTCTCAGGTCTCTCGAGCTGTCCCCGGCCGGACAGCGGACCTCGGCCGGAGCTTCTGAGGGCTGTCTCACCGCAGTGAGGGAAATTAGTGTTTGCTGAGCCCCACAGTGCACGGGCGTCTTGCTCAGGTAAACTTACAGCAACTCTGCGAAGCCTCATCAGCCCCGTGGACGGAAGGGGCAGGCGTGACTTGGCTGCAGTCCATCACACAGCCTCTGCCTGGCTTCACGCTCAAGTTCTCCAGCCCGGAGTCCTTGGCTCTCCAGAGAAACTGCGAGAATCACATGGACACCGCCCCCAGCCACACAGAAAAGGCGTCCCAGCTGTGGGCGTCACTGGCTAATCGTGTAGGTGATTCCAGGTCCCACGTGAAGCTGCACGAGCCATGCAGATGCTGTCAGAAATACACCAGCCTGGGGCTCCCCAGGGGTCGGCTCCAGGAAGTGCATTCACCATAGTATTTTTATACTTGGTTAGAGCTAAGGGCGCCTGCACCTCGCTTCCGTCCACACCCCTCCCACTCTCTGGATACTAAAGATACATTTTGGGTCCTGTTTTGCCCCTGCTGACCAGAGTCTGGTGCCGCTGAGGCTCCCCACAAAACCTCGGGAGCTCTGCAGACACACAGAGGGGTGGGGGTGCCCATCTGAGCCAGAAGGGGTCTTTTCCTCTGGGGGACTAGAGCTACGAGGGTTTGTTTTCTGCCCAGGCCACAGGGGACACTGGACAGACAGAACTCCACACCCAGGGAGAGACAGGCCTCCACTGTATCCTACTTTCAAAGCTTTAGCACCTCCAGCTCCTTTAGAGTTCCGTCCCAGCCCTCACCGGGCAGATGGTCCGAGCACCCACCCCAAGTCCAGCAGCTGGCGGGAACAGGGTCTCCTTCCTCAGGCATGCTGTAGGGGTGACAGGGGTGCCCTGGGAGGGTCCACAGGGTCCGAGCCAGCGGGAGTGGAGGTCGCTGACAGAGGCAAAGACGCTGTCACAGTTGAGTTGTGTCCCCAGAAAATTCATGTCTTCGAGTCCTCACCTCCAGGGCCTGTGAGCGTGGCCTTGTACGGAAGCAGGGTCCTTTTAAATGGCCAAGTCAAGACGAAGCCCTTTGGATCAGCCCCAATCCATTGTGATCGTGTGGCTATAAAAGGGGGACTTCGGACACATCCCCACAAGGAAAACACTTTGTGAAGACTGGTGCGATGCTGTCCCCAGCCAAGAAGCTCCCAGAAGCTAGAGAGAGCCCTAAAACAGGCCTTCCCCGGCATCTTCACAGCCTGCCCGCACCTAGACTTCAGACTTGAGCTTTCAGAACCGCAAGACAACAAATTTCTGTTGTTCTAAGCCACCTAGTTTGTGGCGCTTCGCTCTGGCAGGCCTTGGGGACAGATGCAGGCATCCTCTGCTCTACCCACCACTTCTCCACAGGTGTGGGGGTCAGAGGCACAACGTGCACAGGCCAAGGCCACAACCGGGCAGTCACTTCCAGCCCTGGCTTTGGCCGCAGCCTCACGGGGCCCAGTCGGCCTCAGACAGAGCAGGTGGCTGAGCCTCCAGTTTGCTATTCCAAGAGCTCAGAAAGCCTGGGAATGGCCACAGCCCACATCCCCACCCTCCTCTGGGCCCCTCCCAGCCACCAGCAGTTAGAAACAGCTACTAAATGCCTTCAATCTCAGTACAGGAGAAGCCTCAGGAAGGCACGGAATGGGGACACAGCCTGGTCAGTGTCTCGCCTGTGTCCACTGGGCCCAGGCAGGCCCTGTAGCGGGTGAGGGCAGAGCAAGCTGTGGAGAGCAGCCCCCTTCTCAGAGAAGCCGGGGTCGAAGCAGGGAGGGAAGTAGTGGGGTTGGAGGCAGCTGGTGGGCAGGATGCTGAGCACAGAGGCCCCTCCCCAGCGCTAAGCAAGAAGGAGGGAGAAGGGGCCCCTGCCTCCGTCCAGACAGCATGTCTGGCCGCTGCATAAGCAGCTCTCTGCAGGAGGGTCAGCTCCAGAGACTTCAGTCCATTTTCCCCAAAATGGACCTGATGCAGCTGGCCGAGTCAGAGCTCCAGAACTTTCAGGGCCGAGCCCACTGTCCGCCAAGGATAGGAGGGTGGAAAACACCCGGAGGTCCCTATGCAGCCACTTCACCAGGGTCTCGCCTCCGATCGTGACCAGCTCCCACATGGCTGCCTCCTTGCCTGACATCCAGGCTCTGCGGGTCACAGGGAAGATCACAGGCCAAGGGCTGGATGGGTCCAGAGCTCTGTGTGATTCCTGGGAAAGGCGAGGGGTTGCACCCCCCATAACAGCCCAGGGCACAGTAGTCGGCACTGCCGCCCTCTGACTGCCGCGGAGCTGGCCTGCTGGGGCTCGCAGTGACCCACTCCTCTTGCGGCAGGTAGGCAGGCAGCTGCCTTCCCCGCTCCAGGGCTGCTGGCAACACGTCCGCTGGGAGGCCAGTGCCAGGGCCCTCGTCCTCCAGGCCCGCGAAGGGCCAGGGATCCACCGGGTCATAGGTGAGCAACGCGATGGCGTCTCGGACACTGGGCTCTGAGGCTCCTGCTGCAGCCCCGGCAAGGTCCTGGCTCAGCGGCACACCTGCTCTGTGAGCACCTGTCCAGGTCTGGAACAGAGTGCGGAGGACAGATCAGCGACCTGCTCAGGACGCACCCTGGGGGCAGCCCACCACTTCCAGGAAACTCTCCTGATACCCATGCCCAGAGGCCACTCCACACATGTGCCTGGAGCATTCTCTTGTCCCCCCCATGGGCCAGCCCAGCCGCCCAGCCTCCGCATGAAACCCCAAGTCCCTTCGGGCCCCTCAGCCTCCCAGCACAGGGCCTGGTGCTGACGGCAGCCTGAAACAGGTGCAGATGGGGACAGGCACCGAGGACTGACAAAAACCTCAGACTGCCCCTACACAGCTCGCCCCGGCCCCACTCACACTGGCACACGCACACACTAGAGACGGGAGAGGCTGCCCGGGGCTGGGCCTTCAGGTCAAGGCAGGCCGACCCGGACCCTTCGTGGGGCCACGAGAGGCCCCTGCCTCCTAAAGGACGCTGTTCCGGGGTGGGACCAGAGTCCCCACCACATGCACCACACACACCCCGCATCCTCCGCCACCGCCTGCTCGCTCCTTGGAGAGCAGCCGGAGAGTAGACTGCATGGATCACTCGCAACAATCAAAACCTTTGTCCTTCTCAGCCTTTGTTACAACTGCCTCAGGGCTCTTGTCACATCCACTGCCTTGGGAAAAGAGGTGGACTCCACCAAGGACAAAGCGCTCAGCTTTAAGCTTCAAATGATACTTTTGGACAATGATCTTGAATTCGGCCCCCTGCTGAGAGGGCAAAGGGCTGGGCCGAGGGAGCCTTGCAACATCAGGAGCCGAAGCACCGGGAAGGGAGGGCCGTCTGTGGACCCCAGCGAGCACTGCCTCCATCCCTTGCCCAGGGGGAGGGGTCTGAGAGGGTGGAAACCAGGGACCACCCATGGGAGCGCCTCCTCCCTGACCTGTCCTCCTGCCGGGGGAGCAAGAGCACCCAGGACAGCAAGGAGGGGGACAGTGAGCACAGAGGATCAGCTGCAGCCCTCCAGGTGGTTCTCAGCTCGCCTTGCCCTGTGGGGTCCAACAGAGTTCCGCCAAGGGGGAAATGCGGAGTCTACGCATTCACTGGCCAAGGTAGCAGTGTGCTACCCAGGGCGACCAGGAAGAGCCAGGCACTCCACAATGGCCACCAGAGCAGCAGCCCAGGCACCGCGAGGGCCCCCAGGACAGCTCCAGCACTAGAGACCCTCCCCACAGCCAGCAGACAGACGCCTTCGGGGATGAATGAAGGATGAGCCGAGGCAGGTGCAGACGGCCCCGCCATTTGCTCCCTGAACTGACCATTTACCTCAAAGGGGCTTCTGCAAACTGGAAGAGACAGGTAATGTCATAAGAAAGTTTATATATTTTTTCTACCAATAATGGAATTAGAGATATGAGAACAAAAGGAAGTGAACAACAGAACACAAAGTGAGTTTTCTGGCCCATTTGAGGCTCCGTGTGTAAATTTAAACCCACTATACATACCAAAAAAGCCTCAAAGCACTGAGAAAGGTCCCCGTGCTCACCCCAGCCCTCGCCCAGAGCCCACATCCTGAGCAGGCCCGATATCTGGGCAACACCTGCCCTGCCCCCAGCCCCCCGAAGTGGCCAGTGCACGCACCTGGAAGTTCCCGTTGTGCACGCTGTAGAGAGGCTGGAAGAACGCCACTGGAGAGGGCACATTCTGGTAGAAGGTCCTCTTCACCCTGAGCCCGGAGGGGACAGTCAGCGCCTCCTCGTAGGCGCTCCTGCAGAGGCCCGACTCCAGGAAGCGTTGGGTCCCCTCGGGGACCTCAGCTCCCTTCCAGCCGGCAGGTGGCCAGCTCTGCCTCCTCCCTGCTGCCACCATGCTCTCTCCCCTCACCAGGGCCGCACCTGCTCTCAGGGGAAGACCCAACGCCTGGCACCCTGCGGCCTCCCTGGCTGAGGACCCCATGGAACCGACTGACACCAAGACACGTGTCCTTTGCAGGGTGAGCTGGGATGGTGAGATCAGGGGCGGGGAACCAGCCTTGATCTCAGCTCACGGAGAGTAGGGAGCCATTCTGCGTGTCGTGGGAATGTAGCTCAGCACTCACGTGGAAAACCAGTGGGGAGTGAGTGGCAGGCAGGACCACGCCCACAGAGAGGTTCTCCCATGAGGAATCAGGCCTGCATTGTACCTAGACCGCTGTGAGACTTGCTTTTGCTAACCCTCACCCTGAATTCAGGCAGCAAGTGCTTACTGTAACTTCCTAAAGTCTGAGCTAAACCTCCCCAGCATGGAGTGTGACCACTTGAACCACTTTTCCCCTTGGTCTGCAACATCCTTCTCTTTGAAGTAATTAGCAACATTCTTTCCTTTGTTATCTGTAAAAGGTGAAATCACCTGCAGTGAACCTGTGCCTAGTAAATGAGGACTACCCTCCCTGTAATGTACCCAGGAAAGCAATAAAAACGTGTCAGGCAGGGACTGGGGGCTCTGGCCCTCTCATCCTCTCTCACTCAGAGAGTGGCCCTGCCATCCCTTTTTCTCCACAGGACTTCTGTTGTCCATGAGTATCTGTTCACGAGCAGCCACAACACACACGGATCCTGCCGGCCAGGATCCGCCACAACAGAGGGAGCCAGCACCCCCAGGAACCCGCGCTGTGTCATTTGCACGCAGGCGCAGGCGGCAACTCCCTTTCCCACCGGACTTCTCCCTGAGTACCAGATCTACCTGCCCGGGCCCACCGGTCCTCCCGTGAGGAAGTGGCCCAGGGCTCCCACCCAATAGGTCCAAACTGACTTTCCCAATCTCCCTTGGGGCCTGGAGCAGCAGTTCCCCGCTTCAGGGGTGACATCAGGGGCCACCAATCAGAGGAGTCTCCTCTGCCCACGCATCCCCTCGATTTCTCTTCCTAAGACCCTGAAAAATTCCCTCCACTTTGCTCTATCTTTACTTCTTTCGCCAGCTCCAGCCAAACTGCCTCTCTCTGGACACCACCACTGACCTCTCAGCAGATCCTCCCAGCCCTCTGTACCTCCACAACCCACTTTCAAAATATAAACCATATAAATGGTCACGCACCATTTAACACACTTTGGGCACTTTCCTTTGCTCCAAGGACAAGCCTGTGCCCTCCTCTAGCTTCTCGGCCCCGCCCATCGGCCCCGCCCATCACCCTCGGCCTCACCACTCCCCACCCCATTGCTCACTTCATCCGACCTCCTCTCATCTTCTCTGCTACCTGTCCACACCTGGCCAGTGTCCTCGGGCCCCTGTCCTTGATGAGGCCCTGTACCCTTCTCATGACCTGGCCTGTGTGATGGCTTATTTCGGAAGGGCCCTGTGTCCCTCGGGTTCCCTGAGGCATCCACCAGAGCTGAGAGCAGGGTCCTGGGCACCCCAGAAGCCCAAAGCTGTGTTTTCATAGGACGTGTTAACAAATGAGCAAACCACCGAGCACCTCTAGGGGCTGAAGATGAGAGCCCCAGGCAACCTGGTCCCCGCGACTTTGGGTCCCTCCTCAGTTCTTTTGGGTCATACTGCCCCCCAAAACCAGGTAAATTGGAAACTTCGCATGGGTTCGAGGCAGAGGCTTGAAAACCGCACCCCATCCAGGACCTGACAGTGAGGGGGGGAGCACAGGGGGAGCGGGCGGGTCCGGGCCTTGGTGCCCCACTCACCACACTGACACGCGCACACACAGCCACACACTCACAAACATGCACACAGCCACACACACCCCCTTCAGCTACCAACCTGGGTGACAGCTTGAACAGGACGTAGGTCAGGCTGGTCAGCAGAAGAAAGACGGACACAGCGACGAAGGTGCTGTTGGGCTGCCCCACAGCTGTGATCAGGGCGCCTGTGGGCAGGAAGGGCCCGGAGCTATGAGTGGCCTCCGCACCAGGGTGTTCCTCCAAACCCACGTGGCAGAGACTCCCCCGTGAGTGCCCTGGGGCTATGTGGAAGGTTTGTCACGGGCCTTGGACGTTTGTGGCACGCCTGCCGAAGCACCTCCGGTGACTCACGCACCTCCGGGCCTCCCCCTCCGCATCTGCAAGGCCTTCAGGGGCAGCGGACCTTCCAGCACCGCTGTGCACGAGGGCTGGCCAGCCCTCCCTGAGGCCTTGCTGTGCAGCCCTGGGCTGCACCCGCTCCGGTCAGAGCCACCCAGGCTCCTCGGAAGCTCAAGCTTAGCAGGTGTCTGTTTCCTCCTTACACACCTCGGCCCTCCAGGGCAGGGTGGTCCACTGGCACATAACTCCCTCTGGGGTGGATCCAAGGAAGTAAAAGTGTGGGACGGCGGGTGCAAGGAACCGAGAAGGGAGGCCCAACCAGATGCCCAGGGCAGGAGCCACGAGCGCCCACCTTGCCGCTGAGGGGAGGAGAAGAGTGTGGGCTGGCTCCACTCGCTCCAGGGGCCCTCGTAGCGCTCCTCCTCGGCCACAACACCCTCCAGGGTGGCCATCTGGACGCGCAGTCTCGCCTCATAGACATAGCCAGGGTCCAGCTCCACGGCTTCAAGGATGAGCGAGGTCACCCCGACGATGTGATCCTTGCGCCGGGCCCGCTGTGAGGTTGAAGATGGTTAGCCGCCGCTGAGAGGGGGGCAGGTCTGTCAGCCTCCAGAACGTGCACGTGCACACAGAGGCACAGCCATCACACTCACACTCACACAGCCATATCCACAGGGCACACTTTCACACGTGCACACATGCATGGCCAAAGGCACACGCTCACACGCACATGCCTGCATGCACACTCACACACACGCTCATATACGCTCACTGAGCACTCACGTATCTAAACACACACATTCATGAACACACAGTCACACTCACACAGACGTACCTGTGCGTGCACACATCAAACACACGTGCATGCTTGCACACACATGCTCTTGGCTCTGCCCCCCCTTCTCCCAATTCCAAGTCAGCACCTCCCCGCTGCTCCAGGGAGGCAGAGGGGCGTGGCAGCAGCCACCCCAAGCGTTACCTCCCAAGCCTCTTCCTGCCTCTTGAAGGCCAGCTCGTAGCTGAGCAATGAGGCCAGTGGCTTCAAGTCCGGGCTGATGCTCCAGGCCAGGACACAGGAGCCAGAGCTGGCGTTGCTCTGCAAGTCAGAGGGAGGGTCCAGCTTCACTGAAACAGAATGAAGCCACGTGAGGGTGCGTCTGTCGTTGTGTCCAGGGCTGGGGCGCTGACAGACTCCTGGGAGGCCATGGCCAAGGAAGGCCCTTGCAGGCCAGGGGCCTTGCTAGGAGGCTAGTCCAGAGAAACCCCAGGTGAGACAGGACAGCAATGTCCTCTTCCAGCCCCCACAGCCAGACAAGGTGATTCTCAAAGCTTGCCTTCCCCTTCCTTCCTAAGCTGCCTTGGAGGCTCTTCCCCAAGTCTCATGAGGCTCCTTCCTGCTGTGACTAAAGTGCATTTCAAGTGACTCGAGCTGCAGTCTAGGCCCCAACTTGAAGCTCTGTATCTTCACCATCCTTTAAAACCCAATCCTGCCAGCAGCCAGTGGGACGCCCCCCACATACCCCAGGCCCAGCCTAATCCCAGCCTCGGGTCTCTCCTGCAGGGACAAAGAGCGCACACCAGGCCTGGGGATCACAGGTTGCAGGGCCCTGCCCCCAACATGCAGGCAGCCAGGGTGTCCCCCGCACCCCCGAGGTGCCCCAACCCAGGCCTCACCATGTCTCCGGGGCAGGTACTGGGGGTCCACCAGGCTGACCTGCTCCTTCCCAGAGATGTGACGGTGCAGAGTGATGGTAAAGTTGTCAGAAGGCACAAGAACCTCCTCGGGTGGCAGCACCAGAGTGCACACGCTGGTCCTGAAGACGCACCTGTGCTTGCTGCCCGGCGCGTGGTTGCTAGGAAGGGTTGTGTCAGCGCCAAGAAGCTGCTGCCCCAGCCCGGGCCTGCTGCTGCTACCGCGGGGACCCCATCCTTACCCCTGCCCTCTGCCCAGGTGGGTCTGGCCCTCCAGTCTCACCTGGTGAAGAGGAGCCAGGGGCTGGGGCCCTGCCCCAGCTCTGGGGCAGACCAGTGGCAGTCGATCCTGAGGATGTTGTTGGTGAGGCAGGTGAAACTTCCAGGCCCTAGCCCTGGGAACAGCGACCATTGGGAGCCCACAGTGGCTGCATCAGGGCAGGGCTGGAGGAGGGGGAGGACCTGGAAGCTGACACCCTAACAGGGTAGTCCCCAAACAATGATACCAGGAGAATTCATCAAGGGCCAGGCTGGGAGGCCTGGAAGGCGATGGGCTCTGTCCAACCCACGGCACCTGGGTGGGACTGGAGTCCAGGCTGGTCCTTGGGGGACAGGTCCTTGCACAGTTTGGGCCAAACCCTCCCCCGTGGAGTCTGACAGAGGACAGCCCTGCCCTGCAGCACCCGCAGCACTGCCCCCCACATCACCCAGTGACTAGCGCCCTCACCTCCGCCTTCCCCCGGCACCGGGACTCCCAAGCCGAGCCAGGTGCAGACCAGGAGCCAGGTGTTCATGCCTCTCGCCAGGGCCTCACTTCTCAAGGTCCAGCCTGCAAGGGGTGGGGCTGAGAGCCAATGTGTGAGGAGCACCCCCGCGAGAAATGCTCCCCATGAGATCCTCCCTGTGAGGAGTGCCCCCCAACAGAGTGCTCTGAGTGGGCCACCACCTACACACTCACTGTGTCCTGTGAAGGAAGCTGGGCACCCCTGTCCGAGCTGCACCCACAAGCGGCGGCGGCTCAACAGGTCCGTTGACCCGGCTGCAGCACGCAGGGGCGCCCTCACACTCGGGTCTCCTTGTGCGTCCTGGGCTCTGAATCGGCTACACATCTGAGTCTGCCCAGCAGGCTCCTCTCTGGGACCAGTGTCACCTGCCAACCCAGACCCCCATCCCCAGGCCCAGGTCCCATCCCAAACTCTGTGGTGTCCCACCCTGTGCCGACAGTAACATGCATTTTCCACTGGGATTCCCACGAGACCTGTGGGGTAGGAAGCCTGTCCCTGTTTGCCAACCAGGGAGCTGACACCCAAGAAAGGGAAGTGCCTTGCCGAGGGTCACACAGCTGACCTCTAACACAGCCTCTCTCCCCTTTGTCTCCTTCAGGAAAGACCTATCCCAGGGTTCTGCCGCAGGAAGGCAAAGGAGGATGGTGGCGGGTGTCCGTGCAGCAGAAGGCACTTCCTAGGCTCTGTCTGGCACACCCCCGTTCAGAGGTGCTAGTCCAAGCCCCCAGACCCCGGGGGAGCCAGAGTTCAGCTGGAGATGGGGCTGGGTGTTAGGAAGTGCCTGGGTGCTGCAGGGAAGCTGCTGATGCCCTATCACCCCATTTGCAGCTCCAGATGGTGCACTGATAGCTCCTAAGCAGGAAGCAGGGTCCGCCTAGTTATGCAAGCCTGATGGGCGATAAGGAGGCAAAAAAGCAGACACACACACAGTCTTCGGCGCACGCTCACCGGGCAGCAGGCACCACTCCCACCCCACCCCATGTCCCTGCACGCTGTCTATGCACCCTCAGCACAGACCCCTGCTCAGACCAACAAGCCCCCACCCTTCCCTAGAATGAAGCATCACCCGGCGCCACTAGGTGCAGCACCAACCAGTGCTGGAGCGCCCGGCCCTCCAGCAGTTACCAGATGCAGCTGGGGGAGCCGCCCCACTGCAGCTCCCTCTCACGGCGTGTGAACACAGGGTCAGAGTGAGCACCAGGACCTGGGGGAGCTCAGGCACGGCAGGCCGAAGGCCCCGGTGGACGGCCACTGCCCCAGCGTGACCAGGAGCATTACTGAGGCAGGACCACCACCCTCCTTGACAACAGCCACTGGGCCGGGTGCAGAAAGCCCCTCCTGCACACTCCCTGGTCCTGTTACAGGCACTGGGGTGGCACCAGGGAGGCCTAATCACAGCTTGGACCATATCCAGGCTGTGAGAGCTGCTGGAGAAGCTGTTGTCTGCTCCCTTGGGACAGAGTTGCCCCTAACGCTTCCAGTCATGCTGGGGAGCCCGGCCAATGCCCCTACCCAGCAGTGCCCCTCCCCCATCGGGCCAATGGATACAGCCGTCAGTCCACAACCATTCTGGCCACTTCCCAGAACCTGATCTCCTCCATAGCCTTGCAGTCAAGGTCAGTCTGCCTGCTGTGGTTTCCTGGACCATCCCAAAGTCATGCTGGGGCCCTGCCTCAGGACCCACAGACACTGCCAGGCCAGGGGCTTGTCTCCAGGCAGACACAGCCCCCGGCCTCGCTGGCCCTCACGCCCTGAGCAAGCACCAGACGCCAGGTGGAATCCCAAGCCAAAGTGGGCAGGCCTCCTGCCGTGGGGGCTGGCAAGGCAGGCCTGGGGCCCTTGGCCCCTCACAGAGCAGCCTCTGAGTCGGCCTCGCACCAGTTACTGCAGCCACTTGCTGCCCCCTTTTACAGAGTCTGCTTTATGTTTTTCCGTGGGGAGGGAGTGATACCCCCTGTTGTTCTCCATGCCCGCTCCGAGGCTGGCAGGTGCAGAGGTGGATGAGATAGAAGTTGCTAATTAAGCCCTGGCTGGTGTAGCTCAGTGGATTGAGCGTGGGCCTGCGAACCAGAGGATCGAGGTTCGATTCCCAGTCAGGGCACATGCCTGGGTTGCAGGCCATTTCCCAGCAGGGGACACACGAGAGGCAACCGTACATTGATATTTCTCTCTCTCTCCCTCTCTCCTACCCTTCCCCTCTAAAGATAAATAAATAATCTAAAAAAATAAAAATAAATAAAATATTTTTAAAAAAAGATAAGAAAGAGTTAAAAAAAAAAAAAAAAAGAAGTTGCTAATTAAATGACCACTTACTTATCTTCTGTCTTCTCTCTGCTGGGCAAGAGGAATAAGGCCAGACCCCAGCTCCCCAGAAACAGGTGGAACTTGGGGGACATGAGGACTGTGCTAGGAAATGGAGCCAAAAATGGGAGCAGAAGCCAATTCCCCTTCTGGGCCACACAAGCGCGTGCAGGCCGCCTCGGCACAGGCAGAACCTGCAGATGCTGTTGGGCAGAAAGTGCTCAGGGACGCTGCGCTTCCCACAGGGACGCAAGGCGGCTGCACAGAGCAGCGAGCAGGAGAGGCTGAGGCAGCTGGTGTGAGTCCGGTGAGGGGGCAGCGAAGGCTGGAGCAAGAGGAGTGTGAGCAGAGGGGGCAGCTCCATCTGGGGGGCGCGTGCCTGGGAAACATGGACGCACCAGACAAGAGCTGTGGGAGAGAGAAGGGCTGGACCCAGAAGGGTCTCAGGTGCACAAGGGCGCAGACGGAGGAAGGGCCTGGGGTGAGGGGTGGAGAGAGGGTTGAGGATGGAAGTCAGAGGAGCACAGCGAGGTAGAGGGGGGCCTGGGGAGCCCGCGTGGGTCTGCTCTACAGCCCCGAGCTTCCCGAGGTCACCTCCTGGCCTTCTCTCACACTGCCCCTCTGCCCGGCTTCCTTCCCCACAACATGCCTCTTCCTTCATGACGCTCTCCCTGAGCGCACTCCCCAGCCAGACACAGCAGGAGCAGGGAGGCAGGCGGTAGCTGTGGGTAAGGTCTAGAATATGGGCACTGACACATTTCTCTCTGGGAGGCTTGGAGGTTAAGCAGGGAGACAGACCACCCCTCCTCTGCCTGCATCCCTCTCCAGGAGTCCTCACTGCCACTGCAGCCTCCCTCCATCAGGTCCTTGCAGGGTGAGAAGCTGATTTACATTGTGCCCCTGCACCCATTGTAAACTGTTTAAGAAATGCATCCTGAAACTCCCTGCAGAAGCTGCCCTTGCTTCTGCCTGGCGTTAACGCTCTGGACACCTGGGGAGGGTGCTCCGGGACATTACTTGAGCAGGAACACTCTCCTCCCCGTCCTCTGCTTAGCTGAATTGACCCTCCTTCTGGAATCTTGCCCTCGCCAACTGCCCCACCCACAGCTCCAACGGGGATATCCCCGGACTCCCAGCTCCTCTTTGGCCCTAAGACCGCCCCCCCCCCCAAAGCATGGGGATTTGGAGAAACTACCAACCCCAGGGCCTGGACCTCATCTCCACCCACAGCCGTCACAGCTGAGACCATCCGGCACTAGAACGCTCACTCTCACTCCCTCTCCCCTGACACCCCCACCCCCGCCCCCGGAAAGGTCAGCTCAGACCTCAAGGGAGCAAAGCCTCTTCCATCATCAGAAACTCTGCCTGACAAACTGCAGTGCCCTTCCCTCCGCCCACTGGCACTCACGACCCCCATAAGCCTGGAAATGGCAGTCTGTCACCCTACAGTTAGCACTGCCAACCTGCTGTCTCTGGGAGATGCCTGAGCAAGGACACCAGAGGAGGCAAAACTGGGGCGGTGCTCCCACACAGCCCATTGCCAAGGTTTATCCACAGGCTCTTCCTGGGGCCCAGGGCAGGCAGGCTGCCTGCCCCTCTCTGCCTCTGAAGTTCACGCTGACTTGAGAGGTTAGAAGTTCCAATCGCAGACTCACCTCCACAGATGCATCGGCTGGGTCCCATGGCAAGGACAGTCTTTGTGTTCACAGCAAAGCCCCTCAGCCTGATTCAGGAGATAACTGCACCAACCGGTGACGTGCGCCTTGCACGACAGGCTGACACAGGCCGCCCACATCGAAAACCACGAGCACACAGCACAGCAGCTATCCCGAGCGGGGTTGAGAGGTGACTGTCACCGCTAATCTCGAACCCAGGAATCATGAGGTGGGACAGCTGCGTTCCCCGTGATACTGAAGGCTGCCAGACATGGACTCTGGAGATTTGTCCGCTGGCTGGCGGATGAGTATCTTTTGTATCCTCCTAAGGAGCACCACTGAGACACATGAAATCAGTCCCAGGAGGCCAGGACCTTGGCCAGGCAAAGGGCTGTGGGCCTCATCCCCTTCCAGGCTTTTCTGAGACCAGAGGTGCAGACTGCTCTCCAGCTAAGGCAATCTGTGAGGCTTGGGGGCTGGAGAGGGTGTTAAACATGAAATAATGCAGTCTTGGTTAAAGAAAACAAACAAGACAGGAGGAAATAAAATATGGGGGTCGCCTTTTATCCCACCCAGAGGTAGCCCCGGTGAGAGGGTAGGCACAAGTCCCTCCAGACATTTTTAAGCTCAAATGCAGATGTTTAATGGACTCATACTGTGCTCTGAGCTTCCCAGCCTCCTTGTTCCTCCACCTATTTTCAACTTGTCTGGGTCAGCACAAAAACCTACCTCATGCCTTTAATGGAAGTACATTGTGATTTCATAATCCCACCGATGGCCATTTGGACTGTTGCCTATATATGCTATTTGAATTTTTATTGAGATAGAACTGACCTATAACATTATATTACTTTCAAGAGTATATATGCTATTTTATTGATTCCAGAGAGAGGAGAAGGGAGGAAGAAAGAGAGGGAGGGAAACATCCATGTGCAAGGGAAATACTGATCAGCCGCCTCTTGCACGCACCCCAACTGGGGACCGAACCTGCAACCTAGGCCCACAACCCAGGCATGTCCCCTGATCTGGAATCAGACTGAAAGTTCGCGGGACAACACCCAAACAACTGAGCCACACCAGCCAGGGCTACCTATGCTATTTCAGATGAAGGTAGTGAACAATTCTGGGCATGGATCTTTAATCAGCAGAATGAGGACTTGCTAGGGGTGGAATTGTGGTCTAAGGTTCAGCATTTTTAAATATCAATAGAACCCTGGCTGGTGTGGCTCAGTGGGTTGAGTGCCAGCCTGTGAACCGAAAGGTCACCAGTTCGATTCCCAGTGAGGGCACATGCCTGGGTTGCAGCCAGGTCCCCAGTCGGTGGTGTGTAAGAGGCAGTCAATTGATGTGTCTCTCACACATTGATGTTTCCCTCCCTGTCTTTCTCCCTCCCTTCCCCTCTCTCTAAAAGTCAATAAATAAAAATAAAAATGTTTCAACAGATATCGCCAAGTGAGCCTCCAAAATTGTCCCAGATTCTACTCCTGCCAGAAGTGTGAGATGCCTGTAAACCTCACCAACAGTGTACACGGTCAGTCTTTAATCTTGGCCAATCGATAGGCAAAAGTACTTCATTATTGTTTTTATTCGTACTTGGTTACTTGTGAAGATAAGCATCTTTGCACATACTTACTGGCTGTGTGTCCTTTTCAGAAGCAGATAAGCCACATTTGAGTGTGTGTACACGCCTGTGTCTATCTGTGAGTGTCCGTGAGTCCCTCAGAGCTGCAGCTCTCTGGAGTCAGAGGACACCAGGACCCACGGACAGACAGAGTCCAAGCTCGAGCCCAGGAAGCACCTTACACATGACCAGAGACATAATCACATTTCCTTCTAGTATTCAAATTTCCGTCAGCTTGGCCCCCATACTGCCTATTACAGGGACATTCTTTTGTACTCACTGGAGCCATCCCTTCACTAGTATCCCTACCAAAAGAGCTTCCCTCTCTCTGTCTGCCAGAGTCCCTCTCCCACCTGGCTAGAGATATGATTTACTAACTTAAAGCCGGCAGACCACACCACCCACGCCGTGATCCCACAAGTGGAGACCACAAAGGCTGGAAAGGGAAGAAATCAAGGAAAGAAAAAAGCCAGAGAGGAGAGCTCCAAGTTCTGCATCTAAACTCTCCCCAGATCTCTGAGTGACCCCTGATCCCTACGCGCGCAGGCCCACTGCACGCAGCCCAGCAGGGGTCACACAGCGTGAACGGGGTTCCGGCTGCTGCCTGCATCGGACACATGGATGGAGCTTGCCCCCTGTTTGAAAACAAAACAAAACTCCTCAGAGAAACATGACAGGATCCATACTCTCCACAATGCACATCATTCACAGTTTCCAAATAAATCCAAAATTATTAAACATACAAAGAAACAGAACTAGGTGACCCATACATAAGAAGAAAGACAAGCCATGCAGACAGATTCCCAAGACTAAGTGTTAGAAATAACACAGGTTCTAAAGCAGCTACTTTATCCTCAAAGATATAAAAGAAAATATGCCCCCGATGTATAAATAAGAAATCTAAGAGAAATAGAAACTGAAAAAAGGAACCAAAAGGAAAGTATACAAGTGAAAAATACAGCATTGTAAACAAAAGAAATACATCATAACAGTGCAGAAAACAAGATGGAGGACTGATCAGAAGGAATCCCTGAAAGAGGGGAGGCAGCTGATGTTTGAGTGGACGGACAAGGCAATCACACCCTAACACACACACAGGAGAGGACACCTGAGAAGGGAGCCCCATGCCCCTCCTGGGTGCGGAAAGGGAGCCAGGAGGGCCAGGGAAAATCACCAGGAGTCGCCTGAGTCCTAAACAAGGAAGAGCTCGCTCCCCGCACCTGCGCTTGTGGCCGCGGGCCTGGCAGGGGACTCCGCTCACAGATCCCTTTCCTGGACACTTAGACTCGGGAAGGCCAGCGCCTCTCTCCCAGAAAGTGCCCTGATGGCACTTCCTGATGTCCCACCCCCTCCCATAACACGTGGAGATAAAATAGAAAAACAACATGCACAGAGGAAAAACATCAAACACAAAAAACGCACATCCAGGAGTCACCAAATACCTGCGAAAATACAATACCATGGGAAAAAAAGAAAATCAGATATTAACAGTATCACTCCTTCAGAGACGGTGTAAGGATTTTACGTATGTTAAGCAACGTAATTCTCACAACCCTATGAGGTACGCCAGGTGTTAGCAAATTACAGCCCACAGACAAAATCCAGCGTGCTCCTTTGTACAAAAACCTGTGAGCTAAAAATAGTGTATATTTTTCAGTGGTTGGGGAAAATTGCTTTAGAAATTGCATGACACATGAAAATATAAAATTCAAATCTCAGTGTCCGCCGTTTTACTGAAACACAACCACACTCATTTATATCTGCACCGTCTACAACCGCTGTCACCCACGGTGCAGAGTTGAGTGGTAGCAACAGAGCTTCCCACGGCTGCTCAGCACACGGGCAGCTCGGTGGCAGGGCCGTCACTCCGAGTGTCAAGGGTCACCGCACTGCTGTGCTGCAGCGTTCATTTTATTTGTTTGCTTATCACCAGTGCACACTGAACATGTCAAAACAAGAAAAGTGAACTCTGAACATCAGTAACCATCAGGGAGATGCAAATCAAAACCACAAAGAGATATCACCTCACACCTGTCAGAATGAGTATTTCTTGTTTTTTTAAGTTTTATTTATTTTTAGAGAGAGAGGAAGGGAAGGAGAAAGAGAGGGAGAGAAACATCAATGTGTGTGTGGTTGTCTCTCACTCGCCCCCCACCCGGGACCTGGCCCGCAACCCAGGCATGTGCTCTGACCGGGAATCAAACTCGCAACCCTTTGCTTCACTGTCTATTGCTCAGTCCACTGAGCCACACCAGCCAGGGCAGAATTGGTATTTCAAAAAGACAAGCAACACCCTGGCCTGTGTGGCTCAGCTGGTTGGAGTATCGTACCATAAACCAAAAGGTCACGGGTTCAATTCCCAGTCAGTGCACATGTCTAGGTTGCAGGTTTGGTCTCCAGTCAGGGCACATGAGAGAAGCAACCAATCAATGTTTCTCTCTCACACCAATGTTTCTCTATCCCTCTCTTTCTTCCTCTCTCTCTAAGCATTAATACTCACCTTGAGTGAATATTAAAAAAAAATTTTTAAGACAATAAATAACAAGGTTGGCGAGGATGTAAAGAAAAGGAAACCCCCCTGCATTGTTGGTGAGATGGTAAATTGGTGCAATCACTATGAAAAACAGTACAGAGGTTCCTCAAAAAATTAAGGATAGAACTACCATATGATCTAGCAGTTCCTCTTCTGTGGATTTGCACGAATGCTATGAAAACGCTAATTTGAAAAGATACATGCACCCCTATGTTCATTGCAGCATTATTTACAATAGCCAAGATACGGAAACAGCCTAAGAGTCTGTCAATAGATAGATGGATAACATTGTGGTGCACATATACAATGGACTATTACTCAGCCGTGAAAAAGAATGAAATCTTACCATTTGTGACAACATAGATAAACCTAGATGGTATTGTGTTAAGTGAAATGAGTCAGAACAAGACAAAAATCACATGAAGAATATATAAGGAGCCCTGGCTGGTGTAGCTCAGTGGATTGAGCGCGGGCCTGCGAACCAGAGGATCGCGGTTCGATTCCCAGTCAGGGCACATGCCTGGGTTGCAGGCCAGTTCCCAGCGGGGAACGTATGAGAGGCAACCGTACATTGATATTTCTCTCCCTCTCCCTCTCTCCTACCCTTCCCCTCTAAAGATAAATAAATAAATAAATATTTTAAAAAAAGAATATATAAGGAGAAATAACAATGAATGAATAAAACAAAACAAAAACAAACTTGTAGATACAGAGAACGGAAGGGTGGTTACCGCAGGGGAGGGGAAGAGGAGGCAAAATGGGTAGAGGAGGCCAAACACGCTGCGCCCTGGAAGCAGCCTGGCTGGCGGTGGGGGCCCCAGCAGCGCGCCGACCTCAGGGAAGATGCTGCGCACCTGAGACTCGCACAGGGTGCTATCAGCAGTGTTACCTCGATTTTATTTTATTTATTTTTTTTTTAAGATTTTTTTTCCTTTTAGATTTTATTTATTTATCTTTAGAGGGGAAGGGAAGGAGAGAGGGAGAGAAACATCAATGTGCGGTTGCCTCTTGTATGTCCCCTGACGGGAACTGGCCTGGCAACCCAGGCACGTGCCCTGACTGGGAATCGAACCGCGATCCTTCGGTTCGCAGGCCCGCGCTCAATCCACTGAGCTACACCAGCCAGGGCTGTTACCTCGATTTTAAAAAATAAAATTTTTGTAAAGTTTTAAGTAAACTACAAATGTCACGTTTTTAAGGCACAGTGGAGAGTGGGTTACTCTGTCATCAGATCGGACGGCAAAGGCTGTTTGCTGCGCAGCGCCGCCGCCGCCGGGCGGCGTCACGGGCCCAGTGCCGGTCACCAGCACTGTTCTCAGCGCGTAGATTTCTTCGAAAAAGTTAAAAGCAAAAACAAGGCAAACCAATTAAATTTCCAAGTGGGTTATTTGTACACCAAGCAAGGAAAGCTACTTACTGATTGTGACTCATTTGTGTCTGACTGCAGCAGCAAGAAGTGTGCCCCGAGAAAATAAAATTAATGCGAGCAGACTTGGGTGAAAGCAGTTGTCTTGAGACTTAAGGACACCCTCTAGGCCAGAGGTGTCAAACTCATTTTCACCGGGGGCCACATCAGCCTCGCGGTTGCCTTCAAAGGGCCGACATAATTTTAGGACTGTGTAAACGTAACTACTCCTTAACTGTTAAGGAGCTGAAATTACATTCATCCCTTTGAAGGCAACCAGGAGGCTGATGTGGCCACAGTAATAATGAGTTTGACAGCCCTGCTCTAGGAGATGCTTGAATAAATCAAAGAGCATCGGCACACTTAAAAAAAAACTTAAGGACTCTGGCAGCAACCTTCACAGTCCATTCTGAATGACGCAAATGCTCTGAAGTAATTTTCCTTGGCTCCGGATGAGTCCACAGATATTAGTGAAACTGCTCAATGGCTGTTTCTTCCAGGAGTCAGCACCTCCAGGCTGAGTGGGAAGTGACTGAAGAGTTAGCCTCTACGCACAGTCTGCAAAGAACAACTAACAACTGCAGGCAAGAACATTTTCAAAGGCCCTGGCCAGTGTGGCTCAGTTTGTTAGAGTGCCGTCCCACAATTTTGCGGGTTCGATTCCCAGTCAGGGCACCCACCTAGGTTGTGGGTTCCATCCCTGGTCCAGGCACAGCCCAGGCACGCACCGAAGGCAGTCAGTTGATACTCTTTCTTGCATCCATGTCGCTCTCCTTCCTCTCTCTAAAAAAGCAATGAAACAATGTCCTTAGGTGAGGATTTAAAAAAACAAGAACATTTTCAAAGTTCAGAAAATATTAGTTCAGTAGAACTTGAAGTGGGATCTGCCGATATGTGTTAGCATTGACGGTGGTAAACACATACTCAGAGCATGAAAAAATTTAGGTGAAAAAATTGACAAAGCTTATAAAAACATAAAGTGTTTAAAGACTATGGTTTTTTCACTGTATTATTCATCAGCAAATACTTTGAGGAAAATATTTGCATGTCTCATCCATATTGAATGTCAAGAATGAATTTCATGCACTTAACTAGCATTAACGAATGCGCATTTGCATTCAATTTTTTAGAAGTTTTTTTTTAATCCTCACCTGAAGACATGCTTATTGATTTTAGAGAAAGGGGAAGGGAGGGAGAGGGAGAGAAACATCAATTGGTTTCCTTTCATAGGCGGCCCAACCAGGGACTGAACCAGCAACCCAGGCATGTGCCCTGACTGGGAAATGAACCCGTGACCTTTCAGTTTGCGGGACGACACCCAACCAACTGAGCCACACCAGCCAGGCATTTGCACTCAAATTTTGATAACAAGAAACCTTACTAATGACAAGAAACACTACTGATTTTGAACCTCAATTAAGCAAAATAGTATCCATTATTTTCATCAATATTCCTGTTATGAAATACTATATTCAATTACTATGATTACAGTTCGAACTACCTATAAAAAAATTGTGAAAGTTGTTTTCTTGTATTTTCCTAGATTTTGACTCTCAACCCACAAAGTCTAAAAGTGACCATCTCCATTCTGCACAGAGGAAAGGAAAGCAGAGGTCACACAGCTTGGCTGAGGTCTCGCACCTAACGCACAGAGAGGCAGGCTACCTTCAGGGTGCATGGGCTTCCCCACAGATCCCCGCGGCCTCTAACAACAAACAGACAGAAGAACTGGCACCTGAGGCAGGATAAAAGTAGTGGCAGAAGCAGAAGATACTAAAGCACACGATAAAATCATGTTTGTAAAACCTGAACAAACTGTCTCAAAACACAACCAGTCACAGATAACGGGCTCAGATCCTGGCCAACGCGCTCACCGCAGTAAGAAAACAAACACATGAAACTTGAAGACTCATCATTTCTGGACTGAAACTGGGCGAGGACCCCATGCATCATGACACAGGGCTTCTGGGCTGAGCTGACCTGAAGAAACGTCTGGATTTCCAGACGGCGCGAGGTGCCCGGGATGCACTGATCGTGGGCAGCGAGGACTGCAGTGCTGTTGCTTCCATTGCTGCTGGTGTTCGATTTTTTACGGGCTGGCGGGTACCCACAGACGCAGCTGTCATTTACCCTGCTGTGGAAGAGTTCAATCACTCCTAACATGCCTGTGGTGCCATAAGCACCGCAGCCTTCCTAACAATCAACACAGTGCGGAACGGGCAAGTCCAAGGTAATAGTGACAGTGAAGGTTTCCTGCATCAGACGGGCACTCGCATTTGGCTGCTCCTTGGTCTCATGTTGGCCTTTGGTTCTCTGACTATATCCATATGGGTTCTCTTTGCAGGTTACATTGCTAAAGAAAAGCCATAGCATAACCTGGGATTGCTGTATTTCCCCAAAATGTCATCTTTTTTTAATTTTTTAACCCTCACCCAAGGATACGTTTTACTGATTTTAGAGAGGCAGGGGGGAGAGAGAAATATTAGTGTAGGAGAGAAACATCTTGTATGCACCCTGATTGGGACAGTGCTCCACCAGCTGGGCCCCTTTACCTTTTTTGCAGGGCTGGTTTCTAAGCTTGGCGGCACCGAAAGGCTTAGGACAACGAAAGCGCCCGATTTGCTGCTGCTGCTGCTGCTGCTGCTGTACAGCAGCCCTGCCTGGTCTTTCGTTTTTTACTACTCACTCCCAGTCTTTTGGAATGTCATTCTTTTTTTTTCTTCAGATTTTCTTTATGTATTTTTAGGGAGAGAAGTAGGGAGAAAGAGAGGGAGAGAAACATCAATGAGTGGTTGCCTCTCGAGTGCCCCTCACTGGGGACCTGGCCTGCAACCCAGGCGTGTGCCCTGACTGGGAATCGAAACGGCGACCCTTTGCTTTGCAGTCTGGTGTTCAACCCACTAGGCCATGCCAGCCAGAGCTGTAATGCCATTCTTCAAATTTTTTTCTGAGTGTAGTCTCAGCTTAAATTTGTGATACTGAAATCATGACAAATCCCTATTTAAACAACAAAATTCACTGTGGTATACATTTGATTAACTCATAAAATGTTAAAGAAAATTACTTCACATGAGTAAGTCTATGAAGTTTTAGCATCGCATAACTTGTAAAAATAAAAGCACATTACAAAAAGAAAAAAAAATTCATCATTTCTGGGAAAATTACCAAGACTTAAAAGTAAAAACCTGTATTGAAGGCATAAATTTAAGTCCCATGACTTTATAAGACTTCATTATTAAGAGACTTGGAGCCCTGGCTGGTGTGGCTCAGTGAGTTGAGTGTCATCCTGCAAATCAAACGGTCGCCAGTTCGATTCCCAGTCAGAGCACATGCCTGGGTTGCAGGCCAGGTACCCAGTGGGGGGTGTGAGATTGATGTTTCTCTCACACATGAATGTATCTCTCATACATGAATGTATCTCTCACACATGAATGTTTCTCTCCCTCTCTTTCACCCTCCCTTCCCCTCTCTCTAAAAATAAATAAATAATATCTTTTTAAAAAAGAGAGGGAAATTTGGAAAAGCAATTAAGTCCAGGCCCTGAGCACATAATCAATCAATAACCTAGACTCTGTCTCCAGCTAGTTTAAAGTGTCCTTTTTCATTTGCATGGAAAGAACGCAGGAAGTATAAAAACATAGTATCTAATAAATGTATTATAATCCTAAGTAGCAAGAATAGAAATAATAAATTCAAATCTACATCATTAGCAATTTTGTAATCAGTTTAGTCGGTAAGTCCTCGTTAATTTTGAAATCATGATTTGTGGTTTGACATCTACTTAAATCATATAAAACACTGAGAAGGCAATATTAAATTTTTCCTTTTAATTAATATTCAGAATAAATTTTGATTAAATAAGTTTGCAATTAACAGTTAAATATTTAGAAACAACTAATGTACTAAATTAATACATTTTACTTTATTAGTTGTACAACGTAAATACTTAAGATCGTTGGTCGATAGTAAAAGAACATCGATTGTCCAATAAATGTAAAGGATGAATGAACAGGACCTTAAACAGAGTGTTCTTAGTTGTGAATAATCCCTCACACAAAATCTCCCTGGACATCAATGAGTTCATCCACTGATTGGTAGGTGGGCTGTCCATTTCCTGACACCCTGGCCAGCGACCCTAAAAATGCTGGCTTCCCGCCACACCAGCAGAGACCCTCAGGACACACAGTGCTCGCTCCCCGCTAGGAATCCACTCCGGGGAATAAGGCATGCAGCCGCCGACACAGCCAGGCTGGCCTGGCTCTAGTCCCGCCAGCGGTGTCCACACTGAGCATTGCAGCACTTGTAGAAGGTGGTCATCGGCTCGTCCGCAGAGCGGGTCTGAAGCTGCATGAAATAGGCACGAGGATGTTCACATTTAGGACATGGCTCTAGAAACAAGAAAAACAAACAAGTGACCCACAGAAGAAAATGATGTCTGTGACCAACATACCTCTTAGAAGTAGGTGTTAGGTGAAAGGTGGCAAAGACCCTCCTCGCTTATCTAGTGTCCCCTGTATCGTGACTTAAGGTTACAAACAGCAATCGCATCCCCAAGATGCTCTCAAAATGACGGATCCAGGAGAGCTTGCAAACTTCTCCTCCCCTCCTTGGGTCCCACTTCTCTTCTCAAATCTGGTTGAAGACGGGTTGGAGTAAAAGATGACTTATGGCTGCTGTGTGAATTACAGGGTCTACGCCCCACACGCTCCTCTAATGCGCGCACCTCCACCACCTGGGCAACGCGCGCCCTCTCATCTTCCCAGAAAAGCTCCAGTGGAGGACTAGCCCACTTGCCCGTGTAGTCAGGGATGCATTTTGGCAGTTAGCACCTCAGGCTGTTCTTACCAAGATCTCACTGCACCTCCCACATCTTCTCAGAGCGCCCCAAGGCACACATTTACCTTCAAAGCGATTTCACCGTGAGAAACTAACACTGCTCTTGATGGAAACACCTTCCCACTCTCAAACACCATTTTGAACATGTGGTACATAATTCGTCTTTTAATGACCAAGCCTGCCACTGCTGAATTTTTAATGTAGCAGATTGGGATGGTCTTCTACAGGGAAAGAGACAGTACTCCTCATGACTCAGTTCCTCCTCCTCTCAATGCTGGTTGCATCTAGGGCTCTTCTCTGTCTTTCTTCCATCACAACCATCTCTATCAGAAATGAATCAAGACTTGAAATAAACATTTATTTTACTAAGACTGCAGTTTAATGCTCTCCAGTATTAACTTTTAAAACTCTGCGTTAGAGCAAAAAGGCCTTATTTTTCCTCAGACTGATTTGCATTATTACTCCTGCCACTGTTGCTGTCACAGCTACCACCTGCTCAGTGCCCATTACCTGCCAAACACTGTATAGCTCACTTTGCGCTCTTACCACCTGCAAGTATGGATTAGCCCCCGAGAGGTCAAGGGACCCGAGGTCATACCAGAGTAAGAAGTCACCCTGAAACTCTAACTCAGGTATGCATGATTCCACGGCTTGCTCCAACATTTCTGTAACAAATAAGTTATTAAAAAACAAATGCACTTTCTATCTTTAGAAGCCCACTTCCTGTAAGTGGCCACAGATTCTGACACGGAGTGGCAGTAAGCAGCCTCCTGTTTTTTATCCACAACTCAGTAATAAAACGAGTTTTCCGTTCCTACCTGCAGTAGAGTCAACATTCTCCCAGGCAGCTGCTCCACCAAGCACATCATCCACTTCTTTCAGCTTTGGATACTTCCGATTTGTAACCTAACGAAACAACAGCAAGACTTTCAACTCTTCAGGTCACTGAACAGGACAGATCTGGGCAACCGAATCATACCTCCATACCTGCCCTCAAGAGTCTCCCCAGACTTCCTTCCTTCAATACTGACTGCAGTGGTACTAACTGCAAACAAGGACGTGCATGACGGGAGACCCTCCAAGAGGCTGGTGTTGCTGAGGCAAAGGCGCACCTTGGTACGTGCTCCTACATCAGAGAAGCGAAAGCTCGGGGGAGCGGGTCGGTCCTGTGAACCCTTTAGCTTCCGCTGAGTGCGCGGGGGAACTGCCGGGAGTTTCTGAACACGGGACGGTCTCGGATTGACTTAAAAATTAACAGGACCACTCTGGTCGCTGTTGTGACCACAGCGTAGGGAGCACATGTGTGAGCCGCCAGCCCAAAGAGTGGTAACGACATAAGCCAGAGTGACGACGCTGGGAAGGGACACACGGATGGGTTCTAGGTGGACTCGAAGGTAGAGCCGATTAAGCTGCCGGGAGAGAACAGGAGGATAGAAACGGACTGTGGGAACGAGGCGCGTGGAGCGCCGCGAGGCCTGTGGGTAGTGCCCGGCCCGAGGATGGGCTCTGGAACGCACCTTGCGGGTGATGTTGTGCACGTAGGGGCAGGTATTGCAGGCGAAACGGTGGCAGCGTTGTCCCTCTTCCACGATGAGCCCATTCCCGCAGCCCGGACAGAAGAGCAGCATGACAGATAACTTGCCCTGCAAGTCCCCGCAGTCCCTGCGGCCGTTCCCGTGCCGACGCTGCGTCTGTCCCGAACTAACCTTGGTCCCGGCCACCGGCCCCCCAGCCCACCAATAGACACGCCGATTTCGCGCTCCCAGCGAGCACTGCGGCAGGCCATCTTGCACTTCTTATTGGTTCTGGCGGAAGCCCCACCCCTCGGTGCTCTTCAGGAGGAACTGCGTGCTGCGTTCCCGGCAGTGCACGTCCTGCGTCGCTCTCGCCGGCTACCGGTGCGTACTGTGCTCTTGGGACGTCTAAGCGCCCTGGAGGAGGCGGAGGCGGTGGCGCCGCCTGAGGTGCAGGAGGATGAGGAGGATGAAGAGGAGGCCCTCCCGCACTCCGAGGCGGTGGACGTGTTCCAGGAAGGTCTAGCCATGGTGGTGCAGGACCCACTCCTCTGTGATCTACCGATCCAGGTGCGCGCGGACAAGGGATGGGGTTGTTCCCGCTGAGCTGTGCGTAGGGGCGTGGACCGGACCCCGGTGCTGATGGGGGCAGCGGCCCAGAGACCTCAGTGAGGCACCTCTGGGCGTAAACGAGAGTCTTAATCAGGGCGGGCCTAGGATGGGGCAGCGAGGCTCTCGCCTTGGGCACGGAATTTAAAAGGGCGCCGAAAAACCCAGTTGTGAGGATACCTGACATTTTAACACATAGATTTGTAACTCAGAGTTGATGTAAAAAAGCCTATGGCAAACAGAATAATAAAGACACAGTCATTATTACTGGGTTTTCCTTTCTCAGTCTTCAGTATTAGTTTGTCTGTCATTGAGTTTTAGAGTTAAACTACTATTTTCTTCACCTGCGGCAACCTTGTCCCGAGGCCCAGGCCTGGATCCTGGTTGGTGGTCAGGGGCTCTCAGACTGAGCTGAGGAGCAGGGTTCTTTTCTCCTGCCCATCCCCTAGTGAGAGGATCCAGGGCTGTTCATTTTTCTTGCCTGTTTCTACGTTCCTTCTTCTAAGCCTCTGTCCACTTTGGACTTTAAATAGAAAATGTGGTGGAGCATGAGACTGAGGTGCCGAAAAACTGGGAAGCTCTAATGTATAAGCAAGAATCCCTTCCCTTTCTTGTCCTTCCTAAAATATGTCACCACTTTTTAGACACTATCAGCTTGTTTTTCTCTGTTGTTGTTGGGGGTAGTAAGGAGAACCAGGGCTTCCTTGGCTCTCTTCACCTCCACTCTTGGTCGTTTCTAGGTTACTTTGGAAGAAGTCAATTCCCAAATAGCCCTGGAATACGGCCAAGCAATGACAGTCCGAGTGTGCAAGATGGATGGGGAAGTCATGCGTAAGTGCTGCTCATCTCCCTTCAGGCCACACAGGCTGAGCTTTCACAGGGGCTGGTCAGTGGGATGCCGAGAGGCCATGCCCAGGGGGGTTGGGGGCAACCACAAGCCCACCCTGCCCAAACTTGAGCCTCAGTCAGAAACAAGGCTTGACAGGGCTTCTGGGTTCCCCTCTTGCCATCCGAGGCTGTGGCTGTGAGATCTTCTCTCATTTGTCCCTTGCTGCAGCTGTGGTTGTAGTACAGAATGCCACGGTCCTGGATCTGAAGAAGGCCATCCAGAGATACGTGCAGCTCAGGCAGGAGCGTGAAGGAGGCATTCAGCACATCAGCTGGTGAGTGCGGCGTGGCTCCTTGCAGCCCTCCCCGGGAGTCGGTGCGGACTCTACAGAAGCCCCTGCTGGACACGTGCTTTTAACCACCTGGTCTCAGCTACTAAGTACTGACAAGTGACAGCTCCCTGTCGCCATCCTTCGGATCCTTCAGACAGAGTGGTGCTTCTGCGCCTAGGGGCTGTACACCGTTAGCCCTTCTCACACCCAGCCTCTGTATCGCAGCTGCCGGGCTACCCCTGCTCGAGGTTTACCTGAATCCCTATCCTGCAGGTCCTACGTGTGGAGGACGTACCATCTAACTTCTGCGGGAGAAAAGCTCACAGAGGACAAGAAGAAGCTCCGAGAGTAAGTTCACGCCACATCTGGAGCTGCAGGGAGGCAGGCGGACTTTGCCCTCCGGTTTCACGTGCTCTGCCAGAGGGCTGGATCCTCCCAGTGGGCTCTTCAGTCAGTTCCTGGGAATTTGAGACCAGGGGAGTCCCTGGCTAGCCCGATGTCCTCCCGCTGGGGGCTCTCCCTACTAGGAGAATGGGAGGCAGAGGAGCAGTGAGGGGCCTACTGTTTTTACCAGTGGCGGTTCAGGGCCGCACAGAGCCCGGAAGAGAGGAAAAAGAGTGCATGAAGGCGAAAGGCTGCCCGCTGGCACGGTGCGAGTCTATGGGAGGATGGCCACTGCCCCTCCTTGCCTTCCTGGACAGCACACTCTTCCCCCCGTTCTTTCTTGGTTTCTCACAAGCCTCAGATGAGACGTCACAGACATAACTGTCTATAGATTGGATACTTGACATTTTTCCCTCTCTTTTCAGTTATGGTATCCGGAATCGGGATGAGGTATCCTTCATCAAAAAACTGAGGCAAAAATGAACCTCCAGGAGGACAACTGTGTGCTGGTGGCCAGGCTTCTCCCTGGCAGGAGGAAGCCTTGGGTCACTGTCCCCTGTCCACAGAAGAGGTAGACTCACCAGCTGCGCACAGCTGGAACTGCCAGAGTGAACTCTGGGCCCTCGGGAGTAGGACTGGGTGAGCCCATGCTGAAGACCTGAACTTGACCCCTCCCTAACCCAAACACCGTAATTCATGGCGGATCCCACAGGACTGTGGGCATGGCCTCGTGTACAGAATAAATCTCTCTGTCACTTAGAAAAGTCAAAAAGTCACAGTACCAGGGTACGGAGGCCCGGCACAGCCCCCATCGCAGGGGAGGCAGCGGGCAGAGGATGGTGCAGGTGAGTCCTAAAGGTCTGAGGAGCCACGGGAGCCTGCGGCTGTGATCCCTACAGCAGGCAGGAAATGAAGCAAAGCGACCGGCTTTCTGTTTCTGCTTGTGGAGAAGCAAGGGCCTGTGTGCAGGAGCACAGCCGTGCGCAGGGTCCGCCTGCCTCAGTGCCTTCCCCCGGCCCTGGGAGGGGCGGTAGCCTGGCGCTGAAGCAGCAGCTGCTGGTTGGGCTGACGGGGCACTTCTAAGTGTGTGGGGCGGGGGGATGTGACAGCTCACCCATGGTCGGTCTGTGGCTATCGGTCACTCTGAGGAAGGGGAGCAGGTGGGTCCACCTGATGTAGGGACTTCACTGGGGGGAGGTGCTTGGACATGTTCCGTCAGAAAGGAGGAGGCAGCTCAGGTCAAGTTGGTGGCAGCTAAAACGCTCCCAGTCCATTTATTGGCCACATGAGGTGGTCGTCAAGAGACTAGTTAGAAGGTAATCACAGGAACTAGTGTAATAAATGCCCAGAAGTACAAGAGGTTCAACAGCGGTGAACAAGGCACAAAAGGCCTGTGTCCGGGAACAGGCAGGATGCCCGCAGGGCTCGCTTGACAAGGCCCCCTGGCCTGCGAGGCTCAGGGTGGGCGGCCCGCCTGGGCCCAGCCCGCTGCAGGCCTGCGGCCCCGCATCCCCCAGCTCAGTGGAGCTGGGCGTCCAGCTCGTACTTCTCACAGAACTTGTCAGTGAAGGGGATGCAGGTGAGGAACTCGCACCACTCACAGCGCACAGGGTAAAAGTAGAAGAGGACCACCAGGCCAGCCAGGAGACCCAGGAAGACCACCTGAAAGATGATGATCTGGCAGCGTTTACGGTACAGGTCGAACTTGCCGAAGCTGATGTAGGGCAGGAACGCAAAGGAGAGGAAGAGGCCGCTGACAAAGCCGGAGATGTGCGCGAAGTTGTCGATCCAGGGCAGCAGCCCAAAGGTGAAGAGGAAGAGTACCACCGCCAGCAGCTTGAAGAAGGCACGCCAGGGCCGAGCCAGAATCTGCCAGCTCTGAAAGAGCTCCACGAAGAGGCACGCCAGGATGCCGAACTGCGAGCCGGCCGGGCCCACCTGTGCGGGCAGTGGGGATGCTGAGCAGAGCCCTTGGACCCGCAGCCGCCCCACCTCTCCTGGCCCAGCGCACAGCAGGATGGAGGGGCTGAATGGAGATGCTCCCAGGCCCGAGCCTGGGGCAGTCTTACCTCTGCCCGGTATGGCAGGAATATGGCACTGGCTAGGTTACCGGTGACACCACTCAACAGGTAGATGATGGCTATGCGGTGCCAGCCTGCTAGCTTCTCCAGGTCCCTTAGCACAGTCATCTGGAAGCAGACGGACACCAGGCAGTGCAGGATGCTGTGAGGTGGGGGGGAGGGGCACTCAGCAGGGAGGGCCACCCCCTCACCAGCCACTCCTGGGGGTCCCTGAGACCACCCAGCCCTGCTCAGCCTGATGTGTCACTTGCCCAGCGTGCAGGAAGAGGGACAGCCAGAGGCGGTAGAACTGGTCGGGCACCTCGGGGTTGAGGAAGGGCAGGAGCCCGCACACGTCGTCCATGCAGTGCACCTGCGCAGACCGGCTTGTCAGTGCCTGCCAGGGAGGTGGGAGGGTGGGGAGGGGGGGGCACGCACCCAGACACCTACCTGCGAGCAGAGTGTGGCCTCCTCGTGGAAGTAGCCCCTCATGAAGTCACAGTACTCCCGGGAGGTGATCTCACACCTGGAAGGTCGAGTCAGGGTGGGGAAGCCTTGCAGAGGGGGATGGCCAGAGCCCAGGGGCAGAGGTCCCTGATCACACCACACAGGCCTGGGTCTCAGCCCCACTCCCCCGTTTGTCAGCCCTGGAGAAGCCTGGACCCTCTGACCCCGCACCCTTGCTATCTCGTGTGATTCCAGGACTCAGCAGAAGGACAGAGCCCCAAGGCCCCACTCTGCGTGCGGGCACACCCACCTGCCCTTGGTGCCAATGCAGCAGGGCCGGCCTGTGATGACGCAGTCCATGTGGGGGTGGTTGGTATGGTTCCCCGCGCTGTTTTTGGTGCATATCTGGGTCACAAATGGGGCGAGTTGGGTAGGGGCCTCCTCCAACCCTGGGCCTACACCGTGCTTTGGGGATTGGGGCAAAAGTGGACAGGCTCCTACAGTAGAAAACAGGCCTTGACTTCGAGCAAGCTACTGCATCCTAAACCTCAGTTTCCCATCTGTCGAGTTGAAATCATGTCATCTGACCTCCCAAGTCTGTGTGGTTCTGGCTACATGTTCAGAGAGGCAGGTGTTGGTGGAAGGATTGGCTGGGCCAAGATCAAAGGCGTTACATCGGAAGACAGGGTGGTCCCACAATGGGTACCTCCTGGCCTCATAAATGGGTGATGTGCGGACTCCTCCCCCACATGATACAGGTGACTCCCCAACCCCAGCAATCTATCCCAGCTCACCGGCCACTTGGTGATGTCATCTGGCCACTCATGGGGGTCCTCAGAGGAGGGCTCATCACATACCCTGCGTGAGCCCAGGAAGTGGTCAGACCCCACTTTGTGCCCTTGTCACCCTTCCACCTAACCCCACGGGGGAGCAGCTGCACCCTCTCCCCACTGCTCAGGGAGGTAGGGATGAGGCCAGCAGGACTGACCTGGGGTCCTGGTGACAGACAGAACCGAACTGCCGCTTGTGGCCAGCGAGGTCTGGGACGCTGGGATGGAAAGGCCACTTCACCCACACGGCCAGCGTGGACTGTGGGAGACAGGGCCAGCCTCAGAGCCTCCCCTCGGCCAGCACGGTCTCCGGAAGGCAGGAGTGGAAAGCCGAACGCCGAGATCCTCCTGAGCCCACAGCCCAACGTCTATCCATTCTTACACTGGGAATACGCATGTGTGGGGGGAGTCTGTTACAAGCTCAAGAACGTAACTGGTATCAGCGTAAAATTAAAAACCACCTGTGCCCAAAGTTAGGGCCCGGTGTAAATGCTGGCACTCCTCATAAAATGAGGTAATAACTTAGATGAATCTTTTTTTTTTTTGTAGTTGTTTAGTGGGAAAAATAAGGCAATACCACTTCCGCAAACTTAGGACATGCACAAAAACAACAGAAGGAGCACGCCCAAGTCGGAGACGGCACACGACTCCCTGACGGCGTCTGTGGGGCCAGACGGAGGGGTTGGGGTGGAAAGCGGTGACTGTTCTGCGAGGGCCCTCGCACGACCGGAAGGCGAACCGTGCCACGATCCTGGGGAAAGGACAACTCAACCAGCGCCACCCAGAGTCGCAACATGGCCACAACCACACGGCGCGGATCTGCGGGGCGTGCGCTGCGGACAGGGGCACGCACCGAGCACTCCTCTGCCGACGTCTGCACGCAGCCCGACCGGTCATTGCGCACACAGCAGGCGGAGTGCTTCTCCCGCTCCCGCGCAGCGAGGATGAAACTGTGCACCTGCGGGTCCTGGCGCATGCAGGGCGAGAATTTGGCGCCCAGGTGAATGAGAGCCTCCTACAGGGAGCGGAATGCGCAGCTGAAGCCCTGGTCCGCTGGCGGCCCAGGGTCCTGGCCAGCCCACCCACCCTGCCAGGCTCCTCCCTCACCGAGCTGGGCCCGATCCAGAAGTTCTCCTGCTGCACGTACTTGACATTCTCATAGACCCCACGGTTCCGCAGCACCTGGGAAGTTTCGGGGGAAAGATCAGAAGGAGCCCACTCAGGCCATCTTCTTCCAGGGTGGGCAGGAGGGAGTCCAGAGCCCAGACTTCACTGGTCTAGGCCCAGAGAGGGCGCTGGGGCTCACCGAGTCCACAGTCTCATGCTGCGAGAAGCCCACAGGTGCGATGCCGTAGATACACACCGCCAGAATGGTGACCAGTGAGTGCACAAAGGTGAGCCAGTAGGTGAAGAAGGGTCTGCGGGGCGGAACATCAGCAGAGGCAGGGAAGGTGGCATCTCCATCCCAAAGCCCCCACCCCAACGCAGAGTCTCGCCTGCCACAAGCCACATCCCCTCCGTGCCTACCTGTGGTCGTCCATGTCCTCGATCTGGCGTTTGACGTAGCTGTCGATCCGCTTGCGGTAGGTGCGGTTGGTTAGGCGTCCTACCATGCCCAGCCCATAAGGCCTCTTCTCCCGGGCAAAGAACCTTCGCACTGGCATAGCGATACGCTGGCCCCTCCGCTGCCCCGCCGTGCTCACCACCTCCTGACGCAACCGCACCCTGGGCTGCAGGGCCACGGGGCCACCCTCCTTCTGCTTCCGCCAGCCACGTTCCAGGGGCCTAGGGGGAAGAGGCATGGTCACCTCCCATGCCAGACCCCCATCCTGCTGCAGTCTGGCCCAGTCTGGCCCAGGCAGGCCCAGGGCAACCTTCTGTCTCTGTCTTGTTCCCATGTAGTGGTGAAGACTCTGTGCACCCTCCTCCTTACGTGTAAAGAGCAATCCTGAGCCCCTCCGAAGACGGCAGTAAGGTGGGACCAGATCTATGACAGTCCCCTGGCCTCCCTGCTGAATTCTGTCCAGCCTCAGGGCTCTGGGACTTCACTTCCGTTCCACAGGTGGGCAGCTGAGACTTGAACGGAGCCCAGCCCTGGGTCATCCAGCCACAGAAGCCAAGGGGACCCCTTCCCGCAGCCCTCCTGGGCATCCTGCCTAGGCCCCGCTGCTCCTGACCTCTGCCCCCAACCCCGACTGCCCGCCCCCCCCCCCACACCGCTCCCACACACAGCATCAGGTGGCTGCGCTCCAGCTCCGTGCGGTCCAGGGCACCCCCTGTCATGTCCGCCTGGTCCGGGGCTTTCTCCCAGTCCTTGAGCGCTGCCTCCGATGGGGACTCGAACACCTCATCTGGGTATGTGGACAGCTCCTCGTGAAGGACACCTTCCTGAGCAAACACGCACGGTCAGGGCGGAACACGTAGGTGGAGGGGTCCAGGGGGCCACCCCTGAGCTCTTACCCGGGCAAAGAAGGAGGTGTCCAGCTCATCAGGGAAGTCAACTGTGTCCTCCTCCAGGAAGCTGGCAGGAGTGAAGCTTCGGCGCTGCACCCGGCGCAATGTGCCATCCCGAACCGAGCGACCCTGCCGGCGAGGGGGTGAGCATGTGGCACACTACCAGGTCAGCCCCGCCCCCTACCCAGCCCCTGCACCCACCTTCACCAGCGCTGCAGCTGCCCGGAAGCTCATCTTGGCCACAGACTCACGCTTGCGCCGCCGTGGAAGCCGGTTGAAACCCGAGCGGGAGCTGGAGAAGGAGCAGAGGGAGGCAGCGCCCGGAGTGACGGGCGTGTGCGGGGTACTCAGGCCATCGGCGGTGTCATCCGCCATGCGGAAGGCCCGGCCCCGGGCCAGGGGGTCTATGATCTGGCGGAGGGGAGGAGACGCAGGAGTCGGGGGGCTGGGTCATCACCCCAAAGGCTCCTTCCCCACCCCAGCCCCACTGTGGAGAACATAGCTGCTGCTCCTCCCACACTCCAGTGGGTACCTGGACAGCTGTGGGTACCACCCCACCCCACTGCACCCAAAGGGGTCCCTCCCCCCACCTGTAGTGCCTTCACACTGTTCTTCGCCCTGGGATGCTCTCCCATCCAGAGCTGGCCCCATGGTACAATCCCAGGAACCTGTCCCATCCCCCAAGCCTCCCTTCCCAGAAAGTGTCTTAGGTATCTTTATGGGACCATCCAACCACCATCCCAGACCATGAGCTTCAAGGAACCTCCTCTGCTCAGGTTGGCAGTGTCCCCAGCCCCAGCCCAGGGGAGCCGAGTGAGAGACATTTGGGAGGCAGCGGGGGGCAGGCACACCTTTTGCATGCCCAGCTGACACGGTCCGACGTACAACGGCGGGGGCGTCTCCGTGCTGGTCAGTGACGCGTTGTCCTGGCTAGGCAGGTCTAGCTCCCGGATGACCTGCGGCTTCAGCTTCCCGTAGCGCTGGCTACAGTGACGAATGCTCTTGCGCTGCCACTTCTGGGTGCTGTCACTGTCCTTGCTCACTCCAAACCAGTCAGCTGTGCCCCTGCCATGGGAGGGACTCAACAAGGGGAAGCAGATCTCTCCCCTCGCCCCCCACTTAGGTAACATGCTCCCCCCCAGGCCTCCGTCACTCCAGGGTGTGGGGTCCAGCTGAGCTGGGTCCAGTGAAGAGGATGAGTGGGTCCCAGCCCAGCTGCCCCCTAAACAACTAGCCAACTCCAAATTCCACTACAGCCACAGATAACAGGCCTTGTCCAGGTGAGTATCTTACCCAGGCCCACACCCCACCCCTGAGAAGGGGGTTTATGAGGAGACACTGCATCCAGAGACGGTGCTCAGAGCTCCGCCCTTAGGTCTTCCAGGGAGAGCTGAGCCCTGGGCAGCAGCTTGACCTTGGACGCCACAGGACTCGAGCAACAGGCACTGCAAGCCCAGGCAGGTTGCCCGCAGCCCTTGGACATGCAGGCGAAAACACCGCCAGCGCCTGCCAGTAGGAGCCCCGGGGAATGCAAACCAGGCTGCCAGCTCCCAAGAGGCCCCAAGCCATGCACACACCAGCTGATGCTAATGCACTCACACCCTGCCATGGTACCTGAGCAGGGACCGGGAGAGAGACCGGCGCTGCGGGAGGGCCCTACGGGCAGCAGGGGAGCCCAAGAGGGGCAGAGTGTGGACGCGCCCAAAGCGTACCTGCCGGCTGTTCAGGAGCCAGAGCATTGGGGTGGGGGAGACAGAGAAGGAGAGAGCAAGTGCTGGGGGCAGCAGAGAAGGGTGGTAGGTGAGAGGAGTCAGTCCCAGCGCAGGAGGAGACAGGGTGACACGGGGAACGAGACTGAGGAGACGGCCAAGACAGGAAGGGCCCCCACCCCATTCCCAGCCTCACTACCTGAAGGGGACCCTGTGTGCCTGCCTCTGTCCCACCAGCCCCCAGCCCTCGACCCGTGGAGCAGCCCAGGCAGAGTGCCGTACCTGCGGATGGTCTGTGTGATGGATGCCTGGCGCTGCAGCACCGGCCGGCGGGGCTCATGATAAGGCGAAGGGACGTGGGCCGTCTCAGCCGGCATACTCACACTCCGCAAGAAAGCCTGGCGTCTCAGGGGCTGGGCAATGGTGTCATGGTGAGGGGGCTGGACAGGAAGTACCCACAGCCCATGCTGGCCAGGGCCTACCTGCAGGAAGCTGGGTTCCTCTGCCACAGGGGGCGCCACAGCGGGAATGTCCAACTTCAGCCAGGGTGGCTTCTTGCGCTGCAGGCTGCTGGTGCTGTCCCTGCGGGCCTCGCTCATGGTTCCGGGTATGGCAGTGCAGGCCTGGGAGGCAGGGGCGTTATTCACTCACACGCTGACAGACTCCCGAAGTTCCCTGGGCCCAGGCCCGGGAGAAAGGACAGCCCTAACCGGGGTGGTCCCGGTTCCCACTGCTGAAGCCCCAGGAGCTCAACGCAGATGTGCACGGTCCCTGCCATGTTCACCCCGACACGCCTCACCGGGCCACACCAGGCCCCGAGACGATGTAAATTTACATGACAGGTGTCAGAGCAGCTACTGGGAGCCACTCCTCAGTGCTTAGGACACGTAGGCACAGAAACAGAGAAACCAAAACCAGACAAATCCCTGCCCTCCTGGAGCTACCAGTCCACACACAATAACCTGTAAGCAGATAACACTGTGTTAGAAGATGTGAGGTGTGATAGGCACAAAATCGGCACATTGCTGTTGCCAGGGGCAGTGATGCCTCCCTGCAAGGCGACACCTGAGCAAAGGCTCGAAGGAGGAGATCAAGTTAACAAGGCTGGGGCTGGAGGGTTGTTGCTGGCACCGGGAACTGACAGAGCAGAGGTCTGGGTGAGCACGGGGCCCCAGGCAGGCCAAGGAGCTCACCGCAGTCTGTGCACAGTGCAAGCCTCAGCCCGCGCCCTCTTAACCACCACGCCGTCTGCCCCAGACATAGAGGGCCCTTACGTCCACAACTGGGCTGTGTGACGGCTCCGTGTCACAGAGGAGTGGGCCCCGTGGCTTCCCAGGGTCTGAGAGCTGCTGCTGCAACAGGGCCTCCTGAAACCCACCTGGGCGTAGACACTGTCGTGACCACCAGGGGGTGCCATGCACCCAGAAAGAGCAGCAGAGCAGCTTAGCTGCAGCAGGGCTGCCTCTCCAGCCCCAAACCTAAGCATCTGAGACCCAATCCCAAATCTATCACTTAGGCGCAGAGTAAGGGCCCAGGACCCAGAGCAGAGAGGGAGACCAAGGTTTGACTTGGGCCACCACTGCCTGGCCATGGCACCGTGAGGCAAAGGTCATGTGACCGTGGCTTACTTGGCATTCCGTTTCCCTCCTTACAAAGCATCACTTTCAGGACAGGTCTGGATCCCCTTTCCCAAAGAAGGGCCACAAAGGACCTGAAAACAGGATCCAAGGATTGGGAGGGTTCCCTGAGCACAACGCGGGGCACAGATGCCACGGGAGTGGCCAACCGATACTCGGGGCAGAGACCCCAAAATTCCTCAGCCTCCTCAAAGAGATTCAGAGCCCAACAGGTCTGTAACCCACCTACCAACGCCCCTAGAAACAGCTTCCACTTCCGAGCCTCCCTCCCAGCTGCTCGGAATAAATACAGAGCAGGCCCCTCCCATACCTTAGAAACAAGGAAACTGAGGTCTGGGGAGGCCTGACTTGCCCAAAGTCGCACATTCAAGGCAGCATAACTGAGGACAGGCCTGGGACACTGCTCACAGCCCCTACTGCTCTTACAGCCCCAGGAAGGGCCAGGACCCAGCTCAGGGCAACTCCGGCTCTGCACTGGCCTGGGACTACCACCCAAGGAAGGCGTCTGCTCCCCCTCCGACGCAGCCCAGGGAGGGCACAGAGTGATGGGCAGAGCTCCTCCTGCCCCTACGCAAACCAGGGACAGGTCCGGGACAGTTCTCACAGCTGCCACTGGGACTGTATAGACCAAAAACAGCCCTGGACGCTGTGCACAGCCCCTCCTGGCCCTCTGTCAACTGGGGGCCAGGCCAGGCCATGGCCGGCAGCCCCTACCGGCCTTACACCCAACAGGGCACGCCACTGAGTACCATGCGCAGCTCCTGGCTCTACAATAACCAGGGCCAGGGCCAGTGCACTGCTCACACATCCTATCACCCCTACAGTGACACTACTCATCATTTATATTCTGCCTGGCCCTGCACTAATTAGGGACCATCCCCAGGCCCTGCTCACAGCTCCCACTTGCACTACACCAACCAGGAACACACTCAGTGGGAAGGAGCCCTTCAGGGATGCCTTCTCCCTGCTCTTACTCCATCCCTCAGGGTCCTACCTCTTCTCTGAGCTGACTGTGCACCCAGGGGTCTCTCCATTCAGGTAGGCCCCTCAGAGCCAAGCCCCTGTCCCCTCCCTTCTGGTGTGATCTCAGGATGAGGGCTGAAGGTGATGCTCGTACATCACCAGGAATCCTTTCTGGGCACCTACCCAAGCTGATCCCCACAATGTGGGGTCCGACGAAGGGGTCCCTGCAGAGGGACAAAGGCAGGCAGGTCTGGTGGGGGGCAGTGAGAGGCATGAATCCTCCTGAAAATGGGTCTCCCGGGAGCCTGAACCAGGAGAGCAGCCCTGGTCTGGCTCATGTCACAAGCCCAACCCAGGCCTGTGTGCTCCCTGGTGGGCTCAGCACCCCCAGCCCTCCCCTCACGGATCATGTGGCCTTTAAGGTCCCCCTGCGGGTAAGGAAGTGACCGGGAAGGGAAGCCTTGGGTCTCAGGCACTAGCGGTGGAATTTCAGACAGCACCGGGCACGTTGGGAAGACAGCCGGTGATCAGATAGGGGCGCCCAGAACCTGCAGTGCTGTGACAGCGCCCCATGTGCCCTCCGAGCCACGGTCAAGCCACGCCTGCCAGGTGGTGATCCAGGCCACCTGCCCCCTGAGACTGTGCTGGACCCTGTGGGGCCTTATGGGTGAGAAACCAGACAGGATGGGATCCCCCTTGGCGTTTCAGATGGGGCGGCTGTGCTGCCTGCCACCCGTGCCTGCCATCCGGCCACCCAGTGCCCATGTAGCCTCAGTGTTCTCGCCTGAGAAGCGAGCCAGTGCTTCTGGTGGAGTCCCTGTGAGGTCCAGAGAGGTACAGGGCTCAGAGTGGCACCCGGGGCCACTGCTGGGAGTCTGCAGCCTGGGGCTGGGGGGCTGGCCTCTCCACGCGCCTCCCTCTGCAAGCCCAGCATGCCTAGGTGATATTAGCTGGTTCCCCGCACAGCAGTACAAGGAATCTCTGCCAGCTGATTGGTCAGCTCCCCCCACCACACACATACATGACTTTCCAGGGCTCCCACTGCCCGCCCCGCCCCCTGGCTCTCCTGGCCCTGGATTCCGCTAGCACAGCTCAGGAGTTCACCCACGGGTGTGGTGCCCCCTCACTGTCAGGCCCCCCGTGCTCCAGAGCCACTGCCAGGGAAACACCGGCCACTTTGGAGCACAGGCTAGCAGATCCTGGTGGTCCCCATGATCTGGGTAATGGGAGATTCCAGGAGATGACCCTTTAGTTGGGTCTGGAGGAGGAGCCGACTGTACGATCATGTCGGGCAGGAACGGCACAACCAAGGACGGGGGAAGCGGGTGGGCAGCCGGGCAGCCTCCAGTCCCCACAGGCCCAGGTCTGAGGTCTGTCCAGGAACATAGGGCCATGCAGCTCATGATGCGGCACCAGCTCCCTGCCTGTGTACCCAGACCTCCTGGTGTCCCTCACCTCCATCCAAACCCCTCCTGTGTTTGGGGCAGAGGCAGGAGGGAGCTCTGTAGCCCACGCAGCTCCAGGACACCCAGCCTGCCCTTCCGCTGTGTGCCCAGTTCCCCATCTGGGCCTCAAGTGGGTGGGATTCACAAGGAGGGCTCCACCCCAGCACCCAAGGGTGTGGGGGAGGGGCGGGCCCAGGCGGGACAAAGAGTCTGGACTGGGGAGGGTGCAGTGCCGGTCCAGAGGACACAGTGGCTCAGTGTCCAGGCCTCCCCTGGGCGTACAGTGGGCTCTTGTTCCCAGGCAGCCCCTCATGGTGGAAATCCCAAAAGCATCTCCTCTCTGCTGACCCCTTGGTGCAGGGAGAAACCACAGCCCGGCTGCCTGGGGTCACACAGCATCTGAGTCACTCTGGCAACATCCGTGGCTGCCCACCCCAGGGCCCAGCCCATCAGGAGACTCCCAAAGGAGCATTTGGAAGTAAAGTGAGAACTGCTGACAAAGCAAATGCCGAGGGTGGAGACCCAGACCAGCAGGGGGACACAAAATGACACTGTTCCCCAGGTGTCTGAACAGCTCAGGACGAGTGGGAGGCAAGACGAGCTGAGGTTGGGGAAGAGGGCCCGCAGGGCCACAGGACCCCTGGGGCTGCTTTAAGCGGCAGCGGCAGCGAGAGTGTGGGAGCTGCTGCAGCCATCAGGGCCAAGGGCGGGGGCGGGGGTGGGGGGGGAGGCGCAGGGGAAGGGTCCCATTCTGGAGCTGACTGTGGACACTTCAGGCAGGAACTGTGCAAGGGTGCAGGAGGGGCCAGGACGTAGGAGCCAGAGTAGGGAGGCCAGGGGCCGCAGCAGTTCCTGCTGCACGGTGCCTGCTGAAGAAGCCCAGAGGCTGACACTGCCTGCCGGCTCTGGGGAGCAGCCTAAGCAAGGGAGCCAAGGAAGAAGGGCAGCCAGCCCGGGGGTAAGAGGGCCCAAGAGCGTGTGCAGTGAGCAGGGGCTGTGGGGGATACTGGAGACGGAACCCTTCAGAGATGCCCTGTTTGGGAAGTTGGGCCAAGAGGCAGGAGGAGGCTGGGGAGAAGTCCTGGCCTGCCCGGGCCTGGCCAGCGGCCACGGCTGGTGTGAAGCTGGATCCCCAAGTGTGAGCAGAGCCACCGCTGTGCCCAGGCCTCCCGCACACTTGCAGGACCATGCTGGCAGGGGTAGCCAGAGGCCAAGTGGACAGCCCGGCCCCGGGACCAGACCTGCCAAGCATGGGCTCCCTGCCCCGCCCAGCCCAGGGGACCGCCCACCACTGAGGTCAGTTGGAGCATGGGCCCCACCCCAGGACGCTTGCCCCAACGTGTCCCCAGCTCACCTGAGCATAGTCCCAGAAGCCAGCTCCTCCAACCACCCCACTAGAGCCCTGATCTCTGACCCTCAGTCTTCCATTTGACCCCTAATCAAAGCCCAACCCAGATCTCTCGTGGGAGGAGGGATTGTCAGCTGTCTGGCAGCCCAGAATCCAGTCCTTCTCCATCACACACTGCTGGACAGTAAAGCGGAAGCCACCTATCTAGGCTTCTTAGCCTCATCTGCAAATGCCATTGTACTGGGAGGAATATAGGCCAGGCCCTCAACCCTCCTCAACCCTCCTCAACCCTCAGAGGGAAGCTGGGCAGATCTAAGACCTGGCCAATGACCTGCATGGTGCCGTTTACCCATCAGAAGGTCACATCAAATCCCTGCCTCCCCGTGTCACCCACCACCGCCGAGGGGCCTGCAGAGGGCCTATAACAGAACGACAGCGTCTTCCTGCTGGAGGAGGGCCCAAAGGTACGGGGACCTGACCTGGGAGGGCGGCACACAGGGCAGGAAACTGAGCGTCGAGTAGGAGGCACTGTCCAAAGGCCAGGCAGGCACCCAAGGGTTACCAATGGCCAGAATTAAAGCCCCTAACCCCGCTGGGTCTGACAAAGCAGACATACCCCAGGGCGTGGGAGCCCCAAGGCGACCTGTCCATGCCACAGTCAGCAAGGGGTAGGGCAGGGACTTAGCTACAGCAGATTGTGGGGGTGACAATCTGGAGTCTAGTTGCGCCTCAGGAGTTAGGTGGTAGCAGCCCCTCAAACTGCAGAGGAAAGAAGCCCATATCCCATCAGCATGTCTAGTCACCAGGCAGAGCCCCCCTAAGTGCCCCTAACTGACTCTGCACATGTACCGCTGGTACCCAGACACCCTTGGGGCTTAGCATCGCCCTCCTAGAGCACATCAGCTGCTGGAGAGTGCTGGAGAGGCCCCACGCGAACTCGGTCCCCTGACGTCTGCTATCCGAGCAGACATGGCCTCAGTCCTCACAACCCTGACACACCTGCCTCACACTGAAGACCCCTGGCTGACAGCAGAACTATCACAAGCCTTGGGAGAGGTTCTCTGCACCCATCTTACAAATGAGGACTCGGGCTCAGAGAGGCCAGTCACTGCCTGAGGTCACTGAGTCTCCAAGGGGATTTAAAGCCTTGGGCCATGTCTGTCCGGAGCTGGGGTGAAAGGGACCCAAGGTAAGGGGCAGGCCCCTGGGTTCCTCAGGCTGTGGAGGGCTTTTGGGCCCCTCTGGACCCTCCCTCCACCCTCTCCAACCCAGAGCATCTCGGTTCAGGACGAGGAAGTCACCCTCAAACACACCCAGCCCAGAAAACAGGCAGAAGCCGAGGAATCTGATCCTTGGACAGAAAGTTGATCCTGTCACAGACACCAGGGTGGGGAAACTGGAGCTGGCATCGAGGAGCCCCCCACATCCGGGGAGAGCACCAGTGGGGGCGGGGGTGCCACCCTGAGCAGCGGTTGGAGCTGAGAAGACCCTAAGAGGGCCCTGAAAGGCAGGTGAGACCTGGGTGATTCTCTCTGAACCAAGGGTGCCCTCGAATGGGAGCTCCCAAAGGCAGGAGTCTGTCTGGCCAGCACAGTGACGCTGAGTGAGGGGTACTGGACACAGCGACACCCCAGCTCTGCTGCCCAGGGTCATCAGTCTGTGCAACGGGAGGCGGCTCAGCCAATGGAGGCTGCTTAAAGGGGTGACACCTTCAATCTGGGGCCACTTGACTCCTGTGCCCCCCTATTAGCCCCTGTCCAGTTCTCAGGCAAAAGGACCCAGATTGCCCAGAATGACTCCTGGTGGCAGGGGGCTCAGTCTGAGGAACCCCTCCTGCCCCAGCCAGCTACTTGGTTCCCTAGGTTTCTCTCAGCCTCTGGGTGGGGGCTAGGGGGCTAAAGCTGGTTCCATGGGGGTGGGGAGTGCCCAGCATCTAACTGGGCCAAACCTGAAAAGCCAGTTTCATCCTTGAATCTTCTCTGCCAGGAAGTCCCAAGATGTGTGTGTGGTGGTGGGCGGGGGGGGGTCTTTCATAGCACAGAGCAAGGGCTCAGACTGGGGACTCCCTGCCCATCCCCCCACTCGGCCCCAAAGACACGCCCCATCAGGGCGACAGCCAGCCCTCACCCCCTGCCCTGAGCAGCTGGGGTCCCTCCGTCTCCCCAGCCAAGAGAAGGCCTGTTTCAAGACACCCTGCGGCGGCCTCCTGCTCAGCCCTGGCCTGCCCCTCTTGACCACTGAGCACCGGGCAGAGCACTGTCTTCGGGAGTACCTCCCAGGGCCCTGCAGTTTCAGTGATTACAGATCAGGGAGAAAGAGGTCCATCTCCACCCCCAGCTCGAAAGCTACAGCCCTAAGCGCTGATATGATTCCCATCCCCGGGGAGTACAGCTGGGACCGGGATGATCCCAAGAAGTTCCACCCTCTGAACCCTAGTTTCGACTAGGAGACACCACCCGCCAGTGGTGGCCGGGAAGGAGAACACAAGTGGGGAGGGTACAACTCAGGAACCTGGAGACAACCCCGGACTCAAGAGTCCTCCCGCTCCCGGGACCCTCAGCTGTTGGGCGGGGGTTGGAGCCGAGCTGTCCGGCCTGGTCAGCCCGCAGGGACATGCTAATCCAGCCACGGGCTATTTTTGCGGCGCGCCGGGTTTGGAATCCGGGGTTGGGCCGCCTCCGCGGGCGGCTCGGGAAAATCCAGTAAGGAAAGTTCGGGCGCCTCGGGCGGGGAATGGCCCGAACCCCGGATCCTGACCCGACCTGGACCCCAAACCCGACCCAGCTCCGGCCGCCGCCACCAGCTCCGGCCACGGCGTGCTGAGGACCGGCCCCGAGCGCAGGGGACGCAGCCCCGGAACCCGCCCCGCCCGCGGCGCCCTGCGCCTTCCCGGCGGGCGCGCTCACTCACCGCTGCCACCGCCAGCACCCGGGGTCCTCCGGGCTCCCGAGGGCCTCCAGGAGGGGCTGCCACTGCCGGCCGGGAAGGCTCCGGCGCCTAGTCCCCGCCCGCGAGCCCGCCCGCCCGTCCGGCCGGCCCGCCCGCGGGGAATGCCAGGGTGCGAGGGGCGTGCGCGCCGGGGGCGGGCCCGGCCGGAGGGGGCGGCCGCACTGACTCAGGACTCAGGAATGCGCGGCCCGCCCGGCCCGAGTCACCTCCTCCGGGAAGGCGGCTGCGCTCCGCTCTCCCCAGAGCCCAGCAGCGGGGACACCTGTGGCTGGGGGGTCGCGAGAGCCGCAGCTGAGGAGAGACGACCTGGTGGCCCAGCTGGACGGAACCTGATGGTCCACTACAAGCCTGGGCTCCTCAGCGTCTCCCTGACTCCAGTGGCTCCTGACCCTTCTCTGCTTTGACTTGTGCTTGACAAAGGGGGTGTGGGGGTGGGAGAGTGTCTCTGGATGTCCTGTAAACCAAACCACCAACCTCCCCCAAAGGCCCACACTGACAGGTCACTTCCCTGCACTTCCCCAGGCCCACAGGAGTGCTCACACTCACTGCACACAGTCCCACTCATACACACATGCTCCTACATTCAGGCCCTTACACATGCTCACGCTCACATCTTCATTCACACACAGCTGTTCACGCAGCCTCACATACACCACCTACTCATACAATTACACACTTTCGTGCCCACTCTCACACGTTTACACATGTGCACATACCACAATTATACACTTCCATTGGTGAGTTTACACACCCATGCACACTCACACTCACTAAAGGCAGGATCAGAGCAGTTACCCGTCCTCAGGCTGTGCTCCCCACCCCTGGACACCCTGCCCCCAACAGGCCCTCCCAGGCCAGCCTGAGCCTGCGGCCCCTAAAGCTGAGGCACAGAGGCAGCAGTGCAGTGTCTCTGTGCTTGGTGCTCCTCCCTCTGGCAGAGCTCGCCAACGGCCCCTGGTGGGCTCATCCCTACACTCTCCAAGTAGGACATAAAATGGCCCGTCCGCTCCTAGGGGAGGCTGAGGCTGAGACCGAGGCTGCTGGTGGGAGTTTCCCAGCATTCCTCGTCCCTGACATTGAAGGAATCTGTGAGGCCCAGCCACCCAGAGATAGACACAAGGAAATGGGGAGGGGTGCCAGTACAGGGTACGAGCAGGAGCTGAGAGTGGTGGAGAGGCCCGAGCTTCCTTGCATAGTTGATACAACAGTCTCCCGTTTTCCCAGAGAAAAGCAGCGCTGCCCTGACCAGTGTGGCTCAGTTGGTTGGGCATCGTCCCTCAAGCAAAAAGTCACCGGTTCGATTCCCAGTCAGGGCACAGGCCTAGATTGCAGGCCCAGTCCCCAGTTGGGGTGCAGTTGGAGTATGTGCGAGAGATAACTAATCCATGCTTCTCTCACACATCATGTTTCTCTCCCTGTCTTTCTCCCTCCCTTCTCTTCTCTAAATAAATAAATAAAATCTTTTTTAAAAAAATAACTGGGGCCACAGGTCTCCTAAGGACCCTTCCACCAGATGTCAGAATACCTTGGGCACATGAGGCCCAGCCCCTGAAGCCTGGGAGGGCCCACAAGTGCATCCTCAGGCCCTTCGCTGATCGGAGACGAGCTGGCACTCTCTGTCTCCGAGCGGTGTTGCTGCCATGGCTGGCAAGCCATGCCCAACGTCTGGCTGCAGGAAACAACCTGGTCCACGGCTACACAGAAAATAAAGTTGACAATGCGAGGTAGCAGCCAGCTTACAGGCTGGCCCAGAGCCTGGGCCAGGGACAGAACCTTCTGGCTGTATCCCCATCCACATCCTGGAATAAAGAGGTGCCTGCACGTTCCAGGTCCTCCATGGAATATTAACTTGATTCTTAGACACAGAGACACAATCAAAGCTTCCGAGGGGCTAGAAAGGACTCCTTCACTAGTGGAGGGGGTGACTACAGGTGCACTGGGGACACAAGGCAAGAGGGAGGTTGCCCCGTGCTGATGCCCAGGGCTCCTGCAGTCCATACGTGCCAACCTTCCCATGCCAGGCTCTCGGCCAGACAGGACAGTCTCTCCATGCCCAGCATTCTTGACCCCTGCCAGGGATAAGCAGGCCCTGCCCACCTGGACACCCAGACTAGGCTGACAGGGCCTGCAGCAGTGTCCTCTTCGGAGCCAAGGCCCGGGCTCACCGCCAAAGCATGCCATGGCTGGGCAGCCAGTACTGGCAGGGCCTTCCTGCACTGGACGCTCAGACCCGCGCCGTGACCCAGACATCCGTTCGCAGCTGCCGGGAGCCACAGCTGGCTCACAGGGGAGAACCCCTGAGCAGTCACCTTCAGCAGACAAGAGCCACCTTGCCCAAAATTATGTTTCCTACCCCAAGAAGGTGTTCTATGTGTCCAGGGACAGGTAAGTGGCTGCCCCCTCATTCAGATTACCTCCGAAGGGCCCAAGCTCCGGTGGGGTCCACAGTAGTGTCTCTTGCAATCCCTTGCTCCTCACAGGTGTTGCTCCCAAGGCATGCAGACCCAGGAATCCCAGGTTCTCCGCCCACCCTGGCCTCCTGAGCAAGGACCCTGGCATCAGAAGGATGGTATGAGCAGAGAAGGGTCAACACGTGTGCGCTCAAGCCTGGACCCAGCCCACACAGACACATGTATGCACACACGTGCCCTGCCTCAAGTCTGCCCTACTGTCCCAAGCCCTGGTGGAGAAGCCCTGCATGAAAACCCCAACCCCAGTGCCTCTATTCCCTCTTCACCCAGCCCTGGGGAACTGGAAGTCAGCTGCAACTGCCTGCATGTGGGGGCTGACCGAGGACGGGTGAGTGTCTGGACTGTCCCCTTGGATGTGCACTCAACTCTAGGACCTGAGGGGTTAGGAGTGCTGACCAGTAGAAGTCCCTGCCAACCACTCTGGAATCCTCAGCTCAGCAGGCCAGTCCCTGGGCTTGGAGGGCCTGGATGACCCCAGGATCAGTCCCTGGCAATTTGGGGAGGTGGCGAAAATGGGCCGAATCCTCAGCTCAGCAGGCCAGTCCCTGGGCTTGGAGGGCCTGGATGACCCCAGGATCAGTCCCTGGCAATTTGGGGAGGTGGCGAAAATGGGCCAGGCCAGCCAGGGGCCTGAATAGCACCAGCTATTTCTGAGGCAGCTGCTCCTCTCCAGGGGATGGCAGTGAGGCCGGGGATCACCTGGGCCCAGGGCCCAGCTGCAATGGCAGTGCAGCCCCAGAAAGGAAGGATGCAGTCCCCACACACCTCCTCCGGTGGCCGGCTCTGCCCAAGGAGATGCTGACAATACTGCTCCACCTGTCAACTCTCCCTTTGAGGGTGTCAGCCATCCCTAGGTCCCTACCTTAGAGAGGACACTGAGCCAGTGCTGAGGCTGGAGCTCTGGCCTCTGGGAGTGACTGTCCTTTCTCTCAAGGCTCTGGTGACTGATGGCCGCTCCACAGGCCATGAGGTGGCCCAGCAGGGCACAGAGCAGCCGACCCCAGCGTGGATCCTTTTGAAAGTATGGAGGGTGTCCTCACCTCCATCTTCCACTGATATCCACCAACATGCCTCTTCCAGCCCAGCACAGGGCGGCGCTGGGGACAGAGAAGGCCCCAGGCCCCTCCTCCCACCTAGCACCACCTTTTCTCACTCCCAGCCAGCCTGCCCTGCAGGCCACAGTGGGAATGCTTAACCCACCACTTCCAGCCTGCGGTGGGGCCTCAGACCACAAACCAGGAAGTGGGGGGTGGGAGGGGGGAGCCCTCTTTGCAGAGGTTGCGCAAGCCCCTGCCAGAACATCTGGAGAAGTGGGTTGCTGGCCCTGGCCCTGCCTCATCCTCCTGGGGGCCAGGGCTGCTCTCTTTTCTCATCCTCAAGGTTGGGATAAGACACCCCTCGGAAATGTGTGAATTCCCATGATTTCTATAAGGACCACGCACCATTTGTGAAATAAGTAAAAATTCATACGGAACAGCACCCACCCTGCCCCTGCCCTCACCAGGGGCACAAAGCCTGGCTAAGGCCTCAGTTTCCCTCCCAAAGCGAGAGAGAGGGGAGGGGAGGAGAGAAGAGGACTGGGCACACAAGAAAGCTGGAAGGGGGACTCATTGTTTAGGTAGAATGGCCGCAGGGCTTGAGGAGGAAAAGAAAGTGGTGGGAGTCACATCCAGGCCTGCCTTATAAGCATGGGTCATGACACACTGCCCACCCCCGGAAGCAGCACTAGTGCCACAAACTGCTGGGTGGCTTCCAGCAGGATGGAAGGCCACTGCCCCTCCCTCCCCAGGAAGTCCTGGTTGGGGCCCTGGTGTGGGGGTGGGAGGCTGGAGGGCTGGAGTTCAGCCCCTGGGCTGGTCAGAGAAGAAGGAGCAATTGGAGAGTAGGGTCCTCCCAGCTGGACTTGCCCTGAGACCATGTGTATCCGAGGGCCCCCTTCACGTGACCCATCCAGCACCCCCATCTGACACCATCCTATGCCCAGTTCTCTCCCAGGCCCCACGGGTCCCCCGCCCAGGGCCAGGGTTTTTCCAGATGGTGTGGGGGGGCTGCACAGGGAGTGAGGCTGTGCCTGTGACAGCAGAAGGCCTGCAGACCCAGAAACACCCTGGAGTGCGGAGTGGAAGGGGGCTCTATTGAGCGTTAGGAGCTACCAGTGAGTCTTTGGTCCCCAAAGCAGCTCTGTGCCTGAACAGCAACTACCCACAGTCCTTCCTTCCTCTGGGCCAGGCACTCTGCCCTACCCAGATTTCCCTTCCCTTCCTCCCCGGCACAAATCTGACTTGAAAGATTATGGGAAGAGTGGGCAGTTGGTGCTGGGTGTGGGATGGGGCACAGAGGTGGAGGGCAGCAGTGTTTCCCACTCTATGCCTAGCTGCTGCTAAGCAAGGCTGCATTCACTGGTCCACTCAGATCCCCACAGCCCTAGTCCATGCCTCAGCCTCCTGGGGAGGCTGGCCACTCCAGCACGCCCACTCCAGGACAAGGATAGGCTCCCCTCAGCATCTTAGGGGTAGGAGAGATGGGGGCTCCACTGCTGAGACAGAATCCCTGACTGCCTGTGAAGGCCCGGTGGCGTCAGCTTCCCAGACATTGTCTTTCCAGCCCACTCCGGGGGCCCAATGCATCCTCTCCACCCAAATACTCCCTCTGAAGTCCAGGAAGTCCTGCCCCAAGGACCAGGTCTCCCTCCACTTCCCTCACATGACCTCCACGTGGACCCCACTGTCTGCAGGCCACTTCCCCAAAGCACTACTCCTACAACCGGGGTCCCTCAAGGGCCCAGATTTATGACGGGCCAGTCCTCTTGGTGGTCTGACCCCCAGCTGGTGGTGGAGTGGGTTCTACGGCCGTGGAGGGAACCAAAGTGCAAGAAGGCCGGAGGCAGGTCACTGGGAGCAGCGTCGCGGTGAGGGAGGTCTCGCTCCAACCTCAGACTCCTTCCTCCCATTCTCACACCACAGTGCCCCAGCAGCCGCGGGTTTTTGTCCAGGATGGGAGGTGGGGAGCCTGGCAACAGGACCTCCGGGGAGCCTGGGTCCCGCCCAGCCACCCCCGTGTGGCCCCACCCCGACCCCTCCTACGGGGCGGAGTCCGCGCCCGACGCCGGTGGCCTCTCCCCCGAGGCTTCCGTCTTCCTCCGCGCAGGCGCAGGCGCCGGCTCCACCCCCGGGCCGGGGCGGTGCTTCCGGGGTTGGCTCCTGGGTGGGCTCTGACCCGGGGTGGTCTGAGTCCCAGAAGAGTCGGGGTCTGAGCCTCGGGATGCCCGTGCGTAGCGGGACCCAGGTGAGCCCGCTCCTCGCTCCACGCGCGGCCGAGGGGCAGTCTCCGAGGGTGAAACTCTTACCCGGAGTCGCACAATCCGCGGAAAACTAGTAACTTGCGCACGGCTGGCCCCCGATAGGGTCCGCGGTTCCCAGGCGAGGGCCCATCGGCGGGCTCGGGCTCGGGCTCGCGGCTAGGTTCCATTTTCCAGAAGTAAAGTCGAGGCCCGGTCCGAGGTCTCCAAGCAGGTCTGGGAGGATACCCCGACTCCGGTGAAATGCTAGACACTTAGGCCCAGGTCAAATGTCCCCTCCCCGAGGAGCCAGCCTGCAGACAGAAATGACCATGGGGGTGGACTAGCAATTAGCTCTAGGGTCTGTCCCAGCCAGAGAAATGTTGCCCTTTATTTACTGATTACGTGTTTGCCCAGGTTCTGATGGAAGGCTGGTGGGTCCCTTGGAGACAGACCTCCATCCAGGCCAGGCCCTCCCGGCCTGGCAAGAGACTTGTCTCCAGGTTTTTCCCTGAGGTACGCCAGGTGAACTGTTTCTCACTTCCATTCACTGAGCGCTTGCTGCATGTGGATCAGAGGCTTGCGTGGATTCTCTCTTGTGAAGTGTAGATGTTATTGGTTCCCTTACCATAGATGGGAAAACAGAGGTGGACACCCTTCAGTCATTTTCTGGGGCTTCTCACCCAGGGAACCCTCGTTTCTAACCAGGGCCAGGTAACTCATGTGAGACGCCCAGGTGCACAGTTTGAGGCAGCACTCACCCTTGGGTGCAACAGCATGGTCACCCCATTGCTTAGCTCTCGGGTCCTACAGCCTGCGCCACATTCACTACAAAGGCCTGTGAAGCAGCTTGAAATCCCAGGTCTGTGGTTGGGAGGCTAAGGCCTCTCTGAGCCTCAGTCCCTGGATAGCCATATGAGTCCCCCACCACCCAGGGTGGGCTGGTGCAGAGACCCAGAGTGACCCAAGTGCTGAGAGGCAGGCCAGGGGCCAAACTTGGGGTGAGAGTAAGGGCCCCGGCGTCCCAGAGTCTGAGCCCATGGTAGGTATTGGCAGATGGGCAGGACTGCAAAGACGGTCACGTCAGCGTCCATTCTCAGCAGACTGGCGGTCTCCGCTTGATGTGGAATGTCAGCACTTATGTTAAAAATAATGGGTCTGTCACATGCTAGGGAGACATGGGTACTGCTGAAGATCAGCCCTTGAGGATGGTGTTTCCAGGCCCTGATGCTCACCTGCTCCCTTTATTTACCCCTGCTCTTTGGAGGTCAGCTGTTCCTAGAACAGACACGTGTGTGTGCTCAGATTTCCCGGGGTGGGGTGGGGTGGGGGCAGGGCAGAGGTGGAAATTGTAGGGGTTCTCAGCAGCTCCTCCTCATCCCCCAGGAGACTTCTCCTTTGCCTTACTTGTTCCTTGTCATCCTGACATCCTGGGTCATGAGGCAGAGAACAGTCGGGGAGTCACTGGAGGGGTCATGAGCTTGGAATGGGGCCAAGCAGATGGTTAGCCCGGAGTTCACCCACCTGTGTGTGTCAGACTTTCTGGGCCATTCTGAGGCAGAGTCTGGCACAGTGGATGTGTCAGCTGGGGTCAGGGCGTGGATGGCCCACAATCCATTTCTCTACCAAATTCTTGGTCAAGGTCAGGTGCAAAGGGCAGGGTTCCAGAAACAAGCTCAGAAGTTCACTTGGGATCCTTGCAGTAAATGGGAATCAAAGGATACCAGCCCTCCTGTCCCAGGCTCTCATGCCCACTGTCCCCTCCCTGGGCCCTGCAGCCCTTTGCCACTGGGTTGTACACCTGCATGTGGCAGGTGTGTGAAGCGGAGTGGCCACCCTGTCACCACTGCCACCAACCTTTCCTTACACGCATTCCTTTCCCAATGCCTCCTGGGGCCCAGCAAGAGGGTGAGGACATCAGGTCTGTTTGTACATAATGGTTCCCTCACATTGCAGGTGAGGAAACTGAGGCAGGCAGTCCAACACAGCCCCAAAGCTCTGCAAGGCTGCCTTCACCGCACAATCCTCTGCCCGCTCCTGTTCAGACGCTTTATTTTGTTCTTTCCCTTTACAGCTTTCCCGCAAACTGGGGCAAAAAAAGCAGCGACCTTTGGAGGCAGAGCAGCATCAGAGCCCACCAGGTGGACCCCAAACACCTCCCCGCAAGGAGCCCCGCCTGGATCTACCCACCACCCTGGGCCCCCAGCGCAGTATCTATTTTTCAAACTGCCCTTCTCGACTGGGATTAGAATTTTTTGACCAGCCTGCAGTCTCCCTGGCCCGGGCATTTCTGGGACAGGTAATGTAAATGTGAAGTGGCCTCTGCTGAAGTGGTCCTCACCACTGAGTGTGTGGCCCCCAGACCCCTCACCACTGAGCTCATGCCCTGGACTTGGTCCTGCTTGTCCTCACACAGTTAGCTGCTTTGACAGTTGTTCCTGGATAGCTTTGCCTCAGTCCTCTGGGGCAGGGGGCGGGCCAGGATCAGCTGGGAGGAGTACTGAGATTGGTAACAGTGCCTGCCCTGGGAGGGGCAGGGGAGCCACTGTCCGCCTGCCTGCTCTGGGCTCTGAGGAGATCAGCCCTCTCCGCCTGATTGCCCTCAGGGCAGGTTTCTTTCCAGTGCCAGCCAGGTGTCTGTGAGGGGCTAACTTTGCCTGCCCTGTCCCCTGACACAGTTAGAACCCGTCTGTAGCGTTCACTGCTTTTAGAGAAAGAAGGGAGAGAGAAACATCAGTGCAAGAGAGCAGCATCGGTTGGTTGCCTCCCAAATATGCCCAGACCTGGGACTGACCCTACAACCTAGGTATGTGCCCTGACTGGGAATCGAACCTGTAACCTTTTGGTTACAGGGTGGCACTCCAACCAACTGAGCCACACCGGCCAGGGCAGTGGCTTTTAGCCACGTGAGAGTGGCATCTGTGGCCCACAGACTGCCTGTGTCAGGACTGCCTCGACAACCACCTCCTCACCACGGCAGCTCACAGGGCCGGTGCTGGCGCCCCAGTGGCCCCTGTAGCTCAGAGCAGGCCCAGGGTCTGGACTGGGAAGCAGGGGTCCTGCAGGGCCCCTGTGCCGGCAGCAGTGCAGTTTCGGCCACATCTGTCTGGAGTATCGTCTGGGTGTCATTCCTGGGTGTCAGACTCAGGCCTGGTTTTCTGGTCCTTTTAGAGAGTCCATGGCCTACCCTGCGTCATTTCGTGAGACTACCTTACATTGAAATGGTGACGGTGACTCAGTTTCTGTGACTAATAGAAAAGTTGGTGCCCTCAAGTGGGTGCCCAAAGGAACAGACCCTGAAATGTGGGCTAGTGGAGTGTAACCTGAATGAAATGGGACTTAGTGGGTAAGGGCCAGGTCTGTTCCCACAAGAATGCTTTCAGCTGCAAGGGCCGCGAGAGCCATCTGGAGAACCCTCGATAACGAGGGTTTAGGATCGCACACACAGTGGCATGGGAGTGCCAGCGTTAGGTCAGCCGGGGGCCCACAGGCCTTCGAGTGTCCCCCCTCTCCCTTTAGGCCCCACGTGCCCACTGAGCCAGAGGGCGGACAGGGCAGCATCCAGCAGAGAAGGAGGTGCTTCACCCTGTGTCCCTGTGGCCTCTTCACAGCCTCCCATAGCTGTCCCTGCAGACCCCTTGGCCAGGCTCAAGTCACCCCTCTGTAGGGCACTGCAAGGAGCAGTGAGCTGCCGTGACACCATGCTCAAGTCAGCCTCCTGTCTGAGAAGGGTGTTGCCTGCCCCGGTACCCTCCCCCCCACGAGGAGGAGACATGTTTGTAGTGGGCATGGGGGCAACCAGTGTCTACTACCTGGAAATTTTATCAGAGTGAAAGTCAAACCAGAACATTCAAATTAAAACTGACAGCGAGAAAAGGGCCACAAGAGGCTCCTCTCCAGAAGGGTAGCTGGCCCCCCGTGGGCCTCCTGGAGGTGTGGAAATATGTAGCGTGAAGCCCATAAAGGAACACCCTCTTTGATCTGGAAAGATGGAAGTGAGCCCTCAACTGTGAGGGAACAGAGCCCTCCTGTCTTGCCTGGAGATGGGCATGCGGGGGAGGCATCGACTCCTTTCCTCCCGACCCTGTCTCCAGGAAGCACCACCCCACAGCGTGCCCAGGCTTCAGCACACTCCTCCTGGCCCCACGGCACTGACCCTGGCTACAGACACGCTGGGCTCCCTGAGCTGAGGCAGGGGTGGCCTGGCCTAAGGACAAGGCAGATGCTGTGGACATCCCTGGGAAGGGGCTGCCCCCAGAATCCCCCTGTGAACCCTAGTCAGGCCGGGCCTGGGGCTCTGAACCCTGGGCGTAACTGCTACCCCCTACCCAGGGTCATACTGTGCCGCGTAGCCAAGACAGTTGCCCCACAGGGCAGGAAGGCTCCAGGCAAGGGAGGATTGATTCCCTGGCTTGCCCAGCACTCCACAGGCCCTCTCTGGCTCCCCTGGCTGGTCTCCGAGGTGCCCTGCTGGCCTGAGAGCACCCACCCCTCCAGTGATGACCCCGGGCAACTGCCCCATCCTTGGTTGGTTGGCCCCTGTCCCTTCCTGGCCCACTGCACACTGACCCCATTCCTTGTGGAGCTGGCTACACCCCAGGCCACAGTTCAGACTAGAAGTGTTAGGGGGCAGCTGGTCCTGCTGCTCAGAAAGGCCTTTCGGAGCTGGTAGGTGGGAGCTGAGTGTGACAGTGCTTCGTGGTTATTCCACAGGCTCTAGGGTGTCCCAGGCAGCCATGTGAGGACACCACAGCGGTGCCCTCCATGCTGCCCTGCCCCAGCCTAAGCGTGGAAGTTCAGGGGCACTTGGGCAGGGGCAGGGCAGTGTGAGAGAGGGCCCGCTGAGAGGACATGGAGTGCACGAATTCCCTGGTGCAGGTCTGCAGCCCAGCAAAGGCCAAGGTTGAGATGGTTGTAACCTATGGGCAGGACTCTCAGTGAGCAAGGCCTGTTGTCTGATGGCCCAGCCAGAGGGGACATTGGGAGGGAACAGGCTGGCCCCAGTGTGCCCTGAGCCGACCCTGACTGCCCGCAGGTCTTGGTCCGGCAACTCGATGACGGCACAGAGCTCCGTGGCCGCATTGTGGAGACTGAGGCGTACTTGGGGCCGGAGGATGAAGCTGCCCACTCAAGGGGCGGCCGGCAGACCCCCCGCAACCGCAGCATGTTCATGAAGCCAGGAACCCTGTATGTGTACCTCATCTATGGCATGTACTTCTGCATGAACGTCTCCAGCCGAGGTGAGCAGTGCCGGGGGCTGGAGCAGGAGGCCTGGGCCCAGCCCTCCGGCTGGTAGCTGGGAGACCCCTGAGAGGACCAGGTGAGGCAGGTACTTGAGCAAGGAGGCACCAGTGCTAGGCTAGGTCAGGGTTTCAGGCACTCTGGCTGTGTTCACAGGGGCCGGGCCCCCATTAGAGGTCATGGGTTAGCCTGAACACAGAGCTGGCAGGTTCGGTTCCACGAGGCGCCACTAGATCCAGAGCTCAGAGCTGGCAGCACTGATAGCCCAGGGTAGACTCAGGAGGGGCTGGCTGTGGCAGCAGGAGAATGAAAGCTGTTTGGGTTGGGCTCAGGCGGGAGCCTTGCCAGGCTGCCCGTTACGGGGTCTGAATCAGTAGTTCTCAACTGGAGATGAGTCTGCCACCCTGGGGGACACTAGGCAACGCCTGCATACATTTTTGGTCATCACAGCTGGTGGGATGCAGCTCACAGTGCACAGGAGACGCCCCCACCACAGAAAACCATCTGCCCCAAACGTTAGTAGTGCAGAAGGGAGATGCTGTTCCAGAGCTCCCAGGAGAACCCACTCACCTCGTGGGACCCGTCTGGGCAGCCTCTGCCCTCTGGGAGCAGGCGGCTGTCCTCCGGGTGGTCTGTGCTCAGAAGAAAGAGCCCATACCACCAACTGGTCAGAGCTTGACCAGGAATATGGCCTGCCCAGCCACTCTGGCTAGTTAGTCCCAACGTCTGTCCGCCCAGCCTCTCCTTGCTGGTCCCAGGGTGAACGAATGCTTGAGGCTAGTGAGGGGATGAGTTCGGGTATGCTGTCAGACATGTTTGCTGAGTGACTCAGTGACAAGGGGGCTGTGGTCACCCAGAGATGGCAGCCGGGGACATTCAGTGCCACAGCTGCAGGGGCAAGAGGATGGGGTAACCCATGGCACAAAAAGGGTATTGAGAGAAACATCAAGGATAGTGGGGACCAACCCATGGGGCCCTGCTTATCACTGTGAAGAGCTTATGTTGGTCTGGAGCATTTCTTTGGCACCGAAACCAACCACCTTGTGTAAAGTGGGCCTGAACTCAGGTAAGGAGAGGAACTGAGTCCAGAGATGCCTGGGGCTGTGCTCAGCGAGGGAGGGTGGACAGTGCAGACATGGGAGGTGGCATATTACTTTCTGGACAAATGACCAAGATGCCCCAGGAACACCCAGTTCGGGGGGAGGGGAGCAGGAAACCACATCTGTAGAGTCAGGGCCAGGGCCAAAGGTTATCCCAGTACATCAAGGGAAGGGGAGGCAAAGTGTATCACCCTCAGGGCAGAGGCTGTACAGAGGACCAGAAGAGCAGAGAGAGAAGACTGCTGAGACTGCACAGGTGGTGCGGGCAGAGGAGCAGGGGTGGGACTGGACACTCGGTGGGAAGGGTCAGGGTGCAGGACTCAGGCTCCAGGAGCGGGATATGGGTGATGGGTGAAGTAGGTTGCTCCTCGGAACCATTTGGGGGATTGGTGGGACAGTGAGGGATGTGTCACACCCCCCCCAGCGGCTCGGGGTAGACACAGGTAGCCCTAGTTGGGAAGGGCCCAGGAACTACAGAGCAATTGGAACTTCAGGTCCTTGCTTGCCCTTAGGTGTACCTTCAGGTCCTTTGAATACTGGCTGGTTAAAAGTGTCTGCTCACAAAACCCCACTTGCCAGCTGCTGCTGGTGCAGGAGGGTGTAGCTGCTGTGTCCACTCAGGGCCAGCTCCTGGGTGTTGATGAGGCCTGCATGGCGAGGCCCAAGACTGGGCACCAGCCTGGCCCTCCCTCAGGCCGAGCCAGCCAGACTCTGAGGGGAAGGGCAGGCCACAGTGCGTCAGGAGAGCCAGTGTCTCAGGAGAGCAGCCTTGCTGGGGTTGGGGTTCCTCTGGCCCTGGTCCAGGTAATCACCACCCTAGCCATGCAGGGCCAAGGGAATTTGGACAAACGTGTCTTCTTGGGCCCCAGGGGTCAGTTTGCTACCTGGCCTTTGAAGTAGCCTGGCCTGGTTGGGGAGGGGTGGGCCAGAGGGGATCCCAAGGGAGGTGAGGGGTACTATCAGCAGACGCCTCCTTCTGCCCAGTCTCCCCACTGGGGCTCACCCAGCATCCTGTGAGCACTGGTAACTGCTCTGAGCCAACCTTCTGGCTTGCCCAATAGATCCTGACTGGGCAGAGGCAGGTGGGGGACTCTGGGGCCGGACAGGGATCTGGGCCAGCCCGGGAGCTTCCAGCTTCCTGGTGGGGTCACCATGCCCAGGGAAAACCGGCTATCTAGGGTTTTCTTTGCCAGACTCAGAGCTGCTGCTGATCACCAAACCGGAGAAGCCAAGAGGAAGTCCACTACAAGCACTCACTAAGCATTCTTGCTGGTTCTTCCTGGCTGGTGGTTAGGCCCTCTGGCTTCACGGGGCCCCGTGGGTGCAGGTGTGCAGGAGGGAGAGGCAGGCAGAGGGTCTGGACAGTAGATGAGCACAGGAGTGCTCACGAAGGCAGCTGCACCATCACTGTCTGTCTGTCTGACAGGGGACGGGGCATGTGTCCTGCTGCGAGCGCTGGAGCCCCTGGAAGGTCTAGAGACCATGCGACAGCTTCGCAGTACCTACCGGAGAGCCAGTACAGGCCGGGCCCTCAAAGACCGTGAGCTCTGCAGCGGCCCCTCCAAGCTCTGTCAGGCCCTGGCCATTGACAAGAGCTTTGACCAACGTGACCTCACCAAGGACAAGGCCATGTGGCTAGAGCATGGCCCGCCGCAGCCCAGGGAGCCAGCTGTGGTGGCAGCAGCCCGAGTGGGCATTGGCAATGCCGGAGAGTGGGCCCAGAAGCCCCTGCGCTTCTATATCCAGGGCAGCCCCTGGGTCAGTGTGGTAGACAGAGCAGCTGAGCGGGATGCACAGGTCTGAGCAAGAGCCTGCTCAGAACAAGCTTTTTAATTGTTTAAAACTCAAATAAACACTTCATTTCTAGAAAACGTGTTGCTTGTGTCTCAGCTAGAGCCCCCCTGCAATGCTCGGCTTCCTCCGGGACAGGGATATCAGGGCCCTGGGAGTGCAGTGGGTAGAAAGCCCGGCCCAGCCAGCATGGACACTCCCTTCCTCAGGCCTGTTGCAGGCCGCTGCACTGCCCTCTGTGAGAGGGCTGGAAGCACCCCCGGGGCGCCAAGTAAGCACCGTGGATCAGCCCAGGCCCTCATGCCCTAGGTGGCAAAGGCAGGTGGATGGCTTGGCCATGGGCTTCCTGGTGGCTAACACAGGGCTGTAGTGAGGACCAGGCCAGGAAATGCCCACAGGCTGGGAGAAATGGGACAGTGCTGGGCCACACAGGATGGGCCAGGCACGTGACCCTCAGTCTTGGAACAGCAGCAGTGGAGGGGGCCAAGGAACACAGGCGGGATTGGGAGGAAGGTCAAAGAAACGTGTGACCCAGATCCGTGTGGGAAGCACAGGATGAGCTTGAGTCAGCTTGAGTCCTGAACGCCGCCCCTCAGCTCAGATCCTCACCTCCTCAACTTGGACACTGAGCCAGTTTTGAGGCCTAGGTGAGTAACAGTGCTCCCACCCTGCAGCAGCCTGCTGCTGCGTCCTCGGCCCAGGCTCACGTAAGCAGCGCCTGGAAGACGGCAATGACTGGGTCCTCGTGGGTAGTCACCACCAGCACACTGCGGAACTTGTCGAAGAGCATGAGCAGCTGGGAGCGCCTCGTGTTCTCGTTGTACATGATCTCCTCTAGGTGGTGGCGGCCTCGGAAGTACTGCAGGAGCCTGGAGGGGACGGATGGCACAAGCCCAGGCTGGCCTCTGTCCGATAAGCCACTGAGCAGCCCACAGGCCCAATCAGAGCAGGTGGAGGGGTCTCAGAGGCCTAGGGAAGCAGCTGTCCATGCCAGCTCCCAACAGGAGCAGGCAGATGTCCTGGACCCATTGCCAACCATGGTCCCCTGAAATGAGTCCATGAGGATGTGTGGCTGTCCAAACCCCAGAGCCTGCAGGTCATATCCACCCCTGGCATTCTGACAGGTGTAGGGCAGCACAGGGCCAGTCTGCCAGAGGCCTCTCTTTCGTGCCACTGTGGCAGTGAGCCCCCTGTGGTTCTGGATCCAAATGGGGTCACCGCTCAGGGGGTGTCTGCAACTGGGGCTGAGCAGAGACCTGGACCAGCTGCCTGGCATGTGGTTCTTAACTGGGGGTTCAGTTCCTGGCAGCCTGACCTCTTCCAGAAGACCATACACCTGCAGTGCTCCCCAAGTCAGGAGTGGGTGTGACAAAATCTGTGTCACCTATGATACAGATCCTCCCATCCCTAGGTTGAGTCCTAGGAAAAATCCCTGCCAAGCCTCATGAAGATGAGAACTTGCTGCCATGCCCTAAGAAGTGACAAGAAACACCCAGGAAGTACTGGGGATACTCCCAAAGATGGGGGCACCAGACCTGGAGTCTCAGCAACAGACTGAACTCCTCGTGCCTGGCACAAATGGACCAGGGAGGGACACCCAAGTGCATGAGATGTCGCCTCAACCAGTGAGTGCCATTCGTCATCAGTGGGTTTCAGTTGGGGTGGGCTGAGTAGGCCCCCATCCACTTCCTGTCCTGACCCTGGACTCGGACCCAGCCCCAGCAGTCACCCCACGCCCACCTGGCAAACATGCGGAGGTCCTCGGGGTTCTGGGCCGCAGGCACACTGAGGACGGCTGCCCGCTCGTGCTCCGACAGGCTGGCCAGCAGGTTCTCTGTCATCCTCTTATTCAGTGGGGAGTCCCCACTGGGGAGCAGTTCTGCGCTGGAGTTGTCCATGCTGGGGCTCGTGAGTGTCATGTCGTCACTGCTGGCTGTGAGCAGGCACGGGTAAGGGAGCAGTTGGCCCAAGAATACCACCGCCACCCAACATGGAAGACAAAGAGCCCCGGGCAGGCCAGGTCCTCGCACTGAGCCTGAAGCCCAAGGTCAGGCCTCAGCTTGGGGAGGTGCTGCCCGCAAAACCTTCCAGCCCCTCCTCTTCTTCTCCAAGCCCAGGGACCTGGAGTGTGGCAATGCACTACTGCCTCTGGGGGCACAGTATGGCCGCAAGGGCTTTTTCAAGAAGGGACCATGATAGTCACTGTCTCCTCATAGGCCCTAGGGTACAGAGGTTTCAACTGTCCTGCCAGTGATGGGTGGCATGGCAGGCTGGGGGTAGGCTGCTCCTGATGTGAACAAGCCCCTGCTCAAGAGCCAAAGAGGCACAGGGAAGTGGGGGAGGGGTCTCCTGGGCTCCTTTCAGGAAGGCAGTCTGCATTAGGACCCAACTGCCCACAGGAGAGGGAGGTATGTGTGCACGTGTAGCCACATGGAGGTCCCTCAGTCATTACAGCAATGTCTTTGTTGGACCACCTGGCCACCATTCCCAGGTGACCCCTAGGTGCTCGCTCCCCCACCCTGCCACCAGAAAAATGCCCCGGGCAGGGGACTCCTACTTGGGGAGCCAAAGCTGAGGGCATTGGGCGTGCTGAGGCTGCGACCGCCGACCCTGGTAGTGAAGGGGACCTCCTCCTCCCGCAGGCGGGGCTCGTCCTGGCTCGGCGAGGCCATCAGGCAAACGTAGGTGTGCAGCTGGACCAGGAGCCTGTGCTGCAGCATCCACACCACCATCTGAATGAGCTGGGTCTGCAGGACAGACAGGGTGAGCTGGGCACTGGGAGAGGCTGGCCCCCACCACTGCCCTGTTCCCTTCCTAAGAATGGGGTGCCTTGGCCTAAGACAAAAACCTCACAAGTCACCCTGGAAATCCAGGGGTGCACAAGCTCCAAGGGCTTGACTTAGGGCAGGAAGGCGGCTCCCACCTCAGGAAGGAGCTCTTAGCCACTGGCTGACGCTGCGAGCCTAACAGCCTCCAGGGAAGGCAGCGAGTCTAGCAGAGCAGCGGGGCTGTGGCTGCACTTGCTCCCACCACACGCCTGGCTCTGCCCTAGTGCCTGGCCTTTCTTGCTCAGAGCTGAGGACCAAGACCTGGGATGTGGAGGCCCATGTGCCCTCCCAGGTCTGAGCTGCCCTTCTGCCTTGTCTCCCCAGACCACTGGGCCCTGCCACTTGAGCCCACCACCACACAGAGCTAGGCCTGTGGGACCCTCTCCCTGTGGCCTGGACACTGTTCAGAAAGAAGCTGTGGGTAGCTGTCCTGAGAGCGGAGAGTCCTCTCCTCAGGTCAACCCGAAAGCCTGCCCAGGGACAGGAGGGACCCCTGCTGAGCTGTGCTGTCCCTAGGACATCATCCACCCCTCTCCCACAGGACGAGCAGCTGACTAGGAGCAGTGAGGAACCCTGTGTGGGCGGAGCTCCAGCACCAGTGAGCAGGAAAATGCACGCGGATGGTGTCCATGTTCTCAGACACACAGGTGTGGAAACAGGGGGCGTGTATGACCTGGTCACACCACATAAAATTGAAAAGGATTGAAAATAAGCTTTAAATTCAGAAATAACACAGAGACTCCATAAGCACGGAGGAACATATTCCGGGTCCAAAGCAGGAGGGGTGAGAAGCAGGCAGCCTCACCCCAGGACTGCAGAACCAAACCCAGCTCTATTTGGGCCCCCTGACGAGGCATGAGACTGCCCCTCAGGCATGGCCTGAAAATTCCACCGGCCTTCCAGACCACCAGGAAATTTCTGCTGGGGAGGGGGAGGGTGCAGATGCAAATGTGTCTTTCTTTCAGCTGGCATGACCTGGCACAGTTCCTGGAGACTGCAGGATCCATGAAAGACAGCATTTAGAACTCTGTCTCATGCAGCATCTAAATGAACTGAGGAACCAGGATCGCCTTCTCATTCACAATTTGACAAAGAAAAGGGCTTGCTTCTAAAAACTGGTTCTGCCTAACAGATCTGCTGCTTATTAAAGTAAATACTTTACTTTTGAAGACAGCCTTGAGAACACCCAGCCCCATCTCTGATACCTGTCCCATCTGGCCCTGCCCTGGGTCTCTGCCCAGAGCCCCAGGAGTTCAGCTGAGGAAGGTCCAGGCCACACCCAAGCCTCCCGCAGACACAGACAGAACTCACCCCACCATTCTGCACACCTCACACCTCCCTCGCCCTGACCCAGGCCCATCCTTTCCATGTCCTCTTGGATGAGATTCTGGGTACCAGTGAGCCACCTGGACCAGGACAGGGAGGGAAAAGGTGGGCAGGGCCCAGGCTCAGTGAAAAGAAAACCAGCTCTGCCTCCATCTGTGGGATCCAGGCCCAGAAGGAGCACCAGGTGGCTCTGTTCTCCCAGCAAAGATCAGCACTCTGCTGACTGGGCCTCCTACTGTGGTTTTAATCCTAACAACAACCCACTGCAGCCAGGGTGGGCTCATGGGCAAGGGGCGGGAGGGACTTGGGACTGCCCAACTGCTGGGTCGCTGGCCAAGCACCTGCAGGTGGCCTGGCTGGGGAGCCAGCTTTCTCTTACCCTGGGAGGGCACGGACCACCTACACAGCAAGGCCCCTCCCAGCCCGCAACCAGAGCTAAGGGTCTGGCAGTATTGAGAGCCCCTGGGTCAGGTTCCTGGGCTCCCCTGGCTCCTGAGACTCACCTCTTGCACAGGGGGAGCAAGGGGGTTCCTAAATTCTGACAAGGAGACAGGCAAGGAGAACTTGGCAAGGACAGATGGCAGGTCATGAGACGGGAATTGGTGGGAGAACTGCTCAGCCAGAGGGGAGTACCTGGGGATAGGAGAGGCGAGTGCGTCCGTGAGCTCGGTGACCACCCCATCATGATTCACAGCACTCACACCCTCCCTGTGAGCCTGTGGCAGGCAGCAGGGACGCGCGGCATGGTGAGTAGGTCAGGATGAGTACAATGAGGACAGAGCCCAGTTGCCGTCCCTTAAGAGGCGGCAGAAGCCATGGGCACTGGCCACCCCAGAGTCCCTCTCAAGCCCCCGAATCAAGGCCAAGGCTGCTGACCTCCCATCGGGCACACAGTACAATGCTTACTGGCTGTAGACATGGCAGGTGCAAGCCCTTCTTGGAGGCTGCAGGTGATGGAAAAGCACAGGCCCAAGGAGGTCCAGGTGGTGCTGGACCAGGCCAGAACTGGGACTCTGGCATGGCAGAGACCAGGCATCTGGTCCAAGTGAAGGCCTAGCTGACCTGGGGAGTACCACCTGGAAGGCCCTGCCAACCACACCCCTTCCCATTCAGGGGCCCCCGGCTCTGGCAGCCAGAGGTACTCACAGGCACACGCTGGCATTGGGGGAAAGCATGTAGACATTGTTCTCACATAGCGGGTAGATGATGATGGCCTTGCCCCAGTACACCAGGTGAGCCGCAAGTTGGAAAACCTGCAGACAGAGGGGGATGGCGGGACAGTGCCTGGGAGGCTGACACACTGAGGCTTCTTCCCCGACTGTGGGCACAGCCGGCACACACATTTCCTGTGCTCAGAGCAACAAGCCTTTTTATCGCTGCTCCCTGTACGGTTTGGGGTGTCGTTTCCTGTTAGGGTCCTGTACTGCTCTGGCTGACACTGAGGAAAGGTCCCAGGAGCATACATTTAGGGCACCCAGGATCACGGGGTCAGCTCAGTTGAGCAAGGGACTTAGCTGGACACCCTGGCAGAGGCAGGCTCCCCACTACCACCACGACTCCAACACGGGGATGGGTTTCCACGTGCAGTGACTGTGGGGTCACTGGACATGCACCCTACCCCACGCACTCATCCCTGTGTGTCCCAGCATCCTGGAGAATATCCCATTGCCCAGCTCTCCTGGACATCAGGATGGGCTGCAGACAGACGAAAATGCCAGAAACCCCTCCTAGCCTCACAAGGGGGGCCAGGTCTGAGAACATAGCATTGCCTTACTTCATGGAAAGAAAGGCACTGGGCACTTCTGACTTGGCATCATCCCAGGTGAGCACTTCCCCAGGTGAGCCTGCTGCCCTTCTTTACCAACACTGGGCGCTTTCAAGAGGGTGAGTCACCCCTACCTGCATGCAATGCCTGCGACACTGCCAGGAACACCTCTACCTCATTATGGCACAAGGCCTCTAGTGGCACCACCAACTTGAACACTACACAAATTTCAGTTCCATCACTGGCCCTCTTCTCTCTCATCCTAAGTTCCACTGACATTCACTCTAAAGCAAGGACACACCCACTTTCCTCCACCTCTGCCACCACCCTTTCCCAGTGGTCCCCACCTCCTGCCTCTCCCTACAGCCAGAGCACCATTCTGGAGACCAGAGATCTAAAATCACTACCACATACTGGGGTCAAGGTGCCGGCAGGCAACTCTCCACTATTCCATGCCTCTGCTGGCTGCAGCATTCCTTGGCATGCGGCCACATCATAGTCACATCCCCACCTCCTTTTCTACAGTCAAATTTCCCTCTGCCTCCTTCTCACAAGGGCCCTTGAGTCTACACTGGGCCCACCCAGATAATATAGAACCAATGCCCCACCTCAAGATCCTCAATCACATCTGTGAAGTCCCATACAAGGCCACATTCATAGGTCCTGTGAATTAGGACATCTCCATGTGGGCATTGTTTGTGCGCATTGGTCAGCAAATCACAAGTAATGTACAATGTGACCCTAATTTTGTTATTCAAAAATAACCCCTGGCTGGTGCAGCTCAGTGGACTGAGTGCCGGCCTGCAAACCAAAGCATCGCTGGTTTGATTCCCAGTCAGGGCACACACCTGGGTTGCAGGCCAGGTCCCCAGTATGGGGTGTGCTAGAGGCAACCACACATTGATGTTTCTCTCCCTCTCTTTCTCCCTCCCTTCCCCATCTCTCTAGAAATAATAAAATCTTTAGCAAAAATAATATGTTAACCTATGAGAAAAACCTGGAAGAATCTACAGTGGTTACATCTGGGGTATGGGATTGTGGGGACTTTCTCTTTTTGTGTCTATAATTTGTATGTTATTTGAACTTTTATTAAAAAAGGACATATTAATTCTATCATGCAAAAAAAAATTCCAATACATTTACTTGTAGATGAGTGATTTAAAATGATTGGCTGATATTCATACCTGATGCTGACAGGGAACCTCCACTGGGCCACCTGTCATAGGAAGAAACAGGAGTCCCAGAGGTTGGTGAGGTCCACCACTGGAGCTGGGCCTCAGGGGACTTCTATACAACCACACCAGCAAGGGGTGTGCAAGAAAACAACAGTCTCCCTGCGGCGAGACCAAGGCAGGAAAGCAAAGGAGACATCATCAAAACTTTATTTTTGGCCCTGGCTGGTGTGGTTCAGTGGATTGAGCACTGGCCTGCAAACCAAAGGGCCACTGGTTCGATCCCCAGTCAGGACACATGCCTGGGTTGCAGGCCAGGTACCCAATAGGGAGGGTGCAAGAAGCAACCACACATGGATGTTTCTCTCCCTTTTTTCCTCCCTTCCTCTTGCCTAAAAATAAATAAAATCTAAAAACAAAAAGTTCTATTTAAAAATTAATCTACTTTAAAAAATAAAACTTTGTCTTTGTGCAAGGAGACTGACAGACTCCATGTCAGGCAGCCTCAGTGGACAACGAAGGGTCAGCATCTTTCAAAGCTTGAAATGGGAGCTGCAGAGACTCACAGGTGTCTGCCACTTAACCAGTACTGGTCAGAACATGGACTCTGCAGTACGTAAGAACAGTTAGCACATTTATGGTTCTGTGTTTTATGAGTGCTATGGAGGCAAGCAAGATGTATGAAACGCCGAAGCAGAATCCAATAAAGGTTCTCACAGAGGGCAAAGGTCATAAGGTACAGATGAGGGAAGGTCTTATTCTGGATGAAAGAATGCAAAACGACTGCTGTGGGGAAAAAAGGCCTAAGAATCAGGCCTTTTTGGACAAGCTCCCCTGATGCCTCTCTGGGGCCGGGGTGGGCCAGTCTCTTGCCTGTGCTCCTCTTCCTCTGCCCAGCCTGAGAACGCTGCCACCTATTGGCTTTTGTAGGAATCACACATGCCTGGGAGAGGCCCCACTGCCCCCTGGTGGCCACGTGATGGCCGCTGTCAGCAGAACCTGAGACACCCCACCACTGGCCTACAATTTCTCCTTGTACTTTTTCCTCATCCCTTGACCCCTTCCCAGGCTCCAGCCAGACCCACAGCCAGGGCTGAGGGGCCCTACATCCAATCAGAAAGGGCAGCCCACAAGCACATGGTTCAGGCAGGAAGTAGCACGTCGAACAGAACACACACTCGTTTGCACGTGGGCCTGGTCAAGAACACGAGGTTAGGCCCTGGCTCTGCACTCGGGCAGGCCCAGTGTGTCCTGCCCTCACTGCCCCTACTCCGAGAGGGCAGTGCTGCTTTCTCACGCAGCCATCCACTGTGCGCAGAATCTTCCGACCTGCAAGCTGCCCTGCCCTGGCATTCCGCCTTCCCAGCACCGGAGGGCCTCACCTCACTCCTCTCCGTTGCAGCCTCACCACACTCCAAGGAGGAAGCCAGTCCTGCAGCTACTTCACAAGCCAGCCCTGAATCCAGGCCTGACTCAGATTCCAGAACCTCCAGCCAGCCCCAGTGCCACCTGTCACTGGCTCTCATCTGGACAGAGACAGCCTGCTTTCCTGACACCCCAGCTTCTCCCTCCTTCAACCAAGGGTCACCTGCTATGAGGTATCCAGCTCCTCCTCCCATCCAGGGTGTCTCCCCAGGACCCCAGAGCAATACCTGCAGCAAGGCCAGGTCAGCATCCTGGGCCAGCTGCTGCAGGTTCTTCACAGCTGATGTGGTCTTGATCACACGCACCAGGGCTGGGGAGCAGTCAAGTGGGAGCTCACCCAGCAGAGACTTCTCGTCGCTGAGCAGCAGCAGGGCATGGTACGGGCTGTGGAGCAGAGTCAGGTCAGCAGGACCTGTGAGCCACAAGTCCCCTGTACCAGGCGTGCACCTAGAACCAAAGGTGCAGCTGGGGCCCACAGGCACTGAACCTCAGAGAGGAGAGACCACAGGGGGACAAGGGCAGTGGTATGTCCAAGGGCCTTTAAGCACCTGCAAGGATTACTGTCACTCTAGGAAAAAAACAATCAGAACAAAACTGAGGAAGGTCAGATGACCTGACTCCATCTCCCACCTCCTGGGATTGCCCAGCACATGTTCGTTGATTGAAAAAAATGAATGAATCTTTCCTAAGGAAAGAGCCCCAAATATGGGAAAAGCAAAATCGCTGTCAAGGCTATGAATAGAACTACATAAAAATATGCCTAGCAAGGAAGCCAGCAGGAAAAACATCAACTTGGAGCACAGGTTGAGGGAGGGAAAGAGAATGAGGCAGTGCTTTGCTTTCTCATCTTCAGATTTTCTGTAAATGTGCCCCGATTTATTTTTTTAATTAAGAAATATTTAAGGAAACTGGGGACTTGGTTGGAGATGGGAGCAGGAGGAGATTGGGCTCAGTTCTTTCCTGCAGGAAATCAGTTAAACGAAGAAATGGCAATCCCGCAAGTGCAGATTCAAATGCAGGAGGAAGCAGGAAGCAACACCGTAACAGCATCCCTCCGGGGGTGAATCTTTTCCCCAGGACGCTCGAGCCCACGGTACACAGGACTAAGGGGAGGACCTCAGCATGGAGCCCCACTCACCCAGAGAGTACCCCAAGGGCCCAGGGAAAACCCAGGGCTGGTCATTTCTATACAAAACCAGACACAAGAACATGTGTTTTTACTTCTACAAACAGGAGAGCTCTATCTGCCAATTTCTGTGGCAGAAAGAGGAAAAGAATTTTTGGAACAAAATAATTGGTGAAACCTCAGGCAAAAGAGAAGGGGCCCTACAGGGAGTGTGCACGACTCACCGAATTGCCTTCAGGCTCCGCTCGATGGCCTCAGGGGGGATGAGGCTTGCAGCAGCATAGTGGATCTTGTGAGGCAGGCAGAAGCTCACCTCCAGCCAGCTGTTGATGTGCAGCCGCACCACGCCAGACGTACACAAGCTGCAGATGGCAGATTCCATTACTGTCAGTGCCATCGCCCATTCACACAGCAACTTCTACCCAGGCACACAGATCCCACAAAACCCTGCCCAAAGGTGCATCTTCCCAGTACACTGCTCCTGCTGGTTAGAGGAAACTGTAAGTGGACAAAGATGCAAGAAAGCATCTTTCCAGACCTCAGTATGTTGAAGAGAAGAAAATACGTTTGGAACACACACACTCGAATCGTATTTCTTCCTTGCCCTGGACTCTGTAATCCAACCAGAGTGTAAGAGCTCAAGGGAAGCACCTTTCATCTCTGTCCTAGAGAATGAACACACCAGGAGTGTTCAAATGCCTCCTCCTGCACACCTCATGTCAGCCCCATCACAGGTGGGCAGCGAGGCAGGGCAGGGGCTGTCTCCCAAAAGAAGTGGGCAGGAGAGGGAAGGCTGGGGGTGCCAAGTCCCTTAGGACGTCCTATCAGAGAGAAACACATAGCACCTACCGCCCTGCAGGTGCCAGCAGCACCTCAGGTGCACCAACCTTAGCCTCAGCGAGGGCAGTTTGGTTCTTTCAGGCCAAAACCTTGCTCAAACCAAGTATGGCAATTGTCCCCAGCTCGTTTCTCTTACATCCCACTTCAAACCATTGACAAATCCTGTCTGTGTCACCTGCAGGGACCTATAAAGTCCAGATCTCCTCAGCACTGGCCCCCTCCCCCACAGGCCCCACAGCTCCCAGCCCGGCAGTCCCAGCCAAGACCCCCAAGTGCCAGCAGCCCCCATGTGATCTGCCCACATTTCCCTGACCTTGTTTCCTACCCCAGGTAGATCCAGCTACACCAGCCACCCTGCTGTTCTCAGGGCCCTGGTACTTGCCCTTGACCACAAGTCTCCCCGCAGGTGCCCTGGAGCTCTTTCCCTCCTTCGGATTTCAACTCAAGTGCCACCTTCTCAGTGAGGTGCACCCTGACCCCAGCCCCAGCCCCACAGGCAATCTGCCTGCTCACTGCTCACATGTGCCTCGAGCACTCAAGCACAGGACACACCTTTGTCTGCTGGCTGACCCAGCCTTCCCAACCAGAATTTGGTCGTAAGGTGGGGTCTGTGTTTCATTCAACGCTCACAGCATGGCTGGTCCAGTGTGGGATACTTGGGGGACACTGAGAAGCATTTCACAAACAGAGGAAGGAATGGGGCCCGACGGATGTATTTCCTGCTCTGGTGGCCTATCTCTCAGGAAGGCTTTGCCCAGAGAACAGGCTCCCAGCAGCTCCCTGTGGCCCTGGACTCCCTGCACTGGGGAACCACATACAAAATGGTTGTTTTCAGCAAGAGCTTCTGCAGCTCCCCAACAGAGAAGCCAGCCCCACGGCCTGGCTGCTCAGCCCCTGTACTAAGTGCTAACAGCACTTGGTGTTTGATGCGAAAGAGAAGCAACTGCTCAAGCAACGTCCCCATGGCTGATCCTCGTGCCCCCAGCAGGTGAGTGAGAGGGGGACCTGTGCCCACTGTAAAGGCCTGGCCTGCCCTGACCCAGCTAGGTTAAGCAGTGCTCTTCCCAGCACATATCAACCCTGACACACTACTCCCAGCTGGCTGGCTGGGCCAAGATGCCCACATCCGGCTGAGCGTGGGACAGGGCAGCGGCTTGGGGAGGGCTGGTGGGGGCTGCCGTCTCACCCAGTCTTAGACCTCCCTTGGGGAAGCAGCCCTGCATCCCTCGCTTCCCACACCCACAAGTTGTTCTTACAGTTTCTCTCCTGAAATCTCAAGCTGCAGATTAACGACCCCAAGCTTCTCCCCACAGGTCCAGCTGGAGAACTGGCAGAACCTGTGGTCAGTGATTTCAAATAAAAAATAAGTCTTTATTCTCTCAAGCAGGGAATAGGCAATGGGAGGAGAAAATGACAGGAAGAACACAGAGCACACCTATCACCTCAACCACTCCCAGGGTTTCTGCCAGTACCATTTGCTCACTACACACTGCCCCACAGCTCCCAAACACATTCTGCCTGCCCTGCAGGGGCACTGGGAACACCCACATCCCTCTCTAAGGCTCTAAATGCCACAGAGGAGTAGCCCTGGCTTCAGGGGATGTGGCTGAGTCTTCGAGGAAAGGTCTGGCCACTACTGGGGCCACAACCCTGCAGGGTGAACCGTATGAACAGTCTGATGAGCGTCACAATTCGGGGGAGACAGTTTTCCCCCAAGGTCTCAGAGGAGAACCCCACTCTTGGCTTCTTCCAGAACTGAGTGCTAAGCAAGTACATCTGAGTAGATGAAGGCTCCCATCGTCCTGCCCTTCCATGGCTGAAGGTCTCTGCTGGCTGGTCATCAAACCCTTCGAAACAGCTCAGTCTCTTAAGGAATCAAAGGTCACATCATGTGAGTTTCCCAGGGTGCCCAGCTCAGTTGCTCCACTTGATTAAGTCAACAATATTTATATCCTCGGCATCCACATACAAAAGGGAAGAACGAGGAAAATCAGGGGCTGTAGGGAGGATGAAATGTCCAGGCTGTTTCTCTGTTTCAATTTATACATGGACAGAAAGGCTGGTCGATTAAAAATAAGGGTCTATTTCTGAGTTGTCTTCTGTAACACACTGCTCAGAGTAGCTGTTCAAACACCACAGAATCAGAATTAAACAAAGATTCCTATCATTTTTAAGGTAGCTGGGTTTTTTTAATTTTTTAAAAAGATTTTACTTATTTATTTTTAGAGAGACAGGAAGGGAGGAAGAAAGAGAGAGAGAGAAACATTGATGTGGACTTCCGGCCAAGATGGAGGCGTACGCGGACACACTGTGCCTCCTCTCACAACCAAAATTAAGGACAACAAATATTTAGAAACAAGAAAACAACCAGAACTGATAGAAAATTGAACTGTACGGAAGTCCAACAACCATTCATCCAGGCCGGTAAGAGGGGCAGAGTCGAGGTAGGAAAAAGTGGAGGTGCGGACCCAGGAACGCAAGTGGCAGCAGCTCGCAGTTCCCAGGTGCACGGGCGGTGGCTGGCGGTCCTCAGGCCCACAGGCGGCAGCTGGCGGACTCCGGGCACAGGGGGGCAACTGCGCAGACCCAGTGAGGACGCACAAGGCAGCTGGCTGACCAGGTCCCACATTCACGCACACAGACGGTCCAGGCAGAGGGGAAGTGGCGGAAGGGACTGAATCCAGGAGAGAGCGGAGCAGGCGCCATTGTTCCCTCTCAGGCCCCGCCCCCACATACAGTGTCACAACCCAGCGACTGGGCTGCCCCACACTGGGGAGCGCCTGAGGCTCCACCCCTCATACGTAACAGCACGCACGCGCGTGCGCAGATAATCCAGGTGAAGGGGAAGCGGCAGAAGGGACCGGAGTCCAGAAGGGAGCGGAACAGGCGCCATTCTTCCCTCTCGGACCCCGCCCCCACCTATAGCGTCACAACCCAGCGACTGGGCTGCCCCGCCCTGAGGAACACCTAAGGCTCCACCCCTCATACATAATAGCCTCGACCAGACTAAAACCAAACCAAAACAAAACAAAAAACCCCACCAAAAATGGATCAAACCAGAGGAAAAATGAAAACCCCGGAGTCAGTTCCTCTAAGCAACGAAGAGATAGCCAACCTATCAGATGCACAGTTCAAAGCACTGGTCATCAAAATGCTCACAGAATTGGTTGATTTTGCTCATAAATTAGATGAGAAAATGCAGGCTACAATACGTGAAATGAAGGAAGACGCATGGGGAACCGATAGAGATGGAAGGAAAACTGGGACTCAAATCAATGGAGTGGACCAGAAGGAAGAAACTAACAACCAAACAGAAAACGAAGAAGAAACAAGAATTCAAAAAAATGAGGAGAGGCTTAGGAACCTCCAGGACATCGTTAAATGTCCCAACATCCAAATTATAGGGGTCCCAGAAGGGGAAGAAGAAGAGCAACAAATAGAAAACTTATTTGAACAAATAATAAAGGAGAACTTCTCCAATCTGGCAAAGGAAATAGACTACCAGGATGTCCAGGAAGCTCAGAGAGTCCCAAAGAAGTTGGGCCCAAGGAGGGACACACCAAGGCACATCGTAATTACATTAGCCAAGATTAAAATGAAGCAGAGAATTCTAGAAGCAGCAAGAGATAAGGGGACAGTCACCTACAAAGGAGTTCCCATCAGACTGTCAGCTGATTTCTCAAAAGAGACCTTACAGGCAAGAAGGGGCTGGAAAGAAATACTTGAAATCTTGAAAAGCAGGGACCTACATCCAAAATTGCTCTTTCCAGCAAAGCTGTCATTTAGAATGGAAGGACAGATAAAGCGCTTCTCAAATAAGGTCAAGTTCAAGGAGTTCATCATCACCAAGCTCTTATTATATGAAACGTTAAAGGGACTTATCTAAGAAAAAGAAGATAAAAAATATGACAATGAAAAGACAGCAAACTCACAGCTATTAAGAACCACACCTAAAACAAAAGTAAACTAAGCAAACAGGAACAGAACCACAGAAATGGAGATCATATGGAGGGTTAGCAACAGGGGCGTGGGAGGAGGAGAGGGGGGAAGGTACAGAGAATGAGTAGCATAGATAGTGGGTAGAAAATAGACAGGGGCAGGGGAAGAATAGTATGGGAAATGTAGAAGCTAAAGAACTTATGAGACATGGACATGAACTAAAGGGGGGAATGTGGGTGGGAGAGGGTGTGCAGGGTGGGGGAAATGATGGGGGAGAAACGGGACAACTGTAATAGCATAATCAATAAAATAGATTTAAAAAAAAAAGAAAAGAAAAGAAACACTGATGTGCAAGAGATAGATCAATAAGTTGCCCCTCACACACCCCCAACTGGGGGCCTGGCCTGCAACCCAGGCATGTGCCCTGACAGGGAATCAAACCAGCAACCTTTTGGTTTGCAGCCCTGCAGTCTAGTACTCAATCCATTGAGCCATGTCAGCCATGGTGGTAGCTGGTTTTGATGCACCCAGGTGCCTAGCGATGCCACGTGCAAGTCCCCAACGACCTGGCATGTGCTGAGGCTCCAAACACTGGTTCAGGCTCCTGGGGTAAAATTTACAGCCCAACACTTAGGGGCTCTGATTCAGTGGTGTTGGGAAAGCAAACTGTATGGAACACAAGAAGATAGAAAAGAGCTGTAAGAAAAAGGACAAGCAGAGGAGGGTGTAGGGTTGTGCATTTGGGGGGCAGGTTATTTGGGGCGTGGGACAGGCCTCATGGAGAGATGACATCAAGTGCCCGATTTGGGTGCAAGGGAAATGAATCAGGCCCACATAGCATCTGCACATGTCAGCCACCCCCTGAGCCCTGGCCATGCCATCTGGTGTACAGTGGCCTGAGGCCCTCTCCTCAGGGAGGGGGGCCACCCATGTTGATTTTCTGGTTTCCATGTGGATGTTACTCTACTTTTCCAAGCATCTGCTCACTTTCCAGCAACCTCTTCCCCTGGAGCACCAAGGCTGGTGCCTCTCTACAAACTGTGGAGATCCTGAATGCCACCTGTGGCAGCACCCCAGAGGGCCAGCAAAAGACCCTAGAGTCCTTGGAAAACTCTGGAACAAGTCAGGAGAAGGGAGAATGGCCCTCAAGCTCCCAGAGAAGCCCTATAAACCCCCCATGTCAAGAGGTGAGCTAGAAATTGCACTGAAATCTGTCAAGAGGAGGAAGAGAAAGGCTTGTGCCTATTTGTATGGTTTTTTAAAAGATTTTATTTATTTATTTTTAGACAGAGGTCCACGGAGGGAGGGAGGAAGAGAGGGAGAGAAACATCAATGAGCAGTGCCTCTCGCACACCCCGCACTGGGGACCTGGCCCGCCACCCAGGCATGTGCCTTAACAGAACCGTATAGTTTTAAGATGTGACTAGTGAAGTGAGTGTTCAGGGCCTAAAATGTTCCTACTAAGCTTGTACTTCTCTTTGTAGGGAAGTTAATGGTTTGATCTGGAGACACTGTAGGAAAAATGCTGCCCCCACATGAGGCTTATCCAGCCCCTCATGCAGGTCTGGGCCAGAAGGTACAGCCAAGCCCTGTCTGCAGAGAGAGATACGTGCTCCTGCCACAGCCCCAGTCCTGAAGCAGTGACTGTGCATAAAGCTATGCACCGGCCTAAAATATGTTATCTTTTACATCCCAAATAGGGATGTGTGCAAGCTATTCCATTACCCTCAGATCTCAGAATCTCAGAAAGAATGTCAGTTCCTAACCTTCGGCTAATACCTGAAATATCCTTAGGCCACCCTTCTTTCTGCCCTACGCCAGAGACCTTCAAAGCCAGCCCTGCACCCTCTGGTCCCTTGGTCTCATGCAACCAGGCTTCCTACTACATGCAATGCGACACTGCACCCGATCCAAGAGATCTGGGTGGGCTCCAAAAGTTTATACGTAGGTACGTTTTATGAAAATAGGGACTAAACTCCCAGGATTTTCATGGAGGGGTCTGTGGGCTCATCTATCTCAAGACAGGCAATGGTGTGAGGCAGTGAGGAGCAGGCATGAAGTCCCCAGCACACCCAGTACGGCCTGCCCAGCCAAGCCCTGGACAGCCTCCTGGACCCCACCGCAGGCCCTGTTAACGACGGAGACCCAGGCAACAAACACTTCTTCAAACCCCACGGAGTCCACACTGACGTGACTCCTGTATACTCTTCCTTTCAACCACTAGTGGATGAGCTGAGCTTCTCCATGTGCCAAGCACAAGGGCTGTGTTATGGAAAGTGAAGGGACATTCCTGACCTCGTGGGAGACACAGCCTGACAGTCACACAGATGAGTGAGACGCTATCACTGAAGTCGCCAAATTCCACAGGGAGACACAGGTACTAGAACAGTCAGTGGCATCCCGAGGGATTCACACTGCCAGCCTACATTCACAGACACTTGGGTCTGGGGCACCGGGCCACCAGGTCATTCAGCCAAACCACAGCCCTGTATTTTATTTTATTTTTAAAATTTTATTTATTATTTGCCCTGGCTGGTGTAGCTCAGTGGATTGAGCGTGGGCCTGTGAACCGAAAGATCGTGGTTCGATTCCCAGTCAGGGCACATGCCTGGGTCGCCAGGCCAGTTCCCGTCAGGGGACATACAAGAGGCAACCGCACATTGATGTTTCTCTCCCTCTCTCCTTCCCTTCCCCTCTAAAAGATAAATAAATAAAATCTAAAAGGAAAAAAAAATCTTTAAAAAAAAATTATTTATTATTTATTTTTAAAGAGGAGAAGGGAGGGAGAAAGAGAAGGAGAAAAACATTGATGTGCGAGAGAAACATCAATTAGTTGCCTCTCACACATGCCCCAAATGGGGACCTGGCCCACAACACGGGCAAGTGCCCTGACCGAGAATCAAACCTATGACCCTTTGCTTTGTGGAACAACACCCAACTAACTGAGCCACACCATCGGGGCTGGATTTTAATTAAAACACCAAATCCAGAACAGTTCCTTTGAAAAGTCCTACCCCAATCTCCACCATCACTAAGTCTCACAGCTTCCTGTCCTTTATTTCTGCTCTGAGAAAGCCTTTCTCAGGGACCTGTCAGGAGGTCGCCATCTGTGTTCTAGGCTGCCTGATCAGCGATGAACACTCAGTCTCCCCCGCTTAGCTCTAAGGTGCAGTCCATTCAGGAGCGGAAGCAGGCCAGGTCAGACCCTCGAGGCCAAGTTGGGCCTGGCTGGACACAGTCAGAGAGAAGGTCACAGGCCAGAGACGCTCCTAGGTGGTGGCAGAGCCATTGCTGTGCCGGGTTGAGCCAGGTACAGGGGCGAACACAACTGCCCCTGGTTTCCCTGGTGGTGGGCCAAGGACTGGTCAGGGTGTGGTCTGGGAACAGGGTGGTTTAGGGGGTCACCTGAAGGAAATTCAGTCCTGGGCACTAACACAACAGAATGCCTGGGTTGGAGGACGGAAACTAAGTGCTGGACAGTAGGTCCTATGAGCTGTTTTTACTAAAATCTGATTCCTGTCCTTCTCCTTTAAACTGAGGCCCACTAGGGGGCACTGGCTGCCTCAGGCTCTGAGCTGCACAGGCCCTCAGATACCCAATCCAGGATCTTATCCTTTCAGTTTCCAGAGCAGTTTAAACATAAGCAATCGCCCTGGACCCATGTGGCTCAGCTGGTTGGAGCATTATCTTGGAACTAAAAGGTTGCAGGTTCAACTCCTGGCCAGGGCACATACCTGGGTTGTGGGTTTGATCCCCAGTCGGGACGTGTATGATCCCTAGTCCAGGCACCTACGGAAGGCAACTGAGGCACCCAATTGATGGTTCTCTCTCACATCAATGTTTCTCTCTCTCCCTTCGTCTCTCTCTAAAATTAGTGTAAGAAAATGTCCTCGGCTGAGAATTTAAAAAAAAAATTTTTTTAAAGGAAATCATAGTCCATTCTTTTTTTAGCAATATAAAGTCTGTTTCTGGTTTGCTTTTTATTTTAATTCCACATTAGCCTGATTTTTGCTGTAGTCTAATTTTAGTTGAGATTGCTTCTTGGCCTTTTGGCTAAAATCAAGGGTAATCTTAGCTGAGGCATGCAAGTTCCCACTCAGATTAAGGCAATGTTTCCAAGGAAGAGATTTCTGGTACCCAAGAGATTTCAGTCAACCCAAGACCAGAGGGCAGTAATTTTTTACTCCAGAGAAAACTTCAATGTGATCATGTGGGACAGAAAGACAGGGCCAGACTACAAGACCAAAAATCCCTTTCTGGGTCAAGCTTTCCAGAGCAGGAGGGACCATGAATCAAAACCATCACTCAGCAAGGGCTGTTTCAGGCTGCCCTGATGTTCTCTAATGCCCAGGAGACACAACCAGAGGTCACCAAAATAAAGACAATGGAAACACAAGCTGCCCTCGCAAAGGACAACTCTCCCTCCCTTATTTTTTTTTTAATATTTTATTTATTTATTTTTTAGACAGTGGAGAAGGGAGGGAGAAAGGGAGGGAGAGAAGCATCAATCTGTAGTTTCCTCTCACACGTCCTCCATCTGGGACCTGGCTGGCAACCCAAGTATGTGCCCCAATTGGGAATCAAACCAGCGACCCTTGGTTTGCAGGCCAGCACTCTATCCACTGAGCCACACCAGCCAGGGCTAAACTTACCTTTTTTATTGACTTTTTGAGAGGGAGAGAGAAAGAGAGAAGAAACACCAATTTGTTCTATCCATTCATGCATTCATTGGTTGACCCTTGCATGTGCCCTGACTGAGGATCAAACCCACAATACTGGCTTATCAGGATGATGCTCCAACCAACTGAACTACCCAGTCAGGGCATCTCACCCTCTCTTACAAAGGTACCGACACCTCCCAACAGAAAAACAAGCAAGGGATATGAGCAGAGAGCTAACAGAGGAAGAAACAGGGATGGTTTAAACATGTGAAGACATGTGTAAGCTGTACTGAGATCCCATGCTGTACCCATTATGTTGGTTAAAACCAAAAAGCTCCCCAAGACCCTGTGTAGACAGGCATCTCCTATGCTGCTGGTGGGAGGCACAGCCCCCATAGAGAGAAGTGCATTTTACCTATCAGGTAATGCCCAGCAACTCCACTTTTAGAAATATACGTTAAGGATACGTGAGTACACGTGCAAAATAACATGTGCATATGGCTGAGCAGCATGCCTTACAGCAACGAAGGGCGAAACCAGCTGAACACCCAAGGGAGGGGGTTAACTAACTGTGTAGCAAAAAAACAGTCCCTATTTACCAGTGCAGGCGAAGTCTCAGTTACACTGTTAAACTGAGAAGGCAACAGGCCGGCTGGGGCACAGTGTGCTACCAAAGTGTGGAAAGGAGACAGTGGGTCAGTATCCACCCGCAGGCACCTTAAACCCGTTTGTGAGGAAGGGTACACGACATGGCTGCCTGCTGAAGTGCATTCTGCCACCAGGATGAGAACCTGCTGGGAGCCCAGGAGGAGAGAAACTTAATACTCCAGTTTTCAGACTTGATGAATATGCGACCTTCTCAAAAGCTCGAGTTAAAAAAAAAAAAAAGAAAACATTATCAAAATGATAGTGATTATCACTGTTATGACATTACAGATGACTTATATTTTCTTTATACTCTTCTGTATTTCCTAAATATCTATAATTTAGTAAAAATCAGAAAAACTAACACGACAAAGGGAAAGGCTCCTGGGCGAACCGCTGTCTCTGGGCTCAGATGACACATGGGGTAGCCAGCCACAGCTCTGAGATGAGGACCAGCTCCAGCAGGGAGAAGAGTCCACTGGAGCGGAGCGAGGCCTGGGAGGGCCAGGAGTGAGCGCTGAGCTGCACGCGCTTGCAGAGGAGAATGTGGAAAAGTAAGAGGGAGGGAGGGAAGGAAGAAGAGGTGGCAGAGAGAGGCGATGAACTGGAAGGTGCTAATGAAGCCTGCACCTACATGCCGTCTGCCCGGTGCTGTGCGGTGCCCTCAGCTATAAGTGATGACCCTGTGAACAAATGGGCTAGCTGCAGGGCCGGAAAGACAAAACTGCCAGGTGGGCGGTCACGTGGGCACCCCCACCCACCAAACCCCTCATCCCCCCACTGCAGACCCGGGGCTAGGGAGTGGTAGTCAGAGGCATAAGGACACTCTTTAAAAAGAAAGGAAGTTCTTTGTCCACATTTAAGAGAGTAGGTGCTGAGCCATTGATACGATCAGAACTACCGTGAAGTTCCACTGTGTCTCCAACGCCTGCTGCGCTCATACACTTACTGTCCCAACCCCCCTGTCTCCCAGGGCAGGGAGCAGCGTGGCCAACCCCAGCTCCCTCCTCTGAGTCTCCAGTTTCCTCATGGGTGAAATGGTGACAGCGACACCCACCTAATGAAGGTGGGACAGAACGTGGCACTGTGTCATGCTCAATAAAATCACCTTGCATCTGAGGACTCAAAAGCACTTTCGGGTTCTCATGCATAACTTCAGGTTTATTTCCTGGTTTAACAGAAGTCTGGAGGTGACTCTTCCAGCCAGGCATTACACCAGAGGGGCTGGCACTTCCTGCCCCCCTGCATCCCTGTTTCACCGCCAACAGGGGAATAGCACCCAGCAGAGGGAGCTCCGTCCTCAGACAGCACTCAGACAAGTAAGGTCCACAGGGAGGAAGTGCATGGAGCATGTGCTCCCCACGGTCTTACCTGTCATAAGCTTCCTTCAGGTCCCTGGCCAGCTTGCACTTGGGCAAGATGTGATGGAATGGGGACTGAGGACCATCATTTGCTGCAAGAATTGCAACACAGAAGGATTTAGAACCTCCAAAGCAAGGAAAGCCACATAGGCTACAATAGAAAATACCTTTCAAAAAGAGTTTTAACCAAACATCAGGATATTCACAACTGCTTCTTGTAAAATCTTTGCATCTAGTTGAATTAAAATTAGACTTAGGCTAATTTGTTTAACTGTGTTTATGAAATATCTGTGTTTGCACCTCAGCACTGGCCCCACCTAACCCTGGAATCAGAGGCGTCATGGAACCAGCCCCCTCACTGGCTGCCGCTATGGACTCCGACCTCAGCCCACCAGAGCCGCCTTCCGCCTCCGCAACCACGGAATTCCATGCCTCGTCTCACCCTTTCTGCCATGTGTTTATGCTAATGTCATTTATTTTTGTGACTGAAAGTCTTTTTCATTAATGCTTTCTCGTAAATGTATAACAAAAATTATATGTACTGGCCCTGGCTGGTGTAGCTCAGTGGATTGAGCGCGGGCCTGCGAACCGAAAGATCATGGTTCGATTCCCAGTCAGGGCACATGCCTGGGTTGCCAGGCCAGTTCCCGTCAGGGGACATACAAGAGGCAACCGCACATTGATGTTTCTCTCCCTCTCTCTTTCCCTTCCCCTCTAAAGATAAATAAATAAAATCTAAAAGGAAAAAAAAAATCTAAAAAAAAAAAATTATATGTACTGAGCTGAATTTTTTTAAAATTCCTATGATAAAGTCAGACGCTCAAGAAAATGTTTTAAAGAATAAAATGCCTCAATTGTTATTAATTGGTACACAAGTGGCCAAAACAGAAGTATATTACACATTTTGACAGCAAACTGTCAAACATAAAAACTAAATTTTTACTGAAAATGCACCTGAGTGGAACAGCTCATGTACGGTGATCACTGCTTTTCCTTACTGCTAAAATTAGATTGGGTTAACCTTCAGACGTGTTCTTAGTTTTCTCTTTTGTACAGAGGTGCCGACCTGAGAAGATGGAGGTGGAGGTTTATTTCAGGTAGGTGTATCTCTCTGCACTCTGAAATGTTGACATGATGCCAAAACCACAAGCTAAATGTATCTGTCAGCCAAAATTATTTTTAAAAAGATTTAATTCTTTTATTAAATCTTTAATAAAGACTTAATTCCATTAGGTCCTCCTTCGATGTAGCTGAAAACGAACAACTGGAAAGCACCCACCTTGCCAGCTCAACCCTCCCGCTGGCCCCTCTCATGGCCTCTGCCCCAGGGCAGCCTGTCCAGCAGCATCAGGGCCAGCAGGCAGTGCCCAGCCTGCACTAGGAGTCATTGTGCAGCATTTGTTGGCAGGAGAACGTTTCAGGCTAAAAAACCAGTTTTAGCACACCAGGAAGGCAGGTCTACGGCCATGCCCCCAGGAGTCTGCCTTTGCCCCCGGTGCATGCTCAGCCCAGGGTGGAGATCATGGAAGCTCTGAGTAGCTCCACAAAACCGGATCGGTATTCTGCCTGGAAATATCGCCTGTTCTGTGGCACTGGGCTCGGAGTGACTCCTGTGGCACTCACCATCGGCCACAGCAGACACCTCATCCTGCAGCGCAAGGATCAGCTTGGCCTCCCGAGTGAGGTACTGGCAGCGGCGCTCCTCGTGCTGCAGCACGGTGGCGATCCGTCGGGAGAGGGTGTGCAGGCAGTTGATCACCGAGGGGTCTGCATTGGCCTGTGGGAGAGGCCACACACGACTCAAACGCAGCGTCCGTTCTCAGGTGGTGCACGTACAAAGCAAAAACTCAAACCAGAAAAGAACCCTTCCCTACTCCCTTTGCCCAGGCCCTTCTCCAGGTGTCACTGCTGTGTCCAACTGTCCACTCTAGGGGCCATCCACAAACACCAGTCCACTCAGCAACCTATCTTAGGGGTCGCAGCCTGAATAGCAGCACACGGATGGCTCTGTGGGGTCACCCAGTGTGGGGGTGGGGAACCAGGCATTTCTAACAAGCACAGAAAGGCTCCCACGAGCATGGCACCACATCCAGGCTGTCCAGGAAGGCGGGCACAGATCAGCATCCACTCTGAGCCTGGCAGAGGCAGCCAGAGGGGCAGTGGAAAGTACACATCTCTCTACCCACTTGCCGTGTGACCCTGGGTCACAGGTCCCCACTTGAGAAAGGACAACAGTGGCACCTCCTTCACCAGTCAGTCAGAAATGTCAAGTGCTCCAAGGAGATCCCACCTAGAGCCGAGAACCCCGGCAGCATCTGCAGTCACCAGTGCGCTGCTGCCGGCTCCTGGACCGGACCAGCCATGTGCAAACTTGGTCACAAAGCCCGTTACAGCAGGGCCGCATGGCATAGAAAACAGAAACAGAGCTGATTGTTCACTGCACGTTTTCTATCCTCGAGGTTAGGTAGCTTTTCCCAGCAGAAATGACCCTGGCTAACAGGAGAGGACAGCAGACTCCAGCCACTCCCCTCCCCCTGAGTTCCCTTCACACACCCGAGTTAACTCTGAAAACTATCAGGGGCCCCAGTCCGGCCAGGCCAAGGGTGGAGTAGGTGGCTGTGGGGTCTGTGAAGATGCTCCTCGGAGCAGATAACAGGCCAGCCATGACTCAGGGTTTCGGGAGGCCCACAGGGCAGCTGAGTCATCCTATGGGGCGGAGGTGGAGAAAGGAAGAGAGTCGAATGGTACCACTGATTAGAACCTCTGGTGCTGCCTCCCTCTGGATTTATCTGTCAGACAGGGCCCTGCCTACAAATGTCCATAGTAAACACTTTCATCCCCTGGAGTTGGAGAGATTTTCTAAACTCCTAGCAGACCTCATGGTCACAACAGAAATGACACCCGGCAACATCCCCATGCTGGGGAGAGAACTCAAGGTTGCTCCTGTGCCATGCCCACCCCCAGGCGGCAAGCCTGCCCCCTCACGGGAAGGGCATCCCCTAACCAGTGTCACCTACAACATCACAAAACTGTAGGCCCTGGGTCATAGGGAGCATGCCAAAACACGCCCATGGCAAAGCAGAGGTAGGAGAATGATCCTGGGCACATGATCATTCTCTTGAAGAAGTAATCAAGTCATACCTGAGAACCCAACCGTCTGCTAGAGGCCCCACTGGCTGGGGCACAGCAGTGCTGTCAGATGCTCAGGGCCTGTGTGTCCCACACTCCCAGGTATGCAAGGTGGTGCTTATGCAGGCGAGGCCCAGTGACCAGCACTAACGGAGTGTGCCAGGGTGTACTGTCTGGCCGCAGAGGCCAGGCACTATTCAAGGCGCCCGCAGAGCCTGAGGCTGTGGTGCCACACTGAGAACTACCACCAGGACAAGTCAGCCCTGAGTGGGAGCTCTCAGAAATGCCACACTTTCTCCGCATGTGATGTGCGGCAGCATGAAGTTTACGGCATCACCTGTGAGACTTTCCTGTCCCCAAAACTTGTATCCAAGTGCAGTCAGGCCTCGAGAGCGAACACCCAGTTTGCAGGAAATACAGGGACAGAGAGCACGCCTGAGCGTCTGCACCATGAGATGAGCCCACACATGGAGCATCTGACAGGACAAAGGGAGGGGAGAGTCCTCGACTGGCAGGGATCTGGAGACGCAGCCCCGCATGCCTATGGGGGCTGCCTTCACCCTGGGTCAGACGGGCCAACCGGAGGACTGCTGCGGCAACCAGGGGAAGTTCCGATGGACTGCGTGCTGGTTGATGCCAGTGTATGGTGAATTTTCCCAGGTGTTAAAAGGGTATGCTGGTATAAAATAAATGTCCATATTTTTACAGCAATGCCTTCGTAAGAGTGAACAGACATGAGGTCTTAGGCTTGTCTTGAAATACTTAAAAACGACAAGGCTGGGAGCGTGGCTAGGGTGTAAAGGCAGTATGACAGTTATGGGATCTCAGAGACAGGTGTAGAGGTTTATCAAACTACTCAAAATTTTAAAAAGCACACATTTTTATATGACTACTAAAAAGGAAAAAAAGCTTGTCTACCCGAAAATACCAACCCTTCACACTACCTGAAATTCCTGCCACTTTCCAACATGATGACCCATGCTCTCTAAGCACCCCCTGCCCTGTTCCCTGCTGCTTCTACCTGGCAGTGACCTGCGCCCCTCCAAGTCCTGGCGCCACCCCCCCTTAACGGCCGCAAACATGCCAGCGAGCAACCACCACCACCTTTCCCAATCATTCCCCAACTACTGGATACCAGAATTATCTCCAGCTTAATGGTTATTATAAAAATCTTTACACAACTTTAAAATATGCTTGTTTTCTTGGCTGCTACCCAATCCGCTATCACACAGGCCCCAGAGATGAGGGCCCGCCTGCAACACCGGGTGGGGCTGCGGCGGCTCCTCGCTGCCCACCCCCCCCCCCAGGGGCTATCGGTGCCGACAGGCGGACAGCATCGTCATGGCCTCTGCTTGCTTGTTTTCTTTACTTAATTTGAGTTGTCTTTGTGGATTACGGCCTGTCGGAGAGCCAACGCACGACTTTTATGTTATGTAATTACATAATATGAGAATGCTGTGAATATGCAAACACTATGAAAGTGTATAAAGTAGAAAGTAAAGACCTTTTGGAACCTCATGCCCCCACCACTAACAAATCATTTTGTTCTAACTTGTAGTTTCTTATTTTTCAACAAGGTATGCCAGTTTGAAAAATTAAGCTCCATTCTAACGGAGATTTTTCTCTAGCATCGTTTTGATTTTGAACCATTGACAGTGAGACCTGTAGTCTCCACAAAAAAGCCAGCATGGAAAAAAACAGCTTGAGACTTAGAAGGTGTCTAATTTTACAGGTTCCCTTTATACTCAGTCTCATTTCTGCTGCTCTGAAGGTTTTCAGAGCACACCCTGTTCCCCATCACTGAAATCCAGGCACTGTCTCACTCATATTTCTGCACAAAAGCCATCGAGCAGATCACGTGCCTAGCCAGAAAGAACTACTGGATTCTGCGGTGAAAACGGATACTGGGGTATTTTGGAGGAATGCCATTACTTACCAGTCAGAGTATATCCTAGGTATTCCCAAGTCCCTTAATAATAGAAACTAGTCCTCACCCAGGGGTGCTTTTCATGTTTATTTGGATTCCTCATATTTTAACAGCTTTACTGAAAAGGAATTTCCTGTCACTAGTAAAAACACAACTTCAGACAGAACTGAGAACCATTTAAGAACAAGGCTTAATTATTATTATTATTTTTTAAAGACTTTATTTATTCATTTAGAGAGAATGGAAGGGAGGAAGAAAGAGAGGGTGAGAAACATCACTGTGTGGTTGCTTCTCACATGGCCCCCACTGGGGACCTGGCCTGCAACCCAGGCATGTGCCCTGACTGGGAATCAAACTGGCGACCCTTTGGTTCGCAACCCAGCTCAATCCACTGCACTACATCAGCCAGGGCTAGGCTTAATTATTTAAAAAGTAAAAAATCATAAGTGCAGTGAGGATGCAGAGAAACTGGAGCCCTCGCACAGCACTGGTGGGGATGCACAACAGTGCGGCCGCTGTGGAGAGCGGTCTGGCGGTTCCTCGGACGGCAGACACAGAGGTCCTGTATGGCCCAGCCATCCCACTCCTAGATGTACGCCCACGGGAAGTGAAAGCATGTGTCCATACAAAACTTTGTACACGGGCGTCTTTAATCAGCTTACCAAAAACCCACAACCTTTGGAGTGACCCGCAGACATCTCTAACAGCACTGTTTGTAAGAAACACAAGGTGAAAAACACCCAAACGTTCATCAGCAGGTGAATGGATAAGCGAAGTGTGGCCTACCCATTCAATGCAGTACAATTTGACCATAAAAAAGAAGAAAGTACTGATACCCATGGCAGGAATAATCTCAGGATCACTATGCTCAGTGCAAGAGGCCAGGCATCAAGGCCACATCCTGCCAGTTCCCACTCATATAAAACATGCAGAACAGGTAAACCCATAGAGACAGAAAGCAGATTAGTAGTTTCTAGGGGCTGGCAGGGGACGAAGGAGAGAAAGGAAAATAATTGGTCTCCTTTTAGGACAGTGAAAATGTTCTGAAACCTAAATAATGGTGATGGTTACACAACAGCGTTACTAGATGCCACCAAACTGCACAATTTAAAATGGCCAAATCAGTAAACTGTATGTACATTTTATTTTTTTTTTAAAAAGAGAGAGAAGAAAACAATGAGAGGAGAACAGCGCCATGCCTGCTGCAGTCGAAGCTCTGCGTCAACGGCACACTCACCAGGAAGGGGCCGCTGCGGTCGCCCCCCCAGACCCTCCCTCACCGCCCGCGCTCCGCAGCCCTTTGCACACACTCACCCTCAGAGCAAACACCACATTGAAAAGAATCATGGTGGGAGCTTCCCTCTTCGGGGATGGGTCCGTTTTGGAGACCTGTGAAAAAGGAGTAATTTTTTTATTTTTAAAAGGCAATGTCTTTAAATAATACCGACTTTTGAAATTTTTGGAAAAATAATTCAATCACATTAAATATTTACATGAAAAAAACATTTGTAGCTCCAATAATAAATGTTCATCAAAATGCCAATATAGAAATTGGCATCTTAATTTCATCCATGTTATATTTAGACAAGTGGTTTTCAAACTTTGATCTCAAGACTCCTTAAGGCTACTAAAAATTATCGAACCTTTGTTTATGCGAGTTACTTCTGAGAGGCATAGTTCTAATGAATCAGAGCCACCACTTCCCAAGAAGAGCTGTTTAAAGCTATTCTACTTTGGGCATGGGAAAAGGTTCCAGCATATAGCAGAACCAGGAGAGAACAGAGCTCGAGGGTGTTGGAAAACTGATCAGCGCCTCTGCATGGGCTAGTCAGTGGTGGCTGCAAGGACAGGTGTATCACCACTGACATAAGAACAGGAAGGTGAGTGCTGCGACCCTGACAATGGTGGGGTTCAAGCAGTGGAGCGTTCTCTGCCTGGACCTCCCCCCACTGCCATCCCCAGAGTCCCTCTGAGCTCTCCAGGCTGCCTCCATCCACTATGACAAGGACTCAGGATGATTAAGAGGCAGGGAAAGGCTCAGAGCAGCAGAGAGGCAGGGCTGCCGCTCTAGCATCCAGCCAACCCGGGTCACAAACACCAAGTTGATCACAAGTGTTTCCACCAGGGGGCATAAGAGGCCAGGGCCCCCAGCTCTCCTTGGGCCTCCCAACCAGCTCCTCATTGTCCTGCCACTCCAGTTTTGTAGACCTGTGACTGCTGGCAGGCTGCCAAACCTCCCCTCCATCACCCACAGGCCACAATTAAGGACTAATCCCATCAGCTGGGGTTTCAGGGAGGAGAGAGGGTGCTGTCTGTGGGGTGAGGTGCGCCCAGCCACAGCTCATGTTTTGGCACCTCCAACTACCTCAGAACCTCCTTCCACGGACTTAGTTATGGAGAAGATGGAGGACCACATCACAGACCCTCAGATTTCTGGATCACATATAAATAGAGCTAAATCTTATACTGTCCTATCAAAACCTTTTAGAATCTGAGTGATGCTGTTGCTGATTCTGGCTGTGTGCAAAGGACTGACTGGCAGGTTCTGGTGTGCAAATTCCCTTGGGTCAGAGTGCATTCAATCTTGTTAAAAATCCCCAGGACTGTAACATTTCATTCATCAAAGAATGCATATAAGGATCTAGCAGAAAAGAAAGCGCTAAATTAATAATAATGTTGGCTATGATTTCACTTAATAAATAAGAAATGCTTATACCACTATACAAAAGCTAGGGAAGGGACGGAAACTCTGGGGGCAAGCATGCCCATCTCCTTCTCCGACCCTCAGGGCCTACTGTGGACGTGCCGCTGACAGCAAGCAGCTGCCCAGGCCCGCTGCACACTGGCTGCCTTCACCCAAGTCAGCGTCAGCCACCGCTCCCTGTGGGCCCCACGCCAGGACAGGGTGGGCCAGCCTGCCCAGGGAGAGCCTCGTCTGCTCAGGGAGGCCCTTACCTGCCCCAGCCCATGCTGCAGAAGTGTTGGGTGCCCAACAAAACGCACATTATCAATCTTCAGTTCAAATTTTTGGCCACACATTTCAGACTTGGTTGCCAAAATTGTTGCCAGGATGACATCTGAAAACCTTAAAATGAAAAAGAGGTAGAATGGAAATAAGTGAACAAAGTGCCGCAGTCCCACAACTGCTGCCCTCAGAGAGGAAGAGTCTCAGTATATTGCAGCCTTGTGCGCAGAGTGGCTTGACCCCCACTGATGACCTGGGAGCTTCTATCAGTTGCCTTTTGAAGCAATCCCCAAGATTTGGACATCAAATCACCAAAATTACAAGGTAAAAGGCATGAGAAGCATAGACTGAAGGCACATGCTGTCAATTTTTTGGCATGCTCTATGAAATTCAGGAGAGAAACAAGTTGCAGTTTGCTTTTAAAGGGAGAACAACAGCTGAAGCTGGCGCTGCCCTGAGGAGCTGCTCATAAGGCTCACAGGTGTGGGGGGGGGGGAAGCTCTACCACCAGGCCCAGGTGTACCAGGCCGCACCTGTCCACTCCAGGAACCCCAGCCCCTCGGTGCTGTGTAGGGGCCCAGGCACAGTGCTAACTGCAGCGTTCCCATTACCTTCCTCAGCACAGTTGCTTGGCCCTTCCCTTAGCCTGGACACCTGCACCTTCCGGTTTTTATTAGGGAGTGAACTTTTTTTTTAAATTTTTGAATCTTTATGAGAGCTTTACTCAGATGGCTGGCGATCTGAAAAGACCATGGGTTCATATCCTAACAGACTGCCTTAAATTCCATTTTAAAATGGCCATTTTATAAGGAGAACAAAATGTAGGTGAGGGGCTTGAAATTCAGGGAAACATTAATTGGATTAAAAAACTGAAGTATTCTTGCCCTGGACAGTGGCCTTTGTCTGTGTTCTGGGGAGGAAACTTTTAAGACACAGAAGATATGCAGACCCACTGGTATGACTGAACAAAGGATGCACAGGACTGGACGCCACACAAAAATAGGAATGCCTATGGTGTAAGTGAGAGTGGATTTGGATACAAGTTCGCCCCTTTGCAGGAAGTACCTGTACACTTATGTTTTCTTACTGGCAACGCTGTTCCTTCCTGCCCTGGGACGCAGGGGGTGGCGGGTGGGGGGAGGGTGGTCTGGATAAGGGAAGGTCACCACAGGGAGGAGTGCTGGGGGGTGAAGTGCAGACTCTTATCTCAGAGCCCAGGCTTGGTGGGTGCCTCCAATTGAGAAACACTGATGTGCCGTGTCTAAGCTGCAGCCAGAAGAGAGACAAGTCCTGTGCTCATCTCTCCACCTGGGGAAAGCATTTCTAGCATTCAGGCTGGGAGGACACACTGTACTGGGGGAAGGAGCTCTAGTTCCCCCAGGGCCATGTTCTGCTCTGGCCAGAGAGACCCCAACAGTCCTAGAGGCCATCGAGGACGGAGTCCCAGTGTGCGTCCTGGGCCTTTGCTCAGGAGCTTACAGTGTATCGGGCACCGTACCAGATGCTTTTCTCCTGAAGGGCCTCATGTGAGAGAGGGGAGCGACTAACAACATATCTCTCCGTCTTCTGAAGAAAAAAAGATGGTCTGCCACAAACTGCTGCCTCAGCTCAACCCTAAAATAAAATAACAAATGACTGATGAAAGGATCTAGGAAGGGGGCCCATTTGCCCTGGGCTCCTTACACAGGCAGGGCTCACGGCCCTATGTAGGAGGGACCTGGAGCCAGCTGGCAGCAAGAGCCCTGATGACCAACCAGCATTCAGACAAACTGCAAGACAAGGAACTAAGGGACTCTTTCGCACAGATGGCAGGGGAACCTAGAACTGCTAAGGTCTTAGGGAGGGAGGGCATCACATTGGTTTCCAGCCTTCCCCAGGACTGACATGGCCTCTAGGCATCCTACGTTGCTCTGTGGCCTCAGACAAACCAGATGTAGAGGGTTTGCCTCTTGCACAGTCAGCACTGCACTCAGCCCTTTCCACGCCAAGGCTGTCAGAGACACAGCTCAAGTCCTCAGCCACCCCATCATGGGTCTCTCTTCTCTGGAATACTGCTCTCTGCAGCAATTAAACCAGAGATGGAAGACTCCAGTGTCTTAGACCAGAGACATTATATGCTTTCTTCAAAAACTAAATGGTTCACTCTGCCCTATATAACTCCTGTCTGAGGGACAAGGTGATGGTGAGCAAGAGCTCTCAGGGCGATAAACCCAAACACACACTTCTGCCCTAATGACTGATCCAGTGCCAACATTTCACATCTTATCTGAACAAAGAGCCCCTCCACTCTGCCAGCTAAGGACTCCAGGGCACAGAGATAAGGCACAGAAAACAACTTCCCACTACTCCAGAGAGTTCATCTTTTCCTGTGATATCTAAATACCACTATTAAAAAAACTCTGCTATGTCATCAAGACCCACAGAAGAGCCTCAGCCCTGGCCCTCAGCCACCAGTCCAAAAACCTAGGTCAGTCTGGCTGTGGGATGGGCCCTGAGATTCAGGGTCAAGCAGTGCTGGTATAGTGAATATCTATAAATATTCAAATCTGAAAGCACCCTTCCAAGAGCCAAAGAAAAAGTGCTTCCCCTCAAGACCAGAAAGGCCAGGATCTACAGAAGGAGCTAACCGCAAAGCCATGTGCTGCTGAAGTTAAAAGCCACACTGCCCTCTGTTCAGGGAGGGCCCTCCGGGGCAGCCAGCAGGAGAGTAATTCTGGCTCACATAGAAATCCACCCACCACTGCAATATTAACACTTATGATGAAAAAAACACTTGGTGCCCTGGCTGGTGTGGCTCAGTGGATTAAGTGCCAGCCTGTGAACCAAAAGGTCACTGGTTCGATTCCCAATCAGGGCACACACCTGGGTTGTGGGCCGGGTCCCCAGCTGGGGGGCATGTGGGAGGCAGTTGATTGATGTTTCTATTGCACATGGATGTTTCCCTCTCTCCCCCTCCCTCCCCTCTCTCTAAAAATAAATAAATCTATAAAATCTTTTTTTTTTTTTAAGAAAGAAAAAACAGTTGCATGGCCTTACCCTTTATATAGTGTGTCTGCTGACATAACATACACAAAGGCACAGAGTTATATCATGAGATTTGGGAGTTAGGAGACATAACTGTTATAAATAGCAAACTGAAACAAAAAGAAATGACAATATTTGCTGTTTTCCAAAATTTACAAAAATCCTTTTCCCTTGTTTTAATGGTAAAAGTCCTGGCAAATATATTACACACAATAAAACATCTGTTAGGAAAAGCTCTTGTTTCTGGAATAACTTAGAAATTAAACACACACACACACACACACACACACACACACACACTCTCTCTTAGGAAGATGAACCAGCCCAGCTGGAAAACAGGCCAAGACCTTCCATTCCTTCTGAAACATTTGGGAGCAGGGCTTGCTCTCTAGCTTGGCTAAAAAAGGGGAGAGGGGCAGCATGAAAGGAGCTTGACTCTGCCCCCTCCCATTACGAGGGGCTCAAAGATGCTCTGTGTACCTTCAGTGCCGAGGAGATGCCCTGTCAGTGAGACAAGAGGGTCCCACTTATTCATGCACTCCTGGAGAAGTGCCATATAAACTCCACGGGTACATTTTTGCCTCTAAAGGACACACACCACAGCATCTAAGCTAAAGCATTACATTTAACACCCAGCCCTTGGGAGAGGCCCCCACTAAAACGCTCTGAGAAATGAAGGCAAGGAGCAATAATCAAGGATCTCTCTAGAGGGCCAGTAAGCTAAGGAGATAAGGCCCTGCTCCTACCACCCTCACAGGGCCACTGGTGCCTGCCTGGAGGAGGAGGTCTGAGTGCACACCTAGTCCCAGAAGTCTTCCTGGTGCCAGCCAACCTTGCCTAGGCCTCTTGGGTAACGTGAAATAGCTAAATAACTCCAAAGGGAGAACGGGCAGGAGCTGTGGGAAGCCCAGGCACTCGTGAGGGATTGGGGCAGTGCAGTCAGAGCGAGAGCCTGTGTGCCTCATTAGTCATTCTTCAACATTGAGGGAAATCAGGAGTTAAGCACAATTACAAGGAGAGAAGGTAGCAGGAATCAAGACAGAAAGACGGTGGAAAAGTCTTGGTCTTACCCTGCAACCAATTGCTCATCGGTTGGAGGACATGGCTCGCTGAAATGGGAACAGGACCATCAAGACCAAACAAAAACACATTGATTTTAAAAATCACGAAAATTTATAGTAGTTTTATTACAACACCATTAAAGTCTAGCACCATTAAGCATTAACTGTTGAGGTCAAGGCTATGCAACTTACCAGACAACAGAGGATACAGACACTCCCCAGTTGAAGACTTACCACACAGTTTTCTCACTACAGCTCAAAGTCTCTCATGTAAACATAGACTGGGCAAGAGTGAGAGCCCGTTTCCAGAAGCAGGAGCAAGGCCAGAAGACCTGGGCCGGAGCCTAGCCCCATATGGATCGGCTAGATGCTTAAGCACAAGAATTTAATCTGACAAACCATCTCAAATGGGCCAAATAAGATCCCACAGGTAAAAGCCTTATGAAAACCGCAGAATGCCACTGAGTGTGTCAGCCCCAACTCTTGAGGCACTGTGACTGCAGGCTGATCTCACTAAGTTATTCCAGAACAGGGCTGTGGCAAGGCGGTCATGGCAGATCTGTATATATTTCTGTTGGAAAATATCTGAGACATCTGCACTACCCAACCGGAGCTTTTTTAGAAAGTATGTTTAAAAGTTAAAGGTCCCCTACAGCGGTCTGAGTCCTGGGATACGCTGCTTTCCAAGTTTCCTGGGAAGAGAAAGCAGGCCTGGGCCCCCCAGTGCAGACAGCCTTGGAGTGAGAGCCTGCCCGATGTCATGCCATGCCCACCGGCAGTCCTGCTGGGACTGCCGCTACCCACAGCTCTCACCAGGAAATACACATTGCCAAAGACCCATGCAAGAGAAACACACAATGAAGAACCCTTTCTTTCAGCGGCCCCCAAACGTTAACTCATCGGTTTGTACAGTGGTAAAGGGGTCAGACATTTTGTGGACCTTCCCAAGACCACCCAGGAACTCAGAATCTGAAGAAGCTTGAGTGGAACTCCTACAACTCTATCTCCGACAACTAGACAGGTCACGGCAAAGTCCCAGTGTTCCATTCCCTCATGCGGGAGTGGTGGTGGCACAGTGAACTCCACAGGCACGTCTCCTGGACTTGTGTCTGCCCCTCTGAGGGACGCAGAGCCATCAGCAAGTACTCTCCGCTAACGCAGATGCTCCTGTGATATCTAGACCTGGGAGGGAAAGGCGGAGCTGCCTTGCCACCTGCAGGCATCTTACCGAAGAGGCTCACTGTCTAAGGAATGTGTCCAGGATCTCATACTGTAGGACACAGAGTGAGAATCAGAACCCTGAACCTGCGCCTGTCCCAGCACACTGCCCTGTAGGGACATGCCAGTGTGGGTACCAACATGGGTTTGGCTGGACCAGGAAAAGGGAAGGGAGATACCCAAGCTTGGGGACAACACTCCTTGTCCACATTCTTGTGTATTGAACTCAATTCTAGCAAGTGGGGACATCTTACTAACATATCTCAACACGCATGCCACATAGGCAGAGCTGTCAGAGAGGCCCCGGTGGAGCCCACGTGCGCATGGCAGGGAGGACGTGCACTATGGCACGCCTGGCCAAGGCCCCCTCCAGCCTAGGGCACAACTGTGCCTAAACGTGCACCCACTGCTTCCAGAAAGGTAGCCAAGTTTGAGAAGGGCAGCAGAGCCGCCTGGTTCCAGTGCCCCACAATGCCAACAGAGAAATAAAAGGTAGAGACAGAAACCTTCCACAGCTATGGGAAAGTCTTCTGGGCGATGTTTAAAGTAAAATGATTTCCGAGTGTTTTGAAATGGAGTCGACTCCTCTCCCAGCCCCCAGCATCTCCTTCTCTGAGGCAGTAGCCAGGACACTGCTTGAAATACGGAGAGGAAGCCAGAAATGGCCATCCACGTCTGGAGAGATCGTGCCCACAACAGCCTTTCTGACGAAAGCCAGGCTTCCTCGCGTACCTCTCCTCATGGCTTTGTGTCTGCCAGGGTGGGCGGTTACCCAGAGACGGATCAAGCATGAGCAACCTGGCCCCTAAAGCCCAACAAAGAAGCCTTGAATTCCAAGCCTTAGAGACAACAGACAATATCTATTTTCTTCTCTCCCTTCTGAATCCTAGTTTTTTTAAAAGTGACAGTTAATTCTTATACCCTGAAACACATCATCTCGATGACACACCTTATAAAACCAGCCTACTCTCTAAGCCAGTGCTGTCCAACAGAACTTTCTACAGTGACAGAAATATTCCAAATCTACGCCATTCAATATACTAGCCACTGAGCACCTGAAATGCGGCGGGTGCAACTGAGGAAATAAATTTTCCATTTCATTTAATTTCAGTTCATTTCTACTTAAATGACCACAGTGGCCAGGGACTGTGACCCTGGGCAGCACAGCTCTGCGCCCTCACTTCTCTAAGGCAGGCCACCGCCACATTCAGCAATCACCCCTGTGGCCTGTAACACTGCTTCAGTCTGGCAAACTGAGGAGCGGGAGCATTCCACTGGTTCCAGAAGAAGAGCGCCTCTGAGAACCACCACCACTGGTTCCTGAAGGAAAACAGGGAATGGGTATGAGGCACTCTCACTGCAGGACGCCAGGAGGGCGCCTGAGGTATGACAGGGCTCCCCCAGGTGCCAGGGGCAGAGCAGCAGCTGGGCAGACCTATGTGACAAAATAAAGCTGGGGCCCTAAGGGTATGAACATGTATCTCTGGACGTGTGGGGAGTGGGGACTGGGATCAGCAGATGCTGTCATGTGCTAATATCACCAAATGACATTACCTCATATTATAAGCTTCTGGAAATTAACTGCAGGAATTACGTGCTCCTGGCCTTCTACACAGACCAAGAGCTCTTTCTTAGTCTTCACGTCCTGAGCCTGCACCTCACAGCCGTGGAGCCTGAGAGAACAACAGGCAGCTGGCCAGCCCTGCTCCAAAGTACTCTGTGGCACAGGAAAGGGACAAAACACACCCACCCCGTGTGCAGGGGCAGAAAGCTTTCTGTGTGCCTATAATAAGAGTTTGTCCAAGTTTCGAACTTTAAAGGACAAGACAACCACAGGCCTCGACGTCACGTGGAAGGACCCATGGAATGTCCAACATCCTCCCACACCCTATCCCAATCCTGCTGGTCCCTCTTCCAAAGCCCGCTCCCTTCAGAGACTGTGTCACTGGTCACTTCAGAAGCCCCCGACATGCTCACACACACAAAAATAAAAACCACACCCTTGGAACCACACAACACCAGGGCAGCTGCGGTGCCCTGTCAGAGATCTGCGGGAGGCTGTGCTAGCAGCATGCATGGCAAAGGCCCAGTGTGGGGGGGCTGAGCCGTTTTCCCACAGGCTGCAGAGGCTAAGTCCTTTCGCTCACAAACACCCCAGCTATGTTAGGGGAACCAATCTACAATCTTTCCTCCCTCACCTGGGCCTGAGTTACCATTTACTAAGCTTTAAAATGAACATAAGAAGGCAGAAGTAGTCATTTCTCATGTTTGCATGATACCCCATCCCACAGAGAATGAACGGGGGGCATACACAGAAAGGAACGAGACCCACTTTTCATCTGCTCTACAAACGAGCAAGGGTCCAATCAGCCCGACTCTCAACCCGTGTCCCCACCTGGACAGACTGTACTACACCCAAGCACCTACATCTAACCTCTGGGCACCCGCTTGAGGAGTAAGGTCCGAGGACAGTGCCAGGGTCTGCTTTCCTCCATGTTCCTCTCATAGGAGGTAAATGTCCTGCAGCAACATGGCCTCAGCTGTTCTCCAGCCTTCTTTACCAACCACGAAGCCCACAGCTGGAACATGTGGCCGAATTATGCAGCAAGCCAGAGACTGGCAAAGCAACCCCCAGCCCTGCACTACCCAAAAGACCCACAAAATGAGAAAAAAAGAACACCAGGTTTCTCAGGAGAAACACCCGGGTCCACAGGAGGCAGGGCTTTGCCCAGGCCTGGGGCAGGGCGAACGCCACCACAGTGACTTCGGAGGCCTTACCTGGAGTCCCCATCCTGATCCTCCACATTGTCCCTCGTGTTGTTCACAGCGTATCTGCTACGGGGCTTATCTGAGTGAGGGCGAAAAGGAGACAGCAACTAAGAAACCAGGGTCCATCCACATGCAGAGGACTGCAGAATCAGTAAAAGTGCTGGCTTTAAAGTGGGGTACATACAGATGATGGACTATTAATCAGCCATAAACGAGAACAAAGCTCTGACACAGGCTATCACGCAGACAAACTTAAAAACACTATGCTAAGAAAAAGAAACTGGACACAAAAAGACCAATATTGCACTAATATAAAATATCTACAGAAGGCAAATTCAGAGACAGAAAGTAGATTAAAGGTGGCCAGAGGCTGAGGGCAGGAGAAATGGGGAGTCAACTGCTTGGTTATAATCTTCAGTTTGGGGTCATCAAAAATTTTGGAAATGGTCCTAATTATAAATATGGTAAATTCATTATGGTGAATATGATTAATGCCACCCAACTGTACATTTAAAAATGGTTAAAATGGCACCCTGGCTGGGTGGCTCAGCTGGTTGGAGCATCATTCCATACACCAGAAGGTTGCAGGTTCAATCCCCAGTCAGGACACATACAGGAGGCAATCAATGGATGTTTCTCTCTCCCTCTCTCTCTCCCCTTTCCCTGTGCTCTCTCTTTAAAATCAATGGATTTTTTTCAGATGAGAATTTTAAAAATTCACTAAAATGGCAAATTTTATATTCTATTTTTTTACCACGATAAAATATTTTTCAAAACATATGGCTTCCAATAAGTTATGGTAACATAGGAAATGCTTTTGCTACTATTAAGCTAGAAAAAAAAACAATATACACACACACAGATACACACACATCCTCTCAGTGTATGATGTTAACTAGTTGGAAAAAGCACAGATAAAACAAAGAATTTTTATTTTAAAAACTTTTTTAAAGATTTTACTTATTTTTACAGAGAGGGGAAAGGAGGGAGAAAGAGAGAGAAACATCAATGTATGGTTGCCTCTCGTATGCCCCCTACTGGGGACCTGGCCTGCAACCCAGGCATGTGCCCTGACCAGGAATCAAACTTGCAGTCTTTAGGTTCACAGGCCAGTGCTCAATCCACTAAGCCACACCACCCAGGGCAAAACAAAGAATTTTTAAATGCTCACATACCAATATCCTTCATATACACAAACAATAATACTTTACCAGACCTAATGATGAACTTAACATGTTCATTAAGAGCAGCTTCATCATGCACAAGAGGCCCATGAAGAAAACGGAAATGCCAATAAAGCAGAAAAGTATGAATAAGTAATATACCATATCATTGAATGGGAAGATTCGACATAAAGATACCCTTTCTTCCCCATTAATCAACATGTTTAAAATGCCCTCCAAACCACACCAAAGCCTTGAGAGTGGGGTCTAACACAGTCAATACTAACACTTACAGGGAAAAGAAAGCAAGAACTGCCTTACAATGCTGAAAAATAAAAGTAACAATAGTGACTAATCCTGATAGTATATAACACAGTATAAAGTTACAATAATTCATCAGTGTGGAACCCACCCACAAACATACATTACTGGGAGAGATAAGAAAGATAAGAGATAAGAAAATAAACTCAAACATGTGAATTTAGTATGTGAAAAGGTGGCAGAACCAATTAGTGAAAGCAAAGTGAATTATTCTATGAAATGATGTTAGGACTAGGTAGTCCTATGAAAGAGAAAATTATGCTGGCTTTTGAATCCAACACTCCCCAGCTATGGGGACCCATGTTCCCACATCCTTCCTCACCCACCATACTGTCGGCCCCTCAGGACTCCAGCAGGCAAACAGGAGGTGCACACACATAGCTCTCAGCAAGTGCCCCCAAAGTACCACCTCCTGGTAGGAACCTTCACCTTACACCAAGACAAACACATTTAAAAACAAGACAACAAACGTTTGACAGAAAAATATGAGACTCCTGTTAATAATTCTGGGAAGGAGAGGCCCTTCTATGTATAATAAACTTAGAAACCACAAAAGAACAGATTAAAATCTTGACTGCATAAAAATCAAAACTCTATGTGGCAAGAATTCCATGCAGGCAAACTGGCTAAGTATGTACAGCTTTGTCACAGACAAAGGCCTATTTTTATCCTTAACAGATAAAGAACTCCTTCAAATCTAAAAGATAAAAAAAATCAAACAACCCAAGAAGAAATTAGGCAAAGGTCATTCACTAAAGAAAGTATAATAGGTTGTTCACTAGAAAGGAAATACAAATGGCTCTGAAAACAGGGAAACTCGTTCACTCGCAATCGGAGACAAATGCACAGTAAAACTACTATCAGACAAAAAATTTTTAAAGATTTTATTTATTTATTTTTATAGAGAGGGGAAGGGAGGGAGAGAAACATCAATGTGCAAGAGAAACATCAATCCATTGCCTGTCACACACCCCCAACTGGGGACCTGGCCCACAACCCAGGCATGTACCCTGACTGGGAATCGAACCAGTGACCTTTCAGTCTGCTGGAGAACGCACAACCCCGAGAACTATACCAGTCAGGGCAGACACAATTTTTTAAAAGATCTTATTTATTTTTAGAAACAGAGGAAGGGAGAGAGAGAGGGAGGGAATCATTGATTGGTTGCCTCTTGCACATGCCCTGACCAGAAACCAGGCCCACAACCCAGGCATGTACCCTGACATTTTTAATTGAACCGGCGACATTTTGCTTTGCAGGATAACACTCAAACAACTGAGCCACACTGGTCAGGACCAGATAATTTTTCACCTATCTCTTTAACAAAGAAAAATCCAATCTATTAAAAAATAACTATGTTCTCCCAGACAAGAAAAAACTAAGAGTTCATCACCACCAAACTAGTATTACAAGAAATGTTAAAGGGACTTCTTTAAGAAGAAGAAAGGGAAGGGGAGAATGTAAATATGATTAAAAAAATGACAACAACTAAGCACCCATCAATAATCACTTTAAATGTGAATGAATTAAAAGCTCTAAACAAAAGACGGTAGCTGAATGAATAAGAAAACAAGACCCATATGTATGCTGTCTACAAAAGATACTTCAAATCTATAGACAAACACAGACTGAAAGTAGAGAGGGAAAAAGGAATTTCATACAAATGGAAACAAAGAAAAAAAGCTGAGGTAGCAATACTTACAGCAGACAAAATAAACTTTAAAACAAAGGCTATAGCCCTGACCAGTGTGGTTCAGTGAGTTGGGCACTGTCCTGCAAACAGAAAGGTCACTGGTTCGATTCCCAGTCAGGGCACAGGCCTGGATTGCAGGCCAGGTTCCTGGTTGGGGGGGGTGTGCGAGAGGCAAACATTTCTCTCACACATCGATGTTTCTATCCCTCTCTTTGTCCCTCACTTCCCCTCTCTCTAAGAATAAATAAATATTTTTTAAAAATTGAAAAAAGTAAAACAAAGGCTATAATAACAGACAATGACATTTCATAATGATAAAGGGATTAACCCAACAAAAGGATATAACTGCTGTTCACATTTAAGCAACCAACATAAAGCAAATATTACCAAACATAAAGAAAGAGATCAATAGTAATACGGTCATAAATGGGACTCTTATGCCCCACTGACATCAATGGATAGGTCTTCCAGACAGAAAATCAACAAGGAAACAGCAGCTTTAAACAACACGTTAGACCAGAAGGACTTAATTGATATTTTGAGAACACCTCACCTCAAAGCAGCAGAGTATACATTCATTTCAAGTGAACATGGAACATTTTCCAGGATAGACCACATGTCATGCCACAAAATAAGTCTCAAGAAACTTAAGAAGAATAAAATCATATCAAGGATCTTCTCTAAACACAATGGTATGAAACTAGAAATCAATTACAAGAAAAACACACACACACAAACACATGGAGGCTAAATAACATACTACTAAACAATGAATGGGTTAACAATGAAATCAAGGGAAAAAATCAGCTCTGGCTGATGTGGCTCAGTAGACTAAGTGCCAGCCTGAGAACCAAAAAGTCGCAGGTTCAATTCCCAGTCAGGGCACATGCCTAGGTTGTAGGCCAGGTCTCCAGCTGGGGGTGTGCGAGAGGCAGCAGATCCATGTATATCTCACACACTCATGTTTCTCTCCCTCCTTTCCTCTCTCAATAAAAATAAAATCTTTTTAAAAAAAGTTAGAAATCAGGCCCTGGCTGGTGTAGCTCAGTGGATTGAGCGCGGGCCTGCGAACCGAAGGATCGCGGTTCGATTCCCAGTCAGGGCACATGCCTGGGTTGCCAGGCCAGTTCCCGGCAGGGGACATACAAGAGGCAACCGCACATTGATGTTTCTCTCCCTCTCTCCTTCCCTTCCCCTCTGAAGATAAATAAATAAAATCTAAAAAAAAAAAAAAAAGTTAGAAATCAAAAGATAGTTTGAGACAAAGGAAAATGAAAACACAACAACCCAAAATCTATGGAATACAGCAAAAGCAGTCGTAAGGGGGAAAATTCACAGCAATACAGGCCTACCTCAGTAAACAAGAAAAAATCTCAAGTAAACGATCTGACCTTATACCTACAGGAACTACAAAGCCCAGAGTGAGTACAATTAAGGAAACAATAAAGATCAGAATGGAAATAAAATATAGTCTAAAAAATACAAAAACATCAATGAAATCAAAAGCTGGTTCTTTGAAAAGATAAAATTGATAAACCTTTAGCATTCTCATCAAGAAAAAAAGAGGAAGGACCCAATTAAATAAAATCAGAAATGAAAGAGAAGTGACAACTGACACCATAGAAATATGAAAGATTATAAGAACATACTACAAATAATTATATGCCAACAAACTGGACAATCTGTAAGAAATGGAAAAATTCCTAGAAACATGCAATTTTCCAATATTAAATCAAGAAGAAACAGAAAATCTGAACAGAACAATTACTACTAATAAAATCAGATCATTAATCAAAATACCCCCAAGAAACAAAAGTCCTGGACCAGGTGGCTTCACAGGTGAATTTTACCAAACATTCAAAGAATTAAGACATATTCTTCTCAAACATCATTCAAAAAAATTCAAGAAAAGTGTCCCAAGTTCATTCTGAGGCCAGCATTACCCTGAATTCAAAACCAGACAAAGATATTACAAAGAAAGAAAATTACAGGCCAATATCCCTGATGAACATAGATGAAAAACTCCTAAAAAAAATACTAACAAAGTGAATTCAGCAATACATTAAAAAGATTACACACCCTGATCAAGTGGGATTTATTCCTGGGATGCAAGCTTGGTTCAATATTCAGAAATCAATTAATGTGATAGAGCAGATAAACACAATGAAGCATGAAACACATATGATCATATCAATAGATGCAGAAAAAGAATCTGACAAAAGCAACAAGCATCCACCTATGACAAAAGTCCTCAGCAAAGTGAGAATACAAGGAATATATCTCAACATAGCAAGTCCATATATGACAAACCCACAACTAACATTATACTCAATGAGGCAAAGGTAAAAGCCTTTTCCTTAAGATTAGAAACAAGACAAAGATGTCCACTTTCACCACTTTTATGCACATAGTATTGAAAGTCCTGGCCACAGCAATCAGATGAGAAAAAGAAATAGAAGGCATCCAAGTTGAAAAGTAAGAAATAAAACTCATTATTTGCATATGGCATGGTACCATATATGCAGAACTCTAAAGATTCCACCAAAAACTCTTATAACTGATAAATGAATTCAGAAAAACAGAAGCATACAAATTAATATTCAGCAATAGGTTGCATTTTTATACACCAATAATGAACTACCAGAAACATAAATTTAAAAACAATCCCATTTACAACAACTGCATCAAAAAAAAATTAAATACCTAGGAATAAATTTAACCAAGGAGGTAAAAGACTTGGGAAAATTATAAGACACTGAAGACAAAAACTGAAGATGCAAATAAATGGAAGCATACACCATGCTCATGGATAGAAAGAATTAACATAATTAAAATGTTCACACTACCCAAAGCAATCTATACATTTAATGCAATCCATATCAAAATACCAATCGCATTTTTCACAGAAATAGAACAAATATTCCTGGAATTTACATGAAACCACAAAAGACCCCAAACAGCCACAGCAATCTTGAGAAAGGAAAATAAACTTGGAGGTATCACACCACCTGATTTCAAAATATACTACAAGGCTACAATAATCAAAACAGCATGGTACTCAAATAAAAACAGACACATAGATCAATGGAATAAAATAGAGAGCCCAGAAATAAACTCACCCTTATGTGCTCAATTATTCTATGATAAAGGAGGCAAGAACATACCATAGGGTAGAGACAGTCTCTTCAATAAATGACATTGGGAAACTGGACAAATACATACAAAAAAAGACACTAGACCACCTTCTTATACCATATACAAGAATAAACTAAAAATCAGTTGAAGACTTAAATGTAAGACCCCCCAAACCATAAAACTCCTAGAAGAAAACACAGCCAGTAAACACTTTGACACTGCTCTCAGTAATATTTTTTTAAATATATTTTCTCAGCCAAGGGAAAAAAAATAAACAAATGGGACACATCAAATTAAAAAGTTTTGCACAGAAAAGGAAACCATAATAAAATGCAAAGACAACCTACCATTTGGGAGCAGATATTTGACAATAGTACATCCACTAAAGGGTTAATATCAAAAATTTATAAAGAGCCCTGGCTGGTGTAGCTCAGTGGATTGAGCGCGGGCCTGCAAACCAAAGGATCGCGGTTCGATTCCCAGTCAGGGCACATGCCTGGGTTGCCAGGCCAGTTCCCGGCAGGGGACATACAGGAGGCAACCGCACATTGATGTTTCTCTCCCTCTCTCCTTCCCTTCCCCTCTAAAGATAAATAAATAAACAATACAAATAAATAAATAAAATATTAAAAAAAAATTTATAAAGAATTCATGTAATTTAACACCAGAAAAACAATCCAATTAAGAAATGGGCAGAAGACCTGTAGAGACATTTCTCCAAAGAAAACATAGATTAGACACATGAAATTATCAAAGTAATGACAATTAAGTGCAACAATAAGACATTACCTCACACCTGTGAGAATGGCTACCATCAATAAATCTAAAAACAAGCAGTGGCGAGAATGTGGAGGAAAGGGTACCCTCATGAACTGTTAGTGGGATTGCAAATTGGTGCAGCCACTGTGGAAAACAGTATAAAGTTTCCTCAAAAAAATTAAAAACAGAACTACCTTATGACCCAGCAATTCCACTTCTGGGTTTTTATCCGAAGAAATCCAAAGCACTAATTCAAAAAAATATATGCAGCATTATTTACAATAGCCAAGATATAAAAGAAACCTAAGCACTCATCAATACATGATTGGATAAATATATGCATGTATACAATGGAATATTACTCAGCCATAGAAAAGAACAAAATCTTACCATTTGTGACATGAATGGACCTAGATGGTATTATGCTAAGTGAAATAAATCAGAGAAAAACAAATACATGATTTAACATGTATGTGGAATCTGAAGAACAAAATAAACAGAAACAGATTCATAAGTACAGAGAACTGATGACTGCCAGATGGGAAGAGGTTGAGGAGCTGGGTGAAAAAGGCAAACGGATTAAGAAGTAAAATTGGCAATTACAAAACAGTCATGGGGATGTAAGGTACAGCACAGGGAATACAGTCAATAATACTGTAGCCCTGACCAGTGCGGCTCAGTTGGTTGAGCATCATCAAGCAAAACAAAAGGTCACCAGTTGGATTCCTGGTCAGGGCACATGCCTAGGTTGTGGGTTTGGTCCCCGGCTGGGGTGCATACAGGAGGCAATTGATCAGTGTTTCTCTCTAACATCCAAGTTTCTCTCCCTTTCTCTCTCCCTTCTCCCCTCTCTAAAAAATTTCTTAAATAATAATAATACTGTAATAATTATGTATGGTGCCAGACTTTGATCAGAGGGGTCACTTAATAAATTATACAAATATCTAACCAGTATGCTGTACACCTGAAACTAATTTTTAAAAAAAGGCAAAAAAAAAAAAGAATAAGAATAAATATGCTCATTATCCCTTAGATCCAACCATCCCACTTCTGGAAATTAACCCTTTATCCAGCAAAATGATAATGTATACAGAAAGGACACTTTCACTGGTTATGGTAGCAAATGATTGGGAACAATCTAAATACCCATCAACAGAAAACTGGATAAATAAATCACAGTATGTTTATCCTATGTTTCTGATCATAATTCTGAAACTATCTCCAAGATGTGAAGTGAAAATGAAAACAATACGACAGAACAGTGCATACAGTGTGTTCGCTTGAGCTTAGTAAAAAAGTAAAATAATGCGCGCATGTGTTTGCATTTGCACATATTTCCTGCGGTGTCCACGTAGAGGAGGGACAATCATTAAAGCTGGAAGCAGTCATCCCTGAAACAGAGAAGCACAACTGAGGGTAGGCAGTCAAAGAAAACTGCAGATGGGTCTTTAATTTCATATTTTTTCCAAGCTGAATACATTAATATGTCAAAAATAACAATAAATGGAGGCATTTTAAAATGGAGCTGGAGCTGCTATCTCAGAGGAACTGCTTTCCATGTCTTTTGCCTCAAACCTTTGACATGTTAAAACAGGGCAAAATAACCTTTGTACTGGCTTAAGTAGCTTTGTGCCCCAAAGCAGGCAGGTACGACTGACGACTGCGGGACTGAAAATTAAAAACATTGTTTAGAATTAACATCACTACCTTACCTGACCAATAGAATTGCCTTCCTTTTGGTGATATAAACTGTTCCCCGTCCTTTTCTGATAAACACCCGGGCCTTTGTCTCTCAATCAGAACCCTATTTGGGACATCCCGAAGAGCTATTCCTATTGATCTTAAATAAATGCTTGTTATTTCTTACTTTGGCCTCCCATTGTTAGGTTAACACACGCAGTGCTTACCCATTTTTTCAAAAGGCTGCAAACATGGATGGAATGTTAGCAATAGTGGCTTTGGCCTGTTAATTATGAGTGATTTTTCTCCTGCTTCTTTTTACTTTTCTACACGGTTCAAATAGTACTCTATAAACAGCAAGCAGCAACTGTATGAACAGGAAAATAAGTAAGTAAGTAACTCTTTAATTCAAACGTGGGAGGCGGGGAGGCGGGGGGGCCCCCTGCAGCTGGCTGCTTTGGCCCAGCCTCCAGGTTCACACTCGGAAGCGCCAGTCCCGCTCCCAGCGCTCACTTACTTGTCTGAGACGCCGGGTGCTCCTGGCTTCTCTGGAAGGGGTACCTGAATAGCAGTTTATTGCCCCTGCTCCCCGAGCTCACCAGGATCACGCTGATAGGGCTGGTGTTATCCCCCATCCTATAGGGGGGCCGCGGGAACGGAGGTGGAAGGTTGGGAAGGCTCTGAGAACAAGCCGGGGGTGAAGGGGTGCCTTAGGAAGACACGCCGAGAGCTGGGGCGGGCCTGAGGACGACTGGACGGGGGTGTGGTGTTGGGGAGCTCCGAGGAGCCCGGGACCGGGTTAGTGGAAGAGCTTGAGGAAGACGCGCTCAGGTGTGGAGGGGCGGGAGGGCAAACGGGACCTGACAAGGACGCGACCGAGGCCACGGAGACGCCCCGTACTGGGAGCCAAGCCGAGGGGAAGCCAGCGCCACAGTCACCAAACCTGCGCACCACCTAATACGTCCAACCCGACCCGCAAAATTTCCGCCACAGGGCCAGGCAAAAGCGCGGAGAGTGCCGGCGCGTGGAAAGTTTGCGCAGGCGCGGGCGGCCGAGTGCGCAGGCCCGGGCTTTCTCCGGGAAGCTACGCCTGCGCGTGGAACGGCCCGCTTCCTGCGGGAGGCGAGGGGAGCCGCCCATCAGCGTCATGGAAACCAAGCCGCGTCAGCCTTCGGGTTCCCGACGGCTGTTGGTAAATGTTACATTCCTCATTATAAAAGTAACACTTGCTTTGGGCGGAACGTCCACACTTAAGAATATAAAGTACTAAATAAAGTTTTCAAGTCACTTCTATGGATCACAGACGTAAATATAAGAGCTAACACTTATAAAAATTTTTACAAAAACAAAACATAGGGGGAAATATTTGTGACCTTGGATTGGGCAATGATTACTTAGAAATAACACCAAATGCACAAGCACCTAAAGGAAAACTTAACTGGACTTTATCAAATAAACACTTTTGTGCTTCAAAGGACACCACCAAGAAAGTAAAATAGCCCACAAAAGAGGAGAAAATACTTACAATTCATTTCTGATGAGGGAATTGCATCCAGATTAATTTTTCTAAAGTCTTACAACTCAACAATAAAATGACAAGTAACCAATTGAAAAATATGTAACGGAAGTGAGTTGATATTTCTCAAATGGAGATAGACAAATCGCCAATAAACACAGGAAGATGCTCAAGATCATTACCCATCAGGGAAATGCAAATCAAAACCAAAAAGAGATAACACATCACCCCCACTAGGATGGCTCTAATCGAAAAGACAAAATAACAAGCTGGTGGAGGTGACAAAATGGCAAGGAGGTGGAGAAACTAACCTTTACACACCACAGGGGTGGGGGTATGTGAAACGGTGCAGCTGCTGTGGAAAATAGCCTGGCAGTTTCTCAAAAGGTTAAATAAAGAGTCTTCAAACAACCAAACTATTCCATTCCTAGGTGTATGCTCAGAGAAATGAAAACATAATTCCACACAAAAACTTGCATGTTCATAGCAACATTATTCAAAATAGCCAAAAAGTGCAAACAAGTCGAATGTCCAACAATTGATGGGAAGGTGAATAACATTTGGTATAATCCATGCAAAGAAATAGTATTCAATCATAAAAAGTAAGGAAGTGCCAACACATGAATGAACTTTGAAAAATACATAGTGTATAATCTCATTTTTATAAATGCCCAGAATAGGCAAATCCATAGAGACAGAAAACAAATTAGGGCTGGCGTAGTTGGAGGTATGTGACTGCTAATGGGTATGGGGTTTCTTTAGGGGTGATAAATGTTCTAAGTTTGTGGTAATGGTTGCACAACTCTATGAATATACTAAAACCACTTAATTGCCTACTTTCCCCCCCAAAAGCAGTACATGGCTTTTACTGCATATTTAACATATCACAAGTAAGCCCTGGCTGGTGTGGCTCAGTGGATTGAGTACCAAACTGCAAACCAAAGAGTTGCCAGTTCAATTCCCTGTCAGGGCACATGCCTGCATTGTGTGCCAGGTCCCCAGTGCGGGGCTCACCAGAGGCAACCACACACTGATGTATCCTTCTCTTTCTCCTTCGCTTCCCCTCTAACAATAAATTAAAATCTTTTTTTACAAAATAAAAGGTCAAAAAAAATCAGCCCTGGCTGGCTCACTTAGTTGGAGCATCATCCCGTAACCAGAAGGTTACAGGTTCAATCCCTGGTCAGGGTGCATGTCTACGTTTCAAGTTTGATTCCTTGTCCGGGCGTATACGGGAGATAACCAATTGATGCTTCTCTCTCGCATCGATGTTCTCTCTTCCTTCCTCTCTCTCTAAAAGCAATGAAAAACTGTCCTTGGGTGAGGACAAAAAAATAAAAATAATAAAAATAAATCACCACACCCACCCCATCCACACCCACCCCATCCCAGTCTTCTCCAGGAGGTGAATGGCTGTTTCCAAATCTTTCTCAAGCACTTGAAAAGCATGACAACGTAGCCACTTCACTAGAGGATTGCTGAAGTAACCTCTTGCACTGAAGCTGACACAAACGTGTATTTTACAAGGCAGATTCACGGGTTGAACCTGCCAGGGTGAAGGGTAAGTGCATTTGAAATGCCTCAGATATTTTTTCCTAAAATTCCCAAAAAGAAAAATAATATCTTATTCTATGTTGCATTTTTTTTTATTACTGAGGTAGAGAACTGTATCACCTGATTATTTGCCAATGTCTGGAAATTGCCTTCTTGTTTTCCTTACAGGTTGTTTGTTCTTTGATGGTTTGGACATATTCCCTTTATGACAGTTACCTTCTGTTACAGATTCTGCAAGCCTTTTTTCCGGTCTTGTATGTTTTGATATTATATATAATCAAAAGCTTTCTGAGTTCTCTCACAGTTCCCAGGAGTGTCCCTGAAATGAAAATGAGGGCACAGAAGAAGGAAGTGAGTGGGAAGGGGGAAACCACTGTCTGGAGGAATGACTAGCTGTAATAATGGTGGTGTCCCCACAAGGTGACCAGGAGTCTGTGGGTGCCCAGACATAAGGACAGGACTCTGGCTCTGGCCTCCTTACTCCAACTTCCCTGAACCATGCTGCTACCCCATCAGACAGTCCCATGGCCCATGAACCTGGAGGAGCAAGCCTGGTATCCAGGGACTTGGGGAGGCGGTCTCTGAGCTGCAGAAAGACCCAGACTTGGAGGAACCCACTGTTCCCCAATAACCCTTGTGCATTATGCTAGCATCGTAACACACACTGGAATCCAGGAAAGATGAAAGGACATCACCATGATTGCAGCACACGGAGGTTCTCAGATGTACTTACGTTCCTTCCCAGGCTGCCCTCACAGGACTCAGGTGCCGTAACATACAGGGCTGGACTAGAGCAAGCAGCGGTCTGAATCCCGCTGCACCCTCACCAGCAGCACCTCAGGGTCTGCATTTGTCACCTTCATTGGGCTGTTACAGAAATCGGAGCTCCTGTCACTTGCTGGGCAGTCCAGCCTGATGCTGGCAGCCAGGGGGGCTCCAAGGTAGGCTTTGGTCCTGAGGTCCCCCACCAGGAACAGGACTGAGAGCAGATGGTCTCTAAAGTGTAGCCTTAGCATGAAGCCCTCACACTGTCTCCTGGACAACGATGCGCCCAGGGCCAACCTCCTCTCAACACAGGGCACATCCTCAAACACCCCACACCTCTAGGCCCTCATTTTAAATTTAAATAACTCTTTTCTAACCTACTATTTTGAAGGTAAGTAGATTCTTTGAATTCGAAACTCTCAACCCTTCCTCCCAGCCCAGGTACCCTAGACAGGGCCAGGCCTTATCAGTCCTGCCACTCAGCCTGGACCTGGCAGACCCCCCGCTGTCTGTCAGAGGGCCGGGCGGGTCTCGAAGACCCTATGTTGGACCACTTCCCCACCTCCACCTTCGCTGGGGCAGTGTTCTGCCCAGGAGGAATCACTCACCAACAACAGCAACTATAATAATCCTGAATTCATGGTGCCATGATCCTTCCTAACAGTGAGGTGGAGGCTGTTCTAACCCCACCTGAGACGTTAAACAGTGAAACTAAGGCTCACAACGTTAATCGGCCTGCCCAGGGTCACCCAAGGGTTGCTCTCAGGGGAGAGTCTGCAAATCCTTGTCTCCACTGAGTGATCAGGGCCCCTCTGAGCTCAGTTCCAGCTACACAAGCTCAGAACAAGCCTGGGGCTTTGAATTCTGCCCAGAGACCAGTAGGTCTCTGTTCTGGAGCACAGGCTTGGGCTCCTCTGTCACAGGAAACCAAGGCCTGTGGAGACAGAATAGATTTGCCCAACCCCCAAAGGGTCCACCCCAGACCTAGGTCTCCTCTCCTGCTGGGACTGGTTCCCTCCTCTGCTGAAACTTCGGCATATTTCATAACTTTCCCAAGCCTCCATTTCCTTATCTTAAAACATTAACGATGATAATATAAAACTTCCCTCACGGAGAGCTGTGAGGACTGAATACCCAACATGAGGAGAGTTTGGCACTGTGCACAGGACTGCGAAGGCACTGGATAAATGCCAGCTAAAACCGGACAGCAGACCTCACCTTGCAACCACACAAAATCAGTGCAAGGTGGGCTGTCACCCAACTCAAAATGCAGTCAAGTTCTTGGAATGGTAATACAGGCGGTTCTCTACACCTCAGTATTTGGCACAATGCTTATTTCACTTGTTTTTTTAAAATAAGGTAAAATTTGCCTAACAGAAAATTAAGCATTTTAAAGGAAATAATTCAGTAACCTTTTGTGTACTCACCATAGTGTGCAGCCATCATCACTATCTAATTCTACAACATTTTCATCATCCCAGAGGAAACCTGGTACCGACTATGCCATCGCTGTGCATTCCCTCAAGACCTCGGTGCCCGCTGACCCACTTTCTGTCTCTGTGCAGTTGCCTATTCTGGACATTTCACACAAACGAAGTCATAGAAAATGTGATCGTGTCTGACTTCGCTAACTTAGTATAACGTTTTCAAGGTTCCTCCATGTTGTAGCATGTGTCGAAGCTTCATTTTTTATGGCTAAACAATATCTTCTTGTATTCATGTACACCATAATTTATTTGTTTAATCCTGCGTGCATTGATGGGCATTCGGGTGGTTTCTACCTTTTAGCTATTATGACTAGAACAGTACAACATTCTTAAACAGGACCAAAAAATCACTAACTATTATAAACTTCTGTTCAACCAAAAACAGCATTCAGAGAGCGGAGGCCAACTCCAGACTCGGTGACACACGGCACATCAAACTGAGAAAGAACTCATCCCTGGAGGGAGGGAGGCGGGCTTTTCTCGGGGAATGATGGAGCCAGCGAGTGTCCTGATTTTGGTGGGCGTTACATGACTCTACATGTCAAAATTCACAGAGCAGCACACGAAAAAAGTCAATTTCATCGTATGTTAAAATAAAATTAAGAGGAATATTTGCCTCATTGTTAAAGTGATAATATGGTGAGTAATCCCTAACAGCAGATTATATTAGCAGAATTCTCTTTCATGACCTAGCTTTTCAAGGAACAGACCCAATCAGTACACCTTTCCTCAGGGCCAGGTGGGCAAAACCATTGCTTTCTCAGAGGACACCCAGAAGTCACAGAGCCAAGGGGGACTGACACACAGCCAGAGTGGGCTGGCCACAGGGTCCCACCCAGGAGCTGCGCGGGCAGCACAAGTCATGTTCCATCCCCATGAGGGTGTGCTCTGGGCCCCACTCCTCTGGGTTCCCTCGTTTCGTGAGTTTGAACTGGACAAGGACGATGCAGAACTGGGCTGCAAATGCAGACAGGACCTTCTGGGCTGGCTGGGCCCCTATCTCTGCTAGACTCTGGTCAGGCTACGGCCAACGCCCCCTCTAAGACTCAGCAAGGGTGGTGGGGGTGATAACCCCTCACCCACCTGTCCCACCAGACTCTGACTGCCCGTTGTCACCGGATCTGATAAGAGACCCCACCCCCACAGCCTGGCCCCCACCCTGACTCTGTGTATATAAGTGGACCCTGGGGGCTGAGAACCACAGAGGTCAGTCCTGAACACGCCCAGCTCCAGTTCAGCCACAGCCATGTCTCTGACCAAGGCCGAGAGGACCATCATCATGTCCATGTGGGGCAAGATCTCTGCACAGGCTGATGTCATTGGCACCGAGGCCCTGGAGAGGTGAGTGTCAGACAGGCTGGGATGGAGCCAGGTGGGTGACAACCTGGGGTTAGTGAGGGCAGGGCACAGGAAAGAGGAAAGAGTGAGGGGGGGAATAGTGAAAAGGGGAAGAGTGAGAAGGAGAAAGAGGGGAGGGATCAGGGAGTTTGAGTAGTGGTAGAGAAGCCTTGTCAGCGCCACTGAGCAGGTGGGTGGGGAGGAGCGATTAGGACTGGGCCTCTCAAGGGAAACCCAGTGCTCAGGTGACCTGAACATCTGTTGAATGAAAAAAATAAACGAATGAACAAACGAACAAATGACTGAAAGCTGGGGCAGTGAGGGTGAGACAGTGCCCTGTACTGGATCCGATTCTGATTCTGTCTTTATTTAAAATTTTAATGTTTAGTTCAAAGCGAATTTTTTTTTTGCATTAATAGTTATGTTTTAAAATGTTGCGTTAAAATATGATTTATTCTGACTGCTGGATTTTCCGGGACCGCTAAAATTCTGTGCCCAGGGCAAGGGCCCTGCTGGCCTCACCAACGTCGGACTCTCCCCCAATCCTGCAGGCTCTTCGCCAGCTACCCCCAGACCAAGACCTACTTCCCGCACTTCGACCTGCACCCCGGCTCTGCGCATCTACGCGCACACGGCTCCAAGGTGGTGGCCGCCGTGGGCGACGCGGTCAAGAACATTGACAACATCGCCGGCGCCCTGTCCAAGCTGAGCGAGCTGCACGCCTACATTCTGCGCGTGGACCCGGTCAACTTCAAGGTGGGCGCAGGGCCGCGGGGCGGCGGGGCGGGGTAGCACGGAGGCGGGGCCGCAGTGCGAGGAGGGCCGAGTGTCCGCGACAGGGGCTCCGTCCCCACCCAAAGAGCGCCCAGCCCCACTCCAGCCGCGCGCTCTGAGCAGCCCTCCCGCCCCCAGCTCCTGTCCCACTGTCTGCTGGTTACGGTGGCCTCGCACTTCCCCGCGGACTTCACGGCCGATGCCCACGCCGCCTGGGACAAGTTCCTGTCCGTCGTGTCCAGCGTCCTGACAGAGAAGTACCGCTGAGCGCCGTCGAGGGACCCCAGAGGACAGGCCGCGACCCTTCCCCTGCTCTACCGGGCCTCCCCAAGCCCCCTCTTACCCGGTGTCGCGCCAATAAAGAAATCAGTGTACACCGCGCCTGCGTGGTCACTGGGGCCTCTGAGGGGAGAAGGGTGGGAGAAGCGGAGGGGTGGGCTTTAGGGTCGCCTGGAGGGCTGCAGGAATCCTTTGCACTGACCCCAGGGTCTCTCAGACCGGCAGAGGCCAGCGCCCCAGGCGTGAGGGGCACTTGGGATCCGAGCGCGTGGCAGAAAAGGAGCCCTGGGTTTTACTTCTGGGGCAGTCAGTATTGGAGACTTCCCTCGCCCTCCTGCCCCGCCTGGCCTGCTCTCCCCAGGACCACCGCGTTACTCTTCCTTCTTACTGTTGAATTTACTGTTTCCTGGTTTATGCCGCAGGAAGAACGGAGTAATGAAAGCATTCATCCATTCATTCATTCACTCATTCATTCACCCACCCATTCATTCGTAGCCCGTTGCTGCTTCCATTAAACAAATATTTCTTGGCACATAAGAAGCCCAGGCAGTTTTCTAGGCCAGCGATTTCCGGCCCCTGTGCCACAAGACAGGGGCACTGACCTCTTTTCCTCCGATTGTCAGACAAAAAAGTGACAACATACAGCACAACAATAGCTGTCCCGTGTGAATGAATCAAAATGATACCTTTTTTGTCAGATTGCCAAAAAAATTCATATATTTCCTGGTGTGCCACAGAATTTTAGTACTTAGTTTATGTGTGCCATGAGATTAAAAAAAAAAAAGGTTGAAAACTGCTGTTCTAGGTGATGAATACAGCAGCTAAGATCAACAAAACTCCCCACCCCCGTGGAGCTGACACTCCAGTGGGGGGTACAGACATGATAGCAGTCAGATCACAGTTCACAGCAGGAAAAAGGGAAAGAAACTTACTCTTGCTCTGCACAAGAAGGAAAAATGCAAATTAACACTACACTAAAAATTAAATCTCACTGAAATCCAGCTCTCACCTACCTGATGAGCAAAAATTCAATTTTGACCACACTCTGCTGAAACCCCTCCTACCTGGTGGGTGGGAGAAGGACGTGGATTCGCAAAGCCACCAGAGCAGCTTAATTTGCTAAAGACCAGAAATCCCAGAGTCCATCATGAGGCACTAACTGAATAAACCATGAACATCCACTCAACAGAGACTGTGAACTGGAAAAGAACGGGAACAATTTCTGATAATGGCTGTGAAGTGATGGCTGGGATTTGTTAAGTAAAAAAGAAAAGGAAAAAGAAAGAAGTAGAATGGTGTGTGTGTGTGTGTGTATACAATATATGTGTGTATATGTGTGTGTGTGTGTGTGTGTGTGTGTATTAGTTATTCTGTAAGAAAGAAGGGAAGTGGCCCTGACTGGTGCGGCTCAGCGGGTTGGACATGATCCTGCAAACCAAAAGGTCTCCAGTTCAATTCTTGGTGAGGGCACCTGCGTGGTTCCTGGCCAGGCCCCCCGCTGGGGGTCTGGGAAAGATGTTTCTTTCTCTTTCTCTCTCCCTTCTCTTCTCTCTAAAAATATATAAGTAAACCAATAAAATCTTTAAAAAGTGGAAATAGAAATACTCATGTGTACACACATGTGAGTGTGCATTGCACATGGGCGTTTGTGCACACGTGTGTCTTCACAGTCTTGTGTGTGCTCTCATGAATGTTCATGTGTGTGTTTGCTGGGTTTTGAGAAAATAATCTATGGAGGGATAAACTAGAAATGAACAGTTTTGATCTTTCAATCATGTAAATATTTTACACCATCAAAAATATAATTAAAAATAACAAAAAGTGAGAACAGCAAAACTGAAAACCAGGTTAAACGAACCTGTGTAGCCCTGACTGGTGCGGCTCAGTGGGTTGGGCGCGCCCATTGGATTCCCAGTTGGCCGGGGCACACACTTGGGTTGTGGGTTTGGTCCCTGGCCCCACGCATCCGAGAGGCCACTGACCAGTGTTCCTCACACACATCGATGTTTCTCCCCTTCTCTTTCTCCCTCCCTTCCCCTCTCTCTCAAAGTAAATAAATAAAATATTTTTAAATGAACCTGTGTAAGAATATAATAATATAACCACCAGGAAAAAAGAATCATTACAAATGACTTCTGAACATGGTACCTTGGCTGTGGCCAAAGGAACTGCAAAGAAATCGTTACATCCACTCAGTAGTTTTTTGGTCGCAGTAACACAGACATTGTAATTTCATGAACTTTTATGTGAAATATTTTCAAACTATAAAAAAAACTGCAAGAATAAGAGATGGAGAAATGGTGTCTGCTAATGGGTATAGGGTTTTTTTAGGGGGTGATGAAAATGTTCTAAATTTATTGTGGTGATGGTTGCACAATTCTGTGAATATACTAAAACCGTTTAATTATATGCTTTAAGTGGGTGAATTGTATGGCCTATGAATTATATCTCAATACATTTGTAAAATAAAATAATAAGACAAAACACTCCCAAGTACTCCTCACTGAGATTCCCTAATTTTTTTTTTTAAAGATTTATTTATTTATTTATTTTTAGAGAGGGGAAGGGAGGGAGAGAGAGAGAGAAACATCAATGTATGGTTGCCTCTTGCATGGCCCCCACTGGGGACCTGGCCCACAACCCAGGCATGTGCCCTGACTGGGAATCGAACCTGCGACACTTTGGTTCGCAGCCCGCGCTCAATCCACTGAGCTACGCCAGCCAGGGCGAGATTCCCTAATTTTAACATTTCACCACATTTGCCTCCGCTTGCTTTCTTTCTGAGCCAGTTGAACGTAGGATGCTGACAAGATTTCCCTTTAACATGTTCATATAACTTGTGTATTTCCTAAAACCAATAAGAACACTCACCTGCACAGCCAGAAAATAACCACCAAAATCAGGAGATCGACGCCGCTGGCCCAGACCCACCGATGCAGATTCCACGCACGCGCCGTCTTGCCCAGTCACACCCCCTACCGACCCGGGATATCGCACTTTGCATTTGGTCTCCTTCAGTCTGGCCTTGCACGTCTTCACAATTTTGAAGAGTACATACCACTTACTGTGTAGGATGCCCCTCTGTTTGAGATGTGTCCTCATGAAGAGATCTTGGTCATGCAGCTGGGGCAGCAGCGCCACAGAAGTGGCGCTGTGCGCATGTCCGTGCGTCCCACTGGCGCAGGCTGCTGACTATTCTCTTTACTGGTCCTATTCACTTTGACCAGTCGAAACGGTGCCTGCCAGGTTTCTCCACCGCAAAGTTAATTAATAAGTACTTTGTGCTTTTCATTGATAAATAAGTCATGTTTTTTAAGGGTGAAATTTTCAGACTATGTAAACATTCCTGTTCTCTTTTATTGAATTTATCGGGGTGACATCGGTTAATAAAATAATAGAGGTTTCAGCTATGCAATTCTATGATACATCATCTGTATATTATATTGTGTGTTCACCACCCCAAGTCATCTCCTTCCATCACCACTTATTCCCCGCTTACTGTCTTCTACCTCCCCCTACCCACCTTGCCTTCTGGTAATCCCCATACTGTTGTCTGTGTCTGTGAGGATTCCTTTTTTTTTTTTTTTTTGCTTGATCCCCTCACCTATTTCACCCAGGCCCTCAACCCCTCCTCTCTGACCGCTGTCAGTATGTTCTCTATCTATGAGTCTGTTTCTATTTTGTTTGTTAGTTTATTTTGTTCACTAGATTTCACGTAGAAGTGAAATCATATGGTACTTGTCCTTCTCCGCCTGCCTTATTTCATTTAGCATGATACTGTCCAGGTCCATCCATGTTGCCACGAGGGTAAGATTTCTTTCTTTTTATGGCTGAGTAGTATTCCATTGCATAAAGGTACCAAGCTTTTTTATCCATTCATCTACTGATGGGCATTTGGACTGCTTCCAAATCTTGGTATTGTAAAAAAACACTGCAATGAGCACAAGGTGCTTATATTCTTTTGTATTAGCATTTCAGGTTTCTTCAAATACCTCCCTGTTCTACATATAATTTCACCCACTGGTCTTAGCATCTATGGATGGCTCTTGCCAACATCAGTTGTTACTATTCGTGGGCATCCTACTGACAGGAAAAGCTTTTCCTTCTCCATTTTAAAATTTATACCATATTAACTCATTAATTCCCATTTTATTCAGTTGGTTATAATCTATTGCTAATTATTATTTATTTTGATCCTAAAACTCCCAGATTTAGACGGTGGGAGTCCCTTCAAACTGGCTACTATGTCCTTTGACTCATCCCCATCGTCCTTTGAATACATTCTTAATTTCTTCCATAAGAAATTCCAGGCTCATCTTGTACTTCCCCTGCACCAGCATGAAATCAACCATTTCTTCACATAGTTCTGTTTTCTTCTAGTGGAGAATGATGTTTGCAGAGAAAGATCTGAGAGCTGGGTGTGTTCATTGCTATTGGAGTGTTACTCCTGCTAGTCGTCTCGGTGGACATACTAAGAGATGTGTTTACATATACATGCACACATAAATAAACATACCCACACACACATCCATTCTATATGTGTGTGAGTATATTAGGAAGCATGGCCTCATACCAATATCTCTAATTACAGTCCAGTATCACATGATTTATCTTTGTCTTCTCCCTTCCCACATTCATGTCTCTCTTCTGCAATAGTGAGAAGGGAGACCTGGTTCCCACTGTACTCAAAATATTTACCTATTTGGTCAATTCCCTCACACAATGTATTATCAGTATCCCAACTGAGCCAATTTTGATTTCATAATTTCAAAACTATGCTATCTAATAGGATCAAATATAAAACCCATGAAAATTCTTATGACTTAAAACATTTTTAATCAAAAACCATATCAAAATTGAATTGGAAATACCCCTATAAACTAATCTTCAAAAAAATATTGCATAGTTCTACCTACTACCAATGTCCTTGAAGAAATGACACCCAACAACAACAACAATCTCACCTGGCCCCAGATCCTGGTTTCTAGAACAAATAGCATCCCTCACAAAAAGGAACTTCAGGCTCCTGTGGAGAAACAGTTGATTCCAAGGCCAGAACCAAGAAAGTAAAGGTGAGCTTGGGAGGTGTTATTGTTCCTGAAAACAAGGAAGTACTCAGAAAACAACGGGACTGTGACAGGAGGGCAGGAGACCTGGCGTGAGGGCTCCTGCTGGCCACATCTGAGGTAATTTCAGCATCAAAACTTTTTTTTAAATATATTTTATTAATTATGCTATTACAGTTGTCCCATTTCTCCCCCATCATTCCCCTCCACCCTACACACCCTCTCCCACCCACATTCCCCCCTTTAGTTCATGTCCATGTGTCATAAGTTCTTTAGCTTCTACATTTCCCATACTATTCTTGCCCGCCCCCTGTCTATTTTCTTCCCACCGTCTATGCTACTCATTCTCTGTACCTTTCCCCCCTCTCTCCTCCTCCCACGCCCCTGTTGCTAACCCTCCATATGATCTCCATTTCTGTGGTTCTCTTCCTGTTCTAGCTGTTTGCTTAGTTTGCTTTTGTTTTAGGTGTGGTTCTTTTTTTTTTTTTCTTTTTTTAAATATATTTTATTGATTATGCTATTACAGTTGTCCCATTTCTCCCCCATCATTCCCCTCCACCTTACCCACCCTCTCCCACCCACATTCCCCTCTTTAGTTCATGTCCATGGGTCATAAGTTTTCTAGCTTCTACATTTCCCATACTATTCTTGCCCTCCCCCTGTCTATTTTTTCCCATTATCAATGCTACTCATTCTCTGTACCTTTTCCCCCTCTCTCCTCCTCCCACGCCCCTGTTGCTAACCCTCCATATGATCTCCATTTCTGTGGTTCTGTTCCTGTTCTAGCTGTTTGCTTAGTTTGCTTTTGTTTTAGATGTGGTTCTTGATAGCTATGAGTTTTTTGTCTTTTCACTGTCATAGTTTTATCTTCTTTTTCTTAGATAAGTCCCTTTAACATTTCATATAATAAGGGCTTGGTGATGATGAACTCCTTGAACTTGACCTTATCTGAGAAGCACTTTATCTTCCCTTCCATTCTAAATGACAGCTTTGCTGGATAGAGCAATTTTGGATGTAGGTCCCTGCTTTTCAAGATTTCAAATATTTCTTTCCAGCCCCTTCTTGCCTGCAAGGTCTCTTTTGAGAAATCAGCTGACAATCTGATGGAAACTCCCTTGTAGGTGACTGTCCCCTTATCCCTTGCTGCTTCTAGAATTCTCTGCTTCATTTGAATCTTGGCTAATGTAATTACAATGTGCCTTGGTGTGTTCCTCCTTGGGTCCAACTTCTTTGGGACTCTCTGAGCTTCCTGGACGTCCTGGTAGTCTATTTCCTTTGCCAGATTGGGGAAGTTCTCCTTTATTATTTGTTCAAATAAGTTTTCCACTCGTTGCTGTTCTTCTTCCCCTTCTGGGACCCCTATAATTCGGATGTTGGGACGTTTAACGATGTCCCGGAGGTTCCTAAGCCTCTCCTCATTTTTTGGAATTCTTGTTTCTTCCTCGTTTTCTGTTTGGTTGTTAGTTTCTTCCTTCTGGTTCACTCCATTGATTTGAGTCCCAGTTTTCCTTCCATCTCTATCAGTTCCCCATGCATCTTCCTTCATTTCATGGATTGTAGCCTGCATTTTTTCATCTAATTTGTGAGCAAAATCAACCAATTCTGTGAGCATTTTGATGACCAGTGCTTTGAACTGTGCATCTGACAGGTTGGCTATCTCTTCACTGCTTAGAGGAATTGGCTCTGGGGCTTTTATTTGTTTTCCGGTTTGAGCCATTTTTGGTGTGTTTTTTTTTTGTTGTTGTTGTTGTTTTGGTTTTAGTCTGGTCGCGGCTATTACGTAGTGAGGGGGTGGAGCCTTAGGTGTTCCTCAGGGCGGGGCAGCCCAGTCACTGGGTTGTGACGCTATAGGTGGGGGCGGGGTCTGAGAAGGAGCAATGGCGCCTGCTCCGCTCTCTCCTGGATACAGTCCCCTCTGCCACTTCCCCTCCGCCTGGACCGTCTGCGCGCTCGAATGTGAGACCACCTGGTCAGTCAGCCAGCCGCCTTGTGCGGCCTCACTGGGTCTGCACAGTTGACCCTTGTGCCCGGGGTCCGCCAGCTGCTGCCTGTGGGCCCAGGGACCGCCAGCCACCGCCTGTGCACCTGGGAACTGCCAGCTGCTGCTGCTTGCGTTCCTGGGTCCGCACCTCCACTTTCTCCTGCCGCGACTCCGCCCCTCTTATCGGTCTGGATGAATGGTTGTTGGACTTCCGTACAGTTCAGTTTTCTATAAGTTCTGATTGTTTTCTTGTTTCTAAATATTTGTTGTCCTTAATTTTGGTTGTGAGAGGAGGCACAGTGTGTCCGCCTACGCCTCCATCTTGGCCGGAAGTCCTAGGTGTGGTTCTTAATAGCTGTGAGTTTGCTGTCTTTTCACTGTCATATTTTTATCTTCTTTTTCTTAGATAAGTCCCTTTAACATTTCATATAATAAAGGCTTGGTGATGATGAACTCCTTCAACTTGACCTTATCTGAGAAGCACTTTATCTGTCCTTCCATTCTAAATGACAGCTTTGCTGGATAGAGCAATTTTGGATGTAGGTCCCTGCTTTTCAAGATTTCAAATATTTCTTTCCAGCCCCTTCTTGCCTGGAACGTCTCTTTTGAGAAATCAGCTGACAGTCTGATGGGAACTCCCTTGTAGGTGACTGTCCCCTTATCCCTTGCTGCTTCTAGAATTCTCTGCTTCATTTTAATCTTGGCTAATGTAATTACGATGTGCCTTGGTGTGTTCCTTCTTGGGTCCAACTTCTTTGGGACTCTCTGAGCTTCCTGGACGTCCTGGTAGTCTATATTCTTTGCCAGATTGGGGAAGTTCTCCTTTATTATTTGTTCAAATAAGTTTTCCACTTGTTGCTCTTCTTCTTCCCCTTCTGGGACCCCTATAATTCGGATGTTGGGATGTTTAACGATGTCCCGGAGGTTCCTAAGCCTCTCCTCATTTTTTTGAATTCTTGTTTCTTCCTCATTTTCTGTTTGGTTGTTAGTTTCTTCCTTCTGGTCCACTCCATTGATTTGAGTCCCAGTTTTCCTTCCATCTCTATCAGTTCCCCATGCATCTTCCTTCATTTCACGGATTGTAGCCTGCATTTTTTCATCTAGTTTGTGAGCAAAATCAACCAATTCTGTGAGCATTTTGATGACCAGTGCTTTGAACTGTGCATCTGATAGGTTGGCCATCTCTTCACTGCTTAGAGGAATTGGCTCTGGGGCTTTTATTTGTTTTCTGGTTTGAGCCATTTTTGGTGGGATTTTTGTTGTTGTTGTTGTTTTGGTTTTAGTCTGGTCGCGGCTATTACGTATGAGGGGTGGAGCCTTAGGTGTTCCTCAGGGTGGGGCAGCCCAGTCGCCAGGTTGTGATGCTATAGGTGGGGGCGGGGTCTGAGAGGGAAGAATGGCGCCTGTTCCGTTCTCTCCTGGACTCCGGCCCTTTCCACCACTTCCCCTTCACCTGGATTATGTGCGCACGCGCGAGTGCTGTTACATAGTGAGGAGTGGAGCCTCAGGCGCTCCCCAGTGTGGGGCAGCCCAGTCGCTGGGTTTTGAAGCTGTATGTGGGGGCGGGTCTGAGAGGGAACAATGGTGCCTGCTCCGCTCTCTGCTGGATTCAGTCCCTTCCGCCACTTCCCCTCTGCCTAGACCGTCTGTGTGCACGAATGTGAGACCACCTGGTCAGCGAGCCGCTTTGTGTGGCCTCACTGGGTCTGCACAGTTGCCCCCCTGTGCCCGGGGACCGCCAGCCGCCGCCTGTGCACCTGGGAACTGCCTGCAGATGCTGCTTGCGTTCCCGGGTCTCTCCTGCCGCAACTCTGCTCCTCTTACTGGTGTGGATGAATGGTTGTTGGACTTCCGTACAGTTCAATTTTCTGTAAGTTCTGGTTGTTTTCTTGTTTCTAAATATTTGTTGTCCTTAATTTTGGTTGTGAGAGGAGGCACAGTGTGTCTGCCTACGCCTCCATCTTGGCCCTCAGCATCAAAACTTAACTAGCGAAAACTGTACAATATCAACAATTTAAAAATACTGATTAAAAATAAAATGAAAAAAAAAAAAAAAAAACAACTTAACTAGCCCTGGCCAGTGTGGCTCAATGGATTGAGCACCAGTCTGCGAACTGAAGAGTCATGGGTTCGGTTCCCAGTCAGGGCACATGCCTGGGTTGCAGGCCAATGTTTCTCTCCCTCTCTTTCCCTCTCACTTCCCTTCTCTTTAAAAATAAATAAATAAAATCTTTAAAAAAAAACAAATTGTTGAAAACAGTGAATAAATTATATTTGCAATTCTATAGTATTATTCAAACAGAGAGAGGGAGGAGGTTTGCCACTAGTGGAGTAAGAACTTACCACTATCAACAGCTTTCTATAAAATCTGGTAATTAAAGGAAACTAATTAAACATAAACCCTACCTTTTAGAGCAACTGCCCTTCACCCCCAACTGATAAGAAAATCCTCTTTACAGAATAATGCCATAAAACTAGAAAATTACAATTCTATGATCCCTTGTAAAATAATGAATTCGAGCAAGATCACCAATGATGGCCAAAACCATAGAAGAAGTTTATTGGGAATAGGACAGTTCCACAGTACCAGAACAATCACTCCTAGATTATTAGCCAATCGCAAAGAGGGGAAAGATGTCTTTACCATACAGCTATCTGGTGGTTTCCTCCTTAAACCCGGGGTTAAACCCGGAATTGCCAGCGCCAGCAGTGAGCAGTCTGAATCACACACCTCCTGGTGTTATGCAAGTCCTCAGAATTGCCTACAATGCTAGCCAAAAAGCTCTTTTCTTCTTGAGATAAGATGCACAGAACATAAAAGTTACCATTTTAACTACTTTAAAGTGGACAACTCTTTCAGTGCACTTAGCACATTTAGAAAGTGCCATTTAGTATATTCGCGATCTTGGGCGACCATCACATCTAAGACTGGAGCTTTTTTTTATCACTCCAAACAGAACCTCCATGCCCTCTAGGCCCTGGCAACCCCTCCACTTTTTGTCCCTGTGGTGTTGGCTATTGCGTAGGAAGGGAATCACACAATATGCAGACTTTTGTGTCTGGCTTATTTCACTTAGCATAAGGTTCTCAAGGCTGAGCATGTTGCAGCACCGGACCAGTGCTTTTTTATGGCTGAGTAACATTTCATTGTAGGATCTCCAAAGTTTTGTTTATCCTTTCACTCACTGATGGACATTTTTGTTGTCCCCACCTTTTGGTTACGTGACTCATGCTGCTAAGGACATTCTTATACAAGATTTTTCTGTATATGTGTGTGTTCATTTAGCTTGGATGTATATACCTAGGGTGGGCATGGCTGGGTGTTATGGTAACGATGTTCAACCTATTGGGAACCACATATTGTTTTTCAGTGTGTGACTGCCCTATTTTGCATTGCTAGCAGTAGTGTGTGAAAGCTCCAATTTCTCCACATCCTTGCTAAATCTTATTTTGCTTTTCATATTATTATTATTATTACTATCCTACTAGGTCTGAAGTGGTAATTCATTGTGGCTTTGATTTGCATTTTGTTAATGAGGAATGAAGTTGAGCATCCTTGTGTGTGTGTGTGCATCTTTTCAGGAGGAAAGTCTATTCAAGTCTTTTGTACAGTTTTTAATTGGGTTGTCTTTGTTGAGTTTTAACAGCTATTTCTATACCCTAAATGCAAGTTCTTGAACACATATGTGGTTTGAAAATATTTTCTCCCATTCCATGGATTGCCTTTTTACTGCCAAGTACTAACCTGACTCTTATCAATCCCTTAGATGTGACTTCTAGCTTCTCTGCCTTTTGGCTAAGATCAGTGTAGATCTGACTTCTCATATACAGGAAATACATGGATAAGAGAACCAGCTAAAAGACACTTCAATGAAACCATCGGACCAATCCAAAATGTGTAATACTCCACAAGGCAGCTGGCTGTACTCTTCAAAAAGTCATTGATATGAGGACAAGATGGGTGTAGAATGGAGAATTTCTGGAATAATAGAACAAAGAGAACTAAATGCTACCTGTGAACCTGGGTCAGATCCCAATTTGAACAAATTGAACAAAGTTTGGGGATGAATGGGGAAATTTGACACCGAGGAATGTCATTAGTTCATTTAGATTTACAATAGACTTCTGGGTGTTGATGTAGAGACCGAACCTCAGGATGCCCACCACACACTTCCACATTGTTCAGAAGGAAAAAAACACACTTAGATACCTCCTTATGTATACAAAGCAAATCCTAACAATTAAGGGATCCAGTGTTCACTTTGGAAGCACATATACTACAATTGGAATGATACAGAGATTAGCTTAGCCCTTCCGTGCAAGGATGACATGCAAATGCGTGAAGCATTTCATATTTTTCATTTAAGAAAAAGATCAAAATGATGAACAGTAAAATGGCAATAAATACAAATCTATCAACAACTGAATCTAAAAAACAAACTGCCTGGCTGGTGCGGCTCAGTGAGTTGAGCACCAGCCTGCAAACCAAAGAGTCCGCTGATTCAATTCCCAGCTAAGGCACATGCCTGGGTTGTGGGTCAGGTTCCCCAGTGCGGGGCACCAGGACACACAAGAGGCAACCACACATCGATGTTTCTCTCCCTCTCTTTCTCCCTCCCTTCTCCTCTCTCTAAAAATAAATAAATACAATCTTTAAAAAAAAAAAAAACAAAGTAAGCAAACGAGAAAAACAGAGACAGAACCATGGGTATGGAGAGCGTTTTGATGGTTGACAGACGGGAGGGTATGTGAGGGAATGGGTGAAGAGGTGAGGGGATAAAGAAGTACAAGTAGGCAGTCACAGAATAGCCATGGGGATGTACAGCACAGGAAATGGAAGTAACCAAAGGACTTACACACATAACCCACGGACATGAACAATGGTGTGGGGACGGCCTGAGGGAGTGGGGGGTGCTGGGTGGAGGGGGGCAAAGGGAGGAAAATTAGGACAATTTTAATGACATAATCAATAAAATATTAAAATAATCATTATTGGATCCAGGTGGTGAAAGAAGAGGGGACATATTACTCTCCAACAATAGAATCCAACCTCAGCACTGCTCCTCTCGCCCGCTCACACTCTGCCCTAGCCACAGACCCCTCTCAGGGCCTTTGCGCTTGTTATTTCCTCTCTACTTGCTACACACACTCTTCCTCCGAACACCACATAACTTGTTCTTCTAACTCCTGCAAATACTTGCTCAAATTTATCATCTCAGCCCTGACTCTCGTGGCTCAGTGGGTTGGGCGTCATTCTGCAAAGTGAAAGGTCGCCGGTTTGATTCCCAGTCAGGGCACATGCCTGGGTTGCAGGCTCGGTCCCCCAGCTGGAGGGTGTGAGAGGCAACCAACCTCTGTTTCTCTGTCACACTGGTGTTTCTCTCCCTCTCTATCTACCTTCCTTTTTCTATCTGTAAAAATAAATTTTAAAAATTAAAAAAAACACCATCTCAGTGACATTTTCCCTGACCACCTTATCTAAAACTGCAACCCCTCTCAGCAATACCTATTGCTTCTTCCTGCTCCTTCCTTTCTGGTGTCAAAGCCACCCAGTCAGAAACCCCCGGAACTCTCCTGGAGGCAGTCGAACTTGTTATTGGTAACTCACTGCCATGGAGGAGACAACCCGCCATGGGGAGCCACGGGTATCTGAGTGAGAGGGTTAAGCCTCGTGTTAGATGATGTGGACTCAGAGAAGGAGGGTTTGCTCTGGATTGGATGCTGCCAAGAGGTGGGAGTAACCCATGCCTGAGCATCTTAATCATTCTTATCTAGGAGATGAGAAGAGCGGATGGAGGCTGGAGTGTGCAATTGGTAAAGAAGTAGCAGTTACTCATATAAGCCAGGAGAGGATGCTTGGTTATTCCTGTGGTTTGGACAGTTCATGTTTTCCCTGTTTGGACAGGGTTCTTTTTGTTGTTGTTGTTGTTGTTGTTGTTGTTGTTGTTGTTAAAGATTTTATTTATTTATTTTTAGAGAGAGAAGAAGAGAGGGAAAAAAGGGAGAGAAATATGAATGTGTGAGAGAAACATTAATTGGCTGCCTCTCACATGCCCCCAGCCAGGGACCTGGCCTGCAACCCAGGCATGTGCCCTGACTGGGAATCGAACTGGCTACCCCTTGGTTTTCAGGCCAGTACTCACCACACTGAGCCACACCAGCCGGGACGGGTTCTTCTTTGTCTCAAGCATCACAGACACAGGTAGCGAAGATTGATGTCCATGCTCTACGTTTTTATTCAACAGAACACAGGCCTTGCAGTGAGAGGGGCTGCTTGCTCTTTCTCACAAGTGTGCTTACCTACTGCACTCATTCTGTATTGCATACCTCCATTACCGGAACCATGAACTCTAGGGAGCAGGCATTTGTCTGTTTCTTGCTGTGTCCCCAGCTGTTAGACCTGGCCTAGCATAGGATAGCTGGCCAAATGTAATCCATGAAAATGAATGGAACTTCTAGAAGAATTCACAAGCCTGCCCAGGGCTGCTCCTGCTGCTTGCCTAACTTTAGGATTCAGGGGGTTCTCTGAGACCGGTCCAACAGCTCTGACCTCTGTAGACAGACTCTGTCTTAGGGGAGGTGACTGACATGGGTCCCCCTTCTCTAGGGAGGACTCTGACTCAGATGGACTCCTGCCCAAGAGTGTGGGTGTGGGGTGTGGAGTGTGGTCCCATGGGCCTTCCTGTCCTGGAGCTGCCTGCCAGGAGCTGGGCCTTTGGACTCAGCGTGTGGAAGAGGCTTATGGAAAGGCCTAGGTATGAGGAATCTCTCTCCTGAGGCACTAGCCCCACCTCCAATGGGCTTTGTGACCCTGGCCATACTCTCCTCACCTCTGGGCCTGTCTCCCCATGACCTCAGGTGACTATAGGGACCCTTCACATTCCAAAAAATCAGTGCCTATTTGTGCTGGTTAATTTGAAGACAGAGTATGTCAGAGCTCCATAAAGACAGGTGTCATCTCCTTGTCCACCATCAGGAAGGTACCCACCACCCACTCCTGGTGCTCCTGGCCCTGAGCTCAGCAATCAGGAGGCAGGGCAGGCAGGACACACTCCGTTGGGGTGAAGCACAAGGACCGCTGATCCACTAAACGAGTGCAGGAGACCCTGTCCTGGGCGCCAGATGTGGGGGGGCTCCGCCCGCAGAGCCCCATCCCTCCGTCACGGATGAAAATAAAACTACCAAGACATGATCTCCTTGGGGAGGAAAGGTGGTCAAACTCTCAAAGGAGGATGACCCAGAGCGCCTTCCTCACTGGGCTTTTATTGGGCTCAAATACACAGGAATACAGGTATGTCAGGCGACAAGGATCAAACAATGGTTAACATTTCAAAGCAATCTGAGGGCTTAATCTGAGCCAGTGTTTGTCAGGAAAGGGGGTTGCCAGACTTTGGGAGACATACTCATTTCCTCCTCGGACACTTATCACCTAAGGGAGAGCACTCTTAGCAAAGCAGGTTTCACAGGGCTTTAGGAATTCTTTCTTATGCCCAATCACCCAGGGAGCCATCCTGGCCGGTACAGGGCTGCACCGCTCACCCCCATGGTTTCAGTCTTTAAGCCTATTAGGAAGCAGGAGACATCTCCCAGGTGGAAATGAGGACTTGGACTATATCAGAATAGCCGGGGGGCAAGGGTCCATCACATCCTCTTTGCTGCAGCCCCCCGAGTCCTTCCATGAGGCCTCCCAAGTGGTCGAGTCTGGCTTAGGTTGCCCCTCCCATGAGGAGTCTTACCCGTCATTGACTGCCAACCAAGCATTGGGGCCAGAGATGGATGAGGCAGAAGCAGCGCTCCTGCCAGGAAGATAAGCTTTGTCTTCTTAGTAGCTCACGTCCTCGTGACAGAACAGACCCAGATGAAGTGGGTCCCTTGGCTCTTACACAGCCCACCATGGGGTGAGGGTTACAACTCCTGAAACCAGGCTGAACGGTCCACAACAAACGAGTACTTTGAGGGTGTGTGCTCTGGGCAGTCCTGACTGTTTGGGGTGCTTGGAATACACCAGTACATAAAATTAAAGTGAGCCCTGGCTGCTGTGGTTCAGTGGATCGAGTGCTGGCCCGCAAACCAAAGGGTAGCAGGTTCGATTCCCAGTCAGGGCACCTGGGTTGTGGGCCAGGACCCAAGCTGGAGATGCGCGAGAGGCGACCACACATTGACATTTCTCCCTCTCTTTCTCCATCCCTTTCTCTAAAATAAATTAAAAAAATATTTTTAGTAAATAAATAAATAAAATTAAAGCAAAAGCCCTCTGCTTTCCTGAGCTCGCATCTTAGTGAGAGAAAAATATATTTTGCTTTTTTTCAGTTCCAATTTTTAAAAAAATGTATTGAGGAAACACTGGTTAACAACACTGTGTAAGTTTCAGGTGTACGACTTTATAACATGACATCAGTATACTCTATGGTGCGTTCACCACACAAAGGCTAGTCTCTGTCCGTCACCATGTATTTGACCTCCGCTCACCCTCTTCATCCTTCCCCCCAAAAAACATTTTTTTCCTGTAGAAAAAAGAAAAGTAGAGCAGGTAGGAGATTGGACAGTCACGTGTGTTGGGGGGTGCAGTTGCACTTTTAAATGGAGTGGTCAACATGGGCCTTTTACCACAGTGGTTTATCAGAATGACAATATTAGGAAAGGAACTTTCAGGGAAGAGGCCCCAGGTGAAATCCAGGAAGACAGCAGGTGGGGAGTGGAGCTAGGAGGGCAGGAAGCAGGAGGGGGCAGGAGGTTTTCCCTCATTGCAGATCAGCAGCCACAGCAGGGTTCAGGATGGTAGAGGAAGGCCCAGGAGAGCCGGGGAGGTCCAGGAGGTCCCGAGGCTCTGGCCTGAGGCTCTGGAGCTGGAGATGAGCATCCGGCAGCCCCAGACTACTGACTGGGAAGAACAACTCACAGCATCACGAGAGCAATCAGACCGTACTCAGGTTGTTACACGTGTATTCTCAATTCACTGAAGATTTCTAGAAAGTGGTTAAAGGGTTATCTCTGGAACTGAGAGGGTGAGAAGGGAAATTCTATTTGTTTAAGCTGTACTTTTGCGAAGTTTGCTGTTACAGTTAATGTATTTAATTTTTATATAAAAATGTAAAAGCATTTTAAATACATGCACAAAACGTGTTAAAGAAAATGTAGAAAGAAAAGCCTGAGTGTGCAAAGATTATGTGTGTGTGCGCGAGCGCGTGTGTGTAATAAGCCAAATTACAGTCCTGGCTGGTGTGGCTCACTGGATGGAGTGCCAGCCTGCAAACAAAAGGGTCACAGGTTTGATTCCCAGTCAGGGCACATGCCTGGGTTGTGGGCTGGGTCCCAAGTGGGGGACGTACAAGAGGCAACCACATAATCTATGTTTTTCTCCCTCTCTTTCTTCCTCCCTTCCCCTTTCTCTAAAAATAAATAAATGAAATCTTTAATATATATATGAACAGAAAATTTATTTAAAAAAATAAACTGGGGGGCGCTGTAAAAAAATAAAATAAAAATAAACCAGCCCTGCCTGGTGTGGCCCAATGGATTGACTGTCAGCCTGCGAACCAAAAGGTCACCAAGCATGGGGCACATGCCTGGTTTGTGGGCAAGGTCCCCATTTGGGGGCATGCAAGAGGCAACCAATCGAACTGTCTTTCACACATCAATGTTTCTCTCTCTCTCTCTCTCTTTCTCCCTCCCATCCCCTCTCTCTAAAAATAAATAAATTTTTTCTATTTAAGAAATTAAAAAATAAATAAACCAAATCACAGAAATACATTCTGAGTTCATTTGACTAGTGAAAATGAACAAATAGATTCTAATCATCATGTGAGAAAAAGCTCACCCTCAACAACAAATAAACACAGGTGCCACTACACCTATTACCACAGACAAATAAAAGTCGTAACACTGAGGAACTGAGCAAAAAGGAAAAAGGACTCATGGATATGGACAACAGTAGGGTGATTGCGGGAGGTAAGGGGGTAAAAGAGGACTAAATCATAATGGAAAAAATACAATAAAAAATAAAAGCTTAGGAAAAAAGTCAGAACACTGAACGTTGGCTGTGCTGGGGAGAAACTTGTCCACACCGCAAATCTTAGGGCTCAGTCCAGAAACAGAGCTGTTGGTGGAAGCTCCACATCTTCCTCTGAGCACCCCTGGGCGCTCTCTGGGAGGCAGCCTGGGAGGCGGCTGTGGGGAAAAGTGCCACAGGAGGAGCTCTGTAGTCACCCCAGCAGGCCCAGGCCTGGGCTCTGGGATTGGTCTGCAAGCCCCTTCTGCCAGGAGACCCCGAATTCCTGGCTCAGACACAAAGACGGGTCAGCCTCTGGGGGAGCCCACAGCTCAGCTCAACCCCCACCTCACGGACTTCATGGTTTCGGTAACAAGTGCTCAGTGTGGGAGCCCAGGGAAAACACACAAAAGCAAGTATGAATAACCCGAGCCATCATCACGTGGGGATAGTCGTTGCTACCAGCTTGTTGCAGTTCTATCCAGCCCTTTCTTCTATTAAAGGACCCTGTCGTATTTTATGTCCTTCCCCTTCTTACTACAAAAATTCACTATTTCAAAAAAGACACGTTTATGAAGAAATGTTTATTTAATTAAAAATTTAAATCAAGCTATTTTTTAACTTAAAAATACGTATATGAAAACGCATCCTTTGCAAGGAACGTTTACTAAGCACATTTGATGCAGATCCTGGCCGGCAGGATCTGTGTGTTGTGGCCGCAATGAACAAATTCACATGGACTATGGAAGTCCTGTGGAGAAAAAGGGACAGCATGGCCACTCTCTGAGTGAGAGAGAGGGCCCCCGGACCCTGCCTGGACAGGCTTTTATTGATTTTCTGGGCACATTACATCCAGGATGATCTGCATTTACTAGGCACAGGTTCACTGCAGGTGATTACCTTTTACAGATAACAAAGGAAAGAATGTTGCTAATTACTTCAAAGAGAAGGACATTGCAGACCAAGGGGAAAAGTGGTTCAAGTAGTCACACTCCATGCTGGGGAGGTTTAGCTCAGACTTTAGGAAGTTACAGTAAGCACTTGCTGCCTGAATTCAGGGTGAGGGTTAGCAAAAGCAAGTCTCACAGCGGTCTAGGTACAACGCAGGCCTGATTCCTCATGGGAGAACCTCTCTGTGGACGCGGCTCCTCTGTGCTGGAACCTCGCTCCCCACTGGCCTTTCCCAGTGGGGGCTGGACTACATTCCCACGCCACATGAACCAGTTCCCTATACACATTAGCATGAGTGCCTGTGGTGGAGGGGAGGGGAATAGACTGAGAGGATAAAGAGATATAAACAGAGCAGGAGGGGGTCTTGTGCAGGTTGGGGTGAGAATGTCACAGAACTATAGGCTCCCATGACTCCAGGCTTTATTTGAAGAATCTAGCTTCTTCCCAGCCTGGGTGCCCAGCTTGGAGAGTCCCCCTGCAACCAAGTTGCTGGGGTGCTTGGCCTGTAGAACCACAGGCAGGAATCCAGATGAGCAGGGGGTTAAACAGCAGACGTGGGAGAGGGTCTGAAGCCAAAACTGCCACTCACACCCTGCAACTCCTGGTCTCAGTTTCCCTCTATGGGCCTTGGTTTACTCATTCGTAAACTGGAGCTTATAAGGTCTTCTTACAGAAGCTTAAGGAACAAGGAATGCTTCTCTGAGGGTCTTCTTCCATCAAAAGGATACGGAGGTCAGGGTCAGTCATTACAGAGGCCAATCTCTGGGCCCGGCTGACACTCGGACTCTCGGCCTAAGCCTCGGTCCCGATCTCCTGGAACCTGGGATCTGGCTGTTGCCCATGGAGGGGGCTGGAGTGATAACCCCTCACCCCACCTGCCCATTGATGCTCTGACTGCTCATTGTCACTGGATTCGATAAGAGACACCATCCTTATTGCCCCCTCCCCTCTCCTGACAGAACAGCCCCAGCCTAGCTCCCACCCTGGCTCCATGTGCATAAGGAGACCTTGGGGGCTGAGCACCACAGAGGCCAGTGCAGGGCTCCCTCAGCTCAAGCTCTGTCACCACCATGTCTCTGACCAAGGCCCAGAAGACCTCCGTCATGTCCATGTGGGCAAGATCTCGGCACAGGCAAATGCCATCCTCACCGAGGCCCTGGAGAGGTGAGTGCCAGACAGGCTGAGATGGGGCCAGGTAGGTGAAAATGTGGGGTTAGCAAGGGCAGGGGACAGTGAGGAGGTGTCTGTGCGTTTAGGATTCTCTGAGGTGGGGGCCAGTGAGTTGGGGAAGATGAATTGCACAGATATCTGACTGACCCTGGGCCTGTGAGGCCTGAGTAGGAACAGGCACATGGAAGGACAACGGCAGTTTCTTCCAAGGCCCGAAGTGCCTTCTGAGACAGTCAGATTGCTACCAGCACCGATGCTGGGGTCTCTGACCCTGAGGAAATTGGGGTCAAAAGAGATATCTCTAGAGTCTTCCAGGGAAGCCTCTGGAGAGAGCCCTATTTCTGGCAGAAGGTGAAGTGGAGAGTTTGTTAAGGGATGGAAGGAGGCCCCTCTGGCCAGGGAAGGTGACAGGGGCAGGATGCCAAGGCAGTGGGTGTTGAAGAGCTGGCTGTGCAGGCCCAGTTGGAAGCAGGGACACAAGGCAGGAGTCGCTGTGATCTGGAATAGGCAGGGTTAGGTTGAGAGGTGGGGGCGGGGAGAGGGGGTTTCTAGTTGAGGAGGGCGGAGCTCCATGGGAAACTTTAGACTGGGAGAGAAATGGGATCTGCCAACTTTGCAGGGCCTGTGACAGGGTTGAATTTGGGTCCTCAAGCCCTGAGAAGAAGGGAGGGACCGTAAGGCAGTGGACAGACTGCTCTCTTTCGGAGCTCACGCCCCGCCCCCACCCTGCAGGCTCTTCGCCAGCTACCCCCAGACCAAGATCTACTTCCCGCACTTCGACCTGCACCCCGGCTCTGCGCATCTGCGCGCGCACGGCTCCAAGGTGGTGGCCGCCGTGGGCGACGCGGTCAAGAACATTGACAACATCGCTGGCGCCCTGTCCAAGCTGAGCGAGCTGCACGCCTACATTCTGCGCGTGGACCCGGTCAACTTCAAGGTGGGACCCGGTCAACTTCAAGGTGGGCGCGGGGCCGCGGGGCGGCGGGGCGGGGTAGCACGGAGGCGGGGCTGCAGTGCGAGGAGGGCCGAGTGTCCGCACAGGGGCTCCATCCCCACCCAAAGAGCGCCCAGCCCCACTCCAGCCGCGCGCTCTGAGCAGCCCTCCCGCCCCCAGCTCCTGTCCCACTGTCTGCTGGTTACGGTGGCCTCGCACTTCCCCGCGGACTTCACGGCCGACGCCCACGCCGCCTGGGACAAGTTCCTGTCCGTCGTGTCCAGCGTCCTGACCCAGAAGTACCGCTGAGCGCCGTCGGGGGACCCCAGAGGACAGGCTGCGATCTCTTTTCTACCTCTGAACCCTCCCTAAGTTCCTCCCGATACTCCCCCAATAAATGGATGAGGGTGGAGCGAGCTGGGTCCTGCGTCCTCAGTACTGAGGGAAAGGAAGGAACAAAGCGAGGGTAGTGTCACTGCCAGCCTGGAGGCCACTCCCAGGCCGCTTTGAGGCGGTCCTGCGTCTGTGAGCCCCAGGGAAGCAGCCCCGACAAGGCAGAGCAGCCGCAGGCACATCCATGCAGTTTTCTCTGGGTGCATCTACACCTGAAACTGTCTTTACAAATCGCCCAAAGACTGTCGCATCGCGGAGCTCGTTGACTGCGTGTGGGGACTCAGGGGACTTTTCTTCAAAGCCTGATGTCATACCTCCCGCGCTGCGGGAATTTCCAATGCAGTTACCCTCCTGGCCCCTCGGGGAAAAAGGGGGTTCCGTGCCCCACTCTTTCTCTTGATACTCCCATGGGTTCCCTCCTGGCGCTCAAAGCAGTAACTCTGCCCGGGAAGTCATGGCAGCTCCCCCTAAAGTCTGCCACAAAATCACCCACGCACGGCGGCGTCAGTGCCAGTGACCCAGTGACGCCCGAGGCCGTGGCCTTGGAGGCCCTGGGAAACTGGCCTGGCGACCATTCCCGGTGCTGGCCGAGGTTGCTGGCGTTCCCGCCGCGCTGCTGCAGATAAAAGCGGGGCGCACGCCAGAAGGTTGTCGTGGGCGGGTGCTGCTATAAGGAGCCCTGGCCGGCGGCCGGGGACTCGCAGAGCACGCCACGCCCGCGCCATGCTCAACGCTCAGGAGCGCGCCCATATCGCGCAGGTCTGGGACCTGATCGCAGGACACGAGGCGCACTTCGGGGCGGAGCTTCTGCTCAGGTGGGTAGTGGGTAAGTCTCCAGAATCTCAGGGAGGTGGAGACAAAGGTGTTAGGCCTAAGACTGGGGCGGGGGACGGCGCAGGAGAGACAGGGGTTTCCAGGGGTCTGGGTGGTGCAGGAGCTGGAGGATCCCACGCTGCCCGCCCTCCCCACTAACCTGCTCCCGCAGGCTCTTCACTGTGTACCCCAGCACCAAGATCTACTTCAAGCACCTGGGCGCCTGCCTTGACGAGGTGCACCTGCTGAGCCACGGACAGCGCATGCTAGAGGCAGTGGGCGTTGCCATACAGCACGTGGACAACCTGCGCGCAGCCCTGAGCCCGCTGGCCGACCTGCACGCGCACGTGCTACGCGTGGACCCTGCCAACTTCCCAGTGAGCCTCAGCCGCAGTGGGGTTCACGCGAAGTCGGAGGATGGGGGGTTCCTGGAGAAACTGGAGGGAACAGATACCCTCTAACCCGCCTCTTCGCCTGCAGCTGCTGATCCAGTGTTTCCAAGTGGTGCTGGCTTCCCACCTACAGGACGAGTTCACGGTGGAGATGCAGGCGGCGTGGGACAAGTTCCTGACGGGCGTGGCCATAGTGCTGACGGAGAAGTACCGCTGAGTCCTGTGCCCACATGTCAATAAACAGGCCTCAAAGGCGGAGACCTGAGCATGCGCAGTCTTTGGGTCCTTGGGCTGACATCACTGTTGCTGGGCAGCGAAGCTCTGGGTCCCTCCAGGAGCCACCTGGAATCTTAGGGCAGGACCCCAAAACTTTGCGGATAAGGAAATGAGGCCCAAGAGCGGACCCTGGGAGCTCTCCAGACTTGGAATGAGGACGGTTCCCAGGCTGACAATCCCGAGTCTGGACGGGATACCCGTAGTCCTGAACAAAGCAGTCATCCTCCTGCAGCGGGGGACTGCGGTGGGACAGAGTGGGCGCTTGAAGGGGGGGCCTTTACGGGTCTCAGCGCGGCTCCAGCGCTCCCGCGGTGCCGTAGCGTTCAGCAAAGCACGTGGGTTCACTCCCTCATTTATTCTCCCTCCATCCCTTCCTCACGCCGGCAGCGGCGAGTGTGAACCTCGGCCTTCTCTGCAGACAGACGCGGGCACCCAGGCACAGGGGCCAGGTTCCCGGACTGAGGTCAGACAGAGATCTGGGTCCAGGGCTCCTGGGCCCCGCCTCTGTGCTCCCTTCCCGCTTCCTCCCACATTCCCCACCACCACCGTGCTCAATCCGCAGCAACCCTTGCTATAAGACAAATTAACCTCTTCCTCTGAATGTCCTGCGTGGGGGGTGGGGGTACGGTGGTCCTAGATGGCCGCATTCTGGCAGGCAGAGCAGGTTTCCACCTGGTTCACACCAGCAAGCTATGATCTGAGCCCAACGCATCGATGAGGGGGAAAAACCTACTTCTCTTGGCTTTGCAATAATTTCTGAAATCGTAATGCTGGATCGGTGTCTGGCAGGACCATGGCCGCCCAACCTCCATCCCACACCCCAGCCCCAGACGCTGAGCCTCAGTGTCTTCGCGTTTTTCCGCCAAAGCTGACGCCCCACCCCTCACCCCCACCCCCCCAATCTCTTCACTCCGCTGCTTGGGGCAGAAACCTTAGCGCTTCACCCATAACCTTTGCGGACAAGGATACAGAGGCCAGAAGAGGATTCTGGTGCTCTGCAGATTCAATGGGGCGGTTTGCGCAGTGACTGGCCCCAGTCTGTGCTGGGGAGAGGGGTGCAGGGAAGGCCTGAGCCCGGCAGAGAGCTGGGTCCATAAGTGTGAGGGGGATGCTGAAGGCTAGCCCTGACTGTGGCTCAGCAGAGTTCCCCCGTGCTGACCGGAATGTATTGGGAGCAGGAGCGTGTGGAGGATTCACCCCGTAATATCCTTCGTCCTCGTTGTTGACATGAACAATTGACCGCTCTCGGTACAAGGCAAACTGCAGTGCAAAATCGACATGTTTCACTTCGGAAACAATTGTGCTCCCCACCCCGACAGGCAAATACAGATTGCTTTCCCCGGCTCCGGCCACACCTGTGTGCAAGGGGGATTTGGGTGGCCCGGGCACCTGTGTGAGAACCCCAGAACCGCTGAACCGGCAAAGGGGACCCTGGAGAGCTAGACCTCGGCCTGTGCGGAACCCAGAGAGTAAGGGCGGCGGTGGAAGCCCACCGCCCCCTTCTCCAGACTGTGTCCTCGGCCTCGCTTCCTGGAACCGCGCCCGCCAATGAGCGAGGCCCGGGCGGGCGTGCCCCTCGCGCCCCAGGCATAAAAGCTCCGAGCATTCCCCGCCCGCCACCCTTCTGGTCCTTACACAGACTCAGAAAGAACCAACCATGGTGCTGTCCGCCGCCGACAAAGGCAACGTCAAGGCCGCCTGGGATAAGGTTGGCGGCCAGGCCGGCGACTATGGTGCAGAGGCCCTGGAGAGGTGAGCACCTCCCTCCCTTTCCCTGTTGGACCCCCGGCCTCAGCACCGGCCCGCGGGCCTGCGGGCAACGCCTCGGTAGACTCCGCCCTGGCTGGCGCCCACATCCCCAAGAGCTCAGGGTCTAGAACACGGACCTGCCCGAAGAGGCCAGCCGGCGCCTCGGATTCATCTGAATCCAAGGCTCATGACCCCGCCCTGGACCCACCACCCCCACCTTCAACCCCGCCTCCCACCCTCTTCTGCCCGCAGGATGTTCCTGAGCTTCCCCACCACCAAGACCTACTTCCCTCACTTCGACCTGTCCCACGGCTCCGCTCAGATCAAGGGCCACGGCAAGAAGGTGGCTGACGCCCTGACCACCGCCGTGGGCCACATCGACGACCTGCCTGGCGCCCTGTCGGCTCTGAGCGACCTGCACGCACACAAGCTGCGTGTGGACCCGGTCAACTTCAAGGTGAGCGCGGCGGCCGGGCGGCAGAGATCGCGGCGGAGGGCTTCCGCGGGTTCCAGGCGGTGGAGCGCGGCCTCCCGCGCTCCAAAGCCCCCTGACACCGCCTCTCTTCACAGCTCCTGAGCCACTGCCTGCTGGTGACTCTGGCCAGCCACATCCCCTCCGATTTCACCCCTGCCGTCCATGCCTCCCTGGACAAGTTCCTGGCCTCCGTGAGCACCGTGCTGACCTCCAAGTACCGTTAAGCTGGAGCCGCGGCTATCCCTGCCCTGGGTCGGGGCCCCTTCGCGCTGGGCGCACCCGCGCTTCCTGATCCTTGAATAAAGTCTGAGTGGGCTGCAACCTGCGTGGCCTCGGTTCTCTGTGCCCTCGAACGCGCCACGGGTGGGGTGGTTCTCCTTGCCTCGGACCAAAGGCGTCTCCGCAGCGGGCGAAGAGAGAGAAGGAGAGGGAGAAGGGAAGAGATTTAAGATGAAGCTGAACCGGGCTTAAGATTTAAGCTGAACCGGGCTTCTGTCCTAGGAGGTGCCAGACTCCCAAGGGTTCGTCTCTGGGGCAGAGGTGGGGGTTATTAAGAGTCACCACCTGCCCTGGCCGGTGTGGCTCAGTTGGTTGGAGCGTCATCCCATAGGAAAGGCTGCGGGTTTGATTCCCAGTCAGGGAACATTACCCAGGTTGCAGGTTCAATTTCCAGTTGGGGAAGGTACAGATGTTTCTCATTCTCTTTCTCTCTCACTCTCCTCCCCTCTACCCCTGTCTTTGCCTCCCTCCCTCCCTTCCTTTCTCTCTGGAAGCAGTGATAAAAAAAAGGTCCTCAGGTGAGGACTTAAAAAAGAGAGAGAGAGTTGCCACCCACTCTGACTGGCTGCTGTTAAACAAACAATCTAGAACAAAATAAAACCAAACAATCAACTCCCCAAAATATGCCGCTCCTGGTACAAAGGGGGGTGCTAGACCATTTTTATAGGGTTCCCACCTCCTCCCTACTAGAGAGAAGGTGAGTTGGAATGGGGATCAAAGTTCCAGGCACCCTCTGCAAAGTCACGAATAACGAATAACGCTCTGCAGGCAGGTGGGCAGGACAGTCTGGGGAGAGGGGAATGAACTGCCTGCAGCAATCGGGGTGCCCCGGGGTGCAGCACTTTGCCAGAGTACCTTGCTCGCTTGTTTGGCATTTCATGAGGCGCATTAAAAGTTCGTTGTGTTCCCAGCCCTGCGTCCCCCAGCTCGATGCCCCTCTGTTGCCAGAGGTTCCTGGGGTCTCCCAGCTGATCTACAGACCTGTGAGGAATATAGTTGAATAGGCCCCTGTCCCAGGTGCTGAAGCCGTGGACTCCACACTGGAATCTCGCACACCCCACCTGGCTCTGCAGCCACCTGAGGGACGTCATCAGTGCCCTAGCCCAGCCCCGATCCCTAGGGCAACGCACAGCACTGGGTAAAAGGTTTGGGAGTGTGGCAAACCCCTTGCTCACCACTTTGCTTTTTGGACATGGGACCCCGAAGATCTGGGGAGTTGCACCCTCCTCTCCACCATGCACTCACTCGTCCTCTGCCTCACAGTCCAAGTCATTTTTGTTTAAAAGAAGAAAAACAATTAAGAAATAAGTTAAAATCCACTTACGCTTTCAAACACACACACACACACACACACACACACACACACACACACGCCCTTTTTGTGTTATTCAAAGTAGGGAGAAAGTGTCCCTCCGCCCTGGCCTCCCAAGAGTCTGGGACTAAGCCCACCGGGCCCTATCCCATGCTGAGGGGACATGGGTGCATCCGCGGCTACACACTTCTGTCAGAAGTGTCATCGTAACGTAGATGTTTGTCTGCAGCCTGCTCTTTTCACTCAACCACATCTTCTCTACATCTCTTCTGGCCAGTTTATTCCACCGTCTCGTTTTCATCAACGTATTCGTTATTTCCATATGTTTGTTAATTTCCTTTGCCAATTTTTCACTTAAGCCACTTGCATTTTTCCTTGTATATATGTGGGAGTTCTTCCTATATGACAAATGTAAGCCATTGACTGAGATATTTTCTTTAGGTCTTGCTTTAAAAGGACTTGGGGACAGGAGGATTGGAGCAAGATGCAGAAGGAGGGGTTTGCCCCAGGCCTGGGGAGTGGAATTTGCTGCTTCTAAGCCCCCCAGTGTCTTATCCTTTTTATTCTTCAGAGCCAGGACTGGGCCTGAGGCTGGGAACAAAATCAGGAAGAGTGAAGATCAGTAGGAAGGAGAAGTGGAATGAAGTGGGGGGGAGGTCCAGGAGGGGCAAAGTGAGAAGAGCAGACACAGAGGACAAAGCCCAAGGGAGCCTTGCTGAGGCTTGTCTGAGCTGCTTTCTTTTCTGCCCACATCAGTTCAACCATCGGTTCCTCCTGGACACACAGTGCAAGTCTTTGATGAAGCTCCTAGGAGAGGGATGCGGACAGAGGGGTGGGCGTATCAATGACTTCCCTTTTCACTCAGTGCTGATGTTTAACCTCATCAGCAATTCCCTACCACCAACTAGACCAAGAGACCAACACTTGTCACCAGTAAGGGAACTGTAGAAGCCGGAAATCCTGCCACTTCTCACTGTTTCACTGGAGTCCCTCTCTTCCCCTGTCCTGCGGGGTCTGGCCTGCTTCTTCACGTCCACATCTCCCTTCATCTATTCTGCAGCCACAGAGGCCCTCTCTCCCCCTGGCCCCCCACAAGCCAAGTGGGGGCTCCCCCCTCACCCTACTCCACCTAATACTTACTCATCCTCCAGTCTCACCTCCTCAGGGAAGCCTACCATGATTATCAGACTAACCCTAATATCCTCGAATGCCTCATCCACTCCCTTCATGCTTTCTTAGAGTCCTTTAATGAGGATCGAGACTATACGACTTGTGATGATTTTATGACTGTCTGTGTCCCTAACCAGGTTAAAAGCTCAGCTCTTGTTAAACAGTTGCCTTATTTACTAGTTCAATCACTATTTATCCATTGAGTCTTGCCTCAGGCAAAATTTGGGAAACTGGGAGAGGGGTATCATTGTGAATCAGGACCATTTGGTCAGTCAGGGAGAGACACAGCCCTTCATACAATCATACAGGGATCCTGAATGGGAGAGGCCACCTTGATGAATTCCCAAGATGAGGCTGCAGAGCCACCACCCTGGGAGAAGAAGCTCAAGCCAGGAGCCTCCCACCCCAGCCATATGGATCATGTCCCTCAGTATTTGTTTCCCCCCTTGACAGGTGCTCGGTCAAACACAGTGATTATTTGCGAGGGAAAGGGGGCTGGAAAAATCAAGACTGAAGGGGAGCAGGAGAGATTCCAGGCAGGAATCTTTTTTAAAGATTTTATTTATTTATTTTTAGAAAGGGGGAGGGAAGGAGAAAGAGGAGAGAAACATCAATGTGTGGTTGCTTCTCGAGCGCCCCCAGCTGGGGACTTGGCCGGCAGTGCAGGCATGTGCCCTAGACTGGGAATCCAACTGGCGATCCTTTGGTTCACAGGCCGGTGCTCAATCCACTGAGCGACATCAGCCAGGGAAAGGCAGGAATTTTTGACAACGTGTGAACAAGGACCTCCTTGTGCATACACCTATCTCTCTCTGGCCTGGACTAGGTGAGGTCTTTCTTCCTTCCTCCTCCCTCAATAGCCCATTCATTTCTTGATTCTACAAAAATTAAACATGTCCAGCGAGTACCAAGTCTAGGTCCAGCGAGGTCCTCAAGAGAGAGCAACCTGGGGCTAGGGAAGCTCAGAGACCCTAAAGAGTGTCCTGAGCTAATGCAGTGGAAGAGCCAGCATCGACCCACCTCTAGTAACCGACCTCCAGCAACTGGGGTAAGAATATCACTTCCAAATGAGGTGGATGCAGCGGTCAAGAAGCAGCCACTGGGAGAAAGAAATGTTTTGGCCCGGGGACACTGGGTTCCTCCGAAAACTACAAGCAACACTTCCACCTCTCTCTCCAGGCGCAGGCTCTGCGCCCGGCGCCCCCTGCCGTGCAAGCCTGAAGGCGGTTTCCCGGCTCCGAGCCCCGCCAATGAGCGAGGCCCGGGCGGGCGTGCCCCTCGCGCCCCAGGCATAAAAGCTCCGAGCATTCCCCGCCCGCCACCCTTCTGGTCCTTACACAGACTCAGAAAGAACCAACCATGGTGCTGTCCGCCGCCGACAAAGGCAACGTCAAGGCCGCCTGGGATAAGGTTGGCGGCCAGGCCGGCGACTATGGTGCAGAGGCCCTGGAGAGGTGAGCACCTCCCTCCCTTTCCCTGTTGGACCCCCGGCCTCAGCACCGGCCCGCGGGCCTGCGGGCAACGCCTCGGTAGACTCCGCCCTGGCTGGCGCCCACATCCCCAAGAGCTCAGGGTCTAGAACACGGACCTGCCCGAAGAGGCCAGCCGGCGCCTCGGATTCATCTGAATCCAAGGCTCATGACCCCGCCCTGGACCCACCACCCCCACCTTCAACCCCGCCTCCCACCCTCTTCTGCCCGCAGGATGTTCCTGAGCTTCCCCACCACCAAGACCTACTTCCCTCACTTCGACCTGTCCCACGGCTCCGCTCAGATCAAGGGCCACGGCAAGAAGGTGGCTGACGCCCTGACCACTGCCGTGGGCCACATCGACGACCTGCCTGGCGCCCTGTCGGCTCTGAGCGACCTGCACGCACACAAGCTGCGTGTGGACCCGGTCAACTTCAAGGTGAGCGCGGCGGCCGGGCGGCAGAGATCGCGGCGGAGGGCTTCCGCGGGTTCCAGGCGGTGGAGCGCGGCCTCCCGCGCTCCAAAGCCCCCTGACACCGCCTCTCTTCACAGCTCCTGAGCCACTGCCTGCTGGTGACTCTGGCCAGCCACATCCCCTCCGATTTCACCCCTGCCGTCCATGCCTCCCTGGACAAGTTCCTGGCCTCCGTGAGCACCGTGCTGACCTCCAAGTACCGTTAAGCTGGAGCCGCGCTATCCCTGCCCTGGGTCGGGGCCCCTTCGCGCTGGGCGCACCCGCGCTTCCTGATCCTTGAATAAAGTCTGAGTGGGCTGCAACCTGCGTGGCCTCGGTTCTCTGTGCCCTCGAACGCGCCACGGGTGGGGTGGTTCTCCTTGCCTAGGACCAAAGGCGTCTCCGCTGCGGGCGAAGAGAGGGCAGGGGATAAAAGGCAGAGGATAAAAGGCAGAGGAAGGAGTGGCTGCAGCCCTGTCACTGCCTGAGATTCACTGGGCAACCCCCACCACTTTCACCCTGGAGTGCTTTGCTGCCTACATTCCCCTTTCTACAATTCATTCTCGAGGTTTTGCTATTCAACACAAGTTTACTTAAATAATGAAATTGTTTTTCCATCTTTACAGTCTATGGCATTGACATTCAGAGCTGGGGGACCTCCAGCTGAGTAACTCTGAGCTCTCCAAGGGCTCCTCCCAGAGTTGGACAGTGGGGAAGCCAGACGGGTCACACTCAGAGTTGAACTGTATGCTCCCCTCTCCACTGAGTGCCTCCCAAACACACGCAGAGTCTACATAAAATTGCAGATGCCAGGCAATTTCCTGGAGGCACCCTTTTCACCTGGGGCCACCTCCGGAGGCTTGCTCTGTAGACACTTGCATCTTGGAGCCATTACAGGTTTGGAAACCCAGTTTTGGGGCCCAGCTCAACATCCATGGCAGGCTGGCACCTCTGACTCACCCCAGTGCTTCAGGGGAGAGGAGAGCTAGGGCCAAAGAGCCCGCGGCCCGATGTGCTTCCTCCCCACAGAGCAGCCCCCAGTGCTGCAGCCTCAGAGCTTAAGGTGTCCAGTCCTGGCTGCCGTCCAGCTCCAAGCTTCCAGCTGGAGAGCAGTGTCCTTTCTCCCCTGGGTTCAAGAGTGGTCCTTGGAAAATGAAGACAGCAGGTCCCCTGCCTCAGTTTGTGATGTTTTCAGCACAGCTCATGGCAAAGGCTGAGCTCTCAGTAACAGGCAGTCTTCCTCATTTTATTAGGAAAAATGAGGGAACAAACCAAGTGTCCATCAACTGATGAAGAGACCAACAAAATGTGGTTCATCCATACAACAGAATGTAGCTCAGCCATAAAAGCCAGTGGAGTACTGACACATAGTACAAGGTGTATAAACTTTGAAAATGTGCTAAGTAAAAGAAGCTAGACGCAAAAGATCATATATTGCATCATTCTATTCGTATGAAACATCCAGAACAGGCAAACAGCATCAGAGAGCATGCTGGTAGCTGCCCGGGGCCAGAGGAGAAGGGCTATGGAATGACGGCTAATGGATACAGAGCTTCTCTTTGGGATGACGGAAAAGTTCTGGAACTGAATAGTGATAATAGTCACACAACAGTGGAAATGTAATTAAGGACACCAAATTGTACACTCGATTTTTTAGAGAGAGGGGAAGAGAGGGAGAGAAATATTGATCTGGAGATGACTGGGGGTGGAACCTGCAATTCAGTCCCGTGTCCTGACCAGGAATCCCACCTGCAACCTTTCGCTTTGCAGGATGCCCAGCCAACTGAGCCACGCCAGCCAGGGCCTGAATTGAAGGCATCAAAATGACTAAGATGGCACATTTTATGACATAGGAATTTTACCACCGCCACTACCACCACAAAAAGAGTGGTGTCTGGCACAGAATGAGTGCCGCATAGGTATTAGCTGTTATTACGACATATCCTAGGCACTCAACAAATGTCCACCGTCCTGAAAGAAACATCTGCTATGAGCGAGGAACTTAGCATTTCCCATCCATTTGATTTTCACAACGACCTTTGGAAGAGTAAATTATATTCATTCTACACAATAAATGAGAAAATAGACTCAGAGAGGTAGGTGTCAGACTTGGGAAGGAGGTAGAATAAGCTGACAAGCAATGTCAAAATCCATCCTAAAATTTAGTGTTACCTAATAATAATATGTATTAAATATTGGTTTCCACAGAATAAACACTACAAAAATGGGGTCCTTGGAGTCCAGCGCAATTGGGAAGGTCCCAAGTCAGAGCAGATGGGGATTGGATACTCCCGTGCCCCTAGAGACAAGACTGCGACGTGGCACCCCCTAGAGGCCGCAAGGACCGGCTGGCGGACTGGCACCCGCGCAGTTGACGCTAAGCTCACACCGCAGGCCTGAGGTTCTAAGATGGTCCTGTCCTCAGCGGACCGGGAGGCACTGTGTGCGCTGTGGAGAAAGCTGGGAAACAACGTGAGCATCTACACTACGGAGGCCCTGGAGAGGTGCGGAGAGGCCCTGGCGCCCTCTAGGATCACCTGCCTTCCTGACCGCTGCGGGAACGGCTCCCCCACCCCTCACGGTGCCCTCCTCCTCAAGCTCCTACCCCATGCAGGGTAGCACCTCACTCGCTGTTCCTCCCAAAGGACCTTCCTGGCCTTCCCCTCCACCAAGACCTACTTCCTCCACCTGGACCTGAGCCCCGGCTCCGCCCAGGTCAAAGCCCACGGCCAGAAGGTGGCCGACGCATTGTCCCTGGCCGTGGACCACCTGGATGACCTGCCTGGCGCCCTGTCAGCTCTGAGCGACCTGCACGCGCACAAGCTGCAAGTGGACCCGATCAACTTCAAGGTAAGGGCTGGACCCTCTCAATGGGGGTGGGGGGCGCTCCCGCAAGGAAAGAGTATGGGAGAACAGACGGACCTCGGTGGGGACCACTCTGTTCCTCCGCAGCTCCTGGGCCACTGCCTGCTGGTGACCCTCGCCCGGCACTACCCCGGAGACTTCAGCCCCGCCCTCCAGGCCTCGCTGGACAAATTTCTGAGCCACGTGATTTTGGCCCTGACCTCCAACTATCACTAAACTAGAGGTGAATGATCGTGGGACGCCCCAGCGTTCCCTCCTGCGACGGTCTAGTGTCTAAGTAAAGTCCCCGAAAAAAGCCTCAGCCGCTTGCGTACATGTGTTCCCTGGGGCGTGCGAGCAAGGGTCCTGAAGGGATTCGTGAGAAGTGCTGCCCTCCCACTAACGGAAGGGTGGGGGTCTGGAGGGGCCTGAGCTGCACATCCCGCCACCGTAAGAGCTGGGCGTGCCCCTGGCCCACTTCCGCTAGGCGCCCTGGGTGGCCCAGGGGAAATTCAAGTTGCCCTATCCTCCGCGGCCAGCGGCGTTTGGCGCTGCGGGTCCCAAATGCATATCTTACACCCCGACCCACCACATCCTTGGCTGCAGCCATTTGGAGACCCACACCCGAGGCTTCAGATCCTCGGAAGTGGGGTAGACTGTCAGGGGTTATAGGCTTGCCCTAGCTGATGAGGCCCGGCCCCTCCTCAGTGCTGCTCGCTTCGGGTGACTCCACAGCTCTAGGTATTCGGGACCTGATCCTTCACCCGCCTAGAACTGAGGGCAGGGTGCCGGGTAGCGGGGTATAGCCCTTAAGAAAATTAGGGAACGGCTCCCCCTGTCGGTGCAGGTAGGACTTACCAGAGCCCAACCTGAACAACAGTACTGTGGCTCTAGAGGAGTATTGGAGACTTTGGGGATCCAGGAGGCTTGGGGTGAAGCCCCTACTTGCCAGACTCTCCACAATGTGGAAGGAGGTGCGTCCTGCCCCAGCACCCAGTCATGTAGTGGACCGGGGAGCTGGTCCAGAGTCCTACCTACAGCCACATTTCTAAGGAGACAGAAGAAGTTTTCTTAAAAAATTTTTTCCTCATAAAATCAATCATGATCATTGTAGAAACTTTGGGAAATGCAATAACTATTTCACTTGCTGTCCCTTCTCATGTACCCCAGTGGGTCCAGCACACCTATGATTCTTCCAATTCCCACCTGACACATGGGGAAACTAGGTGTGAACAAATGGAGGACAGAGTTTAGATTCAGGAGCACATGTGTGACACACACACACACTACACACTAACACGGATGCAAACACATACTGGCAGAAATAGCCCCACCCAGAAATGTAATCAGGTAACATTTAATGTACAGCCTTCCAGGTAGTTCTAGGAACATCTAGAGATATTTTTCTTAAGAAATGGTACCCTCAAAGTGACAATGGAAAAAATGGGCACATTGGACTATCTAAAGAGAAAAGTACTTGGTATGGGGAGGGGGAAAAAAGCAGCAAATTTTAAAAAGAAATTGGAGAAAAGTATCTGCCACAAACGGCAAAGGGCTGTTATCACTAGACCTCCAAATTCTTTTTCCTCACTTTCCTCCACCTTTTTCTTTTTGAAGTCAGTCAACCCAACAGAAAAATAAGCCACAGGAATAAGGCAATTCGCAGTACACCAATGACCACGACATTTGCGATGATACACAAAGCCATGCAAATTCAAATGCTCATTAATGAGATACCTGTCGTGAAAACATATTTTAAAAGCAAGATCCAATAAGACTCTTCTGGTGGAAGTGTAACTTAATGTACAACTTTTTCATAATATACAACTTTAATTCAGTTGTATATAGTTGTGGGCCAGCAAATGTTTAGCGACTGGCACTCTGGAAGAAGGAGAAGGGGCTGGTTTGTAGCATTTTCCAATTTCCATGGTTTAAATATTGCCATCATGGCTAATTTCAAGCTATGTACACTATCAGTGAGTGGGAAATTAGGAGGGGTGCACAGTAGCTGCTACTGTGTTGTATTTCTGTTGTCCAGACACAGGAGATATGAACTCAGGTAACAGTAAAGTGTAGTAACGTAATCAGGCAGTAATGAGTTTTCAGTATTTATTATCTTTGTGTTCAACATGCCCTATTTACTTGTAAATTAACATAATTTAATTTGTAATAGTGGTTGTGTTTAACAGTCAGCTCTCAGACTTCCTGAACATTTAACACAAGATAATCCAAGCAGACTTCCGGCCAAGATGGAGGCGTAGGCGGACACACTGTGCCTCCTCTCACAACCAAAATTAAGGACAACAAATATTTAGAAACAAGAAAACAACCAGAACTTATAGAAAATTGAACTGTATGGAAGTCCAACAACCATTCATCCAGACCAGTAAGAGAGGCGGAGTCGCGGTAGGAAAAAGTGGAGGTGTGGACCCAGGAACGCAAGTAGCAGCGGCTCGCAGTTCCCAGGTGCACGGGCGGTGGCTGGCGGTCCTCAGTCCCACAGGCGGCAGCTGGCGGACCCCGGGCACAGGGGGACAACTGTGCAGACCCAGTGAGGACGCACAAGGCAGCTGGCTGACCAGGGGGTCCCACATTCTCGCACGCAGACGGTCCAGGCAGAGGGGAAGTGGTGGAAGGGACTGAATCCAGGAGAGAGCGGAGCAGGCGCCATTGTTCCCTCTCAGGCCCCGCCCCCACATACAGCGTCACAACCCAGCGACTGGGCTGCCCCACACTGGGGAGCGCCTGAGGCTCCACCCCTCATACATAACAGCGCGCGTGCGCGCGCACGCGTGCGCAGATAATCTAGGTGAAGCAGAAGCGGCGGAAGGGACTGGAGTCCAGAAGAGAGCGGAACAGGCGCCATTCTTCCCTCTCGGACCCCGCCCCCACCTATAGCGTCACAACCCAGCGACTGGGCTGCCCTGCCCTGAGGAACACCTAAGGCTCCAGCCCTATACGTAATAGCTGCGACCAGACTAAAACCAAACCAAAACAAAACAAAAAACCCCACCAAAAATGGATCAAACCGGAGGAAAAATGAAAACCCCGGAGTCAATTCCTCTAAGCAACGAAGAGATAGCCAACCTATCAGATGCACAGTTCAAAGCACTGGTCATCAAAATGCTCACAGAATTGGTTGATTTTGCTCATAAATTAGATGAGAAAATGCAGGCTACAATACGTGAAATGAAGGAAGACGCATGGGGAACCGATAGAGATGGAAGGAAAACTGGGACTCAGATCAATGGAGTGGACCAGAAGGAAGAAATTAACAACCAAACAGAAAATGAGGAAGAAACAAGAATTCAAAAAAATGAGGAGAGGCTTAGGAACCTCTGGGACATCGTTAAACGTCCCAACATCCGAATTATAGGGGTCCCAGAAGGGGAAGAAGAAGAGCAACAAGTAGAAAACTTATTTGAACAAATAATAAAGGAGAATTTCCCCAATCTGGCAAAGGAAATAGACTACCAGGACGTCCAGGAAGCTCAGAGAGTCCCAAAGAAGTTGGGCCCAAGGAGGAACACATCAAGGCACATCGTAATTACATTAGCCAAGATTCAAATGAAGGAGAGAATTCTAGAAGCAGCTAGGGATAAGGGGACAGTCACCTACAAAGGAGTTCCCATCAGACTGTCAGCTGATTTCTCAAAAGAGATTTTACAGGAAAGAAGGGGCTGGAAAGAAATACTTGAAATCTTGAAAAGCAGAGACCTACATCCAAAATTGCTCTTTCCAGCAAAGCTGTCATTTAGAATGGAAGGACAGATAAAGCGCTTCTCAGATAAGGTCAAGTTCAAGGAGTTCATCATCACCCAGCCCTTATTATATGAAATGTTAAAGGGACTTATCTAAGAAAAAGAAGATCAAAAATATGACAGTGAAAAGACAGCAAAATCACAGCTATTAAGAACCACACCTAAAACAAAAGCAAACTAAGCAAACAGCTAGAACAGGAACAGAACCACAGAAATGGAGATCATATGGAGGGTTAGCAACAGGGGCGTGGGAGGAGGAGAGGGGGGAAAAGGTACAGAGAATAAGTAGCATAGATGGTGGGTAGAAAATAGACAGGGGGAGGGCAAGAATAGTGTGGGAAATGTAGAAGCTGAAGAACTTATGACACATGGACATGAACTAAAGGGGGGAATGTGGGTGGGAGAGGGTGTGCAGGGTGGGGGGAATGATGGGGGAGAAACAGGACAACTGTAATAGCATAATCAATAAAATATATTTAAAAAATTTAAAAAAAAAAAGATAATCCAAGCAGGCTCCAGCACACCACTGGTCTTACCCTTCACATTTAAAAAGTGCGCGTTCAGTTCTTCAGTCCTGCTTCAGGGAACGAACCCTACAGAAAAGAGTGGCATGTAGATTTAAACACATTATGTACAGTGGTGTTCTTTACAGAACTGCTTATTAGAGCAGAGAAATAATAGGAGAAAAGTTCAGTAAATTATGGAAGAGTCCAATAAGAGTCCACTGATTAGCCACGACAGAGGAGGAGGTCAGCCTCTGAGCACAGACGGGGCGATGCCGACATCCACGTAACAGCACACAGCAGGTCAATGTGCGGAGGGTAAGTCCATTTTCATATTGATACAGTCATTACAAGAAAACCTGAAAACAATACACACTAAACGTTGGTGGCAGTTTTCCACAGGCATGGGATGAAAAGGACAAAGAAGGCAATTAATTGCCAACAAACTTTATATGGTCCCAGAGAATGAAAGTGGTTGGGGGTAGGAGTGATTTCTCACTTGTATGTACGTTTTTCATTTTCACAAATAATTTGCAGAATACCTTGCCCTAAATATCTGTAGCTAAATTTCTACACACAAACGTAATTATTTCCTTGGGGGCGTTTTACAGAAGTGGCATTTCTAGGGTAATGGTGTGTCCGCTGCTACAGCTTTTCGACAATATTACCAAAATTGCCTTCCTTACAGGCTCATCAGCAGGAGACGAGCGCCTGCACCCGCTCCCCCTGTCCCCCGCCCCCCTGCTCTCCACGGTTGCTAGCTTCCATTGACGTACCTGACTGATTGCTCATAAAGGTACACACTGTTGGCTCCGTCACCACTCCTGGTGACTTGCCCATTTGCATCCTTTGCCCACTGCCTACTGCGGTGTTGTCGGATTAACCCACAGAAGCCCTTCTTCTTTAGACCTGTAGGAAGCCATCAGTCCTTCTCATGCACTGAAATTTCTTGCCCATTTTTTATCTTTCTTTTTTGGGGGTGGGGGACCCTTCTGCCAGATACACCCAGATCTTCCTTCAGGCCTCTGGTCCCTGTCACTTGCTCCAAGACTTTGCCTGATCCAAGCTGCCATTTCCAAGCTGGGAAAAGAGGCTACAGTTCTATTTATGAATAACTAAAAATGCTGGACAAAATGGTTTAACTCTTCTTAAAAGCATCAAAGGGCCAACAAGATACACAAGGTCGGTCGGAAAAAGTCCAGCCACTATTACTGTAACAATTTGCATGACATCAGTGTAACCCGGCAGCCAAGGTGAGTGGACTGGAATGTGCATCTGTGAACAGTGATGACTTTACTGTACTAGTTAGTGAGGGCAGGAGATGCCGTTGAGTGAGCATGTGCACTGTGTGGCTGTTGCATTCAAAGTGAGCAAGTAGAGCAAGGCATGTGCATCAGATTTTGCTCTAAGTTTGAGCATTCTTCCAGGGAAACCACTCGGTTGACTGAGAAGGCCGCAGCTGTGGGCAGCTAACTGGTGACTGGCAGCTTCACCAATGTGCCCGCTTCTGCATCACATCTCGTGCAGAGTTTTTGGTGAAACATCAAATCACCCCGGTGACTCAGCCCCACTGCAGTCCAGATTTGGCGCCCTGCAACTTTTGGCTTTTCCCCAAACTAAAATCACCTTGGAAAAGGGAAGTGATATGAGACCATCAATGAAATTCAGAAAAATACAACAGGGCAGCTGATGGTAATTTGGAGAACTGTGAGGTCCCAAGGTGCCTCCTTTGAAGGGGACTGAGGTGTCACTGTCCTATGTACAATGTTTTTTGTGTCTTGTATCTTCTTCAATAAATGTCTATTTTTCATATTACATGGCTGGATACCTTCTGGACAGACCTCATAAGGAATTTTCAAGCCAAAAACCAAGTAAAGGGAGAACCCAGAGAGGTGATCACGGCATTGAAACTACTTGGGCTGGGATTTTTTTCCTCATGGGCTCACGGGTTAAAAGGGTCAATATAAGGTGATGTGCCCACTAGGTGACTTTTTAAAAGAAAAAGATTTTATTTATTTTTAGAGAGATGGGAAGGGAAGGAGAAAGAGGGAAAGAAACATCGATGGGAGAGAAAAACATTGATCGGTTGCCTCTCGCACATACCCTAACCAGGGACTGAACCCTCAACCCAGGTTTGTTCCCTGACTGGGAATCAAACCAGTGATCATTCTCTTTGTACTTCATCACCGAAACAACTGAGCCACATCAGTCAGGGCCCTCATAGGTGATTCTTGCCCATAAAGGTGGGGCCCCAGACCTGGCTGGTGTAGCTCAGTGGATTGAGCACCAGCCCATGAATGAAAAGGCCGCTGGTTCAATTCCCAGTCAGGGCACATGCTTGGGTTGCAGGCTGGGTCCCCAGTTGGGGGTGTGTGAGAAGCAACCAACTGCTGTTTCTCTCACATGTCAATGTTTCTCTCTTTCTTTCTCCCCCACTTCTTCTCTAAAAAAATAAGTAAATAAAATCTTTTTTTTTAAAGCCTGGGCCCCAAAAAGCAGTGGGTGAATTCCCTATTTTCTCCAAGCATGGAGTCTGGAAAAAATAAAAACATAAATAAAACCATCTCGGTGTTCAGCGGAAAAGGGAAAATAACTCACTGACAAACTGAAGTCACATGCTGACACTTTGTAGCTTTCCAGCCCAAGTTCATATCACCCAAGTAATCCCCTCGCCGAAATCTTTTCAGGCACCTGGCAGAGGCAAAGAACTCCTTTGTCTATAAAGCCACTTTATTACAGGCCACAAAGGGCAACGACGGGCAAACTCCCCAAGCACATGCAAATAAGTCACCAGCAACGAAGACCAACAGACACAAGACTCACAAATGTGTCAGGCACTGAAGATGTCCGATCCAATGACATGTGTGCTTACTACATCTATGAAATCAGAAACGAGATTCTAAGTACGTGCAGAGAGCTATAAAATATAAAAAGTGACATAATGCATGAAAAAGAACTTTCAGAAATGAAGAATATAGTCATCAAAAACTAAAATTCAATGGATAAGTGTAAGGAATAAAACATAATAATCGAATTAGAGATCTTAAAAACAGGTCAGACTAAATTCTCCAGACTGCAGCCCCTGTGCATCTTTCAATTTTGTGCCCTTGGTGCCTCACTTGCCTCACCCAATCCTGATTCTGCTAAGAATGTACTTGAGGCAGAAAGTGACCCTAGGAAGAAGACTGAGATGTAAAAGGGAATGAGGAACAAAGAAAGTGGTGGATACATTGACCGTGTGTAAAATAATATTGTCTATGGAGTTAAACAGAAAACAACTCTCCCTTGCTGGCTTTGAACATGGAAACTGCCCTGCTGGGGCTGCCCTATGGAGGCCTCTTGCTGAGAGCAGGAAGGCAGCTGAAGCTGCCAACCACGTGAGCCTGGCCTTCTCCTGCACGGCTCAGATGAGGCCCGGATTGCAGCCTGTGAGAAGAACCCTATGAGACTTGACTCCTGATCCTGGGAAACTGTGAGACAGTGTCATTTTAACCAGTTCAGTTTGTGGTAAATGATTTTCACATGTCAGAAGAGCAACGCCCTCTGGACAGAGGGGGTGTGATGGGGGAGGGTGGGGGATTCCCAAGAGCTAATGATGTTTGTTCTATTGGGTTGGCCAAAACGTTTGTCTGGTTTTAATGTAAAACCAGAAGATACATTTTTTACTTTTGCCAATAACTTTATTCAGCAACATATTCACTGTTCTGTTCCACTACCTTCTGCCATCTTTTAGGCAACATCATAATTCCATCTTCCCAAAACTTTGTATCTTTTTGAGCAAAAAAACGGTTCCAGGTGCTTTTTGTAGTCTTCCAGGGAATCAACATTTCTTCCATTAAGAGAATATGTAAAGACTGAAATAAATGGAAATCCAAAGGTGCAATGTCTGGTGAATACAGCAGATAAATGAGAACTGCCCAGCCAAGCTTTCAACAGTTTTTGCCTGATCATCAAAAAATATGCAATCTTTCATTATCCTGATGGAAAATTATGCATTTTTCTGTTGACTAATTCCAGATGCTCCTCATCTAGTGCTGCTTTCAGTTCGTCCATTTGAGAACTTGTTGGAATTAATAGTTTGGTTTTCCAGAAGGAGCTCATAATAGAGGCCTCCCTTCCAATCCCACTATATCCACACCATTGCCTTCTCTGGATGAAGACCAGCCTTTGGTGTGGCTGGTGATGGTTTATTTTGCTTGGCCCACGATGTCTTCCATTCCATGTTATTGTAAAGTATCAACTTTTCATGGCCCATCATGATTTGTTTTAAAAATGGAACGTTTTTTTGTAGACAATTGCATGTGGAAATAACTGTCAAGAAGGTGTTTTTTTTGCTTATGTGGAACCCAAACATCAAAGCAATCAACATAACCAAGTTGGTGCAAATGATTTTCTATGCTTGAGTTGGGTATTTTGAGTATGCCGGCTATCTCCCACATGGTATGTTGATTGTTCTCAATTAATGTCTCCATTTGATCACTATCAACTTCAACTGGTCTGACTGTGGAGCATCATCCAGCAAGAAATCTCCAGCATGAAACTTTGCAAACCACTTTTGACGCATTCAATCAGTCACAGCGCCTTATCTATACACTGCACAAAATTTATTTTTTTTGCGTTTCAGTTGCATTTTTACCTTTCTTGAAATAATAAAGCATAATACACTGAAAATGTTGCTTTTTCTTTCATCTTCAATATTAAAATGGCTACACAAATTCACCAATTTTGATATTTTTTAAAGATGCATGCTGATATGAACGCTATCACAATACAATCTAACACATATTTTTTAAAAAATATATTTATTTATCTTTTTAGAGGGGAAGGGTAGGAGAGAGGGAGAGGGAGAGAAATATCAATGTATGGTTGCCTCTTGTGTGTCCCATGCTGGGAACTGGCCTGCAACCCAGGCATGGGCCCTGACTGGGAATCGAACCTCGATTCTTTGGTTCGCAGGCCCGCGCTCAATCCACTGAGCTACACCAGCCAGGGCTAACACATATTTTTTGAATGAAGTTTAAAGACAACTAAGCACTACTAGAGCCTTCTTATGGAAAAAAGCAAACTCTTTGGCAAACCTAGTATTTCCTGACCCACATGGACATACAGGGCTTGCCTTTGATTTTCTACCCTGCTTTGTGCTCTCTTTGCAGGGAGAGGCTGGGCCAGCTCTGGGGCCAATTGGCCTTAAGTCCTAGGCATGCTGGACCTTGGGTGGGGGGGATGAAGAGTGTCCCAGAAGAGGGACCTGTGGTGGCAGAACAACCAGGAAAATATAATACTGTGTTGTATTATACAGTATTATTATACATACAATATTGTATTCTACATTTCAAAGTTTGACAGTAGAGCTTAAAAGTTGTCATCACTAGAAAGATGCTGCGGGACTATGTGGTGATGGATGTTAGCTAGAACAATGCACAAATATCTAGGTACTATTCAGCTGTACACCTGAAACTAGTATTATTTGTCAATTAAATCTCAAAAACAAATGGTGGCCTGGTCCTAGTGAGGAAGTCCCCTTACCACTGCTCCTCTCCTGGACTGTGAGGACAAGGTAGCACAGGCACCCCTTGCAAACCTCCTTGGGATGGCAGCACCACAAGTGCTCAGTGGGGGAGTCAGGTAAGCAGGGTGACGTGGGCAAAGGACAAAGGCAGGAGGCGTGTTGGCAGATGTAGGTGCCCCGGGAAGGAGGGAAGAAAAGGAGCAAGGGAAGGGAAAGTACTAGAGAACTGTGGATGCTGAGGCTTTCCCTGTAAGCTTCTAGATACCCATGGGGAGGGAGGGCTGCCTCTGACTGGGGAACAGTCGGTCCTTGTCCACGGGCTGTGCCAGGGACCATAGACCACTGACCACAGGCACCTGGCGGCAGACCTGGTACAGGTCTGTGAACAGCCATCCACTTTCTCACCTGCAACACTGCACCTAGGTTAAGCACTTGGGGGATATGGGTGATGTAAAGGAAGGGTGGTCTGGGGGCTGGTGCAGGGACTGTGCAGTGGACATAAAAGGGGTATGTTGTGTCAGCAATTGAGGACATGACAACCACCCTCCTTTCTTAAGATCCAAACAGAACAAATATTACCTTCTGCATGTGCCCTGATGGCTAAAGTTGGGAGCCCTGCTTCTGGAAGTCATAGAGCACCTCAGTTCACATCCCAGAAGAGATGCTACGCAGTATTTAAAGTTGGTGCCCCAGGTCCCAGAACACTCTCTCTGCTGTCCCAACATCACATAGCAAGTGCCTGCCCCTGCCCCAGCTCTCAGTGTCCTTTGGACCAGCAGCATCGGCAACCCACTAATACAGGCTACAGCGTGGGTGAACCTTGCAAACACTATGGTCAGTACAAACTCATCACAGGGCACTTATTGTGTGCTTCCACTTACATGAATGCCCATGAGGCAAGTCCCCAGAGACAGTAGTAGACTAAATGGTTGTGTAGGGTGGGGGGCAGGGGAAAAGGGAAATGACTGCTAATGGGTACAGGGTTTCCTTCTTGGGGTGATGAAAATGTTCTAAAATTAAATAGTGGTAAACTAGCTGGCATGAATATACTAAAAACCACTAAATTGTACAAAGTTATTAAAATGCTGAATTTTATGTTAAGTGACTTTATCTCAAAAAAAAATCTACCTGCAAAATAAAAGTGTATATGATTAAGCCCCTCCCCAGACGAACAGAAAGTCTGGGGGAAAGGGGCAGCAACCTGCTTTAACCAGTCCTCCAGGTAATTCTGACACTACCAAGTCCAAGAACCATTCAACTGACCCAATCTCCAAAGAGCCCAAACCCCATCCTGGCGACCATCCTCTTCGGGGGTGAGGCATTCCCATGCATATCCCCTCTTCCACTTGCCTGGATCATGACAGGGCACCACCTCCTCCAGGAAGCCCCCTCCAGCTCCCAGACTCAGTCAAATGCAACCAGCTACTGAGCAGTCCTACTGTCCCAAGGAGGGTAACCCACATATCCACATGATGCAGTGAGAGCCCAGGGCCTGCTGGTGAAGCCCAAGAAGGGGTGCTCCCCAAGGCTAGGTTCTGCTCTGGACCCTGTGAGCTCCATGCAGGATACAGGGCCAGCAGTTTCTCCAGCTCTCCCTTCCCCAGATTGTAGCCCTGGGCCTAACTAGAGATCCCTAGTGTGAGTAGGCAGGGCAGCCCCAGAAGTCCTACCCACCCTGGCTGCAGGGCCTCTTCCCCAGGACAGCCTGGGGCCTCTATGCAGGGTTAGAAGACCCCACAACCCACACTAGGTGCTGATCACCATGTCTTCCTCCACTGGCCAGAAGCAAGGTGTGCGTGGGAGAGTCCCCAGGAACACAGTAACTAGGGTGGATCTAGAATCTACCATGACCTTGGGCTCCTGAACCTGTACATGATGGCTCTGCCCACTCATCTCTTCTCAGGGACAGCAATGACATCCCTGCCTCTTTAAACAAAAACTTATTTTCCACATTTAAAAAATTTTACGGAGAGGGCTCAAGATGGGGTGAGTCCCCTGTGGGCCCGAGCCCCCTATGGGTGACCTCCTCTTGGCACCCTCTGTGCTATGCACCACCCCCAGCTTCCATCTGGGAACTCCCCTCTGCTGGGACCCAAGAGGGGCACTGAGGGTTGTGTCATCCTCAGGGCAGCCTGTGTCATGTTGTGCACATGATTGCCCCTATCAGTCTGGCCTCTTCTGTGCCCACCTGGATGGAGCACAGGACCATTGTCCACTGCTCTACCAGCACCCAGGAGCTTGATGAGCACTTAAGAGTCCATGAGACCCAAGGGCCTGGAGAGCACCCTTGAGTGGTGGGTGGGTACCTTCAGCACTAGGGTCGGAAGAGCTGAGCAACAAAGTCTGGATCCCATCCTCCCAGCACGAGGGCTTGGGACCTGTGGTCCTGGATCAGCTGGTCAAAGGCCACCTTTGCCAGAAGCAGATGAAAGCCCCTCCAAGCTCTTCCAGGGCTGCCTTGACCTCAGACCCACCTGCCTTCTGGCTGGGATCCTCCAGGCCTATTTCTAAATACAGGGACATCTCTGCCTTTTCAAAACCACCATCCCTCCACACATAATACATGAATACGTTTAATGTACTCAACTGTACTTAAAAATAGTTAACAAAGTAAGTTTTACATATATTTTACTATAATAAAAAGAAACCCCACCCCACCAGGGGATAAAGGAGATGGGAAGTACTTGTACAGTGTAGTATCCTGGCTGTGTACCCTATACCCACCCACCCACACTGCCTGAGTTGCGGTGCCTTCTGCCAGCTTCAGCCCAGTTCCAGCCTGTCACAGGTCAGGTTGCACAAGTGAGTTAGGAACCCACGACCCCAGCTCTCATTTCCTTGCCTCTCCCCTCCCATCCCAGGACCACCCTTAACCCACTTGTGGCTTTCCACCAATTTGTGTCCACTTCCCAAACCCAAAGAGGGCAGCATGCCTCTCTACCCAGCTAGCTTGTTGTCCACACCAAGCAGAGTCTCCAGTGAGGCTGCTTTTGTTCTGGTCCAGCCTAAGCTGCAGGCAAGGGTAGTGCCCTGGGTAGAAGGACACCTCCTGACATTGCACTCCTTCCCTAGAGAAAAGCTATGTCGCAAGCCAGCAGGGCAGTTCACCTGTCTACACATGTCCTTACAAGGGGACAGACCATGGCAGGGGAGCCCAGAGCAGGACCGTCAGCCACATTATGGTGCTGGCAGCCGCAAGATCCTGACGCAGTGAGTGACCACTGAGCCAAGTAGTCTTTGCACAGAGGGTATGGAGAGGACTGTTTTCAAAACATGGCCACCAGAAGCTCCTTCCAAATATAAACCCAAAGAGCTCCCAGTTATCCTTCCAGAAGGATTCATTCTGATCTCATAATACAAAAAGCTAAGTAACAGTGGCTACCACCAATGACCCTCCTCGAGCATGAGTCAAATCGCAACCTCGTCCCCATTCTCTGAGGACCTCGTTGCTGTCGTGTGGATATTGTCCTAGGGTCTTTCTCTCTTTGCCCTACGTAACTACAGAAGTGGAAACTGTAGGTAGCTCCCCTGAACTACAGTGCCAGGTTGCGGCCATGCTAACAGCAGATTAGACAGATCTAAATTCCTAAAGAAATGTGTGCAGATGGGGTACTGCCCTCCTCCAGTGGAGCCTGTGGTCTGCACTGAGGGGTGGAGCCAGGCCGCTCAGACACTGAAGAAAGGACAGAAGCAGCCAATCAACAGACAGCTGGGCACACCAGGCTCCAGTCACTAGGCAAAGGGGAGGTGGAGGGTGTCGGATGCCCAAAGTCAAAGAGGAGTCCCACAGTTAAGTCACAATATCTGAAGGTAAGCAAAGCTCACCGAGCACCCACCCAGTCACCACCACCTGTGGAAGGCGGAGTGAAGTGTCTAGACCGTAACAGGGACAGCAGAGACTCCACAGCAGCAGTCAGGAGGCAGTCTGTCAGATTTATTTATTCCTACTAAACGTAACCCAAGAACACAGGAGCAATTCTGTACATCTCTAGAAACTCACAGCTAGCTCCAAAACAATAGAAATTTTAAACTACAAAAGATGAGTTATATTCAGCAAATATAAAGGGTAACTTCAAGCGGCGTCGAACATTTATCAGACTATTTACAGTGCCTGGGCACGGACTCAGATCTCGCCAGCCTCCTTCTCCTCCATTGCCTTCCCGTTGGAGCTCTCAAGCCTCCAGTCGGTGGCCCGGCGCTCGCTCCGCCCTCGTTCCCAGGACTCCTCCCTTGATGCCCGCTCTCTGGAGAACCTGGGAAAAGGGAACAGAGGCTCAGCAGAGGGTGGTGTCTCCCTTTTGACTGTCTCCTCACGTGCCAACAACTTGGACCCACTATACCTGGGAAGGCTCTCTGATAGTCTCGAGGGCAGCCAGGGCTGCCATCTTGTGCCCAAACCACAGCCACTAAAAAGTGGCATTTGCAAAGATTTCTAGTAATAGCTATTAATATTGATGAACCAAAAGAAAATATAACAAAAGTCCTCACCTGGGATATGATCCCTTATGTAAAAACACAGTGGAAAGTGCTAACAGTAGTTATGAATGGTGTTTTTTTCCCCCTTAGAAAAACCGCAACCAAGGTAAATAGGGCCTGGTCAGGATATAAATCTCAGGGGCTCTGTGTATCGAAGTGACAGTGAGTGGGCAGCTCCAAGTACGGCAGGCAACCAGTGGGGGCTGTCCCCATGTGTAACCACTTCCAGTGTCTCAACTGTTCCATCCCCGAATCCATCTGCTACTCTTAGCTAAGGGCTCCCAGTGCTCTGGGCACCATTCATGACTCCTCAAGGCCCCAACACTCAGTCCCACAGATGCCCAGCCAGTCTCCTGAGCAATAGGTAGGGCCAACAGGCTCAGGCCCTGATGACAGACCCCACCAGACCCTGGGAACACAAAGAGAAGGGGCTCACTCCTGGTTGCAGCTACTGAAGAAGTCAGAGTAGTTACTTGTATTTCGCACTCCGGTCCCTGGAAGCCCGGCGGTGGCCCCGACTGTGGCTACGGGAACGACTGCGGTGGCGCCGGTGTCTGTCTCGGGACCAGGACCGGGAAGACTTTCGTCGTTCTCTGGAGGTAGATCTTGACCGCCTCCGACGCCGGTCCCGGGAACGTGACCTGCAGTGGATGACCAGAGGGCTCTGAAGGCTCTGGTGGCCCCACCCCAAACACCCTCTTCTCTCAGCATGTTCTGCTTGATGGTTACTGATACCTCCCCTATATTTCCACAAATTTAGAACATGAGTCCACAATAGTCCTTTCAGTTAATCACGGGTCAGAAAGAATTATAGCCAGACCCTTCCCACCAATGCTTCCCAAAAACATTTTGCCAGGATACTCCTGGCCACCAGAAGACCTCAACAGTGCCCTCTGGTCTTCCCTCATTGACAGTTAAGTCTTTTTGCTGCACCCCAATCAACCCAACAGATGGGGCTTGCAATCTCGCCTTGCATTCATGCCCTTCACAAGCCAGCTCTACCCACCAGATAATAACTGTGAAGTTACAAAGGTTAAGTATTAAGGAAAATGCATATGGAAAAGAACATTTGGCCTGAGAACTCTTAGATGGATCTAGAAACCTACCTCCGGCGATCTCTGGTTCTTGATCCAGACCTAAAATAAAACAAAAAATGAACAATACCTCCAAAACAGCCCATCCCTCACATCTAAGGGGAGGCACCCCAAATCCATAAGGTGAAAGAGGGAAGGCTTCCCACAAAAACCTGTAATCTTCGAGCCGTTCACTCACTCTCAGACTGGCAAGACCACGTGTCAGTGCTCACAGAACGAGGCCTACCCCCAACCCTCAGCTCCTAGCTGCTTTCTGGCAGGACAGGACCAGCACCCTGCATTCAGTAACTAGCTCTGAAAAGTCTTTACAGCAGTATCACAGCTATGCACACAGTCCCCCAACAGACACAAAAGTTAAAAGCCTCAAGTGTTAAACATAGGCTCACTGTCACATAAGGATCACATGAGCTCCCTGGGAAATAGTATACAATCAGTAATAAAAAAAATACACACTGCAACAAGGTCTCATTTTACAGTGTGCCACAGCAGAAACTTACATGATTGCCACCAATATGTGTTGAGGAGGAAGTGACAAAAGACACTCATAAACTAGGTGGCTTGAGGTGATTTGGTAAAGGCTCTTGGAAAGTAGTTTCTGTAACACCAACTAATATTTATGTATTAAATTTGTCTCCAAAATCCTAAGGAGTAGTACATAAAACACTCGAATATATACAAAGATGATCTCTGGAGTACTTGTTCACAACGCAGTTTTTAGGATAGGCAACAAAAGCAAAAATAAACAAGTGGGACTATATCAAACTAAAAAGTTTCTGTACAGCAAAAGAAACCATCAAAATATAAGAAAATATTTGCAGCCCTGGCTGGTGTGGCTCAGTAGATTGAGCACTGGACTGTGAAGCAAAGGATCGCTGGTTTGATTCCCAGTTAGCACATGCCTGGGTTGCGGACCAGGTCCCCAGTAGAGGGTGGGTGAAAGGCAGCCATGTTTGGTGTTTCTCTCCCTCCCTTCCCCTCTCTCTAAAAATAAATAAAATCTTGAAAGAAAAAAGATCTGCAAATCATACATCTGATGGGGGCTTAATATCCAGAACATAACGAACTCCTATAATTCAAAAGGAAAAATTCCAATTAAAAAAATGGGCAGAGGATCTGAACAGACACTTTTCCAAAGAAGATAAAAAAATACCAACGGGTACATACAAAGGTGCTCACATCACTAATCACCAGGGAAATGCAAATCAAAACCATAATGAGGTATCACCTTCCAGACTGGCAATCATCAAAAAGACATTCAAGTGTTGGCAAGAATGTGAAGAAAAGGAAACTCTGATATACTGTTGGTGGGAGTGTACTGATAGATTAGTGCAGCCACTATGGAAACCAATAAGGAGGTTCCTCAAAGAATTAAAACTAGCACTACCAATGACCCAGCAAATCCACTTCTAGGCAAAATACTCCCTTTATCCTTAGTTTCATTTTCTTTGTTTCAGTTACCCACAATCAACCTCAGTCTGAAAACATTATATGGAAAATTCCAGAAATAAGTAAGTTTTGAATTGCACATCATTCTGAGCAGATTATGAAATCTTGCAGCACCCCACCCCATTCTAGAAAGCATCCATTTGTCCAGTGTATCCATGCTGTAAACATCACCCACTTGTTAGTCACATTGCAGCCATCTTGGTTATCAGATCAACTGTTGAATTATGGCAGTGCTTGTGTTCAAGGTACCTTTATTCTACTTACTAATGGCCACAAAGAGCAGGAGTAGTGATGCTGGCAATTTGGATGTGCCAAAGAGAAGCCATCAAGTGTTATGTATACACAGGGAAAAACCGCATGTATAGGGTTCAGTACCACCTGTGGTTTCATGCATCCACTGGGGGTCTTGGAATCTATCTCCCATGGAGAAGGGGGTACTACTACTGTATTTACCTAAATGAAATGAAATCACTATCTCAGAAAGATACGTGCAACCCCAACCTAGTGTCTACTGACACATGCATGAATAAAGAAAATATGATACACATACACAAGGGAATGTTATTCGACCAGACAAAAGGTGGAAATCCTGCCATTTGTGACAACAGGGATGAACACTGAGGGCACACCGAGGGCATTATGCTAGGTGAAATAAGCCAAAGACAAATACTGTATGATTTCACTTATATGTGGAATCTAAAAAACCTCAAATTCAGATAGATACGGAGGTACGGGAAGGAGTGAATGAAAAGGGTGAAGGTGAGGGGAAGAGAGAATACCCAGGTATCACACATCACTGTAAGAACATACTGCTGGGGGACGATCTCAGAGATCAGGTGAGTGTTCCACAGGTGCTAGTGCACACAGGCACAACCAAAACCACAGTGGTCACCTGTGTAAAAAGGGATTTGCATGTTTTGCTCAATACATTTTTATACTCTTGTGAGTTTCTTTACAATCAGAATCTGTCAGGTAATTAAAATAATGGAAAGAAACACAAAAAAACACAATAAATATTTATTTGTTCTTTCTGACTTATGCACTGAGAAATTCCTTCAGCAAAGCCCAGTTGCTGGGCATTTCCAGGACAATGAGTTGTGCCCAATAGGAGTTACTCCTGGCTCAAGTCTCTTCCCTGAACTCTGACCAGACTCAACATCTCTAGCTTGGATGTCTCTTAGGCATCTCAAACCAAGTATGGCCAGAGCCAAAATATACTCCCCACATCCTCCTTACCTAAATACCATATACTGCTCGCAGTCTTCCCCACCTCCATAAGTGGCCACCAAAGGCCAGAAACCATGAGGCCAACTTTATTCGCCCTCTGCATGCCTCACAACAGACTACCAATAAATCCTATCAGCTCCCCAGAACACATCCAGACCCTTCCCATACTTACCTGATTCAAACTGCCACCTCTTCCTTCTGGACTCGTCCAGCTGGCTCCTTCCTGTTCTCACTGATTCCACCCCTACCACCTGCACTTACTCACAGCAAGGCAGCAGGCCCCACCCTCCTCCCCTCCCACAGCACTCAAGTCAAAGCCAGAACCTAAATAGCCCCAAGGTCCTACCCCCACAGCAAGACGTTGCAGTGTGACAATACATGCTCCTCCCTGTCCTGTTTGCTCAGTGCTACATCCACAGGAGTCGGGGTGTGGCGGGCTCCTCTCCCTCCTCTACTCTTTAGCTCTTGGGAGGGTCTATACCTTCCCAGGTAAGAATTAGGTCATCAGAGCTCCTGTGCAGCTGGAGATGTCCACACAGGTCTTCCTGGACCAGCCAAGACCTCGCTGGACTGAACATGCTGTGATTTTGCTTACTTTCTTTTAATGGTGACTTAGATACTTAGCAGACCTAAAATGTTACCAACAGCACTGCAATGTACGGAGTAGGGGTTTCCTTAGGCACATGTGCTAGCATGGACTCACCTCCTGCTGAGCCGCTCCTCCCGCTCCCTCTCTTCTCGCCTCCTCAAGCGATCCTGATTTCTCTTCTCCTGCTTTTCAGCCACAGTTTTCTAAATAAATGAAAAATTGGCAAATGAGAGCAGAGCAAGTCACACCAACTAGAGTGTGAACACTGTTTAACAAAGCATGCTTACATGATCTCAGTATTGCTAATTTCAAAAAATCGAAGAGAATCGTTTAAAAAATAAGAACATGATTATTTAAAAAATTCTTTTACAATGAAAAAAGGAAAACTCATTTAAAAATGCTTTATCATTACATTTTATACAGTCAGTGACAAACTGCACATTCTAAGGGGTACAGTACTTATTTCTAAGTCATAGGAAATTATCACATTGCTTCAAAAATCAATCCAGAAGGTTAGTTGTTTTTTTTGTTTGTTTGTTTTTAATCCAAATGAGACTCCACCAACTATGTGGTAAAAGAGAACTCGGGTGTCTCACCAAACACATCTTGCTGTTGGGAGCCAAGCTCCTGCTGCCAAAGAACAGCTTGTCGTCAGGTGCTGAGCACTACAGTGGCTTTAGACCTGGAGTCACAGAGACAGCAGGCCAGAAGTGGACCACAAACCTCCACAACTGGCTTTCAATACCAAGCTTTACACATGGCTCACCAGGCTTGATGGTGAACCCAACAGAAAAGAAAATGCAACGGGCAGGAGTAGGCCTCAGGAAAATGTACCATTGGTACACAATCACCACAGCTCAGCACAAAGCACTATGTCCAATCTGCACATCCCCCATACCCAACATCTTTCAAAGCCTTTCAATGGCCTGATCTCTCTGACTAGTGAAATGAAGTCCGGAAGGAAGTCAGAACCAGTGAGACAAGCAGCCACCAGTCTTCCTATGCTCATGAAGGCATGAAGGATGATCTTATATCTCAGTGTGGACTGGAGCCTGGTCATGTCCCCAGGAAGAGAGGGCATGGCAAAGTCTGGGAGAGAGGCTAGCTCTCATTCCCAAAACATTTTCCAGATATGAGAACCTTCCTGCCTGACATCCCCAGCTCTGCAACTGGGACTCCAATCACCTTGGGCCTGGAGCAGGCACACACAACGGACAGGTTAAGGTTAATGATCTAAGTCTCGGCACCTTTGTTTCTATGCATACTCTTCCTACGTGGATATGACTGCAAAGAGACTGTGGTCTGGCATCATTTCCTTTCCAAACCCTTCCTACTCCCTAAAAAAATACCTCTCCCTCCCTTGACAAAGAAAGCCTTACTCTTTTTTCTTTTTAAGATTTTATTTTAGAGAAGGGGGAAGGGAGGGAGCAAGAGAGGGAGAGAAACATCAATGTGCAAGAGGAGACCTAGGCAGCAACTCAGGCCTGTGCCCTGACTGGGAATAGAACAGGTGACCCCTCGGTTGATGCTCAATCCACTGAGCCGCACCATCCAGGGCAGCCTTACTATTCTCATAGCCCTGCATTTACTAGTTTGTGGCCTTAAAGTGTGAACATCTCTGGGACTACTGTAAGTGAAGCCATCTCTGATTAGGGCACAGAACTCCCACCTTCTTTATCATTTAGAGGTGCCCTTTAAATATATTTTCTGTTGTTAGTTTAATAGCTACTTATAAAGTCTCTAACATATTTGTGTTATTTTCGACTTTCAGGATAAAATTATGGGGTGATATGGCATGGAAATACAATTTATAGGAGATATGGGAATATAACATTTCCAAATGCTATGAAGATTTTTTAAATGGGGATGATATTGGACACTAAATTGTTATTTACGTTTTATTGGCTAAAGTATTTTTACATCTTTGACACCCATAAAATTATAAAGAAAAAATTCTCACTTAACAATATGTAATGAAGTGGCTGATATGGCTCAGTGGATTAAGAGCCAACCTGCGAAGCCGGAGGATCGCCAGTTCAACGCCCAGTCAGGGCTCATGCCTGGGTTGCAGGCCAGGTCCCCACTTGAGGGTGTGCCAGTGACAGCTGATCTGTGTCTCTCTCACACATCGATCTTTCTCTCCCTCTTTCTCCTTCCCTTCACCTCTCTCTAAAAAATAAGATCGTTTTAAAAATGTTTAACAAAGTATATCATTTTTCAAAATTCTTTTGGGAGCACAGGAGTAAAATGTGTCAAGACCAGTGGCCGAAGATATCCTTACCACCACCTCAGCTCCCTCATCCAGTGCCGAGATCACATGTCACATTCTGCTCCTTGGATGCAGAGCCCTCCCACTCACTGCTATTTCCCAAGAGGCACACAAGGGTCTCAGTCTTGATTAACACAGTGTCCTATCACAGCTACCACAGGTCTGTCCTTCTACCAGATTTCAGGTGTCTGGAGGGAAGGCCTGCCTTCCCAGCATCCCCTCTTCAGCACATAGTACACAAAAGGGAAGACTCATCAGCTTGGAGAATGACAACTCTAGTACCTAAAACATGTTCAGCCTTCCTTTTGTACCCAACATGCCAGATGGTTTTCAGTCTAACTCAGGAAAACAATCACCTTCTCATCTTAAGTCGGCTCAAGGCAAGGTCTAGGATATGTCACCTCCCATCTAGCCTAACCATTCTCCATGGACAAAAAACTAGAGACTGCTGGTTCTTCCCTACCTCCTAACAAGTTATTCTGGAGATGTGCAAGAGATGTTTGTATCCTGTACTGGACTCTGCCATTACCTTCATAAAAAGGGAATGCAAACTAAATAAATATCCAAGGCCCCTTAGGTTTCTTGTGTGAATGAAGTGATGAATTGAGCATTTCACTATAAAACTCGAGGCATATTCTTAGGATCAAAACAAAGTTTTCTAAAGGGAAATAAATGTGAAGATCATAAGACTTCTCAGGTTTTTCCAGAAACAAAATACAGTAACATACCCTCAACTGATCGAGCTTCTCACGGATCTGAATGAATCCCAAGTGCAATTTGCCCCCAAAGTGGTCTGCAAGACGACGGTCATTGTCATGGAGACCAAGGTAGGCTGAGCAGACTTCACAGACACGCAACTTCTGCTGCTGAAAACTGGATGCTGGCATGGAATTTCTGTATTCTTCCTGGAGAAAGAGAATAGAGTGATAAAGTGCCACCGAATATGGCACTTAGGACAACTCTAAAATGGAAATATCTGAAAGGACTATTGAAGTGACTTAACAATAAAAACTGGATCGTTTTCAAAGCTTCAGATATTCTTAACCAATTCAGTTTCCTTATTTACTTAAATGAACCAACAGCTCTCTCCGGGTAGCTCATTTGGTTAGAGCGTTGTCCCAATATGCCAAGGATGTGAGTTTGATCCCTAGTCAAGGCACATACAAGAATCAAACAATGAATAAACAAATAAGTAGAATAAAATAATGTTTCTCTCTCTCTCTCTCAAAATCAATTTTAAGAAATTAAAAAAGAAAGAAAGAAAGAAAGAAATGAACCAACAGTCAATTCCAAAGCAACAAGGAAAATTCAAAACACTCAGACAAGCAGGATGCTGCCTGTTCTCAGAGGCTAGGAGTAAAGGCAGGTCTCTGCTAGGCACTGTAGGGAGCTCTATGAGGAGAAGAGGGGCAAGAAAGGACAATCTCCTGGCTGGTGTAGTTCAGTGGATTGAGCCCAAGCCATGAACCAAAGGGTTTGATTCCCAGTTCAATTTCCAGTCAGGGCACATGTCTGGGCTGTGGGCCTGGTCCCCAGTGGGGGCCACATGAGAGGCAACCGCACATTGATGTTTCTCTCCCTCTCTTTCTCCCTCCTTTCCCCTCTCTAAAAATAAATAAATCTTAAAAAAAAAAGAGAGAGAAAGAGAGAGAATCTTGTACAGAGACTTAAAAAAATGCACACAAAAACAAATCAAATAAATAACCAAAAAACTCAAGATCTACAGAATCTGTGTCCCAATATCTAGAAAACTATATCCCAGTGCAGCCTCTAAAAATAAAATTCAGAAAGACAAACACATCAGACACTCTCTTCACAGAAGGAAGTGTGCACAACAAAATGAAACTAAACACACTCCTTCCTACAGCCACTACAATCTGAGTTCAATCACAAGTAACTCACACTCAGACTCAAAATACATGAGAAACAAAAGAATATAGACCATGACATGGTAACTGCTGCTTGTACCAAAGTTAAAACGCACTTTCAAAATCTAGGTTTAGATATGCATTCCAATAGTCATTTATCCTTATTTAAAGGGAGACCTGAATGTAAGTAATCAATTAATTCACATATTCACAACATTTCCTAGGAAGTGCTAACTAAAATAAGATACTACATCACTTACTAAACTGGCAAAGATACAGAAAAATAGGCCCTCGCATACACTGCTGGAAGAAGGAGCCTGAATTGGTACAACTGACATGGAGTACATTTTAGTGACCTATCTGTTCAAGTGGGACACGTTGTGTGCCACTAAAAACTTTCCTTCCAAGCTTATGTCCTAGAATACTCTCACATGCACTAGTACACAAATACAAGGATATTCACTGTACAACTGTTTGTAAAGATGAGAAACCCCTGCCCTAACCAGTGTGACTCAGTTGGTTGGGTATTGTCCCACAAAGCAAAAGGTTGCTGGTTTGATGCCCAGTCATGGTACATGCCTAGGTTGTGGGTTCAGTCCCTGAAAGGGACATGAATAAGAGGCAACAAATTGATGTTTCTCTCCCTCTCTTTCTCCATCCTTTCCCCTCTCTCTAAAAAGTAAATAATTCAAAATAAAATTTATCACACACAAAAAGATGAGAAATCCCCAATAACCTACAAAACCACCAATGGAGAGTCTATGTTCATAAAATGGAATGCCACAGAAATAAACTAAATGAACAAATCTAAAGGCAGCAACATGAAGAGATCTCACAGACAATGCTGAGTTAACAACCCAAGTGGGAGAAAGACACAGGCAGTGTGGGCAGAATTTATGTAGGATATTTTGTTAAATCCTCACCTGAGGATCTGTTTATTGATTTTAGAGCAAGAGGATGGGAAAGAAAACATCAATGGGCCCTGGCTGGTGTAGCTCAGTGGATTGAGCGCGGGCTGTGAACCAAAGGGCCGCGGTTTGATTCCCAGTCAGGGCACATGCCTGGGTTGCAGGCCAGGTCCCCAGTGGGGGGCACGTGAGAGGCAACTACACACTGATGTTTCTCTCCCTTTCTCCTTCCCTTCTCCTCTCTCTAAAAATAAAGAAATAAAATATTTTTTTAAAAAAAAAGAAAAGAAAAAGAAAACATCAATGGATTGCTTTCCGTACGCACCCCAACTGGGAATCGAACCTGCAACCTTTTGGTGTACGGGATGATATTCCAACCGAGCCACCTGGCCAGGGCTATGCAGGATTTTTTAAAATTACAAAACACCCACCCCCACAGACATACACATGCAGTTTATGGGTAAACATGTGAAATAAGGTATAAAGACAGAATTGAAGATTATGTTACATACACAGTAATGCCTGCCTCTGGAGAGGGAGAGAATTGTGACTAGAGAGGGGGAACACTGAGAACTAGAATTTCCATTATAAAGTGCTACATCTTTTATTAAAGGAAAAAACCTTAAGCAAAAATTATAAATATGGTGGCAACACAAATATTTGTGATATTATTCTTTCCCTTTCTGTAGTTCTGAATCTTTGCATGCCACCCTCTAATGTTTCTCAAAATAAATTCTAATTATGCTGAGTGAAAAGCCGATCCCAAAATGGTCACACACTGTATGGTTCTATTTATACAACATTCTTGAAATGACCAAATAGAGACACAGAGCACAGATTAGTGGTTGCTACAGACAAGAGAAGTAGGTGTGGCTATAAAGGGCAACAGGAGAGATCTGTGATAATGGATGTTCTATATCTTGACTCTATCAATGTCAACATCCTTTCTGTACTAGAGTTTTGCAGCATCGGGGCAGACAGGGTAAAGGGTACACAGGATCTCTCTGTCCTATTTCTTACCCCTGCAACGAAGAGCAGAAAGGACCCCATAGGTGACACACCACCACAGAGACCAGCACTGCCAAGACCTCACCCATGCCATCCAGTCTCATGGGAGGTTTCATGTGGTGCTGCCTACTGGGACCACTCACAGTGATGGGGAGAGCAGCAGGGGCAAGAATGTTAGTAGTCCTGAGCATGAACAGCCATGTGTCCCACATCCTGCCCCTGTCTCAGCTGTCTGCAGACATCTGTGTGAAGAACTCCACATCCACAATTACTTTAGCTTACGTATAAACCTCTGAGCTATCAAAGGATTTTAATGTCTGCCTGGTTCTCTGAAGCAGGAAGAAGTGGGCCTCAGGGTATGGTAAGAGGCCACGGAGCATCTCTCCTGACTCTCTGGCCGTTCTGGTAGAACAGCCAGCAACCTGGGAAGCCTGAATTTGTGCTACATATATTTAAGTATAGAGGAAGTTCTTACAAAGGACATATATAAATATGATTTAAGTTGGGTGTAAAATGTAGGTATGTTGTAAGTCATCACCATGGCAATGCCATTCAAGGCATCTGATTAACAAATATCAACCGCAACTGCCACATGACCCCAATTCGTCTTTTAGTGTGATTACATCTAAGCATTTACATATAAAAATATCAGACACATAATGTGAACCCTTTTGTCTCTCTTTTATGTTCAAGAATGGATTATAGAACTTCCTGGAAAGACAGAGGTGCAAGGAGACATGCTTCGCCTCTTCGCACAACCAGAGAGAATTAAACTACACCTCAAAACAAATAAAATAATACCCAGAACTGTCAGAAAATCCAACTATGTGGAAGTCTGACAACCAAGGATTTAAAGAAGTCACATTCATGCAGATGGGTAGGAGGGGCAGAGATGGGCAGAGGTGAGGAGACACGGTGTGGTACAGAGTTGGCCACAGCAGAATGGGCAGTCTCACACTCATGTGCAGTGGATAAAAATCAGGAGGAATACCTTGGGAGAGGGTGATCCCAGGCCAGACCCCAGAGCCCAGGGTTCCGGTGCCAGGAGGACAAATCCCCATTACTTCTGAATGTAAAAAGCCAGTGGTGGTTGGGGCAGCAGAAGAAACCACCTGGTTTTCAGGAGACGCCACTTAAAGGGCCCACAAGTTCTTAGAACGTATGCCCTCACTGGGATTCAGCACAAAGGCAAGAGCTAGGCAAACCTCCAGAAGCCAAACAGTGGCACTGTCCCCTCTCCAAGCCCACCTCCCAGATGGAGCCACAAAGCAGTGAAGCAGGTTGCCCCAACCTGGCAAGTACCTAAGGCTCCAGCACATACAGTTTACAGGTGCCTTTTCTACAATAGGCCACATTACTAAGACGATGAGTCAAAGCAGCTCTACCTAATACACAGAAACAAAAACAAGGAGGCTGCCAAATTTGAGACAAAGAAATATGGCCCAAATGAAAGAACAGAACAAAACCCCAAAAAAGAACTAAGCAAAACAGAGATAACCAATGTAACAGATGTAGAGTTCAAAGCACTGGTGATCAGGATACTCAAAGAACTCACTGAGTACGGCAACAACACAAAGAAAGGAATGAAAATTACACTCAATGAAATGCAGAAAAATCTACAGGGAACCAACAGTGAAGGGGAGGAAGCTGGGATTCAAATCAATAATTTGGAACATAAGTATGAATGAATAAGTATTCAACCACAACAGCAAGAAAAACAAGAACTCAAAAAAAGAGAGAGAGAAAGGATAGTATTAATAAGCCTCTGGAACATCTCCAAACATACCAATCCAAATCATAGGGATGCCAGAAGAAGAGGAAAAGCAAGAAATTGAAAACTTATTTGAAAAAATAACGAAAGAAAACTTCCCTAATTTGGTGAAGGAAATAGACAAAGAAGTCCAGGAAGCAGAGAGTCCCAAACAAGATGGATGCAGAGAGGACCACACCAAGACTTATCATAATTAGCCCTGGCTAGTGTACCTCAGTGGATTGAGCGCAGGCCTGCGAACGAAAGAATCGAGGTTCGATTCCCAGTCAGGGCACATGCCTGGGTTGCAGGCCAGTTCCTAGCATGGGACATACAAGAGGCAACCATACATTGATATTTCTCTCCCTCTCCCTCTCTCCTACCCTTCCCCTCTAAAGATAAATAAATAAAAATCTTAAAAAAAATAATTATTTTTAAAAAATCGTAAATTTACTTAAAAACATTAAAAAAATACTTATCATAATTAAAATGCTAAAAGTTAAAGATAAAGTGAGAATCTTAAAAGCAGCAAGAAAAAAGCAGTTAGTTACCTACAGGGGAGTTCCCATAGATTTTCATCTGATTTCTCAAAAGAAACTTGGCAGGCTAGAAGGGATTGGTAAGAAATATTCAGTCATAAAAAGCAGGGACCTACAGCCAAGCTTGCTCTACATAGCAAAGCTATTATTAGAATCAAAGGGCAGATAAAGAGCTTCGCAGACAAAAAAAGAGAAAAAAAACTAAACTAAACTAAAGGATTTCATCATCACCATACCATTATTACATGAAATGTTAAATGAACTTATTTAAGAGAAAGAAAATCAAAACTATGAACGGTAAAATGACAACAAACTCAACTATCAACAACTGAATCTAAAAGACAAAAACAAACTAAGCAAACAACTAAAACAGGAGCTGAACCAAAGATATGGAGATTATGTGGAGGGTCATCAACTGGGAGGGGGAAGAGGAAGAATGGAGGAGAAGGTACAGGGATGAAGAAGTAACGTTGGTAGGTACACAGAAAGAAAGGAGGGACTTCCGGCCAAGATGAAAGCGTAGGTAGACACACTGTGCCTCCTCGCACAACCAAAATTAAGGACAACAGAGATTTAGAAACAAACAAACAAACAAAAAAATCCAGCTCTGACAGAAAATTAACTGTAAGGAAGTTCGACAACCATTCATCCAGACAGGTAAGAGGGGCGGAGTCAGTGGCCTGCGGAGACGGGTCACAGCAGGAAAAAGCGGTGGTTGGCAGTCCTAAAAGTACAGGCAGCAGCTGACTGATCTGGGCCCACAGGCAGCGGCAAGCAGATCGCGGGCACACAAGGCAGCTGGCTGATACGAACACACATCCGCGCGCAGATAATCCAGGCGAAAACGGGGAGACAGACAGCACAACCCAGGGCCCCAGGATGGGAAAATAAAGCCTAAAAGCACTGATGGCAAACACTTGTGGGGGTTGAGGTGCTGGGAGAGACTCCCAGCCTCACAGGAAAGTGTGCTAGAGACGCACAGGGTCCTAGAACATACACAAGCCCAACCACCCGGGAAGCAGTACCAGAAGGGCCCAATTTGCTCGTGGGGAAGTAGCGGAAGGGACTGAAATACGAGAGAGAGTGGAGCAAGCGCCATTGACCCCGCCCCCACATACAGCGTCAAAACCCAGAGACCAGGTTGCCCCACCCTGGTGAACACCTAAGGCTCCGCCCCTCATACATAACAGTCGCAACCAGACCCCCCCACCAAAAATATATATATAGCTCAAGCAGAAGAAGAGATCAAAGCCCCAGAGCCGATTCATCTAAAGGACCAAGAGATAGCCCACCTATCAGATGCACAGTTCAAAGCCCTGGTGATCAGGATGCTCACAGAATTGGTTGAATTTGGTCGCAAATTAGATGAAAAAGTGAAGGCCACAATAAGTGAAATGAAGGAAAATGCACAGGGAACCAATAGTGATGGGAAGAAAACTGGGACTCAAATCAATGGAGTGGACCAGAAGGAAGAAACAAACATCCAATCAGAAAAAAGAATGAAGAAACAAGAATTCAAAAAAATGAGGAGAGGCTTAGGAACCTCCAGGACATCTTTAAATGTCCCAACATCTGAATTATAGGGGTACCAGAAGGGGAAGAGGAAGAGCAACAAGTGGAAAACTTATTTCAACAAATAATAAAGGAGAACTTCCCCAATCTGGCAAAGGAAATAGACTTCCAGAAAGTCCAGGAAGCTCAGAGAGTCCCAAAGAAGTTGGACCCAAGGAGAACACACCAAGGCACATTGTAATTACATTAGCCAAGATTCAAATGAAGGAGAGAATCTAGAAGCAGCAAGGGATAAGGAGACAGTCACCTACAAAGGAGTTCCCATCAGAATGTCAGCTGGTTTCTCAAAAGAGACCTTACAGGCAAGAAGGGGCTGGAAAGAAGTATTTGAAATCTTGAAAAGCAGGGACCTACATCCAAAATTGCTCTATCCAGCAAAGCTTTCATTTAGAATGGAAGGGCAGATAAAGTGCTTCTCAGATAAGGTCAAGTTCAAGGAGTTCATCATCACCAAGCCCTTATTATATGAAATGTTAAAGGGACTTATCTATGAAAAAGAAGATAAAAAACATGAACAGTAAAATGACAGCAAACTCACAGATATTAACAACCACACCTAAAACAAAAGCAAACTAAGCAAACCACTAGAACAGGAACAGAACCACAGCAATGGAGATTACATGGAGGGTTAGCAACAGGGGAGTGGGAGGAGGAGAGAGGGGGAAAAGGTACAGAGAATAAGCAGCATAGACGGTAGGTCTAATAAGTAGCATAGACGGGGGAAGGCAAGAATAGTGTGGGAAATGTAGAAGCTAAAGAATTTATGACACATGGACATGAACTAACGGGGGGGTGTGGGTAGGAGGGGAATGAAGGGGGGGAAATGGGACAACTGTAATAGCATAATCAATAAAATAAAATAAATTTTTTTAAAAAAGATAAAAAGAAAAAGAAAGGGGGATGTTAAGAACAGTGTAGGAAATGGCCCTGGCTGGGGTGGCTCAGTGGATTGAGCATCAACCTATGAACTGAAAGGCCGTAGTCAGGGCACATGACTGGTCAGGGCACATGATTGGGTTATGGACCAGGTCCCCACTTGAAGGTGTGCAAGAGGCAACCAGTCAATGTTTCTCTCCTTCTCTCTTTCCCTCCCTCTCCTCTCCCTAAACATAAATAAATAAAATCTTAAAAAAAAAAAAAGAAGAAGAAGAAGAAGAAGAGTATAGGAGAACCCAAAGAACTTATTATACGCATGACCCATGGACATGAACTAAGGTGGCAGGTAGGAATGCTGGAGGGAAGGAGATACTGGGCAGAGGGAGGTAAAGGGGGAAAAACTGGGACAACTGTAATAGCATAATCAATTTATATATATAAACTGCCTCTATACATATATAAATATATAAATAGCATAATCAATTTATACATAGAAATTGCATATATATATATATATATATATATATATATATATATATATATATATATATATATATATATATATAAAAAAGCAAGCCCTGGCTGGTCTGGCTCAGTGACTTGAGTGCAGGCCTGCAAACCAAAGGGTGGCCAGCTGGATTCCCAGTCAGGGCACAGGCCTGGGCTGTGGGCCAGGTCCCCAGTTTGGGGCATGAGAGAGGCAACCAAATGTTGCTGTCACATGCTGATGTTTCTCCTTCTCTTTCTCCCCACCTTCCCCTCTCTCTAAAAAATAAATAAATTTTTTAAAAAAGGGAATTGATTATACTATCTACAAATATCACTTACGAAGGTGGTCTGCCACTCACATGAAGCATTATCTCAGCACCACCTTCTAACAACCGCTGGTGACCTTAATTCCAGCCTGTACTGGGATATCCCAAAAAGTAGTCCTGACAGCTCCATTGTGAATAACCCTATTGCTCTGTCTCTTCAACTTGTCACTATCTCAGGAGGCATTGCGCCAACACCCATGGGCCCTTGGCACTATCCTATTATGTATACTATGCTGAATCATGGGTACAGTGATAAAACCAGACCTGCACCAGGGCACCTACATGACATCTCATCTCTACCTGACCCCCCTGTCCCCACCACTTTGATAAACTTCTGAGTCTATGGATCTCAGCTTAAGTGGCCTTCAGGATCACCTTACCCTACCTAGAGATGCCTTGCAACTCAAAGTCACTGTCAAACTCAGACCCCATTTATTTTAAGCATCTATCTCCATCTGAATGAATCTTACCCAACTGTTCACACTCCCTTCTGTCTGTGCCCTGATCCCCTTCCATTGCCATCTCCACGAAGAAAGGACCTCTTTCGGCTTACTCACAACTAGAAAAATGCTTGGCACTGAGCTGGAGCTTGGCAAGCACTTGCTAAAAGAACGCAACTTATCCTCCCTCAGGCACTTCCATTCTTGAGCCATTTCCAATTCTACTGGTGAGGATTCAAGAACCACAGGGTATCCAACAGATACAATAACTCAGAAAGAAATGGTTGTCAGTAATAGAAACACTGACACCTCTTGACCTGTTCCACTACCAAACTGCTAATGTGTCCTGGCCAGGAATCCAGGCCGATACCACTTGGATCTACCCCAACTTGCACAGGCTCTCTCTACTGAAGATGCGGTGCCACTCAAAACACCCAGTAAAACTGGTCTCTGGGACGTTTTGACAGGATATGCTCACTAACACTACTTTACTGGCTCAATACTCAGGACTGTGCTCCACACATAGGAATTATGCTCAGAGCTGGCAAGTGACTCATCTCTTAGGCAGTGAAGACAAACGCAAGTGTACACTGAGATCCTGTCAATAGATCATCTTATTTTAACTCCTTCCTAATATCAAGAAACAGAGGCATGGTTTAATTTCAGCCTAGATAGTTATCTCTCTGGAGTTACTGTTTTCCCTTTCTCTAAGACATTTTTCTCACTAACCTCAGCTTCTTTTTTCTTTGCACGGACTTTTTCCACTTCCATAAGAATTTTCTGGGATTCATCCACATTTCCTTCTGCTCCCAGCTGCTCAGCTTTGGCAAGAAGTTTTCCTATTTCTTCATTTAACTCATGTACTTTTTCTGCCTGAGGGAAGAAAAAAATCAGATAAGTAGACATCTAAAAACAAAAGATTTTTAATACAATGAAAATGAATGTTTCTCTCACTGTGCTAAAAATGAAGTCTGTTCCACCAAAAAGAAACAAAGATCCTCAGCAGATCACATATGAATTCTGATAATTATGACATCCTTATTGCCAACACTGAGACTCTGACCATAAAATAAACCTATGCACTCCATCCCAATAAAAGTAGCAGCATTTCTGTCACTTCCAATACGGTTAACAAGAATCAACACATTGGTCATATTATGGGCTGCCTCTTTTTATGTCTTCTAATCACAATTTGATCTTTCAGGTAAGGGTGATAAAATATCTAGGTTGAAATACACAAACTTAAACTGTAAGCAAAATGCCTAATTATTTGTATTTACTTTCCGAAATAAAACAGCACCCTTGGTGCAGTCAGCAACTGCAATTGCTTCTACAAAACGGAAAGGAAAAAAACAATGAACAGACTCAGTTCCACTGAATAGGAGGAACGGAAACATAATGCAGCTGACACTCAGGACAATTATATATAGATCTACCTTCCTTCCATGGTACAGATGTACTGGTTCAACCATTTACCCACTTGCCCCCATTTCCTGTTTTATGTGGGATATTAAAAAAAAAATTAAAAAAAAAACAAAGCTTGAAAAAAATACATACATCCAGAGGGGGGAAACAGAAGCATTAGCTATTGGGAGCTGAAATCTCCCTGACAGCCTCCCTCCTTATACCCAAGAGGGCGAGTATGACCCACCCCGAAGATGCACTATCAGTGCTGATGGTGAGCTGTTAGCCTGTTAGTAGCCCATTTCTAACCAGTGATTTGTACCAATAACTCAAGGCAAAAGCCTCCCAGTTATACCTTTGCAGAAACTTCTGCACTGATCTCTTCCTGTGTCTCTGCCAGCCGCTTCTTGGCAAGCTCAGTTCTCCGATCACACTCAGCAATAAAGGACTCCAAGTGATCCATTGCCTAGCTCAGGAGAAGCAGAGAACAAGAATCAATTACATGTACGATCTCAGAACCCAATTGTTCGACAGGAAAATACTCCTGGGTTGGTTTCTTAAAGCCTGTAGGTTCAGGGGGAAGATTTTAAACTACATTCCAGCCAACACATCCATAATCACGTTAAATCAAGGGGTTTTGTTAAAACAAATGATCACTCAGAAGTATGGTCTTCTCATCTATTTATTTATCTCCAAAATTTGTAAAAGGACCCCCATCCCTCAATAACATTTCCAAGAAAACACTGAGGAAAATTACAACACTTGGCCATAATGAATATAGTGTTCTCTGAGGGACAGAAAAGGCTGGCCTGAGACTGCTGTTAGAGCCCTCCTCTGGTGAGCTGTGGGAAATGCAGATGATGTACTCACTGGTCTTTGTGAGCCACGCAAATACTACCCCTCATGTTCTGAGGGTAGAGCTCCCCCTTCCACCTCAAAACAAAACAATAGAACAAATATTACTGAGAGCTGTGAATAAGTTTAGTTATTGCCTACTGTCTAAAGTAGCAGGAAAATTGGTATACTACTTACCCAAAGAGATAAAGGAAAAGAAACTCTAGAAATCTAATCACTTATTCTGAAGAGTTGGTGGGAAACAATAAAATACTAATTAGCAAGATGTCACATATACTAAGCAGTTACCATGCCATACTAATCCAAGGCCCCGATATAACTTCACATACATACAAAGAGCAAACCACTTGTCCAATTTTCAGGGTACAACCACTGATAAGCAGCACCTCCTAAGTTATATCCACAGAGCATCCTGCTAATGTTGGCAGCATGTTTAATGTGAAAGCGAGTGAATATAGCCATGGATGACGGTCAGACAATATGATCACTAAAAATATATATATATATATAGATAGATAGATAGATACATAAAGAAAATTTGGGGCAAAGATGAAAACAAGGCAGATGAAAGTTAGATCAACAGACCAAGTGGTGGTAATCTATATCCTTCCACACAAAGATGGCAGGAGAGAGCATGTCAGCCATAAGGGTCAGTTGACACTGGAATGGCCAGTAGGTAGGATCTCTGGAGAGGGTTATGGTCTCCTCCAGAAATTTAAATACTCTTTTCAAGTAAATACAATTCTTGAAAGTAGGTCAAGACAGGGAACAGGCTCTATGATGGTGCCAAGTGCCCGAGGACACAACATCAGTCACCGAGGCCAACACTCATTTTGGAACTCAGGATCTCTTTCCTGTTGTTGGTCATCCCAATATTCTCTATCAGAATATTTCACTATGTTCAAATCAAGCAATCATGACAGCAAATGACTGGCATTTGTTTGCCTACATGCACTGTCTTTCCTGGGAAAATGTAGAGTTCTGACTCACCAGGATCAAAGTGCCCATGAGCTTACACGGTTCACACACCACCTGTGCTCACCTAGGACAAAAGCTTCTAAGAGAACGACCTAAGGTGCCCCAGGTTCACTACAGACAGGCACTGGGACTTGGTGCTGAGCCCTTCCAATGTCCACACAAATGAGTCAGCTCACACCTAGGACAGACCCAAGGATCCACCTACCAGGGACTGAATGGGGAATAGACATCAAACAACACTGCCAGTGTCTTTACCAATAAGAGAAACCACTTGTATCTTTAGCAGAATCCAAACTGGTTCAGCAGCGTCAAGAATCAGAATCAGACATCTAATAAGCTATAAACTAAATGGTAAACTCCACAAAATAGAGTAAGCTGACCACAGAGACGTCTCTTAACTGTCAGGTTCTTTAAAAGATGACTTTCTATTCTATTACTCACCCTCTCTTCAATGTGATTCTCGATTTCAGAGTGGTTCCTAATCAAAGAGCAGGTCTAGATGACTTTTTTAAAAAGGCACTTGAGTCTAAAACTTAAGTGCTAACTACAACCTACCACCTACTAGAAAGTCGTTCAACTTCTCTTATTCAAGGGTGATGAGATGAAACCTGAACTACTAATGGTACCTGAGCAAAGCACGTTGACACAATAGGCACACAGGTCTCATTGCTGCTGCAGGGGACTGTCCTTTCACACACAGGATTGTCTGTGCTGTTCCTGACTCTGCAATCAGTAAGCCTGAGACAAGACCACGTTGTCAGAATGGTCACAGCAAACATGTGCCCCTGTGCAGTGCTGCCTGTTCCACACATTCCTCAAAATAGCACACAGGTACTCTTAAGGTCTCCAATTCCCAGGTGAAGAAACTGAGATAGTTTCCCAACTACTAAGTGAGGGTATCAGGATGCAACAAGGACCCCTGTGGTTTGGCTCCCTACACTTTAGTTCTGACAATTCAGAGGCAGTTAGGACCAGCACAGTTTCTATGAATAAAAACAGGTGCGCCCTGGCTGGTGTGGCTCAGTGGACTGAGTGCCAGCCTGCGAACTGAAAGGTCTCCAATTTGATTCCCAGTCAGGGCATATGTCTGGTTTGTGGGCCAGGTCCCCAGTTGGGGGCATGCAAGAGGCAACCAATCATTGTTTCTCTCATACATTGGTTTCTCTCCCTCCCTTTCTCTCTCCCTTCCCCTCCCTACTAGAAATGAATAAAAAAAATCTAAAACAAAAAACCTCAGGTGAAATAACCTGTCCAAGGTCACACGGGGATTCTAAACCAAGATATTTGACTTCTAAAATATATCTATTATACTGTACATCTGAAAGAGAAAAACTAGGTACAATCAAAATTGGTCACATCTGGTATATTCAAGTTTGGACATTACCATATTTTTCAGACCATAAGATGCATCTAGGTTTTAGGGGAAAATAGGGGGAAAAATTTTGAAGCAAAAATGTGGTAAAATATTTGATAACATAAATAATATTTCACCATGTAAATGTAAACAGAACTCAACAGCAGCATTAACAACCATTATTCCTCCCAAATTTGGGGATGGCGAAGAATGCGTGTTATAGTCTGAAAAATGCAGTAGTTGATGTGGTAGTGTACTGTTCTAGAAACCTGTCAAATAAAACATCACAGAGCAAGACAAGCAGGTTAATTGTATTTTCACTAAATTAAAGAGAAACTAAATTCGCTAAATTATTTACATCTTCAACATGTAAACACTGAAGAAATACACTGCTTTGTAACTTTTCCACAGGTTACACTAATGAGTTAACATTGCTATCTGCCAGTGTTCAAGATGAGAAACTTGAAAATGTATTACACGCAGATCACCTACCGCCAAGTATAACACACCCTTTCTCAGGAACTTCCCAGACAAAACACTAAAAAAATGAAGGCCTGGCTGCTTAGGCTGAGAGCGCATTAGGCTGGAGAAGCTAATGTGAACATTGGCAGGCACCTTTTCCCGGAGTTCTGGGTGGCTCCTGGGTGTAAAGATGCCAGAAGTACCGCCCATCAAGCTCAAACTGAGGGTATAGGCAGGGAATACTTCCACAAAGAAATATCGTTATATTAACTCTGTCAGGCCCACAAAGAAATACGTTTTTATACCTTTTGGGTCTCTGGCTGGTGAAGATCCAAAGTTTGGCAACTCTGTTAGCGAAGATGTAAAGATTAAATTTTCATTGGTGGGAGCATTCACTAAGGCACCATCAACATAACAAACACGCATCATTCTGACCTAACAGTTTCGCTTCTAGAATCTTTCCCAGATACATGCATGACGTGCCAAAGTGTAATGCAGTGCACTCCATGATTATCACACAAGGTGGACACCCATCCTCTTTGGAATACCATGTCACAAAAAGGAATAAGGAAACTCCAACCAACAGGAAATAGTCTCAAAGATATATTGAAAAGTTAAACAAAAAGGAGGGACAAGTACAGAATAAGTGTAAAGTAGACTACTGTTTATGTTAAAAAAAAAAAAAAAAAAGAATATAGCCCTGGCTGGTGTGGCTCAGTGGACTGAGCACCAACCTGCAGCCTGAAAGGCTGCCAGTTCAATTCCAAGTCAGGGCACATGCCTGGGTTGTGGACCAGGCCCCCAGCTGGGGGGGCATGCGAGAGGCAACCAAGTGATGTTTCTCTTGCACATCAATGTTTCTCTCCCTTATTAATGCTTCTCTCCCTTCTCCCACCAAAAATAAATTTAAAAATTTTTTTTAAAGAAATACAGATATATTTTCCCCTCAGGTATCTATATAAACTCTAGCTAACTGAAGAAATGTAACAACTGGTCACCTCTGGCAGCTACCTGGTGGTTGAAGAACATAGCAGGAGAAAGCTTTCACAACATAGCTTTTAAATTTTGAATCATGTGTATGTTTTACATGTTTTTAAATTAGTAAGAGATGCTGCAACCCTAGTGAAATAACTGATCCAAGGCAATAATCCTCCACTACTGTTTAAAGCATTAGGCCAAAGGCTAATTGGGACCTGTACATCAACAGTTCAAGCTGCCTGCAACACCCAGGCCCACTGTTGTACCACCCAAGGTGCTGCAACAGGAAGTGCAAGGCTCTGCCCCTGAAATATCCTGGCCAAAGCAGAACTGCTAAATTTGATGATCGAGCTTCCGGATCTAATTCCTAGGTTACAGAGAATTTCAAAAATGAGAGAAAACATGTTTAAAAAAAGATATCCTGAGGATACAATCAGCAAAATTCTAGATATGACTTAAAAATTATCTTTGAATAGATTTAAAAAGACCAACAAAGCATTCTAATGTGTGGCCTTTATTTTGGATCCTGAGTCAAACAGAAAACTGTAAAAAAAAAAACCCATCCCTTTTTGAATCAGCCTCGGATATTTGAACACTCCCTATGAAATGTTAAACTACAGTTATTGAAATAAAGTTATTATCTTCTAAATATACTATTTGCACTATTTACAGATGAAATTCTCTGTCTAGGAGCCAGTATAAAAATAATCCAGTGGGGCCCTGGCTGGCGTGGCTCAGTGGACTGAGTGCCAGCTAGCAAACCAAAACGTCACCAGTTCAATTCCCAGTCAGGGCACATGCCTGGATTGCTGGCTGGTTGGGGGAGTGCAAGAGGCAATCTATGGATATAGCTATCGCATACTAATGTTTCTCTCCCTCTTTCTCCCTCCCTTCTCTAAAAATAAATAAATAAAATCTTAAAAAAAAAAATAATCCAGTGGGGAAAAGACAAAAAAGGAAACAATAGTCTTCATGTCAATAACCACTGAAAACTGGGAGATGAAACCTAGAGATTATATTATTCTGTTCACTTCTGTATATCTAATTTTTTTCCTTAACACATTTTTTAAAGCATGCTAAGTAAATAGATTCTGTTACAAGCAAATATAATACCAGATCTTTGTATGCATGGCAATGCTGAAATATTTACAAATGAAATAATGCAACGTGTGAGGTGTTTTGAGATTTGGGAGAAAAGTGGAAACACAAAGTGGAAACCAGGAAACACAGCTGGTCATAAGCTGATCATTCATTCCTCAAGCTGAGTGATGGGTACATGGAGATTCATTATACTACTACACATACTACTACTGCTTGATATTCTCTATAATAAAAAGTAAAAAACAAAAAACTGGTAAATCAATTTTTCTTTTTAGTAGAATATTCCATTTAACCACAGCTTTATACTGTTGAAAGTTCTATGAGCATGATACCCAACCTCTTTTTTTGTCAACGGAGCTGCAGAATTCTCACCTACAGTCAATGCCTTAACTGTGGCAGTGACATGGGCTTCCAGCAACTGCTCTGAAATAGTTTGCTAAAAGGGTGGCCAATAGTTTACTAAAAGATCAGCATGGGCATTTAACAAGTAAGCTGTTGCTTTTAAAAAGCACTTGCTTCCTCACCCTGGCTGGTGTGGCTTGGTGGATTGAGCACTGTCCTGCGAACCGCAAGGTCGCCAGTTCAATCCTCAGTCAGAGCACAAGCCTGTTGCTGGCCAGGTCCCCAGTTGGAGGTGCACAAGAGGCAGCCAATTACACATACTGAGTTTCTCTCCCTCTCTCTCTCCCTTCCTTGCCCTCTCTTTAAAAAACAAATAAGCTAATCAACAAAACAAACAAGTATAATATAAACAAAGACACTGAATTTGAGAACAGTCTGTCAGTGTCCAGAGTGGGAGGGGAGGGAATTTCAGGGGAAAAGGGGAACGGTTTAGAGCAACAAGTATAAAGGACTCATGGACAAAAACTATGGGGGGGTGGAAATGGGAGGAAGGTGGGGAGGGCTGGGGTGGTGGGCTGGGGCGGGGTAAAAGACAGAAAACTGTACAATATCAACAATTAAAAAATACTGATTAAAAAAAAAAAAAAAAAGAATGGCTCAATAAAAAAAAAAATAAATAAAAATAAAAAACAAATAAATAAAATCTCAAAAAGTGTATATTTTTAAAAAGCATTTGCTTCCTTGTATTTTAAAGCAATACATAAGAAATTGCCTCCAGGGAGCAGGAAGGGAACAGGGGAGAAGAGCTTCGGATTCAAGTCTATAAATTCTAATTAAGTACACAGACACAAGTTTAGAGTTGAAATCTCCAGTATATACAATATTGTGTCTTTGTCTTGCTCATATCATAAGCAATAAAATCACTAAATAGGTTTTGTAAACATTAATTTCAAGGGTGTAGTCTATGATAGTTTGCTCATCCATTTTCTTCCTGAGCATTTTTGTTATGTCCAATTTCTCAATCTTATAAATAATCCTACCACAAACATGTCTGTGTACCAACATTTACCTGTGGACATACAAGGAGAACACCATGTGAAGACGAAGGCAGAGATGGGGTGATGCATCTACAACCCACAGAATACCAAAGATGTCAGCAAACCACCAGAAGCAAGTAAAGAGGCATGGACAGATTCCCCCTCACAGACCCTGGAAAGGAACCAACCTGCCAACACCTTATTCTCAGACATCTGACCTCCAGAACTGTGAGTCGATACACTTCTGGTGTTTAATCCCTCCCCCAACAAAAAAATTTGGCATGTTTCCAAATACTTCCTCAGGATAGAGATTTGTAGAAATAAGTTACAAGGCATAAATACTTTAAAATTTTCATTTCTGCCTACTATATCAACAATTGGACTGGACCTATTAACTTTATATGACATAGAAATAATCACTTAAGAGTTTGGTATATACCTTTTTAAATCATGTTTAAAAATGTAAACCGATGGTTACAAAATAGTCACTGGGATGTTAAGTACAGCACAGAAAATACAGTCAGTAGTGTTGTAGTAACTATGAACAATGCCAAGTGAATACTTGAAATATCAGGGGGACCACTCTGTAAAGTATATGACGATGGTCCAACCACTATGCTATACACCTGAAATACAAAATAATATTAATATAAACTGCAATTAAGAAACAAAATAGTTTTAAGTGTATACAAAAGCACAATTTTTATTCCAACCAAACAAGTTTTGCAAGTTTCCATTTTATCTTTTTCACATCAGTGTACAAGTCTTCTATGACTACAGCTGTGCAGAATTTCACTATATTTTAACACAACTATTTTAACCCTTTTTCACCAATTCGAAGTGATACAATAAACACCTTATGTCTTCTCATACATAGGCAAATACTCTTCTAGGACAATTTCTTACAAACTGCTTAGAAATTACTTTAAGCCTATAAATATTTTAAATTTGTAAAAAGGCCTGGTGAGTTCTTATAAAAGATCTACTGAAAATCAAACATCATTTAAGTTATGAGCTCAACAACTAATTAAAAAACAAAATAGATTTTAATAGTAATGCCACCTTCTGTAAAGAGAATTTTCCTTTAAACTGCTGCATCATGAATCACGTATTTTTCGGACTATAAGACTCACACCCCCCATTTGGAAGGAATAATAGTTGTCAATGCTGTTGAATTCTGTTTACATTTACATTGGTGAAGTATTATTTATGTTATTAAATATTTTACCACATTTTTTGTCTCAAAATTTTCCCATTTTCCTCTAAAACCTAGGTGAGTCCTATGGTCCAAAACTACAGTAATAAGTCAACTACAAACTCAAATTTTAAGAGTTTTTCTTTTCTAAAATAAACAAATGGCTGTCTTAGTACCATCTAGATGAAAAGTTTTCATGTTGATCTGACTATAACAGCCTGTTTTGAAAAAAAAAACCCCTTCTGTAATAAAAATGATTTAAAATATTCAAATGCCTATAATAATTAATGTACTTGGTTAAAATTTTTTCAATATTAAAAAATATAAATATTATACCTTTTTTGGGGTCAGCTGTCTCTGTAATACAACCTAGATTTTAAAAAAGCTCCTAAATATCCCTGATTGATCCACTGAACAAAATCTGATTCCTCCTAGAGTCACACAATGCTGCTTTAATTAATTCTGGCAAAGAAGATCCAATTTACAGCAGTTTCAAACACTTTGGAGATAAACGTTTGGCTTCCCTCAAAGAATTATTGCCAACATGAAGAGATTCTACCAAAACATTTGGTGAGCTATACAAATATGTTATTAAGAAAAATCAGAAAAAATCATGGATTTATGATGGTTCACAACTTGTGAAAACAAAACATGTGTCCATCTCCCAATAGTGATAATCACACTGCAGCCCTTCTAAAAACTAACCTCAGTATGGACACATGGGAACTACTGGTCCCAAGCCTGGGACTTGGACAACCCATGGGCTACATGGCAAGCTAGGAGCAGAGTTAACCTGACCAACAGGCAGGTTATCAGGAGGCAGCAGGAGGTCAGAAGTAGCCAGAGTAGGCCCACTGACCACATCTGGCCAAAAAACTCTTAATGTGTTCTACTTATCAAATTGCAATTTTAGCCCTCGCTGGTGTGGCTTAGTGGATTGAGTGCCGGCCTGCAAACCAAAGGGTCACTGGTTCAATTCCCAGTCAGGGCCAGGTCCCCAACTGGGGCATGTGAGAGGCAACAACACTTTGATGTTTCTCTCCCTCTCTTTCTCTCTCCCTTTTCCTCTCTCTAAAACTAGATAAATAAAATCTTTTTAAAAAACTGCAATTTTAATTTAAAAAATCACAACTAGCCTCTCTGATAAATATATTTGTTCATTCTGAATGGACATTCTATACAAGTGACCTCAATAGATAAGTACTGGACAGCTAGTCACATGAGAAGGGGACATTTTTCTTGTAAAAAGTCTCAGAGCCTTCTTGAGATCTGGAATTTGCAACAGAGTGTACTATCTACCAACAATCATTTTTATCAAATTAATTTAACAAATATGTATTTCGAGAAAAAACATTTTTATTTCTAAGTTCATTCAGCAAAACTAAGGAAATAAAGGTTAATATAGCTTGGTATTTTAAAGTCAAGCCACTTTTAGTATTAAAGTAACCCAGGCACACCCAAATACTACTAATAGGTATAAATTCAAAATTTTTAAAATAGGGTAAATTGTATGGCATGGGAACTACATCGAGAGGCATTACTGTAAAAAACCTTTTAAGGTAAAATCTCCCTAACATCCAGAGGTAACTGATTAAAGCTTTATGAAATATCAGTATGACAGGACTGCAATTTGTGTAACCAGTACCCATTAATAAATCATTTTATTATACAATAGCTTTTCTTCCCAATGAAAAAAGTTGCAACAAGCATATTTTCTATGTATTCATTTGCACAAACCCCTAAGACACCTTCCCAGTTATGGAGTGCTGGGAGGAGCATATAATATACATGCACTGGGCATGCTGACAGCTCCCGACAGACTACCCTAATACAAACGCAGCTGCTCCAGATTACCCTTCACGCTTCAGGGCAGGACCTCTTCCATGTGTTCATAGCACTGGTTATCAAATATTTTATAAATTTTTTTAAGGATTTTACTTATTTATTTTTAGAGAGGGGAAGGGAGAAAGGGAAAGGAACATCAGTGTGTGGTTGCCTTTCACGCACCCTCTACTGGGGACCTGGCCTGCAACCGAGGCATGTGCCCTGACCAGGAATCGAACCAGAGACCCTTTGGTTCACAGGTTAGCACTCAACCAACTAAGCCACACCAGCCAAGGCTTAAACGTTTTAATATAAGCTTTCTATAATGTCAAAATTATTTTTAGGGAGACAGAGGAAAGCGTTGTTACCTTTTTAAATGAAAATAATTCCCACCTATGTTAAAACGTCACACTACACAAAAAGGTCTTTTGACCTGCTCTAGCCCTCCAACCAAGACAAGAGTGTTCACATCTCCTGGGTTCCTCTAAACCTACTCTACGCATCTAAACCTGTCAACGAGTATGTAACATCCTCTCTTTTTGAAAAACACACTATGAAAACATCATACTACATCTTGCTTTTCTACTTAATCTATCTTAGAAGTAATGTCGCATCAACATACACTAAACTACCTCAATTCTCTTTTCATAGCTATACATCATTCCATCACAAAGAGCTGTCATCTACCCAGTCCCTCAGTGAGAGTCTTCATGGTCCCCTGCTCTCTGTAGTTGTAACGCCGTAAGAATATTCTGGAGCAAACTTATCTTTGTACATACCCAAGTGTTTCAGTCAGATATATTTTCATCGCTGGCACTGCTGGAATGTGCTGTCACGTCTACAGATGCTCAATTATCCAGGAGTTGTATTAGGATTACTTAACTCTCCATCTCTTTGAGTGAAGGTAAGTACCTGCTATAAGACTAGATGCCTGCTAAGAAATGTCCTTTCTGTCCTTTGCCCATTTTCTATTGAGCTACTGCTACTGTTCTTGTCAATCACAATGAGTTTCGTACATAGCAGGTCCTCGAATGTTTCGTTCAACATCCACAAGATGCTCTAAAAATTTTACTCTTGTTTATATCTACTATGAGCCTATGGACAAACTGGTTTCTTTATACATCTTTTCACTTAAAGTTGCAGAAGACACCGACAATTTTAAATGAGGACTTACTGTGTAAAAGAAACTAGCCCATCATCATATATCCTGAAAATATTTTGCCCCAGTTTATTTTACATATGGCTATTTTTCATATGCTAACATCTTATTCGCATACAACAAATGCATCCATCTTTCTCTTATAGCTTCCAGGCGTTATCATATCTGAAGGCGTCAAAACCAAATTTATTTGGCGGGATCCAACTTGGTATTTTTCCAACTGGTATGATTCCAACACTATTCACTGAAAACCAACCCATCTTCTCTGTTCTGACTGAACACACACCCTTCGAAATAAACTAAATTACTATGTTTGTTTCAGTCTCTTTCTGTAGTCTCAATTCCTCTATTTATCTATTCTCTGGCATTAAATTAATTGGACCATTTAAAAAGTGCACTGACCACCCTGACTAGTGTGGCTCAGCTGGTTGGGCAAAATCCTGCAAAGTGAAAGGTCACCAGTTCAATTCCAACAGCCTGGGTTGCAGGTTTGGTCCTGGCTGGGGCATGGACAAGAGGCAACTGATCCTCTTATACTGATGTTTCTCTCCCTCTCTCTAAAAATAAATAAATGAAATCTTTAAAAATAAAAAGTGCACTGACCTGATTTAGTAGAAATGCTAAGACTTGTGATCCATAAATCTATATAACTAAAACTGAAATTTCAACCGATATATCTACCAGATTTTCTGAAACCCAGTATCACAAGGTAATGGCCTCTTTATATAATCATTTTCAGGTTACTGAAGAATTAAAACTCCAAATATAGAAAATTACCATTTCCAAGCCCCATCTGATGATGAGCCCCAACAGATAAGCTATTGCTAAAGGCATTTTTAGTTAATTCAAAGATTCAATGCTGAGAACACACTGTTGTTAAAAGGGTACCTTTGAGCCCTGGCTGGTGTGGCTTAGTGAGTTGAGCACCTGCCTGTGACCCAAAAGGTTCCGGGGTTCAATTCCGGTCAGAACACATGTCTGGGTTACAGGCCAGGCCCCAGTGGGTGGCATGTAAGAAGAAACCAATCAATGTTTCTCTCCCTTTTCCCCTCTTCCCCTTCTCTAAAAAATAAATAAAATTTGTTTAAAAAAGAATATATCCTGTAGAATTCTTAATTCAATCACTCTTTTAAGACTGCTGGTTTAAACAGAGTTTACTCCAGGAACAATATATCCTTTAAAATGTCATTTGGAGGTAAAATGCCTTTCCTTGGGTTTTGTTTTTCTCTGCCTTCCTCACCTCCAGATTAGTCTCTTCCCAACCTTCAACTTAGGAACCTGAATGGCATCAAAGCCCCCCACTGATTTCAGGTCATATTTGTGTTGGAGGATCAGGGAAAAGAGAAAATTAAAAAAGAGTGACTCTAAATCATGCATTCTCAATAAGGGTGGAGTAAAAACTGGTCTTAGTGGGTATCTTATATATTACAATGGTTTGTGGCATGGAAAGAATCATAGTACATGAACTTATATGCAGCTTATCTTTGGTATCATGGATATCATGGTATCCAGAGTATCACGGAGAGGAGGAGGACAAATTAGGAAAAACGGTTTTAAAAAGGCTCCTTTGGGCCCTGCCTGGTGTGGCTCGGTGGACTGAGTATCTGCCTGCGAACCAAAGGGTCACCAGTTCGATTCCCAGTCAGGGCACATGCCTGGGTTGTAGGCCAGGTCCCCAGCAGGGGTGTGTGTGAGGCAATCACACACTGATGTTTCTCTCCCTCTCGTTTTCCCTCCCTTCCCCTGTGGAAAAGCTCCTTTGGGAGGCAATAATAAACAAAAGTTGTAAAATGTCATTTTACAACCACTAAATTGCAAAAATTTAACGGTCTGATAATACCAAGTATGGGTGGGGATATATACATTGCTATTGGTGGGTGTAAATTGCTATAGCCACTTTATGAAACAATAGAGAGAAAAAAGAAAAGGGCATTACAGAACTACTTGAAAGGATGAACATGTGCATCCCTTATAAGCTACAAATTCCTCCCCTAGGAATATATCCTGGATAACAGCATATATTCTGGATAAATCCTTGTACACATGCACCAGGAAGATACTCAGGAATGTTCATAATACTTTTTTTTATAGTAGATACCATTTATATTTTTTCTTTTTTTTAATTTTTATTTTTTAATATATTTTATTGATTATGCTATTACAGTTGTCCCATTTCTCCCCCATCATTCCCCTCCACCCTGCACACCCTCTCCCACCCACATTCCCCCCTTTAGTTCATGTCCACGTGTCATGAGTTCTTTAGCTTCTACATTTCCCACACTATTCTTGCCCTCCCCCTATTTTCTACCCACCGTCTATGCTACTTATTCTCTGTACCTTTTCCCCCTCTCCCCTCCTTCCACTCCCCTGTTGCTAACCCTCCATGTGATCTCCATTTCTGTGGTTCTGTTCCTGTTTTAATTGTTGGCTTAGTTTGCTTCTGTTTTAAGTGTGGTTGTTAATAGCTGTGAGTTTGCTATCTTTTTATAACAGAAAAAAGAAAACCAGAATCAACCTTATTGTCTATGAATAAAGAATGTGTAGTTTGGGGAATACTTAATCAAAAATGAAAACAAACCATATCCAACAAAATGGATAAACAGAAACATAGTACTGAACAAAAAAATGAAGTTAACAACTATCTACACTATGAAACCATTTTTATAAGCCTCAAATACAAGCAAGAACAAACATAACATGCAAGGAATCATAAAGACATGTAACAAAAATAATTTTAAAAGGAAATGATATATACAAAATACAGAATCATGTTGGGATGATAGACAAACTGGTAGACACAAAATGGTATTGGCTGTGTTCTAACTCTTGGCCTGTGACGGAATAACAAATATCTATTTTGTCTGCTCCGTAACTTACACATGTTGCATTATTCCTGTTAGTTCAGTATTTGGCTCTTCACAGTAAGGGCTAATTAACATCAAATAAAACTTACATCCAATTCAAAAAACAGGTCCCTTTCTTTACTTGCAATCTCATAATCTGCTCGGAGGGCCAAGTCGTGGATTTTGGTACATTCTCCTAAATCCATGCGCTGTGAGAAACAAACAAAAGTTTACATGTGAACATCTACCCATTAGAAAGGACATGACCTGTCACCAAAACAAACAATACTTTTTTGAATACTAAACTATGAAAGGAAAATTAAGAAACAGAGTATGGCTAGCAAGCCTTATTTGTCCTTTACCACCATGATTATATGGTACTCAGAACTAATGCATTGAAGAGTAGAAAGGTTTATATCTCTTTTAGACCCAGAGATAATTAAACTAATAATGAAAACCACACCAGAGATAATTAAAATAATGAAAACCACATTACCGTAATTAGCTTTGCCAATTTTATTTTTGCATTAATCACAGAAGAAATATCTGTTCAGTGAATAGCAGATTTGGGGGGTTGGCAGGGTAGGAGGGGGGAGCAAAGAGCATCGGGATAGCGACAAGCTTCTAGGCATTCCTTCTTGCAATCTTTACTACTCAAGATGCTTAGGTTGCACAGACAAGAAAAGTAAAGAGCAGATAGAAATCAGGTTTTTGGCAATTACAACAGAACCTAACACTTGGCTTTTGTGTAGCTCTTCCTATAACAAAGGGAATAAAGCAGAATGGACTGATTCGAAGCCGAATGAATCTTCCTAAATTCTTCTAACCTGGTAAATGACCTCAGACAAATAACTGGGCCATTCAGTTGCCCCTTTTGAGAAACAAAAGGCTTTCCAGTCAGATTAGCCTGATGTGCTATTACTTATAAGCACATATAGAAAAATACTGCATACAACCAGACACACACACACCCCACCCCCACCGCCCCCCACCCCCGCCACTGACCATCTAAACAACAATAGGAAGTTTTTATGCTGAGGATCATATTCAAGACAGAGTACAAGTTAACAAAACCTAACATCATAATGAGGCACCTCTGAAGTCCAAACTACTGAGCAAAAGAACATGTCTCATAATTATTAAACAAATAATGATGGCGTCTAAGAATTCCTTTAAGCTCAGCCTATGATCAAAATGAAGTAAAAACTTTTCTGGGGTATAAAATTCTTAACATTTTAAACAAATCAGAGAGGCTCACGGTTCCTGGCTCTTGCGCCCTATCTAACAGAAGGGTGTGTACCATGCTCACTAAACAAATTATCCTTCAGTATCACGACTGACAGTAATACTACAGTGAGCTGCCTAGTGTGGAATTTATCTTTATTTCTACCAAAGATGGACTTGCACTTAAATGCCAAAACCTCTTTTCTCCTTCATTATTCTTAAGTCATATGTAGCTGTGTACCATATTTTGCTGTGTATAATGAGTTTTGCCCAAATTTTTGAGGGAAAAATAAGAATGCGATTATACACGGGTAATACCTAAACTACTTTGCATCTGTTCTTGTGTTTTGTAATTATTTGTTACATAACATTACTTGTACCATAATATGTTCAAAAATAAATGCTAAAATCCTTTATAATAAAAATAAATAAATATCTAAATATAAATAAATAATTGAATTAAAAGGGTTTTTTCCCTGAAGTTTGGGCCAAAAACATGGGTGTATATTATACACAGGAACACATTATTCACAGCAAGACACAGATATATAGGTATATATGTTGGTTACATAGAGGATGTACAGGTAGGGCAATAATGGTTCTAGAAGACAAAGTTGCAATTAGAATGACAGACCCTGTAAGGCTGACTTCGTTCACTCTTTTAAGTCCCAGCTGGGGGTATGCAAGAGGCAACAGAACAATGTTTCCCTCCCTTACTCCCTCCCTTCCCCTCCGTTCAAAAATAAATATATATTTTTTTAATTCTTAAATAAAATATATAGTTTCTACAAATGAAACTATACACTGTAGCTGAAAATTCAGTGGAAGTTATGAGAAATGCTTAAAAGCTAATGAAGTCTCTGTTGCTCAAAGAAAAACTACCACAAGAGGATGTAAGCACTAAAACTTTAAGTACTAAAAATCTTAAGTGCAAATCAATTTCCACTCTAAAAAGTGCCAAATGTCAAGTAAGTTTTGACATTAGGTAACCAAGAGTGAAGCAAAATTCACCGTTTCTCCCTTTGGGTGAGAACTCTCAGACACTGCTAAAGAAAGTGGAGGATAAGCCTGGGTTCCATGATTACTCTCTGGAAGTATCTTCAGCTTAGTCCAGGAGGCAGGGAAGTATTGGCCAATTCCCCTGGCAGCTAAACAGCAAGCAGAGCTGAAACACCACACTCATCAAATCCTTCCAAAATATTCCAAGTGGCTGAATATTCCTGCATGTCAGAACTTTTTTATTGCACAAACACCTATTTTCTCCACACTCTAGTGATCTCACACTGCTGACAGGAAAGGACTCTAAAGGCTCCTTCCAAAACCTTTGGAAAACAAAGTTCTTCCAAGGAAACAAATTACCCTCCTTTCCCTCCAACTACTGTATTTTACTCTTTGAAATTTACTAACCAATACTACATTTTCCCATTAAGCCTCAATAAAATTTCTACTTCCACTACCCCTTGCCTCACCTTTACTAATAAGAGATGGTTTTGAACAAAAACAGACCCGGAGTAGCCCTTAGCAGGCTGAGAGTTATAATCACTTTTATCTTGTTGCTCCACTCTGAAGAATTACATTCATTCCAATCAAAACAAAACACAAACTCCCCGTGAGACCCATCCTTCAACTCTACCCGATTTCCCCTTCCATGTAGCCCTTGCCTAATGGGGCTCAACCTTTACAACAGCCACCCCTCGAATTCCCAAATTCTTATCCTAATCACCCTTGGCAACTCTTGAGATTTATTTGCATCTTCGCATGAACATGTCTCCTGGGTTTTCTCCTCCTCCTCAGTCTGCCGCTTCTTAGACTCCCTTTGCTGAGCTGTCCCTGCCCAGCCCCACACAGAAATGAATCTGATCAATCTGTGGCTTCTTATCACTCTTTGATTCCACAGCCTCCGCCTCCCCCTTCCCCTCACTCACACCAGTCCAGACATAACAGTGGCATTCCTTCAGATCCATCCTCTTACCCAGAGCATTATATGCCCAAACCAGGTCCTTGCGTTCTTATTCACCATTCAGTCTCTACTCCAATGTCCCTAAGAGGCCTTACCTCACATCTTATCTAAACCAGTCCATTATCTATTTATTATTTATTGTCTGTCCTCTTCAAACATTAGATGAGAGTAAAGACTTTGTCTTAGTGGCCCCAGTGTCTGGCATAGAGTAGGTGTCCAATAAATGTTCGGTGAATTAATCTACAATGAACATGGTAAACATTTGTAGGAAATGGATTCACTCAGGTTATTTTACTCACCAGTATTCTGGAACAATGCTATACAGGGACCTGACTAAGAAAAACATGGTTGAAATGCTTCCCTCTGGTGCACATCCTTCTTCTCCCTCTGACTTCTGATGACTTCTACTAAGATCCATCAACAATTCTAGGTTATGAAACTTCCTACAGGACTATCCTACGGCTGAACTATTTGTGACTAATGGAAACCAGACATCTACACTGATGGATTTATTTGGCTCTGAATTAGCCTATTCTGCTTGATTTCCTCTGGTTTACAAAGAGTGACACAAACAACAATATGCAGCAAACTCAAATTATGATGCTTTCCTAAGCAAGGTCAAAGTGCAGGCAAGCCTCAGGTAACAGAGTCACAAGGTTTGGCATTCATTTCCCATTTGCTGTCAGAAGAGCTAGCCTGATATTTAATATATCTGAGCAGTTTTCCAGTGGCTGCTCCCACCATGACTGCATTAGTAAAGCAATGATTAATCACAAAGATGTTTGCTAGTACATGCACACCTGACCCTTAAAATGAGAAGACAGTTTTTATATCCATGACGTAGGTGTGAAGTCTTAAAGTGGTGCTGATCTTTATAGGACTGCTTTTCAGTAAATGGTAAATCATGGTAGATAATCCTCCGCTCTTTAGTCTTCTTAAATCCTATCTAATTTTGAATAAATACACATTCTACAAAACTAGCCCTTATCTGTTTAATTCATCTGAAGTCAACTTAAAAATTTTAGGGATCTATATTCACTGGGTATGTTACTTTCTTGAAAGGGTGACGTAGAACAAAACTAGACAGTCAACATTATTCCCAACTGGTTTTTAGAAAACCTAAAAATCCGGGGAAGAAGTGTCTCTTGTTAGATAAAAAGTCTAGCACTATGTTTAACTTGAAAACAAACCAACGAAGTCCGGGTCTTCAAAGAACTATAGGCTAACCTAAGGTATATTTTTTGCTGTAGCCAAATGAGACTACTTGTACTACTTAGCTCTGAATACTTTTGTATAAATGACTTCACAAAAACCTGGTAACTTCAAAGAGAGAATTTTATAACAGAAAATATGTTCCGCAATATAAAATTACACTAAACAGAATCTGTAATTTGGAGGGGCAATAAAGGTGATTTCTACCTGATAAAGGAAAACAGACTTCATCTTGGAAAACCTATACTGCTTATACTGCACCCCTGGGTGTTCTGTGACTCCCTCTCGCCCAATGCACCTACCGTCCCAGCCAGGATGTCATGGGGGCAGCAATCCAGAAGGTGACTCTTGCAGACTCGGTCATCTGTAAACTTCACCCTCTGTCTGGTTTCATCTCCTGAAATTTATTTGTGGTTTTAAATAAGATAATACCATGTTAAACACAAAAGCATATCTGGTACAATTCACCTGGATGATATGCAGACTACCAAATACACTGAAAAGCTGATATAGAGATATTTACAACTGGAGCAGAATACAGATGTTTTTTGATGCTAAATATATCATGAAGAATCACTTAATGAGATCTGACTCCGTCATTGTGCCAAAGAAGTCAAGGAGTCGAAAGTAAAAGGCTGAGCACCAAAAGGCCGTTAGCCCCACACATACATGTGGGCCATGAGATACCAAAACCTATGCTAATCAGAGGGCCATGAATCACCACCACGTATGACCACTAACTGGTAGTTTCCACCAACAAAAACTACTTATTAATCTAATCGTTTTGCTGTGGACGAGTGTATAGGCAATATTTTGCCCAAACATACAAAGAAAGCTTTCAAACCCTACCACTGACTAATAAATAATCTAGACCTAGTCTTCTCATCCCTCTTTCACCCCCACCCTTAAAAAAGAGAGTTGGCACCTGGGAGTCACTGTTAACAAGACAATACTAAAAAAAGAAAAAAAGAAAAGAAAAAAGCAAAAAAGAACTAGGTTAGTCAATACACACTGTGAGTTCCAACATATACTGTACCCATCTGCATTCTTCAAGACCTCAGCTGCAGAATTTTATGCCCGCTGTTGAAAAGTTTTAAAGGAAAAGTTTTCTTGCCCAACCTGCAGTAAGGAAGTCAGGGGAATGATACATAAAAGTAAAGGCAAAGTGGAATGTGACAAATTTTAAAGCTAATCTGTGTATATGACACAGAGCTGTGTAATACTAAAGGAGGAATATATCTCAGGATTTGCAAGCATCCAGGATTAATGTAGTGTCTTTTTTTGAAAATGTTTTCTTTCTAAACTACACTTTTAAAGTTACTTGTGAAAAAAAGCAAACACTTTTTTGTTATAACAGCTTAGAAATTGGTTGTGACTCACGGCTCGATGAACATGAGGCTTTTCTGCAACTCCCTTGCAGATTGATGTAGGCAGGCAAAGATACACTGAACCTTTATAAATAAAATAGAGGGGCCACAATTGTTCAGTTTGTATGAAATAAAAATATGGGAAGCAATTCAAAAGCAACTCAATATACAAAGAAAGCTAAAAAGCACTTATTCACCTATGAAATATAGTGCAAAGAATTTGCACAGCCCTGCGAATGTGCCAGTGTGAACTTACAACTTCATTACTTCAGTAGGAAACACAAACCACAGCAGGTATGTAGTTTTGCAAAGATGCAACCGCTTTTTCCTGAAACAACCATCATGATCTCCACTCCTCCCTACAATACAACCTACCTAACGACTGACAAGCGCTAAACAGAAGCGATCCTGTGTGGTTGGGAAGGGAGCTTGGAAAAGCACTAGGCAGGAACCCACGTAAGAAAAGCTCAATTTACGGCTCTCCTTGCAATGGTAGAGAACAAAAATGGCCTGGGTTCGAGGACCATCGGCTCCCACGGGTGTAGCTTCTCCCAGGCTGCCAAGCGACTTGGAGCCCATGTTAGCTCCAGCCCTTCGCCGACTCCCCGGTTGGAGAAGCTGCGGCGCCCACCGGGTTGGACATAGCAGAACCGTAAATGGGAATGGGGCTAGAGCCCCACCGACAGAGTGGGCTCGGAGGAAGAAGCTCGCCGAAGATCCGCGGAGGGTGGGAGAAAAGCCAGCTGAACAGGCGAACCCGCTCAGACAAAGGCCCGGCGACTGCTGTCGGCGCGTGGGGCGGGGGGTGGGGGGAGAGCGCAGGCGCAGACGGTCGCTGCCCCCGCCTCAGGCCGCCCGGCGGCCTCGCCTCACTCCCGCCCCAGCCCCTCGCCTGGCCGGCTGCCCCAACTCACCGTCTCGGGCCGTGCCCATGAGCTGGTCCAGCAGGGCCCGCATCTGCGCCTGGGCTGACATGGTGGCCGGCGGGGGCGGCAGGTACGGCCGCAACGGGTCCTCTCAAGGCAGCGGCTGCGGCGATGACGAAGGATGGTCGCGTCGGCCTCGAGCCCCCCACGGCTACTTCCTGTTGCGGGGGAACGTTGGGAGGAAGTGCATCAGCTCTGGCCTCTGGCCTGCTGGGAAATGTAGTTTCAGTGGCTGGTAGGTGTAAAACACTGCTGTGGAGAATAAGGCGTTGTCCAATGGGCAGCACCAGTCTACTCTGATTCTACTTTGGAGCCCAAGACCTGTAGGTTCTACAGAGGCTAACCTGCAATAAAACAAAAAGAATATAATTTTTATGCTCTGGCTGGTGTAGCTCAGTGGATTGAGCGCGGGCTGTGAACCAAAGGGTCGCGGTTCAATTCCCAGTCAGGGCACATGCCTGGGTTGCAGGCCAGGTCCCCAGTAGGGGGCCACGTGAGAGGCAACCACACATTGATGTTTCTTTCCCTCTCTTTCTCCCTCCCTTCCCCTCTCCCTAAAAATAAATAAATAAAATCTTTTAAAATTTAAAAAAATATATATATAATTTTTATTTATTTTATTTATTTATTTATTTTTATTTTTTTTAAATTTTTAGAGAGAGGGGAAGGGAGGGAGAAAGAGTGGGAAACCTCAAGGTGGGGTTGCCTATCTTGGGCAGCCTACCCACTGGGAACCTGGCCTGAAACCCAGGCGTGTGCCCTGGCTGGGAATCAAACCAGCAACCCTTTGGTTCATAGGCCTGAATTCAATCCACTGAGCCACACCAGCCAGGGCTATTTATTTTTTAGAGGGAGGGAAGGGGAGGGAGACAGAGAAGTAGAGAAACATGGATCATTTGCTTCTCCTAAGCACCTGACCTGGACCCAACTGCAACAGAGGTATGTGCCCTGGCCAGAAACCAGCCATATGGCTAACTTTCCCTTTGTGGGACAAAGCCCAACCAACTGAACCACACCAGTCAGGGTCAAGATAACTATTGACAAACTAAACAAGAAAAGGAATCCCATGAGATTTTTGCTAGCCAATTTTGAAATTAATGAGTCTTTAACCTGAACAGAAATCTGGAAGCCCTATAGGAGGAACTCCTATAGGGAAGTCCTATAGGAACTTCCTCAGGAAGTCCTGAGTCATGGCAGAAAGACCTACAAGAAGAGTTCTAAGGCTGTAACAACCATTCCCCACACACCTCCCCTCACTCTCTATAAAAGACTTTCCATTGTTTACCGTGAACTTGCATGTGATTCACTGTGGCAACAAGATCTGTAACCCAATCCTGTCTTTACTCCTGAATAATCTTTTTTTGCTAAGTGAATAACTGGCTGACTTTTTGTTTGCGGTCAACACAAAGGGGTTCGGAGAAGACACCCCATAGCCCTGGGCTGGTGAGCAAACAAGTATGGCACCTACAGAGCCAGCTGTTTGAACAAGCTGTTTTCCTCCCCCTTTCAGGAGCTTGAGGGTAAGTTTTCTCTTGAGTCCAAGCTTTCACTCTTCTTGCATTTTAAAGCTCTCTGGACTTTATTCAAAATCTGCATAGAGGTTTCTTTTCTTTTTCTATTAAAAGGACTTGTTTGTTTGTGAACTCTCTTCCACACTTTCACCTGATTCCCTAGGGAAGGGGTACCCAAACTCCAGGTGAAGGACTGATACTGGGCCTTGGACTGTTAAGAACCAGGCTACAAGTAAATCTCCCCTGAGCTTCACCTCCTGTCTCCACCTCAACACCCCCATTCACAGTAGGGGGGATGGGGAATGAAGTTCACCTGAGCTCTGCCTCATGTCCCCACCCTCTAACCCCCCCACTCCACCACCCCTACCCCCATCTTCCATGAAACCAGTCCTTGGTGCCAAAAAGGTTGGGGTCCTCTGCCCTAGGGGATCAGTCTGTGTCTTGGGACCGTGTTACCCATTGACTTGATTCTTTTAGAATCTGATCCTTTGTGCTTAGCTGTCAGCCTAATTCTGTCCCGTGGTCAGACTTTGGCCTGGCTCTTTCTGGAGCAGGCTATTTTAATGCTGATAGACCCACACTTTTTTACCCTGGCTGGTGTGGCTCAGTGGATTGAGTGCTGGCCTGCGAATGAAAGGGTCTCCTGTTTAATTCCCAGTCAAGATGTGTAAGAGGAAACCATACACTGATATTTCTCTCCCACTCTTTCTTCCTTCTTACCTCTCTCTCTAAAAATAAAGAAATAAAAGAATAAGTAAATAAAAATTAAGGGAACTGGCTGGTATTAAGCCTGCAGGCTGTCTAAGCTGTATGAGTTATTTAGCCTGTTTACAGGGTCCTTGATCTAGACAAAAGCCTCTGAAAAATAGAGTCTTAGGTATCTAAATATTTCCCTCCTACAAGGACCCTGTAAGGGGGCTGAGAGCAAGGGTCCCCTGAAAATAGGAGAAAACCCCACATCTCTTTATCGGGGGAAGGGGGAAGTGGATGATACTGCTTAATATACTTTGCATAACAATGGCAAGTTAATAGCTGTGCCTTTCCTGAAGGGAGAGAACTGCTGCCCAGGGAGAAAGGTGTAGTGACTTGTGACATAGCCAGGGGAGGTGGAGGCCCCTGTGTCATGGGGAATTCTTGCCTTGCCTAAAGATAGCAGTCAAAAGAAGATAAAAGATACTGGATAACTGACAAAAATGGCACACCATAGAAGGGACCAGACTGAGGTCACATAGGAAGTTCCGGGCCAACCATTTAAACTAAGGATGAGCTGAAAGAGAAGACAAGGAAGGGCTTCAAGTCAAGATAGTGGCATAGGCAGACATGGCTCACCTCTTTGCACAACCACATCAAAATTACAACTAAAATATAGAACAACCATCACTCAGGAACATCAGAAATCGAGTTGAATGGAAGTTTGACAACTACGAAAAGAAACCACAACCATCCAGACTGGTAGGAGGGGTGTAGATGCAGAATGGGCTGGTCCCACACCCATGTGGATAAGAATTCAGGAAGGATATTTCTGTAGCAAGGAGTCCTAGCCCCACACCACGCTCCCCAGCCCATGGTTCTAGTGCCAGGAAGATAAGTCCCCACAACTTCTGGCTGCAAAAACCAGTGGGGATTGAGTTGGTTGAAGAAATTGTTGGAACCCCAATCAGTTCCTCTAAAAGAACCCACCCACGGACTCACCTACTCAGACTCACTCTCTCTGAGCTCCAGCACCAGGGTAGCAACTTGAAAGGAACCACTGGTATATAGGTGTCACAGGTGGGCACAGGTAACCAGATTCTTGGTGATCACAGACAAAGAATTGAACCAAACACAGAGAGTTTATAGCAGAAATACAGAAAGCAGATTTATTAAGGAATAGTAAACTCCACAGAAAATGGGAGTGGGCCAACTCCAAGCAGAGACTGACCTCAGAGGCTAGAGGGATTTGATTCTTAATAGGGAGGATATTTCCTGGCTCATTTTGGAAGGGTTTTATTGTGCATGTACAAGTAGTCATATTACTTTAAAGCTACTGTGCATGTGGTCTCCCATGATTTTCCTTGATTGGCCACCGGGGAAAGAGGTCCCACAATGTTAATTTATTATAATGCTATTATAATGAAGCAGGCGTCATGTAGCATCTTCTGCACAGGTCCACTCATGATTCACCATGATTCAGCGCTTTTCCAGAAAGCGGGAACAACAGGTCTTAGAACATGGTCTCTGCCCTTTATCTTAGTCCTGGGGCTTCTCCAGAGTTTCCTCCTTCCTGACTATCTCCTGCCTCAAAGGGAGAAACTGAAGTGTCTGGCATCAAGGCAAGCAGAGGCCATTGTCCCATTTCTGAGCTTCCCCTTCCACAGACCCAGTTAACTGGTGCCATATCTGAGACTCCATCAACCTGGCTAACACTGTTTGACCCACCTTGGAGATCCCCAAAGGCTCTATCCCACCCAATTTATGGGTCCACTCAAGCTGCTTTTCCATAAGAATAGATGGTCTCAGCTCCTAAATACTATCAAACAAGCAACAGCTGGCGACTTGGCTTCACCTGGGAACCTCCAAGCCCAGCACAAGTACCAGCCATCTCAGATTGCTTTATAGCTCAGGCAGGATGCCCCAGGCAAAACACAGGTGTGGGCTGACCTTGGCCTCTATCTACCACAGGGGAAACCCTAGGGCCAGCGCACCCAGTGGACAGCTACAGACCCTGAGCACCACATCTCTGCCCCTGCACTGCTGATCCTCCACAGAGGGCAGAGGTTGGTGGTCAGGGGTCACAGCCAGTCCTTGCAGCTGACTGGCCTGGGTAAATCTCTCCCACAGACCTGCCCACAGAAGCCAAGGCTCAACTATAAGAGGAGGGTGTACTCACCCTACATGAAGGGTGCATCTTGAGTACCCAGCCTGGGTGATAGGGGAGGCTGTGCCACTGGACCCTACAGAACATCTACTACATTAGGCTATACTACCAAGACAGGGAGTCAAAGCAGCTCTACCTAATACACAGAAACAAACACAGGAGGAGACAAAGAAACATGGCCACAATGGAAGAACAGATCAAAGCTCCAGAAAAATACAACTAAGCAACGAAGAGAGAGCCAACCTATCAGATGCACAGTTCAAAACATTGGTGTTCAGGATGCTCACAGAATTGGTTGAATTTGGTCACAAATTATTATTATTTTTTTAAATATATTTTATTGATTATGCTATTACAGTTGTCCCATTTCTCCCCCATCATTCCCCCCACCCTGCACACCCTCTCCCACCCATATTCACCCCTTTAGTTCATGTCCTTGTGTCATAAGTTCTTTAGCTTCTACATTTCCCATACTATTCTTGCCCTTCCCCTGTCTATTTTCTACCCACTATCTATGCTACTCATTCTCTGTACCTTCCCCCCCTCCTCCTCCCACGCCCCTGTTGCTAACCATCCATATGATCTCCATTTCTGTGGTTCTGTTCCTGTTCTAGCTGTTTGCTTAGTTTGCTTTTGTTTTAGGTGTGGTTCTTAATAGCTGTGAGTTTGCTGTCTTTTCACTGTCATATTTTTGATCTTCTTTTTCTTAGATAAGTCCCTTTAACATTTCATATAATAAGAGCTTGATGATGATGAACTCCTTGAACTTGACCTTATCTGAGAAGCGCTTTATCTGTCCTTCCATTCCATTCTAAATGACAGCTTTGCTGGAAAGAGCAATTTTGGATGTAGGTCCCTGCTTTTCAAGATTTCAAGTATTTCTTTCCAGCCCCTTCTTGCCTGTAAGGTCTCTTTTGAGAAATCAGCTGACAGTCTGATGGGAACTCCCTTGTAGGTGACTGTCCCCTTATCCCTTGCTGCTTCTAGAATTCTCTGCTTCATTTTAATCTTGGCTAATGTAATTACGATGTGCCTTGATGTGTTCCTCGTTGGGTCCAACTTCTTTGGGACTCTCTGAGCTTCCTGGACGTCCTGGTAGTCTATTTCCTTTGCCATATTGGGGAAGTTCTCCTTTATTATTTGTTGAAATAAGTTTTCTACTTGTTGCTCTTCTTCCCCTTCTGGGACCCCTATAATTCGGATGTTGGGACGTTTAACGATGTCCTGGAGGTTCCTAAGCCTCTCCTCATTTTTTTGAATTCTTGTTTCTTCCTCGTCTTCTGTTTGGTTGTTAGTTTCTTCCTTCTGGTGCACTCCATTGATTTGAGTCCCAGTTTTCCTTCCATCTCTATCGGTTCCCCATGCGTCTTCCTTCACTTCACGTATTGTAGCCTGCATTTTTTCATCTAGTTTGTGAGCAAAATCAACCAATTCTGTGAGCATTTTGATCACCAGTGCTTTGAACTGTGCATCTGATAGGTTGGCTATCTCTTCACTGCTTAGAGGAATTGACTCCGGCGTTTTCATTTTTTCTCCGGTTTGATCCATTTTTGGTGGGGTTTTTTGTTTTGTTTTGTTTTGGTTTTAGTCTGGTCGCAGCTATTACGTATGAGGGGTGGAGCCTTAGCAGCCCAGTCGCTGGGTTGTGATGCTGTTGGTGGGGGCGGGGTCCGAGAGGGAAGAATGGCGCCTGTTCTGCTCTCTTCTGGACCCCGGTCACTTCCGCTGCTTCCCCTTCACCTGGATTATCTGCGCACGCGCGCGTGCTGTTACGTAGTGAGGGGTGGAGCCTCAGGCGCTCCCCAGTGTGGGGCAGCCCAGTCGCTGGGTTGTGAAGCTGTATGTGGGGGCGGGGTCTGAGAGGGAACAATGGCGCCTGCTCCGCTCTCCCCTGGATTCAGTCCCTTCCGCCACTTCCCCTCTGCCTGGACCGTCTGCGTGCGCGAATGTGGGACCCCCTGGTCAGCCAGCCGCCTTGTGCGTCCTCACTGGATCTGCACAGTTGCCCGCCTGTGCCCGGGGTCCGCCAGCTGCCGCCTGTGTGCCCCAGGACCGCCAGCCACCGCCCGTGCACCTGGGAACTGCGAGCCGCTGCTACTTGCGTTCCTGGGTCCGCACCTCCACTTTTTCCTACTGCGACTCCGCCCCTCTTACCGGTCTGGATGAATGGTTGTTGGACTTCCGTACAGTTCAATTTTCTATAAGTTCTGGTTGTTTTCTTGTTTCTAAATATTTGTTGTCCTTAATTTTGGTTGTGAGAGGAGGCACAGTGTGTCCACCTACGCCTCCATCTTGGCCGGAAGTGAATTTGGTCACAAATTAGATGAACAAATGAAGGCTACACTAAGTGAAGTGAAGGAAAATGCACAGGGAACCAAAGTGATGGAAGGAAACTGGGACTCAAATCAATGGAGTGGACCAGAAGGAAGAAACAACCAAACAGAAAAGAACAAAGAAACAAGAATTCTGCCCTGGCTGGTGTAGCTCAGTGGATGGAACATGGGCCTGCAAACCAAAGGGTCACCAGTTTGATTCCCAGTTGGGGCACATGCCTGGGTTGGGGGCCAGATCCCCAGTTGGGGATACATGACAGGCAACCACACATTGATGTTTCTCTCCCTCTTTAAAAAAAAAAAAATCCAAAAAATGAGGAGAGGCTTAGGAACCTCCAGGACATCTTTAAATGTTCTAACATCCGAATTATAGGGGTACCAGAAGGGGAAGAGGAAGAGCAACAAGTGGAAAACTTATTTCAACAAATAATAAAGGAGAACATCCCCAATCTGGCAAAGAAAATAGACTTCCAGGAAGTCCAGGAAGCTCAGAGAGTCCCAAAAAAGTTGGACGTGAGGAAGCACACACCAAGGCATATCATAATTACATTAGCTAAGATTAAAATGAAGGAGAGAATCCTAGAAGCGGCAAGAGATAAGGAGACAGTTACCTACAAAGGAGTTCCCATCAGACTGTCAGCTGGTTTCTCAAAAGAGACCTTGCAGGTAAGAAGGAGCTGGAAAGAAGTATTCCAAGTCATGAAAGGCAAGGACCTACACCCGAGATTGCTCTATTCAGCAAAGCTTTCATTTAGAATGGAAGGGCAGATAAAGTGCTTCTCAGATAAGGTCAAGTTCAAGGAGTTCATCATCACCAAGCCCTTATTATATGAAATGTTAAAGGGACTTATCTAAGAAAAAGAAGATAAAAAACATGAACAGTAAAATGACAGCAAACTCACAATTATTAACAACCACACCTAAAACAAAAACAAAAGCAAACTAAGCAAACCACTAGAACAGGAACAGAACCACAGCAATGGAGATCACATTGAGGGTTAGCAACAGGGGAGTGGGAGGAGGACAGCGGGGGAAAAGGTACAGAGAATAAGTAGCATAGATGGTGGGTAGAAAATAGACAGGGGGAAGGTAAGAATAGTGTGAGAAATGTAGAAGCTGAAGAACTTATGACACATGGACATGAACTAAAGGGGGAAAATGTGGGTGGGAAAGGGTGTGCAGGGTGGAGGGGAATGAAGGGGGGAAATGGGACAGCTGTAATAGCATAATCAATAAAATATATTTCTAAAAAATTGAAAAAAAATTCCAGAAAAAGAACTAAAGGAAATGGAGATAAGCAATCTGTCAGATGCATAGTTTAAAACACTGGTTATAAGAATGCTCAAGGAACTTAGTGAGGACCTCAACAGCATAAAAAAGACCCAGTCAGAAACAAAAGATCCACTAATTGAAATAAAGAACAGTTTACAGCCCTGGCTGGTGTAGCTCAGTGGATTGAGCGCGGACCTGCGAACCAAAGGATCACGGTTCGATTCCCAGTCAGGGCACATGCCTGGGTTGCAGGCCAGTTCCTAGCATGCAGGCCAGTTCCCAGCATGGGACACATGAGAGGCAACCATACATTGATATTTCTCTCCCTCTCCCTCTCTCCTGCCCTTCCCCTCTAAAGATAAATAAATAAAAATCTTTAAAAAATAATTTAAAAATTAAAAAAAAAAGAACAATTTACAGGAAGCAACAGTAGAGTGGATGAAGCCAAGAATCAAATCAATGATTTGGGACATACGGAAGCAAAAAACAACCATGCAGAGCAAAAAGAAGAAAAAAGGATTAAAAAAATGAGGATAGTATAAATAGCCTCTGGGAAAACTTCAAAATGTCCAACATTTGCATCATAGGGGTGCCAGAATGAGAAGGGAAAGAGCAAGCAATTGGAAATCTATCTGAAAAAATAGTGAAAGAAAACTTTCCTAATTTGGTGAAGGAAATAAACATGCAAGTCCAGGAAGCACAGGAGAGTCCCAAACAAGATGGATGCAAAGAGCCCCACTCCAAGACACACCATAATCAAAAGGCCATACATTGAAAATAAAAAGAGACTCTTAGAACCAGCAAGAGAAAAGAAGTTAGTTTCCAGATGGTTGACAGATGGGAGGGTGGAGGGGCAGAATGGGAGAAGAGGTGAGGGGATTAAGAAGTACAAATAGTTAGAATGGCCATGGGGGTGTAAAGTACAGCACAGGAAATGGAGCAGCCAAAGGACTTATACATGTGACTCATTACAAGAACAATGGTCGGGGGGATTACCTAAGGGAGTAGAGGGCACTGGGTGGAGGGGGAAAAGGGGGAAACAATCAGTACAATTGTAATAGCATAATCAATAAAAAATAATTTAAAGAAAAAAGAGGAAGCCACACAGTTTGAAAGGCTGTAGGAGAGTCCACCATGAAGAGTGTCTGGTCTGCCACGAGGTCTAGTGTGTAAGGAGGAAGCCACATGGTTTGGAGTAAGAGCATGCCATGAGGCCTGAGGTAAGAAAGAGGAGGCTTGCTGGGAAGCTTGCCTAGAGAAGATGGTGGCAGTGCTGATGGAGCTGTGCAGGGACCTGCCTAACCAAGCATGGACTCATGAGAGATGCTTGGAGCTGAACTATGACTGGGAATGTTGAGCTGCCGACTTCTGCTTCTCTGAAGGACGTACAGAGAAGTCACTCTCTTGAGACATGTGCCTTCCTGGACTCTACCATGATCTATCTAGTGTAACATGGTGCATATTTCCCTGAACCATACATGGAGGCTAAGAACAGTGCACCCCAGATCCTAAAGAAGAGAGCTGCTGCTAGAGGCTGGTGACTCTGAAACCCACAGGTGCACATTCCAGAGGGGATGGAGGTCTGTTTGCGCAGGCTGCTTAAGAACAAATAAGGACATGGGGAATTTGTGGGCATGTTTTGCCTTATAGCCTTTTGGGGAGCAAGGGAAGTGCTGGGTCTTGTGGGAGGGCAGGGCTCTGAGTAGGAGTGCTCTGAGCTCCCCTGAGGTTGGAACCCTGTAAATAAAAACCTGTTTCCTTCAACACTAATTGTTGGGTCATGTATTAAGGGACCACTTGGGCAAGCCCTGGTTTGCTTGCTTACAGCCCCAGCCAAATTTATGTTTAAAAACAATAGTTCCTTATGCACATTTTTTTTTTTTTTTTTTTTTTTTTTGCTTATGCACATTTTTAACTAAATGGACTGCTGTGACCAAAAGTAATTTAGAACATCAGGGGCCATTATGGGGAACTTCCCCCACAACACAACTCCTATGTAATATAAAGACTCCTGTTTGGTGGTTTCAAATCTAAGCTCCTGTTTTAAAATCATCATACAGGAAAAAAATACAATAATAAATAAAAATGAAATCATCACATACACTAAGTTTGCTGTTTTTAATTTTGCACTTTTTTTTTCTGTTAAACTCTGAATCTGTTGCTCGTTGAACCTTGGCACAAGCTATTTGGACCATGAATTTTCCCTCTAACATTTGACAGAACACCCAGGAGAGGTCCTTCCTGGTATCAAGGGACAAAAGCTTGCTGATTTCGGAAGACCTGACTGTTGATCAGCCGTGCAGTCAAAGATCTCCATCAAAAGGGGCAAATGTCAAAGTTATTTGACATAACTTTGAATGTCAAATAACTTTGACTGACTTGAATCAAGATAAGAATCCCTATAGCCCTGACTGAAGTGGCTTGGTGGATTGAGTACCAGCCTGCGAGAACCAAAGGGTCACCGGTTTGATTCCCAGTCAGGGCACATGCCTGTGTTTCGGGCCAGGTTCCCAGTTGGGGGTGTGCTCGAGGCAAGCTATCCACGTATTTCTCACACATGAATGTTTCTCTCCCTCCCTCTCTTTCTCCCTCCCTCCCCCACACTTAAAAATAAATTTACAAAAGAAAAAAAAAAAGAATCCCTGGATCCCTGTAGTTCTTAAGCCTTCTGTCAGATGCGACAGCCCTACAGGGAGAACTCCTTGGTTTAATAGCTCCCATCCAACTTCCTCTTCTCCTCTACAGAAGGTTCTCTCCTTTGTTTATCCAGCTTCCTATTCCCGCACTTATGGGATTGCATACTTTCTTCTTTCCTAAGTAAATCCTTTTTGCTGATGGAATACCTAGCTAACTTTTTGTTTACGGTCAACGCCATGGAACTGTGAACATATTTAGCTACTCTCAGACTCTGTTTTTTTGGGGTTTTTTTACATCTGTGAAATAAGGATTCTAATGGTGCCTGTCATATGTCTTGTGAATGTTAAAATCAAGCATGGAATTGACATTAGGTTCTGTGATTACTGTTTTGTGATTGTCCTGTGAGCTCATTGTCTGCCATCCATCAAGGCTATTGTAGCCCTAGCCACATCAAGAGACGGACAATGAACTCTTGATATGGTACTCTTCCTTGTATAGAGCAGCCTTCTACTTGAAGATAGGTTGATTACACTGGGTTCTTTCCACTCGAGGGGAATGGTGATTCATCCTTTTGGAACTGTCAACATATCCTGACTACAGCACCTCTACACCAGCCCATACATCCAAAGGCTTGCAGAATTCTGAGTCACTGACATGGAATCAATCCTGCACAACACTGCCTCATACCAAGAGATCCATTTTGTGGTAAAGCAGGTCAAATGTTTATTTCTGTGTAGCAAGCCACTTAAAACCTCAACCATGTGAAACAAAATGATTTATTGTTTCTCATGATTCTGTGGAATTCAGCCAGGATTTATTTAGCTGGGCTCTTCAGCACTAGGTGGTGTTGACTGGGTTCACAAAGCTGCTTATATGAAACTGGGCTGAGTGACGGTCCAAGAAGGCTTCATTGACATGCCTGGCCCCTCTGGTCCTCCATGTGGCCTCTATCTCTATACATGAGAAGTTCATTCAGCAACCTAGCCCCAGCTGCTGCACAGTATGGTGGCTGACAGCCACCAGGGAGAGTAAAAGCTGTCAATCCTTTTAAGGTCTAAGCTTAAACCCTAGAACTTTACTCTTATCATTATCTGTCAGTCAAAGCAAGTGAAAAGGCCAATGCAGATTCAAGGGGAGGTGAAAGAAATACTACTTTTTGATGTCAGGAAGCACTTGTGTGTACAAAGACGTGAAGAATTTCCTAGAGACATTTTTGTAGACTCCTGACCACAGACTCTGATACTGACATCTCATCATTTCTCTCAATGACTGCTTTGTGGCATTTGTCCTTGTCCCACCCAGGGGCTTCCTGGTTGTCACTGAGGCCTGGCATCATGAATACACATGTGCAACTCAGAGGCACAGAAAAGTTTTATTCTATAAGGTAAAACTTAAACTTGGTCCAGCTGGCGGTGAAATCTGGTGGACAGATTTGTGTTTCCTCCCATACACACTCCTAGCCCCCACTGGCTATCCTGAGACACTGCAGGCAGTAGTCCATATGCTCGTGGGAGACCAAGTGAGGAAAGCAAACAATCCAGAGCGCCTCAGACCAAATAGTGGCCAGCTCATTAACTCACTCTTGTTTGTGCCCTCCTCCTTCCATGCCTCACTCCTTTAGCCCCAAGTCCTAATTCTCTGGTACCAAAACCCTTAATAACATAGCAGCACAAAAGCTTCTCTGTCAAGCTCTGCTTTCTGGGGAACTGAAATTAGGTAAAGATCTGCACTAAAGGCATTTATAAAGGATGTCGTTCAGAAAGAAAATTAAAGTAAATGGTACTAGGACTTCTGGTTATTCAAATTGAAAAAAAAAATTATCTCCTTACCTCACATTAAATCTATTCCGAACTGAATTGAGACTTCAAGGTTAAATCAAAACTTTAAGACCATTAGAAAAGAGTAACTCGGGGTAGGGCAGGATTCCTCAAACAAGACACAAAAAGTACTAACCACAGTTTTGGAGGGGTGGTTCATTTGCTTGGAGCGTCATCCTGTACACCAAAAGGTTGTGGTTTTGATGCCCAAGGGGGACGTGTGTGAGAGACAACCAGGATGCTTCTCTTGGTGAGGATTAAAAAGAAAAATTAGCCCTGGCTGGTGCGGCTCATTGGATTGAGCACTAGTCTGGAAACCAAAGTCACTGGTTTGATATCTGGTCAGGGCACATACCTGGGTTGTGGGCTAGCTTCTCCCTCTCTTCCCCTCTCTCTCTAAAAATAAATAAATAAAATATATTTCAAATTAAAAAAAAGAAAAATTAAAAAGTACTAATCGTGAAAGATACATTTTTCTGTATTAAAATATAAACTTCTATTCGTCAAAAGGCACTACAAAATGAAAAGAAGCAAACTGAGGTACTTATAACACAAATTACTGACAAAAATTTAATATCCAAAAGAGAGCGCTAAGAAACAATAAGAAAAAAGCAAACCATTCAACAGAAAACTGGACCAGAGAAGAGAAAATGTTTCCGCCAATAAACGGCGGAAGGATGCATTTAATAATCATGGAATGAGAATAAAACCACAAGCAGATACTACTTCAAACGCATCGAAATGGCAAGGCCAGGTCTGGGTTGTGGCGACCGCCCACTCATGTGGCGCTGGATCCCCACGCGCACTCTGGCTTCAAGCGCGTCTGGAGACTCACCCCGCCGCCAGACGTAGACCTGGATCCGCCAGCCTCGCCAGCCCCGCCCAAGGGACGCGTACAGAGGGCCTGAGAATCAGACCCCCGCGGTGGGGGGGGGGGGGGGGGGCGTAACCCAAATGCGCGTTGCTTAGCAACCAAGGCCAGCCAGGAGGTGGGGCCCACTCCAGCGCACTTCCGCCCGTGCCCAGCAGGCCGGAAGTGACGACAGGGGGCGGGTTGAGGAGGGCGGTGGCGGTGCTGGCGCCGGTGGTGTTGACTGGAGGGCTCGGGGGCAGGTGAGTGAAGACGGGCCTATACTTCTCGCGCGTGTACCACACGGGGCCCCTCCTCTTCACTCTATACCTGGTTTCTCATCCTCGGTGACACAGACTCCCAGGAGACACCAGACCCGAAGGAGCTCGCCCGAGCTGGCGCCCACCTCCCCTTGGCATTCGAGCCCACGCGTATCAGTTCAGAGGGGCGGGTGGAAAGCTGCTGCAGAAGCTTGGGCCAGCCAGCTCCGCCGACCCTTCCAGCCCCAGAGGGTCAGCAGGTCAGATTTCCGCAGCCTGAACTTAGGTCGCGTTGAGTTTGAGCCCGTTTTCTCCAAAGACAGGATTCAACTCCCAGTAGGAAACTTCCCACCTGATGTTGCCTGCACAGGTAAAATAGATATTGCTGCTTATGCTCTTGAGGGTGCTGCCTGGGTTGCTTAATTAAAAACACAGTAATACTAAAACAGAATGTCCATGAGAAGTTTCTTGCAAGGGTCAAATAGTAATGTGCTCTTGTCAGGATATTGTTAAACAAACTGGCAAAGTCACCCAAAGCTCAGCTGATACTTACTCACTTGTAGGAAAGCTCACTCATGTCTAGCCTGTCTTACTGAACAAAAGCAAGGCAGAGTTTAAAAGGAAAAAAGAATGCTGTCGTCTGTGAAAGAGTGCTCACCTCCTCCTTGAACTGATTGGCTGATAGCTAGCAAAGAGAGCTTGCCCTTGAGCAGAACGATAAATTAATCAGGATAGGCAATTGCGGTTTCTTGGTTTTCTTTAAGAAACTCTGTGATTTCAGCTGAGGAGCTTGTTTTGTGGTCATCTCCAAGTACTGACTGCTAATGTCTTTCTAATGCCACCTCCAGATGTCACCACTTCTTTCATGACAGTTTCACAGTGAGCATACAGCAGCACAGATTAACTCAACAAGTGCTGAGTGTCTACGGGGTGCCAGGCGTAGTCCTAGGTGCAGGGGAGTGCTGAGGATATAGCAGTGGACAGAACGCAGAACTCTTGTCCTCAAGAAACTTAATTCTACAGGAGGATACCGATAACAAATAAGGTAAAAAAGCGAAATATGGATCATAGTAAAGAGAAAATACAGAGGAGGGAAGGATGAAACAAAGGGAATGACCCTGGTACCATTTAGACGTTTATTAGGGCATTTTACCAGTTTTCTGGGTCCTTGTTGCATTGATTGGAGTGCTTTTGGCTCCAGGTGTCAAGAATCCATTAAATCTAGTTCAAACTGTGGAAGGATTCTACCTGCTTTCATACAGGAAAGTCCAGGGGACCAGAAATAAATAGCTGGGGCCAAGGTCTTAAATGAGATCATCAGGATTTGGAAACGTGGTGGTGGGTCGGGTCTTACTGATCCCCTATTCTCTCACGTAATGCTCTTTATTACTTTTTTTCATCCACAAATTCAAACACTATCTCACAGTTTCTGTGGGTCAATAGTGGCTTAGTTAGGTGATGATAGTTTATTACTTGGTTCAGTGAGTGTGGAGCAGTATAAAGCAGTATAAACCTGACCTTCCAGTCAAGTTTGAGTGGCCTCGAAGGCATAGTGGGAGTTACTAGATGGAGACAGGCAGAGGAACAGCGTGTACAAAAGATGAGCAGTGTGACCAGGGGAACAGCTGTTGGTCATGGGGGTGGGGAGAGATGACACTAGAGGTTGGCAAGAGCCGGGTAGTGAAAGGACCTGGAGCCACACTGGAGTGTCTGAGTTTTGTCCTAAAATTGTTAGGGATCTTTCAAGAGTTTTTAAGCAGGGGGTGACATGATCAGGAGATATTTTAGAACACGGTCTCTTGCAGCTTGAAGGAAAGAAGATTTGAGAGGGATACAGAAATCCAGGTAGGGAGTTATAAAAATAGGACCTAAATTGGAAGGAGGAGCTAAATTGAAGAGACAGAATTTATTGGATGTTTCAAAATGTACTGTATATCTTACTCAAACTTGGTTTCTATAAAGCCCACAAATTCAGTGAATTTTGTTCCCACTCTCATTTTGTAAAATCCTTTATGGAGCTTGAGTTGTCTGGGTGTGGTGTCAAAAAGTAGAAGAATAAAGAGAAGAAACGGAAAGAGGAGGGGAAGAATGCTGATTCCTAACTGAATAACCAGGAAGCAGATGAAGCAGATGTTGAGAGATCAAGGGACATAGCTGAAGTGGAACAAATATTTAAAAATTGGAAGTGGGGCGTGAAGGAGAAGTGCACTGGCTTATAGATGAAAATGATGAGCTGTATGTTGGTAATTGTTGAACCTGGGTAATGGGTACATGGGCTGATGGTCTACACTTAGGAATATTTAAACATTTGCTTATCAAAAAGTATTTTTTATTTTTTAAAGTATATTTTATTAACTGCACTATTACAGTTGTCCCATTTTTTTCTGCCCTTTATCCCCCTCCACCCTGGACCCCCCTCCCTCCAGCATTCCCCCCGCACCTTAGTTCATGTCCGTGGATCGTACACATAAGTTCTTTGGCTTCTCCATTTCCTATACTATTTTTAACCTCCCACTGTCTATTTTGAACCTACCAATTATACTTCTTATTCCTTGTACCTTTCCCCATTCTCCTCCCTCCCACTCCCCACTGATAACCCACCATGTGATCTCCATTTCTGTGAGCCTGTATCTGTTTTAGTTGTTGGCTTAGTTTGTTTTTGTTTTTGATTGTTTTTTTATAATATTTTATTGATTATGCTATTATAGTTGTCCCATTTCCCCCCTTCATTCCCCTCCACCCTGCACACCCTTTCCCACCCACATTCTCCCTCTTTAGTTCATGTCCATGTGTCATAAGTTCTTCAGCTTCTACATTTCTCACACTATTCTTACCTTCCCCCTGTCTATTTTCTACCCACCATCTATGCTACTTATTCTCTGTACCTTTTCCCCCGCTCTCCTCCTCCCACTCCCCTGTTGCTAACCCTCAATGTGATCTCCATTGCTGTGGTTCTGTTCCTGTTCTAGTGGTTTGCTTAGTTTGCTTTTGTTTTTGTTTTAGGTGTGGTTGTTAATAATTGTGAGTTTGCTGTCATTTTACTGTTCATGTTTTTTATCTTCTTTTTCTTAGATAAGTCCCTTTAACATTTCATATAATAAGGGCTTGGTGATGATGAACTCCTTGAACTTGACCTTATCTGAGAAGCACTTTATCTGCCCTTCCATTCTAAATGAAAGCTTTGCTGAATAGAGCAATCTCGGGTGTAGGTCCCTGCCTTTCATGACTTGGAATACTTCTTTCCAGCCCCTTCTTGCCTAAAAGGTCTCTTTTGAGAAACCAGCTGACAGTCTGATGGCAACTCCTTTGTAGGTGACTGTCCCCTTATCCCTGCTGCTTCTAGGATTCTCTCCTTCGTTTTAATCTTGTGTAATGTAATTACGATGTGCCTTGGTGTGTTCCTCCTTGATCCAACTTTTTTGGGACTCTCTGAGCTTCCTGAACTCCTGGAAGTCTATTTCCTCTGCCAGATTGGGGAAGTTCTCCTTTATTATTTGTTGAAATAAGTTTTCCACTTCTTGCTCTTCCTCTTCCCCTTCTGGTACCCCTATAATTCAGATGTTGGGACTTTAAAGATGTCCTGGAGGTTCCTAAGCCTCTCCATTTTTTTGAATTCTTGTTTCTTCATTCTTTTCTGTTTGATTGTTTCTTTCTTCTGCTCCAAACCATTAATTTCAGTCCCAGTTTCCCTCCCTTAACTGTTGGTTCGCTGTACATTTTTCTTTAATTCACTTTGCATAGCCTTCACTTCTTCCTTTATTTTGCCTCTGTACTCAATCAGTTTTGTGAGCATCCTGAATACCAGAGATTTGAACTCTGCATCTGAGAGGTTAGTTCGTTTTCTGGAGCTTTGATCTGTTCTTTCATTTTGGCCATGTTTCTTTGTCTTGGTGCACTTGTTATGCTGTAAGGGGCAGGGTCTTAGGCATTCGCGAGGGCAGGGCAGCCCACTTTCCTGCATTGTGGTGCTGTATGAGGGGAAGGGGTCAGAGAGGGAACAATGCTGCTTGCTTGGCTTTTACCCCACTTTCAGTCACTTCCCCAACTACCCTCAAGTGAATTGGGTTCTTCTGGAGCTGATTCCCCGGTGGGTGGGTTTGTTTATGTTCTAGGATCCCGTGGGTCCCTCCAGCGGACTCTCCCATGAGACTGGGAGTTTCTCCTGCTGCTGCTGCTGCTGCAACCCCCACAGATTTTTACAGCCAGAGTTTTTGTTTTTAATTTTATTTATTTAGAGAGAGGGGAGGGAAGGAGAAAAAGAGGGAGAGAAACATCAACGTGTGGCTGCCTCCCACGCACCCCCCACTCGGTACCCAGCCCACAACCCAAGCATGTGCCCAGACTGGGAATCAAACTGGTGACCTTTTGGTTCACAGCCTGTGCTCAGTTCACTGAGCTACACCAGCCAGAGCTACAGCCAGCGGTTTTGAGGCCTTATTCTGGAGGACCCACACTGGAATCCAGTGTTGCACAGTCTGTCTCACTCCCCAGTTCTTCTCAGTTTATCTGCGTGCAAATGTGGAACCACCTGGTACGCCAGCCACTGCCTTGCTGTGAGCCCTCTCCACCCGACTGCCCATCTCTGTTCCTCCTACCTGTCTGAAATAGTGTTTCTTCTTTAACTCCTTGGTTTCAGACTTCCATACAGTTCGATTTTCTGGTGGTCATGGTTATTTTTTGTTTTTAAATTGGTTGCTGTCCTTTTGGTTGTGTGAGAGAAAGCAAAGGTGCATCTACTTACTCCTCCATCTGGCTGGAAGTCATCAAAAAGTTTTTTAAAATAATGATTAAAAAGGAAGGAAAGTGAAATTAAGTCCAACTTGTCTTTTAGTGTTGATCAAAAGTGATCAGGTAGAATTATATGTTTATCTTTTTGAGAGTTTTTGTTTTCCTCCTCCCCTTTATAAGAGGATAAAAGTAAACTGATTTTTAGGCCCTGGCTGGTGTGGCTTAGTGAATTGAGTGCTGGCTTGCAAACTGAAAAGTCACTGGTTTGATTCCTAGTCAGGGCCCATGCCTGGGTTGTGGGCCAGGTTTCCAGTTAGGGGCATGTGAGAGGCAACCATTTGACATTTCTCTCCCTCTCTTACTCCTTCCCTTCTCCTCTTTCTAAAAATAAGTAAATAAAATCTAAAAAAAAAAAGTAAAACTGATTTTTGGAGGGGTGAAAGGAAATAAAATCTGCCTTAGAAGTCAGGAAGAAGTCTTACTCTGTTTTGTTTTCTGGACAAACGTATACAACTTAATTCGATGTAATAGTTGTCTAAAATGCAGATAAACACTCCTCCGTAACTTGCTTTTGGGAGGCACTATGAGCCATCCTCAGTTACTTTAAAAGTGTAAAGGAAAGGAACTGTGTGTTGAAGTTTGTGAGGGACCGCGTAGGCTGTGATGTATTTGCCTTCATCCAGGCCCCATGACCTTCAAATGTGTCCTCATTTAAAATATGATTAAGGGCCTGTTCTTTGTCTTGGGCTTATTTGCTTGGTAAAGAGAGGAAATAGTTGTTCAGCTGTAAACAGTTGAACACTGTGGCTGTCATTGTCTGGCTTTTGCTTTGCTCAGCCGAAAGCCTAGTGCTGCCCAGTTGGATATCGTGGGTGCCTCCCACGTACCCATGTGGGACCATCAGAATATTTGCGCCACTCTTGGCCATGACCCAGACCTCCTAATGTAAAAAAAGACATTCTTAAACCACTCTTCTTAGGGACAAGCACTTGAGCACACTTGATATAAGATCAATTAGTGGTCACAGTTCATGAAGTCTGTGCAAGAAGACAGGCCCTGGAGTGGAGAGAACGTGCGTTATAGTATACCATCCTCTTGTTAGGGCTCTGTGACTCTTTCCTCTCCATTTAACTGACATTTACTTTGGCACAGGGGATGCGACAGAGTCCTGCTGCCCTTAAATAGCTGTCAGTCAGCTGCAGGAGTGGTATCCTGAGTGCTTCGAAAGAAAAGGCCAAGTTCGCTGGTTTGGAAGGTGGCTAGCCCTGACTCAGTAGTGGTCCCACAGGGCTTGGTGCTGTTCCAGCGGAGGCTTGGGGGCTGAGAGAGAGGGTTTCCCAGGCAGGAGGACCCGCATGTGGGAAGTGTGGAAAATCAATAGTCTTTACTGGTCAGGTCATAGCACAAGCTAAGCGGACAAAGGCAATTTAATAAAACAACAGAAATGTCCAGTGAATAGAGTATCCCCCCCTTTCTTTGTGGGAGATACATTTCAAGACCCCAGTGGATACCTAAAACCACAGCTAATACCAAACCCTATGTATACTATGTTTTTTCCTTTATATACCCACGTATGATAAAGCTTAATTTATAAATTAAGCACAGTAAGAGAAAAATAATAACAACATAATAAAATAGATCAGTTATAACAATATACCGTAGTAAGTTACTTGCATGTGGTCACTTGTTTCAGGGGATCACTTGCCGTTTGCCACCTCCAGACCTCAGCTGACCATGAGTAACTGGAACCGAAGGTGGGGGGACAGCTGTACGTGGCGAGATGCAGCATGTGCTACTCTGAGTGATTCCTGTCTTCCAGAAAATAGCCCCCCAAAGGAAACAAAGAAATCTCTTCTCTCCTCTAGGCATTAAGAGTAACTTTAGCCCTGACCAGGTGTGGCTCAGTTGGGCATTGTTCTGCAAAGCAAAAGGTCTTGGGTTTTATTCCAGGTCAGGGAACTTGCCAGGGTTACAGGTTTGGTTGCCAGTCGGCGTGCATGTGAGAAGCAATCGATTGATGTTTCTCTCCTTCTCCTTCTCCCTCCCTCCTCCTCTCTCTAAAAGTAAGTAAAATCTTTTCTTTTTTAAAGCAGCACCTTTGATGTCATCAGTATGTAGTGCTAGAGTGGTGAGGTGATCTTTTCGTTTTTTTTTAAGCCATTGACAAAATCCTTTCAGTTTCTGTTAGTAGCTGCTGAAGCTAGATAGTAAAGTTAACCTTATTCAGAACTTTCCCCTAAGTATTTCTTACATATTTTCTCCATTTAAAAAACTTGTCTATTTAGCCCTGGCTGGTGTAGCTCAGTGGATTGAGCGCGGGCCTGCGAACCGAAGGATCGCGGTTCGATTCCCAGTCAGGGCACATGCCTGGGTTGCCAGGCCAGTTCCCATCAGGGGACATACAAGAGGCAACCGCACATTGATGTTTCTCTCCCTCTCTCCTTCCCTTCCCCTCTAAAGATAAATAAATAAAATCTTTAAAAAAAAGGAAAAAAAAAAAAACTTGTCTATTTCCTCCAAGTAGCTCCTCTGCTTATATAAATGTATTTTTCTTTCTCTCTGTTTTTTAATTTGCAGGTACACTTTTTTCCCTCTTGTTTTATTTTTTGAAATTCGAAGTAACTTTGATTTAACTAATGTCTACTTTGTAAAATTGTCACCTTAGCGTGGTTGAGGAATGCAAAGAGTGGATTTTCTTTGAGTGGTGGAAAGTATTCGTGTGGCTGTGCATGAACTTCTGGGCACACAGGAGTGAACCTTCTCCTTAATTATTCCCTCACAGAATTAAACTGTAGTTCCAACCTCTCAGAATTCTCAGATGAAACTAAAGTTATGACTTTAAGGCATGCAGTTAAAAAATAAACATTTTAGCCCTGCCTGGTGTGGCTCAGTGGATTGAGCATTGACCTGTGAACCCAGGGGTCACCAGTTTGATTCCTGGCCGGGACACATGCCTGGGTCGTGGGCCAGGCCCCTGGTTGGGGCATGCGAGAGGCAACCAGTTGATGTTTCTCTCCCTCTCTTCCCCCTCCCTTCCCTTCTAAAAATTGAAATCTGACTTATTATTAAAGTACCCTGAAATGACCTCTTCTCAAAAAAAAAAGAGCTATCAAATGCTAATAAAAAAATTAGACTACCTACTTTTTGATTGATTGATTGATTTTAGAGCGAGAAGGAGGAGAAACATTGATTTTTGTTGTCCTACTTGTTTATGCATTCATTGGTTGATTTTTTTATATCCTCACCTGAGAACATTTTGTCATTTATTTTTTAGAGAGAGGAAGGGAGAGGGAAAAACATGATTGGTTGCCTCCCACACGCACCCAGAGTGGGGATCACACAAAACCAGACTGAGGATCAAACCAGCAACCTGCATATGTGCCCCGACTGGGAACAGAACCTGCAACCTTTTGGTTAAGGGACAACGCTCCAACCAACTAAGCCACACTGGCTACAGTCATTGGTTGATTCTTGTGTGTGCCCTGGCAGGGGATTGAACCCGCAACTCTGGTGTATCCAGATGATGCTCTAATTAACTGAGCTACCTGACCAGAGAGACCCCTACTTTCATAATATCTGTAGAATTCCCAGTTGTTTGTTTTGGCAGTTTTTCTTCTGCCCTTGGTAGAATATTTATGCTTCATTACTTATTTAAAAAACAATTAGAGTAAGACTTTTTTTAAATGTTCTGTTCTCTCTGACTCAGTAAACCCTAGAGAAAGAGCTCTCGGAGAAAAAGAGACACTCTTTATTTCCTTTCTGCATGTGCAGGGTCCGGCAGAAGTAACACCTTTTTGAGTATGACTGGCAGGGTAATAATATGGGTGCAATAATTTATAGTTCTAATTTGAACATTTCACCTAAAATGTCATATAGTGTGTTTGAGTGTGATATTGTTATGTTACAGAACTACATGCTTATGACTTTGTAATAAAAGATCTTGTAATAAAAAGGGGTGTTATTTGTGCCGGACCATGTACTATAGCATGCCTACCCTTGAAAAGTTAATGAACTGCGTGAACTGTCATTTTATTTTATTGTTTTTCCCCATGATTAGAGTTTCCATCCTGAGTGGCATAGCCTGTACACTTCTGGGAGAACAGGGGTGGCAGCTCAGACACGCTCACAGTCACCAGGTGTGTCTGCTTTCTCACAGTTCCTTAGTGCCAGGGGAATAATCTGAAAATCCGTACACGTGGACTATGTTTGTTTTACTTGGTTACCCTTAGAGTCACATCTTTTACCTTAATGTGTATCGTATTGATACATTTTCTTTCTCATCCCTTACATTTTTCTTCATTTGTTTTCTTTGATTGGACATTAAGTCAAAATGTGGACTTTATAGTTGCCATTTCTTTTTATTTTTTATTTTTTTATCCTTACCTGAGGACACCTTAATTTGCTTTTCTAGAGAGAGAGAGGAAGGGAGAGAAAGAAACATCGATGTGAGAGAATCATTGATTGGTTGCCTTTGTACACACCCAGACTGGGGATCCGTGCCAGGTCCGGGGATCATGCACATCCCAAGTTAGGGGGCTTCACATGTACTAGCACCCAGACCAGGGATGAACCCGCAAACTAGGTATGTGCCCTGACCGCGAATCGAGTCCCAACCTTTCTGTTAACAGGATGATGCTCCAACCACTGGGCCACACGGGCCAGAGCATATAGTTATCACTTCTGAAGCTCAGAATTGATAGGAAAAAATACCAGTCAACGACCGTGTGGAAATCCTGTGACTCAATTTCTTTTTTTTTCCCTAAAACATCAGAAAACAAACGTTAGAAATAATAAAGCATTTCTGATCACTCAGTTACTTTCTTTCTTTAGAATGGCATATTCAACAGGCCATGCAACCACAGGACAATTATAAGTATAGAAACTATTTAAGGACATAAGTTACTGTGTTCTCCTACATGATCATATTTTTGTATTTGAAGATTTAAAAAGAAAAATAAGTTTAATACAAGTCCTTTTCATTCTGAGAGTCTTCATTTTTCTTTTTTAATTTATTATTTTTATTTTTTAATATATTTTATTGATTATGCTATTACAGTTGTCCCATTTCTCCCCCATCATTCCCCTCCACCCTACACATCCTCTCCCACCCACATTCCCCACTTTAGTTCATGTCCATGTGTCATGAGTTCTTTAGCTTCTACATTTCCCATACTATTCTTGCCTTCCCCCTGTCTATTTTCTACCCACTATCTATGCTACTCATTCTCTGTACCTTTTCCCCCTCTCTCCTCCTCCCACACCCCTGTTGCTAACCCTCCATATGATCTCCATTTCTGTGGTTCTGTTCCTGTTTGCTTAGTTTGCTTTTGTTTTAGGTGTGGTTCTTAATAGCTGTGAGTTTGCTGTCTTTTCACTGTCACATTTTTGATCTTCTTTTTCTTAGATAAGTCCCTTTAACATTTCATAGAATAAGGGCTTGGTGATGATGAACTCCTTGAACTTGACCTTATCTGAGAAGCGCTTTATCTGTCCATCCATTCTAAATGACAGCTTTGCTGGATAGAGCAATTTGGGATGTAGGTCCCTGCTTTTCAAGATTTCAAATACTTCTTTCCAGCCCCTTCTTGCCTGGAAGGGCTCTTTGGAGAAATCAGCTGACAGTCTGATGGGAACTCCTTTGTAGGTGACTATCCCCTTATCCCTTGCTGCTTCTAGAATTCTCTCCTTCATTTTAATCTTGGCTAATGTAATTACGATGTACCTTGGTGTGTTCCTCCTTGGGTCCAACTTCTTTGGGACTCTTTGAGCTTCCTGGACTTTCTGGTAGTCTATTTCCTTTGCCAGATCGGGGAAGTTCTCCTTTATTATTTGTTCAAATAAGTTTTCTACTTGTTGCTCTTCTTCTTCCCCTTCTGGGACCCCTATAATTCGGATGTTGGGATGTTTAACGATGTCCTGGAGGTTCCTAAGCCTCTCCTCATTTTTTTGAATTCTTGTTTCTTCCTCGTTTTCTGTTTGGTTGTTAGTTTCTTCCTTCTGGTGCACTCCATTGATTTGAGTCCCAGTTTTCCTTCCATCTCTATCAGTTCCCCATGCATCTTCCTTCATTTCACGTATTGTAACCTGCATTTTTTCATCTAGTTTGTGAGCAAAATCAACCAGTTCTGTGAGCATCTTGATGACCAGTGCTTTGAACTGTGCATCTGGTAGGTTGGCTATCTCTTCACGGCTTAGAGGAATTGGCTCTGGGGATTTTATTTGTTTTTCGGTTTGAGCCATTTTTGGTGGGGTTTTTTTTTTTGTTTTGTTTTGTTTTGGATTTAGTCTGGTCGCGGTTATTACGTAGTGAGGAGTGGAGCCTTAGGTGTTCCTCAGGGCGGGGCAGCCCAGTCGCCTGGTTGTGACGCTGTATGTGGGGGCGGGGTCTAAGAGGGAACAATGGCACCTGCTCCGCTCTCTCCTGGATTCAGTCCCTTCCGCCACTTCCTCTCTGCCTGGACCATCTGCACGCATGAATGTGGGACCACCTGGTCAGCCAGCTGCCTTGTGTGGCCTCACTGGTTCTGCACAGCTGCCCCCCTGTGCCCGGGGTCCGCCAGCTGCTGCCTGTGCACCTGGGAACTGCCAGCCGCTGCTGCTTGTGTTCCCAGGTCCGCACCTCCACTTTCTCCTGCCGCGACTCCGCTCCTCTTACCGGTCTGGATGAATGGTTGTTGGTGTTGCATCCACCGACGCGAGAAACAGATGTTCGGGAACTTTCAGGATTCAGAGATGTTACTTTTATTGGCCAAAGTTTTAACCTGCGCAGGGGCGGACTCCCAGAGTGTCCGGAGACACAGTGCTCAGAAGAGCTACAGACGAGAGCTGCGCGCGGCGCTTACAGGCGAGGGTCTTTATGGGAACCTTGCGCGCAAGCAGGGGTCCAGAAGCAGATGCGGCTGTTAGCTATTGGCTCATTGAAACAAAGAAGGGGCTTCCCATTGGCTCGGGCTACCGTTGGCGGGGTCCTAACTTTGGCTCCTGCCCATCTCGGTGCTGTAACAGGGTGGGGTTCACCTAGTTAACTATCGGTTATTCTCCCCTTGTTCCTCACAGTTGACTTCCGTACAGTTCAGTTTTCTATAAGTTCTGGTTGTTTTCTTGTCTCTAAATATTTGTTGTCCTTAATTTTGGTTGTTAGAGGAGGCACAGTGTGTCCGCCTATGCCTCCATCTTGGCCGGAAGTCTCCATTTTTCTTAAGGTTAGATTATTTTCCATAAATGGTGGTTATTTCTCTCCAACCATAATAAAATCTGACTACCTAGTAATACAGTTTAAGTATCTGATTCCTTAGCTAACTTGAGATAGAAATTTCCAAGTCTAATTACTCCTTTAAACAAAGAACTACAGAGATTAAAAAAGAAGGCCAATACAAGGCAAATTTGGATATTCTTTTTAAAGATTTTATTTATTTATTTTTACAGAGAGGGGAAGGGATGGGGGGAGAGAAACATCAAGGTATGGTTGCCTCTAGCACACCCCATACTGGGGACCTGGCCTGCAACCCAGGCATGTGCCCTGACTGGGAATTGAACCGGCGATCCTTTGGTTCGCAGGTCCACGCTCAATCCACTGAGCTATACCAGCCAGGGCCTCCATTTTTAATTTTTGTCCTCAAGGCCACCAGCTTGTTAAAAGAGACAGAAAAGAACATTGGCTGCAAATGAGGTAAAGATAACAATCTCTTAACCTCATGATCTTTTTCCTCATTTTTTCTTCAACAATTTTATCTTCACAGCTTTTATTTTGGATGAAAATTGCTTAATTCCTTTTTGGTATCTGGAAAGCGTTCATTTCATTTCATACACAGGGTGGAACAAAAGTAGGTTTATAGTTGTGAGTACGCAAAACATGGAGTCTATTTTCAAATTATTTATTTATTTTTAATTTATTGATTTTAGAAAGAGGAGAGGGGAGAGAGAGAGACAAAGAAACATCGATTTGTTGTTCTGCTTATTTATGTATTCATTAGTTGCTTTTTGTACGTGCTCTGACTGGAGATCGAACCTGCAATTTTGGGGTATTGGGATGATGCTCTAACCAAGTGAACTACCCAGCCAGGGCATGTTATCATTTATTAATTATTATATTATTTTCCATAGGAACAACTGTAAGTCCACCTTTGCCTCACTCTGTATTTGTGGACACGTAATGGATTTTGTTTCCCTTTAAGATCTGTTGACTCAATGTGAACAAATGGTACCAATTCCCTAGGATTCCTATTCTCCAGTCATCTCACATTGAATTTTGCCAGCTCCAAGAGAGCCATCTCTGTCCCTAAGTTGGACTCTCTCATGCCCAGCGTCTGTGGGTCTTCCATGTGCTAGCCAGTGAGGAACCAAAAAACACCTTAGTGTCAGGGATATGGTTTGTCCAGGCGTGTGGTTTGCAGATGCTTCATTGTGATATTAGAGGTAAAATACCTTGAAGTTTCTCTTCCTCCATCTTTATCTAGAATTTAACCTTTGCCATTTGAAACAAAAAGAAAAAAGCTATGAGTTTATAAATACCAATTCAGTTTAGGAGGAAGTGTTTGGTACTTTAGTTTTGATACTGTTCAGATCAGGTCCCTATTGGTAGGGCCTGAAGCCCTCCTACCCCCTAATGCCCACAGGTGAACTGCAATGATGGCTGACAGTATTCATCACTTTGCAAAAAATGTAAACTTACAACTTCAGGAAGCTGAGCAAATCGGAAACAGGATAAACTCAAAGAAAATCCAGGCCAAGATAGATTATAATTAAACCTCTGAAAAAGAAAAAGAAGAAAAAGAATTGACGTGTTACTGATGGGGAAACACAATTCAAGCGACAGATTTCTTGTCGAAAACCTTGAAGGCCAGAAGGAAGTGGTGTAACATTTGTCAAGTGCTGAAAGCAAAGAACGTATCAAACCCCGAGTTGTTTTTTTTTTCTAGTGTTTTTTTGTTTTTTGTTTTTTTTTTAATCTTTAGAGGGGAAGGGTAGGAGAGAGGGAGAGGGAGAGAAATATCAATGTATGGTTGCCTCTTGTGTGTCCCATGCTGGGAACAGGCCTGCAACCCAGGCATGTGCCCTGACTGGGAATCGAACCGCGATCCTTCGGTTCGCAGGCCCGCGCTCAATCCACTGAGCTACACCAGCCAGGGCTCCGAGTTGTTTTTTGAGAGAACATTTATGAAGGCTTGGGACAGTGAAACAAAGGAAGGGTTAAGGTGGAAGCAACACGAGAGCCTAGGCGGGGCTGCTGTCAGCTCCCTGGGAAGTCAGAGAGAGGGGGCTTTGAGGATGAGCTGCTGCTGCCCACTGCAAGTTCTAACCTGGAGTTCTAAATAACATTCAGGTAATCCACAGGAAGTCCAGAAAAGAGAACCAAGGGAAAAAACAAAACAAAACAGCGAACAAACTACTATAAGGCCGATTAAAGGTCCAACATAACGATAATTTCCTTGAAAGTAAGTGATCTGAAAATAAAAGATTGCAAAGGATATTAAAAAAATGATCCTGGTTGCAGGTCTCACGGGGACCCTTAGGGTTTAGGGGAAAGAAAATTCATATATTGCCCTGGCTGGTGTAGCTCAGTGGGTTGAGCGTGGGCCTGCGAACCGAAGGATCGCGGTTCGATTCCCAGTCAGGGCACATGCCTGGGTTGCCAGGCCAGTTCCCGGCAGGGGACATACAAGAGGCAACCGCACGTTGATGTTTCTCTCCCTCTCTCCTTCCCTTCCCCTCTAAAGATAAATAAATAAAATCTAAAAGGAAAAAAAAAATCTTAAAAAAAAAAAAAAAGAAAGAAAATTCATATGAAAAGGAGATTTGAGTGGGCATGCCCCAAGGAGGGTGTGCCTCAAACCCGGAGATTTTTACCTGGTGAAATTATTCTTCAAGAATGGAGAAATAAAGACATTTCAAATGAGAAAATTAATTTGTTGCCAGTAGACCTACTTTAGAAGTATGACTGAAGGAATTTCTTGAAACAGAAAGGAAATAATAAAAGAAGGAATCTTGAAAGCTTAGGGAGAAAAAAATTAGAAAAAGCACAAATATGAGTAAATGTTACAGATTTTTCTTCTTGAGTTTTCTAAATTGTTTGATGGTTGGAACAGAAACTATAATATTGATGTGGTCCTCAATGTATATAGAGGAAATATTTAATATAATACACACAAGGGTAGGTAAAAGGACTGAAAGGGAAGTTCATTTTCTACATTTCATTTGAAGTGCAATAGAAAAATGCTGACACCAGTAGACTGCACTAAGTTAGGTGTGTCTAATGTAACTCAGAGCAGTGCTACAGATAAGTGAGACTGAAGTTCTAAATAACATTCAGGTAATCCACAGGAACTCGGGAAGAGAGAACCAAGGGGAAAAAACGGGGAACAAACTACTAAAAGGCCTAACATATCAATGATTTCCTTGAAAGTAAATGGTCTGAAAATAAAAGATCGCAGAGTGGATTTAAAAAAATGACCCAGCTCTGGCCTGGGAGCGCAGTTTGTTAGAGCACCGTCCCTACGCGCGTGGTTGCAGGTTCCTCTCAGGTCAGGGCGAGAAGGAGAAGCAACCGGTGAACGCGCAGAAGTGCAAGGACAAACCGACCTCTTTGTCTCTGTCTCTGTTTCTCTTTCTCCCTCGCTCCCTCCCTCTAAAAATCAATCAGTATGTTAAAATTTTTTTTAAATGATCCAGCCCAGCCCCGGCCACGTGGCTCAGTTGGTTGGGGTGTTGCCCTGTACATCAAAAAGATTGTAAGATTGTGGGTTCAATCCCGTCAGGGTGCATATGGGAGGCAACCAATTAGTGTTCCTCTCTCACTCTATCTCTCCACCCCCCCCCGCCTTTTCCCCATCCCATCCTCTCTCTCCGAAATTATTTTTTTTTAAATACCCTTGGATGAGCATTAAAAAAATTAAATTAAAAAATTATCCATATGTTGTCTAAAAGAAACCTGCTTCAAATATAGTGAAACAGGTGAATTGAAAGTAAAGGGATAGAAAAACATACATGCATATCATGCAGACATTAATCAGAAAAGGATAAGAATAACTATCTTAATGACAGAGTAGACTTCGGAGCAAGACCGTTCGTAGGGCAGAGTTGGGCGTGGCATAATGAGGAGAGGACAGCCTGCTAAGAAACACTGAGATCCTAAATACGCATGTGCCGACAACAGAGCTGCAGTTTCCTTATTAATTTTTTAAAACATTTTTTCAGTTTACTGTTTCATTAATTTTCTCTTTTGTTTTTATTCCCTCCTATCTTTTGCTTACTTTGAGTTTAATTACTTTTTCCCTCTAATTTCAGCTCATGGTTGAAATGCTGATTTGAAATCTTTCTAATATAGGTATTTAGGGTTATAAATTTCCCCACATCCAGCTTTAGTGACATTCTACAATTTTTTAAATGTTTGTTTTCATTCAGTTTAAAATATTTATTTTAATATTTTGTTTGTTTTAGAGAGAGGGAAAGAGGGAGGGAGGGAGGGACACATCAGTGTATGACAGAAACATCTTTCCCTCGCGCACGCCCCCAACCAGGGGCATGGCCCGCAACCTTGGCCTGTGCCCTGACCGGGAATCAAACCGAAGACCTGTCAGTTCACAGGTGGGCGCTCAGTCCACTAAGCCACACCAGCCAAGGCTAAAATATTTTATTTTTTAATTTAATTTTTATTTTTGATTTTAGAGAAGGGAAGGGAGGAGGAACAAGAGGGAGGAAAACATTGATGCAAGAGAGAAACATCCACCGGTTACCTTCCTCGCAAGCCCCGACTGGGGACCCAGGCATGTGCCCTGGCTGGGAATTGAACCTGCGACCTTTAGGTTTATGGGACAACACCCAACCAACTGAGCCACAGTGGCCAGGGCTAAATATTTTATTTTTTACTTTCTTCTTTTACCCATGGTTATTTTGAAGTGTCATTTAATTTTCAGACAATTTTTTATATTGTCTGAATGTATTTTTTTTATACTGATTTCTAATACTGCTGTTTTTAAAAACCAAAAAGATGTTATTGTTCCACTTGGTATATCAGATATTTTTCTTTTTTAATACACACTCAACCTGTGGCTGGTAAGTCTGCCTCTGGTTTGTATGATGGCACTAAGTATACTAAAATTGTGTATTTCTGTAAAGATCACCAATATTCTCAGATTATTTAGGAAATCTGCAAACTGAGACACCTGAGGAGATCAGAGGATGACTAGGAAGTGCCTTCTCCTCCGTTAACAAGGAACTGCAAGTTCTAAAGTACAAGAATTGCAGCGCTGCTGCCCAAAAAGCCATAGCCCAAGCTCAGTCTTTAGCCTGGCATCAGGAGAGCCCTGCCTCCCCAACCAAAAGAAGAGGGCCGTGGGAGCAGCGGAAGCCTGCTGCACGCATAAACGCTGCCTCCTCTCTCTCACATTCTTTGTGAAGCCCCCTTGTAGAAGATACTCCTATAAGGGTGGGGGTCGCAAAACTTCACTGGAAGACTTTCAAGGAACCTTCAATGCAAAGAGCTTATGTTCCTTAGTGAAGCTCAGGTTTTAAGGATCTCAAATACAGAGCCTTGACTCTTTGGGAAGCTTCAGACTTGAAACAGTTCTTTTTTTTTCCCCCAAAGATTTTATTTATATTTATTTTTAGGAAGAGGGGAAGGGAGGGAGAGAGGGAAAGGACATTGGCGGGAACATGAAACATCGATCAATTACTTCCATTAGGTGCCCCTACCAGGACTGAACCCCAGCGTGTGCCCTGACCGGAAACCGAACTGGTGATCTTACACTTTGAGGAACAACACCCAACCAACTGAGCCTCACTGGTCAGGGCAGTCTTGAAACGGTTCTTTTAATATGAAAAGAGGAAGCCAGTGAGATGATCGAGATCTCCTAATGTGTGGAGAAGAGTCACACTTCTGGTCATGTTTTAAAAACACACTTTAGGCATGCCAGTGCACAGAGCATTTTCAGAGGGAGCCATAATAAACTGCTAACTGCCCTCACCTAGTGGTTTAGTTGGTTGGAGCATCATCCCATACACCAAAAGGTTTCCAGTTCAATCCCCAGTCATGGCGGTACAAGAGACAACTGATTGATGTTTTTCTCTCCCATCGGGGAGAGCGTGTGTGTGTCACTCTAAAATTAATGAACATATCCTCGGGTGAGGATTAAAAAACAAAGAAACAAACTGCTAACATGCTTCTCCTCTTGAACTTGAGGGCCACAAGAAAGGGAGATTTACGCTTTTACACCTTTCAAATATGTATAATATATTGCCTACTTTAAAAAATTAGAACCCCAAGCTGCATTCGTAGTAATTGTTTTGCACTATCCTTTGCTTTTAGCTTTAGGGATCCCCGTAGCTTAGGAATTCTGAGACCAACAAGCCGGTTGATTGCTGGGAGAGGCTCTTCCTCCTTCCTTTGCTTTCCTTTGCTTTCCTTCTGGCTGACAGTGGGGGTGGAGTCTTCACTTCAGGGGCCAAAGGCAAGAGAAGCCTAGTTGTCATCTGATGGTAAAAGTGGGACAACCTCCATCCTTCCCCTGACGCATTCACAGGCTGCCCAAGATGCATTTCACCAACAGCTTTACAATCCTTAGATCTACCTGTCCAGATCCAATCACCAGATTCACCAGCAGCTGTCCAGAAGCTAATGTCAAACACGTCTTCCAGGTGCTCCTGCCACAAGGTAGGTCTGGGAAACGTGGGTCAGAGACAGTGCGAACAGTTGGGTCATTTTGAGCAGATGCTCTCGTGCTCACCTAGACAGTCTTAGGGCGATTTCCTGCTGTCTCTTGGTGAATGCCCCTGCTTCTGACTGATGAGGGCAGCTCTAGCTCTGAGAGCTTGAGTTTCTTGCCCAACATTTTAAAGCTCTTAAGTAAGAGAACTTTAAAGATAGAGCTTTTAAAATAAAGAATTTTAGAATTCTGAATTCTCGCTCAGTTTTTTTTCCCTTTACTGAAGGAATTGATGTGTTTTGATTATTTCAAACATCCCCTTACTGGGGACAGAGTGGCCAGGTGTGCTGAGTGAGCAGCTTGTCTATTGGCGGTCAAGGTTCTGCTGCTGGCTCTCTCCCTAGTTACCCCTGCAGGCACCCTGCCCTGCCTCCCCCACACCCACAGCAGGTGTGTGGCTTTGGCGAGGTCCCTGGTAATGAGTCACTGTTCGATTTCCTGTGTTGAACTCACTACCTTTGACAGACACACCTTTTCTGACTTCCAAGATGGTAAAACCTACATCTCAGCGCTAAGGAGAACATACACTGATTTTTTTGGTTTTCTTTTTAAATTGTGGTAAAATACACATGACGTGAAATTTATCATCAGTGGCATTTAGTACTCATGATGTTTCACAACCATTACCACCACTTTCACCCCCCAAAAGGAAGCCCTGCTCGGATTAGCGGGTCAGTCATCCCCATTTCCCCTCCCCCAGCCCTCGGTGACCTCTAATCTCTCTGCCTGTGTGGATTTGCCTGTTCTGGATGTTTCATATAAATGGAATCATAAAATATGTGACCTTTCATGTCTGGATTATTTTTCACAGAGCAAAGTGTTTTCAAGGCTCATCTGTGTTGTAGTGTGTGAGCGCTTCATTCCTCTTAGGGCCAAACAACACTCCATTGTACGGAGTCACTGCACTTTGGGGTTGTTAGAAATAATGAAGTTATGAATATTTGTTTACACATTTTGGTATGAGTCTGTTTTCGTTTCTTTGGGCTTAGAAGTGCGATTGCTGGGTCATACGGTAACTCTGTGTCTAATTTCTTGAGCCGCCAGACCGTTCCACGGCAGGTGCACCATTTTCCACTCCCACCAGCAGTGCCCAAGGCTCCTGATTTCTCCACGTCCTCGCCAGCACTTTTCTTTAAGTCCTCACCCGAGGTTATGGTTATTGATTTGAGAGAGACGGGAAGGAAGGGAGAAACATCGATGTGAGAGAGGAACTGATCGGTTGTCTTCTGTACACACCTTGACCAGGGCTCAAACCCGAAACCTTCTGATGCATGGGATGATGCTTCAACCAACTGAGCCACCAGGTCAGGGTAACACTTGTCAGTTTTAGTTTTTGTAAATAAAGCTGCCCTAGAGGGTGTATACACAGGTTTTTAAGCGAATTGTTTTTCTGAAATGGAGGTAACCAGTTAAAGTCAAACAGTGAAAAATCTCCACCAGAAGCGTCAGTGTCTTGTCGCTCTCCGCCCTCCTCTGCCCGTTCCCAGAGGCAGCATGCTCCCGTCGTTTCTCCTGGGTTTCACCTCCGTGTCACCTCTGGTATGTTCTGTTTTACTCATTTTGAGTCTTTGGCTAAGTGAGGATGACAACTTACTCTGGCTCGTATAATCCCTTCCTTTCTCTTAATACAATTTGTGTTAGTTAGGACATTGGTTTGACTACTTAAAAAGGATCAAAACAACAAATATCTTGCCTTACACAAGATAGAAGTTTGTTTCTTTCTCATTTAATAAGGAACTCCAGGATCAATGGTGGTGGTTTCCAGCTACCAGGGACCCACACCCTTTTTGTCCCACAGCTTCACTGTCTTCAAAAGTGTTTTCCATCTTATTTTTCAAGGTGGCTGCTCCAGGTTTCCCCACCCCCATTCAGCCATAGGAAGGGGAGCCGGGCAGGAAAGACTTATTCTCCACCGTAAAGGCTCAGAAGCTGTGCATATCCCCCATCCTCACCCATTCAGCTGTCCACTTTCTTCCATCTGACTTCTAACATATTTTATCTTGTTATTAACAATTAACTGGTGTCCCCCAGCTGGTGTGGCTCAGTTGATTGGGCATCGTCCTGAGAACAGAAAGGTTGCCAATTCAACTCCTGGCAAGGGCACATGCCTGGGTTGCAGGTTTGGTCCCCGGGGCATGTGCAGAAGGCAACCAATTGATATTTCTCTCCCTCTCTTTCTCCCTCCCTTTCCCTCCAAAAATAAAATAAAATTTTTAAATAACAATTAGCTAGTGTTTGAGTGCTTCATATGTGTCAGATACTGTTCTAAATGCTGCTTTCTATTCACTTACTAATTTAACCCTCAAAACAGTCTTCTAAAGTAGATACTGTTTCCCTTTTACAGATAAGGAAATCAGGCACCGTCAAATTAAGGAGCTGCCCAGGTCACACAGTGTAAGGGGCAAGGCTCCAGAGCCCGCCTTCACTTCCAATGCTTTTGGGATCTGTGACCCTTCAGAGGGTCCCACCAGGCCACACTTCCCATCTGTACTTTAGGCTTGCAGAAGGCTTATCAGAGGTGCCCAACCCAAGAGCTGACAGGGCTTTCTTAGTTAATGTTTAGTTATTATCAGCCCCAGCCCAGCACTGTCCTGCAGCTCCCTCGGCTTGTTCCAGGGTCAGTGGGCAAGAAATGGCAGTGTATGAGGGATGAAAATATTTCCTGGGCTGACTCTATCCCAATTTACTGTTCTGAATTAAAGACCTTCCTAAGCGGAGTCGTTGACACCCTAAACATTTATTTAGCTTTTGTTTCTTGGGCTGATGGCCCACAGTCATCACTGCGACCATGTTCCTATGCCGCTGAGGACAGCAGCACCTTGGAGATCATATCACGCTGCAGCTCTTAACCATCTGTTTTTTTATTGATGCAGTGATCAGGAGGTCAGCTTTGGGATGTGCACACGATGGACCCCAAGGACTTGGAAGCTGAAATCCACCCCTTGAAGAACGAAGATGGGAAATTGCACGAGAACCTAGGAAGCCAATTGAAAAAGGAAGAGAACTTGAAAGGCACGCCTCAGCAGTCTCGCCTTTCCAGATGCCGCACGGCGGCATTTTTCCTCTCACTGTTCATCTGCCTTTTGGTGGTGTTTGTGATTTCCTTCATCGTCCCGTGTCCAGACAGGCTGGCGTTACAAGGGATGTGGAGGATCGATTACAACACAGCAGGTGCGTCGTGCCCCCCCACCCCCACGAAGACGTTCTCTCTTCTGGGCAGGCCATGAGCGCAGCGCGTGTGTCTGGGAATGTAGGAGTCATCTATTTTTTTTTTAAGTCAACAACATTTTGTTTGTTCGTTTTAAGATTTTATTTATTTATTTTTAGAGAGGGGGAAGGGAGAGAGAAAGAGGGACAGAAACATCAATGTGTGGTTGTGTCTCATATGCACTCCCGCACTGGGGGCCTGGCCCGCAACCCAGGCATGTGCCCAGACTGGGAATTGAACCAGTGACCCTTTGATTCACAGGCTGGCACTCATTCCACTGAGCCACACCAACCAGGGCATAAGTCACCAACTTCTATTATCCCTCACATGTTTCATGCAGAAGAGAATGTGGCGAATGGCTCAGGGTGGAATGAAAAACAAATGCAGGTTTGAGCACATTGCTGTGCTTACTCTGGGAGCAGGGTCTCCCCGACGTCACACACACAGCTGCACTGGGCCGATGCTCCTTTGCAGACGCAGCTCTGGGCACAATGGGCACGGCCCGTGGGGCAGCACAAGCAGCCACTCTTCTTGCAGGCGGTACACCTGCATCAGCCAGCACACACGCAGGACCCACCAGTAGGGCAGGAGCGTTTGGGGTCCATTTCAATCAGCGAGGAGGGAGGAGGTCCAGAGCTAGAGGGGAAGAGGCATTTGCACTGGCGCAGCACTCGGTGGATGTCATCGACCCGTGGTGGCTGCCAGTTCTGTGTCCTCCGGTTTCCTGGAATTTGGGAGGAGCTACAAGAGCAGCTTCTCAGTAAAACTGGAGGGACTGCTGTGGAAGCATAGCAGCCTGCTCTCCTGTTTTAGGAAGGACAGGCTAGTGACCCTTAATACTTTTCAGAATTAAAAAAACAAAACAGTAACTGGCAGAAGAGCTGTAGAGAAGCTTGTTAGGAAATGTGGCAAATATGCAGCTGGTTTTGTATTCCAATCTTCTTGAAGGATTTAGCTAGAGTAAAGCACATTATGATGCCTCTATGAATAGCAACTGAATCAGCCTCTCTCTGGACACTCCACTTCTTTCTTAGAGTTGCCTATGCTTTTATTGTTATAGCAAAGAAATCATTATCAAAACCAAAGGCATGATTTCCTATGTTTTCTGCTAAGAGTTTTATAGTTTTAGCTCTTGAATTTATGTCTTTGATCCATTTCGAGTGCATTTTGTATATGGTGTAAGGGACAATTTCATTCTTAGTTTACCTTTTGACTCTTCGAACGAAAGGTTAGACCCTAATGCATAAGGAAGTGTAGTGTCTTTTGATCCCAAACTGATGTAAGGAGGAATTCATTCCCGAACAGAAGGTGCTCAGAGCATCCGTTCGTGCAACCCAGGTGTCATGCTTGCCCCTTCCTAAAGGACGACCTCTGACACTGGCGCCCATCATGTGGATGAAGAATTGCTGGCCTTCTGAGGAAGTGTGGGATATTGCGGTCCTCGCGGTCATCTCCCAGGGGTAGACTCTCACTGGCACTAAACCCTGAGGAGCAGAGAGTAGGTCACATCAGACATGGCCTGGCCTTTAAACCAGGCATGGCCTGAAGATTATACCTTAGTCTGTGGTTTTCTTTTTCAGTCACCTACGACTTTCTGGCCACAAAAGACATAAACAGGGACAAGGTCCAAGATGTTCTCTTCCTTTATAAAAACACCAGTGGCAGCAACAATTTCAACCAATCCTGCACCGATGAAGGTAATTTTGTTTCCATCTGAAGGATGAAACGCCCTGCAGGAAGAGGAATCCTTACTTTTGCAGTGTTTGGGGGAAGCAATGGTAGAATTTCTGGAAACCGTCATTGCCCTTCATTTGTGGCTGTACTAGAAAGAGACAGGGAGGCAAGCTCCAGTCTCAGCACCCACCCTGCTTGACTGCTGACCCCCATGGGGTCAACACTGGGGCCCTCCTGGGTTTGGGGCGGATAAGGGGCCTAGGTGTAAAGGGAATGAGCCTGGGCAGTAGGGGCCATGGCAGGGAACAAGGTGTGAGGGAAAACTGGCAGTGTGTGGGTTGTGTGGGCTGCGTGTGCCGCCCCTCAGTGTTGGGTCTGTCCCCTCCAGGCTTTGCCTCTCCCTGCTCCTTCGTGGCTGCTGTGTCTGGAGCCAACGGCAGCATCCTCTGGGAGAGGCCTGCAGCCCAGGACGGAGGCCTCGTGTTGTGTGATGCGGCTCAGCCGAGGGACAGCGGGGCAGCTCCCACCTGCATCTTTGTGGGCAGAGCTGGATCTTTCATCGCAGTCAACACATCTACAGGTAGGCTGTGCTCTCTGCGCCCGCACTGGGCCGCCTTCGGTGGGGGCTGATGGCGGCGTGCTCTGAGCAGCACTGGCCTGTGCTCTCTGGCAGTGTGACTGGGTGGGAAGGACTCAGCCACTTCGCAGTCACACACCAAAGCTGCTCTGACATGTCCCACACCGTTGTGTCTTGTCACCTGGTTAAATCTTGCTTGAGGGGACATGGCAGGGCACTTTCTGTGGAGTGGCAGAGACACAGAGGAGGAGCCTGGCTGCTGCTTTGTCACGGGGAGTTTGTGGCTGCAGCCTTCTGTGGCAGCACCCAGGGCAAGTGCAAGCGTGCACCGCAGGCAAGTGGAGACTGGGGCGTCCGTGCGCCAGACACGAGGGTGCTCCTCATCCCTGCTGTGTTAGGGCACTGAGGGGATGGCCACTCGTTCCTTACCAAGGTCTTAAGGAAGTCCGGGCCTTGACACTAGATTTGGTGGATATTAGCATTTCCCGTACAAGTTGTGGTTTTAAGGATATTGAGGAAAATAAAGAGCAGGCTTGAAATATTTTAAGAAGGAAGGAATCAGTCTTTTTTTCCTAAGATTTCATTTCTTTTTAAATATATTTTATTGATTATGCTATTACAGTTGTCCCATTTTCCCTGCTTCACTCCCCTCCACCCTGCACACCCCCTCCCACCCACATGCCCCCCTTTAGTTCATGTCCATGTGTCATAAGTTCTTCAGCTTCTACATTTCCCATACTATTCTTGCCTTCCCCCTGTCTATTTTCTACCCACTATCTATGCTACTCATTCTCTGTACCTTTTCCCGCTCTCTCCTCCTCCCACTCCCCTGTTGCTAACCCTCCATATGATCTCCATTTCTGTGGTTCTGTTCCTGTTCTAGCTGTTTGCTTACTTTGCTTTTGTTTTTGTTTTAGGTGTGGTTGTTAATAATTGTGAATTTGCTGTCATTTTACTGTTCATATTTTTTATCTTCTTTTTCTTAAATAAGTCTCTTTAACATTTCATATAATAAGGGCTTGGCGATGATGAAATCCTTTAACTTGACCTTATCTGAGAAGCACTTTATCTGCCCTTCCATTCTAAATGACAGCTTTACTGGATAGAGCAATCTTGGATGTAGGTCCTTGGCTTTCATGAGTTGGAATACTTCTTTCCAGCCCCTTCTTACCTGGAAGGTCTCTTTTGAGAAATCAGCTGACATTCTGACGGGATCTCCTTTGTAGGTGACTGTCCCCTTATCCCTTGCTGCTTCTACAATTCTCTCCTTCATTTTAATCTTGGCTAATGTAGTTATGATGTGCCCTGGTGTGTTCCTCCTTGATCCAACTTTTTGGGGACTCTGAGCTTCCTGGACTTCCCAGTAGTCTATTTCCTTTGCCAGATTAGGGAAGTTCTCCTTTATTATTTGTTCAAATAAGTTTTCCTCTTCTTGCTCTTCTTCTTCCCCTTCTGGTACCCCTATAATTCGGATGTTGGGACGTTTAAAGATGGAGGTTCCTAAGCCTCTCCTCATTTTTTTGAATTCTAGTTTCTTCCTTGTTTTCTGTTTGGTTGTTTCTTTCTTCCTTCTGGTCCACTCCATTGATTTGAATCCCAGTTTCCTCCCATCACTATTGGTTCCCTGTGTGTTTTCCTTCATTTCACTTAGTGTAGCCTTAATTTTTTCATCTAATTTGTGAGCAGAATCAACCAATTCTGTGAGCATCCTGATCACCAGGGCTTTGTGCATCTGATAGGTTGGCTATCCTTTTCAATTGGTTGTATTTTTTCTGGAGCTTTAATCTTTTCTCCCATTTGAGCCATTTTTGGGTGGGTTTTTTTGTTTGTTTGTTTTGTTTTGTTTTTGGTCTGGTCGCGCCTGTTATGTAGTGAGGGGCAGAGCCTTAGGTGCTCACCGGGGCGGGGCAGCCCATTCCCTGGGTTGTAATGCTGTATGTGGGGGCGGGGTCCAAGAGGGAACAATGGTGCCTGCTCCGCTTTCTCTTGTATTTTAGTCCCGTCCGCCACTTTCCACAAGCAAATTGAGCCCTTCTGGTTATTTCCATGTGGGTGGGCTTGTGTACATTCTAGGGCCCTGTGGGTCTCTCCAATGAATTCTCTTCTGAGGCTGGGAGTCTCTTCTGGCCCCTCAACCCCCACAAGTGTTTTCAATCCGTGTTTTTAGGTTTTATTTCCCAGCACTGGGGCCCTGGGTTGTGAGGTGTGTCTCACTCCCCATTTTGCCTGAATTATCTGCGTGCGAATGTGGGGCCGCCTGGTCAGCCAGCTGCCTTGCACTGCCTCACTGGGTCTGCCCGTTGCCACCCCATGCCCAGGGTCAGAGAGCCACTACCTGTACGCCTGCGGCTCCTGCGTGCCCAAGTCCGCCAATCTCCGCTCCCTCCTGCCACAACTCTGCCCCTCTTACCGGTCTGGATGAATGGTTGTTGGGCTTCCGTACAGTTCAATTCTCTGTTAGTTCTGATTGTTTTCTTGTTTCTAAATCTTTGTTGTCCTTAACTTTGGTTGTGCGAGGAGGCACAGTGTCTACCTACGCCTCCATCTTGGCCAGAAGTTTCTAGTTCAGGTGTTTTCAATTGGTGTTTTGAGGCTTTATTTCCCTGAACTGGAACCCTGGGTTGCGCAGTCTATCTCGCTCCCCAGTTTCACCTGGTTTATCTGCATGGAAATGTGGGACTGCCCGCTTCGCCAGCTGCCTTGCGCACTGTGCCCCTCCACAATCGTTATATTTCTTTTTAGAGAGAGGAGAAGGAGGGTAGAAAGAGAGGAAGAGAAACATAAATGTGTGGTTCCCTCTCACTTGGCCCCTACTGGGGGCCTGCAACCCAGGCATGTGCCCAGACTGGGAATAGAACCAGTGACCCTTTGGTTCACAGCCCACTCTCAATCCACTGAGCTACAACCAGCCAGGGCAAGAATCAGTCTTTAAAAATGGACAAGATGATGCTGGGTCAGGACCTGCAGTCCCCAGGTGTAGCCCTAAGTACCTTCATTCTCTCCTTCTGAAGGCAAAGGCCCAGGCCACTTTGCCAGGGCCTTCGTGGTGGCAGAGGGCCCACCTTTGAGCCCAGCAGCAGACAGGGGTCCTGAGGGGCCTCAGGACATGGTGAGGTCATACCGTGTCCATTCAAATGGGGAGAGTCAGCATTGGTTCGAAGGTACTCTGGACCTAATATTAGAAAATGAGACTTCTGACCAAGATGGAGGCGTAGGCGGACACACTGTGCCTCCTCTCACAACCAAAATTAAGGACAACAAAGATTTAGAAACAAGAAAACAATCAGAACTGATAGAAAATTGAACTGTACGGAAGTCCAACAACCATTCATCCAGACCGGTAAGAGGGGCGGAGTCGCGGCAGGAAAAAGTGGAGGTGCGGACCCGGGAACGCAAGCAGCAGCGGCTGGCAGTTCCCAGGTGCACGGGCGGCGGCTGGTGGACCCCGGGCACAAGGGGGCAACTGTGCAGACCCAGTGAGGCCGCACAAGGCAGCTGGCTGACCAGGTGGTCCCACATTCGCGCATGCAGACGGTCCAGGCAAAGGGGAAGTGGCGGAAGGGACTGAATCCAGCAGAGAGCGGAGCAGGCACCATTGTTCCCTCTCAGACCCCGCCCCCTCATACAGCGTCACAACCCAGCGACTGGGCTGCCCCACACTGGGGAGCGCCTGAGGCTCCACTCTTCACTACATAACAGCACGTGTGCGTGCACAGATAATCCAGGCGAAGGGGAAGCGGTGGAAGGGACCAGAGTCCAGGAGAGAGTGGAGCAGGCACCATTCTTCCCTCTTGGACCCCGCCTCCACCTATAGCGTCACAACCCAGCGACTAGGCTGCCCCGCCCTGAGGAACACCTAAGGCTCCACCCCTCACTACATAATAGCCACCACAAGACTAAAACCAAAACAAAACAAAAAAAACCACCAAAAATGGCTCAAACTGGAGAGCAAATAAAAGCCCCAGAGCCAATTCTTCTAAGCGACCAAGAGATAGCCAACCTATCAGATGCACAGTTCAAAGCACTGGTCATCAAAATGCTCACAGAATTGGTTGATTTTGCTCACAAATTAGATGAAAAAATGCAGGCTACAATACGTGAAATGAAGGAAGATGCATGGGGAACCGAAAGAGATGGAAGGAAAACTGGGACTCAAATCAATGGAGTGGACCAGAAGGAAGAAACTAACAACCAAACAGAAAATGAGGAAGAAACAAGAATTCAAAAAAATGAGGAGAGGCTTAGGAACCTCCGGGACATCATTAAACGTCCCAACATCCGAATTATAGGGGTCCCAGAAGGGGCAGAAGAAGAGCAACAAGTGGAAAACTTATTTGAACAAATAATAAAGGAGAACTTCCCCAATCTGGCAAAGGAAATAGACTACCAAAACGTCCAGGAAGCTCAGAGAGTCCCAAAGAAGTTGGACCCAAGGAGGAACACACCAAGGCACATCGTAATTACACTACCCAAGATTAAAATTAAGGAGAGAATCCTAGAAGCAGCAAGGGATAAGGGGACAGTCACCTACAAAGGAGTTCCCATCAGACTGTCAGCTGATTTCTCAAAAGAGACCTTACAGGCAAGAAGGGGCTGGAAAGAAGTATTTGAAATCTTGAAAAGCAGGGACCTACATCCCAAATTGCTCTATACAGCAAAGCTGTCATTTAGAATAGGACAGATAAAGCGCTTCTTAAATAAGGTCAAGTTCAAGGAGTTCATCACAGCCAAGCTCTTATTCTGTGAAATGTTAAAGGGACTTATCTAAGAAAAAGAAGATCAAAAATACAACAATGGAAAGACAGCAAACTTACAGCTATTAAGAACCACACCTAAAACAAAAGCAAACTAAGCAAACAGAACAGGAACAGAACCACAGAAATGGAGATCATATGGAGGGTTAGCAACAGGGGCGTGGGAGGAGGAGAGAGGGGGAAAAGTTACAGAGAATGAGTAGCATAGATAGTGGGTAGAAAATAGACAGAGGGAGGGCAAGAATAGTATGGGAAATGTAGAAGCTAAAGAACTTATGACACATGGACATGAACTAAAGGGGGGGAATGTGGGTGGGAGGGGTTGTTCAAGGTGGAGGGGAATGATGGAAAAATGGGACAACTGTAATAGCATAATGAATAAAATATATTAAAAAAAAGAAAATGAGTAAACAAAAAAGGTGGGGAAGTTCTGCAGTTCCTAGAGCATTAGGAACACAGAGTGTTCCTTTTAACACACTGCGATATAAGCCCCTGGACGTTTTGCATATGCACACATCAGTGTGTTCACACTTTGACTTGTTTTCAGCCCCCTGTTGTCAGGTTTGTCATTTCCGAGTGGGAGCATCTATGCACTTCCCAGGCCGCGTGTGGTGGAAGGGGGTCTGGGGCTGGTGCCCAGTGATATGTGTTTGGTTTTAGGGGAAACCCTGTGGAGACAGCCCAGCAGCTTCAGAAGGAACACTTCCATCCTAAGCCCTTTACTCCAGGTGCCTGACCTTGATGCCGATGGTGCCCCAGATCTGCTGGTGCTCACCCAAGAGGAAAAGGAGGTACAGCTCTCCTCACAAGTCACAGCAGCCCACGCGCCACGTGGCCTCTCCCTTCTCTGCTCCATGGTTCACTTCCACTTCCCAAGCAGAGTTTGGGTCCGACAGCTGTCAGGGGACTTGCCCAAGGCCCTTTGCCCTGGCGCCTGCAGACCCAGCGCACTGGGGCAGCTCTGCGTGCCTCCCCAGGAGCAGGAGTGCACTTCCCATGTGCGTGTGCCACTGCGGCATGGGCGGAGCTGCGAGGATAGGGCGGGACGAGAGCCTGGGAGACCCCCCACTTCTCCCAGGCAGGCCACACACAGAAGCCTGACACCAGACACTTCAATGAAAGCATTCTTTCCCCAAACCAGGGGGCTTTTGACTCTTTCCTCCCATGTTTTGCAGGTTAGCAGCTACCTCTATTCAGGCAGCACCGGGCACCAGATTGGCCACCGGGGCAGCCTCAGTGTGGACAAGACCAGTGGCTTTCTCCTTTACGTCACCAGGACAGGCGCCCACTACATCCTTCTTCCCTGCGGTATGTTGCACCTGCAGGGCCCCAGCACAGCCCCACCTGCAGAGGCCGTGCGGTCTCAGGTGGGCGGCGCACCCTGGAGAAAGCAGGTGAGAGGAGACGGGCAGCTGCCATGGGGCTCTGCTCGCCACTCCTGCTCCTGTCCCAGGAATTCAGATTAATCATTGGCAGGCTGAGAAAGCCACAGCTGGTCTCAGTGCCTCTCCCAGGCTCGAGGAGGCACCATGTGTTTCTAGAGGTGGGGCTGATGGGCACCCAGCCTCCTGGTCTCCTAGCAGCACCCCCTGGTGACCCGAGGCTCTTCTGTGTTTTGCATAGCAAGTTCCCTCTGTGGCCACTCTGTGAAGGACATCTATGAAAAAGTGACTGGGAAAGACAGCCCACTGAAGAGAGACCCCAGCTGGGAGGACATGCTCAACGCCACCAAGCATGGGCTGTTTTTGCACAGGTGGGCCTGGGGGGCGTCACACAGGCCAGGTCCTGTTCCTCGGTGCTCAGAACAGTCAGGGCTGAGGGCCTAGCCGCTGGTACTATGAGGTCTCCCTGGGCCCAGACTTCAGACCTGGGCAAACAGAAGCCACGTGAAAACCAGGGAAGCCCTGACTGGTATGGCTCAGTTGGTTAGGCATTGTCCCACAAAGCGGAAGGTTGCTGGTTTGATTCCCAGTCAGGGCACATGCCTAGGTTGCGGGTTTGGTCCCCGGGTGGGGCGTGTATGAGAGGCAACTGATCAATGTATCTCTCTCACACTAGTGTTTCTCTCCCTCTCTTTTTCCCTCTCTTCCCCACTCTCTCTAAAAATAAATATTTTTAAAAAATCTTTAAGATCTTAAAAAAAGGTTTTATTTATTTATTTTTTTAGAGAGAAGGGAAGGAGAAAGATAGGGAGAGAAACATCAACGTGTGGTTGCCTCTCACGCTCCCCGACCTGGGGCCCTTGCCAGGAACCCAGGCATGTGCCCTGACTGGGAATCAAACTGGTGATCCTTTGGTTTGCAGGCCTATGCTCAGTCTACTGAGCCACACGTGCCAGGGCAATAAATAAAATCTTTATTAAAAAAAAAAAAAAAAAAAAAACAGCCGTGGCTGGTGTGGCTCAGTGGTTGAGTGCCAGCCTGCGAATCAAAGGGTTGTCAGTTCAATTCCCAGTCAGGGCACATGCCTGGGTTCCTGGCAAGGACCCCAGTAGGGGGCTCATGAGAGGCAACCACACACTAATGTTTCTCTCCCTTTCTTTCTCCCTCCCTTCCCCTCTAAAATAAATAAATAAATAAAATCTTTACAGAAAATCTTTAAAAAAACAAAAACGGAAAAGTTTCCCAACAGTAGGCTCACCCTCTCTCCATACATAGGGAGGGTCTTGTTTGATATTCTCAGTTTAGAGAACTAAGAAATATGAGGCTGCTCATGGGAGTCTGGTGGGCAGTGCCTGGAGAGGGTCCCTGCCCCGGGCTCTGTGTCTAAGCTGCACCCTCCCACCTCTCCAGCCCTGGAGCCATCAGTCATCTGATGAACGTTCCCGGGAACGGCGGCGAGGACCTCCTCCTCGTGGGTTCGGAGGCCTGCATGCTGCTGGATGGACAGGAGCTGGCCCCCAGGTGGACCTTCGGCGTAGCCCAGGTCCTCAGGTATGGGGTCTGCTTCAGGAACAGGTGTGGTTGTCGCAAGGCAGGCACCGCCAGCCCACCCCCTCAGCAACCCTGGGACAAGGCCCCGCACTGGGAGGGGCGAGAGGGCCGGAATGCTTCTGGGAGGGGCCTCTTGCCTGTCCTCTGGTGCTGGTCTGCACTGAGGGGCTGGTGAAGCCCCCTCAGCCAGGACAGCCTTGACCCTGCCCAAGTTTGGCCGAGGAGAAGATGGGTGGCATACCTGTCCCCCCCAGGTGTCTCCTCACAGAGACCCTTTGTGACGTCTCTATTTGTCTAGAAAACCCACCCTTGGTCACTACAAACCTGACACCTTGGCCGTGGTCATTGAGAATGGAACCGGCGTTGACAGACAGGTTGGCTGCACTTCCTTTTTGTGGTCTCTCGTTTGTTAGTACTGAGGAAAATTAGTCTGAACAGCAGGCAGGGCTGTGGCTTGGAGGCTGAGCTGGGACAAGAGAGGCCTTGGGGACATCCTAGTCAGCCCCAGGGAGCAGCTGGTCCGGGGCCGGCATAGCTGGGGGCCCATGTGCCCGTGCGACCCCGCATCAGCTCCCCCACGCTGTCTTCTCCCTCCCCAGATCCTGCTCCTGGACCTCAGCACTGGGGCCGTCCTGTGGAGCCTGGCCCTTCCAGGCCTCCCTGGGCACCCTCCATCTGCCAGCCTGCCCACCGCAGACCACCGCTCAGCCTTCTTCTTCTGGGGCCTCCACGAGCTGGTCGGTGCCAACCAGACGGTACGGGCGGAGTGCACAGCCCAGACACGCCCATCCCAGGAGCCAGGGCCAGAGGCGCGACACCAGTCATAGGTCCCTCCTTGAGGAGCTAATTGGCTGACTGGACACACACAGATAAACAGAAGCCAGGGGAGGTTGGATGGGATAAGGCAGTGCCCTGGCCACAGGGGAGACCAGGGCTTGAGTCTGCCTTTGGGGCGGAGATGAGGGGAATCTGGGAAGCAGCGGGACGTACTGGCGGGTGGTGGGGCTGAGTTCCAGGTAGAGGGTACTGAGAACGGTCAGGGCCAGCTTGGGGGAAGAGGGATGGAAGGTGGGAATGGAGTTCGGATTGATGTGGGGACTCCAGGTGGTGACCCCAGTACACACAGCTCTGGTCGTGGTCACTGTCAGGAGTGCCTCGTGAGAGATGAGCGCAGCAGTACCCAGCTACCAGGCCCAGGACACTTGGGTTCTTGGCCCAGGTGCGGAGACGGCCGCAGCCCTGGTCAGCCCCGTGCCCATTGCTGGTTCTTCCTGCAGGAGCCCCGAGACAGCCAGCACAGCCTGTACATGTTTCACCCCACCCTGCCCGGCGTCCTGCTGGAGCTGGCCAACATCTCCGCCAACATCATGGCCTTCCAAGGTGAGTGCAGCCTTGGTGTGGACCTGGGCCCCGCCCACTGGGAGGTCCGCTGAGTCTGGTCCCAAGAGACCTGACAGCTGTGTCCTCCCCAGTGGCCCTTTTTGAGCCGGGCCGCCATGCCGCCTACATCCTCCTCACGGGCCCAGGCAGCGCAGATGCACCCGGCCTGGTCTCCATGGCCAAGCACAAGGTACAGGACCTTATCCTGAGCAGCCGGGTGGTTCACCTGACCGAGGGTGTGCTGGACAGCGACCAGGCCATCAGGGACCGGCTCTCCCGCCTGCGGTACCGGAGTGAGACCTAGATGCACAGCGGCCGGGGCACATGCGAGAGGCTGCAGCTGCTGCAAGCAAACATCCCAGGAAGCTGGCCCTCGTCCCCTGGATCTGCGCACTGACTCCCCACTCCTGAGCCTGGCCACGCTGTCCCTGGGGCTCCCCCGTCCCCAGGGACATGGGTGGGTGAGGGGACACCCAGGCCTCTCCTGCCCAGCACACTGTGTCCTTACACGGGTCATCACTCTGTGCCCCACTGGGGTCACATGTTCAATGCCAGCTGCCTTTGCTGTGGTCGGCCAGGGGCAGAGCCCAGACCCCTCCGATAGAAGCACCCACTCCATTTCCCATCTTAGCTCGTCCCACTCTGTACTGTCCCCCTGAGATCACGCTCAGAGGGTGGTGGGCCCTGGGGTGGCGTCAGGGCAGCAACAACCTCAGGCAGTACCAGTCCCCAGCACTTCCGGCATGGTTGGTGGCGCCTTGCTATGGGGAGCCCCTTTGACCCAGCTCGTGAGGAACGCGGCTTGCAGGATGTGATGGGTAGCCCTGTGGGAGCGTGCCCCGAGGCGGGTTTCCACCCCTGTGCTGGCTGCTTGTGCTGTGAATTTCCCAAGGAACTGGCATAGGACATGCACTGGGGTCACTCTGTACCCTCTTTGTACACACTGGAGTCACTTGTCCCACTCGTCTCTATACCCCAGGTGGAACCAGCTCCCCTCCTTCCTGGTGCTCAGATCTCCCTGGCATTGGTGTCCCCTGACACAGGACTCACCTCTGTGCCTTGCTACACCCCAGGGCTGCTGGGGTGTGCTGCATTGCAGCTCAGCTGCGCCTGGGCAAAATAAATAAATAAACGATGACAGCTCTGGGTACCACAGGAAGAAAGCAGAAATGGTTTTTGCACTGGCTGGAAAGGCCCCAGAGGGCACATGTGCACCTCACATCTGTGTTTGCTCCTGGCCAACCCTATGGGTCAGGGTGGGAAAGGTCCTTGGGAGGGGGGGCCCTTCCTGTGGTTCTCAGAGCAGCCCCTGCCGTGCACACACACACACTTGCCAGAGCAGAAACTAAGAACCCAGAGGTCTTTTTCAGCACAGCCTCCAAGTGCCTCTCAGGTTTGAGGACCCCTTCCTGTTCACAGCAAGCCAGGAACCCAGCCCGTGCACGTGGATGTGTGCCCACCAAGGAAGGCAGTGCGGTGGGCCCCTCGGTACCCCTGTGTCTTCCCAGGGCTGGCCAGGGCAGGGTTGGGGGCGAGTTCTGGCAGCTTCCCAGGCGGAAGGCTTCAGTAAGATGCAACTTTGAGTACCAAAGTGATGAGGGAAACAGTTTTAGATAATCCTGTAGTAATTTCCTATGGACATTTAAATATGAAAAGCTGTCCCTGTGACCTCATACCTCCCCTGCTAACAACTCCTGTGAAAAGTGACAGGTCTATAAGTGAAAGTCACCTGGGGTTCAGCAGGGCTGGGGGCTTGAGCAACGCCCAAGGATTCAGCACCAGGTTGGGGTCCCCTGCCCTGGGCTGATGAGCCACTTCTGGGGAGGGAATACTCTGTATAGGTCCAGGGATAGTGAGCAGGAGTTAGGGGGCTGAGCCTAAGGGATGCCCTCGCCAGTAGGCCTTTGGTGCCCTGGACCTGTAAATGAAGCAGTAGTGCCGTGGGGGTCTATACTGGGTTTCCCGGAACTCCCTGGCACAACCTGTTCAGGAGACAGTGGATTCTATACCACGAACCTCTACTGGTTTTGCACTTCCCCTGGGTGCTGAGGCATCCTTGTCTGTCACAGCGCAGATGGTGTTCCTAGCATCTCTCCCAAAACCAAACACCCCCAAGTGTGCAACCTGAGCTGGGCCTGAAGGCTGGTCATCTGTTGTGGGCACCCAATGGAACTTGCGTGGAACTTGCACGGCACCGGAACTCCTCACATTGTTGCTGCCTCCCTCACCACCGCGTGCCTGCCTCGCGTGCACAGACATACAGTTCGGACCACAGCAGGGGGAGGCCCAGGGTCTTTTATTCCCGTGCCAGGAATGGGCAAGAGCAGTCAAGCCCTGTGAGGTGGGCTGGCTGAGGGGCACAAGATTCTCTCTCAGCTGAGCCAGAGCTGCACCCCCAAAGGAGCGGTGTCCCTTCATCCTGAGCCTGGGGGAAGGTGGGGCCCTCCAAGGCGAGGACACCTGCCCACCCAGGCAGGGCTGGAACAGGGACAGTTGTCAGAGGGGTGATGATGTGGGAGTCATCTCTGCACAACTGGCACAGAAGCCATGGCCTCAAGAGACTTGAGAAGACCAGCGAGGTGCCCCTTCATGACAGGTCTGCAATGTGCAGTGACAGTGAAGGTCAGGGCAGCACCCGTGGGGACAGCTCTGTACTCGGAAGGCTGAGCACGGCCCCAGCAAAACTCAGGGGGCTCTGTGGGGCCCCATGGGAGTCACTGGCAAAGGGGAGTGGGTAATTTAGCTTTGCGGCGTGCACTTCCTCCTGCTGGACACTGCCTGTCAGTGCATCCGGCTCCCAGGTGCTTGCCTACTGATGTAACGGTTCTGGACAGTGGGTGGGCATCTAGCACCAAACTGCAGACTACATAATACCAGGAGCGTGGCCTTGGTCTGGTTTGCCCATCTCGTCCCACCTGTCTCCAGGTGACCCAAGCTCAGCCAATGACACCCCCTCTCTGGAAGTTGGCACCCGGACCAGTTCCTTTTGGGAATCCTGAGAGACACCTGGGTGCCCCACAGCAAGGCCAGCCCCTCCATGCATGAGGGGTGCCCATGCTGGGGGCCTCAGCTTCTGCCAGGACCCTAGGCTAGAAAAGGGTGATAAGAGGCGACGCTGGTCACTTCCTCCTCCAGGCTCGGCCCAACTACGCCTCCCCTTCACCACCCCCGGGGCTGCGGGCAGCAGCTGCAGTGTCCCCTGAGGCAGAGTCGGAGGCAGGAAACGAGGCAGGTCTGGGGCTCGACAGGCGTCTCGGCTTCCACACAAACGGGAACACCCTGTGGGCGAGAAGGGGCCTGAGTGCAGGGCGCCCTCAAGTGTCCTGCCTGCCCCACAGCTCCCGGGCACAGGGCACCCGCTAGGCTCACCGTCTCTTTGTCTCCGGGGGGATCACGGCCTCTGCAAGCAAAGCTTTGTACATGTCCGACTTCAGGAACCTCGGGTAGGAGTCCTGTAAGAGATGGGGGTCAGCCCTGACGCCTCCTCGTGCTCGGCCTCCCCCGGCTTCAGCCTGGCACAACTCTGACCCTCAGAGGTTCCAGCAGACGGTGCTGGAGGCGGCCATCCCGGACCTGCCCTAATTCGGCTGACCCACAGAGACCTGGGCCCCCATCCAGTGGGGCCACCGGACAATCAAAGATGAGCAAGAGCCCATGCAAGGAGGGGCGAGCCATGGGGCCTCCAGTGAGGGAGTGAGGAGCGGCTGTCTGCCCCACAGGGGGAGGGCAGGACATGGAGCCGAACAGAAAACAAGGTTGAGAGAAACTGCAATGGACAACAAAATGGGAGAAGAATCTAGGGATCTAATGCTAATATTTTAAAAAGGAAAATATGAATGGATCTTGGGAAGAGGAGAAGAAGGTGGAGGGGCAGGGACAATGGCTAGATTTGTTTGAATGTACCCTGCTTTACAGATTGAATTTTGAAACTGTGTAGATATTTCACATTATTACAAAATAAAATAATGAATAAGCAGTCTCCAGACATTGAAAGTAAAGCGTCACACGTGGCGCTGGCCATCCAGTGGGTGACAGCACCCGGGCCACGAGTCACAAGGGAGCAGTTCAAGGGCCGGCCAGGACAGGACGCACACGAGGGGCTGGGACTCTCTTCCTCCCTTCCCCTCTCTTTATAAGTAGATAAGATGTTTAAAATAAATGGATAAATACATAATAAAAACACTGAAACCTCATGACCTCCCTTGGCAGATCAGGGATCCATCTCATTATTTTGATAAGCAGTAATTAAAAGAAGGAATCGAGCACTGATCCTGCCTCTCCCGTGGGATCGGCACCACGGGCCAACAGAGAGCCGGCAAGAGGGGGCTCCCAGCTGCTCCAGGGCTGTCCAAACCTTTGGCGTCTCCGGGCCACACTGGAAGGAGAAGAGGTGTCTTGGCCACACGTTAAATACATTGCGACACATAATCACAGACAAAAAAAATCTCATAATGTTTTAAGTAAATCTACAATTTTGCATCGGGCCGCATCACAGCCATCCTGAGCCCAAGGGTTGGACACCCCTGTAACAAAGAGGTAGTGATGGGATCAGGACATCACTGACAGAATCGTGAGTCTGAGGAACAACTGTCCGTGGTTGCTCAGTCACAAAAAGGGAATCGGCCAAACCTTGTGGACCTCCTGATGGAAGAAGACACCAGACTGAAAAAAATATTCTTGACAAAACTGAACAAATAAACAACAAAGCTGAAAATGACTTCTGATCAAGACAAATGTGACCACCAATGTTTCGTGACTACAGGGGACAGAGAAACGTGTCAAAGATGCCACAGGGACTCCACAAAGTCCAGACCGTGGGAAACTCTATGGGACAAAGGACACAGTTCCTTCAAAAGAAAACAAGAAATTGAAAGAAAAGATGGGCCCTGGCTGGTGTGGCTCAGTGGCCTGAGCGCCAGCCTGTGAACCAAAGGGTCACCGGTTTGATTCCCAGTCAGGGCACATGCCTGGGTTGCCGGCCAGGCCCCCGGATAGGGGGAGGCAACCAACCTGTTTCTCTCTCTCATCGATGTTTCTCTCCCTCTCTTTCTCCCTTCCTTCCCCTCTAAAAATAAAGAAATAAAATCTTAAAAAAGAAAACTGCCCAGAGATGTCTACTCCCTAATCCCTAGACCCTGTGAATATGCCCCGCTCTGCGGCAAAGGGACTTTGCAGATGTGATTACAGTAACGGCGTGGGCACGGGGAGACTGCCGGGCTACGCAGGTGGGCCCGGCCCAGTCACAGGGGTCCTCGCAAGTGACAGAGGGAGGCAGGAGGGTCCCAGAGAGAGATACTGCTGCTACGTGACCGCCATATTGTATCTCGATTATAATGAAAACGTATAAACAAACATTTCAAAGTACTTTATTTCATTTTTAGAGAGAGGAGAGAGAAAGAGGAGAGAAACATCAATGTGTGAGAGAGAAACATCAGTCTATTGTCTCTCACACACCCCCAGCTGGCGACCCCGCCTGGCCCGCAGCCCAGGCATGTGTCCTGACTGGGAACTGAACCGGCGACTTTTTGGTCTGCAGGCCAGCACTCAATCCCCTGAGCCACACCAGCCAATGCTATAAATAAACTATTAAAATTTTAAATTAAAAAAAAGATGACACACTGCTGTCCTTGAAGGTAGAGAACAGGCAATGAGCCAAGAATGCAGGTGCGTCTAGGAAGGAAGGATTCTCTCCTGAAGCCTCCAGAAGGAAAGAGCCTGCGGACACCCTGACTTCAGCCTAGCGATTCCTGTGTCAGACTCTGGCCTCCAGAGAGTAAATATGTGTTGCTTTAAGCCACCAAGTGTGTGGCATTTTTTATAGCAGCAACAGGAAACTAACCCAAGAGGCCACGTGGGCAGGTATGGCCCATGACTGGCTGCTTGAGGACACCGCGTTATGACTGTCTCAGGTGTGCTGCTGGCACCTGCAGCCATGTTGAAAGGGAGGAGGTGGCCCACGTCCTGTGGAGGAACGTCCTGAAACACCTACACATGGAAGTCTGGAAGCAGCTTTAGGGTCACGAGAGGAGGCACCCCACCTTCTTCATCAGCATGTAGATGTGCATCTGGGCATCGTCCAGCACGGAGCGGTGGGGCCGGCCCAGGCCCTCCAGGGTCAGCTCCATTGTCTGGCTGTCGATGTTGACCCAGCGGGCAGCGCCAGGGGCCAGGAATTGCCTGTGTGTGGAGACAGGGGGTCAGCCCCGGGGCGGGCCTGGGCTCCACAGGCCTGCCCTCCAGCCACCCAGGCCCGTCTCTGAAACTCACTGGTACACGGAGTCCGCCAGGGCAGGGACCTGGGCCTGCCCTCCGTGGCGCAGCTCCTCACATGCCTCCCAGAAGCTGAGGTTCTCAGCTGAGGGGTCCAAGCACCAGATGGTCAGGCCCACCCCAAGCTGCAGCCAGAGCCAGTAGAAACGGGGTGGGGGGAGTCCCAGCCTCCCTCACTGGGGCCTCACACAGGAGGTGGGGGCATCTCACCACTGAACTCTTTCCTGAGAAAGTCCATGAAATGGGCCTGTCCCACAGGGTCTTCCAGGAGCTCCCGGAAGCTGAAGCCCCATCGCTCTACACGGAGCTTTGTGGGTACGGCCACACTAGAGGGGGGTGTCAGGGGCATGAGGAATGTGGGGTGGGGGGGCAGTTGGGAAGAACCCCTGCAGAGCCCTCTCACACCCTGGGCTCACCTGGATGCGTTCATGGCCCAGTAGGTGTCGTTGTCTGTGATCCAGGGGTTGCTGGGCAGGCACCCCGACATGATGGGGTCATGTGGTCCGTGCTGGCTGCTGAACTTCAGGTACCTAGGGGTGGGGTGGGGCCAGGGGCAAGCGCAGGGAGGGGCTATGGGTCGAGGGCACTAGAAGAAGGGTCTGGGTGCTGGGCTTGGGGCCTCCCACTGCCAGCCCCTCCCACTCACGCCTCAAGGCAGACGGAGGACTTCACCCGGATCCTGCCCAGTGCCTTTCTGCAGTACTGGATCTGTGACACGGGGCATGAGAGGCAGGGTCCGGGCTGGGGTCAGCCCGCCCACTCCCCTGTGTTGGCCCCCAGGACCTACCTCCCACTTATAGAAATCCATGTTCTTGGTCTGCAAGAGGCGGGGAAAGCTGCAGTTAGAGGCAGGCCTTCTAACGCTGGGACTGACATGCCACCCTGGCTGGCAGAGAAGGGCTCGGGCCCTGCCGCGCCCCTTGGACCCTCTCCCCTGCCGGCAGGGTCTGACATCCCAGGAAGCTTTTGGGGTTATGGTTTGGAGGTTCCCAGAATGTTCTCAAAGTTGCCTTGAGGTTCCCCAACGGTCACTATTCCATATTTCCAAATGTATCAAATCACTTTTTAAAAACAGCGCAGGACTGAGGAGCACTACTGCGGTCACGCCAGGAACCCCAACCGCTGACCGTGCTCCACACTCATTGTGTTCAGAATCCGGAACCGGCCTGCCGCCTCCTCGGCCACCAGGGGTCCTGGGACCGGCTGGCCCTTCCACACACTCCGCAGCTCTCACTGATGCAGCCCGGGGGAGGCAGCAAGCACCCCCAGGGGCCCTGTGATTTCCAATTTTTGTCTCGGCTCTCCTGGACCGACTTCCTAATGGGAAATTATAAATCTGTGACCATGAGCTTATGATTTTGAAGTTAGGAAGTTTTATCAGTAAGGTAGTAAGTGTATCTGTTCTGTTCTATGTTTTGGTTTTCCTGGGATTTGAACACCGGGGCTCTGCTGCTACAAAGTTTGGCTATGTCGGTCCTGGTGCAGTTCCTTCCGATTCCCGAGGCCACCAGGGGCCTTGGAGAGAGGTGGCTGGTCTGGCCGTGGGGAAGAGGCCCCCACCCTCCCAGGGTCCATGGCACTTACTTTCACTCAGGGCAGCGGGTGGGAGGCGAGAGGATGAGAGTTAGTGAGGGTGTTGTGAACAGGGGACTAGGGTGAGGGGAGAATGAGACCAGCAGGGGAGCAGGGCACTTGGAGTGGCTGTGTCAAGTGCCATTTGGATGGACAGATGAATGCACAGATGGGTGGGCAGCTCCCAAGCAGACCCATAGTGGCGGAGAGGCGGCGGGGCGGAGCGTGCGCACGGGCTTGTTGCGGGTGGGAGTGGCAGGGGGCACGTGTGGAGGCAGTGGGCAGTGGGCCGGAGGTGGGGCGCGCGTGTGTGCAGGGTCCTTACCATCTGCACTCTCCTGACAATGCAGGCGCCCCGTTCTGGACCCTGCTCCAGCACGCTGGTGACCCCAGGCTGCAGAGGGGACACTGGATGAAGTGGGGGCACAGCTCAGGTGGACTGCTGACTCTCCATCCTAGGGCCCTGTCCCTGCCCCTCACTGGCCACCATACACTGAAGCTACAAGCCCACGTGCCACCCTTTAATGTGGAAACTGACACACAGAGGAACCCAGAAACCTAAGACCTGAGCCCTGAGCACCCTCTCTGCCCATTCCTACCCCATGGCGCCCGCCCCCCCCCCCCAGAGCCCCAGAGCTGCTCTGGGCTTCCTTTCCAGCACCTCACCCTGCACTTGGTTCCTCTGAGCTCCAGGGCCACACATCTCCCTGCCTGGCTTTGCTGCTAAAGCGGAATCCTCACTCTCCTCTCCACACTTCCCCGTTCTTCCTCTTTTCAGCCAAGCTCACCTCCACATACCTGGCAGTTCAAGCCAGACACCTAACCACCTAACCATCCTTCTTGAGACAGTCCCACTCACCCGAACCTACCTGTCCTGCCACGCTGTCCTCAAGCACACGTGCTGGTCTGGCCCTCTCCCTGCCCCTGCCCCAGCTGGAACCCTCTCATCCACTTGCCTGGAGGCCCCAGCTGCCTGCCCTTGCTGCTCTCCTGCACACTCAGCCCTCAGCCCACATGGCTGGCCTGGTCCACTCCTGGGCCCCACCCTCAGCCCATGCACATAGCCTTGGGCCACACCCACTCCATTTTCTCTCCGCTGAGGAAGACAGAGTCATTCTCCCAAAAATAACCCCCCCCATACACACACACTTGAGGTAATCGGGTGGGGGTGCCTTCTGGGATCCTTTTCCTTGGGTTCTTTCCCCAGGGGGCTTCCATTCATGGTTTGCTGGGGCTGCTGCTGCAGGCTCAGACGTCTCCCCACTGGCCCACACAGGAAGGGGGCCTCACACCAGCGGCTAGGATTACAGCTTCGGCGGACAAGGCCTGATTCCTGGCCTGGACCCCCAGAAGCTGCAGCTAAGCCTCACTTTTAATAGCCTCATCCCAAGGGCCTTTCGGTCCCCCCACTCAGCTTCCCCAGGCCTCTTTCTTAGACCCAGAAAGAAGCTTTTTGTCCAGTGGTCTGTGAGTGCAGGGCAGCCTTAGGTAGACCTGGTTTCATGATCTCTGGGTTCTGAAGAGCCACAGAACTAGGACCTCCTGTCCCCACCGGGTATATCCTTCCCATGAACCATGGTAGAGCATTTGAGGAGCACATACTGGCTCCTGGTAGGACCTGCTGCTGGCCAAGAAGCCACCCCCGCCCCCCACACAGGGCTCACCGGGGGCCTGTTCACCAGCCAGTACGTCTGCTCCTGGCACGCAATGACCAGCCTGTCCCCTTTCCTGCGCTGCTTGGCTGCCCTGGCAGGGATAGGCAGAGTTGAGGGAACAGGGTGCCCAGCACAGCACCTCCCCCACCCGCCTCAGGCAGGGGCCAGGACAGGCGGCCAAGCTCGGGCTGTGCTATTCTGGTGCAGTGACCACCAGTGCCCGGCTGAGAGCCTCCAGAATGCCAGGCAGTGTGGGCTCTGTGCTCGCTGGGCTGGGGGGCTCACCGCAGCTGTTCTCTTGCCTGCATCACTACCAGGTCCCACATGTGGCTGATTTTCCTGTGCAGCTGGTCATAGTGCTCCTGGGGGGTGGTGTCAGGGTCTCCAGTGGGTAAACCCTTTCCATGCCAAGCTCTAGGGCAGGCCAGGGGCCCTCCCACCTCCCCACTGGGACGCCACAGGGTGTGGCATGATTGTGTGTCTTCGTCACCCTGGGCCCTGGGCTGTGCGCTCCGAGACCAACCGTGAGGCCCTAGGGACACGAGTGGGGCTTGGGTTCCTCTGGCTGGGCTCAGCCTGGGGGAGGGTCCCACCTTCTCATGGTTGGCCAGGGCCCCCTGCTTTCGGATATTCTTCTTGGCCAGGTAGATGGCTGGAAGGACAGGGGAACAGGCTGCAGAGGAGCAATCTCTGCCCCCTTCACCCCTGTGGCATTGCCCAGAGGCCACAGTCTTGGGAGCTTGTCCCAGGCTAGCCCATCCCTCCTTACTCACCATAGTCCAACTCAGTAGCCAGCCACAGAGTGCTCGTCCAGAAATAGGGAGTCTGGCACCATGTGGGAACAAGGGGTGTCTGGGACCTCCTGGGCCTTCTCCACCCCAGGAGTTGCCCCTACCCTGTCAGCTCCCTTAGGAAGAGACCGAGCTGGCTGGTGGTGGGGTCTACCTGAGGATCTGCCTGTCTGCCCGTGGCCTGGAGGCTCAGCTGACCACTGGGCACTTCTCTCTACCTGGAACTGAGCTCCACTCACCCCTTGGGGCCCAGTGCAGGGGCTGCCTTCCTGACTCTGAGCTCCAGGAGCCCCCACTCCAGGGAGGGGTGGGGTGAGGCCTTCCCAAGCCCAGATATGGTCACAGTCTGTGCCGGGAGGCAGGGGCAGAGATGGAGGGCAGGCAGGCCTTGGGTTCCCACTGTGGCCTGGAAGGGCAGGCGGGGGCCCCACCGTGACTGAGGCCACACATGCATTGAGGGGATGCTGTCCTCAGGCCTCACGCAGCCTCCTTCTTGGAGGGGGGCCTAAGGGCCTGGGAAGGCTGGCAGAGCCCTCCGCAGGTACTGCCCCTTACGGAGGCCCTGTTGTGGCCCCAGAGACACTGAAGTTCCCTCCCTTAACTTGATCCTTCCACCACAAGGAAGATTGCAGCCCAGGCCTTTCGGGGAGGGGACAGCAGGCTTGCTGTGATATCACCACATTTTGCCCCCACCCCAGCCCCACCCCTCCGAGAAATCCCCACTAGTCGGGCTGGGGGGTTTCTACCCACTCCCAGTCGAGCCTGACCTGGAACCTGTAGAGTGTTCCATCGAGCTGGAGCACGAGGCTGCAGGGCGCGCCGAGGGGGTACAGGTAGCCGTGCCGCAGCAGCAGTAGGCCCAGGTGCAGGGCCTCTGGTGTGTGGGGTTGCGGGGAGGGGAGTCAAGGTGGTGAATTCCCAGCGGGAGGGAATAGAGCAGGGTCTCCTGTGATGAGTCCCTCTTCCCCAACACGCATGGCTCGGCCCTGATACTGGTGAGCCCCAGAAGGCCCAACCTCATCCGCCCTGGGACCCGAGGTCGGGTAGGGGCTAGGGTGGGCAGCGGGCTCGCCCCCTTACCCTCCTCTGAGATGCAGTACTTCTGGATCAGCCACTCCACGATGTCATTGCCTACATAGCAGAGATTGGGTGGGGGAGGCCAAGGCAGGGCCAGCACCCCCCCAACCCCAACCCCCAACCCCCGGCCTCACCAGTCACAGCGTGAGGAAGGACTGTGATGAGCAGTCGCTGGCTCCGCATCTTCACTCCCTGGTCGGGGTCCTGCATACTCAACACCATCCGCTCCATCTGGGCAAAGGGGGCATTGAGGGGCTGCCCCGCCGGCTTCCCCCACCCCAGATCCTGATTCCACGGACTTGGCTGGGTTGCCTGGATCAGTGTGCGCAGAGATTAACATGCACAGATGGTGGGATTTCAGGCCATGCTGGTAACGGGGTGGTGCGGGAAGCTGGGCAGAGGCAAGGCCGACCCTTCCCCCACAGCACTGGGGTCTCCGCCCGCTTCACCCCGCTCCACGAAATGCTAGCGCCCCCAGGCCCTCGTCCACGCTCGAGCTCACCACACCCACTCCTCTTCTGCCCTCCCGGTCTCAATGCCTGGCAATCCTGGGGACGGCAGGACCCCCATGTGGCACCCACCTTGCCTAGGTGAGGCATCTGGGCACAGGAGCGCCCACCAGGGTGTGCAGGTCCAGCGGCCATGGTTACAGGGTGAAGTCTGTGGAGGGTATTGGTGTCTTCGACGCCCTGCCCCGCCCCATGCCCGAATTAACCCTACTGGGCCTGGGCCCGAGGTTTCATTCCGGGTCTGAGAAGGGGCCGGCCCCACACTGGCCACCCTCACGAATCTTCCCTCGCATCGGGAGAAACTGAGGCCTGTGCCAGTGAGGACTTGCTGGGAGGCTGCTGGGTGGCAGCATGCCTGTGGGAGTGCCCTGAGGTGGGGCCCAGAGATGCGGGCTCAGAGAGAGGTCTTGTGAGGGAACGGGCTCAGGAAGACGGAGGGGAGCTCAGAGAGGAGCTGAGGACTAGGGAAAGGATGGGAAATCAGGGAAGGGGAGGGGGCTCTGTGAGGGGAGGGTCTCCAGGAGAGGGGACTTTTGGGGAAGGTGGGTTGGGGTGGGGGACAATGGGTCTACTGTAACCACTGCCTCCCATGCTCACCCCATGTGTGATGCCCTCAGGATGTCTGGGGACCGGAGCGGAGAGTTTGTGTGGCTGATCAGGGCAAGGGTCTGACTGCCCTAGAAGTGTGTGCCCGGGATTGTGTCACACCACTCGTGACACCATTCAGATGCCACCAGGACCCTATGACACTGCATGCTGCTGTCCCACCTCCTCCTCCTCCACTCAGGCCTTTGACCTGCTGTCCCCAGCCTGATGTCCAGCTCACCCCTGTTCCCAGCCTTGGCTGACTCCCATCTGCCCACCCCAGGGTTTGTTCAGGTGTTAAGATCGGAAGCCCCTCTGTGTCCCCTTTCTCAACATTCCATCTCCCCAGTGCTATTTTAAATCAGTGTGCCCTCTTCTCCCCGAGGACAGGGAGGGGCCTTCAGAATCCCCTGGGTCCCCAGAGCATACAGAGACCCCACCCCACCACACTCGTGCAGCCCAGTCAGTGAACACTGAGTAAGGGCTTAGTGGGCGGTGACCCCCGCCCTGTGCACACGAACTCTGGTCTCTCTGTGCTAATGGCTGTAACCTCCGGGGTGCAGGGCCAGGAGGCTGTGCCCCCAAGGCCAGGCGGTTCTAGGAATCCCCTCTGCTCAGACAGAAGCTCCGCTGAGAGGAAGTACGAGCGGGGGCTGTTGGGCCCCAGGTGCGGCCTGCAGTGCCTGCTGGCAACCAGAGCCTGGGGACATGGGGCGGGGGTAGCACCTGCTTCACTGGGCACTTTGGGTTTCACCGGCCCCGCCCAGAAGGCTTCCCTAGAGAGGCCCCTGACTCCCCCCCGGCGCAGTGAGGGTAAGGCAGCCCTGATTGCCAGAGCAGGGTGCAGTCTGGCGGGCCATTGGGACCGTGACTGTGGTCATGTCCGCGGCGGCTGTGCAGGGTCCGGTTGGGCCGGAGGCGGGGACGACTGGGTGCTGGCACTGTACGGGCGACACGCGCGTCTCTGCGGGGCTGCGCGGGGTCCGCGGAGCGGCTGGGGGCGCGCGGCGCGGGCGCGGCGCTGGGCGCGGGGGGCGCTCCCGGCCGGGATGAGCTCACCGCAGTCGCGCCGGGGCTGAGCGCCAAGCCGGGCGGCGGCTCCTAGGCGGCTCCGCGGCGGAGCCGGACCGCGGGCCACCATGCTGGGCCTGGACGCGTGCGAGCTGGGGGCGCAGCTGTTGGAACTGCTCCGGCTGGCGCTATGCGCCCGAGGTGAGCCGGCTTGTGTGGGTCCAGGGCGGCCACGTGGGCGGGGGTTTCTGGCGAGGGGTGGTTTTAGCCTGAGGCAGGGACCCGCCCCTCCCCAGTGGAAACTTTGGGGGCGCGCGGGGACCTTGTGGTATGGTCCTCCGGCTGGGCTCCGGAGAGGTTGGGGGGCTTCCTACGAGCTAAACACTCCTGGGGATAGGAGCCAAGAGTGGGCGGGTCTGCTCCAGACATCCTACTCCTTTAGGTGGGGTTGGGGCTCCTTCAGGGTGTGTGGCGATTGCTGAGAAGACTGGAGCGCAAGGGGCAGGGAGTCAGACAAACCCTGTCCCAAGGCACTGTGGAAAGGGGTTAGAGACCCCTATCCCAGCCCAGCTTAGGAAGGGGCTCTAGGAGACTCTGGGAGGTGGCCCCAAAGCTTAAGCTGAGGAAGGCTAACCCCACCTCCCAGGGATGCTATGGAAGAAACTCCTAGAACTGTGGGAAGGCGATCAGAGACCCCATCCCCTGACTGAGCAGGATGATAGGGGCCAGAGGCTTCTGAGAGCATTGAGGGCACATGGAGAGAGGCCTCAGAGCACTGTGGGTCCCAGAGGACCATGGGGACGGGGCCTGGGCTTCAGGAGACTTTGGAGTTCACCACTCAATGGTGGTGGTCCCCAGTCCTTGGGAATGTCCCCCATTTGGGACTCTTCATCCCCCCCTCCTTTAGCCTCAGAGTCAGGGAGGGGTCCTGGATAGATGGCTGGGCCAGAAGGCGGTAGCTGGTGCCTCCCGAAATGTCACTTGGCTCTTGTGAACCTGCGCCAACCCCCAGGGCCCCTCCTGAAGGGTGTGGATGCTACTAAGCGTCTTACAGCCTGCCCCTCTCCCTGAGGCCCCAAGCACCTCTGCCTCTCTGAGCTCACACCTTCTTCCCCAGTCCCACGCCTCCTCCCTCCGAGCCCCTACTGGCAGGGGGAGGTTCAACTGACCAGATGCCGGGGCTCCACTTTCACAAGTGAATGCCCAGGGTAGCTGGTGGCATTTGCTCACCCACCTCCCCAACCCCAGTCCTTCTGACAGACAAAGAAGGGGGGCAGCTGCCACCAGATGAGGTGCTGGACGAGGCTGTGCCAGGGTACCGGGCCCCGGGGAGGAAGAGCCTCCTAGAGATCCAGCAGCTGGACCCAGACGATGAGAGCCTGGCCAAGTACAAGCGGGTGCTTCTGGGGTCCCTGCCGCTAGCTGTGGGTATGAATGGGCCCTGGATGTGGGGTGTGTGGGTGAAAATTGGGGGGTGCATCCCGTAGACCTCCGATTTCTCCTCAGACCCGAGCCTGCCCAACGTGCAGGTGACCAGGCTGACGCTGATGTCTGAGCAGGCTCCAGGGCCCATGACCATGGACCTTACAGGTAACACCTTCTGCAAACCACAGGCTGCTCTTTGGGGTGGAGACCTCTTCGAAGCCCATGCCAAACCCCAGTCCTCAGGCCCATCACGTAGACTTCACGGATACTGCCCCACGATGGGGGCTCCTGGGCAGGGTCTCAGCGGCTGCAGGCACTGTCCCTCAGCTGTGCTTTTCCCTCAGGGGAGCTGGCTGCACTGAAAAAGCAGGTGTTCGTCCTGAAGGAGGGTGTTGATTACAAAGTGAAGATTACTTTTAAGGTGAGGGCAGCTATCATGGGCGGTGCCAGCCAGCCACAGGCTCAGCCTCCAAGACAGACCCCTTTACACTCTCTGTCCCTCAGGTCAATAAGGAAATTGTCAGTGGCCTCAAGTGTCTGCATCACACCTACCGCAGGGGCCTGCGAGGTGAGAGCCCTGTGAAGGGGAGGCCTGGGGGCTGGGGGGCTGGGGGCCAGTGGCTCAGAGGGCAGCCCCTGATGATCTCCCCCTCGCCATGTAGTGGACAAGGCTGTGTACATGGTGGGCAGTTACGGCCCAAGTACCCAGGAGTACGAGTTTGTAACTCCGGTGGAGGAGGCGCCGCGGGGCGCGCTGGTGAGGGGCGCCTATGTGGTCACATCCTTCTTCACTGACGATGACCGGGCAGACCACCTTTCCTGGGAGTGGGGCCTCCACATCTGCCAAGACTGGAAGAGCTGAGCGCCCGCCCGCCCTGCCCCACCCCGGGAGCTGTCTTCCCGCCTGGGATCCTGGTTTCCTCTGCCTCTGTCAGTCACTGCATAGGGACCCCTGAGCATTCCCCAGCCCCTCTGTCAGTGACTAGACCCCTCATGACCTCTGCCCTGCCTCAGGACACCCCCTTCCTGGGCCTGGCACTGTGTTCTGAATAGCCCCATTAAACGCCTGTCTCAGTGCCCACGGTGTCGCCTCTGTCTACCTCCCCTCCCCCAGGGCTGGGGGAGCCTTGTGGCCTTATCTTTCCTGCAACCAGGACTGGGTGCCACGTGGCAGCTGTTGCTTGGCCCCCTGCCCCCTTATCTGCCCCTGCCCTGTGGGCCTCTGCACTGCCATGGACAACCCGCTTCTGTCTGTGTCGCTACTGCTGCTGCTTGGGGCCTTGGGCCTACGGGGGCAGAGCCCAGGGCCCGGGGGTCCCTCGGAGGAGCCCTGGAAGGAGGAGGTTCCTGAGGAGGATGGGATCTTGGTGCTGAGCAGCCACACCCTGGGCCTGGCCCTGCGGGACCACCCTGCCCTGCTGGTGGAATTCTGTGAGTGCACAGGGTCAGCAGGGCCACGGGACCCGTGCACCCAATGTGCCCAACCCCCCACTGTGTGGGCTCAGTGGTGGCTTATGCACTTACTTGAAGGCACTTCCCTGGTGGGCACAGGGCTCCGTCAGAGGGCACCTGAGACAGAGCTCTGGGGCTGGGGGTCCAGCCTGAGCAGGTGGGAGGGGAGGCACTGGTGGAGGGGAGACACGTGGTCATTGTCCTTCTGCAGACTCTGTGAAGGGCCAGATAAAAACTCACGCCCTGCATATTCCTCTGTGGCTTTTCGGCCACCTTTTACACACATGAAAGGCACCGCGCTGGCAGGCACCGCCAGGCAGCAGCATATGGTGGGGAGCGCCACTGCAGGGAGCAGCAATGGGAAGATCCTTCTCAAACTCGCTGTCTGGGAGGTGCTGGCCACTGCCCCCTGATCTGGGGGCCTTGCATAGTCTGGTCTCTGGTGCGTGGGCATGATGTGGCTGGAGCTGGACGGGCCCCTCCAGGAGCAGGGTATAGACAGCACATGCGCAGTGTTGGACCTGACTGACCCTATGTCTGCCAGCTCTGGCCGGGTGGGAGCAGAGCTGTGGCTGGCACTGTGGAGGCCAGGGGCACTCATGGTCCTGTCCCCCAGATGCCCCGTGGTGTGCGTACTGCAAGGCACTGGCCCCAGAGTACATCAAGGCAGCTGCCCTGCTGGCAGCAGAGTCAGCCACAGCCAGGCTGGCCAAGGTGGATGGGCCTTCTGAGCCAGAGCTGACTGAGGAGTTTGCTGTGACAGAGTACCCCACACTCAAGTTCTTCCGTGATGGGAACCGCACACACCCGGAGGAGTACACTGGTACAGGGGTAGGCGTGTGTGGGGTAGGGTGGGCAGGGGCTGGGCCCAGGCTGATGGAGCTCTCCACAGGCCCCCGGGAGGCTGAGGGCATTGCCGAGTGGCTGAGGCGGCGGGTGGGTCCCAGCACCACACGCCTGGAGGATGAGGAGGGCGCCCAAGCATTGATAGATGCCCAGGATGTAGTGGTCATTGGCTTCTTCCAGGTGAGCTAGTGGCACCGGGGTCCTGGCCTTGGGAGCAGGGCCTGTGGCCCCAGCTGGCCTCACAGACATGGGCCCCTTAGGACCTGCAGGATGTGGATGTGGCTACCTTCCTGGCTCTGGCCCAGGATGCTCTGGACATGACCTTTGGCCTCACCGACCGTCCACAGCTCTTTCAGAAATTTGGACTCACCAAGGATACTGTGGTTCTTTTTAAGAAGGTGGGTCAGGGCCAGGGAAGTGGTTAGGGTTGGGGCTATGGCTCCTGCTGACCCGTCTGGTGTTGTTCAGTTTGACGAGGGGCGGGCAGACTTCCCAGTGGACAAGGAGCTGGGCCTGGACCAGGATGATCTGTCCCGCTTCCTCCTCATGCATAGCATGCACCTGGTCACTGAGTACAACAGCCAGGTGAGTGGACTGCAGGGGCACGTACAGGAGCAGGCATCGGGGCAGTGGGAGGGGGACCGTGGGAGCCAGCCCCCATGAGTCTGGCCTGCCTCTGCAGACGTCCCCCAAGATCTTTGCGGCCAGGATCCTCAACCACTTGCTGCTGTTCATCAACCAGACACTGGCCCCGCACCAGGAACTGCTGGCGGGCTTCAGGGAGGCGGCGCCTTCATTCCGGGGGCAGGTACTGGCAGGGTGGGGGGCGGGCGGTGGGGAGGCCAGTGCCCAGCGCTCACTCCCTGCTGGCAGGTGCTGTTTGTGGTGGTGGACGTGGGTGCCGACAACAGCCACGTGCTGCGGTACTTTGGGCTCAGAGCGGAGGAGGCCCCCGCCCTGCGCTTCATCAACATGGAGACCACTAAGAAGTACATGCCTGCAGACCGGGGACAGGTCACTGCCGCCTCGGTAGCCGCCTTCTGCCACTCAGTCCTAGGTGGCAAGGTCAAGGTCTGTGCTGGGTGGCCTGCCCAGGGTGTGGCGTGGGAACAGCAGCTCTCAGGAGAGAACCTCAAAGAAGCATCTGGCCTGGTTCCCCCCAGCCCTATCTTCTGAGCCAGGAGGTCCCCCCTGACTGGGACCAGCGTCCAGTCAAGACCCTTGTGGGCAAGAATTTTGAGCAGGTGGCTTTTGATGAAACCAAGAATGTGTTTATCAAGTTCTGTGAGTGTGGAGGGCAGTGGATGGTGGGTGGTGGGCAGTATGGGGTCCAGCTGGCCATGCCAACACTCCCCTGTCCTAGATGCCCCATGGTGTACCCACTGCAAGGAGATGGCACCGACCTGGGAGGCACTGGCTGAGAAGTACAGGGACCATGAGGACATCATCATTGCCAAGCTAGATGCCACGGCCAATGAGCTGGAAGCCTTCCCTGTGCATGGCTTCCCCACCCTCAAGTACTTCCCAGCAGGGCAGGGTCAGAAGGTGAGGCAGGACCCCACCCTCCTTCTCCTTGGTCCGAGTCCTGAGATGGAGATGGGCACGACCTTAGAGTGTGGCCTTAGCAGGTGGGTTCTGGGATGGCTGTGTCTCGGAGTACAAGGCTCAGCCAGTACAGGGTGTGGCCTTGGCCTGGGGTGGGACAGGGTCTCGGTTAGGGTGGGGCCTTAGATGGTGGAATGTGAGGTGGGTGTGGCCTGGCCAGGGCAGGGGCTGGGAGGACTTCGCATACCCTCCCGTGCCTCCTCAGGTGATTGACTACAGAGGCGCCCGGGACCTGGAGACCCTCTCCAAGTTCCTGGACAATGGGGGCAAGCTACCTGAAGAGGAGCCCACCGAGGAGCCCTTAGCCCCCTTCCTGGTAAGTGCCTCTATCCCACGGTTCCGGGCTTCTGGACGAGTCTCTGGATGGGTGGTCATGGGACTGCCTAGGCAGGGTTGGGCTGGAAGCTGCGCCTCTGTGACTCTTTCCAGGAGACAGTAGCCAATTCCACCGTGGAGCCCAAGGAGGAGCTATAGCCACCCCATCGGTGCTGGGGAGCCGCCTCCTCGGGTGCCTGGGAAGCTGTGGGCACTAAATAAAGAGTTTCAGTCCTGCACTGTGTGTGGTTCCTGAGCATGGCTGGCCCCCAGCCCCTGGCTTTGGCCAAATCCCAGCCCCCTAGGGTTCCACGTTGGATGGAGCGTAGACCCTACTCCCAGCCCACCTCAGTGGATCCCCCGCTCAGGTATGAGTCTGGATCCCCACCTGGGCAGGAATGGGGGCCATGATGTTGCTGCCAGCTTTGGCCCCTCCCTCTCTAGTGCTCTGCCATCTTGGCTCCACAAGACACCCCATTCCTGAGACCTTTGGACACCAGTGTGACCTTGCTGCTGAGGCCTGACATGCTCTGTGCAGAGCAGGCCAAAGCTGGCTGAGGGTGGTGCTCCCCTCACCAGGCCCCACTTACAGAAGATCTGCATACTCCACAGCCAGGGGAGGTTCTAAACTGATTTTATTTCATTATTATCCAAGTACCTTTGAAAAGATAATTGTACAAGTCAGCGCATGAAAAATGGGCTGAGGCAGCCCCCTGCTGGCCCTAGCCTGAGAAATGTACATATTTACATGGGCCCTCAGAAAGGAGGGGCCCGGGACCCACTGAGCCAGCGCTGTGGAGACTGAGGGTGGAGAGGGAGCAATGAGGTGCCCCATTGCCGGATCCACACAGTGGCAGCAAGAGACAAGCTGTGTTGAAGGCACTCTGTGACATGTACAATTTAGAGGCCCCAAGGGCCCCCTGAGCCCAGGGCCTGCGTTAGGCCCAACAGGGGCAGGGCAGGGCATGGCGGGCGAGTCCTGAAGGGAGAGGCAGAGCCTGTGGTGGGAGTGCCCTGGGGGAGGTACCAGGGGGTGGGCCTATGGTTGGCGGCCGGGGCCCGCTGGGGAAGGTCATCAAGGTGGCCCCGTGGCAGGCTCCCTGCTTGGGCGGACTCTCAAAGTAGTGCTGTGGAGGGGTGGACGGGGCCCCCTCACTGGCAGTTGGACAGATGCCTGTGAGACCACTGAGCGGGAGCCCCGCTCACCTGGACACGGATGGCCCAAAGCGGTGGGCGGCAGGGGGCAGGCAGTCCCTGGCCTTACACGAGGAGCGCTGTGCCTGCACACACGTGAGAGCACTTGATGTGGCACAGCCCTTCGTGGCTCTGCGGGGCCTGCCCTGTCCCCACCTGATGAGCGTGCAGCCTGGTGCACAGGCCAGGCCTGCCTGTCAGTCCACCTTCTCAACCTTGCCGATGATCTTCTCCTCAAAGACAGGCAGGATGGCCTCGTCTTCCCGAACCTCCTCAAACACCACTCCACAGTCAAACTCGTCACTCACTTTCTTGAAGTAGTATCTGGGGGATGGGGTGGGAGGAGATGAGGGCCTGTCCATTCCTCTCCTGCCCAGGACCCCACACCCTCAGGGCCTCCCAACCTCCTGGCCAGGTGACCCCCTGGTCCCACAGGCACAAGCACTTGGTGGCCACACTCCAGATACATTGTGCAGGGCACGTGAGCTGGTTCTGCCTGGTGCCCTGCACCGGAGCGTGGACAGTAAGCAATAATCGCATGTGGGGTCCTCTGCCCTGGCCTCTGGAGGGCTGTGGGGAGAAGGGGGCAGGTTCAGGGCTTCTGCTTCCTAAGGGCTGAGCACGTCCTCTCCAGCAGGGTGCTTCGCCTCCCCGAAGGCCCGAACAGAGCCCTGTGAAGCCAGGCCCTTCTCTAGTGGCCACACCCTCCACTTCCAAAGGGTACTTTCTCACCACTCGGTGGGCAGAGAAACCACTCACTGGAGGCCATGGTGGGCTCACCCCAGCTAAGATCCCTTGTGAACCCTCCTCCTCCTACAGTGCTTACCCAGCAGCCTTCAGGGGCTGATCTCAGGCTGGCAAGGGCCAAGCAGCCCATGGCAGACCCTAAGAGGAGGGGCCCTAGCTTCTGTGTCTAATAAAAATGGGTTGAATCAGAAGGCTGGAGATAAGGCCAACACAGGTCAGACTGGCATGGGGACAGACAGACCATTGTGTTTGGCCCTATTTCCCCACATTTAAAGTAGGGACTGTCCAGACCCCTCAGCTGGCCTGGAAGCCTTGAGGTCGCCCATGCCTCACATAACCAGGCGCTTCCGCCAACAGCTCAGGGTTGGGTAAGCAGGTAAAGGGCAGGGAGGGAACAAGGACTCGATGGGACAAGAACAGGGCTGAGGCGGGGCCCCCAGCACTCAGCACCACCTCCTGGGGAGGACACCTGCTTACCACTGACCCCAGCCGTTCATTCTCACCTATAGTTGCCTTTCTTAGTCAGCAGCTCCTTGAACTGGCCCAGGGTAACTGCACGGCCCCTCACCAGGGTCCGGTAGGGGATAGGTTCCCCGCAGAAGTAATAGGCCACAACGATGCTGTCACACAACTGGGAGTTCCCACCACCCGCCTTCCTCTGTGACTTCATCCTGGAGGCAAAGAGACTGTGGTTACTGCTGGGTTCAGAATGCCTCGGGGTACCTCCCAATAGCCCTCAGGCCTTGGACTCCCCAGGAAACGATGGGACAAGGCCTGCAGTGGTGAGCTGGACACACTCAGAAATGCTACACATCCACAGGCCCCAGTGTCCATCCCACCACAGAGCTGCAGCCAGCCCCCTGGGGCCCTTGCCCCGCATAATATCTCAACCCAGGATTCCAGCCCTACGCCAAACCCACGCACAAAGACACACAGCATGGATGCCGGCTCGTCTCCCACCCCCCATTTGCCCCACAGCGCCTCAGTTCACCTGCCACCCTCCTCCACACCCTGGAAAGCCCCAGGTCTCGCTGTGGCCTGAACTGGCTGATGGGCAGCATCCACAACCCCTGCCACATGAAAGGAGGCCTTCAGGCCTCTCAGGTCTTGAACCCACAGTGGGTCCTTCTGCCTTCTTAAGGTGGCTGGGCCACTAGAACCAATACAGCCCCTGCCTCTGGGCTGCACTACACCGCCTGCACCCCAGTAAAGCCTACTGCCCCCAGACTGCACAGACATGGAAGGCCAGGTATTGGAGAAACAGAATTATGGTGAGTTACATGGACCTGCCCCACACAGAGAGCTTGTCTGAAGACCAGCAGCAGCATCCAGCCAGACTCGAGAGAAGGGTGAGGCCAGCACCTGGGTTGGGCTCTCACCTCGATGGGTGCTGAGCAGCCATTCTGTGTCTGGGACAGGGAGCACTCCCTGTCCCTGTAAGCATCCCTGGTTCTTGTGAGTGCTCTGGAATTGCCCAAGCACACATGGGCACAGCCTTTCGCTCCTGCCAACGGGGCATGGTGGGAAGCTTCCCATACCAGTGTTGTGCTGGGAAGGCCACCAGAGCTCACAGTGGGCTCTCCTCTCCCTGGTGCTCTTGGACACACCCTGCAGGCACTTCACCTGTGCGGCTGCTCACTGAGTTAGCCATACTCCACGCCTGCTTTCCTTCCCTTAGTCCTGAAACCCCAAACCCAGTCGGTCCTGGGAGCCCACCTGGATGGTCCTGGGTGGGCCCGTTTCCTACAGAAGGGAAGCAGGGTTCCTGCCCCTTCAGGCCCTGCCTGCTGGGGAGGCTCTGAGCCGGCTGGCATTATCTGGGGTAACCTGGTGAGGGCTGAGGTGAGAGGCCCCTCTGCTGTGTCTCAAAAAGAAACATGGTGGGGGTGGGGGCAACCAGGCACTGTCTGCACATGGCCCGCAGCTCCCCAGTGCCCACCCTCCTCCACACAAGGTTGGGGCGTGGGTACGTCCCGAGCGAAAACACAGCCCGGCTCGCCGCACACACAGCTTCTGGCACCACAGGTGCTGCCACTCTCCGTCAGCAGCGTGTCAGGGGAGTGACCATGGCTCTCAGATCCCAAGGCCTGGCCGGGAATCGAAAGGACAGTAAAGGCAGGCGGGGAGGTATATGGCCAGAGTGCAGAAGACAGAGTGGAATGGACCTCCTGTCTAACCTGTCAGTCATCTGTCACTACACAGTCAGGGTGGCCCCTTTGACAGACACAGTAAGGAGAGGCCTGGGAACAGCTTGCAGCCCCAGCTCTTCCAGTGCGGTGCCTGGGCTCCCGCCCTGGGAACAGATGCCACTGCTCCACTGCCCCTGGCCCACAGTGCAGGCTGGGCGAGCAGTATGAGAGGACCGACGGGGGACGCACGTACTCTGTCTCGGAGAGCTCCGTGTCGGACACTGCTGGCACCACGCTCAGCACGGGCGTGCACACCGGCCTGACGCAAGAGCGCCCCCGCTGGATGACCTCCTGCACATACCTAGGGAATAACCGCGTCAGTGAGCCACGCAGGCCTGGGGCAGGGCTGCCTCCACACTCTGCGGTGACAACAGGGCGAGCAGGTGGAGCAGGCGCTCCCCGAAAGGCTCCATCACCACTGCACAAGGCTCCCGCTGTGAGGCGGGCAAACCCTTTCTGGGCAGTGAAGCTGTTGGACCAGCTAAGAAACAGATGCTACCTCCATCATCCAGGCTCCCCAGATTCTTCGTCTGTGGTCAGAGCCCTCTGGCTCCCTGGAACACACTTTGGGGAGCCCGTGCTGGGATTCTTGTCATTTCATTCACACCAAGAGGGTCTGGCCTCTTCCCTGTGTGTGCAACCTACCCACTTGGTGCTCTGACGTGGGCCTGGGTCCTGGAGCATGGTCACTGCTCTGTCCAAAGCAGCCAGAGGCCTGTTCTGGGGCTCACTGAGCAGCCACTCCTCTCCAAGTGGCCATCCACCCTGGACGTGAGCTGTGCGGCCCTAAGAGTAATTTTTGCTGACTGACTTAAGTGGGGTCACCCCACGAGGAGCTTGGGGAGGCCCAGAACTTCCATGGCCACCTCCAGACCTCTGCTCTGTGGCCATTTACCAAAAGGCCCATGTGCCCTCAACTGGCGACACCACTGGCTGAAACCCCGCAGGTGGCTCACCCCCGAAAACATGTCACAGAATGACTCCAATGGCCACAGACCACACTACTGTGAGGGACTGGCTGGGTGCTGGCAGGAAGAGGGGACGCGAGCCCTACTCCCCAGAGATCAAAGCAAAAATGACGCCCCAGGAAATCCCTGGCAGAGGGAGGTGTCCCAGCCCTCTGCTGCCCCGTTGGCCTCCAGGCCACAGGCGTCCTGCGCAGGGCTGGCCAGCTCCCTGTTGGCTGAACGAGATCGCAAGGTGAGCCTTACGTTGGCTGTGAAAAACATGGTCACCTTCAATGACCAGGGGACACCTTCAGACTTCCACCTGTGCCCAAGATGGGTGATGGGGAGAGTTGGCACCTGACACCAGCTTCCACAGAGCAGTGTCACCCCACGGGAAGTGGAGTTGGGAACTGGATGACTGAAGACTGAGGAAGGGGAACTAGTACGTCTGAGGAAACAGTGGCTGTAATGCCAGGCCCTGGTGCAAAGTACAGATTCCAGGCCCCTCAGAAACTCTCATCACCTGGGGGTTCCAATGAACCAGCACGTCTGGGAAAGTGACCTTGAAGCCCAGTGAAAAGGGTCAGGGAAGCCCCTCTGGTCCCCCTGCTTCCCCAGAGGAGAGAACGGGCTTGGCCAAGGCCACAGAGGCAGTAGGTTAAGCTACTTGGTCCCTGAAAGCAGAGTGAGGGGTGGCTGTGGGGCCTGGGATCTCTCCCGAAGTTTTATACCCGCGCACATCTCAGCTCTGCTTACTGTCCTACCTGCAGATGGCACTGGGCAGGGCTCCTGAATGGAGGCAGCCAGGACCCCTGGGACCAACACCTCTGAACTCAGCCTTCACAGCAACCAGTGGTGACCTGACTGTGCAACCTCCAGCAGTTCCATGCCACAAAGGGGACCCCATGGCCTCCCACAAAGACCAGGGGTGAGTGAACACTCAGCAGAGCAGGCGTGATCAGGGGAAAGACACTTCCCCAGGAGAGTGTGATGACCACCTGCCCTCCTAGCCCCAGGTCACTCAGCAAGGCCGTGTGGAAGGCACTGGAAGGAAAAACTCACTACTGCTGGGGGGCACCCAGCGTGGCTCTATGTATGGACCTCAGGCCTCAGGGAGTTCCACCTGAGTGTAGCCACTGCACCTGGAAGGACCCTGAAAGGTGCTGGCCCTGCTTTCCCCCATGGCCCTGTACCTCTGCTTTGAGGGCAATTTGCTGGCTCTCTTCTCTTCTTCCTCCAGGCGCCTGCGGGCCTCCTCCAGCTGGGTCAGAGGGTTGGGGGCCGGGTTGGGTGGCATTGTGGGGTCTTGAATGAAGAGATGAGAGGGCTGGACAGAGTTCCGGAGCTGAGCGCTGACCCAAGGGTGCACGGCCCCAGGACGCTCAATGGACAAGGGCCTGGAGCTCTCGTGAACCTGCTGCTTCTTCGCCCCAGACGACCTTGGGGAGCAAGAGAACAGAAGTGGCACAGCCTGAAACCCCAGGCCACAGGCAGGCATCTGGAGCTAGGCAGGGGCCAGCAGCAGAGCCTGAGCTGAGCACTGGCCCTTGGACGCCTGGGGCAGGAGGCCCTTGTGCTCTGGTTGGCAAAAGCCATGTGAACTTCAGCAACTTCCTCCTATACTACACGACAGACATTCTTTTAAAAAAACTTTAAAATGTATTTTATTGATTATGCTATTATAGTTGTCCCAATTTGTCCCTTTACCCCACTCCTTCCAGTACTTTCACTCCCTCCAGCAACTCCCCAACTTAGTTCATGTCCATGGGTCATGCATTTAAGTTCTTTGGCTTCTCCATTTTCTACACTATTCCTAGCCTCCCTGTCTATTTTGTACCTGCCAATTATGCTTCTTCATCCCTGCATCTTTCCTTCCATTCTTCTCCTCCCCCTCCCCACTGATAACCCTCCAAAAGATCTCCAAATCTATGATTCTGTTCCTGTTCTGTGTGTTTGCTTAGTTTGTATTTTTAGATTCAGTCATCGTTAGCTATGAGTTTGTTGCCATTTTAATGTTCATAGTTTTGATCTTCTTCTTAAGTCCCTTCAACAATTCATATAATAATGGCTTGCACACTTTAAAAAATAATTCCAAAGATTTTATTTATTTATTTATTTTTAAAGAGGGGAAGGGAGGGAGAGGGAAACATCCATGTGCAGTTGCCTCTCGAGCACCCCCCTAATGGGGACCTGGCCCGAAACCCAGGCATGTGCTCTGACTGGGAACTGAACCAGCGACCCTTTAGTTCACAGGCAGGTGCTCAATCCACTAAGCCATACCAGCCAGGGCTCCAAAAATTTTTTTTTAATTTATTGATTTTAGAGAGACAGAAAGGCAGGAGGGAGGGAGAGAGAGAGGGAGGGGAAGAAACATCAGTTTGTTGTTCCACTTATTTCTGCATTCATTGGTTGATTCTTGTATGTGCCCTGACTGGGGATTGAACCCACAATCTTGGCGTGTCAGGCTGACACTCTAACCAACTGACCTACCCAGTGAGAACTACACTTCTTTTCTTGTAACTTATTTTTAACAGATTTACTGATATACAAATCAAACCAGCCCTGGCTGGTGTGGCTCAATGGATTGAGTGCCAGCCTGCGAACCAAGGGGTTGCTGGTTTGATTTCCAGCTGGGGCACATGCCTGGGTTGTGGGCGAGGTCCACATTTGGGGGCGTGTGATCGGCAACAAATTGATGTTTCTCTCATATGCTGATGTTTCTCACCCCCTCTTCTCCCTCCCTTCCACTCTCTCTAAAAATAAATAAAATCTTTACAAAACCCCCACAAAACCCAAGCTCACACTGCGATGGGTTGAACCTGATCCCTTTGAATTCTTGCTTCCCCTGTACATAGTTTTCGGGAATATAGTTGGTGGGGCCATGCCACGCAGAACACTGTCAAAGGAGCTTTAGAGGCTCGCCAGCTGGTTCTGCACACCTGTGCCCACACCCCCAGGACACCAGGTACTGCTTACCCATGGCCGGCCTTCCTGTGCCTGCTAATCTCCTTCTCCCCCTCAATGATCCACTGCATGATCTTCTGGTTCTTCTCTGCGTCCTCTGAAGGGCCTGGCACCTCAGCACTGGCATTCTTCCCTGACTCAGCCTTCTTGGCATTTCTTTTGGAGGTCATGCCGGCCTTCCCGCTGCAAAAGCAAGACCTGGGAGTCACCCACTAACTTAACCTGGGCCGTCACTGGTGGCTGGCCACCTGTGCTCCACACCCTGTATGGCTCCCTAAACGTGAAGGCCTTGACAAAGTGGTGTATTCTAGCAGCTCTGTGGGGTTACAGGGGTTTTTTCAGGTGACTCCCTGGCAAGAAGTGAAGGAAGGATTCCAAGCATCATTGGCTAGGTGGGCTGGTGCCCCACATGGACCAGCACCCCAGGCAGAAGCCTGTCACCTATTCCTGTGCCTGAGCTCTTGGCTACATGTCTGCAATCCCTGCAGCTGACCTTGGTTTAATGATGTTTAAAGGAGAATTCTAGCCTAGAAAACCAGAACAGAATCCATGGGAGACATGACCTCTCACTGAGACCTCTTCCTCCCTGGGAATATACATGTGCCCCTCATGGACACAAGCTCAGGGACAAAGGATCCACAGCCCCAGTTTCAAATCATGGCTTGGACCACCAAAGACACTTACCTGTAGGTCAGACTGTCACTGGCATTGGGGGTGGTGCCCACATTCTCTAAGTGGCTTCGGGTCTTGGCTGTATGGCTGTGCAGCTCTGGGCCCCAGGCAAAGCTGCTCTGGACCCGGCGAGTGGCCTCGACTTCAGTCTGTTCCTTGGGCCTGGTCACACCATGGTGGCTATGGTGGTGGCTATGTCTGTGGAGGTGCATGCCAACTGCTTCCAGCTTTGCCCCCAACTTGGGCGCATGCTTGCCATGCCCCAGGGGTGCACCTCCCAGCACCCCAGGTATCTTGGGCATGTGTATGCTGTCAGGAGAGCGGTGGCCAGGCCCGGGCGACTGGCAGCCAGGAGTCCTCATGACCCGCTGCACGTGCTCATCCAGGATGCTCTCAGGGTTCTCCTCATGCGCATCGCGCAGCCCCACACAGCTCACATCTGCATAGCGGGGTGGGAAGTTGTGCCAGGCTGGGGCCGAAGGCAGCTTGTGACTGGACCCTGGGGGTGCAGAGGACACATCGCCATCCTCGCCTTCTTCTTCCTGTAGGGACAATGCCATACATCACCTCTTGGCACCTGCTGGACCAAGGAAACCTCACACTTGGGGAAACAAACAACAAATAAGATACAACCACCAAACACAAAGCTGATCAGTGCCATGTCCTGGGGGTCAGGAGCCCTGAGCCCAGAATGAGGCAAGGGCCAGGGGAGGTGCTGCCCAACTCCCGAGAGCCTTTTCTGTCCCTGCAGATCCCTGAGCAAGCTCTGCTGGGCTGCAGGCCAGGGTGCAGACGGGATTGAGGACAGGAAGCTGTGCTCACCCATAAGTGTGTAAGGACATGCAACTGCCATGTACCAATGCCTCAGGGAACGCAACGCCAGAGAAACCTCCGCACTGCCTTAGTTTCCTTTTATGCTTCTCAATAAAAATTTTTGTTTTCTTTCAGTTAAATTTTCCTATTCCTCGGTTTTATTGCCATATTTTCCATAATGTTTTCAAAGGGAATATGGCTCTTGTACAGAAAAGCTCATTTTTTGTTTATCTTGCTACATGTTTCTTGATAAATTCCCACATTAAACTAATTGAATTTTATTCAATTCTCTGTGAGTTAACATAACCATATGTGTAAACATAAACATTTTGTGCCCTGGCTGGTGTAGCTCAGTGGATTGAGCGCGAGCCTGCGAACCAAAGGATCGCGGTTCGATTCCCAGTCAGGGCACGTGCCTGGGTTGCCAGGCCAGTTCCCAGCAGGGGACATACAAGAGGCAACCACACATTGATGTTTCTCTCCCTCTCTCCTTCCCTTCCCCTCTAAAGATAAATAAATAAATAAATAATAAAAATAAATAAATAAAATATTTAAAAAAAAAAAAAACATAAACATTTTGTCACTTTAATTCCAAAAGATACAGCTCATACTTATTCTCTCATCTTACTGAGTTGTCCGTACCAGGATAATGTTGAGCAAATTTGGTAATAATTGAAAAGGGGGGGGGGGACTAAGCTACACCTGTACTTTAATTAAAAAGATCTCCAAAATTTACCACACAACTTCTCACTAAAGTATCTAAACGTCATTAGTTCAGGCTCAGGGTAGAATATAGCACAAAAGAGGACAGAGGGTGGCAGAAGGGGACTCACAGATGGAAGGTGAATGCACCGTCTCCTGGGCACAGCTTGGAGCCACCTCTACAGAGATTTGGACCCCTGGGCTCACACACGCCCTCCCATCACCCCTCTGCTTTGCAGGGCTGAGGGACCAGGAGACTTTGCACTGAAGGGTCTTCCCAGGGCACTGAAAGTATTGGAGCCATTTACTCCCCAAGGCAGCAGCAAGCAAGGGGGAAACTACAAATTCCTGAGAGGTGCAGGTGCCAACCTTGAGCTGAGATCCAGTTTCACTTAAAGTTTTCCATATGTAAGAATTCAACATTATGGTTTTGAAATGTTATAGACTTACTTGTTTGGTTAATAGTTTTCATTTCCTTTTTTTAAAAGGTTTTTATTTATTTATTTTTAGAGAGGGGGAGGCAGTGACAAAGAGAGGGAGACAAACATCAATGTGTGGTTGCCTCTCACGCACCCCTCACCAGGGACCTGGCCTGCAACCCAGGCATGTGCCCCAACTGGGAAACGAACCGGGGACCCTCGGGTTTGCAGGCCAGTGCTCAATCCACTGAGCCACACACCAGCCAGGGCCTTTCTTTGACTTCTTTTAAGAAACTTTACACACATGTACCCTGGCTGGTGTGGTTCAGTGGACTGAGTGCCAGCCTGGGAACCAAAGGGTCACCAGTTTGATTCCTGGTCAGGGCCCATGCCTGGGTTGTGGGCCAGGTCACCAGTTGGGGATGTGTGAGAGGCAATTGATCGATGTTTCTCTCCCTTTCTGTCTCCCTCCCTCCCCCTACCAGTAATAAATACAGAAACATTATACACATGCCCTGGCTGGGTGGCTCAGTTGGCTGGAACATTGCCCCATACACCAAAAGGTTGCACGTTCGACCCTGGTAAGGGCACATACCTAGGTTGCAGGTTCAATCCCCAGTGGGGGTGCATATGGGAGGCAACTGATTGATGTTTCTCACATCACTGCCCCACCCCCACCAAGGTCAATGAACATATCCTCAGGTGAGGATTAAAATTAAAAAGAAATAAATGTTACATTATTTCATGAGTACACTTGTTTTAAGGGTTGTTAACTGTAACCTGCTCAGGGGAACCCTCACACGCAGAGAGCTGATGCCCATGGAAAGGCTGCGCAAGACCAATGAAGACACCAGCTTTGTTACAACATGCAAACTGGGATTCAGCTCCTGCTAAAATATCCCATATTTCATGGGGACTCTGTTCCCTATGTTTGTTTCTTCAGAGAAGTCTATTAAAATGCTAAGTATTCGTTCAATTACTCAACAAGGCCTCTGATGGATCTGAGAAAAAGCTGGCCTCGGTGAGTGCACACCCAGTGTCCTGGGTTCCTGACAGATGGTCCAGCTCTGACCCCGTTCCGGAGAGCCACTCGCTCCAGGTCAAAGAAGTCTCACCCTTGCCCTCGCTAGAATGCAACATGGTGGGGTCCGTGCTGAGTGACCTGGGACAGATCACTGAACTGTGGGAACTGTGGGGAGGACAGCTGGTCAGCACATGTGAAGCCCTTAAGCTGGCATCTGCTCTGCTGGAGTGAGGGTCACCCAATCACCATGAGAGAAGGAGAGGAAAAGACACTGGTAAGAAAAATTTACTTAGGCATTCTGTAAGAACACTTAAAAATACTTTCATACAAATTCCTTCCTAGAGATCACCACCGTCTGGCTATTTATCTCACTCTCAGGTCTACATTCCTGGTACCTGCCACAAATCTCAGGTTCTGACATGTTATTGACTTCCAGTCAAGAGGACAGCATAGGCAGACATGGCTTGCCTCTTCCCACAACATCAAAATTACAACTAAAATATAGAACAGCCATCACTCAGGAACATCAGAAATCAAGCTGAATGAAAGTCTGACAGCTACGAAATTAAAGAAACCACATCCATCCAGATTGGTAGGAGCGGCACAAATGCAAAACAGGCTGGTCCCACACCCATGTGTATAAAAATTCAGGAGGGATATCTCAGGAGTAAGGTGTCCCAGCTCCACACCAGTCCTGAGTCCAGGGTTCCAGTACCAGGAAGGTAAGTCCCTACAACTTCTGGTTACAAAAACCAGTGAGGATTGAGTCAGTTGAAAAAACTGCTGGAGCCCCAATCAGTTCTCCTTAAAGAACCCACACACACACACACGGACTCATCTACTCAGACTCACTCCCTCTGAGTTCAGCACCAGGAAGCAGCTTGAAAGGCACCACTGGTATACAGGGAGAAACTGAAATGTCTGGCATCAAGGCGAGCAGAGGTCATTGTCCCTTTGCTGAGCCCTCCCCTCACAGAGCCAGTAGGCTGGTGCTGTATCTGAGACTCCATCAACCTGGCTAACACTGTTTGACCCACCTTGGAAATCCCCAGGGACTATGCCCCACCCAACTTACAGGCCCACTCAAGGGGCTTTTCCATAAAAATGGCTGGTCTTGGCTCCTGAATCCTATCAAACATGCAACAGCTGGCTTCTGTGAGCCCCAGCAGCAGGCAGATTAGATTCACAGCTTGCCTTCACCTAGGAATCTCCAAGCCCAACACAAGTAACAGCCAACTCAGATTGCTTTACAGCTCAGGCAGGGTGCACTGGGCAAAAGAAAGGGCTGACCTTGGCCTGCACCACACGGGAAAGCCCAGGGCCAGCGCACCCAGTGCACAGCTACAGACCACACTGGAGCACCAGCACCCTGCCCCTGCACAGCCGATCCTCCACGGACAGTGGAGGGTGGTGGTCAGTGGCCACAGCCAGTCCTTGCAGCTGACTGGCCTGGGTAAATCCCTCCCATTGACCTGCCCACAGCAGCCAAGGCTCAACTACAACAGGACGGTGTACTCAGCCCACATGAAGGGTGCACCTTGAGTACTCAGCTTGGATGGTAGGGGAGGCTGTGCCACTGGACCCTACATGACACTCACTACATTAGGCCACGCTATCGAGACAGGGAGTCAAAGCAGCTCCACCTAACACATAGAAACAAACACAGGAAGACTGCCAAAACGAGGAAACAAAGAAACATGGCCCAAATGAAAGAACAGATCAAAACTCCAGAAAAAGAGCTAACAGAGCTAATGGAGATAAGCAATCTGTCAGATGCAGAGTTCAAAACACTGGTTATAAGGATGCTTGAGGAACTTAGTGAGGACCTCAGCAGCAAAAAAAGATCCAGTCAGAAACGAAGGACCACTAACTGAAATAAAGAACATGTACTGAACTTAGTGACACATTATTTGAAATCTACCTGCTGTCTTGATGTGAGGGAAAGATGGGAGAGCCACACCCCTTGGCTGGCAGCTGGGCATACTGTAAGAGAGCTCTGGAACCCTGGATCGCAGCGGCAAGGGGCAGCCAGCAGGATTCCCTATGTGCAGTGCCAGGATGGGCAGGAAAGGAGATTGCAAAGTACGACCACCATCTGCTGTGCCCCACGTCTACCCTTACGGCAGTGTCTCCAGACTTCGGGTGCACAGAACTGATCTGGGACATGTAAAGTAAGAGAGCAAGCCCTTTCTGAGGGGTTCTGATGGGGTCTGAGGAGGGCTTAGATTCTATATTTTAAATAGGAACATCAGTCAGGCACAGAAATAGTTCCTTCAGGAAACACCACTTCATTGAGTTTTAAGTATCAGACATAAAATGTTGAGAAAAGAATGGAAGACACCCACTTACTTGGTGGTGACCATTAACCTCCAGCAGGGAATTCCTACCTAAGAGAAAAGCAAAGCCTTCTCTGCCAATGACGTGGAGGCCACAGCATCAGGAGAGAATGGATTCAGAGAAGTCCAACAAGCTAGGGAGTGCAAGGGGCACAGGGAAGGCCCCGCTCCAGGGGTGCGTGTTACCGATGCCTCTGCACTGACGCCCCTGAACATGTGTGGAAGTGAACCTTGCAGACCAACACCGGGACCATGGAAACAAGGTGTCTCTTCTGCAGTCATGGGCAGAAAAGTATTTAAGCAAACAAATTACAAATATCATGAAATTTCTTAGCATTCAAGATTCACTGAGTGAGGCTACAGGTCAGAAGACAAGATGAACAGAAGCCTACACTCACGCTAAAGCCGTTCTGTGTTCTGAGGTGGTAAGTGGGAGCTGCCAGTCCTTCCTGCCACGTGCAAGCTCTGCTCTGTACAAACGCATGTGGCCCAGGACCCAGTAATGCTTCTCAGGGGCCCCATCTACCAGCACTCAAGGGGAATTTCGGCTCCACATGACAAGAGAGCGTGAGAGATACGGGGGACGTGGCCAGCAATGCAGGTCTGCTCACCCATGGGGTCAAGGGTCTGGCCCAAAGGGGCTCAGCAGAGGGAAGCAAGCCTGGGGCACCGAGGGGAGGATAGTAGGAAAAAAGCCAAGCCTGGGGTAAATGGAGAGGCTGGTTAGTCCACAGTGTGGGCATGTCCTGTGCCAGATCTCCCCAAGACGAACTGGTATTGACTCAGTGTGGTGAGTACTTTGGGGATCACAGCTGGGAGGTGTCCTGGCTTCCCTCTTAACCATCTTCCTACAAGTGGTTGAAACAAGAAACCCAACCCCAGCATCCAATGCCACTGCTAACCCCTGCTGGTCGTTTGCTAGGCCCAGGCTCAGGGCCCACCATAGGGACCTCTTCTCAGGGAGACAACCCAGGAAGGAAATAGGGGTGGGGAGCTTACATGGGGCAGGTGTCATAGGATAGTGTGCCTTGGTCAGCCACCAGGGCAGATCAAAGCCTGTAAGGAGCCAGTGTGTAGTTGAGTAGGGAGAAAGGGGCTCCAGGAGCACCTGGAGGAGACCCCTTGGGGCCTGAAGCTGTAGTAACGTAACTCGAAAACCATAATGTGCATGATCTTCCCAACTGAGGCCCACTCACCATGCGCACGCGCTTCAGTCGCTCCTCCAGCTTCTCCTCTGCCTCCCGAGTCCGCTGCACAGCCTCCAGGCGGTGGATGAGCTCCGCAGCGAACTTCTGGGGCTCCACGCGAATTTCCTTTGGCATTCGGTACGTACGCTGCAAGGAGACACCACTGATTAGCCAGTCATGCAGAACTTTGAAATACTGTTCTCTGTGCCAAGGTGTCATTCAAACACCTTTTGGGTGGAGAAAATAATGTGAAATCTGAATTTTATTGTAAAGCATTTACTTTTTCCCCCTTCACCTGGGAATCACCTTCCTCATTGCCCCCTTTTCTCATCAAAGTAAATACCTTTCACCCAGCTCTGATCTGGGAGAGAGAATGGAGCACCAATTCCCATGGCCACAGAGTTAGAGACACTGAGCAGGGCAGAACTTGGTCTCCTGGGGTCAGGTCACCAGGGTAGCAGCTGGCAGGACCCTGTGAGTGTGCCCTACAGAGGGCCCCCCAGACGGACCCAAAAAAGGGCTTCTAATAGACTTGGCCAGCGCAAGACCCAGTGAGGCCTGGGGTCTGGACAGGTAGAGCTGCACAGACCATGGAGGAGGAAGAGGTGGGAGACAGAGCCCACAAAACACCGCAGTACCAATCCACTCCCTGCAGTGCCCGCCCTACACACAAGAGGGCAGTAGTCTCTGACACATCGTGTGCACGGACCAGGCTGTTGCAGGGTTGGGAGACATAAAGTTCAGGGCACAGGAAAAAAATCAGGGGAAAAGTAGGACTCTGAAGGACTTTCCTTTTCAAAGAATATAATTCTGCAATATATTTTATAGTGATATACTGTGTAACTCTTTTTGGTGGGGGGAAGGTTCATTTTGAAGTAATTTCAAATTTAAAAGTTGCAAGAATAGCACAAGAACTCCCGTCCAGATGCCCCAACTGCTGACATTTCTCTGACACTGTCATTCTCTCTCTCTCTCACACAGACACAATGCACATGTGTACACACAGACACACACTTCTCTGAGCCAGTCGAGAACAAACTGCACATATGGTGCCTATTTACCCCTAAACACTTTAGAATGTATTTAACAATGACCCAGGGCAGTAGCTAAGTTAGTTAGAGCATCATCCGGATACGCCAAGGTTGCAGATGCGATTCTCTGTTAGGGCACATACAAGGAACAACTGATGACTGCTTAAATAAGTGGAACAAGTCAAGGTTTATTTCTCTCTCTTTCTACAATCAATTTTATTTTTTTGAAAATTTAATTAATTTATTTTTAAAGAAGGGAAGGGAAGGAGAAAAGGAGGGAGAGAAACATCATTGTGTGGTTGCCTCTTAAGTGACCCCTACTGGGGACCGGGCCCACAACCCAGGCATGTGCCCTGACTGGGAATCAAACTGGTGACTCTTTGGTTTGCAGGTCGGCACTCAAACCACTAAGCAACTCTGGCCAGGGATAGAATCAATTTAAAAAAAATTTTAATATATTAAAAAATATGCTGTGGCTGGCATGGCTCAGTGGATTGAGCACTGGCCTGCAGACCAAAAAGTTGCCAGTTCAATTCCCAGTCAGGGCATATACGGGAGTTGCAGGCCAGATTCCCAGTTGGGGGCGGGTGAGAGGCAACCGACTGATGTTTCTCTCACACACTGATGTTTCTCTCCTTCTTTCTCCCTCTCTTCCCCTCTCTCTAAAACGTAAATAAAATCTTTAAAATATACACATGTGTATATTATAAAAATAACCCAAGGCATTCTTATACCTACAACAGGATAATTATTTTAAAAAGAGAACCCTGATATAATATTGTTACCTAATTAGCAGATCTTATTCCAATTTCACCAGCTATCCCAGTGTCCTTATAGCAAAACATGTTTTAAAAATCTAAGCCACCAAGGTGTGGGTGAGGCAGGGTTGAGGAGGGAGAGGGTCTGGAGAGGCCTCAGATGAGTCAGGAAGATAAGCAGAAGAAAGAGGCGGCCCGGGGACAGGGTGGAACACAGGACTCCTCTCTTCTGTGGGCGGGCAGTGCCTATTTAGAGCCCTGACCTCCAGACGTGGAACAATGCCAAGAGAAAAGACTCTGGGTGAGGGTGGGAGCCTGAGTAGACGCAGTGCCCCCTGGTGGTGGGCTCTGAGCACGGTCTCAACTCTGCCTGTTTCTCATCTGCAAAACAGGAGCAAAGACAATACCTAAAACTACCACAGAAACCTGTAAGATTAGGTTTAAAAATTACATGAAGGGCTCAGAGATGAACATCCCTGTGTGGGACGGATGCTGACCATGATGGACTCAGAGGTGGCCGCAGAAAACTTTGAGGGGCCTGGAGAGAGAAAGGGGCTAAGAGCAAGGCAGGACACAGGCTGATGCTTCAGAGGTAGGAAGAGTGGGTGTGGAAGGCCTGGCAGTGCCCAACACCAGGCAGGGATCTGTGCTGGAGGTGAGGAGACTAGATCCAAGAAGGGGCAGTCGGGTATCCAGTGCTTCTAGAGGACCCTAGGAGAAGGAGCTGGGGAGAGAAAGGGACTGGGCAGTGAGGAGACCCAGGAAGGAGTGGGGCATTTGAACAGACAACCGAAGCCAGTTCTTGTGCGCCACAGCAACTTGGGCTGTGTCCTGGTGACATCCTGGCAGGAGGCACTGGGGTAACGGACCCTTCTCACTCTCCTCACAGGGGCAGTGTCCATCTGTCCTGACACTGATGACAGCACCTGATTCCTGAGTCAGGAGGGCCTGGCAGGTCCTACCCAAAAGTTGCTTTTTCCCATTGAGAGTAAATATTTTGTAAGGGTGAAGATGCACTGCAGTCACCGTCTTGGCTCAGGCCAAGGCTGCTCTAGATGACACAAGTGAAGCTGGGTGCTCCCCAAGTCTACTGCGACAGACACACGCACGTGCACGAACACTTGTGCACATGCACCCCACCCACAGTGTCTTCCACTTTTCCCTAAGCAGACACCATCAGTGCCTAGGTTAGGCCAAGGCCATGCCAAGGGTTCTCTGGGTGGCGAGAAAGACCGTGACCATCCTTGTCTCAGAAGTAAGAACAAACCAACACTCTTCCTTCTCAACCATAAACAATCACTTTTCTTATTTGGAAATTAAAGTATCTGCAGAGACTCTAATCCAGGAATCCTGATTAAGGGTGGACGTGTACTGTGATCCCAAGAAATGATCACTCTCCCTGCACAGAAATTGCAAATGAGCAGCCTGGCTGCCCCAGATGCTGGAGGCACCAACGGGCTGGAGCCTCTCCTGCAAGCTTTTCCTATCTTCCCTTAAAGTCTTTCCTGTTCAAAGTCATTGTGTCAAAATAAGGAGAGCTAATTAGTCCGTTCATCAATGAAGGAACTCTCTGTAGGTGGAGACAGCTGTGGCCAGCCCTACCTGGCGCTGGGCTCTGTGAACCCCAACAAGAAGGAGAGCTGCTATCACCTTTTTATTTTTATCCAAGAGGTGGAGCTGAGGTAGCTCTGAAGTCAGGGTGCTCACGTGGTAACTCCCGCCATTCGGCCACAGAAAGCCTGATGCCTCCCTTCATCCTGAATAAGGCAGCACTCACAATAACTCAGGACGAGGCCACTGGGGGCACTGCCAGGCTTTCTGACACGACAGTCAGGTGGCCGTGCAAGGGCCAGGCCTGGGCGTTGAGTTTGCGAGGGAGACTTCGAGCTGCTCTCCCACCTCCAGGAAAATCACCTCGTTGACATAGTGAGAAAAGACTGCACAGTGGACACTGCAGGAGGGCACTTGCTTCTCTTCTGGACTGACTCTGCAGGCTGGACCCTACAAGCTGCCCCTCCAGCCTACCAGGCGAGACCACAAACTATCCCTGGATGTGAGCTGAGCTCAAAGGAAGTCAGGCAGGTGCCTTTCCCACAGGCCATGCCGCAGCAGTCTAATTAGTTGGAACGGGGAAACAGATGGGCATGGGTATGAGAGGGCGGTGCATTCCAAACTGAGACAGGAAGGGTGCAGGCTGTGCAGTGGAACTTACAGGAATGTGAGGTAGAGGCACCCGCCCGTTGACCTGGACACTCTCTTGCATCTCCCGGCGGTGCTGCTTGCGGATCCTGTAGGGTGGGATTCCATCCCTGCCAGAAGAAAGAGACAGCCTGGTGTGAGCGCACAAAGACCAGCTCCACAAAGCACAGCTGTGCCGGCTTTACTGCGGGCAGGGCTCGAGTGGTCTGTTTTTCTAAGGCCTGATAACTAAGAAAGGCTTTCACATTTTACAGGCAAGGGAGGAGTATATGACAGAGACTGAATGTGGCCACAAAGCCTAAAATACTTGCTAGTGGTTCTTCACAGAAAACATTTGCTGACCCCTGCTTTATCACCCAAGCAGGACCCAGTGTGCCTACCTGTGAGGGGTTCTCTACATGGATGGGAAACATTTGAGGGCTGCAGAATGGACAGCCAAGATAACCTAGATCACGGTGAGACAGATTTCCAAAGGTCCATTACTCTACTTTCTTCCAAGGCAAAACTGGCCAAGCAGTGTGATCTCTCTGAGGGGTGCTCAGGTTAGTTTTCGTGGCCTAAGTTTTAGCGATGAACCCTTTGAAGATTATGATAAAAATATAAGTCAAATTACATATTCTTTTTTTTTAAAGACTTTATTTACTTATTTAGAGAGAGGGGAAGGGAAGGAGAAAGAGAGAGAAAGAAACATCAATGCGTGGTTGCCTCTCACATGGCCCCCATGGGGGACCCGGCTGGCAACACAGGCTGGACCAAGAATCCAATTGGCGACCCTTCGGTGCACAGCCCAAGCTCAATCCACTGACCTACACCAGGCAGGGCAAATTACATATTCCTTAAGATACCTAAGGAACTTCTGGCCAAGATGGAGGCGTAGGTGGACACACTGCTTCCTCACACAACCAAAATTAAGGACAACAAAGATTTAGAAACAAGAAAACAACTAGAACTAACAGGAAATTGAACTGTATGGAAAGTCCAACAACCATTCATCCAGACTGGTAAGAGGGGCGGAGTCGTGGCAGGAAAAAGCAGAGGTTGACGGACTCGGGCGCCCAGGAGCCCCAGGCATGCAGGCAGCAGCTAGTGGACTCCAGGCACAGGGTGGCAACAGGTGGCGGACTGACCAGGCGGTCCCACATTCGAGTGCAGATAATCCAGGTGAAAATGGGGAGCAAGAAAGACCTCGCAACCTAGGGCCCCAGTGCCGGGAAATAAAACCTAAAAACACTGATTGAAAACGCTGGTGGGGTTGAGGTGCCGGGAGAGACTCCAGGCCTCACAGGAGAGTTCGTTGGAGAGACCCACAGGGTCCTAGAACGTCAACAAGCCCACTGAAACAGATACTAGCACCAGAAGGGCCTAATTTGCTTGTGGAAAGCGGTGGAAGGGACTGAAATACAAGAGAGAGCGGAGCAAGTGCCATTGTTCCCTCCTGGACCCCGCCCCCACATACAGAGTCACAACCCAACAACTGCGCTGCTCTGCCTTGGCGAACACCGAAGGCTCCACCCCTCACTACGTAACAGGCTCCACCAGACCAAATTAAAAAAAAAAAAAAAAAACCCACAAAAAAACAGAAAACAAAAATGGCTCAAATGGGAGAACACATCAAAGCCCCAGAGCCAATTCATCTAAGCAACCAAGAGATAGCAAACCTATCAGATGCACAGTTCAAAGCCCTGGTGATCAGGATGCTCACAGAATTGGTTGATTTTGGTTGCAAATTAGATGAACAAATGAAGGCTACACTAAGTGAAATGAAGGAAAATGCACAGGGAACCAATAGAGATGGGAGGAAAACTGGGACTCAAATCAATGGAGTGGACCAGAAGGAAGAAAGAAACAACCAAACAGAAAACAAGGAAGAAACAAGAATTCAAAAAAATGAGGAGAGGCTTAGGAACTTCCAGGACATCTTTAAACGTTCCAACACCCGAATTATAGGGGCACCAGAAGGGGAAGAAGAAGAGCAACAAGTGGAAAACTTATTTGAACAAATAATAAAGGAGAACTTCCCCAATCTGGCAAAGGAAATAGACTTCCAGGAAGTCCAGGAAACTCAGAGAGTCCCAAAGAAGTTGGACCCAAGGAGGAACACACCAAGGCACATCATAACTACATTAGCCAAGATGAAAATGAAGCAGAGAATTCTAGAAGCAGCAAGGGATAAGGGGACAGTCACCAACAAAGAAGTTCCCATTAGACTGTCAGCTGATTTCCCAAAAGAGACCTTACAGGCAAGAAGGGGCTAGAGAGAAGTATTCCAAGTCATGAAAGTCAAGAACCTACATCCAAGACTGTTCTATCCAGCAAAACTTTCATTTAGAATGGAAGGGAAGATAAAGCACTTCGCAGACAAGGTCAAGTTAAAGGAGTTCATCATCACCAAGCCCTTATTATATGAAATGTTAAAGGGACTTATCTAAGAAAAAGAAGATAAAAAATAGGACAGTGAAAAGACAGCAAACTCACAGCTATTAACCACCACACCTAAAACAAAAGCAAACTAAGCAGACAGCTAGAACAGAAAGAGAATCACAGAAATGGAGATCATCTGGAGGGTTAGCAACAGGGGAGTGGGAGGAGGAGAGAGGAGGAAAAGGTACAGAGAATAAGTAGCATAGACGGTGGGTGGAAAATAGACAGGGGGAGGGCAAGAATAGTGTGGGAAATGTAGATGCTAAAGAACTTATGACACATGGGTATGAACTAAAGGGGGGGGAATGTGGGTGGGAGGGGGTGTGCAGGGTGGAGGGGAATGATGAGGGGAGAAATGGGACAACTGTAATAGCATAATCAATAAAATATATTTTAAAAAGATAACTAAGATCACTTACTCGAGAGATGCCAGATTTAACACATAATTCACTGCATGTAGCAATCCCTAAAAATCCTGCAATCATATCCCTGCCTTGTAAAAGCTACTCTGGGGGGCCCACGGGTACCCAGAGCCAGGTGCAAGAAGATACACCAGAACTCAGTGCAGGACGACTACAGTGGCTTCTCTGGGTTCCCACTTCCTCCCCATTGAAGGAGCCCCCAGCTGCACATCCCTGCTCTCCAGGGTGCAGTGAATGTGTGCGCAGGATCCTGACCGCCTTGGCCCCTTCCCAAGTATTGCCCATTAGGGAGGTCATGCTGGATGGCTTAGCAAAGCTGCCCCTTGTTGCCCAGCACACCACACTTGGTGTGTCCTGTCCCGGGCAGGCACAAACCTGGTAGCTCAACAGCTTCGTGGGCAGGTGGGACTGCAACATTCTCCTTGGAGCCCTGGTCTGGGTAGAAAAGGCAAGCCTTGAAGCGGGGCAGAGAAAGGCTGTGATGGCCCCTCCCTATCATCACCTCAGTGTCCCTGGCTATCAGGACACCAAATGGGCACTGCAGTGCAGCCGGCTCAACAATCCAGTGAGGGTATGGGTGCTCAAGGGAACAGGTGTCAAGGAACAAATGAGTCAAATACATGTAAATATATTTACATGCCCCTAGGGTCCAGCTGTCCTGAGCCACCAACCTGATTGTTTCTCATGTACTACTTTAATAGGGCACTTAAAAGTTCCACATACCTCCATGGATTAGGTACTGTCCTCAGACACTGACGTGCAAAGTCCACTAACTACTACAGTGGCCCGTCATTTTTGTCACGTGGATGAGATGCTCAATAACTTGGATAAAACACACAATCTCTAATAATTACTCAAATACGTTGCAACTTTACATTCTAAATTCTTGACTTCCTACATTTCTGATACTTAGTATAAACCCAGACGAACATAATATCAGAGGGAAAATATTTGAAATGTTTTAAATCTCCCCTTTAGCAAATATTTTCTTGGAGAGGATTGAGATTCTTCTTTTAAAACATATTTTATTGATTATGCTATTACAGTTGTCCCATTTCTCCCCCCATCATTCCTCTCCCCTGCACACTCCCTCCTACCCCCATTCCCCCCCTTTAGTTCATGTCCATGTGTCATAAGTTCTTTAGCTTCTACATTTCCCACACTATTCTTGCCCTCCCCCTGTCTATTTTCTACCCACTGTCTATGCTACTTATTCTCTGTACCTTTTCCCCCTCCCTCCTCCTCCCACTCCCCTATTGCTAACCCTCCAGATGATCTCCATTTCTGTGATTCTGTTCCTGTTCTAGTGGTTTGCTTAGTTAGCTTTTGTTTTAGGTGTGGTTGTTAATAGCTGTGAGTTTGCTGTCTTTTTACTGTCATATTTTTAATTTTTTTCTCTTAGATAAGTTCCTTTAACATTTCATATAATAAGGGCTTGGTGATGATGAACTCCTTTAACTTGACCTTGTCTGAGAAGCGCTTTATCTTCCCTTCCATTCTAAATGAAAGCTTCACTGGATAGAGCAATCTTGGATGTAGGTCCTTGACTCTCATGACTTGGAATACTTCTTTCCAGTAAGGTCTCTTTTGAGAAATCAGCTGACAGTCTAATGGGAACTTCTTTGTTGGTGACTGTCCCCTTATCCCTTGCTGCTTCTAGAATTCTCTGCTTCATTTTCATCTTGGCTAATGTAGTTATGATGTGCCTTGGTGTGTTCCTCCTTGGGTCCAACTTCTTTGGGACTCTGAGTTTCCTGGACTTCCTGGAAGTCTATTTCCTTTGCCAGATTGGGGAAGTTCTCCTTTATTATTTGTTCAAATAAGTTTTCCACTTGTTGCTCTTCTTCTTCCCCTTCTGGTGCCCCTATAATTCGGGTGTTGGAACGTTTAAAGATGTCCTGGAAGTTCCTAAGCCTCTCCTCATTTTTTTGAATTCTTGTTTCTTCCTTGTTTTCTGTTTGGTTGTTTCCTTCTTCCTTCTGGTCCACTCCATTGATTTGGGTCCCAGTTTTCCTCCCATCTCTATTGGTTCCCTGTGCATTTTCCTTCATTTCACTTAGTGTAGCCTTCATTTGTTCATCTAATTTGCAACCAAAATCAACCAATTCTGTGAGCATCCTGATCACCAGGGCTTTGAACTGTGCATCTGATAGGTTTGCTATCTCTTGGTTGCTTAGATGAATTGGCTCTGGGGCTTTGATGTGTTCTCCCATTTGAGCCATTTTTGTTTTCTGTTTTTTTGTGGTTTTTTTTTTTTTTTTTTTTTTAATTTGGTCTGGTGGAGCCTGTTACGTAGTGAGGGGTGGAGCCTTCGGTGTTCGCCAAGGCAGAGCAGCGCAGTTGTTGGGTTGTGACGCTGTATGTGGGGGCGGGGTCTGAGAGGGAACAATGGTGCTTGCTCTGCTCTCTCGGATTCCAGTCCCTTCTGCTGCTTCCCCTTCTCCTGGATTATCTGCGTGCGAATGTGGGATCACCTGGTCAGCCAGCCACCTTGTGCAGCCTCACTGGGTCTGCACCATTGCCACCCCATGCCCAGGGGTCCGCTAGCCACCACCTGTAGGCCTGGGATCTGCATGCCTGGATTTCCCAGCTGCTGCTGCCTGCGTGCCCGGTTGCCAACCTCCACTTTTTCCTGTCATGACTCGGCCCTTCTTACTCGTCTGGATGAATGGTTGCTTTCTATAAGTTCTGATTGTTTTCTTGTTTCTAAATCTTTGTTGTCCTTAATTTTGGTTGTGCAAGGAGGCACAGTGTGTCTAGCTACGCCTCCATCTTGGCTGGAAGTCAGAATTAAGATTCTTTTAGAGAAAATTAAAAACTACATGGGTACGTTAACTTCGATTTTAGGAACAGAATGTCAGGACAGAAGAAAATCAGATGCTACAAATTTGATACATCTTGTGCTTCGGGTGCCTGTGGGGTCTGCAGGGCTGAAGCTGCATATAAAACCATTTCACAGGATACTTTATACTCCTGGCAAGTACTGCTTGATACTCCAGTGGTAATTTCAAGTAAAAAGCTGCTAAAAACATATCAACATTTTCTCTTAAAAATTCAAAATAAAGGGGAATGAAATAGTCCATGAGAAGTACGAGATATAGAAGCTCAACCTGAAGGGACAGCTCCATCAGTGATGTCACTACACGGTCATCAAAAAGGGAACAAAGAGCCCAAGACTTGCAATGATGGGGCTAGCTAAATTTGGTTCACAAATTAGTTTATGGTCATTTAACCTGTACACTAAATTTCAGTGTTAGAAGAATTGTTAAAGACACAGGCAAAGGATGGGCAAAGGACCTGGATAGACACTTCTCCAAAGAGGACATACAGATGGCCAATAGATATATGAAAAGATGCTCAACATCACTAATCATCAGAGATGCAAATTAAACCACTATGAGATACCACTTCACACCTGTCAGATATGGCTACCATCAGTGTATCTCCAATAACAAGTGTTGGTGAGGATGGGGAGAAAAGGGAACCCCTGTGCAGCCACAATGAAAAAGAGTACAGAAGGTCCTTAAAAAATAAAAAATGGAACTGCTTTATGACCTAGCAATTCCACTTCTGGGTACATAACTGAAGAAACCCAAAGCAGTAGTTTAAAAGAATATACACACCCCTATCTTCATAGAAGTGTTATTTACAATAGCCAAGATATGGGAGCTACCCAAATGCCCATGAACAGACGAGTGGATGAAAAGTTATGGTATATATATACAATGAACATTACTCAGCCATAAAAAAATAATGAAATCTTACTAGTAGCGACACCATGGATGGGCCTAGAGGGTATTATGCTAACTGGAATAAGTAGGTCAGAGAAAGACAAATACCATATGATTTTACTTGTATGTGGAATCTAAAGAACTAAATAAACAAACAAAACAGAAACAAACCATAGATACAGAGAACGACTGATGGCTGCCCCAGAGGGGAGTAGGTCTGGGGGGTTGGGGAAAAAGGTAAAGGGATTAAGACCTTGGTAGTTACAAAACAGTCACAGGAATATAAATTCTGACATAGGAAATACAGTCAATAATACTGTAATAACTATGTATGGTGACAAGTGGATACTGGAAGTATCAGAGGAACACTTTGTAAAGTATGTGACTGTCTAACCACTATGCTATATATCTGAAAATGATAAATAATATTGAATGTACACTGTAACTTAAAAATAAAATTTAAATTTAAACACTCATTTACTTTTAATTACATTTTATTGATTACGCTATTACAGTAGTCCTGATTTTTTTCCTCATTGACCCCTTCCATCTAGAGCCCCCAACTCCCTCAGGCAATCCCACACAATTGTCCACGTCCATGGGTCACATGTACAAGTTCTTTGGCTGCTCCATTTCCTGTGCTGTACTTTACCTCCCCATGGCTATTCTGTAACTACCTATTTGTACTTCTTAATCCCCTCACTTCTCCCATTTCCCCACACACCCTCCCAACTAGCAACCATCAAAACACTCTCCGTATCCAAGATTCTGTCTCTATTCTTGTTTGCTTAGTTTGTGTTTTAGATTCAGTTGTTCATAGATTTGTATTTTTGCCATTTTATTGTTCATAGTTTTGATCTTCTTTTTCTTAAATAAGTCCCTTTAACATTTCATATAATAATGGTTTGGTGATGATGAACTCCTTAGGTTTTTCTTATCTGAGAAGCCTTTTGTCTGCCATATGATTCTAAATGAAAGCTTTGCTGGGTATAGCAATCTTGGCTGTAGGTCCCTGCTTTTCATGACATTCAATATTTCTTGCCATTCCCTTCTAGCTCGCAGTTTCTTTTGAGAAATCAGCTAACTGTCCTATGGGAACTCCTCTGTAGGTAACTAACTTCTTTTCTCTTGCTGCTTTTAAGATTCTCTCTTTAACCTTCTTTTTAAAAATGATTTTAAAAAATTTTATTTTTAGAGAGGGAAGGTGGGGAGAAATAGAGGGAGAGAAACATCAATGTGTGGTTGCCTCTCATGCGTCCCACACCAGGGAACCTGGCCTGCAACCTGGGCATGTGCCCTAACTGGGAATTGAACCAGCGATCCTTTGGTTCACAGGCCAGCGTTCTATCCACTGAGCCACACCAGCCAGGGCAGATTCTCTCTTCATCTTTAACCTAGCATTTTAATTATGATGTGTCTGGGTGTGGGCCACTTTGCATCCATCTTGTTTGAGACTCTCTGTGCTCCTTGGACTTGCATGTCTATTTCTTTCACCAAATTAGGAGAGTTTTCTTTCATTATTTTTTCAAATAGATTTCCAAGTTCTTGCTCTTTCTATTCTCCTTCTGACAGCCCTATGATCTGAATGTTGGGATGCTTGAAGTTATCCCAGAGGCTGCTTACACTATCCTCATTTTTTTGGATTCTTTTTTCTTCTTGCTCTGATTGGTTGTTTTTTGCTTCCGTATGTATCGAATCATTGATTTGATTCTTGGCTTCATTCACTCAACTGTTGTTTCCTATAAATTGTTCATTTCAATTAGGGAATCCTTCGTTTCTGACTGGATCTTTTTTTGCTGCTGAGGTCCTCACTAAGTTCCTCAAGCATCCTTATAACCAGTGTTTTGAACTCTGCATCTGACAGATTGCTTATCTCCATTAGCTCTGTTAGCTCTTTTTCTGGAGTTTTGATCTGTTCTTTCATTTGGGCCATGTTTCTTTGTTTCCTCGTTTTGGCAGTCTTCCTGTGTTTGTTTCTATGTGTTAGGTGGAGCTGCTTTGACTCCCTGTCTCGATAGCGTGGCCTAATGTAGTGAGTGTCATGTAGGGTCCAGTGGCACAGCCTCCCCTACCACCCAAGCTAAGTACTCAAGGTGCACCCTTCATGTGGGCTGAGTACACCGTCCTGTTGTAGTTGAGCCTTGGCTGCTGTGGGCAGGTCAATGGGAGGGATTTGCCCAGGCCACTCAGCTGCAAGGACTGGCTGTGGCCACTGACCACCACCCTCCACTGTCCGTGGAGGATCGGCTGTGCAGGGGCAGGGTGCTGGTGCTCCAGTGTGGTCTGTAGCTGTGCACTGGGTGCGCTGGCCCTGGGCTTTCCCGTGTGGTGCAGGCCAAGGTCAGCCCTTTCTTTTGCCCAGTGCACCCTGCCTGAGCTGTAAAGCAATCTGAGTTGGCTGTTACTTGTGTTGGGCTTGGAGATTCCTAGGTGAAGGCAAGCTGTGAATCTAATCTGCCTGCTGCTGGGGCTCACAGAAGCCAGCTGTTGCATGTTTGATAGGATTCAGGAGCCAAGACCAGCCATTTTTATGGAAAAGCCCCTTGAGTGGGCCTGTAAGTTGGGTGGGGCATAGTCCCTGGGGATTTCCAAGGTGGGTCAAACAGTGTTAGCCAGGTTGATGGAGTCTCAGATACAGCACCAGCCTACTGGCTCTGTGAGGGGAGGGCTCAGCAAAGGGACAATGACCTCTGCTCGCCTTGATGCCAGACATTTCAGTTTCTCCCTGTATACCAGTGGTGCCTTTCAAGCTGCTTCCCTGGTACTGAAGCTCAGAGGGAGTGAGTCTGAGTAAGTCCATGTAGGGGTTCCTTAAGAGGAACTGCTTGGTGCCCTGACTGGTATAGCTCAGTGGATTGAGCATGGCCTGTGAACCAAAGGGTTGCCAGTTCAATTCCCAGTCAGGGCACATGCCTGGGTTGCGAGCCAGGTCCCCACCCTAGTACAGGGCGCTTGAGAAGCAACCACACACTGATATTTCTCTCCTTCTCTTTCTCCTTCTGTTCCCATCTGTCTAAAAATGAATAAATAAAATCTTAAAAAAAAAAGAGGAACCTATTGGGGCTCCAGCAGTTTCTTCCACCGACTCAATCCCCCCTGATTTTTGCAGCCAGAAGTTGTAGGGACTTATCTTCCTGGCACCAGAACCCTGGACTGGGGGCCTGGTATGGGTCTGGGACTCCTTGCTCCTACGATATCCCTCCTAAATTTTTATCCAAATGGGTGTGGGACCAGCCTGTTTTGCATTTGTGCCCCTCCTACCAGTCTAGATAGATGTGGTTCCTTTAATTCCATAGTTATCAGACTTCCACTGACTTGATTTCTGTCAGTTCTGAGTGATGGTTGTTCTGTATATTAGTTGAAATTTTGATGTGCTTCCTGAGGCAAGCCATGTCTGCCTATGCTGCCATCTTGACTGGAAGTCCAATAGTCTAAACAGTAATTTAACAAATATTGACTGTATTTCAACTACTATGATTGGTTTTGAAATCTGTGAGAGGCTGGATCAACAAAATATTCAAGAATGTTTACAAAGGAGATTTTTAAAAAGGCAAATGAAAGATGTAAACTATAAAAAGTAGTACACAATTTAAAAGCATGTTCACCTACAAAAATATGTGTTTAGTGGCACTTTTTTCTGTCTTATTTAAATCTATGACTCGTCAGTTTTCAGGATGGGGAAGAAGTGTCCCTGTGACCAGCTGATAGCTGCTGTCCCAGCCTAGCTGGGAGCTCTGGACATACCCCTATGCAGTCTCAGTCTTGTGGGAAAACAACCCCAAAGACGGTGGTGAGTGGGCTCACTGCCACAGCCAAAGTCTTCCTGGCCCTGATGCTGGAGGATGCCCTGGAGTCAGCCCCCACCCCCAGGTCCTGACCCTGAGTAGATACTTCCCCATCATGCTGGCCAGATGGTAAACAGCAAAAGGATCAAAAGCTGGGCAAGTCTGACATCTCGGGCAGCAAAGGTGAAGACCTCCAATGACCTCAGAGGGTGGGATGGGCGATGCCCTGATCTAGTAAGACTGTTCGACACCATAAAGCTTCTAATGTGCACCTGCATCCCAACAAGCCACCTGCCAAAGTGAAGGAAAAGGTGTCAGAAAACAAGTACTTTTCCACAAAGGGAGGGCTTCCCTGGAGAGGACATGGAAGATCCGCTGTCACCACTGAGGGACATGGAGGCTCAATGTGTTTCCATATGGTCACTGAGACCTCTCAGACATGTGAAGCCCCAGTTGAAGTCTCTGAAACATCCGGGCACTGGACTAGCACAGAACCAGCTGCAACAACTTCCTCTCTTGCTTCCATCTCCCTGTTCCCCCACAGTGAGATGACAAGAACTGTCAACTGTATAATAATTTCTAAATTTAAAAAACTGACAAGTGCACAACAGTGTCAACAAGAAATGTACCTGCACAGCAGTGCAGCCTTTTAGGGATGGTACCAGGGTCACATCTGCCTGGGCAGGCAAATGCCCTCCTTGGCTGCTTAACCAGTGCCAATCTTTATTTTATTTATTTATCCATCCATTCTCACCTGAGCACATGCTTATTGATCTTAGAGAGAGGGGAAGGAAGGCGAGAGAGGGGGAGAGAAACATCTACGTGAGAGAGAAACATCAATCGGCTACCTCTTGTACACACCCTGACTGGGGACTGAACCCGCAACCTACGCATATGCCCCACCCGGGAATTGAGCCCACAATCTTTTAGCTAATGGTACAACATTCCAACCAACTGAGCCACACTGGTCAGGGCACATGTGCCAATCTTTAAAGTGAACCCCAATACTATAAAAACCAAAGAGAAAATAAGAAACAAAGTGCCCTAGACCAGGCAACCCTGGAATTTGTTTCAATGTCACCCTATGGTTTCCCCCCTTCCAAAGGTTCTGTAGCCTCAGCCTCAGAGAAAAACAACTAACGCAAAACTCAATTCTAGTTTATATTAGGACTTTTAATGACACTTCCTCCTCCAATGCAGCTCGTCTGTCTGTATATCAGTTACACTAACATCAAGTTGCGGGGAGAGCCACAAGTCACTTTCCATGAAGACAAAGCCCCAGCTGGGACTGGCACAGGCTGCTGTGCTCTGCTGCACTCACCCAGGCAGGGGGGACTTACACACTGCTGTCAGTGAGGGACAGGCTGTCTGCATCACTGGAGAGGCTCTGCTGCTCACTGTCGTTGGTGCTGGTGGCTGGAGCGAGGGCGTAGCCAGAGTTCACGTAGTAGGGGTTGACAGGCTCCCGCCAGGATCCATATCTGCAAACAAGGAGTGCACATCAGCAACAGCCCAATGTCTTCTTACATTCATGCACATTTTCAGAATCACATGGATATACTTATACATAAACTACAAGTGGAAACAATTCAAGAAAAAGAACAGAAAGGGCTGGTATCTTTATTCTGTCTCCCACCTCCCCAGAGGGATCAGTTAAGCCCAAAGTATCTTCCAGGTCTTTCCTCTGTACCGAGGCAGACATGTAAGTGAACACATATATTATCATTTGGGTTTGCATTTTTATGCGTGTAACTAGGAATGGGACATGGCCGTTCTGCTCTTCCTTCCTTTTTACAAAAATATTTTATTTATTTATTTTTAGAGAGAGGGGAAAAGAAGAAGAATGAGAAGGAGAGAAACAACAACGTGTGATTGCCTCTCACGTGCCCCTCACCGGGCGCCTGACCTGACCTGCAACCCAGGCATGTGCTCTGACCAGGAATCTAACTGGTGACCCTTTGGTTCACAGGCCTGTGCTCAATCCACTGAGCCACACCAGCCAGGGCTGCTCTTCCTTCTTCTAAAGAGCAGACTTTTTTGCTGCAAAGCGCACCAACCTCCTGGGTGTTGCAGCAGCAGCATCAACCCTGGTGCTCACTACTTGTGTGGTTCTCATGAGAGCCCGCTGACAGTAGGCCACGACCCCTTCAAGGGGGTCACGGAGCCAGCAAGGACTCCTGCATACAGGTCTGAGAACTGCCACAGGATGGAACATAGGAGACAGCAGGGGAAGGTACCTGTGGGTTTAACATAGGCTTCATGCTGCCCTCCAGGCACTTCCTACCAGGAGCAGTCACTTCCTGGGTGGGACTGACCTCCCCTTGTCATGTGATCAGCCAGAAAATGACACTTCATTTTAGTTTTCATTTCCCTGATTAACGGTCAGGCTGGCAGTTTTGGGTGTCATTTAAATTCCTCTAAGTTACCTATTCATGCCTTTTGTTCATTTTCCATTGTGCTGTTTATGAATTTCTTAGTGATTTACATTAGTTTTTAAATATTCTTACTATTAATCTCTGGCTATATATATGCCAAAAAAATGTTTTCCCTAAATGTCCCTTTTTTTAAAAAAATATTTTATTTCTTTATTTTTTAGAGAGACGGTAAGGGAGGGAGAAAGAGAGGGAGAGAAACATCAATGTGTGGTTGCCTCTCACATGGGCCCCACTGGGGACCTGGCCCGCAACCCAGGCATGTGCCCCGACTGGGAATTGAACCACGACCCTTTGGTTCACAGCCCGTGCTCAATCCACTAAGCCACACCAGCCAGGGCTAAATGTCCCTTTTTTAAAAAAACTTTCCTCATGTTGATTGTGGTCATACAAAAGTGTTTTATTTCCATGGAATCAGATTTGCAACCTCTTCCTTCATAAAACTTTTTCTATCTTACATAGGTAGGCCTTCCTCATTCCAAGATTAAAAATATATTCTTCTATTTATCTGCAAATCATTCAGGAGTTTTATAAAATTTAGATATTTATCTGAAATGTATGTGCATGTAAAATCTACCTCACTTTCTTGTACCAAAATGGACAGCCAGTTATTAGCACTAAGTGCTGAATCTTTCTCTGCATCATATCTGAACTTCAGTCGCATATGCATCTATTTCGGTGTCTACGCTATTCCGAATATCTACATATCAGCTTTTCCTGATCATGCTGAAGTGGGAAAAGACTAAGGTTCTCTAAAGGCCCCGATGTCTGTGGAGGAGGCTGGGGTTTTCATGCTGAATGCTCAGTGACGTGCACACTGGGCCCCAGTCACAGTCCCCACAGCCCCAGCCTCACTTCTGATTGGAGGTGCTGCTGACCGTACTTGAGTACTTGCTGTGCTGGTGAATGGCAGCCCACATTGACTGCCAGGACCTGGAACAAGTCACCTTGTCCTTGTTCAGTGTCCTCAGTGTAAAAAGGAGAGACCAGATTGTTTCTACGCTGACAGAGTCAGATAGATAACCATTGTCTGATGACTAGAACCTTCTGGAAACCCTGTTTCATATTTGTGCACATACCCAGAAAAAGGTGCTCTAACCAGACTGCAGGACAAAGCATTTTGGTATTTTGGACACCTGTCACAGGCTAGTGGGGATGGACTGGGCCAGACAGTGGGGCTGGAAGGCAGGCCCCCAAAGAAGAGGCCATCTTCCCTGTGGGACTTCGCAGGAGCAGTACCTGAGGTCACAAACACCAAAACAGTGCCAACCATGCTCAGTAATCTCCTATTCCAGCCTTTGAGGTCAGAGCAGTGGACAGTAACTCAGTCATATAACTTACCCACCAGCTCAGGAAGCAGATGCTCATCATTCTGGTACCACAGAGGGGAAACTACCCCCAGGGGGTCAGTCACTGTCCAACACCACACAAAGTATTTCTGACCCACCCAGTGTACCCTGAGGGCATCCTTGGAGTCCACTAACATGTTCTGGCCCAAAGATGGCAGAGGCAGGGTTATGAAGGCTCTCAGGAACATGTCATGGCCAAAGACTAACAGAAGGATGAGGACACCTTCAGAGATAAGGACAGTCTATCCCTGGGTCTTCTCTGTTTACACCTCTTTGTCTAGATTGTGTCTGACATGGAGCAGACAAAATGACAGGAGTATACAATGTCACCTTCTTTGCTTTATATATCAAAACTATTATTTTTAAAATGACAGTTACTCTTCTGGCACATAAAAAATTAAAACCACCAATATTGTCACCTAACAGACACTGTACTGAAATTCAAATTATAGGCTATGTGCTAAACTTTTTCAATTTCCTTTTTACATTTAAGGGATATTAAATTTTGGTAACTTTTTATGAACACCCATTTGGTTAAACAAACAAAAAAGAATTCAAATTAAAGAGAAAAAGGTGTCCCAGCACTTACTTCATGGAAGCACAAGCCCAGAGATCACAATGAAGAGCCCCGCACACCCGCACACGCCCACTTTCACCTTCCCCCATGGGGCAGGAACTGTGCCAGGCAGGACCAAGTCTTGGACCTTGATGTGTCCAAGTCTGTCTCCCTTCCTCCTCTGACAGCTCCCAGACAAGTCTTTCACACACAGAGAAAATTCATCTTTAAGTTGATAATCAAGAAAAATACGGATTCTTAATTTTCTATCGCCTCCAGTGCAGAGCAAATCCCATTATATACATGCATCCGAAGTTCAGAGAACGAAGGGAAGAGAGAAGAGCAAGGAGGAAGCGCTACCATCACCTGTTTGCTTTTTAAACATGAAGCTGGCTCTTGGGACAGGTTAGTGCTCACCTCTTACCATGGAAAGTAGGGCTGCTGGGCCTTCACTGCAGGCTGATGTGACAAAGAAAATTCTGACCAGTGATGTGCGAGAGGAAATGTCATGTGGGGGACTCCAGGACCAGAGGCAGGAGGGTGTGCGTGTGCTTGTATATGCACATGCGTGCTAGTGAGCAGACACAAACTCCTGCATTGATGGGGCACAGCAAGTACGGGCTACACCCCAAGTGGTGCACCTAGGGAAATGTCCAAGTCCTCTGGAGCTCTCAAAGTTCTCAGAATAAACCCTGACAAGACCCACACGAACATGCCCCCTGGGCCCTCGTCCTGCCTGTGTTGACTGCTCTCTGGCTGCTGTTCACAGGACTTCCATCTTCCATCTTTTCACATTTAACCTTCCTATATTCTCTTACTTTCGTGTCTTTGTTTGAGAATTTTTTTCTTCTAATTACATCACTCAGTCCTGCTGCATTAAGTGTGATTACTGAGAGTGGGACCACCATCTTGCTTTCTGTTTGTCACATCTGCTCTATTTTCTTTTATTCTTTTTTGCTCTCTATTTGAGTATTTTTCATGTTCTGTCTCCTCCCTCTAATAAACTATCCCTTTTACTACTCAGAGAATGATTCCTGTAAAGATTACCATCGGGAGCCTTGATGTACCAAAGTCCAGTTAAGTGCATTTACCTCTTCCCAGGCAGCACAGGTCAGCATTCCCTCCACTCACCTCTCCCCAGCCCTGATGTGCTGATGTACTCCCTGGTATCCTGTATTTTAACTGTATGTATTTCTTAAACCCCACAAGAGATTATCAGTATTGTTTTACCAACTGAGAGTCACCTAGAGTTATCCACACATTTGTCCTTTCTTCGTGTCCAGAAGTTTCTACCTGAGAGCGTTTTCCGTCTGCCTGAAGAACATCCTTAGGTACCTCCTTTAGTAAGGGGCTGCTGGTAAGAACTGTCTCAGTGTTTGCCAGTCTGAAACTGTACTTCCCCTTCATTCTTTTTTTTTTTTTTTTAAAGAATTTATTTATTTATCTTTAGAGGGGAAGGGTAGGAGAGAGGGAGAGGGAGAGGGAGAGAAACATCAATGTACGGTTGCCTCTCGTGTGTCCCCTGCCGGGAACCGGCCTGCAACCCAGGCATGTGCCCTGACTGGGAATCGAACCGCGATACTCTGGTTCGCAGGCCCGTGCTCAATCCACTGAGCTACACCAGCCAGGGCTCCCCTTCATTCTTGAAGGACATTTTCATTAGGTTGGAATTCTAGGTTGGTGGTCTTTTCAATTTCTATGGAAACTTGTGCACTGCTGGTAGGAATATAAAACGGTGCAAGTCACTATGGAACACAGTATAGCAGTTTCTAAAAATTAAAACAATTACTGTATGAACCAGTAATTTCACTTTTTGGTGTGTGTGTGTGTGTGTGTGTGTGTATCCAAAAGAACGGAAAGCAGGGTCTAAGAGATTTGTACACCCAAGCACTCTGAAAATGTCACTTGTCAGCTTCTACACCTTTCACTTCTTAGAAGGTGATGAGGTGGCAGCCCCACCTGCCTGCCCCTCTGTGGACCCAGGAGGCAGACTTTGAGACCGACTGACAGCTCCTTCTCCTCCTCAGTGCTAAGGCTAAGGCGAGGTATCACTCCCTTACCTATAACTCACAGTGGCTCTGCTCTCACCACAGGCCAAGGGCAGCAGGCAGTTCATCTCATACAATACCAGTCACTAATCCAAAGGCCAAATTCAGATTTCCTCCACTATCCCAGTATTGCCTTTAGAGCTATTTTTATTTCCCAAGATCCACACCATCAATGTACACTGACTGTCAGGTGTCTTCCGTCTTCTTGAACTGGGGCAGGTCCTGGATCTTCACCCTTCCTGAGCACAAAGTTCTCATGAGTCCACGCTGGTTGTTCTGTCGGGCATCCTGTTGTTTCCTCGCTGCGAGATCGACACTGGGCATTTTTGGCAGACACATGAAAGACATGATGGTGTATCACATCCCGAAGAACACCACGTTGGTTGGTCCTGCACTGGCAGCAAACCAAGCACCTGCCAAGTTTTTCCACTCTGAATTTACTACTTTTCCTTTGTAATCAATACACAATTCATGAGGAGAGACTTGGAGATTATGTACATACTCTATTTAAACACCCTGCGATTTTCTGTATTTATTACTTGGCATTCTACTGTAAGGAAGACTTTACCTCCACCACATTTATTTATATCAGTGTGGTCCTCAGATCTTTATTTATCCAGTTGATTATAATCCATTCCTTCCACTTCTGCTCATACCCAATCACGGCCCCATCGGTCTGTGAACACTCCTTGCTCTCTGGCATGGGGTCCCAGCTCAGCCAGTACTCCCTCCCTGGACCTGACAGATTTTCACCAAGTGGGTATCTGTTAAGTGCATCATCTACATCCCCACGGTTTTCTCCCTCTGATTTTTTACCCCTTTGTCTTGTATCCTGGAGGGCCTAACTACTTTTCAATCAGTATCTCGTTATACTGGATGGAGGACCAGACACCATGTGTGAAATCTTTCTGAAGTGCCAGCCTAGGATGACGCTTTCTTCTCCGTAGCACATGTGTATGACCCAATGTCATATAACCTGTGAGATTCCAGGTTGGGATGCGGGCCCTTGGAAGTCTGCTGTATTTTGGGTTCCCATCTCCTCCAAGGGTGGGATGGGATCCTACCAGGTGATTCAGGACAAACCTCTTGCTGAGAATAGCCAGAAATGCTGGAACTATATATTTCTAACCTGACTGAAGACCCTGCATCGCTAACCAAGCAGGAAGGAATGACACCCCTGGTCAGGGAAAACGTTCAGAACTCAAGGAGGCAAGCTGGAAAGTATGGCCGCTCTTGGGCTCCAGAGGGCCACTCTCAGGTTGGATCCCACCAGGTGGCCTGGTTTTCAGCTTGTCTCTGACTGAGCCCCACCCCCATCTCAACTCCTCACCTGGCCACCCATCCTCTAGGCACACCCCATGTGCTTCCAAGCCCTCTGCACCCCGCTCACGATCTGTCTGCTCCTCAGGAGTCCTCATCATGCCTCTCCAACCATCTTGGTCCCAGAAACCCCGGTCAGGTCAAAGATGGAAATCTGGATGCAGAACTGCTGGATCTGGGAAACCTTTCAGTTTTCTGGCATATAGCAAGCATTAGCAAGGATGGGTTCCCTGCTGTCAGGAAGATGTAAAAAAATCCCCTCCAAGCAACACAAGCAGAACAGGGTCTGGCACAGAAGGCAGGTGGGCGAGTGTGGGGAGACCTGACAAGCCCAAGGCCTGCCCCTTCCTAAGTGTTGGTGTCATTCTCTCAGACCCACTCCTGTCCTAGCCTAGAGCCCACACCTTAAGGGACCAGCCTTAGCCATGTTCCCACCACAGCACCCTCTTCCACACCCCTGTGTCTAGGGAAGGGCTCTGACACCAAAAGAGCAGGGGACAGTCACTGGGCAGACAGAAACCTAGGACACCACCACTGGCTTCCAGAAAGAGAAACCAAGGAGTGTGGCTGGAACTCTGTATATGTTGTCCTGTACCACAGAAGAGAGGACATGTGCCATCATCACCTGGGGATAAGGGTGAAACAGGCATAAACGATGCAAGAGGACCGAATACTGGCACAGAGGAAAGAACCTGAGTGTGCAACAGCCCACAGGGGCTGGATTTAACATGCCCAGGATGCGCTGCCCAGCTCAGAAGCCTCCATGGCCAAGTATCAGAGCATGGTTCTTAATCATGTTATGATCAGCACAAGTGCACCTCAGTGCAGACTCTGGTGATATCCAGTGTACCTTCCTGTTTGAATCTCCCAGGGAGGAGGGTGGAAAGGAGCTCAGGAAACAAGCACTCACTGGAGGGAGATTCAGCCACAAGGCACCACTTAGCAGGTGGCCATCTGGTGCAGTCTGCAGGGACCACATGGCCACGTAATGACAAACAGATTCCAGACTGACTTCTCAACAATATCCATTGAGGGGAAGGGGCATCCCAGTGAGCTCAGACCCTGAACAATTGTCATCAATCTTAACCCACAAAGCCAGCAGCCAGCGGATGTGTAGGCAAGAGCAACACTATGTGTTACCAACCATCTCCTACCAAAATCACCTTCCAGAGACGCCATTCTGCATCAGAGCCTGGTCCACACTGAGATCTGACTGGCAGTCCTTATGCACAGAAGCCTATACCTGTCACCACCCCATGGAAGCAAAGAGCTGGGTTCTGTTCAAGCCTTTAGGGAAACAAACACTGCTGTACCCTGCGATCTTGAAAGCCCAGATTCCCTAGATGAAGGCATATAAACTGCTTTGCAGAAGTGTCAACGTGTGTCTACAGTCATGAAACCATCACCAAGACCAAGATAATGAATGAATGCATTCATCACTCCACAAAATTTCCCTGTGTACCTTTGTAATTCCTCTGTCCAGTCCCCCTCCATACCCACCACTGCCACTAGAAGTATGAGTGTTTTAGAATCCTCTATAAATGGCACCATACAGGGAATACATGCTCCCTTTTGCTGGGGTTCTTTTACTTAGCACATGGAATCTGAGATTCATGAAGGTCACTGTTTGTATCAGTGCCAGCTGGTGTTCCATGGAACAGAGGCTTGTTCCTCCACTCACCTGGCAACAGCCACCTGAGTTGTCCCTGGAGTTGAAGGGTACGCACCTCCCACAGTGACAGCTCTTCACACTGGTGGGACCAGTACCCACTCCCCTCTGTTGCTCTCTCACGGGAGGGTGTTAGGGTTCAGACCCAAATCTGAGTGCAGGGCTTCCAGACCAGAGCTCTTTCTATAGTCCTCAAGGAGCCGCCACTGAGCAAGTAAGTCATCACCCAACGAGACACCACCAGCCTTCCGGCTGCCATTATTCACAGCCTGATCCTTAGGAAGAAGAAAGGGGAACCTGCTTCCCAACAAAGCAATGCGCTCCTAGAGCTCTGTCTTCTCACAGTGCAGTCTTCAAAACCACAAAGAACTCTTTCCAGCCGGCGCCAAGCCATGGGCATCTCTCGGGACAACTGGCACAAGCGCCGCAAAACCGGGGGCAAGAGGAAGCCCTACCACAAGAAGCGAAAATATGAGCTGGGGCGCCCTGCTGCCAACACTAAGATTGGCCCCCGGCGTATACACACAGTTCGGGTGCGAGGAGGCAACAAGAAGTACCGAGCCTTGAGGCTGGATGTGGGCAACTTCTCCTGGGGCTCAGAGTGTTGTACGTGCAAAACAAGGATTATTGATGTTGTCTACAATGCATCCAACAACGAACTGGTCCGAACCAAGACCCTAGTAAAGAACTGCATCGTGCTCATTGACAGCACACCGTACCAACAGTGGTACGAGTCCCACTATGCGCTGCCCCTGGGCCGCAAGAAGGGGGCCAAGCTGACTCGCAAAGAGGAAGAGATTTTAAACAAAAAACGATCAAAGAAAATTCAGAAGAAATATGATGAAAGGAAAAAGAATGCCAAAATCAGCAGTCTTCTGGAGGAGCAGTTCCAGCAGGGCAAGCTTCTTGCATGCATCGCTTCAAGACCAGTGTGGCCGAGCAGATGGCTACGTGCTAGAAGGCAAGGAGCTGGAGTTCTATCTGAGGAAAATTAAGGCCCGGAAAGGGAAATAAATCCTTCTCCCTCCTTTCACATTAAAAAAACCCCAGATTCCTCTAATAAAGGTGATCTATGTTACCAAAAAAAAAAAAAAAAAAACCACAAACACAAAGAAATGATCAAGACAAAGGTGCCAAGTGGTCAGGACGAACATTTCTTTTCAAATTAGACTCCGTACAAAATGCAGGGTACCGACCCACTGATAAGATGCACTTCTCTTTTTTTGTTTTGTTTAAGCACCGGTGATGATTTAGGTGCATGTTGCCCATGTTCACAAACAAACACTATCACTTGCAAAACAAATAACTTACCTTTGCATGCAAAGGTCAAAAAGTTTATACTAAAAAATACAACAGAAATCAAGCCAATGTCAGCTATTTTTATATCTCTATTTTATGTCCTCCATACAAAATGAGGAATTTGGCCTTTATGCAAATGATCAGCCAAGGTTAATAAACAGTCCCTCCATGAAGTCCCCTCCTATACCCCTACTTATATATCTCCTGTAAGTTCTACTTAGATAACAGACACCTGGGGTCACTGCTACAGGCAGGAATAGGTGATATCAGAAGCTGAACAGGAACCACAGAGCACTTACTGCCTCTTTGATAAAGCTCAGAGATCACTCAGGATGGGAGATGAAAGGCTGAGAAAATGAGTCACCTGGTTGTACCAGGTGCATGCTTCCTGTTTAGCTATCAGTCACCTGTGCCATGAGGTCACCTCATGGTTTCACACTCCTGCAGGCTTTGTATTTGTTTTTATTATACAGTTGGAGCACCCCACCCACCACTGTGAAGGAGCTCTAAATTGCACAACACAACAAAGGCCAATGATGATCAAAATCAAACAGTAAGACCAGAGGATGTGTGTTCAATGGAACAGGCACAAACTGGGTGGCCATCCACATTTGCCCCCTCCAGAGATGCGCAGCAGAGAACCCTGGCTCTAGAGAGGCTCTCGGGACCACCACTTGCCAGCTACTGACCTTGGGTAAGTCACTGTTCCTTCCCTGCAAAGTGGGACAACAATGGCCGCTTCTTCATAAGGGTTCCAAGAGTCTTCAGGAATAGCACACATGAAGCGCAGACTGGCCACCATGCAGTCTGGTCTGGGCAGTGTCCCTCACACCAAGCGGGAGAGGAACTGGGTGGTAAAGGCTACAGGTGGCAGTTAAATCCCACAATTCAAACTAACTTTCTGTGAGCGTTGATACAAATGCTAACAACCCAGATTATAAACTCTAGCCAGAAAAATATCCCACTCAGGGGAGCCCAAACTCACAACTGGAAAGGCTCACTGCAGCTGGTATGACAGTCACACAAGAGAAGGCATGGAATGGGTCCCACCTGGTGTCACTTTTTCTTTACCATAATTCTCACAGGTGGCTATAATACTCAAATTAGTAACACTTTAAAATCATTGTTGAAGATTCCTGTTCTGGATTAGGATCCCATTTGCACAGGGAAAAAGATTACATACATGCCAAGACGACGCCTGACAGATCTAAATAAAATAGTGCTAACCACGAGCAGCGGGAAGCAGGTCATGTTTCTGCTGACCTGATTCTCTAACTTCCCTGCACTAGTGTATTTCCTATACAGCACACCTTGTTTTGTCGTGCTTTGCTTTTCTGTGCTTCACAGATACTGTATTTTTTACAAATTGAATGTAAGACCCTCCACCAGAAAAAGATTACAACTCATTGAGGCTTAGTAATGGTTCACATTTTTTTTTTTTAGCAATAAAGTATTTTTAATTAAGATATGTACATTTTTGCCCTGGCCGGGTGGCTCAGTTGGTTAGAGCACTGTCCCATGCACCAAAAGGTTGTGAGTTCAATCCCTGGTCAGGGCGCATAGCTATGTTGTGGGTTCAATCGCCGGTGGGGGTGCATGAGGCGAGCAGAGGGGAAGAAGCCAATAGATGTTTATCTCTCACAGCGATGTTTCTCTTTCTCCCTTCCTCTGTCTCTAAAATCAATGAATATGTCCTTGGGTAAAGATTTTTTAAAAAGGTATGTACAGTTTTTAGACATAATGCTATTGCACACTTAACAGACAACAGTGAAAAAATAACCTTTAATATGCACTGGGAAGCCAAAAAAATTGTGACTCATTTTGTTGCAATATTTGTTTTATTGCAGTGGTCTGGAGCTGAACCCACAATATCTCCAAGGGATGCCTGTATAACTGACAATAATGTGTATGTTATCTCTGCAGAGCAGTTACTGAAATGTATGGAATAATATATAAAGACCACTTTTAAAATTATAAAGTACTATACAGAAGTCACCTATGGAACTTAGTAGTGAGAGTTCAAACTACTGGTGAGTTAATAAAATGAGAGATCCTGTTCCTGTCTACTCAGCAAACACTGCACATTTAAGTCAGCTTTACCCTGCTCACCGCCAGTTTCTTAAATGTCAGAAGTCTCTTCAGGGCCTGGACTTTCACAACTGTTTCACATGAGAATTTACGTTCACATGAGAATTTACGTTCACATGGATCTGATGAAGAGGAACTTACTTTACTAGGTCTGTCCGGGAAAAGTACAGCCATTGTTAATATAATGGGAATGATTTGCATGACATCAGTGTAACCTGGTAGCCAAGGAGAGTGGACTGGAATGCACATGTGTCAACAATGATGACTTCACTGTACTAGTTGGTGGGGGTGGTAGATGCTGTTGAGTGAGCGTGTGTGCTGTGTAGTTATCACATTCAAAATGACTGAGCAAGTAGAGCAACAAATCTGCATCAAATTTTGCATTAATCTTGAACTTTCCTCCACGGAAACTATTCAGATGATTCAGAAGGTCACAGCTGTGGGCAACTGGTGATTGGCAGCTTCATCATGACAATGGGCCCGCTCATGTACCATGTCTCATGCGGAGTTTTTTTTGCAAAACATCAAATCACCCAGGTGACTCAGCCACGCTACAGCACAGATTTGGTGCCCTGTGACTTCTGGTTTTTCCGAAACTAAAACCACTGTTGAAAGGGAACGGATTTCAGATCATCTATGAGATTCTGGAAAATATGATGAGGCAGCTGATGGCAATTGGGAGAACTGTGTGAGGTCCTAAGGTGCCTACCTTGAAGAGGACTGAGGCATCATTGTCCTATGTACAATGTTTCTTGTGTCTTGTATCTTCTTCAATAAATGTCTCTATTTTTCTTATTACATGGCTGGATACCTTCTGGACAGAGCTCGTATGTGGTAGTAGTTAAAAAGTGGGGGAAAAAAGCTTTAAAGAATATACCATCATACGTTTTTAGTGAACCGCTTTCATTGCAACTTGAGGTCAGCCTGCACCTGGCAATACCCTCCCCTGGTAACCCCTGCCCCTCATTCCAGCCTTGATACCTCAAATAAAAGCTCCGAGGAATTTACCAGTGCCAATCATATTTCATAAACTCAAATAACCACAGTAGCAATAAATTTTTTTAAAGTGGCAATTCCCAACAAATTACAGGCAATTCAGAGTAATTTACTGAGAAGTTATCTGCACCTACCCCTCTGAGGTCTTTCAGACATGAACAAGAGAACCACAGGAGATTCTAGACATGGGTCCTTGCTGACTTCAAAACAGCAGATTGTGTGTCAGACTCGCAATCTTTTTAACACAGGCCAGAATCGGTCAATAACCCAAAACAAAATGTAAGAGGCTTAGGATCACATTCCAACATCCCACAAAATTTGGTCAGGAGACCAGTTCTCAGGATGGAAACTGTAAGAAGACCAAAACAGCAACTTCTGAAAAATGTGGCTTAAGAATTTTTTTAAATGTACAATTATGATTTTCATGAAGGTTAAAATTCTGTTCATAAAACAGTATGACTTGTCCCCTTGAAGTAATTCAGAAATCACTATTCCAAGTTTTAAGTAACCCTCTTTACTTATTAACATTATCAGGTAATTCTCAAGAGGTTCTCTAGAAGCTAACAGTTTGTGTGGCAGCCCTGACCCCCGCAGGAAGTTTGTGTCTGGTTTCCTTGACTCTGAGTCTTTGTGCAGAGTGAAAACCTGGGGGAGAAACAGAAAATCTTTGGGTATTTTGTTTCTGTAAGAGGTATTTGATTTTTCCGCACCTGCATCTTCTTTCTTTTTAAAAGATTTTATGTATTTATTTTTAGAGAGAGGGGAAGGTAGGGAGAAAGACAGGGAGAGAAACATCAAAGTGCAAGAAATACATCAATTGGCCCTGGCTGGTGTAGCTCAGTGGACTGAGCGCGGGCCTGCGAACCGAAGGATCGCGGTTCGATTCCCAGTCAGGGCACAACCCAGGCCAGTTCCCGTCAGGGGACATACAAGAGGCAACCGCACATTGATGTTTCTCTCCCTCTCTCCTTCCCTTCCCCTCTAAAGATAAATAAATAAAATCTAAAAAAAAAAAAAAAGGAAAAAAAAAATCTAAAAAAAAAAAAAAAAGAAAGAAATACATCAATTGGTTGCCCCTCACACACTCCCAATTGGAGACCTGGCCTGCAATCCCAGGCATGTGCCCTGACTGGGAATTGAACCAGTGACCTTTCAGTTCCCAGGCCAGTACTCAATCCACTGAGCCACACCAGCCAGGGCCTCCTTAGAATTCTTAAGTGAGTGTTCTGAGTACACAAAGAGGTGGGCTCTGGTAAAGACCCCACTCTTCCAGCTGGGAGCCCAATGAGCTGCTAGATGGGAGAAGGCATGAATCTGAAATAGACCATCCTTTTCAGCATCCAACCAGAGTGATTCCTGACTAAAGGAAAGTGACGTGTTTCTAATTGAAGAAAAATATGATCAAGTACTTAAAATGAGCTTTAAATATTTCATATATAAGTACAATATCTGATATTTAATAAAAAATTGCCCATCACACTAAGAGACAGGACCATATGACTAAGAAACAAGAGAAAGACAATAGAATCAGAACCACAAAATACTCCAATTTTGAAATGATATGACATTAAAGTATGTGATTAATATGTTCAGTAAGTTAGAAAACAAGCCGAAGATTTTGAGCAGAGAACTGGAAATTAAAAAAAAAGAAGAAGAAGAATCAGTCCTGGCCAGGCACAGTTAGCAGAGCATCATCCTGTATACCAAAAGGCTACAAGTTTGATTCTGGGTCAGAATCAGAAGGCACATACCTAGGCTGAGGGTTCGATTACCAGTAGGGGCGTGTACAGGAGGCAACTGATTGATCGATGCTGCTCTCTCACAGCGATTTTTTTCTCTCGGTGGAGTATTTCTTGACCCCTTCTTTTCTCTATCTATATTCACTCGCTGGGATCTCAACAAGGCTCATGGCACTAAACAGCATCAATATACTGATGGCTTGAGAGACCAAAGCAGAAACTATAGTGAATTTTTTAAAATTTAATCTTTGCTGTATTTTTTCCCATTTGCAGATTTTTAAACCTAATTTCAGAAACATCAAACCTCCTCTCTGAGCTCATCACCATTAGTCTCCCCGTACTGCCTGTGCTCCAGTCTTTCTGCCTTTCCTGCTTCTGAGATCTAGCTTTTCCCTCTACGTGGTATCATCTTCCACCAGGCACATAGTTTGTGCTTTCACCTTCCTTAGGTTTTGCTTGAAAGTCACCCTCTCTATTAAGACCCTTTCTGGCTTTTCCTGTTAAAATGGCAACCCTCCCTTTGTCCCTACTGCCCAGATGATATTTTACTGTACACAGTATTTGTCAGCATCTGAAACACTATAGTTTACTTATTTTTTCATCTTGTACCTCCTCCTGTTAAAATGTAAACCCCACGAATGGAGGAATTGTTGCCTGTTTCGTTCACTGCCGAATCTCCAGCTCCTAGAATAGTGTCTGGCACAAAGATACACAAAGAATCTGTATTTCTGTCAATTCTCTATTTAAAGGGGCAGCTATATTTGGGCAACACAACAGAGATATCTTTTCCTGTCTGCTCAGACACAGGTTTTCTTGAACATGTGCACTGTTACCCTTTAGTCTCCCTCTGTTTTCCAAAACTCCAAAACATTATGATCACATAACAGATAGTCCATTACCAGAACAGAGATCAACTGTCCTAAGATGAACAAACAGCCCTCAAGAAGATCCAGTAAGAAACCCAGGAGTTACACAAGAGTGAGAAACAGTCTACCTCAAGACACCAACCCTTCAGCTATGTCCAACATAAGAAGGCTAATGCACAGAATAAATGAGCTCCTGAGAAGTTTTATGTATGCACATAATTTTTATTGACTGAGTGGATCTCAAAAGTACTAGACATCCCAAAGTGAATTTTCTTTTTTTTCCCCTTTTATACTAAGCATTTACCTTATTTTTTCGGACCGTAAGATGCACCTAGGTTTTAGAGGAAAATAGGGAGAAAATTTTTTGAAGCAAAAAATGTGGTAAAATATTTAATAATATAATATTTCACCAGTGTAAATGTAAACAGAACTCAACAGCAGCATTAGCAATCATTATTCCTCTGGGGGGGGAGAGTTCTATGTCGCTGCCAATGTATGTAAAATAATCATCCTTGTGAAATAGAATCCATGAAAATTCAGAGAGGTAGATGTTAAGGACTGACAAAAGCAGAAGTCTGTAAAGTGTGGCACATTACAGGGATAAGCTTTTTGTACAGGCTTCAAATTTAGCTCTCTTCAAATATTTACTGGTTCATAAAAAGTAGTTTCAGAACACCTTCAAAAATTCATTTCACTAGGCCTTGGCTGGTGTGGCTCAGTGGATTGAGTGTGGGCCTATGAACCAAAGGGTTGATGGTTCAATTCCTGGTCAGGGAACATGCCTTGGTTGCAGGCTGTGTCCTCAGTAGGGGGTGCGTGAGAGGCAACCACACATTGATGTTGCACTCCCCTTCTTCCTTCCTTCCTTCCCCTCTCTCTAAAAATAAATAAGTAATAAAATTATTTTTTTAAAGAAAGATTCATTTCGCTTCAAAAAGGAAAAGACTTTCTGGGGTCTAAAGGGACTGGTACTTGAAGATTCTCCAATCAGCAGGGGGGTCATGTTGAACATTCTGCAGACAGAATTGTTTCAAACCTGCAGCTTTCTGGGAAATCTTCACACAGTTGAGGCCGGTCCCCAGCTGGAGCTGTTGAACCACTTTCCTTATAGTGGTGACACTGGAGGAACCAGACAGAAGGTGCATGCAAATGCTGGGCCTATTAGTTGGTAGTGGGTCCGAAGGGCCAGACGGTGGGGCAGCAAAGCCAGGGGCGGGGCTCAGAACTCCCAAAGTGAATTTTCATTAAAAAGAAAGAATCCTTTCATGATGCTACCACCTCCATATCACATAGTTATAGTCGTCACATTAGACCTCCCCTAAATAGCTAAGCTCCATATCTCCTTTTCTTTCACTGAATTCTCAAAGAATCATTACCTTCCTTTTGTGTTTAAAAGCTAAGTTTTGCAAACTAGGCCCAATTCTATAATCATAGAAACAGAGAGCAGTCCTTCTTCTACGTACATGCAGAACTTCTTGGCAAACTAATTAAAAATGTTGCCCTACTGAGGGATGGGCAGGGAGCATGATGCTATGAACAGAAATTTTCTGAGGGACATTTAGGGGACAGTTAGACCCCCAGGGTCCTGTCCTCACCCACATCCAGGATAATCACATAATTCTCTATCACACACCCTTCTAAGACACACAGGAGAAAGTCTCAGTAAAAATGAAACTGAAAGGCTCCTGATTTGGGGAAATCAGGTGCAGGGAAAGACACAAGGATTCGGACTAAAAACTGAGGGATTAGGTGAAAAGTCTGTATTCTCAACTGGGAAACCCAACTCCTTCACCTATTCAGCTCCAGAATGCAACAGCCAGTCTCACAAGAAGGGAACTAAAGTTTCCCTCTCAGGGGAGGGCACACCACCCCTCACAAAAGACCTAAAGATACGGAAATTTGGGGATCCCCCACGTAAGCAAAAAGCCAGCTGGCAGCCTGAACACACCAAATGTACCAACCAAAAAGCCCTCCCACACAGCTTTCAGCCAGCATCTCCAGTGCCTCACATTTAAACAAAAAGAAACAGCCAGGATCATCCTTTGGATAAAACTTCGAGCAAGCAAGACAGAAGCCAAATCAATAACAAAGAAATTCAGAGGACCCAAACACCTTACTAAGCAGAAAGCAGGACAACAATTAAGAAAATATAATTAACCTCCCCAGAAAGATTTTAAAATATTAATCCATGAACAAAAATAAATTCTTAAGAGTGTATATTCAGAAAACAAGGGCATGGAAATTTAATAGAAAGATCTGAAATCACAATTTTAGAAAATGGAAAATAGGATAATATGATTTAAATTTTGAAGACTTATTCCAGATGGTCTGACATCTAAACAATAGGAGCTCTAAAATGAGAAAACAGAGAAAATGGAAAACATGAAGTTATCAGAGAAATACCATTTAACAGCCCTGACCACTGTGGTTCAGGTTGAACAACATCCTGCAAAGCAAAAGGTCACTGGTTCAATTTCTGGTCAGGGCACATGCTTAGGTTGAGGGTTTGGATCCCAGTTGGGGCCGATATCAGAGGCAACAGATTGATGTTTCCCTCTCACAGTAATATTTCTCTCCCTCTCTTTCTCCCTCCCTTTCCCTCTCTCTAAAAATAAATAAATATTATTTTAAAAAGAAAGAACGTTTAACAAATTCCCAGAATAGAAGGACAAGTTTCTTCAGCACAATAAAAGAAAAAGAGAGACTTCCGGCCAAGATGGAGGCGTAGGTAGATACACTGCCTACTTGCACAACCAAAAGAAGGACAGCAACAAATTGAAAAACAAAAAAATAACCAGAACTTTCAGAATATCAAACTGTACAGAAGTCCAATAACCAAGGAGTTAAAGAAGAAACATTCATCCAGACTGGTAGGAGGGATGGAGACGGGCAGCCGTGCAGAGAGGACTCGTGGCAAAATGGCAGCTGGAGGAACATAGCGGGCAAGGAAGCAGCCAGCGGACCAGGCTAGACGGGGAATTGCGGACTGGGCGGTCCCACATTCGAATGCTGATAAACCAGGAGGAACAACTGAGGAGCGAGAGAAACCATGAAACCCAGGGTTCCAGTTCAGGGAAAGCAAGCCTCAAACCTGATTGAAAATGCCTGTGGGGATTGAGGTGGCAATGGGAGAAACTCCCAGCCTCACAGAAGAGTTTGTTGGAGAGACCCACAGGGTGTTAAAACGTACACAAACCCACCCACCCACCATGGATGCAGCACCAGAAGGGCCCAATTTGATTGTGGGTAACAGGGGAAGTGGCTGAAAACCAGCAGGGAGCAGAGCAAGCAGCACTATTCCCTCTCAGACCCATGCCCACATACAGCATCACAACGCAATAACATGAGTTGCCCCGCCCTATAGTGAACACCTAAGGCTTCGCCCCTTACTATGTAACAGGCACACTGAGAGAAAAAAAAAATGGCCCAAATGAAAGAACAGATCAAATCTCCAGGAAAAAAATGCAACTAAGCGACAAAGAGATAGCCAACCTATCAGATGCAGAGTTCAAAACACTGGTAATCAGGATGCTCACAGAATTAGTTGAATATGCTTGAAAATTAAATGAAAAAATGAAGTCTATGCTAAGTGAAATAAAGGAAAATGCACAGGGAACCAACAGTGACAGGAAGGAAACCGGGACTCAAATCAACGGTGTGGACCAGAAGGAAGAAAGAAACATTCAACCAGAACAGAATGAAGAAACTAGATTTCAAAAAAATGAGGAGAAGCTTAGGAACCTCCAAGACAACTTTAAACATCCCAACATCCGAATCATAGGGGTGCCAGAAGGAGAAGAAGAAGAGCAAGAAATAGAAAACTTATTTGAAAAAATAATGAAGGAGAACTTCTCCAATCTGGTGAAGGAAATAGACTTCCACAAAGTCCAGGAAGCTCGGAGAGTCCCAAAGAAGCTGGAGTCAAGGAGGAACACGCCAAGGCACATCATAACTACATTACCCAAGATTGAAGATAAGGAGAAAATCTTAGATGCAGCAAGAGAAAAGGAGACAGTTACCTACAAAGGAGTGCCCATCAGACTGTCAGCTGATTTCTCAAAAGAAACTTCGCAGGCAAGAAGGGGCTGGAAAGAAGTATTCCAAGTCATGAAAGGCAAGGACCTACATCCAAGATAACTCTAATGACAGCAAAGCTGTCATTTAGAATGGAAGGGGCAGATAAAGTACTTCTCAGATAAAGCCAAGTTAAAGGGGTTCATCATCACCAAGCCCTTATTATATGAAATGTTAGGGAATTATCTAAGAAAAAGAAGATAAAAAATATGAACAGTAAAATGACAGCAAACTCAGTTATTAAGAACCAAAACAAAAACAAAAACAAGAACAAATAAGCAAACATCTAGAACAGAACAGAATCACAGAAATGGAGATCACATGGAGGATTATCAGTGGGGGAAGGTACAGAGAATAAGTATCATAAATGGTAGGTAGAAAATAGACAGGGGGAGGGTAAGAATAGTATAGGAAATGTAGAAGCCAAAGAACTTATAAGTATGACCCATGGGGATGAACTAAAGCGGGGCAATGTGGGTGGGAGGGGGTGTGCAGGGCAGAGGGGAATAAAGGGAGGGAAATGGGACAACTGTAATAGTATAATCAATAAAATTTTTTTTAAAAAAAAGGAAAGTAAAAAGCCCCAGTTCCAATTAAGATGGTGGTGTAGGTAAATGCGGTGCTTGAACCCTCCCACAACCACATCAAAATTACAGTAAACTATATGATCTCACCTTTAGCAGGAACCTTATCAATAAAACAAACAAACAAGCATAATATAACCAAAGACACTGAAATTGAGAACAGGCTGACAGCCATCAGAGGGAAGAGGGGAAGGAATTTCAGGGGAAAAGGGGAAGGGTTTGCAGGAACAAATATAAAGGACACATGGACAAAAACTAGGAGGGGTGGAAATGGAAGGGAGGTAGGGAGGGCTAGGAGGTGGGCTGGGAGTAAAAGAGAAAATTGTATATAAACAATAATTAAAATAAAATTTTAAAAATTACAATAAACTACATGATAACTATCATTCAGAACCACCTGAAATATGGCTAAACAGAAGTCCTACAACTATGAATATAAAGAAGCCACAGCCCTGGCTGGGTAGTTCAGTTGGTTACAGCTTTGTCCCAAAATGCCAGGTTACAAGTTGGATTCCCACTCAGGGCACATACAAGATCAATCAACGAATGCATAAATAAGTGGAACAAAAAATCAATGTCTGTCTGTCTCTTTGTTTCTCCCCTCACTTCTCTCTCTCTAGGATCAATAAATTTATAAAAAGCAGCCACACTGAGACTGGCAGGAGGAGTAGAGATCCAGAACGGGCTGGTCCCACACCCAGGTGTGGTAGATAAAACTCGGAAGGGGTATCCTAGCAGCACAGGTACCCCTGAGGAGCAAGGGGTCCCAGCCCCACACCAGGATCCCTAGCCCAGGGTTCCAGTGCCAGGAAGAGAAGTCCCCATAACTTCTGGCTACAGAAACGAATGGGGATTGTAGCTAAGGGAAATGGAGGGCTTCTGGGCTCCCAGGCATTCCTGTTAAAGGGCCCATGCACACACTTCCTCAGACTTACTTGCTCTGAGCTCCAGTACTGGAGCAGTACCTCAGAGACATATGGGGAGAAACTGAGTTGTATGGCATCAAGCCAGGAGCTAGAGGAGCAGCCTTCTCCCAGAGAGAAGCCATTGTTCCTTTTCTGAGCCCTCCCCCTCACAGAGCTGGCAGGCTGGCTCCATGTCTCAGTCAACCTAGCTAAATCTGTTTACCCACCCTGGTCATTCCCTAAGACTCCATCCCACCCAACTTGAAGGCCCACCCAAGCCATTTCCACTGGCTTTTTACACAAACGGCCTGTCTTAACTTCTGCTTCAGACTTTCCTAAAATCTCTCAAACAAGCAACATCTGGCCTCTGCATGCCCCGTACTTCTTATTAAGTGGCCCCAGGCCCAGCATTAGCAGCAGCCAGCCTCAGTTTGCAGCCAGGCCTCTCCTGGGCACCTCCAAGCCCAGCACAAGTAGCAGCCATCTGCAGATGGCTTTGTAGCTCATGCCAGGAGGGCTGACTTTGGCCTGCACCTCCCAGGAAGGAACAGCCTCAGACCATGTTGAAGCACCACTCAACCACCTCTACAAGGGGTGGGCTCAGTGGGCACCAGAGCCCCGTTGATGTAAATCCCATGATGTAAGCCCCATGATGTAAATTATGGGTCAGTCTCTACACAGTTGATCCTCACAGTGGCCACAGCCAATTGGCCTGAAGGTAAAACCCTCCTACTGAGGCGCAAACAGCAATCATGGCTCAACTCCAACAGGAAGGTGTACACAGCCTACACAAGGGGGCACACCTAGAGTGCCCAGCTTGGGTGACTGGGGAGGTTGTGTCACTGGACACTACAAGACATCTACTACATAAGGCCTGGGAGATGCAGCAACACTATCTAATACACAGAAACAAATATAAGAGGCTGCCAAAATGAGGAGACCAAAAAAAAAAAAAAAAAAAAAAAAACCCAAAAAAACAAACAAAAAAAAAAAACAAGTCCCAAATGAAAGAACAGAACAAAACTCCAAAAAAAGAACTAAACAAAATGGAGACAAGCAATCTATCAGATGCAGAGTTCAAAAACAGTGGTTATGAGGATGCTTAATGAACTTAGGGGAAGAATAGATGAATTTAGTGAGAGCTTCAACAAAGAGCTAGGAAACATAAAAATGGAGATAGAAAACCTAAAAAAAGAACCAGTCAAAAATGAAGAAAACATTAACTGAAATGAAGAATACATTACAGAGAATCAACAGTGGTGTAGATGAAGCAGTGGATCAAATCAGGGATTGGGAAAATTAAAAAACAAAAACAGAAAGCAGCCTATCAGAACAGCAAAAAGAGAAAAGAATTCAAAAAAATGGGAGTAATATATAAGAAGTATCTGGGATAACTTCAAGTGTACCGACGTTCATATCATGGCAGTGCCAGAAAAAGAGAGAGAACCTATGTGGAAAAAATAAGGATAGAGCCCTGGACGGTAAGGTTGGTTATCAGTTGGTTAGGCATCATCCTGCAAACCAACAGGTCACGGGTTCAATTTCCAGTCAGGGCACACGCCTGGATTGTGGGTTCAGTCCCTGGTCGGGGTGTGTGCAAGAGGCAACCAATCAATGTTTCTCTCTCACATCAATGTTTCTCTCCCTTCCCCTCTGTCTAGACCAATTAAATAATAATAATAATAATAATGATAGAAAATTTGCCTAACCTGGTGAAAGAAATAGACATAGAAGTCCAGGAAGCACAGAGAGTCCCAGACAAGATGAACCCAAAGAGACCCACACCAAGACATATCATAATTAAAATGCTAAAGGTTAAACACATATAAACAATCTTTAAAGGAGCAAGAAAAAAAGCAGTTAGTTATCTACAAGGGAGCTCCCATAAGACAGTCAGCTGATTTCTCAACAAAAACTTTGCAGTCCAGAAGGGACTGGCAAGGAATATTCAAAGTCATGAAAAGCAAGGACCTACAACAACATTACTCTACCCACTTCTAGGCAAGATGAAGGCATAGGTGGACACGCTGTGCCTCCTTGCACAGCCAAAATTAAGGACAACAAAGATTTAGAAATAAGAAAACAGCCAGAACTAACAGAAAATTGAACTGTACGGATGTCTGACAACCATTCATCCAGACCAGTAAGAGGGGCGGGGTCGCAGCAGGAAAAAGCGGAGGTGGATCTAGGCCCGCAGAAGCCCCACGCTGGCAGGTGGGCTAGCAGGCGGTGGCTAGCAGACAGACCCCAGGCACATAGGCGGCAGCTAGTGGACCCCGGGCATGGGGTGGCAATGGGCAGACCCAGTGAGGCCACACAAGGTGGCTGGCTGACCAGATGGTCCCACATTCAAGTGCAGATAATCCAGGTGAAAACAGGGAGCAAGACAGACCTCCCAATCCAGGGACCCAGCACTGGGAAGTAAAACCTGAAAACACTGATTGAAAATACTTGTGGGGTTGATGTGCCGGGAGAGACTCCCAGCCTCATAAGAGAGTGCCTTGGAGAGACCCACAGGGTCCTAGAACGTACACAAGCCCACCCACATGGAAATCAGCACCAGAAGGGCCCGATTTGCTTGTGGAAAGCAGTGAAAGGGACTGAAATACAAGAAAGAGCAGAGCAAGCGCCTTTGTTCCCTCTAGGACCCCACCCCCACATATAGTATCACACCTAAGGTTCCACCCCTCATACGTAACAGGTGCGACCAGACCAAAAACAAAAAAAAGGCTCCAAAGGGAGAACAGATCAAACCCTCAGAGCCAATTCATCTAAGCAACCAAGAGATAGCCAACCTATCAGATGCACAGTTCAAAGCACTGGTGATCAGGATGCTCACAGAATTGGTTGATTTTGGTCACAAATTAGATGAACAAATAAAGGCTACACTAAGTGAAATGAAGGAAAATGCACAGGGAAATGCACCGATACAGATGGGAGGAAAACTGGGACTCAGATCAATGGAGTGAACCAGAAGGAAGAAAGAAACAACCAAACAGAAAAGAACGAAGAAACAAGAATTCAAAAAAATGAGGAGAGGCTTAGGAACCTCCAAGACAACTTTCAACGTCCCAACATCCAAATTATAGGGGCACCAGAAAGGGAAGAGGAAGAGCAACAAGTGGAAAACTTATTTGAACAAATAATAAAGGAGAACTTCCCCAATCTGGCAAAGGAAATAGACTACCAGGAAGTCCAGGAAACTCAAAGAATCCCAAAGAAGTTGGACCCAAGGAGGGACACACCAAGGCACATCATAACTACATTAGCCAAGATTAAAATGAAGGAGAGAATTCTAGAAGCAGCAAGGGATAAGGGGACAGTCACCTACAAAGGAGTTCCCATCAGACTGTCAGCTGATTTCTCAAAAGGGACCTTCCAGGCAAGAAGGGGCTGGAAAGAAATATTTGAAATCTTGAAAAGCAGGGACCTACATCCCAAATTGCTCTATCCAGCAAAGCTGTCATTTAGAATGGAAGGGAAGATAAAGTGCTTCTCAGATAAGGTCAAGTTCAAGGAGTCCATCATCACCAAGCCCTTATTATATGAAATGTTAAAGGGACTTATCTAAGAAAAAGATAAAAAATATGACAGTGAAAAGACAGCAAACTCACAGCTATTAAGAACCACATCTAAAACAAAAGCAAACTAAGCAAACAGCTAGAACAGGAACAGAACCACAGAAATGGAGATCATATGGAGGGTTAGCAACAGGTGCGTGGGAGGAGGAGAGAGGGGGAAAAGGTACACAGAATAAGTAGCATAGATGGTGGGTAGAAAATAGACGGGGAGGGCAAGAATAGTGTGGGAAATGTAGAAGCTAAAGAACTTATGGCACATGAACTAAAGGGGGGGAATGTGGGTGGGAGAGGGTGTGCAGGGTGGAGGGGAATGATGGGGGAGAAATGGGACAACTGTAATAGCATAATCAATAAAATATATTAATAAAAAAAGAAATTACAACAAACTAAAAAAAAAAGAGAGCGAGAGAGAGTGAGCACGCACTATCAAGCCATGAAAAAACATGGAGGAAAATAAAATGCACATTTTAGTCTAAAGAGGTTACATATCATGATTCCAACTATACAAAGTTCTGGAAGAGGCAAAACTATGAAGACAATAAAACAATCAGTGGTTGCCAGGGGTTAAAAGGGAGGAAGGGATAAATAGACGGAGCACAGAGGATTTTTAGGGCAGTGGAAATACTCCGTATGATACCATAATGGTGGATACATATCATTATACATTCGTCCAAATCTACAGAATGTACACCATCAAGAGCGAACTCTAATGAAAACTATGGACTGCAGGTGATTATGATGTTTTGATGGAGGTTCATTAGTTGCAACAAACATTAACGCTCTGGTAAGAGATGTTGACCATGGGAGAGGCTGTGCATGTGTGAGGCAAGGGGCACATGGAAAGCCTCTGTACTTGCCTCTCAATTTTGCTGGTAACCTAACACTGCTTTAAAAAAAATAATAAAATCTTTAAAAGGAAAACTGCCCTGGCTGGTGTGGCTTAGTGGGCTGAGCACCAGCCTGCAAACTGGAATGTTGCAGGTTCAATTCCCGGTCAGGGCAACATGCCTGGGTTGCGGGCCAGGCCCCCAGTTGGGGGTGTGTGAGAGGCAACCAATCAATGTTTCTCTTACATGTTTCTCTCTTTCTCTCTCCTTTCCCTTCTCTCTAAAAATAAATAAATTTAAAAAGAAAAAGAAAAAAAATGGCCGAAATCTAGATCAAACCATATCTGATGTTGGCCTTGCCCCTAGACTTTTCTTTTATCTGCGTTAGCCAATCTCCTTCACTGTTTAAGCCAGCTTGGACTGTATTTTCTGTTACTTCCAACCTACTGCATCCTAACTGCACACCCTGCAGGACAAATAAAATGTGAACTCCGGCCCTGGCTAGTGTGGCTCAGTGGACTGATCACCAGACTGTGAAGCAAAGGGCTGCTGGTTTGATCCCCAGTCAGGGCACTTGCCTGGGTTGTGGGCCCAGTCCCCAGCAGGGGGCACGCGAGAGGCAACTGCACATTGGAGTTTCTCTCCCTCACTTTCTCCCTCCCTTCCACTCTCTCTAAAAATAAATAAATAAAATCTTTTTTTTAAAAAGTGCTGAACTCCATCCGTCAGTGCTCAGAAATGATGACCCAACATCTAAGATTCTCCACCCACAAAACTATTACAGGCAACCTCAAATGGGAGAACATTCAATCGCAGACAGGACTCCTGATCTCCAGGCTCTCTCTGCCACTAGCAGCTTCAGGGCAGGCAAGTTAAAACCAAAATGTGGGCCTAGCTGGTGTAGCTCAGTGAATTGAGCACGGGCTGCGAACCAAAGGGTTGCTGGTTCAATTCCCAGTCAGGGCACATGCCTGGGTTGCAGGCTGGGTCCCTAGTGGGGGCCACTTGAGAGGCAACCACACATTGATGTTTCTCTCCCTCTCTTTCTCCCTCCCTTCCCCTCTGTCTAAAAATAAATAAATCAAATCTTAAAAAAAAAAAAAAAAAAAAAAAAAGTGCCACAGTCCTTACAGCAGAACGCTATCAGACAGACGAAGCCAACACATTCTATTAATGGGATAGCAAGGGTTACCTATTTATAAATAGAACCAAAGAAAAAGCAAAGTTGCTGTTTAAAACCCAAGAACTGAAGAGTGTGCAGACTAGGGCTAGTTAGAAGAGGGGTAGCCCTCAGGAATTTATTTCAGAAATCAGAATTGAGCTCTGTTTTGTCCCCTGAAGCCCAGTACTCAAATTTAATCCCAACTTAAAACAGTTCTAATGAAATATAAAAACTTTTAGGTGAGGTATTAAAAACTGTGTCAATTACCAACCGTACTTAACAGGATAATTTTACTATATACTCTGTTCTAAGAAGCTTGCTAAATCAGGAGCATTTCAGATCTTGCTCCCCAGCATATGTCATCAATTTTGGCTCAAATAAACTCTTATAAAAATTCCAAATAAAAAATGTAGAAATAAAAAGCTTGCTAAACCAATAGCATTTAGCTAAAGAGAGTGAGCAAAAAGGCACACAAAAATTACCTCAAACAGTGTATCCTGAATCACCTCACTTGAAGGATGGGTAAACCTCAGAAATGTTCGAACCTGTGTTTATTAGCAAGTAGCTAGATTTCTCTACCACAGTGAGCTTGGATACATGATCCAGGATTTTAATAACTCTGTGGGAAAATCCCAACACCTGGAGATGTGTTTTCAGACTCTTGGTAAAATCAGCAGGGGCACAAGAACTCCAGCCTTTCAAAGTTTCACAGACAGAAGTCTCCAGAACCAGCGAAAGGGAAATGAGCGGGAAACAGAGGAGAGCTCCTAATACCTGCTAATGTCAACAACAGGTTCCAACCACAACCAAATACACCTCCAGTAATCTCAAAAGGAATTTCCAAGAAAAGAACAGGTTTTCTAAGTCTTAACGATTTTTTCACAGTACCACTTCATGCCTCCAAGGTGCATGTGTGCCTGCGTGCAGAGGCTGCGAGCACTTCAGAGTGCCCCTGGGCTGCTGGGAACTGACCACACAATAGCACTAACTCCTTCTGTTGGCAGGGGAAAGGTCCAATCCTAGAAACGCGACCACAGCCACGGAAGTTCTCAAAGTGCTCGGGAAAATTTCTGCATGGCAGTCTCCTCACCACCACTTCCCAACCTCTAGGAAGAATCTTAGAAAACCATTATAAAATACAATGACCCAGAATTCTCTAAGTATTGATGCATTTAAATGTCCACGCCTCCCTTTATTAAGCCAAAAGGATTATGTCTACCAGGTAAATACACCTTCTATGCAAGAGGATACAAATTTTACCGCTAATGGATCAGGTGTTAAATGCCACGACTTCTAAGGATTCTAACATCCCTAATGACTTTCAGAATCATACATTTTAGTCTGTTCTTGATCAAAGTATCCTCAACATACAGACATTAACAATATCTAATGACAAATGTGAAGGTATAATGAATAAGAACTAAAACCACAACTCACCCATGGCAGTAGAAGTATACCCACTTGGGGTTAAAAGACAAGATCATTCCTTACCAACACCTTTCCTTGATAATTCTCCAGCTCTCAGAGGTGAGCACAGAAACAGACTCCTTGTGTCTGACTCACCTGAATTCTCTGCCTTCGCTGTACCGTCTACTTGAGGAGGCCCGAGGGGCGGCTGTCTCCAGGAGCAGCTTCTGTGTCAGCCTGCCGGGGGGAGCAGGGTCTCTGCCATCATCTTCGTCTATATCTTGGTCACATTTCCATTCCTCATCTTCATTCAAAGTGGGCAGATATCCAGGTATGCCCTTCCCTGTCCCTGACCCAGAGCTCTGGTCACTACAGAGCTTTGGGCTCTCTGAGCCTGTCCTCGTGTATTCCAAATAAATATCAGACTTGAGGAAGGAGGGGTAGGTGTTCTCCTCCATGGTGGACTGGATTTCCGTCTGAGCCTGGTCAAACATGGCAGGATCGATCAGCTGCTTCATAATGCAGTCCTTTATGAAACTCTTGGTGGCTGGCTTGGTTTGCCTGGACACGATGCCACTGTTATCAAGGATGTACTTTCGGTAAATGGCTTTGGCCAGCTTCAGCCTCTTCTCCTCATTCGAGTCACAGGGCTCCAGTTTCCTGAAGCCACTACAGGCAAACCAGAAGTCCAGCAGGTCAGCACAGTCCTCCTGCTTCAGGAAAGTCCTAAACAGGTTTATCCCGTCCTGATCATCTAGTAAGGAGTGCAATGACTCAGCCCACTTCAAGTATGGCGGGGTGGGTGAAGCGCTGCCCTCGGGCTCGTACCCCAGGTCCAGATCTGAGCGCCTCGGAGTGGCTGTGGAAGTCTCTCCTTTAATCCCAACACCTTTCCCAGAGCAGAAGCTGTGGCTGATAGGCCTGGGGTCTGTGGACACCAGTTCACCCTCCTCACCAGGCACTGGGGGTCTGGGGGCATCTTCAGTGAAACTTGTTCCGAGGTCCAAGGAGAAACCCTGCTCTTGAATATTCATTTTGAGAATCTGCGTCAATGAACAATGAGCGCTGCAACCTAATACATCAGTACTTATAGCTCCAAAGTGAATCAATCTGTCCTGTTGAAACCATTAAGAGGACAAGGATTAGGAAAGGTGGGTCCATGGAAACATGACCACAGAGGTTTTCTCAAGACAAGACTCGTAACGATGCCCTCCCGCTCAAACTTAAAAAGCCAAAATTCAGTTTAAATTTGCAATCTTTCATCACAAGGTTTGTGCGATAGGAAAACAATCTCTAGAAACTTACAACTACAGAAATGACTCTGGCACTAAGAAGTGATTGCCCAGAACATGGAAAGCACCACAGCCTGAACAGATCACAGAGACCAGCAGCCTGGGGACCTCCCATCTCACCTACAGAACTGAAAGACCGGTCCTTCTCTGAAAGCTCCAGGAAGGCAGACCTAGAGGAAAGAAAGGTATTTCTAGTCCTCCTAGTTCTACAAACTTGGGTGAAAGCCAATCCCTCACACCAGATAAAAATGACTGCCCTGCCTGCTCCCCAGGATTACCATGAAACTCAGATATGAAAAGTGCGGCACATCACACACCACTGGTTGTGTCTGCTCCCCGCATCCTCGGCGCCCACAGCCACTATGCTTTCCGCCTACCCCACCACTTCACGCTTGGTGTGCCTCACAACGCGTGCAAACACACAGTGAGCTGTTCCTCTCACTCTCAGTACATGCCTAAAAGAGCAGTTAATTGTGGGTCACCCTCAGCACCTTCAAACGGGTGATCAAAGAACACTCCCCACATGCACAGAAGCCTTCTCATGTCACCAATGTGGACAATCTTTAAAATGCTCCCATCAGAAAGCTGCACTTAACCTTTAAAACCTTGCTTTTATAAGGAAAGTATCCTACTGATGGCAAATGGCCATGGGTACTCTGAGGAACAGAGAAGGTAGGAAAAAAATGAAATCTAATACAACTTTTAGCTAAGGCAGCATACAGCTCACATGACTTAACTCCATAAGCTGAAAACCAAACCACCTACCCTCTTAGAGGCCAGGGGACCATGGGATTTTGTTGGGGCTGCCCAAGTCTGCCTTGGGTATGAAGGAAGATTGTGTCCTGGGTCAGCACTCTGCCATAGTCTTCAGTCCTCTCTGCTACATCCTACGGGAGCTCTTACAGCCCACAAGCTTGGGCTATACCCCACAACCTGGCCAAGACAATGGTTGCAACACAGCCTGCCATGATAGAAGTGGTCTGCCTAGAAGTGGGCTGGAGAGAAGCACATCAGGTCCAAAATGGATGGAGCACTGAACAAGCCAGAAGAAGCAAAAGAAATCTGGTGCCAACTAAAATCTGGTACCAACACAAAGGGTAGCTCTCCCTGGCCATCACTCCACACCCTGAGCCCTGGCCTACATGTAATCCACCCCCAACACCTGCATTCTCACACTGCACACACTTCACCTGCCAGTAGCCACTGACAGCTAGAAGTGAAAAACATCCAGAGATGGAGGCTGGGTCACAATTATGTGCACCAAATGACATTTCTGCAGCTAATGACTTTTTATGAAAACTACTGGGTAGGCTGTTAACTTCCAGCCTCAGCAGGAACAGCCTGTTTCTTAAGGTCAAGGCCCATGTGCTACGGCAGCCTGCTGCTCATAGGCCACTTCAACTGCAAGATTGCTCTCTTTGAGCACCACCAACATGGACTGAATATCCGTGGTATATCTGCTCCACACCAGCTTGCAGACGTCTAATGTCTTCCTGTCGGAGGGGAAAGAGGGCCCGCACCTGGCCCCCTGAGCCTTACCCTTAGGGATACTCTATAGTTCACTGACCTTAACGAGAAAACAAGTCATCCCTGCCCAGGTAGCCCAGTTGGTTAGAGCACTGTCCTGATACACCAAGATTGTGGGTTTGATCCCAAGTCAGAGAACATACAAGAATCAACCAATGAATGCATAAATAAGTGAAACAACAAATCCACCCTGGCTGGTGTGGCTCAGTGGATCAAGCTCTGGACTGCAAAGCAAAGGGTCGCCAATTCAATTCCCAGTCAGGGCGCATGCCTGGGTTGCAGACCAGGTCCCCAGTTGGGGGGACGTGCAAGCGGCAACCACACATTGATGTTTCTTCCTCCCCCCCTCTTCCCCTCTCTCTAAAAAAAAAAAATATATATATATATATATTTTTTTTAAATCCATGTTTCTCCCTTTCTCATTCTCTCCCCCTTCCTCTCTCTCTCTAAAATCAATTAAAAAAAAAAAAAAAAAGGCAAGCCCAGACCGGTGTATCTTAGTGGGTTAACCGCCAGCCTGCAAACCAAAAGGTTGCTGGTTCAATTCCCAATCAGGACACATGCCTGGGTTCTGGGCCAGGTTCCCAATTGGAGGCGTTCAGGAGGCAACTGATCAATGTTTCTCCTTTCTCCCTCCCTTCCCCTCTTTCTAAAAAATAAATAAACTCTTTAAAAAAAAGAAGGAACCAAGTCACTATTTTTTTAATAGGAGCTAATTATAATCACTGTCACTTTCTCTTAAGGTGCTTATGACTTCCAGGTAAATTATTTGTAGCAGCCTATAAACATTTTCTGCGGGATCCACAGCACCTAGCACAAGGTCTGGCAACTAATGGACACCAATAAACACTTAATTCATTGGCATAAAAGAAAATGACACTTGCCACAGACGCCAAATGTTACCTCTTTACAGATGCTGAACCACTACGTAGTAGAAAGGGCAGTGAATTCAAGATCTAGCCCTTTTACCAAACTAGAGCTGTCTTAAAAGACTAACATTTTAATTCACGTGTGAACAAGTCCCCCTAATTATTTTAAACTATTTTTCATTGCTCAAAAGAAACACTTCTTATAATTCACATCGATTTTTGGCTGTCCGAGACCGTTGGTGTCTCCAGATGTACACGAACATCTCCCCAAATTACTGACATTACTGAAATGTCCTCCAATTCCCACAACCTCCAGGTTTCCAGGGAAGCACACCAAGCATTTAGTGCATACACATGTACGTACCACACATAAAGCAGTTGTATTGATTCAGGTTGGAATCAAATGACCACAAGCACTGAATCTGGCCAATAGCGTATAACCACCATCAATAAAAAGATTCCATAAAAGGAATCTACAACTCTGATACCACATTTAAAATCTCCTTTGGTCACTGCCAAGACATACCCCCTGGGTACCATGGCAGCCAGCTTGATGCTATAGATGTGTATATATTTATTCATTTAGCTCAAATATAACTTTGACCTTCTTATTTATGTGGAATGTGGAAGTAATACAGCATGACTCTGATATTTTCCCAACTGTCCATTAAATAAACTCTTGAAAAGTTAAGGGCTACCATTTCACATGTAATCCATTCCCTCACCACCTAAATTCTAAATGACCAATGTAACCCCCCAAAAAAATCCCCTTAGCTTTTCTGAAACAAAAAATCCAAGAAACACCAACACCTGCTGAAAAACAAACAGAAACACTGTATTTTTAATGCTTTCTCATCCTTGTTCCTGAATAGAAGTTCTTAAAAAATGAACTTGAGCCCTGGCCAGTGTGGCTCAGTGGATTGAGCACCAGCCCTAGGACGGAAAGGTTGCTGATTGGATTCCTGGTCAGGGCACATGCCTTGGTTGCAGGCCAGGTCCCCAGTTGGGGGTGAGAGAGGGGCAAATGATCACTATTTCTCTTGCACATCATGTTTCTCTCCCTCTCCTTCTTCCTCCTTTCCCTAAAAATAAGTAAGTAACTGAACTTAATACTGCTATCTTGGAAGGTCAGGCTTAGACTCTGTGTTCTCTAAAACAGGGCTTGTGGGTCCAAGTATGCCTGAGACTCTTCCTGAGAAGCAGAGAACATAAATTCAAACAAAAGGGAGGGGCAAGATGCACAATAAGAACTCTATGAGTTTGAGAGATGAATTGAGAAAAGTCCCAAGGGAATTTATTTTTCTCTACTGTCCTCAGTGCTGAACTAAGTTTCACTGCCCTGGCTGAACAGCTCTGGTTTCATGGGGGCCTGAATTACAAAATGTGGTGTGGAGGTAGAATCTATGACCCACACCCAAGAGAGAGTCTGGGGGACAAAGCATCAACCTGAAAGAGAACAGCCACTCAGGTAAGCCCAACAACAGCCTGGACCCAGCCTAAGTTACTTCTGCCTCAGAAGGAGTCACCTCCTTGGGTTTCAAATTCACTCATTCCTACTTTTTGCTGGGGGTAAGGAAAAGGGACACTTCACTGTCTAGTGTCTCTCCAGAATCCCTGCACACACTGCCTCACGCCAGCAGCTACTCTACACACCACCCACACCCTGAAACATACCCAAAGCCCACAAACCACAGCAGGCACCCAGCATCATCCGAACACATCAGCTGCAGAAACCAGCCTTCTAGAGAAGAAACTCCGACCCCTTCTCAGAATCCTGGGTCTTCCTTACACCTTTCCACACACCTAGAGCAAGAGTCTGCCCTTTCTGAACGAAACCCAGTACTCTTACCCCCAATGTCAACGACCCTTGCCTTCCCTATCCCCTCCCTGCTAGCACACCCTTCTGGCACACCTGCCCTCACAGCCTAGGCTACACAAACCTTTCTCCTACACGACCACAGTTGCACACCCTTCATGCACAGCCTGAGAACTCCAGCATGCCTCCCCTCACACTCCCGGCCCACAGACGCCCTCCGATCCCGCACAGCCTGTCCACACAGCCTCCCCTTACCCGCTCCAGGCCCTCACACCTTACCCTCACACGCCCTCCAAGCCCGCACAGCCTCCCCTCACTCGCTCCCCGCCCGCACCCGCCAAGCCCCTCTTCCGGGTCTCACGCCCGGCCCGGCCTACGCGGCCTACAAAAGGCGGCTGCACTGGCCCGCGCCCCTCAGGAATGCGCTACCGACCCACACTACTCACCCGCGCGCGGCGGCGACAGCGGCGGCGGGGCCCAGGCCCGGCTCCCGGAGTCGCGCGGCCCGGCGCGGCCCATGCGCTCAGTGGCGGCGCGGCGGGCGGGACAGAGCGGGGGCGCGGCCCGGGGCGGCCCCCATCGCGGCGGCGGCGGTGCGGCAGCCCGGAGGCGGGCGCAGGCAGGCCGCGGGGGCGCCGCCGAGGCCAGACGCCTGCTCTCACTGGTTTGCTCCGCAAGGACACGGGTCTGGCCGGACTGCGGCCGGTTTGCGGCAGCGGCCCCGATCGCTTACCGGAGCGGGGAGCCCAAGCCCAGAGTGCCGAAGCCCAGGCCCGAGCGCCCCCGCCGGCGCCACCCGGAAGTGCGGGGGCGGGGCCGGGGCGCGGGGCGGGACCCAGAGCGAGGGACGGGCCGGAGCGTGGGGCGGGGTCGGGAGCGTGGGGCGGGGCCGACCCTTGGGGTGGAACGAGAACGTTGGGGCAAGGCCAAGAACGTAAAGGTGGAACCTAAAGTGACAACTGGGACAAGAGCGTGAAACGGAGCCGGAGAGCAGGAATAAAGCTAGGAGAGTGGAGGAGGGTCCTAGAGTGTGGGGGTGGAGCTTCCAAAGTAGAGGCGGGGCCAGGGCACGTGCTCGAGGCCAAGAACGTGGGGGTGGGGCCGAGAGCGTGGGGCGGGGCCTAGAGAGTGAAATCTGGGCCGAGAGCGCGAGACGGAGCCGGAGCGTGGGAAAGGCTAGGACTTGGAGGTGGGGCGTCAACCGTGGGGGCGGGGCCAGAGCATAAGGGTTGTGTCTGAGTTTTGAGGCGGAGCCAAAAGCTTTCAGACAGACTTGGAGCGCGAGGCGGGGCCTTAATGAGTGGGCACGGTTAACTGTGTCCGCATGGGCAGGGCGTGGGCGGAGCAACGCAGCCGTAGAAGGGGACCTGAGAAGGGGTAGCATGAAAATGTCCTGGTCCCCTTGGGCTGTAGAATCCGGGAGAATGACGTGGGAAGACGCCCCCCCCCCCGCGAGGGTTGAACAACTGTGGTCACCAGAAGGCGTGGGCCGGTGCACTAAGCGGACGACCGACTCCCGATGTGGACACCGCGAGGCGTCTGCCAGGTTACAGCCTTTTTCTGCTGCCCATACGGGTGTCCATCAACCTTGGGTTACTGAGGTCGGCACCCACAGGCCCTCAGGTCGAGCATTTCCTCCCCGGACCAGGGCACTTGGAAGGCACAGGTAGGCTGACCGAGAGCTGAACCTTTGGTGATGTCCAGCTTGTATCTCCTTCTTCTCCAGGCCCACTGCCCCCCAGCTGGCCAGGAAGCTGAGGAGATGGTCTGGGGCTCTGCCCTCCCTTAGTTCCCAAGGAGTCTGGACTCAGACAGGGCCAGGACACACAGTAGGCAGTAAATCCTATAAATGCAAGCCGTCACTTGGTCAGGAGGCCCAACCTCCAAAGAGTTGTGGGCTGAGACTGGCTGAGGCTCCACCCTGGCCGGACCCACTTGTCTCAGTTTCTCTCACCCACCATCCAAGATCCAGCAAAGTGCTCCCCTTCCTACCACTGCCTTCAGGTCTCACTTCGCCCAGCCCAGCCTGAGAATAAGGACTTATGGGTGTCCTGATTCCTGCACCCACAATCCCTTTCTCCATCTCTGTCACCATGACAGTCCTTGACTGACTTGCAAGCCCAGCTGGCCAACTCTATGTTGCACACCCACCACCAGCCCCTCCCTGAGGGAAGGATGTTGGCACTAGGAATTGATTACTGCCCATAAGGAATTGCTTCTGCCACCACCTATGACCACCAAGACCCTGCCCTCTGCACAGCTATACTGGGCCTAATTCCTGGAGAAATGTTCCTGGTAACCTACAGGGAGCAACTACACTGCTGTTACAGAATGAAGCTGCCCCTTAGGCCACATAGGGACCTGCTCACCTCCTCCTGCCCCAGGGCTCTCTGATACCTTATCTATCTACACCTCCCCCAACAGCCCTCACTTAGCTTGCTCTCTGGTGCACACTACCCATCAGGGCCCTTCACTAGTGTCTCCTCCATGTCACCCTCCCGAGTGCATCTGGTCATTTGCCCACTTCATGCTTCTATTACACTGCCCGCAGGCCACTTCTAATGTCACCGCATCTTCTCCTGGACACTGCTTACCCTTGTTGCCCACCCTCATCCTATATATCTCCCAGGCAGGGACAGAAGTCTATGCTTGGGGCTGCCTGAGCCACCAGCCAGCCCCCCACCCAGCTGCCCATCAGTAGTGCCTGCCTCTTCCAGCACACAGCCTAGCAACCAGTGCCCAGGATTTTATAGGAAAGGGGAGCAGTGAGGAATGGGGATGGGCTACCAGAAGCATCCCCAACCTGCTGCAGACCTAGGCTATCTCCTAGAGTCATCATTATGCCTAGGGGCAGGCTGAGCAGGGGCCGAGGCTGTGGATGAGGACAGCACATTACAGGAGCCGCACGTCTAAACCCACACTGGCCCCACTAGGGTCCTGATGGCAGGTGTCTCTCACTCGCTAGGATGACCCCAGACCCCATAGCACTGGGCACAGAAGATGCCCCTGCAGTCCCTCATCTCTCCTGTTCAGCCTCAGAGGCTTAGAGGAGACAGAGTAGGTGGCCTTCATGGCACAGCAGATTCTCTTTGGGGTGCAGGAGTCCAGGGTGGATCAGACAGACAGAAGGACCTCCCAGACGTTGGCCCTCAGGCTGCCACCCTATTCCCAGACATGGGCCCCAATGCTTGCCTTGGTTCTGTAGAGCTGCTGCTGTGGCCATGCCAGGCTCCTGGGGTTGTGTCCACATTTATCCTCTTCCTGGCCCATGGTGGCAGATGTCCCAAGGCCCTAGGACCAGAACAGGGCCCTTGGGCCTGCAGCTCCTTAGGGCCCCCATCCTGCAGGGACAGGAAGATAGTCAGAAAGCCTGGAGGAAATGCAACAGTGCCCTACAGTGGGTGATGGCTGTGGGTATGGAGGTGAAATTGTCCAAGCAGAGTGGAGGTAGAGGAGAACAGAGGAAGAAGCTAGGGGAAAACTCTGAAGAGAGAAAGGGCAGCATTGGGGCCCTGCAATGAATGAAGCAGGAGTGACCTAGCAGGGGCATTGCATCAGCCACCTGGAGCTGAGACCAATATAACACATCTGCAGGAACCTTACTTCTGAACAGGTAAACTTTTTCATTATAGAGGTCCTTTCAAATGAAGCACCCTTCCCCAGGAGCAGGAGTTTGCCACTAGAGGCTTTGATTTGATTAACCATTAATGGCATTTGTTCAAACTTTCCAGGAACTAAACAAAAACTTTAGAGCAGAAATGAAATTCTTCAATTTAGACATAAAAGGAATACGTTGAAATAAATTGGTCTCTGAAGCCTTACATGTGTTCATGCACTTGGCTGAGAAAGACAACTGATAAAAAGGATTCTAAAGGCATCATCCCAGATGTACCAAGGAGGTATGTTGAAGCATGGGGTGTGTGGCCAATGCAGGATGGTGAAAACCAGCAGTAGAGGACTAGCCGCAGAGATGGAATACAGTGCAGATCCCTATCATCCTCCTGAGAGAAGAAGGCAAGAGGAAATGTACTGACTCAGACCTCCATGGGGAGATGGAACCTCAGACTGAGCTCCTTCTAGGCTGTCCATTCCCTGAACCCTCTGCCCAGACCACAGGTGTGGGAGATGGGAGCAGGTGGGCAGGTAGGGAAAGGCCTTGGCTCATTCAGTTCTGAGGAAAGAATGGACTTCCTTTTGGAGGCACAGCTCCAGAAGCACTGGCCAGCCGCCTTACCAACCATACGCTTAGCCCTGGGCTCTATCTCTCCTCCCTGAGTATCCTTTTTCCATCAGTTCTGAGCTGGGTGGGTAGGGGGGACCAGGTGCTGTTTGAGCCCTCATCCCAAGCCCAACAAATGATGTGGAGCCATTGCACCAAGGTCACAAGATAGAACACCAAGGGAAAACCTAGAAGACTGCACACACAGGGTGCCCATATTTGTGAATATAGAACATATGCATATAAAGGCAGGAGGACTAATGAACTATCTCAGGGCATCAATGACAGGTTACAGCTGGAAGAACTAGGCATGGGTTCCATGCTCTTTCTTGCGCATTCAGGACGAAGTTCTACACAATATCACTATTATGATCACATGGAGACCACAAAGCTCTACATCAGGTGACACCTTTCAGTGATCAAAGCAAGACTGGCAGGGGTGAAGATCCTGGGAGACAGGACAGAGCTGACCCCGGTAGGCCATCCTATGACTGCTGCAGTCGCCCCGAGTTGGGCCCCAGGAACAACGAGATGATGTCATCTAGAGCTTCCTGGGCTGACCTCTGGGCATCTGAGGTTGAGGTCGCCCTGGGCCCCAACCCTGTATCGGGCAGTAGCCCCTGCCTCTTTTCTCCTGGGTTTGGCTCCTCTCGTCCTCATATCTGTGGGGCAGATGTGTTGTCCAGGATGACATTTTGCATCCCTCTTGCTGTTTGAACTTCTCTTGCCTGCCCTTCACTGAAACTGCCAGTGGCAGATGCCCCAGGAGTCATCCTGACCCCAATGCCAAGCTGGGGAATTATGGGGACAGGAATAGGGCTTCACCTCAAACAAGCTGACTCCATGTCAGCTCAGTGCCCACTGCTACATGTATGGTACCTGGCATGACTGTCCCCTTCTAACCCTGCTGCTGTATGTTGTCCTGCCCTAATGGTTTCTGCTCTCCTTGTGTCCTCTGCATGGACAACTCACTAGATGTGACATAGCCTCCCACATCACTGATGGCCCCCATGAGTCAAAGGTCAGGCCCCAAGACCAACAGAAAAGCAGTGGCATGGCAGCAGGTATTTGAGCCCCTCCACTTATCCCCCAACTGAAGTTTCACCCTCAGTATCCTGAGAGGGGTCCTGTCACTCCAGGTTGAGTGGCAGAGCAGGGATTCCTTCCTGTACCACCTTTCTGGAAGACTCTGACCTTAGGGATATGTCCAGGGGTCCAGGAGATGGTCAAGTAGGCTCAGGGCTGGAGGGTGAATATTGAGGACTCAAGGTCCCTGCCTGCCACAGGGACCTTGGAAGGAGATGGGGAGAGCAGCATATCCACCATCAACCCAGTGCCTCCCCAACTTGGGAGCCTCGGGGACATCAATGGTGTAGCCAAGGTTGGCCCAGCTCCTGCCTCCTTGGAGACTTGATGGTCTGCTGTGTGTTGGGCCAGCTGGTGGCTCTGGGCAAGGTGGGTACCTCTTTGAGCCAGAATATCCTCCTCAGCCAAGTGAGGGTCCTGACCCAGCCCCACTAGCCTCAAAGGTCCCTGTGAGACTCTCTGTGAATGGGCCTGGGCCACAGAATTAAGCCCAGAGCTGGCTGTGGCCCATGTCTTGTGACTCAGACACATCACAAACAGAGGGAAGGGCTACTGGCCTCCCCAGACCCTAGCACTAATTTCCTAGGGAAGGTGGTGTCCCAGTGGAGGGGACTTGCACCTGAGGGGCTTCGGCCAGACTTCTGGAAGCAGCTGATGAAGTCCTACCTTCGCAGTTGGCCTCAGGCCACTTCCCCCTTCTGGTCTTAGGCATGCCTTCCCTCCTGCCACACTGACCCTTACACTGAGTGAGCTTTCCCTTTGGTCCCCACTGTTCTCTCACCTGGAATGCCCTTCCCCATCCTGGCCACTCCACCCCTAAAGGCCTCTCCCAGTGCTGGGAACTCTCATGCCCCTCTGCAGGTTATCTTTTCTCCTCCACTAGATGATGCATCTCTTTCAGTCGACCCCCTCCCCAAAGTCTGCACAGTCCCAGGGCCAGGGGCAACCTCTTGAGCTTGTAGCTAGGTGACTTTGTGATGGGAGACAGGCTTGCTGCTCTCATCCACAGCACACGCTCTCCAGGTCAAACTCCGCTTGTCCCTGGCCCCTCCGCTGCCCACCCTGCAATTTGCTGTCCTCTCTCCGCTGCCTAGGAGCCCTGCATGGCCATGGCCAAGTTATAAGTATGTGATTATGTATGCTGGGGTTCCCCCCTGGCCCCTTTGTTGCTTCAGAATCTGTCCTGACAAACAAAAGTGCACTGGATTAGCCACAGTGGATTAAAAGATTTGCTTCTCAGAGTTTACCTAATAACCTAACAATCATGCTGACGGAGGCTTTGAACCTCTGGACACACTCTCCAGGCCATCTGGGAGCTCTTGGCCTCTGCGGGCAGTGGGATGGTGGTTGGGGTCATTAGAGGCAGTCACTACCCACCCTCACACCCAGCTCTGTCTGTGGCAGGGCCTGTGCTCTTGGGCTCCTGCCAGGCCCATCTGGGCTGAACTTGGGGATGGGACCAGAGATGCTGGAGGCCCAGGTGGGGAAGAAGGCCCAGCCAGAACCACCTTCTAGAGAGCTGGCTGCATGAGGCCAGGTGTGGGTGGCACAGACCAGGCCTCACCCGCCCCTACCCCAGGCATGTCCACATATCCACACAGTATCAAGGACACAGCAACATGGAGGATGCCTGTGGCAGGCAGGTGACACTCCAGGCTTCACCATGCTGTGGCACAGAGCCCCACTGCAGTTGCCCCACCGTACGTTTCTATGCACACATGCGCGCGCGCGCATGCGCGCGCGCGCGCACACACACACACACACACACACACACACACACAAGCGTATCCCTCTTTGATCTCCAAAGGACACTCCATTTACAAGCTCTTAATCGCTGCTGTCTTTTGGGGGCCTGTCCTCTGAAGTCCCGAGTAATGGGATTTGGCGCCTCTGATCCATCTTGGGCTAGCCGCTCCCCATTATAGGTGGGCATTTTTTTCTTTTCTTTTTCTTTTTTGCTTTTATTTGTCTTCTTGAAAAAAAATGTCTCTTAAACCTCACTGACTTGACATGGCTTGTCACCTAGCCCTGGGAGTTGGAGGCTGGGAGAGGGGCAGGTGGCCCTTATGCCAAGGGCCTCCTGGCCAGTTGGGGGTCTTTGATGCTGCCTCCATGTAAAATCTAATGTGAAAGACATTGAGAGTGATTTTCAGGACCATGGTGCGGTGGATTCATTCTGCCTCATGCTGTTTCCTTTGTCTCTCTTCCCATGACCCTTCCTTGGGACATTGGGGAAAGGGTCTCGGAGTGAGAGTGCATGTATGTGTGTATGTGCATGTAGGGTGCAGAGGGCAAGGCCTCTGCCATAAGAACAAAGGGCAGCAGGGAACATGTCCACCTGTCTGCCTGTCCATCCGTCCGTCCATTTGTCCGCCTGCCCACCCACCCGGCTTACCTCACCTGCCTGGCTCTGTGTGCCTGCTGGCGCCCCACCATCCCGCAGTCCGCCATGATGGGCTTGGCAGTCCGTCTGAGCACTTTCATCTACTCCAGGAAGCGAGTCCTGCTCTTGGACACTGTGTGGCTGGGAGGAAGCGTGACTCTAGGCTGCAGCTCAGGCTCCCACCACCGATTGGCTGAGGCAGGGACCAGATGACGGGCTCCGGAACCCTATGGTAGCCATGGCAACCAGCCCCTTTAGATACCGCCACCCCCCAAGCCACTCCTGACAGCTGAGGAGGGAGCAGGCAGTGCTGCTGATGGGTCCACGTCAGGGTCCCCTCAGAGGGTTGGGTCAGGCATGGCTGGATGGTGGCTGTTCCTGTACCAGTTAAGTGTTTTCATGTTTGTGTGTGTTTCATCAATGTCCAATATGAAGGGTTGCTGTCCCTCTCTCAGGACGTGTCCCAAACTGCTCCATACCCTGTCTGACCCCCTAGTGGAAGCAGAAACAGTGTCCTTGTAGCCCCTGCTAAGAGGAGGACTTCAGGTCAGGCTTGCCCCAGGGGCTGAAGGCCAGGTCTAGTCTTGTGAGAAAATAATGGGTGAGAGCAACAGGAAGAATAGCAGGGGGAACTGCCCTCTTGATGCACCTCAGACCCAAAAGAGCCAGCCAGCTCTATCTCTGCCTGCCAACCTTTCCTCCGAACTCTCATTAGTCTGTTGAACACACAAACACACTTGCACAGTCCCCTCTCAGCCTTCAAAGGCCCAGCATGGCTTTGCTGCCCAGACCTTGTCTCTCCACCTGCAAGACTCTGGGACTTCAGTCACACTAAGCAGACACTCTACAACCCTATGGAAATTGGCCACACACCCCATGACCTGCAGCCCCAGGCCACTTGGTGAGGCCTTTCCATGTGTCTCAAGCCCAGGACTTCTCAGCAAGGGCACAACACAGCATCATTCCTGGGTGTTGCAGAACATCATCTCTGTGCAGACTCTGGCCTGTCCAAATGCTCCTGGGATTGAGCACCACTTGGTCAAGGCCCCCATGAAGGCCATCTGAGAGCTCAGCTTCCTGCCCCAGGCCCAGCCCACACCTATTGAACACAAGGTTGCCTAAGGAACAACTGTAGGGCTCCAAGGAGCAGGTGTGAACCTCAAACCCTTGAAAGAGGCCAGGACTAAGGCACATCCCTGGGGGCCCAGAGGCTGCTGAGGAGGCTACTGCCAAGGCCAGAGGACCCAGGAGCTGGAGGAAGCCTGAACAGGGATTAACAAGGGTCACACATCCAAGGGAAGGGACTCAGAGCAGGTCAGGCTGGAAGCAGAGCCACAGGGCAAAACAGCTGCTTCGCTAGCCCCCTGAACTTGCTCTCACACTTCACACTGGCTCCACTCAAGCTGCCCAGTCACAATATTGAGCCCCCAGCTTTGAAGGGATCCCCTGCAAAGCAGGACACCACCAGCTGACAGGTCTTACCCAGGTGTAAGACCTGGGACAGTTGACAGGGTAAAGGCTCTAGGGCCTGGAGCTCCTTTCTGGAGGTCAGGGTAAGCTGGGGGCTCTGGTGTGCTGTGGCAGAGTGTGTGGCAGAGTTCAGAGCAGGGCAGCATAGGGCTGAGGCTGCTAAGGGAGTTGATCTGGCTCAGGGCTCCAGGCTGGGGGCAGTTGGTGGGGGTGGGAAGAGGAGTTTGAGGGAGTCTGGAGCTAGCAGAATGTTCAACAGGGTGGCAGTGGATGGCGAAGGTGGAGATGGAGTCCAGGCACAAGCTCAGGGAGTGGCGGATGGTGCGTATGGGTGGACCTCACAGTGGCTCCTTTGACTTCCCAGCATCCTGATGGGACTCATGGCAGGGACAAAGGTACCTGGGTCTCATCCACTCTCTCCACATCCACCAGCATGCAGCCAGTGCACACCAGAGCAGGACTCAGGTGAAAACCTTCAGGATGAAGTTAGGAGCAGAGCCCTGGACTGGGCCCCACCCTTCCTGGGACTCAGACCCTGGAATGAGACTGGACATACATGGTGTTGATAGCTACCCTTGTCAGAGGGCTCTACTGCTCCAGTTCCAAGGGACCCCTCCGCAGCCCATGGCCACAGTGACAGTCCACAGCTCAGCCATGGCCTTTAACACTGAAGCTGACTGGTTGGGCTGTGCTGTCATGTAAACACACAGGCTCAGCCACTCACTGGGAACATGTGGATCATGAGGGCTTGCCTGGGAGTTCCTCCAGGGCCAGGGAGGGTCTGACCCAGCTGGTGAAGGGATAGCGGTGTGGGCCAGCACAGGGCAGGTCTGATTTCAGCCGGTTTGACCTTTGTCAGTATAAATGACCCCCACAATCCAGGGGCTGAGGGGCTGCAGGGCCTCACTGATGGGGAACTAGAGGGTTTCAGATAGACGCATCAACAGAGGCTGGTGACGGGTAGTCCACGCAGGGGGAAAAGTGAGGAAGGCAGCTCAGGTGGCCTGACCAGGGCCTAGAGGGGGGACTACAGGGTGTGGAGACATGTGGCCAGATGGGCTTCAGTGGCTCAGCTCCTGGTTCTGTGTGACATGTGAGTGTGTACAGGGCGTGTCCCCCTCCCCACCAGCTGGAAGGGGAAACAGTGTGGTGGATCCAGCCTGCCAGGGGCCTGTCCCAGACCTGGGTTATTGTTTTATTTGTGGTGGAGGACAAGCCTGTCAATCACTGAGGGCTTCCTAACCTTTGCTCGTGAGAATCTGAGGACACAAACTGATGCTGCCTCCCTCTAGAAAAGAGCTCGTTTCAGAAATTAGGGGTTAGGGGTAGGATGGAAATTTCAGCTTTTGGCTGAAAAAAATTTTTTTTTTTAATTTTTATTTATTTATCTTTAGAGGGGAAGGGTAGGAGAGAGGGAGAGGGAGAGAAATATCAATGTACGGTTGCCTCTTGTGTGTCCCATGCTAGGAACTGGCCTGCAACCCAGGCATGTGCCCTGACTGGGAATCGAACCGCGATCCTTTGGTTCGCAGGCCTGCACTCAATCCACTGAGCTACACCAGCCAGGGCTGAAAATTTTTTTAAATATTAAAAACTTCACAAAGTAGGGACATTACATGAGAAAGCACTGGTGTATGGGAAGAAAGAGGACACTGCAGAAGTGTGGCACTGTGACAGTGTACCCAGCAATGGACAAAGGTCTCATGGACATACCCCTCCTCTCCCCAGGGCACCCTCTGCAAGGCAGGTTCTGACCCTCAATGACCTCATAAGCTGGGCACCTCTCAGGCAGTTGTTAGGACCAGGTCAGGGGAACCCCTCCCTGTGCTCCTGGGGACCTGGATGGGTCTCAGTGCTGGACTTCCAGGTAAGTGTTGAAACCCATTCAACGGGGCAGGGACAAGGGACAAGGTATCCCCAAATCTCAGAACCAGAAAGACCTCAGGGTGACTGGCCCAAAATCAAGTGTGGGTCAGCTGAGGAGGGGCACACAGGTTGCAGGCCCACGTGGCTACGCTGACAGAGCTCCTGACTGGAGGCTTTCCCTGTGAGACACTGCCCCCTGCAGTGCCCTCTGAGGGCCCCTGCACCTCTGAGGGCCCCTGCACCTCTGAGCTGGTGCAGGTGTTCACCACATCAAAGGACATACCAGCACAGGCACTTTCTGGTCACTCCCAGGGCAGGCCACAGCCTCCCTGCCTCAGCTGTGGAAACCATTCCAGAACAGGCAGGGATATGCAACGCAGAGGGGCAAGCACCAGCCTGCCCTATCGTAGACTACCTTCAGCATCTCAGGATTCTCTCCCAGAGTGAAAAAAAAACACCGAAATAAACCGCAGTCCCACAGCTCAGCCAGGAACCACAACCCATTTCAGCCACGTCCAGGGTCTCTGGGACGGTGAGGTGACAGGGTCAAGAACTAAGCAGGAGAGCTCTGGTCCTCCAAGCAAAGCAGCACACACATGGCCCGGCTCAGACTTTACTCAGGCTGTCCCCAGAATGTGGTGAACCTGCCTCAGCTGGGCCTCCACTGCAGCGCTGGGGGGTGGGGGGGACTCAGAGGCTATGAGAAGGCCCCAGGCCACTGGGGATCCTAGGACCAGAGGCCCATTAGGGCCTCCACAAAGTCCACCCCCCGCAAAAGCTTCATAGCCAGCACACACAAGAATGGTTCACCCACTGTTCACAAGTGGTTCTTGCCACCACCCCAGACTCTGTTTACAGGTTTGCCAAAGGGCGGAAGAGTGGGGTAGCTGGGAGACAACAAGGGACACTGAGCCTGGCTATTAGACATGGGTCAGTCACTATGTGGTCACTTCCCGCTGGCTCTCTTCTGCACCACCGCTGGCTCAGACAGTGTCTGCTGCTGAAGCCGCTCAATTAGCTCCTCCACGTAGACCTTGAACAGAGGGACGGGGTCCTACAGGGGCAAAACAGGGTCACAGTGAGGCACTCCTGGGAGGGCAGAAATCCAGATGCCTTTAGTCAAACACCAAGAGGAACTGAGCATGAGAGAACTGGGCCCCTCAGGCTTGGCCACGAGGCCAACCAAGTGAGGCTGCTTGCCACCCCTCAGGCCTCAGACCAGAGGGTAGTGCCCTGTTCATGAGACAGGCACCACCTTCCCTTGGGAATGCAGGAATCAGGTGCCTGCCCTTGGTTCCCCTGCTGTGGGGCCCTGTGGTCATAGATAAACCAAGCAGAGGGAACAGAACCGCCAGCTGCTGCACCGTAGGTGGGGGCTCTTTGTCCCAGCAGCTACCACAGGCTCCACACCCTCCTAGAGGACAGACACAAAAAGGTCTAAACTGGGAAGACCCTGGGGAATGCTAAGTGGGCAAGTTAACCAATGGTGCCAATACTCCAGCTTGTCAGAGTCTTTCTGTACTGAATCTATAAAGTGGGCTAGAAGGTAAGGACCTTGAGGGAAGGAAATATGCCATGTGGGACCCACAGAACTATAGCTCCAGCTGGGCAGCTGTGCAGAGGCGGATCTTTCCTGAGCCCACCTGGTATGACAGCCCCTCATCCAGGCTATCCATAAGGCAATGCACTTCCCCACCCCATCCGTCTGCTTGGCTGCTGTGCCCACCCTAGAGGGCAGGGTAGCTGGCACTCACGCATGCTCACCTTCTCCTCTAGAAGCCTCTGCTTCTCCACAGCTTCATCCAGTGTCAAGCCGACCCACTCAGCCTCCTCCTCCTGGATAACAAACTCCTGGGCAGGCAGATAAACAGCATGTGGTGAGGCCAGGTGGCCAGCCACTGAGGCCCACAAGAAGCAGGAAGTCCAGGCCCAAGCTCTCACCTTATACTTGTCATAGATGGCTGCCCTCCTCTTGGGGTCATCTGGGTGCAGCTGGGGGTCACGTCTGGCAAGTCGCAACAGCATCCCTCGCTTCAGGTCCATCCCAAACTTGGAGCACAGGTCCTCCTTCGGGGTCTGGTGGGAAGCTATCAATAGGGCCAGGTGCTGCTGACGGGGTCCCACACCCACCCCACCAGCCAGCCCCACCTGGATCCTCCCCAGTAACTGGCAGCCCCCAGGCCAGAAGAGAGGAAGGAAGAGCCAAGAGCAGGGAAATGGGGGCTGTCTGTGTTCCCCTGGGCCCTGGAGGGCAACACAGCACCAATGGCAACAAACTCTCCTGTGGGCAGAAAGACCCCACTGAGGCTGCCCAGAAAGGGGAATGGTCCCATTCACATTTCACTGGTGGTCCTCCACTCCTGAGACCAGTATGCCTCAGTAGGTGCTGATCTAGCCTCCCCACTCTGACTGGTATTCAGACCCCTCTTGCCTTCAGGATGTAGAAGTCAAACCCATAGGCCTCATCAATGAGGTCCAGGGTTCGCATAGTCACAGTCACAGAGAACTTCGTGTCCAGAATCTCACTGTAGAGTTCACGCTGAAACAGCTGTGGCTTCCATACTTTCTTCACCCTCTTTGAGAGCTGAAAGAACAAGAGTCCTCATGAGTTTTGCTGCTTCTCCTGACAGAGCCGAGTGAGGCCCAGGGTGCAGAGACTCAGGATGTAGACCCAGTTGCCCATTCAGAAGTCAACTTCTCCCCAGCCAGCTTGGCACCCCCAGACTTTGCTGAGGCTGCTGGTGTGTGTTCCAGACACACCACACACACAGTCATAACTCCATGGTTCACAAGTCATCACATTCCACACCAGGGACCAAGAAGGCAAAGGAAGACACCAGTGGGGAGATCTTCCCCAGAAGATTCAGCAATTCTTTATGTTTCCCACCAAAGGCAGCAGGTGTTGAACACAGACTCAGAGTCCTGCCCGCAGGTGTCTCAGTCTTTTAAAATGTGATAAGGAGGTGGTAGTGCCAACCTTGCGTCAAGAGGTATCAGAGGCAAACTTTATCCAATCAAACTGATAGGTGACTGCAGACACCCCTCCCCCACTTCCTCTCAACACACAGACCTCCCCATCCATATACCTGATCTGGGACACAACCCCAGGGTCTCTGTGCTTGCTGTTCCTGATTTGGACTACTCTGTCTCAGGATACCCAGATGGTTTCACAGAGAACTGAGGGAACTGTCTCCACCAGATTGTAAGCCGTGCTAGGGCTGGTCGGTCTCCCTTGTGCTTTCCGGGTACCTCCGGAGCCCAGCATGGTGTCCAAAGCAGTAAAGCCCCAGAAGTACCCCCGAAGCCTGCCCTGATCACCCACCTTGTCGTTGTTGACGTATCTGTGGCCCAGGATCCAGCCCTCGCCTCCCCAGAGCCCCCGCTGGGACTCACGGGGATAGTGAATGGGAATAGGCACGTCCTCCACGCGCTCCCGCTGCCCGTTTTGGGGGTTGATCTTGAACCTGGCCCCGTGTGGCCTGTAGTGCACAGGCGTGGGTGTCCGCTCCTCCTCCAGTGAGCGAAGGTAGTGCTGAGGCAGGCGAGAGTAGATGCCCTCCCGCAGCAGGAGCTTCTTCCATAGACCGACCGGGAACTTGTGCAAGGGCATCGCGGCCAGCCTGGCGGGAAGCAGAAGATCACAGTCATGCTGCAGCCTGGCTGGCCCCCGGACTCACGCGCAGCCCCGATCCCTAACCCCGGCCTCAACCCCCCCCGCACTAACCGGGTTCCCGACCACGATTCTCTGCGAGGTACCAACCCAGGACTAGTCGTACTTCTTGCAGCAACGCGCCCTGTCGGAACCGGAAGTTATGCTGCACCAACTGCTTTCCACCCGACACTGACTGGCTACAAAGTCCGTCCGTCTACCACTATCCCGCCCACCTCCCCACCTTTAGGGACCGTGGAAAAATGCCCTTCGAAGACCGCAGCAACCCAAGGCACCGTCGTTAAGTGCGGCCGGTTTTCGGCGAGCAGCAGCCCAGCGAGCAGGGCTTCTCATTCTTGGCCCTACTTCTTTTTCTCCCAGAAGAAATGCGAAAAAACAATGTAAAACTTTGGCCTTAAAACATAACGGCAGAGGGAAATTTTGAGATCGTGCTCCCTGGCATTTCATTAATTTGGCTGAAATAAAGTCGTAAAAATTATATATATAATATAGAATATTAAATTCACCAATCGGTGATGTGAGAGCTATATGAAAACTTTAATGTTTTTGCCCTGGCTGGTGTGGCTCAATGGACAGAGTGCCAGCCTGCGAATCGAAAGGTTGCCAGTTTGATTCCCAGTCACAGCATGTGCCTGGGTTGCAGGCCAGATCCTTGGTTGGGGACCTACAAGAGGCAACAAATCTGTGTCTCTCCTATATTAATGTTTCTCTTTCTCCCTTCCTTCCCTTCTCTCTAAAAATAAATATTTAAAAAATGTTAATGTTTTAAAATTGTTTACCGCCAGAACACCATATGTTTCCTCCTTATTTTTAAAAATATTTTATTTATTTTTATTTTTAAAAAATTTAAAAATTTTTATTTTTTAGAGAGGGTAAGGGAGGGAGAAGGAGAGGTAGAGAAACATCAATGTGTGGTTGCCGCTTGCATGCCCCCTGCTTGGGACCTGGCTAGCAACTCAGGAATGTGGTGCCCTGACTGGGAATCGAACCAGTGACCCTTTGGTTCACGGGCCCGCACTCAATTCAGTGAGCCACACCAGCCAGGGCTGTTTCCCCTTTATAGGCCTAGCAAATGCTATGGTGACCACATTCAGGGTGACTGGAAGTGGGGGAGACCCCTAGGGAGGGTACATCCTGGACAGGGCCCAGAAGAGAAGCTTCCAGGGCTGACCCTGGCCTCAGTGACTCCCAGCTTCCCGTAGCCCTGTTCCACATTCCTCATGCAGACAACAGCTCCCTAAGCTCTTGCCTTGGGAAGGGGTGGAACATTGCTCCTCAGGGCAATCAGCCCCCTTACCCTGCTTCCCCCGTAATGGAAGAAGGGCTGGGCCAGTGCAGAGTGGCAGCCATCACCTCCACTCCTGAGAACAACTCAAGAGGATGCTCCCCAGACAAGGGCCCAAGAACCCAGGGGAAGAGTGGGAACACAGAGTTGGGGCAGGGTGTGCCTTGTGTTGCTGGCACCCATAGAACAGTTCAGCAGCACCCCCTCCAGGGAGCTCTTCTCAGGGGCCTGCACCTTCAAATCTGAGAACAAAAGGGAGAGACAGGACAGGACACCACAGCCAGAAGCCAGCCTCTCCCATGCCACCATTCACAGCAGTTGGACCCTACATCCCCCAGGGCCCATCAGCTCTCTGATGGCCACGGTCACCTCTCCTCATGGCAACTTCATCAGTAGGGGGCAGTCCCATGCTTGAGGTAAACTGGCATTCAGGCACACAGCTCTGTGCCTTAATGGTGTTGGGGGGCTGGCGAGGGGTGGTCCCAAGCCTCCTCTGCTTCTCTTGGTCTCATAACACAGCCTCACAGGGGAACAGGGTGACAGTGGAATATTTCTCCACATCTCCACTTGTCCCCCAGGCCAGCAGAATAGAATCTGCCCTGAACAGTACCCATTGTCTCCAGGCAGCCAGGCCCTGGATCCAGGGGCTACTGCAGACACCAGCTGGGACCTGCAGAGGGATGGAGTCACCTGGCAGCTAGCAGGTACAAGGGAATTGGAGGTTTCGGTCCTCTCCTCAGGAGGAAGAAACAAATGGGTGCACAAGGCAATTTTATTCAGTTGGAAATCCATCTGGACAAGGTCCCTCTCCCTTGGTCCTGCCCCTGGCTGGAGAGATCATCATCAAAGCTGCGGGTGTCCCTGAGTTGGCTGCATCATGTCACCGTGTACAGCTCCTCTCTGTGGTTCTTGCAGATCTGATAGTGGCAGGTGAGCTTCTGTGAGCAGGCCCAGGGCTCAGCATGCTTGTCACGTGGTGGCAGCAGGAATGCAGTGCTCCCTGCCAGAAGCATGTGCCAGATGCTGTGTGTGTAGTAATAGTTGTCACTGGTCATCATGGAGGTGTAAATGGCAATGGCCACAGCAGCCATGGAGATGCCAGGCAGGAGGTAGAAGACCCAGCGCTGCCACGAGGTGGGATAGCAGTGGCGCCGGTGACCGCAGCGGTATACCTGGAGAGAACCACCATGACAGCACTGGCACGGGGGCTGCTGCTGTAGCTCCCAGGGGCCTGCCTGAGTCTGGGTAGCAGGACCATGGATGTGCACTACTTGGAAGGGGCTCAAGGACATACAGACCTGACAGGTCCTCAGGCCCTATCCTTGGAAGGAAGCCACACTAGGCCCTACAAGAGTCAGTGGCAGCCCTCAGCCCTGGGAGGACTCAGACCCAGGACCAGGAACATGAGCAGAATCTGTGGGGAGCCAATACTTTCTTATTCCAAATGCCAGGAGAGGGGGGTCTAGGCAAGAGCTCCTTACCCACATGGTGACCATGATCACAAAGGCAAAGAGACAAGGTCCCATCATGTTCCAGGCACCCCTGCGGTCCAGCTGCAAAGACATAGCGAACACCAGCGTGCCCAGTAGAAGCAGAACCTGAGCAAGACACAGGGACGACCACAGGGTCACAGACCAGGGTCATCTGTGATGGCACAAGTTCCAGCAGGAGCTATCACCCCAGTGCTCCTCAGCACCTCTGCCAGCCCCCTATTGGAGCTGCTGACACACTGTTCTGCTCTGCTGGCAGGAAGGGAGGCACCCCTCCTCTAGTTACTGATTCATCCACAGGTAAATTTCTGAGGTACAGCTTAGCCAGGCAGGGCACCGGTCACATGTCTCCATCAGCCAGGCCCAGCTGTGACCAAAAAAGCCCCAAAGTGTTCCAAGCACCAGGAACTCCAGGAGCACAGTTCAGGTCTTCTGAGGGAGGTGTGGCCTAGGGTTGAGGCTCCAGCCCTCCTCTTTGAATAGAGCCCTGGGAGAGAAATGGGCTAGGAAGGTCCTTGCCTAACCCTGTCTTCCACTGTGTTTTCCCAGAATGCTCCAAGCAGCCAGCATAGTCCCTTCCAGCTGGCAGAGACTTTTTCCAGAGGGAGATTGGTTATTACAAGAGGTGGGAGTTTTCTAAGGGCAGCAGCTGGACCCTCTTTCTGGTCTCTCCCTCAGCAGGCAAGGGCCTCTGCTCCCTCAGAACCCAGATCCACGTGTCAGAAGATCGCTCACATATTTCAGGGATGCCTTCAGCCGTGCCATGCAGAGGATGGTGACCCAGATGGACACTCCAGAGCCCAGGAAGTCGCAGTACTGCAGCGTGTCATAGTTGAGGATACACAGCACCGCCTCCCCTGGCTGGTCACAGGCATGATAGAACTGCAGGGCAGGGCAGGGCAGTAAGCGGAGGCACAGACCTCCCCACCATCCCCATGGGAGCAGGCCAGCCTACCGTGGAGAAGAACATGGTGTAGGCATAGACGGAGGCCTCCACCAGGAGGCAGCGGTACACGGACAGGGTGATAGGAGCCAGGAACATGAGGTTGCTGAGGGTGAGGAGGAGCGCCGCCATCCTCTGCTGGGCCATGGTCTGGGCTGTGCTATTGTCTGTGCAGCTCCACCCACGCCAGCCTGTGGGCCAGTGCAGTGCTGAGGGGGCTGAGCGGGGGCAACTGAGGCCAGGCTTGTGGAGAGGCACTTTCGAACCTCAGGGCCAACCCTCACCCAAGGCCCTCCAGAGAAGCCCCTTTCTCCCCCAGAAGCAGGCTGGAACAGGTGTGGGGCTTGTGTGGGTAGGTATAGGCTAGTGTGGGCAGGCACAGACAGTTATGTGGCAGGCATGGGCAGGTTTAAAGAAGTGTGGGGCAGGTATGAGAAAGGTGTATACATGTGAGGGCAGGTGTGGAGAAGGTATGGGACAGGTGTGGGCAGGTATGGACAGGTATGGGACAGATGTGACAGGTGTGGGATACATGTGGGTAGATATGGAGCAGATGTGGGTAGGTGTAGGTCAGGTATGGGACATGTATGGGCAGGGGATGCCAAGGTCAGAAGGCAGTACTATCTCTGGGGGTGCCTTTCTGTGATTGCATGGGAGATTGGAGTTATGTGGCAGGAGTGGGGAGAAGGCATTTGCCCTTGGCTCTGTGAGGGTGCTCTCCAGCCTTGGCAGAGTGGGATAGACTCCTAAAAGAAGGCACAAGCCTGGGAAGTCAAGGACAGGAGTGTCCGCACATATCCAGGCCTGGCCCTCACCTGCCTTGCAGCTGCAGCCCGCATACAGGTAGCCATGTCTGCGCAGTAGGAGGCACTGGCCGTACGGGCCACAGTCATTCAAGCAGGGCACCAAGTATAAGGCGGTCTCCACAAGGACTGAGGCCTTCTCACACTCCCTGCGAGGAAGGGACCATGGGAGGTCTGACTGCTGAGGTCTGCTGACCAATCCCTGCCAGGGCTCCTGTCAGGATCTTGGACACATGAACCCAGCATGGAGGCCCCCAGGCTCCGAGCCCTAGAGGACAGCAGACGTGAGATCTGCAGAAGTCAAGGTGCACCTTCCACTTCACATCATACTGCATCCCAGTCTGTCTAAGGCTGTGTCCTGAACCAGTCCCCTTCCTTGTGTCCTGGCTCCCAAGGCTGCTTGGGGAGAGGTGGCCAGGTAGAGAAGGGAGTCCTTTGTAACTCCTGGAAGACAACTTATCCTGTGCGGCTTGCAGGAAGTTGGGTCGCTTCCAAACTCAGATGCAGGCAGCCCAATCATAGCCCTGAATGCAATCATTCAGCCACTTGGCAGCTCTGGGTGGTCCCCATCCTAGCCCCAAAATTCTTTTTTCTTTTTTTTTGAGAGGGAGGGAGAAAGAGATTGACTTGTTGTTCCACCTCTCCATGTATTCATTGGTTGGTTCTTGTATGTGCCCTGACCAGGGATTGAACCCGCAACCTTGGTGTATCAGGCCAATACTCCACCCAACTGAGCTACCCAGCCAGGGAAGCCTCCAAGTTTACTTACTCAGGACTCTGAGGACACATAAGCTGCAGGGAGAGGTACCAGTTGTCTGTCTCTGGGTAGGGGATGATAAGGTTGGCCTTGTGAGACAAGGTGCTCAAAGACAGTGGATAGCCCTGGAAGAAGGCTGCAGGAGGAGCAGGAAGGCCTGATAAGAGGGGGCTGGAGGGACTGGCAAGGGTCACTTAGTCAGATGCCACCTGCCCATACCTGTGGTGCAGTTGAGTGAAACGTTGAAGCTGAGGAAGGGTGAGGCAGCATTCATGCAGACCATTACCAAGGTATTGTTGGAAATCACACTCTGGAAAGGGTGGCCATGCAGTATCAGTCCTAAGTTCCCAGCCTGGTGGTTCTCACTGCCCAGGGCCTACCCAGGATACTTCCCCTCCAGGCCTGGCAACGCCCAGATCCACCCACAGTCCCAGTTCCTCAAGCACAGCCCCCTTCCTGCTGAAGGGACCTGTAAAATAGGCCTCCCTTTCTGCAAGTACTGCCCCTATTATGACCCAATGCTTGTTGGGGTCACTCTGTTGCCTGAAAGGCCACCCCAAGCCAGTGTCCATGATAAAGTCAGTGCAGGAAGGCCTGAGCAGCATCGCTCAGGTTGGAAGGGTCTGAGCCCTAAGCTAAGCCCAGCCACGAAGCACGCACAAACTAAGGTACCTTGTTGGCCCACAGGGAGACGGTGAGGGAGCCCCCACTGTCCATGCCTGTGTCGAGTTGCAGCCGCATCACCGAAGGCATGTCTGACTGCACCAGCACAGAGACCCTGTCTAGGGGCCTGAAGTGCACGGACACCACGTCTGTGTCTTCCCGCATGACCTGGTAGTTCATGAGGCAGAAGGGGCCGCCACCCACACTGCTGTTCCTGCCCAGGTCCTGGTAGCCGGGGCTTGGGGACAGCAGACCAGTGGAAGTGTTGCAGCTCTGGTTTGGACTGCTCTGCAGAAGGTGCTGGAAGTTTACAATCCAAGGCCTGCAGGCTATCAGAAGGACAAGGGGCTCAATTGGAGGAAGGGCTGGGGATCAAAGGCAGGGGCCAGAGCCAGTCCCCACTGCCCTCCCCATGCAGCCCACCTGTGAGAGCAGCTACAGCACTGAAAGCCACCAATACATGGGGTCCTGCCAGGCTCTTGGCCGTCACTTGCAACCACCGGTCCCAGGGTGGTGAGGGCAACAACAGGTGGCAGGCCTGGGTGGGGCCAGTGCAAGTGAGCACCTTCTGGAAGTTGCTGGGTAAGGTAGCTGAGCCCACCGTGAGGCGCACAGGGCAGCCCAGGCTCCCATTGGATGCACAGCCCTGCAGCTCCAGCCGCAGTTCCTGGGTGTACTCAGGGACGAAGATTCTGCAGCCAAAGGGGATGGCCTCGCTCAGGCTCTGTGGCTTTCAATGACCTCCCCTCATTGCTCACACTCAGGGTGGTGGCTCAATTTTCCAGCATGACCCCAAGACACAGAACCCCACCTTTCTTACCCGCATTAAGGAAAGTATTACCACCCACTTCATTAAAACCGGAGGCTGGCCCTGGCTGTTGTGGCTCAGTGCATTGAGCACGGGCTGTGAACCAAAGGATCATAGTTCGATTCTTAGTTGGGGCACACGCCTGGGTTGCGGGCCAGGTCCCCAGTGGGAGCCATGTAAGAGGCAACCACACATTGATGTTTCTCTCCCTCTCTTTCTCCCTCCCTCCCTTCCCCTCTCTCTAAAAATAAAGAAATTAAAAAAAAAAAAAAACTGGAGGCTGGGTCTCCCCCAAAGTCCCCACTCACTTGAGGTAGCTGGGGTAGGAGAGGAGGGTCTGTGGAAAGGGTATGTCAGGCTCCAGGATGGAGACCTCGACTACTCGCATAACCAGCATGTCAGGCTGGAAGATGTAGGCACAGGTGGGAACAAAGCCCTAGAAAGAGAATGAGAGGTGGGAGTGGGCATGCATAGGCACGGGATGGGTCAGGACCAGAGAGAGACTCCGGGCCTGGTGGGGATGGGGCATGGAAATGGGAGGGCTGCAGCAGAGCCTAGACAAGGTCTGCCCTGAGGAGGTAAATAAGAGGGACTGGTCATTTCTGCACAGAAGTGTCCTGCCCCTCCATTCCTGAAAAGCAGACCCCTTACCTTCACCTCAATCTTCTGGGATGAGGGGGGCAGGTGGGCAGCCACAAACCAGTCCCCAGGTGCTGGGTGGGAGACGTTGATGGAAGTGTTGCTCTGAAACATCTTGATGAAGAAGGAGGGCTGCACAGAGGTGTTGGCAGGGAAGCTGGTACCCAGTGGGTTGATGACCGGAGGGGCACCATAGCGGAAGTACCTGGAGATGGGGATGGCAGGGTAGGCATCAGATCTGGGCCCTGGGCTGGGCTCCGGCAGGTGGGCAGATAGGCACCTACACAGTGATCTCCACGTTTGTACACATGGGGCCGCCACTCTGGGACACTTGCAGCAGCCAGCGTAGCAGTACGGTATCCGGGGGCACTCGGAAGTGGAAGAGTCTGGCGCTGCCATACCAGCTGTAGAAAGACAGCTTCTGCGGGGACTGCGAGAACTGCTCAGACACCAGCCTGATGTCTGCAGGAAGAAGGCACTGTCAGCCAGACCAGGGGTGCCCTGAGGGTATCTGCACCTCCATGTGGGAGGCAGACAGAGAAATTGAGAGGCCCTTCTGCCCCAGCATGGCCCAAGAGAGATAGGACAAGGGAAGCCATGGTGGGCTGGTTAGAGCCCCTGGGATGCCCAGCACTCCAACTGCAACCTTGGCAAAGGTTACTGTACCCCTCCAGCCCCTGGCAGTTGTCTCTGGCAACTTGCCCCACTTGACAGGTGAGGGACTTCAGGTCTGGAGGCTGCCTACCTACTCAGGCCCATGACTTAGGACAGAGCTGGACTGAACCTTGACTCCTCCTTGCCCAGAGAGGCAGCAAGCAGAGACACTGGGGTAGAGGGGACCCCAGGCTGAACGCCTGGCCAGCCATAGGAGGCCCCCATTCTCGCATGGGCATGTGCCCATGCAGAATGACCCAGGAATGAGGCAGGGCTCATGGCACACAGACTGCCCGTAGCCTCACCTGGGGCTCCCTGTGCCCCACTCCCTGAAGTCATTCTCAGGCCCCCACCTCTGTGGCCCCCACTCCCTTCCAAAAATCTGCCCTCACTCCTCACTTCCTATCATATCAGCATTTCCTGGATCAGCTCTGAGGATATTCTGGGGCTCAGCACACAGGCCTAGGCCCCACCTGGGTGAGGCCCCTCCGGGAGTGTCCACTGACTAGAGCACAACCTCCATGACAGCATGGGTCCAGGTCCTACAATATAATTGCTTACTCCATGAGTGGGCGAGGACGCCCACCCAGGACCCTCTCTATTGGGCCTCCCACAGAACAGGCATGCTCTGCACTTCCATGGGGATACCACTGGGCCTGGGGTCTGGCCACAAGGTACCTGAGCTGGATGGCAGGGATCCTGGCCTCGTGCCCAGTGTGACCTCAAGTGTCCCTTCCCCCGTCTTGGCCCCAGACTCCTGAGGTAAATAGCACCTCCCTTTGGGTGCCCCTCCCTCCAAGGTTAATAGATGTTAAAGTGCTTCTGGAAGAAATACACTTTGGACACAATGGTGTGCAGCCTCCCTCTTGCCTTGCTGGGAGAGTTGCTGGCTCACACAACCACAGCAGCAGGCTCTGGGCCCCTTCAGTGAGAGCCAGGTGAGCAGGTAAGGGAGCCAGTTGAGCAGCCTCCTGACCCTCCAATGGAGGAACCTTGAGAAAATATAACAACCCACTTGCAAGCCAGTCTGAGTTCCAGAGGAGCCCAACTTGGAGGCCATGCAGAGGTAGGCTCCATGTAGAACACACTCTAGGTGTCTGCTACCAACAAGGTCCCACTCACCAGGCTGTGGCCTGGGGAGGCTAGGAGCCACTGAACTAATACAAACTTTTCTCCTGAGAGGATAACATGACGAGGACCAAAAAAATCTAAGTGCTAGTAGGTGAGGCAGGATAGCTCCCCACCTCTACCTCAGGACTTCCGGGTCTTAGAAAAACAGTCAGCCAGTGAGGCACTCAGCCCCTAGAGGTAGAGCCCCAACTCGAGAGAGGCAAGGCCCTCTGGCCCCCTGCCAGCCCTGGAGTACCGGCCTGAGGATACCTGGAACACAGCTGGTAGCTGTGAAGTTTCAGCAGGTGCACAAGAGATAAGAGATGTGCTCAAAGTTCCCTAAGATCCAGTGGTCCCCCACTCCCAGGGCTTCACTGCCCCTCCAGTACCAACCCTAAGTTCTGCAGCTCCATCTCCTTGCCCAAGATACCCACACTGTTATCTTGGTGAATATACCCAACCATTAACCATGAATGCATTGGTGTGAGCCAGATGTGGAAGTCCCATCTCTGATAACAGGGAGCAAGGGCCGCATGTACCCTCGCCCTGCCCCACAGCACCCTCCAGGGAGACAGGGTTGAAGGGAGGACAAAGAAAGTCCCTGAGGCTGTCCTGGGAACTTGAGTGAGGGCACCCTGTTCCACACCCTCCAAACCAGGACCAGCACTCCGCCCCTGCACACCCACAGGTCCCAGAAGCCAGGGCTACACTGCTGTCTGCCCCTTGAGCGGGCCTGGGAAGTGAGGAGCTGCCCCAGGGTTTTCTTTTCTTTTTGTAAGTTTATTAATTTTTAGAGACAGAGAGGAAGGGGGAGAGAGAGAAATCGATTTGCTGTGATGTTTATTTATGCATTCATCGGTTGCTTCCTATATGGGCTGGGGATTGAACCTGCAACCTTGGTGTATCTGGACAATGCTTCAACAAACTAAACTACCCAGCCAGGGCTGCTCCAGGTTTTCCATCTCCATAAACAGCCCACCAGTGACCCCCTCATCTTACCCCACCTCCCAGGATGGAGAAAATAAGGGTGCCAGTATCTAATGGAGCAACTTAATCAGGAGTCATCTCCCAGAAATCGCCTCTCATTTCAAGCTCAGAAACCAAAGTCGCAGTCCTCAAAGAAATAGGAGCTTGGAGGAGCAAGATTTCAGAAAAGGAGGAGGGACTGGGAGCAGAAAAATCAAGGGTAGCTAGTCCCAGATTGTGCTGGATAAACTGCCCAACTGCAAAGGGCTGGGGGAATCAAGGCCTTTGCAGTCTGGCCACATGGCCCTCTAGGAGTCCTGTGCCACAGAAGCCAGGGGAGCTTACTTATTCCACACCCGCAAGCCCCAGGGGGGACCTGGATGGGCACCTCCTGGTCTAGACACTATCTTGGGTCACCAAAGGTTGGGGCCTCTCAAGAGAACAGAAATGCAAAGGGAGGGAAGCAAGTTCATCAACACCACTTAAGTACCCATTTCCTCAGAACCACCCTAGCCTACCAGGCTCTTCAGGGCCACCTTGAGTACTTCCAAGAAGCAAGGCCAGCTGTTGAAAGTGATAGCACTAGGTTGGTGGTCACTGTGGGAGGGGTGGAAACATGACACCCACCTGGACCCCCTACTCCAGGATCTATGCAACTTTCTCCCAACTCTGCCCCTTCTCCCAGACCAGATGTCCCTGCCCTCTGTACTAATCCTGCCTATCCCTTCTTTTCAGCGGCCTCGCTGCTGGAGCCAGGCTGAGTCTCCCTGGACCCCTCCACCCCCACATCCCACTGCGCGGCCGTCGTGCCGACGTGAACATGAACGTATTGGAAAGAGGAAGAGAGGAGGGAAGGCGCGCTCCAAGGGGCAGATCTGGCCGAACCCGGCCCTGGGGAAGAGGAGGGATCCAGCGTGTCCTTTCCACCCCGATCACTTGCACACTCAAGGTACTGACCTGAGCCCACAACCCAGGGTGAGGACCTGGGCACTGTGCCCGCTTCAGGTGAGCGCACAGGTGCTTCCAGGTGAGTCACAATCCCAGGCCCTCCCCGCCCCTGCCGCTCCCGCCCCCCAAGCCTGTGCCCCCGGGATGGCGTCCGTCCATCCCGCACGCTCACCACTCTTCCTGGTGTCCCCGGAGGCAGCAGGAGGGGGCCAAGAGAGCAGCAGCAGCAACAGTGGCCCCGCCACTGCCACCACCACCGCCGCGCCCCCAGTCCGGGTCCCAGCCCGGCCCATGGCTCTGCGCTTGGTCCAGCGCTACACAGACCGTGTCTCCGGCCTCCTGCCCCCGCCACCGCCCCGGCAGCCACCACCGCCACTACGGGCCCTGCCACCGCCCCCGCTGCCCCGGGCTCCCATCGTCTGGGCAGCTCCCAACCACCCGCGCCCCGGGCACTTCCGCCTGCGAGGCCCCGCCCCGCCGGTAGCCAGCTGGAGGGGGGCTGGGGGACCACGGAGCGATAGGCGCTCGGGGGCACAGGGGTCGGGATCCGAAGGAATATGAGGGCGGGCGTGTGCGATGCGGGGGGGAGGGGTGCAATTCGGAGTCAGGAGCTATATGGGAGAAGGGGCGACGCGTGGTGGAGTGCGATGTGGGGTCAGGAGCGATCCGTGCCTATTATATAGTGCAGGCTGACGCCAGGCCGGAGGCAACGCCGGGGCCCGGGAGCTGTGGGGCGAACCTGAGGGCGCGGGGCGGGGGCGGACCCCAGACCTCGGGGAGGGCGGGTGGGCTGGCGTAGTCCTGGGCTGACATGGAGACTGGAGGGGTGCACCAGGGAAAGGGGTCAGAGAGAGAGGTCTTGGACTGAGGGGGACGGCGCGCGCGCGCGCGCGGGAGGTGGGATGCAGGGCTGGGGGAGGTTCGTGTGGTAGGCGCCAGGAACCTGCGTCAGAGGCAGGAATTCGGGCAGTGAATTAGAACGCGCAGGAGATTCCAGGTGACAGTGGCCACTCAGAGAGCCCCAAATGCTTCCTTGGAGGCACTGGGTGGTCCCACGGGACGCAAGTGTTTGTGGGTTCACTGAATCGTAGGCCAATTGAGGCGGTGCAGGCCGCAGAGGGGCACTGGGGGAGACACCCTGCCACAGAGTGGCGAGTCCCGCACCCATTTCTGCTTCGCCAGTGCTGGTGGCCCTTGCTGGTGCCCTCACACAGCTTAACTCCCTAGCTGTCACTCCACAAAGCCGCCACGAGTGTGTGTAAAAAACTACAATTTAAAGATGAAAGGCTTCGGGGACATATGAGAATTTCACATTGGTGAGTGGGACTAACTCTTCACACTTTACACGGGGGATCCCAAACACTGAGGATTTAAGCGTAAATAGGAAACGTTCAGAGACTAGTCTTAAATGATTAGAAGAAAACTTGGGTACATTTTTTCAAGTCTTAGGGAAGGGAAGCCATTTTTACATATGGCCCCAAACTCAGAAGTCGCCAGAGGCAAGACTGGAAAATTCAACTAGGTGAAAATCAAGTGTTTTCTACAGAGCAAAACTACTTAGGTCAAAATACAAGCCATAAACTGGAGAGGACAGGCTTGCACCTTGTATTAAGACAAGGTGCACCTTGCACCTTATTAAATTTTAAGAAGGTTAATAATAAAGAGCTCCTATGCAAGTCAATGAGGAAAAAAAACCCACCCTGCAATACAAAACTATCTGAGAATATTCCTGGAAAGGAAATGCAAATGAACAAGAACAGGCTCCAACCTTCCTTAGAACTTGAAATTCAAATGTAAAAGCACCCAGAGAGACGCCCTTTTTTTTTCACCTAACAAATCTGCGAAGATTGAAGATCGGAAAGTCTGATCAAACCTCAAGGGTGAGATTATGAGCCAACAGACATGTTTAGTGAGTCTTGGAGAAGCCTCTGGACCCTGAGTACGTAGTCTTGCATCATTTATCCCACCGCTGTGCACTTTCCCTGTGGAGACGTTCACAGACGGGAACGCAAATCTTGGTAATGAGGCGATGGGGCATTTGATTCCCAGATGCCTATACTGTGACTCAAACACTATTATAACATGGTGTGACTGCAAAAGGAAATCAGGAATCTCTGTACTGGTTGGAAATGGTCTACAAGATTTAGCTTTAGCTCACAAAAGGAAAGGGCAGAACAATGTTAAGAAAGGTACTGGTTTTAAAGGAAAAAATTTTTTAAAAAATTTATTTGCATGTTTCAAAGGCACAGAATGACTGGAAGTGCCCAGCAGCAAGAGCACAGGTTTATCCTTGAGGAGGGATAAGGATGGCTAGGGATGGGATGGGGGGTGCTATACCTGTTTGTACCTTTTGAACTTTATACTTGGTGGGAGGTGGGGTGAGGGTTAACTGGAGGGGAAGGAGGAGAAGCTGACCCACCAAGCCCAAGGCCACTTAAGGTTAGGGAAGGGGGGTAGTGGGCAGAGGTCTAGAGGGGAAGGAAGCCAAGGGAGGTAGAAAACCGGAGGTGTAAAGCACAAAAGAGACCCTTTGTTCTTTTGGAATCTAGGCTGGGCCCTAGAGGTGGGGCTCCTGCTGTTCTGAATTTAAAGAGACAGAGATCAGTTCTGGGATCTGCCGAGTTGTGATTTTAGTGCACTACGAAGACCCAGTTATGCTGGGGACAGCAGCTGTGGTCAGCTTGGGGGACGGTTCCATTCAAGACCCATCCTCTGCCCCAGGCTGAGCTCAATGGCCCCCACCACCGCCAGCCCTCCTCACTCCAACGGCCTCCCCTGAGTGTGCCACCTCAGTTTGACATTCCTGTGCCCAAGTTCCCTACCAGGTAGGAGGGGAGGCAGCAGACACCCCCCACTCCAGTGCTCCATCTAGGGGGTGGTTAACTAGTAGATGGACAAGGAGCCCTAGACTGGAGTCTGGACACCTCTGCGAAGTAAGAGCATAAGCAATGGAAAAAACTCTAGAACCCACCTTGAGGGGCTTCATTTTCAAGATGGGAAACTGAGGCCCAGTGACTAGAGGGCTCTGTCTAGAGACTTCTGCATATACATAGGCCTGTATTCTATCTCAGCCTACAGAAAAGTGAATTCCAACTAGACCAAGAATAAAATGATCAAAATGTTAAAAAGAAACTTAGAATACAGAGATAAGAAAGAATATTTTAACCAAGATGGACAGGAAACTATGAAGGAAATGTTACTTATTTTACATTTTCAAAAATGTTACATAACTATAAAAAGTATGAAAGTAAAAAGCATGCTAATAGTCATCAATTAAGTTAATAGACAAATGGGAGAAAATATGTGCTATGCATATGATAAAGGATTAATATACTCAGGATAGAAAGGAAATTTATATTTGAAAAAAGACCCCCCAAAAAATTTGACACAGGATATATAAAGGTAGTTTGCAGAAGAAGATAAGAAAAGATGCAAATGGCATGTAACATGGAATACTACTAAATTGCACTTTTTTTTAAAGTGTTTTTTTTAAAGATTTTATTTATTTATTTTTTAGAGAGAGGGGAAGAAAGGGAGAAAAAGAGGGAGAGAAACATCAATGTGTGGTTGCCTCTCATGTGGTCCCTACTGGGGACCTGGCCCGCAATCCAGGCATGTGCCCTGCTGGGAATCGAACCAGCAACCCTTTGGTGTAGCTCAATCCACTGAGCTACACCAGCCAGGGTACACTTGTTTTTATTTATTGTTCAGTTACATTTCTCCTGCCTTTTTACCCATTGCTTACCCCTTCCCCATCCCCCCAATCCCAGTCAATCCCCCCACTCTCTGTGTCCATAAGTCCTCCATTCGTGTTCCTTTCATTGCCCCTTCCTCTCTTCCACCTGTTATTCCCCTTCCTCTCCCCTTGTGCTTGTTTTAATACAAAGCAAAAGAAGACTGACTCCTTATCAGAAGCAGCACAGGTAGCCCTCTCAGGATGCAGAGCCTCACATTTGGCTGGTGGGAATGTGAACTCCCCAACTTTTTTAAGGTTACTGGGGTAACATTAAAATGTAATAGAAAGGTGCCCTCTTAGCACAGTAGGCAGTGGGTCAGTCTCATAATCTGAAAATGTAATAGAAAGCACAAAAACCTAGGACAGACACAAGGGTGTTGGCTGCAGAAATGTTCGTATTACTGTCAGAGTTTACCTAGATGTTGAGAAGGGGAGCGAAGGGAACTAGACACTGAGCTTAATAAAATGGGGAACGTAAGACTACTTGCTAGCCAGGAAGCTAAAGCTTCATACCCCAGGGTATTACTGCACTGCTCTGCCAAGGGGAATTAATACTCCTCCCTTCCCCCATCCACTACCAGATTGTTAGGGGGCACCAGAGGAGGTGCTGGACCATAGATGCCAGCCAGTCTGAATAAGGGGTATAAACCCATCTAAAACCTTTGAAAGTTTAGGAAGTCAATTACTTCTTTTGAAAAGCACCTGGTCCATCCCAAACTCAAACTAATGTAATCCCAGAGGAAACCAAGAAGCTACTTGAAAATATTTCCACCTTTGTGTCCCAGGAGAACTGAAGCAATCAAGAAGGTATCTAAGCCATTGGGTTCCAGGGAGAGACAGTCCAGGACACAGGAGACAGATAAAGAATCAATCGCCCATCAGTGGACTGAGCACGTGCTGCAAAATAAAGGGTCACCAGTTCAATTCCTAGTCAGGGCACATGCCTGGGTTGCTGGCTAGGTCCCCAGTATGGGGCACTTGAGAGGCAACCTCACACTGATATTTCTCTTCCTCTCTCTCCTTCTCTTCCCCTCTGTCGAAAAAATGAATAAATCTTAAAAAAGAAAAAAAAAGAGTCAGTCTCCCAGGATGCAGATAAAAGGATGCTAGGGAAATTCTCGGACTGCAGCTTTCATCTGATCAACCTCTTTCCTGAATTCCAAATCCCTGATCTATACTTTTTTCCTCCTTATAAAAAAAGGCTAGCTTGAAAGAAAATGTAAGACATTCTTTTAGGGCACATAACCCGCCTTCTTCTCAGATCTCTGGCCATCTGAATAAAACTCCAGTAAAGATTCAGTCCTTGTCTCTGCTTATTGGGTGGTGGCGACAGGCACCATGAATGCCAGCTTTTCCAGTTTGGGTGGGACATTGGAAACCCAGGGGGCAGCTTCAGTCTCCCTGTGAACAAACCATGCCACAGTCTCCTGTGAGTGGGTCCTTGGAATGCTTTCCTTGTCATCCCATGGAAGAACCTAATTCCCACCAACAGCATTTGTAGTTGCAGAAACTTGAGAGCTTTGTGAGGGTGATAGGTGAATAAATTATGATATATTGATATATGATGAATTTTTACACAACTTTTACACAGGTCTATGGGTCTTCTGAAGGAATATTAATAAAGTAGAAAAATGTAATTGCTGGATAAGGTGGATACATCCCACTTCCAGAACAGAACACCCTCGACCCTCTCACTAGCTCTGTGAGTGTGGACCAGGTAGGGTGCTGTCCGCCCCCACAGAGGGGAGGGCTGTTAGAGGGGTGGGAGGAGGACATGAACATTTCCCCACAGACAGTCTGTGTCTGGCCACAATGAACATTATTATATTTGCTTTGAATAAAAATTCTAAAGGTTAACAAAAGCAGAAAAAAAAACCCACTATAATTGAATTTTATCCAAATAATTGTTGGAAGAGCTACAGCACTTGGATTTCAGGGCCTCCCTACTAGGCCGCTCTACCCACCCAGCGGAGGAGGAGGAAAAAGTGCGGCCAGTGCCCTTCCACTGCCCCTCCCCTCCCACCTCCCTGATCACTTCCTCCTCTTCTTTCCTTCCTCCCTCCCTCCCTCCCTTCCTTCCTGATTACCAAAGGCACTGGTGCCAGTGCCCTGCACCCAGCCTTATCTCCTACCATTTCCCTTCCAACTATAGGTGGGTGCTTAGCTCTGCACACATTCCAGAAATGATTGAGGCCCTCAGGCACCCTGGCTGCTGCTGCACCCTACCTGTCCTGGACCCACCCTGGGCTCCTCCTCCAGGTACCTCCTGTGTGCAAGGCTCTGTGAGGACTCTTAATTACCTGTCAGTTTATGGCCTCCTAATCTACAGACACCTAATCTACAGTCACCCATCCCACAGCAGGTTTCCTGAAGGAAGAAACTGAGTTAAACATTAATGTGATCTGGCATGGAGGGGTGGGTGCAGAAATCACTTTCCCTCTTTGTCCCAGTGCCCCAATATATCAGCATAAACCAGACTAGGGTGCCCAGACATCTGGATTTTGTAGGAATATTTTTCCAAAAGTTTTATGAACAATGTAGGGTTTCTGAATCTTTATTTTACCAAAACAAAGTTTTTCTTAGGTCCGACTAAGATCTATTATTATTATTTCATAAAGAAAAATAATTTTCAGTGGTCTCAGGATTGTTTGTGTCAATTGATCACTTAAGTTAAGCTGGTTAATGATTACAGTGCATAGTAAAATCTTCAGAAGGAAAGAATGCTTTGCAGACCTTTTTTTTGTATGTGGCAGTTTTTAAGTTATTAGTTTTTAAAATCAGCCTTTTTAAATAAACATATATTTTAAAGATTTTATTTATTTTTAGAGAGGGGGGAAAGGTGGAAGAGGAGAGAAAAAACATCAATGTGTGGTTGCCTCTCAAGCGCCCCCTACTGGGGACCTGGCCCAGCAACTAGGGCACGTGCCCTGACCAGGAATCGAGTAGGCTGTTTGCAGGCTGGCGTTCAATCCACTAAGCCACACCAGCCAAGGCTAAAATCAGTACTTTTTAAAAGTTCCTCTCCCCTACATCTCAAATCAGTACTTTTTAATGGGAACAACTTGACCAAAAATCTGTCACAGAATTTTGAGACCCATTCAAACAAAGTTTAATGAGAAAAAAAAAGTAATTTTCCAACCCAAAGCAGGAAGTACATATTCTTAGAATTATGCGTAAATGAAAGTTAGTTTAGTTTTGTTTTTTGAAGTTCAGCATGTAAGTCTATTTATCCCCATTTGATCTGGGCACTTGTGTACCAGAAGATGAAGGGCACAGATGGTGCTGTCAGGGCTCTCGGCCTACATGGAACTGGGATTAAGGTCTAGCCACATCAGAGCATGGTGACCAGAGCAAATTCCTGGTCCCCTTCCAAGGGATCACCGCAGAGGGTGATGGGGCAGAAGATGGCTGCCAGAGCAGGAGGCCCCAAGAATTATGCTCCGATTTGGTGGCTCCCTTGGTTGCCCCTTACCAGTTGACCTGGGCTGGCAGGTGGGGGTGAGGCTATCTGGGGCTCCTCCTCCTAAAGAAAGCAGCCCACCTTTCCTGGCTTCTCCCTTCAGTGAGCTGAAAAGGGGCGAAAAGAGGTCTAACATGTCTAAAATTAAAGGCCAGGGGGAAGGATTGAGGCTGGGAGGTGGGGGTGGGTAGGGTGGGTAGGGCAGGGGAAAGTGGTGGTGGGAAAATGGAGACAACTGTACTTGAATGACAATAAAAAAATGCAAAAAAAAAAAAAATTAGAGTCCAAAAGAGGACAGGAAAGAGGGGAGGCAGAAAAATTATGTGAAGAAATAATAGCCAAATAGTCTCAAATTTGGTGAAAGACATTAATTTACAGGCTCGAGCAGCTCAGTGAAGCCTCAGAAGAATCAATACGAAGAACAGATGCAGGCACATCACAGCCAACTACTGAAAACCGAACGTGAAAAGGTTAAAAGCAGCCAGAGAAAAATGACATTCAAGTGAACAATTTTTATGACTTATGACTTCTCATCAGAAACCACAGAGGTCAAAGACAGTGGAATGTCATCTTTAAAGTGCTGGAATAAAGAAAAAACTCCTGTCAATCCATAAGTGTATATCTAGCAGAAAACATCCTTTAAGAATGAAGATAGCCGGACTTCAGGCCAAGATGGAGGCATAGGCGGACACACTGTGCCTCCTCTAACAACCAAAATTAAGGACAAAAAAGATTTAGAAACAAGAAAACAAGCAGAACTAACAGAAAAATTGAACTGTATGGAAGTCCGACAACCATTCATCCAGACTGGTAAGAGGGGCGAAGTCGTGGCAGGAAAAAGCGGAGGTTGGAGGACCCGGGCACACAGAAGCCCCAGGTGTTCAGGTGGTGGCTAGCAGACCCCGGACGCAGGGTGGCAACTGGCAGACCCAGTGAGGCCGCGTCCGGCGGCTGGCTGACCAAGCAGTCCCACACTCGAGTGCAGATAATCCAGGTGAAAACGGGGAGCAAGACAGACTTCGCAATCCAGGGCCCCAGCACTGGGAAGTAAAACCTAAAAACACTGATTGAAAAAATTTGTGGGGGTTGAGGTGCCGGGAGAGACTCCCAGCCTCACAGGAGAGTTTGTTGGAGAGACCCACAGGGTCCTAGAACGTACACAAGCCCACCCACATGGAAATCAGCACCAGAAGGGCCCACTTTGCTTGTGGAAAGCAGCGGAAGGGACTGAAATACAAGAAAGAGCGGAGCAAGCACTTTTGTTCCCTCTCGGACCCCCCCCCCCCCCACATATAGCATCACACCTAAGGTTCTGCCCCTCATACGTAACAGGTGCAACCAGACCCCCCCCCCCCCAAAAAAAATGGCTCAAACGGGAGAACAGATCAAACCCTCAGAGCCAATTCATCTAATCGACCAAGAGATAGCCAGCCTATCAGATGCAGAGTTCAAAGCCCTGGCGATAAGGATGCTCACAGAATTGGTTGATTTTGGTGACAAACTAGATGAACAAATGAAGGCTACACTAAGTGAAATTATGGAAAACACACAGAGAACCAATAGTGATGGGAGAAAAACTGGGACCCAAATCAATGGAGTGGACCAGAAGGAAGAAAGAAACAACCAAACAGAAAGGAATGAAGAAACAAGAATTAAAAAAAAATGAGGAGAGGCTTAGGAACCTCCAGGACATCTTTAAATGTTCCAACATCAGAATTATAGGGGTACCAGAAGGGGAAGAAGAAGAGCAACAAGTGGAAAACTTATTGGAACAAATAATAGAGAACTTCCCCAATCTGGCAAAGGAAATAGACTTCCAGGAAGTCCAGGAAGCTCAGAGAGTCCCAAAGAAGTTGGACCCAAGGAGGAACACACCAAGGCACATCATAACTACATTAGCCAAGATTAAAATGAAGGAGAGAATTCTAGAAGCAGCAAGGGATAAGGGGACAGTCACCTACAAAGGAGTTCCCAGCAGACTGTCAGCTGATGTCTCAAAAGAGACCTTCCAGGCAAGAAGGGGCTGGAAAGAAATATTTGAAATCTTGAAAAGCAGGGACCTACATCCAAAATTGCTCTATCCAGCAAAGCTGTCATTTAGAATGGAAGGACAGATAAAGCGCTTCTCAGATAAGGTCAAGTTCAAGGAGTTCATCATCACCAAGCCCTTATTATATGAAATGTTAAAGGGACTTATCTAAGAAAAAGAAGATCAAAAATAGGACAGTGAAAAGACAGCAAACCCACAGTTATTAACAACCACACCTAAAACAAAAGCAAACTAAGTAAACAGCTAGAACAGGAGCAGAACCACAGAAATGGAGACCACATGGAGGGTTAGCAACAGGGGCGTGGGAGGAGGAGAGGGGGGAAAAGGTACAGAGAATAAGTAGCATAGATAGTGGGTAGAAAATAGACAGGGGGAGGGCAAGTGTAGTGTGGGAAATGTAGATGCTAAAGAACTTATGACACATGGACATGAACTAAAGGGGGGAATGTGGGTGGGAGAGGGTGTGCAGGGTGGAGGGGAATGATGGGGGAGAAATGGGACAACTGTAATAGCATAATCAATAAAAATATTAAAAAAGAATGAAGATAGCTATGGCCAGGTAGCTCAGTTGGTTAGAGCCTCATCCTGATACACCAAGGTTGTGGGTTCAATCCCATATCGGGGCATGTACAAAAATCAGCAAATGAAGGCCTCAAGAAGTGGAACAGTGGGCACTGACTACTTGCTTCTGGGCCATGACGTTTTCTTTTTCTCTGCTTTCGGGCCCTCTGCCGCAACCATGCTCTGTCAGATCATCAGTCAGGCGAAGAAGCATCCAGGCTTAGTCTCCCTCTTTGTATTTATTGGAGCCGGGGTGCTGGAGCAGTGCAGTATGTCATGGGCCTGGCATTGTTCCATCCAGATGTCTGTTGGGACAAAAAGAATTACCTGGGCCCTGGCTGGTGTGGCTTGGTGGATTGAGTGTGGGCTGCAAACCAAAGGGTCACCGGTTCACTTCCTGGTCAGGGCACATGCCTGGGTTGCAGGCCAGGTCCCCAGTGGGGTCCACTTGGTAGTCAACCACACATTGATGTTTCTCTCCCTCTCTTTCTCCCTCCCTTCCCCTCTCTTTAAAAATAAATAAATAAAATCTTAAAAAAAAAAAAAGAATAACCTGGAACTCTAGAACAAGCTGGGTCCCAATGAGCAAGATAAATTCTACTCAGTGAATGTAGATTTCAGCAAACTGAAGAAAGAAAGTCCAGAGTTCTAAATAAAATGTTTCACTATAAAGTTGCTGAAGATGAAGGTCTTCCAGAAGCCATCTACACAATTTTCCATTTAACCTTCCAAATGCACGAAATCATGTTGGTGTATTCTGTTGGGGTTTACACTAATTAGTAAAGGTTTGAAACTTGGAAAAAAAAAAAAAGAATGGAACAACAAATCGTTTCTGATGTCTCTCCCTCTCCTTCCCTTCCTCTCTCTTTAAAATATCAATTTAAAAAAAATGAAGAATGAAAACAGTTTTAGATAAATGAAAACCAAGAGGGTGTTGCCAGCCGATGTGAATGACAAAAAATGCTAACAAGATAAATCTTATATTGTCTTAACGAAGAGACGCACAATAATAAAGAGGGTGGGAGAAAACTTTTGGAGATGGGTACGTTTATGGCATATGCTGTCATGATGGTTTTACAGTTATATACTTGTCTCCAAACTCACCAAGTCGTACACATTAAATATATACAGCTCTTTGTCAATATTTAACGACTCCGTTGGTGTGAAAATGAATATAATCTATACTGGGTTCATATTATTATATATATTTTTTCTTTTGACTTTAATAGAAATAGACATACTTTTCCTTGAGCCCTGCAAGGTTTGAACGGTGGGGGTTGGGGATGCAGGCGGTAGGGTTGGGGTGGGGTTGGGCAGGGGAAGGGGCGGGGGTAGATGGGGAGTTGGCTACCACTTCCAGCCGTCTGCCCACCCTCCCTTCCTCCCTTCTCCTCTCCATCTCTCCCTCCGCCCCTCCACTCTTTCTTCCCCCATCCCTCTGCCCCTCCTTTCTTGCTTCCCTCCCTCGAAGCTTTATAGTCCCGCTCGCTCCTCCAGCTTTCAGGCTGCGCCCGCGGGCCGAGCGCCATGATGGGCCTCGTAGGGCGCGTATGTTTACCGAGGCTGTTGTGTGGCCTGCGGACCCCGGTCCCCGGTCTGCTAGTGCGCCCCAACTCAGGTGAGTCGTCGGAGGGGGCTGGTGGGAGGCGCTTCCCAGCCTTGGTTAGCATTAGTGCGGAATGGGCAGCTTGCGGGGTTGGGGGGGGGGGCGGGCCAGAGCCCAGCAGGGTAGCCCTCCTGACTCGCTGGGAAGCGTTGGGACCCTCGGGTCAGGGAGTGGCGCGCGGTCATCCGGCTGTATGGGAAGGCACATTTTGAGCAGCGCTCTCCTCGGGTACCAGCCCGGGGCCAGGGTCCCCGCACACCTCCGCACACTTGCCCTCCAACCCCGCAAGCTTCCTCCCTAGGTTGCCTCGGGGCAGAGGGACCGGGAGCTCCGGAGCTAGAGAAAGCCAGAGGGCTAGTGGCCACACTGGGTGATGATGAATGTCCCTGCTGACTTGGGACTCCCTGAGGGGGAAGTCAATTTTCAGCAAATGAAAACCCCTCCCACTGAAACTGTCTTTGGGGCGTTTTCTCCAGGCCCCAAGTCTTCCTTGGCCGTACCTATTTGGGGCCCTGGAGCCCATATCTGTACCCAGTCCTCCACCCTAGCTGAGAGCTAGATGTGATGGTGTTCCAAACGTTGGGACGATTGAATTGCCATCTTCCAAGGCCAGGCTAAACAGGAGTTCCCTAAGCACTGGGTTTGGGGGGGACCAAACAAGGCAGGGGGGCTTCCGCCAGTAGGCCTCATTCAGCCCTGAAGGGATGTGGTGGTCACCCACAGCACAGATTTGGTTAATTCTCCTCCTGGGGATGAGAAAAGGCAGCTGCAGATGTCCCAAGGAGTCTGGCCAGCCTCAACCCTACTCTCCTTTCTCCACCATTTCTCTCTTTAAAGGACTTTGCCAGACACCCAGGGTCCGGGCTCTTAAAATGTGACCTTGGATTCCATGCTGAGGGTTTGCGTAACTTCAGAAGTGGCCTGGGGCTGTTGGGGAGGGTATTGCAGCCTCTGGGCTCCTTGGCTGTGTGGGGGGAGAGCTCAGTGCCCTCTCCCTGGGTCTGGAAGCTGCTTGCCTTGAAATTCCACAACGGTATAAAGTTCCTGCCTGGCCAATAGGTGTAAGAAGAGAAGCCCTTCAGATTCCCTTACCTGCTAACAGGAACCCCTTTACCTTCCTTCTCATTCCCTAGGTCCCTTTGGCCTACCTGGTGGGGGTTAGGGTTAGTTGCATTTCTCCCTGGTTGCCTGCTATTCCTTCACCTTAGACCCAGAAGATGGGCTCGGGGTCCCTGGTGACGTGGCAGGTGGAGGTTCAGATAGTGTCTGTGCCATCACTGCCAAGGACAGGAGTCAAAAATGAAGCCATGAGTCATGCTTTCTTTTCAGTGTGGCATGTCTGTGCCTTCCTGGGCCTCCGGCTCTCTAAGATGCCTTCTCAGGGTATACCAGCTCCATCATGGGCCACTTCTGTTACTGCCTAGAAGGAGCCATGGTCCCTCTGACAGGTTGGAAGCCCCCAGGAACCCAGTGCCCTGGTTGTTCCTGACAGGCAACCTCATACTGGGCAGTTCTGGCGTGGGCACCTTACTTCCCTGCAGAGCTGCTCTGCTGAAGACAGACACTGAAGCCCAGATGATGTTTGAGTCATGGTGAGGGAACACAGGTCGGGAGATGTGAAAGGGTAAGGCAGCATCCCTGACCCCTCCTCTTCTAAAGGAGGGCCCTACTGGACCCTGGAGCGGACCCTGGTGGCCGTGAAGCCAGATGGGGTGCAGCGGCGGCTTGTTGGGGATGTGATCCGGCGTTTTGAGAGGAGGGGCTTCAAGCTGGTGGGGATGAAGATGCTTCAGGTAACAGGACTTTTGGCCTGTGGGTGTCCCTCAGGGTGCTAGGGGTAGGGCTTCTCACAGAGCTCAGGACCTGAGTCCTTCATGTCTTAGCCCTGCTTCAGGAGGAGTATCCTGTTGTTAGAAGTAGAAAGGGAGGGATGGCGAGGTGGTATCTATCCTGCACTGCTGTGGTTGGCGTACCAGCCCATGTAGGTGTTATCTGCAAAGTCACTGCCCCAGTGCCCAGTGGGGTTGCCTCTCCAGAGACTGCTTTCATTCTTTCCCCCAACACTATCCAGGCGCCGGAGAGCATCCTTGCTGAGCACTATCATGACCTTCGGAGGAAGCCCTTCTACCCAGCCCTCATCAGCTACATGAGCTCCGGCCCTGTGGTGGCCATGGTATGGCCTGGTGGAAGGGGTGGAGGGCCCTGGACTGAGACCAGAGCTGCTGAGCCCTTGATGATCCCCACTTTTCCCAACCTTTATCTCTGTGCTGCAGGTCTGGGAAGGCCCCAATGTGGTCTGCACCTCAAGGGCCATGATAGGACACACTGACTCAGCTGAGGCTGCTCCTGGCACCATTCGAGGAGACTTCAGCTTCCACATTACCAGGTACAGGAGCCCTGACACATTCAGCCACAAGCTCATTGTCTTGCTGGATGAAAGTAAATCTAAAAGAGGCTTGTGATGGTGGGACATCAACCTATTTGCTAGTTTCAGGGAGATAAAGCATTCCCTGTGTTCTGTGAGTACTCTGTCATCATTGTTGTTATCTGACTGTATCCTGCCAGATACCCCGAGGGAGGGCTGGTGGGAAAATGAGGCTCCCAGTAAGTCTGGGCTGGTCCACGAGGTTGTGGGTAACAGGCCAAGGCCAGGCTGGAACCTGGTTTCCTAGCTCCCCTCTCCCTTTCTCCTCTGCATAATCACCCATCTTAGTCCTCTGGACAGTAGGGAATCAGCAGACCATTCCCAGGACATCCAAGGTACATGTTGAAGCCTATACCTTACCTTTGCTACCTATCACCTGGCACAGGAACGTCATCCATGCAAGCAACTCCGTGGAGGAGGCCCAGAGGGAGATCCGGCTGTGGTTCCAGAGCAATGAGCTGGTGGACTGGGCAGACGAAAGCTACCACAACAACCTCTACCCAGCCTGAGCCTCAGGATGCCCTCAGCTGCCCCAGCATCCACTTGGGACCAACTACCTCTGTCCATAAGAACTTGAACCCACCCCTATGCTCTGCCTGTCTGACTCAGACCACTTCCCTGTTTACCTTCTGCCCCAGCCCAGATCAGCTGAGCCAACTTTATGTGCCTTTTGTATTCTAAGCCAGCAAGAGATTGATCAAATCCTTTCCATGCCACAATGCCAGACCACGTTTGGGGAGTCTCCAAAAATGGGTAGTTTAACCTCCACTCCCCCAAAGGGGAGACATTAAAATTCACTGTGCTGTGCATGGGGGTGGAGTGCTTATTAAGACTGGATAGGAATGAGGCCTTTATGCAAAGTTGCAAGCGGTACCATCTCATAAACCCATAGGGGATCAATAACTGCTGAATGTATGACTTTGGCAGAGGTCCAGAGACCTCTAACCTGAAATTTAGGGGAATCCAACCTGGGCCCTGAAGTTGGTGTTGTCCCCATGCCCAATGGTCTGATTCTGCTGGAGGAGCCACCTGCCTTGGGCAGGATTGGAGTGACTGAGACCACCCTCAGGGCAAAGAGCCTGCTAACCATGGCCTTCCCCGCCTCTTCATGTCTTCCTGTAGCTGCCTGGTGTCCACTTGTTTTCTTGTTGACACTACATCTGACCCCTCACTGCTGGCCCCCAGGTGTCCCTACTTGTGACAGGTACTGGACACTGCACGTCATCACACCTCCTAAGACTGACTTGGTCCTCGTTTTATTTTTCTGTTGCCTTGATGATGGATGCCCTGATATTTATCACTCTCTAAATGGATCATTTTGGGAAATGGCACTAGGGCTGGACAAACGAAGCAAAGTCCTTTCTTGTTTTCCATGGCTTTCCTGTGCTGGAGTCTCCTTACCTCCTTTCTGATATTTATGCAACAGGAGGGAGGTGCCTGGGAGGTGAGGGTATTTACATGGTGACCTCCCACAGCATTACTCAAACCATGTGTTTTGTGTTTTTGAAGGTCTCATTTATTTTTAGAGAGAGGGGAAGGGAGGGAAACAGATCAGTTGCCACTCCCATACCCCAAACAGGAGACCCAGCCCACAACCCAGGCATGTGCTCTGACTGGGAATCGAACGGGTAACCCTTCAGCTTGCAGGGCGGCACTCAATCCACTGAGCCACACCAGCCAGGGCCTATTTTATTCTGTTTTACTTTATTTTTAAATTATTCATTTTAATTTCTTCTTTTAGAGAGAGGGAAGGGAGGAAGAAAGGGAAAAGAAACATCCATAGGCTGCCTCCGCACACGCCCTGACCAGAATTCCAACCAGCGACCTTTTGCTTTGCCTGGCTCCTGCCTAGTCAACTGAGCCACACGTGTAAGGGCACCAGGTGTTTTAAATGCACAGCTGAGCCAGCAGCGGTGTGGGGGGCTCTGCTGCCGGCCGCTAGCCTGACCTTAACCCGGAACCGAGTGTCCGCTGTGTCCAGCTGGTTCCAGCCACGGCACCCAATCTTGTGGGAAGGACTTAGTCTTGTGGACAGTTTCGAGGACCGCTCACCTGGCAGCCATAGAAATCCGCCTGCAGAACTGCGCTTGCGCCCGCCGTGGTTCTGGAACAGATCAACCAACCCCCAGTCTCAGCGAGCCTTGCGGCTGCAGTGCGCACAACACCCTCGAAGACGCTGTGAGGCCCCTGTGGGTGGGGCTAGCAGGGTGGTCGAGCTGGGCATCCCGAGAGTGGCTGCGAGGAAGCTGTGGGTGGGGTGTCCTGGGAAGAGCTAGGGCCTCTGTGGGAGGGGTGGCGGCGAATGGGCGGGTTTTCCGTAAAAACCTGGGCTTGGTTGGTGGCGGAGGTGACCTCACTAGAGCGCCTGTTGGCCTGTTGGTAGGAGGCTAGTGCTCTGATCCGAAGGAGGTCCTTTCTGTCCTCGCTGCCGCGGGTCTGTACCAAGCGCCATGATCCAGCCACCGCCCGATGTCGATAAGGACGACTGTCTTCCTGAGTATCGCCACCTCTTTTGCCCGGATCTGCTCCGGTGAGGCTGAGTCCGGGCCTACGTTCCAGGCGTCTCGAGAAGCGGTGTCAGGAACTGGGGGTGCCGGGGAGCTGGCCGGAGACTGGAGGAGCCCGGGGAGTGGGACCCGGGATTTGGCGTGCCCACGTACTCCTACATTTTGATCTTTGCCCTGCTGAGAGCACGTTTTGTTTGTCTTGGCCAGTGCTGGTAATTCCTAATGGTATTCTGGAGGGTGGCAGTGTGGGGCAGGCAGAGCAAGGCTTGTAGATTTTGAAAACATTCACTTAATTGACAACTTTATGAACAGAGAATTTTAGGCTGAAATAGGATTTCCCGAAGACCCAGAAAGCCTAGGAATGCAGGCTTCAGCGTTGCATTTTCGTACAGAAATCATTCACTTTCCTTGTCAACAGTCTAAATTTGATAGAGCTGACTAGGTCAAAGGGTCAAAGTTTTTCCAGAGCGGCAGCCTTCCCCCACTCCTCAGTTACCAGGGATATCTTTAAAGAGCCTCTTGTTTTCTTCCCCCAGGGACAAAGTCGCCTTCATCACAGGAGGTGGCTCTGGAATAGGGTTTCGAATTGCTGAGATTTTTATGCGGTGAGCACTGTTCTGTTTGCTCTGTGCCCATCATCCCACCCCACCCCTAAGACTGATTCTCACACCTCCCAGCTGGATCTTGGGATTCCTGGGCAAGATGCTGGTGGGTGTGGGAACCCCTCTAGGCAGTGAGCCATAGGAGAACATCTGAAAGGGGTCTAGTGCTGTCCCAGGGGAGGCAGGACTCCAGGGCACTCTCCTAGAGGTTAGTGGGACTGTGTGGCTCTGGTATCAGCACCCTCATTTATACAAAAGTGCGGTTCAGCAGGTCGAGGTAACTGTTGTAGAGCCCCCTGGAGCTTTGCTTGGCTAGGGCCATGGAGGGTCCAACTGGACGCAGTGTCTCTTGAGACATAAGTTCTGTGGCCTTGGGCCCAGGTCAGCAACTTGTCACTCTAATCCTGGAGAGGCCCAGAGTTAGGATGCAGTTGGGGAAGAGGAATCCTGTTGATAGCCTTGGGACCCTCTCCAGTTTCTCTTGGACCCCTGTCTTTCATACCAGAGGTGTAGGTCCCGCTGGGCAAGATTCGGGGGTTCATTCTTTATGAGTGAATTTGTTTTCCTAGCTGGTAGCTTCGGGCATGTTGCTTCTCTGAACAGAGCATGGCTAGCTGGTCAGGGTCATTTGGAGGAGCAGGTAGAACCTGCTGAGCAGCTGATAGCTGCAGTTGTCACCACTACCATAGCCAGGCTGGGTTTGTCAGGAGGTAAGGCAGGGCAGGTGCCCCTGGCGTCAGAACGGGCTCTCTGTCCTTCCCTCCAACATCAAAGGGAGAGAGGGCAGAGGAATGTGTGTCTGTGCTGGGGGACCCAGCAGGCCCCATGTAGATGCCTGGGCCTCATCGGATGCTCACAGCTGCTTTGGTTCCATACATGTGGTGTTTGGGGCAGGTCCCATATCCTGGTACCAGAAAGGCTCTCCCAGAAACCCTGCGGGTGGGACTCACCTGAAGTCCCACCACTGTGGCTCAGCCTTGCTCAGATCCCTGTGTCCTCTGCCAGCTGTACCTTTAGTCCTGGGCTGGGTGCTTCAGCCTGAGAGACCCTTGGGGGATGGGAGCTCTGCTTTGGAGCTCTGCTCAGGAGTCCACCTAGGTGTGTCCCTTGCACCTTGCCATCCTCACTCCTGCCCTCTGGATTTGCAGGCACGGCTGCCACACAGTCATCGCCAGCAGAAGCCTTCCGAGACTGTTGATGGTGAGGGGGTCTCTCCTGTGCCCACCCCATCCATAAGTGGCTGTGGAGACTCAGAGCCCGGACCTGGAGGGTCCTGAGGCCCAGAGGATGTTGACACCAAAATCCGCCCCTCTTCCAAATCTTGAGCTTCAGTGGAAGTTGCCTCCCAGGGACGCCCCAGGATTTTTTAAAAATCTAAATATTGTGTCCTGTGAGGGACTGTCATGTCGAGTGGTACTGCCACCAAGAGAGATCTCTGAGCGTACCTGGATTATAATAGTAGTCCAGAGTCCCACATACCCAGGAGGAGAGTCTCACCACTGCCACAGTGGGTCTCTGGGCGGGGACTGGAAGCCAACTAGATTGTCCTGGAAGGTAATGTGGAGGGAGGACACTAAAGCAGGTGGTGAAGGAGAGAGGTCGAATGTCTTAGAAATGCCCGCTGGGGTGGCGGACCCAGGGAATCGCGCTGCGCACAGGCTGTACCTCCCAGGATCGGACTCCAGCAACAAACCCTGGCTTCCCAGCGGAACCTGGACGCATACTCCTCGGATTCTTTTTTTTTAAATTTTTTTTAAATAAGTTACATTTTATTTATTTATTTATTTATTTATTTTTTAGATTTTATTTATTTATCTTTAGAGGGGAAGGGAAGGAGAGAGGGAGAGAAACATCAATGTGCGGTTGCCTCTTGTATGTCCCCTGACGGGAACTGGCCTGGCAACCCAGGCATGTGCCCTGACTGGGAATCGAACCGCGATCCTTCGGTTCGCAGGCCTGCGCTCAATCCACTGAGCTACACCAGCCAGGGCTTGCTTTTTTTTTTTTTTTTTTTTTTAAGAGAGAGGAAAAGATAGCATGAACATTGATTTGTTGTTCTGCTTATATCCACATTTATTGGTTGCTTCTTAACATGTGCCCTGACCAGAGATTGAACGCACAACCTCGGCGTATGAGGATGATGCTCTAACCAGCTGAGCAGCCCAGCCAGGACCCTCCTCAAGTTCTGAAGGGTTATTCCCTCCAGGCTGAGGCCACTTGGCCACTGCCTACCTCTTCTCTTTCTTCCTGTCTGGCTTCTAGGCTGCCAAAAAGCTGTCTGCCGCCACTGGCCAGCGGTGTCTCCCTTTATCTCTAGATGTTCGAGCTCCCCCAGCCATCATGACCGCCGTGGACCAGGCACTGAAGGAGTTTGGGAAAATTGACATTCTCATAAACTGTGAGTCACTTCGAGCGAGGATGGGGGTTTTCTGATGAGTCAGCAATACCAGACTTTCCTACCTGGAGATCCCAGAACTACTATCTCAGGCTCTAGGCCACTGTCTCTGCCCAACTCTGCTCCTTCTGAGTCATTGCACTGTGAACTCAGCAGAATCAGAGTCAGGCACTCTCAGGCCTTCTTCCCTGTCCACCTTGGACCACCCTGAAGTCAGTGTCCTCTAACTTCCCAGGGCTCTAGCACCATCCACGTCTCCTTCCACCTTGCAGGTGCAGCTGGTAACTTCCTGTGCCCAGCCAGTACATTGTCCTTCAATGCCTTCAAGACTGTGATGGACATCGACACCTTGGGCACATTCAATGTGTCTCACGTGCTCTACGAGAAGTTCTTCCGGGTGAGTGAGTGTTCTCTCGGCTGGGGCCTCCCCTCCTCTGGTGTTCTGCTCATTGACACCCCTATCGCATCATGTGTTGCAGGATCATGGAGGAGTAATTGTGAACATCACAGCTACCTTGGGTACCCGTGGGCAGGTGCTCCAGTTGCACGCAGGCTCTGCCAAGGCGGCCGTGGGTACGGCACCCCATCTGGTCTGCTCTCCTGGGTTCTTTAGGGTTCCTCTCCAGCTCATCCCTGGAGGCCAACAGTGTCTGAGTGGGCAGTGGAGAGGCCCAGCCCTGGACCTGAGTCCCCACTTCCACTTAGGCTGCCCCAGAAGGCAGAGCAACCCTGCATTCTCCCTCATGCCTGTCCTACTCCCTTGCAGATGCAATGACACGGCACTTGGCTGTGGAGTGGGGTCCCCAGAACATCCGAGTCAACAGCCTTGCCCCTGGTCCTGTCAGTGGCACGGAGGGGTTCCGGCGGCTAGTAGGTAAGGCTCTCAGGGAGAGCATGCCCCTGGGGATGATCCTCTAGGCACAGGCCCCACAGTGCCTCCATGGGGTCCCATCCCACCTAGCTGGGGCAAGCCTGGGACAAGTGTCAAGTTTTTATGGTTCCCTGGGGCTGATAAAGAGTTTGTCCTTAGGTCAGGTCAGGGCCATTTGTAGTTAGCACACAGCTGCAGTGGACTAATGATCAGCCGGACTTGGGCAGCTGTTCCTGTGAGGAAGAGGCCACAGGGCTGCTAGTCTTGATGTGTGAGTTGGACACATCAAGACTAGCAGAAGCTAGTCTTGCTTCCCATGGACTAGCTTCCCATGGAAGCTTCCAGAACCTTGGCAGGGTGTACATCTGAAACCTTGGTAGGGTGTAGTCTTGATGTGTGAGTTGGACACATCAAGAACCTTGGCAGGGTGTAGTCTTGATCTGTGAGTTGGACACATCAAGACTAGCAGAAGCTAGTCTTGCTTCCCAAGACTAGCTTCCCATGGAAGCTTCCAGAACCTTGGCAGGGTGTACATCTGAAAGCCCTGTGCTGACTCTGTGGCAGTTTCACTCAGTCCCTGGCCTGTCGTCCTCTGCCAGGATGATGCTAACAGGACCCATGACATTCTCAGATTGGTTTAGAGAAAGCTGGGCAGGGGAGGGTGGAGGGTCCTGGGGTCCTGGGACTCATGAGGGCTGACCTCCCAGGTGACTCCCAAGCCAGCAAGGTCCTGGCCAGCCCCCTGCAGAGGCTGGGGAACAAGACAGAGATCGCCCACAGTGTGCTCTACCTGGCCAGCCCTTTGGCATCCTACGTGACGGGGGCCCTGCTGGTGGTTGATGGCGGAATGTGGCTGACGCTCCCTAATGACATCAGGTGTCTGGCGGATTTTGCATCCTTCTCTGCTAAGCTCTAGGTAATGTGCCACTCACACCTTCAAGGGGGGGTCAGTTGTGTCCATGGCACCCTTCCCCAAACCCCCGTCTGGTGGGCTGATGGTCACTCTCTGCACCCTGATTCATTTGTCCTCAATCTCTTGGGCGGATTTCTAGATGTGTCCTTCCGCACTTTTGGGCTTCCACTACCTCAACAGGCCGTGTGTGGGGCAAGGCTGCAGAGGGGTCTTCTTGGGCAGCACCGGAAGGGGGTACTGCCCAATAGAGCTGCACCGTAGACTTCAGGGACGCCTGCCAACCAGGATGGGCATTGTTTGCCTGTAGCAGACAGGAGTGCCTTTCTCTTCGGGACCTCCCCTGGGTGACCCTCTCTGGAGGTCCAAGGGCTGGCTGAGCCCATGGGAACAGGGGAAGGGTGCCGTTGCTCGCTGCCTTGCCTTCCTCCCCACCAGTCCCAGTAGTGTGGCTGCTGCATGAGGCCCACTCCCCCTGGTTCTCTGAGTAACAGCTCCCTCTGAGGAAGGCTGAGGCCCTGCCTGTGCCTCTGAACTCTGAACCCTTCTGTCCTCTGAACTTCCTGGGTCCCCAACACACGGTAGTGGTGGAATGCTTTAGGACTTCGGCTGTCTTCTGTCCCATCTGAGGAGGCAAGTATGGTGAAGGGGCACCCCAGGAGTTGACAGTTTAGTCACACTGTGAAGCCACGTTTGGAGCAGGCTTCGGCAGTGTCCCCCACCCCCGCCATCCTCCCTGCAGACAGGTTTGTGGGCACAGGTGATGCTGAGAAGCCCATCTTCTGAGGCCCTCTGTGGTTTGGTTGCCATCAGACACATGAGCAACCAGGCAGCTGCAGGGGGCAACCAGGCAGCTGCGGGGGGCGGGGAGTAGGGAGCCTGGGCTGGTAAACCAGTCACGGGGTGAGGAGCACTCATCTAGGGGAGCTCTGGAAGAAGATAGGAGGGACTGCTGGTGTCTGCCCCCCAGGCGGGACACAAGGCTTGGCTGCCCACTGCCCTCTCCTGGCCATTTGTGGGTGCTGCCCAGGTGGCAGATACAGCCCCCTAGGCTATGTAGGAGACGGCCCTGGTGCCTTTTAGTCCTCTGTGACCTTGGTGTCTGCTGGCATTTCTAACAGGAGCTGGACAGCTGAGGCAAAGAAGGCATTCTGAAGGGGAGACTGGCCTGCAGCCCACTCTTGGATTCCTAGGACCTGCCTCTCACCCAGCTGAGAGCTCCAAACCAACCACCCAAGCAGAGCAGCTGGAGCGAAGACTGGCCCCTCCTCTGGGAGCTGTGCTATGTCCACATTGCCTTCCATGGCCCCACCTCCTGTGCACGGGTGGGAGTGACCAAGCAATGAGGGCCAGCCTGCTGACCTCATACCACACAGATGTCTGCCAGGGGGCGGCAGTTGGCATTCCAGAGCTCCCTGGAGTGGAAGGGTACAGAACAGATGCTGGGATATGCCCTTTACCCCCTGCTCTAGGGTTAGGGGCAGTCCCACTTGCCTGCTCTGCCTAGCCCCAGCCTATGTCCAGTAGGTGCCCTGAGGTTCAAGGCCCTCAAAACTGTAGGTCGGCCCACTGTAGGAAAGGTAGGCAGGCACATACCTTTCCTCCCCGCCTTATCATTACCACTCATTTGTATAAGCACAGATCCCAGAGCTCTGTCAGAAAATGCATTTCCTTCAAAAATATTCTTACTGTAAAAACATCTATTCAGCCCTGGCTGGTGTGGCTCAGTGAATTCACCACCAGCCTGCAAACCAAAGGGTCACCAGTTCCATTCCTGGTCAGGGCACATGCCTGGGTGGCGGGCCAGGTCCCCAGTGAGGGGTGCGTGAGAGGCAACTGCACATTGATGTTTCTCCCTTTAACTTTCTCCCCTTCCCTCTCTCTAAAAATAAGTAAAATCTTAAAAAGAAAAAAAAAAAGGTCTATTCATTGGAATTTGCAAACGCTTTTAGAAGGAAAAAGGAAGATAGTTGAAAAGAATCACTGGTGATCTGGTCATTTCCAGGTAAAGGGGTTTGTTTCTTTGCTGTCTTTTTCCTGTGAAGAGTTTAAAAAAACGTTTCTTACCTAATGCTTGAGGTCCTTTCCCGTTCTGAGGCCTGTGGATCCCACCCTCAGGCAAGGAGAGGCTGGCTGTCTGCCCTGCTGGTGGTGGGGGCCTTAACCCTGCAAGGGCCTTGTTTGTTCTTAGTAAGCTCCCACTGCCATCAGAGTGCTGAGCGTGAGCTTTGCCCCAGATGACCACGTTCACTTGTCTGTTGTTCAAGTCCCTTTATTCTATGAAAAGAGACTACCTCCCCACAGGTGCAAAGGAACTGGCAGGGAAACCCCAGCACCATACCAGCTGGGGGACCACCTCGCAGGGGGAGCACTTTTTGCTACTTGGAGGTGCTCCTTGTCAGGGACAACAGAACGTGGTGGCATCAAGTTCACCAGCAAGGCAGAATGGGTTCTTAGGATATTTCTTGGGGGAAAGACAAAACAGTGAAAGCAGTTACTGGGGACACCTGGCCAGTGAGAGGCAGAGGCAGTCCTGAACCCCCCTTCCCATACACCAGAGAGCTTGGGCCTGCTGTCCTGTAAGGAGCAGGCCCTGGAGGATGGCCTGATTGGGGCAAGTACACCACCATCAATGACCAGGCACTGCTTTTGAAGGTTGGGATACACAGTGGAGGTGCAGGTTTCAGCAATAAAACTTGCATTTTTTACAATTATATTTTTGTTTATCCTATTACAGTTGTCCCAGATTTCCTCCCTTTGCCCCCACTCCACCCAGCCTCCCCCACTCCCTCAGACAGTCCCTGCACTGTTGTCCATGTTCATGGGTCATGCATATGTGTTCTTTGGTTACTGGACTATATGTACTGTACATCCCCATGGCTATTCTGTAACTACCAATCTGTACTTCTTAATCCCTTCACTTTTTTGCCCATCCACCTGACACTCCTCCCATCTAGCAACCATTTATGATTCTGTTTCTGTTCTGCTTGTTTGTTTATTTTGTTTTTTATTTTTAAAAAGATTTTATTTATTTTTTAGAGGGGAAGGGAGGGAGAAGGAGGGAGAGAAACATCAGTGTGTGGTTGCCTCTCACATGCCCCCCACTGGGGACTTGGTCGACAACTCAGGCATGTGCCCTGACTGGGACTCGAACCAGCGACCTTTTGATTCACAGTCTGGCACTCAACCACTGAGCCACACCAGCCAGAGCTATTTTGTTTTTTTAGAATCAATTTTGATAGATATGTATTTATTGCCATTTTATTGCTCATATTTTTTATCAACACTCACTAACATTTCATATACTGGATTGGTGGTGATGAACTCCAAATTTTTCTTGTCTGGGAAGCTCTTTATCTATCTTTTAATTCTAAATGATAGCTTTGATTGCTGTTGGCACATCCAAGGTCAGCCACCACCAGTGTTCTGTCCAGAGTCACACAGCATAAGCTATAAAGTGATCTGCAGATGGCTACTACTTGTGCTGGGTTTGGAGACGCCTAGGCAAAGCCAAATTTTGATCCAAGGCTGGCTACTGCTAGTGCCGGGCTGGGCCATTTAGTGAGAGGTAAGGGGTTTGCTGAAACCAGATGCTGCTTGTTTGAGAGAATTTAGGAAAATCTGAAGCAAGGGTCAAAACGGGCCATTCAAATGGAAAACCACTGGAAACAGCTTGAGTGGGGAAGGGCTTTAGGGAATCTTCAGGGCGGGGCAAACTGTGAGCCAAGTTGATGGAGTCTCCGAAATGGTGCCCGCCTGTGGGCTCTGTGGCTCTGTGGGGAGGGCTCAGAAAAGGAACACTGTTCTGTGCCAGCATCTCTGGGAGAAAGCTGACCACCCAGTTCTTACCCTGATGCCATGGACAATTATATTTCTCCCTGTATGTCTCTGATACCTTTCAATCTGCTGCTCCCACACTGGACCTCAGAGGAAGTGAGTCCAAGTAGGTCTGTGCATGGGCCCTTTAAGAACTGCCTAATACTGCCCTGGCTGGTGTAGCTCAGTGGATTGAGCGCGGGCCTGCGAACCGAAGGATCGCGGTTCGATTCCCAGTCAGGGCACATTCCTGGGTTGCCAGGCCAGTTCCCGGCAGGGGACATACAAGAGGCAACCGCACATTGATGTTTCTCTCCCTCTCTCCTTCCCTTCCCCTCTAAAGATAAATAAATAAAATCTAAAAAAAAAAAAAAAAAAAAAAAAAAAGAACTGCCTAATACTCTAGCAGCAGTTTCTGTCTTCCGCAGCCTCAATTCCTGCTGATTTTTACAGGCAGAAGTTATGGGGGCTTATCTTTCTGGCACTGGAACCCTGGGCTGGGGAGCCTAGTGTGGAGCTGAGACCCCTCGCTCCTGAGATAGTCTTCCTGAGTTTTATCAGCCACACCTGGGTGTGGGACTAGCCCGTTCTGTGTCTGCCCCTCCTACCAGTCACAATGTGGTTTCTTTCTTTAATTCCATAATTGTAGGACTTCCATTCAGCTCAATTTCTGATGGTTCTGAATGATGGTTGTTCTACAGATTAGTTGTAATTTTGATGTGGTTGTGTGAGGAGGCAAGCTGTGTTTACCTACACCACCAACTTAACTGGAAGCCCGTAAGACTTTTATTACTTATTAGCCAGGTTCTCAAGAGAAACAGAATCAATAGGATATATATTGATATAAATGGGATTTATTAAAGGGATTAAATTATAGGAGGCCAAGAAGGCCCATGATCTGCAAGCTGGAGACCAGGAGAGCTGATGGTGTAATCGATCAGTCAAAGGCCTGAGAACCAGGAGCTCTGGTGGCTGAGGGCAGAAGAGGGAGAAGTCTGATGTCAGTGGATTGGATTAGATGATGCCACCCACATTGGTGAGGGTGGATCTTCACTCTGTCTAGTGAACCAAGTGCTAATCTCTTCCAGAGACACCCAAAACTATCTAGGCATCCTTCAGTCCAGTCAAGTTGACACATAAAATTAACCATCACAGTTACACACAATAAAGTTTGTCTCCATGCTCCTTCATCACCTGCATGTGATGGTCATTTTGGTTATGAGAAATCAGCTTCTGGCTTAGTCTCCCAGCCCAGACATCATCCTGCAGGAATGGGATGGCCACTGGGGGCTCATGGGTACAGGTAAGTCCAACAGTCATCACTTGTTGGGTGGTGGGGCTGGTGAGGAGGGCCAGGTACACGGTGTGACATCATTTCCAGCAGAGGCACTTGGGCTCAATGGCACTTAAAATTGATTTTAGAGAGAGAGCGAGACATTGATTTCTGTTCCACTTTTTTAATGCATGCATTGGTTGCTTCTTGTATGTGCCCTGGCCAGAGACTGAACGCGCAACCTTGGTGTATTGGGATCACACTCTAACCCGTTGAGCTGCCAGGCCAGGGAGGAAGGATAATTTTTAAATATGTGAACCCTAGTCAGTGTTTTCTGAAACCTTAGCTGTGGAAGCTGGTTTACAGGCCTTGCTTCCCCTTTGATGGGGTCAGGGTGTTTTACTTTCATCCTTTCAAAACTATACATTAAAACATCAGCCAAAGTGGAGGGCTGCTAACCACAAAAAATTACCACTTGGGGTACAGCCTTGCAGCCCTTTTTCCGTGTGTTTTTATTCTCAGGGAGCAGATACACATATATAAAAGCATTCTATGCTGTATTTGTTGAATGAATAAATGAATGCCCCCTATGCTGTCATGAGTCACCCAGGTTATTTCTGAAATGTTGCTATTGTATAACACAACAAATATCTGGGCACATTTTATCTTTGTATTTACAAAAAGCAAAGATCTTAAAATTGCCTTAGATAACCAGTGCTAATTTGAGGGCCTTTCTCTTTGCTGACTCCTCCTGTTCCTGTGGTAATTTGGTAAAATTTGACTGGCTCACATATGCTAGCTTTGTCCTTCAGGTCACCTCTGGAGGACCTGGAGGTTAGACACCTGGTGCTAGTGCTGGTTTCTCAAATGCCTGCCTTAGGCTACATTGTTTTCTCAGTTGCAGGGTTGTCATAACCCACCTCCCCCCTCCATCCCTCAGAGTCATTCACCTCATCCCTACCCCCACCTGGTCTTTTCTGTTTTCCTCTCCCTTTTCCTTCTATGCACACTGAGCCCACACTTTGCCTAGAGCTCCAGCTGGGAACACAGACATGACTTTTATCCTTCTGAACTTCTCTGCTTCCTGTCCTCACTGAGTGAAGCAGGAAGAGAGAGTTGACGAATCCCTGAGAACCTCAATTTGAGGCTCAGGAGATGTTCGTCTGTCCTCTGACCCTCACATCATTTTGTCCTTATCCTATGGCTCAGAACAAGCCACCTACCATGGGCTACAGGTTCAGGTGAATATCTTTTGTTCCCTGGCTCTGCCCAGTGCTGCAGCCGAATAGTGACATCCTCTTGAGCAAGGCAGATATAGGCTGTTTGGGCACAGGGCTTCCCATATTGGGAAGGGGGCTGGGCATGGGCCCCTTTGGCATTTCCTTCAGGATACTTAGGTTGACCTCTGCTGGATGCACACGACAGAAACCTACACTAGTTGTTCAGATGGAAAGAGAGGGAATGTATGGGGAAGACCTGGCTCAAGGGTAGGATACTCTGGAGCTCAGGGACAGCACGTGGACTGAGGGCTCTGGGGACCCTTCTTTCTCTCAGCTCCACCTGGTCCTGTGAGCCAGCAGTGTGCATAAGCTGTAGTCCAGCCCCCTGAAGAGAAAGATGACGTTTCTCCTGTCAGGCTTACCCAAATTCCTGAAGAAAGGTGCATGTCCACTTGGATTGGGTCAGGTATGCGGCTCTTGTTCACTAAACTGTGGCCAAGGATTGATCATATCATATGATCACAACAGATTCCACTGCAGTCATGGCCTTGATTGGAGAAAGGCTGCTTCTAGAAAATGTGTTATAGCAGATCATCCCACGTGGGTCCTGAGTCACACCAAACAAACTCCTTGAAGATCAGTGTGTAGCCCAACAAGCTGATAATGTATGTTCGTCTGTGGGGGTGTGTACACTCCTTTATAGTGCTCTGGGCACATTGGGGATTAGAGGTGCCTGTCTCCACAGGAAGACGGGAGCAGATGCCAGCAACTTCAGAGTGAGATGGTAAAAAAGGAAAATCATCCAAACTTTGACTAAGTCAGGAGGAATTGTGCCTTTCAAACTTTTGTTTTATTTTTAATCTAGAAAATGTATTTTACCAAATTTGAAGGTGAGGAAAAAATCCTGTCCCACTGAATTGAATATCAGTAAAGTTGAATGGATCTGTGCTCTCAACTGCTTAAGGCTACTGGGGGAGAGTGTGATCTAGATCTAAAATGGACTTCTCTCTAGAAAATGTCAATCTTGTTTTCTTTTTTTTTTAAATATTTTATTTATTTTTAGAGAGAGGGGAGGGAAGGAGAAAGAGAAGGATGGAAACATCACTATGCGGTTGCTTCTCATGTGCCCCACACTGGGGACCTGGCCTGCAACCAAGGCATGTGCCCTAGACTGGGAATCAAACCAGCGACCCTCTGATTCACAGGCCTGTGCTCAATCCACTGAGCTATGCCAGCCAGGGCTCAATCTTGTTTTCAAAATTGTAAATTAAGGTATTTGGTTGGCAGTTTTTGTTCACAGCTTGATTGAAATATAATTGACACACAAGAAACTGCATTTGTACAAAGTGTCTAATTTGGTGAGTTCTGACATGTCTGTGCAACCATCACAACAATCACAATAAGGCATATACCCATCACCCGAGAACTGCCTCCTCCAGGCCCTTGGTAATCCTCCCCTGTTCCACCCCCTCCTCTTTATCCTCAGGTGACAAGTGTGGAAGAACTGGTGAGCCATCCAGGATGCCAGCTCAGGGGCTAGGAGGGCAAGACCAGCCAGAAAAAGGGTGGCCGTATGGGAGAAGAGGCTCCATGAGGAGGAGGCAGATCCATGGCATCCAGCTGAAAGGTGGGAATAGTAAGAAGTGTGGGGCACTCAGCTGGGTCCAGGACCCCTTTTTTTGGGGCCAAGTGCAGGCTGTTTGGCGGCCCTGCTCCTTCCTCACCCTGGACCCTGTCACATCTCCAGGACCACTGGTCAGCTGCCCCAAAGCACCCTGGATGAGGCTCCCACTGGGTGACTGGCTGGCTCAGCCCTGGCTGTTGTGCTCTGGGATGCAGAGCTCTCTACAAGCACCAATGTCCTCCCTGAACGGCCCTCAGTGCTCACTGAGGGAAGAGCCTGTCAGAGATGCGTCTGGAATGGCCCCCTTTGGGGACAGCCCCGCAGAGCCTGCTCCCCAACTCTCTGATCTGGACTCCTAATATCACTTCAGTTTTGACCCAAATTACTTTCAAATATTACAGTAAAATGGCTGATAGAGGTAACCTCACAAATAGGTTGGGAAAGAACAGATAGTTTGGGGGAAACTGGCTCATTGAGAGAAATAAAGTTGGGTCCTTACCTTACCTGACAGAAAAATTCCAAATGGATTAAAGACATAGTGTGAATGAGAAAAATATAAATCAAGGCAGATATCTTTGAGACTGGGTAGAGGATTTACTTGCTTAATTTTAAAAGTGTTTAATTACCAAATTCTTAAATATGTGGACAAGATTTAATAGCAAGACAAAAGCAAGAGACACCCACATACTCACCACCAGGCTCATCAGATGTTGATCGTTTGCCCTGTTTGCTCCCAGTCTGCCTTTTAAGGAGATAAAATTCATAGGTAGAGCTAAATTTTACCTTTCATCCCTTTCCTCTTTTGTCCCCCTCAATATAATTCTCATATTTGTTTAGGTATTTTTACTACAAATAAAGGTGTTTGAAAACAATTGACGTCATTGAAGATGTCTTTTTAAACTCTGCAGAAACGGTATTGCACACTTCTTTTCTTGCCTTTTTACTTATTTTAGAAGTCATCCCGTGTTGATGTGGCAGATGTGGTTTGTTCATGGAAACTACTACATAGTACCGGTATTCCGTTACAATAGACTATACCTCATCCAGTCAGCAGTCTCTTCACAGAACTGTTAGCATAAGTAGCTAGATATTAATACATAGAAGGGAGCAAAGGGAATCAGACAATAAGAGGCCTAGGAAGCCTAAACAACTATGGAGCGGAATCAGACAATAAGAGTGATTAAGCCTGGAACTTAAAGCTTTAGATACCCCAGGGAATTGCAGAATTGCCCCACCAAGGGAATGAACACCTTCTCTCCCCTGTGTAGGAAGGAAGGACTGGCTTTCCAATATCCCCAGGGTTAAACTGATCCATTTGCCTGGACTATGGGGGTGGGGGAAGAATAAACAATAAAGGATAAATCGCACTGCTGGGCAAATGCAAAGTAGAAGCCAAGATGAAGGAGGGGGAGGTAAGCACATATGCAGGAGAAGACAAGACGATGCAGGGGGTTGTGGGCACGTGCAGTAGGAGCCAAGATGGCAATCGTGAAAACTGGTCTTCCTAGCCTGGGAAAAGGATTGCATTTAATAAGGGACACAGAACCCTGGAAGATCTTGAAAATGAATTGGTTAGAGAGAGGGCCCAAAACCATCCTGCAAAACATTGGGAAGCTGATTGGTTAGTTTCAAAGAGTACCTGGTCCTTCCCAAGCTCAAGATTATATAACCTGAGCCTAATAAAGGCAAGCACTCGCATTCTCTCACTCTCTCTTTCAGTAACACGCATGCATTCACATGCTTGAAATTCCCTCTCCACAGTTGCATGGGCTCCAACTGTGGGCTCCAAGCGCAAATCTGGATAACAATAACACAGTGCCAGCCAGAGCAGCCAGGAATAGAGACTATGCTAGTCAGACAGGAACAAAGGTTGTCCTGGACTAATTTTGATGTGGACTGAACCAATGACACAGAATTTCTAGAACCTGGCTTTTTTTCTGGCCTTGATGAAGACAGGGCTGGACTCTGTCCACAGCATGGCATAGCTGAACCTGGGACAGTCATTTGTGCTTGCTCCAACTTCAATAAATCTTACTACCATACCTCATCCTCCCATGCATGGTGCCTGAAATGTTTTTCTCATGACATTGCAAGGACCCCATTTCCACTGGCAACATCTGGCACCCAATGTGGGGCCCCAGAAGGAATATTGGCTTGTGGTAAGAAACCCGAGATCTCTCCTCTTGTGATTGAAGGTCTCTCCCTCACTTGACTCTCTCTCTCCCCTCTGCTGCTGCCTGTGTATGTTTTCTGGTTCTTTTCTCTCTTCTTCCCACTGGCCATTTCAGCTCCAGGTATGGAATTCCCTTTGGCCACATCTTAGTGAGTGTGGGTTGAGCAGCCTTGCCTCATTGCCTAGTGCCCCAAGCAGCCACTGCCACCCAAGCATGGTGCTCCAGTGAGCATGGGGCCGACTTTCCATCTGCCTGCCCCAGAGTCCCCTTATTTTGAGCACTGTCACAGTGGCTTGCAACTCAGACCTCCATCCTGTGCCCTAGCACTGTGGGTCCCTGCAGGGTGATAGGCTGATGTATGCCAGGGGATGCAGAATGTAGGAAGTGTATGCACCTGCTGATGCTGTGGTGCTGTTCCTGGCACACAATATCTCAAGCATGCCCAGTTTCCCCTTCCCTATCTGCAGCTGCAAGTGCTCAGGGAATTGGCTAGGGGCCTCCCACAGTCATGAATGAGCCCAGCCAAGCAGCACACTATGTGAGCACACAGCTCTGCTCTAATTTTCTTCTTCTCTGACTCCACCCTGGCATGCCCACAATCTGGGAGTGTTCCCTGGCAACCACAAGTTGCTAGTTTCATGGCCCACTGCTGTGCAGCTTGGGGCTCAGTAAAATGGAGGCTGCCACCATGGATGGAGTGCCCACCTGGGGGCTGTGGCCCACTGCCATGTTCCTGGCTTCTGCTGCAAATGCAGCTACTCATCTGTGCCCTGGGGGGAGTCATGTAGGCCCAGGGCAACTGAGTTCCCCTAGCTGTGCAGTACACATGGGAAATCGTGCCACCAAGGCCGACAACATCCAAATCCACTTCATTAATGCTCCTACAGGTGTAAAATCAATAGAAAGCCTTCACTTGAAAGTACTCATGGGGACTTTCGGCCAAGATGGAGGCGTAGGCAGACACACTGTGCCTCCTCTTGCAACCAAAATGAAGGACAACAAATATTTAGAAACAAGAAAACAACCAGAACTTATAGAAAAATTGAACTGTACGGAAGTCCAACAACCATTCATCCAGACCGGTAAGAGAGGCGGAGTTGCAGCAAGAGAAAGTGGAGTGCGGACCCAGGAATGCAAGCAGCAGCGGCTGGCAGTTCCCAGGTGCACAGGCGGCAGCTGGCGGACCCCGGACACAGGGGGCAACTGTGCAAACCCAGTGAGGCCGCACAAGGCGGCTGGCTGACCAGGTGGTCCCACATTCGTGCGCAAAGACGGTCCAGGCAGAGGGGAAGTGGCGGAAGGGGCTGAATCCAGGAGAGAGCTGAGCAGGCGCCATTGTTCCCTCTCAGACCCCGCCCCCACCTAAAGCGTCACAACTCAGCGACTGGGCTGCCCCACACTGGGGAGCGCCTGAGGCTCCACCCCTCATACGTAATAGCCATGACCAGACTAAAACCAAAACAAAACAAAACAAAAAACCCCACCAAAAATGGGTCAAACCAGAGAACAAATGAAAGCCCCAGAGCCAATTCCTCTAAGCCGTGAAGAGATAGCCAACCTATCAGATGCACAGTTCAAAGCACTGGTCATCAAAATGCTCACAGAATTGGTTGATTTTACTCACAAATTAGATGAAAAAATGCAGGCTACAATACGTGAAATGAAGGAAGACGCATGGGGAACCGATAGAGATGGGAGGAAAACTGGGACTCAAATCAATGGAGTGGACCAGAAGGAAGAAACTAACAACCAAACAGAAAACGAGGAAGAAACAAGAATTCAAAAAACGAGGAGAGGCTTAGGAACCTCCGGGTCATCGTTAAAGGTCCCAACATCCGAATTATAGGGGTCCCAGAAGGGGAAGAAGAAGAGCAACAAGTGGAAAACTTATTGGAACAAATAATAAAGGAGAACTTCCCCAATCTGGCAAAGGAAATAGACTACCAGGATGTCAAGGAAGCTCAGAGAGTCCCAAAGAAGTTGGACCCAAGGAGGAACACACCAAGGCACATCGTAATTACATTAGCCAAGATTAAAATGAAGGAGAGAATTCTAGAAGCAGCAAGGGAGAAGGGGACAGTCACCTACAAAGGAGTTCCCATCAGACTGTCAACTGATTTCTCAAAAGAGACCTTCCAGGCAAGAAGGGGCTGGAAAGAAATATTTGAAATCTTGAAAAGCAGGGACCTACATCCAAGATTGGTCTATCTAGCAAAGCTGTCATTTAGAATGGAAGGACAGATAAAGTGCTTCTCAGATAAGGTCAAGTTCAAGGAGTTCATCATCACCAAGCCCTTATTATATGAAATGTTAAAGGGACTTATCTAAGGAAAAGAAGATCAAAAATAGGACAGTGAAAAGACAGCAAACCCACAGTTATTAACAACCACACCTAAAACAAAAGCAAACAGCTAGAACAGGAGCAGAACCACAGAAATGGAGACCACATGGAGGGTTAGCAACAGGGGCGTGGGAGGAGGAGAGGGGGGTAAAGGTACAGAGAATAAGTAGCATAGATGGTGGGTAGAAAATAGACAGGGGGAGGGCAAGAATAGTGTGGGAAATGTAGAAGCTAAATAATTTATGACACATGGACAGGAACTAAAGGGGAGAATGTGGGTGGGAGAGGGTGTGCAGGGTTGAGGGGAATGATGGGGGAGAAATGGGACAACTGTAATAGCATAATCAATAAAATATATTAAAAAAAAGAAAGTACTCATGGAAATGGTAAGGTTGATATTAAACTAATTGGGAAGTAATAATTTTAAAAGAACCTCCACAACAAAAAACTAATCTGTAGACTGAGGACTTAGTGAATGGTAATTATTCCACACAATTTTTGTGTCCTGTCATACCTAGGGGTACTCAGCAATTTATGATCTTCCTAGAGAAGGCCAGCAGGATTTGCCCCCAGGGTCTGGGAAGCTATCTCTGGCTGGCTGGCCCAGCTAATCCTAAGGACAGCTTAATAGAGATGCTCCCTTTCTTCCTAGAGAAGGCGCCCCAACCTTACTTGGCTTCTTGAAAGATCAGGGCTACAGGAAATATAAAAGCCAGGGAAATAGGTTACTAGCCCAAGTACTAAAGGCCAAAGTTATAGGACTAGTTTTTCCACCTGAGTCAATAGGGGTACCATCAGAATCATCCGTGTGGAGTTAAGGCCACTTGACTAAGCAGAGTGAGCCCAACTAGCAGGCCGGATCGCCACTGCAACTTTTGGTACAATAAGTCTGCCCTCAGAAGACTGGGTAACACTCCGCACCTGGACATGTGTTGTGTTCTTTGGGAAGGTTTCTGTCCCCATCAGGGGAGGGATAAAACCTTCATCATGGGATACTATAGCCAGCAAAGGAGTCAGGCACCAATGGCTAGTAAAAGAAAGGGTCACACACCATCCTGGGTTTCAGTCTGTGATGTAGAGCTAGGGAGCACTGAGGATGCTCATGCATGCCTCCCTTAGCTACCTAGTTTTCTCTCCCTGAAGACAGTAGGCAATACCACCCCTATCCATGTTGCCTCAAGACACCTCCTTTGTTTTTTTTTTTTTTAAAGATTTTTTTTAAGTACTTTTTTTTTTCCCTTTTAGATTTTATTTATTTATCTTTAGAGAGGAAGGGAAGGAGAGAGGGAGAGAAACATCAATGTGCGGTTGCCTCTTGTATGTCCCCTGCCGGGAACTGGCCTGGCAACCCAGGCATGTGCCCTGACTGGGAATCAAACCGCGATCCTTCGGTTCGCAGGCCCGTGCTCAATCCACTGAGCTACACCAGCCAGGGCAAGACACCTCCTTTGGAGTGCATAATTGCCAGCTGGGAAAAATTTGATGCTGGGTCCCTCAAGGAAAGGGCGGATAGGTAATTGGCTTTATGAAACCAAAGTCTGTACCTTTGAAATGCAAATACATAGTCTGTAAGAACTCTTATCTGGGCCATCTTTTAAAAGGCAAATTTCTGGGAGATAAATCTTATCAAGAGATAAAAATCTTAGCCACCTGAGCAAATTAATTGTACTTATTTCAGCTGTTCCTTTGCCAATCTAAAGAATGCTAATTGTTACTTTCCAGTTGTTTAATACAGTTAGAGTTTGGTCCTGTATTTTCCCCTCACCCAAGGATATGTTTTCTGATTTTAGAGAGAGAAGAAGAAAGAGGGAGAGGTACAGAGAGAAACACTGATGTAAGAGAGAAACATCAACTGGTTGCCTTTCGTACTCTTGTACACACTCCAACCAGGGATCAAACCTAAGTATGTGCCCTGAGTGCATATTAAACCTACAACCTTTTGGTGCATGGGACAACACCCCAACCAACTGAGTCACCAGGCCAGGACTGACACTTTTTAAAAGAGATAAGGACTTTCCTTTTGCTTTATATTTGTCTCGCTATCTGATCCCTCCAGAATTTGGCAGTTCTGAGTGAATAATGGCAATATGTTTGTTTGCATAAATCAAATAAGAATCTGTTCTTTTATAATAGGACACATAAAACCAATTTTAAATTGTGGTTTTATTAACCAAGACTTTGAATGGAATATCATATCTGAAAGAGATATGCTTGAACTCTGGATGTCACCAGGAAGCTTTAAGAAATTAAGATTGAATCAGAAGCTGATAAAAGCCCAGTAGAGAAATATCCTGGTACCTTGCTTATTCATGTGGTTTGTGGCAGTCTTTCCAGGTAAGAAGTGAAGGTTGCTTTCCTGAGAGATGGCAAGGAAGGAAACTCAGGACATTTTGGGGAAACCTTAAGAACTTGAGGAATTTACCCAAACTTTTAGGTATTGCAGGCAAAGCCTAATGGCAACTGTGTGGCTTGACTTTTTGCCCAGAGTGGCTGATTAAAACTCAGCCTGAAGATTCCTTATGAAATTCCAACTAAGCAGATTTAAAAGAACCTTTATGATCAATTGCTATTCTCATTGTGTTTATGCACATATCTGGGCCAAATTGAGACCAGATTTAAAGCAGTCTCTTGGATAAAAATGAGGGTGATTTTGGGATAGAAACTGTGTTTCAATAAAAAATCACAATGCCCAATTTTAGCTATTAGACTCTAATTCAGTTAATTGTTTTCAAAGTTTTGTTTTTCACCTATAAACTGACTGGTTCCTGAATTATTCTAGTGTTTTTTCAATGCTCCAAACTAATGTTTAGTTTTTTCCCCCCATCCTTTGACTTGGAATTATTGAGAACTAAACTTTTTCTAAGGCTGTGTCTGTGTTTGCCATGCAGAATTTATCTAAGTATTTAGTGACATCACCAGTTATGGTCAAGCTGCAGACAAGGAGCATCTATCAGATTGTTACTGCTTGCTATTATTCCAGCAAAAGCCTTATATCTGGAAGTCTTCTCAAATGACAGTCTTACAGACTCAGAAACTGGTTTATGATTTGCTGTGTTCATCAACCTTTATGTTTTCTTTTCTTCTGTTTCATAGACATACACCTTATTTACTCAATTGCTTGTTTACACAATATAGGACTCACTATGAAAGCCAGTCCGCATTGTTACCTCCTAAAATGAGACTCAGCAGTTTGGTCGAACTGATTTGTTGTCAAGATTAGATGGTGGAGTCAGTAAAGTATGGGGTGGTCTATCAGCTTCACTTCTAGAATGTAAAACTTTATTGTTGAAAAGGCAGGACTGAAGTTACCAAAGTTCTGCCACCTTGAAACTACTATCTTTTTCTGCCCAAGTAATTGAGACAGAAGAAGCCTGCTTGAGAAAAAAGACTGTAGTCAGAGAAAGGCAAATACTGTATGATTTCACTTGTTTGTGGAATCTAATGAACAACCTGAAATAACAAGCAACACAGAGACAGACTCACAGAGAGCAGGCTGACAGCTCTGGAGGGGAGGTTAGGAGGGTGGAGGGATTGGGCAAAAAAGGAAAAGGATTCATGGACATAGACAACAGTGTGGTGGTTGTGTGTGTGGAGGGCAGGCAGTGGTTGGAGGTGGAAGAGGGTATAAGTGGGGAAAATGGTAATGGAAAAAAGTACAATTAAAATAAATTAAAAAAAGAAAGATGATTATGGAATGTTTTCCTTAGTCTAATTTGAGTTAAATACAGTAAACAAGAGGGCATCAGACAGGTGTAACACACCTTTGTCTAGGAAAGCCCCACCTCCAACTTAATCTGGGACACTGTTAAGTTATTCCCTCCCTCTATCACCTGATTCTAACCTCTCCTCAGATCTTTAGTTGCTATAATTCTCCTCATTTTGGAGCTATGCCTTTTTATACATTCTTGTCAAATTTGTCATCTCTAGAATACAACGAAGATGTCAGCTTGTCCAGCAGTGCCATCCTCTCGACATTGCATATGCCACCTCCCAAGGAAAACACCAAAGTTACCTGGACTTTACAAAACCACTTTCTCTTGTGTGAAGGCTCCCCTTCCCTTTTGCTCCTATTATTGGCAGATAGCAAAAATCTCTAGGCCTTGGGATAGGCAGGACTACATCCCTTGACAGCAGGAAGAAGGTACAGAAGATGAGATCTTCATCCATTTATCCTTGTAAGATTAAAAGGCCCAAGATTCTTCAGGGGGGATATATGTTAGCATAGGTAGCTTGATATTAATAAAAGATAAGGGAGCAATGTGAATCAGACATTAAGAAGTTTAATCAACTAGGAAGCTGAATTGGACAATAAGCCTGATTAAGTCTGGAAGTTACCACTTTAGATACCCCAGAGGATCTCAGCATTACCCCACTAAGGAGATTAACACCCCTCCCTCCCCATGTAGGGAGAAAAGACCAGCTTTCCAATCTCAGGGTACAACCAGTCCGCTTGTCCAGAGTATGGGAGGTGGAAGGAATAAGCAATAAAGGCTAATTCCTCTGCTGGGCACATGCCCAGTAGAAGCTCAGGAAGACCTAGGCACACATGCAGTAGAAGCCAAGATGGCACAGGGGGAGGTAAGCTGATGTGTAGTAGGAGCCAAGTTGGCGACCATAAAGGCCTATCTGCCTGGTTTGGGAAAAGGATCAGATTGGATAATGGACACAGAACCCTGAAATATCTAGGAAATGGATTAGTTAGGGGAAGGGCCCAAAACCAGCCCAGAAAGGATTGGCAAGTTGATCGATTAGTTTGATAGTGTGCCTGGTCCTTCCCAAACCTGAGATAATATAACCTGATAATAATATTAACAAAGGCAAGCCCCACCCTTCACCCCCTGTAACATGCATGAGCTTGTGCATTCTCTCTCCATAGCAGCCAATTGGGCCTAGTTGCTTCCTGTGGCCCAGCAGCTGCACAGGCTCCAACTATGGGTTCCAAGTGTGAGCCTGGATACAATGACACAGCGCCAGCAGGAATGCAGCTGGGAATACAGACTATGCTGGCTGGACAGGAACAAAGGCTGTACTGGACTAAGCTTTGACATGGATTGAATCAATGGGACAGAATTTCTGGAACCTGGCCTTTCTTCTGGACTTGGTAAAGACTAGGCTGGATTCTGTCCACAGTGGGATGGAGCTGAACCTGGGACTGTCTTTTTGTTTGTTCCAGTTTCAGTAAATCTTATCACCACACCTCATACCTCATCCTCCCATGTGTGGTCCCCAGAGTGCTTTTTGCAACACCACAAGGACCCCATTTCCACCGGCAACAGAAAACCAGTGCTACAAAAACATTTTTTTCTTGTCTCCTCATGGACCTGAGCATTGGAAGGTACAGAAGTGGAAGTGCTATGTAAGTAATGTGAATCCTTATACTCTGTTGGGATTAGACTTAAGCTTTACTCTGATTGGTGTCAATTGCTATCTTTACTCATTTCCTTGAATACCAATGGGGTTCAGCATCTTTTTTATATTTATTGGCCATATGAATTTCCTCCTCTGGAACTGCTTATTTATATTAATTGTCCATTTTTATACTGGATGGCTGTTCTTTTATTGATTTTTGAGGAATCTTCATGTATTCTGGAAATAAATCCTTTGTCAGTTAAATCTATTCTAAATCTCTTCACAGTTGTGCCCTGGCTTGTGTGGCTCAGTGGACTGAGTGCCAGGCTGTGAACCAAAAGGACACTGGTTTGATGCCCAGTCAGGGCACATGCCTGGGTTGTGGTCAGGTCCCCAGTTAGAGGTGTGTGAGAGGCAACTGATCTCACCTCTCTCTCTAAAAATAGATAAATAAAAAGGAAAATTTAAAATCTCTTCACAGTTGCTATGGACTGAATTGTGCTCCCCAAAATTCCCTAACCCCCAATTTGATGGTATCCATGGGAGGCTACACCTAGAAAGAACCCCTCACCACAATCCAAGAAGAGAGCTCTCAAAAGGAGCAAGTTTGTTGTCATTAAAAAAAAAAAAATTCACAATATCAACAATTAAAGAATACTGATTAAAAAAATAAATAAAAAATAAAAATTTAAAAATAAATAAATAAATAAATAAATAAATTTATTGATTTTAGAGAAAGAGGGAGAGAGAGAGAGAAAGAGAAACATGAGTTTTTTGTTTCCCTTATTTATGAATTCATGGCTGCTTCTTGTATGTGCCTTGACCGGGGATTGAATTTGCAACCTTGGCATATGGGGACAACGCTCTAAAGCCACCGAGCCGCCCATGCAGGGTCAATTTGCTGCCATCTTTTTTTTTAAAGATTTTATTTATATATTTTTAGAGAGGGGAGGGGGTGGAGAAATAGAGGGAGAGAAACATCAGTATATGGTTGCCTCTCATGCACCCCCTGATGGACACCTGGCCCACAACCCAGGCATATGCCCTGACCAAGAACCGAACCAGCAACCCCCCAGTTTGCAGGCCAGCACTCAGTCCACTGAGCCCCACTAGCCAAGGCAATTTGCTGCCATCTTGATCTTGCACTTGTCAGCCTCCAGAATTGTGAAAAATACATGTCTGTTGTTTAAGCCTCCCAGTGAATGGCATTTGGTTATAGCAGCTTGAGCAGACTAAGACAGCAGTTCATGATGTCTTTGGTCAAACAGAGGCTAATTTTAAAAAATACTGTTTTTTACTAAAGTGTAATTTATACACAGTAAAATTTACCCAGTGTAGTGAACAATTCTGTGAGTTTTGACAAACACATACAATATAGAATCACCATTACAGTCAAGACATAGAACAGTTTCTTCATTCAGGCAAATTCCCCTCTCCCCCAGCTCTCACTGATCTGATTTTTGTCCTTGTACTTTTGGAAGGCTCGAATTTTAATGTCTTCAAATTTGAATCATTCTTTTCTTTAATGGTTTGTGGTTTTTATTCTTCTGTAAGAAATTTTTCTGCTCCAAGGTCATAAGTACACTTTCCAATGTCTTCTAAGAGTGCTAAAGTTTTACTTTCCACCTTTATGGCTTTGATTACTCTGTAATTATTTTTGTATCTGATGTGATACAGGGATCTAGTTCTGAGATTTCTCAATAGAGAACTGCCACCAGCTATGAAAAGTCTATCCTTTCTTGGACTTCTGGCCAAGATGGAGGCATAGGCGGACACACTGTGCCTCCTCTCACAACCAAAATTAAGGACAACAAATATTTATTTATTTATTTCTTTTTTTAATATATTTTATTGATTATGCTATTAGTTGTCCCATTTCTCCCCCATCATTCCCCTCCACCCTGCACACCCCCTCCCACCCACATTCTCCCCTTTAGTTCCTGTCCATGTGTCATAAGTTCTTTAGCTTCTACATTTCCCACACTATTCTTGCCCTCCCCCTGTCTATTTTCTACCCACCATCTATGCTACTTATTCTCTGTACCTTTACCCCCCTCTCCTCCTCCCATGCCCCTGTTGCTAACCCTCCATGTGGTCTCCATTTCTGTGGTTCTGCTCCTGTTCTAGCTGTTTGCTTAGTTTGCTTTTGTTTTAGGTGTGGTTGTTAATAACTGTGGGTTTGCTGTCTTTTCACTGTCCTATTTTTGATCTTCTTTTCCTTAGATAAGTCCCTTTAACATTTCATATAATAAGGGCTTGGTGATGATGAACTCCTTGAACTTGACCTTATCTGAGAAGCACTTTATCTGTCCTTCCATTCTAAATGACAGCTTTGCTAGATAGACCAATCTTGGATGTAGGTCCCTGCTTTTCAAGATTTCAAATATTTCTTTCCAGCCCCTTCTTGCCTGGAAGGTCTCTTTTGAGAAATCAGTTGACAGTCTGATGGGAACTCCTTTGTAGGTGACTGTCCCCTTCTCCCTTGCTGCTTCTAGAATTCTCTCCTTCATTTTAATCTTGGCTAATGTAATTACGATGTGCCTTGGTGTGTTCCTCCTTGGGTCCAACTTCTTTGGGACTCTCTGAGCTTCCTTGACATCCTGGTAGTCTATTTCCTTTGCCAGATTGGGGAAGTTCTCCTTTAGTATTTGTTCCAATAAGTTTTCCACTTGTTGCTCTTCTTCTTCCCCTTCTGGGACCCCTATAATTCAGATGTTGGGACCTTTAACGATGACCCGGAGGTTCCTAAGCCTTTCCTCGTTTTTTGAATTCTTGTTTCTTCCTCGTTTTCTGTTTGGTTGTTAGTTTCTTCCTTCTGGTCCACTCCATTGATTTGAGTCCCAGTTTTCCTCCCATCTCTATCGGTTCCCCATGCGTCTTCCTTCATTTCACGTATTGTAGCCTGCATTTTTTCATCTAATTTGTGAGCAAAATCAACCAATTCTGTGAGCATTTTGATGACCAGTGCTTTGAACTGTGCATCTGGTAGGTTGGCTATCTCTTCACGGCTTAGAGGAATTGGCTCTGGGGCTTTCATTTGTTCTCTGGTTTGACCCATTTTTGGTGGGGTTTTTTGTTTTGTTTTGTTTTGGTTTTAGTCTGGTCACGGCTATTATGTAGTGAGGAGTGGAGCCTCTGGTGCTCCCCAGTGCAGGGCAGCCCAGTTGCTGGGTTGTGACGCTGTATGTGGGGGCGGGGTCTGAGAGGGAACAATGGCGCCTGCTCAGCTCTCTCCTGGATTCAGCCCCTTCCGCCACTTCCCCTCTGCCTGGACCGTCTTTGCGCACGAATGTGGGACCATATGGTCAGCCAGCCGCCTTGTGCGGCCTCACTGGGTTTGCACAGTTGCCCCCTGTGGGCCCAGGGACTGCCAGCCGCTGCCTGTGCACCTGGGAACTGCCAGCCGCTGCTGTTTACGTTCCCAGGTCCGCACCTCCACTTTCTCCTGCCACAACTCCTCCCCTCTTACCGGTCTGGATGAATGGTTGTTGGACTTGCATACAGTTCAATTTTCTATAAGTTCTGGTTGTTTTCTTGTTTCTAAATATTTGTTGTCCTTAATTTTGGTTGTGAGAGGAGGCACAGTGTGTCCGCCTACGGCTCCATCTTGGCCGGAAGTCCAAATGATCACTTTTAATGTTTCACAGAGAGTCTGTTGAATTGGTCCAAGCAGGACGGTGCATACTCACAATACCATGGTTCCATTTTGGCATATCAGGCAGCCAGTGAATGCGGAATTTTCTGGCATTAGCCCAGCAGCAGTTCAGGAATGTCTGCTTCCTTAGGATGCAGCCCTGTTTGTTTGTTTGTTTTTTACGACACCTACAATAACACGGTTATTTAGAAAGGCGAGCACATCACTATAACTACCTCTGAAAATTTTATCTGGCCAAAGGCAACAGTCCCATTTCAAATTCTTGCCAAAACCAGAGATGATTTTTTTTTCTGAGCACAGTATCTTCCTGATGAGACCGTACAGCTCTTTAAAGAATTTGAGAATATAGTTTGGGGAAGGGGATCTCTTGCTTTTCTTTTTCCAATGCCCACCTCACAAAATCTGGTACCACATGTCCTGGGATTTTGTCATGGGAGATGACCCATTTAATTAACACACTGCTCTTCATTGTACACTTGGAAACAGAGGTTCAGTTTCTTTTGGTTCTTGCCAAAGCTGCTTATGAAACATCCTGGTTTTGGTGCCCACGGCATATAAAAATACTAGTTCATACTTTCCCTCGATTCATTTCATTACAGGCTAAATTTAGAATCTCGCCTGGGGCCTGGCAGTTCACCTGTTCCTAACTGGCATGTCTCCACTATCAAGCTTGCTGCAGGGTGCCCATGTTCCTGTCTGGCATCCCGTGTCCTCATCGATGAAAGTGACATCTAGAGAAACAGATACCAGTTGTCAAAGACAGCCACTTTGCTTGGGAGGCCTGACTGCTGACTGGTGATCAACACTGTACATCCTGTGAAAAACACCTTTTTCAAAGGCTTAAAAAATATCTCAGTGTTCAACCACGTGTACCTTCGGTTAGAAGTGAGATTAACATTTTCTGTACTCTCCCACCCTCTTACAGGGATAGCACAGTTGAGCTCCTGCTTCTGCCAACCTCTGCGCGCCACCGCAGGTAAAGCCTGCGACCTATTCGCGCTGTGGGCATCTGCGGAGGGGCGCGGGCCGTGGGAGGAGAGAGGCGGGCTCAGCAAGCGCACGTGCGCCAGGAGGCGGTGCCACGTGGGGGTTGTACTCACTGCCACGCGCAGTACCCATCCCATTAGGATGGTGTTCTTTGTTTATCCATTCGTGACAGCGCTTTACGTAGGCAGGACTCAGACCCTTTGGGACAGGTGCGCATAGGGGTTTTTCGTTCCCCCTTCGGCGCAGTTTATTCATCCGCACCAGGCGTGGGTCCGCTATCCCCGCATGCCCGGCAGTGACATCACGTATGCCTTTGCACTTCCCGAGGACAGCTGCCTCCTGAGTCTGAGGGTCGGGGTTCTGCGAGAGAATAAGAACCCATATTGGCCACGTCGAGGTTACCACACACCACCCCAGTATTCCTCCGTCCGGCTGCACGTCGCCCGCCTTTTGTAGCAAGTCGGCGAGGGGCGGGGCGGGAGGGCGCCGCGGCGCGTATACGTAACTCCGGACAGAGGGCGGGGCAAGGGCGGCGGCGTTCGCTAGGGTATCTCCGGCGTCTCATCCTCTCCTCTCCCTGCTCCGCGTCCTCCCCCGCGTCCTCCTCAGCGTCCTCTGTCGCCCTCCTCAGCCCCTGGGCCGCACGCTGCCGCCTGTCCTCCTCCTTGTCCTCCCCGTGCCTACCGCCATGGGCCGTCGCCCGCCGCGCTGCCGGGCCGAGGGCAGCTGAGTGGCCGCGCCAACATGGGCAAGGGCGGAGCAGGGCCCGAGAGCCAGCCCGAGCAGCCCGGGAGCCCCGTGCGCGCACGCCCGCACCGCCGCGGGGATGCCCGCGCCCGCCGCCGCGCCCTGAGCGCCTTTGTCTGCTGCCCGCTCTGCCCGCCGCACCACTGGCCTCGCGGGCCCGCGCTGCGGCCCGGGGCGCGTCCATGAAGATGGAGCCGGGCCGACCGGCTTCCCCCGCGGGCGGCCGGTGCCCTGACCCGGAGCCGGGCGGACTCGATTGGCCGGGGGTCGCCCCTACCTCCGCGGATCCTACCCCGCGCCCGGGTCTCAGCCCGCTGGACCCCGCCGACTTGAGCGCCGAGCGGGTTCCGGGGGCCTCTTATCTGCCGCCCAGTCAGGCCGTCTGCCCTGACCCCGATTCTGACCCTGATCAGCAGCTGACAGAACTCGGCCCGCTTTTTTTCTGGACTAAAGAGCCAGAGGATTATGGGCCCCAAAGTTGCCAGGAGAGTGCGTCTCTCTGCGCGCAGGATTTTAGCCACAGCAACCACGGGAGGGACGAGGTTGACTTCTTTCCTTCCTTACCCTCGCCGACGGTGGAGTTGACGCTGGAGGAGGGCCCCGGGGACTCGCACCAGCCATCGGACTTAAGCCAGACCCACTCTCTCACGAGCGAGCCCACGGGGTCTGCGGAGGACGGCCCCCGCCTCCGAGCCGTGTTCGATGCCCTGGATGGTGATGGGGACGGCTTCGTCCGCATGGAGGACTTCGTCCAGTTCGCCACGGTATACGGGGCAGAGCAGGTAACTCGGCGAGCGCGCCTGGGCCCTCAGCCTGAGAGCCTGGCCCTGCGCGCCTCCACCCGGCCGACACGGTCCTCTGTGTTTGCGAAATGCATGGTTAGGACCAGTGGGCCCGCTTGTTCTTTTTATTCATTTTTGCCTTCACCTCTGGTACAATTTTACCAAAGCTCCTTTTCCTCCTTTTAAAGAGGTTCTGTTCTAAACAGTTTGTTTCTTTCACTGCCCTGCAACCCCCGCCCCCCACCCCCGAGCCACACGAGCTGGGTCTTTCTTACACCGGGGAGAGTTCCTGGCGTAGGGACACGGTGACAGCTGCCTGATGGAAGTGCCCCCTGAATGAAGTGCCTGGCAGTTCCTCTAACTGAGGGCCCAGATCTGGATCGGCTGAAGTAATTCACTCCTTCAGACCTCAAAAGCCAGGCTATGCTTGGCTGCTTAAGATCATGGTGATATGCACCTTTTTTGGTATATGTTGTATGTAGATTTATCTTTTATTGTTTGGGAGACAGTGAACACTAAAAAATTTCACTTTTGTACCTTCTGTGCAGAAGGAAAGGGAATGATGAGGAGGGGAGGAGGGCTGGGGATGAGCCTGAGAGCATCATGGTGAATACAAACTTGAGCAGAACTTCATCAGGGCCACCTCCACTCTTGTAGGAGAGGTGAGACATAGCCGACCATGGGACTGCACAGTGCAATGTGACGGGGGTCCCATGCAGCGTGCAGGGGCTGCAGCTGCTCCGGGAGTGTGTGGGTCTCAAGATCCAACCCTTCTGTTCTCCAGCCCTTCTCTTCCGTCTCAGCACTCATGAAAATTGGTGGAGATAACAGGAGGGCTGTGTGTGTTTTGGTAATAACTGGGTAAACATGATACTGGTTTTCACTTTTATTTATTTATTTTTAAAGATTTTACTTATTTATCTTTAGAGGGGAAGGGAAGGAGAGAGGGAGAGAGAGGGAGAGAAGTATCATTGTATGGTTGCCTCTTGTGCATCTCCTGCCGGGGACTGGCCTGCAACCCAGGCATGTGCCCTGATTGGGAATTGAACCACTATCCTTTGGTTTGCTGGCCTGTGCTCAGTCCAGTGAGCTACACTAGCCAGGGCTGGTTTTCACTTTTAAACATTTTGCTTAGTAGTAGGAAATCCCTAAAATGCTGATCTTCTAGTTTTTGTATTTTATTGACTTCTCAACACATGCAGACATTTGTTAAGTAGGTGTTCAAGTATACATGCATGTTTAAGCCAGGAGATTTTTAAGAAAAGAGGTAAAAGTGACGCCCTGGTATTTAGGATGTTGTAACCTTATAAAGGTAAGGACCTCTATAAGGGACCTACATGCCATACCCCCCATCCCCAGTAGTTCCTTGAGCCCAGGAAGATAGGCGTGCCCCCATCAGCCCCTAATCAGCTCTCATCAGCATGGTGCTTGTGTTTAGCACTAGGCTGGAAGATATTGCTCAGATGGGTCTCCCATGTCTTAATCTAATGGGCAAAGAAATATATAATTTCCTCTGTGGTTAGCGGGGATAGCGATTACTGGTCCAGGTTCTTTGGTGCTTTTCCTTCTTGCCCCTGGGCTGGAGAGCACCTTGGGCATCCTCGGTGGTTATTAACTAGTGTGATGGGTCTTCTCCCTAAACATACCCGTTATCATTACACCAAAAATGTTTTTAAAATACCCCAATTGTGCGTATGTGTGTGTGTGTGTTTAATCATAACCTCACACGGATGGAGTACTTTACAGCTTATGTGAGGCTCATTTATGTTTTCACTGGATCATCACCACCTTTCTCTGAGGTAGTAGTAGGCTAGCAGGCTTCATCTCACTTTACAGGTAAGAAATGGAAGCCCCGAAAGGTTAGACAACTTTCCCAACACCCCACAAATTAAATTGTCAGTGCTAGAACAGGGACCAGAACTAGGTTTTTTGGCTAATAACATTTAGATGGCTCTCACCTTCCTTTTTTTTTTTTTTTTTTTTTCAAGTTTTATTTATGTATTTTTAGACAGAGGGGAAGGGAAGGAGAACCAGAGGGAGGGAAACATCAGTGTGTGGGTTGCCTCTGGTGCGCCCCCAACTGCAGACCTGGCTCGCAACCCAGGCATGTGCCCCTGTGGGGAATCGAACCAGCGACTCTTTGGTTCACAGGCTGCTGCTCAATCCACTCAGCCACACCAGCCAGGGCTCAACTTCTTAGATTTGGTGGCTCAAAATATTCCCACTAAGTTTCATCTTACTGAATTTCATAAAATACTTTTCACTGGAGAAGCACCTTTTGTTGTGACTATCCTTATTGATGACAATGGGGAAAACTTTGGGTTGCTATTTGGGGCTGAACTTTCTTATAATCATAAAGTAGAAATGAGTCAGAATTCTTTGGTGTTAGCTCCTGGTAGAATTTCTAATTTGGTGGTTAGGCTCATATGACTCAGGGTTTGGTGGCGATGGGGGAGTGTAAGGAACCTGTGGCATTGCCCCTCTGTCTGTTCTCCCAGGCTGCTCAGGAAGCAGTGTTAGACTTGATCTAAGTACCCAGACTTGAGTGAGCTTCCTGGGATGGTGGAGGAGATCTGTTTTGGAGCAGACAATTCACAGGGTAATGGAAGATTGACTTTTGTGTTGGTGTAAGATTAGCTATCCTTTATTATGATTTAGGCTTGCTTTTTCCAAGTCCATTATCAGAACACATTATAAAGGATGCCTTGGCTGGTGTGGCTCAGTGGATTGAGTGCTGGCCTGTGAACCAAAAGGTCTCAGGTTCTATTCCCAGTCAGGGCACATACCTGGGTTGCAGGCCAGGCCCCCCAGTTGGGGGCGTACAAGAGGCAATCAGGCAAAGTTTCCTCTCCTTTCTCCCTTCCCTCCCTCTCACTAAAAATAAAATAAATAAAATCTTAAAAAAAAAAAAAAAGAATAACTATATAGAGGAGCAAATGAAAGAAATATTCTCTGATAGTGAAGTAATTTAAAGAAAAGTGAAGAATTCTATCTCGTGATGAATACTTTTAAACTTTTAAATGAAAAGTCTTGCTGTGGCTCGTGCAGCTCAGTGGATCAAGTGCCGGCTTTCAAACCAAAAGGTCACTGGTTCGATTCCCAATGAGGGCACGTGCCTGGGTTGCCAGCCAGGTCCTCAGCTGTACGAGAGGCGACCACTTGATGTTATTTCTCCCACATCAGTGTTTCTCTTTTTTTTCCTTTCCCCTCTCTCTAAAAATAAATAAATAAAATCTTAAAAATAAACCAGTTTTGAACATACACAGAAGTGGAGAGAAAATGCTAGTCTAGTGAACTCCCCTTCTGCCCCCTCGCCATTGCTCAGTTTCAGCAGTTTTGGTTCATCTGTAAACCCCCCAACCCCGTATTATTTTTGAAACATGTGTGACATATCATTTGCCCATAAATATATCAGTTTGTATCTCTGAAAGATAAAGATTCGTTTTAAAGCATTCATGATTTATTAAACCTTAGAAACTGTTCAGATAAGTTGGATAATGGAAATAAAGACCTTAAGTTTTTGTATTTTCCACTTTGAGATTTCAAAATATTGAGTGTGTGAGACTCTTAGGCTGGTCATATTACTGTCCTTGATAATATCAACTAGATTATCTTGATTATTGCAAAATTTTCAAAGGTAGCATATTCAGTATCTTATGTAATCTGTTTATAAAGGTAGTATTTTAAATTATTTAAGTTCTGTATCTGAAGTTTTATTAGAAGCAGCTCCCATTTATAATACAGATGGCATTTGTGTCCCTCTTCAGCAATGTCACAGTGTGTCTGGATCTCATTACATCACCTGGTGATAGATCAGGTGTGGTGTAACATAAGTGTTAAGAGGAATCTGCAGAGGAAAGGAGAAAGAGGACTACAGTGGAGCTTTCTGGTTGAAACAGTAATTGATAGTCAGATGTGCCCAGGCACTAGTTGTGAACTTGAATAGGTTATTTTTAACAGCCTCGACCATTTCTGAAGATTCCTCATCAACATGACCCCTTCATACTCAGAGGACTGATGCTTTTGCAGTCACCACTAACTCATTGTAAAGTAGAAATTATAGAATAAATTCTAAGAGTATTGTGAGGAAGGATTGGTTTATTTTGGTTTTATTTTTCAAAGGAATTAATTATAAAGATTATCTTCACATTGTATTATTACGCTCACTTACACAGTTCCATTTGGATAGTCGCTGATCTTTTCCAGAGAACCCTCCTCATCTAAGCCCTGAATGCCCTTCAGGAACCTTGTAGACATTGTCTGTCCTCTTCAGTACAGTACTTGCATAAGCAGGCTGCTGAAGGAAGTGTTGATGCTCAGAAGGTCTCCTAGTTTCTAATTCTCCACCTCTTTTGGTGGGAATTGGAAGTCCCTAGGGACATTTGGCTGCACCTTTTTTTTCTCTTTCTTTTGGCTGCACCTTTTATTTTAGTTGCTTCAGTGTCCTTTCCAATTTCTACCCTGGCCTTGAATTTGAGTGTGTGTGAGAGTGAGAGTGAATGAGTGTGTGTGAGCAGGTCATGTGGGAGCTGGTGTGTATGAAAGAGAATGAACCTTTGTGTAAGAGCAGATGAATGTGGAAACTTCTTGTGTGTGTGTGCGTGTGTGTATGTGTAACTCTTGGTCTACATATTGGATAGATTGCTAAAAGGCAGGTGACATTCCTTTATTTGCTTGGATCACAGGCAATTTTTTTTTTTAATTTTTATTTATTTATCTTTAGAGGGGAAGGGTAGGAGAGAGGGAGAGGGAGAGAAATATCAATGTACGGTTGCCTCTTGTGTGTCCCATGCTGGGAACTGGCCTGCAACCCAGGCATGTGCCCTGACTGGGAATCGAACCGCAATCCTTTGGTTTGCAGGCCCGCGCTCAATCCACTGAGCTACACCAGCCAGGGCGATCACAGGCAATTTTTTAAAAAAGATTTTATGTATTTATTTTTAGACAGAGGGGAAGTGAAGGACAAACAGAGGGAGAAACATTAGTGTGTGGTTGCCTCTCACATATCACCCACTCGGGACCTGGCCTGCAAGAATGTGCCCTGAGTGGGAATCGAACCAGCAACCCTTTGGTTTGTAGGCTGGCGCTCAATCCACCAAGCCACACCAGCCAAGGCGCCTTTGCAGTATTATAAAATAACACATGCTTATTAGTTTTAAAGAACGAAAATACAGAGTGATGTAAAATACAAACAAACAATGACCAATAGGCCCACAATTCTGAGAAAAATATAATTAGCATTTTAGTACATTTCCTTCCAGACATTTTTTTAAACACACACAGGCACACATGCATGACTGTTTAAAGAAGTACACAATTGAGTTCATATTGGGTAGAAGCTAAATTATTTTTATAGGTGTTCATTGTTTAGAAAGATAAAAGTAGTGCTTGCTTTGACAGCACATGTACTAAAATTGGCAGAGAATATTAGTATGGCTCCTGTGCAAGGATGACAGTCAAATTTGTGAGGCATTCCATGTTTAAAAAAAATAAAATACAGCCCTGGCTGGAGTAGCTCAGTGGATTGAGCGCGGGCTGCGAACCAAAGGGTCGCAGGTTCGATTCCCAGTCAGGGCACATGCCTGGGTTGCAGGCCAGGCCCCTAGTGGGGGCCACGTGAGAGGCAACCACACATTGATGTTTCTCTCCCTCTGTTTCTCCCTCCCTTCCCCTCTCTAAAAATAAATAAAATCTTTAAAAAAAATAAAATACATAACAAGAAAAATAAAAAGATGAAAATAAATAATACTAGTATTATCAGAAAAATAAGAATCAGCATAGTACCACCATCTATAAGATAGCTATTTAAGTACTTAATACATAAATTTTAAAAATATACATATATATATGACTTATGGTCAAAATGGAGGTATAGGCAAACACGATTCACCTCCTCCCACAACCACATCAAAATTACAACTAAATATAGAACAACCATTAGTCAGAACTGTCAGAAATTGAGTTGAATGGAAGTCTGACAACTATGGAATTAAACAACATCCATCCAGACTGGTAGGACAGGTACAGATATGGAACGGACTGGTCCAAAATCCATGTGTGGTGGATAAAAACTTGGGAGAGAGGAGTCCCAGGCCCACACCAGGCCCCCCACCCCCAGCCCAGGGTTCCAGTGCCAAGAAGATAAGTCCCCATAACTTCTGGCTGCAAAAACCAGTGAGTATTGAGTTGGTGGAAGAAAATTCTGGAGTCCTAAGCAGTTTCTCTTAAAAAACTCCCACATGGACTTACTCAGACTCACTTCCTCTGAGCTCCAGCACCACCAGGGTAGCAGCTTGAAAGGCAACAGTGGTATGCAGAGAGGAACTGAAGAGTCTGGCATCGAGGCAAGAACTGGTGGATGGCTTTCTCCCAGACAGAAAGGTGGGCAGAGGCCATTATCCCTTTTCTGAGCCCTCCCTGTACAGACTCACAGAGCTGGCAGGCGGATGCCCTATCTGAGACTCCATCACCTGGCTGACACTGTTTGCTCTGCCCTGGAGATCGCCTGAGGCTCTATCCCACCCAACTTATTTGCCCACCCAAGCTGTTAAAAGTGACTTCTCCATATGAATGGCTGGTCTTGACTAATGCTTTACAACTTCCTAAATCTTCTCAAAGAAGCAGCTGCATGCCTCAGTGAGTCCCCAGCTCCTTTACGTCTTACTAAGTGACCCCAGGCTGGCACCAGCAGTAGCCAGCCTAGATTCACAGGGAATCTTGGCTTTACCTGGGAACCTTTGAGCCCAGCATAAGTAGCAGCCATCTTAGATTGCTTTATAGCTCATGGATGGTGGCCCCAGGCAGAACACAGGTGAGGGCTGACTTGGGCCTGCACCACCTGGGAAACCCCAGAGTCTGTGCACCCAGTGGATAGCTATAGACTATATTGGAGCACCACCACCCTGCCCCTGCACAGTTGACCCTCCACAGAGGGTGGAGGGTGGTGGTCTGTGGTCACAGCCAGTCCTTTTAGCTGACTGGCTTGGGTAAATCCCTCCCCCTGATCTGCCAACAGCAACCAAAGCTCAGCTACAAGAGGAGGGTGTACTCAGCCCCCACAAAGGGCACATCTCCAGTACCCACCTTGGGTGATAGGGGAGGTTGTGCCACTAGACCCTACAGGACACCACCTACATTAGTCCATGCTACCAAGAGATAGAGTCAAAGCAGCTCTACCTAACACATAGACACACAGGGAGGCTGCCAAAATGAGAAGACAGAGTAACATGGCTCACATGAAAGAACAGATCAGATCTCCAGAAAACGAGCTGAATGAAATGTAGATAAGCAATCTTACCAGATGCAGAATTCAAAACACTAGTCATGTGGATGCTCAAGGAACTTAGTGAGGACCTCAACAGCATAAAAAGGATCTAGTCAGAAACAAAGGATACACTAATTGAAATAAAGAGCAATTTACAGGGAAACAACAATAAAATGGATGAAGCCGAGAATCAAATCAATGATTTGGAATGTAAGGAAGCAGAAAGCAACCAATCAGAACAACAAGATAAAAAAAGAATCCAAAGAACAGGGATAATGTAAGCAACTTCTGGGACAACTTAAAGATGTCCAACATTTGCATCATGGGGATGCCAGAAGGAGAAGAAAAAGAGCAAGAAATTGGAAATCTATTTGGAAAAACAGTGAAAGAAAACTTCCCTAATTTGGTGAAGGAAATAGACATGCAAGTTGAGGAAGTACAGAGAGTCCCAAATAAGATGGATGCCAAGAGGCCCACTCCAAGACACATCATAATCAAAATGCCAAAGGTTAAAGATAAAAAGAGAATCTTAAAATCAACGAGAGAAAAGTTAGTTACCTACAGGGAAGAGTTCTCAAAAGACTGTCAGGTGATTTCTCAGAAACTTTGCAGGCTATAAGGATTTGGCAAGAAATATTCAAAGTCATGAAAAGCAGGGACCTACAGCCAAGATTGTTCTACCCAGCAAAACTCTCATTTAGAATCAAAGGGCAGACAAAAGGCTTCTCAGATAAGAAAAACTAAGGAGTTCATAATCACCAAACCATTATTAATTGAAATGTCGAAGGAGCTTATTTAAGAAAAAGATCAAAACTATGAACAATAAAATGGCAATAAATACATAGCTATCATCAGTTGAATCTAAAAAAATTAAGCAAACAGGAGGAACAGGGACAGAATCATAGATACAGAGAACCTTTTGATGGTTGCCAGATGGGAGGGGAGTGTGGGGGAATGGGAGAAGAGGTGAGGGGGTTAAGAAGTACAAATGGGTAGTTACAGAATAGCCATGGGGAGGTAAAGTACAGTATAGGAAATGGAGCAGCCAAAGAACTTAATACACATGAGCCATGGACATGAACAATGGGGTGGGGTTTGCCTGACAGAGTGTGGGGTTACTAGGCAGAGTGTGGGGGGGAAAGGGCAAAATTGGGACAACTGTAATAGCATAATCAATAAAATATAATTTAAAATAACATACAAATGTTCATTCTACTAAAATTGTACAATTACTATATCTTTTTTTTGAAGATTTTGTTTGTTTTTAGAGAAGGGGAAAGGAGAAAGAAAGGGAGAGAAACAGCAATGTAAGAGAAATATTGAGCTGTTGACTCTTGCTCACCCCTAACTGGGGACCTGGCCTGCCCCCCAGGCATGTGCCCTGACTGGGAATTGAACCGGTGACGTTTCTGTTCGCAGGCCAGCACTCAGTGCACCAACCCACACCAGCCACAGCGCCATATTTTTGTTTTGAGCCTGCTTTTTATTTATTTATTTTTGTTATTTTTGTTGAACCTACTCTTTGACCAGTTTTTTTAAATTGAAGATCTCTGGTATTAGATGTATACTTTAAAGGAAGTCTAAAGTTTACTTGTCCCAGGAATATTCCAAATTGTTAGGTGTTATTCCAGTGTTAGATCTAACATACAGGAAGAATTTAATTCTATGTAGACTACACGGACAAGGTTGTAAAGAGACCAATCTCATGGGCTCCTCCTATTCCAAACACTTACTTTATTTGAATTTTGAAAATAGGGTCTAAACATTAGTTATAATCGAAATGTTAAACAAAGGGTTAGGCATCCACTGAAGGCTGTTATATGGTCCTCAAAAGTGATAATTACAAAGTCTCCAATATAATTGAGATTAGTGCTCCTGAGATAAGTGAAGATAGGGGTATGCTAAATCGTATGTATCCCACAGTTATAACTGTAATTTAATCCACGTGAAAATAGTCTTGGCGGAAATATTAAAAATTATTTTTAGTTGTGTGTATGTGTTGGCGAAATGTAATTGTAGGAGGGGAATGTATGGTAGGAATGGAGTTTGGTTTTATTTAAGGTATTGGCCAAATTTTCTGTTATGTTACTGATTTTATTTTAATTAGTTTGAAAAGTGGTGCCTATATACACATCACAAATTTCAAACAGTATAAGAAAGAATGTAGTAGAGCCCCGGCTGATGTGGCTCAATGGATTGAGTGCTAGACTCTGAAGCAAAGCCAGTTCGATTCCCAGTCAGGGCACATGCCTGGGTTGCAGGCCAGGTCCCCAGTAGGGGGCACATGAGAGGCAACCACACATTGATGGTTCTTTCCCTCTCTTTCCCGCTCCCTTCCCCTCTCTCTAAAAATAAATAAAATCTTAAAAAAAAAAAGGAATGTAATAAAAGGTTTCATTACAATTTTTAGAAACAAACAAAAAAGGTATGTAAACCCTAAAGATAAAATTTGTACATATTTTACTTTGACTTAGTGTAGATTTTAGATCAAGATACAAAATACATCTAAAGTAACTCAGATTTCTAGTAAATTGAAGATCTTTATAGAACATTAAATTAGCATGTTCAGATGCTTATTGAAGATGGACTGTTAATTTTACTGATATTTAGGTAAATGTATATTACAAAATGCCTGTAATTCTTTTTTTTAATTTTTATTTTAATTGTTGATCTTGTAGAGTTTTCTGTCTTTTATTCTCATCCGAACCCGCCGCCCCAGCCCTCCCCACCTCCCTCCCATTTCCACCCTCCATAGTTTTTGTCCATGTGTCCTTTATACTTGTTCCTGTAAATCCTTCCCCTTTTACCCTGAAATTCCCTCCCCTCTCCCCTCTGGTGACTTTCAGCCTGTTCCCAATTTCCATGTCTTTGGTTATATTATGCTTGTTTGTTTGTTTTGTTGATTAGCTTCCTGTTAAAGGTGAGATCATATGGTATTTGTCTTTCACTGCCTGGCTTACTTCGCTTAGCATGATGCTCTCAAGTTCCATCCATGCTGTTGCATAGGGTATGAGCTCCTTCTTTCTTTCTGCTGCATAGAAGTCCATTGTGTAAATATACCACAGTTTTTTGATCCATTCATTTACTGATGGGCATCTAGGTTGCTTCCAACACTTGGCTATTGTAAATTGTGCTGCTACAAACATAGGGATGCATAGGTTCTTTTGGATTGGTGTTTCAGGGTTCTTAGGATATAGTCCTAGCAGTGGAATTGCTGGGTCAAAAGGTACATCCATTTTTAGTTTTTTTAGAAAATTCCATACTGTTTTCCATAGTGGTTGTACCAGTCTGCACTCCCACCAGCAGTGCACTAGGGTCCCCTTTTCTCCACAACCTCTCCAACACTTGCTGTTTGTTGCTTTGTTTATGAGGGCCATTCTGACTGGTGTCAAGTGGTATCTCATTGTGGTTTTAATTTGCATCTCTCTGATAGCTAGCGATAAAAATATGGAACGCTTCACGAATTTGTGTGTCATCCTTGCGCAGGGGCCATGCTAATCTTCTCTGTATCGTTCCAGTTTTAGTATATGTGCTGCCAAAGCGAGCACTATAATTCTTTTTTTAATAGAGGTTTTATTTGTTTGTTTATTTTAGAGATAGGGTAAGGGTGGGAGAAAGGGAGAGAAGCATAAATGTGTTGCCTCTCACATGCCCTGCACGGGGTATTGGGGGAACCTCACCCATTACCTAGGCATGTGTCCTGACTGGGGATCAAACCAGCAACCCTTTGGATTGCAGGCTGCTGCTCTACCTGCTGATACACACTCGCTAGGGCAGAAAATCCTTATAATTCTTGGAGGCTGGGCTTCCAGATAGGCATTGTACTTTCATCAGTATCTAACATAAGTTAACTGTAAGAAATTCCTGGTGAAAAGAATTGCACTGTTTGCCCTGTAATTTTCAAAAGTTCTTGAGACTAGTGGGTTAGGATAAATGGATTCAGTACAATCATTAGGGAGGAAAAGAAATTTATTCATTAGGTACAGTTTTATTTTTCTGTCCAAATAGTTCACGTTTCTTTTAGGAAAGTTGGTATTACTCTGATTACAAGTTGTGTTCTTGTGCTTTTTGTAAGTTTCAAAACCAGAGCTAACCTTGAGCCAGGGTCTTGTCTGTGCCACTGAACCAGGTGTCCTGGCTCCCTGTCTATAAGCCTCTTGCTGGGCAGACTGAGCCTTTGGATCACAACAGCAGGCCTTGAATGGGTGCTGTGCCCTTTTCTGCAGGGACGTTATGGATATGATGTCATTGATGGATGCTTCAAAATATGAGACATTTGAAAGACCAAGTATTGAATAACATTTTAGCATTATTAGTTGTAAATAGAGGAAGCCCTATCACTGTGCAGGGGTGTCCAACCTTTTGGTGTCTCTGCACCACACTGGAGGAAGAGTTGTCTTGGGCCTCGCATTAAATACACAAACACTAATGAAAACTGATGAGTAAAAAAAAGGTTTTAAGTAAATTCACGATTTTGTGTTGGGGCGCATTCATAGCCGTCCTGGGCTGCATGTGGTCCATGCCGCCAGTTGGAAACCCCCTGTTAGAGCCTTCTGTGCCCACAGGTAACCAGACCTGCTGTAGTCAAAATTGAGCTTGCCTGTTTGTGTCCCTGTTTCGGCTAGGGTTTCATGGTATCGGTGGGTAGGTTATCAGTGTTGCTGACAGCAGAGGCTTTTATGATTCATTGTTCATTTTCATTTAACATAATTTATTCTGATTTCTCTTTAAGCAAGTTTAACCAGTTTAAAACCTAAAATGCAGGTTATGAATGAATTGGTGGCTGTTGGCTAAGTCTGTTTATAGGTGGTTTATCTGTTTGGATGAGAGGAATTGTTCAGTATTGTAACAGACTATAGAAATGATCCCTGACAGTATAGTCTTTGTTCATTATTGTAAAGACCTTCATTGCTGTAAAACACTGGGTCAGTAAACAGGACATTTTACTGTTATTAGCAATCCAGGAGCATTTTATAAACTTTTTTTTTTTTTTTTGATTAAGGTACCTGCCAGTAAACTCGATAAATCATATTTTTAAAAGTTAAATAGTAATGTAAAATATACTGATAGATTGCTTGAGCCACAATAAACATAAGTAAAAATACACATTGATTAGAGAGATTAGCATTTCCTTTGAAAACCTGTTAAAGTAGCTCTGGCTGGGTTGCTCAGTTCTTTAGCGCTATCCAGGTCCCTGGTCAGGGCACATACAGGAATCAACCAATGAATGCAAATAAGTAGAATGACAAATCGATGTTTCTTTCTCTCTCTCTCCCCCCTTCCTCTTTTTCTCTCTCTAAAATCAATTTTTTTAAAATGGTGGCTTACTATCTGAGATTTCCTGTCTCTGTATCCCTACTCCACTTAAAAAAAAAAACATGAAAGAAAACCTACAAAGTCCCTTTTAAAAACTTCAGCCAGTGAGAATAGTTTTCTAACTTGAAATACACGAGGGGTGGGTAGAAGGCTGTGCACTGTGGGAAAGATTCGCGCAGAGGGTGGCTGGCTAGCTTCCATGTGTACAGTCTGATTCCTGGTCCTCCTGCTTATGTTAGGGGAGACACCTCAGATCTTCATAGGGTATAGCTAGCTTAACCAGTGTGCTTGTTTTTTTTTTTTTTTTTTTTTTTTAAGATTTCATTTACTTATTTTTAGAGAGAGGGGGAAAAGGAAGGAGATGGAGAGGGAAAGAAACATCAATGCATGGTTGCCTCTGGTGCGCCTCCCCCCCCCGCAGTGGGGACCTGGCCTGAAACCCAGGCATGTTCCAACTGGGAATTGAACCAGTGACCCCCCTGATTCACAGGTGAGCACTCAATCCACTGAACCATGCCAGCTGGGGCCCAGTGTGTTCTTAAGTAGGATTAAAAAAAAAAAACACATGAGTCACAGATAAAAGGTTGATACAAAAACTCTTAAAAGAAAAGTCCTAGGGAAAAAAAGACCAAAATCTGATAGAAGAATGGACAAAAGATATGAAGACATTCCACAGAAAAAGATATACAAATAGCCCTTAAGCATACGAAAAATGTAACTGCAGAACCAGCTCATAGTGGTCCTATCCTGTTTCTAACAAAACGCAGAACCAAAGTTAAACCTTGGATACATCATTTATGAGTAACACTTGTGAAGCCTTACCTGCTCCTCCTCATAGAATCAAAGGGCTGGAACCCAATGGGAACCCAAATCCTTTCAAAAGTGTGGGGTCTCTTGTCCAGGAAGATCCGGTGGTGAAACACCTTAAAATCCTGCCCCTAACCCTGGGTCTAGGAAGGTAGATTTGAGCCTTGCCTCCTGTTTTGTGCCAGTCAACTTGCAAATAAAGGCTTTTCTAAAAAGCCATAGTATTTATTGGCTTCTATGTTTGTCAGGCAGTGAGCCCTTGCTCTGTAACAAGGTGCCCAGCTACCCTCATGATAAGAGAAGTGGAAGTTAAAATCACTGGGATAGCATTTCTCACTCATCATGTTGGCAAAAAAATGTAAAAGCATGAACACATTCTGTTGATGAGGCTCTTGGGAAATAGGCACACTCACATGTTGTTGGTGAAAGTGCAAAATGGTACAGTCTTCATCAAGGGGAATTTAGCAGTATCTGTGTATGCATTTATCCTTTGACCTAACAGTCCCACTTCTACAATGTACTTTCATAAATACAAACCACAGGTGCCCAAGGGTATCCATGGCGGCATTATCTGTGATATAACATACGGAAACAACCCCATAACCATCCAGGATGAGTGAACTGAAGTGCATCTACATAAGAGAACTGTGCAGCTGCAAAAAGAAAAGAGGAAGAGCCCTATGAAATGGTAGGGAGTGATTTCCAAGATACATTGAGTGAAAAAAAGGACAAATTAATATACACGACAGGTGGTAAGAAAAAATGGGTATTGTATGATTCCTCTTATAAGAAGCTTCTAGAATAGTCAGCTTATAGAGACAGGAAGGAGAATGGTGGTTGCCAGAGGAGGGGGAATAGGGAGTTAGTGTTTAATGGGTAGAGCTTCAGTTTGGGAAGATGGAAAAGTCCTGGAGGTGGATAAAGGTGATGGTTGTACAACAATGTGAATGTACCTAATGCCATGGAATTGTATGCTTTAAAATGGTTAATTTACTACAATTTAAAAAAATGATGAGGTTCTGAGGCCTAGAACCCCAAGTGATGGACTTCAGCTCAGAGGAAGAGGAATTCACAAGTAGAGTAAGAAACCATACTTTACAACCCCCAAACCAAGTCTCTTCTTACCCTTCTCCTCCTGGCCATGTAGTCAGAATCCTCAACCCACCCAAGGTTTCTATGTTCACAGACTGTAGGGCAGGCCTAGGCCAGCAGGGTCTGACTGTAAGAATAAAGAAAAAGAAAATGCAGAATGAGAAAGAAGGGGGAATAAAAATATGAATATATTTGCTTTTTGCAAAAAGACATGGGAAGGATAGACTAGAAACTAAATTTTTTTTTAATCCTCACCTGAGGATATTTTTTAAGAAGATTTTATTTTATTTTATTTTTTTAGAGAGAGGGGATGAAAAGGAGAGAGAGGGAGAGAAACATTGATTGGTTGCCTTTCGTAGCACCTGGACCGTAATCCATCTTGTGCCGTGGTGGTTAATTGAATCAGTGGCCTTTCAGTTCGCAGGCCAGTGCTCAATCCACTGAGACACACCAGCCAAGGCTGAGGAGATTTTTTAAAATTGATTTTAGGGAGAGGAAGAGGAAGAGAGAGAAACATTGGTGTGAGAGAGAAACATCAATTGGTTGCCTCCTGTATGTACCCTAAGGATCAAACCCACAACCTTTTGGTGTATGGGACGATGCTCCCACCAACTGAGCCACTTGGCCAAGGCTACACTAGAAGCTAATTTTAAATTACTTACTCAAGTAGGTGGGCACAAGGTATAAGGGATATGAATGATATCCGAGTATGCCTTTTTATATAATTTTGAATTTTGAACCATGCAAATATTCTACATACTCAAAAAATAAAATTAAAGCAACAATAGTAGAACAAACCTAAAACTGAATTCAAATAGAAACAAACGAACCTAGGAGAATATTGGATTAATAACATAACCACAATGGAAAATAATCCAAATCACATTAATACAGTACTCTGTATACTTTTAGTGGAATATATTCAAAAGAAAAATCTACAAAGAAACTTACTACAAAGTTAGGGTTGTTGTTGATAGATCAGCAGTAGTAATTATGCAATTACTTTCAGTGTATTTTGGGATAGTGTAAATTAATAAATATACTGGTTGGTGTTGGGAACCACAGTTCTCTGGGGAAAAGGAGAGAAAAATATAGCATGGAAAAGGGAGGGAAGAATCCTGTCATCTTGGGATTTAAATTAGACATATCAGTGTGAATATATGATTTTAAAAAGTTTCTAGATCTGCTCTTCTGAGAGGGTGTAGAGACAATTACACTCCAATAGCAATGAGTACAGCTAGCTCCCAGATCTTTGTTGTCAAATATTTCCCACTAAAGGAACCAAGGATCCTTGGAGAAATATTCCAGATTTTGGGCAGGCAAAATTCACTGTGAACCTAGATTATATTGTACCAGAAAGCAAGGAAGTGTTCAAAAATTGATGGGGACATGTTGAAAAAGGAGCAGCTTGAATGGGTTTCTGCTAGGCAAATCTGGGACATTTTGACCATCAGAAAAGAATGATGATGATAGCCCTGGCTGGTGTGGCTCAGTAGACTGAGCCCAGCCTGTGAACCAAAAGGTCTCCAGTTCAGTTCCCAGTCAGGGAACATGCCTGAGATTCAGGCCAGGTTCTTAGTAGGGGCATTTAAGAGGGAACCGATAGATGTGTTTCTCTCACACATTGATGTTTCTCTCTCTTTCTCCTTCCTTTCTGCTCTCTCTAAAAAATAAATAAAAAAATTTAAGAATAATGATGATAAAGGATATACTGAGTTTAAAAGTTCACACCACATAGTGAGTAAGAATTAGTTGTAGTGATACTTCAAAGGGGGGTGGTAAAAGTAGAAAGAGTGAAAGATACAGAAAACAGTATTTTCAACTAAGGTAATAATTGATTCAGGCGAGAATCATCAATGGTTGTCAAAAACATTGTGTAAACATTTGCGAGGGATGAAGGTGGGGAACAGGATACTCACCCAGTTTAAAGTATCGTTCCACAGATGATTGATTACAAAAGGAAAAAGTTAATCTCTATGTTGGAGAAATCTGGCAGACTCTACTGTAATCATGTGATCAAACTCAGACTCCCCAGTAATGAGTAGATTATGTGCTTCTGGATGGGATGCCAAAAATGTTTACCTTGAGTCTCAGAATGAATAATAATCAGATAAACCCAGACTATAGGGCATTCTATACAGCAGCTGCCTGGACTCTTCAAAATATCAGTGTCATAAAAAGGGTCGGGACCCTGCTAGATTGAAGCAGACTAAAGAATTGTGACAACTAATGCCTGGTCCTTGATTGGATCCTGGATTAAAACAAAACAAAACAGCTCTTTCTTCCATCTTTCTGTGGAGCCACAATGAATGTCCTGGCTGATGGCTTCAAGAGTGTGAACAATGCTGAGAAGAGAGGCAGTGCCAGGATCTTACTAGTCCGTGCTCCAAAGTCATTGTCTAGTTTCTGTGATGACAAAGCATGGTTACATGGGTGAATTTGATACTATCGATGATCACAGAGCTGGAAAAGCTGTAGTGAATCTCACAGGCAGGTTATACAGGTGTGGAGTAATTGGCCCCGATTTGATATACAACTCAAAGATCTAGGAAAAGGGCAGAGCAACCTGCTCCCATCCTGTCAAGTTTGCTTTCATTGTGCTGACACCCTCAGTGGGCGTCACAGACCGTGAAGAAGCAAGATGAAATCATACAGGAGGGAAATCCTGGGATTCATTTTCCAGGAATGTAATACATACATGCAGATAAAATGCCTCAGTGGACAAAGAAACAAAACAAAAACTGTAAAGGCTGTAATTGGGATGATTGGGAAAATTTGAACATAGACAAAATATTTGATAATATCAGTGTTAAATTTCTTGGGTGTCATAATGCTATTGTAATTACGTAGGAGGGTAGTCCTTGTTCCTAGGAAATATATGCTAGAAGAATTTAGGGAAGTATCTTGATGTCTGCAGGTTACTTTTAATAGTTCCACAAAAAATGTACATGTGTGTTGAAAGAGACAGAAACAAAATGTGAAAGGACGTTAGTAATTGGTGAATCTAGGGGAGGGATATATATGTCTTTCTTACACTCTTTGAACTTTGCAGTGGGTTCAGCATATTTCAAAGTAAAAAGGAAAAACACAATATGGGAATTTCATTGATGATAACTTACACTTCTTTTTGTACTTACGTGTTAGAATGTGTGGCTTTTGTTAATCTTAAAAACAACCAACAAAAACAAAAAGCCCCTTTAAGTCCCAAATAAGTAAAGGAATGTTACACATAGGCACACAGATTTTTCTTTTTAATTCATCACCCAGTCCAGCATTTGTTGGTTCATGGAGTACACAGGGTGTAAAATGACCACTTTCTCTGCAATGGGAAATTCAAACAATTCCTCCTAACACTAAGAGTGTGATTGAACCATGTTCTCTAGCAAGGAATGGTGCTCCCGAAGAGATGTAAATACCTTGTCCAACATACAGACGCCCTCAAAAGGAAGTTAAGAGAGAACTCTTTCCCATCCTATTGATAATATTCAAATGGGATAAATCCAGATCTGAGTAAATGTGTGAAAAGAGCTAAGAAATGCTTAGGGTACCTAAAAATTAATTTGTTTAAGTGCAACTGCATTTTCTGCTTTGTGTTTTGTCTTGGTGTGACAGCAGTCAGGTAGATGCTGTTGTAGAGTGTTCAGTGTGTGTGATGCGGTGTTACGTGCAGAAGTTACGGGGGTTTCATCGTAGGTTGAGGTATCAACAGAGAGCAGTAAAATTGGATTTGTGGTTTGGGTTTGATTTATGCCATCAGTTTACCTGCTCTCACTGTTAGTGACATAGAAAGCATTTAGATTGGGTTAGATACATGCTGTGATGGTCAGGAAAGTCCTTGTTTAGGTTGTTGAAGCCTGAGACTCCTGCTTCATAAACTTTTGGTTTCAGACCCCTTTACACTGTTAAATGTTATTGAATACCAAAGAACTTTTGCTTATGTGAGTTATATCTCTTGATCTTCGCTATATTAGAAAGTAAAACTAAAAAACAAAAACAAAAAAACCTAAGACATCTTTTACTAATCCATTAAAAATAATGCATTACATGTTAACATTAATGGAATTTTTATGCAAAATAACTACTTTCTAAAATAGTGTGAAGAGTTGCATTGTTTTGCATTTTTGCAAGTCTCTTGGATTCTTACATCTGCCTCTGCAAGCAATCTGTTGTGTCATGTAACCTTTGGAGAATGCCACTGTGCATTTGCAAGAGTGAGATGAAAGAAAGAATGTCTTAGCATGTTATAAAACTCATTTTGATCTTGGATACCCCACCCCCCATGGCACCAGTCTCCCGAGGGACTCTTAGATCACTTGTTGAGAATGGCAGTGTTACTATGCTACTGAAGTGACCCAGCTGTTGCCTGACCGCACACACTTGCTCTCATCACAATCACCTGGAGGTCCCATTAAAACTGACTGACTGCTGGGCCCACCCCAGCGTGCCTGATTTATCTGGTTTGAGTGGGGCCTGATAAGAAACGTGCTTCTGCCCTGGCTGGTGTGGCTCAGTGGTTTGAGCACTGTCCTGCAACCAAGAGATCTCTGGTTTGATTCCTGGTCAGGGCACATGCCTGGATTGCAGGCCAGGTCCCCAGTTGGAGGCGTGCAAGAGGCAACCAATCAGCATATCTCTTACACATGGTGTTTCTCTCTCTCTTGTTCTCCCTCCCTTCCCTCTCTCTAAAAATAAATAAAATCTTTTAAAAAATGCAATGCGTTTCTGACTATTTCCTGGTGGTTGCTCCTGCTCTTGGTCTTGGTGTCTCACTCAGAGAGCCGCTTTTCTACAGTTTTGAAAACGTTTGCATCTCTTTAAAGATCCTCCCCCCCCCCAGTTATATTTTATTTTAACATCACTCTTTTCCTCACTGATGTATTTATTCCTAAACATTAATTTCATAAATGTTTACTTGGGACCCACTCTACTGGCTCCTCAGAAGGCCTTATGGATGCCCTTTCCCCTCAGTGTTTTCTGTCTAGTAGATTTTATTTATGTATTTTTGGACAGAGGGGAAGGGAGGGAGAAAGAGAAGAGAGGGAGAGAAACATCAACGTGTGGTTGCCTCTTGAGTGCCCCCCACTGGGGACCTGGCCTGCAACTCAGGCATGTGCTGTGACTGGAGTCGCACAGGTGACACTTTGGTTCACAGTCTGGCGCTCAGTCTACTGAGCCCCGACAAGCCAGGGCTCTTTTCCATCTAGCAGAAGAGAACAGATGAAAAACCAGAACCCATACTGGGAAGTTTGTATACCTTGGCCTTTACCTATACCTTTTAGACATGTCTCTGCTATCCTCTAGCCCAGGGGTGTCAAACACATTTTCACCAGGGACCACATCAGCCCTGCAGTTGCCTTCAAAGGGCTGAATGTAATTTTAGGACTGTGTAAATGTAACCACTCCTTAACTAGGGGCAAGGAGCTCTGTGCTGCCGACAGGTACAAACAAGATGCCAGGCCGGACAAAACCAGGTGGAGGGCCGGATTTGGCTTGCGGGCCTTGTGTTTGCCACCTGTGCTCAAGCCTCAGCTTGCTGCACTTTTTTTGTACTAATTTCAATTTTATATTTTGGTTTAAATTTAATTTTTATCATATGTATAGTTTAAAAAGTCAAATAGTGTACTACACATTGTATAAGAAAAAGTAGCTCGCCCTGGCTGGTGTGGCTCAGTGGGTTGAGCGCGGGCTGCAAGCCGAGGGGTTGCGGTTCGATTCCTGGTCAGGGCACATTCCTGGGTTGCAGGCCAGGTCCCCAGTGGGGACCATGTGGGAGGCAACCACACATTGATGTTTCTCTCCTTCCCTTCCCCTCTCTCTAAAAATAAAGAAATAAAATATTAAAAGAAAAGAAAAAGTAGCTACACTTTCCTTAATTCTCACTCTCAGATTCCTGTTTCCTTCTAGTGTCTCCCTGTCCCCAGTTTTAGGTGGTTTCTATTGACTTTCTCTTGTAGAAGGTACATGTTTCTCTGTCTCCTCCATTATTTCAATACAGTTAATTGTAATCTTGGCTGAATAAACATTCTGTATTTATCTTACTGTATTTTGATTGTGGATATTTTTCATAGCTGTTAGGTATGCTGTGGTTACATTTCCTAATACAACTTTTGCTTTTCCTGGAGTTAGTAATCACTATATATATATATATTTTTTAATATATTTTATTGATTATGCTATTACAGTTGTCCCATTTTCCCCCTTCACTCCCCTCCACCCTGCACACCCTCTCCCACTCACATTCTCCCCCTTTAGTTTATGTCTGTGTGTCATACAAGTTCTTTAGCTTCTACATTTCCCACACTATTTTTGCCCTCCCCCTATTTTCTACCCACCATCTATGCTACTTATTTTCTGTACCTTTCCCCCCTCTCCTCCCATTCCCCTGTTGCTAATCCTCCATGTGATCTCCATTTCTGTGATTCTGTTCCTGTTCTAGCTGTTTGCTTAGTTTGCTTTTGTTTTTGTTTTAGGTGTGGTTGTTAATTGTGAGTTTGCTGTCATTTTACTGTACACATTTTTTATCTTCTTTTTCTTAGATAAGTCCCTTTAACATTTCATGTATTAAGGCCTTGGTGATGATGAACTCGCTTAACTTGACCTTATCTGAGAAGCACTTTATCTGCCCTTCCATTCTAAATGACAGCTTTGCTGGATAGAGCAATCTTGGATGTAGGTCCTTGCCTTTCAAGACTTCAAATACTTCTTTCCAGCCCCTTCTTGCCTGGAAGGTCTTTTTTGAGAAATCAGCTGACAGTCTGCTGGGAACTCCTTTGGAGGTAACTGTCTTCTTATCTCTTGCTGCTTCTAGGATTCTCTCCTTCATTTTAATCTTGGCTAATGTAATTACGATGTGCCTTGGTGTGTTCCTCCTTGGGTCCAACTTCTTTGGCACTCTCTGAGCTTCCTGGACTTCCTGGAAGTCTATTTCCTTTGCCAGACTGGGGAAATTCTCCGTTATTATTTGTTGAAATAACTTTTCCACTTGTTGCTCTTCCTCTTCCCCTTCTGGCACCCCTATTATTCAGATGTTGGAATGTTTAAAGATGTCCTGGAGGTTCCTAAGCCTCTCCCATTTTTTTTTGAATTCTTGTTTCTTCATTCTTTTCTATTTGGTTGGTTGTTTCTTCCTTCTGGTCCACTCCATTGATTTGAGTCCCAGTTTTCTTCCCATCAATATTGGTTCTCTCTGCATCTTCCTTCATTTCACTTAGCATAGCTTTCATATTTTCATCTAATTTGTGACCAAATTCAGCCAATTCTGTGAGCATCCTTATCGTGCTTTGAACTGTGCATCGGATAGGTTGGCTCTCTCTTCATTGCTTAATTGTATTTGCTCTGGAGATTTGATCTGTTCTGTCGTTTGGGCCATTTTTTTTTTTTTTTTTTTTTGGTCTTGACATGCCTGTTACATAGTGACTGGGGGAGCCTTAGGTGTTCACCAGGGCGGGGCAACTCAGTCTGCGTAGTGACGCTGTATGTGGGGGAGGACTCCCGGAAGGGACAATGGCGCTTGCTCCACTCTCTGTTGGATTTCAGTCCCTTCCTCTGCTTCCCCCAAGTAGACTGGGCCCTTCTGATGCCATTTCTGTGTGGGTGGGCCTGTGCACACCCTAAGACCCTGTGAGTCTCTCCAGTGAAGTCTCCTGTAAGGCTGGGAGTCCCTCCCAGCACCTCAGCCCCCACAGGCGTTTTCAGTCGGTGGTTTGAGGCTATATTTCCCACACTGGGACCCTGGATTGCACGGTCTGTCTCACTCCCCAGTTTCACCTGGTTTATCTGCGCAAGAATGTGGGACCGCCCAGTTGCCAGCCACCTTGTTTGCCACACCCCTCCACAATCCACCGCTTTGCTGGGTTCGCCTGCTGCCACCCTGTGCCTGGGGGCCACTGCTTTTTCTTCCTAAGACACCTCTCTACCTGGCCACCCGACTCCAGCCCTCCTACTGGTCCGGATGAATGTGTCTACTTTAACTCCTTGGTTTCCCAACTTCCATACAGTTCAATTTTCTGTTAGTACTGGTTGTTTCTTTGTTTCTAATTTAAAAAAAAAATTTTATATACGTCTTCCTTCATTTCACGTATTGTAGCCTGCATTTTTTCATCTAATTTGTGAGCAAAATCAACCAATTCTGAGAGCATCCTGATCACCAGGGCTTTGAACTGTGCATCTGATAGGTTGGCTATCTCTTAGTTGCTTAGAGGAATTGGCTCTGGTGCTTTCATTTGTTCTCGGTTTGAGCCATTTTTGGTGTTTTGTTTTGTTTTGTTTTGTTTTGATCTGGTTGCGGCTCTTATGTAGTGAGGGGTAGAGCCTTAGGTGTTCCTCAGGGTGGGGCGGCCCAGTCGCTGGGTTGTGACGCTGTATGTGGGGGCAGGGTCCTGGAGGGAACAATGGCGCTTGCTCCTCTCTCTCTTGGATTCCAGTCCCTTCTGCCGCTTCCCCTTCGCCTGGATCATCTGTGTGCGAATGTGGGACACCTGGTCAGCCAGCCACCTTGTGTGGCCTTACTGGGTCTGCACAATTGCCACCCTCTGTCCGGGGTCTGTTAGCCGCCGCCTGCACGCCTGGGAACTGCCAGCCACTGCTGCCTGCATGCCCGGGTCTACACCTCCACTTTTTCTTGCTGCGACTCCGTCCCTCTTACCGGTCTGGATGAATGGTTGTTGGACTTCCATACAGTTCAATTTTCTATCAGTTCAGGTTGTTTTCTTGTTTCTAAGTATTTGTTGTCCTTAATTTTGGTTGTGAGAGGAGGCACAGTGTGTCCACCTACGCCTCCATCTTGGCTGGAAGTCTCTGTTTCTAATTTTTTGTTCTTATTTTGGTTGTGTGAGGAGGCACAGTGTGTCTACCTATGCTTCCATCTTGGCTGGAAGTCCACCTTATATTTTTTACTTGTTTAGTTTTCTGTGGACTATCAATAGTTCTTTCTAGCCTGTCTTTAGGAGCCTCATCATTCAGCACATAGCCTTGGACTTCCATTGTTGTATACTGGCTCCTGTTCCACACAGGGGCTCACTGCCCCAACCTCCACCCCTGTCCTCTGGGCCCAGTGTCCTGCTTTGGGAGCATTCCTAGTTGTTTTTTTCTTTTTCTTAAAGTTTATTGATTTTAGAGAGAGGGAGGGAGGAAGGGGAAGAGAGAGAGAAACATCGATTTGTTGTTTCACTTATTTATGCATTCATTGGTTGATGTGCCCTGACTGGGGATCGAACCTGCAGCCTTGGCATATTGGGACAACGCTCCAACCAAATGAATTACCGGGCCAGGGACTCTCTTTTCTAATTTAGCTTTCTTGCCTGAGGTTCCATGTCAGACATTTAACCAGGCTTTCTTTTATCAGGTTCCACACTGATATCCATTCTGCTTCCTGTGCTTTGCTGGAAGTACATTGGGCATTTATGTGTTCTTTGCTCTGAGTTCCCACTTGTCCATTCCTGTGCATCTTCTGGAACATTTGGGGCCTTTCCTCTGGAGCTGCATTTTTCCAGTGGGCTTTCAGGAGGGAGTGGAGAGAAACTCATGTGTTCACCCTTTAAATTTGTTAAGCTTCTCTCCCTCCTCAACATCCCACACATATAGCTATCAGACCAGGCTTAGGAATCTGTCTGTGCACTTTCCACACTCACCACCCCAACTGTAGGCTGTGATACAACAGAGCAGGACTTGTTGGAGTCACAAAGTTGGGGGCGGCAGGGCCGGGACACAGACACCGCTGCCCCTTTCTGTTCTCCCTGGACTGTAATCTGCAGGAAATTTGTGACAGCAGCTTGAGTTAGCCTTTCTCATCTTGCATTGTGTTTGTGTGAGTGTTTCCAACTTTTGACAAAGTCTACATACTTGTAATTAGGTTTTTGTAACCCTGGAATATTTAATTATGTGGATGTACCATGGATGCTAGGCATTTATTTCATCCAGTTCTTCTGTACCATGAGTAATGCCACTACACCTCCAGCCATACAGGTTAGTTTTCACGTACCTAACCGATAGCAGGACCTATGTTTTGTGCTGGGGCTATTGGGGATATTGTCTTGGGCTTTGAAGTTGTAGATATTTGGAAGAAGTTTAATCAGGCTTTCTTAAGCATTTCAGAGCTTTTTCTGTGGCATCAGAGGAGGTGCCACAGAAAAATACAGGGAGGAGGCAGAAGTCCTTGGCTGAGTTTCTGGAAATACCTCATCTGTTTCAGAAAGAGCTTCCTGTTACTGGCTCTAAATACAATCCCGGAATCTGTAAGCTGAGCAACTGCAGACATCTTCCTCTCCTGTCCAGTTTGCAGGAGCCGGGCCCTGTCGTGGATGCTTGGGTACTTGGGTGCTGGGGACTTGAGTATCTGATAAGCTGTTGTGGGTGATAAATGCTTTGAGGAATAGGTGCTGTAGGTGATGGCAGTCTGGCCAAGAGTTGCTGGGAATCATGTTCTTTTGTGATTAGTTATGTAAGGGCTGTGCTTCCATCTATAAAATGGATGTTATATGTAACATTTAAGGAAATGAAAGGATGTCCTTGGGGCTTTGGAGTCAGACAGACCTGGGTTTTGTTTCTAGCTCAGCCACATCTTATTCTTTCATTCAGCAGATATGTGTGATGATATTTTTAAAAATATATATTTTATCGATTATGCTGTTATAGTTGTCCCATTCTTTTCCTTTATTCCCCTTCAACCTGCACCACCTTACCACCAGCATTCTGCTCCCCCCGCCGCCCTTATGAATGTCCATGGGTCATTCATATAAGTTCCTTGGCTTCTCCATAACCTATACTATTCTTAACTCCCCCCTGTCTATTTGGTACCTACCATTTTTGCTTATTATTCCGTGTGCCTTTTCCCCCGTCCTCCCTCCTCCTCTTCCCCACTGATAACCCTCCATGTGATCTCCATTTCTGTGATTCTGTTCCTGCTCTAGTTGTTTGCTTTGTTTTTGTTTTAGGTTCAGTTGTTGATAGTTGTGAGTTTGTTGTCATTTTACTGTTCATAGTTTTGATCTTTTTTCTTAGATAAGTCCTTTTAACGTTTCATGTAATAAGGGCTTGATGATGATGAAGTCCTTTAACTTTACTTTATCTAGGAAGCACTTTTATCTTCCCTCCCATTCTAAATGAAACCTTTGCTGAATAGAGTAATCTTGGATGTAGGTCCTTACCTTTCATGAGTTTGAATATTTCTTTCCAGCTCCTTGCCTGGAAGGTTTCTTTTGAGAGATCAGCAGATAGTCTTATGGGAACTCCTTTGTGAGTAACTGTCTCCTTTTCTCTCTCTCTTTTTAAAATTTTCTCATAGTTCTTTTTTTATTCTTTTTTAAAAATATATTTTATTAATTATGCTATTACAGTTGTCCTATTCCCCCCCCTTTATCCCCTCCACCCTGCGCACCCTCTCCCACCCACATTCCCCCACCTTAGTTCATGTCCATGGGTCATACATATAAGTTCTTTGGCTTCTACATTTCCCATAACTATTCTTAACTTCCTCCATCTATTTTCTACCTACCATTTATACTTCTTATTCCCTGTACCTTTCCTTCATTCCCCCCTCCCCTTCCCTACTGAACTCCATTTCTGTGATACTGTTCCTGTTCTAGTTGTTTGCTTAGTACATTTTTTAGGTTCGGTTGTTGGTAGTTGTGATTTTGTTGTCATTTTACTGTTCATATTTTTGATCTTCTTCAATTTCTTAGATAAGTCCCTTCAGTATTTCATATAATAAAGGCTTGGTGATGATGAACTCCTTTATCTTGACCTTAGTATCTAGGAAGCATTTTATCTGCCCTTCCATTCTAAATGAAAGCTTTGCCGGATAGAGCAATCTTGGATGTAGGTCTGTGCCTTTCATGACTTCGAATACTTCTTTCCAGCCTCTTCTTACCTGCAAGGTTTCTTTTGAGAAATCAGCTGACAGTCTTATGGGAACTCTGTTCTAGGTAACCATCTCCTTTTCTCTTGCTGCTTTTAAGATTCTCTCCTTATCTTTAATCTTGGGTAATGTAATTATGATGTGCCTTGGTGTGTGCTTCCTTGGGTCCAACTTGTTTGGGACTCTCTGAGCTTCCTGGACTTCTGGAAGTCTATTTCCTTCACCAGATTAGGGAAGTTGTTCCTTAGGTTTCCAGATAAGTTTTCAATTTCTTGCTCTTGCTCTTCTCCTTCTGGCACCCATGTGATTCGGATGTTGGAATGTTTAAAGTTGTCTTGGAGGTTCCTAAGCCTCTCTTCATTTTTTTTTTGAGTTTTTGTTTCTTCATTCTGTTTTGGTTGAATGTTTGTTTCTTCCTTCTGCTCCAAACCATTGATTCGAGTCTCGGTTTCCTTCCCTTCACTGTTGGTTCCCTGTACATTTTCCTTTTCACAGCCTTCGCTTTTTCCTCTGTTTTGTGACCACACTCTGCCATTTCTGTGAGCATCCTGATTACCAGTGTTTTGAACTCTGCATCTTATATAGGTTGGCTATCTCTTCATTGCTTGGTTCTATTTTTGGAGATGTGATCTTCATTTGGGCCATATTCTTTTGTTTAGGTGTGCCTGTTACATAGTAAGGGGCAAAGCCTTAGGTATTCACCAGGGTGGGGCAACCTACATTGCGTCATTGTGGTGCTGTATGTGGGGGAGGGGTCTGAGAGAGAACAGTGCTGCTTGCTCTGCTCTCGCTGGCTTTCAGTCACTTCCTCCGCTACCCACAAGCAAATTGGGCCCTTCTGGTGCTGATTCCTGGGTTGCTGGGTGTGCGTATCTTCTGGGACCCTGTGGGTCTCTCCAATGAACTCTCCTGTGAGGCTGGGAGTTTTTCCTGCTGCTGCAACACCCACAGGATTTTACAGCCAGAGGTTTTGAGGCTATATTTCCCACGCTGGAACCCTGGGTTGTGTGGTCTGTCTTGCTTCCCGGTTATTCCTCCCCATTTTTCTGCATGCAAATGTGGGACTAACTGGTTTGACAGCCACTGCCTCACCCGCCCCATCCTCCAGCTGCCCTTCTCTGCCCCTCCTATCAGTCTGAATGAATGCTTTTTCTTTTTTTTAATATATTTTATTGATTATGCTATTACAGTTGTCCCATTTCTCCCCCATCATTCCCTTCCACCCTGCACACCCTCTCCCACCCACATTCCCCCCTTTAGTTCATGTCCATGTGTCATAAGTTCTTTAGCTTCTACATTTCCCATACTATTCTTGCCCTCCCCCTGTCTATTTTCTACCCACTATCTATGCTACTCATTCTCTGTACCTTTTCCCCCTCTCTCCTCCTCCCACACCCCTGTTGCTAATCCTCCATATGATCTCCATTTCTGTGGTTCTGTTCCTGTTCTAGCTGTTTGCTTAGTTTGCTTTTGTTTTAGGTGTGGTTCTTAATAGCTGTGAGTTTGCTGTCTTTTCACTGTCATATTTTTATCTTCTTTTTCTTAGATAAGTCCCTTTAACATTTCATAGAATAAGGGCTTGGTGATGATGAACTCCTTCAACTTGACCTTATCTGAGAAGCACTTTATCTGTCCATCCATTCTAAATGACAGCTTTGCTGGATAGAGCAATTTTGGATGTAGGTTCCTGCTTTTCAAGATTTCAAATATTTCTTTCCAGCCCCTTCTTGCCTGGAAGGTCTCTTTTGAGAAATCAGCTGACAGTCTGATGGGAACTCCCTTGTAGGTGACTGTCCCCTTATCCCTTGCTGTTTCTAGAATTCTCTGCTTCATTTTAATCTTGGCTAATATAATTACGATGTGCCTTGGTGTGTTCCTCCTTGGGTCCAACTTCTTTGGGACTCTCTGAGCCTCCTGGACATCCTGGTGGTCTATTTCCTTTGCCAGATTGGGGAAGTTCTCCTTTAGTATTTCTTCAAATAAGTTTTCCACTGGTTGCTTTTCTTCTTCCCCTTCTGGGACCCCTATAATTCGGATGTTGGGACGTTTAACGATGTCCCGGAGGTTCCTAAGCCTCTCCTCATTTTTTTGAATTCTTGTTTCTTCCTCGTTTTCTGTTTGGTTGTTAGTTTCTTCCTTCTGGTGCACTCCATTGATTTGAGTCCCAGTTTTCCTTCCATCTCTAACAGTTCCCCATGCATCTTCCTTCATTTCACGTATTGTAGCCTGCATTTTTTCATCTAGTTTGTGAGCAAAATCAACCAATTCTGTGAGCATTTTGATGACCAGTGCTTTGAACTGTGCATCTGGTAGGTTGGCTATCTCTTCACGGCTTAGAGGAATTGGCTCTGGGGCTTTTATTTGTTTTTCAGTTTGAGCCATTTTTGGTGGGGTTTTTTTTTTTTGTTTTGTTTTGTTTTGTTTTGGATTTAGTCTGGTCGCGGTTATTACGTAGTGAGGGGTGGAGCCTTAGGTGTTCCTCAGGGCGGGGCAGCCCAGTCGCCTGGTTGTGACGCTGTATGTGGGGGCGGGGTCTGAGAGGGAACAATGGCACTTGCTCCGCTCTCTCCTGGCTTCCGGCTCTTTCTGCCACTTCCCCTTCACCTGGATTATTTGGGCACGCGCGCGTACTGTTACGTAGTGAGGAGTGGAACCTCTGGCGCTCCCCAGTGTGGGGCAGCTCAGTCGCTGGGTTGTGACGCTATATGAGGGGGCGGGGTCTGAGAGGGAACAATGGCGCCTGCTCCGCTCTCTCCTGGATTCAGTCCCTTCCGCCACTTCCCCTCTGCCTGGACCGTCTGTGTGCGCGAATGTGGGACCACCTGGTCAGCCAGCCGCCTTGTGCGGCCTCACTGGTTCTGCACAGTTGCCCCCCTGTGCCCGGGGTCTGTCAGCTGCTGCCTGTGGGCCCGGGGACCGCCAGCCACCGCCTGTTCACCTGGGAACTGCCAGCTGCTGCTGCTTGCGTTCCTGGGTCCGCACCTCCTCTTTTTCCTACTGCGACTCCGCCCCTCTTACCGGTCTGGATGAATGGTTGTTGGACTTGCGTACAGTTCAATTTTCTATAAGTTCTGGTTGTTTTCTTGTTTCTAAATATTTGTTGTCCTTAATTTTGGTTTTGAGAGGAGGCACAGTGTGTCCGCCTACGCCTCCATCTTGTCCGGAAGTCTGAATGCTTTTTCTTTAACTCCTTTTGGTCGCATTTCCATGCAGTTCAATTTTCTGGAAGTTCTGGTCATTTTTTGTTTTTAAATTTGTTGTTGTCCTTCTTTTGGTTGTGTGAGGAGGCAAAGTGTATCTACCTCCACCTCTATCTTTGCCTGAAGTCCCCGTGATGATGTTTATTGAGCATATTCCTCATGGCAGGCGGTGTAATAGGTGTTGGAGACACAATGAGAAGCAAGAACACTTCTTGTCCTTTCTCAAGTTATTAAACTGGTAATCTCTAGTAATTACAAGCTGATAGAAATGCAGTGAAGGAAAAGCAGAGATTATTTGAGAGTATAACAGTGAATCTGACCTCCTTAGAAAGGTTTACCTTAGGGAAGTCCCTCTTTAATTTTTTTTACTCTTTTTCTTTTTTTTTTCTTTTTCAGAGAACTTTTGACATTCTGAAGCTGAGTAGAATTCATAAGGCAAAGGGTAGGAGGACAGAGCATTCAAGGTGGAGGTGCAGCCATGGAGAGGCCTGAAGGGGAGGAAATAGGGGACTTGAGAAAGACAAAGAGCAGTGAGGCTGGAGGGGATGGTGAGCCAGACCTCACAGGCTGCACTGGGATTGTTGGTGTTTAGTCCCGCAGTGGTCTGAAGGCGTTAAAGAGTTGAAATAACTCCCTTTGGATCGAAAGACACGTACACAGTGAAGGGTTGGAAAAGAAAGGGAAATGGGGGGGGGGGGGAAAGCTGGGGTACCAAAACTTAGATCAAACAAAATAAGACTTTAAAACAAGGGCTATAACACCCAGCAATTACAAAGAATTTCTCTGGGTATTTATCCAAAGACAACTACTAGGTATTTTTCTAAAGAAACCCAAAGCACTTATTCAAAAAGATATGTGCACCCATATGTTAATGCATTGCAGAATATTTACAATAGCCAAGATGTGGAAGCAACAAGAATGTCCATCAATAGATGAATGGATAAAAAATAAGTAGTACATTTATACAATGGGATATTGCTCAGCCATAAAAAAGAATGAAATCTTGCCATTTGCAACAACATGGATGGACCCAGAGGACATTATGCTAAGTGAAATGTGTCAGACAAAGACAAATACCATATGATTTCACTTCTGTGTGGAATACATCAAACAAGATGAACAGACCTGGCTGGGGTCACTCAGTGGGTTGCGCGCCAGCCTGTGAACCAAAAGGTTGCTGGTTTGATTCCCTGGCAGGGTACATGCCTGGGTTGCAGACCCCGTCCCCAGTTGGAGGCATGTGAGAGACAACCAATGGATGTTTCTCTCACACACTGATGTTTCTCTTGCTGTCTTTCTCCCTCCCTTCCACTCTCTAAAAATAAATAAATAAAATCTTTAAAAGAACGTACAAACAAAACAGAAACAAACTTACAGATGCAGAGTACATTTTGATGGTTGCCAGATGAGAAGGGGGTTAGAGGCAAGAGTTGAAAAGGAGAGGAAATTAAGAAGTACAGATTGATAGTTATGAAATAGTCATGGGGATATAAAGTGTAGCATAGGGGATGATAGTCGATAATGTTGTGTAATTGTGTCAGATGGGATAGATTTATTGAGATGATCACTTTGTAAGTTATAAATATCTAATCACTATGTTGTGTGCCTGAAACTAATACAATATTGAATTTCAACTGTAATTGAAAAATAAAAAAAATTAAGTAGAGAAGGTAGGTAATAAGATTTATTTTTTCAAAGGATGCTTCAATGTGGAGAGGACAGGAGTAGATGGGGAGACTAGTCAGGAGGCCAGTGCGGGGCTGGCGACAACCTGGACTTAGGTGGTGCTCGAGGAGATGGAGCAGAGAGGGGGGCTATAAGCTTTGGGAGTCAATAATGATGTGACCCCGTTGGTTGGATGGGTGTGGGTGGGGACCTTGAGGGAGGAAGGTGGGGATTCTGAAGAGGGGTTAGAGAGGTGGGAGCCCTGCTGTGAACCTCTGGACATACTCATGTGCTCCCTGGGCCTGGACCTCAGAGAAGAGGTCTGGGCTGGAGATACAGTCTGAGAGTTCAGTTGTTAGAAGAACTGCAGCAGAAAGTAATAGAAAGCAGGACTGTAAATGGCTCTAAAAATGAAGAACATTTTCACAGGATGAGCACTAGGTAGGTGACACCTTATCAAAGTCCTTAAGTCCAGCCCTGTCTGTGCTGCCTCACTGATTTCATTGTGGGCACAGCAGGCAGCATCCTGAAGCAGAAGGAGAACCCTTTTCCTGTGTCTCTGTTTAAGAAATTCTTCTACAGTCCTCCCCGGGTCTACTGCCCCTGTTCCCCTTTGTTGGCCATCTTTGCCCATAGGCTGTCTAGGCCTGTCCCTGCCAGGGGGTAGAGGAACCACAGTTGTCTTGAGCAGAGCTTTCCAAAGTGGGGTCCTTGCACCACCGCTGGCAGCACCATTAGCATTGGCATTGTCTGGGGCTTGTTAGGAATGCAGCACCCACGCTGGAGTGTGCGAGTGTGAGAGCCATGAGTTAAACCAGTCAGGATCACTTTCTTGGCCTCGCTACAGGCAGCCTTCCCTGCTGGGGCCTCTCCTGGCTCCAACACTCTCTGTTCCCCTTTCCCCACTTTACTGCTCTCCTTAGCACTTACCATTATGTCGCAAACTCTGTTTTAATATATTCTCCTATTTGTCATCTCTGTCTTCATTCCCACCCACCCACCCACCATGAATGTGCCAGGTGGGCCTGGAGTGCAGTAGCACTCCTAGATATTTGCTGAACTAAAGGAAAGGAGGAAGATCTGAATAAGATTGGGGTCTGTCAGCAAGAAAAAGGGGTTGAGTAGTGTTGGTGACCAGCTGTCAGTGAACAAGGGTGTCCAGCTAGAGTCACCAGTGGAGACTCAGAAAATGCCATTGAAGGCCAGCTGGTGGAGCAGAGGAAGCAGGGTGGAGACTGCGGGACAGACATTGCAGAAGAGGCTGAGGAGGGGAAGACTGAGGGGCAGAGGGTGGCGTTTGTTAAGATAGGCTAAGAGCCCTGACTGGTTACTCACCTTCTCTAGGTTTCTCCTTAAATGAGGATTTTAGTGGTGTCTAGTTCATGGTGGTTGTGAGCAGTTCATAAGGCAGATGTAATTAAATACATCCTGACACTGGGGAGTGCTTTGTAAAGAGTAAGAGTCAGAGTGATTGAAGGCTCACTGTGTGCAAAGTGTTCTGAGGATTTTAATTTCCCTCTGGGATGTTTTCGGGGAACTTAAAGTAACTACATGTGTATTTGTGGTTTGTGGTTCAGGAACTTGGCCTTAGGGTGATGTAGGTTTACCTGAAACCATGTGTCAGAGTTTCTGACCTATAAATTTCTGTGCTCCTTTTCTTTTTATTGAAGATTTACTAAATGGCTTAAAGAACTTGTGATATCATATTGGGCATGAAACTGCTTTCTGTGAAAAGCAGAAGTACAGGGAGAAGTTGGACCAGGAGCAGCTTCTTTCTCCTCCCTTTTATCCCCTTTTTCCCAGAGGATGCCATCACTGGTGGGTATTCTCCTTAGGCCTGCCTGGCATATTAACTTCCTAAAGGAATGTTCTCTTTGCTGAAAGAGCTCCCTTTGCTTTGCTGCCAGCATTCTGCCTGCTGTCTCTCAGAAGGCAGGAGATGTGTCTTCCTCACAAACGTGTTCAGAGATACAGTAAAACTTATCCTTTAAGGAAGGAGAAACTTATTTTCGAAAAGGCTGTATGCAGAGAAAAAAAAATACAATAAAAAAAAAGAAAATGCTGTGTGCTGAATCTGAGCATGTCAGTGCTTGAGACCAGCCACACCAGGGAAACCATCTGTGGATGGGGAAAGAGGCTCCCGCATGTCCCCTGCTGGCACGGCTGAGAGCTGAGAGGGGAGGCAGGATGAGGAGGTGAGAGCAGACACCTCTGTGCACGCTGGTGCATCCACATTCTTCCTCATCCAGCCTCCTTTAGAACGGAGGAAGATGAACTTGGGTCCATTATTCTTCAACCTTTGATATTCCTGATAACTGAAGTCATATTTGCCCACTGTTAAAAAAACAAACAAGTGTTCCAGAGACACATACCACAGGGTATGAAATCTTCCCCAGTCACTATTAACAAATGGCAGTGTTCTTACTTGGGATAAATTTTTGCCTTTCTCCGCATTCACTCCCCATGAAGTGCTCCTGATTAATTTGAAGGCCTACATAGTAGACAAGTGATGAAAATAAACTAGGTATATGAAATTGCTGTAGTAGTAATAAAATAATCCTTTATGCCTGATACTCTGTAGTTTCTGCTACAAACTGATTTTGTGTACATGAACCCTAATTGGAAGTGGGACCTCACAGCCAATGCTGCTACCTGCCAGGATGGTACACTTTGCCCTGCACTGCTTCGTTCCATCATTCAGCAGACACGCACTTATGTCCCCATGCCCAGGCCCCATTCTCTCTTCTTATGATGTGATAGCACAATTTTTGAGTGACTGATGGTCAGGCATGTGTTTTTTTGACTTGTGTATTTAAAGAAGGAAGAATCCAAGTTCATATTCACAACCTATGAAATACGAAGTTCCCTACATGGTACTACTTTTTGAAATGGGGTTAGTATTTCTGCTGGTGGGGAGTTTGGGGATGTTAGTTGGAGTTACATACTTAACTGAGATCTTTGAACTAAAGCCTCTGCTCCCCTCTCCACATCAGGGGTTCTCAAGCTCCAGAGGCATCAAACCACCTGGAGGGTTTGTTAAAACTCAGTGCCAGGTTCAGTGCTAGGTCCCCTGGCCAGATCACTCAGTCAATTAGAGTGGCATCCCAATACACCAAGGTTGTGGGTTCAATCCCCAGTTAGGGCACATACAAGAAACAACCAATGAATGTATAAATAAGGGGAACAACAAATTGATATTTATCTTTCTCTCTTTTTCTCTCTCAAATTAATTTAAAAAAAGCTCATGCTAGCTCTCACCAGCAGTTCTGGGTGGGGACTAAGAGTCTGTATTCGTAACCAGTTCCCAGGTAGTTAGTTCTCCTTGACCCTGGCTGCACACAGAATTACCAGCAGAGCTGTGTTGAAGACAGTTTCAGACTCTCTGGGGGTGGGACTAGGAGGAGAGCAGGAAACTTCCTCGTTCTACACTATGTGAAGTTAAGGACTTTGCTATGAAGGAAAACCTCTGTCCTTCTCAGGCAGGTGAGAGCACATGAACTTGGAGCAGGTTTGAGTGGTGCAGATTGTGTTGTGGGTGAGGACTGTCACCTTAGCTCAGGAGACTTGTTTGAGAAGAAGCTCTAAGAAGGCCAGAAAGACAGTTGGTGAGAGAGGATGAATTTGGACCTGAAATTGTCAAACCCAAGGTCCGATTGCTTTCCACTTTGAGGTGTTGCCCTCTCAGAGAAAAAGCCCCAGAGCTATGTATTGGGTGGTCTGTGGGAGCTTGGTAGCCTGGGTCAGTCAGTGGGGCCTTTGTTGCCAGTAAGTAATCAGTAAACTTAAACTTTGTTTTGTGATCAGGCTGAAAAGTCAGTATTTGGGCACAGGCTTCCTTTGTGATCGTCACTGCAGAGGTTCCCTTGCTGGATCCTGCCCCCTGCCATGCTTGGGCCCAGTCAGTGTGGAGGGTACTCAAGGAGAAATTAGGAGGACAGAATAGGTGTGGGTGCATGAGTACATGCTTTGAAACAAAGTATTTTTTCTCTTTCATTCTGTAGCCTGTGATAATTCTTATGAAGGTTGTGGATATTTGCAAAGGAGGCAAAGACTGTCCTGGGCTGTGTTCAGGAGCAACTGTCTCTTTCCTGTTCAGCTCTGTCTTACTCTAGATGTTTGAATGCTTTTATGGATTTCTGCTTTTGGAGCAGCACTAAGTCAAGTCCTATTTGCTGAGCTGCCCAAAAGCACAGAGATGGCGTTTTGCATATACACTCAGGTTTCAAGGGCAGGCACCCTGTGTGGGTAGGAGCTCAGGTTCCACTCAGCTGCTTTATCAGGTGGCTCTTTGAACACAAAGGACAGGCGGATAGTCTGTCCAGTCTGGTATGATTATCTGGGAGAGTAAGGAGAGACCATGTTGGATGGAGGAAGTTACCTCCACAAGTGTTTGCTCCTCCCTCTCTCCTTTTCCTCTTTCAGTCCTCTGTCTCACCCTTCTTTTCTCACTTGTTTACAAAGTTCTGTTTCATTCCAGCATTGGGTGGGTTGATTTACTTTACTAAAATCCAAGAAAAACAAGGTTGCATTTTTTTTTTTTCCTGCAGGAAACAAAGCCCTTTTATGAGAAAGTCCATCCTTATCAACCTGATTCACTCTAGCTGATGAGGATTGAAAAGACACTAAGTTGCCAGATGCTTTCCTCTGGGTGATTTTATTTTTAAGATACATCCCTTAAGGAGCCTGCCTTATAATGCATTTCACAGGAAGTCCCAGTTAGTGATGCCTAATCAGCACTTAGGAGAACATTGGGCTTTCTCTCTCACACTAAGAACTTTGCAGTGGGAGGAATCTCAGCATTTGTGATACATGAATAAGGAACCTGTTCTCATTGTTGGTATTGCCATTAAAGCAATAGGAAGAAACTCAAAAAGAAATAACAAAATACAGATTTAAAGAAAAATATGCAAAAGGAGAAAACAAAAATCCTATCCAGCACAGTATATCTTTTCAATCGTCTAGGCTTTTAAATTATTATTTATATAGGAGAGAGAAAACCAGAGTCATAATTTGCAGTTTTAACCTATTTTAAATCAATATATTTTCAGTTCTAAACTATTTTATTTATTTTTTAAAAGATGTTGTTATTTTTTAAAATTATATTTCATTGATTATGCTATTGCAGTTGTCCTGATGTTTCCCCCTGTGACTCCCCTCCACCCAGCACCCCCATCCCTCAGGCAGTCCCCATACCATTGTCCATGTCCATGGGTCATGTGTACAAGTGCTTTGGCTGCTCCATCTCCCGTGCTGTACTGTACATCCCCATGGCTATTCTGTGACTACCGATTTGTATTTCTTAATCCCCTCACCTCTTCTCCCATTCCCCCACACCCCCTCCCGTCTGGCAACTATCAAAACAGTCTCCGTATCCATGATTCTGTCTCTGTTTTTGTTTGCTTGGTTTTTTAGGTTCAATTGTTGATAGATATGTATTTTTACCATTTTATTGTTCATAGTTTTTTTATTGATCTTTTTCTAAAGTAAGTCCCTTTAACATTTCATTTAGTAATGGTTTGGTGATGATGAACTTCCTTAGTTTTTTCTTGTCTAGGAAGCTCTTTATCTGCCCTTTGATTCTAAATGATAGTTTTGCTGGGTAGAGTAATCTTGGCTGTAGGTTCCTGCTTTTCATGGCTTTGAATATTTCTTGCCAAACCCTTATAGCCTACAAAGTTTCTGAGAAATCACTTGACAGTCTTTTGAGAACTCTTCCCTGTAGGTAACTAACTTCTTTTCTCTCTTTATCTTTAACCTTTGGCATGATGTGTCTTGGAGTGGGCCTCTTGGCATCCATCTTGTTTGAGACTCTCTGTGCTTCCTGGACTTGCATGTCTATTTTCTTCACCAAATTAGGGAAGTTTTCTTTCACTGTTTTTTCGAACAGACTTACAATTTCTTGCTTTCTCTTCTTCTTCTGGCTGCCTTATGATGTGAATGTTGGACCTCTTAAAGTTATCCCAGAGGCTGCTTATACTATCCTCATTTTTTTCTCTTTTTTTAAATATATTTTATTGATTATGCTATTACAGTTGTCCCATTTCTCCCCCATCATTCCCCTCCACCCTACCCACCCTCTCCCACCCACATTCCCCCCTTTAGTTCATGTCCATGGGTCATAAGTTTTCTAGCTTCTACATTTCCCATACTATTCTTGCCCTCCCCCTCTCTATTTTTTTCCCATTATCTATGCTACTCATTCTCTGTACCTTTTCCCCCTCTCTCCTCCTCCCATGCCCCTGTTGCTAACCCTCCATATGATCTCCATTTCTGTGGTTCTGTTTCTGTTCTAGCTGTTGGCTTAGTTTGCTTTTGTTTTAGGTGTGGTTCTTGATAGCTATGAGTTTGTTGTCTTTTCACTGTCATAGTTTTATCTTCTTTTTCTTAGATAAGTCCCTTTAACATTTCATATAATAAGGGCTTGGTGATGATGAACTCCTTGAACTTGACCTTATCTGAGAAGCACTTTATCTTCCCTTCCATTCTAAATGAAAGCTTTGCTGGATAGAGCAATCTTGGATGTAGGTCCCTGCTTTTCAAGATCTCAAATATTTCTTTCCAGCCCCTTCTTGCCTGGAAGGTCTTTTTGGAGAAATCAGCTGACAGTCTGATGGGAACTCCCTTGTAGGTGACTGTCCCCTTATCCCTTGCTGCTTCTACAATTCTCTCCTTCATTTGAATCTTGGCTAATGTAATTACAATGTGCCTTGGTGTGTTCCTCCTTGGGTCCAACTTCTTTGGGACTCTCTGAGCTTCCTGGACGTCCTGGTAGTCTATTTTCTTTGCCAGATTGGGGAAGTTCTCCTTTATTATTTGTTCAAATAAGTTTTCCACTTGTTGCTCTTCTTCTTCCCCTTCTGGGAGCCCTATAATTCGGATGATGGGACGTTTAACAATGTCCCGGAGGTTCCTAAGCCTCTCCTCATTTTTTTGAATTCTTGTTCCTTCCTCGTTTTCTGTTTGGTTGTTAGTTTCTTCCTTCTGGTGCACTCCATTGATTTGAGTCCCAGTTTTCCTTCCATCTCTATCAGTTCCCCATGCATCTTCCTTCATTTCACGTATTGTAGCCTGCATTTTTTCATCTAGTTTGTGAGCAAAATCAACCAATTCTGTGAGCATTTTGATGACCAGTGCTTTGAACTGTGCATCTGACAGGTTGGCTATCTCTTCACTGCTTAGAGGAATTGGCTCTGGGGCTTTTATTTGTTTTCCGGTTTGAGCCATTTTTGGTGGTTTTTTTTGTTGTTGTTGTTGTTTTGGTTTTAGTCTGGTCGCGGCTATTATGTAGTGAGGGGGTGGAGCCTTAGGTGTTCCTCAGGGCGGGGCAGCCCAGTCGCTGGGTTGTGACTCTATAGGTGGGGGCGGGGTCTGAGAAGGAAGAATGGCGCGTGCTCCGCTCTCTCCTGGCCTCCGGCTCTTTCTGCCACTTCCCCTTCACCTGGATTATCTGCGCACCCTTGAGTGCTGTTACGTAGTGAAGAGTGGAGCCTCTGGCGCTCCCCAGTGCGGGGCAGCCCAGTCGCTGGGTTGTGACGCTGTATGTGGGGGTGGGGCCTGAGAGGGAGCAATGGCGCCTGCTCCGCTCTCTCCTGGATTCAGTCCCCTCCACCACTTCCCCTCCGCCTGGACCGTCTGCGCGCTCGAATGTGAGACCACCTGGTCAGTCAGCCAACTGCCTTGTGCAGCCTCACTGGGTCTGCACAGTTGCCTCCCTGTGCCCGGGGTCCGCCAGCTGCTGCCTGTGGGCCCGGGGACCGCCAGCCGCCGCCTGTGCACCTGGGAACTGCCAGCCGCTGCTGCTTGCGTTCCTGGGTCCGCACCTCCACTTTCTCCTGCCGCGACTCCGCCCCTCTTACCGGTCTGGATGAATGGTTGTTGGACTTCCGTACAGTTCAGTTTTCTATAAGTTCTGGTTGTTTTCTTGTTTCTAAATATTTGTTGTCCTTAATTTTGGTTGTGAGAGGAGGCACAGTGTGTCCGCCTATGCCTCCATCTTGGCCGGAAGTTATCCTCATTTTTTTGGATTCTTTTTTTCTTCTTGTTTGACTGGTTGTTTTTGGTTCCTTATGTTCCATATCATTGATTTGATTCTTGGCTTCATCCGTTTTATTGTTGTTTCCCTGTAAATTGTTCTTTATTCCAATTAGTGTATCCTTTGCTTCTGACGATTTTTTTTTGTGCTTTTGAGGTCCTCACTGAGTTTCTTGAGCACCCTGATAACCAGTGTTTTGAACTCTGCATCTGATGGATTGCTTATCTCCATTTCATTTAGCTCGTTTTCTGGAGATTTGATCTGTTCTTTCATGTGAGCAATGTTACTTTGTCTCCCCATTTTGGCAGCCTCCCTGTGTGTCTATGTGTTAGGTAGAGCTGCTTTGACTCTATCTCTTGGTAGCATGGACTAATGTAGTAAGTGTCCTGTAGGGTTCAGAGGCACAGCCTCCCCTATCACTCAAGCTGGGTACTTGAGGTGTGCCCTTTATGTGGGCTGAGTACACCCTCCTCTTGTAGTTCAGCCTTGGTTGCTGTTGGCAGATCAATGGGAGGGATTTACTCAGGCCAGTTAGCTGTGAGGACTGGCTATGACCATTGGCCACCAACCTGTGCCATCTGTGGAGGATCAGCTGTGCAGGGGTAGAGGTGGTGGTGCTCCAGTGTGGTCTGCAGCTGTCCATTTGTTGTGCTAGCCCTGGCATTTCCCAGGTGGTGCAGGCCAAGGTCAGCCCCTACCTGTGTTTTGCCTGGGGCCATCCTGCCTGAGCTGTAAAGCAATCTGGGAAGGTTGTTACTTGTGCTGGTCTTGGAGATTCCCAGGTGAAGCCAAGCTGTGAACCTAGGCTGGCTGTTGCTAGTGCCAGGCCTGGGGCTCACTGAGGCCAGCTGTTGCTCGTTTGGTAGGCTTTAGGAAGTTGTGCAGCTTGAGCCAAGACCAGCCATTCATATGGAAATGCAGCTTGGGTGGGCCATAAGTTGGGTTGGGTGGAGTTTCTAGGGCTCTCCAAGCCGTGGGTCAAACAGTTGGCCACATTGACGGAGTCTCAGATATGACACCAGCTTCCTGGCTCTGTGTGGGGAGGGCTCAGAAAAGGGACAATGGTCTCTTCTCACCTTGATGCCAGACACCCCGGTTTCTCCCTGTATGCCACTGGTGCTTTACAAGCTGCTACCCTGGTACTGGAGCTCAGAGGCAGTGAGTATGAATAGGTCAGTGAGTCCATGTGTGGGTTCTTTAAGAGGAACTGCTTGGGGCTCCAGCAGTTTCTTCCACTGACTCAGTGATCCTGCTGGTTTTTGCAGCCAGAAGTTGTGGGGACTTATCTTTCCAGCACTGGAACCCTAGGCTGGGGTACCTGGTGTGGGTCTGGGACTCCTTGTTCTCAAGATATCCTTCCCGAATATTTATCTACCACATGTGGATGAGGAACCAGCTTGTTCCACATCTGTGCCCTCATACCACTCTGGATGGATGTAGTTTCCTAAATTCCATAGTTGTCAGATTTCTATTCGACTTGATTTCTGATGGTTCTGAGTGATGGTTCCATATTTTAGTTGTAGTTTTGATGTGGTTGTATGAAGAGGCAAGCTATGTCTGCCTATGCTACTATCTTGACCAGAAGTGTTATTTATTCTTAGAGGGATGGGGGGGAACATCAATGTAAGAGAAACAACCCGAGGTTGCCCCTCGTACGTGCCCCGACCAGAGCCGAGCACACCACCCAAGTAGGTGCCTTGACCGGGAGTCAAACCGGCGACCTTTTTGCTTTGTGAGCTAATGTCCAACCAACTGAATACACTTTCAGGGCTGTAACGTGTTTTATTTCTTTTTTTTTTTCTTTTTTCTTTTTTTAATATATTTTATTGATTATGCTATTACAGTTGTCCCATTTCTCCCCCATCATTCCCCTCCACCCTGCACACCCCCTCCCACCCACATTCCCCCCTTTAGTTCATGTCCATGTGTCATAAGTTCTTTCACTTCTACATTTCCCACACTATTCTTGCCCTCCCCCTGTCTATTTTCTACCCACCATCTATGCTACTTATTCTCTGTCCCTTTTCCCCCCTCCCCTCCTCCCACTCCTCTGTTGCCAACCCTCCATATGATCTCCATTTCTGTGGTTCTGCTCCTGTTCTAGCTGTTTGCTTTTGTTTTAGGTGTGGTTGTTAATAACTATGGGTTTGCTGTCTTTTCACTGTCCTATTTTTGATCTTTTTCTTAGATAAGTCCCTTTAACATTTCATGTAATAAGGGCTTGATGATGATGAACTCCTTTAACTTGACCTTATCTGAGAAGCACCTTATCTCCCCTTCCATTCTAAATGAAAGCTTTGCTGGATAGAGCAATCTTGGGTATAGGTCCTTGCCTTTCAAGACTTCAAATACTTCTTTCCAGCCCCTTCTTGCCTGGAAGGTCTCTTTTGAGAAATCAGCTGACAGTCTGATGGGAACTCCTTTGGAGGTGACTGTCTTCTTATCTCTTGCTGCTTCTAGGATTCTCTCCTTCATTTTAATCTTGGCTAATGTAGTTATGATGTGCCTTGGTGTGTTCCTCCTTGGGTCCAACTTCTTTGGGACACTCTGAGCTTCCTGGACTTCCTGGTAGTCTATTTCCTTTGCCAGACTGGGGAAGTTCTTTATTATTTGTTCCAATAAGTTTTCCACTCGTTGCTCTTCTTCTTCCCCTTCTGGGACCCCTATAATTCGGATGTTGGAACGTTTAAAGATGTCCCGGAGGTTCCTAAGCCTCTCCTCATTTTTTTGAATTCTTGTTTCTTCCTTGTTTTCTATTTGGTTGTTTCTTTCTTCCTTCTGGTCCACTCCATTGATTTGAGTCCCAGTTTTCCTCCCATCTCTGTTGGTTCCCCATGCGTCTTCCTTTGTTTCATGTATTGTAGCCTGCATTTTTTCATCTAATTTGTGACCAAAATCAACTCTGTGAGCATCCTGATAACCAGGGCTTTGAACTGTGCATCTGATAGGTTGGCTATCTCTTAGTTGCTTAGAGGAATTGGCTCTGGCGCTTTAATTTGTTCTCGGTTTGAGCCATTTTTGGTGTTTTTGTTTGTTTGTTTTGTTTTGTTTTAATCTGGTTGCAGCTCTTACATAGTGAGGGGTGGAGCCTTGGGTGTTCCTCAGGGCGGGGCAGCCCAGTCGCTGGGTTGTGATGCTGTATGTTGGGGCAGGGTCCTGGAGGGAACAATGGCGCCTGCTCCGCTCTCTCCTGGATTCCAATCCCCTCTGCCACTTCCCGTTCACCTGGATTATCTGTGCGCTAATGTGGGACCACCTCGTCAGCCAGCCACCTCGTGCGGCCTCACTGGGTCTGCACAGTTGCCACCCCATTCCCGGGGTTCTCCAGCCGCTGCCTGTGGGCCCGGGGTCTGCCAGCTGCCTGCACACTTGGGAACCACCAGCCACTGCTGCCTGCTTTTCCGGGTCCGCACCTCCACTTTCTCCTGCCGCGACTCCGCCCTTCTTACTGGTCTGGATGAATGGTTGTTGGACATCCGTACAGTTCAGTTTTCTATTAGCTGTGATTGTTTTCTTGTTTCTAAATATTTGTTGTCCTGAATTTTGGTTGTGAGAGGAGGCACAATGTGTCTACCTACGCCTCCATCTTGGCCAGAAGTCTGTGACCTGTTTTAAAATCAATGTATTTCCAGTAGCGACATCGGTATATCTACTTACACAACATGTTTTTTGTGGCTGGTTTTTAATATATGAATGGATGAGATAGAATTTATTTGATTAAACCCTCAGTGTTTGGTATTTTAGGTTTTACCTTTCTACTGTTACAAATTTTATTGTACCTGAATCTTCCTGAGCAATTTTTTTACTTCCTCAGGTTGATGTCTTAAAAATGAAATTGCAGGGGTGACAGATGTATAGAGTTTAAAGGACTAGAAAAGTATTGCCAATTCGATAAAGGAAAAATGCTGTATCATTTGATTTCCCTTTTTCTTGTGTGTTTGGGTTGAAGTTCTTTTACAAGTGTTACCGAATAAGGACTTTGGTGAATGTGTGTCCTCTGCATCATTGTGTAAGCGTCGCCTGGCCTGAGGCCTCCGTTCCTTAATCCATGAGGTGCGGGTTGGCGCAGGCAGCCTCTAAAATCTTGTGGAACCCTAAAAATGTTGTTTCTGTTGGCATTCCTTTCTTTTGTGGTGTTACCCTTTCTTATAAGTTTCAGTTATATGCTATTCTATGTCATTAAATTAGAAATAAACACTGTCTGTTTTGGTTTAACATTCTTTTTTTTCAAGAGCCAAGTACAGAATATGTAAGCAGAGAAAACTTGGATGGTGTTGGGCAGAGTGAGAGCCTGAAGAATTTTCATTTTGTGTTGACTTTAAAGTTTTTTCTACTGTTGATTGGTCTCTGGATAATTTTTAAAAATATGATAATCATAGACATTAGTCCAGTTCTACAGTTAACTTTATTCATCAGTGGTGGTTTGATACACCAAGGTTTAATGCTCATCATTTTAGAGCTTCTGGAATGTCTTGGTCCTCTCAAGATTGGATCCATCTTAATCTAGGAACTGTTACCTCTAGATTTAAAACAGCCCTGAAAAAAACAAAACCAAAAACCAACCACGGACTATACAGAAATGAGTCTTTCTGATCTGGTCTGGTGCTGGGGAGTGAGGGCCAAGGGGCATCGTTCCCACTCAGATGGCCAACCAGAGGTTTGACTACCTGTTGTTGGCTCCTTTACTGGATTCCCCATGGGGAGGAAGTTCCTGCCGGAAGAACTGAGAAACCCTCAGAATAGAACGTGTCTCCTCCTAGGCACTCACCCATTGCTTCTAAGCAGTGTGTTCATCAGGGTGTGCTTTGTATTACCTTGGGCCAGGTATAGGCCACCAGAGGTGGATGAGACAGGCCTGGTACTTGCCTAGGGAGGTAGATGAGCAAATGCAATGTTAGGATGTGTGGACCTAGAAGCCTACCAAAGAAAGATATTCTCTGGGTGAGAATATACCCTGAGGTTTGGGTAGTAACCCCTGTGTGCTTGAGGTGAGGCTGATGGGAATAAGAACTTGTTCTGGGTACAGAGATCAGGATGCAACATGGCAGTTGGGGGAGTTGCATCCTAATGATATTGGGAGTGGGGGCTTTGGTCTTTCTGGTGATCCTGGATTTGTAGTAGAGGATGCTTTTTTTGCCTTGTCATCTCTGTTTCCTTTGAGGTTGCCTCTGCCTCTGACACTCTGGCCTATATCAGAAGTTGGTTGTCCAACTGAAGCAAAATACTGGTGCCACTCATGGGCAGGGGCATCAACGTTTGCTTTGTTTCTGGTGATGACTTTGTAGGGTAGGCTCTCCTTAGTAGAGGATGTCTCCTTCAGGAGGACTTAAAGAGTGACACTTGGTGGGCTGTCTTTCCAGAGTGGCCCTTGCTACTGTTCACCTAGGCGTGCTTGCAGTGGGGCAGAGAGGCTTGGTGCACCTGCAGGGCCAGCTGCAGATGAGAGTTCTGCTGCTGTGGGCCAGGGTGTAGACAAGTCTTTCAGAAGACATCTTCATTAAGATGGCTCCTGAGTACGGCAGGGTGTGATGATGTGTCCACATGGTGCTGCTTATTCATGTATCTCAAAGCTTTAAAAAAATTTTAAAACTGATTTTGGGGAGGGAGAGAAAGGAATATCAATTTGCTGTTCCACTTATTTATGCATTCATTGGTTGATTCTTGTGTGTGCTCTAACCAACTGAGCTACCTGGCCAAGGCCTCAAAGCTTTTTAAAAATATATACATATATTTTTAAAATATATTTTATTGATTATGCTATTACAGTTGTCCCATTTTCCCCCCTTCACTCCCTTCCACCCTGCACACCCCCCACCCACATTCCCCGCCTTTGGTTCATGTCCATGTGTCATAAGTTCTTTAGCTTCTACATTTCCCACACTATTCTTGCCTTCCCCATATTTTCTACCTACCATCTATGCTACTTATTCTCTGTACCTTTTCCCCCTCTCTCCTCCTCCCACTCCCCTGTTGTGAACTCTCCATGTGATCTCCATTGCTGTGGTTCTGTTCCTGTTCTAGTGGTTTGCTTAGTTTGCTTTTGTTTTTGCTTTAGGTGTGGTTGTTAATTGTGATTTTTCTGTCATTTTACTATACATGTTTTTTATCTTCTTTTTCGTAGATAAGTCACTTTAACATTTCATATAATAAGGGCTTGGTGATGATGAACTCCTTGAATTTGACCTTATCTGAGAAGCACTTTATCTGCCCTTCCATTCTAAATGACAGCTTTGCTGGATAGAGCAATCTTGGATGTAGGTCCTTGCCTTTCAAGATTTCAAATATTTCTTTCCAGCCCCTTCTTGCCTGGAAGGTCTCTTTTGAGAAATCAGTTGACAGTCTGATGGGAACTCCTTTGTAGGTGACTGTCCCCTTCTCCCTTGCTGCTTCTAGAATTCTCTCCTTCATTTTAATCTTGGCTAATGTAATTACAATGTGCCTTGGTGTGTTCCTCCTTGGGTCCAACTTCTTTGGGACACTCTGAGCTTCCTGGACTTCCTGGAAGTCTATTTCCTTTGCCAGACTGGGGAAGTTCTCCTTTATTATTTGTTCAAATAACTTTTCCACTTGTTGCTCTTCCTCTTCTCCTCTGGTACCCCTATTATTCAGATGTTGGAATGTTTAAAGATGTCCTGGAGGTTCCTAATACTCTCCTCATTTTTTTGAATTCTTGTTTCTTCCTTGTTTTCTATTTGTTTGTTTCTTTCTTCCTTCTGGTCCACTCCATTGATTTAAGTCCCAGTTTCCTTCCCATCACTGTTGGTTCGTTCTGCATTTTCCTTCACTTCACTTAGCATAGCCTTCATATATTCATCTAATTTGCTATCAAATTCAACCAGTTCTGTGAGCATCCTGATCACCAGGGATTTGAACTGTGCATCTGATAGGTTGGCTACCTCTTGGTGGCTTAGTTGTATTTGCTTTGGAGCTTTGATTTATTCTTCCATTTGGGCCATTTTTTTTTTTTTTTTTTTTTAATTTTGACATGCCTGTTAGGTAGTGAGGGACAGCGCTTTAGTTGTTCACTAGGGCGGGGTATAACCCAGTTGCAGAGTTGTGATGCTGTATGTGGGGGCGGGTCCGAGAGGCAACAGTGGTGCTTGCTCCACTCTCTGTCAGATTTCAGTCCCTTCTGCTGCTTTCCCCAAGCAAACTGGGCCTGTCTGGTGCTGGTTCCCGTGTGGGTGGGCCTGTGCACCGTTCTAGGACCCTGTGGGTCTCTCCAATGAACTCTCCTATGAGGCTGGGATTCTCTCCAGGCTCCTCAATCTCCACAGGTGTTTTCAATTGGTGTTTTGAGGCTTTATTTCCTGCACTGGGGCCCTGGGTTGCACGGTTTGTCTCGCTCCCCAGTTTTGCCTGGTTTATCTGCCCGAGAATGTGGGACGCCCTGGTCAGCCAGCTGCCTTGCTTGCCGTGCGCCACTTTACAATCACCGCCTCACTTGGTCTGTCCATTGCCACCCAGCACCTGGGGTCTGCCAGCCACCGCCTGCACGCCCCAGGATTGTGAGCTGCTGCCTTGTGTGCCCGATGCCACTGCTTTTTTTGCCACAATCCCTCTCCGCCCGTCCGCCTGCCCAACTCTGCTCCTCCTTCTGGTCTGGATGAATGTGTCTATTTAACTCCTTGATTGTCAGACTTCCATACAGTTCATTTTTCTGTAAGTTCTGGTTGTTATTTTGTTTCTAAATTGTTGTTGTCCCTATTCTGGTCGTGCGAGGAGGCACATTGTGTCTACCTACGCCTCCATCTTGGCCAGAAGTCTCTCCTTTTTTTTTTTTTAAGTAGAATGACTTTAAGTTTTAATTCACATAATGAAACTTCTGTGTTGGTTGTGAACTTGTATCTTCTGATATACCCAGGAGGGACCTAAAGGTACAGGGAAAGAGTTTCAGGGCCTCAGCTGTGCTTATCCAGCACCTTGGGTTGGACATGTCTAGAGCATCCAGGGGCCAGCTGGTGGTTAGGTACCTTACTACAGTGATTTTGTCTGTTTCAAATGGCATATGTAGCTGTTCTTTAGTAAAGTAAGCATATTCAAGTGAGAGGCTTTACCGTGTTCTCTGGATCCCTTCCTGCTAGAGAGCACTGAAATGTGTGTCTTCCCAGTTCTTTTCTGTGTTTGTATATAACTTCCCAGGGAACAAAACGAGTATCTCTACCATGTCTTATTTATAATTGTGTAAGAGTTTATTTTTAGTGACAAGTCATGATATGCCAGACCTTGTTATGAGCATTCTGTGCCAGCCTCATTAATTCTCAGGAGATACCATTATGAGCCTGGACTTCTGTGGTTGGTGTCTTCTTAGGCAGGCTGTCCCGCATGGAAGCACTGGGGTTTCATTGCATCAAGGGAGAAAGGGACGGTTTTGTGAGGCAGAGCATGGGATCTGAAAGGGCATTGTGTTTGCCAGTGGAGAGGTGGGGGTCTGTTACCATAAAGGGGGAACTTTAAAGTCTACTCCAGGCAGCCAGCTGCTCCGGGAAAAGCCAGTGTTCTTCCAGGGCGTGGTTTATATTGGCCAGATGAAGTCCCACTGTAGTGATGAACTGATTTAAGTCTCTCAACAAGCCTCCCATTGATGCCTCCAGTTTCTTATCACTGTGATGGGTCACTCCTTTCAGAAGTTGGTTGTCCAACTGAAGCACAATGTTTATTGAGTAAATATTTACTGAGCACAGGCTATGGACTAGGCACTATTGTAAGATAGGACAAGGGCCTCAAGGTCTGGGCCATTTTTACACTAAATGCTATCTTTGCTAAATGTTAAAACGTAGCAGAGTATTTTGCAGACCAGCTGTAAACAGGATAAGCTTTACTGGAATCCATCTTGATAAATGTAGCCAGTTGCAAAGAGGAAATCAACGTGTAGTTGACCAAATAATATATATAAACAATAGCTAACCTCCCTTTAGGGGAGGCATAGTTTTATATATGAATTTTTCTAAGTAAATATATTAATTAAAAATCCTTACTTGAGGATATGTTTATTGATTTTTAGAGAGAGAGAGAGAGAGAAAGGGAGAAAGAGAGAAAGAAAACATCAGTGGGAGAGAGAAACATCGATTAATTACTGGCCATACACACCCAGGCCAGGGACCAAAACCACAAGCTAAATGTGTACCCTGACTGGGGATCAAACCCGGAACCTTTTGGTATACCGAACAATGCTCCAACTGACTGAGCCTCCAGCCACGTCTCACCTGTCTGCTTGCTGCAAGTAAACAAAACTACCTTGCAACAGCCAGGTCTTGTTTTTGAATGGAGCACCCCAAGGGTGAACCTCTAGAGTTCAGTAATATTATTCTCACTCTGGGGTAGAGCAATGAGCAAAATGGAGGAAAATCCCAGTTTTTTCTAAATGTTTTAGATACACTGTATCTATGAAGTGCAAGAGTATTCAGTAACAAAATAGATATGTTTTTAAAGGTTATTCATAGAAAAAACTATTTCCTCCATGCATTTCATCAAAAATATTTATTCTAGAAAAAAGAAATCCTCCACCTGATGATTAGCCCCAGGAAAAAGTACATATTTATGACATCAAATGTAAGTTAATATGACTGATGTTCAAAGCCTAACCTAAAATCCTTCATGTACTTTATTACCAAAGGTTATTTAGAATCACACTCAGAATCACTGCCTGATTGATGTGGTCAATATCAATATCAGTGGTCTTCCAAAAAAGGTGAGAATAAAGACTTAAAATTAGCATTAGATAAGCTGAATTTGTTTTAAAAATACAGTGAATAGACTAAAACAATAGGGTAAAGTTGTATCTAAAACTTATTTTTAAATAAGTAAGGTAGGTGTTACAGGCTGATAACTGATAATGCCTCCAAAGATATCCAAGTCATAACCCCTGGAACCTGTGAGTGTTTTTTACTTTATACAGCAGAAGGGCTTTGCCAGCATGAATGAAGTAAGGGTCTTGTGTTGGGAACTGCCCTGCCTGGTTTCAGAGGCTGTAACCCCCCATGTCTAAGGCTGAGTAAGAGCCCAAGGGACCTGCTTCATCTGGGTCTGTTCTGCCATGAGGACCTGAGCCACTGAGGAGACAAAGCTTATATTCCTGGCAGGAGCACCACCTCTGCCCATTTTACTTCACCATGCCTGTCTCCCAGTGCTTGGTTGGTTAGCCAATGATGGGTAAGATTCCCCAGGGGGGGAACAACCTAAGACAGGCATGATCACATGGAGGCCCTCAGGGAAGGACTTGGGGGCCTACAGCAAAAAGGGGTGATGGATCCTGCCCCTCGACTTTGGCATGGCTTGAGTCCTCATTCTGTCTGCAAGAAGTCTCCTAATCTCTTGGCTGCCTTACTTCCCCTGCTCCACCTAAGCCTGAAACAATGCTGGAGGTGGGTGCAGCCCTGTTCTGGTAAGGGCAGGTTCCCCAGGGCAATCAGGCCTAAGAAAGAAAGCATAAAATCCTATGAAACCTACTTTGCTAATACCCTCAATTTAAATGATAAGGGTCCAAGCCTGAAATGAGTTTGTTTCCTGAAAATTTTGTGGCACTTTAGCTATTTGACCCTGACTCAAAATAGGCCCTCAGAGTTCTTTGAATGCTATCTATTTGATTGATGGGCTTAATCTGAGAATGTGGGTCTTTGGAACCACTGGTTGCTTACTGATTATAATAGTGCTCTATGTACTTTGATGTATTTGCAAATTATTTTCCCAGGGTCGTGTGAGAGAGCAGGAAAGTAGCAAGCTTTGTGAGATCTGTAGTGGTCCTAACTAAAAACAAGGGGGGAGATATAGGAGACCATTCTGTGTGGTGTGGGCCCAGCTCCCACTCGGAGATGTACAGGACCAATGCCCACGGATAGATAGGTTCTCCCGTGAGGAATCAGGCCTGCAGTGTGCCTAGTCTGCTTTGAGACTTGCTTTTGCTAAAACTCCCTCACCCTGAATTGAGATAGCAAGTGCTTACTGTAACTTCCTAAAATCCATGCTAAACCTTGCAAGGACCAGTGTAATGGGTCCAACCACTTTTCCCTTTTCATTTGCTAATACCTTTCTTCTGTGATGTGATTAGCAGCATCATCTCCTTTGTTGTCTATAAAAGGTAACCACCTAAAGTGAACCTGTGCATAGTAAATGAGGACCATCGTGTCATGTGGGGAGAAACCCAATGAAGGCCGGTCATGGCAAGGGCCAAGGCTTCTGCTCCCCTTGACAGAAAAGCCATGCTGTCCCTTTTCCTCCACTGGACTCAGTAGTCCATATATATGTTTCATTTCATGCATAAATGACGCGAACACTGCAGGCCGGTGTCTGCATCAGTCTTGAAATGGGGTTATCCTGTTAGGCCATAAACATAATCACAAGGATCCTTAAAAGAAGGAGGCAGAGGGAAGTTTGATGACACGGGAGGAGATGGTAATGCAACAATGGAAGCAGAGGCTAGCATGTTGCTGACACAGTCCAGGGAACATTGGCAGGAAGATCAGGGAATGGATTCTGCCCTAGAGCCTCCAATAGAAACCAGCCCTGCTGACTCCCTGGTTTTAGCCTGTAAGACTTTGAAAATCTGGCCTTCAGAAGTATAAGAGAATAAATTTCTGTTATTTTAAGCTACAAAGTCTGTGGTAACTTGTTACAGCAGCAACAAGAAGCTAATACAATAAGGAAATGTTTACTTGGTCCAAGAAAGAAAAACAACCAGATTCAAACAGGAGATAAAACTCAAAGCATTTCAATAACTGTGGAGGGAGAATTGGAAATGGGAAGACACCACTACCATTTTACACAGATACTCTTTCAAGAATGAATATAATAATTACCTAGGTAGCCAAATATCAGTATTCTGTAATTATATGACTCCTACATTTTTTTAAAAAAGTATACTGTTACATATTTGTACACCCATGTTCATAGTGGCACTATTCATAATAGTCAGAAAACGGAAGCAACTCATGCATACACTGGCAGGTGAATGGATAAAAAAAAATGTGGTGTATGTCTACCATAGACTATTATTCGACCCTAAAAAAGGAAGGGAATTCTGACACATGCTACTACATGGATGAACTTTAAGGACATTATGCTTAATGAAATAAGCCAGTCACAAAAAGACAGATACTGTATGGTTTCATTATATGAGGTTCCTAGGATAGTCATAGAAACAGGAAGTATTGGGTTGGCCAAAAAGTTGTTTCAATTCTTCCATAAAATAAAAGATACATTTTGGAATTCCAGCCAAGATAGAAGTATAGGTAGATACACTTCTGCCTCATTGCACAATCAAAAGAAAGACAGCAACAAATTTAAAAACAAAAACCAACCAGAACTGCCAGAAAATTGAACTGTGTGGAAGTCCAACAATGAAGGAGTTAAAAAAGAAACATTCATCCAGACTGGTAGGAGGGGTGGAGACAGGCAGCTGGGGCAGAGATGGCGGGGCAGGGTGGCAGCTGGCAGCTTTGTGCAGATAAATTGGGAGGAACAACTGGGGAGCGAGAAAGACTGCACAACCCAAGATTCCAGTATGGGAATAGAAATCCTCAAGACTTCTGGCTGTAAAAACCTGTGGGGGGTTGTGCAGGAGGAGAATCACCCAGCCTCACAGGAGAGTTTGTTGGAGGAGCCAGCCTGTGGGGTCCTAGAATGTACATAAACCTACCCACCTGGGAATCAGCACCAGAAGGGCCCAATTTGCTTGTGGGTAACAAGGGAAGTGGTTGAAAACCCCCAGAGAGCAGAGCAAGCGGCATTTTTCCCTCTCTGACCCTCCTCCACATACAGTGCCACAACACAGCAATGTGGGTTGCTCCCCTCAATACCTAAGGCCCCACCACTTACAATGTAACAGGTGCACCCAAAGATATGGCCCAAATGAGAGAACAGATCAAAGCTCCAGAAAAACTACTAAGTGATGAAGAGATAGCCAGCCTATCAGATACAGAGTTCAAAACACTTGTAATCAAGATGCTCACAGAAATGATTGAGTACAGTCACAAAATACAGGAAAAAGTGAAGGCTATACAAAGTGAAATGAAGAAAAATATACAGGGACCCAACAGTGAAGGGAAGGAAACCGAGACTCAAATCAATGCTTTAGAGCAGAAGGAAGAAATAAACATTCAGTTAAAACAAGGAAGAAACAAGAATTCAAAAAAAATGAGAAGCTTAGGAACCTCTGGGACAACTTTAAACATTCCAACATCTGAATCTTAGGGGTACCAAAGGGAGAAGATGAAGAGCAAGAAATTGAAAACTTACTTGAAAAAATAATGAAGGAGAATTTCCCCACTAGCAAAGAAAATAGTCTTCCAGGAAGTCCAGGAAGCTCAGAGAAGTTGGACCCAAGGAAGCACACACCAAGACACATCATAATTACATTACCCAAGACTAAGGATAAGGAGAGAAACTTAAAAGCAAGAGAAAAGGAGATAGTTACCCACAAATGAGTTCCCATAAGACTGTCAGCTGATTTCTCAAAAGAGACCTTCCAGGGAAAAAGGGGCTGGAAAGAAGTGTTCCAAGTCATGAAACGCAAGGACCTACATCCAAGATTGCTCTATCCAGCAAAGCTTTCATTTAGAATGGAAGGGCAGATAAAGTGCTACCCAGATAAGGTCAAGTTAAAGGAGTTCATCACCACCAAGCCCTTATTATATGAAACGTTAATGGGACTTATCTAAGAAAAAGAAGATCAAAACTTTTGTGAACATAAAATGACAACAAAGTCACAACTACCAGCAACTGAACCAAAACCAAAACCAAAACCAAACTGAGCAAACAACTAGAACAGGAATAGAATCACAGAAACAGAGATCAAATGGAGGGTTATCAGTGGGGAGGGGGCAGGGAGAGAATGGGGAAAAATGTACAGGGAATAAGAAGTATAATTGGTAAGTACAAAAATAGACAGGGGATGGTTAAGAATAGTATAGGAAATGGAGAAGCCAAGGAACTTATATGAATGACCCATGGACATGAACTAAGGGGCCGAGTAATGCTGGTGGGAGGGGGGTTGCAGGGTGGAGAGGGATTGCAGGGTGGAGGGGGATAAAAGGGAAAAAAATGAGACAACTGTAATAGAAGAATCAATAAAATATACTTAAAAAATAAGACATTTTTTATTTTCATCAATAACTTTATTGGTTTGCATATTTTGAGTATGTTGGGTATCTCGGGTGATCTAACAATTATTCTCAATTAATTTTTCAATTTGATAGCGATCAACTTCAACTTGTCTACCTGACCATGTAGCATCATCCAGCGAGAAATCTCCAACATGAAACTTTGTAAGCCACTTTTGACATGTTTGATTAGTCACAGCAGCACCTTCTTCATACATTGCTACAAATCCTTTTTTGTTTTTTTTACATTTGTGTTTTAGAGTTTATTTACTTATTTTTAGAGAGAGGGGAAGGGAAGGAGAGAGAGGGAGAGAATCATCAATATGTGATTGCCTCTTCATGCCCCCTGCTGGGGAACTGGCCTACAACCCAGGCTTGTGCCCTGACTGGGAATGGAACCGGTGACCCTTTGGTTCCCAGGCCAGTGCTCAATCCACTGAGCCACACCAGCCAGGGCTGCACAAATTTTTGGGGGGTGGGGGATTCATTGAGTTTTTACCTTTTTTGAAATAATAAAGCATAATATGCCAAAAATGTTGCATATTTTTTACCTTCAATATTAAAATGGCAACACAAAAATTTACCAATTTTGGTAAGTTTTTTTAAATACACGCTTATATAACATCTGCCACAATGCAATCAAATTAAGTTAAAGACAACTAAGCGCTACTATACCCATCTTATCGAAAAAAGCCAAACGAGCTTTGGCCATCTTAATAGATTAGAAGTTACTGGGGGCTGGGTAAAGGGAAGCAAGGAGTTAGTGTTAGCCGAGAGAGGTGAAAAAGCACTGGACATGAGTGGTGGTGATGGTCACACAACATTGTGGATGTGCTTCATGCCACTGAGCTGTACACCTCAACATGGTAATTTTGTTATGTATATTTTATCACAATTAAAAAGATATTTTTAAAGATTTAATTTATTTTTTACAGGGGGGAAGGGAGAGAGAGGGAGGGAGAGATATATCGATGTGTGGTTGCCTCTCATGCATCCCCCTACTGTGGAGGGGACCGTGCTCACAACCCAGGCATGTGCCCTAGACCAGGAATCGAACTGGTGACCCTTTGATTCACAGGCTGGTATTCAGTCACTGAGCCACACCGGCCAGGGCAAAAAAGATGTATTTAAAGTATACCTTCAGGTCCTGACCGATGTGGCTCAGTTGTTTGGGCATCGGTCCGCAAGGCAAAGGTCACTGGTTCGATTCCCAGTGGGGGCACGTGCCTTGGTTGTGTGTTTGGTCTCCAGTTGGGGCGCGTAAAGAGGCAACCAGTAGATGTTTCTCTCTCGAGTCTCTTTCTCCTCGCTTCCCTTCTTTAAAAAATAAATAAAAAGTCTTTTTTAAAAAAAGTATACTTTCCGGCCAAGATGGAGGCATAGGTGGACACACTGTGCCTCCTCTCACAACCAAAATTAAGGACAAAAAATATTTAGAAACAAGAAAACAACCAGAGCTAATAGAAAACTGATCTGTACGGAAGTCCAACAACCATTCATCCAGACCAGTAAGAGGGGCGGAGTCGCGGCAGGAAAAAGTGGAGGTGCGGACCCAGGAACACAGGCAGCAGCAGCTGGCAGTTCCCAGGTGCACACGTGGCAGCTGGCGGACCCCAGGTATGGGGTGGCAACTGTGCAGACCCAGTGAGGCCGCTCAAGGCAGCTGGCTGACCAGGTGGTCCCACATACCCGCGCGCAGACAATCCAGGTGAAGGGGAAGCAGCGGAAGGGGCTGGAACCCAGGAGAGAGCGGAGCAGGCGGGAACGTTCCCTCTTGGACCCTGCCCCCACAAACAGCGTCACAACTCAGTGACTGGGCTGCCCTGCACTGGGAAACACCTAAGGCTCCACTCTTAGCTACATAACAGCCAACCAGACCAAAACCAAACCAAACCAAAACAAAACAAAACAAAAAAAACACCAAAAATGGTTCAAACCAGAGAACAAATGAAAGCCTCAGAGTCAATTCCGCTAAGCCGTGAAGAGAGAGCCAACCTATCAGATGCACAGTTCAAAGCCCTGGTTATCAGGATGCTCACAGAATTGGTTGATTTTGCTCACAAATTAGATGAAAAAATGCAGGCTACAATACATGAAACGAAGGAAGACGCATGGGGAACCAATAGAGATGGGAGGAAAACTGGGACTCAAATCAATGGAGTGGACCAGAAGGAAGAAACTAACAACCAAATAGAAAACAAGGAAGAAACAAGAATTCAAAAAAATGAGGAGAGGCTTAGGAACCTCCGGGACATCTTTAAACGTTCCAACATCCGAATTATAGGGGTCCCAGAAGGGGAAGAAGAAGAGCAACAAGTGGAAAACTTATTGGAACAAATAATAAAGGAGAACTTCCCCAATCTGGCAAAGGAAATAGACTACCAGGAAGTCCAGGAAGCTCAGAGAGTCCCGAAGAAGTTGGACCCAAGGAGAAACACACCAAGGCACATTGTAATTACATTAGCCAAGATTAAAATGAAGGAGAGAACTCTAGAAGCAGCAAGGGATAAGGGGACAGGCACCAACAAAGGAGTTCCCATCAGACTGTCAGCTGATTTCTCCAAAGAGACCTTCCAGGCAAGAAGGGGCTGGAAAGAAGTATTTGAAGTCTTGAAAGGCAGGGACCTACATCCAAAATTGCTCTATCCAGCAAAGCTTCCATTTAGAATGGAAGGGCAGATAAGGTGCTTCTCAGATAAGGTCAAGTTCAAGGACTTCATCATCATCAAGCCCTTATTATATAAAAATATAACAGTGAAAAAACAGCAAACTCACAGCTATTAAGAACCACACCTAAAACATAAGCAAACTAAGCAAACAGCTAGAACAGGAACAGAGCCACAGAAATGGAGATCACGTGGAGGGTTAGCAACAGGAGAGTGGGAGGAGGAGAGAGGGGGAAAAGGTACAGAGAATAAGCAGCATAGACGGTAGGTAGAAAATAGACAGGGGAGGGCAAGAATAGTGTGGGAAATGTAGAAGCTAAAGAACTTATGACACATGGACATGAACTAAAGCGGGGGAATGTGGGTGGGAGAGGGTGTGCAGGGTGGAGGGGAATGATGGGGGAGAAATGGGACAACTGTAATAGCATAATCAATAAAATATATTAAAAAAATAAAGCCAAATGTCAACACACACACAAAAAAAGTATACTTTCATAGCCTTTCTGAAGGTAAAGTAACAACAGATATTAAAATGCTTCAGAGAGTGAAGGCATCAACAAAAGCAACCCTAGTTCTGCATCAGGGAGATGTGTAGAAAGATATACATGCTGTCCACACAGGCTTTTGCCTCATCACAACACCTGTGCTGTTATATCCAATTCATAGCTCTCAGTTTCACTTACTGGACCTGCCACAGTAGTGAACACAGCTAGCCGATTGCTCCTCCTCTATCTGGCTTTTGGGACCATACTCATTTTAGTTTTAACTCACTGGAGTCTTCCTTCCAGTCTTTGCTGGTCCTGGGTCCTCCCGAACCTCCTCTATCTGCACTCATTCCCAGACACAGCTAAATGTGGCTTCTGTGCTGATGACCCCAATTTCACATCTCTAGACCAGCCCAGTCTTGAACTCCGGGCTCATACTTGAATGTCAGATGGGCATTTCAGACTCACATGGCTTTGAGTGCCACCTGCAGTCTCCCCATCTCAGTTAATGACAATCCCATGCTCCCAGTGACTCATGACAAAATCTCTCTCTCACCCTACATTTGTTCTCTCAGGAAACCCTGCTGGCCCTGCCATCAGAGTACACCTACAATTCCCGCATTTCCCAGGCCTCATCTATTACTCTGTGGTATGAGCCACCATGGGTCACTGTCTTGCTTCTCTCATCTTTTTTTTAATAAAGATATTATTTGCCCTGGCTGGTGTAGCTCAGTGGACTGAGCGCGGGCCTGCGAACCAAAGGATCGCGGTTCGATTCCCAGTCAGGGCACATGCCTGGGTTGCCAGGCCAGTTCCCGGCAGGGAACATACAAGAGGCAACCGCACATTGATGTTTCTCTCCCTCTCTCCTTCCCTTCCCCTCTAAAGATAAATAAATAAATAAAATATTTAAAAAAAATAGATATAAAAAAAATAAAGATATTATTTATTTTTAGAGGGGAAGAGAGAGAAAATGAGGGAGAGAAACATCAGTGTGTGTTTGCCCCTTGTCTGCTCCCTACTGGGGACCTGGCCCGCAACCCAGGCATGTGCCCTGACTGGGAATCGAACTGGTGACCCTTTGGTTTGCATTCTGGCACACAATCCACTGAGCCACACCAGCCAGGGCTCCCCCATCTTTTCTCAATAGACAACTAAAAAATACACTGGAGGCAAGTCATGTTATTCCTGTATTCAAAACTCTCCCAGAGCCTCTCATCTTGTCTGCAGCTGCCAATCCCCTACTCACTCTGCCTCAGATACCCAGCCTCCTTGAGGCTCCCTGCGTTCTGTAGGCACCCTCCTTCTCAGGCCGTTTGCACTGGCTGTGCCGTTTGTCTGGGACACTGTCTCACATCTCTGCTGCCCAGGGTCTCTCCTGGATCTCAGGTTCCCCCACCACATTCAGCCAGGTGGTTGGCAAAATATACTTCCTTGTGTTCATAAGGCTGAGATTCCTGTTTTCTTGCTGGTGGTTGATATGCAACAGCCTTCAGGTCTGAGTTGGCACCCTCGGGCCCAGCCATGTGACCCTCCCACAGCATGGGTGCTTATTTTTCTGTTGTGGCCAGCTGGCTGCCATAGTTAACGCATGCACAGAGTGACTGGACGCATCATGTTTGTGATGCACGTCTGTTTCATCACATTCACCATATAGCCTTCTCAAGATCCTGCTCCCACAGTGGCTGTTCCTGGAGTAGTTGACAACAGGAGGAGCCAGATCACTGTCCAGGTCACCTGTAGTAAGACCGCCCAGTTGACAAGCCCATTATGCAGTTCTAGTTTTTCATCAGCTTTTTAGTGACCTCTTTTAAGTATAAAGAAATGGTCAGGAGCCTCAGATACTTGAGGAAGGCCCACAAGAAAGGGAGACACTAAAAACAAAATAAAAGTAGAAAGCACTTAAAGGGAACAGTCAGTGCAGAGAGCAGGAAAAAAACTTGGAAAATAAAACGATTTATATTGTCAGATTAAAGAAGACATTACAATCAGAGAACTAGAACGTGCACTTAGAAATTAAACATGAAATAAAAGCATCCAGTTGAAGGATTGAAAGATCAAATCAAGAATATATCCAAAGCCCTGGCTGGATAGCTCATTTGATTAGAGAATCAGCCTTATATGCCAAGGTTGCGGGTTCGATCCCCTGTCAGGGCACATACAAGAATCAACCAATGAATGCATAAATGAAGGGAACAACAAACTGATGTCTCTGTCTACTCCCACCTTCCCTTCTCTCTAAAATCAATTTAAAAATTTTAGGAAAAAAAATTACCATATCCCGGAGAGTTCTTTAAAAGGCAGAGAGAATGAGATAAAAGATAGGAAAGTATGTGACTGACTAGGCATAGGGCCTGGCAGCCTTGCTGGGGAGGTAGGCAGGATCCTTATCAAAAGGGTCCTTCAGGAACTCTTCCAGGCTGTATCTCTGAAAGAGCTCTTCCTATGCACAGTACAGTGAGGAGAAAGTATCCCCAGCAAACAGGGAATTCTGCTGGTAGAGAGGAGGTTCCCAGCAGCTTCCAGAGATTAAAACATGCCCCACACATATCATCAGGACAGGGCAGCATCAGACTCTACAGTGCCAGCAGGAGTGAGATGAGACTGGGACAGCAGCCTTCCCAATGCTGTAGGATCCACTTCCAACCTGCAACTGTGTGTACAGGCACCTGCCAGCGAGGGAAGAGTGCAGGTGCTTCAGATGAGAAGGCTTTCAAGGTGCATACCACACACTTTTCCAGAAAGGAGCACCTAGAGAACTGCCCGCACAGAGGAGGGAATGCAGGGGTGGCAGCCAGGCATGAGGCCCCAGGGGCCTGTTCATGTGGAAATGGTCTAAATGAGGCATGTAATTCTGCAAAGATGTTAGAGCCATAGGTATGTAGAAAATTTGGGCAATGAAAGGCAAGGGAATTGCTAAGTATAGGAAAAATTTACATAAGAAAGGCGGTGCTATAGTTTAAATGTGGTCTAGCAGAGAAAGATATGTATGTCACCAATGATGTAAATACTGCAGAAGAGCGAGCCAGACTTGAGAGAGTGTGGGGAGAGTGCTAAGTTCTCTTCTCTCTCTCTCTCTTTTTTCTTTTTTACCATAGGAGGCCAAAATACAACATGTAAATGTGAAAAGCCAAGAAAGAGTGCCAGAATCATATTCTCAGGCATGGAGGCAGTGAACACCCCCCCGCCCTCCCCCAAAGCTAAAGAGTAGAAAGAAGGGCTTCTCCCAGCAGGGTGAAGTGGGTGAGAGGGGAAGGAGCTGCTGTCTGGTTCCAGGTCTTGCCGCACTGACTTTCTGAACTATGTACCTGCGTTTGATAATTTTGTGGCTTCTTTTTTCCTCCTTTATAGTTATTTTCAGGAGTCTAGGAGGGTCCCTGTGAGGAATGAACCCTCCAGTTCTCTGTTGTGTGCAGAGACATCATTCAGACAGACCAAAGGGCACGCTGCCCTTGCACAGCCTGGAGTGGAGTTCTGTGGGCTGAATCGTCCTTTACCCAGCTGGTTAGCATTCCAGAGAAAAGCCATAGAGGAGTCATTTTTATAGCTTCCTGGAGTGGGGCACAGGCCAGCAGTGACTGTTTCCAAGAGCTGCTCCCTTTCCCTCCTGTGGCACCCCTGGCTCTCCCTAACACCAGACATGAAATGCAGGAACAAGCAGGAGAGGCTTCTGTTTCCTGAAGTGCCGCTGTTTCCTCAGATTAACGTGCTTACATGAATGTTGAATGTATGTGTTCTTTGGTAACTTCTGTAAATTCTTTTTTATTTCCTCAGTGTGTTTGCATAAAGCTTGATTGTGTCCAGTTGACTTTTTCTGAATATTCTCATGTGCATTTTATGATTTTATTGTCTTTAAAATAACATGGAGACAGCACTGTGAGTATACTAAAAACTACTGAATTGTACCCTTTAAATGGGTGAATTGAGTGATATATGAACTATATCTCCATAAAGCTGTTAACAGAACTAACATGGAGAGTCAGAACTGTCCCAGACCCTGGCCTGTCTGCTGCCCACCCCACCTCTGCTGAACCAAAATCTGCAGAGTGGGTGTTGGATTTGTTGGAGAGCAGCAGTCTGCCAGAGTCCCAGTGTTGACAGAAGGAGGAAGAAAGCAGCTTCTGGTGTTAGAGGCAACCCATGGTCCTGTCCTAATAACATCAGGAAGAGCTAGCCAAGCCCTGGTCATCATGGTTTAGTAGGTTTGGTGTCATCCCGCAAAGCAAAAGGTCACTGGTTCAATTTCTGGTTGGGGCACATGCCTTGGGTTGCTGGTTTGGTCCCTGGTTGGGGCTCGTATGAGAGGCAACTGATCATTGTTTCTCTCTCTCATTAATATTGCTCTCCCTCTCTTTCCTCCACCCTTCCCTTCTCTCTAACAATAAATAAATAAAATCTTAAAAAAAAAAAAAAAAGCTAGTCAAGCACTGGTTACAGTTGGGTGCTGAGCAGGCTCCTTCCAGCAATGGAAGGCACAGCTGGTGACATTGCAACACATTTCTGCAAGACAGAAATGAATTCCTGAATGGTATATGTGCCTCTTGGGAGGCATGTGGAATGATCTTTCCCATGTAAGACCAGCATAATGCTTTCATTCCAGAATTTTATAAGCCCTACTCCCTAACCAACCAGGGTTGGTTAATTAGTTCATCACAGGTGATGTAGAAAGCTATTTTTATACTTCAGCCAGATAAAAACAGTTCCAAATGAGCACATGCAGTGTTAGAAAATCTTATTTTATTGTTGTGTTTTAAAATTTAAGTTTAGAAATAAATATACCTTGCCTTTTAAGTTGGCCAAAAAGTAAACATTATATGTATACTCGTAGGATTTTATTTTCCCCAGCAGGACCCAGTAATTCCAGAGGGGTTAGTTAAGGTGTTTAGGGAGACCATGAGCCTTCACTTGTGTCCACAAAGCTGGGTAATTTTTAAGTATCTAGACATCTCTGAACGCAGTCTTCAAGCATAAATTGTTGAGCATAACCCCTGAAAAAATTATTCGCCAAGTAGAGGTTAAAAGAAAAAAAAAAATCGCTGTCCCTGGTCCTGGAGCCCTAGCGTGAGAGTTTCCTGCAGGCTTAGGAAATGTTATACAGAGGGAGCTCTCTTACTCAGTTGTTCTCTAGATAGTTACAGACAGAAAATCACCATTGTTTAGAAGGAAGCTTGACTCATCTGTCACGCGTCTACCTTTCAAAGGCCCTGAGAACAAATTTGTAGCATTTCTTTTTCTTTTCTCTCTCCCTTTTTTTTTTTTTTTTTTTTAAGTCTAGGAACTCAGAATAGTGCCCATTCTGATGAGCACAGTTTTTTCTGCTTTTATATTAAGCATGTTGCTATTTACCAAACTTCCTTACATTTCTAAAAATCCTTCAGTTATCTCCATTAAAAAAAAACCAATCAGCAAACCCACACTCAAGTGCATATCTACCCTCATCCACCCCTTTTTCTTCATCACCTCTCCTTCCCACCATCTCCCAGAAGAAACCACAACCATAAAATTATCCTGAAAATCATAGCTCTATGTAAAATACTCCAGGTTTATTTCCAAAGGTGTCAGTAAAAAACAGGACATATTCTTCTTGTCTCTTACTTATAAACTTCAAAAATTACATGACATTTAGTCTTTTCTGGATTTATAAAAATGAGTTAGGTTTTGCTCCTCCGTGAAATCGGCAAGGAAGGTTGGATATGGCATCTTGAGTGTTGGTGCTGGCCAGGGCCCACACCTGCAAGAGCAACGCTAGATGGAGCTTTCTGTGCCAGAGAGCTCTCGATATCCTGGACACTGGCTGGTCCCTTTAGGTAGGTGCCTTGGGTGTGCAGCTCAGGACAGCTAAGAGGACTTCTCAGAAGCAGCAGGGAAAATCCATGTGTGTTTGTTTAGTTGCTTTATAGATGTTCCTAAAAAGAGGTGCACAGGTTCCATTCAGGATGGCAGCATAGGTAAGCATGGTACTCTGAACCTCCCATAACCATATCCAAATTACAACTAAACTACAGAACAGCCATCTTCAGAACCTCCTGAAATCTAGCTGAACAGAAGTCTTACAACTAAGGATATAAAGAAGATGCCACATCAGGACTGGTAGGAGGGGCCGAGATGCAGAATGGATGGCTCCTACACCTACATGGGGCAGTAAATATTGAGAGGGATAGCTGGGCTGTGAATGTCCCCCTGAGGGTCGAGGGGTCTGAGCCCCACACCAGAGCCCCCCGCCCAGGGTTCCAGTGCCAGAAAGAAGTTTCCATAACTTTCCCATAGTGTAAAAACTGGGGGTAATAGTCCTGGCTGGTGAAGCACAGTGGATTGAGCACGGGCTGCAAAACAAAGGGTCACCAGTTTGATTCCCAGTCAAGGTACATGCCTGGGTTGCTGGCCAGGTCCCCAGTAGGAGGCGCGTGAGAGGCAACCACACATTGATGTTTCTCTTCCTCTCTTTCTCCTTCCCTTCCCCTCTAAAAAAATAAATAAATAAAAACTAAAAAAAAAAAAAAAAAAAAAAAAAAAGACCCCCAAAACTAGTGGTAATAGAGGCTGAGGGAGACAGAGGGCTTCTGGAGTCCCAAGTGTTCCTCTTAAAGGGCCCATGCATGGATTTACTTGGATTTGCTCACTCTGAGCTCCAGTGCTAGGGCAGCAGCTCAGAAGGCACCAGGAACACACAGGGAGGAACTGAATTGTCTGGCAATAAGGCAAGAGCTGGAGGGGCAGCTTTCCCCCGAACAGAAGTGCTGGCAGGGGACATTGTGCCTTTTCTGAGCCCTCCCCCCACAGAGCCAGAGGCAGGCACCATATCTTAATCTCCATCAACCTAGCTAAACCTGTTTGTTCTGCCTTAGTGATCCCTGAGACCCAGCCCCATCCAACTTGTGGGTGCACTCAAGCTGCTTCCAGGGGCTTTTCCATACAAATGGCCTCTCTTGCTTTATGCTTTGGAATTGACTAAAATCTCTCAAACAAGTAGCATCTGGCCTCTGCGTACTCTATATCTCTGCTAAGTGACTCATCCCCGGCCCAGCACTAGTGGCAGCTGGCCTTGGTTTGCAGCTTGGACACTTCCAAGCCCAGTACAAGTAGCCATGTGAGGATCTCTCTGTAGTTCATGCCAGGTGGTCCTAGGCAGGGCACAGGCAGTGGTGACCTTAAACCTCCCAGGAAGCCTCAGAGCCAGTGTGCCCAGTGGACAGCTTCAGATCATGCTGGGTTACAACCCTACCACTTCCACAAGTGACACACTCAAGGGACAGAATCAGCAAGCACCAAAGCCCACTGAAGCAAGTGTTGCTCTGTAGGGTTGGCTCTTGCATAGCAGCGCCTCTGTTATAGTCACAGCCATCCTCAATTCCAATTGACCTTGGGTGTCGGTCCCTCCTAGTGATGCCAACAGCGATCAAAGCTCAACTACAATAAGACAGCACACACATTTCACACGTGCACACCTGGAACACCCAGCTTGGCTGACTGGGGAGGCTGTGGGACTGTGCCCTACAGGACACCTACTACACAAGACTGCTCTGCCAAGTCCAGGAGATGTAGCAGCTCTATGTAATGTATAAGAACAAACATAGGGATGCAGCCAAAATGTGAAGACAAAGAAAGAGGTTCCCAAAGGAAACAACAGGAGAAATATCCAGAAAAAAAGCTAAATGAAATAGAGCAAACAAACTACCAGATACAGACTTCAAAACAGTGCTTATAGGATGCTCAAGGGTGCTCTAGCCGGTGTGGCTCAGTGGATTGAGCACTGCCCTGTGAACCAAAACGTCACCAGTTTGATTCCTGGTCAGGGCACATGCCTGGGTTGCAGTTCAGCTCCCCAGTTGGGGGTATATGAGAGGCAACCTATCAGTGGTATTTCTTGAATGAAAAAAATGGTATTTCTTTCCCTCTTTCTCCTCTCCTTCCCATCTGTCAAAAAATAAATAAGTAAAATATTTTATTTTTAAGAGGATGCTCAAGGAATTTAGAACTTCAAGGAAATTAAAACTTCAAGGAATTTAATGAGAACATAAACAGCATAACAAAGGATAATGAAACCTTGAAAAAGTAATGAAGGATGCACTAACTGAAATGAAGAGTAAATTACAGGGAATCAACCATAGAGTGGAAGTAGCAGAGAATCACATCAGCAATTCGGAATACAAGAAAGCAGAAAACACCCAAACAGAACAGCAAAAAGAAAAAGGAATCAAAAAGTAAACAAACAAACAAGGATAGTCTAAGGAGTCACCGCAACAACTTCAAGCATACTAACATTTGTATCATGGGGGTGCTGGAAGGAGAAGAGAGAGAGTGTTACCAGTAGATGAGCTCATACCTTCAGCTGGTCCCTTCTCAGTGAGCCAAGGTGCCCGAAGGGCAGAGGGGGTGCCCCTCTGCAGGTGGGGAAGGAGTCCAGAGACTCAGCTGATCATGGCACCTTGGCTGAATGACTGCCTAGCCCAGAAGCAGTGGGAGCCCTGGCAGACGTGGCCAGTGGCAGGGCGCCCCCTCTCCCAGAGTGGTGGTTGGGGCTGGTTGCAGTGGAGCATTTACCTGGAGATGGCTGAGCCACTGCGATGTGGCCTGAGGCCCTAAAGTGTGGGAAGTGGAGCACTCTCAGATGCAGTGGAGTCAGGGGAGTCTCCCTCACTAGTGACCAGGGATTGTTTTTACAGTGAATGGGCTAAAAGCTAGAAGGATGAATGGACAGGGCCCCAGGCACGCCTGGAAAGCTGGAAAGGTGAATATGTGTGACCCAGTATGCTAAGGGCTAGAGGAATGAATGGATAGGGCCCCGAGGTACCAAAAGCTAGAAAGATAATTGGATAAAGGGAAAAGCCCTTGCCTACACCCTTCTGGTACCAGGTTAGGGGTAGGACCAAGGGAAGGCAGGCACCATAGAAGTCAGAACAGCGAGTGAAGTGCTGAACCAAAGAGGCCTGTCTAGCCTGGGGAAAGAAGGGATTAGTTGGGAGGTGTACCCACCCAAAGCACCCAAAGTTTAGGAAGTTAATTGGTTTTTCTGAGAGAACAACTGGCCAGTCCCACATCCAAAACATACAGGGGAACAAAGAAACAATTAAATGTGCTCTCTTAATTGTGGTTTCTCTCTTCTTTGTCACTCACTGTTCTGGACCTGCATTCCTTTTGCTGGTCACTCACTGCTTGGGATCTGCTCTCTTGCTTGTTGCTCATGTCACTCATCACTCACTGCTCAGGACCTGCAATCGGATAGTGCACTGGCCTGTACTCCATGGGCCATGTGGCCTTAGTAGCTACATGGTCCATGGACTCCAGGAGGGAGTCTCTTTCTCGCTGACCTGGTGAAGGATTCACTGGTGTGCTTTCATGCTCTTCTGTACAGGCAAGTGGCCTTGCAGCCCTAGCAGCCACGTGGCTATGGCTGCACTGTCTCCACACACAGCCTCCAGGTAGGGGGCCTGAAGCCAAACAGTGGCTGGGAACAAGCTAAGCTATCTGGATGACCACTTAGCAGCTGCCTCAGGTTCCAAAGGACAGTACTTTAAAATGGAGCAGGAGCTCTGGGCACTGCCTTTTTGTTCTGGTCTTGCTGAGGATGGCTGGGTTTTGCAGAGATGAGCTTTGAGACAAGGAGTCTTCCATTCTCCAAGATGGTGCAGCATCCAAATAAAACCTTTTTCCTTTTGTATCAGCACCTGCCTCACGAGTTTGGCTTTTGTGGCAAAAGGCAACCAAATCCTCCCTCCCCACGCCCTTTTGTTTTTTGGTTTGGTAACAAGAGCAAGAAATTGAAAACCTGTTTGAAAAAATAATGACAGAAAACTTCCCTAACCTGGTGAAGGAAATAAACATACAAATCCAAGAAGCACGGAGAGTCCCAAGCAAGAACTCAAGGAGGCCCACACAAGACACATTGTAAATAAAATGCCAAAGGTTAAAGACAAAGTGATAATCTTAAAAGCAGCCAGAGAAAAGCATTTAGTTTTGTAGAAAGGAGCTTCCATGAGACTGTCAGCTAATTTCTCAACAGAAACTTTGCAGGCCAGAAGGGAGTGGTAAGACATATTCAGAGTGAGGAAAATCTTCCACCAAGATTACTGTACCCAGCAAAGCTATCATTAGGAATGGAAGGACAGATAAAGAGCTTCCAAGACAAGAAAAAGTTAAAGGAGTTCATCATCACAAAACCAGTATTACAAGAAATGTTGAAGGGTCTTCTTTAAGAAGAAGTAAAAAAAAAATCATCAAAAATATTAATAATAAATAGCCATAAAAAAGAATGAAATCTTTAAAAAATATTTTTTGTCCTCAGGTGAGGACAGTTTTTTAAAAAACATTATTTATTTGTTACAGAGAGGGGAGGGGAAGGAGAGAGGGAGAGAAGCAATGATATACGAGAGAAACATCTATTGGCTGTCTCTCACATGCCCCCAACTAGGGACCTGGCCCACAACCCAGGCATGAATCCTGACTGGGAATCGAACTGGAGACCTGGTTCACAGACTGATGCTCAATCCACTGAGCCACACCAGCCCGGGCAAAAGAATAAAGTCTTACATTTGTGACAGCATGGATGGATCTAGAGGGTATTATGCTAAGTGAAATAAGACAGTCATAGAAAAACAAATACTATATGTTTCACTTATATGTATAATCTGAAGAACAAAGAAAACAGATGCATAGATACAGGAAACAAACTGAAGATCGGCAAAGGGGAGGAACATTGGAGGACTGGGTGAAAAAAGGTGAAAGATTGAGAAGTACAGATTGGTAGTTTAAACTATTCCTAGGGATGTAAAGTACAGCAAAGTAAATGGAGTCAATAATAGTAATAACTATGCATGGTGCCATTGAGTACTGGAAATATTAGGGGGTACACTTTGTAAAGTATATGATTGTCTAAACACTATGCTATACACCTGAAAGTAATACCAAATAATATTGAATGTAAACTGCAATTGAAAACACATTTTTTTTTAATTAAAAAAAGTGCAGGTGCCATGAGGTAGGCAAGCTCCAGGCCTTCGTGTGGACATTTAGACATGATCTATAATTAGGCTTTTGAGAGTTGCTTCTCTTCCCCACCTGTGAATCTGGTGTGAAGTTTATGAATAGCTAAGGGAGTTCTTAAGAACATTCTGCTTGTTAGTACCATGACTACTGCTTTTTTAAAAAAGTATTTTGGAATACCACAGTTTGTTCTTACGTTGAGGGACATGGAATTGTTCCCCCCTCTTTTTTTTGGCCACTTTAGATAAAGTGTCTGATCGTTCATGTACAAGCTTTCATATATGCTTTCCTTTATTTTGGGTGAATACCTAGGAGTGGCGAAATGAATAGATCATGGGGTACATACACAGTTAACCCTTTAAGGAATTTCCAAACAGTTTTCCAGAGTGGCTGTGTAATTTTATGGTCACAAAACAACAGTGTATGAGAATTCTAGTACCTCCACATGCTTCCAAAAGCTTGGTGTACACAGTATGGCTCATCTTTTTTTTTTTTTTTTTTTAGATATTATCTTATTATTTATATTTAGACAGGGGAGAAGGGAGGGAGAAAGATAGGGAGAGAAACATCAATGTGTGGTTGCTTCTCATGTGCTCCCACAGGGGACCTGGCCTGCAACCCAGGCATGTGCCCTGACTGGGAATCCAACCCGCCACCCTTTCTTTGGTTCACAGGCCGGCACTCAGTTCACAGAGCCACACCATCCAGGGCCCATCTTTTTAATTTTAGCTATCTAAGTAGATGTTTTAATTTGCATTTCCCTAATGGCTAATATTGACTTGAATCATTGTAAATGTATTTAAACTTGTTTTAAGGTCCAGAATATAGTCTGTGTTGTTAAATATCCCACAAGCACTTGCTTGAATGTGTGTCCTGCTTTCATTGGCTGGAACATTCTGTAAACTTTAGGTAGGTTGAGGTGCTTAATAGTATCACCATGGCTTCAGATAGGATAAGCTTTGTTGAAAATGTTGTAATTCAAGTGTGGTTGTCACAACAAGGTTCAGAAATGAGGATAGTTTCTCCCTGTGAAGTACTGTGCTTTCATTGTGGTTTCTGTGAGCCGTGCTTCTATAGTTGGCGTTAACTGTGGTTACAAAGCTCGTTCTGCTGTCTTCTCTAAATTGTCTTCACGTCTGTAGCAGAAACAATACAATTTGTTAGTAAATTTCTCATATTAGAATAATCCTGCAGGAACCAGCTCTGTCTGTGGGCAACCGGTTGCAGGGTGGGTTCTTCTCCCATGGTGTTCCTGAGACTTGCTGTGTCCATTTGTGGGACAGAGTGCTGGCTTCCTTTGACTGCTGTTGGCTTGGTTTCCAGGTTCTGCTAATTTTCCAAGAAAGGGCAGGTTCTTATATTTTAGTCATATTGCTTTTTTATTTGTTTGTTTTTTAATTTTTTTTATTGATTTGAGAGATACAAACATCAGTTTGTTGTTCCACTTACATTGGTTGATTCTTGTATGTACCCTGACTGGGGATTGAACCCACACCTTGGAATATTGGGATGACACTTTAACCAACTGGGCTACCTGGCCAGGGCCCACAATATTACTCTTTTTTGGGGAAAGCTCATGAATGGATAACTTTGGGCTTGGATCATTTGAACCATCACCAAATCATTATTGATTTATTCTCCAAAGAAGATATAAAGTGTACTTCTAAAAAATGTATACTTTGATTCACCTTTGCTCATTCTAACTTGGTAACCTATAAAAGGGCCTCTTCAGTTAATGACTTATGTATAAAGCATTGGGTTAATGTTTCAGAATGAATGACTTGGTACTTTGTGTTCAGTTAGTAACTTCACTGTCGAAATTCTTAGAAACCTTAAATACAACTTTTTAAAAAAATATATTTTATTGATTATGCTATTACAGTTGTCCCATTTCTCCCCCATCATTCCCCTCTACCCTGCACACCCCATCCCACCCACATTCCCCCCTTTAGTTCATGTCCATGTGTCATAAGTTCTTTCGCTTCTACATTTCCCACACTATTCTTGCCCTCCCCCTGTCTATTTTCTACCCACCATCTATGCTACTTGTTCTCTTACCTTTTCCCTCCTCTCCTCCTCCCATTCCCCTGTTGCTAACCCTCCATATGATCTCCATTTCTGTGGTTCTGTTCCCGTTCTAGCTGTTTGCTTAGTTTGCTTTTGTTTTGGGTATGGTTTTAATAACTCTGAGTTTGCTGTCTTTTTACTATACATGTTTTTTATCTTCTTTTTCTTAGATAAGTCCCTTTAACATTTCATATAATAAGGGCTTGGTGATGATGAACTCCTTGAACTTGACCTTACCTGAGAAGCACTTTATCTGCCCTTCCATTCTAAATGAAAGCTTTGCTGGATAGAGCGATCTTGAGTGTAGGTCCTTGCCTTTCAAGACTTCAAATACTTCTTTCCAGCCCCTTCTTGCCTGGAAGGTCTCTTTTGAGAAATCAGCTGACAGTCTGATGGGAACTCCTTTGTTGGTGCCTGTCCCCTTATCCCTTGCTGCTTCTAGAGTTCTCTCCTTCATTTTAATCTTGGCTAATGGAATTACGATGTGCCTTGGTGTGTTCCTCCTTGGGTCCAACTTCTTTGGGACTCTCTGAGCTTCCTGGACTTCCTGGAAGTCTATTTCCTTTGCCAGATTGGGGAAGTTCTCCTTTATTATTTGTTCCAATAAGTTTTCCACTTGTTGCTCTTCCTCTTCCCCTTCTGGGACCCCTGTAATTTGGATGTTGGGACATTTAAAGATGTCCTGGAGGTTCCTAAGCCTCTTCTCATTTTTTTGAATTCTTGTTTCTTCCTTGTTTTCTACTTGGTTGTTTCTTTCTTCCTTCTGGTCCACTCCATTGATTTGAGTCCCAGTTTTCCTCCCATCTCTATTGGTTCCTTGTGCATTTTCCTTCATTTCACTTATTGTAGCCTTCATTTTTTTTCATCTAATTTGTGACCAAAATCAACCAATTCTGTGAGCATCCTGATCACCAGTGCTTTGAACTGTGCATCTGATAGGTTGGCTATCTCTTGGTCACTTAAAAGTATTGGCTCTGATGCTTTGATTTGTTCTTCCGTTCGAGCTATTTTTTTCCTTTTTTTTCTTTTTGGTCTGGTCGAGGCTGTTATGTAGTGAAGGGCGGAGCCTTAGGTGTTCATCAGGGTGGTGTCACCCAGTTGCAGAGTTGTGATGCTATATGTGGGGCAGGGCCAGAGAGGGAACAATGGTGCTTGCTGAGCTGTCTCTCAGATTTCAGTCCCCTCTGTGAGGCTGGGAGTCTCTCCTGGCACTTCAACCCCCACAAGTGTTTTCAGTCAGTGCTTTTAGGCTTTATTTCCTGGTGCTGGGGCCGTGAGTTGCGCAGGCTGTCTTGCTGCCTGTTTTCGCCTAGTTTATATCTGCGCAGGAATGTGTGACCTTGGCCAGATGCCTTGTGCACTTGGCTGGGTTAGCTCATTGCCTCCCTGTGCCAGGTAACTGCCGCCTGTGCGCCTGGGGTATGCCATCCACTGCCTGCACCAGGACCACTAGCCATCGCTTTTTTCTGCTGTGATCCCTCTCCGCCAGCTGCTGACTCTGCCCCTCTTACCTCTCTGGGTGAATCATTGTGGGACTTCCCTACAGTTCGATGTTCTATATGTTCTGGTTGTTTTTTTGTTTCTAAATTTTTGTTGTCCTTAATTTTGGTCGTGAGAGGAGGCATAGTGTGTCCACCTACGCCTCCATTTTGGCCGGAAGTCTGCACATACATCTTTTTTTGTTTTGGATATTTTTTCCCTCTTGGGTGGATACCTAAGAATGGAGATGCTGTGTTGTGTGGTTAGCTTATGTGTAACTTTTCAAGAAACTGACAAATACCTTCCGGGCAAGATGGAGGCGTAGGTGGACACACTGTGCCTCCTCTCACAATCAAAATTAAGGACAACAAAGATTTAGAAACAAGAAAACAACCAGAGCTAATAGAAAATTGAACTGTACGGAAGTCCAACAACCATTCATCCAGACCGGTAAAAGGGGTGGAGTCACGGCAGGAAAAAGTGGAGGTGCAGACCAGGAATGCAGAGAGCAGTGGCTAGCAGTTCCCAAGTGTGCAGGCAGCTGGCAGACCCCAGGCCCACAGGTGGCGGCTGGTGGACCCCAGGCACGGGGCGGCAACTGTGCAGACCCAGTGAGGCCGCGCAAGGCAGCTGGCTGACCAGGTGGTCCCACAATCACGCGAGCAGATAATCCAGGCGTAGGGGAAGTGGCGGAAGGGACTGGAATCCAGGAGAGAGCGGAGCAGGCGCCATTGTTCCCTCTCAGACCCCGCCCCCACAAACAGCGTCACAACTCAGCGACTGGGCTGCCCCGCACTGGGGAACACTTAAAGCTCCACCCCTCACTACGTAACAGCCTCAACCAGACCAAAAACAAAACAAAACAAAACAAAACACACCAAAAATGAATGAAACCGAAGAACAAATGAAAGCCTCAGAGCCAGTTCCTCTAAGCGATGAAGAGAGAGCCAACCCATCAGATGCACAGTTCAAAGCCCTGGTGATCAGGATGCTCACAGAATTGGTTGATCTTGCTCACAAATTAGATGAAAAAATTTAGGCTACAATACGTGAAATGAAGGAAGACACATGGGGAACCAATAGAGATGGGAGGAAAACTGGGACTCAAATCAATGGAGTGGACCAGAAGGAAGAAAGAAACAACCAAACAAAAAACGAGGAAGAAACAAGAATTCAAAAAAATGAGAAGAGGCTTAGGAACCTCTAGGACATCTTTAAACATCCCAACATCTGAATTATAGGGGTCCCAGAAGGGGAAGAGGAAGAGCAACAAGTGGAAAACTTATTTAAACGAACAATAAAGGAGAACTTCCTCAATCTGGCAAAGGAAATAGACTTCCAGGAAGTCCAGGAAGCTCAGAGAGTCCCAAAGAAGTTGGACCCAAGGAGGAACACACCAAGGCACATCGTAATTCCATTAGCCAAGATTAAAATGAAGGAGAGAATTCTAGAAGCAGCAAGGGATAAGGAGACAGTCACCTACAAAGGAGTTCCCATTAGACTGTCAGCTGATTTCTCCAAAGAGACTTTCCAGGCAAGAAGGGGCTGGAAAGAAATACTTGAAGTCTTGAAAGGTAGGGACATACATTCAAAATTGCTCTATCCAGCAAAGCTGTCATTTAGAATGGATGGACAGATAAAGCGCTTCTCAGATAAGGTCAAGTTGAAGGAGTTCATCATCACCCAGCTTTTATTATATGAAATGTTAAAGGGACTTATCTAAGAAAAAGAAGATCAAAAATAGGACAGTGAAAAGACAGCAAACTCACAGCTATTAAGAACCACACCTAAAACAAAAGCAAACTAAGCAAACAGCTAGAACAGGAACAGAACCACAGAAATGGAGATCATAGGGAGGGTTAGCAACAGGGGAATGGGAGAAGGAGAGAGGGGGAAAAGGTACAGAGAATAAGTAGCATAGATGGTGGGTAGAAAATAGACAGGGGAGGGCAAGAATAGTGTGGGAAATGTAGAAGCTGAAGAACTTATGACACGTGGGCATGAACTAAAGGGGGGAATGTGGGAGGGAGGGGGTGTGCAGGGTGGAGGGGAATGAAGGGGGAAATGGGACAACTGTAATAGCATAATCAATAAAATATATTAAAAATAAAATAATAAATAATAAAAATTAAAAAAAGAAAGAAATGATTTTTCCAAATGGGCCATACCATTTTACATTCCTCTTAGCAATATATGAGCTTCCAGTTTTCCCACATCCTCACCAACCCTTGTTACTGTCAGTACCTTTGATTACAGCTCTTCTAGTGAGTGATAGCTCATGGTTTTCATTTGCATTTCCCTAAGAACTCATGATCTTTGTTTTTTTTTTTTAAGATTTTATTTATTTATTTTTAGAGGGAGGACAGGGAGGGAAAAAGAGAGGGCGAGAATCACTGTCTATCAGTTGCCTCTTGCGTGCGCCCTGACCAGGGACTGAATCTGCAGCCCAGGCACATTCCCTGATGTGGAATCAAACCAGTGCACAACTAATTGAGCCACACTGGGCAGAGCAGGACTCATGATGCTCATTTAGCCTCTTTTTGTGTGCTTATAAGCCGTTCGTATATTTTCTTTGATAAAATAACTTTAAATCTTTATTTTCTCTTAGTCTGTGTCTTTTAGTTTTACTAATGTTGTCTTTTGAAGTGTAAAACTTTTAAATGTTGATGAAATCCAGTTTATACTTGGAAATATAAATGTATCTTCTTTTTGAAGAGTTTCATTCTCTATAAAATTCATGTGCGAATTGTCCTACTTACTTTTTATGATTTTTAGGTCTACTTCCTTAACTTGTTTTTCCTGAGGAGTCTGCACAGCTGAGGGAATGGATGGGTAGATCTATGCTTTGTGTAGTAGTCTAGATACTGGCTAGAATAGTATCTGAAATGTCAACACTGATGATCTTTCCACTTAGGAAACATGGTTGTTGACTTTTGAGAGGAGGATTTTTTAAAAATATTTTTATTGATTATGCTATTACAATTGTCCCATTTTTTTCCTCTCCTTTACTCTCCTCTGCCCTGTAATTCCTCTCCGCCCTGTAGTGCTCCCTCCCACCAGCATTTCCCCATCTTAGTTCATGTCCATGGATTGTACTAATAAGTTCTTTCACTTCTCCATTTCCCATACTATTCTTAACCTCCCCCTGTCTATTTTGTACCTACCATTTATGCTTCTTATTCCCTGTACCTTTTCCCTCATCATCCCCCCTCCCCTTCCCACTGATAACCCTCTATGTGATCTCTGTTTCTGTGATTCTGTTCCTGTTCTAGCTGTTTGCTTAGTTTGGTTTTGTTTTTGCTTTTGGTTCAGTTGTTGATAGCTGTGAGTTTGTTGTCATTTTACTATTCATAATTTTGATCATCTTTTTCTTTGATAATCCCTTTAACATTTCATATAATAAGGGCTTGGTGATGATGAACTCCTTTAACTTGACCTTATCTGAGAAGCACCTTATTGTCCCTTCCATTCTAAATGACAGCTTTGCTGGATAGAGCAGTCTTGGATGTAGGTCCTTGTCTTTCTTGACTTGGAGTACTTCCTTCCAGCCCCTTCTTGCCTGGAAGGTCTCTTTTGAGAAATCAGCTGACAGTCTGATGGGAACTCCTTTGTAGGTGACTGTCCCCTCATCTCTTGCTGCTTTTAGAATTCTCTCCTTCATTTTAATCTTGGGTAATGAGTTATGAGGTACCTTGTTGCGTTCCTCCTCAGGTCCAACTTTGGGATTCTCTGAGTTTCCTGGACTTCCTGGAAGTCTATTTCCTTTGCCAGATTGGAGAAGTTCTCTTTCATTATTTTTTCAGATAAGTTTTCAATTTCTCGCTCTTCCTCTTCTCCTTCTGGCACCCTTGTGATTCAGATATTGGAACATTTAAAGTTGTCCCAGAGGTTCCTAAGCCTCTCCTCATTTTTTTGAATCCTAGTTTCTTCATTCTGTTTTGGTTGAATGTTTGTTTCTTCCTTCTGCTCCAAACCATTGAGTCCTGGTTTCTTTCCCATCACTGTTGGTTCCCTGCACATTTTCCTTTATTTCAGTTTTCATAGCCTTCACTTCTTTCTCTATTTTGCAACCACACTCAACCATTTCTGTGAGCATCCTGATTACCAGTATCTTGAACTTTCCATCTGATAGGTTGGCTATCTCTTCATTGCTTAGTTCTATTTTGGAGCTTTGATTTGTTCTTTTATTTGGGCCATGTTTTTTTGTCTCAGCACAAAAAAATATGTTACGTAGTAAGGGGTGAAACTTTAAATATTTGTCACAGCAGGGCAATCCACATTGCTGCTTTGTGGCACTGTATAGTGGGGAGGAGTCCGAGAAGGAGCAGTGTCACTTGCTCTGCTCTTGGCTGGTTTTCAGTCACTTTCCCCACTACTTGCCTCCAAATTGGGTCCTTCTGTTGCTGATTCCTGGGTGGACTCTATGGGTCTCTCCAACAGACTCACCTGTGAGGCTGGGAGTTTCTCTGTCCGCTGTAACCCCCACAGTTTCCCATAGTCACAGGCCTTGAGTCTGTCCTTGCTGGAACCCTGGGTTGCTCGGTCTGTCTTGCTCACCAGTTGGTCCTTGCGATTTATCTGCATGCAGATGTGGGACCGCCAGGTTCGCCAGCCACCACCTTGCCTGCTCAGCTCCTCCAGCTACAGCCTTGCTGTGAGTCCTCTCTACCTCGGCTACTCATTTCCACCCCTCCTGCTGGTCTGGATGAATGTTTCTTTAACTGCTTGATTGTCAGACTTCCATACAATTTGATTTTCTGGCAGTTCTGGGTTGGTTTTTTGTTTGTTTGTTTTAAATTTGTTTTTGTTCTTCTTTTGTTTGTGTAAGGAGGCAAAGTGTATCTATCTGTGCCTCCATCTTGGCCAGAAGTCAAGAGCAGGAATTTATTCCGTGACTCATGGTCCCAGGTGCTGTTGGCACCTTCTCCTAGGATACCAACTTTTCTGTCTGGAGCTGTTGGTGGCCTTTAAAAAAATCACTGATTTTTTGAGAGAGAGACTGAGACAGACAGAGAGAAACATTGATTTGGTATTCCACTTATTTATGCTTTCATTGGTGAGTGTTCCCTGACTGGGGATCGAACCCACAACCTTGTAATACCAGTATGACACTCTAATCAACTGAGCTATGTGGCCAGGGCTTGGTGGTGACTTTTAGATCAGAGGAAGCAGTGGCTCTTAATTTCAGCACCGCACCTTGCAATTAGGCTGCTTCTCTGAATGTGGTGAAAGGTCAAGTGCTTGATACACCTCCAATTTTGTAAAGGCTTAGGTAACATATTCTCACTTGGCAATTGCAGGTGAAGGACTTAACGAAATACTTGGATCCCAGTGGGCTCGGCGTGATCAGTTTTGAAGACTTCTGCCGAGGGATCACAACGATCAGAAATGGAGGTCAGTCATCCCCACTCTGTGCTTCCATCACCTCACCCCTTCCTCAGCTCCACCACTGCCCTCCCTCTCGCTCAGCCACTCCTGATCAGTGACCCTTGCTCCTCAGACCCCTTTTGCTGAGCTTAACCTCTTTTCTTCTCTTTGAAGCCCCTAAAATGCCCCAGGTTTCAGGATGCACTCTCTTGTTTCTTATTCTTTGCTCCTCACACACCCTATCTTCCAGAATTGACTGACTCAACTACTTCTCCATATGTTAGAAAACTACTGCCATTTTCCCCAAGGAGTTTTAATGGAAACTTTGAAACATACGAAAGATGCACACAGTGCACACCCATATGTATTGTATCTGTCATATGTATTCTGCAGGCAGCGTTTATTGAATCCGCATTATCCATCTTCCCATCTGTCCAAAATCTGTTTTTTTTTTCCTTATGGGATGCACTTCAAATCAGTGTACTTCCCATACGCTTCAGCCTGAATACCGCTGCATGTATATCAGTCATTACCTAGAGTCAGTATTTGTTTGCAGTCTTTTTTTAAAATGGGAAATTTTAAAAAATATTTTATTTATTTGTTTTTAGAGAAGGGAAAGAAGGAGAAAGAGTGGAAGAGAAACATCAGTGTGTGGTTGCCTCTTGTGTGCCCCTTACTGGGGGCCTGGCCCGCAACCCAGGCATGTACCCTGACTGGGAATTGAACTGGCAACCCTTTGGTCCGCAAGCTAGCACTCAATCCACTGAACCACACCAGCCAGGGCCTTACTGGTACCTTCTTTGCTGATTTTTGTCACCATAGATTTGTGTTGCAAGTCATGAACTTCATGTAGTTAAGACCATCAGTATCTGCTCTTTTTTCTGGCTTTTGCCTGTATGTGATGTTTTTGAGATTTATCCTTGTTGTTTTAAGTATCAAGAGCCTGTTTTTCTGTTATGGAATAGTGCTGCATTGTATGTTTGTACCCCAGGGGTGGACACTAGTTTGGGGCTAGGATAGTCCCAGTTTGGGACTATATATAAAGCTTCTAGTGACATTCGCATGCCAGTCTGTGTAGACACATGTTTTCATGTCATTGAGGCCTGTACTTGGCAGTGGGATGACTGGTCACATGCATGTGAGTTTAGTTTCTTACAAAACTACCAGGTGTTCTTCCAAGTGGTTGTACCATTTCACTCTCTTACCAGTTGCCCATACACTGTCCTCTTCAAATGAAGCTCTGCGGCGCTGAGTAGACCTTTCCTTCTCATTCCCTATCTTTAGCAGGTGGTGGGGAGGTGACAGTATTGGGAAGTCACTAGTTGCAGGCCTTTTCCCTCCTTCCTGCACCTTGTTGGAGAATGAGGGGCATAAAAAGACTCAGTAGGACCCACTCTCATCCTGGTGGCTCAATCAGGGGGTGTGCCCTTGGGTCCCAGGTCTTATTAGCAGTTGTTGATGGAGTCTCACCTGTCTTGTCTGTCACCTCCCCAACAGTGGCATGTTTGACCTGGGTTTCCTAAAACACCCAGATAGCTTTGGGCAGCATTCTGTGTGTAGAGCCCTGTGTGTTACTGCTTGTTCTTTCACCCAGTCAGCACACATGTGGGAACACCAGCACAGCCCAGAGACCCTGTGGTGAGCCCACAGCCAGGGTCCTTGGTCATACAGAGCGTGCAGTGAGGGGGGGGAACAACAGGGGAGGTGCTGCTGCTGCTGTCATTGTGACAGGTTGGGGGTGGGGGCCAAGCTATATACAACCTTACCCACAGGGGATGATGGCATCAGTGTGTTCCCAGGGACTGAAAACCAAAGGGACCATGAGGAGCTCTGGGCCTTGGACGTGACCTTTGTGGTCTCTGTACCTTCCAGCCAGGGGTTGAGACTGGGCTTCCTGGGATTCAGGTGGTTGAGGATCCCAGATTCCTTTTAAGTGTCAAGCTGGGAGCAGCAGTGGCAACTGGGCCCCTGGTTGTGGTCTGGAAGGAGCCCAGGGCAGTGGCCAGCGAGAGACAGTGTTGGGTCCATCTATGTGGCTCTGAGGCCCTCTCTAGGCAATGTCCAGGTTGGTTCTTTTGGGCCACAGTTAGTGTGAAATGGAGCAAGCTCCTCTGCAGGTGTTCCTGGGGGGTTGTATCCTGAAAGTCAGCATGTGTCCCAGAAAACTTGTGACCCAGGCAGATGCAACCCAGTCCATGGTAATAAATTCTCTGGCCATTGACCTGCCTGGTGTGGGACAGGAGCTATTTCTGCAGAGGCTAATTCTCTGTCAAGCAGGAGGGATTGCTGGCTCAGATGATCTGTGTAGTCATGTTGTAGGTCACTTATGTCTTGTAGTTTAGCAACTTAAGGTGTGCTTAGGTATTTGTCAGTCCAGTGAGGGCAAACGGTTGCCTGAGAATGACCTGTCCTTCAGTCCCAAGCTTTCCTTAATGGTTAACCATCAACCCTGATGCTCCAAGACAGGGCCTCTGGCTGCATTCCCCAGTCCTCTGCCCTCTTCTTTGCCTTTGCCTGGGATGTTCTCTCTGGGGTACTCTCTGTCCTTCTCAGGGGTTGGCAGAAAGGAGCCCAAGGCAAGGCCCTGGGAGGGGTTTTGGGTTCTCTGTCTCTGCTTCTGCCTGAGAGGAGCTGGCCAGGGCTCTTGTGTCTCCACCCAGAGCTCTTTGCCGCCTACTCTCCCACTTGAACCTCTTCCTGGCTCACCTGGCCTGGTATACCTGGTCTGTCCCCATCCCCCAGGCACCCAGTTCACTGCAGCTGCACCTCCTTCTATATGGGGGAGCAGCCTCCTGCTACTGTGAGCCCCCACATCAGTTCACTTTGGGGAAGTCTTGCCTCTGGCCAGCCCCCACACACCACTGAGCCCCACTGGGGTTGTTTGAGTCTCTTTGTCTTTTCATTCTTTTTGGTAATATTTCTGGTTTGATTTAATTAAAATCATCCCTCCCCCCCGCTCCGCCCTACCCCCACCCCGCCAGTCCTGGACTTAGCATGGATTCTTCAGGAAATGGTGTTTGTTTTTTCGATGGCAAGTTCTGGAATAGAAGCATCCTCAGAAGATGAGGCCTGGTCTCAACATGATACCACATTGTGGGGTGCATTGTAGGTGGTGTCCCCCACCCCGCCCTGAGTTTAGCCTGTTCAGAGCAAGCCCCTGCTCCTGGAGTGAGGGGGTAGACCCTGGACGCTGGGGGACAGGTTGCTGCTGGGGTGTGTTGTTGATGGGGCAGAGAGGTTGGGGGCCTTAGACAGGGTTAGTGAGGGGGTTGGCCTGCCAGCAGATGGGGCCAGGTCCTTGAGTGGGTGCGCTGAGGGGAGTCTTTAGTGGTGAGAGCTTGAATCAGGCTGGATGGAGGGCAGCAGCCAAGGGAGGGCACAGTGAGACCTGTAAGGACCGTGGGCATGGGCAGTGTTGAGCCGGACTGTTCCAGCCGAACTGTCTTCTTAGACTCTGGGAAGCCCAGAGTCCCCTGCCTTTGAGCTGGTGTTCTAATGGAGGGCACCCACAAACAGTGAGGCAGTGTAGCTACAAGCAGTGACAGGAGCTCAGGAGGAGAGTGAAGCCAGAGGTAGTTAGTGGAGGCCTCCTTGAGAAAGTCTGGGAAGGGGTAACAGGGTGCGGGGGTGGGGCCTGAGGGGAGCATGCCCTGCACGTTTGGGAGCCAAAGAGGGAGGGGTCTGTGCGGCTGGTTTGGGCAACCAGGATCAGAAGGTATGGGCATGGCTGGGCTGTGGCCACTGTGGGTGGACTTTACCTTCTCACCAAGAGGCCTCACAGTTCAACCCCAGCCCTTTGGAAGGGCCGTTGAATGGCTCCTTGACTCAGTGCCAGAAGGGCAGGACTGTCTCTTGGAGTGAGTGGCTTGGCCTCCATGTGACTGCAGCTGTTGTGGGCTTGGCAGAGGCGGTGCTGGTGGAGACACCCCATCCGGTGCACTCAGTGTACTGCTGGTCCAGCTCCAGGCTGTGGGGTTGGCTTTACCTTTATTTGCAAATTTTTTGGTAATTTGACTTTTTTAAAAAGATTTTAAAATTTATGTATTTTTAAAGAGGGAAAGGGAGGTAGAAAGAGAGAAACATTGAATGTGTGAGAGAAACATGGATCAGTTGCCTCTCGCATACCCCCAACCTGGTACTAGCCCACAACCCAGGCATGTGCCCTGACCTGGAATCAAACCAGCAACCTTTCACTTTGCAAGATGATGCCCAACCAACTGAGCCACAAGAGTCATGGCTGTAATTTGACTTTATGATTTAGCTTTTGTTTGGAAAGGAGAGTGAAAATAAAACTAGGGGGAAAGCAAGTTAAAGATGATTTTGAAATATTATTTAATAGCATTCGGAAGAGTAAAAAGCTTGATTACTTGAACTGAATTTCAGCTCAAGTTCAGTTTGGGTCTCCTCTCCAGTGTGCCATCATAGCTGCACACAGCTGTCTTGTCTGTCAAACTTTTACTCTGCATCCAGGAGTGGCATAGCAAGTGACTCGATGTATTGACCCAGTTTTCAGGAAAAGTGCAAGAAATTGTTACTGTCATAACCACAGGCCTTATTTCAGGAATAGAATGAGATAGAGAGGGAATTGTTACAAATAGGCCATTGCTCTGGCTTGTCCCCTCCCCCCAGGCTGTGGAAGAATGAGATAAATGCACATTAAAAATTTCCACTGTTTTAGTTTTTATAGAGAAAATTGATAGAAGAGTCCTGTTTAGTCCCATCAAGAATATAAAAATACCAGATAGATGTTCACATCTTCCTCTTCGCCACATGAAGCGAGACTTGTGGATCATATGCCCACCCTTGGAATCTGAGCACATGTCTGCATGTCTGCAATGATTGGCTAAATTTTAAGAGTTTGAAATTCTGTTTCAATTTTTGGAAGTGCAAGCAAGGCTGTTCACATTTAGGAGAAAAATAGCCCAGGTTGGTGTGGCTCAGTGGGTTGAACCTGTGAACTGAAAGTTTGCTGGTTCAATTCCCTGTCAGAGCACATGCCTGGTACGGGCCAGGTTCCCAGTTGGGGGTGTGTGATGGATGTATCGCTCCCTCTCTTTCTTTCTCCCTCCCTTCCCTTCTCTCTAGAAATGACTAAATAAAATCTTTTTATAAAAAGGGGGAAAATAGGCTAAAGACAGTCTAGCTTTTTACAAAATATGTATGTGAGCTCAAATTGCACTGGGATAACGATCCTCCTTCACTTCCTGCCCCAGAAACCAAAAACTTCTGTCCGTAGCAATCTTCTCCCACTTCAGAAAGAGCTTATATTGCTCTGCTGTAGTTCACCTGCACCAAAGACCCAAACCTCCAGTGCAGGGGATTCCAAGGCTGTCAGCCTGCTTGGTGAGCCGCAAGCGCCGGAGCCAGAGGCCATTGACCCTCTGCATCAGATCCAGGCTGCCTTGCTCTGGGGTTCTTCAACTTAAGCTGTAGTCTGAGCCACTCAGGTATTTAGCTACACTTCCAGAGAGAACAATATAAAACAACAGCCACATAAGGGATTTTTGGATAGGGGACTTAATCCCTACTGCAAAGCAGTATTTAATTGGTCGAGGTGCATTGTAATTACTGAATGCATAAATGCTTGAATTTGCATAATATTGAGGGAAAGTATTGTTGTTTAAATTGAGAGAGCTCTTTAGAAACTGGACAGAGTAGCCATGTGTCCAGCTATTGCTCTGTGGCAAGAGTCCTTCAACATTCATTCTTCCTTCCCATTAATGACAATGGCTATTGTAGTGACCTCAAACCACCAACCCTTCAGAACCTGGCTGGGGGATGGGGCAGTATTTTTTCCCCACATGGTCCATTTGCTAAAGAAGAATGTCCTCTGGCCAAGGAAGCCAGCGAGGGCCATTTCAAAGTACTCTCTCCCCAGGAGTGTCCAGGGAGGCTTGCTCTTCCATTTGGCCCTCTAAGATTCTACTCCGCTTTTTAAATAAGTAAGTGACTGATGTTGTGTTAGAGTATGTGAAATATATTGAATAAGTGACTAATACATTTTAAATAAGTACTCTGTGATTTGCTTTCTGCTCACACCTTGTCACCCAGTGTGTGGGTTTTCCTCACCAAGCAATTCTCTAATTCTCTGCAGTTCCCACTTGGGTGTTTTATAATTTAATTCATTCTGATACCAACTGCTCAGGGTTTTAGCACAGGCCCCATTTCAGGTGCCCAGGTTACCCACACTTCTATCTAGCAAAACTCCTTCCTCAGGTTCAGTAATTTTCTGTAATGGCTTATAGAACCCAGGGAAAACCTTAGTTCTATCACCAGTTTCCTGTAAAGGTTACAATGAACAGGTATATAGGCAGGCCTGGAAGGGTCCACAACATAGGCTTCTGTCCCCGTGGAGTTTGGAGTGCACCACTCTCCCAATACAATGTGTTTATTAACTCAGAAGCTCTCCAAGCCTCCTCATTTTGAGTTTTTTATGGCGGTACCATTACATAGGCATGCTTAGTCATTGGTCATTGGTCATTGGTGATTGGCTCAGTCCCCAGCCCCTCCCTCTCCAGAGAGATGGGGGTGGAGCTGAAAGTTCCAGCTCTAATCCGGTCCGTTTCCCTAACCATCCCCCATTCTCCATTAATTTAAACCCAGGTAAGGTTGAAAGGGGCTGTTGATGAGTAACAACAGATACTCCTCAGGAGCTCGGTGTCAGGACTGGGGATGAAGACCAAATAAATATTTCTTATGAAATGACAGCATCACAGTAGTGAGGCAACATCATGATTCATGACTCCATCACTTGCATACTCTTTAGAAAGTGTTATACCTGAACATGGCCAGGACACTGTAAAAGCCAGTGCCTTTTCTTCCTTTCTTTTTTTAAAAAAGGTTTTACTTATTTATTTTTAGAAAGGGAGGGAGGGAGGGAGGGAAACATTGATGTTTGAGAGATACGCTGATCTGTTGCCTCTTGCACTCTAAGCTGGGGACCTGGCCTGCAACCCAGCTGTGTGCCCTGCCTGGGAATCCAATTGGTGACCCCTTGGTTCACAGGCCGGCGCTCAGTCCACTGAGCCACACCAGCCAGGGCGCCAGTGCCTTTTCTTTGTGGGGATTGGTTGTGTTTGAGAAAAGTGATATTTCTGTTGCTGACGTTGGAATTACAGTCTGTCCATCATGAAAAGATGGTTTTTCCTTTAAACTTTTTCATGTTATAAAAATAAACATGTACTAGAGAAGATAAACTTAAGCAAAAAGGAAGAAAATAAAAACCGCCCGTGCGTCCAGCACCGAGGACAAGGCATTGTTACTTTGGTACTGTTTCATCACACCTACACCTCCCCGACATGTACAGTTTTTCAAAAAATCAAGTTTGGCATCTGGTACTTTTTAAAGCTGTGAGCAGCGTCGCAGAGCTGGTGTTGTGCTCTTTCTCTTTTACAGTGCTATCCAACTCTTTTAAGAAATAATTGCTGTTAGGCCTCTACACCACTGCCTGGGAACTCCGGCACGAAGTGTGGTTTCAGTGGGAGACGTGCTTTCCTATGCTAACCTTACTGCCCCTGCGTTCCTCACAGCCGTTCCAGGCTCCATTGACTGCTCATGTAGTTTCCCCCTTGACCTCTGTGCATGGTCTGGGTCACCTGCTGAGTCTGGGTCTTCTCTCCCGCAGATTCTGATGGCCAGCTGTGCAGCATTGTACCTGCCCAGGATGAGGGGCCGCAGGCCTGCCCTGATGAGTTCGAGGACTTCGTTACTTTTGAGGCAAGTACTTTTCATGAGAGAGCTGAGAGGGAATTTGACGTTGCACCTCCTCCTCTGTGCACGCTTAAGTCCCACTTCACTTCGGGGTTCCCTGGGCTGGAAGGGCAGGGCAGGGCTCACTCCGCAGCCCTGTGTACACTGTGGGGGGTGCTTTGGTTGGTGGGCACCGGGCTTTCGGGGGGGCTCGTGGCTGCAGCACACAGTCGGTGGCTGTCCACTGTGAATGCTGTACACTGGAGACCCGTAGCAGGAGATGCCCCTGGGCCCGTTGTTAGTGGGATGACAGGCTGAGCAGTTAGGTGTCTCTGGTGATGCTGTCTGTCACCTTCTCTCGGGCTGCCAAGCAAGGCTAGAGCAGGGGATTCATCCTGAGATTTTAATTTTATCAAATTCCAAACCATTTTCTGGGTCCGCTAGGGACCTTTGACTAATGCCTTGCTTTACTGCACCCCCCGCCCCCCAAAAAAGCCAGGGTTGCAATGGTTACATGGTGTTGCCAGTAATGCTGGGTGTTTTTTTCCTCTGTCAAGGCTCAGGGAAGGTCTGTGAACACAGCCACAGAAGACAGATTACCACTTTATGTTCCACTAGTTGCAGGGGTTGGGCGGCAGATGCCGGGAGAGCTGAGGTAAAGTGGCTGGATCTGGAATTATTTTTTTAAATATATGAGAAATTCCTGAGTACTTGAAGAGCTATTGGGGAAGGCCATGGTGGCTACCTCCAGCCCCTCAGCGTTCTGTTGCCCAGTGAGGGGAGCAGGGTTAGGCTGTGACCCAGTGGGCCTGAGGCCCTGCATGGCAGTCTTCTGAGGCTTGGCTCCTTTGTAAAATGAGGGGGTTGCACAGAATAGTTTCTGAAATTCCCTCTGCGTATTGACTCACCACTGCTTTCCTTCTGTGTCTGTGTCTCTTCTCTGAGAAGCTGCCCCAGGTATTGGTGACCCCTCAGATAATGCAGGTTCACTTCTTGAGTATCACCTCTGGTAGCGCAGGACCCCCAGGCCACCTGGGCACATTCACTCTTCACACATTTGTCCCAAAGTACCAGCTGGGCCTGAGCTCCACTCCCCCACAAAGGCAGGAGCCAATCGCCTTTTGTCTCCTGTGTTCATTCTGGGTGTGACTGGGCGGGGCCAGGCTCCCTCCTGACTTGTGGAGGCTGAGACTTGTACTGACTGTAAGGCATAGTTTGGCCAGGCGGGGGACCCTTGAGTGTGCGTGACTCTGATGTGTCAGCTTTCAGATGAACTGCCAGCTCCCGTAACTGTGAAGAGGCTGCTTACACGGCCTGAGTAGGAAGACTCTGTGGTTTGACACATCTTGGAATTTTCCAGGAATGCAGCTAGGTCAGGAGGAGAGCCTTCGTTTTTTGTTTGGAGTATCTGCAAAATTGCCTTCCCACTGGTACTGCAGGGTCCATGTCTCCCAGTGCACACACTAATGCTAGTACATTGTGTACTGTTCAAAAGTCCAATAAAAATATGAGTAGAGAATATGTGTGTTTATCCAAACACTACATTTTATCGTCAGTGTCTTTTGTTTTATTCCTCTTGTATTTCTACTAGGGCATTGCATCAATTTTTTAAATATTTTATGTCTAGGTGGGTGTAATGGGTTGAATGGTGGTCCCCCAAAAGATACATAACCCAGAACCTATGAACGCAACTCTGTCTGGAGAAGGGGTCTTTTCAGATATAATGAAGTTAAGGATCTCAAGATCAGATAGATCATGCTGAGTGGAGTGCCCTTAGAAGAGAAAGGGAGGGGACACATGGCAGAAAGGGTGATATGAAGACTAAGGCAGAGGCTGGAGTGATGCAGCAACAAGCCCAGGGATTCCAGGAGCCTGCAGACACTGGAAGGGACAGGAAGGAAGAATTCAGCCCTGCTGACAGTTCCATTTCGGGCTTCTGGCCTCCGGAACTGAAAGAATACATTCTTATTGCTTTAAACTGCCCAGTTTATGGTATTTCGATATAGCAGACACAGGAAACTATTCAGGATAGTAAAAGGCATCAACACATTTTGCACTTCAGGTTTCCAGTTGGTCTGAGAGTAAGCCACTGCAGGGGGCCGCCTCCCCTGATACCTGGGTGGAGCAGGCAGGGGTGCTGTGTGATTGTGGCCCCATTTTGTCCTCTAAGTGGGTGGAGCCCCCTTAGCCCACATGGCTGTGGCCCTCCCACCTCTGTGGGTCTTGGCCCTGGGGTTGTGCCAGTTCCTACCTCTTGCCTTTGGAAGGCAAGGTGGGAACCTGACGTTTCAAAGAGTACGCAAAAGGAATGCTTTTCAGGCTTTTAGATCCTAATTTTTTTTTTTCCTATGGAAGAAATGCTTTTTATAAGTCTCTTTGTTACTTAAAAAATTAATACTGTTTATACTTTAGCAGTTTTAAGTTTACAGAAAATGGAGCAGACAGGAAAGAGAGTTCCCAGTACGTGCCCCACACACGAACGGTTTTCCCCATCATGAACATCTTGCCTTAGTTATGGTACATTTGTTACAGCTGATGAACCAATACTGATGCATTATTATTAACTGGCCTTCACAGTTTACATGAGGGTTCGCTCTTGGTGTGGGGTGCAGTCTGTGGTTTTAGGCAAATGTACCATGTCAGGTACCGACCACTGTGGTATCATACAGAGTAGTGTCACTGCCCTAACAGTGCTCTGGGACCCGTGACTCATCCCTGCCCCCCACTAGTACACAACAACCGCTGATCTTCTGTCCCCATAGTTTTGCCTTTTTCAGATTGTTGGAATCAGAGTGTATAGCCTTTGCTGACTGGCTTCTTTGGCTTAGTAATATGCATTTAAGGTTTCTCCATGTCTTTTTCTGCTTTTTAAGGTTTTTAGATGTAATTTTTGGGGGAGTTGAAACTAGGTACGGTGAAACTTACAGAAAGATTGCTCTCTTTTAAAAAAAAAATGCTAGTACATTATATACTGTTTAAAAGTCCAATAAAAATATGAGTAGAGAATATGTGTGTTATATCCAAACACCACATTTGGAGATCCTCTGCTGGAGATCTTGAGAGATAAATAAGCCTTTTATGGATTTTTCAGGCTGAACACGTGGCAGTATTGGTCAGGGGGCCTAGTGCAGGGAGCTGTTGGTGCGCTGCTGCTTCTGGTCTTTTCCTACCAGGACTGTTCAGTGGGTCCTGGAGCTCCAGCATTTCCCTGAGCTTCCCTTTGGCTTGTTGCCTGTAACAGAACTCCTAGGAGAAAGCCACTGATGTGTTGTGTCTAGAAGGGGAAGAGGTGAGGAGGTAACTTAAGGTTTGTCACTGATGTTCAGAGAATGAGAAGAAAACTCCTGGTCTGAGAATCTGAGTAAAGTAGAGGATGGAGAGCTAGAGGCTTGCAGGGGATGATCTCATGTGTCGGGATTGCTGGAAGGGGACGGGAAAGTCACGGGACAGGTGCAAACAGAACTGGTAAGAATTGTCCCTGCTGTGTGCCTCCTTGTGCCTCCCTCCTTCTCCCACTACCAGCATCTAGAGAAAAGAGCTGCCTTAATAAAATGCCAGGAAAATGTATCTTTTATGTAGACTGTTATCAGAAAGGTTAGAGAGTCAAGAACAAAAGCCATTCTGTTTTGAGATGCGACTGTTTGTTAAAAAGCCAGCAAGGATACTTCTTAAACTTCGCTCCCACCCCCACATCCTCCACCCCCACCCCCACGTCCTCCACCCCCTCCACTGCCATAACAGGAGGTTTAACAGAGCGTGTCTGGAAGCAGGTTAAACTTTTTTCCTGGCAGTGACATACCTTCAGGTAAACACACAGGTTTGGCAGAAACCCCAGCACAACTTGTCAGTTGAGAGTCTGGATGGAAGGCCCCAGAACATCCGATACGATGGGAGGCCGTCTCTGGGAGCACGCCCTGGCTGGAGCTGGTGTATGGAGCGAGGCTCAGCCTGCAGAGCTGCCTGGGCGAGCGTGTGAGGGTAAGAGGAGGCTGTGTTGTGCTGGGACACAGGCCCACACTGTGCCCAGCAGTCAGTTTCCCTCTGAGGGACCACAGCCTATAGAGAGGGGACCCCAGGCAGGGCTGGCCATATGTGTTCCCCACTGGTGGCTCTGCACGTGGCCCTCCTTGTCCGTCTGTTGGCAGATTGTTTGTTAATTGGCGAAGGTAACATTAACTTGTAGTGAAGTTTTCTAAGATGCACTTAGATTTCCACGTGAGTTCATCTTAATGTGTGTAACTTGTAAACATTTTTATAGGTGGTGGCATAGACTTTGGGCTTTTGGGCAAAACTAGGTCCTGTCTGGTGGCTAGTATGCACAAATGGGGCCTGTCTGTGAGCTGCTCTTACGTTGTGTCTAGTAGACTGTGGGTGAGCATGCAACCGTGGTCTAAGATGACTTTCTGCCTCTCTTGAAAAACAGGTGTTTACCCAGCTGCCCTGGAAAACTACCTGCTGGCTAACATTTATTCAGGGCACCCTTCACCAGTAGAACTGACTCTCAGGATCTGCACAGGTTGGGTATCACTTGGGAAATGACCTATCCCTTTCCTCCTGGTCACTTGGCCATCCTAGGTGCTCATGGAGCCCATCAGTCTCTTGTTCCCTGTGGGCCTCTCTCTGTGCCCTCAGTCTTCATAGGAAGCTCCAGACAAGAGGCTATTTACCAGGGTGTCTGAGTGTTTATAGCTGTGCTGTGAGGACAGGAATTCCATGACCCTGGGATGGTCATGGAATTTATGTAATTTATAATTTATAATTTATAATTTATAATTTATAATTTGGGGCAAATAAAGGTGTAAGTGCAAACATAAAGCCTTTGTGAAGTGGGGAACAGTTTTCATCTTTGTAAGACTCTCATTTGGTGCAGGGGAACAGGTTTGCTTTAGAAAGGAAGGTGAGGGTGGAGGAGTGGTCTCACCTCTCTATCTGTTTAAAGGGTGGAGAGCTTCCCAGAATGGAGTGTGTGAGTGCCTGACTTGAGCATTTGGGTTTGTAAAGCTTCTGCCTTATTTTTCCTGTGTCAACGGAGAACTGGTTCCATCCTGAACGGTCCTGGCCAAGCTCCATGAGGGTTTCAGCTCCAGCCCTCGCCTCAGCTGCTTGATGGATGGCAGTTCCTTGTGGGTGAAATGAACAGGTCCAAGTGCCTGGACCTTCCACCCTTTTCTGGGGACAAATGCTGGCTAGGTGCGGAGTTGATTTGCTCTTATAGATGCTGAGCTGCCGTAGAGGACATGGGGTCCCTGCTGTTCAGAGAGGAGCATCATGCATCTGTTAGAAGTGCTAGTTGGTTGGCTTTTTTTAATTTAAAAAAAATTTTTTTTGAGAGAGACAGGAAGGGAGGGAGAGAAACATCAATAGGTTGCCTCTCATACGTACCCTAACAGGAGTCGGAACCTGCAACCCAGGCATGTGCCCTGACTAGGAGCTGCTGTGGAACCTGCAATCTTTCACTTTGCGGGATGATGGCCAACCAACTGAGCCATTCTGGTCAGGGCAGGTTGACTTTCTAAAAGCTGAACTCAAGAGTCAAGTTTTGTTCTCCACAGAAAACCAATTACGAGGGTCCCCAGTCATGTCTAGGAGGGCCACGATGGTCCTGTGTGGTAAGGATTATGGTGTGTGGGCCCTGCCTGCTTCCTGGGCCTGAGGACGGAGGTTGAGGTGGGGGAGGTCCGTGGGATTGTCCTACAGGTAAGGAGCAGTGCTCTTGGAGGAGTTTTCAGCTGAGTACTGAATAGCTGACTGGTCTTCGTCATTATTGTTGGAAGTCTGGGGCGGGGATCTTGCTGGTACCCTTGGGTGGTTCTTGGGTAGCATTCCGTGTAAATGAGCAGTGCCATCTAGGCCACCAGTCAGCAGCCACACCTCAGAGTGTGTCAGGAATTAACTGTGGATTCTGTGCCTGTTTGGTTGGGCTTCCCCTTCGGGCCACCTCCTAACATACTGGTACCTCCTGCCTGGCTCAGGTAGCTCGTCTCTGCCTGTGCTGCCCAGCACTAGCACTTCTAGCACTTCTTGAAGTGATTTCCTAGTGTCAGATTTTGAAGTGAACTTAGTTGCCTTGGGTTTCGAGGAAGATCGGGTTTTCCGTTAAAAAGACGAGTAATGTCATTGAATACCTCAGTAGGTACATCTCATGTCCTTCCCTATTTTATCCTGGCCCTACAAGCAGCTGGTGGGGATTCTACCCACCAGTGATACATGACTCTCACAGCCTTTTACTTTCTGTGTTTGGACCTGCTTTTAGGGCCTCTCTTGATTGCAACTGTGTGAGATGAGCATTTACAGCCCTACCTTTTACAAATGAGACAACAGGGCTTAGAGTTGTTGAGACCCCAGTCTGGAGTCACATGGCTGGTAGACAGCAGACCAAGGGTGGACCTGGGCCTCTCATGAGCAACACCAGGCTTCCTCTGGCTCAGCCAGGGCCCTTCGCCTTTCTTCTATGGGGCAAGGAGCCCTAGGGGCACAGTTGTATGTGGCCTTCTAGCCACCCCCAAAGGTAGCCAAAGACTTCAACTTCTCTTATTAAGATTTCATTTATTTTTTAGACAGAGGGGAAGGGAGGGAGAAAGGGAGAGAAACATCAGCATGTGGTTGCTTCTTACATGCCCTCTACCAGGGACCTGGCCTGCAATCCAGGCATGTGTCTTGACTGGGAATTGAACTGGCGACCCTTGGTTCGCAGGCTGGCACTGAATCCGCTGAGCCACACCAGCCAGGGCAAGACTTCAACTTTTTGTTACCACAGCATATCTAAGCAGACTGTTCACCTCCATGATACCTGAACCCAAGTACAAAGTGCACCTTTCTCCAGCTACTTTCTGAAATCTTGACCTGTTTGCAAATTGTTAAACTCAGAATCTTGCAAGCATGACATGTTGGCTGTATTTCTTAACCAATGAAATTGCATCTCAATTAAAATTGAGATTATAAATTAAAAATGGCCTGCTTAATGATTCTTTCATTTTAATTTCATTTGTACAATCCACAAATATTTCCTGCTTCCTGTGTGCTGGCCCTGTGCTAGGTGCTGAGTCCATATGGGTAAAAATAAAGATATGTTTAGTGGGAAAGTAGACATTTAACCAGTGAACATAATATATTGATTAAATAATTGATTAATTAGTATTTTGAAGTTAGACCATGTAATTGAATTTCAAAGCAATATCCTGAACATATGGAACAGATATCCATGGTGACTTTAAATTAAAAAGGCATATTTTTACACTTTTGAATGCTAATTCTTTGGATATAAATAATTCTAGAATCTCTTTTTTTAAGATTTTATTTATTTACTTTAGAGAGAGGGGACGGGAAGGAGAAAGAGAGACAGAGAAACATCAGTGTGCGAGAGAAACATCAGTCAGTTGCCTCTTGCACGGACCTGGCTCGCAACCCAGGAGTGTGCCCTCACCAGGAATCAAACTGGTGACCTTTTGGTTCACAGGCCGGCGCTCAGTCCACAGAGCCACACCAGCCAGCTCATGGATATAAATAATTCTGTTGCTAGAAGCCACAAAATGGGCAGTTCTCCTGGGATTTATCGTGTGTTGGGATGCTGTGTATAACTTTTAGGTATATTTATATAACCAGCTTAAAAAATTACTCCAGTAGATTTGCGTACTTGGACATATGCCTGTTTTTCTTGTTTTTAATCCTCACCCAAGGACATGCTTATTGATTTTAGAGAGAGGGGAAGGGGGGGGAGAGAGGGGGGGAGAGAAACATCAATATGAGAGAGATGGAACATGCAAACCAGGCATCTGCCCTGACTAGGAATTGAACCCATGACATTTCACTCTACAGGACGATGCTCCAGTCAACTGAGCCACACCGGCCAGGGCCCTATTTTTTCATTTAAAAAATATTTAATTGTGTTATAAGCTAATCTTTCAGCTTAGAAATATAGTAGGGACTTCTCCCATGTGAGAGCTCCCCCTCCACCATGTTCATTTCCATTCCCACAGCAGCCTTGTGCTGTGTGGGACACTGGGCCTTATTATACCGACTACCACACATGGGCATCATTATTTCCAGGGTGCCAGGACTGACTTCTTGGCATTCTCTTCTAGGCCAATGAGGTGACAGACAGCGCATACATGGGCTCCGAGAGCACCTACAGTGAGTGCGAGACCTTCACCGACGAGGACACAAGCACCCTGGTGCATCCTGAGCTGCAGCCTGAAGGGGACATGGATAGTGCAGGTGGCTCAGCCATGCCCTCCGAATGCCTGGATGCCATGGAGGAGCCTGGCCATGGTGCTCTGCTGCTACTCCCAGGCAGGTCTGTAATCCTCCCTAGCAAGGCCTTGGTATTATGCATAAGGTACCATGTGGACGTGTCTGATGGGAGGTTGAGTTCATGGAGGGGTTTGTGTCAGAGTGGTTTAGAATCCTCACAGGACATGCAAGAGAGTGTGGACCCTGCAAGATGACCTACACAATATCCTGGTCACAGCCGCCTTCCCTGTCAGGGGATGCCCCTCTTGCTGATGGTGGATGACAGCACTATGAACGCTGCACAACTACTTTGACCATAGAGAGGCAGGAAATCTAGGAGAATAAGTTGGTCTTTTAGATTTTGTCATCACAGCTCTTATAAACCAGGCAAGAAGCAATATTCAGTAAATGTCTTCTGTCAAGATCTTAGAACCTCATCTTTATGGCCTCCCTAATCAGACCTTCTCCCCCTACCACCTGAGGTGTCCCCATGCATTTGAGGACCAGTGAAAGAACGGAGAAGGGTGGGAGAGGTACTGGTGGCTCATGTGGACCTGAATGATAGCTTGTGGTTTTGCCCTGTCCTACTGAGGAAGCCACTCTGCTTAGCACCCTTGGAAGTAGTTGGTTTTTATTTTTTTTTGCTTATTTTATTTCATTTAATTTAATTTCTTGTTTGGTCCTCACAGAGTTTTTTGTTTTTTCTCTTTAACTGAAGTATTACCTAACGACATGTGAGCGCACCTGTCCAATGTGCACAGACACGCTCGCATCTGCAGACCCCTGTTGCTCCCTCCTAGGCTCACTAGCTTTGTAATGGCAGCATTACTTTCCCTGGTTTTGTACCCTACATAATGTATAATTACATTGAAGTATCCTTTTACACTTGGCTTCTTACATTTAACATTGTGGATGTGTGATTTATCAATATTTTTGTGCATAGTTGACAATCATTTCCTTTCATTATTAGAGCATTCCATTGTATAAACAGGCTGCAGCTTTTTTTTTTTTTTTTTTTAATTTATTTTTAGAGAGGGGGGAAGGTAGAGAGAAAGAGGGAGAGAAACATCAGTGTGCAATTGTCTCTTGTGTGCCCCCTGTGGGGGTGCAACCCAGGCATGTGCCCTGACTGGGAATTGAACCAGTGACCCTTTGGTTTGCAGGCTGATGCTCAATCCACTGAGCCACTCCAGCCAGGACTGCAGCCTTTTAATTTACTGTTGATATGCACTTGGGTAGTTAACAGTTTGGGTTTTATGAAAAACCTGCTGGTAAACATTACCTGTGTTTTAGTGGTACATCTGGCACACACATGTTCAGCTTTAGAAGTAATTTCGCTTATTGCAGTTCAGATGGTTATAGTCAGGACTTATAGTAGTAGTTACATGTCTGCCAATGCTGTGGGTTCTGGTTGCTCCCCATCTTTTTTTAAGATTATTTATTTTTAGAGATAGGGGAAGGGAGAGCAAAAGAGAGGGAGAGAAACGTCAATGTGTGGTTGCCTCTTATGTACCCCCTACTGGGCACCAGGCCCAAAACCCAGGCATGTGTCCTAACTGGGAATTGAACTGGTGACCCTTTGCTTTGCAGGCCAGCACTCAGTCCACTGAGCCACACCAGCCAGGGCTGGTTGCTCTCCATCTTGGCAGCACCTGGCATTGTCTGCTTTTTTTCATGTTTGTTCTCTGGAGGGCATGGAGTAGAATGTTAGTGTAGGATACTTCTTACTGGCTTTTCCCAGGTGACTCCCAAGGATGAGCACCTTTTGCATCTTTTCTTGCCTTTTTGCCCATTTGGAGATCCTCTTTTGTGAAGTTGCTGTTCATGTCTTTTACTCATTTGTTAATTGTAGGGGTCTATAAACATTTTCTGTAAAAGGCCAGATAATAAAACAGTTTTTGGCTTGCAGGCCATATGGTCTTGGTGGCTATTGTTCAGCCCTGCTGTTGAAGTGCAAAGTGGCACATAAGTGGGTGGGATTTGGCCTCTAGGGGTCTGTTGGTCCTGGAGTCTGTCTTTTTCTTACTAATTTGTAGGATTTGTTTAACTATTTTAGATATGAATCCTTTATCCTGTACGTGGATTGCAGATACTTTTTCTCTAGTCTGTGGGTGCCTGTTCAGTTTCTGGTGGTGTCTTTGTGGAACAGATATTTTTAATTCTGTTGTACTGTAGTCCAGTTTATCTGTTTTCCTTTTGTGGTTAGCACTTGCGTGTGTTGCTTGAGAAATCTTTGCTTACCTCCACATCATTGTAATGTTTACTTATGCTTTCCTTTAAAAGTCTATTGTTTAGTCCTGGCTGGTGTGGCTCCTTGGACTGAGTGCTAGCCTGCATATCAAAAGGGTCACTGGTTTGATTCTCGGTCAGGGCACATGCCTGAGTTGCAGGCCAGGTCCCCAGTTGGGGGCATGCAAGAGGCAACCAATCAATGTATCTCTCACACTTTGATATCTCTCTCCTTCCCTTCCCCTCTCTCTAAAAATGAATAAATAAAATCTTTTAAATAAATAAATGAAATCCTATTGTTTTGCCTTCATATTCAGATCTGTTAGCTCTTTTTTTTTAAAGATTTTATTTATTTATTTTTAGAGAGAAGGAAAGGGAGGGAGAAAGAGAGGGAAAAACATCTGTCAGTTGCCTCTTGCACATCCCTAGCTGGGGACCTGGCCCACAACCCAGGCAAGTGCCCTGATGGGGAATTGAACCAGCAACCTTTTGGTTGGCAGGGCAGCACTCAGTCCACTGATCCACACCAGCCAGGACTGTTATGTCTCTTGTGTGTATGGTGTGAGGTAAGGATAACTTTCCCCATATTGATATCCAATCATTTCAACCTTATTTTGAAAAGATTCCCCTTTCCTCCACTATCCAGGTGTCATCTTGGTTCCCTGAGGTGCCTACCAGAGCATTGAACTTACACATGTGACTCTTAGCATTTTTGCTAGAAAGTGCGAGTCACATCCTCAGTTCGGGGGCTGCTCATGGCCCTCAGTCAGAATGTGTCTTTTCTGTTTTGTCTTTTCAGGTCCCACCTGCACAGCCAGTCCGTCGTCATGGTGATAGGTGGCGAGGAGCATTTCGAGGACTATGGTGAGGGCAGTGAGACGGAACTGTCCCCAGAGACTCTCTGCAATGAGGAGCCTGGCTGTGGAGATGCTGCTTTTCTCACCCCCAGGTGATGCAGCCCGGCACTCGTGTGCGTGTCCTCCTCCTGCGTCTGTCTCCCCATATTTAGTTGTGGGGAAGTTTCCCCTTTGGTTCATAAATTGGTAAGAGGGAACTTCTTTTATTCACTGTGGTGTAGCTAACATACAGTCAAATCTCAAGATTCATGCCGTGGTGAACATTAGCTGAAGTTTCTTCTGTCCAGTTGCATTCCCAGATTGTTGATCCACATTTATGAGGCCTCAGCTGAACCACATGGCACAGAGCCTGTGCCGGGATACTCGGCTTTGTGGGTCCCTGAGCCACTAGTTGTGACCTCATTGTGGTTGCTGGCTGGCTTTGAGAGAAGCTGGGTGTGCATGTGTGTGCGGACATTCCAGTCATGGTGCTGTCAGCTACAGTTGCTACGTTGTACATTAGACTCTTGGACCTTATTTCTGTAGCTGAAAATCTGTGCCATTTGATGAGCCTCTGAATGAGCCTTTAACATCACAAACAGTTCTTTGGATTAATTTCCTTATAATGATCTGACATCCCCATGCTGTCTGGGAAGTTCTGGCTTTTCACTGTGATACCCAAAAGGCGAGATTCTCACTTACGGAGCTGGTTGCTCCCAGCTGTCCTTCCTCACAGGAGGCACTGAGAAAAAACTGGCACTTTTTGTCCTGCGGGCCTGGCAGCCTTTCACTGGTGGCCAGCCCATCAGAGAACATGGCTCTCTTCAGGTGGGATCCTTGCCTGGCTGAACAGTCACTTCTTTCCTTTGCACTCCAGTTCTTGAAATTCTCCGTCTTTGCTAACAAAGGCCAAGTATCTTGAAATTGGCAACTATAAGGTTCTTCCTTTGCCCAGACTGTTACCTGGCCCCCCACTTGGGTGGGGGCCGATGCCAGGAGGGTCTGCCTGACAGGGTCCCCCTTGCTCTCTCCATGTGCCACCCCCTTAGCTGCCCTCCAGGGAGGGGTGAGGAGCCTTCCACAGGCATCTCTGGGAATGAGAGTGAGTGACGTGGCGAGCTTGCTTTCAGTAGCTCTCCTCTTCCCGTACCCACACTCACGGTCGTGTTGAAATCAAGGCCAAAGGACTTGGCATTGCCAAGTGTGTATTTCTGTCCTGTTTTGGTAATCTCTTCCTATTTGTTCCTGTCTTTTGTCCACTGTTTCACTGTTTTCTGTCTCAAGTGCAACTTCCATGCTGCAATCGATGGTTTCCTTTAACCTTTCTTCAAATTGAACTTCCAAATTGGTTTTTCAAAGCCTGTGGGGCTTCATGCCCCAGGGATGTTGCTGCCTTCTGGCAGGTGTATCACCAGTGCCCTGAAAGCCCAGGGAGGCTAATAGAATTCTTTTTTTTTTTTTCTTCTTAAGTTCTCACCCAAGGATATTTTTATTGATTTTAGAGAAAAAGGGAGAGAGAGAGAGAAACATTGATGTGAGAGAGAAACATCAGTTGGTTCCCTCCTGTAAATGTTTCATCGAGGGATTGAACCCACAACCTAGCTATGTGCCCTGACTGGGAATTGAATCCACAGCCCTTTAGTATACAGGATGATGCTCCAACCAACTGAACCACCTGGCCAGGGCTAGTATTCTGACTTTTTAACAAAGGTCTTTAAAAAAGACAGAATTATTGGTTGTTTATAATTCATATGTAGTCCTTGATATTGGTTGTTTTTAGAGCTATGATTAAAGCAGTTACAGTGCAGTGAGTAACACTCCACATGAAGACATGCTTTGCTCTCACATTGATAAGCTTTTCACAAAGGAGGAGGCAGTGTATCGAGACACACACTTCTTACTAGGGGTAGCTGATGGACTACCCTCTGATCTGGTAGTCGTTTCTTCAGAGCACCTGACCAGGAAGGAGCGGGTGTGTGACTGAGCCCCCTGCGGTCTGAGCTGGTGGTGCACATCATGGGTCATGGGTCATGGGTCATGGGTCATGGGTGGTGTTGAGGGAGGCGGGTTGACAGCAGTCTGAAAGTAAGAGTGAGACTCTTCCACAGTCAGTTACCTAACAACACGCTGTTTGTTGCCTGGCTAACTCTAGCCCTGTGTGGAGTCACAGGTAACGTGACCAGTCTTGCTGTTTCCTGAATTGACACTTCTTGTCTCTCTAGCACCGACCCGCTTGCTGCAAAGCTGCACAGCATCCTCACTGATGAGGCCTTTGAGTTTTACTGTAGCCAGTGCCATAAACAAATCAACCGCCTAGAGGATCTTTCTGCTCGCCTGAATGATCTTGAAAAGAATAGGTAACTGATGTAGTGCCTGGCCTTGGTCTGTGTTCAAGGGTGAGGGGGACTCTTGTCCACAGCTGCCCCTGGCTGTTCTTATCCCAGGTGCCATTCACTCGGTCTAGCCAACTCTGGGGGTGCTCCCTCTGGAAGCTGGGCCTGAATTGTGGTTTGAAGGTGAGCGTGCAGATGCAGGACTCTTCCCCGGCCCGGCCCCGCCTGCCCTGCATGTGTTGAGCCTGTGTCTGGCGCCCTTCGCCCTATTTGCTCCTGTGTGCATGCCTCGGTCTAATTAGCTGCTTCTCTCCCTGCTGACGACCTTTAGACGTGATGTGTCCTGCTTGAGGAAATTTAGCCATGTGAAACTCTTCACTGACAAAGAGATACTTTTTGAATTTTACTGAAACATTTCTTTAATTGGGAGTCACATGAAACAGCATGGGAAATTTAAAGTAAGATTTGGTCCTTAAAAACAACTTTGTAGTCAGCTTTCAGGAATGTTGGTTTAAATCAGGTATGCATTCTTTAGGTGAGTCCCTCCTCTGAACTTGCTTTTGTAAGGCTGCCTCAGACTCCATTAAAAGAATAATCCAGTTTTGCTGCCCTGTTTTTGAAACAGGCCACCGGGATCCTAGCATGTACTGCTGCTCTCTGCACTCAACAGTCCTTTCTGTCTCCTCCATCTCCTGAGTCCAGTTTGTGTTAGACCATTGCTTCCCTTTCCATCTCCATTACCCAGTCACAGCTCAAGTCAGAGTCCCAGAGGAGATAGTTCCTTTCGTTGGCTCCTCACAACTTCACAAGATCCAGTCATAGAAAACATTTTTTTTTTTTGTAGTTTTCATATATTGACATGGCCATTAAGCATACTGTTGATTTACCTGGTCATATGGGCAAGCCCCTAGGTAAGCCACTTGGTACATGCCAATGCTGGTCAGTGCTGTGGGCTACCATGCAACAATCCAGGGAGGCTTCCTGGAAGAAGGGGTCTCAGACTAGTAGGAGGTTACATAAAAGGTGGCAGAAATGTGAACCATCTTGATGATTTCAGTAGGTTTAGAGTAGTTTTCTAAAAACCACTTATGTATCTTTGTTTAAAGATTTTTTAAAAAAATTTTTTTAGAAGGGAGGGAGAGAAACATTGATATACGAGAGCAACATCTATCAGTCATCTCTTGTATGCCCCCAACCAGGGACCAAACCTGCAACCTCGGCATGTGTCCTAACCAGCAATCAAACCAGCAACCTTTCAGTTTGCAGAAAAATGCCCAACCCACTGAGCCTCACCAGTCAGAGGTCACTTAGTATCTTGAGGAGCCTGTCTCTTTAGAGCCTCAACCAAGGCCCGTTCAGTCTTCCTGTTGGGTCCTCATGACCTTGGTCCTGCTGTACCTGTTGTTCTGCCTCTGGTGCCAATTCCAGTGCATTTAATAACGTCTTTGACCCTTTTTCTTACGTTCTGTGCAACACTCACAACACAGGCGATAGTCCAGCAAATGCCCAGTTAGGTGAAGAGGATATGATGAGACCCCAACATCTGTGGCCCGTTAGCAGCTTCAGAGGGAAGCCTGGTGGGGTCCCAGCAGCAGTGATGAGAAATTGGAAGTGGGTTTTGTGGGGCGGCCTGCCAGAGAGACTAGAGAAAATGTGATGTATGGTGATCCAGAGATCTGCGGGCCTCTTTTTAGGGAAGACCAGTTTCACCTCTTGTGTATGTTTTCTTGGGTGCTTTGGTGAGGGGTCATTTATTCTTTCCATGTGAAGACTTCACTTCCTGCTAAAGTGGGTTCCAGTACAGGTTTGCATCTCTCATTCTCTGAAGATTTTTGACATAGAAATGATTTTTTTTCCATGTGGAGAATCTGTCCCAGGACGGCCGTGGTCACTTCTGTTAGGCTTTGTGGGGCAGAAAACAGACAGGGACATGGCTAAGTACAGCCAGCAAGTCCAGTGGGGTCTCGCCTCCAGCTCCCTACGAAAGACTCTACCAAGGTTGGTTAACATACCGTTAAAATCATTATTGTAGTAAGGACACAACTGTCAGTCAGGAAATTTTCCCCTAAACACTCAGTTGAGGAGATCTGAATGTTGCCTGTTGGTTTCTGTGGACTTGCCTCAGAATAAAAGTATTTTGTCATGGTTTGTGGGAAATAAAACATGATTTAGTCCAAACTGTATCTAGAAGCTTTGACATCGGATATAATTCCTAGTCAGTGAGCCCTAGAAGATGCCGATAGCTCGCGTATTTCCCAGGTTACCTGGGACCCTCTGTAAAAGCAATTCATTTTGTAGAAAATTGTGTAGAAGTCTGCTTCACCCAGAGATACATTTTCGCGTTCGAAACCCTGTCACTGGACAGCTGTCCGCTCCCTGAGAGGCCTGTTAGGGAGACTGAGTAGTGCGTTTGTCGTAGCTTACTCATTTCAGGGGGTATCGGTATTATTAGGATGAAATTAGATTTGTGTTATCAGTCAGGGTCCAGTCAGAAGAGGGAGTCACACAGCAATTTGAACAGGGTAAGTGTAATTAATGTAGCGGGATCAGCTAGTAAGAGTGGAGAGAACCCGGAAGAAAGGAGGAGTAGACTCTGTAGGGAGCAGCCAGCTCATCCAGGGCTGAGATCCGACCCTGCTTCAGAGGGTGTGACCATGGCAAGCTGGGTGGCAGACCTGTCACTGTGGTGCTTCATAGGGGTTGGGAGGGTTAGAGACACGACTTGTTGGGAATCTACCTTCTAGAACTTGCTAGAAGTCTGTTCTCTGGCTGCCTGGAAAGCTATTCACTGGGAGGGGTCTCACCAGAGGTACTTTGCTACAAAACTGCTGGAGGAGGTGTCGGGAAGCTTCTGGGTACTGGTGCTGCTGGGTGCTGGCACTGGGGAAGCTGCCCAGGTAGGACTTTGGAGTGTAAAGTGTTAGTGCCTAAGTTAAAAGTGATGACAACGCTTGGCTGTTACAAACAGGCCGTGTCATGTTTCATGTGGTGGCCAACTGTTCAGTCTTGGCCCTCGTAGGGGTACGGCATTGGCCAGTGGCTTGGACCCAGTGCAACCAGCTGGTGCGTGTAGGCACTGGGGTCATCCTCTGAATGGAGATTTGATTGTGGCTCTCCTGGAAATGACTTTGGAGGGGGTGGAATAATGTGACTTGCTGAGGCCTTGACCAGCCCTTGAGATTGTTCCCATGTCCCTGAATGTTTTGCTGAGCGGGCCTTTCTGTGCATGGAGTTGGCCTCACAAGCAGGGTGCTGCATGCCTGTGAACGCACCCCCATCCCCATATCTCTGCAGCCTGAACTTCCTGTTTCCTCCCTGTCTGTTCTCTAACACGATTTTCCTGTTTATTTTGATTTTGCAGTCCGACGAAGCGGCTCTCCAGCAAGAAGGTGGCAAGGTAGGAAATCATTGTATGTTTACTGAGATACTCTTCTGAGATGTATCACTAATCTTAGCTCTTTTGAAAAAAAAAAACAAGTTCTTTTTTAAAACTTGTCAGTTGCCTCTCACGGTTTGGGATTCAAAATAATCCCAAACCATGAGATTTGAGGGGACAGATTGTGAAAAGAATTTTCAAAGCTGTGGATTAGGACCTGAATTTGTGACTGAGAAGTAGATGTTGAGAGTTTTTGACATCCCTCCTATTTTTATTGATATTCTCCACAAGGGGGCCCATGTCCCCGCATGACTGCTGTAGGTTAACCCACTGGCAGAAAGAGTCCATGAGGGCCCTTGATCTCAGACAGACAGCCAGAGCGTGATGGAGCCTGGGTCCGGGTCTGCCTCCTTTAAAGGCTGTGCCCTTCCCACCCCCACCGGCTCTCCAAGGTTAGGAGAAGAGGAAGGAGATGTGCCTAGCGCTGGGTTTCTAAAGAACATGCTTTTGTGACCATTTCTTCACTTTTCAGTTTTGGATACTACTTACTGTGTCCTACGGTGAAAGGTTATAGCTCATACATTTATCCTCTCCCCTGACATGCTGGTTCTAAAAATAATTTTCACAGGGTTTATCAGGTGCCAGCGTTCTTCATAGGAAGCCATGTAACATGTCACTGTATTTCCTTTTTAAGACAAGTCATTCTTTTCCCTGGAGTCAGTGATTGTCTTCATGTTTTTATTTGCTTCATCTTCTGTGCTGCTCTTGCCTCCTCTGCCCCACCCTCTAACAGGGCCTCGAGGCAGCACTGCGCCTATCTGGACATTTCCTCCCAGAGCCTCTGCCCTTGGCACAGGTGTATACAGCCTGCACGGCGGTGGTCCTGCTGTCGTCCCCCACCACCCCCGCGCGCACATACACACACCGTGTGATCCAGATGTTTCGTTTCAGGTGTTGGACCCTCTTGTTCCCTAATACTCTGTGTTCCTGTTTTTCATCTCCATCTCCATTTTTTTGGTCCAGCACAAGTCCTATAGCTTGCTGAAAAAAGAGGTGCCCAGGAGATAAATTTTGGGGACCTTGCTAGATATTTTATTCTTATACTTTGGCTTGGAATAGGAGTCTGGGTTGTAACTAATTTTCCTTCAGAGTTTTGGAGGCATTGTTCATTGTCTTCTAATACTAGGGCTGCTACTGAGAGGTCTAGTGCTTTCTGATTTTTCCTTGTGACCATTTTCCCCCTCTGGAAGCTTATAAGATGTTTTCTTTATCTCGGTAGTTAAGAAATTTTGTGATGAGTGTTGTGAGTTCCCACTCCCATTACTTATGCTGGGCTGAATGAAAGATGTGCTGTTTCGGTCTGGAAGCTTCTGTCCCTTCATTCTGTCTGAATATATATATATATTTTTTGACATTGTCTTCTGTTCCACTTCCTGCTCCTTCTGGGATTCCTGCTTGTGGCCCCTTGTGCCTCCGTCCTTGCTGCCGCATGCCTCCCTTCTCTGGCTCTGTCTGCCGAGACACACACACCACCAGCTCTTCCTGTCTCTTCCCTGAGCTCTCGTCCGGCTCTGTCCTTCTTGTTAGAGGTCTCTCTTAAACAATTGGGGGTAAATCCTCTGCATATTGAAGGGGTTGCTCACAGCTAGCAGCTAGCAGGCGGCCCCTGGCCAACATGTAGTGTGGATAGGCCCCTGTGTCAGCAGGTCTTTTCTCCAGCCAGGCTGGCCGATTTTCCTAGTACGGAGTCCTGCCTGACTGCGGGCGTTTGGGGTGCTGTGCTGGGCCCATCGTGTAGTTTGCAGACTGTGGGGGCACACCATTTATAGGCCCTGTGTCCTGAGTCCAGGGCTCCTCCTGATTTAGGAGAGTCTTGCTTTTCAAGGGTGTGGTGGATACTGCCCCTCCCAGCCTCTGTGCTCATCCCTGCCTCCCCATTCTCAGATGCCCGTCCTGCCTGGGTTCTCCAGAGGAGACAGGCCAGCTTCCAGTGTCTCAGTGGCTGGCTGTGGTCCTCCTACCTCTGCTCCCTAGTGCCTAGTACCCTGGACATCTCTTTCCTGGTGCCATTCCTCTTGGGGAATATAAACATTTTTTTTTTCCCTATCATCTTAAGGGCTCAGGGTCCAGAGGAAGCTTAGGTGAACGTCATCAATCCACCTTCTCCACTTGTTTTGTCACATCACCCTTTCAGAAAAACATCCGTGTTCTTAAGCATATAATATTAATTCCAAGCCACACTTGTTATTATAATTTTAACATTACTTTCTGTCTTAGTTTCATATTTTGCCCCAGTCAAGCTACAGCTGGTGAAACGAAGGAAGGTAAAAATCTAGCTGAGCCATCTCCTCTCAGCCTCCCACATCTGGGACATTGAGGGCCTAAGCTGCTAAGGCGCCAGTGGCTGAGGAGTGAAGGAAGGAGCTCCAGGGGTGTGGATCCCCTTCCTTCACAGGATGGCCAGGGCTAGTGCTCACTCACGCCCCAGGCTGCATGCCACCCAGTGTAGCCTACATGGCTGGAGACCTGTGTCCACTGGGGCCAGTGATTGGCGTTGGCTATGGGGGACTGAGCCCGCCTCTGCAGCTTTCTGAGAGAGACCCCTCTGGTCTCTCACTGTTGCTGCCATTGGGAGTATATTTGAAAAGCCAAATATAGATGCATGTATGTGGGTGACGGATGCTGTGTGCAAAAGTCATGGTCCCCAATTAGTATTTCACGGGCCCACAGTGAGAGATGAGATTATGTCGTATCATAGGGAGGAAAGACGTCATGTTTTATTACCTAAGTACAAAGTACCCTCACCCCATCAGCTGGTGGGGAAGGAGGCTGGGCTTGTTAGGCTCCAAAGACCAGCAGGAGGACTCTGCAGACGCAGTGCTGCTGGCTTGCTCCACCCCTTGGTAATAGCGTCCTGCTCGGACTTCCCTTTGGTGGAGGTCCGGGCCCCAGGCTACTGGGCTTGCTTTTCAGACTGACCTGGAAATGCTCATGTTTGAAGAACTTGTTTTGGGCTCCCCTCTCTTTTCTCTCTTTATTCTGCTGAAGGACCTTTTCTGGACTGGGCTGTTGTTTCTTCTCCACAGGCACTTGCACCAGTCAGGGGTCCTGACCATGGACACCCTGCAGGATCCACCCCCAGACCCCGTGGAGGGCATGGAAGAGGACATTGCGGACAAGGTGGGCCCTGTATGGTGGGGATAGGGGGCTGTGTGTAGACAACAGGCCTCAGTCTCAGGACTTGTGCCGGGTGCCATGGCCTTGGGCTGTGGGCCCACTGTGGGCACATGGGGGTATGTTGGGCGAGGTGCCTGTGGGGCTCCTGGCCACATCCTGGGGAGCAGATAGAGCACAGCAGGAGGTGGTGATGGCATTGCAAACACTAATTAGGTCCTGCTCCAGCCCTGCCGTCCTCTAGCATTTCACATACCTGGAAGAGGACAGGAGCAGAGCAGTAAGCGCCAGTGGCTCTCCGCCCAAATTTTATGTGCCGAGTTCTGGGTACTCTGCCACTCAGAGACTCAGCTCACCAGGGCCCATGGAGGCAGGATCAGGGGGCACTGGAGGTTTGGCAGAGGAGGGCACTCGGCCTGAAGTGATGGAAGAACCAAACATTGTGTGGAATGGGCTTTTCCAAGAGAGAAGCCTGGTAATTGTGTTATGTGGGGCCAAGCCAGACAGGCATTGGTGGTAATGGGCCCAAACTTCTGAAGGACCAGCTCCAGAAAGAGGGGAAGAGGAGGGTGGCAGCACACACCTCTCACCTCCTGTCCCCCTCACCCCATCCTGTCCCTTCTCACTTCTTCCCGTCTCCCCTCACTTTCTCTCTACAGCACCTCCAGCATCTGCTCTGCAGAGCCTTCTCTGGCTCTCAAGGCTGGTGGCCTTCATTCCTCCTACCACTTTTGTAGATGTCTGTCTCACATCTATTTAGTGAGCTCCCTGGAGAGGGAGGGATCAATCCCTGGGGCTTTTCTGTCCTTGAGTCCCCCGCATGTGCCACCTCTGTGGGCTGAGTCTGGCAGAGAGCAGGTGCCCCTGCCTACAGGGGTCCCATAGCCTGGCTCCCCCATGCACTATCACAGAATCATCACACAGGCGCTATCAGGTCACTCAGGCCTCTCCAGCCCCCTGTTGACATCTGCACTTGTGGTTTTGAGGCCATGGAATCCTCGCTGTTCACACTGATGTCTGTGGGGGCTGCACTACATCCTCTATGGGGATAGTCTCCATGAGCAAGGTAGACCCAATTCCAGCTGAGTGAACACTGTCTTGCTCCCAAGGTTGTCTTCTTGGAGAAGCGGGTATCAGAGCTGGAGAAGGACACTGCTGCTAATGGGGAGCAACACAGCCGGCTGAGGCAGGAAAATCTCCAGCTGGTGCACAGGTGAGTGTGGCACAGTTCCCTTCATCTCATAAAGTGGATCGTGGCTGCTGCACAGAGGTCAGCTGTCACCTGGAGCTGCCCTCCATCTTGCAGCTGGGAGCCAGCCAGGGGATGGTTCTGGGTACCTTTTTGAGCATGGCTCCAACTTAGTACTATCCCCAGTACTATCCCCAGCCCATTTAGGGCATCAGAGGAAAGATATAGGAGAGGGCACTGCCTCACCCCTTGCTCAGGAGCAGCTGAGGCCAGCACTCACACTGCCTGCACAGAGTGCCTGGTGGAGGGAGGCCTGACCTCAAGGGCGGTGGGGACTACGTGGGGAGAGGATGCGTGGTGGTATTCTAATGTCAGGCCTCTGGCTTGTGTCCCTGCTTCTGAGAACCCATCCAAAGGAAATAGTGCCAACCGCAGGCCTTCGTTCCTGGACATGGGCTCCTTGACCTTGACAGTTGCTGTGCCTTGCTCACTTCACCCACATCATCTGCTTTCACCTTTATGATCCCTGTGATGCATGTACCATCCTCATTTAACAGATGAGGAAACCAAGGCTCGGAGTTTACCTGAATGCCCAAGGCCTCAAATAGCAAGTGGGGGCTTTGGGAGTGGGGCCCAGTGCCTTCAGAGTCCGCTGCAGTGGGAGCGTGACCCATCCTTGGGGCATGCTGGTCCTCACAGGTGCTTAGCCACAGAAACAAGAAACAAGGGGACCGCTGGGTTCACAGCAGAATACACAGTCTGACTCTAACAGTGAGAGCACCGAGGAAGAAATAACAGACGTGTGAAGTAAGGGTTAGCTACTGTGTTTGCACGGAGCGGGTGGGGGCTACCTCCCCTGTCCTGATTTGTGGACTTTTTATAGAATACTGTGTGAGTTTTAGTGTTTTGAAACTAGTCATTCAGTGTAACCCCATGCTGTTTGCAGCAATATGCTTCTTGTGCAGAGCATGAGGAGCTTGGCCCAGAAGCATCAGCTGTCAGGCTGTGCTACCTAAGTACATCTGGTGCTGTGGGGGCGAGACTCTGGGGAGTCCCCAGGGGCCTGAGAGAGGCAGGAAGCGTGGTGCGTGTGGGATCTCCACAAGAGAAGCAGCCTGCCCATGCCAGGCTGCTGGAACCAAACTCGGCTCTGCCACACACTCTACGACCTTAGGCAAGAAGAGCCCTGTCCTCAAAGCCTCGGTTTCCACACCCATGACCTGAACAAGTGCACTCCAAGTGCTCTGAACAGCGTGGGACCTAGGCCCGCACACACTCAGGTGGCATGCGCCTCATGTGCTCCAGGGCTGTGCTTGGCTCCTGTCGTGATGTTTTCATCCTGGAAGCTACTGATCACTTTATGGAGTTAAAACAAGTTCTCTTGTGCAGTCACAGGGTTCTCACAGTAGGGCCTGCCCCAGGCCCTGCTGCAGAGCCAGGGCAGGGTTGGCCACATTTGTGGAGGGGCTTGGGTTCCATCGAAGCGCCAAGTACGTGCCTCGTCTCCAGAGACGTTTGTTACTCCCTCTCTGTCCTTGTCCAGGGAAGTCTGGGTAGGTCACCAGACTTCTTTCTCAAGCTAACTGGTGAGATTAGTCCAATCTGATGGGTACTTACCAGTTATCCACATAAGTAGTCAAAAGCCTACGTTCTGTGGCTCATCCTGCCCCAAGGTCAGACACATCCAGTTCCTGCAGATGTCCCTTTTGGCGTTGGCCCCAGTTCTCCTGAACAGCGTGCTTCTGCTGCAGTTCCTTGGTGTTCCCGTGTGGAACGTTGTCAGCCCGCACCAGCCCTGCTGCACAGCTCTCCTCCTCTTCCTCCATCCCAGGAATTCCAGATGCTTCCTCTGCATTTGATTTTTTAAAATTTTCTGGATCCCACATTTTCTTCTTTTTTATTTTCCGCTCTTATTCTGTGGAGGAAATCCCCCATTGTTGCCTGGAAAAGGGTGCATAGGAACAGGTTCTTTGAGACCTTGCACATCTGAGACTGTGTTTCACCCAGCTTGGAAGTAGGTTCCCTAAGAACTCAGTGGCCCTGCTGCCTCCAACCCGAGCTGTGCTCTGGACGCCTGACACTGCCGTGTTGCCCTATTCTCATCCTCAACACCTGAGGGCTTCCTGTTGTTTCCTGTGCTGGGCACAAGGTTTTCAACCTCATGGAAAGTGTGCCCCTCAGCTTTAGGAAGATTTCTAGAATTATTTCTCCATACAGTGCCTTTCATTTTCTTATCTAGCTGAACTTCTGTTCATAAAATATTAGACCTTTCCGCGTATTTTCTTGACTTTCCTATCCTCTCTCTTTTTAAAAAAAAATTTATATTACCTTGGCTGGTGTGACTCAGTAGATTGAGTGCTGGCCTGCGAACCAAAGGGTTGCTGGTTCGATTCCCAGTCAGGGCACATGCCTGGGTTGCAGGCCAGGTCCCCAGTAGGGGGCGTGTGAGAGGCAACTGCACATCGATGTTTCTCTCTCTTTCTCCCTCCCTTCCCATCTCTTTAAAAATAAATATTTTCTTCATTTATTTTTAGAGAGAGGGAAAGGGAGGGAGAGAAACATTGATGTGCAAAAGAAACATTGATTGGTTTCCTCTTGCATGCCCTCAACTGGGGACCTGGCCCGCAACCCAGGCATGTGCCCCAGTTGGGAATCAAACTGGTGACCTTTTGGTTTGCAGGATGACTCCCAACTGCCGAGCCATATCAGTCAGGGCCCTGTTCTTTTTTAATTCTCTATGTAATACCCTTGCTTTTCTTCTTCAGCTCTTCTATGGAATTTAAAATGTTTCTCATATTTAATTTCTAAGTTACTTTTAGTTGTCTCTTCCTTCTGTGACATCAGCCCTGTTTTTGGATGTGGTATCTTAGCCCTCTGTCAGTTGCAGGGCTTTTCCTCCTGTTTCCTGCGTGGTATACGTTTCCGTAGAGGTCCTCTTCTGTTTGCCCTGGCCATTTCGTATTAAAAGCTTTCCTGTGGTAGCTGGGGATCCGTGGCTACCCATTTACTCTCTGGTTTAAGGCACCAGGAAGCAGATGCAAAGCCCTGTGTGCGAGGACAGCTTCTGGGCTTTACACCATCCATGAACAGGACGTAGGAGCCCTTGTCTTTGGGATGGTCAGTGCCTGCCTCCCATGGGTGGGCACAGTGGTCTGGGAAGGGGCCAGGGTCAGGGCCCCCATGAGAATATTTCCTTTGTCCCTGTGTTCTTGTTGACACCTGTTTCTGTCTCTGCTGTAGGCGAAGTGGGTGGGGCTGGTTCGTACACCATGTCCTAGAGTGTCAGTGCAAGGTACCTTGGGAGCACTCGTGGGCTTGTGCCCATCAGAGGGTCTCCCGTCCACACACCACTGTCAATGTAGGGAGCAGAGACTGGGGGTGAGGCACCTCCTCCTTCAGAACTGCCTTTAAGCAGAGCCGTGGGGGGCAAGTCTCACAGCCTTCCTACCCCTCCTCCAAGCAGGGGCAGCTCCCTCCAGGTCTTGGTGCAGCACCTTGCCCTTGGTGGCAGGGCAGAATGTCTCTCACCTCCTCCCTTGGCCTTCACAGAGCCAATGCCCTCGAGGAGCAGTTGAAGGAGCAGGAGCTGAGAGCTTGTGAGATGGTCCTGGAAGAGACACGGAAGCAGAAGGAGCTCTTGTGCAAGATGGAGAGAGAGAAGAGCATTGAGATCGAGAACCTGCAGGCCAGGTAGGCAGGGCCACCACGGCTCTCCAGAGCAGTCTGTGACAACACGAAAATGCAGTGGACACTGCAGCGCCTCCCCCCCACCCCCAGGAAGGTACAGTGTCTGGGAACAAATTTTATTTTAGAAAAAGTAGAAAACCTATGTGAAGAAAACTGTAAAACTCTACTGAAGGCCACAAAAGATCTGAATTCAAAGACTGATCTTACATGGGTATTGGTTTCTCTAAATCTCTAGTGGATGTTATCTCAGTGAAAATACCAATTTTTTTTCTAAGGCTGCTTGACAAAATTACCTTTATGCTTCTCTAGAGGCAAAAGCCTTACACAACTCAGGAAAGGGGGGAACAGAAAGGGGTGAGCACACTGCATGTGGAGCACACTCGGAAGGCATAGCAGGGATAGCGGTCCCGTACGACCTGGAAACAGCAGCACCACACCCAGGCACTCAGGCTGGAGGCACGTGGCACACGCATAAAACTGTACATGTGAGTGATGATTCTCTTAAAACTCTAGAAGAAAGCCCATGGATAACTTAGATGCCCACCCGCAGAAGAGTGAGTGGTGAGGAAGGTCACCGTGGCGCCCCCTCCCAGAGCGCCTCCCCTGAGTGGCAGTGAGAGGGGGGTGTCTCATAGAATGTTTTTTAGCTGCGTCAGTACCACTTTCAGAATACAAAATACAGTAGTTTTAAATATTCATGAAAGAGGACTCTTCTTTAGTTTGTGTTTCTCTCTAGCTCTTAAAGCTGGGAAGATATACTTTGACTTTAAGAAGAGCCAGGAGGGCATTTGCAAAAGTGGGGTGGCAGGAGTGGGCTGCACGCAGATCTGTGCCAGGGTCTCCCTGGACAGGGAAGCCCCCTTACATGCAGATACAGTGGGGTGCCACCACCCAGGGCAGCCAGGCCTGGGCAATCAGGACAGTGCAGTTTAGTGGACTCAAAGCAGTTTCTCTCATGTGCATGCTAGTAGCCTCTCCTTTGGACCCTGTCCACTGGGGCTGTGGGTACTGAGAAGCAAGCCCATCCTGCCTCCTGCGTCAGTCCACACCAGAGCCTGCACAGCAGCCTGGAGGGACACAGCACAGACAGGGTCTCATGAAGCCTTAGGGGAGTGAGGCAGGACTCACTCCTTCTTCTGGCCAAACCTGTTGCCTGCCTTGTGCACTGAGGGTCAGTGGCTCTGTGTGCCTGGACTCTGTTGGCCTCCTGCAACCCCCTGGGAGTGTGGTGGGGGGCAGAGGAGGCCTGGGGTTCTTGGGGTACTGCCCAGGCCCTCAGAGGCCCCTGCAGCCTTGGGTCAGCACCCTGAGGTCATCCCGGGACAGAGGCCTTCCCATCATGGCCTCAATCCATTATGGTGTACAGGAAGACACTCCTCGGTGAGGGGGCTACAGAGTAGTAGTGAGGGCAGTGAGGACAACTGGGTTACAGAAAGGAACAAAGGCTGATATATCGTGGAACAAAGGCTAATACCTGATGGGTACATGTACCTGGGACATGAGCCAACTAAAGATCAAAGGTAGGACAATTTGAGCAGCACACTAATAATGATACTACTGGACCATGACCCAGAGTTTAACTAAATGTGATGGTTGGTGAATGGGGAGAAGACACAAACCTTCCTCACAGAGAATTCCAAATGCAATGCATGGAGATGCCCCTTCCTGGGGAGTGGCGCTGCGTCCTTTCTTTCTCTGGAGTGTGGGCTGGACTAGGTGACTGGCTTCCAGATTCAGAGAATAGATTTGAAAAGTAGAACTTGGTAGAGGAAACACCTGGCGGACACACCTTTACCAGGTGATCCAGGTCAGTATCACCCTTGTTGAGTCATGTGGACTCAGCACCTCTGATCTGATGTGATAAGAGGGTCACCTCACCTCCGTCGAATTCGTCCCCCAACCATAACCCATCTAATCATGAGAAAACACCAGAAAGACCCAATTCGAGGGACATTCTACTAAATGCATAATCAAAACTTCTCAAAACTGTCAAGGTCATTAAAAACCAGGAAAGTCTGAGAGACTGCCCTAGACCCTAGGGGACGAAGGAGGTAACTAAGTGCGGTGTGGTCTTGGAAGGGGTCCTGGGTGGAGAGAGGCACTTGTGGACAAGCTGAATCGCATCCATGGTTTGGTGACCAGAGTGTCCCGATGGGGGTGTGCGGGCTATGACGAACCTGCCGCAGTGGTGAGCAGGTGCTTCCAGGGGACGCTCAAAGGGCCCGAGGTCCACAGGGACTCTACACTGTGTCTACAACTGCTCTGTAAACCTGAAATTATCCCCATATCCAAAGTATATTTAACAACCATCCTGGCCTATGAAAAGTTTTTGCCCAGAGCATTTATGTGTATAAGGGCTGGGCTGTAGGCACTGGAGGGTAGCCTCTGTGGATCCCTGGGAAGCCCCTAGCAAGGTTTCCAAGACACTCAGCCTCCCTCACCCCAAGGAGGCACATTTCTGGGGAATGGGTCCCAGCCTCATTCTATGTCCCAGGCTGCAGCAACTGGATGAGGAGAATAGTGAGCTGAGATCCTGCACACCCTGTCTGAAGGCCAGCATCGAACGCCTGGAGGAGGTAAGCTGCCAGCGAGGGACGCTGAGCCAAGATTTGTCAGGCTGGCCTGAGTGCTTTTCCATACCCTCTGGGTCTGCTGCCTGTTGGGGGATTGGGATATGCTGAGATAGGGTCTCCAAAGCAGGGCAATCACATGGCCAGCTAATGAGTCTGCAGGGGTGTGGCCAGCCAAGGGGTGCACCACAGGCCAGGGAATTGTGCTGCTCCAAAGAGCAGGCTGATGGTGCTGGGCCCTACCAGGCCTGTGTTTGAGGGAACAAGCTCAGCTTGGGCCACCGCCCCTCTGCTGGAAGATGCTGGAGCTTCCCTGCTTCCCAGCTTTCCCACAGATGTGGAATCCTTGGGCCCAGAGGTTCATGCTGTGATTGACCTGTAGTCTGAACCTAGGGCTGATGTCCTTGAGGGGCCAACTTCAGCTGGACCCCTCATCCCCCATTCTGCAGATACTCACTGAGAGGCTTCTCCTCCCCTGTCCTCTGCTTCCTGCCAAGTGTCTCCTGGGAAGCTCTGAACCCTGACCAAATTGGAGACCACCTGGGCTCTGGCTGCTGTGAGCAGCTCCTGCTGAGTGGCTATGGGTCAGGCCTGCTCTTGCCTTCCCCTAGAAACAGCCCTGTTGGGAGGAGGCGCCCTCCATCAAAAGCGCCCCAGGCTCACCTTCCACGTGCACTGCACTTGCAGTCAGCACAGGCCCTGAGAGAGCATGCCTATGTATGTGCACCTCCGCTTTCACAGGAAAGAAAGCTCAGGTGCAGCCCCGCGGACGTCAGCAAACTGATACTCTCAGAACACACAGCTGAAGAAAGTCTGTGTGGGATGGGAGGTGAGGCGTGTCCATGGCAAGTGTTTCACCTTGCAGGAGAAGCAGAAGCTGCTGGATGAGATTGAAGAATTGTCACTGCGGCTCAGTGATGAGCAGGAAAACAGGAGGAAGCTAGGTGACAGGCTGAGTCACGAGAGACACCAATTTCAGAAGGACAAGGAGGCAACACAGGAGGTGAGCACAAGCCCAGAGGCCCCGGCTGTCACTCAGTGAGCTCCCAAAGTCCATAGGGCCTATCTGGAGTGAGCTGGGGAACCACTGCTTTTAACTGCCAGGTTGGACAGAGGTGATCAGTGCATGGTAGCATTTGGAAAGTGTGGCGTTATCCTCCTCCTCAGAAATGGTGTTCAGACAAATGCAGAGGTTCTGAAGCCAGGGACTGGGCTGATACTGCTCACTCTGCTCTCCCACACAGCTAATTGAGGACCTGCGCAAGCAGCTGGAGCATCTACAGCTCTTCAAGCTGGAGGCAGAGCAGAGGAGGGGCCGGAGCAGTAGCGTAGGCCTGCAGGAGTACAATAGCCGCACCCGGGAGAGCGAGCTGGAGCAGGAGGTCCGCAGGCTGAAGCAGGTACAGCTGGGCAGATACCCTCGTACCCGGAAAAAGCCTCATGACAGCCAGCATGGGGAGAGGGGAGCGTGGGGAGTCACAGCCCAGGAATCTTGCTGTTGTGCCGCCCACCCCAGGACAACCGTAACCTGAAGGAGCAGAACGATGAGCTTAATGGACAGATCATAAACCTGAGCATCCAGGGTGCCAAGAACCTCTTCTCCACATCCTTCTCCGAGTCTCTGGCTGCAGAGATCAGCTCAGTTTCCCGTGATGAGGTAACATACCCACTCCCCGACGCCTGGGACTCTACGGCACCCCCAGTCAGTGTGCCCAGTGCCGACCCCTTGCTTTTCCCACAGCTCATGGAAGCGATTCAGAAGCAGGAAGAGATCAACTTCCGCCTGCAGGATTACATCGACAGGATCATTGTGGCCATCATGGAGACCAACCCGTCCATCCTGGAGGTCAAGTAGAGGCAGGCAAGCCCAGCCCAGGGTGATTCCGGACTCCACCAACACCCCAGAGATGGCCACGGCACACATGGGCCGAGAATAGCAGGTCCCATGCCCACCAAGCCCAGAGAGCACAGCTGAGCTGGAGCACAGAAAGATAGGGTGGTGGAGGAGGGAGAAGGGAAGGGAAGCCCAGTGCTCTGAGTCCACAGCAGGTGCTGGTGGGATTGGGCCTGCTCTCAGCTCTGGCTGCCTCCTGTTTGCAGAGATGTGGGGACAGTGTCTCAGGCTGGTATGAGCCCCTCCATGAGCTCCCTTCCACATAGTGGACCCTCCTGCTGCCCTGCCCTGTCAAAGAAAAAGGAAGGAAATGGGTTGCCACCTGGGGTGCAGCCATCTATGTCCTCACAGGTACCCTGACATGGTGCCACCCACGTCTCAGCCACTCCTGGACAATCTAGAGACCCCAGGACCCTTGCACCAGATGTGGTGGTGGGTGAAAGGCAGTGAAGTTGGTACAAGTCAAGGTCTGACCAGCAGGGCCCCCCTTCCCACAGGCTTTTCTGGGGCTATCTCCCTGAGCTGCTCAGGCCACCACCCAGCTAGAAGAAGCATCTCAGTCCAGCTTCAGGCCCAGGGGCCTCCGGCTGCGTGACTGTTCCACAGTTACACCCTTGCTACAGTAACCTTTGGGGCTCTCATCCTCCTGTGGGGGCTGGGGCAGGAGCCTCTGCTCTGAAATCAGGACTTCAGAGTCTAATAGTGTGGAAAGTACTATCTGGATGAGGTGGACATTGTCAGCCTTCTCTGATTCCTGGGGTGCAGGCAGGGCCATGGTGAGGTGTGGCCTCCCTGTGGGTAAGGCCCTCCTGACCACCTGAATTACCCTTCCCTGTGCAGATCTTGGCTGCCCCCAGTAAAGTCCCACTTTCCCAGGCCAGAGTCCAAATGTTTCCTCCAGGAATCTAAATCATTAGAAGTCATCATTCTTCCCCAGGTGCATTCTGCAGGAGGCTGGACAGGGCAGGCTTTCCAAAGAGAGAGATCAAGAGCTGATAACAAGGCCTTCCCAGCGGCTTGGAGGTTCCTTTTAGGAAACCCTTACCCAGCTGTACGCTGCCACTGCCTGGCACCTGTGCTACCAGGAGCAGCAGTGTCACCCCCACAGGGATGCTGGGTCTGCTGCCCACCTGAGCCTGAGCACTGGCCACAGGCCTCCAGGTGCTCCCAGGTGGGCCAAGACCCCTCACACAAACTGGCCACTTCTGCGTGCAAGTGCGTATGTGAGGTGTATGCACGTGTGTGTGTGTGTGTGTGTGTGTGTGTGTAAGCATGTGTGTTGCCCTTCATCCTCCACATGGCCCACCTTCTACACTACGACTTAAGATGTTGCCTCGTATTGTATATTTTGGGGAAAGCGTTGGGTGTAAATCAGTGTAAACTTGGAAGAGAGATTTTTCTATCATGTAGAGTAGGTATTTTTTATAGATTGAAGGTTGATCAATTTTTTTAATACTTCCAAGAGAGACTATCTGTGTATACACATGAAATATATATATGTATGTATGTATGTATGATAATAAATATGGGAACTCTGCTTTCCGCGCCCAGCCTCACCCTGCTGATACAGCCTGGGGTCTGTTTCTGTCCATCACTCAGCAGTACTGACTAAATACAAATTGCCAGGAGATGTCTCACACAAACAGGCACTGGCTTGCACACTGACCCTGCTTTCATCCTCTCAAGGACTCCCCAGGCAGTGACAGGAGCCTGGATGTGGAAGGGCAAGGCCAGAACAATGTCATCACAGATGAAAGCTGTTGCTGCACACACACAGCTCAGCTTCTTCCTCTGTGAGGGTTGAGGGATGGGGTAGGGGTACCATGGGCCTGGCTCAGCACCCCCGATGGTGTTTGGGGTATTGGGAACCATGCGTCATTTGAGTTCAGATGGCAGGAGACCACCTAGTCATGCCAGCCCCTTCTGGCCTCCCTGAAAACCTCTCAGAGGCCCTGGGATGGCACCCGCAGGCTGGGCCCCAGAAGAGCTTGTCCAGAGGCACTCTTGGGGCAGGGCCACGTGATGGGCCCCGGGAGCTGTGAGATCATGACAGGACCTGGCCCCTGACTGCAGCCCAGCTGCCAACATGGCATTGAGGGCCAGCTGGGCCAGGGTGGGGGGCAGTACTGCAAGTCTCGGGTTCATGAACAAGCCGCTCCTGTGGAACATGTACTCAGGAATGAAGAGATGGGCCCCAGAAGAGGCCACACGCTGAGTACCAACCCTAAGGCACAGAAAAGGCCAGGACCCTGACAGAATTGCACTCAGCAGGAGGGACGAAAGGTGGGGAGGCAGGCTGGGAGGAGAGCTCAGCTGCCTCCACAGTCACAGACACCAGCAAGAAGATTACTAAGGGTAAGTCTAAATTTGACTTGAAAGCGGGGGATTGTTAGCTAAAAGTCCCCAAAAGGACTCCCCAGCCCAGGTGTCCACAGGAGTGGTACACTGTATCTACTACCCCCACCCCTCACACTGAGTACCTGCAAGCCAGACTCAGGTGGAGAAACTTAAGGCACAGGGAGGCCAAGGACCATACCCCCAACCACCCAGCTAGTAAAGAAGGGAGTTGAGCTCAGGTTTGCTGGCCCCGACTGCTGTCCATGGGGTTGATAACCTGAGGGTGGTGATAGTGGGCACAGCCTGGCCTGCAGCAAGCAGAGCCCCCAGGCCTCATCAGTTGGGGGTGTAGCAGAAGGACTCCAGGGGTCTGCAGGGTGAGGCCCTGGGGCCCTGGACCTTGTGTGAAGGGGCACTAAATAAGAAACCTGGGGGGTGAGGTTCTGCCTGGAGCCTACCTCCCACCAGAATTCTGGGGGGGTGAGGGGTAAGACAGTGTGGAACACTGCTCTACACGTCTAGTCTGTCTGCCAGATCCCACCTGTGTTCCCGGTGCTTAGAAGGTGTAGCTCCCCAGACCAGCCTCAGAGGGAGATAGTCAACACCCTCTGGTTACCATCCTACCTGTGGGGCCCGTTCCTGGCCAGAAGGGCAGCCTTGTGCTAGAGCCTGAGTTGTGGAACTCTGCATAGAGGGCCCGCTCAGCACTGGGGGGCGCCAAAGCACTGCCACTGTGAGTTCAGAATGTCGGTGAGAGTCCTAGAAGGTCCTGTCCCCAGCTTGGCTGCACTGAAGGGTCTCTGCTGACCCAGGAAGAAGCCAGCACCTCTGCTTTGATGCCAGAAGACACCTGCCCTCCCACCTACCCTGTGTCCATCTGGTGCCTGCAGGGCCTACCTCTGCCTAGGAGGAGAAGCTGGAAGTGGGGAGGGGTCTTCATCAGGTGGGGCCAGGAAGGGGAGGAAGGGAGCTGCCCCTTTCTCCTTGTTACTCCACTGAGGCCTGCCCATCCAGTTCATTTCCAGTCTGAACACATGGGGGCCCACCAGCAGCAATGCAGAAGTTCCTGCCCTGGCTCTCCAGTGGTCTCAGTCCCAAGTGGAAACATTTGGGACAGGGTAGGGCAGGAGAACAAAGGGGGGAAATCTACTGTAAGTGGAAACAGGGCAGTGTTTGGCTGCTGCCTAGGCAGGGCTTCTTGGAGAGTTTCTTCAAGAAGGTGGCTGAGGGCAGGGTCAGGAGGGGGGCCTCCCAGGGCAGGCCTCAGAGACTGTGCTGGAGGGGCCCACAGTGGGACCTGTGAGGCCAGTGTCAAGACCTGTACCCTCCAGGCCTGAGTGCATCCCTCCCGTGCAGGGACCCTTGACCCCCAACACTGAAGTACCTGGCCACAACCCTTCTGGGACAGTGCACACCTCAACAGTCTTGAAGATGACACCCGAGACCCTCTTCTGGTGATTGGGCTTTCTCCCCCACAACAGACCTTGGTTCTTTATTGGAGAGGACTGGGATGCACCTGCTGTCTCCTCACCCTGGTGTAGGGCCTGGCTCCTCAAAAATCTGCAGTGAGCTGTCAGGAACCTGGGCCATCAGATCATCAGGCTCAGCGTCAACTGTTTGTCTTCTTGAGAGGTTACCAGGCTGTGGACACTAGTCTTGATTCAACCCATTCCAAGCAGTGTCCAGGGAAAGGGGCTGGGGAGGAAAGCCGTGGGAGTCAGCTTTGACCTAGTCCTCTCACACGATTCCACAGCCACACATTGTCAGAAGCCGCCTTGTCACTTTCATGCAGGAAAGGAAGATGGGGGTGGGTTGAGTCACTGTACAGCCCAGTGCCTTGCAGGCAGCTTCTCACTTCAGCATTCAGGAAGCAACTCTGTCTTGGCTGCAGCTAAAGCCCAGGCCCCAACATTTCAATACTGCAGCATCTTGACAGTAAAACAGGTTTGCCTTGGGCTTGAATGGCCTCCCAGGAGCAGAGCCCTGTCCATGGAGGTATTACTGAGGTCAGTGTAGCTTTTATGGGTACTGGAGCAAACGTCACCCAACCTCAAACTTATCAGACTCCACTCCATCTTGAGGCAGAATTGGACCACAACCAAACACTCCCTGAATCTTAGCTGATGAGCCTTGCTTCTGTAACTCCTTCTGCATGGCCTGTGCCTTCTCAGGCTCCCCATGAGTCCCTGAGTGTGAGTCCTTGGGGCTCTGCCCTCAGCATTCACTTCCCACTGCAGCCGTTCTGTGCCTCGGTTGCATCTGACAAACTATCAACACCACAGTTTTCCTGCAGCTTCTGCTGCCTCCAGGGCACCTAGGCAACAGATGGCAGAGGGGCTCCAGTTTCGTGACTCTCATGTGAGTGACCTCAAGAGTGCAGAAAGGGAACTTAAAGGGAGACTGAGCCTGAGGAGTCTCTTTTGTGCAGCGGGGCGGGTTCTGTTCAGAGGCCTCTATGGAGTAACAGGATTAACACTGCGTCCCAGGACTCAGGACTTCCTGCCAGGCACTGGGCTACACCTTCTGCGTGGTGTATTTCATTTCGTCCTCCCAATGGTCCAATTAGATCCTAGTTTCCCTCTTTTACCGAGGAAGAAACTGAGACTCAGAAAACTAATTTGCCCTCTGATTCCACAACCACACTAGTCATACTCTGAGCGCCAGGGCTGTGTCTTAGAATCAGGTAGGTCCCACTGAAACTAGAGCTTTTGAACGTGAAGCCCTTAAGGGGAACCGAGAAGTTCTACAGACGACTTGAGGAGTTGGAAGAGAAACTGAATAGCTCCTGGAGGAAGCTAAGGAGGTCTACGAGCCCCGTGGACACATAAGGGTCAAAGTGGAGCCGAACTGCAGGGAGTGAAGTGATGGGAGCCTAGCGCTTCAGCCCGCAAGGCGCAGCCGGAAGCGCCTGGACTGGGGCGGACACTGAGGCCTTTAACACCTGCGCAGGGCATCCTGGGAGGTGTAGTCCCAGTCCTATACTCTGCGCATCCCCTCCCCATTTACCAAACCCAGCACGCAGCGCTCCCTGGGGCGCGAGGCTCGGCCATCTCTAGTGGCGCTGATGGGTGGGAAGGTCCAGGAAGTCTGTGGCCGCTGGAAGGCGCCAGGCGGGGCTGCTTGTGGCCGCCAACCCGTACACTACAACTCCCGGATTCCCTCGCGCGCAGGGCACCGCCCCGAGCTTTCGGCCGGGCGGCGCCGCGCAGCCCTGTGGGAATAGTAGTCCCCGCGCGCGATTCACAGCGCCGCGTGCGCCCTGGGCGCACCGTAGCCGCGGGGTCCTGGCCGGGCGCTACGCTACGGAGGCGGCGTAGGTTGGGCGCCCGACGCGGACCGACCGGGTCTGGGCGTTTGGCGGCTCCTGCACTCAGTGCTGGAGGCCGGCGGGGCAGCGCGGCTAGTGGCAGAAGTTGTAAGTCGGCTGGCAGGGGCGAGCGGGCCGGGGGCCGCGCCGCCCAGGCCGCACGGACAGAGGAGGCGCCGCCGCGTTGCGGAGGTGAGTCCGGCCAGCCGGGGTGGGGGCGCGGCCTGGACCCTCGCCGGAGCCCGGGCCTTGCAGGCAGCTCCCCTCAGCGCCAGGGCTGCCAGCCTTGGAACCAGGGTCAGCTTGTTGCCTCGCTGGCGCCTCCTGGGCATTGACCGAGCCCTCACTGAGCTGGGTGCGCTGCTTGGAGAGGGGAGCCGGCAAGGACCGGGTCATCTGAATCACTGGGAGACCAGCCCCAGGGTGCTGCGGACACTGGCGGCGGCCTCAGCCTCTGCCTGCCCTTGAGTGTCCTTATCTTCCAGGCAGCATCCTGGTTCGGCTGCATTAGGGGACGTGTCCCGTGGTGCCCGCAGCCCTCCCCACCAGGGGTCCTGGGGGCGACTCCATGGAATGGGGGTGCGCCCTGTGTGCCCACTGGCCACCCTAACACTTCCTCTTCCCTGTTCCTCCCTGGGCTGGCGCTAGAGCAACACAGGGAAGTTACAGGGGATTTATTCCTGAGAATATTTGCGAGGGTAACCCGGTTTTTCCTGTTGGCCACAAAGGAGCCCTTCTGGTCCAGAGGAGTGAAGCTTTGTTGTGTGGTCGCATAGCCCTAACCGGGCGGGTCTGGGGGACCTCTGAATGCACAGGACTTTGTAACTAGACTTCAGACAACAGGATCTCTGCGAGACCAGTTAGGGAGTTTGGGGTCCTGCATCCTAGAGCCCTGGCATCCTGTGGGGAAAACGAACTCAGGTTGGTGCTGAGTTGGGTTTGAGCTCCTCCCAAGAGCCCCTTCTTTGGGGATCCCTTGGGTCCTCCCTCTGCCCAGGTTTGGAGTCCTGTGTGTGTCACTTAGGTGTGGCAAGTGACTATCTCCAGCCCCCGGAAGCTGATTGAGGTGGTGGGGTAATTCCATCCTTCCTCTCTGAATGACTTTCTCATGTGAAGAGAGAGAGATAGTGTTTCCCAGCCCAAGTCTTGGAAGGAGAGCCTCAGAGGGACAGGGGAACCTGGATCCCAGCTCTGTGGCCTGGCTGATGCTCGTGCAGGAAGCCCATGCAGCCTGGCCTTGGGAATGGGCACACCTTACTTCCTCCCAGGTTGTTCTGCTCCCAGGAGTAGCATTCCTCTTCCCCCCCTTCCCTTCCCTCTGCGTCTGAAAATTTCTGGAGCTGCTTTCCCTGAGCAGATAGACCCATGACCTCGTGACCTTCCAAGAACCAGGTTTAAGCCCTGCTGGGTCCAAGGCTCAATGGTTGCATGGCTTTAGGCAGGGACCTATGATCTTTGATACTGTATTTGCTCTAAGCGACCACCCTCCCTCCCCACCCTGTCCCCCTGCCCCCAGACCTGGGCTCTGAGAGCAGAAGTGACCAGGTATGCTAATCCTGCAACACGTAGGACCCTCCTTCACTCCCAATCATGCAGCGTCCCTCTGTCCTTCACCAGAGAGAGAGGACAGTGGTAACATTCGCTAAAGCGTCTTTGCACTCAGCCCCTGCACTTTCCAGGCCCTGAGCTCCCCAGTCCCCTGTCTCCTAGGCTGCACTCTGGTAAGCCCCATTTTACTGAGAAGCAGCCCTAAAAGTGCTCCAAAAGCTAGATACCATTTATAGGCCCCAGCTGATCGGTAAAGAGCCTGACGGGGGCAACCACCCACAGTCACAGCCTTTTGGGACAGAGCCGCCTCTGGTCTGGCCTCAGGCATGCTGCTCACCACTCTAGCAGCTGTTCTACAGCCTGCTCTCTGGCTTTTCTGGAGTTCGGGGGTCCTTCTAGGGCTGTGTCCCCACCTCCCTGGTGGCCGAGCTGAGGGATGTGCCTGGACTGTGCTGCAAGGTATCAGGAGGAAAGCAGGTCGATAGCTGCTGTTGGGAATTGTCGCGTGTGTCTGCATCCAGAGGGAGGCAGTTGTTGCAGCTTCCTGCTCTGCCTGTGTCGTCACACCCCAAACCTGGAGCAGAGAGACTTCCTCTTCAAGCCAGTCCCCACTCACATCCACATTTTTTCGGAAGAGTTACCCTTTGGAATTAAATTCGCACAGGCAGAATTTAATTCTGCACCTGCCTGGTACTGCTCTCCTGCTGCATCACAGGAAAGGCAGCACATCCTGGAGCTCCTGTCTTTCCGTGCGTCCCCCCACCCCCTCATGCCTTCCTTTCAAGTGAGCCGAAGGCTCGAGTGCCCATCTCCCCATGAGACGATTTGAGCTGGCAGGTGCTTGCAGGACTGCCTGGGCCAGGGCTGCTCTTGCCGCCACTTGGCAAACAGGAATGTAGAATAGAAGTGCCAAAAACAAGAGTGCTTGTCTGGTGCCTTCTCTTTTCCTGTTAAAAATAGTATTCAGCCCTGGCTGGTGTGGCTCAGTGGATTGAGGTCTGGCCTGAGAACCAAAGGGTCACCGGTTCAATTCCCAGTCAAGGCACGTGCCTGGGTTGCAGGCCTGGTCCTCAGTGGGGGTCGAATGAGAGGCAACCACACATTGATGTTTCATTCCCTCTTGTCCCTTCCCCTCTCTCTAAAATAAATAAATAAAATCTTTAAAAAAATAGTATTCAACATCTAATATTGAACTTTTGAACTAGAAACCGAAACCCTGAGTGTCCCTGTCTCTCTGATAGTACTGTATGAACAGCAATTTCCTTTTTTCACTACACACAACTGAGGTGGTGTACGGCTTCAAAGACACGAGAGGACCACAGTCACCCTGTTCACCTCCTTGGAGGCAGCCCCAGGATCCTGTGTGATTGTTCTCCAGCCTCCTCACTTGTGCTTTCCACTTTGAGAGGCCCGTCTCCTCCCACCCCAGAAAGCGTGCCTCAGAAAGTCGAGTGAATCCAACCTACCAGCTGCTGGTTCATCACAGTGAGTGGGGTCAGTTGGTGTCTCAGAGGGGCTCAGAGTGGGCCGAGAAAATGGGGGTGGGCTACACAGTGAGGAGCCCTGACTTCTCTGTCCTAGAGCTGCTGGCCAGAACCTTCAGGGACCAAATTACTTGACATACAGAGAAGTCCAGAAGCACTGAGAAGAGTGACTGCTGTGTAGCATATTTGGACAGAGGATCCCAGTCAAGTGGACGAGCGTTTGGGCGGGTGTGTTTCTTCTCAAGTTTACTGATAGGAAGTGGTTATACTTTGGAAGCCTACAGCTTTTGTTCCTGGACCTAGCTCCTGGGTGGGCATTTATCATAATTCTCAGCGAACCTCTTCAGTCCGCTTCTCAGAGGTCAGCAATGTCCTGACATTTGCTATTGGCAGTGGCAGGCCCTGCGGGCAGGGAGTGGCCAGCCTTGGTGTTTTCCTGAGGACAAAGGTGAGTGAGTGGGGGAGGCTGCAGCAAGGTGGGCACCAGGGCCCTCACGCCACACCTAGGAAAAACAGGAGGGGGCATGAATGCAAAGCCACCCAGCCCGCAGCAGTGGTTGGAAGTAAGAGTGGCCAGATGGTGTTAGGACCCGGGTCCAGGTGAATGGATGCCAGGTGAAGCCAGGATGCCTGGCTGCTTGCCCAGAACCCTACCCTACCTGGACACCTTTCCCTGGCAGCCCCTGCCATGGGCAGAGCCAGCTAAGGGAGGCTCCTTCCACTGCGACCTTGGGATCTTGAACAGGTCCACCTGCCACCTGGCTGGCCCAGGGACAGTCGGGGGCTTGGGCTAGGCAGTGAGGAGCCGGCTGAGCTGAGTCGATCCCCTGGGGCTTCAGGCCTCTTCTGGGTGAGGGACAGGTGTAGCTTCAAAAGGAATGTAGTCCCCGGGCCGCCTCCCCCAGTATTCTCAGAGTGGCTGAGGGCAATTCCTTGCCCAGGCTCTTGTGTATGGCAGTGGGGCAGCCCTCCTTGTGGCTCTGGCCTACGGGTGAGGACACAGCCCAGCACAAGAGCCACATAGTCACTGAGCCCGGACCACTAAGCCTGGGGGCATGTCCTCTGGGTGGCTGTGCTGTTGGCAGACTCGCTGTGCCGCTGACACAGGCATGGAAGGGAGCTCAGCATGTCCACAGTAGGAGGCGAGTCCCTTCACGGGCGCTGTGGGATAGCTGGGGCTGTGGGACCAGTGGTGGAGCAGTGGGGCTGGAGTGCAGTGTGGGCCCCCCTCTCTCTGCAGGGGTGCCAGAGCCTCTCCGTAGAACCCTTGGTTCTCAGAGTCCCCCGAGATCTACTGCCCAGGCCCCTGCCCTGACAAAGCTTGGTTCTTGTGGTCTTGCAAGCATGTGTGTCTGAGGCTTGGGGTCATGGTCCTGTCATTCCGGGGAGCACCACAAGGCAGGCAGATGTTGCTGGGCCCTGTCTGTCGTCCCTTTGGTGTTACCCCCACGTGAGTGTTATGTCCCCCGGGCCCACCCCTGACTCTGTGCCCTGTTGTCCTCCCACCTCTAGGGGAGCTGTTGATGTGGGTGAGCTGCAGACCCCATGAGGAAGGTGGCGACAGGAGAATGCTGTCTTGCCAGTCCTGGCCCGGGAGGTCAAAGTCTGGGCCCTCCGTGGGGTGGGGCTCTCTCCAGGGTGGGGTCCCAGCCTGGTTTCTGCTCTCCGGTAGGGACGGGAGAGGCTGCCCTCGCTCAGGCAGGAGCCTCACGGCCTCGGCGTTTCCGCCCAGGTGGCAGCCTTCCTCAGGCTGTGGGGCCCTGCTGACGGGCTCCCAGCTTCACGTCTGGCGGGTATGATGGTGGGTGGCCATGAGCACCCTGGGCACAGGGAACAATGCTCTAGAAAAGTTTGGTGTCCCCTGGGTGGGCCACTCGCCCTCTGTCCCTTTCCTGGGTCCCCATCCTGGCGTTGATTTTTTTGGCCTGTCACGTTGTTGCAGTTGGTGAAGGACCATCATTACAGGGTGGGGCAGTGGGTCTTGATAAGCTTAACAGGGCTTGTGTCACACAGGCTACCGTGCAGGACACAGACTCACAGGGAGCCCCCAGAGTGAGAGGTGGGGCGAACACCCAGTCCCTCCCCACTGGGATCTGGGTGTGGCCCACCCTTCCCCCTCTGTGGCCTCCATGGCTGCAGGCTTCTGTCTGCTCACCCCTATCCCTGGGCCAGGTAAACTCACGTGGTGGGAGCACAGGGAAGTGCCCCCTTCCTGTCCCACACATGCTGGAGGCCCACAGGGCAGTGCGGGCAGGTGGGCTGGGGTGAGGAATGGCAGGTGTTGCTGCTGGGATCCAACTGCCATGACCGAGGTGCACCCCATGAAGGGTCCTGTGGAGATGGTCCTCTCACCTGGCCTTCTGTGTGCTAAGCACTCTTGGGGGGTGGTCCCCAGCTGTTCTCTCAGAGGGTCGTGCTAGGCACGTGCCTCGCACCCGGGCTGGCGGACAAGAACACCCTGCCCCCTGGGGGCAGCAGCAGCCCCACCTTTGCGCTTCCAAGGCCAGATCTAGGTCACTGCCCCACTTAGATCCAGGGCGGTGGTTCCCAAATGAGCTCAGGAAGAGCCAGTGGGGGCTCAGGGGCTGTGGGGCAGCTGATCATCCTGAAGCGCCATGTCTTGGAATCCTGCCCTTTTGCACAGTCCAGGGGGCTGATGCTGTCGTCTGCTCTCTGGCTTCTGCCTGGAGATGTGCTGTGCATGATGTTCTTCTTAAGACACAGCAGCCGGAAAGTGACCACCAGGGTTCCTGAGCGTTGCCGTACCCAGTGCCTCAAACGGGCCTGCAACGTAGCAGCGCCCCAGTGGGCATTTGCTGAATGCAGTACAGGCTGCGCAAAGGGGTAAATGAATGGACGCAGGCTCTTGCAGGGCTGGCAGAAGGTCTCACCTGGGATGAGAGGAGCAGCAAGCAGGTCCTGCAGGAGAGGAAGGTTATACAAGGCTTGTCACCCTGGGGTTCCATCACAAAGGACAGTGCCTGGGTGGCAGTATTCGTAAAAGCTTCCATCCTCGGTTATTCTGACAAGGAGTCAGGATGGAGCGTGACTGGCCCACCCTGCCCTGGCAGGGCTTCCCACATGGCGCCCCATGCAGTTGGGACCCTCGGGTGGGCTGGGGGCAGCAGACTGCTTTATGGCCTGGCCAAGCCCTGCCCAGCCAGGGTGATCCTTCATGGGTCTCATTCCCAGGGCCTCTTCCCCACTCCCTTGGGCCAAGATGGGGTGTGGGGGTGTTGGAGTGGTGTCACCCCTGGAAATCCCTGGAGAGGCCCTTCTGGAGCCAGCTGCTCCCTGGGGTCTTCGCCCTTCCAAGCCACCTCTCTTCTCTGTCTCTTCTTTTGAGCTCCCAGCAAGGGCCTGTGCGGCCCCACCTTCCACCTGGGGGTGGGGGGGGTGGCTCAGGGCCGTGTCCCCAGTGTGCACCGCGGCTGGCTCTCCCTTTGGCTCTGCCTGCATCAGGTGTATGTGGTGGCCCTGACCTGGCTGCAAGTGGGACTGTGTGCCCTGTCCCCACACCTGGTGTTGGGGCTCTTGGGCCAGGCTTGCCCATGCTGCCCGGTCCTCTTGTCCGGGTAGAAACAGGCCAACTTCGCCTGAGGCGGACCAGCCCTGGACCCAGTCAGGAGCACTTCTGCTCCATGGGCGCCACTACTGAGCGTGGCTCCAGTTCAAGCCCTCTACGGCCTTCACCGGCTGCTCCCCTCCCTGCCATTCACCTGTTCGAGATTTAGCCTCAAAAGGGGCCTGGGCCTTTCTCCCAAAGCAGCTTGTGTGGAGTGGGGTTTAAAAGTTGGGGCGGCTGTTCTCGTTCTGATGTCTGATGTGCAGTCACGGGGGAGGCAGGTGTCTCTGGTGACCCAGGCTGGTGTGAAACCACTGTGGGCGTGCTCTGTGCACCGGGCACCACAGCTGCGTGCACTTAGGCCTTCTGTTGTGCCTTCCTGAGCACATTCTGTTAGCAAAGCTACCAGCACATGTGGCTGCTGACCCCAGAGTGTGGCTCGTCCACTCGGAGGGTGAGCATAAACCACAGTAGAGTCCAAAGTCCTTGACCTAAGATGGTGTCACGCAGCTCCCATGGGGTTTCACCCGGTTTCATACTGACATGGTAACATCTGGGTGTGAAAGATTCCATGGGGGTACATTGCTGGGTTCCCATAGCCTGTCTGTTGTACCTTTCTCATGCGGCTGTTGGTGGGCTGGAAGCAAACCCCGTGGCTCGCATGATGCTCCTACCAGACTGTGTTCCTGGAGGCCGGAGCTGGAAGACAGTCTTTCAGGGGCCAGGTGGGGACAGTATCAACTTTTCTGGCCACCACAGGGTCTCTGTCCCACTGCTCAGCTCTGATCATGCTCTGTGGCGGGGACCTGAGTGTCAGGTGACTTGTGGGAACACCAGGCCAGTCAGGGCTGGTGTTTCTCTGTCCCACCCATGTCCCCTGGAGAAAAGGTACCCAGCAACATCATTGCTGCAGGGGCGCTCGGCCCATCGGACCAAAGCTGTTATGGGGCAGGGTCCCCAGACTTCTGCTGTCCCAGATCCCATGGCCCTTGGCTTCTGCAGTTTCCAGAGCAATGTCTTTGCTGCTGCTTACTGTCACGTAGGGAGCCCCGCACAGCCCCACCTTGTACCCGTGGCCCCGACCAGCCTGCCTGTGCTGCAAAGACGCGTCCCCCAGCTCCACCGCAGCCCCTGGCCCCCATCATCTCGGGATTTAGTTGGGAGCTGGGAGAAGGGTGTCCAGTGGACCCAGGGGTGGGGGGCTGGAAAGCCACATGCCCACCTTGGCCCAGAGGCTAGCTGGGTGAAGGAGGGGAGGGAAGGCGGGCATCTTCCCTAACCTGACTGGGACTTGGCTCGTTTGAAATGAGGTGTCCCACTCAGTCTCGGGGTGGATGCTCCTGGGCTGTGTTTCATTCCTTCCCTTGGCCAGTGGAGGTAGGGGCCTCCCCCAGGGTGCAGATGATCTCCCACTGGAGGCCTGGCCAGCCTCCTGGGCACCTCTCAGGCCACCCATCTCCTCTTGGCCGCTGGGGTTTCCCTGGGTCAGGGAGGGTCCTCAGGAAGACCTCAGAAGGGCGGGGTGGTAGACAGCGTTGTGCAGGCCTTTGCCAGGCTTTGCAGGGCTGTACCAGCTCCGCTCTGCTCACTTCCCCTGTTTTTCCTTTTCCTCTGGTTAAATAACCCCTTGAGTCTTCCCTCCACAATAAAGCAAAATCGTGTCTTTCTCACTGAAGACCACTGTATTTGAAGGCCAGTGCCTGGTGACACCACCATCCTTCCCCTGTGGGCAGCTGATGGGCTGACGTGGGTTTTCAAGAGCAGAGAACGGGGCATGGTTCTGTTGCTGCGTGGGCCTCGGCCCTGTGGGGACCTCTGCTGTGGAGGTGCGTGGGGTGGGTGCTGCCAGACGCCTGCTGCTGGGTCGGGGGTCCCCAGCCCTGCTCTGTGGCTGTCCCTTCCTGCCTCACGGCTGCTTGCACTGGGGAACCTCCAGAGCTCCTGGGGCTTTGTTCCTATGAATCATGCTGTTTCTTCTTTCTCTTTATTCTCTCTCTCTCTTTATTTTTGTTGTGTGACTTTGACTAGCCCGGCAGCCCTGTCTCCTGTGTGGGAGCTTCCCCTCCCTCCATGCTCTGGCCACATGTGACCAGGCCCGGCTCTCAGTGTGGCCACCGTAACAGGGGCCATGGGGAGCTCCGCTTCCTCGCTGGCTGCCAAGACTGAGTCGGACCATGGCTTCCCCACGGGGCCGCCCTTCCCAGGGCCCCCGGCAGCAGCCAGCTGTTGTAGGAGCGGCCCTGGGGGGCCTGTCTGGGGTGCTGCCCTGGTCACCCGGCAGCACCAGACCCCGCGCCCCCAGGCCCGAAGGTAAGAGAGCTGGGTGGGCCCCAAGGGGTGGGAGTGCTGCTCCGTCAGGGTGCCCTCTTTGGCAAAGGGGCTTGCGGAGAAGTGGGGTCCCTGTTTCTTAGGGTCCTGTGGCAGCCCATGTTCCCTCAATGGCGCGAGACCTGAGAGGCCCTGGCGTTGCTCCGTGCTTGGTGAAGAAGGTCTGGGAGAGCAGCCCTCTTCCGTGAGCTGTGCTGCGTCTCAGTCTGGTGCTGGTGAAGAAGCAGCTTCTGGAGCTTTTAGCCTTGCGGGTGGGGAGCCTGAGTGGCACTGGCTTGTGCTGAGAATGCTGGCTTGTTTCCTGCAGGATTTGGGGGACGCCCCTATCTGTGTAATGCCCCTGGTCTAACATGGCTGCCGGCCAGGCAGTGGGGGGGCTATGAGGCCCCAGGGGCAGACCTTCACATGGCAGCTGCCCCAACTGTGGCTGAACTCGGCCCAGGTTTCTCAGTCCAGGCTATCCACTGGATCACCTGGAGAGCGTCCCCTCAGATGTGCTGCAGTGACCGGTTTGAGGGCAGGTCAAGCTTCGACGTCCCTCCTTGGCCCTGATGCCCCCGCTTTCACCCTGTCCTGTGGCCTTGCTGGGGGAGGGGTGCCCAGTGCTCAGCATATGCTCAGGGTTCCATAGACCTTGGGGCAGAGTTGTGGGTAGCTCCTGCTCTTTTGGGGTGCGCAGGCCTTGGTTCAGTGGGTAACAGACATCTTCCCTCTCTCAAAAGCACATCCTGGACTCTCCTGCCAGGTGGGCAGCAGGCAGGAGTGGGCCCAGCCCTCTGGGCTGCCAGTGGAGCTGCGGCCTGAGTCCCTAGTAGAGGAGGCATCTGGCAGGGTGCCGGAGGGTTTAGCACAGCTGGGTGGGAGAGTCTCGGAGGTCTTGTAAGATACCCTGGTGGGCAGGAGTCAGGAGTTTGAGGTCAGAGGGGTGTGCCAGGAGGCGGTACGGTGGGTGGGAGCAGTGGAAGTTGGGAGTAGGGTGTAGTGAATGATTAGAGTATCTCCTTGTTACCGTATTGACAGTGTACTAGTGAACATTTCTGTGTCCCAGCTCACGGAGACGTAACTTACGTGCTGTCAGATTCACCCCGGCAAGGATACGGTTCTGTGGATTTCATTCATTTATAGAGTTGTTCAGCCATCACCGCCACACAGTTCTGTAGCATCTCCATGCCCCCAGAAGATCCTGCCTGTTAGCTGCCCTCCCTGTCCCCAAACTCCCTGCTTCCTGTCCACAGATTTGCCTTCTCTAGAAATTTCACATAAGCAGAGTCCTGTGATGTGTGTTCTATGTCTGGCTTCTTTCACCGAGTGACATTTCAGGGTCTGTCCGTGCACGGCGTTTGTTGGGGCTTCATTCTTCCTGCGGCTGCACGATAGTCCTTTGTCCGGGCAGGCCGCCTTCGTTCACCCACTTTTCAGTTGGCGGGCGCTTGGGTAGTTTCCCTCGGTTTTTATGTTTCATGCTTCCCTGCATATTTGTGTATACATTTTTGGGTGGACACGTTTTCATTTCTGTCAGGTAGAGAGAATGGAATCTCTGAAGTTTATTACAAGTTTATATTTAACTTTCTAAGAAACTGCTAGACTGTTTTCCAAAGTGGCCGCATTACTTCACATTCCCACCAGTGTAGGGACCAGCTCCAGTTTCTCCACATCCTGGCCCTTCCTGTGGGTGTAAGGCGGTTTGATTTGCATTTCCCTGATGGTTGGTGATGTTGAGCATCTCTACAGATTTCCATCTGTGCACTCACATCTTTTTATATTCATGCGTTTCCTTAGGATCAATTGCTAGGAGTAGAATTACTGGATCCCAGGGAAGGCAGCTGGACCCCGCCGAGCAGCAGCTCACCTGTGGACCCTGCAGGGTTTGCCAGACAGCTTCCCGTGAGGCCTTGTGCATGCTCTGAGGGACGCGTGTATGTGGTAGACTTTGGACCTTGACTCACGCCATTAAGCCAAGTGCCTGGTGACCATGTCTTCTCCTGGTTTCCGCCAGGCCTCACCCCTGAGCTTGTGCAGCCAGGCACCTCCTTTCCTGGCTACTGTAGTCAGGCCTCGACTTCAAGGTAGTTATTGTCTGCCCCTGGGAACAGCGGGCAAAGACAGATCGGGAAGAAATGGCGTTAATGACCTTGAGGAATTCATAGGCGTCCAGACCAGAGATGACAAAGAATGGCAGAAGAGGTGGGCGCAGCGGGTGGCAGGAAAGGTGTAGAAGGCAGGTGGCCCGCCCCATCGTGGCTGCACTGTATGCCACCCCTCACAGGACACCCTCCCCACAAGCATACGTCCGCCGCATTCTGGAGGGGCAGCTGGGAGTGTGCACAGGACCCCCTCCCCTGCTCTGACAGGGGCATCAGGGCCTGGAAGGGCACGTGCAGAAGCCAGCAGCACAGCAGCCTCTGCCTCCGTCAGCACGCGGCCTTCTTGGCTGGGAGCCCCCCATTGGCGTGGCCACACCTCCTGTAACGAGTAATCCAGGTCAGTTTCTATCTATTCTACGCCTCTCCCAGTATGAAAGGACAAGAGAGACAAGGCCTCCTTAACCTAAGTGCCTTCCAACTAAACAGATGATATAATCTCATTCTGACATGCAGTAAACATATAGCCCCTAGACTAGGGCTTAGTTAAAGTGGCAGAGACTGGGAGCAGGCTGCCAGGCTGGGAGCAGGAACTTCGATGTCCTAGGGGCTGCTCATCTTAATCAATAAGCAATTGGTGGGGGCACTGGATGCTGCAAGCTCTGCGCCCTCCCTGGGGACTCGGAGACAAGGAGAATGACCCAAGGCTGGCTGAAGGTGACCTCTAGGGGAGGCCCCCAGCACCATCTGGAACCAGCAGGGGTCCAAGGTCGAACCACCGTAGCTAGACATGGCACCTGCATCTCCTGGCCTGGCCTGGCCTGCCTAGGAGCCCAGCCTCAGGCCCCGTGGCCTGACCAAGGCCCATGCGTGGACAGCACGCGCACTACTTCCAATTTTCCTGGGGAGGTATAAGGCCATCGCCCAGGACAGGGCGGTGCCGCCACAGCCCTGCAGACCTGCGTGTCATGGGGGCCTTCGCAGTGAGCCCCAAGGGCAGCTCCATAACTGCCCCCCTCTTTTGAATTGGAACTGAGTGTTGGCGACTCTCAGATAATGAGGGTAGCACAGGTATGTGTGTGGAATTTTTCTGGACAGTTGCCTGCATTTCCTGCCTGACGTGGCCTTTCTGTTATAAGGAGTAACTCAGGCTGTTTTCCATGAGCAGCCAGTTTTTTCCCCAGAAGCGATTGCTTCTGTGTTCTGCAGCACAGGTGACGGCCTCTGAGTGAGTGTCCAGGAACTTGGGGACATTTTGTATTAGGGGTCTGGCTTGGCTCCACATTCCCCACTTTCTCTTCCCAGCTTTGTTTGGCGGGCCGTCCCCACCTTTGGGCACTCCAGGGATTTTGGGTCTCCGGTCCTCGCTGAGTGTCTGCTGGGCCATTGAGGGTGGCCCTGGCATTTAGACCAGAGCAGCTGCTCCCCCGCTGAGGGTTCCTCTGCTCAGCCGTCACTGACCCCTGAGCCACTTCCCACCACACGGTGGCACTGAGATGGGTGTGGGCTATGAAGTGAGGGTCGAGGGGGCCGGTGAGGGAGCGCCATGCCTGTCCTGCAGCTGTGCCACCACCACCATCGCCAGAGCCTCCTTCCAGCCAGAGGGGCCCCCACTTCTGCCCAGCCCTCCTCTGGTTCCCCAGGGCTAAATTTGATTTTTAGGTACTGTTTTCATTTACACCTTTGTGAACTCCAGACAGAATCTTCCAGATTGTCCATGTCTACAAGGGCAGCTGTGAAACCTGCCCTGGCCCCACCCAGGTGCTGGCCAGGACTAGCAGACACCTTGCCTTGTGTGCAGCAAGCCCAAGGCAGGGACTGGCCAGCCAGTGGGTTACGCAGGTGGGGACTTGGGCTCCTTGCCCTCTACCTCCCCACCAGCTTTTGCAAGGCTTTCCTTGCTCAGTGTGCCTGGGACCAGTAGGGTCCAGGGCCCACCTTTCCTGATGGGGCAGGAGCCTGAGTCTTCCCCCTGGAGGCCTCCCAGGCTAGGTGGGGTGCACAGGGCGAATGTGCCCATGCTCTGAGCCTGGGGTCGGGCTGGAGGCTGCCTAGGACTCGACCTGTGTATGCATGTCTGTGGGGGTACACAGTACCCCATACCTGGACCCCATTCTCTAATGGGGAATGGTGGGAAGCAGGGGGCCCTGGTAGTGTTCAGGTAGATTTCTTAGGCTTTACCTTGCACAGAAACCGAGGTTAAAGCTGACCCGGCCCTTGGCCACGCCCCCTCTGCTGGTGCTGGGAGCCCACTCGAGCACCTCAGGGCCTGTCCACGCTGGAAGGTGGTTTTACAGAGTTTGCTCTGGGCCTTGGGAAACAGTCGTGTTGCCCAGGGTAGACTTTTTTGTTACTGAAGAGGCAAGTTTTTTTTCTTCCTGAACCAAAAGGGTTTGACGTGAATATAGATAGCATTAGAACCACAAGCTTTGTGCCTTGTTGTAAAGAACAATTGATCTCTCTGCCAGCAGAGCAGCAGCATGGGGGAGTGTGTTGTGGTGCGCAGATGCCACCTCGAGCCCAGATTAGCTCTTCAGAGGCAAGCCAATGGGCCAGCCTTGCCCTTAGCCCAGACACGACACCCGTCTTGGGTGGGAGGAACCATTCGGGAGCATCCCACCTGCCTAGCTATGAGCCTGAGTGCCTTTCCTCTGCACCTGGGAGAAGCAGAGGCCCAGCCTTGGGGAAGGTGGGTGGGCCCGGCACCCAAGAACCCACCCAGCAAAGGGGGTTGCATTCCAGCACTCCCAGGCGGCCTGCAGGGCAGGCTGTAGAAGGGGACCTTGGAGAGGGTGGGAGGTAGATGCCCTGCCTGCTTGGCACCACCAGCAAGGTCCTGGGAGCCAGGTGCAGGCCTCCTGGCTTCCACTTCCCAGTCCTTAAGTCATTCCCGTTTTGCCCTCCTTGTGCCTACCACACTGCTAGGCATGCCTCAGGCCTGGCTGTTTTTCGGAGTACCATGTCCTCTGGTCACACCTGGCCTGTGGCTCTGGGCTCTCCCTGTGGGGTCTGTCATGCCCTTAAGGTGTAGACCAGGTCTGTGTGTCTGGCAGCAGCCCACCTACCCTCCAAGGCACAGCCAGGGGCCTCCTGGGATTGGAGCTCTAGGTGGGGTGGAGCCCCCACTGAGTGTTGTCAGCCCTGCAGGTACATACAGGTGCCTTCCCCCAGCCAGTCTCCACCCACCCAGGAAGGCCATGTCCTGTGGCACACAGGGTCTCCCAGGCCTGGTGTCACTAGCACTTAGGCATAGGCGTAGTCTGCTCGGAACAGGCTGGTGTTGGCCCCTTCTCCCACCTCCTTTGATCTTGGGTATTACTCCGCTGCCATCCCCCCTCACTCTCCCGGAGCTGGGCAGCCTGCCCCCGCCCCCACCCCCACCTCATGGGCCTGCCATGGCTCCCACCACCTCAGGATGTGAGCTGTGAGAGTAACAGGGTTTTCATGCTGCTGCAGGACGCTGAGCTGCCTCCTTGCACCTCTACCGGGCAGAACTGGGCCTGCAGTGGTCCAGGTGGGCAGATGAGTAGAGGGTGCTCAGTACCCACAGAGTTCAGGCTGTGCCCAGGGGCTAGGCCATCAACAGGAGCTGCTGAGGTACAGGAGTTGGGTCAGTCCACGTGCCTTGACAGAAGGGCTGTGTCCTTTGCTAGGCAGGACTGTACTCACTTGGCCACGAACACTGCTAGGTTGTGTTTCATGATCAGGTATCTGTAGCCCTTGGCACGTGTCAGAATTGGCCCCTGCCCAGGGGTTCCTGGAAATTCTAGAAGAAGCCAGCCAGCCAGGCTGGGGGACCCATCAAGAGGCTCTGGATCAGGGGTGACCCCACCCACAGCATGGAGAGGACTGTCCGTGCTGACCTGGCCCTCCCTTCATGTACTCAAACTTTTTGTGCATGATGAAATTCACGTATCATAAGACTACTGGTCTCATCCCCGGCTGGTGTAGCTCAGTGGATTGAGCGTGGGCTGCGAACCAGAGGGTTGCCAGTTCAATTCCCAGTCAGGGCACATTCCTGGGTTGCCAGCCAGGTCCCCAGTGCGGAGCACACAGGAGGCAACTACACATTGATGTTTCTCTCCTTCTCTTTCTCCTTCCCTTCCCTCTCTCTACAAATAAATAAATAAAATCTTAAAAAAACAAACAAAAAAAAAAACCCCTACTCATCTCAAAGTGAAAATTCAGTGCGGGGGGCTCTGCCCGTAGAACCCCCCGTTCATCACGGATGAAAATAAAAACTACCAAGACAAGATCTGCTTGGGGAGGAAAGGGGTCAAACTCTCAGAGGAGAATGACCCAGAGCCCCATCCTCACTAGGCTTTTATTGAGCTCAAATACACGGGAATACAGGTATGTCAGGTGACAAGGATCAAACAATGGTTAACATTTCAAAGCAATCTGAGGGCTTAATCTGAGCCAGTGTTTGTCAGGAAAGAGGGTTGCCAGACTTTGGGAGACATACTCATTTCCTCCTGGGACACTTGTCACCTAAGGAAGAGCACTCTTAGCAAAGCAGGTTTCACAGGACTTTACGAATTCTTTCTTATGCCCGATCACCCAGGGAGCCCTCCTGGCCGGCACAGGGCTGCACCGCTTGCCCTCATAGTTTCAGGCTTTAAGCTGATTAGGCCCAGGAAGCAGAAGACATCTCCCAGACGGAAATGAAGACTCGGGCTATGTCAGAATAGCCAGGGGGGGACGAGGGTCCATCACCCCCTCTTTGCTGCAGCCCCCCGAGTCCTTCCATGAGACCTCCCAAGTGGTTGTGTCTGGCTTAGGTTGCCCCTCCCATGAGGAGTCTTACCCGTCATTGACTAACCAACCAAGCATTGGGGCCAGAGATGGATGAGGCAGAAGCAGCACTCCTGCCAGGGAGATAAGCTTTGTCTCCTTAGTAGGTCACATCCTCGTGACAGAACAGACCCAGATGAAGTGGGTCCCTTGGGCTCTTACACAGCCCAACATGGGGTGAGGGTTACAACTCCTGAAACCAGGCTGAACGGTCCGCAACAATTCAGTAGTATTAGTACACTCACAGTGTGTAGCCATCACTTCTACCTGGTTCTAAAATGTTTTCATCGCCCCAGAAGAAAACCTCATGCCCACCATACAATTAACTGCTCTCCAGCCCCTGAAAACACCAGTCGTCTTTCCACTTCTATGGATTTGCCTGTCTTGGGCGTTTCATATGAATGGAATCATAAAACATGTGGTCTTTTGTGTCTTGTGTCTTTCACTTAGCATGTTTTCAAGGCTTTCAACACATGTCAGAACTGTATTTTTTGCGGCTTACCCATGCGTTCACTGGTGGGCTTCTGGGGTGTTTCCACATTGGACTGTTGTGAATAGATCTGCTGTGAATGTGTGTGTTCGTTAGAATACACTTTTCAGTTCTTTAGGGTAGATACCTGGAGGTGAAATTGCTATGCTGTCTGGTGGGTCAGTTGAACTTTTTGAGGAACTGCCAAGCTGTTTTCCAAAGCAGCTGTACTGTTATTTTGCATTCCCACCAGCAGCGTCGGGAAGGGCTCTAGTTTCTCCTCGGTTTCACCAATACTTGTTAACATCTGCAGGTTTGATTCTGGCTTTGGGTGGGTGTGAAGTGGTATCTCATGGCAGGTTTCGATTTCCATTTCCCTAATAACTAGTGATGACTATCTTCAGGTACTCATTGGCCATTTGTGTATCTTCTTTGTAGGAATGTCTATTCAAGTCCTTTGTGTATTTTTAAAACAGGTTGTTTTTCTTTTGTTGTTTAGCTTTAAGGATTCTTTACATATTCTGGGTACAAGGTTCTTATTAGACATACGGTTTGCAAATGTTTTCTCCCTTTCTGCAAGTTGCCATTCCCTTTTTTTGACGACGTCCATTTTTTTCCTTTATTTTCCCATGCTTTTGTGTCTTGTCAGATAATCCATTGCTAACATCCACGGTCGTGAAAAAAATTTTTAATATATTTTATTGATTATACTATTACAGTTGTCCCATTTCTCCCCCCTCATTCCCCTCCACCCTGCACACCCTCTCCCACCCACATTCCCCCGCTTTAGTTCATGTCCATGTGTCAAGTTCTTTAGCTTCCACAGTTCCCACACTATTCTTGCCCTCCCCCTGTCTATTTTCTACCCACCGTCTATGCTACTTATTCTCTGTACCTTTTCCCCCCACTCCTCCTCCCACACCCCTATTGCTAACCCACCATATGATCTCCATTTCTGTGGTTCTGTTCCTGTTCTAGTTGTTTGCTTTTGTTTTAGGTGTGGTTGTTAATAGCTGTGAGTTTGCTGTCTTTTCACTGTCCTATTTTTTTATCTCCTTTTTCTTAGATAAATTCCTTTAACATTTCATGTAATAAGGGCTTGGTGATGATGAACTCCTTGAACTTGACCTTATCCGAGAAGCACTTTATCTGCCCTTCCATTCTAAATGACAGCTTTGCTGGATAGACCAATCTGGGATGTAGGTCCCTGCCTTTCAAGACTTCAAATACTTCTTTCCAGCCCCTTCTTGCCTGGAAGGTCTCTTTTGAGAAATCAGCTGACAATCTGATGGGAACTCCTTTGTGGGTGACTGTTCCTTATTCCTTCCTGCTTCTAGAGTTCTCTCCTTCATTTTAATCTTGGCTAATGGAATTACGATGTGCCTTGGGGTGTTCCTCCTCAGGTCCAACTTCTTTGGGACTCTCTGAGCTTCCGGGACTTCCTGGTAGTCTATTTCCTTTGCCAGATTCGGGAAATTATTATTTGTTCCAATAAGTTTTCCACTTGTTGCTCTTCTTCTTCCCCTTCTGGGACCCCTATAATTCGGATGTTGGGATGTTTAAAAATGTCCTGGAGGTTCCTAAGCCTCTCCTCATTTTTTTGAATTCTTGTTTCTTCCTTGTTTTTTGTTTGGTTGTTTGTTTCTTCCTTCTGGTCCACTCCATTGATTTGAGTCCCAGTTTTCCTCCCATCTCTAATGGTTCCCCATGTGTCTTCCTTCATTCCACGTATTGTAGCCTGCATTTTTTTTCATCTAATTTGTGAGTAAAATCAACCAATTCTGTGAGCATCCTGATCACCAGGGCTTTGAACTGTGCATCTGATAGGTTGGCTATCTCTTCGTCGCTTAGAGGAATTGGCTCTGCAGCTTTCATTTGTTCTCTGGTTTGAGCCATTTTTGGTGGGGTTTTTTTGTTTTGTTTCGGTTTTGGTCTGGTCGTGGCTGTTACGTAGTGAGGGATGGAGCCTTAGGTGTTCCCCAGTGTGGGGCAGCCCAGTTGCTGAGTTGTGATGCTGTTTGTGGGGGCGGGGTCTGAGAGGGAACAATGGCGCCTGCTCAGCTCTTTTCTGGACTCCGGTCCCTTCCGCCGCTTCCCCTTCACCTGGATTATCTGCACGCGAGAATGTGGGACCACCTGGTCAGCCAGCCTCCTTGTGCGGCCTCACTGGGTCTGCACAGTTGCCACCCCGTGCCTGGGGTCTGCCAGCTGCTGCTGCCTGTGTTCCTGGGTCCGCACGTCCACTTTTTCCTACAGCGACTCCGCCCCTCTTACCGGTCTGGATGAGTGGTTGTGGGACTTCCATACAGTTCAATTTTCTATAAGTTCTGGTTGTTTTCTTGTTTCTAAATATTTGTTGTTCTTAATTTTGGTTGTGAAAGGAGGCACAGTGTGTCCACCTATGCCTCCATCTTGGCCAGAAGTCATGGTCATGAAAATTTACCTGTTTTCTTCTAAGAGTCCTACAGTTTTTGTTCCTGCATTTAGGTCATTAGTCCATTTTCAGTTAAGTTTTTAATAAAGCGTGAGGTAAGCGCCCACCTTCATCCCTTTCTGTTTATACCCACTTGTCTCAGCACCATCTGTTAAAAAGCTCATCCACTCCCCATTGAGTGGTCTTGGCATCCTTGTCAAAAATCACTTGACTGCATACATGAGGGTTTATTTCTAGACTCTCCATTCTATTCTATTGGTCGTGTAAAGACCACACAGTGTACCATGAGAGCTATAGCTCAGTGGGTTGGGTGTCATCCTGCAAAACAAAAAGTCACCAATTTGATCCCTGGTCAGGGCATCTGCCTGGGCTGTGTGTCCAGTCCCTGTTTGGGGCATATGTGAGAGACAACCCGTTGATGTTTCTCTCCCTCTCTCTTTTACAGAGACCCCTTCTTTCTATAAATAAATAAAATCTGTTTTAAAAAGACCATATAAATTTCAGGGGAAAAGGGGAAGGGTTTACAGGAACAAGTATAAAGGACACATGGACAAAAACTAGGGGGCATGGAAATGGGAGGGAGGTGGGGAGGGCTGGGGCGGTGGGCCGGGATGGGAGTAAAAGACAGAAAACTACTTGAACAACAATTAAATAAAAAAAAATAAAAATAAAAAGACCATTTAGTATAGACATGTAATCTGTCTTTATGCTAGTACCATACTGTCTTGAGTTTCTAACTCTTAAGATTGCTTTCACTGCTCGGGGGCTTTTGGAATTTGATATGAATTTTATTTTTTAAAGATTTTATTTATTTATTTTTAGAGAGAGGGGAGGGGGGAGAGAGGGAGAGAAACATCAATGTGTGGTTGCCTCTTATGCGCCCCCTACTGGGGACCTGGGCCACAGCCCAGGCATGTTCCCTGAGTGGGAATTGAATTGGCTTTGGTTCACACAGGCTGGCGCTCAGTACACTATGAGCCACACCAGCCAGGATGATATGATTTTTAGAATCAGCCTTTTTCATTCCTGCGGAGGGGCGGGGGAGGCCATAGGGATTTTACTGAATCACTTTGGGTAGTATTGTCATCGTAACTATATTGTCTTAATCCATGGATGTGGGATGTTTTTACATTTATTTAGGTCTTCTTTCTTTCAACAATTTCTATAACTATCAGAGTACAAGCCTTTCACACTCCTTAAATTTATTCCTAGGTGTTTTATTATTTTGGGTGCTATTTTAAGTAGTGTTGTTTTTTTAACTTCCTTTTCAGATTGTTCATTGCTGGCACAGAAATAGAGCTGATTTTTTTGTGTTGATCTCGTGCTGAATTTTTTTATTAGCCCTAGTTGGTTTTTTGTAGATTTTGAGAGTTTATATAGGATTATGTCATCTGCAAATAGAGATACTTTTATTTCTTCGTTTCCAGTTAGAAGCCTTTTTATCTTTTTCTTGCCCGACTGCTCTGGTCGGCTCCCAGCCCAGTGTCAGACTAGCCTTGCTGTGTTCCCACCTGGGGGAGCATTCAGTCTCTCGCCGCGGGCACGATGCCAGCTGCAGGTGTTTTGTGGATGCCCTTTATCCTGTTGAGGAAGTTCACTCACACTCTTTCCTGTGACTTAATCAAAAACCACCTTCACACCAGAGCCCCATGGCCACTAAGATGGTGTGGCTCAGCCCCACCCCTCCCTCCCCACAGGCCCACCCCTCCAGAAGGGGTCTGAGGATAGAGCCTGGGGTCCCTTGGAGGCTTTGGCAGACCTCTTACTCCTCAGAGTCCTCAAGCCCCTCATAGGCTGCCCCTCTTGAGCTTGACATCTGTCACAGCCCAGAAGGACACAGATCCTGCTGGCTTGATCCCCCTCATCCCAGGCAGCGACTCGGGCTCCCATCCTCTGGGCCAGCACTGACTGGGTCCATCCCTTGCAGCCACATACACTCGCCTGGGTCCATGGCCACGGTTGGAGAGTGGTCTTGTGCGCGCTGCACCTTCCTGAACCCGGCCGGCCAGCGCCAGTGCTCCATTTGTGAGGCTCCCCGGCACAAGCCTGATCTTGACCAGATCCTGCGACTGAGCGTTGAGGAGCAGAAATGGCCTTGCGCCAGATGCACATTCCGGAACTTCCTCGGCAAGGAGGCCTGTGAGGTGTGTGGCTTTGCCCCAGAGCCTGTGCCCGGCACCTCCCTGCTGCCAGTCATCAACGGGGTCCTACCCAAGCCGCCCACCATCCTGGTGGAACCCAAGGGCAGCTGCAAGGAGGAGGCAGGTCCAGCACGGACAGAGGGACTAGTGGCCATGGAGCCAGGTGGGGGGCAACCTGAGGAGGAGGAGGAGGAGGGGACAGCAGAACCTGGGAGTGGCTGGGCCTGCCCTCGGTGCACACTGCACAACACGCCGACGGCCAGCTCCTGCTCTGCCTGCGGGGGCCCCCGGAAACTCTCACTGCCCAGGATCCCTCCTGAGGCCCTGGTGGTCCCCGAAGTTGTGGCCCCTGCTGGCTTCCACGTCACACCTACTCTACCCCAGCCTGGGGAAGGCAATGAAGCTGACCCTCCCTCTGCTGCTGCCGACCAGGAGCCGCCCCGGATGCCACCCTTCAGCCCCTTCTCACCCACCCTGCAGAACAACCCTGTGCCTCGCAGCCGCCGTGAGGTACCTCCCCAGCTGCAGCCACCGGTGCCTGAGGCCACCCAGCCCTCCCCCGCTGCTGGCTCCAAGGGGCCCCCTCAGGGCCCAGGGCGGACTTCTTCGGGGGCTTCCCGCTTGGCAGAGTTCCTTTCAGGCAAGCGACTTAGTGCTCTGGAGGAGGAGGTGGCTGAGGGCAGCACCGTGCTGCGCCGGTGCAGCTCCTGCTCCGCACCCAGCCCCGCAAGCCTGTGTGAAGCCTGTGGCACTGCTCCGGGCAGCGATGTCATTGACCTGACCGGTGATACTGTGCGCTACACACCAGCAAGCCCCTCCAGCCCTGACTTCACCACCTGGTCGTGCGCCAAGTGCACACTCAAGAACCCCACGGCAGCCCCCAGGTGCACTGTGTGTGGCTGCTCCAAGCTGCATGGCTTCCAGGAGCACAGCGAGCCTCCTGCTCGTTGCCCTGACTGCAGTGCAGACAAGCCCGGCCTCTGCACTGCCCACAAGGCCAGCCGCCTCTTTCCCGAGGCACCACCTGAACGCCCAGGTCAGTGGGCCTGCCCTGCCTGCACCCTGCTCAATGTGCCACGGGCTAAGCACTGTGCCGCCTGCCACACACCCCAGCTCCTGGAGGCCCAGCGCCGGGGTGCTGCACCCCTGAGGCGCAGGGAGAGTATGCACGTAGAGAAGCTGCGGCAGACAGATGAGGGTGAGGCCAAGGCTCTCTGGGAGAACATCGTGGCCTTCTGCCGGGAGGTGAGTCCCCTCAGGAGAGTGAGCCACGTGCCAGGGCTGATGCTCCCTTCCCCGTGGGCCTTGCTCTGCATCTTTTGTCCTTCCCTGCCGTCCCTGCTCCAGCCAGGGAGAGGGAGGAACCAGTGGCAAGAGAGGCAGCATTCCCTTCCCCAGGCGCTGAGCCAGCAATCACCCCTCACCTGAGTGTGACTGGCCCCCATTATCTACATCTTGCCCCCTTTTTCTCTGCTCACATGAGTCCACAACCCCATAGTCTGTGGTCCTGACCTCTCCAGATGTGATTTCCCATAGACATTGAAGCCACAGGGAGATAGGGACACAGGTGGAGGCTTCATGCTGGCGGGCAGGCCTGGTGCTTCCTCTAGCTGTGCAGACCCAGCCAGAACTTGGGGTTTGGACACCCCCTCATGTTCTCTTGCCCAAGGACCTGTGGGAGGCCTGAGCCCAGGGCAGCGTCACCCTCAGGTCAACTGGAGGGCCTTGCAGCCCCATCACTGCCTCCAGCGTACCCTGACAGCTCGCCCAGTCTTGTGTCCTGCCTTCCCACACCTAGCCAGGTCCCCTCACCTCGGGCCTTTGGTGTGCTGGGCCATGGGCTAGGCAGGGGGCTGCCCAGGTTTTCTGTGCATACCACCCCTACAGTCTCCAGGCTGGTACGGGGGCAGGGAGGCTTTGCCGTTTCCTTGGGGCATCCATACCTCCCACTGACCCACTGCCAGCCTGCAGGGCCCTGGTTGTCTGTGGTCCCGCATGCCCGTGTAGGGTAGTGTGAGTCACATGAGGCCCCTGCTGAGTTCTCCACATGCGTCAGGGTAACTGTACACGTGCCTACCCCCTTCCCTCTGGGACTGAGGCAGCATTTTTAGGGTGTTGTCTTGGGCTGCCAGTTGGAGCAAGGTGCATCTTTGGCCCGGGACCACCCAGCTGAGCCTGAGTATGTATGGCTGTGGTCTCTGCAGAACAATGTGAACTTCGTGGATGACAGCTTCCCACCCGGGCCCGAGTCTGTGGGCTTCCCCGCAGGCGACAGCGTCCAGCAGCGTGTTAAGCAGTGGCTGAGGCCTCATGAGATCAACTGCTCTGTCTTCAGGGACCACAGCACCTCCTGGTCCGTGTTCCACACTCTTCGGCCCTCGGACATCCTGCAGGGGCTGCTGGGCAACTGCTGGTGAGTGTGGGGCGCCCTCTCAGGCTGGGTGGCAGGCCCATCTGGTCATGCTCACTGCGAGGCCTCTGGCTCCGCACAGGTTTCTCAGTGCTCTGGCTGTGCTGGCAGAGCGGCCCGACCTGGTCGAGCGGGTGATGGTCACACGCAGCCTGTGCATGGAGGGCGCCTACCAGGTGCGGCTCTGTAAGGACGGCACGTGGACGACGGTGCTGGTGGATGACATGCTGCCCTGCGACGAGGCTGGCTTCCTCCTCTTCTCACAGGTGGCAGGGTGGGTGGGCACGGGTGGGTGCGGGGCGGGCACTGGAGGGCCACGTGACTCCAGCCCCTTCCTGCAGGCCCAGCGGAAGCAGCTGTGGGTGGCCCTCATCGAGAAGGCGCTGGCCAAGCTGCACGGCTCCTACTTTGCCCTCCAGGCAGGGCGCGCCATCGAAGGCCTGGCCACACTCACCGGTGCCCCCTGTGAGAGCCTGGCGCTGCAGGTCAGCTCCACTAACCCCCGCGAGGAGCCCGTTGACACTGACCTCATCTGGGCCAAAATGCTGAGTTCTAAGGAGGCTGGGTAAGAGGGGCGGGCGCTCTGTCGGTCAGCAGCTTTGGGAGGAGAGGAGAGACGAGGCTAGGGGACAGCCAGGCCCGGGCCTGGAGTGGTGGGAGATGCAGGGGCAAACGTCCTCTGACACGCACCCTGTGTTTCACAAGATGGTTCCAGTGTGGGCTGACCGCAGTTAGGAGGCCTGGCCTGCAGCCCTGTAATCTCCCACTGCTGGCTGGTGGTCCCACCTGCGCAGGCCAGGGCAGCAAGCAGACTAACAGCTGATCAGCCCTCACCTGGAAGGCCTCATCTGACCTGGGCCTGTGATGAGCATCAGATGCACTTGCTTGGAGCAGTGTGGCACAAGCTCCATGGAGGCACCTGGTGGGAGTAGGCTGCCTTCTGAGACCTGGCCCAAATTGGCCAGCATGTCTATAAGGGGGGGGGTCCAAAACCCTAAGCCTGAGAGAGATGGCTCACTGGTGCCAAGACCCCCTTCCCTCAGCTGATACTGGGCATTTCTGCTGCCGCAGCCCTGAGCCAGCAGGACTCAGGCCTACCCGACCCCCCAGCCCCAAACCCTCCGAGCTCTTGGGCTACTGTGTACAGAGCAGACGAACACTTCCAGAGTTCTGTGTGTCTCTTCCGGGTCCCTGGGGTCTGCACTCCCCCACAGTCAGGGAAGAGCCCCCCAACCTCAGGGCCAACAGGGGTCCTCTGGTGAGTGAGCCCTCCTCCATGAATGAGGCCCCTGGTTACTAAGGGGCACCCATCGTTAAAGGCCCCTGGTCAGCAAGCCTCCCCGGTCAGTCAGGCCACTCTGCCTGCGCAGGTTCCTCATGGGCGCCTCTTGTGGTGGGGGCAACATGAAGGTGGACGATGCTGCCTACGAGAGCCTGGGCTTGCGCCCCCGCCATGCCTACTCCATCCTGGATGTCCGTGATGTCCAGGGCTCCAGGTAGGGGCTGGGCTGGCCATGGGTAGCCAGGGCATGTGGATGTGTGGTGGAAGCCGTTGCCCTCAGCCCCGTGGTCCGCAGGCTCCTGCGCCTCCGGAACCCATGGGGCCGCTTCTCCTGGAATGGCAGCTGGTCAGATGAGTGGCCACACTGGCCGGGGCACCTGCGTGGCGAGCTCATGCCCCATGGCAGCAGTGAAGGTGTCTTCTGGATGGAGTACAGTGACTTCATCAGGTACCTGAACTCTGTGGAAAGTGGGCATTCAACATCTACCTCACAGCCACCCTGGGCTTTGGCCACCTTCGTTTGGCCCACCTGACTTGTCGGTGCCCTTGCCCCCTTGCCCTGACCTACGGTGTGTCCTGCTTGGGAAGCCTGGCCTGTCCCTATGCAGACCTGAGGCAGGGGGTGGGGGAGAAGTCGGGTTCTGCCTTTAGGACTCTGTCTTCTCTAGGTCATCGTTAGGGTCTGAGCCTCCTGGTGGTGTCCATGGGCAATGGCCAGGACCAGGCTCCCTGGACACTGTCCCAAGAAAGGCCCAGAACATAGAGAGGCAGAGACTGGCTCGGGGAAGGGGCTTACGGGGTGCCTGGACTCTGGTGCGGCTCCCGTTTCTGGAGCTGGGGTGGGAGCTGCTCAGCGGAGCGTCCTCTTCCTGCTCAGGTACTTCGACTCGGTGGACATCTGCAAAGTGCACTCAGACTGGCAGGAGGTGCGTGTGCAGGGCTGCTTCCCCGCCTCGGCCAGCGGGCCCGTGGGGGTGACAGCGCTCACCGTGCTGGAGCGTGCGTCCCTGGAGTTTGCCCTCTTCCAGGAGGGCAGCAGGTGGGGGCAGCTGTGGGCTATGCGGGGAGAGGCTGGGTAGGGCTTGAGCACTGGTTGGAGTGGGTGGGCAGAGCTGGGGGATGTGTCAGGGGGTGCAGGGTGAGGCTGTGGGCCTATGGGGCCACAGACAGCAGGTGCTGCCCATGACCCCTCCCGGGTCTGGCTGCAGGCGTGCAGACTCAGCAGACAGCCACCTCCTGGACCTGTGCGTCCTGGTGTTCCGAGCCTCCTTCGGCAGCGGGGGCCGCCTGAGCCTGGGCCGCCTGCTGGCCCACAGTAAACGAGCTGTCAAAAAGTTCGTCAATTGTGACGTGATGCTGGAGCCCGGCGAGTACGCTGTGGTGTGCTGTGCCTTCAACCACTGGAGCCCCACCACGTTGGGCCCCCCAGCTGCTGCACAGGGTAACACTGCCTGCCCCACCCCGACCCCCGGCCCTCCCCACCACAGTGCCCAGGCTCCCCTCACTCACCCCTTCCACAGCCTCCAGCCCACGCTGCTCCCCGGAGCCACCCGGCCACGTGCTGGCTGTGTACAGCTCAAGGCTGGTCATGGTGGAGCCCGTGGAGGCCCAGCCAACCACACTGGCGGACGCCATCATCCTGCTCACAGAGAGCCGGGGGGAACGGCATGAGGTGAGGTGGGCAGGGAAGGGGAGGGGCAGGGAGGAGGCCTCATCCCACCCACACCTGCCCTTTCTGCACCCAGGGACGTGAGGGCATGACCTGCTATTACCTGACGCATGGCTGGGCAGGGCTCATCGTGGTGGTGGAGAACCGGCACCCCAAGTCCTACCTGCACGTGCAGTGTGACTGCTCCGACAGCTTCAACGTGGTATCCACACGTGGCAGTCTTCGCACCCAGGACAGTGTGCCGCCCTTGCACAGGTGGGCGCCACCCCAGATCCCCGGACTCCCTGGCCTCCCCCGGCCCTCACCAGCCCCCTCCCCCAGGCAGGTCCTGGTGATCCTGTCCCAGCTCGAGGGCAACGCCGGCTTCTCCATCACCCACCGCCTGGCACACCGCAAGGCCGCCCAGGCCTTCCTCAGCGACTGGACAGCCTCCAGGGGCACCCACAGCCCCCCACTCACGCCTGAGGTTGCTGGCCTGCACGTGCCCCGGCCATTATGACCTCCACACCCATGCCTGCCTGCCCCCTACATGCACTTTAGGAGGGAGACCCCAGCAGAGGACGCTTGAACCAGAATCTCAGGACCCCGCCTAGGAAGCTGCCAGCCACAGACAGCAGCTTTCCTTGGACCTTTCTCCCTGCCCCTTCCTCCTGTCCAGGGGCCTCCTAGCTGCCAAGCAGAATACCTCCACCCCGCTTCTAGCATGAGGGGGCTATGCGCCAGCCCCTCTGACCAGCCTGCCTCCAGGTCGGGTTCATACTGTCAGGGCTGAGGTGAGGCTGCCCCTTTCCCATGGGCCTGGGGCTTCTGCCTGTGTGAGGCAGTCAAGAGCTCCATTCACAAAACCAAATCTGGGCAGGTCAGAGGCTAGGACGCAAGGGTTAGCAGGGACCACGCTTCCCCCCTTGGGGTCAGAGGCCAGGACTCCAGGGTGAGTAGACAGGGACCACCCCCTTGTGAGGACCAGAGGTTGGAACCCTGAGACGGGTAGGGACCACAGCCATTGAGGGTCAGGCCAGAATCCCAGAGTGAGCAGGGACCACGCCCTCTGTGGGGCACGAGCCTTCTCTCCCCAGCTTGCCCCAAGAGCCCATCTTCTTACCCCCCTCCACTCCCACAAGGCAAGCTGAGGTCGCTGGAGTCTCAGCAGTGTGTCCCGGGAGGCAGGTGCCTGGCGACCATGGGCTCAGGACCAGGGATGGGGAGAGTCCTAGCTGCCCTCTCTGGCTACACTATGCAATTCCTGGAGCGCTGGTCAGGACTGAAGCCATGCCCCCAGGGCTGCGGGACAGTAGCTGCCATTTGGTAAGGTGGTTTGTCCTCAGCACCGCCTGACCTCTGCCGGGGGACCAGTGTCCAACAGAAACCCTTGGCCAGCCCTGCCTAGGCACACACAGGGCAGGGCGTGGCTCCTCCCAGCCCTGTCCTTGCCTCAGAAGCCCAGGTTGCTGGGCTGCCTCCCAGCTGCCCTCCCCTGCGGCTGCTCAAACAAAGTCTTGCATCTGCCTGTGGACATCTGAAGCCGACTTCCAGAGGCCCCCCTGGCCTCACCGCCCTCCAGCCCCCAGAAAGTGGGCAGCCCCGCCCACCGCCCCACACTTCCCATGGCGTTGTAGGGTTTTTACCACTGGAGAAACACCAGGAAGCACTACACTCCCCTCTGGGCCTCCTTTATATTTGCTCCTTTTACTCTGAGCTGTGAATATTTTTAACCCTGTACATACAGCCAGCTCTTCTGACACAGAGACTATTTTATCAGTTGTTTCCCAGCCTTGTAGGGTGATTCTCCATGGGTGTTTCCAGACTCAGGCTCTGATGGACCAAATGAAAATGTTTTGTTTTGTAATGATGCGTCTTCCTCTGTCCGTCACTCCTCCCACGGGTCATGGGGTCCTTACCTCCCCTCTGTGTGCAGAGCCTTGCTGAGGGACACCCAAGCCTGCCTGATGACAGTGGGGGTAGCTTGCTGGTACTCAGGATCAGCCTTCAGGGCCCTCCTGCTTGAGCAGCCTCTACCCCAGAAAAGACCAAGCGTCCAGGCAAGGCCGAGGCTTGGGCCAGAACCTGTGGTGGTCAGCAGGCCGGTCCCCACACAGCCTCCGCCTCACACAGGCAGAAGGATACGTCTGTGTGGCTTTTCCCAGTGAGACGTCCGTGTCTGGGGGTGCCTGTCTGAACCCATCAGTCATCAGACGGGAGCAGATGGAACGTGGCGGGCGGGCGGTGGGGGTTCGCAGAGGGAGAAAAGTTTCCCTCTCTGGTGGGTACGACCTGCTCCTGCTTGGCCCTGGGTCCCCTCTGTTCATTTCAGGAGGCGCCGTCCCCATTTTGCAGGTGGCCACTGAGGCCCAGGCATGTCCAGCAGCTCCCCCGTCTGGTCTGCGATTTGAATGAGTGGGGGGCTGGGGTGTGGAGGCGAGCACTCGGCGGGTGTAAGAAGCCTGTCACAGGCTAGCCTATGGAATGTGAAAGCAATTAAAGCCACCAGCAGTGTTCGCTCCAGGCGGGCCTCAGGCGGCAGGGGAGCTGCCACAACACATCTTGCATCGACGCCCCAAAGACTGCCCGCCCTGAGTCACCGAGGCTGCGCTAGCCACGCCAGACCCTCTCCTGTGGAGCAGGGGCCAGACCGTGTCCACCCTCCAGTCATGAGAGCTCACACAGTCCCCCCTGGGGCGTTCTGGGAAGCCTAGACTAGTGTTCCAGTGGGTGCCCAACACCCTTGCAGTGTCAGGCCAGTCAGGGGTCATCACAGTGAGGCAGGGGGTTGCATGCCTACCCCCTTGGCCAACCTGGAGACCCCCCAGCTTGTGGGGGGGTTTCCAACAGGGAGGGGTGAGGGAAAGGGGGGGCCTGGTGTCCCCAACCCCAGAGGGTGCAGTGTCTGAGGAGTTAGGGGGCCCCACAGACAAGACCCTTAGCCATGACACTGAGGACCGAGGGAGGTGCAGGCAGGGGTAGAACACTAGTAGGGCCCAAGTGGGGGCTTGGCCAGGGCCGGGTTCGGGGAGAGGGGCTGGCGGCGAGAGAAGATGCAGGCCCCAGCCAGGCCTGCTTGAGAGGTGGACTTCGGTAGCACCCTCAGCCCTCTGAGGGCGGTGCATGGCTCCAGGTCAGGCTCGAGGAGTGGACAGGGCAAACGACCACAGCAGGGAGAGGACACGAGGTGGGAGGGCTGTCCCCCTCCTCACCGTTGGGTTTGGCTCCCTACCTCTGGCAGTGGGAGCTTCTGGTCTGGGTACATCTCCCTTCCCCAAATGCTTCTGTCCTTATCTTCCTCATACCCCCCTTTCCAACGTCCCTGGCCCCCTCCCTGTCTCTGGTTTGGCACTGTGCGTCCCCATGGCCGTCTCTCCCAGCCCCCCACCCAGGCTTCCTCTGCCCACCCATTAGCTATGGCGGCCTTCCCAGGGCGGGTGGTGATGTGTTCTCACTTGTGAAACATCCCTGTCAAAAGCACTTAGTGTACAAATTAGCCTCTGCTTCCCGCCTCCCTCTGCACAGCTCTGGGCGCTGGACTGACAGGGCCAAGGCTCCGGGCCCTCTCCCGCCTGCCCCGGGGCCACGCAGCCCATGTGCACTTCTGGCCACCCACCCACGGCTGAACAGGAGGGTGGCCCCCAGCCACCAGGGCTCTTCTCAGGGGCCCGGCCTCACCTGGATGGGACCACAGAGGGTGGGATGTGCAGGGATATACTGGGGAACAGCACCTGGACCCACCCCCAGCGTCAGGTCCAGTGTTGAGAGCAATGGGGGACAAACGAGCCATGCAGAGGCTCTGCAGCCCCCACCCGCTGCCCAGACTGCCACTCAGGCAGGGAAAATCAGCTGTGACAGGCCCAGGAAGGCCAGGCCCTGGGGGCCCGAGGAGCAATGCACACAGCTCTTCTTCCAACATATGGTTGCTGTCGGCCCAGGGCACTGCTTGGCCAGTGCTGCCTCTGAAACTGGGTGGGGGCTCAGACAACCCAAGCCTCTCATCCCACCTGCCTGGCCAGGCTGCCCCTCAGTGATCCAAAAGCTCTTGTCCCAGCTTGCATGCCTCCTATGATGGGGAGCTCACTCCCAGCACAGACCCTCTCCATCACAGCAGCCTGAGGCATACAGAGAGCCCCAACACCAGGATGGCTGATGATCTAGTGGGTGCAGGGGTAGAGTACATGAGGGCCAGCAGGGCTTCCAAAGAAGACAACTCTGGAACTTTGGAAATCAAGGCACAGCAAAGCAGGCATGGGCCAGCTACCCTGCAGAGTCTGCTGATCCAGGAGAGCAAATGACAGGCTTTCTAGGGCCCCTGGTATCAAAACTCTCCCAGCTGGGCCCCTCTCCTTCAGGGTGGGCCAGCTTGGGCAGCCCCCCTCACAGACTCCCTGGGGAATTCCCAGCCCTCCAAATGCTTGCATTGGGGGCCTGAAAACCTGCTTGAATCTCCAGCCACACAGTCACCCAAACCCATCACTCTGGCTCCACCTTTCCCCTCACAGCCCTACTGTGAGCTCCCCATGCTTTTGCGGTCAGTGGCCTCAGGTGTGCCCCACCCCCCACCCCCCCCCGCGCTTACGGCTAAGCCCTGGGCCCATCCCTCTCAGCTTTGGGTCCCTGAGGCCACCTTGAATGGGCAAGGTGGAAGAAGTGCCGAAGGCGATCCGTGCTCTGGGCGCAGAGGCTGGCAACACTGAGGCTGCCATGTGTCCCAGGGCTCGTCAGCAAGTGGGTGAACGTGAGCCGTGGCCTTCAGCCTGCATGGTGCTGACTCTCCCAGGGGCTGACAGGCGTCGCCTGGGTGCTCCTGCCCCTCATTCTTCCATCCACCGGGCAGGTGCAGGTTGACCCAGCCCTGCCCCTGTCCTGGCAAGGGTGGTGCGTGTACACTGACGGGATGAGACAGGCCTATGGGGCGTTGCGCCACCGCCCCTGCCTTCTCTAGGCCTGTCATCCATCCATTCTGCCCCTGCAACCCCCAGCACGCACGTACCAGCATTAATGGAGGGGACAGGTGGGGGGCTGTGAGCAAGCTGGGCAAAGGTTAATGGCCAAGATGAGCTCTGGCTGGAGGCAGAAGAAGGAGCTGGGTGTCGCCACACCACCCTGCCCTGGAATCAGCTGAGCTGAGAGAGGGCTGTTCTCCAGGACCTTACTGTTGCCAGAAGCACCCAGAGACTAAGTCTTCACTGCCCATTCTGCAGGTGAGGGCACCGAGGCAAGGGTTCCGGACTCAGGGCAACACCCCACTTGGGTGGAAAGTGGGACAGGCCCCAGGCACAATATGTGCCAGCTGCGAGGGAGCAGATGTGCCTGGAGAGCCTCAAGCAGAAAGCACGGGGGTGTAGGGAGGGGAGGGTGGGGCTGGCACTGACACCCTGGCTACGCCCACTCCCATGTGATGGGGGTGGTCATCTGTGCACTTGCTGGGGTGGCCCGACTTGCACGCCCATGCATGGGCCACCCGGCTGCAGCTGCAGCTGAGCTCTTAGGAACCCCCGACCCCAGGCAACGAGCTCATGGCCCACCTGTGCCGCCTACACAGATGCCTCCTGGAGGCCCAGAAAACCCTCCTGGAAGCCTAGAAACGCACCCAGGTCATGCCCCTTGGGTGCTGAGTTCCTCTGGAGGTGCTGCCACCTCTCCTCTCACCCAAATTTCCAGGGGGAAAAAACAGCAACAATGGCAGCCACCATGCGTGGTGCTGAGCTCACCCTCCCTGGCCTCCTTTTCCCAGAACCCAGAGTTCTCACCTCCTCCCTCCTCCCAGGGCTCCTTGGTCACCCGGATTTCACTGGTCTGTTCACTCTGCGTGCTTCAAGCAAACTTCCTGATCCATGACCTTCCTTTCCCTGAGTGATGGCAAGAGCTTCCAGCTAGTCCGTCCCATGGCGGTAGCCTCTGCCTCCCCTCGGAGGGGCTAGCCAGTGAGTGGTGGGGAAAGCTGGTCCTGGGACCAAGTGGCCAAGGCCTGGGATCCCCGCTCCCACTGTTTCAAGGTGCCCCCTGCCCTCTCTGTGCCGTGTCTGTGATGAAGGGCCTGGGCTTGGCTGAGCGTGTCCAGGGTCGGGTTGTGTGCAGGAGGAGCAGGCCTCCTGGTCCCCACTCTCCACAGGGTTGCTGGCACGATGGCTGCTCAAGCTGTCTCTCGGCCTGGGGCTGCCTGCACGGTCCGCTAGTCAGCCAGGGGCCAGGCCAGTTGGGCAGAGAGGAGAAGACTGGCAGGCTGTGCCACCCACAGTGGCCCTTCCTGCCTTGTGGACTTGAAGGGAAGAAGTGAGCCACCCCAGGCTGCATCAGGGAAGGCGGCAGTGGGGCAAGGAGGGAGACCGAACCGGGCACTGACCCTCGAGTCAGTCTCTTCACACTGGGTGCCCCCAGAGCCACAGAGCCCTGTTCCTTATGAACGCCTGTTGTAGTCGGAGAGGGAGACCTGTGCCAGTAACTGGGCCGTGGCTTGTCACCCTCCTTGGGAAACTGAGGCCTGGATTACAGGGCCCAGGACATATTAGACTCTGGATCCAGTTTTCTTTCCCCGTTGGAGATGCAACACCCAGAAGCCCCTAGTGGGAACCCCTTCCTTCCCCAGTATGCTCCTATCCCCCAAACCGAGCTGGGGATACCCCAGCAAGCCTGCGGGGAGAGCTGAGTGAACTGTCCAGGGGCCCTCTGTGCCTCCACAGAGCCGGCCTGGAGTGGCAATCGCCCCTCTGGCTGCAAGGGCCATACCCTGCCTGAAACGGCACCGTCACGCCTCTCTGGGATGCCCCCGAATGAAGCAGATTCGCTGGGAGAAACGGCCTGGCCTTATCCTGGCATGTCCGTGTCTGTGTCCAGGATGGGACTGGCTGGCCAGATGAATTTTCTCGAGGACCCAGCTGGAAAGCAGCGGGACCCCAGACTGTTAAGATTTGGTAGCTCAGGGAAGAAGGTGAAACCTGGTATGCCCTGGGTAGGGCTGGGAGTGGCTGTGGCCGTGAGGGCGTTCGAGGAGGTGTCATGGCGGGTCCTCAATGTGCAAGCCTTTCCCTGGCCTCGCCTCTTACCCACTCCAGGCCCTCCGGAAGTGGGGAGGAGCCCTGGCTACGCAGTCTTCCTAGGACACCGGCCAGGGGAGCGAGGAGTCCAGCCTGGGAACAGGAGAGGTGGTAATGCTTCCAGGAAGGGGGGGAGTGAGTGAGTGGGTCAGCGGGCAGGGAAGGGGTTCAGGGGTGCAGATCCACTCGGCCTCCTGTTTGGAGAAGCGGAAACAACACTGGAGGCAAGGCTTGGCCAGGCGGAGCTAGCCAGAAAAGCGTTCTTGCCCCCACTGTCTATGCACCGGGCTATGCCACTCAGCTGCGGGCTCCCACCCTTCCAGGGCTAGGCTCTGTCCCCTCCTGGGCTGGGCTGCAGCCCTCCCCAGGCTGGCTCTGTTCCCCATAACACCTTCTGTCCTGGGGCTTGGCCCCCAGGCCCTGGCTCAGGCGGGCAGCTGTCAGGGGCCAGAGCCCTGCCCTGACGGATGAGTGCTGACGGCCGCTCTCCATGTGCCCTCTTCCGCTGACACCCCACCACACCGCTGCGGGGACCCCGGGAGACCTGGCCGCCTCTGCGCACCCCGGCGGCAGCCTGCAGGCGACGCGGGGCGGGGACGGTGCCAGGCGCCCCGCATCGTCTGCACACCTGCGCCTCCACTCCTGGTTCCTCCGCGACGCTGCTTTCCCTGGTGGTGCCACTGGTGTCACCGGCCACCGCTCTATCCAGGAGTTAACGGCGCTGCGGAGAGCTGAGCAGGTCCTGGGCGCGCCAGGCTGGTGAGTGCACGCGAGGGGGTGACTGTGGGCAAGTGGGAGGAGGAGAGACAGGGGGGCGTGGGGGGGGCGGTTAGGGAGGAAGCGGGTCACCAGGTGGCCAAGGCGAGACCGCAACCTACGGTGGCTCTCCCCCTCCCCCGCAGCGGGTGTCCGAGGTCGCAGCGCCCCCCGGAGCCGGAGCCCGGCGCCGTGGCGCACGCGCGGCCGCTCCTGCCGCCAACTTCGGTGGGTGCAAGTCGGCGTCGGGGGGACGCGGTCGGTGGCGGAGGATTCGGGGACTCGCTGTCAAGTGAGTGACTACAGACCGCGCGGGGGGCCGCTCCCAGAACCCGGCCTCAGTTTCCCCTGCGGGATCCCGCGACGCTGCCCTGAAGAACCTGAGCAGGTTTCGAGTGGTCTAGAGTGGTGGCCGGTGCCGGCAGGGGGAGGGGGAGATCGGGGAGCAGGGGGTGGTGGGTGGGAAAGGTTTTGGGGTGGGGCGGGGGCGAGAAGTTTCTGCCTTAGTCCTGGGGCGATCCAGGCTCTGTTCTGGCCAGGGCGCAGGCAGGGCGGGCGCAGGCATCAGCGCATCTTTCAAAGTTCGGGGGGCGCGTGGGGCCGGGCTGGGCGCGAGGGCTGTGGGGGGTTGCGGTGGGACGTCGTGGGTATCCGGCGCGTTCCAGGCAACCCCAGCCCCTATGCCCCCCATTCCCAGCGTCTAGGCTCCTTCCTTACACCCGGATCGTCTGAACGAAGCAGCCCGGTTCCTGTAGGAAGAGGCTAGGGAAGGCTGGGCAGGCGGGAGTTAGGGGTCTCGTCCTCAGCCTAGAAGGAACCTGGTCATCCCTCTGCACCGCACCCTGTGGGGTGCTTCTCAAGTCCCAGAGGGGCCAATGGCATGGGTGAGCTGTAATCCTCTGATGGACAGTGGTCGCTCCAGGCTCTGGGCGTGGGGACTCCTGTTCCTGGCCTGCCACCAGTTCTCCCAAGACAAGGAATTAGTGGGGTTTGGGTGTCAGGCTGGCAGAATGTGGGTGCAGGCCCCTCTGGAAGCATGTACGCAGTCACGGGTAGGGACATGTGTGCAAATGAATGTGCCTTTGGGTGTGTATGGGTGTGTGCTGGTGTCTGGGGCTGTCTTCTGCTTGTGCACAAGCACACAAGGTGGGCGTCAGGCATCCTCTGGTTCCCCGTGGGGTCAGCAGCTGCTGAGGTGGTTCCCGAACGAGCTGCCCCACCCCCGCCTCCTGAGCTGTCAGGCCTGGAAGGAGAGCCCCCAGTCCAGGGGCTGGGCTGGGAGGTGAGGTGGGTGGTGGCACCAGGCGGCACAGCTGTGTGGCTCCCAGGGCTGGGTGATCGATGGCCCCAGCACAGCCGTCTCTGTCTCCCCAGCGCACATGCCCATTTGTCATCTGTGTCTTAGGAGGGGCTGGGGGCTGGGATAAGGCCTGCCTCTGCACCCACCACCAAGTCCAGGGAGTTCTGCAGCCTCTCAGGAAGCCCCAGCCCCTTTCCTGGGCCCAGCCCCCTCCTCCCAACCCCTGTCCCCCTCTTGGAGCCCCATCCCCTCCCAGATGCGGACACCCACACACCAGTCAGAGAGTCTCTGCTTGCCCTACCTTCCACGTCCTGGCCTTAACTATGCTGACCCCCGTCTCAGGGGCCTCTTCGGGTGAACAGGCCTCTGGCTGTTCTCTTAATGGGGGAGCCCACCCAGTGTTTGAGGGGAACAGACATGACCGCTTGCCATGTGCAGAGCCCAAAGGCCAGCAGGGAGGACAACCCGCTCTAGTGGCTGCCCAGCTGCCCCAGCCCCCCTGCTTACCCCACTGGCCGGCCCTGAGCCCGGGAGCGCAGGACAAGTGTGCCCGTCCATACCCATGGGGTGTCCGTAACTGTGCGTGCCTGTGGGTGTGCATCGTGCGTGTGGTCTGAATGTGTGTGAGTGCCTGCTCACACCCCACCTGTGCTGTGAGTGCGTTCACATGCAGCCACCATGTCCTCTCTGAGTGTGGTGTGAGTCTCGTGTGGGCACATGCCCAGGCCCCATGCGTTCTGGTGGTCCACTCTGTTTGGAGTCGTCCAGCCATGCAGAGGTGTCCCTCAAGGCACTGAGTGAGGGTCATCTACGGGCTCACAAGCGTGTGCGCACACACTCTCCTTGCGCCCCACGCAGGCATGCGCCAGGGTGGCGGCCAGCCCAGGTGGCAGCCCAGATGGAGTGCAGAGCGGCTTCCGAGTGAACATGCAGGGCACGGGGAGAGGAAGGTCTTGGCCGAGCTCAGCCACTGCAGGCTCGGCTGCTGACCTGCCCGAAGCCACCCAGATGGAGCCAGGCTGAGCAGGTGGCCGTGCTGTGGGGCCTTGCTGTGACGTCCACGCCCCCCAGCCTGGCCTGGCCCCACGTGAGGCTGACCCCCCCAGAGACCTCTGGTACCCAGCCGGAGCACACGCTGGTGCGTGCACGGAGGCTCAGGGCCTTCTGCCGCTTTCTCATCTGAGTGACTTTTTATCTCGGCTTCCTGGCACGGGCACGGGGTCTCTGGAGGGGAGTAAGACAAGGAAGAGCTCATGTCCCCCAGAAATGTGCCTGGTCATACTTGGCTTCTTCCGGTCACTCACCAAATGCTGCAGCGTGGACAGAAACAGGCCTGGGTGGAATCGCCACGCAGCTGGGCCTGCGGGGGCTGGGGCAGAGATACAATGCAGGGTGCCTAGTTAAACGTAAATTTCAGGTAAACAACAAATACTTTTTCTTACGTGGCAAATTTTGGCTAGAGATTATACTTATACTAAAAAAGCATTTGTGGTTTATTTGAGTCAGATGTAACTGGGCATCCTGCGTTTTTATGAGCTACACCTGGTGACCTTAGACGTGCGCGTAGAGGAACTAAAGGGTGAGGCGGGGAGGGCATTCCAGGTCGGGGGGCTGCGTGTGCAAAGTCCAGGGAGGCCCAGGCTGTAGGGTAGAGGCGGTGCCATGCCAGGCTTCTTTCTGCTCCTGGAGCTCTGCGAGCTGACAGAGTCACTGACTGAGGTCCCCTTGTCTGCAGGTGGTCATGGTGCCGTGGCCTGTCCGCTAGCAGGCTGCCATGTCCCGAGAGGTGGGAGGCTCATGTCGCCTGGGCTCTGGGGCCCGGGCTCGGGCCCGGAAGCCCAAGAAGCCACACTACATCCCTCGGCCCTGGGGCAAGCCCTACAATTACAAGTGCTTCCAGTGCCCGTTCACCTGCCTGGAGAAGTCGCACTTGTACAACCACATGAAGTACAGCCTCTGCAAGGACTCCCTCTCGCTGCTGCTTGACTCTCCAGACTGGGCGTGCCGCAGGGCCCCGACCGCACCCCAGCCCCCAGGGCCCACCGCAGACTGCCCCTCTGCCCCCGCAGACCCTGGCAGGCACCCCCGGGGAGCTGAGCTCCCAGATAATCCCGCCTTGCCCGACCTCGACCTCGTTGTCACTGACAATGTCTCCCAGCACTGCCGCATTGGGGGCCCCAGGCCAGAGGCTGAGGGGTCCCCAGGGACGCCACCCGCTGTGGCCAAGAATGCCCAGAAGGGTGCAGGCCTTGGCGGGCTCCTGGCTGAATCATGGAAGCCGAGGCCAGGCAGGGGCCCCAGGAGCACGGTTATGGTGGACTCGGTTGCAGTGGGCCCTGAGAGCAGCGTCCCCTGCTACCCTCCGCCCACTTCCAGCGAGTTCCCCGAGGCCCAGAGCCTCCAGCTGTCCCTGCTGGGAGTCAACTACCCTCTTGGCCCCAGCCTCTTTTCCTACCTGGGTCCCTCCCTGGCCGCTGCAGCCCATATGCCCTTTCTGGGCTCAGCCAGCCCCCTGCTTCCCCCAGCCTCTGCCTTCCCTGCCCTGCAGCCCCCTGCGCACCCCACCCCTATCCCCCACCTGTACTACCCTCTGCTCCTGGAGCATAGCCTGGGGCTGCAGTCAGGAAAGGCTGCCCCTGCCAAGCCCCCTGCTTCTCCCAAAGGACCCCCTGGGACTCTGGCCCCTGGGCTGCTGAAAGTGCCGGTACCTGGGCTGGTTGGGCCCTGGCTCTGTGGTACCCCCAGGGACCCAGGGCAGGAGAGTGGGCTGGAGCTTGCTGCCCAGAGTGACCCCAAGAGGAAGCTGCCCCTGGGAAGCAGGCTGCAGCCCCCGAAGGCCCCCTCCAGCATGGCCAACTTTGGTTCCCAGAGCAGGTAGGTGTCAGGGCCCCCCAGTCATGTGGGGGGTGGCTGAGGTTGGGAGAGGAGGGGGGGGCCCTGTCCTGAGCTCAGTGCCCAGGATTATAGGCTTCAGGCCACAGGCAGGTTATTGAGACCAGAAAGCCAGCCTGTCTGTCCTTCTGGGGTTCTGAGTCTCTAGGCCAGGGAGACAGGCTGCACAGGGGGAACAAGGGGGAGAGGGGCAGAGGCTGGGGGTGCTGGGGGCACAGCACAGCCTCTGACTGGCTCCTACTCCCTAGCCTGCGGACTGGCCCTTCCGTGATTCTCTGGCCTGAGGACAAGGAGCCAGGCGACCCTGAGACCCTGGGCCCTGTCTCCCCCCTGCCCCAGCAACCATCGGGCCCAATGCTGGTGGTCCCTGGGCATGTGTGCGAGGACCTGACACGCGCCCTCGGTGACTATGCTAGGGTGGAGCAGCGCCTGGGGCAGTTGGCACCTGCCAGGGGCCTGGCTCCACGGCCTCTTCGGGAACAGCTGGGCAAGATCCGCCGGGAGCTGCTCACCATCCACCAGGTGCTGGAGCAGGCCGTGCGGCCCCCGGACGTGCCCCTTGACCTCTCTGTGAAACGGACCTCCTCCAAGTTACCCGAGGTGACCTCAGGGGCCTGGGGGCAATCAGAGCTGGGTTCCATACTGGTCCAGGGGACCCCTGAAGCCCCCAGAGTGCTGGGCCCCGCAGCAGCTGAGCCTTTCTCTGGCCACACCACCAAGTGTGAGGCTGACTCCAGTGTCCCACCCCCCGGACTCCCCCTCCAAGCCCCAGACGACCCTGTCATTCCTGGCAGCAGCTGGGGCCCCCGTTGCAGGGCGGGGGGCTCCTGGCCCTCGGAGGCTGTCTCCGGCCTGCAGAGCTCCCCAGGCGCAGAGGTCTGACTGCAGCTCCTGCCACCACCTCTGTCATAACAGAGGTCTTCTCCCAACCCCATGCCCACCACCTGGCCCTCTACCTGCCTCAGCCCCCGGGGTGAAGCCTGGAGCCTGCCCAGCATGCCCATGGACAGACCCCACCCACCACGGCTGTGGCCTGTCTCTGGGGCCACGCGGGGACATCAGAGAACCATGGCTTTTTATTGATCACAGTTACAGACATTAAAATAGAAACCACCTTCACACACCGTGTCTGAGGCTTCTCTCTCCTTTGCTACTCCACTGTCACCAGCAGAACACCTTCCCCCTGTGGAAATGTACCCAGCCTGGGTGTCCAGGGTGGGCAGTGTCCTGGGTCTCCCTGCCAGGTGTCTACCTTAGACTGGGCCCTCCCTGGGAGGAGGCAGAATCTGGGGATAGAGTTGGGGGGGCTTTCCATCAGAGGGGGCAGAGCAAGGAAAGGCAGGTGCGTGTGGCCTGGGGGCCGGTCAGACAGGTTCGGTGCATCAGTGGTGGGCAGGGTCCTCCAGGCGTGCCTCCAGCCCTGAGTCTGGCAGGACAGCCCTCGTGTCAGGTTCATGCTGGAAGCTGCCCCCACTGTGGTTGAAAGGCGCCCCCCCCCCATTCTGTGGCCCAGGGCTGCTCGCCCGGCGTGGCCTCCACTGGGCCCCCGCCAGGCCTCGCGGCCATGATAGGCATCGGGTGGCCTTCACAGCTCGCTGCCTCCCTCCCAGCAGAGCTGGGCCTGGCTTGGCCTTTCCCACAGGCAGGGGTGGGGGGCAGGTAGAAGGGGTTCCCAGGGGACCCTTGGATCCAGCTAATCACTTCTCTCCCTGTGAGGTGGCCACACCTCTGTGCCCACTCAGGAATGGCCCCAGGGAAGGCAGTTTCTGCCTGTGCCTGGCTCCCCAAGCTGGGCCAGCCGGGCTGGGGCCAGTCGCAGCAGGACCTGTGGCTGCCCCATTAACTGCACTGGGCAGCAGATAGCATCGGCTATCTGCCCTCCCCACCAAGGGCGTTAAGACCCAGTGTCCACGAGGCGGGTGCAGACCAGCCAAGTGGGGAAAGCTGGGAATTGCAGGCAGCGGCTGACCCTCCACCTGCCTGGGGCTTCCTGGAGGAGCTGCAGGGGACTGAGTTAGGAAGTGTCCAGGGAACCCCCAGGTCCTGAGCCCTCAGCCTCCCACCGGCACCTGCCAGTGTGGTGTCTGCTGCTCCTTGCTTTCTCATCAGCCACAGGGCAGACGGGAGCCTGCCTGTTGGGGGAGATCACCCCAGCTTCACAGGTGCAGAAAAGGGATCCGGAAGACAGGATCCAACCTGCCCAGTCTGGGGTCGGGGGGACAAGAGGGACCCGTGGTGGTCCTCCAGCCAGGACTGTGGCCCTGCAGCCCTGCGGCCCTGCGGGAGGGGCGTGTGGTGGTGGGTGGGGCTGCCCATGACTGACATTGCAGAGGAGTGTGGAGTGTGGGTGGCTGTGGGGGCCTCCCTGGGGAGGGGTGTGTTGGGTTGACCATGAATGGCATCCAACCAAGCAGGGGCAGCGGAAAGAATGTCCCAGAGGCCAGTGCAAAGTCCCCAAGGCAGGAATGTAGCAGCACTGGGGAGTCCCTGGGGTTGGAGTGTCAGGACTCCACGGGGCCGGTGGCTCCTCCTCTGCGCATGCCAAGGTGGCCCCTCCCACTTCCTCAGGCTCTAGTAGCTGCTGGTGGAGCAGGGCCCAGGACCTGGCCCCAGGTAGAAGGAGACTTTTCCCGCTGGCCTCCCTGGGTAAGGGCAGGTGGAGAGGGCTAGGACAGGACCCCCGCCTCCTCCCTTGGGGGTGGAAAGTCCCCAGGGACTGTGTGAGGGTAATGGGCAGGGGGCAGGGGCTTGGGCTGCCCCCCAAGAAGGGTCATTTTCCCTGCGTAAAGGAAGGAAGGGTTTTGTGGGCCGATGAGTTTGAGAAATTGTTCATCCGTCACCCCAACCTCCACTTTGGGACATCTCAATGCCCTTGAGCTCATCCAGGCATCAGAGAAAAACGCACGGCGACCTTCGTGGGCCCAGGTCTCCCGGAACTGTCTCCTAGGTATCACACCTGGGAGAACAGGACTTAGAGACACGCTGGCTGCTGGGTTTGCGGGCTGAGCCGGACTCAGGGCCTGGTGGAACTGAGTTTGAATCTAACTCCTCCATCCCCCATGCCCATCCCTCAGTTGCCTCATCTGTAAAACAGGAGAACACCAGCACTGCCTGGGCGGGCACAGGGGAACCTCGGTGACGGCTGGGTGGCGCACAGTGGGCATTCTTTCTCTAGCTGCCCCAAACTCGGCTCAACCATAGTAACTTACCTCAGAGAGGCTGAGCTAGCATACCCACCCTCTGGCCTCCTGCTTTGACCTCCCTGGCCTTCCCCACTAGCTGACCAGCTGCCCCCCAGGGCCTTTACCTCACTCTGGACCGACCTGGAGGTTCCACTCACTCCTGGCTGCTCAGGGAAGTCCCGGTGCCTTCAGGACCTGGACAGGGGCCCCAGGTTCTGCACTGCTCTCCAAATGGCCTGCCCTTCCTGACAGCTGGGTCTGCTCCCTGCATCTGTGTGCTGGACCTTGTGAGACTGCCACTTGCCCTGCCAAGTTCCAGGGGTCGGGGACTTCCTGCCAGAGGATGTGGCTGTGACAGCTGCTGGGCTCATGGTGGTCAGTGACCTTGTTCACAGGGCTGTCCATGTGCTCCAGCATACTTCCCAAACCCCGAAGGCCACTGGGTGACAGTGGATACCCTCCTGGCCCCTTAGGGGCTGACTGTGGATGCCCCTGGCTGCTTCCTGGTAACAGACTATATGCCTGGGGCTGTACACAGCTTCACGTTGGTCCCCACCTTGGAACTGCTGGTCCCAGCCTCCATGCTGGGTCTGGAGGGCCCCTGCTGGGTGGGCCTGGGGCCCGATGGGGGCTTTGCTGTGAATGAGGAGTTCGGGGCTGTTCAGCAGTGCCTGCCACCCCTGGGCTTCCCGGGGGGCCTGACAGGGCCTGCCTTTGGCAGCCCAGCCTGTGTGTGCACTGATTCAGAGGGTGATGTTACTGCGGCAGACAAGCAGCAGTGCCAAGCTGACCCTGTTTCCCTGTGCTGCAGCACCCATCTGCTTGGCGTTCAGGGGGCTGGGGCGGCCCTTGCGCATGGCCTGTGTGCCCCAGGGCCAGCTCATGGTGGTGGATGCAAGAGACAGCTACATCAAGATGTACTGGTGAGGCAGGATAGTAAGAAGCTAGGAAAATTCCTTGGCAAGTGGAATAGGGAAATCGAGACAGACAGCTGAACACAATGGCCGAGCAACTTACAGCCAGGTGCAGATGGTCGCGAGGGGAACCCAAGTGCCTGGCAGGGGACAAACTGGGAAAATGAGGACCTCGCCCACAGAATAACCTCTTCTCTCCTGGCCTTTCCTCCCTGGAGATAACATCTACACCTCAGTTGTGTTTCAGCTTCAGGCCCAGAAAAGCAGCAAAACCAGGCGGGCAATGCCAGAACCAACTGCAATGACTAAGGACCCCCTGCCCTGTCACTGACCAATCAGTGGAGACCATGACCCTGCAAGGGTACAGCTGGAGAACTGATGACTATTCTTCTGAAACCCCCTGAGACCTCCCCTAAGATTCCTGCCTATAAGAGAGAGTAAAAAGCCTCAACAGGAAGGACCCAGCTAGAACGCTCTCCCTCTGGGCAGCAGCCCACACCATCCCCTTTCCCTTCTTCCCCCACTTCTTTCTTCACAGGCATGCTAAGGCAGCGGGCGGCAGCAGCTTGGCCCTAGCTCATCCCCTGAACCTGTCCCTAAGGCCCCTTTTTCTCTGACTTCCCAGTGAGCTAAGGCAGCCCAGCCCAAGCTCTCCTGTTGCTTCCTCTATGCTAAGCCCTTCCTTGTTTCACTGTCCCCAGCTTTAATAAATGTCTCCTCACAGTCACCTGGACTCGTGTTGTGAAATCTTTCCTACATGAAGTCAAGAACCCACACATTACAACTGGCCCTAGGTGGACCTTCTCAGGGCCAGGTCCCCACCCAGTAACACCAGTACCACTTGTACCTGGCCTGACCAGATGGGCTCAGATGGCAGCAGCCCCCCTCACTGTGCATAGGTCCAGCCCCCAGGTTCCCAGACCACCATGAGAAAAGCATTCAGGGTGGTGGAGTCCTTCAGGGCCGCCAGACATGCCTTTCTGATCCTGCACATTTGCTGAACACCTACTGAGCCAGGCCCTGGGCTGGCCACCTGTCTTCCTCTTGGAAAGAATTCAGACTTTGTCAGAAGTCACAAATCAGCTGTCTCCCAGCCTCCAAACGTGAGTCCTCTCCATGCCTCAGTTCACTGTGCCCCAGCACTCACTGCCCCCAAGTCCACTCAGGCCCTAGCCTGCTGGCTTATGGCCCGGGAGGCCTGAGCTTTGGGGCCAGCAGCTGAAGCCTGGAGATCTTTGGTCTGTTAGGCCAGCAGCCAGTATTTACCCAGGCAGGCTCTCCCGCCTGGTGCCCCAGTCCCAGTATCATAATCAGTCACAGGCAGGCAGGGAGGGTGCGGCTGGGCTGGGTTAGGCTAGGCTCGGTGACCTGGGTAAGGGTGAGGCCCCTAACAGTCCCTCATCCTCAGAGGCGTGTCAGGTTCCAAGCTGCCTGTAGCCTCTCTGGGCCTAGCTGAGGTAAGGAGGAGGCAGGTGAAGGGCTACCCTGGAGGCACCCTGGGGCACCCTGGGGTGTCACATGACTGGATTGGGAGCCTTCATGCCCCTGGCCACTTCTCTCGTGTGAGACTGTCTCACAGGCTCCCTACTCATTGATTTTCTCCTCTGTAAACGAGGACTGAACAGCTCCAAGCTCATGGGTGGGGGTGCTAGGCAGGTTCTAGGTGGTGGTCAAGTCTAGGAGAGCCTTCCTATGAGGACAGACTCCTGCTGCTTAAAAACAGCAGGGAGCCCTGGCCAATGTGGCTCAGCTGGGTGCAGTGTCCCATACATCAAAAGGTTGTGGGTTTGATCCCAGGTCGGGGTGCGTATGGGAGACAGCAAATCGATGCTTCTCTCTCACATCAATGTTTCTTTCTCGCTCTCCCTTCCTCTCTAAAATCAATAAATCTTATTTAAAAATTATTTTTAAAAGACTTTATTTTTAGATCGGGGAAGCGAAGGAGAGAGAGAAACATCAATGTGTGGTTGCCTCTCACGTGCCCCCTTCTTGGGACTTGGCCCGCAACTCAGGCATGTGCCCTGACTGGGAATTGAACCAGTGACCCTTTGGTTCACAGGCTAGCATTCAATCCACTGAGCTACACCAGCCAGGGCTATTTTTTAAAATAACAATAAAAAAAGTAGCATGGAAGCGAGACCCCAAAAGGGTGGGGAAGTGTGGGGTCTGAGTCAGGGGCCTAGCCAGGCTACTAGTCCCAGTGACAGGTCTTCATCCAGAGGAAACAGTCCCTGGTCCTGACCCTGAGGACTGATGAAGGGGTGCTCCTGTCAATCACCAGGACATTGGGGTCTGTGGTTTTTAGGACATTCACCTCTGATAAATTTCCCTCCAAATGTCCCAGCCCTGTGGGTGGGGGATTAAATGGGTCAATGCAAAGTGTGTGCAGTAGGTGCTCAATAGTTATTGCAGCTGGTGTTAGGGTGATTGTTCCCCAGAGCAGGAGGGGCCAGGAGCTCCTCCTGATGACTCGGATGGCAGAAGCCTGTCCTCCAGGACCCAACCACTTCCTAGTCCACCTGCTCCTCGGGGGAAGGGGTGGGGCGATCTTCTACAGAGACCAATGTGCTAAGGGAAGGGGCAGCCTGGGGCTGGGGAGGCAGCTCTTTCTGGAATCACGCGTAGGGCCTGGGGGCCCTTTCACTCTAGGAGAGTGGGGGCCCCTCAAAAGCCTGGGTTCTTCAGATGAGGAAAGCCCGGGGAGCTTTGGCAACTGCGGGAAGGTGGAGGGACTATAGGGGAGGGGTGCTGGGGCTGCTGCGGGTAGAGTGGATGGGGTGGGGGGCAAGGACGCTGAGGGGAGCACAAAATACTGCATGGAGGGACAAAGACGGTGGTGCGCACGCCGGTCACGGGCTCCGGGGACGGGAACTTTGCGTGCGCGGAACGCTCGGGCAAGGCCGGCGGGCAGTCCGAGCGCCTTTGGGGGCCGGACCGTCGCACGGCAACGTTAGGAGCCGGCGGAAATGGAGCTCCTGTCCCGCGGTACTCCTGCGGTAGGGCTGGGAGCTGCGACCGCTATTGTCCGTCCGTGCCGGCCCAACGCTGTCCCCATCCCAACCCCGAACCCGCCGCCCGAGGGCGCGCTTCCCCCGGGAGCAGCCGGTGAGCATTCGCGGGGAGGGCCGGCGTCCGTGTGGTAACCTTAGGGCGCCGCTCCTCCGGCCCCGGGCACCCGACTGTGGGCCAGACTCCCTGGCGGCGGCCGGACTGGGCTCAGGCGAAGGAGAGCGAAAGGGTATACCGGAGTCTTCTGCCGGGGCCGGCGCATGCCTCTAGCCTCTCGGAGTCTCTGTTTCATCATCCATGAAATGGGGACGCCACTGGCCACGGCCTAGGACCGGCCTGCGACTTAGGAGGGCAGGGAGCGCCCCCCGCCAGCGTGCCCCCTCCCCCCACTCCCGCCCCAGGAGCGCGTTTTCCCAGACCGGGAGGATTTGTGGCAGGGCCGCGTGGGTTCTTTTGGCCAGGAGCCTGCTCCCAATATCCTGCAGAGTGAAGGACATCTGGCTAGTTCCTTTTGACCCACGCAACTTGGGCTCCGCTGTGGACTCTTCGGAAGGGCATTCAGGGTCAGAGGAACTTTATAGTTGTCCCTGACTGCAGTAAAGGGCAAAAAATAGAATCCATTCTTCTGAAATGAGAGGAGGGGAAAGCACTGTTCCCAAAGCATGAGGAAAAAATGTTTTTTAAAACACAAACGACATGGTGTAAAACCTAATTATTGTGAGCTTTTGAGGAGCCACTGACTGGGAGGCTTCACAGAGGGTTTCAGCCAGTGAGATGTCCCTGGACAGTCATATCTGGGCTTTTCCCTGGAATCAGTTCATGCAGAGGATGAGAGGGAAGTACACTTCCCACTCTACCTTATTAGAGGTAGACTGTTGCCCTATGATTCTGTGGGAAGGGGCGTCCCAGAGATCCCAACTGATCTGGGAATGTCTTGTTTCATAAGGGAACTTGTCATTCTTAACAGGGCAGGCTTTTCCAGGTGTGTGTCCTTGTTTTCTTTTTTCCCTTCTTTTTTTTAATTTTTAATTTTTATTTTTTTAAAATCACAGTCTTTAAAGATGTGCGTGTTGCCTAAGTTGCTGCCCAGCTTTCTCCCATCTGCACCTCTGCTATCGATTGCCTGCTCTTTCATCTCTTTCTGGCTGTGTGATGTGAGCAGACTTCTTTGTGTTCATCACTCCCAGAGGCTGAGGTGGGAGCAGGAATGGGAATTTGCCCCATAATCTGTTAAGAGTTCTTTCTCACTACCCTACGGATAAGAACATCAACTTCTGCCTTCTGCTGTTCCTCAGACATGAGGAGTTGCTTCTTTTTTCTTCTGTTTCAGTAAATTTTGTAGATGAAGCATAATGCGTACAAAGAGAGTGTACAATGCGACGAAGTTTCCCACAGTGAACACCGTGTACTCAGCTTCCCCTAGAGCATCTATTCGTCATTAGGCCAGTTGTACATTTGGGAGTCTGGCTGCTGCTGGACTCAGATGGACCCTTTTCAGCTGGAACCCACAGCTGTGAAAGGTCCCTTCTCCAAGATGGCTGAGAGAGGCCTTCACCCTCTAGCCCAGGCTGGGGTACCTGCGGGGGAGGAAAGCAGCCACCTCAGTGGCCTCTTAAGCCCAGGGCGTTTCTGTCTGTGTGAGGCCTCTCAGTGCTCCCTGATCTTCAGGAAAAGGCTCCCTGTGCCTTCCACAATGTCACACTGCTCCGACATGTGTGTCTCTCTCTGTGCCCTTGTCCCCAAGGGCATTGAGCATCGAGGCCTGGAAGCCCAGGCTCATTCCAAGGCTTGTGTTTCTCCCTTTGGTGTGGGCTCCAACTTGGGGATCTTAGCTCAGGGTGGCTGCTCTGCCCTTTATGCTGGTGATGTGGGCAGTCAGTGTCTGGGAGTGGGCATGCCTCACCCTGCTGCGTGAGGTCCTGCTGCTTGTCTGGCCTCATCTGGGAGGGGCTCAGGTGGAAGAATGAGGCGCTTGCTGGGAAATCCTCATCCCCAGTGAGCCTACTTCTGGGCAAGTTAAGGCTTAGGATTCCACAAAATTCAGGAATTGCAGCTGCTTGGGGGTGTCTATGTGAGGGTAGTGAGAGGCCAGGAAGGCTGGTGTCCCTCACCCTCAGAGAAGATGATGGTATCTCTTGATGCCCCCAGGCTGGTGAAGTTCCAACACTCCCACTTGTGGATAGCTACCTGGTGGGAAGAATACATCCCAAAGGAGGTACTCAGCTGTGGGAAGAGGAAACACTCCTCTGTTGGGAGCCCTGCCGTGAAGTGGCAGATGGATAGGGCTCCCAGGGCAGGTTAGGCCCTGCTGGAGGCTGGAGGCTCAGAGCATAGGCTGAAGCCCTGTGAGAGCTGAGCCTGTTCTCTGAGCACGGAGGCTCCTCCAGGAGGCTCACTGGGCAGGGAGGTGGGCTTAGGTTCCCAGGCATCTTTCTGGGCATCTTTTGGGGCATCTGTCCTGGTGCCCAAGCTAGCAGCAGTGTGCACGTGTGCGGTTTCCCTCAGCCCAGCAGTAACTTCTCCAAGTTTTCACCTTTAGTTTTGCTAGCTTAGTAAGTAAATCAGGGTTCTTCAGAGTGTTAATTTGCGTAACGTTATTGAGACGGTACATTTTTCCATGTGCCACACACAAAAAACTAATCAGCTTTTTTAGAAACAAAAGTTAAAGCCTCTTGCTCATCTTCACACTCCTTGTGAGTGGTACCAAGAAGGCCATGTGATCTCACCCCTGTTTTAGCCTGCTCATTTCCAAAATGCGGGAAAGCACTGACGTGCCTTGGTGGGGAGGGGATGGAGGCTGATTTGGGGTCCATGCTTACAACAGCCCAGGGCAAAGTGAGGTCAGTGCCCTTGAGAGATGGACAGCCAGGGACCCTCCACCCACCTCCATGACCAAACCCCAAACCTGGTCACCACAACCACGTGGCCATGTGGGATGTGCCCTCAGGGTGTTTGTGCCACGTGTTGGCTGTGGCCTGCAGTCACACTGCTGCCAGCCACCTTGGGGTCATGCAGGCATAGTGGTGGTGGTGACAGCTCTGAGTTAAGCCACTCCCCTCTCTTCCAGTGTCTTCAGCATGGTGCTTAAAGCTTTCTTCCCAACGTGCTGCGCCTCGGCAGACAGCGGCCTACTGGTTGGACGATGGGTCCCAGAGCAGAGCAGCGCCGTGGTCCTGGCTGTGGTGCACTTTCCCTTCATCCCCATCCAGGTCAAGGAGCTTTTGGCCCAGGTGCAGCTGGCCAGCCAAGTAAGTGTGGCTGTGCTGGGTACCTGGTGCCACCGTCGGCAGGAGCCTGAGGAGAGCCTAGGCCACTTCCTAGAGGGCCTGGGTGCCATCTTCTCCCATGAGCCTTGGCTCCAGCTGTGCCGGGAGAGGGACAGCAAGTTCTGGAGCTGCAAGGCCACCCATCAGCAGGTGCCTACCTCCCCTGGTGCCCACAGTGAGGAGCAGGTCATGCTCATCTTCTATGACCAGCGCAAGGTGCTGTTGTCCCAGCTGCACCCGCCTGCAGCCCTGCCTGGTCACCAGGCTGGAGATGCCACAGCCAGCTCTTGTGGCTTGGCTGCTGTCTTTGACACAGTGGCGAGAAGCAAGGCACTATTCCAAAGTGACCAGTTTGATGAAGGCCTCGTGCGGCTGAGCCACTGGCAGTCGGAGGGTATGGAAGCCAGCATCCTTGTGGAGCTGGCCAAGCAGGCCTCGGGGCCTGTCTGCCTGCTGCTGGCCTGCCTGCTGTCCTTCATCTCAGCTGCCAGCACCTGCCGGTAAGTGCCCCTGGGGCTGGGGTGGGAAGGAGTCAGACTCCTGAGTCCTAGGCCCACACCCTCAGGATGGAGGCCCAGATGAGCCCTCCTCAGGCTCATAGCTGCCCCCACACCTCAGCTCTTTCATACTCCCACCCCTGGTATTTCAGAGGACATCCTGAGGGGGGCTGTTCTGGTGGCCCTCACTCCCAAGGAAGAGCTAGGCTTCCTGGCAATCTCAGCGCTTGAGTGGGCCGCACCGGGTAGGAGTATTGGGTGAACCTCAGACAGCTCCAGGCCCTGAGAGGGAGATGAGACGGTGGGCACGGGCACATGGGGTAGTTGCCTGCCGATAGCTGATGTTTGCCCTGCTTGGGTATTGTTCGTCCTCCTGAACACATGTAGGCCCGCCCGTTTCCTTGGCCCGGGCACCCGTAGGAGGACAGGCAGCCCTGGAGGCTGCGGGCATGCACCCATTCACTGACAGCCATGGGTGTGGGGTGGTGATCCCCAGCCTTGACTACTTTCTGGAATCACCTGGAACACTCCTGGCTGGAGGCCTGGCCAAGGGATTTGCAAAAGCCCCCGAGGGCCCTGGGGAATGCTGCGGGCAGCACCAGGGTGTCTGGCTGGACTGTAGGGACCCCTCTTTCTGTGAGAAGCCATCTCCCTGCTGGGGAGCAGCTGTGCTACACCCTCAGGCACCCTCTTCCTCAGGTCCAGGGTTCAAATTGTCCGGTTTGAGGACTGGCCTTGCCTGCTCACCAGGGCAAGGGCCCTTGGTTGCTGTGTGTGGGCACGCCTTGGGTTGTAGGGGCTGCAGGGGGTGGGTGGATTGCAGAGTCTCATGACTCCTTTGGAATGAAGTATGTCAAAGTGCATCTGAGCCTAGGTACAGTTTTGGGGGGAGAAGGTTCTTAGCTTTTATTGGCTTTCAAAGGACCAAGAAAGGTTAAGAACTGTTCACATGCCCCAAATACGGATTAGCCCATGTGTCGGGGCTGGTCAGTGACTGGTGGTGGCTGGCAGCACAGCAGTGTTCACAGGAGTCACGGCTGTCACTGCAGTAATAAAGCCGCTTCGTTTCCCTGGGGCAGGCCCAGGGGTGCTGTTGGGGCCCACGCTGCCTAGGGCTGGTCTTAACACTGGGGGGACCGTTGTGCAGGCAGGGGTCTCTGTGCAGCCAGGGCGAGGCTACCTGCCACTTGGTTGGAGTTGATCGGGGAGGGGTGTATGCTGAATGTGTTTTCTCTCTCCCCTGCCCCCCTGCTCCCTCCTTCCCTTTCTTTTTTTTTTTTTTTTTTTTCATTTCTTGGCATTGGTTTAAAGCTGCTTGGTTGGAGACAAAGCTTTTAAATTTTTCTAAGTCTAGACCTCTTTCTTCCCAAGAATCTAAGTGCTTGCTGGTTGGTGGCTCTGCTCTTTGCACAAGCTCTTTGTGTCCCTCGCTGGCAGCAAGAGCAAGGTCGTGAGTGGAAAGGGGCTCTGGGCGTGGCTGAGTTGCAATGCAGTACTCTCTTCATCTTTGCTTGCAAGCAGCTCCCCTCAACATTTGAATGTCTGTGGAAGCATCTCAGTGCATCCTTTGCCTGGAGAGAAATCAATCTCATTGGACAGCCAGGTCAGCCCAGAGGCCCTTGACAAAGTTCACCCATCCAACACAGCAAGGTGGTGGGTGGTGAGACAGCACATTCTGTCACTACTAAGGTAGCCTGGGGTCAGCACTTTGTGCGATGCTTGGTCTCCCAGTTAATGGTTGTGAATGTACCATGAGCCCCACTGGGCTGCTCTTTGGGCCTTCTCACCTGTGTTTCTGCTCTGCTGAGTTCAGAGGTGTGGCTGTCAGTGTTTGGAGCGACTCTGGCTGAGCCTGGCCTGGTACTTCCTGTCTGCACAATGAGGGTTGTTGGCGACACGGAGGCAGCCCTTGCTCCCTGGTAGGCAGGAGAGCTCCAGGAGGAGTTGAAGGCCCATCCATCTCTGCTCCTTCACAGGGTATTCAAGCTGTGGCCACTGTCCTTCATCTGGAGCAAGCTCTCCACATGTGAGCAGCTCAGGCACCGGCTGGAGCAGCTGACACTCATCTTCAGCACCCAGAAAGCCGAGAACCCCTCCCAGCTGATGAGGTTTGGGGCCTGCCCTGGGTCTGCTCTGCAGCAGCCAGATGCATCATAGGCCAAGCCCTTCCCCACCCCCTTCTCCACACCAGACCCATCCTTGCTGACCCTCTCGAGCCAGGCCGTCCTCACCGCCCACTCCTGTTGGACCCCTTCTTCCAGGAAAGCCAACATGCTTGTCTCTGTGCTCCTTGACGTGGCCCTAGGCCTTGCGTTGTTGTCCTGGCTCCACAGGAAAGACCGAATCGGGCAGCTGGCCGATGCCCTAGTACCTGTGGCTGATGTGAGTTGGATGGGGTGGAGCCAGGTCTGGACTCCAGCACCTGTTTCCTGGGGTAGGGGTGGGACCCTTCCTGGGGATAGCAGAGGCCCCTGCCCCAGCCAGAGCAGCTCTTCCCCTCCACTTTTTGTGGCCATGGGAACAGCCCTTAGTACTGACCCTGAGAGCTTCAGAGGCTTGGGTCTGTCAGGTGCCCACGCTCCCAAGCTGGGTCATACTGCAGCTCCTGGCTTCCACCTTCTCTTCCTGAAGGTGGTCATATATGGGGGCCATCCTGCGGTTGAGGCTTTTAGCAGGAACCCACCTTCCCCCACCCAGCCTGGTGTCACATTATCCCCATTGCCTCCCCCCGTGCATGACTCTTTCTGCTCTCCTGGCTGGCCTTTGGCTTGGCGCCTCTACTCAGTGAGCCTCATGGGAACCTTTCGTGTGCCCAGGGCTGTCTGTGTGCTGTTGAGCTCTGGCCTCCCACCTTTCAGTGGTCACATCGCTCCCAGCGTTGCTCTGTAGTTCCCATGCTGAGAGCCAGAGGTACCAGCTCATCTGCTGTGTGCCTGGATTTGCCTTGCACATCTGGGCAATGTTTCCAGGGACTGGGTGTGATCCCCGTCCTCCCTGCCTTATCATCCTTCCCTGCATTCAGCTTCTCTGCCTCCCTTCCTCAGAGCCAAAGGCCCTGTCACTTCTGTTGGAAGTTGGTTTTCTTGCTTAAGGCAGTCCCTCTGATCCCTTGGCCTGCCCACAGTCCTCTTCAGGGACCTCCTGTGGTTGAGTGGCTGAGGCTTGACTGGGTGGCCCATATGGGTTTAGCCCCTACTGGCTGTGACAGTGTCCAGCCATGGGTGCTTGCTGGGCCTACTGGTGGCCAGGCCAGGCTCTAGACAGGAGCCCTCACAGGCTGAGAGTGTCCATGGCTTCTTGGCGTGACCCAGCTTCTGAGAGGAAGGAGGAAGGAGGAAGGAGAGTCTGGGGGCTGGGAAGGGGCTTGGCTGCTTTGCCTCCTCCTCTGTACTGTGCCTGTGGCCAACTTCACCCTAGACCTCTCTTCTGCAAAACTGCTCAGAAATATAAATATTTAATTTAAAAATGAAAGCCTCTTCCTGCTGCCAAGCTCTTATCCTTTAAATATTAAATAAGCTCTTTTTATAAAGAATGTTCTGTTCCCCTCCTCATTGCTCCTGCCATGGCTAAGGCCTTCATGCAGGGCTGGGAGAGGCCTGCAAGGGGAGTGGGTGGGGGTGGTGGCAGACCTCTGACTGTGAGGCAGGGCAGTCACTCCTGTGGTCTCAGCGTTAGTGGTGAGGCTGTGAGTCCTCAGGGCCTGCCCACGGGGGCCAGCATGGCACATGGACATTGATTGGCTTTCCTCCTGAGGCAGCTGGGACAATGGTCACCTTCCCTGCCTGCTTGTGAGGCTCCCTGTGATGTCTCTGGCCTTCATTCAGCATCGATTTGATTCTAAGTTCCCCTCTGTAATTCCCTCTAGGGGACACTCCTGCCCTCCTGTCTACTACCTGGGCCCCTGGTAGGCTTGATACCCCCACCCCCACCTGAGGCCATCCACCCAAGGCAGGCCCAGGCCTCTGCTATGGCAGGTGGTGGGGTGGGTCCTTGCTGGAGGAAGACTGGGTGGGCCCATGGGTTCCCCCTCAAAGATTCACAGTGGGCCTGGGTCTGTCCTGGAGCCTGGGGCCAAGGGTCCCTGTGGCTGTAGTGGCCAGGGTGGTGAGATGGGGAAAGGACGTTTTATTCGGAGGTTGACTCCCATCAGGGGCTGCCTGTCTAGAGGGCTAGGGGCAGATTGTCAGCATTGTAGGTTGTGCCTCTCCGCCCCACATCCCAGAACGTATATGGGGAGGGGTTCCGTGGCCAGACAAGTGTGGGAAGCCCCATGTGCCAGTCGTGACTGGAGCTGGCAGTCCAGACACCTGGAGGAGGGAGCCCAGTCTACTTTCCGCATTCACGGATGGGCTGGCCCAGTTTATGGACAACATGCCCCTCTGTGTCCCCACAGCGAGTGGCCGAGGAGCTCCAGCATCTGCTGCAGTGGCTGATGGGTGCACCTGCTGGGCTTAAGATGAACCGGGCGCTGGACCAGGTGTTAGGCCGCTTCTTCCTGTACCACATCCACTTGTGGATCAGTGAGTGCTGTTGGTGGGTGGGCCAAGGTACTTCCCAGTGACCCCTGACTTGGCTCCTAAAGCGTGTGCCCCCAGGGATACAGGCCCTGGTTGAGCAGGGCAGTGGGGTCCAGACCTGGCACCATCCCCTTGGTCCCTGCTTCCTGCCCTCCTTGCGTCCATTGTGTGTGGGGCCCTGCTGTGCTAGGCTGGCTGCTCTACTGAAGGATGGCCAGTGGCATAGTCAGTCACTCAGTTTTGCAGCAACCTCAGGCACCATCCTCAGTGAGGACTTGGGGGGACCAGGACCTCCTGAGCACCCCCTCAGGGCTGACCCCCTCCTCTCAGGCTACATCCACCTCATGTCCCCCTTCATCGAGCGAATCCTGTGGCATGTGGGCCTCTCAGCCTGCCTGGGCCTCACAGTTGCCCTGTCCATCCTGTCGGACATCATCGCCCTCCTCACCTTCCACATCTACTGCTTCTATGTCTATGGTGCCAGGTGGGTGTGTGCTCCCAACCCCGCAGGCTGGCCTGGTGCAGCCCCCCAAGCCCTGGGCACCACAGACAGGCTTCTTGGACCAAGCTGCCGTGGGGGTGGTGTGGCGCCCGGGCCAGGCCCTGATGGTGCCTGTGTCCTGTAGGCTCTACTGCCTGAAGATCTGTGGCCTGTCCTCACTCTGGCGCCTGTTCCGGGGGAAGAAGTGGAATGTTCTGCGCCAGCGGGTGGACTCCTGCTCCTATGACCTGGACCAGGTATTGGGAACGACTGCAGGGGAGGGGGCACCCTGGCCCCAACTGGCCAGTGTGACCTCCCAGCTCCAGTGCAACAGACCCTGCTGAGTGTTCACCATGGGGGCAGCCACTCTCCTGTCCTGCAGCTCACTTGCTGCAGCGGGGTCTGCAAGGGACAGGGCCACTGTGGGGTCCTTAGGGCAGAACTTTGCCCCAGGTGGAGGGTGGACCCTGCTCTCAAGAGGCCAGTGGGTCAGCGGGCACTAGAAGTGACTTTGGCAGTAGGACCTGAGGATGACCCAGGAGGGGGCCTAGAAGTGACCTGGGCAGTGGCCCTACAGGTGACCTAGGCATGGGGCCTGGCTCTGGCTTGTCCTGTTAGCTTGCTCAGACCTAACATGTGGGCCCTCCCTGAGTGGTGCCCTCTAGGCACATTTTTTTTATTGTTATTTTGCTTTTGTTTTTGCCTAATTTTCACAACCCTATAGTCTTTGGTGCATGTGGCTGTACACCCTGTTGGCTGGTCTCTCTCCTTCTCCCCCACCCCCAGGTGTCACTGGGTCTGGAGAGCACTCAGTCGTTCCCCTCCCAGTACTGGACAGGACTGTCATGAGTGGGCTTTCTGATTTGTCTTAGTGTCCCACCAGCAGGCATCCCCCCTTTCTGCTCAGTTATAGGATAGGTTTGGTGGGGACGGGAAGCAGGGGTGTGGCCAGTGCTGGTGGGGCTGTCCTTAGCATGAGCTCCAGCTGATGCTGAGGGTGCCTCTTCTCTCGGCAGTTGTTCATTGGGACTTTGCTCTTCACCGTCCTGGTCTTCCTGCTGCCCACCACGGCCCTGTACTACTTGGTGTTCACCCTGGTGAGCCATGGGAGACTCTGGACATGACACCTGGCTGAGGGGCCTTACCACAATGTTTAGAGCAGTCACTGCTAGCTGTGCTTGCCAGTCTGGCAGTTTGGGGCAGGCCATGTGGGGTATGGCTGTTCTAGATTCTCTGGGCAGTGTGTGCTGGGCCCTGGAGTGGGCAGGGGTCCTACCCTGGGGGAGGACCACCCACCGCTCTTGGACACTCAGCTGGATACAGGGAGGGCAGGACCCATGGTGGGTGGGTCATAGTGGTGGTCTCCCCTTAGTGCCTGGCATGGGGGTGGGGGCTCAGATAGAAGGAGGGGAGCAGCACCTAGGCAGCCTAGGCCGAGGGGCCAGTGACTCATTTTGTTGGATCAAAGCATCATCTCCTCTGACCTTGTGGGAAGGCCACTCTTGCCTGCTGCTTCCCTGCCTCTTCACGCTTGGGCTTCATGTTCCAGACAGGGTTCGTGCCCTCCTCAGGGTAGGATCCGTGCTCTCCCATGCTCTCCCAAGGCTCTGGTCACCCTTCATTGTGGCCCAGGACCCATTGGGACACTCTACTTATGGGCATGCCAGTGTGGCTCTGACCCTGGTCCCGGCTCAGAGGCCCTGAGCACTGTCTATGCTGCAGCTCCGGCTCCTGGTGGTCACTGTGCAGGGTCTGATCCATCTGCTCGTGGATCTCATCAACTCCCTACCGCTGTATGCACTCGGCCTCCGGCTCTGCCGGCCCTACAGACTCGCAGGTAGGTCTGTGTGCTGGGTGGACAGGCACACACCTGTGGGCCCTGGAGAAGCACCAACTGCACCACGTGTGCCTCCTGCCTAGAAGCGGTGGTGTGCATAGGGCGGGTGGGCAGGGAAGACAGAGACACCTGGTCCCAGGGCATCTACACTGAGCTGGCAGTGGAGAGCTCAGCTGGTGCTTGGGTTCAGAGGCCATAGAGATGACCCTTCTTTGTTTTCACCTTTTTCTGTGACAGCTGTGAATATCTGCCCTGAGGTCTGTCCACAGTGGTGTAGATGGTACCTGAATGTGGCTCGGAGAAGATGTGTCCCTGTGTGGTTGTGTGAGGCTGTGTGTACCTGCTGGTGCCCCTCAACTTTGGAGGCAGCAGGACACTGGGTGGAGGACACTGGGCTGGCCAGATCTGTGTAACAGGAGTGCCTCCTGCTCTGTATCCAGTACACTGCTAATTGCTGGGCCAGCACCCCACGATCCCAGCCACCTCTGGCCATCCCCAGTGCAGGTGGCTGCTTGTTTGCACACCGACGCTAACCCCTCTGTTGGCCACATGCCCCTAAGGGGAGGCTGCCCCACCTCAGACCTTGGGAAGCCCCAGTGCGGCCCCTATCTAGTGGCTGTTCAGGTGGCCCCTGAGGCAGTCACAGTGTCCAGGAGGCCCTGCACCCAGTTTATAACCAGGTAGCTTGGGGCACACCCTCGAGCTCATGGTGGCTGCTCCCAGACAGCTCTGAGCCAGAGTCCGTGAATGTGGTTTTCTACGGGCTTTGGGCCTAAAGTCTGCCTGCCTAATATCCTCAAATTCTCTTTCCAAGGCACTCTCCCACTGGTGGCCAGGCCAGGGACCCATCTACTGTGTTGCCCGAGTTCACTCAGCCCCTAGTCTCCACCCACACCTCCGAATGCTTGGACAACACAAGTGGAGGGCCCGAGACTCTGCACCCTCCTCCCCCATACCCTGGCTCGCTGCCAGAGCAGAGTTGTTTTAACTTCACATGAAAGGCCGCAGATGCTACTGCCTCCTCTCTTTCTTCCCTGAGTTTGCCTTGGGCCTCTTCATCAAATGATAATTAGCTCCTATTTCTCTTTTCAAAAAACCTTCGCCCTGGGAATTCCCAGGCTTGGGGTTCCAGACTGCAGGCCAGGGGCGTGGTGGGTCCTAGTCAGCCATGCACACAGAATTTGGAAGACATGTAGATGCCAGGAGGACAGCCACCACCCAGCAAGTGCCCGTTGGCTCCGTGGGAAAACCCAAGCCTCGTTTGGAAAACAGCACAGGCTGTGCTCCACCGCCAGCTGCTCTTCCCTGCCGGCCAGACATTCGGCCTTTTCCTTTCAGTGGAGTTGTGCAGGAGGCTTTGATATCTGCCCAGCAGCCTATTCGAAGTTGCAGATGCGAAGGATGGGAGGGGTGGAAGAGCCCAGGTAGCCTCTGAGTGCCACCCAGAGACAAAGGGGCCATCACTCCAGAGCCCCTTTGTCCGTGCTGCCTCTGCTGACACACAGGGCAGAAGGACTAATGGGCGCTGTCTGCTGGGCTCTGGGAGGCCACTCCTTTCCCTCACGAACACCTTGCTCTCCCTCTAGCCGGTGTGAAGTTTCGAGTCCTGGAGCATGAGGCTGGCAGACCCCTCCGTCTCCTGATGCAGGTAAGGCTTCTGTGTACCCCTAGTGCTACTGCCTATGGACAGATTCCCCACACGCCCCCGGTGTGTTATTGCTCACATTCCTGGGCAGCTGGGATCAGGCTTCTTTGTGCTACCCTGGGTTGGGAACATCATAGGCCCAGGGTAAGGTACAAGCAGAAGGGCCTAGCAGAGCTGACAGGTGGGGCCCAAGAGGGGATTCTCCCACCCCCAAGGCCTCTGGGCACCAGGACCATCTCTGCCTGGGACCTTCCCCAGCAGAGCCCCTGGACAGGAGTCCCTGCACTATCAAATGCCTAGAGCTCCTGCCTGCTTGTCCCTGGGGCCCCCGAATCCTGCCCTGAGCCCCAAGAGCTTTTGTTCCAGGTAGAATAGCACAGATTTGGCAAAAGTCAGAACACACATGTGTTCTCTGTTAAAATCCTTTATTTGAAAAAGTCTTGGGGCCTCCAGCCTTCAGGAGAGAGCAGGCTATTTGCTGGGTGACCCCCCTGGTGACTCACTGGGTGCCAGTGTTGGGTCTAGGCAGGCAGGGTTGGCTTGAGGGTCACTGGGGGAGGTCAGATGCTGGGGGTCTGCAGTCTGCCAGCCTAGCCTGCCACTCCTCCCTGTAGCCTGCTCAGAGTAGATCATTCCCTCCTGAGCTGCTCATGCTACCACATGGACCACTGGTGAGAGCCCATCTGGCACAGAGCTGGCCTTGCCACACAATTGTTTAGCCCAGGGGCCTCCCCACAAGGGTTTTCGAGGCCCAGAGACCTTGGGCCCCAGGGAGTTGGGGCTTCGCCCAGGCTGACTGCTGCTCTTGTGCTTTCAGATAAACCCCCTGCCCTACAACCGAGTGGTACACACCTACCGCCTCCCCAGCTGTGGCTGCCACCCCAAGCACTCCTGGGGCTCCTTGTGCCGCAAGCTCTTCTTCGGGGAGCTCATCTACCCCTGGAGGCAGAGAGGGGACAAACAGGACTGAGGGGCCCCAGCCACCAGCCCACTCAGCACCATTGCACGACCATGGTCAGCCCTCTACCCTGGGTGGTGGTGACTGTCAGGCAGTACGTGGCCCTTCACTCTGACTTCCCTGCCCGGAGTTATCTGGGACCTCCACAGCCCTGTCTGCCGTATATCCTCGCAACTATGAGGTTGAATTCGAGGTCATGGGGTGGTGAGCAGGAGGATGCCGGGGGTGGGGGCTGCCCAGCCAGGTCAGCTGACCTGTGCTCTATAACGAGCACTGTTTGCCTGAGGACCTGCTTGCTATCTGTCATGACGACGCTATTAGCCCAATTCCCCACTGACTTCTCTCAGACCCAGGCCCTGCCTGGGAGGGGTTTGCAGAGCCCCACCTCTGCCCACCATGTCCTTTCCTAGTGGGGTGAGCTGACTTGTCTCCCTGGATGTTCCATGGTGGCTCAACCTTGTCATAGGGTAGAGGGACTCCTCCCAGGTGGCACTCAACAGTTCTTGAGACTCTGATTCTCAAGCGTCTTCTTCCTTGGTTTTTTTTTCTGCAGATAGACTTCTGGGTCCCCAATCCCAGCTGCCTCAGTGGGGCAGTGGCCAGCCAATATGGGGGATCCAAGCAACCGCTGACCCCTGGCCCAAACCGGCATCCCCAGTGAGGCAGTGCCCCCCACACCCTGAATGGCACAGGGTTACTTGTGATGCTTCCTGGGGAAATCGCTATGCAGGAGAAGCCAGTCACAGCTTTTGGGAGTCCCTGTGTGAAGCCAGGCTGTATGGGGTACTCAGAGTTGCCTTGCTAGAAGCTGAGTGTGTGCCCACCTGGCTACCCAGTTCTTGCCCCATGCTCCTGCAGAACAGCCCTCTTGGCCAAATCTCCCATCTCTCCTCACTAGTTTCTTAACAAGGCAGGCAGGTCCTGGGCAGATGCTTCTGTGCCCCTCTGGGGAAGGGTCCTGACACTCAAGCTGCATTTGCCTGCTGGCTGGCTGCAGGATCTGTGTGGGTGTGAGTCACAGAATCCCCAGGGTGAGGAAGCCTGAAGGTATGGCTGCATCACATGAAGTTTGTCATCTTGGAGTTGGCAACTTCGTGCCATAGTTGGGGGCCGGGAGGGGGGCGGTACTCCCTGTCCATTGTGGGCACATAACACTGTTCACTTCTGCTTTCCACACTCCTTGGCTGCAGACCACAGAGTGGGGCTGCTGGGGGAGTCCCCACCATCTGATGGGACCAGTCCTGGCTCCACCTTTCTCTGCTGTGACATTAAAGCCTTCCATGTGTTTGAGTGTGACACTGCCTTTTCATCACCCCATGTGCAATGAGAGTGGGGGACCCCCTTCTCCTGGGGTGGTGGGACAGCTGGTCTGCACTGTTTATTCTGAGATGACTACTACATCTTTCCTGGTGATACCAAGATTGGGGGCACTGGGCACCCTGTCTCATGGAACAGGCCTCTCTGCAGGTCTGGTGGGTGGGTGTGTAGGCTCTGGCCCCTTGAAGGTGTCCTACTGTGGGTGGGTGTACCCAGGGCCACTTGCTTCCCGGTGTCAGCCTTGCCCTTGCATGGGTGGTCTCCCAGGCCAGGGGTGCAGGCCCTCCTGTGGTTGAGGGGTGAGCCACACCTGGATCTGATGAATATGTCATCACCTGAAACTCAAGGACTCTACATAGGCACTCCTTGACTGTCCTACAGTCTCCAGAAATCTTTAGGTAGCTTCCTCTGCATCTGTTGTCCTGACTGTATAGGGAGGGGCTGGCCCAGAGAAGTCACTCAGCAACTCCCAGGTCTGCACCTCCACCCACAGTGGGCCCCTGCACATCCTGGTGGGCAGGGGCGGCGCACTGAAAACAGCCTCTATACCTGTATTTCTGGAATTTGCTGAATTCTCTCCCCATTATTCCTGGCCAACCTGCTCATCCTTTGTCCACTTTTGCCCTTTACTGCTCCTGTTGGGGCTCCTGTCAGATGAGGGTCCTGCTACTTGGCCCAGACCACTACAACATGGTGGCCATGTCACAGGTCAGCCTGGCAGCTGCAGCCCTTTGCCAGGTTCTGGGCTGCCTGCCCATTTCCTGAGTGACAGCTCTGGTGCCAGGCCTGGTTCTTGGTAGACACAGAGGTTTCTGGCTCTGTCCACCTGTGGGACTTTAGTGGGGCCTCTCCATGGCACCAAACCTGGGGCAGGGCATCCAGAGCAACTGAAACCTTTATGGGTGCTCAAGAGAGCCTCTGTCCAGAGCTTCAGGGCCAAGGTCCATTTGCCTCATTGGTTAAACCTAGATATTGGTTAAACCCCCTAGATATTTCTCAGAGGGGAGGGCCTGGGTACAGGCCTGGCAAGAGGACAAGTGGGTTTCCTGGAGGGTAGGGACAAAGATACCCCAGAACTCTCCCCTTGTACCCCCACTCCATACCTGAACAGAGGCTGGGTCTAGGGGCCTTTCCCTATCCTGCCCAGAGCCAGGGGGTGCGGGAACCACAAGGGAGATGATTCCCGGGCCTCCTCAACTGCCTAACATGCGGTGCCCAAGCACGGCTGACCCAGGACCTGCAAGCAGAAGGCTATGTAAGCCGCCTTGTTCTTGGCCTGAGGTCCCTGAGCGGCTAGAATGCTGTCTTGTCCCTTCCTCAGTCCCCAGTTCAGGCCTGGCACTCAGTCCCAGGACATCCTTGTACAAGGGTATGCTGCTGAATGGGAAGCCTGCTATTCTCTCCACAAGACCTCCTGGACACCGGGGAGTGGCACCCCTCTAGCAATCCTTCCTCAACTGGGCCCTGCTGCCTCAGATGCTATGGGTTCCTGTGGCACCTTTTTGCTCTGTGGCTGGGAGTCTGAGATGTAGGATTCCAGCAAAGAACCAGAAGCCCCTGCCAGGGGGGTCACCCAGTTCTGCCTAAAATTACACCCCATGGATAGGCTACCAACCTACGATGGTTGCACCTGCTCCACAAGCTGTACTGGCAAAGGCCCAGTCAGAAAATGTGTATGTTGCCCTGGCTGGTGTGGCTTGGTTGGTTGGAGCTTCGTACCATGGACTGAAGGGTTGCAGGTTTGATTCCCAGTCATGACACATGCCTGGGGTTGGACGTGTGAGAGAGGCAGCTGATGGAGGTTTCTCACATCGATGTTTCTTTCCCTTCTCTCTCCCTCCCTCCCCTTCTAAGAGCAATGAAAAAAACGTCCTTGTGTGAGGGGAAAAAAAAGTTAACACCGCAGCACTTTCCCTGGAAAGGAGACTGGGTGGCTTTAGAGCAGGGAGTGGGCAGGGCCATGGCAGAGGTAGGCTCAAGGCTGGGCACAGAGACCCCTGACCTGATGACCCCAAGGGCCCTACCTGATCTTGAACCTCCATTCAAGGGTGAGCAAGCACAAGCTGCTGGTTTCCCCTGTGCTGCATGATTCACTGCTCAGTCCCTAGCCCCTCTGGGGACTCAGTCCCCCACCCCTGACCAGCTGAGGGCCAACGAGACTGCCTGCTGGCTGTTTCTGTAAACGTTGTGTTTTGGGTGGGTGTGCCCTTTCTGTAAACATGGGAGGCATGTCTGCTGTAATCTGACATCCAGGGAATAGCCATTCCTGGGGGAGGGGACATGGCTAGAGGAAATGCACAAGCAGGACCACCAAGGTTCCTAGTGGCCCTACCCATCCCTGGCTAGCCTCTGCCCTCAAGTGTCCCAGCTTCCTGCTTCTGCTTCCTGCTTCTCCAAAGGGCCCAGAGGACACCTGGATACCCTCTTACTGAAGGCAGATGAGGAAGGCCCAGGAACTCATCAGGTTCTGCTCACCTAATGAAGGGACCTGCACCTTGGGAAGTCTCCCCAGGCAGCACACCGAAACAGAAAGGAAGCATCTGTGTGGCTCGCTGTGAAGTAAAGGCTGTCATCAGCTTTAGGATGGGAAGTCACTCGGTGTGGTGCTGCCCATGAAGGGGATTGCTCTCTGTAAAGACCACCTACTGTTGAAGGCATGGTACAGATGCAGTGACCCCCGGGAGGAGAGTTCCTACTGCCCATTCCTCGCCTGCTGGGAGGAATGCCAGCCAGGCTGCCCTCAGTGCAGCACACTGGGGCCTGGTCGCTGTGTTGTTCCTTCTGCACAGATCGGATTTGTAGGAAGCCTTAACTCTTGTGTGGCTTCTCCCTAGCACACACCACTCTGTGCCTGGTCTAGTAAGGGCTGCATTTGGCTCCGTTTTGACAACTTTTATTATTATTTTTTAACAGCTGTATGGAAGGCATGTTTTACGTATCATAAAATTCACCCATTTTGAGCGCACAATTGAATGATTTGTAGTAACTTTACCAAGTAGTATGACCATCATTGATTTTAGAACATTCTTATCACCCCAGAAAGAAACCCATACCCCTTAAGCAGTCATTCACCATTTCTCCCTACCCCAGGCCCTGGCAACCACTAATCTACTTTCTGTCTCTGGATTTGCCTTTTCTGGAAGTTTCATATAAATGGAATGTAGCAGTTAACAGTATTTCATTTCTTTTTATGGATGAATATAGTCGTGTGGATAAACCACATTTTGTTCATCTGTTGATGTGCTTTCTTCTCATGTGGGTGCTGTCTGCACCTTATGTTGCTCACCTGGTTAATTGAATCACTCCCTGTCAGTTTCCTGACATTCACCATCACTACAATGCTGCAATGAAATTCTTTGAGCTCCTTTCTAAGGACTTCTCCATCCTAAATCAGATGTGGAATTATTAGCCAGTTCAACTTACCTCCCTGAGACCTGTTCCCCATATCCTGGCCCAAAAGAGATTTTGCCACTCTGATGGGTGAAAAGAGTACTATTTTGCTTTAATTTCCATTTCACAGAGTGAAACTTATCTTCACACATGTTCACAGGCTTTTCGTACTTCTTTGCCCATTAAGAAAAATAACCCTGGCTTCCAGTCAAGATGGAGGTGTAGGTAGACATGCTTTGCCTTCTTGCACAACCATAATGTGGATCACGACTAACCTCAAAATAAAAAAAAGCACCCAGAACTGCCAGACTATCCAACTGTATGGAAGTCTGACAACCAAGGACTTAAAGAAGCCATATTCATCCAGAAGAGTAGGAGGGAGCCAGGGAGCCAGGGTGGAGAGGAAGTGGTATGGCAGCTGGTGGTGGATCAGGCAGTCTCATGTTCACGTGTGGTCGATAAAAATTGGGAGGGACACTTTGGGAGTGAGTGATCCCAGCCCAGCCCCAGGCCAGACTACACAGCCCAGGGTTCCAGCGCCGGGAAATAAAGCCTCATAACTTCTGGCTGTAAAAACTAGTGAGCGTTAGGAGGGCAGGAGAAACTGCTGGTCTCTCAGGAGAGTTCGTTTAAAGGGCCTGCACAGTCCTAGAATGTACGGAAACCCACCCGTTCTTGGGAACCACCACCAGGGTAGCAGCTAGAGGGTTGGCAGTCGCATATGGGAAGATGAAGTGACTGAAAACAGGGTGAGTGCCAAGCAAGCCTCTGGCCGCCAAACAGCAGCACTGTCCTCTCTCTGACCCCTCCCCAACACACAGAGCCACAAAGCAGTGAAGTGCATTACCCTACCCTGGCAAATACCTAAGGCTCCACCCCATACAACTTAACAGGTGCACTAAGACAAGGAATCAAAGCAGCTCTACCTAGTACACAGAAACAAACACAGGGAGGCTGCCAAATTGAGGAGACAAAGAAATATAGCACAAATTAAAGAACAGAACAAAACCCCAGAAAAAGAACTAAGCAAAATGGAGATAGCCAGCCTATCAGATGCAGAGTTTAAAACACTGGTGATAGGCATGCTCAGAGAACTTACTGAGCACGGCAAAAACATAAAGGAAGAAGTGAAGGCTACCCTAAGTGAAACAGAAAAATCCACAGGGAACCAAGAGTGATGGGAAGAAAGCCAGTATTCAAACCAATGATTTGGAACATAAGGAAGAAATAAACAATCAACCAGAACGGAATAAAGAAACAAGAATTCAAAAAAATGAGGATAGTCTAAGGGGCCTCTGGGACATCTCCAAATGTATCAACATCTGACTCATAGGGATGCCGAAAGGAGAAAAGGGAGAGCAAGAAATTGAAAACTTATTTGAATTTGGTGAAAGAAATGGACATATAAGTCTGGGAAGCACAGAGAGTCCCAAACAAGCTGGACCCAAAGAGGACCACAGCAAGACACATCATAATTAAATACCAAAGTTTAAAGATAAAGAGAGTATCTTAAAAGCAGCAAGAGAAAAGGAGACATTTACCTATAAAGGAGCACCCATAAAATTGTCAGTTGATTTCTCAAGAAAAAAACAAAAACAAAAACAAAAAAAACTTGCCAGGCAACAAGGGACAGGCGAGAAGTATTCAAAGAGATGAAAAGCAAGGGCCTACAACCAATATTACTCTATCCAACATAGCTATCATTTAGAATGGAAGGGCAGAGAAAGTGCTTCTCAGGCAAGGTGAAAAGCTAAAGGAGTTCATCATCACCAAGCCCTTATTTTTTGAAATGTTATAGAGACTTACTTAAGAAAAAGATCAAAACTATGAACAGTAAAATGACAACAAATTCACAACTATCAACAACTAAATCTAAAAAATAAAAACCAAGTGAACAACTAGAACAGGAATGGAATACAGAAATGGAGATCATTTGGAGGGTTATCAATGGGAAGGGAGAGAATAGGAGAAATGGTACAGGGAATAGGAAGCATAATTGGTAGGTACAAAATAGGGGGAGGTTAAGAATAGTATGGGAAATGGAGAAGCCAAAGAACTTATATGCACAACCCATGGACATAAACTAAGAGGGAGGGCATTACTGGAGGGAAGGGGATATAGGGCAGAGGGGGGCAAAGCGGGAAAATTGGGACAACTGTAACAGCATAATCAACAGAATACACGTTAAAAAAAAGGAAAAGAAAAATAACCCGTGCATCCTGTAAACAACCCCAAAGTCACTTCCTCCTGGAGGCCTCCATGGTCAAGCCTCAGAGCCCTACGTCCTCACTCGCCTTGTGAGCCCTCCTAAATCCCCTCACCCTAGCCTGACACGGACTCTGCTGGACATTTAGGCTCCACCCCGGGCACTTGGGGGCAGAGCCCTGTCACTCTGCCTCTGAAGCCTGTGCTGCCACCACCTCTGACGGCTGAAGCGGCACCCACCTGCGGAGCCACCGCGGTTCTAGAACGCTAAGACTTCACAGCCACGCGCTGTGGCCTACAGCCTTGCCCCGGGCAAAGGGCATAAGCCCAGGCCTGCAACCCCGGGAAGCTCGCTTAACTCGCTCAGAGTGGACTCGCCCACAGTCCTGGCCCGCCACAGCCCGGACCCAACCACAGCCCTCTCGACCCCGCCCCCTTGTGGATGCGAAAGCCTGGTCTCTCCCGGATCTCCAGCGCCGATTGGCTGCCTTTGCCCCGCCACGCCCGGGTCACGCCCCCGTTGCGGGAAGTCGGCTTCCGCAAGCGCAGTTCCAGGGGGCAACCCTGCTCTCTCTGGGGTCTCGGCGGAAGTAGTCGACCGCAGCTTACTAGGGAGATTAGTCCTTCGGGCCACAACTGCATCACCTCACCACGGGGACAGTCACCATCCAACTCCGGTCTACGGGACGGAAGGGGGCGTATGCAAACAACCTGGAGTTACAAGCCCCTGATTGGTAAGCGTATAGGGAAAGCAGTGGGAAATAGGAGATGGGCTTAGAAGGCCATGATCGACGTGCTGGTGGTCCAGTGGCTCTGGGAGGATCGACGGCGGTGGCCAATGGCGACGGGGAGGGGCGGGGCGGGCTAGGACTCATGATATGTAGAGACAGTGGGCGGGGTTGTGGGTGGTTCCGGGATTCACCGGGGCTGTGGTGGTGCTGACTGACGTGAAGGCGGACCAGTGGTTCTGGGAAAGCAAAGGGAGATTGGCCAACGGCAACGGCGAAGAAGCGAGGCAGCTGGAATCTCTGCAACGCTGTGTGTGGAACAGTGTGGGGGCGGGCAGTCATGACGGACGTGCACAGCGGCCAGTGATCTCGAGAAAGCGGCGGAGGGTGACCAATGGCGATCCAAGAGAGGTGGAATAGGGCGGTGATGGGGTGGGGCAATCGGAGGCTTTGCTGTGCTGTGTGGGAAACGGTGGGGGCGGGCAGACGCGAAGGACGTGCTCGCGCGCCAATGGGTAGGGGCAGGTAGGCGGCGGGCAGCCAATGGCGGCGCGTGGTCTGGGGGCGAGGCAGGGCTGCGCGACGCTGTGAGGGAAGCGGCGGGGCGGTGGCAGCGCTTAGGTGAGGCGGGAGGCGGAGCAGGTGCGGGCCCAGGGCGCTTCGCCCCGGGCGGTCGGTGCGGCTGTCCGGGCGGTTGGGCCCCTGGGGACCGATCCTCGCCGGCCCCCACTCACCCACGCCTGGTCCCCGCAGGTCGGTCAGAGGCCTCCTCCCCGCCGTGCTCCCGCGGCTGGCGCCGTGGGCATGCGGGTGCGGCCTGCGCGCGCGTGAGCGAGGATGGGGACGCAGGGCAGCCCGGTCAAGAGCTACGACTACCTGCTCAAGTTCCTGCTGGTGGGAGACAGCGATGTGGGCAAAGGCGAGATCCTGGAGAGCCTGCAGGACGGCGCGGCCGAATCCCCATACGCCTACAGCAACGGTAAGGAGGCCCCGCAGCTGGCCTGTCCTCGGGGAGCCGCTCCCCGTCCCCTCCCGGGAAGGGCGCAGGGCCCTCGTATGCGGGGCTCTCTCTGCTGGGCCCAAGGACTGCTCGGAAGCAGTCCCCACAGTTAGCTAGCTGGCCTGGGAGGCACCTCTCCCGGTGGACCTGAGCTGCCACCTCCTGTCACATAGGGTCTGTAATGAGAACTGCGCCAACCAGCCATTTGCCCTACCCGGTTAGACTGCAATTAGGAGCCAAGGATCAGCGCCTTGCCTTCTTCATCTCTTCACTGTGGTTAAAGCCTAACACTGCCTGGCAGGGAGCAAGCCTGTGGCAATTTGCAATCTGTTTTCTTTTCTCACTATTTTCAATTCTAATAGAGGCCTGAGGCTGGGAAAAAGCAGCTGGGTTCTGTATAATCAGCTTGGCACTTTGAGTTATCAGCTCGAGGCATAGAGGCCTTTTTAGAGGCTAGTGGCTTAATGAGAGGCTGAGATTCTGCTGTGAGCTTCCTAGAGAAGGGTTTTCATCACAGAGCAGCTTGGTGGCTGCTGGGTGACAACTGATGTAGGAGGTGTGTGAAGAAAATGTTCAGGGGCTGGAGGAAGGATGTACCTGAGCTGGGGGCATCCAGTAGTCTCATGGTGGCTGTGGTTCTGTGGTGGAGAACCTGTGACAGGGTGTCCCAGATATGGCCAGGGTTTTCTCACGACCCTGTGGTGTGTGCACAGATGAGGGTGTGGGACTCAAAGGCAGGCTTTTCCCCTCAAATGTTTACTCACTGCTCAGGGAATCAACACTTTGTGCTGGGAGAAAACACCCCATTCGTGGTATTATTAAAATTTCTTGTTGCATATTGACCAGGTGGCTTAGCTTGTTGGAGTATCATCCTATACACCAAAAAGGTTGGGGGTTTGATTCCTGGTCAGGGAACATACCTAGATTGTGGGTTCAAACCCTGGTCGGGACATGTACAGGAGGCAACTGATCTGTTTCTCACATAGATGTTTCTCTCTTAAAAAAAAAAAAAAAAAAAAAAATCAATAAAAAAACATATCCCTGGGTGAGGATTAAAATTTCTGGTTGCATGGCTAAGGTACACATCACCAGCACTTGTCTGAGCTCCCCTTAATTCACATATTTAATGTAAAAAAGTATAGTTATCTTGGTCAAGAAGCAGTGTGGCCTATCCCCACTCTGCGATGGGGCCCTTGTCCCAGGCCACACAGGGTGTTTCCTTAGGAGAACCAGGGACTCTGCCTGTAGTATGTCAGTGTCCAGGTTTCTCCAAGGATCTTTTGTGCTTCTGGAAGTTCTGTCTTGTCTCACCAATTTTACTTGAAGTCCTTGCCCCTACACTCTTTGTTGCTTTGTTTCCTGGGCTCTTGTCAGTCCTGTCTGACTGCTCTCAGAGTTTGCTGTTTGCCAAATTGCTTACCTTTGGGCAGCTGAGAGTGTGGACGCAGCTCTTCCGACCCTTTCGATTCAGGACTTGTCAAGGTTGTTGGATCACCTGAACTGGCTGGATGCCCTTCCTGCTGTAACAGCTTCAGCATTGGGCAATGGTGCCAGATTCATGGTGTGCCACCTCCCAAAGTATGTGCTTTCAGCCCTAGCTGAGAGAAGATGTCTGGAAGGGCAAGAAAGGAGGAACTCTGGGTTTGTTTATAGGTGGGGAAAATGTGAGGCCGACCAGGGACGTGAGAGGGAGGGCTTTTGTTGAGGCTTCTAGCAGCCACTGCCACCTTAATGGACACCTGGCAGCCACTGTCAGAGGTGCCCCTCATGACTCAGTCAGTAGGTGGTTGAGTTGCTTTTCCAGTGGCAGCGTTACTTCCTGGAGTGCTGCTCCTGGGCTGCTGGTTGGGTGTGAGAAGAGTGTGAGGGGGGTTGGGCTTCTTTAGGGGCATCTTTTCCTGGGACATTGATCTGTACTTCTGAGGGTCAGCTTAGCCTCACCATCTGGTACTTCAGCTGGGTGCAGTGAGCATTCAGGGAACACAGAGCCTAGCTGGAGAGATAGGAACCACCTTCTGTCCTCCCTGTCAAATTTCAGTGCATTGCCACACTTCCTATGACACGCTGACTGAGTAAAACCTAGAGACCTGCCTGAGATAGTGGAGATGTTCGGTCCAACTGAGCACCACCTGCCAGGAATGGAGAAGAAAGGTTCCATGTGCTGTTAAGGCCAGGGCACACTCACTGCAGGTTCCCTGTAGCGTTAAGCAGAGAAGGCAGAGTGCCTGGCCCCTGTGTCTAGGGGTCCCTGAGGTTGAAATGTGTGCAATACGAGAAGTGAGTCTTTGTGGTCAGGGCCTCCGTTCACTGATCTCAGAGCCCACTGTTCTTTATCAGGGTGAAGTTGGTGGACATGAGCATACTCTCTGCTCCTCCAAAGGCTTCCTAAGGGAGCCTTTTGGGGGTTTTGGAAGCTCTGGAGCAGCTGGTTCTCAGGATTCAGCAACATGGGAATTTTTCCTTTAAAAAAGTTGTAATATCCATGGTCTGGCTGGTGTGGCTCAGCAGATTGAGCACTGGCCTGTGAACCAAATGGTCACTGGTTCAATTCCCAGTGAGGGCACATGCCTGGGTTATAGGCCAGGTCCCCAGTGCGGGGTGGGGCGGGGGGTGTGAGATCAATGTTTCTCTCCCTCTCTTTCTCTCTCCCTTCCTCTTTCTCTAAAAGTAAATAAATAAAATCCTTTTTAAAAAAAAGTTGTAATATTCAAGAGTTTTTAAAAGCTTCGGATCCTCTTATAATGGATATACATGCTATTTCTTTTTCCCCTGTGTTAAACTCCCTCAGCATGTCTCTAGACTTCTTGTTTTCAGCCTAAAGTTTCATGGTTCTTCTGACTAGGAGCAGCTGACCCAAGGCAGTGAGGTCCCCACTAGTGACAGGCATGCAACCAAACCCCCTTCCTTGGGCCACTCAGATGACTTACCCACATGGAAGTCTTGTCTAGCTTGTTCCTCAGACATGTTCGTGAGTGCATGTTGCTCTCCTTGCTTTATAAACACGTGAGTCATCCAAACGGCCTTTACTAGAACTGGTGCCTGCAGTAGTGATAAGCCATGTGTGACCATGTGCTGCCCCTGCAGGAGCCCACAGTGGCTCTTGGAGTCTGTGGTGCTAATGTGTGCTGGGCTCACCGGTTTCCGTCGATCTGGAGACCCTCTCAGGAGGTTTGCTTTCCCTTTCTCTTACTGTACAGCAGTGATTTTAGAGTGCCTGTGCGCTCCTCGACAGAGCAGAACACTTTGCGTAGAGGCCCCACTGGGCCATCTGCTGGGGAGGTGCGCTCCAGAACGTAAGCAGTAAGGAGTCTGGGTTGTGGGAGCTGGCAGGAAGAAGGCAGAGCGTTCCACGAGCAGCTTCTGCTCCCGAGTGCACTGCCAGATCTGACTCTGCTCCAAGGCTGTTGTTCCCTGAGGCGGTGTGCTGGGCACACCCTGGTGTGCAGCCCGTCCTGTTTTTCCCAGGGTGGTGAAAGTCCTGACTAAGACGGCTGTGTCCTCTGTGCCTTGGTTCCCACAGGTCTTCATGACGAGGGTCAACAGGAAGATTTGGTATAGTCGATATGCCCACGTCTTGGAAGACTCGAGAGCAGGCATAACTCCATCTCTCTCCATCTTCTCCTCTGGGGACTGGTGTTGGTGGGAGCTGCTGAGTGTGCAGGAAGGCTGTGTCCACTGAGCCCAGGACATGCAGAGAGGGGGGCAGGGGGTCCAATGGACAGGAGGAGTGAGGCAGATGTGACAGGTGTGGACAAAGTCGGGCAAGTGCTGAGGTCTGCCACTAGTGTTTGGGCCTACTGGTTGTTTCTGTGGCAGTGCCGTGCCTGTGGGGGACACTGTGCCTGCAGCCCCAGGGTGCCAGAGAGTGGGCTGTGGCCCCTGTCAACAACCCAGCAGCCAGGCCGGAGCTCATTGTGTCCTCCAGCTCCGTGGCTTTTCTCTGAACAGTTCCAAATGTCTCTTCTCACCTGGCTCGGAATGGGCTTCCGTCTTTAGTTCAAACCTGAGTATGCGGTGTTTCCAGGCGCTCCTCTGGCCTGTACACCCCTAGTGTCTCTTCTGTCACATTGTCCTCGACACTGGCATGAGAGCTGCACACAGGAGGCACTGACTGAACGTGTTCTGAATGAAGGCGCAGCTTGTGTGCAGCCTCCCCATTCTGACAGTCCCTCTCTCTTTCTGTACTTGGTTGGGCTCGCATGTCTGGCCTTAATCCATTTTCTGGGCGGTTTATTGGGCTTTGCCTTTTCTTTGTCAGATGCCAGGTTCAGAGGTGGGGCCGAGCCCCTCGGCGCTGTTCCTCATCCGGTTCTCACTGCCACCCTTCGGTGGAGCTGTCCTCACCATTCCATTCTGTGGATGAGGAGCCAAGGGTCAGACATGCTGAGAGCCTGCAGCTCTCTCGGGCAGCACGCAGCCTGGAATCCCTGTCTTCTTAAGTGTGCTCTCTGATCCCCTTCTTCAGGACCCCGGTGCCTTGAGTGGTGGGAGTGACCCTCTTCGCTGGGCGCTTCTGTGCCCTTGCCCTCACCTCCACCCTGGGCCTGGGCCTGGCTCCTCTCCGATGATCACAGCCCTCCTCCCTGGCGCCTCCTATGCATTTGGCGCGAGTGTTTTCAGTGCATCCCAAACTGAACTCTTTTCTTCTCCTGGCACCTCTGTCCCTGGTCTTGGGGCTGCCTCCTCCCTCTGCTCTGGGGCCCAGGGCCAGTCACTGAGGTTCATTTGTTCTCCCTTCATTGCACTGCTCCTGCCCTTCTGCCTCCCTCCTGCCTGCGTCTAGCAGAGCGGCAGAGCCCCGAGAGCCCCCAGGTCAGCCGCCAACCAGGGCAGCAAACCGCAGGTTTCCAGAAGACTGTAAAGGGCCATGTACAGATCTGTCTGTGTCAGCTGCTGTGCGTGGTGTCAAGATCAACCCGCCCCGCCTGAGACGGTGGCAGGCTGGGGCTCAGGGGGAGACAGATGGCCTGATCTACTTCAGGTTATGCTCACTGGGCTGATGTGTAATTTGGACTGGCATGACCATTCCTAAATTTTCAGAAAACATTTGAGTAGGTAGAATGTTTTCAATGTTAAAATTCCCCCAATCTTTAGGACTTTCTGTAAGCTAAACAGGTAACAGGCAAATGCTTCCATGGCAGGTACGCTGCTGTGCAGAGTTGGGTCGCTCTTTCAAGGTTGTGTGGTTGCAGTGACACTGCTGTGTTGTGTTGTGTACATCTAATGTCACCATTCCCACTCGCAAGAATGTTTGTGGCTTGGATGATGAATTAAATAGAAACATGTTACAGGAAGTGGGGAAGAAAGCAAAAGGGTCTTGCAGGCACTTTTGCCACTTGTTCTAAATGAATTGCCATTGGCAAGATGTGACATTGTTGGTTCCTGAGAACCTGGCCACTGAGCTGCTCTGGGTGAGGAGGAGGAGAAAGGATGGAGTCTAGCCAGGCCAGGGTTGTGGGCAGCACCTAGTTAGGTGACATGCCCCTCCCTCAATGGAGAGTTGTGGGGCCTGGGGCTGCATCAGTCAAGGCATCCCAAGTTCAGTGTTTGGAGAAAGTGGGGAAAAGGTCAGTGTCTGGGACCCTGGCCTGGAGCAAGCTGCAGAAAGAATGGGAGAGGAGGGGAGCTGGCTTGTGGGGCAGGGTTTACTGCCCTGGGCCCTCAGGAGCAGGATGTTGGGGCTGTGAGCGCAGGCCTCAGAGACCAGGGGGAGGGGCTCAGCCAACGCCAGGTGTGTGGGTTCATCATTAGGATGGGAAATGAGGGTAAATACAAGTGAGTAAAGTGAACTTGAACTTTTAACCGAGGTTTCTGAGGTTTCCTGGCTATGATTGTGCTCATATAGGGCCAGTAGGGACGGGCAAACTCTGATATCCACAGTGATTGTCTTCTGCCAAAACGGGAAGATAATCTCACCGACTGTGGCCACGTGCCCTTCAGAGGGTAGAGGAGGGACGGGGGACTGGTAAACTTGGCATTGATGGAGAAGGGAAAGACCCAAGGATGAGAGCAGGATGGTGGGCGGGACCAGACAAGCTTCGCCGCCCCCCTCAAGGTGCTGGTGCTGATGTCACAGAGCGGGTGTGGTGGTTCATCTAAACTCACAAGAGAGAAGCGATTCCTGTGGGGTGGGGTTGCTAGGAAAGATAGGCCTTCAGGGTTGCAAAGAGGGAGGGCAAGTGAGGAGCGGCCTAACCAAGTAGTGTAGAGGGTGTGGTATCAGGAGGCCAGCATCCCAAGAGAGGCAGTCCCCCACTCAAGAGAGGGCATCCCAGCATCCTTGAGGAAGAGCAGAGACTGAAGAAGGCCCAGGGGTGGAAAGGCAGGCACTTTACAGATTTTGAAAAGTGTCAAAGTGCAGGCAGCCAGGTGCCAGATCTCTGGGCAAGTGCATTAATGTCAGCCCTGGACGGCGATCTCAGATAGGTGAGCCCAGGAAGCCACCAGGTGCTTCCTAGGTTGTGTGGCAGCACTGTGGCCGAGGTGGGCCTGTGTTCCATCTGGCACTTCTTGGGGTCATAAGCCAGGTCACTGCCAGCCTGGACCTTCCCAGGCAGCAGTTGCCTGTTGATGGGGCCAAGGTAGGGTAAGTGCCTGCCACCCAGGTCTCTGCTGGGAGGGATGGGTGACAGGTAAAGTGACGTTTTCAGGACTTTGGTGCTTCGTACAGCCTTGAGTGACTGAAGGAACATGGTGCCACCTAAGGAGTGTGGAGACTGTGTGTGCCGGCCCAAGAATCACTGCAGAGGAGTCGGTTGCTGCAACTCAGCAGCAGCGATGACCGTCCACCCCGCCCATGCACCATCGCAGGTACCCACCTCAAAGCGTCTGGGCCCTGCGCGGCTATTATGGATGCACACTTAGCACTAGTGTTTGCACTGTTACGTAATCATTTTGTATTGATTTCTGCTTCCCATTGTTTGGTCCTCTCTTTCTGGTCCACTGTCGTCAGCCTCAAACTGCTGGAAGGTTATAGGAGCTGAGTCCGGTTTTCTTAAAGTCAGAGGTTGGGTAGGGGAAGGCCTGTCCCTGGGGCAGATCTCAGGAGCAGTGTGGTTGACAGAGTCCTCATCAGCTTGCAGAAGCTGCTGCACTGGCCCGTGGCACAGGTCTCTTGCAGAAGTTGGCGGTCCTGGGCTCACACACACACGCTCATACCGGCATGTGCGTAAGTACACGCACACAATTTTCTTGGTCATTGGAGCTGGTGGTGACTTGATTGGGTCCAGATCAGAGGTGACCAGGCCCTTCAGTGGTAGTGTTGCCGGTAGGAGTATTTTCCCTATTTTAAGTCACTTGGCCACACAAAGAGTCACAGAAAAGAGATTTTAATGAAACAGTGGTTTCCAACCTTCTTCATCTCATGGCACACATAAACTACTAATATTCTACAGCGCACCAAAAAATATATACTGTGCCAATATGACCACAAAGTAGGTATAATTTTGATTCACTCACACTGGGTGGTTATTGTTGTGTTGGCCATCATCCTTTTTTGATTGGACAGTCTAAGGGAGGAGAGGCCAGTGCCCCTGACTCAGTTGTCAGGCACCGCATGTTGTAAAGATTCCCGTGGCACACCACCGTGCCTGCCACAGCGCACCAGGTGAAAAATCACTGTAATGAAAACTACATAAGCAAACAGCTAGAACAGGAACAGAACCCCAGAAATGGAGATCATATGGAGGGTTAGCAACAGGGGCGTGGGAGGAGGAGAGAGGGGGGAAAAGGTACAGAGAATGAGTAGCATAGATGGTGGGTAGAAAATAGACAGGGGGAGGGCAAGAATAGTGTGGGAAACGTAGAAGCTAAAGAACTTATGACACATGGACATGAACTAAAGCGGGGAATGTGGGTGGGAGAGGGTGTGCAGGGTGGAGGGGAATGATGGGGGAGAAATGGGACAACTGTCATAGCATAATCAATAAAATATATTTAAAAAATAGATGGAAAGATGTTTAACCTTAAAATTAAACAGGCTCGAACAATCGCCTGTAGGTCTGTCACGGAGTGAGTCTGCCAGCACTCAGCACTGATGGCGCTCGCAGAGGGCACCAGAGGCGTGTGTGTGGTGCTCTCAGTAAGGGACTCCACAGCCTGTACCCAGAGCCTGAAGAAGTCATCCCTTTTGACTGAGTAATTAGGATCTCTCCTGGGGAATGATAGGGGACGCAGCTAGAGGAAATCAAGGCTTTGTGGTTTTTTTTTTTTTTTATTAAAAATGAAAACCCTGGAACAACCTAAGCATCCAGTAGTGGAAATATGGTATATTCATAGGGCAAGATTATTATACAGCCTTTTAAAATGCTGATTTGGAGGAATATTTGATGAATATTCAATGATACGGGGTAGTCTCTGAAATCTTAAATGGGAAAGAAGTAAGCTTAATTATATAGTGTATCAGTGAGTATCGGGTGAAAGAGAATTGTGCGGTGACATACATGAAAACATAAGTGGCAGTTATCTGTGTATTCGAGGGCTATGATTAATTGCAAGTGCCCTGTATTTCGCCTGGTTTTGTGTACAGATGTGCTTGTTTTCCTTTATGGACAACAGAAAGCTTTGGTTTAAATTGGTCTGGTATGGTTTTTAAGGCATTAAGGAAAATTCTTCACTGTCCTAGCATTTTTCTTGAAACCCAGCATGCCAGTGGAGACACAAAGGCATTTTGAAATTTATTAGGTAACTTCCGCTTTCTTTTCTTCCTTCACCAGGTAGCTCCCTTTCTTTTCTCCCGAGCGACCGGCTTGTGCATGCACCTGTGGTGGTAGACCCTCGCCCATAGAAGGGCAGGCGTGAGTGACCCTCGGATCGTCCTTTTTCCCAGAATGCCTACGTGGTCAGCATGTTAGGGGACTGGTGTTCACACCTGGCTCTGTTCTGTATTCAGACCTATCTTGTGGGGTGATTCAGGCCCTTGTGGTCAAACGGCCTACTAATCTAAACTCTGAGCAGGTCGATATCCAATGGGCTTACTTTTTTAAAAATAGATAAAATGTACCTATTCAGAGCGTATGTGTAAGTCAGGTGAGTGTGACAAGTGTGTAGACCTACGTAACCACTGCTGTGATAGAGACCTAGAACGTTTCCACCTCCCCAACCCCTCAGGTTCTCTCCTGGCCCCAGCCCCCACCAGTCTGCTTCCCGTCACTCCAGAGTACTTTTGCCTCTCCAGAACGTCCTGTAAATTGAATCATACAATAAGGTTTTCCTTATCTTTGGTTTGTTTCACTCAGCATAATGTTTGTGAAATTCTCACGTTCCTTTCTTTTTGTTCCTAAATAACATTCCTTTGCGTAGATATACCCCAGTCTGTTTTTCCATTTACCTGTCAATACTGCTGTTGGCTAGTGTAGGTAATGCTGCTATGAACATTCTTGTACAAGTCCTTTAAACATTTTTTTAAATTTAGTTTTTTTGTGGTAAAATATGCATATTTATCACATTGGCCATGTCTAAGTGTATGATTCAGGTGCTTGAAGCACATTCATAATGCAGGAGTCCTTGTGTGTCTGCTTAACTTACAAGAACTCACCAGACTGTGTCCTACAGTCACTCTATCACTTTAAGTTCCCACCAGCAAGGCCTGAGGGTTCCATGCTCTACACCTGGGCCACCGTTTCATGTTGTCAGCCTTTCTTTCTTTTGATAAACTTTATTGAGGTACAATTTATGCACCAAAAACCTGTGTGCATTTAAAGTTAGAAGTGTAAGGAGCATTGACAGGTGTGCACACGCCATCCTTGTACTCTTTGCACGCCAGCCCCTCTGGCCCCAGACCTGACAGCCGCTGGCCTCTGTTACAGACTGGCTTGCATTTTAGAGCTTTTCTATGAATGGAATCCCAACATATGTACTCTTGTGTCTCTGGCTTCTTCGTTTCCCCATTTCTTGTGAGATTCGGCCACATTATCATGCGTATGCATGGTTGTAGTTCACTCCTTTGTGTTGTGTAGACGTCACACTTTCTGCAGGTGGGTTTTTGGGTTATTCTGCATAGTGCTCCTGTGAAAATTCTCACACAGGCACACCTCGGAAATATTGCAGGGTCGGTTCCAGATCACCTTCGTAGAGCAAGCTGTAATCTTTTTGCTGGTGGAAAGTCTTGCCTTTAGTTTGTAAAAAATGCACACCAGCCCTGGCTGGTGTGGCTCAGTGGATTGAGTGCCGCCAGCCTGCGAACCAAAGGGTTGCTGGTTCGATTCCCAGTCAGGGCACATGCCTGGGTTGTAGGCCAGCTCCCCAGTAGGGGGCATGTGAGAGGCAGCCACACATTGATGTTTCTCTCCCTCCCCTCCCTCTAAAAATAAATAAAATCTAAAAAAACAAAAGACAAAACATACAGTGTGTAGAGCAATAATACAAAGTCTGCCTGTACGTGTTTTTGACGGATACATGCACACGTTTCTGTCAGGGGTACTCTGAAGCGTGGGATTGCTGGGCTGTAGGGTATGTATATGTTTAGCCTTAGTTGATACCACTAGTTTTCCAAAGCAGCCGAACAATGTCTGTCCCATCGGGAGGGTGTCCGAGTCCCATTTGCCCCATGTCCTGCTTTCATCTCAGCAGCTGCCGGTCTCTCTGTGGCGGCCATACACCCTCCGCTCTGCGGGTCCTCCGCTCTGCGGGTCACCTTCTGTTATTTAAACATTCCATAGTGGGTGGGTGTTTTTAGTTTGTATCCAGTTGACTTATAATAAAAGACTGATATAAGTAGTAAATAGCCTTTACTTACTTTTATACCTAGATACTCCTTTTTTGTTACTGCTGTAACATTATCTTACAGTTCTGCATGTAGGCCCTAGGTCACCAGTCGAGGTGTTGATGGGCTGTGTTCCTTTCTGCGGGCTGCAGGGGAGGTCTTCGTCCTTGCTCACTGAGTTGTTGGCAGAATTTAGTTCTTTGTGCTACATGACCAAGGTCCCTGTACTTTGCTAGCTGTGAGCTGAGAGCCATGCCAGCTTCTAGAGATGGCCCACACTCCTCACTTGTGTTTCCCGTCCTCCATCTTCAAGCCAGATCAAGGTCCTTCCCAGGCTTTGAGTCTCTCCTGCTTCCAAACTCATCACTCTGACTCAGGCGGGAAAGGGTCCGCACCTTTAAGGACTCATGTGATGGTATTGGGCCCACCAGGGTAAGCCAGGATCCTCTTCCCTCTCAAGATCCATGGCCTCAGTCACACCCACAAAGTACCGTGGCCCTGTAGGAAGCCTGTTCACAGGTCCTGGAGATTAGGGTGTGGGCATCTCCAGACCGTTACTCTATCACCACACCTTTATAAAAAGTTCTTCCGTTGTTTTGTTTTGATAGGTTTTCATAGGTATAGTAGCTGGTCAGAGGAGTGTATGTTTGCAATAACTGATATTAGTTATTGCTACGGACTGTATGTTTGGGACCCACCCCCCGCCACCAAATTCGTATGTAGAAACCTAACCCCCAAGGCAATGGTATTAGGAGTTGGGGCCTTGGAGAGGTGACTAAGTCTTGAGGGCGGAGAGCCTTGTGAATTGGAACAGGACCATACAAGAGACCCCGCAGAGTTCCCTGGCCCTTTCTGCCATGTGAGGACACAGCAAGAGGCTGACCGTCTGCAAACTAGGAAGCGGGGTATCATTAGACACTGGCTTTGCTAGTACCTTGGTGTTGGACTTCCAGAATCCAGAATGGTGAAAAATAAATTTCTGTCATTTATAGGCTCCCCAATCTGTAATATTCTGTTATAGCATCCCAAGCCAGCTAAGAAATTACCACAAACCGACTATCTTAAAACGACACCCACTTATTAGTGTATAGTTTTTGGGGGTTGGAAATCCAGGCACAGCTTAGCTAGGTCCTCACAGGGCCTCAGGGTTTCTCACAGGCTGTAGTCACTTGTGGGCTGGGGCAGAATCCCTTCTACACCCACATGGCTGTTGGCAGCACCTGGCCACCCTTTGTTCCTGGCCACAGGGTCCTTTCCACACGGCAGCTTGTTCATAGAGCCAGCAAGCGAGAGAATCAGCCTTCAGGAGTCTCATGTAACGTGATCACAGAGGGGGCATCCATTACTTGGCCCAACTCAGGGTTGAAAGCAAGTATCAGCTCCTACTACGCTTAAGGGGAGGTACCCGGAGGCATGACTGCCAGGAGGCAGGATCCTGGGTCCACTGAGAGTGCGCACCACACTGCTTAGTATTGCCTCCTTGGAGTTGTACCAAGTTACGTGCCCACTGGGACTTGTGGAATTGCCTTTTTTGTCCCCAAGCACACCCTATGGTGTGAGTCGCATTTCCTTGGTATAGACATGGTCTGTGGCCTTACCCTTGGGAGGGGAAGGTGAAGGCTGGCCACGCGTCTTGGGCTGCATGCACATACAGGAAAACCACTTGAGCCTGCCTGGATGGCTGGTGTGTGGATCCCAGGGCACTGTCTCCCTGTGTTATGAAAAGCTTTTTCTGGTTCCTCTTTTGCCTTTTGTGTGCTGTTGGGAGCTTATTTTCCCTCCCTAAGAAGTAACACTAAGAAACAGCATCTGCCTGTTTTGGGTTTGGGGGTGGTACCCTCACTCTGCATTGGATGTCATGTTGAAAACACAAGAGTGCACTTCATTCAGACATCCTGGCTGGGGCCGTGTTTCCCAGGAGGTGAGATCTGGGAATTATGTGGAAAATGAATAGTCTGGGCTTTCTGCCCAGCAGTACCTCTGCCCGTGTGTGTGGGGGGTGCTACACGGAGCCTTCCCCGAAGTCACTAGGTGGCCTAGGTTTAGCTGGGTCACCTGCCTCACCATGAGTGCATGATGTTCACGGTTCCCCTGGCCCAGGGATGCTCCCAGCCCCGTCATGGAGCCTGCTGGGAATGGTTTCCTTTCCTTCCGCCACTAGCCAGCATTGTAGTTTCTGGTGGTTGCTTTAAACACTGTAGAGGAAGACATTGGTTAGCATTTTCTGTTTCATTCTTAAATCCGGTCTTTTATTAATCATTTTTTGTTCATTGTTAGGGATTTTTAAAAAGTCTTCCTGTGACTTTTAATCATGTTGGAAAATAACTGCATAATTACACACTGAGGGTCGCCATTGCTAGAGAAAGGTGGTCGCAAACATATCATCCTGGCAGGCAGCATCCCTCCAGCCGGCCCCCTCCAGTCGGCCCAAGTGGAACCTGGGCAGGTGTGTGGGAAGTGCCTTCACTCAGAGGACTGCCAAGGTGTCAGTAGCGGTCACTATTCTGACTGGCCCCTGCTCCCACTGAACACCGGAAAATTGAACTTAAAAACATCCAACAATCTTGATTCATGCACCCAAAGCAGAGCTGAGAGGGAGGATCTAAACCAACAGCTGAGAACTTTTGGTTCCTGTTCACCTTGCCCTGATTACCTCGTAATATCCTAGGGCCGTAGTGAGGGTGGGTTCTCGGGGGTCTGTTGTCCTGCTGCGTCAGTGCTAACAGACGTGAGCATCTTGAAACTCTGAAAGAAGGGATGTGGAGGAGGGAATCGTGACTTCAAGCCTGCTCTGCCCTGCGACTTCTGATGGAGCACTATGCCTTGACTTCAGCCAGCAGAGCGTCTGCTGTGCTCTGCTGTGCTCTGCTGGAGAGTGGCCGGCCCAGGAAGAGTGGATTGGGTACCAGATTGTCCTTGACAGTCTGGCCAAGTGGCCGTGGATGCCCCACTCCTGAGTATGGGAGGCCAGGTGAAGATAGCTGATATCCTGTTTGTCAGTACCACCCAGCCCTCAGCCTTCCTCCTCTGTGTCCCCACAACTCTGCTTACAGCTCCTGATGAAGTGGGTCTCAGCGGGCAGGGGCAGAAGGGGCTGCCCTGGTAAACTCCCCAAATCATGAGGATGTGGCGACTGTCAGAAAATGAAGTGACATTCCAAAAAATTGAGACTTTAATGATCATTTTGGTACATTCCTCCTTCCTCTACCTCCTTTCTCTGAATTTGAAATACGTCTTTGAAGGATGGCAGTTAACAGACAGGTAATTACAATGTTCCTGCAGCTCCAGCCTCCATCAGCATTTTTCTGGAGTGGGTGAGCTGCTTTGTGCCCCTCCCTGCCTCGGCTGTTGTCAAGGGACAACAGGGTTATAGGGGACATCACTAGGATACAAGGCCAGTGCTGCACGGGCCCAGTGTGGGGAGGCTGCCAGCATGTGCCGTGCTGAGCCCAGGCATGTCCTTCTGGACCAGTGTTTTGCAACATCCCCTTTACTGTGCTGAAAAGGAATGAACTTCAACCCTGGCCAGTGTGGCTCAGTTGGTCAGAGCATCATCCTGTGAACTGAAAGGTTGCAAGTTCGATTCCCAGTTAGGGCACATGCCTAGGTTGTGGGTTCTGTCCTGGTCAGGGCATGTACAAGAGGCAACTGATTGATGTTTCTCTCTCGTGTTGCTATTTCTTTCCCCCTCTTTCTCCCTTCCTTCCCCTCTCTCTAAAATCAATAAGCATGTCCTCAGGTGAGGATTTTAAAAAAAGGAAATGAAATTCATAGCTAATCTATTCTACTTGCACTCAGAAGTAAACAGACATGCACATATACGTGTGTCTGTGTTATAAAGGAGGAGGAAAGCAGTGTAAAGTGTCATAAGATCATTTGAATTTCAGTAGGTCAGTGCTTGTACTAGATGCTCATAAGGTGACAGTAAAAATGTATCTGGTGTAGGTGTCACTATGGGTGATGAGATTCTTTTCTAAAATGATGACAACTCCTAGCTTTTAAAAGATTTTTATTTATTTATTTTTAGAGCAGAAGGAAGGAAGTGAGAAAGAGAAGGAGGGAAACATCGACATGTGAGAGGATTATCGATCGGTTGCATGCCCCCTGTTGGGGACCTGGCCTGCAACCCCAGCATGTGCCCTGACTGGAAATCAAACTGTGACCTTTTGGTTTGTGAGATGATGCCCAACCCACTGAGCCACACCAGTCAAGGCTGATGAACAACTCTTGGTAAAATTTTGAACAAACAAAACCCAGTTTTCTGTGGTTTGCAAGGTGCTGGCAGCCCTGCAGAACATGGCGCAGGGCCACCAAGCAGCATGGGTCCGTTAGCTCCTGGAACAATGCCTGGTGTTGGGTTACCACTCCCTTCAGAACCCTGTGGAACAATAGAAAACTTGTGAACCCATCAGGTGAGAGAAGTTGACAATTTGGGAAGCAGGTGCCACTGCACACCTGAGTGCAGAGAGCTAAAGCCTGGGCCGTGAGGGGCCAGCAGGGATCCTGCAGTTCCAGACCCTGCACCCCACATCCTCAGGCCCCTCTGCACCCAGTGTAAGGAGGATAGGCTGAAACCGGTGCAGGGGCTGAATGGCTAGGTGGCCCACAAGTACATAGGCACTTTCCCCTCTGGGAGAATCAGGCATAGTAGAGGGCTGAGTGTAAGTCCATTCCGAATGGGGAGATCCTGACTGCCTCTTACCCGTAGTGCTGAGATAGGAGCCCTGTGGCAGCAAACAGTCTTTGCTGGAACAGTTATCAGTCCAAGATACATGAGCTCCACACTCCCCGAGGTACCTGACAGGTTCACTGTGAACCCAGTTCACAAGACCAAGTCACCCAGAACTTCCTATGGGTTTTTAAGATTTCTTAGGGGTGAATAGACAGCCAAGGGCCACCACAAGGTGAGGAAAGACATTGAAGAACCTTAACAATCTAATAATTAATGTTGTCGGAGGTAACTGCATCCAAGAACCAAGGACAAGATGCTATTAGAAAGGAATATTCTAGCCCTGGCTGGTGTGGCTCAGTGGATTGAGGGCTGGCCTGTGAACCAAAGGATCACTGGTTCCATTCCCAGTCAGGGTACATGTCTGGGTCGTGGGCCAGTTCCCCTGTGGTGGACGTGTGAGAAGCAACTGATCGATGTATCTTGCACATCAATGTTTCTCTCCCTCTCTCTCCTTCCCTTCCCCTTTCTCTAAAAATAAATAAAATAAATTTAAAAAGACAGTGATGAAGGAAAGAGGAGAAAGCTTTTTAGCCCACGGGTCACTCCCTAGCTAATGGGAGGCCAGAATGTGGGACAGAGGTGAACTGGTGACCTGAAGGGCTTCTGGGCTCCCAGCATAGAAAGTGAAAAATGACCCCCGGAACACTGGGCAGATAAAGTCCTGGGAACTTTCAGAGTGAAAGGGTCCTATGAGAAGGGCTAAGAAGCAGAACAGCAGCCATTTCTGCTGAGAGCCTCTGGTCACCTGCCACTGCGCAAGCCCTTTGTCCATCCAAGGAGTGTCTATAGTCCTAGGATCTGAGACCTGGTCATCCCATGTGACTCCTCCCCATCTGTGAGCTGCCTTAGTCCCCAAGAGGCCTGGTCAACCCTTGTGCGCCAGCAGCGGTTCGGGCACCTGATAGCTGATTTCTGTTCTGAATGGTCATGACGGTGCTGTACAAGCCATTAAATGTTGTGAATGAAATGTCTAGTCATCAGTTTTTCAAAGAGCTGCTCTATATTTAAGGACTGAGAGGGTGAAGTGAGGGAGTAGGTCAGGGGTGTCAACTCATCATTGGGGCCACTTCAGCCTTGCGGTTGCCTTTAAAGGGATGAATGTAATTTCAGCTCCTTAACAGTTAAGGAGTAGTTACATTTATACAGTCCTAAAATTATTTCAGCCCTTTGAAGGCAACTATGAGGCTGATGTGGCCCCCGGTGAAAATGAGTTTGACACCTCTGGAGTAGGTAATGGAAATTCTTTAGCAACAAGTCTTCAGACAAAACAATTGTCAGGGCTGATTCATAGTGATGTTTGGTTGGACCCTATCTTTTTCACCACAGGGAGATTGTACCTACAGGCCCCTCTATGGACTTGCTATGTCTATATTTTCTGTGGCTTTAAAAGTACACTGTAAGTTTTTATCCAATTGAAGGACAACTTCTGGTCAAGAAGGCAGCATAGGTAAACACCGCTGGCCTCCTGAAACAACCACATCAAAATCGCAACTAAAATGTAGAACAGCCATCAGTTAGAACCATCAGAAATCAAGTTGAATGGGAGTCTGACAACTATGGAATTAAAGAAACCACATCCATCCAGACTGGTAGGAGGTGTGCAGATGTAGAATGAGCTGGTCCCACACCCACGTGTGGTGGATATAAATTCAGGAGGGCTATCTTGGGAGCGAGGAGTCCCAGCCCTACTCTAGGCCCCCCAGTCCAGGGTTCTGGTGCCAGGAAGATAAGTCCCCATAATTTCTGGCAGCAAAAACCAGCGGGGATTGAGTCAATGGTGATTGAATCTAGAAAATTCTAGAGTCCCAAGCAATTCCCCTTAAAGAACCCACACACAGACTTACACAGACGCACTCCCTCTGAGCTCCAGCACCACCAGGGTAGCACCTAGAAAGGCAACAGTGGTATGCAGAGAGGAACTGAAGAGTCTGGCATTGAGGCAAGAGCTGGGGGACAGCTTTCTCCCAGACAGGAAGGCAGGCAGAGGCCATTGTCACTTTTCTGAGGCCTCCCCCCATGAAGCCACAGAGCTGGCAGGCGGGTGCCATATCTGAGACTGTCAACCTGGTTAACAAACACCGTTTGCCCTGCCCTGGATATCACCTGAGACTCCACCCCACCCAACTTATGGATTCACACAGGTTGTTAACCATGGCTTTTCCATATGAATGGCTGGTCTTGGCTCATGCTTCACGACTTCCTAAATCCTAACAAACAAGCAACAGCTAAATGGTCCCAGGCCTGGTACTAGCAGTAGCCAGCCTAGATTCACAGTTTGCCTTCCCCTGGGACTCTCCAAGCCCAGGATAAGTAGCAGCCATCTCAGATTGCTTTATAACTCAGGCAGGGTGGCCTGAGGCAGAACACAGGTGGGGGATGACCTTTACCTGCATCACCCAGGGAAACCCCAAAGTCTGCACACCCAATGGACAGTGACAGACCACACCGAAGCAACATTGCTCTGCAAGCTGATCCTACACAGAGGGCGGAGGTTGGTGTTCTGTAGTCACAGCTGGTCCTTGCAGCTGACTGGCCTGGGCAAATCACTTCCATTGACCTGCCACCAGTAACAAAAGCTCAACTACGAGAGGAGGGTGTACTTACCCCACATGAAGGGTGCACCTTGAGTTCCAGCTTCGGTGATAGGGGAGGCTGTGCCACTGGACACTACATGACACCTATTACATTGGGCCACACTACCAAGACACGGAGTCAAAGCAGCTCTACCTAATACATAGACACAAACACAGGGAGTCTGCCAGAATGAGGAGACAAAGAAACATGGCCCAAATGAAAGAACAGATCAAAACTCCAGAAAAAGAACTAAACAAAATGGAGATAAGCAATCTGTCAGATGCAGAGTTCAAAACACTGGTTATAAGGATGCACAAGGAACTTAGTGAGGACCTCAGCAGCATAAAAAAGATCCAGTCAGAAATGAAGGATACACTAATTGAAATAAAGAACAAGTTACAGAGAAACAACAATAGAGTGGATGAAGTCGAGAATCAAATCAATGATGGGGAACATAAGGAAGTTAAAGCAACAATCAGAAAAACAAGAAAGAAAAAAAAATCCACAAAAAAGGATAGTATAAGAAGCCTCTGGGACAACTTCAAGATGCCCAACATTCGCATCATAGGGGTGCCAGAAGAAGAGAAAGAGCAAGAAATTGGAAATCTATCTGAAAAAAATAAAGAAAACTTCCTTAATTTGATAATGGAAATAGATATGTAAGTCCAGGAAGCACAGAGAATCCCACACCATATGGATGCAAAAAGGCCTAGTCCAAGATATATCATAATTAAAATGCCAAAGATAAAGAGAGAATCTTAAAAGCAGCAAGAGAAAAGCAATTAGTTACCTACAGGGGAGTTCCCATAAGACAGTCAGCTGATTTCTCTAAAGAAACTTTGTAGGCCAGAGGGATTGGCAATAAATATTCAAAGTTATGGAAAGCAGGGACCTACAGCCAAGATTGCTCTACCCAGCAAACTTATTTACAATCAAAGGGCAGACACAGAGTTTCCCAGACAAGAAAAAACTAAAGGAGTTCATCATCACCCAACCATTATTATATGAAATGTTAAAGGGACTTACTTAAGAAAAAGATCAAAAATATGAACCATAAAATGGCAATAAATACATATCTATCAACAATTGAATCTAAAAAAGAACTAAGCAAACAAGAACAGAGACAGAATTATGGATTTGGAGAGCATTTGGATGGTTTTCAGATGGGAGGGGGTATGAGAGAATGGGTAAGAGGTTGGGATTAAGGAGTACAAATAGCCCCAGCTGGTGTGGCCCAGTGGATTGAGTGCCAATCTGTGAACTGAAGGGTCACCAGTTTGATTCCCAGTGAGGGCAGATACCTGGTTTGTGGGCCAAGTCCCCAGCTGGACGCATGCAAGAAGCAACCAATCCATGTTTCTCTACCTCTCTTTCTCTCTCCCTTCCCCTCTATCTAAAAATAAATAAATGAAATATTTTAAAGAAGTACAAATAGGTAGTCACAGAATAGCCATGGGGTTATAAAGTACAGTACAGGAAATGGAGCGGCCAAAGAACTTATAAGCATGACCATGGACATGAACAGTGGTGTCAGGATTGCCTGAGGGAATGGGGGTGCTGGGTGGAGAGAGGCAAAGGGGAAAAATTGGGACAACTGTAATACCATAAACAATAACATATAATTAAAAAACAGTTTTTACCCAAATTTGGGATGTGGCAAGGTGAGGAGCAGAGTAAGCATGAAGACTGTTTGAATTTGAATTTTTCAATATCCAAATGAGTGTGTCCACCAAGGGGTTTTCCGCCTGTGCCATCTCCCCACCATCCCCTCCCCTTTTGACCTCTTGGCTGTGGGGTCGTCCTCAGCTCTCAGCTGGACCCTGCTCTCTGCTTTAGGGGCCTAATGTCCACTTTCCTTAGTCCTCTCACATGGTGCTCAGCCTTCCTGGGGATGCTTATGCTGGTGCCAGGCATGGGGACCACCTTTCCCTAGAAGCCAGGGCCAGCAGCAGAGGGCTCCAGAGAGCAGTCACTGTCTGTAAATCTAAATCTAAATCACTTCAGTGGTGACATTGCTCAGCCATCCAACTGAACTCCAGCTTCTCTGCGGTATTCACTGAGAAAGCAGCAAGAGAAAATAAGTGAATGAAATATTTTAAAGAAGCACAAATAGAGAAGCTTCTTCTCTAATGAGCCCTCTGACTAGCGGGCATGGGGGTGGGGAGCTGTGCAACAGGAGGGCTGTCAGGACCACAGTGGCCCCCACCTTGTTACCATTCCCAGCTCTGAGTGCTTGTCCCCACGGGTCCCACGGGTGTGTTTGGTAGAGCACTGAGCAGAGCTGGTGGAGAGCACGGCTGGGTGTCCTTTCTGACCCCGACCAAAGTTCACATCTTGTTGTCCTGGGTGGAATTCAGGCAGATAGGTCAGCAAGCTGCCCAGGACACACAACATTTATGATGTTGGTTATGGGAGGAAGCTCAGAGGTGGGTGGAGGGTGGGGCCAGCTCCCTGGACCCTGTTTCCTCCTGAGCCCTTCCTGGGTTCCCTCTCTTCCCTGCAGTTCCCTGCCAGGCCACTGGGCCACAGTGCCACCTCTGGGCTACTTGGCTGTAGGGCTCCTTTCAAAGGGGCTGGCCTGGGAGAGTAGAGCAGAGCAGTCGGTGTCCAGTTCCCAAGGCCTGAGCCTGGGGGACTGATCTGCCGCGTGGAGGCAGATCTGATGTTGCCTAGAGGATGGGCATCCACATCCACAGCCTTCCTGAAAATTACTCTCATAGGGGCCCGTTTCACAGAGACTGTGAAAACAGGACCAGGAGGAGGTGAGTCCTGGACCAAATCTGTGCTTCCTGTTTGACAGAATTCCAGGAGCTTTCACCCAAAGAAGCTGGTTATCAGCCGATGAGAGCTGGGTGAAGGGCAAATGCAGAGGAGGTACGGTAGAGACAGGCCTGAGTTTTGTTTTTTCCTGAAGAATAGTTCTTTCACTTGAGAATATGTGCAAGAGAATCTTCTCTCACTTTAAAAAAAACATTGTGGTGAAATATACATAACATGGAATTTACCATTTTATTTTTAGGTGTACAGGTCAGAGGCATAAGTACATTTACACTGTTGTGTGACCATCACCACCCTCCATCTCCAGAACTTTTCATCTTCCCAAACTGAAACTCTTTCTTCATTAAACATTGACTCCCAGCCCTGACCAGTCTGGCTCAGTTGGCTGGGCGTTGTTCCGCAAAGCCAAAGGTCACCAGTTCGATTCCCGGTCAGGGCACATGCCTGGGGTGCAGGTTTGGTCCCTGGTTGCTGTGCATACGAGAAGCAACAGATTGAAGTATCTCTTTTACATCAATGTTTCTCTTTGTCTTTCTCCCTCCCTTCCTCTCTCTTTAAAAATAAATAAATAAAATATTTTAAAAATACTGACTCTCCTCAGCCCTTGGTAACTTGTAATCTACCTTCTGTCTCTATGAAACTGATGACTCTAGCGACCCCACAGAAGTGGAGTCACATGGTATTTGCTCTTCTCTAACTGGCATGTTTCCCTGAGCCTCATGTCCTCAAGGTTCATCTGTGCCGTAGCGTGTGTCAGAACTTCACCCCTTTTTATATCTGAATTGTACCCCACTGCACGTAGAGACCACTTTGTCAGTCTATTCACTCTCGGCGGACACTTGGGTTGTTTTCACCTTTGACTGTTGTGAGTGACGCTGCTAAGAATCCGGGTGTACAAATACATACATGTTTGATTTCCTGCTCTCGTTTCTTTTGGGCATTAACCCAGAAGTGGAATTTCTGGATCGTATGGTAACTGTTTAATTCTTTGAGGAACTACCGTGCTGTTTTCCATAGTGACTGCATTATTTACTTTCCCACCAGTGGTACACAAGGATTCTGAATTCTCCACATCCTCACCAGCCTTTGGCATTTTCTGTTTTTCTTTATAAGAACCATCCCAGTGGGTATGAGCTGATCTCTCATTGTGGTTTGATTTGCATTTTTCTGGTGGTCCATGGTGTTGAGCATCTTTTTGTGTGTTTTCTGGTCATTTGTATATCTTTGGAGAAATGTCTATTCAAGTCTTTTGCCCAATTTTTAATTGTTTTGTTGTTGTTGAGTTGTAGGATTTCTTTGTATATTCTGGATAGCAATCCCTTGTCAAATAGGTGCTTTCCAGATATTTTCTCCCATTTCAGGGGTTACATTTTCCTTCTGCTGAGTGTCATTTGGGCCATGGGAGCCAGGTTTTGACTTGCAGTTAGGAGTTGGCCAGGCAGAAGCACAGTGGGGGTAGAGGCACTGATGCCTGAGGCCCTGAGAGGGTGCTCTGTGCAGACTCTGAGGTCAGCTTGCATGCACACACACAACACTGCGTGAGAGAGACACCTATGTTAAATGCCTGTTTCCAAGCCCTCTTAGAGCAAGTGTTACAAAAAGTCATGAAACCGATGACCTTTTTAAAGCTTAAAAAGGGAGGAGGCAACACTGGGCTTTTAGGAAGTTTCTGGATGGTCCATAAACCAGTTGAAGATCTTACATGTTAGGTAACATATCCAGCACTGATCGTACAAACTTCTTTTGGACTTTTTCCCATAAAAGTGTAAAAAACTAAAAACTAAAAAATATAGCATGCATAGGTTCTACAGGGAGCTCTCCAGAGAGATGGCATTATAGAAATTACTTTTATTTATTAAAGATTTTATTTATTTATTTTTAGAGAGAGGGGAAAGGGAGGGAGAAAAACATCAGTGTGTGGCTGCCTCTCATGCGCCCCCTATTGGGGACCTGGCCCACAACCTAGGCATGTGCCCAGACTGGAAATCAACGGGCAACCCTTTGGCTGGCAGGCTGGCACTCAGTCTACTGAGCCACACCAACCAGGGCTAGAAATTACCTTTAATAATGCTCTAAGCACACTCTAGTTGTCAGTATCTGGGGGCTATGGTGAACCCAAGAACTCAGAAATGTATCAACTTGATATCCACACGTAGCAGGTCAGTTGGAAAGGGACCTGCTGGACTCCACTTCTGTGTCATCTTCCTGTCCAGCAGTGCCATGGCACCCAGAATGCCTGGTTCCTGGGCTGGAGCCACAAGAAAGGCTCCAGCTGGGGTAACATGCCCCTCCATCCCACACCGCTATAGACACTGAGCCCTGGAGAGGGGGGTCCTGGCAGGCTCATCTCCAGGCATCGCCTCTAGCTGCCCTTTGCTTCCTTGCAGGGATCGACTACAAGACGACCACCATCCTGCTGGACGGCCGACGGGTCAAGCTGGAGCTCTGGTGAGTTGGGCTTGGTGGGGTCGCGGTGCCTTGGGGTGGGAGGCCGCTACAGCACTTCAGGGTTATTGTTAGAGTTTTGGAAGCCAAATGAAGCAGGTAAAGAACCCTTAAAGGAACAAGAAGGTAGGAGTCCTGTTTACATTTTATGTGGAACAGTTGTTTAAAGAGGTCCTGTATAAATGGGGAATGGATTCTGCTCTGTGATGCAGAAGCCAGAGGTCCAGGGCTATTTGTTGTGATACAGCCCAGCTCCCTTTGCCCATAAAGACTCATTTCCACAGTAGCCATGGCCCTTCTCCTCTTGCCCTTTACGGGGCTACACATTAAGGAGCATTTTCCAGAACCTTGAAATCTAGATGTAAATTCCCACAGGTTTGGGGTTCTCCAGCCTGACAGAGCAGTCTCCCAGGGCACTCAAGCCCACCAGGTTGGCCCGTGTAAGCTGTGGAAGAGGAGGGACAGTGCCTTGCAGGGATCGCGCTGCGTGAGCCATGGTTCCACAGTCACGTCTCACTGACTATCCCTGTGTTTCAGGGACACTTCGGGCCAGGGCAGGTTCTGTACCATCTTCAGGTCCTACTCCAGGGGTGCACAGGTAAGACCAGCGACACTACGGGTGCTGCCCTCCAGAGGGACAGGTCATGCTTCTGTGCTGTCAGACCCCACCTGCGTGGCTCTTTCTAAGAAGTTTTGATGTTGGGACATCAGGCTTCCACTAGGCTGCCCTCTGAGTGAGGGGCCATAGCTGTCAGAGGGTACCAGGTCCCTGTGACTCCACACTGTGTTTCTGCTCTGTGTCCCCACCAGTTCCTGTGGCTGGTGCTGAGACCCCGTCTGTGGGGACACCATTTGGTCATCTGGTTCACCAGGATCTCAAAAGTGACTTCCTGGTCACCCAGGACCTCCATATGTAGAGCGAGGAGGCTGCCAGGGCAGCCAGGTCTATCTCAGGGTGGGGGGCTCCTGGGGCGGGCTGGGTTGGATTCCCAGTCAGGACTGTGGGGCCTAAGCATTGGAGCCACTGGGGGAGGGGCTGCTCATAGAGGCAGGGTATCAGTAAAGAGTAGGAGATGGGGGCTATCCCAGGGCTGCCATGGAAGTGTACCCAAGTTTGGGTGGGTGTGCAGGGGTGGGAGGGCACCCTGGAAGCTGTGCAGCGGCATTCAGGGGGGAACATGCAGGGGCACGCCAGGGGGGAACATGAGGGCTCGCTCGCACCTCTCTGTGTCCTCAGGGCGCCTTGAGCATGTGTGGATCATTGTATGACCTGAGGCTCGAAGGAAAAGGGAGAAGTCATTGCATGAACAGGCCAGCTATAGGCTGTCACTGCTGTCAGCGTGAGGAGTCCAATCGGTCCTGTCTGTAATGTAGGGCAGGCCATGATGCCTTTAGACTTCTTGAATTGCCTAGGAGACCCCCAAGTTCAGACCTGCCCAGCCATGCTCTACACACCAGGCGCAGTTCTCCACTGGAGCATGCACTGGTGTTAGGGCGCCTGGGCATGTTTTGGGGCCTCTCGCTGTGTTGGGTGTGGCTCCAGGTGGGTCTGCAGTCAGCAAGAGATGGGGCTTCCTGTCACCCCCTCACTCTAGCTTGGGCTCCTTTTTGCTTTGTTAGTCAGGACTGGTGAAGTCTGCGGCTGCCTTGGCACTCTGCAGTCCTGCCCATCTTTCTGCTGCGTGAGACCTGAGGGGGTTGGGCAGTGGCCTGGCTGAATCTGCTTAGGTGTTGGGGACTCCAACCCACATCTTCCTCCAGCGCCTACCTTAGAAGGGGCCTTTCAGACATGGTGGGAGGCAGGGGGAAGCTGAGTGTGGCCTTCCTCTCTGCTAAAGGGGGTGCCGAGGACCCCAGGCTGGGCTTGGTAGCTCTTGTCCTGGGAGCTCCTGCAGAGGTGTGCATGGTGGCACCTGGAGCCCTAGCTTGACGGTCCCCCATTTGTGCCAGTGTTGGGGGTCCTGCAGGGGCGGTGATTCACTGAACAGTTCCACCTGGAGCAGCTGACCCTAAATAATCAGGACGTAGGTCACAGCTTGGAGGCATCTGTCAGCACCCCACATCAGCACCAGAGGTGGGCTTAAGTCGCAAGAACTGCCTGCGGAATCCACTTCCCTTCAAATGAACATGTACCGTGGGTCCCTTTTTATTTTTAAAGAAGCGACTGCAGCCCTGGCAAGGTGGCTCAGTTGGTTGGAGCGTCATCCTGTACACCAAAGGGTTGTGTGTTCTATGCCTGCTTGGGTCGTGCATATAGGAGACAGCTGATCAATATTTCTCTCTCACATCAATGTTTCCCTCTGTCTCTGTCTGTCTGTCTGTTTTTTTATTCTCTCTCTCCCTCTCCCTCTAAAATCAATAAACATATCCTTGGGTGAGGATTTAAAACAAAGATTTTCTGCATGCAGGATGAGAGAGCTGTGTCCCCAGTGGCAGTGTCCGTTGCCCCAAACAGCAGAGCGACTGAGTTCTGTTGTCTTCCTTTTGTTTTTGAATATCTTCTCATATTTCTACAACAAACACATAATGACTTTGTAATAAAAAAGAAAATGGAGAGATAAGGGGGCAGGAATGAAAGGCCAACAGGAAATGTCAAGAGGGCACTGAGACCGACCTCAACAGGGCTCGGCCGCCCGCACACCCTGGGCCCGGGCCCGGGGCAGAGCACAGACGCTCGCTCGCGTCGGGCTAGTTAAGAGCACCTAACCAGCTTGGGCATCCGCCAGAGCAGGGGTGTCCGGCCTTTTGGCATCTCTGGGCCACACTGGAAGAAGAGTTATCTCAGGCCACACATTAAATACATTGCAACATGTAATCACACACAAAAAAAATCTCATGTTTTTAAGTAAGTTTACGATTTTATGTTGGGCCGAGTTCACAGCCATCCTGGGCTGCACGTGGCGCGCAGGCCTCGGGCTGGATGCCCGGTGTGAGTGTCAGGGGGAAGCCAACGCTGTGTCATCACATCCTGGTTCTCTCCAGAGCATCCAGTCCAGGGCTTGTCATTGCCTTTGCTTTAATCCTGCAGGTTCTTGTTGACTCTGGGCTGAGGGAGCCAGGTGCACATCTCAGGCCTGAGTGGTGAGTGGGGGCGCTCTGTGCTCCAGGTTACCCTGGGGTGCCCTTACCTCGGCGTCACTGCTTTGCCGTCCCATTTCCAAGCTGCCTGATGGTGGCAGTGCAGAGGTAAAGGCAGTATCCAGAGTAGGCACTGCCCAATTTTGCTGCTCTGTGTGGCCCCTGATGGTATGCTGAGGAGCAGGACCGGCTTTCCCAATCACTCCCCTACCCTTGGTTAAGACTAGAGACCTGCCCTGGCTGGCGTAGCTCAGTGGATTGAGCGCGGGCTGCGAACCAAAGGGTTGCAGGTTCGATTCCCAGTCAGGGCACATGCCTGGGTTGCAGGCCAGGCCCCTAGTGGGGGCCACGTGAGAGGCAACCACACATTGATGTTTCTCTCCCTCTCTTTCTCCCTCCCTTCCCCTCTCTAAAAATAAATAAATAAAATCTTAAAAAAAAAAAAAAGACTAGAGACCTTATGGGTCTCTCAGTGCCCAGGTCACAAAAGCTACTGCCAACCCCTGACTGCTGTCACCTGTTCAGCAACAAAACTGTCTTGTGGTTCTTACCATGAGAAATAACCCTTCTGTCCCGACCTCTTAGAGAAGAGGTGTCAAACTCATTTTCACCAGGGGCCACATCAGCCTCACAGTCGCCTTCAAAGGGCCGAATGTCATTTTAGGACTGGATAAATGTAGTCCCTTAACCAGGAGCAAGGAGCTCGGTGCTGCCGCTGGGTAGAAACAAGGTGCCGGCTGGATAAAACAAGGTGGAGGGCCGGATTCGGCCGTGGGCCTGGTGGTTGAACCTGTGTCCTAGACCCAGGGCCCTTGTTTTCTGTTGCCGAGCTCCAAGGTGGCCACTCCTGGCCCTGGGAGGCCAGTGCCTCTACTGCTGAAGAGAGCAGGTCCCCTGGGCTCAGTGTGCTGAGAGAGCTGGTGGCAGGATGGGTGGGGGGGTGGCACGTTCTGCTTAGTTGAGGCTTTGGGATCAGCTGGAGGAGCAGGGCCAGGCTCTGGTCTCCCTCTGGATAAAGAGGGATCAACTTGTTCACACAAAAAGGGTTTCACGTGGAAAATGGTCTGGGCTGTGCATTTTCCATTCAGCAAGTGCAAGTTAGGACACCAGCACGCATCTGGTCACTGACCGAGTGGGTGGGTGTACTGGCCAGGGGCCATTTGACAGTTGCTCCTCACTTTTATTTTATTTATTTATTTGTTTATTTGTTTGTTTGTTTGTTTTAGACAGATGGGAAGGGAGGGAGAGAGGAAGAGAAACATCTATGTGCAAGAGATACACCGATTGGTTGCCTCTCACACACCCCCAACTGGGGACGGGGCCCACAACCTAGGCATGTGCCCTGACCGGGAATCAAACCAGCGACCTTCTGATTCTCTGGCTGGCACTCGATCCACTGAGCCATACCAACCAGGGCTAGTTTAAGCTTTTAAATGTTACATAGGTAAGCATAAGCAAGAAGATAAACCCTCATCCAACCTTTCAAAATGTGGTTATGTCCTGGAAACGTTTTCTGTGCGGTGTGCTGGGTGTTGCTCTTTCTGTTTTATAGCACACACTGTGTGTGCTGCACAGGGCCGGCGCTCCCGCCGTGCAGTCTGAGGTGCGCCTGCCCAGGGCAGGCACAGGCGCTCTGAGCTGCACTGCTGTTACTCACATTCTCTGTGAGGCATGGCTGCACCTTGGCTTACTTGGCAGCCCTGGCTGCAGAGCCCAGACGTGCAGTTGGTTTCATGCCGTGATGAATATCTGAGAGGGTTGGTCTTTGGACCCATCCTCAGTGATTTCTTAGGAGGAGATTTGGAGGGTCAGTGGCACATCCTCCCCCACCCCAGACCAGAGGCCTTTGTGCCCTAGGCAATAGGACTCACTACTGCTACCCAGTGCTTCCCTTCCAGTTGTACTCTGTCCTCACCAAACTGGTTTCTGCTTCTTCAAGTGGGTTCAAGGGGGTCTTCCAGGCATAGCCCTTCTTCCTGGGGTAGCGGGTGGCTATGCTTGTTCTGTACAAGGGTTTCCATCCAGAGAGCAAGAGCCACCAGGCAGTGACAGTGTGGGGTCAGGGGGGAGTTGTTAAAGTCATTGCTACATTCCTTTTAACAAGACCTAGGGGTTACACTTAAGTCTTCCAAAATCTGAAGGACGTTTTAAAGGAGAAAGTCTTTAAAATCACTCATTTTGATACGGGTACTTGCTGTGCCTTCCACCTCAGCTGCACGTTTTTTCCTGCCTGTGTGTGATAGAGAGGCTGAATGAAGACAGGGTGGGGGGCAGAAGGTGTGAGCCTGCTTCAGAGTGGAGAGCAGGGCCGGAGGGGTGGGGTGGGGGTCTGGGGATGCTTGCTGGAGTCACCTTCCTGAGGCCTGCAACAGGTCACCGCTGAGACATTCAGGGCAGTTGGAGATAGCCCAGAGCTGAGCTCTGAGTTACTAAGCTCTAAGGGATGTGACAGAAAAGTCCCATAGCAAACCCTCTGCTGGCCAGTGGGGCTGCACATGCAGCTGCCTGAGTGACTGATGTCCTGCCCTGCAAGTCTGGGTGGGAAATTCACACACCTTTGCTTGGCTGTCCTGGTGCCCCAAAGCAGAGTACACTGCTGGACAAAGTGTCAGGGACGCCGTCCACACCCACCCGCCAGGATTGTCCACAGGGTCTGCCCCTCACCCAAGATCCGCCGTGTCTCTCAGCTCCCGTGACTTCTAAGTGGTTACAGGACAGTGCTTATGATGTGCTTGGAGGAAAGAAGTTGAGAAAACTGTCAGTTCTGCCCCAGCCAACTCACCCAGGAGAGGGAGGAGGCAGCATTGAGCCTGTGACCTCCTTGACCATCTATGACATTGCTGCCATCCCACATGAGGGCGTCCAGGGTCACATGGGCCTCACCATGGCGAGGAGACACAGTGCCCAATACCAGAGACCCCTCTTAAATATGACTGGAAGCCTCAGTGTGTGGTCCACACTGCCATGTGTTAAGTAACACATGTGATCTGAAAGCTGTCTGGCCGTGCCAAGTGTCCGCACCCCGCCTCTGCTAGGAGTAAGGGCGCGTGTCCCTGCGGGGGCTCTGTGCCAGAACAAGAAGCCTCCATCTGGCCGACCCCTCAGCCTGGTGATACCTGCATCTTCCTTGCAGGGGATCCTCCTGGTGTATGACATCACCAACCGCTGGTCCTTTGATGGCATTGACCGGTGGATCAAGGAGATTGATGAGGTAGGTATCCCTGCAGACACCCCCTTCCATGGGCACCCCCTTCCATGGGCACCCCCTTCCCAGGGCACGTCTGTTCCCACCCCCCACCAGAGCCTCTGTGGCTCCCGTGTGCTGCCTGTCCGGTGGGCCCAGCTCTGTGTGTCCTTCCTTATGCCGGTCACCGTGGCACTTCAGGGTCAGGATCTCGTGCCTCAAAAAGCCATGGTTCATGGGTCTGAGCCCTACCTTGTCATAGAATCAGGGGATGGGGACAGCTCGGAGGGGGGGCATTCTGCATTAATGCCTGTGCTGAGTCCTCTGCCCCCTCAAGCATGCACCTGGGGTCCCCCGGATCCTGGTTGGAAACCGGCTGCACCTGGCCTTCAAGCGGCAAGTTCCAACAGAGCAGGCACGTGCCTACGCAGAGAAGAACTGCATGACCTTCTTCGAGGTCAGCCCGTTATGCAACTTCAATGTCACCGAGTCCTTCACTGAGCTGTCCCGTATCGTGCTCATGCGGCATGGCATGGAGAAGATCTGGAGGCCCAACCGAGGTGAGGTGCAGCCAGGGGGGCCGCTGGGACTGAGACCTGAGTGTTGCAGGCAGTGGACAGGTGACCCTTTAGAGGTTGTGGTCCCTCCCAGGTGTCCAGGCTCCCCAGATGTAGAACTTCCACAATGCACTGCAGCTGAACCACCTTCCACCCTGCGTGTGCTTTGAATGCGAGCCCCAGAGTTATGGGAGGGTACTGTGCATTACATCATGATGATGCCCTCATGCTGATGCCCTCATGCTGAGGGGCGGGTGCTGTGGGATCTAGTGTGTCCTAGAGCAAGCAAGGGGATGGCTTCTAATCCCTGTGTACTACCCTGTCCCTCAGGCTCAAGCCACGTCCCCCAGAGGTGCTAGTGTTCCTGGAAGCTTCAGCCTCCTGCGAGGTGCTGAGGCTGTCTTTAGGTTTGCGTGTGGGCTGGCTAAGCCCTCAGAAGTGAAGTCCCAAAGGACACTTCTCACTATGCAGCTCTAGGGAGAAAGCATGAGCAGGGCGCCATCTAGGGGCTGCTCCCAATGGTGCCTGGCACGGAGCGGAGTAGTGGAGCATCCAGAGTCTTGGTCTGGAAACCTCCAGCCCCCACTGAGCGTCATTTGTGCTCATCTGGACAGATGGCAGTTGGTTCCTCAGTGTTCCCCCCACCTTAGGTCCTTAGGCTCCGAGATCTCTTGGCAACTCACTGCCTTTCCCTCCAGTCTGAACCCCCCTCTTCTGTCCACCCTTCCCGTGGTCTGATCCCCACCATAGTCTGATCCTCCCCCCATCTGACACCTTCCCCATCACTGACCCCCTTCCCCCGTGGTTTGACCCTTGTCATGACTCCCCCTCTCTGCCCACCCCCCACAGTGTTCAGCCTGCAGGACCTCTGTTGCCGTGCCATCGTCTCCTGCACCCCTGTGCACCTCATCGACAAGCTCCCGCTGCCCGTCACCATCAAGAGCCACCTCAAGTCCTTCTCGATGGCCAATGGCATGAACGCTGTCATGATGCATGGGCGCTCCTACTCGCTGGCCAGTGGGGCAGGGGGTGGCAGCAGCAAGGGCAACAGCCTCAAGAGGTCTAAGTCCATCCGCCCCCCTCAAAGTCCCCCCCAGAACTGCTCCAGGAGCAACTGCAAGATCTCCTAGCAGGGCAGGCAGGTGCTGCCCATCTGGACGTGCTCGGAGAGCGAGGTCTCAGGCTTGGGGAAGCTCCCTGCCCAGTGCTGGGACAGCACCGTGTGCAGGGAGGACTTTGGCCACATGACTCCTCCTGGGAGCGTGGGGCACACCTAGTAGGCAGGTGGTCTCGGCCAGACAGGCCCGTAGGACAGCAGAGGCTACACTCCGAAACAAGCCCAAGTCCCCACATGCTCTGCCGGTCCCACCTCAAGGTCCTGCAGGCCTTGCTCACTTTCTTATTTATAGAGAAGATATTTCACCACTTTTATACCTTTTTAAAGGGCCGACAGGGAAGCCTTAATGCAGCCCCAGGGTGAGCTCATGTTCGATCATGGGCATGAGCTTGGGGACATAGGAGATGGTGGAACTGGAGGCAAAGATGGGAAGGAATCTGCTGTCACATACACTTCACATGGGGTGTGGGCTATGTAGGGGCCAGTGGGGACACATGGAGCTTTGGGCAGCAATCTTGGACCCCGCTACCCGTGCCAGCCTCTGAGCATGGCGGCTAGTGTGCCTACCACACAGTACCGGGCAGTGGTGTGGGTGTGGGCTCAGCAATCCGCACAGTGGGGCTGCAGCTGTCTGGGTGACATCCCCGAGTGTAGCGGAGCCATGGACTTCAAGCAGAGTGTCAGTGTTTCTGGGAGAGAAGAAGTGGGGTGCACCCCACATCCCTCCCTGCGTGGAGGCACCTTTGGTCACTTTTACGTGTGTCGCTATGTGAGATGCGCTCAGCCTCTCTGTGTGAAGAGATGCAGAGCTGTGTGTAGGTGATAAACACTCAAGGGGCTGCCAGGCACTCAGCAGGTTCAGACCGAGGCACAGCCCCCTTGCCTTCCAGGCCTCCCAGTCTTGCCAGCTTCTGTTCCCTGACCTTGGGTGTCACCCCATAGCTGCTCCTTGCCTAGGATTGCCCCTCCTTGAGGTCACATGTCACCAGAACCATTCTGACCCAGTTCTTAGACCACCTGGAGCAGTCACAGCAGAGGACCTCCTCCTGACCCGGCAGCCAGACCTGAGCTGGGGGCCTGGCTTCCTGCCTGCCTGGCTCATGACATGGCTGCTGGTCACTGGTGCTCAACTCTACCTCCTGCTGGGCTCTCCCTGGGCCTGAGACGCCCTCACTCTGGGACTCCTCTGCAGGGGGTGCCCTGGGGGAGCCCTCCCCTGCTGTTCCGGGAGGCAAGTTGGGCAGGGGCTGTGGCCCACAAGAGTAGGGGTGCCTGGGGACCCTGACTGAGGCCTGGCCACCAGCAGGGTCAGGCAGAGGAGCTCCGCCTGTCCCGTCCTGCCAGTGGAGCCCCTTCTGTGGACTTTGAACCAAATAACCTGGACTTTATTTTGAGGGTGTGGACGGCCCTGCGTTCACCACATAAACACTACCCTTTGCTGCTGACACTGGCACCGTTCCTGAGCTCATTTGGGACGTTTTGTTTTTTTTTTTCTTTGTACAGTAAATGTAACTCAGCTCTGACCTCCAGGCTACATTTTATGTGAATTAAAGTCTCTGGTTTTACCTGGCTGGTGGGTTGGAGGTGTGATGTGGTGGGGTGGGTCCAGGGCTGCTTTGTGGATCCCTCCATTGCCTGTCACTGGTCTTGCCGACTGGTACACACCCTGGCCATGAGGGCTAAGTGTGGCTGCTTCAGCCTCTTTGGTTACAGGCGAACTATGTACTCAGTGGGCCAGGCAGGCATCCCTCCCAGCCTGTTCCTCTCTGTCCAGAAGAGAAGCAGATGACTCGGGGCATCACCTGCTTCCTGATGTCCCCAAGGGCTGGAGCCTGGCATCTTGAACCCTTGCTGAGGTCCTTGGCAGGGCCTAAATGCTGAGTTCACTGCTGCCTGAGAGGGCGGTGAACATGGACTCAGAGATGCAGGTGGTAGGCCATCCCTGAAACGTCAGCCCTGAGGAATGGGCCCTGGGCTATGCTGGACGCCCTGGAGGTCGGTGGGGATAGGGACACGGTTGCACTGAACATTACCCCCATACTTGGGGCCTTCTCAGGCTACAGCTTTGTGGGAGGGTTCTGGGCCTTGAGCTCTGTCCAAAATCTGGCCCAGTGCCCCCACCCCCATGCCTGAGGCCCCTCTCAGGGCAGATCAGTGGTGTCTTCTGCACCTGGGGTGTCTCTTGGTCTTATTTGACCAGACCAGGCTCTTACTACCCTGCTTCTTGGGTCAGAAGGTCAGACACAGGGTTTCAGGGATGTTTTCAGTCTCAAAGCAGATGCTCCTGGGGCCCCAGACCCCAGGGAAGGATTTGGAAGGGCTGATTCTGGCGGTCCCTGTGTTTGATCTCCCTTCCCCCTCCTTCCAGGTCCTGAACCCAGGCTGGGAGGGTCTGTGAGGCTGCTTTGATCCCCAGAGCCCAAGGCCTGGATGGAGGAGGGCCTCCGGTTACAGTGTCCCCTCCCCTCCCCACTCCGGCCACAGCCGGCCCTTCTCCGCCCCTCAGTAACCCTCGTGGCCAGTGCCTCCTTGCTCCAGGGCCTCAGCCCCTCCCCCCACCAACGCCCCTGCCCTGGGTTGATCAGAGGGGCCAGGCTGGGAAAGGGGTCGAGCCAGAGCTCAGAGATTTGGAACCCAGCCAGCCCTTCGTACAGGGGTGTTGAGAACATCTGCTTTGGGCTCAGACCTGGGGGGCCAAAGGAGAGCTCAGAGGATCGGCTAGGGGCCTACGGTCAGGGGCGCTGACCACAGGCCTGGGAGGGTGGATGCCTGAAAGGATTCCGCAAAGCGGGGCCTGAAGCACTGGCAGCCACACACCCCTGCCCCTGGGCTAGTGGTCCCCATGTCAGCCCCGAGGCTGCTCCTGCCGCTACTCCTCGTGGTTGGGCTGACCTCGGGGGCCAGCCTGCTGCAGGGGCCTGGAAGCCACCCAGGCGTGTGCCCCAACCAGCTCAGCCCCAACTTGTGGGTGGATGCCCAGAGTACGTGTGAGCGCCAGTGCGTCGGGGACCAGGTGAGTGTGGGCACCATACCCACCCACCCGGGTGGGGGTTCCAGAGAACTAGAGTGACCTGGGGGGAGCCCAGACCCCACCCTTGCCCCCAGCCCTTGCAGTCCACTTCCTCCTGCACTCTTGCAGGAGTTTTAGGTCATGTTTCCTATGAGGGTCTCAAGGACCCCCAGTCTTTGCCCTCATCACTCTCCAAACCTGCCTACCCCTACTAATTAATAAGAAAAATAATTTCTGAGTATCTTTTCCCCTCCGTGTGTATTGTTTTTAACTGAGTTAATCAGATACTACCATCAGGTTATGCCTATTCAGTCTCAGGACTAGCCAGGTAGAAAGGCAGGGGCCACATTTTGAGGTCCCACCTTCACAGCCTGGCCATGCAAGCCCTGAAGGGGCCTTGAACGTGCTGCCTGCCTTCCCTGCCTTCCCCGGGCCTCAGGGTTCTTATCCGAGCTGAGAATAATAACGAAGCCTGCTCTGGAGGCTGGTCTGAGGGCTCACTGAGATGACACACTGGTCAGTGAGGCAGCTGTCGCTCATTGCACTGGATGTAAAGCACATTTGTACAAACCTCAGCTTTCCAGAGGGGAAACTGAGGCTCAGGGAGACACAATAGGGGCACACCTATTTGGCAAAGCCAGTGCCCTGGGTGGGGCTGGGGGGCATTTGGGCATCTGCTGAGCTGCCCCCCACACCCCCAGGACTGCTTGGCCACTGAGAAGTGCTGCACCAACGTGTGCGGGCTGCAGAGCTGTGTGGCTGCCCGCTTCCCGGAGGGTGGCCTGGCTACGCCTGCGCTGGTGGCCTCATGTGAGGGCTTCTCGTGCCCGCAGCAGGGCTCTGACTGCGACATCTGGGATGGGCAGCCTGTGTGCCGCTGCCGTGACCGCTGTGAGAAGGAGCCCAGCTTCACCTGCGCCTCAGATGGCCTCACCTACTACAATCGCTGCTACATGGATGCAGAGGCCTGCCTGCGTGGCCTCCACCTGCACGTCGTGCCTTGCAAACACATCCTCAGCTGGCCACCCAGCAGCCCAGGGCCACCTGAGACCACTGCCCGCCCGACACCTGGGGACACCCCAGTGCCACCTGCCCTCTATAGCAGCCCTTCCCCACAGGTGGTGTACGTGGGGGGCACTGCCAGCCTCCACTGCGATGTCAGTGGCCGTCCGCCACCTGCTGTGACCTGGGAGAAGCAGAGTGACCAGCGGGAAAACCTGATCATGCGGCCAGATCAGATGTATGGCAACGTGGTGGTCACCAGCATTGGGCAGCTGGTGCTTTACAATGCCCGGCCCGAGGATGCTGGTCTCTACACCTGCACTGCACGCAATGCTGCTGGCCTGCTGCGGGCTGACTTCCCACTCTCTGTGGTCCAGCGGGATCCAGCCAGGGACAGGGCCCCCAGCACCCCTGCTGAGTGCCTACCCAACACACAGGCCTGTGCTGGCCCCCTTTCTGGCTATGTCCTCTGGCACTTTGACCCACAGCGGGGTGGCTGCATGACCTTCCCAACTGGCAGCTGTGATGGAGATGCCCAGGGCTTTGAGACCTACGAGGAGTGCCAGCAAGCCTGTGCCCGCGGACCTGGGGATAACTGTGTGCTGCCGGCCGTGCAGGGCCCCTGCCAGGGCTGGGAGCCACGCTGGGCCTATAGCCCGCTGTTGCAGCAGTGCCACCCCTTTGTGTATGGTGGCTGTGAAGGCAACGGTAACAACTTCGAGAGTCAAGAGAGCTGTGAGGATGCCTGCCCTGTGCCGCGCATGCCGCCCTGCCGGGCTTGCCGTCTCAGGAGCAAGCTGGCGCTGAGCCTGTGCCGCAGTGACTTTGCCATCGTAGGGCGGCTCACAGAGGTACTGGTGGAGTCTGAGGCAGGTGGCAGTAGTATTGCCCGTGTGGCTCTAGATGATGTGCTCAAGGATGACAAGATGGGCCTTAGGTTCTTGGGCACTAAGTATCTGGAGGTGACGCTGAGTGGCATGGACTGGGGCTGCCCCTGCCCCAATGTGACAGCGGGTGATGGCCCACTGGTTATTATGGGTGAAGTGCGAGACGGTGTCGCTGTACTGGACGCTGGCAGCTACGTCCGCATTGCCAGTGAGAAGCGCATCAAGAAGATCTCAGAGCTGCTAGAGAAGAGGGCCTGCGAGTTGCTCAACCGCTTCCAGGACTAGCCCCACCTACCTGTCCCTGCCATCCAGTCCTCCCAGCCCCATCAAATAAAAGTGTTTCCCAGGAGGGAACTTGTGGCTGCTGGTGCTGAGCCTCCCAGGGTGACCACTCCTCCCTATTCTAGTCTGTAATCCAGCTGGGGTCCTGCCACCAAACTGGGGCTTTGGCTCCAGTCCAAGATCACCGGGGCCTCCCTCCTGGGGAGCCTCCTGTCTCCCTGCAGGAGCACAGACCTGGACCAGGCCTGAAGGTGGGCACCACTTCCGGTGGTAGGGCCATGCAGCCAGTTCAGTCCTGCTTCAGCAGTCCCTGGGTCCTCTCCCTTCCTTCTCTGTTGCCCAAGTGGAACAGCAGGGCGCAGGATGTCCCTAAGCCCTGGCCCCACAGGCTAGATCCCTTCTGCCCCCAGGAATGGAGGCCTTAGAGACACAGCCTGCCCACCTAGCACCACCAGAGGTGCTCCCAGGAGGCACAGTAGACTCAAGCAATAGGACAGCAGGAAGCACTTTATTCCCAGGCTCTCAGCAGCCCTATGGACACTGACCAAGAGTCCCCAAAACGGGCAGGGTTAGTCCCCATGGCCTTGTCTAGGGAGGCAGGGGCTGGCTATCCCTGGGTTTGTCCCAGAAGAGGCCCACTGGGGACACAGGTGTGCGAAAGGAGGGGTTATTCTTTCCGAAAAATCAGGCACTTGTTGTTGGCTGGCATATCCACCTGGGAGAGATGCTTGGCTGGAGAAGCTGCCCAGGGTGACCACCCAGGCCCCCAGTCCTCCCACCTACCATCTTCTCCAGGAGCAGGCCGCTGGCACAGCCCAGGTCCTCCAAGAAGGCTGTGTCCCGAAGCCCCCACTCTGGGTTTCTGCAGGAGGGGAAGAGGTAAAGTTAGGGGGGTCACCCTGCTCACCTGCCCTCCCGGACAGGCCCATCCCCCTCCCAGCTCTAACCTGCTTCTGAGGGTGAGGTCAAAGTCCACATTACTCTGTGGAGAGATCTTCCCGTTGACAGCATAGGGCTGTGGAGACAGGGCACAGTTCTGTCCACCGCCCCAGGGTCAGCCATTCTTCAGGTGGCCACTGGGCAGACTGGCAGGCTAGTGCCCAGAGGATGAAAAGAACACACTGCTCCCCATTCCCATGAGTCCAGAGGGTGCAGAGAGACTTTTTTTTTTTTTTTTTTTTTTGGAAATTCCAGAGAGGTAGGAAGGTGGGGAGAGAGAGAAAGAGAAACATCGATGGCTGCCTCCCAGCATGTGCCCTGACTGAAAATGAACTTGGATGGCTCTAGATTGGTCTATGGACAATACTCCAACCAACTGAGCCACACAAGCCAGGGCCAAGGAGACTGTTGGAGAGGGGAAGATCTGGGCCTGTTTCAATGGTGGCAGGTAGTGGGGGAGAAGATTACTGAAAATACTGGGACAGGAGTCCAAAAAGGAAGGGACAGCTGAGGCTGGCTGGAATCATCGGGCCAGGGGAGTTCCATCTGAAGCAGGAGCACTCACCCCATAGGTGATGAGCAGTGCCTTGGGTTTGAGCAGGTGTCCTGCCGCTCTGAAGAGCCCCTGGGAAGGGGAGAGGCAGGATGGCGGTGAGGAACTTTCCCCAGGCCTCCAAAAGAGCACTTGTCTGGGGCTGGAGACTCAACCTGATTTCTCCAGGCCTCAGTGCCTTATGAAATGGGGCAAGCCTGGCACCCTGCTCCCTTCAAAAGCAGAGGAAAGGGTGGCGCATGGGGCAGGTACCTGGCCCTTGGGTGGCTGACCCATGCTCCCACAGACCTTGGTGCAGTTCAGGGGGCTGATGTGGATCATGTTAATGCAGAGCAGCAGATCCAGCGACTGAGGCAGGATCCCGCCCCACTGCTCCCAATCCCAGGTCACGTCCAGGTACAGCGGGGCCTTCACGTTGGACAGCCCCTGGGCTTGAGTGGTGGCCGAGATGCTGTGGGAGGGAAGCCCGTGTGTGGGAGGGGCCTGCACACCCGTTCCCGACCCCACCTACAGCCCAGCTCACAGTGGTCACAGGGGCGTGGGAGACCGGGGTTCCGGGACTGGGCCCACTTTCACCACGCGGGCTCCCGCCCTTCCCTGCACCTGTCCAGGCAGCGCTGGTCCACGTCGGATGGCTGCCACTCAGCATAGGGGAAGGCCCGCGCGAAGTGGGCCGCGTGCTGGCCGGAGCCGGAGGCCACTTCAAGCACGCGGACGCCGCGCTGGGCTGGGTCCACGTACTGTCGTAGCACTCGCAAGATAGGTTCCTTGTTCCGCTCCGCGGCCGCCGCTACCATCATGACGGCGCAGCTAGCCGGCCACTGGACGTATAGTCTGCTCGCTGCGAGGCCAGCCGGGAGTTGTAGTGCGGCCGTCTCAAAACTCGCCTCCATGGACTACAGTTCCCAGGAGGACACGTGCAGCGGCTTAAAGGGCAGGCAATCCTCCGGAGGGGTGCCGGGGTGGCATCTTTAGCGGGGCACGGGGCGGAGAGTTTGGGCCGTTGAAGTGTAGACGCTCCTCAGCTCAGCATCCTCTCGCCACGGCTACCCCAACATTTTTAGAGGACTTGTGTCCCTGAAACTGTTGTTCGTTCTGCTTCAGATGAATGGTTCCCTCATGCTTTCAATTTTCACGTCCCAAATTTGTCTCCCTTTTTTTTTTTTTTTAAGATGGGGCAGGAAAAACCTAAAAGTGAACACATGCGCCGCCCGGGAATCGAACCCGGGTCGCAAGAATGGGAATCTTGCATGATACCACTACACCAGCGGCGCCTGTTGCACGCCTCCTGGTTCCTGAGACTTAGGAGTTTATGATGCAACCGCCTCGCGCTTACTACCAAATACGCGCGCCGCGACACCGGTACAGTAGCCTTGGGACCCGGTGTGCCGCAGCCCTCAACTAGGGTAGGAATCCCATTCAGCTGGCGTCTACGGTAGTGGGAGTTCTCGCAGTGGCAGTATCGCTTGGGCGCCCGGCGCTCGAGTGGGAGGGGAGGGGATGAGAGAAGCTGTTTGTGGACTGCCGGAATTCTGGCCTACGCTATGGAAACCATGGCAACAGGGGGGTTTCCGGAGCCGAAGGGGGCGGGGGTCCACGGCGGGTTCCTATTGGGGCGGAGCTTCCGGTGGGCGAGGTAGCGGTTGGGCGGGGTGGTCCCAGCTTGCAGGAACTGGCCAGGCTTGAGGGAGGGGTTTCTGTGATTCTCACGGTTTGTGTGTGACACCGAGCTGACCAGCCCGAGCCCGGGGTCCGGGGATGTTGCGAGGGGTCTGTGACCCCTAAATCAAATCGGAGGCTGATTTGTGTCCAGGGTCCTTCCTCGGTTTCGGCTTGGGGTTTGTGTCCCAGAAGAGCCTTTTTCGCAGGCTGAGGACCGTGCCCTGCAGTCAAGATGAGCTTATGTCTTTTGATGGGAAGATTTTCTCGAGCGATACCCTCTAACCCAAGGCTCTCAGACCCTGGCCCAGACCGGAGCCTGGGATTTCCCGCAGGGGGCGTGCAGGGTCTGAGCAGGGGCCCTGGTGCGGGTCCAGTCAGACGTGGAGGGAACTGAGTGGTGCGGGGTTTGCGGGTCCCGACAGGCCCCCTGGGAAAGTCGCACTGAGCCTCCCGCCCTCCCAGAAGACCCGTTGGCATTCCGCGTTGTGACCACTAGACTTCGTTCAGCGTTCTTTCCCATTTAACAATCTTGACTCGCTTTTTGCCTTACTTTCTCCTGGTTTGTGGGCTGAGCATTTTGCGTGTCTCAGGGTGGAAGAGAGATGTCTTTCAATGCATATCCCTGTCCCTGCCCCTCACCTGTGACCAGTGACGGTCGCCTGTGGTCTCACGGCCTGCAACTCTCACCACCCAGGCCCCTCAACACTCCTAACCACCTGGAGGCACCAGCTTCCTGTTGGCTTCATCTGGGATTCCCTGGGCACCGGCCACCTCGCGTGATACCGTCAAATTATAAATTTGTTCCAGTTCCTGGCATAGAGCTCCTAAAACACTGGGACTTCCCAAGTGATGGAGTGAGAGGAGCATTTGTTATTAATAAGCCCCCTTCAGCCATACCTTGGGTTTATACCGCTGAGGTGACTTAGAGGATGAGGACTGGTTGCCAGGGGGACGCACCTTGTATTAGAGGGTGGTGGGTGGGAACTTTCAGCCCCGCTCCTGACCTCGCTGGAGGTTGAGGGGCTGGAGACTGAACTGATCACCAATGTCCAATGACTTAATCAACCGTGCTGTGTAATGGAATGTCCATAAAAACCCTACATGAAGGTGTTTGGGAACCTGGGTTAATAAACGTGAGGCGCTGGGAGGGCAGCGCTCCCGAAGAGGACACGGAGGCTCCCGCCCTTCCTGGAGCATCTTCTGTCTGCGGGTCCCCAGGTGTGTCCTTTATGATAGGTCAGTGAACGGAAGTAAAGCATTTCCCCGAGTTCTGGGAGCCCTTCTGATTATGGAATCTGAGCAGGTCAGTTGTGGGAACCCCAGTTTATAGCTGGCCGGTCAAAAGCACGGAGAACTGGAGAATTGCTTGGTGATGACACCTTTGATGTCAGAAGCATTATATAGAAAAAAGTTTTCCTTTGTACCCTGTGTCCATTGTGGGGGGAGCCTGAGACTGACCCTTCTGCCTGCTTCCCCCATGCCATATGGGCTGCTTTAAGGAACCGCCCAAATGCCCAGCAACAATTTTGGCTTAATAGTACTTGATCTCAGGTTGATAACTACCTACCATCACTCTAGGCTGAATGCTGTGTGAGCTAATATCTGCCCTCAGTCCTCACCAAGCTCAGCTTGGGACAGATAGATGCAGCTGGACGAGGCTGAGTGGCAGCCTTTGCTGCAGGGTGTGAATGTGTGCATGTATGAGCTTACGTGAACACACGTGAGCACACGTTTTCTGGATCATCTTGGATGTGTGTTAGACTCGGAGTGCCCGCACCTCCCTCTGGTGTTGGCCTCAGGCCTCAGGCCTCAGCCCGGGGCCCAGATTCACTTCCTCCTCCAAGGGAGGCACATCCGGTACTGAACTTTCACCTCTAGGCCTGTCTTGGGGCCTGTGCACCAGAGGTGCTCAGGAAGTGCCTGGTGACCAAGAGGTTCCCGGGCAAGGTCCCCTACCTCCTCCCAGTCACACTCACCCACAAAGGGGCTGTGGAGGAAGCAACCCTGAGTGCTGGCCCCAAGATAACCAGAGCCAACAGCAGGGCTCAGGCCTATATGCCCACCATTCATCAAGCCCCCTTCACCACCCCAGTTGGGGTCCTCACTTCCTTCCAGGTCCTCCACATACCCTGGGTGCTTCCCTCCAGTTTCCTTACCCATTCTCATTGCCCTTGGTATAGCTGCTGTAACAAATTACCCTAAAACTTGGTGGCTTAAAACAATAGAAATTTATTTTCTCAGTTCTGGACACCAGAAATCCAAAATAAAGATGTTAGCCCTGGCTGGTGTGTCTCATTTGGTTGGAGCGTCATCCTGTAGACCTAAAGGCCGCGGGTTCAGTGGGGCATGTACCAGAAGACAACCAACCGATAAATGTTTCTCTCTCACGCTGATGTGTTTCTCTCTCCCCACCCCTCTCTGAAAGCAATGGAAAAAATGTCCTCGGGTTAGGATAAAAAATAATAATAAAATAAAGGTGTCAACTCCCTCAAAGCCCTAGGAGTTTCCTTCCTCACTGCTTCCCGGGGGCTCCTGGCATTGCTGGACTTGTGGCCGCCTCACTCCAGACTGCCTCCATCTTCACTTGGCTGTCTCCTCCGTGTGTCTCTGTGACCACAGATCTCTCTCCTTTCTCTTACAAGGACACTCATTGGATTTAGAGCCCACCCAAATCTAGGATGACCGTATCTCAAAAACTTTATCTTATTTATTCCAAATGAGTTTACATTCTGAGGTTTGGGGTATGCATGTCTTTTGGGGGCCACCGTTCAACCCACTGCACTCGGGTTTGGGAATGGACTGGGCAGTCCCTAGAAGCTGGGCGGTGGATGTGGGAGCGTCCAGCCAGAGCCTTCCCGTGGGGGCTACTGGCCACTCCTCCACTGGCGGGAGTCCATTCTCTGGTCTGGGTTGGTGAGGGCATGGCTTTCAGAGCTGGAAAATGATTAAAGATGACTGAAAAGGTAAACTTCTTTCTTCTTTTACATAAAATTTTAGTATCGTATCTAGAAACTTTTTTAGGGTAGAAGAAGCAATGGGAGAGAGCCTAGGTGGGCTCTGCTTTGGCTCCTGACAAATGTTAATAAAAGTGAGACATGACGGGGCTGCTGTCAGCTCACTGGAAAGTCGGAGAAAAGGGGGCCTTGGGGACGGGTTCGGGGTGTTAGCCCAGGACGAGCTGCTGCTGCCTGTTTGCTCTCCTGGTTACAAGTCTCGAGGAGACCCTTAGAGTTTAGAAGAAAAGTGAAGATGCAGGCCAGGGAGGGAAAGGTGGGGGTCTGTTCCAGAGAGAGCCCCCTAGCATCTTTGTAAAGAGAAAAGCAGTGCCTGTTTTTATTACGATAACTGGGGTCTGTGAGGCAAAGGCCTTTTTTTTTTCTACCCCGACAACCATTTTTTCTGCGTGCTGGCTGAGGCCCCTCCCTGTCCAACTCCAGGATGGGTTTCCAACCTCTCTACTAGGGGAAAGTTGCTGGCTGCAAAACACTGCCTTGGCAGGACTCAACATTACGGACAGGATGATCCAGAGTGTTACATAAAATTTCCCGGGGCAGAGAGAGCAAAGAGAGAGGTTAATAATTCTTAATGGGCAAGCTAAGGGGCTATATGGGACAATGTAAGGTGGGTGGAGGTACCGGTGTGTGATCGGCCCAAGGGAAGAAACGCATGCTCGCCTGGGGAAGGGCGATGGCCTTTTCCGGGAACCAGCACAACCCAGCATGCCTGGAGTGCAGGAGAAGGGTCTGTTGTACAGTCTCTGAAGGGATTTAGGGGAAGCAATTTCTGTTCTGGCTGAATCTAGTGTAAGGATCCCACAGTAGTAAAGTCACCGAATAGTCTCTCCACACAGGGGAAGGCCAGGGAAGTGGGGGCGGGGTGGGGGAGGGCAGAACCTTGTGCTGACTGGGATTCCTATTGGTTCAGGAGAACCCAGCTGAATTCTTGGGGGCTCTGGCTGGACCAATTCTGTGCCCCTTGGATGCCAGGCTTTATCCCCAGGCCAGGGCATGTCTTGTGCTCATAGTAGGGTTCTGGGAGCAATGAGGCTGGTAAGTCCCCTCTGGAGGAGGCCTGGACCCCTGGGCAGGTGCCCCCCACAACCTGGCCTTCCTCCTTCCTCAGTTTCCCACATCCTCTTGGCTTAGGGTCTCTCAGAAACCACTGGGCTTTCTCACACCCCTCCAGGCCCCTGCCTGACCTGCACCTCCTGCCCTCCCACTTGTCAGGATCATTCCAGTCAGGCTGGTTTCTCCAGGGCCCTTCCCAGAGCTCTGAACCAAACCTTGACTTCAGACAAAGACTGGGCAGGGCCAGGACATTACAGCCTCGGGGCCTTGGCCACCAGATTCAGCAAAGGCTGGGACTGTCTGCTGTTAATGGGCCCTGTCCTTCCCCTCATCCAGGCCAGCGTGAGGAGGTGCCTGGGGAGGAGGAGCTCTCAGAGAACCCATGTCAGGTGGGGATGTACTCCAGGGGCTTGCTCCCTCTGCCAGGAACACAAACCCTCAGGACACAGGCCCCCTCAGACCCTCACCCTGGGGTGTCTCCCCAGAGTGTGAGTAAGCAGCATGCTGGAGACCACCACAAAGGCCAGCGCAGATGATGCAGGAACACCCTGGCCTTGATGCTTTTTGGGCAGGGGTGGGCACTGCAGGGGTGGAAAGGGAATCCTGGGCTCTCTGTCCACACTCTTGTCTGAGAGGCCTAGCCCCATATTGCCTCTCAGGGTCACAGGCCTAGCTCAGCCTGAGGAGGCAGCTGGGGGTGGGGCTGGGGGGTGTTGCATTTATCCTTGAGCCCTGCTTAGGAGAAGATGCAGGGCTAAAGGGCTGTGTGTGTGTGTGTGTGTGTGTGTGTGTGTGCGCGCGCGCACATGACAGGAAAGATAGGCCAGCCAGCCCTGGGATGCAAGTTTCCTTGAGGGTCTCTGAGAAGGCCTGGTCACCCTACGCAGGCATACGGCGTGGCCTGGGAGGGACTCAGCACAGAGCATGTGGGGTGAGGGGTATCTCCTGTTGGTCTGTTCTCTTCTACACCCTTCTTCTCTTCCCGTTGTGTTCTCTGCTTATGGTCTGCCCTGGCTTCTCAGCTCTGCTTGGCAGGGGGGCTTCAAACCATTCTGCTCTGAAAGTGAGGGTGTGGGGTAAAGGGCTGGGGTTTGCTCCAGAAACCCACCGGTTAACTGTGCTGAGGGCAAGCCCCTTTTCCCCAAGGGCAGCTACTCTGAGGCTGTGGTAAGGTCCCATTGGACAACCCAGGCCCTCGTACCAACTGGCCAAAGCCTCCTCAAATATTTGTAGGAGCCGTGCAGGAGGCCTGAGGTGGTTGCATAAGCCTGGGGGCAGATTCCACTGCCCCTGGACAATGCAGGGCAGAGTTTGTTTTCTTGTGTGAGAGGCTGTTAAGGATTGAATGAAGAACAAATGCAGAACAACTAAGCCCTCAGGCTCACAAACCCGGAACCCAGAGTGCTCTGGTTCCTTTTCCCCCCACTAGGTCCCCAACTTACAGGCTGGGACAGCCCAGAGCAGCCTGTGAACTGGGAGGAAGGTCACCTTCATCTGATTCTTAGGAAAGAACCCTGTGGGGTAGAACTCTCCTTGATCGATCTGCCAGGTGGGTTAGGGTGCAGTGCCATCCCCTCCTCCCCAGGCCTGGTTCCTGGGCCTTGAGGTCACAGACAACGGCCTTGAGGCAATGTCAGTGCAGTGGGTCTTGTGGCAGACCTCACTGCCTAGGGGAGGATGGGAGGGTAACTGCTCTCTCCCTGCAAAATGAAAGGCAAGCTGGGCGGCCTCACCCACCTTCTCTCTTGCCACATGCCATCTCCCACTGGGCTCCTGGATTGATAAATGGCCTCCCCAACCCTGGAGCTGGGGGTGCACCTGTGCATGGAGGCTTAGATACGGAGCAGAATGCACCCACTGCTCCACTCCCGTGGGTTGGAAGGAAGATTCCCAGGGCGTCTGTCAACTGCCCAGACACAGTGGGCCAACCCCCTTTTTTCGTCTCTGAGCCACTCAGTCCCAACACCAGGCCAAGAGGGACCTCTCACACTGGCCCCTCCCACCCAGGCCCCTTGGCTGAGGCCAACGACAAGAGTGGGAGCGCCCTCCCTTCCAGGGTGCACACAGAGCACCGCAGCGCCTGTCAACGGCAGGGACATCGGCTTCTTGGACATCACTGTGGACCCAGCAAGGGCCTTTGGAAGAGAGACTCATCCACTATCTGAGGCTCGCCCCTTAGCTCACCTGGCCACCGGGCAGCTCAGTGGACTCGCGTTTTAGGTCCCATGACACTACCTCTGCCTTGGCCCTTGGCCGTGTGGGGCCGGACGCTTGTTCTTGCCGCGTGCGCGCTGTGCCCTCCCCCGCGTCAGTTCCGGTTATCTCTGGCAAAGAGCGGGAGCCGAATCAAAGCGCGCGGGCCCTTTAAGAGCCGGGGGCGTGTAGCGGACCCGCCTTCTCCCCGCCTTGCCTGGACGTCAGTTAAAGGGGCAGAGCCCACTGCGCCCGCCTAGCGCGAGCTCCGGTGGAGGGCGCGGGACCTACCCGCGGGCCAGGAAGGCGAGGGTGTGCGTCCGAGCAACGCGCGGGCGCGGCCCTCCGCACCATGTACACCATTACTAAGGGGCCCAGCAAGTTGGTTGCGCAGCGCCGCACAGGTGCCCAGGGGCGGGCGGCGGGTTGGGCCAGATAGGGGTCTGTGAGCCTGGACAGCCCAAGGTCCAGGCGCAGCGGCGGCTGACCTGCCCTCCCTGTACCCGCAGGGCCCACGCAGCAAGTGGAAAGCAGGCTCGGCGAGCTCTTGAAATGCCGACAGCCCACGCCGCCCACTCCGCCACCCACGCGGGCGCAGCCACCAGGCCCCTGGCCCCTGTCAAGGTAAGACTCCTGAGGCCTGGGCTGGATTCCAGCTTTCCCTTCCCCCTCCGGCCGTCCTGGGGCCGGGAGGGTGACCTTGGGGAAAGGTTAGTGGAGACCCGACCACGTGTTGGGGGTGGGCGGGCACAGAGGGCGGGGCGGAATGACCCCCGTCCGTCCCGCCCTCGCGAGCTGCTCTGGCCATCTCACCTCTCAGCGTTTCTGCCTCACCTGGCACCTAGCTGAGTCCAAGGGGGCTGGGCTCGGTGTGCTAGACACCCCTACTGCGGGCCCTGTGGGACCCCGGAAGAAAGCCGACTAGCTCCAAGGTCGGAGGGACTTTAGGCGGCTGAGTCAGATGTCTCTGCGACCTTGGGCTTCAGAGGCCAAGGTTTAAGGCGAGCTGCTCAGGACTGCGCGGGTACGGCATGGCCCAGGGCGCTGGCCCTCAAGGATGCTGTCTCTGCCTACCAGCTTCCCACTTGCAGAGCTCACTGGGTGAAGGGTGCACGTGGTTTCCTCTGGCCCTGCCAAACCACTGCCCTCCTCTGCCTTTCACCCCAAACACACTGGGCTGCCCCGCAGGTGATCAGGGCTCGCTGGAGACAGCAGTTTTTGCTCTTTCCGACCAGTTTTGCTGGTGCCAAGAGCCAGAGGCCAGCCACAGGAGGCTCAGTGCTGGATGCTTTGGCCTCCACACTACCGTGACCTGGAGGTCAGATCACATCACCCCACTCCCAGCTGAACTTTTTACTTGGCCCAAGCCCTGGCCTTGGCTTCAAGTAATCTATGCATTTCTTGGGCTCTTGGCTTTGGTCTAGGCCTGCACAGGCTGAGGGGGCTCCTGGCCTAGGCTGTGGGTGAGGGCAGCATACTCAGGGCCCCCAGATGCAGTGCTGAGGAGGGCCTGAAGGGGAGGATGCTGGCTAGGGGTCTTCCCAAGTTGAGGACAAACAGCCTCCAAAGTTGGCCAGGAGGTCAAGGATATGTAGGCGCACATGCAGGAAGGGAGAGGGTTGGGTTGTCCTTCAGCCTGCTCCTCTCCCTCAGTTACAAGCCTCCAGTGCCACAGGTGGGGGCACCCTGTGGGGGCCCTTCTGGGCTGAGTTCCTTCCCAGGGGTCTTCCGCTGTGGGCATTTTGATAATTTGGGGCATAGTCCTAGTGAGGAAAATGCTCTAGGCCAGCCACAAGTACCTCCTGGGAAGGGAGGTGCGCAGGCCTGAAGGCCTGCTCCCTGGGACTTAGGCTGTGCTGTGACACTGCTCCATGTCCTCGACCTCAGTCATCACAGCCACCCTACCTCCCAGAGGTGGAAGTTAGGCATGGGTGTGAGCTACCGCTGGTCACGCAGTCAGGGAGCTTGGGGATGGAACGGCCCAGGGTGCTCCCTACATTCTTACCTAGAGAAACTCATTGCCTTCCTCTCCACGGCCCACCTGCTGGGGAAGGCCATGTGGCAGGGCTGGGAGTGCTGGTGAAGGATGTGGGAAAGATAGTACAGAGGCCTTAAAACTCCTGCCCTGGCTGGTGTGGCTTAGTGGATTGAGTGCTGGCCTGTGAACTAGAGTCTCGGGTTTGATTCCCAGTCTAGGGCACATGCCTGGCTTTTCTGCCAGGTCCCTAGTAGGGGGCACATGAGAGGCAACCACACATTGATGTTTCCCTCTCTTCCCTATCTCTAAATAAATAAATAAATAAAATTAAAAACAAAAAACTCCCAGAGAGTCCTGACCTGTCTTTCAGCATGCCCTGAGCCAGCCAGGCACATACAGCCTGCTGGGACAGGTCCCGGGTCAGTAGGGTTCTGCCAAGCTGGACCTGAGGGAACTGGGCCACCTCTCCAGGGTAACCCTGTGTCCTGCTGGGTGCAGAGAAGTGGTGAGCAGGAAGAGCATGTGCTGGTTGTACTGGTTGCCCCTCCCTCCTAGGTCACTCCCCCTTCCCTGAACTGCCCCCCTCCCAGTCTCTTTGGCCTTAAAGAGAACAGCCAGCCCTCCTCCACTCCTGCACCTTCTCATGGGGCCACTCACTAACCACTCTGACTTCCTGCCCACCTTCCCTGCTTTCTTCTCTTTTCTCTGCAGAGCCTTTCACTAACCCCCATCCCTCGCCCCGATTTGCCCAAGAGGAGGGAGCTGTCTGGGCCACTGCTACGTCCACCCTGCAGGCCTGGTGCTCTGCAGATGCTCACAGTGTCTGACCTGCTAAATGGATGGGCTTGGGTTCTATCCGGTCATGGGGCCTGGGTGCTGCCCATGGTGGTGAACAGGCCACATGGGTCTGTACCTCTGACAGCTCTTCCTCCCAGCCAGAGATGGACAGGAGAGAGATTCAGATCAATGGACGCGATAGAAACTTTTGAGAGGAGATAAAATGGGGCCACATGACCACCAGAGATCCAGGGACAGACAGTCAGGCAGGTAGTAAAGGGGGCTTGGGGCCTGTGCTGAGCCGTGGGCCTTGAGGTCAGACAGATGTGCAGTTAAGTCCCGATGCTGCCACCCACTCACAGCATGTGACCTTGCATAGGCCACTTCCCTCTTGAGCCCAGGTTCTTGGGCTGAAAACCAGCAGGTGGTCTACCTTGGGGGTCGTGGAGGGGATTGGGTGAAAGGATGCCCCTGTTGGTGCTGAGCAGAGACTTGAGTGCTCAGTGGTCCGGAGCACTTGTGGTCTGGAGCTTGCCTGTTGGCAGCCTCACTGGGAGCAGGCACAGGGCGGCCTTCATCCGCAGGAGCACGTGGGAGCCTGAGCCCTTTCCTCCAGAGGGACTGAGTATGAGCTTTATGTAACCACAGTAACTGCACGCAGGGGGGCAAGGGGTAGCCAGGCTGGAGGGGCAGGTGGGTGCCAGCCACCACCTTGGTCCCTGTGATTTGAAGTCCAGGGCTGCAATTCCCTTCTGTTTTTGCTTCTTCAATTACCAGCCTGCAAGCTTACCTGAAGTTCGCAGCCTTGCAGGGGGTTGGGGGCGGGGCAGGCGAGAGGCTGTCCAAGTCAGGCCTTCTGGTTTGTGCAGCTCAGACTGGGAGGAGCTCTGCCCCTCTAGATTCCCTGCAGCCCAGAGCTGGCAGGACTGGTGCCCCCTCAAGACGCTCCTCTTTATTTTAGTGCCCCTCTTGGCCAAGGAGGAAGTCCGAGCGGCGGTGGGGCACCTGAGCCCAGGATGGCGAACAGGCGAGTGCCTGGTGGAGTGGCACGTGCAGCCCAGGACTCCTGGCTCCCACCTCCTGCTGTAGGTGCGGCCCCGCTCCCTCCACGGCCCATCACTGCCCTGGGTCCAGCTGGTGAGGATGGGGCCAGTAGCCCACTGCACATAGTATGCCCACCGGGCCAAGCTCCAGCACCTGGGGGCATTCTCCTCATTCAGCGTTCCCACCTCTGTGGGCAAGAGCCTTGCCCTTGTCTGGGGCCTGCAGGGATGGGCTAGGGCTGCAGTCACACCCTCCCCATGCAGGATGGCCCACCCCATACTGGCGCCATCACTTGGGGCTCATCCCTGTGGAGCCTGGAGCAGAGGCCACTGGGCTCTTGTTTGGGCTCTTCTTCCCATGCTGGGACATCGACAAGATGGAGAAGCTTCTGTGAGGAGAAGATGGCCAAGAACTGTGCCTGGTGGGTGGGGTGGGGACAGAGTGACCTGGGCACAGCTCCAGTCAGAACCTGGGCTGTTGGAGGTCTGGCTAGTCCAGGAGAGGTGGGAGGCAGGTGGCAGGGGGTGCCTGAGAGACCTCTGGAGGGGTGCCTGTGAACCTTGAGCATGGAGCCCTGCTGGGGGACTGGGACACAGGTGTGTCATGGCCAGGGACTGCAGGTGTGAGCTGAGCTGCTGGGGGCACAGGCTGGCAGGTGAGAGGCCTTGGCCACCAGCTGTAGGAAGGCTGCAGTTCAAGGAAGGGCTGAGGCTGGGTCTGGCCTGGGGGTGGTGGTTGCAGCCTGAGGCCATTCCTGGGACTCTGCCAGGCATTACCTGGGCTTGGACAGTCACCAACCATCTCCTCCCTCTTTCCACAGTCCAGGGCCAAGGCTTGTGTTCAATCGAGTGAATGGCCGGCGGCCCCCCACCACATCCCCATCCATCGAGGCAACCCAGGAGACCTACACACTGGCCCACGAGGAGAACGTCCGTTTTGTGTCCGAAGGTAGTTTTGAGGCCCAGGGGTATGGCCTGGGCCACTGGTCCTCTTCCCCACTGTAACCTGACTTGGCAGCTGCCAGAGGGCTGGATTCTTTCTGGACTCTGGGCCTGTTTATCCCGTGACCATCCAGCAGGCTGCCCACTCCCACTTCTGGGCTGTGGTCCAGAGTGGCCACCAGGCTCTGGGGGTAGATAGGGCCCCAGGGGCCTGGTTCAGCCTGACTGCCCTCTCCCTACAGCCTGGCAGCAAGTGGAGCAGCAGCTGGGTGGTGGCCCAGCCGGTGACAGCAGTCCGAGGCCTGTGCAGTATGTGGAGAGGACCCCCAACCCCAGGCTGCAGAGTGAGCCCTTCCCCACCCTCAGGAAGTCCCCTCCACTCCCTCCCACCCCAACCTGGTCCCTGCCATGTCCTAGCCCCAGGGAATAGCAGAGGGGACTTGAACCTGACTCACATCTTCACAGTTACCTGCCACAGTTGGAGCTGGGGTGAGGGGCTTGTGGTCAGCTTTAGGGGAAAGACGCTGACAGGTTGGGAGGCACCATCACTGCTCAGCCCTCTGCTCTGCCCACAGACTTTGTGCCTATCGACCTGGATGAGTGGTGGGCACAGCAGTTTCTGGCTAGAATCACTAACTGCTCCTAGCTGCTGCCTTGGAAGGAACACTGCCTGCGCAGGCCTGGCTCTGCCCTGTGGCAGACCCTCTGCAAGGAGAGGACCATGGCACCCTGTGTACCCACTGCTGCGGGTCGTGTTTCCCCTAGGCCAGGCTGGATGCCGGCCACACCTGAAGTGCCAGCTTTGGACTTTTGTACCTTCTGACCCCTTGGCCCAGCTGTCCCAGGCTGCCTGGGGCCAGGGGCTGAACCTGTCTGACCTCAATCCTGCTCACTGTGCCTGGGGACCAGCCCCTGGGGCTGGCATGGTGGAGCTCCAGACTAATAAAGTCAAGAAACTCTCTTTTCAGAGTGGCTTTTATTTGGTGTGGTGGGGAGTGAGGGGTAGAGTGTCCTCTCGGCTGTGTCTGGGTGCCCTCCTGTGTCCTGACAGCGGTGCTGCGGCCAGCTCATCTTCCTTGGAAGTCTGTGAACTTCCACCCTACCCCACCTGACCCCCAAACCTATTTCCTCTCCTTGTTAGTGTTGGCAGGTGCCTAAGCCCGGCTTGGAGGCCCAGAGATGTTACTGTACGTAACTGGCCTTGGGGTGGGGTCCCAGAGCCCCAGGATTGGGGCCAGGTCTCAGGACCCATGGTTCTGTCTCCCAGATCTGGCATGGGACAGTGAACGAAGGTGCACCACAAACATGGAGGAGACCTGGGCTTGAGTGTGGGAGCAGGGGTTGCTCGGCCCTAGGGGCTTCTGGGGCACTGCTTAGTTTGTTGGGCGGCTGAGAGGATGAAATGGAGTACCCAGGTGTGCACGCCCCTTCAGAGGGTTGGGCTGTCAGTGGGTGTGGACCGCCCGTGGGGTGGCGTTTCACTTCAGACACAGAGATGGGCCCCAAAACGAGTTAGGAACCTCCCTCGATTCTGTAGCTGGTTGTGCCAGAACCCCCCAATAGGGTCCTGAGTCGGGAGTGGCCGCAGGCACTTGGGGACGAAGGCCCCTGCCCCAAGGTGCGATTGCGGAGGGGCGACCGGAGCAGGTGGTGCAGGGCCTTTGGTAGCCCCAAACTACTGCAGAAACGGAATCTGGCGCCTCTGAGGTGGGGGTTGCGGCCCCGCGGTCACGTGGCGTCGCCGTCCGGAAGGCGGAAGTGACGCCATTGCCAGGCGGCCGTTGCTAGGCGCGCGCTGCGTGCCCTGCGTGGGGGCGTGGCGGCCGAGGCGGGAAGTGCGAGTGGTGGTGTCATGGCGCGAGGTAGACTCGCGGCCCGCGGACCTGGGGTGGGGGTCGGGGGTCTTGGGGGCAAGCAGTCCGAGGGGCGGGCGGGGTCCTGCGGCTGGCGCTCACTGAGCCTGCGGCCTTGGGCGGGTAGGTGCTGAGGATGGGGCAGTACTGGGGCAGTACGCACGCTGTGATTGCTGTCATGGGGAGCGTGCAGACCCAGTCCCCGGCCCCTCCCTGGGTCTGGCACCTGGGGCAGGTCTCCACTCCTTCCTGTCCCCCCAGTGTGGCAGCACCCATTCCTCAACGTCTTCAGACACTTCAAGGTGGACGAGTGGAAACGGTCCACCAAGGAGGGCGATGTGGCCACAGTGATGGTAAGTGGGCGGGGGACCTGGCAGCAGGTCATGATGAGTGGGGGCCCTCTTCTCTGCCTGAGACACTTAGCCCTACCACCCGAGGGTCATGCGGGCGGCGCCTCTCCTGGTGCTTCCTGACTCTGTGGGGGACACTGACTCATTCTGTTTCTCCAGGACAAGACCCTAAAGTGCACTGTGTATCGTATTCGGGGCTCTGTCTGTGCCAGCAATTACATCCAGCTCCCCAAAACCAGCACTCAGTCCCTGGGGCTGACTGGACGATACCTGTACTTGCTTTTCCGACCCCTGTCCACCAAGCATTTCGTCATCCACCTGGACTTGTCCACCGAGGTGCTGAGCTCAGGAGCAGAGTCTGTGGTAGGGGCACTGCACCCCTGGTGCCCTCCTGTGTCTCCTTACGGCCACCCATTGTCACCACAGGACAAACAAGTCATCCGTGTGTCCCTTTCCAACCTCTTCAAGGAGTTCAAGTCCACAGCCACATGGCTTCAGTTCCCCTTCATCTGTGAGGCTGAGACATCCAGGAAAGGTGACACAGAGATGGGGCACGAATGGCTTAGGGATGGTCCAGGACAGGCAGCCTGAGGGCGGACAGGAAGGTGGGGCAGGCCCTGGGGCAAGTGGGGCAGGCCCAGACAGGCCTCTTTGTGGCCTGGGTGGGGGCACATGGTTTTGGCCATGGGAATGGGGGCAGGCCGAGGACAGAAGGCATTGTGGGCTGCCTGGTGAGAGGATGTGCACTGTTGACCTTGGCTCGCCTCCTGCAATCCTGGCAGGTGTGGCTCCCTCTAGTGCCCGCTGGACCTGCCTGCAGCTGGACCTGCATGACATCCTCCTTGTCTACCTGAACCGGCGCTACAGCCACCTCAAGAGTGTTCGACTGTGTGCCAACCTGCTGGTCCGAAGCCTTTACACCAGCGACCTGTGCTTCGACCCAGGTGAGGGCTGCACCCCACGCCTGCACTCAGCTTATATGTGGGCTGCTCCGACCCCATCACTGCCCCAAGATTCTCTGCTCAGGAGAGGCCTTGTCACTTGGTAAAGATGCCTGTGCCATGCTGTCTCTGAGCCCCTAACCCCCCACCCAGGGAGGTAGTGGCTGGGCAGGTGGTCGGGCAATACCCTGCAGGTGCTTGGTGCTGAGTCTCGCCTGAGCTGGGAGAGGTTGCTGGACAGGCTTCCCTGGGCCTGGAGCAAGTCTGCTCTTTGTAGCTGTCAACGTTGGTGAGGCCCGGCGGGCAAAGCTGCCTGTTACCCCCATGCCTCGAGAAATGTCATTCCCAGTGCCAAAGGGGGAGAGCTGGCACGACCACTACATCCACATCTGGTAAGCGGCTGTGCCTGTTCCAGGGAGGCTGACGGGGGAGGGCAGGGTGTCCCCTACACTGACTCCCTCTACCCACCTGAGGTTTCCAAGCGGCAGCTCAGCAGCCTCCAAGCCAGTTCAGAAGAGCCGTTCCCCTCCTGATGCAGGTGGGCCTGCCGGGTGTGCAGAGTTCAGCGGGAGGGGTCCTGGCAGTGGGTCTGGGGTGGTGAACCTGGAGGTGCAGTGCCTGCAGGGGCCGGGGCTAGCCTGGAGGTCACCCCAAGGCTGTGGGTAGGGTGCCAGAGGCCTCTGCACTCTCTAGCCGGGAGGGTCTCCGGAGCCTGGGTGCAGTGCTGCCGTGCTCGGTGCCTTTCATCTCATCCTCCTCAGGCCTCTGCACTCTGCTCAGAGGGTTCTGTGTCCCTTTGCTTTGTTGCAGTCTTCCCAAAGCACGTGCCACAGCTTCTTCCCCCTCGCCTGGTGGCCTTCACCAAGTCCAGGCAGGACAGCCCGTCCTCTGTGGTTCCACTGCTTGGCCCCACAGCCGTAAGTGCCTGTGCTCTCAGAGATGGGGGTAGGGGAGGCGGCCCCAGGGTCTGATGGCTGCTGTCTTCCCACAGTCCCTGGGGGGGCTCCTTCCAGAGGACGGCCTGTCCTGTGAGTGCTCAGAAGTCTCCATTGTGGGTGGCCCCAGTGGCAATAGCCAAGAGCCCCTGGCCTGCATGAAGGCTACTGACAAGCATGCTGCTGGCAATGGCCTTCAGATGTCGGTCTGTAAGTTGGCTGTGGGGCCCACAGCCCCAGAGGATGTGGCCAAGCACAAGGTGAGTGCAGGTTTTGTGGAAGGCAGCGGTTGACCAAGCCATAGAGGTGGGTGGGCCTTGGTGAGGTGTGGGTAGGGGCAGTTGGCCTGTGCCCACCACAGACTGCGAGGGGGGCAGATGGGCCTCTGAGTGCCCTCTCTCATCCAGCCCCCTGGCAGAGAGCAGAGCAGGCAAAAATCCCTTTCAACAAAGAATAAAGAGGAGGGGCTGGTGGTTCCTAGCCCCCAACTCCCAGCCCCAAGGGGCCTATGTGGCCTCAGGGGCAGCACCTGGGGTCCCCGGCAGGTCTGGCAATGTGGCCAGAATCTTGGCTTCCTGCCACAAAGCAGCCAACAGAAGCTACCTAGGACTAAGCGGCTTCTTGAGAGGCAGGAACCAGCCCAGTGGGATAGCCCTGGCTGGATGGGGTCTTGCCCCCTGGGGCCTCACTGTGACTTGACCTGTTTCAGAGCTTCCTACCGGATCCTGTCCTGAGGCTCAAGGGAGTCATTGGCCTTGGGGGCCACAGCACCAAATGGGTGAGGGGTCCCATGGCTTCTGCTGGATTGGACGAGTACCACGTACACAGAGGGAGACAGTGGTGGAAAGGCCCTGACCCCCTCAGGTTGCTGCGAGGGTACCCAGCCCTGTTCACATGTGCACCGTGGCTCAGTGCTTCCTCAGTGACTTTCACTCCCAGGCGTCCCTTTGTTCTCACTAGTGCTGGCTGGGTCAGTGTTGGTCTAAGCGTTTGAGCTTCCAGAGATCCTCGAGCTATCACCTTTTAGAGCTTTGCTGCAGCCATGTGGGGCCAGCGTGGCTTGTGGGTCCCGGTGGGGTGGGAGGCAGTGTGGGAGGGGGCCCTGGGATTATTAGGCTGTCCTGGACGCAGGCTCCAAGACTTTGTGGGCTTTCTGGTTTATCATCACCTGAACCCCAACATTTCTTGTGCTGCAGACAGGGCTCACAGGAAACTCTGTGTGTGTGTGAGTGTGCGTGCATGCACACTCACATGTCTGCAAGTTTTCCCTGTCTGTCTGCTGTGTGCATCCCATGGATTCCTGTGGACAGTGCACAGGGAAGGGTGTACCAGGGTGGGGAGACAGAGCCAGCCAGCCTGTGACTTTGGCCTCTGGCTGCCATGCACAGGCCCTGTGGACGAAGGATGGGGCTGCTGTCGTGTACCCCTGCCACGCAGTCATCGTGGTCCTGCGTATTGACACCCGGGAACAGTGCTTCTTCCTCGGCCACACGGACAAGGTGGGCACCGCCTGGCCGAGGGGTGGCTTGCACCTCCAGGCCATACTTCTCTTAACCCCCCGCTTCCCCAGGTCTCCGCCCTGGCGTTGGATGGGAACAGCTCTCTGCTGGCCTCAGCCCAGGCACGGCCCCACAGCGTGCTGCGCCTTTGGGACTTCCAGACCAGGGCCTGCCTGTCCCTGTTCCGGAGCCCCGTCCACACTGTCTGCTCCCTCAGGTGGGCGAGGGACCTCTGAGGGGGGTGGGGGCCAGCCCTGCTAACACTGACTTGTCTCTACGTCCACAGCTTCTCCGACAGTGGGGCGTTGCTCTGCTGTGTGGGCAAGGACCACCATGGGAAAACGGTAATGGTGGGCTGGGGGGCCGATCCAAACCACTTAGGAAGCAGCCTTACCCCAGCCCCACCTGAAGGCCCCGCCCCTAGCACACTGCAGGGTGTCTTGTGTTTACACCGCTTGTGGATGGAATCAGTGTCTGAACAACTCGCCTTACTCTCTTTGGCGGTATGTTCTGGAGTCATAGGGCAGCCGGATGTCTGAGTGGTGTTTCACCACTGGACCTCCTCCCTACTTGTGGGTCAGTGTTTTCTTTTATTTTTTAAAGATTTTATTCATTTATTTTTAGAGAGGGGAAGGGAGGGAGAAAGAGAGACAGAGAAACATCACTGTGTGGTTGCCTCTCGCGTGGCTCCCACTGGGGACCTGGCCCGCAACCCAGGCATGTGCCCTGACTGGGAATCGAACCTGCAACCCTTTGGTGCACAGCCCGTGCTCAATCCCCTGAGCTACACCAGCCAGGGCTGGGTCAGTGTTTTCTGTTTGTTTTTGTGAATGAGTCAGCTTCACCTGTCTGCAGAAGCCTGTTGGGCAAGCGTAGGTCCCTGTGGCCCGTGGGGGCCACCCTCCCCACATCCACACCAGCCGAGTACTCAGGCGGCTCCCATAGGAGAGAGAAGCCTAGTGGAGGCCCAGCAGGGCAGGTACGGCGGGAGCTCAGCAGTGGCTTGTTGCAGATGGTGGTGGCGTGGGGCACCGACCGGGTGGGGCGAGGCGGTGAGGCTGTCGTTCTAGCGAAGGTGAACACCGACGTCGACATCCAGGCGTTTGAGATTGCCTTTTTTAATGAAACCAGGTAACGGGCCCTCCTGCCCACCTACAGTGCTCGGATGAGGGCCCAGCAGCACCTGGGCCTGGATGGGGGCCAGACCACCAAGCCCGTGCCCTTCTCTGGCTTGGGGCCCCTGTCCACCGCAGCCCAGTCTCCTTACGGGGGTTGGAAGTCACTCACCCTCGCACACCTTTGCAGGATGGCATCATGCGGGCGAGGCAGCGTGCGGCTGTGGCGACTTCGAGGTGGGGCCCTGCGCTCCTGCCCTGTGGACCTGGGGGAGCATCATGCTCTAGAGTTCACTGACCTGGCCTTTGGGAAGGCCCAGGACGACTGCACGCTGTGAGTGCTGCTCTCCTCCCCTAACTAGTCAGGTCCTGCTCTGCCTGCCCCTTCGGCCCTCACCTGTCGCCTTCCCGGGCAGGTATGTTTGCAGCCGCAGTGGCCACATCCTGGAGATGGACCACCAGCGCATGGTTGTGCGGCACACTCGCCGTCTCCTGTCCACGCACACCCCCAGCAGCCCCCTCTCACAAAAGCAGACCTTCAGCTCGGGTAGGTGGCCTCCGCCGTGTGGGAGGAGCAGTCCCGATGCTTACGCTGACACTGCCTGTCCCCAGGCCCCGGCGTTGCCATCAGCAGCCTCAGTGTCTCCCGAGCGGAGTGTGCTGTGGGCTCGGAGGACGGCTGCCTGCGCCTCTGGTCCCTGGACTTCTCCTCTGTGCTCCTGGAGGCGGGTAGGAGCAAGACAGCGCATCACCATCGCGGTCACCGTGGGGGGACACACCCCGGGGCCACCCCGGGCTGGATGGCAGTCACCGGGCTCTGAGGGGCTGCACCCTGACCCTCCGCCAGTGCTGAGCTCAGGAGTGGGTAGCGTGGGGGGGGGCTGCGTGTCCCTGTCCACAGGAAGATGGGGCTCTGGCAGCAAGGAAGTGGGTTTGTGTCTGGGGGGCTGGGAGGGAGGTGCAGCCTGGATATGACCAGCCTGCCCCGGTTCCCAGCCCACCCCGCTTCGGGCTGTGAGGTCACCCCCCACCTTACCTGCAGAGCACGAAGGCCCCATCAGTTCGGTCTGCCTGAGCCCTGACGGCCTGCGCGTGCTGTCCACCACCTCCTCGGGCCACCTGGGCTTCCTGGACATACCGTCCCGGGAGTACAGTGTGCTGATGCGCTCCCACACGGCCCCAGTGCTGGCCCTTGCCACCGAGTACAACCAGGGGCAGCTGGCCACTGTGTCCCAGGACCACACTGTTCGAGTCTGGGATCTGGCGACCCTGCAACAGGTAGAGTATGGCCAGGAGGGAAAGACTAGAGGGCCACAGGCCACTGACTCGGAGGCCCGGGGGACAGGGTCCAGGCAGGCAGGGGGCTGGGAAGGGCCTTTGGCATGCTTTGTGGCCTGTGTTGGGGACCCTCAGGTTCAGGTCACCTGAAGAGAGACTAGCTCTCAGGTTTTCCTGGCCAGCTGGCAGCCACCATCCTGCCTGCCCTCACATGGCCCCACCCTTCAGCTCTACGACTTCGTGTCACCCAAGGAAGCCCCGTGTGCAGTCACCTTGCATCCCACGCAGCCAGTCCTCTTCTGTGGCTTCAGCAGGGGGGCCCTCCGTTCCTTCAGCCTGGAGGCTGTAGCAGCCCTGGTGGAGCACAGGTGGGTGCCCAGTTGGCCCCCAGCCCCACAGACGCCTATGGTGGAAACTGGTGGGGTCCCCTGGGGTGTGTGGGTGGCAGGTGGAGCACAGGAGGAGTGTCTACAGGAAGCTTCAGCCAGGCCCCGCTGCGGGAGGTCAGGGATGGTGCAGCTCGGGGCGAAGGCAGTGGGCATCCCTGTATGGGCAGGTGTCACCGAGGAGCCATCACCGGCCTGGTCACCAGCCCTGACGGCAGCCTCCTCTTCAGTGCCTGCTCCCAGGGCACCCTGGCTCAGTACCACTGTGCTGCCACCTGCTGCCGCGTCCTGCGTGTTGCAGGTCAGGCCCCTGTGCCCAGCCCCACCCCAGCTCCCCAACCTTCCTGGCCTTACCTGGGGGGTAGGGCCTGCCTAGTGTCCATTGACGGCAGTAAACTGCCCTCTGGGGCCTCACAGACCCCCAGGGCAAGTACGATGCTGGGGCACACCAGGCCCTCAAAACGGAAGGTCAGTGAGGTTCTGTGCCTGCTCCACCCAAGGAGGAGATGGGCAGCCTGGGCACCAGGCTCACAGAGGGTTGGTCCACCCAAGGGCATCTGCCCCTCCCACAGCCAGCCAGGTGGTCATTTGTGGGTCACTCCTGGCCCAGGAGAACCCCAGCTATCCTGGCAGTCCCCGGGGCTCAGGTTTCTTGGCTCTCCGATGCTCAGGCCCCTGGGCTGCTTCCTGCGGTTACCGGCAGGTTTTGTGTCTTCTCTGGGCGCCCCCTCCCCACCTAGCTGATCACCTGCTCCTGTGCTGCCGGCAGCTAACGTGGTATGCCAGGATGCCCGCCCCAGTGCCAATGCCCTGGCAGTCAGTGGGGACAGCCGCCTGCTGGCCTTCGTGGGTCCCTTTAAGCACATGGTGACCGTCATGGATGCAGCCTCACTGGATGATGTGAGTCAGTCAGGACCTTCTGTGCGTCCAGTGTGGGTGGGGCGGCACCAGCCTCGCTGGCAGACCCACGGGTATCTCAGGTAGCTGCCACATGGCACCCCTGGGTTCTACCAAGATGGGCCCGAGGGAGGCAGGGCCTCTCGTTGGCCCTCCATGGAGTGCGAGGGCCTCAGGGAGGCAGGTGGGAAGCCATGCTGACTCCAGAGAAGACCCAGACCCTGCTGCCCTCACTGGCAGGCACAGAGGACATGTGTGCCCAGTGTGGGCTGGCCAGGGCAGAGTGTGGGGGCTGCCCTAGGCTGCCTGCCTGCTGTGCCCTGTCTCTGGGGGCATGAGCTCTGCCTGGAGGTCGTGGCCAGTGGCTATTTGCTGCTTTCACCCAGCTGCTGCGGGTTGATATCAGTGCCCTGGACCTGGCCAGCAGCCACGTGGACTCGGCTGTGGCTGTCTGCTTCAGTCCTGCACCCCCCAGCCACCTGCTGGTCTCTACGTCATCCAACAAGATTGTGGTGCTAGACGCCACATCGGGCCACGTGGTCCGAGAGGTGAGTCCAGGGTCCTGGCTGGCAGCTCAGCCTTCCCTTGGCGCCCATCTTGGTGTCCACAGTGCCCCGAGGAGGGAAGGTGCTGGGCCACCTTCCACTCCTGTGATGTACATTTTCAGAAGGGAGGCTTCCCCGGTTCAGGGGACTCATGCACTCTGACCTCCCCCATGAGAATGCTCTTTTGTAGCTGTGTGGCGTCCACCCTGTGGCCTGCCCCTCCCTAGCTCTCAGTAGAGATGCCCGCTTCCTGCTGACAGCTGCCGACCGAGCCATCAAGGTGTGGGATTACCTAACGCAGTCCAACCCCAGCTGCCAGGTGTGTGCTGCAGATGGGCTGGGCGAGGGTGGGCGCAGACAGGTGGGTCAGAGGGAGGGTGGAAGGTGACCTGCAGGGCTGGACACCTCATGAGGACCTCTCGTCCAGTCAGCAGCCTGGCCAGGCCTGGGCGTGGGGAGATAGCGGGGTCTCCGACCAGGCCTCAGGGGTCTCTGTATGTGACATGTGCTGTCCCCAGGTGTACATCGGCCACTCAGAGCCCGTGCAGGCTGTGGCCTTCACCCCTGACCAGCAGCATCTTCTCAGCGTGGGCGATGCCATCTTCCTCTGGGACATCCTGGCCTCCGCTGAGAGGTCGCCCCCAGGAAGGCGAGTGCCCTTGACATGTGTCTTCCAGGCTTTGCTCTGCCTTCCCCACCTGACACCCTCTCTTACTGCCTCTGCAGTGCCCAAGGCTCACCCAGAGCCCCCCCAACCTGTCAAGCTGGTGAGTGGTCCCACCACAATGGAACATCTGTGATGACATCTGGTGCTGGCACTGTAGACACTGGGAGTGGCATGGTGCCACTTCCTGTCCTGGGGGTCTCAGTGCATGGGGTGGGGGGACTAGGCACACCTCCCGCTCCGCGCTTTGCCTTCCCCAGGCTCTGATCACAGCCCGGCCTCTTCTGTCCTCAGGCCGGAATGCAACGCAGCCGGAGGATGCGGTGTCTGGGGCCAACGGACTTCCTCGGCAGCAGGCACCTGTGCCATCCCAGGCAACCCCGCCCCAGCTGAGCATCTGTGCTGGGCCCTCAGAGGGCGGTGATGGTAAGGGCAGGGGTCCTGGAGCACCTGCGCAGGCTTGTTTGTACTGCTCTTGTCCCACATGCTTGGGTACTGCTCCAGGCCTGTGGGGGAAGGGCAGGGGGGCAGGGGTTCAGTGCCCTCTCCTCACTGCCCCCCCCCATCCCCAGGCACTTTCTCTGTGTCAGATGAAGAACGACCCTCTGAGGAGAGCTACAGCACCACGGGGCTCTGCCGGGCCTCGGGCACACCCATGCTGGTGCAGAAGAAGGCCTGTGGGGCGGGAGACAGGACCCAGGGGGCTGCAGGGGGCCCCTGGGGCCTCAGCATGCTGCCCCACCCCTGCGGCCAGCCCAGTAAGCAGGGTAGGGCGGGGACACTCATGACTGGGCCTGGCCCAAACGCAGGTGCCTGTGGGCCCAGACTGGGTTTCACCCCATGAGATGAGGCCTGGTCACTTGAAGAACAAGTGCACGAGCCTGAGGCCCCTGCTGGGCCCAGCAAGAGGGGTGTGGCTCACCTGTACCTTCTGGCCGAGTGTCTCCTGATTCAGGAGACTGTCAGGGTAGGATCTCTGAATGGTTCTGGGTAGTTCAACTTCCTGTGACCTCTTCTTCCTCTCTGCCAGGTGTCCGGGACACTAGGAGAGCCAGGACCCAGGCCGCTGCCCGCCCGGACTCCTACATGCACTTCACAGCACGCTACAAGGCCTCCCGGATGGCCAAGGTTGGCCGGGGGTGGGATTCTCACAGACTGTGCCACAGGTGGACACCCCAGAGGCTCAGGGCTGAGGGTGGCACAACCCTGTGGTTTCTGGGAGCATCTTTTCTCCCTATTACATGGGTCCCCCAGGGTCTCCTGGGGGCTGCTCCCAAAGCTGATGGCAATCCATACCTCAACGGTAGCCACCTCATAGATTCCCATCCCCCTGCACACTGTGCCTTTGTGGTCATGCTGACAGTCAGACTAGACCCAGGCAGTGTCCTCCTAAGCCACTATGTGCCTGATGGTCCTGCCTCCCTCCCACCTCCCCGAGTGCTGCGTCCCTGAGAGTCCCCTGGATCTTGCTGCCCCTGCCTGGCCTGCTCGGATGCCAGGGACCTCCTACTTCTCCCACTCCTGCCTCCCTATTTGCACCCACAGCTCCCATCCCGCCATGCCCAGGCGGCCTCGCATGTGCAGACTTTGAGGCCTGCCACTGCCATTTGCCATTGCCATTCGTCCCATTCCAGGAGAACTCATCTCCTGAGTCTCCCGCCATTGGTCCCTTCCCGGGAGCATGTACTTCCAGGGCTCCAGCCAAATGGGACACAGCCTGAGGTGGTGGTGGGGTGGCTGGGTGCTGGGCTGCACACCAGCGTCCTGGGACCACTTCCTCACAGAATGTCTCCTTCCCCCCTGCTGGGGGCGAGCGGCTGCACCTGAAGGCTGTCGTGGGCTATAATGGGAACGGGCGGGCCAACGTGATCTGGCGGCCAGACACAGGTAGGGGCCACAACCCACCCCGGCTCCCAGCCCAGAAGATGCAGGGCAGACCCCAGGAGGGCAAGTGAGCATGGACATGGAGGGTGGTTTGGGCTAGGGTGGCGTTTCCCTGTCACACCTCCTGTGATGCCAGCCATGCTATCTGTATCCTCTCTAAGCATTTTCCCGGAAGGGATCACTGTGACCACCTTGGCTACTGAAACCGGCCGGGAGGGTGACAGGCCCATAGCTGCCCGCTCTGGGGCGTCCCCCTCCCTGCAGGCTTCTTCGCCTACACGTACGGCTGTCTGGTGGTGGTGGAGGACCTGCACTCCGGCGCCCAGCAGCACTGGCTCGGCCACTCCGAGGAGATCTCTACGCTGGCTCTCAGCCATGACGCCCAGGTGCTCGTCCTGCGCATGACAGTGTGGCTTCTAGGGGGCCTCCGGAGCAGCACGGGGAACGCTGTTCTGGCTTCCCATCCACCCAGAGCCAGATGGGCCCGGGGACTGCCCCTACCCCACTGACACCCCTCTCCCTCGCCTCGCCCTCCAGGTCCTGGCCTCTGCCTCAGGACGTGGAGGCGCCGCCTCCTGCTGCCAGATCCGCATCTGGGATGTGCCGGGGGGTTCCTGCCAGCAGCTCCTTTCTCACCACCGCACCGCTGTGCAAGCCCTGGCTTTCTCACTGGATGATAGGCTCCTTGTCACGCTCGGTCAGCTGGCGGCGGGGGTGGGGGGCAGGGGTGGAGGGCAGTGGCATCTGGATTCCCCTGCCCGTTCTAAGACCCCTGCGCAGCTGGTGTGACGGCCATGCATCTCCCCAGGGGACTATGGCGACCAAACCCTGGCCCTGTGGAACATGGACACCTACGAGCTCATTTCCTCCACCCGCCTCCCAGAGCCGGTGCACGGCATGGCCTTCAGCCCCTGGGATGCCGGTGAGCTCGCCTGCGTGGGCCAGGGCACCCTCACCTTGTGGCGCCTACAGCAGCATGGAGATGATGTCAGCTTCCAGGTGCCAGGGTGCATAGGCGGTTTTGGAGTATGGGATCTGGCTGGGCCCTGGGATGTCACTGACCCACACTGCCCTTGTGTCCCTCTAGGTGCACCGAGAGCCCATCCCTGAGGCTGTGGAGGCAGGTGAGCTGACGTCGCTGTGCTATGGGGCTGTGCCCCTGCTGTACTGCGGCTCCAATGCTGGCCAAGTCTGCGTCTGGGACACGAGTGCCAGCCGTTGCTTCCTGGCCTGGGAGGCGGACGACGGTGAGATCGGTGGGTGTCTGAGGAGCCCCTGTGACCCCCCTCTCAACTAGGGGCTCGGCTTCTCCCCAGGCGCCCCAGTGCTGGGGCAGTCAGACCCTGTCTGGAGTCCCGGGCATCTGGGGAAGCAGCTCATGCCACATCCTCCTCCCAGGAGTACTGCTGTGCTCAGGATCACGGCTGGTCAGTGGCAGCAACACCAGGCGACTGCGCCTGTGGGCCGTGGGAGCTGTGCCAGAGCTGAGGCGCAAGGGCTCGGGAGCCAGGTGAGCCTCTGCGTCAAGCTGGTGCCCTTGGGCTGTAAGCCAGCACTCTGTCGCCCGCTGGGCCTACCTTCTGTGGGGACATGCTTCATGGGGCCAGGGCGAGAACACAGATGCACCTGGCTCCCTGGGCTCTCATTGCCACAATTCTCGGGACTCACTGCTCCCCACTAGGTCTCGCTCCGTGTTCATGGAGCACGAGCTGACCCTGGACGGGGCCATCGTGAGCGCCGTCTTCCACGACAGCATGGACATGGGTGTGGTGGGCACCACGGCAGGCACGCTCTGGTATGTCAGCTGGGCTGAGGGCACTAGTACCCGCCTCATCAGCGGCCACAGAAGCAAGGTGAGGCCACCGGGCCACTGGCTCTTGTCAAAGATGTCCGAGGGGGTTTCCACCCTGGACTGAGGCAGGGCTGTGAGCCGCACAGTCTCTCCCCTCCTCTGTGTTGTGTCCCTGTGCCCCCAGTTGTCGTTGTTCTGAGTCAAGCCCAGCTGTTGAACCGCTTCCTGCATAAACATCTGAGGTTCTTAGGATAAGGGTCCCACACACTGTAGAACTGCTCGTCCATCTCGTGTTGGCGTGGTCCGCGGTGTCCACTTGTGTCAGCAGCGCCACAGGCCTGGCCTCTTCTCGGTTCTTCCTCTTTGTTCTGTTGCTTTCTTCCCTTGTAATTTACTTGGTGAAGAAACCAGGTCATCCATCCCTGAGCCTCCCACAGTCAGGGCTGCACCTGCCTTTCTACTCCCTGTTCCCTGGGGTCTGAGAATCCGGAGGTTAGGCCAAAATGTGGTCAGGGTCAGGGCCGGTCAGACGCTGTGTCTCCCACCAGGAAACAGGGGAGCTGCTTGCCTTTCAGCGCTGCTCTTGTCCAGAGTGGCTTGTCCGCTTGGCGGGTAGCTGGTCCTCTCCCCCGTAGGCAGGTTTCCGAGGTTGGGTTGGTTCTGCCAACAAAACAGCCAGTGTTTACTCCAAGTCTTTTTTTTTTTTCCCACTTTAATTTTATTTATTTATTTTTTAGAGAGAGGGGAAGGGAGGGAGAGAAACATCAATGTGTGGTTGCCTCTCATGCTGGCCCACAACCCAGGCATGTGTCCTGACTGGGAATTGAACCAGTGACACTTTGGTTCTCAGGCCAGCGCTCAATCCACTGAGCCACACCAGCCAGGGCTTGCCTTTTTTTTTTTTTTTTTTTTTTTTTAATCCTTACATGAGGATATATTTATTGATTTCAGAGAGACAGAGAAACATTGATTGGTTGCCTCGCGCCCCAACTGAACTCACAACCTAGGTATGTGCCCTGACTGGGAACTGAACCCGCAACCTTTCGGTGTACAGGATGATGCTCCAACCCACTGAGCCACACCAGCTAGGGCACCACAATCAACTTTGGAGCATTTTCATCACCCCAAAAGGAAACCTCATACCCATTGAGCACTTACCTCCCATTCCCTGACAACCAGTAACTGTGGATTTGCCTGTTCTGCACTTTGCACGTAAACAGAATCACAAACCTGTGTGGTCCTTTCTGCCTGGCTTCTCCCACTGAGCATCATGTTCTCAAGGTTCATCTGCATTGTAGCATATGTCAGTGCCTCCTTTTTATGGCCAGACACCATTCCATGGCACAGGCGGAACACACTGTGTTTATCCATCCATCAGGGTAGGAGCGCTTGGATCCCGAGTCTGGACCTAAGCTGCTGGTCACGGGTGATTTCCCGCTCATACGGAGTGGCAAGGTGCCCAGACGCTCCCTCTGCAGCTCCCTCACGGACGGGACTTGGCCGTTTCTTCCCAGAGGGGTCCATTGCTTCTCAACCAGAGTTAAATTATTATTTTTAAAGATAAAATACATCATGAATTCCTACTTAGATTTGAAATTTTAATGCAGGACTAGGCCATTTCATTGGTGTATGGTTTCTGTATTCCCTTTTTCCTTCCACACCAAACATTCTGATTCTCAGCAGCCACATGCCTCCTTTCTTCCTCAGTGCACACAGGACAGTCTCAGGAGAAACAGCCCCCACGAGTGAGGCCCTGGAGTTTTGGAATGTCCTGGAGCGTGTTTTGTGCTTCCCTCTGGGGATGCGTTGTCCCTTCACCACGTTTTAGGTTCTTTCAGAACAAATCTCTGTCGCCCCAGCGACAGGACAATCAGGTTCAATGGCCGACAGGCTCCTTGAGACTCGAATTCCATCCGGGTCTTGTGGGGGGCGCTCAGGAGGAGGGTCAGGATGTTTCTTTACTCTGCATCGGAGCGGCTGCAGCCAGGCGGGCTTGGGAAGGAGGCACAGGGCCCCACTGTGTCCTGTTTCTGCCCGAGGGCCGCGTGGCCTCAGGGAGAGCTGCCTGGCTTCCTGCAGGTGAACGAGGTGGTCTTCAGCCCCAGCGAGTCCCACTGTGCCACATGCGGAGACGATGGGAGCGTGAGGGTGTGGTCTTTGGCCAGCATGGAGCTGGTGATCCAGTTCCAGGTGCTGAACCAGGTACTCAGGGCACCAGGGGCTGGGGGAGCGTGCTTGGGGTGGGGCCCTGCCTGTCCACTGCAGGGCTCTGGGAGCTGCATCCTCCCTTCAGCCTCAGTGACTCAGTCCTCGGCCTTGGGGTCGGGCCACCATCTCGATCCCCAGGGGAGTGCTAATGTTTCCTCACTGGGGATCCCCAGAGCTGTCTCTGCTTGGCTTGGAGCCCACCGTCCTGCGGGCACCCAGAACAGCAGCACTTGGCGGCAGGTTACAGTGATGGCACACTGCGTGTCTTCAGCATCTCCCAAATCTCAATGGAGCTCAAGATGCATCCGCACCTGACTGCACTGACGGCCATTGCCTTCTCTGCTGACGGTGAGAGCTGGGGTCTCACGGGGTGATGGCATGGCCCTGGCCTGGCCTAGGTCACACCTTTGGGCTGGGAGCTCACAGGGTAACAGAGTGTCCCCTGCCTGGTGCAGGTCAGACCATCCTCTCTGGAGACAAGGACGGACTTGTGGCTGTGAGCCGCCCCCGCACGGGGATGACCTTCCGAGTACTGAGAGAGCACTGGGGGGCTCCCATCTCTACCATCCAGAGCACGAGAAAGGAGGTGAAGTGGCACTGTGAACCAGCAGAGCAGGGCCCCGTCTGGGGGGGTGCTGGCTGGGAAGGGGCGTGGGCAGAGTGGGGCAGGAGACACCCACCTGCTCTTACCCTCCCTCGCAGTATGGAGACTTCGGGGTGAAGGGCACAGACTTGTGGTTGGCTGCCAGCGGGGACCAGAGGGTCAGCATCTGGGCCTCTGACTGGCTGCGGGACCACTGTGAGCTTGTGGACTGGCTGAGCTTCCCAGCACCCGCGCTCATGAAGGTGAGGGTCCTGGTGGCACCTCAGGTGGGGATGGCGCCTCTCCGCCCTGCCACAGCATGCTCTGCCTTTCCTCAGGCTCCAGACTGCTCTCCACCCTCCCTTGCTGCTTTCTGCCCCTGGGACAGGGCACTGCTGGTGTGCGCAGGCCTCGGCCCACATCCAGAAGTGGTCTTCTACAGCCTCTGCCAGAAGCAGGCATGTGCATGTCCCCGTGACCCTGGGAGGGGAGAGCCCTGGGCCATGGGAACCCCTGCCCGGCTTCTCACGCTCACTGCCCGTAGGTGGTAGAGAGGATCCCACTGCCTTTCTCTGCTGCGTCCCTGAGCCTCTCGCCCAGGGCCTGCCTCATGGCCATCGGCTCTGCCGGTGAGTGCTGGTGGGTGCTGACTCTGCCTGTCTGAGTGGGACTGAGGAGACTACTTGGGCCCCCACACCAAGACATGCCCCTCACCTCTGCACCCTGGCTCCGCCTCTCTGAAGTGGGGTGCTGAGTACAGCACCCAGCACTGATAGCAGGGGGACTCAGCAGCCCAGCTTGGGGCCTTAGAAGCTACATACTGTTCAACACCGTGACAATGATGGGCTCTTTCTTGGCTCTGCTGCCCCAGTCCCAGTGACAGATGGCGCTGGGTGTGGAAGACACAGGCCATCCCACACTGATCCTCTTACGCTGCACCAGCGTCCAGCCGGAGACAGAGCCAGGGTGGGTGGGAACACCTGGACCCTGGACCTGCAGGCTCGGGCACAGGACCCACCCCGTACCTTTCGCCCACAGAGCGAGTGCTGAGGCTGGTGGACTGTGCATCAGGAGCTGCACAGGACTTTACAGGCCACGATGACGGGGTACAGCTCTGTAGGTTTGCCCCATCTGCCAGCCTGCTCTTCACAGTGGCCCACAACGAGATCTTGGTGTGGGAAGTCACAGACTGCTGAGCCGCAGTGGGGACCTTGGGGTCAAGTGTGTGGGGCTGGTCGTGATGGATACCTGGCCTGGGCAGAGGCTCTGCTGAGAAGCTGGGTTAGTGGAGAACCTTGCACTAGGCCGGGATGGCTGAGTAGGCTCGGCCGCCTCACACTGAATGGGCTCAGGACTCTGTAAATCGTCAAGACCCAAACACGTGTAAAGTGCTTGTTGGCATCGCAGTGCTTTTCTATGTTCCTACCTGTACAGTTGAAATAAACGTGGGCATGGCATTTCGGCATTGTCTGCTGGTCACTTCAGGCTCCTGCCCTAGACCTGGCTCTCCCACCTGGCCAGAGCTTGGCCTCTGCCCCAACCCCAGACCTCCTGCTCCCTGCCAAGAACTGAGGCCCTGGCTTGTCCACCTGCAAGGGCTACCCTGCCCCGTGGGCTAATCCTCCTGGTCTAGCGGAAAGCTGCTGGAGCAGCGTGGCACCGCATTCCACGGCTCCGCCCTTCTCTCCGGTGCGGCGCCAGCAGTTCCCGGCGTGCCCACACAGCGGCGCCACCGCGTAGTCCGGCCGCTCTGGCCCTGTAGACTCGCTAGTGCGGCGTGCGGACAAGGCCGGAAGTGCGGGCTCAGGGAGAGCGTGGGCGAAGGACCCAGCGCTGGCTCCGGCGGGAGTCGGGGCTGGGGCAGGGGTCGGGTCGCAGGTTTTGCGGGCTGCCATGAAGCGGGACGTCCGCATCCTGCTGCTGGGCGAAGGTAGGCGCTGGGGGCGGGGCTGCGCGAGGGTAGGCGCCAGGAGCAGGGCTGGGCCTAGCCTGTGGGGGTGCGGCGACCTTGGCTGCGGCGCTGACCGATTACCCCGCGCAGCCCAGGTGGGGAAGACGTCCCTGATCCTGTCGCTGGTGAGCGAGGAGTTCCCCGAAGAGGTGAGGATGGTGGTGTTCAGCACCTCTCGTGGTTGCGCAGAGGAAGGGGCGGACCTCCTTGGACCACCCTCATGGCCCGTCTGCTTCAGGTCCCACCCCGAGCAGAAGAGATCACTATTCCCGCGGACGTCACCCCAGAGAAGGTGCCCACTCACATCGTGGATTCCTCAGGTAGGGTCCCCCCGTCCCCATCCAACCCCACCCCAAGGTTCTGCCCAGCAGCCGCATTTCGGGCAGGAGGTCCGCAGTGTCATCTCTCCTTCCGTCCAGAAGCTGAGCAGACGGTGGAGGAACTCCAGGACGAGATTCACAAGGTACACTGTGTTCGGAGGGCTCAGGAAGAGGGTGCCAGGAAAAAGGGGGAGGGATGGGTTCAGTGCTCATGCCCTGGGGGTGGTCTGCTGCCCAGGTCTGATCCTGCTTCTCTCTCTGTGGGATTGGATTAAATTGCTCAGGGCTCCGCATCCTCGCTAATTCTTCTCTCTCTCAGTTTGGAGTCTTTGGGGTTCCTGTGATGCACCGTGCTAGAAATTGGGGAGAAAAGGGGCCATGCCTCCCTCCTGCCCATGTGGCTGGCCAACCCCATAGCTCTCTCCACCCAGCATTCATTCTTTCAGTGGACACTGGGGGACAGATCTCATTATCCTTCCGAATGACCCCTTGTACAGTTCTGTGCCCTGGCCACCTACCCCCCCACCCCAACCTTGTAGCGCAGTCCACTGTCCTGGGCTTTGGGCTACAGTGCCATGTCCAGGGCTGCAGGCTGCACAGCCCCTGTTCACCTTTCACCAGGAGGACATGTGCCCGAGCCAAGACCCTGGGAGGAAGCTGCGCCTGCAGCCTCGCCCTGTTTCTCTGCAGCTTCTACTGTGTCCAAAGGGTGCCTCTGGGCGCCCAGGGTTTAGGCCACAGCTACTGAGGAGCAGCCTTCTTGCCACCATCGCCTGTTGTGCTGTTGTCCTCACCTTCTCTGGCCACAGTGACATAGAAGTAGAAGATCAAGGCCAGAGCTGGCGTGCCAAGTTTTTTTTTAGGGGGGGGGCCTGTGTCTGTCCTGAGCCGTTTGGGGGACTCATGGACCAAAGTTGCAGTGCTGGGACCTGGAAGTGAGCAGGGAAGGGCTTGTCTGAGCTTTGCACAGCCCAGTGACATGGCCGAGGAGCAGTGGCCGAGGAGTACCAGTGAAAGATGGCTTCTCGGTCTTTAAGCCCTGCCCTGTCCTGCCTGTGAGTGCTGGGGTGGTGTGGACAGGAAGCCTCTGGTAATGCTATGCCACGTTCCCTCCTCCGCAGGCAAATGTGGTGTGTGTGGTGTACGATGTGTCTAAGGAGGTCACTATTGAGAAGGTGAGCAAGAGTGCCTGTTTGTCCTGGGTCCCTGCCATCGGTACCCAGCTTGGTCATCCACTTGTCCCCAGCACATACCCCAGACAGATGCCCTGCCGATGCAGGCTCTGGGGCGACCCACCCACGGCCAGCCCCATCTCTAACTGTGCTTCAGGGAGCCTCCTGGAGCCTCTGTGGGTGCTAGGGGCTTGTGGCCAGGGCCCCACAGCTTCCCTGGGGAGCCCCCTGTGATCCCATCTTCCTGCAGAAAGCATGGACAGCCAGGAGTCTGAACCACTTAGGCTTGCAGAAGGGGCTGTTCTGGGCTGCTGACCCCAGGTCCTTTTCAGATACTTGGGAATTGCTAGGATCAGATGAGGTCATACCTGTCAGCTGCGCTCTTCACCTGTTCCCAGTGGCTGTGACTTTGGCCCTCAGTGGGCCTCAACTTCCCTCCATCTCCCTCTGGTAGGCTCAAGTTCTGTCTGGGAGCTGTGGGCTGGGCAAGCCCCCTCACCTCATTCCAGCCCTTGCCTTTCAGATCCGAACCAAATGGATCCCACTGGTGAATGGAGGGACTGAGAAGGGGCCCAGGTAATGAGTAGGGCCCAGGGGGACTATTCTACTCCAGCTCCCTCATCCTAGATGACCACGGGCCTCCCCGCAGGGTCCCCATCATCCTGGTGGGCAACAAGTCAGACCTGCGGCCAGGAAGCTCCATGGAGGCCGTGCTGCCCATCATGAGCCAGTTCCCTGAGATTGAGACCTGTGTGGAGGTGAGCAGGCGTGCACGGCAGGGCCGGGCAGGGGGCACTGCGATGGAAAAGAGAAGGGGCAGCGTCAGGCCCTCTAGTGGGCACTCAGTGCTTGTGGCCTGGGACACAGGGACAGACAAGCTGTCTTTTCGAGGGCTTTCTTGGGGTGGGGGCTGCTGACCACCTCAGCCTGCATCTTTACTGGGGCTCCTTTGAGTCTCCTGGCATCAGGCACCTCTCTGAGTCTGTCCCGGTGGCTCCCAGTGCTCAGCCAAGAATCTGAGGAACATCTCAGAGCTGTTCTACTATGCCCAGAAGGCCGTGCTGCACCCCACAGCTCCGCTCTATGACCCTGAGACCAAGCAGGTGAGCAGCCGACAAGGATGGGGGTGGCTAACAGGTGGAAGTGAGGGGAGGTGCTGAGCTGGCTGTCCCCACAGTTGAGGCCTGCGTGCACCCAGGCCCTCACACGCATCTTCAGGCTCTCAGACCAAGATCTGGACCAGGCGCTCAGTGACGAGGAGCTCAACGCTTTCCAGGTGGGGCCCCCATCCACCTCCTGGTGGAGCCCAGTCTTCTTGGGCTGCAGCCAGGCTCCATGCCATTAATGACCAGACCAGGCAGTCAATGGTGTGGCTGGCTGGCTAACAGCAACTTTGTCTCGGAGGCAGAAATCCTGTTTTGGGCACCCCCTGGCCCCCCAGGCCCTGGACGATGTGAAGATGGTGGTACGAAAGCATGTGGCAGGAGGTGTGCGGGATGACCGGCTGACCCTGGACGGTGAGGCCTGGCACCCTGCCTATCCCCTTGGTGTGGGGAGGGCCTTGGGTGATACTCACTGCCACCCTCTCTGCCCCTTTCTGAGCAGGCTTTCTCTTCCTGAATACCCTCTTCATCCAGCGTGGCCGCCACGAGACCACGTGGACCATCCTGCGGCGCTTTGGCTATGGCGATACGCTTGCGCTGTCCACTGACTACCTCTCCCCTCCGTGAGTCGGGGAGGGGGCTCTCCTTGTCCGATGGCGCCAGGGCGTGGTTGGAGCCCTTGCTCGGGCAGAGCACGGCCAGTGGGCAGGCCGACTCATGCTGAGCTGGTGGGCCCTGGCCCCACCCATGTTCCTGCCTGCTTCTCTGCTGTGGTGTTCAGCCAAAGGAGAGGGGTGCGGGAACCTTGGGGGCTCAGTCCAGCTTGTAGGGAGGGTCCAGCCGCACAGGTGGGAGGTGTGCAGAGCGCGGTGGCAACCCCATGGCAACCCCACAGGCTCCATGTGCCCCCTGGCTGCAGCACGGAGCTCAACCACTTCGGCTACCAGTTTGTGCAGAGGGTGTTTGAGAAGCATGACCAGGTGAGGGCACTGTCACCCTGCTGTGCTGCTTCCCATCCTGACCCCCAGCCGTTGTCACCACAGCCCCTCTGCCCACAGGACCATGATGGTACCCTCTCGCCGGAGGAGCTGGAGGGCCTGTTCAGCGTGTTCCCAGCAGCCCCCTGGGGCCCTCAGCTCCTGCAAGAGGTCCCAACTGAAGCAGGCCGGCTGCCCTTGCATGGGTACCTCTGCAAGTGGACGTAAGCGCCGCCCCCACCTACCCCCGCTCACCAAACAATGTCGCCCTCTCGTGATGCTGCTACCCCCCCCTAACGCCCCAGCCTGGTGACTTACCTGGACGTCCGGCGCTGTCTGGAGCACCTTGGCTACCTGGGCTACCCCACTCTCTGCAAGCAGGACTCCCAGGCCCACGCCATCACAGGTGGGCGCCCACCCTCACAGTGTCCTGGCCCAGCTCCTCCCTGGCAGCCCCTCACTCTCATCCTTCCCACCTTCCCACAGTCACCCGTGAGAAGAGGCTGGATCAGGAGAAGGGACAGACGCAAAGGAATGTCCTCCTTTGCAAGGTGGTGGGGGCCCGCGGAGTGGGCAAGTCTGCCTTCCTGCAGGCCTTCCTTGGCCGTGGCCTAGCGGTAAGCTTCACTGCATGCTGGGTGAGGGGCCCCAGCTCCCATCTAGGGCCTCTTGGGTTAGGGGCTTGGGCAGCATCAGGGCCAGTGAGCCTTACGTAACTCCCTCCTCAGCACCAGGACCCCAGGCAGCTCCACAGGACGCCGGCCGTCTATGCCATCAACACGGTGCGGACCAACGGGCAGGAGAAGTACCTCATAGTGAGTGCTGGGGTGGTGGTCTCTGGGTGGACCCCAGGTACACGTGGGCAGGTCTGTCCCAGTGCATCCTGGGGAACGGAGCCCCTGGCCTGCCCCTGAGGCCGCCCTTTGTCCAGCTGCATGAGATGGATGCAGACAGCCTGCTGTCTACTGCGACTGATGCCATCTGTGATGTCGCCTGCTTGATGTTTGATGGCAGTGACCTCCAGTCCTTTGCACTCTGCACCCGCGTCTACAAGGCAAGCCACCACCTACCTGCCCCAGGGTCCTGTGGACAGCATGGCTATGGGTGGGGGTCCCCCAGCACCTTCACATTGCCTGCCTCGGGACTGTGCCTCATATGGCCTGTCCCCCCCACAGCGCCACTACATGGATGGGCAGACCCCCTGCCTCTTCGTCTCCTCCAAGGCTGACCTGCCTGAGGGCGTCTCACTGCCTGGCCTCACTCCAGCTGAGTTCTGCCGCAGGCACCGGCTGCCTGCCCCCACTGTGTTCTCCTGTGCCAGCCCAGGAGAGCCCAACACAGCCATCTTCACCCAGCTCGCTACCATGGCCGCCTTCCCGTGGGTACCAGCACCACAGCCCCTGCGGTGGGAGGCCTGTCCCAGGGCACTGACGGTCTCTGGCACCAGGAGAGGGGAACAGCTGTGGAGTCAGCCAGGGTTGCAGGGTGGGCCCTGGGCAGGTGCTGGTGTGTGGCAGGGCCCTCTGGGGCCTGGTCTCACCAGCTGCTCTATGGTTCTGCTGTGCTGGCCACTGACAGGGAGCAGCTCTGTGGAGCTGAGGGGTGAGGGGGTACAGAGGCAAGCATCTAGGCAGCACCCTGAGTGTGTCTCCAGCCAGCACCTCTCTCCTGCAGGTACCTGGTCCATGGGGAGCTGCATCCCACCTCCTTCTGGCTCCGGCTGACACTGGGGGCTGTTGGGGCTGCTGTTGCTGCCATCCTCAGCTTTTCACTCTACAGGGTCCTGTTGAAGAGCCGATGAAGCCCTGGTACCCTGCAGTCTGGTCTTAAGGCCCCAGGGTGCTGATGTCGGGCCACCTCAAGGTGTTTTCTGTCTGAACGTTGCTTCTGAGGGCAGACTGCCCACTGCCGAGCCCCGGTGGTGGGCCCCCACCCCCCAGGTGCCTTTGTGGGCGTGGTGTTGCAGAGACTGTGGGGTGAGAAAGCCAGTGATCCCAGACCTGAATTCTCAGGGCTCCGTCCTTCCCGGTCCCAGGCAGCCAGTGGGTATGAGGGGGGTCAGAGGGCAGAGCTTTGAGCCAAAGGAGGTGTGGGCAGGAAGTGGCTGGACCATTGTGTTGGTCCCTCCCCCCATCACTGGAAGACTGGTCCAGGGCTGCACCCCTTGTGGAAGATGTGAGGTTGGATTTCCTGATTAAACTTAAGTCTTTTCCATCTTGGACCATACTTTCTGAAGGTGGCTCTTCTTCAGTCATGTCCTTTATTTCGGCGTGGACAGGAAACTTCGCTCCTCGCCCCCTCACGGCCCCCCTCCAGGTCCCATACAAGGTCCAGTTGTGGCCCAGCTGCAGCCTGGGAGCCTCCACACCAAAGTCCATGCTTTCCTGAGGGGCCCTAATTCCCGAGGGCCTCCTGACACCTGCCTGCTCCCCAGGCCCCAGCATCCACCCTGGCAGCCTGCCTGAGCTGGGGGGAGGATCTGGGATTCTGACGTGTGCCCAAATGCCTTGCTCCCTGTGTGCGGGGTGTCTGCTGGTGAGGAGCTGCCCCGTCCTTCCTCACACTGACTGGAGGCCTCAATCACGGCCTCTGCCCAGGGGTCAGCAAGAGGCCCCAGCCTGAGGGGAGGTGGACAAAACCCTTCTTGGTGAGGAAGGGGTGCTACTTTGGGTTATGTTTCAATATCTGTCCCAGGTGCTTGCTTTGCTAGTGTTGTGGGGGCCTGGAGCAGAGATAGCCCGTGGTGGAACTGGATGGAAAACCCTGGCTACCCAGACAGGTGCCCCTCCTGCCATTGGTCATTCCCTGCAGGACAGCCCCTTCCACACGAGGGTCTTTCCTGGAGCCACTGAAGTGCTGCTTCTTAGAGGTGGGGTGGGGGCTCCATACACTATAGGGGTGAAAGGTCTGGGGTCAGACTTTCGAAGTTGTCCCTCCGACATCCTGTCGTCCTCACAACTACTGAGGTGGTGTTCTTGCTTGTTGGGCCTCTGTCCTCCTGAGGCCCAGCTGCCAGGATTGATGGCTCCATGGTTCTGGGCTTCTGAGTGGCCCAGGAAAGGGTTGCTGTGGTAACATCCTGGTCTGTAACCTCTGTTGAAGGGGTCTAATAGGCCCCTTGGGGGCTCTTCCCCAGTACCCAGAGTTCTGCCCGGGCCCCGCAGTGTACTCCTGGGGCTGCAGCCCCCACTGTCACTGGCCAGCATTGTGGCTGCAGGAGCCTCCTCCACTCCTGGCTGGTTGCCCTGTTGGCTTTGGCACCCATAGGTGGGGCCCTGGCACCTTTTTAGCTGCCTAACGGCGGATGGACCAGCATGTGTGCCAGGCAGGGCCCCAAAGAGATGGCATGGGTGCTGAAGCCTCAACTCCAAGGAGAAGGGGCGTGCGCAGGAGGGGCTTGCGTGCCGCCCGTGGCTGTTTTCCTGCTGCTGTCCCTTCAGGAGCAGCTATGCCGCCAGGGAGATAGTCAGGGTTGGGGGAACTGGGGTGCGGTGAGTAGGCGAGGGCGACAGGGTGCTCTGGCTGATCTGTGTTCATCCTGGGAGTGCGTCTGTCCGCGTGCAGGGCACGCCTGTGTTTCGGCCACGCGTGCGGCGGGGGCGGGCAGCTCCGTGACGCGGCACCAGGCGGAGCGGGCGGAGCGCACGGGCCGGGGCGGAGCGGAGTCATCCGCAGAGCAGCCCCTCCCGGCGGTGGCCGTCGACCCCGGCCCCCGGCCCCGGCTCTATGGACAGAAGCTCGCTGCTGCAGCTTATTCAGGAGCAGGTGCGTTGGGGAAGAGGGGCGCCGGCACCGCCCCTGCCGCGCCCCTCCGCCGTTGGGTTAGGCTGAGCAAACGGATCTCTCAGAGTCCCAGCCCAGCCCCCACGCTCATGTCCACTCCTCAAAACCCTTCCTGCATGACCTTGGCCCGCAGCCTGAGACCCCCCAGGAGAGGGTGAGCCAGGCCAGGGCGCCTGGGGAGGAGCAGGAGGGAGGGTGACTATCCTCAGACCATAGCCCTGCCTCTTCGGGATGGGCAGGGCCAAAATGAGGTAGGGAGCCCACTGGAGGCTTGGGACCCAGGCGCCGGTTCCCTGGCAGCTCCTAAAACCATGTGGGCACAGGGATCTAGCCCAAGGGTATTGGGAGACTGCTTCTTCCAGCTGGCCTGTGCAGCCCTTAGGTCTGTGGGCTCGGTCCACCCTCAGGCCTTGGCCAGCGCCACCTCCCACCCCCCACCCCAGCAGCTGGACCCTGAGAACACAGGCTTCATCGGTGCGGACACCTTCACTGGCTTGGTGCACAGCCATGAGCTGCCCCTGGATCCAGCCAAGCTGGACATGCTGGTGGCCCTGGCCCAGAGCAACGAGCGGGGCCAGGTCTGCTACCAGGAGCTGGTGGACCTGGTCAGTGCTACCGTGGGTAGGCAGCAGGGTGGGGGCCCAGGACTTGCCAGCATAGTGCCCTGGCTGGAGTTGGGTGGGCAGGTGGCTCCTCTTCCCTCCCCTTCCCATGAGGCAGGGCCTCAGACCCTGTGAGGAGTTGGGCAGAGCAGGCGGGCATGGAGGTCATGAGGGTGGTACGATGTCCCCCACCCCCCAGATCAGCAGCAAGCGTTCCAGCAGTTTTAAACGAGCCATCGCCAATGGACAGCGGGCACTGCCCCAGGATGGGATGCTGGATGAGCCAGGCCTGGGTGTCTATAAGCGGTTTGTGCGCTACGTGGCCTACGAGATCTTGCCCCGAGAGGTGGACCGCCATTGGTACTTCTACCGGCACCGCAGCTGCCCACCCCCTGTGTTTATGGCCTCGGTCACCCTGGCCCAGGTGAGCCTGCCCGCCTGTCCACCACCCACATCCCTGGCCTGGCCCAGTCCTAACGTCCTTTTCTCTTAGATCATCGTGTTCCTGTGCTATGGGGCCCGCCTCAACAAGTGGGTGCTGCAGACCTACCACCCTGAGTACATGAAGAGCCCCCTCGTATACCACCCTGGCCACCGAGCCCGGGCCTGGCGCTTCCTCACGTACATGTTCATGCACGTTGGGTGAGTGAGGGCCCACTTCTGGCACCCTGACTTAGAAGTGGCTGTGGCTGGGGGCCTGATGGCTGTTCCCACCCCTCATACCCATTTGCCCCCACATGGCCAGGCTGGAGCAGCTGGGGTTCAACGCGCTCCTACAGCTAATGATTGGGGTGCCCCTGGAGATGGTGCACGGCCTGCTCCGCATCAGCCTGCTCTACCTGGCTGGCGTGCTGGCAGGTGAGGCGGGCACATAGCCCCTGGCCAGCTCACTGACAGGCCTCACCCTCATAGCTGTCCCCTTGCTTCACACAGGTTCCCTGACTGTCTCCATCACTGATATGCGGGCCCCTGTGGTGGGGGGCTCTGGCGGAGTCTACGCCCTGTGCTCTGCACACCTGGCCAATGTCGTCATGGTAATGAGAGGCAGCCTGGGTGGGTGTGGGAGGGGCCCACGAGGCTAGCCTCATGGCCTGTCTCATGCCCCATCAGAACTGGGCTGGGATGAGGTGTCCCTACAAGCTGCTGAGAATGGTGCTGGCCCTGGTGTGCAGTAAGTAGGGGCGAAGGGTGTCAGGGCAGGGGGATGGAGGGAGGGCTGAGCCCAAGGCCAGGGCACCTCCCATGTGCCAACTCCCTCTGCAGTGAGCTCCGAGGTGGGCCGGGCTGTGTGGCTGCGCTTCTCCCCACCACTGCCTGCCTCGGGCCCACAGCCCAGCTTCATGGCGCACCTGGCTGGTGCAGTGGTGGGGGTCAGCATGGGCCTGACCATCCTGCGCAGCTATGAGGAGCGCCTCCGGGACCAGTGTGGCTGGTGGGTGGTGCTGCTTGCCTACGGCACCTTCCTGCTCTTCGCCATCTTCTGGAACATCTTCGCCTATGACTTGCTGGGCGCCCACGTCCCCCCACCACCCTGAGGGGTTCCTGGGGGCCTCATGGGCTAGGGCATGGCCTGCATGTCCACCTTCTGTGAATGTACATCTCAAGACTGCTTCTCCATGAGGGCAGATGGCCCCTGTGGCCTGCTGAGTCCAGGCCAAGCCTTACACCAGCTCTGGCCCCCCTGCCAGGCCTGGGTGGGGGTTAGGACTGCTGGGCCAGGCTGGGCAGTGGAGGTCCCAAGGGTGGCCTCAGAGGTGACCCTATCCTGGCCTTTTCCCCCAGGACTTGCAGTCTGAGCCTTTTTGGAGAATAAATAAATATTTTACACAGCACCAAGTAGCTGTATTGGGGCTCTGGTCTACCCCCCAACTCACTGAGCAGACTCTGAGGGCTCTTCCCTTCGTGTGGGCAGCCTGGATTCCTCCTTGCTCCTCTGTACTTGTATGAGGTGTGTCTGTGTGGGAGGTGGGAGCCCCTGGGGAGGGGCTGTGAACCTTCTAGTCGAGTGAGTCCAGCAAGCATTTATTGAGCTCTGACAGTCGCATGGTAGGTGAGCAGGCCACAGCCAAGTTCAGTTGGCCTGAGTCCTGCACTTCTTGGCTAGCCTGGTATTCTCAGGGGTTGCTGAGCTAGGACCGAGGTCAGGGAGCAGGATGGAGCACAACTTCTGCCCCACAGCCCAGGTCCACCGTGCTGTTGCCACTCAGTGAGGGGTCCACAACCCTAATGCGCTGCCTAGGGAAGGGCGCAGGGTGTTTGGGGCTTCGAGCACTGGCCACCCTGCCCTGCGGGACAGATCTGCACATTCCACCCTGACTGGAATCCTGGATGCTCTCCTGGCCCACCAACAGTCCCCTCACCTCAGCTCTGGGCTGTGGCATGCCCTGCGCCTGGCCCGGGTACCAACGGGTAGTACCTGAGAACATACTGGAGGGCTGGTAGGCCTGGCACTGCTGCATCAGACATGAAGGCTGCTGGAAGAAGTGAAGGACCAGCACTCAGACCCCGCCAGTATCAGAATCACTTCGGTGTGGGGTGCCATTCCCAGTGACCCTCTGTGTCACCAACATGGTCATTGGTTCATATCACAATGACACTAACATGTCCCATCCGCCACGTCCATGTAATCAGCTCTCCTCACTGCGGCCCCTGTGCAGCAGACTTGGGTTAGGTGGGGTGGTCACTGGTGGTGGACTTCGACAGGGGGGGCCTGTCCGACAAGCGAGGAACCACCCCCAGGAGAAAGCCCCGCTCCATGGCACAAGGGGCCACCCCCAACGCCAAGAGGCTGGTCAGCCGGCCGAGGTCCCGCCCCCTGTGTGGAAGCCCCTCACCGCCAGCTTCCAAGCCAGCAGCCGTTTCAGCTCATCTGGTGTCATGTGCTTCTCTGCGCGCAGCCCTCGATGGCTTCGTGCAAATCCTCTCGATACCTGGGGTAGGGCAGTAATGGTAGGCTGAGCAAAGGGGGTTGCCCGCCCTACCGATGCCCCCACCGCCCTACTGTCCGCCCAGGGCTTCCAGTTGCCACTGGGGGCCTGTGCCAGTCCACAGCACATGCCCGCGGCCCGCTGGACTGGCTGCTCAACGGCTCCGACTCTCTCCGGCGGGGCCTTGGGTGGGCGTGAGAGGCCAAGGGGCATGGGCAGGGCCGACTTCTGGAAGGACGCCTCCCTAACGTGAGGGGCGGAGCTGCCGGGGTAGCCCTGGGAGCCGCTCCAGACTTTCGACAACACGCTTAGTGTTGTTCCAGCCCACGAGTCCGTCAGCCCCGCCCCGAAGATCGTGGGGCGCAAGCGCGGCCTCGCCCACCTGCTCGTGTCTGTCCCGCTTACTCCGCCCCACGCGGCCGGAAGTTCCGGTGGCGGGTCGCTGGACCGGGCCCGAGTGGATCGCGGGCTCGGGCTGCGAGCTTGTGCTGCGGGCGCAGGACGGGCCGGGAGCGGAGTCTGGGAGCGGAGCCCAGGCTGTGCCGCGCGGCGCCATGAAGGGCAAAGAGGAGAAGGAGGGTGGCGCGCGGCTGGGCGCCGCTGGCGGAAGCCCGGAGAAGAGCCCGAGTGCGCAGGAGCTCAAGGAGCAGGGCAACCGGCTCTTCGTGGGCCGCAAGTATCCGGAGGCGGCGGCCTGCTACGGCCGCGCCATCGTGAGTGTACCCGTGCCGGGGGAGGGAACCGGCTTCGCGGCCAGGGGAGGGGGTGGGGCCTGCCCAGCCGCGCTGGCGCTCGTGGAACCTTCGGAAGGTTTTGGCTCCAACGGGGGAAGGGCGCTTGGGTTCTCAGGACTCAGTGATGTCTTGTTTCAAGGATGCCGAGGCCACGATTCTTGAACCTAGTGCTGGTTGCCGGAGAATTATGACGGGTGGGAGCCTAAGGACCCTTGAGGCCGGCGGGGCCAGGGGGGCCCAGGTCCAAAAGCTGAGCTCCACAAGTCTGGGACACTTACCATTACAAAACTTACTGGAGTCGAGAGGGCACAGGCAGGCATCAGGGTCAGGACGCCATCCTCCACCCATCCTCAGGGTTCAGAGCCTTTGAAGCTGTAAAATCTCTTAATGTCTTTGACTCCAACTGTGGACCCCAAGCCAGGACAGGGCCTGGGACAAAGGTGGCAGGTGAGTTCACTCCCTCCTGCTGACTGGCCTGCCTTGGTGCCCAGACCCGGAATCCCCTGGTGGCAGTATATTACACCAACCGGGCACTGTGCTACCTGAAGATGCAGCAGCATGAGCAGGCCCTGGCTGACTGCCGGCGTGCCCTGGAGCTGGATGGGCAGTCTGTGAAGGCACACTTCTTCCTGGGGCAATGCCAGTTGGAGATGGAGAGTTACGATGAGGCGATTGCCAACCTGCAGCGAGGTAGGCCTATAGTAAGCTGACTGGTTATTGGGGTACCTGGGACCAAACAGGCAGACTGGCCAGGTGACCTAAAGCCTCTGTTCCCCCAGCCTACAATCTGGCTAAGGAGCAGCGGCTCAACTTTGGGGACGACATCCCCAGTGCTCTGCGCATTGCCAAAAAGAAGCGCTGGAATAGCATCGAGGAGCGGCGCATCCACCAGGAGAACGAGCTGCACTCCTACCTCACACGACTCATTGTGGCCGAGCGTGAGAGGTGGGTTGTGGTGACAGCCTCTAGGAACACCACCCCCCCACTCCCACCAAGTCACCACTTTAAGTCATGAACACAAGTGTTTATTGAAGGCCAGCCCCAGTGAACAACAGACAGGGGAACAAAGCTTGAATAAGCTTGAGGTTGGGGTGAAATCTGACCTTTCCTGGCCAGACCTCTCTGACCAGCTCCTGGTCAACCTCCAGGGAACTGGAAGAGTGTCAGCGGAACCACGAGGGTGATGAGGATGATGGCCACATCCGGGCCCAGCAGGCCTGCATCGAGGCCAAGCACGTGAGGGTGCCCCAGCCCATGTGTGGGTCTGTGTGTTTGCGTGCCCGAGACATGAGGGTGTCCCTGGCTTCTGTTGGGTCTGTGACTGGGGAAGGGAGACAGGATGTCTGGCCCATGCATGGCTGCTTGGTTCTTTGCAGGACAAGTACTTAGCAGACATGGATGAGCTCTTCTCCCAGGTAGACGAGAAGAGAAAGGTGAGTTGTCTGTTGTCTGGGCCTGGGGCTTACAAGCAGTAAGAACTGGGGTGGTGTTTCCTTCCTGATTCCTGTCCTTACCCCATGTAATGCAGAAGCGAGATATCCCTGACTATCTGTGTGGCAAAATCAGCTTTGAGTTGATGCGGGAGCCGTGCATCACACCTAGCGGCATCACGTATGACCGAAAGGACATTGAGGAGCACCTGCAGGTGAGGGCCCATGGGCACTGGGGGCAGGGCCCAGGCCCACCAAGCACCTTCTGACCCTGTTGTCACTGCAGCGTGTGGGCCACTTTGACCCTGTGACCCGGAGCCCTCTGACCCAGGAACAGCTCATCCCCAACCTGGCCATGAAAGAGGTCATCGATGCATTCATCTCTGAGAATGGCTGGGTGGAGGACTACTGAGGCAGGGCAAGTGGGAGGGCCAATCGTCCCACACTGCCTGGCACCCTGGTCTGGGAGAACCTTGGGGCAGGAGCCCCCAGCCCCTGTACACAGTTTGTGTACCTGGATCCTTGCTCTGGTGTCCCCATCCTGTCTTCCATCAGTTCTGCTGGTAGGCTGTGAACGCTCCCACCCCCCTCTCCCCCCATCTTCTTTCTGGGCCGGAAATAGCAGGCTAGGGTGGTTTGGGCTGAGGCTGCTGCTGCCACCACTGTCCCAGTAATAAAACCTGTGAGCAGTTTAGGGGTGTGTGCTGGTGTGCGATTGCGCTCGCCAGCTGCCCGCTCTGGCTAGCTGAGAAAGGTAGAGATGAAAACACTGGTGTCGAGGTTGAATGTGGCATGCCACCATCGGTCAGGGAAATACAGAACCTGGAGGGGGTGGGGCATGGGGATTAGTGGGGGGTCCTCAGTCCAACTTAGGCTGACTCCCTCCTGCCAGCCACTGACCTCACCAGCCTGGACCGTGCACTCCAAGGGCCGTGTAGACGGTGTCAGGGTGGGGTAGGTATCCTGGAGCCAGGCCAGAGTTGTCTTGTTGGGGTGGAACTCAGGTGTCTTCTCGGGGGGATACAGGAACCAGCGCTAGGGGCGGGAGCAGCAAGGTTACTCTCTGGGCTGTGATTAGTGAGCCCCAAGTCTCAGCTACCACCCTGGGGCTGACCTTGCGTCCGTAGATCACTTCTGAGAAGCCAGGCCCATGCCAGTGGAAAGGCACCCCAGAGCCAGTTCCTATGGGGTCATTTATGAGCAGCTGGTGACAAAACCCAAAAGTGCAAGCCCCATCCCCCAAACCCCTTGGTGCTAAAAGCACCCACCTGCGATCCCAAAGCTGTAAGCAGGAGTGGTACCCAGCAGACTGAATGGGGGTGGAATGTAGTGCTGAAACAGTGATGCCCATTCGGTGAAATTGTTGTCCCCAAAGAAGTACAGGGTGTCTGCCAGAAGAGAACACAGGAGGGTGCAGGGATCCCGGCACCTGAGCACTCCCAAGTGCCCCCTTTCCACCCTACTGCCACCAACCCAAGTGCTCACCATTGCCCAGGGAGTTGGGATCCTGGGGGTGCAGGAGCTGCTCCACATACTCCTGGAAGAGTACGTCCACTACGGGAAAAGGGCTGGTCAGGACTGACCAATGCTGCCTTGAGGATGCTGGCCAGCAGGCTAGGCGGGGAGGTGGGGCAGCTCACCTTTCTGGTAGGAATAGGTATTGGCAGTGCTCAGGCGCACGACGTTGTTCCCAAATGAGGCCAGCAGCCTTTCGCGGGAGCACAGAGCCCGGAACCTCTGCAGGGAAGTGGGGGAAAGAGGACCTAAGGGCCTGACCCCACGGGGGCAAAATTTGGCCAGAGGGTAGCAAGCACTCACTGAGTTGTCCGTGAGCCCCAGCAGAATGACAGGTCTGGAGAAGGCGTAGCTGGAAGAAAGGGCAGAATCACGATCGGGTCTCACCCGCTGCCGTGCCCACACATTCACTCAAAGGGGAGGTCGTCAGGATGTGGCCTCGGGAAGACCCGGTGGGCGGCAGGCAAACAAGGGTGTGACAGCATCGATTCAGGGTGAAGGAGCTCCTCCACAGGTTTTCGGGCGTGGGAGGTGTGGCAGTGTGGGAAGACTCACGTACTGCTGAACGAACTCGGCGTAGCTGAGGTCGGCGCGGCGCTCTACTGTGCAATGCTCTTCTTCCGCCACGACCGCTGGCGCCTGGGATCCGCGCCGCTGCCTGTGGGTACAGTCAGTCAGCGACCCGGGCCGTCCAGCAGTACTCCCCCTCCCCGGTTGCCCGGCGCCGCTCACCACCCTCCGTCGTCCTCATTTGCGGGGCCGGCCTGGGCAGGAGCCGGCAGCATCCAGAGCACGAGCAGCAAGAGAGGACGCACACTCGGCGCCATGAGCCCCTCGCCGCGAGGCACGACGGGAGATCCGTCGTTGTGGCAACAGCCTAGGCACTGGCACGACTCCCGGAAGTCGCCTCATTTGGCCCGCCTACTAAGAGGCGGAATTTCCGGAAAGCAAAGATGATGCAGATGCTAGTGACTTCTGCCAGTTCTCATGGGTGCACTGCCTCCCACCCACCAGTCGCCCAACAGTGAGAACTGGGCAACGTGCGGCGCTATGGACCGGGTGACAGGCAGCTTCATACTGCGGCTCCACTTCCTTTATTTGGTTCACAAGCACCAGCCTCCTCCCTTCCCCACGGGGCGAGTGGATCAGGAGTACTCGCATAGGTGGCCACAGCCAGCAGGGCAGTGGGAGCTGCCCTCCAGCCACTTCATGATGTGCTGCAGGTGCCCCCCGTGACTGCAGCCCTGGCACCACACGAACAAACCCTTAACCACGTGGTGGCAGACTGCACACATGCTGGCACATCGGTGGCACCTGTCACAGACCCAACCACGACTGCTCATGGGTCGCTTGCAGTGGCTGCAGTTGACATGCAGGGTGGTGGAGGCCTGGTTGAGGCAGCTGATGGCACGGCTGGTACTAAGCTTGACCACCTGGTTGGACACGTTCCAGAGGCAGAAGCGCTGCAGCAGGTCAATGTAGGATGTGTACCAGTGCTCCTGGTGGTGCAAGGAGAGGAGGAGGGAGGCGGGAGGCCAGAGTTGTGGGCACACTGAGGGGTTTCACCCCAGTGTGCTGGGTGCAAACACAGGTGTGCAGAGAGACCCTCCCCTGCCCGATCACCAACCTGGGTCTGCTCATCGATGTCTTTGCGGACACGTTCACCCAGCACGATGAGCACAGATACGGCCATCTGCACATCACCTTGCTCAGCATAAAAGCGTAGCATGTCACACACTAGGGCGCTGAAGAAGTCAGGTGGCAGGCGGCTGTCGTAGAGTGCGTGTGAGACAGAGATAAGTGAGAAAGAGGAGTCCACAGGTGCCAAGGAGGCCACATCTGCCTCACTACCGCTCACGTGGGGCGAGTCGGCCTTGTCCTGTAGGTGTTCAGGGCCCGGTGGTGTGTCCACAATCTCATGGCGCAGGGGGAAGGCCTCCTGGGGCAGCACGTACTCAGGCTCCTCAGCTGCGAAGCAGGGGCCAGGAAGGCAAGGTATGAGCCTCTGGTCCTGCCTCCCAGCTCTGTCCCTCCCAGCCCCCACTCACTGTGCGCATGTTCTGGATCCAGCAGATACAGCTCATCTTCCTCGCCTTCTACATCACCCAGCAGGTAGTCAGCGGGCACATCACTACCCTCAGTCTCCTCGTTATCTGCCAGGGAAGGGAGGGATTCCCACTGCTGGCTTGCTCTGGGATGCCCCAGCCCCACTCCCAGCAATGTCCTGTGCTGCCCTCCAGCCTACCCTCATTGGTGATGAGCGTGGCCGAGGAATCGAGCAGCACCGTGTCACTCCGTGTGTCGCCCTTGCTGCGGTCGAGCCGGGTCTCACTACCCAGTCCTTGGGCCATATCCTTCAGATTGAAACTGGGGGCAGGGAGGGCTGATAGGTGGGTAGGCTCCAGCAGTCCCACCCTCTGAGAGAGCCGCCACCAGGGATCTACCTGTTCATGAGTGGTAGGCCACAGGAGCTCCCCTTGCCCACACTGTGGTTGAGATTGGTAGTAGACACCAGGCCAGGGCTACAGTAGATGATCCGTAGCATGGTCCATGTCTGCGCCACCTAGGGGTGGACACCAGTCACTCACAGGGTCCCCGGTCCCTAGTGCCCCATGCAGGTCCCCACCCTGGATGGAACCAAAGCTCTCAGTGTTCAGCTGCCCCAATGACCCAATGACCCAATGTCCCGGCCCACCCCAGGTAGGGAAACCGAGGCCTATGGGAAAGACAAAAAAATCCCAGCCCCTATCCTGCAGGGCACAGAAGGAAGCAGATGTGGGACCTGGCCAATATAGAAATGAGCCTGGGGTCCCAGGGAGATGATGAGGCAGAGGACCTTAGGAAGTCCAAAGCTAGAACAGGGGGCTTAAGCCCTCTGATGCCTCACACCTATATCCCCAGGGTGGCGCTGGTGTCTGGCCGGCTCTGGGGTCTTAAGCACCCTCAGTTATCAGTTATTGGAGCGGGTGAGAGTCAGCAGACTGAACTCAGGACAGGGTCTAGGCGCAGCTGGTGGAAGAGCCCCTTAACCCTGCCCCAGGGTAATGGCTCCTGGGCCCGCCTCAGCCCAGCCCCACCTACCTGGTTTCTGCCCAGCTCCCGAGCCACTTTGGAATTGTGGTCACAGAGCTCAGCCAGTGGCCGGCCAGCCAGGGCATAACGCTCAGCAGTGTCCACAAACCAGCTCATGCTGCCACCACCAGGTTCCGTCTCAAAGACGCTGAGGGCACTGGAGGCAAGCCCCGCGAAGGGCTCAGCAGGGTCCAGTTTACGCTTGAAGAAGATGGGGTGGCGCCGATCACCAGCATAGGGCTTGCGCCCAGACTCAGCGGCCACTAGGCTCTCCTTGGCGGCAAAGGCCAGGTCTCCAAAGAGGCCATAACAGAGGCCCTCAGGGTTGGCACGCTCAACAGGCTGGCTGGCATCACGGAACAGGTGCTGGCACAGTGTGCTGTCCTTGGAGCCAGAGAGCAGGAAGGAGGGGTCATGGGGATGGCGCCAGGCGATGCCTGTTGTGACGTCGCGGTGCTCCTCAAACATGGCCGCAGGCACAAAGGGCCTGCGCACGTCCCACACGTAGATGTTGTGGTCTACCATCATGGAGCACGTGGCCAGGTGGTGGCGGCACTCAGGCCGCCATTTGACTCTCGCCACTGAGGCAATGGTTTGCACACAGTGCACCTCCTTGGCGCGTTGTGTGGTCATGTCCCAGACTTTCACCATCTTGTCACGTCCACCTGTGGCCAGCCAGCCCCTATGAAAGGCCCATGAAGCCCTCAGTTTCCTCTCCTAGGATAAGACGGTTCCCCCACTCTCTGGCTCACAGGACTTGAGGCAGTGAGAAAGCCCCTCCGTGAGCACCACCCATCCCTCCCTGCTGCCCCTGCCCTTAGCCCACTCCATACCTGTCCTCAGGGTGCCAGTCACAGCAGAAGACAGGCCCATTGTGGGCTGTGAACATCCTCTCACAACGGTCAGGGCGCCGAATGTCCCAGAGCTGCACATTGCCATTCTCAAAGGTGGAGGCAAAGGTGAAGTAGTCCCGAATGCTGAACTGGACGTCCCGCACGCTCTCAGACTGGCCTGTGGGCAGGATGTCAATAGAGACAGAAGATGGGGGCGGGGGGCAGCCCACCGTGCATTCCAGGAGGGAGAGTGGCCAAGAAGGGGTCCTTGGAGCGGCTGTGGACCCTCTGAGAGGAGAGGCCTCACGGACACAACAGCTTGGGCTGGGGAGCAGGACATCAGACATCAAGTGGTTTCTTTTTTAAGAAAATTATTTTACTTTATTTTAGAGAGAGGGGAAGGGAGGGAGAAAGAGAGGCCGAGGACTATTGATGTGACTGGCTGCCTTCTGCAAGCACCCCAACCAGAAACAGAGCATGAAGCCTGCAACCCAGACATGTTCCCTGACCAGGAATCTAACTGGCAACCTGTCAGCTTGCGGGGCCTCACTCACCCAACTAACCCACGCCAGCCAGGGCCCGACATCTGGTAGTTTCTGACACAAACTCCTGGACCTCGCTTTTCCCTGGATTCTTTCTCTGATGTCAGTCCTTGCATGAAGCTGGGGCCCAGCTTCAGGACTGGCTATCAGAGCACTGGGTGATCAGGAATCTCACTGGGCCACCTGTCCACACTCCGCAAGGAGTTCTGAGGACCCTGAAGGAGGCAGAGATGAGGGCACCCCAGCTTCTGCCCAGTCCCTCCACCTTGAGCTGGAGCTCTGGGTCAACTCTAGAGGACTGGAGGCTTTGGGGGTCCATATTCACCCCTATAAACTGCCACACCAACAGCCTTTGAGAGCAGTGTCCTGCTTTACCCCAGCACAGGTAGCTCAGGGTCTGTCTTAAGAGACCTCCACCCTCAATTCTCCAAGGCCTCTGCCCTGTGCTTCACTTGGTTCCATAAAGGTGGATAAGGGAGAACTGGCTCAACACCACTGCCAGGAAGCTGGGCACACTGGGAAAAGAACCATGGTGGGGATCAGGCAGTGCACCCCACCTCCTCTGCATCCCTGGTCTGAGGACCTTGGAAATCCCAGAGGACTTCCTGCAATGAGGCAGCTTGGAGGTCTGAGGTAAGGGAACAGGAGACAGTGAAACACCATCTGCTCAACCACCCACACTGGTTGTGGGCTTGCTCAGGCTCTGCCCTCTTCCTCCTCCCATTCCCAGCCTCAACTCCTGCTGGCCCTTTGGGTGCATGAGAGCTGCAGCCACACTTCAGCTACTGTTCACACTTCAACCAGGTCAGCCTCGGTCCCTCCTCTCTTGCTCCTCAACCCTCTCATTCAGTCTCAGCTCAGCTGGTTCTTCCTCCAGGTAGCCCCCTGGGAGCACATCTGAGTGCCTTTGATGCTTGCAGCACCTCTTAACCTCCTGCACAGGCCAGCCACCTTCAAAGACTCATACCCGCCCAACCCGCCTCTTAGGGCCTCACCCGAAAAGGTGCTGACAGAGTCCTTCCTGCGGAGGTCGAAGCACTTCATGAAGCCATCCTGGGAGCCACTAAGCAGCACGTGGGCCTCAGAGGGGTGGAAGCAGACTTTGTTCACTGTGCGCTTATGTTCCGTGAACAGTTGGTCCTGCTTGTTGCGGGATGGCCGGCCCAGGTTCCATGTGACTACTACACCATTGGTGGCCGCTGTGGCCAGCAAGTTCTCGTCCATCTGGTGCCAGACAACATCAGCGCAGCTCAGATTGAGCGAAGGCTTGCGGCCCACACGCAGGTTCAACTTCTCCACGAACTGTTCTTCCTCAATGGCATAGATCTTGAAGATGCTGCGGCCTGCCACGACCACCTGAGCCGCGTCACGGCACACACTGATGGCATTGGCTGGCGCATCCAGATGGCAGTGCATAGTATGGCCTGTCAGTGCACTGCTACCCAGGGCTGTGGTCACTCGGGACATCTTCTCCATGGCTGCGCAGGTAGTGGAGACAGGAGGTCAGTGAAGTTGGCTGGCCTGGTCACCATAAGGACAGGGGAACTTTCAGTTCAAACCCTTCGCCCTGATTAGATACACCAAAACTGCTTAGACCTGGGCTAATCGGTCAGTCTGACTGGCAAGTCCCATTACCCTCGCTAGACGGTCAGAAGGTGCTACAGCTGCCCTGAAGCTGGTAAGTTCCATGTCTGACTTGTGAGGAAGACCCTACCTGGTCAGTCCCAGCCCAAGCCACCTTTCCATCCATCCCCCCACCCCCACAGTCAAATCTAGGCGGTCAGTGGACCTTCAGTCAGTCAATCCCGACAGAGAAGTGAGGTGGTTACCACCATCCACACAGTCGACTGGGGTCTTCCGGGACGAAGCGGAAGGGCTAGGGAGGCCCGAAGGATAGAGGCGCAGGGGACCCCGAGGGACTTCAAGACCGAGTTGTTTAAGGAGCCTGAGGGGTCTGGCGGGACGGGAGTCAAGGGACGCCGGTGGCTCGAAGTTGCGATGGCCTAAAGGAGCGGCGGTAGCAGTAACACATCCAGAGGAACCGAAGAACCTTCTTCCTCCGCGAGCACCCAAGCCATTTAGAAAAATTGCGCAGCTGAACCGGAACCCACACACCGGAAATAGCCGGTCTCTTTCACGCCCATCGCCGGAAGTGGTCCTCTCTTGCCAGCTCCTCGCCGGAAGCCGGCTCTCACACAGCAACAGTTCCGGATCTGGGACCGCGCCCGGTGAAGGCAGAGTTTTGGTTCGGGGATGAGGTAGAGGGCTTTTCCCAGTTCTGCCTCGGTGGTTGGTCTTTTTTATCGCAGTATTTATTACCTGTGCTCATCTTTTCCCCATGGCCTTTCAGCAAGTCCATGCATCACTAAACGAGTCCCGAATCCTTCCAATCGTCTCTGTCTCCTTCCTCAACTACCCCGAAACTCAATATCAGGTTTTCCTAAAGGCTTTCCCGGGCTCCTGTTCCCCGTGATCTGAACCCCGCACAGCAGCCAGATACTACTCTTCGACTATGATGCCTCATAGCTCCCCACGACATCATGAATAAATCCCAAACCCCTGGCTTCTTCCTCTCCCCGCGTTCCCCCAGCCACAGCGCTTTCCATTACTTCTTGCAGTCAGCGAAGCTCTTTCTTGCCTCGCGACCACTCATGGTAGGCTCTCTCCTCTCCAGAACACATCTTCTCACCCTCGAGGGTTCAGCTTAAGTGTTCCGTTCTCAAAGACCTTCTCTGGCCATCTCGTCTAACGTGGCTTCTCCAGTTACTGCCACCTCTACTTATCACAGCCCGTTCCTTTGTTTACCGGTTATTGTCTATTGCATAAGAATATGAGCTCCACCAGGCAGCGATCGCATCTATCTGATCTCCACAAACTCCAGTGCTTGATTGTCTGTTCACACAACCCTGTTCAAGTGACCACCCTTCTCCGAGAATCTCCCTTTCTTTCCTGGGTGAGTTTTGGTCTGTCCCTGATGCACTATGTGTGGTGTTTTTTTTTGTTTTGTTTTGTTTTGTTTTTTGTTTTTAAGACATCCTTGCTCTTCTCTTAACCTCATTTTCCCCTTTCTAAAAGGATGGGCTCGATCCTAGGTATTTTGGAGGGAATAGAAGGTGTAATGACTTTAGTATGTCTCTCGCCCTTAAGCAGGGAGCTTAGGGACCTCTGTTGGTCACAGCTGGGTTTCCAGTCTGGCACTGTGGCCTCTAGTCCCTACCTGTTTGTTAAGAGAACCAACAAGTTCTGTTTGTTGAGAGGTACATTAGTATCCAGAGACTTAGGCCCCTCAGGCCAGATATACCTTCCCTACGATGGCCTGATGACCTGAAGACAACTCAGACACGTGTTTTTACAACTTTTTTAATATATATTTTTATAAACAGGTCACATGATAAAATAGCACAAGAAACACTTACCAAATATAAGGTTATATCTTCCGCATATACAGGAGAATGAGGTCGTTATGTACAATAAGAAAATGATTTTAGGGGTTGGTTGGTTTTGTTTTCCTCTTTCCCCTTAATTTTTTCCTCCTACAGTCGTTGGAAATATCACAGCTTCAGTTGCATTAATACTTTGGACAAATGGACAGCTGCCACCTCCCCACTAAGGAGCTGTGGGGAGGGCTGAAGAAACTGGCTCCTGACCACTTCAGCCCAGGAGTCTCCCGAGGGCACTCCAGGGGCAGAGAGATCTTTGGGCTGTTGAACTGTTTCTCTGCTTCAATAGCATCTCTCTCTCTCTCTCACTCTCTCGTCCTCTCTCTCTCTCTCTGGAAACTGGTTACTCTCTTCCAACCAGGTGGGGGTGAGGGTGTCCCAAGATTAGATGTGGGCACTGTATCTCCTGGGGTTCAATGTTGGGATGGAAAGGGGTCCCAGCCCCCTCCTCAGCAATTGCCAAGATGTGCCAGCATCCCCTAGGACTTCCAAGTCTTGGGATGGGGCAGAACATGGTCAGAGCCCATTTGGACAAGCAGGTTTGGGAAGCTGGAGAGGGGGTGGGGGGTGGCTAGAAAGGAGCCCTCCCTGTTCTGGGTGCTAAGGATGTGCTGGCCACTGGAAGATTAAATCACTGGCTACTGGTGACCCTGAGCCTTGGCCGGGGCCCACTTTACTAGCTTCTACCTGACAAGAGAACTGCCCAGGGTGAAATACGGTGCTGAGGGGCCTGGGCCCAGTTGGCTACAGGGGCTGCAGTGTAGGGTCCACCCAGGATTTCTCCCAAGGCCTGTGGGCCCTAAGTGTCACTCAAGCTTGGGGGTCTCTCCAGGTAGTTATACCACCTCTGCATTGAGATGGACTGGATACGTTGATTATGCCAAGGTTATTGTTAGGCACTCTGCCCCTCTCCCAACCAAATTCAGCCCCAGTCTAGCCAGGGCCCAAGGACTTGTAGGCCTGCGGGTGGGGGTGGGGCAAGCAGGGGACTGTCTCACACAGTGGTAAGGAAGAGGGGAGATCGCTCGGGTCAGGCTGGCTCGAGGTGGAAGGGCGGGTGGGACTTGGGCTCCTCGGTGGGCCATGGCTTTGGCGGAGGTCTGTTTCCCCTTGTACCCTCTGGAGGGCTCCAGGAGCCGTGCAGTGGAAGATGAGGGCAGCCCACGGGACTCTTCCAGGCCCCTGTTGTCCTGGGGGACCCAGCCCCCCTCCATCCCTCTGGGCCCTGCCCGAGACGGGGGAACAGCCGGGAGACAGCGGGATGTGGCAGGGAAGGCGGTAAGGACGGCTGTCTGACGAGCTTAAAGCGCCCCCCACGACCAGGCCCGGCCCCCCACCCTCCCAGCGGGCAGGCGAATCGTGGGAGGTGGCTGCGGCGGGGCGGGCGGGCGTGCAGGGCGGGCACGAGGGGCATGCACAAATCCCCGAGTGTGCGTGCGTGCGTGGGGCGGGCACCGCCCGTCGCCCCTCCCTGCCTGGGCGCGGCCAGGAGAGGAGCGGGAGCAGGGCAGGGTTTGCCCTCGGTTCGCTCCGCCTCCCGCGCTACAGGGTGCGGAGAGAGGGGGCTCAGTGGCGCCCTCGCGTCCCCGCCCAGAGCCTGGCAGGTTCCTGCGACGGGGGCGAGGAGACCCCGCGCTACTCGATGACGAGGCAGCGGGGCAGGTGCTGTGAGAAGTACTTGAAGAGTTCGGGGGTGGCCCCGGGGCAGTTAGTCAGCTCCAGTTCCTCCAGCTCCTGCAGCTGCACCAGGCCCGACAGCCCGGTTGTGGTCAGCAGTGGGCATCCTGGGACACATGGGAGTGGGGGTGCGGCTGAGTGGACGGGGACCGCGGAAGGGTGGGGGCAGGGGCGGGCGGGCCCAGCCTGATGTGGACCCGGACCCCTTTCCTGGCCTGGACCTGAGACGGCGAGTCAGCCCCAGGTATGAAGCCGCACAAGGGACCTCACAAGTTTGGCGGAGTTGGACTAAGTGTGTGTCTGTGGGAGGGGTTGTCACCGTCCAGCCGGGCGGCCAGCGGGGAGTCTCACCTGCCAGAGACAGGAGACGCAAGCTCCTCATGGCCAGGAGGTGCTTCAGCCCGAAGTCCTGCACCTGGGCGGAAGGGCGGGGCGAGTTAGCTATTTCCGCTGTGCCCTGTAGGGGCCCCACTCCTGGGGCCAGGCCGCTCGCTGGCCTGGAGCTGCTGAAGGGGTTAGGGAGCGGGGTTCAAAACGGGGGTTCCTCAGCTCCCCAGGGAGCCAGGAGGCAGCTGGGGAGTGCCGTTGAGGGCCCTGGGGACTCCGCATGCTCCGCTTACGTCGGCTGCTGGGTGTGGAGGAATCCCAGACTTCCTTACAGGATCTGAGTGGGCCGGGAGCAGATCAGAGGACTGTTCGGGCGTGGTCATTCCCTGCGCCCCCCACCTCCCCTACCTACTCCCCAATCTCAGGAGGCGTGAAGGGCCGGTACCTGGCAGCACCATCGCAGGTAGAGGCTGCGGAGGGATGACATGGTGGATAAATAGCTGAGGCCAGTGTCCGTGATGCGTACACACCTGTGGTTGCAACAGAGCAGGAATTGCCCACCTTCAAAACACCTCTCCTCACCCCTGAGCCCCAACCCCTACTCCCTTCCCTGGAGCGCCCCTGGGCCCCCTGCCCTACTCACAACTCCTTCTCTTCCACAGCTCTGCCTCACACACTAGGCTAGAGTTTTGAGGGCCTGCCCTTCCCCTCACTCCCCACCACTGCAGCCCCACTCTACTTACAGACCTATTAACTAACCGAGGCTGCCTGCTTAGCTGGTCCCCCTGGCCGCCTCCAACCCCTCCCTCCATGGCCTAGGGGTGGGGGTGCACAGACCTGTCCAGCACCAGCTCCTCCAGGCGGTGCAGGTCGCAGGCCACGTACTCCAGAGCCATGTCAGTGATGCGGGGGCACCATGAGAGGTCAAGGCTGCGTAGTTTGCGCAGGTTCTCAGCCACAAGCTCCACACCATCATCTGTGACCTTAGAGCAGCCAGAGAGGCTGAGCGCCGTGAGGTTGGGCAGGCTGTGCACCACGTTGACCACTCCATGGTTGGTGATCTCCCAGCAGGAGAGCAGGCGCAGGGTGTGCGTGCTGTGGCCCTGGCGCGCAGTGAAATAGGCCAGCGCCGTGTCCGTCACGTGGTAGGCTTGCAAGCTCAGCTCAGCCAGGTTGGGAAGCAGCTGTGAGATGGCCGCGATGGCGTCATCGGCCACGTTGATGCAGTCACTCACACTCAGCGAGGTGATGCGCGCACTCAGGCTGGACCACAGCCCCGCCTCAGTGAAGTCGTTGCAGCCGGACAGCTCAAGGCGCACTACACCTTGCATCTGCTCCAGCATCACCTGTGGGCAGGCAAGTTCGGAGTCAGAGACCTGACCTTCAAACCCACTGAGGTTCCCAGGTGTGCCCCTCCCCACAGGGTGTGGGGAGGAGGGGAGGGGGTAGGGTAGAAGGAACCCAGTGTGTAAACATACATGGAGCTGTGCTCTCGGACAAGTTCACTGTACAGTGTGTCTGTCACACCTCAACCACACTCTGAAAGAGGAGGCAGGGCACGGGAACTGGAAACCCAGGGCCTGGCCACAGCAGGTGCCAGAATTGGTGTCAATGATTTGATGATCACAGTCCAGGTCCTGGGGAAGGAGCTGCCTGTACCTCTGCCCTTTGCCCCTGCTTCCCCCATTACCTGCAGTATGTTCCCCACCGGCACGCAGGGCCCATGCTCAGAAGGGGCTCACACTTAATGAACTTCTTTTCTGTCATTGTATTAGAATTCTTAATCATCTTTGAACAAGAGACCCGCATTTTCATTTTGGGCTGGGTTGTTTGAATTATATAACTAGTCCTGCCTCCCTGCTTCCCAGAGCCATGATCCCCCTTAGGGCACCAGCTCAGCCCTCAGTTACACTGCTTCCTGTGTGCCTGAGCTTTTCTCCGCCACCCCCACCTCCCCTTACCCTCACACCTGCTCCATTGCTGCCGCCTGGTCCTGCCCCCCGTCCCTGTCCCTTCTGAGCCAGTGAGCCAGCCTCAGGACATACCTCCAGGCCAGCGTCAGTGATGGTGGAACGCTTGAGGCTCATGGCCTTGACACCCTTCTTGGACAAGGCATAGTTGTCGATGAACTCACAGATATCCAGGTCGGAGACTCCAACTAGGCAGAAGCCCTCAAAGCCACGAGCAGCAAAGCCCTGCAGGTTCACGAACTCCTTCTCACCGCCAGGCAGCACGTTGTAGAGCTCCTTGGCATGCAGCACAGGCGTGAGGCCTGCCCAGAACTTTGGCTGGTAGAGCACGCGTCGCCAGGCCTTGCACACCTGGGCCAGCACACACTTCTCACAGGCCGAGAAGTACCAGAAGAGGCCATTGAGGATCTTTTCATCTGTGACCAGTGGCGGCCGCTCCACTGGGGGCCCAGGTGCCGGGGCTGAGGGTGGTCCACCAAGGGGGATCCCTGCTGTAGGGCACAGGCCCCCAGCCAGGGCAGCCCGAGGCAGTGGGGCAGCCAGGCTGGGTGGTGGGAGAGTGGGTGGGGGCAGCGGCTGGCAGGGGCGGTTCCTGGCAGCCGGCGTGCCCTTGGTGATACTAGCTGCACCCAGGCCATTGGGCTGGCCTGGCAACTTCACCAGGCCATTTCGAGGCAAGCATGGGGGCTTGGGGTCGCCGTCAACTCCGGGGCTGGACATCTTCCTCCGTCACTCTGCAGATAGGGGCCCAGAGTGAGTTCTGTGCTCTCTTTGGCGGGGGAGGCAGGGCAGAGCTGGGCCCCTTCCTGTCCCTGGGAGCCCTCTCCTATGGCACTCCCAGAAGCACCCGAAAAAAGGATCTCAGTGCAACCTCCCCACCCCACCCAGCCCCGATGGAGCAGCAGCAGGACAGGCCTGGTCCCTGGTGCCTGCTGTGTGCACTGAGCTCACCCTGCTCCCACTCACAGAGCTTGTGACACCTAGGTACAACAGTTCCCATTCTACAGATGAGAGAACAGAGGTGGAGAGAAGCAAGACTCACCCATGATGGCTCCCTTTGCTACCCTGATGCCTACCATCAGTGCCAGCCAGGCCTCCCTCCACTGCATAACTGAGGGAGGGGGTTTGGGGCAGTCTCTGGCCTTTCCTCTGTGGGCTGGCAGCATGGTTCTCTGGAGTAGTTTCAGTACTCTGAGATTCATGTACCAGTCCCTAGGGGTATCGGTGACTACAGGAGGTTCTGTGGCTAAGAATCTACCCAAAGAAAGGGAGAGGCAGATGTCTTCCCAGAGTTTACTGTGATGCCAGCAGTGAGCCCTGGATACCTCTCTTTAACCCCCCACCTAGCTCATTGAGGATGCTGCTGTGGTGACTGTAGCCATTAACCAGATGAGGAAACCAAGGCTGAGACGGTGTGAATTGCTTGCCCAAGGTCATAGTCAGTGGTGGGGCTGAGACCACTTGGCTCCTCTTAAGCCTCCAAAGTTGTGAATGGCTGGCAGAGGGCACAGGCCACAGATAGCTCCTGAGGGAAGGGGCAGTGGGTCCATCACAGTGCCACCCTCTGCTCCACATTCCAGATATCCTGCCCACCCCCACCAGATACCCGTGAAGAGGCTGTCTGCTGTGTTCACTCATATAACCACACACCCTGGCTGTGTGGCCTGGGCATGGCCTTCCCTTCCAAGCCTCACATAGATGCCTGGAAGTTAACATTATCCTATGCAAAGGGCATGGCCTACAATGAACATGTAGAAAGTGACATGGACATTGCTTCCGAGCCCCATGGCCTGCGAGTTGAGGGGGACATGAGCCACCAGGAATGAGGGAGGTAAGTGGACAGTCCTACCCTGCTCTTTCCAGCATCAAACCCTCCATTGTTTCCAAGCCCTGGACAGGACAACCTTTGCCAGCATTCCACATCCGGAGAGGGGGCACGGACCTGGGACATGTGGCCATCATGCCTGCCAACCCAACCCTGGGCCCTCCCCCCGCAGAAGAGGCTCCCACACCTGGACAGGCCCCTCATTGCACCTCCTGACTTCACAGAGGCCAACGTGATATCCATAATGACTGCCGATCGCCCGTGGGGATAGTCATGGATTTCAGCCTCACGGCAGCTCTGGGGGCCAGTTTAGGGGCCTGAGGCTCCAAGGAGTTACAGCATGCACACAATGGTGGGGGTGGTCTAACATAAGGGCTGCCCTTAACGCCAGTACAGGAAGAGGGGACCATCATGGCCAGCAGTGCTTCATGGAGGAACAGGATGAAGCCCACAACTGGTCCTCACTCCTGTGTTCAGGGGAAAGGATGTCGCGATAACTCCTTTTGGGCTGCTGAGTGCATAGAGGCAGCCCCAGCTTGAGCACCTCATGTGTCCATGGAACACGGCTCCATGATTTCACGGCTCAGGGCGCGCTGCCCACCCGATCTCTGCTGCTTCCCACAGACGAGGCGCGGCCAGCTCGGGCCTCAGCACGCAGCACCATGGACAGCGCCCCTGCGGCTGCTGTGCGCGTGCTCTGAGGTGAGACCCAGCCGCCTCCACCGTGGACAGCGGCTGTTGGTGTGGTGTGGAGGGGATGGATCCGGAAAACTCAGCTTAGCAGGGTGGGGCCCTGGAGGTGGAAGGGGTGGGGAGGTGGAAGGGAAAGGAAAGAAGCTGCCCCGCTTGTCTAAGATCCCAAGGAGGCGGCGGAGGCGGCACCAGGGGAGAAATAACTCAAGAGCAGATTTAGGCTGAAAATGCTCCCAGCCATGGGTGTTCACGTGGAGCTCCTGAGATGGGTGGGAGATGCACGTGGATGCTCCGGCAATGTGCAGCAGGCTTCCTGTCCCCAACTGAAGCTCACATTGTACACTCCTGTCCACAGCCCCATCGTCACCCTCTGGGGCTCAAGGTTGAGCTGGTGAAAATAAACTTGCCCCTGGGTGAAAGCCCATGGGAAGGAGTGGCCAGGCCCAGATGACCCTCAGCAGCCTGCGGGGGGCGGGGTCTGAGGCCAGTCTGCCCCTCATCCCATACCCCTATCTCTGGCTAGAAGGTACTGCCCTGCCTGTCAGCCAGCCCTCCTTACAAAGGCAGCTCTGCTGCTGCTCCTCAGCCTTGTCCATGGTCCTTCCTGATAAGATTCCAACTGCTCCTCACAATCTAGCTTCATTGACCCAGCCTGAGACTCCCCGATTCTGTAGCTCAAAATCGGTAACAGCCACACGTTGGCCCAGGGGTCAGAGCTTTGGGAGAAAGGTGAGCTCATGCATGGTCAGAGGTGGGTCTCCCTGCCAGTTAAGCAAGCGGTTCCTAGGGGGCTGGGGCAAGGGTCCCTCTGCCTGGTCCAAGCCCCATCCACCTAGCCAGATGGGTTGCAGGCTCCTACCTTCCTTGTACCTGTGACTACACTTAGTGGGGCTTGGAGGACCTGCTTGGAGTTTCCTGCCAGGAAGGGGTAGGGGCAGCTGCCAGTCTGCTGGTGCCTACCTCCCCCTTTAGGGGTAAATACCAGAAGCTAATGCTGTGAAAAGAGGCTCTTTGAAAAGGTGGCCACACTTGCACTATTATTAGCTTCAGCTGCAGTGGGTTGTTCTCTCAGTGTGTAGTACAATTCCAGGGAGGTCCTAGGGGCTTAGAGCTCTGGTGCTCACCGCAGGGCAAGGAGGGGGATGGTGGCCACTACTTCAGTTGTCTTGTTCCCATCAGCTTGAGTCACAGCTGGATCAGGGTGCCACTTGGGAGAGCCTCTGTTTTCCCAGCAGACACACAGTGAAGCACAGGGCCAGTGGACTCAGGGTGCATGGTGGGGTCCTAGGGGCTCCTGGGAGGGCTCCAGATCTTTGTGACTTCCAGGCTGCCAGTCTGCAGAGAGCCATCCTGGGGCCTCATAAGGAGCTGCCTCTTTTGCAGGTCCTCACGAGGCCCTCAGACCCAGCAAGTCTACCTTACAGCCTCACCTAACACCTCCCCAGCCCTGCCTCCAGTCCTGCATTCCTCCTCCCCTCCCCATCTCTGCCTGGGCATATGCTGGTCCTCCTGCTTGCTCAGTAGACCTCTGTGTCCCTTAACCCTGCAAGCTCCTTCTCCACCATTCTTTGGTATAAGCATCACCCCTGCCTCCCCCCGGGGGACGCCCCAGCACTGAGAAAGATCTCCAGGGTCTCAGTCATCAGCTGTGCTACCATCACTGTATACCTGTTGGCTTTTCCCCTTGGCAGGGGGCTCCTTGAGGACAGATGGCACCATGGCTTAGGGACCTCCCAGTGCTTCATGAGTGAATGAATGAATGAATGAATGAGAAATGGCAGTGTAGTCAGCAGGGTCGTGCGGAAGGGGTGTGGCTTCCCGAGGCCCATGAGGCTTGATGGAGGACAGGTTAGAGTAAGAGGAGGGCAGTTAGTGGGGGAGCTGCAGCTCCATTCATTGTACTGGTTATGACAGAGGCCAATGTCCACAGGGGAAGGAGGCTGCTGGGACTGGGTTCATGTCAGAGCCTCTGAGAAGGCCCCCTGCGTCCTGGAGTGGGCCTTGCAGTTATTCAGACCCTTGGTAAGAGGACACCTCAAGTGTCCTTTTTGGCTGAGACTCCCTTTGGGGATGCAGTGTTAAGGAAGCTGGCTGCCTGTCCCCTATAATCTCGCCAGACCCACAGAGAAGGGGACAGGCACCACCAGGAGGGAGGGAAGCTAGTGATCCTTCTCTTCCCAGCACCACGCCCCTCACTGCTGGTCTGAGCCCTTCACGCACTGCCTGACCATGATGGGAAAATCAGGGCTCAGAGAGTAAATTTTTAGAAGTTGCACAAAGCTGGGATTTGACCCTAAGATCTCCATCTGTCTGACTCCTAAAGTGCAAGCCAAGCACACCGGTCCAGAGGGCAACCAAGGACCCCTGGCTGGCCTGCCGCTGGTCAGGTACACCCCGTGTGGCCTCCTTTCTCTGCCCTGTTCTGCTCTTCCCAGTTTGGGATCCTGGGGCTGGTGTTCTCTCCCACTATCGTCCCTGTCACACCCCTGCTCTCCTTCCAGGGGCTGCAAGCTGTGCGTTCACCACTGGGACACTCTTCCTTCAGACTGTTCATTCCGAAGAAACTCTGCACTCCTCATGACCCCCACCTCAGAGGACTCTTCCTCCTTCCCTGATGCCCCCATGTGATGCAGCCTGCCCTGGACAATGTGTGACCTGGCCCCAGCAAAGCCTGCACTGACTAGCTCCCCCTGCCTGCTGAGGGCCACGGAGCCCGGAAAGCTCACGTAGATCAATCTGTGGTGGAAGCCCCAGGTGCTGGGGTGACGACCAGAGCAGCCTGGGATTGGGGGTGTGGTGCGGACTGACACACTCCATGACAAGCCTGTGACTCAGGCATATTCACATCCCTGCCACTCTGCACACGTCCTACCAGCAGCACTTTCCTCCCACCCCCAGCTTGGAGATGCTGCTGGGGCGCAGGCCGCCCCACCCAGGCACCAGGGACTCTGAGAAGGGAGCGCATGGCCCCAAGAGAGACTGGCGTTCATGCTCCAACAGTCTCTTGGCCAAACTCAGGGCAGCTCAGCCACGTGAGACTGGGTGCCTTGGCCAGTGGATGTTGGGTTCCAGGCCTCACCCCAGGCCCTCCACTCCAAAGGACCTGGTCCCCCCAAGGCCCAGGCCTGGGGTGTCTAGTGCACGCTGCTTGGGCAGCTGCCTCGATCCCTCCCCTTTTTGCTGCCGAGTGGGGAAAGGTGGTCCAAGCCCACCCTCTGGGCCTGGTCTGATTGAAGCTAAAGTCCACTGGTGGGGAATGTTCTGGGCCCCCCAGTGACCCCACAGACCTTCCTTCACTGTCACCTCCACTCCTCCCCCACGCCAGCCTCTGAGACGCATGTCACAAAGCAGGGACTGCGGGCAGTAGAGCAGGCCAGCTAAGAAGCTCCTTCCCCTACCTCGGGGTGAGATGTCTCCCTGGCTGTCAGCAGTGCAGGCCTTCCTGGGCCTGGGCCCAGCTGTTTCGAGGGCGCCAGGTCCCCCAACCTCAGGTCCACTTGTTTTCTTCTCATCAGTGGGAGACAGGACTCGCTCAAGTGCCCTGGAAGTGGGTGTGAGCCAGAGGGTGGCACCTCTCCCATGAACCTCCCCAGTGTTAGAGGTGCCCATAGGCTTGGCCCAAGGCGAGGGGTGGTTGAGGTGGGGGGAGCAGGCGCTGGGGCAGCTGCGTCCTAGGGTCCCCTGGGGCCTGAACAGCCTGCCCTGCGCTGCCCATGTTCACAACAGGGCCATGGGTTTTTCTCCTCTCCGGACAGCTCTGACCCAGCCCTGCAGTCACCTCCTGTTGAAGCAGCAGGTCTCCATTGGGCTTCTGCCCTGGCCTGCGGGACCCCAAACCAGACCAGGCCTTCTGTGCCCAAGCAGCTGTCCAGCAGCCTTCAAAAAAGAAAACTCTGGTGGAAGAAGGGGCCCTGTGCCCACCTGGCCCCAGGGAGGCCTAAGCTGACTCTGGTTACTGGACCCTAGGAGGTGGCTAGTATGAGGAGGGCCTGATGGAGGGGGCAGGTGAGGTGGCATCCACCATCTGCTCTCTCCCTGGAGGGAAGGCTTCCTATGCAGAGGCGGGGAGGGGCTGGAGGAGTGGCAACTGGGCCGTGGGCTCCCTAAGGCTCCAACGGCCAGGACTTCTCTCTTTCTGGAGTGATTGATGGGCCATTTTCCCCACCCACTCAAACTCCAGGAGTACAGGACCCCTCCCCAACAAGTCTCAGGGTACCCATTTCCCTTTGCCAGGCCCTCCAGCTTTGGCCATGGCCTGACCCCTCCTCCAGAACCAGTCATATGCCCAGCCCCCTCCTGTCCCCTCCTTCTCCTACTGTGGCAGCTCCACACAGGGCCAGGTGTCCAGGGGACAGACAGGCTCCCAGGCTAAGGTTCCAACCGAAGTGTAACACCTCTCTCATAGGCCCAGGGGCTCATGGTGCTGAGGCAGGGAGCACAGGGCTCAGCGGTGGTCCAGGACCTCACCTAACCAGGCCATCTGGGGGCCTGCAGTTCCACTGCCACGGGACACGGTCAGATGGCACTGACCCATAGTTTAGGTCCAGTTGCTACAGGGAGTGGGTCTCGACCAGGCCCTCCATTGGGGTAAGGGGGCTGTGCAAAGGCCTGGCAGGCCCCGAAGCCCAGCGGCCACGGTCAGGGAAGGGGCTGCGGTTACGTAAACCCTCGGGGGTGGCAGAGGCGCTGTCTCAAGCCCCCTCCCCATCCTTTCATTGTGGTCGCCTCCGTGGCGTAGCCTGGCCCCTCCCCACCCCGCAGCCTGTCCGGGAGCACACACCTTACCTCGGCCCGGGCTCCTGGCTCATGCCACGCTGTTTGCCGGGCGTCCTCCCGTCATGGGGAGCCCGGCATGGGCGCTGGGGAAGCGGGAAGGCGGCAGAGGTGCTGGCCTGGCCAGCAGGGCCCGGCCGCACCCCGCGCCCGGTGCCCCGGCCTGGCCGGCCACCTCGGCCGCACCCCGAGAGGAGCTCCCCGGTGGGAGAGGATCAGCCGCCCCAAGCCTCCCACCGGGGAGGCTGAGGCTGTGCCCAGATAAATAAGGCCGCTTTGCAGGGAGCCAGGCGGGCGCCTTCTCCCTCCCCTCGCCCTCCTCCCCGCGCTCCTCCTCCACCCTCCTCCCTACGCTCCTCCGCGCGTCGCGCGCCCCCCGCCCGGCCCTACACGCCGCGCCCTCGCGCGCTCCCGGTGCCGGGAGCCAATCCGGGTTGGGGAGTCCGGGAGGAGCGACGAGGATGCCGAGCCCCGCCCCGCCTTGCGGCGCGCAGCGCGCGCTCCCGCCGCGGCGCCCACTGGCACGCGCCAGTTCCGGCACGCACCCCGCCCCCACGTTCTCCGCGGGCGCCCTCACAATAACAAACCCGGGCGCGCGGCTGCGCGGGGACAGGAGGGAAGGGCAAGAGGAGGGCAAGAGAGGAAGGGAGGCGCAGGGAGGGCAGGGCGCGCGGCCGGAAAGCGGACTTGGAGCTAGTCCTGCCTCCGCGGAGCGGTGGGGACCCCTAATCCTGAGGTGCAAAGACTCAAGCCCTTCGGCGCAGGCGGTTGGCTCTGGGCTGCGCGGTCGGTCCTATGGTGCCCAAGGCCGGCCCGTGTGTCCTAACCCTTGGCTGCCACCTGCAGGGACAAGAAGGGCCTGACCCTTACCCTTTCCGCATCTCCTGTAGAGTGGGCGGTCAGTCCCCTTTCAAGGCCCTCACATGTGCGCACCTGCTGGGCGTCAGGCCCAGGAATACCCGAACACACACCCGCAGAGCTGAAAACAAGTGACCAGAAGATCATTTCTGAGTGATTTATTTTGAGTGCAACGAAAGTTGAAGGGGGCCATGTGATGGTAGGGCTCCTGAGGACATGACACCTGAGCTGAGACCCCAAGGGTGAAATAGCGAAGTGGTATAGGAACGGGTATGAAAGTGCAGAGGCCTTAAGGAGCCTGGCAAGCTCCCTCTAGAATAGATCGGAGGCGGGGGCGGCGCCTGCCTTGTAAAGACCAGGCTGAGAGAGAAGGCAGAGGAGGTGGGATGTGACAAGGCGGTGTGGAGGGCTGTCTGGGCCATCTTGCCGGGCCTCCCAGCAGACTTGGGGAGGAGGACCGAAGCTAATAGAACGGATCCTGAGGTCGCTTGGGAGCAGAGACAGGGAAGGGGCCAGATGTGAGGAGAGCATAAAGGGTCTTCGCATCAGGGAAAGAGCCTCAGGGCTGGGAAAGAGGCCCCCTGAGAGAGTTCACAGAACTGAAGCCAGCTGGTGTTTGGTGTTTGCAGTGTTATAATGGGAAGCAGGGCCCAGCGAGGAGCAGGGTGGCAGCAGGGGGAGCCGGGCTGGCTGGACCTTGGCTGGTTTGGGGGCTGGTGCTGCTCTTGCTGCGTGTGGAGCGCTGGCTTTGGTGAAGGCGGCTGTGTGGTGCAGCAGAGACTGAGGAGTCAGTCTTGTCCCTGTGCTGACACGAATCGAAGGAGGAAGCATGGCATGGGCAGGCAGCATGGGCATGAGGACATTTGGGGTGACTAAAAAAGAGAGTTGTCCAACCCATCTAATCACCTCTAGCGTGTGAGTGAGCCTGGCAGCTGGCCTTCCAGCTCAGCCTCTGCCCCACGTGCCCGGGTGCAGGCTGGCTTGGGCCCTACCGTGGACGTTGCCCGGCCTGGCGGGCGGAGTTTCAGTGAATGCTTGGGGAAGGGTGGCTCTTGCCCCTCAGCAGGTGTCAGAGCCTCAGGCAGAGAGTAAGCTGTGACCCCAAAGGGGCCTGAGAAGTCCTCCTGTCTTGGAAAAATCTGAGCGAAGAGAAGCTACCCAGAGGGATATGAAATATGCCACAGAAGGCCTGCCTCCTGGACACCTGTGGGTGGCATGCCTTCTACCTCTGTCACCGCTCCCTGTGCCAAGTGTCCCTCTTCTCCATGGCTCATGGCAGCTTCCTCCTCACTGGTCTAACCTGTTATCCCCTACCTCTTCTCCCCATGGTGCAGAGGGATCACTTTATAGTGCACATGTGGTCCCCCTCCTCCCAAGTCTCTGTCCTACAGACTGCCAAGCCCTGAGTCTCCAGAACTGCCAGCCCACAGCCTTGCCCCTTATTCTTGGAGCTTCTGCCACATGGCCTTCCTCCAGGGCAGGAGGGTACTAAGTGCCTCACCTACAGCATGAACTCACCTGGAGCACATCTCACCTGGAGCACCCTTTTTTTTGTCTTGATACCTGGGCATGGAGTCTCCCCAATAGGCTGCTGTGGGATTCCAGCTCTGGAATCATGGGAAATGAGGACCGAAGGCTCTTGGTCTGTCCTGCCCTCAGGCATTGAGACTAAGGGAGAGGGAGCCACTGTCACTTCAGGGAATGGGGATGCCATTAATGGGGTCACGCCTCATGGGTCTTGAGGCCTGGGGCAGTGGCTCTGAAACACTCTGAGCCTCCTTACAGGAGGTTGTCAGGCCTTTCCTGGGGGCTCTGGGGTGGTGTGTGTGCCCTGAAGCCCCCTGCTTAGGCCCAAATAATCTCTTCCTGAGTGGGGCCTGAGGCAAGTATTCCCCCCTCAGAAATGGCTCTGCAGTCTCAGGGGTGCCCTGAGGATCCCAGCACAGCGCACACACGGTGAGAGCCTCATGCCCGATGGCAATTAGGATGTCTCTGAAGCCTCCTACTATGCAACTCAGAGATGGACGCTGTGCCCTCACTGCCTCAGGCCCTGCCCAGAGGCAGGGGCCCTTAGTGCGCCTGGGGAAGGGCCCTGTGGGGTGGGCAGGCCTCAGACGTGTCTGGCTGTGCTCCACACTCCACAGCCGGAATGGATACCCACAAGAATGAGAACCTCCCAGCCTGGGGTGGCTGAGGTGGCCCTGCGTGGACAATGGCAGGTGATGAGTCTCTCTGCTGCTTTCTAGCTTCTGTTCCCTGCCTTCTTTCCCCCTCCTCCTGGGACCCGGGTCCCACCTACCAGGGTAAGGGGGTGGAGTAGCTAGGGCTGAGGATGACTCAGGGCCTAGCTGTCACTAAGGCAACCCTGTCGCCTAGCAATGGCAGTCTCCTGGTAACAGATGTCTCCTAGCAATGGGATATTTTCCCAGTCCTGGCTGGAGTCTGGCAGTTATTTTTAGCTCAGTTGCAAATCAATGGCAACTGCATTTTTGGCTCCTGGAGAAGATGCAAGGTGTGCCTGTGTTGTGTGTGTGTATTTCTTGTCAAAGGGAGGAACGTATCCCAGCTACAGAACTTGCCCCATATCCCAAGGTGCAGGCTCATAGGCTGTGAGGCAAGATTCTGACCGGAGTGATGTGGGGAGTGCAGGTGAAGGGGAGCCAGCCAGAGTTTGCAGAGGCTGCCCAGAGGAGTTGGCAGATATGACCATCTCCCCGATGAGGGTTTCTGGGAGGGCTGACCACCTTAGCACCCGGGGCTCCCGAGCTCAGGCTGGGCATGGCAACCCAGGCCTGTGCTCATGGTGCCGTCAGCGCAGGTCACCGAGCAGCCCAGGTTCTGGTAGGCTCCTGGCACCCCCTGGCCCTCAGCTGTGGAAACTGTACCTGTTGTCTTTAGCCCCTAGCTCCATCCAGGGGTGCAGGTGGTCCTGGTTGCATGGGTCTGGGTGGCCACAGGCTCAGCTGTGACATGGGTGGGGCTGGCCTCTGTTTGGCCCACATCTCTCCCTCTGCTCTGTTTTTGCTGAGGTGGGTGCCCAAGGTGGAGGTCTTGAGCAAACGGAGGCTTGATTCCTCTGGGCTTTCTCACTGTTTCCACAGGGGCTCTGTCTGCTGTCCTCTCAAAGCCAAGTCCAAACTCTCCCTGAGCAACGGGCGTGGGGCTGGCTCAGCTTACCTTCCACTGGCTACCTTCTGGTTCCTGGTTTGCTCTGAGTTCTGTCCTGAGGCCCTTGCCCTCTGTGCTCTGGACTTGGGGGCACTCTTGGCTTTTGTGTTGCTCCCCTAGGCCCATGACCAGACCAGACCCTTCCTTCCTCCACGCCTGTGCCCCTAACAGTACAGGCTTCCTGGCAGGTGCCCTTCAACCTGTAGGGTTGCCTCCTCTGCTGGAGGTCAGTGCCACTTGTGCCAGGCACTGCTCAGGGCAGGGCTCACCTCAGACAGTGCCGCTTGTGCCAGTGTCAGCTCCAGCCCCTTGCCAGGGCCTAGGTTTTGTGTGGGAATGGAGAGAGATCCTTTCTGGAGGGTCAGGGCACTGAGGGTCTGGAGCAGGGATATGAGAAGGAGCCCCCAGTCTGAGCATAGACACCAGGGGATTTGCCTGCAGTCTGGAATATCATTCACTCGTTGGTATATATGCTCATTCTCCAGGTATTTACTGGGCACCTGCAGTGTGTCTGGTTCTGCACCCACAGCAATCGAGGTGCGATGGAGGCCAGACAGGGCTTTCGGGGCTTCCTGTTCTGTAATAATACCCAAGCCCGTAACAATATGCAAGTGTGAGGACAGGTGGCCCCTGTTCGGTTGGGATTCTATAGGTTACATTGTTGCTAGGCCCCTCAAAGAGGAGTCTGGGCCACAGGAAGAGGAAGCCTGGTGGAGAGACAGCTCAGAGCCAGGGGTGTGCCCTTCTGAACCAGGTCTCTGTCAGGAACCTCTTCCTTGCACCCACAGACATTGGCCCACAGGGATGGGGGTAGTTTTGGGGTGGGGAGTCAGGGGCCCTAGGCTTGCCTTCCGTGCAACCCCTACCGGGGACCTGGCCTGCAACCCAGGCATGTGCCCTGACTGGGAATCGAACTGGTGATCCTTTGGTTCACAGCCGGAGCTCAATCCACTGAGCCACACCAGCCAGGGCTGAGGCTGTTTATTTACGCTGCCACTAGAGGGAGCATGGAGCCCACTCTTTGCCCTCAGAGGCCTGGGCAGGGGCTGCCAAGGCCTTAGTGACCAGCCATAAGTGGACCCACTGCCTTGGCAAGGGCAGCCATAGTAGCTGACCCGTTGCCCCCTTCCTTCCTTCTACAGAGCCTCTTTTGCTTTATAGTGCCCAGCCCAGGTCCTGACCACCCCTCTTTATTCTTGTCTTTTTTAAATATATATTATTGATTATGCTATTACAGTTGTCCCATTTCTCCCCCATCATTCCCCTCCACCATGCACACCCCCTCCCACCCACATCCCCCCTGCCCTTTAGTTCATGTCCATGTGTCATAAGTTCTTTAGCTTCTACATTTCCCACACTATTCTTGCCCTCCCCTGTCTATTTTCTACCCACCGTCTATGCTACTTATTTACGTACCTTTTCCCCCTCTCTCCTCCTCCCACTCCCCTGATGCTAACCTTCCATATGATCTCCATTTCTGTGGTTCTGTTCCTGTTCTAGCTGTTTGCTTAGTTTGCTTTTGTTTTAGATGTGGTTCTTAATAGCTGTGAGTTTGCTGTCTTTTCACTGTCATTTTTTGATCTTCTTTTTTTTAGGTAAGTCCCTTTAACATTTCATATAATAAGGGCTTGGTGATGATGAACTCCTTGAACTTGACCTTATCTAAGAAGCACTTCATCTTCCCTTCCATTCTAAATGACAGCTTTGCTGGATAGAGCAATCTTGGATGTAGGTCCTTGCCTTTCATGGCTTGGAATACTTCTTTCCAGCTCCTTCTTGCCTGCAAGGTCTCTTTTGAGAAACCAGCTGACAGTCTGATGGGAACTCCTTTGGAGGTGACTGTCCCCTTATCTCTTGCTGCTTCTAGAATTCTCTCCTTCATTTTAATCTTGGCTAATGTAATTATGACGTGCCTTGGTGTGTTCCTCCTTGGGTCCAACTTCTTTGGGACTTTCTGAGCTTCCTGGACTTCCTGGTAGTCTATTTCCTTTGCCAGACTGGGGAAGTTCTCCTTTATTATTTGTTCAAATAAGTGTTCCACTTGTTGCTCTTCCTCTTCCCCTTCTGGTACCCCTATAATTCGGATGTTGGGACATTTATAGATGTCCCTGAGGTTCCTAAGCCTCTCCTCATTTTTTTGAATTCTTGTTTCTTCATTTTTTCCTGTTTGGTTGTTTCTTTCTTCCTTCTGGCCCGCACCGTTGATTTGCGTCCCAGTTTTCTTCCCATCACTATTGGTTCCCTGTGCATTTTCCTTCATTTCACTTATTGTAGCCTTCATTTGTTCATCTAATTTGTAACCAAATTCAAGCAACTCTGTGAGCACCCTGATCACCAGGGCTTTGAACTGTGCATCTGATAGGTTGGCTATCTCTTGATCACTTAAAAGTATTGGCTCTGGTGCTTTGATTTGTTCTTTCGCTTGAGACATTTTTTTTTTTCTTTTTGATCTGGTCTCGCCTCTTACGTGTGAGGGGTGGAGCCTTAGGTGTTCACCACGATGGGGCAACCTAGTTGCTGGGTTGTGATGCTGTATGTGGGGGCGGGGTCGGAGAGGGAACAACGGCGCTTGCTCCTCGATCTCTCGGATTTCAGTCCCCTCTGTGAGGCTGGGAGTCTCTCCTGGCATTTCAACCCCAACATGTGTTTTCAATTGGTGCTTTTAGGCTTTGTTTCCTGGTGCTGGGGCCCTGGGTTGTGCAGTCTGTCTTGCTGCCCATTTTCACCTGGTTTTTCTGCACATGAATAGGTGACCTCGGTCAGCTGCCTTGTGCGCCTTGCTGGGTTTGTTTGTTGCCTCCCAGTACCCGGTAACCGTGGCCTGTGCGCCTGGGGTGTGCCAACCGCCGCCTGCTCATCTGGGACCACTAGCCACTGCTTTTTCCTGCTGCAATCCCTCTCTGCCGGCCACCGACTCCGCCCCTCTTACTGGTCTGGGTGAATCATTGTTGGACTTCCGTACAAGTTAATTTTCTATCAGTTCTGATTATTATTTTTTTTTGGTTCTAAATTTTTGTTGTCCTTAATTTTGGTTGTGAGAGGAGGCACAGTGTGTCCACCTACACCTCCATCTTGGCTGGAAGTTCCCCTCTTTATTCTTAATTGGGCAAAATACTCATAATGCACAACCACCATCTTTAGTTGTGCAGTGCAGCAGTGCTTAAGCACATTCACACTGTAATGCAGCCATCACCACCCTCCATCTCCAGAACGTTTCATCTTTCCAAATTAAAGCTCTTCCCCATTAAGCACTCACTCCTCGCGACCCCTTCTGCCAGCCCTAGCACCCACAATTCCATATCTCTATGAATTAGGAACCTCACCGAAGTGGAATCATACAGTATTCATTATCTTGTGACTGGTTTGTTTCACAAACATAATGTCCTCGAGGTTCATCTGTATTGTAGCATGTGTCAAATTTTCCTTCCTTTTTAAGGCTGAATTATATACATTCTACTGTATCGATAGACCACATTTTGTTTAACTGTTCGTCCGCTGACAGACACTTGGGTTGTGTCCACCTTTTGGATATTGTGATAATGACAGCTGGCAGTTCTCACCCCACCAGCTGGGCCTTGTAGGTGTCTAGCCCTTCTTTGGCCCAGGAGGGCCCTGGGACCAGAGGAGAGGGCAGTGGTCAGTTCAGCCTGGCAGCTTCTCCAACCTCCCCCTTCCCCATGGGCCCTTTGCTCTCATCGGCCATGCACTCAGGCCCAGGGGTAGCAGGAGGGCTGGGGTTTGGGGACAGTGGGGTGGAGGGCTCATACCCACAGATGGCAGAGTCTATGCTGGCTCTCAATGACCCCAAGTGATTGGGCGTGAGGTTGGACTTCTGGCTTTGTGGCTAAGGCCTCTGTGAGCTGACCCTTGGAGTTTCCTGGGCTGCTGAGGGCCCTGTTTCCTTGGCCCCACCTCAGGCCTTTTGCGCCAGGCCGGGAATTTCTCCAGGCCCCACTGGCCAGCCACTGCCCAGTCTCTCTCCTCAGGGGGAATCCTGGCTGTGGGAACTCTCTGTGCACAACCCTCACCCCCCACTTCTCTCGATTCATTTTGAAGAGTTGGCACCATTTCAGGGTCCCATGTCAGGACCTCCTGGGGCGTGATTCTGTGACTTAGGACTGCCCCTGGGCTACTGCAACAGGTGCCAGCAGCCCCAGCACCTGGCCGCTCGTCCCCCGGGTATCTGTAGCCTCCTAGGGTTGGTTGGGCGCAGGTTGGGGCGGGATGAGCCCAGGTCCCAATCTCGGAAAGGGCTACCCGTGAGGAGCCTTTTCCCCACCGGACTCCTGGTCCCCAGGTTCCCGTGGGAACTATACTCACTCCCACCCTAGCCAAGGGCTCGGAGTCCAGCAGGCCAACTGGGATGGCGTGCACAAAGCCCAAGCGGGGGTACCTCGAGGGGGCGACTCAGAGCACGCAGAGCTAGGAGCCCTTTCCCCCGCGCCTCCTGGGTCGCGGGATTATCTTCCTGGCCTCACGAGCGCCCCTTCGATTGGCTGAAAGTTCCGGGGCCACGCGGCGATTGGTCCGTCCACCTCTAGCAGCTCATGTGCCCCGCAGGGTTGCGTGACCCAGCCCCCGGGGCAGTGGGCTGCACACGCCTGGTGCAGCTGACCCCGGCTGCTTCCGCAGCCTTGTCTCCGCATCATGCCACCCGCTGCGTTGCTCTGCGTGCTCTGCTGCGTTGCTCTGTGCGCTCTGCTGCTGCTTCTTGGCGGTAGCCGCCCCCGCCAGCTTCTCGGAGGACCGCTGTAGCTGGAGAGGCAGGTAAGGCCGGGTGGTCAGCCACTGGGGCTGCGTTCACCTCTAGGAGGAGCCTGCAGGATGGTATAGCCCGCCCTTAGGGTTGGGGGTGGGGGAGCGCTCCACCCTGGCAGTGAATCCCTGCCCTCAGGCTGGAGCGCAGAGGACAGTAGGCCTGCGTTTCCTTCACCCCAGAGTGGACGCAGGGAGCGGCTGCAGGGGAGGGGCTACTTCAGGCGGGGATGCGGGGTGCCAGCCTCAGCCCGCGCGTCTGTCCCCAGCGGCCTCACCCAGGAGCGTGGGGCAGCTGGCCCTGGCCTGTGCGGAGGGTGGGATCGAGTGGCTATACCCTGTTGGTGCGCTGCGCTTGACCCTGGGCAGCTCTGACTCCGGCGCGCGGCCCCGCATCGCCTTCCTGTGGCTGGCGCGGCCCTTTGCTGGCGTCCAGGTCTTCCCTGAGAGGGCGGGCGGTGTCCTGGAGCTGCTGCTGGCTGAGGGCCCAGGCCCAGCTGGGAGTCGATGCGTGCGCTGGGGTCCCCGCGAGCTCCGGGTTCTCTTCCTGCAGGCCACCCTGCACTGCGACGTCAGCCGCTGTGTGGCCTCCTTGCGCTTCGAGCTGCGAGAGGACCGGCGTCCGGAGCTGCCTCCACAGGTCCACGGTCTGGGCAAGGATGGTGAGTGACGGTCTGCGTGGGGAGGCGTGGGAGTCATTGAAGTCTCACCCTACCAGGGCGGGGTGGGAAGTGCCTGCTGTCCCCACCGCACAGGGAGAAACGGGCGCTTTTCAGAGGCCACACTGAGTAGTAGCAGCAGCAGTGCCAGGACAGGTCCGAGGGAGGGAGGGCAATCCCCCGTGACGCATTTTAGGGAAAGAGCCGGCAGGGAGCAGAATGGGAGGAAGGGGAGGCCAGACTGGGCAACCCTGGGCCCTGGTCCTTAAGGGGCTGGGGATGGGGAAGGGGATCAAAACCCCGAGCCACAGTGACCAGAGGGGAGAGGGGAGGGAATTTCAGGGGAAAAGGGGAAGGGATTAGAGCAACAAGTATAAAGGACACGTGGACAGAAACTATGGGGAGTGGAAATGGGAGGGAGGTAGGGAGGGCTGGGGCAGTGGGCCGGGATGGGAGTAAAAGACAGAAAACTGTACAAGATCAATAATTAAAAACAATACTGATTAAAAAAAATAAAACTGAAAAAATAATTAAAAACAAAAAATCCTCCAGCCAAGGAGCCAACGCTGTCCAGGACTCCCTGGCCCGGCCTCTGGGGCAACCTCCGAACCCCCCACAGCCCCCAATACAGCGAAAGTCCGGTATGAGCCTCTCGCCGTGGAGATGCCCCTTCCTCCCCGCAAGGCAGCAGCCCCAACTCTTTGCTCTCCTAGAGCCTAACAAACCCGACCCCATAGGAGGTGAGGGGTCTCTCTATTCTGCCTCTTGGCTCCAGGGCAGAGACTCCAGAGCCCCCTATATCCTCCTGCTGCCCTCCACTCCCCAGGCTGGTCCTGGAGGCAGTTCTGGGAGACCACAGGGGTTACCCCATTGGCGTGCCAGAGCATGCACAAGGACACTGAGCTTCAGGTGGGTGAATCCTCCTGTGGTGGGCACAACCCTCAGTCTCCTGCAAATGTGTGGGGTGCCCATGCAAGCCCATGTGCATGACCCCAAATGCAGGAAGTCTTCAGGGTTTGTGCATAAGTGCTCCCTGGGATTCCAACTGCCTAATGGCCCCGAGGGGGTGTCTCGTCACTTGCCCTCTCCCTCTGCCTCTGGCTGGTGGAGGGGAGGCCTTGGGTGGTCCAGGAGAGAGCAGGGCCTACACTCACCATCTCCCCTGCATACCAGGTGCCTGCAGGCCCTGCAGCAATGCGGAGTTCCTGCTGGCCTCGTGCACTAGTGACTTCGGTGAGAGCTCCTACCACGCCAAGTGAGGGGAGTGGGGGAGCCTTGGGCAGCCCCTCCTCTACATGCCAGCCACGGGCCAATGTCTCCCTGCAGTGATCCCATGGGACCATCTGTGGGGTTGCCCATGACACAGAGCTGCAGGAGTCTGTTATCACTGTGGCAGCTGCCTCTGTCCTCCGCCAGACACTGCCACTGTTCCAGGTGGAGGGCCCTGGGGGCCAGGTACAGGCCTCCATTCGCACCCCACTGTACTGCGGTGTCCGCTCTGGTCCTGGCACTTTCCTCTTCGTGGGCTGGAGCCATCTCGGAGAGGCCTGGCTTGGCTGTGCTCCCCGCATCCAGGAATTCAGCCATGCCTATGCAGCTGCTCATGTCAACCACCTCTACCCCTGAGAGGTGGCGCTGGACTGAGGGGTCTGGGAGCGGGGCTCTGGGGAGGGGCCAGGAGGAGGGTGAGTGAGGAGCGTGTGACCTCCAAAGGGCATCTCAGTACCATCTGCTCCTGAGGGAGCAGCAATAACCAATGAGGACATTGATTTCACCCATCAGGGTAGGTCGAGCATCCTGTGCCTGAGCCCAGCCTGCTTTACTTGCCGAAGCCTGATGCTTGAGGGCAGTGGCGTCTTGGGACAGTGGCCCATGCCTACACCCTGGAATGGGGCTGCTGCTGGGCAGGGGCACCTGCCAGAGCTCCCCACCCACACGAACCTCAGTTCTGCCGCTCCTGCCCTCAGCACCAGGTGCTTCCGAGTGGTAGTGGAAAAGCGACTGTAACTCCCAATGTCTGAGGCAGGTTGTGTCTCGTGTGGGGACAGGAAGGCCAATATCATTCCCAGCCTGTGGGGAAAGGGGTTGCAATCTGGCAGAGTGGCGACTTCCCTCTGCGGTTCACTGGGAGCCCAGCACAGTCATCCTGACACCATCTTGCCCTCAGGGAAGAATGGGTCCCTCTGTCTGTAGGCCCCTGCAAAGGGCTGAGCATCCTAATGTGGTGCAGAGCTCAGGGGGTGTGGTGTCACCCCTTTGGGGTCCTGCTTGTTGCTGTTTCTGGTAGGTGGGTACACACAGTGGGTCCTTGAAGGAGCATTTCCCTCCACAGGCCCCATTGCTGCGCCCCTGGCCTCAGTCACAAGGAAAATCAGTGGTTCTAGACAAAGCTGGCAGCCCTGAGACTGAGAGCCCCCCCGGGTGCAGGACTTCTGAACCCCGAATGAGATCACTCTGCTCACACCAACCACATAACTCCTGGGAAAGAAAAGCTCAAGTCTGGGGAGAAGTTTAGGCTGAACCCTAGAAACAGTTTCCCATCCTCACCTGCCTTCCTTGCTGGGCCGGGCAGTGGGTGCAGGTAGAAGCCAGGGGCCCTGCTGTCTTCCGGGCAGGAACCAAGGCTGGGAGAGGGACAAGGCTGTGCAGGGCCCACGCACAGGACCCCTTCCTCCGGATGTGGGGGACACTGGACTTCCTGCAGAGTGGCTGTCTGGAAGCATGTGCATGGGGCGCTGGTCGTTTTACTCACGGGTGGTGAGAATTATGGGGTAGGGGGAGCACAGCCACCCTGGAGGGCAGGCCCCAGCAGGCTTCCTCCCACCTCTGCCCCTCCTCCCCTCGGAGGCTTCCTACCACTCCTCCTCACCTCCCCGTGCTCTGCAGAGCACGTGGCTTAAAATGCCATCAATGTCCTGATGACCTTTACGTTTAGGTTTTCAGCCTGGACCTCCCTCCGGGACTGCAGACCTAGCATCTGGTCAGTCCCCCTCCCCCAACCAGGAAGTCTCTCAGCAAAGATCAGAGGAGGCGGAAGTGAGGGTGCCCAGACAGGTCTCTTCCTCTCTGTCTCTGGCAGGCCTCACAGAGGGCTTCCCCCCAGGCCAGATCAGCACCCTTACCCTTGGCCCTGCCCAAATTCTGTGGCCAGCTCCCCACAGCTTCTTGTTTGGATGGAGACCCTGGCCACATCCAGCGGTGACTGGACTGCCTTGGACTACCTGTCCACAAAAATGGGCAGCTGCTGTGGAGTGGGCTTTAGGCTCGACACTGGCATCCACCCACCTGCCCCACAACATGCCTGAGCTGCCCATGCGCACACTGCCTGCAACCAGTGCTCCCCGCAGGTGTACAGAGGGCAGGAGTGGGTGTGGCCAGCAGAGCTACCGGGGCCCTGGAAGTCTTGGGCTAGGGGCTTTGCCTGCCCTGGGGGAAGTGGCCAGAGGGAACCAACACGAGTGAGCACGCAGGCTGGTGCTGTGGAAGCTGCCCTTTGGGGCCCCTGCGGAGCACTTCGGGGTGTGTGCACTCACACGGACACACTCCCTGCTGCCCAGTGCCCGAAGGCTGAGGAGCAGAGTGCCAGGTGTGAGCTGGAGAGAGTTGGGGGGTGCGTGTGCTGTGGAGGCCAATTAGATGCATGCATTTAGTCAACAAGCTTTTATGGGGTGCCTGCTAGGTGCTGGTGCTGCTCTATGCACTGGGAATAATGCAAAGAAAGGGACCGGTGCTGTGTAGGACTTCCCCAGCCTGGAGTCTAGGGCACACCTTTTCTGGGGAGGGCGCAGTGACAGCCCCAAGAAGACAGGATGCTCTAAGCCAGGTAAGGCTGGCTCTCCTCCCTAGGGCTCAGGTCTTGGGAGCAGGGCACCTCAGTTTCCTGCCACTCAGGGACACCTGTATTTCAGGACTGGTGGTGGTCGGGACACAGTACTGGCAAGCGCATGAGGCGCTCTGCCTTTGGGAGGTAGGGGCCAGTGTCTGGAGCAGCCTGTGTCCTTGCTGGGGTTCCCAGGCCAGGTCCTGTGTGCAGACAAGCCCCTGACATTCACGGCCATTTGACCTCAGGGTGGGGTGAAGAGGAGACCCCAGCTCTGCCACTTGATCTAGGGCTCTATCCCCCTAGTTGTCTCTCCCACCCCCAGGCTTTGTCAGGCCACCTCTGGGAACTCATTTTTGTGTTGTTGATGTTGCCTGGAGAGGTGACATGGTTTCCCCGACTCTTGGTTCTGTCTGTCCAACCACCATAGCTGGGCCAGTGGCCCACAGCCCTCACATCCAGCCCCCCTCCCACCACACGCATGGTGACTGGCATCCTGTGTCTGCTCGATCTTCCTCACATCAGCTCTCTCCTTCCTGCCCCTCGGCTGAGCTCCAACTTCCCTGGCCCTCTCTCCCTCAAACACCAGCATATCCTCTCATTCCTGCCCGCTTGGGTTAATGGCCTCCAGCCGTGGGAGGGAGCCCAAAGGGTGTCGTCCCTTCAACTGCTCCTAGGCTTGGCTAGATTTTGGGGTACCCTGATTGGCAGAGCCCCCACCAGTGTCCCAGAGACAGCTGTATGGGGCCTGGCTGTGACTCAGGGTAGTCGGGCCTAGATGTTACCCACCCCCAGTGAGCCCAATTCCCACTGTCAACCTTAAAAATAAAATAACCATTTTACCAGCAAAAAAAAAAAAAAAAAAAGTTTATTTGGGAATAGCAGAGGAAGTGCAATTTTGGGCTTACACACCATGGTGAGCCACAGGCAAGTCTGGAGAACAAAGGAGGATGTTCTTTTATAGAGAAAAAGAAGGAAGTTGGGAGAGGTAATTATAAGCAATGGATCATTGGAAGAGAGCAAGGATTCAGGGTTGTGGTGGCTTCTCATTGGCCAGGCTGTTGCAGGGCAAGGAGAGAAATCTTCCTGCTGCTGGAGCGGTAAAGTAGGCTTGTTGTTGCAGTCTGCAGGGTGCAGTAACTGTGGGTCGGTGTCCCGTTCAAAGCTTCCTGACTCGATTTTATGAGGTTTCCTTTATTCACTACATCTCCCACTTTGATCAAGATCTTTCTCTGAAAGCATCACTGACTAGTTTTCCCATAGTTAGCAGTTTAGTCCCTCCGTGTCAGGAAGGACCTTTCCTGGTTGCCATGTTCCACGTAGGAGGAAAAGTGTACTGAGATTGGAAATGTTTGAGGTCACATTTGAGTGACAAGGAAGGTTAGGAGGAAGGATGGTCAGGCATACCCATCTAAAGTCTATCTTATCAGAGTCACAAGTGCTGCGGACCATCTCAAAGCATTGAGCCCACATCATTTAGTGCATCCTTTCTGCCGAAGCTTGACAGGCAGCAGGTACCACATTTGAAACGTATACAAAACAAAATGAGCAGAATAAAATCCAGTTTGTATAATGGTCCCTAAGTCAGGAGCTCAAGCCTGAGGTAATCAGCTATACAGGCCAGAGGACCAAGGAGAATTGGGTGAAATTTGTTGTAACCAATGGGCTCGTTCCCTAAATTTTGTGTAATTGGGTTTCTACTTCTGAAGATTATCTGTGTGCAGCAGATGGTGTTTGCTATTGCAAACTAAAACATGGTTCTTTTCAATGGACACAATTAGACTTTTGCAACATTGTGGTGCGTGCGTCTCCTTTTATCAGCTGGGGATCAAAAGAGGTAGGGGCTGGATGAATCAGGCACCCTGTGACTCTCTCAAAGGGTGAGAGCTTATGAGTTCCAAAGGGGGTGGATCTGAGATTTAGAAGCACAGATGACAACGTTTTGGCCAAGGTTTTCACAAATTTTGTTGATTGAGTTTTGATGATGCTGTTGGTTCAACTAGTCCTGAGGACTGAGGAAGATTAGCAAAAATTCTATAGAACTGGCCAAATAGCACTGTCTTACCATATTTGACCAGTAAAACTGGTTCCCTGGTCTCCATGGAGCTCAAGAGGAGTTCCCCAGGTAGGGATGATGTCTTTCCCCCCAATAGGGTTAGGCCCTGAAGAGGCAGGTAGCTTGTCAACATGGGAAGGCTTTGACCCAGTAGGAAAACACAAATCATTACCACGACATACGTATACCCATGAGATGTGGGTAGATGAATAAAGTCCATTTGCCAACCCTTAAATGTTCCCCTGGGCAATTTAAAAATAGCCGGGAGTGGCCTTGGCCTGTGTGGCTTGGTTGGAGCATTGTCTCATAGACCAAAAGGTCATCAGTTTGATTCCCAGTCAGGACACGTACCCAGTTTGCAGGTTTGATCCCTGGTTGGGGAATGTATGAGAAGGCAACCAATTGATGTTTTTCTCTGTCCACCCCCTTTTTCTCCCTTCATCTCTCTAAAAACAATGAAAAAAAATAGCCTCAGGTGAAAATAAATAAATAAATAAATAAATAAAATGTCCAGGGGTGGTGTGGACAGTTTTCCCTGGATTATTTTTGGGGCAGGTGGGGCAAGAAAAGTAGGTGCTTTTTGCAGCCTTCTTAACGTCTTCACACCAGCGCTGGTTTATAAGGTTTGTCACGTCAGCAGCAGACCAACGACACAGTGCGCGCATAGCAGTCAGTAATGGGGTTTGGAATTTCAGGCAGGAGTGGGGAAAAGCCAGTGTGATTTTTTTTTCAAGCCAACAGTTATTAGAATTCCAATATTGTTTTTCCTTTTCTGGGGCCAATTTTAGAGCATTGCTAGTCAATTTTTCTTTTGTTTTTTAAAATTAAAAAAATTTCTTTTAGAGAGCGGGAGAGAGAAACATCAATTTGTTGTGCCAATTACTTATACATTCATTGGTTGATTCTTGTATGTGCCCTGACTGGGGATTGAACTTGTAACCTTGGTGTATTGTGACAGCATTCCAACCAACTGAGCTACCTGGCCAGGGCATTACTCAGTTTTTTGAAATTATCATTTGGAGGAACATCACTTTGGACCATGAGAGAGGTCATTGAGAACAGTATACTTGGAGGAAATACATCAGCAAGGTGGTTTCCCTTAGCCTCCAGGGAATCAGGATTGGAATGCACAAGTATCATAAGAGCAAGGCAGCTGGTAGGAGTATGGCATCTAATAGGTTTTGGACTTCAGAGCTATTTATAATTGTATCCCCATTAGAGGTAAAGAAATCTTGAGGTTTCCATAGCATTCCAAGGTCATGAGCAACCCTAAAGGCATAGCGACTATTGGCATAAGTTTTGTGGTTTTGCTCTTGGCTAGAGTACAAGCCAGAGTAAGTGCATAATTCATCCTGTTGGGCAGAGGTAGCCAGAGGCCAAGGTGCTGCCTTGATAACTTCAAAAGTAGTTACAGACTTCCGGCCAAGATGGAGGCATAGGTGGACACACTGTGCCTCCTCTCACAACCAAAATTAAGGACAACAAATATTTGGAAACAAGAAAACAACCAACTGATAGAAAATTGAACTGTAAGGAAGTCCAACAACCATTCATCCAGACTGGTAAGAGGGGTGGAGTCACAGCAGGAAAAAGTGGAGGTGTGGACCCAGGCATGTAGGCAGCTAGCGGACCCCGAGCACAGGGTGGCAACTGTGCAGACCCAGTGAGGCCACACAAGGTGGCTGGCTGACCAGGTGGTCCCACATTCTCACACAGATAATCCAGGCGAAGGGGAAGTGGTGGAAGGGACTGGAATCCAAGAGAGAGCTGAGCAAGCGCCATTGTTCCCTCTCAGACCCCGCCCCCACAAACAGCATCACAACTCAGCGACTGGGCTACCCCACACTGGGGAACACCTAAGGCTCCGCCCTTCACTATGTAACAGCCTCGACCAGACCCCCCCAAAAAAAAACCCACCAAAAAACGGCTCAAACTGGAGAACAAATCAAAGCCCAGAGCCAGTTCCTCTAAGCGATGAAGGGATAGCCAACCTATCAGATGCACAGTTCAAAGCACTGGTGATCAGGATGCTCACAGAATTGGTTGATTTTGCTCACAAATTAGATGAAAAAATGCAGGCTACAGTATGTGTAATAAAGGAAAACACATGGGGAACCAATAGAGATGGTAGGAAAACTGGGACTCAAATCAATGGAGTGGACCAGAAGGAAGAAAGAAACAACCAAACAGAAAACAAGGAAGAAACAAGAATTCAAAACAATGAGGAGAGGCTTAGGAACCTCCAGGACATCTTTAAACGTCCCAACATCCAAATTATAGGGGTCCCAGAAGGGGAAGAGGAAGAGCAACAAGTGGAACACCTATTTGAACAAATAATAAAGGAGAACTTCCCCAGTCTGGCAAAGGAAATAGACTACCAGGAAGTCTAGGAAGCTCAGAGAGTCCCAAAGAAGTTGGACCCAAGGAGGAACACACTAAGGCACGTCATAATTACATTAGCCAAGATTAAAATGAAGGAGAGAATTCTAGAAGCAGCAAGGGATAAGGGGACAGTCACCTCCAAAGGAGTTCCCATCAGACTGTCAGCTGATTTCTCAAAAGAGACCTTACAGGCAAGAAGGAGCTGGAAAGAAGTATTCCAAGCCATGAAAGGCAAGGACCTACATCCAAGATTGCTCTATCCAGCAAAGCTGTCATTTAGAATGGAAGGGCAGATAAAGTGCTTCTTAGATAAGGTCAAGTTCAAGGAGTTCATCATCACCAAGCCCTTATTATATGAAATGTTAAAGGGACTTATCTAAGAAAAAGAAGATAAAAAATAGGACAGTGAAAAGACAGCAAACTCACAGCTATTAAGAACCACATCTAAAACAAAAGCAAACTAAGCAAACAGCTAGAACAGGAACAGAACCACAGAAATGGAGATCACATGGAGGGTTAGCATCAGGGGAGTGGGAGAAGGAGAGAGGGGGAAAAGGTACGTAAATAAGTAGCATAGACGGTGGGTAGAAAATAGACAGGGGAGGGCAAGAATAGTGTGGGAAATGTAGAAGCTAAAGAATTTATGACACATGGACATGAACTAAAGGGCGGGGGGAATGTGGGTGGGAGGGGGTGTGCATGGTGGAGGGGAATAATGGGGGAGAAATGGGACAACTGTAATAGTATAATCAATAAAATATATATTTTAAAAAAGTAGTTACAGTAGCATACCCAGCCCCATATTTACCGTGTAAATAAGAACCAACAGTAAACCATGCAAAATCTACATTGGTCAAAGGAACCCCCCCATAAGTTATTATGGGGTGTTGAAAGGTCCTGAGGGCTTTTATCAGTGAAGGAAGGGATGATAGCCTGGTCAAGATTAAGACAGTGAGAAAGTTATGAGAAAGTTACAGGAGGATCTGTCAGCAGGACGGTTTCACAGGTGAGACAACTGGCAGATTGAGTTTGATGAGAATGAAGGAGGGCCTCTAGTGCTTGGTACAAGATGATGGGGGCGGGGGCGGGGAATCCGGTGACTATTTGTTCTGGTGGACTGAACTAAAGGATCCGTGGCAGGGCCCTGACCAGTGTGGCTCAGTTGGTTGGGCGATGTTCCTCAAAGTGGGAAAGGTCACCAATTCCTTTGGATCAGAGCACGTGTCTGGGTTGTGAGTACTGTTCGTGGTAGAGGCTCGGTGAAAGGCGGTGGATCCATGTCTCTCACATCGATATTTCTCTCTCACTCCCTTCCCCTCTAAAAAATATTTTTTAAAAAATAAAAGGACACTGGCAGTCCATTTTAAAAAAATAAAAGGACTCTGAGGCAAGGAGAGTTATCCTTGTGCCCACAGGGTCCTAGCTGCTGGCTGTAGAACCCCATGGGGTGATGGCGATCACGATGGTCTCCAGCAGGGATTTTCAACCTTTTTCATCTCATTGCACACATAAACTACGTGCTAAAATTCTGTGGCACACCAAAAATATATTTTTCCCCATCTGACAAAAGAATAGGTATAGTTTTGATTCATTCACACAGACAGGTATTGTGTTGGCTGTTGTCATTTTTTAGACAATCTAAGGGAAAAGAGGTCAGTGTCCCGGACTAAATAGTCAGGTACTGCATCTTTTAAACATTCTTGCGGCACACGGGTTGAAAATCGCTGCTTTAGGGTGAGTGCCACGTGGGATCGTGGGCTCAGGCGAGCGGAAAGCGCAGGGACCAGTCGCCACTGCCGGCCCCGCCCCCACCCGGCTTGGGCCGGGGCCGACCTTAGCCTTCGCGCAGCCACTTCCGGCGTCGTTGCTGGCGGGTGTGGGGATCTCGGACCTCGGGAAGGATAACCGAGTCGCGTGTTCCGCAGCAATGGAGCAGGACGACCCGGCCGAGGCGCTGACCGAGCTGCGTGAACGGCGACTGGGTCCGTTTGAACTGTTGCAGGTGGCGGCGGGCTCGGGCCTGGCCGCCTACGCCGTGTGGGCGCTGCTACTGCAGCCCGGCTTCCGCCGGGTGCCGCTTCGGCTACAGGTGAGGGGTAGGACCTTTGGTGCCGGGCCTACGGAGGGACGACTCCGGGCAGATCGACGCGACCAGTTGCTTGCGGCCGTGGGGCCTGGGTTCTGGCCAGTGGGCGGGGCCAAGTCTGGGGGCGGGGCCCGAACCCCATGGGGCTCTGGACCCAGTTGTGGTGGAGTCCGGAGGGTGCTGCACTTAAGGACCAGCCTGGTTGTGGGTTGGGACCTGTTTCAGGTGGGGCAGAGCAACCCATTCAAAGAAAGGAGCCCAGGAGGCAGGCTCTGTCCTGCGACCAGTGAGATTTAGGTTTGGGATCAGAGATGTGAAGAGCCTGAGTGGCTAATGGACTCCAGCCCTCCAAGCCACGTCTCCATGCCCAGGTGCCCTATGTTGGTGCTAGTGTGAGGCAGGTGGAGCATACATTATCGCTGCTTCGAGGCCGTTCTGGAAAGCTGGTGGACCTGGGCTCTGGAGATGGCAGGATTGTAAGTAGCGGGGTTTGCGGGGGTTGGGCCCTCCTCACAGAGCACCTCTCCACCTTCTGGTTCTGATGCTGTTGGCGCTCACAGGTGCTGGCTGCCCACAGATGCGGTCTTCGCCCAGCTGTGGGCTATGAGCTAAACCCGTGGCTGGTGGGGCTGGCAAGGCTGTATGCCTGGAGGGCAGGCTGTGCTGACAGTGTCTGCTACCACCGTGTGGACCTCTGGAAGGTAACCTGGGGAGTCCTGTGCCTCTTCAGACACCACGCTTGATCTCCACTCTTCCAGTTCTGGCCTGGCTGCTCTGCTGAAAGCCCCAGATGCCCCTGCCTCCTGGGCGGGCTGGGGGCTGACACTCAGAAGTTGAAGTAACCCCATGCTTGTCAGAACTCTTTCAGGGCTGGAGTCCCATACCCAACTGGGGTGACCTTTTCTTCCCACAGGTGAGCCTGAGGGACTGCTACAATGTGTCTGTGTTCCTGGCCCCCAGTGTGGTAGGTCTGGGGGTTGTGAGGCCCAGGCCGCCCCAGTGTATGTGCTGGGCCCGGGGGAGCTGGGAGGGGACAGCTGTGTTCTGCCCAGCCCACCCTACTCTCCTGCTCTCTCCTACAGCTTCCACTGCTGGAGAAAAAGCTGCAGGCAGAACTGCCTGAGGGGGCCCGTGTGGTGTCAGGACGCTTCCCCCTCCCCACCTGGCAGCCTGTGGCTGTGGTTGGTGAGGGCGTGGACCGTGTCTGGGCCTATGACACCCATAGTAGTGGGCCAGCCGGGCAGGCTGCCCCTGCACCCAGTTCTGCCTTGGTCCCCAGGGCCCCTGATCCTCAGGCGGGCTGAAGGTGGGGACACAATAAAGACTCAGTGGGCTCCACCCTGACTCTTATTGTGTGGAGGGTTGGGTCACATGACTCCCCAAGGTGGGGCTGTGGGGAGGATTCTGAGCTGGCTGGGAGAAGCTGTGTTCCAAGTTTATTGGATGACTGGCTAGCAGCTGCGGGTCCTGGGGCGCTGAGGCTTGGCTGGAGGCGTGGCCCCCACTTTCTGGGTGTCTCCTGAACCCACCAGCTTCCTTAGCCTCAGGATCTCCTTCTTGTACCTGCTCGGAGGGACTAATTTTAGTCCCCTGCCTGGCTGTAAACAGACCCTGCCTCTGGTGTTCAGGACCCATCCCCATCCCAGTTTGCCCAGAGCTTACCTGCCTAAGTGCTGGTCCACATACTCCTGAAGCTCGGAAAGTTGCTCCTCAGCCTTGGTGGCTCGGACTAGCAGTTGTGCCCGCTCCCATTCCAGCTCTGCCTGGTGTGGAGGGGCATGAGCCATGAGCCATGAGCCAGGACAGAGTATGAAGAAGCATCCCTGGCCAGGCCTTGCCCACACGCTACCTGGGTGCCACGGTAGAAGTTCTGGAGCTTTTGGTAGATCTGGGCCCAGGAGGCAGCTTCCAGGCTCCTGCAAGCCAAGAAGGGGATGGACATAAGGGCTGGGGTAGTCCCAGGAGCTGACCAGTGACCCTGTGCAAGTAGGGGCACCTAGATCCTCGAGGTGCCTGCTGGGGGCAAGTTCAGGACAGCACGGGCCCACCCTGCCAGCATGGGAGCCATCTGTGCATGGGGGGCAGGGCAGCCCAGGTCAAAAGAGCCCGCTGGCCATGTCCAGGGACAGTTAAGCCACAGCCCAGCTTGGAAAGTGACCCCAGTGTTCTTAAGGATGCTGATGGAGGGCCTTCCCCTGTGCTGGGGGTTCGTTTCCCAAAACCCTGGAGATGGGCCTGCATAAGCCCCTGCTCACTGCATAGCTGGAAGCATGGAGGCCCAGGGGCGAGGGCTGTGAGGGGCACCAGGTAGCCTGCCGCTGCCCTGTCCTGTGGGGTCAAGTGGAACATCTTTTCCAGGGCTTTCCCTAACCCATTCAAGGTCAGCCCCTCTCCTCTCACCCCATGCACTTGGTTTTTCTGTGGTTATTAGTGTCTCCCATACAGACTGAGACCCGAGGGCACAGACCTACCACCTTGTTCACTGCTGCAACCAGAACCCCATCCCGCAGTGCAGAGTTGGTAGAAGAAATGAGTTACCCTCTTTCAGGTTGCCCCCACACCCACATCAGGGCACTCACTGTGGCTCTGATGGGCTCCCTGGGGAGGCTTCATCAGGTCCTTTCTGTGGGAACGAGAGAAGCATCCTGAGGCCTCTGGAATAAGGCTGCATGACAGGAATTCTCCATCAGCTGAACAAGGCGGGCTGCCCACAGGCCCTGGGATGGGGGCTTTGTGTAGCTGAGGGTGGGCCCCAGCTGGGTTCTGGGCTGTGTGCCCCTAGACCAGTGTGGGGCAGTGGGGAGGGCTGACCTGGACTTGGAGATTCTGGAACTGTCTCTCCAGCCTTGCCTGATCCTTCCGAAGGTGGCCAAGCTCAGTGACCAGGTGCAGGGGCAGTGGCTCCAGGTCTGAGGTGACCACATCAGAGGTAGCCTTGGGGATCCCAGGTGCCCCAATGGGATCTGCCAGCACCTGCTGCACACTGAGACATATATGAGGTTGTGTAGAGCTACCCTACCCTATATTCACATCTCAGGGCAGGGGCCTACCAGTGGGCACGGAGCAGCTCCTCATGTCTCCGGCTCAGATCTGCCAGGCGCTTGCGGTAGTTGCGAGCAGCCCGGGCCAGCTGTTGCTCACGGCTGTGGTATGCTGCTCGGATGTCCTCTAGAGTGGTCTCCAGGAATGTCCGAAGGGCTCCTCCAGCTGTAGGTGCCTGGCTTGCACCATCTGCATACTCCTGGAGGAGGTAGGGTGGGGCCTGGGCTTGGTAGGGTCCACACCACTCCCCTCTACCTCTGGAGGACGACGCCCTGCAGTTCAGCAGTGGAGGCCCAGAGGACCTCTGAAGCAGCCCAGCAAACCCAGGCCAGGCTTGGGCTTCCCAGGACCCAGGGCCCACCCACCCACAATAGGGCCACCCTGCCCAGGGCTCACCACCAGGGCTCGGGCACAGCGCTGCAGCCGGACAGTATACTCCTCATTCAGCCTCTTGAGCTGCAGCTGTAGCTGGCCATTCTCGGCCTCGGCATGGCGGAGCTGGCCCTGGCAGGTGGACAACACCTGGGGAATGGAGGCAGCCCTGAGCCTATACTCCTTGAGGTAGAACTCTGCTAAGTTTGTAGGACCCCTTCCCCCGGTCTCAAAGTGGGTATGGCTGGGCCTCACCACTGCTTGTGCAGCCAGTCGCTGCCCAGCTGTCCTGACCTCCTCTTGGGCTCCCTGCAGCTGCTGGCCCAGGGCTGACCTGCAGACATGGATGTGAGGCTCAGTCAACCTCAGGGTAGGGGACTCTCTCTGCCCCTTGGGAATAGCTACTCCATGCACTGTGACAGGTAAGGCGGCCACTCACACGCGCCTCTCCAGCGCTTGCTGCCTGGTCCTGTGCTGCTCCAGCACCCACTTCACTTCTCCTTGCAGCTGTGGAGTACACAGGACTGGCTGGATGAGACTCCAAGCTCTGGGTCCCCTGCACTGCCCCGCCCATCCCTGGGCTGAGAAAAACCTGGACAGACCACTGGGTGAGGTCTGCATACTCACGCCATTTCTTAGCTTCTGCTGCTCACTTTCAGGGGGCTGGGAGTCCTCAGGCTTTGCCTGTATGGGAGAGTGGGTCCTAGCCTCACTGTACCCCTGCTGGATCCCTATTTGGCTCCCACCCAGCCAGGCCGTCCACACGTTCAAATGGTGACCTGCAGGATGCTGTGGTTGCCATGTCCCTGACCCTTGGCCTTTTGCTCAAGCTCCTGTGCAAATGCCTGGAGGTGCCCTGGACCAGTCTCTGTTGAGGCTGCATGGTCTCCATGCAGCTCCAGCTCCAGCACCCGGCTCTCTAGCCTCAGGACCTGTGGGCAACCAGGATGAGCAGGTGTGTCTGCCTGCTGGGCCAAATCAACATCCACTTGGGCACACATGGACCTACAGCGAGTGCAGGACATTCAGGGACTCATACTGTGTGAGTTCCCTGTCACGGGCATACATGCACACCCCCACCCCCACCTACAGCACTGGTCTTGTGTATGCACCCCCCAGAGCTCTCAGGCTGGCACATGTGGGCGCACATCAGCACCCACCTCACTCTTCAGCTCAAAGATTTCAGCCTCGTGCTGCACCTGCAGACGATGGGTTGTGATCTGCAAGTCGACCAGCTCCTTGGAGATCTGTGGGTGGCCAGGGTGAGAAGTGGTATCTATATGATCCTGTGGGCATGCTGCCTCCTAGCTCCTCAGGGCTCCCGCACTCACCTGCAGCCGCTGCTCCTCACTCAGCTCTAGATCTGATGGCAGCTCTGTCTTAAGACTGGTGGCCCAGGCCGAGGCATCTCCAGGGACTCCTGGCAGCCAGTTCTCAGCCAGGGGTAGAACCTGGGGAAGAAACACCACCCATCCCCAGGTGGGTCTTAGGCTTTGGTTGTGGCCTCCGCTCCCATGGAGCTACGAGCCATCCACTCCCACACACCCAGTGTAGCTGAGGTGGGGAAACTAGGCCCATAGACAAGATTAGGGTCAGGACACGGTACCCGCACCCCTCCTGGCCCCTGAGGGGGTCAGGGAGGACCCCCAACCCCATGGCAGAAGCAGCAGCGTCCTGGAAGGACTCACATTCTCAATAACCTGAGATGGGACCCCTGGCTTGGGGCCTGGGGCTGCTGCGCGCTCCATAGGTAAAGGGAACTGTGGCTGCCAGGAGCCCAGTGCAGCCTCGCTCACTGGTCTGTTGCTGTGACACGGTGTCTTGTGTTGCCAAGGTCTCTGTTGGTCCCCAGGAGTCTCCTGCTTACCAACCTACTAACACACACACACACACACACACACACACACACACACACACACACGGGGGTAGACAGGGCGTTCAGTGGTTGGGGAGGTGTGGGGAACTCTCAGCAATCCTTTTTTTTTTTCCTGGCTTCAGTTTCCTCACCTGGGAAATGCAGACTAGTACCCTTGTATTTATCCAGGCATGGATGAAAGAAACCAGGGGTGCTTGAAAACGCCCAGTCTGGGCAGGTGTGGGACAGTGAGCACGAAAAGGAGCTTCCTCTGCCTTTCCTGTTACCCTACAATATGGGGTCGCATACTCATTAGAAGTCTTTTGTGTGCCTTCCAGTGGTGGCTGCGCGCTGGGACAGGCAGACGAGACGGTAGGCGAACCAATTGGACAGATCCCTACACACCCCAGTCTGAGGGAAGGAGCTCCCTGCTAGGAGCAAAGCCGGGTGGTGTGGGGGCTGTTCGCGGTGGTAGAGCTGAACAGTGCACTCTGTCCAGGTCCTGTGACCAGTGTCCGAAGTCCCCCTCTGTCAGGCGCCCTTCATGCCGTCCGCAAGGCGGCTGACGCAGACGGTGCGGGTTAAGTAGGAGACGGGGGAAGGGAGCTGTTGGGGATTGGGATCCCTCAGCCGCTGGCGGTGTCGGGAGGGTGGGGCAGGCCTTGGTAGGGGCGGGGCCTGTTGGAGTAGGCGTGGCTTTCCGGGTCCCAGACTTAGGCTGGGGCGGAGCTGGGGAGAAGGCATGTCAGAGATAACGCGCTGGGGGCGTGGCTCACGGGGCGCAGGGTCAGCAGTGAGAAGTGCTGTGACCAAGGGCAAGAGTCCGCAGCTGCGTGTCAACTTGAGCCTGGCGTGAGGGATTCCACCCGGGCCCTCCCTGGGGCAGGGAGCGGGTCTCCTTTTCTGGCCCCCAGTGTGTGTTATGTTTGTGGAGCTGACCCCTCCAGCGCACAGCCCTGCTTAAATTCGGGAGAGGGAAGCCCCACCCTGAGGAAGGAGCCAGGAAGGTTGTGAGCCTGTTTTGGAGGAGGCACGGGGTGGCTGAGCTCTGCAACACCGAACGTCAAGGTCATCCTTGTGCTTAAGGACAACTACATGTACCTAGTCATCAAGGAGCACATGCAGAAGGCTGTGGCCAAGGACATGACGGTGCCCAAGAGGGTGAGGGCAGGAGGTGGGCCCAGGCATCTTGGGCAGCAACTGACTAGACAGTGCCCCTTCAAAGAGGCTCCCCGCCTGACCACCCACCCTCGTTGGAGCAGAGCCTTCCTCTGCTCTCTAATCTGTGGTGGTTTTGCATTTAGGTTTCCTTGATTGTGCTTTGGATCTCCCCTGGGGTTAAGACCACTCTTACCTCCTTTTTTCTGGTGCCTAACTGTTCCATACACTCTGGGAGCTTAGTAATTAATTGCTGGATTTCCCCACCACCGCCATAATGGCCTGCCTATGCCACACCTTGAGCCCCAATATTGGGGAGGGCACCTGGAGCATTTGCAACTCCTTCACTCCCACTCCTCTCAGCTGCTGGAAACTGTGGGCTGGAAGCGGGTATCACTGACCACTGTAATGGCCGTTCACCATCACTGTTGAGAGTGGTTGGGGTGGGCTGAGGCTCAAGGGTGTTGACCTTACCCACCTCCTAGCCACTGTGTGATTCTGCTTCCACCTGTCTGCAGGGGCCAGGAGCAAGGACATGCAGAGCTGGCATTATCTGCGGCCTGGGCTGGTGGTGCTGGGAGCCAACAAACACATCCGTGTGCTGACCCACAGACTGGCACACGGTGGGAAATTTCCCATGAGCATGTGCCTTGGACGGCCAGAAGGGTGCCAGGTCTGCCCACCTAACCCACCCACCTGCCCCTCTGCAGTAGTTTGGGGCCATCCTGTGTGCTGCCTCCTCAGGCCCAGTCAACCTTCAGCCATCTGAGCTACTTCCTGTGGGAAGACAAGTGTCCCCGACCTGCCTATCCTCTTCTCCAGTACAGCTGCCCTGCACCCACCTGCCCCAGCTTCTCTGACCCATCTTCCTCCAACTGGCACCTAGAGAGCTACGGCTCAGCAGATGTACCAGAACCTGGCAGAGACCCTGGGCACCCTGCCCCAAGATACTGAGAGGCCTGTCCCCTCTCCTCTCTTGGGGTCTAGCCTCCTAGCACAACCCACAGGCTGTGCACCTAACTTGTGCCAGGAGTGTGGGATGAATTCTTGCCAGCCAGGAGGACAGGGCAGGCTGGGTGTGGTGATGGGTGCACAGGAGGGTGTTGGGGACTGGGGACGGGCCTGGACAGGCCAGCCAGGGTGAGTACCTGTTCCCTATCTGCCTGTGGCAGTGTTGTGTAGCCCATGTGTCTCCTTTCTCCAGAAGGTGTTATTTTTTGAAAAGGTTTTTTTTTAAATTCTAGAGAGAGGGAAAGGGAGGAAAAGAGGAACATCGATCACCCTGCCTCTTGCATGCACCCTGACTGGGGACCAAACCCTCAACCCAGGCATGTGCTCTGACTGGGAATTGAACCCACGACCTTTTGGTTTGCAGGATGACACCTAACCAAGCTGCCCAGCCAGGTGTCCTGTGGCTATGAGCACACACTGGCAACCTTGAGTCTTCGGGGCCCTGCAATGTCCATGTGAGGGCCAAGCTGTCAGGAAACAAGGCACAGCCACTTCTCCCCTCCCAATGGTGAGGGCTGGAGCCACCAACGGTGGTGGGGACCCGGCAGCAGCACTGCAGGGGCATTCAGCTCTGACTGGCCCAGGATGACCAGCCCTAGCTTAGCCTGGGGTATCTTGGCCAGCTGAGGGTCCCATCGGTGTGGGGAGGGGTTGGGGCCTTGGACAGGGAGTGGGGCAGCCTGTAGGCTCATGAGTGGCTGCCCTCAAGGGCCAGTCTGGGACTGAGGCAGGTTGCCTGGTGCTCTCAGACAAGGCTATAACAAGGACCTGCAGTTATACCCGAAGAGGGGTGGGGATGACATGCCCACAGTGCCATCCACTCCGAGGGAGGAGCTCCTCTATAACCCTTTCCTGAGGGTAGTTTGAGGCCAGTGTCCTGGGCCTTCCTGTGGGGCAGGCTAGGAGCATATGGCAAGGCCTGAGCCAGCGTGTCTTGGAAGGTCCAGTGCTCTCCCCAGGGGCTGCACCTTAAAGCCGGCTGACTCAGCCAGCCCACAGTTTGTGGGGACTCCCTGGCAGTCATTTGGACATGGAGGGAAGTGTCAGGGAACCCACATTATTAGGCTGACTGGCATCGGGGAAAAGCTGCTTGTTAAGTGTCTTCTGCCAGCACCTGCCCAGTAGTTCCCCTTTGAGCTGCCATGGCACCCCCTCTCCCGGCAGAGAGGAGCCTGCGAGCAAATGCACTGGGAAGGTGGCCCCAGCGGAGGTCCTGGAGGTGCTCTGCAGGGAGCAGGTGGGCTTTGACGAGCAGGCTGAGCCACTGCAGCCACAGTTCCAGGCCCTCTTGGCGATGCAGACCTTGGGGTGGCGCTGAACACACCTTGATCAAAGTGAGTCCCTCGTGGACCTGCTACAGAGCCAGGCAGTATGTCCCAGCCTCACCCAACTGGCTGCCCAGCCTCAGGGAGTGGGCACTGTGGTACTTCCTGGTGGTGGACACATGGGTCCCTCTCTGTGGTGCACTTAAGCCTAACATCTGAGTGGGGAAAAGTCTAGCAAAGTGCACTGGGCTGTTGAACTTTAAAGCTTTGAAAGGCCCTTTTCAATGTTGGCAGAAGCTTTTCGAGTGAAGCTGTTTTCAGAGGGAGGCCCGTTTATTACAGGCAGAGCTCAGTAGGGGCGGCCTGACAGGCAGGGCCCCGTCTTCTCTGCCTCCCTTCCCCACCCTGGTAAGTGGGGGTCCAGTGGTGAAGAACTTAGGCTTTCTGGCCCCAGGGGCCACAGCTTCCTCAAAACAAACACCCGGTTCCAGTGGAACCACCAGGTGGAGCGGGCACCATGTCCCTAGCACGGGTGTCACGGGCTGAGCGCCCCTCCCTGCCAGCGTCCTTTGCCGGCAAGTGCAGCAGGGCTGCGTGCTGGACCAACCAGGAGGGTCCGGCTTGTTTTTACCCCAGCTTCAGGAAGAACTCTAGAAATGGGGGAGAGGAGCCCCGGTTTTCCTCACAGGACTGGCTGAAACTGCCACACACTCGGGTCACCACAACCAGGAAGAGCAAGGGCACCACCCACGGACGTGGGCCTGTGGCGAGGTTCCAGTACCCTATGGAAACGCTGGCCTGCACTGGGGCGTCCGGGTGAGTGCAGGCTGGAAGTCACCTTTACGGGCTGTAGGTCCAGAGTCCCATCTCCATGTGAGTTCTAGCACATCCTCGCAGCTCACTTCGCATTTTAGAGGTGAACCCTGGGGTCTTGCGGTCTTGGCGGTGGCTACAGTGAGCATTCCTACCACCTGATGCTGAGGCTGGAGCTGGCCTTCTCCACCTCGTGGTAGCTCGTGTGCAATAGAGAGCCCGTCTGCTCCAAGCCCTCGCCATGCAACCAGTGCTGGTACAGCTCCCGGACCCCGGGCACATCCTCTGGCATCTCCGTCCTGACCATGCTGTACAGCTTCTCCACATGCTGGAGAAGCTCCTTGCCGGGCATCTCAGGGGCTTTGAGCTGGCCTCCGCCATTTAAGCAACCTGTGGCAGAACAGGATGGGTGAGGGCGTGGTCATGGGAAGGGTATTCACGTGCCAGGGGTCAGGGTCCCACGTATACCCCTCCTGCCCTTCAGGATGTTCCCCGCAGCACTGGTCCCAGAAGGGGCCCCTGTACTGTCTGTGCAGAGTGGGCCTGTTAGGAATACCTGAGGGGCAGGCCATGACCTCCACATAATGGTAAGGGCAGCGCCCTCGCTTGAGCTTCTGCACCAGGTTCTGGATGTTGCGAAAGCCATAGGCCGCAGCAAAGTGCAGCAGGATGCGGCCCTCACTCTCCAGCACCACCTCCTGGAAATCCTTGTTCCTGGAGGGCAGAGACAGCGCTTGTCCCCACCTCCACAGATGCGGTTGCCAACCTCGCCAGCTCCCGGCGGAGGGCAGTGACGGAGAGGGAGGGCGGAAAGCTGAATTTCACAAGTTGGCAGGTGACTCCACCCCAGGCTTGGTGTCCTGATTTGTACAATGGCAACCCCACTTCCCAAGAATGGCTGTGCAGAGTGGTGAGGTCAAAGCCCTCACCTCCCTCTGTGGGACAGGCTGTCCCAGTGGGACACTCTGTGCCAGGCACACCACCCTGTGCCAGGGACATCGCCCTGCCGTCATGAGCCCCTTGGGGCTCTGGACGGCTGTAGTGTGGGCAGGGGTCACTGACCTCTACAATGGGAAGACCAAGGCCCAGAGAGTCCGTTCAGGCAAGCTGGAGAGGGGGGCCAGCTTCTGTCCAGTGCCTCGGGATCTGCATCCCACCAGCTTACTCTCTTCCACCACGCCCACATCAGCAAGGGGACCCAGGGCCTAGGATGCTCCCAACTGCAGCCCCTCCCACTGACCTCAGGGGTCTGTAGGTGATCTTATCTACGTGGATTCCAAAGAGCTCTTGGGCTGCATGCCGGAACACGTGCTCCAGGTAGCCCCCGGAGCCCCCACCTCTGTGGCTGGTGGGCTCCTGGGCAGACGTGCTGCTGCACCTGGGGAAGAGAGTAAGGCCCCAGTTGGCAGCGGGGATGCTACCTGCTGAGGCTTCCAGGCGGCCTCTGTCTCTCATGGTTGAGTGGTAAGGAGTCATGGACCCTGGGAGCTTTGTTGGTGTATCAGGAGGTGGGAGAGGACTGTCCCCTTCCATTGAGTCACCTGTATCTGGTGACCTCAGCCCTATATCAAGTTGGGGTCAGCTCCGATGATGACCACCTCTGTGGACACCAAGACAGACCCCCAGGGCAGGCACAGAACCCACAAGAAGGAAGCTCTGGTGGGAGGAGGCAGGGAGGGGGACGTTGCCCATCACCATGTGCTCCCGCTACCTGCCAGGACACCTGTGACCCCAGTGTTGAGAGGGCCCTGACACCACACGCAGGTTCCTCCCTTCCACTGCGCAGGCAGTGACTCACAGACTGTCCAGGGGGGCTGGCTCCAGTTCTGCTAATGAGACTCCTTCTTCTTCCAGCAGCTTGAAGACCTCTCCTGTGGTGGAACCACAGCACAGAAGCTCGTCAGCTGGGATCTCAGCAGAAACACAGAACGTCAAAGGACAGCCGCGTTATCTGCATCCCTCACAGACTGTAATTTGGTACTTGAGGCCCGATGTCCACTCCTGGCTTGTGGGCGGAGGACAAAGCCGGCCACAGGGGTGAGGGAGAAGGGCCACTTCTGAAGACCCTCAGGGGAGCTGCCGTGCTGCCCTGGGACTGCACCTACCCCACAGTGACTCGGCAGCGCCCGGCAGCCTGTCCCAGGCGCTCCCACAGTGGTGTGCCATCACACCTGGGCATGTGCTCACGCACGGAGACCTTCCTCTGACTCAGCGCTCCTGCATTTACTTTTCTGTTTTTTTTTTTAAGCATTTGGAGATTCTGTGGGGCTGCTCCACTCAGAAATGGGGAAACCGATATGAGCCAGAAGGGCTGACAAAACTCTCCACTCCTCCCCTTGCACAGACTATTTCAGAGCAAACACTAGGTGTGGCGAGAGAGCCGCGGGCTTCCGGTCCCTGAGACTAGACAACTGCAAATGCCAACCAGGCTCTGAGGGAGGGCCCCTGCCTCGCGCCAGGCCCCAGAGCATTCTGCACGGGGGCGGCCGCTCCGGCCAGAGCCTGTGCCCTGGGCTCGGGGACCACAGCTGGAGGCGCAGGGGCTCAGGGTGGCAGGACCCACACCTGTTGTGATGACACAATCCACATCTCGCGTCTGGTATTCCTGGTGGAAAAAGTCAGGTCTGGATGCCTCCAGCTTTTTGTCATAACAGGGCATCACCGTCACGTGGTAGATCTTGTCGGGGGTCACACGCTGCACAGAGAGATGTGGAAACACGGAGTCACTGCCTGGTCCCAGCAGGAAAGGGGTCCCGTTAGGGTGACACGGGTTGACGTTGCAGGCATGGCCTGAAACAGCCAGGAGCGACATGAGTCTGTCAGTGAGTTCTGGGACACTACAGGTCTTGGCCATCTTTCAAGACAATGCCACTGAATCATTCATGGCTGGACTGTCCCTGTTACCTGCTGCTGGGCGAAGAAGTCCTTGACCAGGGAGCCCATGACCTGCTGTGGGGACCTGGCGGTGCTAATGTAGGGGATGATGGCACTCCCGTGGGTCTTCTCTGCATAGCAGATCCAGCCTAAAGCCAACACGGAACAAATGGGGGTGGCTCATAAGTCACCTCTCACCGTTGGCTGTGACATGACATTCTGGGGGCGGACCAATTTGTACAAGGAGTCCCATCCCACTAAAGAACATCTCTACTCTGTTATTTCTAGCAACCATGTGATTACTGTCTTGGGGAACTGAAGTGACTACCAGTGACTCTCAGAGCAGCTCCTTCTGCTAAAGAAACCATTCTAGGCTGGCAGAATGCTCTCGCCCCCACCCAGCATTCCCGCTGCCCACGTCCAGCTAACCTGCTGTCAGCATGTGCGCATACCTGGGCAGGCGGAAGTCAGCACGGGCAAGGCGTGCTTGGAGTCGGTCTGTCCTCGGAATCGCCGCACAAACTCTCGCTGGCTCTCCAGGAGACTGAAGTTCCTCGAGAAGGCAGTATCGAACACATAGTGCGCCCCTGGAAGGTAAGCAGCCCTCTGAGCCCCATGAAGGATGGCCAGAGCATGAGGTGCTGCTGATCATGCTGCTGGCAGCAGGGGCCCTGCCTTGCGCAGTGGCCACAGAGAGCATGCCATTCCAGCGTCACAGGACACGCTGATGCTGTGGACAGCCTGTGCTGCTGCCTGGGAGACTTGCGTGTGACAACTGGCTTCATTTGTCTACAACTTGGGTCTGCACCAGGCTCACCCGTCTTCCCTGCTCCTAGCACACACATTTGACCTGAGCCATGCCCAGCACAGACCTGGAAAACATGCCTGATGATAATTCAGAAGCAATACAGAAAGTGGGTGCATTTGAGACCTGGGAGACTGCAAAGTCAGGATTCAGATGGCTTTTTCTTAATGGTACTGCTTCCAAACATCAAGCAAAAACTTCAAACTGAAGTCAAACTCAAAATAGAGTTTCTGACATGTTTAAGTTCAACGACTTGGAGGCATGAAGAGCCCTCCCCACCCTACCCCGCCAGTGCCTCCGTGTTCTACCCTGTACTGCTCACCCAAAGTTCCTCACCTACCTAGTTTTTTAAAGAATGCAGTTAACTTCCTGGCAGTGTCTGTAGGATTCAGCTGAAATCTCACAGCCAGCGATGCTCTGGACTGGGGTGAGACTGAAATGACAACCAGCCTCTGCTGACCAGGTGCTGCTATCTGCAAAGCAAAGGACGCACTGCTCACTGTGAGTTTTACAGATTCCCAGCGGGCCAGAACTGGGGAGAGCAGCCTCAGCTCCACCAGGGAGTGTCATTTTTATGTACGTAGGACCCAAAATTTAGGGTCTAACATTTCACTGTTGAAATATTGACGAGTAATTCTCTGAGAGCCCATGGACTAGACTTAAGAATGCGGGGGCTGGGAGGGGCTCCCCGTAGATGCAGTACAAACAGCATGAGGGGAGGAGCTGCCCCCGACAGAACGGATGAAGGTTGCTGGGGCTGATGTTGCGTTATAGTGGAGTCTCAAAGACTGCCCACCGCTTACCTTGTTGGCATCTAGAATCTTCCGCAGCTCCTCATGGCTCTGCTGAGTGATAAGCACGGTCTCTGCTGAGGTGACACAGCCACTGCATGCCAGGCAGTCATCCAGTGAGATTCTGGCCTTCTCCAGCTTCCGTGTCCCTCCGTCCTGGAAGTACAAGAACCTGGTCAGCAAAGAGCCCGTCCACACAAGGAAACTGAGCTCTCAAGATAATAGGACCTACGGGACCCTACACAACATGCATGACCAACACAGCAGCTGGCTGGCATGGTGTGCTGCTAAATTGTTAAAAGTTATGTATTCCAGAAGTACTCACACATGTTCTAGAATTAAATGGCACCATCAAATTCTGACTTTGGTACAAACTCAGCTGGAGGCTTGTGACCCTCCACAGAGGTCAGGAGGAGTCACTGGTCCCCAGGCTACACTCCTGGGGCCGTCAGGACAGAAAAGTGCCAAAGGCCAGGCTCTGAAAGGGGAAGAGAAAGGCAAGGGAGAGGAGGGAGGAAGAAGGGCAGAGGGCAGAGGGAGCAGGTGGCGGAACCTGTGTCCATGGGCTTTTGCCTGCCCAGCACCGGCACCGGCATCAAGGAGGAACACAGCGGGCAGCGGCAAGTCAGACTCTGCCAAGCAGACACAGAGCTTCATGTCTGGGTCAAGCCTCCAGACTGAAATGCAGCAACTTTTCTTAGATGTAGATGATCCCAGCTGAGCCCCTTCACTCCTGCAAAAGCAGGAGTGATTCGAACCCAGGCCAGGTGAGTTACAGGGGCTGACAATGTGATCAGACGGCTGAGGAGACTGAAATTCCCAGCCAGGCTCACCAGGCCTGCGCTTTGCACAAAGCCACACAATTTGAGCTGAGAAGCTACTTCATTACCCTCCAAATGAGGCACTACTGCTCTGGACAGTGGGACACACTGGCACCCCTGCCTCAGTTGGGTCCCTTCATTCGTGGGACCCCTCCTGAGGTGTCTTTTCCCTAAAAAGGACCCAGTACCCTGTGCTGAGACAGGCTTGGGCAGGAGCCCTGATGTGCTGGTGGCTCACCCTCCTGCACCAAGCGGACAGCCAGCTCTCTCCCTGTAAAGCCTTGGTCCGTACTGTCTGTCCCAACCAGGAGTCACTCTGGGGCTCTTCCCCCTGCTCAGAAGGGGCTCCTGGTCCAGGGGCAGTCCATGAGATGACACAGATGTGCTTGAAAGTCCAAATGGCAGATAGGTGGCGTGAATTTTAACACCATTAGTTCAGGATTTTGTCATTGCTAATGATATACCGGAAGTAGGTGTTCACTAAGAACAAGCGGTCTGAATTGGAAAATCTTATGCAATTAGAACTCAGAAACAGGGAAAGAAGGGAACCACCATCTCTGCAAAAAAGGCCTCCTGTGCAGAACAAATCAAGCTCCATGTTCAGCTTCTATGTGTTTGGTTCCTCCCGCACCTGCTCTCTCAGGCTTCCTTCCTGAAAGTCAGTGAGTTTGACCCATGACGAAGGGCTGGCATATGTGGAAGGTCTCACGGCCACCGCACTTGTGACTGGACAGAATGGTAAAAGGACTTTCAGATCACCTGAGCTGGAACCTACCTGACTGACTTGGAAGTAACTCCCATCATCTTCAATGTGGATCTTCGCCACGCCACTTCCCGGTTTCTTATCTATCTTCACGGGCTTGATGCAGTCCTATACCAAGAAGAGACCCCAAACCAGGCCTGAGTGGGCAGAGTATCCTAAAGAAGTGGGGTGGCCTGCTCATACCCTGGGCACATATTCTAATATACTGCTGGCATTGAGGGTCACTGCAGGTCAGAGTCAGATGAAGACTGGTGTTGCCTTGGCTGGTGTGGCTCGGTTGGGCATCGTCCCGCAAACCAAAATGTCTTAGGTTTGTTTAATTGCCAGTCAGGGCACATGCCTAGGTTGTGGGTTTGGTTTCCCAGTAGGGGTGCATATGAGAGGCAACCTGTTGATGTTTCTCTCTGACTTCATGTTTCTTTTCCTCTCTTCCTCTCTCCTTTCCCTTCTCTCTAAAATCAGTAAGCATGTCTTCAGGTGAGGATAAAAAAAGAAAGAAAGACTGGTGCTAACTGGGTTTGCATTCTAACCTGTCAGCAGACACCCGCCAACTTTGACCTTTACCATTCTCAGTGTAAACAGGAGGCGTGGCCACCCCCCACCCCCACCCCAGAGAGCCAGTGGCCAGTGTTACATTGGCTACTGAGAGGAAGCCTAGGAGTTGGCGAGAAGGCTTTGCTTGAACTTCACCTCCCTGCCTAGTGCCCCAGAGAAAAAAGTTCATCTCCTTCCTCACCTTCCCGTCTGATTCATCATCACTAGGAGAACCTCATTGACCTTGGCCTTCCCAAACACGACCAGCCCCAGAAAGGCCCAGCAGGAGCCCTGTCCGAGCTTATCCCTGTTTAGGGTGTTACCCTGCCCCTCCTCCTGGGACTCAACTATGGCCCTCACAGCCCTGGGCCTGTACCACTGGAGGAAATTGATAGGCAGTTGCCTGTCTCCTTTAGGGGCAAGCTCTGCCCTCCAGAAAGGCAGCAACGCCAGTGACCACACACCCTGACATTTACTGGGCAATCACGTGCGAGATTCCAACGCGTCCAGTCACGTCCAGCTTCCCTTCTCTGACAACTGGGGTGTGATGTCTCGCCTGTTTACATATTATAAACGGGCTCAGAGAAGCTAGGCAGGGTTTTCCCAACCCCAATCCAGAGCCCGCCACTACCCAGCTGATGACGGTGTCGGTAACTGCCTGGTATCCTCAGGCTTCCGCATACCCGTCTGTGAAGGGGGACACCGTATTCCCCTAACCCGGTCGTCCTGAGGGCAACATAACTGGCTCCTACTTGTCTCGTTGGTCTGTGTAGGACGGCAAACCTCCGACCCCAAACCAGCGGACTTGGCCTACAGCACAGGAACTCAGTGGAGGCACCACCCTCCCTGGCTTCAGTTTGCCAGTTGGTAGGAAGCTGGCCAGAGTGCCGGAGGTCCTGCGGGCACAGGCCGGGGTTTCTGGGTCCCGATCCCATTTCTCAGGGGTAGAAACTGAGACGGGATGGGGCTACCACTTCCTCTAAACCCACGCACGTATGCCGCCCACCTGGGCTGCCCCACCTGAGACGGCCCGATGAAGTCATCCAGGTCCGTCAGCTGTAGCGCCCCGCTGAAGGGCGACGCCATGGCGGCCTCCCTACCGCCCGGCACTGCGCGCAGGGATCGCCAAACAACGCAAAACGATTGGGTGGTTCCGCCACACTGCCGGAAAATGCCCCCACCAAGCGCATGCGTGTCTGGCCACCCATGAGCGGGTGTCTGGAGGGCGCGCGCCCCCTGCTGGCGGACTGAATCCTGCTGTGGAGCCGACTTCCTGCCCTGCTCTACGCCCGCCTACCGGGCAGGGACTGAAGGGGCCGCGTGGACGTGAATGACGTCTCCCTGACTCACCCAATGCTCACTCGCCGGCCAGGTGTGCGGCCACGGGGTCTCCAACCCCGGGAGCTCGTGGAGGCACGCTCCTGCTGTTCCTGCTCTCACATACCACTGCAACCCAAGAACCCAGAAGGGCACCTGTCACACCAGGGTGCCAGTTACTGAAGAAAATGGAAGTGCCAGCGGTAGGGAGCGGCTCCTGACAACTCTGCGGCTCATGCATGGCTTCCACACCGTCTTCGGTTATTTTTGGAGTCCAGCCGGAGAAAACTCCATTTCCCTGTAATATTTTAAAACCCGAGACAGCTGCTGTCAGGCTCAATCTTAAACCACTTATTAAATGTGTTAAGTACAGTTATACACTTAACCAACACTTTTTGATAGGGCTTTTCAGAAAGTTCCAGTGGTTAAGTCTGGCCCGTCCCTGGACCCCAGCTGGGCCCAGCCCTGCAGGTGCACTGGCAGGTTCAGCCCCAGAGTGTTGGTGGTAATCTGAAATTTCTGAGGGGCCAGCCTAGCTCGGGCTCCTACTCTGGGGGTTCTTGCCCCGAGGTCGATACTACCTGGTGAATCCCACACCTGCCTGTGGGTTTACCGCATGGTCCAGGGACCTGAGACCACCTGCTGGTGTGACCTCTTCAAGCCCTGCAGCCACTCCTCTTGGCTCCCAGGACAGAACTTTTCCCAGCAGCTGCCCCAGGTAGGCTTCTGTGTCACACCCATCCCCCTGTCTTGGCAATACTTGAGCAAGGTCTGAGATGTGATTTCTAAAATCTGAACAGTCCCACTAATTATTACAACCAGCGGAGCACAAGGTAAACTTAGTTTCACTGAAATGCCACAGAGTAGGGTTGCAAAAAGTTTGTGACAGTAACAAGTGCTGTTAGGATTGGGGGACAGGATAAGGACCAGGTAGCCTGGTGCGGCAGAAAAGATTTACAGTGGAGGGTCTTCTGCTTTGGCTGGGGGACAAAGGATGGTCTCCATTTGGGGTAGGGGGATAGTTCCCCCAACACCGGAGGGGAGGAGTTTGACAAGTAGGTATGCAAGGTAGGTTTCAATATTTAAATAGGCAAATTGTTTAATACATGAACTGATATCTTAGTAAAACCCTTTTTAAAAATAAGGGGGCCAGCCCTGGCTGGTGTGGCTCAGTGGATTGAGCGTCAGCTTGTGAACCAAAGGGGCTCTGGTTCGATTCCCAGTCAGGGCACATGTCTGGGTTTCAGGGCCAAGTCCCGAGTAGGGGATGCGCAAGAGGCAACCACGCATTGATGTTTTCCTCTCTTTTTCCTTCTCTTCTCTCTAAAAAAGTAAACAAACAAACAAACGAGGGGGTTAAAGACTGTTGCTCAACTTGGCTGCCCCAAGGTGACCCCAAGAAGCCAGGGAGTAAGTACATCTAGTCTGGGAAGGCTTGACCCCTTGGTCCCGTAGGAGTGCCTGGGTGAGGGTGACTGTGTCCCTAGAGACCCTCAGGCTCTAGCGCCAACATTATGCCTCACCTCTGGTGTGCCTGCTCTCACACTTTGCAAATTGTTTCATCATCATCATTAGCAAGTATTTGCTGGGTACGTCTTCCCATGTGCAATAAGTTTGCACATGTGGTAGGTGACGGGAACTCAGGGGCCAGCTGAGGACACGTGGAGGGGCCCCGGCTCCTGTGGCCAGGCCAGCCGCTAGCCTGTGCAGCTGCTGTGACACAGTGACTGTGTGCACGCCCACTTACCTAAGCTGGAACTAGTGCAGAGCTTGGCCTCTGCTCTGGGTGTGCCCACAGGTTTGCCCAAAACCAACCAGCTCACCCCTGGTGGGAGCAGGTGTGGTTTCCACCAAGCACGTAGAGCTGTCTGTCTCCCAACTGGGTTGGTGTCAGTCTCACCCTTCAAGGGCTTGGCCCTGTGTTGGTGACCTGGAGCTGTTGTAACAGAGAGCCACAAACTGGGGGGTGGGGAGTTGGGGGTGACGGGGTGGCAGTTAAAACAACAGACATTTATTCTCTCAGTTCTGGGGGCCAGAAGTCTGAAATGAAGATGTGGGCAGGTTTGTGCCCCCTCCAGAGGCTCCAGGGAAGGATCCTTCTCCTGTGTCCAGCTTCCATGGTCTCCAGGTGGCCCGGGCTTGGGGAGCATCACTCTGGCCTCTGCCTTTACTCTGGTCACAAAGCTAGTGTGTGTCCTCCCATCTCTTATAAGGACACTTGTCATTGGATGTAGGGCCCACCCTAACCCAGGATGACCTCATCTAGACATTCTTAATTACAGCTACAAAAAACTATTTTTTCCAAATAAGTTTTTGTTCATAGGTTCTAGTTGGACATATCACTTGAGGGGCCACATTCAGCCCACCACAGCCACAGGTGTAGGTTTTTATGGGACCCTTGGGGGTTGAGGGACAGCTATGTAATGGGATGCATCTCACCAGGTTGTAGCCCACCTCCCAAGGACTGGGCCGGCCCTCAGGGGACTGGTGGACAGAGGGGACACAGCTCAGGCCACCCCAGCAGGCTTCGAGCCCTATGGGCTGTGTTGCGCAGCCGAGGCTGGGCTAGCAGGTGTCTTTCTGGGGCAGCTAACCTGTGTAAAATGACCCAGAATGGGGACAAGTAAAAGGTATTTTGTCTTTTCCAAAATAACTTTAAGTTTATCCTAAACATGGGATTTCAAAACATTTATTGCATGCTCCAGCGCTACTGTGTTGTGGGTCGAGGCTCCCAAAGAAAATGGACAGAGGTGGGGTTTGCTCCTCTCCTGCTCTGCATGGCCAAACTGTAGGAGGAGGGATGTGCCTCCAGGGTAAGGCCCACAGGATCCACCGAGATGCCCCTCCATCAGGCACAGGTTGGAGAGGGGCAGCCAGGGACCATGGGGGAGAAGGTTTCCTTCTGCTCTCCCCAGTACTGTAGCATAAGCTGCTGAGAGCCGCCCGTATTAAGTCTGGGGGCCCAGGAACTGCCGGGTGGGAGGAGTGGGGGTGGGCTGGATCCATGAGCTCCCGCCTGTGGGGACACAGCCCTGTGGAACAGAGGCCTGGCTCAGGCAACCCTCCACATACAGGGCTGGCCTCCTACCCAGCTGAGTGGCTCTCGCCTTCCAAACCCACCCCCATGCTTTTCATAAACTAGGGGCTATTTAGTTTGTCAGTGTGGGTAGCCGGCTAGGGGTCTCTCATGATAAGGGGGTCTTCATGCTCAGGTGTTTTGGGCAGATCAGCACTGATCCCTGCCTGTCTGGGTGGGTGTAGCGGTACAGCCTCTGGGTCTGTCTCTGCAGACCCCTCCACACATCTCTGAGGGTTCTCCAGGCTCTGAGTACTGGGTTCAACAAGGAGAGGTGAGAAAGCCACACAGCCCGCCTGTGTGCGTGAGTCCCTGTGTCTGTCACTCTCAGAATCCGAGATAGAAAGCAGCCTGTCATAGGAAAACATGTAAGCACTGGTGATTTGGCCTAAGCCTGAGCCACCACCACCCAGCCCCTCGCCCCCCGATTTATAAGCAAGACATGCGTCTCAGATGCAGTGTTTTGTCTGGGGAATTACTGAGGACTATGAGCACACCATTAGTGCTGTAATCAACACGCAGCACCTTCCCACGGGGGCCGCCACATCTTGTCAACAGGTGTGATCGAGGCAACAGCCCTGGGAGGCCCCACACAGACTGCAATTAGCGGCTAATGAGGAGGCGGAGGTGGGGGGAAGGAGGCTCAGAGAGAGCTCCATGGCCCTCCGGTGGCCCCCCTCTGCTCCCACCCTGGCAGGGCTACAGGAAGCAGCAGAAAGAGCAGGTCGTGGAGAGGGCCTCACCGTGCGGTGGGGACGTTCAAGATCTTTGGGAGGACAGGTGCACTGCACACCTGTCCACGGGCATGTGAAGCTGGCTCTGTCCCAGCCCCTCGAGGCCCAGCAGGGGACACAGAGACCACAGCTCTGTGGGTACAGTGGACTGAGCAGTACCAGTGAGCAGGCTGAGAGAGGAAGCCTCCTTCTTTGCCTGACTATGTGCTGGAGGGAGAGTGCCGGGAGGGTCTGGGGGCAGAGCAGCTCCCCACTCTGTGGACAGGCCTCTGGGCTGCAGGCCTGGGCTGGCCGGGCCGCCTGGTCTGCTCTTTCAGGAGAGCGGGCACGCAGCTGGTGAGGCTGAGTCCCAGTCACACATCAGCAGGCTTGTGCGGAGCAGCTCTCTCTAGGGAGCTTACTCAACTGCCTGTCTGGGGTGAGTGGCAGCAGACTAACTGGGGGCGTTTCCCTCAGCCCACAGTGTTACAACATCACGGTCACGGTCGCCCGCCGTGTTGGAGCACCAAGACCGGGCTCGCCAGTGGTCCCTGAGGTGCCGCTTGCACTCACACTTTGTGCTCAGCTCTTCACGTCAACACGGGGGCCATCTGGGCATCTGAGGAAGCATATTCCTTGTGACAGAGTTGTGGGGTGGCTGGGGACCCCGTGGGAACCCCCAGCTCCAGGGCCCCTACCCAGGCCCAGGAAACTGGGAGCCCCTCGGTCCCTGGCAGCCTGGCTGGTTTTCTCTGTGTGACATTTTTACTGGTTGTGGAGGTCAGGCCTGGCCCGCTGCCAGTGAGAGGGTCACCCTGGAAATTGTGCACTCAGGCCCCCCGCAGCCCAGCCTCAGGAGCTCCCTGCTTGTGAGATCATAGGCCCTCCCCAGAGGACCCCACCCGGACTTCCTTCTCTCTGCCCCTGACGGTCTCCTTCGTGGCTGCCCCCCAACTCACCCAGTCCAGCCGCAGAAGCTGGGAGTGGGCTGGGGTCTCCCATACACTGTGGAAAAAGAGGCCTTTCTCATGCTGGAGGCTCTGGGAATTCTGGAGAAGGGAGCCGGCTGCCTTGGTGTGTGTGTGGCGGGGAGCCTCTCTGTGCCCAGCGTGGTGTCTCTTGCTGCTTCACCCCAAGTTCTGCTGAGATGCTGGCTCTCGGTATCTCTGGTCTCTGCTCCCCATCCGTGGTAGGTGCCGAGCTGGCGACCTGGGGCTGCCTCCAGGCTCAGCCATGCGCTCCAGCCCTGGCCTTCCCCGGAGAGCTCGGGCCCGGCCTGGCTCCTGCTCCCGGAGGCATCCTGACCACACACGGTGGGTGGTCAAGGCGGTGAGGCAGGCGTGTTTGTGAGTGTGCACGGCACATGTTCTCCTGGGGGGGAGCATGGCAAGAGCCAGAGGACATTGGGGAGGCAAAGTCACCCTCCAGCGGCCACCAGGGCCAGCCCCAGCCAGCACCTGGTGAGGTGCTTTCTGAAGCTGTCCTAGAGCTAAACAAGGTTATCACAGGCAATGAGGGGGCTGAAGAAGGACCAGCCACGTGGGGTCAGCAGTGCTGGGTGGGGTACACCTGAGCCTGGGAGTGAGGTGGGAGGGACTGGGTGAGCCACTCCAAGTGCCCTGGCTGAAGTGGCCTCAGACTGGCCCAAGACACCTGCCACGTTGAGGCCAGGGGCCAATCCTGAGGCCCACTGGGGAAGCTCCACAGAGAGCTAGTCTAGGGCCTGGCTGAGTACAGATCCCAGTGATGGTGCCTGAGGCTACGGGGAAGGCGGCCAGCTGGGTTGGCACAAGCCTGGCCAGGGCCTGTGCCTGTGGCAGGTTCTGCCCCACCAGCCTGGCCATTCCCCAGCCCTGACACCCAGCATCTGTCCTCCCGGCACTCAGTGAGCCACCCGTCATATCCCAAGGCACCCACCCCCGCCAAGCACCCCCTCCCCTCAATCTCTCTTCCCCTAGCTGTCCCCTCCCTTGGCTCACATCACCAAGCCTCAGGTTCCAGTGCAGCAGGTGGCGGGTAGTTGAGGACACTGTTTCCCAGGTGCTTATACAGCCATAGGCCATTGGGCATGGGGGGACATGTGTGAGCGTGAGGGCCCTTCTCAGCCCAGTGCACTTCAGATCTATGGCGGCAGGCAGCCCCCAAGCTTAGGCCCTGGAGCAGGACCGTTGGGGTCCAAGCCTGGCTTCTGATCCCAGCAAGGACTGCCCCTGAGAGCCCTGCCCATCTGCTGCCCCCAGCAACTGTCCCAGGTCCAGACTGTGGTGGGGTGGGGGGTGAGAGGGTTAGGGTGGCCCTCTTCATCTTCCCTCACTCCTGGATGCCTTGTAGATAAGGGAATTTCTGTAGCCCCTCACTCTGGGGTCAGGACACATGGGTGGCTTCATTACTCAGTCTCCCCCAGACCCAGTGCCAGGGTCACCCATCCCCCCACCCCTCTCACTTCTACAACAGCTGGAGGGTGTCACAGGAGATGTCCACTGGGTCTGGGCCAGGGTGGCACTGCCCACAGCCTGCAGGAAGGGCCGTACGCAAGCCTGGAACCGGAGCTCCATGTCCTGGCTGCGCTGCGTGGGAGGCAGGGGCCAGAGTGGGAAGGAGCGGTCCAGCAGGCTGCGGCTGGGGCAGCGATGGGAGCTGGGCCTGTGGAACAGGGGTCAGCTGGGCAAATGGCAGCCCTCCCTCCCTGTACCCAACAACTCAGGACGGCCACTAATGTGCATCAGCCCGTCCAAGAAACTGGCCAGGGCACTGAAGAGTGTCTGGGGCCGCTGCCTCTCCTGGGCCAGCACACTGGGCTCACAGCCAGTGCAGCCAGTGGGGTTGGGGTCAGCAGTGTCGAGGCAGAGAATGGAGCCAACCCCAGGATTGTGCCCTCTCCCAGACACTGCCATGTCATATTAGGGGTGGCCTGGGCCCTGGATCCAGCTATGCATGAGCCTCCTCTCCTCCTCGGAGAAAGCATTGAAGGCTACATCTAGGACGGTCACGGTGAGGGGGATGGTTGGGTGAGGGTCCAGGAGCTTGCAGCCCTCCGCAGCACCAGGGGTTCAGTGCCAACTCTCATAGGGTCCACTGGGCCTCACAGCTCAGGTCTTGGGCAGCAGTGGCAGCAGGCAGGCAGGCACTCAGACCGGATGGCTGCTTCTGCCCAGCTGTGTCCACTTCGGGTCTTGGCAGTCCCCAGCGGGCCCTCAACCCCACCTGGGGATGTGGCCTGTGTCCCCTACCTTGGGTGAAGCAGTCCCAGCTCTGCCTACAGCCCCATACCTGTTGAGGGGATGCACATGGTCTCCAGATGGGAGCAAGGAAATGAACAGGGCAGGGGTCATGGAAGCCAGGAAGAGGGTCAGCGACCCTCAGAACCAGCTCCTGAGGTCAGTGGTGGCCATACAGAGGTGGAACCTGACATAAGGCAGAAGAGTGTGGCCTCTAGGACCATGGTGCAGCCCCCTGGGAGGAGGGGGGAAGGACTCATCTCCCAGAGTTGGGACGACTTGGCCAACCATGGAAGGCTTCCTGGAAGAGGCAACGTGGGGCAGTGCTCCAATGACAGGTCTGTTTCAGGCTCCAGGCCACTGGACTCTGGTCTCCTTTTCTATTTTGCTCATGTTGGAGTGCAGTTTTTATTTTTTATTGTTTTAGAAATCAAAGCAGGAGCCAATCCATTGAGCTCAGGGCACAGCTCCTGTCCTCTGAGAACATGGCCCTGCCTGGGGAGCTGGCTGGTCCCCCTTGGCCTCATGGGGATGATCACATTAGAGCTAAATGTGTGCACACCAGCAATCAAATCAGCAAAGCCAGACTTCTTAGACATGACTGGAGGTATCAGATTTAGCCAGGTGAAACTAAAAGAAAAAAAGCTTCACAAAATGTGCAGAATGCACAACCCCCAAGTTTTGTTCACTCAGAGTGAAAAGGCCAACAGTAGCCTGGGGGCAGGTACTGGTAGCCAACCCTGACCGAGAGCGAGGACAAACAGGGATCATACGTAAGTGATGACAGGTGTGCAAGAAGCCAGCTGTGAGCCCCAGTGCCTCCTGAAAAGCCAAGACCAGATGCTAAGCCAAGACCAGAAGGAAGCTCACTTCCAGGTTGCAAAGTTGCAGGAGCGGGAGATGGGAACCAGGGCAAATGTCTTCTTTCCACAGTCCTAAATTTTACTACTTCTTTTTTTTTTTAAAGATCTTATTTACTATTTTCAGAGATTGTGGAAGGAAGAAAGAGAGGGAGACAAATATCAGTGTGTGAGGGAAACATCAGTTGGTTGCCTTTCGCATGCCCCCTACTGGGGACTAGCCCACAACCCAGGCATGTGCCCTGCCTGGGAATCGAACTAGTGACTCTTTGGTTCGCAGGCTGGTGCTCAATCCACTGAGCTACACCAGCCAGGGCAAATTTTTACTACTTCTTTAATGATCATCACTTACTTTTGCTTATTTTAAAAAAATCTATTATTGGATCTGTCTCTCCAAATGGTCAACACCTGTTACTATCTACCTTTCTAATTTTGTAAATGCCCTTGTTTGAATCTGAATTTCTGTGGTTACTGCAAAGGTTGAGCCTGTCTTCGTAAACCACTAGCCATTCAGTCTTCTTTTGTTAAAAAAAGTATATTATTCATTATGCTATTACAGTTGTCTCACTTCCCCCGCTTCACTCCCCTCCACCCTGCACACCCCCTCCCACCCACATTCCCCCATTTAGTTCATGTCCATGGGTCATACTTATAAGTTCTTTAGCTTCTACATTTCCCACACTATTCTTGTCCTCCCCCTATTTTCTACTTACTATCTATGCTACTTATTCTCTGTACCTTCCCCCCCTCGCCTCCTCCCACTCCCCTATTGCTAACCCTCCATGTGATCTCCATTTCTGTGATTCTGTTCCTATTCTAGTTGTTTGCTTAATTTGTTTTTGTTTTTGTTTTTTGTTTTGTTCTATTTTTATTTATTTATTTTTGGAGAGAAGGGAAGGGAGGGAGAAAGAGAGGGAGAGAAATGTCAATGTGTGGTTGCCTCTCATCTGGCCCCCACTAGGGACCTGGCCTGCAACCCAGGCATGTGCCCTGACTGGGAATCGAATGTTTTTGTTTTTGGTGTGGTTGTTAATATCTGTGAGTTCGCTGTCATTTTACTGTACATGTTTTTTATCTTCTTTTTCCTAGATAAGTCCCTTTAACATTTAATATAATAAGGGCTTGGTGATGATGAACTCCTTGAACTTGACCTTATCTGAGAAGCACTTTATCTGCTCTTTCATTCTAAATGACAGCTTCGCTGGTTAGAGCAATCTTGGATGTAGGTCCTTGACTTTCAAGACTTCAAATACTTCTTTCAAGCCCCTTCTTGCCTGCAAGGTCTCTTTTGAGAAATCAGCTGACAGTCTGATGGGAACTCCTTTGTAGGTAACTGTCTCCTTTTCTCTTGCTGCTTCTAGAATTCTCTCCTTCATTTGAATCTTGGCTAATGTAATTATGATGTGCCTTGGTGTGTTCCTCCTTGGGTCCAACTTCTTTAGGACTCTCTGAGCTTCCTGGACTTCCTGGAAGTCTATTTCCTTTGCCAGACTGGGGAAGTTCTCCTTTATTATTTGTTCCAATAAGTTTTCCACTTGTTGCTCTTCCTCTTCCCCTTCTGGTAGCCCTGTAATTCAGATGTTGGGATGTTTAAAGATGTCCTGGAGGTTCCAAAGCCTCTCCTCATTGTTTTGAATTCTTGTTTCTTCCTGGTTTTCTGTTTGGTTGTTTCTTTCTTCCTTCTGGTCCACTCCATTGATTTGAATTCCAGTTTCCTTCCCGTCACTATTATTGGTTCCCTATACATTTTCCTTTATTTCACTTAGTGTAGCCTTCATTTTTTCATCTAATTTGTGACCAAATTCAACCAATTCTGTGAGCATCCTGATCACCAGTGCTTTGAACTGTGCATCTGATAGGTTGGCTATCTCTTCGTTGCTTAGTTGTATTTTTTTCTGGAGTTTGATCTGTTCTTTTGTTTGGGCCTTTTTTTTTTTTTTTTTTGGTCTTGACACACCTATTATGTAGTGAGGGGTGGAACCTTAGATGCTCACCCGGGTGGGGGTCACGACCAGTGGCTGGGTCATGATGCTGTATGTGGGGCAGGGGTCCGAGAGGGAACAATGGTGCTTGCTCCGCTCTCTGCTGGATTTCAGTCACTTCCGCCACTTCCCCCAAGCAAACCGGGCCCTTCTGGTGCTGATTCCTGGGTGGGTGGGCTTGTGTAAGTTCTAGGACCCCGTGGGTCTCCCCAATGAACTCCCCTGTGAGGCTGGGAGCTTCTCCTGCTACTGCCTCCACCCCCACAGGTGTTTTCAATTGGTGTTTTGAGGCTTTATTTTCCCGTGCTGGGACCATGGTTGTGCGGTCTGTCCTTCTCCCCAGTTCCGCCTGGTTTATCTGCACCCAAATGTGGGACAGCTTGGTTCCACAAGCCCCCTTGCACACTAACCCCCTCCACAATCCACCGCCTCACTGGGTCCACCAGCTGCTGCTTTTTTTTTTTTTTTTTTTTGCCCCAATTCCTCTCTGCCTGGCCGCCTGACTCCACCCCTCCTACCAGTATGGATGAATGTGTCTACTTTAATTCCTTGGTTGTTGGACTTCCATACAGTTCCATTTTCTGTCAATTCTGGTTATTTTGTTTCTAAATTTTTGTTGTTCTTATTCTGGTTGTGCAAGGAGGCACAGTGTGTCTACCTATGCCTCCATCTTGGCCGGAAGTCCTATTCAGTCTTCTTATGAGAATTCCTGCTAATCTCTTTGGCCCCTTTCTGTTGGTTTCCTGTTTTTCTTGTTGATTTGTGGTTCATTTTCTCCTTTATTAAGCCATGGGTGCTTTTAGGTGACAGAAATCTCTCCTCTCTGTTAGCTGCCAATTTGTCTGTTGAATAGGAATCTTAAATTCTGATGAAGTCAAATGCACCCCTGCCCTTTGCAGTGCATTCGCTGTGTTGGCATCTTTCTCCATTCCACCATCTTTCCCTATAGTTTCCCTGGATGTAAGCATGTCTTTATGCATTTGGTATCCAACCTATACATAACATCAGCTAGGGGTCTGCTTTACTTTTCTTTACACAATGCATCGTGTGTGTGTGTGTGTGTGTGTGTGTATATGTTACAAATCCATTTTATTTGTTTACTTTTCCATAAGTTTAAATCCTCGAGGGGTACAGCGTTACACAGATTCTGTGTCAGTGCCTTAGCAGGAAGGCTGCTTCGGAGCCCAGCACGAGCCAGCCCAGTGTTTCCACGAGCACGGGTACCTCTGCCCAGATGACTCTGGTTCTGTTCGGTCTGCTGCCAGGAGTCATTGTGTTGTTCCTTGCTTTGTACACATTGGCACATCCCTTGCCTAGATAGAATTCAGTTTCACCTCGAGCCTGTCCAATTTTAGGAAGACTGTGTGCTCCCTCTCATTCGGAGACCCTGCTTGCAGGTGGCAAAGATGGCCTCGGGCCACACCCTCCAGACAGCTGGTCACTGCAGCAGTCCTGCTCCCAGCGGGCCCCACGGGCTCCACGATGGCGGAGAAGGCTGAGTCCGGTTCCCAGCACCATCTGTCCCACAGATCTGCTCCTCCCCGACTGCCTGCCATTGTTTGTGGACCACGCTTCTCAGGCACAGAGTCCCCACGTGCACATGGGTATTTTCTGCTTGGAATCTCTGGCCTGTCTCTTTGTCTGTTTCTATCTTAATTACTATGGCTTTGTCTTAATATCTGGGAGCTTGCTGCTCCTTTTGAGATCACAGTTATTTATTTTATTTATTTTTTGAATGAATTTGTTTCATTCCTGAAAAAAATCCCCTAGAATTTTTATTGAGATTGAATTGAATTTATAGAATAATTTCGGGAGCACTAACGTCTTTATTATGCAGGGTTGTTTCACAGAAAGGTCTGCATTATTTGTTAGGTTGATTTCTAGGACTTTGTGGATTTTGTTATTAGAAATGACATGTTTTCTATTAAATTTGTTATTACTGCTGACATAAAGAAGTGCTATTGATGTTTTATTGTGACAAAATATAATTTACCATTTTAATCATTTTTAAGGGTATAATTCAGTTGCATAAGCACATTCCCAGTGTTGTACAAGCATCACCACCACCTGTCTCCAGAACTTTTACATTTTCTCAAACAAAACTCAGCACTCACTAAACGCTGACTCCCTCCTTTCCCTTGCCTCCCCCGATCCTGGCAACCCCTATGATATTTTCTGTCTGTGTGGGTTTCCCTAATCTGGACCTTTCATGGAAATGAAGTCACATGATATTTGTCCTTTTGTGTCTGACTTTTTCCAGTGAGCATAATGTTTTCAAGGTTCATCCATGTAGTAGCACGTATCAGAACTCCATTCCTAGCCCTGACTGGTGTGGCCCAATTGGTTAGGTGTCCTTCCTCAAAGCAAAGTCACTGGTTCAATCCCTGGTCAGGGCACACGCCTGGGTTACGGGTTTGGCCCCTGCTATTGGGGTGTGTATGAGAGGCAGTTGATCGATATTTCTCCCCCTCTCTTCGTCCCTCCCTTCCCCTCTCTCCATTCCTTTTTGTAGTTGGGCAATATTCCATTGTAAGTATATGCCATATTTTGTTTATTCATTCGCCTGTTGATGGACACTTAGGTTTCTCCACCTTCAGCTCTTGTGAATAAACACTGCTATGAACATGGCTGTACAAGTGTCTGTTTGGGGCCCTGCTGTCAGATCTTTCAAATATCTTAAATCAGTGGGTCATGTAGTCATTCTGTGTTTACATTTGTGAGGGAGCTCCGTACTGTTTTTCAGCAGCGGCACCATTGTACATTCCCACCGGCAGTGCACAGGGTGTAACTTTCTGGAGATCCTCCCCAAGAGTTGTTAGGCTACTGATTTTTAAATCAATTTAATCATGGTTTAATCTATGTACAGGAAAGACATTCATTTACAGCAGACGATCCAGGAGCATTTGGGGTCTTGCTTCTCAGCATATGTCATACATTTGGCTCAAATACACTCATAAAAATTCCCTGCAGGTTGGACAATTCTTATGGCAAAATTTACTTGGCACAGTGTGGCAGGATTTGGGAGAAGCCCGCCCAGGACCACCCCGGGGTCTGGGCCTGTGGCCAGGTAGCAGTGGGGGCCCATTGTGCTGCCCTGCTTTGCTTCAGGTGAGCTTGGCTGAATTTCTCATGGACTTTCAGGCTTCTGTGCTTCAAGCAGCAGGCCATCGGTTTGTTTGAGCTGTTAATAGAAAATCCTTGAGGTAGGTAAGGTTGAGATAACCCAGGGAAAGGGGAAAAAATGGGTTGCATCTTTTAATTTTGGCTTTTTAATTGGGCTGCTTACTGAGAGTTTGAGCAACATCTTTGCTGGTGAAGTGAGAGATGGAACTCTTTTTAGCTCAGAAAGAGAAAGGACACTTGCTTTCCCAGCCTCCATAGCCAACGGGGTGGTGATAATCGTTCGGACCCCCACTTCAGGAGTGGTGGAGGTGGGCACCCAGGAGTTGTTTGGTGTAGCAGCACAGCTGATTCCGGGGAAGCCTGAGGTAGAAGGGCAGGGTGCCCTGGAATGGGCTCACCCTGAGAAAGGGACCTGAGAGAGGGGCCCATGCCTTGTGAAGCCTTGTGATTCGAGGGGCAGCTAGCAGGCTCTTGCTGGCCCTTGCTTGGGTGTTCTTAGGTGACTAAGAACCTTTGTGGGTTGTCTGAGGAAAAGTTCCCTCCACGGTGTAAAGCAGCCCTTTGGGGATATGCACTGCATTCGGCTCATCTGGAGACGTGCACCTAAGGTCTGGGTTTCCCTAGAACTTTGTTCAGACTCTGCAGATCTCAACATTAACACGGCATAATCATGCCTCCTAGGCCAACGAGGCCCATGGCAGTCAGCCTCCCATTAATACGAAGCTGGCCAAGATAAGAATCCTTTGACACTTCTAAATTAATCTTCTGTGTACACAATTAGAAAAAAGCCAGCTATAAAATTAGGCAGAATGACTGGAAAACAGCTTTAATTGATCTCTCAAAGCTTCAAAAAGAGGATTTAGATACAGAGATCAAGCCATGACGCCCTTTAGTTGTCAACCCAATTCGTTGAGGTATTAAATATGACTATCCTTATTTTTTTTTTTTAGATTTTTATTTATTTATTTATTTTTAGAGAAAGGGGAAGGGGAAAGAGTGGGAGAGAAACATCAGTGTGTGGTTGCCTCCTGCGTGCCCCACAATGGGGACCTGGCCTGCAACCCAGGCATGTGCCCTGACTGGGAATCGAACCTGCAACCCTTTGGTTGCAGGCCCGCGCTCAAACCACTGAGCTACGCCAGCCAGGGCTGACTATCCTTATTTTAAAAGGGGAAAGTCACTTGGAACTTGACTTGCCAAGGACAGATACAAACTGTAAATGCCTCCAAGACAAAATTTGGATCCAGCTGTTCTGTTTGTGTCTGCCTGTGTATGTTAGTGTATGTTGTAAATGTGACATAATTTTCTACCTCTGGATGGTATTGTTAAAATTAATTCAAAGGCAAGCACTTGTAAGGGGTGAATATTCTAACATTCTCAGGAATATAGAAACTAACTCAAATGCTTTTCAAGTTCATGTGATCTATGATTAATCCTTAGTAAATAAAAGCTAGCTTAAGTTTGTTGGTTTAAATAAAACAGACATGTCTTTATTTTGCCTGGCTTTTAAAAAATAAGCCAATGTTAATATAACTGACTTTCTTGACTATAGAACATGTTTCTAGAGGTCATAAGATGTCTCCATAAATCTGCCAAGCTAAGGAATGCTTACTGATTATCTCTTGGTTTTCATTAGACTTGGAGGCTTTAAGGGTTACAATCTCAGTATAGGTGGGAATAACTGCAGTGTTTCAGAAGGGCCCCTGAAACACCCAAAAGATTTGTTCTATAAGCATTATAAAATAAATAATGAAAAACTTCTAGGGTATATGGTATAGGTACACAGTGGTTGTAAATTAAATAAATAAGTCAAGCCTATAGGAAACTCAGACCTCTGCTTCATTCTTTCGGGCTCCCTGGCATCATTATAGTGCATTAAGCTGGACTCAGATGAGAACTTATGAGCTGACATTTATTTATTTATTTATTTATTTATTTATTTATTCTTAATCCTCACCCAAGGATATATTTATTGAGTTTAGAGAGAGGAAGCGAGAAAGAAAAAGAGAGAGAAGCATCGATGTGACAGAGAAATGCTGTTTGGTTGCCTTCTGTATACACCTCGACCTGGTGCAAACCTGCAACCTAGGAATGTGCCCTGACTGGGAACTGAACCTGCAACCTTTTGATGTACAGGACAATGCTCCAATCAGCTAAACCACCCAGCCAGGGCTAAGCTGATGTTATTTAAAGGAGACATCTTACACTATTGCCAAGGTTTGGTACAGTCAGTTGAAGAAAATGCCAAATCGGTAACCACTGCCTTTCACAACAAGCTCTCAAGAGAGAAAGACTTTAAAGATCATTACCTGACACCTGGAGATTTTATTTATTGGGAAGAATATAAAATAAAAAACACTCTCCGACCTCATTGGAAGGGACCTTATCAGGCACCTAATGTCTTGAATGGACATCTACCCTTGTCTACAGAAATCAGACTCCTAGAGGACAAGAAGCTGCTGATGTCAGAGAGAGACAGCTGTCTCAAGACGTCAGTAAGGCTAGTATGCCTATGGGTTGGTACTAAAGTGACAGTCCATTTTCATTTGCTTTTTTTGTCTGCTGAAAATAATATCAAGTAGGGGTTTTGTAACCAAAAAGGATTTATTTGGGAAAAAGAAAAAGTTGTGGAACTTCCGGTCAAGATGGCAGTTAGGCAGACATGGCTCGCCTCTTTGCACAACCACATTAAAATTACAACTAAAATACAGAACACCCTTCACAAATTGAGTTTAATGGAAGTCTGATGACTACAGAATTAAAGAAAACACATTCATCCAGACTAGTAGGAGGGGCACAGATGCAAAACAGGCTGATCTCTCACCCACATGTGGTGGATAAAAATTTGGGAGGGATATCTGAGGAGTGAGGAGTCCTAGCCCCACATGAAACCCCCAGCCCAGGGTTCCAGTGCCAGGAAGATAAATCCCCACAACCTCTGGCTGCAAAAACCAGTGGGGACTTGGTCAGTGGAAGAAACTGCTGGAGCCCCAAGCAGTTCCTCTTAAAGAACCCACACTCACCTTCTCAGACTCACCCCCTCTGAGCTCCAGCACTGGGGTAGCAGCTTGAATGGCACCAGTGGTATACAGGGAGAAACTGAAGTGTCTGCCATCAAGGCGAGCAGAAGCCATTGTCCCTTTTCTAAACTTTCCCCTCACAGAGCTGGAAAACTGGTACCATATCTGAGACTACATCAACTTGGCTAACACTGTTTGACCCCCCTTGGAGATTCCCAGACACTCTGGTCCACTCAATTTACAGGCCCACCCAAGCTGCTTTTCCATATAAATGGCTGGTCTTGGTTCATGCTTCACAACTTCTTCTTCTTTTTTTTTTTAATTTTTAAAAGATTTTTATTTATTTATCTTTAGAGGGGAAGGGCAGGAGAGAGGGAGAGGGAGAGAAATATCAATGTATGGTTGCCTCTTGTGTGTCCCATGCTGGGCACTGGCCTGCAACCCAGGCATGTGCCCTGACTGGGAATCAAACCGCGATCCTTTGATTCGCAGGCCCACGCTCAGTCCACTGAGCTACACCAGCCAGGGCTCACAACTTCTTAAATCCTGTCAAAGAAGCAACAGCTGGCCTCAGTGAGCCTCAGGCCCAGCCCTAGCAGGAGCCAGCCTAGATTCACAGCTTGGCTTTGCCTGGGAATCTCCAAGCCCAGCACAAGTAGCAGCTATCTCAGGTTGCTTTACAGCTCAGTCAGGGGAGCCCTGGTCAAAACACAGGTAGGGGCTGACCTTGGCCTGCACCACCTGGGAAACCCCAGAGCCTGTGTACCCAGTGGACAGCTATAGACCATGTTGGAGCACCGCCACCCTGCCCCTGCACAGCTGATTCTCCACAGAGGGTGTAAGTGGTCACAGCCAGTCCTTGCAGCTGACTGGCCTGGGTAAATCCCTTTCATTGATCTGCCAACAGCAACCAAGGCTCAACTACAAGAAGAGGGTGTATCAGCCCACATGAAGGGTGCACCTTGAGTACTCAGCTTGGGTGATAGGGGAGGCTGTGCCACTGGACCCTACAGGACACCTACTACATTAGGCCACACTGCCAAGATACATAGTCAAAGCAGCTCTACCTAATACATAGACACAAACACAGGGAGGCTGCCAAAACAAGGAGACAAAGAAACATGGCCCAAATGAAAATAGATCAAAACACCAGAAAAAGAGCTAAACGAAATGGAGATAAGCAATCCATCAGATACAGAGTTCAAAATACTGGTTATAGTGAGGACCTCAACAGCATAAAAAGATCCAGTCAGAAACAAAGGATACACTAATTGAAATAAAGAACAATTTACAGGGAAACAACAGTAGAGTGGATGAAAATGAGAATCAAATCAATGATTGGGAGCACAAGGAAGCAAAAAGCAACAATTAGAACAACAAGAAGAAAACTAATCCCAAAAAACCAAGGATAGTATAAGCAGCCTCTGCAACAACTTCAAGAGGTCCAACATTCATGTCACAAGGGTGCCAGAAGGAGAAGAGAAAGAGCAAGAAATTGGAAATCTATTTGAAAAAAATAATTAAAGAAAATGTCCCCAATCTGGCAAAGGAAATAGACTTCCAGGAAGCTCAGAGTCCCAAAGAAGTTGGACCCAAGGAAGCACATACCAAGGCACTTCATAATCACATTACCCAAGGTTAAAGGAGAGAATCTTAAAAGCAGCAAGAGAAAAGGAGACAGTCACCTACAAAGGAGTTCCCATAAAGCTATCAGCTGATTTCTGAAAAGAGACCTTCCTTGCAAGCAAGGAGGGGCTGGAAAGAAGTATTCCAAGTCATGAAAGGCAAGGACCTACATCCAAGATTGCTCTATCCAGCAAAGCTGTCATTTAGAATGGAAGGGCAGATAAAGCGCTTCTCAGATAAGGTCAAGTTCAAGGAGTTCATCATCACCCAGCCCTTATTATATGAAATGTTAAAGGGACTTACCTAAGAAAAAGAAGATAAAAAATATGACAGTAAAAAGACAGCAAACTCACAGATATTAACAACCACACCTAAAACAAAAGCAAACTAAGCAAACAGCTAGAACAGGAACAGGACCACAGAAATGGAGGTCACATGGAGGGTTAGCAACAGGGGAGTGGGAGGAGGAGAGAGGAGGAAAAGGTACAGAGAATAAGTAGCATAGACGGTGGGTAGAAAATAGACAGGGGGAGGGCAAGAATAGTATGGGAAATGTAGAAGCTAAAGAACTTATGACACATGGACATGAACTAAAGGGCGGGGGGAATGTGGGTGGAAGGGGGTGTGCATGGTGGAGAAATGGGACAATTGTAATAGCATAATCAATAAAGTATATTTTTTTAAAAAAAGAAGTACAAATTGGAAGTCTGAAAATAGTCACGGGGCTGTAAAGTACAGCATAAGGAATGTAGTCAATAATATTACAATAACTACATACGGTGCCAGGTGGGTCTTGACATACTGTAGGGGGATCGCTTTGTAAAGGGTGTGATTGTCGAACCACTGTGCTGTACACCTGAAACTAGTGCAGAATCATATTGAACATAAACTGTAATTAAAAAAGAAAAAAATGCCAAAGTGATCACATTAATTTGTACCCCCACCAGCTGTGTTTGAGAGTTCCAGTTCTTCCACATTCATGCCAACATTTGTCATTGTCAGCCCTTTTAAACTTAGTCATTCTGGTGGGTGTGTAGCATATTTCACGATGGTTTTGATGTGCATTTCCCTAATGAGCGATGATGTTGGGCATATTTCCATGTGCTGATTGGGCATTCACACATCTTCTTTTGTGAAATGTCCGTTCAGATCATCAGCCTGTGTTTTAAAAACAGCTTACTGAGATATTCACATACCATACAGCTCATCCATTTACAGAGTACAAGTTGCTCCAGTTGGTGTGGCTCAGTGGATTGAGCGCCAGCCTACGAGCCCAAAGGTCAGAGGTTCAATTCCTCATCTAAGGCACGTGCCTGGGTTGTGGGTCAGGTCCCCAGTAGGGGGCGTGTGAGAGGCAACTGTACATTGATGTTCCTCTCCCACTCTCCTTCCCTTCCTCTCTCTCTAAAAATAAATGAGTTTTTTTTAAAAAGTGTACAATTCAACATTTGTCAGTATATTCACAAAGACCCTCCTCCTTTAACCTGAATTATCGAACACTGACTATCTCTGGAATTTAACATTTCCTTCAGATTTGATAATGTTTCTTAATGACGACCTAAAATCACAAGGGAAAATGGCACTTACACGCAAAACGCGTGGCGGGTCATCATCGTGTTGACAGCCAACGCTGTGTGACTCGCAAATGCACGCTTCACGCACTTTCCCAGCTGTCAGAGTTAGAACAAGGAGTGAACTCTTCATTCCCACGCACGTCTGCAGTGGCTGTAACTTTTGAGCTCAAACTATTGTTCTCGATGCAAATACAAAGCAAATTTCCACATTTTAAAATCCATTTAACTGTGCAGTTGAGAAGCTCCCACTTAACCCTCCATTGGAAGTGATCAGTCCTGTTATTAAGCCCATCCAGTGAATTTTTAAAATCCCAGAGTATGAATTTTTCATTTCTAAAATTTCCTATTTTGTTCTCTTAAAAAAACATTTTCTACCTCTCATTCATGAGAGCCTATTCCCCACGACCTCATTGGATATTGTTGCAGTAGCCTGTTGAAAACCCCTGTCCGATCATTCTAGTAGCTGACTGAGCCAGTTCGGCATTGGCCTCAGTGGGTCCTGTTCCCTTAATGATGAGTCACACTCTCCTGGCTTGTCCTATGCTGAATACTTTTGGATTTTCTCACGAACATAGGGACAATTACGTTGTATAGACACTGAATTGTCATATTCCTGTGAAGACCATTTCTTCTTTGGTTTTGGTGGGCCATGAACTTGGTTAGACTACAGCTATGAATTCTGCCACTCCTGAGGTGGGCAGAGGTCAGTCTCAGCCCATTTTTCATCTTCGGCTGAGCTGTTTCCACGTACCGCACGCATGCTCTGCACGCACTTGACGCGGGGGTCAGCAAGAGCCTCAGGTAGCTCACACCACCGTGGCCACACCTCCAGCTGTCTGCAGGGCAAAGTCACAGGCACACACAGAAAACCACTCCAGGCTGGCATCTTCCCCCAGACAGCAATTCCCCTCTGAGATCTGACTTTTGTTCACTTCCCAGGGCCCTTGTGGAGTGGATTTTTCACAATCTGTGCAAAACTTTGCAGTTGTTGTCTGTTGACAGGGCTTTTTAAAGGCACTTACTTCTCTATTGACTTCTGTAAGTTGACTCTGGTACCTGGCAGCCTTGCTGAATTTCACGCAGGCACACCCTGGAGACGTCAAGGGTTCAGTGCCAGACCACTGCAACAAAGCAGGTCATAATCTTTTGTGCTGGTGAAAGGTCTTATCTTCAATTTGTAAAAAAAAAAAAAAAAAAGCAGCATCTGTGAATCAAAATAAAACAAGGCATGCCTGCTTAATTAGCATTTGGTTTAACTGCATATGGCATATTACGCAGCAGAAAGAAAGAAGGAGCTCCTACCCTTTGCGACAGCATGGTTGGAACTGCAGAGCATTATGCTAAGTGAAATAAGCCAGGTGGTGAAAAACAAATACCATACGATCTCACCTCTAAGTGGGACCTAATCAACAAAACAAGCAAGGGAGCAGAATAGAGCCAGAGACATGGAAATAAAGAACAAACTGACAGTAGCCAGAGGGGAGCAGGGGAAGGAGATAACAGGGGAAAGAAGGGGAAGGGTCGTGAAGGAACATGTATAAAGGACCCATGGACAAAACCAAAGGGGGAAAGGATTGAGGGTGGGAGGTAGGGGTGGGTGGGGTGGGGAAAATGGAGACAACTGTATTCAAACAACAATAAAAAAAAATGATTAAAAAAAAGAGAAAACCGCCCTGGCTGGCGTAGCTCAGTGGATTGAGCGCGGGCTGCGAACCAAAGGGTTGCAGGTTCGATTCCCAGTCAGGGCACATGCCTGGGTTGCAGGCCAGGCCCCTAGTGGGGGCCACGTGAGAGGCAACCACACATTGATGTTTCTCTCCCTCTCTTTCTCCCTCCCTTCCCCTCTCTAAAAATAAATAAATAAAATCTTAAAAAAAAAAAAAAAAAAAAAAAGAGAAAACCCAGCCAATAGAAAAGGTCAGAGATGGGGCAGCTGTGTGGTGCGCAGCTCGGCAAACAGAAACCTCTGCAGGTATGACACTCACAGGAGTCCCTCACAGGGAACTCCTGTTCACGAAATCATCAGAGAGGTCACAGGGGAAGCGAGGGAGCTTCCAGGGACTTCGGCTTCAAGGTCATGCCGCAAAAGCTGTGATCTAAAGTCAGGAATTAGTGAGCAGGCGCTGGAGTCCAGCCGCCACAGAGGTGAGTGTTGTCCACACCCGGTGGCCAGCAGCCAGAGCATTGGGGAGGAGACCTCCTCCTCCTGTCGGGGAGACAGACAGCGCCAGGGCAGGGGGGCTCCCACTGGCCCCACCATCATGGAGGGCAGTGCTGTGTGCTCACTGCGGCTAGATGGGTTGGCTTTGTCTCCCCGATCCCTGGACTCTTGCAGTCCCCCATCTGGCCACTTCACCCCCTGGTGACGTCCACACTATACTACTACGAGCCCAGAACTCACTCGAAAGAAACCACACTGTGGCTGATACTCTGAGCGGCCGCCACAGAGAATGGCTTTGTGGGGTAGCCTGTGGAGACCCTACCAGGGCACCACTGGGAGACCACCCCCTGGCTGTGCTGTGTGGTTTGGGCCATTCACCGAGCCTCCGTTTCTCCCGTTCTGAGAAACGGGAGAGTAAGAGCGCAGGAAGCGAGGACTTGGCTCCGACACATGCCTGGTACGGGACGGTCAGCCTGGAGCACCCACCCATGCCCACCAAGGGAAGGGCTGAGGCAGCTCTCCACCCTGCACTCCTCCTCCCTGGGCGGCCCCTCCTCGGGGTCCCCACCCATACATTCCTGGAGCAGGAGCGGTGGTGCTGCTCTCAGCTGCATCAGTAATTCCTCATTTCTTTCCCCAGCACACCTGAGAGGCTGCCGGCCTCCTGACCGCCCACTTACCAATTGAGGAAACCAAGGCAGAGGAGGTTCAGGTTTGGTCCTTCACCCTGGAACATCAGAGCCACTGCAAGCAGGGCCTACCCAGACCCTGGGGAGGGACCTGGGGACACCAGCGTTTTTTTCAGGGGTCTCCCGGTACCCAGCTCAGTGTTCAGGCTCACGAGGGGCTGACCACAGCCTCATCCGTGGGGGTTGGGGGGTGGATAGCGGTCTGGTCAGGGTCTCGGTCATGTGCATGGTCTTGCCTGGGGAGGTAAGGGCCAGGAAAACCCCGTCAGCGCCTTCTGGAACTTCCCGCCAAGCAGCTCTGGGTGGGAGCAGGGAGTGGGCTGAGGCTGGTACTGGGACCCACCCGGGAGGGGCCCTGACCACCCCAAACAAGCAAGCTGGGGGTGGTAGGGCACCCATTGCCTCTGCCTCCGCGGATGCCCCCTTCCGAGTGCTCGTTGCATTTGCGGAGCAGCGAGGACCCCGCCCCACCTCTCATGCTCTACTCGGAAGTTGGTACTTGGAGCTCCAGCTCTGTCCGAGTACCGGCCAGCTGCTGCACGGCGTCTGTATATCTGAGACCTGTCCTAAACCCATAACCTGCTCCCCTGCTCCCCCTCTCCGGAGAGGCCTGCGGTTGGCAGGGAATGTGGTCTGACTTCATATTCCGTCACTTGAGGGCCAGACCTTGGGGGCCGAGGTTGGGCTGGGGTGGGAGATTCTGCAGGTGAGTGGGACAGGAGGGGCAGGGGACAGCCTCTGCCAATGTCCTGCAGCCAAGCACCTGCCAGGGGCTGTGATCTAGTGACTCTCAGGGTGGGGGAGGAGTTGGCCATTCCTCCATCACAGGCAGTCACTTTTATCTCGAACTCTTCTCTGAGGAGCTTAGGGTCCACTCAGACCCCAGATGGCTGCAGCAGGGCCAGGGACAGGAGGGCAAGGGCAGGGCCAGCCCTCTCTGTGGCCAGGCCCCACATCCAGGGTCCTGGCCAGAGCCTGAATCTCTTCTACTCCAGCCCCGGCATCTAAGCAGGGCTCGGCATGCAGTAGGGGCCAAGTGAGTGTGCAGGTGGCTCATGAGTAACAGCTGACCACGTGGATGCTGGTCTTGGAGGACTCAGGGTCAGAGAGGGGACCAAGCTAGGTCCTATCCTATCTTGCCCCCGCCAGGACCCACCACACTGCCTGGGAATTGTTTCCACGTCACACACAAATACCCATGCCCTGAACTGGCTGGGACACCATGCTCAAATGTGGCGCTCTGGCCAGTCTGAAAGCTGCAGCCTTAAAACAGCTGATGTGTCTCTGTGGCCCCAACCTGGCCTTCGGTAGGGAGGGAAGGATGCTGGTTCCAGGGCCCATGGCGGCTTGCAGAGGCTCCCAGGGGTTCCCACCTGGGGTGCTGGGGGCCACTGGTTACAAGATGCTGGGTGCAGGCTGAGCGGAGATGCAGAGGCAGGTGCAGCTCTTGCATGGTCCCACTCACTGCCTATTTTCTGGTTGGGGCCTGGTTTTCTCCCACCTCCTCTGGGGCCTGGTGGGGGAGGGGAGAGGAAGGGAGGGGAGCGGGAATCTCTGGGGCCTTGCCGCTCCCCGCTCCCCGGACATGCCCTGCAGGCTGGCTATTTGTACAGCTGAAAGGGGTTGCTGAAGCATGAATGTGTGCCCCCACCCCCCTACCACTTCTGAGCCAGGGGTGTGGCTGACACAGGCCTGGGCAAAGGTTTCGGGAAGGGGAAGGTTTTGAGGAGGAGTGGCTCTGCACAGGGCCACCTGCAGCCTCCAGCTCTGGGCCTCCCTGGGAGGGGCAGGTGTACAAGGGGCTTGATCTTCGGGCCCCACCCCACCCTGGGACGACCCTCTCCACCCATCTCCCCACTGTAGAAAGTGCAAGGGGATCTCCCACCCGCCACAGGAATGCCTACCCACTCACCGCCTCACCCAGGGGGCTGTCAAGTGGGAGGCAGCATGGCCCTCTGGCACCCACCCAGGCCTCTGTTTTGAGAGGGACTTCAGAAGGGAAAGCAGAAGGTGGGCCCCACCCAGCTTTGTCCACCTGGCAGGGCCCTGGGTTTGCTCGAAGGCCAGCACCTGTGGCCGTGGGTGTGGAGGGGGCAGATGGCCCTCAACCAGAGGGCAGCCCCAGGTTGAGGGGGGGCACCCAGCAGGACTCCCAGCCCTGGACTGCTTAGTTCCCCTGATGCGAATGGGGAAATTGAGGCCAGCCTGAGCCAGAGGCAGCCTTGCCTCCTTCTGCCTTCCCTGCCCTGCCCTGCCAGGAGAGGGGGTGGGGCCAGCTGTCTGCCTGCCCACCCCGCTCACAGCTGAGGGCAGAGCTGGCTCAGACTCCACAGCCCCCGGCAGGAGGGGCCAGTTTCCCGGAAGGGGTAGGCCAGGTGGGCTGTTTGGTCTGGAGAGCAGGGCTGCAGGGCTGGAGGCGCCACAGACACCGCTACAGGGGTCTGATAAGGTTGGCCCTGGCACCCCTCCAGAGCTCTGAGACCCGTTCACTGACTGTGCGCAGGGCCAAGGGTGGGTGAGTGGTGGGAATGACAGAGTGACTGTCCTCCATAGACCATGGCCTTGCAGAGTTCTCGACCCACCCTGGGATCCTTCAGAACCCCCGCCAGAGGCAGCCTCCTGCTTCTGCTTCTCAGCCTCAGTGAGTAATGGGAGTGGGCTGCAGCAAAGGGTTGGACTGCGAGAGTGCTGGAGGGCAGCCGAGGGTTCTTTGGGGGTGGGGACCTCAGGAGAGGCTCTACCTGCCCCATGCCTCCTCCCAGGTCTGTGAACAGTGCCCCCATCCTTGGGAGGTGGCTCAAGTTCTGACGGGTGTCACAGATCTCAGCAGGTGCCTGAGTTCTGGGCAGGTTGTCAGGCACATCTCTTCTTGCCCTGCCCCGTGGGGTTGCAAGCTGAACTAGGGCAGCACTGTGATGGGGGCCCTGGCCACAGGGAGGGTGTTTGTGGGATAGGCATCTGACTGCCCTGAGCAGTGGGGTCCTAGGAGAAGGATGAGGGAGGCCTGCGCTCCTTGGAGGGGTGTAATCCCTGGCCTGGGATGGGGAATGGGGGGCTGCGAAGATGGGGTACGGGGGCCTAACCCTTTGTTTCCATACCTGTGGGGTGTGCACAGGGCTGGGGGCCAGGGAGAGGCTGGATTTGCCTCCTTCCTCCCTGTGGTAGGGCCTGTAGCACGCACACCCAGAAGCCCCCAGCCACCCCCTCGAACCTTGTGTTCTTGCCCTGCAGGGTGGGTACTACCTTCCACCGTGAAGACTGCAGACATAGGACAGGTAAGGACCCTCTGGGGAGACGGGGGAGGGTTTTCTGGCCTTTGGTGGGGGTCCTTGGATGCTGGGCCACGCATGTCTTAGCCACAACCGTGCTGTGTTCTCAGGGCGTCATGACCTCGTGGCTGCAGCACACCTCCCCGGCTCAGCAGCCTGAGCCGACCGTCGTCCTCCCGAGGGCTCTGCAGGGCACGGAGAGTGAGCACAGGGGCCAGCCCCGCCGAGTGGGAGACCTGAGGGTGGGGGCTGGCACTATGGGGTCTCACCTGCTAACACTGTGGCTTTTTCTGGCTGCTCAGCTCATTCAATTGTGAAAACCTTGGAGAGAGGGGACAGAATCTCCCCATTTTGCCAATGGATAAACTGGGGCCTAGAGAGGGTCATGATTTGCCCAGGGTCTCGCATGGTGCGGAAGGAAGAGGAGGTTGACTGGAAAAGCCCAGCCCCCTGACCCCCTGCCCACCCCTGTAGAGAAGGCCTGCCCCCCAGGGAGGGAGGTCCACATGGTGGATGAAGACCTTTTCTTCTACGAGGAGTGGGAGCTGGAGGCCTGTGTGAGCGGGGCCCTGCTGGCTGAGCAAATGGACCGGGTGAACGAAGTTCCCTTCACCCACCAGCAGCTTGACATTTTAAAGCACAAATTGGACCAGGTAGTTCATGATTTGGGCTTCCACCTGCTGAAGATGCCAAAGCCTTCCCCGGGTAACTGGGAAGTGGCTGTGGCCCTTACTCTCAATTTCCCCCGGCAGTTCTACCCACAGGGGTACCCTGAGTCCCTGATCCGGAACCTGAGTTACTTCTTCCTTGAGGTCACCCCTGAGGATATCCACAAATGGAATGTGACATCCCTGGAGACAGTGAAATCTCTGCTTAAAGTCAGCGAAGAGCGAAAAATGGATCCTCAGGTGACCACCCGTTGGGAGGGGAGCACGAGATGTGAGGCTGTGCAGGCCTTGGGGGATACATGTCTCCCCATCCCAAGGCACCTCACTGGGCTCCTCCCACAGGTTGCTGCCCTGATTGCCCGCTATGTGTTGGGAGGGGGCCAGCTGGACAACGGCACCCTGGACATGCTGGCCAGCTTTCATCCCACCTACCTCTGCTCCCTCAGTCCTGAGCAGCTGCGCTTTGTGCAAGAAGGTGTTCTTCGGTGAGTCCCAGGGGCCTGCCCTCGTGGGGTGTGCACTGTGCTGAAGCGCCCTTCCCAGCGTCCTACTGCCTCTTCAGGGAGGTCAGGGCCCAGGACCTGGATGCGTGCCACCCGCTGCAGATGGACGTCCTCTATCACAAGGCCCACATCGCTTTCCGGAACATGAGCGGGTCCATGTACTTTGCGAAAATCACGCCCTTCCTGGGTGAGCCAGGAGAACATGGGGTAGCGGGATGCTGGAGGTCCCCATAGGTGCTGCTGTCCCCCTGGTGCTGTGACCAGGGGTCGGGGTTCCCTCCATCCTTCCGAGTGTGTATGTAGGCTGAGGTCCTGTGAGTTCTGACCCCTGCTCAGGCACTCGACCACCTCCAGCCTCTCCCCTGACTGGGAGAGTCAGGTGGTCACCAGGCGAACCAGGGCCCAGGAATTCCTTAGGGAAAAGTAATCTTGGTGAAGGTAGCAGGCTTCCCACAGCTTGTGTTCAGAGGGTGAGAGTGGGGGTAGTGTTGTGAGTTCTCACACTTAGGGCCCCCTCTCCCCGGCCACAGGTGGGGCCTCCACGAAGGACTTGCAGGCTCTCATTCCACAGAACGTCAGCATGGACATGGCCACATTCAAGAAGTTAAAGAAAGAGGCCTTGCTGGTATGGCCACCAGAGGGGCGAGGCCATTGGAAGGTGCAGCCAAGCGGAGGGAGGGGCCACGGAGAAGGCCTTGTCCATGGATGGGCGGGGTCCCCGAGTGGGCGGGATCTCGGGAGGAGCAGCTACTAAGCCAGGGCCAGCTCTGAAGTCTGGAGGTGCTGAGGCAGGGTCTGTGGGCTAGGGAAGCATGGGGTGGTTTGGACAGGGCAGCGTCCAGCGGCCCTCTGGACAGAGGTAGGGAGACCCTGACGGCCACCTGGGGGCTTTGGCAGCCACTGACCATTGCCGAGGTGCAAAAACTTCTGGGTCCAAACCTGGAGGGACTGAAGGCAGAGGAGAGAAACAGCCCCGTGCGGGACTGGATCTTCCTACAACGGCAGGACGACCTGGACAGCCTGGGGCTGGGGCTTCGTGGCGGCATCCCCAACGGCTATCTGGTCCTAGACCTCAGCTTTCAAGGTGGGCTGGGGCAGCTGGCTGGGTGGGGCTGGGACAGAGTGAGGTGGAGAGTCCGAGTTACCCCCTCTCTGTGCAGAGGCCCGCTCACGGGGATCCCACCTCCTTGGACCCGGATCTGCGTTCATTATGATCCCAGCTCTGCTCCTGGCTTTGATCCTGAACTGAGCAGGATGCTCTGGACGCTCAACTGGGCCCTGCTGTGGAGACTCCCACCTCGGGGAGTAGGCATGGGTGGTCCCTGCCCCACCCTAGGGGACAGGAGCTCAATAAAAGAGAACATGTTCCTCCTGCAAAGAGGTGACCTGTGGTGTTCTGGGGACAGGGCACCCCAGGCCTTGGCTATGGTGGTCTTTATGGCTATGGTGTTCTGAGGGGCCGGGTGGGGGTTGACAGCTCTGGTGTCCTGGGCCCTGATTGGCTGTGGTGTTCTGAGAGGTGGGGGCCTGAGGGCTGTAACCCTGTGGATAAGACTCCCTGACTTGCAGCCCCTCCAGTGTGTACTTGGGAGTAGGGCTGGTGGGGGGAGGGGCAGAGCAGGGACTCCAAGCAGGTGTTGGGGGAGGGCTACGACCTTCTGATGCTCTTCCATTGCTCCCGTCTCTCCTGAGACAAAGCCGACAAACCCAGGGTGCCCTTGGTGACTGACTCCCTAGGAGATGGCGGGTGAGAGTCCTGTTCCTGGCTAAGAGGGTTTCCGTGCCCTTCCTCGGGTCCAGAGCAAAGGGACACACGAAGGAAAACCACCTTGTCCTTTATTAAAATCAGTGAAGTGCCATAGCATCTCCCTCCCCAGCCCCCTTTCTTTGTCCTGAATCAGGAGACCAGAGGGCTGAGACAGCATCTCCCTCAGCTGGCTGAGACCCTGCCATGTAGGCTCCTGGGATGTGGGACATGGCCAGGTTCCCTGGGCCTGGGGCTTGTGCCCTGGCCCGGGCTGGCATCCAGCTCCACCTACCAGCCCTGATTTTCCTGCATGTGGTGCCAGCACAGTGCTGTCTTCGGAGGCCACTGTGCAGGTGCCCTGTGAGCGACGGGTCCCCAAAGGGCCCCAGGCTGGCCCAGTACAGCAGCCACAGGAGGCTGGAGGGCAGGGCCACAGCAAGTGGCAGACACCTCAGGTGGGCTGGTGGGCTGCCTGCGGGTGAAACAGGGAGGAAACACCCATCAGTCCCGGCCGGGAGCCACACCCGGGACTGTCCCGGCAGCTTTCGGGCAGCCCTGCCTTCTGGGCTCCGGGCTCCCCAGCCCTGTGGGTGGGAAAGGCCATGTGTGGCTGCTCTTCTGCGCCCCAACAAAGATCTCAGAGCTTCCCCCTCCCCGGGGCCTGGCCCCTACTTTATGCAGTCAGTGGGTCTGGAGGAGGCGGTTGTGTCCTTCAGTAAGTCAACGGACGATACAGGGTGAAGCATGTCACTCAGATGTCACCCGAGAGGCAAGTGGCAAAAGCTGGCCAATGGAGTATGACATTGGTCACAGTAGCAGTTTGGGGTCCATAGCAGCCCTGGGCAGACAGGGCCGAGTGGAGGCAGGGGGAGGCCTGCCAAGCGGGAGGCCTGGGTGTGAGGCTGTACCTGAGGAGGGGGCATCATTCCCAGAGCCGCCTGATGTGGCGGCTAGATGGGACGCCCAGGGGGTTGTGTTGCGAGTCCCAGTGGTCAAGGGGACCGGGCCGGTGGGGCTGGCAGGGTCCGTGTCCAGGCCCAGCTTGCCCAGAGCCAGCCTGTTCAGGCTGCGGAGCCAGGAGCTGATGGTCGGGTGGCTGCGTGCTTTCTGCAGGTCCCCCATGTTCTGGCCGAGCAGCATCGTCACGTGGTCGACACTCAGGCTCTTTGAGGGAAGCGAGGGGGCCAGGTGGGAAGGGACAGAGAGTCACGAAGGGGCCCGGCTTTGGGGCCAAGGGAGGACTCAGCAGTGCTTACCCAAGGAGTGAGTGCGGGGGCGAGGCCTGGCAGAATCACCTCGGAGAAGTGACCTTAGGCCCACTTTGGGGTGCTTGCGAACCTGTGGCCTGGGGCTCCCCTGGGTTGGCCAGCCTGCCCCACTCCCCCAAGGGGCAGCCCCCAGGGCCCACCTGCAGCACGCGGGGGTTCAGATTGGTGAAGGTGTGGATGTCCATGGAGACGTTGGCCTGGGCCAGGCTCTCCAGATCCTCCAAGGGGGCACCGCCTGGGGGCGGGAGTGGTGAGTGGGGAGGGGGGCTTCTAGAGGAAAGGTGTCTGCGCGCAGGGCAGGGTCTCACCAAGGTAGGGGCGTATGAAGTGGTAGTAGGCAGCCGAGGTCCTGGTGCTGCTGAAGGCCTCTCGGGCCTTGGAGTAGAGCACATCCTTCTGGCTCTGAGGGCAGGAGGAGACATCCAGGGCCCCGGCCAGCCTGGGGAGGGGGTGAGGCTGATGGGCAGGCTGGGAGCCCTGGTTCTCTGGTTGGCTGGGTCTGGCCCTCTCTCCCTAAACCACAGCGGTCCTCCTGTCCTTTGTACTGGGCTGATAGCATTTCCCCAAAATTTACATTCACCCAAAACCTCAGAATGTGACCTTATTTGGAAATAGGGTCTTTCCTGTTTATAGATATAGTCAAAGTAAGACGAGGTCCGACTGAACTAGGGTAGGCCTTAAAATCCAACGCCTGGTGTCACAGACACAGACACGGGTTGCGGGGGAGACAGCCATGTGATGATGATGGGAGCAGAGATGGGGTGATGGGGCCAGAAGCCAAGAATGGCCAAGGACTGCCAGAAACAACTTCTGGTGAGAGGCGGGAAGAAACCTCTGCTACAAGTTTCAGGGGGAGCCTGGCCCCTCTGACACCTTAGTCCCAGACTTCTGGCCTCCAGACTGTGGGAGAATGCATCTCTGTTCTTTTAAAATTCAGTTTGAGGTACTTTGCTTTGGCAGCTGCAGGAAACTAACACACCTGTGGTGGCCTGGCCCCAACCACTCCTGAGCCTCAGTCTCCCCTCTAATTCTCCGTGGGGAGCAGTGGAGCTGACCCCGAAGTGCAGCGAACAAGTCGCTGGTGGGGCTTACCGGAACTCTGAGGGCCGGATGGCCTGGATCTGCTGGGGGCTCATCCAGCAGAGGCGGGAGCCCCCAATAGCCACAAGCAGTGCACTGGTGATGTTGCCCTTGTGGTCCAGGAACTTTTGCAGGATGGCCTGGGGGCGGGACCGGGGTTGGTGGGTCTGGGGTTGTTGGGTCAGGGTCAGTGGGCTCCCCTACCCCCCATCCCTGCCACCTACCCCTACCTCTACTGCCCTCACCTCCGTCTGGTTCTCCAGGGCCACGTCCGAGGCCAGCAGGGCCATGACTGTGTCCCGAGATGTGATGTTCCACTGGCTGATCTCCGCGTGAGTGTAGAGGTAGACCAGTGAGGTGATGAGCCGAAGCTGCTCTTCTGGGACGCTGCTTGGGTAGATCTGCGCGAACGAGAGGGTCAGGGCCCACCCCCAGTGCCCACCCCCCGGTGGCCTCCACCCAGTCTGCACCTGAGCCAGCTTGGCCTTGACGACACGCTGGCACTCGGCAGGTAGTGGGTGCTGCAGCAGGGGGTCCAGGTTGGCCTTGAGCACTTGGCCGCCCAGGCAGGACTCGAGCTGTGAGCAGTCATAGCGCACCAGGAAGAGGTCATCCCGCAGCGTGGCCGCCGTGATGTTGCCGTGGATGCAGGGTCTCACTGTGGCTGCGGGTGGGGTGGGCTTGACGACCCAGCTGCTCAGGCACGGCCTGAGCTGGTGCTGACTTCGGGCTCTACGTCGCTTCTAACCCTGGCCCACCCTTGACTCTGTCCCCGCGCTTGACCTCTAGCCGAGATCCTGGCTCAGAGTAGACTGAGTCAAGCTTGACCTTGACCTCAACTCCTGGCCAGGCCCTGGCCCAGAAGTCCAGCCGCACAGCCTGAGACTGCCTGTGCTGGACATGGATGGCTGGGCTGAGCTCCGGAAGTGTGGCAGCAGGTGGGCCATGTTTTGGGTGCTCCCACCCCAGAATCAAGAGTACAGACTGGTGTCCCCAGGCCACTTTGGCCACACTGACCTGTGCCCCTCTTGGGCCGTGAGGACATCGACTTGGCCTTGGCCTCAGCCTCGAGGAAGCTGGTGACAAAGCGCCTGGCATCACGCTGGCTGAGCCGCCCTGCCCGGCACGCGGCCACCATACTGCTGAAGAAGTCCAGGCCCACAGCCTGGCAGAGGGTGCTGGAGACTCCACACCCTGGAGCCACCTGGTTTCTCCTCCCACCCCACAGATAAAACCCTGTGACAGGAGTGACTGGGGACACCACGTGGGCATTGGAGTGGCTGTATGGTGAACAACCCTCAGGCCTGACCAGGGTGGTGAATGGTCGCCTAGACACCTCTCCCTACATCTAGGGCTCGTTTAGTTCCCCTACCTTACCCCAGGGCACTATCCTACCTCCTGCACCCGCGCCCACAGGCTGGGGCTGATGTAAGTGGCCAGCAGTCCCAGAGCCTGCAGCCCCTCCGGGTTCCAGGAGACGGGGGGCCTGGCGTGGGAAAAGAGGGAGCTGTGTCTGGGTCGAGCAGCACCCCAGCCCCTGGAGGCCACCTGCCCTTCCCTGAGTGCACAATTCCCAGGGTCTGACCTGGTGGGACACCTTCCCTACCCAGAACAGACTCAGGCTTCGGGGCAGGGGGATTGAGAGGCCCACTGGGTGTTGGTAGCACCCCCAAACCTGTGTCCCTCCAAGGCTGTAAGGTCTGAGAAGGGCTGTGAGCTCCATCAGAAGTTGGAGGTCAGCAGGGCTCTAGAACGCAGTGAACTCCCTCCTGGGCCCGAACCCTAGACCGCCTCTTGTCTCATCTCCAGGAACGGAGACCTGGGCAGAGTGGGTGGGGCCCCCACTCACCCAAGCACGGTCCTCCCACTGGCCAGTAGTGTGTTGACAGCAGCCTGCTGGGCAGGGGTCAGCCGGGGGCAGCGCTGCAGGTTCTGTAGCACATGGGGGTCCGAGGCCATGATGCTGGACACATCCATGTCGCACACCAGGACCCCAAGGAGCAGCAGGTCTGAGGCACTGAGCTGCCGGTGGGGCCCACCCTGCAGAAACAGAAGTTTAGCAAGAGCCAGGACCTCTGGCCCTCCCACCCTTCCAGCCCCACCCCAGGGCCTACCAGGCAGGCTAAGGCTTCACGCTGCAGGGCGGCCCTCTGGTCAGGCAGGTTGGCCAGCAGCTCTGTGTCCCCCTGGGCGGCACGGCGAGTGAAGGCCCGGCAGTCGGCTTCCCTTATCTGCTTTAGGCTGCAGGCAGGTGAGGAACTGTTGGGAGGGTGGGGCCAGCCAGGGGTCCTCGGGGGTGTCCCTGAGGAGCTGGGGTTTCTGGGACCCAGAGAGGCATGCTTACACTGCTGGGTGTTGGGTGGGCCGGTGGGGGGCACTCACTTGTAGAAGAGCAACAGGTCGGGCGGGTGGAGCAAAAAGTCACCCTGGAGGCCGTGCAGGGCAGCCAGGTTGGCCAGGCAGCAGAGCTGGGCAGGTGTAGGGCGCATCACTGCCTTGCCCAGTCCCTCCTCTCTGCCCTGGCACCTCCTCTGCTCCCGTCCCCACATCCACCTCCCACCTGCCTGCTCTGTGTCACCTGGACTAGTGGTCTTCCTCTGACTGCCTCAGTCTCCACAACGGAATGGCCTCAGAATGGGTCAAACCCAGCCTGAACGTTATCAGCCCCTCCGCCCCCACCTTTAGCCCAGGAGGGCATTCAGGCCCTCTGCTTACCCCCCAGCCCCACTGCACCATGGAAGCTCATCCCAGTGTCACCTGCCCAGACCTCTTGTCCTGCCTAGCCTATGTTGGGGTCATTTAAAATTTATTACAAGTTCTGCCCTAGCCAAGTGGCTCAGTAGGTTGGAGCCAGCCTAAGAGGCCTTTTAGGTGGCCGTGAAACTGGCAGGTTGGCTTAGAGACGTCGGTGTGCAGTGTCTCCAATACGGCCCTAGTACTCCTGTGAGCATACTGTGTCCCGGCTGAATGGTCCTGGCCCTTGCTGGTCTGTGTCTTCTGCTGGGGACACTCCCTTCCTACCCATCTCCAGGCGCCTTTTCTTTGGAGCCTGTTCTTGCCCTCGACACCCCAACCCGCTCATGCCAACCAGGGCTTCTCACCTGCCAGGCTTTGAGGAGCACCTGCTGCAATGCCATCCTCCTGATCAGAGCCGAAAGCTCATCCCGGGACAGCTGGCTGGCTGGCTGGCACCAGAAGCCTTGCAGGAGGGAGGCGTTAGCACTGAGCAGAAGGAAGCAGGTGGTGAGGGTGGAGGTGGGGGCAGAAGGGGCAGTCCAGACTGCAGCATGCAGGGTGGAGGTCAGACTCCCAACACCGAAGGAACGAGACACAGGAAGTGTGGCAGGCAGGGCCTCGACACAGGCAAGACTCCTGCTTCACCCCCTCCTTCTTCCTCCTCTTGTAAGCACCGCATTCAGGCTGTGAGCTCTGAGCAGGGGCGTCCCCTGCCTGGATGCTGGGTCTTTGCTTCTTCCCCAGCTGGTCCCGGCAATGGCTGAGCATCTGACGATGCGGCCTGGGCATCTGCTGGGCCACTGCAGCCAGTTGCATCTCCTCACTGAGCCTTACTCATGGTGCGAGTCTAATAAATTTTGTGCATGAGGAGGGGGTCTCTTGGGACTTTAACTTGGGCCCAGCTGGTCCAACTTGGGCACCCAACCTTGCTGGGTCAGTCAACTGATTGATCAATTGATTGATGGCTGATCAGTGACCTCCAACCCCCTGGGGAAGGAGAGGACAGCTGAGCCTAAGCATGAAACCCCTGGAAAGTGCACAGAAACGATGCAGGGTCTGTTCTGGGGCTTGAGAGGGTGGCAAAGTCTCGGGGTATAAGGAAGGGTGAGAACTCAGGATGGGCAGCAATTGCCTGCCAGGCCAAGCGGGGCAGTGTGAGCACTGGGGGGCTCAGGAGGGACCCTGGACCCAGCCAGCTGTGATGACCTGGGCACCTGCTGTCAGCCATGTGGACATGACCCTGACGTAGGACGCCAAACTCTGGGCCATGTCAGGGCAAGGTGGGCCAGGCAGGCAGGGCCAGGTTCCCCAGGTCAGAGCTGGGAGTCAGTGGTCCTGCCACAGCCGCACCTGGGCCGGCGTGTGCAGACCCTGAGGTGGTCCCTCCTTTTCATCGCCCCCACCCCGGCCTGCCAGGGAATTGGCTACGGGAGACACGGTTTGTGGACACAGAGCCTGCAGGAGGGGCTGGCACTTACTTGGCCCACAGGTTGGCCCTGCTGGCTTCCAGCCCTTCCTGGGAGAAGCCCTCGGCCTGGGGACGAGAGCAGTAGACAGTGAGCCACACAAAGAGGATGAGACCCAGGCTCACCCGGGCACCTGGAACAGAATGGGCCGTAAACAGCCACTAGCCCCTGAGAGGCTGAGTCCTGCCTGAGGGGGAGCATGTGAATGGGGTCCTTGTGCCCCAGGTGGGTCCGTGACTGCCCCAAATGGAGACCTTGAAAACCATGTGGCTCTAGTCACCTGTGTGTAGCAGCCTAGGCCTGAGTAGTGGTGTGTGTGTGTCTGACCAGGTGAATGTGCGTGTGGCAGTGTGTCTGCCTGACACTGTGTGTGTGTGTTCCTAATAGTGTGCATATGTGATATGCATGTATGTGTGGTGGCATGCACACACGTGTCCCAGTGTGCTCACCCAATATAGTACACCTGAGTGTCTGATGAATGGCAGTGTACATGTGTGATGATGTGTTCCCACGTGTAGCTGGTGGTGTGTACCTTTTTGTGTGTGGAAGCATGCACACACACGTGATAGTGGGTACATGTGCCTGCCGGTGCCCACACATGTGTGATGATGCACATGTGTGATGTATAATGTGTACCTATACACGTGCACCCCCCATCCTCGTGGCTCTGTCCTCACAGTCTGAGCCCCAGCACTGCCAAGTAGAGGGACTAGGGGTCAACCCCCACTTCCTCCCGAGCCCCTTCTAGCTATGACCTCTCTTGTTCCTGCCTTGTCCCCTCCTGGACACCCAGGCCCAGTGCCTTTCTCCTTCTCTTCCTGGACCCCTCAGCCCGCTGCAGGGGGGCACCCTGGGGCAGGAGCCCTGACTGCAGGCTCAGGGGGACGTGGTGGCCAGAGCGCAGGCACTTTCCACACTTGCTGTCACTTGGCCCAGGAGCCCCTTCCCTGAGGGGAGACATCACCTGCTCTGGGGCCCATGGATGTGTGATGAGCACAGGTTGCTCCAGTGGGAAGGCACCGGGGTCTCGGGCAGCAGGTCCAGAACAAGCTGGAGAGGAGACAGAAAGTGATGAGGCTGGCCCCACAGTTTTCCCCAACCAGCCTTGGCCGAGGGGCACAGACTAGGAGGGTGCCATCCAGGGTCACGCAGGATGAGTGCCTTGCAGGGCAGGCAACCTGAGCTGGGCTACAGTTGCACCTACCCATCTTTGGGAGGGGCACAACCCCATAAACAACACATCTTTGAAACAAAAGGGAGCTGCCCCAGGCGGGGGCCAGACCTTTCTTATCACATGTTGGGGACCACAGGCTATGGCTTGGAGTGTGGTGTCTCCAATGAACAGATCTCTCAAGCTACAGGGAAGGGGGCAGCAGTCCCAGTAAGTGCCCCCAGCAGCTGCAGGAAAGACCAGTGGCTACCCAACCTGCTCTGGAATGGCCATGGCTTCACCCCCACACCTGGGTGGCCCATGCAGCTCTCTGTCCCTCTCTGGGGCTGAGACCCGGCCCCAGGCACAACCCATGGTGCAGTCCCCTGGGCAGCCCTGGCTGTGGTGGAGACCAGAGCTGTGAGGCTTGGGGATGCCTTGAGGTCCTGGGAGGTGAGGGGCATCGGGGAGCCTGGCCACACTGCCCACTCCCAGGTACAGCCTTGCACAGTCTCACAGCCTGGGGTGACTGTGGGCATCTGGATTCTACTTTGTCCAGGAGAAAGACAGGGTGTTTACTACCCCATACAGGCGTGCAAAATGGAGGCTCAGAGAGGCTCAGCTACCTGCCCAGGGCTGCAGAGGCCAGACTAGTAGCCTGACCTTGTGGGTCCAGCTAGGAATGGCCCCCACCCAGGCCCCTAGCTCTCACCTGAGTACAAAGACCTCCTTTGGTAGAGGGTGATGCTCCGGGACCAGGCAGCAGCCGTTGGGTGCAGAGGGCTGTCACCAGGTGCCACACACTTCAGACACTAGCAGTCCCAGCCCACTGAGCATGTCTGTCCCTGCAGCCAAGGCCTGGGGCTCCGTGGTAGTGCAAGGCTGGGGCACCAGGATCCCCGCTCATCTCCCTTCTTGTGCAGCCACCCACTCCTGCAGTGACGTCCACCGACCGATGCGCAGGGCAGGGGCTGAGGCTGTGCCAGGCAACGCTACTATGTCAGCCCCTGGGGCCCAGCACAGCAGGCACCTGTTCCCAGCCCCAGGAGAGCGGGAGTTTGAGCACATGGTTGGCAGCTGCCCAGCGTCACCCCTTCCCACTGAGGTGTTGCGCCTAGAGGGTTGCGTGTGCATTCACACACCCACCTTCATTGTGTGTGCTGGTGCGTGTGCACACAGGGCCTACACACGCATGCCTGGGAGCACACATGTGTGCTGTGTGTCCCCTGCAGGGGTACTAGGCATGTGCAGACTCAAGGTGGTGCCTAGGTTTATTGACACGTGTGGGTGCATTTCTTTTCTGTGGGTGCTGCAGCAGAGCCAGCCATGTGTGGCCATACACCTGTGTACCAGAAGCAGGGAGGGTATGTGGGCACAAGGCAGGCAGCCTTGATGGTAGAGAGCGTGCCACACATACCCTGGGGCCAGTCCACCAGGCAGGCCTCTGAAGCTCAGCAGCAGGGGTGCCTGCAGGAGCGACTTCTCCACCTGCCCACGCCCAGGTCCAGCTGCCGGATGACTGCCATCTGCACCACATGGTCATATGTGCCCAACAAGCCAGCCTCATGGCGAAGCAGAGGCACCGATCTGAGCCTGCGGGCTGAGAGCTGGAGGGACCACTTGCGGATTGCTCCTGGCCAGCACACAGGCCCCATGGAAGTCCAGTTTTTGGCTGAGGGCTTGCTAGGGCTCTACACACTGAGCGATTTGGGGGCAGCAGAATGTCATGTGGTAGTGAGGTCTCCACCCACTTCAGGGCTGGAGACTCCCACAGGGCAGAGGAGGTAAGAGCAGGAAGCAGGCAGTGTGTGCGGGAGGCCACACGTTGGCCTGCCCACTGCAGGGCAGCCCCAGGCCCAGGCCAGACAAATGACCTCGGCCACAGAGCAATTGCCGGGCTGGAGAGTCACATCCTGCCCTGGCTCTTCCATGCAACGCCTCACCGAGTTGGCCGTGGCCCATGGAACGGCTTCCACGCGCAGTTCAAAAGTGAGGAAACTCAGGCCCAGAGAGGCTGAGCAACTTCCCTGTGGCCACATGGCAGTGAGTGGGGAGCATGATCAGCCCCTGTGGCCAGGCTGGGCACCTGCGTGTGGGATCTGATGGGGGCATGGGTGTGAGGACAGGGGCAGAGGGTGGATAGGGAGAGGTGGGCCGGGTCTCAGCAAGGTGATGTGTCCTGATGCGGAAGAGTGAGAACAAGAAAAAGCAAGGTGTGCCAGGGTGGGGGTTGGTGACGCTATCCCATCACACTCCTGGCCAGTCAAACTAGGTACACCACAGGAACCACGTGGGCTACCAATACGGGTATCCCGTGGAACCCTCCCAATACAGATGAGGAAACAGAGGCGCAGGGAACAGGGACTGGGAGCGGGCTCTCTGCAGAGGCCCTCTGGCGGCTGCTTCTGGCTCCATCCCAGCTGAGTTCCGGTTGTGATCCCAGGTAGGTCTAGCTCAGGAGCTTCAAAACAGGATCTGTCACCCAGGAAGAGGGGTCCAGCCCAGCCAGGTGCACGACCTTAGTATATGACCTTAGACTGGCTGGTGGCCCAGGTGACAGCCCTCCTGTGGGATTCTGACACGGTGGAGAGCCTAAGCCAGTGTAATAGCGGTTGGGGCGGTGGCTCTATGAGGGATCCTGGGGAGACTAGACGGATGCTGCAATGCTTTTGGCTGGGAGGGCCAGGGATGCTCCAGCTTTTCCCCAGCAGGGCAGGCAGATGCTCACCGCATGGGGGCACAGCCAGGCGGGCAGTCCTGGCTCTTGCAGGGGAGTTTGGGGCGAAGACCTACCTGCCTGGTGCAGGGAAGGCAGCAGAAGTCTGGGCTCCCCCAGATCCCCATTAGAATTATTCATGGTTGTTCACAAGGTTAGTCACTGAGCTTTTATTCTAAGTCCTGGAGCCCAGTCATGGCTGGATACGGGCGTGTCGTGGGGGACAGAAGTGGAGGCTGGGCTGTCCTGGCTCCCAGGCTGCAGTCTAATAACTGGTGGCTGTGTGGGAGGACCCCCAGGCAGCACTGTGTCAGGCCAGAAGGGACAGACCAGACCCTCCCCCATGTGTGATGATCAGGAAGTGGGTGGAGGTAGGAGGCCTACGGGCACAGTTCGGCAGAAGCCAAGGCACAAGGCAGGACTGGCCAGGCAGGGGATGAGTCAGGGTTTGCAGGTGGCGGTGGCTCAGCAGAACTGGGGTGATATCACAGAGGGTCTGAGCAGAATTGGGAGCAGGGTGCTCTAAGGGTGGAGTAGGGGCCCAGGAGGAGCCTACCCAGGCAAGGGCTGGCACAGGTCCTTTTCCATGGTGACGCTTAGGCAATCTACAAAACAGGTCCTAGGGGTGAAGCTTTGGAGCCAGAAAAGCGTTCTGGGAAGATAGACAGGCCTAGGTTTCCCCTGGGGGCTGGTACCACCACAGAGCCCTTCCTCTTCCATAATCATGACTGCCTGGCTCCCCCTGCTGGCTCTGTCCATTCTTCAGGTTTGGCTGCTGCGGTTGGGGGTGGAGCCTCAGTCCTCAGCGGCTGGGACACCTGTGCCTTGGGATGGGCTTAGGGTTCTGACCCATAGCCCCCATCCACCTGGAAGTCCCAGCTTGCACCCCAACACCAGGCCCACACTCTCAGTTATCTGGCTCCAACGTCCACTCTGACAGCCACTGAAGGCATGAGGCCCGCTGTGCCTCTGTCTCAGGAGGAGTGGCAGGGTGCGGTGGGGGCCGGCCTGGCTCTGGCAGGCACACGGAGGGGCTGCAGGGCCCAGAGTCCCCTTCTGTGGGCTTAAGGTCATGGGCAGCCTGCAGGACCTGGACAAGCTGGTCCAGCGGCTGTACCAGGGTGTGGGGACTCCAGCAGGCGTCGAGGGTGGGCACGAAGGGATCCGGTGTGCGGGCTTCCACACACTCAGCCTGTGTGGGGATCCGCAGGTAGAAGGCATGCAACATCATGCGGAAGGGCTGCTCCTCCCGGCCCGAGGCCTGCCCATAGGTCAGGTCCCCCACAATGGGGTGGCTGAGGGCGCTGCAGTGCACACGCAGCTGGTGTGTCCGGCCTGTGTGGGGAGAGAGGACCAGTGAGATGGGGGTGCCACTCCACGATCACCACCCACCACCGTTCACTGATTCCCAGCTGCCAACTCACTGCCTCAGGCACCACCCGGGGACAGCAACCCTCCCTGCTTTCTGCTACAGACAAGGGTAAAAGCTCGAAATGGGAATCAACTTTTGGGGTCACCTCTGGTGAGGGCAGAGCCAGGGTGGACTCAGTACACTGGAGAACTCAGGCCAGACTTCTCACTGCTTCACATCCAGACCAGCAAGACCACTAGTAGGACAAGGTTGCAGGGTTGCAGGGTTAAGTGTACGAGAGAGGATCAGCTTTGCTAGCAATGGTTGAGGGGGCCCCAGTCGGGCTACTCTGCCTCTGCGCGTCCCTCTCCTTTCCTGTGTAACAGGGATGCTGCAGGGCACTGCTCAAGAAAATTCCGACATCAGGCACCCACCACGCCAGGGGCAGGACACGGTCGACAGTGAGCAGCCTGGGGAGCTTCCTGGTCCCTGCTCCTGAACATACCTGTGAGGGGCTGCAGCAGCACTTTGGAGACAGGGTCACCTGCATACAGGCCATGTTCTAGGACCACCAGCTCTGTGAGGCTTGGTTTTGGGTTCTCACAGCCTGAGGAGGAGAAAGGGAGGCTGTGAGGGTTGGTCACGCCAGCCCCGGGGCCCCAGTCCATGCCAGCACAAGTCTGTTGCCTGGGACTGGCTCTACTCACCGAAGGTCCCCCTGGGTGAAACATGCCCTGTGGCCCCTGCCCCCTTGCCCACTGTACCCTGGGTGCCCTCGATGCACATGGTGTGGGCCCGACCCTCTGTGTTGTTCCTGCCAATGGCATAGCTGATGGTCATCCGGCTCTCCTGGATGTGCCCCCGAACCTGCAAGGCAGGGGAGGCTCCCTGACACTCAGGGCCTGCCAAAGTGGGGGCTGAGCACCGGAGTCCCCATGCCCCGGGACTGGCCAGCCCTTACCAGAGCCAGGTAAGCCTTAGTGACACGCCGCTCCTTGAAGCACTTGTAAGCACTCCCTGCAGCTGCCTTATTTAGGGCTACACAGAGTGCTCCGCTGGTGGAGAAGTCCAGCTGGTGGCAGAACCTAGCATAGAGTAAAGGAACAGCAGTGGCTGGGTTGGGGGTGGCCACTTCCCTCCAGTGGAAGCTGCCCTGAGCTGCCTGTGTTGCACTCCTACATACCTGAAGCCATAGTAGGTGTCTGGGTCAGCCAGCTCAGGGAAGTGGTGCCGCAGCTGCTTCTGGAGGGTCAACGTCTCCCTCCACGTCTTGCTGTCGATGCGCAAGTCCCAGTGCTTGTTCACCACCAGGAAGTCACGGCTCTGGTACAGGATGGACAGGTTCTCCATGCTGCCTGGTTCCATGGCAGGGGCCTGCAATGCAAGGCAAGCATACGAAGTGGTGGTTCATGGTGACCAGCCCATGTCAGGGTTCTGCCCAACTGGGATGGACAAGAAGCCGCAGCCTGTGTCAGGCAAGCCTGTGCACCTCCCCTGTGCCTGCATCCACTGGGCTTCTTACTACTTTCACCCCTAAACCAAGTAGGAGAGTCATGTACGATAAGAACGTGGTCAAGGTGAGTGGAGCCACTGCTGCTCAGACTATGGGGCAGTCCCGCAGTCCTGCCTAGACCCAGGCCTTGGGGGAAGCAGTCTTGCTCTCCAGCCCGCTCCCACCGACCCTTCCCAGCAGATCAGGAGTGCGCTATTGGGACCTTTTTCTGAGTGGTGATAGGGTCACAGAGAGAAGCTACTACGCCCTGCCCCCACATCCGGGGGCGGCGCAAGTCAGCAAGGTGCAAGGGTGGGGGGCACTGGGTGCAATCTACCTTCGTCCACCTACATCCCACTACGCAGGCATTCATCCCCTACCTGCTCACGAAAGCCCCAACCTCCTGCGTGTGTGGGCACAAGCCCAGGGGTTCTCGATGGACCCCGACTGCAAGCTCCTCCCACGACTCCACCCACTCCGGAACCGACCAGCAGTCTGGCCGTGCGGTCTGGGCCCCGGATTGCCGCTGACCTGCTTTGGATCCTGCCCCCGCGTCCCCGCGCTTTGCGACCAAAGGCCCGCGAACCTATAGTTCGGACCACAGAGCCGCGTTTCTCCGAGTCCGGCCAGCCCATGCAGCCCCGCCCACGCTTCCAGACAGGCGGCCGTGAGGGCCAATGGTGAGGTCCCGAGACCTGCCGCTGCGAGTCTAAGCATTAACACAGCCCACTCGACCTGCGCGCGCCGCCACGCCTAGGCCCCGATCAGCCCACTGACCAATGACGAGCACTGCCGGGCACGCCGGCCGTTGATTGGCGGCGCTGGGACGCTGCAGGCGGGAGTGGCGCGTGGCGCTGTCGCGGGAGATTCGGAGCGGATGGTGAGCCCAGCGGGTTCCGCGGGTCAGCGTGGCCATGGAGGACTACGAGCGGGAGCTGCACGGTGTCGAGGACGACTTCCACAGCCAGTTCGCTGCCGAGCTCGAGGTGCTGGCCGAGCTGGAAGGTGGGTGCGGGTTCCGCCGCGGTCTCGTCACCTGTAGCTCAACAGGGTTCTGGTGTGTCCCCAGGAGTCGGGGACGGATACTCGGAGGAGGGTAGGAGAGCGAGGGCTGGAGGCAGCCGTGACCTGGGGCGGGGGCGCTCGTCACAGAGAGAAGAACCTTCCAGCGTCCTGGCAGCAATCTTTCCGTGTTGGCTGCTCTGAGGCGGTTCTGTGAATCCTCTCTCCCAGCAGGGACTGCGGCCCTATCACCATCTAGGGGCCGGCGCCGGCGGATGTTTGAGGAGGCCATAGCTGGAGGGGACGCTGCAGCTCTCGGCTCTCCAGTTGGACCTTCAGGGAACCGCAAATGCGGTGCCAGCAAGAGGCAGCTGGCCACGGACGTACAGAGGGACAGATCCCCGCCCCTCAGTATGTCTGCAGTCCCCACAGGGTGGGGTGCGATGCAGGGGTGGGGTGCCTCTGTTCCTTCCCAGAGTGTGTGTCTCCCCAGCTCCCAGAGTCAAGCGGCCCAGGTGGGAGGCGGTCAAGAGGTTGAACTTCGAGCAGGATGAGATGGAGGAGCTGCTGCTTCCTGACTCTCCTCCTCAGGACATCACCCCCCCACCAAGTCCTGAGGTCCCGGCTGAGCTGTGGGGCGAGGGGTGTGTTGCTTGGGTAGAGGTGTCCAAGGTCATAGGAGGGTCTCATTCCTCAGACAAGTTCCCCAGCCTGGGGCTGGAGGCCTATGGGAGGGCTTTGTAGCAGAGGGTGGATCTGGGCCCCTGGCCTGAGGGTAACAGGAGGCAAGAGTCCCAGGACAGCCCTGTTTTTTCTCAGAACCATGGATGCTGGTGCTGACATGGGTCTCATACCAGCCTCACCAGCCATTTGTAACCGGGTCCTGAGGCGACCCCCTGTCCTGGAGGACTACATCAATGTGACCTCCACGGGTGGTGACCGGGCCTTTCTGGTGCTACGGGCTGACCCAGTGGGCACTGGGGTGCAGGTGGGTGCCGTTTGGCCATGGGGGTTAGCTAGGCTGGCCACAGCCTTCCTATGGGATTGGCAGGCTTGATGCTGGCCAGGAAAGGGTCCTGGGCAGCAAATCCCCACTGGGACCCTGGGGACTGCTCAGGGAGTTCACTTGACTTAGGGGGCACTCTCTTCCTCTCCTTTTTCCCCTTCTCTTTCTCCTCCACTTTTCTTCACCTCCCTTGAGCTGCCTGCCCCCTCCCCGCCCCACTAGCTTTTCCTCTTCGAGTCCCTGGTTAGAGAGGGAGCTCTTCCATCTCTAGGCCTGCTGATGCTAGGGAATGCCATCTGGGTCCCTGAGCATTGTTGGGAGGGGTTTGCGGGTAGCCCTGTGACTACCTAGGAGGACGTCCAGAGGTGACTACTACTCTCCCTCCCCCAGAGCCCTTTCTTGGATATCCAGTGGCGTGGACGTGGCCAGCTGGATCTGCTGGGTGTGTCCTTCACCTCTCTGAAGGAACAGGTTGACAGTGAGGTGGGGTCTGCTGGGGTTTGCTGGGAGGGGTGACGTAGCTCTGGGGTGACCGTGACTGTCTGAGCCATCCTGATCGCAACTCCTACTGTGCACAGCGACGGCAGCGATCCCTTGAAGAGGCCCAGCGGCTCTCAGATACACTGCACAGGTGATTCACTGGACTCCTTTGCTCCTGGGACCCTCATCAGTTCCTGAACTGTTGACTGCCAGCCTGAATTCTGGGTGGGAGGTAATCCCTGCTAGAGTTGAGGCAGGGCAGCTCAGGGCATGGTGTTCTTCAGCCTCAGGACAGAGGAGGTGGAGCAGGAGGCCCCAGAGGAGGTGCCAGCCGACAGCCAGGACGACTCCCAGCACTGCCTCTGGGTGGATGAGTTTGCGCCGCAGCACTACACCGAGCTGCTCAGTGATGATGTGAGGCTTTGTCCTTGCTTAAGCGTGACTGACTTTCTTGTTGCTGAGAAGGGGGAATTCAGGGTCCAGCCAAATAACGTACTGCCAACCCACAGGGCTGTCAGAAGGGGGGTGGGGCAGGGCTCTGGTGTGCCCTCCTGAGTGGTAGGTGGGGAAACAGGCCAGCACAGGGCCCGCTTGCTGTTGGTCACCTATGACACAGGCTGGGGATCCAGAGCACCCCATGCCTGGAGCTTCTGTTTTCTTTCCTCTCAGCAGCCGATGTCCCTGGGTGGGATGCCCCTGGGTATGGTGGGGGCTCCTGGAGGGGTCAGGACCAGGACTGTGGGGATGGAGGCCCCTTGGTGAACCCCACTTTGCCACTCACCAGCTGGGTTAGTGGGCGTCAGGCACTTGCTGCTCAGCCTCAGCTTCCATGTGCGTGTCCTTGGGCTTATGTCAGCTAGAGGGATAGACATGGTGTGTCCTTGGCACTGGTGGTCCCCCTAGGCAACGCCTCCTTTTCCACAGTTCACCAACCGCTGCCTCCTCAAGTGGCTGAAGCTCTGGGACCAGGTGGTGTTTGGCCAAGAGAGGCCAGCCCGGAAGCCCAGGCCCAGTGCGGAGCCAGCCCGGGTTGGCAAGGAGGCCACGGCTTCCAGCAAGTGGAAAAGCCACGAGCAGGTGTTGGAGGAGATGCTGGAGGCTGAGCTGGACCAGAGCCGGCGGCCCCGGCAGAAAGTGAGCCCTTCCTGTCTGCACTGTATACACGCCTGAGCCCAGGGGTTGTACTCACTGGCGGCGCCTTGTACCTCTGGGAGCCACCGCACATGCACATCTACTGCCTCCATGGCTGTGGGTGTGATGACATGTCGGTGTGGGGGGGTCAGCGACATGAGTGGGACTTGAGTTCTTTTAATGACTTAGGTAAAGTCAGTATCTCCCGAAGGGCCCTGGACCTCCCAAAGGGTGATCATGATGGACAGTGGGTGGTTTCGGGGGTCAGTCATGTCAGCAACAGATGTGTTTCTGTCAGGCCTCCCCGTCACTGGCTTTATTCAGGCCTTTCTCATTCTGAAGTGCTGCTTCTGAGCCATGAACATGCTGGGTCCTCACCTGGTGGTAGGTGAGGTAGGGAGGACATTCCTCAGCACCAAGCCTCACAGAACAGGATTGTCAGCCTTGGTGGGGTGCTGCGAAGACCTAAACGTGGTGCAGGTTGCAGCTTGTCTTCGTGTCTTGGCTGCAGGTGGCGCTGCTGTGTGGACCCCCTGGGCTGGGCAAGACTACCCTGGCCCATGTAATAGCAAAGCACGCTGGGTACTGTGTGGTGGAAATGAACGCAAGGTGAGGGGAAGGGAAGGCCCGGCCTCTGGGGCTCCTGTCTGTCCTCGTGTGTCTTGTTGAGTCTGGGAGACTGGTGGGTTAGAGGTGGGGCTAGGGTCCTTGGGTCACTGGGATTTGGGGCAGCCATGTTGCAGGGTTTCTTCTTGTAGTAGCTTCAGGGTGTAAGTGTGGCAGCTTGGTCCTGGGAGATCATCCTGCCAGGGCCACTGGCTGCTGCCCTGGCCCAGGCCACAGCTGCCCTGATGGCCCTTCCCCTGTTTCATGGTTCCAGTGACGACCGCAGCCCTGAGGCCTTCCGCACCCACGTTGAGGCAGCGACGCAGATGGAGTCAGTGCTGGGTGCTGGTGGGAAGCCCAACTGCCTGGTCATTGACGAGATTGATGGGGCCTCCACGGTGGGCCTGGGTGCCTGACTGGTGGGTGGGTGGGCAGTGGGGGCTGTGGCTTATCACATCCTCTGCACCTTCCCCCAGGCTGCCATCAGTGTACTACTCAGAATCATTGAGCGCAAGGGCCCGAAGGAGGCAAAGCCAGGGAGCCTGGCTGGGCTGGCCGGTGAGGGGCGGCGGCTGCGACCAGAGGGGGGTGTCTTGATGAGACCGATCATCTGTATCTGTAACGACCAGTGAGTAGTTGGGCAGGGGCACGGGTGGGAGCCCGAGGGTGTTTCACTGGGTGGGGCTTCCACAGGGGGGTGGAGGACCCCTGTGGATTTGAGGCTGGGGTTTGGCAGGGTGGTTTTCCCCCACACTCTGTGCCCGACCCGCAGGTTCGCGCCCTCTCTGCGACAGCTGAAACAGCAGGCTTTGCTGCTTCACTTTCCACCTACAGTACCCGCTAGGCTCGTGCAGCGGCTGCAGGAGGTCCGTGGGGGTGGGGTGGGGGGGTGGGGTACAGAGCCCAGGCCGCCTGCCTCATGACGGGGTGGGGGAACATGGCCTTCCCCGTCCTTTCCCTCTTGCATCCAGGGCCCCATCCCCTTTGCTGCTGTCACTGCTACTACCCCCTACCCCAGCTGGCCTAGGCTCTGAGGGTGAGGGGTGACTGGATCACTTTGGTCTCTGGTGGTAGGTGGTTCCCTAGCAGGAAATAAGACCAGTTCATAGGGCGTGCAGCCTTTGTCTCCTCCAGGGCGAGAGCAGCTACTCACCTGTTTCCAGGGAGGACATGGCCATAAGGTGGGGCTCGGGCGGGGGGGCATGTGGATACCCATGCTCTTGCCTCCTGCAGATCTCCCTACGGCAGGGCCTGCAGGCTGACCCAGGTGCCTTGGCAGCCCTCTGTGAGAAGACAGACAATGATATTCGTGCCTGCATCAACACCCTGCAGGTAAGCAGGGGGACCCTGGCTGTGGTGGGGCGGGGCAGGGGCCCACGACCTCTCACCTCCCACACCCTTTGTCTAGTTTCTGCATGGGCGGGGCCAGCGGGAGCTGAGCGTCCGGGCTGTGCAGACCACACCAGTCGGCCTCAAGGACCAGCGCAAGGGGCTGTTCTCTGTGTGGCAGGAGGTCTTCCAGCTGCCCCGGGCCCAGAGGTAGATGTGGGGACAGAATGAGCGGGTGGACCAGCCTCCACCTGGACATCTGTGGTGCCCCGGACACCAAACCCTGCACATGCAGTCTGGCCCCCCTTTGCCAACAGAGGCCCAGGCCTGCCTGGACCCTGCCTTCAGGGCTGTGCTTCAGCCTCCCCCACTGCCCCTTCCTTGGGCCATCTCGGGTTGGGAGGGTGCTGCCAAGAGGAAGAAGGTAGGTGGGGGCTCCATTCCAGCCTCAGCACCCCCTCTGCAGGAGACGTGTGGGCCAGGACCCCACTCTGCCTCCCCACACGCTCCTGCTGGGCGATGGGCTCACGGGCTCAGGGCACCAGGCTGCCAAGGCACCCCTGACCATGGCTGCGCAGCGCTTCTACCACATCCTGCATGTGGCCACCTCCGCGGGAGAGCACGAGAAGGTGGTCCAGGTAAGCGCACTCTACCTGAACCTTCTTTTCAGGGCATGGGGTTGGGGGCGGGGGGGGGGGGTGGCGTGTTCCTTTGTTCCCAGGGAATAGGGACGGTTCAGGTAATGCTGAGCTCCAGAAGAAGGTGGGGTGGGAGTGAGGTGGGGTGGAAACAGCATCAGGGAGACCCTCTGCGGGGACCGAGCAGGACAAAGGGCTGGAGGAGGGGCTGGCTAGTGCTGGTAGGGGAATGGCCACCACCATGGGCCAGGAGGGAGAGGCAGTGGGCTGGGGGTGGGGTGTGTGGGGGTTGATTGATGGGATCGCTGGCTGCCAGCTGGGCACCAACAGGAGAGACAGCAGCAGCAGCTGGGCAGCCCGATCCAGTGACTGGGAGGGGCTTGATTCTGCACATGAGCTGCAGGAATGGGGACATGTGGGTTAGAGGGCAGGTGGGGATTTGGGCCTACCTGAGCAGGCGGCAGATATGCCCCTCTGCCCCCAAAGCCCGACTTAAGCCGTCTCTCTAAGCTGCTTTGGGTTAGTGGTCAGGGACCCATGCAAATTCCGAAATCCATGGTGAGGAGGGCAGAGCAGTAGTGGGAGGGGAAGGGACTTCCTTGTGGAAGGAGAATGGGGGCTCGTCCCTCAGTTCTGGTGGACAGAATTTCCTATATGTAGGGGTGAGGGTGGGGGTTCTTTTCTGTACATCCCAGGTCTTGGTGAAACCAGAGGGGGCAGCAGGTGGCCCCTCCGGTTCCCCACTCGGCGATCTGTGGCCACTCACTGGTGTTTGCTGCTGTCCTGAGACCCCGGACCCAGCAGGGCAGATGGGCAGTGCAGGGCCTGGGGAGAAGCACTTGTGCTGTGGGGGAGCCGTGGTGCCGAAGGGGCTCAGGGACGTACCGCCCACAGGGCCTGTTTGACAACTTCCTGCGCCTGCGCCTGCGGGACTCCAGCCTGGGCACCGTGTGTGTGGCCCTCGACTGGCTGGCCTTTGAGGACCTGCTGGGCCAGGCCGCCTACCACAGCCAGAGTTTCCAGTTGCTGCGCTATCAGCCCTTCCTGCCTGCGGCCTTCCACCTGCTGTTCGCCTCCAGCCATGTGCCGAGGATTGCCTTCCCCAGCAGCCAGCAGGAGGTGTGCCCTGCACCCTGCCCCTGTCGGGGCTGGGCCCGGGATCTGGGGGTGTCCTGGCTGATCTGGTTCTGGTTCATCCTTCACCCCAGGCCCAGAACCGGATAAGTCAGATGCAGAACCTGATCCAGACGCTGGTGTCAGGTATTGCACCAGCCACCCGCAGCCGGATGGCACCCCAGACCCTTGTCCTGGACACCTTCTGCCTGCTCCTGGACATCCTCATGCCTAAGCTTCGCCCTGTGAGTGCCTCACCCAAAAGGGGAGGGTGTGGCTTCCAGCAGACTGGGCTCCTGGGTGTGTTTAGCATTCCTGCCTGTTGCGTACTTGCCCACAGGTGAGCACGCAGCTGTACAGCGCCCGTGAGAAGCTGCAGCTGGCCAGCCTGGTGGGCACCATGCTTGCCTACAGCCTAACGTACCGCCAGGAGCGCACGCCTGATGGGCAGTATGTCTACAGGCTGGAGCCGTGAGTCTGTGTACCACCTGGAATGGGGGTGCCAGGGGGCTGGGCTGGGAGTTGGAAAGTGTCGCCTTGGTGAGGTGTGTGTCTCAGTGTCCCCGTTTGTCAGAGGTTGGGGATTGGGGTCCCCGCCCAGCTCCTGCCCTCATGTTGATTGTGAAGTGGGCTGTTAGGCTGGGCAGAGCCCCAGGACCTGTTTACTGCAGAACCTCTCACTGCCTGAGTGCACCCCCGGAGCTTCCCTAGAGGACCCTCGTGCTCCGGAGGGCGTCGTTTCCTTGTCCTAGGATGGTTGTGGGGATGGAGCACTGTTGGGGGGGCCTGCTGCTCCGCAGCGCCCCCAGTGCATCTGGGATGCAGATGCTTCCTCGAGTCGACGACGGCGAGGAGCGGCGAGGAGGCCGTGATGGTGGTTCCTGAGTGCTAGCCCAGCCTTGCCATGTTGTCTCGTTCCCTTCGTGGGGAAGTAGGAGGTCCCCTCATGTCCAAACATAGTTGAGGAAACTGAGGTTCAGGGATAACCCCTTTGCTGGCCTGGGGCGGGGCACGGCAAAGCCCCACCCTGCAGCTTTTGAATTCTGGCATTTGATGGTGGTGTGAGTTGCCCCCGCCCCATCACTACTGAGCAGGTGCCTGGGTGTCCTGCCCTTCCCACCCTGAGCAGGAACTTGGAGGAGGTCTGCCGTTTTCCCGAGCTGCCTGCCCGGAAGCCCCTCACCTACCAGGCAAAGCAGCTCATCGCCCGTGAGATCGAAATGGAAAAGATGCGGCGGGCGGAGGCCTTGGTCAGAGATGGAGACAGCCCCCAGGTGAGCCCACCTCTGGTTTGGGGCAGAGCAGGGCCTGGTACGGCAGTGCCCTCCGAGTGGACACTGCCCTTGGACTGGCCCTGCCTGTCACCTCTCGTATCTACTTCTGCAGGCGGACGAGAGTCCCCCCAGGGCCAAAGGTCCACAGGGTGGTGCTGGGGGAAAAGGGACACAGTTACCCACTCCACGCAGCCACGAGCAGCGGCTGGAGAGCATCCTGAAGAGAGCTGCCCTGGAGGACCAGGTCGGGGGCCGGAAGGTGGCCATGCGGGTGGGGCTGTGTGGCCTTGGTGCAGGCCAGTTCTAAGCCCTGAGGGGCCCACATTGAGGTGCAGCTCCTTGCCGCTTGGCGGGGCAAGGTTTCATCTGGGCTCAGTCTCCCACCTGGGCAGGAGGATGGGTTCTGCTGGCACCTCTTGCCTGCCCCGATGGAGCCGGCAGCTGTGAGGGTGGCGAGGGACAGAGGGGACACGTGCTGAGCAGGTCAGCACAGACTGAGGGGAAGGGGTGGGAGAGGTGTCTGCTCCCCAACCCAGGGTCGCTGTTCAGAGGTGCTGTGAGACCCATTCTCCCTGGGGGAGCTCTCCCCTTGCGGCAGGGCATGTCCTCTGTCTGTTCCCATGAGCCTGACCACCCCCCTCTTCAGACCGAGAGGGACTTCTTCGGCCGTGTGGTCATCAAGAGAGCGGCAGCCCTGAGAGCAGGTGTGTGTTGGGGGGAGGGAGCTGTGGAGGGAGGGGCCGGGTCAGGCAGAAGACCAACCCTGTGGTTCCGCAGAGGACGCAGCCCCGGAGACCGACGCAGTGGAGTGGCGCATGGGCACTGCAGTGGGCAGGAGCGACGTCTGGTTCCGCTTCAAAGAGGGCGTCTCCAATGCTGTGCGACGCAGCCTGCATATCAGGGACCTGCTGTAGCTGAGTCCTACCAGACACCCCAGGGCCACACTCTACTCCCCAGGGTCACGCCTGGCGCTGTGGTGCACGTGGACACCCAGACCCATGCCGATGCCCCGATTTACACCGGATGCCCAGGTGTTCTCCCCAAACTAATCTGAGGTCTGCGTCTGACCCCAGACCTGCACCAGACGCCCAGCATTGCTTTCTCTGTTAGACAACGTACGAAAGCAGATAACCTCTGGAAGTCTTTATAAAAGTCAGACCTTTACAGAGTTGTCCTTTTCACAAACAGCCACGAGCCTGGGAGTGTGGGGGTCTCACAGGATGGCACACTTGCCCTTCTCCACCCACGGGTTGTTTTTCATGAGATCCGGGTTCAGGAAGGGGTCCTTGGGGATCCCGTCCTCAATCCACTTGAGAAGCCTGTGGGTGGGGAGATCTGGTTGAGCAGGTGGGCAGTGGGCCCCCAGAGGAGCTGCCCAGTGGCTGTGTACCTGTTAGATCTCGGCTTATGCACCTGTTAGATCTCGGCTTATGCAGATAAGTGCAGGGCAGGGAAGTGATATGCAAATCAGCAGCTGGGGGGGTAGGGGGTGCTCAGGCTCAGGCTCAGGTCCTAGGGACTCACTCGGGGATGGTCTTGGATGACATTTCCCTTTTGAAGGCCAGCTGATACTTGAGGCTCTCGACCTCCTTTTTCATCTGGGGCACATCCCACTCCTCCATGGTGTCGGGAGCTTCAGAAGTAGCCAGCCTGGGGTGGGAGGACATAGGAAGTAACAGAACCCTGGGGCTGTTAGCCTTTAATTGCCCTCAGATGTCCCCACTGGTGAGACCCCCACACAAAAGGAGGGAGGGGCCCCATCTTTGCACACTAACACCCAAACCACTGTCTGGGCTGTCCCTAGGGGCTACACCACCAGCTCTGGTGCTTACCCAGCTCCACACGCAGTACAGGGTGCAGGGCCTGGATGTGAGGCCCCACTAATGAGGCCCCAAGTGTCTGGACTGCCCTGCCCCAAAGGGTTAATTAACTGCAGAGGGAACTTTCTACCCTTAGAGCTGGTCCCCATCGGATCAAAGCCTGACCAAGGCTGAGCCTCTGGGTTGCAGAGGTTTGGGGCACTGTCCCTGCTGGGGAGGTAGCAGGACTGGCACACAGCACAGACAGGTTCCCAGGAAGCTATGCCAGTCCCCCACCTTCCAACCGTGAGGCCCGCTCCCTATTCCTGATTGCAGAGGCGGAGTGCAGACTATCATGTAAGGGGCGGGACCCTGCCTGGCCCCTCCATGAGCCTCCCCTGCTTTGCATGGGCAAAGCCCCCACTGAATGCAAGTTAATCCCCAGGCTAGGAGATTTGACTGCACTTTGCATCTCTGGCTGGGGGTTGGGGATGCTGGGGATCTTGAGGGGTCAGTAGATCCGGACTAGGGGTCAGTAGGACTCGGAATAGCTATGTTTCTTGTTGCCCAGTGTCTCCCCTGGAACTTCGCAAACTGCACGGGCTACTTTGTGAACCAGCTTGGTAAAGCCACAAGTTGAGTCCTCAGGAGACCAGCCAGTTTGGGACACGTGAGGGCCAGTCACTTGTTGCCTCCTCACCCCAGCCCACTCCAGGGGCCCAGGGAGTCTCATTACCCCTATCCCTGAGGCTGGGAGCCAGGGCACTGGCTTTCTTGACTTTGGGAGGGTGGGCAGGGAGGCCACAGGCTAACAGCGTGACCCTGCCTGCTGCAGAAGGTCTCCATCCTGGGAGAGGGGGATGGGCCCTGGTCTTTGTGGTATTTGGGGAAAGAGGCCGGACTGGGAGAGGCTGTGGGACAGACAGCCAGGAGCGAGGGTGAGAGCCCAGGGAGGTGGGGCGGCTCTGATGGGCATCTAAGAGGGGGGTGTACAGTGGCTTCTCTTCCAGAGACCCTAATTTCCAACCCCCAGAGCAGGCTCTCATGTGGACAACTATGTGTGTTTGGGGGAGGCAGGGCATCGCAGTCTGGAGGTGGCAGTGGCCCTGTCCACAACCCCATTCGCTGCCTCCTGGCCCTACCTGTGTGCAGCTGAGCCTGGTTTTCCAGCCCCATGCACACTGCCTGCCCCTCAGCCTGCACCCCCACACGGTACTTGGCAGGCACTGCAGGGATGAACTCAGCTCCCCTTCCTGTGGGCTGCCCCACCCTACCCTGCCCGCAGACAGAGGGGGTCCTCCTCAGCATCTGGCTTGGTCCCTTGGGATACTCAGGGCAGCTGCCCTGGGCTGAAAGACACACAGGCAGAGGTTTCTCGTCTTGGGTTAGGTCTGTCCAGGTCAGCCCAGTGAGACCTGAGCAAGTCTCGGGACCCCGGGCCTCAGTTCCCCACTCAGCCTAAGGGACCACCCATTCATCAGACCTACCTTGGGCAGTGATGGTGAGGGAGAAGAGATGACAAGGGCCAAGTGATGGCAAAGTGACGGCAAGTGATAACTGATGGGTGAGTGAGGCTGGCGCACAGGCAGAGCCCAGCAGGTGCCGCCCACTCCTGCCACCTGGGGCCCGGCCCAGCCCTGGCCCCGCCCCCATCCTCCACCCGCCCTCCTCAGGGCTGAGCTGACCCGGGGGACTTGGCCTGGCCCTGCTAGTCTCCAAGAGTGGGAGATGCAGTGCGAGGTCAGCTCTGGCCCTGAGAGGTGGGGCCCTCCTGCCTGGCCCTCCAGCTCTCACAGCAGATGCCGCTGGACCAGAACTGTACCCCCTTCTCAGATGGTGCCCTGGGCATGCCCTGGGGGCCTGCTCCTGTGCCTCACTCTAAGGGAAGCTGTGCCCCCAGGGCCATTGGGTGACGCAGGTGCCAGGCTGTATCCCGAGCAGGTTCCCAGGTAGCAGGGCCCAGGTCTCCAACTGAGGTCCCTAAGGAGGCTGGACCCGAGGCTTCCTGGTTAGGGTGGGGGAGCCCTGGACCAGGTCCTTAGCAGGTGCTCCTGGGGTCTCCCCTAGGCTGAGGGTCTGTGACCAGCCACTCTGCCCCACCTGGAAGGCAGGAGGGGTGCCCCCTGCCCCTTCAGACACCGAGGTCCTTCCAGTTGTGATTCTGTAAAGGGGTTGGTGACGCCTCCCAGCCCCTCGGGCGTGTACACGATGGCAGATCAGGAGGCACTCTGGAACTGGGGCATATCGGGGAAAGCAGGGATTATTTTATGGATTTGGTGGGGGTGAGCGCTTAGACTGAGGGTGTCCTCGTTCTCAGGGCAGATGGCCTCAGTGCTGGCTTCCCTCCGCTCCATCCCTCCCCACCCCCCACCCCCCACCCCCCTGGGGCCTGCGCTCACCTGCCTGCCTGGCCTCTCCAGTGCTGAGACTGGGCTGCCTGGGCCTCTCCTGGGACTGGGGGCCCCCGCTCACACCGGTAGGAGGCTGAGGGCAGGGGTTCTTGTCAGTCCCCAGGACTGTCTCAAGGTTTGGACTGAGACCTAGGCTGGATAGATTCCACTACCTTGTCACACCTTCCCCTTGGAGGGCATGGTAGACGGGCATCTGGGACCAGGCTGTGGCCCGACAGTGTCCCAAGAAATCCCCCGAAAGAGAAGCACTGGTGTGATCTCACCAGGTGTGGACCACCGTGCTTGGCTCCAGGGGCCTGCTTTGCAGGTGCCATTTGGATTCCTTGCTGTGGAATGAGAAAGTCCTGCGTGGTCACAGTGCTGGAGTTCTCTGGGGTGTCTTCGGCTCAGCATAGCCCGGTCTGCAGGGGGAGCTGTGTGGGGCGCAGCACTTCCTCTGTCGCACCCTGGAACAGTCTCTGGGCGCTGCTGTGGAGATACTTGGGGTTTGGAAACGGTCATCGTGCTGACTCAGGTGGACCCATGTGATGAAGGCCACAACTGTTTGGTGGCCAAGCTGGAGAATGTCTGCCTGTGTGAGCTTATGAAGCCACCCCCAGGTGAGAGTTGGGGAGCCCTGTGACTCCTATTTCTCACCTTCCTGGGAGGCAGACTTGTGGCCCCAAACACATCCAGGTCCAGGGCCCCTCTCGCTGGAGCCGCCTGTGGGGTCTGGGCAGGTGCAGAGTGCTCAGAGGCCCTAGGATTCATCGTGGGAGGGGGAGGCTCAAGGAAGCAGGGGCAGCTTGTCCTCCAGCTGAGCGCCAACACGCAGACTCCCAGAGTGGGTCCAGGGAGACAGCCGCCTTTCTGAAATTAGCTCCAGTAACTGGGCTACTGGCGAGAGCCAGCGGAGCTCCTCGCTGGCCTAGAAACGGCTGCTCCAAGCCCCAGGCTTGCAGAGGCCCCTCATGGGAAAGGTGATTGAGGCCAGGTTTCCCAGGGGGCGTGGCAAACATAGGAGGCAGGGGCAGTGGGGCCCTGTGGTAGTGATGCTTTCTGCGTTCAGGAAGAATCAAAACGTGTGCATGGGTTGCTTTGATGCCTTCTGGGCCGGGTCCTGAGGAGGGCTCAGAGAGGAAGGGTGGGAAATTCCCCAGCCAGACAGGACACACTCATGGGTTCTGTCCCCACCTGTTCCCAAGGTGGCTCTGACCTTTGGCCTGTCTCTCACCAGGTCACCTCTGAGCCACCCAGTGCCACACCCAGCTGCTGTCAGCTGCAGCTCCATGTGGGGGCACAGTGCCACTTGGGTTCTCCAGAGACGGGCTCTCCTCTGCATGGTTCCCCAGAGAGAAAGGGCAGGCTGCCCCGGGCAGAGGTATGAAGCTCTCGGGAAGAGTGTCACCGCCGCTGGTGTCTGCAGTTGTGCTTCAGAGACCGCTGGGGTGGGGGAGATATTTAGGACCACACACAACCCTCCTGGGGTCACAGACATGGCCTCAGGTGGGGAAGCCAAAAGACAAGTGGGCTGCGTGGCAGGACCCTGACCAACGGGGCACAGCGGGGGCCCCACCTGACAGCCCTCTGTTCCGGGGAGGGTTTGGGGTTACAACAGACCAGCCACCCTCCCGGGGCACAGTGACAACAGTTCTGATGGCTTCAGGGGGACATGCTGACTTGCTTTCCACCCCTGGAAACCAAACCAGGACAGGCGAACATGGGGTTAGGGAAACACCAAAGAAACCCGTTATTTTGCCTGGTTGAACAGAGCTCATATAAAACTGTAGACAGTTTTTATGTAATCTTTGATGGTTTGAAAATATTTTGCAAAAATAATTTGAGCTCTTAGACCCACGAGTGCAAATGGACAACAAATGATTCCACGGAAATCGAGGGTGGGCAGCTGGCTCTGGCTGGCGCATTCTCTTGAGTAACAAAGCCTCAGGGAAGCGACTTTGGTTAACGCAGAGCATCCCGACAGTCCCACGGTCCAGGCCGGAGGGCACGGCCACAGCTCCCACGTGCTGGCTCTCCACGGGAATTCCCGAAGTGGCTGAGGTCTCAGCACCTCTGGGTCGTACACGGTAAAGCAGCTTCTCTCTCTGACAGCGTTGACCAAAAAAAGTCACCAATTTTCTAATAACAACAAAAATCTGCTCAGAGGCAGGCAGCTCGTGGTCTTGAGGTATGACCTTGGAAATTCTGTGGAGGGAGCAGGAAGCCCGGGACAGGCTGTGGGAGCAGGCGAGGTCCGAGGCACCGCTGGCTTGTGCCAGGCGGTAGCTTGCACAGACCCAGGCTGCTAACCGCTCCACACTCTGGCTGCAGGACCTGCCTCCCCTCCCACATGGGCAGACACTTACTTTGAAATGACAAAAGCTGAGCAACTGCCCAGGGACACCTAAGGAATAAAGACAAGGCATCAGGGCACCGGCCCCAAGCTTTGCGCCAGGGCTAGCAGCCTGCCTGTGGGTGGGAGGCCCCAACCCGGGGTTGGGGTAGGAGGGGATGATGACAAAACTATTGTCTGGGTGAGTCCTGCTGTGTCAAAAGTGCCACCATGAGTGTTTTGTCCCTGCTGGGAAACAGGACCCCAAGGTGGATGGCACTTACCGGCTCAGGTTTTAGGCCACCATGCAGGACAGGAAGATAGTGATGGGGTGCATTTCTGGACCCTGGAGGCGTGGGGACAGCACAGCACCTCATGCGCATAGTTGGGCCCAGGGTGCACCGCCCACACAGACACAGAGTGCTCTGGCACATGGCAGGCACTGGTCTTGCTACGTGTGCCTGCGCACTGTGTGGGGCTCCCTTGGCAGACCCAGTGTCTACCTATCTGCGCCCTTAAAGGCACGCAGGCCACAAAGGATGAGTGAGCAGAGCAGACACTCGCTGGGCCACCAGGCTGGGGCTGTGGCCCTGGGGGTCTGGCTGTCAAGTGCAGAGGTAGGTCTTTGCCTGAACTCTTAGCCTCCTCTGAGTGGCCACCATTCACTCTCATCATGAAGCGGCACCCACAGTTCTATGCAGTGACTGCTCGGAATCCTACCCAGGCATGGGGTGGCAGCACCACACAGGGTGGGTGCCGGTAGGCAAGGGATGTGCAGAGGGCTGCAGTGGCCTTCCTGGCTGACGGCACCTGTGCAGTCTTCTGTGAGATGGAGCAAGCAAGGCAGCTGGCGGGACCACGGCCAGCTGTCTGACGTTCTGGGGGCAGCTCACCCTCTGGTGCTTTACAAAGGACACAGGCGCAGCCATGCTTGCTGAGCCCACCAGGACTCTGAGCACGGAAGCCAGGCCCTTGCTGTGGCCGTGTGCTTATGTCTTCGGCAGGGCTTGTTTCTGGCAACCCAGGTCCTACGTGATCACCTCCACCATGTTGAGGAGGACAGTGGTTCCATGTGTGAGGCCTTCTAGAAGCAGCTTCAGTGCCTAGAAGTTTTCCTTGAAGGGGAGGCCTTTCAGGAGACAACGCTCCAGCCTGCACCCAGCCACCAGCCTCACCCTGAAGGCCAGGACGATGTCCAGCCGTGACGTCAGCCAGGGCAGCTCCATGAGCAGCATGTGGAGGGCAACCCGGACATGGAGCAGCAGGCAGGCCTTGATGCCCAGCTGTGGGTGGATAGGAGTCTTTTGGGGGCCCAGGCATGAGCCTCCCCATAAGCCCTAAACCACGCCTGTGTAAAGAGAAAGGGGGGAGTGAGGGCAGACTGCACCCTGCGGGGAGACTGGATGATGGAGCAGGAGGAGGAGGGAGAGGTGCCCTGCGCAGACTCACTGTGCCATAGAAGGGGCTCAAGGGCAGGGAGGGCAGTACACGCAGTCTTGGCTACTGCAGGGTGCCATCGGCCACAGGCAGCGCCGTCTGTACTGAGGCGCACGTGCTTGAGCTGTGCAGAGACAAGCTGGGCCCACATCGTAGGGCTGCAGCCTGGACAGGTGTCCACTACTGTGGGGCTGTGCCTAGGGAGGGGAGGTCACAGGATAGGGCAGGGGGCCAGTCGCATCTGAGGCTGTGTGGCTGGGAGTCTGGGAGAGGTGGGGGTGCTCCACCAGGCTCCAGGGTGTGTAGATGTGTGCAGCTCACAGGCAAGTCCCCGCTGAGTGCAGCAGGGTGCAGGGTGGGTACTGAGCCAGGCTCTGGAGGTGGGGTGGGTGCAGAACCCCAGGAGGGGGAGGGCAGCACAGGTACCTCATGCCCTTGTTGGGAGGGGCTTAGGGGTGGAGCAGTGACTCAGGAGGCCGACTGCCACAGCCATGGCCTGATGCCAAATGGTCCACCCACCCCAGGGGTGCAGGGCCTGGGTGCTTCCAAGTGCAGACACCACGTTTGCTGTAACTGGACAATGTTCCCCAGGCTGGAGGAGAAGTTTACCATCTAGAAGTAGCGCCGGGGTACCCGCAGGCCAGTGAGGTCAGGGGGCCGTGCTGTTCCTGGGTGGGGCTGCTGCCCCAGACAGAGAGCAGGAAGCGCTGTAACACAGGTTCTCAGTGGGTGCAGCCGGAGGGGCTCCCGCTGGGCTTCTGAGGGGATGTGTGAGTCGCATCTGCCTGGTGATGCAGGAGGGTGTGTAGGGTGAGCGCTGTCTGTACAGGGATGGGTTCCTGTAGCGTACCCACGGGGCCTGCTTCATGACGGCCCAGTGCTTTACTGGGGGCCTTGGGACAGGGAGCCTGAGTCGCGCTCAGCAGGACGGGCCAGCAGGCTCCCCTTCTGTGGGCACCAATTGGATAGGTGCACACACAGTCAGAAACTGGGGTGCTGTTCTGGGCAGCTCGTCACACACACGGACCACCTGCTTATTGTGACTGTAGAGGTCATTTCCCGTGGGGATGCTGCTTGGACAGAGCATCTTCAGGCAGTTCTGGAAGTAGGCGGGCGTGAGCTGGCAGGTGGTGCAGCAGGCAGGGCTGCTCAGGGGCGCCAGGGGCCCGCAGCCAGCACTGGTGGAGTCCCTGCACCGCGCAAGCAGAAGGGGCTCTTGCACCCTCAGGTGGAGGGAGGGAGGGCCTCTGAGGAGGGGTGCACACCTCCCTGCACAAGCCACTTGGGATTCGTTGTGACAACTATCATTTGGACTCAAAGGCCATGTAGACTTGAGAAGAAAGGGGACATGTGTAGAGAGAAATCAGCTCCTTTCTCACCCAATGGCATCTTCACACCTTATGGCTTTCAAGCAGCAGAGGAGTTCTTTGTACCTAAACTGAGGCAGGAAGAGGTAACCTTGCCACCAAGACAGCCCTGAGGGCCCTCGTGGCTACTGACTGGGGTTGTGGGCTTTGATGGCCGTCATCCCCAGTGCGTAGGAGTGAGTGGGAGGAGACCCTCTGGGAGACACCAGCCTCACCCTGAGCGGGTGCAGGCTGGAGCTCCAGACTTCAAGTAAAGTTGGGGCCACGCAGGCTTTAAATTATGTGGGAAACCTTTGGATGAAAACAACAGCAAGTTGTTTCTGATAACGTCGCCACAGGGAAGGCCTTTCTAAGAAGGGCCTAGAACCGGGAGCAGGAAGAGAAGACAACGCTGTAGAGCTCTGTAGAGAAATAACGAGGACGTACGGGGAAAAATGGCGGACAGCAAAGGTACGAGGAGTTTGCTGCCTTCACAAACCAGCACGATGGAGATGAAACCACGGGAAACTCAGCAGAACATCCTCCCGGATGCCAGGACCTACCCCATCCCTCCCCGTGTCTGGAAGCCCGAGAGCACCCCAGGGTGTGTGCGTGGGAGCTCAGCCACACTATAGGCACTCAGGCACATGGGAGAAGGGGGCAGGGAGGGGAGAGAGGAGCTTCCTTGGAGCTTGGTGCCAACTTCGGGGCTCTGAACAGCAGAGCGGGTAGGGGTGAAGAGTTGGCCCACTCAAGCCTTGCCCAGGGCCACGAATTTTTGTGAGGGCTCGTTTTGTAACTGACAGTGTGCAGAGCTCCTGGCACTGCATGAACCCCAGCTCAGGAGATGCATAACCGCCCTGAACGTGAGGGGTCCAGACTGCCCAGAACAACCCCTGGGCCAAGATCCCCCAACAGGGGACTCCAGGACACCATAGCCAGAGACTGCACGGACCACTGGCACTGGCAGGCACTGGTCAGGGGCCGGCAGGCGCTGCCCAGTGCTGCCAGGCGGCAGGACAGGCAGAGCTGTCCCCGTGGAGCCCCCACAGAGCCTCACCTTGGGGTGATTTTGAGAACTTACTGCCCTGTGCTTTCCAACTGATCCTGCTTGCCTCTGCCGACAGTGAAAACTTTCCAGAGAAACTCCTGGTTTCCATTCTTTTTTAAATGTCTAGTAATGATTTGGTCTTTTAAAACTGTGGTCAGCAGCCTGTGGTCCCACAGCACAATATTCAAACTGAAAGGCGGACAGATGCAAGAGGTCATGGGAACAAGTCCTTGTCTTCTTGCTCAGGGATGGTAAGCACCCAGGTGAGCAGCGCCCAGGTGAGCAGCGCCCAGGCCCCTGCCTTCAGCTCCGCTGCTGGGTGCTCCACAGGCTCAGAGAATGCAGGTAGTGGATCCACCAGAGCATCAGCCCACAGTCAGCGGGGAAGCCCACCTGGCGCCCACCTGCCCTCCCACCTGGGAAATGGGCTCAAAGAGTGAGCAGAGGCTACAGCAGGGCCCACTTACCCAGAGAGCTGGGTGCACAGTGAGCCAAGTGCCCTGCCAGTCGGAGTCAGCATGCACGTGGAGCAGATAAACAGAGCTGCTGGGACAGCCCACCGCAGCCCCTGAAGTTTTAAGAAGCGCCCCCACTCACTCATAAGTTTGTGAAGCTGAAGCAGTGTGAGGGGACAGTGATGGGGTTAGGGAAGAGAAGTCAGGGAGGGAGACTGACTAGAAGAAGCGGGAGAGATTCTCACTCAGAGTTTGGGGGAAGTCACGGAGCACCACTGTCTGCTGGAGGTGTCGCATAATCCTGTGCGAGTGAGGGGGGTTGGCGCTGGACTTTGAGCTGGCCACAGTGACCATCTCCTGTGCAGACCATGAGCAAGGGTGAGACAGAGCCCTGGTGAAGAGGGGCTCAGGGACCTGCCACTTGAACAGTCAAGAGGTGTCCCCTCTGCTAGTGAAGGCCAGGACCCTCCTGCTGCTGCCTCCTTGGACCACTGAATTCCAGAGTGTGACTCGGCTCCAGAGGGTGGGGAAGTGATTACGGGAGCCTGGAAGGGCTGTTCCACCTCCCATGAGTCACACACGTGCACACACATGCCTCATACAGTGCGCATCTCACAGGCACACCCACGCACATGGCTTCCATGTGTGCATGCCTAAAACATGTATATTGTGATGCCTTAGACACACATACTATGTACACATGCCTCACACACATCTCACACTTGTGCATTCACATATACTTCAAGTGTGTGCACACACACCTCACAGCACACTTACATGAAATGCACATGGCTCGCATGTGTGCACACACACATGCCTCATGCACACACACACACACACATCCTGCAGCACAAGAGCACAGAGAGATTCTAAGTGCCCAGAATGACTGCGTGAACTGAAGTGTGGGCACTGGCTGTCCTACAGAACACCTGGACGCATCTCAAGGCCAGAAGGGAAATCCGGAAAGGTCCCCTGCTCAAGACTGCAGAAGGCCACCTGCCTGAGCATCTGCGGTTGGCCCTTGAGGCTTGGCCTGTGGCCACAGTGCCATCGGGAGCCGCCCGGGCACCGTCCGGAAGGACAGCAGGCGTGGCAAAGCCATCTCAGGCCCTCGGACTTACCTGGCCATGAGCACAGGCACTGCCAGCTTGAGAACTGGGGCTTCTAGCATTCTGCTGAGGCTCTGTGAAAGGACACAGTGGGTACCACTCGTGGACGGAAGTGTCCTTGGCACCTGGCCAGGGCGTACAGGGAGCAGCGCAGGGACTGCTTACAGGCACGGGTTCTCTAGCGGTGTGGTTTCCTTACGGGCGCCCAGCAGCATGATGGCAGATGCCTCGTGGTGCTCCTGCTGTGCCTGGCTTCCGGCCAAGACACCGCCGGAACAAACAAACAAACAAAACCAACCCAACCCCAGAGTACCAAGAGTTAAAAAGTGCCCAGTTCCTTTATATTAGGTGTAACTGAAAACTGTAAGTTTACATGTACATGGTTTCCAGCTTAAGGAGGCATTACTGATAGACAAGCAGGAGCACTGCTCAGCACCCCAATGTCTGGATGCTAAATGTCATACTGCCCCCCGAAGTTGGGGACGGCTGTCAGGATCGCTCAGAGCCTGTCCTTGATCCCCACCCGTGAGGCTACAGTGGGTACCTACAGGGGAGTGCTCCCCACCAGCCAGCGGAGGGAGCACTGCTTTCTGCTCTGGAGTTCAGGGGCACAGTCCGTTTCCATGTACCTATCGGTCCTGACCCCTGGACACTTGGCAGCTACCCCCTGGGTGCACAGGTGCCTGGGGCTGCTGGTGGAGAGGGCACCATCTCCAGTGTGGCCATGACCGACACATGCAGGCCTGTGAGTCCTGTGCTGTGGCACCGTGGAGGTGACATGGGTACAGCACGGCAAGCTCCTGCACAAACTGCAGCAGAGGCTTTCCTGAAAGGGGCGGGGTGGGGCCAGCTGCCAGCACCTTGATGGCACCCTGCAGACACCTGGGGCCCACGCTCAGCTGCTCAACCCCGCACCACAGGTCTCTGTCAATCTCTAAGAGCTCTGAGTTGAAGGTGACAGGCATGCCTGCCAGTGACAGGCTGTGCTGCACCAGCCAGCCCCTCCTCTTGTGGGCACTGCAGTACTACAGGGCTGATGGCATCCAAAACTGGCATGGAGGGGTGGAGGAGGGAGCCCTCCCTGGACAGGCCCCCGCCACGAGCACTGAGCGCAGACAGGGCTATGCTTTGATCTGAACTCACGCTGCCTGGGAACTTCCCCACGATACACACAGAAGCCGCTTCTGTCTTGGTGAAGAATGCCTCTTGCTGGTAAAGATAAGACTCATAAAACACCATTTCTTGAGGCCTCTGAGGAGATGGAGGGGCAGAAGCCAAGTCAGGCCTCCAGGGAGGCGTGCGTGTGTGACCCCTTGACACCTGGATCTTTACTCTGGGCCACTCTGCAGTCTTCGGCCGCGCTCCTGCCCCTGCCTGGGGTAGAGCATTACATCAGCCCAGGGGACTAAGGCAGCACTCCATCCTGTTGCTCCTCTGTGACATCTGCATTCCTTGCTTCTTGGACGCCAACTCTTGTCCTCTCTGAGGGCACCCCTGAGGCCTTTTCTTTTGCTTTTGTGTCTTTCACACTGGTGGCTTTCCTCGAACATCTGGACACCTGGCTGTCTATTTCTTTTCATCAGAAGCTGATGGGAAGCTTCAGTGACTGCACAGCCCAAGTGGTTGGATGGGGACCCTCCACTATCACAAAAATCTCTTTTCCCGGACAGGACTCCTGGGTGACAGAGGTCCCTTTGGGGACTGTGGACTTTCACCCCCAACCCTAGCCTGGGTTCAGTGTGGGGTTCCCTCTGCCTGCCCAGGTTTTGTCTGCCGCTTCCTGGATGCAGCCTGTACAGAGCATGGCCTTTTTGCTGGTCGGGGTGGGGAACCTGGTCTCAGAGGCAGACACTAGATTTACAGGCATATGGATATCCCCATTTCCAATTAAATCTCCCAGGGAGGGTCTCTCAGACATGGGAGGGAATGAAGTTGACTGGAGTGCCTGCAAGGAGCAAACTCAGGCCTGTGGCCTCATTCAGACCTTGCCCCAGACAGCAGGGCCTGCCTGGGCAGGGAGACAGGCTGGTCTTCCCCATGCTCACGGTCTTAAGATGTGCCAGGCTTACTCCACAGCTTCACCAAAAACCAACCCGTTACTCTTCGGAAACGTCACTCGAGCTTCCTGATGACCTGGGGAACAGTACCAAAGGGAGCCCCAGTTCCTGTGAGGACTGCTAATCTGAACCATGAACCTCATCCTACTGGAAATGAGCCCATCGCACAGGCAAGGCCCTCCCTGTCAAGGCCTCCTGCGCCTGAGCCGGAGCCGCAGACCCAGAGACCCTGCGTTGGCTCCGCACCCACACCCGCCTTGCAGGTGGGCCTGTTGCAGGTGTAACAGTAGCACAGGCTGCACGAGTCCAAGTTCTGGCCAATGGGAAGGGCCATCGCACTCTCAGTCTGCCTGAAACACGTGGAACTGGAGAACTCATGGGCCACACACAAGGCGCAGCCAGCACCCTTGGGTTATTCTTACAAATTTTCCTTCAGGCAGGAATTTTGACAGAAAATCCCAATGTAATAAATGCCTTTTTTCATTTTGAAAAATTATATATTTATCTCATAAAATTTCTGTACATTTACTAATTAAGCTTTTATTTATTGACTTTATTGGGGTGGCATTGATTAATACAATTATATAGGTCTCAGGTGTACAATTTTGTAACATCATCTGTAACAAATGCCATTGTCAAAGGTGTCTGTTAGATACCAGCTTTCTAGGACAGAGGCAGACAGTCCATTTTCTCGGAGAACGTAGAGCCAAATAAAGGTTTCTGGCACCCTTTGTAATGACATTTTATGCAATGGTGCTTACCATGAAGTATTTTTAGTTTACAAAAGTCTAAACACATGCAGCCCCAGTGGAAACCACGCCAAGAAGTCACACGCGGAGCTGGTGTGACGACCTGCAAGGTTACAAATGAAGGGGCGGCGTGGCGAGAAACGGCCCCCGACTGGGTTCCAGGCTCCTTGGCGCGTCTGGCCACGGCGGACGCCCTCCGATGTGCAGAAAGTTGCTGTGCGCTCACACTCCTTGTCCATAAGCTCCTCAGGTGGTCTCTCCTCCAGGACCACATCAGCTGGAAAGGAGACAGGGAACATGCCATGGCCCCAGTTGTCTAACTACCAAATTTGCCAGGGCGCTCGGAGGACACCAGGCCGTGGGAAAGTCCCAGCCTTGGTGCTGGGCCCTTTCTCGCCCTGCCAGGCTGTGCTGCCTAAGCGAGTGGCGAGTGTGTCCCTGGTGTCCTAAGTGAGTCTCTTGTAGCTCTGCTTTATGAACAAGCGTTGGGTGTTTCTGGGAGGTTCCCTGAAGGGTTGTTTGGCCCCTCGGATGCACCTGGCTCACCAGCCTGGCAGAGGCAGCTACAGGTCGCCCACAACACCACATCCAGGGTGAAACCGCCCTGGCCTGCACCACGCACCAGAAGGGTGGGGTTTCCAAAACTGCGTCCACACTGTCTCATCAACCCCAATCCACATCACAGACTTGTCAAGGATGGGGTCTGCTGGGCCCCATGGCGCCTGTGATCAGAGCCCCAGCACCATCGGCGTCCAGCTGGATGGCAAATGCCTTCTGTTGGAAAACCAGGCTGACTCGCCCTTATATGATCACTGGGGACAGTCACCAAGGACAGCCCAAACCAGCAGGGGCAGAGAGACCACCTACCCCAGACAGCACTGGCTAGGGCACTGTGTCCTCGGACCCTTGCCCCTTTCCAATCTCAAATCCACCAGGCACAGACCTTGAGGACAGACGGCTGTGCTCTGCACACCTTTCCCGAGCTCTAGGACAGGAAATAGCCCCACTCAGCCAGGGCAAGGGCGGAAGCTGCTCTGTAGCAGCTGCAGGACAGACTGGTTGTTGGCACTGATTCCACACCAACATGAACCCCCAATTTGAGGTGTGGTGAAGGAAATTTTATTCAGTGCAAAACAGCTTACATGTGATAAAGCACAGCTGTGAGGAGGCCCTGGGGCCAGGCTCCCCTCTGGCTAGACAGCTCTGCTCTGTGCTGGTCCGCTTGGCCCTGCGGTTGTCTGCTCCACTCCGCTCTGGTGTAGTCCACTCTGTGCCAGTCTGCTTTGGTGACACATCTTCAGGTCCAGCAAGAGAAACCACACTCCTCAACTTTCAGAGGAAAAAGGCGCTCCACAGCTAGAATGGAACTTACTTATATAGACAGAAGTCTATAACCCTGATTGGCCCATCCTCATGTGAATAAAACTTCCAAGTATTTACAGTTTGATTGGTCCAAAAGGCACTATTCTGATTGGCCAGAATGAAGCAGCTCTGATTGGTTGGTGAAGAAGGTGATGGGGAGGGCGTGGAAGGGAGAAATAGCTGTGCAGCTCTCCACTGGCTGAGGAAGGCCTCAGTCCTACTGGTTGAAATAGGAATCCAGGAACTCCTTTATAAGGGCAGGCTCAGACGGCGAAACTACATGCAGGCCGGCAGTTCAGTGCCCTGACCTGCAGTTTGTACGAGAGGCTCCTGTGTAGAAATGGCGGCTAGGCTGGTTTGTTTGTTTTTTTTTGTTTTTTAATCATTGTTAGCTCAAAGGTCTTACTAAGACAGGCCCAGTACCCGCTCCAGCTAGAGAATATTCAGAAAAGAAGGGACAAAAGCTGGAGAGGAGGGAGATAAAGGGTCTTTGTGTCTGTCCATGTCCTAAAAAAAAAAAAATGGCAGAGACGCCTGGCAGCTCAAATGAGAGACAAACCGCGGGGCCTCCAACTCCTCAGGATCCGCCCATGAAAGCTAGCTAGCCCCGGCTTCCCCTGCCGCCCCTCCGTGCCACTTTGTCCGGTCAGCCCCACCGAGTACACGTCCCACCTGCGGACGCATCCTCCAGGTGGTTGTAGGATTCCCCCGACCACCAGCCGACTCTCCTGCAGCTTCCCCGGCTGGGCTCTGGCTCGGCTCGCCTCTGGCCCAGCTCTAACCCTGACCAGGCGGAGCCCTGGGGTCCACTGCTGCCTCTGTCCCGTGCTGTGCTATTTCAATTGCTCTCCGAACTTTGCGCACTCCCTCCGCCTTGGGAGATCACTTCCGGGTCAAAGGCAAAGTGGGCACATTTATGATGAGGCAGCCATCTTGGAGCCTGGCAGCGGTGTCAGCAGGGCGGAAGGGTGGAGTGGGGGGAAGTCCACATTGACGTGTATATATGTGGAATTTGTTGGACACAGCGATTTTTCGGACTTGTTTTAAATTTTGACAAAATGTGCCTTGGAGGGAGCCAGGCACTTCCGCCAGTTGCGCTAGTGAGCGAGTCCACCGAGACTCCCTGAGAGGTGGACCAGTATTGGCGAAAGATGACAGAGCCCTGGAAGGCCACACCCAGGTCCCCTACTCAGGTCTCCCCACCCGTCTCTCACTGCCCGTCTCCCTGACCAGTTCTCCCTCCCTAGGTTCCCACTGAAGTCCCCTCACCCCAGGTCCCCTCCTCAGGTCTCCTCACCCACATTTTCCCACCCGGGTGTCCTCACTCAGGTCTCCCCACCCAGGTCCCCATACCAGTGTAGAAGGGTGCAGCCAGGGGACCCCCAAAAGAAGGATTTATAATGGGGTCCAGGAAATATTAAAAACATGGGATGTCCTCACCCCCACAAGTCTGAGCTGAGGAGTGGGATACAGGGAGCAAGGCCATTGAGTTGTTTTGAATTGCAACAGTTTTGCAGATAACCTCTAGAATGGTCATTTAATATATCTATAACCTTTAATTGGTTTCATAGATATGTTAAACAGCTGTGGCCACACTTTGAGCCAGGGGAGAAGGGAGTGACTTCCATCCAATTGGTAACTGGGAGGCAACTCCCCCTCGTTACAACGCCTGTGTGAGAGCTTGGAGATGATTGGCTCCACACCATGGGGCCACACCTGCCTGGAGTCACTTTGGCAGCCCAGTAAAGCTGGAGGGAATATGGGAGTGCTGGCAGGTGTAGCGGATTGTGGGAGGAGTCAGAAATGGGGCTGCAGAGGAAGATTGGCGTGGGGATTTAAACCCAGACTCGGCAGCCATTGGAGAAGGAGAGTCCTACGCTTTTGGCAGAGTCAGGACCCCCACAGCCATGGGAAGATCACCACGTGGCTTTAGCAGAGAACCATGTGGTTTTGGCAGAGTGGCGATGCACCCCCCCCCCACCTCCCGCACCTTTGATGGGGGGACTCCCGTGGCATTGGTGAGAGTGAGGACCCATGGCTTTGGGGTGCTCCCTTTGGCCACATGGCTTAGGAAGCAGGAGAGACTTTGCCTGGAAGAAAAAGGAGAAGGTGCCACATGACTTTGGATTAATTGGAGATCCTGGCAACACAGCTGATGGTGCCGGAACCGAGGGAGGCCTGCCAGCCAAACACGGATTACTGGGAAGAACCAGAGGCTGCCTGAGCCATGGACTTCTATTTCTTTTCCTGAGATACGGTACCCCAGACCTGGCAAAGGGGGGAAGGAAGGACTATGTGTTTGTGGGTATTTTAAGGGACGTTGGGATTTTGATGAAATCATTAAGTCATTACTCTTAAGTCTGTATAACTTGAATAAACCATACCTTTCCTTTTCACCAATCTCTCACATGGAGAGCTATAATTCTCTGGTGAAGGGAAAGGTGAACCTAGCACGGGGGGACCCCAGGAGAAGGGCGGTCCATTCAATAACACTGTGGGACCCCCTTCCCTGGCGGACAATCAGGGAAAATCATGGAGACCACATGTGCAGTAGCTTTACAGTAATACAACTACTTGTACATGCGCAGTAAAAGCCTGCCAGGAAGGATCCGCCCTATAAGAATAGAGTCCCTCCAGCCCATGAGGTCAATCTCTGCTTGGAGTGGGCCTGCTCCCATGTTCTCTGCTATAACCTCTGGGTGTTCGGTTCAATTCTTTGTCCCGATCATCAAGAACCTGGTTACCTGTGCCCACCTGTGACACCAGGTCTTGCCATCCCAGGGTTCCCCACTTAGGTCTCTCCACTCAGGTCTCTTCACCCATAGTACCTCTTTGGTGGCAAAGTAGTGGACACCCTTCTTTTCTCCTAAAGGTCTGCTCTAGAAACCTGAGCGGGCCACATAATTATTGCTCACAATTAATTTTTGGAAGGCCTTCCTCAGAGACATCAGGCACTCGAGTGCAAAACTTACGTGCTGGACAGGTGGGTGACAGTAGGCAAAGCTTGTCTTCCAACGTTACTTGATCCAAAGACTTCAGGTGATGTCCCTGAGGGTCTGGTGGCTCTGGACACTGAGGAGGCAGGTTGTGAGGGCAAGTTTGCTGGCAAGCGGGGAGGTGTGGCTTGGAGAAAGAATAGCCTAGTTAGACACAAGAAAAGGAGCTGTGGCATTTGTACCCTGCGAAGGCTGCTCTCCCATGACCCACGTACCATCCTGCCCCAGCACCATCTGGGCCATGGTGCAGATGGTGATCTGGCCTGTCTGGTCTACTGGGGATCCTGGGCCAAGTCTGGGGTACATTCCTGCTCCTCACGACTGGAGGGCTACTGGCATCTAGTGGTGGAGGCTGGCGTGCAACTCGACAACCACATACCCCAGGTGGCCTCACCACCGTCCTGTCCTGATGGATCGAGAGTCCCTCTATGTCCCTGCCTGTTGGTATGTACTCACATGTGCCTTTCTTCCCTCCTTAGCCTCTAGGCGAGGTCAGGGCTGTGCACATCGCAAAGTCCCACCTTCTGCGGTTCCCTGTCTGACAACAGTGCATTGTGAAAAGTGCTCTCCACAGTATCTGTAGGACCCTGAGCAAGGCCTCAGGCCAAGGTATGCATGGGTGGATCTTGGAGGAGGGTCCCAGCAGCCCTGTCCAGATAGAGTTTGAAAACGGAAGCCTCTTGAGGTGGTGTGACAGGTAGTGTCTGTGGTCAGCTGTGTTCCCAGCTGCCTGGCTGTCGCCTGTAGGTGGAGCTGCAGGCCCACGTCATCACCACTCCGGATTCAAACGGCCGTCAGCCCACTAGCAGTCAAACCCAGGACTCTGAAATGCTCCTATGCATTTCAAGCTTCTGTTTTGTGGTCATCTCTAGGGCTGTTTTACTGTGTTAGAAATGAAAATGGAGAAATCTGTTATATTTCTACTTTACACTTAAAACCAACAGTAATAAATCTGTACGTGAACATTACATTTTAATAACAAACAGCTATACTTTCCCTTAAATTTAGAGGCATCGTTTTACATTTATGTAGATCCCTTAAAGGAAGAGTTGCATTCTCTGCTCTGTTCTGCCCTCTGTCTGCGGTGATGGTGTGGCCTGGGGAGCACTGTGCACCTTCAGGAGAATGGGAGTGTAACCCCCTGAAAAGCTTCTTGGCTTCGCAGACCTTGCTCCTACATCCACCTTGAGAACCAGGTATGGCCGTCTCATTCCCTTTTTTGATGTTCTGTCCACATTGGTTTTATGCTTTTTGATTCCTTTTGTTGAAGACAAGGAGGGTCAGACGTAAAATATTTCATACAATTTTATGAGGAGCAATGAGCTTACAGAAATTGGATTCATAATTGGGAGCACTCTGGGCATTAAGAAGCTGCCCCCTTCTGTCTTGCTGAGATGGGGCCAGACCCCCTCAAGCTCCTGGTGGGAGCCCCTAGTGGGAGTGCCTAGTGAATGAATCTGGCTAGAAGCACCTGGTGGGAGCACCTGGCAGGAGGATCTGGTTGGAGCATCTGCTGAGAGCACTTGGCTGGAAGCACCTGGTGGGAGCACCTTGTGGGAACTCCTGGTGGGGACCACCTGGAGGGAACCCTGCAGCCCCTCCTGGCATGGGGCCTCATTTCAGGGGGAGCAGAGGCTCTGCTTTGGCAAGGGGCTGTCCAATCCCTGGTGGCCAGGCTCAGCACAGTCCGCCAGGCCTCAGCCCTTCAGTCCCCCAGGATCCAATGGGCATTCCTGCCCAGCTAGCCTAGCTTTTCTAGGGGCTTCGCTCTCTCTGTGGGGGTTTCTTGGGGCCTTGAGGTGCTGCTTCATCTCTCAGGACTCAGGTAAGGGTTGGGGACGCTGACCCTGTTGGTGCAGGGTAACCAGCAGAGGGCAGCTGTTCTCATAGCCTGCCGCTGGTCATGGGCGATGGGTTCCTGCGGAGGTGGGTTCTGCAGGAGCCAGCAGGAGGGAAGAGGGGAGATTGTGTGTGTGCGGGGATGAGGTGATACTCAGGGCTGAGTGGCTTGAGTTGGACTTGAGGTGGGGAAGGTGCTGGGAGACCTGAAACTTTTGGGGCGGCCGCTGTCCTCTTCCCTGCTCAGCACTCGGGCGGGAGCAGCCAGGAGCCCCACGGCCGTCTGGGCTTCACGCCTCGCTGTTCCTGGTGCAACTGGTTTGTGGAAAAGCCTATTTCCTTCCCAGAAAAAGTGTGTTGGGTTCCACTCTCTGCTGACACAACCCTCGCTGAGTGATGGTGGAGGTTTCTGGCTTTTAACAGACGTTCTTACCGAGCCTGTACTTCCCATTGTCCCTCAGATGTGGGCTGATGGGCGGTTTTACACCCCCGTCTCCAGGACCTGCAGCTGCGGTGCCTTCGTGCGCTTGGCGGGATGTGACCACAGCGGTTCTCGCTGTGTTTCGAGACAGCGTGTCTTGACCGGTCATTTCTGTCAAGTCACGGCTTGTTCCAGACTCTGCCTTTTTGCGCCCCTTGCCCCGTGGCCTCCGCAGCCGAGGTGTCCTCAAGCATTTAAAGCAGAAGCAGAGCCCTGCTCCCCAGAAACTGAGCATCTGTGGTCTGTCTTAAGAAAAGCAAACCAAGTGTTGTGTGGATCGCTTCACCTGTGGATGAACAGGTAGATCTTCCCATTTCAATGCGCACACCTGCTTTCTTCCTTCCTGTGGGGGCAGGGAGCTTTTCTGTACGTGACACTGCTCATGAGCTCTGAGCTCTCTGTGAGGCACAGGGAGAGTGAGGGACAGGAAAGCGGGGTGGCCCCACTCACCGAGCACCCACGCGCCTCCTGTGCCTGGGAGCTGGGCTCGCAGACGGCCTGGTATTTCAGGGATAGGCCTGTATTGTTTGGAAGGGGAGGGGAATTTATTCACCTTCTACCCAGTGGAAGAAACTCCAGGCTGTCAGGACAGAAATCTTGAGTTTTTGTAATGGTCACGATAATTTATCAGGTGCCCTAAACACAGCCACGCTTTTACTGAAAGAGTGAACCCAGGGGAGATGGGTCGCTGCGGGTGGATGGAAAGGCAGCTGCCGTCGGCGCGTGTTTGGCATACCGGTGTGGCCGGGCTCCAGGAAGCCATCAGCTGAACAGTTTCAGTCAGAGGACGTTCTTGCGACTGTTACTGACCTTGGCTTGGCTGTGCTAGGGCGTGCTCTTAGCGGAAAGGGCAGAGCGAGCCCACCCGACAGTGACTCCTGTTGGCCCAGGAGGACTTGGTCACAGTGCTGGGCGGTGGGGTAAATATGTCTGTCACTAGAGTTTGCCACCCTAAAGTATATCACTTTGGCAGGAGGATTATTTTGAGGTGAAGGCAATTGAGAATCAGCAGATGTGGAAAGAAACCTTTTAGGAGCTTCCCTTGTCAGACTAAAAGCAGCAACTTCTGGGAAATGAGGCTGCTGTAAATTTCTCCCTCACAGCAGTCCCCTCCCCGTGGAGAGAGCATGAAAAAGCCTGTCACAAATCCCTTCTCTTGGGGGGGGGGGTCGTGTGGCCCTGAAGGAGACAGGGAGACCACTTGTACCTGCATTGGCAGACAGTGCCTCGAACTTGCTTATGTCCCTATTGTTCTAAAACTTCATTTGTCTTTCCTAAGGAAACCTATTTGTTCTTTTCATAAAAGCCCTTTCCTCCCCCTCCCTTATCCGTACTAATGTATATAAGCATCTAATTGAAACCACTTACTCAGCCAGCTATTTTTGTTAGCTACCAGGTGCGTACGAATACATTTTTTCTTCCGTTAATCTGTTGTTTGTCTGTTTAATCCCCAGTCCCCAGTCACTGACCTCAGAGGGTAGAGGAAAAGGTTTTTCTTTGCCTACAGCCTCGTTCACCACCAAGGCATAGACCTGGCTGGAAATGGGGGTGGGGAGGAGAGGGAGTAAGGGTGGGTGCTGGCACTGAGGACCTCCGCACCCCCGATCTGTCCCTCCTCCCCTTATGTGTGACATCATAAACTTTGAGTGGAAAGATCAAGATTGCTCATGATTCCCTTGGCAGACAAATGACAACTTTTTCATCAGGAAAAAAGCAGTATCATGTTGTGGAGCGGAGAGAAGAAGTCCCCAGTGAAGGAGAGAGGGGGCTGGTGGAGAAGGGACAGGACATGTGCTTCTGCGGGGCAGGGGACTCATGGTGGTTTGGAGTAGCTACAGCTATTGGACATTTTTTGTTTTTTTTCTTCATTTTTGGTATTAATTGAATTGAAAATGTCCTGCATAGGAAATAAAAGGGGGATTTGCTGTGTGCCACCACTGTATCCAGACTTGTCAACTCCTTGTTACTCAGAGAGAACCACAAGTCCATCGGCTCCGATGCCTGGGCCATCAGGAAACGCAAGGGTCCCAGTCAGCCGCAGTGAACTTCTGATATTCGGAGGACCTGGGAGCGACCCTGCACACAGCAGCCCTGTCTTGCTGGACGGAGGCGCACCGACAAGACTTAACAGTGCTTATCATCAGAGACTTTGCTTTTAGGTCGCTAGTGTGAGGGCGCATTCCTGTATTTTCATGTAGGTACCGAAAAATGTGGTTTCTGAATTTTGGGTAGCTCCTTTTAAATCAGGCTGGCTTTTCAGGGAGAGACACTGCAGATTTAAAATGCAAAGTGTTCAACGTGGCTGTCTCACATCTCATGTGCTTAGAGCACATCTGTTGAGAATTACGTGGGCCCCGCTTTTGTGGAAATGAGTCCAAATTGCCTGTTTATCATGGGCAGAAAAATTAAAGAAATAGTGAGCCTGCCATGCAGGGGACAGACTTGGTGTCTCAACTTTGAAATGGTAGAAGACATCTTTTGCATTTGACATTTGCCACTCTTTTAAGTTTACGGGTACATCTAGTAACCCTCCGTCGTATCGTTTGGCATTTGGTGTAAGTGTAACATTTTCTCCCTCTGCCTGAGGGCGCATCTTGGTTCTTACAGCCCTTTCAGGGTGTAAGGTTGTGGTGAGCTTACATTTTGATGGTTTGGAAGCACTGGTGGCTGTTTCACTGGTTGGAGGTGTCAACTTGGCCTCTGGGTCATTCCTTATGCTCTGTGATGATTGGGACCCCTTTCTTCACGGGACACAATATAATATTCTGGACAATAACATCCTATGATCAAATATAAATATGCTCAGCGTGGGAATACCCAGGAGAATGTGAAAAGGCTGAGATTGCCCCTCCCACCTGTTTTCAAGCATTGACCACAGGCGGCTGCCCCTCAGCCGGCCTGCAACACTCCAGGGGGCGGGCTGTGGTTGGGGGCCCTGCAAGCTCCTCACTGAACCCCAGGGGTCCCACTCGTATCTGGAGCCTGAGAGGGTCTCGCCCAGAGCCTCTACGTTATAGGGGTTTAAGACAGATGAGTGGAAACAACAAAAAGACAAACACCCCTCATTGAAAAGTGCACCCTGGCCTTGAACAGGCGTTTCCCCAGAGGAGACAGGCAGAGGGCTGACGGGCACCAGAAAAGCCGCTCAGCAAATGCAAATCAAAACCGCCAGGAGATACTACTTCACACCCATGACGGTGGTTACAGCACAAAATGCAAAGTAGCAAATGCTGGTGAGGATGTGGAGAAACGGACCTTCGTTCACCGCTGGTGGGAATGTAAAATGGAGCAGCCACTCGTGGTAAACAGCCTGGCAGTTCCTCAAAAGTTAAACAGAATTACCATATGATCTGGCAATTCCGCTTTTAGGAAACCCATGAGAGAATTGAAAACAGGGACTTGAACTGCTCATTTCAGCACTGTTGGCAGCGATCAACCCAGATGTCCACAGAGGGATGATGGTTTAGCAAAACGGGGCCCGTCCATACAGTGGAATATTATTCAGCTATGAAAAGAATGAAGCGCTGGCTCGCTCTGTGGATGGACCTTAGTGAAATAACCCAGACACAAAGGGCCACATATCAGTGCGAGTCCACTTACATGAAATGTCCAAACAGAAAAATCCATGGAGATAAAGGGTGTTAGTGGTTTCCAGAGGCTGGGGGAGGGGAATGGTCATGGGTTCAGGGTTTCATTTTGTGGTGGTGGAAATGCCTGGAACGAGACTGAGGTGGCGGTTAGGTAGAAGGCGTACTTGCACATCAGAGAAGAGCAAACCTCCTTCCCCATCTCTGTTGAGTCATGGGTGACAGTGTATGGCTTTGATGGGCGAGCCAAGAATTTGCCTCTCTCTGTTCCCCCTCCCATCTGGTTTCACAGATCGAGAGGTGTGCACTGAGGTCTTGGAGGAGACACCCCGTCCTCCCCAGGCCAGAGGGAGGCTGGGAGACGGAAAGCGAATGCATCTTGGCCTGCTCTGTGGGGATGTTTCTTGCGATGCCCAGGGACACAGAGGTCCGGCGCCACATCTCAGCCCACGGCTTTGTGTGTCGCGCTCTCGGCAGGTTCGGCTGCAGGGAGTTTTGCGAGGCTGCTAGACGTCTTCCCAGCAGAATCCCCAGGGAGTTCTAAATTTCAGTCACACTCTCTAAATTTTCATTAAGAGCCTTCACCCGGAGAAAATGATGGATTAGATTTTATTGTTGGAAAGGAGCCAGATAAAATTAGATGCCTCTTAGTCCCCACCGCCCACCCCTCACTCCTCTGCTCTGTTCTAAAGCCTTCACTTCTTTCTCAGTTCCCGGCAAGCAGGCACCCGAGGGTGTTTATTCATTACAGTTGGTGATGTGCCTGTGTCCCCTTTAAGCCTCTCTGCTTTTATTGCACGTGTGATTTTGCTTTTGCTCCAACTTTCAAGTTAGGACAGCTTTGGGCCTTGGGCTCTGCATCGGGTGTGTGTGTGTGTGTGTGTGTGTGTGTGTGTGTGTGGTTTTTCTTTTCTTTCTAAAGCTTGTTAGGGTTTTACAGTTGTAAGCTGGCAGAACACTGTGTTGCACAAAAGAAATTAATCTGATTCCTTGTCTGTCTCTCCTTGTCTCTCTCAGGTCTCGCTCTTCTTGGCAAAGTTGACTGGCTGCCCCTTCTGTCTAACTAAGAATTAAGAGTTTACCCCAACCAGCCACTTTTTAGCAAAGCCAGGTGCTGATAGGTGGCTACCTCCCGCCACTGTGCGTGGATGGTGAAATTTTAAAAACAGCTGTTATTTCTTACTGCATCAGGACAGGAAAGGAAGGATTACTCTGCATGAAAACTGGGGCTTAGATCCGTTGGAGGAGATGGCTAGGCGGTCACTGGCTGAGGAGGGTGCGAGGGCCACTGATGTCTGCATTATTCATGCGAGGGCCAGCAGTATCTTTAAATTAAATTCCATGTGGAATGCAGCAGAGACCTTGAGCAAATTTCAGACAGCCTCACCCCGACGTGTCACAGCAACTTAAATTCAGCGTGTTTGAAGATCAGCATCACAGAGGCAGGAGCAGCCCGCTTGCAGCAAGGGAGATTTTTGCGCCGTGTTCGGACAGCGGGCGGATGCCTTCTCCAGGCGGCTCGGAAGTGCACGTTCCCCTTGAGTTGAGAGGAATGTGCGGTCAGGGGCGCATTGTGGTCAGATGACCTGGTCGTAAACGAGCTGACTTTCCCAGGGATGGAAACCTTCTTGATTTTCTCTGCACTGTTTCCTTCCTGCGACACGTCTTGGCAGTTGCTGTACACACACAGACACCCATTGAGAAGGCGTTCCTTCCACCCCCTCCCCGATTTTAATGTTGTCCCAAAGGGTGTCCCTTGGCAGCTGAAGGAGAGTTTAATGGGCAGTTTCATTGGTTTCTTGGTGCCGTTGCCCAAATACCTTGGAAATTTTTGGGAGCTGGGGACACGAGTGAAGCCCCAGAGGCAGAGGGCCTGGACTGAGGAACTCGGCAAGTGCTGTGCGGTCTGCCCAGCTGCCCCGTGGGCGCAGGATGAGACACTGGAGTCTGTCTGGTCACGGCGGACATTCTTCTTTTTCTTTTTCTTTTGACTTTAAAGAGAAGTAAGTTTTTATTTCCTTGTTTCACAATAAAGCTGGCCGAGCTGGTTTGCTTTTTGGTGATTAGTCAAAGAGACTAAATCTCATGTCCTTGTCTGACTCTTTCTTTGCTTCAACCTTGGCTGGGGCCGTGGCAGCAGGAGCAGCCACCACAAATGCAAATGGATCAGCCAAGAAGGCCTTGGCCTTTTCCGCAAGTGGGAAGGTGTCATCGGTCTCTGCAGACAAAGCCAGGACCCACTTGTATCCGTTGATTATAGAATGGGTGCTGATGCAACAGCTGGGTGACCAACCAGTCTGCAGACACGTGCCGGCAACACTTCGGGCACCCTCCAGGAAGCAGGAACGTAGAGTTTCCTCCGTGATGTCAAGCACTTCTGGGTGGTAGATGCTGCCATTGTCAAGCACCTGCTGGATGATCAGCCCAAAGGAGACTGGAGAGGTGCTCAGCGGTGTGGCTTCGCTGCCTCTCACTTTGTCTCCAGTCTTAATCAGCTGCACATCACTCAGGATTTCAGTGGTGCCCCTGGAGATCTTAGTGATGATGCCTAAAGCCTGGGAGAAGGAGGTCTTCTTGGGCCCCAGGCCAGTGTTCTGGGCTGGCACAATGACCTCACATGGGGCAATGGCACCTGAGTGGGCAGCAGCTGGCACATTATTGGCCAGCAGCATGTCCCTGATCTCAGTGTGGTCCCTATTGGTGAACACAAAGCCCACATTCCCCCAGATACGAGGCAACAGTTTCTCCAGAGGTTGGAGAGACTGTTGCGCTGTTTTCCAGGTTCCCCGGATGGCTTGCACATCGTGGTGTTCCTGCCCATCAGCCCCACAGCCTTCTCGGGAGGCACATGCGGGTCTGCTGCCTCTGCGTGGAGCCCACAGCGCCTGCTCCCGCAGCGAAGCATTCTGGGTAGTCATCTAGAAGTTGGATGATCTTAAGGAAGTAGCTGGGCTCCCAGGTTTCCCTGTCTTCCCTGGAAATCTCGGCGGGGATGCATCAGGGGTGGCCACGCAGGCTTTGAACGCGAGTCGCATGCATGAGGACGCCTGGTGAGAGCCACGTGGCCATTCTGACAGTTCCTCTGTCATCCACCTTATCGTCACCTGCGGGGCCAATGGTGGCCACGCGCTGTCTTGTTTGGTTGTTTGGTCGACTTGCTATCCATTCGCTGTCCCCTGTGCCAGGCACGTTAGGAGGAGCCTGGCACAAAGCCGTGAGCAGAGACAACCTGCCTCCTGGAGTCACGCTGCCCACACGGTGCCACTGAGCCCCGGAGATGCAACCGCTCTGGACCAGGGCACTCTGTGAAACACACACCCGGTGAGAAGACTTAGCACAAAAAAATGTTAAGAAATTAATAAACCTTTTATTCACGTGGTGGAATAGTAACGTTTTAGATGTCGGTTGAAATGAAATGTATTATTAAGATTAATTTTGTCTGTTTCCTTTTACTTTTAGAATGTGTGTGGCTAGTAGAAAACTTAAAGTGAGATCCGTGGCTCACATGATCACACATAAACATGCGCACACGCATGTGTGTGCACACACATGAGGACATGCTCACACAGCCACACACATGCACACACAGGTGCAGCCTTGTGCTGACCCTGGGTTCAGGGCCCCTGGTTCCCGAGCCTGCCTGCCTTCTACACATGCCTTTTAGGGGCCTTGCTTGGCCCGCAGTCCGGACAGGCTGGCTTCCAGCTGGTGCCTGGGCAGCGGAGGCCTCACAGCTTCAGGAAGGGCAGGGAAGTGACGGGCTTGCAGCCTCACAGGGAAAATGGACCTGCCCCCGTCCCGATTGTCTGAGTCGGTCATGTGTCCCGAGAACCCTGCCCGCTGAGTGTTGAACCCGTGTGGGAACCAGCGCGCACCTTCTCCTGCGGGAACCTCCTCCTTCGAGTGGTGACCACAGAAAGGATTCGAGACACGCCAGCCCCTTTCCACCTGCAACTCCCTCTCTGCTGCCACTTTTCCACGAATCAAAACAAATGGATTTTTACCAGGTTTTTTTCCTTTTTAAAACTGAGGTGAAGTGCACACACCGTAAAATTAACCATTTTAAATCCAGCAGTTCAGTGGCATTCGGCACATTTACAAAGTTGTTCAACCGCCTTCAGCAACTGATTCCAAAATATTTTCATCATTCCAAAAAGAAACTGCATACCCGTTAGCATGGATCCCCACTCCCCCCACCGCCACTGTTCTTCTGTCTCTGCGGACTTGCCTGCTCTGGGCATTTCGTGTAGATGGAGCCAGCCGCGAGCTGCGGCTCTCGCGTGTCGGGCCTCTCTCACTGAGCAGCCTGTGTGCAGGGTTCATCCGGGTTGTAGCGCGTGTCCGTGCTTCACTTTTTAAAAAATTCTCATCCTCCCTTCCCCTTTGGCAAACATCAGCTTGTTCTCTATCTATGTGTCTGTTTCCATTTTATTTTGTTTTTTTAGATTCTATGTATAAGTGAAACCAAATGGTGTTTGTCTTTCTCTGACTTATGTCACTTAGCATGATAATCTTCAGGTCCATCCGTGCTGTCGCAAACAGTAAGATTGCATTCTTTTTTGTTGCTGAATAATGTTCCATCGTGTGTGTGTGTCTGTACCACATCTTCTTTACCCACTCATCTACTGATGGACAGCCAGCTTGCTTCCATACCTTGGCTGTAATTAGTTATGCTATAACGAACATAGGGGTGCATATATTGAGTTAGTGTTTTTGTTTTCTTTGGATACTCAGAAGTGGGGTTGCTGGGTCATATGGCAGTTCTATTTTAAAATTTTTGAGGAACCTCCATACTGTTTTCCATAGTGGCTGCACCAGTTTACCATCACCAACAATGTAAGGGAGCTCCCTTTTCTCCACATCCTTGCCAACACTTGTTTGTTGATTTCTTGATAGCCATTCTGACAGGTGTGAGGCAGTAGCTCATTGTGGTCTTTTTTTTTTTTTCATACAAGGAATGTTATCTATTGTTCATGGAGAGGGTTATCTGGCCTCCCAGAAGCTTCTGGGCTTCATTAAGACTGTCCATTCCACAACTCTAGTTCCAGTTCCTTTTCTTTCTATAATCTTTATTGATTTAGAGAGAGGAAGGGAGGGAGGGAGAAAAGGAGAGACAGAGAGAAGGAGGAGAGAGGGACATTGATTTTTGCTGTTTCACTTCTTTACACTTTCATTGGTTACCTCTTGTCTGTGCCCTGACTGGGGAGCGAACCCTCAACCTTAGCATAGTGGGACAACATTCTAACCAACTGAGCTACCTGGCCAGGGCTCCAGTTCTTTTTGGAGATTAACGGGTCCAAAGGCCCACGATTATGGGCGCTGAGGAGGGCTACACACCTTTTGGCTCCAGTTAAATCCCTGGTGTCCGAGGTGTGTGGGGACTGTGGCTGCTTGCTTCCTGGTCCTGCCACAGCCCTGGAGTGACTGGTTTAGGCGTGTAAGGAGGCTGTCTCTGTGAGTCAGGGGCAGGGGGAGACAGCTCCCTTCACTGTGGTCTTAATTTGCATTTCCCTGATGATGAGTGATGTTGAGCATCTTTTCATATGTTATTTGTATGTCCTTTTTGGAAAAATGTCTATTCAGGTCTTCTGCCTATTTTTAAATTGAATAGTTTTTTTAAATGTTATCAATTCCTTTTTATGGCTTAGTAATTCTCCAGGGTGCAGATGAGCACATTTTATTCACCTGTTCTGTTCGCCTGCTGAGGGACACTGCTTGCCTCTGCCTTTTGCGGGCTGTGCTGCTGTGACCGGTGGAGCCGGTGTGTGTGGGGGGGTGGGGGGTGATGAGGTATTGTCGAAACACCGGCCTTTGCTTCCTTAAGGTCTGTGCCCAGGAGTGGGAGACGAGCTTCTTTTTCCTTCAGGAGGGACTCTGGCTCTTCTACAATTCCCCTTTAGTCCTTTCCAGGAAGCCTTGCTTTTTGCCTCCAGACCCTACCACACTGGAGCCCCACCAGGGCCACCGAAGTCCCAGTGAAGCCTTTCGGAGCTGTCCCCAGGCCAGGTGCATTAATGTGATAAAAGTGACATGCCTGGGGCTCAGGGGACAGAAGCGAAGTCTTTGTTCAAGTGCAGAATTAGTAGATTTTATAAAGGTGTACAAGAGGACTTTATAAAGGTAGATTTACATGTCCAGGACTTTCGTGATCAAATGGATTCAGAATTCATTTTTCAGGCCCCAGGCTGAGAGCAGGGAGAGGACCTGTGTGGGGCCTGGTGCGAGGGACCTAATCTTCCACCTGAAAGAGGCTGGTGCTCCATCTCCTGGGGGCGGGGCCAGGCCCATCGTTATGTGGTGTCAGTTGGGGTGTGCAGTGTGGGAATGAGGGAGTGGGGGTGGGGGGAGGGTAAGAAAACAAGCAAAGAAATAGGAGGGCTTGCATGTGACACAGTGTGAGAGGGAAGGTCTGTGGTCTGCAAAGGGTCCAATGCGGGAGGCCGTGCAGGGGTGCGCAGGCTGAGGTGGGCCCGCCTGTGTGCTGAGGGGGCCCGCTGTCTTTCTTGGGGCCCGGGCTGCCTGGCATCCAATCGCAGAAGCACTTAGTACATTCACGATGGTTTTTTTGGCTTATTCATTTATTTTTGCATTTTTATTGAATTGACTGGGGTGACATCAGCTAATACAATTTATGCAGGTATCAGACGTACACTTCTATAACACATCACAGGTATAGTACATTCACAATTTGTGCAGCCACCACCTACATCTACTTCCAGAACATTTTATCCTCCAAATGAAACCTCACATTTGTTAGCACTCACTCCCCATTCCCCCTCCCCCATCCCTGGTCACCTCTAATCCGCTTCCTGTCACTCTGGAGTTGTCTGCTCCCGGGACCTCACATAAGAGGAACCAAGTAGGATTGTTCTTGTGTGTCTGGCTTATTTTTCTGAGCACAGTGTCCTCAAGGTTCATCCACATTGCAGCCTGTGTTGGAGTTTCCTTCCTTTTTACAGCTGAACAATATTCCCCTGTTGGGACGGGCCGCACTGTGTTTACCTGTTCCGCTGTCCGTGGACACTGGGGGTGTCTCGGTCTCTGGTTATGGTGATGTGATCCCTGCTGCAGTGAGCATTGTAGCAGATTCTCATGTGGACATGAGTTTGCATGTTCCCCGGGTGTCCCCAGGAGCATAGGTGCTGGGCCATTTGGTGATTCTGTGTTTTAACTTTCCAAGGGGCCCCTTTTGTGAAAGTGGGTGACCTGCCCTTGGCATACAGAGAGGCCGCACCCCATGGTGCCTCTCTCCTGCTGCCCGTTTCGGGAGGTGGCAGCGCTCAGACTGAAATTCCAGGCCGAGCGTCTGCAGGAGGGACCACAGGCGAGTCACACATCCGTGCTCAGTCTCCCATCACCCACCTGTAGATTGAAACAGTGTTCATGGGCCTTGTCAGAAGATGGCCGTGGAATAATAAAATATGTATATTTGGTCTTTGCCCCAGGTCCTGGCACCCACTCCTGACACCCTGGGCATCGTTGGGTGATGATGGTCTCTTGTGAGCCAATGAGATGGAAGGGGTGGGGCTCCTAGGCTTGGTTGGGGCGGGGTGGAGCCCGAGGGCCAGAAAGACCAAGGTGCGATTGAGGGTTGGGACTTTCAGTCCCACCCTTGATCCCCAAAATCCCAAGAGGGACTGGAGACGGAGCTAATCACCAATGACTTGATCAGCCTGTGTAATGGAACCTCCATAAAAACCCTACGTGAAGGGCTGGGGAGCCTGTGGACCGGTGACCGCGTGAGGCGCTGGGAGGACAGCGCTCGCGGAGCAGACACGGAGGCTCCCGCCCTTCCCACACCTTCCCCGTGCATCTTCCGTCTGCGGTTCCCAGGTGTGTCCTCTACGATAGGTCAGCAAACGGAAGGAGACTGTTTCCCTGAGTTCCGGGAGCCCTTCTAGCACATCATGGAACCCGAGGAGGGGTTATGGGAACCCTGTTTTATAGCTGGTCAGTCAGAAGCACAGGTGACAATCTAGACTTGTGACTGGGGCCTGAAGTGGGGGTGGCCTTGGCTCAGCCCTCAGCTTGTGGGGTCTGGTTAATGCCGGGGAATTAGTGTCAGAACTGAGTTAAATACCAGGACACCCAGCTGGTATCTAGAGAGTTGGGAATTGGTTGGTGTCCAGAGAAAACCCACACGTTTGGTATCGGGAGGGCTGTGAGTAACTCAGCTCACTGCCTTCCCTTTCCCAACTCAGTGAGGTTCTAGGTGGGGAGGCGAGGAACGTGAGCGCCCCCCCCCCCCGGGGTCACACTCGGAGCCTGCCCTTTGCACACAGGCCCCCGAGTGTCCGCTGCTGGGCTGTGGTTCCCTCGGCTGAGGAGGGACAATGTGAGGACGTTTTATTAGGAAGAATTTTTAGCGGGAAGGAGGATTCTGTCTTGCTGCTTGTGCTCTGTCTGTGGCCTTCAGGCCTGGCCGCATCTGGAGGCTGAGGCCCGGGAACCACCGCCTGGGCTCCGAGCTGCTGCTGACTCGGCACATTTCAGATAAGCAGGAAGTTCCTGAGAGGAAAGCCACAAGCTTTATTTTTATTTAATTCCAGCCATTCTGTGGTTTTCGGAGATGGCCTTTAAAGATTTGTTTTTGATTTTTATCTCAAAGAGAATGCAGAGCAGCCTATGAGTTGGGCTCCAGAGAAAATACAAAGAAGAGAAGAAGTGAGTTTGTACCACACCAGGCAGCTGCGTGGGGCCGGGCAACAGGATGAGCCTGGGGAGCTGGGGGCTCATTCCCTCAGGAGGAGCGAGCTTGGCCAGCTGGCGCCTGCCAGGGAGCCCAGCACCTTGCTTCCAGAATCGGACCTGGGCCACTGCAGGGAGTCCCCACAGGCAGTCAGGCTGTGCTGGTGGTCAGGTGTTAGGGGTGGATCCTTTTGTTGGCACCGTGGGCTGTGAAAGCACTGAGTTCTTGTCCCTGTTCTGGCCACAGGGAGGTGACGGCGTCTCAGGGGTGCTGTTCAATGCCACGGAGAGTCTGCTAGAGTGTGGAGAAACAGCTTCCTAGAAAACACTGGGAGAAGTGCCCGTGTTGGCCAAGCTGGGTGTCTGGGGAGAGAGGGAGGGCATTCTGGGTAAGAGACTGACAGTTCTAGCCCGGAGTGCTGCTCTGGCAGCACCGCCCTGGCTCCCTGGTTCTCTGTCCTCTGGGAGAGGGTTGCTTGCCCTGACTGCAGACCAGCATTGACCTTGCCGTGACCGATTCTCTGTGCGCAGACTAGTCATTAGGGTCTTTCCTCTGGGTCAGGACGCTTGACTGGATTCTGAGGTGAGTCTCCATGCCAAGGGGAGGCACCACTAAACTCTTGGGAGAAACCGAAGTGTTGCGGACCATTCAGCCTGGTCTCAGGAGTTGTAACCCTCACCCCATGGTGGGCTGAGTAAGAGCCCAAGGGACCTGCTTCATCTGGGTCTGTTCTGTCAAGAGGACGTCACCTACTAAGCAGACAAAGCTTATCTCCCTGGCAGGAGCACCACTTCTGCCTCATCCATCTCTGGCCCCAACGCTTGGTCGGTAGTCAATGATGGGTAAGACTCCTCATGGGAGGGGCAACCTAAGCCAGACACGACCACTTGGGAGGCCCTCATGGAAGGACTTGGGGGCTGCAGCAAAGAGGATGTGATAGACCCTCGCCCCCCGGCTATTCTGACATAGCCTGAGTCCTCATTTCTGTCTGGGAGATGTCTTCTGCTTCCTAATCGGCTTAAAGCCTGAAACTGTGATGGCGAGTGAGCAGTGCAGCCCTGTGCTGGCCAGAACGGTTCCCCAGGTGATCGGGCATAAGAAAGAATTCGTAAAGTCCTGTGAAACCTGCTTTGCTAAGAGTACACTCATTTAAATGATAAAGGTCCGAGGAGGAAATGAGTATGCCTCCCAAAGTTTGGCAACCCCCTTTCCTGACAGACACTGACTCAGATTAAGCCCTCAGATTTCTTTGACATGTTAAACCTGTATTCCCATGTATTTGAACCCAATAAAAGCCCAGTGAGGAAGGCGCTCTGGGTCATTCTCCTTTGAGAGTTTGTCCACCTCTCCTCCCCAAGCAGATCATGTCTTGGTAGTTTTATTTTCATCTGTGATGGAGGGATGGGGCTCTGCAGGCAGAGCCCCCCCACATCTGGCGCCCAGGACAGGGACCCCCCTCCGCACCGAAGTAAAGCCAATATAGAAGTTAGTCTGTGCTGCAGGTCCTCTGGCGGAGGAGCGAAGCTGTGGCAAGCCAGCACCCCCAAGCCCACCAAGTGGGCACTTGGGCGCATCTGCGGTGTGTTGAGGGCTCTGGAGGAACAGGCCGACCGCGTGGGTCTCCTCCCTTGCTCTGGGCCAGCTCCCACGGATGTCGACCTGTGGACAGTTGAGTCTGGGTAGCAGTGTTGCTTCAGGGCTGGGGCTTCGTCTCGGTGCCCCTGAGCAGAGTCACTGCCTGGCACATCCCGCCAGGAGGGCACAATTTGCACGTGGCTTGTGTCTGGCCGCATTCACTTTGATGGCTCCGTCAGCCTGGTGTCCTTTTCCCCCTGGTAACCTTGAAACTCTGCAAATGTCCTGTCCCTCAGCAAACTTGCCATCCATTCACTTAATTTCCCATTTTATTTTACTGCTCCAGCTGTCGGGGCCTCGCTGGTGGGGGCCTCTTGCTCCTGGGGACTTTCCTTACTTCTGCGACTGAAGACCATCAGGCCGCACTCCTGCGGCATCTGCTCAGCACTGAAACCACCTGTTCTTCAGAGATCCCAGCGCTTTTAGTGAATGAAACTTCTGGGGTGTCACTGCTTTTAGACCCTCTTGATGGACGAAGCTAAAGAACAGGTGACCATACGCCACCCTCATTTGTACGTGTTCTTGTGTTGATAGCCAATTATATTAAAAGCTGGGACTTCACATCGATACCTCCCTCCCCACGTGACTACAGGCCTCATTCGAGCTTCCTGCCTGTGTGTGTGACGTGGGACTCCAGCGTGAGAATCTTGCTCCCACAGGGCTCCGAGTACTCGTGTTCTCTGCCCTCCGTTCGCAGCTGAACTCCCAGCTTTGCCCTCACGGCACCTCTCCCACTAGTGAGGACGCCTGTCTTGTTTGCCCCTCCAGCGGTTTCAGGATTGTGCGTTCAGAAAAGGGCAGAGCTGGTCTGTCTCCCTGGCTTCTGCTCAGAGTGATTCGGAAGGCAGAAGGGACCCAGGAGGATGAGGGTGTGGCCTCCCAGTGGGGACCTTGTCTCTACCACCAGCTGCTGTGCAAAGTCACATTCCTGTGCCTCAGTTTCCTCCTTTGGGAATCAGGGAGAATAACATTGCCTCTCTCACTGGAGTAAAGTCATTTATTTAAAGGCATAACGCGGTGCCCAGTGAGCCCTCCAAGGTCGGGGTGTGTGTGTGTCCGTGTCCCTGTGTGCATGTGCATGGGTGCACAGGATGCGTGTGTTTACGGAAGCAGGCGGAGACCATGTTTGCCACGGGCGTCTTGCTCTGCTCCTACTGCTGAGGCAGAGCCCTGCCTGTGTCTTCCACACATGCCAGGAGGGCATTCAGTTCTTTTCTTCATCCAACCGCATGTGGTGGGGACTTGGTATCAGCACATCTGGACCTGCCCGGGTTTTACTGTGGCTGCGTCTTAAGTGGCTATGTCTTAAGAAGCCACTGCTTGGAAGTAGGTAATTTAGCTGCCAGTCCACATTTAGAAGGACTGGGACAGCACAGGCTGGAAACAGCGCATCTCTGCAGAGGCCACACCCACCTGAACCAGGAGGGCCTGAGTTCCTGGGCGGAGAGCGCCAGCTCGCAGTACAGAGGCGCTTGTTTGTCTGGCTTTTAGAAAAGATTTAATCTTTATTGTATTTTCCCCCCACTACCATATCGGTACTTGTGATTCAATTCTTTAACCTTTTATTTTGAAATAACCTCATGTTTAGAGAAAAGTTGCAAGAATAGTGTGACAAATACCTGTATTCCTTCTCCCAGATGGCCCCAGTGTTGACATTCCAGCATGTTTGCTCTGCCTCTTCAGAGGGTAGCTGCGGATGGCACTCCCCACCCTGAATATTCCAGGGCGTGTTTCCTAAACACAGGGAGTTCTCCCACAACCAGGGTGCAATGGTCAAAACTGCACGTTAGCACCAATTCAGTTCTGTGCAGGCTCCAATCTGCAATTCATCATCTTGAAGTTTCCATCTTTGTCCCAGTTATGGCTTTTGCACACTTCCTGTCAGCTTTATTCCTGAATATTTTATCTTCTGATTTCCATTGCTGATGGCAGATTCTCTACCATTCCATCCTCCCACTACTTATTTTGTGTTGCTATCAAGGCTCTTGATTTCTGTGTTAATTTTGTACGGTTTGTTCATTGTGTGAGTCTCTTTCCCTCCATCGATCCTGTAGGGTTGTACTTGCTGTCTAACAGCAGTCTCATGTGGCCGCTTACCTTTACGTGTACGTAAAATAAAAGGAAATGAAACCAAACACTTGATTCCTCAGTCGCATTAGCCCTGTTTTTGTCTTTTAAAATTTATTTTGTTTTTTCATGTCTTTTAAAAATATATTTTATTGATTATGCTACTCCAGTTGTCCCATTTCTCCCCCATCATTCCCCTCCACCATGCACACCCCCTCCCACCCACATTCCCCCCTTTAGTTCATGTCCATGTGTCATAAGTTCTTTAGCTCCTACATTTCCCACACTATTCTTGCCCTCCCCTTGTCTATTTTCTACCCACCATCTATGCTACTCATTCTCTGTACCTTTTCCCCCTCTCTCCTCCTCCCACTCCCCTGTTGCTAACCCTCCATGTGATCTCCATTTCTGTGGTTCTGTTCCTGTTCTAGTTGTTTGCTTTTGTTTTTTTTAGGTGTGGTTGTTAATATCTGTGAGTTTGCTGTCTTTTTACTGTCCTATTTTTTATCTTCTTTTTCTTAGATAAGTCCCTTTAACATGTCACATAATAAGGGCTTGGTGGTGATGAACTCCTTGAACTTGACCTTATCTGAGAAGCACTTTATCTTCCCTTCCATTCTAAATGACATCTTTGCTGGATAGAGCAATCTTGGATGTAGGTCCTTCCCTTTCATGACTTGGAATACTTCTTTCCAGCCCCTTCTTGTCTGTAAGGTCTCTTTTGAGAAATCAGCTGACAGTTTGATGGGAACTCATTTGTAGGTGACTGTCCCCTTATCCCTTGCTGCTTCTAGAATTCTCTCCTTCATTTTAATCTTGGCTAATGTAATTAAATGTGCCTTGGTGTGTTCCTCCTTGGGTCCAACTTCTTTGGGACTCTCTGAGCTTCCTGGACATCCTGGTAGTCTATTTCCTTTGCCAGATTGGGGAAGTTCTCCTTCATTATTTGTTCAAGTAAATTTCCACTTGTTGCTCTTCTTCCCCTTCTGGTACCCCTATAATTTGGATGTTGGGACATTTAAAGATGTCCTGGAGGTTCTTAAGCCTCTCCTCATTTTTTTGAATTCTTGTTTCTTCCTCGTTTTCTGTTTGGATGTTTCTTTCTTCCTTCTGGTCCACTCCATTGATTTGAGTCCCAGTTTTCCTCCCATCTCTATTGGTTCCCCATGCATCTTCCTTCATTTCACGTATTGTAGCCTGCATTTTTTCATCTAATTTGTGAGCAAAATCAACCAATTCTGTGAGCATCCTGATAACCAGGGCTTTGAACTGTGCATCTGATAGGTGGCTATCTCTTCATTGCTTAGAGGAATTGGCTCTGGGGCTTTCATTTGTTCTCCAGTTTGAGCCATTTTTGGTGTTTTTTTTTTGGGGGGGGGGTCTGGTCATGGCTGTTACGTAGTGAGGGGCGGAGCCTTAGGTGTTCCCCAGTGCGGGGCAGCCCAGTTGCTGAGTTGTGATGCTGTATGTGGGGGTGGGGTCCAAGAGGGAACAATGGCGCTTGCTCCACTCTCTCTGGGATTCCAGTCCCTTCTGCTGCTTCCCCTTCGCCTGGATTATCTGCGCGAGAATGTGGGACCACCTGGTCAACCAGCTGCCTTGCACGGCCTCACTGGGTCTGCACAGTTGTCACCCCATGCCCAGGGTCTGCCAGCTGCCGCCTGTGCGCCTGGGGTCTGCTAGCTGCTGCCTGCATGCGTGGGAACTGCCAGCCACTGCTGCCTGTGTGCCCGGATCCTCACCTCCACTTTTTCCTGCCTCGACTCCACCCTTCTTACTGATCTGAATGAATGGTTGTTGGACTTCCTTACAGTTCAATTTTCCATCAGTTCTGATTGTTTTCTTGTTTTTAAATCTTTGTTGTCCTTAATTTTGGTTGTGAGAGGAGGCACAGTGTGTCCAACTACACCTCCATCTTGTCCAGAAGTCTCTTCATGTCTTTTATTAACCCAAATACAATGACTTGTCTTCTGGCTTGTTGAGGCAACAGGTGAGACAGCGTTTGCCACAATACTGTCTGTCAAGGGTTTCAGCTCCAAAATATGTAAAGAACTTACACGACCCCACTCCAGGAAGACAAACAACCCAATTGAAAAATGGGCAAAAGACTTGAACAGACACTTCTCCAAGGAGGACATACAGAGGATCCAGAGACATATGAAAGGATGCTCGATATCTCTAGCCATCAGAGAGATGCAAACTAAAACCACAATGAGATACCACTTCACACCGGTCAGAATGGCCATCATAAACAAATCAACAAACCTCAAGTGTTGGAGAGTTTGTGGAGAAAAGGGGACCCTAGTGCACTGTTGGTGGGATTGCAGACTGATACAGCCACTGTGGAAAACAGTATGGAATTTTCTCAGAAACCTAAAAATGGATCTGCCTTTTGACCCAGCAACTCCACTGCTGGGATTATATCCTAAGAACCCTGAAACACCACTCCAAAAGAACCTATGCACCCTAATGTTCATAGCAGCACAATTTACAATAGCCAAGTGCTGGAGGCAATGTAGGTGCCCATCGTAATGAGTGGGTCAAAAAACTATGGTACATTTACACAATGGAATTCTATGCAGCAGAAAGAAAGAAGGAGCTCCTACCCTTTGCAACAGCATGGATAGAACTGGAGAGCATTATGCTAAGTAAAATAAACCAGATGGTGAAAGACAAATACCATATGATCTCACCTTTAACTGGAACCTAATCCACAAAAGAAAAAAGCAAGCAAAATATAATCAGAGACATTGAAATTAAGAACAATCTGACAGTAATCAGAAGGGAGAGGGGAGGGGATAATGGTGGGGAGCAGGGAAGGGTTTTCATGAACAACTGTAAAGGACACATGGACAAAATGAAGAAGGGTTGAAACAGGAGGGAGGAAGGGATGACTGGGGTTGGGGGGAAGAGTGGGGGGTAAATGCGGACAACTGTAATTGAACAACAATAAAATGATTAAAAAAATACTGTCTGTCAAAGTGGCCATAAAATCTCCGGCACCACATTCATCTGAAGGACGAAGGTGATGGGTTTTGCCTTTCACATCCACTTTGTAGTATTTCAGGACAGCCAGCTTAACCTTTCACTTACGCTTATTCTTCACTTACGCTTACACCACTCTGGCAAGTAGTGTAAGACTTCCTCCTTTTCTTAGCACCACCATGAAGTCTCAGCATGAGATGAAGAGTGGGCTCCTTTTGAGTGTTGCAGTCAGACACAGCGCGCCTGTCTGCCAGTGGCTGGCCAGCAGAGATCAGTCGATTGGGGGAATTCCTTCCTTGTCCCAGGTCTTGGCCTTTACATTTTTCTGTTGTATCTGAGGGTGCAACCTTGAGAGTGATGGTCTTCCCCATAAGGGTTGTCATGAAAATCTGCATCTTGGTGGCAATTCCACCACAGATGGCAGATCGGAAGAGCACATAAGCCCCATTTTTAACGCTCAGCAGCTGCATGTGACTGGCGGGGACTTGGAGGATATGGGATGTTTCCATTGTCACAAGTTTAACAGGATAGCATTTTTGTAGAGGTCCCACGTACAGCATGTAGCCTCTGCAAATAGACAGTTTCACTCCTTCTCCTGTCTTATAATCCTAACCGGTTGCTCTGGTCTGACTCAGCGGCCGATGCCTCCGGGCAGTGAGGAGGGGCAGTGGAGACAGCAGATGGGCTTTCCTTGCTCTCGGTGCTGGGGGAAATGACACCGCAGTTCCTCGTTCAGTGAGCTGATGGGTTTAGGAAAAGGCATATATATTTTATTATGTTGAGACAATATCTATCAATTCCTATTTTCTTTACTTTTAATATGTTTATCAGAAATGGACATTAGGCTTTTGTCAAAGGCTTTTTCTGCAACGATGGAGAGAAACCATATGATTTTTCTCATCTGTTTTTGTATTGAATTTTGTTAACAGATTTCCTAATAGTGAAGCAACCTTGGAATCTTGTTTATGGTATCTTGTCTTCCTTTTGTAAGGAGAGGCTTTGGTAGGAGTGGGGAGGGCTGAGGCAGGGGTATGTGGTCAAGTGTACATGTGTGTCAGGGGAATAGAGGGGGTGTGGGTTAGATGTGGACACAGGTGGGGGGCTTGCAGACCAGCCTCCCCAGCTCTGAGAGGGTTGGTGCCCAGGAGTGCCCCTGAGCTGGGTGGGCACTAGGGGGCGCTGCAGCCCGCAGGTTGGGTGGGGCCTGGGCTGCAACTAGTAGGAGCATGTCCTCTCTCCTCTGGAACCCCATTCTGTACCCCTTACCAGCCTGTCCTCCCACCACCCCAACCAGCGCCTGCGCCAGGTGCTGCCCAGGTGCTGCCCAGGTGGGGTCAGCACAGTCCTGGCTGCAGCATCTGCCAGTTGTTGCAGGTGAGAGGTTCACCCAGGGAACACCTGCGTGGTGTTGTGAGGTTGCTGGCTTGTTTCATACCTGGTTATGCACTCCCGTGAGTTCCTGCAGCCACTTATTTCCAAGTGGTAGACACAGTGATTCCTGAATCGAGGAGAAACTGAGTGAACACAGGCATGAATTCAAGGAACTCCATGCTAACAGATGTAGGGAAAGTGTCACCCAAAAGACGACAAGCTGAGTAAGGCATCCTTGGGCAAGGTCAGTGTGAGCAGGGAGCTCCCCGCAGAGGCCTGACAGAACGAGGCAAGTGTCGTCGGGGTGCCACAAGGAGGTGGGAGAACGAGGTGAGGCAAGACTGGAGTCCCTCTAAATGGCCCTGGGATCCATGAGGCTGGCAGGGCAGCAGAAGCAGAGGCTGGGGATGTGCCTTGCGGTGCGGTCAGTGGCAACTGCTGGGGACGGTCATGGGGTGAGGGAGGAGCTGGGGAAACAGATGTGTCAGGTGTTTGGATATGAGGTGGAGGGGTCACTGAGCAGTTGGATGTGCCCAGCAGGATGGGAGCTGCCTAGGGGGGTTTTGGCCAGCCATTTCCCAAGTGCCACATGGGCTCAGTCTGGCCTGGGCCGTCTGGGAGGCTGGTTCAGAACCCAGCTGTGCATAGGCTCTCCTATTGTGACGCTCTTTGAGTGGGTGCTGTGTTCCTCTGCCTGGAAAGTTGCTGCTGCAGACTCCAGGCATGTGCAGGAGCCGAGTGGGGGGGGCCCTGACTTGGTTGTCAGAGGACTGCCAAGTGGAGCATGCATACACCCCCTGGGGGGCCTGTGGGGCCCCAACCTTCATCAGTCTGCACCCCCAGGGAGCCATCAACCACTTCTTCCCAGTGGTGACCACACACCGGCTGTTGGACTGGTATCAGCCACCTCCTGTTTTGGAGGTGTCCTGATAGGACAGAGGCATCCCTGAGCAGAAAACCAGCTCTGGAGAGGTGGTTGCTTGCTGCAAAGTCCTCCTCCCACATCCGTTTGGGATGACATCATCCAGGACAGAGGATGTTTGAGTCCCAATCAGAAAACAGCCAGGAAGGAGGCAGCTTCCTTTTCTGCATGTGTAAGCCAGGCCAGGAGAAGCTGCAGGAAGACTTGCATCTGTGTGGTTTTTGTTATTTCTATCTTTGTCTTTTCTCACTGTCAAAAGCTCACTTTACCTAGAAGATGCAGTGAGTGGTCCCACCAGTGCAGGTTTGCCGGGGCAACAGCACCTGTACCCTCCTTCCCCTGAGCTCTCTCCACCCAGAACCCTGTGGTTCCTGCTTCCTGGGCTCCCTTTATCCTGAGGCCCAGTGCGGATCTGGTCCCCCTGAAGGTGGTGTGGGCTGCCCCTCTAAACTTGAAACGAATGTCTGCCACTTTCTTTCTGATCTCATCTGTTGCTTAGTGCCAGGCTCAGATGTAATTCCTCTCCATTTCCTGGGTTTTCCAACTTCTCCATGCTAGCAATACTGCCTCGATAATAAAAAAAAATCAGAAAGCAATAGAAATCAGGCAATGAATAAATATATTCACAGCAATGCCTAGGGCAAGGTGTCTCAGCTGGTAGGTGCAAAGCATGTTGTGAGACTGGTAGGAGGGGCATTCTGGAAGGGGAGGCGCTGCCCGCGCTGCCCGCAGTGCCTTAGGGATCTGACAGAATGATACCGCTGGGACTGCTGGCTCACGTGCCTGTGCTGCCCCACTGTGCTGCCCCACTGTGCTGCCTCACTGTGGCAGGTTACCGCTGGGGACAAGGTGCGATGGACAGCAGAGTGGAAATATCCTTGGAGACTTGAACACGTCCTTCTAAGAAGTTGAGAGAACAGGCAGAAAAAAGTAAGCAAAGATATAGAAAATCAGAATGCCATTCTTAATAAACTGAATTTTATTTATATTTATAAATATTTATAATTTAGAAATGTGAGTTTATAAACATGCATATCATTATTTAATAAGTTGTTATTCCAGAGATTCAACAATACAGTTTCATATCATAAATTGATCAGTGCAGACTTCTGGTCAAGATGGTGGCATAGCTAAACATGGTACTTACCTCCTCCCACATCCACATCAAAATTACAACTATAGAACAAGCATCGTTCAGAACCACCTGAAATTGGGCTGAATGGAAGTCCTACAACTAGGGAATTAAAGAAGAAGCCACATCGAGACTGGTAGGAGGGGCAGAGATCCAGAATGGGCTGGTCCCACACCCATGTGTGGCAGATAAAAATTGGGAGGGATATCTTGGCTGCTGAGATACCCTGGGAAGTGAGGAGGGAGGGGCCTCAGCCCTATACCAGGCCCCACAGCCTAGGATCCAGGGCCAGGAAGAGAAGTCCTCATAACTTCTGGCCATAAAAACCAGTGGGGATTGAGGCTGAAGGAGACAGAGGGTTTCTGGAGTCCCAGATAGCTCCTCTTCAAGGGGCCAATGCACAGATTTATTTAGACTCATCCCTGTGAACTCCAGCACTGGGATAGCAGCTTGAAAGGCAACAGGGACATATGGGGAGGAACTGAATTGTTTGGCATCAAGGTGAGAGCTGGTGGGGTAGCTCCCAGACAGAAGTGCTGGCAGAGGTCATTGTTCCTTTGATGAGTCCTCTCCCCACAGAGCTGGCAGGTGGGCACCAAATATGAGACTCATCAATCTGGCTAACATTGTTTGCCTCGCCCTGGTGATTCCCTAAGGCTCTTCCCCACCCAACTTTCAGACCACCCAAACTGTTTGCAATGGCTTTTCCATACAAATGGCCTGTTTTGGCCAATGCTTCAGATTTTTCTAAAATATCTCAAATAAGCAGCATCTGGCTTCCACATGCTCTGTACCCCTCACGAAGTGGTTCCAGGCTGGGCACTAGCAGCAGCTGGCCACAGTTCATAGCTTGGCCTTGTCTGGGCACCTCCAAGCCTAGCACAAGTAGCAGATATCTGAAGATTGCTTTGTAGCTTATGCCAGGTGGCTCTGGGTAAAACACAGGCAGTGGCTGACCTTGGCCTGCACCTTCTGGAAGGCCCCAGAGCCAGCACACCCAGTGAACAGCTTCAGAGCACATTGAAGCACCTCTGCCGAACCACTTCCACAGGTGACACACTCCTCAAGGGGCAGACTCAGTGAGCACCAGAGCCTGGATGAATTAATTCCTGCTCTGTGGAGTGGACCCTACACAACTGATCCTTCACTGTGGTCAGGGGTTGGTGGTTGGTGGTTGCAACCAGTCCTTGCAGCTGATTGCTCTGGGGGCAAAGACCTCCCACTGACATGCCAACAGCAATCAAGGCTGAAGTACAATAGGAGGGGGGTACACAGCCCACATGGGGTGGGAGTGGTGCATCTTTAGTGCCCAACTTGGATGACTGGGGGGTCTGTGTTACTGGACTCTACAGAATACCTACTATAATACATTAGGCCACTGCACCAAGCCTGGCAGACAACAGCTCTATCTAAAATATAGAAACAAACACAGAGAGGCTGCCAAGATGAGGCAACAAAGAAACATGTCCCAAATGAAAGAACAGAACAAAACTCCAGAAGAACCAAATAAATTGGAGACAAGCAATCTAATAGATGCAGCGTTCAAATCACTGGTTATAAGGATGCTCAATGAACTTAATGGGAACTTTAATAGCATAAAAAAGGACCAGTCAGAAATGAAGGATATACCAACAGAAATGAAGAATAATTTACAGGGAATCAACAGTAGAGTAAATTAAGCCTAGAATCAAATCAGTGATTTGGGATGTAAGGAAGCAGAAAAACACTGAATCAGAATAGCAAAAAGCAAAAAGAATCCGAAAAATAGTGTAAGCAGCCTCTGGGACAACTTCAAGTGTAACAACATTCACATCACGGTGGCATTGGAAAGTGAGGAGAGAAAGAGATTAACAAACTATTTGAAAAAATAATGACAGAAAACGTCCCTACCTTGGTGAAGAAAATAGTCATCCAAATCCAGAAGCACGTAGAGTCCCAAACAAAATGAACCCAAAGAGACCCACACCAAGACACCTCATAATTAAAGTGCCAAATGTTAAAGACAGACTTTTTAATTATTATTTTTAAATATATTCTATTGATTATGCTATTGCAATTGTCCCTTTTTTCTCCCTTTTATTCCCCTCCACCCTGCATCTCCCCTCCCACCAGCATTCCTCCCACCTTATTTCATGTCCATGGGTCGTACATATAAGTTCTTTGGCTTCTCCATTTCCTATAATATTCTTACCCTCCCCCTGTTTATTTTGTACCTACTGTTCATGCTTCTTATTCCCTGTACTTTCCCCCTCTCTCCTCACCCTCTCCCCCACTGATAACCCTCCATGTGATCTCCATTTCCGTGATTGTGTTCCTGATCTAGTTGTTTGCTTAGTTTGTTTTTGTTTTAGGTTCAGTTGTTGATAGTTGTGAGTTTGTTGTCATTTTACTGTTCATAGTTTTGATCATATTCTTCTTCTTAGATAAGTCCCTTTAACATTTCATATAATAAGGGCTTGGTGATGAGGAACTCCTTTACCTTGACCTTATCTGAGAAGCCCTTTATCTGCCCTTCCATTCTAAATAATAGTTTTGCTGGGTAATCTTGGATGTAGGTCCTTGCCTTTCATGACTTTGAATATTTCTTTCCAGTCCCTTTTTGCCTTTAAGGTTTCTTGAGAAATCAGTTGACAGTCTTATGGGAACTCCTTTGTAGGTAACTGCCTCCTTTTCTCTTGATGCTTTTAAGATTCTCTCCTACACAATGAAATTCTATGCAGTACAAAGAAAGAAGGAGCTCCTACTCTTCTCGACAGCATGGATGGAACTGGAGAGCATTATGCTAAGCGAAACAAACCAGGCAGTGAAAGACAAATACCATATGATCTCAGCTTTAACAGGAACCTAATCAACAAAACAAACAACAAGCAAAATATAACCAAAGACACTGAAATTCAAAACAGGCTGACAGTCACCAGAGGGGAGAGGGGAGGGAATTGCAGGGGAAAAGGGGAAAGGTTTACAGGAACAAGTATAAAGGACACATGGACAAAAACTAGGGGGCATGGAAATGGGAGGGAGGTGGGGAGGGCTGGGGCGGTGGGCTGGGATGGGAGTAAAAGACAGAAAACTGTACAAGAACAACATTAAAATAAAAAAAAATTAAAAAAAGATTTCTTATTTTTAATCTTGAGTAATGTAATTATGGTGTGCCTTTGTGTGTGCTTCCTTGGGTCCCACTTTTTTGGACTCTCTGAGCTTCCTGAACTTTCTGGAAGTCTATTTCCTTTGCCAGACTGGGGAACTTCTCCTTTATTATTTTTTCAAATAAATTTTCCATTTCTTGCTCTTCCTCTTCTCCTTCTGGTACCCCATATGATTCAGGTGTTGGAATGTTTAAAGTTGTCCTGGAGGTTTCTAAGCCTCTCCTAATTTTTTTGAATTCTTCATTCTTCAATCTGTTCTGGTTGAATGTTTATTTCTTCCTTCTGGTCCAAACCATTGATTTGAGCCCTGCTTCCCTTCCCATCACTGTTGATTCCTTGTACATTTTCCTTTATTTCACTTTGTGTAGCCTTTACTTCTTCCTCTATCTTGTGCCCATACTCAACCATTTCTGTAAGCATCCTGATTACCAGTGTTTTGAACTCGGCATCTGATAGGTTGGCTATCTTTTCATCACTTAGTTCTATTTTTGGAGCTTTGATCTGTTCTTTCATTTGGGCCACTTTTTTTTGGTCTCAGCACACCTGTTATGTAGTAAGGAACAGAGCCTTAGGTGTTCACCAGGGCAGGGCAACTCACATTGCTGGGTTGTGGCACTGTATGTGGGGGAGGGGTCCGAGAGGGAACAATGCCACTTGCTCAGCTCTCACCAGCTTTCAGTCGCTTCTTCCACTACCCACAAGCAAATTGGGCCCTTCTGGGGCTGATTCCTGGGTGGGTGGGTTTGTGTATGTTCTAGGACCCTGTGGGTCTCTCCAATGAACTCTCCTATGAGTCTGGGAGTTTCTCCCTCTGCCACAACCCCCATGGGTTTTTTCAGTCAGAGGTTTTGAGGCTCTATTTCTCCACGCTGGAACCTTGGGTTGCTCGGTCTATCTTGCTCCCCAGTTGTTCCTCTTGGTTTATCCACATGCAGATGTGGGACCCCCGGGTCCACCGGCTGCTGACTCACCCACTGTGGTCCTCCAGTTGCCACCATGCTGCACTTCCTTTCCACTTGGCTGCTCATCTCCACCCCTCCTAAAAGTCTGGATGAGTGTTTCTTCTTTAACAGCTTAGTTGTAGGGCTTCCATATAGTTCAATTTTCTGTCAATTCTGGATATTTTTTGTTTTTAACTTTGTTGTTGTCTTTCTTTTGGTTGTGTGAGGAAGCAAAGTATATCTATGTATGCCTACACCTTGGCTGGAAGTCACACAGAGAGAATCTTAAAAGTGGCAAGAAAAAGTGGCAAGCAGTTAGTTACCTACAAGGGAGCTCCTATAAGACTGTCAGCTGATTTCTCAAAAGAAACCTTGCAGGCAAGAAGGGATTGGTAAGAAATATTCAAAGTGATGAAAAGCAAGAACCTAAAACCAAGATTACTCTACCCAACCAAACTATCATTTATATTGAAGGATGGAAAAGGAGCTTCAGAAAACAAAAAGGTTCATCATCACCGAACCAGTATTATATGAAATGTTAAACAGTTTTCTTTAAGAAGAAAAAGAAAAAAAAAAGACAAAAAATATGAATAATAAAGTGACAATAAATACATATACATCAACAATTGAATCTAAAAAACAAAATTAACGAACAAGCAGAACAGAAACAGACACATGGATACAGAGACCATTTTGACAGTTGCCAGATGGGAGGGGATTGGAGGGATGGGTGAAAAATGTGAAGGGATTAAGAAGTACAAATTTGTTGTTACAGAATAGTCATGGGGAAGTAAAGTAGAGCACAGGGAATATAGTCAATATTATTCTAACGACTGTGTATGGTGTCAGATGGGTGCAAGATTTATTGGGATGGTAAATTAGTAAGTTATGTAACGCCTAATCACTGGGGTGTACACCTGAAACTAATATAATAATGTATGTTAACTGTCATTGAAAAATTAGAAAAAGGATTTAAAAAAAGAAAAATTGATCAGTGCAGTTTATTTATGAGCTAATGCTGAAAAAATATTTGATAACTGTCAAAACCAATTTATGGCCCTGGCTGGTGTAGTTCAGTGGATTGAGCATGGTCTGCGAACTGAAGAGTCGCTGGTTCGATTCCCAGTCAGGGCACATGCCTGGGTTGCGGGCCAGGTCCCCAGTGTGAGAGACAACCACACATTGATGTTTCTCTCCCTCTCTTTCCCCTTCCCTTCCCTGTCTCTAAAAATAAATAAATAAAATCTTTAAAAAATGATGCCTAAATTAAAAAAAATGATCTATGATAAAAATGCTTGGAGAATGGGGAATGGCATGTCACTAACATGAAGTGGGTGTGTCAAAAAATTAGCCCCCTGATGTTCCAGGTGATGGTGGAAACAGCTCGCTTTGCTGTAAGACCAAGAACAGGCCAGGTGCCGACTCTCATGGTTTCCGTGAATGTCGTCTTGGAGGACTTTGCTCCACTTTCATAATCAGCATGACTTACAAGGGACACAGTGAAAAACAGAGGCCAACAAATTGAATAACAGATAAAATGGGTAATTTCCACAGAGACACGAATGACCGAAACTGACTTGAGAAGAAACAGGCAATGTGAACAGACCTGTAAGAAATAAAGAGATTAAATTAGTAATTTAGAAACTTAACACAGAGGAAAGCCCAGGCCCAGGCAACTTCCCTGTGATTCTGTTAAAGGTTTAAGGAATGTCAGGCCATGAGCTGGGACAGTGGCTCCTTTGGGCTGGGCGGACGGTGCTCTTGGAAGAGCTCTGTCCCCAAGGACTGCCCTTGGGGGCGGGTGGTAGTCCCTGGTGAGGCTGTGGCCTGACGCTGGTCATGGCCTTTCTGGATGAGGCTCCAGGGGATGTCCTGCGTGAAGCACAGGCCTTGTCAAGGTCTTGCTTTCACAAGGACTAAAATCTTTGCAAAAATGTCAAAATGTTGGAATGATGATGAGGAGGCAGCCTGGCCAGATCCCTTCAGCCTAAACCAGCCAGTCAAGCGGGGCCTTGGGATCTGGCACCAGCCTGTCTCACCTCTAGCTGTCACGGATTACGGTCCCCTTAAATCATGCCAATGCAGCGATTCCCCGCTGAGGGTCTCCCAAACCAAGAGCCCTTACTCAGAATGAGCCTGGATCTGGGGAGACCACCCTGGGGACTGCAGCCTCTTCCCACTGGCCTCTGAGGCCCCAGGGGGTGGGGAGTAGTCATCTGCAGGCCCTGCTCAGTAGTAGACCAAGAGATGCAGGAGGCTGTTCCTGGGCCATGGGCCACCCTGCCCAGGGAGGTGGTGGCCCTCATGTGACACTCTTCAACATGGTGCTCATCTGCCATTCTCTTCCACCTGGGGTGATGGCCAACCTGCTTTTCCTAAACTGTTCCCTGCTGTCCCTACCCCAGCTCCTCAGAACCAAGGGGCCAGTTCCCAGCCCACTACTGTGTGGCCAAATGGTACTACTGTCCTCCCAATCACCTGGATGTGTACCTATGAGCTTGAAAGGCCACCCAGCTGGTCATGCACCTCAGACCCATGGGTGGGAAACCATGGCTGGGGATGCCTGTCAGGATGACCTTGTGAATGCGAGGGAAGAGGGTGGATGGGGAAAGTTTGGAGTCAGAGGTCCCTTGGCTGCATGTGCTGTGTGGGTGGTCCCGAAAGGGACACAATGGGGGAGCAGGGTTTGGGGGATCGGCCTGGGGGTGTGCCCGCACACTCACAGGTTGTGTGTGACCATGCAGGGTTGGGCATTGCCTTCACGTGGGCAGTGGGGGCACACCAGGTGCCGGGGCCCCCGTCTTGTGGACCCTCTGGGCTCACAGGTTGTGCTGGCTGCACGGCGCCCCCCAAAGATGTGTCCCTCAGAGCCTGTGAACGTGACCTTGTTTGGAAATAGGGTCTTTGCAGATGGAATTAAGTTAAGGGTGAGGGGCCAGGTATGAACTGGGACCCTCAAGGCACTCACCCGGCTGTGCCCTCATGTGCTGATGAGGAAGCGGACCACAGAGGGCCAGAGCCATGCGGAGGCTCCTGCTCTATTTGCTCCTCAAAATAATCAAGGTGTCGTGCTCATCATGCAACACAAGTGTCTTGCGCCGAGTTTGGCGGGGTTTGACAAATGATCCATAGATAATGATCCCGTGCATCGGTCCCGTCACCCTGAAAGTTCCGCCTGTGCCACGAGCGAGGCCTGAGGAGCCACCGCAGGTTACACCGCCAGTTCCGAAACCGCGTGTAAACGGGGCCGGGCAGTCTGCTTCCTTCACTCAGCGCGATGCCTCTGTGCCTCGTCCACGCTGCTCGGATGCTCTTTTCTCGCCCGATTGCTCTGCCAAGGGCCACGCCCCGTGTGGAACAGCAGCAGCGAGGGCGGATGGCCTCGTCCGCTCCCGCTCTCACGGGGAAGCAGCCAGCCTTCCCCGCCGAGCTGCGGTGACAGCTGCGGGGTTTTGCGGTGCCCTTTGTCGGGTTAGGGAAGTTCCCTTCCATTCCTAGTTTACAGAGAGGGCTTTTTAAAAATTATAAATTGGTGTTGAATTTTGTCTGTGTTTTTCTGTATCTATTGATATGATCATATGGCTTTTCTTATTTGGTCTTTTAATTGGTTTCAAAATTTTGAACTAGCCTTGCATTCCTGGGTGAAGCTCCCTTGGTTGTGGTGTATAATTATTTGTATATGTTGCTGATTCATTTACTAATGTTGAGGGTTTTTTCTGTCCGTGTTCGTGAGAGATGTAGTTTTCTCGTGCTGTTTCTCCTGGCTGAGCCCATGGGCTAATGCTGGCCCGACAAAAGGAGTGGGAAGTGCTCCCTCCTATTCTCTCTGAACGAATTTGGGTAGAACTGGTGCTATTTTTTCGATAGATAGTACCAGTAAAACCACCTGGGCCTGGACATCTCTCTCATGTTTTTAATGTCAGATTCAATATCTTTAATAGTTCTGGGACTATTCAGTACCTACTACATTTTAGGTGAGGTGGTTGTTTGTGGTTTTTAAGGAATTGCTCCATTTCCTCTAAGTTATCAAAGGTGCTGCACGAGGCCGGCCAGCTCCGGAGCTGGCCCCGGTGCAGCCGGAGGCCCAGAGTGAGTCTTGATGGCGCCGAGAGGAGCAGCTGCACCTCTGGGCTGGCGGGAGGAGTCCCGGGAGGCCTGGGGAGGTGGGGGCGCTCCCATTACGTCCACACCATGGTGGGGGAGTGGGTGTGCTGTGGCCACCACCCCAAACTGGCATAAACCGGGTAGCCCAAACCAACAGTGACTAGTTTTCTCCCAGTTCGGAGCCTGAAGACTGAGATCAAGAAGCCCAGGGCTGTGCTCCCTCCTCTGGCTCTAAGGGAGGCCCCATCTGGACTCCCCCAGCTTCTAGTAGCTTCAGGCATCCTTGGGCTGTGGCTGCGTCACTCCAAACTCTGCCCCCGTCTTCAAGTGGCTTCTTCTCTGGGTCTGTGTCTCTCCTCTTTGGTGTCCTCTAAGGACACGTGTTGTGGGATTTAGGACTGGTCCTGGTAAGCCAGGATGATCTTGTCTCAAGATCCTTAATTTAATTAAAATGCAAAAACCCCTTTTCCAAATAAGGTCACGTCCACAGATTTTGGGAGTCAGGACACAGACACATCTTTTGGGGTACACTACTGAGCCCACCTTGATGGGTCTCTGGCAGTGGCCTTGATGGCTGCTCTTTGGTGCAGCCCCAGCTGTGGGGTGCACACCGCTAACATTGGAATGGGGCTGCCTCCCCTTCCTGGCTCCAGTTTGGACCCACAGGCCCTGAAAAGGCAGAGCTGGCAGCTCTCTGAGTGCACGGGGCAACTCACTGGTTCCGGCCGCATGATCATCAGGCAGGCGAGTCATTCCATAATGTTCCTAGGCTTCCCGCGCCATCTGGGAGGAGGGGCTCAGGCTGGTGAGGACCAGCTCAGTGCTGACCTGTGCGCATCAGTCCATCTCCCATCATTGCGCTTCTTTCCCTGTTTTCACTGGAGTGGCAGAGGCTTGCTTGGCTTGGTGGTGGGGTCTCCAGGAGCCTCTCAGAAAGGGGCAGGCCTGTAGCACTTCATGCTGTCCACAGGGACCTGGGCTCAGAGCCCCCACCTTGTGTGGGTGAGACCCATCCGTGCCCCTGGTGTCCGCCCTGGCCCAGAGTGGGTGCTGCCAGCCTGTGCAGCCCTGGAGGCTTGCCTTCAGCTCTTGCCAGCTGCGTGGGGCACCGATTGGAATTCCGAGCACAGCGTGGGCACTTTGTTTTCCTGGATCGGAGTCTGGGCTCTTGCTGTCGGCACAGCTGTGGTGCCTGAGCCCTGACAGGTGACGGGCCAGCTGTCCCCCCGCCGTGGGGTGGGGCGTCATCCCTCTCGCTGCGGTGTTAACACTGGCCCACTGGGCTCGCCCTGGACAGAGGGGCTGCTTTGTGCCAGGTGCCCTTGCTCTCTCACCCCCTTGCCAACCTGCCTGGGGAGACAAGTTCTGTTTACATCTTACTCCCTCAGGGCTGAGGCGGATACCCCCCAGAAAGGTGCATTCCACTGAGTCCCGGGACCATGGCGTCTTCTGTTGGTCCAGGCGGAGGATGTGCCCCACAGTCTGAGGGGCCAACACTTGCTCTCCTGGCAGCTCTGCCCCTGTGGCCTGGAGGGCACGGCAGGGCTGGGGAGAGCTGACCCAGGAAGGTCAGAGTCCCTTCAAAGCATCTTCTGCCAGCTGTGGGGGCATGAGAAGGGGAATACTAAAGTGATATGTCTCAGTAGGTGAGCTGTCTTGAGGCTTCCAGAGCTGCTGCCTCCACTTGGAGGTCTTCCAGGCTTTGCCACCATTCCTGCCCCAGCTCTCCAGGACAATAGAGGGGGCCCTGCCTTGGTAACTGTATCCCACCAGCCAAGATCCTGTGACACCAGCAAATGTGGAATGAGCCACGGGGCTCCGGCCTGGGCTCATCGCTGCCACAGCTGCCCTGGCCGGGCCAGTTGTTGAAGGCCCAGATGGGTTGGGGCCCTTGCAGGGCCTGCCAACAGCTGTGAGCAGGGGACTTGGGACCCTGAAGCCAGATGGTATCTTCCTGGTGCCATCTTGGTTCCTGAGAAGGGCTGGTGGACACAGTGCTCCCAGGCATCCTTAGGGAGGATGTGGGGACAGGTCGACGAGACTGCGGGGACAGGTGCCAGATGGCTGAGGGCACCCCTACCTCTGGAATGCCCATCTACCCCAGAAGGTGTGTTTGAATCTGGCGAGTGATTTTTGTCCCCAGGTGCTCTGCAGCTATGACGTCTGGGAGGGGGGTTCATGAAGTCCTTTCTCTAGACCTGCCCTTTGTTGGTGGCTCCAGGAGCAGAATCCTGCTGGCTCTGAGTACAGGACCTGGGCAGGTAGGCGCTGGGGCCTGGGACCCTCCCCCTCTCCAGATCGAAGCTGGTCCCTGGGGTCTCCACAGTGTCCACTCTGCTCCAGGGACTTGTTATGGCAGGGACCACGTGTAGAGGACAATATGCCCCTGGGCAGGCACCAGACCCAGAGGCTCTGGCTGGGTGTAAAGGGCTGGGAGGGGCGCTTGGACTCCCCGGTCCCGTGAACGTGAGGGTCCAGACAATGCTTGGGGGTCCCCGGTGGGCTGACGGGGGTCCTGCTGCTTTGCACTCCTGATCCTCTCAGGAGGCACCCAGCCACCCACCTCCCCCGGTCAGCGAGGAGTGTGGCGGCAGGCCGCACACTCTCACACCCAGGCATGCGAGGCTCTCCCAAGGCCAGGGCCGCGGCCCTGCTGCTGTGCCGTGAGTGGGTCGGGGAGCCGCGGCCGCGCAGGGCCGCAGCCTGGGCGCGGAGAAGAGCAGGACTGTGTGCTGTCCTCTCCCCGTCTGGGGGCTGGAGGTCTGAGATCAAGGTGTCTCAGGGTTGCGCTCCGTTGGAGGCCTCAGGGGGGGTGTCCTTTCTGTCTCTTCCGGCTCCTGGAGGCTCTGCATCTCTCGGGCCGTGGTGGTGTCACCCAGTCTCTCCTGCTGTCCTGTGACTTCCCCAGTGCCTCTGTGTCTCCTCTTACAGTAAGGACACCAGACATTGAATTTAGGGCCCGCCCTCTCCAGCATGACCTCCTCTCAATTAATTACAGCTGCAAAGACCCTGTTTCCAAGGGTCACGTGCTGAGGTTCTGGGTGGGTGTGAATTTGGGGGGGATACTGTTCAAGCCACTACAACTGACCACAGACTCTCCTGGTGGAGCCGACGCCTCCATGAGGGGACCGAGGCAGTCGGAGCAGCAGGCCACAGTGACACCGCTGGGGGAAGCGTGGTGGAGGGGTGCCCTGGGGTGGCTGGGGAAGGCCTCTCAGTGCGCTGAGACCCAGCGGTCAGAGGAGCCACCCTGCCAGGGGTTGTGGTCAGTGAGCGGAGGGCTCTCAGCACGGGTGGCCCGACCTGATTGACAAGAACCACCCGTCCTTCCTAGGGGCCAGCCGGTGACAGGTTGGGGGAGGATTGGGACCCCTGGGGGCTGTGCCGCCATCCGGGAGGGACAGCAGTGATGGGGCCCGTAACTCCCTGAGTGGGCGTGGGGTGGGGGTGCTGGCTGGGGCGCATCCCCTCAGGCCCATGCATGAGCTCTGAACGTGGCGTCCACTTCCGTTTGACAGCGCGGTGAAAGGGCATGGGGCACGCGGTGCCCAATGGCGGCGGCGGACGGAGGGAATGGAGCCCAGCCTGGCGGCTTGCTCAGCGCCAGCCCTGCAGCTGCGCGGCGGCCACAATGGACTGAGGGGCATTGATGGGGACACACAGTTGGTCCCTGATAACTTGCTAATGGCGCTTCATATTTTTTTCATCTAGAAGAATTGTGTAAGTGTGAAAGCCGCGTGAGGAGATGAGGCCACTTGATGAAGAGCCTGGAGCCCACCCCTTAAAGGAACAAGGCGTGTTTTTTCCCCATTTTTTTCCATGTGGCTCAGACAGCTGGCTCCTTAAATATTAATCAGGGGTTATTGAGATGCAAATGCACACCCACCACTGAAAGGCCTGCAGCTGCAGGGCTGGCACTTTTGCCCTGGAGGCCCAGGTGCAGCTCACCCCGCACCCCGCACTCCCCAGCCAGCGCAAGGAGGTGACTTGTGGACAACCCTCCCTGAGGACCAATGGAGTCGGTTTACCCCTTGACAGGAGAGAAGGAGAGATGACAGGCATCATCTCGTCTTGCTGATTCTGTCCAGCACAGCTTTCATGGTTTTTAGCCTTAGGATGTAAGGTGTGGGCAGCCTGCGGCTCTTCTCCATTGAGTGGGGATGTGCGAGCCTTGCTCACGTTGCTGAGTTCAAACGACTGTAGAGACTTACATGCACGGGAGAAACAAATGCCAACCTGACAAGATGCCCCGGGAGGGGGCAGGTGGGGTTTCCAAGTCTCTTCCTGAGTCCCCACCTGGGCCACAGCAGGTTGGACTGTGGCTTAAAAACTGAAGGAACAGAAAATATTTCTAAAGACTGAAAAGGGAGGGTGGGGGAGAGGTGGCAATAAGCAAAGAAGAAACACAGTCAGTGGAAACACAAAATAAGTTGGATGAAACTTGGGTCACATCACGGGTCACAGAGGACACAGGCCTGTCTGCTGGCGCTTTCACACATGTGCCTGTGAAGAGACAGACACCCAGCCCCGTGCTCTTCGTGACAAGCACGCCGGGAAAGGAGCAGGGCCTCACACTCCGCAACGAAACACACAGAGAAAAGTCCACAAAATCTGTGAGCTCAGAAAATGTTCCCAAACTGAATGTCAGTGTAACCACCACCAGGTCAAGAACTTGAACCCCATCGCCCCTTGGGTGTCCCCAGCAGGACAACGGCCCTGGTCTGTAACGCCACAGTCTGGGCCTGCACGTCTGTGCTAGGTGATGGATGGCATCCCGTAGCACGCACTTTGCTTGGCTCCACACCTGGGACCTTCACCCCATTTTCTACATGGTCGCAGATTGGGGATTCTCTTGGCTCTAAGGAATGCCACCAAATAAGCACATGAACATCATTTGTCTATCCTACTTTTTATCCTCACCTGAGGACATTTTTTCATTGTTTTTAAGAGAGTGAGGGAGAAAGAAAGGCAGAGAGAGACGTTGATTCAAGGAAGAACCATTGATGGGCGGCCGGCTAATGCTCCCGGACTGGGGAGTGAGCCTGCAACCAAGGCATGTGCCCTGACCGGGAATCGAACCTGCAACCTTTCATCTACGGGAGGGTGCTCCAACCAACTGAGCCACACTGGCCAGGGCTGTCTATCCTACTCTTGATGAACTTGGAGTTGTGTACAGTTTTTTGTCTCTTAGGAACAGGCTGCTGCAAACTTGAGCATGCGCCTCCTGGGGACCTCTGTCCGGTGTGCACTGTGCACACACCCAGGGGTGAGCGGCCAGGTCCTGTGCACTTGCAGCTTCGGTAGATGCTGCCAACTTAGACTTCGGCTGGCACCTCCACTGCCCTCTGCACTGCCAACGCTGGCGCTGCCGGTCTTACTTATTTGACCTGGAGTAGTGATATTTCAGCGTTTCTCTTTTGTTTTCAAAATCAACTCGATTACGCTGCAAGTGGTGGGGGCTGGCGCTGGTTTGCAGCCCTGCACAAGACCCGCTCATGCACATCCTCTCCAGCTCTGTGCCGAATGATGACTCTGCTAGCCTGGAATCAGCCTCAGTGGGGGACTTCCGTCACAGAAACTACAAAAACACTATCAATCGGGGCTTTCTCCAGAGTCAGCTGAATTTACGTAAAATAAAATGTACCTATTTTAAGTGTACAGCTTGGTGGTTTTTGACAAATGTGTACACCAAGGTACGTACCTACCATGCAATAGAGATACAGAACATTTTCACCTCCGAACTATTTCCTTGTTCTGTGTCCCAGTCAGTTCCTCCCCAGCCTGGCCCCAGGTAACCACTGACCTGTTTTCTGTCACTGTAGTGATGTTTCCCCACTTAGTGTCCTGTATAAATGGAACCGAATCGCATGCTGTGTAGTCTTTTGTCTCTGGATTCACTAGCTCAGCATGTTTTCAAGGTTCAAGTGTGTTGTGTGTGTTTCAACCATCTGATCTCTTTATGGCTAAGGGTTAGCAACACAATGGAATCATCCACTCTCCTGCTGATGGACCCCTGGACTGTTCTGTTTTCTAGCTCTTACGGATAAATCTGCTACTAACATTACTTATAGGTCTCTCGCTTTCATGTCTCTCGAGTAGATACCGAGGGGAGAAATGGCTGGGTCAAGCGGTAGTACAGGCGTCATGCTTTCGAAATGCCGAACTATCTTCCAGTGTTGTACCTTTTTCCATTCTGACCAGTAGTAGTGTGTGAGGTTTCCTCCTCCATTTTCTGAAAGTTTGTATACTTTTCTCCATTAAATTATAATTTCTTCATTAAATTTTGGTTAGAATTCACCAATCAAGCTATGTTGGCCTAAAAATTTCTTTGTGAAGTTTGAAAGAATTCAGTTTATTTAATTGTTATGGGGCTACTTGGATTTTCTCTCTCTTCATGAGTCAGTTTTAGTAACTTGTGTCTTTCATGAATTTTTTTTTCCATTTCAACAAGTATGTCAAATCTATTAGAATAGTTGTTTACAATAGTCTTTCAGTGTTGACAGGATCTGTGGTGATGTCCCCTTTCCCTTCTCGATACTGGTAATTCGTGTCTTCTCTCCTTTTTGCTTGCTCATTGTCACCAGAGGTTTGCCCATTTTATCAATATATTCAAAGAACCAGACTGAGTTTCCTTGACTTTGTTCTCTAACGTTTTGGCCCGGAAAGGGTACTAGTTTTATGCAAAGGTCTTTGTTGGGAGGCCCCATGTCATCGGGACAAGGTGCATCTTCCCTTCAGCCTGGGGTGCGCCATTCCGGCCTTCAGCTTCTTTTCTTGCACCAGATGATTCCTGTTGTGCTATTACCCCCTTCCTTTTTCAGAAATTGACCTCGACAATGAATTAACCATTTAAAAGTGAATAATCATTGGCATTTAGTACATCACAGTGTTGTACAAGAATCACCTCTCTCCAGTTGCAAATGCTTCACCACCTCCAAAGAAGACCCTGGGCCATCAGCAGTTGCTCCCCATTCTCCCCTCCCTCCCTCCAGCCTCTGGCAACCACTAATCTTTCCACCTCTATGGACTTACCTATTCTAGATATTTCATGTAAATGGAATCGTATAATTGGTGACCTCTCATGTCTGGGGACAGTTTTCAAGGTTTGCCCATGTTGTAGCAGGTGCCAATACTTTATTCCTTTTTGTGGCTGAATAATATTCCATTGTACGGGTAGATCGCTTTCCTTATCCATTCATCTGTTGGTGGACATATGGGTTGTTTTCAGCTTTTGGTTATTTATGAATAATATTGCTGTGAACTAGTATCTGCTTGTGTACATTTTCCAATTTTTTAAATATATACCCTGAAGTGAAATTGCTGGATCATATGGTGATCTTGTGTTTAACTTTCTGAGGAACTGCCAGACGGTTTTCCACTGTGGCTACACCATTTTGCATTTCCACCTGCAATGTACAAATGTTATAATTTCTCCATGTTCTTACCAGCACTTGTTATTCTCTATTTAAAAAGTTCTAGCCATCCTGGTGGGTGTGAAGTGGTATCTCATTGTGGTTTTCATGTGCATCTCCCGAGGGATGTTGAGCATCTTTTCATGAGCTTTTTGGCCATTCGTATGTCTTCCTTGGAGAAATGTCTATTCAAGTCCTTTTGAATTGGGGTGTTTGTCTTTATGTTGCTTAATTGTAAGAGTTCCTTATATATTGTGAACTAGACTCTTCTCAGATACATGACTTACAAATATTTTTCCCCCATTCTTTTGGTTGTCTTTTCACTTTCTTTATAACATTCCTAGATGCACAAAGGTTTTCAATTTTGATGAAATCCAATTTTTCTTTTGTCCTTCCTGCCTTTGGTGTCATATCTAAGAATCCATTGTTAAAATCCAAGATCATGAAGATTACCTGTTTTCTCCTAAGTGTTTTAATAGCATTAGCTCTTATGTTTAGGTCTTTCATATCCATTTCAAACAAATTTGTTTTTTTTTTTTCTTTTATTGATTCAAGGGAGAGGGGAAGGGATGGAGAAAGAGAGGGAGAGAAACATAGGTGTGCAAAAGGCACACATCAATCTGCTGTCTCTCGCACTCCCCTGACTGGGAATCAAACCCATGACCTTTCAGTCTGGCGGGATGATGTCCAACTGAGCCACACTGACCGGGGCGGGAACTAATTTTTTAACGTGGTGGGAGGTAAGGGTCCAGCTTCATTCTTTAGTGTTTAGATCCATTTTCCCCAGCATCATCATTTCACGAAAAGACTCCTTTCCCCATTGAATTGTCTTGGCACCCGTGTCAAAAATCATTTGACCATATGTGTGAGGGTTTATTTCTAGGTTTTCCATTCTGTTCCATTGGTCTATGTGTTTATCTTTATGCCAGTACCACACTGTTTTACTCATCGTAGCTTTGCTGTGATCAGGAAGCATGAGACCTTCAACTTTCTTTTTTTCAAGATTATTTTCATTACTTGAGGCCCTTGCAATTCCATATGAATTTTCAGATTGGCTTTCTGTTTCTACACAAAAAGGCCATTGGAATTTTCATAGAGACTTTATTGACTCTGCAGATCACTCTGAGTAGTGTTGTCATCTTAATATTATTAGGTCACCCAATCCATGAACACAGATACCTTTCATTCATTTAGGTTATCTTTAATTTCTTTTTGCAATATTTTGTAGTTTTTAGTGTACCAGCCTTTCTCTTTCACCTCTTTGGTTAGATTTATTCCTAGGTGTTCTGTTCTTTTGAATGTTACTGTGAATGGAATTGTTTAGTTTCTTTTTCTGATTGTTCATTGTTAGTGTGTAGAAACATATCTGATTTTCATGTACTGATCTCATACCCTGCAATTTTGCTGAATTAATTTATTAACTACAGCACTGGTTTTGTAGATCACTGGAGTTTTCTACACAGTCATGCATGACATGATATTCTGGTCAGCGGCGGGCCACATACACGATGGTGGCCTCAAAACTTCATGATGGAGCTGAAAAGCTCCTGTCAGCTGGTGATGTCACAGCGCAGTGCAGTCCTCATTGTCAGTGGTGACACTGGTGTAAACAAACTCGTGATGACAGGCACGTAGAAGTGTGGCAGAGACAGTGATACTAAGCACGTAATTCTTCATAATAATGACTATGTTACTGGCTTATGTATTTGTTATGCTATATATTTTATCATTATTTTAGAGGGTTTTTTCAACTTATAAAATAAAAGGTTGGCTAGAAAACAGTATGTTGTGTCACCCTGGTGGCAGCAGCCCCTCACATCCTGGGTTTGCTGGTGTCTTCATTGCACTGTGTTCTCGAACTTGATTTCGCCCCTGGTAGTTTCATATGGTGACATGTCCGTTTGTAGCCAAGGAGCAGCAGGTCCTGCCATAGGGCCTAGATGTGTAGCCAGTAATGCCATGTGGGTGTGTGTCCACATAACAACAAACAAAATTGCCTAGTGACTTGTTTCTCAGAAAGTGCCCCCATTGTTAAGCAGTACATCCCTGTATACAGGGTCATGTCCTCTGTGAATGGATATAGTTTCACTTCGGGTGAATAGCAGTGGTCAAAGCAGGTATCCCTGTCTTGGTCCTGAGTATGTTAGCTGTGGATTTCTCATGAATGCCTTTTATTATGTAAAAGGATGTTGGATTTTGTCAAAGGCTTTTTCTGTGTCAGTGGAGGTGGTCATGCTGTTCTGCATTGTTTTTTTAAAATATATTTTATTGATTATGCTATTACAGTTGTCCCATTTCTCCCCCATCATTCCCCTCCACCCTGCACACCCCTCCCACCCACATTCCTCCCCTTTAGTTCATGTCCTTGTGTCATAAGTTCTTTAGCTTCTACATTTCCCACACTATTCTTGCCCTCCCCCTATTTTCTACCCACCATCTATGTTACTTATTCTCTGTACCTTTCCCCCCTCTCTCCTCCTCCCACTCCCCTGTTGCTAACCCTCCATGTGATCTCCATTTCTGTGATTCTGTTCCTGTTCTAGTTGTTGGCTTAGTTTGCTTTTGTTTTAGGTGTGGTTGTTAATAGCTGTGAGTTGCTGTCTTTTCACTGTCCTATTTTTGATCTTCTTTTTCTTAGATAAGTCCCTTTAACATTTCATATAATAAGGGCTTGGTGATGATGAAGTCCTTGAACTTGACCTTATCCGAGAAGCACTTTATCTGCCCTTCCATTCTAAATGACAGCTTTGCTGGATAGAGCAATCTTGGAAGTAGGTCCTTGCCTTTCAAGACTTCAAATACTTCTTTCCAGCCCCTTCTTGCCTGGAAGATCTCTTTTGAGAAATCAGCTGACAGTCTGATGGGAACTCCTTTGTAGGTGACTGTCCCCTTCTCCCTTGCTGCTTCTAGAATTCTCTCCTTCATTTGAATCTTGGCTAATGTAATTGATGTGCCTTGGCATGTTCCTCCTTGGGTTCAACTTCTTTGGGACTCTGAGCTTCCTGGACTTCCTGGTAGTCTATTTCCTTTGCCAGATTGGGGAAGTTCTCCTTTATTATTTGTTCCAATAAGTTTTCCACTTGTTGCTCTTTCTCTTCCCCTTCTGGCACCCCTATAATTCAGATGTTGGGATGTTTAAAGATGTCCTGGAGGTTGCTAAGCCTCTCCTCATTTTTTTGAATTCTTGTTTCTTCATTCTTTTCTGTTTGTTTGTTTCTTTCTTCCTTCTGGTCCACTCCATTGATTTGAGTCCCAGTTTTCCTCCCATCTCTATTAGTTCCCTGTGCATTTTCCTTCATTTCTCCTAGTGTAGCCTTCATTTGTTCATCTAATTTGTGAGCAAAATCAACCAATTCTGTGAGCATCCTGATCACCAGGGCTTTGAACTGTGCATCTGATAGGTTGGCTATCTCTTCATTGCTTAGATGAATTGGCTCTGGAGCTTTCATTTGTTCTCCCATTTGAGCCATTTTTTTTGGGGGGGATCTGGTCACAGCTGTTACGTAGTGAGGGGCGGAGCCTTAGGTGTTCCCCAGGGCGGGGCAGCCCAGTTGCTGAGTTGTGACGCTGTATGTGGGGGCGGGGTCCGAGAGGGAACAATGGCGCTTGCTCCACTCTCTCTCGGATTTCAGTCCCTTCTGCCACTTCCCCTTTGCCTGGATTATCTGTGCGCTAATGTGTGGCCACCTGGTCAGCCAGCTGCCTTGCACAGCCCCACTGGGTCTGCACCATTGCCACCCCATGCCCAGGGTCTGCTAGCTGCTGCCTGCATTCCTGGGGTCTGCCACCCACTGCCTGTGCTCCCAGGTCCACCAACCTCCACTTTTTCCTGCCACGACTCCACCCCTTACCCATCTGGATAAATGGTTGTTGGACTTCCTTACAGTTCAATTTTCCATCAGTTCTGGTTGTTTTCTTGCTTCTAAGTTTTTATTGTCCTTATTTTGGTTGTGCAAGGAGGCACAGTGTGTCCACCCATACCTCCATCTTGGCTGGAAGTTAAAATCACTGTTCTTCATTGTTAACGTGGTATGGGAACCTCCCAGCATGTTGTTAGATTTGTTTTGCTAGTCCTTTTGTTGAGGATTTTTTGTATCTATAGTCATAAAGGATACTGGTGTCTTTGTCTGGATTTAACAGGGTAATACAAGCCTCATAGGATGAGTTGGGAAGTGTTTTTGAAAGAGTTTGAGGATCGTGTTAATTCTTTAAATTTTTGGTAAAATTCAGTTATGAATCCTTCTGGTCCAGTATTTTTCTCTGCTGGGAGGTTTTTGATTACTGACTCAATCTCTTTACTTGTTATAGATCCTTGCAATTTTTTTACTTTTTCCCAAGTCACCTTTAGTAGTTAGTTTGTCTCTAGGAATTTGCCCATTTCATGTAGGTTATCTAATCTGTTTGCATGTAATTGATCATAGTACTGTTATATTTTTATTTCTGTAAGGTTGATAGTAATGCCCTACTTTTTACAATTTTAGTTATTTGCTCTGACTGGTGTGGCTCAATTGGTTAGACACTGTAACACAAAGTGAAAGGTCACCTGTTTGATTCCTAGTCAGGGCACACGCCTGGGTTGTGTGCCCGGTCTCTGGTTGGGGGTGTGTGGGAGAGGCAACCGATCGATGTTTCTCTCACGCAGCTGTTTTTCTCTCTCCTTTCCTTCCCCTTTCTCTGAAAGTAAATAAAATCTTAGAAAATTTTAGTTGTTTGTATCTTTCCTGTCAGTCAAGCTAAAGGTCTGCCAGTTTCACTGACTGGGAGTTTTGAAGGTTGATTTGCTCATACACTGAGACCCACTTTACCTAGTGGCTTTGGAACTGAACCCGAGGATGACTGCGTCATCTGGGTGGGGCTGAGGGGAGCACGTGCATGGCCCCAGCAGGTGCCAAAATGCACTTAATTGTCTCTGAGTGAGTGAAAACCATTGAGGCAACTAAGACGCTGTGAGCCCCTTTGGTGTGATGAAGGCTCGCAGACGCCCCGCCTCATGTGCAGCCAGTGCTCCCTGGGCCAGGCCCAGCAGGTCATGCAGGCCCAGCCACTGTCTGGTGGAGGGTGCCTCGGTGTCTAGGATCCCGTCTGACGTTCCTGGGAGAAAGCAGTGGCACAGGTGGTCCAACATGGGCATGTCCACCTGAGCTCAGTGCACATTCCATTTCCAAAAGACGCCGTGCTTCCTGTCAGGCAGGGCAGAGGGACCTCGCCCACAGGCCCCTGTATCCCAGGTGGGCGATTTCAGGAGGAGAGAGGGAGAGGGGAAGAATGTACCCCCATTCTGCTGGACCCGGCTGTTTGGAGGGAAGGTGAGGTAATGCCCCCCTCTTATGTCCCAGAACACCCCCTCTGCTCTAGAAGTTTCTCTAGGGCTGACCAAGAATCAGCAGATTCTCATGAGGCTGGAGTGAGGGCAATGTCAGGAGGGGCAGATGTGAACAGCGTTTGGGCCTTTTTCTGTCATGAGGTGGACGGTTTATCCAGCAAACCTGTATTGGGTGCCACTTGGCACTGGGGGGCCAGGGCAAGATCCCCCAGCCTAGGTCATGACTAGGAGCAGCCTGGGGTCCAGCAAGGGTAGGGTGAGGCAGCCCTGAGGGGTGCAGGCCCCCAAGGCCTGATCTGCTGGCAGGCATGAGGAATTGGGAGCATGTGGCGTGCAGCCGAGATAAGGGGCAGTGACCCCCAGGGTCATGCTGAGGGAGGTGGTGCTCCCCAGGGGGCTCCCGAGGGGAGGAAGGGTTCCGGCCAACTGGCTTTGATGGGAGGGTGTGGCCTCAGGAGAGGCTCCAAAGGCTGCTGACAGATTGGCGGGTGTGGGGGGATATCTGAGCCTCTGGAAGGAGAGGCTGCTGGAGAAGCAAGTCTGCTGGCTCCTGCTGTGTCAGAAGGTGGAGTCTCACTCTGGCCACTGTGCCCTCACAGCCTGGCCCTGGAGTGGCCTGTGATGCCCAGGTAAGTGGATGCTTGTCCTGTGCCAAGACGGGGACGGGGCTGTTTGGCTCCTGAGGGCTCCTGAGCCAAGGGGCTGCCAATGACACTGCTGCTGGCCCCAGCCCTGTCCGCCGGCCTAACCATTCCCTCCTGTGAGTGTCCTAGGGGGCCCTGGAGGCTTAGGGGACAAGGATGGATGGAGACCCAGAGAGTTCAGTCAATGATGCTGGGTCATAGGTGGCAGTAAGCCCAAGGGCAGAGTGAGAGGATGGGGGGGCATCACGGCTCCTGGCAGAGAGGCACCCGAGGTTCTGGGCAGGGGTGTGGGGCTCCACCGGAGCCAGGTGCAGGGTCTCTTCAGGCCCTCTGGCGCCCCCACCCACTGGCAGAGCCCCCAGGACGGGCTGCCCAGGCGGTGGCTGGTGGTTGGCGGCCGTGGGCAGCACTGCTGGCTCCAGGCTCTGTGTCTGCGGCCTGGCTTGCCCCGCTGCAGACACAGGGCGCCTGTTCCCCGCGAGCAGGGACACGGCCTCTCTGTTGATGCTGGGCTGCCCCCCGGTGGGAGGGGGTCTGTTCCACACAGACTTGCATTTGTACCCACCTCTCTGGAGCCCTCCGCAGTAATGGCCAGGTTCCCTGGGCTGGCAGGGCTGGGGCGGGAGGAAGGGGTGGGTGGCCAACCCCGCTGGCACTTGCCAGGCCAGGGGAGCAGGGAGGGCTGCCTGGCACCCCTGGCCTGTTGTCCCCTGGGTGTGGCTGGACCCAGCCCCCTCGGGATCCCTCAGCCTGGCTGACCAGGGTTAGAGTGGTGCTGTGGGTGCCTGGCTTGCCTGGCATGATACCACTCCACTGACTGACAACTCCCGTCAGGCAGTGGGGATGCTGGGCCACACCCCGGATCTCACTGCAGCAGGGGCCCAGGCTTGCCAAGCAAAAAATAATCAATGCAGCTTAACTTCTGACAAGTGGGCCTCAGAACTGCCACCATGGGGACCCTGCCACCCCGGCACCCAAGCTGAGGCAGAGCACTCCGCTGTCCCCTCACCCAGCAAGCGAGGGAGCAGGAGGCTCCGTAGTGTGTGACTGGGGCACCTGGGCACAAAGGAGCACGGGGGGCACTTTGCTCAGGGTCCGGTGGGGCTGGCCCACCCAGCAGGGCACAAACGGCATCTGGACGCTTGTCACTGGAGAGGGAAGCAGGGCCCAGGCTAGCCTGGAGGGGTGTGTGTGGGGTTTGTGGGGATTCTGAGGGGGGATTGGGAGCCTCGGCTTCTCCCAGTCTCAGTCCTTCTCCTGGACGTGTGGAGGAGCGGCAGGGGCTGAGGTTTGCTTCCCGGCCACCCCAGGCACACAGCAGGGGTGTGCTGCTGAGGGGTAAGGGCCTGGCTGCGGACCCCAAGGGGAGCCCCGTCCCCAGCCAGGCCAAGGCCAATGGGAGGAACTGAGGCTCTGCGTAATGGGTACTGGTGGTCCCATCAGATCAACCAGAGCTCTCTTGGGACACCCTGGTCCCATCTAAGGGGGCCTGGGGATAAGGGAGATAACTAGGGGTGTGGTGGGGCAGGGGGCTTTCTGACTTGCCTGGGACCAATTGTGGGAGACGAGAAAACATGCCCTGGCTGGTGTGGCTCAGTGGTTGCCAGTTCGATTCCCAATCAGGGTACATGCCTGGGTTGCAGACTGGGTCCCCGGTGAGGGGTGCACAAGAGGCAACCATGCACTGATATTTCTGTCCGTCTCACCCTCCTTTCCCCTCTCTAAAAAGTCTTAAAAAAATAAAGATGACCACTCAGGACCCCAGCAGACCCCCAAGGCCACCCTGCCTCCTGGTCTGCTGTCCTGGATATCAGAATGCAGGCGGTGGTGCTGCGGTGCCAATGTCTTCCCACTTTATTGCTCAGGGCACAGGGCCTGGGCCCTCTATGCCAGTTCTGGGTACGGCCACTCCCGTGATCTAAAGTAGTCCTTCAGGTCCCGGAGGCTGAGCGGAGGGAAGTAGGGGCCAATCCTCTTCCGGATCCACCACTTGCCACCTGCAGCGTGCAGGCCCCCAGGGCGGCTGAACTTGTACCTGTAGTGCTCTCCCCTGACCCACCTGCAGGGAGGGTGGGAGTCAGCCTGCAGCCCCTGCCCAGAGCAGCAGCCTCTGCCTGCTCAGGGGGCCCCAGGCACAAGGTTCCAGATTTGCATTCCAGGAGGAGCTGTGTGTCTGTCCAGGCACTTCTGGGGTCGGACTGGGGAGAAGCTGCTCAGGGTAGCCAGAGGGGCCCATGAGGAGCCCCCATCACAACCAGGCCCTGGACCAGGTGACGCAGGGCAGCAGGACTCTGGAAAAGGTGTCTACCTCAAGGCAGGTCGAGTGCTCAGCGGCAGGTTCCCAGAGCCCAGCAGGCCTGAAGGCCAGGACTTGCTGTAGGCGGCCCATCCCTAGCCCGGAAGCCCGTGTCCTTTCAGCAGGTGGCTGATGCTGGTGAAAGGGGGTCACCTGAGGGCCCGTGGACCTTTGCACCCTGGCACGTTTCCATGGGGGCCTGGCCCCCAGAGCACATTCTGCATTTGGGGGAGCTGCCCTGAGAGGCAGCTGAGGTCACAGTCGGTGCGGTCCCATGTGGGATAAGAATCTTACCTGGGGGGGGCCCTGTCCGCAAAGGGGTTAAGGGCCAGTAGGGACAGAGCCTCGGCATCGTTGGCCAGGAGCTTGCCCGCCAGGTGGATGACCCACTCGTGTTGCTCGTAGGTCTGGGGGCAAGAAGAAGAGGGGTGCTTGGGCCACCACCCCTGGATTGGCGCTGGGCGCCTGCAGGACAAGGCCACAAGCCTGAGCCCTGTTGTGGGCAGGAGCTGTGGGGGTGTGGCCCCCAAGGGCCTGTAGGAGAGGGTGTGCTCTCTGCTTGCTCCCTCCAGAGGGCGCTGCCGCGCCACTCCCTACAGCGGTCTGTCATCTGTGCTGTGGGACTGAAGCATGGTCAGTGGGCTGCCCTGGGCGCCCATGCCCCATTGCTTTGGTTTGGACTCCCCTCCAGAGGGGCTGCCAGCTTCCATTCTTATCTGTCAGCCAGACGTCCACAGGAACCGTTCATTCATGTGCCCAGGCTCCTGCTCCACTGTCCTGTCCTTGGGTAGCTTGGATGCAGCAGGCACAGGACACAGCCATGACAGCTCACCCCTTGGCTTTGTCGCCTGGCAGCCCTGGGCTCTCAGGCAAGTGACGGAGCCTTCCTGAGGCTGTCGCAATGGGTGAGACGGGTCAGGGAGGGATGCGGCACCTCCAGGCTCTCTCTCACCCCAGCTTCCACTCCGTGAATGTTGGCTGCCCTGGCATCGGTCCTGCCTGGCCTTGTCATTTCTGGTAGAGGGCCTTTGGAAGGCTGACTGTGGTGCCTGGTCCTCTGCAAGGGTATCCGAGGGTGGCCCCTGGGGACCCGTGCCTGAGGGGACCCACCGCTGTCCAGAGGCAGAGCCTGTGTGTGTAGCAGAGCACAGGGCAAGACCTGGAAGAAAGCCTCACCTCGGAGCCCCCGGCCCTAGCCGGGTGTCTGCCTGGGTCTAGGCTGCTCCAGGGGTGAGACCCGGCCCCTGGGAGGGCAGGACCCTGGGAGAGTGCTGTCATATGCTGCTGCCTGGCCCTGGATCTCGGGTGGCGTGTCCTGGTTTGTTCCTCAGTGGCTGAGCAGTGAAGTGAGTTCTGTCTTGAGGGCTGGGGCTGGGACTGGGAGCCACCTCGAAACTGACGCCCCATGAGCCTGACCTCCTTCCTGTCCTTGAGGGCCCAGGCCTGTTGTGTGAGGCTGGTCACAGTGGGGGCTGCACTGGCGCCCACGGCCGAGTGCTGTGTAGGCTGCAATGTTGTTGCCAGTGGGGTCTGATCTCGCCCCCCTCCTGCCTCTCCCACTGGCCCTGTAGCAGGTGTTTCCAGGGCCCCACGGGTCCCTCCTGAGGGTGCCATGGCCTTGGGGATGCCAGAGTGATGGGAACCCGAGTCCACTGTGAACACCTGGATGTACGGGGTTGGGGGGATGGTGGGACAGGAGGAGGAGAGGGCCCTCACCTGGAAGGCCGCGAACCACATGAGCCAGTCAAGGCGGTAGTGGTACGGGGAGATGAGGCATGGCTGTCTCCTCAGGTCGCCTGGCTTGCACTTGAACTCGTAGTCCTCCCACATGGTGTCCGGTGCACTGGCGTTGGGGCTGGCTGTGCCCTGCAGGATGATCTCTGTGCGCTCCCTGGTGATGCTGTCGAGGAGATGGAGTCAGCGTGGGCCGGGCCCTGGGCAATCGCAGGCGGGGTGGCGGTGCCTCTCCACCCGGCTCCCCGTCCTGGTCAGACCAGGGTGAGGCTGGAGCTGCGGCTGTGGGTGGAGCAGGAGCAGGTGGGGGCTGGCCCTGGGGGTGGACCAAGACTGCCCACCTGGCTGGTCAGGGCTGGGTCTCCCACGTGGTGGACAAGGAGAGGCCACGCCCAGGCTGGAGTCAGCCGAGATAGGAACCCCCGGGGAATGCAGAGTACCTTCCGAAGGCCCCGTATGTGTTGACGATTCTGAGGGGGCTGAAGGAGCTGTTCATGACCTGCTTGGGGCTCAGCAAGTTGAGGACCACAGGGATGCTGAGCCAGGCGACCAGGATGCCCAGTGCCAGGTTGGCCGCCTGTCGCACCGTACAGCCTGGGCCCAGAAAGAGAGAGCCAGTCGGTAAGCTTCTGCCCCCCGGGCCTAGACCCCAACCACAGGGAAGAGCTGAGGCCCCCCCCACCCCTCAGCTGGCCCCCCAGACCCTGGTCTCTGTCTGGCCCCTCTGGGCTCACAGAGGCTGAAGGCAGTCCACTGGCCCCCCACCTGGGATTCTGGGAAGGGGCCTCTGCATATAGCCTCCATCTTCCCCCAGCTAAGGACACCTCCTGAGGCTGATGCGGAAACTAAGTCACGACAACTGCGCCCATGGGGTGGGCCTGGTTGTCACTAAATAAGAATGGGCTAGCACCTCTAGGGACCAGCTGTCTTGGGTCCGGGAATAAAGTCCTTATGCTCACGCCCCCATGTGTCCACCTACCAAATGTCAGTGTAGGCCGGGCCTCTCGGGCTTCCTCCTTCTGCATCTTTAGGACTTTGTCCTTGAGGCCACCAGGCCCAGAGGGAAATAAGAACCCTATGGCGGTGTCATCGAAGCAGGCGATACTGGGAACAATGGTCAGCCAGTTCAGGAAGCTCAGGTTCCCGCTAACAATGAGGACCACCTGAGGGACAGAGCAGAGGATAGCTGCCCCACCCAAACTTGGGGCTTGGGGTGCTCCTGTGGGTGGCAGCCTGGCTGTCCCCACCAGCTGCCTGTGCTCCGCCCACTGCACCACCACCTAGCAACTCAGCGGTGGCTCACAGATCCGCGTGCAGAGCTGCCAGGGCTGCGGGTTTCCAGACTCTCCCCGGAAGCACACGTGGGTGTGTGGGCCGTTGCCTGAGGGATCGGTGTGGCAGGAGGCCATGGCCCAGGCCGCACAACTGTCCTTCCTAGATGTCTGTCCCAAGGACATGCCCTGATGATCTTTAAGGCACATTCTTCCCAGAGCCCCCAGCAAGGCCCCATCTGCTGACACCTTGATTCCAGCCTGAGACTCTGCTTGAGACTGCAGCCAAGGCCGCCCGGGTTTCTGACCTACAGAACTGTGAGGCAGCAAGTGTCTGCTGTCTGACGCTGGGGTGTGTGTTTGTGTTGTTGTTACGGTGGTTACTATCGATACAGGCCCAGGTAGGACCCTGTGGCATGAGCCCCTCCTCTGGGAAGGGGCTCTTCTGCTATAGGTGGGAAGTGGGTGGGCTTCCACTGCCCCACCTATCAAGGGCGGGAAGATGGCGGTGCACTTGCCTGTCTGCCTGCCTGCTGCCCTGTCCCCCACACCCTGGTGTCCATGTATGAGGCTGCCCCAGGACTGGGCATCCTCTGGGATGGGCACGGCAAGTTTCTGGCAACCTGTGCGTACGGAGCTATGCTTGGATGTGGCTCAGATGGAGCCCACCTCCTAGTACTTTCACAGGGGCCGCAGGGACAGGACCAGTCCAGGGCTGTCTGCTGGGTAGCTCTCTGGGAGGCTGGTCACTGCTGCCCCTTAGAGGCCTCAAGCTGCCCCAGCTGCTTCTGGGGCAGGGTCTGGGGTGTGGCTGGATGACACAAGGCCCAGGAAGCCCGATGTGCCTGGTGAGAAACCGGCATGCTTCCCAAATCCCACTGAAAATGGTGACCAGGGAGGTGAAGCTGCTGTGTCTGGACCCACCGGGTCCATCACTGTGGTACTGGGGTTAACGTGGTCGTCTGGAGAGGTTCCCAATGAGGGTCACCCCCAAAGGGACCGAGGCTCCTGGCTGTCAGCACTGAGGCCACAAATGGGTGCAAAGCTGACAGCACGGGGCTCCCCCACATGCCCGGCCTGTCTCAGAGGACTGCGTGCTGGGGCTGTCTCCCAGCCAGAAGTCTGGGAAGTTCCTTCTGGCTGGGCACATTTTGTAAGTTGTCCTAGAGACTCGAGAACGGCACCTTTGGCCTATTTATGCCCTGTTGCTGGGTGGCGGGAAATGGAGTGAATGGCCCTCCCCGGAGAGGAGGGGAGGCCTCTGCTCTCCAAGCCCCCAGGGACCCACAGGGCCTGACAAGCAGAGAGCTTCCTCGGTGAGGAGGACTCCAAATGACCACAGCGGGCGACAGGCTGGGAGGTGGGGAGGCCTCAGGCCCCACTGGCCTGTGTGTTCGGGTGCAGCCTGGGACACAACCCCATACCTCTGGAAAGCCCAGCCTGCAAGGGCAGCGGCCGGGTAAGAGAAGGTCTGACTGTGGGTGGCAGGAGGTCCTGGCCCACCAGGGATGCTCCAGGCCAGGCCGACGCCCCTGGAATGTGAGCTCCCTGGGGACCATGGGTGTCCTGGAATGCAGGGTAGTGGGGCAGACGGTGGTGGCTGGAGGCGGGGAGGAGTGACAGGACCACAGCGCACACTCTCACGGTTTGAATGGGTCACCGCAGATGCCGCAGGGCTCCTGCCAGAGGGACCAACGCGACACGGGCGTGGGCATTGCCCCTCTCCGTTCCGAAGTCAATTTTATTGATACGAGTGATAACATGCACCCATTTTTAGCATGTATAGTTCAGTGACTTTTGACATCTTTACTTCTGTGTAAATCATCACAGAAGCCAGAACTTCCACCCCCAAAAGCTCCCTGGTGCCCGTTTGTGTCCCATCCCCTGCCCCCACCCCCTGAAGTCTCTGAACTGACTTCTCCCAGTTACTCTGCCTGTTCCAGAGCCTGGTTCCTGGGCTCAGCTCCAGGCCTGAGACCTGCACTCCCCGGCCTCAGGGCCTCCCACCCCCCCACAGAGGGACACAGGTGGGGGTTCGCCTGCCCTCTGGTGAGTATGGGGACCCCCAGGATGTGACCACCAGGAGTCAAGTTTCCACGGATATTTACGCAGCGGTGTTGACCAGCGTTGGGTCGTGTGGTGGTCTGGACGCCCTGCGCCCTCCGTCTGGGACTGCGAGCTGAAGCTTGCTGATTTTACCTGGGGCTCCCTGTGAGCAGCGACCTTGAGGGGTCTTTTCCTGTGCTGCTGAACTTCACGTGTTCTCTGAGAAGCACTTGTTCAACTTTCTTCCCATTAAAAAAAGCCAAACAACCGGCTAATTCCTTGGGCTGTGAGAGTTCTTTGTCCGACATGCGCACACTGTGATTATTTCCTGCCTGCCGGTGGCCCGCTCTTTTGTTTTTGTCATGGTATCTTTGGAAAAGATGAAGTTTTAGTTTTTTGTGAATTCCAAGTTATCAATTTTTTCAAATCTAAGGGACCTTTGCCTACCCCAAGGTCACAAAGATCTTCTGAAGGGCTGCAGGTGGAGCTCTGGTCCTTCTGGGTGAGTATTCCAGGCACAGCGTGAGGTGAGGCTGAGAACTCCTCTCTCCCTGTGGACTCGGTGTGGAGTCCATCAGTCCGGCTCCCTCGCAGGCCCAGGAGCCAGCTCAGGAGGAGAGAGAGGGGAGGGCGAACGGAGCCAGGCCTACAGGAGCCCCAGGTGCTGGGAAGAGCAGAGAGGTGGCCACGCCTTCCAGGAGGAGCGGAGGAGCTGGAGCGAGGGGGAAGGGTCAGGGTCAGGGTCAGGGTCTGGGTCTGGGACGACTGGGCTACTGAGTGAATGGGGTGGGTCCACAGGGGCTGTGGTTAAAGTGTTTGCAGAGAAATGAGCTGCCCCGAGCCCAGGCCTCTGAAAAGAGGAAACAGGAGCCTGGAGCCAGAGGAGAAGCCCAGTAGGCCAGGGACCCACACACAAAACGCAATGAGGGAAAGACAGGCGCAGAACCAGAGAAGCAGAGCATGGGCATCTGTCACGTGAGGAGAACGGCCAGATGGACACTCTCTAGAAGGGACCCTGAGAAAAAGATGCAACAAGGGCAATAAACAGAGCTCACAATGAAAATGGTAAAATCACCACAGAAACAAGGAGTAAAAAGGGAATTTCATGAAGTTCACATGTAAATACATCCCACACCTGACCAAGTGCGCACATTTCTGAAAGAAATGAGACCATAACTAGCCAACAGCCACTGCACAGGCAGAGCCTCGCTTCCCCGCCCAGGCGGCCCGGGCTGGCACTGTCACTGCAGAAACACGTGGAGGGGGGCAGCCCGGGAAGGAGGCGAGGGGACAGATGCAGGGGGAGGGGCGTGTCCTCTTGGGATGGCGGGCAGGCAGGGGTATGCCATCTCCGGGTTGCCCAGCCCCTGCCACCTCAGCTCTTCTCCAAGGCTGAGCAAAACTCAGCTGATGCCCCAGACCCTTAATTGCTGAATTTTAATTAAAGCTGGTCTTGATCCCAGCAGCCAGTGGTCGGTAGGCACACAAGGTCACAGACGCCGGCCTAATGAGGGTCTGCAGGAGGAGCCCGCCTGTCGGTGGCTCAAGCCAGCTTTATGGATCATGACGGAGTTTTATGATGTATGACATGAGAGGCTGTGGGTTCACGGCGCTCACTGGATTAACTCGGAAAACTAGTTTTCTTGGCTATGAGCCCAAAAATAATTATTTCTTATTCTTCTCTGTCTACGATGTTAACAAATGCATGCCAAACACGGCCCAGCCAGTACCACTCTGGGCCAGCAGTCTCTCCTGCCAGCCCCTCCTGGCCTGTCAGGGTCCCCATGCCACAGGTCTGTGCTAAAAGGACTGCTGTGGGCAGACGGGCTTCTTCCTGAAGTCCATGGATGCCACTGGCCCCCGATGGCCTGGGCAAGGGGTGCCTGGGCTGTGTGGCTGTGGCAGGAGCTGGGGTGCTGACAGGTGGGGCGGGTCAGAGCCCCGCTCCTCAGACCCCTCTTCAAACCACAGGGAGGCTGTGGGGCTGGTGACTGAGTCCTCTGGGGTGCTGTGGCGGGACGCCCAGGGTCCTGCAGCCGCTCCAGCCTCTTTCACATTCCCTTCGAGGTTGGTCTGGGCCAAACCTGATGGGATGGGAGCAACCAGTTCCTGCTCCCCCTCCCGTGGGTCTGATCTCTGGTTGTCATCTGCACAGACCTCTGTGTTCACTCGGCTCCTCAGTCTCTCAGCTCTGACAGGGACTTGCAGGGACGATGCCGCAGACGCCCAGCTGCCCTGCAGCGCTCCTGCCTCTGGGATCTCGGCTGCCGACACTCCAGCCCGCAGTGGCTCTGTGCCTTCGGGTAAATGCTTCACATTGCGTCTGGCGTGGCTCAGTGGACAGCTGGGCTGCTGCATCCAGAGCCCCTCTCTCTGGGGCTCCGCCAGGTAGCTAAGGCCCCTGTGCAGTGGAGATCAGGACAAGGACTGGCCACTACCCTGAGGGGCTGCTGTCTGGGGCCACAAGGTGAGAAAGCACTGCTGGACCTTCGCTGTCCGGTTCGTGGCTGAGATGGCCGCCAAGGCCCAGGAGACCCAGAGCATGGCAGCCCTTCCACTAAAAATTCGACACGGCTGCCCCTCAGGGCTCCAGTGAAGACAGAGCAAGAGTGGGATGGAGGGAGGACAACCAGTTCCTTCCCACGGTCCCGCGGACCTCAGAGAGGCATGGTTCCAGACGTTCCCCTCTGGCTGGGCCGGGATACTCTCCTCGTGGGCTGGGAGGGTGAATGGGGTATAGGGTGGGTGGGGAACAATCCACCTTGCTTGACCTCACAGAGCAGCCACTAGAGGAAGTTGGTGGTACCGGGCAGCCGCTCTCTCCTCACTGTTCTCCACCTGAAGAGCCCTCTTGCCCTGTGACACCCTATGACACCATCCTCTGCAGCTACCAGCCTGTGGGGGGAGCATCAGCTCCCACCTGTACCTCTGAGAGATCTGTCTGGGCCACACTCTCTCCATCAATGCTCGTACCACCAGCAGACATGGTGACCATGACCTGCAAGGCTGAGCAGGGTGGCCTGCTGGCTCCCTGGGGACGCCGACCTGCCTGGGGAGTCCGCCTGCAGCGGGCCTGCCTGCCTGAGCCCTCCCACCCAGTCTCACCTTCTGGCCTTTCACGGCTCCTCTGAGGCCCTAGAAGGCCTGGTGCAGGGAGAGGCGTCCAGAGAAACCCAGGCCAAAACGCCACTAATCTGAAGGAAGCCTGACCAATAAATAGCATTTATTCACCTACACACTCACGGAACAGGGGGCATAACGTGAAAAACTGTAACACGTGGAAAACAGAATGGAGACCACTGAACTCAGAGTCAGTGGTTTAGAGACTGACTTGAGAAATCCTGCCTGAACGTGGTGCAGAAACGGGAGAACTGATTACAGAAACGATGGCGGTTCAGCAAAGTCAACGGCTTTGCAATCCACTTCCCAGGGAAAGAATGATGTGACAAGATGGAGCTGAAATCCCTGAAGTGCAGCCGCCCTGGGCCTCAGGGCTGAAGGGCAGGCCCCAGGAGCTCGACGCAGCTGGCACGCGCTCCGGCAGGTTCTCGTTTCCAGGATGAATTGGAAGAAAGAACAACATGAACATTTAGGCTGAAAATGTAAAAAATGAGGGAAAAAGCAAAGAAGGAAACAAGGAAAAGGCAGTCTAAGAGGTGTCTCGTGCCAGGTCTGAACCCCAGAATATGAGGCTCGGGGAGCTGTCCTGGCCAGGCTCTGGGGGAGGACACCGGCCTGTTCGAGGTCCGTGGTCTCGGGCTCTGGGGGAGGGCAAAGGCCCCCTCTCCTCCCGTGATGGGCAGGCCGGGCGTGGTGGGGGCGGGCAGGGCCCACGTCCGTGCAGCCGCGGGGTTTCTCGGAGGCGGGGGTGGGGGGGGGGAGGTTTAGAAGGATAATCAGGACAGAGCCACTGAGTCTGGCTCCCAGGTGAGGACCGGCCTGAATGACGAGGCTGGGCGTCTGCCCCGCTCCATCTTTAAACACCCACGACTGGGAGGAGGACTGAGAGGAGAGTCCCAGGGACACACCGCCCCGCGGCCTCTCCTGCACCTCACCCTACCTGCTTCCCTGAAACCACTAGGGTTATGCCCCCAGGCGTGCACTTCCTTCCACCGTGTGGGGCAGAGCTGGAAATGGACTCGGGGTGTCCCAGAGCTGCGCCCAGAGAAGTGGCAGCTGTGCGTACCATCTCCACCCTCCCTGACACCCCCAGAAGCAGGGCCCCAGTCCATGCCATCCTCTTCTGCCTCCCCACTCTGACTTCACATTCCAGAGATGACAGTTTTCAAGGTTAAAACTGCACCAGAGGTTTCTGCTTCAGACCGAGAGGAAGGAAGTAGTGCTGGAGCCGCTGCTGCCAACACAAACAGCTGGACACCGAACAAAACAGATGAAGCGGCTGTGTGTGACACGCGGCTGCGGGCCCGCAGGACTCCCGACTCAAGAAAGAAAGGAAACAAACAGACCTGTGACGGCCTTTGGTGGGCGCGCAGGGAGGGCCCTCGGAGGGCCGAGCCTGGAGGCGGGCAGGTCAAGGGCCTGGTGCCGCCACGCAGGAGGCAGCTGCAGGAACCCCGCGAGTCCCGGGAGGCTCTGCCCACCCCTGTGCCCGCGGGCTCACGGGAGCCTCCACAGGCCAGGGAGAGAGCACCACCAGGGGGCCTGGCAGCAACCCCTACTCACATCGGTTTGGGCGACTTTCAAGCCCTGACAAACCTGTGTGCAGACCCCTTGTGGAAGCCAGGGGTCCCTGGGCCGTCCTACACGCCGGCCTGAACGACACCCAAGAGCCTCAGGGAGGGCTGTTTTAGATTCACTCAGAGGATTTGAAGACAAATGCCAAGATGATCAAACTGATCTGCAAGTAAATCAACAGCTTTTCAAGAGAGAATTCAGCACCACAGCACAATGGCCGGTATCCCATCACCAGTTTGGGCAGGTCAGCAGCAGCATGAGAACCGCAGCTGGGGGAGAAGGACGGGCTCATAGAAACAGAACCAGAAGTGGTGGTGACCGGGCGCAAGCCGATGAGAATGTCGAAACAGGCACTGTCAGTAAGTTAAAGGATCTAAAAGAAAACATGGTCGGAACTAAGAGAAATAGGAAAATGATAAAGAAGAACCAAGAGGTAATTCGAGATTTTTAAAGGTGATATAGGAAATGGAGAATTTACTGGAGAGGCTTTGGACAAAACTGACACAGAAAAGTTAGCGGATGAGTGAGAACTTTCTCAACCAAAGCACAGAGTGGCCAGAGCCGAGCGGCCCCTCAGGGGCTGGGGACAACACGCTCTGGTCTAAAGCACGTGTAAGTTATGTCCCAGAAAGGGAAGGCTGGCAGAAACAGTAGTTAAGAAACCATGTCCAAACATCCTCCTATTTTGATGAAAACTATAAATGCACAGATCACATAAGCTTAAGGAATTATAAGCAGGATAAACACAAAGAAGTTCACACCACAGTACATCAAGTCAAACTGCTGAAAACCAGTGACAAAGAGAAAGATATACAAGCAGCCAGAGGGGAAGAAAAGAAATGAAAATGATAGAAATAAATTAAAGCATATACTGTGCTCAAGGATAGGAACAACTAATGTCACTAAAATTTCCATAGCATCCAAAGCAATCTACAGATTCAGTGCAGTCCCTACCAAACTACCAATGGCAATTTTCACAGAACTAGAACAAATAAACCAAAAATTTACATGGAACCACAAAAGACCCCTAACAGCCACAATAACCTTGAGAAAGAAGAACAAAGTTAGAGGCATTATGTTACCTGATATCAAACTATATTACAAGACTATAGTAATCAAAGCAGTATGGTACTGAGGTAAAAACACACACACAATCAATGGAACAGAATAGAGAGCCCAGAAATAAATCCACGCCTACATGAATAATACGACAACGGATACAAGAATATACAATAGGGGCAAAGATGATCTCTTCAATAAATGTTGTTGGGAAAACTGGACAGATACATGCAAAAATATATAAAACTACACTTTTTTCTTATATCATACACAAAAATGAATTTGAAATGGATTAAAGACTTAAATGTAATATCTGAGGCCATAAAACTCCTTGAGGAAAACTTAGGTAGTAAACTCTCTGACATTATTCTTAGTATTGGTTTTTTTTTTTTTTTTTTTTTTGGACTGTGTCTCCTTGGGCAAGGAAATAAAAGAAAAAAATAAGCAGGACTACATCAAACTAAAAAGTTTTTGCAAAGCAAGGGAAACCATCAACAAAATAAAAAGATGACCTATTGAATGGGAGAAGATATTGGCCAATGATACATCTGATAAGGGGTTAATATCCAAAATCTGTAAAGAACTCATACAACTTAACACCGAAAAACAAATAATCCTATTTAAAGAATGGACCCAAATAGACATTTCTCTAAAGAGAGCATACTGATGGCCAACAGATGTATGAAAAGATGCTCAATGTCATTAATCATCAGAGAAATGCAAATTAAGACAGTGACGTAACACCTCACACCTGTCGGAACAGCTATCATCAATAAATCAACAAACAACAGTTTTGGTAAAGGTCTGGCGAAAAGGAAACCCTCATGCACCGTTGGCGGGGTTGCGAGTTGCTGCAGCTGTTGTGGAAAACAGTGTGGAGATTCCTCAAAAAATTAGAAATGAAGATGCCTATGACCCAGTGATCACACTTCTGGGTATTTATACAAAGAAATCTAAACCACCGATCCGGAAAGATACACAAATCCTTATGCTCACTGCAGCATTATTAACAATAGCCAAGACATGGAAGCCACCTACAAGTCCATCACTAGATGAGTGAATAAAGATGTGAGACACACACACACACACACACACACACACACACACACACAGAGGAATATCACTCGTCACAGAAAAGAACGCAGTCTTACCGTCTGCATCAGCATGGACGGACCCAGAGGGGATCACGCTAAGTGACACAAGTCACACACAGAGAGGCAGACAGTGTATGGTTGCACCAAACATGGGATCTAAAAAAAACAAAAAAACAAAGCAAATGAAAAAACAAAAGAGAAAAACAGACTCACAGACACAGAAACAAAGGATTGGGAAGCGGGGTGAAAAAGGCGAAGGGGCTGAGAGGCGCAGTTATGGAGAGTCCGGCACATGGAGTACGGTCAGCGACACTGTGGTCACTGTGTATGGAGCCAAGTGGGCACCAGACTGATTGGGGAGGCCCTTCATAAATTATAAAAGTGTCTAACCAGTACACTGCACACCTGAAACCAATATAAAATAATACTGAATGCCAACTGTAACAGGAAAAACGAAACCAAACGCAGGACTATCAATGGGCACACGATGGATCTTCTTCCTTTTTACTTTTCCAAATCTGTTATTTTCCATTTACAACAAGAAAAAGTGCCATCAGGGGGATTCTTGGTGCCTCTGGGGGTCCTCTGGCCACTCCAGACACATGAGGGCCACACGCCAGTGGCATGAACAACTGGCCCTGGGCTGTCACGCGGCTCCTGCAGGTATGCGCTGCAGAGGCTCCAGGGGCCTTGCCCCGCTCTGATCTGGGACTTTGTCATCTTGCTAGCTGCAACCTGAGCCTTCTTGGGGGGCAGCTGGCTCAAGCTATCCCCGGTGATCCACAGTGCCACCCACCACAGTGAATAGGGGGGTTTGGTGACCAATACTTGGCAGACCTGAGCAGGGTCCTTAGAGTGACAGGCCCCCAGAGAAAGGGGTCCAGCTGCTCAGCACAGGCAGGAATGGGACCCACACGGGGTCTTCCTCAGCCTTTGAAAAGAGAATTGGAAAAAATGGAGAGCCACCCCAGTGCCCCACATAAGCACCAGAGAGAGGTCTGCATCCCTGCAGACCAGGCACTTCCAAGCCTGGCCCTGCCTGATATGGTGGCCGACACAAGCCTGGGCCCACATGAGTGAGGCCATAGCCCAGGCAGGTGGGGGTTAAGCCTTCTCCCTGAGGTTCCAGGTGGCATTGCTGTCCATCTGGCACCATTACCTTGATGGACAGTAGCTTTGAATCAATGCCTGGTGACACCTGTCCTGCTTCCCAGTGAGGTCATGTGAGCCCAGCCTCTGTGAGCTCTGTTGCAGACACGGGTGCAGGAGCCGTGGGCCGGCCCCGGGATGGTCATTTCCCTGCACAGCTGCAGGAGCGCCAGCCCCACCTGATGCCTGATCCACATGACCGTGATCCAGAACACTCAGGCGCCAACAGGGTTCCCAAAGCCTGACAGTTTTATTTGGGTGAGAACTCGGGAGCGCACGTCAAAAGGCACGGCCACGTGGCCCTGAGTGGCCTCTGAGCAATGCCTGGCCCCCATGGGCTCCAGCTGTAGTGGGTCTGGGTGGGGCAGCCCCGGCACCAGCACATTTCCTAAGAACCCCTTGGGTTGTTCTTACGTGAGCCCCACTGGGTGGCTCTGACCTCCTGGAGAACTAGGTTCAACAGAGCACAGTTTGGGGATGAAATCTGTTTCTAAAAAAACAGCAGAAACCACGGGGGTGTCACTTGGCCATGCACAGAGCCGTTGTCAGGCACACGTATGTCCCTACCCGGCCTACTTCCCTTTATCTGCCCCACCCATCTGGGTGGCCATGTTTTTGACAAAAACGGGGTGTGGCGTCACGTGCATGGCCCCTGTGTGCCAAGGGGTCTGTGATCTTTCTTGGCATCGCTGCAGCATCTCCTCTTAGGGAAGTGAATCGGTCACACCACGAATCTGTGTTTACACCGGCCGGTGGAGGCTTAATTACACCCTCTGTGCAGGATGCAGCCTGCAGGAGACCTGATGGGGCAGGGGCCGAAGGCCTGTGCTGGGGCAGCTGGAGCTGGACGATGCGCAGGAAGGTGAGTGGTGAGCACTGACTCTTGAGCCCAGGAGATGCTGCAGCAGATGTTCTAAGATGAAGCAACAGGACTCCAAAGAGGGAAGGGTGGGCTTCTGGAACTCGCTGCTGGGCTCTCAGCTTGCACAGCCTTGCCGAGGACACATGCTTATTCGCAGGAGACTTTCTGCAGCCCAGAATCCAGGGGCAGGTACCTGGAACTCAAGGCTGGCGGAGGCAGCTTTCTGCACCCATGCCATAGGGATGGCCCCACTGGACCATGTCCTCAGGACTCTGGCCAAAGTTGCAGAGATTAGAAAGAGCAGGATGTGGTGGGAGGGGAAGGAGAATCTGGTCTGGGACCCAAGATGAGTCTGCACTGACCAGAAGCCCGCTGCCTGGTGAATGCCCATCCTGTGCTAGGATGGGATGTCTGCCCAGTTCCATGGCAGAAGCCAATGATGCCACCTCCAGGGTCTCTCCCTCAGGCTTGGTATTAGAGTGGGGGTCTGAGGCTGGGGTGGTGCGCTTCTTCACAGAGACAATGGCCTTGCAGAAACCTCTGGAGCAGCTGTGTAAACTCGGCGTGGGAGGAGGTAAGGCGCTCACATCCTTGATTCTTTCCCAAGGGGATGAACGGAAACCAGCAGAACCAGAGCCGATTCTTGGAGTCTCAGGCACAGAGACAGCTGCTTGGTCCCTACCATGGTACCTCGCAGACCCATGGGACACACCTAGCATGAGCCACTTCCCAAAGCGACTGAGGCGCCTGGCCCAGGGCAGCAGCCCTGCAGAGAGCTGAACACGTGCTGTGAGTCGGCACCGTGGCCCAACCCTGAGACCTCACACTGCCTGCCAGGGGCTGGACGTGCCGCAGCTGGGCCAGCTGGCCATTCGTCCTCTCTGCTTTGGACAGCTGAGGCCTGACCCCTGAGGGGGCAACACACCAGACCTCAGAGAAGAGCTCTGAGGTCCTCCTGCTTTGTCCTGGGCATGGCATGGGGCTGGAGCGGACAATGCTGGGAACATGTCTGGACCAGGGGCTCCCAGGGCCTTTAGGGAACGGAGGCAAATATGTGGGCTGGTCTTCTGGAATAATGTTCAGAGATGCAGGGTGGCAGTAAGGCCCTTTGAGGTGCAGCCTTGGCCCTCCTCTGCCTAGGGTTTCTGTGCCACCGCCGTCCACCACTGTCCACCCAGGCAGCAGGCCCCAGAACTGGGTCTGGACCTAGCTGTCTGGCTTGAGGCTGCTGGGAGCCATCTATCCCTGAGCCCTGAGGCCACCTCCCCCATCCCTCCCCGCCTGGGTGTCAGGTGCTCTGGCTGAGACGGGATTCAGATCCACTGCCAGGCTGAGTCCAGAGCCGGTCCTCGTCCCGATGGCCCAGGAGACTCGAGCCAAGCGCGCTGTGAACAATCAAGGGCACTCTGAGGTCACTGGTCACATGGTCCGTGTGGGTTCTTTTTGGATCTGATTTTCCACATGCACTGGTAACCAAACTACCTTTAGTTATCTTTTTTTTTTTTTTTTTTAAGGTAATATAACAACTTGCTTTTCATTAGTGCTTGTCAAAGTGGGCTTCGGATTACTTGAACAGAAAGCCAGTCACGTAGCTTGGTGGATATTGGGGGGTCCTCAAAGGCCTTGTTGAGTGTGCAGCCCTGAGAGGGTTCCACTGACTCACTGCAGCAAAAGCAGTGACTAATTAATGCCCTGCTGCTCCAGAGTGGGTCTTCGTCACCGTAGTGGCCATGAAGTCAGAGCAGACCTCATTCCTTCCAAGGCTGGGTGCCGGGCGGGGTTCTCTGAGTGGCCTCGGGAGCTAGATCTGTGTTCTCCGTCTGGAAGGGAAGGTGGGAGCCACTGGCGGGGCATCCTCAGACGACAGGGGAAGGTCCAGCAGAAGGCCTCGCCCCTGCTGGTGGACGCTCAAGCCTCCACCTGGACCTTCCTCCCACGGGCTTGAGACCACAGGGCCATGCGGCCCAACGGGGTGCGGAGTGGGCACAGGGCCGCTGCCCCTGGCTGATGCAGGGGCACTGGGCAGCCAGGGCTCTGTATCCAGCCAACCCTGATAGTTTACGGATGAACTGTGGTCCACCGGACGGTGCAATATCATTCAGCAACGAAAAGGAAAGAGCTCTCAAGCCACAAGAAGGCAAGAGGGACCGCAAATGCGTATTACTACATACACAAGCCGGCCTACATCCTGGATGATTCCAGCTGCATGACACTCGGGAAAAGGCGAAACTATGGAGACAGTAAATAGGTCAGTGGTTGCCGGGGGCTGGGGAGCAGGGGGAGGGATGAATCTAGAGAGCACAGAGGATTGTTAGGGCAGTGACATCACCCTTCGTATGATGCTAAATGGTGGTTACATGATGTTGAACATCTGTCCAAACCCACAGAAAGTACAACACCCAGAGTGAACGGCAGCCTGAACTGTGAACTTCAGTTAATAATAAAGTGTCAGTTGTAACGAATGTATCAGAAGATGTTTACTACGGGGAAAACTGTGTGTGCGGGGAGAGAAGGCTAAGGAAATCCTCTATACTCTCCACTCAGTTTTCTGTAAATCTAAAACTATTCTAAAAATAGTCTGTTGATTAAAAAATAAACAAACAAAAATGAGCTAAAATACTGGGGCTGTGAAGGCAGGTGCGTAGGTAGGGGCAGGGATGGTGAAAGCGCCCCAGGGCTTCAGGGCCGTCACAGCAGCAAGGACGGGGGTTAAACCGAGACTCCGTTAGTTAACTGAGCATGTGCTCGCTTGAAAGAAATAGAGTGTATAACTTACTAGTCAGAAGAGGAAACTAACGGAATGAGAAAAACCTCAAAAGAAAGCTGAAAGGGACAAAAAGAAAATAACAAATGTAGAAATAAAGACACCAGAGAACACACATCAGCCTCAGTTTGGAGAGAACCCTGCTCTGTGCCGTTACGAGAGCCACACTGGACAAATGACACAGGCTGGAAAGAGAAGGTAACGAATCCAGACTTTGCAAACATTATGACTTTTCTTGACTACTAAACTTGAAAATATATGACATGGACAAATTCCCAAGAAAATGCTTGCCTTAAAGTTGCCTTCAGAGAAAACATGGAAACCCTGCATATCTGACGGCCACCAAAGGCACTAGTCAGTGTCACAGACACCGGAGAGGCCAGGTGGCTCGAGCAGGAGCGCTGTCCTCGTGAATGCACGCGGAGAAGGAGGCCAGCCCTCCACGAGCTCGGCAAGAGTGACAGGAAAGCCTGCAGAACCGAGCAAGGTGGAAAATTACAGACGAATCTTTCACTGACAACCATGCAAAATCCAAAACAAAATGCTAGCAAAGCACACCCAGTGACGACATTCACGTACACAGCATGATTAATATGTCGGGTTTACCTTAGGAAGGTAAAATTGGTTCACCGTTAGCAGTATTAATGCAATTCACCACATCAACAGATTGAAGGGGGAGAAAAGTGACCTCACAGCGGGTGGGAAAAAACATTTGTTAAAATTAAACATCCATTCATTTTGAGACTAAAAATACCCAGAGCAAAAAGCACAAAACTTAACTTCCTACTAAAGCAGAAACAGAAGAGAACTTGACAGAGGCAATCACAAAAATCAACCAACCAAACAACCGCCAGTCACATCTCCCTGGGCCAGGGAGCCTTTCCTTCGGCGCCAGGGGAGGCCCCGGCCCTGCAGCCTATTACGCCTGCAACCTGCCACGGTGCACAGACCCTAGACACCATGGGGAAAAAAACAGGAGCGGGACTAGCGAAGTCACGAGGGCGCCGCCATTGTGGCATGTAGGTTACCTGTGATAAAAACAAACAATAAGCAGGACACAGAAACTTTAAATCCTGACTGTTTTCCCTGGGAACTGACAAGCCATGCTTGTACTCACGGGGACTGCGGTGACTCACCTGGAACAGGATCTGTAAAGCGCCATGAAGGATGCACATCCGCCGTCCCAGGAAGACGAAGAAGGGCACCACGAGCTCCAGGAAGTGGTTGCTAAGTGTCTCAAAGCGATGGACCCACCACGGGGACTGGTGCAGGAAGTAGGCCATGGGGTTGGGCACCGGCTGCGTCTGTGGAATAGGAGGCGGCCTGTGAGCTGTGCCCTAAGCCCCACCTCACAGGGGACCCCAGATGGCCTGTAGTGCCCACTAGTCCCTTTAGGAAGGAGAGGGGGCTTTTGGGGGAAGACAGATCCAGGACTGTCTGGTTGGAAAAAGCACGGGGGAGGCTGCTGCCACGGCCCCTCCTCCAGAAGCTCACCCACTGCCAAGATACAGGTCGCCAGGACAGGGGCGATGGGAGCGTGTGTCCAGGTCTTTTAGAGGTACGCATCAGAGGCACCCTCCCCTGCACAGTTTCCTGTAATTTTCACACAGACCCATTCAGGGGCCTCGAAGGTCCTGGTTACATGGGAGCTCAGATGTGGGGAAGAGCCTGCGGTCAGAGCCCTGAGCAGTGCTGGGCACTGGGGAGCCCTGTTCAGAGGACAGGGTGCTGGAGGGGGGTGGGGGACTGCGGGCTTGTCTCAGGCGAATGCTTACATGCGAGTGATGTCTGCCTGAAGCACGAGAAGGCTGGGGAACAGTGTGTGTCCCTAGGAACACACGTTTGAAGTGGGCAGGCGCAGTGCGTCCCAGGAGGCCTAACTTGATTCTGCCGTGGTGCCAGCCACCCCAGGGCCCAGCTGACAGGCCCTGCACCTTTGACCACAAGGCCCTGTGCTCCCCCAGCCCCAATCCTGTAGCTGAGGCCAGGAGCAGGCCATGCAGAAGGTCACATGGCCACCAATGCTCAGATGGGCCGACTGCCGATGCTGTGTGGGGCTGGGTACGCCCCTATCCACGAGGTTTGGAACAGGCCTTGACTGGGCTTGCTGCCCCATCAAGGAGGCCCCAGGGTGACACTTGGCCATTGGTGAAGGGCGTGGGTCTCACGGTGCACAGGGATGCCTCCACACTTCAGGACACCAGGCACTGGGGCTCCAGGCCCAGGTGGACCTGCTGCACCACCTCTAACATGAGCTGCTCCCTTTCCTGTACGCAGCGATTCCGATGGGGGTGGAGGTCTACTGTGCCCACGCCCCGCCCCTGCCCGGGCAGGCCCTCCAGCCTCCTCACACTCCTGAGCACTCACAGGCGCCCTTCTCCCTCCTGGGGACTTATGTTCTCTGCGTACACACACAGGCACATGCCACAGATATAAAGGCTGCTGTGCGGGCCACAGTGGCCACTGTCAGGGAAAGGCTGAGCTAGAGAGCAATGGGTGATTGCTGGTGTGCCAGCATGGCTCCACAAGACAGCATGCCACATGACCTTTTCACACATGGTTTAGATCCCAGAGGAAGAAAGTGCCTCTTGCAATAGCCACAGGAGGGCCGGCCCCACCGCCTTGGGACCTGCTCCTGCGCCATGTGGCCCCCCGGCTGCAGCACTGGGCCTGGCTGCAGCCTGGTTCTTACCTCTGCCCTGAGCACGCTTCCTCTTAGATTTGCTGTGGGCACAAGGAAGTGCCTGTCCTGCTGGTGGCCTACTGTGTAATGGGCACAGAGAGGTGCCTGCTGACTACGAGGAGACACTGGTCGAAGTGCAATGGCCTGGGCACCCTGAACAGTGTGGGTGAGCGGCCGTGGCGAGAAGCCCCCAAAATGGCAGATCTCCTGGCTGCCTGGCCACCCCTCCACTCAGAAGTAGGATGGCAGCTGTGGAAGGGTTGCTGACCCACATGGGAAAGTGTTTTCCTGTTAACTTTTCACTTCACGTGGACATGATTCCTGACTTAGAGAAAAGTTACAAGAACAGTAAAGAAAATCCCTGAACTCCCCAATGTTTCCATGTTACCCCCCATTCTTCCTCCTCCCACCACAGGGGTGTCTCCTGTACCATCTGAGAGTCATCGGAAACACGACACCCAGCACCCTGAGCACTTCAGGGTGAGTGTCCCAGAAGGGTGCTCTCTTGCGTGCACAGCAGCGATCACAGCCTGGGACTCAGGCCAGTTGGCCGGTTAACTAACGCCTTAAACGAGAGCAAGTCCCAGGTCGCATGCTGCCTCTCGTCCCATGTCTCTCTGGCCCCGAGCACCGGGCCCTGACGTTCTGGAGCACACACTCACTTGCAGGGCACACCCCAGTGTGGGAGTCTGACGCTCCTCATGGTAGGCTGGGGCACCCACTTGTGGCAGGAAGACCCAGGGGTGACAGGCGCCCTTTCTTGGGCCGAGGGTGTCAACATGTCTTAGCACAGGTGGTTTCCACCTGGATCTCTTGGTTGAGGGATGTCAGCCAGGGTCCTCCCCTGCAGAGCTACTGTTGTCCCCTTTGCAGTGTGAGGCCCTGACAATAACCTGTTACACCCAAACGCCCCATCCTCGGCACCTTCGATGATCTTGCTGGAGTCAGTTGTCCCAATGGCATTTGAACAGTGAGTTCTGGGCCCATTACTCCTTCTGCATGGCACTCCACCGTAAGGAGAGGCTGTCCTGCCTCTCTGTGTATTTACTGGTGCCAGTGTGGTCATGCGGGTTATTTTATTCAGTGGGTTATAATCATGGGTTTTAATGGTATATACCACTTTCTGAACATTTTCCTAATTTCTGGCACTAAACATGCTCTAGGGTCACCTGAACCTCTGCTTGGCCAGCCCTGGGCACAGCTGTCTCTCCCAGCAGCTGGGTCCTTCTGACTGAGGCCAGACTCACCCTGGCCTGGGCATCACTGTCTCCAGGCTACTCAGGAGGCAGGGCTGGGAACCGGACACATGACTACGTCTCACCTGACCCTGCATCCACACCAATCCAGCTCATCGATCCCTGCGTTTAACTGAATTCTGAGTGGGTTTCTGCAGCTGTGGGGAATGTGCAGCAGGCCTCTCCCAGTCTGCGCTGGGGGCTCCCAGCAGCTCTGCTTATTTCCACTTGTGAATGTGGAGGGAGGGCAAGGTGGAGAGGCAGGCCCTTCTCTGGAAGGGGGCACAGGGCTGTGGGGGTGGGGAGACGCAGGAGCAGTGGGCAAGCAGGCCCGTCTGGGTGTTTCTGTTCACAGGCCTGTGCTCTACGGCTACAGGTCCGCCACGTGCCAGGTGATGCCTGAGGAGAGCGAAATCCCCACGGTCCTCGAGTTGCAGAGATTCTGGTGGTTAACAGCAATTTCATTCGACAACAGAAAAAGGTATCGAATCAGTTCCAAATGTTTCAGCTTTTTAAAAAAACTAGCGGCGTTGCCCCGGCCAATGTGGCTCAGTTGGTTGGAGCGTCATCCCGTAACTGAAGGGTTGCAGGTTCGATTCCCAGTCGGGGTACATGTCTAGGTTGTGAGTTTGGCCCCTGGTCTGGACGTGTATGATCCCCTGTCCGGGCATGTGGGGTCCCCGGTTGAGGTGCGTATGGGAGGCAGCTGTACTCTCACATCAGTGTTTCTCTCTCCCCTTTCCTCTCTCTCTAAAAAGCAATGAAAAAATGTCCTTGGGTGAGGACAAAAATTTTATAAATAAATAAAAACAACAGAGCTCTCTGGAGGCAGTGTACGTGCATGCATGTGCACAAGTGTGCACACGCGTGTGTGGGTGTGCAAGCCCGTCCCCACAGTGCCTGTGGCCCCTGGACAGGAATGTGCACCGGGTGCCCAGCACCAGACTGGAGCCACTTCGGTGAGGCCAGAGCAACTTCGAGGTGTGTCACTTGCTCTGCAGGCTGGCCGCAGGCCTCTGGGAGCGGAGACCCTCTCAGGCACACAGATTTGTTTTCTGCTGGTAGCACCAGGAAGAACGCCCAGACAGACAGATGGTGACAGGACAACCACTTGTTTCCCCCAAGTCAGGATGAGCCCCCTGGTCACATTTTAGGGCCCACTTTTAGAAAGGGGTACGTTCTTGGCGGTACATGCAGGTAGGGAGGCAGGCTGCTCAGCCCTGTTTTTGGCTGAGGGATAGCAGGCCCTGTGTATTTCACCTCTTTATTGGTAAAAGGCCCTGCTTTTTACTAACGGTCCCAGCTAGCCGAAAAAAGCAAGTTTGGACAAGATGGCTGTATCCTCTCCATGGTGAGGGGAGGCTGAAACGGGAGCCCCATGCCCACTCTGGCTACCCCGTGGGCTCCTGGCACCAACACAACCTCTTCTACCCACAGCCACCAGACATACGGAGAAGGAGGCGGCCTAGGGCCCTCCGCACCTCCCACCTGACCCCATAAGCAAAGGCAGGCGCTATTAAAGCAAGTGGGATGGCATGACAATGCATTCATAGCTACATTAGCATCACCACTGGCTCCAGGCCATGCTGGCCCTGACCAGCTTGTCTGGGCTGAGTGGACACCCCAGGGGGACACCACGGGGATGTGGCCAGCCCAGGTCTCAGGCAGCACAGATTTGGATCTGAGGACCTTCTCTTCTCAACCCTCGGGCCCCTTGTTGAAAAGGGCACCATGTTCCTAGGCTAGCGAGACTGAATTTTATAAATCCAGCTCAGGACTGGCCAGAGAGTAGGCATCCCCCACCGGAGAGCAGGGAGCTTCGCTGGCTTGGGGATGGGGTCCACACAACAAGAATGGGGGGGCCTGGGGCTGAGCGGCCCCAGCTGCCCGTCAGCAGGGAAACACAGACCTTGTGCAGAGATGTCCCTGCCAGTCCTGCTGGCCTTCCCAGTCCTAAAGACACCTGGGGGACAGCCATGGACAGGCTGGGGCCTTCGTGCCATCCAACTAAGTGCTTGGCCCAGGGGTGGCAGCCGGCTGTGCAGAGGGCTGGAGGTTTTTACTTTGCCCAGCTCCCCAACCCAGCACCAGGCGTGGCTGATATTCAGGTGAGCTGGAAGGCAGAGGTACTCTCCTAGAGGCGGCAGGCACACAGGCAGGGCTTCCTGGCTGGCACCTGCTTGGGGACAAGTGAGCACAGTGCACGCCCCTGGACAGATGGACACAGCCTCTCCGTTCACTGTCACCTGGCTCTGACTGCCCTTGGGATCCCCTGGAAGAGATGGCCCGTGTCCCTTGCCCTTTGGAGCAAGCTGCCTGAGGTGGATGGATGATCACAAAGGGTCTGCACCAGCTGTGCAGAGAGGTCTGTGGGGCCTCATCTGGAATGCCCCGAGGAGAGGGCCTGGGTCGGGGCTGCCTCACTCTTGGTTCCCAGCCAGTGACAGGGAATGAATCAGAGAAGCATCTGTGAAGAAAACAAGCCAATGACATGGGGAGAGAACGTGTTTCTATGTGACCTCCAGAGCAGCCACGTCTGTGTATGCTGAAGCGCTGCCTCCCACCCCAGGAGGCAGGGGCCTCTGTGTCCTGCGGGGGGTCCTCAGGGAGTCCATGCGGCAGGCCCATGTGCACCTCCCTGCTGGGCAGACCCGCTACTTGTAGGACGTGTGTAAAAAGGAGAAAGACTGTAAACAGAGCTGGTTTCTGCTCACTCGGAGATAGGGAGGGAAGCCAGATCCTTTACTGGGTGATGCTGGGGGGAGGCGTCTACATGTTCCTTGTTTTTAGAGGGAATAGTAGCAGAGAAGTGGGGCACCAGCCGCAGAGATCAGGCTAACGACATCCCCTAAGTGTTTCCAAAAGAAACAAACAGACTGAGTCCAAGAAGAGTAAATCGTTGAGCGGTGCCCACAAACAACCTGACGCAGACTGAGCGGCTGCTGCCTGCTCCCGCAGCCGTGGCCACCCCCCGACAGCTCTTGTTACTTTCCCTAAGGCTCAATGGCCCATCCTGTCACTCAGGAGCACAGCACCTGGAGCAGGACCTCCCCGTTGGGGCTTTGATGTTTTTGGTTTCCTGAGCATAAATGCATGTTTCTGTGGTTGGTGCTGACTTCTAGGAACCACATCATAGGGACGGGATGTTCCCCAGGATGTATGAGTCATTTTGCATCCTCACAGAAGCCCCAACAAGATGCGGCTTCTCAGGATGGGCGGGGCTGGGGACAGGGGGCTGCAGACAGTGGGTGACTCCCCAGACGCAGCGCAGCCCCATGCAGCCTCTGGGTCCATGCCTCATCAGCAGGAGCCTGGGCAAAGGACTTGGATGCTGGCTAAAGAGGCACATCAGGTTTGAAAAGGGAAAGGACCTGACCCACATTTAAAGAGCTGAGCCAGCTGCTGTGAGTTCATGTTACTTCAGATTTGTGTGATGCTTCTTCACTCCCCCAGGTGAGGTGCTGTGAAGGACAGAACACGCACAATGGAGGCACCAAGCCAGTGGTGCGTGGGTGCAGCAGGGGTAGCTGGAAGACCAGTTGCTCCCCACTCCCAGGGAGGTGTGGAGCTGATTCTGCAGGTGGGAGCCCCACGGTAGGTCCTGTGACCTCAGCCCACGTGGGGCTTCACTGTACCATGTAAACGAGAACAAATACAGTGACTGTGACATTAACGGTCCCTGATAACACGAATTCCCTGAAAGGAAGGCTCTATTTTGTGGGGCCCTGTTCCCCGGGGTACACCACATTTCAGCTTCTCCTGTGGATTTACGACCTGCCAGGAGAGGGTGTGTGCCGGGTGGGGGCTGCTCTGCGTGCTGATCCCTAAAGACACCAAACCCCACCAGGAGGGTGTCAAGGCCCCCCTTCTCCTGAAAACCAGGACGGTTTTATTTCTGTTTGCACTGAGCTGGGAAAAAACCCCATGTTGTAAAATCTGGTTGTAAACCATGGAAGCGGCGACTGGAGCATCGCACCCCATAAAGCACGGGGGGAGTGGCCGGCTGCCTGTGACGGCTGCGGGGCCACGCGCCCTATGTGGCCATGTGCCCAGAGCACGGCCCAGCCTGCACTCGACAGCCCAGACATGCAGAGTTCCACAAGAGGTCCCCTAAAAAGAGACAGTTTTAAATAAGGAAAACATGATGAATGTACGTAGAGCGATGAAAACTGTTTAGGGATGCAGAAGGTAACAAATCTTGGGGGAGCACAGCATCACTTCCTGTGGGGGGACAAGCACTCTCCTCTGACGCCCCCTCCTGTCCCATAGCGAGAAGCCCAAGAACAGAAGTGGTTTTCCAGCCAGTTTCTCAGGAACTATGGGTTTTGTGTGGGGCTTCAGTGAGAAAAGGAGCGCATGTGACTCTTATCTGGAGTTCCTTACACTCTCAGGCTCTGCTCATCCCACTCAAACAGAAAACCCTGGGGTGTGACAACCCCAGCCCCACTGGCCCAGGGCCCCTGTCCTTTGCAGAGCTGGGAGAGGAGGTTTCGGGGTGGGGCACCCCCCCCACGCCAGAGGGACTGACATGTGTCCTGAGGACGCACAGGTGCCTGTGGGCCGGGGAAACGCCGCACACCCATCAGATGAGAGTCTCAGGGTGGGACGGTAAGGCCGACCCTGGGTTCTCACACACAGCCGGGGGCCCCTGATAGGCAGGGCCCGATGATGCGGCTGAGTGCTCCTCCCCATGAGACCACAGCCGATGTGCGGGGTGTCCTCGTGGTGCTCACTTTGTGAACATGAACCGCCCCGTGGCTACTTCCCACCTCCCACCAAGTGACTGGGAATGGAAAAAAGAAAAGCGAGTTATAAATGTGGGGCTAACCCACAGCACGCACAGGCCCAGGACAAGGAAAGCACCGTAAAGGACAGCGGGCTATGGGCCGTCGGAACACTCGCTGTGGTGGCCCCCGAGGGATGCCGTCCACGTGCCCCCATGTACACGGCCCCCCTCACTCGGCCTGGGGTCCCAGCGGGGTAGCCGTGGAGCAGTGCCCCTAACGCACTCAACTAAACCTGTTCACCTGGCATTCTGTACCTGCCAGAAACCTCTTTCAGAACCAAAGGGGAAAGAGAGACTGTTTTGGACAGAAAAGCTGGAAGTTCTTCTTTATGCTGGAGGAAGCTGTCAGGTGAAAAAAAATCCCGGTCTGCATCCGGGGCAAAGCAGCCTGGGAGCAGTGAGCGGGCGGGCAGACGTGTACGGCTATCTTTCCAGGTTCATGGGGTGTCTTTAAAGGGGGTTTGACCGTTTACACAGGAACAACGAAGTGGTGCATGGCCTGGGGACAGCAAGCGCAGGGCCCGGAGGGAGAGGTGGGGGGCGTCGCTGTCGAGTCCCGTACTGTTCATGAAGTAAGTAGACATGTCATTTGGAGGCAAGCTGTGATGAATTAAAGATTTATCCTGCAAACTCTAAAACAACCACAAAAGTAACACAACTAAGAGTTCTAGCTAATAAACCAAAAAGAGAAATAAAAGGGAATCATAGCCCTGGCTGGTGTGGCTCAGTGGATTGAGCACTGGCTTGTGAACCAAAGAGTCAACTGGTTCGGGGCATATGCCTGGGTTGTGGGCCAGGTCCCCGGTAAGGGGTGCACGAGAGGCAACCACACATTGATGTTTCTCGCCCTCTCTTCCTCTCTCCCCTCCCCTCTGTCTAAATAAATAAAATAATTAAAAAAAGGAAATCATAAAAAACATTCAACTAATTGAAAAGAAGCAGAAAAAGATGAAAAATAAAGACTGAAACTTAACATATCAAAGATTGCATTCAATGCCAATGACCTAAATACACAATTAAAAGGCCGAATTTGTCAGACTGAATAAAAAACAAGACCCAACTATGTGCTGCCCGTAGGAGACACACTTGAAATATGAAGACACATGTAGGTTAAAAGTTAAAGCTTGGAAAAATGCATACCAGGAAAACACTAGTCAAAAGAAAACCACAGTCATTGTATTAACTTCAGATAAAGAAATTTCAGAGCAAACACTATCAGGAATACAAGGTCACTTCATAACGCTGAAGGGGGCCGTTTCATCGGGGGTCACACAGTCAGACATCTAGGCACCTGTAACGGAGCTTGCAAACACGCAGAGCAAAAACCAGCTCGACTACGAGGAGACAGACAAAGCCAGTTCCAGTCAGAGGTGTCAGTCCCCCTCTCTCAATACCTGATGGCACAAATGGACAAAAAAATAAGGACACAGAAGACTTGAAACACATTCTCGACCAACTTGAATTAATGAACGTCATGGAACACAGAACACGCCCATCTTTTTAGGCTCGAATGGAACATTCACTAAGACAGATCATATTCTGGGCCACAAAACAAGTTTGAATAAATTTTAAAAGATTTCAATCACATACCGCGTATTGTCTGACAAAAAAGGAATTAAATCAGACACTAGTAACAGAAAGATGGCTGGAAAATTCTCACATTTGGAAACTCAGTTGCACACTCTTCATGGAGTTTACACTCTAGTGTGCGGCATATCACCTAATTCACACGACACCTCTGCAGTTATCATCAATTTAAAATTGGGAAAACAGAATTTTAACAGTTAGGTAACTTTCTCAGGATCAGACAGGCCTGAAGTGGTTGCCCTGAGACGGCAGGCAGCACAGGTCTGCATAAAGACATTGGAACCTGGGTTCAAGTTTGGGCGCTGCCAATCTGGAGCTCTCCACTGTAACGGATGGATGCTGCTGACCCTGAGGCTGCACCCTCACCTGTCACAGTCTTGGCCTTGGTCTGGTGGGGCTGGTCCTTCTGGGTGACCCCAGGGAACGGGCCCCACTAAAACCACGCTGTGGTCAGCCGCCCTGCCAGCGCTGACATTCCCTAGGCCCAGCACCAACCCCCTCTCCAGTCTCCAGCACACACATAAAACACCCTCTTCTTACAAAATCAATAAAACTGCCAGTGGACAAAGCAAATATGCCACAATTCCCAAACTACTTGAAGTAACTCGGTCACAGCTTCTACCAAGTTAACATTTACAGCTTTCACGGGAATGTCAACCTTGAATCCAATTATTTCCAGACTGGCGGACTCCTGTATCTAAGAGTGCTTGGTGACCCCCATCCAATTATGGTACAAAACAGCTGGTAGCCCGGGTCCCCGGGTGGCAATTAAAAGTAGGATCCGCTGGCCCGAGACATAAAGAGAAGCCACCCGAGTTGGGAGTGGGTCTGGAATGTGGGAGGAAGAAGGCTCTGCCATGCTTGTGCATGGGGTTGGCAAGGCAGCCAGACTGTGCCTTTGCGCAGCTGTGCCCAGGGCTCAGGGACCATGAAACGTGCTGGCTACAGGTGGCCGGGCTGGACCAGTGTTTGCAGGTGGATTGCTGCAGCTCACCCAGAGGCTTAGCCAGCATTCAGTGAGCAGACTTCCTTGACAACTCCCATTACCAGGAGGGCAACTGGCTGTCAGGGAGGTGGGGAGGGCCCTGAAAAGGGGTAGGATGCTTCCACTGGCACTGCTGTCCCTGTCCATGGGGCTCAGACCAACTTGGTCCCCCCTAGGAGCACCTTGATGCAGCTGCCAAGGTCCCTGGCACCTGAGAAAGAGTGCCTGGCCTGGGTCCTGGGGTTGGTGTGCTGACAATGACCACAGCTTGCAGAGGGATGAACAGTGTCCAGAACAGGTGGCCACAGCACCCCTGTTGTGAGTTAAGAGACACTGGAACAAGGGATCATCTTCCATCCTGACATGTGAAGATGTGTCCTAGACAGGCAGTGGCCTTCCTGACCTCAAGAGAAAGAGAAAAAGCTTCTCTTAGGAATGCCAGCAGCAGCTGCCTTCACACTCAGGCCATGAGAGAGCACAGTGATGGGAAGTGTGTCCCGAGCACCTTGCACGTGCTCAGCTGACCCTGAGGGGAGCACATGGCAGCACCTCACATGGACTGCCTCGTGTGACTCTGGCGGGGGTGGCGGGCAGGGAGCACACCTAGTGACAGCCTCCTGTCAAGTTGCACGGGAAGGTTCTGCTCCAACGGCAAGGCCCTGCGGTGAATCCTGGAGGTGCCCTGTGAGTCAGCCATTCCTACTGTGGGCTTGAAACTCGAGCTTAAAAACTCCACCGACACGACACAAAGGCCTTTTTTATGTGCTGTGAGGCTGTGGGACTTTACAAATAATAGGAGCGGAAAGTGATTTATATCCAGGATTAAAGGTCAGCTCTGCATGCTGGACTCTGGAGTACGACAACAGTGTAAACTGGTTTGAACGCATTCACGCACCCCTGGGGGTAGGGGAGAAAGAGAAAGTGGCTCAGGCATGGAGCAGCTCCAGAGGGGCTGCAGGCAGGACCCACCGTGGGCAGAGGGACCCAGCGAGGCTAGGACACCTCTGACACTTAGCAACCAAAACACAGTCTTCTTAACAGTGAGTCACTGACTGTGAGTGATGTGTCTGATACAAAGGAATTTAAGGAGTAAATTTGTGTAATCAAAGTATACCAAAGTTAAAAAGTCCAATTTGATTAATCTGCATTGTGGACACTGAGAAAGAAGATACCTACTAAGAAGGGCTCCTGGTGGGCTCAAATAAAAACAAAACAAGAGAACAGAGCCTAACAGCCATTTCTACACAGGGGCCTCTCACACAAACTGCACTTCAGGGAGATGCCTGCACTGAACTGCCTGCCTGCCCCCGGTTTCTGCCCTCTGAGCCAGCCCTTCCTTACAGAGGAGTCCCTGGAATCCTATTTCAACCAATAGGACCGAGCCTTTCCCAATCCAACAGGAGATGCACAGCTCTGACCAACCAGAGCAGCTCTATCCTGACCAGTCAGGACAGTGCCTTTTGGACCAACTAAACTTTGAAGACTTGGAGTCCTCATTTGCATGAGGACAGACCACTTAGGGGTCAGGTGGGGGACTTCTGTCCATATAAGCCAGCTCCCCTCTGGGTCTAGGAGCACACTTTCCTTTTCCACCCAAGATTGAAGACTGCATTTCTCTGGCTGAGCTGAAATCAAAGATGCCTCAGCAGAGCACAGGGGAGCAGTGAGCAGAGCTATCCAGATGAAGGAAGAGGGGCCGGGCCCCAGGGCTGCTGTGTCACAGCCATGCTGTGTTCACAGCTATGATGTATCACACTGAACCGTTTCCTTCTTCAGCACATCCCAAACTGCAGATTCCTGTTGGTGTTGAATTGGCACCGATGGCTGGAGACTGACAGTATAGAGTGGTCCACAAAAAAATGCCAGTTTGCCGTTAAGAGCATTTTCTGTGTTCCAAGTGGAATGGAACTTGCATACTTTAAAGGTAATTGGACAAAACATAAAACTGCTACGAGGTAAGCCATATTTATTTTTCTTCCTTTCCTTTAGCGTCTGACAGCTGAGGTGCACCTGTGGGCATTTCCTGTGGGTGGTTTCACTGAGTGTGGGAGCAGAGCCCGTCGGTTTGTGGATGGAGGCTTTCAGAGCATTTTTCTGCCTTGGATGTGTCAGGGACACTGGCTTTGTGTGGCTGCAGGTCCCACCATCGCCAGATCCGTGGAACTGCACTCAGTGGTGGAGCATCACGCAGAGGCTGCCTGACTTTTCTCTTGCTGTGCCCGACAATCTGTGTTCGAAAGACACTTGCCCAGTGTTGCTCCTGACTTGACCGACTGAGTTCACAACCACCTCTTAGTTGCGAGTAGATGGAAAGGCAAGGGGCTGCGTGGGCGCATGGGCCCTTCAGGCCTGGGCCGACTGGCAGAGCGGGCCTCTCCTACCCAACGGTGTGTGGGCTCCTGGACCTGTGCAGTGAATCGCAGTGGCAATGCTGCTCACCTCGTGCTCTGTGCTGCAAAAGACATCGTGGAGGAGTGTCGCCAGGCTCCTGCCATGTGTTTAGGTCTCCAAACACAACAGGCAGGGACAATACATCTCTTACCTGACGCCTTGTCCAGATGGTGAGGATGCAGAAAGATAGCCCGAGGGCCTCAGGCCTCACACAGCAATCACGTCATCAGGACGTGGGCTACGTCCGAGAGGCAGGAAGGTGAGCTGATGCCTCTCCCACCAGTCCTCCACCCACTGGCTGGGTCTAGGTGAGTGGGGCTCAGCTGCCATTCCCTCACAGGGTCAGGATGCTTGGGAAAACTCATACAACCCTAAGCACCAGACATGCCAGGGCTCTGCTCTGTGAGCTCCTGATGTCCTAGGCCTTCACCAGGTTTCGCTATGGTAGCACCATGCAAAAGGGTATCCCTAGTAACAGCCAAGTTCGAGGTGAAAGAGGCCATGATGAGAGGGGAGAGGATCCTGAGCTCTCATCTCACTGGGAGCCTCTCCCTACTGCCCAGGCTGCTCCCGACACCCCCACCAGCCTAGCTGCCTCCCACAGCGGGTCCCTCTCCCAAGGCCCGCACCAGCGGAGCCATGCCAGTGAATGAGGCATCCTCTCCATTGTCACACAGGCCCCATCATTACCTGGAGGCCCCAATGCCTCTGGCCATGGACTGGAGGAGTCCAGGGCACAGAGGATAGGCCATGAGGCCCACCCATCCTTGCTCCAGAGGCACAGACAACTTCAAAGGGATGTATCGAATGGTTTGCAGTCAGCAAACAGCATGGCCTGGCCCCTAAGGAGACATCAGTCAGTGCCCTCACTCCAAACCAGCTTACGAAGTGGGTGTTGAAGCAAGATCACGCCGAGGAAAGGCTTCTGCGGCTATAGCGAGTTAGGGGGTTTAGTCCCTACGAAGGGCCTGACTCGGGAGCCATGGCCCACACTCTGTGTGACGGCAGCTCTGCGCAAGCAGGGCCTCGGAGCGCCACTCTGTTCAGCCCTGGACCCAATGCGAGTGGCGGCCATCATGTTTCCGGTGCTCAATGAGCCACAACTTGGCCTGTCTGAGAACGTCGATTCCAAGTGGTCCAAACTCACACACACCAATGTCACAGCCTGCAGGCTGTCCCCAGGACTTGGTTCACAAGCCAGAGCTATGGTAGCCACATTCCGTGGCCTGCCCAATCCCAGGCAGGCCTGCGGGGAAGAAAAGCTCTGCCCTGGTGTGTGCCAACTCCATACCCTCCTGGGGACACTTGCCCGGCCCTGTCCTCTGCTCCCCAAGGCCCCTTCCACTGTCCTAACACAGAAGTCCCGAAGCTGCCTCTATCTTGGCCAGAGGGCCGCATGTGCAGCGAGCATGGGTGTTTGCACCCTGGGGACTGATAGGAGCAGCCTGTTCACCAGGCTTTGAAGCACTTCAAGGGGTCAAGGGGACACACATGGTCTTCACACTTCGGGTCAGTGTTGACAGGGTGGCTGAGGGGGCTGGCAGGCAGGCCCAGGACAGAGCAAGGGCCCGTGGCCCAGACCACGGGGACCCACACTCTCTCCTGCCAAGCTGAACATTTCCTCTCAGGCACTTTTCAAAAGGTCAGCTCTAGGACCAGGGTGGGCCACAAGTGTCCTTGGGTAGGAGGAGAGGCCACTCAGAGGCACACTAGGTGAGATGTGGGGTAATCTCCATACCCTGAAATAAAGCCTGATCTCCTAAACACAGCACACAGGGGGCACCTCCATCCTGGGCTGCTTAACAGATGACACAGCCCGGAATAACACAGTCGCAGCAGGAAGTGGGCATTACCCCAGATTCAGGCGACACCCAGGACTGAACCTACTTGGGACTGAAAGCTGCAGAAGGCATAAGATTGTCTGCAAGCGCCTTTCAGAGAAGAGCAGATAAAAACCACTTTCCTGTGTTTGGGCTGTAAGCGACGAGCAAGGAACACGGGAGAAAACATTCTGTCTGATGGGCGGGGCTCTAGACACATCAAGGTTTTGCTGCCAACAAGAGCGACACGAGTCCAATGTGAGAACCAACACCCGACAGGCATGTACTCTGTACGCGATGAGCCAACATTACTGAGAAGACGAATGACATTTTGATGCCAAGTGCCCTCAAATTAATTCCTAAGGAAAAATGATCCCAGCCCCCCATGCAGAGGCCAGCAGTCAGCAGACACAGGAATGTCTAGAGGGGCTGCACCAGGGCCTGGGTTCTGTGGTGGGTGGAGCGTGTCCAAAACCCCAGGCCAAGGTGGGGAGGGGCCTGGGGGTCTGAACAGTATGACTAGGGCCTGTTCTCCAAGAAGCTGAGACATGCCTGTACCCACATCCACTGAGGCTGGGGGCTGGGCACAGGGCCGAAAGGGGCAGCTCAGACCCTAGGAGGGAGGGTGCCTGGCCTGGTGTCCAGGGTCTGGGCAGGACTGTGGACAGCAGCAGAGGGACGCAGTGCCCATGACCAGATGATCCAGACCCACAGCCGTGGTGGCCAGATGCCCCGTTCTGCCAGCCTCAGCAAGTGGGACCCTGCCTCTCGGAGAAAGGAAGCACGAAGGGGTGTCCAGTGGGCTGAAGGCTGTGTCAACACGTCACCGCTCCTCACCTCGTAGTGGAAGTCCATGCAGGTGAGGTCTCGCCAGCACTGGTCCCCCCTGACCTTGATCAGACCCTGCCAAGGCAAGGAGAGGAAACAACATGAATCAATTCCCCAGAACGGCAAGCATCCCTAGGGAGAGGGGAATTGCTACTGGGGGAAGAAACTAAGCTAAAAGGAACTTTAAGGGAGCAACAAATTTTATCTTACATCTGAAGTGATGTAAAGGGTAAGATTTAAAGAAAGCTTCACAAAGGCTTTAATGACAAAAAGTCAGCAAATGCTACAGGGAAAAAGGACGCCAGTGTTTTGTTATAGCCAGTTCCTTCTGTGCTTTCTTTATAACTGTTTTCAGACTGTGAGCATCAGCAGTGATGCAACTGGAAGGTTTTAAAAATGGACGAGTTTGCAAAGCTACATACACCCGACCTTAGTCACACTTCTACAGACACCAAGGAGGATGAGAAAGGGATAATGTTGCAATTGCTGTGATGACACACTATTCGGCAGCTCAGGTGGGCTGGACGAAAACGTCCACCTGTCTCCCTGAAGGGTCACTACTGTTTCATGGCCTCCAGGAACCCCGGTGCTCAGGCTTGGGAGTGCCTCCAGGGGCTGCTTTGCTGCCTGGTCCACCGGGAAAGTGGCTTCAGGGAGAAGGGACTCTGTTAACAGCCCATGGGCAAGCTTCGGGGTGCTGGCTAGCCACCCCAGCACCATCAGCTCCCCCGCACCCTGCGCAGCTTCCAGGACGCCATGCAACATCCACATCATGGCTGGTCTGCAGTTGCAGGGAGGACAGTCAGCTCACATGCCTGCCCCCTTTCCACCGAAACACCCTTTCTCTCCACACAATTCCTCCCTAAGTCAGAAACCAACTGTTCTCCTACCAGGAGTAAAAACATTGCTTGAGATGCGGAGATTCAGTTCCAATTTCAGTCTCTTATGTAATAGCTGGATTAGAAAGTGAGAAAGAAACTGTGCTGATAAAGACACACCCGGGAATGCAACTCAGCTTTCTCCTGCGATGGTGGTTTCTGCAGCTATGACCACCTCCGTTTTACGCTCCATCCATCCATCCGTCCATGAGCAACCCAGGCTGCCCAGGACAGTATTCTGCATCAAAGTCGACTAACCCTAAACTTGAATCACGTCTGTGAAATACCCTCGCTGCGGCGCTGAGACCAGTGCTTGACTGCATAACTGGGGGCAGTGGACGAGACTGGCTGGTGCACAAAACTGACCTTTACACATGGCAAAGACTCTGGGGCAGCTGAGGGCTCTGAGCTAGAGACCAGAGTGTGAGCTGATGGGTCCTCTGGTGGCCATGCGGCCAGCAAGGCAGAATGACGGTTTGGGAGGTGGGACGTGTTCAATTTGGGACATGTCTGGAACATGGAGGGTGCAGGACGGGCAGAGGAACTGGAGCAGGTGTGGGTGGAGAGCAGTCAGGACCTCTGACCTGGACCCCCTGGCCTTCAGCTGCACCTGCTGCCTCCTGTGTCACGGAGCCGTGGCGCCAACGTGACGCTGTGCTCCAAGGATGAAGACAAATGAACCACTTTGTAAAGTGGAGAGTCACATCTTTCTGGAAACTGGGTTTGCTTACATCACAAAGTGCCAGAGACGACTTCCAGCCCGAATTTGGCCATATACAATCATGTCTGCGTGAAAATGGAGCTTCAAAACAGTCAAAAGTGCCCCACGACCCAGACCTCAGTGAGCCCGTCCTGCCTGTGGAAGAGCTGCTGGTTCCCGATGAAAACGTGCCCCTCGTTCTGCAGAGAACCTTAGCCATGAGGTCACACGGGGCTCCCGCGTGAGCACGGCTGCACTCCCGCATCCCTTCAGAATCTGAGAATGGTGCTCTTTGGAGATTCAAACCAGGCGAAGAAGAAAAAAAACAAAATAATTAAAATGTCACTCAAACTCTAAGCTGATATAAGACACTTAAAAATCTGAGACATTCTTTCAGGAGCGGAGGATAATTATATTCCTCCCCATCTACTGATTTCTCCCTACAATGCAGATGTCAGATTTTCCACAGATTTTTTCTCTTCCAGAGTAAGTGTCAAAGGAACAAAGCCTTCTTTGAGACTTTTTTCAGCCCAAAATTAATTCCGAAAGAAAAAAACCCCGGCACAGATAAGCCACTACCACGCAGACCCAAAGAGAGCTGAGTGACCCACAGCTGTCCATACAACCCCTGCTCTGCGCCTGGGACCTGAAACACCAGGATACTGGAACTTTCCAGGGCAGCCGAGGCCTTACAGGCAGTGGGTGGGAGGTGGGAGCATAAAGGCAGGAGTGTGAGGGCTGCAGATGGGCTCCTCTCTGAAGCTCAAGGGTGTGAGAACACTCATCTTAAAAACTCCCATTCAGAAACGGGAAATTCCAAGGCCTCACACCATAGAACATCCGTTTCTGTAAGGCTGCACGAGCCCCTTCACACCTGGTGGGAGCGGGGGGGCACTGCAGGCCTGCAGTGAGGCCAGGGGTGACAGCACACGGACGCCAGGGAGGCGACCCCTTTCATCACAAGCACCTGCACACCACGGACAGCTCTGCCTGTGGTGCCTCATTTTGAACACACACCTGTTCTATCATTGTTGGGGTCCCTGCCTGCTCCTTTTCCACAGAGGGGACGCCTCAGGGGCCCTGGAGCCCTAAGCACTAATGAGCGGCTCACAAGCAGAGAGGGACCGGCCATTGCTCCCACCAGCAGGCGTGGTATCTGGTGTGCCTCTCAGGGGTGATGGGGAGGTTGGGTCAGTGGGGGCCAAGACACCCTGGATTCTGCCCTGACCCAAGCAGCATGCTGCTTCTCTCTATGGGACCTGAGCTGGGCTCACAGGGCCCCATGTGCACCTTTAACAGGTGCGGGTACCCCATGTGCTCTGTGAGGGGGACCCCATGTCTCAAGGCGTATGGTGACTGCTGCATTTGAGTGGCACTGCTTAGCATGCCGTATGTTATGTTAGCAATCACAGTGACTGACCTGCCTCTGTATTTGAAGGGCCCTCACCAACTCAGTGTTACCATCTGGCCCCACTTACTCTTCTGTGACAGTTTGGTGGTGTCGGTGCTTTCTGACCCCAAGGTACAATAAGATAAAAATGGACCGTCTATACCCATGACGGCAAGCATATGTGCACACAGTTAAGTACCAGCCAGTCACAGGACATCGCTCGGACTGCAACGTGTGGTCGGGGAGATAAATCACCACTACAGTTACATTTTGTGTTTTCTTCTGCCTTCTCTCAAATCCCGGAGACCCTCTGAAAATTGCCATCGTAACACCTGCCTGTGACAGACAGACTGTGAAGCAGAGCTGCACGGAGTGGGTGGAAGGCATTGTTACAGGTCCTTGGAAGCATTTAGGACTCTGAGACTTTCTAGACCACCAGGGGCTGAGTGGCTGTCTTTCTCCTGAGGGCGGTTCTGAGACACGTGGCTGGAAATGGAGACACAGAAACGGTGCTGAGGAGCTAAGCCTGGAACCTGTGTGAGCGTGGGGGGCGGGTGCTGCAGCTGGGGGCCATAGGTCAGAACGTTGTGGACATCGTTTCCCAGAAATTCCCATGCTGCCCCCAGGCTGGAGTCCGAGGTCTGGTCTCCCGAGTGCTCTCGCAGGAAGGAAGAAAGCCCCTTTCTTCAGCTGTGCCCACACTAATGCAATAAAACAAATTGGGATAATTGTTCTCCTTGGGGAGTGGGGATCCCAGGACGGGTCAGGCTGGCCAAGGAAATGACGACATCCGCTTGATTTGGGTCTTCATGGGGCACATTGCATTCTGACACTTATTTCATTACATGTAATACAATTTTACTGGAGGTAATATGATTCCAAGAAAGAGCTCCTGACTTCAAACTTATTTTTCCTTTAGTGATTTAGCTCCTTATTTTCTTCGCTAAACTTTCAGTGCCTCCTGGGGCTGGAGCATCTCTGGGACATGCACAAGGGGGGCACGGTAACAAGCAAAGAGCTTACGATCACTCTGGGTCACCCATTCCAATCAGTCCCTGGGCCTCCATGGGGAAGAGCAGAAATCCAAGCGCAGACTTGTTGAGCTGCTGGGTCAAAGCATCATCTTAGCTGGAAAACTTCCTTCCCATCAGATGGATGCTTGAACCTCAGGGTGGGAGCTGTGGAATGGATGGCCAGCCTGAGATCCAGATGCGGCTTGGACACTGACGCAGCAAGCAGCTATGGCCCCAGGAAGACATGGATGAGCATGTACTCAACTGTCACTCTGCCAGCAAGTATCAGAGCCTCCCTTAGTCCCAGCAAAAACCTGCACAGTGCTGGCTCCTGACTGCATCCCAAACATGACCCCTGTTGAAGAGAATGTCAGCTGTCTGTGCAACTGCCCTTCTCTTCAGTGCTGGGGTGCCCAAAGGTTGGGGTGATCACAAGGCTCTCCCAACATTGGTATGGCCACGTCCCTCATTATCCCCACAGTGTGCGGAGTTTATGGGGCTGTACCTCACAGTGATCATTCCATGTGAAAAGCAAACTCACGCTAGTCTCTGAAGTCTGAGGGTTGAGCATCAATTTACACAAAAGAAAATGCAAATCTTTAAGTACTCAGTCCAATGTGTTCTGGCTACTGTGTACAACCAGATATCTAGTACCTTAAGCAAGATAAAGATTTCAGTCCCGTAGAATGTTCTCTGGAACCCCTTTCCAGGCAATTCCATGCCCTGCTGGTCAGAAAGCTGTGCAATCAGGCCCAGCCCTGCCTGCTCTGGGATCCCACACAGACCGGCTCTGGCCCAGGTGCTCTTGCCCTGGGTTCCAATCAGTCATGCTGAGCATTTATCTGCCTCAAAGTAATGACCTATATTATCTTTGAAAAGCATGGTTCACGGTTCACGGGTGTTGCTACATCAGAAGTTGGTTCCCTTCCACAGCGGTCTGTAGTGTGTACACATCACAATTCATCCATCCTGCTGATGGACATTTGGTTGATTCCCAGGTCTGGCAGTTATGAATAGGGCCACCATGGATGTGTGTGGCCTGTGTGGATGTAGATTTTCATTTCTCGTGGGCAAATTCCCAGGAGTGGAAGTCTGGCTCACAGAGCAGGAACAAGTGTCGCCCTATAGGAGGCTGCCAACTGTTCTTTAATGTGATTGAACCATCTTATAGCCCATTGGTGATGAGTCCACTAGGAATTCCAGCCCCCCGCACACTCACCAGCATGGGGTGCTGACAGGGTTTTAAATTTGACCCTTCTTGTGGGTTAAAAGCTGTCTCGGAGGTTTCATGCACCGTCTCCATTCTTGTATCTTCACTTGTACAGTACGTTCAGGTCCTACGTTATCTGTGATCTGTATGTTCAGGATGTTAATTTTGGGTTGGACTATGTACTGCTAATATTCTTCCCAGTCTTTGACTTACCTATTCGTTTTCTTAATTGTGTCTTTTGATCGTAGAAAATTTTAGTATTGCCAAAGTACAATTTATCAATTATTTTCTTAAATGGTTAGCACTCTTTTTTGTGTCTTGCCCAAGAAATTTTTGTCTGCCTCAAAGTAATGACCTATGTTATCTTTGAAAAGTATTATGATTCTGGCTTTTATGTTCGTAAAAAAAATACTTCCCTTGCCCTACTGATTTGACTTAGTGCCTTTGTTGAGAATCAATTGAGTGTATCTGTATGGATGTGTTTCTGGGAGATACTCTTTTATGTTTTCTTTACAATTTTGCTTTTACATTCAGGTCCATGATGCATCTCAAATTAGAGTTTGGTATAGATGAAACTGCAGTCAAAGCTCACTTTATTTTCCTATGCAGATATCCAATGGTTTCAGCACTGTTTGTAAAAAATGACTTTCCTTTATGCACTGATTTGATACCTTAGCTTCATATCCATCAACAGCAGGGGCTGGGTCTGTTTCAGGACTCTATTCTCTTCTGCTGATCTGTTTTTCCAGCTTAGGTAACTACTATACTTCAGTTTTAAATTAAGCTATAAAATCAGGAAGTATAAGTCCTCCAACTTTGTTCTTTTTCAGGATTCTCTGTATTTCCATGTAAATTTTAGAATTGGCATGTCGATTTCTCCAAAAAAGCCCCCTGAGAGTTTGATAAGAAATTTCTTTTTTTAAATACTTTGAATTTTATGGTTGTTCAAGTACAGTTTTCTGTCTCCCCAGCCCCCACCCCGTCTCTCCCCCCTACCCCAGCCATCGGAATTGCCTTGAGTCTATATATAAATTTGGGTAAAACAGACATCTTAACAACACTGAGTCTTCTGACCCACAAACATGGTGCATCTTCCCAATCATGTAGGTCTTTTAAATTCCTCAGTAATGTTCTGCTGTTAATGTACATGCCTTAGACTTCCTTAATCAGATTTATTATGAGGTATTTGGGGGTTTTTAATACAACCGTAGACTGTATCCTCATTTTACTTTCTAGTGATTCCTTAATAGTATATGAAGTAGTTATTTTTCCATTGACCCTGTGAAACTCTTATATTCCCCTAGATTTTTCAAACACAATCATGTCTATGAATAACAGTTTCATTTCTTTTTCTTGTCTTATTGCATTAAGACTTCTGGTACAGTGTTGAAGAGCAGAATCAGGAACAGACATCCGGGCCTGGTCTCTCACCACATGTCAAAGCTTCATCTTCACCCTGAAGACCTGGTGTGAGCTGAGGTTTCACAGATGCCTTTTGTCCAGCTGAGGAAGTTCTGTCTAAGACTGTCATGAGTGGGTGCTGAATAGTATGTGGTTTTTTTTTTTTTTTTTTTTTGCATTTGAGATGATAAAATGGTTCTTCATCTATATTGTTAGTATAGTGAATTGCATTAATTGATTTTCAAATGTTAAAACCACCTCAAATTCCTGAGATAAACCATACCTTTTTTTTTATTGCCAGATTTGATTTGCTGGTATTCTGCAGAGGGTTTCTGTGCCTTTGCTCATGAGGGGTATTAGTCCCTATTTTTCTTTTTCTGATGTCCTCATCAGGTTTGGGTATTGCTGTTATACTAGTCATATAAAACAATTCGGAAAGTGTTCCCTCCTGTGCTATTTCCAAAAGAGTTTGTGTAGGATTGCTATTATTCTCTCCTTAAACATTTGATAGATTTCACTGGTGAAGCCATCTGGCCCTGCGCTTTTCTTTCTGGAATGGTTTTTGATTACAAATTCAATTTATTTAACAGGTATGGAGCCACTTAGATTTCCTGTTTCCTTTTGTCTCAGTTTTGGTAAGCTGCATTTGTCCATTTCACCTAAATTGTTGAATTTATTCGCCCAAAGCTTTCATAATATCCCAGGTGACTCTTTATGGCAGGATCTCGGACGCAATTACCAGTTATTCGAGGAAAGTGTTTTCTCACGGTGCCCTTCAATCACAGCCTGGCTGCAGCTCCCAGCTCTGCTGAATTCTGACCTGAAAACTATAGTTCCTCTGGGCCCATATTTCCTGCATTTCAGATACGGCTTTATGTCTCTTGTGTTGTTAACAAGACAGTAGGACAGTCTGCACACAAGGAGCTTGCAAGGCCCCACTGAGGGTGCTGAGCCAGGTGTGAGCACTGAGCTGTGGGCGGCACAGGTGTTTAGCGGTTAAGCCTCTGCCGATTGATGCCGGGGACTTGAAGCTGCCCGCACGGAAAATGTACTGGCATCTTGTCACTGCTTTCTACAGCCGGTAGGTTACCTGGGGGTCACTGAAATGCATGGACAGAAACGCTAATCCTCATATCAGCTTCTGAAAGTCATCAGAGGCTCTTGCTCATGCCCAAATTCGCCAGGTCTTGATTCTTTGTTCCTCCTTTTATGTTGCGTGGAAAACAAAACAAAACAAAACACCCCCCAGATTCTATGGACAGTAACCTCACAGGATGATCAGATCATAAATCCTTAACGGGGCAGGTCATAATGGGTAGTCAGGTCCCAGGCCTTTCAGTAAAAGGCCTATCATCTTTGCGCTAAGCCCTACCCATTGTTTCTGTGCATCTAGGTTAACACACCTTTGAAGTACAACCACCCTCAACAGAGCACCCAATCTTCTTCACTATCCTGTAACCTAATCCTGCCTTGCCTTCTCCCACCCTCTGTCATCTCCCTGAATTTCAAATGCACACACAAGGCTGTGACACTGTCACTCTCTGGAGCACTTGAGATCTTGCTCGCTGGCACAGGTCAGTTTGGCTCAAATAAACTCTTATAGAAATTCTCTACAGGTTTAAACGTTTCTTATGTCAACAGTTGTATCCCTCCACTTACTTCATATAAAATCGACCTGTTCCAGCATAGCAAATATGCAACTTGAATGAACGCTGCTAATTTTAGCTGTGGTACTGCTCAATAAGAATTGAGGGCACTAAGTCTTTAACTCTTAAAATGTAAAGCAATAATAAAAAGAATTTATTATCAGGAGGACTGCAGTACAATATGTTGGAAGGACTGCAGACAGAACATGCAGGAAAATGGAAGCCACACTAATGCGCAGCGCAAGTGGGAGCAGCTGTGTCGAGGAGCCGTGTCCCCACAAATGCATGCATCAGCGGTCGGGTTCCTGATATTGACTCTCCTTACTGCGGACTCTGAAGAGCGTTTGGGCATCATAGTTTTTCGCTTGCCCTTGTTCAGTTTGCACGTTCTCTGCAAAGTAATGCTTATGCCAAAGCAGGTTCCTGCAGAAAGAGGGAGATGGCAGCAAAGAGCTCTGCGTATCTGCTGCTGCCAAACCTGACAGCCCTACACACACGCCCCCAGCCCCCAGACGGAAGCCAGGCAGAGGGGGTGGAGAGCTGGGAAGAGGGGGGTACAGAAGAACTGAGCTTCGCTTTCTCAGTTCTCGGGGTGGGGCAAAGTGAAACCGCGCAGCCTCCCTTTGGTACTGTCCAGGTCTGAGAACTCCCAGCAACAAGGGCACTGGCTCAATTCCCAGAATTTTAGCAATTGAGAGCTCTGAACCCTCAGAGCACACAGTTCATCAGCCTACCACAGCATGACATAATCAAGGGCAGCTTCAGCTCCAAAAGCACCGCGTGGAAAATCCATTGTCTGCTCCTGCACGGGAAGTGCAGGGGGTCAGAAGCAAAGGCTCTGGGCTTTGGCGACACATCTCTGACACGCTCTGGGGTAAAAACTTTGGCTGGTATGAACTCAGTCACACACACCCATATTCTGTCTTTACAAAAATTGAGATTGAGAAAAAAGTGAAAACTTTTCTTAAAAGCATACAGACAACCTATTACTTTAAATATGGTGATTCAGACATCCTTGCCATTTCCCATGTCTGCAAGTGAAAGAGCTTCTGTATTCTAATATGACTGAAATCTATGCATTAAAGCAGAAAATTGAGCCTAAAATCAGAGAAACATTCCAGAGCTCTCCCTGCAAACATCTAGTGTGCGTTTGCCCCATTCCAGTGGAAAGGCACAGGTATGTGCCCTGAGCAGACCTATGTCTTTGTTCTGAGGAAGGAGGCTGGATGGGCTCACCTGGGCCCACAACACCGCTCTGCACCGCCACCCCAGCAGCTTGAGGCAGGAGGACAGGGACAGGGGAGCTTCTCCACCTTCCCGTGGGAGGAATGTGGTGACTCCGGGCTGCTTACAGCCTGGCTTCAGGATGCAGACTCACAAAGCCCCAACTGCAGCTGGCCCGGAGCTGCACAGAGGGAGCCGAGCGGGCCCTCTGGTGCTGCGTGAACTCCAGCTCCAATCCAATCATGTCACCAGTGGGGTGACCACCTTGCCTCCACCAGCACCGTGTGGTGAGAGTTTGGAGCCGTCACGGCACCTATACATTAGCGGGCAGCAAAAACTAGAGCAGTGGAAACAGGACACCCCACCTCACACAACCCAGGCCCACAGCAGGCATGGGGAGCTGGGCAGGAAGTCACGTCCTGTGGGCCTGTTTCAACCTGCAGTGTCTGGCCAGGCAGATGGTCTTTCCAGGCTGTGAGGCCACGTGGTTTTTATCTGGCATTCAAGGGAAGGACGCGGAGGGAAATCTGGCTCTGGATGGGTCTGTTGGGTGGGGTCTGTTGCTCTACAGTTCTGCCCACAAAGAGATGTCTCTGCTCTTGAAGCCCCCTGCTGCTGACCTCTCGTTAGATTTCAAAAACAACCTGTCCTGCCCTGAAGTGTGTGGCTGAGGAGCTCTGCAGAGGTGCATGCTTGCGGGACCCTCACCCCATCAGCGCATATAAGAGCTGGCACCATCCTGCCAGCTCTTACATGCCCCCGTACCCTAGTCAATCCCCACCCTGAATCCCAGAGGCAATCACTTCCCTGCCTCTCCCGGCTCTAGAACCTCCTACACAAGGGCTCGTGCGGTGCACAATCCATGTCTGTCTTCTCTCATTCAGCACAATGCCTGTGAGGTCATCCAGGTCCGTCGCACAGCGAGGAGTATTTGCTCCTCTTCATTACCGAGTGGTTGCCATTGGTGGGTGTTTAGCATGGGGTTGATGGACTGCGGTTGGTTTCCAGGGCTTGGTGCATGTGGATGCTGCTGCTGTGAGTGTGTGCATAAAAGATCTTTTGAGCACATGCTTTCATTTCTCTTGGATGAATATTGAGCAGTAGAACTACTGGGTGGTAGAGTGAGATGAGAGTAAGGCCACTTTTGTAAGTAACTGCCAAGCCGTTTCCCCAAAACACTGGTACCATATTACATGCCCACAGGAGGGCAATGTTGCAGAACTCTTCTTGCTCATATCCTTGCTGTTATGGACTTCATATTTGTGACCTCCCAAAAATCGTGTTGAAGCCCTGACCCTCCAGTGTGGCTGTATTTGGACTAATTAAGGTTAGATGAAGTTATAAGGGTGGGGACCTGATCCAAAAGGATTTGTACACTTATTAGAAGAGACACCAGAGCTTCCCTCTTGCGCCAGCTGAGGATGCAGCAACAGGGTGGCCATCTGCAGTTCAGGAAGAGTCCTCATGGGGGAATTAGCCAGAACACTGATCTTAGACTTCCAGCCTCCAGAACTGTGAGAAAATGAATGTTAAGCTGCCCGGTCTGTGGAATTTTGTTAGAGCAGCCCCAGCAAACTAAGACACACTCCAATACTTGCTTTTGTCAGCCTTTAGTTTTAGCTAAGTCTTGTGGGCATGCAATGGTACCTCATTGTAGACTTATCAGCATCTCCCTAACAGCCAATGAAGCTGAGCGATTTTTCAAGTGCTTATAACAGCCATGTGTGCGTCTTCCTTTGTGAAGTGTTGAATTGTCTTTATTATTGAGTTTTTTGGGTTCTTTGTGCATCCCAGGTAGAGGTTTTTAGCCAGATATAATGGTATTGTGAATATTTTCTCCCAATCTGTGACTTGCCATTATCAATAGTGTCTTTTGAAGAACAGACTTTAATGTTGATGAAGTCCAATTGATTCAGTTTTTAATTTTATAGTTAATGTTCTCACACTGTATTGTAAGAAATCTTTGCCTATCTCAAGACTGTAAAAATATCCCTTTATGTTACCTTCAAGAAGTACTATGTGAAACAGTTTTGTATTTACAGTCCATCTCAAACTATGCGTCAGGCGTGATGGCAGGGTTGGGGTTTGTTCACCCCTATGTAGATACTGAGGCGTCCCAGCACAATTTGTTGAACAGACTTTTCTTTCTCAGTTAAATTGATTTTGTGCTTTGTCCAAAAATACTCACTTTGATGGTGATTTTAATGTAGGACTATTTCTAGACTTCTAACTACTTCACTGACAAGTTACCATCTGGTGCCTACACCACGCGGCCCCGATGACTATGTCTTCCAGAAAGTCTTGAACAAGTAGTGTTAATCCTACAACTTGACTCTTACTCAAAATTGTTCTGGCTATTCTAGGTCCTTGGATGCTCATCAATTTCTAAGAAGAAAATCCTTCTAGGATTATGTTTGGGGTTGCACAAACTCTATAGATCAATTTGAGGACAACTGACAGTTGAGCAATATTGAGACTTCTGATTCACAAACGTGGTCTATCTGTCCAAGCCTCTTTAAGTTCTCTCACCAGTGTTTGGTAGCCTTCAGGGTACAAGTATTATACTTCTGTTAAAATTTCCTAAGTAGCCCTGATTGGTGTGACTCAGTGGGTTGGGCGTAGCACCACAAACCAAAAGGCTGCCGGTTCCCGGGCTGCAGGCCAGGTGCCTGGTTGGAGTTATGCAAGAGACAACCAATCGGTGTTTCTCTTGCACACTGGTGTTTCTCTCCTTCTCTTCCTCCCTCCCTTCCCCTCTCTAAAAATAAATTTAAAAAATTTTCCTAAGTAATTTATCATTTGAGATATTATTTTTGCTATATTTTATAATTTCATTTTCTAAAATTTTGCTAGCATAGAGAAATATTATTTTGTATACTGACCATGAATCGTGGACTTTGGTTGAATTCACTCACTAGTTATAAGGACCCTGTGATCCTCCACATACATGACCTTTTCATCTGTGCATACAGATGACTTTTTCTCTTCCATTCTGATCTTCAGGGTTGCTATTATTCTTTCTTGCTTTGTTGCACAAGCCAAGATCTTCGATACACTGTCAAACAGATGAGATGAGAGTAGACAACCCTGCCTTGTTCCCAGTCTTACGGGGACAACATTCAGTCTTCCGCCATGAAGTACAGTGTTAGCTGTAGGCAGTTTATATACTAATCTTCTATCAGGTTAAGGATGTTTCCTTCCATTCTTAGTTTGTCAAGATTTTTAAAAACTATTTAATTGTACTTCCGGCCAAGATGGAGGCGTAGGCGGACACACTGTGCCTCCTCTCACAACCAAAATTAAGGACAACAAATATTTAGAAACAAGAAAACAATCAGAACTGATAGAAAATTGAACTGTATGGAAGTCCAACAACCATTCATCCAGACCGGTAAGAGGGGCGGAGTCCCGGCAGGAAAAAGTGGAGATGCGGACCCTGGAATGCAAGCAACAGTGGCTGGCAGTTCCCAGGTGCACAGGCAGTGGCTGGTGGTCCCCAGGCCCACAGGCGGCAGCTGGTGGACCCCAGGCACAGGGGGGCAACTGTGCATACCCAGTGAGGCCGCACAAGGTGGCTGGCTGACCAGGTGGTCCCACATTCGCGCATGCAGACGGTCCAGGCAAAGGGGAAGTGGCGCGGAAGGGACTGAATCCAGGAGAGAGCAGAGCAGGTGCCATTGTTCCCTCTCCGACCCCACCCCCACAAACAGCATCACAACCCAGCTACTGGGCTGCCCCACACTGGGGAGCACCTGAGGCTCTACTCCTCACTACGCAACAGCATGCGCACGCGCGCACAGATAATTCAGGTGAAGGGGAAGCGGCGGAAGGGACTGGAGTCCAGGAGAGAGCGGAGCAGGCGCCATTCTTCCCTCTCGGACCCCGCCCCCACCTGTAGCATCACAACCCAGCGACTGGGCTGCCCCGCCCTGAGGAACACCTAAGGCTCCACCCCTCACTACGTAATAGCTGTGACCAGACTAAAACCAAACCAAAACAACAACAAAAAAAACCCCAACAAAAAATGGCTCAAACTGGAGAACAAATGAAAGCCCCAGAGCCAATTCCTCTAAGCCATGAAGAGATAGCCAACCTATCAGATGCACAGTTCAAAGCCCTGGTGATCAGATGCTCACAGAATTGGTTGATTTTGCTCACAAATTAGATGAAAAAATGCAGGCTACAATACGTGAAAAGAAGAAAGACCCATGGGGAACCAATAGAGATGGGAGGAAAACTGGGACTCAAATCAATGGAGTGGACCAGAAGGAAGAAACTAACAACCAAGCATAAGACAAGGAAGAAACAAGAATTCAAAAAAATGAGGAGAGGCTTAGGAACCTCTGGGACATCTTTAAACGTCCCAACATCCAAATTATACGGGTCCCAGAAGGGGGAGAAGAAGAGCAACAAGTGGAAAACTTATTTGAACAAATAATAAAGGAGAACTTCCCCAATCTGGCAAAGGAAATAAACTATCAGGATGTCCAGGAAGCTCAGAGAGTCCCAAAGAAGTTGGACCCAAGGAGGAACACACCAAGGCACATCGTAATTACATTAGCGAAGAAGAAAATGAAGGAGAGAATTCTAGAAGCAGCAAGGGATAAGGGGACAGTCACCTACAAAGGAGTTCCCATCAGACTGTCAGCTGATTTCTCAAAAGAGACCTTCCAGGCAAGAAGGGGCTGGAAAGAAATATTTGAAATCTTGAAAAGCAGGGACCTACATCCAAAATTGCTCTATCCAGCAAAGCTGTCATTTAGAATGGAAGGGCAGATAAAGCGCTTCTCAGATAAGGTCAAGTTCAAGGAGTTCATCATCACCAAGCCCTTATTATGTGAAATGTTAAAGGGACTTACCTAAGAAAAAGAAGATCAAAAATAGGACAGTAAAAAGACAGCAAACTCACAGCTATTAAGAACCACACCTAAAACAAAAGCAAACTAAGCAAACATCTAGAACAGGAACAGAACCACAGAAATGGAGATCATATGGAGGGTTAGCATCACGGGAGTGGGAGGAGGAGAGAGGGGGAAAAGGTACAGAGAATGAGTAGCATAGACGGTGGGTAGAAAATAGACAGGGGGAGGGCAAGAATAGTATGGGAAATGTAGAAGCTAAAGAACTTATGACACATGGACATGAACTAAAGGGGGGAATGTGGGTGGGAGGGGGTGTGCAGGGTGGGAGGAATGATGGGGGAGAAATGGGACAACCGTAATAGCATAATCAATAAAATATGTATAAAAAAATAAAATAAAAAGATTTAAATTATTTAATTGTGTCTAATACTCTTCCTACATTGAGATGATCATATCATTTTATCTTTTTCTCCCTTGATCTTGTATTTGGTGAATTACACTAATTCATTCATGTCCAGCCAATCTCGTGTTCTGGGGAAAATCCCAAGTGGTCTTGATGCATTACACTTTTTATGTACCGCTGGATTCATTTGCTAATAACTTTTTAAGAATTTCATGTCTGTGCTCTTGAAGAATTTACTCTGTAATTTCCTTTTCTTTGCCAGCCTCAGAAAAGTGAGTTAGGAAGGGTTTCCTCTCCTTTACTTTCTGAATGAGTGTGTATGGGATTCACATAGTTTCTTCCTTAAATACTTTATAGAACTCATCAGGAAAGGCTTCTGGGCCTGGAGTTTTCTCAGTGGGGAGGTGTTTCCCCTTTCTCTGTGTAAATGATTTCGATTTATAGAACTACTCAGATTCTTGTCTCTTCCCATTAGTGCTGGTAAACTAGGTCTTTTAAGAAGCATAACTCTTTCCTTGAATTACCCACTCTATGTGCATAAAGTTGTCTTATTATTTCTCTTTAACTTCTTATTTTGAAACATTCTTAGACTTTAGAAACCTTGGAAAAATAGTCTGGAGTTCCTGTATACCTGTTTCTATTAATCCAATACTATTAAACTATCAACCTTACTTGGATTTCACCAGTTTTTCCATTATTGTCCTTTTCATAACAGGGGCAATCCAGGGTGCCTCATTAACTGTCACGTCCCCTGAGTCTGACAATTCCTCAGTCTTTAATTGCATCGCATGACTTCGACAGTTAAAAATTCCGGTCAGTGAGACTTCATGGCTCCCCTTCTCGCACGACCACATCAAAATTACAACTAAAATATAAAACAACCATCACTCAGAACTGTCAGAAATCAAGTGGAATGGGAGTCTGAAGACTATGGATTTAAGAAACCAGACAGGTAGGAGGGGCAGAGATGTGGAATGGGCTGGCTCCACACCCATGTGTGGCGGATAAAAAATTTGGGAGGGATAGCTCAGGAGCAAGGAGTCCCAACCACACACCAGGCCCCCCAGACCAGGGAGGTAAGTGCTAGGAAGATAAGTCCCCACAACTTCTAGCTGCAAAAACCAGTAGGGATTAAGTCAGTGGAAGAAACTTCTGGAGTCCCAAACAGTTCTGTTTAAAGAACTCACACGCACACTTACTCAGACTCACTCCCTCTGAACTCCAGCACCAGGGTAGCAGCTTGAAAGGCAGCAGGGGCATACGGGGAGGACCAGAAGATTTGGTGTCAAGGCGAGAGCTGGGGGACAGCTTTCCTCCAGACAAAAAGGTGGGTAGAGGACATCATTCCTTTTCTGAGCCCTCCCCCAACAGACCACAGGGGCACAAAGAAAGCAGGTGAGTGCCATATGTAAGACTCCATCAACCTGGCTAACACTGTTTGCCCTTCTCTGGAGATCCCCTTAGACTCCACCCCACCCAATCTATGGGCCCACCCAAGCTGTTAACCAACCGTGACTTTTCCATATGAATGGCTGGTCTTGGCCAATGCCTCACAACTTCCTAAATCCTATCAAACAAACAACAGCTGGCCTCATTGAGCCCCCAGCCCCTGTACCTCTTGCTAAGTGGCCCCAGCCCCAGCACTAGCAGCAGCCACCCTAGATTCACAGCTTGGCTTCACCTTGGAATCTCCAAGCCCAGCACAAGTAGCAGTCATCATAGATTGCTTTACAGCTCATGTATGGTGGCTGTGGGCAGAACCCAGGTGGGGGCTGCACCACCCGGGAAACACCAGGGTCTTTGCACCCAGTGCACAGCTACAGACCACCTCAGAGCACTACCACCCTGCCCCTGCACAGCTGACCCTCCTTGGAGGATGGAAGTTGGTGGTCAGTGGTCACAGCCAGTCCTTGCAGCTGACTGGCCTGGGTAAATTCCTCCCATTGACATGCCCACAGCAGCCAAGGCTCAACTACAAGAGGAGGGTGTACTCAGACCACATGAAGGGTGCACCTTTAGTACCCAGCTTGGGTGGTAGAGGAGGCTGTGCCACTGGACCCTACAGGACACCTACTACATTAGGCCACACTACCAAGACACGGAGTCAAAGCAGCTCTACCTAATACATAGAAACAAACACAGGGAGGCTGCCAAAACGAGGAGACAAAGAAACATGGCCCAAATGAAATACAGATCAAAACTCCAGAAAAAGAATGAAATGTAGATAAGCAATCTGTCAGATGCAGAGTTCAAAACACCTGGTAGTAAGAACGCTCAAGGAACTTAGTGAGGACCTCAACAGCATAGAAAAAAATCCAGTCAGAAATGAAACATACACTAATTGAAATAAAGAACAATTTACAGTGAAACAATAGTAGAGTGGATGAAGCCAAGAATCAAATGATTGATATGGAACATAAGGAAGCAAAAGACAACCAAGCAGAACAACAAGGAGAAAAAAGTATCCAAATAAACAAGGATAGTGTAAGCAGCCTCTGGGACAACTTCAAGCATCTCAACATTCTCATCATGGGGGTGCCAGAAGGAGAAGAGAAAGAGCAAGAAATTGGAAATTTATTGGAAAAAACAATGAAAGATTTGGTGAAGGAAACTGACATGCAAGTCCAGGAAGCACAGAGTTCCAAACAAGATGAATGCAAAGAGGCCCACTCCAAGACACATCATAATTAAAATGCCAAAGGTTAAAGATAAAGAGAGAATCTTAAAAGCAGCAAGAGAAAGGTAGTTAGCTACCTATGAGAGAGTTCCCAGAAGACTGTCAGCTGATTTCTCAAAGAAACTTTGCAGGCTAAAAGGGATTGGCAAGACATATTCAAAGTGATGAAAAGCAGGGACCTACAGCCAAGATTGCTCTACTCAGCAAAGCTTTCATTTAGAATCAAAAGGCAGATAAAAAGCTTCCCAGACAAGAAAAAACTAAAGGAGTTCATTATCACCAAGTCATTATTGTATGAAATACTAAAGGGACTTGTTTAAGAAAAGAAGATCAAAACCATGAACAATAAAATGGCAATAAATATATATCTATCAACAGCTGAATCTAAAAAACAAACTCAGCAAACAAGAAGACAGAAACAGAATTATGGATATGGAAAGTGTTTCAATGATTGCCAGATGGAACAAAGGTGTGGGAAAGAACGGGTGAAGAGGTGAGGGATTAGGAAGTACAAATAGGTAGTCACAGAATAGCCATGGGGAGGTAAAGTGCAGCATAGGGAATGGAGCAGCCAAAGGACTTATATGCTTGACCCATGCGCAAGAACAATGGTGTGGGGATTGCCAGAGAGTGCTGGGGGTGCTAGGTGGAGGGGGTAAAAATTGAGACAACTGTAATAGCGTAATCAATAAAAAACCGGCAAAAAAAATTCTGGTCAGTAATTTTGAAGAATATTCCTCTGCTGGGTTTTGTCTGATGTTTTCTCATGATTAAATTAGCACAATGTATTTTTATGAGACTGCCACGTAAGTGGCATTGCGTCTTTGGAGCTCCTTCTGTGCACAGGGTCTTCTCTGTGCCCTGCTCCGGAATTCCAGCAGGATTACAAGGTGAGAAAAGTCCCACTGCCTTCCATCATCCTCCACTCCCAGGGAGTTGGCAAGGTCTCCCTGCTCTGCCTGCTCCCCTGCCCCCACCTCCCCACAGAGAGCCAGGTAGTTGAGAGGCCCACCTCCTGTGTTTCCCTCTGGACTCCTATCCCATGCTGTGTGCTGTCCAACATGAGAACAGCTGCATCATGCACTGTGTCCAGTGTCCAGCTGTTTCCAGAGAGCAGGGTGGGCTGGGCCACCTCTCCACCAATACTCCCCACCCCTGCTCACATCTCCCCACAACACTGCAGGGGGTAAGGGCTGAGTACATAGAAGCCTTAAGGACAAGAGCTGTGCGAATGGCATCTCAGGCTCCCTGGAAGAGCAAGCAGCCTTTCCATAGGCAAAGAGGCCGTGTGGTTTCCCTTACCTGCACGGCCTCGGGTTCCCTCTGAGACTGAGCTCTACGAGAGCCTGTCTGTCTTTTGAACCACTGCCAGATGATAAAAACCACAGTCACTTCTGAATGTTCAGAACAGTTATGCTCTAAGCTGATTCTGCGGCACTAGTTTTGACCCAGTAGCAGAAGCACAGGGGGCTTCATCCAGTCATTTTAATATCGCCAGGCCTACTGCGGTTTCTCTCCTCACAGAGGAGCAAACGGTTTGCTGCTGGCACTCTTTTTTGTCAAGTCAACTCTGCTTTCTGCTTTCCACCGAAGGAAGATTAATAATATCCAACATACAGACTAAATTGAGTAATTATACCTTTTAGTGCACCTGATAATTTCTTACCCAGCTGGTGCTAACAGTCAATCAAAATGCCATAAAAGGTGTTTTAGAATGTGCTAATGATCCACTGCACTCTGTCAGGCATGGTGGGGACTTGTTCAACTCTTGACATCATAAACCTTGCACAAAACAGCCTGACAGATCCACCACCCAGAGCTCCACACTGGGCTGCCCACCACTGGGAGCCCCTCACTTTATGTGTCCCATGTAACAGAGCTGCTGTGTTCCACTGGGTCCCCAATAAAGTCCTTTGAAACATTTCATACATCTTTATACTTTTTAAAGCCAGCTAAGGAGAGAATCCAAAATCAAGTCCTAGATGGACAAGAAACCACAGATGACTAATATTTCAGTATTTCATTAAAAGCAACTGTTAAATAGGAAAATAAATTTAGAGAAAGCATCGTACCTGGATCGTGTGCAGTCCAGACACATAATCACCCCAACACGACGTTTACCAGTATGTGTAGCTACTCACAACCGCCCACGTCTTGGTCCCTACCAACCATGCCTGCTCCAAACAGGGTGCTCTCCAGGCTTCTGCACACCCGTCTGCCCTTCTGGCTGGCGCTGACACAGCCCCTGGGGGCCTGCTCGCCATCCCGCCAGTGGACATGATCAGTCGCACTGGGCTCTGGCCCTAGGCCTGCTGCCCAGGTGGAGCTGTCCGTTGCATCCAGCTGCTTCCAGTGCCCTGAGGCCCCCGACACAGTGACCCAGACCAGACAGCCATCACGCTGCGATGAAAGCTCTCAGAGAGGGAATCTGAAGCATGCGTGAGTAGGCTCCTGACGGTAACACAGAGAACTGGGAGGTGCGTGCCTTCAGGACTCCGGTTCCGTGCAACGACCAGCGTGCCATCCCTCCACAGAGCTGGTGTTCGTCAGTGCTGGTTCAGAGCTCGCACTACTCAATTCTTACGCAGGGATATGAAAGTCAAGAGTGTGAAGAAGGCTGACAGGAAAAGATTCATTCATGTGAACTATGATTTTGGAGGAGAGCTTTATGGATACCCTGGACCAGCAGAAAGATGAACAGGTGGCTCTTAGAGCAAACTAAGCCTGAAACCTTGATGGAGGCAGAAACGGTACAGCTAAAGCTGCCCTACTCCAGGCAGGGCTGTCTGGAAAAGACAGTAACACCACAGAAAAGCAAAGGCAGCAGGGGAAGAGGAAAACCGAGTACGAGTAGACTGGCTCCACGGAGGAGCCCTTGGGCACGAGTGCACAGGAGCTGAGCAGGGCTGCTGAGGACAGGCAGTGTGGATGTCACTCATTCAGAGGGTCGCCAGGAGTCCGAGCTGACCAAAGGGCATGTGACAACAACCACTGGTCAGCATTCCAGGGTGATGAGCACAAAGCAGATGCAGGGAGCGAGGGCATCATGCCAACCACAGCTATGGAGAGCTGCGAGAGTGCCGTGCTGAGCAGGGGGCACAAGGGAGCGCATGCGCACAGACGCAAGTGCATGAGTCAACAGAACACTCGATGAGAAATGGGAGAGCCACGCTGTTTTACAGGACCTCACCGCAAGGCACTGACTACTCACACTGTGAAGAAAGCGACTCTGTGAGAGGACCAGCTGGGCCCCGCAGGACTGCGGGGGGGGGGGGCAGGGGGCAGGGGGACGATGCCCCCAGGAGGGGAGTGCAGCGCCTTAGGCTGGTCGGGAGCACACAGACAGCTGCAGTGCCGGGGCACAGAGCAGGGGAGGTGGACGACCACCTGGACTGGACGGGACACAGTGAGCTGTCCCTGTGGGTGGAGCAGCTTATTCTCAAGCAGGTCAGGAGCAAGTTCTCTGCCCCACTCCTCAGCAACTCTACATGTTTGTGACTATCTCCCAAGGAAAAACTTAAAGCAAACAGACACTTAGCATATCTGTAAGATAAGGTTTCCAACGTAAAAGAATTCAGGGTTTTATAACATTTTAATTAACAGTCAAGATCTTATTTACGAAGGGTAGGAAATAAAAGGGAGTGAAAAAGAAGAGAAAACTGACAAATTCTGTCTGTAGTCACAAGTCAGAAAGAACCGTGTCACTCCTGATTTTAAGGCTCAGAAATGTTTCTGAAACGCTTTAAGGCAACTGCTAGTGAGATTAAAAGCAGGACGCGCATGTTCAAAGGCTCTGCAGATGACAGAAGCTAAGGAGCCATAGTTTCCAGGGCTGAGTATGAGAGCATAGAGAAGGAGAACATAGACGACAGCACTGCGCTGAGCACAGCTCGGACCACTCAGCTGCCACCGCCGGGCCAGGTGGAGGAAAGGGAATGGCTGAACACACCCCCCAAACCCAAGGAGCACGGCATCCGAAAGAAAAGACTAATGGGCAGAGAGAGAGAAGGAAGCCAGTGTAGCTTTCTGTGATTGTGAATTACAGATGACACGGTGTCCCTCTTCACTGACTGAAAGTGATACGAAATGCTTCAGACACTCCCGGGACCACCAGGAAGGGTGGTGGGAGAGGAGCACTGAGCGGCTCTAGCCCGGGAGTCTCTGTGTGAAACACACGAGTCGTGGTTGTTCCGCACAGAAACCGGCCCTGCAAAGGATCAGCGAAGCCAAGAGTTTCCAGGGCTCAAAAATAGGCTACTGGACATCACAGAAGCGGGCAGAACAGGCCCAGCGGGCCTGGCCCGGCTGATGTAAGGACAATGAGGTGACTTGTTTTTAGCACATTTCCCCCCAATTATTACAAGTAAAAGTTCTACTTACCGCTCCGAGCATGATTCTGAAAATCAGCCACCGAAAGCCCCACAGAACAATCTGGGATGTGGGGGTCTTCCTGGGCAGTTGAGACAGAGTCCAAAGAGGGCACAGGAAAATCCCCAGGAACCCTGTTTCCAGAAGCTGAGACTCCCATCCTAAATGGTGACAGTAAGAGAACAGAAGGCCATGTTAACCACAGCTGGACACTGTCTACAGAAATAGCCTCACCAAATTCAGGACAGATGGAGTGGCTGAGGGGGCGTTTTAGCCCAGTCAAGGCGTGCCTCAGGGACAGCCATGGGACTGTGCCACCCCAGCCAAGCCCTGTTTTCAGACCACAGCCTCCTGTCCTTCTCAGGGCACTAAGATGTGACACGGCCTCCTGTTGAGCACACACTGCCCATGGGTGTTGTGGGGGGGCCTCATCCACTCAACAGGCTTGCGTCTGAAGTCATGGCGTTATGCGTTCTTCCCTGAGGGGCAGTCACCAGGAAGGACACTGGGCATCGAGGAGGCCAGAGAGATCAGCATGTGAGGTTTGGAATGCAAAGCCGACTCTGGTCCCTGACTGCCCCAGCTGAGGGAGTAAGTCACAGAGAGGCATGGGACAAGTACAGGTGAAATAGCCCCCACATGCCCCAGGTAAGGGAGAAAGCCAGGGAGAGTTACAGGTATAGGTGACAAAGTCCCCAGGTAAGGAAGGAAGCCAAGGGGAGATGCGGGACAGGTACAGGTGACATAGCCCATCTTCCCCAGGTGAGGGAGGAAGCCACGGAGAGTCACAGGTCCCGGTAGCATGGTCCCTGCCTGCCCCAGGTGAGAGACTACGTCAGGGGAAGAAACAGGAACAGGAGATGGTGGCTCCAGGTAAAACCGCCTGCTCTCAGCCCCACGTGGGCTCAGTCTGTTACGGCAGGCAGCTCAGTGGTTCGGTGTGAGGAGCGCTAGCCCATTCTTTCTGCCCCGTGTGAGAAACGCAGCTGAGTGCAGTGCATCTGAGCCTTGCTCTCCCAAAGCAGACGGCACTCCCAGTTCTCCTAAAAACTCCGAGTTGGCCTCTACTCTGGAGACAGCTGCTCATGCTGCGTCCCTGGGACACCAGGAAGAGGTTTCAGGTGGTTGTAAACTGGACTCTTCAGAAGGAACTTGCACTTGATTGTGTGTGTCACACGAGTTCCCGTTAATGTGCTGTGTGAAAGGAACGTTAGACAAGGGTAGGCACTCTGTGGTTCCATTTACAGAAAGTTCTAGAATAAGGAAAACTGATGCAGGTGAATGAAATCAGAACAAAGCTAGTTGCCTGGGGAGGTAGACTGGGAAACATTGGGAAGACACGGAGTCTGCGCCTGGTCAGGGAGTGGGTCGCAGGGCGGGCTGGCCAAGGCTCAGCAGAGGCCCCTCAAGGTCTGTGCATTTTGCTGTTCAGTTCTTTCCTCAAACAGACATACACACCTACAGAAATTCTGAACCCCAGTTTTAAGGCTGATGGACAGGTCTTCAGGCCTTAACTTATTTTGAGGTACGTCAAACATTAAGTCAAGAAATGAACAGATGTGTGATGAAGCCAGCAGAGCAAAAGACAAACCAGAGTCCAGGCAGGGGGAGCTCATGGGTTTCACTGTACAATTGTTTGAAACTTTCTGTAGTTTGAAACTTTCTGTAAGATTGCGGAGTGGGGATCCCATTTACCCTCACACACGTTCTATGGATTTCTGAAACCCCAGTTCCAAATCAGTAGTTCTTTGGAGGGAACAGGTCGTTTGCAGCAAAGTGGTGCCTGAGAATGGCATGCCTGATGCCAGGGTGACTGACCTGTGACCACCCAGAAGGACATGTAGTCTCAGCCTGAATGGGTGGCCGGCATCAGTGGAGCCACATGCTCTGAGCCGTGACACTGGGACCATGAACATGCACCCTGCCCTTGTCAACAGATAATTCCAGTCCTGGCCGGTGTGGCTCAGTTGGTTAGAGCGTTGTCCCTTAACCAAAAGGTTGCGGGTTCGATTGGTGGTCAGGGCACATGCCTAGGTTGCGGGTCTGAGCCCCAGTCCAGGTGCCTACAGTCCCTGGTCCAGGTGTGGACAGAAGGCAACTAATCGTTGCTTCCCTCTCATCGATGTTTCTCTCTCTCCCTTCCTCTCTCTCTCTAAAAGGAATGAAAAACAAAAAATGTCCTCAGGTGGGGATAAAACAAAAAAAGAAAGATAATTCTAGAAAGAAGCCTGAATGTGCTGGGGGGCAAGACAAGGCAGGCAGCTGGAGCCACATTACCACCAGGCCGCGTCGGGTCCGGTGTCACAGCCGTGCGCTGACAGGAGAGGAAAGCACTAAGCTGTAGGGGGCTCTGGCCAAGGCCGGGGCGGGTGAGAGACTGGATGCATAGAATGCCCCTCGGGTGCCCACCTGCACCCCACCCAGCATCGGACACTTACCCCGACTTCCCTGGGGAGTTCAAGAGAGAAAAATGCAGAAAGCATCTACACTAGTTTTATGAAATTTCAGACAGAACAATTGCCTACTTTGGGTCAAGGATTCTCCCCATCTTATTCATAGTTTAGAAGACCTCTGCTTTACAACTTGCTTCAAACCTCCCTTCTCTCAGCCTAGAAAAAACAAACTTATTTCCGTATGACAATTTCTTTAGTTTTTCTTGAGGTCATTTTCACTAACTATGGACTCATTTCACTTAGGGTGCATTTTACAAATATATGAATTGATGAGCAAAGGATATGCAGAATGTGGAAGTGGCTGTGGTCCTGGCCTGAGCATACTTGTCTGTAGGCATGTCCACTCTTTGAGAAAGTACCTCAAAGGCCACCTGTTCTGATCCTTCCTCCACTTGGTGGCGAGAAAACTCAGGAACCGAGAGGCCCGTGCCTCACACAGCCCTGTGAGCAGAGCAGGTGGAGCTGGGTTCTGGGCAGAGAGAGCGCTAGGCTGGAACGCCGCCCAGAATGCCTAGAGGAGCTGATTTGCCACTGCAAGTGTGGGGCCCTCACTCAGCGCTGCGGTGCGCACCTGCCTTGCTCGCACTCTTGCAAACCCCTTGTAAACTCTAAGACCCCACGTGGGTGAGCACTTCCCTGGGCGCCAGGCCTGCCTTCTCTAATTGTCACCTCGCTTTGCACAGATGTGATGAACAGAATTTTAATATATAGTTTGAGTGACACCAGTCAAAGTGACATGCAAATGGCAGAGCCCAGAGACTGTGTAAGTGCCAGGAAGCAGGTGACAGGGTGGGGAGGCAAGGGATGGGACGTGCTGCCACCTTAGGGATGTGCTCGTATTGGCAGAGGGTCACCTAGCCCTCCTTCCTCCTGAACCTACTGAAACATTCCTTACCCTGCTGGGTTGCATGGGAGAGCGGACACCTGAAAGCCAAGGTGTGCGGGCTTCCTACTTGGGACCCCTCAGCTCCCACCTGCCCCCTCCTTCCCTGGAGCTGCCGCCTTGCTGGCCACTGGCCCCCCAGCCATCAGCACTCCCTGACACCGCTGGGGAAGAAAAAGGGTTGCCTGCAGACCCACCTGCTTCTGCTTTCTTAGCTTGGATCTTGTTGAATTTCAGCAGCTGTGCTGCCTGCACAAGAGCACCATTGTTCTCCGCTTCGGCATGGTGGGGAGGCGTCCCCAGAAAAACAAATGCCCAGTGCGCTGCTGTGGTGGCTTCCTGTGGCCGAGAGACTGTCCGTGTGCCTGCAGATGGCATGGCACACAGCACCCGGCCAAGACGAGCTCACAACTGTGAGCCAGTGCTGACCCCGACAGTCACCAGGCCCCGCTAGGTGCCTCTCCCAGCCAAGGGCCTTTCCACCTGTGCTTGGAGCCTCTCTGGGGTGGGATAGAGACACTTGGCCCTTCACTTGGCAAACAGCTACTTAACGATCATGGTGGGCCTGGAGGGCTCTGCCTCACTGGCTGTGTCTTAGGGATGGTGCTGGTGCGACAGTCCACCAGTGGCTTTGGGGGTGACAGTCAGCAAATGCCCACTGGAAACCATGGAGTATGGGCTACACCTGCCTGTTTCTGGCATTTTCACTTCCATGGCTACTGGCCATGTTTCCAATAACACAGACCAGCCCTGAACAAGCCAAGTCTGGAAAGTTTCCACATAAAACTGAAGGAAGAACACCTCCCGTTGTGAGGTGGAGGAATGGGTGCCTCCGGCCCCGAGCGCTCCAACCAGCACAGTGGCTGCTGGGGCAAAGTGTCTGGGCGGCAATCAGCCCCCGGGCACATTTCCCCTTTTCTGAGGAACAGCTGGCTTGCCCGCTGTCTCCCAGAATGTTCGCAGACAGGCGGCGGATGGCGTGGGGACGAACCACACTAGAGGAAGCTCAGGGTCTTCTAGCTTTGGTCCTGACAGGACAGTGAACCTTCATGCAGTGTTGGCCAGAGCTCAGGGCTGGCTGTCATCCATGGAACCTGGGTCTGAGGGCAGCCACAGTCCCTCATCTTGTGGTCTGTGGGCAGCCTGGGCACCCCACTGGCCAGGACCAGCCGTGCCCACATAGACTCGAGAGGTCAGAACAGGCTGGTTCTCTCCTGCTGGTTTGAGAGTTTAAACGAAAGTCCTTAGAATGGAGCACATGACCTGTGTCTGCAGGCAGTTGCACGTGAAGTCTGAGGAAAAGCCCCATGAAAGAGGCTGAATTTGGACTCTTGGCCTCCTAGCCCAAGTTCCGACCTAAGGGGTCCCTCATTCCTCTGGCCTAGTTTGAGGTACCTACTCCCCAAATAAAATTGATGTAAAAGTGGTGTCAATGTTTCTTTCCTATCTACTTAGGGGCAATCGAAGAGTAAAGACGTTTTCTATTGCAGATCCAGGAAGTTCACCACCAAGAGGCCTGACCTGTGCCTGGCAACCGCAGCACTGGCCCACGGGCCCCTCCAGAATGAACAACGTGAGTGGAGCACCGCTCTGCTGCTCCTCAACGGGGGGGCTCTTGCTGCCAGTGCCCTGGACAGGAAGAGCAGAGGTGGGCGTGCCAGTGGACAGCCTCCAGCCGACAAGGGGGCCACTGGGCTGGCGCCTCAGAGGTTGCCCAGAGTCAAGGACGACACAGTACAGGCACCACCTCGGACCAAGGAAGAAGAATCTAAAATGCTTTTTCAGAGGCAGAAGCTGCCCAGACAGCCACTCTAGAAAGAAAATACCAACTGAGGCCTCACATTACCTTCCTTGAAACTATGATAGTTACTTAGAAAAAGTAATTAAATTTCACACATATGGATCCTTCAGAAATGACAGCCACCATCCATGTTACAAGTAGGAACCCATTAGCTTCACGTTAAAATCAGGGAAAATGGAAGAAAAGCGCTTCCCTCCTGACGGGCTGTCACTCCTGCACAGAGCCCCCCACCCTCGGCCGCCCGGGGCTCCTAATGATGCTCTGGAGACTACTTGAGCTCTTAAAAAGTTATTTTCTTAATCTTTATGGGTTGTATGCCAGGACAGAAAGTTCTGGATTGGCACACCAGATCTTGTCTGTAGTCAGTGACATAGCAAAGATGAGCTCTGGGAGTAAGAAAGCTCCCCCGATGCGGATGAGGGTGATCCTGCCTGCCATGGATGCGGCACTTTACGTTGTCACAGAGCACCAGACCTCTGCAGAAATGCAGAGCCGGCTGTAGTGGGGAGGGGAGGCTCTGGAGAGCCACTGTGTGAGACGTGAGGTGCACCTGTACGGGGTGGGGAGTGGCACCCGAGGGAGCAGTGACGTGCTGGCCCACTGACTTTGGCCCCTCTGTGTTGGTGGGTGGTTCCGGGCCCTGCTCGCACCCCTGCCCAGGCTTCATGGTGAACATGTGCTGAGGTCCAATGGGCCAGCGATGGCTCCTGCGGAGGGTCAGCAGGGTGGCAGGATGAAGCAGGCAGCTTCGACGTCACTCACTGGGACACCAGGTGCTGTTCACACCCATCCCTGGGACTTCCCTCAGAGTACTACAGACAGGGGAGACCACCACAGACCCTGCCGACGGCAGGCTCAGAGGGCCACCTAGGTCATCCAGGCAGTGCCATCATGAGGGAGGCAGGCACCGACCCCGAATCACAGGGGACGTCGTGGCCTTGTCTGTGTTCATGAACACAAGGCCTACGGGCCCCACTTCCCTGTGCGTCTCTGACTCCGGAAAGTAATTTCCGTGGTAACGTAGGCAGAGCGCATGCTTCAAACATGTGGGTTCTTCTCACAGCCTTGGGAGGTCTGGCGGGCACTGAAGTTACAGCTGGTGGACGAAAGAGCCTTTCTTCCAAGCCGGCTCCAGGTTCAGGCCGTGCCTTCACAAACCCTTGCCTCTCCAACCTATTCCTGCCGCTCCGTGCTCTCCCATGACACGGCCATTCGGCCAAGCCTCGTTTTAGTTTTACGTGCTGTTACTCAGGGTGCCACTCAAGGAAAGTTGTATTCTGAGAGTGGAGCAGTGGCCAAGCGTGGGTGCCCTGCCTGCAGCCCGGGGCACAGAAGGAACACTGCACAGGGTCAGGCCGGGGGCCAGCTGGTGCCCCGACTCCCACTGGCACGCAGCCTCGGGTAAGTGAGGAAAAGACAGTTCTGTTGCAGTGTCTCCCTGCGAGCTGGGCTGGGATGCAGGGGGGCTGCACAGTGCGGGGAGCAGAGAGAGTCCCCGATACTGTCCCTGAACCAGCTCGTCTGCCTGGCTGTCACAGACGGGACCTGGGAGAGCTGCCTGCTGCCCAGTTACTGCTGCAAACGTCGCTGTTGTGATAGGCACAATCCACCAACAGACTGAGTAAGACACTTTCCTCTTTCATTGAGACAAAATATAAAATGAGATCAGGTAAAAAGAAAAAAAAAATAAGGGAGACGAAGACAAAATTTGAAAACTTCTGCCGGGGTTTACAAATAGCGAGTGTCCATTTACCAAGCTATACAGAAGATGCATTTCTGTATTTTCTTTACTGGGACAAGGCCGCCCAGCAACCTGCCCTGCCTGTTCAGCGGAGGTCAGAAATCTGTACCTTGACTGCTCACATGGTCCCTTCCCTCCAAACACACTCACCATGGCACCCAGCCACAGTCGAGGCACCACACGTGTGCCTGTGTGGGAGGGCACCATTTACAAGGCTTTGCTAAGGTCCACTAACTTCTTCCAGTTGTCAGAACCACCTGGCAGAGCTGCCCTTGTTCTAAGAGGACAGGCTGGGACCATCCTCCATCCTCACGGGCCAGGGAGGTACCGATGTCAGCTCTACCCCAGAAATGAGGCCGTGCTCTTGCCCGCCTTCCTGGCCTGGTCTGGAGCCTTGTATGTCCTGATCATTGGCCCGAAGGACCTGCTTAGAGCAGGGTCTGCCCAGGAATCTCCAGAACCAGCCTGAGCTAGGCAGGTCCCTTGGACAAGAGCCCTGTCTGTCCATGGACAGAACCTAACCACTAAAAGAAGCCAGCTGCAGAGGACTTCACATTCAGCCAGAGACCAGATCGTAAACGGAGCACATTTTCTAGCAAGTAGGTATTTTCAAAAGAGCAGGCTAAAGGCTTCATGCTTTAAATAAAATCATTTTATATTGCATGCTCCCAACTATGAGGCATTTAACAAATTGCTAATGCATGTTTTAAGGATGTCCTTGGGCACTTCAGGGAACAGGAAGTGACCGGTGTAACCCACACACCCGCAGTGACCCTCCATGTCCACTGCACTTTGTCACGGTGCTGGCTAATACTTGGTTGCCGTGGCAACCAGACTTTCTAGCCCCAGGTGTCCCCTGTCGCTTAGATCTACGCAGGTGTCACCCCCGGGCCCAAAAACAAAATCCACATAATGACCTTAGCTGGCTCTTTGGCTTTAGTTAAATATGAAAATGCTTCCTGTGAACGGAAATTAGACTTAGCAACAGATTTTTTAGGATTAATATATTCCAAATATTTAACATATATCAGGCTGAAGGGCATTTCTTTGTCTTTTGTTTCTTATGCATAAAAACCAGCCAAAGCCCTCAGGGACTTGACAGAACCCCACCAAGTGATGGTCAGTTCTGTCGGCAGGGCTGCCCAGCAATGGGCATGTTCTGGCCCTGCCTGTGCTGTCATCCAGTGCCCACTGGCCACATGAAGGCTGCGAAGCCTTAAAGCTCAGTTTGAGGTGCACAGCAAAGACCTGGCCCCACTCTTGTGAATCCCAAGAGGCACGCCTGCTCAGGGGCACTGTGCCCACAGGCCCTGCGTGGAGCAGGTAGGTCTGTTCCAGCTCTGCAGCCGGGGAGCTCCCGCCCACACACAGAGGTGGCCCTTGTGCCCACAGAAGTGGGCATCACCCTCATCCCTCACCCTGCATCTGAGTGGGCCGTCAGCACTCGGGGCCCTGTGACTGCAGAAGTGGGTGTCTCCCTCATTCTACATCTTACTGGGCCATCAGCATGCAGAGCCCTGTGGGCACGGGTTTCACCCTCACCTGCATCTTAGTGGACCATTAGCAGGCAAGTCCCTCGTGCCCACGGAAGTGGTTACTGCGCTCACCCACATCTGAGTGGGCTGTCGGCACACAGGGCCCCATGCCCCCAGAAGAGGGCGTCACCCGCACCCCACATGGTCTTGGAGGATGACCTGTTTTCCCTCACAGCTTTTCCAGATCTTTCTACATACCCAGTGAACACCATTTCTGGGCATCCTCCATGTTGTTGATGAGCACGCCCTTGTCACATGAGGGAGGATGGGGCCTGGCTCATCGTAGAGGATGCCCACTCATTATGTAAACACACATACTTGTAAGAAATACCATGGAGCGTCAGTTCACCAGTAGAGTGGGAGGGAATCACACACAAATCTGCACCTAGCATGTGCATAGGTCAGAGGTCAGGGTGGCCCTCCACCCTCTGCCCCATGCAGTGTTTCCACTGGGGGTCACCAGAGTGGACAAACCAGCAGTCTTCCTTCCCTCTCCACACCTCTGTCTGTCTGCATGTCCTAATCAGTGGAGGCACTTTGCTGACCGACTTCACACCCCTTCGAAAGTGAGCTGTCTCTGGCACTCCAGTGAGGACAGTGGTAGCAGGCAGCTCTCAGGCACAGAGCTGGGATGGCCACTGCAGGGCAGCCTACCCCACAGACCTACGCTGGGCAGTATGTACACCCCATGGGGACCAGGAGGGGAGGGTTGAACATCTCGGCCACAAAACCAGAATCTAGTGGGCACTTTCGACAGTCAAAGTCTCGCTCACAGGTCCCTTTCAAAGGAGCCTTTGGTGGGTTCAGCGACCTGGGGAGAGGCAGTGACATCCTCAGGTATCTATTGTACACTAAAAGGACTCTTCCAGAAGAAGATGAGCACAGAGTAAAGGATCAGGTGTCAGCTAAGTCAGCTGACAAGAACTGTCACAGGAAAACGGCACACGAGTGACCACAGAGAGGCTGCAGGGAAGGGATGAAGCTGACTAGTGCCTCACTGACCGCCGCGCCCACCTAGTGTCTACTCTGCGCTGGGATCTTCTCCTTGGCTGGGGGCCCAGGCTCACCTTAGGTCTCTGCCCTGGTGCCCAGCCCTGCAGCCCTTGTCAGGTGCCTGCTCAGATGCCACCTCCTCAGGGAGCCCCTTCCCCTGAACTTGGGCCTTAGTCTGCCCTGGTACTATCTACCCAACACTTTCACCACTCCAAACGCTGCATACCTCACTTGTTTCCATCTTCCATCCATTCAGCACCCACAACGCAAGCTCAAGGCAGACAAGGTAAAGCATCCATAATAAGCATAACCAAAGATGAAAAGAAAAATATGCTCACAAAGCACAGATAGATGGAATACTCAGTAGAGAGGAAGAACTATAAAAAAAGGACCAAACAAATTCTAGAGCTGAAAAATAAAATATCTGGGATTAAAATTTTATTCAATGAGCTTAATAGCAGATTGGAGGGCAGAAAATAAAACGGTAGTGAATATAAAGACAGCTCTACTGAAATTATTGCATCTGAAGAAAAAAGACTTAAAAAAAGAATGAATAACAAAAGAACAGACCCTCAGGAACAGGTAAAACAACATTAGATGATCTAGCATATATGTAACTGGAATCCCAGAAGGAGACAAAGGAGAAATGGAGCAGAAAAAAACCTTGAAAAACTACTGGCAAAAATTATCCAAACTGGGAAATGACATAAATTAGAAATTCAAAAACCTCAGGGAAACAGAAGCAGGATAATATTCACGCCCCCACCTCCCCAAATGCCACATGTAGGCACATCATAGTTAAGCTGCTGCACGCCAGTGCAGGGTGAGCCCGCTGCTTCCTGACTGCCACACAGACCCACGCTGGGAATATAAAAGAGGGGAGGCCTCAAAGAGACTAGAGGGGCACCTCCATCAAAGGGGTCGTATCCTTACTTGGACAAACCAATCGTAGAAAGGCGTTTATTTATGAGACAACTGGCAACACTGGAACACTTACTAAATATTTGATAGAATTCATACTAATATTTTTTGACCAAAATTTTTTTCAACTAGACTTCCGGCCAAGATGGAGGCGTAGGTAGACACACTGTGCTTCCTTGTGTAACCAAAAGAAAAACAACAACAATTTAAAAATGAAAAACCACCAGAACTGACAGAAAAATTGAACTGTATGGAAGTCTGACAACCAAGGAGTTACAGAAGAAACGTTCATCCAGCCCGGTAGGAGGGGTGGAGATGGGCAGCTGGGTGGAGAGGACTCTGGGCAAGGCAAGGCATGGCTAGCAGACTGGGGCACAAAGTGCAGCAGATTGTGGAACGGGGTACACAAGGCAGCAGCTAGTGAAGCAGGTGGTCCCACATCTGCGTGCAGATACAACAGGAGAAACTACTGGGGAGTGAGACAGACTGCACAGCCCAGAGCTCCAGCCTCGGCCTCAAACCAGACTGCACTCATTGAAAACACCTGTGGGGGGTTGAGGCGGCAGCGGGAGAGATTCTCAGCCTCACAGGAGAGTTCGTTGGAGAGACCCACAGGGTCCTAGAATGTACACAAGCCCACCCACTAGGAATCAGCACCAGAAGGGCCCACTTTGCTTGTGGGAAGCAGGGTGAGTGACTGAAATCCAGCAGAGAGCGGAGCAAGTGCTCTCGGACCCCTGCCCCACATACAGCGTCACAACCCAGCAAATGGGTTGCCTCGCCCTGGTGAACACCTAAGGTTCTTCCCTTCACTACGCAACAGTCATGTCACGACAAAAAAAATGGCCCAAACGAAAGAACAGATCAAAGTTCCAGAAAAAATACAACTAAGTGACGAAAAGATAGCCAACCTATCAGATGCACAGTTCAAAACACTGGTAATCAGGATGCTCACACAATTGGTTGAATTTGGTCACAAATTAGACGAAAAAATGAAGGCTACGCTAAGTGAAATAAAGGAAAATGCACATGGAATGAATAGTGATGGAAAGGGAACTGGGACTCAAATCAATGGAGTGGACCAGAAGGAAGAAACATTCAACCAGAAAAGAAGGAAGAAACAAGAATTCAAAAAAATGAGGAGAGGCTTAGGAAGCTCCAGGACATCTTTAAACATCCCAACATCCAGATTATAGGGGTACCGGAAGGAGAAGAGAAAGAGCAACAAATTGAAAACTTATTTGAACAAATAATGAAGGAGAACTTCCCCAATCTGGCAAAGGAAATAGACTTTCAGGAAGTCCAGGAAGCTCAGAGAGTCCCAAAGAAGTTGGACCCAAGAAGGAACACACCAAGGCACATCATAATTACATTAGCCAAGATTAAAATGAAGGAGAGAATCTTAGAAGCAGCAAAAGAAAAGGAGACAGTTACCTACAAAGGAGTTCCCATCAGACCGTCAGCTGATTTCTCAAAAGAGACCTTGCAGGCAAGAAGGGGCTGGAAAGAAGTACTCCAAGTCACGAAAGCAAGGACCTACATCCAAGATTGCTCTATCCAGCAAAGCTATCATTTAGAATGGAAGAGCAGATAAAGTGCTTCCCAGATAAGGTCAAGTTCAAGGAGTTCATCATCACCAAGCCCTTATTATATGAAATATTAAAGGGATTTATCCAAGAAAAAGAAGACAATCAAAACTATGAACAGTAAAAAGACAGCAAACTCACAGATATTAACAACCACACCTAAAACAAAAACAAAAGCAAACTAAGCAAACAGCTAGAACAGGAACAGAACCGCAGAAATGGAGATCATATGAAGGGTTAGCAACAGGGGAGTGGGAGGAGGAGAGAGGGGGAAAAGGTACAGAGAATAAGTAGCATAGACGGTAGGTAGAAAATAGATAGGGGAAGGGTAAGAATAGTATAGGAAAAGTAGAAGCCAAAGAACTTATATGTATGACCCATGAATATGAACTAAAGGGGGGGAATGTGGATGGGAGAGGGTGTGCAGGGTGGAGGGGAATAAGGGGGGGGGAATGGGACAACTGTAATAGCATAATCAATAAACTATATTAAAATTTTTTTCAATTAAAATTGAGATATAATACTGTATTAGTTTCAGATGTAAAAATTCATGCTAATTTTCCAGAGGTGATTATGGTATTACAGCTACACTGTTTTAGAAGACCCAATCTATTAGGGGTCTATAATGAAGTGCTTGCAAATAAATAACACGATGCTTAAACAGAGCCGAAGGGAAGGTCAATAACCAAAAGGCGGGGCGCGTGCTGGACAACAGTCTGCGATGCTGCCCGGAGGTACCAGATGCCATTGTCCTCACTTCTGTATTTGTTTGAAATTCTTCATAATCAAAAGTTAAAGGAAAATAAGCAGGAAACTCCCAACTTCTGCCTGAGATGTTCAAAACTGACCACTGGAATTCTCATGAACCAAAACAAATTGTGAACTGCAATTGTTTAAACTGCCTCTTGTTCTAGAAGTCAAACTTACAGTGAATATGGAAGCACATCTTTAGGAGAGCTGAAAGTCAGTATCTCTGGGAGCTGGGACACCATTGCCTGTAGCTGTGAGTCTGATCAAACTATTCAGGTATGACCCTGAAAACAACGAAAAATTATTTGAAACAACACAGGAAATCTGTTTTTCAGAGTGACTGACTTTCCCAGAAGATGAAGAACTGAAGCCTGGAATGGAACTGACAGGAACATGTATGTTCCTCTAACACGTGTGACCTCTAACTCAGAGGTCATACATTGCAGCCTGTGGTGGAGGCCTCGAGCTCTGCTTACCCAGCCGCCACCAGGACCGCCGCTCCCCGAAGTGCAGCCCTTCCTACAGGGCAGGGAGCACTCTGGAGGCCGAGGAAGAAAGGTAGGGGTCCTACTTTCTGTGCATAATGGCCACATTCTCTAAGAAAACTGTAGGCTTTTGCTCTAGTTCAATGTTCACGTAAGAAAGAGGGTGCGTCCAGCCTGGACGTTCTGCTCCGGGACCAGAGAGCTCCCTCGTGTACACACGAAGCCCCCTCGCTGCTCACCATAGCCATGGTTCCGCTCTTGTCCCCGCCTAACGTGCACCTGCTGGCTACCTGCACTTCCCTTGATATTTCCCAGTTGTTATTTTTATTAGGGATTATGACTATAATCGCTGGTTTGAGCACAATCAAAAGGAAAAAAAAAAGAAATAAGAGTTGTCTACCTTCTGACAATGAGACAAATCGGTTTAATGGCACCATCTGTCTAGAATTCAGGTCCTGAAGCCAAGTAACTCAACAGGGAGGGCAAGATTTCATCAGTGAAGATTGCTTAACAGTGTTTATTTTGAAATGCTGACACACCTCATTGTCTTATGTGAATGGGGACCATGGTGAGACCCATTCCCTATTGCTGTTATAGGCAGTACTTTGACACCAATTTAAAACCTGATGACGCATTGATGACCTTCACATGAGTCTTGACAAAAATCTCTCTCTCTCTCTCTCTCTCACACACACACACACACAGACACACACATGCGCGTGCACACGCCTGGGATTTAGGAAGAAGAAGGGGCCTGGGCCATTGAAAGCCCAGAAGATTCTGAGGCCTGGAGAGGCCAGGAGACTCAGGGCTATTTGGTGCAATGAAAATCAAGGTTCCTGTCTCCTGTGTCATCGCTTTTATCCCCAAGCTCTGTTGCCTTTCTTGAGGCAGATCAAACAACTCTTCCTAAGATGAAAGGGAATTCCTTGCCTTCGAAAAATACAAAACACAGCACAAACACAGCAAGTAGAAAGATATTAAACTCACTAGGCTCTCAGGAAGCAGCAAGTGCCTAGCAAGGTTCACTGCCACACCGGGAGCAGGATGGGCCATCACATCTACCCCCCAACTTCTGCAGACACACCCCAAAATGCTCTCAGATCCAGATAAGCAGAGATTGTTTAAAAAGTATTTTGCACATTCTACATTCCTCAGATTCACTTGCTCTCACTTCTATGCCTGCAGCTGGATTCCCTGAAGCTCAAATCTCAAGACCCTCATCTCTTCTGGTTGATGAGGACCGGCCTCTCCTTGCCTAATCAGGACTCCACTTCACACCTGACCCTTCCTGCACCCTCCACACTCTCAGTCACCAACTGCCTCCTCTCTGTGCACCTGTGTCCAATGCCTCCTGCTGGGCAGTGGTGCAGAGAGCAGGGAGACATTGGGACTGGCCAGAGACAGGTCCACAGCGCCTTCTCAGGGGCTCAACACCCTGCCGCCCTCTGGAGACCTCCACCCCTTCCAAGCCCCCAGCACTGGCTCCTGAACCTTGCTGGTTATCCGCCTCCACTGACAGGTTGTTTAGGCCCAGTCCCAGGGAAAGAAGCCTTCCTACCAGACCAAGGTGTCCCTGCTCCAGCTGGGCGCACCATGCCAGTGAGTCATGCTGCCTCGGCGGGCCCCTGGAGCCAAAGCCTTTCCCTCCCCTCCCTTTCCCACCTGGGCTGTTACACGCCTGCTGTCAATACCAGCTCAGCTAGCAACTGTTTACCTTTGATTTCATTTTATTAAAACTAGTTTATTAATCTTTAAACAAAGGCAAAAATGTTCAGTGAACATGAACTGGAACTAGAGATGAGAAAGCAAGTCTCTGGTCACCCAGAGATATATATGGGTAATCTCTTGGTCATGGATTTCCAAACAGTTTTGATAGAATTTTTAAAGAAAAAAAATGGAATATCATACACATTATTTAAAACTCATTTTAACATATCATTAAAACATTTTCCTATCATTAAATAGCAGTCAGAGAAGGGACATAAATGTATTAACTAATTCTTCATGACGGAACCTTTAAAACTATATCCGCTTTCTCCTCTCAAAAACGTGGTGACGAAATCCTTGTATCTAGTCTTTGTGCCCACTCCCGAATCTGCTGTAGGAAACCCTGAAGTGGGGCTGGGGACCAGCAGGCACATCTGTTTCTAAGGCGTGCAACTGCGTGGCCACCCTGTCCTTTAGGGTGGTCACACCAACTCAAGTCTCCCCACAACACCCAGCCCCAAACCCATAACGTATCTAATTATGAAAAAGCACCAGACAAACCCAACTTGAGGGATATTCTATCAAATTTATGACCAGAACTGCTCTAAACTGTCAAGGTCATGAAAAGCCAGGACAGCCTAGGAGACTGCCACAGAACCAGGCTACGGGGGTGGGGACGACGACAAGAAGATGACTGACGGCAGTGAGGTTTGGGGAGGGGTCCTGGGTGAAGAGGGCCCTGGTGGGAAAGCTGGAGAGACCCAGTGAGGGTCTACTGCTCAGCCAGTAGTCGTGATGCTGCCATCTCAGTTTGACCACGTGGTTACGGGAGACGGGGACAACAGGGGAAGCTGGGTGAAGGTCGATGGGGACTCCCCTGCTACCTTTGCAACTAGAAACTATATCAAGACCATCTTTCCAAATGCTGCTGGCACCATTTTCCCAAGTGCTGCTGTGGCCTCTGAGCAGTGCCTGGTTTGGCCTGGCCTCAGCATAGAGACACACCTGACTGTCATGAGGAAAAGAAAGACTCAGGGGCTCTTGGACACAAGTTGCCACATGCCCTAGCAACCTGGGAACGAAGCATGGCGAGGCCACTGTCAACCCTGCAGTCACCCTGTGGATGCGAGGACAGCAAACCCCAGATGAGGCCAGAGCTCCACCGCCTTGCAGTCTGGTTGTGCCCCACCACGCATTTGCCTTGGGTTGGGTTCAATCTACCGACTGTGGACATTTTGCTCAGCGCTTCTCCTGTGTCTGGCTCAGTGCCTCGGGGGAGGAGGTGCCATGTCTCCAGACCTGTGCACTGCCTGAGGAAGGCTGTGTGCACAATCCCTCAGAAACACCAGAATGCACACTACAACTGCGCTAGCAGTTTTGGGTTCAGATGTTTCACTGAAAAATCAAAGAAAACTATTCAGGTTTCTTGAGTCAGAGCATGTGACAGCCACCAGACTATTTGCCATCTTGTGACACCTGCATGTGGACCCAGAGTTTCTCAATTCCACGCACAGACAAGCTGTGACTGAGCTCCTCCCTGTCCTATGCACTGTGGGGACGAAGGGGATGGGCAAAGCCCAGACCTCGTGGGGCTGACATCTGGCGGGAGGAGGGGCAGGTATGGAGACGATGAACTGACATAGCGACCCACCGAAGAGGTGGCAAGCTGGAGAAAACCAGAGCTGAGCCTGCAGCTGGGGCTGGAGCTGTGCAGGTGTAGGAGGTGGGAGTGGGAAACACGCAGCTAGCTAGCTCTTGGGGGCCATGTCCCACAGCGGGGACGGCCAGAGTGGGGCCATCAGTGGCAACAGACATCACACCAATATTTACCAATATTTATCACTGTATCCTGACTGTATACTAGTCTTCTAAATGCTCAAGACATTCACCAAGGCAAAAACCAAATGGAAAACCAGTAACACCATGCTGTTAAAAAGATACTAATCTGAGACCAGCCGGTGTGCCTGTAATAAACACAGGGAATAAACACTGTGCCTGTAATAAATCCTGCTTTATAAGGGGTGTAAAATTCTTGATAAGAGGAGGACACAATCATCAAGAAGAGATCTGTTATATGCACTTAGGAACCATTAACAGTACTAAAGCTGCACCGGTATCTGCATCTCCATTCAGTGAGTCCACACAGACAAGAGCTGCTATTGTAACAGCGACAAAGCATGGCTTCCTCGTCTAAAATTTCTGTTTTAAAATATCAAAGCATTTACAAAAGAAACTGGCACGCAGCTGCTACTCCAGGGCTAACTTAACAATGCCTCTCCCTGTTACTTGCGTTGGCAAAGGTCAGGCTTGCCGACGCTGTGTTCTTCATGCATCCCACAATGGGGCATTGGAGCCAGGAAGCTCCAGGGACACACGACAGATTCTGGAGGTTCCAGGCCAGCCAGCGGCTGTGATGGTCCTTCTGTGATGGCCCTTCTCTGGACTCTGGTGCTCACTGCAGTTCAGGACACCTACATGTTGACCCAGCAGGGGAGCAGCAGTGGGCAATGTGAATAAAATCAGCTGGTTCACCTTGCCTCACAGAGAGAACTACTAATGCTGGAGTAGAGAGAAGGACCCATCTCACCAAATGCTTTTAGCTGTCTTTATGAGTGATCAAGAAAAGGGCTTAAAATGACCCTCCCTAAAAACACCGCTCTAGAACCTGTAGGGGAGGAAGGTGGTAGAGAGCAGCTGCATCTCTGAGCCTCACCCAGCACAACTAGGCACCTGCCCCTACGAACTAATAAAGATCCTTTAGACAGGGAACAGGGCAAATCCATCAGTGGTACCCAAGCTGACAAAGGGTTAACCTCCCCTATAATCTCCAACTCCAGGGGCCTAGAAAGCATCCAATGCAGGCAGCAACCAAGAGCTCCTGAGCAGAAATCTCTATGAAGCAGGGAGAAGAAACTGAGAGATTATCTAATGCATTTCATTCAGTAAAAAGCAGTACAGTATTAGGAGAGGTCAAGCAGTTGTGCTGGTGAATCTGGAACAAATTATTGAAACATGATCGGGGATGAAAAACAAAGCAAACCAAAAAAGGAGAGGCAACTATTAACTCCAGGAAACACAAAGTTACTAGAAAAAGATATTATACTTCACTATTGGCTTAGAAGTCAGTAATATTTACATAGTCACAATAATGTAAAGATTGAATATTATTTAATAAAAAGTTGTATCTGTGACATAGTTATACTGAGATAGTGAGGGGAAGGATGTTAGGGATATAGCAGAGTAATCCTTATCATTCATAATAGGAAGTATATAGATAATGTCTGAAAGTGATACACCAAGAATAACCTGTACAAACCTATTCAGAAACTTGGAGGTAAATACTGGGAGCACTAGAGAAGATGAAGAAGCTACCGTGGAGAGCGGGCGGGGGTGGGGAGAGGTAAAGGGTGCTGCTGTTTTTGTGACAAGCTGTGTAATACAATTTCACTTTCTAATCTATGCATGTCTAAATTTTTTTAAATAATTAAAAAAATAATCTTCAGGCCATATTTATCTGGCTATAGTGTGATAAAACCAGAAATTGGTCAATAAAATTAACCTACAAAACCCTAAGGGCTTGGGAGTTTTGAAGCTCTTCTCTAAGTAGCACTTAGACCGAAGAGGCCTCAGCAATGAGGATTATAAACCACGCTGTCTGCCACTGTCAGGGGGGCACTGGGGTCTCCCCAATGGGGCGGGACAGGAACGGGGTCAGAGGGGAGTGGTCGCCTGCCTCCATGAATTCATTCGCAGATGAGATGGAAAATTAATGAATTAAACAATCAACACATGATCTTAGAAAATAATAAACTCCTTCCTCTCAGAAGGGGGAAGCAACCTATAAAAAGTAAAGATTAATGGGCTAGAACACTTTTTAAAAAATCTGATAAATAAAACCAGTTCTTTGAAGAGACCCGTGACGGAGACAGCCTGTGGCTGTTCTGATCAGCACGCAGCATCGCACGGGAGAGCTGAGAAGACCTGCAGCTGGGGGCGGGAGTGGAGAGGCCGCTTCGAACAGTGCGCGTGCGCACCAGGAGGCCGTGGGGAGGAGCGTGCCAAGTTCAGACAGACCCTTGTCTGCAGGGACTCACGGCAAGCCTCTGGAAAATGGGGTGGTAATGAAACCACCTTCTTTAACTGTTACGGTGCCGGCACCCAGGAAACTCTCAACAGTTGGCTGCAGTACTATCATTAATTCTACTGTCAATTGAAAAGCAAATGCTAGTCAAAGTTACGTATTGACACAACTTAAATAAAAGGTAATTTAGAAACATTCCAGACAAAAGCCACCCAAATGGATTTAGGACTGAAAGTATGAATTTCAGCAACGAAACGCTTCTTCAATATTTTAGTACTCCGCATGTTAAAGAGGTAGGCATGTGTGAGATCCCCAGACTCCTGGATACCAGAAACAGGCAACTAGATGTGATGGGAGCAATTCAGAACAAGCACAGTGTTAACAATGGCGTAAATTCTAAAAAATGGTCTTCAAAATATATTTTCTTTTTTTTTCAGCTAAGTAATTTTCGCCAGATACTACTAAGTAGAAAAAGAGAAGGCAGAAATGCATGTGCCACGGCCCCTTTGGGTAGACACAGGCCCAGCCCCACGCGTGCGCACCCCATGCGCACACACAGTGCAAGCACAAAGCCAAGAGAGGCCACAGTCGGGTGGGCGGTTAACTCAGGGAGGCGGGGACAAAACTAGATGAAAAAGATGACACTAAAAACAAGCACTAAGTACAGCGTGTGACCACATATGAAGGAAGCAGAACCTCCACCACGAGACACACATTCTAAGGGACTCCGGTGCCCCAGAACCGGTTTTTCTCCTTCGACATCCTGGTCTGAATGCCACGCACGCCTGCCAGTCTGGAAACTCGGACAGCTCCCGAGGTCCCCGGACAACGGTGCCAAACTGGGCGACAGCCAGGAGTATTGCCTTCTCCATGTCAGGGCATCTGCCACCTCCAGTCTCCCTCCCAGCGCCAACCCCTTGCCTGCTCACTCTGTCTCCACCAGCAACAGAAAGTCACACCATGGAAAAGTCCCTTCAAGGTCTTCACTGGTGTCCCACTGACCTGAGAGGAAAGTACCGTGGGGGGACAGGGAGGAAAGAACATGACCTTGGTTGAGAAGCACCAGAGAGCCCAGAGCACCAAGGAAGAGTCTCAGACCACAAGTGGATGGGCCCCTGGGTGAGGAGGAGAGGGGGCCCCAGTATGGCTGGCCCCTCTTTCTTATCAACTCAGAGCACCTAGGACGCAGCAGCAGACTCCCCAGGAAGGGCCTTTAGCCCTGGGTGACCTCACAGTTGGATGGATAAGGCTGCCTCTGATTATGGAAATAATTTAATTAAAAGAAACTGCTTTCTTGGACATGGGGGCTGGGAAGAGAATCAGACGAACCGTAATTAAGCCAGAGGATATGAGAACCAGGCGAAGTGAGGACCCGGAGGAGGTTTGGGGATCTGCTGTGGCTGAGGTGGCTCGGAGCTCCAAGGCAGCTAATCGCTTCCTGCAGGCAGGCTCCACTCCAGCACTAATAGGTTTTTAATAAAAACTTCCAATTGGGCCAGTAAACCCCTCATTAAACTGTTTTTAAAGCATGACTTTAAGAGCGGCAAGGGCGAGGGGTCACAGGGAACAGTTAATTCACAACGGCTGGCGGGAGGCGCTGCTGTGACAGAGTACATCGGGTTCAGTGTCCAGGCCCCAGGAACATGCAATGCCAGCATCGGATCTGCCTGGAAAACAGATTTATTACGGCAGAAGTGAAGCGTCCCTCGGGACAGAGTAAAAAGTTGCTCTCAGTACAGAGACAGTGACGAAAGTCAAGAGCAGCCTGTATGCACAGTCCCTTCCTGCCTGCCCAGGTGTGGCCCACTGCACATCAGCTCCCCTACCAGAGCAGACCGTCCAGGGCAGCGCCATCTGGCACGGCCTCTGAGGCCCCCCTAGCACTCCTCTGAGGCTCAGTCAGCCCACCCCTGCGGTTCACCCATGGACCTGCCGCTGCAGCCCTGGTGTGTGCTATTCATTCCTTGTACCCCAGTGAGGATTCCTCTCACCGAGATCGGTGTGCCCACAGCTCACAGAGCACGACCTGGATCAGCCCCCAGGGCCTCCTTCCTGGTCCTGCTCCCTGACTGCTGTTCCCAGCAGAACTTGCTGATAGCGGACCAGCATCGAGGAAGACTCGAGACTAGCTAACACTTGGTTTCCACATTAGGATACATAAATAATTCATTGATTATGATTCTTATTGAAATGAAGGATCCCTAAATTGTCTAACTCATAGCCTGATAGGCCTTCAGTCAAAAAAGAAAACAACGACAACAACAACAACAAAACAAGAATGTTCTTTTTCAAAAAGGAATGACCTGGGTGTGAAGCCTTTCAGGATCCTTCCTTAAGACTCCCTCCAGACCCCTCACTCCGTCCTGAGTGTGCTCACATCCTCAGACACCACTGCCAACTCCCTCACAGAGGACCACCCCCCAACCCCTTTACACAGGATACCTGGCAGCCTCCTTGATACCCTACCCTTGTTCCCAGCACTGAGTTGAGAACCAATACCATGGATCCTACACAGCTAACCTTGAGGTTCAATTTTACTGGGTTCTGCATCTTTTTGATATTAAAACAATTATAACATATTAGAGGGATCAATTCAGAACAAATATACTGGAGAGACAAGTCCAGAATCCACCCCACAAAAGCTTCCTGCTGTCTGCTGCCTTCCTCGATGCCCACCTCCGTGGGTCTACCTGGACCAGTGTGAATAGCTCGTGCTGGTCGCAGGACCCCTCGAAATGAGTCTCTCCATGACTGTCACATCCAGGAGGCAGTGGGACTGGCCCTGCCTGCAGCCTGCCTGCTCTAGTGCTGCCTGGGTTGTCCCAGGCCTGAGAGGGCTGCCTCTGAGGGTGGGCTCTGCAGTAAGTTATAGGGCTTGGCTCCAAAAAGCAACTGCTGTGGCCCTGGCTCATCCTAACCTCACCAAATGCAGACAGGCAGGAATCCCTTCCGGGAGTGCTTGGTCCCTTAAGGCTGAGGTGCACGGCCCAGGGGGCTCAGCATGCCATCAGTACGGCATGGGCCAAGAGCAGCCCTGTCCTGGCAAAAAGATCAGAAAGCCCTTCCTGAAAGCCTATGCCGCCTGCTGGGCCCAGCACTATTTTCAAATGCACCAGGACAACATGAAGTTCAAAAAAGGCTCCAGCCCCAACCTCGCAAATATCAAAAAGCTCGCTTCCTGCAGAGGAGCCGGAAACAGCACATGGAGGGGCGTTGAATTAATCACGTTTTAGACCCATTCTTTGATGTAAGAGTCAGCAGACTGGCAGATTTCAAAGCACAGCCTCACTTAATGCTTCAGCAGAGATGTAGCTGGTGAGGCGGTATCATCACGAATGCTGTGGTTTTCTATGTCTTGGAGCAAACGGCCTCCGTTCACATACCGTCCCCTTACCTAGCAGTCACATCCATGCAAACAGGGATGCAAGACCCCAGGAGACAGGGCTGCAGGATGGCAGCAGGTGACGCCCACATTGAAGAGGGGACTTCAAGACCAGGAGAAATGTTCATAGAAACTCGGAAATCCTGGGAAATACCTGGTCACTGAACAAAGGAAAGGCAACCAAAGAGGCCTTGGCTGTGCCTCCTTCAGGGAGACCAGCCACACGTCCCTACTCCCAAACCGATGGGGTTACACTCACACCTGCCACACTGTAAGTGGTCAGCAGAGAGGTACTGAGCCCCTAGAAGTATATGGTGGTGAAAAGGAGGGCGTCCTCTGACCAACCGTCCACAGAACTTTCTAGAGCAGGGTTGTTAAGCTCATTTTCACTGGGGCCACGTCAGCCTTGCAGTTGCCTTCAAAGGGCCGAATGTCATTTTAGGACTGTGTAAATGTAACTTCTCCTTAACTAGGGGCAAAGAGCTCGGCACTGCCACCGGGCAGAAACAAGGTGGAGGGCCAGATTCGGCCGCAGGCCCTGTGCTTGCCCCCTGTGCTCTACAGCACTTGGGAGGGTCTGTGACCCACTTGGCCCAGTGTGTCTATTGAGCACTTGATGTGCCGCACATGTGGCTGAGGGGCCACCACCTTTATTTCGCTTAATTTTAATTAAGCCAGAAAGCACATGTGGCTGGAGATGAACATATTAAACGGTAGCTCGAGTAGCATTGCTCAATTCAAGTCAGCTGGCTGCCCAGGGGCGCTGCATTTTCCCAAAACGCTGTTCTGTGGTGCAGCTTGGTATCTCAGCCTGTCATCCAGAGTGGCTTTACCTTCATCAAAGTCCATTTGCACAATAAAGACAATTAGATATAACTAAGTTCTATATTCATTAACATATCTATGTCCGTTATACCTATATCCACGTTCATTGATGAGAATGTAGAGAGATACAAGTACAAACAGGAGAGGATGAGCTGCTCATTATGAAAACTAACTTCTCGTAGGCAACCCCTGGATGAGGTCAACGGGAAAGCCCCTTCGAATTGGCTGGTCCTGCTGTGGCACCACAGCCACTGAAGAAGGAAGCAGAGCAGAGATGCTTGGTGGTCACCCAGCAGCAAGCCAGCCGCCGTGACCATTAGGGGTCTTCTCAGCTTGTGCTCGTGGACTTTCAGTGGGGGTGGCCTGCCAAGTGCTCACGGAAGACAGCACATGAAATTCAGTCCTACTCAGGCCCCCTCAGGAGGAAATGCAGTAGCAGGTCAGAAGCTGGCTTCTCAGTCTCCAACTGTGGCCAGATGGGCAGTTAAACTTGTGAGGAGCACCAGACATACCAAGAGATGCATAAACGGAGGACAGACTTGCTTTAATTCAGAGCAAAATGTAGCTATTAGCCCAGCATCTGGATCTTTTCTACTGATTGCTGCATCTTTGGACAATTCACTGCCAGCAAGTCCTTTTTTTTCTTTCAGGTACGTGGTGATTTTTTTTTTTTTTTTTTTTTTTTTTTTTTTTAGTATGTCAAATATTGTGTGTAGAAAAACAGTGCTTCCTGAGGTGAATATAATTACCCAGAAATGAGTATGTATGGTGAGGCGGTTAGTTGAGGGTGGGGGGGTGGGGACAGGAAAATCTAGCCAGAATAAAGAGCTGGGTTTGGGTTTGTTGTTCCCTCATTACCCTCAGTGACCACAGGCTGCAACTCCCTGGAGGGGGGGCTTTGGTCACCTGCTGTGCTCAGCGAGGGGGCTGGGGGTTTCTCACTTCCAGCAGCTCCTGACTGGCCAGTCTGATCGGCCTCTCCCAAACTGCTGCCTGTCCTTGGGTGATGGGCAGATGATAGAAGGAACTGTCAGCTCCTGGTCCAGCCTCACTTGCCATCTTCGGGTGGGGCCTTCTCAGAATCTCTCAATTCTTCCCCTGCTCCACTCACCAACAGCCCCCAGCAGCAGCAGAGCTTGCTCTGTATCCAACCTGACGTGTAGCCCCTCTCACAGATCCCCTTCTCCCAGGGACCTGGGTGCGGTGTGGTGCAGCATGTAGGTTGATTCTCCTTCCGACTAGTTCAAGGCTTCTGCTTCCTATAAGAGGACAGTCCAGCGGGCAGGTGGGTGGCTGGTCACTTCCTGCACTGCACCACCAAGGAAGCCCTGACTGCACTCCTGGCCTGCCCCAATCCTTCTCACAAACCTCACAGAGGCCTGCAGACCACAGCACTGGGTAAGCAAGAACTCTGTGTCTGGGGACAACTGTTTCCCCACCCTTTCCTGCTTTCACTCTGCTGGAGGTGAAGCCAATAAACAGACACATCCCTCCTCAGTCAGGGGGAATGGGAGTTCTGATTCCTTAGCTGCTTTGCAAATTCAGTGCAGTGAGGGAGTCCAGAGAAATTATGGCTTTTGCAGAATATCCAGCTCACTGCTAGGATGGGAGAGACTGTCTCTCACAGAAATAGAATCTATATGATTTAATCCCTTTTCCATTTAATCCTTGTGTGCAGCCTGGCGAAGGGCTGGTGTTCTGGTGGAGGAACCGTGTTTGTGTGAACAGAACCTATGTTCTCAGAGACACCCATCAGAGCCAGGGGCCGGGCAGTGCTGTTCAGAGGGTCCATCCTGTCACCAACTTTCTATCCAGCTGTTCTGTCAACGAAGGAAGGGGGGGGTTGAAATTCCTTCTCTGTCTCCCTTTACTTGTCACTTTTTTATTTCATGTGCTTCAAGGTCTGTCAGGCTCCCTCCTGCGTGACAACACATCCTTTACCCCCAGCGATGCGTGGTCCTGTGCTGGCCTTCCGAATGCTGTCTCCAGTGTGTCTTTCCCGTCCATTTTCTTTCAGACTTTCTATGTTTAAATTTAGTGTGCATTACCTATAGGAGAGTATAATTACACCTTACTTTTTTTCTTAATTTGTTCTGTTGATTTCTGTCTTTTAACTGGAGTGTTTAGTCCATTAACACTTAATGTAATTACTGATACATTAAGCCTGGTGTTCAGGCTTATCACTTAATTTTTTATTTCCTAGTAAACCCTTAGTTTCTATTCCTGTGTTCCTCCTTTCCTGCCTTTTGTGGGTCATTCAAATGTCTTCAGACCCCCTTTAAAGTGTCTGTTGGCATTTTAACTGTCACTCCAGATCTCCCTGGCACACGCTCCAGGGGCTACTGCACACGTGCTTAGCTTTTCAAAACCTATATAAAGTTAACATTGTGCCGCTTGACACAAAATGTGGACACCGCAGCCCCAGGGGTTCGTCAGCACCTTCTCGAGCTCCATGTCATGCTTGTCACGTGTCCCCTCTCAGTGCATTACAAACCTCCGAAGACAAAGAATTCATCTTGCTTTAAACCGTTATGTGTTTTGAAGGAAGTAAGTGGAGCCAAACCCTCTGCACATTCACCTGTGTTATCGGCTGGTCTCTGTGCGCTACGTGCCTGCTCAGGGACTCGAGTTCTCACCTCCTGTCCCTTTCCTCCAGCTTAGAGAGCTGCCCCTGGCGTTTCCGGAGTGCTCGTCCGCCAATGATAAATTCTCTTACTTCTGCTTATTTCACCTCTGGCCCCGGAGGGCACTGTCTGGGTGCAGGGTCTGGGGGACAGTGTCCCTCTCCCAGCACTGCTGCCCCTGGGTTGCAGGGGCCCAACCATTCCAAGGGCTGTGTCAAGCTTCTCTGGCTGCTTTCAGGCTTCTCTCTTCCCCTTTGGTTTCCAGGACTGATTTCAGATGATTTGAGCAGGCAGTTTTATTTAGGCTTTTTGGGGCCCACCAGGCTTCCTGAATCTGTACGTTTAAACATCTCACCACACTTGCAAACTTTTCAGCCATTCTCTCTCCCCTCCTCCTGGGGGTCAGGCCTCAGCCTGGGTGATGTCTGCTGGTCTCTCATTCCTTTGTTACCGCCACCCTGCTTCCAAACCTTCAGTGAGTTTCTCATTTCAGAGACTGTATCTTTCAGTTCTGAAATTTCTGCTTCTTTTTTATATTTTTGATCTTTCTGCTGCAATCTCATTTTGTTCGCACTCATCGGGAGCCTGTTTTCCCTCACCTCGGTCCGCACAGTCTTGACAACTGCTGTCTGAAAATCTTGGGATCCAGTCACCTTGGGGCTGGTCGCTGTCACGGCCTATTCCCTCCAGAATGAGCCTGCCCTCCTGGTCCTTTGTTTCTTGTGTGTCCTGAGCATAAGGACGTTGAGCTTAGGGGCATCTGGGTTCTGTTAGGCCCCCAGGAGAGCACTGGTGCCTTTGCTGTAACAGCATGTCAGCTGGTGAGATGCAAATGTAACCTGTGCCGTGCCCCCACCCTGTCCAGTCCTGTTCACTTGGGGGCTGCCCTCTGCTCACCCCCAGCCAGTGGCCACAGCCCCACGGCCCGCTCATTCCTGCATAGAAACCCCAGTCGGCACGCTCGCTCTGGTGCCGTGTTTCCCTCAGAGCCCAGGCTGGGGGGACCTGAACCCTCCCCCTACCAAATCAGGCAGATATCCAACCACCTTGGGGCGCCCTGCCAGTCAGGGACAGCGCCAGGTGAGCCCTCCTCTGTGCATGGTGTCCACAGGCTCGTGTCCACTGAGGACTCAATGTGGCCTGGAGAGAGGAGCACATGTGTCACAGGTCTTTTCACTCACCCAGGGTTAGGGGACGGCCTCACAGCATGCCATGGAGCCATCACTGCTGTCACTGCTGCGGGACTGTGCTACCAGCAACAGAGACTGGCGCCGCACATAGTGAACCCAAGAATGCGTGCGCCCCCTCATCTGGGCTGGTCCGCCACTCTGGCAAGGAGGCTGGCAGGGGGTAGGAGTCCAAGCTGACTCACACACACGGCATCAGGACAGCACGGCCAGCCCTGCGGGTTGGTGCCAGATGCTCAAGCAATGAGAAAGTCAATAAGAAAAAGGCGCGAGGATACATACCCCAACACAAAATGCTAACTCTTGCAGAGTTTTTTCTAAATGATTTTCACTTACCAAATGAATACCTGGAAAACAAAAGGAAAAAAAATGTATTAAAATGTGGCACTTTGCCAAAAAACTTATAAGATTAAAGCACTGTGTTACCCGATTAAGTAGAGCCCCTGTCTGTGACCTGGGGCAGTGTGGTGTCAGGGCACAGAGCTCATGGGGATTAAATGCAACAGGAAGTGAAAGTAGAGGGGAGACCTGTCCTCAGGTGCTCTGAGTGGGCGGTTGGGGCCCCAAGGTCCAGCAGGCTGCCCTGGGGGACTGCAGCCTTTTCGTCCCCTGCCCACCCCACACAGCCAGTACAGGGCGATGCCTACAACAGGCCAATCGAAAAATATTTTGGAAAAAAGTAAATGTAATACTTGATTTTCCTACAGTAAATAATTTCAATCAAACACCATAAAATGTCATACCCTGGGATTTGAAAATTGAAAGGATACCTCATTACCCTGAGCATATATTATTAGAGAAGGGCCCTAAATTAAAGGACCCTGGGGGGTCTGCCTCCTCTCTAAAGGTCTGAGGTCTGTCTTCATGTGGAATATGAGCAGAACCTTGAGTCCGCACACTGGCCTGGGGCTTCCGTGATGCAGGCTCACTCTGTCCCCCTGGGGAGGGGACAGACATCAGCCCCGATTATAGACTTAAATCCCTACAATGTCATGGAACACCCCTCACACCTGTGCAGCTCTGGCACCTGTCTCCCAGCCCGAGTTGAAAACAAAATCCACCACTTGGACTCCAAGATAAAAAGACCATATCCCCGGGGAACTGACATGTGCTACAATGTGAGTGAGCCTTAAAAGCATCCCACTGTATGACATAAGCCGGACCCAAAAGGCCATATAGTGTGGGACTCCATTTATGTGAAACATCCAAAACAGGTGAATCTGCAGAGAAAGTAGATCAGTGGCTGCTGGGGACTGGGAGGGGAGTGGGGGTATATCGGTTTCTTTTGGGGGTGATAACGATGTTTTACACTTAGTAATGACTGCAGAACTCCACCAAGTATATAAAGCTACTGACTTGTACCCTTTAAATGGTTAAATTTTATGGTATGCAAATTATACCTCAATAAAGATGTTTTAAGAAGTAGTTGTTTAATGAAACATGTATGAATGAGAGGATCAGGCCTGAAATTTGCAGAGCCCCTCAGTGAAGAGAGGGCGGGACCTCTGGAGGATGAAAGGAGGGTCAGTCTTGGGCATCTGGGGGGCCAGGGCAGGTCCCAGGGCTCCCTACACTGCTCACTTTTGAAGTGTGTGTGATTTTCCACAGTGAAAAGTTCAGATGCACACCTTACAGGCAATAGCAACACTGAAGGGTACTGAAGCAATGCAGGTGCTGCGGAAGACCTGTCAGGTGGCCGTTCTCTCAGAGCTGGGCCTGCAGCGATGGTGTTTTTAACCATCCTGACCCATCAGAGATGCATACTACGTATAGGTTAAACACCACAGTGCGGGATTTGCTCTTTACTCTGGAAAAGACAATTTGGGAAAAGAGGGGACACTTGTGTGTGCGTGAGGGTTCTTTGCATTATACTCTAATTTTTTTTTTTTTTTTTAAGATTTGTTTTAAAGAGACAGGAAGGGACACAGAGAGAGAGGGAGAGAAACACTGATGCATGAGATGTACATCAGTTGCCTCTCACACACCCCTAGCTGGCAACCCAGAATGTGCCCTAGACTGGGAACTGAACTGATGACCTTTTAGTCCACAGGCTGGTGCTCAACCCACTGAGCTACACCAGCCAGGGCTACTCTCTACTTTTGAACAGGTTTCTAAGTTTCTGTAGTTCAAAACCTTTAAAACAGCCAGTTTACATACTGGCTAATTCAACAAACAAGTTTACCCAGCCCATTCTCCCAGTAAATCACCTTGTTGATGGAGAAGGGGAAAGGGGCTGATTTTCACAAACGTATAAAGAATGAATGGTTTATATTTTTATCAGCTCTGACTGAAAGAGACAGCTGTCAGGTCAGAGCTGACCTCGCATGGCTCCCATCTGCAGCCTGGGCCCCCAGAGCACAGTGCCCCGGGGGCAGGCCTGCAGCGTTACCGCCATCGCATTTACTGAGGGCATTTAAAAATGTCTTTCATGACTTTAGCCATTTTGAATTTTGAATTTCAAGGCTGCCTGATGTAAGGTTTTTAAATACAAGTAGTTATTATCTAATTACTTGAAAAACTAAAAAGGCTTCACTACTTTTATAGCTTTTACTGTATTTTTTAACAGCTGGGATTTATCTTAGAAGAGATGGCTGTCAATGGAGCTATTTTGGGGGCATTCTACTATTTTGTTCTTTAAAGAAACTGCAGCCCTTCCATTTCAGTTTTTGCTCCCAAATGGTCTGTGTGAATGCAGTGTCTCCGCCTGCCTGTTAAAGACGAGGCCCCTTCACAGAGGAAGGCCGCCCCGGTCTGTGTGCAGACAGGAGAGGACCAGGAAGGGGCCGGGCCTAGTGGAGGCACTACATCCACTAGGACCCTTGCCCGCCACGCAAAGCAGTCTTGTCCACAGCCCCTTGGGCCTTAATCCACCACAGCAACTTTTGTATGAGGTTCCTATTTTTACAGAAGGCCTCTGATTAAAAAAGTACATCAGGCTTCCAGCACTTTTTGTTTTGTAAAAAGGCTTCCTGGATAAATATTTGTTAAATTACGCTCTCCTGCCTGTGGAAAGGCAAGCTGTGAATTTGTAAGACTTCTCCCCACTTTCTTGCCCAGCACTGAGCTCCCCAAAGGCTCACTCAGAAAACTGGTAGGCAGGAGTCGGTGTACTAAGGCCTGCTCTTGTAAGCCCCCCTCAATTCCTGATGCGAGTCTGTGCCTAATCATGTCACCCACATGGAAGTCCCTGTCACAAGGTGATGGCCAAACAGAAGCGGCTCAGGATGAAATGTCACAGGAACTAAAACAGCGGCCCTCAGTATACCCAAGCAGTCCGTGGGCGTCCACCCTGACCCAACCCTAACCTCTGCTGGAACAGTTCATCACAGAACCGTGGGGAGTGGGACCCGCCATAGCACTGGCAGGCCCTGTCTCAATGCCGATGTGTAAGAGCAGAGAAGGTCCCTCTCTGCGTGTGAGAAGGACTGTTTCACCATGGCCCAGCTGAGGAGGCTCTGGGATGGCTAGACCTGTGTGACACATTTGTTTGACAAGAATGGAAGGGACTATAGCACGCCATCCTCCCTCTCCACCTGTGACTGGGCCCCTGCCTGGCTCTGAGTACTTGACCCTTATTACTACAGAATGGAAGTGGCACCATTTTTTTAAGAGAGAAGGGAAGGGAGGGAGAAAGAGTGGGAGAGAAACATCAATGTGAGACAGAAACATTCATTGGTTGCCTTTCATATCTGCCCTGACTGGGGACTGAACCTGCAACCCAGGCATGTGCCCTGACTGGGAATCGAACCTGTGATCTTTTGGATTTTTGGACACTGCCCAACCAGCTAAGCCACAGTGGCCAGGGTGGAAATGGCACCATTCTGCTCCCTGGAACCTCATAAATCCAAAGGAGGAATTCATTTTTATCTATGCATCACATGTATCTATACCTGGTGAAATTGATGGGCTACAAACCAGGACAAGGGCAGCCAAGGAACAGCATTGTATTTAGGGCCTGGAGCCAAAATCAGGTTTTCATCCTCAAGAGTCAGAGCAGAGCCCTGACCCTGGTCCCCTCCACATCTCCCGGGCCTGCTGGCATCTGTTCTCGGTGCACTTTGAAGTTGATACCGTCCCTGTGTCACAGAGACGAGCCAGAGGCAGTTTCCTCCACAGGAAGGGACCCCCTGAGCTGCCCAACCTCGGTCCAAGTTTCTAGAGATAATCCTTTCTTCTTTTTGGGGGGCCAGGAAGGTGGGGAAGAGAGAAGGATGGTTATACAGCCATCCTTAATAGCAACAAAGAAGCCCTTTAGGATTATTGCCAAAGTAAAGCACAGACAAAAGGATCACAAACCCAGAATTTTGGAAAAGCTGATGCTTAACTAACTGGAGAAACTGGGGCAGATGTCGCTCAGGATTTCTAACGAGGTTCCACTGTTTTAGTCAGGACAGTGCTAATGGTGGTTAGGTTCTTCTTTAAGATCACCTAAATAATAGTTACCTAACTCTGTGCCTTTCTCTGAAACGCCGCTGATCCCCAAGATGTTTCAGTTCCTAGAGACCACAACAGATGTCCTGAGCACTAAAATAGATGTACGCAGGAGTCCACACCGATCAATGATTGAATAAACAACATGGAGGTGTTGTTTACAAACAGGTCTCTGTGCTGAAGGACCCGCGTCACCGTGCAGGTGTCCCACCCGTGAGGGGCCCAGAGGGTGGGCTTGCCAGTGCCGCCTCCATAGAGAACGCACGGTGTAGCCTTGGGAGGGGGAAGGAGTTCACAGCGGAGACGGCCAATGGACATGACCCACTGAACACCAGGGGCAGCGCCATGGACGTGAGTCATGTCTACGGCACATACTCGCTACAGTGGACGACAATGGCAGTGCACCTCTGTGGTCTTCTCCCCAAGCCCACAACCCAGTCACTGATGAGCAAACATCAGACACATTCCAGCAGAGGGATGCTCAACAGACACCTGACCAGTCCTCCTCAAAACTGTCGGGGTCAAAATCAGCAGAGCCTGAGACATGGCCCAGCCCAGGGGAGCCTGAGGGCACAGGGCGGCCCAACGCCAAGCAGTCTCGGAGAGATCCTGACACAGGGCGAGGGCATTAGGGAGGGACCGAGGAAATGTAGGTAAATAATAATGCGTTGGCACTGGTTCATCAGGTGTGACAAATACCCCATCCATGGTAAGAGGATAACAACACGGGAAACGGAAGTGGGGTACACAGAAGTGCTGAACTATTTTTGCAACAATTCTGTAAATCTAAAACTGTTAAAACTAAAAAGTGAAGTTTATTAAATTAAAAACAAGTCAAGGTAGCCAGGCAGCACCAGGATCTGCACCTGCCAGGAGAGCAGCCTCCAGCCTTGCCCGCGCCTCACCAGAGCACCAACGGAGCGCAGGCTGGGGTCCCGGGAAGGACCGGCCACCCCGGCCAGCACCACACATGCCTCCTTCAACTGGATGCAACATCTGGGGGCTCTGGGCGACACCTGGGCAGACAAATCAAGTTCTCAGTAAGAACAGGATGAGCCCAAGCCGAGTTCTCAAAGGCATTCCTACCTCCTCCCAGCCCCATCCGAGAAGAAGGGGATAAAGCCCCACAGCAGTGGCTGCCTGCCACCTGGTCTGAGGCACCTTATTACCTGATCGGATCTCAGGCTGCCTCCTGTCACTCATCCCAACAGACATAGTTCTGTGCCTTCTCCTAACCAGGGAGGGCTTTGTCTTTTAAACAAAGTAGAAAGGAACCAAGAGTAGTCATTTAACTGCCTCTCATTATCACCCACAAGACAACTTTAATACCTGTTACCACTCCTGTACTTGGGCATTATCAATCAAAACCCATTCCAATCACGCTTGATTGATAATGAGAGAGTGGGCTCCTGTGGAGCTGGGGCCCCCAAAGCTGCCTGGCACCACTGTGCCGTGTCCTCAGAAATGCCGAGCCCTACCCAGGCTTGCCCTGCACCCCTGCGGTGGGGGCCTGCAGCCTGGCCACGTTCTAACTGCCCGCCTGCAGTAGCCAACATAAAGGAATGGCTGGCCGCCTGGCACTGGGCCACTTTCGTATTTCCTGTCTTATAAAATACAGTCCTGAGTCCTGTCACCTTTCCTGCGTCCAGGAGAAGGGACCAATGTTAGACAGGACAGTCCAGCTGTCTACCACAGCCCATCCTCAGAAGGCAGAGAACATCTCAATCAACCAAACAAGAAAATAATCAGAGCCTAAGAAAATGCCACAAAGGAAGTGAATTTTCCCCTTTTTCCCCTCCCACCCAAAAACTTCTCTCACCTATCCCCAAGCTTTGAACCACCCAGGCCTATTTTCTAAGTCTACCTACTTGAACCCGGACCCTACAGGGTCTGCTCTCCTGGGGTGCAGGGTGCCCGCACCCAAGGATGTAGGTCATTACTCTGCGAAGCACGACTGCGTAATTGAAGCCACCCTCCCCACGACGAAGCCCTTCAACCATGGCCATCACGAAGCGGGTGCATCCGGTTCCCACTTGCCTCGCCAAAGTGTCAGGATCCAGACAGAAGAGTGGGGGGAGGGCAGTCATGCTTCTAGAATGTGCGGGAGTCATGTAAGGCTACCTGACTATGCCCCATGACACTGGCCTTGGAAACCCAAAGCACTACCACATGCAAGGTTTGTTTTGTTTTTAAGATTTTATTTTTTCTGAGAGCAGAGGGAGAGAGAAAGAGAGGGAGAGAAACATTGATGTGAGAGAGAAAGACTGATTGGTTGCCTCTCGTAGATGCCCTGACCAGGGACCGAACCCACAACCCAGGCGTGTGCCCTGACTGGGAACTGACCTGGCGACCTTTTAGTTTGTGGGACAACATGCCAGCAACTGAGCCGCACTGGTCAGGGCCCACTGCAGGGTTTTACCTCTCTCTTGCGTCGGCAGTTCAAGATCCCCATGTGTACTGAGACATGCATTTGTGACACTGTGAAGTTGTCATGGACCCTGGTCTGGGACAGAGAGAAGCTGAGAGGACACCCATTTAAGAGAAGGGAGAGAAGGAGGCTCTCAGCGAAGCAGCAGCCACAGCACACACTCAACAAAGCTGGGCACCCAAGCGCCAGGCTGAGCGCCGGCGAAGCGCCACGTGCACCTCCTCGCCCCGCGGGGACTTCCTGTCCTGCCACAGGGTGCCAGCTGGACAACACTTGAAAGACGTTCCATCAACAGTGTCCATTATCTGAGCATCTCATCCCAAACAAATATCCTTTCCTCTCAACTTAAAATAAAGGGAACATGAAAAGAACAGATTGTGTCTAACTTTCACTTCAGGATAGCAAGGAAAAGAAAGCCCACTTTCCACTTACGTGGTCCTCGCTCTCTCAGCAAGGTTTTAAAGTCGCTCTAACAACCCAAAAACTGCCATCCGCCAGGGAAACACGAGTCAAGAGCTGACCTGAGACCCTGTCAGGGGTGAGTGTGCCTGAACAATGCTGACCACCCACCGCAGCACTTGTGGAGTCCTGCCCCACAGCCCCCAAGCCTGTGCCAAGCAGGCCGCACGGTTAGCCGTGACCACGGACGCCTGGCATCAGAAACACAGTGAGGGAAACACTGGTCTTCATGGACAGAGGTTTTCTTTTTTGACGTTTTTCATCTAAAACATCCCAGGTGTCATTTCCTAGAAGATACAGCTCTATTTTATTTTGCTTTATTAGGCTTAAATGAATTCGAATCACATTTTTTAACATACCCCTGGGGAGAGGAGCAAAATACCTTTCCCAATAAAAAAAAAAAAAACAAGCCTCTATCTTTAGCCACTTGTACTCAAGACTGGTTTTCAGAAATTTAAACATGGGGTTAATCATATTCTAGACAGTATATTCTAGACATAATTCAGAAATACTTTTTGAAGTAAAACTTAAAGTTGATACGGTTTGGCTGCCAGGTATGGAGAGGCATGACCGGGCCACCTGTCGCAGACGGAGCGTGCCATCTCTGTGCGTGACCCTGCTGTGGGGTTCTCCCACTCTGGAACCCCCGCTCTTAGAGCGGGGCACAGGCGCCTAGCATCCTCCCTTCTCTGGCGTGGATTAAAGTCACAGGTCTCAAGGAACAGCAGCACCTTGGACATCACAGAAAAACCCAGCCAGAGGCCTCTTGTGCTGGTGAACTACTGGGCGGGCAACTGGAGGTGGGCAGTAGCCACCGGTGGCCGCCATGTCGGTCAGATGCCCACGTGGGGGCACCAATGTGTGCCACGCAGGAAGAGGCAGATGAGCGTGAAGAAAGCAGCACTGCCTCACAGCTGCTTCATGCTCCGGGTCCACCTGAGATGCCAGACACACCTAACCATGCACCGCCCTCACTTTCCCCGCACTGTCATGTCCTTCACAAAAAGAAAATGCAATAAATCACATTTAACATACCCTCTCTCTAGGAACCAACATGGTTTCTGCGTGGAACTAAAGACACGGTGCGCCTGCCATAAAGATATGTCATCATTCACTGGGTGGCCTGTGTGAGTGCCCATAAAGACGCCCATGGTCATGTAACTGGAGGTGTAGCCCTTGGTCTTTTTCCCCAGAGCGGACAACTCACACCACAGTTGTGAATGCTGAAGCCCCCCAAATCTCCTCCTCAGTCCCAAACTCTGACTGCCACAGCCTCTGCTCTCAGCAGTCACTTGTTGAAACAAGCCCCAGGGCAGCAGAATGGAGGGTATTTCGGGGTGATAAGACACTGAGTCCTCTTTTCACAGGCTGAATTTGGGGGCGGTGCATCCTGCACACATACTGCGTGTCATTCACACTAGTCCCGATGCAAGCTCAGCACAAAACAGCGCTTCCTGTAAGAGGAACAGGCGCAGACAGGTCCAACCCAGATGCCTTCTCACAGCAATACGCACCTGTGTGGGGACAAGGGCACAGATCACGGAGCTGAGAGGGGACTGCCACACAGATCCCAGCCCACGCCATAGCTGTGTGACCATTTAAACATAAATCAACAGGGGAACTGAAAGTCAGCTCCTCATGCCTAGGCATCGGACCTCCTGGGTTAACGTCCACTCTCTGGGAAGCTTCACTGTCTGATCTAGGCCCCAGTGACCCCCTCCATCCTGGGCAAACACAGAACAGACCTGTTAGGTCACTGACAAAGCTTTTCTCCCAGAGCACACATAGGCCTGGAGGAACCGTCCCAACAGTGGCCCCGGATAGGCTGGACCTCCTACATGTCTACACAGACACCCACCTCCATGTCTACTTCCTGCATATCCACACAGACACCCCCACGCCTACCTCCTACACATCTACACAGAAACCCATCCCCCATCTACTTCCTACATGTCTACAGACCCCGAACCTACAACTACTTCATGCCTAGCTATGCAGACACCAACCCACATAATCTACCCCCTGAATGTCTGCACAAACACCCACTCTTTTCCTAGAGCTTTTTCTTAAAGCTCCATCTTATCTCCCAGAGTCTTCTGTGCTGCCTCTGTTAGGCAATCTTCCCTATCTGTGGAATCCAGAAGTGGCAAGAAGACAGGGATCCCCCTCCTCTGACCCGTTTAAACATACCACAGCACTTCAGGGCCCTTGACTTCATCCTGGCTTATCCCAGGTCACAGGCTGCCCTGATATGCCCACATACCCTGTGTGCATTCCCCTGGGCCTCCCCACTCTCCCCACCTCCATGGAGCTCCATCACTACCTCTGATTTGTTCAGCACGGCAGCCCACTGCCCCCAGCATAGCCAGCCTGGTCTGTGACCCTCGGTACTAGCTGGTAAAGGTCCCTGTTGACAAGGAAGGAGCAGGAGTGGGTAGGAGCAACAGGCTTAAAACTGCAAGTCAACCCTGTCACCAGAAGCACACCCAGCAACCTCCACCTCCACCTCACGGCCTTGCTGGCTGCAGTAGGTTGGCCATGTGGTCTCAGGGCAGTCATGCCATTCCCAAAGGAGAAAGGCCCCTGCATTTTAGTCAATCGGCAATTAGCACTCTTTACCAAGGCCTCATTAAAATGATATCTTCCTGAACTAATGTAAGGAGAAGGCCCGCTCAATCCCTCCAGCTGCCAGGAGATTGTGGTTTGCTCTGCGGTGTGTAACATCCCCAAACCACCGGGTTACAGCACACCGAGCTCATGTGTGCCCAGTCCTTCCCACTTACCAGATCTGTCCCACATTGACTAGGGACATGTAGAGGACCCAGAGCGCAGCCATGAGGATCATATTGGCACAGCCTGTGACCAGGATGAAAGCTGAGATGCCCAACCCAAGCAGCGCAAGGGCGTCCAGGTTGGAGTCCATGTGCGACCAGTCCAGCAGCCAGAGGAGGGTCGGGGCATAGCTCACGGTGTCCCAGCCAACCTGCCCCTGGAAGTGCTGCTGCACACTCTTCAGATACACTTTGCAGGGCAGCAGTCCTCGGTCTCCAATCAGCTGCTTGTTCTGATGAAAAGCCACCAAAAATGCCACAACTGGAAGGAAAAGGAAAAGAGAGAGGGAATGTGAGCAGGAACATACCATCTGCGGACGCCAGCGGGTGCTTTTCTGACACACGGGGGCTCGGCTGGGCAAGAAGACGAAGCAGAGTCTGACCAATGGTCTGGAACCAAAACATGCACTCAGGGGTCTGATATTTCCCAAAATCTTGGGGGAAATTTTGGAAGACCCAACCTGGAGAAGTCACATGTGTATGTATATATACCTGTAAATTTTGTGTCTACTTATATACCTTGTATACGTGTATATATGTGTATGTATCTACATATAGACATACATGCATATAAGACATGTCTTACTACATGTAAACGGTCAGTTAGCGCCCCAGATTGCACGCAGCATTCCCATTATAAGTACACCCTGAAAACCCACGGGTCCGGTCAATAGTGCTGCTCCTGGAACTAGCTACAGGGTGTGAGGCTATGACAGTGCTTACATGTAAGTCGAGACTGCCCTCCATTCTAACCACAAGTTTCTGAACTCATTTCTCACAATCCCCACTCCTACCAGAACACAGTCACATCCTTTGGACTCCGGTGTTGACACAGGCATGTCTGCACAGAGATGCTACAGGAGAGAACGCAGCACTCCTGTCTGTGAGCGTGAAGAACAGAGAAACTCACAGCCACCAAGAGAGGAAAGGCAAGCAAGAGGCAGTGAGAAGCAGTTCCATACAGCATGCTGGATGACTGCTGAGACGCTGCCGGGTGGAAAATGCGTGCGCACTGAAGGAGACAAGCCGCACACTATAGAAAGCCAAACACCTCTGTGCATTTCCACAGGGAATGAAGCCGCATCACAGGCAGGACTGGGGCTGAGACGGAGGACATGCTGGTAGGTTTGGCTCACAGGTGTAACAAACACCACCTGCTCTTTCAGGAAAGTGGGCAACCCCTGGTCCAAAGCAAACAGTAACAACGAACCGTGTGCTTACAGCTATGTAAAGCAAAATGTATGAGAAAACAGCACAAAGGCTAGAAGGAGATACTGAAATATGCCCTTAGAAGGACCTTACAGTACACAGAAAGTGGTGGACTGTTACGTGAAGGTGGCGTCACATTAACTTAGAATGTACTATATTGTAAGTCCTGTGGGAAAGCAAAAAAAGTTTTTTAAACAATTCTAAGGAATAAATCAATACAGAGACTGAAATGAAATCATTAAAAAAAGCTCATTTAACCGAAAAGCAGGAAAAAAAGAACAGAAGGAATAGAAAATAACTAGCAAAATGATAGATTTTAATCCAACACTTTAAATGAGAATGTTCCAAACATACCAGCAAAGACAGAAATTGTCAAATTGGATTTAAAAAAAGAACCCAAGTTTATTGTCTATAAAAAATCCACTTTAAATGTACATACATAGGTAGGTTAACAGTAAAAGCACAGAAAAAGATATCATGAAAATACTAATCCAAGGAAAGCTGGACAGCTATATCAATATCACACAAAATAGAGTAAAAGCCAAAGAAGAAAAAAGGACATTATACAATGATGAGGGATCAACAAATGAACATTCAGTACTAAATGTGCATGAACCTAATAATGAAGCACATGTGTATATACAATGACCTAACCTATATATGTGCATATACTATACTCTACATATACTAACCTGGCTTGATACTTACATAGTATAAAAAAGCAAGACACAACTATATGACATTTTTAGAGCACTCTATTCAACAGCAAGATAATACCAGGTCTGTCCAGAAGGTCCAGCCACATAATAGGAAAAATAGAAATATTTATTGAAGAAGATACAGGATACAAGAAACACTGTACATAGGACAATGATGCCTCAGTCCCCTTCGAAGTAGGCACCTTGGGACCTCACACAGTTCTCCCAATCACCATCAGCTGCCCCATCGTATTTTCCTGAATCTCATCAATGGTCAGAAATCTCTTCCCTTTCAAAAGTGATTTTAGTTTTAGGAAAAGCCAGACATTTCATTTCAAGACGCCAAAATCTGTGTTGTAGGGGGGGCTGAGTCACCTGGGTGATTTGATGTTTTGCAAAAAAAAACTCTGCATGAGACGTGATGCATGAGCGGGCCCACTGTCACGATGAAACTGCCAAACACCATTTGTCCATAGCTGTGGCCTTCTGAATCATCCAAATAGTTTCCGTGGAGAAATGTTCAGGCTTAATGCAAAGTTTAATGCAGATTTGTTGCTCTACTTGCTCAGTCATTTTTGAATGTGATAGCCACACACTACACACGCTCACTCAACAGCGTCTACTGCCCCCACCGACTGGTACAGTGAAGTCATCGCTGTTGACACCTGTGCATTCCAGTCCACTCTCCTTGGCTGCCAGGTTACACTGATGTCATGCAAACTGTTCTCAATATGTTGACAATGGCTGGACTTTTTCTGGACAGAAAATAGATACAATTTTCAAGTATACATGGAACGTTCATGAAGATACACCAGAGTGCGAGCCATTAAGCAAATTATCAACAAGTAGTAGAATTAAAGTTTACAAAATGTTTCCTGACCACACAGGATTAAACTAGAAACCAGTAACAGGATATTATCTGGAAACATACTCAAATGTTTGCAACTGAAATCACACACTTCTAAATAAACCATGGATTTTTTTAAAGGCACAAGAGAAATTACAAAGTATTTTAAATTATATTTTATTCATTATGCTGTTACAGTTGTTCCAATTTTTCTTCTTTTGCGCCCCTCCACCCAGCACCCCCAACTCCCTCAGGCAGTCCCCACACCATTGTCCATGTCCATGGGTCACATGTACAAGTGCTTTGGCTGCTCCATTTCCTATGCTGCACTTTACCTCCCCATGGCTATTCTGTAACTACCTATTTGTACTTCATAATCCCCTCACTTCTTCTCCCATTCCCCCACACCCCCTCCCGTCTGGCAACTATCAAAACACTCTCTGTATCCATAATCCTGTCTCTTCTAAGTCCTTTTACATTTCATAAAATAATGGTTTAGTGATAATGAACTCCTTTCTTGTCTGGGAAGCTCTTTATCTACCATTCCATTCTAAAAGAAAGCTTTGCTGAGTAGAGCAATCTTAGCTGTAGGTCTCAGCTTTTCATGACTTTGAATATTTCTTGGTAATCCTGTCTAGCCTGCAAAGTTTCTTTTGAGAAATCAGCTGACAGTCTTCTGGGAACTCTCTTCTAGGTAACTAACTGTCTTTCTCTTGCTGCTTTTAAGATTCTCTATCTTTAACCTTTGGCATTTTAATTATGATGTGTCTTGGAGTGGGCCTCTTTGCATCCACCTTGTTTGGGACTCTCTGTGCTTCCTGAACTTCCACATCTATTTCCTTCACCAAATTAAGGAAGGGTGACGTGAATGTTTGAATGCTTGAAGTTGTCCCAGAGGCTGCTTAACTATCCTCATTTTTTATGGATTTTTTTTTCTTCTTGTTCTGATTGGTTGTTTTTTGCCTCCTTATGTTCCATATCATTGATTTCTCAGTTTCATCCACTCTGTTGTTTCCCTATAAATTGTTCTTTATTTCAATTCTTCATTTCTGGTGGGATCTTTTTTATGCTGTTCAGGTCCTCACTAAGTTCCTTGAGCATCCTTATAACCAGTGTTTTGAACTCTGCATCTGACAGATTGCTTACCTCCATTTTGTTTTGTTCTTTTTCTGGAGTTTTAATCTGTTCTTTCATTTGGGCCATGTTTCTTTGTCTCTTTATTTTGGCAGCCTCCCTGTGTTTGTTTCTATGTATTAGGTAGAGCTGCTATGACTCCCTGTCTTGGTAGTGTGGCCTAATGTAGTAGGTGTCCTGTAGGGTCCAGTGGTACAGCGTCCACTATCACCCAAGCTGGGTACTTGAGGTGTGCCCTTCCTTCGTGTGGGCTGAGTACACCCTCCTCTTGTAGTTGAACCTTGGTTACTGTTGGCAGGTCAATGGAAGGGATTTACCCAGGTCAGTCTACTGCAATGACTGGCTGTGACTACTGACCACCAACCTCCACCTTCTGTGGAGGATCAGCTATGCAGGGGCAGGGTGGTGGTGCACCAAGGTGGTCTGTAGCTGTGCACTTGGCATAAAGGCCCTGGGGTTTCCTGGGTGATGCAGGCCAAGGTCAGCCCCCACTTGGGTTCTGCCCATAGCCACCCTACCTGAGCTATAAATCAATTTGAGAAGGCTGCTACTTGTGCTGGGCTTGGAGATTTCCAGGTAAAGCCAAAGCTGTGAATCTAGGCTGGCTGTTGTTAGTGCTGCGCCTGGGGCCACTAAGCTTTTGCTTTGTTTGATAGGATTTAGGAAGTTGTGAAAGGTGAGTCAAGACCAGCCATTCATATGGAAAAGTCATGGTTACCAGCTGTATGTTGGGTGGGGTGGAGCCTCAGGAGATCTCACTAACACTGAGGGTAAACAGTCTTAGATTGATGGAGTCTCAAATGTGGCACCAGATTGCCAGCTCTGTGGCTCTGAGGAGGGTTCATAAATTGGACAATGGCCTCTGTCCTTCTGTCTGGGAGAAAGCTGTCCCCTAGCCTTGACTTGAGGCCAAACCCTACAGTTTCCTCCTGTATGCCTCTGGTAACTTTCAAGCTACTACCCCAGTGCTGGAGCTCAGAGGTTGTGAGTCTGAGTAAATCTGTGTGTAGATGCTTTAAGGGGAATGGCTTGGGACTCCAGAAATTTCTTTCACCAACTCAATCCCCTCTGGTTTTTGTAGCCAGAAGCTACGGGGACTTATATTCCTGGTACTGGAACCCTGGGCTGGGGAGCCTGGTGTGGGGCTGGGACTCCTCATTCCTGCATCCCTCAAGAATTTTATCCACCACATGTGGATGTGGGACCAGCCTGTTCCACATCTCCACCCCTCCTACCAGTCTGGATTTGGTTTCTTTAATTCTAAGTTGTCAGACTTCCATTCAACTCAATTTCTGACGGTTCTGAGTGATAGTTATTCTAAAATTTAGTTGTAATTCTGATGTGGTTGTGGGAAGAGGCAAGCCATGTTTACCTATGCCGCCATCTTGACTAGAAGTCCACAAAACATTTTTAATTGAATGAAAGTTGAAAAGACAACATATCACAAATTGTAGGATGCTGCTAAAGCAGTGCTTAAAGGAAAATTTACAGTAAAATGCTCATGTTAGAGAAATAGAAAGGTCTCAAATCTAAACTTCTCCTTTAAGAAATCAGGCAAAAAACAAATTACAAAACAAACAGCAGAAAAGAAACTTCTTAAATTTTAGGACTAGAAATCACTGAAATTGAGAACAGAAATAGGAAAAATCTATAAAACTAAAAGTTGGGTCTTTGAAAGACCAATATATTTGGTAGACCTCTTGTCAAATTGACTAGGTAAAAGAGAGAATACACCGATAACAGGAATGAAAAAGGAGACATTGTTGCTGACCCCACAGACATTAAAAGATAATAAAGGAATATTACAATCTTTCTAACATCATAAAATTGACAACTTAAATGAAATAGACCAATTACTTGGAAGAGAAACTACTAAAACTCACAAAAGGAAAAATAAAGATGATATTGGGTTGGCCAAAAAGTTTCATTTTTTCCATAAGATGGCTTTAGTAGTGCTTAGTTGTCTTCAACTTCATTAGAAACAATTTTGTTAGATTGTATTATGACAGCTCTCATATCAGCATGCATTTTTAAAAAATATCAAAATTGGTGAATTTTTATGTAGTCATTTTAATATTGAAGATGGAAGAAAATATGCAACATTTCAGCATATTATGCTTTATTATTTCATGAAAAGTAAAAGCAACACTTAGATGCAAAAAGAGAGTTGTGCAGTGTATTGAGAAGGTGCTGTGACTGACTGAACATGTTGAAAGTGGGTTGCAAAGTTTTGTGCTGGATATTTCTCACTGGACAACGCTCCATGATTGGGTAGACCAGCTGAAGTTGATAGCAATCAAATCAAGATGTTAACTGAGAACAATCAACATTATACCACGCAGGAGAGAGCTGACATATTCAAAATATCCAAATCAATAAAGTTATTGGTGAAAATGAACAATGTGTCTTTTATTTTATGGAAAAAACTAAACAGACTATTTGGTCAACCAACTGCATCTCAGAAATGCAAGGCTGGTTTAATACTCAAAAGTCGATTACTATAGTTTGTCATACTAACACTAAATAAGAAAAACCTTATGAAATATCCACTGACACACACAAAAAGCACACAACAAAATTAAACATCTATTCATGATTTTAAAAAAAGCCTTCCAGCAAATTAGAAACAGAAGGAAACTTCATCAACACATAAAAGGCAGCTATGAAAAACACCCAAGATCATACTTAAAGATAAAAAACTAAATATTTTCCTCCTAAGATCTGGAGCAAAGCAAGGATGACTTACCACTCCTATTCAACACTGTATGGGAAGGCCTAGCTAGTGCAATGAGGCAAATAAAAGAAAGAAAAGGCATATAGATCTGAAAGGAAGATATAAAACTGTCTTCATTAACAGTTAATGAAATAATCTATTAAAAAAAAAAACAAACACAAAATAGCCCTGGCTGGTGTGGCTGGCTCAGTGGACTGAGTACCGGCTTGCGAATCAAAGGGTCGCTGGTTAGATTCCCAGTCAGGGCACACGCCTGGGTTGCAGGCCAGGTCCCCAGTGGGAAGTACTCAAGAGGCACCCACACATTGATGTTTTCCTCTCTTTCTCCCTCTCTAAAAATAAATAAATAAAATCTTTTTAAAAACCCCCAAAACTTTTGGAATAGGTGAGTTTATGAAGGTCACAGAATATAAGATTAATATACATAAAGTTAACTGTATTCTTATATCAATAATGCACAACTGTAATCTGAATTTTTAAAAAGTGACAAAGCAACCAAAAAAAGTGCATGGATAAAATTTCACAGATTCTAACAGAATCTGTTTGTGAAAAACTACCGAACATTGATGAAAAGAAAATCTAAATAAATGGAGAGATACACTGTGTTCATGGACTGAAGAGTCAGCTTGTCAGTTCTCCCCAGTTTGGCCTATAGATTTGATGAAATCTCAACCAAAATATCCAGCAAGCTTTTCTATAGATACTGACAGGCTGATTCGAAAATTTTTTCAGTCATACCTTGGTACTCATCAGCTTCGGAACTTGTCAAATCCTGTATTTATCACATTTTGACGAGAAAAAAATGTTTCGGCACTCAGTGCTTACTTGGGACTCATGCACTTGCTAGAACTCGTACGAGTCACAATGACACCTTGCAAGAGAAAATGCTTCATCGTTCAGTGCTTGTCAGTTTCAGCACCCATCACTTCTGGAACGAATTAATGACAAGTACCAAGCTATCACTGTATATGGAAAAGCAAATTAGAATAGGCAAAATAATTCTTAAAAAACAAAGTTGGATGGCTTATATTAAGCAATGTCAAGACTTACTACAACTTCCGGCCAAGATGGAGGCATAGGCGGACACACTGTGCCTCCTCTCACAACCAAAATTAAGGACAACAAATATTGAGAAACAAGAAAACAACCAGAACTTATAGAAAACTGAACTGTACGGAAGTCCAACAATCATTCATCCAGACCGGTAAGAGGGGCGGAGTCGAGGCAGGAGAAAGTGGAGGTGCGGACCCAGGAACGCAAGCAGCAGCGGCTGGCAGTTCCCAGGTGCACAGGCGGCGGCTGGCGGTCCCCGGGCCTACAGGCAGCAGCTGGCGGACCCCGGGCACTGGGGGGCAACTGTGAAGACCCAGTGAGGCCACACAAGGTGGCTGGCTGACTGACCAGGTGGTCTCACATTCGAGCGAGCAGACGGTCCAGGCGGAGGGGAAGTGGCGGAGGGGACTGAATCCAGGAGAGAGCGGAGCAGGCGCCATTGCTCCCTCTCAGGCCCCACCCCCACATACAGCGTCACAACCCAGCGACTGGGCTGCCCCGCACTGGGGAGCGCCAGAGGCTCCACTCTTCACTACGTAACAGCACGCGCTCATGCGCAGATAATCCAGGTGAAGGGGAAGCAGCGGAAAGGGCCGGAGTCCAGGAGAGAGCGGAGCAGCCGCCATTGCTCCTTCTCAGACCCGCCCCCACCTACAGCGTCACAACCCAGCAACTGGGCTGCCCCGCCCTGAGGAACACCTAAGGCTCCACCCCCTCATACGTAATAGCCGCGACCAGACTAAAACCAAAACAACAACAACAACAACAAAAAAAGACACCAAAAATGGCTCAAACCGGAAAACAAATAAAAGCCCCGGAGCCAATTCCTCTAAGCAGTGAAGAGATAGCCAACCTGTCAGATGCACAGTTCAAAGCACTGGTCATCAAAATGCTCACAGAATTGGTTGATTTTGCTCACAAACTAGATGAAAAAATGCAGGCTACAATCCGTGAGATGAAGGAAGATGCATGGGGAACTGATAGAGATGGAAGGAAAACTGGGACTCAAATCAATGGAGTGGACCAGAAGGAAGAAACTAACAACCAAACAGAAGACGAGGAAGAAACAAGAATTCAAAAAAATGAGGAGAGGCTTAGGAACCTCCAGGACATCTTTAAACGTCCCAACATCCGAATTATAGGGGTCCCAGAAGGGGAAGAAGAAGAGCAACGAGTGGAAAACTTATTTGAACAAATAATAAAGGAGAACTTCCCCAATCTGGCAAAGGAAATAGACTACCAGGACGTCCAGGAAGCTCAGAGAGTCCCAAAGAAGTTGGACCCAAGGAGGAACACACCAAGGCACATTGTAATTACATTAGCCAAGATTAAAATGAAGGAGAGAATTCTAGAAGCAGCCAGGGATAAGGGGACAGTCACCTACAAAGGAGTTCCCATCAGACTGTCAGCTGATTTCTCAAAAGAGACCTTCCAGGCAAGAAGGGGCTGGAAAGAAATATTTGAAATCTTGAAAAGCAGGGACCTACATCCAAAATTGCTCTATCCAGCAAAGCTGTCATTTAGAATGGAAGGGAAGATAAAGTGCTTCTCAGATAAGGTCAAGTTCAAGGAGTTCATCATCACCAAGCCCTTATTATATGAAATGTTAAAGGGACTTATCTAAGAAAAAGAAGATAAAACTATGACAGTGAAAAGACAACAAACTCATAGCTATCAAGAACCACACCTAAAACAAAAGCAAACTAAGCAAACAGCTAGAACAGGAACAGAACCACAGAAATGGAGATCATATGGAGGGTTAGCAACAGGGGCGTGGGAGGAGGAGAGAGGGGGAAAAGGTACAGAGAATGAGTAGCATAGATAATGGGAAAAAAATAGACAGGGGGAGGGCAAGAATAGTATGGGAAATGTAGAAGCTAGAAAACTTATGACCCATGGACATGAACTAAAGGGGGGAATGTGGGTGGGAGAGGGTGGGTGGGGTGGAGGGGAATGATGGGGGAGAAATGGGACAACTGTAATAGCATAATCAATAAAATATATTTAAAAAAAAAAAAGACTTACTACAAGTCTATAGTAATCAAGACAGTGTCACACGGGCAAAAGGATAGACACATAAATCAACGGAACAGAATAGAGAGCCTAGAAATAGATCTACACAAATACAGTCAACTGATTTCAACAAATGATACTAGAAAATTGGATGTCCATATACGAGAAGATAAACCTTGACCCATATCTCACATCTTCACAAAAATTTACTCCAAAAGGACCAGGGACCTCAATGTAAATAAACTATGCTTGTATAGAACTTCTCAAAGAAAATCTATGTGACTTGGATCTGGCAATGAGTTTTTACATACGACACCAAAAGCATGATCCATGAAAGAAAAATATTGAGTCCTTATCCTGAAGACTTCCGACTAAGATGGAGGCATAGGTAGATACACTGTGCCTCCTCGCACAACCAAAAGAAAGACGACAACAAATATAAAAACAAAAAATAACCAGAACTTCCAGAAAATAGAACTGTATGGAAGTCCGACAACCACAGAGTTAAAGAAGAAACATTCATCCAGACCGGTAGGAGGAGTGGAGATGGGCAGCCAGGAGGCAAGGTGGCAGCTGGAGGGCCAGGGTGGGCAAGGCTGCGGCTAGTGGAGCAGGTGGTCCCACATTCACACGCAAATAAACTGGGAGAAAAACTACGGAGCAAGACAGACCGTGCAACCCAGGGTTCTAGCACGGGAAAATAAAGCCTCAAAGCCTCTGATGGAAAAAACCTGTGGGGGTTGAGGCAGAAGGAGAAACTCCCAGCCTCACAGGAGAGTTCGTGGAAGAGACCCACAGGGTCCTAGAACATACACAAACCCACCTACCAGGAATCAGCCCCAGACGGGCCCAATTTGTTTGTGGGTAGAGGAGGAAGTGACTGAAACCTGGACAAGAGCTGAGCAGGCAGCATTGTTCTCTCTCTGACCCTTCCCCAACATACAGCATCACAAAGCAGCGATGTGAGTTGCCCTACCCTGGCAAATACCTAAGGCTCTGCCCCTAATTACATAACAGGTGCACCAAGACCAAAAAAAACTATATATGGCCCAACTGAAAGAAGAGATCAGAGCTCCAGAAAAAATATAACTAAGCAATGAAAAGACAGCCAACCTATCAGATGCAGAGTTCAAAACATTGGTAATCAGAATGCTCACAGAAATGGTTAAGTATGGTCGCAAAATAGAGAAAGAAGTGAAGGCTATGAAAAGTGAAATAAAGGAAAATGTACAGGGAACTAACAGTGACAGGAAGGAAAGCAGGACTCAAATGGTTTGGACCAGAAGGAAGAAAGAAACATTCAACCAGAACAGAATGAAGAAGTAAGAATTCAAAAAAATGAGGAGAGGCTTAGGAACCTCCATGATATCTTTAAATGTTTCAACATCCGAATTATAGGGGTACCAGAAGGAGAAGAGGATGAGCAAGAAATTGAAAACTTATTTGAACAAATAATGAAGGAGAACAACTCCAATCTGGCAAAGGATATAGACTTCCACAAAGTTTGGGAAGCTCAGAGAGTCCCAAAGAAGTTGGGCCCAAGGAAGCACACACCAAGGCACATCATAATTACATTAGCCAGGATTAAAATGAAGGAGAGAATCTTAAAAACAGCAAGAGAAAAGGAGACAGTTACCTATAAAGGAGTTCCCATCAGACTGTCAGCTGATTTCTCAAAAGAGACCTTCCAGGCAAGAAGGGGCTGGAGAGAAGTATTCCAGGTCATGAAAGGCAAGGACCTACATCCAAGATTATTCTGTTTAGCAAAGCTATCATTTAGAATGGAAGGGCAGATAAAGTGCTTTCCAGATAAGGTTAAGTTAAAGGAGTTTATCATCACCAAACCCTTATCATATGAAATGTTAAAGGGATTTATTATCTAAGAAAAAGAAGGAGATCAAAACTATGAACAGTAAAATGACAACAAACTCACAACTATCAACTGAACCCAAAAAATGAACTAAGCAAACAGCTAGAACAGGAACAGAATCACAGAAATGGAGATCACATGGAGGATTAGCAGGGAAGGGGTGGGGGACAATGGGGGAAAAGGTATAGGAAATAAGAAGCATAAATAGTAGGCACAAAACAGAGAGGGGCAGGTTAAGAATGTTATAGGAAATGGAGAAGCCAAAGAATGGATATGTACGACCCATGGACATAAACTAAGGGGGTGGGGAATCTGGTGGGAGTTGGGGTACAGGGCAGAGGGAAATGAAAGGGAGAAAAAAAAGGGACAACTGCAATAGCATAATCAATAAAATATACTTAAAAGAAAAAGAAATATACTGATATTTTGTATTTATTAAATAAAAAACTTCTGTAAATAATACTTAAAAAAGATTTTTAAAGATTTTACTTATTTTTAGAGAAAAGAGAAGGGAGGGAGAAAGAGAGGGAGAGAAACACTGATGTGGGAGAGAAACACCAACTGGCTGCCCCTTGCACACCCTCCACCGGGACCTTGCCCACAACCCAGGCCTGTGTGTGCCCCCATCAGGAATGGAACTGGTGACCTTTTGGCCTAAGGACAATGCCCAACCCACTGAGCCACATCAGTCAGGGTTGTAATCATGCCTTTAAGAGAAGGAAAAGACAAGCTAAAGGTTGGGGAAAAGTATCTGTGAATCATGTATTTGACAAAGGACTCATACCCAGAATATTTAAAGTAATTTAAAACTAAATAAGAAAACAAAAATCCAAGTTTTAAAATGGGCAAACGATCTGAACAGACACTGAAGTCATCTGTTTCACACAAAGAAGATACACAGATGTCAAAGAAACACATGAAAAGATGCTCAATATCATTTGTTACTGGGGAAATGCCAATTAAAACCACAATACAATACCACCACACACCTATCATAACAGCCAAAATCCAAAAAACTGTAAACACCAAATGTTCCAGAGGATTCAAAACACCAGGAACTCTCCTTCGTCACTGGTGGGGGTGCAAACTGGTAAGCCACTCTGGGTGAGTTTGGTGGCTTCTTGTCAAGCCAAACATAGATTTACCACGTGACCCAGCAATGACAACCTCAGGTATTCACCCAAGTCAACTGAAAACACATTTACATAAAAACCTGCATGCAAATGTTTATCGGAGCTTTGCTCATAATTGCTAAAACTGGACAACATCAGTGTCCCTCAGTGTGGAAACGGGTAAACAAATTGTGGTACATTCATACAATGAAATAACGCTCAGAGATACAAACGTAGGAGCCGTTGATTCACGTAACATGGATGAATCTTAAGTGCATTTTGCTAAGTAAAAGAATCCAGACCCAAAGTCTACATGCTGTAGGATTCTACTTATACAGCATACTGGAAACAGCAAAAGCACAGGGACAGAGCACAGAACACACTGGTGGGGGGAAGCAGTGACTTTGTCACCGGGGAATTTGGGGGGGATAGACCTATACCGAAGAGTGCTGGATGATGGATAACTATGCATTTGTCAAAACCCATAGAGCTGCACATCACAAAAAACGAACTTTAATGTATACAAACTACCAAACATCATAAAAAACGAACTTTAATGTATACAAACTACCAAAACAACCTAGCCAGGGGATGCCAGGATGGAATGAAGACTGTGACAAATGAATTGAACTCTTGCAAATGTGTAACAGACCACACTGAATGGGAGGGTAAAGAGAGGGCTGCCCTAAGTAACTCTGGAAAATGTTGAGTGCAAACTGTAAGAACAAAGACAAAAGGAACTGTATATAAACACTGGAGTCTAGTTGGTTTTCTCACGGGGGGTAGGTGAACAATTCTGCAAGTGCTCTGCAAGCGTGGGGCTGGGGTGGGGGGGTGAGCAAATAAACTGTGGCAGATGGTGGGGCAAGATTTCTCACCCGTAGAGAAGCAAGTTCCAGGTAAGCAAGAATAGGGGGCCAGCACACACCTGTGCACTGGATTAGACCTGGAGATGCCAGGGTGAGTTCACGTTTACCTGACCACACATTCAGAGGAATACGTAGAGAAGCAATCGCACGTGAGTGCACACACACATATACAGCCTAGCTCTGTCCTCTAAGGAGGTCTGGAAGCAGTGACACCTGCAGCAATAGGCACCCAGTTTGGGCTCCTAATACCATTCTCCAATAAAAGGAACGAGGGCCTCTGGAGAAATGGCTGGTTTTAAGTCTGGGAAATAGGAAAGGAGCCGGCAGCTTCCTGTAGCACCAGAAAGGAAGTGCTCAAAGAACGAAAGCATGTCACAGGGACAAAGGACGCAAGTGGGAAGGCCCACCACTGACCAGAGCAAGATATCTGCTACCACAGTGAGTAACAGTGTTGGACCACAACCCAAAGTGAAACTAAATGTGGCAGTTGACAAGTAGGGAGCAGACGCAAAGCTTCCTCAGAGCAATTCCAAACAACACATGAGACGCCCACTCCCAAGGGTGGCACTGAGTCCTCTGCTCCCCTGCAGCACAGGCTGGACTCAGTGATGCCTCCGGAGGACAGAATGGATAGGCAACCTCGAACCCGACACACATGTGGCAATCTCCACATCACGAGTAAAGATGGGCAGGGCGGCAACACCGCAGAGGTTTGCTGGGGAAGGCAGCAGAGAGCGCCCACAGCAGTTCCCACCCACCACATGCGTGCGTCTGTGCATGAGCACCCCTTTCCTGAGGCAGATTGGTCCCACACACTACGGAACCCCCCTAGCTCTTCCACACAGAGACCGGATTATCAAGGGTGCAACGGCTGGATGTCCTTCCTGCCCAAAACTACAATTCGTACTCCAGTGCCATGGAAGAAAAATGGGATTTGATTTCACCAATTAAATAGTTTAAAAGTAAGTCTAAGACAAGAAGCATAGGAAACTTCCTAACTTATCGGAAAAAAAAAATAAGACAGACTAGATTTAAATTTCAGAGAAGAAAACCGATTTAAATTTCCACTCCTGTTATAGAAATGATTAAGTAGAAAGAACAAAAATTTCAAAAAAAAAAATCATAGGATCATAAAGTTAAACCAACCAACCAACCTTAGGAAGGCTCAGTCAGCCCCGCAGCCCACTCTAGGAAGAAAGGGGTGGGCGTGAGGCATAAGGCTTTTCTCAGCTGCTCGCTGAGGGGTAGCCTGGCGACTGCTCTAGGAGAGGTAACCAGGTCACCTGTATACCTGAACATGCATTGTCAGTAAGTCTGCAAATATTCTTTGAAAATAAAGAAGACAGGGGGCAGGGGGATAAATGGTGATGGAAGGAGACCTGACTTGGGGTGGTAAGCACACGATATGATTGATATAGGATGATGTACTACAGAACTGTACACCTGAAACCAATGTCACCCCAATAAATTCAATTAAAAATTAGTTTTCTCTTTCAGGTAAATCACTATAAAATTAAATTGGAATCACCCCTGAAATGTCATTCTCCACCAGGTGGTTTTTACAGATGATGGTTAAATGGTGGCCTTGGTACAATGGCCTCTAATACCTTTTCTGTAAAGGCCTGTGCTGCAGAGAGCTCAGAGGTAGGCCAGTGGGCTTGTTTTTTACACAAATGGGAAGCATTTTACAGGGAAGCCTACAAAACCAAGCAGAGCATTCCATTAGAATTTAGGTGGCCTGGAGGCGAGAACAAGGAATGTCCCAGGAACTCTCAGGATCACTGGAAGCTCAGAACAACACAGAATAAGAAAGATTTCAAGGGTTCTTTTGGTTCCACTTTTCCCTCAAGTTTCCAAAAAGCAGCTAAGTGTTTAGCAAACATGGGTATGAATGGTTCCGCTCTGCTGCTTCCAGCAGAGATCCTGTGCCCAGATGCCGTCGGGGAGCCAGGCTGAGCCACGGTACCCCAAGAGACTTGATGTGGCGTGAGCCGAAGTGTAACGAGCTACTTGTTTTAGAAAGCGCAACTGAAATTCGTCTCAGAGTACAGCACTCAAAGGATGAGAGTTAGCTGAGAGGAAAAGAACAAAATGCTGCCCTATGTTATGTAAGGAAAGAGGGCAGAGCAATCACACAAATCAAAGTACACACGACAAGCATGGCATCACAAGATGCGTCTGAACCAAAAGAAGATGCTATAAGCAAATCCAGGAATTAGAGTTGACCAGAAACTAGCTTTGAGAGCCTCTCAAAGTTGGATTTTTAGAGAATGTTATCTGCCCTGGCTGGTGTGGCTCAGTGGATTGAGCGCTAGCCTGCCAACTGAGAGGTCATGGTTCATTCCCAGCCAGGACACATGCCTGGGTTGAAGGCCAGGTCCCCAGCTGGGGGAGTGAGAGAGGCAACCACACATTGATGTTTCCCTCTTTCTCCTTCCCTTTCCCTGTCTCTGAAAGTAGATAAAATGTTTAAAAAGGGGAAAAAAAAAACAAAAACAAAAAACCCCACAACCTAAAAGAAAATGTTATCCCAGGGACTCCAAGGTAACAATGTGAAATCATTAAGATAAGCAAAAGTCCTCCTTTGGCTGGCTCTAGTGCTCATGCTTCCTTCTGGAGATGCCCACAGCACTGCCCCATTATTCAGATGGTCATGGCGGTCACATAGGTAGGTTCCATGTCGGGGCACAACTGCCAGGGCCTAGGAGGAGCCCATCTTCTTTTCCAACAAACCTTCATTTAGCTTCATGAAGCAGCTTTTCAGGCTCTACCCAAACGGGGAAGGCTCGATGGGTTGGTGGTCCCCCAGTGGGGTTTGGGATCCACTGGAGCATTTGGGACATGAGCCTCTGTCAGCAGACTGGGGAGGGCCACAGAACCTCATCCAGAACAGGGCAAGAGTCTTAAGATTCCCTGAGGCCCCTGAGAAGAAACAAGGAAGGAACCTCACACAGACCTGCCATTAAATACCAACGACCCAAAGCAAGGATGGGGGAGAGGATGGCAAGGTGGCAGACTCTAAAGGCTTCCAGAGATAAAAACAGGTCCCTATGATATTGTCATACAATAAATGTTTATGTGGTCTTCATCTCTGTTTCTGGCACAGAGCTCCTAAGAATCCTGGGATTTCCTAAGTGATGGGGTGAAAAAAGCATTCTTTGTTATTCATTAACAAGCCCCTTTCAACTTTATCAGAGTTTATTCCCATGAAGTGACCCTTAGAGGATGGGGACTGGCTGCTAGGGGAACCCACCTTGTGATTAGAGGGCTGGAACTCTCAGGCCTGCCCCTGACCTTCTTGGAGAGAGAGGGGTTAAAGACTGAGCTAATTGACAATGACCAATGATTTAATCAACCAGCCCATGTAATGGAACCTCCATAAAAACCCTAAATGAAGGGGTTCAGAGAGCTTCTGGGTTGTTGAACATGCAGAGGTGCTGCAGAAGTGAGGCTCTTGGGGACTGCATGGAAATGCCACACCCTTCCCACACCTTCCCCGTGCATCTCCTCTGTCTGCTGCTCCTGAGTTGTATTCTTTATGACAGATCAGTAAACCTAAGTAAAGTGTTTCCCTGAGTTCTGGGAACCCTTCTAGCACATTATGGAACCCGAGGAGGGGGCCGTGGAAACCCTGAGTTTTTTAAAGATTTTATTTATTTGTTTTGAGAGAAGGAGGGAGAAAGCGAGGGAGAGAAACATCAATGTGTGGTTGCCTCTCACACACCCTCAGCTGGCGACCTGGCCCACAACCCAGGCATGTGGCCTGACTGGGAATTGAACTGGCACCCTTTCAGTGCATATGCCAGCGTTCAATCCACTGAGCCATACCAGCGAGGGCAGGAACCCTGATTTGTATCTGGTCAGTCAGAAGCACAGGTGACAACCTGGACTTGCAAATACAGTTTGAAGTGGGGGCAGTCTGGTTAATGCCAGGCAGTCCCTGTTAGAACTGTTTAATGTGAGGAAAAAACTCACACATTTGGTGTCAAAAGTGTGAGTAGGAGAGTTTCTTTAGTCACTTGCATAAGAGCAGGAGTCAGACTGTGTGAAGACTTCTCCTCAACACCAAAAAGTTCTGAGGAAAATTGCTTTGACAAAGATTTGCAGACCCAGGCAAACTGATAATTTCCACACATGCAAAGGAAGAGGGAAAGTTTTCCTTTTCCATATCCTTTCTTGAAAAGTTGTTTGGGGCTACACTCCAGCAAAAAGAGAATAAACCAAAAAATGAGGAGGTGTGAGATCTGAGAAATTGTAAATACAATTGGAGAAAGAACCACTGGGCTTTGTGGGTGCACAGCTGGTGCACACCCAGGGACTGAGGGTGTCGTGGGGGCATGGGAGAGGAGGGGAACATGGTTGGAAAAGGATCCCATGGTGACACAGATCGATAATAAAGACTGTGGGCAAAGTCAAGTAATTTTACAGACCAGGACATACCCCTAAAAGACAGAGATACAGGTATAAATAAAACAGTGTCTGGGCTGCAAAGAGCTCACAACTGAACAAACAGATCAGTATGTTTAACAACACTAAGAAGTCTTAATAGATGTATAGAGGGTGAAGGATGCGTAGGACAGAGGTCCCTTATTCAGCCTTGTGGTGGGATTAGCAGTCCACGGGTAACTATAAAATCCAACACCAAGTGAACTGTGCAGACAGCCCCTATGGTGCAGTGGGTAATCACTGGGATTGCACAGCAGGCACTCTGAAGTGGTTTACAGGCCAGTGGGACACAGAACTCTTTAGAAAGAGATTGGTGCCGAATGATCAGTGTGGCCCACTTGTCCCTAGTCATCTCAGCCAGACAACTCGTCCCTGAGAGACGGGAAACTGGTTACTTTACACAGCTGACAAACACAGATTTTACCCCAAATATACTCCCAAGATAGAAAAAAGTACATCTGCCAAAGCAAATCATTGTGGTCAGCACAGAATATATCTGCTTGACCCGTGGCTCAAAACTGTTTCCTTTTGAATTGAACAGAGAATCCCCTCGGAGATCAAAGGCGTCCTGTTCATTTGAAAGCCAAGAGCCAGGTTTTATAAAGCCGTATACTCTCTCCGCACACGAAGCCACTGGGGTTTTTCCACTGTGATAGGCTCCCATTTTAGAGGTCTATTAAAGTCTTACAGATTAACTTTGTCTTGACTTCATCTTTTGCTAAGTGATAGCTCAAACGTTTGGATGACTACTAAATCCTGTGGAGGATAAAACAACACTGCGAGAACTTTTATGTAACAGAGAAAAAGGGCTGAGCTGAAAGCACATACTGACAATCCCATGGTACTCAGAGTCCCTCCAGAAAGCCTTGCAGTGACAATCGGTGTCCACTTTGTGCAATGAGATGGCCTGTGTTATCCCAGGGAAGGAGACACCCAGCCTCACCCTCCTGGGGTGCTGCCCTTTTTGGGAAGGGCTGCAATTCTGCACTTTCATCCATGTGTGAGGAAAAGAAATTTAGAAATGAAGGCGTACAATCACTGCCAGGAAACAGCACCCTCTGGAACCTGCTAGAAGTTGACTGCCCACTCTCCCAGGCCACATCAGCCTGGAACTGTTCCCCATCCCCACTGGTCTCCCCTCACTTCTAGGTTTGATTTGAGAATCTCAGAGTTAGGTTTCAGTCATGACTGCAGATTGGGATCATGAAGTGTATACTTGTGTGCTCACTACTGCTCCCGTGCTCAGGACGTTTGTGTCCTTCTGGGTGTAGGAACTTGGATGGGGGAGGTGGACTCAGCGATGGCTGCCGGGGCAGAGGTTACTGATGTTCTGGGTATGGTCTGACTTCTCTGGAGCACTGCAAGCTGGTTGGGCAGACCCTGCACAGCTGCCTGGTTCTGAGGCAGTTCTCAGCCTGATCAGATGTGGATGTCACCGAACCCCGCAGGTAATGTGCAAGTTTCATCTGCTGCTGTCTCAAAGCTGCCAACAAGCCTCCGGTGAACATCGGGAGGCGGGGGAGCACCTTGGATCCGCTTGGCCTCCAGGATGATGCAGGCTTGGGAGGCTTCAGCTCTCACAGGGGTTGCCTGCGAGTTAAGATGCACTCGTGGGCGCACGGAGTAGAGATGCTACTCTCTTGCGGTTTGGCTGCTCCGGCTTCCCGGACAGGGGTGCTGCTCAGGGCGGTCAGCTCCCACATTCCCGGTGTCCACTGAGAGGGGCCCCTACACCGCCCTGCTCAATTGGGGTCCCTGACTCCGGGTTCCGGCGGGAGGAGCTGGGGGAGGCGCGGCGGGCGACAGACAGCAAAGGTGAACCAGGTACGAAGTCACCTGCGAGGACCCTCACCCCTCACCCCAGACCTCAACCAGCCCTCGGGACCGCAGGAGAGGGGGTTGCTCGGAGGCGTGCTACTCTCTTGCGGTTTGGCTGCTCTGGGTTCCCGGATAGGGGTGCTGCTCAGGGCGGCCAGCTCCTGTGGTGTGGAGGGGGCGCGTACGGCTGGGGACTTGGCTGTTTACCCGCCCGAGGAGCGGCCAGGGGACCCGGCGGGGCAGGGTCACCGGCGGGGGTCGCGTGCGCGCGCGGAAGAACGATACCGACGGGGCCCAAGCCCCGCGGACTCACAGTAAACGAAAGCGAGGGCCCTCAGGAGCACGATCCTGGTCAGCCAGAAGGTGCCCACGCGGAGGCGGGCCTTGAAGCCCGTGGGGTTGCGCCCTTGTACGGGCGGAGACCCAGGCTCCCGCCCAGTGCCCGCAGCCTTCCGCCTCCTAAGGAACTCCTCGGGCGCCGCCATTGCCGGGCCTTCAGGGTACATGCGCGAGGAGCGTTGCGCGCCGGAATGCCCCGCCCACAGCAGAGACCACGCCCGCTCCTTCTGGTTTCCCCGCCCACAACCGGGTGGACAAGCCCCTGCGCGGTAGCTCGCGCCAGGCCCGAACGCGCGCGCGCCCCCAGCAGGCGGTGCGGGGCACTGTAACAGTGAAGGCAAGGAGGTGCGTACCCGGGAAGACCGCGAGCATTACTCCACTTGGGAGGGGTTTTACCCACTCCACTCCATTCACTCATTAGTCAACATTGAGGAGGGTCGCTGGTGCATTTCCTGGCATAGGCGCCTGCCCTCATGGGCCCTCAACTCTAGGCAGGGGTTGGAAGGCATTCCAGAAATAGAAATGCAATGGGAAGGAGACTGTTGGAAAGCTTGTGTCTGTCCAATGCCAGGGTGGGCCTGGTCAGCTTCAGGGAAGCTGCACTGTGCGCAGCTGAATACTGTGGCGGGTACTTCACTTCCTCTGCAGCTCCTGGGGTGTGTGCAGCCCCACAGAGGAAAGGCCAGAGAAGTAGCTTCAACCTAGGGTGCCGGGCTGTTATTGCCTGCATGGGGTATGTGGCCAGCTGCCTCACAGGTGTACCCTCCCTGACTTCTCACTTATGCTGTCCAAGGAGGATACTGGGATGGAAGTCACACAGCTGGTGAGGGACAGAGCAGGACTTGAAATTTAGCCAGATCTTCCAGCTTAGGCCAGTAAAGCCATCGTTAGGCAGAGCTCTTATGGGCCCTCAAGACTGGACCTCCAGCAATGACCCCAGCGAGGTCCCCAGTGAGGGCCCCAGCAATTCTACATTCTGGGGACAGAGCAGTCCAGGCACTGCTCAGGAGAGGTGGCTCCAAGAGGGTGGAATCGTAGGCCTTTGTTAAAAGAAAGAAGGGGTGAACAGGACAAAGTAGGCATTAGAGCCCCAGGGCTCATTGGGTAAACTGTGGGACACCTGGAAACAAATCACTGAGGCAGGTATGAATTTTTCTCATTCATTTGGCAGTTCTGTTCCTTTACATATCCTGTTCCTTTTGTGTGTATTGCAAATGTTTGTCCTGGTTTTTTTGCTTTTAAATCTTGTTCCTAGTGTTTTGCCATTGAAATTGTCCATACTTGTGTGATCAAATTATCAGTCTTTCTTGCTTGTTTAGTTGAATCTTCACCACCTGTAGTGTGAGCTCCATGAGGATAGGGACTGGCTCTGGACATAGGGTCCCCTGAATCTAGGCCAGACGAGCAACTTCTGGAATCCCTCCTCAGTCCCACCCCCCTCAACCATTGTTGGAGTAATAGCATGTACGTGCATCTTTACAGTGTGATTTTTTTTTTTTTGTTTTTTTTTTAGTTTCTTTTTCTTTTCCATGAAAACCCTTCCTTTGGAACCTAGCTTTGAAGTGGGACTTGTAAAAGATGGTGCGATGGGCAGTGCAAATACTTTCCACATCCTGGTAAACCCCCAGCAGGGAAGCATGTACCCAGAGGGCTTGCAGCCTTGGGAATCAGAGGAACACTCAGCCCTGGCCCATGCCTTGCTCCCAGGTCCTTCCATAAGAACCCACACCCAGCAACCCCCATTCCTGTTGTTCAGGAATGGTGTTTGGTAGGGGCCAGCACAGCTGTTTAGGGAGAACTGGGAAAATCCAGCACCCTCACCCCAAGCTGGCCCAAGCTTACCTGGGTCCCTGTCCGGATGTGGGAGCTGCTCAGGAGATAGAAGGAAAAGAAGGACAGCTCTGCCATCAGGTGTGACCTGGGTGCTGCTTTTCAGGTGGGGATGGTCCTCACAAATGGGCCCTTTGTCCTCAGCGTCCCCTGGCTGGGGGCTGCATTGTTCTCCCTAGAGAAGGACACAATGGGGCATTGTACACAACAGAAAGGGCCCCTTGTCTGGCCTCCAGCTTGCTGGGCTCCGGGCTCCCTGTTTGGGTTTGCCCAGGGTGGGAGAGGCCATCAAAGAGGTCTGCTGGGATCTCATGTTCTCGTGTTTCCTCCAGGGTCCTCCTTCCTGGGAGCTGAACTCAGAGGTCCAGTTCATCTGAGGGGGTGGACCCCACAGGGCTTGGACGGAGGACGTGCTGGCCAACAGCTCAGTTCTTGCCCATTCAGCTGAATGTAATAAAAAATACACCGTTGCATTACTCAGCCATGAAAAGTTGTGAAGTACTGACACATGTGGCAACATACCGAGGGGAGGCAAAAACACTGGAACATATTTATTAAAAATTGTGTATTTAGTCTTACATGTTTAATCTTCAGTCACTTTCAAAGTGCTCTCTATTTGATGCAATGCACTCATCGAGACGTTTTTTCCACTGCTCAAAACAGTTTTTGAACTGTTTGATTTTGATGCCTTTTAGTACTTCTGCTGTTTTTCGTTTAGCCTCTTCCACACCAGGGAAACATTTCCCTTTGAGGGCTTTTTTAATGCAAGGAAACAAACAAAAAAAGTCACTTGGGGCAAAATTGAGTGAATAGGGAGGGTGAGGTGGGGGGTCATGTTGTTTTGAGCAATGGAACTGCTGAACACTCAGCACAGTGTGGGCAGGTGTGCTTGTAAATCATCCATCATGAAATGGGGAGATGCATTGTACCTTAAAAAAAAAATTAGTTGAAAGCTGAACGCAGCCTCTCACAACATTGCCAGTTGGTACAATGATACAGATGGGTTCCCAGCACACTCACCTAGTGGGGGAAGCCTGTACTACAAGGGGTCCGTCCTCCAGAAGATAATTCTGGGTTTTTTTTTTGGGGGGGTCACCCCATAGAGGAACCACAAAACTGTCTTGCCAAGTGAGAGAAGCCAGACACACAAGGCTGTGTGTTGTCTGATTCCACTTACGTGAAATGTCCAGAATAAGCAAATTCGTAAAGACAAAGTAGATCCATGATTCCTGGGGGCCGGGGAAGAGGGATGAGGAGTGACCGCTAATGGGTACGGGATTTCCTTGTGGGTGATGAAAATGTTCTAGAACTAGATAGCGGTGACAATTGCACAATATTGAGAATGTAGTAAATACCACTAAATGGTATAGTTAAAAATGCTTAATTTTATGCTATGTGAATTTCACCTCCAAAAAAATAACCGTAAAAAAATATGCTCCAGCGTTGTTTCAGAATCACCTATAAGGCACTGCTTTGATCTATCAGAATAGGTCATATCATTCATACCAAATTTACCTCTTGATCTCTATTAGGGAGCACCGTTTTGTAGAATACTAGGCGTGGGTGTGTCTTCTGCCCCAAGAATGAGCTCTACTTAAAAACAAAGGAAACCTTTTCTGCAAACCACGGGCCAGCCACGGAGCCCAGAGCTCTCGCTGGAGAGGCACCAGGATGTTTTCCTCTCAGCTGACAGCTCCGTGCCTGCACCACGGACATGGTGGACTCTCCACCAGGCAACCTCTCACCAGCAGCAGGGGATCGAGGGGCGGGGCACTCCTGAACCTACATATTCAAGCAAAATACTGTATGAAAAAAAGTGAGGTGCTGAGATGAGGTCTAATTGCTTGGGGCTGGTTACAGGAGGACCTGGGGCCAAGCCAGACAGGGAGCCAAGAAAAGGAGGAGAGGGAACAAAATGGGGGGGTGCCCTGAGAGGAGCTGTGAGCTGAAGCTTGGGGCTAGTGTTGTGCAGATCCACACACAAGCTGGAGCCCTTAGGTGGGCCCAAGTCCCTGATGCGCCCGTCCGCAGCCCTCCAGCTCGGCTCTGGAGCCAGTACACACACAAGCCCAAGGGCTGGCGGCACTCCCAGCAGCTGAGGGACGACTTCACAGAGGAATGAGCCCTGTGTCAGCACCTCGTCCAGCTGTCCCCAGGCACCCTGGCCTGGCAGCCCCTGCCGCATCAGGGCATTTGTCCCTGACGTGCGTTTGCAGCTGTCTCTGGCACCCCTGAGAATCCAGCTTGGGCCCGAATCTAATCGTGCACCCTTCATTTACCCTAATTTTTCATGTCTTGACATGTTGACGGGGAGGGCAGGACCCACTGGCATTAACATCTGTCACTTTCTTCTGGAGGGGTGATCAGTTTGGACCCGTCCCACCAGAACTGTACAGCGGCCAAAACTCCCTGGTAAGGCTGGCAGGTGCGGGTGAGGGTGGGCAAGCAGGTGCTGGGCCATTTGCTGGTTGCTCTGGAACTGTGACTCACAGACGGCTGTTCTGCTTGGCTCGCCCAGCTCTTCTGCCAGCACCCTCAGCTCCAGCCCCTGAGCACTCCTGTGCCTGTGCCCCAGAAGGAGATGTGGCCCCATGTGGCCCAGCGAGCTGGTGAGCCATAATTGCTAGGCGGAGGAGGAAGCAAAAAGCTCCCAGGGCAGTCCCATTCTCTGGTTGTAGAGCCTGCGGGGGGAAAGAATATGTAGTTAAAATTTTAATTTTTTTCTTTTAGAATCACATCCTGAACTGGAAGAAGTCTTAGGAATTGCCTAGACCAGCAGTTGCTAGCAGGAGGCCTGTGGGTTGAATCCTGCCCAGAGAGATGTATCGGTTATTGATCGCCATGTAACAAATAGTCTCAAAAAATCACAAGCCAGCAGTGTTACCCATCCAGTCTGGACTCAGGCATGAATCTGTGGTCAGTGGAGGTCTGGTGGCCCTGGCTGGCCATTGGGATGACTAGGACTTCTCTCCAGCCATCCACAAGCCCCACCATTCCTTATAGCCTCGCCCGCAGCAGCATCCACATTCCCTCCCTGCCTGGCTCCCGAGGGCACTTAAGTCCAAGACCCCATTTGGCCCAACCTCTTATCTCACAGTGGGGGAAGGGGGCTGAGGGGGAGCTTGTGACCAGCACCATCCATCACCAGGTCTTCCCTTCCTGTGACCCTCCCCCAGTGATTAAAGCACACAATCCATTTCTGGAAAGAGTGGGCGGCCTTCCTGTTACATGTTCTCCTTGAAGGCGTGCCCAGATGGGCCCATCCGCAGGAGATGATAATGAGTTCACAAGCACAGAAAACACAATAAACACCAGGTGTTGGCTACCGCAAGCCTGCCATTCTACACACATCGGCCCACACAGGCCCAGTGGTGCCCCTCCGGGCAGGCACTCCAGACCCCTCTACTGCCCATAGTGATCCCTTAACTTGCCCAAAGTCAAAGGACCACAGAGGACAATGGCAGGTCCCTTGACCTTAAACACTCCTTCCCAGAATCCCAGTGCCTTCTTGGGGAAGCCTACAATTCCTCTTACCCCATAGGCAGTTTCCATACCCCAAAGGCTGTTGGCAGCCCCTAACGAGAAACCACTTTGTAGTACCTCGTTTTACACTTTATTTAGAAGGCTTTGCCAGCATGAGGTTCTGTAGGGCAGGCCCTGTGGGTCCTCACCCTCTGGCCCAGCACCAATGCAGGCCCGGCATGGTGTAGAAGCTCCGGAAGTGTTTGCAGGAAAAGCTACAGAATAGAAAACACACCCTCCAGGATCTCATGTCATGGACCCATGTGGTGGCTGCATGAGGGGCTTTTTCTATGTCAGGATGGCCACACACGATTTCGGAAGCAGCCAGAAACCTGCTCCTAACCCCCTTAGGTTGCATCATTACTTCCAAAGAATGCTCAGGAACTTTCAGTTGGTTACGCAGACCACCTCTGCAAAGCCCACTCGGCACCCATTGAAAGAGAGGCTAGGCACCCTCAGCCATTAGAAGGCCCCAACCCAACCACCTCGAGGTCCCAGCCGCCCCCTCTGATGACCAGCCAGAGCTGCAGCCTAGACGAGGAGTGCCCCTGCTCGTGCCTGACTAAGGGGCAGGTTTCTTCTCACACCAGCACTGGAGGCAGTTGAGGGGGACCGACAGTTTATGCAGCAAAGGTGGCCCATATTCTGCAGTCCTCAGGTCCCGGGGCTAGGTGGCTGCTGGATCCTGCCTACACATGCCACGTCCCATGAGGAAGGGGACATGAGGGCCTGCCACTGAGGGACCCGGGGTCTGCACCAGCCAGCTGGCCAGGTCCCCGTGCCAGGCCCTGACAGACCAATGCAAAGAGGACCTGACAATTTCCTGCACCTCTGCCCCTGATCCCGAGCCTGGGGAGGCAAAGCTTGGCCTCACTTTCACCTGAGCCTTCCAGATGCCAGCTCCTTCAACAGTGCAACCACCTCACCTTGCGGGAGAACCACGCAGCTTCCTTCCACTGTGCCCACGGTTCCCACCTGAGGGCATCTTAATTAAACCCTCCTTCACCAGAAATCTCTGACAGGTGCATTTTAATTTGCCTGTGGTACTAATGGGTCTTGGAGCCTTCTGTCTGGCAGAGGCGGTCAGGGCACCTCACTCAGAAAGAGGGTTTCCCTCTGTGATGTGTTTACTTCCATCACCCACATACCTTTCCCAGTCAACACCTGACACAGGGATCTGCTTTGGAGAGGTACATATTTAGATATCTTGAACAAGAAGTCTCATTCAATCGGAAAGTTGAGCTTAGAAGGACAAACACAGCTCTCAGGAACTGTCTGGGTTCAGCACTGATTTTCTAGAGCTGACTTAGACATCCTTGCTGTCCTCCTGCACGTGAGCTGAGGAAGCCTCTCCTAGCCCTGGTGGCTTTTCAGAGCTCAGTGCCCAGAAGACAGGGGGCCGTGGTGCACAGGACCGGGGGGCACAGGGCATGGTGAAGGGCAGGGGTCCGAGGGGAGGGCTGAGTGAGCGTGGGATACAGAAGAGTAAGGGTCTGTAATGAGGCTGGAAACTGGGACTCTTGGGAAGCGAGGGTCTGAAACGGGGCTTGGATCCAGGGTAGATAGGACCCAGAATGAAGGTGGAGTTTGAGGTCCAGGGGAGTGAGGGCCTGGGGTGGGGCTTGGGTCCAGAGATCCAGGAGTCTGGTGTCCGTAGAGCTTACGGGATGGAAATATCCAGGGGAAGGCACAGCTTGATCCTGTGTCTCTAACACCTCGGCAGACTCGGTTTACTTAGTAGAAGATGCTGCCAGGGCCTGGCCTCGAGCCCTGGTGCTCTCTTTACCCAGGGAGGGCTCAGTGTTGAGACCCATGGGACCCTGCCCTAGGATGTTTTTTGGCTACAGAAACACCCTCCTCGCCATCAAGGAGATGTCGAGCTGAGACCTATAGGCTGCTGGTGGGGTCAGCGCCCACAACCCGGGGAGAAATGGGTAGGCAGAGCAGGGGCTCAGGGACTGCTCCTAGCCGTGGGTGAGTGGAGGCCAGAGCTGAGGCCAAGCTGTTCCCGACACTTCTGCACACCCACATGACAACAGGCACTCGCACTGGTGCTCATGCCCCATGCAAGGGACCAGTGCCCATCACAGACTGGCCCTGAACACTCAGGTCCTGCAGGCAGAGAAGGGAGGAATCCAGGCATGAGGTTCCAGTGTCCTCTGAAGGTATGGAAGGGTGAGGAATGGACACGGCCAGCTCCCAAATGGGCATCTGCCTAACCAAAGGGCCAGCTTCGAGCCCAAACCAGAACTTCCACACCAGTGGGCAAACTGAGTTGAGGATGGGGTTTCAGCAAAATGCTTGGCCCGGAGTTCCAAGTCTGTCACCAGGGGGTGCTGGACTCCCGGCACTACTGTGAGGCCTTCTCCTCTCTTTCTCTGAAAACCCAGTGAGGCAAGACGAGGCTGCCATGACGGAGCCGATGCTCAGAGCTGGTCCCCATCTCTGCCCTGGACGCTTGATTTCTGTAGACCAGCCAGTAATTAAAAGCACCAATTAATCACCGAGGCCAAGCCAGGGTTTCCAAGACATGATGGCAACCTCCTCAGGCTGGCTGGTAGAGAGGCCCAGGCCAGGGCTGCAGCAGACACAGGGGACATGCCAGCATTCACATTCACATGGCCCCATGTGGCCTGCCCCCAACACTAGTCTCTTAAAGACTGTAAAAACTACGGACATAGCCTTCCTGACTGTCCAAGACCAGGGCCAGCCAGAGGATGGGCAGGGCAATGCGAGGAGCGACAGCAAGGTTTCCTCTTCCATGATGGCATTTAGTCCTCAGCAGCCCCTTCCTTCCCACTCAGCTTTTCCAAAGCCCAGCAAAGACAGCCTTCCTGAGCTGGCCACCCTAGAAGGTTCTGGGGGTCTCTGTGCCTGGAAGATGTTTCCTAGAGCCCTCCAAGTCAAGACTGGCCAGGCCTCAGGTCTTGTGTGCATAGGGGGTGCCTGCAAAGCAACACGTCCTTCTTTGCAGGTGCCCTGAGACCTCCATCAGGGGTACGGGTGTATCAGCTGTCTCATGCCCCAGGGCTGACAGTCCAGACTTTGCCAATCGGATCATTTCCCTGGAACCACAAAGCCCTCTATGTGAAGGTAAGGTCATGTGGATGGGGGCAGGTGGGAGCAGAAGGAAAAGCTAAAAGAAGGGAGGCCAGGAGGTGCACTGAGAGGGGGTTCGAAGAATTGTCCCTCAAGTTTTAATTCACCACAGCCTTGCTGTTCTCAGATACCCTGTGTTTTCTGCTGCCTCAGTGCCTTTGCACAAACCTCCATTCCCCACCCTGGGAGTGCCTTTTCCTCTCTCTCTGAGAGATCAGAAACTTCAGGTCTCAGCTTAATTGTCACCTCCTCAAAGTCACTTCCTGGATCCCTGCCCCATGTGGTGAGTGTCTTAGCCCCTCCGTGTGTCCCCTCCTCAACTCCAGCATCTTCCGAACAGGGACTCTGCGGTGCAGTTCTGTAATGTGCTGCCCAGAAAAGCCCCTGGCACAGAGCGGGGTTTCATGGATACCAGTGAACACGTGAACCAGGTGCCACCAGCTCCTTCTCTGAGGGCTATGTCCTGGTGTCCACTCAGGGTGCACCTAGCCCCTAAAGACATGAACCACGGTCAGCAATAATGGAGGATGAAGCTGGGAAGCACAATGCAAGTTTAGAGGCTTTCAAGATGGCTTGGGTGACACACCACGGTGTCAGCAGCCCATCCTGGACTGCGGGGGTTGCTCCCTGAATGCTGCCCTCTTATGCACACATTTGCTTTCAATGTCTTGGGCCAAGCTCTGGTGGGGAGCTATGTATACCGTTGGGGTGTGGCCTCCACGTATATGACAAAGGCTCCCCATCAGTCCTGGGGTGGTCAATGCAGCCCAGTAGGGCCTCAGACCACACATGCCATATCACTGTGACCTCGCACAGGACTCCCCCTGCTCAGCCTCCTTTGTTCCAAGGTCCCAGAAGTCACCTGTCTGTGTCTTAGGGACTCGGGCATGGCTGTGTGCTGCTCCTCATGGGTCGGTAGGGAGCAGGGAGAGGCTGCCTGCCCACTGCACCCAATGCAGACTACGTATCACTTTGCTGGGAGAAGAGAGATCTTTGTGAAAACTGACCTGGTGTCAGAGGGCACACTGAGTACAGGAAGGGGGTGGGATCTGTTCCCATGCACAGGGCAATTTGGACCACGTGTGTCATCTGTGCCCTCTACTCCTAAATCCTGCTTTCACTTGCATGGGTCCCGTGGACCAACAAGTTGGGTGGATGCCCCCAGACAGCCCCCACTGGGGCCTTCCCTCAGTGTCCTCAGGTTGCGGAGAGGGGACCAGGAGTGGAAGGCAGGTCCTCCAGAGGGGAGCAGAGCCACTGCAGACCAGCAGGGGAGGGTGTTCCTTGGTAAATGACCCAGCACAAGGAAGCATGTGGCAGGAGGGGAGGCAAGAGAACAGACCACTCTTGTGGGCCAGCTCTCCCTCTGCCACCAGGTGGGTACCTCCCAGCACTCTGTTCACTTTAAAGAGCAAGTGCACCCCCTACCCCCTTTCCTGAAGGTGAAAAGTGGGGCTCACTGACCTCTGGGAAGCAGGTTAGTCCATAACCAAAGACAAGAGGCCTTCCGGTCACCCGCAGGTGGCAGGAGACCTGGGCGGGCACAGTCCAGATGTGAGGGAAAGCAAGGCTGCCTGGACAGGACCAGGGCAGACCCAGTGAGGCAAGGCCTCCTCCCTAGCTGGGCGGTCAGAACAGTCCGAACCGTCAGGACCCACCCGCTCTAAGTTCTAAGTACTGCATCTCCACATCCCCGTTTCTAAGGAATTGACAGCTCTGGGTGGTGGTGGACCCGTTGGTCACACGGTGACCTGTGCCGGGGTCGGGGTAGGAGGCCCGTCCTGCGCGTCGGGGGCGCGTCGTCCTCCCCTGGGTTGGTAAAGGTGCGCTGGGGAGAATTCGCACCACCCATCCACTTTCAATTTGGAGTTTTCTGGTGACAGATCAGCCCCTCCTGTTGCCAGAGAAAGGTCATCACTCCTGTTCCAACGGCTACTCAGGCTTCCGTGACTCGGCGGGAGGTTCGTAGCTGAGGAGCCCGGCACCCTTGCTTAGGTAGGGTCACCCGGGGCTCGTTGGCCCCAAGTTTGGAGACACCCACAACCAAGTCAGCCGTTAGGGAAAGGGGCGCTGTACCGCGAGGCTCTATGCAGCCGGTCGCCTCCCGGCGGGTTTGGAGAAAGAATCCGTGCTGCCCTCGGGATCCGCGCGGCCCAAGGCCAAGTCGCGGGGGCGGCCTCGGAGCCGCGGGCCAGTCGCTTGCCTCCGGAGAAATGTCCCTTCCCCGACCCCACCCCCCCCTCCCGGAAAACTGCACACCCCGCCCACCTCCTCTCCTCCACGGGCGCGCCCACCTCCTCCACTCCAGGAGCCCCGAGCTGCCTCCACCTCCGCCGGACCACCCAGGACCGCCCCACCGGACTGCATCCCCATCCCCACCCCCCGGGTCACGCCCGAAAGGCTCTGGGCCCCCGCGTCCGGCCACGCCATCCGCCGGGAGGCCCCAGGGACTCAACAGCTAGGGTCAGTCCAAGTCTCGCCCAACGCTCCCACCCCGCACGGCTGCCCCGGCTTCTAGGGCCTCGCCCCCACCGGTCTTTCCAAGCTCGTACCCGGATGGGGCGAGGCACCTGGGATCACCCCGCTCCGAGCCCGAGCCGAGACTCCTTGCGTCTCTCGAACATGCGCGGCACGCAGACTTGGGGCGCGCCGACCGCTCTGGCAAGTTTCGCCGGCCCCGCGGGTGGTGAGCTTCGGCTTTGAGGAGAGTAGGCCGAGCCGACCATCCTCTGGGCCGCAAGCTGGCAGTAGTTGACCCCGGCGCCTCTGGGCTGCGGGCAAGACGTCAAGGCTCAAGATAGGCTGGTGGGGGAGGCCCTTGAGGACCTGCCTACTCGCGGAGTTGGCTACCGAGGCTGGGCGACTGGACAGGGGCAGGGTGCACAGGGGCTACCACTCGCCCGTTTAAGAAGCAGGGCGGAGAGCCCGGGGGTATGCAGAGCACCCCACTGTCCCCATCTCTGACCTCCTTTTCCTTCTCGCCCCTCCTGGAAGGGAGGCCCGCGGCACTGGGGGACGATTCGGCGGGCGGGTGCACCGCTAGGGATCTAGTCCTCGGCTGGCTGGCGCACCAGACCTCACGTGGTTCAGCGCCGGGCGGGGCGCCCGGGGTCGCAGCGGGAATCCCAGCGCTTTCTTTAAGGTGGGGGGAGGGGCGGGGGCGACCAAACTCCGCCCTCAGGGGCAGCGGGACGCGCGGGCGGGCCAATGGGGAACCTAGAGAGGGGCGGAGCCTCGCTATCACCGCTTAAAGAAACTTGTTGCGGGTCTCTCCGCGGGACTGAGCTTCGGCGGCAGAAGCGACAGCAGGAAGACTGGCGACGGCGACGCAGGTCAGGCCACAGCGGGGTGACCTTGGGTCCCAGAGGGGCCACCGCGCAGCCCGGCATCCGACCCGGTGCGCATCTCCGGTGCACGCCCCTTCGCGTGCGGCCCAGATGCTGGACATGACCGAGACCCGCACCCAGCCGCCCTGCAGCCCGTCTGGCACGGCCAGCTCCATGTCGCACGTGGAGGACTCGGACTCGGACTCGCCACCGTCGCCTTCGGGTTCCGAGGGCCTGGGTCGCGCGGCAGGCACGGGGAGCAGTGGCCGGAGCGACTCGGCCGAGGCGGCAGACGAACGCTTCCCAGCCTGCATTCGAGACGCCGTGTCGCAGGTGCTGAAGGGCTACGACTGGAGCCTGGTACCCATGCCGGTGCGCGGTGGCGGCGGCGGCGCGCTCAAGGCCAAACCTCACGTGAAGCGGCCCATGAATGCCTTCATGGTGTGGGCGCAGGCGGCACGCCGTAAGCTGGCCGACCAGTATCCACACCTGCACAACGCCGAGCTCAGCAAGACGCTGGGCAAGCTGTGGCGGTGAGTGTCCCCAGTCCGGGGGCGGGCGCTGCGCCTGAGTCCTGGGGTGCTTGGGGGCTTGGGGCGGTGGCGCTACGCCCGGTCTCGGCCCTGCTCCCAGTGGCTGTTCCCGGGGCGAGTCCTAGTGGAAAAACACCCTTTGGCCAGCAGGAACCAGGCGCGCTGGCCCTCCGGGTGTGGACCCACAGAGGGCAGCAGGAGGAGTGTGCCACCCTTACCACATTCCTGGAACCTGGAACGGGAACAGCCCGCGGAAGGTGGTGGCTGGCAGTTGGGGGCCCCAGCTGTAAGTGGCCTCAGAGCCTGGAAGCCTGTTCATCCCTCAGGAAATGTTGCCTCTTGTCTGGGAGCAGGACACAGCAGTGGGCAGCATGCTGCTGTCTGGAGGTGGCGCTCCTTGGAAAGGGCAGAGGGAGGGTCTGCTCCGCTGGCAACTTCCCCATGCAGCTGCACAGTTTGGCATAGTGAAGCTGGTGGGTTTTACCAAAAGTTGGACAGCAGTACTAAGGTTGCGGCTCACCCCACCGAACACTCTCTATCTGGGTTTAAAGTGGACAGCTTTGGGTTTAGGGCACAGGTACACTGTTCCCCGATTTCTCACCTCACGAGTGGGCTCTTAAAACTTGCACGTTCATCTTCCGTGCTACTGCTTCTGTCCGTTTGGGGCGCCGTGGACCTGCGCCTCTGTGCCCCAATGCCCTGTCCCACAGGCACTTAGAAGTGAACTTCCGGAAGAGTCTGAGGGGCCAGTGCATGTTCTGGGTTTTGCCAGTGTTTCTGGAGGTCAGGGAAGCCCAGTTGTCAGAGGAGTCCCACCTTGGTTCCCAGAAAGCTCACTTTGTCCATAGTGTGTGTATTCTCAGCTCGGTCTTGCTCTCCTCCCCCACCCACCCACCTTAGAAAGCCCATAAGAAGGGAACAAACACAGGCTGGTCTGGGGAAGTCAGAGGAGGAAAAAGGAGATGAGAAATACGGGTCTGGTTACTACGTCTTTGATGCTAGCTAACAAGCGCCCAGACCTCAGCAACTGGGCACCGTGGCTCAAAGAGGGGGAGTACCACTGAGGAGCGGGTGCACTCAGGCTTTTCTGGCTGGGGTCGTCCTGGTCCCCTCTGGCACCTCCCCTGGGGCATGGTCCAGCTTCTGGGCAGCATGGACACTGGTGTTGGCCCTGATGCCCTTGCCATCCGATTGTGCTCTTGGCTCGGCAGCTTGCTGAGTGAGAGCGAGAAGCGCCCCTTCGTTGAGGAGGCAGAGCGACTGCGGGTTCAGCACAAGAAGGACCACCCAGATTACAAGTACCAGCCGCGCCGGAGGAAGAGTGTGAAGACAGGCCAGAGCGACTCGGACTCAGGCGCCGAGCTGGGCCACCACCCCAGTGGTGCTGTGTACAAGACTGACGCAGGCCTTGGCGATGCACATCACCACAGCGACCACACAGGTTGGCTTCTGGGGTCCCCAGTGTCTGAGAATCCTCAGTGGGAGAAGCTGGGGTTCTGGCCATGGCAGAGATGAATAGTGGGGGAGGGAACAGAAGCTCATTCCCAGGGCAGGCACACATAAGAGAACTAAACCTTCCCTGGGTACCCTCCAAAAGCTCCCAAAGCCCCGAGTGGCAGCCACTGCTGACGCACGCTCTGGGTTGGGAGAGTACCCGGGTTAGCCCTTCTGAGCTTGAGGGTCTCACAGCTTTGCCTGGTTGGCACTCTGTGACGTGGGGTTTTCTGCCCTACCCAAAGGCATCTCTGCCACCCCGGGATTTTTTGCTGGTTCTGACCCAGGACTCACTCCTACTGCTGGCGTGGTGGTCAGCTGCCCAGCTTCTGGATCCAACTGACTGGGGTGCAGTCTTGGCCCCCAAGCAGTCTCGGTTAAGCTGGCTACAGTCACAAACAGGGTTTGTGCGGATTGCGTTGCTGTCATGTGCACAGGGCCGGGTGCTCCTGGAGAGCTTCCTAAACGTGGCTATCTCTTCCTTCTCCACTGTGGCTTTCACTCTGGGGCCTCCTTGGCCCTGGGTCTTCACGTAGAACAGTGCTTAATGGAATTTTCTCGGCCAAGGAGTGAGGTCTGGGTCTGGCTTTGCTGGAATTTCTGGGAAATGTACAAGAACAAAAAGCTGTTGATTCCCTACCTGCGGCTGTTAGCGGGCTGGTTTTCCTCCCGTGTGCATGTCGCCAGCCCGCCGGCCCTGCCAGCCCCACCTCCAACCCCCACAGAAAGGGCATTTATCCCTGAAATGTGCTCTGACCCTAGGGCAAACCCACGGGCCACCCACCCCACCCACCACCCCCAAGACGGACCTGCACCAAGGGGGCAAGCAAGAGCTAAAGCTGGAAGGCCGCCGCCTGGTGGACAGCGGGCGCCAAAACATCGACTTCAGCAACGTGGACATCTCAGAGCTGAGCAGCGAGGTCATCGGCAACATGGACACCTTTGATGTTCATGAGTTTGACCAGTACCTGCCCCTCAATGGCCACTCGGCCCTGCCCACAGAGCCTGGCCAGCCTTCCACCTCTGGCTCCTACGCGGGTGCCTCCTACTCACACTCGGGGTCAGCGGGCATTGGGGCATCCCCTGTGTGGGCCCACAAGGGAGCCCCATCGGCCTCTGCATCACCCACTGAAGCAGGTCCCCCTCGGCCACACATCAAGACCGAGCAGCTGAGCCCTGGCCACTACGGCGACCAGTCACACAGCTCTCCAGGCCGTGCTGACTACAGCTCCTACAGCACCCAGGCCAACGTCACCACGGCCGCCTCTGCGGCAGCCCCCAGCTCCTTCACCAGCTCCCAGTGCGACTACACTGACCTGCAGGCCCCCAACTACTACAACCCTTATGCGGGCTACCCATCTAGCCTTTATCAGTATCCCTACTTCCACTCATCCCGCCGGCCCTATACCTCGCCCCTGCTCAGCAGCCTCTCTGTGCCGCCTGCCCACAGCCCCCCCAGTAACTGGGACCAGCCTGTGTACACCACCCTGACCAGACCCTGAGGGCACCGTGGTCAAGTGGAGAGGGCTGGCATGGGCGGAGGAAAACCGTTATCGGCAAAGACAGCCTCTGAGGTCTCCCTGGAGGTGTTGGCCAGCAAGGTGAGAGGAGGCAGCAGCATGTGCCGGCTCCATCAAGTGCCTGCTGATGTGTACAGGAGACCGACGAATTCCCTTTGCTTCCAGATCTCCAAACTTCCGTCAGTGGACAAAGCCCTCTTTTCCTCCTCCTCTCTCTCTTTGTGGTGACTGGCAACTTCAAAACGAAGGATGGCCATTAGGTCCCTTTTCTGCGCAGACACCAGCGCCTTGGTTTTGCAGCACAGTGGAAGCAAAACGGAGCCGCAGTACAAAGGACAAAAGGAGGGAAGAGGCACAAGGTCTCCAGGCCTCCTCCATTCTGCAGTCCCGGCCAGCCCCAGCACCAAGAACTCCTAGGACCAGTGGACGACACACCTACTGTCTTGGCGTGGATGCGTCCGGAGGAGCAGTTGGGCAGGGACGCATCCATAGGAGCGCCTTGGCAAGGATGGGTCTGCAGGAGCATCTCGCGGGACCAGCTCGTTAGCTCTGAGGTGTTCCTTGTAGTGATTAACACTTCTCTCTTTTATTTTTTTAATTTTTATTTTTGAAGCTTAAATGTGTTGGATTTGTTTTGAAAGCTGTTAAAATGTATTTATGTCCTGTGTTATTTTATCTTTAATTAATGAAGTAATTTGTGCAGAGAGTAGAATTTAAGATAAAATGGACGCCTAGGAGCTGAGGACTTGGGCCAGGAGGCAGGTGGGGTCGGGACCCTCGTTCTGGGCCTTTTGGGGCCCAGCTGCTGGGAGGCATCAGGGAGGGGCTGAGCTCCAGGCTTCCAGGAGGCAGCTGGGATGCTGAGGGAGAAGGAGTTCACCTTGTAGCGTGTCTTTGATCAGGTTGGGGTGCTCCTGGCACCAGGTATTAACTTGAGGGGTAGAAGGCAGGGACGTTGTTCAGTTTCATCCCTGCCTACAACTGTGCTAAGTGGTAGAGATGGGAATTTCCTGGGATGTGGTGGCTTCAGAAACACATTAATCTTGGCTCTTAGGAACCAGGCGCCACCTCCAAGCTGTGAAACTAAAACCTTATTCACTAAGTGTTTTTAGATTCTTCGTTTTAGACAAATAATGTCTGACTTACCTGTACTGCTTCTGCTGTATGCTGAGCTACGGTAACTGCCAATTCCATAGAAACTTGTGCCTTTAAACTTTGTAAATTTAAATACATTGGAGAAGTTGCTTCTTTTTACTTTTTCTACTCTACCTACCTTTTTCTAGAAAAGTCTTTTTTGCATATCTCTCTCTGGGGGTGGGGGGACAGGGAACTACAACAAACTCATTTTTATGCAATCTTATTTTTCAGTGTTGAGTTTGGACTTTTGTTCTCACTTACCTGCTGTGTTTCGCTACTTTCTGACCAGCAATGCTAACTTTTGTACAGATCAATTTGATAAAATTAAAAAAAATGCTTTCTACCTACGTGGGCTGCATTGTGTTTGTTGCTTTCCCTAAGTCGGGGATGGTAGGGCTCCAAGGCCCTGGGGTCCTGCTTTGATGGGGCTTAGCCAAGGCAGGGGTGGATCTCTCCAAGCCTAAGAGAACTTGCACAATCAGAGCCCCCAGGCCCCCCCAGACCCCCACTGAAGGTGGAGACGCATCTCCATCCTAGGGATGGGGGATGGCCAGACCACCCTCCCTCTTGGGCACTGGGTCTGAATTTGAATATGACAGATCTCAGAAACCTCCAGGAAGCCGGCGATGGATCTTCCTTCCTGGGGGGGCCCCTCAGTACGCAAAACAGGTCCAGATGGGCCAGATTCAGGGGCTGTGGTTTCCTCCCAGGCGAATCCCCGAGCGGGTTTCTGGGTGGCTGACGGCATTTTTCGGGCGCTGGCGGAGGGCCAGGCTGGGAGCAGGATAAAAGCCGCCCTGCAGGAGCTGGGCAGGGCTGTCTGGTTGGCGGAAAGTGTTTCTAGGGAGAAATGGTTGTGGGGAGTGACAGCGAGCAAGGGGCAGCCTAACCCCCTGGCTGGGCCTCCCCGGCACACGCGGCTGGCTCAGGGGCCTCTCAGGGATAGGGGTAAGAGGGAGTTTATGCTTCTCATGAGAACACAGACACATGAGACAGCTGCCTCTGTGATTTTAACGGGGTGGCCCAGGTAGGGGGATGATCACCCCATTCTCTCACCTGCCTGGATGCCCATGTGGCTGCCATCCAGAGCACGTCCCTTGCCCCATGCTGGGGGACCTTGTCTAGGGACTGCCAAGAGTAGGGTTTGGGAAGAACTGATCAGATTTATGAGTGTTGGTGCGGCCCAGGGTGCGCCAAACCTGTGGGGCAAGGTAGGGTGTGGGAGGGGGCTTCAGAAAGCCAAGCTCGTGGACTCCTTGACTTTCATAGCCCTCTGCCTGCGTGGAACTGGCCCAGCCCATCCTGTGTCCAGCCAAGGGCTGTCCAGGTCCATATGGCCCTCAGAGCTCTTCTATTGACACCCCAAACACTGGAATCCGGTGTCCGGCTCGCTGATGGGGTAAACGAGGCAGCCTCTTGGCTGCTGCAGGTTTGCTCAGGCCTTGCCAGGCTCCTGAGGGCTGGACATTTTGCAGTTTTGTTTGAACTTGGCGGGGCTTCTGCATGTTAACTCCTGGGGGCCTGGCCCTCCTTCCCACCAACCTGCCCTGGTGTAAAATCTTTGTGGCGCTGGGTCCTGATGGGTTTCCTACCTTTGAGCTCACGAAGCTTCAGGGAGAGGAAGGATAGGTACCACTACCTTGGGGAAACTATGCCCCTGCCTGGGCCGAGGGCATGAAGATGAAAGGCTCTGCACTTTCCCCTGCCTGTTCCGAGCCCCCTCTTCTCTCTGGAGGCCCTGTTGCTTGCTTCCCTGCTAAGCACCCTCAGGCACTGAAGGGCCCTGGAGTCGTGGGGTGCCCATCTCCCTCAGTGATGCTCTGGGGAGGTAACCCAGGTGGACACCCTGGGGGTCAGGACCTCTATGAGGGGTCCTGGGGACTTGTCCTCCAGCTGATGAGGGTTTTTCAGGAGCTCCTGGCTGATGACATTGTTCACAAGGCCAGCTTTGGCCCTGCCTTGCCCGAAGTCCAAGGTGGTGTTTGTCCAAGGTTGTGCAGAAACCTGTTCTCACCAAGAGCAGCCTATCCTGGGGATGGGCTAGCAGGAAAGTTCCTCATTTTTTATTTCCTCATCCAGAAAAGAGCACGTTGCCTCTGATCTCAGCTGAAGAGAATGCCCTGTTCAAAGAGAAAGGGGAAATGGCGTTTATGATGCAGCCCGGCTCTGGGAGAGGAGAAAAGCCCCGTCTGGCCCCAGGCACAATAGCCCTTCCTGGGACGATATCGACTTTCAGGACTGGATTTTCTGTTTAGATGTGAGTTCAAGGCCAGTGTGTCTGTCAGCTTTGGGGAGGGCCTATGGCCTCCAAGCAGCTGCCTGGGAGAGGCCTGTGGCCCCCACTCACCAGGCCTGACCCAGGAGTCAGATTTGGGGTCCACGCAGCCTCCTTTAACTTCAGGCCACATTTAGGAGCCCAGGGTGGGTGTCACAGCCTTGGGGTCCTGGCCTGGTGTCTGGCCCCCAATGCTTTCTCCCCAGTGTCTGGCCTAGGGGATCTTCGTGGGCTCTGTCTCTGGCTGACCAAGTCTACAGGGGCTGCTGACCATCAGGGCTGGGGGATGTTTCCCAGTGGTGACATGACGGCCACCAAACACTAGGCAAGCCCTTGCCACCTGTGTAGACAGCCTTCTTGGACTCATTCCACCAGGCTCACAGAAAACCTGTGTCAAGCAGGACCCAGCGTCAGAGCCACGGAATCGGCACTGTTGGATCCCCCTCCCACTGGAGGACATTGCGGACCCCAAGACAAGGGGATGGGGCTGCCCCCACCAGGTACTTGGGCCAAGGAATCATTCCAAGGGAAGGAGACTGTAGATGCAGGGTGCCCGTAGGCACAGCCCCAGACCCAGGGCCTGGCTACCTGAAGCCTGCTCTGTGGCCCTGACCCATCCTGGGGACGTGACGGCGGAGCCGCACAATCAGGTGAGGGGCTGTACCTCCTGACCACCTGTAGCCCCTGACCAGGACATGCTTGGGAGCCACAGGGACTCACCTGGTCCCTGTCACTCCTGGAACCCCCACATTCCACGTTGTCAGGGAAAGGGAGGAACTTCATCTCCCTGTCTGTGTTTTGGATGGAAGCTTGGTGTCCTAGTGCCCCTCCGTCCTGTCTCACCCGGGCAGAAGCTTGCCCGCTTGGGTTCTCCTGTGTCCTGGAGGGAGCGGGTCTGTAGATGACATCTTCCCAGGTGGGGGCTGTAGGGGCTGCAAGAGTCTGCAAAGGAGGAAAGTCAGGGAGGGAAAGGGCAAAAGGGAGCGATGCCCTTGGGGGTGGGCCCCACCCTCATGTGAGGGCCCTCCTGGAGCAGAGAGGGGCCAAGGCCTGGCGCTCAGAGGTGTTGTGCTGTTCATTTCATCCCGCTGTCTTTGAGGAACCTGGCTTTCCTCCGGGAGCTTGGTTTTCCCACCTGTAAGACGGGAGTGTCCCCCACCCCGGTGCTGGGGGAACTCAGTGAGATTGGGACCTGTTGTGACGGAGCACTTTGCACCGATGCTTGAAAGTGACTGTTGGTGGTATTATTGCTACTTCCAATCATTTGATGCTTCTTTTTGCTCATTTGCAAAAGAGGGAGGGTTTGCTAGTAAGAAAATTAAGTAAAAGTAAAACCAGCAGAGAAGGTGCATTTGAACAAAGGTAGGGGGGCTCAACGCCGCTTCTCCCGTCTCTGCCTCTGGGACTGGATCCTCTTGCCACAGAGAGGTGGCCTCCAGTCTTCCCCACAGGAAGGCTGTTGGAGCCAGTGGTTGGAGGCTCTGCCATTTGTCAGTATATCTCTCTGTACCTCAGTTTCCCTGAGGATTAACCAGTTGTTGGCCAAGGCCAACACACAGACACTTGAGACAGGCACCTTCCAGCTGCATCCTGCTGGCAGACTCGTCCCTGGACTCCTGGGAATGTCACTCCTCTCGCCTTGTCTCTCCCAGCCTTGCAGTGACTGTTTGCGTGGCCTCCTCAGCGCAGCCCTGGGATGCCTGGTGGAGGGGCTCAGGTAGCCTCCCCTGCCTAGGTAGGATGTCTGTCCCCTGTGGGGTCCTGTGTGTGCATGGCAGAAGCCCTCTCTGCACCTCCCAGCTCTCTCTGGCCCCTGTCTTCCCCAGCGGGCTGGGGCCAGACCCTGAGCTCCTCCAGCTCTGGCTGCCGTGGGAGACACGGCCCGAGGCCTTTCTGTGAGGCTCCCGAACCAGCTCCGGTCAGCCTCCTCCCTGAGCACCAGCAGCTGCAGGAGCCCCACTCATCTGCTCCCCAGAGGCTGAGGCGGGCTGGCACCCCAAGCCAGGACCCCGCAAAGGGTTAAGGGGTGCGAGGCCTGGCAGGGCAGAGCAGCCAGGCTGGTACAGGGCCAAGAACTCTAGGGAAGGCGCTGCATTTTAATGAATCATTATTGCCGGGAGGCCTTTGTCTTTCTTTATCCGGTGCACAATAAAAGAATTAATTAGACAGAAAATGGCAGGGCAAGGAACTGACAAGTCATTACGGGCTGCTGAATGACCGATGAGATGCACGCTGGGGTGGATTTCAGCTCCAGAATGATAATGGCTGGCTGGGTGCTTTGTATGCACAACCAGCGGCCTCTGTGTGGGCATTGTGGGCATTGACACTGTGGCCAGCCAGAGCGGAGCAGCACCAGCCTCGCTTTCCAAAGGCAAAGTGGGCAGTTGGACTCGCCCGGCAAAATTGGGGTATTAATTTTTGTGTGCGGACAATGGCAGTAAATATTTAGATGCAGAGGGACTTTGGGTAAGGGTTCTGACCCCTGGCCTCCAGTTCCCAGCTCAGGGGACAGAGGCCAGCCCGTGGGAGTGCTCCCTGTACTGTGAGAAGCAGAAGACAGGGAGGGGGAGGGGAAAGGGGAAGGGAAAGTGGAGAGAGAGGAGGAGAGAGGTGGAGAGGAGAGGAAAGAAGAGATCATAGGAGAGGAGGGGAGGAAAAGAAGAGAGGAAAGGGGAGGGTAGGGGAGGAGAGAGGCGGAGACAGGAGGGGAGGGAAGTGGAGAGGAGCTCGAGGACTTAGAAGGAACTCCTCAGAGCCTGGCCCTACCCTCCTTACAGCTTCTGCTGTCATGGTTATTTAGACTCCACCAGGAAAAAAGTGCCACCCACAGATCCGGTTCTCCCACTCAGAGGAATTGAACTCCTCTGGGGGGAGCAAGATCAGAGAGCCTGTGAATTGGGCCTACATAGCGGGGCCCGCTACCCACAGCTTCTGGACAGTGGGAGGCTCAGCCTGTCCCATCCCTAGGACCTTGCAGCCCTCTAGAGGGGGCTGGGTTTGAAAACCACCTGGAGCTGCTGGCTCCCTGGTTTCCTGCAGCTTTGAGATGCGTCCAGTTCCTTTGGTGGGTGTCGTCTCAGGAATGTGGGGAGTGTGCGAAAACCCAGGGCAGGTTGGGAGAGGGGTCTCCCCTGCTCTGGGTGTGCCACCCAGTCAGTCATCAACCCTTTCTGAGCTGGATGTTGAGGGACTTATGACACGACCACTGGGACACCTCGCAGAGCTGGTGCCAGGACTTGAACCTGCACAGGTGGCAAGGCTGTGCCCCAGGCATTGCTCCTGAGTGCCTGAGACCCTTGTGGGGACTGGGCTGCTCTAGGCAGAGGGCTGCCCCTCGTACAGGCAGAAGGCAAGTTCTGGGTGCCCCCTCCACTGGGAAGAAGCTCCATCCCAAGTCAGGGATGCAGGGAAAAGAGGCCACACCTACTTCCAATAACAATTGTCCTGTCGGGTGGCAGGGCATCCAGACTCCCCGGGGGAGCACTGGCAATGCTTTTTCAGCTCACCCTCTGCGTGTGTCCCCTCTCAGATACGTGTGTGGGGCTAAGGCAGGCCTGGACATGCTGGGTATTACCCCTGAAGAGGCGGGGCCCTCCGGCCCTCTCCTCCCTTCTCCCTCATGTCCTGGGGTCACTCATGTCCTCTGAGGAACTTGTTCACTAAAGAGGGGAGGGAGGGACAAAGGTGGATGAAGGGCCTGGGTGACCCTGCCTCTAGAAACCTGGGGCTTCTGCTTTTTCCCAAATAGGGAGAGGGGGAAAGTTCATCCTGGGGCACGGTGCCTGGTGTCCGGGAGCTTGGGCCCTCCAGGGTGCATGGATATGGACAAGTTACTGGCATCTCTGATCTCAGTGGTCCATCTGTGAAATGGCAAGAACACACCCCTCCCCCCAGGAATGGTGTCAGGTTCACAGATGCCTGTGGGCAGATGCTTAGCTCAGGATTTGGACACCAAGCCTGGCCTGAGACCTGCCGCCATGATGGCCAGCCCAGCGGGAGCTGCAGGGATGCCAGGCCCCCTGAGCAGGAAGCGCTGGCTGGAATACTTCCTCCCGTGAGCAGCAGCCCCAAGCCCCACTGCGGGCAAATGGATGTCACGGGCCCAGCCCACTGGTTTAAGTGGGGTTCTCATTGTTTCAAGAATGCAAGCAGCGTCAGGAGTTAGCAGACGCTGCTGAACTCTGTCACTGGAGGAAGACAAGCTGGAGCTGCTGGAAGGTGGGCGTCCTGTTCTCATCTGGCAGGAAAGTAATTTTCTTGCAGATCAGGGATGCAGCCAGCTTGGTGCCTTTGGAAAGGAGACAAATCACATCTCAATTTGTAATGGGGTCTGGCTCCTGCCTCCCATTCAACACACCCCAGTTTGAGATGGGCGGCTGAGTTTCTTCTCGAGGGTGCCTGTCACCTGTTCCTCCCATTTGCAAGCTAATTCCGCAGGGTTTGTGGGTGGCAGGGTGGCAGAGCGGCAGATCCAGAGTGTGGGAGTGTCTGCTCCCTGCCTTTTGCAGAACAGTCCCAGGGGAGGCTCATTTGCATAAAGCCCCTGGAGAGTCCTGAGAATAGTCCTCTTTTATTTTGAGTCCCTGAAACTCAAGTCTGCAAAATGCACTGTGCTGCCCTCCAGTCTTTGCCCCCGACACAGTGTCAGGAGGGTAGAGGGCCACCAGCTCCAGGCAGCTTCCATGGTTCCTGCTGGTCACCCACCCAGCCAAGCACATCACGGGAGACTCAGACTCTGCTTATCCATCTGGCAAGTGGGCACCTAGGGACTGTCTGCCGGCCCTCAGAGGGCCCAGGAAGCCAGCCAGGAAGGAGATGGCAGCTTTTCCAGTGTGCCACCAGGAGCTCTTATTTTAAATGAGAAGAGGCTGGGGCCTCGAGGAGCCTGGTTGACAGGATTAAAGTGGGAGACACCCATGCAGCCATGGGATGGAGAAGCCAGAGTGGCGAGCACTGGCACCGTGCTCTGAGTCTGGTGTCTCCAGGGGAAGACGTCACGAGATGGAGGAGGACATGGGCACCCAGTGGCCCTGCTGGCATCCCAGAGACTCTGCCCTATATAGGCACACACAGGAAGCTCCAAGCTGTGGAGCTCCGGGGGCCTTGGGGATTCGCCCTGGGGGAAGTCTGGGGCTTTTTGCAGCAGCTGGAAACAATGTGCTATCAGATGTGGGTACTGGCTCCAGGGTGGGCGTTGAGCTGGACTGAGCCTGTGCACAGAAGGGCGCTGTGTGTGAAAATGGCTGGTTCTCAAAGGAGACAACCTGGGAGGAGCTGGAGCACCCTGGGCTGGTGCTGTGGGGGAGCAGAGAGAGGAGAGTACGAACGAGGTGGGGGGTGGGCGACCCAGGGTGGTCGGGGAAGCACTCAGCTCTCTGCACCCATGGCTAAAAAGGAAGACAAAGGGAAAGAAGGGCACCAGCTGGCTTGGGACAGAGCAAGCCGGCATGGCACTTGCCACTTCCCATGAGACCAGATGGGGCTGCAATGGGTCATCTGTTTGTCTCCAGTCCGGGGAGGATGGAGAGCAGGCCCCAGGGACCTTCCTGGAGGTCACTGCTGTAAAAGGACACCCTCCTCCCGGGAGAAGGGGTGAGTGGTGTCCACTGCCTCATGTCCCCGGGTGTCCTCAGTCCTACACATGCCTCCCTACCCTCTCACTGTTTGATCATATGCTGCTGCCTCTGAGAAGCCTTCCTGACTGCCCTGAACAATGAGCCCATCTGATTATTTTTCCCAAAGCCCAGGTCACCATTGGAAATTACCACAATGGGTATGACTATGTAAGTCCTCGTCATCCCAACCCACAAACTGTGAACCCCTAGAATGCCACGGCAGGCTCACTCTGGTCATTGTTCGCCCTAGCACCTCACACCAGGCACATGGATCTGCCCATCAGCAGCTGTGATCGTCTGGCTGGCTTTAAGCCCCAGAAGGGTGAATGGGGACTTTGGGACAGAGTCTGGGCAGGGAGGACTCAGCTGTATCCGGGGCCATCCCCCCAGACTGAGCATGGGCACTTGCCAAGGTCCCACGTGATATCTTTCAGATTCCCTACTGGTTGGAGTCTCCCCATTCTGCCCATGGAGAATTGGGGCCTCCGAGGTTATAAGGTGTCAGAAGCAGTGAGGCCTCTCGGGCTTTTCTCCAGCCAATCAGGAGGGGCAGAGAGGTGTGCAGACCTTTTAGGGACCCCTGGGAGCAGGAGGCCCTTTTCCCTGTGACCCCAGATCCAGGAGGCTGGCAGGTGCTCCTGCGGCTTTTCAGAGCCTGGTCCAGGAGAGTCAGCAGGAGCCCCCAGGGGTCAGCTTGCCAAGGACTCTGGGTGGCCGGACCGTCCCTGCTACGTGCAGGCTTGGAAACACCAACAAAGGCAGATAAGGCCAGCAATAGCCCATGTTCTCAGGAATGCCTCATCACTGTCCACATGCACAGCTGCCCCAGGATCCTTCCTGCTCAGGGGAGCTCACCTTGCCAGGCAGTCCAGGGCAGGAGGGGGCCCCTGACATCCCCCAATCACCCAGCCACCGGATTGGAAAAGGGCCGCTGTGACTGCCAGGGGGCTGAGATCTCTCCAGAAGCCCCACGGGATCGACTCTTTCTCCTGCCCAAACCAAGTTTCTTGGTGACCTAGACAAGCGGCCTGTCTGAGCTCAGCCATCTGGCTGTGTCTGAGGAGAGGGGAGGCTGGGGCCAGAGGGAGCAGCACCCTTAGTCGAGAGCCCTAGGCACTTGTCAGCAGCTCCGCCTGGCTGGCTCTTCAACCCCGTGCTCCCTGACGCCGCGTCTGGGTGAGAATTGGTGAGACCGGCTCTCTGGCCATGTGGGCTGAGCTGGGGGCCTAAGCCTGCTCCAGAAAATCAAAACCATATTTTTTCTCCTGGAGCTTCCCGAAGTGTTTTAAAGCAGACTCAAAAAGCTCATTTGGACAGATGCCATTTGCCCCCAGGGGATTTGCTTTCCCCAAAATGCCGGCAGGAAAATCAGTTGGAAGCCGGGTAAGGGAGAGCGGGAGGGAAGGCAGAGGCCGGCTCGGAGGCCCGGGAGCCGGCTGGGGCACACAGCCTCCCTCGCTCTGGCTGTCCCAGTGCAGCGGTGGGCACGTCGCTCAGCTTGTCTGGGAGGCCACTGCTCGCCTCCGGGGCATGGGCAGGAGGACACAGGCAGCCCCTTAGGCCAGGCTCAGAGCCTGCTTTTAGAGTGATGAGGGCTGCCCTCAGAGGGGACAGTGGACACGGAGTGACCTCTGTGAACAGGGAGTCAGTGTCTCCATACAGAAGAAGCATCTGGTATAGGCACCAGGCCCCTGACATGCCACACCTGGGCAGTTTAAAGTTAGTGACATTCGAACTGTCCTTGGGTAACCCTGTCCCCTGGCTTCCCAGTGACGCCTACGGGATAAACCACTGCACATTGATACCTGACTGTGTGATGGCCAGATACACAGACTGGGACCAAGCGTGGCGGTTTGAAGTGCTCACTCTTGTGGTCCTGGAAGAACAGGGTGACAAGGGTCAGGCTGAAGGATAGACAGGTGTAGCCCATCCACACAGTGGACCGTTACTTAGCCATGAAAGGACTGAAGTCTTGACACATGCTAGGGCGTGGGTGAACCTCAGAAATGTCTTGTTCAGTGAGAGGAGCCAGTTGCAGAAGCCCACAGGGGTATGACTCTATCTATAGGAAGTGCCCAGAGTAGACAAATCCACAGACAGAAAGAAGGTTAGAGGTCGCCAGGGGCTGGGGGAAGGGGGGTGGGGAAGTGAGTGGTGATGGGTACAGGGTGATGAAAACATTTGAGAACTGGATAGAAGTGATGGCCACATCCTATTGTGAATGAACTAAATGCCACAGGATCATACACTTTAAAATGATTAATGTTATGTTATGTGACTCTCACCTCAATAAAGAGAAAGAATTAAAATAGAAAGATTTGCAGCAGCCAGGATGACTCAGGTGGAAGGTGACTCATCCAGACCATTTGCAGGTAGTCACTTAAAATCCAACCTTTTCTAAAAGGCTGGAAGACCAAAGTGATGTACCATGGGCCAGGACAGTGGGAGGCAGATTGGACAGCTGGATGGCTGGTGTCCACCCAAAGCAGAAGATGGGCAGTGGAGGTGGGCACGGCTCCCCAGGTGAGGGGAAAGATTTAAGTGTGAAGGGATGAAAGTCCTGGTCAGGGGCGGGTTGGCAGGGAGGGGTGGGATGGGGCTGGGGATGTGGGTGAAGAGTCAGAGCAGAATCTGCCCTTCTCGGGAGCAGCCAGTGTGAAGGATGCTGCAGCGGAGGCAGGAGGGCGCGTGGCCTCCTGGGCCTAGTGAGCATCCCGAAGCCCCTGCCCAGAGCCAAGGACCCCAGCTTAGAATGAGGAACTGGTGCTGGACCCGCAGCACCCCTCCTGTGTCCCCACATTCAGGCCCTGTGTGCTGCACACATACCTGGTGACCACCACAGATACACTCAGCCCATACCCACGGTCGTAGTCCCATGGGGCCCAGGGGCTAGTTCCCCCTGCCCACCCCTCCGCAGTCACACACCACTCTCAGAAAATAGGGCAGGCCACAAAGAGATTTTCCAGGCTTTATGGAAAGTTCTGCCCATGGCCGAAGCCTGGGAGGGCCTCCTCACAACGCCTGGCTGGGCTGGGAGCCCAGACTTGGTCCCAGAAGGGGCTGGAGTGGCCACTGGTTGCCCAGAGTCCCGCTGCCCTACACGGCACCCCCTCCATCCTGATAGTAGCACCTGGATGCTGTACAAGGCAAATACCGCCCTGGGAAAAGTCCACTGGCGTAATATCCCTTTTCATCATTCGTCGCTGTGAGGCCTCATTAAGGGCAGTGCAGGGTGGCTAGGTCATTTCTCTAAAGGCTGGTAGACTTAGTCCCCCAGCACAGTGCCAGCCCTGGGCAATGTCCCCTGATGCCCCTAGAGGCTGCGACATCTCAGGCAGTCTCCTCCGTGGGCAAGTCCCAACTTGACACAGGAAGTGCAGAAACAGGGCCCAGACAGCAGGGGGTGGGCATAGGGGCCCCTGACACAGCAGCAGGGGTGGCTCCTGGCAGGGGTGGGAGAGGGGAAGTTTCAAGGGCATCAGTCATTCAGGCCTGTCTGGGTGCTGCCTCTGGCAAGGGTTGTATACCCTTTGACACCTTTGCCCCGGGTGTGATTTTCTGACCACAACGTCGCTGGTAGTAATAATAGCTGCCGTGGAAAGGAAATTAACACACATGGCCTCCAGGTGGGGACTCTGGTTGCATCCATTTTACAGATGGGGAAACTGAGGTTAGAAGAGATGACACACCCGGCCCAGGCGCTGCACCAGGACTCCTGGGGATGGAAGAGTGAGTTAAAAATCATCTCCCAGCCTCTCCCCACCACCCTTCAGGCCTGTGCACGGGCCTAGATCCCGGTCCCCGGACAGCAAGCGTGTCTCCTCTGTGCCTCCCAGTGGTTCTAGATCTGTGTCTCCATCTCCATGCCCTGTCTTTGGGCCTGGGAAATGGGGGAGGTAGCTGTCGCCCCTCCTGTGGGGTCAGGGGGGTAATGAATCAGGAGGCATCTGAGAACGGCCAAGCTCTGAGCACCTGGGCGGCGGGTCTCATTTTTCACTGTCACCTGGGCAACTACCAGATATAGCAGCTCCTAGTGCGTACCCCCAAATTCCCATGCTGAAGTGCTAACCCCGGGTTCCTCGCAATGTGACTGCATTTGGACATGGGGGATTGAAAGAGGTGATTAGGGCAAAATGAAGTTGTCGGGGTGAGCCCAGCCCCACATAACTGGTGTCTTTGGATTAGGGCACAGACGTGCACAGGAGAGGCCATGTGAGGATGCAGAGAGGGGACGTCCACCTACCAGCCAAGGCCTCGGGAGGAACCAGCACTGCCAACACCTTGATCTTGGACTTCCAGCCTCCAGGACTGGGAGGAAACACATTTATGCTGTTGAAGCCACCGGGTCTGCAGTGCTTCATTATGGCACTACGGAAGTCACTAAAATATTTGCAGGGCAAGTGTTTGCCTTGACATCACACAAGTGCAATGTGATGTCAGGCAGCCTGTGGCCACATGCTAGGAGGGCTTCCAGAAGCTTCTGTGGCCCCTGACATCTACCCAACAGCCCCTCCCCAGAGACAGGCCTAGGGGGTTCCTCATGACCTGTGCGGATCCCCCTTTACAGGGAGCAGGATGTGGACACACGTGGCGGCTGGTCTCCCAGCGGGCCCTCCCTTAACCCAAACCTTGGCATCGAAGCCCCAGGCAAACCGCTGCAGCGAGAGAAGACACATGGTGTGTGCTGCCTCTGGCTCCGCGCCTGTGTAGGCCGTGGCAAGCACAACGGTGAGCTTCACACTCCTGGGAGGTTTTAATCCCCAGGCTTCTTTCCCGTCCAGAAGCCACTAATGAACATTTTGTGGAGAAAAAAGGAAACCTGTCATTTCTCCCAATGTAAATGTGGACACCCTGCGTGGAGCCCAGGGTGGTTCCCAACCATCCACAAACATTTCAGGAGTCTGGGGAGTGAGGCAGGCGCGTGTGAGCAGCACCATGGGGCCCCCCACTCCCAGGCTGGGTCAATATTGACGTAGGGGGAAGGTGGTGCCGGCTGGGCCTCCATGGCGGAGGGAGCCTGCAGGGTGGCTACGGGGCTGCTGCAAGAGGCCCCAAGCCTGGGGTGGGTGGAACCCTCAGGCTTGGGCAGAGAAGGGGGCTCTGGGCTGAGGAGCAAGGTTGATACCTATGTAGGCACCCCCCTCTCCCTAACTCATATACTAGGTCTATTCCTTTACTTTGCCAAAACCAAATGAGAGAAAATTTCCCTGGCTTATTTTAATAAGACTCGTTTATAAAATGTCTACTTCCAGTGGGCACCCAGGAATGTTGAAGACTGCTCCCACCTCCTTGGTTCTAGGATGGGCCCATTCCCTGAGCACCCTGCTTGATCTTGGACTTCCAAGCTCAGCTCCTGCAGCAGCCCCTGGTGGCTGATGGCTGTGGAGGGACGATCTCTCTAGGGAATGGTTATCCAGGCCTGAATTTTGTGTTGGAGCTTAAAAATCAGTCTTACGAAACCCAGGGCTGGGACTCTCTTGGAGATGGGCCATATCTCTAATGGGGACAAATGCAGGTTCAAGTTCCCACATTTTGGGGCCTGGTCACCTCCTCCTTCCAAATTCTTGTCATTGACAAGAGGAAGCAGGTTGTGATCAGAGGCTGCAGACCCTGGTCCATGAGAGCACTCCGGCTCCGAGTTTCTGAGGGGGAACATGGGGTTCCCCCGGCCCAGCCTGCTCTCTGGGCGTCCTGAACCCAGCAGCTCCTCAGCTTCTTCTTGCTCACCTCTCAAGACGGGAGCTCACTCTTTGTGAAGGTGGCCCATGCTCGGTAGGGTGGCTTGAAGTGTGGCAAAGCTTCTCTGATTCCTCCTTTCTGTTCATCCGTTCCTCCAAATTTCTGGAGGTGACAGAGCTGGGCATGTTACAAAGCTCCCCACTCACCAGCTCTGCCCAACCACATCAGGGTGGACAGGGGCTGGGGGCTGGGGTTCTTTTAGGGTCCTATCCAGCAGCAACAAGCGTGCGGTGAATGAATGAACAAATGAACGAACGAACAAATGAATGAATGAATGAATGGGTTTGCTGCAGAGACCTGGTTGACTTCAGAACTTTTTCTGCGAGACAAGAGCTGCCCACTCGAGAGCCCACCCCCGCAGCAGCTACGGTTGGGGATTTTCTCCAGTCTCCGACTCGGCCTTGCCAAGTGTTATAAAATACATCAGAGTGTGCCAGGATGCTCAGAGCCACACTTACTGCCTTGGGGTGAGAGGTTAAACAAACTCCTCCTCAGAATTTACTGTGCTCATTTTTGCCTCAGAGCAGGGCCCTGCCGATGGGAGCTGTATTTCATGCAGAAATACCTCCTCTAAGTGTTCGAGGGGGAGGGGCCCAGCGTGCACAAGGCAGCTTCCAGATTTTATAGGAACAGAGGTAGCTATATAAACTTGCCAAAAACAAGTTCTTTACAGAAAACCATTTGTAAAATTTACTTTCCAGTAAACCAGGAAGGGAATTGCAATTTGAAAGATGCAGTGATAATTTTATTTTCTTGATTTGGTGCTGATTTGAATTTTTGGAAAGTGGTGGGGGAAGGGGAGAGAGGAGGTGGGGTTTGGGGTCTGCAGGCTGGGCTGACTTACCTTCTCCCCCTGGTCTGGGGTCTTGGAACCACCGATGTGAACTCACCCCAGTCCCAAGGGACATAGGACTTGGCTGGTCTTTGGTCATATCCCAGGCAGCACGATCTGTTAGCCCAGGCCAGTGTCAGTGTCCAACCCTCCCACTGTGGCCACATCCGGGGCAGGGTGTGGACAGCTGGGGACGAAAGTAGGTGACTCCTGCTGCTGTTCACACAAAACTGTCACCAGCATTCCAGATAGTGAGCTCCCCAAAGCTACTCAGGGCCCTTTGCTCAGCTTTCAGCGGTGGCTTTGAGACACTGGCCTAGAGCGGGATGGCACAGAGCAAGAGAGGAGGCTGATGTGAGCCCCAAGGGCAGCGTGAGAGTACTGGGGCCATCTGATCTCCCTCTTCCAGGTGGGGACGCACCTTGGTGCCAAGGGGCAGAGGCTGCTGGCTTGGGACCCTGAACGGAGAGGCCCTCTGGCCTATTCACCATGTGAACCCCCAGGCCACCAGGGGAACTTGCAGGTGGTACCTGTGTCTAGTGGGGAACGGATGTGCAAAGATGCTCACGCAAGGGTCAGGGCAGCTGCCAAGGGAGCTGGAGGAGCATCTCCAGGCTCGGGCTCCTGGTCTGCTTGCCCTCCGTAGGACACCTGGTGCTGAATACTCCTCACCACTGGGGCCACCCTGCACTGAGATGCCTGGCAGCCTAACGTTGCTGTGAGTCACGAAGGCATACGGGGCCAGGGCACCTGGCAGGGAGGGCCCACTGGGTGGAGTCATGCCCCTGTCTGGCTAGATGGGTTGAGTCTCCATCAGGCACCTGAAATAGCTCTTAAGGTGTCCAGAACAAGGAGGAGGGCGTGGCAGCCTCATAGAATGGACGTGCCCCAGGCTGCAGGCAGCCCTGCCAAGCCAGGTAACCAGAGGTTGGCCCAGGGTCTACCCCTCCGCCCAGGCTCAAAGCTGGGGGAAGCCAGCTGTCCCACTCCTAAATGAGGCTTCATGTCTTTCTCCTACCCTTACAGGCCCTGAAGGAGAACCTGACCAGCTTAGGTCCAAGTTCCTGCAATCTCCACTGCCTCCTTCCCATGACCCTGGGGGGAGGGGGCTTCTGGGACCCAAGAGGCAGGGCTCCAACACCTCCTCCACTGGGCCTTCTGACTCTCAGCAGGGACCTCCAGCCTGGTTCCTGCAGACACTGTCACCCAGTGTCTGGCTGGGATGTCCTGGCTGGCGTCCTACCCTTGCTCCTGCCTCCCTGGCCAAAGGGAAAGTCAGGGTGTTACCGATGGTGCTTACAGATGGTTCTTTTGGGCAAGACCAAGGAGCCGGTGGACTCCCAATTCCCGCAGGGAATGGGGCAGTAATGAGGTGCCTGTGTCAGTGTTATGGGGTCACTACAACCATTCCAAAGAAACTGGGCAGCTGAAAACAGTGGCATTGTATACTCGGGCAGTTTCGGAGGCCAGCAGCCTGCACCCAGGGCCCATCGCTCCAGTCCGTGGCCCCGTAGTCACCTGGCCGTCTTCCCTCTGTGCTCATCTGTGCTTCCTCTTGTTATACACACATGGGCTGTCAGATCAGCATTCATCCTGATCTGCAATAACCTATTCTGGTTTAATGACATCTGTGAAGACTCATTCCAAATAGGGTCACCTTCTGAGGTTCCAATGGGCATGAATTTGGGGGGTTGCTATTCAACGCAGTACAGCGCCCATTTGTAGCTCGGGCAGTTGAGGTCCAGAAGTATGGGAGCTCCGGGACGCAAGCCGACTTCTGGGGGCACAGCCAGTTCAAAGGGGTGGGGCTGTTCTGTGGGGTACAGGGGCCTGTGGACAGGAAGGAGCCCCCAGGTGCTGAGGGGAATGAGCTGGTTAAACGTGGATGTCCAGGGAGCTGAAGCTGGAGCTGGCCAGACAAGGAAAAAGGCACCCTCCTGTGGCACCGCTGGGTGTCGGGAAAGTGGGAAGGCTTGGCGGGGGGGTGGTCCTGAGGGATCAGGCTGGAAGGGCAACCCCAGAGCCATATTCTGAGAGGTGGCTTGGGTTGAGTTTTGAAAAAAGAAGTGAACAAGGGAAGAAGTCTTCAATCGCAGCGTCTCCCTGGAAGGATGGCAGGTCACAAGTGTGTTGGAAGAAGAAGGGGGGCCTGCTGGGCAGCACAGAGAAAGAGTTCTGGAGGAGCGGAGAGTGTGCTCGGCTGGTCTTCGGGCTGCGGATGCCTGGCCTGGGTTGGCTGCATGCAGTAAGTATTCAGAGAACGCCCAAGAAAGGACTTCCCAGAAACGAGACAGAAATGTTAGTGGGACACTGGCAGAGGGAGGCAGGAGGACTCCAGTAGCTGTTACTGCTGCCCGAGGCTCTGTCCTTCTAGAATACCTCGCAGGTCGTGTGCTCATGGCTGGGACGAGGAGGACGCGGCCCACGGGCAGCAGGCGCCCTCAAAGGGGCAGGCCAGGGGACGAAGTGTCCCCAAGGCCAGTCTCCTGGCCTGTCAGGAAGCCCAGCTCCGTGTGAGGGGGGAAGGGAGCAGCTGCACAGCTGGGGGCCTGGGCTGACCAGGGGGCTCACTCTCGGACACCTGGCTGGCCTGTCTGCTCCAGCCCCACTCGGTGCCTCTTTGCCAGCAGCTGCTTCGGCGTAGCTGCTGGCCTGCAAGGTGGCCTGTGGCCCCTGTCCCATGCCCAGTCCAGCATGTCCTGTCCCCCCCAGCCTCCCTAGTGTCTCAAATGTAAGGCTGTAAAAAAGCCTAGAGAGGCAGAGGCAGGCATGGAGGGACCCAGGAGGACTTCCTGCTGTACGATGGAGGGGCTAGATGCGCAGACGGCTATAACCCACATTAAAACTGCCGCCTGTCAGCAAGCGGGAAACAGAGACAGCCGTGGAAACATGCCTGGGCTGTGACGTTGAAACCAGATGGCCTACAGCAGTACCACCAGGCAGGCAGGGCACAGGTGAGGGGAACCTCGCCACGCACGAGTGGGGGCAAGCATGTTGACCATGAGCGGCTTCCATGCCTCCACTCTGCAAGATGGCTTCCACTTGGGGTGACCTGCTGTGTGACCACGTGGTCTCGTTCGTGGGCAGGAGACCTCCCACCTTCCCAAGGAAGAGAAAGGAAGGAAGGCGAGACAGTGTGCTCAGGTCCATGGGTGTGGCATTGCCTTCCCTGGAGCCGCCAGAAGAATGAAACCCTGCTGACACCTTGATTTAGCACTTCTGGCCTCCAGAACATGAGAAAATAAGTTTCTATTGTTTTAAGTCCTGGTGTGTGACCCTCGTTCTGGGCCCTGATTCTCACTAGTTTTCTGTAGCCGGCATGGGTGCCAGCAGTCCTTGGCAATCTTGGCTGGTGGTTGAATCCCTCTGATCTCCTCCCCCAGCGCAGGTTCCCTGCCTGTTTCCACGTCACATTCTCAGCTGGTCCTGTCCCGTGCGGGTGGGGAGGCTCCTGAAGGCGTGACTCCGTCTTGACTCTTCGCTGCCGGCATGCTCTTGGGGTGGAGAGAGAAGCCGGTGGGCGGAGTGAGCGGAGAGTCTGGGGTCTGCAGCTGGGGAAGCCCTAAAACATACACTCGATGCTGCGGCTGGTGAGGCCATAGCCTGACTCCCGCTCACTGTGGCTAGCCACCCCCCATTCTCCCACCTCGGGTCGGAGAGCCCAAGGGCCTGTCCTATGTCCCCATCCCATGCTCCCTATAGGGTCGCAACCCACGTCTTACAATGCATTTTCCTCTATTTGAACACATTCACTCAGTGGCGTAGAGCTGGGTGCGTGGTAGGAGCCACGAGATACATATTAACCTCATCTCCCTTGCTAAACACACAAGGGGGGTGGTGTTTACAGCCCTGTTTGCCTTGATGGACCCATGGCTACCTGTGCCACTAATGACCTATTTTTTTTTAAATAAATCCATTTTTTTGAGTTTTGAGTCTGTTTTGAAAGGGGACCTCCCATGGTGGATTTGTGATGCGGGTGGGTTTCTCTCTCCAGTGCATCTTGGAAAACTGCTGTCTTGCCCGCAGGAACGGCGCTCATCTGAGGCACTGAAACCACCCAGAGGACCTCATGAGGGCCCACTAACACCCAGAAGCCCCCTGTAGGCAGGTGGGGCTGGGTCCAGGGGAAGGTGAGGCTCAAAGCAGCTCTGGACCCCGGCACCCCGAGGCCACAGTGGGGGCTGTGCTTGGGGAGACCGGAGCTGGTTAAGTCGGGTAGAAAATCGGTCTTCAAGGATCCCAGTGGCCCTCCGTGTCCTCAGGAAGGTGCGGATTACCCCCAGCACTGTCCGGCAGTGTCTGTCTGTGTTTCCCAAGGCGATTCGATAGCTGAACAGCTGTTCTGAAATCCGCACAGTTGGGAAGGCAGCGGGGTCACTGCAGAGCGCCAGGAAGGGCCGCCCAGGGTCCTGGGCTATGGGAGCTCAGGCGGTCTCCTGCTCAGGGCTGTTCAGCTGCACCGGCGTGGCCACCCAGCCCTGGAGGCCTGAGTGCTGGGTTCCACCTCCTGCCTCTACACACACCGTGGACCTGTCTGGTACGCCTACCCACAGCCACAGAGCAGGCAGGGGGCGTCTGAGGCAGTAAGAGCTAAAAAGTCCTCTCCGCCCCACCACACACCCAGGCCCAGCACCGAGTGTCTGCTGCCCACAGGATCCTGGGGCCCAGCTGAGCCCCTTGTGCCTCCCAAAACCCTAAGAAGCACTCCCGAAAGCTGGATGTATGCACACACATGCACACAGCCACACACGCACACATGCACTCACACTGTCATGCTCACACACTTGGGGAATGCGGCAGACACAGGCACGCACGCTCATGGGGAACGCACAGCAGACGTGCGCAGTGCTCACACACAGATGTGGGCTGCAGGTCGGCGCTCCGTTCCCAAGTTCCTCTCTGTCTGTTAGTCTGCCTGTGAAGCAGGTACAGCCCCCACCGGGGAGCCGAGCCTTTCTGCCTGAAGGCCCCACCTCCCCTCATCCCACTCAGCTGCTCCTCCTGGGTTATTCTGAGCTCCAGGTGGCCCAGTGAAGTCTTGGGCTGTGCTGAAGACACAGGCAGGAGGAGGAGCTGGCCAGACACTTGAGGGCAGAGGCCAGAGGAGCAGAGTCCCCCCTGCCCTGCAGGGGAATGGTCCAGCTCTGGTGGGAGTGACAGTGGCTGGGGTAGGGGTCAGGGTCCAGACGTCTCTGCCCTGAGGGCAGCCTGAGCCCAGTGGGTGTCTCATCTCCTCTTGGCCTTTCCTGGGTTCTGTCTGCAGAACTGAGTAGCTGAGCTCTCTCTTCAGAGTGGGGATCCAGGCGTGGCCTTTGAGCTGGTGGCCGCAGGCCCCTCTGAGCAGTGGGGTGGCACAGAACACAGCACGCACTGGCACCAACCCGAGTTTAAGGACAGCGTTTGGTGATGGTATGACCCCAACCAGTCTCGGCGACAGAGACGACATCCTGGATGGCTGGAAGCTGCTCCCTCTGGGAGGGTGCTCCCGGCCAGAGCTCCGGGGCTGTGTGTGTTGGGCCTGGGCCCATTCTCTGTGGCCGGGTCTGCTCAGAGCAGCTGGGCAGGCTGGCCACTCAGGCTGGGGTCGGTGGAGGACAGAGGCCTCCAGGGCTGGGGGTGGGACAGGCGGGCGTGCCCAGCACTTTTGGGATCCCACAGGCCCCCCAACGAGCCTCAGGGACCCAAAGGCGGCCCCTAGGCCAGCACGTCGGGTTACCCTGTCAGAGCCAGCTGTCCACGGAGGAGGAGCGCCCAGGTTGTGTGATGTCAGCCGTGGGTGTGGCTGCACCTCGTCCCTCTGCGGGGCCCTCCAAGGCACTCCACCAGTACTTGATCAAAAGCCTCTGTGGCTGGTTTGCTGGATTCATGTGGGCAGCTGGGGCTCTAGGCCTTATTCCTAGGGACCCCCGTTCCTGCATGGGGGGTGCTGGGGGGTGCTGGGGGGGATGACTCGCTTCCCATCACTGCTATAACAAACCACCACAAAGTCATTGCCTTAAAACAACGACAGTTTATTCTCTCCCAGTTCCGGGGGCAGGAATCCAACACGGTCTCACTGGGTTAAAACCCAGGTATCCGAAAGGCCGGTTCCTTCTGGAGGCTCCAGGGGAAAACTTGTTTTCTGCCTTTCAGCTTCTGGAGGCCCTGTCTTCCTTGGCTCATCACCCCTTCTCTGTCTTCAAACGGTGGCCCTTGGTCCTCACTTCACACCTCTCTGGCCTGCTCTTCTGCTTCTGAGGACCACTGCAATGACATTGGGCCGCCTCTGTAACCCAGGGCCCCGCCATCTCTGTCAGTGGTCAACAAACTCAAGTCCATCTGCAACCTGCGTGAATTCCCTTCATCGTGCAGTGCTATGCAGGTTCCACACAGCAAGACTTAAGAGCCCCCGCCCTTGGCGCTCTTTGCTCTCTGCACAGCTCAGCAGACCTTGGCACCCCTCGGAACTGCTGGCCTCTCCCCTAGCCCAGCCCTGAGACCCAGCCTCATGCTCAGAAGCTGCACCCAGGCCAACAGTGGTATCATGTTTGACCCACTCCCCAGCATACACATTGGCCTTAAACAAGATGTGCCGACGGGGACGTTTCTGGCAAGGGGTGTTATGGGTTGAATTGCATCCCCTAAAATTCACATGTTGGCCTGTTGACCTCCAGTACCTCTGGCTATGCTCTCATTTGGAAATAGGATTATTGCAGCCATCATTAATGAAGTTAAGATGCGGTGGTGCCCGAGTGGGTGGCCCTGACCCAACAGAACCAGTGTCCTCATGAGAAGGGGAAATGTGGGCCCCACACTCACTCGGGGGCAGCCCCTGTGTAGACTGGCGGGATGCTCCCACAGCCCAGGAGCCGCCAGTAGTCTGTGAGATGCCTGGAGCAGATCCTCCCAGTGCCTGTGGGGGTAACCCCTTCTCCTCTGGGGGCCCGTTTACCACCTGGGGTGATCCTGTTCAGAGCTCCGCAAAGTAGGCCAGGGCTGGCCGATTGTCTAAAATCCAGGCAGGGACACAGCAGAGCCCAGGGCTTCCTGGTGGGTGAGTTGCACCCTGAGCATTCCCTCCTCCCCCAGGGTTCCGATGCGGGAAGGAGGTGCAGACAGCAATGTTGGCGACTTTGGCAAAGGCCCTCAGGATTTTCGTGGTGGAGACTCTAGGCCCCAGAGCCGAGCCTCCCCTGGGAGGTCTGAGGCTGGCTTATTGCCTCATATGATTCTGATGTTTAAGAATTGGGCAGAATCCAGTGCAGAAGATTCCAGAAAAAGAGTGTGTAAGATACTCCATTCAGGGAGAACTCTATTCATACCCAGGAAGCTGGGCACAGCCTGCCAGGTGCAAGTGCGGGGGCAAGCCCCTCAGGTCCTTCCTCTCTGGGAGGACCCAGCACCTGGTGGGTCTGCAGAGGCCTCTAAGAGGGGCTGACAAGGGAGCTGCTGTCTCCTGTGCCCGCTCCACCTTTCCCACATCATTCTAGGGAACGGCGAGGAAGAAAGGAAGCACCCCTGGACCACAAGCCCAAGAACCTTGGAGAGACGGGCTGCATCTGGAGTTGGCTCACACCCCTTGGGTGGGCATCAGGGACGTCAGGGGCTGACAACCTCTGGGTGCACCGGCCTCCCCATCCAGGTCACCGACAACCTCCCAAACTTATCTGGGAGTGGGCCCTCGCTTTCATAGAACCCACATGGCTCAAAGCATATTAAGCTTTAGTCACTGTGGTGGCCAGAAGGGGCCTCTTTGGCCAGTGTCCTTATGTAACAAGCCCTGAACATTCTCCTCAAGGCTGCTCCAAAGCTGTCCTTGGTCTGTGGGAGACACCTGGCTGATCCGGGCGTGCGTCACCCTGTGGGGACATCCCTGCACCCTGCACTCAAGAACAAGTTACAGAACCACTTTTAGAACGGCTACATATGGCCACTCTTGCTGGTGGTGACCGCACCAATCTCCGTGCGCACAGCGGGCAGGTGGGGAAGCGGTGGGGGCTGAGGTGCCAGGGTGTCGTCTGGGTTCTGCCGTTTGCCAGCTGGTGACCTCAGACCTGCCTCCGTTTTCTTATCTATAAAGCCCGCTGCCTGCCTGCACTTATGGGGATGAGCTTACTCATACGTGAGAAGTGCCTGGAATGTGCTCAGCACGAAGTACTCAGCACATGGGAGCCAAAAGCACCATTATAATAAATGTCTTTCCATCTTTACTTGGCCTACCAGGAAGCTCCGAGCAGACCCACCTCAACCGGCCTTGGGGGTTCTGGGCACTCCCTTGTCCATTCATTATTCATTTTTAAATAATTATTTTTCTCTTCTTAGATATAATTTACATACTATAAGATTTGCCATTTAAAAATGTACAACTTAATTGTTTTTAGTATATGCACTAAATATACTGAATTGTGCATCCATCATCACAACCAATTTTAGGACATTCGTCACCCCTAAAGGAAACCCTGTACCCCTTAACCACTCCTCCATAACCCTGCAGCCCCAGACAGCCACTAATCTACTTTCCATCTCTGTGGAATGGCTTGTTCTGGACATAGGGTCTGTTATACAGAATATGTCTTTTTGTGCCTCGCTCATTTTGCCCACCGTAGTATTGTAGCATATGGCAGACCTTCATTTCTTTTTTTATGGCCAATTAATATTCTGTTGTACGGATGGACCACATTTTGTTCAACCATTCATTCATTGATGGGTGTTTGGGTTATTTCCACTTTTGGCTACTGTAAAAAAGTTGGCATTAATATGCATGTACAAGTTTCAGTGTGAATACTGACTTTTGATTCTCTTGAATATTCACCTAGAAGTGGAATTGCTGGGTCATAGGGTGATTCTGTCTTTGACCTTTTGAGGAAGCACCCAACTGTTTTTACAGCAGCTGCAACATTCACATCCCACCAACAGCCCATAAGCGTTCAGAGAACACCCAAGAAAGGACTTCCCAGAAACGAGACAGAAATGTTAGTGGGACTCTGGCAGAGGGAGGCAGGAGCACTCCAGTAGCTGTTACTGCTGCCCGAGGCTCCGTCCTTCTAGAATACCTTGCAGGTCGTGTGCTCATGGCTGGGACGAGGAGGACGCGGCCCACGGGCAGCAGGCGCCCTCAAAGGGGCAGGCCAGGGGACGAAGTGTCCCCAAGGCCAGTCTCCTGGCCTGTCAGGAAGCCCAGCTCTGTGTGAGGGGGCAAGGGGGCAGCTGCACAGCTGGGGGCCTGGGCTGACCAGGGGGCTCACTCTCGGACACCTGGCCGGCCTGTCTGCTCCAGCCCCACTCGGTGCCTCTTTGCCAGCAGCTGCTTCGGTGTAGCTGCTGGCCCACAAGGCAGCCTGCGGCCCCTGTCCGCAGCCCATGTCCTGCCCAACACTCATTATACTGGGGGCTTTGTCGGTTTGTTTGTTGATAGCAACCGCCCCAATGGTGTGAGGTGGCATCTTGCTACGGTTTTGATTGGCACTCCCCTGATGACTAATGAGGCCGAGCATCTTTCTTGTGCTTATTTGCCATTTGTGTAGCTTCTTGGGAGAAATACCCTCTCAGATCCTTTGCCCACTTTTAAAATTAGGTGATTTGTCTGTCTATTGTTGAGTTGTGAGAGTCCTTTATGTATTCTGGACACCAGTCCTTTACCAGATATATGGTCTGCAAACATGCCCTCCCACTCTGTGGGTTGTCTTTGCACTTTCTTAATGGCCCTCTGAAACACAAGAGTTTTTTTAACTTTGGTGAAGTCCAATGTATCTATTTTTCCTCTGCTGCCTGTGCTCTCGGTGCCTTTATTCATTTTATCAGACTGTGATGTGCACGGGTTTCGAGGCGCCGGCCTGCGTGCGAGGAGCGGCGGGGGGTGCACCTAGCCTTGGGCACCGCCTGTAATTACAGGTGGAGGCCCTCAGGAAAGATTTCTGGTGGAAGGGGCTGGTCCTTCACACAGCAAGGTGGGATTTTGGCAGGGCCTCCTAGGTGTGGAAGTGAGACCCCCAGACCCCCTCCAAGCAGGGGTTGTCTTCTCTCCTCCACCTGCCTGCCCGCCCTCCAAGCCCCACTTCCTGAGCCCAGTCCCTAGCACGACAAGTGGGGAGCAGGAGACAGCAGGGCTGGGAGCACATCAGGTAATTAATTCTGACTTACGGAAGCTGTATTAAATTGGATAGAAACTGGTGAAAATAGGATTAGGAGAGAGGCTGAGCCAAGAGCAAACAGAAGGAAAACTTCCTGAGCCAGCGGCTGAGCGCTCAAAGGAGGGAGACCAGGACAGGCCCTGGACATTTCTGGGTGATGGCGTCATGTCCGAGGCTGGGCCCCCCAACGCCCACTGGAGGGGCGGCCAGCTCCAGGCCGGGAAGATGGGACACGAGGGCTCTCTTCCCTCAGACCGGCTTATCTGCACTGAGCTCACTCGAGTCCATGGATTAATTTGGAAACAATTAAAATTCTGTGCAAAACAAGCAGCGGGCTGGGCCGCCTGCAGGCTGGCACGCACGGGGCCCTTTCACCACCAACGCAGAAATCTAATTAGTGTGGGATTAGGGCAGCCACAAATCAGCAAGCAGGGAAGGCAGCTGAATCCCAGCGCAGGGCACGCCCCACAGAGCAGGAACAGACACAGCAACGGTCTGCGCTGGGCTGGCGTCTCCGGCCAACAGTCTGTGCGGAAGGTTGCACCCAGGGGTGTTGTCCAGACCCCTCGATTGTCCCCAGCCCACAGGCCATTGCCATTTGCACTTGCATAAATGGCAGACCCCTCTCTGCCCCACAGAGGAAAGTACTGGGAGGGGCTGAGGTCCCTCACTGATTTGCCCACCCTCCGTTGTACCTCGCTTTTGCAGCGGGGCTTTGTGAATCGCTCTTAGGCCTCTACCTTTTCTTTGCAGCTTTTTGGGGGTTTCTAGAGACCTGTCACTCTTTCTTGGGCCACTGAGATAGTTTTGGCTGTTTGACTGGAGGAGCCATGGTTTGGCTGAGATGCAATCCAGCCAAGTGTATCCTGGTGGGCACTCAGGGCAGGCCCTTAGGGTCACCCATGGTCCAGGTGTGTGAGGACAGGGCAGAGCTGCCATGGTGCTGAGTCAGGGAAGCACCCTGGTTCTGTCGAGGGCCCACTGTGCAGACACAGCCAAGGGATTCGGCCTGCTGGGGCAATGGTCACTATTCCACAGGCCCTGGAAGCCCAGCACCTGCCCTTGGCTGTGTTTGCACACGTCACAGGTCTGGGGCTGGGCGTGAGGCATGGGGCTCACTCTTCTGTGTACCCGAGAACCCCATGCGGCCACGCGCCTGCCCACTGAGGGGCTCCTGACCCAGGCAGAAACCCTCTTGAAAGCCACTGACCCTCCTCCCAGAAAAGCATCTGCCTCCCCACCCCCCCGCCCCGCACGGTCTCTGTTCTGTTGGGATCTCCACACATGTCATGGTGTCCTCAGGTCCTAGAATGACAACCTCTGCACAAGGACTAATAAGAAGTAAAAGGACATTTTTCTGAGGGCGTTTGTAGCTCTGCTTTCACCGTGTGCGCGCCCATGTGTGATTGCATGGCCAGGGCACCAGGCAGGCTGAGGGCTGTGTGCAGAAAGCTCTCTCCCACCAGGAGGTTCTCAGTGGGGGCTTTTCAGGCACTTTGGTGGAGGCAGAGGGTAGGAGTTCGGGGGTGGGGGCCTGGGTAGTGGGGGGTCCGGGTCACCTTGTGCTCTCCCCTGCTTCCCCATCTGCTGGAGACCACAGAGCTGATGAGAGATGCGCCTCACCCTGCTGTGTCCGGTTCTCAGCTCACCTCCAGGTGGCCACACAAAGCCACTGGGGGATGCTGTTATGAAGGGAGACCAGTGCCTGGTGATGTCACAGCAAATGGAGGGGAGGGAGAGCTGGTGATCCTTCACCAAATGAAAGCCTAGAGGTCAGAAGTAGAGAGGTTGAGAGGTCGACGCTTTGGACATCCTGTATGTGCTAATGAGTTTGAACTCTGGCCCCAGCTCCACTGCTGGGAGGGTCTTCCTGGGAGGGGCTCTGTTATCAGCTCCCAAAGATACCATTCAACTTGTCAGCTGGTCCCTCTGCTGCTTGGAGGCAGACACAGTCCAGCTGGGGCCAGGGCAGGGGTGTCTGGTCCCAGCCTACACCAGGAACTGAGAGATTAACGTGTATGTGTTCGGGGGTGGGCAGGGAGGTGGAAGGTGGACCCAGAAGATACTGCCCCCATGTTGGGAGAGGACCCCAGTTAGCTGGTGTGTGCAGCTGGCCGATGTGGGAACCGGGGCAGCTCAGAAATGGGCCTGCTGATCGCCTCCCCTGGCCTCGTTCATGGGCAGAATGTGGCCACATGTGACCTGGTATCCTCCCCATACCCAGAGAGAAAACTGGGCTACACCATCGAGACCCACAGGTTTCGTTTGTGAGCCACAGACCTGGGGGCTTTGGGGGCTCCCTGGATTTCCGCTGGTGGCTGCTTCCCCCAGGGGCCTGTTGGAGGCCTCAGCTGGAGGCTGTGTGTCTCTCACCCACTGTGACCCTTCTGGGGGTTTCAGGTGATCTGAATAAACTTCTGCTTCTGGGTGGATTCCCAGCAAAGTGGGGTTTTCCTGGCTGGATGCAGAGTTCAGACAAGGGTTCTGGTGACCAAAGCCTGTGCTGGCAGAGGTGGCTTGGAGTGACTGGCAGGCTGCAGTGAGGGGACGGGTAGTGGGTGCTGTGTCCAGCTGCCTAGAGTCCTCTGAGTCCTGGCTGGGTTCCAGAAGGTGGCTCACACAGGCCAAGGCCCCCAGTGTGTCCTCCATCCCAGTGGGAACTTGTCCATCACTAGTTCTTCCCCAGAATGGGGTCTCTGCATACAGCCCCGGGGTCTGACATACAATCCAGCCCTGCCCACCACGGGGCTCCAGCCTCAGCTCCGGTGGGGCAACGCCTCACCCTCACAGCCCCTCTGGGGCTGGTGTGGTGGGATTAGTGACTGCCCAGAGTCATAGGTGCCTGGCTGTGGGACCGTGAGGACTGGGTCAGGTGCAGTGTGACCTGGTTTCTCTTGCCCCGGGGCAGATTGGAAAAGATCTTCTCCTTCTTGAGAGCCAGAGTTCAGGGCCCCTCCCCATGTGCTAAATAAGGAGCCGATTCCTCTTCCTCATTTGCCTGGAAAACACCCTTGGAATCTACTTGGCAGGTAGCCGAGGTACCTTGCAGGACGTTCCTTCCGCTTCCAGCGGGAGCAAACACGGCCTACGGCCTCACCTTGCTGGTCACATGAGTGGAATTCTCAAGGGTGCCTGGCTCTGCTGGGGCTGGGGGTGGGAATGCAGAGCTGGTGATCAGGCAGCTTCTCCCAGTGGACAAGGGCCCATGTCACGCTGTACCAGGCCAGAGATGCTGGGTTTCTGCTTCCTGGGGGGCAGGGCAGCTGGAGGAACCCAAGTACCGCTCTAAGGGGATCCAGATTGGGTGGCAGCTCAGATAGGGCCCCTTGTGTTCTTCACTCAGCCCTGGAGGCCACCAACCCCTCATGTTGGCTGGCAAAATCGAAGCCTGTTCCGGTGGACAAGCACCGGGAAGAGTCCTGAGCATCAGCTCAAGCAAATACAGGGCGAGGACCAGCCAGCTGGGCACTGCAGGGCCACTAGGAGCTGCAGCCCAAGGAGCTTGTGGGGGATTGACAAAGGATAGGCCATCCCCCTCCCAAGCCTTGGTTTCCTCCCCATGCGATACGTGCTATACCACTGACACCAATCAGGGGTTAGAAAACCCCGCTGGGCGACCAATGGCCTGTGCCGCTGTGCCTGTTTCATCATCTGTAAAGGGGCGGTGAATACAATGTAGAAGGATGCTGGGAATGAAGCCCTGTCCCTCCCTGGTGGCCATGCACTGCTAAGGGGATCCTGGCAAGTCCAAGTGCCCTCAAGAGGCCGGGGAGTAGCCCCTGACACCATCAGGACATTGTCAGCAGAGCTGGCTCTGGCTGATCTCACTCCCTTTGGGTGTCCACTTCCTGGCCACTGGCATCTGAAAGTGAAGTGAATCACTGGGGTGAGGGCTTGGCTAGAAGTAGCTCAGGGGTTGAAAGCCTGATTCCCACGAGAAGGCCACTTTCTCCGCCATCATTGAGCTAGCATTGTCATGGAGACAGCCACTGCCTGGCACAAAGGTGCCCTCAGAGGTGAGCAGGGGCAGTGAGGGTGGACGGGGAGCAGGGGCAGTGGGGCAGGAGTCTGCACGTTTGGGAAGCAGGACAGCTGGCTTGAGGACGGAGCCTGTCCCTGTGACTGTGACCCCTTAGAGTAGCAGCGCAGTGGTCAGGATGTGCTGTATCACCTAAGAGGATGTGGTAGGTCTCCCCTTCCCCCAACATTTGAGCCTGTTCCATTAGAAAACCAAACTCAAGGAGCTTATTGGAAAACATCTTCAGAGGACAGCCTCTTTTCTTTCTTTTTGAAAAGTCAGAGCCATTGACTTTCCCTCGTTTCAGTACAATCTTGCTAAGGTATAGCTGTGGTTGGCTGTCGGCATGATGGGGCTCAGTGGGGCCAGTGTCCTCCAGCTGGCATGGCCACTTGGGCCAGTGAGCCCTGCCATGTGGCTGGCCCAAATCGAGATGAGCCATCAGTGTTAAATGCTCACCAGATTTCCAGGACTCAAAAAAAGAATGTAATGTGGTAGAACCATGTGATGGAATGTTACTCAGCCTTAAAAAGGAGTTGACACAGGCTACAGCGTGGACAGGGGCTGGGCGGGGGAGGAGAAGTGGGACAGTGACTGCTAATGGGGACAGGTTTCTCTTCTTGGGGATGAAGACATTCTGAAGTTGACTGTGCAGATGGTTGCACAGCTCTATACTAAAATCTATACTAAAAGCCATTGAAGTGAACACTTTATTTTTTTTTTTTTATTTTTTTTATTTTTTATTTTTTAAATATATTTTATTGATTATGCTATTACAGTTGTCCCATTTCTCCCCCATCATTCCCCTCCACCCTACCCACCCTCTCCCACCCACATTCCCCCCTTTAGTTCATGTCCATGGGTCATAAGTTTTCTAGCTTCTACATTTCCCACACTATTCTTGCCCTCCCCCTGTCTATTTTTTTCCCATTATCTATGCTACTCATTCTCTGTACCTTTCCCCCCTCTCTCCTCCTCCCACGCCCCTGTTGCTAACCCTCCATATGATCTCCATTTCTGTGGTTCTGTTCCTGTTCTAGCTGTTTGCTTAGTTTGCTTTTGTTTTAGGTGTGGTTCTTGATAGCTATGAGTTTGTTGTCTTTTCACTGTCATAGTTTTATCTTCTTTTTCTTAGATAAGTCCCTTTAACATTTCATATAATAAGGGCTTGGTGATGATGAACTCCTTGAACTTGACCTTATCTGAGAAGCACTTTATCTTCCCTTCCATTCTAAATGACAGCTTTGCTGGGTAGAGCAATTTTGGATGTAGGTCCCTGCTTTTCAAGATTTCAAATATTTCTTTCCAGCCCCTTCTTGCCTGGAAGGTCTCTTTTGAGAAATCAGCTGACAGTCTGATGGGAACTCCCTTGTAGGTGACTGTCCCCTTCTCCCTTGCTGCTTCTAGAATTCTCTGCTTCATTTTAATCTTGGCTAATGTAATTACAATGTGCCTTGGTGTGTTCCTCCTTGGGTCCAACTTCTTTGGGACTCTCTGAGCTTCCTGGACGTCCTGGAAGTCTATTTCCTTTGCCAGATTGGGGAAGTTCTCCTTTATTATTTGTTCAAATAAGTTTTCCACTCGTTGCTGTTCTTCTTCCCCTTCTGGGACCCCTATAATTCGGATGTTGGGACGTTTAAAGATGTCCTGGAGGTTCCTAAGCCTCTCCTCATTTTTTTGAATTCTTGTTTCTTCCTCGTCTTCTGTTTGGTTGTTAGTTTCTTCCTTCTGGTCCACTCCATTGATTTGAGTCCCAGTTTTCCTTCCATCTCTATCAGTTCCCCATGCATCTTCCTTCATTTCACGGATTGTAGCCTGCATTTTTTCATCTAGTTTGTGAGCAAAATCAACCAATTCTGTGAGCATTTTGATGACCAGTGCTTTGAACTGTGCATCTGACAGGTTGGCTATCTCTTCACTGCTTAGAGGAATTGGCTCTGGGGCTTTTATTTGTTTTCCGGTTTGAGCCATTTTTGGTGGGTTTTTTTTTGTTGTTGTTGTTTTGGTTTTAGTCTGGTCGCGGCTATTACGTATGAGGGGGTGGAGCCTTAGGTGTTCCTCAGGGCGGGGCAGCCCAGTCGCTGGGTTGTGACGCTACAGGTGGGGGCGGGGTCTGAGAAGGAGCAATGGCGCCTGCTCCGCTCTCTCCCAGACTCCGGCCCTTTCCGCTGCTTCCCCTTCACCTGGATTATCTGCGCACGCGCGCGTGCTGTTACGTAGTGAAGAGTGGAGCCTCTGGCGCTCCCCAGTGCGGGGCAGCCCAGTCGCTGGGTTGTGACGCTGTATGTGGGGGTGGGGCCTGAGAGGGAGCAAGAGAGGGAGCAATGGCGCCTGTTCCGCTCTCTCCTGGATTCAGTCCCCTCCGCCACTTCCCCTCCACCTGGACTGTCCGTGTGCGCGCTCGAATGTGAGACCACCTGGTCAGTCAGCCAACCGCCTTATGCGGCCTCACTGGGTCTGCACAGTTGCCCCCCTGTGCCTGGGGTCCGCCAGCTGCTGCCTGTGGGCCCGGGGACCGCCAGCCGCCGCCCGTGCACCTGGAACTGCCAGTTGCTGCTGCTTGCGTTCCTGGGTCCGCACCTCCACTTTCTCCTGCCGCGACTCCGCCCCTCTTACCGGTCTGGATGAATGGTTGTTGGACTTCCGTACAGTTCAGTTTTCTATAAGTTCTGTTGTTTTCTTGTTTCTAAATATTTGTTGTCCTTAATTTTGGTTGTGAGAGGAGGCACAGTGTGTCCGCCTACGCCTCCATCTTGGCCGGAAGTCCTGAAGTGAACACTTTAAATGTTGGAACCCCATTTTAACAGATACAGAAGGAACTTCCTGATGGCTGTCCAGGAAAAGTCCGGCCACTGTTACTATTATGAGAACAGTTTGCATGACATCAGTGTAACCTGGCAGCCAAGGAGAGTGGACTGGAATGCGCATGCATGAACAATGACGCCGTCTTCACTGTACTAGTCGGTGGGGGTGTGGATACCATTGAGTGAGCATGTGTACTGTGTGGCCGTCACATTCAAAATGACTGAGCAAGAAGAATAATGAATCTGCATTACATTTTGCATTATACTTGAACATTCCTCCATGGAAACTATTGGGATGATTCAAAAGGATTTCGGGGATGATGCAATGAGGGCACTGCAAATAAAAGTGTGGCACAAACACTTCAGAGGTTGTCAGGAATCTACTGAAATCAATCCACATTCGGGAAGGCCTGCAACGAGCAGAACACCTGAGAGTGTTGAATGTGTACGGGCTATAATCAGCAATGATCGGTGACTGACAGTGCCAGAACTAGAAACTGATCTCAGAATTCCAAAAACTACTATGTCCGATATTTCGACACAGGATCTTGGCACAAAATGTGTCATGACAAAATTCATCCCACAGCTTCTGCTACCAGAGCAGAAGGAACATTGTGCTGCAGTTGGGAGAACTGTGTGAGGTTCCAAGATGCCTACTTTGAAGGGGACTGAGGTATCATTGTCCTATGTACAGTGTTTTTCGTATCTTGTATCTTCTTCAATAAAGGTTTCTGGTTTTTCATAGTATAGGGCTGGATACTTTCTGGACAGACTTCCATGTGGTATATGAATTATATATCAACAAAATTATTTTAAAAATGTGAAGTTTCTTGCCCCAGCCAGTGTGACTCAGTTGGTTGGAGCACTGTCCTGTAACCGAAAAGTTGTGGGTTTGATTCCCAGTTGGGGCACATGCCTGTGTTGCAGGTTCAATCCCTGGTCCGGGAGTGTATGATCTCTGGTCTGGGCATGTATGGGAGGCAACTGATCGGTGTTTGCCTCTCACGTCGATGTTTCTCTTTCTCCCTTCCTCTCTCTCTAAAAGCAATGGAAAAGTGTCCTTGAGTAAGGATTTAAAAAAAAGTAAAGTACCTCAATAATTTTTTTTATTTTTATGAATTCTCACTCGAGGATGTGTTTATTGGTTTTAATAAACGTATTTATTATGAGAGAGAGAAAGAAACACCAATGTGAGAGAGAAGCATTGACTGGCTGCTTCCTGAACACACCTGGACAGGGACCGAACCTGAAATCTAGGTATGTGCCTGACCAGGGTCCAAACCTGCAACCGCCTTTTTTGCATTTGGTGTCTGGGATGAAGCTCCAACCAACCAAGCCACCCAGCCAGGACAATAATTTGTATATTAATTCCATGCTGCAATGATTATATTTTGGATGTACAGTTAAACCTCGGATCTCGTCTATTTTGGTTCTTGAACAATTTGGTTCTCAACCAAGTTGTCCAAGGAAAAACTGTCTTGGTTGTCTAACAAAACTTTAGGTCTCGATCCTCTCCCTGACGGCCCTTTCATGCTGATGCCTATAGGACCAGCCACGTGTCTCTCAGGCAGCAAATTAGGTGTTTGAACGAATTTCTGCTCCAACAGTTTTCAGGAATGAATTAAGTTCGAGAACCGAGGTTCCACTGTGTCTGTTATAGAACTTCGGTTTGGGAGGGTGAAGACGTTCCGGAGATGGCGGTGGTGATGGCTGCACAGCAGTGCGCATGCGCTTAACAGTGGTTAAGGTGACAAATTTACGTTACGTGTATTTTACCACAAAAAAAGGAGGAAAATGCAGTCACACAGACTTCCTCACCCCGGTTCTCACGCACGTCCCGTAAAGAGCCCTGCGTTGTGTGCTCTGCCACAGGGCTGGGCGGTGAGCCATCTTTACCGGTCCGCAGTGGTGGGCTCCACAGCTTAGTCATAAGCTGAGCTACGACTCACAGCTGTGAGGAAGGACTGAGGGGCCAGTGGGCTGGCACGGGAGTGGAGGCGAGGGGCAGTGCCACAGGGAACTTGGGGGTTCTTGTTCCTACTGTGCTCCCACATGGAGCAGATGGGAACCTCCTTGCCCCATGGGTTTGGCAAGGATGACAGGGACAGCCCACGCTGGCCATGGCACAGGCTGGCCGGCCCAGCTGCTGTTGTTGTTTTCCTCCTTGTGCACCTTAGAGGGGCTGGCTGGTTTGCAGAACACCCCACCTGACAGAGCGGGTGTCTGGGCCATGTACGAGGCCCAGAGACCCACTCCGTCCCCCTGACAGAAAACACACGGCCCTTCTTCCTCCAGGACCCAAAGCTAGGAGCCTGGGGAATGCTCTGTGCTGGTCTGGGGAGGCCAGGACCCTGGCTCTGCATTCCAAGATGCACAACTGCTTCCAGTCACCACTGATGTGCTGTTCTCAGCCTCGGGAAGGAAGGAAGGCTGTGAGGTCCCTACCGTCCGACATGCACCCAGCTGCCCACACCAAGCACGGCTGCCTTCTCAGTGGACCCTCTCCTAAGTCCCCCGTGTCCGGATAAGACCCTGGGAGGCCTTGGCCTTTTGTTTCCCCCACCTGGGAAATGCACCCAGCCCCTTGGTGGCTGTCTGGAGGGTAGATGCAGCTCTGTCTCTGCTCAGCACCAGGGACATCTGTCATCAGTGGAGGCCAGCTGTGGCTGTTAAGTCCCCCAGAATGTGCCTGGCCTTGAGGATGGCTACACCTCCCAGACTCTGCACCTCCCCAGTGGGTCAGCACATGCCCCACCTCATTTGCGTGGGTCCCAGCTCACTTCCTCCCCCCGGGTCCTTCTTCCTTCCACAGTCCTGCTGTTCCTCCCTCCTGATCACTCCATGAGCATCTACTGATCACAGCTGCGAGCCAGCTCAGGGCCCCCACAGGCTCCCAGCCAGGGGATCCTGTCCTCTCTCCTGCTGCCCTGGCCTGCCCCAGCCAGGCCTGCCCCAAAGCCTCCAGGGGCCCCCCTGCTCAGCACAGGGCCCCAGCACCACCTTACTCCCTGGATGTTGCCTACAGCTTCCACAGGAGGCCTTGGTGCCTCTGGGGGTGCTGTTCTGGGTTCCCCTAAAATTCACATCTACCCTGGACCTCAGAAAGTGACCTTATTTGGAAATAGGGTCTTTGCCGATGTAGTTGCATTAAGATGAGGTCAGACTGAAGGGGATGGATGCTGATCCAGTGACTGGTACCCTTATGAGAACAGGAAGCTGACACGCAGACACGCAGGGGAGGAACGGTGTGTGGCGCTAGGCAAGGAAGTCGGAGTGACGCAGCCACAAGCCAAAGCCTGGGGGCACTGCCGGAAGAGGCCACATGGATCCTGGACTAAAGCCTCTCTGAGGGAGTGCTGCCCTGGGACACCTTTGTTTTGTACTCTGGAAATTCATCCAGAGAAGATGAATTTCCATCGTTTCAGGCCATCCGTCTACGGTGCTTTGCTTCAGCAGCCGCAGGACTAAGATGCTGCCCAGCTCCACCCACGGTCTGTCCATGTGGCTGGCCCCGCTCCCGGACCCAGCCCCACTGGACTGAATGTGGTCACTCCAAGATGGCGCTGTGGTGATGTGTGAGACGGGATGAGGGTGAGGGCTCAGGATTCAAGGGCTGATCCTGGGACTGGCAGGGAGTCACTCTACATGGGTATTGGCTGTTCGTCTGCCATGGGGCCCCCCTCATGCTTACAGGCTCCCCTTGGCCCGAGAGCCCTCTCCTCAAGGATCACCCAGCCGGTCCCAACAGATCACTCCTCTGGTAGCTGCTAAGCTGTGTCTCCTGTTTTAAATTGCCGCCTGGTTGGGTTCCTGTTGCCCCACCCACCACAGTCCCCGTGGCTTGGCAACGAGGTGTCCCGGTCTCTTTTTCCAGCAGGCGTGGGCTGGGTGGAAAATGACCTCAGAGGGTGGGGTGGCCAGGCCTGAGGGAGCTCAGAGGGTGTCTTGGCAGACCGGGCTGGGGGTCTGCTGGGTGGAAGGCCTATTCCCAAGCACTGTGCCAGGGACCCGGGATTCCATGATGAAGGGGACATTCCCATTCCCAGCGTCAGCTGAAGACTCTTTACCACTGTGGCTCTCCCTGTGCCCTGGGCTTTGATGGACACCTATGTGGGAGGAGGAGAGGAGGGGCTGGTGGTGGGCTCCACTCCCACAACTGGGACACCTGAGCACCAGCTGCATGGAGCAGGGGGACTTGGCCAGGGCCTGGCATGCGGCACAACTATGCTCCTAGCCTCAGTGGGACTCTCTGTGGTTACTTAGGTCAGACAGATGGTGGAGTCAGAAGCTGCAGCTCTGGGCCCAGGGTGTGAGCCAACTGGCTTAATAAAAGGATGACAATGCTGATATAAAGGTCCCCTCAGTCAGTGGCCTGCCAGGAAAGACACCACCTCTCCAAGGCATTTTCATAAGCGGGTGCTGAGTGACCCTACGGTGGGGGCACAGAGGAGGGGTGAGGCATGCAGGGATGGGCAGCAGTTGCCATGGCCACATCTCAGCTGGAGGGGCAGAGAGGGTGAAGAGGGGTGCACTGGGGGCCTGGGGCTCAGAGAGGTCAGAGAAGCGTGTGACAGGTGCCCAAGGTCTGGCCAGGAGATAAACCCAGGTGCCCAGCCACAGCTGCCAGGGACCCCGGTTCAGTGGATGGGGGACAGACTACCCAATGGAGGGAGGTGGCTTCCTGGGGTGGCTGTCAGTCCTTAGTATTCCTTGGCATGTGGCTGCGTCACTCTGCCCTGCGCCCCCTCCTCTGTGTCTGTATTGCTCTTCTATCTCTTTCAAGGACACTCGTCATTGGATTTAGGGCCAACCTGGGTAACACTGGATGATCTCATCTAGAGATCCTTAATTACATTTGCAAAGTCCCCTTTTCCAATATGGTCACCTGCACAGGTGCACACAGACAGGTCCCAAATATGGTAGGGACTAGACTCTACCTGTGACTTTACAGGTTGGATGGAGTCATGTCCCCAGTGCCCCGTACCGTCACCAGATAGAGGTTGCTGCCTGACCTCCAAGACTTTGCTAGAAAGCCCAGAGAAAGCTTTCGGGTCACGTAGGATGTGGCCACATGTGGAACCATCTACCAGGTTAAAAGGGCAGGAGCAGGGTGATTCAGGGCTTGTGTGAGCCTCTCAGATGAGGGCCAAAGCTGGGCTCACCCCCCAGCTGGTGGTTCTGCCCCATGAGCCCCTGACAGCCAAGAGAATGGAGTTGAAGGGACATTTGCCCTCCCAGGCTCTGTTAACTCCATCTGTCTGTCCATTCATCCATCCATCCATCCATTAGTCTATCCAACTATCTCTTTGTCTGTCTCTCCATCTACCTGTTCATCCACTCATCCATCTCTCTGCTGTGCATCTGACCTTGAGTGAACACTGAATGGGAGGAGAGGTGTCAGCCAGGTGCCTGGCTGCTCGTGGCCCACCCTCGTGCCCAGGGTCTTGGCCTTCCTGCTGGCTGCCAGGCAGGCAGCCCAGCCTGCAGCTATGGGATCTGGGTGGGAGTCTGGACCTGCTGGCTCCTGTCCCTGCAGCTGAGAAGTGTCTCCGGTGTACATCAGTGTACTCACCCCCCTCCCCTGGTTGGGGGAAAGCTCAGAGAGGGAAGATGCTGACTCTGAGCATGGGGAGAACAGAGAAGCTGGACAACAGTGGTCTGGGCAGAAGCAGGAGGGTTTGAGGGTGTAACTGTGGAAGGGCCAGGGGTTCCAGGTCAGGGCAGCTTCCTGTGTCCCCAGTGTCCATCTGTTCAGACTTTTCAGGGGCCTTTCAGTGCAGTGCCAACATGGGTGGGAAGAGGGGGAGCGGGGAGGGGGCTGGGGGCTGGGGACGTGGGCTTGGTAGAGGAGGGCAAGGTGCTGGCCAAAGTGGTTGGGCTGCTAGGGCCTTGGGAACCCAGCAAGTGGGGCTCTGGTCCTCGTGTGGACTGGCCTCACATCCGGGCACGTGACCAGGGCATCTGAACAGAGGTCTAGAGGGGCATGACCCCAAGTGGATGCTGCCCAGGGTGCAGTGACTGACACCCTCTGACCCCGATTTGACACCCCCTCCTCCAGGCTCGCATGAATGGTCTGAGGCCACCGGCCATGGAGTGACCCTCAGGGTGCCTGGAGCAGCCAGTCTGGGGCAGTGGTGGCAGGGTTGTTGACAGGCGGCTGCCAGGAGTCTGGGGGCATCAGTTTCAAATGGGGCCCTGGTTTCAGGAGGGACATGGAAAGGGAGTGCAGTGCGGCGGGCACAGTCCACATTGCCTCCCTCCAGCTTCCAACCTCCCTGAGAGGTATGGGAGGGGCGCTGGGGCCCAGCGCCACACAGGTGGTGAGAGGCGGGGCGTGCTGTCCGGCCAGTGTTCATACCTCCCCAGTGGAGGCTGGCGAGGAGGTGGGGTAGTCGGGGCAGCTGGAGCCCCATCCAGGAGGCCTCCAAACCAGCCACCAGCCTTGGAGGTGCAGTGAGCAGGCAGTGGCTTCTCCTGGCAGTCCTGCCAAGAGGGACGCATGCGCTCTGGGCAGTGGCCTGACTCGCTCTCTCCCTCCGGCGTGGGCCAGAGCAGACAACGAGGCCCTGTTCAGAGCTGGATGAGTGGGCGCTGGGGCGGGGGTATGGAAAGAGCCCCAGGGCCAGGAGGGGCCAGTGTGGGGGCCTGTCCACCTGCTTACCATTAACCCCTTAAAGCCGAGGCCAGAGTCTGGGAGGGGTGGGTCAGCTCTCCAGTATCCTGGGCACACAGTAGGTCTTCAGAGGCAGATCTTAGCCCAGTACCTACTATATGCACTGCAGGCCCGTGCTGGGGCTAGGGCCATGTCCCCAGGGCAAGGGTGTCTCCACAGGCTCTTACTGTCTATGCCGGGCGGGGAGCAGATTCCCTCACTCGCTTCTTCTCGCCCTCCCAGGAGAGTGTCCGCACTTATGAAGCACCCACTGTGTGCTGTCTCCTAGGGAGTTGTTCCCTAGCCACGTTCTTTGCCCTGCCCAGGGGACCCCCAGGGGCCACAGCCCAGCCCCACTGAAGCGTCCCCTCTGCTCCTGCCGCAGTGTGCTCGCCCAGGCACCCTCTGGGTGCTGGAAGGTCCCCAGGAGCTGGCGTGTAAACGTCCAGCTTCTTGCCCCACAGGTAAAGTCCTGAAGGCCCCTGCTGCCCGCCGCTCTGCTCTGCGTCCTCGCACCCCTGCCATCAAACTTCAGGCTCTTGGGCCTTGTCTGGAGTCTGACTCTGGGTGGGGGGCGGAGGACACTTCTGGGGCCCTCGCCCATGCAGGGCCAAATAAGAGTCCCCGCTGTCACCTGCATGGCTGCTCTTCCCGGGGTTTGGAGCAGGAAGGGGCCTAGAGGCCCAGCCTTCCTTGCCCTCCTGCCCATGGACCCACCTGGTTCAGGGAGGGGTGTGACAGACAGGGCTTGGTCCTGGGCTCGGTCTAAGTGTCCCCCCACCCAGCTGGGAAGAGGGACAGTCCCAGCTGGGAAGGGGGTTGTCAGTTCCCAGGGGCCAGGGGTTATGTGTCCAGAAGCTGACCCCCAATAGAGGGGCCCCTGGAGCCACTTTTCCAGGGGAAGTTACTCAGTGGCCGTAATTCATTTCAGATTGCTCACCCCCCACCCCAGCATGTAATCATCACATTTCCGATGGCCCAGTGATCCTGCACACACAATTAGAAGGGCTCCCTTTCTCACCCCACCTGAGGCTCCAGCCAGCAACTTCCGAAGGAAGGCCCCAGGCCAGTCATTTTCAGGAGTAGCAAGCGTGGCTTCCTGAGCAAGAGTCTGGAATCCTGGAGGCGCCTACATGAGGAGGGTGCAGGAAGGCAAGGGGCCAGGCCTGAGGATGCCTCTGTTAGCTCTGCCACTGCAGCATCTTGGGGGGCCCAGGAGGGACCAGCCGAGATGTCCCATAGCTGAGAGAAGAGACCTACCTGGAGACAGACGCCCCCCGAGGGCAGCCTAGCCTTCCCCACACGCAGTGTGTGCATTTACTACTCTGGGAATTTGGGGCAATTACACAGTCATGAGTGGGTTTTCTTTGGTCACTGTCAGTTGTGGCTCGAGAATGAAAAGGGGCCAAGGCTAGTGGGAGGACAGCACCTGGGCCGGTCATGATGGGAGGGTCCCAGTTCAGGCCTCAGCGCCCTGCAAGTGGGGTCTCCGCCCTGTCCCACCCCAATCAGCCACCTCAACAAAACCCTGCACCTCTGTGGGCCCGTGTGTCCCTCCTGAGCAGAGCCATCGGCTGGCAGAGGCCCTCAGAGCCGCTGGGGGGGTAGCAGTAGCAGCACCCCTGACACGGCCACTGTGGTGGGGACAGAGGAGGAGGTGTGCTCGCTGTGTGTTCACCCTCTTTCTGGTCCTGCCATCGCGGTTGCCTGGTTGTGACAGGTTTGCCCTTGCTGGGTCCCACAGCAGCCCTGGGGGCGGGCTTCATGTGTTGGGGAGGAGATGGAGGTCCGTGCAGCAGGACGAGGCAACGCATCCCCCAGGTCTGCCCAGCCCGAAACCTGGCTCTGGGGCCCTCCCCCAGGCTGAGTCTCTTCCTCCCGTTCCAGACTTTCCTTGGGGGCGGGGCTCGGCAAACTCTGCTGTGTAAAAACTCTCCCAGGTGCTGGTAGAACGCACCGGCAGGGACACACCCAGATTCGCCCAACAGTGAAGGGAGAAGCAGCTGGTTCCAACTTGCGGCGCTTTAGCCCAGGTTGACCGGGGCCAGATTTAATGGGGCCAGACTCCTTCCCTGAATCCTCTCACCTTTTCTGGGACCAGGAACGGTGGTCTGATCTGCCTGGCAGCCTTCAGTGTCAAGGTTGGGACTTAAAAGTCTCTGGTATTGCCAATTTTCTTTCTCTTTTGCATAAAGTTTTCAACATTGTTGTACAAAGAAGATACGCTTTTTGCGCAACCCTTAGAACATGCCCATGCAGCAGAGGGCATAGAAAGCATTCTACTGTGACCCCACACACACTAATCATGTGAGCCTGGGGAATAGTGGGCACATTTTCCTCCAAACACTTCTACAAATGCAGGTAGAATGTGTTGATTTACTGATCGACTCTAAGATCTCACATAACAAAATGGAGACCGAGACAGGGGGCGCTGGGTGACGTGCCCAGTGTCAGCACCAGAAGGCAGCAGAGCCGGGTGCAAACCAGGCCAGCAGTGAATCCAGGTCTGAAGTTCCTCACTACGCTAAACAAACCCCCGGCACTGTCTCTCGGATGGTGCGAGAACCCCACGTCTGTGTGGGCCGGATTCCACGTTGAAAACTGCTGCTGTGTCCCGGCGGCTCTGGGCCTGAGGCTCTTCTTGCCTAAGGGGGTGACCGAGGCTGGATGCCCCAGCACCACTGTGACTTTCTCCACAGATCACGGGAGACTGCAGAGAGTCCAGAGGAAGGCTCTCCCTGTGCATTTTGCTGTGGAGCCCTGGCCTTCTGCACGGAGAGGCCCACACTCCCGCACCAGCGAGGGCAGGATGGCCTGTGGTAGCCTCATGCTCAGCCCCATGGTGTGGCTGTTGCGGCACACATATCCTTGAAGTCAGTCCTCATGGTGTCCCCCAGAGACGAGAGTATTATCATTCCCATCTCGCATGCAGAAGCAGGGCTCAGAGAGGTTTAGTGACCTGCCTGAAGTCACACATGACATTGAACCCAAGTCTGAAAAGTCTGTCTGTTAACGGAGAATAGTGAAGGCTCCACCTTCCAGTCTTCAGGAAACAGAGTTCTCAGAGAGCAGACACAGTCTGTGCCGTGGGGCCTGGCTTTGGGACCTCTCGGGGCACGGAGGTTCCCACCCGACAAAGGGCTGCGTACGTGCTCAGCACCACAGCTGCTTGGGAGCCTGGAGGAGCTTGGGTCTCCTGGGGCCCCAAGGCTGGAAACTGCCTTTGGAGACAACAGCCAGGCCTGCAACTGCCGCCAGGCTGGCCCCACCGCGGTCCCAACATGTAATTAGGGAAGTGGGCTTTCGGCTGGGGACCACAGAGCCCTTGGCAGACCCTGAGGCCCAGAAGCCCTGGTGCCTTAAGCTGAGAAGACATCAGCCAACTGCCTGCCGAGCCCTGAGTGTGTTTCCGCCAGACACCCATGCTAAGGAGCGAGTGTGGGGGTGGGGCTTGGCCACGGGGCCTACGGACCTGGGTTCCCTGTGACTGTGACTGCCTCCACCTTAGTTCCCCCTGCCTTGAGGGCCCTGAGCCCTCACCTTCTCCGAAAGAACCCGCAGACCCTACTTTCTCCCTCAGGGTCCCTCATCTTCTTCCTCAGGGTTCCCCTACCCTTTGCCGGTGGTTCCCTTCATCCTCCGAGGCCTCCTTTCCTGGGCTCTCTCCTTGCTTTGGGCCCCCCAGCAGAGTGGGGGTGACTCTTCCACCAGGCCTGGCACATGAATGGGCCTCATTCGACCTGGCTGCCATTACCTCCAGAATGTGCTCATCTTTCCCAACTGAAGCTGTGTCCCCATTAAACATTAATTTTCCGTTTCTATCCCAGGCCCTGGCACCCACCATTCTGCTTTCCATCTCTATGAATTTGGCTCTAGGTACCTTGGAGAAGTGAAATCGTGCTACGTTTGTCCTTTTGTGACTGGCTTATTTGTCCTAAGGTTTTCAAGGTCCATTCATGTTGTTGTCCATGTTGTAGTGTGTCAGAATTTCATTCCTTTTCTTTGAGGCTGAATAATATTCCACTGTATGTATGGGCCACATTTTATTTATCCACTCATCCACATATCTCCTGACCTAGGCCTGCCTCCTTCCTGCACCATAACTCTTTCGTTACTGAGGCAAATATTGCCCCCATTATAGTTATTAAACCTTATCCAGTGCACATTGCTGCTGTGTTATAACTGAGATTTAATGTAGTTTTTTTAAAATGATTTTTATTTATTTATTTTTAAGAGAGGGGAAGGGAAGGAGAAAGGGAGGAAGAGAAACATCAATGGGTGGTTGCCTCTCATGCACCCCCTACTGGGGACCTGGCCCAAAACCCAGGCATGTGCCCTGACTGGGAATTGAACTGGCCACCCTTTGGTTCGCAGGCTGGCGTGCAATCCACTGAGCCACACCAGCCAGGGCATAGTTAACGTAGTTTTGAATGAACTATGTCCATCTTTTCCTTGATGGTTTTGGCCTTGGTGTCAGACTTACACAAGATTCTCCACCACAATTGTACTACAATGTTATCTCTTGCTATCTTTGAGCACTCGGATGTTTTTATTGCCCATGTTAACAGCTTCCACCCACCTGGAATTTACTGTGTGTGTGGTGTGAGGTAGGGATCTGACTGCACATGTTTCACAGGCAGGCAGTTGTTGTGGAGTCCATGTTCTTCTGCCGCGGATGCCTAGCTTGCTAAGTTCTCCCATTTTTGAAGTTTGTTACTGAACTCTTCCATCCTGTCGATTCCAGTCAACCTACAGAAATGAATTTAATCAGCCTGTTTATGCATGACTCCAAAACAGCTGGTTAATTTAGTGAAAAGAATCACATGCCAGATGTTGGCAGATCATGTAACAGAATGGCTGGTTCTCTATTTTCAGTTCGAGAGGGGGATTCTGATCACCACTTGTTCGCCATTTCACTCGGCAATGCGGTGTCGGGTGCTGGGCTGGACCGTGGGGGCCGTTGGCAGGGAATGGAGCTCCCGATCTAGACAACCCAGGAGACAGAGATGGTCAACCAGAGAGACAGACACACACACAATGCCACTTCCGTGAGGGACAAGATTACTTGGAGAATATTACTTGGGATGGGCATGAGTGGCTGGTCAGGGAGGCTCCTTGGAGGTTGCTATAGACGGAATGTTCGTGCCCCCCCCCCAATTTACAATGTTAAATTCGAACCCCCACTGTGATGGTATTAGGAGGTAGGAGACTCAGGAGGTGATTAGGTCATGAACCACGTGAATCGGAACAGCATTCTTGACCCCAGAGCTCCCTTGCCCCTTCCATGACTTGGGCACAGCAAGAAGTCAGCTGCTCATGAATCAAGAAGTAGGTTCTCACCAGACGCCCACTCTGCTGGCCCTCTAGCTTCCCAGTCTCCAGGACTGTAGGAAATAAGTGTTTGTTGTGTGAGTCCCTCAGCGCATGGTCGTTTGTTGTAGCAGCCTGAGTGAACTAAGACAGAGGAGGTGGCCTCTTTGCATCTGATGGGCAAGATGAAGCCCAAGTGCAAAGATCTGGGTGCAGAAATTCCAGGAAGAGCAAGTGCGAGGCCCTGTGGCTTCATATCTGCACTGTGGTCAGGGTGGCTTGAGGGGAGGGGACGACAGAGATGTTGACCCCATGAAGCAGAAGACTTACGAGGGGTAGGGAGGGCAGCAAGGCTGCTGGGCCTGCTCACCGGATGCTTTCCCACGTGTGGCCGCACTGGTCCCAGAGCGCCTCCTCCGCAGACAAGGCCAGAGATGGGATGGAGGTGAGCCTGCAGCTCCACTCCAGCTGCCCAGGGAAGTTCACATGCTTGAGCCTGGTGTTCCCGGCCCCTCTGCAGACTGCACCCCCCTCCCCTGGCGTGGTGTGCGTGACGTGTGACATGTGGTTTTTCCGTGCTCCGGTCTGGCCCTGGGACCTGCATCTGCTCTCCTTCACTGGAAAGCCAGACCCGGCGCCCACCTTTCACCCAGCACAGTATTTTTAAAATTTGAGAATTGGAAACAAGCCATCTAGAGTGTCACTCTGCAGCCATGGAGCCCCACCTTTCAGGGGACACTGACAGTGTCTGCATAGACACACACCGTCCACCCAGGGCTGGTGATAACACGGCACCCTCCATGGCCCCAAAGCTACGGGGGTGTGAGGCTCTGACCAGCTGTCTGAAGAGCCCAGCCAAGCCCTCAGCGGGACAATGAGGTCACTGTCCTGGGGTCTAGCTCCCACCTCTCCTGGGTGTAGAGATAGTAGGTGGCCGGCCACCGAGCTGCGGTCAGTGGGCCTGAGGCACCCTCAGGCCTTGGGAGCATCAGGTTGCCCCCTCAGAGCCACAGAGCGTGACGGGAGTGGGTAATTGGGCTCTGGCTGTGACTCAGGCTCTGGGGGGGTGGGGTGGGTTTGTGCGGCATTAAGCTTGGCTCCACTTCGCCGGCTGCGGAATTCCTTGTCTGATCCGGCTTCAGATTGGGCCAGGAAGAAATTGGGGGAGAATTGATTTGTGCCACATCCAGGCAATGGCGGGGCTGGGGGCAGGGTGGCAAGGAGAGGAATGGGATGCCCCCCCCAACCCCCGCCATCCTGCTCCTCTCCCTCCTTCCTTCTCCCTGCCCTCCCCACACACTCTCAGCCAGCTGCCGTGCCGGGAAAGGTGGAAGCAGGAGTAGTGGTTGAGGCTTTCCCATGGGGGGTCCCAGTACCCCCCAAAGGTGGGAGCCCAGCAGGGTCTCTGGGGTGACATTCATCATACGAGGCTCTATCTGTGTGCCAATACAACGCCAGGCTAGGGATGCCCTGGCCTGAGTATCCTGAAGACAGGAACACTCACGAGGAAGCTTCAGAGATCAGGGAGCCTGGTCAAGACTCCCTGTCTGCCGGAGAGGGAAGCTGAGGTGGGGACAGACAGGCTCTAGCCCCACTTACTTTTCCTGGGCTCTTTCACAGCCCTGCTACGAGCTGTTACAGGAAGGAGAGGGCAGGCCCCTGCAGGCTTCCTGGAGGGGGCAGCCCCAAGCTGGTGCTCATGGGGATGAGCAGGGCTTGATGAGCAGGTCCAAAGAAGGAGGAAAGACACCTAGCAGGAGGTAAGACTTTTGGACCTTGGCCAAAGCCAGAAAGCACGAGGGGCCAGGAGCTGGTGCGGAGCCTTTCCCTGGTTTGGGGGCCTGGTTCGGGCTTCAGTGAATTAAATGCACCCTTCCCACAAGGCCCATAGTGTCAGCACCATCTGACGCCCAGCAGAACACTCTCGATTACCTGGAGCATCTCTCTTGACCCTGAGCCCCCCTGGGCACGTGGGAGTCAGTCCGACAGGCTGCACTGTGTGTGGAGCCCCTTTGGGAGCGCCAGCCCCAGGGGACCTTCCTGGCCACCCAGGCCCGGGGGCCAGCAGCCAAGCAGGGGACCCATAGGAGGCCCGCCAAGATGCTGAGGAGGAAAGGCACCGGGAGGGCTCTGGCTTTCAGAGCCAAGTGGTTTGCCTGCCTCTCTCTGCTGTTTGCAGAGGCCCTGGCCCCTGGAGCAGCTGGGGAGGTGAGCACAGGGAGAAAACTCTGGAGGAACAGTTTGCGTCCCCAAGAGTATCCATCTTGCAAGGAAGCCGCAGTGAGACCTGGTCTGGGAATTGCCATCCAACACCAACCCTGCCAGCACCAACCCTGAGACATTGGTGGGTTCTGGGCCTCGGTTTCCTCATCTGTAAAATGGAGCCACCTTGGTCCTGCTCAGCTTCCCAAGGCCATTGTGCAGAGCTCACATGGGCAGGCAGCCTCTCCCCATGGCAGGCACTCCCAGGTCATCTGTGGGGCTTCCCTGGCCCTCATCCCCAAGGCCCACCTGCACCCACCCCAGAGCTTGTGTCTGTGGCAGGAGCTGGGCTACTTTAAGGCGTGAGTTAGCATCCACACCCCTCACAGTCTCCGGGGAGCCCAGGCCCAGGGCCAAGTCTGATTTTGACTCAAATCCTGTTGTTGGGGCCAACTGTTCCCGCCTTTCATTTCTGTCACATCCTGTACATTAAAACAGCATTAACTCGAACCTCTTGTTCTTAGGAGCAACTGTGGCCCCCGTTGGCACAGGGAAATAGGTCAGCCTGTCTTCTGGTCTGGACACAAGGCATTTTCCTTCTGACCGTTGGTACAGGTGAGAAGGGCCTGGACGGGGCCCCCAGGTTGGCTGCTGTGAAACTGGCCCAGGGTCCAGTTGCCAGAGGTCTGTCTGATAGCTGGGCGGTCCAGCCTCCTGGGCTGGCTCCAGCTGTCCTTACCTAATGCTGCTTCAGGGAGGGAGGCCGGGCTCCTGTCCCCACATGTGTTTCTGGGGCCAGTGTGGGGTGGGGAGGGCCAAGTGGGGAGCCAAACTCCAGCCTCCTCCCTTCACTAGAGTGGCCTGCTCGGGGGCCCAGGCCTGGTGGGGCAGGGCTGGGAGCAGAATCAGGGGCCAAGGACAGACGCCCTCTTCCTTCCCCACCCCACACCGGCTACTGCAAGACAGGCCCAGGCCCAGGCCCAGGCCCAGCTAGTTGGGGAAGGGGCTTCCCAGAGAGGCTAGGCAGCCAGGGAGTGCTTGAAGGGTGTGAGAGGTCGTTTGGGCTTGTGCGCTGGCGCTGAGAGGATGACATGGCAGCCTTGGCGCGGTGCTCACCCAGCCGGGGCCTGTCCACAGGTTAGCTCCCGCTGTCTCCCCTCCCCTGCACAGACAGGCACACAGAGGGGATGTGCGCTGCCTGAGGCCCTGTGTAGCTGAGCTGGGCTGGGAACCTGGTGCCTGCACTCAGCACTCTCCCAAAAGGGCCCAGCAGAGCTTAGCCTTACCTGGCCCCTGGGGACCCGCCCCCTCATGCTAGGCCCTTCTGTTGCCCAGTCGGTTTTCTGGGCCCACTTCCTGCTCCTCCTACTTCTCACTACCTCCAGGAAGTCTCCTGGATTGCCCTGTGTTTCCAGTCCAAGCCACTGCCCAGACCACAGCGTCGGCCTCTGAGTCTCGGGTGTGGCCAGGCACTGGCTTGGGGCCTATGGTGGGGTGAGGGCCACCTCGCCGCATGCTGTCCAGGCCGAGAGGGCAGGGCCAGGGCTGGGAGAATAGGCCCCTTCATACTGCAGCCCTGGCCCTGTGTGTGCCGCACCCTAGCCCGGCCCAGCCCACCCATGCCCCCCACCCTGCTGGTGCCCTCCGTGCCCTCCTCCGCTTGCGCGGCTGGCGGCAGGGCCTCCTCGTGTGGGACCGGGCAGCCACCTGCTGCCCACAGCCGCAGCCACACAATGGGGCCCTTGTGAGCGGGCGGGCGCCGGCAGCGCTTCCCGGCCCACCCCGGGCTCAGAGAGCCGTTGTGTGGGGCGGCTGCCTTGGCTGGGCAGCATGGAGCCGAACAGGCTGCTCGACCCACCTTGGGCCACAGCGATGCTGGCCCTGTGCCCCAGCCCTTCGTGGTTCCTGTCCCGGTACTCACTGGGGGAGGCGGTGGGGGGGATGGAGGGGTTTGTCTTGACTGAGAAGTCCATGCCAAGGGCCCTTCCTCAGGCATGTTGGGTAGCCTGCAGCTGAGTACCAGCCATGCGCCGCCATCCACTCCTGGCTTCACCTCACCCTGGGACCTCAGCCTCCTCACAGCCAGGGTATGGCAGTTGGTGCGCTGTGGACGCCAAAGCTTCCCTAGGCATCGTCCTGCTGCTCTCAGGAGCCTAGGACAGTCCACAGGCATGTCTTGTAGGGAAAGGGGTCCCCAAAGAGCCTGCTGGGTGTAGGCTCAGACTGAGGAAAGCTGACTCTGTCCCTGTGTGGGGCCATCGAGAAGCTAGGCACAGCTGGCCCAGGACAGGGTGCAGGGCTTCAGAACTGTGTTGTTTCCTGTTGCAGCCCCAGTGGCTACAGGGAGCTTGTGCTGGAATCCCACCAAGCACCCCGAGGTGGGAAAACCAGATGTCTCTGCTGGGTCAGGAGATGCATAGTCTTCAGGTTGGTGGCCAACATTCTCAAGTGTCAGCCTTTCAACATCAAGGTTCTTAAAGGCTTGTACCCTGAAACCCTGAGAGGGGACACAGGCGCCTCTCCCCCTGGCCACTTGGGTTCCGAGGCAGAGGGCTTTATCACAGGGTCCTCTTCCCTACCATGGGATTCAGTGCAAACCGCAAGGTCAACCTGAGGCGCCACTGAGCTGGGCCAAGGAGAAACAGGGCCTCTTTTCCTCAAGAGCCCAGGGCTTGGAGGAGGCCATCTTCCTGGGAGAGCAAAGGCACAGAGAAGCTGAGCTGAGCCGTGGGACAGGCAGGAGAACTGAGAGCCTGATCCAGCCATGCCTGAAGTCAAACTCAACTTCATGATCCAGAAACTTAGGCTTTTCACTTAAGTCAAGGAGGCTGATATTTCTGTTATTTGCTTCAGAGGCCTTCAGGTGTTGAGTGGATTCTGGGTGGCGGGAGGAGCGCTGGGGACAAGCTCAGGGCCTGTAACAGGTGAACTGCATTCCAAGCCCTCCACTTCCTCCCGGGGAGCCAGACTCACCTCAGCTGCCTGTGGCCGTGCCTGTATGGCTCTGAGGGGCATCCCTGACCCTCTCTGGCCTGGTAAACACAGTAGGCTATCTCTTCCTCTGCTACCCCACTGTGGGGCCACCAACAGCCCTCTCCTTGGGGACTCGGAGATAAGGTCCCTATCCCTCAGGGCGGCACGTCCTGGGCAACAAGATGCTGTGGCTTCGAGAGCGGCTCTGTGAAAACACCTCCATTCATCTGGGGGTAGGGGTCTCTCAGTAGAGGTGTGCTCCCTGTCCATACTACACAGGGTCACTAACCCTTACGCCTAACCCCAAGGCCACCAACCCGCAGGGATGTTTTCCTTTGTCTCCTAGTCACATTAGACCATGGCTTCATGGCCCCCTAGGGTGGCTCCAGGGACAGCTAGGAGAGGAGCCCATTCCCTTCCCCAGACCCAGGACCCCACAGAGCCCCTCCTGCCCTACCATCCCTCCCTCGGCTCCTGGCTGTGCCCAGAGCCTGGGGTGTCATGGAGATAACTCGCTGACATCAGTCACTGAGACTTAGATAGCACTGTTACCTGGCAAGGTTGGGGATTCTGGGTCCTACCCTGGGGTCAGTCATAGCCACTCAGGGGATCTGCTCCTGCCCAGAGGTAGGGGGTGGCCCAGGGCAGTCCTGTGAGGGCAGTGGCCACCACCCTGGGGCGTACTGACACAGACTCCATGACCCAGGTCTCCTTGGTAGGTGGGAGGTGAATCCCTGAACCCAGAGGTGCAGGCTCCAGGCAGGGGTCCCTGAGGAGCAGCTCCTGCCCTGTTCCCCACTTCAGAAACGACGTCTAGCCAGCCAGGCCCTGCCAGAGTGGGAGAGCCGCCCCCTCCCAGCTGTTCCAGGCAGCTCTGTGTCCCCCGGGGCCTGTGCAAAGCTAAGGATTTCCTCTGGCGGGGCCACAGCTGCATGCACACGTGTGAGAGAAGATGAAGACTGAGCAGAGGCTGCAGCCTGGGGCGGGGCTGGGGCTGACACCAGCCCCCAGGCCCACAGCCTGAGGACCTGCATCTGTGGGGCTGAGGGGCGGTGTGTCCAGGGGCCGGGGGGCATGGCCCGTGTCTGAGACAGAACTTGGTACTCACTATCTGGAGGGCTCAGTTGGGCATGGCATAGGGCCACCTCTGAGGTTCTTAACCATTTTCGAACATTTTCCTTTTGCGCTGGGCTCCTCAGATCTGCATTCTGTCCTGGAAATGAGGGCCAGGGGGTCAGGAAGTGTTCCCACAAGGGCACAGTGTCCTGGGGTGGCTGTAGCCCCTGAGGGCCTCCCCCGGGGTCTCAGCCTGAGGCAGCATGGTGCGGTACCCGAAGCCGTCAGGGTGGCAGAGACAGTCTGCAGCTGCTGCTACCTCAGCAGGGTGGAGGGGCGTCCCACCACAGCACCCTGATAACCCAGCCTCGCCCGGCCTCTGGAGGAGACAACAGAGCCTGAGACTTACGGGTCCACAGTTGCCCTTCTCAGCCACTGGCATGCACTTCCCAGGTCCCCATGTCCTGGGGGGTCCTTCAAGTGCTCCTGGCTCCTATGAGGTTGGCTGTCCAGTCTGCCAAGACTCCCTGAGTTTCAGGACCCAGGTGGGGAAGAAAGGCCAGGCCTGATCCCAGGGCCCCTCAGATATGTCTAGGGGGGTCTGGGCAAGGCCGGAGCACAGTCACCCAAGGGTGAATTAAGTTACAGAGCCTCCCTCAGACAGGCTGAGTGAGCTGGGCATACTGAGACCTGTTACTTGGAGCTTTGTGATTCAATTTGGATGGTAATTGGTCCAGATGGTCACAGGACAGGGGCAGGCTGGCAGCCGGGGCACCCACAACAGGGACAGTTCCCCCAGCCTTCTCTGACCACAAGGCAGCGCGTGTCCAGGAGGGACAGACCCGCCCCCCAGGTGCCCTCGAACCCCCTTAGAGGGCCTTCCTAAAGTCACTCTTGAGCCCCTCCTGCTTCATCAGAATCGACCCCTGTCCCTGCCTGGCACACACACCGAGGCCAGCTGCGGCGGTGGCGCATGGAGGGCGCCACCAGGGCGCCGGGTGCCTGCTTCTCCAGCCTGCCGACTCAGGGCTGCTGGATGGGGGCTCGTGCGGTTTTCGTATCTGGGAACAGGATAATGATCCTTCTATGTCCGATCCCGGGGCTGAGAACAGAGCACACGTTCATGCAGCTCTTTGAATGGTGTCTGACGCACGGGAACACACAAGGAGTTCGTTAAATAACCATTGCCCGTTGAGGCCTCACACCCTCTCTGCAAAGGAAAGGCCATGAAAATCAAGTTTAGAGGTAAGACAGCACATAGTAGGTGCTTAATGATCGCCCCTTTTTTCAAGGGTTGGGAGGGGGGTGTTCCTGGTGAGCACCAGCCCTGGTCAGAGCCGTGAGATGGCAGCCACGTGGGGTCTGCTCTTCTGGGTGATGAGATACCCAAGGATCCAGGTTTTTCTCCTGGGAGGCCTGGGGCCTGAGCGTGCGGCCAGCATCTGAGCTGTACCTCGACCGGTTTCAGGGCAACCCACCAGGGGGTGTGGTCAAGCCCCATGGAGCTGCCACTTGCCCGGGACAGCTGGGCCCAAGTGAGGGATGGTAGAACGATCTAGCTGAAATAAAGTTCTTAATAGCAAAACCACTTCTTCAGAGGGAAAACATGATATGCAGCCAGCCGGTGCCTCCACTTGGGGGTCTGGAAAAGAAAGAAAGACCCGGAGACACAAACGGCTCTGTGCGGAGCTGCCCCAAACCTGCCGCTAAATCATTAAACGCCCGCGTCGGGAGAAGTGATAAAGTAAACATCCCCTGCTCCAGTCTCTCTCAGACGTGAAAGGTTCCCGGAGATGGGAAATCCAGACCACGCAGAGAGCCACTCCATCGAAATAAAATCATCCGATGTTTGTTTGAAGATGCTGGGGAGAAACAAAGCCCAGATAAATTACCTGCGTAAAGCCCGCCAGTCAACCCGCCGCTGGGTCCTGGGCTGGAGGGGCCTGCGCCTGCAGCGCAGCTGATGGATTGGGTGCTGCCGGGGGGCCACAGGAGCTGGTATTATTGTAGGAATGCGAGGGCTCAGAAAGGGACTGGGGGCCGTGTCTGCCTGACCGTGGTGATGTCTGGCCTGGGCTTCCTGTCACGGCGGGCTCCGGAAAGGACCAGAGTGTGGGAGCCACCAGGCCCACTCCGTTCTCTTCTTGCCAGGGCGCCCAGGATGCCAACCAGAGCTCCGAGGTCCTGAATGGTCCACACCAGTCTGGACTTCTCACGTTGACTGGGAAGAAAGTGCCTCCAGGAGTGGCTCCAGTCAGGGGTGGGTAGGAACAATCTTTACAGGCTGCCTGGGTCTTCCTGTGCATGCTCAGCCAGCATGGCAAAAGCGGCCCGTCTGACACCGTTGCCACGTGGGGCTGGGACAGACGTCACTCCAGCCTCTGCCTCCTCGGTCACACGGCCCTTCCCACGTCATATCCCCTTTCTTCTAAGGACACCAGTCACTGCATTTAGCGCCCACTCTAACCCAGTCTGACCTCATCTTTACTTAATCACACCAACAAGGAAGTGGGGGTCCAGGTGGACATGAATTTTGGGGGACGTCATTCATCCCAGCACAGGCAGCAAGGGGAAGCCGGCCTGGCTCACACTCACCCATCGGGTGAGCCTCCTCTCGGATTTGTAGCCTCTCCTCTGTAAGTGGGTCAGCTGCCCTCAGGGGTCCCCAGCTGGCCCTCCCGTGCCCTGTGTCCTCACTGGGAGCTGCTCCCTGTCCTCAGAGGCTGCACTGGTGCTGGACCTGGCATCGATGAGGGAGGGGCTTGCAGGGCCAGAGAGAAAGCATAGGCCTTGAGTGTTGGGGGCCAGGGAGGGCACCCCAGGCTGGGAAGCAGGTGCAGGAGCCACAATGGAGTCAGGGCCCAGAGCTGGCACAAGGTGGGGGGAGAGGGCACACAGGGTGGTCCCTGGTTTGAAGGCTCAGCTCCTCTTGCGGTGGCCTCGGAAGACGGCTCAGGAAGCACGCAGCCAGGCTGCATGGAGCAGGGCCCGGCACCTGTTGGAGGCACCCCGAAGGGGGGGACACTCCTTGACAAATGTTCACAAGTGGTCTTGACAGCTTAGGGGCCCCCTCTCCTGAAATCAGAGTGGATGGTGGGGACAAGGTCAGGGAAGATACTGGGTGCCAGGGCCTGGTGGGTGGGGAGTGTGTGGGGCAGGACCCAGGTTCAGTCTGGGCAGGGGGGTGGGGGTGGGCTCCCTGGGAGGCTACTCACTGCTGCTCACTCAGGTGGCTGGGAGTGAGGACGTTCTGTGTTCCCCGGGGAAGCTGACCTTCCTGGCCCCTGCCCTGGGGACCTTGGACAAGGCACCCTGTCCGGGTCTACACTGCCAGCCTCACAGGGTCCGACGAGTGTGGCTGGTGGCAGGGGCCCTTTGGGGCACTGGCTGCAGTGAGCACTAGGGCAAACTTGCCCACAAGCTGGCCACAGGGGGTCTGGCTTTTGCTGCCACAAGCTTGAGGACCCTGAGTGCCAGTCCCAGTCCAGGGCCCCCCCAAAGCTGAGCAATGAGGACCAGTCCCATACCCCTGGGACAGGCCCTTGGTAGGCTGGGTTGGGCCGTGGGGGCACACCTGCTCTGGGGTGGGTGGGGAGCTTCCGGGCCTGCAGCTGTTGGTCCCCAGGACAGACACGGCCTCCCCAGCAACAGCTGGGCCGGAGGCTCCAGAGCCAGGAGAGCCCAGAGCCCAGGCTGGCCCTGCTTGAGGATCAGTTACAGGGGCTGCAGATGCTTGGGGAACAAGGGAGGGAGGAGGGGAGAGAGGGCTGGGAGGGTAGAGGGGGCTTGAGGGAGAGCACAGGGGGCCCCCCTCGGCCTCTAGCCCCCTGGATGGGAGGCCACATAGATGCAACTTGTGGTGCTCCCCCCGCTCTCGGGGGTCGTGCTGCTTGTGGGAACGATGCCCAGCCTCCCCTAGTCAGTTCTGAATTTCTGCTCAGTGACTACAGTGTCCCCAGCTCCAGATCACCCCCCTGGGCAGCTCAGTGACACCCAGAAGCTCCCCCAACGCCCCCAAAGGCTGACATCTCCCGACAGGACCAGCCTCCTGGAGCTGCGTGGAGGTTCAGCAGGTCGGGGCAAGGTGGGTGCCGTGAGGCCTCGATGAGGGTTGTTGCAGGGAGGGGGTGGGGGCCTGGAGGGGCTGCATCCGAGTGGTGTGTGCCAGGATCACTGGCCCACGGTAGGTGCTATGTAAATGCTCAGGGAGTGGGTGAGCATCGGCATGGCACGGTGCTGACCTACAGTCTCGTAAAGTTACTCCTGTGGGTGCCTGTCCTGCTTCCTGCAGCCTGAGGTGGCAGGAGTCAGGGCAGCCCTCACCCCCACCCAGGCTCTGCTCGGGACCCCGAAGCAGGCGGGGAACAGCACCTCACCTCAGGTCTGGCAGCAACCCAGACACGGGGAGCTGGCCAAGGGGCTTCCACGGCCCTGTGCCCCTCCCCTCCCGCAACAGGGACCCGGATGATCCCCGACCGGGGCTTCCCTGGTGGCTGCCTGACTGCACAGGGACTGTGCCCCAGACTCCCTCTTTTTCTGGTTCGAGGCGGCTGGGTGGTGGGACTTGGATGAAAGTCACTCTGACTCTTTCTGCTGAGAAGTGAGTCTGCAGGCTTTCCTGGTTCACTCCAGCAGCAGCGACTCGCCCACCCCACCAAGGGTCTGGGGTCAACAGAGCTTGGCCTGCCTGAAGCCCTTGGCACCCCAGGGAGCTGCCTGCCTCGCCTGCCTGCCTGCCTGCCTGGCCACGGTCCCCAACAGCTAGTTCAGCAAAGGACAGGACAACCATCAGGACCAAGGACTCCCTGGCTTGGCAAAACAGAGCAAGTCTGCAGGATTTGGGGATTTTGAACCAGCTGCTATGGCAGGTGTGGCCAGAATGGCTGAGCGAAGTCCACCCGGCACGCCACCGGGCAGGGCAGGTCGCCGGCCAGCTGCTGCCAGAGGTTGTGGGGCGGCTGCACTGGCCGCTGGCCCAGGCAGCAAAGCCAGCAGAGGGTGGACTGGGTTGGGGCTGCAGGAGGGCCCAACACACCACGTGGTTCACCGCAGCCCCCTGCCAGAGCCCAGTTGACAACCCAGCTTCTCCAGGCCCTAAGTCAGGCCAGGGCAGTTGGCCAGACCTGGGTCTTGGCCTGAAACCCCATGTTCTCAATCCGACATGGGAAATCCTAGCCATTAGTTGGGGAGGAGGCACAGTGAGAACATCCGCTTCCCTAAATCTTCAGGTCTCAGCTGGGGCTGGACGCCCCCCACCTCACAATCCTCTTCCCCACCTTCTCCAGTTGTGTCAGAGCATTTGCGAACTGCTGGCGCCCCCCAGCGGCAAGTTCCTGCTTTGTTCCCAGGGATTCTCAGAGGCTGCTGGGGTTCCAGGGATCCGGGGAGCCTCTGGGTGGCGCTGTGCTGTGGTCCACTGAGAACACAGGATCAGAGAAGGTTCTGAACTCTTACTTTGTTAGGGGCAGGTTTAGGCCGCTGGGGTGGAGGAGGGAACCAAGATGTGATTGTCTCAGTAGAGGTCCCCAAATCAGGCTTCGAGACAAGGGTCTCAGTGTCAGAAGGAAACCTGAGAAGGATAGGGGCCTTAGGAGTGGGCCCCAGGGCCACCTGGGCAGGAGCCCTGTTCCACACCCTCTGGTCTTGGAATGGCTGTGCTGGATATGAATGACCCCGGGCCTGTCACATGGGTGTGCCCAGAAGCCATGTGACCAGGCCCCCAATCCTTCGTGGAGGAATGGTGAGCTGGTTCCATAGGGCTGGGCAGAGGAGTGGCCTCCTCGAGGAGGGTCTGAGCCCCTCCTCTCCTGTCCTGTCTGCACCACCGGAACCAGGTGGGGGGAGAACCTGAGGCTCTTGCCACTGATCCCCAAGGGACTGGCTCACCCACAGAGGCTGTGGGGCAGGGAGAGGCGCTGTGGGAGCCCTAGGGTGGGGCTTTCCAGCCGAGGGGCCCCAGCATAGACTTCGGGAGGTCTGAGAGAAGACAGGGGCAGGCCTAGGGCAGGGCTCTCCTGGAAACTTCTGGAGGAGTGGACAGGAGGGATAGTCATTACAACCCCATGTTGCCAATGAGGACACTGAGGGTCAGAGAGGTCGAGTGACAGGTGAGGCCACACAGCAGGAGCTGCTGGGAATCCAGGCCCTGGGCAGAGCCGTGAGCCAAGCTGTGGATGGGGCTGGGGGACACTGAGCTTCGTTCTTGGACTTGGGTATGACTGTGGGTCTGTGAGGTCCTAGGACGAACCGTGAGGGGCAATGGGGGCCCCGGGCTGCCTTCTCCTCACCCTGCCTTCGCCTCATTCAGGAAGGACTGTGGCAGGGGGTGGTTAGAACCACCCCAGCCTCCCCTTGTCCTCACTTTGGGCGCCCCCAACCCCAGCCCCTCTGCGCCGCAATGACTGTGGTGCTCAGCAGATGTCACCAGAGACCAGCAGATGGGTGAGTGGATTCCTCCAGCTCCCTGGCCCATCCCCAGGGTCAGGGACCGGCAAGGGAGAGACGGGCATGTGGTGGACGGAGGACCGGAGGACCAACGGAGCAGGTAGGAGCAGGAAGGGCAGTCCCTGCCGAGGGGCCCCGTGGTGCAGGGATAAGACCCTGGCTCTGGCATCCCCTGATTGTGCAAGGGACAATCCTTCCAGGAGGGGAGGGGAGGGAGCTGACTCCTCCCAGAAACCCTGGGGAAGGAAGCAGGTCCTGAGTGGCCTTGTCGCCTTCCCTCCTGTTCTCCCCTATCTCACTGCCCAGGTGGGGTCCAGTCAGGGAGGAAAGTGTTGGGAGGAAAGGGAGAGCTTGGGGGTCATCCATGGCCTGAGGTCCAGGACCAATACAGGTATCCAGAGGGAACATAGGGTCCCAGGAAGAGGACCTTCAAGGGGAGGTTGGTGGCAGAGGAGGGGGCAATGGGACATGAACACCCTACACCCCCCAAATGAATTGTGTGAGGGGTTGGGAGGTAGAGAGGATGGAGGATGGAGGGGCTCTTGACCCCATGTATCCGTACCCCTTCCCTTCCCTCTTGTTCCATCATCTCGGCTCAGACCAGGTGCACCCCACTTTCCTTCCATCTATGTTGAGAGCCTCTGCTTTTCCTTGGCTAAATGACTTAATTTGTCTTTTCAGCTAATTATCACAATGTCAACCTGATGCTCCCCAGAACCACATAGAAGCACAAGCTGGGCCTCTGAGTTTCTTGACGGCTCTGAACATTTTCACCTGAGCCTGAGCCCCACCCCCCATCTTAGCTCCTACCTCTAGGCTCACCCACTCCCCTGATGGCCTGGTATGAAGGGAAGGGGGTCAAGGCCGAAACCCCAAGAGAGGAAGCTGCGGACTCTGAACACCTGCCTCTGCCCTCTGTCCAGGGAGTGGCAGCGGACGATGTCCTAGTGGGCTTGGGGTGAGGGGTGAGTTGGCCTGGTGATGTGGGTGGCTATTTATCAGCCAGGAACCCCTCCCAAGGCCTGAGCACCTGAGAGGGGAGGGTTCCAAAGCTGGAGCCCATGGGGTGTGGCCAGGAGAGACTACCTGACGGTTGCTGTCCTCAGCCCCACCCTATACAAGGCCACCTCTGGGCCAATTTCCCCCTAACAGAGATAGAGACAATGGCTCTTAAATGCCTCAAGGAAGCTTCTGAGAGGCTCACAGAGCTGACTGCCCATGAATTGTTTATCAGTCTCCAGGGACTCTGCCAGCCACCCATAGGAGCCCTCCGGGTGCCCCACTGGGACCCAGAGCTGACACTGGTCACTCTGGATCAACAGCCCAAGGCCGGACTCTTTCTGAGTGGACAAAGAAGCTGGCCTGGCACTTGGGGAGCATCTCAGGGTTACCTCTTCTCTTGGGAGCACCCTCACAGCAGTCTCCAAGGAGCCCATCAGCTTAGCACATGGGGGTGGGTGGACACAGCCTCACTCCCAGACTCTGTCTTCACTGGGGGTTGGTTGGTACCCTCCTCGCATTGTGTGCCAGGTGGTCCCTTCAGGAAGGGGGAGGGACCACCCCAAACCCTGGGGAAGAGCTTGCGGATGAGCACTGTAGCCCAATGGTCACTGCAGCCAGAGGCCCTGCTACTCAGAAGCTGGTGGGGTGGGGGGTGGTGGTGCTGAATTGTGCTCCAGAAAGAGATGCCTGAGGCCTCATCCCAGTAACCTTATATGGAAATAAAGTCTTTGTGGGTGTGATCAAGGTAAGTCACAGTCACACTGGAGCAGGGTAGGCCCCAGTCCAATGACTGGTGCCCTGATACGGAGGGAGAGACAGCCATGTGACAACAGAGGCGGAGATGACACCACTCGACACAGCTACCAGGACAGGGGCAGGAGGGAGCCTCCCCGACAGGTCTGCCCAGAAGATTTTGATTTCTAGCTTCCAGAACTGAGAGAATAGATTCCCACTGTTTAGCCCCAATTTATGGCCCTGTGTTTCAGCATCTGTGGGATGGTAACACAGGTGACCATGAATAGGTGTGCAGCCCCCGGGGCCTCAGTTTCCCTGTCTAGCCCCTTTGGCACAGGGGTGACTGAGATTCGGGAATGGCACTCAGTGCCAGAGCCCCACTGGGCGCCTGTTGGTCTTTGCTGCGGTGGTGGGGAAGCCAGGATCCACCTGGGTGCTCCCCACCCCCACTCCAACCCCTGAGACATCGCAAGGCAGCTGGAGCCCCGCCCTCTGGCCACCATCTGGGGCCAGTGGTCACCACTGGGGTTCTGGTTGAATTTGGCCAAACATCAGTCGCCCGTTAAGAGGCTGTGGTCTCAGTGGGTGGAGCTCATCAGAGACACGGGCCCGGGTGGGCACAAAGCTGGGTCATTGTCACCTGGACCTGCCGGCTGCAGGGCGGCTCTCCCCGCTAGCCAGGCATTCTCCTGAGGCCCATCCCTTCCAGGGCCTGGGGGTGGGATATGTTTGTGACCTCTCTGGGGTCCCAGGGTCCTTGCGACGTGAGCCTGAGTCCAGAGGGCAGTGTCCCCGTGGTGTGGCCTTTGACGCTGCAGTGATTTCCTGAAGTCCCTCTCCACCAGGAAACCTGTTTTGCTCTGAAGCCTCCAAGTCTTGAGTGAGGCCCGCCCACCTCACAGAGGGTCGCTGCCTTTACTTAAGCCCCTGTGTTTGTGACTGGAGTTGTCAACCACAGCCACACAGGCCTGCACGGGGCACCAGCACGCATGTGAGTGATTGAGCAATGGCACTAGGGCTGTGCCAAGTGGGCACAGGGACCCAGTCAAGTTGGTATCATCATCGTTAATTCTTACCGTGTTTACTATTCCTGCTTTCTAGATAAGGAAGCAGAGGCTCAGAGTGGGCCGCTGTCCGGGATCCCCAGCTGGTCAGGGCAAAGCCGGGGTCCCTCAGCTACACCTCTACCTGGGCCATCACAAAAGGACCAGGCTGCCTGGTTAGGTATTGGGGTGTCTGGGGAGATGCAGCTACTGGAGCAGGTCCATGGGCAGCATGTCTACCCAGGCCAGCTGGCTTAGAGGAAAGTCTTAACTCCTGGGCAAGGGCAAGACAAGGACACATTGGGAGGGGCCCGTACCCTAGCTATGTGTCACTTGAGTTCGCTGACGGCACACGTGGGTCAGTCGTGCCTGTACAGCTACTTCTCTGGAGGAAATCGGAAGTTCCGGCAATGCTGGGCCTTCGTCCTTGGGCGCACAGTGAGCAGCTCGGCCCGGCCCCTGCTCTGCCTGGACGCAGAGGTGCTCAGCCTCTCGGTGAGCAGCTTACCCTCACTGAAGTTCGCCGTCTGGTCCCTGAGGATGAGGTGCTCCGGAGCCCTGTCGGTCACTCCTCCCCTGGGGGCTGGGATACTGTGATGAGGTGAGCTGGGGGCATTGGTGCCCCCACTGTTGCTGTCCCCTAAATCTCAAACACCATGCTTCACCACGAAGGCAGAGCACCACAGTTTTGTCCTGGCTTAGTGATGACTTTTTCTCTAATGAGAAATTCTGTCTCCAAATGCCATTTGACTATCAAATGGAATGATATATGTTGGTGAATCACTAAATTCTCACTTATTAGAAAAGACAGCTTTCCAGGGGCATCCAGTGACCAATATAGACTTTTTAACTGATGGAAAAGTTGATCGATGTGAACAAATCAAGCACAAATCAATGTGTGTCTTTGATTTGCCTCTAAGTGGGAAAGGAAGAGACTTAGGTGAACTTTGAATGTGTCAACATCAAAACACACTAAATGTGAAATTGTGAAATTCAGAAGTCCCAACAGTGCCCTTGCGTTTGGGGAGGGTGGAGGAGGTGAGGGAGAGCGGGTGGGCCTCTGCCTGCCTTTCAGGATGCAGCCCTTTCCTCCACGCAGGGAGCTGGGGCCACAAGAGCGCCCCAGCCCGGCCATCCAGACATCCAGCCAGAACAAGAGCTTCGAGAAGAGGCCAGAGCTCTGGGAAAGCACTTGGGACCAGCCCAGGATGAGAGGCTCCAGGGGGCCAGTGGGAAGGGAGGGAGGGAGGGTGCCTGTAAGGACTGAGCCTATGCTAGTGTCCTGGGGCCACCAGAACAGATGATCACAAACCTGGTGGCTTACCATGACAGACGTTCATCTTCCCACAGTCTGGAAGACAGAAATCTGAGATCAAGGTGTCGCAGGGCCTCGCTCCCTCCACAGACCCCAGCGGAGGATCCTTCCTGCCTCTTCCAGCTGCTGGGGGATCCAGATGTTCCTTGGCTTGTGGCCAAATCACCCCCATCTCTGCTTCTGCCTTCACATGGCTTCTCCTCTGGGTCTGCATCTCTTCTCGTGTTCTCCTAGCAACATCAGTCACTGGACTTAGGGCCCACTCTGAAGCAAGGGAGGTTTCATCTTTACGTCCTTCACTTAATTATATCTGCAAATCTCCATTTCCAAATAAGGTCACTTTCAGAGGTTCTGGGTAGATGTGAATTGTAGAGGGACACCATTCAGCCAGTGCAGGGCCCTGCTGTGTGCCAGGCCCTTGACACTCAAGAGCCCATGATGGCCACTGAACTCTAGGAGGAGGGCTTCCTGGAGGAGGTGGCAGGGCTGTGCTGTCCAGAAAGCTGACATATCTCCCCTTGGTTTCTGGGCCCAGCATGACTAAGGGGCACAATTTAAAAACTGTGAATTGTTTATTTTTGGAATTTTCCATTTAATATTTTTGGACTGCAGCTGACTGTGGGAAATGGAAACCATGAAAAGCGAAACCATGGATTAGGGGAGATTACTGTCTGAGTGGAAGATGCCAGTCTGGAAGGCTACCTCCTGGCTGATTCCCACTCTATGACATCCTGGGAAAGGCAAAACTACGGAGACAGCAAGAGCATTGGGGTTGCTGGGCGGGGGTGGGGGAAGAGGCGGGGGAGGAGGCGGAGCACAGGTCTCAGGGCAGCTGGCACCGCTCTGGTGCTGCAGTGAAGGGCGCATGAGTGGTCCAGACCCGAAGAGGGCGCGCCTCCAACAGGGAGCTGCGGCATGCACCGTGACCATCGTTAGTAGCCCTGCATCAACAGTATATCACTGTGGCATCGATGGTGACAAATGTATCACGCAGAGTGTGGAGGGAGGGGTCTATGTGAACTATGTACTAGCTGCCCCATCTTGTGGTAGCCTAAAACTGCACTACGACATAAAATCTATTGATTAAAAAAGAAAAGGCAAGGGTTGGTTCCTGGATTTCATGCTGCAACCAGGCCACCGCAGGCTGGCCACGGGGGTGTCCGTGGGAGCCCCCACCCCAGGCTCCATCCTGGCACCCCCACACCCCCAGGCCTCATCCTCTCCGGTCCCCTGCCCAAGGCCAAGCCCCTGTGTTGTCGTCACCTTAGAGCCAGAACTCGCACCACATCACTGCCCCAAGTGCCCCCAAGTCCCTCCGACAATCAGCTGAGCTGACTGCTCACAGCCGCCCTGCACTGGCTTGTTAAATTGCGCCTGCCTGAAGCACTTCCCCACAGGCTCCTCGGGGTCCTCAAGGGCAGGGGAGGAGCCAAGGGCAGTGTGGAGAGGCACCGTTCTTGTTTCCCACCCAGGGGCTCCAAGTGGAGGCAGAGATTAACTTCAGCCCAGGCCCCTCAAGGAGAAGGCGTAGGTCATTCCTGCTGCGGACAATGGCCAGCCCACCTGATTGTTGCGGACACGGAGCTGACAGCTCTGCCCTCTTACTGAGGTCTATCCGAGGCCACCAACTTGCATGAGAGGGATGGTCACTCCTGGTCTACTGTCTCCTTCTCAGATAACCCAGGCTGTGGGTGATGTGACATCACAGCTCTGGTCACTGGGAATTGAGGACACGGTGCAGGGAGAAAGGTTGTGCAGGGCCACCCTGTGGCTTGTGTCCACTGGCATCACGCCCACCCTGGATGGAGCCTATGAACTGGGCGGGGGCAGTTGGCATGTTGAAGGGGTGTGTGTGCAGCCTGCTTTGGGACTAAATCTTCTGCCCACTGCTTGTTTTGGTTTGCAGGGAAGGCTAGCTCTTGCTAAACCACTGTTTCGTGTGCCAAGAGCCTGCCCGTACCAGGCTGGGCCCAGGAGATGCATCTATGTCCTCTCTCTGTCCTCTGTTCATCCTTCCTGTTCTAGGATTTTCTCCCTGTCTCTCTTCTTCCTCTGGATTAACTGGCTACACAATTTGTGGGCCCTGTGCAACACGAGAATGCAGGGCCCCTTGTTCAGGAAAAATCAGGGGAAAAGTACCCTTAGCTATGTTCCTGCAGACAAGGTCCTCCTTTCTTCTGCAGTCTCTCCCAACATGTAGTGCCTTCATTTGGCTTCTTAATGTTGTTCTAAGTAAAGAGACGTTAAAGATTTAAATTAGGAGCATGAACTTCAATATTCATCTCTATATCGTGCAATGTCAGCTGTAAATGCAGCTATAAGAGCATTTCACTCATCAGTAAAATCACCCAAATTGCCCAATTTGTGTTTCATGGGTGGTAGATACGTGTGTATTTTGTTACCGGATTAGGGAGAACGTGGCACAAATCTAATGCAGCTGTTCCAGTTTCACTCCTTTGTCCGCAGACTCTGCAGCTCTTGGCCTCGGCGAGCGAGCAAGGACTGGGGACAGGCACCGTGCTGCGTCATCATTTCGGTGTGACTGGCTCCCGCAGGAAGTAACACGAGTAGGAAAGGAAGTGACAGGGTCCCTGGTCACGTGTGCTTCTGAGAACACCACGGCCTTCTTCCTGCATGTTCTGGTTTGGAGAGCTCGGGGCCCTCCCTCCCTCCCTCTTCACTCAGCTGCAGACCGACACCCTCACCAGTGCACCCTGCGGAAGAGTGTCCCCAAAGGCCATGTTTGCTAGGATCCTCAGGATGTGATCTTATTTGGAAATAAGGCCTTTGCTCATGTAATTAAGGGTCTCAAGGCAAAACCATCCTGGGTTTTAGGGGCCCTACAGCCAATGGCTGGTGTCCTTATAAGAAGGGAATGCAGAGAGACACACAGACACAGAGGAGACGGCTGTGTGAGGAGGCAGGTGGAGGGTGGAATGATGCGGCCACAGCTGGGGTTGCCCCAACACCCGGCACAGGAAGAGGATGGAACAGACTGTCCCTTGGGGCCTTGGGAGGGAGCGAGGCCCAGTCGTCGCCTTGATTTTAGACTTCTGGCCTCCAGACTTTGAAAGACTACCTTCCTATGGTGTGGAGCCCCCAGCGTGTGGTCCTTTGTCACGGTGGCCCCAGGACACCGTAGACCTTAGCTGGCCTTGTGAACTCCGTGCGTGGCGGCTCCACTAGTATCGTGCGCCCAGGGGTGTGCTCAGGGCTACCACGTGCTCTCGGGTGTGGTGGACGTGCACATCGCACGAATCTCCCTGCTCCCACCCACCAGCTGCTGTGCCATCACATGTCGCTTTTAAAACACTGGTACAAACTCAAATTCCAAGACATATTAAGATGGCCACTGCAGCACGTCCAGCCTAGCGAGGGCCCAGGGCAACCACGCGGGTTGCGTGCGATGCAGGAAACAGCTTCTCTGCTGCGGCACTGCACTCAGAGTCCGCTCCGAGTCTCACTTCCAACACCAGGTGTGTCCGTGAGTCAGGAAGTTCTCAGGAGCAGGCTGGGAGTCCCACAACTTAATTCTGACACTGGGGACAGCTTTGGGTCTGCCAGGGAGGGGCTCAGTCAGGCCCTGGAGATGCCTCCTACAGGAAGCCACTTCACCTGCCAGGTGCCAGTGGGGGTGGCTTCCTGTGCCTCTGACCAACCAGCTGAGACCCACCGGAGAGCAGAGAGGGTGTTCATTCAGAGCTTGCTCTAGCCAGGGGCCACGGCTAGCACATGTGACAGACACTGGGAGTTGGGCTGGGGAGGGGAAGCGCTGGGATGGAGGGGGGCCCACTGCAGCAGTGACTGTCATGGGCCTGGGCCCCTGTGGGATACGTTTGGGAAGCACATTTGGCTTCCCCTGACCGGTCCTGCGTTAGAAACCGGAACAACACAAAATAGTTGCCGTTGCCGACCAAGTCCGGACCATTCTGGGCAGAGGCTCTGGTCCAGCATCCTGGGCCAGTTGCTGCCCATTGAGTCAGAGTCCCCTTGTCATGTATTGCTGGCCTCTGTTTGTTCGTCTACCCAGTCTTTTATCCCCAGAAGCCACCCCAGGCCCCTGGCAGAAAGGCCCTGCTGCACATCGTCCCTCTGGGCCTGGAGCTCCCCTCTCAGCCATCTCCTCTGAGCATCTCCTGTCCTGTCTCCCGGGGATTCGGGATGATGAAGGTGGATTCCTTCACACCCGCCAACGCAGTCAGGGCCTGTGGGACCCCCCTGACTCCTGCAGCGTGCACTGGGTGGGGGGGGCGTGTCACAGCTCTGTCTGGCCACATCTAAAGTTCTGGAGCTGCCTCCTGGCCACTTCTCCAGAGAGGCCCAGGCCCTTGGGAGACAGGGTCCCTAGACGGGGTGCGTGTGGGCATGGCACCCCTGGATGGGGTGCGTCGCCCCTCTGCATGTCTCAGCGCTGCTTTTTCCTTGTCACATGTGCTCCAACCCTCAGGTTGCCCACTTCCATCTGCCTCCACCCCGTTGGCCAGTCAACAGGGCACGCCCACGGACTTCCGTGTTGGGCAGGGTTGGATGATATCTCTGTCACCTGCTCCCAGTGCCCTCAGGAAGAAGGACAGCCGCTCTGCACCTTGTCTGTGTGCCCAGGAGGACAGCGCTTGCACATCTGTCCCCCCAGATCAGCTCCTGTTCGGGGCAGGCCCTCAGCAAGTCTCTGCGGGTCAGTGGCGCTGGCTGCACGTGCGTCAGCAGCCCCGCTCCATGTCACAGCCAGTTTTGGAAGCTTGCTTTTCCCTCTCAAGTCCTGCTCTCACGCCGGCTGCTGAGTCCGTGCCAGTGGCACTGGGGGCCTGTGTCTCACACACAGGTGGGGTAGCCCCGGAAACGGCCTGGTTGCTTTCGAGGACAGGCCTCAGCTGCTTTCCCTATCCCACCCAGGTGAGCCTGAAGCCCTTGAGGACCACCCCCCCCCAGTCTGTGGGGAGGTGGGGAAGATCAACCCCACCTTATGTGGGTGCTGTGTAGTCACCCTAGAGGGCTCTAGTGGAGCAGAGGCGCGGCCTGCCCCCCAGGGCTCTCCTCCCAGGATGAGGAAGGTCCCAGTGGGGCTGCACAGTCATACTCAGAACACCCCAGCCCACCCAGAACAGGACAGCTTATGTTTGTCCCCTCCTCCGTTCAAGAGACAGCAGGGTGTCCTGAGCAGGTCCCAGGCTGAGTGTCCAGAGACTCGGGTTCAGCCCACCTTTGCTCTGGGCTCAACCCAGCTCCTTCCTCTCCGAGCCTCAGTTTTCCCATTTCCAGATGAAGATCTAGGACTTGCCTCTCCCACCGCCAGGCTGCAGGGTGGGGAGGGGTCTAGTGTGCCAGGCAGCTGGTGGCTGGCCTCTTCCTCTTCCTCACCAGCCCAGTGTCTGATGGCACATGCTCTCTGCCGGAGGGTTGGGCCACTCGGCTCCCACTGTCTTGACACTCTGGAGTGCCCAGGAGAGAGTCACTGGGGAGTGCACACCTGAGAGGCACTGGCCTGACCGACTCCCCCTCCTTCTGTAGGCAAGGGGTGGGGTCAAGCTGGCATAGGCTGACTCCCCAAATGAGTCAATCAGAATGCTCAGGACAGATCTGACGCCTCACCTGGGTAGTATAACCTGCCAGTGAGGGAAGAGCTATTTTGGAAGGGGTGGGGCCAGGTAGGGTCCCAGTGATGGGGGTGGTAGTGCAGGTGCCAAGTCTGGTGGACTCAGTCCATCCAAGTTCCTCCTTTTCCCCTCCTGCCTCCCCAGCTGAGCCAGGCTTGTGGCCCCTTTACCAGGGGCTGGGTCTCTGGTCCCCACTGCATCCCTGCTCCTGACTGGTGCCCGGTCCGGTGTGATTCTCTATAAGCCTCTGTGAAGCCTCACAGCACGTTCACCTCCCGTTCTGAAGGCTGAGTGTCCTGTGAAGCTGCATTCTAATGTGCCTCTGTTTTAGGGAGGTGCTCACTGAAGCCTAAGACCATGGCCGGGGGATCAACCCCATCTCCACCAGGCGCCCAGGGGCTCAGGCACCAGCAGAAGGTTCTTGTCTCTCATGAGTCCACAGGGGTATCTACAGGGTGGCAGGTGGCAGACACTTGCTCCCCAGCATTCATGCCTTTTGCAACCAGGACTGACATCGCCAAAAGGATGTTGTCTGGGAGCAGCAGGTGGCCAAGGGACCAAATAACCCATGTGAGGCAGCCAGGGGAGCTTCCTGGAGGAAGGGGCATGAAAATTGACAGATGACTTAAATGAGAAAGAAGGGCGGTGTGCGCCAGGCAAGGGCACAGCCAGGGCGCAGGGTCAGTGGTGAGAGGCAGCATGGCCCAGCCATGGGGCAGAGGGAGGACCAGCTTGGCCAGAGGACAGAGAGTGCCTCGCAGCTGACAGGGCCCGCCCAGCTTGGGCACCCCCCGGGAACACAGGCAGGGGGGCCTCTGGGTATCTCCAGGTGAACTGGAAGTCGGCCTCCGCCGCTTTTGAATAATCGCAGGAGCCCCAGAGGCAGTAGCTGAGCCTGGTGTGGGCAGGGGCCAAAGTGGCTGGAGGCGGCAGGAGGGGCAGACTTTGTGTCCAGCAGCCACTGGCCTCAGCCTCTGGAAAAGGGGGACCACAAGGCCATGGCAAAACTAACAGCTTGTGTGGGGTGCCCATGTAAGGGGTCCAGGGGTCATCCCTAGGGAGTCCATCGGGCCACTGCCCTGTTGCCATGGCTCCTGGCGGCTGCTAATCCTCGCTCTCCTCACCACCAGGGCTGGTGTGACCTCTGCAGTGTCCCCAGGCTTCACCTCCCTTGATCCTCCTGGGGCTCAGACCCAGGGCTGAGAGGCAAGGGGGCTCTTGCCAGAAGCATGGGTAACAGGAGAAGGCGGTCTCAGAGTGGACAGGCCACCTCTCTGGGCACTTTCTTTCCTTTGCCAAGGAGGGCCCGGGTGAGACCACCTAGGTATTAGGGTGTTAGGCTGCCCCAATCTGATCCTGGGCAAGCACCCACCCACCTACAGGGCCATGTCCTCGCTGTGCACAGGGCACTGACTCCCGTTCAGAACTCTGCGCCTCTAGAACAGCGGGATCACAGAGGCTGCTCAGGGAGCCCTGGAACTTGATGGGGCCTCCAGGTCCCGCTGGCGGGAACCAGGCCAGCACAGCCCCTGGCTCAGGTATGCACCCCAGGCTTCCCCACCCTACCTGCTGCCTGGGGGCTACATAGCCAGCTCACTCACCTGCCTCACCCGGGCAGTCCCAGAAGCAGAGCCTCAGTCTGGGGGTACCATTTCGGGGGGGACCCCAGGAAGCAGGAGGGAGGCGTGGGGAGTGTGAGACAGGGCAGTGTATGGAACTGCATACAGCTTAATCCACCAGGACATGTTGCTTCCTAGAATCAGCCCCCAGAAAAACGGGGCTGGGCATTTATACTGGCTCCTGTCCCCCCACTGGTTGGGGGTGCCCTGGGTAATCAGCCTCCTACACTTCCAGGTTGGCTTCTTGTGGGGATTTAAGAGCTTCCCCAGCGAGAGAATCCTGGCAGACACGTGTAGGGAGGAGACCCTGTGTAGAGCAAGATGGCATGAGCCCTAGGGGCCAGAGCTCACAGGACACGGCCCACAGGTGGGCCGCCAGGTGGCCATGAGGGCTTCCACAGGCTCCCCACACCCGCCCTGGAGACACCCTGAGCTCTGTGCACGTGGAGGACACAGCCTGACCACTCAGGCCAGAATGGTGTTTGCAGGGCACAAGTGCTCAGCCCCCCAAGGCCCTCCCTCTGTCCGCTCCCGAGATCGGGCCGCACGCCTTGCTAGGCCTGGCCCCACCATTCTGCTCCGTTTCCCATGGCCTGCCCCATGGCCCACCTGCGCAGCCACATGAGCACGCCAAACTCATTGCTGCCACAGGGACTCTGCACCGGCTCTTGCCTCTAATGAGTCTTCCTCACCCTGCCACCCTCAGTGGAGTCAGGCCCCTCCGTGAGAGGCTGTCCCGAGCCTTGCTGTCCCCATGGCTCTCTCTTTCTCACTACCCTTCTTCTCTCCACACAGTATTTATGACCATGTAAAAGTACTTCTGTTAGTCCTGGCTGGCGTGGCTCAGTGGACTGAGTGCCTGCCTGTGAACCAAAGGGTCACTGGTTGGATTCCCAGTCAGGGCACGTGCCTGGGTGGCGAGCCAGGTCCCCAGTAGGGGGCATGCAAGAGGCAACCTCTCATTGCTGTTTCTCTCCCTTTCTTTCTCCTTCCTTCCTCAAAAATGAATAAATAAAATCTCTAAAAAAATTAAAAAATATTGTAAATTGTGCTGCTATGAACATTGGGGTGCATAGGTTCTTTTGGAGTGGTGTTTCAGGGTTCTTAGGATATAATCCCAGCAGTGGAATTGCTGGCTCAGAAGGCAGTTCCATTTTTAGTTTTCTGAGAAAATTCCATAATGCTTTCCACAGTGGTTGTACCAGTCTGCACTCCCACCAACAGTGCACTAGGGTCCCCTTTTCTCCACAACCTCTCCAACACTTGCTGTTTGTTGCTTTGTTTATGATGGCCATTCTGACTGGTGTCAAGTGGTATCTCTAACTGTGGTTTTAATTTGCATCTCTCTGATAGCTAGCGATATCAAGCATCTTTTCATGTGTCTCTGGATCCTCTGTATGTCCTCCTTGGAGAAGTGTCTGTCCAAGTTCTTTGCCCATTTTTTAATTGGGTAGCTTGTCTTCTTAGAGTGGAGTCATGGGAGTTCTTTATATATTTTGGAGATTAAACCCTTGTCTGAGGTATCATTGGCAAATATGTTTTCCCATATGATTTGTTCTCTTTTTATTTTAATACTGTTTTCTTTAGCCATGCAGAAGCTTTTTATTTTGCTGGAAGCAACCTAGGTGCCCATCAGTAAATAAATGGATCAAAAAACTGTGGTACATTTACACAATGGAATTCTATGCCACAGAAAGAAAGAAGGAGCTCCTGCCCTTTGCAACAGCATGGATGGAACTGGAAAGCATTATGCTAAGCAAAATAAGCCAGACAGTGAAAGACAAATACCATATGATCTCACCATTAACAGGAACCTAATCAACAAAATGAACAAGCAAGCAAAGCATAGCCAAAGACACTGAAATTGAGAACAGGCTGACAGTCACCAGAGGGGAGAGGGGAGGGAATTTCAGGGAAAAGGGGAAGGGTTTGCAGGAACAAGTATAAAGGACACATGGACAAAAACTAGTGTGGGGGGAATGGAAACTGGGAGGGAGGTAGGGAGGGCTAGGGAGGTGGGCTGGGGTGGGAGTAAAAGGCAGAAAACTGTCCTTGAGCAATTAAAATAAAAAAAAAAAATGAAAGTACCTCTGTTAAAAATTCTCTTACGTGCCCCTCCAGAGCTCCTGGAATAGGTCTTGCCGGTTCAGTCCACAGCGGTGTCTGCACCGTCCAATTCAGGCTGGGCACCCGGAATGGCAGGAGCTGTGTGTCTCCCCCCTAAGTGCATCCAGAGGGTTGGTGTGTATCTGCTGGCTGTACGACAGGCCACAGGCATGTGCACACGCACACTGCCTCCCAGTTGACAAGCCACGCAGGGCATGCAGCCTGGCCCTGGCTTGCCAGATCGCCCCGCATGGCTGCCCACCAGGCCCAAAGGCCTCTTGCACCAGCCCACAGGGACATCTGAACCCCAGCATGGACTGTGCCTGCTTGAGCGCCAACTTTGAACAGGTCCTGGGTGGCCAGGGCAGCCTAGCCTACTACGACTGCTGTTCTGCGCAGGACATCAAGAAAAATATCAGCCTCCTTGTGGTGGCCAACTAGGCAGCTGCTGCTCTGAAGGCCAAGGCCAGTGGGGCTCCTTTCCAGTGGAGAGGCTGGCGGGGGCTGCAGGGGGTGGGCTGCAGCTCCAGGGGCTGGTTTTATACTCTCTCACTCCACTTTGCCTTGGCTGGGTCCTGGCCTTAGGTCCACAGGGGTGGGGTCTGTGCAGCCTGCTTGGGGAGGGGAGCTGGGGGACAATAAGGACATGGACCGGGCTGGGGTGGTGGAGGCTTGGTGACTTCCCAAGCACGAGGTTCTTTTTTTAATCTATTTTATTGATTATGCTATTACAGTTGTCCCATTTTTTCCTGCCCTTTATTCCCATCCACTGTGTACCCCCTCCCACCAGCATTCCCCCCATGCCTTAGTTCATGTCCATGGGTCAAACATACAAGTTCTTTGGCTTCTCCATTTCCTATACTATTCTTGACCTCCCCCTGTTTATTTTCCACTTTCCATTTATGCTTCTCGTTTCCTGTATCTTTCCCCCATTCTCCCCCTCCCCTCTGATAGCCCTTCATGTGATCTCCATTTCTGTGAATCTGTTCCTGTTCTATTATTTGCTTAGTTTGTTTTCACCATTAACATTTTTGTTGTGTTTTAGGTTCAGTTGTTGATAGTTATGAGTTTGTTGTCATTTTACTGTTCATAGTTTTGATCTTTTTCTTAGGTAAGTCCCTTTAACATTCCATATAGTTAGGGCTTGGTGATGATGAACACCTTGAACTTGACCTTATCTGAGAAGCACTTTGTCTGCCCTTCTATTCTAAATGACAGCTTTGCTGGATGGAGCAATCTTGGGTGTAGGTCCTTGCCTTTCGTGACTTGGAATACTTCTTTCCAGCCCCTTCTTGCCTGCAAGGTCTGTTTTGAGAAGTCAGCTGACAGTCTGATGGGAACTCCTTTGTAGGTAACTGTCTCCTTTTCTCTTTCTGCTTTTAAGATAATCTCCTTCATTTTAATCTTGGCTAATGTAATTACGATATGCCTTGGTGTGTTCCTCCTTGGGTCCAACTTTTTGGGGACTCTCTGAGTTTCCTGGACTTCCTGGAAGTCTATTTCCTTTGTCATATTGGGGAAGTTCTTCATTATGTTTTCTAATAAGTTTTCAATTTCTTGCTCTTCCTCTTCTTCTTCTGGCACCCCTCTGATTAAGATGTTGGAATGTTTAAAGTTGTCCCTGAGGTTCCTAAGCCTCTCCTCATTTTTTTCAATTCTTGTTTCTTCATTCTGTTCTGGTTGAATGTTTCTTTCTTCCTTCTGCTCCAAGCCATTGATTTGAGTTCTGATTTCCTTCCCGTCACTGTTGGTTCCCTGTACATTTTTCCTTTATCTCACTTTGTATAGCCTTCACTTTTTCCTCTATTTTGCAACTATACCTGAGTACATGTTTCTGGTATGGCTAGGGAGGGTTTATTTTGTGCTCCAGAGAGCAGCCCAGTGTCCCTACATGGAGCTGGCATGAAAAAAAGCACTCACCTCCAGGCTGGCCTCCTTGGTTCTCTAAGAGCTTTTTCTCAATTATAGAAAATGCTCCTTGTGGAAAATATAATATTTCAGAAGAATATGAAGAAGAAAAGAGGTGGTCCAGGCAAATAACCTCCCTGAGGGACCGGCTAGTACTCCACATAGAGGGTCGCTGCGACTCCACTTCCAGCTGTCAGTACACAGCATGTGGCTGTCCCGCACCCCCTTGGGTGAGGGTCCTCGTGCTGCAGGGTTCCTGGGGGTGCCTCGTTTCATTTGGCCAGTGGCTGGCCTCTGTGAGCTGGGCGCTGTATCAGGTGTGGGTCTGTCCAGGTGCCCACCCAGCTCTATGCCTAGGGCAGCAGAAGCACTGATGACACAGGGTAGAACCCCTGGCTTTCAGAATGGGGTCCCCACCAGACATGCACAGGTATCACTTGAAACTTGTCAGAAATGCAGATTCTCAGGCCTGCTGCCCTGAGGAAGCAACCTTGGGTATGAGACCAGGCGACTGTGTTTTAATGACCCTGACTCTGATGCTTGCTACAGGGAGACCCCACAGAGCATCCCGGGAGGCCCCAAACCACCAGCCAGCTGGGCCACCTCAGCTGTGGTCCTGAAGCCCATCTCTAGAACAACCCCACCCCATCCATCAGAGCGCTTCTCCCTGAGGGAAGACCCCTCTCCGACACTCCTCAGACTTTTAGAAGGGTGACACTAGGACCCCCCACAGCCCCTGCTTCAGACAGGACCACTGCCCTGCCCCAACTCTGGTCTGAGCCAGTGGGGACAGAAGATAATGAGGTGGGGGTGCCCTGTCATCCTAGTAACTGCCAAGGGACAAGGACTGTAGGCTAACATGCACAGGCTTGGGGAAGGAGCATGGACAGATGGACAGACAGACCAGGCTTGGTATTGCAGAGAGCTTAGTGCCTGCCACCAGGCTCACCCCCCAACCCCATACCCAGCCTCACGCTACCGCACTACCACCTTGCTTGCCCGCCCCTCATGCCCCGCCCCCCTGCCTCCGCCGGAGCCCCAAGCCCTGAGCCCCAGCGTGCAGCAGCAGGCACTGGGCTTCCGCTGGCCAGAGGGCACCCCACTGGTGAGTGCCGAGCCCCTGCCCTCCTTCACCTTGCTCCAGCATCCCGAGCCCCCGGTGGGGGTGGGGTCCCAAACAAATCACTTATGCTTTCTGGGGGTCTCACTACCCTACGCCCAGGATCCCCCTCCCTCCACCCCGCAACCCCCGCCACAGCCTGTGTCTCCTCCTCTCCCGCAGGTGCCCCCTGTGCACTCGCCGCAGCAGCGGCGGTGGGTCCCTCCCTCCCAGTCACAGCCGCTCCATCCCATCCACTCCCTCACTCCCCACACCCTCGCCGTCCGCTGGCCTCGGACTCCGCGGACCTGGCGGACCTGGCGGACCTGGCGTGCCAGGGTCAGGGCAGAAAGCCCCGGGAAACTGCTGACCAAAGCCTCTGCCAGCCCAACCTCCCCGCGGGGCTGCCCTGGGGCTGGGGAGGGTGGGCTGCGCAGCTGCGGAGGAGGGTTTGCTCAAGGTTGTGGCTGGGCGGTGGGTGAGAGCGGAATACAGGGAGCAGGAGCAGGAGAGGGAGTGGGAGCCAATGGGTGCGAGGGGGGAGCACAGGAGGTCGGTCGGTGGATTTGGCCGGTGGATTTGGGGTCCACCATTCTTCTGACGGGAGGTGACCAGTGACGGGAAAACATTGCAGGCAAGTGCTTCGCCCGGCCTGGCGGGGAGAGGGAGTGCCGCGCCGGCCGCTGCAAATGGGGCGCCGGCTTCTCCAGGGCTAGGCTCCTGTGCTCTGGAGCCCTCCCGCCCTGTCCCCACGAGGGAGCATGTGCCCTGGAAGTCCGCCTGTGTGCTATGTTCCCACCAGGGACCAGGTAGGCCCCTACCCGCCCACCTGCTTGGCCCCTGTCCCCACCCTGCCCTCCAGCCTGGGGTCCTCAGCAAGGGCGAGAGCCTGGAGCTCATGCTGCTCAGAGTTCAAGACGTTCTTGCTGCAGCTCATCCTCTTCTGAGAACAGTTTCCTGGGGACAGTCAGCCACTGGGGGAAGGACTGGGAGCTTTCCAGGCAGAAGGTGGTGGACTGCACCAATGACAATCTGACCCGCCGTTGGTTCCTGGTAAAACAATGACCTGGATTTCCAATAAAGTGTGCTGGAGACAGAATGTGCTCCTGGAAACATCCTGCTGTGTGTGAAGACCCTTTGGAAGGGCCCTCCACTGGCAGGCCACCCCATCGCTGCGCCCAGAGCTCACCCGCTTCCAGCTCACTGTCCCTTCCATGGGGACGGAATCTGGGCCCTGACCACAGGCTGCCCTAGGACAGAGGGTGCATGTTTGGGGAGGGCAGGAGCACGCCCTCTCAGCAAGACGAAGCAGAGGAGGGAAAGCTTGTGCTGGAGGAGGCAGGCCTGGGTTGGGGCCCTCAGATGGTACTGGGGCCTGTCCTCTTACCCAGGATGTCCCCACATCTGCCCTGCTCCAAATCGGTGGGGTCAGCACCCGTGGATCTGCTACCTCCAGGGGGAGGTGGGGGCTCTGAAATGAAACCTGGTAGTTTCAGCATCTTCTCTGCTCTGCAGCTGCCCCGGAGGAGGAGGACGCAGCTCTCTCCCGCTGACTGCAGGGTGGGCTAGCCGGGAAAGGTTGGAGAGGCACAGGCTGGACCTAGCTCGGTCAGGGAGCACTTGAGCCCTGAGACCCATCTCTGTCCCCAGCCCCCAGGGAAAGCTCTGCCCTCTTCTCCAGGAGCCCTGGACAGACACAGTCCCTGATGTTGGAGTAGAGATGCTGGGTTATGGAGAAGCCCCTGTGTGCCAGCCACTGCAGGCAGCATCTTGCGCACCTGGGCTTATTTGGTCTGTTCAGCAAGATTGTGTTTTATAGGAGTTGCTTATTGCAGGAAGCCAGGGCTCAGAGAAGTGGCATGACTTACCCAGGATCCCTCGGCCAGTGTGTGGGGTGCACTGCGGCAGGGGCTGCAGTGTTGGGTTTTGTTACCTATGCCACATCAGTGCCTTCCTGGTGGGACTCTGATTCAGAAAGGCCCTGGCATTGGCTCATGGTCAATTCCACAGCACCCGCCCCTTGACTCCTCAGCCATAGGGGAAAGGGCCCCGGAGATGATTTTCCCTTGAGCGTGTAATTTATGTGACTAAGATTGCCACTTCTGAATAATGGTTCTGTGAAATTATGTTCCAAGAGGCAGGCACAGTAATAATGGCCTAATTTTGTTCCGCAGTGCTCTTGAGTCTAACACAGGAGGTGGGGTGTTTGGGAGGGTGGCGGGGCTGGCAGCCTGCTCTGCCTACTTTGGGTTGGGGCAGCCTGAGCATCTGACAGCAGCCTCAGGGCAGCTGAGAGCTCCATGAAGACATGGCGTGTGTCTGATTTAGAATCGAAGGCACATTCATCCACAGCATGCCTGGGAGCCCTGCCCCCACTGTGGGTGAACAGAGCACTTTTGGAGGGCTCCTTCTTCCCACCATGCGCTGTTGGGTCCCATGCAGAATGGGCCTAAAACTCTTTGGGCGTTTCTTTACATGCGAGGAAGGGCCTCCTTTCCTTGGGCATGGGGAGCAGACTGACTCCCCTCTTGAAGGAGTGAGCCTGTAGGCAACCCTTCTCTGAGGGTGCGAGAGACCCTCCTCCCAGATGGGCACACCCTGGGGAAGTGCGGGCTCTCCCAACCTCACAGCACCCCTGCTGACCGAGGGCTTGAGCACTGCTCAAGGAGCCCCCTTGTCTTGAAATGCAATTGTCCCCAAACATCAAACTTTTGCCTTTTTTGAAGAGAGTTTTTGTCACATGCCTCACACCAGGTCACAACACCCAGCAAGGGGTGCGCAGCACCAGGAGCAGCAAATTCAGCAGAAACAGAAAGTGTCTCTTTCCCCTCCTGGCAAGGAATTCGGGTGACAGTTTTCCTCTCCCCACAGCGCCTGTGGCTCCTGTAGCTGCAGGGACTGCCCCGGTCCTCAGTCCTCGTGGGTTTCCTCTTGTCTCCCCGCTGACTTCCTTTAGGATTTTCTCCTTATTCTTGATGCTCCCTAGGTCGACTGTGACGCTATTTCATATTTACTTTACTCTGTTGGGACAAGCGTGTGCTTCTGGGCGGGCCCCTTGTCGTGGGTCAGTTCCGCAGATGCGCAGGCTTCCTCTCCGAATGGTGGGTCCGTGCCCCCCCCCAGGGCTCGGAGCCCCCTGCAGCCCCTCTCCTCCACGCTGCGTTCTGAGGAGCTCCCTTGGCTCCTTTCCTGGTTCGCTGATTTTTCTCTTCAACTGGGTCCAGACAGGATACAGTTTTTTCCCAAATGGTGATTTTTCACACTCAAGAGTTGTAATTTTCAAAAATACACACCTGTTCATTTATTTACTTCTTAAACAGAAGCCAGATTTATTTCGCAATATTTTTATCCATGACTAATCGAGGATCCTAAACATATTGAACACATCTTGGACATGCTTGTTATGTTATAATATTACTAACCTGAAATGAATCTGCCGGGCCAACTTCAGTTCTGGGGTGCTGCCCGCAGGGGAGAGAGTTTCTTTCTGTCGTCGTCGTCAATGTTCTGGGCTTACCCTCCCCCACCACTTACCCGTCAGATTTCAGTTGCCTCCGCCAGCTCAGGACGGGCAGCTGCTCTGCGCATCCTCTGCTCTGAGATGACTCGGGGGCACTGTGGGTCAGCCGAGCAGGGCTCCAGGGAGCAGCTGGGCCTGAACGACCCTGGCTGGGTCATCACTGCCCTTTCCAGCCCTTTCAGGACCTTGCCTCGGTCCCCCTTGCTAACCCCTATCCCCTGGGGGCCAGAGGGCCTCACACCCGTGGCCCCTTTCTTCTCTCCCTCCTGCCAGGGGAGATGTTCATTTTCTCTTGAGCATCGCCATTTTTATAAACTATTTCAAACGTACAGAAAAGTACAAAAGCTCCATAACCCATATGTGCACGCCCATCACCTTGGACGGCAGATGTGAACGTTTCCCGTCTTCGCCTCAGCTCTGTCTCTGTGAGACCCCACGCACGCAGCTGCAGCCTTTCCTTCCAACCCACTCTCCCCAAACCGTGCCCTTCCACACTCTCTCCCAGCGCCCAGCCTCTCTCCCGCACACACGCGTGTGTGCGAGTACACAGGCATTTCCCCCAGCCTGCGGTGTGGGCTGTCATCCGCTGCAATTGCTCTGCCCACGGTGTGTCCCCTTGTGTACAGGGTGTATGGAGGTCCCTTCTGGAGAAAGGCTGCCACAGCTGTGGAGGCGATGGACCCCACCACAGAGCACGTGGAGCGAGCTGTCCTGCTGCGGTGACAGCACATCGTGCAGCAGTCTCTCAGGTCCTTTCCTGGGCCCGGGGAACATTCGCACTGCAGTGAGCGGGCTGGCTGGCAGCTGTGGGGGGCAGGGAAACCAACTGCTCTGGGACCCCATGGCTGGGGCTCTGTGGGGGTGACACAGATGCCGCTCACCAGGGGTTGGTGTTCGTGGGAACCAGGTGGACACCGGCAAAGTCTCTGCAGCCTGAGGTCTAGCTCCTTGCCATTCGAAAGGCCTGGCACCCTCCTGCTGGTTAAGAGAGGTTGCCCAGAGTCTGGCTTCGGGGTCACACAGGACAGCAGGGCTCGGTGGGCATCGCTGTGTTTGCAGGTGGCATCTTGGATGTGAAGGACCCGCCGTGCCCAGCTGATGTCTTGGCCTGCTAATTATTCCTCCTGACCCTGGGGAGGGTCCCTGGGGGTCCCTGAGGAGGTGACACCTGCTATACTCAGTCCCTTACCTCTGAGGTGGGAATAGTGACACTGCAGTGAGCTGGTGCTGGCCTCAGACAGGAGGGTGGCTGTGGCCAATTGGGGGACCACCCTGGGAAGGTGGGGATGCAGGGACGGTCGGGTCTCTGCAAGCCACTGCAGTGCCAACAGACGACATGTCGGTGTCTCAGCTCAGGCCCCTGTCCCCTTGCTTCTTCCTCTCTAGGCCGGTTTTCCAAACAATTTGCTTAATGTGATTCCCAGCCAAGTCGAACATGGATAATCATGTTTACCCTACGACTGGGGTAATCCTGCGCCTCCTGGGGTGGGCGGGGGGAGGAAGTGCCTGGCTGTCCCATTAATTGCCCACATCCTCCCTTCTTCTACTGCAGAAAGGACAGTATTCTGCCCTTGGTGGCCATGGAGCCTCCGTTCTCCACCTCCAGACCAGCCAGCTGGAATACCTCCTCCGTGGCCACTGAGTGGCAGACCAGTGGAGGCGGCGAGAACGGGACAATGGCAGGACCCGCACCCTCGCCGGGGGCCCGGGCGGTGGTGGTACCGGTGCTCTACCTGCTGGTGTGCGCCGTGGGGCTGGGTGGCAACGCGCTGGTCATCTACGTGGTGCTGCGCCACGCCAAGATGAAGACCGTCACCAACATCTACATCCTCAACCTGGCAGTGGCCGACGTGCTCCTCATGCTGGGGCTGCCCTTCCTGGCCACGCAGAATGCTGTCTCCTACTGGCCCTTCGGCCCTGTGCTGTGCCGCCTGGTCATGACGCTGGACGGCATCAACCAGTTCACCAGCATCTTCTGCTTGACCGTCATGAGCGTGGACCGCTACCTGGCCGTCGTCCACCCCATCCGCTCCACGCAGTGGCGCCGCCCGCGGGTGGCCAAGCTGGCCAGCGCCGCGGTCTGGGCCTTCTCTCTGCTCATGTCTCTGCCACTGGTGGTCTTCGCGGACATCCAAGAGGGCTGGGACACCTGCAATCTCAGCTGGCCAGAGCCCGTGGGTCTGTGGGGTGCTGTCTTCATCATCTACACATCTGTGCTGGGCTTCTTTGGGCCACTGCTGGTCATCTGCCTGTGCTACCTGCTCATCGTGGTGAAGGTGAAGGCCTCGGGCGTGCGTGTGGGCTCCACGAGGCGGCGCTCGGAGCGCAAGGTGACGCGCATGGTGGTGGTGGTGGTGCTGGTGTTCGTGGGCTGCTGGCTGCCCTTCTTCATCATCAACATCGTCAACCTGGCCGTCGTCCTGCCCGAGGAGCCCGCCGCTGCTGGTGCCTACTTCTTCGTGGTCATCCTGTCCTATGCCAACAGCTGTGCCAATCCTGTGCTCTATGGCTTCCTCTCTGACAACTTCCGCCAGAGCTTCCGAAAGGTTCTGTGCTTCCGAAAGGGCTATGGCGCTGAGGATGTGGATGCCACGGAGCCGCGGCCCGAGAAGAGCGGCCAGCTACAGGAGGCCACTCTGGCCGCACGCGGCTCAGAGGCCAATGGGCTCATGCAGACCAGCAGACTGTGAGGGCCGCTGGTGGGATTTCTCGCGGGGCCAAGCCTTTCCCTGAGATTCGGGGACCTGCTGAGGTGCTCCCCAGCAGCCTGAACACTCTCCACGGTGTGAGGGCAGCTGCCTGGGGTGAGGCTGTAGGTGGTCCTGCAGTGATGAGCTGCCATTTCCATCTGTCCGTTCTTGTTCCGGGGTCTTGGCGGGAGGGAGTGGGAGCAGCCCGGGGGTCCCAGGCAATGGTCAGGGCATCTCGACCTTCCAGTCCTGCCCCAGCCTGCATCAGCACCCCAGGCCAAGGGAGTGGCCATCAGTGTGAGCTAGCAACCACCCACCCAACCCCCGCCCTCTTGCCACATGTGTCCCTCCTCGGGTCAGCCCTGTACCACCTGATCAGCGCCAAGTGCCACACTGTGAAATGAAAGACTCCGAATATGCTGGGCTCTGGCCTGCGCCCCCCGGCTCCTGGCACCTGGGAGCTTGTTGACTTTAGACATGGCAGGTGTGAGGAACAGAAGCTGCAAATGCCCCCGGGGCAGTGAGAGAGGGTGCTGGCCCACCTCCTGCCGCTCCACCTCCCTTCCTCCTAGCCACAGTCCCCTGGTGAGGGGAGCGAGAAACAGGGACTCTGGGTTCTACGGTCAGAGTGCGCGGGAAAGGCGGCAAGTGTGGAGGGAGAACGAGGAGCTGAGCTTGGGGGTGAGGAGTCAGCTCCCAGGTTTCTGGGTGAAGGGGTAGGAGCACAGGTGTCCAGAGGAGCTCAGTGCAGGGGGCCTGGGTCACCAGGAGAGGCTGTCCTGGGAAGGGAGCAGGTGAGGACACGGGAACATACTCTTACCTCCCCTGCTTTCAGCAGGGCCTTCGGGCTGGAGAGGGAGCGGAGATGAAATCGGAAGAGGAGAAATACCCAGACAGCAGTGTGGGGAGTGGCCTCTCAGTGCAAATAGCAGCCGGCTGGAAAAGGCTGTGTGGGTGGATGCAAAGACCAGCAGATGCCAGGAATTTCTGTGTCCCCCAGACTGGAGTGGTCCCATCTACCTTCCAGAAATGCCAGCAACTCCCACCACCCCAGGTCCCAGAGAAGATGCCTGCCTGGGGCCCTGAGAGCCGTGGGCCTCCACCCAGGGCTGGACAGAAGGTCCAGGGTATAGGGACTGACTCAACCTGCAGACCTCCTGCCTGGGGCAGCCCTGATGAACGCCACCTCACCTGAGCTTCCTCTGCAGCCCAGAGCAGGACCCCAACCCTCAGGTGGGAACGGGGAGCAAGGGAGCCGTGCTGGGAGGGGAAAGCCCGGGTCTTGCCACTGACCCCAGGCAGAGGCCAAGCTTTGGAAACAGTGGCATAATGAGGGCGCTAGAGTTTGAAAACCACTCTTCTGAATAAATTAGAGAATAAATGTTTGACTCCTTCCCAAAGCAAATATTGTCCCTGGAGCCAAGAAGCCGGTGCAAATCGGAGCGCGTGGATAGGAGGAGGTGGGCAAACACTTGGCCAGAGTGATCAGTGGGCACTTAGAAAATGCCACGGTGGAAGGTGTAAGCAACAGGGGTTAAAAGAATGGTTGTGCATTTGCCCTGGGGCTGGGCAGGGGGGCTCCTCTCACTTCCTGGGAGGGATAGGATCTGAATTTGGCCTCAACGGTTGGGGAGGAGCTTGTATGGGGCCCCTGTCCTTGGCTGGCTGCCTCCAGGCATCCAGACTGTCTCTGCCACTCCCGGGCTCAGTTCCAGGGAGCAAGGGCAGCTCCTCCATGTGGGGCCCACAGAACCTGAGACTGGAGTCACTGGGAGCTGGTGGTTAAACTCACCCTCACCCGTCCTGGGGACCAGCATCCCGGGGAGGGGTAGGTGCCCCGGGAGAAACTGAGGTCTGTCCAACCTGCTATCCGCACCCCTCAGTCAGGCCTCTCTTGGATCTGAATGTGAAGCGCAACCCTCAGAATGACTCCGGGAGTGAGCAGATGGCTTGGAAATCTCTGCCCAGATCAATTTCTCCCAACTGATTCCAGTGCGCGAGCTCCCTCCCCGGGGCCGTGCCAACTGAGAGTGCCCACGTCGGGAGGACAGATGCCAGCAGCACCCTGATCTGTTCCAGCCTGAACGGGGTGTGAGTGTGCGCCCGCGCACGTGCCTGTATGTGCATACACAGTTGTGTGCTCACACCCCGGGGCCTGACGGACCCAGTGGGTGGAGGAGCCTGTGGGATGTTCCAGGGGATTCTGTGCAGCCCGTGGACCCTGGGTCTGGGTGGGAGCTGGGAAGAGAGCTGGTGGCCATTGTAGACAGACACCGATGCTCAGGAGAGGGTGGGCCACTGAGTGGGAGGGAATAAGGACCCTCCCCGAGGCCTGTCCTGGACAGAGCAGGAGTGTCCCAGGGGGAGCATGAGCCCCAGGAGCCAGTGGACCCAAAACAATAGACCTGTGGATAGACCTGGCTGCAGCCCTCCCACACTCAGCACAGGCTGGGGACAACTGGGGGGCCACAGAGCCGCCACACTGCTTGCAGGTCCTGGTCCCAGCCTTGAGTGGGATGGGTGGGGCGATGTGGAGCACACACCCTCTGGGAGAGGCGACCTGTTTTATGGGCTCTCCCTCTGCATCGATGGGTTTTATTGGCTCCGGTGGCTTCCACGATGACCTTGCTCAGGAAATCCGGCCCTGGGGGCAGGATGAGGTTGCCCTGGGATGGGGCGCAGGGGCAGGAGGGGTCTGTGTGCCTGGCAGGGCTGGGCACCGGGTGGGAGTGTGGCACAGTGGCAGCCTAGCCCCCTCAGGCAGAGAAGGTGCTGTAACCCCACGATGAGAGAGACCAAGGCCAGCCTGCCCTGGGGTTGGTTGAAGCTGTGTCCCCAGCCCAACCCCCATCAGCACACGGATGTTGGGAGCCCCTGGTGGAGTCCTGAGCAGGGGTCAGGAAGGCCCACCCCCTCAGGAGTCCTGGGGCAGAGCAACAAGCGGAGGAAGGGGGGACATCAGGAAGGACTTACCACAGGAACCTGGGGCCACAGAGATCTGTGATGTCCTTAGAGGGTGCCAGAGCAATTGAATGACATTGAAAATAGGATCTTCACTGGTCATTTATCAGGGCTCCTGCAGAGCCATGGATCTCAGGGCTGGATGGAGATGGGGACCTGGAGAGACAGCTGGATCCACAATCCACCCCTCTTACACCTGGCCTCGGGGGCAGGGTTGCCTCCCCAAGCCCAACTGCCACCTCCCCTCCATCGAGGCCAAGGGCACTGCTGGCCCTCTGTAGACCGGCCGATGCCATCATGGCCCCTGAGAGCCGGTCTAGCCACCACAGCTCTGAAGGGTGTTTTGTTGAATGAATAACCGAGTGCATTGAATGATGAGGGTGGGAGCCTTACCTTGGAGGTCCTGTGACTGCCTGGGAGCCTGAGGAGGGTCCCCTCCCTGCCTTTCCCTGTCTTGGGGCTCTCACCCTGCTCCAGGCACCTTGCTCCTCCCGGTGCCAGGCACACCTTCTCACCCCTCCTTCAGGCTCTGCACTGTATCTGCAGATGAGGTCACCATCTGGGCCTGTGGGTGGGGGGCTGGGGCTGCACCTGAACAAACCTCCCTCCCCTGACTCCCGCCTTGGGTGGGGGGTGATGCCCTTTCTAAGGGGGTCTCTTCCTCTACATTTGCACGCACAGGCAGAGGGGCTGGGGGAGGGGCTATGGAGCGACTGCTAACGAGGGTTTCTTTGTGGACCCTGAGAATGCCCTGGACACAGAGGTGGCAGTTGCACAACATCAGGAAAGTGCAGAAGCCACTGAAACTGCTCACGTTAAAATGGTAAATTTTGGTATATGAATTTCACCTAAATTTGAAAAATGAATGTTTTATTGGAATTTCACCAAACAGATAAACCTAATATGGATAAATTGGCTCCCAGACAGGATCCCATCTCTTGGGAGAAGGTTGCAGGGCTGTCCCCGTATTCACTTTTCCAGCTTTTTTCTCATGGCACAAGTGTTCATTCCAGATGGCCACCGAGCCACACAGTGGGGGCTTCCTGCCTGCTATTCGGACTGCGGTGGATTCCCCTAGGAACCCCTCAGTGGTCGGGGCAGCAGCCGGCCTCATTGATTCTCACGTCTCTGGCCTCTAACCAAGGGTGTCCTTGATCGCCTTGCAGAGAGGGTGCGTTTGCCTCATCCTGCCCCGCAGTTCTCAGTCGCTGTTTGTGTCTGGTTTTAATAAATGAGCCCAGAGGGTGTGAGGGTGATGCCGGCACTGACTTCTCATCCTAGACTCTCTGGCCCTGTCCTCTGGACCATTTCCTAGCGTGTACCTCTCAGCGGGGGCCTGGCTGCAGTCGGGACTTGCCTCCACACCAGCCCTATTCTCTGAGGATGTGGCGGCTTTGGCACTTGGAGGTGGTCAGACGCCCTTCTTGGCCTGACCTACTCTGGCCTCCTGAGTCGGCAGCTTGGAGCAGGGCCTGCCCCTCAAAGCTTGGCCAGGCCACCCCAGTGCCTGCAGGCGGCTCTAACGGCTGGGTTTGTGCCATGAGATTAGAAGGAGCAGAGTGGCTGCAGGCCTGCAGACTCCCCTGCCCAGGGTGGCTCCTCCCCCTGTGCCCTAGGCCCCACCACTGCCACTCCGCTCCGGGGTCCCCAGCACCAGGCTGGCTGGAAAGAGCACGGGCTTTGTTTGGGGCCGGCAGACAGCGCCTTCCCCTCCCCCTCCCCCAGGCCCTCCCAGCCAGGCTGGCCCACAACACACAGAGGGTCTGGGTTCCTGGTCACAGTGGGAGAGGAGTCCAGGGTCTAGGAGGACTCAGGGAGGCCAGGGTCTTTCCAGTTCCCCCATAGATGCCTATTCCTGTTCAGACACCTTTATCTCTACAGCAGAACCCTCCCTGCCACCATGTCACCCATTAGCACTAGCTCCTGATGCGCCCACGGGTTGCCAGGTACCCTGGGCGTTTCCAGCTATCCCACCCATAAAACAACACAGGCCAAAGGGCCAAAGTGCAGCCTGAGGCTCAGCCCAACTCAGCATCCCGGGCCCCTCTCAACCCTCCTGCCTCTAGTGGGGCCTGGCGTCACCAGCTCAGTGTTCTGCCCCTCGTCCTTGGCTATAAGGAGCCTTGTTGCTACCTGCTGTGCACTGTGGAGGGCCTGGTCCAGCCTCGAGGTTCCCATGTCAAGGGTCCCCTTTGAGTCCCCTGAGGTGCTGGGTCTCAGGGCACAGACACTTGCCTGTCCTGACCTCATCTGCTGCTTTTTCAGGGCAGGGTCTTATTTTGTCTGAACCCAAGACCCAGCGGGGTGGGAAGGCCCTGGGTTGGCACTGGGGGGTTTGGAATCGCCACCCCACCCAGGTCTGCTTCCCTGTGGAGCTGCAGGCCTGACTGTGGGACATGAGGGTTTCATGCCTGGGACTGCAAGAGCCCTGCCTTCTCGCCCAGTGCTGGCCTGAGGTGGCAGACCCTAAGGTCACACCCTCACAGCCCTCGTGGGCCAGGCCATGAGCAGGCATAAGCAGACACATGCAGGTAGGGTCCATGCTGTGCTGAGATGTGCCCACTGCTCAGGAGGCTGCAGGCCCAGGCTTCAGGGTGGGCAGCTGGCAGAGGGCTCCTGCGCTTGCAGACGACAGGCCCTGCAAGGACAGCAGCCCTCTGTCCAGGCCACACTGAGCGGGGACAGTCCAGTCAATGGAGTACCAGCTCTGAGCGCCGCACACACTGGGGACCCTGCTGGCCTCCATTTCTGCACTTGTCTGGACCTTTGTGACCCTGTCCCCTCCCTTGGCTCTCAGCGCATCAGTGGGTGGGCATGCTCCTGGACCAACCTCGGCTCAAGGGTTTGTGTTCCTGTGGAATAACTGAGCTGCATGGCGGCAGGGGAGGGCTACTGTGTTCCCACCGTATCCCCCCTCAGTGCAGGCACAGGAGGTACAGGTCCCCACCCCTTTCTAACCTCCCCGCATCAGCTGGTGATTGTCCTGAGAAAGTTCCCCAGCCCCAGGGCCGGATGCATGTGAGGTTCGTTTCATGATGGGCTGGGGTCCTGGTGGGAGTGGGAAGAGGGGAGTACCAGCCAGGCCAGGCCCCCTGCGGGTCCCGGGTCCAGAAGGTGGGTAAGGACAGAGGAAGGCCTGCGCCTGTCCAGCTCCCATACAGCCCAAGGCCACTTGTCAAGCAGCCTGCTCCTGGCTCAATGTTGGGAGAAAGGGGCTTGGGGCTGCCACCAGCCACCTCCTACCACTTCCTGCACCCCAGTTGGTGGCCTTAGGACCCTCCTTCTATGAGGGATCTGGCATCTCCTGCTCAGCCGGCCAGCCTGCAACTCCAGCCACCTCCACATGGCACAGGATCTCAGCTAGCCGCCCCAGGCTCTGGTGGCTCCAGATGCTGCTCCTGCCAGGGCCCCAAGGGCCTCACTGGCCTAGAACCCTTGCTGGGATGGGGGGCAGCCATGGGCGGAGATGCCAGGGGAGGCTGCACAGAGGTGGCGGTAGTAATGGGCCAGAGGGGCTGGGCAGAAGGTTCTGGAATGGCCAGGGGACACGTGGCAGGAAACAAACAGACTCAGAGGGGACTGCAGGGTGGGACATCCGGATGGCTTCAACCCTCAGAATGAACGGAGGTCTCCTGTGCAGTGAGCATGGGAAGTTCCACCCGCATGCATGCTTGTGGGGCTGGGCGGGGGCCCACTGATGGCTCCTTGGCACCAGGCCCCAACCTCAGTGCATATAAGCGTGAGGTGTGGGCCTCCCCAGGGCTCCCACAGGCTCTGGTGCACATCGTGGTATGGTCTTCCTTCCCCACGCAGCTCATTCCAGACAAACAAGGGAACTCCGGGAGCCCCAGAAAGTCAGCCCCGCGAGCAGGACTCTGTGTTCACCAAAGATCTGTGTCCCCTCCCACTCGCTGCCCTCTGACACCCATTGAAACCAGCATGGTTCCTGCTAGAATCAGCTCCAAGAGCGCTAATGCCTGCGTTTGACCCCAGGCCTCCCCCGTGTCCAGCCTGGCACCCAGTAGGTGCTTTGCAAATGTCTCCAAGGTGGTGGTGTTGGCACAGTCCTTTATAAGCAAAATGATTGCTCAATCAGGAGGCAAACTCCACAGCATCTAGAGATGCCCACCCAGCCTGCCACACACCCGTGCGCGCCCAGGTCTCCCTCTGGAACTGTTCGGTATGAGCACTTGCTCTGTGCCCACCCCACCAGCCCAGCCCAGAGTCTCTCTTTCTCCTGTCACACCGCTCAGCTCAGTGTCTGCATGCAGTTGGTGCTCAATCAGTGCACATAGTCATAGCTCAGACACTGCCAGCATCAGTCTCATCCGTGAGGGTGAGGCCAGGCTGGGGTGTCCGGGGAGTGAGCATCGTTCAGGGCTGGCAGAGGCAGCATGTGGGTCTCTCGGAGGCAGCTAAAGTTCGGTGGCAGGCTTGACGAGGTGGCCACTGAAGGTGATGTAGAGGTCCCCACACTCACCGTAGATGGCGTTGTCTTGGTCACGCTGGAACATGCGCACCCAGACCGTGTCACCTGAGGCCAGTGGCAACAGCAGGCTCTGGGTCTGCATGATGCCGCGCTCGCTGGGCTGCGCGTACAGCACGGCAGCGGGCTGCTGGCTGCGCATGATGTGCAGGTAGGTCTCCTTGTAATTCCAGGTGTGCACGGTGAGGCTCAGGAAGTACACACCAGGCACAGTGCAGAGGAAGTGGCCAGACACCAGGTCAAAGGTATCATGCAGGTTCACCAGTTCCGTGTCAAAGGGCACCGCCTGGAAGGCTTCAGTGCTGTGCAGCCCCTCGCGCCGGCCCACTGAGAAGGCCGCGTAGCTACGCTGGCCCGGGGTGCCAGGCGGCCCGGTCTGCCCCTTCTGGCCCTTGTGACCCCGGACGCCCCGGGATCCTGGCGGGCCCTCCTTTCCACTCCTCCCAGAGCGACCTCTGACCCCTTTCTCACCCTTCTCACCTGCAGGGGAGCAAGCAGAAGCCTCTGGTCAAGGCTTGGAATCCACTTGCTAACCACCTGGCCTTGTGAGGGACCTCACATCCCCAGCCTCTGTCTCCTCATCTGTACTACGGGTGCTAACCTGCCCCTCACTCAGGGCAATGAGGAGCCACACCCTGAAGTTGTGGCTGTTCTGGGGCCCATGCAGACTATCGAGTGGGGTTGGTAGAATAGTGGAAATGACGATAGTCCAGGCAGCAGCCCAAGGAAGGGTCTGAGCTGGGCTCTGAAAGACAAGAGGGCTGGGAAGTCGTTACTCAGTCCAACCTCCTGTGGCCTGCTGTCCAGCCCCAGGATGGTGCCCTCTTGAGCTCAGCCTCTCTTGCCTTTTCCCACGGGGTCCCAGCCCTCCCTGCCCCACCTCTGGTGGGCGCTGGGCCTGGGAGGGCCCATGCAGGGTGGGCAAACAGATGGAAGGGAGCCTCAGGTCCCCTCTCTTCACAGCCCCCTCCCAGGCCACTTTGCTCCTGTTTGAGGGGGCGGCTGGCAGACTGACGGCCTGCATGAGCCTGTCAGGAGCAGAAAGCCAGGGCTTGCTGTGCCCGACTGGGCACCAGGTGCCTTCCTAGAGCCACTCTGACAGATCAGAGCCTCCGAGCCTTGCCCTGGCCCCTCTTTCCTATGTCCCTTAGTGTGGGTGTCCCTGTGGGGCAGGGCACAGGGTGGGCCACCTTTCTGTGACACTCACCTTTGAGGATTGAGAGGTTGATGGTGGGCTGCACATGGGGCAGCTGCACCCACTTCTCCCCAACACTCCCGGGGGTGAATGAGCCGGAGGCAGCTGGGGGCCAGGCCGGGCGGCAGCAGGGCACACACGACCGCTGGAGCAGCCCCAGGCTGGGCTGGGTGGGCAGTGCCAGGAGGAGCAGGAGGGCGGGCGCCGCCATCTGGACCAGAGCCTGGGACATGGGGAGTGGAAGGGAGATAAGAGGAGGGCGTCTGAGAAGGAGATGCCCCGCTGAATCCCCCCTGACCCCACAGCAGCCAGCGGTGCCCGCTTCTCTGGGGAGCCAGCAGATGGGACCTATGTGGGTCACAGAGCTGGGGGCCCTTGAGGTGCAGCGGTGGGCAGGGCCAGAGCCTCCTCCTGCCCCAGACAGAAGCCTGGCACACCCTTCTCTGATTCTAAGCGCCCCACCCCTGACAGACATTACTGATGAAGCCCCACACTCTTTCACCCAGGCCTGGCTGTGGCCTCAGAATCCTCCTGCAGGACCACCAGGGCCACCACCCATCTGAGGGGCCTGCACAGGGGACCGCTCATACCTGCCCTTCCAGAGGCCTTAGTGAGGTGGCCCCGGTAGCCCCACCCAGTCTGAGCTGGTATTTCCAGGCTTCTAAGGAGCTGCTCCCTCTGTGGCCTCAACCCCTCCCAGGGCCTTACTCTGCACTGTAGCAGGCACCCTAACTGCCTGTGGCCTGGGAGCCCTGGTCCCCAAAGCCTTCATGGCTGGGGACCTTACACCTGGCAGATCAACGGGAGCTGCCTCGGCAGGGGAGGGGCTCAGAATCAGCCCTCCAAGACCCCACCCTCCTGTAGCCTCAAAGGGCCCTTTTGGCGGGGCAGCTTCAAGGAAGGGCAGTACCCGACCCCTGAGACTGGGCCTGGGTCCCAGGTTGGGAGGAGCCTATGTGAGGCCGTTTCTGCCTGCTGCCCAGCTGGGCAGAGAGCAGCACCCCAGTCTTGTGCCGCCAGGGAAGAGAGGGAGGGCTACTTGGGAGGCTACCTCCTGGGACCCTTCACCCTGTCATGGAAAAGGTGGTATTTAACCCCCACCAGTCCTGGGCCTCCTGCCTCCTCACACCCTCCCCTGGGACACCCTGACCCCTGGCCTATTCATGTCAGGAGGGGCACCACTTCCCAGTTCAACCAGCCGCTACTGGGGCCCCTGGGTGAGCCCCGCATGCACCTGGGCCTCAGTTTATCCCCAGCAAGTGGGCCCTGCCTGTCCTAGTCTCTCCAGAAGTTGCACCTAGGAGGCTCAGCCAAAAGTTGGCGTATGAGGTGAGGGTCATGCCTCCTCCCTGTAGCCCGACCTTGCTGAGCAAAGACCCAGGCACCCTCCTCCAGGGAGCCCTCTAGAACATCGGTCCTGGACAAAGTCCTTCCTCTTGCATGGAGGGTCTGAGACCCATTTTCAAGCTTACCTTCCCTGGCAGATGGGACCCCCTTCTCTCCACCCACCTCCCCACCCCACCTCACCCCCCAGAGCCCAGGAGACCCTGCAAGATCCCCTTGGATTCCTCCCATGGAGGGATCTGACAGGAGTGGGTGTCTCCAAGGGATCCCACCCGTGCTACTGGAGCCCCCACCTCGTCCCGCCGGTAGTCTGGGGTCCTGGGCATCCTAGCCGCCTGGCCCGCCCGGAAGATAGCCTGGGTTGGAGCCTCCCTCCTGTTGGGGTCTAGTGGGGAGCACAGACGCCTGCGAGCCCAGCCTGCCCAGGGTGACTGTGAATACCTAGCTCACCCCCATGCTCCCTGTTACCATTTCACAGTCGGTGCTGCTGCCTGTCTGGCTCTCTCCAGCGTCACTGCCCCAACAGCCTGTGAAAGAGCCTTTTCATGCCCCCCTGCCCCCCGGCCAGGCGCCCACGGCTTCCCCTGGGCCATCCAAGACCAACAGGCCTCCAGCCAGCTTCAGAGCTCCCTGCAGGAGGCTCACAGGGCCCTGCTGCCTGCCACTGGCCTCCCTCCGCCAGCTGGCCACCTGCCAAAGGGCTTGCACAACCTTGCCACAGGGGCTCCAGGGTCCTTCTGCCAGCCCTGTGCTTGGTATGGGCCTGGGGGCCTGGGGTCTGGGGCTGGTGGGTTGGGGGATGGTGCCGTGGGCTGGCCACCTCCTCCATTTAGGGTGCAGTGACTTAGGGCAGAACAGGACAGGCCAGCATTGCAGCCAGGGGGAGGAGACTGATCAGGGGGATGGAGGCCAAAGTGGGGTGGGGCAGACCAGGGACCAGCTGGTGATGGTGACAACCTGCTGTCTCTGGCTGGGAAGTGAGGCCTGGGGCCTGTGGATGGAGCCCAGAGGAGCAGTGTCTGGGCAGGCCCATGGTGTCTGCTGGGCTCTTCCGGGTCAGGGTGCCCAGCAGATGGAGAAGCCTGCTACAGCACCCTGTTGGGGGGTGGGGGGGTGCTCAGCATCAGCCTGCCCTGTCAGTGGGAACACCTCACAGGGCCCCCAAGGGAGTGACAGGCAAGGGCTTCACCCACCGTGAAACTGAAGCTGAGCCCACACTGGGGCCCAGCCCGGCCCCTGCTTTGAGTCTGGATAGCTTGGTGCGGGGCCCAGGAGCAGAGCCCTGCGCCCTGGCCTGCAGACGTGAGGACGTGCGGTTCCTGGGAAGTGTGCCCCCCTTGCACCAAGCCAGGCCACGTGTAGGGCAGGCACCAGCCGTGGCCTGGGAGACAAGCCAGCTGCGGGCAGCCCCGGCCGACTCACCCATTCCTGCTGTTCCAGGCATAGCCACAGGCCCAGTTCTCTCCTCAGCTCTCCCACCCCAGCCCTCCTCACTGACAACCAGGTTGGGGCACGAATGGGAGGGGATGGGGAGACTGAGGGGGCCCCACCTGTCGGGGACTTCTTGTGGCAGGCTGCGAGTGAGTGGGACTGCTGAGGGCTGTGGGTGGGAGCTGCACCAGCTGCAGCCAGGCCCCAGACCGGCCCCACCCCCAGGAGATGACAGCTTACCCCAGCAGGCCCTGACACTCCCTTTGGGGACAGCTGTCTTCACCTGGAGGGTGGCACAGACCAGACAGAGGGCATGTGAAGCCGGAGGCCCTGAGTGCTGACTCGCCTCCCTGCAGCCCCTGCTCCTTGTGGTCTGCCTCTGAGACCCGAGGAGGTTCAGCAGGCGAGGCGGCACTCAAGGCCGTGGGTGGCCAGGGCCCTGCCTCTCATCACCGCGTCCCTGTGGGGTCGATGGGCCCAGGGCAGGCCGGGGGCCCACACAACTGTTACCTCTGAGGTTCCCAGAGGAAGGCAGCTGCCCTAGCTCTGCCGCTCCCTGCATCTGAGCCTTGATTTCCCACCTGTAAGTGGGTACCCATGGGCCCGGAAGTGAAGGGAGTGGACCCTGTGCTAGATGGGCATGGGGGAAGCACAGTCGTCGGGATGCCAGAAGCTTCACCACGTTTCGGGGCTGATGTCCGACCCCGTGCCTCCCGCTGCCCATGCCCTGACTCCAACAGGCAGAGCAGCCCCCAGAAGGGAGGTGGGTGTTCATTGTGAGCCCCCTTGGGGGAGGACACGGCAAGTTAAGTGCGCCTTGCGTGCCGGGGTGGGTCCGGACTGAGCGCAGGCCTCTGGGACCCGGGCTGGGTGCACTGCTGCAGCGGGCAGGCAGGCCAGGCTCTGAGCGGGGGTGGTCAGCAAGCACCACAGGTGACTCAGCGGGTGGCAGGAGGACGAGGCTACTGGACAGAAATAGCCATCGCTTGGACATGCTGCCTGACATCTCCGTGACAACGGCAGGGTGGCGGGTGCTGTGGCCCCACAGGGCAGCTGCCCACAAAGAGGCTGAATCTCTACTGGTAGCAACTGGCCAGCCTGGGGTGGACATAGCTGTCCGCCCCCACCCCAAGCCCCACAGAGAATTTGACTTGTCGCTTGGGGCCATGGCGCAGCTCCGGGGCTGGGTCAGTGCTCTCCACAGGGCGACACGATTTTCAGCCTCACAGATGGCCAGCAGAGAACTGCAGACAGTGAAGCCCAGCCGTCAGGCAGCCCCCCTGGGACCGCGCCTGCCACCCTGCCTGCCTGGTGTCACCGCCAAGCTCTGGGAATAATGAGCTTCGAATAGCCCCCCTCACTGGGCTCCCATCAGCTGCCACCCTCCAGGAGGCCTGCATAGGGCGGCCCTCAGCGCTGATGGGGACACTGCTTTGGCCACAGGGTGGTAATGGGGTCTAAGTGGCAGGAGTCGGCGCAGTGGGAGCCATTATCTCCGAGCCTCTTAATGGAAGTGTCCCTGAGAGTCCTGCCTATGAGCTGCTGCTGGGGAAGAGACAGCAGCAGGGGCGGAAGGAGGGGGGTCGAGGGTGGGCGGAGGCGGGCAGGGAGGCACAGCAAAGGGAGCCTCACTGCCACCCCACCTCCCCAGGAAGTGCCTGGCCCTCCCTGGGGAGCACAGTTCTGTCCGGAGAAGTGGACGACACAGGGTGCCGAGTGGTATGGGGCCAGCTGGGTAGGGGGGGCTCCGCCGTTTCCTTGAAGCCACACTCCTGCCTGAGTCACTAGCTGGCGGAGAAGAGGGCTGGACTAGGAGACTGGCCACCCAAAGGTAACCAAGGTGGCTGGGCATGAAGGCCCTCCAGAGCCTCGATGTTTCCGCCTCCCAGGTCAGGGTCTGCCTTCCCAGGTGCCTGCCCCGTGCCAGTTGCAGGGAGAGGTCTTTCAGGTTTTCCCACGGGCTCGGCACCATTCAAGGGTGTTGAGACACCCCGGATGCTGGAAGCCCCCAGGGTGGAGTCCCTCAGGGAAGAGGCAGGCTAGCGGTGTGTCCTGACATCTCTGCCCCAGGATCCCCTCCCGCTGGTAAGGGGAGAGCTTGTTGGCCTCACCATGACAACATCCAGGGCCCATGGAAGCAAAGAGCAGGTTACTGTTGCAATGACCAGAGGCTGTGATGAGTAGTGTGGCTTCGGTGGGATGAGAGGGGACCCTTACTCTGAAGCATCCTGCAGGTGGCCCAGATGGGCAGAGAGACCATCCAGGCCTGGGCTATGGTCGGAGCTGGGGAGGGGCCTCAGGGGTCAGCTCGAGTGATGAGGTGGGGCCTCTACCATCCTTGGCTGGCCCCTCTCTGAAGGTGGTAACCGGGCCCGCCCTGGGCACAAGGAATTGCCCCTTCCAGGGCTCCACTCAGAGCCCACACCACAAGTGGAAAGCTAACATGCCCTTTATTTGAGGGGTGGGAGGTAGGTCCCTGCCCTCATCTGGCTGAGGACAGTGGGGCCGCTCTTCTGTGGCACCAGCCCGGGTCACTGATAGCCAGCCAGCTGGAGGATGGTGGGGTAGTGGGCACGGTGGGTCATGCACTTCTGGCGGTCGATGAAGAGGCTGTTCGTTTTGACGGCAATGTCCTTTTCCAGGCTCATGCGTGTGTCCTCCAGGTTGCGCAGTGACTGCTCTGCTTCTAGAAGCTTCTCCCTCAGTGCTGAAAGGGACAAGTTCAGCTCCTCTACCTCACTCACCAGCCTGGGGGATTTGGAGGAAGGAGGTGTGAGCTGGGCCATTACTAGAACACTGGGCCTTTGGGCTGGGAGGGATGGGGCCTGAGATCCAGAGCCTAGGAACCCTGGCGGGGGTTCTTGATCCAGATATTCAGCCTTAAAGAATCCCAAAGGTCCCCGAGGTTAGCCCACAAGGAGAGCTGGAGAGTGACTGAGGCCAGGGCTCTATGAGAGGCCCTAGGGCTCACTGTGGTTCCTTCTTTGCCTGGTGTTTAGAAGCAGGCTGGACCAAAGCCCTTGGAGCTGAGTAAAGCCCCAGTTTCCTGAACAAACCAAGAAACAGGGAAGGAGGAAGGCCAAGGCCAGTGGGGTGGGGGCAGCGGAGTAGTTCTGCTCACGAGGGCAGCTGGGCACTCCCTAAGTTAGTGAAACAAAAGGCAGGATCCCACCTATGGCTCCAGCCCAGGTTGTGGGCCCGCTGTGACTTCAGAGGTGTGGACTGGTCCGTGACGCGGGTGGACTCAGCCTCTTAAACCTTGAGAATCCTCACTGGGAAGACTGCACAGCACAGGGTGAAGTGGGAAGTGCCCCACTGTCCCTGGCACTCAAAGCCCTGACACAGTGACCCGCAGGGCCCATGCAGTGTCCAGCCGGACTGGGTGGGAATGGGGACGTGCAAATGCCTGTGTGTGTGAGTTGTGTCGGTGTGAGGCCCCAGTGTCTCCTCGGCATATCTGCGGGTCTGCGTGTGCTCGGGGTGGGGGTGTTCGTGGGGGTCCCAGGGGCTGAGGGAGGCCTGGGTCTGGGGTGGTGGCCCAACCCACTACAGGACTATACCTGAGCTGGGCAGTGTCACGGCACAGCTCCACGTTGGGCCGGTGCGAGCGCTGGTACAGGCGAGTCTCAGCCACCTTCAAAGGCACCTCCCTGTCCTTGATGGCCTGCTTCAACTCGGCTATGTTGTGCTCCTGGTCTGTTATCTCTCGGAGTGTCTGTACACAAGAGAGTCCCCATGGGCCCCAGGCAAAGCAGGCTGCCGGGATGGACCTGGCCTCCTCCCTGAGACCTGGAGCTGCGTCCAGGAAGCAACCCGTCCACTGGCTCCGGAGGAGGGGTGCAGGCAGGGAGGGCATGCACAGCGGCCCCGGCCCGCCCAAAGGGCCTGGGGGCTGGGGTGAGACAGCAAAGCCTGTTGTCTGGCAGCTCCGGCCTGAACTCCCCCAGCCCTGGTGGTCACCATCCCCGCCCCTGGCCAACGACCAGAGAGACGGGGAGGCAGCACAGGCCACCCTAACAGCCCACGTCAGGGGTCAGAGCACTGCCAGGCCCAGAGCACCTCCTCCCGTCTTCTCTCCTCCTGCTCGCACCCGACAGCCACTCCACCAGACCACCCCCAACATCACCTAGTTTTTCACTGGTTTAGTGAGGGGGGGCCCTGCCTCTGAGGTCCCTCAGGATGGGAGGGCAGGAGGAGGGGCAGGGACGAGGCCAGGTGGTGACCAGGGCATAGTAGCCAGAACAGGGGCTGGTGGTGGTGGGCACAGGAGCCTGGTGTCTCTGTGATTATGGGCGCCCAGAATCCAGGGCTGCTCTGGACGTGGCCATGGGTGTGGCTTGGGTGCGTCCCTCTGCACCTTGTGGAGGTGATGCTCTAGCTTGTGGCGTGCGTCCTCCAGCTCCTCCAGGCGGCGCCCAAAGGCCAAGTTCACCGCATCGCACTGCAGCCGCAGGTCCTCAGCAGTGTCCCGCAGGATGCAGTCAATGAGCTCCCGCAGGTTGCAGGAGGCCAGGCGCTCACGCTCGGCGCGGACCAAGTTTTCTTCTGTGAATTTGGCCCATGTCTCGGGCGTGGAGGCGCTGCGGGGCGGAAGCGGCTGGTGGGCGCCCTGCCAACTGTTCCGGTTCCCACCAGGCCCACCCCTTGTCCCCGGCGCCCAGCACAAACTATGACCCCCTACACCCCACCACAGTGCTTCACCGCGCCTCCCGCGACCCCAGCAATGCCCGACACCCTCCAGCGCCGCTCCGTGCCCGCTCTACCTCCAGCATCCCCCGTGTCCAACCCCGCTGAGCTACAATGGGGTGGCCTAGCTCCCCCTGCCGGCCTCTCGTGGAGCTGCAAGTCAGTCGTCTTTCTTATTTCCCAAGCTTCCCTTGCCCCACCTCCACTCCCCACCCCCATCTCATCCCCCTCTCTGGCAGCCCCAAACCCCTGGTCCTGTCTCCCTGCGCAGCTCCCCCAGCCCCTCCCGATCACTGCCCATCCTCGGGATCAGAAGAGCTGAAAGAGGGCCATCTGTGGTGAGAGCCTCAGGGGCCAGGGGCACTGGGGAGGATCCAGGACCTGAGGGGGGTGCCGCAAGTGTAAAGGTGCGGGAACAGGGTGTGTGTGGGGAGGAACACTTGGAGGGGATGGGGTGGCCCACCTCTCCTCAAACTTCGTGGAGTGAGGGTAGAACTGCACGTCCGTGCTCTGGTTGTGGTACCCGGCGCAGGTCTCGTCAATGTTGTAGGCCTCCACCTTGTCAGACCAGTCCATCTCACACACCTGCTTGTGCTCCCGGTTCAGCCTGGGGGCAGTGGAGAGGAGCCTGAGTTTGTGCAGAGGGCTAGGGAAGCTGGGCCTACTGGGACATTGCAGGGAAAGCCTCCCCCTCCCCTTGCCACAGGCATACCTCACCTGCCCTGTGTGGAGTCCTCAGGACCCAAGGCCCACCTAGCCAGCAGTGTCCAAGAGCAGCTGCCCCTTCCTCCCCAAGAGGCTATCCTGGGCTACATGGATACCCAGATCCCCCAGGCCATGCAGGAATCGGCTACTTCCACACCCACCTGGTGCCCCTGCCCAGCCTGCACTCCTGGCTGTGACCTGGGGCAAGGCCCCACCTTTCTGAGCCTCAGAGCCAGGTCTCCCTGACTTCCTACTCAAAGCCAGACTGACAGGCGGGGGGACATCCCACCAGCTGGAGACCCACCGGATCTGGTTCACAGCCTGCATGATGGTTCTTTTCAGCAGCTCCTGAATGTTCCGGATGAGCTCAGCCTCCTGTGGGGGAAACCCACCCCTGGTGAAGCTCTGACGGTGGACAAGGCTGCTGTGGGCCCACGGTCAGCCTCCGAAATGCCCAGGAGAGGTTGAAACTTGGGGCAACGTCCAGGGGAGTGGGGGGCTCAGCTGGCACTTGATCCCTGGCTGAATGGCCTTGGCCTTGGGCCTTGTGGACCCCTGGTCTCTTTCCCGGAAAATGGAGTGTGAATCCTGCTCTTCCTCACCAGGTTTACTTGGTGTTTCGAACATTCTGTTCGATGCGTTGCTCAGGGTCTTTTCTTCCGGGGGCTTCGAAGGACTGCTGGGAGGGTGGCCCAGGGGCTGTTCTCACTCGTTTGGCACCCAGTACCCCCTGGACTCTGGGGACTGTCCCTGTAACCCGCTCAGGGCACTGAGAGCATCAGCCCCTGGACAGCCAGGCCTCCAGTCTCTGAGGATCTAGGCCCCTGGGGAGCAGGTGCTCCTCTGGGTGGGGCTACGCCTTGGGGCTGTGGATGCAAAGAGACCTTCCCCGAACCGACCACAAGGGATTCCCTGCCTTTCTTTACAGCTCCATTTCCTGTGTACAAACACCCTTTCCCCTGATCTGAATTTTTGCCTTCAGTTGTGCACCAAACATATGTGTGTCTGGGTCTGTTCCCTGGTCTGTGTCCCTGTTCATGCAGTACTGAAGTAGCTCATGCACTATGGGGCCACTGGCCTTGGCTCAGGACAGAAGGGCTACACCACAAGACGGCGGGGGGGGGTGGTCTTGTACAGCTGAGTGTAGGGGGTCGATTGTGGGGGACCGAGGAGGGGGAGTTGGGGACTCGGGGTTCTGGCCGGAGCTTGCAGGGACAGTGCAGGGGATGTCTGGACCTCTGGGACAGCTGTTTGTCTCTCCGAATCTCACGCATGCCCACTTCTTGCAGCCTGTTCATAGGTGAAGCCTCAGGCTCTGAGAGGTGTGGGAACTCTGCCCCACAAGGACCAGGGGCCTGGACGGGGTAACCCCCTGATTCTAATGGGGCTTTCCCAGGACAGATCCTGCCATGTGGGGGTGGGGGGAATCCTTGTGGAATGAATGAAGCCTCCACCCCATTCTTACCCCATCCACACCATACCACTGATTGGTGCCTGGACTTCCACCACGGGTGTCCTCAGTGAGGAGGACTTAGCCTCTTGGAACTCAGGGTCAGGTTTAATCTGCATGATCGGGTGACCCAAGGGGCTGCCCAGCAAGTAGCAGAACTTGAGGTGACCAAGGGATCATCCACTGGATGCAGGGACCAAGAAAGGCCTCCTGACGCTGCACATACTCCAGATCTCAGGTGGCTGCCCCCAGGACGCAGCTCAGGCCCCTCTCCATCCTCAGGGTTTATCAGGAAAGGGGTGTCAGGGCTCAGGGGATGGACTGGCTGGGCCCCACCCTGCCTCAGCGGCCTCTGACTGTCCCACTAGCAGGCAAACGTCCCCAACACACATCCCAGGTGCAAACCCTGCTGCAGCCTCAGCCCTGCTTCCCCTCCAGTGTGCACCATAATGGGGGCACCCCAGTGCACCAGACACGAGTTTGCAGCAAGTGGACAAGTGCCGAGCTTCAGCCCAAGTCCCCATATGTGCTGGAGCCCCACGCTGGTGCTCCCAGGACACAGGCCCCTAACCCAGCGTGAATGGGCTGCAGTGCTCCTCGAAGGGAGCCCAGCCTTGCCCCAAGCCTACTGTGAGACCCAGGCTGTGGGAAGGTCAGACTAGACACACTCCTGGTGGCGGGGACACCTGCCTCCTAGGGAGTCTGAGCCCTGACCCTTCCCCCTGCCTGGGTTGCCCCAGCACCCAGTCAGTTCTGGTCCCTGACCTACAGACAGAGCCAGCTTCTCTGTGCCTATGTGTGCAGAGGGGTATGGGCACCAAGGCCTCTGCCAGCCTGTGTTTTGGGGATACACCCGTGTCCACCATCAGGCCCCAGGCAGGTCATTTTCCCTGCAGAGAGGTGAGGGTGGCCTGGGTCTGGGGGTCCCTGAGAGCCAAAGGAGCTCACACCTTCAGCAGCTCCTTCTCCACATAGTCGCTAACGAGGTCAGGGTGCTGGCGGCGCTCTCGGCACTGCAGGTTGTCGGTGGCGATAGAGAAGGGCACAGCAGTGGCATCCAGGGCGCGCTCCAGCCGCTGCTTCTGGGCCAGCAGTAGCTCAGTCTCAGCCACCAGCTCACCCACCTCGCGCTGCAGCTCCGACTTCCAGCAGTGTGTGTCCTGCAGGCGCTCGCCCACCTTCCGGGTAGAGTCCGCCTGCGTCCGCTGCGCCAGCGCCTCCGTCTCGGCGGCCAGCTGCCTGCTCTCGTGTCGCTGCCGCTCTGACTGGTCGCGGTCGGCAAAGGCCTGGTAGTAGCTGGCATAGCAGTTCTGGAACCATTCATCTACCAGATACTTGGCTGTGCGGAAGCCGGCAGTGGCCAGGCCTGAGGACGTGTAGGCACCTGTGTTGCAGGCCACATCATACAGCTTGAGGGGCAGCTCGCACGCTGGTATTGTCTGTGGGGCAGGCTGCTTGGTCAGGAGCACATCCGTCTGAGCCATGGTACCACTGGCTGGGGTTCAGGTGGGTGGGAGGGGAACTGGGAAAGGTCAACGAGGCAGCTCTGGCCACTCTGTCTGCTCTGGACACTCTGCTCTGCCCACTGTGTCTCCAGAGCAGGAAGTCTCCAGGTCTCCTGGCGACAGGTAAATGCCAAGCCCTCCTGTTGCTAGGCAACAGGAACCCTCCCTTATTGGCTCTCTTAAAGAACCAGGCAGGCCTTAATCCCACCCATCCTGGCTGGCATCTGGCTGGAGGAAGCATTGCACCTGGGACTAGAGGTCCCAGTGGGGTTCCCCCATGGAAGTATCTTTGATGAGGAGTTGAATTCAGCCTCCCTTGGGTGCCTGGAGTCTGATTTCTACATCTGCTCCACGTGGGAGGAGGCTTCTGTCCTGGGCACAGTACCCTAAGGCCACCCAGGGTCAGGCTTATAGCTGAGGGCTGGGTCGGGGGAGGGGGCTAGAAGTACACCTGGTTCAGGGCACATATCCTCCTCATCCCTATTCTGAAGGGTGTTTCAGCACGCAGGTGATACCCAACATGGGCAGCAGAGGGCGCCATTGCCTATAAAATGCCATGTGGAGGGACAAGACAGTGGCTTTTGGGTCCTCCTACTTCTGCCAGGCCCTTGACCCCTCCAGCCCCAGCTCTTCCCGCAGGACCCCCCAACCCCAGTCCTCCTAGCAGGACACCCATACCTCCCAGCATAGCATAGTCTGGGAGAAGCCCAGCCCCACACCATCCGCCCCTGCCCCACACCCACTAGGGCCACAGAAGGCCTGGAACCTCCTCAGACACATCCACCTGGGCTCCAGCCAGCCTTAGCTCAGCCGTGCCCTCTTCCCTAGGCCTTGACCCTCGGCACTGGTACCCCTCACTATGCTGATAGCACTTACGCCTCGTGGCACAGAGTAGGTGCTTTATACGTGTGGGCTTTGGGGACTGGAGTTTGAGACTTTCCCGACCCAGAGTAAGAGTGAGCCAGAGTCTGCTCTCATGGGCGGGAGGTCAGGGGACCCTCAGGGCTGATGTGGCCTGAGGAACGTCTTCATGTCTCTTTGTGCTTCAGTTTCCCCAGAGGGCAGCGAACACACAGGGACCCTGCTCAGGGTTGGGACCACTATTCACCTCTTATTCAGAACCTACTTTTCACACAGACTCTTTCCCCTGTGGTCAGCACGTGGCCAAGATGCCTGGGATCTCCTCCCAGGAGCCCTCAGGAACACAGGGGCTGGAGCAGAGCTTGGTGACCTTGGATGGCCTGGGCCAGCAAGCAGGGTGGGGGGGAGGGTCCTGCCTGTGTGGTGGTCCCGCTCTAGCCCACCTTGTAACATGGTCCCCAAAGCAGGGGCCCAGGGCCAACCTGGCTTGCAGTGAGGCTGGACCAGCAGGACTTTGCCTGTCAGGAGGCTGGACCCCCACCTGTCAACTGCAGACCCTCACACCTCTCTGCTTTTGGTCCAAAGCGGAGGTGGAGGGGCGAGGGGGTAAAGACACTCCGGAATGACTCCAGGGTTGGGAGATGGCCCTGACCTCATCTGCCATGTGGCCAGGCCGTCTCTGAGCCTCAGTTTCCCATCTGGGGAGTGGGGCTATGCCAGCCACTCTGTGGGGCTGTGGTGGCCACAGCTGGCCAATCCCCAGTGCTGGGAATGACCAGCACCCACTTGGCTCCTTCCCACCCTACACAGCCCCCCGGACTACATGGGGCCTCAGGGCATGAACCCCCAGCCAGGCTGCGGAGAGTGCAGCGTGCACTGTGGTGTGCTGCGGTGGGGCGCACGCTCCAGCGTGGAGTGGTGCACACACTGCCTTATCGGGCTTCTTTGTTTCCAGATCGCACCCACAACTGGAAAACTGAGTCCTGGCACACGCTGAGGCTCCTGGGGACGAGGTCCTTGCCTGGCACCCTTCTCTCCAGCCGTGTTCACACAGTGGCTGGGGGCCTGCAGTGTGGTTCAGAGGCCCTGTGGCCCCCACCACTTCCCTCTGGATTCTGCTTGCTCACCCCCAGGGACAAGGCACTCCTTCCTTCCAGGGCAGCCCAGGAGGACACTCCACAGTGTGCCTCTCCCTCTGGGGTCAGCCCCTCTCGTGAACTCTGGCCTGTAGGGGCCTGGGCCTGGGCCTGCAGCTCAGAGAGGCAGCTGACGTGGCCGATCATGGGGGAATATGACACTCTGCCCCAAGAGCTTGCATGCTGGCCCTGCGCCAGCACTCCCAGGCGTCCTGCACCTGCCTGTCACAAGGCCACAGGTGTTTACTCTTCCCGTGCACAGAAGGGACACCGAGTCATAGGCAGACCACAGAGCTGGGAGGCAGCAGGCAAGATTCACATACAGACCTCAGCTCAGCCTCAGCCCCAGGCCCCAGCAGGAGTTGGAAGAGAGGATACAAGTCCCAGTGTTTCTGGGAAGCCTCCTCACAGGATGGGGGCAAGCCTGGGTCTCCCTGCCACAGCTTGGACCTTCTGCACTTCTGCACCCATGGGTGGACCTTCTGGCCTCAGCATCCCTTATATTTTTATATATATATATATATATATAATTGATTACGCTATTACAGTTGTCCCATTTTCCCCCCTTCATTCCCCTCCACCCTGCACACCCCCTCCCACCCATATTACCCCCTTTAGTTCATGTCCATGGGTCATAAGTTCTTTAGCTTCTACATTTCCCACACTATTCTTGCCCTCCCCTGTCTATTTTCTACCCACCGTCTATGCTACTTATTCTCTGTACCTTTTTCCCCCTCTCTCCTCCACCCACTACCCTGTTGCTAACCCTCCATATGATCTCCATTTCTGTGGTTCTGTTCCTGTTCTAGTTGTTTGCTTTTGTTTTAGGTGTGGCTGTTAATAGCTGTGGGTTTGCTGTCTTATTTTTGCTGTCATATTTTTTATCTTCTTTTTCCTAGATAAGTCCCTTTAACATTTCATATAATAAGGGCTTGGTGATGATGAACTCCTTGAACTTGACCTTATCTGAGAAGCACTTTATCTTCCCTTCCATTCTAAATGAAAGCTTTGCTGGATAGAGCAATCTTGGATGGAGGTCCTTGCCTTTCATGACTTCAAATACTTCTTTCCAGCTCCTTCTTGCCTGTAAGGTCTCTTTTGAGAAGTCAGCTGACAGTCTGATGGGAACTCCTTTGTAGGTGACTGTCCCCTTATCCTTTGCTGCTTCTAGAATTCTCTCCTTCATTTTAATCTTGGTTAATGGAATTATGATGTGCCTTGGCGTTTTCCTCCTTGGATCCAACTTCTTTGGGACTCTCTCAGCTTCCTGGACTTCCTAGAAGTCTATTTCCTTTGCCAGAATGGGGAAGTTCTCCTTTATTATTTGTTGAAATAAGTTTTCCACTTGTTGCTCTTCTTCTTCCCCTTCTGGTACCCCTATAATTTAGATGTTGGGATGTTTAAAGATGTCCTGGAGGTTCCTGAGCCTCTCATTTTTTTGAATTGTTGTTTCTTCCTTGTTTTCTGTTTGGTTGTTTGTTTCTTCCTTCTGGTCCACTCCATTGATTTGAGTCCCAGTTTTCCTCCCATCTCTATTGGTTCCCCATGCGTTTTCCTTCATTTCATATATTGTAGCCTACATTTTTCCATCTAATTTGTGAGCAAAATCAACCAATTCTGTGAGCATCCTGATCACCAGTGCTTTGAACTGTGCATCTGATAGGTTGGCTATCTCTTTGTAGCTTAGAGGAATTGGCTCTGGGGCTTCATTTGTTCTCCAGTTTGAGCCATTTTTGGTGGTTTTTGTTTTTGTTTTTGTTTTTTGTTTTTGTTTTTTGGTCTGGTCACAGCTGTTACATAGTGAGGGGTGGAGCCTTAGGTGTTCCCCAGGGCGGGGCAGCCCAGTCACTGAGTTGTGAGGCTGTATGCGGGGGTGGGGTCTGAGAGGGAACAATGGCGCTTAATCCGCTCCCCCCGCCTCCAGTCCCCTCCGCCGCCTCCCCCCACCCCGCCTGGACCATCTGCGCTCGAATGTGGGACCACCTGGTCAGCTAGCCGCCCTGCGAGGCCTCACTGGGTCCGCATAGCTGCCACCCCGCGCCCGGGGTCCGCCAGCCACTGCCTGCACACCCAGGAACTGCCAGGCACCACTGCCTGCATGCCCGGGTCCACACCTCCACTTTTTCCTGTCTCGACTCCGCCCCTCTTACCAGTCTGGATGAATGGTTGTTGGACTTCTGTACAGTTCAGTTTTCTATAAGTTCTGGTTGTTTTCTTATTTCTAAATCTTTGTTGTCCTTAATTTTGGCTGTGCAAGGAGGCACAGTGTGTCCACCTATGCCACCATCTTGGCTGGAAGTCCTCAGCATCCCTTTTATGATGGATTTGAGGTAGGACAGGTCAGCTGCGCCCCTAGCAAACATGTGGTGGGTTTCCTCACTGCCGGTGTGATCAAGGAGGTTCTCTGCCTCTATCAGCACCCCAGTCAGGACCCAGACGAGAGGAGGGCAGGCCAAAGTTGCCAGACTGCAGTGGGGCTTGTGGGGAATGAGGGGGCGGGCACGGTTTCATGACTGACACCCCTGTGACAGGGATGGTTAGGAGGCAGTGTCCACTCAGGGCCTGAAGAACGGGCCAGAGTCTGCCCTGGCCTCCACCCTGAGCTCCCAGCGGGCATCTCGAAGCCCTGGCCTGGGGCCCTTTGGGAGGTGGCCACAGAGCCTGTGACCACAGCCCAGGAGCAGGGCTTCTATACAGCGAAATGGTGGGGGCCCATGCCTCAGCAGTCTCGGGGGCCTCTTGCAGTGCCACTCATGGTGGGCCCGGTGGGTTCTGCCCAGCCTGCCTGAGGCCCCCTCACTTTATCCCTGGCCCAGAAGTCACCAGATGGGGAGACAGGAGTCTTTCACTCCTCAGTGGCACGGCCTCCAGCGCTCTCCAGGAGGCACGAGGTCACACACAGATGGGAAGGTGGAGGGGCCCTGAGGGACCCAAGGGACTGGAGCAGAAACTCAGCCATCTGGCCTTCTCAGACCCCCACTGTGCCCCCCTGATAGCCCACCTGGAATGAAAACTCAGGGAGCTCTCCAGCCTCCGAACAGATCTACCTGCCGTGCAAGGGCAAGGGCCTGAGGCACATCCCTGCCTGTCTCCCTCCTGGGCCAGCAGAACATTGTAATAATAGGAGGAGTTGAAGTGGCTCAGATGGCCCTGAGCTGGGCTATGGCCACAGTGGATGCCTGAGAGGCCAAGAAGCAGGGAAGGGAAGGTGCTTCCCCCACCCCACACACAGAAAGGGAGGGTGAGGGATCCCTCTTCCAGGTACATCAGCCCAGAGCATGGACAGGAGACAGGGGAGGGAGGCTCAGGAGGGCTTCCTGGAGGAAGGGTCTCCACCAAGGCATGAAGAGCACACAGTCCAAACTGAGTGCGGAGCACCTCCAAGGCTGTAGGGAGGAAACACAGGCATTCCATCCCCAGCTGACCCCAAGGCAGATGTGGAAGTCCCCTTCCCTGGGGAGGCTTAAACTTGGTAGGGAAAAACGAAGAGGACCTGAGTGTGGACAGATAGGCTAGGCAGGGAGTGAGGATGCACCCGGAGGCCTGGCCCCCAGCCAAGTGGGAGGGAAGCTGAGGGAGACTGAGGGTGCAGCTCCTAGCCCACGCTCCTGAGCAGTGGGCAAAAGGTGGGGAGCCAGGACCACTGGCACTGTTCCATCTACCCCCGATCCAGGGAAGACATCACACGTGTGACTCAGTTCATCTGCCAGGAAGCCGGTACTCTGTGTGGCTCCCGCGCAGCTGTGTCCACTTCCAGGACTTAGTGAGGGGAGAGGGGCTCTGCCCAGCCCCTGGAAGCTGCCGATGCCTTGGCCCACTCATTCAAGACGCCTGCACCCCTACAGCTAAGCCCTGGAGGTCTGTGGCACACGCGGCAGATCTAGACAACACCACCCGTGGCCGTGTGGCTGGTGCCCCACATGCGAACAGGGTAGGGCGGTGCCCCTCATGGGGGTTGGAGAATGGGGGGGACAGTGAGTGCAGCTGCAGCGTGGCCAGCTCCTTGTCTGAACAGCTTCTAGCCCCGGTCCCGGCCTTGCCAGGGGACTTCTTAGTCAGTGTCAGCCCCCGCATGATGTCCTTTCTGGGCAATGTCCAAGGCCTGTCTGGGTGGCGTGGGGGTGCAGGTGGGAGAGAAAACGGGGAGGGTCCAGAACAGGCACGTGAGGGGCATCTGCTGGGCTCCCCGGCCCCTTTGCCCACACAGGGAGGGCCGGGCAGGGGGGCTTTGACCTTCAGCACCCCTCAGGGCGCCCTCCCTCGGAACTAACTCCAGAAATGTCCAAGCTAAGCAGTTTTTAGAAGAAGCCATGAAAGTCCAGAATGAAAGGAAATGATGTGAAGATCCCAACTGCGAGAGGCAGATAAAGGTCAGCCTGCTGCCGGAAAGGGAGGAATTGCTAGACACCGGATGGACCGATGTGGAGATGTAAAGCCAGCTTCATAAAGAAAATTCTGCCCATGATGTGGAAAGGACAGAGATGGGCACGAGGCGCGGAGGCGCGGAGGCGCGGAGGTATACCTGCCGCCAGCGCCGCGGGGATGTCAGCGCATGCCCATCCCCCGTTCTGTGGGCGCGAGGCCCCCAGGGAGGTAAGACAGAAACAGCCTCAGAGACGGTGCCTAGCTTGTAGCAAACCTTGTAGACACATTTGTTTTTATCACTACATGTGTATTGTGGTAAGACACACACAGCAGAAAACCTGCCATTGTGATCGCGTGAAAGTGTGTGGTTGGGCCGCGTTTAGCACACGCGCAGGGTCGTGCAACTGCCCTCGCTGTTTAGTTCCAGGACGTTTTATCACCTTGGATGGACACCCCGACCCCACCAGCAGTCACCCCTGGCCCGGGGGACCACTGGTACCACCGGTCTGCTCTCCTGCCTGTGGGTTTGCCTGTTTGGGTCATTTCATGTAAATGGAACCACCTGACACGTGGCCCTTTGCATCTGGACCACTTTACTCAGAATGCTTTTCAGATCACCCTGTTGTAGGGGGGCAGGGCCCATTCCCTCTGTGGCCGCACACTACTCCACCGTGTAGATGACGGTCGGGCCACACCGTGCTCACCCGTCCATCCGTTAATGGACAGCTGGGTCGTTTCCAGGTTTGGGCCGCTGTAAACAGAACTATTATGAACATGGGTCCACCATTTCTGTTTGTTTGAACGCTGCTTTCGGTTCTTTTTTTTTTTTTTAATATATTTTATTGACTATGCTATTACAGTTGTCCCATTTCTCCCCCATCATTCCCTTCCACCCTACCCACCCTCTCCCACCCACATTCCCCCCTTTAGTTCATGTCCATGGGTCATAAGTTTTCTAGTTTCTACATTTCCCATACTATTCTTGCCCTCCCCCTATTTTTTTCCCATTATCTATGCTACTCATTCTCTGTACCTTTTCCCCCTCTCTCCTCCTCCCACGCCCCTGTTGCTAACCCTCCATATGATCTCCATTTCTGTGGTTCTGTTCCTGTTCTAGCTGTTTGCTTAGTTTGCTTTTGTTTTAGGTGTGGTTCTTGATAGCTGTGAGTTTGCTGTCTTTTCACTGTCATATTTTTGATCTTCTTTTTCTTAGATAAGTCCCTTTAACATTTCATATAATAAGGGCTTGGTGATGATGAACTCCTTGAACTTGACCTTATCTGAGAAGCACTTTATCTTCCCTTCCATTCTAAATGACAGCTTTGCTGGATAGAGCAATTTTGGATGTAGGTCCCTGCTTTTCAAGATCTCAAATATTTCTTTCCAGCACCTTCTTGCCTGTAAGGTCTCTTTTGAGAAATCAGCTGACAGTCTGATGGGAACTCCCTTGTAAGTGACTGTCCCCTTATCCCTTGCTGCTTCTAGAATTCGCTGCTTCATTTTAATCTTGGCTAATGTAATTACGATGTGCCTTGGTGTGTTCCTCCTTGGGTCCAACTTCTTTGGGACTCTCTGAGCTTCCTGGACGGCCTGGTAGTCTATTTCCTTTGCCAGATTGGGGAAGTTCTCCTTTATTATTTGTTCAAATACGTTTTCCACTCGTTGCTGTTCTTCTTCCCCTTCTGGGACCCCTATAATTCGGATGTTGGGACGTTTAAAGATGTCCCGGAGGTTTCTAAGCCTCTCCTCATTTTTTTGAATTGTTGTTTCTTCCTCGTTTTCTGTTTGGTTGTTAGTTTCTTCCTTCTGGTCCACTCCATTGATTTGAGTCCCAGTTTTCCTTCCATCTCTATCAGTTCCCCATGCATCTTCCTTCATTTCACGGATTGTAGCCTGCATTTTTTCATCTAGTTTGTGAGCAAAATCAACCAATTCTGTGAGCATTTTGATGACCAGTGCTTTGAACTGTGCATCTGACAGGTTGGCTATCTCTTCACTGCTTAGAGGAATTGGCTCTGGGGCTTTTATTTGTTTTCCGGTTTGAGCCATTTTTGGTGGGTTTTTTTTGTTGTTGTTTTGGTTTTAGTCTGGTCGCGGCTATTACGTATGAGGGGGTGGAGCCTTAGGTGTTCCTCAGGGCGGGGCAGCCCAGTCGCTGGGTTGTGACGCTGTATGTGGGGGCGGGGTCTGAGAAGGAGCAATGGTGCCTGCTCCGCTCTCTCCTGGACTCCGGCCCTTTCCGCCGCTTCCCCTTCACCTGGATTATCTGCGCACGCGCACATGCTGTTACGTAGTGAAGAGTGGAGCCTCTGGTGCTCCCCAGTGCAGGGCAGCCCAGTCGCTGGGTTGTGACGCTGTATGTGGGGGTGGGGCCTGAGAGGGAGCAATGGCGCCTGCTCCGCTCTCTCCTGGATTCAGTCCCCTCCGCCACTTCCCCTCCGCCTGGACCATCTGCGCGCTTGAATATGAGACCACCTGGTCAGTCAGGCTGCTGCCTGTAGGCCCGGAGACCGCCAGCCGCCGCCTGTGCACCTGGGAACTGCCAGCAGCTGCTGCTTGCGTTCCCGGGTCTGCACCTCCACTTTCTCCTGCCGCGACTCCGCCCCTCCTACCGGTCTGGATGAATGGCCGTTGGACTTCCGTACAGTTCAGTTTTCTATAAGTTCTGGTTGTTTTCTTGTTTCTAAATATTTGTTGTCCTTAATTTTGGTTGTGAGAGGAGGCACAGCGTGTCCGCCCACGCCTCCATCTTGGCCGGAATGCTTTCGGTTCTTTTGGGTGTGTTGTCATTCTCATCGCCCAGGTACCCCTTGAAGAGTCTCAAAGACTCGGACTCTGAAAACACGACGACGCAGTGAGGGCTTTCCAGCTCCGCCTTCCTGGGGTCTTAAAGGGAGCAACATCTGCAGGACTGCCTGCTGCACCCCCATCAAACCAGGAACGAGGAGAATGTTCCAGAAGGTCGGGGTTTTGCTAAGTGGGGCAGAGCATCCAATGAGGGCAGGACTGACACTAGACCCCCAGGGAAGGCACGGCCTTGGGAAGAAGCCTCAGGGGTAGCTGAGTATCAGCAACGGAACGCCTGGGCCCTGACAGTGCCTCAGCTTCCCTTAGGGTCTGCTAAAAATAACACCCACGCGTATCACACTCGCCCTGGTGCCCTTCGCGCCCGTCACCCTCTGGAGCTTATTGACCCAGCACACTGTAGGTGGGGCATAGCGAGGGGGGCGCTCCTAAGCCCTGCCTAGCCGACTCGGCATCCTGGGCCTGCCACCCGCCTCCCAGTCCAGGAGTTTCGGGTAGAACAGCCAAATCCCCGACTTATCAGCTCAGCTTTATCTCCAAAAACCTCCTACAGTTTCCCAGAGAACAAAATTAAATACAGGATTTAGAAGAGATTTTGCATCTGCCCAAGCAGGGCCAGGAACAGGCTGACAGGACAGGCAGCTGATGCCTGGGCCTTAGGTGGGCGGGCAGAAGGCGCCCAGCCTGGGGCTCAGCCGCCAGGAGCAAGGACAGCCTGCTGACCGGGCCCTGTGCAAGGTCACCAGGCCCCTGGGCCGTGCTCCCCTTCTGCCCCCAAACCCATCATTTCTGGCAAGCGTCCCAGCACCCCCAGAGGCTCTATGACCTCGGGCAGGGCAGGGCCTTTCCTACCTCCCAACCAGACCTTTCACAGATGAGGAAACTGAGGCCTGGTGAGGTCACACCATGTGCTGACTCTCAACCACAGGAAGGCAGTGGTGGCTAGGGCATGGCCTCAGATGCATCAGGGTCCCAGCGGACCCAGCCCTGAGGACACAAGGAGACAGCTGGGGCGGGTGGGCCCCAACGCAGGCCGGCAGCCAGCCTGCGCAAGGAGGGGCAGCCTCCTACCAGCAGCTTGTCCCGAGTCCTCGCTGGAGTCCCACGGGTAAAGGGATCGCTTCAATGACCCCCAGCCCCTCCAGGAGACCTGAGGCCAGGGTGGCACCGCTGCTCCAAGGCTGGCTCTGGCTGCGGACCTGGAGAGGCCATGGAGCCTTCAAAAGCCACCTCAGGAACCTTGCAGCAGCAAGAGTCATGGACAGCAAAGGGGAAAGAAATGCTGCGCGAAGCATGAGGCCCAGGTCGCATTTGGAGCCATGAGAGCCGCTCTTGCCTGGTGTCCAGAGGCGGCAGAGCCAGTAATGAGAGCTGCAGGACACAGGACCCCGGTGGCCTCCGTCTGGAAGGACCACCGGACTCCCAGCTGCATGGGCTCAGAGGGGCTCTGCAGGGCCCCTGGGCCTGAAGTTTGGGCAGTCAGGAAAAAGGGCGGTCTGAGGGACAGCTCCCAAGGGCCCAGCACCACCCCCACCCCTCCTCCACCTGCCTGGCCTGGCTGCCCTTGTCCCGGGCTTGTGTCCTGCCATTGCGGGGCGGGGGGGGGGGGGGGGCGGGGGATGGGCAGAAGGGCCTGTTGGGCTTTGGTGCCTTCACCCCTCACCCCTCAATCAGGCTGGGCCCAGCAGACTGCAGTGGAATTGACTGGACTAAAGGACCACCCCCAGCCGAGGGCCTGCAAGCCCTTCCCCGGGGTGGATCCCGAGGGAGTGAGGCCAATGACTTTCACCCCGCACACCACAGCGCTGACCTCTGCGTCAGAGACTCCGACCTCTTTCCCTTCAGATCGTCAATCAAAAAATGACAACAGCCAATGCAACAATAGCTATCCCATGTAAATGAATCAAAATTATACCTTTTTTTTTTTTTTGTCAGATTGACAAAAAATATATTTTGGGTGTGAGCCATGAGGTACAAAAGTTTCGTGCTGCTGCTCTAGGTGACCTTCCACCGCCGCCGCTGCTGCGACCACCTGCCCGCGGCAGGAGCAATGGCACGCAGGCCCTTTCGCAGGTGCCGGGCGGGGGCGGGCAGTGGGTGTGCTGCAGGCCCCGAGGGTCCCGGGCAGCTCGGGGCTGAGCTGAGGTTATTTTTAGCAGGGCATTTCGGGAGTTGGTGATTGGTGGCAGGTCAGGCCCCATCTGTGGGACAGAGGGACCATCTGGACCCTGTCACTGTCCTGGCTGAACTCTGATTGCACCCTGCCTCTCAGTCCTCGGCACTGGCCACCCTGGGTGCCCTGAGACTGGGATCCAGTCCAGCAGGTCTCAGGGGGTGCCCATTCCCCGTCTCACGTCCCTTCTGGACTGCCTGTGCAACCCCCAAAAGGAGAGCTTGGAGGAGGTTGGCCCAAAGATGAGAGGGGAGCCGCCTGAGGTGGGACATGGCTGTCCCAGCCCCTACGAAGCCATAACCAAAACCCAGGCCAGCCTTGAGCTACAGATCGGAAGATTCGGGTAACAGGGCCTGGAAGTGACTTCCGAGGGTGTCCCCTTACCTCCACTGCAGCAGGGGGGTCCCTGGCCCCACCCTGACCTCAGCTGGCCTGCCCCTGGCCTCCTGACTCCTCCTGGCCAGCCTCCAGGGTGGCCCCCCTGTCCCCTTCTCCACTTCTCTGGCCCCCTGGGCAAGTCATGGCCCAGGTAGCCTTGGGCAGTCCCGGCAAAGGTGGAAGGGTTTAAGCAGCTGCTCTACTGTTAAGAGGCCCCAGCAGTATCGCCTGCAAATGCTTCTGTTGACTGATCAGGGGTGTGCAGGCTGCAGATAAGAGCCCAGAGGGCCATTTGGAGGGCAGGCGCAGAGGACGGTGGAGAGCGTGTTCCCCCTCTCATCCTGCCCCCGTGTAGGGGCCGGTCAAGGACACAGAGCTGCCCTGAAGTCACCTCACCCCCCCGCCCCGGGAGCCTCTCATCCGTCTTGTACACTGTGTGATTTCTGGCAAACCCCTGACCTCTCTGTGCCCTTATCTGAAAACTGTGAGCCATGGTCCTCTTCCCTAGCTGTGGAGGGTCCAGCCCTCAGCCACTTGGGCTCCAGGGCTCCAGTCTTCTCACCACTGACCTCTTGGTTCCAGGGGCTCCCAAAGCCCTTTAGGGAGATGGGTGGAGAAGTCCTGCGCTCCCCACACGGCTCCAGCAGGCTGGAAGTGGGGTCGGGGCCTGCAGGGGGCCTCAGAAGTGGGTCTTCTTCTTCCTGGTAGGGGGAGTCGGGGCCTGATGCCCTCTGGGGCTGGGCTGCTTCTACAATGCCCTGCCAGACAAAAGGAGTTGGGACCCCACATGCAGTATGACTGGGAAGTCCCCAGGCCCCAACACCCCCCATGTAGGGCCCCCATCACATTGCTGTGGTCACCCCCAGCCCCATGGGGCTACCACCCATCTTATTCTTCTCCCTGAGGGTGACTTTGGCAATGTCTGTAAGGATTTTGGAGAGTCACTGCTGTAAAGGAAGGGGTGCTCCTGGCATCTGGTGGGTGGAAGTGTGGGCTGCTGCTCAGCACCCTACAGCATCCAGACAGCCCGAGGGGCAGCGGTGTGGAGACACCTCCCCTGCCCTTGGAGCAGACTCTCAGCTCTCTGCCGCTGGGGATCCTGGGAAAGTTTTGTGTGCAGACAGTCTCTCTAAGGCAGCACTTGGGCAGCAGAAGAGAGAAGCTCTTCCCTAGAATCGCCAGCCCAAGTGTGTCTTGGGGATGCCCAGGCCAGCCCCCGTGTGCCCTCTGGCCAGAGAATGCCGGCCCCTCGGGGGAACGTGGGTGAAGGGCCAGGCTCCATGCAGCACTTAGACCAAAGAGGCCCTGAAAATAGACAGGCTGGACGGCACACGGTGCCCTAGACAGCCCTCGTGGGAGCAGCGGATGCTGCAGGGAGCCACTTAGCTGATGGAACCAGGGCTACTCAGTCTCCACCAGGAGGAAGCAGGCAGCCAGTTAAGTGCTTGGAGGAGAAGGCCAAGGTCACTCTGGGCCACACATGAGCAGCTCAGGCCCTTACCCACCCACCTGCTTCTGCTCTTTCCATAAGCCAGGCCAGGCCCTCAGCCCCTCAGCCCCTGCTCCCTCCACCCAGCCTTGCTTTCTAAGTTCAGAGGTCAGAGGTGGGAGCACAGCCCCAGGCAATTGGCACTTCGTTGTTTCAATTTCCTGATTTCAGGTTGGCTGTTCGAATTGGCCTCAGATATAAAATAAACTCCTAGGCGTTGGTGTCCCTCACCAGGTGAAGCTGAGACACGGGTTGCTGACTCTCAGAGGCAGTGGAAACCTCGCCCCCTCCACCTCCACCTCCAACCCCACCTGGCCCACCTGGTGGGGACGAGTGGAGCTCCAGAGGTCAGCACAGCCAAAGGACAAGAGGGAGATGGAGAGGGGCAAGGACCCAAGAGGCAGGGGCCGAGTTGCTGCCTCTGAATTCAAGGAGCACCCAGAGCTGGGGTACAACATCTAGGAAAGGGTCCTGGAATCCACGGAGCAGAAGCCATGGGGGGCACAGGGAGGCCCTGTGCCAGGTCCTGAGCCCACCAGAGGCCAAGGGGAGTCGCTGAGGTGGGGACAGGCCCAGGCCAGGGACCTCAGGTCCTGGGTTCCGCCCTACACAGGAGCCTGCATAGCCCAGGCACCTCTAGGAGCTGACAGTCGCCGAAGCCAGGCAGGAGGGACAGGGGCCACACGGGAAGCAGCCTCTCCCTGGCTCCTAGGCCCTCACCAGCACAGCCCCTCCTCACGGCCCCTGGGCAGCTCCAAAGAGCGGTCAGTTGGCAGAGGCTTTGATCAGTCTGATGGTCACAGACCGCCCTCCCCACTTCGAGCTAATGCACTGCATTATTGTGAGTCTTGCTTTTTTGGCAAAGATTTTATTTATTTGCTTTTAGAGAAAGGGGGAGGGAGGGAGAAAGAGAAGGAGAGAAACAGCAATGTGTGAGAGGCGCACTGATCCGTTTGTCTCTCACACACCCCCAACCAGAGACCTGGCCCACTGACCCAGGCACGTGCCCTGACTGGGAATCAAACCAGTAACCTTTGGGTTTGCGGGCTGGCACTCAATCCACTGAGCCACACCAGCCAGGGCAAAAATCTTGCTTTTCATGAGAAGAGACAAAAGTGTGCTCTGGGGGCCCGTCTGTGTGAGGAAGCAGGCACCTTGCCCTAACAAACTCCGTTTGCTCAGGTTTACAGGAAGTTCCCTCCCAGAGTGCTCTGCCTGCCTCTCCCAGCCCCGCTAGTCTCCCTGTGCACCGCTGCACCTGCCACAGGCACCCCCTGGGGGCCCTTATCTGTCAGGCTGACCTCAGGGGTCCAGAGAACCTAGGTCATTCTGTCTGCAGGGCCTCTCCCCGGGTCATTCTCCCTCTTGGAGTGCCCTCCCCTTCCTGCCCACTCTCTTCGCCCTCAGGCCCAGGTCTGGAGCCCCTTCCTCCAGGAAGCTCAACCACTGTGCCCCTCAGCTGGGCCTCTGAGCTGCCCACGCCGATGCCTCCCCTGTGAGTAGCCCCTCGAGCACCGAGGGCCTGAGCCAGCAGAGGGGCCTGCAGGACCTGTGGGGCCAGGAGCTTCGGTCCTCACTGTGCTAAGCCAGAATCCCCCTTCCAGGTGGGTACTGACCACTGCCAGAGTCCTGGAGAGGCCACCACTGCCCAGAGCTCTGCCCTGAAGTGGACCAGCAGGTGTCTGGCATGTTGGTGCTGGCAAAGCTGCCAGCTCAGCCAGCCCACAGAGCCCCGACCACCCCAGGGACAGCTGACTGGCCATTCGTGAATGAGATCCTGGCCAGAGGCACCTGAGGGTCACTGCTGCCCCAAGGGAAGACACAGAAGTCCTGGAGGGCCTTGGGGGGTGTCTAGGAGGATGTATGTGGTTGGAAAAAAAGCGGGGGGTGCTATCTTCAGTAAACAGCGTTCGATTTGAATATTACTGATCAAGAAAAGCAGCAAAAGACTTAAAGATACATTTGTACACATTTTACAGGAGACATTAACTGTCCATATCGAATATTGCCATGATAAATGTTATTTAAGGTAGTGTATCAGCTTCCAAGGGCTGATGTAACAAAGGACTGGAACCCTGGCTGGTGTGGCTCAGCGGATTGAGTGCTAGCCTGTGAACCTAAGAGTCACCAGTTTGATTCCCAGTCAGGACACATGCCTGGGTTTCAGGCTAGGTCCTCAGTAGGGGGCACACAAGAGGCAGCCGCTCATTGATGTTTCTCTCTCTCTTTCCCTTCTCCTCTCTCTAAAAATAAGTAAATAAAATCTTTCTTTAAAAAAAAACAACAACTAGAAACTGGGCAGCTTCACGCACAAAGGCGCACTCCTACGGGCTGGAGGCCATAGGTTCTGCATCAGGGTGTCTCGGGCTCTGTCTGATGTCCTGGGAGAGGGTCCTCTGGCCTCGTCCAGCCTCCGGCAGCTCCTGGTGTCTCTTGGCTTGTGACAAATGTGGATCCTGAGGCTGGGATGGGCTCAGGCTTGGCCTGCCTGCTAGACTGCTGGGGGCCAGGGGCCAGCATGGCACATGAGGGGGCCTGGTTGGGTCAGGAGGCCTCAGAATTTGATTCCTGCACCATGGGATGTAGGCAAAGGTCGGGTGTGAGCAGGGACCTGACCTTATTTGTCCCATTAACAGATCCTGGGAGGAGAGGCCACCTGTCCACACCCACTCCCAGCTCTGGCCAGAGAGGGACACAGATGGCTGTGGTTTACTCTGGAACGTGGTTGTTTCTATGACAACAGGGCCTCCTAATCTCAGTGGAGATTGCTCACCAGGTCTGGGGTGAGGGGATGGGGCTGAGCTGGGCCCTCCACCCCTGAGCAAGGGGCAGGCTTCCACTGGATGTGCCCGCTCACTGGGGACCCCGGTGCCTGGGGCCCGTGAAGCAAAGCATTCTGGGCTCCAAAGCGTCCTGCATCAAGGTGGCGGGTAAGTTTTCACAATCAGGCACACAGCATCCTGGCCCGAACTTTGGCCCTTTGGTGGCATTGATGATAAACTGTTATTTTTAAAGTCTTTAACGATGTGTGAAAACCCAATGGGGTTTATCATCAGGTAATTATCCCCAATCAATAAGGAGAGTTCGGGTTTAGTGCCCCCATCTCAGGCCTCACCTCTGTTCCTCCAGCTCAGCCTGAAACACTCCAGAAGCTTCCTGAGACCTGGAGGCCCTGGAAATCATTTCTGGAAAGACAGAATTGTGGGGTTCAGGAGCAGGGGGTGTTCGGCTGTGCCCCAGAGTCCCCATGAGGACTGGGGGGCTGGACACCTTGGGCCCATAGCCCCTGCCCTGCCTGTCTGCATGGCCACTCTGCTTCTCCCAGAGGCCTCAGAGACTTCAGAGCACCCACAAAAGGCAGCCAGTGGTAGCTGAGAACCCTGGGGTCCACATGGGTGCCAAGGAGAGGAAGGGCCCGGTGTCCCCTGCCTTGAGATCCCTCACTGCACAATCTCTGGCACGAGACCTCTCCCACTGGCCATGGACAGGCACAGAATGTGCTCACTAAATGCTTGTCATGAATGAATGGAACACCACAGCAGCCCAGAGTTTACACAGAAGGACGTGTTGGGTGGGGGCTGTGAGCCTTCCCCCAGCCCAGGACACAGCAGAACAGAACTGTCCCAGATGCAGGTAGGAGGGCCAGGGAAGGCAGCACTGTTCCAGCCAGGCAGGCGGGGAGTCCTGGCCACAGGACAGGTAGCTGGGCTGGGGGCCCTGAGTCCAGGCCTTCGGCTGAATGGGGCTAGGGGGATAGGCTGGGGCTTCCTGTCTACAAGCTCTCAGCTCTGAAGGGCATCCGCCAGCTGCTGACACTTGGGACTATACTGAATGCACATTTTGCACTTAGAAATCTCATGCACTCATTTTATGCTCAATAACAGGGAAATCCCGAGTCTGTTTGACTCACACGTGTAAATTTGCACGTTCGCAATGGCTGCCCTTCCTAACTGCTGCTGAGCACATCCATCTGCTGGTTTGGGCTGCAATTCCACAGGTTAGGGAGGATCCCTCCTCCCAGGAGACGTGAGTTCTCTGGGGAACCCCTGGGACCTTGAGGGGCCCTCAGTTGAGCCTTCCAGCCTCCAGGGGGCTAAAGCCTGGGGTGTCCAGGTGCCGCAATGCCCAGCTGCTCTGATCCCAGGGGGAGGGGCTGCACCTCCAGTCCCCTTGGAGGGAGAGATGGCCAACTCAGCTTCCTGGGCACTCAGCACCTGCGTGGGGAACACTCTCAGATCTGGAATACCCTGCTCTGTATGAGGATGTGGGAGCAGAGGGAAAGGGGGATGATTGGTGGCCCAGGTGTGCAGCCAAGACACAGAGAGCCCAGGCCCAGAGCGGGAGGAGCTTAGAGGGGACTGAGGCTCCATACTGCCTGCAGTTTGGAGGGATCCGTTTGGGGGTCCCCATGGGAAGAGGGTCACAGCCAGTAAGCTACTCCCCAGACAAGTGGCCTTTACCCAGCCCCTGACGCTTCCCAGAGGGTCAGCAGGGACCACTCCCACTCCCATCCCAAATTGGTGGGAAGGCCCTGTGGGAGAGAAAACAGCACCATAGAAGGTGCTAGAAAACCTGACCGTTCAGCAGTGTCCTGAGTGAGCCTGGCTGAACCGTTCGGTTCACCTGGCCCAGTGCTGGGGTTCGGCCCATGAGGGATGGACCAGAGGGGCTACCTCGGCAGGCAGTGTCCACATCCTACTGTTCCTATGCCTGATCGAAGACCCCCCCAGTGTCCTCAGCCCTCACCCCCAAGGAGCTTGGCAAAAGGTCAGTGCCCCAGGGCAGCACTGGGCCCCCAGGAAGAGGACATCTCTGGCTCTGCCTCCCCCACAACCAACATCTTCTCTCCTGGAACCCACGGAGACTCCCTGTCCTCTGGCCAGCAGGGCCCAGGGCCACGCGTCACTTGGAATCTCAGGAAACAACCAGGCACCCAAATGTCATGGCACTTACGGGGAAACTGAGGCCTAGGGAGATGGCCACACCCTATGCCCCCGAGGGCCACAGAGGTCACTCAGAGCTCCATGCGGGGGAGGCTCGGCCTGTGTGATGCTTGCCACTGAGGAGGCCTTGGAGAAGCTGGACCCAGGTGGGGTCCTTCCCTCGCTTCGGACAGGCAGAGAAGACAGGCAGTGACCTGTGTCATTTTGGGCCCAGTAGGAGGCCCAGGGTCTGGAGTTTCACTGTCACAGCCCTTCGGCCTCCAGCTCTAAGGCCCTGAGAGAACTTGGTGGGCCCTTGTCCTGGGAGTACAGACAGCCCAGAGACTGTAGAACATGGGACCCCTGTTCCCTGCTCTAGAGACCGGTGGCTAAGGCCCCTGCCACCCCAGGACACAGGGCTCCCAACGCTCCACAAGGGCCACTGACCCTTCCTGCCATTCAGAACAAAAGTGCCTTAGCAAGGGGCAACCTGTAAATATTGCAACCTGGGGCTCCGCCTCCCCAGAGAGCCCAGACTCAGCCGAGACTAAGCCGGAAGCATTTGGCGGTTGCCTGGCAACCCTTGGCCACCAGAGCCCCTGTACCCATGTGGATCTGTCCTGCCTCCACTCAGTACCTCCAGCTCCACTGCCCTGAGGTGGGGAACTTTGGGCTGAGGACACTGGGCAGCCTCTCCTCGTCTCACACCACCCCCAAGTTTCCCCTGGACTGTGCTGGGGGCTGCAGGCCCCGGGGGGTGAGGGGCCAGAGGCTGAGGGTACGAGGCTGTTGAGGGCCATCTGCCAGTCAGCCCTCCTTGCTCAACATCTGGTGCCTGGGATTGCCTGACCCCAGAAAGAAAGAGAAGATGGGCCCCAGCCCCAGCAGGGCCCTGGCCCCCTCAGGCCTTCCACTGACCCTTGCTCCGGCCTCTGGGCTGTTCGCAGACCAGGAAACCAGGTGGAGGGCTGTGCTGGGCCCCCTCTGAGGCTGGAGCAGGGTTTTTAAGAAGTAGAAACCCAGTTCTAGAGCAGCGGGTGACGGGCCACCCACGTGTGAAGTGTGACCTGAGGCTCACTGGTAGGATACCTACCGCCACACTGTGCCCTGTGTCACCTGAGGTCACACCACTGAGCAAGAGCTGGGACTGGGACCCAGCCCCCTTCCCACCCCAGAACTGAGCCAGCTGCAGGGATGGCTGGCCTCTGTGGTGTTTGTCTCTGCAGTGGTCTCTCAGCCCCGGGTGTCTGGTTGCAAAGGGTGGGGGCGGGGTAGGGGGAGTGCTTGCCAGCCCAGTTCTCTCTACCCCAGGGCTTGGGGCTCCCTGTCCCTGCAGCCCCCACTTCTGACTGGGAGCAACGGGCTCTTTGCGGTGGTTCTACCTGGAAGCAGGCCAGCCGCAGACGCCAGACTCTCCCTCCCTGTCCAAAAGCTGGTGCAGAGGCCTTCCCAGCGACCTGGCTTAAGACTTCTGCCCTGTGTCCCCCCAGCAAGGAGGCGCTGGCCTGGCCCTCTTCTCCGGGGAGGACACTGGCTGCTCTGTAGGATGGTGGGCCGGAGGGAGGCCGTCCTGGGTGCTCTCACCGGCCTCCTTGCCTGGCTGAGCGGAGGCCACCCTGAGAACGGTGGTCCGGGTAGGAGCAGGGCCCCACCGCTGCCCTGAGGGGAGCCTGGAATTTCCAGGGGTCTCCCCTCCTTGCGGTCTGGAGAAGGGAGCTGTCTGGGAGCCTCTGCCTCATGTGGCAGGTCCTCCACCCCAAGGGCAGGCCCCTACCTACTTGGTGGGTGTTCACACTTACACGTGTCTAAGAATCCCCTGGCCTCCTGTAGAGGAAGCTCTGTGGGTTTTGCCCAGAAAGCTCCATGTCACCCTGCTTGTAGCTGTGATTGAGCCATGGGCTGGCCTGTGGGTCCCTGGAGGAGGGAGGAATGTCATGGGGTGGAAGAGGCCACCCTGCCTGGTTCCCTTTAGGGGCAGTGGACGAGGTTATCTCAGCAGGGATCTGAGGGCTCCAGGGACCCAAATTTGGCTGCTTGCTGGAAACAGAAAAGCAGTATTTGCATTTCAAGGCCATCAGCCCTGGAAACCAAATATTTTATTTTGGGATCAGGCCTGGAGCCACAAAAAGCAGACCAGCAGACCCACTCAGACACCCCCGCCCCTGCCTGTTTGGGGGAGGAGGTGAATGAGGACCAAATCTGGCGCCCTTGTCACCTGCATACCCACCCCAGAAGCCAAGGGCTGACACACACATGCCTGCCTTTGGGCAGGGTTGTGCCCTGTGGCCTTTCCCTGCCCCCCCCGCCCCGCTCCACCATGGAGACCCACTCCCCACACACGCAGGGACAACCGTTAACAGACACCAGTGTTGGGGTACAGATAACCCAGCCCCAGTCCCTGACCATGACCACCCTGCAACAAGTATGATTACTGAACCCATTTTATAGGTGAGAAAATCGAGGCTCAGAGGGACAGGTCTCATGGCTAGGTGCTAGAGCGGCCAGGAGACCGTCTTGGCCAGTCTTCTGATCCCAGAGCCCATATCAGCTTCCAGGTGGCCAGAGAAGCACTGAGCGCAATTTGCCCTTGTCTTGGGTGGTCAGCACAGCGGCCCCCTTCAGATTGTCCTCCGTGGGAGTCAGGCTCCATCTCAGCCTCTCCTTCCCCGTTCTGTTTCTCCTTCAGCCCTGACCATACGCTCGGGTCCATCCGCAGACGTGACCTGGCTCAGGAAGCCCTGGGTCCACCTGGAAGGCAGCCTGGGTGTGGGCTGTCTCTCCCGGTTCCCCAGGGTCTGCAAGACATCAAAGGGACCAGCCACCCTGCTCACTTCCTCTTGCACGGAGCTGACATTCCGCAGACCCAGCTCAGCCTGGCCACGTGGGTGCTGTGTGTGGGAAACCGCCCCCATGATCACGGGGCCCCCGCACTGGGCAGTTGGGAACAGGGACTCAGGGCACCAGGTGCCCCTCCCTCCTCATCCCGCAGCACAGGAGGCTGCCTGGCTGCCTGCTGCCCACTGGCCTGCAGCTATCCGCAGGCCCAGGGTGCAGCGGGCCACAGAGGATGTCTGAGACCCAAGGATGCCCGGGCCTCGAAGCTTTGCTGGTCCACACAGAGTTGATGGAGGCCCCATGAGGAGAGGGGACCTGCTGCGAGCCCTGTGGAGACACTGGGCCCTGTGACTGGGTAGCCCCATCCACTGTCCCATCCTCCCAAGTGCCCAGCTCAGAGACACCCTTTGGGGAAGCTGAAGGTGGGGGAAAGAGGGCAGTGCCCCTGCCTGGAAATTCTAGAACAGCCCCTCCTAATTCACCAGTGCTTTCATGGGGCAAGGGGCAAAGACCAAACATTTCCAAAGTTTGGAAGAATAACAGGGAGAAGGGTAAATGAGGAGATCGGTGGTCCCTAGTAGTCCCTTTTGGGGGGCAGGTGGTCACAGACCAACATCTTTGATCATCTGAGGAGGGTCTCTGCTCCCCCAGCTCGATGCCCAAGCCCTGCCCTCGCTGCTGGGGACCAGCTCCTCCGTGGGCTCAGAACAGGAAACACCAGCTCGGCCTCACCTGCTGCCCACATCAAGGAACCGAGCTCAGACTCTCCAGGGACCTGGGGCTTCAGCCACCAGCTGCAGAGCAGGGGTGAGGCCCTTTGTGCGCTCCCCGCCTCCCCGAGCCCTCGTGGCGTGACCCCTGCGTGGTGGACTGAACTTTGTCTCCCAGAAAGGTGAGTTATGTCCCAACCCTCAGTGTTTGTCAGTGGGATGTTATTTGGGAAAAGGGTCTTTGCAGCTGATCAAGTTAAGGTGAGGTCATTTGGGTGGCCCTGATCCAATGGCTGGTGTCCTTGTAAGAAAAGATTTAAAGACACAGACACACAGGAAGAGGCTGTGTGAATACAGAGGCAGAGACTGGGATGATTGGCCATGACCCAAGAATTGCCAGCAACTGCAGGAGCTGGATGAAGCAGGAACAACCCTCCCCAGAGCCTCCAGAAGGGGCAGGTCCTCTGACACCTTGATCTCAGACCTGTAGCTTCAGGACGGAGAGGGTGAATCTCCATGGCTTCAGGCCATCCGTCAGCCCCAAAAGACTCACACAGCCCTGTCCTTACCCAGTTCCCCGTGACTGTCCCTCCAAGCCACCCATCCCTAGGCAGCCTCCCCCTGGCTGGGACAATGCTGAGCCAAGTCTGGTTCCCTCCCCGCAGAGTCTCAGACACTGGTGGGTCACAGGGTCTCCAGCCTGGCAGTCCCGATTCTGGCCCTGCTTGCAGAGCGCCAGGATCTGGGCTTTCCTGCAGTCCCATGTGCCCGTGCCAATCCACCTGGGCTGTCCGCTGGGAGCCCCAGTCAAAGCCAGAGGCCTCTCCGTCAAGGACCGGCACGGAGCACTGACTGCGTGCAGGGTGCTGACTATGTCAGGACAGGTAACTACAGCAAAGATCCTTACAAATAACGTGGGTACAGGGTCATGCAGGAGGGGAACAGTGTGTGTAATGAGGAACACACACACTGTCCAGGCGGGCTTCCTGGAGGAGGTAGTACCTTGAAGCCTTACAGGAGCATTTACAAGGCAATCGCATCCCTCAGCCCTGCCTGGCACATAGTTGGCACTTAATAAATAGGGTCCCCTGGAGGGGCCTGGAGAGGTTCTCTGCACACCCAGAGAGCGGGCAGCAGGACAGTGCTCTGGTCAGCCCCGATCATTGGAACAAAGTCACCCCTCTGAAAGGAATTTCTTGAGCACATGCTGTATACTTGGGAGGCAGGTCTGGGTGTCTGAGGCTCATCCTCCCAAGTGGGTGGAGCCTACCCCCCATCTTTAGGACCCGTCTCTCCATCTCCCAGTGCTACCCTGCTCTCCGTCAACTCATCCTGTTTAAATATTTAATCCAGTTAAATATTAAACCTCTTCCAAGTCCCAATTACAGTCAGATCGATTCTCCGCTTGGGCTGTGCTGCCAGCCTGGCGCCCTGCCTTTGCAAACCGTGGGTCAGCTTGGTGGTAGAGGGAGGGGCCTGGAGGCGGAGAAGGCAGGCACCTAACACGCAGTCGGCCAGGCAGGAAGCAGACAGCCTTCGCCTCCACTCCCCACCCCCCAGCATGGCCAGGAACACAAGGGAATATTTCTCGGCAGCTCCCAGCAAGAGTCCGTCCTGCACTCCAGGACTCGGGGTCTCCCGAGCCCGGGCGGCGTTTTTGCTTTCCTGGCCACAGTGGGAAGTGGATGAGAACACTCCCTCGAGGTGGAAGCGTGGGCTTCCCACTGGGAGAGAGGACTCTGGGAGCCACGACCTAGCTCTGCTTAAAAGCAGTTTTCAAATTATGCCGAAGAGTACAGAAAACAAAAGTAGACCAGCCTCCAGCACTGAACACGCACACAGCGTGGCCGCAGGTGTTTTCACCTCCTCACGGTGGCGACATCCTTTGTGCATCCTTCGCAGTTGCCGTTTCCCTGTGCGTGTGAGCTGCGAAGTGTTGTGCTGGTGTCTGTGTTGACACATGCACAGCAGCCGCGTGTGATACATTTTATGGAGATAATGATGTGCAGCACAGAGTGATGTGATAAAATACGTGACACTCTGTTATAAACCCCACATGGCCAGTCCACTTTTGTGGGGCTCCTTCGCTGACTTCTGTTTTTGTGTCCAGAGCCACCTGGAGGGGCGGAGCTGCACCCAGTCCCCCTGTCTGTTGCCGCGTGACCCACCGTTCTCCTGCGTCTGGAGTTCCCTGCATTTGACGGAAGCCGCTCTCACTTCAGCACTGACTGGAAGTCTCTGTAATTTAACTTTTCATGGTGGCTGTGTTTAACAAGCCATTGGCCACATTCCCCCAAATTTACCCATTGGCCCTCACGAGCAGACCCTGCAGATGCTGCTCTCCCACTTTCCTGGCCACTGCGTGGTTCCCCACGAAGGCCGCCAGGCCGGGCGTGTGGGGCCTCCTGCCAGCTGTCTGCTCTGCTCCCTCTTCTTCTGTCCCTCCCTAATGTTCTGATGACTTTAGTTTGATGGTAAACCTTGATACCTGGTTGAGGAACCCTCCCTTATTTATTATTCTTTTTCCTTGAAATCAGCTTGGCAACTCTTGGCCTTTCCATACAGAGACATTTTAGGGTTATCTTGTCAAGATCCAAGAAACATTTGTTGAGCTTTTGATGGAAATTGCATTGAACTCAGAGGTTAATTATAGGAGAACTGCCATCTCTGCCATACTGAGCCTTCACATCCAAGAACATCATAGTTCTCCATTTATTTAGATCTTTTATATCTTTGAAAACTTTTAAAAATTATTTTCCTTGTAATTGTCATGCGTATCTTCCTCCTCAGTTCAGCTCCTTCTCCCTGAATATCTCTCTCAGCAACGGAAAACCATTTCATCTAGAGTCTAGCTTGGTCCTCCTGCCCCCCTCAGTGCTGGCGGGGATCAGCAGAGGAGGAGAGAACTCTCAGCCTGTGGCTCCTCCTCCCTCAGTGCTTCAGGGACACGATTCTGTCACCTCCTGGGCTCCCACTGCCAATGAGACGTCTGTGGCCAGCCTATCGGCCAGGCCTCCGCCATCAGACTCCCGCCTCATCACTAAGGTTCCTCCACCCTGGGGTCCTAGGCCTTCGCTTGGCTGGGTCTAGGTGGGAATTTGCTCCTATTCCTCAGACGCTCTCGCATTTACCAGTGTGTCTGGGGCGCGCGGTGTCCTCAGCCACCAGGCAGAAGGGGCGAGGGAGCTCTGCGGGTCTCTTTTGTCAGGACCGATCCCATCCGTGTGGGCTCCACCCGCAAGACCTTGCCACAGCCCAGAGGCCCTACTGACCAACACCATCACCTTGGGGGTTAGTTTTCAACATCTGGATGTGGGGGATACACAGAACCAAGTGGCCAGGCCGGTCTCCGAATCCATGGTGCCCTAGGGGGTTGAGCAGTGGGAGCCCCCATCTCTTAAGTGGCGGTTTTGGGTGCTGACTCATCTGAAGCAAGGCCCTGGGCCCCGGGAGGGCTGGGACGGAAGAGAGTCCGCACCGGAACCCCGCCATGCCGGCTCCCTGGCCTCAGACTTCCAGCCTCCAGAACTGTGCGTAAGCAGTGTCCGTTGCCTGGAAGCCCCCGCCTGCACAGTTCTGTCAGGACAGCTCGAGTGGGCTGGGACGGACTCTTCCTTGAACTCACGTGATGTTTGTTGCAGTTTATCCAGCATTCCTAAATGTTACGGTTGGGATTTTCTCCACGCTGCTGCCGCCTGGGGTCCCCCACATCCGCTCTGCACGTCCGGGCAGAGCCCTGCTTCCCACGGAAGACCCACAACCTCAAAGGTTGCTGGGCCCCTGATGCCAGCGTGGGCTCCGGGGATGCAGGGCCAGCCCTGCCCTTGTCCCTGTGGAGGTGTTAAACACGAACAAGACTGCTGTCTGCGTTCCAGCTGGGGAGAAATCAAAGAGAAAGAGTAGACACCAGTCCTGGCAGTGCAGGGAGGTCACTTGCCAGGCAGCAGTGATGCTGAGTAAAGTGGCAAGGAAGCCTCCCCAAAGGAGACCCGAGCAGCGGTGGAAGGCGTTTCCCCTGGAAGCCCGAGACAGCCCCAGGCCTTGCCCGAGGCCACGAGAGGCTCCGTGGGAATGGGGCCAGCTCTCCCTGGTGACTGGGCAAAAGAGGGCTGAACGAGGAGGCGCAGTGGGTGGCTGGACGCTGCTTTCAAGCGGCCAGGCAGTGCACCACCCCAGGGACAGGGGCCTCAGAGGGGACCCGTGGACTGCTCCCAGCCTGGGTGGCGGGGGCGGCTGAATGCTGTCCCCCCAAAAGGCATGTCCACATCCTCACCCCCGTAACCTGCGAGATAGACCTTATTTGGGAAAAGGTCTCAGTAGACGCCATTAAATTAAGGAATCTGAGATGAGATCTTCCTGGATTATGCGGGTGGGCCCTGAAGAGAAAAGGAGGAGAGGAGACAGGGACACACAGGGCAGAGGCCCGTGAAGACAGAGGCAGAGGCTGCACTGTTGCAGCCACAAGCCCAGGGCGCGGAGGAAGGCTGGCGGCACCAGCAGCGCAGCGGGCGGGAAGGGGGAGCGTGCTCCTGCGACACCTGGACTTTGGATTTCCAGCCCCCAGAACAATGAGAATAGATTTTCCTTGTTCTAGGTCCCCAGCTGGTGGTGGCTTTCCCTGCTGCCCGCCGCTCGCACAGGGCTGCTCACACAGAGTCCACCCCACGCGGGCTCAGACCTGACGCCGTTGCAGCACTCGCCGTGCGCTTCGTGCCTCGCCTGCTGAGACCTTGCGGTGTCCCAGCCACCGCTCAGGGGCAGTGACTAGCACCCCATTTGGCAGAGTGGGAAACCCAGGCTCTCAGAGGTCAGCCACCCGGGCCCTGGTCACAAGGCCCCAGGGGACCGAGCCGGGTCTTGGCTCCCTCCCCCCACACACCCACCAGACCCAGACCTTCAGCGGCAGCAGGGATGGGGGCTTGTTCTCTGAGTTCCAGGTTGCAGGGTGTCCGCCCCTCAGAGACGAGATCAGCCTGCTGAGATGGATGTAGGGCTGTGCTAGACTGGGGTGGCCAGAGGAAGAGCATGTGGGGAGGTAAGGGCTAGGTGGGGAGCACCCCGCCGCCCCTCAGCGCCGCAGCATCACTGGTAGAGGAGGAGGAAACCCACTTGCCAGAGGGCGGGCTTTTGGCCCAGTGTGGCCACCACCCAAGGGCCTCCCTGGGACTTGCACCCCTTTGGGGGTTGGGGACCTCTGGGAGGGCCGAACCTCCCCTCTCCCAGCCATGGAAGCACCAGGCTGGGAGGATGTGAGGAGGGGCACTCACTGATAGCTCGGCAAAAGCCCAAAACATCCCAATTTACAAAATCGGCTCAAGAGAACATTGTGGAGACTGCAGGGGGCCCTGGCCCAGAGAACCCTAGAGTCCCTGCTCTAGGATTGCCCATGTCCCTGGCGCTTTGCCACCTCTCTTGCCTGCAGGGGGAGGGCCAAACTGGGAAGAAGATTCGCGTGTGAAGAGGGAGGGTGCCTGTGGTCTGGTCTGAAATGAAAACATCGCAGAACTCGCTGTGCTGGTCTGGAGCCTTGGCCGCACCAGGCCGCAGTCACTGTGCCGCCTCGGTGCGGGGGGTGGGGAGTCCGGGCCGCTGCTTCAGTGCCATGGGCCCAGCTGCCCTCCCCTGCAGGCCCCGCACAGGTGATGCTCTTCCTCCAGCTCTGCCGCTTCATTGCTGAAGACACACAGTGAGGCGTGCAGATACGAAGTGTGCAAGGCACTGAATTTTGAGGGGTTATTATTTCTGAACATCTACATTCTCAAACAGCTTCAGTAAAGCACGATCAACATGCAGTAAACTGCATGCATTGCCAGTTCAGCCTGCGTAGTGCCTGTGAAGTCACCACAGTCCCAAAAGTGAAAGCAGCAATCACTCCAAAAGTGTCATGCCCCCCCCCCACCCCCAGGTCCCCGAGGACCTGCCTCTGTCACTGAGGCTGAGCTGCCTGGTGGAACTACCTATAAGCGGAACCACACGTGCGCACTCTTTCCATCAGCTTTTCTCGCAGCAGAAGCTCCAAGCTCCATCTGAGTTTCTGCTCCAAGAGTTCGCTCATTCCTTTGTGCTCTGACCTGCGCTCCTTGCTGTGGGTGCCCCCACATTGTCCACTCACTTGCGAGGGATGTTGGGTAATTTCCAGTTCAGGCCTAATCGAACAGGACAATACTGGATAGTAGTGGTGAGAGCAGCACCCTCCCCTGGTTCCCGCTCTTGGGGAATCTCCCCGTCCTTTCCTGTCCAGCGTGACAGCTGTTGCTGTGGGGTTTCCACGGACCATGGGGTCAGCAGCCAGGGCTGACTGTCCTTTGCAGCAGGAAATGGTGCTGGTGTTTATGGGTACAGCGGGCCGGCCACACATCCTGAGCACCGTGTGACAGGGATGGGCTCCGTCCTCATCTCATAATAAGGCCACAGAAAAGGCCGAAAACCCAGGGAAATTAAGACGTCTGAACGTGGGGGACGAAACACTGGCCTCCAGCAGCTGCTTTCTGGTCAGGCGAGGGAGCAGGAGCCTGAGGGGTGGGGGGCGCCCTGGGAGAAGCCGTGCTATTGTTGCCTCCCTGGCCCCCACAAGTCCCTGCTGGACTGACCTGGGGACCTTCTGGGTCCCCAAGGGCCCATCTTGTGGAGGGGGCGGCCTTGCCCAGGGCCTTGAGGACCGAAGAGAGACACTGAGGGGCTGGCTGAGCTCCCAGGACCGGTGCAAAGCTCAGTTCTGGACTTGGTTCTCCACCAGGAGCCCAGGCATGCAGGAGCCCCTCCCCTCCCCAAGGCCTGGGCAGCAGGCTGCCCGAGGCACCCGGGACCTCCCGTTTACTTTGTAAGGTCTCCCCAGAGCTTCCTCTTCCAGGGGCACTTTGCTCCTGACTTCAGCTGGGCCCCTCTGCATGGCTGGACTGTCCCTCGGTGTCCCCCGGTCATCACCCCTTAAAAGCATTTCTGAGAGGCCTGTTCCCACCTGACTCCAGAGCCCATCTGTGTCCCTGAAACAGATCCCCTTCCAAGCCAAGTGTGTGAGGGGGGCCGGCAGGGTCTTCCCCGGGGCTAGGGCAGCTGACATCTGCAGACTCGAGCCCTCTCTCTGCTTATCCCAGCAGCCCTTGCTGTCCTTCCCCACTATGACTACCTAAATGTTCTGCTCTCTGCTGTTGGTAAGCAGAAAGGACTTGAGGAATTAATTCAGACTAAAATGTCAGTGGTTACTCTAGCTCAATACACAGCTGCTCCCAGAAGGATGTAGCCTTTGAAAGGAAAAGCCCAAGGAGGGCAACAACAAAGGAACTGCTGATGGTGGGGTTTCAGGGAGAGGCTCCTGGGGGAGGGGAGGCTTTCTGACCCTCCGCACATGCGTCGTGGGTCCTGCCCTCCAGGTGGGGACGAAATGATTGATTTAGCAAGGACAACCTGCGTACCTGCAGGCCGCCGGTGGCAGGCAGAGATGTGGATGAGATAAACGAGGTATGCGTGTACCCCCAGCAGCGGCAGGCCCCCTGAGCCAGGGACCATGCCACCTCAGTGACAGATGTGCCTTATCACTGCCAGAAACACACTAGTTAGAGCAGCAAAAGATGCCATTTTCCTTTACCTTCACCTTGGCAGCCAACAGTGAGAGGATGAGTTACTAATAAAAAACAGGAAGAACAAAGCCTCGGATCTGTCATTGCTGCTCAAAGCGGAAGGTGAGAGAGGGGAAACCACACCCCGACTGCCTCCCGGGCCTTTGGAGCCATCAGTCAGAAGTGCGGCTGGCCGTCAAGGACCGAGCACCGGGCAGGAGGGAGCGCGGGCTCCTACAGCAGCACTTCCTTCCCTCCACTTGCCGGCTGGCCAGGCTCCCAGCTGAGAGCGTCCTGGGGCAAAGGCGGGGGTCCAGGACCAGGCCCCAGAGCCCAGGGCATGGAGGGGATATAGCGCAGAGTGTAACAGCGCTGACGGAGACCTGGACACGTCCTCACCCCACCACCCACTCAGTTCCTCACCGAAGGTCCTTGGGCACACACATGTGGAGGACATGCTTGTTGGGCCCTCTGTCCTGGGTTGACCTCACCCTTGATGCCCCCTCCTCATCCTGTGCCCTCAGCCAGGTCAGCCTCTCTAGGACCTCTGCCCCATCCCCGGCCTTGGAGCCATCACTTCGAGGCCTGACACCCTAACCACATTGAAGTGTTGACCACCATCAGTGCTGGCTTCACCGAGGGTGGGACAGCACCCTGGGGGCCCGTTCGCACTGGGAGTAGACATTGCTCCCGGCAACAGACCCTGGTGGGTGAGACACTCAGAATTCCCAGGCAGGCGGGAGAGGGTTCTGGGTAGGGCCTTGCCTGGATCTCCTCAGAGGCTGGCACAGCCGCAGCAGGTTCCAAGCTGCGGCCGAGCGAGGATGACTCCTGTCTAGAAGGGGTAAAGGGGGCAACCCCAACGGCGGATGGTGTGAGAATGCCTCTCTGTCCTACATGCCAATCTTTCCAACTGGATGAGAAGTCAGGTGCTTCTCAGAAAGTGGTGGGGTCCAGGCTCCAGAGCGTGGGCTCCCCAGCGGAGTGGAGCTACCAGAAAGGAGTTGGCACAACTGTGGACAGCCCTGGGCAAAGAGAGGAGGGCTTGCGCCCTGGTCCAGGGGCTGCTCCAGTTAAAGCCATCTCAGCCGGGCTTTGCTCACCCGCATGTACTCTGATTTCTGGCCACCCCACCCCGGGGGTCCTTCCCCAGCCTCCAGGACACGGCCAGCCTGCCACGAGGCCCTCCTTGCTGGGCCTCCGTTTCCACTCCGGGTCTCCAAGGCCCCTGACTGGCCCCACAACAGCAGGGTCCCCAGGCAAGTGGCAAGTCCAGGAGGCTGTAGACTCAATCCAGGGATTAGCGTTGTCCTGGAGAGTCTGGGAGCTGGAAGGTTCTGGAAGTTGCTGCTTTAACTTGGAATCCTTCGGGCTGCTGGCCCACGCACAGACTCACTTCTGCTTCAAGAGTACGATTTCCAGGAACAGGTTGGTGTTGGGGAATGTGAGAACCGTGTGCCTTGCTTGGCCCTGGAGATCCCACAGGCCCACCGGGACCATTCCTGGCTATGGCAGGGTCAGGGGTTGGACTGCCCCCCGGCTGGGGGTGGGCAAGAAGGCTTGCCTGGGGGTGGTGCCCCTCCTGCCCCCACTTTTGGTCAGGAATAAAGGGCACAGGCCTGTCCTGAAAATTCTGCCTGTGTTCTCTCAGCTCCACACGCTCTGAGGCTCACCTCTGAGGTGCTACCCCACAGCCGGCTCCTGCCCAGGTGTCACACACGTCTCCTTCCAAGCTCTTGGGCCGGCCATGCGGCCAGACGCCACTTGTTAGAAGCTAGCACCTGCCACCGGGTCTGGGCTCAGGTTCGGGAGCCCACAGCAATCTGAACTCCTTCCACCGAAGGCAGATGTCCGGAGAGGGCAGGGACGCAGGGTGCTGCGTGAGCTGAGGCATGGACCCCACCACTCTGGGGAGGCCGGTGGCCCTGGCATCGAGGCAGGGTCCCTTTGCTGGTCATGGCTCCCCTTCCCTGAAAAATGTGAACTGCCTTCAACATCTTGGCCAGCGGACTCTGAGGAAGCTAGTATTAAGTGGAATTAACGAAATATTAAACAAAGCAGGAACAATTTACAATAAATTATGGAAATGCCACCAGAGCCTTGGTCTCTGCCTGGCCTGGTTCTCGGTGCCACATCTGCACCGCCCCCCCGCCCCGTCCCCTGAGGGAGATTCCAGAACGTTGTCACTCCTGGGGGAAGCCTCCCTTGAGAGGGGTTGTTTAAATACATGGCAGTTGGGAACTTAAACTGTAAAGATTCCAAATGTATTCCAAGAGCAAACGTATGAAAGGTGACAGGAATCAGATGGCCTGGCCCCACCCCCAGCTGAGTTGCCACAATCTCCGCAGCTCTGTGTCTCACTGACCACTGACCACAGGCGCCCAGCTGCCTCCCCTGCGGCCTTGGCTGGTGGGCGTCTCTCTCAGGGCACGTCCTGGCTCCCACAGAGCCTTTGCACAGGCATGCCCCACCTCACCAGGCTGGTTGTTCATCCTTCGGTGTCACAGGCAGCCGGTGGCACTTCTTGGGGCAGCTTCTCACCCTCCTTGCCCTGCACATGGGAGTAGAAGGGGTGAAGGTCTGGAAGGAGGCTGGCACGCTGGCCATATTCGGGGGCCTCCCCCACACTGCACACGAGCTGCCTTTGCTGGGTTCCAGGGAGCCTGCCCCAGCCCCGAGGTGTTCCTGAACTGCCAGAGTGAGGGCAAGGCTGGGACCCAGGGGACAGCAGTGCTGACCTTCCAGGGGCCTGTCTATGATGAAGGACGTGTGAGGGCGTCTGTGAGGAGAGAAGACATGACTGACACCTGCCTCTGGTCACCCACTGTCCCACAGCTCCTTCGAAGTTTTCTGGGAGAAACCAGCTGGGGCTCAAGTGCCCCATTTCCTAACCCAGGTCAGCCTGGGCGAGCCTGAGTCACTCCCCACCCCTGGGAGTATTCCTGTAGGAACATTCAATGGCTCAAGCAGGAGGGGCTATGCCCCAGGTTTAAAGCCTGAGATGCAGCTGCCCCCTCAGAGGAGGTCCTGCCCAACCCCCCAGGAGGCTGCCCTTCCTACATGCCCACCGCCCATATGGCCAGCAATGAGGTTTCAGCTCAAGCCAGGCATTGCTGCAAGGTGGGTGCCCAGGGGCCTAGAGTGCCGGAGGCCCCCAAGGTAGGGTGAGCACCCCAAAGGTGCAGGCTCAATCCCCCTGTGCCCACCCCATCCCCGGCAGCAGCCCCTTTAAGGCCTGCCCGGCTCCTGCCCCCCAGGGGTCTCGGTCCCCGTCATCACCGTCACACCCCAGCGTTAGTCACACGCATCTGATTCACACACCATGCAACTCACCCCTGAGAGCGCAGGAGTGATTTTCACAGTATTGATAAGGTTGTGCCATCACCTCAACTCTGGAACAGCTTCATCGCCCCAAAAGGATACTCCATCTCCCTTCCCCACTGTTCCCACCCCATGACCACCTACCCACTTCCCGTCTCTGTGGGTTTGCCCATGCTGGACATCTGACCTTTCTAGAGTCGCACAGTATGTGACCTTTTGGGTCTGGCTTCCTTCACCGAGCACCACGGTTTCCGGGTTCATCCATATCATACTGGCTGTCAGCGCCCCACTCCCCTTTACGGCTGCATGCCACCCCACTGCGCAGGCGTGTCGTTGTCCACGTGTGCGCTGGGTCCTTGGATGCTGCCACCTTCGCGCTGCGGTGAGTTGTGCTTCTGTGACCCTCTGTGCACTGTGTCTGTGTGGGCAAAGGTTTTCCTTTCTCTCGGGTGAGCACCGAAGGGGCAGGACCGCTGGTGGTATGGTAACTCTGTGCTCACCCATTTGAGAGGAATGGCCAGTTCAGTACCACTTTTCATTGGATGCAAGTTTTATTTTCCAGAGGAGGAAATTTAGGGCTCATCTGCCTCCATCCCAGCTTCTTGGCAATCTTTAGGGGAGCAAGGCAAGGAGCAGAAATTGAAGGACATTTCCAGGTTCTCTTCCCATGCAGCCCCTTTCCCACTGAACCATTACCCCAGTGGCCTGAGCTGGCATGTCCCTCACCCCGAACCGCACACAGAGAGGTGGCCCAGGTATGGGGTCAGGACTGGGGAAACGTTCCCCAGCCCTGGATTGGGCTGCGTGCCCCTCCATAGCACTCAAAGGGCCCTAGTCAGCCCTGGGCCAGCCCTGGGCCCAGAGGAGCCCTGTACCCCACCTTCGCTGCACCTCCCAGAGTCCAGTCTATTAAATATCAGTGAGGTGAGAAAGAGGGCGAGAAGAGGTAGGTTCCGAGTCAAGTGCTGATGATGTCTAGGGACCACCAGAAAGTGGTATTTTTAACCCGTCTGCAATAAAATGAATGATTCTGCACTCACTACTATTACAGGTTTAATCACCTAATACTGAAACTTTTAGAAATGATGGTTGCTGAGTTAAGACCCTAGACAAATATGAAATGCCACAAGCTACCTGAGTCCCCAGGAAAAGGGCAAGCTCCCCTTCTGCAAGTTGGGAGACTGGGGTGCCTACCAGCCAGCCAGTAGTCACCAGGACCCCACCCCCATGAGGGTGGGTTCACCCGTTCCAGCACAGCTTGGGGGATTGCGGTGCCCAAGGTTCCTTGCAATGTAAGCGCAAGTCCCTCCAGCCATCCAGTCGGCATGAATTCGTTTAAAACCTGTTGTGTGCCAGGCACCAAACAAAGGAGAACCACCTGCTCCCATCCTCTAGGGTCTTGTGGTCCAAAGCCCCACAGAGTCTGCGAAGTTGCAGAATGAAGGCCTAGAGCACAGGTGGTAAACACGAGGCCTGCGGCCGGATCCTGCCCTCCACCTGGTTTTGTCCAGCCCGGCACCTTGTTTCTACCCGGCAGCAGCGGTGCGCTCCTTGCTCCTAGTTAAAGAGTAGTTATTACATTTACACAGTCCTAAAATTACATGCGGCCCTTTGAAGGCAACCTCGAGGCTGATGTGGCCCCCGGGGAAAATGAGTTTGACATCCCTGCTCTAGAAACTTCTGTATTTCCAGGCAACCTTCAACACTTTTTCCTGCTTTGGGAGTCTGGGGACTCAGAGAGGCACCGCTGAGGCCATACCCCACAGCTCCACCCATGCCCTCCCCACGTGACCTGAGGGGACCCAAGCCAGGGGCCTGGGGCTGGGACTGAACCCTCTTGAGCCTCTGGTGGGAGAGGGAGGTAGGCGAGGGCCAGTTGCAGATGCTGGCCATGGAAGCATACGTACTCAGGTGGATTCCCACCCAGGTTAATGCCCCCCTCCCCTTGATACCTGCTATTTCAAAGTACACTGACTCCGGGAAAGTACCCACCCCTACAGGGGGTGTTGGCTTGTGCTGTGCATCTCCCAGAGGTTGCCTGCAGAGGGCGCCTTTTCTCACAGCCCCTCACAGACCTACCACACCTCACCTCCTGCTGCCAGATCAAATTTAATTTCAATATTTAATATTTTAATTTACTATTTAAACCCACTTAAATTTGAACTTCAGATATAAGCAATATTTTTAGTATAAGTATGTCCAAAATATTGCATGGGATATACTTACACTAAAAATTATTTGTTGTTTGTCTGAAATTGGAAGTTAACGAGCAACCTGCACTTTGATCTGCTAAATGGTGTGGTCCCACCCTGAAGCTTCCGTGAGTAGAATGGGTTGAGTCCATCCTGCAGCCAGAAACTGGAGGGATGCCTGAGGCTTGGGCACTCTCCCCTCCTTGTCCCTGGTCTGAAACCACCCTGTATGGATCTAGGAGGCAGAGGAGCTGTGGGCAGACTGGGGCGGGGTGGGGCCAGTGAGGTGGCTAGTCTGGACCATGAGCCGGGGCAGCGAGAAAGAGGAGCCAGGCCACTAAAATCTAAGAAAATCATCACGTGTTATACCACTGGTGTCGATAGGCTCCGTGAGTTTAAAATAAGACTTCAGAAAGGCCCCTCCTCTAGCTGTTGCTTTGTCCTGGGCAGTGGGGGGAGGCTCTCAGCAGGGATGCCACTGGTCAGCATGGCTGTCTAGGAGGGGCAGCCTGCAGTCTTGGATGGCCCTTGAGCTTGAGCAATGCCAGACAGGCGAGGGACTGAGAGTGAGGCGCCTGTCTCGGGAGGCATCCTGGACAGGTAAGGGTCCATGCTGGTGTGGTTGCATGGTCTGCTGCCTGCGCTGGGGGCTGCTCAACTCGGAGCAGGCCTGGTGGGCTTCCAACCCCGAGAATGCCAAGGGTGGCCCCCTGGGCCCACTTTCCAGACAATAGACACTGGGCTGGCTTCTGGGTGACAGTTGGCCTGTCCAGCAGGTGTGAGGTGGTCTCAGAGGAGCTAGTGGGAAAACAAGGTGAATCGGGCACCTGTAGCAGGCCCCGCCTCCTCTGTGAGGCATGCGCCCCCAGGGGCATGAGGGTCTAGGTCCACTCGGTGTCACTGGGGATAATCCTGGCTCAGCCCCTACTCCCGCCCAAGGCCACTGCGTGGCATCGCTGTTGGGACAACAGCTCAAGGTGCACACCTGTGGGGTGACCTGCGCCTCACCTTTCCAGGCCTTGGTTCAGGTCACCACTATCACCACTGCACATTCACTGAGCATTTCCTGTCCACTGCCTGGGACAGGTATGTGCCAAGCTCCACAGGCACATAAAACATGTGTCCCGAAAACAGCAGGGCCAACAGGCAGGGAGGTGAGTGCGGAGGGGGAGAGAATGGGGCGGGGGGTGTTGCTTTGGGCACTGCTGGCACAAGGAAGCTGGCTGCACGCTGCACTCGGGCCCGGTGGGAGCATCCCTGTGGAGGCAGGGCATGGTCAACGCCAGTGGCCTGGAGGGGCCGCTCGGCCGGCGGGACTGTGGTCTGAAGGGGACAGGGGCAGGGGCCGAAGGTGGTTCTTGGAAGCAGGTCCCCACTGGATCAAGGAGGCCTGACCCAGTGCCTGAAACCAGTTGGGGCTTTAGGAAGGAAGAGGGTGTGTGGCGGTGTGGGGGACAGCTGGAGACGGAAAGAGGAGGCCAGGTAAGGAGCAGGAGAAGGAACCAATGTGGAGCTGGGGGCCCACTTTTCCAGTTGGAGGGTGGATGGGGTGCCCTGGACACAGAGCAGTGTGGCGAGTGAGGGCAGGTGAGGGATGCGCCCTTCAGGACCCTGAGCTTGGGCAGGTACCCACAGGCCCCGGCAGAGGTGACCATGCTGCCCACTGTCCCACCCCCCAGCCGGCTGAGGCCAAGGGGTCTCCCTGAGGTGGCCTGAACCCTGTGGCCACAGCTACACGCCCTAAGGGTCTGAGTCCTTCTCCTGGGGGCAAGTCTTAGTTCCACATCCTACTGGCTGAGTTAATGGGATATTTGCCCCCACCCCCACTAGATCTTTGGCAAGGAAAAGCTTTGCCCTCAAAAAAAAAAAAAAGTTTCCTTCTTCTATCCAGAGGATTGTAGGATTAAAAAATACAGCTGAACACTCTGTACAGTTTAATCAAACAATTTTAACGCCAATTTCCAATTGTCCTATGCTTCATCTCTCTATAACATTCCTTTCTAGCGATATGAATGTATCACATTTTCGATGTTTTTATGCAATTTTCTCATCTCATATCACTTTATGATCTACTTTTCATTTCCCTTCTCCAGGGCAAGGCCGTCCACCACTTCTGGGCGGTCCCCCCTGCAGCTGAATGAGCTCAGGCCTCGGCTGTGTTACAGTGAGCCCAGACGAGGCCGAGGCACAGTGCGCCAGAGCCCACTTGCGGGGGAGGGGGTCAGCCCCACTGCAGCGTCTTCCCAGGGGATGCAGAGCCCTGCAAGAACAGTTCTGGCATGTTCTCAGCTCAGTCAGATGAAGTGGAAGCTGGTGGGAAAAGGCTTGCTTCTGAGACCTTGAGGTGGAAAAGGCCCCTCCAGCTGACCGCACACATGGCCCTTTGCATCTGTGAACGGACCACAGGACGCCTGAAGGCTCCTGGCTTTGTCAGGTTATAGATGCTGTCTTTAAAAAATAATGTTTATTTTAAAAATCCATGGCCTTGTCTATGGAGGGACAGCTGGAGGACAGAGCATGACAGAGAAGGGTGACAGTCTGTCACATTTAGAATGGCCCTGTCCTTGTTCCCTGCAGCTTCTCCCCTGGGCCCCAGGGCCCTTTGGGAACCCCTGCTCTCTCCACCCCGCTTAGTGGCCTACCTCACTCTGAGTCTTCCCACTCCTCAGCTCTCTCCTGCCTGCCACAGAGCCTTTGCACAGTTGCTTCCTCTCCTGGGAGAACCCCTGCACAACTTCTAGTGGCTCTCTTGTCCCCAAGTAAGTCCCCTACCCCTGTCTATCTTGGCTCTCTCCATGACACTTAGCTTGTGAACGTTTCCTTCTTCTATCCAAGGACTTGTTTGTGGCTGCTTCCCTGCTGGAATGAAACGGCAAGGAACAAGGACGAGCCTGGGCTGGTCACAGCTGCTGTAACCCCAGTTCTACCCAGGACTTGGCACACTGTCCACCTCCCAGTATTTTTGTCTAACAAATCACTAACCAGTGTTGAGTCTCATCTTAACAGCAGGCAGTGTGAAGAAAGATCGGGGCCCCCTAAGGACCCTGCTAGAACATTTGTGTGTGCCCCACCTTGGCAAGCTTCCCTGCAGGGCTGCCCCCCCAGGCCCTGGGCTCTACCCGCATCCCTCCCCTTGGTGGTAAAGGCCCCAGTCACTCTTTGAAGACCTTAATTACCAGCCGTGACCCTCCAGCACTAAGTAGTAGCATTAAAGTAGAGTAAATGTTTTCCTTTTCTTGAAAAGTTCACATACACAAGTGGAGGTGCGGCTGACAGTGAGTGGCCTGTGCGGGGCACTGCCTGGGACCTGCACCCAAGCTGCCACATGGTCTTGCAGCTCTAGTACCTCCCTCATCCTCCGGGCCACTGTGCCCTTCCCAGGACCCAGCGAGCGAGCGAGAAGCAGGGCAAATCTACCTACCGGAGCCTGCCCCACCCCCTGGAGAGCAGGTCCATCAAATCACGGCTTCACTCTACTCTCTGCAGCGCCTGAAGTACTCTGCAGTACTCTCTCCACCTGAAGGTGAAGAAGCCCAAGCTGGCAGTGACTTCTTCAGAGCCTTTCAGGTTAGGGGTCTCCAGTGGGCCCTCACCCCCTGCCCACCCCAGCAGGTGGTAAGGACAAAGCCCCTGGAGCCAGCTGGTGATGACCAGACATCCATCTCTTTGTCCGTAAGAGGTGGGAGTCTCTCTCCACCACCCTGAAGGTGGACTAAGGAGAGACAGGAAGCCCTGGCCTGGCTGGGTGTTGGGAAATCATGCACCCGGCTGCGTGGTTCCACTGTGAAGGTAAACTGATGGTCCTGGGGGAAGTGAACAGCTCAGAGCCTCAGGAGGTGAGGGGCCCAGTAGGGGCACAGGGGTGAAGAGGAGTCAGGAGACAGGCCCCAGCTTCCCTCTGCTGACACCTTAAGAGACAGTGACACTGTCCTTGGGACATGCCTTGCTATCCCTGGTGTCTGAACGGGGTGGCTCTCAGGGTGGGTGTCTGTGGGCCTGGTGGTCTGGTCCAGGTCATGGGCGAGACCCTGCCATGGACCAGACCCTGAGGTGCCGGCTGCTCCCAAGGGGAGTGGGTCCCACAAAGACTCCCCCATGGAGGGACCCCTGGAGTACAGGAGTTTTGATGATCTGTCCCTCATTGAGCTTAGTGTGAGAGTAGGGGGCTGCTGGAGGCTCTGGTCTCTTTGGCAGGGTCCCATAGGGTCGCACGAGGAGCTGGGCGCCGGACAAGTTCACAAAATCTGCCACGCGCGCGCGTGTAATTGTAAGAGCGTGTGTGGTGGGGGAGGTGTGGATGCAGGAGCACCCAGAATCCCACCCACGGATACAGCAGCACATCACACACGCACGGTCACACCCGGGACACACACACGGAGAGGGAGGGGCACGCAGCCCTCGGTCACGGCCGAAGAGCGCAGCCTGCGCCCGCCCAGGACCGCCCCCTGCAGACCCCAGTCTGCGTCGTAGTGGGGGCAGGGGTGCTCGCCTCGGCGGGAGGGGGAGGGGAAGGCCCGCCTCCGCGGCTCGGGCCGCCCCCGCAATTGGGGGTGGGGAGGACATTGGCGCCGCTCCCCCGCCCCCCTCCAAGCCTCTCCGTGAGCGCCCCCTGGCGCCCCGTTAGCCGGGGAGAGAGAGGGGGCGCGGTGAGGGGGCGGGAGGGGTCCACCTCCGACCTCCCAGACCTTGGAGGGGCGGGGCGTTCTCCGCGAAGGAAAAAGCATCTCTCCGGCGAGCGCCTCAGGGCCGGAGCGGCCATTCCCCGCGGCGCCCCTAGACTTCCCCGGGAGGAGGGGGGCGCCCCCAGCCCGCGCTCGCCCCTGCCCTTTCGGCCCCGCCCCCCGCGCTGGCCCCGCCCCTCCCGGCCCCCACTCGGCGACTCACTCCGAAGTTTCCTGCGCCGCGCGCGGACACGCTCCCGGCTGGGTCGCTCGCCCGCTCCTGCCTCCTCCGCCTCCGGTCCGCACCCCTCCGCCCGCGCCCCCGACCCGCGCCCATCCGCCTACTGGTCCCCTCCGCTCCCGGGCCACCGTCGTCGTCGCCTGGTCAGCCAGAGCTGTAGCGGGAGCAGGCGCCGCGGCCGCAGCCCGGCGCTTGCGGGCCGGGGGCGCGAGCCGGGGGCGGCGGTACTACAGTCCGGGCCGAACGCCGTGCCGGGTCCGCGGTGACTGCGCCGCCCGGGCAATGCCCGCGGGGACACCGCCGACCGCCGGAGTGAGGTGAGACGCGGTGAGGACGCGCGCCCCACTGCGTGCCGGGACCCTTTCAACTTGAGCACAGAGGGCGAGGAGCCCCTCAAGTACCCGCCGCGGCCCCGCTGGTGGGGGAGGGGCCGCCCAGCCCTCGCCGGAGGGAGGGGGCGGGCGGGGGGCGCGTTTGTCTCTAATAAGAAAAGACAAAGACATCCCGGCGGCCGCGGCTGTTTCCGCAGCTCTGCTCCGCCGAAGGCGGGCGAGGCTGTCGTTCCTGGGGCCCGGTCACCGCCTATCCCCCACAGGTGCTGCCCTCCACTACCATGATCGAGGGCGTGCTGTCGGCGGATGAGGTCCCAGTGCCTCAGGGCGCGCCGGCCCCCGGCCCTGCGGCGGCAGCCGGGGCATCCCCGGCGAGCCCTGGGGTGCTGGGGTTCGAGGTGGATCGGGGATCCGGGCCCAGCGCGTCGACCCCCGAGAGTCCGACTGTTGAGCGCAACGCGGAGCTGGGCGCTGACGAGGAGCAGCCCGTCCCGTACCCGGCGCTGGCGGCCACTGTCTTCTTCTGCCTTGGGCAGACCACGCGGCCGCGCAGCTGGTGTCTCCGGCTGGTCTGTAACCCATATCCTTCTCTGCCCGTTGGGTTGCGGGGACCCGGGGTGCGGGACTCTCTCCGCGTGCGCCCCCGCGTGCGGGGGTCACAGAACGCTGTCATCTCGCCCCTCCAAAAGAGGTGGCTTGGGCTGCTCTTTGGGGGACAGTAGGGTGTCTGTCCCTACACAAATGGGGTGTGCCCGGTCCAGAGCCACTCGAGACGGCAGAGAGTGAAAGAGTAGCGGCGAGGCTACCGCGGGCTTGGAGGGGAGAGGGGTCGTCAGGGAGGGGGAGGCTGGAACTCCCTGCACACCCGTGGGTTGGGGTCAGAAGAATTCTTCCTAGACTAACAGAATGTCTGCCTTGAGGTAGGACCTCCGCTGGGGAGGGGAAGCCTGGAAAGGAGCTAGAGTAAGGGGACCAAAGTTTTCAACCTGTGCCTTGCGCTTTCTAGCGCTGCAGGAGACCCGTGGGGGCCGGGAAGCGATGCGCATTCTCTGGTCCTTTTCTGTGGAGAGAGGCGGTGACGTTGATTGTGAACTCCCCTTTCCAGGCTGAACCTAGTGCTGGGGCCGATTTAAGTCATGCGCAGCTGGGGGTGAGGGTGGGGGGCAGGGAGGCAGCTGGCACCGCACCCTATAGTCCCTTTCCCGGTGCTTCTCTAGGTGGAGAGAAAGGGACCACCCGTTCTGCTCCTAGCCAGAACAGCATAGACTTTTAGAGAAGGTTCCAAAGCAGAGCTGAGTCCTGCCGGGGGCATTTCTGGGACGCAGGCAGCAAGTCTGCTGCCCCCCGCCCCCGTAGGTTGTCTTTGGGGACTGTCAGCTTCAATTCGCCTCTCTCCTGGCTGCTTGTCACCTTTAGCCTGCCCTCGGAGCAGATTGCCAGGTGGCTAGGCTATGGGCGTGGAGCCTCCCTGCCCCCGGATCTGGAAGGACTGGACGTCCTAGACAGGCTGTCGGGCTGGAGGGGCAGCTGAGGAGAGGAGGTTGACAAGCAGGACCCTGGACATAAACTTGGCCTGTCAGAGTTGAGAAGACAGACAAAGGTGAAATGAGTAATGTTGTGTATATATTTTTTGTACCTTGTATGTTTAACTGAGTAAATATTAAATACGAAAGAGGATTTGTACCAAAATAAAAGGCGGGGGGATAAACCCCATGTTTCTCTTTTCTCAAGTCCAAACACTGGCTGAGGCAGAATCACCGTCTGGCTGTAAAGGAGGTGGTCCAGGCTGGCGGGGCTTGGCCATGGCCAGAGGGCCCTCCCTGAGCCAGGCAGCAGGCTTCAGAGCCTGCCTTTGTCCTTGCAGCCGTGGGTGGGCGTCCAAGGGCCTGGGCCTCTGAGCAGCAGCCCGCCTAACCTTGCAGGGCACTGTAGGTGTGACTTCTCTCCAGAACCCAGTCTGGACTTGGCCAGACCACTACATTTTGGCAGGAAGGTGGCCTGGCTGGGCCACTTTGGGGTTGCCTAAAGGCCTTGAGACAGAGGGGAGAGGATGCCGGCCCTCCTTGCGTGTCCGTCATTTCCAAGCACAGAGACCAGATAGGGAGAGAGCCCAGCAGGGCCTGCACTTTCTCTCTCCTGACAGCCCCTGGGTCTGGCTGCTCTGTCACCTCACAGCTGAACAAGTCTTTGAGCCTCACCCTGGCGTTCTGGCTGTTTCCAGGCTCGACTGTGTCTCTGAGGATGTCTTAGGGGGTTGTTTGTGTTACTCAGTGGAGGGGTGCCTTGTGCAGGTGAAGTGAGGCCCATAGGGGTGGAGGATGGGGCTGGCAGGACCATGTGGGGTGTTCTTGGCCCTGGGCTCTTCTGTGACCTGCGGAGGAAGATGCCCTGTGACCCCAGAGCAGGAAGGTTGCTGAAGACTGTCACCCAGGGATGAGAGCGATCCCCTCTGACTGGCAGCGGGTTGCAGACTACATAGTTTTACCCCAGGTCCTATGGAAACCCCACATCTGTCTATTAGGATGGGCTTGTCAGGGGCCCCACTCACACGGGGACGGCTACTGACCTCCAGCAAATACCGGCCCCTGGCTTGGAGTGTGTGCTGGCCACAGGGAGGACCTAAATTAAGCTGGAGTGCCTGGACAGGTGGGGATCAGCTCCCTCAGGGAAACCCGTGGGGCCTCGGCACAGGCTTCAGATTCCTGGGAGTGTGTGTGTGTGTGTTGGGAGGGTGCCCTTGTGTGAAGCGGGGGCATGGGGGCTGTCACTGTGGCTGGGTTGTCCAGGGACCTCGGAGTGTCCTGTAGCTGCGGGGTGTTTCCAGGTCTCATTCTCCCTCCCCGCAGGTAGCTGTCTTGTTAGGGCACTCACTGCCCTTCCCTGGAGCCACCCCTACTGCCGAGGGTGAACTCGGAGTGGGAAACAGGATAAAAGGGTTTCCTCTGGGAACCTACACTGCGTAGAACAACTCCTCGATCCCCGGAGCCTGGCAGTCCTAGCTGACGTCCCCCCAGCCAGGGTGCCATTGGCAGTTGGAATGCAGGAAGGGGCCTTCCTTAAGCCCTGAACCTTTTTGGAGCCCCCAAGTAGATGGCCCCCCTCCTGCACACAGGAACACGTGTGGTCTGTTTTTGCCTTCAGGGAAACTCCAATCTAAGGCAAAGGAGCTTCCAAGGATGGTTCCTATCTTGATTGACTGACTTTGCTGTTTGAAAATATGATCGTGCTGGAAGTTTTGGGGCGAGTGCTCGTTCTCCTACACGGGTTTATTTATAGTGGAAGGTGGGTGGGATCTGTGTTGTGGAGCCTGTGTGGCTGGGTTATGTTTTGCCCGGGCTCCCCAGGGTTCCTGACTCGGTGCTTGCCTGTGTCGCAGCTGCCGTGTCCCGGCACCCAGGCTGAGCCAGGCCCTCCAGGGATGCTGGCAGCTGGGAGGGGGGCCCTGCCGTGATCCCCTGTGAGTGAGGGAGACCCGCTGCAGCCTGGCCTGGGTGTTTAGGAACTAGGAGGTGGCGGAGGGGTGCTTGGGGGCTCCGGGGCAGTGGGCACCTCCAGGAGGTGTCTCTCAGGGGCCAGTGCCTCTTGGTTTAGGGCTTGGAGACAGGCCAAGGTCATGCAGCTGCAGAGGGCAGAGCTGGGTGAGCCCATCCTGACTCTCAAGTCCATGGGCTTGGCAGGCCCTGCCCACCAGAGAGGTGAGGCTGGATGAGTCTCAGTCCGTAAAGCTGATGCTCCGAGCTGTCACACCTCTCTGTGGTTGCTGCCAGGCACCTGAGGCTCACAGCAGGTCTGTGCATCCTAGCGAGGACAAGCACGTGGTGATCTAGAAAAGGGCGGGCCCCACGCCGCCCTTACCTGTCTCTCCGTGCCCTCAGCTCTCTCTGACCCTGCTGACTTGACATGTGTGGGACAGTCCCAGATCCCCACCTTCCTGAGCTCGTGACCCTGACCCCTGAGCTCCTTTCTTTTGGTGGATACAGAGCCTTTCTCTCATATTCTGAGGTTCCTCCTCACCCCAGCACCTTGCTCCTGGCCCCTCTCCTGGCACTGAGATATGTTAGTTTCCGTGGACTTAGAGGCCGCGGGCCACCCTTTGAGGGGTGCTCACAGGCAGGGACTGGGCAGCCTGGGACTGGGCAGGTGGGAGGGCCATCATGGCCTCGGTAGAATGATGGGATGTCAAAACAGAGGGGCCAGAAGGGACTCAGAGGGCCTGGGCTCTGGGCTGATGCTCTTGGCACCTCCCAGACTCCCTCTGACTGAAGAAGGGAGGGGACAGGACATGTGTCCCTGTACTTCTGGAGCCCCCACCATCACCCCATGCTCTGAGGGCTTATTCTGTTCACGCTTCACACCGGCCATGTGTCTGGCAGGGACAGGTGTCTTTCTGGCCTCTGAGGCTTGGGAAGACAAGGGGTGAAGTCAAATGCCCCAGCTAAGACAGGAGTTTCATGGTAGGGGTTTGGTGGGGAAGGGGAATTTCCCCTGAGCGCTGGGGAGGGTGAGGGTGGGGGGAGACAGACCGAGTGCCTGTAGGAGGTGGGGTTGAGGGAGCCCCCTTCCTGGGTGGCCATTCTGGAGGGGCTGGTGGAGGTGCCCCTGGACCAGAAGTGCTGATTAAGTGCCCTGTATGTGTGGGGCCGCCGTGAGGCCCAGTGTGGCCCCTGCCCCCACATCTGCTGCCCAGCTGGATCCTGGGAAGGCTCGTGTGTGGGGGCGGGGGGCGGACTCGGATGAAGCTTTTGAGAACACCCTCTCACTGATTGCAAGGCACCTTCACTCAACAGGCGTCTCCTGGCCTGAGCTGTGTGCTGGCCCACGTTGGGCCCACCGTGGGTCACGCTCACCTGCACGCACTAGAACTCTCAGCTCCTGCCATGTGCCCAGCGTGCCCAGCCGTCAGCTGCTCTGCGATAGAGTGAGGCTGGCTCCATCTCGGTGAGGGCACTTAGGAGAATAGGGTGGGCTAGATGGAGGCTGTGGGGGCTAGGAGCCAGGGAGACCCCATCACAAGGACCTGTGGTCAGGAAGACCCAGGGGTGGACATGGAACGGGAGTGTCCCAGGCAGAGGAATGGTATATGCAGAGTTTGGGGCAGGTGGGATGTATCCCTGAAGTTGGGGGTGGGGTGTGTGCTGAGGTGAAGGTGAGGAGAGGCCTTGGGGCTCAGGAAGTAGGTCTGCCTCCAGCTGGGTTTGGGGCTGGCTCCTCGAGGAGGGAGCAGTTTTGGGACCAGGCTCAGGGAGGAATTGAGTGGTGGGCACCAAAGGAGCAGAGGCTGGGAGGTGGGAAGATGCTGCTGCTTTCCTTACCCTGACACCTGAGGTCCCAGGTAGGGACAAGGCTGTTGCCTGCCCTTCAAAGGGGGCTTCGTATTTGGACCACCCAAACTTTGCCCTGATCCAGGAAGGCCGTGGGTGTCCTCCCTTGAACAGCGGAGTACTCAGAGGTGGTCCAGGTTGTCCTTCACAGTTAAGGGGGAAAGGTAGTCTGCTCCCCCAAGCTGCTGGCCAGACTCCCTGTTCCTGGGTCAGGAGGTGAGGGAATGTGGGGGATGAGCCAGCCTGTTTAATGTTCTAGGGATGAATTCAGGTAGCAGCTCTGCATTCAAGGTCAGGCAGGAGATATGTCACCTTTATTCACTGGGTGTCACATGTGTTCCCTCTGCCCTGCCCCTCAGAGCCCGCCCAGGAAGTGGGGGTGGCAGCCCTTGAAGCTGAGTGAGGAATATTCTTTTTCTTTCTCCTTCTTACAAGTAGGTATTTAACTCAGTGGCACGAAGAAACGATCACTCTCACCTTCCCTCAATGGTTAATTTTGACACAGCTGACAACAACCATAAGTCACGTGACTCCCAGTTGAATTTTCAGGCGGATACTTAAAGGTGGGCACCCGTCCTGGACAAACACGAGGAGGGAAGTAAGTCTTGTCGGCTCACAGCCTGACGTAGGGCCTGGATGGCCAGTCAGCGACGGGGAGGGAAGCAGCCTGGGCTTCCGAGTTGGCAGCAGGTTCAGCACCGTCCCCAGGGGCAGAGCACTTCGCTTGTCGCGGATGACAGATGGGGGTCTCTGCTCCAGTGCCTTCACAAAGCGAGTCGCAGCACGTGGTTTTCCTCTGAAGGGGCCCCGCAGAATAGACACATGCTTCCACGGGAGGCAAGGGTGTGCTGTCCCGCGTGGCCCTGCAGCCAGGCGGGCTGGTAGACACAGGTTTCCCGTCTCTAGGGCACTGGCCCCCGCCCCTCTGCTGCAGCGAGGAGCGAGGAGCCGTGCTGGTGGTGCTGTCAGCCTGGAGTTCCGACTCGTAGGGACAGTTGATGAGCGTGCTAAATTAGAGCTTGGGGTGGGTTTGCTGCCACCTCTAGCTCCTGTGAATCAGGGGGAGCAGGGAGCCTCGTACAGTGAGCAGCTGCCTCTCTGTGCCCCAGCACCTTTCTTGGACATGGGAGGATTTCTTGGGCACCAGGAGCAACCCCTTCTTACATGTGATGCAAATAAGGGTCAAGGTCAGGTCCCAGAGCAGCCCCCCACCCTGGCCTCAACCACATTTTCTCTTTGCAAAGTTGGAAGCAGGGCTGGTAAAGAAGGGAACCTGGAAACCACTCCCCTAGGCTCCCAAAAGTTAGGGATGGCCCAGGGTGAGACCAGGCGTGCCCCCCCACCCCAGGTCCTGATATGAGAGAAGGAGCTGATGGGGATGAAAGCCCCAGCAGGGGCCTTGAGGTTAGGAGAGTGAGGGCGTGCAGGGCTGGCTAGCAGTGCAGGAGGGGCTGGGAGCCCCCTGACCTGTGCGGAGTAGGGGTGGGACACTCCATAGACATCCTCCTCGGTGGGCACAGCCCCCTCCCCCCAGCTGGAGCTGGGCAAAGCCTCACCCTGGCACCCTTGCACATGTGCTTGGCACGTTGCTGCAGGCCTGCTTGGTCACGATGTCCTCTCTCCTTTCTGGGCTCTGCTGTTGGCCCCACCCCCACGTCAGCTCCCAGGTGAGGTCAGGGTGCTGGCAAGGTGGGGACCATGCCTGGCAAGGAGAGGGAGAGGGGCTCAGGGCCCCTTTTCTAGGCTGCAGTGGCCTCCAGCTGGGAGCTCGTCTCTCCTCCCACCCCTTTCTTTTAGTCCCTTTTTCTCTCCCTTTCCCCTGCCCTTCTGCACCGGGCTGGCAGAGTACCTGGGAGGAGGTGGCGGTCCCTTGGACCCTCACTGCTTAGAGGACTGTGGTAGGGACACCCTTACACCTCTTCAGACATGTGGCCTGAAGTCAGTGGCCTCAGAAGTCAGTGACATGCCCCTCGGGGGGCCAGGTCTTCCGCCTCCTGGGGTTCCTGGGATCTCCTGGCCACCTCGGGAGGGGCCGTCCACTGCCTCCTGCAGCCTAGGTGGTTCCTCCCTCACATCACCTCTGACCGTCCTTCTCTGTCATCAGCAGGGTGGGATTTACCCTGATTTGGCTGCTAAAGGGCCCAGTCCAGTCCATGGCCTGCTGCTGAGAGGGCTGCGCAGTGGAGGCGCTGAGGCACTCTTCACACCCTAGCTCGCACAGAGGGTGTGAAGCGTGTGACGCGTTAACCAAGCGAAGGAGTGGCTGGGGGAGAGTTTTCCAGAAGGCGGCAGATTCTTTGGACAGAATTTGTGTCCCTGAAGTTTCCCTGAGAATTTGCGTCCTCCTCCTACTCCAGGCCGTCAGGGTGTTGGGCTGGGGCCCTACTGCCAAGGTCAGCACCCCAAAGCCACAGGGCCTTGGTGGGGTAGGTAATGTCAGGGGCCTTGGTTTTTTGAACTGAACAGACCTGTGCCCCTCAAGACCTTTAGTTGTGGTTGCCCGTGGACAGCTGGGCTACCAGTCACATGCCCCTGTATCCTCTTGCTCCCCCGGTTGGAGCAGTGCCACAGGGTGTCACTCAGGAGGAGATTGGTGGCTGGGACCATCTGCTGGGCTGAGGGCTAAGCACCCACATCCCCCCTGGAAGGATGCCTGGGAAACGGCTTTCTCAGCCTCTTCCAGCTACTGACAGGCTTCCCCAAGGGCATTTGGGGAATGGGAAGTGTCCGTAGGAGCTAGACCCCCTCATGTTTTTAGGTGTGTGCATGGGATGGGGTGTTCCTGGTTCCAGACCTGACACTGAGTCCTGGGCCACCCACTCGTTGTCCTTGGGGACTTTTGAACCCCTTCTGCCTCCAAGATACCCTAGGAGGTCTGGGGCCAGCTGTGCCCTGGCTTCCTCATCTTCCGGCTGGTGCCGGGGAGCTGACGGAGGGACGGAAAGAAGCAGAAGCGTGGGGGGGCAGCGTTGGAGGTTGGCAGGGGCGGGGGTGGCGCGTGTGGAGCAGCCAGGCTGGGTGGGTGCATTAGGAGCTGTTAGGGACAGGAAGGTGGACAGAGCGGCACGCCTGGCAGTGGGACGCAGTGTCTGGGGGCGTGGCTGTGGGGCGCGAACACCATCCACAAAAGCTGGCCCGTGTAGGCCGTTGTACTGGCTTGAAGAGCATCCCCCAAATTCACGACCACCTGGCACCTCTGAATGTGGCTTCATGGGGACATAGGGCCCTGAATCCAATGACTGGTGTCCTCATAAGAGGGCACAGAGAAGCCACATGGAGATGGGACAGGTGTTGTGGTAATGTGTCCATGAGCCGTGGGACACCAAGGGCTTGCTGCAGCCGCCAGAGCTGGGCAGGTCTTGAACAGGCCGAGCCTCGCAGCCCCCAGGAGGAGCCAGCCTGTGGTGCCCCGCTCTCTCCCCTCCAGCCTCCATGGAGACTGTGAGGACTCCTGTGGTTTAAGTTCCCATGTGTGGAGCTCTCGTAGCAGGCAGCTGCTTCTGCAGCCCGCACACCCAGGCCTGCTCTTGCCATCTGCAGAGGGAGGGGCAGGAGGTGCTGGACCTGTTAATGAGAGGCAGTCCCTTCTACCATAAGTCACCGTCAGCCACCAGGTCAGGTTCTCTGATGAGGAGCGGACCCACCGGGGAGGGAAGCCAGCTGAGAATCAGCCATTCTGAGCCTCGTAGAGGGGAGTCCCCGTCAGACCCTGCGCCCTCGCCTGGGAGGAGCCCAGTGCTGTCTCTGAGCCACCCAGGGGGCTTCCCTGGGGATGTGTCCGCTGGTGTCCATCCATGATGTTGGGTCTTTAGACACCTTTTCTCTAGACTGGTCTCTTCCCCCAGGACAGAGCCTCTGGAGACCACTGTGGGAGTCTCGGACCCTCACTCAGCAAGTGCTCCCCCTGTGGTCTCAGGCAACAGCTGCAGAGGGACCCTCGGTTTGAGCCCCACCTGGCTCTGTCCGCAAACCCTCAGCCAAGTGGAGCGCTTCCTTCAGGGTACAGTGCAGGTGGTTGGCAGGGCCGACCAGGCTGGATCACCAGCTGGGGACCCCTCTATGGCGGCAAAGGCTCTGGGAGGCGTCTGGGCTCCAGCTGCTGCCGTATCCTCTTCTGAGCAGCCGTCGAGAGGCACTCCCCCCAGGTGGCTGGAGAAGAGACAAGCTGAGTCCACAGCTGGGCTCCCCGTAAGGACCTCCCATCCCAGAGCCTGGCCTGGGCTGTCCTGGGTGATGAGTACGTGCTGCCTCACGTCCAGGTTTTTCGAAGTCCCTGTGTTCCCAGCTCACCTGGGGGGTCTGGGATGTCTCAAGACTCCTCCCTGGTGACCCTGGGCTTATTGGGTCCCTTGTACAGAATGTGGGGCAGTGCTTGGCTGTGTGGTGGGGGCAGGGGACACAGATGGGTGAGACCCTCAGAAGGCCAAGGCCAACTGCCGGTCCCTGGTGGACAGTGTTCAGGTTCAGGGTTGGGGGACAGTCCGCCGGGGCCACAGTGTGGGTGTGAGCCATGCGTGGGATACTTTTAGGTTGCTGAGGAAGGCCGTGGCCAGGTGCGTAGGTGTTGGGTGGGCCCCTAGGGGCCTGTCTGAAGGGCGGGGTCAGGGACCTGAGACAGAGAAAGGGAGGTGTGGGGGCATCTGAAAGTGGGCTGGGAGCTTCAGGTCTTGAAAACATTTTAGATCTTCTTAGAAGGGGAGGTCCCTGGCGTGGTGTGACCTGGGAGGTTCTTGGAGCAGCTGGCCTGTGCCCACCACTCTCCCCAGCCCCATGCGGCTCAGCCTGCTCCAGGGACAGGAACCCAGAGCGCAGGGGTGACTGCCACCTGCCAGGAAGTTGTGGAGGGCGTTGCCTCCCAGGGCTAACTCGGTGGAGGCCACACTCACCATCCAGCTGCGTCCCTTTGTCTTTGTGAGCGTGGCCAGCCATGGCGCAGTCTGATGAGTCAGCCCGCATTAGCACCTCATTGAGATGGATGAGGACACAGCCCTGGTCCCAGGCGGCTGGCAGGACAGCCTCCTAGCTCTGGCCACAGAACAGGCCCGCTGCTCTCGTGACCACGAGTTTGGTAGGGTGCAGTGTGCCCTTGGACCTGGCTGTCCGGGTGCTCCTCAAGTTCCCATCTTAGCAGGAGCACCCTTCATCGTCTGCCTCAGGATTGGTTACTGGTTCGGTGGGAGTTCGAGGACATAAAAGGTGTCCCACGTGGGGGCACAGGGAGTGGAGCCCACCGTTGGGAGGAGGGCAGGCAGTTCAGGGGGGCCTCTCCCAGTGGGGGTGCCTGCAGGTGGAGTATCTGGGGTGAGACTGAGGCAGCAGTGAGGCTGGCTGAGTGTTGGAACACTAGGGGGATCCATCTAGCCTCCCATCCACTGAGCTGGGGGCTGCAGCTGATGGGAGGGAGGGGGCAGGAGGGCCGTGTCATCATCTGGAGGAGTGTCCCAGAAGCCAGCAGCAGCGCTGAGGGGAATGAGCTGCTGGGTGGGCTTGGGACACAAGGGCTCACAAACGGCAAATCCTAAACCACAGTCTGTGTCTTAGAAGCTGAGCTTCCTGACGCTACTTCCTGAACATGTTCCAGAGCCTTTTTTCTTTTAAATCTACATTCCAACTCCAGACCAATTGAATAAGGACCAAGGAGGGGCAGGCAGAACCATCTCGGGAAAGCTTTGGCCCAGGTGGGTTGGCTCCAGGAAGGGAGTCTGGCCCCGCCTCACCCAGTGGAATTTCTGGGCGTTGTTGCTGGGGATAGGGGTGCCAGGGCAGAGTGTCTGGGGCTTGGGGGGCCTGGCTGGCCCTGAGAATGCATAGTGGGGTTGCCATCTTGCACCTGGCTCTGAGGCCTGAGCAGCACCCCTCTCTCTCCCTCCCTGCCTCACCCAGCCTACATTTCCTTTCTGAGTTCAGGTGTGGGACCGTCACCCTGCCCCCACCCAGCTGCTCAGTAGAAGGGACATCCCTGGGTTTGTGGCTCCTGATTGGGTAATTGGCTGTCACCACATGGGGTGTGAATGGTGGTACTTGCACTCAGAACAGGCCTGGGTGTCTTCTGATTACAAAGCCCACATCCCTGTGCTGTGGTGGCTCCTCGGCCATCTTGCAGGTGCCACTAGGCATCTGTCCCGTCTGCACGTTCAAACTGAGCAACCTCGACTTGGTGGCAAGGATTGTTGCATTTGCACATTTTCTTACTGGGACAGCAGCAGGACTGGAGGATGATGGGGGCAGGCCACCCCAAGTGACCAGGATGGGATTAGGGGTGCCCAGGCTCTTCCTGGGAGGTAGGTGTCTTAGAAAATCATGCTGGGCTCTGGGTCACATTCTTTCCCACAGCAGATGGGGGTACCCAGTGGGTGAGGCACCGGTCACCTCTGACCTTGGAGCAAGGTAACCATGAGAATGGGCCTGATCCCATTTGCCAGAGGAGCCCCTCGTTCTGTCTCAGCCCTGCAGGGCCACCTCAGCACCCAAGTTCTGTCAGCCAGTGAGGAAACGGGCTCCGAGTGGGTCCCTGTGCAGCCCCAGGGTTTGGAGCCCACGCCGGCCGCTCAGGCCCCCGAGTTCTCTCTCGGGTTTGCTGAGGTGGGATGCACACGCACAGCTCATGTAAGGTGCACAACTCGGTGGTTTTCATTGTGGTTGCAGAGTTGTGAAAGTGTCACTACGTCGATTTTGGAACTTTTTTTATCACCCGAGAGGGAGACCCTGTCCCCGTGAGTGGTTGGTCACTCTCTGTCCTCCCCCCTTAGCCCCTGGCGCCCACTCACTCACTGTCTGTGGGTCTGCCTGTTCCGTTCACTTCATGCAAATGGGATCAAACAGTGTGTGACCGCCACGTCTGGCTTCTCTCGCTGGGCATTACGTTCTCAAGGTTCCCCTGTATTTGTTGTACCATCTCTCTCGGTGCTTTGTTCCTTTTCATGGCTGAGAAATATTCTTGTAAGTTTTGTTTGAACCCCCGTCTTTGATTGCGGGGTGACAGGGGAACGGTGCTGAGGCAGTTGAGGAGCAGCACCTGCTTTCTGACCCCTCACCTGCTGGACGTGAGTCTCTGAGCCGTTGCAGCAGTTGCCCCAAAGGAGGCAGCTAGTGGGCATGGGGCACCACACACGGCCTCACCCCAAGGCCAAGCCAACCCGTGCGAGCAGGGCATTCCCAGCATCCCTTCAATAAACACTTCAGGTGACCCCTGGGAGGTGGGCAGCCCTGTCCGGTTGGTCTAGAGGAGGGGCTCTTTTAAAAAATTATTTTTAGAGAGGGGGGAGGGAGGGAGAAAGAGAAACATCAGTGTGTGGTTGCCTCTCATGCGCCCCCAACTGGGGACCTGGCCCACAACCCAGGCATGTGCCCTGACTGGGAATTGAACTGGTGACCCTTTCCTTCTCAGGCCAGCACTCAATCCACTGAGCCACACCAGTCAGAAGTAGAAGATGGGTCTTGAGTGAGAGCTAGCTTTCTGATCTGGATCTCCCTTCGATGGTCCATCCTGCAGGGTATGGCTGTAGGAGCCACGTGGCCTGCTGGGCCCGCATCCTGGCACATGGTGGGCGGGGCATGTGTCAGCAGGGAGCCCTGACAGGGCTGTGCCAGGCTGCGGGTGGGAGTACCTGGCATGTGTGTTTGCTCGGCATCCATCCCTCCATCAGCTCTCTGGAGAATTTCAACACCCACACTTGGCATAAAAAAAATTATTAATGAGCTTGGTGCGGTTGCCATGGGAACCTGTTGCTAATGAATCTCTTGGGCTTCCTTTTACCTTTGCTTAGCTGCGCCAAGGCCTGAGCTGAGACGTAAGTTTCCCACTAATCAGGTTGCCGTGGCAACACCTGTCACTGATCCCCTGCCAGGCTCCTGGTTTACTGGTCTGGTCCAAGTTACGTAAAGCAATTTATTGAGTTCAAGGCTGCTCCCCGATTAAAGACCTCTCAGCCTCCCTTCCACCTCCCAGAGCCCCATGTGGGTTCCTCAGTCACAGAAAATGGAGGCACCCGGAGCTGGTGGCATTGGGCATTTGACTAGAAGGAGAAGCCCTGGAGGGTCGATCTTGGCTTGGTTCCCTGTGTCTGCCCAGCTGCTGGCGCGTCCTAAGTGCTCAGTGGTCACCGCGTGCGTGAGCAGGGGAGCGCTCAGGTCTGTGGGAGCTGGCGGCTTCCCAGGTGGCTGCCCGTTCCCAAGGCTGGCGCCCATCCCTCTGCCCCACGCCTGGCGGCATGAGAACTTTCTAGAAGGAGTGAGGGCACCTGACCCCGAGAGGTGGAGCAGAATCGCCGGGTTTCTGTGTGGGATGTGAGGGCGGATTCAGGGGCCCTCACCTGTCCTGCGACGGGAGGGAGGCCGAGTTGGTGTTCATGTTCTCTGCTCGTCCCAAGAACCCACACGGTCCAGTCTGTTCTGGTGCCAGCCTGACCCCAGCCTGCACACGGCGGGCGTTGACAGCTCCTCCCCGTACGTTCCTCTCACTAGAGTATCTGAGGCCCCACTGTGCGGCAGGCCCCGGTGCAGGAGTCTGAAGCAGGGGTGAGTCCCGCTCTCGGAGGTGCTGCCGTCTGCCCCAGGCCTGGCTGCAGGGCAGGGCCAGCCATGCTGAGCGGTGCTTGGGGGGCTGCCAGACTGGGCTGGGCGGCCACTCGGCGTGAGGTCCTGGCTCGCTCTTTAGCCACTCTGGGACACCCTTCGGCTGCCTGAGTAGGTACTGGGTGAGAGACAGGTGGCTCCCATTGCTGGGGCGATGCAGGGCTGCAGCGGGGAGGTCTCCACACGGCTCGCACAGGAACAGGTTGGGACTGGGGGTCTCTGTCAAGGCGAAGCCGTGTGTCTGATGGACCCGGAAAGGCCCTCATTCATTCAGGATAATCCCTGAACCCAGCTCAGGGATCTGCTGGGGACGTAGAACCCCCTGCACCTCTTCGCTCTGGGGATGCCTTGTCCTGGGGGGATTAGGACACCCCAGGCCTTGTCCCTGGATTAGCCTGCTTGGCTGTCAGGACAGAGCACCACAGGCAGGTGACAGGCACCACAGACCTTCATTTCCTCCTGGGCCTGGGGTCTGGAAGTTGGAGGTCAGGCCAGGGGGGCTGGTTCCTACCAAGGCCTCTCCCCGTGGGTTGTGGGTGGCTGTCTTCTCCTTGTGTGCCCACTGGGTTATTTCTCTGTGTGTTTATGTGTCTCAGTCTCCTATCCTTGTAAGGACACTTGTCACACTGGATTAGGGCCCAGCAGGGTGGCTCCCTTTCACCTTACCTCTTCAAGTGCCTTTTCTCCAAGCACAGTCGTAGTCCAAGGCCCTGAGGGCCAGGGCTCCAATGGAGGGCTTTCTGGACGAGGCATCCCAGCCCGCACCCCACCCCCTCAGCCCCGCAGCCCCTGGCTGGGCTCTACCTCCAGCTCTGGTGTCTCTGGCCTTCCTGAGCCCCCAGGTGAGCCCCATGGGGACTGCTACAGTTGGACCAAGCCTCCCTAGGCCCTCCAGACACCTGCGTGTGCCCACACGGGCTCCCCTTGGTACGTGGGTTTCTGAGCCTTGGGCCTAAAATAGGCCTCATGGAGGCAGCACTTGTTCTGGCAGCTGCTGGCAGCTACATGTACAGCCCTGCGCCTCTGCGGCCCTGTCCAGGGCTTCCCTCTTCAGACTTCCCCCTCACAGGTCCTCATGACCCGTGGGCAGCCTCGGAAGAGCCCGTTACCCTCCCGGGCTGAGCTAAGGGGTATCTTCGCCTGAGGCCCATGGCTCAGGAGTGGGGTGCTCAGTAAAAATGCAGAGTCGGACAGCTAGGAGGATGAAGGGGAAGTTCTAGAGACCTCCAGTTCGTGGGACAGTCTCCCGTGGTGGGGTTTGCTGGTGGTGGGCCAAGGTGGAAGAAGGGATGGAGGGGGCCAGGCCTGGGTGGCAGTTTGAGGCCCAAGGCCTCAGCTTTCTATACGGTTCATAGAGCTCCCTGGCCTGGGACTGCCTTCACCTCGGGGTGCCACCCATCTCATTGCTCACAGAGTCCTGGACAGCAGGTGGGGTCTGGAAGCTGCTGCACCCCCTCGGGTGTGCTGCGGGCGGGTGGGCAGGTCCAGGCCGTGTGTGGAGCCCGAGTGCTGCCTTGTGCCCGCTGCCAGCTCGCGCTGCGTACAGGGTGTTTCCTCCCTCGCTGATGCCACGGGCGGGGGAGCAGCCATTAGATCGGGGGTTGCCCTTGGGAGCTCCGGGCCACTGGGGCTGGCCGCATGGGGGTCCCTCCTGACCATGCACCCCTGCCCTGTTCCCTGGAACTGCCAAGTCTGGCGGGTTAGCACCTAGAGTGACTGGGGCCTCCGTGGAGCCAGGAGTCGTGGTTCATCAGCGTCTGCTCCTCGGCAGTGTCCAGGGTGCACGGGGCCCCCCAGGCGTGTGTGCGGCTCATTCCCTTCGTGGCCGCTGCAGTTTGGGTCAGCCTCTCCAGCACTGTCAGGGCTCCTTCCCGAAGGGGTGCCACTTGAACTTGCCAATGGAGGCACTGGACTGGGCAGTCATGGCTCTTGCATGGCTGGGGGTCCGTGCAGAGACATTCGGCGAGCGGCAGGGTGCAGGGTGTCATCAGGGGTCCTGCAGGTGCTCACAGCTCGAGGCAGGACAGGCCGAGGCAGGCCGGGTGGTGTTTGAGGCCAGATCCCCAGTGTTTGCTCTGGCCCTCTGGGTTCCGTGGGTCGGCCCCCTGCCCTTTCTGCCCCTCTCACAGTTTTCGTGGGGAGCACGTGCCTCCTGCGGCACGGCCGAGCTTCGTCTGCTGGTTCTTCGTGGTGGGGTGTGGGCTGGGATTGGTGGCAGTGTAGGTTTGAGAGGTGGGAGTCGAGAGGGACAGGGACCGGTTGTGCGCACACCCAGACGGCAGTCCGCTGTGTGCAGCCAGCGTGGACAGGTCTCAGCCATTGTCACCAGACAGGTGCCTGGATGGGGGTGTCGGTGAGGGCATCGGAGCAAGGCGCCTGGTGGCAGCGGACAGCCCGGGAAGCATCTCCTCCCTGGGGCAGTCTCAGGCGGTGTCCACGTGGGGGATGCTGCTCAGGGGTGGAGCCCCTCTCCGTGCCAGTCCTGCCCTCCCAGCTCTCGGCTCCTGACACACCACCTTCTCCCGCTTGACCTTGGCCCGGAGTCCTCTACCCGGACCCCCTGATGAAGGTGGGATCCTCTGTACTACCCTGACACCCATCCCCTGCCTCCTGGGCCACAGGTGACCCGGGTGGACCGGGCAGCTCCAGTACTGGGCCAGGCGGCAAGAACTCAGGATCAAGCCCTGGAGTTCTGTTGACTCTCTGATGCCTGGAATTCCAGCGCAGAGCTTCCTCTGTCCCAGGTGCACCGAGTTCCAGGCAGCACCCCACCCCCAGGCCCCACTGGGAGTGGGTGGGCAGGATCCCTGCTGGGTGAACCTTGGAGCACAGGGAGGGGTGGCCCTGTGGCTCTGCCCTCCAAAGACCCCACGTAGTGCCTGAGGGTGGGGGTTCTCCCCTGGCACTGCGGAGGCTTCTCCCTGGGTGGGAGATGGCGTGGTTAGCCAGGGTAGTGAAGGGCGTGCTTACCCCTCCTGCTCACGGCCACGGGGCTGTGTGCCCCTCCAGTCCCCCTTCTTGGGGGCTGGCCGGGGGCTGGGCAGGGCAGCATGGCCCCACTGGGCACTGAAGGCCCATACTCCGGCCCTGGGCCCAGCTGCTCAGGGAGGCCGGCCCAGGGCAGGCGGCTGCACCCCAGCGCAGACTCTCCCTCTTTTGCAGCCGGATCCCACAGAATCGAGTTAGGAAGTTCTGGGGCTGCAGTGGCTGGGTGTTTCCTGCATGTTTGAAATACAGCCTGCTGGCTGGTGGGAGCAAGGGATGTTTTAATTCCTAATTTAGACTGTTTATCTGCAGAGCTCTGGAGGCCGGGCAGGAAGAGACAATGTCCCCCCCCCCCCCGCACCCTCCCACCCTTCCCAGGGTGCCTCCTGCCTTCAAGGCTTCAGTGCCTGGTGGGCACAGAGGTGGGGGTTTTGCCTCTGGACCACAGCCCAGACAGCCCCAGGGGCATCCGTGCAGTCTGCTGGGCAACACCCAACCTCCAAGAGGGGCAGCCCCCTTCCCAGACTTCTGGGCCTTTCTGTGGGCCAGCAACTCCACCAGCAGGGTGGGGCAGGGCCTCGGGCCTCGGGAGTTCTGAGGAATCTGGGGCAAGGCCGGCGGACTCAGCTGTGGCCTCGGGTCAGTTTCAGTGTGGAAGAGAACGAGAGAAACCGGGGCCCGTGGAAGGGGCAGCTGGACCAGTGAAAAGCTGTCAGACTCACTCCCCGGGCCTGGGCAGAGCCCCTTCCCCATCCCTAACGTCCCTAATGACTGCTGGGGATCGATGTCTCTCCAGTTTTAACCAGAAGTATCTTTCTCCTTTCAACACGTAATGATCCTGTTGAGGTCCAGGCTGGCTTCCCGGTTGCCATGCCAACCTGGTTCGTATCCCCTCTGATGTCCCTCCTGGTACATCCTCGGCAGATAGGGTTTGGCAGGGTATGTGGCAGGGAGAGGCCGGGACCCCTCCTCTGGTGGGGGCCTGGGGTGGGCACTGGCTCTCATCTCCCGTGTGCTGTATTTTATTTTCATTCCACATGTCCCCTTGCCTTTGGGGCACTCGGGACATGCTTGCCACAGGTAAGTCACTAGGAGGGCACTGGGCTGAGTGGACCCCTCACAGCCATGAAAGGCAGCTCAGTATTACACCAGGGTGGGGACGTGCGTTTCAGAGGGCGGAGGGGCTCGTTGAGGGCCCACAGCTCCTGGTCCTGGGTTGTCTCGTGCTTCAGTGAGCAGCTGCCTGGCGCCAACCATGGGACGTCACCTCAGGACCTTGGTGCCGCCAGTGCAGGTGCTCCAAGGGGCTGTGCTGGCCAGGCCCCCACATCCAGCTCTGGGTCACCCCTTTCCCATGTCCTCCTCTGACCCTGTCACCTCCCCAACCCCACCCAGTACAGAGGCCTCAGCCATGTCTCCCCTCTCCCTTCACACTCTCTTGACTCCGGCCGACCAAGCCCCATCTGGTCCCACACAGGCCTCCGTCCCTGCTGAACAGTGCATGCCCCCATTCTCCCGAGTGCACTCTGGGGAACCCCTGGTTACCCAGCAGCCCCCTCATGGCTGCCTCCTGGGGGGCATCTCTACTCCTTTGGGCTGGAGCTCCTGAGAGTCTGGGGGCCTGCTGGGGTCCCGGATTGCTTGGGGCAGCTGCTGTCCTGATGGTCCTCATGAGGGTCTGGGGGAGGCCAAAACTGGAGGTGGTGCTGAGCTGTCCTTGGAGAAGCTTCCTACACCGTGGTAGCCAGTCTCCGGCTTGCTGGAAGCTTTCCAGGCCTCCAGCAGCCCCTTCTGGGTGGGGAGCTCCCTTCAGTCCATGTGCTGGCCGCAGGCCCGAGGTCCAGCCTCCCTGGTGCTCCTGTCTCATCCAGAGCCAGAAACCAAATTGCAGACCCTCATACCCCTGAACCTTGGCCTCACAGAAGCTTCCAGAAATGTGCGTGGGGCAGGGCTGCAGGCTGAGCTTCCCAAAGTGTCTTCTGTGTCCACACGTGAAGGACCTGCCCTCCCTCAGGCAGATGCAGGTACACTCCGCCCCCACCCCCACCCCATCAGCCTCCCCCAGAGCTCTCTGGCCCAGGCGCTGCCCTTCCCCCAGCAGCTAGCAGCATGGGCTTTCGGGCCTGCAGCAGGAACCCTGAGTGTGGGAACAGCGGGTAACCTGCGTGTGGGCCTGTCCTTGGAGCGGGATTCCCTAATTAAAGGATTTATTATTAAAGCACCCGGCTTCCTCAGAGCTGCCTTCCTGTAACCGCAGAGAAGGCCCTCAGTGCAGCAAGCAGCCTCCTGGGCAGTGAGCATGAGCCTCAGGGGTCCCTGCCCCTGGGGGGAAGGGCGGGTTCCATGAAAGGCCCGCCAGGCACTTGGCTGCACTGGGGTTCTTGTGGGGCAGGGTCTCATCTGGAATCCCCAGGGCTTGGGCCAGCTCTTTGGTGGTGTGCTCAGGTCTGGGGCAGATGCAGGGAGGAGATTCTAGGAGGGAAGCATGGGGCTGCGGCTTGTACTGGGTGGGGGCATGGGGCACTGTCCACGCGGGAGTGGCTGAAAGGCCCTGCAAGCACTCCCACCCCCTGTGAATGTTGAGGAGTGTGTTTAGGTGTGGTTGTTACTGGCTCAGTCAGAACCTAGGGGCTAGTCCTCGGTTGGGGGGCTGGGTGCCATCGGGGTCCCTGAGAGATGAGCAGGTTCAGGACCTGGGGGCAGCAAGACTGTGGGGACCCAGAAGGGGAGCCCATGGAGGAGCGGGGGCTGTGGAGCTCCATTGGTGTGGGTGGGGTTTGGGGGCCAGCAGGCAGTGGGGTGGGTGGTGGGGGACCTCCTTTGGAGTGTGGGAGCCCCTGGCCAGAGGTACCTAGACACCCAGGTGTCTGCTGACGACATGCTGTTCCCCAGCTCAGCAAAACAGAGGTCCCCAATCCCCCACGCTGCCAGAACAGTCCCACTCACAGGTCCGTGGGGCCGCAGAACTTTTGTCAGAAGACTCTGTCTCGGCATTCACTTCATTGGAATTTGAAACTGAAAAACTTAGAAATTGCTGTTTAGTAATTCACTTAAAATAGTAGTAAACCTCTTATGTGTTAACCTAGCATTTTTCTTTTAATGAAAAGTGAGTATATTTTCCAAAACAAAATGTAGCAAGAAAAGGGGTATTTTGTGGCTTTGCAAGTCTTCTGACCACCTGGCCTGATGGGAGAATCCAAAGACAGTGGCCTGCCCTTTCCCCCAGCGCGCTGGGCCAGGTCGGAAGCCTCTGGAATAACCCGCGTGCACAGCGGGGTGAGGGTGAGGAAGCCATCACCGCAGGTAACCCTGAAGGGGCTGGGTCCTCAGCCCACACTGAGAATTCTACACGTTCCTTACGAAACAGCTTTTTCTGGGCGGAATGTGAGGTCCAGGGTCCCCATTTTTTCCATGAAGTGATGTCTGCAGTGCTTGAGAAAGTGCCCGGGGAGAAGCGCAGGAGTCCTGGGGCCTGACCCCCTCCCATGGCCCCGGCAGGCAGCAGCCTCACTCTGCTCCCCACTACCACGGAACTTGGGCGCAGAGTCTGACTGGCTCGCTCTGGGCCCTGGGCCTCTGTCAGGCCCCTCCCCCTCCTTTGGCTCTGGTTCCCTCAGATCCCACCCTTGGTTAGGACTGGACCCTTGAACAGCATATGTCCCTCCAGGAGGAGGTGCTAGTGCACAGATTCCCCCCCCCCCCCACACCTCCCCACTGTGGTGGGGAGCGCCAGCCCCCAACCAGACTGGATTTGAGGGAAAAGCCTTTATGTGGCCAGGCTGCAGGTAAGAAGGGCAGGGCCCCATGATGCTTGGAGGGAAGATGGTGCCCTCCCAGGCTGTGGGGTTCCCCATGCCTGTGTCCTCCCCGCCCCTGGCAGGTGCACCCTGGGCCTTCCTGGATGCAGTGAGCGTGGATGGATGCTGTGTTGGGGAGGGGAGAGGCACCCCATTGTGCATTTAAAAAAATGACTCAGTTCACAGAAGCCCTCCTATCCCTGCTGGTTTACAAGAATTTTGCTCAAACATTAATGAATCGAGTTACTAGCGGATCGATTCAGACTCGGGTGGCAGGAGGGGAACCAGGATGGGCCAGTCCCCATGCTGAATGGCTGTGAGCTCCCTGGGGCCCCGGCCTGCAGTCAGCCTACGGAGGAGAAGGTGGCCAGTACAAGATACCTACCCTTGTCAGCCAGGCTGGGCCATCAGCCATGTGGTGGCAGGTGGGTACCAAGGGCCTACTGTGCCCATAACCTTTGAGTGTACATCTCCTTCAGAGCAGGCTCAGCTCAGTGACTCACAGAGATGAGGCCCCAGTATGCAGAGTCCTCCATCCACAGCCCCACCTGATGTGAGGCCCTACTGAGTGGTCAGTCCACTGAGAGTGAATTCCTACTGTGTGCGCAGGACTAAACCCAGGCCCCACGTAATTTGAGGTCCTACAGAGTGATTTCATTGAGTAAGGTCCTACTGTATGCACCACTCCTGTGCACAACCCTATGTACCATGCTGTTTTCGTGATCCATTTGGGAATGAGGTCCTACTGTGTACACTGGTGTACCGACCAAGCAAAGCCAGCCGTATGCCAGGTCTCCTGAAGGTCTGTCCCTCTGTGTAGGGGTGAATAGGGAGGGCTCCTTGTCTGTCTTTAGGTCTGTGCCTTTCCTCGGTGAGCCATTCGGTGGTGTGCCACGAAGCCCCAGCTGTGCGGGGTGGGGGGTGCCCACAGGACCCCTGCCCTTCACTGTCCCATGCTGTGAGGGAGGTAAGAACCTGGGACTGGGAGTTGCCCTAATAACTCAAGAGACTGCCATGTTACAGGCCCCTGCTCTGCTTGCCCACGGGACTCCCCGTGCTGGCCACTCTGTCAGTGCCCCACTCCATGGTCACTGCAGGGACCGGGCACGGGCGGGAGCGCCCTCAGCAGCCAAGGGGTTCTTTTCCTCTCAGGCTGAGGTGTGAGGGGTGTTCAGGCCTGAGACAGCCCTCACTGCACGGACGTCCTTGTTGGCACTTGTTGTGACTGCCAAGCCTTCACCTGCTTTCACGGTCTGCCCAGTGCCATGAAGGCTCGCCCACGTGTGCTCGCTCATGCCCCGGCACCTGAGGTGGTCCCTGACACACAGTGGTTGCTCAGTGAAGGACTGAGTCAGCAGAGGAGTCCTTGGTGTGGGTTTTGAGGGGTGAATAGGAGTGTCCCCATGGCAGGAAGGTAAATGGGTGTTGCAGGTGGTGGGTTCCCTGGGACTGGGCTGCGGAGGTCACATCAGCCAAGTGTGCTCCAGCGATTGCGTCAGGCAGAGTGTGGGTTCCCCGCTGTTGTTGCCACCTGGGCTCTGTTCCCTGGTCTTCTCTCTACAGCTGGTCTGGGGCTGTGATATTCAAGGACATCCTGGTGGCTGTCCAGGGGTTGGTGCTCCTGTGGCCGCTGCCCCATCTCCAGTCATGTGGGTGTGCTTCGTTCAGCAGTCTCTGCATGCGGTGCTTCCGAATTCTCTGCAAATTGGCTGGTATAATGGCTCAGCTGGCTTCTCAGCTTAAAGACTTTCAGCCCATAAATGCAAATACTGTGTCTTTTGAAATGTTTGTGCCAGGGCCTCCCCATCTCCTGACAGTGACCGTGCTGCTGCGTGGAACTCCAATCAGTGCTGAGGGGAGCTGGTGTCACCTGTCTGAAGGACTCCCTCCTTTGTCTCGGGCACAGGCTTGTGGGGCTCACTGTGACTGCTGGCGAATCAAGGGCCTTGGCCTGCGGGGAGACGCGGCACCTGCTCCTGCCTGTCTGCACTGGCAGCTTTCCGGAAGCCCAGCTGCGCATGGCCACCTGGGTCAGGGGCCTTGGGTCTGGGGCCTGTACCTGCAGAGCTGGTGGCCAGCCTTGGGCAGCTCAGGGAGCCTGCCTCTGCATGTGACCCAAGCTGCTGGGTCTTCCTCTGGGAAGTGGCAAGGACAGCCTTGGCCCTGGGAAAGTTAGGGGCACTTCACAACACAATAGAGACAGTGGCCCTGGCCACCACCGAGGGGGCCAAGGGCGGCGTCTGTGGCAGGGCAGAGCCCCTTGGGGCCGATGGGGGCCAAGTCTGCTTGTCTGGGGAGGATTCCCAGAGAGTACAGGGGACAAGGGTGCCAGGTTGAGTGTCCACAGGCACTGCCCCGGGCAGCGAGGTAGGAGAGGACACTGGGGTCCTGGGGCTGACCAGCCTCGGGTTCTCTGGTGACCAGCAGGTGAAAAGTCTGGAGCCTCAGTTTACCCACCAGGAAAGCTGTGGTGTTTGGAGGGGACCCACCTTGGCTGGGGAGCTGCCACTGTTCGGTTGTTTCCGTTTCTGGGTAGCCGGTACCCCACCCCTAGCCATTTCCCCAGGTCCCTTTACCCAAACATCTGGAAGTTTGTGGGGACAGGGCATCATGGCCACACCCCCAGGGGATTCCAGCCAGGACAGACCATCAGACAGGAATGTCCCTCAAGGATGTGGTAGCCCGTGGTGGGTGCACTCATCTGCTCTGGGCCAAGGAAGCAGTGCCCCACCGGCCGGGCGGCTCTACCATCGGGCGTTTCCCGGAGGCTGGGAGTCCCGGGTCGGGGCATGGGCAGGACGGGTTCCTCCTAAGGCCTCTGTAAAGGCGGTCTCCTCCCTGTGTCTTCATGTGGCTGGTGTGGTCAGTCATTGTGCTGTGTCCCAATCTTGTCCTCTTCCAAGGAAGACAGGTTGGGCCAGGGCCCACCCATGTGGCTCCATTTCACCTCGATCATCTCTTTAAAGGCCCTCTCTCTAAATGGTTGCTTCTGAGGTCCTGGGGGCCAGGGCTCTAACGTGTGAATTTGGAGGGAACAAAACCGAGCTCTTAACCAGGGCTGGGGGACAGGGCTGGGAGGGGCCCAGAGAGAGGCAGTGGCCCATCAGGGGTGGTCAAGCAAGGAAGGTGACCGCAGCCTGGGCAGAAGGATTCAGGGCGCCAACGTCCCCCAGGCCTGGCACCGGGGGCTTTTTGCACCTTGGCTCCAGGATTCCTCGACTCGCTGCGCGCTGTGGCCCAGGCCAGAACTCGACCCTGAGCTGCAGGAATCTATTCATCCTTTGTGCAGAGGGCCATTGGCCCTTAATTATGGGCAGTGTCTCCAAGGACACCAGCAGTGGCATTGTGTAAATGTCAGGTCTGGGGACTGGGCTGGCGGGGACCAGGCCCTGGAGCGAAGTGGCTGGAGGTGTGGGGGGATGGCAGTGCTGGGTCACTGACCCCACACCTGGCTCCTTTCACTTTGAAGCTGACATTCTGAGGGCCTGGGCTGTCTTTTTAAAATGGCACTGGTATTAATAACATGGCTGGTGGGGGGAGGACTGAGGTCAGACACCTAGTGTCCCAACCTCCAAGGCCAGGGGGCCTCTGGGGTTCAGAGGCGGGCGGTGAGTCAGGCTGGGGGAGCAGCTCCCAGTGAGGAGCAAGCAGACTGCCCAGGCCTTCCCCGAGGAAGCAGCGTGGGTTGGGGGTGTGCTGGGATGGAGGGGTTCCTTGGGGGCTGGGAAGAGGTGCCCTGCGTGATAGGAGTCTCCCCTGAGTCTCCTTACTGCTCGACCGGGAGCAGCGAGCTCCTCTGTGTGCCCATCTGTGAGACAAGGACGCCGGAATCTGGCCTCCACCCCCGCCCCCACAGCCTAGGCCATTCCTGGCTCCTGCTGTCACTCCTGCAGTCATCTCCCCCCCCCCCCCACACACACACACACACGTGCGCGCACACAGAGCCTAGGCTGGGTACTTCTCAGCGGCGGCTGGAAGCCTCCTGCTTCTCCCATGGCCTCTTGCACTACAAGCCTGCCCCCAGCTCCCAGGTTCCCGTTGGGGGTGGTTTTGCCCCAAAGTCGTCTCCTGACTGCTACTTCTTGGTGCCTGGCCTGGCTCCCCACTGGCCCCGTGCTCTCACCCCCTTCCTGCAGTCCCAGAATGCTGGGCTCTGTGGTTGGCAGAGCCCAGCTAATGTCCTGCTTGCTGTGTGCCCAGCTGCGTGTGTGCCCGGCTGCGTGTGTGCCCCGCTCACACGGCGTCCCACAGCGTCCCACGGGCGGCGGTTTCCACTGCTGGGGCGAGTCAAGGCCCTGGTGGGATCTCGGGCGCCATGGTGCCTGAGAGTGGCCTGGCGGGGCATTAAGCAGTCCCCGTGTCCATCGTCTGTCTAGGTGTTTGTCTTCCGCAGCCCACTGGGGCTGCTCTGGGGAACAGAGGCCACCTTAACTCCCAGTGATGGGACTTGTCTGGAAGGTTCCGGATGCTGCCCACAGAGTGTGGGACCATGGTGCAGCCTTGGGCTCCGCTGGAACATCCTGCAGAGGGGCCCGAGCCTGTCTGGTGGGGCACTGCTGTGGGGGGGAGACCGTCCTGGTGTGACAGTGGTGCCTGATTAACGGTGACAAGCTGATGACCAGATGGGCACAGGCTGCGGAGGGCCCTTGACTCCAAAGGCTGGAGAGGGGTTAGCTCTCCTCTGATACACCGCTCCCCAGACCTGCCTGGCGTGGAAAACACTCCGCCCTGGGGCCCCAGCCAGCTGTCCCCGCCCCTGGGTGGGGGGCTGTATTTTTATCCAATACCCCAGGGATTCTTGAGCATCAGTGTGTTTGGAAAGGTGCCCAGGGGCTAGTGGGCAGGGTGTCTGCTCCTGCCTGTGGGTGGAAGCTGGACTCTGGGGTCTGTGACCTCAGCTTCAAGGCTCTGGAGCCATTTCCCTGCCCCCCCCCACCCCAGAAGGAGACCCTGGCTGACCTAGTCCTTGGGCTGTGCCCTCGTGTGGTGGGAGAGCAGGCCCAGAGGGGGCCTGTCCTTCCTTCTTTCTACTAAACACCTGGTTGACAGGCAGCGCCTGTGGGCAGGCCAGGGTTTGCAGGGCGTGCCAGCGGGGTGAGTGCTGCACACCCGCGTGTTGGGGCGAGCTGGGCTCGTGTTTGTGCAGAGGCTTATGTCCATGTGGAGTACACATCCCCACCACTGTCGCGTGTGTCTCAGTTATGAGCTGGGTCTTAACACAAAGGATGAGACCAAGAATGTCAAAGGCAGGAAGGAGAGACTCAGCCGCCTTGGATTCCCACCTAGGGGACAGAGCAAGGGAGGCCAGACCTACCCAGGGGCACTCCTGGCCCTGGGGTGAGGACGATGTGTCTCAGGTGCTGTAGCCCCAGGCTTGTGGATGCCCTGTCTCTGCCTCCCAGCTCCCAGACAGGTGGCTCACCCCATTCTCTTGCAGAAAGGAGCCTTCTTCATCCAGCTTCTTACAGGCACTGAGCCCCCTGTCTGGGGCTCAGGCCAGCAGTGGAGCGCTGCAAGCCTCGTTCCCAGGGAAGGAGCGTCCAGTCCCATGCTGTCGCTAATTCAGGCCTTGGGCAGCTGTGCAGTTGTGCTGAGGCAGTTATTTCTGGCCTGGAGAATTCCTGCCTGGAGCGGGCCCTGCAAGCCTGTCCCTGTGGGCAGGCGGTCATCTTCCCCAGGGGCCCATCCTGGCTCTGTGCCCCCCCACCCACGCTTTTCCTTTTCAGGGTCTGGGTGGGGTTGTGCAGAGCCCCCAAAGGGTTCCAAGATGGGCAGGGGTGTGGCTGGGAAGGAGGCCTCACCTGGCAACGCCAAGTGCCTTCCAAGCTTTCCTCTCCCAGACCCTGTCCTAGGAGTGGTTCTGAGCCCTCAGCTGCTCCCAGCAGGAACGGAGCCAGAGCTGTGACATGGAGATCCTTCGGGGGAGCCTGGAAATACGGCGCAGACAGCGCAGGGGGCTGGCTCCACTTTCAGGCTGGAACACTCCCCTGGAGGAGGGCCTCCCGCGGCACTTGAGTACGCCACCACAAAGTGACTGGTGAGGCCTCCATGAGGCTCTGCGGGCTGCGTGGCCACACTGCAGGCACGGTGACCACAGGTGGAGACACTTTTCTGCCCAGCTATGCCTTGAAAAAAATCCCGAATCAAGGTCTTTATTAAGAGCTAAGCAGAGATAGTAGCACTTTTCCTAATTAGCGTGGTCTTTAAGCATGTGCAGTTGGAGGGAGCTGTGGGCATGCGTGTGGCTCCGTGGTGTCTGTGTGAGCACTTCCTTCAGGGCTCGGTGCGGGGATCTCGCTTCCTGAGTAAAGCCGACCTCCGGCTCCTCTTAAGGCCAGGGCTTTGAAGGGCCACATCCGAGTCTATGTGAGAGCATGTGTGTAGGGGTGTGTGTGTGATAGTGTGTGACATTGTGTTCGGTGGGCATGGGTGAGTGTGCACATGCACAGACAGCCCTGCTCAGATGTGTGTTGGGGCGGGGGGCATGCGAGGCATGCAGGAGTAGGTGGTGCGCCCACATGTGCAGACGCTGGTCTCTGCTGCCCATGCCTGCCATGGGCACCGGCTGGCTCTGTTGCCGGGTCCTGGGTTCCGTGTGCCATGCGCCTGCTGCCAATGGGCCCTACCTGGTTGGAGTCAGGAGACTGCCCGCCTCGTTCCCTCCTCCCTGTGGCAGATGGGCACAGACACCGCTGTTGGGCTTAGAACAATGCACTGCCCAGATTAGCTCAGTAATTATGTAGGCGGGGAGGGGGCATTCGTGCCACGAGCTGCTCAGAACCCCCTGGCAGTTTCCAGGCGTTGGGCTCTGCTGGGCAGGAGGCGGGCCTCAGCCCCTGGGCCTAGCCCCAGGCCGTGTAGGAAGCCAGAGACCCAGGTCCTGACCACCCAGAGGTCCACAGTGCCCCTCTGTCCTGAGGACCTGGGCTGCAAGTGCTCAGGGGTCTGGGGGAGGGGTTCCTTAGCAGGCTGGGGTCAGAACTCACTTCCCCTTGAGCCTCTGGGCACAGGGAGGAACTCTCAGAACACACACTTGGGTCCAGGAGAAAGGATGTTCTGGCGATGGAGTCATCCACTGGTAGGTGATGAACTGGGTGGCTCCTGTGGGGTGTGGGCTCGCAGCCCCTCCGCTTCCCAGGGACAGCCCATCCCTGCTCCGACTCCTCCCACGTGACCTTGAGCCATCAGGGAGAACAAACAGCTCCATGTTTGGCCAGCTGGCTCCCCACCCTGGCCAGCCGACTGAGTATGAGAGCTAGTGTGAGTCACGCACACCCGGGCCATGGTAGGGATGGGCTGAGGGGGAAGAAGGGCTCCCTGCGCTGGAGTCCAGCCAGAGTGAAAAGTGGGAGGAAGTTGGGGTTCAGTCTGGGCGAGGTCCATGGGATGTGCACTGGGCAGGGGGCCAAGAGAGCCTGCAGGTGGGGACCCCAGCCTCGGTCCTCATGGTTCCTTCTAAACCGGACCCTCCTTGGCTGCCTTCACCTGTCAGGACCATGGGTAGGCCACGGCCCCGTGACAACAGGGAGGGGAGTAGGGGTACTGCTGTACCCCACAGTATCAGGGCATCTTAGAACAAGTGGGCAGGCCCATGGTTCCGAGGGGTGTCACAGCCTGGCAGTCATCTGTCCCCATAGGGATGAATAAAGGGGCACCTGGGCAGGGATTTCCCTATGCAGAGCTTGTGGGAGGGGCTCCCGGTGACCCCCAACACGGCCATTTAATTTCTGACTTCAAAGTAACCTGCCTGTAGCCTGACCAGCTGACACCCGCCCTTCTCTAGTCTCTGTGCTCCCTCTGGCCCCCTTCTGTCCCAAACTAAGGTAATCCTCTGGACCCCACCCCCTCCCTCAATCAAAGCCCTGTGGTGATGGTTTCCCCCAGGGCAGGTTGGTCAGGGGGTGCTGAGTCATGGGGATTCTCTGCCAGTAAGGAGTGATGGAGAGTGGGCTGGGGAACTCTTCTTCCAGAGGCCCCCTTCTGTTCTCAGAGGCTGCACTAGGTCTTCCTCAGGAGTTGGCATCTTGTCGTCATGGCAACAGCTTTGGGAAAGCAACCTTCAATAGTGGCTGCCTGCTCCTGCCTTCAGAGGCCCCCTCTTGGGAGACCTGAGTGCTGATCTGTGCATTGGGGTGGACGGTGCACTCAGGCCCTGCTCTGGGAGCCCTGAGGACCCTCTCTGCTCCCACGAGCTGTCGGATGAGGTTTCTGTCACCTCCCCCATGACACAGGGGGCTCCCCAGGGCCATGGCAGGTCTTGGGTGGCACACTGGGCTGCAGATCCTGGTGGCTGGCTTTGCCTGAGGCCATGGGGGCCAGTACCTTCCCCCAGAGCCCCAGGTCAGTGCTCTTCCCTGTTGGAGGGGGCGACGTTCCCGCAGGCGGTGGCCCTCCCCCATGTCCTCAAATGAGGCAGCTGAGCTGCAGCCAAGGGGTGTAGCCACAGAGGTGTCTGTGCCCCCCTGTGGGGCTCCTTCAGCTCCAGGGAGTTCCGGTGAGTCTGGCACAGTTACAGTGGGGTCCCCTCCGCCATGCGGGACCTCGTTTCAGCCTTCTGGACTTGGCCTTGGTGTCACCATCACTGACCATCTGTGGTGCTGCAAGGGGGTGTCTGAGGCTGTGGGTCAGTCCCACATAACAGGAACCCTGGAGCTTGAGTCAGGACATCCAATGTCACCATGGGGGCAAGCGTGTGTGCATATGTATACACATGTGTACCAGATGACCGGCATCTGCTCCGTCCTATGACCCAGAGGCCCCAAAATCTGCAAATGAACACCCTGCCCTGGGCCAGTGCAGTTGGAGCTTAGTTAATTAATTACCTCACTAATTAGTTAACAGAGAACGCTTATGGAGTAATTGTCCTAAGCCACTGGAGAGGGCCCATTTAACCTGGGTGGGGGGGCTATGCTAGTGCTTCAGGTGGGGCCAGCTCCCCCAGACTGAGGCAGAAGTGTTACAGCCTCAGGGGGCTCTTCCTGAACCTACTGATAGCAAGATGGTGGCTGGCAGTGGGGAATTGGTGATGACCCCCCTCACAGGGTGTAGGCAGGGTCCATACCCTCTGCCCAGAGGGGGCTCCAGTGCCTCGGGAAAGGGACCTACCCCCTACCCCCGCAAGGCTGCCACACAGGTCAGATCTCTGAGATCAGGAGCAAAACCCTCCAACCAGAGCTGAGTCCCGGAAGCCTTTGGGCATCACTTACAAAAGGAGAGCTGGGAATGAAGGGGGCACACCTGGCTCTGGGGTCCAGGGTTAACTGGGCGGATAGCCCAGGGCAGCCTGCCAAGTGGCATGGCCCCAGCATCCTGCCTGCACACGCAGCTTTGCCTTTGAAGGTGCAGAGGGCCCGGCTCCCCATTGGTTAGGCTCAGCCCTGTCTGGTGAGAATTAGCTGCAGCCCTAGCTGCTGGTCACATCCCTGAGCCCCTTCACCCTGGCTGATGGCCATTGAGCTCTGGGAGGAGGTGCTGGACTCTGCTTCTTGACCCACCCTTCCTGTGCACTGGGATCTACCTGTAGGAGGCAGATTTCAAACAGTATCGCCCAAACCTGGTTGGCGAGAGTCCACCAGGAAGATTCTGGGATGCTGGGGGCCCCCAGGGCGTGCCGGTGAGCACACCGCCTGGAGGGTGGCATGTATCCACATTGGGGGGCTATTGGGCCCTGAAGGGAGGCCACATGGTAAGAGAGCCAAGGTGAGTCCCCACCGTGCTGCCTGGGTGCTGGGTCTCTGTGTGTCCATCCTAACCGTGCTTAGAGTGATGGCGACCGCGGGCTGGTGGCTCAAGCAAGACAGGTTGTTGAAAAACCCCAAAATACAGATTATGGTGATTTTTGAAGTGAAACTCATATACCATACAATTAGCCATTTTAAAGTGAACAGTTCAGCCCTGGCTGCTGTGGCTCAGTGGATCAGGTGCCATCCTGTGAACCAAAGGGTCGTTGGTTTGACTCCCAGTCAGGGCACATGCCCGGGCTGTGGGCCAGGTCCCCGGTTGAAGGCGTGCGAGAGGCAGCCAATTGATAAATCTCTCACACGTTGATGTTCCTCTCTCTTTTTTCCTCCTTGTCTCTCTCTCTCTCTCTAAAAAGTAAATGAATAAAATCTTTTGAAGTGGACAGTGCAGTGGCATTTGGCACATTCACAATGTGGGGTCGTCACCAACTCTTTCTAGTTCTGGAAGGGACATGTCCCGTTGCCAAGCCCCAGGAAACCTCTGTGGATTTGCCTGTCTGGACCTTTCATTTCCTGTCTGTGGAATCCCGTAACTCCTGTCCTTTGTTTGGCCTACTTCGCTGAGCATCACACTTCCAAGGGTCATCTGTGTGGAAGCATGTGTCAGTGCTTCTTTCATTCTATGGCTGAGAAATGGTCCATTGAATGGACCTACCATGCTTTATGTACCCATTTGTGCGCTAGTGGATGTGCGAGGGGAGGGGTTCAGCTTTTGGCTGCAGTGAGTCATGCTGCTGTGAGCATGTGTGTGTGCATCTGTCAGAGTGCCCACTCAGTTCCTTCCGGTGTGTGCCCAGGAGTGGCATTGCTGGTCATGTGTGAGCACTGGGTTTTGTAATGAGCTTCGAGACTGTGGTGACTTGTGTCTTCCTTTAGGCTTGTGTGAGCTCCCTGGGTACGAGTGCACTCACACGGTCTCTCTGGGTCCTGCCTGGAGCCACTCAAGGTCCATGTGGAGCTGGCCGTTCACAGAGGGCCCTGCTGCCCAGCTCAGCTATCACCCATCCTGTCTGCCCTCCTGGGGCTCCTTGGAGGTGCCCAGAAAAGCCTGCATGTGGGTGCATAGGAACAGAAAGTGGGGACAGTCACAGGGCCACAGGTACGGGTCGGGTGTGCACTGCCAGCCCTCCTTTGGGATCCCTGCAGGTGTGAAGAGGGTTTCGGAGAACCCCTCATCAGTGGTGTATGTCTCAGCTCCCTGTTAAGATGTCTTGCCAAGGAGGAGCCTGGCGTGAGTCTGTTGCCATGGCAACTTGGAAGCTGTAGTTCACCAGCTGAGGCACAGAGCGGAAGACTGTGGGCACCCGCTGCTCCACTAGCAAGGAGCTAAGTGTGTCTGCTCTGGGTGGGCAAGGAGCCTCCCATTTGCTGGGGGAGCCCCGTTAAGCAGGGGACCCTTCCCCTAAATCATTTATGCCGCCGATTGCACAGATTGCACAGTTGGGCTTTCTGACCCCTCACTTCTGTAATTGCACAAGCAATGCATAGCCACACTGTGTGGAAACCCAGACAATAGGAGTAGGGGGAGCAAAAAAGGCCTCAACTCGCCCCTGGGCCCCCCTCTCACCCACTTCCCACAGTGCGCCATACAGGGGTCCCCCTGTGAGGGAGAAGGTCCTCAGAATTTCCGTGTGCCTGTGTGTCAGCACACCCTGAAGAGCATTCTTCCACACTACGGCCTTTTCATGAATGGGGTCGCCTGTTCTCCCGCTGCTGGCTCCTCCCACTCCGTTCTTCCCACCCATGTTTCTGTGCTAATACAAGTAGCACCGCTACCTCCTTTTAAGCTGCCATGTGGTGCTCTGTGGCCTCCTGCATCCAGCAACAGAGACGTCCTGATGTCTGTTAGCCAGCCTTATAGGACCACAAATGGTGCTGCCTGACACACCGGCCCTGACCACAGGGCCTCTCTGCACCCTGGCTGAAGGCGCTGCAGGTGGCTGGTCCCGGGAGCCCCGACGGCTCTCTGGAACTGCTCTGGTTCTCAGGGAGGTGCGGATGGGGCCAGGAGGGTTGGGGTTCAGCAGAGCTGTGCAGCTTTTTTTCTTGTTTTTTAAATATATTTTATTGATAATGCTATTACAGTTGTCCCATTTTCCCCCTTCATTCCCCTCCACCCTCCACACCCCCTCCCATCCACATTCCCCCCTTTAGTTCATGTCCATGTGTCATACTTACAAGTTCTTTAGCTTCTACATTTCCCACACTATTCTTACCCTCCCCCTGTCTATTTTCTACCCACCGTCTATGCTACTTATTCTCTGTACCTTTCCCCCCCTCTCCTCCTCCCACTCCCCTGTTGCTAACCCTCCATGTGATCTCCATTTCTGTGTTTCTGTTCCTGTTCTAGCTGTTTGCTTAGTTTGCTTTTGTTTTTGTTTTAGGTGTGGTTGTTAATGATTGTGAGTTTGCTGTCATTTTACCTCTCCTCATTTCTCTCCTCATTTCTCTGGATTCCTGTTTCTTCACTGTGTTCTGGTTGAATGTTTGTTTCTTCCTTCTGGTCCACTCCATTGATCTGAGTCCCAGTTTCCTTCCCATCACTATTGGTTCCCTGTGCGTTTTCCTTTATTTCACTTAACATAGCCTTCATTTGTTCATCTAATTTGCAACCAAATTCAACCAATTCTGTGAACATCCTGAGCACTAGTGCTTTGAACTGTGCATCTGATAGGTTGGTTGCAACTTAAATGTCTTAGCTCTGGGGCTTTGATCTGTTCTTCCATTTGGGCCATTTTGAGGGGGGCGGTCTGGTCATGGCTGTTCTGTAGTGAGGGGCGGAGCCTTAGGTATTCACCCAGGTGGGGCAACCCATGTCACTGGGTTGTGACGCTGTATGTGGGGCAGGGGTCCAAGATGGAACAATGGGGCTTGCTCCGCTCTCTGCCGGATTTCAGTCACTTCCCCCGCTTCCCACAAGCAAACTGGACCCTTCTGGTGCTGATTCCCAGGTGGGTGGGCTTGTGTATGTTTTAGGACCCCGTGGGTCTCTCCAACAAACTCTCCTGTGAGGCTGAGAGTTTCTCCTGGCACCTCAGCCCCCACAGGTGTTTTCAGTCCGTGTTTTGAAGCTTTATTTCCCTGGGCTGGGGCCCTGGGTTGCACGATTCGTCCCGCTCCCCACTAGTTTCTCCCGGTTTATCTGCACATGAATGTGGGACTGCCCAGTCCACAATCCGCCACCTTGCCGGATCCACCTGCTACCACCTTGCCTGCCAGCTGCAGCCTTGCATGTCCTGCTCCACAATCCGCTGCCTCACTGGGTCTGCCAGCCACCGCCTTGCTGCAAGTCTTTTCTGCCCAGCTGCCTTTCTCCGCCCCTCCTACCAGTATGGATGAATATTTCTTCTAACTCCTTGGTTGTTGGACTTCCATACAGTCAACATTCTGTCAGTTCTAGTTGGTTTTTGTTTTTAAACTGTTGTCCTTTTTTTGGTTGTGCGAGGAGGCACAGTGTGTCTACCTGTGCCTCCATCTTGGCTGAAAGTCTGGGCTGTGCTGCTTTCTGAGTGGTGGGTCTCTGCACTGGTTGCTGCCCACTGGGCCCCTTGGTCTGCAGCCAGCTTGGCCTCGTACGGGGTACTTTCTTGGGCTCTGGAGCTGCCATTCTCTCTGCAGCCTTCCTGACCCTCTTATGGTCAGCTCATGTTCCCTCTCCGGTGGCCCAGGGTGGGCTCTATTCCACCAATAAATGTGCTTTTCTTCTTGAGCAAATTGGAAAAGCAAGGCTGAGTGCTCCTGAGAATGAAGGGGCTGTGAGGGAAGATGGCGGCAGTGTGGGGGTGTAGGCTGGGCATGGCGGTCCCCACGAACAGAGCGGTGGGGAAAGGCTAACCCAGTGCCCCCGCCCCCAGTGCATGGCGGGGTTTGCCCACCAAGAGTCCATGCTGAGCAGGGAGCCCTTGGCCCAGGGTACCAGGGCTTCAGTTGCCCACTGGCTGTGTGTCTGGGAGCAGGTGTGCATGAGTGTGGAAATCCTGGCCTGCCTGGACGTCCACCCTCTTGATCTTGTTCTTACATCTCCCTGCCCGTTGGGCCACCTGTCCGTGCCACATGGGAAGGCCTGAGATCACGAGTCTGACTAGGGTTGGAGGCCAGTCTCTGTGATTGCAGGCCCACACGTGGCCAGTGCCCCTGGTGCTCAGAGCCCTCGAGTCCCTCCCTGTCTGCAGCTGGCCAAGACGGCCTAGAGCACAGGTGGCAAACACGAGGCCCGCAGCCGAATCCGGCCCTCCACCTTGTTTTATCCATCCCGGCACTTTGTTTCTACCCGGCGGCAGTGGTAAGCTCCTTGCCCCTAGTTAAGGAGTAGTTACATTTACACAGTCCTAAAGTTACATTCGGCCCTTTGAAGGCAACCACGAGGGAGGCTGATGTGGTTCCCGGTGAAAATGAGTTTGACAGCCCTGGCCTAAAGCCACCTCTCTGGTCCATGTGCCCCAGGCCAGAAGGCTCCGGCAGTGGGGTGAGGAAGTGTGAGGGGTGTGCTGTGCATATAGAACAGATAGCAGGGACTGGGGGAGGCTACAGTGGTCCCAGCAGGAGTCGGCATCGCTTGACTGGGGTGTGCTGAGTGGCAGGCTCTGGGCTTATCCGATCCTGGGCTCCCCGCTTCCTGTTCCATGCCCTGGTGCCCGAAGGGGCTCAGGAAGCTCACATCAAGCTGTTGTGGATTCGGCCTAATGGAGCTTAGCCGGCTGAGCAGATTGCTCTGGGGAGTAGCAGCAGGCAGCATAGGGTAGGGTCAGCAGCTGGTGCCTTCTCCTCCCTGTCCCCGAGTGTCTGTATGATCTCATGACAGCCTGGCAGGGAGCTGGCCTGTGGGATCAGAGCCTTGTACCCACGCAGCCCCCTCTTAGCATGGGGGCCAGGCAGCAGCCATGCCTGGGGATTGCATTCCTTGTGCCACCATGTCCCCCATTGGTCTGTGGCCCTGGGGTAGGAACCACATCTTAGGGAGGGGTGCCCAGCTCACCTGTCTGTGTCCCACAGATTAAAGCACCCCTCCATCCCTGGCTAGTGTGGCTCAGTTGGTTGGAGCGTTGTTCTGTAACCAAAAGGTTGCAGGTTCGATTCCCAGAGAGGGCACATAGCCAGGTTGCTGGCTCAACCCCTGGTACAATCGCCTGGTCCAGGCGCCAGTCCTTAGTCTGGGTGGGTACAGAAGGCAACCAATGGATGCTTCTCTTTCACATCAGTGTTTCTCTCTCTTCCTTTCTCCCTTCCTCTCTAAAAGCAATGGGAAAAAAGATGTCCTCAGGTGAAGATTATTTTTTTAATCTTACAAAACCTTTGTCCTGCACACAGAGCCAGCCCAGTACCCAGTGCTCTCAGTGTGGTCGAAATGCCTCCCTCCCTCCCCATGTCTGGGGCAGGGTGATTTGTCAGGATGAGGGATGAGGTGGGGGACTTGGAGCCTTTATAGAGGACACTTGGACACTTTATAGAAGAGAATCTGGGTGAATCCCTTAGCCTGTGTTGCCCCCGACTCAGCCAGGCAGTGTGAGAAGCAGCTGGCTCTGTGGGCCCCAGGCACCCTGAGCAAGCAGGCCTGGGCAGGCTGAGGATGCTGACTGTTAACAGGATTTGATTCAGGGCCCAGGACCATCCTTTGGTTCACACTGTCCTGCACTTTGCAGGCCATTCTGGGGGGCCCTACCCTGTTCCAGGACTCGGGAGGTCCCTGTGATTGGTGAGAGCCTGTGTCAGGGTGCTCCACTGCTGCCAGTGAGGGCAGCCTTTAACGTGCACTAAGTGGCTGTGCACCCATTCTTCTGGCTTCCACACTCACTCCCACCAGCCCCAGGCTTGCCTCTCCTTCCAGGTAATTTCTACCAGATGGTGAGCGTGTGGGCTTTGTGGCACTCAGCAAGGCAGGTCACGTGCCCTTGGGGGGGGCCTCCTCATGCACATGCCCAGGAAGAAGGCATTTGTGGGCCAGTGCCATCTTTAAAAAGAGACCTTTGGTGGCTTTTATTAACCAGCTGGGAATTCCCAGCAGTGAGGGATTTTTTTTTATTGATTTGAGAGAGAGAAAACATCAATTTCTTGTTTCACTTACGCATTCATTGGTTGATTTTTGTATGTGCCCGATCAGAGACTGAACCAGAAACTCTGGTGTATCAGGACAGTGCTCTAACCAATTGAGCTATCCAGCTAGGACGATCGTTGGGATGGTTTCCATTAAGGCCTGGGTGAGCCGTGCCCCCACCCTGCCCTGAGTATGCCCTGAACAGGGTTGCTTCAGCACCATGGACAGAGATCACAGCTTGAACTGCCCTGCTGGACATTATCCTCCTCTTGGCCACAGGGGACCTGACTTTGGGAGGTTTGGGGTGTGTTGGAGCCATGTCTAAGAGGGAGCACTTCTTGTGGGGAGAGTCACTCCAGGCTCCTCCAAGCCAGGCTCTACACCAGGGGCCTGTTTGGCTGTGGGAGGTCCCTGTAGTCTCCCTCAGAGCTGTCCAGAAAAGGGAGAATCAGGAAGCTCCCTGGGGGCCAAGGAGCTGGGCCCAAGGCAGTCGTGGGTCTTGGCTTGGGAGGCTCACTGCTGTTCCTGAGGCCACCAGGCTGGGGAAGGGCCTTCCTGGCCGCACGGTCCCACTGGAGAGATCATTGCACTGAGCTGTGGACCCACGCCCAGAGCCCCTCTGTGACTGGGCCCCAGGCAGCTGGAAGGCCGCCTCCCCATGCCAGCATGGCCTCCGCCTCCTGACCACATGTCAGCCTGGCTGTCTTGGACCTGCAGTGGAAATTGATTCTAATTTGTAAAACTTGATTTAAAACCTAAAGGATTTCTAATTAAAACCCAGAAAATCCATCTGTGTAATTAAGCCTCCAGAAGTCGCTGGGCTTCATGTGATGAGTGGCCAGTTGGCATGGTCTGTCCTCAGCTGTCCACCAAGACGTGACTAGGGCACAGCTGTAACGTGTGGGGGTCGGCCTTGTGTGCAGTGGTGCTGACTGAGCCCGAGCCCTCCCTGGAGGGGACTGGCGCATACTGGGCTGTTCATCACCCCAGGGCAAGAAGGGCAGGGTGGCCCCATGGTGCTTCTCTCAAGAGCTGAGCACACGTGTGTGCACCTTCACACGGACCATGGCAAGGCCTCAGGGCCCAGGTGCAGGACCCCAGACCTCGTTTCTCCCAGGCACAAGTTTGGAGTGATGGGGGAGAAGGGCAGGGGTGCGTCTTAAGGATAGTAGCCCCGAAAGGGTGAGTGCTTGCAGGGATAAACGGAGAACTTTTCTGGGTGTCCGGGCTGTGCTGACTGGGTTTGTGACTCCAGCCACTGTGGCAGTGTCTCCACTTCTCAGATGAGCCTGTGTTCATGGCCTCCCTGCTGCGTCCTGGGTCACTGTAGCCATGGCTGGCTGTCCCGAGTCTCAGGTTGTGCCTCAAGAGCAGGGAGGTAGGCTGAGGCCCGCAGGGTCAGGGTGAGCTTTGCTTGTCAAGGGTTGGGAAGGTGCCGACCCAGGGACCCCAAGCCAGCGTGTCTTTGCAAGTTGCTGGGGTCCTGGATTGTAGTCCGTGCTGGGGTGTCAGCCTTCCCACCCCCTGACCTGAGTAGCTTCTCAGGGGGCCAGGCCCAGACCAGTTTGGACACATTCACTCCACCACCGAGGACCAGGGTGCTCAGCTTTGCCCAACACCAGCTCCAGGGTCCAGAGCAGGTTCCTTCAAGAAGCCTCCAGGTCCAGAAATTCCTGTACCTGCCCTTTCCATCCTTGTCTGGTACCCAAGAACTAGCTCCTGTGTGTGGGCCCAGTACCCTGTGACATAGCCTGGGTCCCTCAGGCCCCTTAGGCAAGTCACCGAAGGCCCCAGTCTGTGCTGTGGAACCGGAGTCCACCTTGCGGGCTCCTCAGGATGCGAGACAGAGCCCTTCTAGTGCGCAGGTGTGACAGTATCTGGTGCAGCTTTTCACTGTCCTCTCCCTGCACCCACTCATGGACACGGACACGGACACGCAGCAGGCAAGGCCTCCCAGGGCTGGCTGCAGGCCCGACTGCGGAGCTGCCCTGCCAGACCGCCTAGCCGGTTCCCATGGGGGATTGAGGGACAGGCCCCGCAGTGCTGCTTTAGCAGGACGCCGATTTCTGTTTCTCCACAGCTGAATCACAGCAAAGGCACTTGTTACTGCTGAACCCATTAAGTGTACTTACGGCACTCTCGGTGGGAACGTGTAATTACATTGGTGGCCCTGTGCCACGCTGCACACTGCGCTGTGGGCGTGGGCTGCCAGCAGCAACTGCTGTTCCGCCCTCCCACCCCCACCCTTGTCTGGGAGGCTGCGGGGAGAAGGGGCAAGGCTGGCTTTTGGGGTCCCACAAGGGAGGGGTTACAATGGGTGTGACCTCCTCCTGCTCCTCATCACTGAGCCCATCTGCCTGTAGGTGTGGAGGACCCAAGCCTCCCCAGACCAGTCCCCTCTTTGACCCCATCACAGCACAGCCCTTGCTGGTTTGTCACCCAGGGCTCAGAGCTCCTTAAGGGCGGGGCTGCATGGACCCGAACCCCCCGCCCCAGTGCCCACGTACAGCAGGCGCAGTGTGGGTTCCCAGGGCTACTTTATGGAGCACAGCCATGTGCCAGACAGGGGTCCTGCTGCCATGGTCACCTCCCAGCCCCACCAAGGGAAACATGGGGTGGGGAGCAGGAGGGCACTGGCCTGAAGGCCCTGCAGCCAGGACGTGCTGTGTGTTGTGGAGGCTCCAGTCCCTATCGCCTCAGGGCCAGGCAGGGCGGGGCCTACAGGATCCCCGCCCTGGATTTCCCAGGGCTGTCTGCTGACCAGTGGTGTTTTCCAAGTTTCCCCATCCTCCTCGCACCTGCTTCAAGGTGGGCTGGGGGCCCTTGCTCTCTAGCCTGAGCAGGGCAAGCCCACCTTAGGGTGAGAGTACGTAGGGGGGGGATCCTGACCTGGGGATGGCCTTGGGGGCGGGTACATGGAATTTCCTTGAAATGTTGGGGCCCTCCCGCCATGAGAGACAGCTGACTGCCTGTATCCATAGGGTTCGGGTGAAGCCTCAGCCCTGCAGCTAGGGGCTCCCTACACATAGCCCTGGCCCCATCCAGGCGACCCTGAACTCCTGCCTGGCCCTGCTGGTCTGGGATCTGGGACCTTTCCTTACCGGTTATGGCTGGCTCAGCGCAGGGCTCCCTGATTGCCTGATGAACCAACTGGTGCAGGTGTGGTGCACCCCGCCTGGAGGTGACCGTGCCACTCCACGGCCTGCATGAAGCCACAGTGCCATCTGGTGGCCACTCCTCAAATGGGTGGGAATTCTCACTGAGGTTCTGGGTGGCCTCTTGTTCCTGTACTTGGGGCCAGCGAGCACAGGATGGCTGAGGCACCTATGCTGGGTACACAGCATGCCGGATGCACTTGCTGCTGACAGCACCCTGAGGCCCCGTCCTGGGCCAGACACCCTCCTGCCAACAGGAAGATGCTCCTGGATGTGGCCCTCCAGGCAGCTTTTCCTCCTGGGACTGATTGCCTAGCAGGGGGCAAGAAGGTGTAGGCCCTCCCCCACCTGTCCTTCATTTACTTCCCATCACCCTTTATCCAAGCATGCAGTAGGGCTGCATATCCTCCAGGTCCAGGCACCAAACTGACCCAAAGCTCACATCCTCCTCCCCCCCATCGCCATAGTTGGGGTTTTCTACCTGCTGGAGTCACATGGGTCCAGGGCAGTGCTGCGGGCAGGGGGCTCTGGGGTCCCCCGCACAGTCTGTGGACACCTGCAGCACTTGCCAGAGCCCAGGCTGGGCAACAGCTGCGAGGTGTGCACCTGTGTGTGCGACTTTGGTTTAGGTCACTAGGTGGGAGAAACCTGGTGAAGGGCGGAAGGTAGCCTCCAGCCTCCATCTAGGGTCTCACTCTGTGCCTCAGTTTCTCCTCTGTACCCAGGGTTGGTGTCAGGGTTCTGTCCCTTAACACCCAGAAGATGGGGCAGGTGCAGGGGTGTGGAGGGCATGGCACCCTGGCAGCAGTGGGGGGATAGGGTGCAGCCTCCCCTCCTGCTTTCCCTTGGCCACCTACCAGCCTCCCGCATCAGCCCTTAACTGCCTGTCCCACGTGGTTCGAGCACGTCAGCATGCTGGTCATCATGCTCAACTGCGTCACCCTGGGCATGTTCCGGCCTTGCGAGGACGTCAAATGCCGCTCAGAGCGCTGCAGCATCCTGGAGGTAGGGGCCTGGGCTGGCCCGCTTGCCATGAATGACGCTTGGGGACACCCCCTCCCAGCGTGTGGAGGGCATAGGTCCCACTCTCAGGCCCTCCTCCTGCCAGGCCTTCGACGACTTCATCTTCGCTTTCTTCGCTGTGGAGATGGTCATTAAGATGGTCGCTCTGGGGCTATTTGGGCAGAAGTGCTACCTGGGTGACACGTGGAACAGGCTGGACTTCTTCATCGTCATGGCAGGGTACAGCTCCATGCCACCCACAGCCCCGCTCTGCTAGGCCAGGGCTGGCCTGGGGCCGTTGCTCCTGAAGCAGCCTGTTGTCTGACCAGGCCTGGCCAGCAGCCCCACCTGCTCAGGCTCCACAGGTGGCTCTGGGTTCCCCAGGGAGAGGGGTGGAACAGGTGCGCTCTAGAGGGGTCCAGGCTGTACCTGGGAGGTGGGAGGCCAGTATGGCCTATGTCAGGGCCACTTGTCCTGGGGACCCCCGTGCTAGCAGCGGCGATGGTGGGACGGACATGGGGTGTCCACAAGGGCAAGGGAGCGCTCAGCGGTGACTCGGGGTCATGCCCCTCCTGCCTCAGGACCCAGCCTGGCTGCGTGCCCAGCTTGGGGACCAGCTCTCCAGCATGTGGTCACCTGCCCACCACCTGAGCCTCCCTCCCTCTGCCCCTCCCCCAGCATGATGGAGTACTCTCTGGATGGACACAATGTGAGCCTCTCAGCCATCCGAACAGTGCGTGTGCTGCGGCCCCTCCGTGCCATCAACCGTGTGCCCAGTAAGTGACCACCCCTCCCTGGTATGGAGCAGGCTTTTATGACTTGCCAACCCTGCTGAGAGCTCTCCAGGGCCTGCTGGGACACAGAACCAGGATGCCACATTGCCCTGGTTTCCGGAGTCCGTGGCTTCTGGGCGCTGTGGCTTCTTGCCACTGGGCTTGTGGTCCCTGAGCATTTGCCACTTTTTCTGGGAAGGAGAGAGCAGACCCTGACCAAGCTGGGGTGTGATGGGCAGGCTTCGGGGGACCCTGGCCACCCTGAAACTCAGACCCCTCACCTATGCAGCATTGAGGGTGATACCGGGCGAGGGCTGCACAGGCCCTGGTGGCTTCGGCCCATCAAGGAGGCATGGAGAAGCTCTGGGAAGTTAAGTGGCTGCTCATTGGGAAGAGGGCTTGTCCTCACACTAGTCATCTGCCTACACAGGATGGTTAGGGATTTCTGTGTCTTCAGAGTGTTTTGCGCTGTGGCTGAATTCGGGGAGGGGGCAGTGCCCACGTGACTGTGTGAGGTGGTGTGTGTATACGTGGTGGGGGAGCTCTGCGTGTACCATGTAGCTGCGTACACAGCCTTCTGGTTGCCTGGCCTGGGTCCTGGTGGCCTTGCTACCCAAGTCCGAGTTGTTAGGTCTGTCCTACAGCCCTCCCTGAGAAGTCATGTATCCCCCAGTGCGGGTGCCCCCTCGCCCTGGGGCCATCAACTCCACAAAAAGGCAGGTGGGTCAGGGTTGTGCTATGGGAACCCCCCACCCCGCCTTCCTCTAGGACAGGGCTCTGCTCCCCAACCCCATACCTGCTGCAGCACCTCTGGGTTCCCAAGCATGGAGGCAGACCAAAGCCCATGTTGCTGGTGGCCCCTAAGGCTGCTGCTCCTATGATGGAGCTAGAACCACTGGACTCATGACCAGCCCTGGGGCCTGAACAGGGCGTGGTTCTGGCCATTATTCAAAGGGAAGAGGGTTGCACCTGGCCAGCAGCCTTGTTCCCCTTGCTGTGGGCCTGACCCAGAGGCATCATTGTCCCTCAGTGTCTGCTGGGCATGCAGGAACCAGGTGTATGTTCCCCGGATAGCTGTCCTACCCCTTTGTGAGCAGTGGGAGGGTTTGGGGGCTCAGGCACACTCCAGGAGGTCCCAGTGCCGACGCCTCCCCTGCCCCTTGCAGGCATGCGCATCCTGGTCACGCTGCTGCTGGACACCCTGCCCATGCTGGGGAACGTGCTCCTGCTCTGCTTCTTTGTCTTCTTCATCTTTGGTATCGTGGGCGTCCAGCTGTGGGCCGGCCTGCTGCGCAATCGCTGCTTCCTGGACAGCGCCTTTGCCAGGTGCGAGGCCACACCCACCAGCAAGTCACGCCCCCTCCACAGGCTCTTCTGAGTGGCCTGCCCCCAGGGGCTCACCCTTCCTGGAATACCTCTAGCTTGGGCCCAGGCTTCTGGCTTCTGGGTCTTTGTCTCTTTATCTTTGTTTTTATTTCCATTTTTGTCTCTCATTTTTGGTTTGTCTCTCTCTGTGTATCTATTTTCTGCCTCTTTATCTTTCTCTCCCTGCTTCTTTGTACCCTCCACTGTCTCGCCCTCATTCTCCTTTCCCTCCCTGTCCTCCTGCCCCGCACTGGGCCCCCCGCCCCAGGAACAACAACCTCACCTTCCTGCGGCCGTACTATCAGACAGAGGAGGGCGACGAGAACCCCTTCATCTGCTCCTCGCACCGAGACAACGGGATGCAGAAGTGCTCGCACATCCCCAGCCGCCGTGAGCTGCGCGTGGAGTGCACACTGGGCTGGGAGGCCTATGGGCAGCCGCAGGCCGAGGGCGTGGGTGGCGCTGGCCACAATGCCTGCATCAACTGGAACCAGTACTACAACGTCTGCCGCTCCGGCGACTCCAACCCCCACAACGGTGCCATCAACTTCGACAACATTGGCTACGCCTGGATCGCCATCTTCCAGGTAGGCTTCTGCTCTAGACCGCACGGCCCATGACCGTTGTCTCCCCGTCATGCCGGGTGCCGAGTGCGCAGGGCCGTGAGGAGGGGTGGTGGTTACTTGCTTCACCAGCCCCACATCTGGACCCTGGGGGACACAGACCCGCTGAACTACTGGTGCTACCCTCCTGGGGCTGGGCTGTCTCTGTGTCTAGCCACCTGCCCCCACACAGGTGATCACGCTGGAAGGCTGGGTGGACATCATGTACTACGTCATGGACGCCCACTCCTTCTACAACTTCATCTACTTCATTCTGCTCATCATTGTGAGTACCAGGCGTGGGATGTGTCCCAGTTGGCAGGGCAAGACTTCCAGGGCCGTGGGTGTTGGTGGGTAGAGGTGCCTCTGAGTTGCGACAGTTAATCTTAGATCCATAAGTTCCTCAGTAGGTGTAATTCTGGTCCCCAGGGTCCATTTGTGAGCCTGTTTGTCCCCCCAGCTCGTGCCATCCCAGCCTTTACTCGCCCTCGGGGGCCCCAGTGTTGGCTGAGCCACAGGGCAGGAGCCACAGAGACTCAGGGGTGGGGCCCATGATGGGGCTTTCCTGCAGTCCTCAGTGGGAGGACAGAAGCCAGCGTGGGTGGTAGGCGAGCACGCACTTCCAGGGGGCCTCAGACCCCAGGCCCTCCCAGGAAGTTGCAGAAGAGTCGGGACTCTGCACATGACCCCTGGGAGCAGCCCTCCCTGGTGCACGTGGCCCCAGGTGTGTCCCACGCTTAATGCAGCCAGCGTCTGCGAAGACCCAGCAGTGCACAAGACAGGCAGACTGCTGTCCTTGTCTCAGACGATCCTCACGAGCAGAGGAGAGTTTCCCGTGGTGACCGTGTCACGGAGGAAGGCCTGACTGGAAAGGGCAGGATGGCCGTAGTTGAGAGGGTCTCATCAAGGACAGACCTGAGAAGGAGGGGGCAAGCCTCATAGATGATGGGAAGGAGGGTCTCCCCATGTGTCCCCAAATAGATGAGAAGCACCTACTATGCACCACCTGTCCCAGAAGCTGGGCTCAGCATTGAATCAGCAGGGGTCCCACCCATCATGGGGTGCTCCCGCTGGCCACACTCAAAGCCATACCCTTGGCCCCCAGAATGGGTGGCGCACAGTAGGACTCAGTGTTTCTCTCATCAGGGACTCAGTCACTGTTGTTTAGACACCATAGCCACTGCCCCGGCCTCCGGGGCAGATGGGTCTCCGTGTCCCCTCTTCCCCAGTTCCCTGGGGCACACAGCCTGGTGAGCAAGGCCCCGGACAGGCTGTTGGAAGGCTCAACACCACCCGCCCGCCACAGGTGGGCTCCTTCTTCATGATCAACCTGTGCCTGGTGGTGATCGCTACGCAGTTCTCAGAGACGAAGCAGCGGGAGAACCAGCTGATGCGGGAGCAGCGCGCCCGCTACCTGTCCGATGACAGCACACTGGCCAGCTTCTCAGAGCCGGGCAGCTGCTACGAGGAGTTGCTCAAGTATGTAGGCCACATCTGCCGCAAACTCAAGCGGCGTGGCCTGCGCCTCTGTGCGCGCTGGCAGAGCCGCTGGTGCAAGAAGGTGGACCCCAGCAGCACCCTGCACAGCCAGGGCCCTGGGCACCGGCCACGGCGGGCGGACAGGCATGCAGCCTCCATTCACCATCTGGTCTACCACCACCACCACCACCACCACCACCACTACCACTTCAGCCACAGCAGCCCCCGGCGGCCCAGCCCCGAACCAGGCGCTGGAGACACGAGGATGGTGCAGGCCAGAGCGCTGCCCTCACCACCCTTGGCCAGCCCCAGACCACTCGACGCCGAGTCAGTGCACAGCGTGTACCACGCAGACTGCCATGTGGAAGGGCCTCAGGAGAGGTCCCAGGGGGTGCAAGCTACGGCCACTGCCGCCAGCCTCAAGCTGGCCATGGGCCTGGGCGCCATGAATTATCCCACTATCCTGCCCTCGGCAGCTGGTGGCAGCAAAGGCGGTGCCAGCCCCGGGCCCAAGGGGAAGCGGGCCAGCAGGCCACCAGGAGCTGGAGGGCACAGCTCCCTCAGCCTGAGCAGCCACGACCCCTATGAGAAGATCCAGCATTTGGTTGGGGAATACGGTAAGGACCCCAGCCTTGCCCTGCTGGGATGGGACCCAGGCACGTTGTCCCCACCCGTGTGCCTTCCAGGGAGGCCCTGCTCTTTTTTCTTCTCTTTTTTTTTCCACCTTAGAAGAGGGGAGGGCCTTGGGTACCTTGCACTCTGACACAGCAAGGAGGGGAAAGAGGGTACCCCATTCTGTGCAGCCTATAGCAGCCATTGGCTTAGTGGACTGTGAGCGTTTGCCACATGGACGTGAGAGATCTGAAGCTGGCAGAGTATTGCCCCCGCTTGGCCCTGAGAAGGATTGTCTGCCTGTGTTCATGGCCTGGCCCCTTCTCCTGAGGAGGGGTTGGACCCCTTCCGGGTGGGGAGACTGAGGCAGGGGGATGGGGAGGAGTCAAGGTTACAATGCCTTTAAGGGTTGAGGAGGGAGGGCCCCTCACCATTCCCCCACCCTGGGGCCTCTGCTTCATCCCCCTCGGACTTGTGGTTGAAGGAGAGACACTGGGCCCCGTGCAGGTTGTAAGGCCCTCCCAAGTGGTGCATGCAAATGTCCAGACCATAGTGCCCCTAGGACAGATGGGGTGTGTGCTGGGGCTGTCGTGCATGTCCTCATGCCCTGTGCCCAGGGTGTGGGAGCCAGCATGTCACGGTGCACCCGCTGTGAGCCCTGCACTACCCCTTAGGTAGCCCTGGCCATGTGGGCCCCTGAGTACCAGTGAGTTTCAGCCGCAGCCTCAGATGCAGAGTGTGCCCAGGCCCCAGAAACTGAGCGCAAAGAAACAGCGCACAGCACTCCTCGGCCACTCCCACGCCTGCTCTGTGGTGGAGTGGTGATGGGTGACACGTGTCAGGTTACGTGCAGTCCCGAAGTTAATTTCACCTGCTTAACATGGCTGCTAGAAAGTAGCTCACATCACATTTCTGGATGGTGACATCCTAGGACAGATGAGCTTCTCTGCCCCTCTGTGTCCCTGCCCCTGTATGTGAGCAGAGCACTCCTATATAGGGTGTGCACCGGTGTGCCCAGGTGTGTCCCTGGGTGTGCACGTGCATGCCTGAGTGCATGCCAGTGTGTCCAGGGATGTGTATGACCCCAGGTATGAGTGTGCCCAGGTGTGCGCTGTTTACCCTACACCAGCCTCTACGTGGGCACGGGTCCCAGGCACTCATGGGTGTGACTGCTGAGTGGCCTCATCCTGCCTGTGCCCTTCACCACTTAGGACTGGGCCGGGCCCCCAGCCACCTGTCCGGCCTGAGCGTGCCCTGCCCCCTGCCCAGCCCCCAGTCGGGCACGCTGACCTGCGAGCTGAAGGACTGTCCGTACTGCGCCAGCGCCCTGGGAGACCCTGAGTGGGAGTTCAGCGACTCCGAGAGCGCTGGATCCGAAGGCAACACGGTCTACGAGTTCACGCAGGACCTGCGGCACGGGGACCACCGCGACCCCATGCAGCCGACCCCAGCGGCAGACATGCAGGCCCAGGGTGGTGTGCGGAGGCGGGCGCAGCCGCAACCACAGGTGGCCTCTGGCCAGTGTGGCGGGCTCGTCCGCACCTGGGCTGCCATCAGCGGCAAGTTGCGCAGGATTGTGGACAGCAAGTATTTCAACCGTGGCATCATGGTGGCCATCCTCACCAACACGCTGAGCATGGGCATCGAGTACCATGAGCAGGTGGGTGGGCACAGGGACACTTGCCCTCAGTGTGAGTCGGGACTGTCATCATGACCCCTGGGGAGCACGTTCCTTGTGTGTCTCAAGGTTTCAGCCTCTCAGGGACCCGCAGTGGGGTTGTGGAGGTTGGGCAACGGGTGATGTTGGAGGCAGATGATTTTTATCAGTTACTCAGCAGATGCTCATCTTTCCTCCTTGGGCTGGGTCTCTGCTGAGTGTCAAACGGAGACACCATGGCTCCTGCCGTGAGGTTCTCTCCATCTGGGGAGGGGGCTGAGCCCACCAAAGACCCAGAGGCAGCAGGAGACTGAGGGTGTTTACCAGGTCATCTGGTGGCTCTTCTCAGGAGGGGATCCCCAGCCCCATCCTTACAGAGAGAGGCCCCCCTTGCCTGAACCAGACCTGCTGGCAGCACCTGCCGGGGAGCCCCTTGGTGGCCAGGAGGGGTGGTGATGTGGAATGGACCTGGGAGGAGCACTGGGATGGTGCCCGGCCCCCACCCCTGGACACTGCGCCGGAAACACCAGCCCTGGACAGGGCCACACCTATGGGGGGCAGCGGCTGGGTCTGGCAGGGGGGTGGTATCCTCTCGAGACCAAGGCCCACTCACTTTTAATGACCAAATGAACTTCCCGTCTCCTACCTGTCAGTCTGTTCGAGTCAGCAAAGCCATTTTCTTTCATGCTGGAGCAGTTTAGGAGAAACCAAGCAGCGTCAGCCGAAGGCAGGCCCTCTGTGGGAGGTTCTTTTTACGAGCGGGAGACCCTGGGCAGGGACAGCAGCCAACCTCAAGAGACCCCTGGTATGGAAGAGCCTCTGCTACACAGGTGCACACACATAGGCGCACAGCCATACATGTCCACACAGGCACACAGTTATCCATGGCCACACAGGCACACGCAGTCATACATGTCCACACATATACATATGCAAAGCTCGCCTGTGCAGATGTGGGCATGTGTACTGACACACACGTAGGTGGCCACGCGCGCGTCCATCACACACAGTATGTTTGTAGGCAGCACACGCAGGTCACACGGGCACATGCACAGGCACATGCATGTGAGCACACACAGGCAGGTTAGAATGTCCCCAGGTAAAGGTGGGCCTCTGGGGCCTTCTGCCAGCAAGGAAGGGTAAGGTCTCCAGAGACCAGAGCGGCTTTCAGAGGCATCACCCTTGATGTCTGTGTCCCCAGCACCCCCATCCTGATCCCTGGCACAGGTGCTCCAGCCCTGTCCCCATGGCCTGTCCTTTGGGGCCCAGGGGGTCTCTAGGGCCCCAGTGCTGACACTGGCCTGGGCAAGTCAGGAGCAGTGATGGTGGGGAGGCTGGTGGGCCAGGGTCCTGCCGGAAGGGACATCCCTGGGGCCTCACTTCCTTCTTCAGACAACAGCCATTTAGGTTCTCGAGGTGCCTACTGTAGCCTCTGGGCCTTTGGCTCCTTGATGCAGCCCTACCTGCTCCCTGTAATTGGGGACAGGGACTCTTCTCCCCTGATGGTCCCTGTGCTGCCCACAGCCGGATGAGCTGACTAATGCCCTGGAGATCAGCAACATCGTGTTCACCAGCATGTTCGCCCTGGAGATGCTGCTGAAGCTGCTGGCCTGCGGCCTGCTGGGCTACATCCGGAACCCTTACAACATTTTTGACAGTATCATTGTGGTCATCAGGTAGGTCCCTTCTCCCACCCTGGCCAGAGGTCCTGAGAGGCTCCAGTGTCAGGGAGCAGAGCCCCCGTCAGAGGGAGAGGCACTGCTGGCGGGCTGCAGAGATGGGAGTCTGGTTGAGCTCCCTTGCTGGGACCGAGCCCCTCCGGGCAGGCACTGTGGGGCCTGCACAGTTAGGTCTGTGGCATGTTTCTAGAGTCTACTGGAGCTGTCCCCTACAGGAATAGAGTAGGTGTTCAGTGGCCCTTCGGCCTCCTGGCTGGCCTCTGCTTAGGCCTCGGCCCTTGCAAGGAACGCCAGCGCACCTCCGGGGTGTCTGTTGCAGCAAAATCCATATAGAAAGGAGCAGGCGAGTCTGGGGGAAGTTCTTTCTCCAGGAGGAAGTGGGGCCCTTGGGAGTCAGGGAGTCCCTGCCCTGACAGGGAGGGGTTTGAGCAAGAATGGACGAGCCAGGCATGGCTGTGAAAGGTGCAGGACAGGAAAGCCCTCAACCGAGAAGCTTCTGTTGGGGCCAAAGCCAGGGATGGCAGCTAGTTAGGTGGCTTTGGAGATGTTGCCGCAGTCCCTCAGCCCCCTGGATGCCCTGATGCAGCCAGACCTGCTGCTTGTCATGGGGTTGAGTGCAGGCCACAGTGGCTCCCAGGCTAGCATTCCTGCTTCCAGGAAGAGGAAGTTCAGAGTCAGGGTAGGTGCAGAGAACCACAGTCAGAGAACAGCACCTCCTGACCCTTGGCCTGGCCCACAGCGTCTGGGAGATCATCGGGCAGGCGGACGGTGGCCTGTCGGTGCTGCGGACCTTCCGGCTGCTGCGGGTGCTAAAGCTGGTGCGCTTCATGCCCGCGCTGCGGCGCCAGCTGGTGGTGCTCATGAAGACCATGGACAACGTGGCCACCTTCTGCATGCTGCTCATGCTCTTCATCTTCATCTTCAGGTGGGCCCTGCCCCCCACAGAGGAGGACCCTTTCCCACCATGCTGGCTTTGGGGCCCTGGGCTGTAGGGGCAACGAGGAGCCTCAAAGGTTTTGCAGAAGCTCAGTCACTGGTTCCTTCTTTCTAACAGAACTAATTGGGTGCTTTCCATATGCAGGCTTGAGGCGTGTGGGGCCCCTGGCTGGGCTGAGCTCTCATGGACTCACAGCTTAGTGGGGGGCAGGAGGCACCTCTGGATGGCTGGGTTGGGGACCGAGTAGAGGGCTGGAGAAGGTGTGAGGACAGCCAGGCTGGAGCTCATTTGCTGAGCACCTGCTGTGCCAGCCCGGCCATGACTCGGGCCTCGGAAAGGCTGGGGTGGAGGACAGCCCAGGCAGGCTGAGTGAGACCGGTGTCCCAGGTCCCAGCCACTGCTTGCAGCCAGAGTGGCCTCCGGCTGTCCCTTCCTCCCCTGGCCTTGGTCTTCCCACCATGGACGTGGGTGCCAGGGGCCCAGCAGGGAGAAGCGCAGAGGAGCAGCTGCTGGGTGTGCAGGTGACCAGGCAGAGCGGCTCCCCTGCCTCACTGCCCTGTGTCCCTTCTCTCTCCACTCACCACACCCCTGCCTCTCACCCTCAGCATCCTGGGCATGCACCTCTTTGGCTGCAAGTTCAGCCTAAAGACAGACACTGGAGACACGGTCCCTGATAGAAAGAACTTTGACTCTTTGCTGTGGGCCATTGTCACTGTGTTCCAGGTAAAGCATGGGTGGGGACTGTCCTCTGATATAAATGTGGCTAGGGGGAGCCACAGCCTGCTCGAGTGTGCGTTTCGGACTGTGCGAGGCTCGAGCCACAGTAGGGACAGTGACTCTGCCCCCTGGCTGGTGGGCATGTGTACTCGCTGGCGCACAGCTGCTTCTGTCCCAAGGAGTTGACAGCATGTCCAAGGTGGGGTTAATCCCACTACCCCTCCTCTCCCCACCACGTCATCCCGGCCTCGGGTCTGGGGCCCCACGCTGCCCTTCTCCTCCAGATCCTCACCCAGGAAGACTGGAACGTCGTCCTCTACAACGGCATGGCCTCCACCTCCTCCTGGGCTGCCCTCTACTTTGTGGCCCTGATGACTTTCGGCAACTATGTGCTCTTCAACCTGCTGGTAGCCATCCTGGTGGAGGGCTTCCAGGCGGAGGTGAGGGGGACTTCCAGGAGGTAGGACCCCAGCATGTTAGGTGGGACTTGCCTACAGACTGACAGGGAGGACTCTGTCCTCCTCTCACTTCACCTGCCGGGCCTCTCGGCATACCCAGCTCCGCCCCTCCGAGCTCCCTGTGGGGAGCTCCACAAGGGGGTGCTTGGCACAGGTGGCTGCCACCCAAGGGGAACCTCACACATGCCTTCTGCTCTGTGGGATACAGGGAGATGCCAACAGATCTGATACAGATGAAGACAAGACATCCACCCACTTGGAAGAGGATTTCGACAAGTTCAGAGACCGCAGGGCCTCAGGTGTGTAGGGGGATGGCAGGGCGATGCCTGCCCTGGCCTGGCAGAGAGGGGACTCCCGTGGGTGAGTCCTGTGTGGGCAGATTCCCCTTCCCGAGAACCCTGTAGGCACGGGTGGCCCCTTTCTCTCCAGAGATGAAGATGTACTCCCTGGCCATGACCCCCAATGGGCACCTGGAGGGCCGAGGCAGCCTGCCCCCTCCTGTCATCATGCACACAGCAGCAACGCCCATGCCCACCCCCGAGAGCTCCCCCAACCTGGACACAGCCCGTAGTCTCCTGGACTCTCGGCGAGGCAGCGGCAGCTCCATGGACCCCCAGCTGGGGGACCAGAAGTCTCTGGTAGGTACTGTCTCCTGCCCCAGCCTCAGGGTGCCTTCAGGCCCCATGCACCCAGCTCCTTAAGGCCTTCCCCAAAGATGAGGGAGGGCCCCACACCCCCCGCTCCTGCCCCTGCCACCCCTCACGATTCCTCCTGAGCCCCTGGCCCCGAGCGCTTGTTTTCCAGAAACGGAGCAGGGGTCACTGTGTTTATGGGAGGGGCGTAGAGACCGGACACGGAAATGTGTTTCATCTGCTTTCTCTGGTAAAATGTCAGGCGGAAGTTTATCTTCCAAGTTACAATAAAAGGTAAAAGGTGGCAGAGCTTGATCAGAAGGAAGAACAGGAAAGAGGTGGCAAAAAGGCATAAAAACAGCACGTGAACCACGACAGAGGCCCAGGGAAGGGCTCCCTGAGTCAGGACTTTGCACACAAGCCAGGAAGTGCCATCCCCAGGGACATAGCCACAGTGGCTTTTTGGAAGGGTCCTGGAGGGGTGGGCAGAGCCAGCCAAGCTGACGAGAGGGGGTGTGGGATGAGACACAGAGGAGATCTTCCTGTGGGTGACAGGAAGAGCTGCCCCGGTGAGCCTGGGGTGGGCCGGGCGCCTTGGCCACGAGATGCGTTGCAGCTCTGAGGGAGGTGGGCAGGGACGGGGCAGCAGGGTTAAGTCCTCGCGTGCCAGACCCAGGAGGTGACAGGAACACCAGCAGAGAGGACGGGTGCCACGGCTGGGTAAGTCCCACGATGGACGTCGATTTACCTCGTAAGACAGTGGCCGAACTCCTTTTCACAAGGCCATAATCTGCCGATTAGAAACTGATTTGGGGCCCACCTCAGAGAGCAAGGTCAGCTGTGGCGGCACCCGAGGATGGCCAGTGGCTGGTCCCAGGCCCGCTGATGGCCTGCCCGGTAACACTTGCTGGCTGGATGTCCCGCTCACTGCTAGCATGCCCTGCAACTCGGGCTCAGGCATCCCCCGGAAGAGCTGTTTGCTGGCCTCTCCCTAGCAGGGTGGGCTGCACTCACAAATCCTACTCACGGGTGTTAGTGCTGCTGGTGACCCATGTATAAACCCACCTATGGGGTACCCCCGTGGGAAAGGCCTCTGTGGCTGGGTACCCTGGAACCTGGAGTGTTTAGGGGTACTTGGGGACTGGATCTCCTCTCTCCTTCCCCCTCCCCTGCAGCCCAGCCTCCGCAGCTCACCCTGTACCCACTGGGGCCCCAACAGCGCCTGGAGCAGCCGGCGCTCGAGCTGGAACAGCCTGGGTCGTGCACCCAGCCTCAAGCGCCGGAGCCAGTGCGGGGAGCGGGAGTCCCTGCTGTCTGGCGAGGGCAAGGGCAGCACAGACGAGGAGGCTGAGGATGGCCGGCCCAGGGCGGGGGCCTCGCCCTGCTCTCGAGCCACCCCGCTGCGGCGTGTGGAGTCCCTGGACCACCGCGGCACTCGGGACGTGCAGCCCCTGCAGCCAGCCACTCTGCTGCCCACCAAGCTCCATGACTGCAACGGGCAGATGCTGGCCCTGCCCAGCGAGTTCTTCCTGCGAATAGATAGTCACAAGGAGGACCTGGCTGACTTTGACGATGACGGGGAGGATGTGAGTGGGCATCGGGGCCCGTGCCTCCCTCCCGTCCTGGGCTGGTTCCCAGAGCAGACCCTGCATGTCATTCATGGGGGGTGATCTCAGGAGAAAGGGGAGGAGGTGGATAAGCTGAGCGGGACTTGACCCAGGTGATGGGCCTCAGCTGATCCTCGGGAGAGCTGGAACGGGATTGGCCTCAGGGCCGGCCCCACCTCCAGCTAAGGGCAGTTCTGAGCCCTGAGTTTTCAGCCACAGGTGGACCTTCGAGGGGAGGAGAGGAAGGCAGGGCCACCTTCTCAGTGAGGCACTCACTCCATTCCCCAGGCCAGTTCCATAGGCGGAGGGCTGTTGGGTGTGGGGGGGTCTCTGCGGGTGAGAATCTGAGAACATCCATTCGTCTGGCCCTGTGGATGCCAGCATGGGTCACTCACCCAGTGCCTGTGTGAGGAGGATCAGCTGGGACAGCTGGGACAGCTGGGACCCCAAGGGTGGAGGGGCAGGGCTGAGAGAGTCTGGGTTGGGCCTGAGAGTCTGCCCCCCCTCCCCAGAGCTGTTGCTCACGCCTGCGCAAGGTGCTGGAGCCCTATAAGCCTCAGTGGTGTCGGAGCCGTGAGTCCTGGGCACTGTACCTTTTTTCCCCACAGAACAGGTAGGTGGTGCCTGGGTGGGAAAAACACTGCCCTTTTCGGTCCTCGAGTGCCCTGGCAGTCAGGCAGCTCCCCGGGCCTCAGGGTCTCCCGCCTGCCCTCTGAGGACGGAGGCGAGGCAAGGGCTTCGGCAGGGCTGTCCCTGACCCCTCACCCAGTACCCTCGGCCTCCCAGGTTCCGCGCCTCCTGCCAGAAAATCATCGCTCATAAGATGTTTGATCACATTGTCCTGGTTTTCATCTTCCTCAACTGTATCACCATTGCCCTGGAGAGGCCAGACATTGACCCAGGAAGCACCGTGAGGCCCCCTTTTCCTTCTGGGGAGGGGTGGGGTCTCTTGGGTGCAGCTGGCCCCTCCCACCACCCTGTCTCTGCAGGAACGTGTCTTCCTCAGCATCTCCAACTACGTCTTCACGGCAATCTTCGTGGCTGAGATGATGGTGAAGGTACCAGCATGTCTGGGAGAGACCTGGGGTCTGTCCTCTGGCCTTACACCCCCCACCCCACCCAGCAGCTCCCACCTGCTGTGCCCCTGTCCCCCACCCTATCTGCTGCAGCACCTCAGACCTGGGCTCCTCCTCCTCTGCACCCGGACAGGTGGTGGCCCTAGGCCTGGTCTCAGGTGAACATGCCTACCTGCAGAGCAGCTGGAATGTGCTGGATGGGCTGCTGGTCCTTGTGTCTCTCGTCGACATCATCGTAGCCATGGCCTCCGCTGGCGGTGCCAAGATCCTCGGCATCCTGCGTGTATTGCGCCTGTTACGGACACTCCGGCCTCTGAGGTGGGCGGGGGGCTGGGAGCTGGGCCCGGCCCGGCCCGGCAAGGAGGCAGAAACAAATGAGGCGGAGGTGGGGCTGTTGCATGGGCTGCACTCTGCACAGTGACCACCCCCTCTGTGTGCCCAACAGCAGGCCCTTCTGCCCTGTGCAGGGTCATCAGCCGTGCTCCTGGCCTCAAGCTGGTGGTGGAGACCCTGATATCATCCCTTAGGCCCATCGGCAATATCGTCCTTATCTGCTGTGCCTTCTTCATCATCTTCGGCATCCTGGGGGTGCAGGTGGGCAGCCCCGCTTGTTCGTGGGTGTCCTGTGCGAGAGACAGTGGCCTGTGGTCAACAGCCACTGGGCAGCCCCAGGAAGGCCCGGCCTCGCCCCTCACCCTGCTGCCCAGGAGGCCCCTTGTGGGGGCTGGTGGACTGGGGGGCACAGGGTCGACCCTCTGGATGACCGCCTGCCCCGTCAGCTCTTCAAGGGCAAGTTCTACTACTGCGAGGGCACTGACACCAGGAACATATCCACCAGGGCGGAGTGTCGGGCGGCCCACTATCGCTGGGTGCGGCGCAAGTACAACTTCGACAACCTGGGCCAGGTGGGCGGGGTGAGGGTGGAGGGGAGGGGAGGGCAAAGGAGCGGGGGAGGGCAGGGCCGGACTTGGAGTGGCCTGAGGTCTGCACCCCAGGTGATCCTCAACGGCCTCGTCCTAGTCTCCTGACAGAAGACCGCAGGGCTCCGGGGCCAGGGGTGGAGCTGTGCGGGAGGCCTGTGGGGGTGTCCACAGCAGGAGGCAGTGAGGAGTAACCACCCTTGCTGTGGCCCCACAGGCGCTGATGTCCCTGTTTGTGCTGTCCTCCAAGGACGGCTGGGTGAACATCATGTATGATGGGCTGGACGCCGTGGGCATAGACCAGCAGGTGCGGACAGGCAGTGGGCAGCTGGGCCCTCCAAGAAGACCCTTTGGGTATCCTCTGGATCATCTTAGAGAACCTCCTCCAAGATGCCATCTTTGATCTCTGAGAACTTCCAGACAGTTCCATGTCCTGGGGCCCCTTCTCTGGCCCTGCAGGCTATAGCACCACGGGGCCCTGGGGGGTGTGGCTGTCCCTGGGCAGGACGCTCGGGCAATGGGGACCCACACATCTTCATATGTTGCAGCCGGTGCCCAACCACAACCCCTGGATGCTGCTCTACTTCATCTCCTTCCTGCTCATTGTCAGTTTCTTCGTGCTCAACATGTTTGTGGGTGTCGTGGTGGAGAACTTCCACAAGTGCCGGCAGCACCAGGAGGCCGAGGAGGCTCGGCGGCGTGAGGAGAAGCGGCAGCGACGCCTGGAAAGGAAACGCAGGAGTAAGGCACTCCTGGTGGTGGTGGCGGGTCGGTGCCTGCGTGCCCGCGTGGTAGGGCAGCCGGCCAGCAAGGCAGCGGGAGCCAGCTGAGCCACGGGCTTTGAGGCTGGGTCGCCCTTGTACTTGTGTGCAGTGGGCACCCGAAGCCCCCCACCTGGTGCTGCTTCCATCGGCCTCCCAGCCCTGGCCTCACCGAATGGCTCTGCACTCTGCCCACCTTACCTGGGCCTACGTGGTGGCTGGGCCCTCTGGGAAGGGCCAGGCAGAGGAGGGCAGCTGCAGCAAGAGGCAGGGGGCCCCTCCCAAGCGGCACAGGAGATGAATGAGACTCCCATTTCTCTCCCCCGTCACTGTTAAGGAGGGCTCACCCCCATGCGTTCTCATGCCATAGGGTGGGTAACAAGCCAAGCTGTCTGAGACAGAGAGAGGGACTTAGGGAGGCCCTACCCAGCTTGGGAGCAGAGGGCTTCCTGCAGGAGGGGGCCACTGAGTATCCTGCCCACTGCGGCCAGCTCAGACCATCTCCTTGTCTTTCCAGGCACTTTGCCCAACCCAGGTACCTGCCCTCCACCCTGCATGCCTGAGCCCCTCGCTTCTGCCAGTTCCTGCATGAGGCTGCAGACTGGCCTGGCCTCTGCCCCCTGCCGCTGCCATGCCACAGGCGGATGCCAGGCCTGCTGGGGTCTGCTGCAGGGTGGGCATGGGACAGCCAGGGTTGGGCGCCAGGCATCAGTGGGAGGAGGGGTTGTCCACTCGCCTGCCTGGTGTCCACACCGCTGCTTGCAAGCTCACGTGTGACCCTCTGCCCGGCTTGTACGCCTGTCTGCGTCCCTGCCCTGCTCTGAGATGCCTGTCAGCCCGTGGCCGCTCTGTGTCTTCAGCGCTGGCTCGGCCCTGCTGGCCACCAGCCCCCTTGGCTGCGTGAGCTGAGCCTCTCTCTTTAGTGACTGCATGCCAGACCTAGGAGCATGAGAATCCCAGGTCAGGGTCAGTCGCATTGGCCCTGTCCTCCCAGGCCCTGGACAGCCACAGCTCTCACCCTCTGGCCCACAACCGCGCATGATTCTATGGCTGAAGCAGGTCCTCATGTTCAGTGGTGGCAGCTATGTCCTCACCCGGTGGGAGCTCAGTGGACACTGATAGACCCTAAAGAGGTTACTATAGGGAGAGCATTTAGTGCAGACAAGCCAGTTGGTGAACGCATGACTCCCCAGGTGATGGCCATTAAATGGACCAGAAGCCTAGCAAACCCCAGACAAGAGGCGATGGTCACTGGCCCCTTGAAGGACTAGCGCCGGAGGGACTCTGGGCCTGGTGGCCAGAGGATAGCTCATGCCCAGACTGGGAGACAGTGGGAGGGGAGAAAGATCCCATCTGCCCACCCCTCATCATCTAGGTATCTCTGAACACTGATGCCAGCCCAGGAGAGCACCCAAAGTCCCCAGCTTGGGAGCCCCTGGCAGGGCAGGGTCTGAGCAGGGCCCCAGGGCAGAGCCAGGTGCAGTCTCAGCTTCCAGGCCCACTCCTGGAGCCACCCTGAGGCCAGGGCCCCCGAAGCCAAGGGACCTGGCGGGAGGCCTGCCCCAGAGGCCCACTCGCCTCCCACCCACCCTGCCTTGTCCATCCTGCAGCAGGAGCCAGACTCACAGGGACCCACTTCTTACCCAGAATAGACTGCCCTTCCTAAGAGAAATCTCCTCCTCCACTGTCCTGACAACCCCTCCCATCTGAGCCTGGGGCCCGCCCCTATCATCTAGCTCTGGTCACAGGCGCCCTCTCCCTGCAGAGGCCCAGCGCCGGCCCTACTACGCTGACTACTCGCCCACCCGCCGCTCCATCCACTCGCTGTGCACCAGCCACTACCTCGACCTTTTCATCACCTTCATCATCGGGGTCAACGTCATCACCATGTCCATGGAGCACTACAACCAGCCCAAGGTGGGGCTCGGGGTGCGAAGCCCTGCCCACTCTGCCTCCAGGACCAGTGTGGGAGATGAGCCCTGGGAGGGCCATGGGTGAGGTCCGGCACCCAGTGGGTGGCCTGGATCAGGAGGTGCTACCCCGAGAACTGGGCAGGGGGGGTGATCTTAAATCTGCAGGCCTGGGTCAGCCCTCACTGGGCTTTAGTCCTCCTTTTAACATCAACTGAAACTCAGGACCACCTGTCCCAGAGGGCCCTCCCTACCCCGTGAGTGGCTCCATCTTGAAACTGGCTGTTGAAGTGTCCATGAGCCCTGCTTCTCGGGCTGCGGATTTCACAGTCCAGGAAAAAGCCAGACAGGGCTGACAGGAGACAGGCGGGCAAAAATGGTCAGCTTTTTATTTCGCTCCAATTACATCTGCATTGCCATCATTTCATTAAAGAAAGGGCACCTCCCTGCCCCCCACCATGGGAAGGGAGGGGTCTCAGCCTCAGAGCCTTTGAGTCTGAACCTACTCAGCTTTTCCAGAAGCTGAGCTCTGGCTAGCACAGGCCAGCCCCTGGCTGTGGGTGGGGCCTGGTTAAGGCAGGGCCAGGAGTCTGGGCTCAGAGGGGCAGGTTCCTCTCACCTGAGGGCTGTTCTCAAAGTGCTGCAAGGGCCAGTCCAGGGGATGCCTTCCAGACCCAGTGCAGACATGCACACACAGTAAGTGCTCGACAGCGGGGCCTCAGACAGACCTGTCTTCTGCCTGCAGGCACTCAGATTGGTGCAGGAGAGAGATGGGGCAGGGTGACCAGGACCCAGGCCCTGGAGGGCCGAGTGCCACTGTAGGGGGAGGAGGAGGGGGGCAGTCTAGGCAGGGTGGCCTCCGCAGCCTGATGCTCTGCCCCCAGTCGCTGGACGAGGCCCTCAAGTATTGCAACTACGTGTTCACCATTGTCTTCGTCTTTGAGGCTGTGCTGAAGCTGGTGGCATTTGGGTTCCGGAGATTCTTTAAGGACAGGTTTGTGCGGTGGGGCTACTTGGCACCCTGAAGGACCCATGGAGCTCTTGGGGAGGGGGCAGGTGAGAGCCACAGCCTTCCTCTCCGGTGGTCCCAGCCTTTCGTCTGCAGAGGTGATGGTGCTGAGCAGAGGTGTGGGATGTGCCCCATGGGTGACACCGGGATGCTCCCAGGGCCATAGGGAGGGGATGCCTCTTGCTCTAAAGGGCTGCGAGTGGGGAAAGGAAGCAGCTGGACACTGAGCCCAGCCGGCCACCCAGGTGGAACCAGCTGGACCTGGCCATCGTGCTGCTGTCCATCATGGGCATCACACTGGAGGAGATTGAGATGAGCGCTGCCCTGCCCATCAACCCCACCATCATCCGCATCATGCGCGTGCTCCGCATCGCCCGAGGTAGACACCCCCAGGGGCCCCAGGACTGCGGCAGCCTCCTTCCTCACCATGCCCCAAGGCCTCAGCAGCGGGCTGTGCTGGTGGCAGGACTGTAAGGGACGGGGTGGTCCTGGGGCCCAGCCAGCTGGGGGGTCGGACTGGCCCGGGCCCCCGTCTGTCTCTAACACTTAGCTCTTGGCCCTAGTGCTGAAGCTGCTCAAGATGGCCACAGGCATGCGGGCCCTGCTGGACACAGTGGTTCAAGCCCTGCCCCAGGTAGCTGCACAGCTGCCCCCGGTGGGCACTGCAGACGCCACCGAGAGGACGAGGCTGCAGGGGGGGCCTCGTTTACTGTCATTCATTCAGTCACTCGTGGGGTCTTCGGTGCTCGTGAAAACCAGGTTTATCACCCTACACGTGCAGAGAACGATGGCCGTCTGCCTTCTGGGCCTTGGTCCTTCTGGGGAAGACTGAGAACCAGTGTCCGCCTCCCCTGGTCCAGTGCTGGACACAGTGGGGTTTGAGCAGAGAGCAAAAAGGGTAGCCAAGGTGGGCTTGTCTGAGTTCCGAAGACCCCGCCCAAGGCTCAGGTGTTGGCTGAAGACCTGTCTTCTTTTGGAGCTAATTCAGGCCCTGTGTCCTCACTTCCTGTCCACAGTCCCCACCCTGATCCTATTGTGGCCACTTGAGCTGGAAGAAACCCCTTGCCTCATCTGGGCAGTATCCAGTTTTTCTGCCAACCCATCCTGTTCAGCCATGTGTCCATCGGTCCATGGTTCTAACCCTTTCAGCCAGCCATCCACCCATGTGTCCATCTGTCCGTTTTCTAGCCAGCACTCATGCCACAGCTGCGTGCCCACCCGACACCCTCTCTCTCCACCACCTACTCACCCGTGTACCTGTCCACACGCCCATTGACCACACGCCCAGCAGCCCTCCGTGTGCACCTTCCTTCCGCCAGCCCCACTTCCCCTTTACCAGCATTCCTGAGCCCTATCTGAGCTGCAGTCCCCAAGGTCCTTTGTGCCTGCCAGGTGGTCAGAAGTAACAGGAGGGGAGGGAAGCCTGGGCCTGGTCGCGTCACAGAGCCTGGGGCATGGGAGGCGTGGGGACACAAGGTGCCCCGCCTGGAGGGCAGCGCCGGCACCGGTGCCGGGAGGATGGGTGGGCGAGGTTCGTGGCAGAGCCTCAGACAGAGGTCACTCAGCCTGCAGAACTTGGCTTTGGCCTTCCTGTGGGGACCCCGAGGCTGGAGGCCAGCCCTACACAGAGTATGTCAGAGCCTTTGGAGGCTGCCTGGGCCCTGGAGGTAGGGGTGGCCCTAGGTGCAGAGTGGGTGTGAGAGGCCGAGGAGGGACCTTGAGCACTTAAGCACTTAAGGAGGTACCTGGGAGCTCCAGGGCCAGGTTCCGGGGTGGGGGGAGGGTTAAGAACAAAGCTTCAAGGCCAGTTCTGGGAACTTGACCTCCTGCCAGGGGTTAGGATGGCTGGGAGGGCACCAGGCGCTGAGTGCACAGCAGGCAGGATTGAGGCCTGACGTGGTTCTGCTTCTCTCCTGTGTAGGTAGGGAACCTCGGCCTACTTTTCATGCTCCTGTTTTTTATCTATGCTGCCCTGGGAGTGGAGCTGTTCGGGAGGCTCGGTGAGTGCGGTCCAGGAAAGTGCAGCCTCACCCACACACACGTGGCCCGCAGGCAGCTCGGGACACTGTCCAGGCCGTGGCAGGGCCCCCTGCTCTCTCAGCCCTTCACTGCACGAGGCGAACATGACGGGGCACATGTAGGAGCACCTGCACGCACAAGGAAGTGTGGGGCTGCACATGCACCCCCCCCGCCAGGTGTGCCCGTGGACCCGCACACATACTCGTGCCCCGGTGAGGAAAGCAGAGCCCAGAGCCACACGGGAGCCGCGCACACAGCGCCCCGGCCTGCACGTGGCCTCGGGGGGCCAAATGCCGCAGCACGTCCCTTTTCATGGTTGCCCCAGGTTTCCTTGAGCCAGTCCGGGCAGAGGGCAGGAGGGGACCCTGTCCGGCAGCCGGGTTCCTGTAGGGTGCCCCTCCCTTCCCTGCCAAGTCTTCTGCACGCTTGGTGTTAACTGAACGCTCAGTGGTTCCAGGAGCCACCAGTGGGCCTGCCTAGGAGGGGGGCTAAGGCGGTAGTTTGGGGCCTACACAGAGGGGTCCCTGGGACCCAGCAGCTGATGCCCCAGGCCCCAAGCCTGACTCCCGGCCCCTGGCCCAGCCTCATGCTCCGGGGTGGCCCCATCGCTGAGGGTGCACTGACCCAAGAAGGGCCGTAGGGAGCAGTCAGTGCTTCTCCTGGGGCTGAGCCAGAGCCAGCTGGCACCGAGGGCTTGGCTTGCCCCATCTAGAAAGCCCTAGATCTAGAACAAGTAGGGCTTCCGGCAGCCCCCATGCCGAGGAGGAGGAAGCCCCCTGTTTTGAAGAGACGTGCCCCCCATTTGCCTCCCACAGGTGCCTGTCTGCCAGGGATGCCCAAGTTAGGCCTCTGCCCAGCTCCCAGAGGAGCGTGACCGCCCCGGGGCAGGGGCAGGGCCTCCCAGGCTCGCGTGCACCCTGCCCCCGCGATGCAGCTGACCACCAGGGTCTCTGCCCCGCAGAGTGCAGCGAGGACAACCCATGCGAGGGCCTGAGCAGGCACGCCACATTCTCCAACTTCGGCATGGCCTTCCTCACACTGTTCCGTGTGTCCACGGGGGACAACTGGAACGGGATCATGAAGGTACTAGCCTGAGCCAGGTGGGAGGAGAGGCGGGGTCAGCCTGCGCCCTCCTGCAGCTGTCTCTTCACCCACAGGACACTCTGCGGGAGTGTGCACGTGAGGACAAGCACTGCCTGACCTACCTGCCAGCCATCTCGCCCATCTACTTCGTGACCTTCGTGCTGGTGGCCCAGTTTGTGCTGGTCAATGTGGTGGTGGCCGTGCTCATGAAGCACCTGGAGGAGAGCAACAAGGAGGCCCGAGAGGATGCCGAGCTAGATGCCGAGCTGGAGCTGGAGATGGCACAGGGGTCCCCCACCTGTCCCAGGCCCACAGCCCCGCAGGGCCCAGGCCTTGGGCCCGATGCTCCCAACGTCCTGGTCGCTCGAAAGGTGTCCGTGTCCAGGATGCTCTCACTGCCCAATGACAGCTACATGTTCCGGCCCGTGGCACCGGCCTCAGCCCCGCACCCGCTGCAGGAGGTGGAGATGGAGACCTACGTGGGCACCACCTCCTCCGGTACGGCCCATGGAGGCAGCTGGAGGACTTGGGCAGGTGGGAGGCCGTAGGTGGGAGGACTCAGGGCAGGTGACAGCTGCCTGGTTTAGACACCTTCCCTGCCCCAGGCTTGGTCACCTTTGAGCACTCACCACCTGTGGAGTCCTGCGCCTCCCTCCAGGTCTTGCCAGCTTCGTCCTCCCCTGCCAGGGGCAGCAGCACCCTCCTCACCCTGCCTCCTCGGGGCACAGCTCACTCCCCCAGCGTTAGCCGCCTGCTCTGCAGACAGGTAGGAGAAGCGCCCTGCAGGGCCTCAGGGGTTTCCTTTCCCCATTAAAGGTCGAGTGACGGGGGCACTGAGGAAAGGGGGTGCTTTGTCACTGGAGCCTGTGATGATAGAGTTCCCAGCCACCAGGAAGGAACACATCCCCTCCTTGGGCAGCAACCTTAGTCCTTCATGGCACCCCAGCAACCATTCCTGTGGGCCTCGCCTACACCCACAGACCACCCCTCCCATCCTCAGGGCGCCACACTGGGCTGGTGGTGTGCAAGGCTGCCTCAGCCTCGCCCTGCGCCCAGAGGGTTTCCAGGCTCCCCTCGCTCTCAGGCTCCAGCTCTGCACTCCTCACGGGCCCGCCCCATCATGACCTGCATGGATGGTTGGCACCTGCATGCAGGGTGGTCCCCACGGTGGGGCTGTGACATCCATACTAGGGGTGCTCAGCCCCACCTCGCCCTGGGCCCCAACCTCAGGGGGTTGAGTGCCTATGGACCCAGGTGGAGAGGGGTCTCTGGCCCTGACTGCTGGTTGGGCTCTGCCTGGCCTCACCTGACCCCGTGCCCTTGCAGGAGGCCCTGCACACCAACTCCCTGGAAACACAGGTTGACGGCCCTACGGACTGCAGCCTGAGCTTGGGGGAGTCTGGCGGGAAGACCCCCTCAAGGCATGTGTCCCTGGCGGACTCCCTGCAGTCCCCGCCCCTCTCCCCGAGGCTCACCAGTGTCCGTACCCGAAAGCACACGTCTGGACAGCGATGCATCTCCGGTCAGCCACCAGCCACAGGTGGGGAGGAGACAGAGGCCCCAGACCCAGCCGATGAGGAGGTCTGCCACATCACCAGCTCAGCCCGGAGCCCCTTGCCTGAAGCCCACGGGGTGGCGGGTGGCGAGCCAGACCTGTGCAGTCTCTACAGTGTGGACACCCAGGGCTTCCTGGACCAGCCCAGCCTGGGAGACCCTCACCGGCAGCACTCAGTGGAGCCAGGCGGAGGGGACGGCCACTCAGAGACTGGCGAGGTGAAGGTTCAAGCCTTGGAGGCTGAGCCAGCCCTGGGGGCACGCAGGAAGAAGAAGATGAGCCCCCCGTGCATCTCTGTAGACCCCCCCACGGAGGACGAGGGTGCAGCCTGGCCCCCTGCAGCGGAGGGTGCCAATACCACCCTGCGTCGGAGAACCCCATCCTGTGAGCCCGTGGAAGGCATGGGGGTAGACCCTGCCACCAAGGGGGAGCGGTGGGGCCCAGTTTCCTGCCGTGGGGAGCACCTGACCGTCCCCAGCTTTGCCTCTGAGCCGCTGGCCCCTGGCCCCGGTGGGGACCTGTTCTTGGACAATGGCCACAGGGTGGCCCAGGGACCCAGAGCTTCCTCAGGGGTCCCATCTCCTGCTGAACCCCACAAAACAGAGTCTCCTGTGCCCTCCATCAACTCCCCAGAGAAGGGGCAGGGGCTATACCTCAAAGTCCCCCAAAGCCCCCCAAAGAAAGCAGGGTCCCCTTCAGCCAATCCCACAGTAGGTGACAGTGTGGACGAGCCTGTGTAGCTGGGGGCATGATGCCACACAGGCTTGGCACTGGGGTTGGGATGTACTCGGTGGGGTGGTGGCCCTGGGCAGGGCCCTGCATGGACCCCATGTCGGGCCCCACCTGGGGCCGAGGAGCCAGGAAGATACTCGCCCAGGGAGAGGGAGGCAGATGCTCTTCTGGGCAAAGAGGAACAAGGTTAGCTCCTTGGACTGCGGGCCTCCGCCCACCCATTCAGGTCTTGGTTTTCCCGAGTCCCGCTGCTGTGGTCTGAGACTGCCGGCAGCCCAGGCGGCAGTCCCTGAACGAGAGAGCTGCGTTCGTGGGACCAGGACTAGAAAGTGACCAAAAGGAGAAAGGCAGAGGTTGCCCAGCACATCCCCGTCTTCACGTCCACTTGTTTTTATAAGGAACACACACCGGGGGCCGCACGTGCCCTCGAGGGTGGCAGCTCGGCCCCTGAGGCTCCCACAGCCACGCTTCACAGTCTGAGCTCCTGTCCATTTGTCCCAACCCTCATCGCTGTCACTCCATCTCCCCTCCGGGCCCCTTCCCACCGTTCTGTCCAGAAAACACCCGTTGACTCTGGCCTCTCTGAGACACCAAGTTACCAGGGAGTGGGAGCCAAGCAATAAGACCCGCCCCAGTGCGTGTGCCTCCCAAGGCCATCCCAGGGTCTGGGAGGAGCCATTCCCACTGAGGCCCCTTCATTTCGTTTTGTTTCTTTTATAAATTCAGGTTAAACGTTGCAATAATCTGATGCAGAAAATTCAGCTCAAAGGGAAGGAGGACAGAGCAAAGCAGAATAAATACTAACTTATTTAAGGAACAAGTTGGATGGCAATCGGAATCAGTTCCTCGTGAGTGGCTGGCACAGCTGGGTGATGACAGCCAACACAGCAGGGTTGCAGGGCCCCCCCCGCCGAACACCTGCTCCCCCAGTGTCTTGTGGCCCCTGCTCGGGCAGACCCGCGCACTGGAAGTTCTTCAGCAGGAAAAGTTGAGCCCGTCCTAGCAGCAGGTGCGCGTGGCGCCATTCACACGCTGGAGAAGCCGCATCTGACCACACGGGAAGTTGTTTTTGCCAGAGCTCCTGAGGGGGACGGGGAGGGATCCTCACAGGGAGCTGGGCAGTCAGCCTAGGGCTGTGAAGTGCACCCCACTCTAGCAGCCTCCCTGCCCTGAGGTCTTCAACCCCCCAGACCATGACCCTTGACCTTGCCCCACGTCCTGCTGGCTTCTCAGGGACCAAGCTTCCCCTGCAGCCCCATGAGCCTCTTGTCCTTGAAACCTGGTCTTAGGGGATTTCTGAGGAGAGTCCCTCCTCAAGGTCCAGACTGAGTTCAGCAGCGATATCTCGAGCCAGCCTTCAGCAACCCGCCCTCCCCACTGTTCCTGTTGCCACATCCGTTCCCCAGTCCCGTGGTCTCCACCACAGATGAAACGGACACCGAGAGCTGTTCAGTTCCAGGCAGCCCTTCCTCACTGTCCTGTCAGGCCAGGGCCTGATGACCGAGCTGATTAGTGGCCTCTGGGTGTGGCCAGGGCTTTCCTGCCCAACGCCCTGCTCGGCCGCAAATCACAGGCCTGACTTGTAGGCCCCTCTGTGTCCACCATGCCCCCTTAGAGGCAGGGAGAGGTTCACAGGGTTGAGGGTGAGGGCCCAGCTTCTTGGGGCACAGACTTGTCTCCTTCCCTCCAGCACCCACCCTGGAACCATGGTCAAAAGTGCGTCTGCCACGTTTGTCCTAACAAAGAACAGGGTGACGGTGGCTTCGTCTCTAGGGCATGCAGTGGACCCATTGTAGGAACGTACCTGGGAGGGTGCCCCTCCAGGAAGAGGAGCAGCCCTTTCTGTCCAGCTTGGGGCATGCGGTTGGAGCCCAGTTGGCCTACCCAGGCTCTAGAAGGCCTCATGTCTCCCAGTGTGGGGGCTGGGAGAGGGGGTCTGGAGTAACCAGGTTCTCTGCCTTCTGGACCCCCAGTGCCCTCCCTGGTCCCCTCAGGAGAGGATGTCAGGGCCCTCAACTGTCCCGGTTCGGTTCACCTAGAGCACGGAAGCCCTTCTCTCCCCGCTGGCACCCTGTCACGTGGCCCCTGGCAGGGCCCTTGCACCCTCAGGGTTGCAGGCCTGCTGTCAAACAAGGAATTCCGAGGACCACCCATGTGGTCCCATCGGGGACTCTGTGACCGGACTGGTTCCTGCCCATTTTGCAGGACAACGCAGGGAGGGGTGTCGTGCCCCACACTGCCTCCCTGCCCTGGCCCTGGGGTGATGGGCCGCCTGCAGCCCCGGGAACATGGGCCATGTGGGCCCACCTGGGAGGACCCTGCAGGCACACAGGGAGGGCTGCCCCCTCACAGCCGCACTGGCCCAGCGGAAGGCCAGCTTGACCCTGATAAGCCAGCACTCACTTTATCTGTGACTTGCCGCTGGCGGAGCTGGCTGAGTTCCTCGAGATCCCAGGACCAGATGAGGGGAGGCTGAGTGTCCCCAGCCTCCTCCCTGCTTGCCTGGTCTGGTGGGGGGGGGGGGCGGTGGCGGGCCTCAGCCCCAGGCCCTGCCCCTCTATCTTCCTTCCACACCCACTGGAGGAGGCTGGTGGCTTCTTGTCCCTCCGTGTCCTCCAGCACAACGGGCATTTAGAGCTAAGTGACAACGTGCTTGTGTAAGGTGAGCAGTCCGAGGAGGTCACCCCCAACCACCACGGCAACTGCGAGAGTGCGGGACGGGCGTGAGGGAGGAGGAAGGGAAGTGCCCGGTTCATCTTCGTCCTTCACGTTCCAGGGAGGGCGTGCCCTCTGGCCACAATGAAATGATTACAGATGAAAGGAAAATGGGGAGGGTTGGCATCTCCCCCATCGCAGTTTCCACAGCAGCGAGGGCTCAGGGTGAGTAGGGGCAGAGGCCCTTCCCACCCGGACCTGCAGCGTCGGCACCAGGGCCAGCGGAGCTGCTGGCTCACGGGAGCCCGTGTGTGCGGGAGGGGACCGGAGAGGCACGGCAGCCTGACTCAGAAGAGTGACAGGCTCACCCACAGGAGCAGTGACGGGGAAGCTCGCCCAGCGACCAGAGCGTCCAAGGGGTGGGAGCGGACGTGGGCCTGAGGGTGCCGTCCCCAGTGCTGCAGGTGGACAGTTGTCCCCTTTCCCACCAAGGGGAAGGGCTTCCGTTGTGAAGGGGCTGTCCACATCAAGAACCGTAACGACGCTCGTTGAAACCGTAATGAGATGCCATCGATGACATGGATGTGAAGAGCACGCAGACGCGTGACTGCCCGAGTCCGTGCACACTGCGGCCTGGGGGGGGGGTGGCTGGGGGGGCTGCGGAGGGAGGGGGGCCTCGTGTGGCTGGAGGGACACAGAGTGTGGAGGGGGCCAAGGAGACATGTTGTGACCCCAAGGCTGGGCCCCTGGGCCCCTAGAACTGTCTAGTAAGTGCTCTGTGTTGCTTTCCGGGTCTTGAATACACACGGCTACTCGGGACAGAGGCACGAGCCCGGGCTCCAGGGGGCTGTCCCCACCACAGTGCCCAGCGCTCAGGGTCCGGGGACCCACAGTGACAGACAGGGGCTATGCGGGCTGCCCTGGCCTCTCCCCTCCCCTCCCCCTCAGGGACACCCACAACCAGAAAGACAGCCACAACAACTGTGTGTGTTCTCCATGTGCTTTAATGGGGGTTGGTGCCACCACCTGCTCCCTGGGCTGCGGGTGGGGAAGGCGGGGAGGTCAGCGCAAGGAACAGGGAAGGTGAGGAAGGTACACCTGGAAGGGCAGGGAGCAGGGCTCTGGGGACAGGAGGGGGCTGGGTCCTCCACGGACCCAGGCAGCAGCCCCAGGGGCGGGCTCAGGGCTCCTCGGGGACGTACTGGCGGATCCAGTCCAGGTAGTGGGTGACGCGGGTGTAGATGCCGGGCCTGTTGGGCTGGGCACAGCCATCGCCCCAGCTGACCACACCTGCCTGCAGCCAGGTGCCATTGACCTTGCAGACCAGGGGCCCTCCAGAGTCGCCCTGGGGAGGAGAGGGGTCAGCAGTGGCCGCAGAGGCTGCTGGGGCAGGTGGGGACTTTGGGGAGGACAGGGGCCCACCTGGCAGGAGTCCTTTCTCCTGTTCCCGGCACACATCATGTCGTCATGGACAATCTGGACGTTGTCCCCCGTGTACAGGCCAGTGTGGTATTCGGTGTCACACACGCTGTTTTCCACGATGGGGACCTTTACCTGCTGCAGCGGATATGGCGGTGGTAGGGGTTCTGGGGGTGAGAGGAGAGCACTGTGCATCCGTGGGGAGGCGATCACTCTCCTCAGGCAGCTGCTGGGACCCCTTCCCCCAGGGGAACCCCAGAGCCGGGTCATGGATGTGAGCAGTCCCCACTTTCCCAAGCCCTCCAACCGTCCCCGGCACTCACCTTCATTGTCCAGATTGCCCCAGCCTGTCACCCAGCACGTGGTCCCCGGGGGGGAAGTCTCCGAGGCAGGAGGCAGAGTGACCAGCTGGACGTGGCTGGAGATGCTCACGGGGTCCTCGAGCTCCAGCAGGGCGATGTCCGCCCCATTCTCAACTGTGTAGTAGTTGGGGTGCGGAATGACCCGGTTGACGGGCAGCAGCCTGTCCCAGTAGTAGAGGTGCTGCTCCCGAAGCTGCACCCTCAGGCCCGCGGGGTCCTTGGTTTCCCTGGAGAGAGAGGGCACCCACTCGGGGGGCTGAGCAGCCTCCTGGACACCTGGGAGGGAGGGCGGAGCCCCACCCTCTCCCACCCACCAGGCCCCAGGGACACTCACGGTCCAACGCAGTGCGCGGCGGTCAGCACCCACTGGGGGTGGATGAGGGAGCCCCCGCAGATGTGCATCCAGTACTGAAGTTTGAACCTCAGGCTCACCTGCCAGGGCCATTTGCTCCCAGGGGCCTCTTGCCCCCCGACAATGCCCACTCTCTCCAGGGCCTGGCTCGCTGCTGGGGCAGAAAGTGCCCTCAGGACAGGACACAGCTTGGCCCCTGTGCCCACACAAACCTGGGCTTCTGTGAACCCGCCCACCCATAGTGGGGCCTGGGGCTGTGGGGTGAAGGGCAGGGACAGGGCCTGCCCAGGTCAGGACTCACCAGGGGCTGCATGGACCAGGCTCAGCAGGAGGGGCAGGGCCAGCACCAACAGGTTCAGCATCTGCAAGGAGTAAGGAGGGACTGGAGGGCCCAGCTGGGGGCTGGGCCGGGCTGGGGTCTGCAGGGTATGGGGTGCAGATGGGCTGGGGGCCCTAGGGCCAGGGGCCAGTTGGCTCAGGCCTGGAGTCTGAGGTCTTGCTGCGGCAGATCTGAGGCTCAGCGGCTCCGAGCCCTGACACCCAGCTGCGGGGGTTTGGCAGGGCGTGCTTACCTTGGCTGCTCCCTGCTGCTATTGCCCAGCCCTCTCTGGCCTCTCCATTTATCCCTGCCGGCCAGGAGGGGGTCAGAGGAGGGGTGTGCAGCCCTCCAATCCAGTGTGGAGGAAGTGGGCGATTTAGACAGAGACTTCCATGTGACATACACCCCCATCGTCCAACCACTGATCTGGGTACCCACAGTTCTCACAGGTCCAGATCACCCCAGTCTGTCACCCAGCACGGATATGTAGTCAAGTGGAGGACAAGCCACCCCACCGGGTGGGTCCTGGCTTCTAGGCTCTGGTGGCTGAGATGCCTAATCCAGCCTGGTTAGGGCTGAGAGGAGAGGAGTTCTAGTACCCATACAGGGCCCTCCAGTCCCCTCCATGTGCCTGGGCCTCCTGGTCCTACCACGGACTAGGAACCGGACATTGAGCATCCCTCTCCCTTTCAGCCAGCTGACTCCTGGCACTGAGAGAGCTCCACTTCCAGATGCCAGTATTAATTGATTAGACCCCCCTCATTTGCCAGGTGCAGTGAGGACTCCCTCAGGAGGCCTTCAGGCAAGGCTGCACACAGGGACGGTGGTGCTGTCTCAAGTCTATGCAACCAGTCACTCCCACCCCAACCATCTCCCCATGAGGAGTCCACCACGTCTGTGGGCCACCCTTAAAGAAGTGCAGGGTGATGCTCTCGGGTCAGGGACACCATTGTCACTCCTCCCTACACCTTTCTATTCACTAGCAGGGCTCAGTCTTCCCCACCTCACTTCCGGGGAGGGGCTCACAGCCCCTCTTGTCCGCTTCAGGAGGGAACAGCACCAAGGTCCTCACCCTGTTGCCCTCACGCCAAAAGGGAGGCCCGATTCCAGGCCCAACAGTGTCCACGTGTGCGGGCTACCTGAGTGGTTCTGCTGTTGCAGTGGGACCTTGTTGTCTTGGGATCTGAGTGCCATCAGCGGAGGGCCAGGCAGTTGGAAGTGACCGTGAGATAACAAGCAGCGAGTGCCAGCTTCCCTTGGACACTGCCCCAGTCAGGCCTCGCCGCCCTGCCTGCAGCCTCCTGACCTTGCCTGTCAACTGTCCCATCTCCTCGCTCTCCCCTGTGCCTCCTGCCAACCTCCTCCCTCCCGGAACTCCTGAACAGCCTGTGTGCCCACTGCCATCCAGGTCATCATCAGGGATGAGGTCAGGGACAAAACCCATCTGACTGAAGCAGGCAGAAGGATGCCTGGAGCTCCCAGAGCGCAGGGAGTAGTTCACGTTCCTCCCCCCGATTCTGATTTGGGCTGCCTGCCTGCTTTCTTATTGTTGAGGTTTAAGAGTTCTTGGTATATTGAATAACAGTTTTTATTGGGTATGTGCTTTGCAAAGAATTTCTCCCACTCTGCGGCTCACCTTTTCGTTATGTTAACATTATCTCTTACAGAGCAGAATTTTATAATTTTTATGAAATACAATCTATCAGTTTTTTCGTTGGTGTATCATACCTTCGGTGTTATGTCTGAAACTCATCACCAAACCCAAGGTCATCTAGATTTTCTCCTATGTTATCTTCTAGAAGTTTTATAGTTTTGCATTTTACATTTAGGTTTACTTTGAATTAATAAACTTAAGTGTTAGGTTTAATAAACCTAAACTAATAAAATTTAATCAAAATGGTCCATTTTGAATTGATTTTTGTGAAGGGTCTTTGTCAAGATTTATTTATTTTTATTTTTTTGTTTTTGCTTGTGGATATTTAGTTTGTTGATGACTATTGGCTGAAAAGAGTGTCTTTTCTCCACTGAATCGCCTTTGCTTCTTTGTCAAAGGTCAGTTGATTCCGGCCCTGGGCTCCCTATTCTGGTCCATAGATTCACATGTCCAGTCTTCCATCAGTGTCGTTGTAGACCTACAGCAAGTCTTGAAGTTGAATAGTGTCAGTCCTCCGATTTTGTTCTTTTTCTTCAATATCATAGCAGCTTTTCTGTGTCTTTTCCATTTCCACATAAACTTTAGAATCAGCTAGTTGACATTCACAATATAACTTGCTAGGGTTTTGATTGGGATTGTGTTGAATCTGTGATTGAGTTGGGGAGAATGGTATCTTAATAATATTGTCTTCCTAGCCATGTGTGTGGAAGGGAGACAATATTTTGTCCACCCCATGTGTGCTTTTTAAATTGAGGTAAAACTGATATACACAGAATTCACAGAACTTGAGAGTCCAGTTTGATGAGTTTTGGTGTTTATAAAGCTTTTGTAACCATCATGCCAAACAAGATATAAAACATTTTCATTACCTGAAATGTTTCCTCATGTCTCCTTCTAGTCAAGACTTTACCCTTCACCCCAAAGGCAGCTGCCATTGTGATTTTTATCACCAGAGTGTAGAGAACTGGTTTGATTTGGTTTGGCAAACGTGACTCAGTTCTGTATGGAAAACCTACAGAAGCGAGGTGGTGGGCAGGAGCCAGACCTTCAAACTGAGTTTTTCCCTGGGAATCAGGCCTAGAAAATGCATACAGACTGTTACAGATTGCTCTTGCTAAAACTCCATCACCCTGGTCTGAAACAACAAATGTGTATTGTCTGTCTTCAAGGTAACTTCCAAAGCCTGTGTGAGTTTTCCCAAGGACGGAGCTAATCAGTTTGCCGCCTTTCCCTTCTGCATGTGTTACTTTCATTTCCTTGATTGTACCTAAAATGTAAATGATAATATTGTATGTAATAGATAATAAATCCTTCTTTAATGTAAGACCCGAGAAAAACAATAAAAGCCTGTCTAGGCAAGGGTCGGGACGCTCTCCCTTTGAGAGAGTGGCCGAGACACTCACAGGTGCTCTCCCCTTGAGAGAGTAGCCATGCCAGTCCCTTTCCCCACAGGGCTGCTGTCGCCTGAGCATTTGTTCTCGTCTCCAGCCACAACAGGCGGACTCTGCTGGCCGGAGTCAGCCACACCAGAGGTTAGTTTTGTGGTTCTAGATCTTCACAAGAAAGGGATCGTACATGTTGCATCTGAATTCTTTGGCTTGGCATAACAATTTTGAGATTCATCTAGGTTGTTCTGTGATTTGTTTCCTTTTTCATTCCCTTTTCATTGCTGAGAAGTATTCTACTGTAATGAAAATATTCTCCTTTTTCTGGTCCTGGCTGGTGTAGCTCAGTGGATTGAGTGACAGCCTGTGAATCAAAGGGTCGCTGGTTCGATTTCTAGTCAGGGCACATGCCTGGGTTGCAGGCCAGGTCTCCAGTAGGGGGTGCACGAGAGGCACCACACATTGATGTTTCTTTCCCTCTCTTTCTCCTTCCCTTTCTCTCTCTAAAAATAATAATCAAAATCTAAACAAATAAAAGAAAAAGGAAATATTCTCCTGTTTTGTTCTAGAGGCTTGATAGTGTTAACACCCACACTTTATATAAATCCATCTCAAATTAATTTGTGTGCATAATGTACATAAGGCTCAAGTTTCACTTTTCTCTGTATACTTACCCATCTAGCACCATTTATTGGAAAGGCCACCAGTTACCTGTTCAATATCAGTGACATTATTGTCATAATTCAAGTGATAATTTCTGCATGCACATCTAGGCTCTGTTTCATTCTTTTTATCTCTGTGTACATCTTGCCCCCAGTACTGCACCATCTTAATTATTAAAATTGGAAAGGGTGAGTTTCCATAATTGTTCTTTTTCCTTCAGATGGCCATAGACAGTCTTGGTTATTCCAGCTCCTTTACCATTTCATATTAACTTTAGAATCGGGATGTCAATTTCTGCAAAAAGTAAGGCTGCTGGGATGTCAATTTGTATCGCATGATTTATATAAATCAATATGGGGAGAATTGACATCTTAATAATCCAGACACGTGACATATCTCTATTTAAGGCTTTTAAATTTTCTTCCATCACGGTTTTGTAATTTTTGATGTAGAGACCTTGCACACCTTTCATTACATTTATTCCTAGCATTTGAAGTTTTGTATTCTATGGCAATAGTATTATGTTTATTTCTCAATCATTGGTAGATATTTATAAATATAAAATTTTTGCATATTGATTTTGTATCTCACGGTCCTGCTAAATTCACTTATTCTCGTGTTGATAGAACACTTTGGCTTTTCTGTGAACGTAATCATGTCACCCACAAATAAAGCAGGTTTATTTTTGCCGCAAGCCCAGCTCACTCTGGAGTCCTGCAGTTCCCTGCTCCTTCACCAGAGGAAGCCCTAGTTCTCCCCTTAACACCTGCTGGGAGGAGCTGTGCACTTGCACTTGGGGAAGGGGAGGAGTTTGGCTGCCTGCCCACCTCTTACCTGCCTACAGGTCATAGGGGTGCAGGGAATAGGGGCACAGGTCTGACTGGGATGCAGGACTGGGTCTGTGACTCTCTGAGAAGTGGATCCAGGACTTCGGTCAAGATGGCGGCACAGGCAGACATGACTCACCACTTTACACAATCACATCAAAATTGCAACTAATATATAGAACAACCATCACTCAGAACCATCAGAAATCAAGTTGAATGGAAGTCTGACAGCTATGGAATTAAAGAAACCACATCCATCCAGACTGGTAGGAGGGGTGCAGACATAGAACAGGCTGGTCCCACATGCGTGTGGTGGATAAAAATTTAGGAAGGATATCTTGACAGCCATGAGTCCCAGGCCCACACCAGGCCCCCAGTCCAGGGTACCAGTGCCAGGAATATAAGTCTTCATAACTTCTGCCTGCAAAAACCAATGGGGTTGAGTTGGTAGAAGACACTTCTGGAGTTCCAAACAGTTACCCGTAAAGAACCAACATGTGGACTTACTCAGACTTGCTACTTCTGAGCTCTAGCATCAGGGTAGCTGCTTGAAAGACACCAGTGGCATACAGGGAGGACCTGAAGTGTCTAGCATCAAGGCAAGAGCTGGGGGACAGTTTTCTCCCAGACAGAAAGGTGCGCAGAGGCCATTGTTTGTTTTCTGAGCCTTCCCTCCACAGAGCCACAGAGCTGGCAGGCAGGTGCCATATCTGAGACTCCATCAACCTGGTTCACCCTGGAGATCCCCTGTCTCTATCCCACACAACTTATCGGCCCATTCAAACTGTTAACTGTGACTTTTCTGTATGAATGGCTGGTCTTGTTTCATGCTTCACAACTTCCTAAATCCTATCAAACAAGCAACAGCCAGCCTCAGCAAGCCCCTATCCCCTGCACTACTTGCTAAGTGGCCCCAGGCCCAGGGCTAGCAGCATCAGCCTAGATTCACAGCTTGGCTTCCCCTGAGAATCTCCAAGCCTAGCACAAGTAGCAGCCATCTCAGATTGCTTTATAGCTCAGGCAGGATGGCCCCAAGCAGAGTCCAGTTGGGGGCTGACCTTGGCCTGCACCACCCGGAAAACCCTAGTGCTTGAGCTCACAGTGGAAGCTACGGACCATGTCGGAGAACTACCACCCTGCCTCTGCACAGCTGATCATCCAAGGAGGGTGGAGGTGGGTGGTTAGTGGTCACAGCCAGTCCTTGCAGCTGACTGGCCAGGATAAATCCCTCCCATTGACCTGCCAACAGCAACCAAGGCTCAACTACAAAAGGAGGGTGTACACAACCCACATGAAGAGTGAACCTTGAGTACCCAGCTTGGGTGATAGGGGAGGCTGTGCCATGGGACTCTAGAGGACACCTACTACATTATGCCACACTACCAAGACAGGAAGTCATAGCAGCTCTACCTAATAAATAGAAATAAACACAGGGAGGCTATCAAAATGAGGAAGCAAACATGGCTTAAATGACAGAATAGATCAAAACTCCAGAAAAAGAGCTAAACAAAATGAAGATAAGTAATCTATCAGATGCAGAGTTCAAAATACTGGTTGTAAGGATGCTCAAGGAACTTAATGAGGACTTCAAGAGCATAAAAAAAAAATCTAGTCAGAAATGAAGAACAGGACTTCCGGCCAAGATGGAGGTGTAGGTGGACACACTGTGCCTCCTCTCACAACCAAAATTAAGGACAACAAAAATTTAGAAACAAAAAAAACAACCTTAACAGATAGAAAATCGAATTGTATGGAAGTCTGACAATGATTCACCCAGACCGGTAAGAGGGGCAGATTCGGTGGCCAGCAGAGAGAGATTGCGGCAGGAAAAAGCAGTGGTTAGTGGTCCCGGACACACAGGTGGCAGCTGGCACACCCCAGGCACACAGGTGGTGGCTACCTGGAGCGGGGAGGCAACGAGCAGACACAGCGAGGCACGCAAGGCAGCTGACTGTGATCACACATTCTCGTGCAGATAAACCAGGTGAAAATGGGCAGCAAGACAGACTGCCCAACCCAGGGCCCCAGCACTGGGAAATAAAGCCTAAAAGCACCCATTGAAAACACTTGTGGGGGTTGATGTGCCAGGAGAAACTCCCAGACTCACAGAGGGCACTGAAATCTGAGGGAGAGTAGAGCAAGCACCATTGTTCACTCTCTGACCCCACCCTTATATACAGTGTCATAATCCAGCAACTGGGTTGTTCTGCTCTGGTGAATACCTAAGGCTCTGCCCCTCATACGTAACAGGCATGGCCAGACCAGAGAGAGAGAGAGAGAGAGAGAGAGAGAGAGAGAAATGGCCCAAATGAAAGAACAAATCAAACTACTGGAGCCAATACTTTTGAGCAACCAAGAGATAGCCAACCTATCAGATGCATAGTTCAAAGCACTGGTGATCAGGATGCTCACAGAATTGGTTGATTTTGGTCACAAAGTAGATGGAAAAATGAAGGCTACACTAAGTGAAATGAAGGAAAATGCACAGGGAACCAATAGTGATGGGAAGAAAACTGGGACTCAATTCAACTCTGTGGACCAGAAGGAAGAAAGAAACAACTAAATAGAAAAGAATGAAGAAACAAGAATTCAAAACAATGAGGAGAGGCTTAGGAATATCCAGGACATCTTTAAACATTCCAACATCCGAATTATAGGGGTACCAGAAGGGGAAGGGGAAGAGCAACAAGTGGAAAAGTTATTCGAACAAATAATAAAGGAGAACTTCCTCAAGCTGGCAAAGGAAATAGACTTCCAGGAAGTCCAGGGCTTCTTTGAAGCTCAGAGAGTTTCAAAGAAGTTGGACCCAAGAAGGAACACACCAAGGCACATCATAATTACACTACCCAAGATTAAAATTAAGGAGAGAATCCTAGAAGCAGCAAGGGATAAGGGGACAGTCACCTACAAAGGAGTTCCCATCAGACTGTCAGCTGATTCTCAAAAGAGACCTTACAGGCAAGAAGGGGCTGGAAAGAAGTATCTGAAGTCTTGAAAGGCAAGGACCTACATCCAAAATTGCTCTATCCAGCAAAGCTGTAATTTAGAATGGAAGGGAAGATAAAGTGCTTCTCAGATAAGGTCAAGTTCAAGGAGTTCATCATCACCAAGCCCTTATTATATGAAATGTTAAAGGGACTTATCTAAGAAAAAGAAGATAAAACTATGACAGTGAAAAGACAACAAACTCATAGCTATCAAGAACCACACCTAAAACAAAAGCAAACTAAGCCAACAACTAGAACAGGAACAGAACCACAGAAATGGAGGTCACATTGAGGGTTAGCAACAGGGGAGTGGGAGGAGGAGAGAGGGGAAAAAGGTACAGAGAATAAGTAGCATAGACAGTGGGTAGAAAATAGACAGGGGGAGGGTAAGAATAGTGTGGGAAATGTAGAAGCTAAAGAACTTATGACCCATGGACATGACGTAAAGGGGAGGAATGTGCGTGGGAGGGGGTGTGCATGGTGAAGGGGAATGAAGGGGGGAATGGGACAACTGTAATAACATAATCAATAAAATATATTTAAAAAAGAAATGAAGAATACACTAATTGAAGTAAAAAACAATTTACAGGGAAACAACAGTGGAGTGGATGAAGCTGAGAATCAAATCAATGATTTTGAACATAAGGAAGCAAAAAAAAAAAAAAAAAAACCAACAACCATGCAGAACAACAAGAAGAAAAAACAGTCCAAAAAAATGAGGATAGACTAAGGAGTCTCTGGGACAACTTTAAGAGGTCCACCATTCACATCATAGGGGTGCCAGTAGGAGAAGAGAAAGAGCAAGACATTGGAAGTCTATCTGAAAAAATAGCGAAAGAAAGCTTCCCTAATTTTTTGAAGGAAATAGACACACAAGTCCAGGAAGCACAGAGAGTCCCAAACAAGATGGATGCAAAGAGGCCCACTCCAAGACACATCATAATTAAAACACTAATGGTTAAAGATAAAGAATCATAAAAGCAGCAAGAGAAAAGCAGTTAGTTACCTGCAGGGGAGTTCCTGTAGGACAGTCAGCTAATTTCTCAAAAGAAACTTTGCAGGTTAGAAGGCATTGGCAATAAATATTCAAAGTCATGAAAAGCAGGGACCTACAGCCAAGACTGCTTGACTCAGCAAAGATATCGTTTAGAATCGAAGGGCAGGACTTCCGGCCAAGATGGAGGCATAGGCGGACACACTGTGCCTCCTCTCACAACCAAAATTAAGGACAACAAATATTTAGAAACAAGAAAACAACCAGAACTTATAGAAAATTGAACTGTACGGAAGTCCAACAACCATTAATCCAGACCGGTAAGAGGGGCGGAGTCTCGGCAGGAGAAAGTGGAGGTGTGGACCCGGGAACGCAAGCAGCAGCGGCTGGCAGTTCCCAGGTGCACAGGAGGCAGCTGGCGGATTCTGGGCCCACAGGCAGCAGCTGGCAGACCCGGGCACAGGGGGGCAACTGTGCAGACCCAGTGAGGCCACACAGGGCGGCTGGCTGACCAGGTGGTCCCACATTTGTGTGCGCAGACGGTCCAGGCAGAGGGGAAGTGGCAGAAGGGACTGAATCCAGGAGAGAGCGGAGCAGGCGCCATTCTTCCCTCTTGAACCCCGCCCCCACCTAAAGCGTCACAACCCAGGGACTGGGCTGCCCCGCCCTGAAGAACACCTAAGGCTCCACCCCTAACTACGTAATAGCCTCGACCAGACTAAAACCAAAACTAAACAAAACAAAAAAACACCAAAAATGGCTCAAACCGGAGAACAAAACAAAGTTCCAGAGCCAATTCCTCAAAGCCGTGAAGAGATAGCCAACCTATCAGATGCACAGTTCAAAGCACTGGTCATCAAAATGCTCACAGAATTGATTGATTTTGCTCACAAATTAGATGAAAAAATGCAGGCTACAATACGTGAAATGAAGGAAGATGCATGGGGAACCGATAGAGATGGAAGGAAGACTGGGACTCAAATCAATGAAACTAATAACCAAACAGAAAATGAGGAAGAAACAAGAATTCAAAAAAATGAGGAGAGGCTTAGGAACCTCCGGGACATCATTAAACGTCCCAACATCCGAAGTATAGGCGTCCCAGAAAGGGAAGAAGAAGAGCAACAAGTGGAAAACTTATTGGAACAAATAATAAAGGAGAACTTCCCCAATCTGGCAAAGGAAATAGACTACCAGGATGTCCAGGAAGTTCAGAGAGTCCCAAAGAAGTTGGACCCAAGGAGGAACACACCAAGGCACATCATAATTACATTAGCCAAGATTCAAATGAAGGAGAGCATTCTAGAAGCAGCAAGGGATAAGGGGACAGTCACCTACAAAGGAGTTCCCATCAGACTGTCAGCTGATTTCTCAAAAGAGACCTTACAGGCAAGAAGGGGCTGGAAAGAAATATTTGAAATTTTGAAAAGCAGGGACCTACATCCAAAATTGCTCTCTCCAGCAAAGCTGCCATTTAGAATGGAAGGACAGATAAAGCGCTTCTCAGATAAGATCAAGTTCAAGGAGTTCATCATCACCAAGCTCTTATTATATGAAATGTTAAAGGGACTTATCTAAGAAAAAGAAGATCAAAAATATGACAGTGAAAAGACAGCAAACTCACAGCTATTAAGAACCACACCTAAAACAAAAGCAAACTAAGCAAACAGCTAGAACAGGAACAAAACCACAGAAATGGAGATCATATGGAGGGTTAGCAACAGGGGCGTGGGAGGAGGAGAGAGAGGGAAAAGGTACAGAGAATGAGTAGCATAGACGGTGGGTAGAAAATAGACAGGGGGAGGACAAGAATAGTGTGGGAAATGTAGAAGCTAAAGAACTTATGACACATGGACATGAACTAAAGGGGGGGAATGTGGGTGGGAGAGGGTGTGCAGGGTGAAGGGGAATGATGGGGGAGAAATGGGACAACTGTAATAGCATAATCAATAAAATATATTTAAATTAAAAAAAAAAAGAATCGAAGGGCAGATAAAGAGCTTCCCAGACAAGAAAAAAATTAAGGAGTTCATCATCATGAAAGCATTATTATATGAAATGCTAAAGGGACTTAAGAAAATGAAGAAGATCAAAACCATGAACAACAAAATGGTAATAAATACATATCTATCAACAATTGAATCTAAAAAAAAAAACTAAGCAAACAAGAAAAATAGAGACAGAATCATGGATATGGAGAATATTTTAATGGTTGCCAGATGGGAGGGGTGTGGGGGAATGGGTGAAGAGGTGAGGGGAATAAGAAGTACAAATCGGTAGTCACAGAATAGCCATGGGGAGGTAAAGTACAGCACAGGAAATGGAGCAGCCAAAGGACTTACATGCATGACCCATGGACATGGACAACAGTGTGGGGACTGCCTGAGGGAGTGGGGGGAGCTGGGTGGAGGTGGACAAAGGGGGAACATTTGGGACAAATGTAATAGCGTAATCAATAAAATATCATTAAAAGAAAGAAAAAAGAGGTGGATCTGGCCTTGTGGGAGTGGTCATGGGGAATGAAAAGTGTGGATGGGGAATGCTGAGTCAGCAGGGTCCTGCTTATGACCTTGGCAGGTGATTGCATGGCCCCTGGTCTCAGTTTCCCCACCAGAAGAAGATACTGAACTGGGCCAGAACCAGGGCTGCTGTCATTATTTTTCCTCCAACCTGGCATGTAGCCTGTGTCCTCATGCCATTGGTGTTCTTCCAGGAGCGGGGAGAGGGTCATAGGTCCAGAGGTAGGGAGAGACATCCAGGCTCCGTGCAGAGGCAGGGGTGAGGCTGCAGCAAAATACCATTCACCTGGCAGACCCAATGCCCCCCAGAGTCATCCTACAGGCGGAATTTGTTGAGGAGCCAGGAAGCGGGCGAGCCCCCAGCCTCTGCCTTGCTCCCCTGGGCTCCCCTGGCAGCCATCCCCAGGATCCCTGGGCCAGCATAGTCCTGGCTGAAGTCTCTGTGTCCACAGCAATGACTTGCACCTCCTGCGGACTCTCAGGGGGCTCCAGAGGCTCTGGGGGCACAAGCTGCAAGAGGAGTGGGGTCACCAGACCTGCACTGTGGAAGTCTCCAGCAAACCAACCTGCGCATGATGACCCTTGCTTCCACGGGCGGGTCACACGCTGACGCCTTGGTGACTTCATACAAAGCTGCAGGAATCAAGAGAGTGCAGTAAGAGTATAGGATAATGTATAGATCAATGAATGAAACAACAGTCTAGAAAGATCCACACATAAATGACAAATCATTTTCAAGAGGGGAAAAATACGGCTTTCTTTACAAATATTTCTGGACGGTTGTGTAAGCCATGTGGAGAAAAAACATGAGCCTTGACACTTGCCTCATAACACACACAATTTAATTCAAAATGTATCGCAGATTTAAATGTAGACATTAAAACTATAAAACATCTAGGAGAAACTGTAGCAGAAAATCATCACGACCTGGAGGAAGGCAGAGGGGACTCAAAAACCGATAAATGGGACGTCATCAGAATTTAAAACTTACCTTCTGAGCGACACTGTTAAGATAATAAAAGTACAATCCATGGACTGAGAGAAAAATATTTGCAATGCATGTATCTGACAAAGGACTTATATCCAGATTTAGGATGGAAAGAAGGGAGGGAGGGAGGGAGGGAGGGAGGGAGGGAGGAAGGAAAGAAAAGAGAAGAAACTCTTACAACTCACCAAGAAGACACCCAACTTCATTAAAAAGTGGACAACAAGTTGGTGCTTATAGTTTATCAGAGATGTTCAAATGACAAAGAAGCACGTGGTAAGATGCTCATCCTGCTTGCTCATCAGGAAACTGCAGACTAGAAGGGACACTGCTACTCACCTACCGATATGGCTAGAACAGCAGTCCCCAACATTTTTGGCACCAGGGACCAGTTTCGTGGAAGGAATTTTTTCCTTGGACCAGGATATGGGGAGATGGCTTTATAGCCTGCCACCAGATACAGCTTAATTGTCACTTGCCACTTACTGATGTTTTTTTTAAAGATTTTATTTTATTTTTTTAGACAGAGGAGAAGAGAGAGGGAGAGAAACATCAATGTGTGGTTGCCTTTCACTCGCCCCCTACTGGGGATCTGGCCAGCACCCAGCCATGTGCCCTGACTGGGAATCGAACCGGCGACCCTTTGGTTCACAGGCCCACACTCAATCCACTGAGCCACAGCAGCCAGGGTCACTGATGGGGTTTTGATATGAATCTGCAAGTAATTGATTTGTTATGGTCTCTGTGCAGTCAAACATCTCTGCTAATGACAGTCTGTAGTTGCAGCCGCTCCCCAGTGCTAGCGTCATGGCCTCAGCTCCACCTCAGGTCGTCAGGCCTTAGATTCTCATTAGGAGCAGCAACCTAGATTCCTCACATGCACAGTTCACAGCAGGGTTCACACTCCTAGGAGAATCTAATGCCACATGTTGATCTGACAGGAGGTGGAGCTCAGGTGGTGATGACAGCGATAGGGAGCAGCTGTAAATACAGCTGACGCTCCTCTCGCCCGCCAGCCTCTCACCTCCTGCTGCGGCCTGGTTCTTACAGGCCCTCTGCCAGTCTGTGGCCTGGGGGTGGGGACTCCTGGGCTAGAAAGTTTCAGTCTCTTTCCACTCTTCTACCTCTCCCTCCCTTTCCTTCTGAATGGAGCAGTCTGACGCCTGGAGCAGGGTAGGTCAGGTATGTTTTTGGTTAGGGGTGGTGCTGGGGGTTCTGCTCCCCCAAGTGGGGGTCAGAGTCCTCTGGGGGGGCAACTGACCAAAAACGTCAGTGAATCAAGGACAGGAACCAGGTCTCAGATGCCAGAGCAGGTGGGCCGATATGAAGAAAAGGGGAAACTGAAATGAACTCTGTGGTTTGGGATTGGGGAAGGCTCACCTTTCAACACATATAGAAATGTGGACACGGTGTGTGTGTGTACGTGCGTGCATGCATCCATGTGACACATGTCCACATGCATGTTCTTCTGCATGCACATGTGCTTGCATGCGCACGCACACACTCTCTGGCTCTGCCCCAAAGCCGTCAGCAGCACCTTCTCCTGCATCTCAGGCCTGATACCGTTTGCCCCTGGGAGGAGCTAGACCCCCTGAAGAAGTGACTGAAGCGGGAAATTCGAAGGGCTGGGAATAACCTTGTGCAAGGAAACACTCGAGGAGAGACCGCCACAAAAAGACTTAAACAGCAATGTGCCCAGCGGCTTTATTTATAACAGCCCAAATACGAAAGAACCAGAAGTCCATCAACAGGTGAGTGGAGAAGCGCACTGTGGTACTCCCTGCAACGGGGCACCACCTGGCAATACAAAGAAACACAAGTGCAGCAGGTGACAGAACATCTACCTGTGTTACCAAGGTGCAAAACGAGCTCCCTGGAGGGGGGTGCGGAGAGAAGGGGCCGACCTAAATCCCTTTGGCAATGAGTGGCGACTGCGAGACTGAAAGCCCAGGTACTTCACACAGCACAGTGCTCCAGTTGACCAAGCTCCTTACCGCAGGGCTCACTATCCAATATGGCTGCACAGAGACACTGGACGGGAACAGGGAAGGGAATGGACGGAGGGTGTGGGGAGCTGGGTCCTCCCTACCGGGGAGGGAGGCTGCAGACAAGCACAGGGGGAGATGAGAGAGATCCCTGTGGTGGTGGGTTAGAACTGGAGACAAGTTTGAAGTTACGGATGGCTACGTGTGAAGACGCTTTCATACGTGTGTGTCTGCACACCAGTCAGTGCACACACACTTGCTTGTTCTCTCGGCCAAGGGCCTAGAGGCAAGGACACCCCAAGAGCAACCAGCTCCCCAGCGCCCAGACAGCATCTAATAGCATCTCCACGAAAAGGAACCGGGGTCCTTGGAGAAATGGCTGATTCTGGGACTGAGGCAGAAAATGTACAGGATGAGCCTGGAGTCTAAAAACCATCACAGTCCAGAGGAGCCGAAGGAGATGAGATGATTAGATGTCATGTGGGGCCCGGCTGGGGTCCTGGGACAGGGAAAGGACACTGGGGAGCAAGTCAGGACATTGGAATAAACCAGGGGTTTTAGTTAATAAAATGTATCATATTGGGTCATTAATTATTATAACAAATAAATCATACTATTGTGAGGTGTTAATAATAGAGGAAATTGGGTACATGGAGTAACTCTAAACCTGTTCTAAATTTAAAAGTATATTTAAAAAAGGAAGTACGGAAATATAGTTCCAGACCCAGCTGAGCCAGCAGACAGCTCGGACTCCATGACTGGAGTCTCTGCGCCGCCCTGCCCGCCCCGGTGTCCCTGTGCCCTCGCCCGCCCCGGTGTCCTGTGGTCTCCACCACAGATCAGATGAGCGCAGCACCAACTGCCAGCCTGGGGAAGCCCTTCCTAACCATCCTCTGTCGGGCCACAGCCTGATGACTGAGTTATTAGGGGCCCTGGGAGGGGGCCAGGACTTCCCTAGCTCCAAATCACGGGTGAGTGGGAGAGTCCCTCTACGTCAGCGATCCCCTCTTAGCTACGGGGAAACGGAGACATGGGGAGGTGTTTGCCTGATGATCCACCAGGATGAGGCTTCTCGGGCTACAGACGTGTCTCCTTCCCACCAACACTTGGCCAAGAGCTTCAGCTCAAAAGTGGGTGCTTCACATTTGCCCTGATGAAAATAAGGGTGACAATCGCACCACCCACCCAGGCTCTGGAGGCCTGACATTGCCCAGTCGGGGGGGATGGGGTGTGTGTGGGAACACAGGTCATCTGCCTCCTGGGCCATCTAGTGCTGCCCCCAGATCCCCACAGGAAGGGAGTTTAGGGCCTTTGCTTGTCCCGCCTGTATTAGCCTCTACCATTGGGATCCCCCCTCCCCCCAGCTGCAGCCCGTTCTGCGTGGGGAGGCAGAAGGTCGGCCCTTCCTAGGTATCCTTATTCTAACGCCCTGCACGGGTGATTATGGAGCTCATGGGGCAAGGGCTTTTGCAGACATGACGATGTCCTTGAGGTGATGGCCTTGAGGTGGGAGAGCTTCCTGGTTATCCAGGTGGACCCAGTGTCCTCACACGGGTCCTTAAAATCACAGAACCTTTGCCAGGTCAGGGGTTGTGAGGATGGAAACTCAGAGACATGCTCGAGGCTGCCTTTGAAGGTGGAAGACAGGCCAAGAGCTGGGAATTTGGGGGCTTCTAGAAGCTGGAAAAGGCCAGGAAACTGATTCTGCCCTGGAGCCTCCAGGAGGAACGCAGTCCTGCCCACACCCGGGTGTTAGCCCCAGGAGACCCATGTCGTACCTCTGACCTAAGAAGCAAAGGAAGATAAATGTGTCATACAACTGAGTCTGTGGGCATTCAAACTCAGGTGATTTTCCTGGTAAATTTATCAGACATTTAAGAAAGAGACCTGGCTGGTGTGGTTCAGTGGACTGAGCGCCGGCCCAAGAACCAAAGGGTTGCCAGTTCGATTCCCAGTCAGGGCACATGCCTGGGTTGCAGGCCAGGTTCCCAGTAGGGGGTGCACGAGAGGCAACCACACATTGATGTTTCTCTCCTGCTCTCCTTCCCTTCCCTCTAAAACTAAATAAATAAATTAAAATCTTTAAAAAAACATTTAAGAAAGAAATAATAACAAATCTACATAATCTATTCCAGAAAATAGAACGGAAGGGAACACTTCTTTTTATAAGGTCAGGATTACCCTGACACCAAAATTGTCCCAGACATTACAAAAAAGGAAACCACAGATCAACATGCCTCACCAACACAGAGACAAGAATCTTCAGCAAGGTGTTAGCAAATCAAATTTAGAAATATATAAGGGATCTAGGTGATGCACTATGACCATGAGAAGTTTGGATAAGAAAACCGAAGGTATTATATGAAAAAACTACAGACCAGTGTCCCTCCTACGAAGAGAAACCAAAACCCTTCATCCAGTTGTAGCAAACTGGGTTCCTCAGAATACGGACAGGATGACACTTCACAGCCAAGTGTGATTTCATTCCGGGAACGCAGTCGCTCTGACATGTGAACATCAATCCATGTAATTCTTCACATTAACGAACTGAAAAAGAAAAGCTATTGGCATATGCTTAGGTGCAGGAGAAGAATTTTAAAAAAATCCAACCCTCATTTCAGTTCAACAGAAATTCTCAGCAAAATTAATCAAGACGGTGTGCTCCGGTCACAAGGAGCAATGAAGATCAATGGAGCTGCCGTGGGAGTCTGTAGCAGACCCACACGGAGCCCACCGAGTGTGACAAGGACAGAAACACAGAGCCAGGCTCAACGGAGCCCCGCCGATGGCTCAGACCCGTGACTGGAGTCTCTGCGCCAGCCTGCCCTCCCGATGTCCCTGTCCCCTCACCTCTCGGTGAGTAAAGAGCGATCTTTCAACAGATGTGCAGAAACACTAGGTACTTCTATGGCAGAATCAGAGGCTGGACCCGACCTCAGGTCATACACAAGAACAGGGTCAGCTCAGAGAGGTAGACGGCCGGAACAAACATCACTCCCACCCCTGGACAAACTGCAACTCAACACATTTTCCTGACCCCATCAGAGAAGTGAGGTCACAGGGCAAACGGCTGACCCAAAATCTGGACAGGAACACAACCGCACTTGGTCACCTAGGACAGAAGCTGCCGGAGCCAGCCAGGGGCAGGTGGGCCCTGGTGCCAGGCTGGTGTCTGGGCGGGCTCGGGGCAGACTGAGGCACCCCAGGCCGCAGGGCGAGCCCCCTGGGTGGCAGTGCAGTGCTTCGAGAGTTGGCACTCGCTGCTTGTTATCTCACTGTCACTTCCACCTACCTGGCCCTCCGCTGATGGCACTCAGACCTGAAGACAAGGCCCCACTGTGGCGGCAGAACTGCTTAGATAGCCCGCACACATGGACACTGTTGGGCCACCCAAGGAATCCAGGTGGGCAGTGGCAGCAAGACCCTGGGTCTGAATCGCCCACTTCCTCCACACTGGATTGGAGGGCTGCACACCCCTCCTCTGACCCCCTTCTGGCCGGCAGGGATAAATGGGGAGGCCAGAGAGGGCTGGGCAATAGCAGCAGGGAGTGGCCAAGGTAAGCACGCCCTGCCAAACCCCCGCAGCTGGGTGTCAGGGCTCGGAGCCGCTGAGCCTCAGATCTGCCGCAGCAAGACCTCAGACTCCAGGCCTGAGCCAACTGGCCCCTGGCCCTAGGGCCCCCAGCCCATCTGCACCCCATACCCTGCAGACCCCAGCCCGGCCCAGCCCCCAGCTGGGCCCTCCAGTCCCTCCTTACTCCTTGCAGATGCTGAACCTGTTGGTGCTGGCCCTGCCCCTCCTGCTGAGCCTGGTCCATGCAGCCCCTGGTGAGTCCTGACCTGGGCAGGCCCTGTCCCTGCCCTTCACCCCACAGCCCCAGGCCCCACTATGGGTGGGCGGGTTCACAGAAGCCCAGGTTTGTGTGGGCACAGGGGCCAAGCTGTGTCCTCTCCTGAGGGCACTTTCTGCCCCAGCCGCGAGCCAGGCCCTGGAGAGAGTGGGCATTGTCGGGGGGCAGGAGGCCCCTGGGAGCAAATGGCCCTGGCAGGTGAGCCTGAGGTTCAAACTTCAGTACTGGATGCACATCTGCGGGGGCTCCCTCATCCACCCCCAGTGGGTGCTGACCGCCGCGCACTGCGTTGGACCGTGAGTGTCCCTGGGGCCTGGTGGGTGGGAGAGGGTGGGGCTCCGCTCTCCCTCCCAGGTGTCCAGGAGGCTGCTCAGCCCCCCGAGTGGGTGCCCTCTCTCTCCAGGGAAACCAAGGACCCCACGGGCCTGAGGGTGCAGCTTCGGGAGCAGCACCTCTACTACCGGGACAGGCTGCTGCCCGTCAACCGGGTCATTCCGCACCCCAACTACTACACAGTTGAGAATGGGGCGGACATCGCCCTGCTGGAGCTCGAGGACCCCGTGAGCATCTCCAGCCACGTCCAGCTGGTCACTCTGCCTCCTGCCTCGGAGACTTTCCCCCCGGGGACCACGTGCTGGGTGACAGGCTGGGGCAATCTGGACAATGAAAGTGAGTGCCGGGGACGGTTGGAGGGCTTGGGAAAGTGGGGACTGCTCACATCCATGACCCGGCTCTGGGGTTCCCCTGGGGGAAGGGGTCCCAGCAGCTGCCTGAGGAGAGTGATCGCCTCCCCACGGATGCACAGTGCTCTCCTCTCACCCCCAGAACCCCTACCACCGCCATATCCGCTGCAGCAGGTAAAGGTCCCCATCGTGGAAAACAGCGTGTGTGACACCGAATACCACACTGGCCTGTACACGGGGGACAACGTCCAGATTGTCCATGACGACATGATGTGTGCCGGGAACAGGAGAAAGGGCTCCTGCCAGGTGGGCCCCTGTCCTCCCCAAAGTCCCCACCTGCCCCAGCAGCCTCTGCGGCCACTGCTGACCCCTCTCCTCCCCAGGGCGACTCTGGAGGGCCCCTGGTCTGCAAGGTCAATGGCACCTGGCTGCAGGCAGGTGTGGTCAGCTGGGGCGATGGCTGTGCCCAGCCCAACAGGCCCGGCATCTACACCCGCGTCACCCACTACCTGGACTGGATCCGCCAGTACGTCCCCGAGGAGCCCTGAGCCCGCCCCTGGGGCTGCTGCCTGGGTCCGTGGAGGACCCAGCCCCCTCCTGTCCCCAGAGCCCTGCTCCCTGCCCTTCCAGGTGTACCTTCCTCACCTTCCCTGTTCCTTGCGCTGACCTCCCCGCCTTCCCCACCCGCAGCCCAGGGAGCAGGTGGTGGCACCAACCCCCATTAAAGCACATGGAGAACACACACAGTTGTTGTGGCTGTCTTTCTGGTTGTGGGCGTCCCTGAGGGGGAGGGGAGGGGAGGGGCCAGGGCAGCCTGCATAGCCCCTGTCTGTCACTGCGGGTCCCCGGACCCTGAGCGCTGGGCACTGTGGTGGGGACAGCCCCCTCCCCAGTCCCCAGAGTCCGGGCTCCTGCCTCTGTCCTGAGCAGCCGTGTGTATTCAGGACCCGGAAAGCAACACAGAGCACTTACTAGACAGTTCTAGGGGCCCAGGGGCCCAGCCTTGGGGTCACAACATGTCTCCTTGGCCCCCTCCACACTCTGTGTCCCTCCAGCCACACGAGGCCCCCCTCCCTCCGCAGCCCCCCCAGCCACCCCCCTCCCCAGGCCGCAGTGTGCACGGACACGGGCAGTCACGCGTCTGTGTGCTCTTCACATCCATGTCATCGATGGCATCTCATTACGGTTTCAACGAGCGTGGTTACGGTTCTTGATGTGGACAGCCCCTTCACAACGGAAGCCCTTCCCCTTGGTGGGAAAGGGGACAACTGTCCACCTGCAGCACTGGGGACGGCACCCTCAGGCCCACGTCCGCTCCCACCCCTTGGACGCTCTGGTCGCTGGGCGAGCTTCCCCGTCACTGCTCCTGTGGGTGAGCCTGTCACTCTTCTGAGTCAGGCTGCCGTGCCTCTCGGGTCCCCTCCCGCACACACGGGCTCCCGTGAGCCAGCAGCTCCGCTGGCCCTGGTGCCGACGCTGCAGGTCCGGGTGGGAAGGGCCTCTCTCTGCCCCCACTCACCCTGAGCCCTCGCTGCTGTGGAAACTGCGATGGGGGAGATGCCGACCCTCTCCATTTTCCTTTCATCTGTAATCATTTCATTGTGGCCAGAGGGCACGCCCTCCCTGGAACGTGAAGGATGAAGATGAACCAGGCACTTCCCTTCCTCCTCCCTCACGCCTGTCCCGAACTCTCGCAGTTGCCGTGGTGGTTGGGGGTGACCTCCTCGGACTGCTCACCTTACACAAGCACGTTGTCACTTAGCTCTAAATGCCCGTTGTGCTGGAGGACACAGAGGGACAAGAAGCCACCAGCCTCCTCCAGTGGGTGTGGAAGGAAGATAGAGGGGCAGGGCCTGGGGCTGAGGCCCGCCACCGCCCACCCCCCCCCAACCAGACCAGGCAAGCAGGGAGGAGGCTGGGGACACTCAGCCTCCCCTCATCTGGTCCTGGGATCTCGAGGAACTCAGCCAGCTCCGCCAGCGGCAAGTCACAGATAAAGTGAGTGCTGGCTTATCAGGGTCAAGCTGGCCTTCCGCTGGGCCAGTGCGGCTGTGAGGGGGCAGCCCTCCCTGTGTGCCTGCAGGGTCCTCCCAGGTGGGCCCACATGGCCCATGTTCCCGGGGCTGCAGGCGGCCCATCACCCCAGGGCCAGGGCAGGGAGGCAGTGTGGGGCACGACACCCCTCCCTGCGTTGTCCTGCAAAATGGGCAGGAACCAGTCCGGTCACAGAGTCCCCGATGGGACCACATGGGTGGTCCTCGGAATGCCTTGTTTGACAGCAGGCCTGGAACCCTGAGGGTGCAAGGGCCCTGCCAGGGGCCACGTGACAGGGTGCCAGCGGGGAGAGAAGGGCTTCCGTGCTCTAGGTGAACCGAACCGGGACAGTTGAGGGCCCTGACATCCTCTCCTGAGGGGACCAGGGAGGGCACTGGGGGTCCAGAAGGCAGAGAACCTGGTTACTCCAGACCCCCACCCCCAGCCCCCACACTGGGCAACGTCAGGCCTCTTGGGGCCTGGAAGCGTTGGGTGGGCTCCAACCACATGTCCCCAAGCTGGACAGAAAGGGCGGTTCCTCTCCCCGAGTGGTGCCACCTAGATGTGTGGCCATCACAGGGTTAGCAGAGCCCCTGCACACGGAAGTGGCGCCACAGTCATCGCTCTCCATCATCAGAGCGAAGGTGGCCCATGCACTTTTGAGTGCGGGCTCTGGGGCTGGAGCTGGCAGGAAGGAGGCAAGTCTGTGCCCCAAGAAGCTCCGTCCTGTGCATCTCAGACAACCCGCACCCAGACCTGAGTTTCCCTACATCTACAAGAGGACTCTCCCATCTGGCCTGTGATTTGGAGCTAGGCAGAGAGCGGGGATGGGGGCCAGGAAAGTCGCAGCCCCTTCCTGACACCCCTAACCAACTTGGTCATCGGGCCCTGGCCTGAGAGAGGATGGTTAGTTAGGAAGGGCTGCCTGCGCTGGGCAGCTGGGGCTGTGCCTTTCTGGTCACTGGTGGGGACCACGGGACCTGGGGATAAGTATGGGGACAGGGACACTGGGGAGAGCGAGTTGGGAAGAGTTCAGTCACAGGGCCTGAACTGTCTCTGCCCGGCTCAGTTGGCCTCAACCTGGGAGGCTTCTGAAGAATACTCAAGACCAGACTCCCTGAGAACAGAGGGGAGGAGCCAATGTGTCCACAAAAACTAGGGAGAACCTCCAGAAGGGGGCAGCACTTACCATCACCTTTGCCCAGGTGAGGAGAAAAGGCTCAGGTTTGCAACCAGGATGTCTGGGGTTGGGACTGGTCCTGCTGTGGTCTGACTGTGCGCCCCTGAGACAGACACTGTCTGGACTGTAGGGCCCATGTGGGGCAAATGGAGGTGATAAACCCTCCCTTCAAGGTGTGCAGGAGGAGCAGGTTGGGTGTGCCGGCCGCCTGGACCTCAGCCCCTCCTCCATCCTCCGTCACTCCTGGGGCACGGGCGGGATGGACTGCAAGGGACGGTGGAACGCTGTGCGATTTGACTATGGTGGTGGTTACACGACTGTGTGCCTTTGTCCAACTCGAATTGTGGGCTTAAAATGGGCAAAGTTTAATTATGTGCGTATGTAAGATATACACACTAATGCTTTTTTAATTTAAATTATGGAAGCCTTTTTCTAAAAGTATTTGTCTTGAACTATCTGAGCACCAACCCATTTTTCTCCCCCCAGATCAGTAATTTTCTGCGACCGAGCTTCGGAGCACACAGACAGACCTTCAGTTAATGAATATTATCGAAGCCTATGGTTGTGATTTCCTGCTACGTGACCCCAAACCAGCCAGCAAACCTTCCTGAACCTCACCACAGATCGCATCTGTAAAAGGACTGCTCCTCAGGAGTGTGGCAGGTGGCTGTGCCTGCGACCACAGGGTCTGGAGGGGTGGGAGGCCCTCGGACTGCTGGTCGTCCTCTGTTCCTTCCTCATTTCTGGACTTTTACTCCTGGGCTGGCCCTCTGCAACCTTGGCTCCACCCAGGGAGAATCCTCCAGGGCACCTAAGCCACCCCTACTGCGCCCTCTCCTAGGCCTCTCCCAGCCCACTTCCACCAGCCCTTCCAACACTTGCCCCGGTCACAACTTGCCCAGGTCACAACTGCAATCTACTCCCAAGGAGGGTGTGACTGGGACCCCAGGAGATGCATCCTGTGCCCCAAGTCCCCACTGGGTGCCTAGACCTGCACCCCCATCAAGAAAGGTGACCTAAGTGACAAAAGCAGCAGTGTCTCGGTCCATGAGGAGCCTGGTTCCAGGGCTGGACCCTGCCACTGGCTGGGTAGGGGGACTCCAGGTCCCCGAGGCAAGCCCTGGGCAAAGGGTAGTACCTGGGACTGGCTTTGACCTTTGCCCCCTCTCCCCTGTGTTTGGGGCAGTGGCAACATGGGGAAATCAGGTGTCCTGGCCCAGTCTGTGTGTACAAGGTACAGGTGTGCACACGTGTAAACACCTCTCTCTCTCTCTCTCTCTCTCTCTCTCTCTCTCTCTCTCTCTCTCTCTCATTTCCCTCTCCACGTAGAGGAATTGCAGGAATTTGAGTTGACACTAAGAACCCAGGGAGGAGGAACTGGGGGTTCAGGTTAGATCCCCCAGGGGCATCTAGCTGATGATCTTTGTGTTAGATTGGAAGAAGGTCTCAAAGTCTGGATGGCACTAAATGCTATTCCTGCTAATTGTTAAAATGCAGTACAGTATTTCACAGACATGGCTGTAAACAGGACGAGCTTGACAGAAACCCAACTGGATAAGTGTAGCCAACCGCAAAGAGGAAATCAATGTGTAATTTACCAAATCATGTGTGTCCGAAACGGCTAAACCTCCCTCCGGGAAGACAGAGCTTTGGCTGTGAGCCTTGCGTCTCCTTCACTCGCTGCAAGTAAATAAAAATGCCCAACAAGAGCCACGTCTCGTTCTTGAATAAAACATCCCAAGACACAAACCCCTGGAGTTCAGTAACAAATTCGGTGACTCAGATGGGATTCTTCTGAGGGGACTCCTTCAGCCTGGAGTGGATGCAGCAGCTCATCCAGGGCTTCCTCACCTGCATCTTCACTGCACAGAGAATCTATTCTATAGGAGACTCCTGCTTGGCTCTGGCCTCAAGAACAGCTGCCTGGTTTGCTTTGACAGCAAAGCGGAGTGGACACCCGAACCTGCATCATTCAGAGCTTCAGAAAGGAGCGTAGTTCACCCCTGTAATCGCTTTAAGTAGTGTGTCTATTCCCATTTGGGTATCGGGCTGTCAGCAGTTTTAGGCAGGATAGATAGCAAGCCAAGGCAGGGAGGTGGAGGGAGACACGTCTCACACCCACTAACTCAGCAGCCCTGAGCCCGGTGCGGTAACATTGCCGGGTGTTCTGAACACCACAAGCAGGGGTAGTGCAGGCAGAGGGGCGTCCTTGAGACGCTGTGCTGGGAAAGGGGGCCTTCGTAGCAGTTTCCCTAAGACAGAAAGCCCTTACTAGCTGAGAAAGAAAGCCTTTGTAACGGTGTATTAATTCCAAGGTCTGGAATGGGGAGAAGGAAGGGTACCTAGAAGCTAGTTAAAGTATATAACCCTTGAACCCCAATAGTTGGGCACTCAGATTAGCTGAACACCCACTTGCAGCCTTTTTGCTCAAGTGCATTTCATAAATTAATTTGCTATTTCATTTCTACTATACATGTTGTCTCTCGACTGAATTCTTGTCTTGCAAGTGAAGCAAGAATCAAGAAAGGGAAGGCCCCCTTACTCAGGTCCCCCTGGTAACAGAAGGATGGTTTTGGGGTTTAGGGTTGTTGGAAGGGTTCAGGCTGCTTGGGTAGGAGCAGTCTCTAGGACTCCAGACCCAGGGCCCAACCTAGTCTAACTCCGGGGAGTCGAGGAACTCCTGCAGGGCAGTCTAGGACACCCTCACGTGGCCGTCTCTGGTCTGGTTGTCTGGTTGCCAGGGAACTCTGGGTCACTGACAGAACTTTTGGAGGCAGAGATTATGGGATCATAGTGTCCAGCACCCTGAAGTTTCTGCCCTGCAAGAGCTGGATTTTCTTCTTTGCGTTTATGTTTGCGTTCACCTTGTATGCGAACGTGCCATCTTCTGTATAAATGTGCCAGTTACAGGAAATACAGATTTGATCCCCAAAAGCATCCCCTTGGGATGCAATCTCCGGAACTGGATAAAAAGAACTCTGTTTATTTGACTTAAAGAAATTAAGCACCTATATAAATTAGGAAATACAACGAATGTGTCAACGGTGGAAAACTGCCTGCCTTGCCCGAGGCTGCCTTGCTCCGCCTGGGAGGCGTCTGTTGTGGGTTTGGGAGGCATTGTTTCCTAAGTGCAGCTCCTTTGCTTTCTCGGGCTTCATACTCGCAGCAGTCTGAATGAGACCCCCACTGTTCTCTTCCTTTGAAGAGTAAGTGTAAAAAACTTGCATGCCACATCTCTTCAAAGACACTGATTGATATAAAGGGATGTTCTATTACTAGGTGTGATTTCAGAGATTTTACTAAAGGTATGGTAACAGAAGCCACATATTGGTGCCAGGAAAAGAGAAAAAAATCTGCTGTGATTTAAAAATGTAGTCTGAGTCAGCCTTACTGGACTTGGAAACTGTAGCAGGTAGAATCAACCACATGTGTGTACATTTTGAGCAACAGAAGCCAAAAGGTTGGGCTTCCTGGCCACATGGCACGGGAGAAAGTTGGAAATGACACAGGAAAATGAGTTGCTTTTTGTGTGGTGGAAAAATTCGTGGAGACTTTCACAGTGGCCTTAAAAAGTCATTGACTGGACCAACATTCACTCATATGAAGGAACGCACATCTGCAAGGATGGTTTCAGGGTCACCGACTCTGGGCGGCAGAGAGGCGTGCATTCCCCTGTGTCGGAGCCCAGTCAAGCCAAGAAGAGTCATGAGACCTCAGCTTCTTCTCTGAACAGCAGCCCATGAGCTCCCCTTCTCTCCTCCAAATCTGTAGGGGCTGGGGGTGGGGCAGATTGAGGTGAGAGAGCTCACTCTCTGCATCCACAGGCAAGATGAGGTGCTTCTAAGCTTGTCCCCTCCTTGGGGGGTGGCCCCCACTTAGCTAGGACACGAGCCCCTATTGCTGTGGGAGTCTGCTGACTGGCAGCGGAATGGGCTGACTGGGCACTTGCCCTGCTGTGGAAGCAGCAGGATGGAGCAACCCGATGCTTCCTCACAGGCAGAGGCAGCCACAGAGGCTTAGAAACAGAGCACAGTGCTGCTGAGTATGAACTGGGAGACGGGTGCAGGGAGACCACGCCACCCGGCAGGTTGGCTCTGAATCGTGGTACTTAAGCCGAGCTGGTAAATCAGGCATCCTGGGCCTGTCCTCTGCCTCTCACAGAGACATGGGGGCAAGCCCTGGGGGCTTCTGAACCATATTCTCTAGGAGGGCAGAAGCCAGAGGCCTGAGAGGAGTTTGGGCCTGGGACTGGGTAGGAGGTGGCTCTGCCAGTGTGGGCGTCTGTGGCTAGAGAGAAGAGGTGAGGCCGGGCGTGCATGAGTGAGTAGCCCCTCAGAGCATCACTGACTCTCTTTATTTTTCCCTCCTGTTTCATTCTGGTTTAAGCAACCTCTGCCCACAGCTGTTTCCTGTCTTCAAGTTCAGTCTGGAGCTCCTAATGTTCCAAACTGGGGACAGAGGGGAAGGAGCCACAGTATGTGAAAGATGGAACCTGTGGGTTACGTAGACCCCAGGGGTGTGGCCGACTCCGGCCAGCAGAGTCCGCCTGTTGTGACTGCAGACGAGAACAAATGCACAGGCGACAGCAGCCCTGTGGGGAAAGGGACTGGCATGGCTACTCTCTCAAGGGGAGAGCACCTGTGAGTGTCTTGGCCACTCTCTGAAGAGGAGAGCACCCCAACCCTTGCCTAGACAGGCTTTTATTGCTTTTCTTGGGTCTTACATCAAAGAAGGATTTATTATCTATTACATAGAATATTATCATCTACATTTTAGGTACAATCAAGGAAATGAAAGTAACACATGCAGAAGGGAAAGGCAGCAAGCTGATTAGCTCCGTCCTTGGGAAAACTCACACAGGCTTTGGAACTTACCTTGAAGACAGACAATACACACCTACTGTTTCAGACCAGAGTGAGGGGGTTTTAGCCAGAGCAAGCCATAACAGCCTGTGTACATTTTCTAGGCCTGATTCCCACGGGAAAACTCGGTTTGAAGGTCTGGCTCCTGCCCACCACTCACTTCTGTAGGTTTTCCATACAGACCTGAGTCACATTTGCCAGACCAAATCAAACCGGTCCCCTACACAGGGAATCTGCTCACCTCAAGCCTCATTCAAGCCCCTGTTGGGCAATGGGTTTGGGGACAAAGAGGCAGCAAGTGAGTGGTGGTTTTTCCCTGTATCCTGATTTTCAGAAGCATGGTAGTCTCTGAGCTGCAGCTGTATAGCTGGCTAACTAGCGGATGGTGGCTAACAGGATGTACCCTCCTCCTGTGTGTGTGTGTGTGCGCGCGCACACGTGCGCATGTGCACACATGTATACACATATACACACAGACTGTATTTCCTGGGAGTGCCTCCTGCCCTCACAGGGGCTTCTCTGCAGTGCGTTGTTCCAGGAAAGCAGATGCTGAGAGACCCCCCCGCCAAGCTGTCTTCCATAGGAATCGCCTCACCACCTGCTTCAAGGAGTCTTATGAGGTACAGTTCTTCACTCAGCCACAGGGCAAGTGTCACTGTGCCTCAGAAACCATGGGGCACCAACGGGATATTGTGCACCGAAACCTCTCGTTTGTCCAAATGTGGACCTTGACCAAGCCATCTATTGTGAAAACTTGTAAATCAAGGTCATGAACAAGTTTCTTGTAACTAGTGCAAATAACCTGAGGCAGAATTGTCACTCCTGATATCCCATCCCCCATTAGGGTTGCTGTTCTTCATCCACTGGGCTCCCCCTTCCTGCATAGTCACTTCCTGTCCAGATCCCACCTGTCCTTTGAAGTCCTAGACGGACATACCTACACCTTAGAAGAGCAATAAGTGATTCCTCAATGAAAATCATGGCTTGATGTCCTGGATCACATGGGAAGAAGACTCTAGCGTGACAGCACCTTCCCCCTTCTCTCCCTTCCTGGCATCAGTTCTGAAAGGCTTGCACTCTGTCCTTGGGGAGGTGGTCACTGGGGGCCATCTTGCTTATTAGATCCCCCCAGAATGTGAGTTTGTGAGCGGCAGGGTCTCGGTCTCCTTGATGTTTCTCCTGCTTCTGCCTTACCTCTTGTGGCACATGTCACCTGTTAGAGCGGCGCTCTCTCTATGCACACCTGTCCTTAGGAACCCCAGAACCTAGCAAACCTGAAGACTTTCCTCTAATTCAAGGTCGTATTTTGCCCATGTTCAGCAGGAAGCAGTTACAGAAGTACAACTCTCGTCCCCAGCCCCTCAAGAATGAGAAGTGAAAAATCTCAGGAGGGATTGTTAGATAGGACAAGGGTCTGAAGGTCTGGGCAGTTCTTACTAAATCATGTTCTTGCTACATGGTAAAATGTAGCACCCTGTTTTTGCAGACACAGTTGTAAACAGGATGAGCTTGACGGGAACCCAACCAGAAAAGTGTAGCCAACTGCAAAGAAGAAATCCGTGTGTGATTAGCCACATACTGTATATAAACACTGGCTAAGCCTTCTTTCCGGAAGTCAGGCCTTTGAATGTGAATCCTGTGCCCTTTACTTGCTGCCAGTAAATAAAACTACCTAATGACACCCACGTCTCGTTCCTGAATAAAACAGCCCAAGTGGCAAACCCCTCGAGTTTGGTAACACTCACATTAACAGGGAGACGAGACAGTGGGAGTAGGCGGGGGAAGGAACTTTCCTGAGGCAACACAGCGGACAGCGGAAGCTGGGGGTGGGATCTCAGGATCCACACAGTCCCTGAGCCAAGGGCTACCTTCAGAGCGCCCTCATTCTCACGTCCAATCAGAAACGTATACACAGGACCCTTCTCCTTGGGGCACCAAGGCCAGGCCGGCAGGCCAGCCGCATGTATCCTACCTCTCCGCCACAGCTTTTAGGTGTGGGTTCAGTGGGACCCCAAAGGTTCACAGAGTGAGCCACTTCCTGTAAAACCCCAGTCAGCCAGCCCTCATCATTCCCTAAAGATGTTTCCCCCAAGTCTCCCTAATATTCACAATTTTTTGCAATGTTACCCCAGCCAGTCACCCAGCACCCTGTCCCAGGAAGGACTCTAAGTGCAGCAGGTGGGAGGGTGACAGGGTTGCCACCCTCTGAGAGCAACGCAGGTGCCCCTTCAGTGTCAGCAAGGCGATGTCCGCATCCCCCGAGGCAGACAGGCTCTGGTTGAACTTGGGGTGGTGGGTTATTTCCACCGCCTTATGTAACTGGCCATGGGTCATAGAGTCTCAGCTGCCCAACTTGGACCCTGAAGCCACAGACTCCAAGTTCTCCCTTGGGAAAGGGGACCAAAAGCTTCTCAGAGGAGTTTGGGGATGCACGGAGCTGGGAAGGGGCCAACAGGAAGCCCACCTCCTGCACACAGCACACCTCCCCCACCTCTGCCTCCACCCACCTGCACCCAGTGAGGGGATGGGACCTACTCCCAGTTCAACACAGCAGGCAGCAGTCAGCATCCACTCCGGGTGGATGAGGGAGCCCCCACATCTGTGCTCCCACAGGCCGCACTTCATGGCCAACCTGCCACTGCCACTGCCTGGCTGAGATACCGCACACTCCCACGGTGCCCACTGACTCACGCCCTGGGCCAGGGTCTGAAGAAGCAAGCCGAGCAGCCATCAGAGACCCAGACGGTAACCTTCCCAGAGATCAGGGGCAGGTGAAGCTTTTCACAAGGGGACAGTCTCCACACCTCCAGGGCTTGTCCTGGAAGCACCAAGGGCACAGGATGCAGTCAGGAGTCATCCAGGGTCATGAGCATGAAGCCCCCCAGGCAGGGGACGGTTAGGAACAGCAGCCACAGTATCTGCAGGGGGACAAGAGAGAGCCAGAGTGAAGGGACCGGTGCTGGGACCCCAGGGTCTGGGAATGGAGAGGGCATGGGTCTGGGCAGAGATGGAGTCCTCACCATGCTGGCCGCTCCTGGGAACTCCGAGTCCCTTGATCTCTCCTACGGAGGAGGTGGGCCAGGGGGACAGCCCATCTCTGGGGGACTGTGGAGCACAAATAGGGCTTCTCAGGTAAACGAGGCTGGTGAGGACTGACAGCAGACACTGTGAGCACTTGGAGTTTCTGCAGCAGGACAGGTCAGGGGCACAGAGCGCGGTGAGAGAGCCGCCACTCTGCGATGCGGGGCCTGATTGCTAAATGGGGGACTGCGAGAAGCACTGACTCGGGCGAAAAGAAGGACAGAGTCACGGAAGTGGGTGATGAAGGAGGCATCGTAGGGTTGGCCTCTCTGCACAAGCCAGTCTCCCAACTCCCCAGCTCCCTTTCTTCGTCTGGGACACCCACTGTCCTTGGAGATGAAGGATTTGCTTCTTTGGGCCTGGAGCCTGCTTGTCCCCACGAACCTGACATTTTCATTGCTGCAAAATAGCTCAAAGTGGCTCTCAAATGGCAGGCCGAGGCTGGAGGAGGAGAAGGAGGTCCAGGAGAGGGGCAACACCTACCAGAGCACATTCGGGGCAGCGGGTAGCATGGGCCCCACGTCCTCTCTCTGGGCCCTGCCCTGCTCTGAGGGCCGGGGTGGGGCATCAGTAATGACTTAGTTGGAACCTCTCGGTGACTCTAGAAGTGAGGACTCCATGTTCCATCCAATTTTTTTTGCAAACTTGAGGCCCCATGGTATTTTGGTGGTGGTATTTGTGCTTGCTGTGGGGAGCACATGGGCATCAGAGGTCCTTCACCTCCCCAGCCACACCCCAGACCAGGCACCCTCACTCCAGCCAACGCTGACTCACAGCTGCAGCAGGAGCCTCGTTCATGCCCAGCACAGGGGAGATGCTCGGAGACTGACTCAGCCCAGGGGAAAGGGGAAAAAAGCCCAGTGCCCCACCTCAGGAGGACCCAAGCAGCCTGCTCATTTTCTACCAAGCTGGTTCATCAAACAGCACCCAGGACTCAAGGACTCCAGACAGGAGGCTCCCCAAAACCCTGAGGCCCCGTGTTCCCAGGGACCCAGTAGGACCTGTCACAGTTCAGCTGGACACAGCTGAACTAGAGCCTAGAAATGCAAATGGGGTCTTTCCTCATAATGAACGGACCTTGCTGAAGAAACGGGAAAGACCAGATATTTCCAGTTTGAGCCCCAGGGGACACATTTGATAAACCAGTGTGAAAGTGGGAAAAAAGTGCAGTCTTCAAGGAGGCCGTGGGTTAGGAGCGACAACTCACAGGGCGGCTGAGCCCAGCACCCATGGGGTCCCGGGCAGCCACCCTCTGAAAGGCTGAGGGAAGCCAGGGACACACATGACAATTACACCAGTGTACATACAGATGCACACACACACACACACACACACACACCTGCACATCTGAACAAGCACACGCACGCATACGCGTACACACTCACATGCTGGGATGACTGACAAAGTTTGTTTGGCTTTTTCTGTAAGATGGCCCTAGTAGCGCTTAGTTGTCTTTAATTTCATCCAGAACAATTTTGTTGGACTGTGTTGTGACAGCTGTCATATCAGCGTGCATTTTTAAAAAACTTATCAAAATAGTGATTTTTTGTGTAGCCATTTTAATGTTGAAGATGGAAGAAAATGTGCAACATTTTTGACATATTATGCTTTATTATTTCAAGAAAGGTAAAAACACAACTGAAACACAAAAAGAGAATTGTGCAGTGTGTGGGGAAGGTGCTGTGACTGATCGAATGTGTCAGAAGTGGTTTGTGAAGTTTCATGCTGGAGATTTCTCTCTGGATGATGCTCAGGTCAACCAGTTGAAGTTGATAGCGATCAAATTGAGACATTAATTGAGAACAATCAACATTCTGCCATGTAGGAGAGAGCTGACATAAAATATCCAAATCAATAAAGTTATTATTAGTGAAATGAAAAATGTATCTTTTATTTTATGGGAAAAAAACTAAATGGACGTTTAGGCCAACCCAGTACATGCGTGCAAGGGGCACGCGTGCACACACGCAGACCTGCATTCAGCCCTGCACACACGTCTAGGAGGTTCCTGAAATGTCAGAACTCAGGTTGAGTGGCTCAGCCCAGGACGGAGTCCACATGGGTCTCCTGTCCAGGGCTGGCAGGAAGAAGGGGTACTCGCAGCTGGGTGCCACCACCTCTCCCAACCGGCCTGCCCCACCCCTGAGTGGGAGCAATGAGCACTTGACTCCTTCTGTATGGGCTCCAAGGGGAACCACAGGTCACTCAGCCCATCCATCGGTCGTGTCCAGGAAGGAGGCATGTGCGGTCCTGATGGGAGGCAGTCTGGGGCCCTACCACAGGCCAGCATGCAGGCAGTGGGTCGGTTCTGCAGCAGTAAATGCAGACCAGCTTTGGGAGCAAGTGCCCGGAGCCAGGGTGGCCAAGAGCAGCCTTGCTCAGCAAGCAGATCCTACCCTGGCCCTTCCCCAGGGACCAGACCCCCAGGATGCCGTGTCAGAGTGGGTTCAGGCTCCAGGCCTTAGGGGCCCAGTATCTTGGTGCTTTTTTCCCTCTGGGGAACCACAGGTCTCTGGGGTTTCACAGCTAAGTCCCCTCTTGCCCCCCTGACTGTGGTGGTCTCCATCCACTGTCCCAGCTACTTCCAAGACTGGCCCCTCCATGATTACAGATCCTCTACTTCTAATGGGGTCTTTCCCTGTCATGCCAAGATGCCCACAGGGGCCTTCAAGGTCAGGCAGGAGTCTCACTCTGTGACTCTGGGGACTGCTCAGTGAGGCACAGACTTGAAACCCATCACCCGAGGCACAATGTTCATTCATTTGAATGAGGAGACAGCCCCACACTCCATATCCTTGCCCCATCGCAGCCCTGTCCCCAGATACTCACCACACGGCACCCTCCTCTGCCCTGAGCCTGGACATCGTGTCTCTGGGGGCAGACTCTGAGGTGGCTGCCTCTTCCCAGGGCCCTGGACAAATGGGTGGGAAGCGGGAAGAGAGCATGCTAATTTCTCAGAAAGGACCTCACTGTCTGCTGGAGCCTGCACTCTCCAGACTCCAGAGCTTGTAGATGCTACAGAACAGGGCAGAGACGGGTGGATCAAGCAAGATCTGTGAGTCTCAGCCCCTCCGGGCCCCAGATGGGACTGACACTGGATCTTCCCTTTCTCACCTCCAGACCCGTCCCAGGAGGGGCGGGCAGTGCGGCTGCACCCTCACCTTGTATGACTGAAACAAAGTAAGAAAGGAAAAGGAAGATGAAAGCAGAAGGAGGGAGGAAGGGACACTGGGGCAGGGACAACCCACCTGAGCTTCCAGAAATGCCATCTCATGGAACAGTACCCCGGAAAACCTCCCCATGCCCAAACATAGAGACCTGGAGCCCAGGGACCTCTCAGAGATGCCCACGCTGCTCCCTCAGTCACCACCATAATGAGTCCACACCACTATCCCAAGCCACGGTCTGGAGCTGTCTTTTCCGAATTCAATGAGAAACAGAGGGTGAGCAGGAGGCCATGGGTCCAGGCCCCTAACCCCTGGCCCAACCCACCGTGAGAGACACCAGCCTTCAGAGCATCTTCCTGTCCCTGCCACCCTAAAGGCAGGGAAACTGGGGGACCAGGAGGACAGGAGAGTCTCAGCACTGTGAGGCGGATGATGGGTGAGGAGGTTTGGGAGGATGAGGCTGGAATTGGGAAGGAAGCAAGGGTAACCCTTGGCCTCATCTAGGGTCCAGAGGACAGAGGGACATATTGCTGGATCCAGGAAATTTAGCTCATCACTTGGGCACACACCCAGGGAAGTCGCGATGACCACAGACATCACCCCAGCTCACAGTCCTGACCTGGATCCAGCAGCATTTCCAGTTGCACACTGGGGGCCCCCAGAGAAACCCTGTGGGCAGAGTCAGGACTCAGCGAACACCTCCACATGTGCCACGGAGCCTCTGAGTCCTGACTCCACAGGCGAGGAGGGGACAGGGGACAGAGGATGAAGGCAGCCAGGGGGTCTCACCTGGCAGGAGTCCTGGCCCTCACTCCCAGCACACAGCATGTCATCCTTGATAATCTGGCCGATGTTGTTTGATGAGTTCTGGTAGAGCTGGTCACAGACCTCATTCCCCACAACGGGGACCACCACCTCCTGAAGCCGGCAGGGTAGGGACAGTGGTGCTGTGGGGAGGGGCTGGCTGAGAACCAGGGCTGGTCCAGGCTCCTGCCTTCTCCCAGCAACTCAGGTACTCCTTCCACTCCTGCTGGGCCACCCCCAGCTATCAGTGGAAAGCACGGGGAGCTGCTCTGTGGACCCTGACCCCTGGGTCTAGAATCGGCCACACCTGGCCCTGAGTCTCAGCTTCCCTGCATCCACTAAACCCATTCATTTCCAGGATGCCCAACTTCATCAGCCAGAGGCTGGTCTCCACATGCCTGAGGACAGGCTCCAAGGAGAGTTATCCAGGACTTTTTTCCTTGAAAAGGAATAGCTCAAGGGCTCATCGCAAAGAAATATATTACAACAGGAAGAAAACGCTTCTGAGCTGATGAGTTCAGGTTTTCATTCTGATTTAGGCTCCTGTGCACTGCACTGTGAGATCATAGCAGGTCCCCAACTCTCATTCCCAGGTTTATTCATCTTCAGGACAATCAAGGTCCAAACACGCCCACGTTGGCACGGGGAGGACCCAGGGAGAGGCATGGGAGGGCCTGTCGTCCTGGCAGAGAACAAACGCCTGCATCCCCAGTGTCAATGAATCTGTCCATGAAACCCCAGCACCGCACACATTCAGGCTCAACGGGGAATCCCCTCTCTAAAATTCAAATGTAGAATTAGCATATGACCCAGAAATTCCACTCCTATCAGAGGTGTCCAACCTTTTGGCATCTTTGGGCCACACTGGAAGAAGAGGAGTTGTCCTGGGCCACGCGTTAAATACATTGTGACACATAATCAGGAAAAAAATCTCATAATGTTTTAAGTAAATTTACGATTTTGTGTTGGGCTGCATTCATAGCCATCCTGGGACACATGTGGCCTGCAGGCCGCAGGTTGGACACCCCTGTACATATCCCAAAGAACTGAAAGCAGGGATCCAAGATAGCAGCAGAGTAGGAGAAAGTTACACTCACCTCCTCCCAGGACCAAAGCAGAATTACAACTAAAGTATGGAACGATCAACCTGAATAACCAACTGAAGACTGGCTGAACAGAAGTCTTATAATTAAGGACATAGAGAAGAAGCCACAAGGAGACTGGTAGGAAGGGTAGAGACCCAAAAAGGGCCAGCCCTGTCCCCACGTGTGCTGGTAGGGGGATATCTCAGCTGCAAAGGTCACCAATGAAAAGCAAGTGGTCTCAACCCCATGCTAAGCTCCCCAGCCCAGAACACCAGTATCTGAAAGAGGAGCTCACATAACATCGGGCTGTGAAAATCAGTGGGGATTTCACCTGCCAGGGTGAGATGGGAGACTGCTAGAAACCCAGAAGCCCTTTTAAAGGGCCTGTGCACAAAATCTCATTCACAGGCACTCAACCTGTCTCCAGCAGAGTTATAGCAGCTCAGAATGGACTGGAGTCACACAGGGAGACATTGGCTTTGGGGAGAGGGCTGGAGGGACAGCTTCCATTATCCCTGTGCTGAGTCTCTCCCCCACACCTCCCACAGGTGGCATCTTTCCTGGTTTGTGCACTCCCCTCCATAGAGCATCAGCCTCGGGGAATGTACTTGCCCCACCCTCCCAACTCCTGGCCGCCCCGCCCTGCCAAGCTCACACCCTTCCAAGCTCACACCCTGCTGAAGATTCAGCTAGCTGCAGCCATCCTAGGCCCACTGAAGTCTTTCTTAGAAGGCTCTCAAGATGGTCAGGGCAGACTTAGGGTCTGTCAGAGACGTACAGGGAGAGACTGAGTGGAGTGGTTTTAGGTCAAGAGCTGTTTTCCCCGTGAGTACTAGTACTTCCCCCACGGCACTGGCCTGGGGATATGAACTAGCCCCATGCTCTTGATTCCCTGTGGCCTTGCCCTGCCAAGCTCATGCCCTGCAGAGGAGTCTGCTGGCTGCAAGCAACCTGGGCCCTAAAGTCTTTCTTGGAAGGCTCTTCAGGAAGTCTGAGCAGACTCCAGGGCTGTTGGAGACACACAGGGAGAGACTGAATTGTGAGGCTTTTGGGTGAGAGCCATTTTTCTCCGTGTGCCCTGACAAGCTCTCCCTCTAAATGGCCAAATTTTCATCTGTTTTAGTCTGATGAACTCTACTTGCCTCACCCTGATGACCCCTTGAGGCCCTGCCCCACTGCAGTTTCTCAGGCCCCAGGCGAGAGGGGCTGGCCTTGGCCCGCCCCTTGAGAACTTCACTGAGTGGTGTCAGATCCAGCAGTGGTGCCAAGTTTGAATCTGTATCAACCTGATGGCATCAGCACACTCAACCCTACCCAGTGACTCACTGAGAAACCACCTCATGCAACTCACACACTGCCAGAGGCTCTTTCAGGGGCTAAGCCTAAAAGGTAGCTGACAGGAGGAGGCAGATTTTGGGGTGCCTTGGACTTTCTGTGTCCTGACCCAGGCTTGGTACTGGTGGAAACCAGCCTTGGTATGTAGCTTGACCCCTCCCGAGTGCACCCAGGTCCACTACAAAGGAAGCCACTTACTGTAGAGCACTTTGAAGCATCTCACCAGTAGCCCAGGGCTGGTCACGGGCAGTGTCTCATATTTGCCTGCACTAAAGTTCCTCCCTAGAGGTCCCAGAATGAACACACCCAGTGGCTGGCTACAGACCACATCAGGGTACAACCTGATTAGCACCACAAGCAGCACACCCAAGGGGAGATCTCAATAGGTACCAGGCCCTGCTGGGGCAAATTCTGCTTTGTGGGGTCAGCCTATGCACAGCAGCTCATACACTGTGGTTGGGGCCGGTCCTCCCAGTCAGCCAGCCTGAGGGTCAACCCGACCTACAGACAGGCCAACAGCAATCAAGACTCAATTACCAAAGCAGTGCTCACATAAGGAACATTCCTGGAGCACCTAGCTTAGGTGATCAGGGAGACTGCACCACTGAGCCCCATGGGACATGTGCTAAATAAAGCCACCATGCAAAGACTAGGAGACATAGCAGATCTACCTCACACACAGAAACAAATGCAAAGAGGCAGCAAAAATGAAGAGACAAAGAAACACACTGCAAATGAAAGAAAAGGAGAAATCCCCAGAAAAAGAACTAAATGATGGAGGCAAACAATCTACCAGATACAGAGTTCAAAACACTGGTCATGAAGATGCTAAGGGAACTCAGGGGAAGAGCAGATGAACTCAGTGAGAACTTCAACAAAGAGATAATAAGCAAGAGAAAAGACATAAAACCACAAAAAAAAAAACCAAAAATGAAAATATAATATCTGAAATGAATACACTAGAAGGAATCAACAGCAGATTACATGAAGCACATAATAGAACCTACAATATGCAAGACAAGGTAGCAGAAAACGCCTAAACAGTGCATCAGAAAGAAAAAAGAATTTTAAAAGTTAGGATAGTTTAAGGGACTTCTGGAATGACATCAAACATGACACTATCTGCTTCATAAGGGTAACAGAAAGAGAAGAGAGAGAGCAAGGGGTCAAGAACATATTTGAAGAAATAATGACCAATAACTTCCCTAACCTGGTAAAGTAAAAGGACACACAAGTCCAGGAAGCACAGAGAGTCCCAACCAAGATGAACCCAAAGACGCCCACACCAAGACACATCATAATTAAAATGACAGAGATTAAAGACAAAGAGAGACTCTTAAAAGCTGCAAGAGAAAGACGGTTACCCACAAGGGAGCTCCCATAAGACTGATTTCTCAACAGAAGCATTTCAGCCAGAAGGGATTGGCATGAAATATTTGAAGTGATGAAAATCAAGAATTTACAACCAAGACTACTCTACCCAGCAAGGCTGTCATTTAAAATTAAAGGAGAAATAAAGAGCTTCCCAGAAAAGAAAAAGTTAAAAGGAGTTCATCACCACCAAATCAGTATTACAAAAAATGTTAAAGGGACTTCTTTAAGAAAAAAATAGGAACATAAAAATGTTTAATACAAAGGCAATAATTATGTACCTATTAATAATCATTTTAAATGTGAATGTATCAAGCCCTCCAATAAAGAAGATATAGGATTGCTGAATGGAAAACAAAACAACATCCATACATGTGCTGTTTACAAGAGACTCACTGTAAATCTGAAGGCACACAGAGACTCAAAGTAAAGGCATAGAAAAAGATAATGCATGCACATTGAACCCCCCGCCCCCCGCCAAAAAAAAAAGCTGAGGTGACCATACTTATATCAGTCAAAACAGGCTTTGAAACAAATAGATAAAGAAAAACATTGCAGACTTCGGGCCAAGATGCAGATGTAGGTAGATACACTGTATCTCCACTCACAACCAAAAGAAGGATAACAACAAATTTAAAAACAAAAAACAATGAGAACTTCCAAAAAAATCAAACTGTATAGAAGTCCAACAACCAAGAAGTTAAAGAAGAAACATTCATCCAGACTGGTAGGTGCTGGAAACTGCCCTGCCTGTTTCAGAAACTGTAACCCCCACATGGCTAAGGCTGAGTGAGAGACCTTGGGACCATAAGTCACTAAGGAGACAAAGCTTATCTCCCTGGCAGGGGTGCCACCTCTGCCCTCTTTACTTCACCCTGCTTGGCCCTGAGCCTAACTGGTTAGCCAATGACAAGTAAGATTCCTCAAGGGAGGGATGACCTAAGACAGGCATGGTCGTGAATGGGGCGCCCAGGGAAGGACTTGGAGGGCTATAGAAAAGGGGGTGATGAACCCTCACCCCGCAGCTTTGACATAGCCCGAGTCCTCATTCTGTCTGCAGAAGCCAAGTCTCCTAATCTCTTGGCTGCCTTACTTCCCCTGCCTGACTTAAGCCTAAAACAATGACAGAGGGTGGTGCAGCCCTGGGCTGGAAAGGGTGGGTTCCTTGGGGCAATCAGGCCTAAGAAAGAATACATAAAATCCTGTGAAACCTGCTTTGCTAAGAATGACCTCAATATTCTGAAAAGGGTCCGAGCAGGAAATGAGTGTGTTTCCCAAAGTTTTATAGCCCTTCAGCTAACTGACCCTGACTCAGAATAAGCCCTCATAGTTCTTTGTATGTTATCTCTTGTTTGATCCTTACTGCTTGACAATTACTGATGAGCTTTACCTATATTCCTGTGCAAATTAAACCCAATAAAAGTCCTTTGAGGAACTGGCTCCTGGCCCTTCTCCTTTGAGAGATCAGTAACCCTTCCTCCCCAAGCAGATCGTGTCTTGGTAGACCTATTCTCATCCATGGCAGATGGGGGTGAGGCTGTGCAGGCCCTTCTGGTGCCCAGTCAAAATTGGGCCCAATTTGATTGTGGGTAGCAGAGGAACTGACTGAAAGCTGGCCCAGAGCCAAGCAAGCTGCACTGTTCCCTCTTGGACCCCTCCCCCACAGATGGCACCACAAAGCAGCAATGTGGGTTGCCCCACCCTGGCCAATATCTAAGGCTCCACCCCTTACTATATAACAGGTGTGCTGAGACAAAACAAATTGGCCCAAATGAAAGAACTAAGTGGGAGAGGGGATGTGGGTGGGAGATCAAAGCTCCAGAAAAAATACAACTAAGCAGTGAAGAGATAGCCAACCTATCAGATGCAGAGTTCAAAATACTGGTAATCAGGATGCTCACAAAAATGATTGAGTATGGTTGCAAAATAGAGAAAAAAGTGAAGACTTTGAAAAGTGAAATAAAGGAAAATGTACAGGAAACCAACAGTGACAGGAAGAAAACCAGGACCCAAATCAATGGTTTGGAGCACACAGAAGAAAGAAACATTCAACCAGAACAGAATGAAGAAATAAGAATTCAAAATAATGAGAAGAGGCTTAGGAACCTCCAGGACAACTTTAAACATTCCAACATCGAAATCACAGGGGTGCCAGAAGGAGAAGAGAAAGAGCAAGAAATTGAAAACTTATTTGAAAAAATAATGAAGGAGAACTTCCCCAATCTGGCAAAGGAAATAGACTTCCAGGAAGTCCAGGAAGCTCAGAGTCCCAAAGAAGTTGGACCCAAGAAAGCACAAACCAAAGCACATCATAATTATATTACCCAAGATTAAAGATAAGGAGAAAATATTAAAAGCACCAAGAGAAAAGGAAAGAGTTACCTACAAAGGAGTTCCCATAAGACAGTCAGCTGATTTCTCAAAAGAGGCCTTACAGGCAAGAAGGGGCTGGAAAGAAGTATTTCAAGTCATGAAATGCGAGGACCTACATCTGAGATTGTTCTATCCAGCAAAATTATCATTTAGAATGGAATGGTAGGTACAGTGTGTCCCAGATAAGGTCAAGTTAAAGAAATTCATCATCACCAGAACTTTATTATAGGAAATGTTAAAGGGTCTTATCTAAGAAAAATAAGATAAAAACTATGAACAGTAAAATGACAGCACACTCACAACTATCAACAACCAAACCTAAAAAAACAAACAAAAAGAAAAAACTAAGCAAACAATAGAATAGGAACAGAATCCCAGAAATGGAATCACATGGAGATTATCAGTGGGGGTGGGGAATGGGGGGAAAAGGTACAGGGAATAAGTAGCATAAATTGTAGGTACAAAATAGACAGGGATAGATTAAGAATAGTATAAGAAATGTAGAAGCCAGACTTCTGGCGAAGATGGAGGCGTAGGTGGACACACTGTGCCTCCTCACACAACCAAAATTAAGGACAACAAGAATTTAGAAATAAGAAAACAACCAAAACTGAGAGAAAATTGAACTGTATAGAGGTCTAACAACCATTCATCCATTCATCCAGACCGGTAAGAGGGGCGGAGTTGTGGCAGAGGAAGTGGAGGTTGGTGGACCAGGTGCGCAGGCAGCTGCTGGCAGCAGCTGGCAGGCCCCAGGCACAAGGCAGCTGGCTGACCAAGTGGTCCCACATTCACATGTAGATAATCTAGGCGAAAACAGGGAACTAGACAGAACTCGCAACCCAGGGCCCCAGTGCCAGGGAATAAAACCTAAAAACACTGAGACCCTGCCTCCGACATACAGTGTCACAACCCAGCGACTGGGCTGCCCCGCCAGGGGGAACACCTAAGGCTCCACCCCTCACTACCTAACAGTCATGACCAGACCCCCCCCAAAAAAAAATGACTCAAACCAGAGAACAGATCAAAAGCCAATTCCTCTAAGCGACCAAGAGATAGCCAACCTATCAGATGCACAGTTCAAAGCCCTGGTGATCAGGATGCTCACAGAATTGGTTGATTTTGCTCACAAATTAGATGAACAAATGCAGGCTACAATAAGTGAAATGAAGGAAAAAGCACAGGGAGCCAATAGTGATGGGAGGAAAAATGGGACTCAAATCAATGGAGTGGACCAGAAGGAAGAAACAAACATCCAATCAGAAAAGAATGAAGAAACAAGAATTTAAAAAAATGAGAAGAGGCTTAGGAGCATCCAGGACATCTTTAAATGTCCCAACATCCGAATTATAGGGGTACCAGAAGGGGAAGAAGAAGAGCAACAAGTGGAAAACTTATTTCAACAAATAATAAAGGAGAACTTCCCCAATCTGGCAAAGGAAATAGACTTCCAGGAAGTCCAGGAAGCTCAGAGAGTCTCAAAGAAGTTGGACCCAAGGAGGAACATACCAAGACACATCATAATTACATTAGCCAAGATTCAAATGAAGGAGAGAATTCTAGAAGCAGCAAGGGATAAGAGGACAGTCATCTACAAAGGAGTTCCCATCAGACTGTCAGCTGATTGCTCAGAAGAGACCTTACAGGCAAGAAGGGGCTGGAAAGAAGTATTCCAAGTCATGTAAGGCAAGGACCTACATCCAAGACTGCTCTATCCAGCAAAGCTGTCATTTAGAATGGAAGGGAAGATAAAGTGCTTCTCGGATAAGGTCAAGTTCAAGGAGTTCATCATCACCAAGCCCTTATTATATGAAATGTTAAAGGGACTTATCTAAGAAAAAGAAGATAAAAAATATGACAGTGAAAAGACAGCAAACTCAAAGCTATTAACAACCACACCTAAAACAAAAGCAAACAACTAGAACAGGAACAGAACCGCAGAAATGGAGATCATATGAAGGGTTAGCAACAGGGGAGTGGGAGGAGGAGAGAGGGGGAAAGGTACAGAGAATAAGTAGCATGGACGGTGGGTAGAAAATAGACAGGGAGAGGGCAAGAATAGTGTGGGAAATGTAGAAGCTAAAGAACTTACGAACTAAAGGGGGGAATGTGGGTGGGAGGGGGTGTGCAGGGTGGAGGGGAATGATAGGGGAGAAATGGGACAACTGTAGTAGCCTAATCAATAAAATATAATTTAAAAAAACTTAAAAAAAAAAGAAAAGAAATGTAGAAGCCAAAGATCTTATATGTCCAACCTATGGACATGAACTAAGGGGGAGAGGGGATATGGGTGGGAGTCAGGTGCAGGATGGAGGGGAATAAAGCAGGGAAAATGGGACAACTGTAATAATCAATAAAATATATTTTTAAAAAGAAAAACATTGCATAATTATAAAGGGACCAATCCAACAGAAGGATATAGCCTTTGTAAACATCTAAGCACCCAACATAGGCCATCTAAATACATAAAGCAAATACGATGGACATAAAAGAACAGAGCAACAGTAATACACTCATAGTAGAGGACTTTAACGCCCTGTTTACATTGATGGATAGATTTTTCAGACATAAAGTCAACAACAGAGGCCTTAAATGAAACCCTAGACAAGATAGTTCTGACATTTTCAGAGTGTTTCACCCAAAAGCAGCAGAATATACATTGTTTTCATGTACACATGAAACATTTTCCAGGGCAAACACATTAGGCCTCAAAAAAGTCTCAATAAATTTAAGAAGAATCCTATAATATCAAGCATTTTCTCTGACCACAATGGCATGAAACAAGAAATTAATCCCAAGGAAAAAAAACTCTGAAAAACACAAAAACATGGAGTCCAAATAACATGATACTAAACAATGAATGGATTAAGAAGGAGAGCAAGGAAAAAAATCAGCCCTGACTGGTGTGGTTCAGTGGATCGAGTGCTGGCCTGCTAATCAAAGAGCCAGTTTGATTCCCAGTCAGGGCACATGCCTGAGTTGCAGGCCAGGTCCCCAGTGTGGGCAGTGTGAGAGGTAACCACACACTGATGTTTCTCTCCTTCTCTTTCTCCCTCTCTCCCCTTCTCTAAAAATAAATGAATAAAATCTTAAAAAATAAAACAAATATTTAAAAAGAGGAAAAATCAAAAGGTACCTTGAAACAAATGAAAATGAAAACACAACTCAAAATCTATGGGACACAGTAATAGCAGTCCTAAGAGGGAAATTCATAGCTTACCTCAAGAAAAAAGAAAAATCTCAAATAAACAATCTAAATTTACATTTTAAAAAAACTAAAAAAAAGAACAACAAAGTCCGAAGTAGGTGAAAGAAAGGAAGTAATAAAGATCAGAGTAGAAATAAACAAAATAGACTCTAAAAAATAATTCGAAAAGATCAATAAAACCACCCTGACTGGTGTGGCTCAGTTGGTTGGGCGTCTTCCCAAGAAATGAAAGGTCACTGTTTCAGCCCCCAGCCAGGGCGCACGCACGTCTGGGCTGTGGGCAGGTTCCTGGTCAGGGTGCACATAAGAGGCAACAGACCAGTGTCTCCCATTCTCTCTCCCTCCCATCCTCTCTCTCTAAAATAATAAATAAGTAAAATCTTCAAAAGATCAATAAAACCAAGGTTTGGTTCTTTGAAAAGATAAACAAGATTGATAAACCTTTAATAAGAATTGAGAGAGAGAGAGCCCAAATAAACAAAACCAGAAATGATAGAGGAGAAGTAACAACTAACAGCACAGAAATACAAAGGATATGAGCAAATATTATGAACAATTATATGCCAACAAATTTGACAATATGGAAGAAATGGAAAAATTCTGAGAAACAATCTTCCAAGACTAAGTCAAGAAGAAGCAGAAAATCTGAACAGACCAATTATAACCAACAAAATCAAAGCAGTAATAAAAACTTCCCAACAAAAGTCCTAGATCACATGACTGGTTTCACAGGTGAATTTTAACTAAACATTCAAAGAACTAATACCTCTCCTCAAATTATTCCAAAAAATTCAAGGGAGGGAAGATTATCAAGTTCATTTTGATAGGCCAGCATGATCCTGATTCCAAAACCAGATAAAGACACAATGAAGAAAGAAAATTATAAGCCAATATCCCTGATGAACACAGATGATAAAATCCTCACCAAATATAACCAAACCACATTCAACAATACATTCAAAATGCATTCATTTGTGTATTCAGCAATATAAAATCAAGTGAGATTTATTCCTGGAATGCCAAGGATGGCATAAATATCCTCAAATCACTTAATGTGATACACCACACAAACAAAATAAAGGGAAAAAATTATATGATTATATCAATAGATACAGAAAAAACATTTGACAAAAGCACCGATTTATGATAAAAACTCTTAGCAAAATGGGAATAGAGGCAATATACCTCAACATAATAAAGGCCACGTATAACAAACCCACAGCCAACATCATATTCAATGGACAAAAACTACAAGTGTAGTAAACTTTAAGTAAAACTACTTAAGATTGGGACCAAGACAGTTATGTCCCTTTCACCAGTTTTATTCAACATAGTACTGGAAGTCCTAGCCACAGCAATCATCAAGAAGAAATAAAAAGGATCCAAATTGGAAAGGAAGAAGTGAAACTGTCATATTTGCAGATGACATAATATTGCATATAGAGAACTCTAAATATTCCACACACAAAAAAACTAGAAATGATAAATAAATTTAGTAAAATAGCAAAATACAAAAAAAAAAATCAGAAATCAGTTGCATTTTTATACACCAGGAATGGACTATCAGAAAGAGAAACTAAGAAAATAATCCCATTGACATCTGCATCAAAAACTAAATACCAACTTCCGGCCAAGATGGAGGCATAGGTGGACACACTGTGCCTCCTCGCACAACCAAAATTAAGGACAACAAATATTTAGAAACAAGAAAACAACCAGAACTGATAGAAAATTGAACTGTATGGAAGTCCAACAACCATTCATCCACACCAGTAAGAGGGGCAGAGTCTCGGCAGGAAAAAGTGGAGGTGTTGAACTGGGCACACAGTCAGCAGCAGCTGGCAGTTCCCAGGTGTGCAGGCAGAGGATAGCAGACCCCAGGTGCACAGGCGGCAGCTAGAGGACCCCGGGCACAGGTGGCAACTGTGCAGACCCAATAAGGCCGTGCAAGGTGGCTGGCTGACCAGGTGGTCCCACATTCACGCACAGATAATCCAGGCAAAGGGGAAGTGGTGAAAGGAACTGGAATCCAGGAGAGAGCGAAGCAAGCACCATTGTTCCCTCTCGGACCCCACCCCCACATACAACGTCACAACTCAGCAACTGGGCTGCCCCGCCCTGGAGAACACCTAAGGCTCCACCCCTCACTACCTAACAGTCATGACCAGACCCCCCCCAAAAAAAAAACACCAAAAATGGCTCAAACCAGAGAAAAAATGAAAGCCCAGAGCCAATTCCTCTAAGCGACCAAGAAATAGCCAACCTATCAGATGCACAGTTCAAAGCCCTGGTGATCAGGATGCTCACAGAATTGGTTGATTTTGCTCATAAATTACATGAACAAATGCAGGATACAATACATGAAATAAAGGAAAACGCATGCAGAACCAATAGAGATGGGAGGAAAACTGGGACTCAAATCATTGGAGTGGACCAGAAGGAAGAAACAAACAACCAAACAGAAAACGAGGAAGAAACAAGAATTCAAAAAAATGAGGAGAGGCTTAGGAACCTCCAGGACATCGTTAAACATCCCAACATCCGAATTATAGGGGTACCAGAAGGGGAAGAAGAAGAGCAACAAGTGGAAAACTTATTTCAACAAATAATAAAGGAGAACTTCCCCAATCTGGCAAAGGAAATAGACTTCCAGGAAGTCCAGGAAGCTCAGAGAGTCCCAAAGAAGTTGGACTCAAGGAGGAACACACCAAGGGACATCGTAATTACATTAGCCAAGATTAAAATGAAGGAGAGAATTCTAGAAGCAGCAAGGGATAAGGGGACAGTCACCTACAAAGGAGTTCCCATCAGACTGTCAGCTGATTTCTCAGAAGAGACCTTCCAGGCAAGAAGGGGCTGGAAAGAAGTACTCCAAGTCATGTAAGGCAAGGACCTACATCCAAGATTGCTCTATCCAGCTGGGAAGGGAGAAGAGCTGAGATGAGGCCAGCGCCACACTCACTGCAGGCTCACTGCAGCCAAAACTCACTGCAGGCTCAGCCCAGAGAGGGGAGAATTTGGGTCGTCACTGGCACTCCCTTTGCCAAGAGGAGCAGAGAGATACAGCAAGCATTCCTGCAGGAGTAAGTCCACATGCACTGGGGCTGAACCAGCGACCGGGGCAGGGATGAAGCACAGAGTTGCAGCCATGGCTGTCTGCCAGTCGGCATTCTGAACAGAGAAACAAAGCGTGGAGCCGGGCTGCCTCCCTGCACTCCCCTCAGAGCCCACCGTGCCTTGTTCTCCCAGACCTAACAGCAGAAGTTGCAGCAGTGTCAGGTTGCAGAGCACATTATCTGCAAATCTAAAACTGATTCTACAGAAACATTTTTTTTTTCCTGAGTGACAGGAGCACTCTTCAACTAACCCCAAGGCTGGGTGGAGATGCGGAAGGGAAGCCACTGAAATCTGCCGGTCACCATTCATGGAAGGGAAAAGCAACAAAGGCAGCAGCCAGTTCCCCCGCCTCATCCCACCCCCACGCATCGCAGCCGCATTGCCAGCAGCACAGGGCTGCAAGGGACAGCACTGGGATTTCATGCATTCGGAACCCCACCACCCACCATACTCCCCCACAGGGTTGGTCCCCGCAGATCCAGGTGACCTTAACACAGAGGAGATGCCCACCCTCCCAGGGAACACAGGACATTTTTCACCAACCTGCAGAGATCTGAGAAGTCAGAGCAGCGCAAGAGAAGTAAAACACTTGTGCTTCAGTGCCACCTACTAGAAAACAATAGAAAGCCTTCTTCTTATCAACCTGGTAGAGATGTCTGACTCACATATAGATGCTTAGGCAGAGAAGGAATCCCTCAAATACCATGAATAACCAAGGTATTGAGGGAGCTCAGAAAGAGAATGAAAACTTTCCAGAAAATAAACTTAGACATGGAAATATATGATTTAAATGATTAAAAAAATTCAAGATTGCAGTATTGAAAAAAAAACCTCAAGTTACAAGAAAACACAGGTAGGCAGTTTATTGAACTCAGAAATAAAATCAATGAACAAAAGGAGTATTTTACTGAAGGGACTGAAATGTTAAAAAAGAAGCAAATAGAAATTCTGGAAATGGAGAACTCAATAAAAAAGATGAAGAATGAACTAGAAAGCTCAGAATATAGAGCTGATAATATGGAGGAAAGAATTAGTGATATCAAAAATAGAAATCCAGAAGCTATGCAGAGGGAAGAAAAAAGGAACTTGAGGGGGGGAAAAACAAAAACTCAAAATTTGAAGGAAATCCCAGGTGGTGACAGAATAGGTGAAAGCTACACTCGCCACCTCCCAGGACCAAACAAATTACAGAAAATCACCTGAATAACCACTGAGACTAGCTGAGGAGACTGGTGGAAAGAGCAGAGATGTGACAAGGGCTGGCCCCACGCCCATGGAAGGCAACTGAGGCTCCACAGGAATCTCTCAGCTGCCCAGGTTTCTTTTGAGAAGACCGGGGACTAAACGCCAAGCCATGCTCCCCAGCCTAGAGCGCCAGAGCCGGAAAGTGGCGCCCACAGAACATCTGACTGAAAGCAGCAGGGTTTCTATCCATCGGGGCAGGCGGGGGAACATGAGTCCGCTAGAGACAGGCACCCTCTTAAGGGGCCAACCCACCTAATTTCATCTCCAGGCCCTCACCCAGGCTTCCCATGGACAGAAGGTGGAGCGGACCAGAGCCATGTGAGGGAAACTGGGGTTTGCGGTTCTGAGGAGAGAGCTGAAGGGACAGCCGCCGGGATCCCTGTGCGAGTCCTTCTCCTGTACTGCGGAGGCCATCTCTCCTGGGCGGAGCGCTCCCCTTCACGTGGCATCAGCCTCGGAGAAAGCCACAGCCACAGTCCCACTCTCTGGACTCCCTCACACCCTGCCCTGTGGCGCTTACTCTCTGCTGAGGAGTCAGCTGCCTTGGCAAGAGTGTACGGGTCTGAACAGGGGGTGTCAGTGACTGAGCTGAGTGGCTTTAGGGTGGGGCCATTCCCTCCACTTTCCTGTGAACCTGAAGGGCACCTTCCCCTCACGAGAGATCTGCTAGAACCTCCAGGCCTCCGGCAGACCCACTCTCTGGGCTCTGGAGGCCTCCACTGCCCAGTTCCTAGTGGCTCTATCCCGCTGAGGTTGAGACAAAATCTGGGGCAGACTGAGTAATGTGGCTCTGGGGTGGGGGCCACACCCCCACCTTCCCCAAAGCTGGCCAGCGTCTCCCCTTCACAGGGCAACCACTCACCTCTACCTAATAACTCATGTGAACCTACCTCGTGCAATTCTAGTACAACTGGAGGCTCTTTCAGTGATTTACCCTAACAGGCAGACAGCTGGTGGAGGCAGGCAGAGGCAAATCGCAGGGTACTTTGGGATTTCTCCCATCTACCCCCAGGCTTGGTGCTGGTAAAGCTGGCCTTGGTGTACAGCTTGGTCTCTCCTGTGCAAACCCAGGCCCAGCAGAGTCAGGCACAAACTGTGGATGACTTGTAGTTCCAAACGTGTAACACAGGACCAGTCATAGGCTGTCTGACATTGATCTGAAACAGAGTCCCTCCCGAGAGCCCAAGGACCAACCACACCTAGTAGCCAGCATCAGACAACATCAGAGTAGGATCCAATAAGCTTCACAAGCAGCACATGCAAAGGGAAATCTCAGCAGGCACCAAACCCTGCTGAAGTGAATGCTGCTTTTTGTGCTCAGGTGGGAGTCACCACTGAAGGGGGACGAAGCTGCTGTCTGGGCGGGCGAGGAGGTCCTGGAGGAGGCGGTGGTGACGGTGGCACCGCAGTGTGAATGTGCTTACGTCACTGACCTGTGCGCTTCACCGTGGTTAACACGGTCAGTTTTCCTTCTGTGTACTTGGCCACAACCAAAAGGTAGAGGGTTCCCCCAAATTACAGGGAATAAAGCATTTTCAGCAAAGCCACCCCCTACGCACACACCGGGCCGCCCTGCATCGGCACACCTCACCAGGCCTCCCCGGGCCTTACCTCCGACGCCGATGTACCCCCAGCTGGTCACCCAGCACACCTCCTTCTTGGGGACCTTTAGAGAGGTAGGTGGGCGGGCGACCGGCTAATGGGCTTGGAGAGTGTCACCAGGGCCTCCAGTGTCAGCAGGGCCATGTCTGCACCCACCTCGGCGGACAGGCTGCGTGCAGTTGAACTTGGGGTGGCGGATGTTCTGAGCCACATTTGTCAGTCTGTCCCGGTCGTAGAGTCTCAGCCGCCCAACTCGGACATGAGCCTCCAGTCTTCCCTAAGGGAGAGGGACCAAGAGCTCCTCAGAGGAGGTGAGGGGACAGGACCAGTCTCGGCGCAGCAGCAAGAACTGGGCTGTCCAGTAACAGTGGCTTTCCCTGACACCCAGGGACCTGCCCCAAACCCCCCTCCAACCACCACTTTGCGTGCTCCCCACCCCCACCGCTGCCGAGGGGGCATCGCACTGTGCGACTCAGCACTGGGCGCAGTGGGCGGCAGTCAGCACCCACTGCTGGTGGATGAGGGAGCCCCCACATGTGTGCGACCACAGCTCAAGTTGCTCATCGTGCTGTCGGAGGCTAACCTGCCATGGCCACTGTCCAGCAGGGGCACTGTGTGCCCCAACAATGCCACCCTGCTTCCTCCTCGAGCTGGCATCTGGGAAGCAAAAAGGGGGCACCATCATAGACCCCAGCACGGCCTCTCACACTCAGTCCCTCCCAGGAGAGGGCCAGCCACTCCCACCCTGAGCACCTGGTGCCGAGGGTTCTGGGCAGCCTGAGGCAGAAGATGGGGGCCAGGAGTCAGGACTCACCTGGGAACAGAGGCACAGAGCCCCCCAGGCCTGGGAGCGTCAGGAACAGCAGCCACAGCATCTGTGGGGGGTGGGCAGGGGCCTGGGTGAGGCCCTTAGGGGCCAGGAGCCTGGTGGGAGATGGAGAAGCCCAGGTCTGAGCAGGGGCACCCGCACCTTGATGGAACCCTCCTCTCATTCCTCTCGGGGCTCTCTGAGCCCCTTCACTCCCTGGCAGGGGAAGGGGCAGGCGGGGCCCCCCTTTGGTTGGGCTATGGGCAGGCAGTGGAGCTTCTCCTTTCTCAGGCTCCCCCAGGTCAGCGCGCCAGTCAACAGGCAACAAAGAGCTTCTGCCCCAGACCCGCCGTGAGGCTGTTGCTGGGCCACAGGCACGCACCAGCTGCAAGGAGCTCAGCCACGGGACAACCAGGCCAGCGGAGGTGAGCAGAGGAGGGGATGGCAGGAGGATGGGGGTTTGCTGGAAGAAGCCCTGGGGTGCGCTGCTCAGGCAGGCAGGACAGGGGAGGCGGAGACACCAGGTGCTAGGCCACCAGAGCCACAGGCAGCCCCTCAATGCACTGAACCCCAGGAGGCGGCGGGGCGCACACCACCATTAGACGGCACTGCAGCCGCCTCACCGTCACGGGACCTGCAGCCACCCTCACTGCCACCTGCTGAGGGACTTGGCACACAGTCCTCTCTGCAGGCTGATCTCTCCGCAAGGTGCCACTGACACGGGGTGTTTCATGCAGGGCACGAATCAGGGAGAGGCGTCTGCAAGGCAGGTGGACGGATCCAAGCAGGGCCGAGGGAGGGGCTGGAGCACAATGCGGGGCTGACACCGCCTTGGCCAGCCCATGGGGACACCCAGTGACCAGGGTCCTCACTGCCACAAAATGCCAGCCGTTCTTCTTCCCGCAGTGACCAAGAGGGACCCGATGGGGTGACACAGCTACAAGGAGCTGCCAGCCCTCCCGGACGCCGACCTTCAAGTCCCGGCCTGGAGGGGACGCTGGAGGCCCCTTTCTGCGTTCAGCACTGCCCACCCTCTCTGCCTCGTGTGCTGGGGACAGCTGCTGCAGGACCACAGAGGACCTCCCTGCCCAGGCAAGCTCGGAAGGAGAGGTTCAGGGTGCAGCTGAGGCCGACGGGGCCCCTCCGCTGTCCGTGTGGATCTCCCCCTTTGCTCGGGACTCCGTCTCTGACCTGGTAGCACAACGCAGACCCCCGTCATCGAGGGTCTGAGCTCTGTCTGGTCGCATGGACTTCTTGGGACAGGCAGCTGCAGCTGTCCATCTGCCATCGCAATGGAGGAGGAGGAGCCCAGGGACGCAGAAGAGCCCCCCATCCTCCCTGCCCTCCACTGGGACAGGGCAGCCCTTCCTCCTCCTAGTGGTCTGTGTCGCTGTCCCTACCGAGATGGTGGCACCTCTTCAGGCTCACTGGCCTCTAGACACAAGGAACTCAACACGCCCAGGCACCAGTTGTAACGTACATCTCAGTAACATTCCTTGGGCCCTGGCCAGCGTGGCTCAGTTGGTCGGAGCACTGCCCCATACAGAAAGGTTGCAGGTTCAGTTCCCAGTCAGGGCACGTACCCAGCTTGTGGGTTTGGTCCCCAGTCTGATTGCGGGAGCATGCGACCCTGGTCCCGATGGGACGGATCCCCGGTCTGGGCGGGTGTGGGAGGCAAGTGCTCAGTGCTTCTCTCTCCCTTCCCCCCTCTGTAAACACCAGTGAGATAAATGTGCTCGGGGGAGGACAAAACAATAGTAATAGTAATAATAGTGATAATAATATTCCTCGGTTCCCTTTGCGTGGCCCTCACATTGTCAGTCCCCCACTGGGGCTCGCCCACACCGACACTTTGACGCCGAGTGTCTGCCGAGTCCCAAGGCACAGACGACACCTGGACCAGCAGCGGGGCCCTTCCCAGCACCGGGGCCCCTCAGCACCGGCCCCCTTCTGCGTCGCCAACTTCACCGGCTGAGCAGCACGCTGAGGTGTGGGGCACGCTGCCTCCCCTGAGAGGTTCAGATGTCGTCAACGATCTGTTACTGTGAAGGGGGTGCCCCTGTATGCTTCACCATGGCACCCCTAAATATTTAGTGTGGCAAGCCCCTGCATCTCTTCGGGGCTGAGCTCCCCTCTCGGGAGCACACAGCCTAACTAACACACAACCTCACCACTGAGGCAGGTCCCTGCGGGTCAGCGAAGCCCAGAACCTCAGAGCCCGGCCTTATTTGGAAACAGGGTCACTGCAGATGTAACTGCAGGTGTTAAGATGAGGTCAGACTGGAGTAGGGTGGGCCCTAAATCCAATGATGGGTGTCCTCGTAAGAAGAGGTGAGGATGCAGACAGACAGCAAGGAGAAAAGGACGGGTGGGAGGTGCAGGGGGGAGAAACTCAGCCACGAGCCAAGGATTACCAGCTTCACCAGAAGTGGAAGAGGCGGGAGCCTCAGAATAGGTGTGGCCCGGACACCTTGATTTCAGCCTTCTGGCCTTTAGACAGTAAGAGGATGGATTTGTGCTGTTTTAAGCGCACACCCCGCCACCTGCGGGTTTTCGTTAGTGCGACCCCAGGACACCAGCACAGGTGGGAGAGCCTGACAGTGACTGTGCTGCTTTTCCCCCTCCAGGGTAGGGCGTGCCCCCCCCCGCCCCCCACCACAGAACGCACTTCCCAGCCCTGAGGGTGTCTCTCACTACCTTGGACAAGGGGAAGAGGACAACACCTGTGGGCCCTTACCCCAGAGTCCCCCTGGGCACTGACCTGGCCCTGGAAGGGCCTCTTTGGGGTGACAAAGCCCTGCTGGCTCAGCTACCCCAGCACCCACCTCTGCCATCCCCTGCCTGCTTCCCCAGCCCAGGCCTCCTGGCTCAGCCCACCTTGCATTACAGCCGAGCCCAGGAGGTGAGGTGTTCTGGTGGCCATTTCAGCCGGGGCAGCGGCGGGGGGCAGGGCCCTGGGCCCATCCTCAGTAGAGAGAGCCCCGCGGGTCCAGCCTTTGGTCATGCCTCCAGACGCACTGCCAGCTCAGGCTGGTCAGACCCAGCCCTCCCTCCGACACCAGGTCCTAGCCAGTCCCTCTGGCTCCCTTGGGAGTTCTGGCCCCGAGTCTCTCAGACCCTCATTCTTCACCCCCCAAACACTGCAGTTCTGACCACGCTTCCTACCAGAGGAGGAAAGCTTTCACTGGCTGCAAAGGGACTCACCATCCCACGGAACCCCCCAGCAAGGCAGGCAGAGGGCGAACTGGGTCTGTGTGGGTCACCTGGCAGCCGCCCTTCAACGTGGCCCCATTGACATGTGCCAGGAGGACAGTGCCAGGCTATGCTTGTGTCAGCCCCGCCTCTCTCCCTGGGTGGAGCAGACCCCCCGGGGCAGGGAGGGGTTCCATCTGCACAGTGGTGCCTTCCAGCCGAGTCTCAGGCCTCATCTTCCCAGAAAGGGATTTGCTGGAGAGCTCCTGGCTCCCAGGAAAGCCAGGCTGCAGTCCCTGGGCACATGGGGAAAGCAGCTCCTGACCCACCCGCCCTGGAACCTTCACTCTCCCTAACTCCAGAGTCCAAACTCCCCCCAGGCGCCCAGGTCACAGTTAGAGGAGAGGACTGCTTTCCCCTGGTCCCAGGGGGCAGGGGTCTTGGTTACTGAAAGGTCTCAAAGGCTGCCCTCACATTTCAGAAATGAGACGCTGGGGACCAGCCTGTCTCTGAAGGGTGTGGAGGCCCCTCTCCCACAATACAGGGCAACATCAGGCTGCAAGGGCTCTTGTGGGTCCTGGGCCAACCCGAAAGTGCAGGGACCCACCCAGGAAAGGGGTGGGTTCAGCAGGAGCGTGCACATCGCTGCCTCGGAGCGGGGAGCGGCTTCACAGCTGACCAGATTTCAAACGGAGGAGCTTTTCTGGTCCACTGGAACCCCCATCCCACCCACAGAAAAAAGAGAGGAGCTTTGCAGAGGATTGGGAGGGTGATGCAGCATAGTTTCTCTCCAGCAGGGGGCGCCAACACCAGGAGCATGGCATTGCTGAAGGATGAACTTCTGCCTCTTCACTTCTCCTCTCTGGCCGCCTCCAACCCATGAGCACCCAGGAGTGAAGGGAGCGCAAGGACTTGGCATGAGAAGAACGGGAAACTGCGCGGGTAGACTTTTTCAGCCCTAGAAGTGGGACTGCACTTTATTCGGTCCAAGAAGCTGATCAAACTGGAGAAGGACGATTAGGTGCACCGAGTCAGAAAGAGCGGGGGTGACAATGGAAACACAAATCTTTCTGCTTTTATGCTGCCAAGTCCGTCATTCAAAACATCAGTTACAGGCGATTGTGATTGAAGGAGGAAGGATGGAGTTCTGATGCGGGACCGTTCTGGGAGCAGTCATCCACGTCGAGCTTTCAGACCCCAAGCAGAAGGACCGTCCTTCGCCCCACCACGGGAACCCACCCACAGGGCCCTTTTCCGTGCTGCGGTCCTGGCTGCCTATCCGCCTCCCCCCAGCACAGACCACCTTCTGTAGCCTGGGTGCCCCCACCAGGAAGATCTCACCCACCCCCTGCCTTGGCCACACCCACAGGTAAGTGCACTCAGTCCAGAGCCTGTTTTTGATGCAGTTTAATGAGCTACGGAGTGGGCAGGAGTCCTGGAATGCGGCCTCCCACCCCGAACCCAGTCCCGCCTCTCCCTGTCACCTGTCAGAGGAGAGACAGAATGCTGAAGGAGGGGACAGAGGCAGAAGGATCTGAGAGCAGAGGGGTGGAGGAGGGCGCTAGGTGCAGTGAAGAGCTAGCTTTGGGGAAGGAGTGGGGAGGGTCCCCCAAACGCCCTAGAGGGACCGTCTTCATCGCGTGTGGGCAGCATCCTTGTCCCTGCCCTGGGCTCAGGTGGAGGGGTAGACATAGCCATAGATCCAGGACAAGTAAGACGTCACTCGGGCATAGACTCCAGGAAAATTGGGATAGCCGCAGCCTTTCCCCCAACTCACCACCCCAACCTGCAACCAGATGCCCATCAAGTTACAGACCAGGGGGCCCCCAGAGTCACCCTGTGGGAAGAAGAGACAGATGTTCAATACTCGGGGTCCCTGTGAGCAGGAACAACGGTTGGAGGCCACAGTGCAGGCGGGGGTGGGGGGGTCTCACCTGGCAGGAGTCCCGGTCCTTGCTCCCCGCACACAGCATGTCGTCCTTGATAAACTGTTTGTTCAGGCGGTATTGCTGCCTGCAGATCTCATCAGCCACGATGGGGACCGCCACCTCCTGCAGGTGGTAGGGTGGGGGCAGCGGCACTGTGAAAAGAAGCCAAGTGAGCCTGAGGTCCTGAAGGGGCACACAGTCATAGGTCATAGGTTGTGGGTTCCAGGACCACACTGTGAGCCCCAGTGCACCCAGGGGGATGCTGGGTGGGAGTTACCCAGGGTTTCAACTCCCTGGGGTCATTCCAGGTCAGTGGCAGATAATCTCGAGGCTGACACTGGGGGCACCAAGCACCGAAAAGAAGCAAAGGGATAAATTTTGTTTGTTTGCTTTGCTTTTCAAAAGATTTTGTTTATTTACTTTTAGAGAGAGGGGAAGGGAGGGAGGAAGAGAGGGAGGAAAACATCGATGTGAGAGGGAAACATCTATTAGTAGCCTCTCTCACACCCCCAGCTGGGGACCTGAACCACAACCCAGGGGTGTGCCCTGACTGGGAATCCAATCAGCAACCTTTCAGTTCACAGGCCAGCGCTCAGTCCACTTCCACACCAGCCAGGGCAGGTTGCTCTTTAGCCCACAAATAATCATTTTTAAAAAGCCAGATCAAGGGTTTTCCCCAAGAAATGCAGAGCGAGTTAGACAGAGTGTCAAATTTGACTTTGTCCTTTTCATAATCAATCCTTGAGCAAGTCACTCAAGCTCTCTCTCCCCTCATTTTCCAACCCCCCATCAAGACTGCAGGGAGAGTGGGAAGCGACTCGACGAAAGTGGGGGACCCAGGTAAGGGCACACGCACGGCCTGGCACAGAGTGAGAGCAGAGAAACGCCCGTGGCCTGGCCTTGCTCTCGCTCCCTTGGTGTCTGCTGCTGGACAGAGTCCTCGCCGGCTGCCTGCCGCCCCTTCCCAGGAGAGGCCCCAGGGAGGGTCCCAGCTAAGGCCTCATCTGGAAAGCTTGGCCATCGCCCCACTGGGTCTGCCCCTGAGTCTCCTCTTCTCATTTCAACTCGTCATCCTGATTCTTACCATTGACCGCAACGTCACCCCAGCCTGTCACCCAGCACCTCGTGCCCGAGGGGACCGAGAGCTTCTCTGGCGGGAGGCAGATCCAGTTGACCAGGTTGGATGGTTTCACGGGGGCCTTCAGCTTGAGAAGCGCCACGTCGGCCCCACCTTCTGCTTCCTGTGTACGGTTGTACTTGGGGTGACGGATGATCATAGCCACTTGCATGTTGTCACTGTTTGAGAGTCTCACTCGTCCCACTTGGACGGTGAAGTGCTGAGGCACTGGGATTTCCCTGGGGACAGAAGACCGGAAGCTTCTAAGAGGCTGTGGCAGAGCACAGAGGACCCTCTGACGTTGTCTACCACCCCTCAGGGGTGGCAGGTGGGGACTTACCCTAGAATGCAGTGGGCAGCGGTCAGCACCCACTGGGGGTGGATGAGGGAGCCGCCACACCAGAACACCCACTCGTTATATGTCCGGTGCAAGATCCACAGGCTCACCTGCCATGGCCACCTCCCAGGGGGGGCATCGTGACCTCCCACGATGCCCACCAGCTCAGTGCCTGGGCTGGGGTCTGGGGAAGCAGAGGAGGAGCCATCAGGGACCCAGGCACCCCTGCCCGGAACTCAGCATGGCCCCCATACTCAGTCCCCCCAGGGCCTCCCCGTGTGGGGACTGCCACCGAATCTCAGGGGTGGCCTCTGAGAGACCAGGGTCAGGAGTTTGGAGACAGGGCAGGCTTGGGGACCAGGACTCACCCGAGGTCAGAGGCATGGAGCCCCCCAAGCAGGGGAGGGTCAGGAACAGCGGCCACAGCATCGGCAGGGAGACAGGAGAGCCAGATGAGGGGAGACGTGGGGCAGGGACCCGGAGCCTGCAGGACGGAGGGCGGGGCCCGCGCAGCACCCTCACCACGCCAGGCCTCTGCGCGTGCTGCTCCTGGACCCCTCTGAGCCCCTTTATCCTCCCTGCCCAGAAACTGAGCGAGGGGAAAGCCCGCCCTCCGTGGGGGTGGGGCACGGGAGGAGGCAGGGCTTGCCCCTTCAGCGGGACTAGTGGTGACCAACAGGCCACCTGTCAAACAAGAAACATTGAGGGCCTTCTCTGAGCCCATCAGAGAACCCGGTGCCGGACACATATGGGTAGTGAGATGAACAGTATGCACATGGAAACATTTTTTTAAAAGATGAAACAAATAAAACAGAGTAAGGGCATGAATGGAATCCGGGGCTTTGCACCTGAACCAAGAGCTAGGTGCTAGGAGACCCCGCACTTCCAGTGCTCCCCTTCCTTTGAGGTGCACGTCCTCCTCAGAGAAGGACAGACGGAGCGGAGCCAAAACTTGCCGGCGACACCGGGAGGTGGAGGCGGTAGGAAGGACCCTTCGCCGGAGCCTCCAGAGGGAGCGGGGCCCTGCCGACACCTGACTGTTAGACTTCCGGCCCCCAACCCTGACAGAGCACGTTTCTGTTGTGAGAGGCCCAGGCTGCGGTGTCTGTTCCGCACACTTGTTCCACTGTGCTAATCCATCGTGCGCACGATCCAACTTTGCCAAAATGCACAGCGAAGAGTGAGAGCGGTGCCAGCGTGATGCTCTGCCCATCCCCTCCCCTCACGTCCCAGGGCGGCTTCTGCCCACTCCCCAGGGACCCGGCTGACCCCCACAGTGCTGGCAGCGCCCCGCCCCACGCTTCCTGCTTTCTGAACAGAATAGCTCTGTCCCCCAAATCCAACCCCGGGCAGCGGCCGGCCACCCAGCCAGGCACAGACTTTGCCGTCCTTTGACATTCTGAGACTCATTCTCCACCAGCCGTGGGAAGGGGCCAGGCAATGGTTTGAGAGGTGAAGCAAGAGGAGGGGGGTCCCCACAAGCCTGAACCACGGCCCTGTCCCCGGTGAGCCAGGCAATGAGGCCGTCTAGGGTACTTTGCAGCACTTGGGTGAGCTCAGGTCTCTAGGACCCCATCATTCCCTCATGGGGCCAGAGTCATTGTCACCCTTGCTGAGGTTCTGGCTGCTCTGGGGACGCCCAGAGTCTTCAGGAGACACAATCATGATCCAACATGGCCTGGGGGACCCTTCAGAGAGGGGGCCGTGAGCACCCAGGAGTGGGGGGAGCTGGGCCCACAAGCCCAGCGGGTCCCACAGGCCCACGGGATGCACCCTCTATGTGGTGAGGGCCGGGCTTCCTCCCCTGTAGCCCCGCTGCTGGTCTGGACCGGACCCCAGCCTTCACCCACCCTCAACTGTGGATGTGGGTTCGGGGCTGGTCCCAGGCCAGGTGACAGGAAGACAAGCCACAGATGTGTCGGCAAGAAGCCACAGGTCCCAGACCCCAGCCTGACACTGGACCCAGTCTTCCTGTCCCCCAGCCCCAGGCTGGCTGATAACCAGCTGGGCTGGACCAACCAGAGGACAAGGACAGCATCTGACCCTTACGAGCAGAGCCACCAGATGCAGAAGCAAGAGGTTCGGAGGCTTGTGGGAGCGTCTCGTGACAATGGTTGGCAGATAATACAATCTTCCTCCCAGAAAAGCCAAAAAGCCTCAACGGAAAAGGTTTTACGATTAAGTTTCTCAAGGTGCCTAGAGGGAAGATAAATGCTTTAGACACAAGTAAGGAGAGAAAGAAGAAGGAACCATCGTTTTAATCTCAGAAAGAGCTGGTGAGGTGCCGTAAGCTCCAAGACCCAGAGCGCAGCAGCAGCAGCAGCATCCGACATTCCTACTGACCGGCGCTGAGAGCAGCCTTCACAGGCGTGTTTCCGAGACCGTGGAAACACAAAGCTTTCCTCAGAGGGAAAATAACATGAAATAAAATGTCATTCAAAGTTGCTGAAAGGAGACGCTGTCACCAAACACCAACTCCTCGGAAACCCCAACGGCACACGCACTGCCGGCCAATCGGACTGTTTGGGGCCATTTCTGTTGTCCTCCCCTGACCAGGGTTCAAACCCACAACCTTCTCGTTTAAGGGGCGTCGTTCCAACCAAATGAGCCACAGTGGCCAGGGCTGATTGAGCTAACGAGCGCTAACAGTGGTGCCCGAGTTTGTCTGGAGAAAAGCACGGTGAGGATGTCCCAGGAAGCTGCAAGGCAGAGCGTGGGGCACGTCGCGCAGCTGGCATCGTGCCGTCGTGAGAGTGGAGACCCGGCGGCCTTCCGTGCAGCAGAGTGGGCTGGGGGCGGGGCCCGCGTGCCCCTCCTCTCACCCCCAGCCACAGCGACAGCACAGCAGCAGACAAATACGTGGTGTGGACTCGGAGGAAAGAAAGAGGGGGACGGCATCGGTGATGGACCCTGGGAATCAGATGGAGGGGGTGAGGAAGCTGGGGGTGGGAGCAGGACAACCCAGTTTTCTGTGCTTGGTTTGAAGCCCCCTCCCTCTGCCAGGACACATGAGGACAGGGCCACTTTGTCCCTGAGGGACCCAGGCACCTCAGCTCTCCGCAGGTGCTGAAAAGGCGGCGTTGACACAGGGATGATGAACAGGGAGGTAGCTGGTTGAAGGTCTGGACACTTAGCTTCAGAGCCTCATCAGGACAGAGAGTCAGTTGAGGACCCCACCCACCCACCCCAGGAAACAGGCCCTGACTTGTTTTCTGAAGAACGTTAGCCAGAGGCTAAAGGTCAGGGTCACCCAGCACAGAGGAGCAGAGGCCCACAGCTGGGAGCAGGACCTGAGGGAAAACTGCAGGAGATCAGGACCCAGACCCTCCTCTCCCAGCTGCACCCGGGGCCACCCCCCACGGGCAGGCTGGAGGACCCATCCCCTGAGAAATGCTGGTCCCCGAACAATGCAGGACAGCGACCGACCGGAGAGTCTGGCTTGTTGCCCAGTCATCTCGGAGTAAAACCAATGGTGCCGCAGCCAACACGGCTGACAGATTCGAGTGAGCATTTGAGAACCTCACTCGTGGGAGGGGGAACAGTGAAGAAAAAGGGGATGCATCATTCGAGGAACATGTACGAGTGACCACGGACACGGACAGCAGTGTGGGGATGGACTGTGGGAGCGGGGGTGGGATGGGGTGGGCGGAGGGCGCCCAGGGGGAACATCGGGACAACTGCAGTAGAATAACAATAATAAAAATAGAAAGAAAAGAAGCCACAAATTAGACAAACAGCAAAAGTAGAAATTTGGGGATAAATGTTTTATTATTAAATGACCTGTAATACTAACAAAAACAAAAAGAGAGAGAGAAAATCTCAGTTGTGTTTGAACCATTAATAAAAACAGTTGTTCTTGTTTGTCAGAAAAGTATAGTTAGTTATGGTGGTGATTTTGGGCATGAACTACCCCCAAACTTAGTGATTTGTCCTTTTTTTAAGTATATTTTCTTGATTGTGCTATCACAGTTGTCTCATTTTCTTCTCCACTTTATTCATCTCTGCCCAGCATCCTGCTCCCGCCAGCATTCCCCACTCACCCTTAGTTCATGTCTGTGGGTTGTACATATAAGTTATTTGGCTTCTCCATTTCCCAAATGATTCTTAACCTCCCCCTGTCTATGTTGTACCTACCATTTATGCTTCTTACTCCCTGTACCTTTGCCCCTCATTCTCCCCTGTCCTCTTCACCTCTGATAACCCTCCAAGTGATCTCCATTGCTGTGATTCTGCCCCTATTCTAGCTGTTTGGTTAGTTTGTTTTTGTTTTTGTTGTGTTTTAGGTTCAGTTGATAGTTGTGAGTTTGTTGTCATTTTACTGTTCATAATTTTGATCTTTTTCTTAGATGAGTCCCTTTAACATTTCATATAATAAGGGCTTGGTGAGGATGAACTCCTTTGACTTGACCTTATCTGGGAAGCACTTTATCTGCCCTTCCATTCTAAATGACAGCTTTGCTGGATAGAGCAATCTTGGATGTAGGTCCTTGCCTTTCATGGCTTGGAATACTTCTTTTCAGCCCCTTCTTGCTCGTAAGGTTTCTTTTGAGAAATCAGCTGACAGTCTTATGGGAACTCCTTTATAAGTAGCTGTCTCCATTTCTCCTGCTGCTTTTAATATTTTCTCCTTATCTTTAATCTTGAGTAATGTAATTGTGATGTGTCTTGGTGTGTGCTTCCTGGGTTCCAAATTCTTTGGGACTCTCTGAGCTTCCTGAACTTCCTGGAAGTCTATTTTCTTTGCTAGATTGGGGAAGTTCTTCTTCATTATGTTTTCAAATAAGTTTTCAATTTCTTGCTCTTCCTCTTCTCCTTCTGGCACCCCTATGATTGGGATGTTGGAACATTTAAAGTTGTCCCTGAGGTTCCTAAGCCTCTCCTCATTGTTTCGAATTCTTCATTCTGTTCTGATTGAATGTTTCTTTCTTCCTTCTGCTCCAAACCATTGATTTGAGTCCCAGTTTCCTTCCCATCACTATCTGTAGCCTGTACATTTTCCTTTATTTCATTTTTCATAGCCTTCATTTTTTCCTCTATGTTCCAGCTATACTCAATCATTTCTGTGAGTATGCTGATTACCAGTGTTTTGAACTGTGCATCTGATAGGTTGCCTGTCTGCTCGTTGCTTAGTTCTTTTTCTGGAGTTTTGATCTGTTTTTTCACTTGGGCAATATTTCTTTGTCTCAGCGAATCTATTACATTGTAAGGGGTGGAGCATTAGGTGTTCATGAGGGCAGGGCAACCTCCATTGCTGCGTTGTGGTGCTGTGTGTGGGGGAGGGGTCTGAGAAGGGAAATGCTGCTTCCTCTGCTCTCCACTCACTTTCAGTCAGTTCCCCCACTACCCACAAGCAAATTGGGCCTTCTGTTGTTGATTCCTAGGCGAATGGGTTTGTATACATTGTAGGACCTTGTGGGTCTCTCCAACGAGCTCTCCTGTGAGGCTGGGAGTTTCTCCTGCTACCTCAACCACCACAGGTGTTTTCAATTGGTGTTTTGAGGCTTTATTTCCCATTGCTCAGAACCTGGGTTGCTTGGCCTGTCTTGCTTCCCAGTTTCACCTGGTATAGCTGCATGCGAATGTGCGACCACCCAGTTCCCCAAGCCACCCTGTACACCCACGCCCCTCCACAGTCCACTGCCTTGCTGGGTCCACCAGCTGTGGCCTTGCACCTTGGGTCTGCCAGCCACTGCTTTTTTTGCCACCACCCCTCTCCACCCATCTCCACCCCTCCTACTGGTCTGGATGATTGTGTCTACTTTCACTCCTTGGTTGTTGGACTTCCATACAGTTCAATTTTCTGTAAGTACAGGTTGTTATTTTGTTTCTAAATTTTTGTTGTCCTTATTTTGGTTGTGCGAGGAGGCACTGTGTGCCTACCTACACCTCCATCTTGATCAGAAGTCGGCAACCAGGTTCTTAGTGATCGGGACAAAGAATTGAACCAAACACCCAGAGTTTATCTCAGAGAACATGGGAGCAGGCCAACTCCAAGCTGAGAGTGACCTCATGGGCTGGAGGAACTCTTTTCTTACAGGGCAGATCCTTCCTGGCTAGTTTTGGCGGGCTTTTACTGCACATGTACAAGTAGTTGTATTAATTTAAAGCTACTGCGCATGTGGTCTCATGACTTTCCTGATTGGTCACCAGGGAAGGGGGTCCCCCATTGTTACTGAACGGACCCCCCTTCTCTTGGGGTCCCCCTGTAGTAGATTCGCCTTGCCCATCACCAGAGAATTATAGCTCTCCACGTTAGAGATTGGTGAAAAGGAAAGGTATTGTTTACTCAAGTTACACAGACTTAAGAGTAATGACTTAATATCTTCATCAAAATCCCAAAGTCCCTTAACACACCCACAAACACACAGTCCTTCCTTCCCCCCTTTGCCCAGTCTGAGGTACCGTATCTCAGGAAAAGAAATAGAAGTCCGTGGCTCAGGCAGCCCCCAGTCCTTCCTAGTAATCTGTGTGCAGCTGGCAGGCCTCCCTCGGTTCCCAGCACCATCAGCTGTGTCGCCGGGATCTCCAGTTCTTAATCCAGATCCACATGGCACCTTCTCAGGGCCCACCAGCAAGAGTCCTTTCACCCCTTTCCTCCCTGCAGCGTCTCTCCTGCATTCTTCCGAACTGCTGAGACAGAGCTCTGCATCGCTGCTGCATCCTGCCTTCCAGCTTCCTAAGCTGTGCGGCAAAGGGAGGCCCAAAGCTGCGTGGTGGTTCTCTGCTAAAGCCTCATGGTGATTCTTGTCATGGCTGCAGCGTCTGGGTTTAAATCCTGTGGCGGACTCCAGCCAGCAGAGTCCGCCTGTTGTGACTGCAGAGGAGAACAAATGCACAGGCGACAGCAGTCCTGGGGGGTAAAAGGGACCAGCACGGCCGCTCTCTCAAGGGGAGAGCGCCCCGACCCTTGCCTAGACAGGCTTTTATTGTTTCTCTCGGGTCTTACATCAGCGAAGGATTTATTATCTATTACATAGAATATTATTGTCTACATTTTAGGTACAATCAAGGAAATGAAAATAACATGCAAAGGGGAATGGCGATGAGCTGATTAGCTCCATCCTTGGGAAGATTCACACAGGCTTTGGAAATTACCTTGAAGATAGACAATACACATTTGTTGTTTCAGACCAGGGTGATGGAGTTTTAGCAAGAGCAAGCCATAACAGTCTGTATGCATTTTCTAGGCCTGATTCCCACGGGAAAACTCGGTTTGAAGGTCTGGCTCCTGCCCACCACCTCGCTTCTGTAGGTTTTCCATACAGAGCTGAGTCACATTTGCCAGACTAAAACAAACTGATTTCCCCTACAGTTCCCCCCCCTTTTTTTTTCTTTTTGTTAAGGCTGTTGTGGTGACACATCCCACAAGACTTGCTACTTGCTGGTCTCTTTTGCAACCCTGGGCAAATAATTTGTAAATGCATCGTAACATAAAAAGCATTACTAAAGTTAGTAAACAACTAGCGACTCCAGTGACCCACAATCTTCGGTTGAGTCCATCAAACCAGTGTTTTGGGTTTAACGAACCAAGATTATCACTAAGTGTTTAAAGAATCTCTTGCTTAGTTAAGCGTTGAATGCCCTGCAACTCTTCGTATAACTCCAGTTGCAATTTATTAATTTGCCCCTTCAAGTTAGTAGAAAAACCTCCTCTTAGATGATGTGGAATATCACTCCAGGAATATTGGCTGGAGTTCCACTGTAGCATGGTGACACACAGTTTGGAGAAACCGGAATCACAGGTCAGCTGCTGAGGGGTCACTAGCACGTCTTGGCCTTCACCAATCCAGTTGAGGGCTGATTCGACTGCAGAAAGCCGAGTCAGGATTTCTTGATCAATCTGAGTCTGTCGAAGCATTTCTAAAGTGGAATTGGTTAAGAGAACATCAACAGTATGAGCAGTTTGAACTGACCCAATGAGGGCAGCAGTTGCTGTGGCAGCAGTAGCTGCAACAACTATAGCAGAGACAATAAATGCAATTAAGGTGCCAACGAACCGTTGGACCCTTAAAGAGGCCAGCGCACTGTTAAGCCCTACTATGCCATTGGGATCTTCCCATTCTCTGGTTACGTTAAGTGGCACCCGTACTTGAGTTTGCCTTCTAACTATATAAACTGTAGTGAGGCCTAACTGAGTACTATTGACATGAGTAAGACAGCTGGTGTATACGGAGCCTGCAGGGGCAGGCAAAGAATACATTTTTGTTGATTTGTTATAAAAGACTTGAGCTGTCCCTGGAGTTGCCAAAAATAAGTAAAGGTGAGAGGTACAAACTGTGACCCAATCTTGTTTTAGAGGGCCATCCTGGTAGAGGCCCTCTACGCTTTGAAAAAAAAATTTATACAGGCATTTTCTAACAATAAAAGGCAAGCCCATGTTGGAGCCCAGGAGGCCTGTGAGGGGTCGAGGATAGGGTCCTGCACCGCAGGCGTGGTGATTGGGCCTGGTTTCCGGCCTCAGGGCTGTCTTGGGCTCTGACTGTTCTCTGAACCCTTGATAAACCAGCCGCCTTTCTTTATCCATCAACTCATATCTTTGGCCTGCACGTCATGTACCCGGTAGCAATGTTAGCCTAAGAACATCCCGACCTTAAGGGAGTAGATAAACTTTGTAGGTCAGGGAAATGAGCTACGTGCCAGAAGGCTTCTCCTTTGTTCTCTATGCACTCAAGATTGTATTTAAGCCTGAAGACCGCGCAATAAACTTGCCTTATGCCAGCTGAGCATTTGGTCCTCTCTTATATTCAGTCCCTCCCCCAGCCTCACGACCACCCTTGCCGCAGCGGGCTTCGGCAGAGTGGCGCCCGCACAGGGACCGAAGAGTCCGAAATCATGAGGATTTGGGATCCCGAGAGGACCGCTGCTACAGGGGCCCGGTAAGTTAAAAGTAAAAGTAGCAGGGAGCAGAGCCGGAGAGTAAAATAATGGGGAATTCCCACTCTTCCGAAAGGAAGTTGTTTGAACAAGTATTGTGCACCCTATTAAGGGGACGAGGTGTCATGACCTCAAAAGGACAAATCCATCGTTTTGTAGATTTTATCCAACAAGTATGCCCTTGGTTCCCTGAAGAGGGAACATAAATATTGACACTTGGAGGAAGATTGGGGAGCAGATTCGAGAGCATTACCAAGCTCACGGTCCTGAAAAGACTCCCGTTGATGCCTTCTCCCTATGGTCCCTAGTGAAGGATTGTTTGAAAGGGGACTCTGAGCTAGATAGATGGGAAAACGGGACTAGAGGCAGTCTCACGCTGCAGGCTACGCGCTTTGCAGAGGATTTGTTTAACAACCCCCCGCCTCTGCCACCTGCACCTCTGCCGCCGTTAGAGCCTCCGCGGTATGAGCAATCAGATGTTAAGCCCGAGGGTTTTGAATCTAGAGACCCAGACCCTGTGGAGATCGATTGGGACGATCTAGAGGAACAGGTGGCGGTGTATGATCGCTCTCATGGAGCGTTTGTTGCCACTGAGGCTAAAGAAAATAAGAAAGATAAGCCAGAGCCGGCTGTGCTCTTTAAGGACCTTCTGCAGTTGTTGCACTCCCTTCAGGAGCAGGCTCAGGGTTCTGAGAAAATTGTCTCAAATAGAGAGCGGACCTCTGTTTCTGAGGATCCTATGTTTCCCAGAGATCCCACCTCTCCGTTGATAGCTCGAGTGGGGTTTCGCCCGCATCCTCCCCGGGAGGATGCTGTAGCGTCGCCTTTGCAGACTGCACTGCGGCACGTGTTCTGTGATGGGGAGTCAATAGATGGCTTCTCCCCCGAGAGACAGATTTTCCCTGTCCTTCAGAGGCAGAATGATCAGGGCCAACAGTGGCGAGATTATGAGCCTATTCCTTACAAGACCTTGAAGGAGCTAAAATTAGCCTGTACCCAATATGGGGCTACAGCCCCCTTTACCATTGCTACCATGGAAACTGTCGCAAGCCTTGCTCTTCCCCCGCAAGATTGGAAAACTATGTGTAAGGCAGTGTTAACTGGGGGTGATTATTTGTTATGGCTTGCTGAATATCACGAGAGCTGTGAGCGACAAGCTAGGTCTGAGGTTGCTCGCAGGCTTGGAATAACATATGAGCAATTGGCAGGAATGGGGAATTTCGCAGATACCCAGCAGCAACTCAATTTCCACCCCCAAGCATATGATTATATCCGCTGGTCTGCCTCCGCGGCGGACAGGCACTGGGGGCCCCGCATGCGGCACTACCCTCAAGTATATGGGAGAGACCCCATGGATGGGTCTCGGCATGGGCCTGACCCAGTACTAGTTTGGGGCTGAGGGCATGTTTGTGTTTTTCCCACAGACGCTGAGTACCCACGGTGGTTGCCCGAGAGGTGTGTCCGCCATGCCCAAGAGCAAAATAGAGAAGCTCCGAAGGAGACTCTCAGCCATGTCACTGAGGAACCAGAACACCCATCCCCGGAGAGCCCAGAGGAGACTCCAACAGTGGCGCTGATCTTGAGCCTCCTGTGGATACTGAAAACTCAAGTGAAGGCTGAAGAATATTGGTCCTTTCTTCCCAATCCTCCCGTCCTACATCCAGTCACTTGGGAGGACAATGATTTTGTGCCTGTTTATGTGAATAATACCCAGGTCCTCGGCCCGCCATCCACTGGGCATATTCTACCCTTAATCAGCTCATATATAATTGGATTGGTGTTGGAATCTTTGTACTTTTGTTCCTCTTATTAATACCCTGTGCTTCCCGAGTGTTTGTAAGCCAAATCAACGGCTTGTATGTTGATCTGAAGCAGCAAAAATTGGATATGACCAAAAATGAAGTTCCACTGCATTATATAAAATAAAAAAGGGGGATATGTTGGAGCCCAGGAGGCCTGTGAGGGGTCGAGGATAGGGTCCTGCACCGCAGGCGTGGTGATTGGGCCTGGTTTCCGGCCTCAAGGCTGTCTTGGGCTCTGACTGTTCTCTGAACCCTTGATAAACCAGCCGCCTTTCTTTATCCATCAACTCATATCTTTGGCCTGCACGTCATGTACCCGGTAGCAATGTTAGCCTAAGAACATCCCGACCTTAAGGGAGTAGATAAACTTTGTAGGTCAGGGAAATGAGCTACGTGCCAGAAGGCTTCTCCTTTGTTCTCTATGCACTCAAGATTGTATTTAAGCCTGAAGACCGCGCAATAAACTTGCCTTATGCCAGCTGAGCATTTGGTCCTCTCCTATATTCAGTCCCTCACCCAGCCTCACGACCACCCTTGCCGCAGCGGGCTGCGGCAAGCCCATTTTCCAAGAATTGTAATGCTAAGGGCTAATGTGGTTGAGAGAAACAATTCTGATAATAGGTGCCCCGGTACTGGGCCCCTCCCACCGCATAGTAGTATATGTAATTTGAGGTAGAGCCAAAATTATTGTTTTGCCAAACTTAGCCAGTACCTTCCAATTAGCTCCCCAGTTCTCTACTACAAAAGGACTTTTGGGGAGAAAAGCAATAGCAGCATTCGGTCCTCTGCACAAAGATCAAGAGACTGAGTCTTTACGGCTACTGTCTAAAGTGCAAGGAGGAACTGGAGGGGGATTGAGAGTATGATAAATCCCCTCCTGGGTACACAGGCCAATTGCGGTTATCATGGAGAGCTGATAGTAATCACTGTACTGCTCCTTGCTTGCAGCATAGAATTTGTCTCTTATAGGTAAGCACAAAATGTCAGTAAGAACAGAAAAACAAACTGGTAAGTATTCAGAAACATAAACGGTATTTTTTGGCACCTACATCCAGTGCTTGTTTTCTTTTAATGGGCCGTCGGGGGACATCCATACTCCTCCAGTCCACTGAGTGTCATTAGTGGAAAAGGGAGGTTCAGCATTCCACCAGGTATGCAACTTAAATACCGGTGGGTCAACAATGTGAGCCCAATAAATGTGAGAGGAATTACTTTTAGTAGCTAGGCCCTGCCCCTCTAGGCAGAGTATAATGGCAATTAAAAGCAAAGCTTTAGCTGAATGAGCTGACAACACTGCTAAGTAAGCAATAAACCTGTTTTCTGGGGTGTCCTCCACCTTAGTTTTAGCAAGAATTTTCTCAGCTTGCCCTGGCTGGTGTGGCTCAGTGGATTGAGCACGGGCCTGTGAAACAGACGGTCACTGGTTCGATTCCCAGTCAGGGCATATGCCTGGGTTGTAGGCCAGTTCCTCAGTGAGGGGCATATGAAGGCAACCATACACTGATGTTTCTCTCCCTCTCTTTCTCCCTCCCTTTCCTTCTCTCTAAAAATAAATAAATAAAATCTTAAAAGAAATTAGAAGGGGTTCTAGTTTAGGATGTGCCATTTAAAAAAAAAAAAAGCATTTTCTCAGCTTGAGTATTAAGAGCCTTAATGCCCACCATGTGGTGGGGACACATCTGAAGGGAGCACTATGAGGCATTGAGAAATTATGACTCTCTACCAGAGGCATCTGAGCCTTAGCCCCCATTATTTGGGTGGTCTTCATCCCCCTTTGTCGGCAAGTCCAAAGGGGGTGCTGTGGGTGTCTGTGTTCCTTCTGGTTGTCCAGTGTCAGCGGGGCCATCTGGTCTGTCAGCTGATTGGCTTTTGTCTCCCAGTAGGAGAGCTTGATGTCTGTCTTGTTCATGATAAGGCTTCACCCTTTTAGCTGGAAGCCAGACAGGACCTGTAGAGATGGAAACACACGCATACCCTCTTCCCCACGTTAAGAGGTCTACAGGGCCCTGCCAAGTACCATCTCCCAGCAGATCTCTGTATAAAACCTGAGGATAAGATGACTTCGGCTCTTTCTTCTGAAAATGTTTCTCAGTTGGAGTACAGAGTGATTTATCACAATTTAGAAAATTATAAACATAGCTAACATAATCAAATTTGGGGGGTGGACTCTTGACTCCCCCTTTTTTGTTTTTTAAGATTTTTAAAGGTATGGTGTACCTTACCTGTTCAACAATTGCCTGACCAGTTGAATTATAAGGGATTCCTGTTTTATGTTGGATATTGCAACACTGAAGGAAGGCTTGAGTAGAATAGGCAAGATACCCTGGGCCATTATCAGTTTTAATTTCCTGAGGCAGTCCTAAATGACTAAAGGCCTCAAGCCAATGGGCTTGTATATATTTAGCAGATTCTCCTGTTAAAGCAGATGCATGTAGGGCACCAGAGTAAGTATCAATAGAAATGTGAATGTATTCGAATTTTCCAAAGGGAGAGTAATGAGTGACATCTGTTTGCCAAATCATTTGAGAACTTAGTTCTTGAGGGTTAAGTCCTATGGATGGAGGTGCCTTAGTAAGGAAGGGTTTGACAGGGCATTCTTTAATAATTTGCTTAGCCTGAGAATGGGGAATATCAAATTGTCTTTGAGGTGCCTGGCTGTTCTGATGAAAAAACTGGTGAGAAGCCACTGCTTTCTGGAGAGCAGTGAGGACGCTAACTAAGGCATCTGCCTTATTGTTACCATCCACCAAGGGGCCAGGCAGGCCTGAGCGGGATCAAATATGAGTGATGAAGAGGGGGTGTTCCCACTTGTCAAGGAGAGACTGTAAGGTCAGAAATAAGTAAAGCAGATTTGAGTCAATTAAAGTCTTAATTAATGGCTGATCAAAATATTGAATAGCAGGACTTCCGGCCAAGATGGAGGCGTAGGCGGACACACTGTGCCTCCTCTCACAACCAAAATTAAGGACAACAAATATTTAGAAACAAGAAAACAACCAGAACTTATAGAAAATTGAACTGTACAGAAGTCCAACAACCATTCATCCAGACCGGTAAGAGGGGCGGAGTCGCGGCAGGAGAAAGTGGAGGTGCGGCCCCAGGAACGCAAGCAGCATCTGCAGGCAGTTCCCAGGTGCACAGGCGGCGGCTGGCGGTCCCCGGGCCTACAGGTAGCAGCTGGCGGACCCCGGGCACTGGGGGGCAACTGTGCAGACCCAGTGAGGCCGCACAAGGCGGCTGGCTGTCTGACCAGGTGGTCTCACATTCGAGCTCGCAGACGGTCCAGGCGGAGGGGAAGTGGCGGAGGGGACTGAATCCAGGAGAGAGCGGAGCAGGCGCCATTGTTCCCTCTCAGGCCCCGCCCCCACATACAGCGTCACAACCCAGCCACTGGGCTGCCCCGCCCTGAGGAACACCTAAGGCTCCACCCCCTCATACGTAATAGCCACGACCAGACTAAAACCAAAACAACAACAACAACAAAAAAAAAAACCACCAAAAATGGCTCAAACCGGAAAACAAATAAAAGCCCCAGAGCCAATTCCTCTAAGCAGTGAAGAGATAGCCAACCTGTCAGATGCACAGGTTGGCTATCTCAAAGCACTGGTCATCAAAATGCTCACAGAATTGGTTGATTTTGCTCACAAACTAGATGAAAAAATGCAGGCTACAATCCGTGAAATGAAGGAAGATGCATGGGGAACTGATAGAGGTGGAAGGAAAACTGGGACTCAAATCAATGGAGTGGACCAGAAGGAAGAAACTAACAACCAAAGAGAAGACGAGGAAGAAACAAGAATTCAAAAAAATGAGGAGAGGCTTAGGAACCTCCAGGACATCTTTAAACGTCCCAACATCCGAATTATAGGGGTCCCAGAAGGGGAAGAAGAACAGCAATGAGTGGAAAACTTATTTGAATAAATAATAAAGGAGAACTTCCCCAATCTGGCAAAGGAAATAGACTACCGAGAAGTCCAGGAAGCTCAGAGAGTCCCAAAGAAGTTGGACCCAAGGAGGAACACACCAAGGCACATTGTAATTACATTAGCCAAGATTAAAATGAAGCAGAGAATTCTAGAAGCAGCAAGAGATAAGGGGACAGTCACCTACAAGGGAGTTCCCATCAGACTGTCAGCTGATTTCTCAAAAGAGACCTTCCAGGCAAGAAGGGGCTGGAAAGAAATTTGAGATCTTGAAAAGCAGGGACCTACATCCAAAATTGCTCTCTCCAGCAAAGCTGTCATTTAGAATGGAAGGGAAGATAAAGTGCTTTTCAGATACGGTCAAGTTCAAGGAGTTCATCATCACCAAGCCCTTATTCTATGAAATGTTAAAGGGACTTATCTAAGAAAAAGAAGATAAAACTATGACAGTGAAAAGACAACAAACTCATAGCTATCAAGAACCACACCTAAAACAAAAGCAAACTAAGCAAACAGCTAGAACAGGAACAGAACCACAGAAATGGAGATCATACGGAGGGTTAGCAACAGGGGCGTGGGAGGAGGAGAGAGGGGGAAAAGATACAGAGAATGAGTAGCATAGATAATGGGAAAAAAATAGACGGGGGAGGGCAAGAATAGTATGGGAAATGTAGAAGCTAGAAAACTTATGACCCATGGACATGAACTAAAGGGGGGAATGTGGGTGGGAGAGGGTGGGTAGGGTGGAGGGGAATGATGGGGGAGAAATGGGACAACTGTAATAGCATAATCAATAAAATATATTTAAAAAAATATTGAATAGCATAGACAGTATATCCAGAGTCACAAACTATATTTAAAGCTTCCTTAGGCCATTGCCACAGGGCCAAATTGCAGAAAAAAATTCAGCCCTCTGACTCTAGGAATGTCCTGAGGATACAAAGTTTTTCCAGCTATTGCCTTCTTTCCAAGAAACAGCAGTCCGTCCAGTTTTTCTGGACCCATCAAGAAATATAGTTCTTGCTCCTGTTATTGGTACTGGGTTGATTTTTTCTGCTAGTCTTATCTGATGAAGTGGAATGTTTTGAAGCAGTCTGTCTGAGGGTAAATTAATTTCTAATCTTCCCACAAAGTCAGCTATGGCACATTGAAATTCTAAAGACTGAGCTGTTAATTGCTGTAAATAAACCTGAGTTAAGGGAATGTGAATAAAGTCAGGGTCATATTCAAATAACTGCTGTGTTCACTCATGTCTTTTTATTATGAGCTGGCACAACGCAGTTATATAGGTGGTAATGGTGCATCGTGGCTGATCAGACAGAAAAAGCCACTCTATCGTAGTTAAATTAGGAGTCAGTTGTCCCATAAGGCCTATTGGAGTACTCAAGGTTGGAAAGCAGAGAAGCCATACAGGGAACTGCGGATTAACTCTGGTTAATTGTCGTTGCTGAATATGCTGATTTATTACAGTTAACTCTTGCAAGGCCTCAGAGGACAATTCCCTAGGGGAACTGAGATCTAGGTCTCCTTTAAGGGTATTAAATAAATGAGTTAATTGCTGAGTGGGTATTCCAAGGCTGGGTCACACCCAATTAATTGTTCCTAAAAGTTGTTGGAGGCAATTAAGAGTTAAATCATTGGGTGGACTAATTTGAAGAACTTGAGGCCAAATTGTCCTATTAAAAAGGATACAACCACTTCCGGCCAAGATGGAGGTGTAGGCTGACACACTGTGCCTCCTCTCACAACCAAAACTAAGGACAACAAATATTTAGAAACAAGAAAACAACAAGAGCTAATAGAAAATTGAACTGTACGAAAGTCCAACAACCATTCATCCAGACCGGTAAGAGGGGCGGAGTCGAGGCAGGGAAAAGTGGAGGTGCGGACCTGGGAAGGCAGACAGCAGTGGCTGGCAGTTCCCAAGCGTGCAGGCAGCTGGCAGACCCCAGACCCACAGATGGTGGCTGGCAAACCCCAGGCACGGGGTGGCAACTGTGCAGACCCAGTGAGGCTGCGCAAGGCGGCTGGCTGGTCAGGTGGTCCCACATTCGCACACGCAGATAATCCAGGTGAAGGGGAAGCAGCAGAGGGAACTGGAATCCAGGAGAGAGCCGAGCAGGCGCCATTGTTCCCTCTCAGACCCCGCCCCCACATACAGTGTCACAACTCAGCGACTGGGCGGCTCCACCCCTCACTACGTAACAGCCTCGACCAGACCAAAACCAAACCAAAACAACAACAACAAAAAAACACCACAAATGGCTCAAACTGGAGAACAGATCAAAGCCCCACGACCAATTCCTCTAAGCCATGAAGAGATAGCCAACCTATCAGATGCACAGTTCAAAGCACTGGTGTTCAGGATGCTCACAGAATTGGTTGATTTTGGTCACAAATTAGATGAACAAATGAAGGCTACGCTAAGTGAAAGGAAGGAAAATGCACAGGGAACCAATAGTGATTGGAGGAAAACTGGGACTCAAATCAATGGAGTGGACCAGAAGGAAGAAAGAAACAACCAAACAGAAAACAAGAAAGAAACAAGAATTCAGAAAAATGAGGAGAGCCTTAGGAACCTCCAGGACATCTTTAAACATCCCAACATCTGAATTATAGGGGTGCCAGAAGGAGAAGAGGAAGAGCAACAAGTGGAAAACTTATTTGAACAAATAATAAAAGAGAACTTCCCCAATCTGGCAAAGGAAATAGACTTCCAGGACGTCCAGGAAGCTCAGAGAGTCTCAAAGAAGTTGGACCCAAGGAGGAACACACCAAGGCACATCGTAATTACATTACACAAAATTAAAATGAAGGAGAGAATTCTAGAAGCAGCAAGAGATAAGGGGACAGTCACCTACAAAGGAGTTCCCATCAGACTGTCATCTGATTTCTCAAAAGAGACCTTACAGACAAGAAGGGGCTGGAAAGAAGTATTCCAAGTCATGAAAGGCAGGGACCTACATCCAAAATTGCTCTGTCCAGTAAAGCTGTCATTTGGAAGGGAAGATAAAGTGCTTCTCAGACAAGGTCAAGTTCAAGGAGTTCATCATCACCAAGCCCTTATTATATGAAATGTAAAAGGGACTTATCTAAGAAAAAGAAGATAAAAAGTATGACAGTGAAAAGACAGCAAACTCACAGCTATTAAGAACCACACCTAAAACAAAAGCAAACAACTAGAACAGGAACAGAACCACAGAAATGGAGATCATATGAAGGGTTAGCAACAGGGGAGTAGGAGGAGGAGAGGCGGGGGGAAGGTACAGAGAATAGTAGCATAGACAGTGGGTAGAAAATAGACAGGGGGAGGACAAGAATAGTGTGGGAAATGTAGAAGCTAACGAACTTACAACACATGGACATGAACTAAAGTGGGGAATGTGGGTGGGAGAGGGTGTGCAGGGTGGAGGGGAATGATGGGGAGAAATGGGACAACTGTAATAGCATAATCAATAAAATATATTTTAAAAAATAAATTTAAAAAAATTTCTTTTTCACTTTCAATTTCTGTTCTTTCAGACTCCACAGCCCGTACTAAACCCTAGCTAATTAGCTATTGGGGGGTATAATGTTGTGGATCAAAAATGTACTGCTGGTGAAAACCACCAGGGAGGGCTGCCTGGTATCCAGGGTACCCTAACCCCACTTATGGGTTTCAGGTTTTTCCCCACACATTTAAAATTGTGAGGATGGGCTCGAAGCGCCAGGTGACCAGCCTTTATAGTGCGCTCCCTGACCAAGCCGAGAGTTAAATTATTGTGATTGGAATTCCCGGTGAGGCCCCTGCACATCTCAGGGACTGACCCCAGACACCTCTGCAAGGCCCCTACTCACATAGGAACGCCTGAGATCTCAAGCCGGAGGGAGGAATGCCTCTTATCTTTGGTGCTTCAGCAAGAAGCTGGGACACTCATAAATAACCCTGGAACTAACACTGCGTTCTCAAAACAATCTTTGGAGTCCGGATGAAACCGAAACATTCATTTACTATCTGCTTTTCTGTTTACAGGCAGGTGGAGGAGAAAGGCAGAATCAAAAGGACTGCAAAAATCAGCTTTTAATGAAAGAGTGTGCAGAGGCGCTTGTAAGAAAAGGGAAAAGGGGCTAATTGAAAGGAAAATTCATTGCTCTCTCTCTCAAGCCTAAAACCTGGTTGGGGGTTGTGCCACGGGGATGGGCTTGTGAGTGTTTTTTACAGTGTACCCTTTGTTGCATGGGCTTTTGCTTGCAGTTGGCAGGAAGCCTAGTGTTCTTTCCTGGCCCACATCCAGGTCATCCTGTCACGGGAGGCTTTGTTGCAGCAGACGCACTTGTGGCTCTTAACTGCTCCACCCGTACCCGCAAGGTGTGGTGATTGCCAGAGAGAGAGAGAGAGCAAGGCTTCTGCTTACTAAAGAGAGTGCGGTCACAGGAGAGGGCAACCTTGGAAAAATATCCTTTTTCTCTGAAATACAAAACGCCCTACGACCTTACCGAAAAGCACTCGGGGTCGTCAGCCCTTACCTGGGCTGTTGCGTGCATTCCAACCACTTTGGTGTGTTGGCCACAACAGCGGCTGATGGCCCCTTGGTCCCTGTTCAGGCACCAGATGTGGCAGACTCCAGCTAGCAGAGTCCGCCTGTTGTGGCTGGAGACGAGAACAAATGCTCAGGCGACAGCAGCCCTGTGGGGAAAGGGACTGGCATGGCTACTCTCTCAAGGGGAGAGCACCTGTGAGTGTCTCGGCCACTCTCTGAAGAGGAGAGCACCCCAACCCTTGCCTAGACAGGCTTTTATTGCTTTTCTTGGGTCTTACATTAAAGAAGGATTTATTATCTATTACATACAATATTATCATCTACATTTTAGGTACAATCAAGGAAATGAAAGTAACACATGCAGAAGGGAAAGGCGGCAAACTGATTAGCTCCGTCCTTGGGAAAACTCACACAGGCTTTGGAAGTTACCTTGAAGACAGACAATACCCATTTGTTGTTTCAGACCAGAGTGAGGGGGTTTTAGCCAGAGCAAGCCATAACAGCCTGTGTACATTTTCTAGGCCTGATTCCCACGGGAAAACTCGGTTTGAAGGTCTGGCTCCTGCCCACCACTCACTTCTGTAGGTTTTCCATACAGAACTGAGTCACATTTGCCAGACCAAATCAAACCAGTTCTCTACAAAATCCCAGTGCCAATCTTCCTCTGCAGCCCCATTTCCGACTCCTCCCACAATCAGCTAATTTTCCAGCACTCCCATATTTTCCAGCTTTCCTGGGCTGCCATGGTAAGTCTGGGCTGGTCTGTCCCTGTGGCATGGAGCCAATCATCTCCAAGCTCTTACACAAGCTCTGTAACCAGGGGGAGTTGCCTCCCAGTTACATCTTAGGTGGATCTCACTCCCTTCTCCCTGGCTCAAAGCATGGCCACAGCTATTTAGGGTATCTATAAAACCAGTTAAATGTTATAGATATGTTAAAGGACCGCTTTAGAGGTTAGCTGCGATGCTGTTGCTATGCAAAACAACTCAATGGCCCTGATCCATGTGTCCCATCCCCCAGCTCAGGCTTGTGGGGGTGAGGACATCCCATGTTTTTAATATTTCCTGGACACCCTGGGTTCTAGACCCCATTACAAATTCTTCTTTTGGGGGCCCCCTGTCTGCACCCTCTTGCAGATCCATGAAACAGCTGCAGAGCTGGGGACTAGAAGCCCTGGGGCAAGGGGAGTATTTAGTCGCAGTGCTCAGCATGCAGCAAGAACCTTAGGAGAGGCGTGTTGAATGAATGAATGAATGGTGTAGGGTTCTCAGAAAGGAAAGGGCTACCTGGGAGGGTTCAGAGGTCAGGGAGACCAGAGGATTTGCTACTAAGGCCTCAAAAGTAGTAACAGGCCTCCCACAGCGAGGCAAGAGGAGACTGGAGCAGGGAGCGTGAGTGTTCTGTGACAGCCAATGTCTGTGCCCACAGAGCCCTCGCCACCCCCTCCCCCCGATGCCACAGGTGAGAAGAAGTCTACCAAGACATGATCCTCTTGGGGAGGAAAGGTGGCTGATCTCTTAAAAGAGAAGGGCCAGGAGCCTGCTCCTCAATAGGCTTTTATTGGGTTCAATTTGCACAGGAATACAGGTAAAGCTCATCAATCATTGTCAGGATCAAACAATAGATAACATTCAAAGAACTATGAGGGCTTATTCTGAGTCAGGGTCAGTTAGCTAAAGGGCCATAAAACTTTGGGGAAACAAACTCATATCCTGCTCGGACCCTTATCAGAAAATTGAGGACATTCTTAGCAAAGCAGATTTCACAGGATTTTATGCATTCTTTCCCAGGGCTGATTGACCCAGGGAAGCTGCCCTTTCCAACACAGAGCTACACCCACCTCAGGCATTGTTTCAGGCTTAAGTCAGGCAAGGGAAGTAAGGCAGCCAAGAGATTAGGAGACTTCTTACAGACAGAATGAGGACTCAGGCTGTCGAAGCCCAGGGGTGAAGGTCCATCACCCCCTTTTTCTATAGACCCCGAACTCCTCCCCTGAGGGCCCCTTCATGACTGTGCCTGTCTTAGGTCATCTCTCCTTTGAGGAATCTTACCCATCATTGGCTAACCAGTCATCCTCTCGGGACCAAGCAGGGGGAAGTGAAAGGGGGAAGAGGTGGCGCCCCTGCCAGTGAGATAAGCTTTGTCTCCTTAGTGGCTTATGGTCCCAAGGTCTCCTTACTCAATCTTAGCCATGGGGGGTTACAGCTTCTGAAACCAGGCAGGGTGGTTCCCAACAAGGGTGTATGTCCTAGGGTGCTGGCAACAATAGGTAAGACCTTCCCGAAGAGGTCTTATCTTAGTATCCATTGTTGGAACTTGCGCTCTCAGTGGGGATGCCCACTTCTGCCCTATCTGGAATGCTGCAGGTGGGTCTGGTGGTTTTCAGGGCGTTTGTCAACAGTGCATTGTAACATTCTAACTGTCCGGCTCCTGTTGGATTGCAAGGTAGGTGCAGTCGCCTTTCAGTGTCATGGCTGTGGGCCAAGTCACACATAACAGCCTGTTGTGGCTGCCAAGGGACGTGGATGCTGGTTGGCACATACAGAACACTGTTGGCAAGCTGTAACAATGTCAGTCATTTTCAGTGGGAGGGCCCAGGCTTTGGCTGTTGCCCATTGGGTTTTCTGCCCTATATGTTTTGTTCTCTCGTGTAGCCATGTGTCCAGTCTTCTGCAGGGGCCTCTTCTAGCCACCGAATGCGAACGGTGCATCTGCTTCATCCTTCCCTGGATATTGTAAGTTGCTGTCCTGTGACCTGATATAGGGCCACCTCCTCAGACTGTACAACCATCCACATGTCAGCCCCCATCGTTTTTCCCCAGGGGGACCTGCTGTGGGTAGTCCGGTCCTGGGCATGCCATTTGGGGGGCTGTGCTTTGCAGGAGCCAGCAGCACACCGTGCTCGGGTGGTACTGGAACCGCCTCAGCTTTCACCAGCGAAGGGCCATCAGGCTCTTCCTTGCATGTTCTTTTCAGCATCTCCTCCTCACCCCAAGGTGACCGGCCCCAACCACACCTGCAGCTCCTGGCTAAGAGGGGATGTTGCACGGAGGTGTCTCTGTTGCAGGTAAATGCTCCATTTCACTTCAGTTTGTGTCTGTGCTGCACCAGCCTTCAGAGTATGAGGCAGGTCGTGCAGCCACCCCTCGATGGGACAGGTGGTCCGCACCATCACTGCACAGCTTCCGGTTCAGGCTCGGTTGCTTGCGGAGCTTGGTAGGTGGTGAAGGGCCGTTTCTCCATTAGTCTGTATCTGTCATCATCCCCTTTCCGCACCTGGGACCAAAGCCCTGTTGGCTGCAGAGCCTCCCCTGCTGTAGCCAAAGACCCGTGACATCCCCCCTGGGTGACAGGCACATCCAGTTCCCCAGGCAGGGCTGGCTTCCTCAACAGCCCGCTGATGCGTCTCCTGCCAAGCCCACTGTTGTCCTTCCCTTACAGGAGCATGCAAAGGTTGCAGTGTCTGGGCTACGTGAGGGACAAAGGCCCTCCAATAACCTAGTACCCAACAAATTCTTGCAACATTTTCCTCCTAGTGGGTGAGGGACAAGCTTGTGTTTTATCTGTAACAGCATTATGGAATGCTTTCATCTTACCAGACCAGATAACACCCAAGAACGTGACAGATAGTTAGTCTTTTTTTTTTTTTTATTCTGGTTGTTAGGAAACCAGGAAGACCCATTTTTTGTCCTCCTGTTGCATTTTTAAGATGTTGTCTAGAGTTAACTTTTCAACTATTCTATTGAATATTTAATTTATTATATTTTCAGTGTCCAAGAGCAGTTGGTTGCCATTTATTTGATATATGATATTAGAAGAAAACAGTATGTAATTATGTAATGCTTGTTTCATAAATGCAGTATCTTCTCCTAACTCCCTGAAAATTTACTCATACTTCTATTTTTCTTCACTGTTAGTTGAATAGCTTTGTTTTTGTGATTTTAAATTTTTATTTAAATTATTTTATTGTTGTTCAATTACATTTGTCTGTATTTTCTCTGTACCCCTCCCCCAACCCCCTCCAAACCCACCTCCCTCCCTTGCTTCCACCCTCCCCCTTGGTTGTGTCCATGTGTCCTTTATAGCAGTTCCAGAAAACCCTTCTCCCCACAGTCCCCTCCCCCCTCCCCTCTGGCTATTGTTAAATTATTCTTAATTTCAATGTCTCTGGTTATATTTTGTTTGCTTTTTTCTTTTGTTGATTATGTTCCAGTTAAAGGTGAAATCATATGGTATTTGACCCTGACCACCTGGCTTATTTCACTTAGCATAATGCTCTGCTGTTTTTGTGTTTTTTAAAGATTTTATTCATTTATTTTTAGACAAGGAGGGAAGGGAGGGAAAGAAACATCAATATGAGGTTGCCTCTTGAACACCCGCCAATGGGGACATGGTCCACAGCCCAGGCATGTGCCCTGACTGGGAATTGAACCAGTGACCCTTTGGTTTCGAGGCCGGCACTCAATCAATCCACTGAACCATACCAGTCAGGGCTGTTAGTTGAATACCTTTGAATAACATTTTCTTCTCACTTGTTTTTACTTTGCTTTCTAACTGCCGCGGTCCAGCCGCAGCAATTCTAGGGGTCCCCTCGAGGTGAAGGTAGGAGTCGGCGCAGAAATCAGGCAACTACACAGCTCAAGGCAGGTGATGCTCTGAAGACGTTTATTGAAAGTAAAGCTGAAGCTTTTATACTATTCTAGCTGGCAAGCAATTTCAGGTTCGTTGGTTTTTTTTTTTTATTACTGTTGCTATGCTTCTTGGTCTGAACAGGAACTTGGCCATCTGCCCTTATTATGCTGTCTGTCGCAGGGGGATACCAAGGTCTGGCCCTAATAAAACAAGCAGGTCCCCATGGAGACTTAGTTGTAGGTGGGATTTTTCTCGGTGTTTTTGTAGGTTTTGGGAGAATCCTTTGTCTCATGGGGCCATCCTGTCGTTGTAGGGGGCTTTCAAGGGTGACCTTTTCTAACTTTTCTATTAATTCTCCAATACTCTTATTTTGCTTTCTGATTTCTTCTAATGTGTTACTATGGTTACTTTCTTTGTTTCAAGAACTCTCTAAATCACCTGGAGTCACATCACTCAATGTACTTTCTAAAATATTATTACTTTGGTCAGTAAACAGGGAAAGATCTGCTTGTACCATTTGGATCACAGCAGTGGCATTCAAAATAATCAAGGCAAAAACGGTCAAAATTTCCAAGGCAAGAACAAGAACAATCACAATGGGTATAGCAGGGAACTCCATGCCACGTCCACCAGATTGGAAAATGCTTCTTTGAAGTCTTGGACCTCCCCTCCTGACTTTGTCAAGGAAGGGACCCAACTGTGGACGTGGCATCTAACTTTCCAATTTAATGCTTCCCTGGTCAGCCCCAACTGTTTTCTTCCTATTTAAGAAGAAATCAGGCAGACTTCCAGCCAAGATGGAGGCGTAGGTAGATACACTTTGCCTGTTTGCACAACCAAAAGAAGGACAACAAATTTAAAAACAAAAAATAATCAGAACTTCCAGAAAAATCGATCTGTATGCAAGTCCGACAACCAAGGAGTTAAAGAGCAAACATTCATCAAGACTGGGAGGTAGGACAGAGATGGGCAGCCAGGGCAGAGGGAACACACAGCAGGGTGGTGGCTGGAGGACCTAGTGGGCCAGATGGCAGCTTGTGATCCCATATTTGTGTAAGGATAAATCGGGAGGAACAGCTCAGAAGTGAGACAGACTATGCAATCCAGGGATCTAGTGCAGAGAAATAAAGCCTCAAACCTGTGACTGTAAAAACCTGTGGGGGCTGAGGCAGCAGAAGAAACTCCCAGCCTCACAGGAGAGTTTGTAGAAGAGACCCACAGGGTCCTGGAATGTACACAAACCCACCTGCCCTGGAATCAGCACCAGAAGAGCCCACTTTGCTTGCAGGTGGTGGAGGAAGTGACTGAAAGTCGGTGAGAGTCAAGCAAGTGGCACTGTTCCCTCTCAGACCGCTCCCCACATACAGCACCACAACCCAGTGATAGGGGTTACCCCGCCCTGGTGAATACCTAAGGCTCTGCCCCTTACAACATAACCTGTGTGCTGGGACAAAAAAATATGGCCCAAATGAAAGAATAGATCAAAGCTCCAAAAATAGAACTAAGCAATGAAGAGATAGCCAACCAACCTATCAGATGCCGAGTTCAATCCACTGGCAATCAGGACGCTCACAGAATTGGTTGAGTGTGGTCACAACATAGAGAAAAAACTAAAGGCTATGAAAATGGGGTAGTTTATGCCCAAAATCACCACCATAACTAACTATACTTTTCTGACAAACAAGAACAACTGTTTTTATTAATGGTTCAAACACAACTGAGATTTTCTCTCTCTCTTTTTGTTTTTGTTAGTATTACAGGTCATTTAATAATAAAACATTTATCCCCAAATTTCTACTTTTGCTGTTTGTCTAATTTGTGGCTTCTTTTCTTTCTATTTTTATTATTGTTATTCTACTGCAGTTGTCCCGATGTTCCCCCTGGGCGCCCTCCGCCCACCCCATCCCACCCCCGCTCCCACAGTCCATCCCCACACTGCTGTCCGTGTCCGTGGTCACTCGTACATGTTCCTCGAATGATGCATCCCCTTTTTCTTCACTGTTCCCCCTCCCACGAGTGAGGTTCTCAAATGCTCACTCGAATCTGTCAGCCGTGTTGGCTGCGGCACCATTGGTTTTACTCCGAGATGACTGGGCAACAAGCCAGACTCTCCGGTCGGTCGCTGTCCTGCATTGTTCGGGGACCAGCATTTCTCAGGGGATGGGTCCTCCAGCCTGCCCGTCGGGGGTGGCCCCGGATGCAGCTGGGAGAGGAGGGTCTGGGTCCTGATCTCCTGCAGTTTTCCCTCAGGTCCTGCTCCCAGCTGTGGGCCTCTGCTCCTCTGTGCTGGGTGACCCTGACCTTTAGCCTCTGGCTAACGTTCTTCAGAAAACAAGTCAGGGCCTGTTTCCTGGGGTGGGTGGGTGGGGTCCTCAACTGACTCTCTGTCCTGATGAGGCTCTGAAGCTAAGTGTCCAGACCTTCAACCAGCTACCTCCCTGTTCATCATCCCTGTGTCAACGCCGCCTTTTCAGCACCTGCGGAGAGCTGAGGTGCCTGGGTCCCTCAGGGACAAAGTGGCCCTGTCCTCATGTGTCCTGGCAGAAGGAGGGGGCTTCAAACCAAGCACAGAAAACTGGGTTGTCCTGCTCCCACCCCCAGCTTCCTCACCCCCTCCATCTGATTCCCAGGGTCCATCACCGATGCCGTCCCCCTCTTTCTTTCCTCCGAGTCCACACCACGTATTTGTCTGCTGCTGTGCTGTCGCTGTGGCTGGGGGTGAGAGGAGGGGCACGCGGGCCCCGCCCCCAGCCCACTCTGCTGCACGGAAGGCCGCCGGGTCTCCACTCTCACGACGGCACGATGCCAGCTGCGCGACGTGCCCCACGCTCTGCCTTGCAGCTTCCTGGGACATCCTCACCGTGCTTTTCTCCAGACAAACTCGGGCACCACTGTTAGCGCTCGTTAGCTCAATCAGCCCTGGCCACTGTGGCTCATTTGGTTGGAGCGACGCCCCTTAAACGAGAAGGTTGTGGGTTTGAACCCTGGTCAGGGGAGGACAACAGAAACGGCCCCAAACAGTCCGATTGGCCGGCAGTGCGTGTGCCGTTGGGGTTTCCGAGGAGTTGGTGTTTGGTGACAGCGTCTCCTTTCAGCAACTTTGAATGACATTTTATTTCATGTTATTTTCCCTCTGAGGAAAGCTTTGTGTTTCCACGGTCTCGGAAACACGCCTGTGAAGGCTGCTCTCAGCGCCGGTCAGTAGGAATGTCGGATGCTGCTGCTGCTGCTGCGCTCTGGGTCTTGGAGCTTACGGCACCTCACCAGCTCTTTCTGAGATTAAAACGATGGTTCCTTCTTCTTTCTCTCCGTACTTGTGTCTAAAGCATTTATCTTCCCTCTAGGCACCTTGAGAAACTTAATCTTAAAACCTTTTCCGTTGAGGCTTTTTGGCTTTTCTGGGAGGAAGATTGTATTATCTGCCAACCATTGTCACGAGACGCTCCCACAAGCCTCCGAACCTCTTGCTTCTGCATCTGGTGGCTCTGCTCGTAAGGGTCAGATGCTGTCCTTGTCCTCTGGTCGGTCCAGCCCAGCTGGTTATCAGCCAGCCTGGGGCTGGGGGACAGGAAGACTGGGTCCAGTGTCAGGCTGGGGTCTGGGACCTGTGGCTTCTTGCCGACACATCTGTGGCTTGTCTTCCTGTCACCTGGCCTGGGACCAGCCCCGAACCCACATCCACAGTTGAGGGTGGGTGAAGGCTGGGGTCCGGTCCAGACCAGCAGCGGGGCTACAGGGGAGGAAGCCCGGCCCTCACCACATAGAGGGTGCATCCCGTGGGCCTGTGGGACCCGCTGGGCTTGTGGGCCCAGCTCCCCCCACTCCTGGGTGCTCACGGCCCCCTCTCTGAAGGGTCCCCCAGGCCATGTTGGATCATGATTGTGTCTCCTGAAGACTCTGGGTGTCCCCAGAGCAGCCAGAACCTCAGCAAGGGTGACAATGACTCTGGCCCCATGAGGGAATGATGGGGTCCTAGAGACCTGAGCTCACCCAAGTGCTGCAAAGCACCCTAGACGGCCTCATTGCCTGGCTCACCGGGGACAGGGCCGTGGTTCAGGCTTGTGGGGACCCCCCTCCTCTTGCTTCACCTCTCAAACCATTGCCTGGCCCCTTCCCACGGCTGGTGGAGAATGAGTCTCAGAATGTCAAAGGATGGCAAAGTCTGTGCCTGGCTGGGTGGCCGGCCGCTGCCCGGGGTTGGATTTGGGGGACAGAGCTATTCTGTTCAGAAAGCAGGAAGCGTGGGGCGGGGCGCTGCCAGCACTGTGGGGGTCAGCCGGGTCCCTGGGGAGTGGGCAGAAGCCGCCCTGGGACGTGAGGGGAGGGGATGGGCAGAGCATCACGCTGGCACCGCTCTCACTCTTCGCTGTGCATTTTGGCAAAGTTGGATCGTGCGCACGATGGATTAGCACAGTGGAACAAGTGTGCGGAACAGACACCGCAGCCTGGGCCTCTCACAACAGAAACGTGCTCTGTCAGGGTTGGGGGCCGGAAGTCTAACAGTCAGGTGTCGGCAGGGCCCCGCTCCCTCTGGAGGCTCCGGCGAAGGGTCCTTCCTACCGCCTCCACCTCCCGGTGTCGCCTGCAAGTTTTGGCTCGGCTCCAGCAAGTCTGTCCTTCTCTGAGGAGGACGTGCACCTCAAAGGAAGGGGAGCACTGGAAGTGCGGGGTCTCCTAGCACCTAGCTCTTGGTTCAGGTGCAAAGCCCCGGATTCCATTCATGCCCTTACTCTGTTTTATTTGTTTCATCTTTTAAAAAAATGTTTCCATGTGCATACTGTTCATCTCACTACCCATATGTGTCCGGCACCGGGTTCTCTGATGGGCTCAGAGAAGGCCCTCAATGTTTCTTGTTTGACAGGTGGCCTGTTGGTCACCACTAGTCCCGCTGAAGGGGCAAGCCCTGCCTCCTCCCGTGCCCCACCCCCACGGAGGGCGGGCTTTCCCCTCGCTCAGTTTCTGGGCAGGGAGGATAAAGGGGCTCAGAGGGGTCCAGGAGCAGCACGCGCAGAGGCCTGGCGTGGTGAGGGTGCTGCGCGGGCCCCGCCCTCCGTCCTGCAGGCTCCGGGTCCCTGCCCCACGTCTCCCCTCATCTGGCTCTCCTGTCTCCCTGCCGATGCTGTGGCCGCTGTTCCTGACCCTCCCCTGCTTGGGGGGCTCCATGCCTCTGACCTCGGGTGAGTCCTGGTCCCCAAGCCTGCCCTGTCTCCAAACTCCTGACCCTGGTCTCTCAGAGGCCACCCCTGAGATTCGGTGGCAGTCCCCACACGGGGACGGCCCTGGGGGAACTGAGTATGGGGGCCATGCTGAGTTCCGGGCAGGGGTGCCTGGGTCCCTGATGGCTCCTCCTCTGCTTCCCCAGACCCCAGCCCAGGCACTGAGCTGGTGGGCATCGTGGGAGGTCACGATGCCCCCCCTGGGAGGTGGCCATGGCAGGTGAGCCTGTGGATCTTGCACCGGACATATAACGAGTGGGTGTTCTGGTGTGGCGGCTCCCTCATCCACCCCCAGTGGGTGCTGACCGCTGCCCACTGCATTCTAGGGTAAGTCCCCACCTGCCGCCCCTGAGGGGTGGTAGACAACGTCAGAGGGTCCTCTGTGCTCTGCCACAGCCTCTTAGAAGCTTCCGGTCTTCTGTCCCCAGGGAAATCCCAGTGCCTCAGCACTTCACCGTCCAAGTGGGACGAGTGAGACTCTCAAACAGTGACAACATGCAAGTGGCTATGATCATCCGTCACCCCAAGTACAACCGTACACAGGAAGCAGAAGGCGGGGCCGACGTGGCGCTTCTCAAGCTGAAGGCCCCCGTGAAACCATCCAACCTGGTCAACTGGATCTGCCTCCCGCCAGAGAAGCTCTCGGTCCCCTCGGGCACGAGGTGCTGGGTGACAGGCTGGGGTAACGTTGCGGTCAATGGTAAGAATCAGGATGACGAGTTGAAATGAGAAGAGGAGACTCAGGGGCAGACCCAGTGGGGCGATGGCCAAGCTTTCCAGATGAGGCCTTAGCTGGGACCCTCCCTGGGGCCTCTCCTGGGAAGGGGAGGCAGGCAGCCGGCGAGGACTCTGTCCAGCGGCAGACACCAAGGGAGCGAGAGCAAGGCCAGGCCACGGGCGTTTCTCTGCTCTCACTCTGTGCCAGGCCGTGCGTGTGCCCTTACCTGGGTCCCCCACTTTCGTCGAGTCGCTTCCCACTCTCCCTGCAGTCTTGATGGGGGGTTGGAAAATGAGGGGAGAGAGAGCTTGAGTGACTTGCTCAAGGATTGATTATGAAAAGGACAAAGTCAAATTTGACACTCTGTCTAACTCGCTCTGCATTTCTTGGGGAAAACCCTTGATCTGGCTTTTTAAAAATGATTATTTGTGGGCTAAAGAGCAACCTGCCCTGGCTGGTGTGGAAGTGGACTGAGCGCTGGCCTGTGAACTGAAAGGTTGCTGATTGGATTCCCAGTCAGGGCACACCCCTGGGTTGTGGTTCAGGTCCCCAGCTGGGGGTGTGAGAGAGGCTACTAATAGATGTTTCCCTCTCACATCGATGTTTTCCTCCCTCTCTTCCTCCCTCCCTTCCCCTCTCTCTAAAAGTAAATAAACAAAATCTTTTGAAAAGCAAAGCAAACAAACAAAATTTATCCCTTTGCTTCTTTTCGGTGCTTGGTGCCCCCAGTGTCAGCCTCGAGATTATCTGCCACTGACCTGGAATGACCCCAGGGAGTTGAAACCCTGGGTAACTCCCACCCAGCATCCCCCTGGGTGCACTGGGGCTCACAGTGTGGTCCTGGAACCCACAACCTATGACCTATTACTGTGTGCCCCTTCAGGACCTCAGGCTCACTTGGCTTCTTTTCACAGTGCCGCTGCCCCCACCCCACCACCTGCAGGAGGTGGCGGTCCCCATCGTGGCTGATGAGATCTGCAGGCAGCAATACCGCCTGAACAAACAGTTTATCAAGGACGACATGCTGTGTGCGGGGAGCAAGGACCGGGATTCCTGCCAGGTGAGACCCCCCCACCCCCGCCTGCACTGTAGCCTCCAACCGTTGTTCCTGCTCACAGGGACCCCGAGTATTGAACATCTGTCTCTTCTTCCCACAGGGTGACTCTGGGGGCCCCTTGGTCTGTAACTTGATGGGCATCTGGTTGCAGGTTGGGGTGGTGAGTTGGGGGAAAGGCTGCGGCTATCCCAATTTTCCTGGAGTCTATGCCCGAGTGACGTCTTACTTGTCCTGGATCTATGGCTATGTCTACCCCTCCACCTGAGCCCAGGGCAGGGACAAGGATGCTGCCCACACGCGATGAAGACGGTCCCTCTAGGGCGTTTGGGGGACCCTCCCCACTCCTTCCCCAAAGCTAGCTCTTCACTGCACCTAGCGCCCTCCTCCACCCCTCTGCTCTCAGATCCTTCTGCCTCTGTCCCCTCCTTCAGCATTCTGTCTCTCCTCTGACAGGTGACAGGGAGAGGCGGGACTGGGTTCGGGGTGGGAGGCCGCATTCCAGGACTCCTGCCCACTCCGTAGCTCATTAAACTGCATCAAAAACAGGCTCTGGACTGAGTGCACTTACCTGTGGGTGTGGCCAAGGCAGGGGGTGGGTGAGATCTTCCTGGTGGAGGCACCCAGGCTACAGAAGGTGGTCTGTGCTGGGGGGAGGCGGATAGGCAGCCAGGACCGCAGCACAGAAAAGGGCCCTGTGGGTGGGTTCCCGTGGTGGGGCGAAGGACGGTCCTTCTGCTTGGGGTCTGAAAGCTCGACGTGGATGACTGCTCCCCGAACGGTCCCGCATCAGAACTCCATCCTTCCTCCTTCAATCACAATCGCCTGTAACTGATGTTTTGAATGACGGACTTGGCAGCATAAAAGCAGAAAGATTTGTGTTTCCATTGTCACCCCTGCTCTTTCTGACTCGGTGCACCTAATCGTCCTTCTCCAGTTTGATCAGCTTCTTGGACCGAATAAAGTGCAGTCCCATTTCTAGGGGTGAAAAAGTCTACCCGCGCAGTTTCCCATTCTTCTCATGCCAAGTCCTTGCGCTCCCTTCACTCCTGGGTGCTCATGGGTTGGAGGCGGCCAGAGAGGAGAAGTGAAGAGGCAGAAGTTCATCCTTCAGCAATGCCATGCTCCTGGTGTTGGCGCCCCCTGCTGGAGAGAAACTATGCTGCATCACCCTCCCAATCCTCTGCAAAGCTCCTCTCTTTTTTCTGTGGGTGGGATGGGGGTTCCAGTGGACCAGAAAAGCTCCTCCGTTTGAAATCTGGTCAGCTGTGAAGCCGCTCCCCGCTCCGAGGCAGCGATGTGCACGCTCCTGCTGAACCCACCCCTTTCCTGGGTGGGTCCCTGCACTTTCGGGTTGGCCCAGGACCCACAAGAGCCCTTGCAGCCTGATGTTGCCCTGTATTGTGGGAGAGGGGCCTCCACACCCTTCAGAGACAGGCTGGTCCCCAGCGTCTCATTTCTGAAATGTGAGGGCAGCCTTTGAGACCTTTCAGTAACCAAGACCCCTGCCCCCTGGGACCAGGGGAAAGCAGTCCTCTCCTCTAACTGTGACCTGGGCGCCTGGGGGGAGTTTGGACTCTGGAGTTAGGGAGAGTGAAGGTTCCAGGGCGGGTGGGTCAGGAGCTGCTTTCCCCATGTGCCCAGGGACTGCAGCCTGGCTTTCCTGGGAGCCAGGAGCTCTCCAGCAAATCCCTTTCTGGGAAGATGAGGCCTGAGACTCGGCTGGAAGGCACCACTGTGCAGATGGAACCCCTCCCCGCCCCGGGGGGGTCTGCTCCACCCAGGGAGAGAGGCGGGGCTGACACAAGCATAGCCTGGCACTGTCCTCCTGGCACATGTCAATGGGGCCACGTTGAAGGGCGGCTGCCAGGTGACCCACACAGACCCAGTTCGCCCTCTGCCTGCCTTGCTGGGGGGTTCCGTGGGATGGTGAGTCCCTTTGCAGCCAGTGAAAGCTTTCCTCCTCTGGTAGGAAGCGTGGTCAGAACTGCAGTGTTTGGGGGGTGAAGAATGAGGGTCTGAGAGACTCGGGGCCAGAACTCCCAAGGGAGCCAGAGGGACTGGCTAGGACCTGGTGTCGGAGGGAGGGCTGGGTCTGACCAGCCTGAGCTGGCAGTGCGTCTGGAGGCATGACCAAAGGCTGGACCCGCGGGGCTCTCTCTACTGAGGATGGGCCCAGGGCCCTGCCCCCCGCCGCTGCCCCGGCTGAAATGGCCACCAGAACACCTCACCTCCTGGGCTCGGCTGTAATGCAAGGTGGGCTGAGCCAGGAGGCCTGGGCTGGGGAAGCAGGCAGGGGATGGCAGAGGTGGGTGCTGGGGTAGCTGAGCCAGCAGGGCTTTGTCACCCCAAAGAGGCCCTTCCAGGGCCAGGTCAGTGCCCAGGGGGACTCTGGGGTAAGGGCCCACAGGTGTTGTCCTCTTCCCCTTGTCCAAGGTAGTGAGAGACACCCTCAGGGCTGGGAAGTGCGTTCTGTGGTGGGGGGCGGGGGGGGGCACGCCCTACCCTGGAGGGGGAAAAGCAGCACAGTCACTGTCAGGCTCTCCCACCTGTGCTGGTGTCCTGGGGTCGCACTAACGAAAACCCGCAGGTGGCGGGGTGTGCGCTTAAAACAGCACAAATCCATCCTCTTACTGTCTAAAGGCCAGAAGGCTGAAATCAAGGTGTCCGGGCCACACCTATTCTGAGGCTCCCGCCTCTTCCACTTCTGGTGAAGCTGGTAATCCTTGGCTCGTGGCTGAGTTTCTCCCCCCTGCACCTCCCACCCGTCCTTTTCTCCTTGCTGTCTGTCTGCATCCTCACCTCTTCTTACGAGGACACCCATCATTGGATTTAGGGCCCACCCTACTCCAGTCTGACCTCATCTTAACACCTGCAGTTACATCTGCAGTGACCCTGTTTCCAAATAAGGCCGGGCTCTGAGGTTCTGGGCTTCGCTGACCCGCAGGGACCTGCCTCAGTGGTGAGGTTGTGTGTTAGTTAGGCTGTGTGCTCCCGAGAGGGGAGCTCAGCCCCGAAGAGATGCAGGGGCTTGCCACACTAAATATTTAGGGGTGCCATGGTGAAGCATACAGGGGCACCCCCTTCACAGTAACAGATCGTTGACGACATCTGAACCTCTCAGGGGAGGCAGCGTGCCCCACACCTCAGCGTGCTGCTCAGCCGGTGAAGTTGGCGACGCAGAAGGGGGCCGGTGCTGAGGGGCCCCGGTGCTGGGAAGGGCCCCGCTGCTGGTCCAGGTGTCGTCTGTGCCTGGGACTCGGCAGACACTCGGCGTCAAAGTGTCGGTGTGGGCGAGCCCCAGTGGGGGACTGACAATGTGAGGGCCACGCAGAGGGAACCGAGGAATATTATTATCACTATTATTACTATTACTATTGTTTTGTCCTCCCCCGAGCACATTTATCTCACTGGTGTTTACAGAGGGGGGAAGGGAGAGAGAAGCACTGAGCACTTGCCTCCCACACCCGCCCAGACCGGGGATCCGTCCCATCGGGACCGGGGTCGCATGCTCCCGCAATCAGACTGGGGACCAAACCCACAAGCTGGGTACGTGCCCTGACTGGGAACTGAACCTGCAACCTTTCTGTATGGGGCAGTGCTCCGACCAACTGAGCCACGCTGGCCAGGGCCCAAGGAATGTTACTGAGATGGACGTTACAACTGGTGCCTGGGCGTGTTGAGTTCCTTGTGTCTAGAGGCCAGTGAGCCTGAAGAGGTGCCACCATCTCGGTAGGGACAGCGACACAGACCACTAGGAGGAGGAAGGGCTGCCCTGTCCCAGTGGAGGGCAGGGAGGATGGGGGGCTCTTCTGCGTCCCTGGGCTCCTCCTCCTTCATTGCGATGGCAGATGGACAGCTGCAGCTGCCTGTCCCAAGAAGTCCATGCGACCAGACAGAGCTCAGACCCTCGATGACGGGGGTCTGCGTTGTGCTACCAGGTCAGAGACGGAGTCCCGAGCAAAGGGGGAGATCCACACGGACAGCGGAGGGGCCCCGTCGGCCTCAGCTGCACCCTGAACCTCTCCTTCCGAGCTTGCCTGGGCAGGGAGGTCCTCTGTGGTCCTGCAGCAGCTGTCCCCAGCACACGAGGCAGAGAGGGTGGGCAGTGCTGAACGCAGAAAGGGGCCTCCAGCGTCCCCTCCAGGCCGGGACTTGAAGGTCGGCGTCCGGGAGGGCTGGCAGCTCCTTGTAGCTGTGTCACCCCATCGGGTCCCTCTTGGTCACTGCGGGAAGAAGAACGGCTGGCATTTTGTGGCAGTGAGGACCCTGGTCACTGGGTGTCCCCATGGGCTGGCCAAGGCGGTGTCAGCCCCGCATTGTGCTCCAGCCCCTCCCTCGGCCCTGCTTGGATCCGTCCACCTGCCTTGCAGACGCCTCTCCCTGATTCGTGCCCTGCATGAAACACCCCGTGTCAGTGGCACCTTGCGGAGAGATCAGCCTGCAGAGAGGACTGTGTGCCAAGTCCCTCAGCAGGTGGCAGTGAGGGTGGCTGCAGGTCCCGTGACGGTGAGGCGGCTGCAGTGCCGTCTAATGGTGGTGTGCGCCCCGCCGCCTCCTGGGGTTCAGTGCATTGAGGGGCTGCCTGTGGCTCTGGTGGCCTAGCACCTGGTGTCTCCGCCTCCCCTGTCCTGCCTGCCTGAGCAGCGCACCCCAGGGCTTCTTCCAGCAAACCCCCATCCTCCTGCCATCCCCTCCTCTGCTCACCTCCGCTGGCCTGGTTGTCCCGTGGCTGAGCTCCTTGCAGCTGGTGCGTGCCTGTGGCCCAGCAACAGCCTCACGGCGGGTCTGGGGCAGAAGCTCTTTGTTGCCTGTTGACTGGCGCGCTGACCTGGGGGAGCCTGAGAAAGGAGAAGCTCCACTGCCTGCCCATAGCCCAACCAAAGGGGGGCCCCGCCTGCCCCTTCCCCTGCCAGGGAGTGAAGGGGCTCAGAGAGCCCCGAGAGGAATGAGAGGAGGGTTCCATCAAGGTGCGGGTGCCCCTGCTCAGACCTGGGCTTCTCCATCTCCCACCAGGCTCCTGGCCCCTAAGGGCCTCACCCAGGCCCCTGCCCACCCCCCACAGATGCTGTGGCTGCTGTTCCTGACGCTCCCAGGCCTGGGGGGCTCTGTGCCTCTGTTCCCAGGTGAGTCCTGACTCCTGGCCCCCATCTTCTGCCTCAGGCTGCCCAGAACCCTCGGCACCAGGTGCTCAGGGTGGGAGTGGCTGGCCCTCTCCTGGGAGGGACTGAGTGTGAGAGGCCGTGCTGGGGTCTATGATGGTGCCCCCTTTTTGCTTCCCAGATGCCAGCTCGAGGAGGAAGCAGGGTGGCATTGTTGGGGCACACAGTGCCCCTGCTGGACAGTGGCCATGGCAGGTTAGCCTCCGACAGCACGATGAGCAACTTGAGCTGTGGTCGCACACATGTGGGGGCTCCCTCATCCACCAGCAGTGGGTGCTGACTGCCGCCCACTGCGCCCAGTGCTGAGTCGCACAGTGCGATGCCCCCTCGGCAGCGGTGGGGGTGGGGAGCACGCAAAGTGGTGGTTGGAGGGGGGTTTGGGGCAGGTCCCTGGGTGTCAGGGAAAGCCACTGTTACTGGACAGCCCAGTTCTTGCTGCTGCGCCGAGACTGGTCCTGTCCCCTCGCCTCCTCTGAGGAGCTCTTGGTCCCTCTCCCTTAGGGAAGACTGGAGGCTCATGTCCGAGTTGGGTGGCTGAGACTCTACGATCGGGACAGACTGACAAATGTGGCTCAGAACATCCGCCACCCCAAGTTCAACTGCACGCAGCCTGTCCGCCGAGGTGGGTGCAGACATGGCCCTGCTGACACTGGAGGCCCTGGTGACACTCTCCAAGCCCATTAGCCGGTCGCCCGCCCACCTACCTCTCTAAAGGTCCCCAAGAAGGAGGTGTGCTGGGTGACCAGCTGGGGGTACATCGGCGTCGGAGGTAAGGCTCGGGGAGGCCTGGTGAGGTGTGCCGATGCAGGGCGGCCCGGTGTGTGCGTAGGGGGTGGCTTTGCTGAAAATGCTTTATTCCCTGTAATTTGGGGGAACCCTCTACCTTTTGGTTGTGGCCAAGTACACAGAAGGAAAACTGACCGTGTTAACCACGGTGAAGCGCACAGGTCAGTGACGTAAGCACATTCACACTGCGGTGCCACCGTCACCACCGCCTCCTCCAGGACCTCCTCGCCCGCCCAGACAGCAGCTTCGTCCCCCTTCAGTGGTGACTCCTGCCTCCTGAGCTGTGGTACCCACGACCTGCTTTGTGTTCCTATGGATCTACCTGCCGTAGGCGTTTCATGTCCATGGGACTCTGTGTGTGTGTGTGTGTGTGTGTGTGTGTGTGTGTGTGTGTGTGTGTGGCTTCTTTCACTTAGCATGATGTTTTTTTCAAGGTTCGGCTGCCTGAAAGCACGTGTCAGAACTTCATTCCTTTTTATGGACAGATAATATTCCATGGTATGGACGGAACATATTTTTGTCCAGTCCTGATAGACTCTTTCCACCTTTTCACTTTTGTGAAACGTGCTGCCGTGAACTTGTGTGTTGAAGCCACCGTTCGAGCAGCTGTCGTCAATTTTATTTTTCAGTTGCAGTTTATATGCAATATTATTTTGTGTTACTTTTAGGTGCACAGCACAGTGGATAGGTAATCATATATTAATACTTTATAAGCTGTTCTCCCCGGGCCCGCCTCCCCCCATATTTCCAGGGCCCGCCTGGCACCGCACAGTTCCCACAGCACCATGGACTGTGCTGCCTGAGCTGCGCTCCGTCCCTGGGACTGCTCGTGATGGCGGTCTGTCCTTCTGCAACCCTCCACCTCTTTCATGCAGCCGCCTGTCTCCACTCTGGCTATCCTGTCTGTTCTCTGTGTCTATGGCCTGTTTCTATTTTATTTGTTTATTTTGTTCTTTAGATTCCACATAGAAATGAAATCATGTGGTATCTGTCTTTGTCTGACTTACTGCACTGCACATAATGGTAAGGTTTCATTCTTTTTACAGCCTGGAAATATTCCATTGTATGTATGTGCTGCCACTTGTCCATACTCATCTATTGAGTACTGAGTATACTGGGCGCTTCACTTGCTCCCAAATCTTGGCAGTTATAAGTAGCGCTACAATGAACATGGGGGTGCGTACATTCTTTGCAGTTAGTGTTTGGGGTTTCTTCAGATATATACCCAGAAGTGGGGTCACTGGGTCATAAGGCAAATCCATTTCTAATTTTTGGAGGAAATTCCATCCTGTTATCCACAGTGGCTGCACCAGTCTGCATTTCCACAAACATGAACCAGGGTCCCCTTTTCTCCACAGTCTCACCAGCACTCATTGTTTGATGATTTATTGATGATGGCCATTCTGGCAGGTGGGGGAGGTGATATCTCGTTGTGGTTTTAATTTGAGTTTGTGATGATTAGTGATGTTGAGCATCTTCTTATATGTCTGTTGGCCATTTGCCTGTCCTCTTCTTAAAAAAATTAAATGTATTGGGCAACATTGGTTAGTGAGATCATAGGGGTTTCAAGTGTATAATGCTATGATACACTACATGTATACATTACTGAACAGCAAGTGGGTCCCACTGCCTGCCGCCACCCTCCAGGCAAAATTCCAGAGGCAAAGCTTTGGTTATAAAGGAAAGGAGTCTTCATTCAAAAGCTTCACAATTTTGGAATAACATCTTTCCACTTGCATTAGTCACTTAAGCCTATTAATTAAGACTAAACTCTTTAACACCTGAGTTCTCCTATCATTTCCCGTTACTTTTAATTTTCAGAGCATTATGGTTGGAGTGCATATGTGGTATGATGTTCATTTTCTTAAATTTGTGGAGGCTAGTTTTGTGTTCCAACATATGATCTAACCTTGAGAATGTTCCATGTGCACTGGAGAAAAATGTATAATCTGTTGTTCTGGGATGAAAGGCCCTGTAGATGTCAGTTATGTCCATTCGGTCTAATGTGCTATTTAAGGCTGATATATCGTGTGTGTGTGTGTGTGTGTGTGTGTGTGTGTGTGTCATTGATTATGCTATTACAGTTGTCCCATTTTTTTCTCACATTTATTCCCCTCCACCCTTCACCTCCCACCAGCATTCCCACCCCTTAGTTCATGTCCCTGGATTATACATGTAAGTTCTTTGGCTTCTCCACTTCCTATGCTATTCTTAACCTCCCCTTGTCTATTTTTGCCTACCAATCATGCTTCTTATTCCCTAAACCTTTTTCCCCATTCTACCCCCTCCCCTTCCCCACTGATAATCCTCCAAGTGATCTCCAATTCTGTGATTCTGTTCCTGTTCTAGTTGTTTGCTTAGTTTCTTTTTGTTTTTGTTGTGTTTTAGGTTCAGTGGTTGATAGTTGTGAGTTTGTTGTCATTTTACTGTTCATAGTTTTATCTTCTCTTTCTTAGATGAGTCCCTTTAACATTTCATGTAATACAGGCTTTGCGATGATGAACTCCTTTAACTTGACCTTATCTGGGAGACATTTTATCTGCCTTTCCATTCTAAATGGTAGCTTCACTAGATAGAGTCATTTTGGAAGTAGGTCCTTGCCTTTCATGACTTGGAATACTTCTCTCCAGCCCCTTCTTGCCCGTAAGGTTTCTTTTGAGAAATCAGCTGACAGTCTGATGGGAACTCCTTTGTAGGTAGCTGTCTCCTTTTTCCTTGCTGCTTTTAAGATTCTCTCCTTATCTTTAATCTTGGCTAATGTAATTATGATGTGCTTTGGTGTGAGCTTCATTGGGTCCAACTTCTTTGGGACTCTCTGAGCTTCCTGGACTTCCTAGAAGTCTATTTCCTTTGCCACATTGGGGAAGTTCCCCCTCATTATTAGTTCAAATAAGTTTTCAATTTCTTGCTCTTCCTCTTCTCCTTCTGGCACCCCTGTGATTCAGATATTGGAACATTTAAAGTTGTCCCTGAGGTTCCTGAGCCTCATTTTTTTGAATTCTTGTTTCTTCATTCTGTTCTGGCTGAATGTTTATTTCTTCCTGCTGCTCCAAATTATGGATTTGAGTTCTAGTTTCCTTCCCTTCACTGTTGGTTCCCTCTACATTTACCTTTATTCATTTTTCATAGCCTTCATTTTTTCCTCTATGTTGTGACCATTCTCAACTGTTTCTGTGAGCATCCTGATCACCAGTGTTTTGAACGGTGCTTCTGATAGGTTGGCTATGTCCTCGTCGCTTACTTCTTTTTCTAGAGTTTTGATCTGTTCCTTCATTTGGGCCACATTTCTTTGTCTCTGCACACCTGTTACATTGTAAGGGGTGGAGTGTTAGGTATTCACCAGGGCAGGGCTATGTGCGTTGCTGCGTTGTGGCGCTATCTGTGGGGCAGGGTCTGAAAGGGAACATGCTGGTTGCTCAGCTCTCAGTCATTCCTCTGCTACCCACAAATGAATTGGGCCCTTCTGGTGCTGATTCCTGGGTGGGTGGGCATGTGTACATTCTGGGACCCTGTGGGTCTCTCCAATGCATTGTCCTGTGAGGCTGGGAATTTCTCCTGGCTCCATAACCCCCACAGGTTTGTTTTTTTTTTGTTTTTTTTTTTTAAATACTTATTTATTTATTTATCTTTAGAGGGGAAGGGTAGGAGAGAGGGAGAGGGAGAGAAATATCAATGTATGGTTGCCTCTCATGTGTCCCATGCTGGGAACTGGCCTGCAACCCAGGCATGTGCCCTGACTGGGAATCGAACCGCGATCCCTTGGTTCACAGGCCCGCGCTCAATCCACTGAGCTACACCAGCCAGGGCCCCCCACAGGTTTTTCCACTCAGAGGTTTGTTTTTTTTTTTTTTTTTTCCTTCCATTTTTTCAATTTTTATTTTTTTATTTTTTTGTGCACATAAACACTTTTTAAAATATATTTTATTGATTATGCTATTACAGTTGTCCCGTTTCTCCCCCATCATTCCCCCCACCCTGCACACCCTCTCCCACCCACATTCCCCCCTTTAGTTCATGCCCATGTGTCATAAGTTCTTCAGCTTCTACATTTCCCATACTATTCTTACCTTCCCCCTGTCTATTTTCTACCCACTATCTATGCTACTCATTCTCTGTACCTTCCCCCCCCCACGCCCCTGTTGCTAACCCTCCATATGATCTCCATTTCTGTGGTTCTGTTCCTGTTCTGTTTGCTTAGTTTGCTTTTGTTTTAGGTGTGGTTCTTAATAGCTGTGAGTTTGCTGTCTTTTCACTGTCATATTTTTGATCTTCTTTTTCTTAGATAAGTCCCTTTAACATTTCATATAATAAGAGCTTGGTGGTGATGAACTCCTTGAACTTGACCTTATCTGAGAAGCGCTTTATCTGTCCTTCCTTTCTAAATGACAGCTTTGCTGGAAAGAGCAATTTTGGATGTAGGTCCCTGCTTTTCAAGATTTCAAATATTTCTTTCCAGCCCCTTCTTGCCTGTAAGGTCTCTTTTGAGAAATCAGCTGACAGTCTGATGGGAACTCCTTTGTAGGTGACTGTCCCCTTATCCCTTGCTGATTCTAGAATTCTCTGCTTCATTTTAATCTTGGCTAATGTAATTACGATGTACCTTGATGTTCCTCCTAGGCCCCAACTTCTTTGGGACTCTCTGAGCTTCCTGGACGTCCTGGTAGTCTATTTCCTTTGCCAGATTGGGGAAGTTCTCCTTTATTATTTGTTCAAATAAGTTTTCTACTTGTTGCTCTTCTTCCCCTTCTGGGACCCCTATAATTCGGATGTTGGGACATTTAACAATGTCCCGGAGGTTCCTAAGCCTCTCCTCATTTTTTTGAATTCTTGTTTCTTCCTCGTTTTCTGTTTGGTTGTTTCTTTCTTCCTTCTGGTCCACTCCATTGATTTGAGTCCCAGTTTTCCTTCCATCTCTATCGGTTCCCCATGCATCTTCCTTCATTTCACGTATTGTAGCCTGCATTTTCTCATCTAACTTATGAGCAAAATCAACCAATTCTGTGAGCATTTTGATGACCAGTGCTTTGAACTGTGCATCTGATAGGTTGGCTATCTCTTCGTTGCTTAGAGGAATTGACTCGGGTTTTCATTTTTTCTCCGGTTTGAGCCATTTTTGGTGGGGTTTTTTGTTTTGTTTCGTTTTGGTTTTAGTCTGGTCGCAGCTATTACGTATGAGGGGTGGAGCCTTAGGTGTTCCTCAGGGCGGGGCAGCCCAGTCGCTGAGTTGTGACGCTTTAGGTGGGGGCGGGGTCCGAGAGGGAAGAATGGCGCCTGCTCCGCTCTCTCCTGGATTCAGTCCCTTCCGCTACTTCCCCTTTGCCTGGACCGTCTGCGTGCGCGAATGTGGGACCCCCTGGTCAGCCAGCCGCCTTGTGCGTCCTCACTGGGTCTGCACAGTTGCCCCCCTGTGCCCGGGGTCTGCCAGCTGCTGCCTGTGCACCTGGGAACTGCGAGCCGCTACTACTTGCATTCCCAGGTCCGCACCTCCACTTTCTCCTACCGCGACTCCGCCCCTCTTACCGGTCTGGATGAATGGTTGTTGGACTTCCATACAGTTCAATTTTCTATAAGTTCTGGTTGTTTTCTTGTTTCTAAATATTTGTTGTCCTTAATTTTGGTTGTGAGAGGAGGCACAGTGTGTCCGCCTACGCCTCCATCTTGGCCTCCCACTCAGAGGTTTCGAGGCTTTATTTCACTGAGCTGGAACCCTGGGTTGTGGGGTCTGTCTCGCTCCCCAGCTGCTCCTCCCAGTTCATCCGCACGCAAATGTGGGACCGCCCACTCTGCCAGCACCGCCTTGCCACGCTTCCTCTCCATGCTGGCTGCCCGTCTCCACCGCTCCTACTGGTCTGGGTTAATGTTTCTTCTTTAATTGCTTGGTTGTCAGATTTCCATACAGTTTGATTTCCTGGCAGTTCTGGTTATTTTTGTTTTTAAATTTGTCATTGTCCTTTAGGTTGTGTGAGGAGGCACAGTGTATCTACCTAGGTCTCCATCTTGGCCGTATGTCTCTTGCTAGAACATGTTAATGAATATTCATGGCATTGCCATTCGTAGCCAAAAGGGGAGCGCAATCCATGGGCCCATCAGCAGACACACAATTAACGAACGGCGGTCCACCCACACAACTGACTGTTAGTCAGCCATAAAAGGGAAGGAGTCCCTGACACAGGCCACAGCACGGATGGACCTGGGGAACGTGCTGAGTGAGAGAGTCCCTGTAACGTGTGAGTCCACTCACATGCAATGTCGGGAACAGGCAAGCCCACAGAGACGGAAAGCAGATCGGTGGTTGCTGAGGGCAGGGGGAGGGAATGGGGGGTGAGGGCTTTATGGGCAGGGTTTTTGGGGCACGAAAATGCTCTAGAACCAGACAGAGGTGGTGGCTGAACCACATTAGGAATGTACTAAATGCCACTGAACTGTTCGCTTTAAAAATGGTTATGTAACTGGAAAAGACACTGGCATTCGGGCTGCCTGTCTGTATCAAACCCAATAATCAGGAGACAGGGATTGAATCTTTATGGGCACTTTATTCAGATGGCCGGCGATCTGAGAAGATGGCAAGTTCATACCCTAACAGACCATCTTGTCTTCTCTCTCCAGGCCAAGGTTTTTATAGCAGGGAATAAATAAGGTGCAGTGAGGGCTTTGAGATTCAGGGAGGGTCAGGTAGGAGAAACTGCAGCATTCCTGTCCTGGGCAGTTAGCTGTTCCCAGGGGCTGTGGTTCTCTGTCTCTGACTGGAACACAAAGGTCTGGTTGCCTCCACTTGTCCCCCGGCGGTAATCTTTAGCAGCGCCCCAGGAGATCGGCTGTTTTCCCCAGAGCCAGGATCGGCCTTATCTGTAGTTTCTGAAACAAAAACTTAACATACACATTAATTGCTAGACTTATAACTTTTTTCCTTAAACTAAAATTTTCTAAGTCTTGAGTCCCCTATCAGTTACAATGGAGCAGGGAGGGTCCCCCAAACGCCCTAGAGGGACCGTCTTCATCGCGTGTGGGCAGCATCCTTGTCCCTGCCCTGGGCTCAGGTGGAGGGGGAGACATAGCAGTCGATCCAGGACAAGAAAGACGTCACTCGGGCATAGACTCCAGGTAAGTTAGAGTGGCCGCACCCTTTCCCCCAACTCACCACCCCAACCTGCAACCAGATGCCCATCAAGTTACAGACCAGGGGGCCCCCAGAGTCACCCTGTGGGAAGAAGAGACAGATGTTCAATACTCGGGGTCCCTGTGAGCAGGAACAACGGTTGGAGGCCACAGTGCAGGCGGGGGTGGGGGGGTCTCACCTGGCAGGAGTCCCGGTCCTTGCTCCCCGCACACAGCATGTCGTCCTTGATAAACTGTTTGTTCAGGCGGTATTGCTGCCTGCAGATCTCATCAGCCACGATGGGGACCGCCACCTCCTGCAGGTGGTGGGGTGGGGGCAGCGGCACTGTGAAAAGAAGCCAAGTGAGCCTGAGGTCCTGAAGGGGCACACAGTCATAGGTCATAGGTTGTGGGTTCCAGGACCACACTGTGAGCCCCAGTGCACCCAGGGGGATGCTGGGTGGGAGTTACCCAGGGTTTCAACTCCCTGGGGTCATTCCAGGTCAGTGGCAGATAATCTCGAGGCTGACACTGGGGGCACCAAGCACCGAAAAGAAGCAAAGGGATAAATTTTGTTTGTTTGCTTTGCTTTTCAAAAGATTTTGTTTATTTATTTTTAGAGAGAGGGGAAGGGAGGGAGGAAGAGAGGGAGGAAAACATCGATGTGAGAGAAACATCAATTAGTAGCCTCTCTCACACCCCCAGCTGGGGACCTGAACCACAACCCAGGGGTGTGCCCTGACTGGGAATCCAATCAGCAACCTTTCAGTTCACAGGCCAGCGCTCAGTCCACTTCCACACCAGCCAGGGCAGATTGCTCTTTAGCCCACAAATAATCATTTTTAAAAAGCCAGATCAAGGGTTTTCCCCAAGAAATGCAGAGCGAGTTAGACAGAGTGTCAAATTTGACTTTGTCCTTTTCATAATCAATCCTTGAGCAAGTCACTCAAGCTCTCTCTCCCCTCATTTTCCAACCCCCCATCAAGACTGCAGGGAGAGTGGGAAGCGACTCGACGAAAGTGGGGGACCCAGGTAAGGGCACACGCACGGCCTGGCACAGAGTGAGAGCAGAGAAACGCCCGTGGCCTGGCCTTGCTCTCGCTCCCTTGGTGTCTGCCGCTGGACAGAGTCCTCGCCGGCTGCCTGCCGCCCCTTCCCAGGAGAGGCCCCAGGGAGGGTCCCAGCTAAGGCCTCATCTGGAAAGCTTGGCCATCGCCCCACTGGGTCTGCCCCTGAGTCTCCTCTTCTCATTTCAACTCGTCATCCTGATTCTTACCATTGACCGCAATGTCACCCCAGCCTGTCACCCAGCACCTCGTGCCCGAGGGGACCGAGAGCTTCTCTGGTGGGAGGCAGATCCAGTTGACCAGGTTGGATGGTTTCACGGGGGCCTTCAGCTTGAGAAGCGCCACGTCGGCCCCACCTTCTGCTTCCTGTGTACGGTTGTACTTGGGGTGACGGATGATCATAGCCACTTGCATGTTGTCACTGTTTGAGAGTCTCACTCGTCCCACTTGGACGGTGAAGTGCTGAGGCACTGGGATTTCCCTGGGGACAGAAGACCGGAAGCTTCTAAGAGGCTGTGGCAGAGCACAGAGGACCCTCTGACGTTGTCTACCACCCCTCAGGGGCGGCAGGTGGGGACTTACCCTAGAATGCAGTGGGCAGCGGTCAGCACCCACTGGGGGTGGATGAGGGAGCCGCCACACCAGAACACCCACTCGTTATATGTCCGGTGCAAGATCCACAGGCTCACCTGCCATGGCCACCTCCCAGGGGGGGCATCGTGACCTCCCACGATGCCCACCAGCTCAGTGCCTGGGCTGGGGTCTGGGGAAGCAGAGGAGGAGCCATCAGGGACCCAGGCACCCCTGCCCGGAACTCAGCATGGCCCCCATACTCAGTCCCCCAGGGTCGACCCCGCGCTTCCAGTGCTCCCCTTCCTTTGAGGTGCACGTCCTCCTCAGAGAAGGACAGACTTGCTGGAGCCGAGCCAAAACTTGCCGGCGGCACCGGGAGGTGGAGGCGGTAGGAAGGACCCTTCGCTGGAGCCTCCAGAGGGAGCGGGGCCCTGCCGACACCTGACTGTTAGACTTCCGGCCCCCAACCCTGACAGAGCACGTTTCTGTTGTGAGAGGCCCAGGCTGCGGTGTCTGTTCCGCACACTTGTTCCACTGTGCTAATCCATCGTGCGCACGATCCAACTTTGCCAAAATGCACAGCGAAGAGTGAGAGCGGTGCCAGCGTGATGCTCTGCCCATCCCCTCCCCTCACGTCCCAGGGCGGCTTCTGCCCACTCCCCAGGGACCCGGCTGACCCCCACAGTGCTGGCAGCGCCCCGCCCCACGCTTCCTGCTTTCTGAACAGAATAGCTCTGTCCCCCAAATCCAACCCCGGGCAGCGGCCGGCCACCCAGCCAGGCACAGACTTTGCCGTCCTTTGACATTCTGAGACTCATTCTCCACCAGCCGTGGGAAGGGGCCAGGCAATGGTTTGAGAGGTGAAGCAAGAGGAGGGGGGTCCCCACAAGCCTGAACCACGGCCCTGTCCCTGGTGAGCCAGGCAATGAGGCCGTCTAGGGTGCTTTGCAGCACTTGGGTGAGCTCAGGTCTCTAGGACCCCATCATTCCCTCATGGGGCCAGAGTCATTGTCACCCTTGCTGAGGTTCTGGCTGCTCTGGGGACACCCAGAGTCTTCAGGAGACACAATCATGATCCAACATGGCCTGGGGGACCCTTCAGAGAGGGGGCCGTGAGCACCCAGGAGGGGGGGGCTGGGCCCACAAGCCCAGCGGGTCCCACAGGCCCACGGGATGCACCCTCTATGTGGTGAGGGCCGGGCTTCCTCCCCTGTAGCCCCGCTGCTGGTCTGGACCGGACCCCAGCCTTCACCCACCCTCAACTGTGGATGTGGGTTCGGGGCTGGTCCCAGGCCAGGTGACAGGAAGACAAGCCACAGATGTGTCGGCAAGAAGCCACAGGTCCCAGACCCCAGCCTGTCACTGGACCCAGTCTTCCTGTCCCCCAGCCCCAGGCTGGCTGATAACCAGCTGGGCTGGACCGACCAGAGGACAAGGACAGCATCTGACCCTTACGAGCAGAGCCACCAGATGCAGAAGCAAGAGGTTCGGGGGCTTGTGGGAGCGTCTCGTGACAATGGTTGGCAGATAATACAATCTTCCTCCCAGAAAAGCCAAAAGCCTCAACTGAAAAGGTTTTAAGATTAAGTTTCTCAAGGTGCCTAGAGGGAAGATAAATGCTTTAGACACAAGTAAGGAGAGAAAGAAGAAGGAACCATCGTTTTAATCTCAGAAAGAGCTGGTGAGGTGCCGTAAGCTCCAAGACCCAGAGCGCAGCAGCAGCAGCAGCATCCGACATTCCTACTGACCGGCGCTGAGAGCAGCCTTCACAGGCGTGTTTCCGAGACCGTGGAAACACAAAGCTTTCCTCAGAGGGAAAATAACATGAAATAAAATGTCATTCAAAGTTGCTGAAAGGAGACGCTGTCACCAAACACCAACTCCTTGGAAACCCCAACGGCACACGCACTGCAGGCAAATCGGACTGTTTGGGGCCGTTTCTGTTGTCCTCCCCTGACCAGGGTTCAAACCCACAACCTTCTCGTTTAAGGGGCGTCGTTCCAACCAAATGAGCCACAGTGGCCAGGGCTGACTGAGCTAACGAGCGCTAACAGTGGTGCCCGAGTTTGTCTGGAGAAAAGCACGGTGAGGATGTCCCAGGAAGCTGCAAGGCAGAGCGTGGGGCACGTCGCGCAGCCGGCATCGTGCCGTCGTGAGAGTGGAGACCCGGCGGCCTTCCGTGCAGCAGAGTGGGCTGGGGGCGGGGCCCGCGTGCCCCTCCTCTCACCCCCAGCCACAGCGACAGCACAGCAGCAGACAAATACGTGGTGTGGACTCGGAGGAAAGAAAGAGGGGGACGGCATCGGTGATGGACCCTGGGAATCAGATGGAGGGGGTGAGGAAGCTGGGGGTGGGAGCAGGACAACCCAGTTTTCTGTGCTTGGTTTGAAGCCCCCTCCCTCTGCCAGGACACATGAGGACAGGGCCACTTTGTCCTGGTTGGAAGCCTGTCCCCAGTGCCCAGCACAACCATCCCACCTGCAGGCAGGGCTCCGGGCTCAGGCCCCACTGCCCTTAGACGGGTCCCCACTGGCTCAGCGCTGATCCAGCCCAGGAGCAGCTGCAAGTTCTTCCCGCAAGCCACTTGCTGGCCGTTTTTTCCCAAAGCCCCAGCCATCCTGGGAGCCCTTGGAGGTCAAAACTCTATCTGGTTCGTCCCTGGGTCCCTAGGGCATGGGGAGAGGGGAGCTGGCATGGAACGGGCACTGAGTGTGCACTCCCAATGTGAACAGAAAAGTGCCCGAGTGAGAACGGCTGCCCCAGGGCGCAGCGACCGGGGAGGGCAGCCAGCAGGGTGTGGCTTCTGCAGGGTGCTCACCCACAGCACTCAGACCCTCCCCCAGTCCTGGCTCAACGCGTTTTCTTCACGTGGGTTCAAATGTTTAATTAAGATCTGGAATTAAAATAAAAATGCTTAAGCACTGCCAGAAGTGGAAGGACAGTGTCTCTTGCCGTAAACAGAAACACAGCACGAACACGGCAACAGTGGGGCCCAAATGTGCTGCCGGATCCGGACTGCACGGTGGCTGGTCAGGGACGACCGAGGAGTCAGGGACCCACTCCCTGAGTGGGTCAGAGAAGAGCAGGGAGAGCACTGAGCTTCTGATTTTCCCAGAGGGCGCTCTCCGTCCACCCTGGAGCCATTATGGCGGGAAAGGCTAAGCCCCCTGGACACGCCCCTCCTCCCCTCCAGGCCAGAGGCGACGACACCCACTGCAGAACGGCAAAGATGGGGCCACACTCAGACATCGCGGGTGGGGGGGGGGCGGTCCTGCCGTAGCCCCCTGGGTTCCCTAGTGTGGACTCTGCTGCGTGTTGTTAACATCAACAGTGGACGCCGTGCTGGCACCTTTGCTAGGACAGATCAGCACAGCCTCGGGCTCTGGGAAGGTGACTCCTGATCTGGTGACTGCATTCTTTGCAATCCCCATCAAACAAGAGGCTCGAAGCAGGTCACCCAGCAGGGACACCAGTAGGCACCACAGTCTCACCCAGGATAACCTAGTGTCCCAGCAGAGCACCCCACTGGTCCCCCACTCCGACAACACCAAGGTTGTTGGACTGCAGGAGCCAGCCTCGGAAGACACCCACCTGCCGTGGACGTGGCTCATCGATGAAGTTTTTCGGGTGTGGTGCTTGTGTGTGGTGGAGACATTCCTTCCAAGGTAAAGGACAATTTATATGTTGCCCTTCCTACCAACAAAAAGAGGCAGAGTGTTTAGTGGCGCGTTGGCTTTTGGACACAGCGTGCGCACCAGGGGACAATACTCCAATCCAGTTATCCAGTGAAAACCCGCTTGTCGCCTGCGGATTCTGAATGGAGCCCAGAACGAGCAGGGCTCTGCAGCAGAATAAGGCTCGTTAGGTAGCCCTGGTGCCCAGGCTGCCTGACTCAGCGCTGTGCAGATCATGACCTTCCCAGGGCCTCCCAGCAGTCGGGGAGAGCTGGCACTGGGATTCCGTGTCCCAGGGCTTGTGGCCTTCCCAGACCCCTGAGCATTCAGCGCATGGGGTCTCAGAGGCTGGTGCACAGGCCAGACATTCCCCTGCTTTAGACCCCACACCCGCCAGGCAGAGCCCGTCCCGAATCCCAGCCACAGACACTCCGTCACAGAGCATGCACGCTCCCTGCTCCAGTTCCTCCCCCCTCGCTGTGGGAGGGTGTTCCTTCCTTTGAGGCCTTGGTAGCAAATCCTCTGGGCTCCTTGACCTCTGAGCCCTCCCAAGTAACCACCCTCCTTTCTGAAAACCCTACGCCATTCATTCATTCATTCAACATGCCTCTCCTAAGGTTCTTGCTGCATGCTGAGCACCGTGACTAAATACTCCCCTTGCGCAGGGCTAATAGTCCCCAGCTCTGCAGCTGTTTCATGGATCTGCAAGAGGGTGCAGACAGGGGGCCCCCAAAAGAAGGATTTGTAATGGGGTCCAGAACTCAGGGTGTCCAGGAAATATTAAAAACATGGGATGTCCTCACCCCCACAAGCCTGAACTGGGGGATGGGACACATGGATCAGGGCCATTGAGTTGTTTTGCATAGCAACAGTTTTGCAGATAATCTCTAGAATGGTCATTTAACATATCTATAACCTTTAACTGGTTTCATAGATATGCTAAATAGCTGTGGCCATGCTTTGAGCCAGGGAGAAGAGAGTGACTTCCACCCAAGATGTAACTGCCAGGCAAACCCCCAGTTACAGATCCTGCATGAGCTCGGAGATGATTGGCTCCACGCCATTGGGCCACACCTGCCCATACTCACTATGGCAGCCCAGAAAAGCTGGAAAAAAAAAAATACCGGAGTGCTGGCAGGTGTAGCTGATTGTGGGAGGAGTCAGAAATGGGGCTACAGAGGAAGATTGGCGTGGGGATTTAAACCCAGACGCTGCAGCCATGACAAGAATCACCATGAGGCTTTAGCAGAGAACCACCACGCAGCTTTGGGCCTCCCTTTGCCGCACAGCTTAGGAAGCTGGAAGGCAAGGTGCAGCAGCGATGCAGAGCTCTGTCTCAGCAATTCGGAAGAATGCAGGAGAGACGCTGCAGGGAGGAAAGGGGTGAAAGGACTCTTGCTGGTGGGCCCTGAGAAGGTGCCATGTGGATCTGGATTAAGAACTGGAGATCCCGGCGACACAGCTGATGGTGCTGGGAACCGAGGGAGGCCTGCCAGCTGCGCACGGATTACTGGGAAGGACTGGGGGCTGCCTGAGCCACGGACCTCTATTTCTTTTCCTGAGATACGGTACCCCAGACCTGGCAAAGGAGGGAAGGAAGGACTGTGTGTTTGTGGGTGTTTTAAGGGACTTTGGGATTTTGATGAAGACATTAAGTCGTTACTCTTAAGTCTGTATAACTTGAGTAAATAATACCTTTCCTTTTCACCAAACTCTGACATGGAGAGCTATAATTCTCTGGCGATGGGCAAGGCAAACATCGTGTAACATCGTGGGACCCCCTTCCCTGGTGGCCAATCAGGGAAAATCATGGGAGACCACATGCGCAGTAGCTTTAAAGTAATACAACTACTTGTACATGCGCAATAAAAGCCCGCCAAAACTAGCCAGGAAGGATCCGCCCTATAAGAATAGAGTCCCTCCAGCCATAAGGTCACTCTCTGCTTGGAGTTGGCCTGCTCCCATGTTCTCTGCTGTAAATTCTGGGTATTTTGGATCAATTCTTTGTCCTGATCACCAAGAACCTGCTAACCTGTGCCCACCTGTGACAGATCTTTCCAGCCCCTGTGCATACTGCCTCCCACTCCCGCCCTGGGCAGGCACCCTTCCTCAGCCCTGTCAGCCCTCTGCTCAGACTGGGCACTGGGCCTCTCTTGCTCTCCTCAGTGTGGACCACCAGAGGGCGCCATCTAAAGAGCATCCTCCTTGGTACCTAGTCTTTGGGCAGGACAAGTGAAAGGACATCTGACGGTGGGACAGGGGTGTGTGTTCTGAGGCCTCAGACACACCTGGATGGTCTCTTATGTGGCTCAGGCCACCATAATAAATGCCACAGGCTGGAGCTTGGGCTGGAAGTCTGAGTCCAGCGTGCCAGCCTGGTCCCATTTCAGTGAAGGTCTCTTCCTGACTGGCAGACAACCACCTTCCTGGGATGTGCTCATATGGCAGAGAGAGTGAGAGAGATTTCTCTCTCCTCCTCCTCCTCTTATAAGGCTGCCAGTCCTAGTGGGTTAGGGCCCCATCCTCATGACCTCGTTTCACCTCAGTCACCTCCTAAAGCCCCATCGCCAGACACAGTCCCACTGGAGGTGTAGGTTTCGGTGAATGGATTCAGGGGGTAATTCAGTCCACAGCAAAGGGTGTGGGGCCCACGTGCCTGACCATGCACCCTAGTTGATTTTGGAATCTGGACACTCCTCTCTGCCTGGGCAGGACGGTGCCTCTCAAGGGGCAGCAGGGTTAAAATCTGAGGCTCCCCTGAACCTGGGCATGAGGGCACATCCCGGTGGCCATCCACCTCGCTGGCTGTGCTCCCCAAACTCTTCTGCTTACACAGCCACCCCACAAGACTGGTGCATAAAACCTCGCCACAGCCTATCCAGACCCAGAAACTCAACAGAGATGGGCACCCAACGCGGCATGCTCCCAGGCCCTGCCCGGTCTCCCCATACCTGCAGTCCAGGCCTCACCCTGGATGGGCCTCAGTGTGCCCCTCTGTGCATCCCTGGTGTCGTCCCTCTTCTGTGAGTCCCTGACTGCTGCTCTTCCCCAGGCAACCAGCTTTTCAGGTTTGCGTGTCTTTCTAATTGGTTTCTGTGAGCACTTCATTTATGAAGGTTACTTACCTCTGGAGTCATTCTTACTGATGTTTTTTCTCTCTCCCCATTTTGGAAAAAAAAGGATGTTTTTTCAATGTATCGCACTTACTGGCCTCATTAGCATTTAAACACAGTCAAATAGCTGGGATTTAAAAACAAAACAACCTAACTCCTCCCTCCAGAGGTGTCTTCCCTACTCCTGGTTCTCCCAGCCAGCCGGTTCTGGCCCACCAGCTGAGTCCACAGCCTCTCTCCCAGCCCCCTCAGCCCCGCCCTTGCCCGCTGTGTACGACAGCAGCTCTGCTACAGTCACCGGCCAAGGGCACCAACGCTCGCACTCCCCTCCCAATCCTTGTGAGTCAGTAACCTGCCACCCTGGCTTGCTCAGAACGGAGGGGTCTCCAGGAGGAGAGATTTTAGGACATTATTATTATTATTATTACTGTAAAATACACAAAAGCTGCCATTGTAACCATTTTTAAAGTGAACAGTCAGTGGCATTTAGTAAATTCCTAATGTTATACAACCACCACCTCTACTTCCAGAACATTTTCATACCCCAAAAAAACCCTGCCTGTGAAGCCCTCACCCCCCATTCCCTCCCCCTGCCCTCAGCAACCACCGATCTGCTTTCCGTCTCTGTGGGCTTGCCTGTTCCTGACATTGCATGTGAGTGGACTCACATGTTACAGGGACTCTCTCACTCAGCACGTTCCCCAGGTCCATCCGTGCTGTGGCCTGTGTCAGGGACTCCTTCCCTTTTATGGCTGACTAACAGTCAGTTGTGTGGGTGGACCGCCGTTCGTTAATTGTGTGTCTGCTGATGGGCCCATGGATTGCGCTCCCCTTTTGGCTACGAATGGCAATGCCACGAATATTCATTAACATGTTCTAGCAAGAGACATACGGCCAAGATGGAGACCTAGGTAGATACACTGTGCCTCCTCACACAACCTAAAGGACAATGACAAATTTAAAAACAAAAATAACCAGAACTTCCAGGAAATCGAACGGTATGGAAATCTGACAACCAAGCAATTAAAGAAGAAACATTAACCCAGACCGGTAGGAGCGGTGGAGACGGGCAGCCAGCATGGAGAGGAAGCGTGGCAAGGCGGTGCTGGCAGAGCGGGCGGTCCCACATTTGCGTGCGGATGAACTGGGAGGAGCAGCTGGGGAGCGAGACAGACCCCACAACCCAGGGTTCCAGCTCAGTGAAATAAAGCCTCGAAACCTCTGAGTGGAAAAACCTGTGGGGGTTATGGAGCCAGGAGAAATTCCTAGCCTCACAGGACAATGCATTGGAGAGACCCACAGGGGTCCTAGAATGTACACATGCCCACCCACCCAGGAATCAGCACCAGAAGGGCCCAATTCATTTGTGGGTAACAGAGGAACTGATTGGAAGTGGGTGGAGAGCCAGGCAAGCAGCATTGTTCCCTCTCAGACCCCTCCCCACAGACAGTGCCACAACGCAGCCAAGTGGGATGTCCCACAGTGGCCAGTACCTAAGGCTCCACCCCTTACAATGTAACAGCTGCACCAAGACAAAGAAATGTGGCCGTAATGAAAGAACAGATCAAAATTCCAGAAAAAGAACTAAGTGATGAGGGGATAGCCAACCTATCAGATGCACAGTTCAAAACACTGGTAATCAGGATGCTCACCGAATTGGTTGAATATGGTTGCAACATAGAGGTAAAAATGAAAGCTATGAAAAGTGAAATAAAGAAAAATATACAGGGAACCAACAGTAAAGGGAAGGAAACTAGAACTCAAATCCATAATTTGGAGCAGCAGGAAGAAAGAAACATTCAACCAGAACAGAATGAAGAAACAAGAATTTTAAAAAATGAGGCTCAGGAACCTCGGGGACAACTTTAAATGTTCCAACATCAGAATCACAGGGGTGCCAGGAAGAGCAAGAAATTGAAAACTTCTTTGAAAACACAATGAAAGAGAACTTCCCCAATGTGGCAAAGGAAATAGACTTCCAGGAAGTTCAGGAAACTCAGAGAGTCCCAAAGAAGTTGGACCCAAGGAAACACACACCAAGGCACATCATAATTACATTACCCAAGATCAAAGATAAGGAGAGAATTCGAAAAGCAGTAAGAGATAAGGGGACAGTCACCTACAAAGGAGTTCCCATCAGACTGTCAGCTGATTTCTCAAAAGAGACTGTACAGGCAAGAAGGGACTGGAGAGAAGTATTCAAACTCATGAAAGGCAAGGACCTTCATCCAAGATTGTTCTATCCAGCGAAGCTTTCATTTAGAATGGAAGGGAAGATAAAGTGCTTCTCAGATAAGGTCACGTTAAAGGAGTTCATCATCACCAAGCCCTTACTATGTGAAATGTTAAAGGGACTTATCTAAGAAGATAAAAACTATGAACAGTAAAATGACAGCAAACTCACAACTATCAACAAGTGAACCTAAAACACAACAAAACAAAAGCAAACTAAGCAAACAGCTAGAACAGGAATAGAATCGCAGAAATGGACATCACTTGGAGGGTTATCAGTGGGGGCAGGGGGAGAATGGGGGGAGGCACAGGGAATAAGAAGCATAAATGGTAGGTACAAAATAGACAGAGGGAGGTTAAGAATAGTACGGGAAATGGAGAAGCCAAGGCACTTATATATATGACCCATGGACATGAACTAAGGAGGGTGGGGAATGTTCATGGGACAAGGGTGCAGGGCGAAGGGGAATATAGGGGAGAAAAAATGGGACAGCTGTAATAGCATAATCAATTATGTGTGTGTGTGTGTGTGTGTGTGTGTAAACCATGCATGTTCTAGTGGGCGTTCCTGGTTTCAATTCTTTTGAGTCTATGCCCAAGAGTGGAGTCGCTGGGTCACGCACAAGGGAACTTCCAACATTAAGACCAAACTGAGATGGCTTGGCCACTCCACGTGTTGCCTACCCTCCCAGGGTGTCACCCTGCTGCTCTGTTCTCCTTGGTGCTGTCCCCACTTCCCTCCTGCCCAGGTGCGCTCCTCTGCAGGAGTCACTTGCCACCACCTGAGGGCTGGTGGTCTCAGGTCCGCCTGACAGCAGGCCTTCCTGCTCTGTGTGTCACCCCTGCTGGGTGGTCCCCTCCATCCTGGGGCATCAGATACAGCTGCGTAGCACAGATGCCCAGGTCTGCACCTTCATGGCTTGTCTCAGGGCACCCGGAACCCAACATGCTCCACACTGGGCTCCCCCTCTCTGGGCTCCACAGGCCCATACACCCCCCGTGGGATCTCCTGCTCCTAGCCACCTAACCTCAAGGCCAGGTGTCACCCTTGACTTCCTCCCTCTCCCCCGCCCACAAGTCCAAGTCCTAGATATCCCCCCACCCATCCACCTCCCTCCTCTTCCCTGTCTGGGCCACGAATTCGCCCACCCCCAATTTCATCAAGAGTCAGCTGATTTCTCTATTGGTCCCAACCTCTCCAAACTGCCATGTGCACTCTGCGATCTAAGACACAAATCCACTCACGTCGCTAAAACCCTTCCCACCTCCCCTCCCGCTGGATAACATCTAAGTTCCTTGCTGGACCTTCATCCCCGTTTTCCAGCCCTGGCCATTCAGAATCACCCTCAGCCCCTCCCTCTCTGACTGCATATCCCTTGCCATAGTCCTCTAGAAAACTTCCTGTCCCCCGGCACCTGCCTGCAGGAGGGCTGCCTGACCCGTGTGATGACAACGCCTTTTCTCCACCCCTCTGGTCAAGGGAATCTCACTGTATGGCAAGCTCCCCGCTCATGGCTCAGCTCCCTCCCAACTGGACTGTCAGCTCTGGGTGTGGCAGGAATGGTGTCTCACTCGTGACCCCTTGAACCCCAGTTTCAAGCTGGGCACATAGTGTGAACACACATTGAGTGAGAATCTGTTGTCTGAAAGGGAACAGAAAATAAATATGAAGTTGGAGGTCCCTCAGGGGTTTGAGCTCATTACCTGGAGAAGGCACATGGGAAGTGAGTCAGCATCACAGCCTGCCACTTGGGGAGATAGCGGACAAGGCCAGGGAAGTAGCAAACACGGCCGCAACCCCCTGGGAAGGGTCCTGGTGGATGGGGAAGATGGCAGGGCGGCCCTGCGGCAGAGGAGCCCCTGCTGCGGCTGAGCTGACCACCATGCCTCAGGGCTCTGGGCAAGGTGTCCTGCCCCTCCGAGACTGACCTCCTCCTCAGGGACAGGCTGCAGGGACGGACACCCGTGGTCCTGAGCATCACGTGGGACCCAGAGTCCAGGATGTGGAAACAGAGCACCAGGAACCCGGGAGGGCGCACAACACGATGACCTTGGAGCATGCTGGTGTTCACTGCATGCACACGGCTCAGAGTGGGGACGTGGAGAACGCATGTCCGCAGGTGTGTCTCGTGGGTCACGCAGTCTGCATTAAATAGCATTGAATCAAAGACTGAAGGAGGCATTCTCAGTTCTTGTAAAGACCCTTCTGATTAAAACAAAGAGAAAGGAGGTCCACTCTGGACCAAGGAGGTTACTCTAACACCTCTCCAAGTCTTGGTGTCCTCCCCATCTCCCACCCTGTCTTTTCACAAGCCAGAACTGGAGAGGCCCAGATGTCAACAGAGTAACACGACCTGGCCCCAGAGGAGCGTGGTCCAGTCGGCACTGTTAGTTTTATGGGCACAAGGAAGGCAGAGGAGCTGTCCGTATTCACTTGTGATGGAAAGTCTCCTCTTAACACACGCTTATTCACCTGGATGAATAAGCTAGGTCACAGTGCTGGGCCGCATGCTGCACAAAACGGGGTGTGGGTCGAGCCTGTCTTGACTGCTACTGCCACATGGGACCTGAGGGAGCTTTGCTGCCACCTGACTGCCAAGGTGCAGGGGCCTGGAAACGCTGATGCCATGTTGGAATAATCCCAGCCAGGTCGGTAGGCTCTGTTTTCTTGCATTCTTCCGCCTGGCATATTTTGAACTCCTTTTCCACCCGGGTGCAGGTTGGGAGGCAGACCCTGCCCCATAAACAGATGGTTATAGCGTAAGCTGGGAGGGCTTCCAAGGGTTGGGGAGGGGCTGGGATTTAGACCAAGTGGGAGGCAGCCCCCTGGCTGTAGTTTTGGGAGGCCAGAGGGCATGGTGAAGGGGATGGTGCAGACTAAGGCCTAGAGGCAGAAAGGCAGCTGGTGTGTGGGAATGGTGGGCCCAGTCAGATGACTCAGAATCTTAGCCTCCTCGTTTGAGGCTGAGCTAGCTGCAGCGGGGACTTGACTTGCACACATGGGCAAGGATGGACACTGGCAGCAGCTCTGGGATCCTCGCAAGGCCTTGTTTAGATATGGGGGCAGGGCCTGAGTCTGAGGGGGCTTCTGGGGCAGAGGTTGGACCGGGCTGAGCTGAGGACTCTGGAAATGCCACCGTGGGAGTGTGTGCCTTCCTGGCATGAGAACAAGTACCTCCAGGTGTGCCTAGTGCTCACTTACGCTCATGCGTGTCTCTCTTGCAATAAAAACAAACAAACCCTCCCCTGGCCCCATGTTCAATGAACAGGGAGGGAATAATGAGTGCACGTATGCGATTCATGTATGACTCAGTGGGAAGGGGTGTGGAGAGAGAAGGCAGGCCACCACCCCACACATCCTGCTCCTTCTCCCTCTGTTTCAGGGTTTTGGGGGGCCAACTGTCAGTACCAGGTTCCTTCTGCACAGTAGTGAGGGGAACATCCCAGCTCCACCAGAAGTCCCTTTATTCTCTACTTTCAGTGGAAATACTCAGATGCTTTTAGCCCTGGTGGCTCAGCTATTTGCTAGCCAGGTTGGAGCAGAAATGGAGGCCCCACCCCTCCCCTGGTCCCCACCACCCAACAGTGGCTGGGAGGGACACATAGCAGGTAGTAGGCTCCAGGTTCTGAGTGCTTCAGGGTCTCTCTTTGGCGACAGTTGTGATCTGGCAGTTGGCAGGGATGGCATCCAATGACCATCTTCCTTTCTCTTTGGGGGCGTGGAGAAGCAATCAAGCCCACCAGTCATGGCACAGGCAGACAGAGCTGGTCCCAGACTTTGTTCCTCCCTCTGTTCAAATGTAGGAACCATGAAGTGGATGGGACTGAGCAAGGCCTGGGCTGCTGACCAGCTCCGCACGTGTACAGAATGGGGGTGCGTGACACCACACAACCCCAGCATCCAAGCTTGAGACCACTAGAAGGTACTCCTGTGCCCTGTGGGGTCAGACCAGGGGCAGAGGAGCCAAGTAGAGACCTGAGGGATGCCCAGCTCTTTGGGGGACAGAGGGTTCTCTGGGGAGCTTGTGAAAGGAACCCCTTGGAAGAGGGGCAGTGGGACCAGAGTCACAGCCAAGTCACTGCTACACAGGAACATTTTATGAAAGGCTCAGCCTGGCCAGTCTGGGCTGCAGAACAGTAAGACCCGGAGACCCAGAGTATGTCCTAAATGCAGCTGTTAGAAGAGGGAGCAAAGGTGCCATGACTAGGAATGGAGGGGAGGAAGGCCACAGGGACAGTGAGCACCAGCCCAGTGCCTCGACCCAGTACCCTCCTTGCCATCCACATGCGCTAACCCCCCCCCCCCAGAGCTGGAAGATAAGACTCCCTATCCTTTGAGGATGGTTCCCAAGCTCCAGGAGATGGACTCAGCCCCTCCCAGGCCCCAGCATTTCTGCCTTCCAGACTTTTCTACACCAACTGCACCATTTTACATAACCACCAGCAATGCACAAGGCTTCCGCTTTCTCCACATCTTTGTGAACATTTTCTATCTTTAAAAAAGAATAACTATCTAATGGGTGTGAGGTAGTGCCTGGCAGTGGCCTTGATTTGCATTTCCATCACGATCAGGGGCATTGAGCATCTTCCGTGCACTTGTTGGCTGTATGAGTATCTCCTTTGGAGAAATGTCTATTCAGACTCTGCCCATTGTTGAATTGGGTTATTTGTATTTTTGTTGAGTTGAAGGGGTTCTTTATATATTATAGATATTAACCCCTTATCAATATATAATTTGCAAACATGTTCTCCCATTCTGCCTTTTTACTACTGTTAATAGCATCCTTTGATGCTCAAATTTTTAATTTTAACAGAGTCCAATCTATGTTTTTTTCCTTTAGCTGCCTATGGTTTTGGTGTCATAGTCAAGAAATCGTTGCCAAATCCACTATCATGAAGATTATTCCCTATATGTTCTTCTAAGAGTTTTGTAGTTTAGGCTCTCATGTTCAGGCTGCTGAGTTAGCTTTGTATGCAGCATGGGGCAGGAGTCCAACTTCATTCTTTTGCATATGGATCTTCTTCCTGTTTAACCCAGCTCCCGGAGCAGCAGCCCCTGTACACAAACCTATGTGCCCACAGCCTGGCCCCCAGCAGGCCCCCACGAGAGGCAGGGGTCGTTCCTACTGCAGGCAGCCTCCAAGCACACTGCCCCCTCCCCACGGGGTGGGCAGAAGACCTGGCACAATCAGCCAGAATCCTTCTCCCAAGTTTTATATTTACTGATAATGCACAGAGCCCTTACCCTGTGCAAGCCTCAGTTTCTCCTTTGAACCCAGGGAGCTGAACCCAGTGAAATCCCCCCTCTTCCTGCTGCATTTTGGACACACAGAAAAACCCCTAGCACGCTGGGAATGTTATGTGAGGTCTGGTCCTGACTGCCTGTTCCAACCCCACCCCATGCCACCCTCTCCCTGCTCACTGTGCCCCAGCCACACAGCCTTTCCCTGCTCACCCCACCTCCCGCTTCTTGTACTCAGAAGGGTCTTCCCCTACAGCCGGGTGCTGCTCCACAAACTAGCAGCTTTAAACAAGGCACACTTGCGTTCTGTGCAACAGGAGCCCAGGCTTAGTGGGGGTCCTCTGCTCAGGGTCTTGAAAGTCTGGGCTTGCATTCTCCAGCCCTCACCTGAGGCTCACAGGTTATGGTGCCATTCAGCTCCTTGCTATTGAAGGCCCAAGGTCCCAGCTTTCTTGCTGTCTGCCAGCAGGGAGCCATTCTCAGCTCCCGGACGCTGCCCCCTGTCCTCTGCCATGTGGCCCTGCCTACAACATAGAAGTGTGCTTCTTCAGGGCCAAAGCTAGTGCTGGATAAATGTTGTGAACCAGTGAATGGATGAACAAGAGGTGACCTCCAAGAACATGTGTGCCAGCATGCAAGCTGATCAAAATAGCTCCTGGGCTGAGGATACCAGGTCTGAGGTAGCCTTTGCCCACCCCCCGGCCCTCCTCCCACTCATGTTCCAGAGAAATGCTCCCTCTTCTCTCCACCAGTCCCAACACTCTCCTTCCGGTGTGAGAGTCTTGGAGCCTCACACCACTTTCCACCAGGATGGGAGTTCTCTCTGCAGGCTGGAACTCAGCAACCAGGGCAGAGGGGCGACATCTCTACCATCTCCAGATATCCCCTCGCCACACACAAACATGGAACCAGGACACCGTCCTGAATTTCCTGTTCCACAACCTTCCATGACTCCCGTGGCCCACAGGATCTGGCCCAGGTCCCCACAATCACATGTCACATCTGGTCAGGGTCCTCAAACTACACCCCTCATCACTCCTCCAGCGCCCCACCCCTCCCCCCGCCCCCTGACTGAGTAGAGCCCACATGGACCCCTGGTTCTCTCTCTTTACTCCAGCAATGGCCACCACTTTTTACTGGCTGTGGCTATTTGCTGGGTGCGTTTCCCGTGCAGCCCTGCATAAATCTCCTGGAATCTAAATGAGAAAGATGATGTTGCATTCATAGGCCCACATGCCTCAGCGAGAAGCTGGTCTCTTCAAGTGCAGCTCAGCAGTCAGGTGCTTTGGGGTAGGCCCAACTCGGGCACTTGTCACAATGCACAGTGCCAGGACCACTGTGAACCAAAGCTGGGTGCCCAGAGAAGAGGTGTCTCAGACAAGCCCCTGGTGATTCTGGCACCCGGAAGCTGAGAACTACACAGCCCGGGAGGCTGTGTCTCCAGCCCAGGCACACCTTGGTCACTGTAGGGACCCAGGAGTGGGCAGCCCCTTTGGAGCTCAGAGCCTGGGAGGGATTTGGAATGCTCACGTTTTGTTCAAGGGGGCTGGGCCCTCTGGTTTTTGTCATCTGGGACCCCGTCACTACAGCCAGTCCCTCTCTCTGTGCCACTGCTAACCAGGAGTTACCCTGGGCAAACCTCTCTCCCCAGTCCAGCAGAGCCACAGTAAGACCCCCAGCTGCATTTTGCTCCCCTAGAGTAACAGGATGGCTGAGAGCACATGGAATTCAGCCACTGGGCATTTGCTAAGAGCACTGGGCCAGATGTGGGCCATAGGATACCCGAGCTGTGGTCCCCGTCCCTGGGGAGGCCAACAGTCTCAGCACAGGGCCAAAGAAGAGACTCGGGGGGAAGGAAGTAAGGAGGGAGAGAAAAGAGAGATGGAGAGAAGGAAAAGGGGAGGGAACGGAGTGAGTGAATGCAATTAACCTCTGCTGTCCAGTGCCCGCAGCCATGCGGCCTGGTCCAGAAGCCCTCCACACCCAATGCTGCCTGATCCCAAAGCGCCCACGGGCGGGCTAACCTTGGAAAGCGCCCTCTCCACACCCAGAGCTGGGGTTTAGCTAGCGAATGTGGCCCGGGGGTGCTGGGTGATTAGGGCTGGGGAGAGCCCCACGGGGAGATGCCCAGCGAGGTCTGGAAAGGCCACCGTTCGCTAAAGGGTTAGGGGTAGGCTCCAGACGCTGACTGCCGCGGGGGTCACGGCTGGCCCCTCCCTCGCCACTTGCAGCTCCGGAACCCCTCCCCCTCGGCCGACCCCCGGGTTAGGGAGCGTCCGCACTTCTCCTCCCGTCTGTCAGGCCGGCTCTCAGCCGTTTGTATCGATTCAACTCATTGGGTAGATTCGATGTACACCCCGCCTAACGCCCCAAGCTGGCCAATTGCAACGGGTTTCACAGGGCTCCGTACTCGGGGGATCATCACCGTGCTGCGACGCTTCTGGGGATCCTTAGGCCTCGGTGGCCTTTGCCCCCCAACCCTGGGCCTTAACTCTAAGGAGACCAATGGGACCCGTGCCCGCAGAGGTGCCTGCGGGACATCTGGGGAGCCCTTGGAGATCTTGGCCTCCGCTTTGCCTCGCTGCTTGCCGGCGTGTCTTCGAGTGGACGCTCGCATCGCAAAGGGGATATTGCAGACGCTCCCTCACATTGGAAACACGGCTCCTTTAAGGGCGCAGGTGTCCAGGACGCCGCCTGACTGGAAAACCGCCCCTGGGCCGGGCTCCCGAGGCGAGCCTGGGTCACGGGCGCGCGGCAGCGGGGCGCAGGCAGCACGCAGCGTGCGGCGGCGAGTGCCGGTCAGGACGCGGGGAGGTGGTGGCGACGCGCTGTATAGGCGCGCGGCGGACAGCCTCCACAGGCCCCGCCCCGCGCCCCGCCCGCGCCGGGGTCCTCTGAGCGCTCGGGCTGCGCGCGGAGCGGGCTCGGGAGGGAAGTCCCGAGACAAAGGAAGCGCCGCGCCGCCTCCGTCGCTGCCGCCTAGTCCACCTCGCTCGCCGGGCCGCGACTGCCCTAGGTGAGCGCGGGTGGGGGGCGCACAGGGTGCGGCGGGGCAGGGACCGGGCCTCGGCAGCGCGGGGCCTCCGCCGCCGTCGGGCCGGGCCGGGCGGGCGCTTCTCGACCGGCGATCCCCTGGGCCCCGACCCCCGCCTCTTACGAGACCCCCGACCTGATCCCGATCTCGCGCCCGGGAACTGTTCTCCTCGGAGCTGTTTACGCCGAGGACTACAGTCTGACCCTTCTGGCCCAGCCTCGACGTCGTCCTGGCCTTGCCCCTTGGGTTCTGGTCGCTTTCCCTTGTGAAAGTGTTGGCGTCCCCTCCGGCGTGCGCTGGCGGTGCGGCGGAGGAACCGAGGAGGGGTTGACAGGAGTTTTCCTCCACGGAGGGACGTGCGTTTCCGGGGTCACGGGTCCGCACACAAACCTGTGGCGCTCTCCAGCCAGCCAGAGAGGCCCAGCAAAGAGAGTAAAAGATTTGGATTGCAAAATTGCTGGCTCGATTGGGGCGGGGGAGGGGGGTGATGTCTAAAATTCAAAACAAGTCTGAGTTTTCTTGTACCTGTAGGGAGCTCCACTTGCCGTTAGTGGGAACCTGAACGTCAGCGCTTCGCCAGAGGGAGAGTTTTCTTTTGTTTTTAAGATTGCTTTGTATCAATTGAAGGGAGGTTGGAACTGGTATTTTTGTGAAAAGAAAAGGAAGGGAGTGATTAGATGGGTTAGGATCACGGTCTGCAGTCGCTCCTAAGTCACAGTTTTAACTGGTGTGGTTTGTATATTTTGAAAGCATGCTTAGTTCCTGGGTTTGTAAAGTTACTGTACTGTGCTTGCTAAGTTGGCTCTTTGTTTCCTTTGAAAGAATACAGCGCTAAATGTTTCTTGCTATTAAGGAATTGTTACCTTTAGGTAGAGAAACTATGCAATAGACAACGGAGATGGATACTAGTTTGTCCTGATTTGTTGTTAATTCTGCATGCTGTTATGTCTTTGTCTGGTGAGTCTTGGGATTTGGGACCTTGCTTCAGAAACAGCCTCGGGCCCAGGGAGGTGTGTGGAGAAAGAACAGGAGCGAGGCTTGGGCAGAGGGTGTCCTGACTCGGGGTGCTTGGATCAAGCAAAGTGGATACCTTCCCTCTGAGGGAGTTTGCGTTTGGTGGGAAAAGACCATCCAGGGCATTTCATGTACTATTTGTTTGTCCTGGGCAAGTGTGTGGGGTCAGAGTACCATCACCCATTTTATAGATGAGGAAGTTGAGGTTGGGGGAGATGAACAGCTTGTCACACTCACAAAGCCAATAAGAGCTCTCTGAAGTCTCTGCTGTCAACCGGCAGCACTGATCTGAGAGGAGTGGGTTCAAGTACAGCCCACCGCTGGGGGGGCCCTGGAAGAAGGTGGAGGGCAGACCTCCCCATGTAGCCTGGAGAATCCAGCCTTTGTCCTGCAAGTTGTCTCAGGTAGTTCATGGACATTTTATCTTTACATCTACAGCTCTGTGCTCAGAAGCATCTAGTAACACTAAGCTTCTCCTGAAGTGCCTCTCTGTTGGGAGGCATAGTCTATTTTAAGTGGGATTCTGAATGGGCGTTTCTGTTTTGTAATTAAAATGTTAATAAATTGGCTGCTTTCCCCTGGACCCCAAAAGGCCACTAGAAGTAGAAGCACCATCTTGAAAACCAGGCATCTTCCTGAGACAGTGCAGGTGAGCACCTGTAGCTCTTTGCCCTGATGGCAGAAAGGATCTTACTGGTGCCTGGTCTGGCCCATTGGCACCCCTGAGGAGGGAGCTGCAGGAGGTCCTGTCTGACCCCTCATTAACCTTTCATACCTGGGACAACCACAGCTAGGTGCTAGGATAGGGCCTCCATGGGCACCTTTGTTCATCTTCAGAAGAGACAGGGTCCTGGCATAGGGTTAGCAGGCAAGCAGACTGCACTTGGGATCCCCTGCTACCTTCCCCTTAGTCCTGGCCTGGGCCAGGCCCAGCCCCTCTGGAGTCCTCTGAGCATTGTGTCACCCCACATGGTACCCCTGGAGCTGGCCCGGGACTTCAGAAACCTGTTTTGATGCCTGCCTAGCTCAGACCCACTAGGGGCCTTGCACCTCACTGAAACAACCATTTACTGGGTTGCTTGTCTTCAGTTACTGAACTTCTGTGTTAGTTAATTCAGCAGCGGCATCCTACCAGCCTTTGCCGTCTTCTTTGCCCTGGCTAGGCATGAGGGACCTGCCCTCTGGGGACCCTGTTGGTGGGGGAAGTCAGTGCGGGGGGCGGTGCCCTCAAGCCTGGAGGTGGGGTTGAGAGGGCATTATACCGCAGGGATGGGGATAGTATTGGGTTTTGCCGTTTAGAAGAACTAGTTGAAGTGAAGGGTTTGAGAAACTTAGAAATTAAGAATTTCCAGACATTGGAGCTGTCAGCCAGCCGTCACTGTCACTGCCCACTTGGAGCTGAAGCTGGCTGGTGTGCTCCTCTGTCCCACACCCCTGCAGGCTCTCCCTTCTCCCGTGCAAGCCCGCCCTTTCCACGCCTCTGGCCCACAGGCCCTCCTGTTTCTGAGCCGTGTGCCTGGAACAATATCCTGCCAGATTGCTGCAGGCTGTGCTCCATGGCCACCTGGCCACTATTTAAAAGCAGGTGCCTCTCCTCCCCTTAATCCTGCTTTGCATCTCCTGGCACCTAACACTTCCCAGGACAGGACTTCCTCACCTGTGAGCCCCTCAGGGCAGTGTCCTGGCAGGGTCTTTATGAGTGTCTCATTGGGGTGTGTTAGACCCTGCCCCACCCCAAAGGAATAGGCAGGCCAGAGCTGTGGGCTTTGTGGTGGTGACAAGAAGTTCTGTTGGGTCCAAGTCTGGTGTTAATCTATTTTGGACTTAATCTTGAGGTCAGAAAAGGTTGAAAGGTGCGTTCTGGTGTCAGAGTGCTGGGCCTAGGGACCACAGCCAGAATGGGTACATCTGTTACCTGTCTCCCCGACAGCGTGCTTCTTGACTGGAGAGCTTTGAGTTTTGACCCTCCCTCTCTCTTTAAGATTTTACTTATTTTTAGAGAGAGAAAGAAACATCAATCAGTTCGTGGCCTCTCGCATGTGCCCCGACTGGGGGCCAAACCTGCGACACAGGCATGTGCCCTGGCCAGCAATTGAACCGGCAACCTTTTTTTTCCCCTAGATAATGCCCAACCAACTGAGCCACACTGGTTAGGGCTGACCCACACTTTTCTTTTAATGACATAAGCATACCTGTTTCTTGCAAACATACAACATCCAGTAAGTCTGATGGTTTATAGTATCTTGACCAGTGTCCTGAGACCTGGACTCCTGGGTGGTGCTGGGTGCCACAGTGTTTCTGCTGTGGGGGTCTCAAACCCCGCCTTCTTCTGTGCCTGCTCTTTGGGAAAACAGTTGTCAGGAGCACAGGAGCCCACCAGAGTTTCTGGCTCCCTGGGAGGTGGGGAGGTCTGGGGCCTGGGAATGTGTATTTGATGTCTACTGTCGAATTGTTGGCCTGACCTAACTCCTCCTGCGCAGATAATGTGAGCCCGGGGTGGGGGAGGGGGTACGGGGCAGGGCAGCCAAGTGGTGGGGAGCTGGGGTAAAGAGTGCGGTTTGGGTTGCTGAGGCAGTTGTGGGTCAGCTGGAGTGGAGATGGGGTGGGGAGGCTGAAATACCAGTTACAGGGCTCGGGAGTGCTGCCGCAGGAGGGAGAGTAGCTGCCACCCGCCCACGGGGCTTCTGAGGGAGTCGGAAGCCCACCTGGGTTTAGGTCGAGTCTCCACCCTTAGCAGGCGGGATATTCCGGATCTCCCTTCCTGTCTCTAGTTCAGGCCTGCTGGAGGCTGGGGCAGCGGGCGAGACTGGGCTGGAAAGCACGGCTGCTGTTAAGTGTTGTCCTTGCTGGAAGTGTGTTTGCCGTGCGTGGTTGAGAACCCTGTTGTAGTTGTAGCAGACACCACACATTGTGCTTGGGAACTTGAGGCGCTGGACCTTTTCCCTACAGAGACAGGGAGGAGACCTGTTCCCTGGCTTCAGCAGAAACCTGAAGTCTTAGGGAAACTGCCAGTTACCATCTGTCTTGTTAAAGCCTTGTTTATGGTAAACACTTGATTCAGGGTCTCTTTCCATGGACTTGAAAGACCAACAAACACACTTAAGGTCGAATTCACCAGCAGATTTTGTGACCATGTCACCTCTGCATCTGCTTTCTCATGGGTAGCTGGAGCCGGGGTTACAATTCAGCGCCCTGCAGTTCGGTCTGGTGTGCCAGGCGCCCGCAGATGCTGCTTTACCTTTACCTGAGGGCTCTAGGCTGCTCACACGAACAGCTCAAGGCTAGCTAGGCTTTGAGCATCTGTGTTCCCGGCCTGCTGAGGTCTTCCTGCTCCTGCCTGGTGTTTGGGGAGTTCTTGGGCCCTGCTAGCCTGCTCCCCTTTTATTGACTTTCCCAGAGTAAATGGGAGATAGGCCTTGATCGATGAGTCTTTATGGAGTGCCAGGGTGGGGCTGTAGGAAGAGAAGAGGTGGGGAGACTGGAAAGAGCCTGGAGTCCTGGTGGCAAGTGGGTCTTTTGGGTGCCAGGGCCAGGAATCCTGTCCCTGGACTTGTCCACGATGCAGTTGAGCCGCCCTTCGCCCTGGAGTGCTTTTCCACTTGGCGGCCTTCAACAGTCATCCTCCTGGCTAGGCCAGAATCTGAATTCCAAGCCCTGATTCTAAGCTGGGGGTCTGACAGCACCCCCACATTCCTGGACCGGTAAAGGGCAGTTCATCCCTGCCCTTCCCAGGTCTCAGGCCGGTGCTTTGGATGTCCCCACCTTGTCCTGTCTTTTCTGTGTAGTCTGATGGTAGGACTGGATCCCTGTCAACTCCAGCCTGCTGCTGGGTGTGACTGAAGGGGGGCAGGACAGGGGCCAGGTGTCTGCTGGGAGTGCACAGCATCCCTCCTGTGCAGCCCCTAGCAGCGCTGTGACCTGTCTCTGCGGCTTCACCTCTCTGAACTCTGTGTCACCGTGAAATGGAGTCTGAGGGGTGTGCTGCGGAGTCCGGGGGTCTTCTCTGGTACCTGCCTGTGGGAGAAGGCTGGGGTCTCCCAAGGGGGCCTGATACCTGTCCAGGCTCTCGTCAGGGCAGCTTTCTAAGAGCAGGCGTGGTCTCTGTGGGCCACTTGACACCCTCAGCTTACTTGCTTCTTGGAACCAAGTCTGCTCACTGGACAGGAATGAGAGGGAAGGGCCAGAAGGAGCTGAGTTTTCCTCCTGATTGCATCTCTGCTGTCTCTTTCAGGACTTTGAATATGTCGGGGATCGCCCTCAGCAGACTTGCGCAGGAGAGGAAAGCTTGGAGAAAAGACCACCCATTTGTAAGGACAGCTTTATTTCTTCATGTAGCACAGTGGGTCGTCCCCCGTGGTGACACCGCCCAGTTCCCGTGGGTGGACAGGGCCCTTTTGCGAGCCCTGTGCGGCCAGGTGGTGGGAGGCACGGGGTAGTTCCTTCAAGTAGCTGACAGGAGCTACCACGGCTCTGATGTGCTTGTGTGTGCTTTCCTCTCAGGGGTTTGTGGCTGTCCCAACAAAAAATCCCGACGGCACAATGAACCTCATGAACTGGGAGTGCGCCATTCCAGGAAAGAAAGGGGTAAGGAGTGCCTGTGCTCATGTGAGGGGCAGGCTGCTGGGGACGCTCCAACCCTTCAGGGGGACTTAGGATCAAATGTGCATGACACACGACATTCACACAGGCCAGGGGACATGAGATGGTGGGACAAGGTTAGGGCAGCAGGGGTTGTGGGCCCAGACCCTCCTGCCTTCTTGGGAATGAAGGGAGTCTTGGGGACAAGGTGGAGAAGGGGTCGGGGGTGCCACGAGGGCCTCCGGGTTTGTCCTTCTGGGTGTGGCACGGCTGGAGCAGCCTGGACACAGCAGTGCTCCTCCTGGGTGTCCGAGTCTGGAATGGTCGCAAACCCCTGATGCAAGGACCAGGCACTGACCACCTGCGATGGCCGCATGGGGCCCACGTGTCCTTCACATGCAGCCACAGTCCCTCCACTGCTGGGCTGCCTTGGCTCCCTTGAGTGAGCTGGGCCAGTTAGAACCAGTTCATTTGAGGCATTAGGGACTGAGGGTCTCCAGTAACCCAGTGTACAGCTCTTCCCGGTGACTTCAGGGGAAGGAGACCCTGAGGTATATTTGGGTTGTGTTGAGACCTCATCACGTCCATTTCCTCCCACCCATGGCCTCTTGTGAGAATCTACTGTGCTCAGTCTTAGCACTTCCTGATGATCTCCTTCCCCTGAACTGAGCTGGCAGGATTAAGACTTGTCCACAAGACGACGTCGTCTGGGTTTGCCCTGTGTCCAAGACTCTGGAGAGCCCGGCATGCATTCCAGCCTTCACTGAGGCCTTCATCTTAGGGTGAGGCCAGTGGGCTGTAGCTGTCTCCCTCCCGGTCAGGAAGGAGTGTTGGACTAAGGAGCTGGGAGGGGATCAGCACTTGAGCTCACTTAGGTCCTCGATATAGCCATTTAGGTGCAGACCCTGACCCCCATTCTGGGGTTGGAGGGGGCAGCTGGCATGAGCCACCTGTCTGCTCCTCTCCGGAGAGGATTCTTTCCCACTGGCCCTCAGGACGCATGGAGGTCCCACCAGTCGTGTTGTGGGGACATTGGGCTGCGGGTGGATCACTGGGGTCCACAGGGGGCTGTGTAGCAGCAACATGCCCCTCCTCCGCCTGGGCTCCTGCAGTAGAAGGTGGCACACCCCTAATCACAGCTTCACTTCCCAACAGACCCCTTGGGAAGGAGGCTTGTTTAAACTACGGATGCTCTTCAAAGACGACTATCCATCCTCACCTCCAAAATGTAAGTACAATGGAGTCCTCAAAGCTTGGTTTTGACCATGCTCCAGCAGAGATCTGAGTCCCCTTCAGAGAACCTGACCTCCGGAGGCGTCGGCTACCTCACACACTGCTCTGCGAGGGGCAGCCTGGCTCTCTGAACCCTGTGGCTGCGGTTATGTCACCCTGATCCCTGTGGTTGGCTGTGGACCTGATTTTTCTCACCACGGGGTGGAGGGCATACCTAACAGGCCAAGTCTCAGGTCTCAGCTCCATGACTGGGAAGTTCCTCGGTCCTCGAGGGAAGGATCATAAGATTCAGGTGAGGCTCCAGAACCCTTGGCGCCTGTCAGGGATGAAGCCACCACATACCAGTTCCGGATGGGGGGACCACCAATCTGAGAACCTCACTCCCCGGAGGGTGTTGTTTGCCCTGACCTGTTGTCTGTCAGAGTTTCTCAGCTGCCTCGTCCCCGCATCTGCAGCCTGGACGGGTAGCACGGTAAAGACTCCAGCGAAGGAGGCTGGAAGAAGAGGCCAAGGCCGCATGTAAAACAGTTCCACAGCTACACCATCATGATGCAGCTTAGCAAAACTCTGGGCAGGGAGAGGGGCCGCCGAATCTTTCCCCTTTGGCAGCTGGAAGTCAAGAAACACTACCTACGTCTGGTTAATTAAATGAGTTGACATGGGCCCCAGAGTGTGGGAGGATGCCTGGCACATGTGACCGCCGACTCTTGGGGTCAGTGATCTGAGGGGTAGAAGTATGTTTGCCCTTATAATGACGTCCACTAGAGGAATTACTTAAATTATCAAGTCACAGTGTCACCCTTGGGGTGGAGGCATTTCATTGGGGTGGTTCTTTGCTGTTTGGTTTTTTGTTTTGTTTTGCCATGTGCAGGTATTACTTTAAATAAGAAATGAGGTAAATTGTAGTTGCTTTCATCACTTCTCTTTAACATAGTATTGGGATTTCAAGCAAATGTAGCAAGGCAGGAAAAGGAAATCCCAGCAGAGAGATAAGAAAGGAAGGTGTAGATTATAGACCATCTTTAAGTTTATTAAGATTGCTGATAAAAGGTTAATAATGGGGGGTGACCCCCCCCAAAAAAAAAAAAAACCTGTAATTATCTTCTGGAGGGTGGGCCCCTTACTGTAGTACAGGCTTCCCCCGCTAGGTGAGTGTTCTAGGAACCCATCTGTATCAGTGTGCCAGCTGGCATTGTTGTGAGAGGCTGCGTTCAGCTTCAGCGAATGTTTTTTGAAGACTGTTTCAGTGCGTTTGTCTATTTCATGATGGGTGATTTACGAGCACATCTGGCCATACTGCACTGAGTGTTTAGAAGTTTAGACGTTTCTGACCAACTAAGGCATGACCCCTGTACCCCTCCTTCCTTGTTCACCCGATTTTGCGTTAAGCACCCTTTTTTTTGTTTCCCCGAATGAAGAAAGTCCTCAAAGGAAAACGTTTCACTGATGTGGAAGAGGTGAAACAAAAAAACGGCAGAAGCACTAAAAGGCATCAAAATCAACAAGTTCAAAAACTGTTCTGAGCAGTGGAAAAAAGTCTCAATAGGTATATTACATCACATGGGGAGTACTTTGAAGGTGACTGAAGTTTAGACATAAGAATAAAAACACAGTTTTTTAGAAATAATTTCCTGGGGTTTTTGTTTGTTTGTTTGTTTGTTTGTTTGTTTGTTTTGTTTTTTGAGTCCCCGCTCATATATAAAAACCCATTTTCATACGGTTGCAACAAATAAAAGTTTTAAAACTATACTTTTTATAGTAGTATCGGGTACCTTGGAATAAATTCCAACAAAAGACATTGAAGACCTCTGTACTGAGAACTAAAATGTTTCTGAGAGAACAAAGGGCAGCCTGAATGACAGGCTGCACGGGCTGTGTTTGTGGATCGGGGCACACTGTTAGAAAACTTCAGTTCTCTCCCAGCTGATCTGCAGGTTCGGCGTAATCGCAATCAGAATCCAAGCAGGTTTCTGTGGAAATTGTCGCACAGGCTCTAAAATGTAGGAAATGCAGAGTGCTGAGCATTGCCATGGCCCTTGGGGTCTTGGAGAGAGAGGATGGTGAAGCCCAGGTTGGGGCTCATTGAGTGAAAAGTACCCGGACCCGTTAGCAGGATGGCCAAGACGTGAGCCATACTGAGACCTGCTGCAGAGACACAGTAATCAAGACACAGAGCGAAGAGGCCCGATAAACCAGGGGCACGGTGGCATGGTTTATGACAGAGGTAATGCGACAGGCTGTAGGGGGAGGATGGCCTTCCGATGCGTGGACTGAGACAACCAAGTGTCCCAGTGGAGGAATAGAGAATTCAGTCTCCCTTCTGCCATAGTAGAGGCCTTCCGATGGATTGTGATGGCCAGTGGGAAGGCGAGTGGGACAATATAGCTTTTAGAGGAAGATAGGAGGGTGTCTTCAAGACTTGGGTAGGCAAAGCTTTCTTAACCAGGGTAGCATGGAAAGTGCTTTTCTCCAGAGGGGAAAGATGATCAGTTGGACTGAACTGAAATTAAGGCCATCTTGTCACCAAAAGACACCACTGAGAGTGAAAATGTAAGATTATATATATGCATCAATACTTATCCTGAATATGTCAAGAGCATCTATGAATTAAGAAAAAGGCAAACAACCATTTGATGGAATAGGCCCTTTGCAAGAGGTTCTCTACCTGGCTAATTGGCATAGAAGAGATGCCTAACTTCTTTACTAGAGAATTACAAGTTACAACCACAGAGGGAACAGGCAGACAACTGAGGCAGGAGAGACTTTGGAGCAGCCAGTGCCCTCGGGTGCAGGCTAGAGAAAAAGTAAGTTTTGAACATTTGCTTGGGAAAGCTGTCTGCTATTTCCACTGAAGCTAAACTTACCCCTGCCTAAGAACCCAGCTGTTTCACTCAGTAAATACTCAACAGAGGTGCATACATGTATTCACCAAAAGGCACAGACAAACGTGTTTATGACAGCCCTGTCTGCAGGAGCCGAAAGTGGGAGATGCTGCAGGAGTGAAGAATGTACAAGTACAGCGCATGAATGAATTTCCCAAACGTACTGTCAGGTGGACAGAGCCAGACACAGAGTAGTTTGTGCTGGAGGCCCTCTGTGAAGTCTGCAACAGGCCATGCGGTGGCTGATGCAAGAGGTTGGGGGTGACTTTGTGTGGAAGACAGCCAGACGGACCAGAAAGGGGGGCTTGGGTATGTTGGTATTTGTCATTGGTATACTTTTCTAAGAAACAAGATTTATAAATCAGATTAAATTAAAATTAGGAACTTGTGTTGACAAAAATGTACAATTAAAAGAGCAAAAATGCAAACTTGGAGTGGGAGGAGATACTTGCAAGACATATAGTTGACAAAAGGCTTCTGTTCAGAATATGTACAGAGCTCCTACAAATCAGCGAGACAACCCTGATAAAAAATGTGCAAGAGACTTGAACAAGAACTTCTCCAAAGAAGTAGCCACTTCATCCCAATGAATGAAAGGTGCTCAGCCCTGGTGGTCGCCAGGGAAATGCAGCTTAGAGCCCTGAGAAGCAACCATGATTCATCTAACAACAGCCGACATCCAGAGCTGACACACAGGTGTTGGTGAAGCTAGGAAGCAGTGGGACGTTCGTGGGTAGAGTGGCTTTGGGAACTGTCAGTGTCTGTCTGCATTCAGCACAGATGCCCTGTGGTCCAGCATTTCCACAGGGGATGCACATGTGTGCACCGGAACTCCCTGCCAAGAACAATCGCCACTCTATTCGAATTCGCTTCAGTGGGCACCTACAGCGTGGCGGGCAAGTCCGTGGGGCAGCCAGGCCCGGTGGATGTTGCCCAGGAGTGAGTGAGGGCCACTACCTGTGAGGACATATGGCCCACACGTGCCGAGTGTGTCCGTGTGCAGACAGCTCAAGACATCTTCCCTGGGGGATTGCAGTTTGGGTTAGTGGGGCAAGTGGAGTGGGTATGAAGGAGTTTTCCAGGAAGCTGTTGGTAGATGTATTCATTTTTTGGTAATTCATCACACTGTACTGGGTCACACTTTTCTGGGTATAATTCATGTTTAAAAAATAGAAAGGGAGAAAGTACCCAGAAGAAAAGATAAATAACATGTTAGAATGTCAGCTGCGGTTAGCGATCCCTGAGTGGGGCTACTGGTAGTTTTTTATTTTATTTTATTTTTTTCTGTTTTACATTTTTCATATTTTTTACATGTATTGACTGTTTCTTTAAAAAAAAAATTTTTTTTTAAACAAAAAAATATGGGGTCCTAAAAGCCTGTGTTTTTGAAGCAAAATGAGCTGCTTTAAAGATAACCAACTCATGTGGAAGGACCTTGGCTGCTTCCCCAGTAGCCTTTCCACCTGCTGCAGCAGCCCTTCCCGGCCCCCCAGGTCCAGACCAGCTGGGGAGGGGCCTGGGCAGGCCGCCTGGGGCTTTCTCTGGCTGCCCGCTATCCTGAAGCAAGGCTCTGGTGGGGGTGGACTCTGCCTCTGCGGGCACCCGTGCTCCTCTCCTACCTCCTCCCACCTTGTAGCCAGTTTTTTGTAAACAGTTCTTTGGGAAATGCCTAATGACCAGCAAGGTGTCTCAGTACAGGGGAGATGGGGATGTCCTCAGGACGGGACATGATTCTGTAGGACAACTGCCACCAAAACATGTTCCCTTCCGTGTGGCCCAGGCAAATTTGAACCGCCGTTGTTTCACCCGAACGTGTACCCTTCCGGCACCGTGTGCCTGTCCATCCTCGAGGAAGACAAGGACTGGAGGCCAGCCATCACGATTAAGCAGGTACGCGGCACGATGGCTTCACCTCACCCTTACACAGGACCGGGGTTTGCCTTTCGAACTGCTGACTCCCTGCCTTGCTTTGTTTTTCTCTCACGCAGATCTTGTTAGGAATACAGGAACTTCTAAATGAACCAAATATCCAAGATCCAGCTCAAGCAGAGGCCTACACAATTTACTGGTTAGTAGCTGTCCGGCTGCACTTGCTGTTACTGCTCATCGGCCTGTGCAGCTTCCCTGGGAGTCCAGTCCAGGCTGCTGGTGGGAAGCTGTGAGTGGATAGGCAGTCCTGATGCTCCTGCCAGCCTAGACCCAAGCTCACGTGGTGGCAGCGGCGGGGGTCAGTGCCACAAAGAGGAGACTGAGGTGGCCATGGAGGCACCTGGGGAAGAGCTGCACGTGCAAAGGGCCTGTGGTGGCAAGAATGGGCAGCTGGGGCTGGTGTGGCCAGAGCAGTATTGGCGGGGCAGGGCAGGAGGCAGAGGCAGGTGACGGGCTCCCATTGACTGCTTTGTCCCTGACGGGCTATGGCCAGGCAAACCCTGTGCCTCCAGGAGCCCAGTCCAACTCAGAGGGAAGGGTGCGGACCCTGGAGGAAGAGGCCCCAGACCTCCCACCTCTCTCCTCTTTGGGCCCAGCCTGGGTGCGGCGACTCGAGGGATGTGCTCCACTACGGAAGTCTCTCTTGAGTTGTTTTTGGTCCCCCAGCTGCTGTGACATCCCCAGCTGGGTGCCGTGAGAGGACAGCCTGCTGTGACTTGGTACGGGTGGCGGAGCTAAACCGGGCATGTGGGGCTGGTTGGGTGGACAGTGGGGAGGACCCTGGCCTTCCTGGCCAGACCCCCGGGTTGTTCTGGACAGGGTGGTGTTCCTCCGGGCTGGGGCTCTGACCCCTACTGCTCCACCCACCCGTGTTCAGACTCCTGGAGCCCAAGGGGCTGACCCACAGGGAGAGGCCAGGCAGGGACTTGTCCCTTCTAAGGGGACCTTTCTGGAATTGCAGCAAGTCATAGGTAGGCCTCTCTGAACAACACAGGTGGCCTGAGTTCATCTAAGAGAAACACCGCATTGCAAGAGATGCATTTCTTCCCCCCAAGATGGCTTCCAGTTCCTGAGTCCAACCCAGTGTTGGCCAGGGGTGCCCCTGGTGGCTTAGAGTGACGTGATGCTACTGGGTAGGGGCCGAGGTCCACCTCCTCCCAGCTCCTGGACTGGCTGCCCCTGCTTCAGACTTTCATCCTGTCTTCTCCATGAGGCTCCCAGCCCAAGGAATCGCTCTGAGTGATTCCAGCAGAGCTCAGCCTGAGGTGACTTGCATCTTGGTGACTGCTGTGCATCAGCAGCTCTGGGGGAGGAGTCCTCATACCTGGACCCTTGAGCCAAATGCCGTTAGTTTTTACTGTGACTTCTGTCTGCATCAAGCCCTGTCAGCCTGCACCTCTTTGTAAATGGGGCCACTTGGGTCCTTGCTGTTGGAACCAAACCGCTGCAATAGATAGGCCACATGGCCCACAAAGCCAAAATGTCTTCTCGCTGGTCTTTGGAGAGCTCTCCAGTCCTGGAGTGTGTTGCAGTGGGTGCGTTGCCATGGGTGAGTGGTCTGTGTGTTGATGCCGTGCCCGCAGCACCATCTGCCGTGGCGCCCATCATATGGTTGCAGAGCTGCGGCGTGCGCAGCGGGGGTTCTCAGGGCCCCTGCCGTGTGCCCAAGCGTGGTCCTGGTTGCATGCTCCGGGCTCCTTACGTGCCAGGAGGTGCTGTACGCTACTACACAGGAATGAGACGTTATTTCTCCGGTAGGCAACTAGTTTACAGGCACCTCTCTTTTCAGGTCTCTCTTCTTCTGCTTTCGGAAGGGTGTGTCCTGCACTGGCAGGTGCTCTCTAGGGCGCGCAGCCTGTCCCTGGCCTCACTTGGTGAAATGGCTGGACAAGGCTGCCCCTGCTGTCGCTTCCAGCTCCTTCCAGGGTTCTCCTAGCTAGCTGCCTCCACCCTGGGGATCTGGGCCCTTGGCCAGGGTGGCAGCACAGCCTAACCATAGAAGTTCGTCCTCTGGCCTTCATTCTTGGGCCTCACCTGGGCATGGTGCTGACACTGGCCTCCCGGGACTGGTGTCCACCTGGGTGCCGTGCCAGCCCGGGGCAGGCTGTAGGCAGGTTTCCACGGCCCCGGGTGCTGGCGTTGCAGTCTTTCTCCAGCGAGGCCAGTGAGGTCGGCCTGTGGCACCAGAGTCTGTTGTCTGCACTGGGCATAGCTGAGGGAAATTTTTGTGGCTGCCCTCTCTCCCTCGACCCCGGGGCCTGCGTGTGGGCCAGGGCCAGTGCCCTGGGAGGCCTCACTTGTTGAGAATACAGCTTTAAGGAGGCTTGGCACACCTACTGGGGTGCAGGTGCCCCCAAGTGCACACACCGCCTGCTCTCCAAAGAGGGCTCCTGACCAGCCCACGAGGTGTTTGACAACTGCGACCTGGTGTGTCGTGGAGCCCTGTTCATAAATATCGTCATGTACCCGCGGACCTCGAGGTCACCGCGACCCCAGGTGCAGCTGGTCTTCTCTTCTCTGGTGGCAGGTTTGCTGCCCTCCCGCCCTGCTGTCACGCTGGCCTGGGCGGTGCTTGCCAGCCCCTTTTCCTTGGCAGCACCCCTCATGCTGGAGTCCCAGTCGAGGTTCCCCCAGACCCCCAGAAAGTTGCCCCCACCTCCACACCCTCCCACTCAGGACTAAGAGCCCCCCGGGAAAGCCCACCACATGTCTGTCTGTCCTCCGAGATTCGGTGAGCAGTCCACATTTTCTCTCTGAAATTACTCAAGCTATTTCAAACGAGAGAGCGAGAGCGAGTACACTGCTGGTCGCCAGTTAGACTCACGAACCTCTGGCCCAGGCCGTTCTAACGTCTCTTTCTCTTGACCTCCTCAGCCAAAACAGAGTGGAATATGAGAAAAGGGTTCGAGCACAAGCCAAGAAGTTTGCACCCTCATAAGCAGCGACCTGCGGCAACATCAAAAGGAAGGGATTGGTTTGGCAAGAACTTGTTTACAACGTTCGCAGATCTAGCATTGCTCTATACAATTACTAGTCACCTAGGGGAGGCAGGCGGGCGCCATTTTCCATTTCCGCCGCTGGTACACAGTTCTCCACTCGCTGAATTGCCCAGTTTTTCATACAGGGTCTCTCCCTTCAGTCTTTTGTATTTTTGATTGTTATGTAAAACTTGCTTTTATTTTAATATTGATGTCAGTATTTCAACTGCTGTAAAATTATAAACTTTTATACTTCTACGAGTCCCTGAGGAGCTAGTTCCCTTGCTCGTGGGTGCAGGCATGCTTCCCACTGTCCGAGCTACACGTAGCCTCCAGCTGGCTGTACGAAAAAGAAACCGGCCTGTCCCCTGCCCGCGCGCCTCTGTCCTCCTCTCTGCAGAACCCGGGTTGCGTTGCTGTGGGCCTCAGATCCAAAGTCAGCCGGCCTCTTGTTTCCGCACCAGTTCCTTTGTGTTTATATGGCGTTTTGTCTGTGTTGCTGTTTAGAGTAAATAAACTGTTTATATAAAGGTTTTTGTTGCATTATCGTCATTAAAAGTGTGAGGAGGCAGCCTTGGGGTTTGTGCCCCACACACACGCAGCTGTAGGCCCCACAGAGCTCTGGCCTCTGCCCCAGCACGCCTTGCTGCCTGTGCCTGGTCCTGCGTGGCACTCGCCGGGTCCTCTGTAAATAGCGCTGTGTGCGGGCAGCGTGTGTGCAGGGTTTCTCTGCACCCCACCTGGGTCTTCAGGCTGTAGAGCGCTAGAGTTCAGGTCTAGTCAAGTTGAAATTGTTGTCAAGACCCATCCTGCGTGCGTGCTGCCCTAGCCATCAGGAGGAAGGGATGCCTAAAGCCAGGCCAGGGCAGAGCCCGAGTGAGGACCACTCTAACCCACTCGCCCTCCTCGGGGGCCAGTGCAGGGTGGCTGGACCACAGCATGTGGCCCTCTCACATCTGGCACTGCCCTTGGGCCTCTGCATGTAGCCTCCGACCCCCCCCACCCCCCGTGCTCACCACTTCAGCCCCCACCCCTGGATGCAAGTAGTGTCAGGCACGGGGACACCCCTAGAGAGCAGCTCCGGGGGCCACTGCCACATACTCTTTCTGTCTCCTGGGGAGTTCTGCACCCAGTCACCCAAGGAAGCTGCTCTCCTCAGAACCCTGGAGCCTGCGCCCACAGCAGAGCTTCCAGGAGTCAGCTGTTCTGTCAGAGCGGTCCTGGGTCCTGGCGCAGCAGGGAGGTGCTGCAGATGGAGACAGGAAGTGGCAGGCAGGGACCTGGCCCTGCGTCCCAGTGAACACAGTGCTGAGCAGTACAGAGGCCCAGAGCTGGCCTTCTACCAGTCAGCCTCGCCCTCCCACCCCGAGGATCCTTGTCAGAACCAGTTGCCTGTGGCTCTAGCACATGGACTGAGGTAGGGATGGTCCCCAAAGGGGCAGGAGCACAGGAGGGCTGGCTGGTCATCGGGGCCCTCGGCCAGGAAGGGTCCCTCTGTTCGCCCCTCAGTTGACAGCGCGGCCCGAGGGCCCAGTGCCTTGTTCACTTGCTCGACCACACACCTGATGGGTTGCTGAGCCCTGAGCTCTCGGCCGATGTTTGTGGTTATCTAACGCAGAGGGCCTTATGCGGGGGGTTCAGTGGGTCATGTGTGTATCGCCCCTCCCAGAATGTCTTATTTTGTAATGACTGAACTACACTTAGTAATAGTTACACATGTATATGGTTAATATATATGGAAATGCAATATATTTTCTAGTTAAAGCATTCTAAAGTAATCGATGTTTCTAGCACATTGTTGTGACTTTGGCTAATGAAATGTCCTTTTGTGCCACAGTTCTTGGCTTAAAGATGTGAATCTTGTAACAGGAGAACTCTGAAATGTGATCGTTCTGTTTCTGCTGTAAGGGAAGAGAGTGTGCTCCCAGCATGAGGCACCTAATTAGTGAGGAATTGTGGGCAATAGATTAACCACTGTATCTAAAAATCCTCTAATTAAAACATTTCCACAAACTGCTGCCTGCAGGGTGTGTCCTTTCCTGCCCGCTCCCACACAGGCCGCCCTACTCGCTGCTACTGGGCCCAGGGGTTCGGGCCTTCTCTCCGCAGTCTCCAGCGTCAGGCTCTCAGTGGCCCGTGGGTGGGGGGTGATGTCCCCTTGAAATGCAGTCAGATCCCCTCTGTCCCCTCCAAGACCCTGGCATGGGCAGGCAAGGCTGGATGGCATCCCGTGCCGGCCACTGGCCTGCCGGAGCAGGGTCTTCCCACCGGGGACCTGGGACGGTTCTTGTCACCTAGATGGGCCTCCTCGGAGCAGGATGCCGTCCTCGCAGAGCCGAGGCGTACACAGGTACTGGAGTCGGACCCTGATGGGACCCCTGGGGTCACGTGTCCGAGGCTGAGGGGCTAACCAGCCCTCACCCTCCATCTCCCCACAGTGACTGCTTACAGGCCTGAGTCATCTGGCCAGACTGGGTCCCCTGTCCTTAGACTGTCCCAGCCAGACCAGTGCTGTGTCCTCACACCTGTCTGCCCTCACATCCACCTCTGTCCCTGAGCTGCTGGCCCAAGGCGTTCCCACATCAGGCTCTGCCATGGGCGGCCTCCAGTGTGAGGCTGCAATGACAAGTTGGCAGGTTGGAAGCCCAGCATTGACTTGGGCTGGCTGGAAGAGGTCTGAGTCAGCTTCAGCTGGGAGGCCTGAGGAATGCCTGCACAGGGGTGCCCTGACCACCCCTCTGCAGGGTGTCAGAACCTGGGGGTGTCCTGCTGCAGGGGCCCAGGAGGTGCCCAGAGGCTTCCAGACACTGTGACCCCATCTGTAGAGGCTGTGGTCCCCATGGGGCTAGAGCACCAGGGTCCCATCCACCCCAGTATCCCCAGACCCCATAACTGGCAATAAGGAAGCAGCAAAGTCATAGAGCACAGGCCTGGGTTCCTCTCTCCTGGGCTCTACCCTCCCAGGTGGCCCACCCACCCCTTCTTCCAGGATCCCCTCCTGAAGAGGGGCCAGCTGGATGCTCATGCCGCCCCTTCCATTCCTCCAAGGAGGGAGGAATTGGAGCCCTGAGCTAGAGACAAGGGCATCTCAGCCCTTGCTTGTGCAGAGAATGATGTCTGCTCTGCGGAGGAGCCAGTTCTGGGCCCACTTTAGCTCTGTTTCCTGGTATTGTCCTGGCCCCACAAAGGGGTGAGTGCAGGAAGTGCTGTTGCTGGAGGTAGCCCCAGCACACCTGCTTCTGGGCCAAAAGCTGATGGGAAGGCCAATGAACAGACTGCCTTTATGCCCTAGGCCTGGCACAGACTCCACCTGTGCAGGTGCTGGTAGCAGGGAACCCCCCCCCCAGCCCCCACAACCCACTGAGCTGGAGCCTATGCCCCAGGAAGCAGTATCTAAGGCAAAGGGTCACCTGAGGCAGGCCCTGTCCCACCTGAAGCCACCTCTGCTGGTAGAACCACTCAGGATGGCGGAGGCAATGGAACAGGTTCCTGCAGTCCTCAGCATCCTCCAGCCCAGAGCAGGCAGGGAGCCTTGCCCAAGTCCCATGGCCCACCCCCTTTCCCTGCCTCTGTCCTGGACAGGTGCTAGAGTTCAGAGGGTGGTGGGAGGAGCCTGACCCCCCAGAGGCTGTGCCTGCAATTCCAAAGGCTGCCACCAGAGAGTGTGAGCTGGTTTGTCCTTAAAACCTGTAGCCGTAGTGCAGACTCACTGAGGTGCCCTCGTCTCCCATACCATCCTTTCCCTGCTCGGCATCAGCCATCAGAGTGCTTGTCCACAGCCAGGCGCTTTTCTCCTGGCCTCAAGGAAGAAAAGTCAGTCCTCCCACCTGCCATGCTCTTTCTTTCCAGAAGCCCAGAGCCCTGACCTCCTTTCGGCAGAATGTCTTGTGCCCTGACACCTGCTGTGACACGTGCGTGCCCCCACGCTTCCCCTCACAGCCTCCGCTGCTCAGGACCGCTGTCAGAGGTTGAGCAGAGGCTGACTCTTCAGAGAAGGGTCTGGGGCGCAGGTAGGAAGAGGGGGGCAGCACCCTCCCTGCCCTCTCCTGGCTGTGGGATCAACAAGATTGGCTTCCACCCCAAACTTCAGAGGTGGAAACTCCACTCCCCAGGCCACTGGAGGTCAGGCCAAACAGTTACCATCCCTGCAGAATGAAGAGCATGCAGCGGGCACTAACCAGGCTGTGCTCCATGCTGAGACTTACCTGCTTAGGTCTCCCCGTAGCCCCAGGATGGACACTGCTGTTTTACAAATAAGGAAAACGAAGGCCCAGGGCAGCAGAGGGGAGCAACAGGAAAGGGGTCTGATTGGCTCAGATAGGCCCGACTTTGGTCTCAGAACAGATAGAGAGAATGAAGGGATCAGGAACAAATGGGACCAACTCTCCAGTCCCTGGAAGTGTGTGTGTGAAGGGAAGCCCTGGGGATCAACCTTTCCTAGGGAAACTGAGGCTCAGGGCTGAGTGTGAGACCCAGCCTGTTGCTCTGTGGCCCTATTCAAGCCCTTCTCCCTGTCTGGGCCTCAGTTTGCCTGTCTAAGGAGAATGATGAAGTCTCCAGGGGCTTTCCGCCAACAGGTTAATCAGTTTTAGGGCTACTGCCTCTGATGCCACTGGCCTTGCCCTTGGCACCCCCAGGGCATGAGTGAGTGGTGCAAGCAGCCCCTCCTAACTTCCTGTTTACAGCAGCTGCAGCCTCAGCTCTTCCAAGCCATCATAATCACCATGGCAACCAGACTGGTGTGTTTATTCCAACAGGTTGGCAGAACCTGACACAAAACTGCAGGGGTGAGGGGCACTAGCTCCAGGATCCTGGCTCAAGGACTCCGCAGTCACCCAGGGAAGGACAAGCTGGGTAGCACAGGGTCCAGGCCCCCTCCCCTGCTTCCCTGACTCAGGACACGAATCACAAGCAGTTGACTTGTATCCTGATCTGCCTGGCTGTCCCAGGTCAGAGCTTCCCGGAAAAGCTAACCTGCAGTGCCGTCTCTAACCCCCCTGCAGTGCCGTAACGTGCACACACACACGTGTGCACACAGGCACTGTAGTTGGACTGGCACAGGGCAGCAGGGATGCAAATCTGCATCTGGAAGCTGAGAAGGTGGTAGCCCCGTCAGAGCAGTGTCCACCCCATCCTTGAGTAAGCGGGCGGGGGGGTGGACAGACACCCTGTAAGTGGGCAATTCACTGAAAGGCGCAGTTGTGATGGATGGCACCTCCCTGCGTGGAGCTATGCTCTGGGGGCCCTGTTCCTCCAGCCTTTGGCCCTCCCTCCCCTCAGCTCACCCAACCCATGGCTTCCCAGAGAGAAACATCACCTCTGGGCCTGAGCTGCAGAGGGCTCCAGGCTTGTCTCTCCGTCTTTTGGGATGAGAACTCCAAATCTTGGTCTGGTCCCCAAGAACGAGGTGCTCTGAGGGTCCAGCGGGCTCGGCCAAAGGCAGGGCTGGGATCAGGACCCTGTGCGCCTCAGGACAGAACCTCTGCACAGCCCCCACGCTTCTCCAAGTGCGGTCCCTGGAGGCCCAGCAGCATCTGGAGCTTTTCGGAAATGCGGATGTCCACCCCAGCCCAGGCTTTTGAAATCACTGGGTTTGAGCCACCCGGCAGTCTGTGTCAACAGGCTCTCTAGGTGACCACGGTCAAGCTTCAGAATGATGCGGTGGACTTGGAGTGGGGAGCCCAGAAAGGGACACTGAAAGTGGGCTGGGAAATGCCGGGGCTGGGTCCAGCTCAGGCCCCGGGGCTCTGCAGGCTGCGTGACCAGGCCCATGGCCAGCCTGGGGGGCCGGGGCTTCATCAGGATCATGGGCACGGTCACGCCAACAGGTAATCGGCGTTGTCATGGGGCATCCTGGGCTGGTGACTGCAGCACCCGCATGAGAGGCCCCGCGTGCGCCTCTCCCCTCTGAGAAGAGGGAGCCCTTAGGCTGGAGATGGCGAAGTCCCCGGGTTGACGCAGGGGATAGCACTGGGCTGAGAGGACGACTCAGGAGATTACTGCACAGCCCTGTCTGAGCTGTGGGCCGGTCTAGCTTGTTCGGATTCAGGAACTCTGCTAGCTTCCCTGCGGCCCTGGACAGCGGGTACTGACGCAAAGCTGAGCCTGCTCCCGGGTCTGCACCCACCTGTGGGTTGACTGACAGCCCAGCGCCCCCGAGCCCCGGGGGAGGAAGCTTCCTGGCCTGGCACTGGGGGCGCAGGGACCCTCGCCTGACCCCGCTGGGTGGGGGGCGCAGGGGTTCACAGGCAGAGGAGGGGGTGCTTGGGGCGCGCCACCAGCAACGGGGGCGGGGCGAGCAGGCCAGGTCCCGCCCCCGCCCCAGCTCCCGCTGCAGCCGCGGTGGGCCAGCTGCGCTCAGTAGTGGGCGCGCGAGGCTGCGAGCAGTCGCTGCCCAGAGCATCCCGGAGTCGGTGCGAGCCAGGCACCCACAGGACCCCATCCCTGCCCGCGCCTAGCCCACGGTGAGTGCTGTGACTCTGTCTCGCGCCGTCGAAGCTCAGCCGGAGCCCTGGGAGGACCTGGACAGACCTGGGATGCCGCCCCCTTTGGCTCCTCCGTGCACATCCCCAGGGGCACCGGGAGGCCCCCACTGAGGCCCGGGGCGGCGGGAGGTCACAAAGACACCCCCCTAGCTCCGGGGAAACTGAGGCTGGTGCGTGCTTGGAGGAGCGTCTCTGGCATTTCTACCCGCGCCCTGGGCGCCCTCCCCTAGGAATACAGAAGTAGGATGGGGTCAGGGGTCGGGAGGGCTGGTCAATCTGACACATGGGGGTGGGGAAGTGAGGCGGAGGGGGTTGGGGCCAAGGACCCTGGAGACGATTTGCCGCGTTTCCCAGGCAACCTGCCAGGAGGAAGATGCCCCCAGCACACCGTCCCTCCCACTCTTGCGTGGTCCTCGTGGGGCCCCAGCCTCCTTGAAATCCATGTCAGTGAAAGACCGCCTGTCCCCTTCACCTATCCCAAGGGTCTAGGGGGGGTTAAAAATATCCATACTCACCTGACCATCTTCCGAACTTCCCAAACCAGCCTCCCTCCAGTGGGCGAAAGCCCCCTACTGAACTGGACTGCCTGGCTCCCAAGGGGAGCACAGGCGGGAGCAACAAAGAAGGAGGGTCTCAGTGAGAGAAGTGGGGGGAGGAACGTGGCATTGAGACAGGTGAGTAAGGGCAGGTAAGAGGGGGCCTCAAAGAACACACTTTCCGGAGTTAAATCACTTTTCACGCGTTCATTCCAGAAGCATCTAGCTAGCCCTTTACGGCTGGTCTCAGGCTCCATGGAGCTCTAAGAACACCTACAGAGTTGGTTAAAATTCACACTCCCAGGCCCCTCCCCAGGGAGCAGCGTTTGCAATGGGCATTGCCCTCAAGTTGTTCAAGGCAGCACCGCCTGGAAAGTCATCGAGGCCGTGGAGAGATGGGAGCCAGAAATCAACAAAAAGGAGTGAAGGGCCAGTGGGGGCCAGGTTGGGGGCCAGTGGGGGCCAGGTCGGGCCAGGCTGGGAAGACAAGACCAAGAAGATGGCATGGAGAACTAGCGTGTGAGGCCAGGTACCCTGCCCCGGCCCCCGGCAGCGGGCCCCCACTGCCAAGTTGCCGAGGACCTAATTTCAGTAAGAAGGGCGTCCCAGCACTCTGAAGGTGTGTGTTACCTCCGAGGGTGCCCTGCTGGCCACCAGGGACACTGGCTAGGGAGACTCATCTGGCTTTTTGGCTCAGCTCAGCTGCCCCAGACTCACCTGCCTCAGAACAACCCAAGAAGCTAGTGGGAAAGAGCCTGGCCCAGACCCCTGGGTTCGAATCCTGGCTCTGGAAATTACCCCAACCCTGGGCTATGCAATGGGACATCCATTTTGCAGTGTCGTCATTTCCCTTTCAACCTGGGCCTTGGGGACAGCCAGGGGACTAGGCCAACCTGACCATTTTGGCTTGCGGGCGGAGCCAGCATGGGCCGGCCTCCATTTGCTTGTTGGACTGATGGGGGCTGTGATTCTGGCCCTGGCAACTGGGCACTAGCAGGGATGTCTTGTGTTGCTGCCCTGGCCTAGGAGGGTTGGAGAGCTCAGGAAGGAGCCCCAGTGGGGCCCATCACACAGAGGGAGGGCCCCTATATCCCTGTGCCCGGCTCGCTCCTGCCCCATGTGAGCTGAGGGGCCCTGGCAGCTAGTGAGAGCTTCCTGGAGGGACGGCCACAGGCCCACTGTTGATGACAGCTCAGGGTGACGTGCTGGCTGGCTCCCATGGCCAAGGCTGTTGGGTGCCATGAGGCCATCAATTGCCCAGGCAGCGCAGGATTCCCAGGGGAAGCCAAGGAGTTTCTGAGCACCCAGAATGAGGCATCTGTCCCAGACGCCTGTGCGCAAACACCACTGCTGCTGCCATCTTGGCGATGGGCTGAGGGAGTAGGGAGGAGGCTGGCCCACTGGACCCCAGGACTCAGGACATGCCAGGAGCTCAGTTCTTGGACACAGGAACCAGGGAGTCCTGGACTCCACCTCGACCCACCTGCTGGCTCCGTGGCCTTGGGCAGTGTCCTAAGCCTGGGGCCTCAGTTTCCTCATCCGGGTGAGGGGAACAGAGCAGCACCCCTCTCCAGGGCTGAGCACTATCCAGTGAGCTGTTGAGTGGAAAATGCAGGGAGGCTGCTGCCCTCCCAACTTGCACATTTTGTTCTCCATCCCTGCAGCTCAGGTCACTGGGCTCCTGCGTCACGTTTGTCTCTGAGATGTAGAGCCCCTGTAGCCCCTGTCACATGCAGATACAGGCACTGTCGGTTGCCCTGGCAACAGCTCAAGCAGTGGCTGCTCTCCCAGCTGTGGGGGCTACTGTGGGAGCAGCTCCTTCCACTCAGCTAGCAAGAGGGAAGGGGTCTGTGAGGCCCAGCCCCTGGGGACCTCACAGTAGGCTGTCAGGGCCACAGCTTCTGGAAGTGTGTGCCCAAGCCACGGAGCCCCCATCTTTGAGGGGAGGCTCCCAGCGGCAGGCACTGATAGGTATGAAAGAGGTGGGGCCGCATTTCTGGTAACTATAGGGAGACAAGCTGCTTGCCTCTCCTGTCTGGAGGTGGAGGGCCTGAGCTGGTGGGGGGTATAAACCAGGAACAGCAGCCCTGGACCACCAGGAGACAGACGGACAGACACAGCAAGAGCAGGGACCTGGCTTGGTCAACCAAGTCAGCTTAGGCCCCAGCAGGGGCTAGGTACGCACTGACCTCAGCTCTCTCAGCAGGACTCAAGGTTCCAAGGAACAGGCCGCAGATGCCTGAGAGACTGTGCGTACATGGGCATGATTCCTGAGCGGTAGCCCCGCTCAGGGAGGATGGCCTGGGCATACAAGGGCAGAAGCGGTTCCATCCGGCACTCCCGCCACTAACTGCCCATGAGGCCTGGGCTAGTATATCCATCTGGCTGAGTCCCTATTTCTTATTTTGCCAAGTGAAAATGGCAGTAGCCTCTGCCCAGGCAGATGTGCCTGAACTGAAGGCAGCCTCAATCCGGGGACAAGTTCCCATCAACAAGGAAGGGGGGCCCGGGCGGCCAGTACAGGGGCCCCGTGCTGCTCCAAAGGCGGCACGCTGTGTTCTCCGCCCCAGAGGCCAGCAAGCCTGGGCAGAGAGCCGAGGGGTGTGCACTGAGCAAGCAGAGGTGGCCTGGCAGAGGGTCCGCACTTTGCCATGATAGTTTTCAGGGGGAGCAAGGGGAACGCCCTGGAGTGTGAGGGGGCACAGGGCCAGCTGGTGCACGACCAGGGAGAGGCAGGTGTCTGGCTGGACACTGCAGTGGAAGGGGTGGTCATGAAGGACGAGGGGCGGCAGCGGCCTAGCTCTCATCCCACCCTTCCTCCTGAGGTCTGCAGAGAACACTGGGCTTCCTGAGGAGACGTGCAGGTGTCACCTCAAGCCAGGTCTACTCCCCGGCCGCAGGCAGGTTGGACAGGAGAGCCTAGTGCCAGCAGTGAGCAGAGCAGTGAGGCTTCTCAGAGGAAGCCTGGCCCTGCTGCGGGGACAAAAGTTGTCCCTGTCACTCAGAGGTGCCTGCTGCTGGGGTCACTGTCTCCCTCCCAGGGCTGCAGACTTGTTCAGTCTGAGCCCTGTCCCCCACACAGGTTCTGGCCACACAGAGCAGAATGACCAAGACCGAATTGGCTTGAGAGGGCACGGGCAGGGGCTGTGGGGCCCAGGCTCCATTCCTGTCTTGGTAGGGGGCCCTTCCTGTGCTAGCTGGGGCATCTGGGCTGCTCCACGGCACGGTGTCTCAGTTGCCATTTCACCATGGGGCAGCTGGAGCAGGGCAGCACAGGGAGAAGGGACTGTGGCCCCATACCTCGCACCTTCCAGAAGGAGCAGAACCTGCCCCCCCACTCTCATTCCCAACAATCGCAGGGAACAGGGTCTGCTTTGGGCAGCAGTCCAAACGGTAAGGATGGGGCACTGGCCCTGCTGTGCTTGGTGGGTGAAAACCCCGGGGACCCCTCCTGTGCATCCTGGCCATGCAGGAATGGGGACACAGGCTTTGCAGGGTACCTCACCATTGCTTACAGCCTTGTCCCATCCCCAGAGCCACCCTGCAGGGGTTTCCCACTTTGCAGAGTGGGATACCATCAAGTGAAAATGACAGTAACCTTCTGCCCAGGCTGATGACTTAGAGAGAAGAGGTGACTTGACAGGAGTCCCTGTGGCCCCCTGCACACCTACAGAGTCCAGGGTCAGGGGTGGGCTCCGGGGCTTCTGCCCTCCCAACGCCCCGCCTCTGGTGGCCGGCCATGACCGTGCCAGCCATTGCTCTCCCAGGCGGGGCCCCTCCTCCTGCCGCAGGCTCTTCCCAGGTTCATGGCTTCCGTTGGTTTACGGTTCATGCAGTAATTGCTCAACGTGGCATGTAACATGCATACTGGGGACTGAATGGCAATGCTGAACTAATGAAGAAGCAGACAATGGAAGCCACGCCATCTCTGCCTGCAGGTCAGCCACCATGTCCACCTTGCTGGAGATCAAGAGCAGTGTGCTCAGGCAGGTGCAGGTCTGCCCGTCCTTCCGCCGGAGGACTGAGGAGGAGCCGGGGAGCACCAGTGCTGATCCACAGGAGCCCACCACGGGGGCCTGGTGGGTGCCCCACGGCCCAAAGGGAGCCTAGGAGGGTCTGAACCCAAGGCTGCGGAGTGCCCTGTGGACATCACACTGTGCCCTCAGACATGCCTTGGGTCACCTAGGCTGGTGGATAGTCCTGAGCTGGGACGCATGTGCTGTGAGCCCTGAGCTTTGGGAAGGGTCTGCTGACCCCTGGCCCGGCCTTTCTCGGCAGGAAACCAGGGGATGGCGTGGAGTTCTTCACCCAGATGCGCCTCGTCCTGAAGAAGGGGGAAGGCAGACGGGGCCTGCCATGCCCTGAGGTGAGGTCAGGGCTCGGGCACTGCTATGTAGCGTGGGGTGCCCTATGCCAGGCCTCCTCACATGCCCCCTCGGTGTCCAGCCTCCACCCCTGCCACTCACTCCCTCTCTGGGCCACCCCCCACCCAGCCGGCCACAGGGTCCTCACCTTCAGAGACCCTCATCCAAGTTCTCCCCTCTTAGGTCCTGCTGTGCAGCAGCTCACCAGCTCCCACTGAGCCCATGGACCCCAACCGTGGCCTAAGAGCACTGACCCAGGAGGAGGTAAGACGGACGGGGCTCTGACCCGAGGCTGGGGCTGCGAGTACCTACTGTGTGCCAGGCTCAGAGTCTGGGAATTGGACAGTGAAGGTGGCTGGGATGATGGCCGGGCCTCCCCATGGAAGTAAGTAGGGAGCTGAGGTGAGGGGTGCGTAGGGGCCCCCAGTGGAAGGCTGTGCAGGTGCAAAGGTACTGGGGCAGGGAGTGGGCGCTGCCAGTGACAGGGGCTGCTGAGGGCTGAGGCCTGGACTTGGGGTGGGCCTCAGGAGCCTGAGGGGAGACAACGGTGTGGTGGCAAGGGACTCAGGGTGTGCTCCCCACCCACAGGTAGAGATGCTCTACGAGGAAGCCCTGTACACCGTCCTTTATCGTGCAGGGACCATGGGCCCTGACCTGGTGGACAACCAGGAGGCCCTGCTGAGCTACCTACAGCAGGTGAGCCCCATTGGCCCTTCTCACTGTGCTCTGAGAAGGACCACTGCCCACACCTAACTCCCTCCCCCACCCGCTGACCTCACTGTCACCTGAACGACATACACAGATGTACCCCATGTGCACAACACACACATGTGTGTCTAGTCTGACAGGCCCACCCAGGACGGACAGACACACAACACACAGAAGGGTAGAAAGAAGGGTAGACACGTCTTGCATCTTCACCTGTGTGTGCTCCCCCACCTGTGACATTTGCAGTCAGGCATCCCTGTCTGGGGCCATGCCTGAGGTCCCCAGGCGATGACTAGCCTCACTTTGGGGGTCACCTGGGCCCTCACACCTGCCTGCCTTCCCCAGGTGTTCGGCACCAGCCCCGAGCAGCATGCAGAGGCTGTCGAGTGTGTGAAGAAAGCCAAGGTGAGGCTGCCACCTGCTTGTGCAGAGCTGACGAGCCACAGTGCCCATGTTCAGGGACCCGGGTGGGGGCATGGGAAAGGGCCCTGTCACGTTCACACTAAACTCCTAGAGGCCCCTCAGCACCTCTTTATCCGCAGGCCCCTACATATGCTCTGAAAGTGTCCGTCATGCGTGCCAAGAACCTGCTGGCCAAAGACCCCAATGGTGAGTGAGGACCGGCTGGGATGTTAGCTGCGCCCAGACCTGGGAATCATGGAGGGGAGGACCGAGGACTGAGTCCCCTGGAGTCGGGGACTGAGGCACTTGTTGTGTCCCAGGCTTCAGTGACCCGTACTGCATGCTGGGCATCCTGCCGGCCTCAGGCACCCCGCAGGAGCCAGGCCCACATAAGGAGCAGCGCTTCAGCTTCCGCAAGGGTGCCAAGCGTGGCAGTCCGCTGCCGGCTAAGTGCATCCAGGTCACCGAGGTCAAGAGCAGCACCCTGAACCCTGTCTGGAAGGAGCACTTCCTCTTGTAAGGCCCCTTGCCCAGCAGGATGGTCAGACCACACCAGAGCCAGTCCTGGGGGTGCATGCGGGCGGCTGCCACACACCGGAGGGTCACAGCTGTATGTGGTCTCAGTCAGTGCCTGCCCTAGAGAACCAAGGGGACTGATCATAAGCCCACTTCCCAGAGGAGAAAACTAAGGATCAGAGAGAGGCATCATATCTTCATGGCCACACAGCCTGTCATGGACCCCTCCTTGTGGCTCCTGGAATTGTCCCTGCCCCAGCTCTGGGCAGAGGATCACCTCAGACCCTCATGGGTACCTCTCTGTTTTCCTCATAGTGAGATTGAGGACGTCCGCACGGACCAGCTGCATCTGGACATCTGGTATAGGGGGTGTGGGTGCCTCTGGTCTGAGGGTGGTGGAGGGGGCACTGGGGGCCAGGCTGGGCTCCAGACAAGCCAGGTGCCCCCCACCACCCAGGGACCATGATGATGATGTGTCCCTGGTGGAAGCGTGCAGGAAGCTGAATGAAGTCATCGGCCTGAAGGGCATGAGCAGGTACAGCAGGTGGGACCCTGTGTCCCCCAGTGATGGTTGCTCCCGGCGGGGCGGGAATCACAGGTGTGACACCCACCCTGCTGTTCCCAGGTACTTCAAACAGATTGTCAAGTCAGCCCGTGCAAACGGGAGGGCTGGGCCCCCAGAGGACCACACCGACGACTTCCTGGGCTGCCTCAACATACCCATCTGGGTGAGTGGTACAGAGGCTTCACTCACGGAACACCTGCTTGTGGGCGCCTCGCCTTCCTGGGATACTGCCAGTGGCTGTGTCCTGTAATTCCCCCAAAGTCTGCCATCCTTCACGAGCTGGAGGGAGACCCTCGCTGAGAAGGGGAAGAACAGCCTCCTGGGGCCTCTCGGTCCAGTACCCCTGAATGCTCACTCTGTGCTAGTCACCCCAGTTCAATGGGAAGCGCGGAGCCCTAGGTTCTCCCCGCAGTCCCACAGCGTCTACATGGGAGGAAAAGGAGATAGGAGTCGCCAGTCTGAACCCCATTCCCACAGGAGGTGCCGGTGGCTGGTGAGGACCGGTGGTTCAAGCTGGAACCACGTTCCAGCGCCTCCCGCGTGCAGGGAGACTGCCAGCTGGTGCTCAAGCTGATCACCACGCAGGTGGGGAGCCGAGGGGGATTGTGGGGACCTCTGCCCTGCACCCCAGTCCGTGGTTCCGGGACTTGGTAAGGACAGGCTCTGCGTTCCAGAGGGACACGGGCATGAGCCAGCGCGGACGTTCGGGCTTCCTGTCCTACTTGCTGCTGCTCAGCCGTCTGCTGCAGTTCGAGCACCGACCTGACGGGGTAGAGGCGCCCTGGGGATCCTGGGGCAGCTGGGGGCGGCGTGGGGAGGGCAAGCGGTGGGGATCACCAGCAGGAGGGGTGGGAGTCTCCCACCACCACCACCCACACCCAGCCCCTCCCCCAGCCAAACTCGAGCAGCTGGAGAGGCGAGCTCAGCGGGCCTGCGGCCACCTTGCTGTGCCTGCACGGAGCACAAAGCAACTTGTCTGCCCTGCAACTGGCGGTGCTGTGAGTCAGCAGGACTGATGGTGGAGGGCGGGGCGGTGGCAGGTAGTGGGCGGGGCACTTGGGGTTCTGCTGGGCTGTGGGAGTTCGGTCTGACGTCACCGCCCTAGCTCTGGGCCGGACCCCCACAGACACTGGCAGGTCAGCAGCCGCCACCATCAGACCTGTACCCTGGACTACGGCTACCTGCTGAGCCTTCTGGAGGACATGCAGGCGCACTGGGAGGAGGCAGCCTCGCTGCCTCAGGAGCAGGTGGGCTTCACCGTGTGGCCTGAAAATGTTGTTCCTGGAGGGTGTGCTGTGGGCCTGCTCGGGCTGGGGCAGGTAGTGAGGGGCAGAGTCCTCTCTTTGTTGGGTTCACGTCCCACGAGGGCAGTAGGAGGTTGAAAACAAACTGCGTGATGTAGGAGAGAGCAAGTGGTAGGCAATACCGACATTAGAGATGGGGAGGAAGGTCATGCACTTCTGCTGGTGAACTGCGGGCACTGCAGAGACAGAGCAGGGGAAACAGCAGGTGGTGCAAAGACGAGGCCATCTGTGCCGCCAGGGGGAGCTATGGAGGCTGAGGTTGGAAAAGCCAGAAGGAAGAGGACCGTGGGGTTGGAAGCAGCTCTTCAGGGCAGAGCTTTGCTGACCTGCTGGCCCCGTCTGGGGGAGGAGGGCCTGAGGTCAGCTGTGAAGGGCCCTGTACCCTCAGGAGGAGAGCCTGGCCGACAGCTTCTCTGCCTTCTCCGAGTTCGCGCTGCGCCTACTGCGCCAGCTCCGGGACTATTTCCCTGCCACCAACAGCACAGCGATACACCGCCTGGAGCTGCTGCTGAAGTGGGTATAGTCGCCGGCACAAAGTGGGGTAGGGAACCCGGTGGGGCAGCCAGCAGTCAGCTGTGGCTCCTCACCTAGGTGCCTGGACAAGCTGCAGCTCTTCCAGCCTTCCTTTGAAATCTGCCCCTTTGAGACCGAGCTAAACATGGACATCGCTGCTGCCCTGAAAGTGCGTCTGGCAGTCTGGGCTGGCCTAACTGCCCAGCCCCTGCCCCACCCACCAGCCCTGGACGGGCTGTAGTCCAGGCCCTGTGCCCTTCTTCCTTCCCACCCACCACACTGTCTTGGTGGTTTCCCTTGCAGAGAGGCAACCACGAGTGGTATGACAGGCTCCTGAACGCTAAGAGTCCTCGAGAGCAGGTACAGCTCAGAGAGGAAGTGGGCGTGAGGCGGGTAGGGGTGGGTGGGTGCAGGCCGAAAGATCAGTGTGAACAGTGCTTCCTTGCAGCCGGGGCTGCAGCGACTTGCTGGGCTGGTCGAGCTGGTTGACGTCATCTATGAGGACCTGCAGTCCTGCTACAGCATCTATGCCAGCCTCTTCCATAGGTGGTGCTCAGAACTGTTCCTGCTGCCCCAGCACCCAGCCCCAAGTGCTGCCAGGGCACAGGGGTGAGCAGGTGTCTGAGATGTGTTCTTTGCAGCATCATCAAGATCGACTTCTTCACTCTCACCTTCCGGCAGCTTGAGCGGCTGGTGAGGCAGGGGTGTGGGGAGAGCTTTCCCAGCTGGGAAGAGGCCTAGGTTTCCTTGTTGCTGGCAGCCTGACTCCACCTTTCTGGGTAGGTAGCTGAGGAGGTGTGGGTACTGACAGAGGAGCTGAGCCTCAGAATGACCCTCGAGGTGGCCTCACAGCTCTTCGAGCTCTACCTGTCCCTGGCAGACATCCAGCGCTTTTGGAGCAGCATCCTAGGCCGGTGGGTGTCCTATCCCACCTACTTCCTCCTCCCTCCCCCACCTGCACCCTCCCTGCATCTGTTCCCCTCCTTCCACCTGTCCCCCTACCCAATCCACCTTATCACCCCTTCCCCTCCCTCACCTGTTGGCCTCCCCCACGTGTTTTCTAGCTTCCTCTAGGAAGGCTCTGGAACAAGGGCCCAAGAGCCTTGTGCTGGAGGCTCTCCTGGGCGCTCTTTAGGCTGGGGACCCTGGGCCATGCCAGCTCAGGCTGTCTCAGCTGGGCCTGCTTTGACTAGCTTCCCGCCACAGGGACAGCCGCTCTCTGGCCCTGGCCGGCATCCACGTCCCGTTCCTACCTGCTGTAAAGCTTTGGCTACAGGTGCTGAGGGACCAGTCCAAATGGAGGCTTCAAGGAGCTGTTGATGTTGACACAGTGAGTAAGCGCCCTGTCCAAGGGTATTGGGACCTATTCCAGGTGCTGCCCCTCAACCCAGGCCTCTTCTTGCCCTCCCAGCTGGAGCCTGTGGACAACTCCTCCAAGCACAGCAGCTCCGCAGCCACTGCAAGTCTTTGTTTCAGCCACATCCAGGAGCTGTGGGCCTACCTGGCATGGCCAGACCCTGCCCAGGCCCAGGTGTTGGGCACCCAGCTTAGCCAGGTGGGAACTGCAGCCCGAGAAGAGGTCAGGGAACAGAGGGGCAGCAGGCCAGGGGAGGCAGCCCACAGCAAGCCCCTGTGTCCTACCAGGACCTGTGTGAGGCCGCCATCTTCTACACTGAGCTGCTGCGGAAGAAGGTGGACACTCAACCCAGGGCCTCAGGAGAGGCAGTGAGTGAACCAGTGAGTGGTCTGGCAGGCAGGTGGCTGGGGGCGGGTGGCTAGGTGGGGCCACCACAACTCCGCAGGAACACTGCCCCGCCCCCCATCTGGCACATCTCTCCAGCTCTGCGTAGTCCTCAACAATGTGGAGCTCCTGCGCAGGGCTGTTGGCCGGGCACTTCGAGGCCTGGCTTGGCCAGAGGGGGCCGCAGGGCTCCCTGGAGGGCTCCCACGCACCCTGCTCAGCTGCACACAGACCCTGGATGAGGACCTGCAGCGGGAGGCCTGCACTGTGACCGCGCACCTGACCTCCAAGGTGGGCAAGGAAGGTGGGGTAGGGACCGGACTCCCCGCTCCGCGCCACCACTGCCCTCAGAGCTGAGCGCTGCCCTCCCTCAGATGGTGGGCGACATCAGAAAGTACGTGCAGCACATCAGCCTCTCACCTGACTCCATCCAGAACGATGAGGTGAGTGCTTGGCCAGCTGAGGGCTCAGCCTGGTGGGAAGCATGTGCATGGCGGGACCAGGTGCAGCCCCACCCTGAGGACCCTCCCCACAGGCTGTGGCCCCACTCATGAAATACCTGGATGAGAAGCTGGCCCTGCTGAAAGCCTTGCTGGTGAAGGAGAACCTGAACAGGTATGGCCTTGACCGGGTGGAGTAGGGCAGACCAGTGTCCAGTCACAGATTCTGTGTCCCTGCAGGGTGCTGGAGGCCCTCTGGGAGCTGCTCCTGCAGGCCATTCTGCAGGCGCTGGGCACCGACCTGGACGTCTCTGCCGACTTCTGCAGCCGCTTCCACTTCACACTGGAGGTAGTACCTCGTGGAGGGCCCCTTCCCCTGCTGCCCCCACGCTGGGATGCCTGGTTTGCCCACTTTGGACGGCCCCTCCTCCGGGAGCCCCAGGCCAGCATTTTCTCCCTGCCTGCCCACTTGGATCGGCAGCACTTGGGCTACCTGTTAAGACAGCTGCCTGGCCTCAGGCATCAGTGTTTTCCCAAACTTCTTGGGGGCTTCTGCTGCTCCCCTCAGTGTGACAAGTGGCTCTTCCCTGGGCTCCCGAGATCCCAGTGCTACTCAGACTCAAGGCTCCACCTGTCTCGGTCCACTGCCACCAGCACACAACACAATCTGACTCCTCTTCCTTCTTGCTGACCTAGGCCCTGGTCGCATTCTTCCATGCGGATGGACAGGGTCTGTCCCTGGAAAACCTGAAGGACAGAAGCTACAAGGTGAGGCCTAACCCTGGGCCACTGCCCTCCAGTAGCCTGTGCCTTCAGGAGCCTGCAGGCCAGGGCATTTGGCGGCCACCTTCTTCCCTCCTCCCCCTACAGAAGTTGGAGGAGGAGCTGCGTCTACACAAGTGCTCCACCCATGAGTGCATCGAGCAGTATTACCTGGATAAACTCAAGCAGGTCTGCAGCCCAGGTGTGGGCATACTGCCTTGCCCCAGGGCCCTTGAGCTGGGCTCACTGGTCCAAGGGCCTTTTTGCAGAGGTCCCTGGGGCAGAACCGGTACGGGCGCCTGAGTGTTCGCTGCTACTATGAGGCAGCCGAGCAGCGGCTGGCGGTGGAGGTACTGCATGCTGCTGACCTGCTACCCCTGGACACCAATGGTGAGGGGCACAGGCATGTTTGGGTGGGGACAAGCCAGTGGGATGGTGGCAGTCTACTCACATCCCTGCCCCCCAGGCCTGAGCGACCCCTTCGTAATCGTGGAGCTGGGCCCGCCACATCTCTTCCCGCTGGTCCATAGCCAGAGGACCCAGGTCAAAAGCCGTACACTGCACCCGGTGTACGACGAACTCTTCCACTTGTGAGTGCTGCCCCCGCATGCCCGACGCCCAGCAGAATGGGGAACAGGGCTTTAGGTGACCTGCCCTCTGCTTGCAGTTCCGTGCCAGCAGAGGCATGCCGCCGCCCTGCTGCCTGTGTGCTGTTCACCGTCATGGACCATGACTGGCTGTCCACCAATGACTTTGAAGGGGAGGCAGCCCTTGGCTTGGGCAGCATTGGTGGCATTGTGCGACCCCAAGTTGGGGGTAGCACGAGGGCTGGACAGCCCATCACCCTGCACCTGCGCCGGCCCAAAGCCCAGGGTGAGTGGGGGTTGGGGGAGGGGTGGGTCTAAGGGCTGGCAGGGCCTGACGCTGCTCCTGCCTTCCTGCCTGCAGTGAGGTCCACACTGAGGATGCTGGAGGGCCGCACCAACAGGGAGGCACAGGAGTTTGTCAAGAGACTCCGGGAGCTGGAGAAATTCATGGAGGCAGACCCATGAGCCCCTGGCACCTACCAGCCCCAGAAACTCCCCAAGTGCCCGTAGTGTGGTCTCAGCCTGTGGTCAGCTTGGTACGCCAGGATTTGTGGCGCCCCCTCCCCTGCTGTGTGGCATCTGCGCTGTGGCTGGGCCTTCAGGCTCCCGTCCGCCCTGGCGTGTCCATGTGGTGTGTGCTATGAACCCCTTGCACCCAGCAAGTATCCTGAACCCTGCATCTGGGCAGCCAGCTCAACAGGGCCTGGCTGCGGAGCGGAGGGGCCTGGCTGCCAGGTGAGTTTCCCCACCTGACTCCTGGGGGTTCCACAGCCCCAGGGCAGGCAGGCACTCATCTTACAGTGGGGTTTTTAGTGAGGGCTTTGCCCCCCAGGGGACATTAAACCATATCTGGAGACAGTTTTGGTGGTCACACTTGGGGGTTGAAGTGGGTGCCCCTGGTACCAGTGGATAAAGTTCAGGGATGCTGCTTAATATCCTGCGATAAGCCAGACAGGACCCTCTCCCCAACTAAGAACAGTCCACCCCCAGTATCACCAGTGCCACAGCAGAGCCATCTAAGGCAAGAGGAGCTCAACAGGCTGAGAGGCAGGAAGGCCAGGGTTTGAGTCTGAGCAACCCGAACCACAGAGAGAAGCAGCGCCCAGGGCTCCAGGCAGAGGGAGAAAGCAGGCAGCCGGCGCTCTCGCCCTCTCTGGGCTCTAGAGCCCTCCACCCACAGAAGCCACGGGGAGGAGAGGTTTGCTCAAAGTATCATAAGTCTCTGCTCCCCACCTGGATCCCAGGCCCAGGAAAGGGTCCCTGGGGTCACTCTGAAGCTGCTGGGTCAGTATAAGGGCTCCGTGCTAACGGGTCACCTGTCTGGCTTCTCCTTGCGTGTATGTGTTCATACCCACACAAGACCTGCCCCTTGGCCCGCTATCCTCACAGCCCAGGTCTTTCCAGGAGGGGTCTGCCTCACTAGAGGCTGACAGTCTCCCACGTGCCCAGGCCACATGCAAAGAAACAGAGGCTCACACAGTCTCCCTGTCCGCAGCTTCATTGGGCATTCTGAGGCAGGACCCAGGTGAAGCCTATGCTAGAAGCTGTGGGAGAGAACCTGACGGAGTCCAGTGCTGCTCGCAGATGTCATGGGCCCAGGCCGCCAGGCCTCTCTGTTCCCACCAACCCCACTGCAGTCTCTAGATGTCCTCATCACTCTGCCTCAAAAAATACATGTGTGCAACCTTCAGTCTCTCTGCCGTTTCTTGATTCCTTTCCAAACCTTGGTGGGGGCCCTGGCCTCTGACTCCTGCTCCAGCTTCTTCTCCTCTTCTGGGCCGCTGTCGCTGCTGCCTCCTCCATCCTCGGCTTTAGGCTCAAGTTCCTCGGACTCTTCCTCACTGTCACTGTCGCCACTGTCCCTGGGCAGCCTGGAAAGAGAGGTTTGTTCACTGAACGCATCATTGGTGACTCATCTGAGGCAATCATTCCCTGGCACAATGAGCCACAAAAGCCCCCAGGCTGAGTATAAATGCCTCCTATTCCTTGTGTTCTCAAAACCAAAACCTCTCAATGGGATGTCCACACCCCCTTTTCCACAGTCAAAACCACTATCTCCTCCCCACCCCACATCAGGAGGGGCTAAGGCCAGAGGCAGAGGACAGCCCTGGATCTGAACTATCACAAAACTGGGAAGCCTGAGGACCTACCGGGTGCCAGCCATAGGCCTGTTGGGGTTGGCAAACTCTCTTCCAGAATCCACATCAAAGGGGTCTGAACGGAAGGAGCAGAGACAACAGTGACATGTAGGTGAGCTTTGAGCAGAACCCAGCCTTCCACTCCTGGAGCTTCTCAAGGAGGTGGCAGGCATGGAGGACCCTGGCTCCCACCCAGGGGACTCAGGCCCATGCCCAGCCTCACCGAACTCCTCCTCGGGGCGCTCCTTGGCATGGGCCAGGAACTCCTGCTCTGCCTGTAGCACCTCCTCGGGGCCGCAGCAGGCTGCATACTTGTCCAGGAGCTGACGGTTCAGGTCTAGGAAGGCCTTGCCCCACTTGAACTTCCGCAGCAAAATGATAGCAAGGTCTGAGAAGCCTGATGCCACAGAAACAGGTAACCCAAGAATGTCAATCCTTTTCCAATCCTAAGTGTGTCTCCTGCATACTCAATGCTGTCCCAGACACTAAAAAGTCCCTGCCAGACATCACCTTATAATGCAGACACCCCATGGCTGACACTGAAGCCCACGTGTCATGGGGCTGCCCATGGGGACCTCTACTGGGACCATAAAATCTCTGAGGGTGAGTTGAAGGTTGATAGAGGGCTCTCAAGGCAGTGGTGCCATGAAAACAAGGCCAAACAGGAGTGCTTGCAGGCCAGCTATCCATTTTGCCACCCACGGAGTGAGGACTTTTCCATGGGAGCTGGAATAGAAACCCTGGCCCGTCCATCTCAACCACTTCTATGCACGCCCTTGTTTCTCCTGGGACTTGCCCCCAGAAAACACACTGCTGGGCGCACAGCCACGCCTCCACACTGCCCTGACACTCACCCAGAATGCAGAAGGTGGCTGCAAAAGCCTCTACACAGGACAGTTTGCAGGGCCGGCCATAGTTCACCGGATTGGTCGCCACCAGGTGGGGCAGCAGCCGAAGGTGGCTGCCCCGCATCTTCCCAAACGGTGTCTCCTCCAGTCTGGCCCAGGAGCAGTCGATGACAGCTACCCCTGATTGTGCCACCAGCTGCCTGCCAAGAACAGCATAGGGTTCTGGGGGCCAACACCACCTTGGTAGCCCTAAAACAAGTATGTCCCTGGAGACTGACCTCACTGGGGATACAAGAACATCATTCCCCTGCCTCAACCCCTGAGGGCCCATATAAGCCAAGTTTTGAAGCAGCTAAGTAACTGGAACAGATTCATTTATTCACATGACTGTTTATTTGAGATCTAATACATTCTGGGCTCTGTGCTAGATAATACGCACCCTGCACGGGTGTCAAACTCAATTTCACGGGGTGGCAGGGGGGCCCACATCAGCCTAGCGGTTACCTTCAAAGGGCCGAATGTAATTTTAGGACTGTATAAATGTAACTACCCTTAACAGTTAAGCAAGAGCTTAGCGCTGCGGACGGGTAGAAACAAGGTGCCAGGTGGAGGGCCGGATTTGGCCCGTGGGCCTTGTGTTTGCCACCTGTGCAATAAGGGCAAGTTAGGCAAATAGGTATAAAAAGATGGGTCCTGAAAGGAATGATGCGCCAGAGTCGGGGTTTATTAGGAGGAGAATCCACGCAGGCATCCCAGCCATTCCCACCCCTTCCCCCAGCCTGACAGGTAGTCTTGCGCCTACCTGTCAGCGGGAGACACATACTGGGAGCCCATGGGGCTGAGCACGAGGCCGCCGAACCTGTGGCCAAGGCGCAGGCAGCGCACCAGGCCAAGGCGAGCCAGCTTGCGGCCCGTGCAGCGCTTGGGGTCGCAGTGGCCTAGCTCCCACATGGCCAGCGTGCAAGGCAGGCGCACCGGGCTCGGGCCGTCCACGTCTTCGGACGCTTCCGACTTCACGGACGCTGCACCAGGCAGAGAATGGGACCGCTGTCAGGTGCGGCTCAACCGGCCGACCCCCGGCCTCCAACCCCAGCCCCGCCCTCGCCACCGAATCACTGCCCACTCACCGCGCAGCGCGGCGCCCACCTCCTCTGCGAACGCTTCCAGAGATCGGCCCCCGGGACGCCCCGTGTGGCCGCCTTCCGCCCCTGGCCCGCGCGCTGCCCTCCGGCGGCCCATAGCGGAGAGCAGGGCCCCCGCGACTCGCGGGCGAGCCCCTCCGCTGGCAATCAGGTCCCGCGCCCTAAGCTGTGCGGAACGCCACTTCTAGTTCCGGTTCTCACGTGACCGGCGGTTTTCACGTGACCGCGCGCTCGGCTGGTGCCGGGAGTGATGGCTGCGAGGCTGACCCGCTTCTTGTTCTTGCTCGAGCTCGCGACGTACGGTTAGTGTCCCGGGCCCCCGCGCCGCACCTGCGACCCTGTACACTATCCCCACCCATCCCCGCGCCCCCACCCTGCTGTCCGCCCGCCTCCTCACGCCCCGTTCCACTTAGGGCCCGGGTACGCGGGCGTCGCCAAGATGAAAGTGGTGGAGGAGCCCAACACGTTCGGGTGAGCAGCCTCGCGTGGCGCGGCGGGGTGGGCCGAGGGGCGGTCTAGGCCCCAGTTTTCCCCTGACCCTAGTGTTTCCTGCAGGCTGAACAACCCATTCCTGCCCCAGACCAGTCGCCTGCAGCCCAAGAGAGAGCCTTCACCCGTTTCTGGTGAGTGCGGCACCCTTGCTGCAGACGTGGTTGTGGCCAGGGAGGGAGGAGGGAACTGACTTGGATTCCGGAGTGGACCTGGTCAGCGCCTGAGAACCTGCTCGAGATGGGCAGGGAAGGAAGGATGGCGTCGCAGGCGAGGGGTCCTGAAAATTATGGCCCGGAGGCTTATGCATTGTCTTGTCTTTTAAAGTTGTTCTTGAGTGCGCGATAATATTCCAGAACGTTCTTGTACCAAGTTTAGTTGCCTCTGGACTTAGTCCTTTATTTCCTTCTTTAGAGGTGATTTCTGTTAACAGTTTGGTGTCCATCCTTCTAGATGGCTTTTATGATTTTACGTGCCTAGGTATACAAGTAAAAAAACGTGCAGTAAGGTTTTTTTGTGTGATCTTTGTGGGTTTTGGAACTCTTAATGGTGTAGATCTTGGATGTAGATCTTCATTCTTTTCATTTGATACTTGGTATTCTGCAGGATGGCTTTGCAGTACGTTGTTGTTAAGCATTTTATTGTTTACGTTTTTTGGTCATTAGAAACAGTGCTGTGAAGAACATGCCTTGTAGGATTGCCTCTTAAGTGGTTTCCTAAGACAGGATTCTGGAAGTGGCTAGGTTGGTGTATGAAAATTAAATATAAGAAACAAAACCTAGTATATTTTTAAAAGATTTTATTTGTAGATAGAGGGGAAGGGAGGGAGAAAGAGAGGGAGAGAAACATCAACGTTGGTTGCTTCTGGTGTGCCCCCCACCTCCCAGGGACCCAGCCTGCAGCCCAGGCATGTGCCCTGACTGGGAATGGAACCGGTGACCCTTTGGTTCTCAGGCTGGTGCTCAATCCACCGAGCCATATCAACTAGGGCCCAGTATTTTCTTTAATTGAATATATGTTAAGGCCTGTGCTGGGAATGCAGAAAGAACGAAACATACAATGCTTGCCTTTGTGGACTTAAGAGTTTAATGGGGGGGCTCTGGCTGGCATAGCTCAATGGTTTGAGTGCGGGCCTGCAAACCAAAGGGTTGCAGGTTCGATTCCCAGTCAGGGCACATGCCTGCGTTGCAGGCCAGGTCCCCAGTGTGGGGCGCACAGGAGGCAACCACACATTGATGTTTCTCTCTCACTCTTTCTCCTTCCCCTTTCTCTAAAAATAAATAAATAAAAATCTAAAAAAAAATAGTTTAATGGGGGGTAGGCAGTAAAGAAGTAGGTAAAGTGTATGAAAAATTCTCTGTAGGTGTGAAAAGCAGAGTGTGGGGGGGGAGGGTGTCATGTTGAGGGGATTGCCGTTTTAAACAGGGACCTCAGGAAAAGACTGAGAAGCGATATTTTGGTCCAAATGTAGGAGAGGAAAAGGAATGAGGGATAAAGATAGATATGGGGGCGGGGGGAGTGGGAAGAGGGGTCCAGCAAAAGGAGTAGCCAGTAAAGGCCTTGAGCAAGGATCCCAAGGCCAGAGGGGATTAGTGGGTGGTAGGACGAGAGGCGAGATAGGGGGGACAGATGTGAGCTTTCACTCTAAACAGATCTGTTCCAGCCTTTTTTTTATTTTTTTTATTTTTTTTATTTTTTTATTTTTTTATTTTTTAGAGAGAGGGGAAGGGAGGGAGAAAGAGAGAGAGAAGTATCAATGTGTGGTTGCCTTTCACATCGCCCCACTGGGGACCTGGCCCGCAACCCAGGCAGGTGCCCTGATTGGGAATCGAACCAGCAACCCTTTGGTTTGCAGTCCGTGCTCAATCCACTGAACCACACCAGCCAGGCTGTTCCAGCTTTTTATTAGGGAAGGTACTGCGTAGAAAAACAGGAACTGGACCGTGAACACCAGCATGTTCTGCCTCAGTACAAGTTAACATCTTGCCTGCTTATTACTTCATCTTCCTGTTTTCGTTTTTTAAAAAGTGAACTTTTCATTTGGCTGAACCATGTGACAACATTCAGTTGTAGACATCACGGTACTTTATTCCTAAATACTTCCAATGCGCTCTCCCATCTCAGCCCCCCAGAGGAGCCGTAATTCTGTAATAGAACTAGCCCAGGTCCACATTCCCCTACTGTCTCAGGAATGCCTTCTGCAGTTGTCCTACAGCGGGATCAGTCAAGGCTCACACATGCATTTTGTTAGTTATGTGTCGTTAGTCTTAACACAGAACAGGTCCCCTCCATTCCCTCCTCCCCTCCCCCATTTTGAAAGAAATTCTGCAACATTGACTTTGGGGGAGGGGTCAGGCCAATCGCCTTACAGAATGTTTGACCATCTGGATTTGTCTGGTTCATGACATCATTTAGCTTGCTCTACTTTATGCTCGCGTTCCAGAAGTGGGAAAATAGGCCTGACAGCTTGACTACAGGTTAAGTAATTTGGGCATGAACACCTCTTAGGGAAGCAAGCAGGGGACTGCGTATGGCATTGCGTCAGAGGGCGAGTGTTGCCAGGGTCTGTTCGTTGTGGAGGTGGGATTCTCCCACCGCACTTAGCATGCTGTCTGGGAGCCTCGTCGGCTCCAGTGAACACATCGTCCCCAGGAGCATCTCGTTGCAGCCTGATGGGGGAAGAGAGCTGATCGTCTCTTTCTTCATGCCTTCTGCACTTACTAGCTAGTGGTCTCTGGTGAAAAAGCATCCCTGCCCTGGCTGTGTGGCTCAGTTGTTCTGTGCATGGAAGGGTTGCCAGTTCAGTTCCTGGGCAGGGCAGGTGCCTAGGTAGTAGGTTTGATCCCCGGTTGGGTCGGGGTGTGTTGGTAGCCAGTCCATGTTTCTCTCCCTTCTCCTCCTCCCCCTCCGACTGCCCCCGCTCCTGCCGCCACCATGCCACTTCTGCTTTTCCTAAAATCAGTGGAAACATGTCCTTGGGAAAAATTCTCGGGTGAGAATTTTTTTTAAAAAGCATTCCTTTTTTGTTTTTTTTCTTTTTGAATGTCATTATTGGCTCCCATTTAAACCATGTTTTTATTGAGGTGTAATTAACATGTTCAGTCTGATGAAATTTGACAGTTGAGCATATCTGTATAATTGCCACCCAAAATAAAATAGAGGACAATTCCATCTCCCAGAGAATTCCTCTGTCCCTTTCCAAGTCCCCCACCCATCATGTTATGGTTTCTGTCACTACAGAGAAGTCTCAGCAGTGCTTAGATTTCAGATAACAGAGGTGCACAGTCCCATGCCTGGCACTTCTCAGTATCACCACTTTTTTCTTGGTGCCAAGTACACATAAAAACTATGACTTCTCTCCTGGCCAGTGTGGCTCAGTTGGTTGGAGTGTCGTCCTGTAACCGAAGGGCTGTGGGTTCAATTCCTGGTCAGGGCATGTATGATCCCTGGTCCTGGTGCGTACAGGAGGCAACCAATCGAATGCTTCTCTCTTGCATCAGTGTTTCTCTCTCTCCCCTCCCACTGCCTTTCTCTCCCTCTCAAAACAATGAAAAATATGTCCTCAGGTAAGGATAAAAATTAAAAAAAAAACCACCCTGTGACTTCTGAGTACGGTCTGTTGTCTAGTTAATTGTACTGTGCCAATATTGATTTCATGGTTTGGGGATGGGCTGATGTCCTGTGCAGTGTTCGTCTGGGCGCGGCTGGAGACTGGCCAAGGGCCTTTCTGTGTGGGCATGGCAACTTGTTGTAAGCCTGCAGTTACGGAGTAGTTCAAAGTAAAAAACGCTTGTGTATGTATTTTTTTGTTTGTTTGTTTGTTTATTTATTTTTTAGAGAGGGGAAGGGAGAGAGGAGAGGGAGAAAAAACCTCAGTGTGTGGTTGCCTCTCACATGCTCCCCCCTGGGGACCTGGCCTGCAACCCAGGCATGTGCCTTGACTGGGAATCGAACCTGCAACCCTTTGGTTTGCAGGCTGGTGCTCAATCCACTGAGCCAGAACACCCAGGGCTCTCTGTTTTCAGTTTGACTTGGCAGTTTGGTTCATATGTTTCTGCTTGTGTTCAGTTTTACTACTTGCTCTACATATTTTTCACATTTGATTTTTCCTTAACCTTACATTTTTTCTGTGTTATGGACAATTTCAAGTATGTATAAAAGTGAAGGGAGGGTAATGTGAGGCACCAACCATCCTCATCCAGCCTCTGCCCTCACCCTCCTTTCTCTCAGCTGCCCTTGCTGCTTTGAAACAAAGTTCTGACTTCTTTCATTTGTAAATATTTTGGTATGTATCTCCTAAGGGCATAGCCACAATGTTTTTATCACACTCTTTAAAAAGTAATAATTCCTGCCCTGGCTGGTGTAGCTCAGTGGATTGAGCGCGGGCCTGTGAACCAAACAATCGCGGTTCGATTCCCAGTCAGGGCACATGCCTGGGTTGCAGGCCAGTTCCCAGCAAGGGACACACGAGAGGCAACCACACATTGATATTTCTCTCCCTCTCCCTCTTTAAAAAAAAAAAAAAAAAAAAAAGTAATAATTCCTTACCAATCAACAAAAATCCCCTTAGTGTTTTAGATATCACTAATTGTCTCATGAGTTTTACTCTTTTCAATCCTCACCCAAGGATGCTGACTGATTTTAGAGAGCGGGGAGAAACATCTGTTGGCCGCCTCCCGTATGTGCCCCAACTGGGGATGGAGCCCACAGCCTAGGTATGTGCCCTGATGGGGAACTGAACCCACAGCCTTTCTGGTGCCTGGGATGGTGCTCCAGGTAACTGAGCCACCTGGCCAGGGCTTATAAATTTTTAATAGTTGGCTTGTTTGCATCAGTATCTAAGGTCCACATGCTGTGTATGCTTGACATGTACCCACATGTCCTTTAAGCGTCTGGGTTTTTTTTTTTTTTTTTTTAAGATTTTATTTATTTATTTTTAGAGAGGGGAAGGGAGGGAGAAAGAGAGGGAGAGAAACATCAATGTGTGGTTGCCTCTCACGTGGCCCCCACTAGGGGCCTGGCCTGCAACCCAGGCATGTGCCCTGACTGGGAATCGAACCTGCGACCCTTTGGTTCACAGCCCGCGCTCAATCCACTGAGCTACGCCAGCCAGGTTTTTTTTTTTTTTTTTTTTTTTTTTTTTGAGTGAGGTGGTATTTATTTTTTTCCTTTCCTTTTTAAAAAATATTCTGTCTATAGCCCTGGCTGGTGTAGCTCAGTGGATTGAGCGCGAGCCTGCGAACCGAAAGATCGCGGTTCGATTCCCAGTCAGGGCATATGCCTGGGTTGCAGGCCAGTTCCCAGCATGGGACACATAAGAGGCAACCATACATTGATGTTTCTCTCCCTCTCTCCTTCCCTTCCCCTCTAAAGATAAATAAATAAAAATCTAAAAGGAAAAAAAAAATCTAAAAAAAAAAAAAAGAATTAAAAAAAAAAAAATTCTGTCTATAAGTTTATTCAACACAAAATAATTCCTCCAATGTTACTGAGGTGGTTGACCACATCCATGACCAAATCTGTCTCTAAACTGGAATTCAGTTGCTGACCCAGCCCTGGCCTCGGCTTTCTTGTTGGCACCGGTGGGCACAGCGCCCTGTCTGTAGGTGTCTGTCAGCTTCCCCTCCTGTGAGTCCTGCAAGTCAGGGGCCCTCTAGTCCTTTGGGTCTTGGCCTGCCAGTCTCAGGCCTGCTGTGACGCAAAGTGGCAGGCACACTCTCAGGGCAGGTGGGGGTAATCCCGGAGATACCGGGTGCCCCTGTCGGTAAGGTACCTATAGGAATGTCTCCAGGCAAATTGTTTCTTCATTTGGCCTTGCGATTTGAGAGACTGCGTGGCTTTCCTGATGTGAAGATTAGGCACATTCTTGTCTGCTGGCTCAGGGGGTTGGTTGGGCATGTGTTCATCCTTCTTGGCTGCTGTCATGCCCTCCTTAAAAAAGTTCATAAATGGCAATCCAGTTCTTCTTGGGCATCAGCGTCATGACGGCTGCTGCATTTGGGGCCAGAGCTGGAAAGCCGTTTCTTTCTTTAATTGAGAAAATTCACCATAAAGCCATCTGGACTTGGCCTTTTCTTTGAGGAAAGATGTTTAGTTCCTAATTCAATTTCTGAATGGTTTTTCCTACTGTTTTGTTATTTTGTATTTTACCTGTCCCTCCAAAACCTCCTGCAACTGCTCCCCTGCCCCCCGCCCCAACCATCACCTTGTTCTCTGTATCTGTGTCTATTTCTGTTTTGCTTTTTCATTTGTTTTTTTCAGTGGGTTTTTTTGTTTGTTTGTTTGTTTTTAGACTTCACATGTAAGTGAAGGTACTGGGTTGGCCAAAAAAGTGTGTTATGTTTTTTTCTGTAAAAGACACATTTTTCATTTTTCACCAATAACTTTATTGATTTGGATATTTTGAGTGTGCCAGCTATCTCCCACTATTGGCCTCTAGTGGGGAGAGGCCAGAGGGGCTGCTAAACGTCTTCCAATGCATAAGACAGCCCCGCAGCAAAGAATTATTTGGCCAAAATGCCAGTAGTACCAAGAAACTTCACAACCCACTTTTGACACGTTTGATCAGTCACAGCACCTTCTCCATATATTTGCACACATCTTTTTTTTGCATTTCAGTTGTGTTTTTATCTTTCTTGAAATAATAGAGCCTAATATGCTGAAAATGTTGTATATCTTCTTCCATCTTCAATATTAAAGTGACTGCACAAAAAATCAATTTTGATAAGTATTTTTTAAATGCACGCTGATATGACAGCTGTCACAGCACAATCTAACAAAATTGTTTTGAGTGAAGTTAAAGACAAGTAAACACTACTAGAGCCATCATACGGAAAAAATGTAATGGACTTTTTGGCCAACCCAAGTTTTGTCAAATGTTTTTCCGCATTTACTGGTATGATCGTATGGTTTTTATGCTTTACTTTGTCAGTGTAAGGTGTCATGTTGATTGATTTATGACCGTTGAATCATCCTTGCATCCCTGGGATGAATCCCTCTTAGTCATAGGTGTATGATCCTTTCAATGTGTTTGTTGAGAATTTTTACATCTATATGTTCATCGAGGTTATTGGCTTGTAATTTTTTTGTTTTGTAATGTGTTTGTTTGGTTTTGGTATCAGGGTAATGCTGGCTTCGTAGAATGAGTTTGGAAGCTACTCTTCCTTCCTCTTCACTTTTTTGGAATAGTTTAAGAAGAATAGGTATTAATTCTTCTTTGAATGTTTAGTAGAATTCATCTGTGAAGCTCTCTATTCTTGGACTTTTATTTGTTGGGTTTTTTTATTATTTCAATTTCATTGCTAGTCAATTTAGATTTTGTATTTCTTCCTGGTTCGATCTTGGAAGGTTATTCTTCTAGAAATTTATCCATTTCTTCAGTATTGTTGAATGTGTTGTGGCATATAAGTGTACACAGTGCTCTTTAATGACTATTTCTGTGGTGTCAGTTGTAACTTTTTGTTTATGGTTTATTTATTTGGGCTCTTCTCTTGATATTTGGCTAAAGGTTTGTCAGCTTTATGTTGTTGCCTAAAACCAGCTCTTGGTTTTATTGATCTCTTCTGTTGTTTTTTTAATTTCTATTTTGTTTACTTCCACTCTGATCTTAATTATTTTCTTCTTTCTATTTACTTTGGTTTTTATTCTTTTTCTAGTTCCTTGTGCTGTAGATAGTTTATTTGGGATTTTTCTTCCTTTTTGAGGAGGCTTGTACAGCTATGAACTTGCTCTTAGAGCTGCTTTTGCCGTAGCGCATTGTAATAGCCAATCTGGGTTCTAGTCTTCCGGGTTTGATTGCCCCTCACCGAAACGCTGACTCCTAGTGCCAGAGTCTTATGAAGAGGAAGGGCACTATTCAAAAGTTACACAGGTTTAGAATAATGGTGGAATTCTCTTAAATTCCATGCCCTTTAGAAGCCAAAAAAACCACTCGCAAACACATAGCCCTGCCTCCCCTATCCAGACCAGGTCAGTCAGGGGGACCATCTCTCAGGAAAAGAAATAGAAGTCTGTAGCTGGGACTCCCGGCCAAGATGGAGGCATAGATGGACACACTGTGCCTCCTCACACAAGCAAGATTAAGGACAACAAAAATTTAGAAACAAAAAAACAACCAGAACTGACAGAAAATTGAACTGTACGGAAGTCCCACAACCAAGGAGATAAAATAGACACATTTATCCAGACCAGTAGGAGGGGTGGAGCTGGTGGCCGGCAGAGAGGGATTGTGGAAGGAAAAAGTGGTGGCTGGCAGACCCGGGCACGGGGTGGCAGTGGGCAGACCCAGTGAGGGGCACAAGAGGGCCGGCTGACCTCGGTCACACATTCACGCACAGATAAACCAGGTGGAACTGGGGAGTGAGACAGACTGCACAACCCAGGGTCCCATTGTGGGGAATTAAGGCCTCAAAACACTGATTGAAAACACTTGTGGTGCCAGGAGAGACTCCCAGCCTCACAGGAGAGTTCGTTGGAGAGACCTACAGGGTCCTAGAATGCACACAAGCCCACCCACCCGGGAATCAGCACCAGAAGAGCCCAATTTGCTTGTGGGAAGTGGCGGAAGGGACTGAAATCTGAGAGAGAGCAGAGCAAGTGCCATTGTTCCCTCTCTGACCCCTCCCCCACATACAGTGTCACAACCCAGCAACTGGGTTGTCCTGCCCTGGTGAACACCTAAGGCTCTGCCCCTCATACATAACAGGCATGACCAGACCCCCCCGCCCACCCCCCCAAAAAGGCCCAAACAGAAGAACAGATCAGAGCCCCAGAGCCAATACATCTAAGCGACCAAGAGGTAGCCAGCCTATCAGATGCACAGTTCAAAGCCCTGGTGATCAGGATGCTCACAGAATTGGTTGATTTTGGTTGCAAATTAGATGAACAAATGAAGGCTACGCTAAGTGAAATGAAGGAAAATGCACAGGGAACCAATAGTGATGGGAAGAAAACTGGGACTCAAATCAATGGAGTGGACCAGAAGGAAGAAAGAAACAACCAAACAGAAAAGAATGAAGAAACAAGAATTCAGAAAAATGAGGAGAGCCTTAGGAACCTCCAGGACATTTTTAAATGTCCCAACATCTGAATTATAGGGGTGCCAGAAGGAGAAGAAGAAGAGCAACAAGTGGAAAAGTTATTTGAACAAATAATAAAGGAGAACTTCCCCAATCTGGCAAAGGAAATAGACTTTCAGGAAGTCCAGGAAGCTCAGAGAGTCCCAAAGTAGTTGGACCCAAGGAGGAACACGCCAAGGCACATCGTAATTACATTAGCCAAGATTAAAATGAAGGAGAAAATTCTAGAAGCAGCAAGGGAGAAGGGGACAGTCACTTACAAAGGAGTTCCCATCAGACTATCAGGTGATTTCTCAAAAGAGACCTTCCAGGCAAGAAGGAGCTGGAAAGAAGTATTCCAAGTTATGAAGGGCAAGGACATACATCCAAGATTGCTCTATCCAGCAAAGCTTTCATTTAGAATGGAAGGGCAGATAAAGTGCTTCTCAGATAAGGTCAAGTTCAAGGAGTTCATCGTCACCAAGCCCTTATTATATGAAATGTTAAAGGGACTTATCTAAGAAAAAGAAGATAAAAATATGACAGTGAAAAGACAGCAAACTCACAGCTATTAACAACCACACCTAAAACAAAATCAAACTAATCAAAAAACTAGAACAGGAACAGAAACACAGAAATGGAGATCACATAGAGGGTTAGCAACAGGGGAGTGGGAGGAGGGGGGGGAAGGTACAGAGAATGAGTAGCATAGATAGTGGGTAGAAAATAGACAGGGGGAGGGCAAGAATAGTGTGGGAAATATAGAAGCTAAAGAACTTACGACACATGGACATGAACTAAAGAGGGGAATGTGGGAGGGGGGGGTGTGCAGGGTGGAGGAGAATGAAGGGGGGAAATGGGACAACTGTAATAGCATGATCAATAAAGTATACATTAAAAAAAAAGTATGTAGCTTAGCTGGACAGATTCCCATTTGTATTCCGGCTTCTCCCAGTTGTCCATGCTCAGCTAGGCTCCTGCTCTTAATCCAAAACTGCATCATCCCTCCTTGTGGTGGGCTGGTCAGGGGTCCTGCATCTTTTCAAACTGCATGGCCAAGACCCCGCAGGGCTGCTACATGGTGAAGAGGTTTCTCCTTCCTCAGCGGCATGGTTAAGAGCTCATGGCTGTGCCACACTTGGGTTTAAATCCTGGCACAGATCTTCCTCTCTAACCCCATTTCCGACCCCTCCCACACTGGGTTACGTCTGCCCTTCCCCATGTACCTACCTTCCTCAACTGTCATTGTTAGTCTAGGCAGGTGTGGTCCGTGACTGAGGAGCCTCTCTGAACCCCTCTTGCAGGCGCAGCTGGCTACATCAAGAGTCAGGGTCAGGCCCATCTCCCTGGCGGGCACAGACTTGAACATCACCAAACACTGGCCAGTTTCTTCAGATATGCAAAGTAACTCTCAGTGGCCCCGCTCCACTGCCACTTCCCCCAGCCAGGTTAGTGGGGGTTATCCCCCCTTATTGGGGACCTCTAGCTCAGCACCCCATTACATCATACATTTTGAAAAGTTGTTTTCGTTTTCACTTGTTTCAAAACAGTTTTTGATTTCCTGTTTAATTTCCTCTTTGGTCTATTGGTAACATGTTGTTTAGTCTCCATGTATTTGCAGTTTTTCCATTTTTTCCCTGTAGTTGATTTCTAGTTTCCTGCCATTGTGGTTGAAAAGGGTGCTTGAAATGATTGGTTTTCTTGACCATAGTGAGGCTTCTCTCCTGGGGAATGTTCCATGTGTATTTGGAAAAAATGTGTATTCTGAAGTTTTTAGATGAAGTATTCTATAAATGTTTAAGTTGACCTGGTCTAATGTGACCTTTCAGGCCATTATTTCCTTATTGAGTTTCTGTCTGATCTATCCATTGATGTGAGTAGGGTATTAAAACGCCCTACTGTTATTTTATTACTATGGATTTCTCCCTCTGTGTCCATTAATAATTGCTTCACGTACAGGCTGGAGCAAAAGTAGGTTTACAGTTGTGAGTAAAGTGAACTGCAGTTTATTCTCGTATTACTTACTGTCGTACTACTTTGCATACACACAGCCGTAGCCCTTGTGTTGCCCCGCCCTGTATTTAGGTGCTACCGTGTGGGGTGTGTAGGTACTTACAGTTGTTACATCCTCTTGTTGAATTAACCCCTTTATAATTAATGTTTTTGTCTTTTTTTACACTTTTTGTTTTCAAGTCTGTTTTGACTGAGTGTGCCCTGCTTTCTTTGTTTATTTGCATGAAATATCTTTTTCCAGCCTTTTATTTTTCACTGTGTCTTTCAGTTTGACTTGTAAGCAGCTTTTAATGCATCATGTTTTTTATTCAGCCACCCTGTGTTTTTTTTTTTTTTATTGGAGCATTTAAGCCATTTATATTTAAAGTAATGTAACTTACATTTAAGGTCATGTATGGAACTACATCAAACTAAAAAACTTCTGCACAGCAAAAGAAACTGACAACAAAACAAAAAGGCAGCTGGCTTTCCATGAGATACCACCTCACAGCTGTTAGAATGACTGTTCTCAACAAGGTAGGTAATACCAAGCGTCGGAGAGGCTGCAGAGGAAAGGGAAGCCTCGTTCACTGATGGTGGGTCACAGACTGGTGCCACCACCCTGGAAAACAGCCTGGCGGTTTTTAAAAAAATGAAGAATAGAGTTACCATGTGACCCAGCAGTCCCTCTCCTGGATACCTACCTGAAAACCTGAAAAATGTGTATTAGGAAAGATATACGCACCCCCGTGTTGCTCAGGCCATTGTTCATGGTGGCCAAGACATGGAGACAACCAAAGTGTCCTCAATAGAGGACTGGATAAAGATGTGGTACGTACATACAATGGAATACTACTTAGCCATAAGAAAAGGTGAAATACTGCCATTTGTGACCTTGAGAATACCATTATGCTAAGTGAAATAAGTCAGAAAAAGCTAAGAACCATATGATCCCTTGCAGGTGGGATGTACAGCTGACACTCGTACAGAAGCAGGAGCGGGAGGTTCCCCGGGGGACGAGTGGGGGAGGGGCTGGCTTTGGGTGGCAGGCGCACCTTGCAGTATGCGGACAGGGTGTCACAGAGACGCACGCTTGAAATCTAGATAATTGTATTAATCAGTGTCACCCAATAAATTTAATAAAATCTTTTTAAAAATTATGCTGTGTATGTCCTATTGCCATTTTACTGTTTTCTGGGTTTTTTTATAGTTCTCCTGTCTTCTCTTAATCTCTTCCCTTGTGGCTGGTTTTCTTCAGTGTTTTGGGTTCTTTCACTTTACTCTTTGTCTCCTGTAGGTTTTTGGTTTGTGGTTACCATGAGGTTTATGTACATCACTCTTTGTCTAAAGCAGTCTGTTTTAAGCTGATAGGTGTTTAAATTCAGATGTTTTCTATAAGGATTGTATGTTTACTTCCCCCTGCCTGGTCTATATTTTTGGTGTTGTGTTTTTAGATCTTTGTTGCTTGTGTCCTCTAACTACTTTTCATAGTTTGAGTTTGACAGTTTTTCCTTTTGACCTTCATCTTGGCTTTTTAAATATCTGATAGGATGTGTTTATTAAATATTTGGCTTTACTTATGAGATCTTTATCCCTTTTTCATAGTTTCTTATTTCTGGCTGTGGACTTCCTTTCCTGCTTTTTAAAGACGACCCTTTAATGTTTCTTGTAAAGCTGGTTTAATGGGGATGAACCCCTCTAGTTTTTGCTTGTCTGGGAAACTCCAGGATTTTTTTTCTCTCTTCCTCAATTCTGAGTAACAGCCTTGCTGGGTAAATTATTCTAGACTGTATTGTAGGTTCCTTTCTTTCAGCACTTTAAAGTGGCCCTGCCACTCCCTTCTGGCTTCTAAAAGTTGCTGCTGAGAAATCAGGTGACAGCCCTATGGGGTTTCCTTTGTGTGTGAGTGGTCGGTTCCCTCCTGCTTTCTGCCTGTTGCCAGGGTGGCTGCCTGTACTGCTGAGCGCCGCGCGAGTGGGAGCCCTTCTTTGCTCCTGATTCAGTCTCCTGCTCTCAGCCCTGCTGACGGTGGCTTACAGCCAGGTGTTGGGTAGAGGAAGTTTCCAATTTCCTGGTTGTTTTTACCGTGAATGGTATTCGATTGTATCGGTTGCTTTTTCTGCACCTATTCTGATGATCCTAGGGTTTCTCTTTTGTAGGCTGTTTGTAGTGAGTGGAATAGCACTATTTTTGAGTGTCGAGCCAACTGTGTATTTTCGGAGTAAACCCTACTTGGTCGTGATGAACGCAGTGATCCTTGGACAGTGCGAGGTTAGCGGTGCTGACCCTGGGCAGTCTGAAACCCACGTAAAACTGAGTTGGCCTTCCGATGGGTGGGTTCCCCACCACAAGTTGAAAATATAGTTGACCCTTGAACAACATGGTTTTAAGCTTCATGGGTCCACTTACATGTGGACGTGTGGACAGACCCTTGAAATTCCAGCCCGTGTTTAAGGGTCAACTGTACATATGTTTTATATATTGCTGCATTTAAATTGCTAATTTTTTTTTTTCATTTCTAGAATTTCCTTCGGTTCTTTTTCTAATTTATGCTCAGATTTCCTATCTATTTGTTCATTGTATTTTACTTCATGCCCTTGAATATAGTTGTAATAGGTGCTTTAAAATCCTCTCAACTTCCAACACACGTGCCTTGTTGGGTCAGACCTGGTGACTGCCTCTGCTCTTGGATGTGGTTCACACCTGCTTCCTTTTTGTAGGTCTGATGCTTTTGAAACACATCCCGCTGTGGCCTCTGATGTCCTCCCTTGAAGAGCATCACTTTTTCAGGGGGTTGGTTAGGCTCACTTCATACACTGGCCCTGCCTGGCCTTACAGCTCTCGCTGGACTGTGCAGTTTTCCCCAGATGTGTGTGCACAGGGTTCAGCCAGATACACGCAGAGTTTGGGGACGCCCTGTGGCACATTCCTTTGTGATATTGCTCCCGACTTTCTAGTGGCTGGGTCAGCTCTGCTGTCCCTGTTCCTACCACCAGTGAGACTGGTGGGTTGTCTGGCCATAGCCGTGCAGTGGTGCCAGTGGGGCCAACCCTTCAGCAGAGCTGCACAAACAGGAGTCGGCACGCTCTCTCCGTTCAAGCACTGGCCCGTGTACCCCTTTCCTTCAGTCCTTTACGCTGTCAGTCATTCAGATGTTTTCTGCAGGGTGTTCTGGTTCCGCCTCCTCGAGGTTTAGTCTCATATCGGCTGAAATGGCTTTTCATGTCATTTCCATAGTTATTTGCTTTATTGTAAAGTACATGTATGATGACTTCAAAACTCTTAAGATGATATTACTATTAACTTGTGAAAGTGCATGTTTGTAAATCACTGGAAGTGGTTCTTTTCCCTCTGAGGCGATGCGACTAACTGTACATAGTTTGGCTCATCTCCTTCGATCTCAGCTGTAGGGGCCCTTTCATCTAACGTGTGAGCACGTAAACAGGTGCATGTGGCTGCTGTGGAGAGCCCCGGACATGGGCACGCTTGGTGCTCCCGTTCCTGCCTCCTGCCGTCACACTGCGCTCCCTCGGAGGGCTGTTTGTTGTGGTGGTGTTTTGTTTTGTTTTTCGCGTAATCGGTGTATAACATTAGTTTCAGGTGTACAGCATGATGATTCAACATTTGTACTTACTGCAAAATGATCACCACAGTGAGTCTAGTTAACTTCCATCACCATACAGGGTTAGTTTTGTCCTTGTGATGAGAACTTTTAAGATCTGCTCTCTTAGCAACTTTCACATATGCAGCCCAGTGTGTGTTGACGAGTTACCACGCCGTCCACCACCTCCCCACCATATGCTTGCTCCGTAACCGGGAGTGTGTGTGCCTGTCCACCCCATCAGCCATTTCGCTCCCCGCCTCCGGCAACCAAAAAACTGTTCTTTGTATCTATGAGCTTTGCGGATTTTTAAAAGAATTCCACGTATAAGTGAAAGCATATGGTATTTATCTTTCTCTGATTTCACTTAGCACAATCAAGGAAATCAAGGCAAGATTTCCTCCCTTTTTATGCCTAAATAAATTCCACTATATGTATACATCTCATCATTATTCATTCACTCACTAGTGTACATTAGGTGGCTTTCGTATCTTGGTTATTACAAATAATGCTGCAGGGAACATAAGGAAAAGACTTGTTCAAATCACTGTTTTTGTTTTCTTTGGGTAAATACTCAGAAGTGGAATTTCTGCGTCATAGGGTAGCTGTAATTTTTGAGGGACCGTCACACTGTTTTTCACAGTGGCTGCACCAGTGTGCACTCCCACCAGCAAGGTTTAAAGCTTCCCTCTTCTCCACATCCTTGCCAACACTCGTTGTTTCTTAGCTTTTTAGTAACAGCCATTCTGACAGGTGCGAGGTGGGTATCTCATTGCGGTCTTGATGTGCCTATTCCTAGTGAGTAGTGCTGCAGAGCATCTTGGCATGTGTCTGCTGGCCATCTGTGTGTTGTGTTCTCTCTGGGAAAATGTCTGTCCAGATCCTCTGCCCATTTTTTAACTGGATTGTTTTTTGCTACTGAATTGTATGCCTCTTTTAAAAAGATTTTATTTACTTATTTTTAGAGAAGGGAGGGAGAGAAACATCAGTCAGTTGCTCCTTGTACACCCCCTCCTGGGGACCTGGCCCGCAACCCAGGCATGTGCCCTGACTGGGAATCAAACCACTGACCGTTTGGTTCACAGGCCAAGCTCAATCCACTGAGCTACACCAGCCAGGACTAAGTGTATTAAATCTTTATATAGTTTGGATTTCAACCACTTATACATGATTTACATGATATACATAAATATTTACAAATATTTTCTCCCATTTAGTATGTTGCCTTTTCATTTTGTTGGTTTCCTTTGCTATACAGAAAGTTTTTAGTTTAATATCCCATTTGTTTACTTTTGCATTTTTTAGTCAGATCTAAAAAATAATTGCCAAGACTGATGTCAAGAAGCTTACTGCCTATATTTTGTCCTTACTGCCAGGTGTTTTATGGTTTAGGGTCTTTTTTTTTTTTAAATTTTTTAATATATTTTATTGATTATGCTATTACAGTTGTCCCATTTCTCCCCCATCATTCCCCTTCACCCTGCACACCCTCTCCCACCCACATTCCCCCCTTTAGTGCATGTCCATGTGTCATGAGTTCTTTAGCTTCTACATTTCCCATACTATTCTTGCCCTGCCCGTCTATTTTCTACCCACTATCTATGCTACTCATTCTCTGTACCTTCCCCCCCCTCCTCCCACGCCCCTGTTGCTAACTCTCCATACAATCTCCATTTCTGTGGTTCTGTTCCTGTTCTGTTTGCTTAGTTTGCTTTTGTTTTAGATGTGGTTCTTAATAGCTGTGAGTTTGATGTCTTTTCACTGTCATATTTTTGATCTTCTTTTTCTTAGATAAGTCCCTTTAACATTTCATATAATAAGAGCTTGGCGATGATGAACTCCTTGAACTTGACCTTATCTGAGAAGCGTTTTATCTGTCCTTCCATTCTAAATGACAGCTTTGCTGGATAGAGCAATTTTGGATGTAGGTCCCTGCTTTTCAAAATTTCAAATATTTCTTTCCAGCCCCTTCTTGCCTGTAAGGTCTCTTTGGAGAAATCAGCTGACAGTCTGATGGGAACTCCTTTGTAGGTGACTGTCCCCTTATCCCTTGCTGCTTCTAGAATTCTCTGCTTCATTTTAATCTTGTCTAATGGAATTACGATGTGCCTTGGTGTGTTCCTCCTTGGGTCCAACTTCTTTGGGACTCTCTGAGCTTCCTGGACGTCCTGGTAGTCTATTTCCTTAGCCAGATTGGGGAAGTTCTCCTTTATTATTTGTTCCAATAAGTTTTCCACTTGTTGCTCTTCTTCTTCCCCTTCTGGGACCCCTATAATTGGGATGTTGGGACGTTTAATGATGTCCCGGAGGTTCCTAAGCCTCTCCTCATTTTTTTGAATTCTTGTTTCTTCCTCGTTTTCTGTTTGGTTGTTAGTTTCTTCCTTCTGGTCCACTCCATTGATTTGAGTCCCAGTTTTCCTTCCGTCTCTATCAGTTCCCCATGCATCTTCCTTCATTTCACGTATTGTAGCCTGCATTTTTTTCATCTAATTTGTGAGCAAAATCAACCAATTCTGTGAGCATTTTGATGACCAGTGCTTTGAACTGTGCATCTGATGGGTTGGCTATCTCTAAACGGCTTAGAGGAATTGGCTCTGGAGCTTTGATTTGTTTTCCGGTTTGAGCCATTTTTGGTGGGTTTTTTCGGTTTCGTTTTGGTTTTACTCTGGTCACGGCTATTACGTAGTGAGGGGTGGAGCCTCAGGCGCTCCCCAGTGTGGGGCAGCCCAGTCACTGGGTTGTGACGCTGTATGTGGGGGCGGGGTCTGAGAGGGAGCAATGGCGCCTGCTCCGCTCTCTCCTGGATTCAGTCACTTCCGCCACTTCCCCTCTGCCTGGACTGTCTGCGCGCGCAAACGTGAGACCACCTGGTCAGCCAGCCGCCTTGTGCGGCCTCACTGGGTCTACACAGTTGCCCCCCTGTGCCCAGGGTCCGCCAGCTGCTGCCTGTGCACCTGGGAACTGCCAGCCACTGCTCCCTGCGTTCCCGGGTCCTCACCTCCACTTTCTCCTGCCGCGACTCCGCCCCTCTTACTGGTCTGGATGAATGGTTGGAGTTCCGTACAGTTCAATTTTCTATAAGTTCTGATTGTTTTCTTGTTTCTAAATATTTGTTGTCCTTCATTTTGGTTGTGAGAGGAGGCACACTGTCTCCGCGTACACCTCCATCTTGGCCAGAAGTCCTGGTTTAGGGTCTTATGTTAAAGCTCTTAATCCATTTTAAGTTAATTTTTATGTATGTTGAAGGTAACAGTCTAGTTTTATTTTTTTTGCATGTGGCTGTGTAGTTTCACCGCTTCCTGAGACTGTCCTTTCCTTGTTGTGTATTCTTGGCTCCTCTGTCATAAATTAATTGACTATGTATGCATGGGTTTATATCTGGGCTATTTTATTCCATCGATCGGTGCGTCAATTTTTTATGCCAGTATCAGTTTTTGTCTGATATTTTGTGACTTAACCTTCTGGTGTTTTGTTGTTTCACAAGCCTAAGAAATCGTGAACTCCCCATTTGTTGTAGTGAAGTGTACAAAAAACCCCACCAGCTCAGCCACATTGAGGTGCGCAGTTCAGAGGTGGCATGTGTGGGCGCGGCATCGTACAGCGTCGGCACCGTTCATCTCCGGAACCCTGTCCCCCCAGACAGAACCTGTGTCTGTCAGACACTGACCTCGCATTCATTCCCTGACCCTGACCCTGACCCCGACGCTGGCCCCTGGCACCCACCATCCTCTCACTCTGAAAGTGAATGCTGCAGACACCTGCTGGGGTCTCTGTCAACCCAAATTTGTATGTTGAGATCCTAACCCTTCAAATGACATTAGGAGGTGTGGGGTCTTTGGGAGGTGCGGAAGTCCTGAGGGTGGAGCCATCACAAACGGCGGGATTCCTGCCCTACAGAGGGGCTCCAGAGAGATGCTAGATCCTTTCTTCTGCCTGTGAGCACACAGGCCTGCTGGTGCCCTCCTAAAGTTTTTAAAGTCTGATTTGAATTTATGTCAATACCAGCTTAACTGCAATTGCATATAAAAACTACTCCTGTTCAGTTGTTTCTCCACCAACTGTTACTATTTTCACAAATTACCTCTTTAAACCTTGTGCACTTGCTGACATTTAAAATTTATGCATCTGTCTTTTAAATTCTGTATATGTTCAAATCAAAATTGCAATGCTGGCTTTGTAATTTGCCCTTTATGGGAGGTTTTTGTAGGCCTTTCATCTTGAAGGACTCCCTTCAGCATTTCTGTAGGGCAGGTCTAATTGACCATGAACTTCCTTAGCTTTTATTTACCTCATTTTTGGAGGGTATTTTTCCTGGATATAGAACCCTTGGTTTTCATCCCACTGTTTTCTGGTCTCCAAAGTTTCTGCAGAGAAATCAGCTAGTAATCTTATTGAGGACAAGTCACTCGTTGCTTTCAAGACTTGGTTTTTGGCATGTTTCTTGTGTCTCGGTGTGAGTTTCTTTGAGTTCATTATACTTGGAGCTTCTTGGATTTGTAGAGTCATGCCTTCTATCAGACAGTTGTCAGACGTTCTTGAGTCATTTCCTTAATCTCCTGTCCCTTTCTTCTCCTTCAGGGACTCCCATAATGCATCCCCCAGGACTCTTCTAAGTTCTGGTCACTAATTCTTTCTTCTGTCTGCTCAGATTTGCTGTTGAATCCCTTGTGTGATTCATCATTCATTTGTATTTCTCATCTCCAGGATTTTTTTAAAATTTCTTCTATAATTTTGTTTTTATTTAATGTGCTTTCAGCATTTTTTCTCTTTTAGAGAGGGGAAGGGAGGGAGAGGGAGAGAAAAATCAATTGGTTGCCTCTTGTGCGTGCCCCAACCAGGGACTGAACCCACAACCTAGACCTGTGCCCTGACCAGGAATCAAACCGGCACCTTTTGCTTTGCAGGACAACACCCAACCCACTGAGCCACACTGGTCAGTGTTCTTTCTGTAATTTTTATTTCTGCTACTTATCATTTGAAGATAGTTGGTTAAAAGTCTTTACTTAGTCCAGTGTTTGGACTTCTCCTGGGATGGCTCTGCTGGGTTTTGCCTATGAATAGGCAGTATTTTCCTTTTCCTTTGTATGCCTTGCAATATTTTATTGAAAAATGGTTGAGAAGAGACAACTGTACCAGTTGTTTGCAGACTGGCTCTGCACTGGAGTGGACCTTCATCAATTGCTGGGCACACTCTGAGCCTAGGGAGCAGCAGCCTGAGGTGCATTTTTCAGGCATGTACATGGCTGCTCTTGAGTATCTCTATTTTTGAGTTTCACCCCAGCCTCTCCCTGGGCCTTACATGGTCTGTTGTGTCTCCTCATAACCTCTAGCCCCAAACTTCTGAGTCTTGAGGCCCCCACAGCTTTCATGAGCAGTACCTGCGTTCCCACTTGAGGTCTGAGTTAGACAAAACCAGTCCTCTGGTAGTCTCCAGCCAGACTGGAATGTCGGCCTGCTCCTTGTGACCATGCTTGGGGTGGGGTTGGCACAGGGCAAGAGAAATGCTGCGACACTTGTTCGACCAGCTGGAAGGTGCTTTTGTTCTTGGTGTCCACTTGGCTGCTGTACCTGTTTTCTAGAGCTCCTCTAAGGTCAGCCCAGTCAGCTTCTGGTGCTGTCAGTGATGCACAGGGAAACGAGCTTGGAGCTTCCTTGGTCTGAGATTTTGCTGACATCACACATGCTGTCATGCTCCCTTCTTAAAGCTTAAACCAACCTTTTTTCTGAACAGCCTGTTCTGTGGGTAGTTGGGGTTTTTTGCCTGGTCTGCAAGCTTACTCTTAAACTGGACCCAGTGTGTTGCATTCTCCTCTTGTAGGGCCTGTGCATCTCTTCAGACTCTCTGGCAAGTGCTTCAGCCTGGTGGAGTCCATGTGAGTGAGGGGAGGGGCGGCAGGGGAAGGGGCTGGGACGCCCCTGACAGCAGCTGTACCCCCAGGTACAAGTATGAGTTCTGCCCATTCCACAACGTGACCCAGCACGAGCAGACCTTCCGCTGGAACGCCTACAGCGGGATCCTTGGGTGAGCTGCGCATAGGGATGAGCATGTTGCTGCAGGCCCCGTGGAGTGGTGTCCCCTACCCACCTCAACTTTGTGTTCTGATCCTCCACAGCATCTGGCACGAGTGGGAAATTGCCAATAACACCTTCAGGGGCATGTGGATGAGGGATGGTGACTCCTGCCACTCCCAGAGCCGGCAAAGCAAGGTGGGCCCATAAGGGAGGGGGCCTGGAAGAGGGGCCCCGGCTTCACCCACCTACCAACCAAGGTTTCCCTGCAGGTGGAGCTTACCTGTGGAAAAAGCAACCGATTAGCTCATGTGTCTGAGCCAAGCACCTGTGTGTATGCACTGACCTTCGAGACACCCCTTGTCTGCCACCCCCACTCCTTGTTAGGTAGTATGCTGGGGGCTGGGGTGGGGGTGGGGCAGAGGGGCTCAGCTAAGTCTGGGTTCTTTTGAATGTCAGTGTACCCAGCCCTGCCCATGGCCCTGCAGCAGAGGTGGGACCAGGTGGAACAGGACCTGGCTGACGAGCTAATCACTCCCCAGGTGAGGTGCTGAGGTGGGCACCCCCTGACTGGGTGCAGCACGGCCGGGAACGGGGTGTTCTTCCTTTACCTGCAGGGATATGAAAAGTTACTCAGAGCCCTTTTTGAGGATGCTGGCTATTTAAAGACCCCAGAAGAAAGCAAATCAGCACAACAGGAAGGCGGTGTTCAGGGCCCGGTGTTTGAAACGTTGGAGAGCTGCAATAAGGTGCGGAGCGGGGGCCGGCTGCCCTGCACACAGCCTCCAGCCCAGGGGTCTGACCTTCCCTTAACATTCCTCTGTTACAGGCACAGAAGGAACTGTCAAAGGAGATTAAAAGACTTAAAAGTGTGCTGACCCAACATGGCATCCCCTACAGCAATCCTGCGGGTAAATCATGCATGGCGGAGGGGCCAAGCCCCACCCTGGGACCTGCTGCCTGTGAGCCGGGCCCTGACCTGTCTTCCTCCTGGTATTTTGGCAGAAACTTCCAGCTCTGAGCGCTTGGGCTCCAAGACACCCACAGACAGGACCACAGAGCAGCTACGAGGCAACACAGGGTTGCTTGGGAACACCCTGTGACCTGGGTTGGGGGAAGACAACCAGACTGGCACCCTGTAGCAGAACGAAGAGCAGGCCGGGCCACAATGTAGGGTGAGAAGTCCCGGGACAAGCACACCACAGGCAGAGGATGGGCTTCCTCTCTGCCTTCTAGGCCAGTGGCTCTCAGAGTTATACATGAAGATGTGGACACATAAAGATTCAAAGTTTTAATTCCCATACTGATAAAAATAATTCCATGAATTCTGTAAACCATTGCATAAATGCTATAGTGTAAAAAAATTTAAACAAGTGTTAACTTTAAACAATTCACTACAAGTAAATGATTGTGCATTATAAATACTACCTTCTGGGTTACGAAAGTTCCATTCCAGTAACATTCTCATCTAAATACTCAGCACAGACATACAGATTGGGGGCTTCCATAAATTATCCACACGAAGCATTCACACTGAGTTGAGGTCTCCTGATCGTTACGTGAGTGGTGTGACGATAGAGTGTCACTGCTAATACTGAACACTAGAGCTGAGAGTCAACACTGAGCACCGCATGGCCTCTGCTGCTACACCCAGCACTCCTTCTGCTCACCCACAGGTGGGACTGTGAGACCCCCAGAGGCGGAGCCTGTCCCCAGCTCATCCTGTGAGGCCTGCAAAGTGCAGCTCCCTCTGGAGACCAGGGCTACTATGGGAACAGAGTACCCCCAGGGCAGTGCCCCTGGGGGACGCACCCCAGCGCTGGGGACAGTCCTGCCAGCGCTGGGCACCCTTGGAATTCCATTCTGGGTGGTTCTTTGGGTTCTTTGGTCTTCCCACCACAGGTATTCTCAGAGCCAGGCCTGCCCTGAGAAGGGTGAGTGCCCCACTGTGGGACCCCTGTGAGCACTACACACCAGCCCCCAGACTCCACAGAACTGACCAGAGTAGCTTATAAATAGACCTAAAGCTTAATTGTTCTTAATTGTTTATAATCTGAAAATGTCTAGGCTAGATATCAGTAATAAACACTGTCCTGTTATCCCAAAAAAGGCCAAAGGCCTGAAATGGGAAACAAGTGCATAAATACTAATAAAAATAATTTTAAACAGTGATAACAATAGCACAAAATATACGTAACTTCTAAGAGCTAATAAATCATCACTATAATTAAAAACATACTAAAACCAAGTCAATAGTTAGCCTTTAGTAGTAGCACACCAGCTGTGGAATGTCATGGGGCCACCTTGAAATGACTATCAGTTTGTCTTAGGTTAAAAAATGTTTTAAACTTCTTACTACAGTAAATACATTCTAATTTAGTCACTGATAAAAATTTTTGCTGTCACTTTGCACTTTAAAAATGCTATTAAAAGTCTTTGGCAAAGCCCCAGGCAAGTAGAAACACATCGGTGTTCACTTCCCAGCCGGAGGGGCCAGTACCTGCTCCCACCCCTCCAGCGGCAGGTTCTGCAAAGGTTTCTCCTGGCAGCCTAGATCCACTTTACTGAGAGCACAGTTGGGGTAAACGACAGACATCTTATACTTGCCAGAGGTCTAGGAAAAAAAAGACCCATTACAGACCAAAGAAGATTTGAGTCATCACTAAAATCAAACCCGTTCTCAGGAGCACTTCTGCTGTGGCCCTGAAGCCAGGCTGCTACTTGGGCGCCAAGGGACCTGCAGTAGAGCCAGGTCCTCCTGGCAGACCCTGCCCTAGCATGGTGGCCTGGTCCTCATGAATGACCAATAATACCTGGACACACGGATTGGATGACAATGTCAAAGTGTCACCCTAAAGTCAAACACACCAAAGATGGGTGAGCCTGTCCCACTGGCAGGAGTCCACGTGGCCCCAGGGTTGCGGGGAGGCCCTATGGGCCAGCTGCCAGGCCTGGCAGCCGGCTCCAGGAAGGCAGGGGTGCTGCTGCCCATGAGACTCGAAACCAGCTCTCTCAAATTTAATGCACTCCCTTGGTTGCACATTTTTAACTAGTATCAAATTGTCTTACAAAGTTTCAAGGGAGGAAATACAACTGAATGAACCATTCCCTTCACTTCTTCTGCAAGGGCTCAGGCACTTGGAGGAAGCGGCCCCGGGTCACCGATGCGTGACTGAGCTCCCTCATTCCTCGGTGTTGGGAAATAAAATTCCAATCAGTGTGCGTGTGCACGCGTTCAGGAATAGTTCCTTTCATAAAATTAAAAACATCTAAATGTATGTCTTTCAATAATCACTCTGCTATAAATATTGTTTCCACTTCATTTAAAACCTATAAAAATTCTAGGCATTTCTCACTACTAGATAAATGCTCATTTCATAAGGACTAATTTCAGAATGTGAAATCTAATATTTACCATACTATGAATTAACAATAAACCGATAAGAAATATTTTAAGTTCACAGTACACATACAAAGCTTCATATCGCATATTAAAAAAAAACATGAACCTAAAAAGCAGCTTATAGCAACTTAGCCCGTCCATTTAAATTCCTCAATTTACAAAAGTGCTCAGCTGGGACGTGAGTGCCCAGGACGTGGTCACAGTAGTGTCAGGACCGCACACCCTGTGTGATTACTGTGCCCACCTGGACCCTGGACAGCGGGCAGGCGGGTGCTGTGTGTCTGCCTCTAAGGTCTGGGAGAATACCACAGAGCCATGGGTGCAGCTCAGGGCCAGGGTCCCGACGTCGGTGGCACCAGGAAGTGAGGCCACCATGGCTGCCGTCACCACTGGAGGGGCTGGCCCTCACAGTAGGGGCACTCAGGTGCATCGGCCACACAGGACTCACAGAGCACACGGTGCTGGCAGGGCTGTAGGACGGCGCCCCGGGACTGCTCCCCACACACCACGCACTGCTTTGCTCGGAGCTGGAAGATCACCTGAGGGCAAGAGAAGTTGGCAGGGTCACTGAAGGCCCCACCAATGGCCCCCAGCTTGCCCAAAAGTGACTCAAGAACGTGCAAAGATAATGGCCCCCTGGCTAGCACCAGAAAACTCGGGGCTGGCGTGGAACACCTGTGCCAGGGGTCACCCCAGGAACACAAAGATGGGGTTGGCCCTGCTTTTTCACGAGCCCCTCAAGCAGAGGATTGGCTCCTGAGAGGCCAAGGCTAGGAGTGGGGGTGGGGGGCCACAATGCAGGCCTGTGACCTGCAGCTGGCAGCTGGTGGCTGGCAAGTGCCAAGATTTGGGCTTAGTGGGACCCTGGTCCAAGACCCAGCCCTTTAGCCAAGGGGACAGCCACAGGCCGGAGACGGCACCTCAGGTGAAGCAGGTGTAAGCTTTGCAGCCAGACCGTGGCTAGTCAACGGAGTGCAGGGAGTGTTGAGAAGCAGGGCTGTGGAACCTTCTAGATGCTCTGAGTTCTAACAAAACGCCCTGGTGTGGAGGGAATTTCTAGCTGAGCTGAAAACAGCAGGTTTTGTGCTACTCCAGAAAAAAAATAAAGAATGAAATCAGGCAAGGAGGTGACCAGTAACCCTAGAGGGTGACCTTGGCAACATACCTCAGACATACACCATGGTTCCAACTGTGTGGGGCAAGAGGGGTGTCCATTCTATCCATGAGGGCACAGGAGGGGATAAACGTGGAAGGTTCCAGAAAGGAAGGGCAGGGCCAGCCTGGCAGGAGAGGTGGTACACACACTCCCTGGAGCAGAGCATGAGCTGCCACCGGAGGAGTCGGATGATAAGGGCCCGCACAGGAAGTGGCAGCGCCAGGCCAGGTCCCAGTCAGTCATCCCCCCCACACGCACACACACATACTCTGCCAGGGACAGATGTTAGGCACCTTGGAAACAAACCCAGGACTCACCCCGTCCACCGCCTCCAAATCCAGGCGCAGCTGACTCTGCAGCGAATGCAGCTTGGGCAGCGGGATGGCACCAATGTCGCTGCAGCCCCGCAGCCCTGGCAGTGTAGACATGCCCCGGCCTTCCAGCTCCTCCTGCAGCTGTCTGAACTGGGCCTCCACCTCCTCCTTCTTCTGCAGTGCCAGCTGCCGGGCACTGTCGGCCGCCAGCGCACGCTCCTTTGCCTCCTTCGCCTCCCGCTGCCATGCGTCACAGGCCTGAAACCCAGGATGCTGCAGAGGCTGGCGTGGGGGAGGGGGCGTCCTGTACGCGCGCGAGCGTCAGAGTCCCATCCCCTCCCCAGAACTCACCTGCTTCACTTGCTGCCAGGACTCCTCCCACTGCCTGATCTTCCTCTTGGCTTCCTCTAGCTGCCTCCTGACTCGAGCTAGCTCAGCACAGCTGGGACTTGCACTTGCAGAGGAGGCAGAGCCAGCGTTCAGAATGGGGGATGGGCTGGGAGAGAAACTGCCAGAAACAAAGTCCCAGATGCTTCCAGGGACACCATTCAAACCTGAGTGTGGAGGAGACAGGTGTCAGCCCCAGGCATGCTGAGATACCACAGTCCGCTGGCTCTCAGGCAGGTTCTGGGACCTCTGGGGCACCACTGATAAGGCTGCTGCCCCTGATCTTCCTCCCAGGCCCCCTTCCAGCCCCCTGTGGGGTTTAAACAGAAAGAAATTCGAAGTTTCTGTGACTACCTCATGTGGAGCAGCACTTCTCAAACTCTGCTCCCAGGAATCCTTTACACATGTAGGATTTTGAAGCCCCCAAAGAGCTTTTGCTTAAAGAGCTCCTATCATAGGAAAAAGTGACCCCTGTTCATAGAGCCACATGTCACCACAACAGGAGGTGTTTTGAGAAATGCATCATTAGGCAGTCTCATCACTGAGCACTGCAGACTGCACTTGCACACACCTAAGTGGTAAGGCTCACTGCACCCCTAGGTGCACCTCTAAGGCACGGGTGGCAAACACAAGGCCCACGGCTGAATCCGGCCCTCCATCTTGTTTCTACCCAGTGGAAGCACTGAGCTCCTTGCCCCTAGTTAGGGAGTAGTTATATTTACACAGTCCTAAAACTACATTCGGCCCTTTGAAGGCAACTGCGAGGCTGATGTGGCACCTGGTGAAAATGAGTCTGACAGCCCTGCACTATGGTAGAACCTTCTGCTTTGAGGCAACAAGCCTGTACAGTGTGTTACTGTACCAAGTACTGTAGGTGACTGTAACACAATGGTCAGGTTTTGTGTCTAAACAAAGAAAAGGTACAGTAAAAATACAGCTTAAAAGGTAAAAGATGAGCCCTGACGGGTGTGGCTCAGTGGATTGAGTGCTGGCCTGCGAACCAAAGGGTTGCCAGTTCGATTCCCAGTCAGGGCACAGTCACTCAGTCACCGACCTGTTTCAGCCCAGGAGGAAAAACCCCTCCCGAACCACACGTCCTTCCATCTCCCACAGAAAATTCAGCTCCACTGCAATCGCACGGGACCCCCCTCATAAGATGAGGCCCCTTGTTGACTGAGAAGCTAGCATGTGGTGCATGACCATTTAGGAATTGAACAGGTATTTTAAAGATATATTTACTCTTTTAAAGTGTAAGAGGTTACATAAAGTAACTTTTCCAGTGAAGGAATAACATAAAACAAGAAATAGCACTGTTTTCTGTTTTTCCAAATCCGCTGGCTCCTGTGTCGGGTCTCTGGTGGCATCGCACCTCCACCGCCTCAGAAACTGCACTGCCCGCGTGGGAGCCAGACGGGCCACACCGAGGTGTGGTCACGGCCGTGTCCCACACACGGAGGCCCAGCAGAGGCCCACGAGCACACCCTGTCCAATACCCAGGGCACTGCTGTGGAACCGGCAGAGGCATGGGCAAGGGGTTGCATGGGAGAAACGCTGAGGCCCGCACCACAGAGAGTGTACAGGGCAGTGTGGCGGATCCCTCAACGGGAGGGCAACGACGTGGGGGGCAGCCACTCAGGCCTCAGTTCATCCAACAGTAAACTGTTACTAGAGGGCGGCCCCTCCCCCGTGAACCCCAGCTCACCTAGGGAGTTGTAGGTCGAGGCTGAGGAGCCCAGCACCCTGGGCTCCGACTTGAGGGACGGTGGCTGCTGGGGGGGCGTCATAGCCGAGGAGACAAGAGGCCCGGACAGAGGCTGGGAGAGCGAGCTGAGCGGGGAGGTGGACAGGGAAGACGAGGAGTGCAGGGATGGGGAGCGGGCCAGGCAGCCTGGAATGGTGACAGGCTCTGAGCCCCCCAACGACCTCTGACCTGTGCAGAGTGGAGGGGCCCAGTTAGTAATAGACAGAAGCAGCCCTCTGCCCAGGAGACAGCAGGCAACGCCTCTGAGCGGGGCGGGGGGGCGGGGTGCAGCGGCCAGGGCAGGCGCGTACGGGGGACAGGAGTCCCCGGCCTGCAGCAACCACGTGCAAGTGCAGAGACAGAGCTGCCCCCAAGCTGAGATGTGGCCACAGCCCCTCAGCTGCTCAGACAAGAGGCAAGTGCATGGGACTTGGGGCTCAGGAGGGTTCCCACAGAGGCCAGACACCCGCTAGGCCCTGTCAGCCTGCCTAGCCACTGACATGGCAGTCTCAGTACTTTTAGGGTCTCCCAGAAATGGATGAATTTGTATTAATATCAGAAGAAAAAGATGAGTTTTTAGGTCAAAGGAAATGATTCAGTATACAAGGTCTGTCCGGAAAAAATTACAGCCATTGTTAATATAAGAAGAACGGTTTGCACTACATCAGTGTAAGCTGGTAGCCAAGGATAGTGGACTGGAATGTGCACGTGTGAACAATAACGACTTCACTGTACTAGTCAGTGGGGGTGTGGACGCCATGGAGTGAGCATGTGTGCACTGTGTGGCCATTAACATTCAAATGACTGTGTGTGTAGAGCAGCGAATCTGCATCAGATTTCGCATTAAGCTTAAACATTCCTCCACAGAAACTATTCGGATGATTCAGAAGGCCACAGCTGTGGGCAACTGGTTGGTGACTGGCAGCTTCATCACACAACATGCCTGCTCATGCATCACCTCTGGTGCAGAGTTTTAAGGCAAAACATCAAATCACCCAGGTGACTCAGCCCCACCACAGCCCAGATTTGATGCCCTGTGACTTAGGGCTTTTCCCCAAACTAAAATCACCTGTGAAAGGGAAGATTTTTCAGACCATTGATGAGATTCAGGAAAGTACGATGGGATAGCTCATGGTGATTCGGAGAACTGTGTGAGGTCCAAAGGAGCCTACTTTTGAAGGGGACTGAGGCATCACTGTCCCACATACAGTGTTTCTTGTATCCTGTGTCTTCTTTAATAAATGTCTCTATTTCTCCTATTATGTGGCTAGACACCTTCTGGACAGACCTTGTATGTTAATGCATCCATCTTAATGCCAATGCAGTGATTAAAGTACCTCAGAAGGCTGAAAAGGTTGGTCGTCCCTGCCCCCAACCCCACACACCCCACACCCTGTCTGTGCAGGCGCTGCCTTACTCAGATGGGGGTAAACTGAAGAGGTGAGAGGCTGACCCTGCCAGGGCTGCAGGAGCCTGGGGTGGGGGGGAGCCTCTCCCACCCTAGAGCCACTTTAGTAGGATTCTTAAAAGGAAAGGCCTGGCTGGCCTGGGGCCACCTGACAAGAACGCCAGGTGTCACCATTCTTACCGGTGGGTCGCAGGTCACTTCCTTCCTGCTCGTCCAGCTCCTTGTCCAGAGGGGCAAGGCTTAAGTCACTAAGATGCAGATCTACAGAAGAGCCTGTCCAACAAGACACTGCATTACTGCTCAGAAACACAGATCGCTGCAGCAGGGAGCATGCCTGATCTGGGGCTGCGGGGACACCCTGCCTCAGGGCTGGGGGTTGGAAGCACACCCCTGGCTGCCACCCCCCCACTCCCCCCCACCCCCTCCACCCCCGCTGGTAAACTCACTCTCCCCCTCAGAACCAGAGTGTCTGGGCATCCCTGAATCATGTGCCGTGCCTCAATCACTGCCTTACCTCACTGACATCTGCTTTCTGCCTTACATTTCTGATCACTGGGTGAAGTTTGACCAAGGAAACGTAACTAGTAAAAAAAAATTCTGGGAAGGCCTTGTCCATGGGAAAACAGTTCACAGACAATTGTGTGAGGTCACACTGGAACTGGCACACAGGGACCATGGACCTCCACACCACGGGTCACACAGCAGGGAGATCCCCATCCTGTTCTCCCCAACCTAGCACTGAGCAGGGTCCCTCCTGTTTCCATTCTGTCCCACCAAGGCTGCCAATGCACCCCAGGCATGTCTGTTAACAAAACAGGAATGGAATGATGGACCCCTTGGAGCTGGTCCCCCACTTCCCAAAGCTTTCCTCAGAAACCCTCTTCTGCAGGAGGGCCCCCAACTTAGAACAGAGCAGGAAGCTGTCTTGGGGTGGCTGAGGTCAGGCCAGGCCGGCCTGCCCCCAAAGCCAACGCACATCTCATGAGTTCCTGAGGTCATGCAGGGTCAGCTCAGGGAAGGTGTGGGCAAAGGACCCTTGGGAAATGGCCAGGGGAGGGGCAGCAGGTGCTCCTGGGACTCACCCCATGAGCCAGAGCTGCTTTCCCTACCCAAAGGTAGGCCAGGTCCACAGGAGAGCTTGGTGACATTGAAGACACAGCACACAGGAGTTCTGATGCTAAGCCCCGTTCTCCCCCAACCCCAATTCTGGGGACCCACTCTCTCCCCCCACAGCACCCCTCCCAGAAGCACCCTTCTCCTGTGTGGCTGAGCCCCTAGCTGCTTGTTGCCAAGTGTCAGAGTCTCCTAGAGCATGTCCTATAACCAGGTCAAAGCTGCTCAGAGACAGGAGCCCCTGCCCAGTCCTGACCCATGTCCCACACTTGGCTTTGCCCAGATTCCAGGCCACATCAGAGGGACAGCCACGTCCTCTGCACAGGGTCATGCCAGGATGCACTTGTGACCCAGGCTGCAGGAAGGAGCTGCTGGGTTGTGGTTGTTTTAAACAACTGCATTCAAATGTAAAAGCTGAGCAAAGGCTAAGCCAAAGAAGAGAATGGAAGTGCAGCTCAAGGAACAGAGGAACCCACCTGCACTGGGGAAAAGGCTGCTGCCTTTTTAAATGAGACACATTTATTGTAATCAGCAGGAAATAGGGGATAACAGATGTGTGACTTCCAAAGAACATCAGTCCCCAGCACACACAAATCCATGAGGAGCCAGCTGTGTGGTGCACAGATAGAGCAGACCTGGGGTCTAGCCCAAACTGGCGTCCCAGGCTGCACTGCTCCTGCCCTGCTCAGCCCCTGCGGGGACCATGCGAACTGACGGCAAGGAGGGCTCCTTGCCGACGAGAGGTGCTCCAGAGCGCAGACCTGAAAGCCACCAGCTCTGGCCTCCACGGTGTGAGGCCCCATGCACACACCGGAAGGCAGAAGCAGGGGAACCTCGTGTCTGGGACACGAAGGAGCGGGCTGGCTGGGCAAGGCCCAGGGCCTGCATCTGTCTCCTTGTTTCATCACTGCTGCTTGCAGAGGCAACCCCGACCTGGCCACACTTGGGAAGGGGGGCCCAAAGCAGAGGAAGGACCATACTCCACTGGCCAGAGAGGGTGCTGAGGGGACAGTCTGAGGCCTCCACTCCCTCCCACACCTGGAGCACTGAGGCCAAGCTGCCAAGTCACCTGGAGAATGCTGTCCTCCCCACACTGTTGTGTCATCAGGTGCGGTGGGGAGGCACCAGGGCCCTGCCCACTCCTAAGGAGAAATTATTCACACAACTCTGATGGTCTTATCTGGAAAGGCAGTGAGCATTCAGGGGGCTCCATCGCTCCCACTTCAACCAGGAGTCCCCAGATTCCATCATGGGAGGCGAGCAGGTGCTAAGCCTGTGACACTGGCCCTGCAGATGCCTAACTCTGCAAGGATGACTGTGCAGGGAGCAGACGCAGGCCCCAGGCTGGTGGCGCCACAGCTCTTTAGTCCCTGAGGAGGCCGTGGAAAGAGAACACCACTCACTGTGGTCTCCTGAATGCGACACACACGGCAAAGATAGCACACAACGCCACAGCCAAGGACCAGGCAGTGTGAACATGGCCTGCCGCCACGGTCCGTACAGAAAGGCCCTCAGGAAGACCTGGTTGTGGAGACACACAGGGGCAGTCCCGACCTCTGGCCCGCACTCTCCCTGTGTGCTCCCTCTCCCTGTCAGCGCTGCTGCTCGAGCCCTTCTCTGCTGCCCGAGCCCTTCTCTGCTGCCAGGTTCTCTCTCTCCGCAGGCAGCTTCTTCCTAACACCCAGGAGCATGGGGGTCTTTGTGTCTGAGGGCTGCTGAAACCAAGCGCCACATGCCAGACAGCTTTGAACACCACAAATCCATTCTTCCAGCTCTGGGAGATCAAGGTGCACGGGGCTGGCTACATTCCCTCTGGAGGCTCCGTTCTGCGTCTTCCAGCTCCGGCTTAGTCAGAAACCCTTGGCCTTCCCTGGCTGGTGAATGCATCACCACATGGCTGGCTCTCCTCAGTGTTTATCTCCTCCTTAGGACAGCAGTCACCTTGGATTAGGGTTCATGCTAATGACCTCAGATCACCTTGATTACATCTGCAAAGACCATTTCCAAATAAGGTCACATTCCCAGGTTGGTGGCAGGGGGGCAGGCCTGAAGGAATTATGTTTTAGGGGATCAACCTGGTGACACCCCCCCATCTGATCCATCCCCTCCAGGAGGCTGCACTCTGGTGCTCGAATTAGCACCTCCCACAGAGCCAGGGTCCAGACCTCTTGGGACCCCTCCACCGTCAGACCTATGCCCTGTTCCTGTGAATTCCACAAACAGGGTCCAGGCTCTTGCTCACACCCACTCTTCAGGATACAATCACTGCCCTGCAGGCTCTGCAGCCCCACGTGCAAGCCTGTCCCCGTTGGCCCACCCCTTCTTCTCGCCATCCCGTTTCCAGTGTACTGTTCAAGCTGCCGCCCAGGCCTTGCCGTCCAGCCCTGTGCCATGCTCCAAAACCCCTCTGGTCAAAATCAGCCCCTGCCTGCTGCCGGTCCCTCTCCCCTTCCTCTGGGCCTTTCCACCCTCCACAGGAGCTCAGCAATCCTTCCATGCCCAGACATACATGGTTTCTGGGGCCCAGACGCCTCTCAGTACGGCTGCATCACCTCCTCCAACCAGGGAGGCCCCTCTGCTGTATCGGCGCCTTCTCCATCTGAGCACAGATGCCTCTCTCAGGCTGGTGAACCTGGGCCCACTCACTGAGCACAAGCCCTGTGGGAGCCCTTAGCCCCTCCTCCTCTTAAACACACATCAGCCGGGCCCCAAGCTCCAGCCATCTCTGCAGCTGCCCCTTCACCCCAACCTACACTGTCCCAAGAGTGATCTTGGCATCAGCCAACCGTGTCATGTCAAGAGTGCTGCCTCCCCTGGCAGGCAGGACACTCACCATCTGCTCTACCCTGCCCCCTCCTGCCCCTGCCCCTGCCTCAAGCAGCCTTCCCACCCAAAATGGCTCCTCTTTTGTCTGCAAGTCATGACACTGCTACAGGTTGCAGCCTAGCACGGCTTCCATCAGCCCCACTAGTCCTGGGAGAACTCCTGCTCAGCCTTCAAAACCCTCTGAAAGTCTCCCCCTACTCCATTCCTGTACCTTAGCCTGGACTGTGCAGGTGCACTGAGCCAGGGCTGACTGACGTGCAGACTCACCCACCCTCTAAGAACAAGCACCTGACCCCACACCTCTTCACTCTGCCCTGCTTCCTCCAAAAGAGTGGAGGCCTAAACCCACCTTTCGTGAGCTGGCCGGGCATGTCTGCTCAGCCCCGGGTCCCAAGCCACTGTCCTGAACATGCTGGTCTGAAAACGTAGGTTCTGCCCTCAGCACCTGCAGCCCTGGGATCAGGTCAGAGCTTGCCAGCTTCAAAGCTTGCAAAGTTCCAGAAGCACTTTTTTTGAATAACAAAGGCACAAAGGAATGGATGGATGAGACAGCACACTGCACTGCAGGAGCCTTTCTCACCTGGAAGTGATTTATCTCCCCATGCTCCCTAACCCCACCCTGTGACTCAGCACACAGGTGCACCCCTGCTGCCCTCTGAGGTGCAGAAGTGGCACCTGACCAACCAGAGCCTTCATTCAGCTTACAAGGCAGAGGCCACTACTGCCAGAATGTATCCTGGCCCACTTTCTCATGAGCAGGGCTAGCATCCTACCACACCTTGCTGTTCCGAGGTCAGACCCAGATCTCCCAAAATATTCTCTTAAAGGAAGAACTGATTTTAAAAAAGGCTTTAGCACTCAAAAGCCAGAAGAACACACGTACATAATAAACCATGCCATCTGACCTAGAACCAGCCCTGCCAAAATCCCAGGCACCACCCAGATGTTAAGGAGAAACTGGAAGCTGCTGAGTAATGGCCCTGGCAAAGCCCTGTTCCTGACATGACACAGCACATCGGAGAGGCGCCGCGGCCCCAGGGTCAGGGGACACACGGGGACAACAAACAGTGCACAGAATTAAAGGCCATATTGGGGGACCCAGAGGCTGGGGGCAGCTCCCCACACCGACCCTGTACGGGCAGTTCTCCCCGACTGCAAGACAGAGAAACACCTGGCACACCTGCTCACCCAGGGCCTGAGTTCCCAACAGTGCAGGCACAGCCACGATTCGCTGATGAGACAGGAAACCGTCCTCTCCTGGGAGCAAGAGACCCACCTCCGCTAGGTGATGAAGGATCCGCTGGAGAAGTCTCGCGGCTGGTGCCCACGCAAGGACCAGAGGGCGCCTCTGCAGAGCAGGCTCCCCAAGAGGGCGTATCTGCATTTACCTCACCCCGCAGCCCCCAGGAAAACTACCAACCCCTGCTTTCACACCTAGCGCAGGCACCGAGGACCAATACAAGAGGCATCTGGAGAAGAGGGGAGGCAAACCTGCGGAAGGGGAAAGTGCACGGAGGAGGGGGGTTGGGGAGACGCACCTCACTTGGGGTGTTGGCGCGTGGAGGGGGCGCACATGCGAAGGGAGATCCGCGCACCACACGCTGGGGGTGGGCGTACCGCCCGCGCCCGCTCCGCAGCTTCGCGTTAGACGACCCTCACCCGGAGTCGCGCGGCTGAGGATGCTGACTCACGGTCCACTGTCACTGTCGCCGCCACCGCCGCCACCGTGATTCAAATAGGGCCCGCGGCCCGCCCACCCCGCGCCCGCCGCGCCCACGAGTGACGCAAGCCTCCGACGCGCTTCGCCCCTGGCCCCGCCCCCATTACGCAAGCCACAGTCGGGCGCGGTTCGCCCCCTGCGGAGCCGACGTGGACCCGCAGTGCGGGCGACTCAAGGTTCCTGCTGCCCTTTACTGCCAGTCTTGCCCAGCAGTGAACTCCTTTGGTTACTATTTTAATGGTCACTATTTTAATCTGAAACCTGTTCATATGAAGTGAAAGGCAAAGGAAATAAAATCTATCAAATAGCTCTGAAATGTCTCCATTAAATCCATTAAATGCAGAATAGTTGGAAAAGGCACCTATTTATTTTTAGTTTACTCTAAATGAATGAATAATTTTAAAATGGATTTTTAAAAATTCAGTGCATTAGTAATGACGTAACCTGAATGAAACTGTACTACAGGAGAAAACAGTACAGTCTACCCCTCAGCGCCAAAGCAGGTGCGCGGACACTGGGTCCTGGGAGTCCTCCGCAGCAGAAAGGGCCTTCCTGGGGTCAGAGGGCAGTTCTGAGCATTCCATTACTTCCCATAACTGGGGCAGTAGCTGGATATAACTTTACACGTGACCTCAGGAGGGTGAGCAGAGAAAATGCGAGGATGGCATGGACAGTAGAAGCTCATTGCCTTAACAAGAGCAACAAAAATGTGTTACCCTGAACTGTAAGTGGAGGCAATGTTGATCCTGAAAAAAATTCACCCTTCACCTCCTGGTAGTTGGTTCAAGAAATGTTTAAGTCAGTGAAAGAACACACAGCAAGATGGTCAGTGACATACTTAAACAGGCTGAGACTGCTCCTTAGGTGTTAAGATAATGGCTGGAAAAATTACTAGAAATATGCTAACTCCAACCATAAGCCATCACCTGTCCTGAGAGGCCATTTTCAAAGCATAGATGCACCTAGTTCTATTTTTCACTCAGGTGAGCAGAGTTGAATAGGAATCTCATTTTCCTAATTAATTTTTTCTTACGCTTAAATTTTACTATTACTACCTTTATATTGGAAAAAGTAAGCTTTATGTTAAAATGGTTTGTGCTTACCCCTAACAGTACAATTTTGTGCTGCCACACCCAGCCTCTCACTGGGGCAGCCCCCCTCTCCTGCCGACAGCCACACCCTCCTGGCCAACCCCTACATGGAGAACTTGGAACTACCACCATGCAGAGGACTTCCCAGAATTCCTCTGTACCAGGACAGAGATGAGGGTGAGAGTCAGCTCGGCAGTGCAGACAGCCCTCCTCTGGTGCCAGGTGCCCCACCGCCCTGATGCGGCCTGAGGCGGCCAGGTGGACAGACACAGCCCACCACCCCCAGGACTGTGTATCCACCCTGCTCCCTGCACTTCCACGACAGCCCACACCTGTGCCCCACACCCCCATACAGGCCACCAGACAGGTTCCTTCCCAGCCCGACTCCAATCACATTGGTCATCAGTTCACAGACCCTCAATGACTCCTAGCAGCTAAGGACCCCCAATAGGTGGCAGCCATGCCACTGCCTTCTGGCCGCATCTGCACCCCCTCTTCACCCTTGTTATGGCCCCCTACCTTCTGGTGCCCTCACTGCCCCCGACTCCCATTTAAATTTCTCTAAAGCCTCCCATTCTCTGCCTCACCCTGGGGCCTGTGCTGCTGCCCCCACCTGAGGGCTTCTCGTCAGCTCTGTAGCACTAGGCTGCTGCTGAGGCAGGTACTTCCACAACCACATGCGATACAGCCAAAGTATCGCACAGACCACCAAAACTTGCATTCTGAAAGTATCCCTAAATAGATTATTCTTCAAATGCTACAATGTAAGTGCTAAGTCAGGGAAACGAGAGTCTTGGGCTTACCTGGGACGGACTCGAGGGCACTGCCAGTGGGGTCCAATGGGTGGGCACGTGCCGAGAGGGTGGGTAGAGTGGTAGGGGAGGAGCTGCTGGAGCCAGCACTGGAGGCCAGGCTGGAGGCCACGCTGGAGCTCACGCTGGGAGCAAGTGGGTGAACCACTGTGAACACCGCCAGGTGGTTCTGTGCAAAGACACAAACAGGATGAGCAGGCACACCTGCATGGGCAACAGCAGCATGACCTAGGTACAGAGTCATGGACAGACAGAAGCATCAGCCGGCCTCTCTTCCCAAAGCAAAACATAAAGAAAGTGGACTGTCCCCCTAAATGTCTAGTTATTTACAATGACCATGACAAGCAGACCCACTAGCTGCCAATCACCCAGGGTTGGGAACAAACGCATCTGGAAAGTGTCTCATCGAATGAACTGCTCTGCAGAAAGCAGTTTTCAAAAGCAGGCATTCAGCACTAGAAAACCACCTACCAACAGACAAAACAGTCCCTTCTGAAAACATGAAATGGTCCCATGACCCCATTACCCAAGAAAGGTAAAAAATGGGGGCAATACACATTCTATTTACGATAGGTAACAGATTAAGGGAAAAAGAGCTGACCCAATCTTGGGTGTGCAGGGTGCCGTGCACCAGAAAAGCACGGGCTGAAAATGACACAGGGTGGGGCTGCAAGCCAGCCCACAGCCACCTCTGAAAGGCAGACTCTGGAGTCACTAGGAAACCTGGAGTCAGAGCTCAATGAGGTGAAATAGTGTGAACATCTGGGGTTTGCTTCAAAATAGCACAGGAGAAGCCATGGCTGGTGCGGCTCATTGGATTGAGGACATTATCTGTGAATGAAAGGTCGCTGGTTCAATTCCCAGTCACGGTACATGCCTGGGTTGCAGGCCAGGTCCCCGGTTGGGAGTGTGCGAGAGGCAACCAATCTCTCACACACTGATGTTTCTCTCCTTCTCTCCCTCCCCTCCCCTCTCTCTAAAAATAAACAAGTAAAATCTTTAAAAAATACTTAAAAAAATAATTCAGAAGAAGTTAACCTGAGGGTGGAGCAGCTACAACAAGGCCAACAACAAGGCGGGGGTGTGGGTACTAGTTTGTCAGCTTCAGGGAAGCTTTCCACACTACGGAGTGTCACTATGCATTTTGTCACACAGAAATCTAGCACAGGACAGCTTCTCAAAGCGAATGTTTCTTGGTGCTGAGGCGTTGCTCCCTGGGTTCACAGGCTCCCAGCCCCGCACTGAGGCTGGAGAGCTCCCCATGACAGACCGTGGGTCCATGCATGCAGAGAGCCTGGAACTGATTGCCACTGCATGTTTACAATTAAAATTTAAAAATAAGAACTCAGCCCTGGCTGGTGTAGCTCAGTGGATTGAGCACGGGCCTTAAAAAAATAACAAAAAAATAAATAAAAGTTATAAAAAAAATAAAAATAAGAACTCAAACCACAGAAGCCTGGAGAGTCATCTTTCCTGACGCGTCCTGGGGCCACCCACAGGTGGGCTTTCCTGCCCCTCCAGCGGTGGTGTGACCACAGGCCTCCCGCTCCTCTCTCCCTCCACTGGGCTGCGTGCCATCCCCAGGGGAGCCAGGAACCACTATAACCAACCAAGGACACCACAGATGCCCCAAACTGACCCCTATGCATTGAGCCCAACCTGAAGCCACCAGCGTGAGGCACCCACTGTGACTTTACCCACCCACACCATTCACACTGCAGGAGAAGGTGCCCCTGCAAAGACATCGGGTGACACTTTGTCCTGAAAATCAAGGAGAACATCCTGGTGGGCCCTTAGACCATGGTAGTTACAAATGACCAGATGGGTCAAGCATGGGGCACCATCACCAGGGGAGCCTGACACACCCAGCGAGGTAGGGGGCCATGCCCACCCCGATAGCTTTGTCTGCCTGGTTTATTTTCTCTTCTTTCTTTTGGTAAAATATACAGAACATAAAATTTACCACTTTAATCATTTTAAGTGCACAATTCAACGGTATTAAGTACATTCACATTGTCGAGCAAAATCACCACCATCTATCTCCGTAACTTTTCCATCTTCCCAACCGAAACTGTCCCCATTGAACACTTACTCCCCACCCCCACCTCCCCCAGACCCTGGCACCACCATCCTACTTTCTATCTGTGAATCTGACTCCTCTATGGGCCTCACATGAATGAAATCATACAACATGTGGTCCTTCATGGCTCGCTTCTTTCACTGGGCACAGTATCTCTGTTACAGACTGATTGTCCATGTTCCTCCAAGAGACACATATCGAAGCCCTAATGCCCTGTGTGACTGTGTGTGGAGATGGGGCCTCGAAGGAGGTGATTAAAGGGAAACAAGGTCAGAAGAACGGGGTCCTCATCCCACAGAACTGGTGTCCTTGTAAGAAGAGCAAGAGACGCCAGGGAGGTGCACGCACAGAGGAAAGAATCTGAGCACACAGCGGACGCCAGCCGTCCACAGGCCGTGGAGAGAGGCCTTGGAGAAGCCAACCCTGCCCACCCTTTGATCTTGGACTTGCAGCCTCCAGAACTGTGAGGAAATACATTTCTGTTATCTTAGCCAGTCTGTGGTATTTTGTTAATGGGAGCACTAGCTAATGGTCTTCAGAGTCCGCTGGTGTTGTAGCAGATGTCAGAATTCCCTTCCTTTTTAAGGCTCAGTAATATTCTGCTGTAGGTGTGCACCACATTTTGCTTATCCCTTCACCTGTCCGGCAGTTAGGCTGCCTCTACCTTCTGGCAATTCTAAATAATGCTGCTGTAAACATGGGTGAAACAAGTATCTCTTTGAGACACTGCTTTTAATTCTTTTGGGTATACGAGGTCTCTCCAGAAAAAGTCCAGCCATTCTCTATAATGAGAACGGTTTGCACAACATCGATGTAACCTGGCAGCCAAGGACAGTGGACTGGAATGCACATGTGTGAACAATGACGACTTCACTGTACTAGTCAGTGGGGGAGGTAGACGCTCGAGTGAGCGTGTGCACTGTGTGGCCATCCGATTCAAAATGACTGAGCAAGTGGAGCAACAAATCTGCATCGAATTTTGCGTTAAGCTTGAATATTCCTCTGCAGAAACTATTCAGATGATTCAGAAGGCCACAGCTGTGGGTAACTGGTGACTGGCAGCTTCAGCACGACAATGGAACCACTCACACATCACGTCTCCTGCAGTTTTTTTGTGAAACATCAAATCCCCCAGGTGACTCAGCCCCTTACAACCCAGATTTGGTATCCTGTGCCTTCTGGCTTTTCCCAAAACTAAAATCACCTTTGAAAGGGAAAAGATTTCTGAGATTTGGGAAAATACGATGGGGCAGCTGATGGGGATTGAGAGAACTGTGTGAGGTCCCAAGGTGCCTACGTTGAAGGGGACTGAGGCATCACTGTGTTATGTACAATGTTTCTTGTATCTTCTTCAATAAATGTCTCTATTTTCCATATTACATGGCTGGATACTTTCTAGACCTGATATATCCAGAGGTGAAATCACTCTATCATATGGTAGTTCTGTTTTTAATTTTTCAAGGAACCACCATACCGTTTTCTAATGCATTAAAGCTGTAATTTCTCCACATCCTCACCAACACGTTATTTGCTGGTAGGTTTTGTTTGTTTGTTTTTCAGTTAGTGTGAAAGTCGTATCTCATTGTACATGTGTTAGATAGGACAAGGATCTCAAAGTCTGGGCAGTTCCAAATATTATTTCTTGCTAAATGTTAAAATACAGTACAGCATTTTGTAGCTGCAGCAGGAAACAGGACAGCTGAAGGGAGCTCAAAGCATGAAAGGAGCCAACTGCAAAGAAGAAATCAGCATGCAATTGACCAGCAGCATATGTAAGCAATGGCCAGGCCTCCCCTAGGAGAGGCAGAGCTTTGATATAAATCCTGTCTCTTTGACTTGCTGTCAAGTAAATAAAACTACTTTGTGACAACCACCTCTCCTTCTTTGAATAGAGCACCTGAAGTGGTGAGCCCCTTGAATTGGGGAACATATGTGAGCTGCATTTCCCTGATGACCAGTGCTGTTGAGCATCATGGGTCTATTTCCTTTGGAGAAATGTCTATTCAAGTCCCTGGTCCATTTTCCGTTGGGTTTTGTTGTAGGAGTTCTTTGTAAGTTGTGGACACTGACTCCTTACCAGACACAGGGCTTGCGAGTGTCTCCCCGTTCCATGGGCTGCCTTTTCACTCTGTTGATGGTGTTCTCTGACACTCAAGTTTTTAACTCTGATGATGTATAACTGATCTTCTTCTCTTTTGTTGCCTGTCTTTGGGTATCACATGCAAGAAATCATCGCCAATCCCAGTGTCATGAAGCTTTTCCATCTGCATATTTTGAATAATAGGCTGGAGAACAGCAACTTCCACCAACACGAGACACTAGGCCGAAGGAACCTTGTAGTGACTTGGGGTCTCATCAAAGTGCTAACCTTGAAAGCTTGCATGTTAGCAAGGAAGCAGGTACCCCACGGTTTCAGGACGATAACTGTGCCCGACCACACAGCTCTCATGAGGGTTGTGCTCTGGGGCTGGCAAGGCGACAGGCCTGGCTGCCCAAGGTTGGGCCTCTCAGGTGGAACAAGAGCGAGTCCTGGGCTCCGGGCACACCAGAGACAGCACTTCCGAGGTCTCTGCAGCCGGCATGGGTCATCGCGTGGGCCTCGATGGGCGCCTCCACTCTGACTAGTGTTGGAGCCACCAGTAGGAAAGCTGTTTTGCTCCACGCCTTCCACCAGGTGTGGCCTGGCGAGCAGGGGGAACAGACCACCCAGGAAGGAAGACGGAACTTGGGGCAGGCCAGACTAAGCGCAGGAACTGAACCACCTCAGTTTACCAAAGAAAACTCTGGACAGAGAGGCTCCTGATGCTCCCTACTCTCACCCAATAGCCAAGACCCAAAAACAGGAGCCACTGCCAGGGCTGGGGAAAAGTGACACTGAGGACATGGGGACCTGCAGCTGACATAGAGGCGATGGGAGGTCCCAGAGATAGAACGGCCAACACTGTCTTCTGGTTAGAGCAGCTTGGTGCCCATGTGCAGGCAAGGGATCCCTAGACAGCTGTCCATCCATAAGAGCCCGGTGTCACTTCAGCTCTTTCAAACTGGGCAGAAACCTGGGGGCAGGGAGTAGAGGGCTGGGGTAGGTTGTGGGAAAAAGGCTGGGAACACTAGCCTCGCCTAGAGACCCTTGGAGCTACGTCTCCAATCCTGCCCCACCTGGTGCTCACTGGCCGTGGAGCCCGGCTTCGGTTTGGAATGGATGGGGGTCTCTGGGCACAGATAAGAACTGGCCTGTGGATGAACTTGGCCAGTTTACTATCAGTACCAAGGAGTGGGACTACTGCCACTATGTGAGGACATACCAGCGTGGGGGACAGCATGATGTCCCAGGGCAGCTCATGCACCAGGACTGCCCAGCCCTCTCCTAGTGCTTCTGGACCCTGGCCTGGGTGGGGTCCCTCACCGTGCGGCTTGGGGAGTCTGCCCTCCGGCTCCTTTCCAGGCCCTTCTTCAGCAGCCCTGAGACAGGGAACATGCTACCTTACTGCTAAGATTTCATGTTTCAGATTCTTAATGAACATCTTGTCAATTTTCATCTAGGGAGAAAAAAAACCATCACAAAATAACCAAGTTGCATTTTCACTTGCAACTGTCCTGATTTCAAACATGTGCTTCAGAAGCTCCTAACAGAACATAAGTGACTGAGTAACTTGCTCCAGAGGAGAAATCTGTAGGGAGGTGCCCTGGGGGGGCGGGGGCGGGCGCACCCAGAAAACCAGGAGAGAAGGAAAGGAGAGGTGCTGCCCATTCAGGAATTTAAAATAAAGATCACTGCAGAGACCGAGACTGCTTGCTGAAGCCCTCCGCCAGAGATGAGAGCACCTGCTGCCGGCCACATCCGGCCATCCAAGTGTCACAGCTCTGCCTTGTTATAGCAATGGGTAAAAGCAAGTTTTCAGTCCTTAGGGCAGCAGTGGGGTGCAGGTGAGGGGAGAATTGTTTCTCAAAACAAACATGTAGGTTTGACCAAGCCCAAAGCTGGGGTGGGCAGAACAGAGAGACAGACCCCAACTTTGCTGAAGCCTCAGCTGGAAGCCCCCCACTCAGCCTCACTGAGGAGGAGAAACAGTTAACAAAACCTCAAAGAACTTGCTGACCATTATCTCAGATGTGACAATAAGCTGTGTGACCTAGAGAGACCAAGCCAACTGTCTTGGATGCTGTCTGGGCTGAACTGTGCCCCTTGACCCTCCTGACCCCAGAACCACTGAATGGTACTGTACTTGGAAATGGGATCTCTAGTGAGGGAATTGAGTTAAGATTAGGCCATTAGGGTGAGTCCTAATTACTATGACTGGTGTCTTTATAAAAAGGAGCAACCTGGAGATAGACGACGGAAACAGAGAAGACAGTGTCTACAGGCCAAGGACAGAAGCCTGGGACAGACTCTGCCAACACCTTGATCTCAGACTTCCGGCTGCAAGAGAATGAACTGGGTTGTTTAGGGTCCCCGCCTGCGGGGCTTTGTCACAGCAGCCCCAGGACACTGGCCCAGATGAGCTGTCTTGCTAGTCTTATTTTCCTGGGGAGGAAACTTTCAAAGGTTTGGGTTTTGTTTTTTCCAAGGTACAGGCAGGCCTCGTTTTATTGCGCTTCACAAATGCTGCGTTGTTTGCAAACTGAAGGCAAGACCCTCCACCAGCAAAGAGATCACAGCTTGCTTCGTTGCCACACTCACTTTACTGCAGCAGCCTGGAACCGAAACTGCAGCATCTCCAAGGTCTGCCTGCACGACACTATTTTTTTAAGCATTAAAACAAAGGACACATGGAATAGACAACTTGGAAAAGAGAACTAAAAACATAGTTAGATTACATGGGCACATTAACTAGATTGCTTTGTGTCAGGAGTGAGCATGACCCAGTAAGTTAGGAAGCCATCACACAGGCCGCGGCCCACACGCTCCCGGGGCAGCTTGACCCTGCCACAGGGGATAGTACCTGCTTGCTGTCGTGCTCACTGGCTTTCTGGCCGCCTTCAGCAGGTGAGTCCCTCCGCTTTGTCTGCAACAGAAAAAGGAAAACAGTTGATTCAAAATATACAGCGACCTAAGCTTTGCTCAGAATGTAGAAAATGACATGTACTGAAGTCTCATAAAACAAAAAAGGCATTCAAGTGGGCTAGCTCTTTGTCGGTTCTCCTGAATTCCACTTCTTACACCAGGACACTGATCTTTGACCTCAGGGCTAATCTGTGTGAAGGCAGCAATGAGCTCCACGCACCAAGCCCACAACCAACCCCTGACAAGCCCTTCACCACAGGGCGGCCCTGGAAGAGCTGGGCAGTTCTAGAAAGACCAACACCTGAGCCAACGGATGATTTACAGCAGTTCCCTCCCCTCACCCTTGGTGAACGTGGCTCCCCTACCTTCCCGGGAAGGCAATACCACCTCTTTTTAATTAAGATTTTATTTATTTTTTAGAGAGAGGGGACGGGAGGGAGAAAGAGAGGGCAATATTGATCAGCTGCCTCTCACACGCTCCCCAACCAGGGACCTGGCCTGCAGCCCAGGCATGTGCCCTAACCCGGGATAGAACCAATGACCTTTCGATTCACAGGTCAGCACTCAACCCACACAAGCTACACCAAGCAGACACCGCCTCCCAGTCACCACAGACACTATGACTCTCTTGACTGCAGGAAGCTAAGTCTGCATGACACATCTCACTGGAACAACCCTGGCCTTCTACGATCATCCCCACCGATCTACCCTCACACAGCTTACCAGCCTGGAGGTAGAAACCCCTTTGGGGTCTCACCAGTTCTTTGGGTCTTGACCTCTTTTCTGGGAAGGACTCTCTATGTGTTAGGTAATAAACTTTTTCTCCTCTTAATACATCTTTTGTCAGTTTAATTTTCAAGGCCCCAGTCCCTGAACCTACAAGGGTGGAGGGAAACCTATTTTTCTTCTCCTATACATATAAAAACTCTAACTCTTCTGAGCCACCCTCTGGGATAACTGTGCCCAACGATGGCTTTGCCCAGAGCTCAGGGTCTGTACTCCCTCAGGACAGAATGAGCAGCAAAACTGCAGAACAAAATGTCCTTCAGATCTGAGGAGTGTTCTGATTTTTATGCCATCTTATCCATGAATTTGTAGTGGTGGCTCAGGTCATTGAGGGCTTTCTTCCCCTCTCCACCCCCAGATCTGCAGAAGTGAGGCAGGATAGTAAAAAGCCAGGAAAATTCCTTACCAAGCAGAAGAGGGAAACAGACAGACAGCTGAACACACTGGCCGTGCAACTTACAGCCAGGTCACCTCCCTAAAGACAATACCAAAGCCGCAGCTCCAGGCCCTGAAAACCAGCAGACCAGGTGGCTGACGCTCAGACCAGCTGCAGAGACTAATGACCTCTGCCCTGTCACTGACCAATCAGTGAGACCACCACCCTGAGAGGGCACACCTGGAGAACTGATGCGTATTCTGTTGAGACCCTCCCCCGAAACCTCTCCGAAGATTCCCCACTGCAAGAGAGAAATAAAAGCCCCAAGACAAAAAAGACTCGCTGAGCGCTCTCCCTCTGCGTAGCAGCCTGCACCATTCCCTTTCCCCTCTTCTTCCCCACAGGCGCTCATCTCCTAAACTGTAAGGGACCCCAAAACTTGCAATTAGGGGATCAATGGGCAGTAGCAACTTGTCTCAGATTAATCCCCTGAACCTGTCCCCAAGGCCCCTTTTCTCTGACTTCCCAGTGAACTAAGGCAGCCCAGCCCGGGCTCTCCTGTTGCTTCTTCTGTGCTAAGCCTGTCCTCATTTTACTGTCCCCAGCTTTGACAAATGTCCCCTCATAGTCACCTGGACTTGTGTTGTGAAACCTCTCCTGCGTGAAGTCAAAAACCCACACAATACTGGTTGGCCCCAGGCAGCCCCTGCCCAGGGGCAGCCTCCCACCCCCGTCTGCAGCAGAAGGAATGAAAGAGCTCACTAAGGGCAGGAGAAGACGGTGTCCACGCAGGTGCTGACAGGGCCCTTCCCCTTCACTCACTGCAGAAAGCCTACCGGGCCCAACCCTGAGGCCAGCCTGCTATGTCTGGATTCCCTGGGTTTCTCTAAAGCCAGAAGTGACCCCTCACTGCAGATTTGGGTGAGGGACTCCAAAACTGCTGACCAAAGACCTCAGCACCAATCCCATTTAAAGACTAAGTTGTGAAGAAGCCTTATTATCCTGAAACAGCTCTGCTTACCTTCAGAAAGCAAGTCCCAACCCTGGGCAGGCCTACAAAGCTCCCTGCAGCGGAATTGCACCCTTCACCCAGCCCCTCTCCTGCTACCCCTGCCCGGTGCCCTCAGGCTACGGGGGCTAGGGGCAGCTCCTGCTCTTCCGGCCAGCAACGCCCCATCACACAGATGCCACAGGTGCGTGGCCTGTCACCTAACTGTGTGTGGAACACTCAGGCAGATGGGAGGACCGAGGGAGCAGCTTGCCTGGACAGGCCACCGTGAACTCTTTGCTTATGCTCAGTTTTATTGTCAAAGGTGACTGAAATCCAGAAAACTGGAAAGGGAAGCTGCCCTCCATGAAACAGTTTCTTTGGGACATCAAGATCCACACTGAGGTCTGACATTCTTCAGGTGTCGCCATCAATCTGTTCTCTTAGGGTCACTACTGAAACCACACGCCCCCACCCGGGGTACCTAAGCCCAGAAGGGCGGCCAGAGCTAACCCAAGCACCTCAGCTCCCTGCGCATCTTCCTACACACTTGACATTCATTCAGCTATCTGCTGACAGTGTCACCAAGAAGTGCTAGCCAATTTCAATGTCTTGGTCACTCAAAAGTCTTGATGCTTCATACTCAAACAGTTTGCTCAAATCTTTTGAATGAACATTTCTTAGAGAATTTTAACTTCTTCCTCAACTTCCACTCCTGGCCCTCAGGTCCATGTGAATTGTCTCATGGAAAGACAACCAGCACTGAGTACAGCTAGAGAGGGGATGGCTACACGCTGTAAATGTACAAGGTGCCACTTTAAAATGATTAATTTCAGCCCTGACCAGCATGGCTTAGTGGGTTGGGTATCGAACTGCAAACCAAAAGGTCCCCTGTTCAATTCCTGGTTGGGACACATGGCTGGGTTCTGGGCCAGGTCCCCAGCTTGGGGTGCAAGAGGCAACCGATCGATGTTTCTCTCCTCCCTCCCTTCTCCTCCCTCTAAAAATAAATAAATAAATCTTAAAAAAAAATTAAATTTGTGTTCTGGCCAGTGTGGCTCAGGTGGCTGGAGTATCATACACCAAAGGTCTGAACCCTGTCCCCACTGTCTCACTCTGCCCTCAACGACTTAGGGTTCTACCTTATCAGGGCCATCAGCTGCCAGAAGTGACCCCCTCAGTATCTCACTGTCCCAGCAAACCTCCAGGACCACCCTGACTGAGACCCCTGAGGGTGCTCACGTCTGGGACCTGCCCATGCCAGCCCTCGGCCTGCCCCAACTAGCACCATCACTCCTAGGCAGCAACCAGCCCTAAGACGACCCCCCACCTGAACTTGGGGCCCTTTCTTCATGGTCGACCCAAGACTACCCTCACACACAGTCAACGTGTGTGTCTGCCAAAAGGCAAAGCCCAAGCCAGAACTTAGCCAAGATTCTTCAAGCGTCTTTTAGGAGCACCCATCCACAGGCAGCCTGTCTTCAACCTCATCGCCCAGAAATCACAACCATCTGCCCTTACAGTCCAATGAACACCAAAGGATGGGGGGAAACGAAGGACAGCCCTGGCCAGGCACTCAACTGACGCTTGCTTAGAAGCGAAGCGCCATCCCAGTACACCAAGGTTGTTGGTTTGATCCCTAGTCAGGGCATATGTAAGAAGCAACTAATGAATGCATAAATAAGTAGAACAACAAATCTATGTTTTTCTTTCCTCTCTCCCCACCCTTTCTAAAATCAATTTAAAAGAACAGAACAACAAGAACAGAAACAAAAACAAAGGACAGTAGGCCGCCCACCAGGCACCTTCCTCAGGACGCTGCTCACTTACGTTTCCAGGGGGACCGCTGCTGGCCGCGGAGCTGCTGGTGGGGGCGAGGTCTCGGCAGCTCCAGTCATTGGCCATTCCCAGATTCTCTGCAGAAAAGGGAGAAGCAGGCCTTGAGCAGCTGTGGGCTGCATGGGGTCTCCGGTTAAAGGGTCCCCTATAAACCGGGAAAAGAGCGTGTACTGGTCTCATGACAGGAGACCCTCCCCAGTGACAGGAGAGGAGGCGTCTGAACCCCCACGGGAGCCGTCAGGGCAACATGACATTCAAGTTGCTTTCTGATTTGAAGATCAGAAAACAATGTACAATTTTTATTAAAAAAGCTACCCTCCCCGTTAAAAAAAATCAGAAGGTAAAATTAGAGTTGCCAGCTGTATTCACAAAACTGGAACCTAAACTCAAAAGCTCTTAAGAGGAAGTCCCGGGAACACAAGGGAAAGGCCAAGTCCGTGTGCATGTTCCCGCCCCCGAGATTCACTTCTGCCTTTGGGAATACTTTGTGGGCCCATCTGTCCACCAAAACTACCACTGCCCCCCTCAACCCAGAAAAGAACAGCCCATTCCAGGGCCCAGCCGCTGTGCTCAGGACCCCAGAGCACCTGCAGGAAGGGCCACTGGGGTCCCACAAGGCCTGGCCCACAACAGAGCCCATCCCAAGAACCCTAAAACACGTGCCAGGGTGCTCCCACCTGCCCCCCACCCTTAGAGCTCACTCGGACGAACAGAAAGCGCCTGTGAGTCACCTGGCCTGGTGCGTCTACAACAGCCGCCCAGGCGGAGCCCGCTGGGTGCCGTGCACTTACTTTCCACATGTGCAAAGGCACAGAAAGGACCCCGAGGGCAGTAGCCAGTTTGGCGCATGTCATTGCACTTTGTAGACTTGTAGATCTAGGAAACAAAAATAAAATAAGGTAGACTAGATTGGAAATGGGTATCTGTGGGAAGCCCAGGGCTGGATGTACCACAATGTGGAGGACTAAGCTCCCGATCCTAACAGGGGTTGTCTGGAGACAGGGATGCAAACACGGCCCCTCCCCCGCATGCCTGAAGTCCCAGATCCCCTCCTCTGCACAGGGCCAGTCAGCACGGGAACAAGAGCCTGCAGCCCCTGTCCTCGACATCACACAAGTCAGATTTTCCACTTGGTGTTTTCTGAAAGATGCATCTGATTCGGTGCATGGTGCACAGAAGGTGCTCAAGAAATGCCTATTAAGTGAACACACGCATACACTCCAGGGCCAGACCCAACCCACTTCACTTGGGCCAAAGATACTCTCTTCCTGTCAACAACAGGGGGTCTGACCCAGCAGCACACCGGGACCCAGGTGGGCCAGGCCAGTCAGGGCACAGATGCTGCTCGTGGACACTGCCACGGCAGGACCTCTGCGCTTCTGTCCAGGCCCCAAATCGACATCTCACCATCTCTCCTCCCTTCCCCGCCTGCAATACCCCACAGTTCCTGTGATGCTTCAACTGTCCCCTCGCAGTCACACCAACAAAAGCAATTTCAAAGGGTGTCAAATTCACTAAATATATCAGGAAGCTAAATGTCGCTTTATGTGCATTTTAAAGCATAGAATCTAAACAGAACACGTTTTCAAGAAATGAAGAGCAATCAACCCTATGGATGAGGTGCCACCCCTTCTGGGAGCCCAGGGCACCTCATCTGGCACAGCTCCGCACTCTTTCCTGCCTGCGCTCCTGCCAGGACACCTCGGGCTGCGGGAGCCAGTGCTCAGCAAGGGCGGGGCATGTTCTCTAGTCTGGGTTTTGTCTTGCTTGAGCGTGCACCAAGGTGTGTGTGTAAAAACAGATGGCAAACAACCCAGAGGTAACCAGGTGCGTGACACAGTGCAGTCACTCATCTGTGTGGCCCCAAACACCACCCTCAGGCCTAGAAAAAGGCCAGGTGTGAAGGGCCCAAGGATGCCACCAGCTAGCTTTGTCTTCTGTATCAACTCACACCGTTAAGAACACACACAGCTGAGTAAAGAATCACTGGTATCTGTGGGTTTCAGGCCCCTACTCTGCACCTACTTGAGCCACACAGAAAGAAAAGCATCAGTTTGGGACACGGGTAAGAACCATGAGTGCTGTGGGAGCCACGGAACCAGATGGGACTGCTGTGACCCTGGGGCGCAGAGCCAGAGGTGGGGTGAGACTTTTCACTCAAACACTTCTGTTGTGAACGAGCACAAAATATATTCTGAGTTTTAAAAATTGAACAAATGAGTGAACAAATGACCGTGTGAGTAGAAGAGAAAAGAAAAAACCTGAGACCAGTGGCCGTACACCCTGAAACGCACATCTCGGCTTCATAGACAAGGCGGTGAGGGGTGGGATTCCATCGAAGCCCACCGCACAGCCCAGTGCCTCCCTCCCACAGGGCCCGAAGCAACCCTCCGCCACAGAGGACAGCGCTCACCCCTGACCAGGCCATGCAGGCCACAGGGTTGCCCTCGCCACCCCTGCATGGGCCATTTCTCCTCGCTAGGTTCCTGGAGCTCACAGGGACCAGCACCCATGTCACTGCCCCCATGGGCGCACATCCACCACCCCTTCCCTGCCCCCACCCCTTGCCTGGTCCCCAGGCTCTCCTGTTAACTCACACTCCGAAGGCGGTTCGTTTACGTATTCATTTTTAACACAAATCCACGTGAGCTCTACTTAGCTCAGCAGGCTCTTGTCGACCACACCTGGCACAGTCCAAAGGAAGGACTGGCTTTGACCAGCTCCAAGGAGGTGACCTCTGTGCTCCTAGAATGTCTCGCCTGGTAAGTGTTTATTTACCAGGCCTCAGATCACAATGGATGGCAACCCCGTGTCTGGTGGGGGGGCCTGGACCCCATGGCATCAACCTAGGTACCTAGGTCAGCCATGTCTCCACAACTGTCCCCCCAAAAAAACCCTGGACACTAAGGAAAAACAAAATGAAAACAAAACCACCCTGGGCACCATGGGTCAGCTGAGTTCCTTGGTTGGGAGCACTCTGTGTTGTCTTACAGAGTAACTGGCAGAAACGAGTACTGTCCCTCACTCAGTGGGAAGGGACGGCTGGAAGTTCGTGCCTGGTCGCTCAGGACCCTGCCTGCTACTGATTTTAGTCTGAACCCCTCTGGGGCAACGAACCATAACTGCGGACCTAATGGCTCCGCTGAGTCCCATGAGTCCCTCTGGACCTGAGGGTGGTCTTAGGGACCCCTGAACATGACAAGGAGAAGAGTCACCCAGACCCACCCTCTCCTGGGCTGTGAGTGACGCTGACCGGCTAGCTGGAGTCCCGCCACCCCACTCATACCTCAGGGTGGAACTGCTGCTCCGTGCGTGAATGGCAGTACTGACAGCTGTCCCCACTGTCACACCTTGAGGGCTCACCCCACTCATCGCCGTGCTTCACACTGGGGCATGGAGTGGACCTGGAGGACAAGGGGGAGTCACAGGTCAGTAGAGATGTCCTTTTTGCGTGCCTCGGGGTGCTGGTCTCTCCACCCATCACTGGGCTCGCCTCTCAGGATGGCGCACCCACACCACAGAAGGCCACAGGCAAACGGCCCCTGGAAGGGCCAGTCTTTTTCCTCCTGAGGATAGGCAAGGCGGGGGAAAGTGCCATCTGAACCCAGAAAAACGGTACTCAGGAATCCCGTTTTTGTTTTCTATAAAAATTAAAGTGAGTCTAAGTCAGAGCAACCCACACGGAGGAGAAAAGTGTCTTGGAGAAGCAGCCGGCCCACCTGAGGCCAGGAGGAGACAAGCCAGAGCCCACAGCCTAGCTTTTCTTGAGGTTGTTTCAAAATTGGATGTGAGACTTTTTTCCCACAATATGAAAATTCTAACCAAAATCCTGTACTTTTCATGTACTTGGCAGCTTTATTGTAACTTATTTGGATTCATAGAAAAAAATACCCTGAGTGGTAAATAAGACTTTTTGTTTTATTGGTTTTTATATTTTTACAATTTTCTACCATTCTGTATGCAGTAAATTTACTTTACCTTCCCAAGCTAAATACTTGGTCACTAAAACTTAGAGACTACTGATTTAGATTCTCTGTTCCTTTCTGGAATGACTCAGAGAAAGAACAATGACTGTGATAAACCAAGTCTCTGCCTGACACAGCAGCTTCCTGGGCAAGGGAGGCGGCCTCAGGTAGGTAGAGAGTAGTTCTTCCCTCAAAGAAAGAGCTGGACAAAGACCTCAGGGCCTGAAGGAGAATGCAGATAAAGGCCCAGGTGCCCATGGTCCCGGGGCTCACCTATACTGGAACCTCCTGGGGTTCCGCCGTCTGTCCCTGCTGTTATGGTAGTGGGGACATGCATAGCCCTGGCGACAGAGGCGCGGAGGCTTCGGGCACTGCTCAGTCTTGTAGCTGCCCAGCACAAAGTTGGTGTCTGAAAAACAGGGGTCCACATGGAAACAAATACATGCATGCTCATATAGCCGAAAGAAAAAAGAACCTGCCCTGGCTGGTGTGGCTCAGTGGATTGAGCACCAGCCTGCAAACCAAAGAGTCTCCAGTTCAATTCCTGGTCAGGGCACATGCCTGGGTTGCGGGTCCCCAGTAGCAGGCTCGCAAGAGGCAACCACACATCGATGTTTCTCTCCCTGTCTTTCTCCTTCCCTTCCCGTGTCTAAAAATGAAATAAATAAAATCTTTAAAAACAAAAAGAAGAAATAATCCAAGTGTTCATCCATGGACAAATGTATAATGCGGTCCATCCGCAGAGAGGAAAACCATTGGGCCATCCAAAAGAATGCAGCACTGACACCTGCTGCAAAGTGGATGAGGCAAGCAGAATCACTACACTCAGCCACTCAGCGAAGGAGGCTAGAGATGAAGGACCACATACTGTGTGATTCCATTTATGTGGAATGTGGAGAACAGGCAAATCTGCAGACAGGAAGTAGACCGGTGGTTGCTAGGGGCTGGGGGAGGGGAGCGTGGGGAGTGATGATGATGGGTGTGGGGCTTCCTTGGGGAAACTAGAGAGAGTCTTAGAACTAGACAAGGTGGGTGATTGCACAGCATTTGACTACACTGAAATGCACACTTCCCATGGTTTGTTTTAGCTCTGGAGGAAGCAAGGGACTGGGGGGTGACGTGGCATGGGTTCAAGGCTGAGCCATGAGCCCCACTGCGGTAGGGCGCAGGGCACACTTGGGGGGGGGCGGGGCACTGCGGCTCTCTGCACTTCCCGCTCAGGTGAAACCTGAAACTCCTCTAAAAAATAAAATCTATTTTTAAATGATTAATTTCATGTATCTGAATTTTATTTCAAAGCAAAAACACACAAACAAAAAACCTCCAAGGTCATTTAAAAACAGTAAACATTTAAAAATACATACATACATACAGTAAATAATGACGAGATTCCTAAAATTCCTACCCCCTCTTGGGCTGGTTAATAACTGACACCTTATTGTACACACTGGGTTCCTTTCAAGTCCAGCCGACATTCAGCATTATTTTATTTACATCAGTGCACAGCACCGTGGTCAGACCTTTACACAGTGCACACAGTGATCCCCATTAAGTCTAGAAACTACCTGACATCATACATAGTTACTACAGTATTATCGTTTAAGACTTTATTTCTTTATTTTTAGAGAGAGGGGAAGGGAGGGAGAAAGAGAGGGAAAGAAACATCAACGTGTGGTTGCCTCTCTAGTGCCCCCCTAGTGGCAACCTGGCCTGCAACCCAGGCATGTGCCCTGACTGGGAACCGCACCAGCAACACTTGCTTCGCAAGCCAGCACTGAATTCACTGAGCCACACCAGCCAGGGCTATTACAATATTATTCACTACACTCCCTATGCTGTACTTTACATCCACGTGCCTATTACGTAACTACCAGTTTATACTTCTTAATATGCTGTTGTTTGTAACTACACCTGCTCAGTGGACTAAATAAACATTGTTGGATGAGGACCTGGCAGGAGGGAGGGAGGGAGGGGACAGTCCTGCCCCACAATGGGGGTGGGAGCAAGCAGCGCTGTGCACAGGGTAGTCCCATGACCATACCGTCCACCCACGCCAAGTCCAATTGCAAATAACTTCTTACTCGACAAGTGGTGCTAGCCACATAGAGAGGCATAAAGAGAATAAAAGGGGTTCAGACAACAAAAATAGCTGATTTTAAGAAAATAAAAACTTACAAGTACTGACCAAGTGCCTGGAACAAATATGAGGTCCTGTGTAAGTGACACAGAACACACAGACATGAGCTGCGTGACAACACCCGTGAGACTCGGAGGCTCCCAGCTGTCCTTCGGCAGGTGAATGAACTAATATACCACGATCCACCCACACAGGAAAATGTTATTCAGTGATAATAAGAAATGAGCTATCAAGCTACAAAAAGACAGGGAGGAACCTTGAATTCATACGACTAAGTGAAAGCAGCCAGCCTGAAAAGGCTACACCCTGGATGATTCCAGCTCTGTAACATTCTGGAAAAGGTAAAACTACAGAGACAAAACAATGGAGCAAAAGATCTGTGGTCCCAGGGGCTGGGGGCGGGGGGGGCGGCAGACCGCAGGCAGGAACAGGCTGAGCACAGAGAATTTCTAGGGTAGCACAGAGAATTTTTAACCCTAAAAATTCTCTGATACTATGAAGGTAGATACACATCATTACACATCTGTGAAACCCAGAGAATGCACAGCACCAGGCGTTAACCCTAAAGTAAACTGTGATTAATAAAAATGTGTTAATCTTGGTTCATCAACTGTAACAAATATACATCAATGCAAGACGCTCAAAATAAGGGAACCTGTGAGGGGGGACATAGAAACTCTGCACTGTTTTTCTGTAAATCTAAAACTTCCCTAAAAAATACAATCTACTGATGAACGACCCAGACACCACCTATGGGTGGAAAGTGCAATCGTGGAAGCACAGTGTAGAACTGCTCTTCCGAAAGAGATGGTGGGTTCAGCACCACTGGTGTTAGCTAGAGCACCCGGAAAACAGAGCGCCGGGACTAGAGAGACACTCCCAACTCCAGGCCAGGAGCAGGTACTGGGGGTTACAGGCCCCTGCCTGCCCATCCCCTCCTCTCACTTCCTTCCTCAACCTCAGCAAGCCCCGTGCTGGCATAGGGACCTTCGCCCACACCTGCACTGTGAACCAAGGCACCTGCTTTACGGAGGTGGACATCAGGCATCTTCCAACCAAGGAGGCCTACCAGACGGAAAACAAGAAATGGAACATTTTCTAAGGCATTTTCTCAAGTGAAGCATTTATCCTCGGCTCTGGCAAACAGGCTGCTGCGAGCACACAGCTCTTCCTCTGTGGGGAGGCTCTGCCCCAAGCAGTGACAGCAAACATAAGGATGGACACAACAGCACAAGCAGGACTCCTGAAACTTGGAATAGAGTCCCTGGGCCACCCTCCACACCCAGACAAGGCCAAAGGCTACGGTCATCAGTGCTGCTCCAGCTGGGGGCCCAGTCTTGAGTCCCAAGTGCTGGCCAGGCAGATGCCACACGTGGTACCAGGGCCCAAGGAGGGGAGGTATGAGGTGGGAGGGGAATCGGGAGAGGCCAGTGTAGTCACCTTAATTTACCTCTGGAACCACAGCCCCAGCAAGGACATTCTATGAGCAGAGGAAAGGCATTGTAAGAGAATTCATTGTTCAAACAACTACAGTTTTGGGGTTTTTAAATTTTTAAAAAATTGATTTTCACCCTGGCTGGTGTAGCTCAGTGGAGTGAGTGTGGGCCTGTAACCCAAAAGGTCGCCGGTTTGATTCCCAGTCAGGGTGCATGCCTGGGTTGTGGGCAGGGCCCTCAGTGCGGGGGTACACAAGAGGCAACCACACATTGATGTTTCTTTTGCTTTCTCTTCCTCCCTTCTCCTTTCTCTAAAATTAAATAAAATCTTTTAAAAATTGATTTTAAGGAAAGAAAGGGAGAAAAAAACAACTTGTAATTCCACTTACTTTTTTTAAAAAAGATTTTATTTCTTTTCAGAGAGGGGAAGGGAGGGAGAAAGAAAGGGAGGGTAGCATCAATGTGTGGTTGCCTCCCATGTGCCCCCTACTGGGGACCTGGCCTGCAACCCAGGCATGTGCCCTGACTAGGAATCTAAATGGCAATCCTTGAGTCACAGGCTGGCACTCGACCACTGAGCCACACCAGCCAGGGCTGTTGTTCCACTTATTTATTCATTCATTGGTTGATTCTTGTATGTACCCTGACCAGGGATTGAACCAACAATCTTGCTACATCGGGATGATGCTCTAACCAACTGAGCTGTTCAGCCAGAGCCAAATAACTACAGTTTTAAAGTGGTGTTTATACGTGTGGAAGTCAGTAAAGGAAATTTGAAGAGACACATCATTAGAGGGGTTTTCTTAAAACTTCACTGCTCTTTGGCAAAATATGGAACAGGCAAATACATAGAGACAGAAAGCAGACCAATGGAAGCCGGGGGCCAGGGGAGGGACTGCTTAATAGGAAATGGGTTTCTGTCCAGGGTGATGGAAATGTTCTGGCATCAGACAGTGGTGGTTGTTGTACAACTTTGAGAATGGACTAAATGCCACTGTACTTTTCAGTTTTGGTTTAAAATGGCAAATTTATGTTATGTGTATTTTACCACAATTTTTAAAAAACAACTCCACTGCCCCTTGCTATCATCTGTGGAGGCTGCCGGGACAGGACCCTGCAGCCTGGACATGGCCATGAACTCATGTTTCAGACAAACCCCCAGGGACCAAAGGCTGCTGATCTGAAGGCCACATGGAGGGCCACAGGGCAGGGGCAGGGAGCAATGCAAACACCGGCCGGCTCTGGAAGGGATGTCTGGGAAGGAGCTGCGCCAGCTGTGTGATCTCTGCTCAGAGAAGCCGTGGTGTCAAGGTTCAGAGAAGCGGGAGCCAGATGCCTGGGTTCATGCGTCACTCAGTCCCCACCCCCCTGGGACCAAGGATAAAGTACTCGACTCAATAAGCCTGTTTCCCCATTTGATCTACAGATGAAGGCAACGAGGCCGACTGTAGGGGTCACTTCACATATCACGATGAGGGCTACTTCTGCCCACCATCCGAGGCGGCCATGGGGTTGGTTACCTTGCCACCGAGGGTCCTCGCCCAGGATCTTCTCAATCATGGCCTGGCTGGCCAAGACCCCGGGCTGCAGATCAGGGATGCCATCCCCACCGCCGAGCTGGCCGTTCTGCAAGGCTTCCTGGGCCTGCAGCTCCCTACGACCAAACAACACATCAATTACAGCTCTAGGGTGTGTCTAAGCCCTTCCAGAAAGTGAGAGAATCACTTGGTTCTGTCACTTTAAGGAGCCCCCCCCTGCTCATCACTGTACAGACTGACTGTCTGGAGGGTGCAGGACAGGCATCTGGCACTCCTCGGACACACCCCCATTCTGGGACAGCAGTCTTGACCCAAATCCCAGTGACTTCAAGCTGTGCTGTGTTTAGTAAGGATACGCACTCATCTCCCTCACCCCCAGTGAGCTCCCAAGGCACACAAGTCAGAAAGAAGGAAACTTTATTTTATTAGAATAAAATCAAAGCCCAGAAAAAAGCTATTTAAGACCAGTGATGGCTGGAATGCTGGGGAGGTGAGCTGATTTCGTGCCTGCCCAGCGCAGAACGCCCCACTCACCTGATGTCACACACAGGTGGCCGCAGGTCCAGAGGGCCGTGCGCAAAGGCACAGTGCAGCCCGTTCTTCACACAGTGGCCCCGAGCATCGGTCTCGTGGATGCACGTGCCTGTCTTATAGTAGCGTAGGTGGTACTTGCGCTCTGTGTCTCCTGTTGTCCGGTGCAGATACGGACACCTGGGAAGCAGAGGAATGACACACGCCATCTTGGCCTTATCACCTGGGCACAGCCCTCAGTGCCAACCTGCCCCATTTCTCATTAGCACCTGGCCAGCAGCTGGTTCCATTCTCCCTCACCCAAATATTTGCTCTAATGGAAGGGCTGACGTAACTGGACAGAATTCTTGTCCCTCATTTGGGACCCTCCCCCAGGCATTCAGACCCTCACAAATCCATCATGGGAGAAAAACACCACAATGAATTACCTGGAAATCATCCTTTATAATTTTTATTTATTTTTTAAAGATTTTATTTATTTTTTTAGACAGAGGAGAAGGGAGGAAGAAAGAGAGGTAGAGAAACATGAATGTGTGGTTGTCTCTTGGGTGCCCCCTACTAGGGACCTGGCCCGCAACCCAGGCATGTGCCCTGACTGGGAATCAAACCAGTGACCCTTTGGTTCATGGCCTGTACTCAGTCCACTGAGCTATACCAGCCAGGGCAATCCTTTATAACTTTTTAAATAAAATGTGGAAAAATACGGTTCACCTCCAGGATGCAGCCATGTCATTCACGTTTCCTGATGAGCATCATCAAATAAAGGGTTGGTGGCCTCTCCTACCTCCACCCAGGTACTTTCGGAGACCCCTCCAAGGAGGGAGGGGAGGAGCCGGGGGAGAAACACAGGAGCCTGGCCATGGCTGGAGGGGGACGCTGGTGGGAGACAGGCCAGGAGAGAAGCAGATGGGGAGGAAGGACAGAAGGGGCAGTGTCACACTGGCCATGTAAAGCTCAGCCACTAGCTCCCTGGGAGAGTCAACATGCGGTTCCCCAAGCAGTGACAGCAGCTAATGTTGCAGGGAGGCAGCAGCTGCAGAGGCGGTTCAGAAGGTTTTAGTACATGTGCAACATGGGGACCAAGCCTGCATGGAGGTCAGACCCCCAGGCGAGAGACACAGCAAGAGGGGAAGGAATACACAAAGGACCAAATGCAGACTGTCCCCCTGAGCAACCTGAGGAACAGGGGCCAGTTGCTGCAAGTCCCCAAATCAAAGGACAAGGCCCCTGACCTCCAGTGACAGCCAGGAACACCACATGAGGCTTGGGAAAGGCCCACTCCCACCCTGCTGTCCAGCAGGCTGTGGACCTGGACCTGGATGCTGGGAGCTCTTGTAGGTATGGCTCCCCATGCAGAGTATAGATGGGTGGCCCTTTGCCACATGACAGGACCCAAAGGTGAAATCAAAAACGATTTAGTGATCATCCAATCTAAACCCCTATCTTATAAGATGAGGAAACAAAGGCTCAGAGTCCAGATCGCTCAGCCCTGATCTAATGGAGCACCTGGAAGAGGCAGGGAACAAGGGGCCAGGTAAGTCCCCGGGTCACTGAAGCCAACCAAGCAAAAGTCTGATTAGAAGCCCACTGTGAGCCCTGAGAAGCACCCTGAAAAACTGGATGAAAGCTCTTCAGAGATATTTGCATACCATCAGCTGATGAACAGATTAGCAAAGTGTGGTCCATCCAGACAATGGAATATTTCAGCCACAAATGAAATGAGGCCCCAACACGTCACAATGTGGAAGAAACCTTGAAAACATCCTGCTAAGTGAGAGATGCCAGACACAAAGCACAAATATTACATATTCCACTTACATGCCGTCCCTAGAACAGTCAAATTCATAGGGACAAGAAGCAGAGGTTAGCAGGGGCTGGGGGAGAGGACAACAGGAAGTGACTCTTTGATGGGGACAGAGTTTCCGTCTTTGGGGACGAAAAGAGTTTAGAAATCAATAGTGATGATGGTTGTACGACATTGCTGCTGAACTGCGCACTTAAAATGGCTAAAACGGCAAACTCGTACACATATTTTATCACAATTTTAGACAAGGCCAGTGGTGAGAGACAGAAGAGACAGATCTTCTACGTATTTGCACTGAAACATAACACACCACAGAAAAGCGCACAGGTCAGGCTGGGCGGCGAGTGGCACTGCCACAAACTAACAGGCCTCAGTGAGCATGCCCAGGTCCAAGAAACGTTTTCTGGAGATATAAGTGAAATGATCAAATATTAGGATATTTACTATATTAAGCACTGATGTACCCTTGTCTAAAAACCCTAATATAAAGTTATACTTTACATATTTATGTGCACGTTATTATTTCAAGCTCCCCTCTCCAAGCCCTCCCCTGTGACTTCACACAGCACTGACATGGGCCTCAGTTTCCGGCACCCAGGGAACTGAGGCAGTCAGGGAGAACCCTCTTCCACACCAGGGAACCTGATCAGGAACAAGACCCCCCCTCCTTTTCACGTACATACACAGATTAATATCACTGATAAACAGAGCACTTGAAGGAACAGAGACCAGGAATTCACAGAAGGGCTTAGAGGAATAAACAAAGTGTTTACAAGATAGGAGGTGCAGATGGGTCACGACCACGGAGAGGCACTGGTCTTGCCTATGAGGAGAGAGGCGCACAGAGAAAGGCCCGAGCTCAGGGTGGTGGGGGGCAGGAGGAAGGCAGAGTGCAGTGATCCCGCTGGAGGGGAGTCTGGTGAGAGGTAACCAGGCGGCAGGGGCCCGGAGGCAGCTGGCAGAAAGAGAAAAGGGTGCCCACACAACACGGCCCTGCAGGGCTGTCGTAAAGGCGGGGACAACGGCAGTTCTGGAACAAATAAGACAGGGTGCGAGTGGCTCTCAGGGATGGGGCTGGTACAGGCAACGAGGGAGGGGGTGCCAGGAGGTACCACCAGGGAAAGACATTAAGAAAAGGGTGTTGATGTCAGAAGATGGGGTACAAGAATACATATATACCTCTTCTATCAAAAATGATGGGAGGAGCCACTGTTTAATGGGGACAGAGTTTCATTCTGAGGATGGAAAGCTCTGGAGATGGAGGTGATGATGGCCACACCCCAATGTCAGTGGACTTCATACCACTAAATTGAACACTTAAAAAAGCTAAGATGGTAAATTTTATATGATGTATGTTTTACTTTAACAAAAAACAAAATAAAGCAATTTACACTAACAGGAAAGCCCCCATTTTACAAAAACAGTCCCAATCGTCAGAACTGTTTATGTACCTACTGCAAGTTAAGCCCGAGAACGCCATGGCCTAGGGAGCGGGGCCCAGCACCCCAGGGCTGGAGTAGCCACAAAGGTTCCTCCGGAGAGCCCGCTCCACGTCGCTGCAGCAGGCACAGCAGCGGGCTCCCAGATTCCCAAACGTTAAATCTAAACTTTCATTTGTTCCCAGTGGCCCCTCAGGGTGACTCTGAGCATTTCATTTCCTCTCCAGTATCATCGCCATGGCAACTGGAGCCAGGCCGAGGCCTCTCTCCCCCAACGCTGAGCACCAAACAGGCACTACTATTTCACTTGGAACAGGTCCCCTCCTTTACAAGTTAAAACTTGAACTGAACTTAAAATACTGGAGAATGTGTCATGAGAAGAATGGCTTCACCTTAAGAACATCTAAGAGACAAACAGAAAACCTCAGGGAAAACCCAGTGACAGGGGCAAGCAGCCTTCTGGGACAGGAAAGGGGCTAAAGAGGCCCGAGAGCCAGCCTGACAGGCGCAGATCCCTCCTCGCAGCAGGAGTGCACTCGTCCACCCCCGGCCGTGGCGCTGCCAACCAGCAGCACCACACCGCACCAGCCCTGTAGCACTTGCCAAATTCAGGGTGACATTCATGGTTCTCAACCTTGTCCACAATTAGTGACCCGAACAGTATAATTACGACAGGGCTCCACGACGGCACGGTGCAAGGGTACACGCCAGACAGCAGACACAGCTCCGCCACAGTGACGTGGGGCTGCTGAGGCAGGACGGGAGGAACATGCCAGGGTCTCACCACTGCCCCGTCCCTACATCTCCAGGAGAACCTGAAACGGTTCCTTTCCCTTCGGTAACTCTCACCTGGAACAAAGTGGACCCACCAAACTCAGACCACTATACACCAACATCAGTCCACATGTGAGACCAAGGTGGCCACCAAACTCAAGTCCACTGCACATTAACACCCGCCCGTGAACCAGGCCAGGGCTGGGCCTCGGCTCCCACACTGGAAAATGCGTCAGCGTCACCTGGAGGGCGAGTTCCCAGGTGATGCTGACACTGCTGGTCTAAGGGCCAGTCCAGGAAACCCACTGGGCTGAGAAGGACACTCAAGATGATCCCCTCCCAGTCCTCGGAGCTCAGGCGCAGGTGGGAGAGAACACAGCACAGAAATGACTGAGGTGCAAAATGGAACAGAATGGAGCAGCCTGATAGGGGCTCGGGAAATGAGCAACAGCAGAAAGACAACTAGAGGGGCAGGGTGAGGGGGTGGGGAGTGGCGAAACAGTGGAGCCTGTGGCAAGAAGCTACTGTCATCTTGTTGCCCTTCCCCTCAGACACTGGGAGTGGGACTTTACCAGGTGACCCCCCCATGTTGATCATGTCCACCTGCTCAGGGCTATGCCCTGCAGCCTCTGGCTTCCAAGTGCTGCCCAGATGCCAGAGCCAGGATAGTGACCCCTCATTAGTCCCTATGGTGGAGCAGGAGCTCCAGCAGCAAGTGAGCCTCCTCCCTCTGCACCCACAGAACTATCACCCTCTCCAGGGGACAGAAACCATCTCTGCATAAGCCTCCAAGGGGCACCTGATCTCTCCACGACAGGTGTTTCTTCTGGTCACCATCTCCGTCCCCAGCCCTTTACCCAAAGGAGGAGGAAGTGAAGTGCTGCAATCTCTCAGTGCTTTTAACATTTTCCTATGGGTTTCTTACAGATGCAACTCAGTCACCTGATTGTAATTCTCTTAAGCTGGCTAATTTGTAACCAGAAAGTGTGTGTTTTCTTCTAGTCTGCAAGCAGCCCCCTGACTATTGAATTTTATGCTTTAATGTTCTATACCTGCCCTTGGTTTTCCACCTTACCCCCAAAGCACAAGCAAAGCATACTCATAAAACGTTTAAACAATGCCTTGGCTGGTGTAGCTCAGTGGATTGAGTGTGGACTGGGAATCAAAGGGTCGCAGGTTCAGTTCCCAGTCAGGGCACATGCCTGGGTTGCAAGTGAGGTCCTCAGTGGGGGCCACGTGGGAGGCAACCACACCCTGATGTTTCTTTCCCTCTCTTTCTCCCTCCCTTCCCCTCTCTCTAAAAATAAATAAAACCTTAAAAAGTGTTTAAACAACAAGTTTATAACCACCTTGAAGTTGAATGGACTTCTACCTAAGCCTCAGGTCCTAAAACACTTGACTTAAAATCAAACATTGTCTCGGCCATACAAAAGAAAATTTTACCCTTTGTGACAGTATGGATGGACCTGGAGAACAGTATGCCAAGTGAAATAAGCCAGTAGAGAAAGACAAATACCATATGATTTCAGTCATATGTGGAATCTAATGAACTGAACTAACAAGTGAAATAAATACTCTGGTTTCTCTTCAGATAGTATAAATCTTTCACCTTTTACTAACGAGCAAAATAGAGACAGACTCATAGAGAACAGGGGGAGAGGTTACGGGGAGGAGGGATTGAGCAAAAAGGAAAAAGACAACAAGGTGGTGACTGAGGCAGGGAGGGAGTATAAGGGGTCTAAATGGAAATGGAAAAAATACAACGAAAAAAGTAAACATTGCAAAAGCAGCTTTTGACAGAAATGTCAGACTAAACACAAGTATGACGCAGCAGGCACACCAAATCTTAGACACAAAGGAAGGTTCTCTAAGCCAACCAGCTCCCACAAGCGCACCCTGACTCACAAGAGAAGGTCCACGGAATCACACATCACTGGCCCACCCGAGAGGCCTGTGCCCCCAGAAACCCAGAGAGCAGTGAGGAGGGATGGGCCTGTGGGGAGAAACGGCAGGGAGCCCTACAGCAGGTAATGCAGATCTCTGGGGTCAATCCGGAAAGCTACACCACTTGGTGAGCAGGTGTGGCTTTCTTTCCTTAAATCATTTCTTTCTTTCTTTCTTTTTTTAAATCATCACCAGAGGATATGTTTATTGATTTTTTAAAGAGAGAGGAGGGATGGGGGAGAGAAAGAAACATGCAATTGAGAGAGAAACACTGATCAGCTGCCTCCCGTAGGCGTCCCTGCCTGGGACTGAACCTGCGCCCTGGGTTTATGACCTGATGGGGGAGTGGGGGAATGTGACCCCACAACCTTTCGGTGCATGGGTAGATGCTCCAACAACTGAGCCACCTGGCCAGGGCTGGGCCCATTTCTTTTTTTTTAAGACTTTATTTATTTATTTTTAGAGAGAGGGGAAGGGAGGGAGAAAGAAGAGGGAGAGAAACATCAATGTGAGAGAGAAACATGGATCAGTTGCCTCTCCTACGAGCCCAGACTTGGGGGGTGGGGGATGGCTAGAACCGGCAATCTAGACATGTGCCCTGACCAGGAATCAAAATACCAACATTTCTATTTGTGGAAAGATGCCCAACCAACTGAGCCACATGGGTCAAGGCCCATTTCTTGTTAAGACTAGAAAACTTGCCCTGTCCGGTGTGGCTCAGTTTGTTGGAGCATCGTACCATAACCAGTTTTGGTTTTGATTCTGTGTCAGTGCACACATTGATGTTTCTCTTTCCCTTCCTCTCTCTCTAAAAGCAACAATAACAACAACAAAAAAAATGTTCTCTGGTAAGAATTTTTTTTAATTAAGAAAAAAAATTTTGTAACTGTTGCAGTCAGGGACAGCCTGTCTAGGACAGGAGCAGGGTTAACAGCGGAAAGAGAACATTTACTTAGTAACATATAGTTGAGGGCTATCTGAATTGTTTTCCAATAAAAAACGTGTCTCTAGATGGGCCTCTCAGACGCTGGGAGAGTTTTTCTGTTTTTTAATATCAGAACCAAGGTCTGTATATGCCTGACCAGCACTGAGAGCTGCGCCAGCAGAAGGTCCTGACCACAACTAGGTTCCAGGTGCAAAGACCAGGACCAGCCCTGACGACTCAGTCTGACCAGAGGGGGGACTAGGGCTGTCTACACCCAATGCCCCTCTTCAGCAGCTTTCAGGATGATGCTTGACCCCGAGAAACCTCCACACAAAAGTCGCTTTCCTGGAAGCCCAGCCTAAGAAATACCCGAGATGGATCCGCCCAGGTGGGAACACTGACCCTGTGGAGCTGGCCCCGACCTCAGGCTCAGAAGCGGTTTTCTGCACCGCCAACTCTTTGTCGGTAGATTAGGGAGGACCCGCAACTAGCCACGGACCCGGCGGTCCGGCACCTCTGTGAGACCAGTTCCCACGGAGGAGGGGCGAGGGGCGGCGCATGTGACAGGACAGCCAATTACAGCCCGCGTCGAGGAAGGGGCGTGTCCACCAGAACAAAGGGCAGTGGGAATGGGAGGATCGCAGGACTCCCACGCAGAGGGGACCCTCCCAGCCAAAAGGGTGCCGATCTACCGAGGAAGGGGGTGGCAGCGAGGGCGTGGCACCAGGGTAGGAGTCCACAGACGGAGGGGTAAGGAGGGTAAGAGGGTGAATGCCTGCCAAGGGAAAGGGGTGACATTGAGTTGGGGGGATGACAGCAGGAGGCCATCCAGAGATGACAGGGGGAATGCTCAGAGGGGAGTGTGGGGCAGTGGAGGAGACTGATCACCTGCCAATGAAGGAAGGTGACACCAGGGGAAGGGGTCATCAGAGAAGGGACGGGGGCGAGAGGGAGGGTGACTGCCTACCAAGGAAAAGGGGCAACAGCAGGGGGTGCCCATGGAGAGGGGAAGATGACAGAGGGGGGCTCCCAGGGGGGTGACATCAAGAGAGGGCACCACTGGGAGGTGGGGTGATGGCGAGAAGGAGCAGGTGACAGCGGGGCTGTGACAGCAAGGGAGGGGCCGCTGGAGGAGGGTGATGGCAGGTGAGTCAACCCTTCTGCAAGCCCCATCCCTCGCTGCCCCAGGCCTCAGCTCCATGGTGTCCCCAGCCAGTGCCAAGAAGAACATTCAATGCTTCTGTCACCTGTCTGAAGGGTTGGCTGAAGGGTCTTTGTTCTTTGATACATATTCATGCTTTAAAATAATAGGTTGGTAATTCAAATGCTCAAAATAGAAAATGAACTGAAATAAAAGGAAGACTCTGTCCTTGCTCTGAAAGGTAGTATCTATTTGTGAATTTCATGGCAACCCTCTGTGAACCAGAATATGTAATTTAACAGGACAAACTTCAGGGCATTCACTGGTGGGTGACAAGAAAGTCTCTCTACCAGGGAGCGAGCAGATACTAAGGAGAGATCCCCTGGGGAGACAACTGGCTGTCAAATTCATACTAAAGGTCTGAAGCAAGGCATCACATATGCTCACTAGAAGTTACAAACAAAATCTTTAGCACCAGCCTGTGAACCAAAGGGTCGCCAGTTCGATTCCCCGTCAGAGCACATGCCTGGGTTGTGCGCTGGGTCCCTGGTGTGGGGCACGTGGGGGGCAACCACACATTGGTATTTCTGTCCCTCTTTTTCTCCCTCCCTTCCCCTCTGTCTACAAATAAATAAATAAAATCTTTTTTTTTTTTTTTAAAGACACATGTGACCTTCTTACTGTGTACAGATACACAAGATACATCCAAAACAGAAAATGTCAGGCAAGCGTCTTGGTCCCACTCATCCTGTTTCTCAATAATAACCTGCATTCCATTTAGACTACACTAATATTTTATTTTAAAATATTAAATGTTTAATAATAAAATTTAATATTTACCATTAATATAATATTTAGTATTTTAATAATAAGTTACATATCACTTAGTTACTGTTTGAACCCAGCTTAAAATGACCAGCTTCAGACAGGTGCTCATTGCAAGCAGCACTCTTCATTCGGAAGAACTGGACCCTACCCCCACGCCCAACAGGGGCCAGATCAACTCCAGAACACCCAGACTCTGGGATGCAGGACAGCTGTTAAAATGTGCTTTTCCTGCACCAACAGTAGCACCAGTGAATACTGTCATTTAATCCCCCATACTGGACTCTGGGATGGGGTCAGACACACTAGATGACTGACCCCTGCACCAACATCAACCAGCAGAGCGACTCAGGACCCAAGGTCCAGAGAGGTGATTGATACAACCCAGGAAAATAGGGGACGTGATACCAGGCTTCAGCTGGACAAAAACTTCTCTCTGCTGAAGACCCATTTGCAGAAAACTTTGGCTCAAGCAGCATTTAAAAAGGCACTTTTCAAACCTCGCATAAGTAAAACAACAAGAACGACAATTAAAATAAAAAAAATTTTTTAAAGTAAAACAATCCTAATCTTGGTGGAGCTGGCTACATTATTTCAGCAGGCTTCAAGCCCCTTAACAACACTATGTAACTGGTTTGTGTTAACACCTTTCAGTAGAGTATAAAGTTTATAGAATTACCACAGATTAAAAATGGACTCCCTGGCCTAGGCATTGTGGAAAATGAAGAAAAACAGACTCATACCGGTCCCTGTGCGTCCACAGGATAAAAAACAGTCTTCAAAAGGGAGCACACCTAAAGAATCATCTCCCTCGGAGGGTCAGGGGATGGAGCTTGAGACCCTCCCGCAAACCAGATCTCCTTCCGGACAGAAGCGTTCCAAGCTGCTTTCTTAGAGGGTCCTAGGCACAGTGATTCCGCCCTACCTTCTGGCAGGAATGTCCCCCCACCCTCATCAAATAGTCCATAAGAAAAAAGCAAAACCTCCCAGTAACTGCCAATCTCTGTCCATGAATATAGAAGTTGACTGTACTTTCTTCTGTTTTCCCATTCTACATACAGGCTGGGGTAAAAGGAAGTTTACAGTTGTTTGTATGACAACATAATAATAATTAATAAATACAAGATAAACTGTTTAATACTCAAAACTGTAAACCTACCTTAGCCCCACCCTATTATTTCAAAATAAAGACATCTGTTTATAACACCATTAGGAAACTTGTAAAAAAAAAAATCAATCCCAACAAAATCTTGATTTCCAAAACTTTAAAAGTGCTGCATAACTGACAGCCTAATACAATTTTTTTAATGTGTTAAAAGATTATTTATTTATTTATTTTTAGAGAGAGGGAAAGGGAGGGAAAAAAGGAGAGAAACCTCAATGTGTGGTTGCCTCTCATGCACCCTGACTTGGAGACCTGGCCGGCAACCCAGGCATGTGCCCTGACTGGTAACAGAACCAGTGATGCTTTGGTTTGCAGGCCAGCGCTTAATCCATTGAGCCACACCAGCGAGGGTGTAAAATTGTTTTTTCAATTAAACATGTAAACAGTAACATTACAGATATATTTGCATAGTGTGAGTACACGTTTTAAAAAGCTCTCTTGCTACAAAAACAATGGACAACTCTTGTACAAAAATAGCCCCAAATCTAAAAGCTGTACGTCATTTGGGCTGCTTTTTTTTTTTTTAAGATTTTATTTATTTTTAGGGAGAGCAGAAGGGAGGGAGAAAGAGAGGGAGAGAAACATCAATGTGTGGTTGTCTCTCACATGCCCTCCCACCAAGGGCCCAGGCTGCAACCCAGGCATGTGCCCTGACTGGGAATTGAAGCAGCAACCCTTTGGTTCACAGGCCAGCACTCAATCCACTGAGCCACACACCAGCCAGGGCTGGGCTGGTTCTAATGCAAGAAATTTGGAGAACTGTTTGGCATTTGACAGTGGGAATTGACACAAATTCGGTTTGAACCACGCAAGGTTTATTCCCAAGGCATACAGTCCTTCTCATACTGGCTTAAAGACAGGGAAATGTGCTACCCCCCCCCCCAACAGTCCTGGTCCCAGAAAAAACTTCAAAGTTAAGACACGATCCTCTGTACAGGTGTGCCAGGCGCTTGAAAGAACCAGGGGTGTGCCCGCCCTGGCAACGCCAGGTCCAGGGGGAGAGCAACAGGAGATGTCCCCCTGGAGGCCGACATCCCCCCCCAACACACACACACACACACACACTCACTCGTCGCCGTCGGGGCACACGCCACTGGCCTCGTCGTACTTGGAGCAGTAAACGTCTGGGCTGTAGTTGAAGGTGCCGTCGCGCCTGCGGAGCGGTCTGCGCCGACGCTGATTTAGGAAATGCCAATGGAAACAGGTAAATGGCCTGTGCTGGGTGCACTTGTGCTGCACAAACAGGGAGCACTGCTCTGTCCTAAACTCCTTTAGATACCTAAAAAGACAAACAGCGTTGCAGGTCGCTTCCGCCGGTGAGCAGCCTGGAAACTTGTGGGCGGGATGACCTGACCCCACAGGCCTAGAGGAACGTGACCTCAACGCGACCCCCATTCCGAGTCCAGGTGGCTCTGGACTGCCGCCAACTCCCCCATCCTGAGCCGGACCTCAGTCTTGATCTCCCAGACAACATGCACAGCCCCCCACACCGATAACAGACAAGACACTGCGACCCCAGGCGCGCCCCCGCCCCCAAGCCCAAGGGTCATCTCCGACCCCAGGCGCGACCCCTCCCTCGGGGCCCAAACGACCGCAATCCGCGCCGCACCCGGGAGCGTTCCTCGGATCCCAGGCACAGTTCGCCGACCCCAGGCGCGACCCCCCAGAACCCGGACGCGGACCCCCAGACGGCCGCCTCCCCCGCTCTGAGCCCAGGAGCGTTTCCCAGATCTCAGGTGCGACCCCCAGACTTCATGCGGAACCCCCCATCCCGACCACAGACGCGACTCCCAACTTAAGGCGCGACACCGAGACCCCAGGTGCGCCCGACCCCAAAGCTCAGAAGCTCAGGTAACGTCCCCAACCCCAGGCGGAGGCAGCAGTAGCCCGCGTGGCCGCCCTCCGCCGAGCCCAGGCACATTCTCCGCGCCCCCGCCCGGCCCCAGGCGCGGTTCCCCGACCCTGAACAGCGGCGCGTGGACCCCGGGCCGCCGGCGCGTCCCCCAGCTCCCAAGCCTAGGTGCCACCCCAGACCGCGGGCGCCGACACCCGACCTCCGACAGCTGCAGCCGGAGTCGGACGGAGGGCCGCCTGCCCAGAGCCCGGGCGCCGCGCCGGCGGAGGCCGGGGATGGCGCGCGGGGCGTGGGACGGGGGCGGCACCGGGCCCCAGGCCGCACCCAGCAGCGGCACCCAGGCCCAGGGGCACGGGGGCGCGGGTTAGGGGCGCACAGGGCCACCCCGGCCCGCTCTCGCGGCGGCCGGGACACTGACCTGTAGTGGGTCGGCTTCTCCGTCTGCGGGGGGGACCCGCTCAGCGCCGCCGCGGCCGCTTTCGAAACAGACGGCATTTTCAGTCAAAACAATGCAGCGCGCATGCGCCGCGCAGGCCTGCCCCCGCCCCTCCGCATCTCCCCCGAGGCGGGAGCCCACCTTCCCGGCCCCGCGGGCCACGCCCACCCGTCCCGCCCCGCGGGGCCCCAGTGTGCGCCTCGGGGCAGAAGCGCGCCTGCCTAGGGCCAGCGGCCAGCTAACTTCCCGCGGCGATCCTCGCGGACCCAGACCCAGCCCAGCCAGGGACACACCCCGTGCGCTTGGCCGAAGCCACTCCCGTGTCCCTCGTGCACGGCGTTGCCCCCTCCCCCGTAGGCGCCGGGCTGTCCGAGTGCACACCCACCCTGCACTCTCACAGCCCCTCTTCCGCCTGCTGCTGCCTGAAACACTCAGCTTGCCAGGCGTCACCCGGAGTTGGACTCCTGGAGGAGACGGAGCCAACAGGTCCCGGGTTTTTAGACAGCCTGCACAGGCTACTCAGTCACACGTCACTCATTCACTGACTCTGACCCCGGGCTACGTGCTGAGGCCCAAAAGAATCCGTCCAATTGCTTCCGGCTGGTTGTGGAAGACACAGGGCGACAAAGGGCGTCACTGCTCCTAGGCACGGAGTTTCTTTTAGGGAGTATGAACACGTTCTAAAATTACACTGTGGTGATGGATGCCCCCTGTGAATATACTAAATATCTTTTCATTGTGTATTTTAAATGAGTGAATTACTGTTAACTATACACCAATAAAGCTTTTATTTTTTTAATTATATTTTATTATTTTATTTTATTTTTAAAGGTCTTTTTTTTTAATTTTTTTAAAGATTTTTATTTATTTATCTTTAGAGGGGAAGGGTAGGAGAGAGCGAGAGGGAAATATCAGTGTATGGTTGCCTCGAGTGTGTCCCGCGCTGGGAACTGGCCAGAAACCCAGGCATGTACCCTGACTGGGAATCGAACCGCGATTCCTTTGGTTCGCAGGCCCACGCTCAATCCACTGAGCTACACCAGCCAGGGTTAAATTATATTTTATTATGCTGTTAAAGTTGTCTTGATTTTCCTTTTTTGCCCCTCTTGACCCAGCACCCCCACTCCGTCAAGCAATCCCCCTGCCCCCCACCACCATTGTTCATGTCCATTGGTCATGCATAGGTTCTTCGGCTACTCTATTTCCTATAGATACTTTACATCCTACCTCTCCACCCATTCTCCCCTCTCCCTTCCCATATGGCAAACCACACCAGCCAGGGCCTCTCACTGCTTTTAAGATTCTCTCTTTATCTTTAACCTTTGGCATTTTGATCATGATGTGTCTTGGAGTGGGCCTCTTTGCATCCATCTTCTTTGGGAATCTTGTGCTTCCTGGACTTGCAAGTCTATTTCCTTCACCAAATCGGGGAAGTTTTCTTTCACTATTTTTTTTTTTCAGATAGATTTCCATTTTCTTGCTCTTTCTCTTCTCCTTCTGGCACCCCTATGACGCAAATGTTGGATCTATTAAAGTTGTCCCACAGATTGTTTATACTGTCCTAATTGCTTTGGACTATTTTTTTTCCTTATTGTTCTGATTGGTTGGTTTTTGTTTTTTTGGTTCATGTTCCAAATCATTGGTTTCTCAGCTTCATCCACTTATTTCCCTGTGAGTTGTTCTTTATTTCAATTAGCATATCCTTTGTTTCTGGCTGGGTCTTTTTTATGCTGCTGAGGTTTTCATTAAGTTTCTTGAGCATCCTTATAAAATGTTTTGAACTCTGCATCTGAAAGATTGCTTATCTCCATTTTCTTTAGCTTTTTGCAGTTTTGATCTTTTCTTTCATTTGGGCTGTTTTACCTTGTTTTCTCACATTGGCAGCCTCCCTGTGTTTGTGTCTATGGATTAGGTAGAGCTGCTTTGACTCCACATCTTGGCAGAGTGGCCTAATGCAGTAGGTGTCCTGTAGGGTCCAGTGGCACAGCCTCCACCATTACCCAAACTAGGTACTGAGTACACCCTCCTCTTGTACTGAGCCTAGGTTGCTATTGGCAGATCAACAGGAAGGATTTACCCAGGCCAGTCAGCTACAAGGACTCCCTGTGACTACAGACCACCAACCTTCATCTCCTGTGAAGGATCAGCTGTGCAGGGGCAGGGTGGTGGTTCTCTGATGTGGCCTGTAGCTGTCCACTGGATGCTCTGGCCCTGGGGTTTCCCAGATGGTGCAGGTCAAGATCAGCCCCCATCTGTTTTACGCAGTGCACCCTACATGAGCTGTAAAGCAACCTGAGATGTCTGCTACTTGTGCTGGGCTTCCCAGGCAAAGCCAAACTGTGAATCTAATCTGGCTGCCACTAGGGCTCACTGAAGCCAGCTGTTGCTTGATAGGAATTAGGAGCTGAGACCACCTATTCTTATGAAAAAGCAGGTTGGGTGGGCCCATAAAATTGGGTGGGATAGAGCTTCTGTGGATCTCCAAGATGGGTCAGTTAGCAAGGTTGATGGAGTCTCAGACATGGCACCAGCCTACCTGCTCTGGGGAGAGGGCTCAGCAAAGGGACAATGGCCTCTGCTTGCCTAGATGCCAGACACTTCAGTCTTTCCCTGCATGCCACTGGTGCCCTTCAAGCTGCTACCCTGGTGCTCAGGCTGAGGGAGTGAGTCCGAGTAGGTAAGTCCATGTGTGGGTTCTTTTTAAACAAATTTATGTGGGTTTGGTTTTGTTTTTTAAGATTTTTATTCTTAGAAGGAAGGAAAGAAGAGAGGGAGAGAGAAACATCAACGTGCAGTTGCCTCATGCACTCCCTGCTAGAAGACCTGGCCCACAACCCAGGCATGTGCCAACTGGGACTCAAACCAGTGACCAACTTTGGTTTGTAGGCCAACACTCAATCCACTGAGCCACACCAGCCAAGGCATGTGTGTGGGTTAAGAGGAACTGCTTGGGACTCCAGCAGCCTCCTTCACCAACTCAATCCCTGCTGTTTTTTGCAGCCAGAAATTGTTGGGACTTATCTTCCTGGCACTGGAACCCTGGGCTGGGGCCCTGGAACTCCTCCCTTCAGAGATATCCCTCCCAAATTCTTATTCACGTGGGTGTAGGGCCAGCTCATTTTGTGCCCACACCCCTCCTAGCCATATAGATGGATGTGGTTTCTTTAATTCCATAGTTGTCAGACTTCCATTCAACTTGATTTCTGATGGTTCTGATTGACGGCTGTTCTATATTTTAGTTGTAATTTTGATGTGTTTGTTCAAAGAGGCAAGCCATGTTTGCGTACTTTGACATCTTGACCGGAAGCCAATAAAGCTGATTTTTAAAGAAGAATTCAAGAGGCTCAGTGTCACCAACAGGGTGGGAACTCGGAAACAGCAGCAACTGCCCCAGCTCAGCCAGCCATGGAGTAAGAACCAGGGTGTGCATTTCAGGACACAACCCTGGCCCAGAGTACATTATTCTGTAAGTATGTGGCAGAAGAGACATTTTTTATATGTTCAACTCTGCTAGTAATAAAAAAAAATTCAAATGAAAACAAGGGTTGAGCACTGGAGTGGGCAGACTTTTTTTGTTCTGACAGCAACCTGCCATGCTGGTGGCTTGCAACAAGACAGACTGCAGCACAGCTGGGAGGGAAAACAGATGCTGACCTTCACAGAAAAAATGTTCCATTTCTAGGAACTCTGGCCTAAAAATGAATCAGATTCAGAGTAAGATTCACATACAAAGATAATAAGCAGTCATTTAGCAAAACCTTTAGAGTACCTAACAGCCCAGTAATTGTGACATGATTGAGTTCTGAGTGCTATGTCATGATTTAATGGCAATGCTACCTGAGAATTGTGACATGAAAACTACTACTTAAATGAAAAACAAAGCAAGATATAAGAGTTCCATATATTTTCCCAAGTATATAAGTTACTTTTTGAACTACAAGTAACACAATAGAATAAAAGCTATCGCTTGCTTTTTATGTTCATTTTCTAAATGAACCATTATCTCTACAAACATTACATTTAAACCTGGGAAATGGCAAAAAAAAAAAAAAAAAAATCAGCATGAGAGTTTCTAAGATCAAGCAGGAAAATGAAGCAGAGGATAGGTCCCATGAATTTGTTGAAGGAGGAATCAACACATCTTAAAGACTGCCAGGAAGAGGGGAATGAGAAAGAAGTCTAAGGTAATTTCAAGGCTCCCAGCTTGGAACGGATACCTAACAAAAAAACAGATTTGGGAAGAGATGAATCCCATTTGGAACCTAAGAGATGTATAACGAGGCACTTCAAGCTCAGAAAAGGAAGTTGGGGCTCAAGATCTTAAAATCTAGGGGTCTTTGCTACAGAGATAGGAGTGCCAAGACGTCCACTGTTCCTCCTCACCCGCGAGGCATCTTCCTGGAAGCGATCAAAGACAATTCTGCTAGGCTATTATTAAAATTCAGTTAATTTTTTTGTGCCTTTGAAGACTGTTCTTAAAAGGTTAGGGTAGTACCTAGGCATATGAAATAACATCACACTGTAAATTTAGAAGTGTTTTACTTTTGGAGCAGGGGGGTAAATACATGCACAGCACTGCCAGAACCTTCCAACACTACTCAGCTGCTTGGAAGATGTGAGACCATTTAGTTAACCTCCTCTTCCTTTAATTTTCTTTGAAACAATTTTCTCCTCCTTCTGCCCAATAATTTCTCATCACTGCAACCACTTCTGCTCTAGCATGGTTACACTCATCCTCTGGCTCCCAAATCCTTATTGGGTGCTTACCTGAGGAAGTGAATGTCCCCAGCACTCTGAGACAAATAAAATCTACAGCCCAGTTGGGGAAATAAGACAAGCATACTACAAAAATAGTTAAGTAATAAAAGGACTTCAATTACAGTTCACCTGTCTTACCTATTCTGCTGCTGCCCCTTTGCAAAATCCAAGTATTGGGAGGGTCTGCCCACACTTGCCAGTGGGTCTTAGGTCCTTCTTTTGTTCATGACAAAACCCAGGAAAGTCCTCATTAACAGCCACCCTGGAGGCACTCAGGATCTGTTGCACATGGTGTGATGTGTTCTCTTCCTTTTGTCTGTTGTAGTGTCTAGCTTTACCAGATCAATCACAATGCTTTTCTCTTGAATTACTTTTAATTAAAATAAAAATTTTCTCATTAATTGACCTTTTTTTTTTCTCCTGCAGGAGCAAGTGAGAGCAAAGGAAGGGTTCAGGTTTGCATGCCTGTTGCTGAAACAAGGGTTCAGCCCTGGCTCACGTGGCTCAGTGGATTGAGTGCCAGCCTGTGAACCAAAGGATTGCCAGTTCAATGATCAGTCAGGGCACATGCCTGGGTCGCAGGCCAGGTCCCCAATAGGGGGAACATGAGAGGCAACCACACATTGACGTTTCTCTCCCTCTCTTTCTCCTTCCCTTCCCCTCTAAAAATAAATAAGTCTTAAAAAAAAAAAGAGTTCATAACACCAGGTCAAAGGACCCACTGCAACTGACAATGGAACTTGAGCTATGATTGGGTCAGTCTTTCCAAACCTTGGACTCTCCATCTTTAAAAAATGCACATACTTGTATCAACCCCACCTTCCTGACAAGCATAATTTCCCAAGGTGTGCCAGACACTTAGAGCAATTCAGCAGAGGCCTTGTGAGAAGCCAGTGTACTGCCATAGGGCCAGGGGTCTTTAAACAGCCTAGTGAGAAAACCCTCCAATTAACCTCAGCATCGTACACATGCCAAGGTAAAACTTTTCACTAGAACCTTACGTAAATAAAATCTTGCTTTTATGCACCATGTATTTCAGAATTATGCAAGATTCCTAAGTACTTGCAAAACATATTTAGACACCCAAAACACTGTCTATAATTTTTCAGAAGAAATAGGTATCAGTTCTATTCAGAAAGTTGTTGCCTTGCTAAATAAAAAATAATAATAATAATTTGCAGAGAGCTAAGTTCCATTATTTCTGGTATTTTTTGATAATGTATTCCACAATTTACGTTTATTCAGGTTTTCTCCTCAGTTCCTATTCTGGAAAAAAAGACAAAAGCAAAGGAACTGAAAAAGAACTAAAGAGATGCAAAGAAAAAAAAAAGGACATTAGCTTAATTCTACATTAGCAAATTAAAATTTATACACATCACAGTACATTATGAAATAGTTTAACTCTTCTGCCAGTTATTCTCTCAGAAAAGAAGTGACCTGCAAACTGGCTTACAAGTGTCGCCAGAATTGCTTTGAAAACATGATAATACTGAGCAAAATCACAAATACAACAGCACACGCTGCAACCAAAACCTTTTCTACGGTTCAAAAAGTATTTGAACATATTCGTTCAGCATCGAGTATCAAGCAAGGAATTGGTTCCGATCTGCGGACATTTCGCTCTCTCCTTCCCGCGGGTCAGTGCGGCCAGATGCGCCATCCAAGCAAATCCTTCAGTTTGGGGACGCACATAACCACAACAGAAACGGTCAAACGCGACGTCAAAGCCAAAGGGCAGCTGTCTGGTCCCTCGCTGCCCCGCAACCAGGGCACCACTTCTAAGTTCTCGCTCCGTGGGCAGCCGGAATTCCCGGTTCCTCAGCACGATCGCTGGGCTCCGACACCTCTTCTTCCAATACCTGTGTCAACCAGAGGTCCGCGCCGGTCTCCTGTCTAAAGAAGCACCAAACGACCAAAGCCATGAGGGACAGGCTTAAGGGCAGTACCCTGAACCAGGGCCGCTGCCGCTCCCCTCCCAGGGAATGTTCCACAGTCCAACGGCTTGGGTGGGCTTTGCTGGAGGAAAATAGAATAGGGCGGTTAGGGTCGTCCTCTTCCTCGCCCTCGGGCTGGGCCCGGGAACCAGGCGGAGACTGCAGGTTTCGGGAAGCACAGCATACGAGCCTCAGCTCCCGGACAGCCCTGGAAGAAAGAGAGCAGTGAGCGCGGCACACGCTGAGCCCTCCCTCAGCCCCTCCGAGACCGCGCGGAGCTCACCCGGCCGCGCGCACACTCAGAACGCGATGCATCACGACCTCGACTCTGCACTTGGCTGTGCCGTGCGCTGGTGTATGCCATCACTTCCGTCGCGCGAAAACCGGAAATCAGCCGCTGTTCCGGGTCTCAGCTCACGACTACAGAACGTGGGACTACTCGCGCAACGGAACTTACGTATGTCCTTTCGGCGGCTTTTTTCGACGTAGGCCCGGCCTGGGCGAGCCGCGAGGGCATGCCGGGAAATGTAGTTCTTCATTGGTCCGAAGAGGAACTAGCCTGCGGGCTCCTGGGCTGCGGCGCGGAGATTGAGGCCAGCCGGCCAAGCAGCTTGCGGTCATCGTCTATCAACGAGCTGGACTCCAAGCGGGTTCTCCAGCGAGCCGGCCTCGCCCGAGATCGGCGCCCTGAGCTTGCATCTGTCGCGCCCTGCTGGCGCAATACCGTCACGGTCCTGGACGCCTCCTCCCCGCAGTCTTTTGACGGCTCAGTTTGCCATTCTCCTGAGACTAAGTCAAGGAAGTCATTCCGTTAACTCCATTAGTGTTCCCACTAGGACCGAGTTCCGTGAGCACAGAGCCTGCCAGCCGGCTCTCCCTGGCACCGAGCATCCCTGCGCCCTTTGGACCCAGCGTAGCCCCCCCCCCCCCCCCACACACACACACGCCCTGGCCCTTTCCGTTGCTCTGTGCTGCATCTATACCCAAAGCTGCTCAGGTCCCAGGGCTGGCCAAACCGCTCTGCAGGACAGGCATTGCCACGCAGTGCTCGCCCCGCTGCATGAATAATCCCTCACCCTACGCATCACGGCACACCTAGGGCTCTTGGAGGAAGCCATCTTGCACTTGGACTCAGCTCCATCTCTTGCCCAGGGGAACCACGTGTGCACGGCCTAACATTCACCCTCTTTGTGGATGAGACTGCAGTGAGCTCCCTCCACCTTCCTCAGTCAGGCTGGGAGGGCGTCCTGGGCCATGCTGCTCTACCTGGTTCCCCATCTGGCTTCATAGGAGAGCTGCTGGAGCCTTCTGCCCTCAAGGCAAACTAGCCCTGGCTCTGCTGAGGCATCCTGTCTGAAGACCACATAGGAACATCCAGGCATCATCAGAGACTCAGTAGGGGTGTGTGTGTGTGTGTGTGTGTGTGTGTGTGTGTGTGTGTTGGGGGGTGGAGTGACTTGGTGACAAAATTAGATCATGAGGTCACTTTGTGAATTGTACTTGTGCTAGCCAACTCAACATCTTTGCCTCTGGAGCACACCTCTCCTGCATCTTCCTGGCAGGAAAAGCACCAGACTCCACAACTAGTTTTGTACCCCAAGGAACTATCCAGACATTAAAACAAGGGTGGTGGGCTAGAAATGTTCTGAACTCAGCAACATCTGGGAGTCCTCCACACCCCAGGAAGCCCAGCTCCAGATGCTTGGTGGCAGCTCGGCTCCCAGCCCAGGAGTTCAAAGTTGCTACGTCAACAGAGGCATCTGTGTGCCTAGATCCTCCTCATTGTGCCTTGCCCCACCATTTTCACCACAGAACCGCAACCAGAATCACTGCCAAGCCAAGTGGCCCACAGAGAACCCCAGGATCACCCACTGTGGATGGGAGGAGTGGGCATGAAATGGAAGGATGGGCCAGAATCAATCTGGAGGGCTTTTCAGAGGAGGTGGAGATCAAAGATCCCTGAGATTAAGGGTGGAGCTGCTGATTGGACAGATGCAGCCATCTGGTTGGGATGCTTCAGAGCACGAGCTGCCTCGGGACAGCAGAGGAGGAGCAGAGCTGGGGGGCTCTAGCAGGGACTCGTGCTTAAGCTGCCTGACTGCCTCAGATGGGAAACAGAAAGAAGACACTTGGATGGGCGACTTAACCCTCAAGCTTCTGCTTCGCTGGCTGTAAAATGTTGCGCGTACTTGGCAGGCTGCTCCTAGGATGGGTTCTGTGCCTGGGACACTGCTGGTGGATCCCAGGACAGCTGTTATGATTGATTGCTGGATGGCATGGAAATATCCTTCTATCCTGAGGCAGTGAAGTTCACTCTTACTGCCACCAGGTTGCTGGGGCACTCTGAGGCCAAGGTCTGGGAGTAGCAGCGCGTGACCACAACAAAGAATGAGCAAACCCAGATGTCCAATTGACCCCTCCTCTGTCCCCAGCTCCTGCTGCCACTTGGTTTCTGTTGTAGGTGAAGGCCTGATGCAAAGAACATGGATTTGTAGCCCTGACTGGTATGGCTCAGTTGGTTGGAGCATTGTCGCATAACCAAAAGGTTGCGGGTTCAATTCCCAGTCCAGGTGTGTGCGATTCCCGGTCTGGGCACATGGGGGAGGCAACCCATTGATGCTTCTCTCTCCCTTCCCCTCTCTCTAAAAGCAATGAAAAAAAATGTCCTCAGGTGAGGGTTAAAAAGCAAAAAAGACATAGATTCGTAGAATCTGAACAGAATGGCAGCCTCTGGCCTCCAGGAGCTACCCGGTGCTCTCAGCCAGGGCTTCCGTTGGATGTAAACTGTCAGAGGACATCGGTGTAAACTGTCACAGGCCTCTCCGTGGCTGTGACGGCCCGAGATGAAACACAACCCCTCTAGTCACATCTGAACACAGACACAGACACAGCCCAAACCTCAAAAAAGACCAAATGCACCCGTCCTGGCTAAAGAAGGGACAGCCTTCCTTTACCAGCCATGTGGGGGCCTTGCCTCTTCTGCCCTCCTCCTGACATTTTAAGATGCTGTAGTGGCTGAATAGTGCAACCCCCCCACCAGATTCACAGCCACCCAGAACCTCAGCACGTGACCTTGTTTGGATATAGGGTCTTTTGCAGATGTAATTTGTTAAAATTTGGTCATACTGGATAGGGAGGGTCCTAAACCAAATGACTGGTGTCCTTATAAGAAGAGGAGGAAAGACACCGAGGCAAACAGGGGAGGAGGCCATGTGAAGAGGCAGAGGCTGCGGCCCTGGCTGGCGTGGTTTAGTGGATTGAGTGCCGGCCTGCAAACCAAAGAGTCACCAGTTTGATTCCCAGTCAGGGCACACGCCTGGGTTGCAGGCCAGGTCCCCAGCAGAGGGTGTGTGAGAGGCAACCACACATGGATGTTTCTCTCCCTCTCTTCCTCCCTCCCTTCCCCACTCTAAAAATAAATAAAATCTTCAGAGGCTGCAGTGATGTGGCCACAAGCCAAGAAATACCAAGAATTGCCAGCAACACTAGAAGCTCAGAGAAAGGCCCAAAAGAGACTCTCCCTGGAGCCTTCTAATGGAGTGTACTCCTGCCCACACCTTTGTTTGGGGTTTCTGCCCTCCAGAACTGTGAGAAAACAACTTACTGTTGTTTTAAATCATCCAGTTAGTGGTCCTTTGTTAGCTCAGCCTCAGGAGGCTGAGACAGGCACCCACTCTCAGAGTCACCCTGCGAGTGACAGTGTGCCACTCAGAGCAAAGCCATTCACTCTGAGGCAGGAGATGGTCAGGAAGGAGGAAACCCTGCAAGAGCCCTGGGGTTAAGATAAAGGACATTGATACAGGACAGAGACCTGTTCCCGCTTTCTGGAACAAATGCTGAATCATAGTAAATCATGAATGCACCTGCGCAGAAGATGCTACATGACCCCTGCTTCATTATAATAGCATTATAATAAATTAACATTGTGGGACCTCCTTCTCCGGTGGCCAATCAGGGAAAATCATGGGAGACCACATGCACAGTAGCTTTAAAGTAATACAACTACTTGTACATGCACAGTAAAACCCTTCCAAAATGAGCCAGGAAGGATCCGCCCTATAAGAATAGAATTCCTCCATCCCCCGAGGTCAATCTCTGCTTGGAGCTGGCCCACTCCCATGTTCTGTGGGGTGTACTACTGCTTAATAAATCTGCTCTCTCTCTTTCTGCTATCAACTCTGTGTGTTCATTTCAATTCTTTGCCCGAGATCACCAAGAACCTGGTTACCTGTGCCCACCTGTGACAGCCCAGCACTGGCCTGAACGCACAGCCCTTTCTCACACCTTCCTGAGACACCCATATCCCTGTGCACATTCTCCCTGGCTGCAAGGAGCACAAACCCACCTGGTTCAGCCACAGGTGTATTCCAGGCAGCCTAGGCTGGAGGGCGGCAGCAGCCCCTACTACTGCAGTATACTTAACCCTTCAATGCACTGGAGCCCAAAGTGGGGAAAGCCAGATGCCCTTCCCTCCCTGACCCGAGCAGGCCTAGCTGAGTACTGGGTGACAGGTGCTTGGCACTGCCAGCACTGCCTGCTCTTGGGTCCCCCTCCACCCTCCCAAGGACATAAACTAACACCTCAGCTTTCATTATCTCAAAGCACACAGAGAAACCTCACACGAGGCCTAATGCCCCACTAATGGGCAGGAAGGCTGAGCCCTTGTGTGCCCAGAGCCGGGAGTAATTCACTGTAGCGCCACTTGAGAGCTGACATATTGGAACTATTGATTTTCCCTGGGAAGATCAATATGTGGCACGTGGGGACAGGCAGGTCCACCGCTCTTGGGAGAACAGAACCTTTCTCTTGGGGAACTGAGGCCTGACAACAGGTGGGGGCTGATGGGGACAGGATGGACACAGAGCTCCAAAAGGCCCGACAGTGCCCCAAACAGGAGGCTGGCTGGGAGCAGATGCTGGGACGTATGCCGGGGCTCCCACCCGAGTGCCTGGGTGCCTATCTCCCAGCCCCACCCTAGGGGCTCAGTGGGTGTCGGGGGCATGGGGCCCCCATGGCACTTGGCCTGGCCAGCCACCTAACACGGGCTGGACATGTACGGGAACCTGTGTCTCTCTGCCAATCCAAAGTCCCCTCAGGGTGCTCTACCCCAACCCAGCCTCGCCAGTAATCGAAGCTAGAGTTCTGCCCCCCTCTACTAGACTCCTGGGTCCCTCGTGAACACGGCTCAAGGGCAAGAAAGAGAATAATTCAGGGACACCCTACTACGACCCTAGATCTGCTTCTTAAATCCTTCTCACACCTGTCCCCTCCCTCTAAACCCTCAGACCGTGTCTTGCTGGGCTCCATCACTGATTGCTGGGACTGGTGCAGTAGCACCTCCCCACCCCAACCCCGTCTCTGGTCTCAGGCTTCTCTTGCCCAGATGCCCACCCCACATGCACTGGCCAGGCTCCTCTCCGCAAACATCTGCGTGCTCTGCTTCTCCCCCACTCTGGAAGTCTCTGTCTTAGACTGAGTTTCCTCCCTGGTCCCTGGCCAGGTGGAGAAAAGCACTGGGAATGTGCCAGCGGAGGACAAGGGTCTGGCTGTCTGTAGACAGTATTCCCATGGCTGGTGCAAGCGGACATCTCCTCACTGGGCCTCTCAGGGGACCCAAAACCCCCGCTGTGGCCCCAGTTCCACTGACTAGAGGCCTGAGGCAGAGGCCAGGATTGGAAAGTAGTCCCGTGGGGCAGGGGGTGAAAACAAGGGCACCCAGGAAGGAGCAGACCTTGGTGGTAATAGCCATCGTGGGCCGTCCTCGTGAAAGCCCTGATCTCAGATCCGGCTCCAGTGACAGAGGGAAGAGCTGAGCGTCTTGGCTCCCCTGTGGCTGGGAAGAAGGTCCAAACTCCACAGGGGGGCCATGAGGTCCTGTGGGCCACCCACTCCCACTGGCCAGCCAATGCTTCCAGCTGTGAGTTTCCTTTTGCTGCTGGAATGAAGGAGCACAAGCTGGGTGGTTGGAAACAATGCGTATTGTTACCGTACAGTCAGAAACGGGTCCCCTCGCTGAAAGCCAAGCTGTCTCCAGGGCTGCGCCCGGAGGCTGCGTGGGGAGAATCACTCTCTTTTGCTTTCTAGATTCTAGAGGCCACCCCACTCCTTGGCTCCTGGCGTCTCCCACCTTCAAGGCCAACGGGGAACCTGCTTCTGTTGTCACCTCTCCTCTCACTCTGACCCTCTTGCCTCCCTTTCATGGGGACCCAGTATCATCTCTCATTCAGGTTCCTCACCTCAGTCACCCCTGCGGGGTCTCTTTGTCATGTGAGGTGACATATCTGAAGGTCCTGGGGATTAGGGCCTGGACGGCTTTGGGGCCATCATTCAGTGGACCCTCGGGGCGCAGCTCTTTGAGGTCCGGGTCTTTCTCAGGCTGTCTGCTCTGCAGGAGCACCTTCGCTGCCCGCAGTCTGGCCAGGTGAGTTGTTGCTCCCATCAGCTTCCTGCAAACGACCTCCTCTGGTCACACGGGCAGGGACCCTCTCGAGGCCAGGGTTGCATCTCGGCTTCCTCAGTCCACCTGCCCCCTGAGCCCAGCCCACTTATGGTACAGAGGAGGGTGGGAGGCCAGAGCGGGACCCTTGTCCTGGTCTCTCCCGACCAGCAGCAGGGGGCGTTGTGGCTACAGCCTCGGCAGCTGCTGGGGTATGGGCCTGGGGAAGTGATTTTCAACCTTTTTCATCTAGTGGCACGCGTAAACTAAGTTACTAAAATTCTGTGGCACACCAAAAAATATTTTTTTTGCCAGTCTGACAAATATATGTATAATTTTGATTCATATCAGACAGCCATTTTTGGGTTGGCTGTTGTCTTTTTTTAATTTCACGCTCTAAGGGAAAAGAAGTCAGTGCCCCTGACTAAATAGTCAGGTATTGCACTGTTCAACAATTCTTGTGGCACACCGGTTGAAAATCGCTGCCTTAGGGTCCAGGGCATGAACAGGCGGGGAGCTCCCTCAGCCAGCAGGGGGCAGGAGCAGTCGTACCCGGGCAGAGAGGGAATGGAGGGGCCCCAGCAGCCCAGGAGCCACCTGGGACCCCCAACCCAGGCCTCGCGCAGAGGGTGGCTGACGGTTGGGCTGGGTTGAGTTGGAGAGAGTCAGCCACGGCTGAGGCAGGGCCACCCCTCAGGCAGGACCTGGACAACAGTGTCACTGGACCAGAGTCTCAGAGCAGAACTGTGGCTGTGCCTGAGGTCAGTTTCTGGGGGACTGAGGTCCAAACGTGGACTGGACCCATGCAACTGATGCTCGCCAGACACCCCTCACCTGGGCCATGGCCTCACCCCAGGGCATGTGGAAGGGTCCATCATGACCAATTGTGTCCGTAGGCCTTAGGACACGGGCTGTCACACATCCCTCCTCTCTCCCTGCGGCCTTTCCCTGCGGCCTGCGGTGGCCCTGCCCCTCTGCCCTCTCCCGGGTCCCGCCCCAGGCAAACAACATCCGCAGGTCACTCAGCTTGGCCCAGGCAGGTCCTGAGAAAAGACCTGCAGCAATCATCCGGGCAGGCTTGCCTGCAGGGAAGGCCTGGGGGTCATTGGGTGGGGCCGGCGTCATCGCTTCTTGAAGGGGGTGGAGCCTGGAGCTGAAGGGCAAGGACCCAAGGAGGGGTGGAGTGGCACCCGTGACCCTCCCAGTCCCATGGATGGGTGACCCCCATGTTTTGAAGGGAGATCGGGGGCCACAAGTGACCATGGGCCCCAGGGGCTGGGCACATGCCAAGCTGGCAGGGGCTGCTGTCCTGTCCTCAGAACCTGGACCACAGGCAGCAGCTGCTGTGGGAGCCACAGCAGATGGGACTCTGGGGTCCCCTCAGCCAGCACCACAGGGACTGATCCAGGGGAGCAAACCACCCAGCAGCAGCTACAACGAAGTGGGGCCATAGCCACATGTGGAGGGCGTTTACTGGGGAGAATAGTGCACCCAAAACTCAGGTCCATTGGGACCTTAGGATGGGGCCTTTGTGGAAACTGGTCTTTGCATGTATGATCAAGCAAGAGGAGCTGAGGCTGGAGTAGGTGGACCCCGCTCCAGTGATGGTGCCCTTGTGAGAAGAGGAAGACACAGACACAGGCACCGATGGGGACAGCCGAGAGGCCATGGAGGCCAAGTTTGGCTACAAGCCTAGGATCGCCATGGATTGCTGACCAGTGACACCACACCCCAGGAGAGAGGCTCAGGACTGATTCCCCCTAGGAGTTTCTAGAAGGGACCAGCCCCAAAGACTCTGGATTTTTCACTTCTGGCCTCCAGACTGTGGGAGAACCCTCTGTTGTTTTCAGCCACCCTGTGTGTGGTGACTGGTTATAGTGGCTTCAGGTCATTTGCTCAGCACCACAGGGCAGAGGGGCTGGGCCACCAGGGAGGGAGGACGGGAGGTTGGTGGGGCAGAGGCTCTGGGGCCCCGCTGGTGGTCGTAAGGCACTGGTGAGGTGCAGCAGGCTCCACAGGCTGGTGGGGGCTACCAAACCCCACAGAGAGAGGTGTGGGAGCCGAAACAGGAACCAGGAAGGGAGGGGCCACCTTAGCCTGGACCCTGGGGACAAAATCCTGGGGTGGGAGCAGGGGTTCAGCTGCAGCTCTGGGACGGTGCGAGGTGGCAGCAGCAGGCGCAGCAGGAGCACCAGAGGCCCCACCTGCCTGAGCCCTCCACCCACCTGGGCTCTGGCTGGTGGTCCCCAGCCTCCCTCCCTTGACCTTCTCAGGTGCTGCTGCTGGCCAGGAGCCCCATTCACCCAGCGTGGCACACAAGCAGGGTGTCCTCTAGAGAAGGCTACTCCAGAAGTCAAAATAGCATGAAATTTAATTTTCCGCCTATCTGACAAGGCTTGGTTGGGGCCCCAATCAGCAGTGGAGATAAGGGTCCTTGGCCGGGTGTGAGCCAGCTGGGTGTGCAGCAAACACTCTACTGTCCCCAGGCAGGCCCAGGCTCCCCCTTGCTGGGCCCTGGTTGCCGGGCGCTAAAGCAAACGGATTCTATTTGCCCAGTCTGTGATGACAATGCAGTCCCCAAATATTTGCCAGCCCGGCCGGCAGCAAAGCCCGGCTATAAATGCTTGAGCCCAGGTGGAGGTGGGCCTGCCCAGCAGAGCTGCAGGTCTCACAGGTAAGAGCAGGGCTGCGCAGCAGGCGGGGAGGGTCCCGGCTATGGGGTCTGGCCTCCTCTCCCTCCTGGGAAGGCTGTGGCCCTTCTGCCCAGGTGGTCTTTGGGGCCCTCCCACTCACTGGGTTGGGGCACCAGCAGGGCTGAGCAGGGCCAGGCCCTTCAAGCCTGCAACAGGGAAAGTACAGGCTGGGGGAAGTGGGGCACCACCCCACAGCTAGGGCCACTAGATGCCCCTGCAGGGAAGAGGGGCCCCAGCACTGTATAGAAGACTGGGAGTGCAGCATGGTCAGTGGCCAGCCCACTGGGAGCAGGGGAGGACCTGCTCCCCAGGTCCACCTGGCTCTCAGTGATGCCTGTGGACTCACCCACCCACGGGGAGGTGTTTCCTGGAAAGCCGGGAGACCCCTCTCTTTCTCTCCAAATCACCTTCCCTTTGTTTCTCTCTTCTTTCCTGGCTCACTCCCTGCCTCACTGTCCTCCTGGAGGGGTTATGCCTGGGTCGGGGGAGGCTTCAGCATTCAGAATCAGCTCCCCACATCCCTGCTTGGCGGCAGGCCAAGGGGAGAACCACAGGCGCCCCTGACAGTCTCCTCCCCAACCCCATGATACCAAGCCCCAGCCAACCAGAGGCCCACAGGCCTTTTGGCCTCTCAAGGACCCTGTCGTATCCTGCGGCATTGTCTCATTCATCCCTCCGTCCCCTGACAGAGAACAAACGAAAGCCTGGGACCGTGCCTGCACTTATTGGAATTAGAGGGACTGAGGAAACGGGGATGGGAGAAATGGTGCTGGCTCGGAAGCCCCCCAAAGCTGCAAGGGCTCTGGGCCTCAAGGCAGTCAGCCTCTGGGCTCAGCACGGGCATCGCAAGGGCACGGGGTCTTCTGTCCAGCACCTGGGCAGACAACGCCTCAGCAAGCCTGTTTATCAAGAGCCATAGCAACCCGACATTGGGACAAGGGCTCTGCCCTCCAAGCCCCGAACCCACTCTCACCCCAGCCCCGGGTGGCTGCCTTCCCGCCTGCCCTGATCCTCTCTTCTGTGGCTTCCCCTTACCACCAGCTGACTATTCCGGTGGCGCAGCCCTTATTCCCTTTGACCACCTTTCAGGATGCACTGCTCACAGGGCCTGTGACTGTCTGACAGGCCAGGGGCTGTTCTAAACTCCTGGTCCCGCACTCTGCAGGCTCTCCGCACCTGACTCAGGCTGTGCCCACCGCCATGATGACCCCCTGCCGCCCTGTCTCTTCCAACTCTCACCCACTTCTGAGCTCAGCTCCCTGCCCAAGAACAAGTGGCCATAGTGCCCAGCCCCACCAGGAGGGCTGCAGGTCCTGACTGATAACCTGTCCCCTCTCCCTTCCCTCCCCAGCGGCGCCTGCTGCCCCAGAGGCCCCAGAATCTCCAACGTGGAGGACATGGCCACAGGCGTGATCCGACCTCTCTGTGACTTCCAGCTGCCGCTGCCTTCCCTTCAGCCCTTCCTGCCCCTAGACCCAGAGCCCCCAGACACTTCTGAGGAGGAGGAGGAAGAAGAGGAGGGGGAGGAGGAAGAAGAGGAGGGGGAGGAGGAAGAAGAAGAGGATCTGGAGGGTGAGGGGCCAAGGTCCCGCAGCCCAGCTCCCCAAAGCTCAGGTTGGGCCACAGCTGCCCCAGAAGAGGCCCCCCCAGGTCCGAGCAGCGCCGAGACACCACTGCAGCTGCTGCGGTTCTCCGAGCTCATCAGCGGCGACATCCAGAGGTACTTCGGCCGCAAGGACAGGACGCAGGACCCAGACGCCTGTGACATCTATGCGGACGGTCACCGGGGCCGCAGCTCAGCCAGGAAGCTCTACTGCACAGACCCGGTGCATCCGGCCCAGGGTGGGCTCCCTGATGACGACAGGGCCTCCGGGCCTGGGGCCCACTCTCCCCGGGGCCCCCAAGGGCAGGTACAGGAGACAGGCCTTGGTGGGGACAGGGTGCAGCCCCTGGGGCCACTGGCTGAGTTGTTCGACTACGGGCTGCAGCAGTTCTCGGGGCCTGGGGTAACAGCTGGCCCCCGGTTGAGACTGGAGCAGAAGTACGGCCACATCACCCCCATGACCCAGAGGAAGCTGCCCCCCTCCTTCTGGAAGGAGCCAGCACCCAGCCCCCTGGGCCTGCTGCACCCAGGTACGCCTGACTTCAGTGACCTGCTGGCTAGCTGGTCAGTGGAGGCTGTCCCAGAGCCACCAGGCAGGGGTGCCCAGACCCTGGAGGGGGTACAGCTGGCTGAAGCCTAGTGAGCATCCAGGGTTGGCAGGGTGAGCTGGGGCAGCAGGGGTCTGGGATCTCCTCATGGCTGTCCTGCTGAGGGGAGCTCTGGGGCTCTCCATGGTGGGCAGCCACCAGGAGGATGGAGCAGCCTAGGTGGGGACTTTCCAGGCCTGGGAAGAGGGACAGGGCTCATCCTGGGACCTGAAGCTGCAACCCCCATAGGCCACCAGGGCAGGAATGTGCAGGGGCTGAAGTCCCCAGCACCTGACCTGGCCACCCTGGCCTCAGCTCTGCCCGCAGGAAAGGATGACAGAGCAGGGGCTGCGGCCACCTGGCAACTATGGGCTCACGGGAAGGACACACTGTGCCCATCCAGACCAGCCCCCAGGACTCCCAAGGGCAAACCTCCCACTGCCTGCCCACCGGCTAGTCCCAGGTGGCCCCTCCTGAAGCAGGTGGCAGGGCCAGCTACCCAGATGAGCCGAGAGTTTTCTTGGAGAGGCAGGCGGAGGAGGCGCAGCTGAGTGCATGAGCAAACACAGTTTGCTCCCTAGATTAGAACAGGAAGAGATGATTCTCTGTTGGGCACCTCGCAGGTTTGAAGGGCATGGCTGACAGGCAGAGATCCTGGGCCTGGGCCGGCCTGGCTGCTGGGGAACCCAGCGGGGAGTGGGTGTGGATTCTGGGCCTCTGGGCCTGTTGGCAGGAAGGCCCAGGAAAATGGCTGGGCCTGGAGCTTAGCTAGGCTTGGTCAAGAGAAGGGCATTCTGGGAGTCTGAGGATGCATAGGCTTCGAGGATGGGTCCTCTTGGTCACTGCAGCTGTCTGGTCCTCCTGACCCCCTGGAGGGAATCTACACTCTGACAGATACGGGAGCTGGCATGTTTATTTCTGGCAAGGGGGCAAGGATGTGAGCTCGTGGGCAGGCTCCTGGCCAAGGGATCTCTCCAAGACTGTTCTTGGCCTCCGCTGGGCCACCTGGTTCATGAGGATCGCCTTCCACTGCAGCCACCTGCCCAGAAACGTGGCTTATGGCCCACTGCCCTTGGGGCCTCCCCCAGCCCCAAACCCAGACCCGTAGGGGCCTCTAGAAGGCAGCTCTCCACTGCCTACCTCGTAGCCTGATACACGCCCCAGCAGTTCACAGGGACCACCTCACCGGAGGCCACATCCTTGATGAACTGCTGTCTCACCAGGGACATGAAGATCTTCCTGCTGCCCAGCGTCGGGGCCCACGGGCCCTCCTCACTCCACAGGCGCATCAGGCACTCCCTCAGTGTGGCCATCTCCTCCATGCGCTGAGGACAGAGGCCGGGGCGGCATGGGGGAGGCACGGATATGGGAATGCAGGAGTGGGGACAGCTGGTGGGACAGCACACAGGATTGTCTACTTCTGGGCAAACCAGGGCCTTATCTGCCTGGAAATACTGCTCAGGCCAGACGTGCAGACAGACAGATAGTGGAGGAGACCAAAGATAGAGGGGTGGGCAGGCTAGGAGGGGTAAGGGGGAACTGGGACCCAGGCTCTGCACAGAGAAAGCAGCCCCCTGCCCTGGCCTGGGAGCCCCTGGGGCTGCAGGGGGAGGGCCTGTCCCGCCAGCGCACAGCCGCCTCTCACCAGCTTGGCTTCTGAATTAAACTTGAGATTCTGGATGGTCTTGTTGTCCTGGATGCTGTTTTCCAATTTCATTATTTGGTTCTGAAACTAAATACTGCCCCCCGTTTGTGTACATGGAAGCAGCCCCCACCCCAACGCCCCAGAGGAGGAACTGACCTCTGACATGTGGGTCGTCACCCCTTGATGGGACAAGGGGGCACCACTCAGCCCAGTGATCAGGTGGGACCCGGCCAGTGCTCAGGGCTGCCCCTTTCACCATGATCACTGATGCCCCAGTGTTGGAACTTCCAAAGGCTGAGACGTGGGGAGTCCCCCAGCAGGATGTCTGTGAACCTCCCCGGGACCCTCCACAGGGGGCTGCCCCCCGTCTGGACCAGATGACCTCCCCTTCTTCTGAGTGGGACAGGCCTAGGGGTCCGGGAGGGTACCGTGGCCAGCTTGCCCTGGATCTCGGCGATCTTCCGCCCAGGGCTGTCCTCCTTGAGCAGCTGCACAGACGACAGCAGAGCAGCCAGCTCCTGCCGCAAGGCCCCAACCTCAAACTCTCTGTGGGAACAGGGGGCCGAGGCTGCCAGGCTCTGGGGCGTGCCCTGAGGTGAGGGGCGGGCAGGGTAGGTGGAGGGAGGAGGTTCTGGGAAGAATACGGGGCACTTGGCTTCGCCACTCCTCCAGTGGGGGCTGGGGTCACTGAGAGAGGGAGAGACTTGGGGGCCTATGCAGGCTGCCTCCAAGGGGGCCAAGCCGGGCCTTGGGAGAGGTAAGGGCTGCCACAGGTGCCAGGAGCTCACGGAGCTGCACCTGGGAGAAGCCCTGTTGGTGCAGCAAGGTGGTTCTCAGTCAGCCGTACCCTCCCAGCCCGCTCCCTGACGGTCAGCTCGGTGGAGCCCGCTCCCCTTCCCAGGGGCCATGGTCCTACCAGGCTTCTGCTGGAGCTCAGCCTCACCTAGCTTTACCCTCGGCAGAAATCTTGAGGTCTGAGTCGCTCTTGTGTAGGATGCACCTGTCAGAGACGGCTTCTATCTGAAACAGCAGAGTTGGGGGTGGGCTGGTGGCTAAGGGTGGGCACGGCGGGGGAGGGGAGGTGCAGCCCTGGCCCTCACCCACCTGGCAGGGCAGGCTGTCCACTGTCTCCCGCACCTCCCTCAGGTACGCCTGGGCCTCCTTTCGACATTGGGCCAGGCCCTCCAGCGATCTCTGCTCTGCGCCTTTCCGCTCAGTCTTTGCCTAGGACACAGACACCCAGTGAGGCCAGAGCCTGGACAGGGAGGGTGGGCAGACAGACGTGGCACACTGGACTCTGAGCGCACGCTCACAGGCCTCACACAGCCCAGACCACCCCGCTAGGCACACAGCAGGCCTTGCTCAGCCCCGTCCCCACTCCAGCCCAGCTGCCCCCGGGAGTCAGTAGGGATAGGGACAGAGAAAAGACCACCTGCCCACACCTGCAGGAGAGGAGATGCAGGGCAGACCCGGGGGACCTGGCCCCACAAGCAAAGGGAACACATGTGTGTTCACAGCAATGCCATCCATATCACTAACAAGGGCAGCAGCCCAGTGTCCATCAGCTGACAAACAGATGAACAAGTGGCAGTCCGCCACACAGTGGAATAGCACTCAGCCACAAAAAGGGAAAAGGCACCCATACATGCTGCAACACCAACGTACGTAAAAAAGTCATGCTCTGTGGGAGAAGCCAGACACGGAAGGTCACATAATGTGTGATTCTATTTCCGTGAAGTGTCCAGAACAGGCAAATCCAGAGACTAAAAGCAGATAGTGGGTGCCAGGGGCTGGGGGTGGGGGAGTGACGGCTGATGAGGACAACATCCCCCTTGGGTTGACAAAAACCTTCTAAAAGTGATTGTGGTGATGATTGTACAACTCTGAATATACGCAAAAAACCTCACTGAATTACACATTTTAAAAAGGTGAATTTTATGGTATGTGCATTAAACTTCAACAAAGCTATTACAAAAAAGAAGAAAAACACCCAAGGGGCAGGTTTCGCCTTGCTGGCCCCTCTGTGGAGTCCCCGTGTGGTGGGGTCTCTGGGGTCTCTGAATGTCTCAGCAGCTGACCCTGGGCTGCCCGACTCTGGGCAGGAGGTCTCCCAGGCACAGGGCCATCCTGACCTTTGCAAGCAGTCACTGGGTACGCTTGGGACCTGCTGGTCAGGCCTGCACCTTTTGGAGCGGGAGGGGGGCTGGGCCCCACCCCACCTGTCTCGGCTGCCTCTCCCCCAGGCAGCACTGCAGCCTTACCTCGCACAGCCTCTGGGTCAGTGTCTGCTCCTGCAGGTCCAGCCTCCAGCTCAGAGCCAAGAAGTGGTCACTCAGGTCCCTCACCTGTCTGACCAGCTCAGCCACGGACCCCTCCAAGGCCTGGCTCTTCTCTTGGAGCTGTGGGAGGTCAGGCTGAGTACGGTGCCTGTGTAGGTGGGGATCCCAGAGGAGACCTGACCCAGCCCCTGCTGCCCTCACCAGCTCCAGCGTGCTGTGCATCTCGTGCCGGGCCAGCTCGCTGGCCAGCCGCATGGCCTCCAGGTTTTCCTGCAGGTAGGCAGCCAGCTCCCCAGCCTGGCTTTCCTCCAAGCAACCCTTGGTGTCCCTGCGGGTTGGTGCCACTGAGAGAAACTGTCCCTCAGCTGAGGCTGGCCTGCCCCTCAGAGCTGGGCCAAGGAGGGGAGCCTGGCTGCTGGCTCCAGAACCTTCCAAAAGACCCAGTGGAGCAGAGGATGGGAGTGTCGTCACAGGGGCCACCAAAACGGGGCTGTGTCCCCCACTGCCACACCAAGTTTCCCCATGAGGGGCAGGCTGGGATGGGCAGCTACTCTGCCCCGGTGGCCCCACTGGGCCTGGCACTGGGCTCAGGATGCTGGGACCTGGGGAGAGGAGCCATTTCCTTCCACCCGGCCTGATAGCTCCGTTCTCTGCCCACTGCTCTATGTGGATACTCACCGGGCCTTCTGCTCGGCCAGGAGGACACGGTTCAGAGACACCTGGTTCTGGCGTACAAACTTGGTCAGCTGGACGACAGCCCTGTCCAGGCCCCGGCACTGCTCCAGGAGGTAGCACTCTTCCTGCTGTGGCGCAGAGGTGGCCCTGAGACCCGTGCCACCCCCAACCAGGTGCCCAGCCTGTGCCCTAGCTGCCCACCTTGCACTGCCCCTGCAGGGCTCGCACACGCTCCTCGGCCAGCTCCTGGAGGTTTTTCCATCTGTTTTCCAGCTCCTCCCGCAGACCGCTCTCCACCTTCAGCTGTGTGCTCTCGGAGGCCTTCATTCTCTGCCAGAGGCCCCACCCGTTGCTGTGAGCCGGGTGAGCAGGGGACATGGCAGAGCCCCACCAGCCTGCAAGCTCCCACCTTCTCTAGGGCCAGGAAGCTCTTCTGCAGGAAGCCGCACAGCTTAGCCTCCCTCTTGAGGAAGCGAAGGCTCATCTCCTCACCCAGTTTGGTCACCTGGGCCTGTGGAGGTGGGGCACATGGGCACTGTGCTGCCACTTTGCTGGGTGCCCTCTTCCCATAGCCATCCCCCCACCATGCCATTTTGGATTGTTTTCTTGCCTAACCATCTCCATTGCGGGGGGGTGGGGGGTGGGAGGGGCTCTGGGTTCTGTGTCCCTGGCTGTCCCTGAGCCTAGCAGAGCTGGGCCTGTCACACCCTCCTTAGGAAGAAAGGAAAGGCAGGCAGGGATCACATGTCCAGGCAAAGGGCCGTGAAGGGTCTGCAGGCCATGCTCACACAGGTCTAGGATGCATTTGGTGCCCAGGTGGTAGCCAGGAAGCGCCTCTCAGGGACGAAGGCATGGTAGCTACTGGGAAACCACGCCCAGAGCTGGCAGCTCCGGAAGGGAGGTCAAGTGCATGTGTGAGCATACACTTGTACACACATGCACACACGCAAATGTGCACGCTCATGCACGCACATACCCTTTGCCCAGATAGGGGCCCTTTCCATCGCTCTCCTCCCTCTCAGCTCCCTGCCTGCTGCACCAAGGGTCTGAGGGGACCGGGGACAGGGAGGTCAGGGCCCAGCCTGGCCCTGTCTCCATGCCTAACACACCCACAGGGCAGGCAGGGCTCTGGCAGGAGGCACCTCCTCCAAGGCCACAGAGCCCTCTGGGAAGCTCCCGCAGCCCCCAGGGCAGGTGAGCATCAGCTGTTGCTGGCCTCCCTGCCCGTGCAGGATGACCTGGAGCAGAGCTGGGCAAATGATCTGTAAAGAGCCAGAGAGTAGATATTTTAGGTTTATGAGCCACGGGGTCTATGTCACAGCTCCTCAGCTCTGTGGCTCCAGCGCAAAAGCAGCTGCGGACAATAGTAAATGAATGGGAATGGCTGTGAGCTGATAAAACTTTATTTACAAAGCCAGGTGGCTGGTCATAGCTTGTAGACCCCAGCCCTGGAGCGGGCTTCGGGAAGAGGCAGGCATCCCACCAGGTGAATGGCATAGCAGGAATCCGTGTAGCTCCTGGCTAGTGGGCAGCTAGCAGTCTCTTGAGGGAACCAAGGCATTAACTCCCCAAAGGGCGGCGGGAGGGAAACACTACCAGAGCTGAGCAGCTGAGTTATGTGGGCAGCAGCTGGGGCCTCCCTGGTGTGCAGCGCAGTCCCTGATCTCTATTTGCAGAGCAGAGGAGGCTTTCCCATCCCCTGCCCCACCTCCTAAGGGGCCCCACGCAGGAGGGGAAACTGCACCAGCCCAGAAGTACAAGCACTGGGAGATGCATCTTCAGGAAGGTAACTTCCACTTTGCCCGAGGGAAGCACCAAGGTTGAAAATGGCCAAGAAAGGGGCTTTGGGCTACAATGTTCTGTTTCTAGATTTGGGTGCTGGTTACACAGAAAGGGAGGAGGAGGAGCAGCAGCTGAGCTTGCGCCAACAACAAAACTTTCTGTGACAAGGAAGGTGCTCCATCTTGGCGCAGCCCCTGTCGGCAGCCACACAAGGCCACTGAGCATTTGAAGTTTGGTTTGTGTGATGGAGGCACTGAGTTTTAAATTGTTTAAAATGTTACTTGATTTCAATATTCAGAGTCACCTGGGGCTAGTGGCCAGTGTATTAGATGGCACAGCACTTGGGGATCACCCCCCAAGTCTGATCACGTGGAGGGGACTGCAAAGATAGCTGGAATGAGGAAAGAACCCGAAAGGAGAAGGACATAGGTTGGGCTGGGAGCACGGGAGTTTCCTTCCAGACGGACCCTGTCACCCATCACCCTGCCTGGGTACCTGCAGCCTAGCCACCTCATGGTCCATCTTCTGGCTGGCCTCCTCCTGGCTCCTCTGCAACACACTGCAGGCCACCTCCCGGTTCTGCTCCTCCTGCTCCAGCTTCCCAGCCAAGTTGGCCAACCTGTGGGCACCGGCCAAAGATCACAGCAGCCAGGCCAGCCAGAGGGCCTGGCTGGGGAGCCACAGGGAGGCTGGCAGGGCCCTTAAACTTCAAGAATCCTTCTCAGGCAAAGGCCTATATGGGGGTGGGGAGTTAGGGACTAGGCCGACTTACAGGCCTTTGGAGCAGGAAGTGCCTAACCTGCCTGAGTAAACAGAGAGAGGGGGCAAGATGCTGGCTTCCTGTCCCCCTCTGGGAAGGTGTGAGCAGGACCTACTGGAAAGGGGAAGGGTTGGGAATCCCCACGCTCAAGTCTCTTTTCCCACAGAGGGTCTACAGGGTGCGTGAGGCTCCCTGTCAATCAGCGGCTTGGCACCGAGGGCAAGTGAACACCTGCCCTGCTTTGGTGACTCCCACACGACCACACACAGCAAGTCCAGAACCAGCCCCTGGGGAGGGAGGCGAGAGCTGCTCACCTCAGGTTGGCCTCCTGCTCGGTGCCCTTCCGCTCAGCGTCCTGGAGTGCCTGCTTCCTCCTGATCTGGGTCAGAGCCTCCCGGACCTCCACCAACCTGGCACCAAGAGCCGCTTCTGCCTGGGGCCTGCCCAGCCAACCCTCCTGGTGGCCAGGAGAAGCCCAGAGCAGGCTGGGCAGCCTTCAGGGGCCGGGGGCCCAGCCAAGGGCCCCAGCAGCAAGCTCCCTGCCCCTTTCCCAGGCCTCTGTAGGTTGCCGAGGCTCACACAAACCCAGAGCTTCTGAACTCTGCCATGGGCATGTATTGCTTGCCTGCGCACCACAACTAATTGGGGAAATAAAACCCTGTGGGTGATGCCCCGGTGGGTCTGGCACCAGCCACTGCTCTTCCAAAGCCCACTTCCCCCTTGCTAAGGCCTGTGCCACGAGTACGGGGTTACCTCTTGTCCAGGGCCTGCATCCTGTTCTGGTTCTGGGAGCTGGGGAACTGCAAGGAGGAGGGTGTGGGCTGAGCGCTACCGTGGGCCCTCACAGCCTGGCCAGCACAGACATAGCTTCTGGGGGTTCTCTGGGCTCCCGGCCTGGGCAGCAGGGCTTGAGCTGAGTTCAGGGTCCAGGAAACAGCTGCCCCAACGCCCAGGAAAGGGGGACCCTGGCCTGTGGGTGGGGATAAGCGGCCTTCCAGCCAATGGTGGCTTACCTCCAGGGTCTCCTTCTCAGGGGCCCAAGCTGCCTGTTGTACCTCCCGCTTTAGCTTCTTCAGCTCTGCGTCTTGCAGCTGCACACAGGCCTGCACCTGGTGCAGCTCCCGTAGCAGGCCCAGTGTGGCACGCTCACAGTGGTCCTTGTGTCCCTGTAGGGATGCCACCTCGGCCTGCAGGTTGGTCACCCTAGCCCGAGAGAGAAGCAGGCCGAGGTGGCATCCATGCATGGGGCTGATGTGCGGCTCTCCCAACCTGCTCCCCGCAGGGCTCACCATTGCTTCAGCTGCTGCCAGAGCTTGGGGGTGTCCTGCTCTGGGACAGAGGTGGTGGATGCCAGGTGGCTGGATTCATACTTCCCGGAGATCTCCTCCAGACTCAGGGGCTCAGGGCTGGCCAGCCCTTCCTCCAGGAGGTGCCCCAGGTCCTCCAGGGTAATAGTGCTTAGCTGGGAGTGGGGCGAAGCCCCAGACAAGCGGTTGCTATCAGCCAGCTCTGCAAGAGGCACCTTCAGGTTCACCACTTGGCCTTCCGGGGTGACAAGGGATACCGGATTCCAGATGGAGCTTAGGGTAACAGGGACCCAAAATCAGTGCGAATGTCACTAAATGTGCCTACCAAGTTCACTGGGGCTCATTGTGCTGAGTGGCATGGCCCAACCCAGAGAGGACTTGGCTCTCAATACTCCACAACAGGCAGCTCAGGCTCAGAGAGGTGCAACCCCCACCCTTGAACACACAGCACTGGGCAGCAGAAATGGGAGTGTCCTGCTTGGCCAGCTCCAAAAGGAGCCCCCAGGCTGTGAAGCAACCTGGGGTCAGGCAGCAGAGCTGTCCCGTGGGTCCACACCCCTATGCAGTCCCCTTCCTGGACTGTCCTCTTGGCCTGGGCGCCAGCTGGCACCTGGCTCACCTGATCCACCTTCACCAGCAGCCACTGTCCTTGGCTTTGGCCATTGTCAAGAGGCGCAGGGCCGAGCACCCCGTGACTGCCCAGTACTAGAAACCGGGGTCGTTGGGTGGGTGGGGGGGTGGTTGGAGGGAGGAAGGGAAATCAAATCTGAAAGGCCCCAGGATCCTTTCAGGGGGAATACACAGGACATGAAGGGGTGAACTCCTGCCCTCACATCGCACCTCCTTCCAAGACAGTACCAAGGCAGGCAGGGCAGTGAGGGCTCTTCTGGAACCGCCTTCTCCTCACAAGAACCTTGTGACTTCCCAGCCCAACTGCCAGTGGAACCTGTGTCTTCACCTCTCCTGGTCCTGCAAGGCCTCCCCAACTGCCTGTTTCTGGATGGATCTGAGGCGGCACCGTTCAGCCAGCCAGAGGTTGGGAATGGGAGACCTGTGGCCCAGCCCGGGCAGGAGGGACACTGAGGAGTGACTGCTGGCTCTACAGCCGTCAAGCTGGAGCAGGAAGGCTGGGGCCCGAGACCGAATACAGCCAGTCCCGCATCTGAAAACATGGAGACCCGGGGCACTATCCGAAAGAAACAGGATGTGCCCTGACCGGTGCAGCTCAGCAGGTTGGGCATTGTCCCACGAAGCGGAAGGTTACAGTTTGATTCCTGGTCAGGGCACATGCCTGGGTTGCGGGTTCAGTCCCTGGTTGGGGTGTGTGTGAGGCAACCCATCGATGTTTTTCTTTCTCCTTCCCCTCTCTCTAAAAATAAAACCTAAAAACAAACAAACAAACAAACAAAAAAAACCCTCGGTGACAATAACTTTCTTAGCAGCCACAGTAAGAAAGCCAAGTAAATTTCGATAGTCCATTTTATTGAACCCAGTTCATCTAAAATATCACCATTTCAACATGTATTTAATACAAAAAAAGTGATCGAAATGCTGTACTTGTTTTCTCCACGCCAAGTCTTCAAAGGCTAGTAAAAGGTATTTTATGTCGAACTTTTGAGGTGGACACTCCAGCCCCTGGCCCTACCCAGGCCACCCAGACCCACCCACTGAGGGCTGGAGGGGCTTCCCTGTGACAAGGTGAACGCTGCTTTGGTCAACCTCTCCTCCAGAGGGAGCCGCACCACACGCCTCATGGCCACACAGCGAGGAGACAGCTGGCCCAGACAGGAGGGCCTCTGGGGAGAGGCCCCACCACTCGACTCTCCTCTCCGGCTGCCCCAGCAGCAACGCCGCCCAGGCGTGTGAGGATGCAGTGGTTGGTGCCTGGGGGGGGCTCCCTCCTGTGAGGTGTGTTAAGACCGCAGCTGCACACCACCTCCAGGTTTCTGGGCTTCTCATTGGTGTCTCCCTCTTAGGGGTATCCACACTAGGGTGCTGCCCACCTGCACCACACACTGAAGTGGGCCTCCCCCCAGACACGCCCACCCATGGTCCTGGAATCCCAGGCTGCTAGCCTGCAGTCCATGCTGAGCGGGAACAGGAGGCTGGCACTGGCTGTCTGGTACAGTTTCTTTATTTCTCCCGTTCCGATCCCACACAACGGACACCTGCTCCTCCCCACCCCCACCCGCTGTAGAGACTCCCCACCAGACAGGACCTGCGATTTGAGGCCCCACCCCCTTGTAAGGGGCTGAAATCAAGGTGCAGCACCATTGGCTCACCACAAAGGCATCCAAATCACTCCATCAGAGATGGGCTGGGGACTTGGGAACCACCTTTTAAAAAGGTCCTATGGGGCTAGTCCTATCTGGCCTCAGAGAGGCACAGGGTCTCTGCTCTAGGCTCACCAGCTCACCCCAGAGCCCAGCCATCAGGATCGGAATCAGAGCTGCCCAGGAACATCACCATGGGCCAGGGGTCCTCAGAGGCCTTTGTTACCCTCCCCGCCATGGTGAGAAGACCAGATTTCCCGGGCGCTGTCCATGTGGCGGCAACAGGTGTTCATCTGGACTCCAGCTCCAGAGGGTGTGGGGTGACAGAAGTGTGGTAGGACTTGGGTTCAGGCCCATGGGTGGTTCTCAGCTCTCCTTTGGCCAAAACTCCATCACAGAGCCCATGGCGTCCCAAGTGGGGGTGCAGCCCAGGGGGCACACGTGGTGAGCTGGGAGAAGAGCCAGCTTCCTGATAGAGCCTGCTCCAGAGTCTGCTCTCCAAGGCTGTCCTGCTGGCCCAAGCCCTCACCCTTGGACAGCCAGCTGGGCCTTTGTCCAGGTTGGTCCCAGCGGCACAAGCCTATCACCTCACGGCCACAGCATGAGCCAAGGGGGCAAGGCCAAAAGCCTCTGCTGTCGCCTCACGTCACCCAGGCCTCCATCTGGCAGTGTGCAGGTAGCATGGTCCTTCTGGGCCAGCAAGGACAGGAACAGGAGCAAAGAACAGGGACAGGGCCCTGCCCTGGGTGCCTGCAGCACTTGGACCCATGGGGCCCAGCTCACTTGTTGGCGAACACACATGAACACACACAGACACACATGCACAGACACACACGCACACACAACCTCTCACAGGCTCTCAGGAAGTGAGCACTTGCGTGAACATCCGATCCCTGAAACTGAAGAGACAGGAAGATGGAGAGTGACATCCAAGGGGCTGAGGCAAAGGGGAGTGTGTAGAACACTGACAAGGCGCCCACACGACAGTCACGCTCACACCAGCTGGGTCATCCCTGAGGTCTGGAGGACAAGGATCGGCCGCTGCCCAAGGAGTGAGGTGGAGACCCCAGGTGAAGTGCCAGGGTCAGGATCTCATGTCTGGGCCAGTGAGAGCTCCTCCAGGCCCCCCTTTCCAAGCCGGTACCTGGCCAGGTCTTTCCTCGTTACCAGGCCAACTACCTGTGGGAACAAAGCCAGGTCATGGGAACTCAGTGGCCCCCACCTCATCTCTGGAAGCATGGGCGGGGAGTAGCAATTTGGAGGAGACCCGGAAGTGGGCACAAGGCCCTGAAGAAGCTGAGAGCAACTGCACAGGGGTGGCCGGGGCAGGCAGGTCAGGGGACACGGCCCTCTGCCCTCCCGGCTCCTCACCTGATTGTGGTTGTCCACCACCACTAGGTGCCTGAGGCCCAGGGCCCGGAAGAGCTTGAACACCCGGGGGAGAGAGGCCTCCTGCAAGGTGGGCACAGTCTCAGCTTGCCTGCCGGCCCAGACTGGCCCCAGCCGAGAGCAGAGGCAGCGCCCACCAAGCTCAGGGTCAGCTGCCTCCTATCACACCCGCCCCTGCTAGGACAGCACCGTGTCCCCTGAACCACCCCTTCTCCGCCGTGCCACCTCCCGCCTGCCTCCACTGTGTCGTTGGCATCTGCCTCCACAGCCACCCGCATCCCCAAACCTTGTCCTGAGTGTAAGGACATGGCTCTTCCCGCTTCTCTGCTGACTGCACCCCAGCCCCTCCCTGGCAGGCCATGGAAGGCCATCTCCTAACCCTGCAAGTGGGAATCAGGCACCTGGGGCACCGTGTAGGGGGAAGGGTTCATGAATTCGGAGAGGTCCATGGTGCACTCCCGCTCGTCCTGGGACACATGGATGGACTGGATGGGGGGGAAGCGTGGGTAGGCGTCCCGGAAGTCCTTCAGCCTCAGCCTCCGCTGTACCAGGCCCCTGTTGGACCGCTCGACAAATACCTGTGGGCAGCAGGTGATAGGCAGGGGTGGCGCTTATCAACACCATAGCACCTGGCCTGGCATCTTCCACCACCTGGCGGTGCTGAGGAGCTTACCTTGTGCTTCAACAGGACAATCAGCTGGGAGCGCAGAATCAGGCCCTGGAGCCGCGCTGACTGCAGGAAAAAGACAACAGATGGCCTTGTCCATGGGCAGCACCCAAGGCCCACGGCCCTGCCCACCTGGCTGCAGGCCCTGCGGAAAGCTCAGAGGTGTGAACCGGAGGGCAGGCAGCATCTCAGCAGCAGTTCTAGGATGTCTGCCCAGGGACCTTGGCTCTAGTCAGGCTCCCCATCATGCCCCTCACCAATGTGTGGCCCATCTACTGGCGCTGGCCTTGCCAGAGGCATTACACCCACACAAGCTTGTTAATCCCCCAAACACCTGGGAGGGCCAGTGGGATCTGCAACACAGAGTGAGGACCAAAGCGCCTTGGTGCCAGGGTGAGACGCAGACCCAGCACTGACCAAGTTCTCCCCAGACCTTTGGGAGCATGTTACTGGACGGGCCGCACACTCTGTCAGGACCTCTCCTGACAGGCTGGGGCCACGGCTGGCGGTGCAGTTCAGGGTAGGAGCATGAGATACACAGGTGTGCCACCAAACCCACCCACAGGGACAAGGCTCCCATAGCCAGGTGACCCGGCTCCTTTCACAGCGGAATTCTACCACAAACCCAGACACGGGTCTCTCCATTCCCACAACCCGTAACTGCCCAACGTTCCTGTTTGACAGGTACAGGGGGGAGAGGATGGCTTCCCTGTGAGGTCCGGGGAGGCAGGAGCTGACCTGAGGCTACTGGCTCCTGGGAGATGGTGCCCAACCCAGGTCTCCCTGCCCAGGTCCTGGTACCTGGGTGTCATCAGTGGACTCCACCACAGGGAACCCGTTGTGATTGGATGCTGTGTTGCTGAGCACATCCACGATGACACCCACTTTCTCCCTCCTCCGCAGGCAGGTGACTGGCGTACTCATCACCTCCCTGTGGAAAAGCATGTACTTTGTTCACTGTCAGCCATGTGGTGATTAGCCACGTGACTACAGGGGTTTCTGGCAGCCCCTCTACACACCGGGGCTGAAGTTCAGCAGGCACAAAGCCACTGGATGCAGTGAGCCAAGAGATGGGGTTGTAGGAAGCCCACCCCAGATGCTGCCTTGGGAGAACCAGTCCTGGGGGTGCCGGTAACCCTGACACCCAGACGTTTGCACACAGGCATGTGGCTTCCCTCCTGCTCCTGACCACCTACACTCGCCCTGCCCGAGCATCAGCACCACCCACAGCCCCCGACCTAAGTGCGAGGAGGAAGCCGCAGGCCTTCAGGCCTTCAGCCTAAACTTAGACAGGGAAACGTGGTACCTGGCGGTGAGGGAGTGCGAGGTAACCGGGGCTTCCCAGTGCAGGAAGGGCACGCTTTGGAGCTGGATGTGCATGTCGTACAGGCCCTGAGGAGGGGCAGGCGTCATGCACGGTGCTGACATGGGGGCAGGGGTCCCAGGGCACAATAACCAGCCGCCAAGGGAGGGATCGAGAGAGGGGTCCCAAGCGCACTGTGCCTGCCACCAAGGCAGAAGCTGTTTGGGGGATGGTTTCACAGGGGCTCCCTTCCCACCACTACTGCTACAGAGCCTGAGTCCCCAAGTTCTCAGGATCTGAGACCATGGCATGGGGATGGAACCCAGAGCGAAGCTGAGGGGCAGGCTGGCCTTTCTCCACCAGCTGCACCTCAATGAAGATGTCTCCTACGATCTTGGCAGTCATTAGGACCAGCATGATGGGGAAGCCGTAGGTCACGTTGCTGGTGGCCTCCATCATGATAACTGTCAGGCTTAGCGTCATCCTCACGATTCCACCTGCCCAGGTAAGGAGAGGTGGGCTGGGGTGAGAAAGGGGCTGTCCCTGTAGGCCACTCCACCTGGTCCCTCCCTTCACCCCTGCCTGCCCATGTTCTGTGTGCAGGGCCTGGCCCCACCCACTCAGGGCCAAGGTGCACCCTTAGGGAGTGGTCGATGACACTAAATGGAACACCCAGCCTTCAGGCTCCAATGAGGCACCTCCCTCTCCTGACCTTGGGATGCCCTCCTGGCAGACAGGACTCACCCAGCTGAGCAGCTGCTCCCATCAGGGCATACTTGCCGGGGTCTGCCCAGATCTGCAGGGATGACACGAAGGTGACATTGGGTGGCACACCCCACCCAAGCACACCATGTTCACTGACACTACCAGAGCCTGCCTGGGCCCAGTAATTTCACATCCAGGAGGGTGTGCACACATGTGCAAAACAACCTACACTTCCTCAGAAACAATGAAAGTCTGGAAATACCCAGGAGTGGCCTGAATGGGTCATGCCATCTGCAAATGCTGAAGAACTCGGCAACGCCAGACAGGAGGACACCCTTGGCACTCAGAGGAGGAAGAGCTACATGCAGGTGCGCGTAGGGACGGGGGCCAGCATGGCGTGTGCAGTGACTGTCACCCGCGCAGAACGCCTGCACCACCTGAGGGAGCGCACGAAGGAGTAAAAATCTGACAGGCACTACAGCACGGATGAATCCTGGAAATTGTGAGAGAAGCCAGACACAGATGGTCACATGGTGTGTGACCCCACCGACACAAAGCGGCAGAACAGGCCAAGTCCACCGAGACAGAGTGCGAATGGTGGGCGGCTGCCAAGGAGCAGGGAATGCCAATGGGGACAGGTTTCTTTTGGGGGCGATGAAAGTGTCCTGAACCCACGCAGTGATAATGGTCTCACACACTGAACACCCCGAGGAACCAATGGTTTATACTTTTAAACAGTGGATTTATGGTATGTGAATCATGCTGTAATTAGAAAAACACAAAACGCCGTGTCTAGCAGGAAACCTGAGACCCGAGAACAGCGTGTCCCAAGTCTGGCAAGGGGGTGAGTGGTGGGACAGTGCGGGAGAGACTCAGCTGCCTGTTCACACCTTTTTAAAGATCTTATTTGAATAACTCAAGAAAAAAAGGGAATAACGTAAAATTAAAACCAGCTGCCCATGCACGCAGGGGGGAGGAGGGAGGCCACGGAGGCCAAGCGGCGTGAGGCAAAGCCTGTGACACGCACAGCCGACCACCCCTTCCGCAGCCTGGATGCCCACTCAAAGGCATCCAATCCTTCCGTGCCATCTTCCTTCACTGAAAACCCCTGAGCATGTCCCCTTGGCATCATCTCTAGACCACACACAGAGATGGCCACACTAATGGTGTGGCCCTAGCAAACAGCAGCAGCCAGAAAACTAGGGCCAAGTAAAATGATCAGAGGCTCTGATGTGCTGACCACCTGCACTGGGAGCCCACTGCTCCTCCTCACAGTGGCTCCGCGGCTGGGGCACCAGCACTCCCGCTTCCCGCCAGCCCAGCTCTGGTCCTGCATGCTTGGTGCATGGAGACCCTCACTTACCGCAGCCCCAGTGAGGTAGGACAGCGAGATGCCGAAGAGCCGACCCCAGGCAGCCCCAATGAGCAGGGACGGGATGAAGACACCAGCGGACACCGTCAGCCCGTAAGTCCAGCAGGCCAGGAAGAAGTAGACGAGGGTGAAGAGGCCGAGGGTCAGGGGGTTGTAGGAGCCTAGTAGAGGGGGGCTGTTCAGGGCCTGTCATACAGCCTTGTGCCCAAGCAGGGCTGTCCATCCAACCACCCACCTGGTTGCGACCTCTGGGTCACATCCTGACCCCTACACACCCTGATGAGCCCCCTGAAGACTCCCCATTTTCAGAGGCCAGAGCACCAGGTTTTGGAGGCTGGGTCCTCTGAGGTGGGAGGATGGTTACCCCACCTAGCTGGGGCAAGTGGGGCCCAGCGCCTCGAGCAGGACAGTGACCTGAGGTTGGGAGAATGTGTCCATCGAAGTCTCTGTACAAACGGTTGGCATCACAGTGCAGACCACTGGGGGTCAGCGTGAAAGGCCACCAGTCACATTCTACACCAGGTAACTTCCAGATGCAGGAAGACACCAAGCAAACCCTGAACCAGTATGTCAGGAGACCTGGGGCCGACTGCTGCCTTCATTCAACACTTTCTAGAAAGGGCTTGGCCTCGCCACACATTTAAATGCCTTTCTGTTAAATTTTGTGGGCTCCTGTCACATGCACAGAGAGTGAGGACCAGGAAGGTCCTGGTAGTCTCATCCGTGACAGAAAACCACTAGAGACAACCTAAGGTCCCTGAGAGGCGGGATGATGCCACGGAGGAGCACGGCAGAAGAGCCTAACGCCATCTGCTCCGCTTCCGTGCTCCAGGGTCTGTGGGTTGCTGCATACCAGGCCAGAGTTGGCAGCGCCCCACGGGGATGTGTGTCCGACGGCACCAAGCACAGGCACGTACCTGGGGGGTCATGGAAAAGGCCAACCACACTCTTCTCTGGAGTGTTGAAGAAGGCTGCAGCCATTGAGTTGTACTCGCCATCTGCACAGAAGAGCTGCAAGGTCGGGAGAGAGAATGGGCCAGTGGAAGGGGCAGTCCTGGCCAGCGCCAGCCACATGGCAGGATGGGGTTGGGGTGCTGCCTCAGAGGGGAGGCAGGCCGTATTTCTCAGGTCCACACCCACGGCCCCCACTTCTGAAGTCCTCCATGGCCCGTCAGGCTGCCATTTTGGGAGGAGGACTGGGTGAGACTCCCGCTCCACCTAACGGCCAGCTTTCCTGGCACCCAACAGGCTGCCTAACCCTCTCAGAAGACGTACCAGCCTATTCAGCCCATAGCTCCAGAGCTCTGCTGTGTTAGCTGCCCTCCTGCCAGGGGAGGGGAATGCCCCTCCTTGGGGGAACTGTCCTGGCCCCCGCTTGGTGAGTCCAACCTCCTACCTGGAGGGGGTAGGACACGGAGCTGCCCTGCAGGGGTTGGCAGTCCCGGGATGAGTAGATCAGCACAAAGGCGACAGTGGCTGTGACGGCGGCCACCAGCATGGCCTCAATCACCTGGAGACAGGGCCGGTGGATGTACCTAGAACAAACATTGGGATGAACCAGGCCTCCAGACACCTGGGCAGTTGCCATGGCAACCTAAGCCTGTGACTCACTGAGAGCCACCGATACAACACTGATTAGGAAGGTGACAGAGCAGTTCAAACACCAGTCCACCCAGACTCCTGCACGTCCTCAGATAATCCCCAGATGCTCCCCAACGCATTTAAGTTGGTGCAAGAGGATGAGGAGGAATCCACTCAAGCCCAGAATCCATGCCCAGAAACCCCAGTAACGGCTGTCCTAATGGCAAAAGCAGCCATGCCAACTGACTGTGCCCGAGGGTCAAGACGGCCCTGGGTGGGCCAGGCTCAGGCCAGGATGCACAGGCAGCGCCTCCCCGGCCAGGGCTCTCCTAGCCTTACCCCACCTGTCCCCGGGCCATACACTGGTCTGTCCCCTTCACGCACAAACCATTGCAGAGGAATGCTCACCAGCATGGGGCCTTCTGTGTGGCCCTGAGGGCACATAACCCACGATGAGTACATTTTCGCTGGGGCCGCAAAACAGATTTCTCACCTGATTCGAAACATCGTCAGCCAGTAATTCAAGGCATTGAACACGGCCCCAAGAACACCACCTGAGATTGGGAAGGAGCCACGTGTAAGGAACACGAAAGGAGGATGGAGGCTGCCCAGGTAGCAGAGGGAGGACGAGGGGACAGGAAGGGATGGACGGTCTGTGAAAACACCTGTTCTCCATCGCCGCACCCTGGTGGACAGACAGAGGGGCTTATTTCTGAAAGGCTTTGCCTTCCTTTCAGGGAGAAGGCTTTCACAGAGCAGTGAGTGCTGTCCAGGGCCTAGTCTACTTCTTACACGGCTTTCCCAATAGAGCAGGGCTCCGGGGTCCCTAAGGTATGGACTTCCTCCCCAGGTGGTCCTGGAGAAGCAAGCAGAGCGTGGGGGCTGCAGCCTTCTCCAGCCACTTCAAAGCAGGGCCGGGCCTGGAGTCCCGCAGGCCCTAACCACACAGCCTGCTTTGCTCCTAGGAGGTGCTGGCTGCCATCCTGCGCGACGGGGGAAGCATGGGGCCAGGCGGGCTGGTGTCCTGCTTGGGACGGCCCTTACCCACCACTCCCATGGCGATGAAGATGGGGATCTCATGGATCGTGTACACCATCGTCTGTGCAAAAGAGAAGAGCAGACGTTCTGTGAGGAAGTGTATCATCAGTGTCTTGCCACTCAGACCAGACTCGAGGCCTGGATGCGCTATGTATCTGTCACATGCAAGGGAACCTTCCAGTGCTTTCGCACGGCGCTGTGTAGGCCCCACAGGAAACATCTAGGGGTCTGGGGCAGACTGTGCGACTTCTCACACGGGCTGGTCTGCACGGCGCTCAGAGGACCTAGGAAGCTTTATCTTTGTAAGGCTTTCACCTGCTCCCCACCTGGGCATCCGTCTACCTGAGAAGGGGGACAGCCCGAGCTTTGACAGAGGGGCGTCAAGGAGGATAGGAGGAGGAACCCTAGAACACATCTAGTGACCCGGACAGCCCAGAAGCTCCGTGTCCTGTGTGCCGACATCCTGGGAGCGCATGTTCTGGGGGCAGGTCCTCCTTGCAGTGTGTGGTGCCTGCAGTGCGTGGGCCAGGCCTCCCTAGGGACCCGGCCTGCTCCTGCTGGCCCTCCATAGCTGGGGTGTGAGCACGCCAGGCCCCACAAGTCTCAGTGTCATTGTCTAACAATCTTCGGACAGCTGAGATGTCCCTGAAGCACCCCCTGGTTTAACAGGGCATCCTAACCTGCACAGCCAAGTTGGATGTGTGCTTCCCTAGAGCACCTCTCGTCCCTGGTGATTATTATTATTATTATTATTATTTTAAAAGATTTTATTTATTTATTTTTAGAGAGAGGGAAAAGGAAAGAGAAGGGGGGGGGAACATCAGTGTGTGAGATACATTGATCGGTTGCCCCTCACACACCCCCACCTGGGGACCTGGCCCAAAACCCAGGCCTGTGCCCTGACTGGGAATTGAACGAGTGACCTTTTGCTTTCCAAGTCAACGCCCACCCAACTGAGCCAGGCCGGTCAGGGCCCCTGGTGCTTACAGACAAGAGCTCAATTTCACAGCAAAGAAATGGAGTTTCCCCAAAGTCCAAGTTCTCGCACCGACCCTCAGGTATACAGCCATGGCCCCAGAACCAGAATCAGAACCAGAGAACCAGAAACAGCGAGCGGGACATGTTACCTCCGTATCAAATCTCCCAAAATTGATGAGGCCCGGGCTGGACAGGTCCCAGATGTTTCCATGGTAAATGCTTAAGACAAAGTTCAGTGTGAAGGTAGAAATCATGGAAGCAAAGAACTGTGGGCACAGAGACAAACAAGTACCATCAAAACAACAGTGCCCACCCAGATGAACCCCTGGAGTGGGGAAGAGGCTGCAACAGGGGGAGCTACCTCCCCTCCTGTCATTCAGGAGGCCCCTGGAGGGCCTCCAAAGGCTAAAGGGAAGGAATATGGAGCCTCAATGGCCAGACCCCTCAAGGCTGGGTAAGCCAGGCGAGTGTGGGGCCTCTAGCTTTTGCTGGATGAGTGTGGGGCCAAGCCAGGGTGGAGCTGAGGGAAGGAGGTGTGCAAGGTTTGGGGGTTCCCAATGTGGAGCTGGAAGAGAAGCAGAAAGAAACTGTGACCAAGACGGACAGAGGAAGGGCAGGTGGTAAGAGGAGGCAACACCTCAGGGTCAAGTGAGGCACCAAGGTGGACCATAATGACCCACAGGGGGCATGGCTCCCATCATGGCTCAACAGGAACCTCAGGTAAGGGCTCCCAGGTGTGGACCCAGAGCGTGGTGTCCACTGGAATAGAGAGGCCACTGAGGTCAGATGCGGGCACTGCCCCACCTGGGGAGAGGCACCGTCTGTGGGCACTTACAATTCTCCATGTCAGGAACTGGTTCCAAAAGGAGGCACCTTCCTCCAAGCTGAAGAGGACCCCGCCTGGAATGCAGCGGCCCAGCCCTGAAGTCTCCACCCAAGCACAGGGAGCCCCAGGCGTATGGAACCCATGCCCCCAGCCCCTCACACCCCAGCTCCAGGGCACAAAGCCCACATCAGAGGCAGCCATGGAGCCTCTCGGGAGGCACCCCACATTCTCACCACCACCCAGCACCCAAGTCCGCAAACACCTAGACTATTCCCTCACATGGCAGGGACAGCCTAGCTTCCCCAACACAAGCAGTGACTTGTCAGACCGGGCAGGGCCCCTACTCACCCACAGGGGCCCCAAATGCAGCAGACACCCCAGCCGCAGCTCCTGCAGAGACAAAGTCCCGCTTCTCCGTATCTCTGCGAAAGTACTCGAAGATCTGATATGGGAACAGAGTAGACAGGGAGAGGGTCTTAGCTGGCTTCTCCAGGGCACTTCTCACAAAGGTAGATGGTTGGCTAGAGGCCACCAAGGCCGGGGCCAATGGGAGTGGGACACAAGGAAGGAAGGGATGGGGATGGGGAGGAGGTGGGTGGAGAGAAAGGGAGTCTCTAGACAGTCAACTCATCAACTACCGGACTCACAAAGACTGAAGAATCAGAGGCAACGAAACCGAATTCCCTAGCATTCCAACAACCATGAGAAAATAACGAGAGATTCCATCACACCAAGAATTAAACTTTATGATCTGTGCAAGAGATACATTAAAAACTCAAAAACTCCACCAAAAGACCTAACGAAAACTGAATGAATGAAAAACTTAAGCGTGTTCTTGATTTAAAAAGACTGTGTTCTGTAAAAATGTTAACTGTCTCTAAATTCACATATAAATTCAGTGTGATACCCATCAAAAGGCTGGTGGTTTTTTGGCAAAACTTGACAAAATTATTCTGAAGTGTATCTCAAAAATTAAGCATCTTTATACTGTAGGCAGGTCATTCCTGACCTCTTTCTAGGTCATCTGGCCCTTGGAGAAGCTGTTCACAGCCACAGGCCATTTCCTCAGAAAAACGCACGTCCACACAACACACTGAGAGTCAGGTTCTGAGCAGGCTCCTTGTGCAGGTCCCAGGACAGGCCACTGAGGGGACCCTCAGATTCACTGTCGGGGACGGTCCTGGCAGAGCACACCTGTATGGAGCAGGGGAAACCCTGCTCTCTGACACACACAGTTACCCTCATCCTCAACATCTATATCAGGAGAGAACTCACCTTGAAATCTCGCTTCAGCGACGTTGACCTTCCCTGGGAAATCCCAGCTGCGATCACGGAGCCCGAGTGAATCATTGGCCCCTCCTGGGAAGCACAGCACAGCCCACATCAGGCGAGTTCAGAGAAAACATGGATTACAGAGGGACTCAGGCCACAGCGATGCCCCTCGGGCTCCATTACCTTTCCCACAGCCAGTCCTCCCACCACGGACAGGATCACACCAGACACTTTGATCACCAGGGTCTGGAATACAAAGGGATATGCGTCCAGTCTCTGATTAGAAGTCACACACACAAGAAATTGAGAACAGGCTGAAAGTCACCAGAGGGGAGAGGGGAGGGAATGTCAGGGGAAAAGGGGAAGGAATTACAGGAACAAGTATAAAGGACACATGGACAAAAACTATGGGGGGGTGGAAATGGGAGGGAGGGGGGGAGGGCTGGGGTGGTGGATTCAGGTGAGAATAAAAGACAGAAAACTGTACAAGATCAACAATTAAAATAAAAATTAAAAAAAAAAAAAGAGAAGTCACACACAGTCTGAGAACCTGAGCCACAGTACTGCACATGAAGCGATACTACTAATGTAAACATCCCAGCACCCATGAGTGACAAAGAGGGCACTCAGAAGCACCAGCATGACCCTCCCCTTGAGGTCACGCTGCTCCCCCATGTGCCCACCACTGCCACGGTCCCGGGCTGTAGGACTCCAGGCCCCCAGGAGCATCTGCTCCCCAGACAGGGGCAGGAGAAAAGCATCGGCAAACCCCAGGCTGAGACAGGCAGATCAAGTCACTGAAATGGCCATGGCCACAGGGGAAAGCCTGACTTCCTGGCCCCCTCAGAATCAGCATGTCATCGAGAACGTTAAGCATAGTGAGTATTAAGAAAATTTTTGACAAGTGGAAAATGCTCCTCCCCTCCAAACACAGGTACTCTCCTCCTGGAACGTTAACCACTGCAGAGAACGTACAGTTGCGGTCACAGCACGCTCAACACTTAAGCACTGTTGTGCCGTTTAAAATGTGCAGAGAATATTTTTACTACTTTCCAAAGAAAGTTTACATAAAATCTGCCAGTGCATCTAGACACAGGCTCGTCAGCGGCACAAAGAACGGGTGTGGTGAGTTTTGGCGGTGCGGGTGGACCACAAAAGGCTTCTAACCCAGCACAGAACCCCCACAATGAGCACCATGCTCCCAACCAAGGTTCGCCTTCTCACCTTGAGTCGGACTACATGGGGGATCTTCACTCCGTTGAGGAAGCACTTAATCTGGGGGATCCCGCTGCCAGCAGCGACTGGCTGGAAGGAGAGGGAAGTGAATGCAGAGCTGGCCAGGCTGAGTAGCTGCAGGCCCAAGGAGACCCAGCCTCATGGTGCTTGAGACGGGGAAGGGGACAACATGGAACTGAATAGGATGGCTGCCTGGGGAAGAAGCTTCTCACTTTTCCCCACCCCAGATGCAGAATGACCAATGAGGGGCGCAAATGTTGTGGGATGTGGGAGGGGTTGGGAATGAAAATGGATGGAGACCCAGTGCCCCCCCAGCAGGGAAGGAGGCAGGGGACAGAGTGGGGATGCTCTAGGACAGACGGGAGGTATATATCATGTCCTAGCTGGGAGGAATCAGAGTTCCTTGAACTCCCTGGGGGAGCACTGCACCCCAGACAGAAGCTTCTAGATGCTTTCCCCTCTTCCTTCCAACACCTCGTGACAAGGGAAGAGGCAGGCCATAGGAAGGGCTTCTGGGACAAGTCCTGGAATGAAGGGCTCTGCCTTCATAGGCAGGTCTGATTCCCTCAGGTGGGGGTAGGAGGGTCCCCTCCACCTGGATCACTGGGTTGGGTCAGCTCTGCAAACCCTAGGGACCCACTAGACATGGGTTGCGTGCTTCCCGCCATGGTCCTCGCTGTGACGGGTGCTGGGCAGGGAGGCCCGGACACAAGTTTTGTTCTTACTGAACTGTTTAACACCTGCACCAGTGTGACCACGCGAACCTCACTGGCAGAAGCTGCAGTAGGTGAGCTGGAGGAGCTCCCACCACCCAGGGCTCCCTAATGGCCATACCTCTATGAAGGCAACAATCATAGAGCCAACCAGCACGAACGCCGAGTTCAGCGTGGCCCACAGCAGGAGGGAGAAGGACAGCCCCCCTTTCTCTGTGAATTTGTCGATATCTGGGCTCATTAAGGAAGACTATTAGCTTCACCACCTGAGGCACCACACCCCCAGCCCACCACACCTCTGTGCTAACTGCACATCTCAGAGACATTCCACAGCCCAGTAAGAGATGCTGCCTGCCCAGGCCCACCACCCGCTGTTGGAGGGCAAATACCCAGAGATGTCTCCTGTTGGGCCCGCTCTGGGCAGCACGGCCACTTACGGGCCCCTGTGCTCTGCTCTGAGCTCCTCCTGTCTGTGTTGTGCACCTTCTGATAAGGATACTGTCTTTGACGACCCTGTATTTCAGGCCAGCCAAGTTCTCCACCATGATGTCGATGAAGCAGGCCACAAGCCCCGTGAGGATCCCTATCATGGCACAAATGACCCAGCGCTTGATCTCCACTGTCCGGAAGGCCTGTGGGGGAGGCACCAGCCAGAGGCAGGTGTAGTGGCAAGACATCAACCACAGGCTGCTGTGCTGACAACACAACTGGCCTGGCATTCTGCAGGCCACTGCCGCCGTGCACTGCACTCTGCATCCCCAGGTCCACGAGGACAGCCTCTGGTCAGTGTCTCAGAGACGATGGAGCACTGGGGTTGGGGCTTTGTGTGTGGACCTTCCCAACCAACCCGTAATTAGTTGTTGACATTCTGGATTCTGTAGCTGACATGTCTAAGACCAGCCTTCTTTGCTGTATCTGGGACATGACACAACACCCTTTCCTATACCAGGTGTTGGGTGACACAAACCAGAACCCACAGCACAGCGACTGGAGACAAAGGGAAGAAAGAAGGGCACACATTGCCACACCCAGGTGCGAGAGCAGCATCAGACCAGCCCCTGGGTCAGCAGGGCAGTGCCCAGGCTCCGGCCCCACACTCACCATGTGGTTGATGCGCCTCTCCTCCTCCAGGAACAGCTGGTTTTCACTGTTGTCATAGTCCAAGCTCTGCAGACCAGGGCGGCAGAAACAACACAATGACCAACCTCGATGTCCCAGGTTCACACTGGGCAGCTGGCAGGCGTGAGGCTGGAGAGGGGAGGAAGTGCCCGGGGCTGCATAGGGCAGGGGCACCCAGGGAGGAGGCCCACCTCGTACTTGAGGGACAGGAGCTTCTCATTGTGCGGGATCTCCTTGGGGAAAGGGTGAGAAGGGTCCATCTCCTGCAAAGGAAGAGGCAGAGTCGGGCACTGACAACCTAGCATGTTGAAGAATGAAGCACAAATGAGGGGAGGACGGAGCACGTGTCCACTCGTCTCACAAAGCCACTACCCTCCTGACCCCAAAGCTGGACATGGACATGAGGAAAAAGGAAACCTGCTGCAAACGCACGTCTCTCGTGAACAGACACAAAGTTCTCAACAAGACACCAGCGGGTTGGATCCCGCAACACAAAAGGAATGCAAGTGTGATTTAACACCTGAAAATCAATTGGAGAATATATTTCTGGTCTTTGTATGAATTCCTGGCACCTGGCTCCTAAAATCCCGAGCATCTCTGGGTAGCATCTTTTGGGAGCTAATGAGAAGAGGGAGGGAGATGGCAGTTCCTAGGCTTTAGGATAGGGGCTAGCTGCCAGAGAGACCCAGTGTGGTTAGAGGACAGGAACTTTCAGTCCTAGCCTCCATGGAGGGTAGGAGCTGGAGACGGAGCTAATCACCAATGACCTGATCAGCCTGTGTAATGGAACCTCCATAAAAACCCTACGTGAAGGGCTGGGGAGTCTGTGGACCGGTGACCGCGTGAGGCGCTGGGAGGACAGCGCTCGCGGAGCAGACACGGAGGCTCCCGCCCTTCCCACACCTTCCCCGTGCGTCTTCCGTCTGCGGTTCCCGGGTGTGTCCTCTACGATAGGTCAGCAAACGGAAGGAGACTGTTTCCCTGAGTTCCGGGAGCCCTTCTAGCACATCATGGAACCCGAGGAGGGGGTCGTGGAAACTGCAAGTTATTATTTTTTAAAAGATTTTATTTATTTACTTTTAGGGAGAAGGAAAGGAAAGGAGAATGAGAGGGAGAGATGCCAATAATGTGCGAGAGATACGTGAATCAGTTGCCTCTCACACACCCACAAGTGGGGACCTGGCCCACAACCCAGGCATGTGCCCTGACTGGGAATTGAACTGGCGACCTTTTGGTTTGCAGGAATGCACTCAATCCACTGGTGAGCTACACCAGCCAGGGCAAGGGAACTGCAATTATACCTTGTTAGTCACAAGCGCAAATGACAACCTGGACCTATGACTGGGTCTGAAGTGGGGGCGGTCTTGACTGAGCCCTCAGCCCATCAGGTCTGTGCCAATGTCACATAGTTAGCATCAGAATGAACTCACTTGGACACCCAGGTGCTATGTGGACAAACAGAATTAGCTGGTGTGAGGAAAAACACCCACACATTTGGTGTCAGAAGTTTGTGAGTGAAAAGTTTAATGCCATTTTAATAGAATAAAGGACAAAATATACATGATCTCAACAGACATAAAAAAGCATCTAACAAAATTCAACCTCTCTTCATAATTAAGACGCTCAACAACTAGGAATAGAGGGAGTTTCTTCAACCTGCTAAAGGCAGCATCACATTCAATGGTGAAAGGCTGAGCTTTCCCCCTAAGATCAGGAAGAGACAAGGAAAATTCCTCTTGCTGCTGCTATTCAGCCTTGTCCTGGAGGTTCTACTAGAGCAATGAGGCAAGAGAATGAACTAAAAGGCATTCGGATTGGAAAGGAAGAAGTGAAACTCTCTGTTTGCAAATGGCATGATCCCACATGTGGGAAATCTCTCCAAAGCCACTAAACACCGGTAGAATTAGCAAGCGCTCAGTGAGACTGAAGGCCACAGCATCAGCACACAAATGCCGAGTGCATTTCTACACACTGGCACTCAGTGACCAAAACAAGATTAAGGAAATTCTCACAACAGCATGAAAAGTAAAATATGGGAAAGAAAATTTATTCCTAAAATTCATTTAACAGAAGTGTAAGATTTAGCCCTGGCTGGTGTGACTCAGTGGATTGAGTGCCAGCCTGTGAACCAAAAGGTCTCCAGTTTGACTTCTGGTCAGGACGTATGCCCAAGTTGCAGGCCAAGTCCCCAGCTTGGGGTGTGTGAGAGGCAACAAATCGATGTTTCTCTTGTACACTGATGTTACCCTCCCTCTCTTTCTCCCTCCTGTCCCCTCTCTCTAAAAAATTAAAAAAAAATTTTTTTTAAGTGTAAGATTTATATACTGAAAATTATACAACATTGTTGAAGGGAAGGAACCAAAGACCTAAATAAATGGAAATGTCCTGTGTTCATCAGAAGACTTAATATTAAGTTTCAACATAATTCCTGTCTCAATTCCTGCTGGCATCACTGAAGAAACGGACAAGCTGATCCTAAAATCAATATGGAAATACAAGGGATCTCAAAGAGATACTGCCATCCAACCTGACAGAGGAAGCCCACAGAAAAAAGGCATTCTGGCTTGAAATACCAGGTTGTCAAGGATGGTATCCTTATGTGAAGGTGCCTGGCACTGACAGAGTAGAAAACTCTAACACTCAGACTTCAAAGCTATAGTTGTCAAGACAGGTGTGCTGGCTCACAGACAGACACGGAGATTAATGGCAGGCAATCGAGAGTCGGAAATATACCCTCACGTTTATGGTCGATTAATTTGAGACATGAGTGCCAGGACAGTTCAATAGGGGAAGCGCAGTCTTTTCACAGACTGCTACTGGGAAAACCAGACATCCAAGTGCAAAACAATGAACTTGGACTCTTATCTTACACCTGCACAAAATTAGTAAAAAATGGATCAAGATCCAAAACTGTAGAATGTTTCAAAGAAAACACAGGAGTTATGACCTTGGACTAGGAAATGGTTTCTTAGATACAACAAAAGTACAACAGAAGAAAATAAATAAACCAGACTTCATCAAAATTAAAGGCTTTTGCCCTGGCTGGTGTGGCTCAGTGGATTGAGTGCAGGCCCATGAACGGAAAGGTCAGCAGTTCGATTCCCAATCAGGGTGCATGCCTGGGCTGTGGGCCAGGTCCCCAAGTGGGGCATGTGAGAGGTAACCAATCGATGTATCTCTCACACGCTGATGTGCCTCTCCCTCTCTCTACTAGTAAATAAATCAAATCTTTAAAAAGAAATTGAAGGCTTTTGTGCTTCACGGGACACCATTAGAAAGTGAGAAGACACCCACAGAACAGTAAACAGTTTCTGTGAATCATGTATCTGATGAGCAATTTGTGTCTAAACTATATAAAAATATATAAAAACTCTTGCAGTTCAATTATAAAAACAAATATCTCGATTAAAAATGAGCACAGAATTGAAATAGACATTTTTCCAAAGAAAACAAAAAAGGACCATCGGCACATGCAAGATGCTCAGCGTCACTGGAAATGAAAACCAGGACCATGAGACACCCGAGGAAGTCAAATGCGAGACTGGGGGAGGGGCTCAGGAAACGTTCCCCTGGCAGCTGCTGGACCGTGCAGCCCTGACACAGGGGCAGAAGAGGACATCATTGCTGTCCAGGGACACCCACCCTGAGATGCCCACCCTGCCCCCAGGGCCCTCCTCCAGCCTACCTGGGGTCCCCCTCCCACCCACAGCACCTGCCCCCTGGCCTGCTTCCTGAATCTGCACACAACATGCCCAGTCAGCGTTCTACACCTCTCACACACTTTCCCTGTCTCTGTTCATCTGGCCCGGCCTCAGGGAACATGGCCCCTTGGAACCGCATTCCCTGGCTACCCAGGATCTGCTCCTCATTCTGTCTCTGAGCTCTGCGCAGCCCCTGTCTGTCTCTAAGCTCTAACTGGCATGCCCGTGTCTGTCCCTGAGCTCTGCAGAGAATGGCCCACGTCTTTCCCAGAGCCCCGCACAGCCCTCCCCACATCCACCATCCTCCCGTTTGGCATTTACTATCTGCCCTCTGCTAGGCTGCAACCCCACACAGCAGGCCTCATCCTTGCTGGGGATAAACAGGAATGACTCCCACTCACTGGGTCCAGAAGCTCATCGTCTAGCTCCATGTTGCTCATCTGTCCAACCTGGAAAGATGCCGAATGAGGTGACTGAAAACAAGAGAAATGACAGGGCGCTTAGCCATAGGGCCACCACCACCCCACCAGGACAGCCTGGCCTCATCTGTCCCTGCATGGGGAGCACAGACCCACACCTGCTGTGTAGGATGGCAGCAAGGCCAGCGCTGGGCCCAGGCCTGCCCCCACCACCTACAGCCTGTCCCCAAGAGGTCCAGACTTCGAATGGAAACCCGGGCCTTCCCTACCCCAGAGGCCCTGCCCTCCCCAGTTCTAGGGCACTTCAGAGATTAGACATCTGCCAGCCACCAGAACCCAGGCTGCAGGCAACCATGCTTGTGTCCTCCCGACCAAAAAACATCAGGCATTCTGGGCCCTTTCTCTGGGAGCTTTTATGTCATTGCCTGCCCCCCACCTCCCCGGCCACCACCACCATGTCCCCATAATGAAATCAAGTGGTTCTGCCAGGGGGGACCTGTCACAGGCCTCCAGGCCAACTCCGAAGACACGCAGTCTGAGGCACCTCCTCCCCCAGGGCAGGAGTGCCCTCAGAACCCAGAGCCCTCTCACTCTGAAGTGGGGCCACATCCAGGACCCAGGGCACAGGTCAACCACAGAGGACAACCAGGAGCATGACTTCTCTCATACCTACTGCTGGGGCAGGGCAGAGGCCTGGACTAGGAAATGAAACACAGGTATCAGTTCATTTTCGTTTCAGAGAAACAACAAATCATGTTTTAGCTTCAGTATCTCCCGAATACTTCACGGAACATACTTGAACTCAAATATGACTCATTGATTGTTTCTCTGCAATGCAAATGCAGCTGGGCGCCCTGCATTTCACCTGGCAGTCCTGTGTGCAGCAGGAAAACAAGCAGCCATGACAGGAGCGGATTCTGTTGCACACTCAACAGTGGACATCCCGCCAGAGTGCACTGTGACTCCGCTACAGAACATTTGCAGCCAGGGGAAATGACCTATGCTGCCTAGAGTGGCTACTTATGGAGGGGACAGGAAAAGTGAGGGGCACACGGGGATCAAAGGACACTGACCAATTGGGGGGTGGGGGTGTCTGAATCCCCTGGGACTGCAGTAAACAATTACAATGGATGGGAGGGCCAGGGGGGGCTTAAATAGAGAAAAATTTATTCATTCCCAGCCTGGAAGCCAGAAGTCCAAAATCAAGGTGTCGACAGGAAGCACTCCCTCTCAAGGGTGATGAGGAAGCTCCTTCCTGCCTCTTCTAGCTTCTGATGGGTGCAGTCCCTGGCACTCCTTGGCTTCTGGCCACATCACTCTAATTTAGGCTTCCGTAGTCACACAACCTCCTCCCCGTGTGTGTACCCAGATTTCCCTCTCCCTATGAGGACACCTATCACTGGTGTCAGACTATGCCGGGCTGACCTCATCTTAACCTGATCACGTTTGCAAAGACCCTATTTCCATGTGAGGTCCCATGCACAGGTCCCAGGGGTTAGGAGTGGACAGTCTTTTGGGTAGTAATATGTGAGATTCGTGCTCCACTTGCACAACTGTGCACTTTTCTCTATGTACATACGGTAGATGTCAGTAGAACAGGTGATTAATGAGAGAACATAGTTGTTCTCTCTTCTAAAAACAATTGCCAATCCCCTCCAACTACTGAATCTGATGAGAAAGGCAGGCAGAGGGGCCAGCCCCCTGGCTGCTGCGCTGGCCCAGGAAGGGATCCCAGTTGAGAGTGAACTCGAACCAGGAGGTGGCCTGGCACTGGCTGCAGTTCCCATCTCCACACAGAACACGTGATCTGGGAGCATGCATGGCCTGCAAGCCCAAACACAGCAACACCAAATACACCTCCTTGGGGACGTACCCACACATGTACACCAGCCAAGCAGATGGGGCACAAAGAGGGACAAACTCAGCTGAGCGATGCCCAGGCAGCACCGAGAGTCAGACTGTGAAAAGAAAATGGGAACACCGGTACAGCCATTCACCCTGCCAGATGAAGCCCACAGAAAAAGGCGCTCTGGTCACTTTCACCTTATTTGTCACTGGTCATAAAAGCAGCTCAATTACGTCAGGCAGTCATTCCTCGCACAAGAATGTGGCCCAGAATCGGGTACCACAAAGCATTTCTTCTGACATCTAAACAGTTTCTGGGGCCAGGCTGTGACCTCATACATGGCCTAGAGAGGAGTGACAGGCCTCACTCGTTCAGGGGACTAGGGTTCCTCAGCACCTGGCCTTGAAAAGGCCAGGCAAGCACAGGGCACCAGCAGCCTGAGAGTGTGTGGACCAGGGGGACAGGCTTGAGTGGGAGGAGGCTGGGCCCTCCCCCTGCTCCACACCGTCACGGTTTCATGATTTCTTCTCTAGACTTCATGGGCACGTTTTTAGGGACTATCTCTTGTGATGAAAAAAGCCATTTACTTAAAGTTCAATGATTTATTGGGTGTTTTGTCTGTTTCCTTTTCTTTTTTTGTTTTTGGCACTATTACAGATGCCCCATGTCCTCCCTTTTACTGCCCCCGCCCCCACTCCTGGCCTTCAACACATTTGTTGTCTGTGTCCGTGAGCTGTGCACACATGTTCTTTGGCTGATCTTTCGGTCTCCCCCACCCCCCTCCCCTCTGACAGCTGTTAGTCTACTCCATGTATCCAAGCCTCTGATTTTATTTCATTGGTCAGTTCACATATGAGTGAGATCATATGGTATTTGTCTTTCTCTAACTGGCTTATTTCGCTTAGCGTAAGCGACAATGGCTGCTGCCTGGCCTCTGGAGTTCTGTGTCAGAGGAAGCAGTGCCCAGGCACTCGCTCTGATGCCAAACACTTCAGTTTCTCCCCATACGTCACTGTTGACCTTCGAGCTGCTGAGCCGGTGCTGCAACCCAGAGGGAGTGAGTCTGCATAAGTCCTAAGTCCATTGTGGGCCCTTTAAGAGGAGACACGAGACTCCTGTAGTTTTCTTCTGCTGCCCCAACTCTCACTGGTTTTTACAGTAGAGGTTATGGGGACTTATCTTCCTGGCATTAGAACCCTGGGCTGGGTGGTTTGGTGTGGGGCTGGGATCCCTCACTCCCAAGATATCCCTCCCAATTTTTATCCACCACACGTGGCTGTGGGACCACCGGCTCCACGTCTCTGCCCCTCCTACCCATCTGAATGAATGTGACTTTTTTAGTTCCTTGGTTGTCAGACTTCCATACAGCTCGATTTTTTGACGATTCCTGGTGATAGGTGTTTTGTAGTTTAGTTGTAATTTTTGCTGCAGTTGTGTGAGGAGGTAAGCCATGTTTACCTATGCCTCCATCTTGCCTAGAAGTTCCTTCTCTTTTCTTAAACACAAGTTAAATACTTGTTCTTTAAACTACCGATATGCACCATAGCCTGGCTGAAATCTTCCAGGGCGGGATGCTGAGTGAGAGTAGCAACCCCCAAAGATTTACATATTGTGCAGCCCTACTGACCTGACATTCTTGAAATGTCAGGCCTGGAGGGATGAGAGCAGATCAGTGGGCGCTGGGGTGTGCGACTGTAAGAGTAAAACATGGGCATCGTCCTGGTAATGGTGATGCTCTGTACTTTGACTGTAGCGGCGCTCACACGGATCTACATGTATGACGTAACAGCAGGGAACCACGCACACCGCGCTGATGCCGATGCCTGGTGTCTGCACCGCACTGATGTTACGTATGATGGAAGCCCTGGGAGAAACTGGGGGAAGGTGCGCAGGCCCTCTCTGCACTCTTTGAACTTCCTGTAAATCCACAATTATTAAAACATTTAAAATATTTATACACAAATGGGACTATAACAAACTGCAAAACTTGTATGCATCAAAGGAAACAATACACAAAGTAAAAGGGCAACCTACAAAATGGGAGAAATATTTACAAATAATATGTGATAGAGTTAATATTCAGAACATATAAAGAACCTGTACGATTCAATAACAAAAAAATAAAAACCCTAACCAGATTAAAAAATGGACAAAGGACTTGAATAAACATCTTTTCAAGACAAACAAATGGCCAGTAAGCACATGGAAATGTGCTCAATATCACTAATCACCCCGGAAAGGCAAATCGAAGCTACAATGATACCATTTCACACCTCTGAGGATGACCAGAACAAAAAAAAAAAGAGAATAACAGGCATCAGTGAGGATGTGGAGTGCAGAAGTCAGAACCTGGTACGCTGTGGGTGTGAATGCAAAGTGATGCGGAGGCTGTGGAAATGTATGGAAGTTCCTCAAAAATTAAAAATAGAACTATCATATGATCCAGGAATTCCACCTCTGTGTATACGCCTGAAAGAATTGAAAGCAGTGTTTCAAAGAGACACCTGTACACTCACACTCACACTAACATTCACAGCAGCTAAAATGTAGACTCAACCCGAATGCCCATTGATGAGGAGGGGACAAACCAAATGAGGCATGCACACATGCGGGGATATCATTCAGCCTGGAAAAGAAGGGAAATTCTCCGTTTCGTTACAACATGGATGAACCTTGATGACATTGTAGTAAGAGAAAGGAGCCAGTCACAGAAAAACAAATACTGTATGATTTCCACTTATATGCGGTCCCTGAATAGTCGAATGCATAGGGACAGAAACTAGAACGGCAGTGGCCAGGGTGGAGGGCAGGGAAAGCTAGTGTTTAACAGGCACAGTTCAGTTCTGCACGATGAAAAGCGTTCCGGGGCTGGGTGGGGGTTCTGGCTGCACAGCGGTGCGAACGCACTCACCGCCGCTGAACGGCATTTAAACATGGTTAAGATGGTCAATTTTGTTATTTGTTTTGACCACAATTAAACCAAATTTTAAAAACAAGTTAAAGGTTGTTTGCTGTCCCACTCTGCATTCTAACATCCTCCAGGGCCCACGCTTAGCACTGAAGACACAGGGCTGCCGCAGCCAGGGCTCACAGTCCAAGAACACAAGTTCCCACAACAAGGGAGTGTGAACTATGAGACTCGAGCTCAGTGGGTGGGTGACTAGCAGGCATGAGGCTGAGACCTAACAGAAGAAAAGGAGCAAGTTGTATGGGCGAGGGACAGGGAGTGGGCAGATAGAGTGGGAACAGCCCCCCTGTTGCCCTCTCTGAACACTGTGGCCTCTGCAGAGGGGGTTGGGGTGACTCCCAAGACCCTCTGGTTAGGCCTGGGGTCACTCTTGTCCCTCAGCTCTCTGCTCCATCAAGCTGTGTATCCTCGCCTACCTCCCCAGATTGTGAACTTCCTGAGGGCAGTGACTGTGCCCCACCCACACTGGTCCGCAACAGGAGCCCTGACAGGAGCCCTCTGGGAGAGAGAGCTGGGTGAATGGCCTGGATCCTACAAAGCGGTACTGGGGGGGTGTAGATGGAAAGATGGACAGGACAAGGACAGCGGGGCAGATGACTTCCTGGAGCGGCTCCCCTGGTGGTGGGTGCTGCCTAGAGAAAGACAGGAGCTCACTTACGATGAGCAGAACCCAAGGGGCTAGATGACAAATGATAGGTGGGAAGCTTCCCTGTAGCCCCCTGCTTCCCTGGCCTGCTCAAATGTAGTCTGTGGCACTGGGTCACCAGGGCAAGGCACAGTCCCACGAGTTAACCCCAGTTACCAGAGAAGTAAGATCCTCACAATGATTCTGAACACCCACTGGGAAGTCTTGGGCAGAGCTTCCCAAAGCAGAGGTCCCTGGAAACATCCTGAATTTACAACCTCTGTAAACACCCAGCCCCTGCCCCAGAGCATCTGTTTGTGGCTCAGATTTCCCTCTCTAAGTTCCTAAAACAGTCCACTTCCTATTGCCGACACACATGACCATGACTTGCTGGCTGACATCACCCTTTCTGTGTCCCAGCAGTGGACAGGCGATAACTCACTGGATAATCAACAAACCATGAAAAGGGGACAGCAACCTACAGGTGGCTCTGCACAGCCTGGTCCAGGATGGACAAAGGCTGAACTCAGGCTGGTCCCAGCCCACCCTGCCCAGGGTGTGTCTGCTCCTCACTGGGCACTTAGCAGCCTCACAGGGGAGCCACTTGGCCTCACTCTGTCCAAAGCAGCTACTTCAGGGCAGTGGCAGGCTGTGCCCATGCTGAGGTGGCAATATCACCATGGTCCAACTCTGGACATCCTGTAATAAACCTTTAAGGGCCAGGAAGCGGTAAGGACAAGCTCTCGTGTTCAATTCACTAGAACATTCTCATAGGGAGGTTGTTGGCCCAGGTCTTCATTTTAGTTCAAATGGCCCTGAACTGAGAGGTGCTTACAAGCTGCCTTCTGCTGCAGCACGAGGTAGGGTGCACAGACCTAACCATGAACTCAGCCTGCTGGTCCAGACCAGGCCCTCCCTGCAAGAAAGTCAGCAAGGAGGAGTCTGTCAGCTGCCAGTGGAGTTGCGCCATAAATGGCAATCCAAAGACAATCGCTTTTGTGTAGCTGCTCTCAAAGCCACCGAGAGTGACTAATGTTTACTGTCTTGTGACAGGCACTGTGCTCAGTGCTGCACAGCTATTACCTTCTTTGCAGATCAGGTACCTGGGCACCTGGTCCAAAGCGGTGCCCCTCACACAAATGCCTCCAGACCCCTCTTTGCACCAGTCCACACATGGCAGGCTAAGGATCCTTTAAGACTTGAATTTCCAGCTTCCTGCAGGGCTCTCCTGGAGATAAAGCAGCTGTCCCCTGAGAAGCCTGAGCCAGCATCTCACTCCAGCTTCCACTTCTCACTCAGATTTACTTTCCAAACTCTTCAGGGTCTTAAACACACATCCCCTTATCCTTTCCCATCTGCCTATTTGCCTGAGGATTTTGTACTCTTCAAGACTGGACCCAAATGTGACCACTCCTGCCCTTGGGGACCTTCACACAGACCTCACAGAGCACTGTGTTGCTTCTGCATGAGTCTGGTGCTAGTAGGAAGCTGCTTCCCACACCTCTGTGTCCCAGGAAACTGCATGCAAAAGTAGGTGTATTATAAATTAGTGAAAAACTGTTTAAGAGCAGCTAATCAGTTGTTATTAAATGCAAACAGACAAACATAAAAGCTTGCAAAGATTCAAGGGAATGATTTTTAAGGGAGGAGATCAACAGTGTTCTTCAAACAACCCAACTCGTGTACCTAGTTGCAAAGAGAAGTGTGAAACCACGACCCATTCGTTCGGTCCCACGATAAACCCAAATTTAACCTCAAGGTTTCCAATCTCTTTACCAGTCAATCCTTAAAGCTAGTTTGTGTAGACTTCAGATACGTTCTTTTCAAAGAGGAAAAAGGAACAAGAATGTTCCCAGAAAGTAACAAAGCACCCACAGCCCCACCACCCCAGATCTGCTCCTTTAGACCTGACGCAGAAAGCATTTCAGTAGGTTTCTCTCAAATGGAGCTGAGCAGCACCCTACTAGTGAAGGGCAGATTCTGGCCTTCAGTCCAGTGAATTTCCAAGGGACTGGGGAAATCTAGCAGTAAGTTCTACAGAAACACCCTGATGTCCTTCCTAATCCTTAAACACTGTACATTTATTTAAAGGACGGATCTAGAACAGGAGGTCAAAAGTAAGGAATAATCTGAAAACAAAATAAGCCCAATCAACAAAAAGTTCCTTAACTCAAAATCAACCCAACACACAGATACACATCTAAAGGAACAAACTGCATCTGACATGCAGAGCACATTTCGACCACCCTGACTTGCTGCTTAGTGTACCTGACTGTAATGAACTGCTGCAGAAAACTGAGTTCAAGTACTTGTCATTTCTGAGATGGCCCTGAAGTCTGTACCGATCCCTGCAGAAAAGGGTGGCAGAGTTCCTGAGTTCACTGCCAGAGAAAACTCTGCAACCCAAACTGTTAAAAATCTCCTGGCAATTGTCAAAAGAGTTGCTTATGTTTTTATCACAATTTGGGGGGGTTGGGGGAAGAAAAAGTAAACGATCACCTGAACAGAATTCCATTTGCCTTCCTTTCAAAGTCATTTTGGAGGAAACTGTCAGGAAATAAATTAGCTTCATGCTGTCAAGGACACGACTGTAAACGTGCTAGTCTGCTATCCCGCCCATGAAACACCCTAGTGCAATGGCGAATTCCACCTGCTACTAGATAGATTCCTGCTGGGCACCTGACCCAGAACTTCTTCCCAAGACTCCAGAATAAGGGCCTAGGTTCCAATGTCAGTTCTGTCATCTGCCAAGGGAGACCCTGGTAGCGTTCCTGAACCCGTCTGCGACTCAACTTCCTTGTCTTTACAATGGGGATGAACCACCCGAGTAAGGTATTCACCGAGTCCCCGAGAGGCTCGGCTGGTACCGCGCAGTGCGCAGTCCACGCCAGTGCCATCCCGGCAAAGTGCCACCGCCCCAGGACCCTGGGCCTGTCAGAGCCTCAGACGCCCGACTCGCAGCGGCCCACGGCCACGCTCTTCCGTGTGCACGCCGCCACGGCGAAACCGGCTCCCGTGAGAAGGGAGACTGTAAGGCACGGACCCAGGGCTGGCGCAGGTTACCAGAAGGCCGCCTCTTTCCGCCCCGCCGCCCGGCTCTGCGCGTGGCTCGGAGGTGTTGGAAGTCTCTGCCGGCCGGGAGGCCAGGCGCGAGGCCTCAGTCTACCGTGAGCTTCTCACCCGGCGGGCAGTTGCAGGCCCGGCCCCGTTCAGCAGCGGCGTGCCCTCCCCGGCCGGCGCCCCGGCCCGTGCCGTCCTCCGCAACAGCGGCGCCGCCTCATCGTCATCCTGGTCGCGGCCGGACCAAGACACTTTCTTGGAGACGTTGGCCATGGCCAGCAGCCTACCGGTGTTTTTTCTCGTGACCCGCGCTGAGGTCACGTGACCCAGGACAGCTGCCGCATGACCTTGGTAGCCACCACGTGACCGCCAGTGGCGGTGACAGGGGTTGCAAGGCCTTCTGGGAGTTGTGGTCCAGTTGCCGTGGGCGGTGTGGCAGGCAGTACCCAGGCTCTGCAGCAAACGAGGTCTGGAGATCTGGCAAGAGGGGCTTGCCCTCCTGTGTGGGAGCACAGGTCTGCTGGAGGAACTTCAGTTTGTCCACATAGGCCTAGTCCATCAGATCCAATCACCACATAGCACCTGGAGTCTACACTGGCAGGAAGGGATGAAAGGGGGTGGTAGGAGTTGAGGACTCCTTCTTCTTTGCAATATGGGGTGGGCCCCCAAAAACAATACCACAATTATCTTCTGATGGGTGGCCCCTTGTAGTACAGGCTTCCCCCGATATGAGTGTTCTAGGAACTCATCCATATGAGTTTACCAACTGGCATTGTTGTGAGAGGCTGCATTCAGCTTCAGTGAAAAAAATTTTTTTCTGGAGACTTTCAAGGCATTTGCCCATTTCATGATGGGTGATTTACGAGCATGCCTGCCCATACCACACATTGAGTGTTAAGCAGTTTTTGACCAAAAAAGGCTTGGCCCCCATGCCCTGCCTTCCTTGTTCACCCATATGGCCTGAGCAACTTTTGTTTGTTTGCTTCCCGGATGAAAAGAGTCCTCAGAGGGCAATGTCTTGCTGATGTGGAAGAGGTAAAACAAAAAACCGCAGAAAGCACTAAAAGGCATCAAAATTAAGCTGGAAAACTGTTTTGAGCAGTGGGGGGAAAGTCTTTTTATTTATTTATTTATTTATTTATTTATTTATTTATTTATTTATAGAGGAGAAGGGTAGGAAAGAGAGAGGGAGAGAAATATCAATGTATGGTTGCCTCTCATGTGTCCCCTGCTGGGAACTGGCCTGCAACCCAGGCATGTGCCCTGGCTGGGAATCGAACCTGGATCGTTTGGTTCACAGGCCCGCGCTCAATCCACTGAGCTACACCAGCCAGGGCAAGCAAAAAAAAAAAAAAAAAAAAAAAAAAAAAAAGTCTTGATAGGTATATTGCATCAAATGGAGAATAATTCGAAGGTCTTGATGGTGACTGAAGTTTAAAGATGTAAGACTAAATACACAATTTTCTATAACTAAATTTGATTTTGGAGGGTCTCTGCACTTAGAATGTCATCAACTAATAAATGTGGAAGAAAGGATGGAATTAGAAACGGCACCATTTTGCCACCACTGTATAATGACTGATTCTGGCCAGAATCATTAATGAGAGCTGAAGCCATTGGTTTAAGGTTTATTGGGGAAAAATATATACGTAGTCTCAATAGTATCTTCTCGCAGATTACTTACAGTGAGGAAGGGAAAAGAAATCTGCTGTAAGAAATCTGGAAGACTCCATCTGAACCAAGGACAAGCTTAGCATCACCTTGATAGTCAAGGTGCTTGACTGGCATCATCACAAGCCCCCAGATGCGCTGCGCTGGGACACAACATCACCCCTGTAGCCTTCCTGTAGAAAATGCTTCCCTGAGTCCCATCACAGAGAAGGAGTCAGATAAACCCAGACTGAGGAACTGCTAACAACTAGGCAGCTCTATTCTTAGTAGTAGAGTCATGAGAGACAGAGAAAGGCTGAGGAACTGCCCTCACCTGAGGAAAGGGTAAGCAAAGCCTCCTCTGTGGCTTTGGCATTATTGGGACATTGGCAAAAACCGACTGTGCACTGTGCATTAGGCAGTAGTATTACAGCATTGTTGGGTCCCCCAGTGTGATCATTATCTTGGGGTCATATCAGAAAAGGTCCTTGTTCTCAGGAGATAACACTGCAATACGTAGGAGACTGTGTTGTGACGTAATGTCTGTAAGTTTATCTCAAATGATTTGAAATGTAATCAATCATAACACGTAGCTCCCCACAGAGAGAGAAAATGTGACAAGATGTTAGCACTTGATGAATCTAGGATAAATAAAAATGATGTGGAATGTATTCCTGTCACAACTTTTTTTAGTTTTGAAAATATTCAAAATAGCCCTGGCTGGTGTGGCTCAGTGGATTGAGTGCCAGCCTGTGAACCAAGGGGTCGTGGGTTCGGTTGCTAGTCAGGGCACATGCCTGAGTTGCGGGCCAGGTCCCCAGTTGGGGGCGTGACAGAGGCAAGTGAATCAACCGAATCTCTCTTACATTGATGTTTCTCTCCCTCTCTTTCTTTCTCCCTCCCCTTCTCTCTCTAAAATAAGTAAAATAAGAAATATTTTTAAAAACTATTCAAAATAATAAGATTTTTAAAGCTTCTTAGAGGCTCCGAGGCTGAGAAAATAAGGGAGCTCCTCCCACCACATAATTCCAAATGAAATCAAAACCAAAACCAAAATAAGAGGAAGGAAGTCCAACTGGGTTGTGAATTTCTACAATGATTATTGGGCAACACTTTTTAGGAAATATTCAAAACAATGTTCTTTCAGTAAAGGTGTTTTCTCACTAGTGCGACCTGGTTTTGCTCTTTCTAGTGATGGCAACAGGAGTGTGATGACCCCCAATTTGTGGACGAGGGCATGGAGGCTAGGAAGGGCAGCTGGCTTGTGAAAGGCCCTGAGGAGCAGGTCAGACCTGATGGGTTTGACTGAAGTGAATGGTTGACTGTGGTTTGTGTGAAGACGTTCAGGCAGGCAGAGGGGCTGAGCAGAGCACTGGAGGAGTGGGAACAGTCCCTGGGATGATGGGCTTCTGTGGGGAGGGCAGACCACCTTTGTGACCAAGTAAGACAGGGCTGATCCCAAAGGTCATCCCTGTCAGACGAGGAGCCTGAACTTGTCCTTTTGCTAGACAAGCGGCCCTTTCAGAGGACACATGGACTGGGGTGGGAAAGTGGGGGAAGGGAGAACCCAGCCTGGACACCTTGTCAGGACCCAGGTTCCACCGCAGAAGGTGAAGGGCTTTGGGTCCTTTTGTCCTCCTTACCCAGAAACCCAACAGGCTTGGGTCAAAGGCGAGATTTTATGGAATTAGAGGTAGATGTGGCTCATGCTTAAAAATGCACATGGACTTGTTGCTGACCCCAGGGGGATGGTTGGTTATGTGAGATCATCGGTGTCTCTGCTCCAAAACCTAGATGATCTTTCCCGGTCCTCTGGAATAGAGCTCAGACACCTGAGCTGGACAGGCCAACCATTACCAAAATCTCAGCCATCCAAGCTTCCACGAAGCTGTCTCAACTGCCACTCCAAGCCCTTGCCACCTTGCCATGGCCACTCTGCTCTGCACTCCTGGATGGCCCCTTCCCTACAAAGCGTCCCCAAATCTGCAGCCCACAGTGAAGGCCCCTCCACCAAATTCCCATGGCTTTAGGGTCTTCAGACATGTAGCTGAATGCTGCCGTGCAGAGTGACACATCCTAGCCGCCACCCCCCCCCCCGGCCCTGTGGCGTTATAAGTGGCTGAAAGCAGGGGAGGGGTGGAATATAATGCCCTGTATGACTTTTTTTTAATGCTGGGGACCTTGCTGCCCCTCAAGAAATAGTAATCAAGTTGCCAGTCTTCCCAAATGAAAGATGTTGTCCCTCCCTCCCCAACCCAGACTGGGATGGAGCAAGAGCTCCAGAAAAGGCCGGACAAGATGGATGTGTCCTGGGGCACTGCAAGGGGAAGCAGAAGCCAGTGACCCAGGGAGCCTTCACGTGGCCACCCAGGGGGTTTCCGGCTCTAGAATGTCTCTTCTGACCTTGACTCATGAAAGGTGGTGCTGGGCACGGCAGGAGATGGGGGTTGGGGGGACACTGGGCTGAGCCTTTCAGCTGAAGGCCCGGAATTGCTGGGGCCACAGAGAGCTCTGTAGAGATAGGAACCCCACTAGGAGACCCAAGGGACTAATTTAGGGCACCTCTCCCAGGGAGGGGAGGTGTATGTTTGAGTCTTCCTGGGGAATCGAAAGTATTATAGGGTTAACTTACATCACACTGAAACTTAAAGTCAACTACGCCTGTTCTACTTTTTGACATGTTTTTTATATGGAAATCAGAAATCAAAAAAACAAAGTCGTCAAAAAGATGTTGTCCAAAAGACATAATTATCAAGTGTCATCAAGAGTATGGAGGAATGGGAGCCTTCATATATTGCTGGTGGGGATGTAAAAGGATGTGCCCCTCTGGAAGCCAGCTGGGTGGTTTCTTTGAAGGTGTAGGCGTGAATTTCCCACACAATCCAGCAACTCTACCCCTAGGTATCCACGCCAGATAAAACATATGCATTCACAAAGACTCACGTGAGAATGTGTATGCAGCTTTATTCACAATAGCCCCAAACGGGAAACAATCCGAATATTCATCAACTGCCCAATGGAGATACAAGATGTGGTCCCTTACAGCACAATGTCACTCAGAATGTCACACAGGAAGGGGCCAGGCACTGACCCTCACTACCACACGTGTGAACCTGGAGAACATTTGCTGAGTGAAAGAAGCCAGACACAAAAGGGCAACCTCTGTGTGATTCTATTTGTAGGAAACATCCAGAACAGGCATATCCACAGAAGCAGAAAGCAGACCAGCGGTTGCCAGAGCTGCGGGAAAGGGCTGGGGTGGAGGAGTCAGGAGTGACCACTCATTTTTAAATGTAAATTATACCCCCAAACAGTTGCTTTAAAAGCATTGCCATCCATCGTTAATGTTTATTTCTGAATACACTGTGCTCTTTGCAGGTCCCCTTTCCTGGAGGCATACATAGCCTCAATGACTATCACAGGACCCTGAGGGAACCCCCAGGGCTCCCAGTGAATAGGGGGCTGTAGTATTGGGGGCCAGGAAATGGGTTCTCTGGCCCTTTTCATGAGGCACTGGAGCAAGGATCAACCAAAGGGGAACTTCCATAAGCCACCTTGAGAGAGTGCGGTGACAGTTCACACTCTTCGCAGTTTCCTGCGCAGTTTCCAGGAAAACGGAGTTCTCCACGGAGCAGCCTAGAATGGCAGAAAACCCACCCCCAGAGAGGCCCTCTGGGAGTCCAGCACTCCCATCTGGCCTGGTCGGGCCTTGTTAGCCTGATGTCATACTACAGAGAGGGCAACTGTAAGGATGTCACCACAAGGGAAAGAATGCAATTCTTAGGGAACCTGACTTATATTTCTTCCCATTGCCCTCTCTCCCCCTCCACGTTTCTTTGTCTCCCCACCAATGGAGTGCTCTCATTCTACGTTAGATGCCAGGCGTGCCTGGCCCAGGTTGGAGGCAGTGTCCTGCCCTTCCATCTCCAGTCTGGGTGGGGTCCCTCTGTGGAGTGCGCTGGGGTTGGGGATGGTTGAACAGACTGGAGACTTGCTCCTCTTGCAAGCCCAGAGCATGACCACAGGCCCCGGGTGATGAGGCCTCATGGGCAGAGCTCTAGGCAGGTGCAATTTACCCTCTGCACAAACCCACCTATTGGTGCGGCATCAGCCAGTGTCAGGATGGCGCCGGGCGGGAGCTCCTTCCCGGTGGCAAGGTGTGAGACTTCCCTGGGGACCAGTGCACGGTCCCATATGGCTAGGCCTGCCACACTCCCCATGAAGGCCTCAGAGCCATCAAACCCACCCCCCATGCTGTCTTGCTCCTGGCCCAGCACCAGGGACCCTCCGGGAGGGATCTCATAGCCCTCTCTGAAGTGGGAGCCGGTGGCGACTAGCCTTCGGTCCACATGGAGCCAGTACCTACCCAGCACAGACGTCCAGATGACACACATGTGGTGCCACTGGCCATCCAGTAGTGGCTGCAGGGGCAGCTCTCTGAAGGCTGGGTCTCCAATCACAAAGTGGATGGAGCCGGGGGCCAGGGAGTCCCGGCCGTGCAGCACCAGCTTGTTATCATTCTCCTCAGTGGCATAGGAGAGGAGGGTGCCCAGGTAGCCTGAGGCTGTTCGGACCCAGCTGCAGACAGACAGGGCCCGCAGGCCTGAGAGGAAGCCGCGGCTGAGGAAGACCACGTTCTCAGTGGAGGTGTTCGGGAAGATGAGTGCAGGCCCCACGTTGCAAACTAGAAACAGAAGCAGAAGAGTCAGTCCATGCACCACAAGGCCGCCCAGAAACTTCCAGAAGTTTCCAGAAATATCCCGATATAGGGTTTCCTTTGCCCCAGGTGGGTGGGCCTAAGACCCCAGCAGCTGACCTTCATCACACTCTCACTGTGAGGGCTGTGCCTCTTGATCTGACAGGAGGGAAGACTGAGAACCAGGGCAGTCATGTGCCTCCCTAAGGAGCAAGCCTGAGCTGACACCCCTCACCACCAGGGAGCCTCTGTATGAGTTTCCTATGGCTGCCGTAACAAATCTCCATGAACTCAGTGGCTCAAAACAACACAGATTTAGTATCCTATAGTTCTGGAGGTAAGAAGCCCAACACAGATCTCACTGGGCTAGAATCATGGTGTTGGCAGAGCTAACTCCTTCTGGAGGCACCAGGGACAGGTCCCTTCCTGCCCTTTCCAGCTTCTAGAGATGCCCACTTCCATGGCTTCGGGCCCTTCCTCCACTTCCAAAGTATATATCCCTCAGAAGCAGAGGCTGTCACATCTCCTCTGACCAGACACTCCTGTTTTCCTCTTAGAAGGACCTCTGTGATGACACCGGGCCCATGCCATAATCCAGGATCATCTGCCATCGCAAGATCACATCTGTCCTCTTTGCCATGTGAGGTAACATATCCACAGGATCCGAGCATCCTGACATGGATATCTGTGAGTGCCATCATCCTGCTCACCAGACTTCCTGCCAGGTCTGCCTGAAAGACGTGTGTGTGTGTGGGGGTGGGGTGAGAGGGAGTGTTGGCCTCCAGGTGCTGCGCCTGGTCTGAGGTTCTTATTAACAGGCTGGGGGCAGAGCTGAAAATATGCTTTTCTAGCCCATCATCCAATTGGATTTGAGGATGGAGGGCATTCGGTGGCTGGCCCCGGCTCCTCTCTTCACCTTGGGGGCTCCTGTCATAATTCAGGGTGGTTGTCCTCAACCGGAGATGACTGTGCCCTAGGGTAGATCTAGCAATGTCTGCTCACAGTTGTGGTTGTCAAACCTGCAGCCCCCCTTTCCTGGCAGCCCTGGCAGTTTCCTAGAGGTCAGCTTGTTGGTCCTGTCTTATCGGAAAGGCCACCGGCATGCCCTGGGTGAAAGGGAACCCTGCTTCAGATTAAGGGGCCCCAGAGGCTGCTAAACAAGACAGAGGGAGCAACCTAATCAAAGATAAAAGTTAAGGATGAACTGGCATCTTACCGGGTGGAGGCTGGGGATGCTGCTAAACATCCCGCAGTGCCTGGCACAGCACTTGCAACTAAGGACTGCCTGGCTCCTGCCTGGCTCCTGCCTGGCTGTCAGGAGCGCTTCAGTTGAAAACCCCTCACTTGGAAGATCAGAACTATTTTTTCAAAGGCCTGGGGACCTCCACAGGTGGGCATGAGACCCACGAGGTGCCGGCTGAGCCAGGGCCCTACAGAGGGCTTGTGCTGGCAATCGTCAGGGACATCGGTAGGATCCTGCCAGCCCTAATGAGGCCAATCTCCAACTTGGAATGGGCATGTATTGACGACTGGCACCGGCCAGCACCCTATCGTGTGTGTGAATTCACTCCTAATGACTTCTTGGGGACATACAGACTGGCTGTGACTTGGATGACCCCTTTCTTCGGGAATGGGCTATTTGGGGCAGGAAGCCAGTGTCCTCTCCATACAGCCCCAGGGAGAAGGCTTTTCAGAGGGGATCAGAGGCTGAAGGAGGAGTGAGAGGGAAAAATGGAAGTGGATAAGGGAAGGGCAGGACCAAGGTACTTACTCTCTGCCTGTGTCTCAGGGGGCCATGCCCACTGGCTGCCTGCGCCTGAGGGCTCCTGGGTCCCTTGGAGATGGCCAGCAAAGTCCTGAGGTGGGTTCCTGGGCTCAGGTGAAGCACTGAGTGCCTGCCTGACCCCCTGCAGCTTCAGCGAGCTTGGGCCTGGCAGCCGAGGCTGAGCAGGGGCCCACACCGGGGCTGTGGTTCCAGGACAAGCCACCTGAAGCCACCCCTTGAGAGCAGCCAGCCGGGTACCCTGGCTCTGGACAACGTGTGTCAGGTGAGCCAGTGTGTCCTGCAGGGCCCGCACGTCCAGGGCCAGGCCAGACAGGGCTTCTCTCTGTGCCTCCTGCTCCTTCCTCTCCTGGGTGTGCTGCTGGCTCCTCTCCCTGAGGGCATAACCCAAGGCCAGCAGCCTGGAGTCCACCTTCCGGCTTCTGCGTTGTGTCTTCCGCATCCAGGTCTTGAGGTGGCCCAGGTCACTCTGCACGGCGGCCTGTGACTGGTTGACCTCCAGAGCCAAGGCCTGGCCCTCCTGGGCCAAGTTCTGGAACCGGGCATCGATGCTGTAGGACAGGTTGTAGTTGCTGGCGATGGCCTGCAGGTGTGTCAAGGTCGCCTCCTGGAACCTCCGAAACTGCAAGGGACACGTAGCAGCCTTGGGGGCCAGGGCCCAGGAGGGTACAGAACAAGCCTTCCCTGACATGCTTCTGTGGCACCTACCAGGAGCCAGCCAATCACCATGGCCAGCCCCATCCCAGCCAAGCTCAGAGAGGAGGGGGACCCGCCCTAGGTCACTTGGCTGCACTGTGTTGGGTAAGGGCTCCAGGCCCACAGCCTGATCTACCCTCCACCCCTGACCCTCAGGGTCCTCCCTGTGAGTGGACAGACACCAGGATGGGAGGAGTGAACGGTTTATGTGGGTCAAAGCGGGCAGTGCTGGAGGCAGGCCTGTCACATGCAGGGCGCCTGGGAATTGGCTACGGACCCACACAGGAGTGTCTTCTCCATGACAGACCCAAGACCTTAGCCCGTGCCCAGTACTGCTGCCCCATCTGCTCCCTGGCCCCATCCTCCCCCCACAGCACCCGCACAGCTTTAGCTGCTCCCTTGGGGACTTCCTACTCCTCCTGGCCTCTGACTCCCACCCAACCCTAATGTGGTCAGAATCCCTACTTGTCTTTAGAACCTTTCTGCTGGTTTCCAGCTATAGGTGAGAATAACATTAGCTGATAAAAAGAACTACAAACTCCACCCCTGAGTCCACAGAGCCCTGATGCTCACTACTCCATTCCTGTAATGCCCTTCCTTCCTCTGTTGTCGATTAAAAAATATCAACTGCCCTTCAGGGTGGGAATATTTACCTGCTCTTCCAGTCTGCGTAGCCTCTCAAAAAACGGTTTTCTCTGTCCCATAGGGCCAGCTTCCTGCGATGAAGCCCCATGCAGATAAACGAGCACAAAAATAAGGAAGAAAGACAGGGTCTTCCCTCCTGGGCAGCCCATTCCAAGACGGAAGAGAAGCAGGAGCTGCCACCAGCTTGTAGGATGCTACTGCCTGCTTTGTGCTCCTGCCTCAACTATGCTCCCTCCTGCTCTCAGTGGAGAAGATTTCCTTCGACTCTGGCATGGAGTCGGGTATTTCCTGTCACTCAATGAAAGGCATCTGTCTTCCAGCCCACAGGCTCTGGAGATTTGGAGGTTCCCAAGGAGACAAGCTTATAACAGATGCCGTGTCTTTGGAAAATAATTGCATGGGGTGGAAACCCTGTTCTTGCTGGCTCGGAGATGAACAGTGGTGATCGCTTTAGCAGGAGCTCATGGACTCATGTTCCCACCAAAAGGAAGTTAAATCAAGACAGGGAACCTGGCTGGAGCCAGGGAGTCGTTGGATCCAAGTCTGCTGTGGGGCCCACTGTCCCACCACGAAGAGAGCACCCTGTGAGGACATCTCTCCCTTGGGTAAGACAAAGGACATGGGATTGGAAGCCACCTTAATTTATTTTTGGGAACAGGCTGAATGGTGACCCCCCCCCCCCATAATGTAGATCCAAGTCTTAACCCCTGTACTTGTGAACAGGACCTTATTTGGAAAAGGGTCTTTACAGATGTACAGTGGCCCCCCTTGTCCATGGCTCTGTTTAGTCTCTCTTGCTTAACATGAAATCTCAGGCAATGATCACCAGACACTTGGAAGCTTCTGACAGGAGTGATGGAAATCTGCCTAAACAGAACAAGAACCCAGGAGACAATGCAGACGGCCAAGGACAAGCTCAGAAAGGTTCTAATCGATACTCTCAGAAAAACAAGGAAAGCCTTGTGCTAAGGCAAGAAAAGGATGCTACAAAAATGGAATAATCAGAAAGGGAGAGGTGGCTCTTGAAAAAACAAAACAAAACTACAATTTCTCCCTCAACAAACAGCTGAACGGCAAAGTTAAAGCAACTGCCCAGAAAGTAGGGCAAAGAGACAAAGAGATGCAAAAGAGGAGGAAAAACATAACACTTGAGATCGATCCAACAAAAATAAACCGTAGGAGTGAAACTAAAGAAAACAGGTGGAAGGAATTGTTAGGAAGACTATCCAGGAAGGTGTCGCAGATGAGGGCATCCATTATTTTCAAGACCACATGCTGAAGAGCGCTGGGTCAAGGAAATGGCGGCTGTCCCCAAGGCTCCTTTCATCAAGTGCCAGAACACCTCAGCCGAGATCTTAAAAGTGTCCAGAGAGAAAACCTGGTCACATGGAAGGGTTGAGACTCTCCCCAGAGAACTGTTGGCCATCTCTGCAGCAGTGCTGCCTGGCAAAGGCGGAGGAGTAAACTTTAACATTTCTGAGTGAAAATGGTTTTCATTTAGAATTGTGCAACAGGCTCAAATGTAAATTGACCCGAAGTAAAGAATAAAGGCATTTTTCAGATATGTAAAGGCTTAAGAAGTTGATCTGTGAACTGTTTTGTGAGAAGTTACTGAATCAACAGGAAAATAGGGGAATAAAGGATGATTACAGTAGCTGTAGGAAGTGGAGAGGGAGGGCTCTCATCCGGAAGCGGACTGGGAGGAATTACCAGAGTCCGGGGAAGGCATCATCCTCGACTCCTCACTCCCTGTTACACCCCACATCCAACCCATCAGTTCTACTCCACAGAAACATCCCAGTTCAACCAGTTTTCACCACCTGGCCCACACTTGTCTTTACAACAGCCACCCAGCTGGGCTCCCTGCCTCCGCGGTTGCCCCCTACAGTCCGTTCTCCCAACTGCACCCAGTGTGGACGTTTTAAAATGAGAATGCCCTTACTCATTTTCTTACTCCGCCTAATTTTCCGTATCACTATTTGTCATTTGACGTATTGCTAAGGTACTCCAGTTCCCTCCCTGCTGTGTGAGAAGGGACTTTATCTGCTTCATTCCCTTTCCTGGAAGAATGCTTGCTGCACGCAGCAGGCATTTACTTAACTATGTTGAATGAATAAAACGTTTCCCAGATTTCTCCACGAGGACCATCCAGGCCAAAATGGCACCTCTCTGTGAGGTCTTCCCAGATCACTTCCCGATGCCGCCCATAGGAGCTTCTGCCAAGAAGGTACCATGTCTAGGCGCGCTGTGCATAACGGCAGCCACTGGCTATAGGTGGCTATCGAGCCCTTGAAAAGTTGCTGGTTTGACGACCGAACCGACTCGTGCCTTTTATTTGATTTCAGCTAAGTTCCACAGCCACCTGTGGCCGGTGGTCACATGCTGAACGTGCAGCTCCTATTCCAGGACCCTGTCTCATTTACACCGCTACATTCATGAATCCCCGGAACCGTCCCCGTTGTTATCGCTTCCTTGTGTACAGTGCGTTTTCCTATAAGGGTCGTGGCTCCTGGAGAGCAGGGCCTTGTCTCCAGAATGGCGATGCTGGATGGGGAGCGAGGCGGGACACATGGTCGGTGCTCAAGCAGGATTGTGGAGGCGCGCACCGTGGCGCCCAAGAGAATTAGATATCCAGAGCTGACGGAGGGCTAGAGATCACGCCGGAAAACACAGACACGGAGGTTCAGGGAAAACCGCCCAGCTGCTAGCTGAGAAGCCAGGTCTAAGCCAATTAGGAGAGCGCAGCCCCGCCCACAGAGGGACCACGCCCCCACAGGCAATTATCCTCGTTCCGCGCAGGCTCCGTCTCCATCCGGCGCAGGCGCAGATGCGGCCGTCCGCTCCGCGCCTCTTCCGGCTCACTGGCTTCTCACCAAGATTCGTCACGATTGGTCAGTAGGGCCCACGGCTCAAAGAAAGTCAGCGGCAACTCTGCCCGGACCGGGGAGCTCGTGCTCCGCGGCCGCGCGCTGTGAACCGGGTGTAGAGCTGAGCCTCGGCGGCCACAGGGAATCGGCAACGGGTTCACAGCGACGGAGCGGGGTCCTAGCGGGCTTGCGGCCCCTCCCAGGACGGAGCGGTTGTGCACGTCGCCGAGACCCCAGCCGTTCCCGCGGACGCCGTCCTCCAGCCCCTAGACCCCTTCCCATCTCACGAGGTCCTCTCCTATCACGCCACGAGGTGGGCTTCGCGCGCACGTTTAGTAGGGGCGTGGGACGGACCGATGGCTGTCCTGTTAGCTGGCATGCACACCGCATAGACCAGGCAGGGTCGGGAGCCACCAGGCTCTTGAGAACACTCTTGGGTCCCTAATACAGCCTTATCAAGAGGCTGGGTGCACTGGTGACAAACTGGTGCCTACTTAATGTTACTTAGTCCTGCAGAGGCGCCCGACCCTAGATAAATGCTACCTATAGATGGTTGTGGTTTGAGGGAAGGGAAGAGTTTGGTAAGGTGCATCGCAGATGGGTGGTACAGCAGGGAATTGGAAGTGCATGCTGGAGTGCTTCTAGACCATGGTCTCCCAACCTCAGCTCTGTTGGCATTTGGTTTGGATCATTCTCTGTTGGGGGGGCTGTCTTGAGCACGTGGAGTGTTTACCAGTATATCCTGCACCCCTACCATCTTTAGCAGTGATAACTAAAGATGTTTCTGGATACAGACATGTGTCCCTGGACAGGTTGCCATCCTCCTGTAGAGGGTGTCATAGAGGGCCTCAGGTCCTAAAAAGGACCTTACACTGTTTCTTGGTGGAAACAGTGTAAGATGTGGGAGGCAAAGGATACCGCTGGGCGACAGCAGGGAAGGGCAGGTGAGGAGTTTCTGAGAGGATGCAAAAGATGCTTCCTTATCCAAGATTGGGTTCCATGTGGACCCCCACTGCTCCACACACTTCTCATGCCCTTTCCTGTGAACAGGATGGATCCGGGGCTCTCTTCTGTTCGACTCACCGTCCTGGAGGCTGTTCACACCCTTTCATCTTCTGAGGACGGTGGCTACATCTTCTCCACCCTGCAGTCCCTGAAGCGATATCTTGGAGGAACAGAGAACCCAGCCCTCCCTGAGGAGCAGGAAGAGTTTGTCAGGCTCCACTTTTCTGCCTTTCTCCGATGTCTTGTTGGCAAGCTGAGCCTGGGCTGGCTGGAGCTACTGCCCAATGGCCAGTTAGAGGAGTTGTGGGCCAGCTTCTTCCTGGAGGGCCCCGCTGACCAAGCCTTCCTGGTGCTGATGGAGGCTCTTGAGGGCGCTGCTAGGTGGGTGGGGCTGGGTCTGAACATGGGGTTGCTTGTCACATCCAAAGCATAGAGGCAGGGCCTGTGGGATTGTGAACCATGGCAGGGCACCTGGAAATTAAAAGCAGTTTGTGTTAATCTTTGAAATGGAAGGGCTCTTGCTCTCTGTCCTGCCCCTAATGTGTAGGCAGATGAAGGGAGGAGTGTTTGAGTCCCTGTGGCTGAGGCAGTGGGTTAGCTCCAGACGGAGGTGACAAGAGTGGAAGTTCATCACTACCCATCACCATCCTCTTGGCGCTCCCCTTCACCCTGTGGCTCCCAGCTCTGTGGTGAGGCATCCAGACACCACAGCAAGGGACCCTTCGCTTGGAGGGGTTCCCAGATTCTACAACAGAGCGTAGCACAGTCCTTGTGGGGATGCCTTGTTTTGGGAAAGTGGGGTTTTCAGCCTTTGCTGAAAAAAGCGAGCACCATGTGAAGAGGTGACCCCAGAAGAGGTGGTGGTGTCCAGCATGGTTCCAGGGCAGGAGGCTGCCCCGGGCTCAGCAGGTGCTTGTGTCCCACTTCATAGTGAGATTTAGGTACACTTTCTTTCAACATATGTGGGGGGTGAAAGGCCCAATTAAGTTGTTGGGATTAAGTTATTTTATTAAAGATTTATTTATTTTTAGAGAGGGGAAAGGAAGGAGAAAGAGAGGGAGAGAAACATCAATGTGTGATTGCCTCTTGTGTGCCCCCTACTGGGGACCTGGCCCACAACCCAAGCATGTGCCCTGACTGGGAATTGAACTGGTGACCCTTTGGTTCGCAGGCCAGCACTCAATCCACTGAGCCACACCAGCCAGGGCACATTACTTGTTTAATAACGATGTTACTACACCTTTTGGCCAAGGATGGTAAGGATGGAGGGGCTTGGGGCTCTGCCAGTCACACCTGCTCTTGGTTCAGTCCCAGTTTCCGTCTGATGAAGATAGCGCGGCTGCTGGCCCAGTTCCTGAGCAAGGGCAGGATGGCTGCTGTCCTGGAGGGGCAGTGTCGGCAGCAGACGGAGCTGACCTTTCCCCTGCTTCAGGAGACGCTCCTAATCAAGGTGGTGGGCTTGCCTGACCGCCTGGGCAACTGTCTGCAGCATGAAAACCTGGCTGAGTTCTTCCCTCAGAACTACTTTCCTCTGCTTGGGGAGGAGACCATGCGGGTGCTGCAGGCGGTTGTGGACTCTCTCCGAGGTGAGGGCCCCTCCAAGTGTCTTCTTCCAATCATTTCTTCAGGCTGCCATCCCCTTCATTCCTCTCTGGCCTTAGGGCATTTTGTAGTCTCTGGGGGGCGCCCTTGGTAGGTCAGAAGTTGTCCCCTGTTTGGGGCGGCATTGACCCAAACGGTAAAGTTTCACCCACTTCTTGGCCGTTGACCTGGGAGGTGGAGCTGACTCTTGATTTCCTCAGTTCTCGGGTGGATACTGGCAAAGTCAGCCAGATGGTGCTGCTCCCTGCTGGGCCCTTACTCAGTATCAGCCTGAAAAGTGGAATTCTTAGTGTGACGAGTTCATCTCACTTGGCTGTTGGTGAGAGTATGCTTGTCCTTGTTGGCTGGGGTCTGTCTCAGTGTCTTTGTTACTGGTCATCTTGGGTGCCTGGAGGGGTGCCGTGGCTTCTTGCTCGCCCTCTCATCTCACAGTCTGAAGCAGCAGTTGTGGGGGCAAGTGTCTTGCCTGGGAGCGTTCAGTGCTCCTGCATCTGAGGTTGTGAAGCTCGTGTCAGGTTGGGCGCTGCTTGAGGCCCTTCCCACCTGCTGTTTCGTGGAGTCCTGGGACCCTCGCATGGGACGCACCGTCACTGTCTAGGGGAGAGACCCACAGCCAGGCAAGGTGCCTGCATTTATCTTGCCAGGGCTTCCAGCTCCACCCGCTGCTTTTTGCTGGGCAATGCCGCTAGGTTGTTCCTCAGGCATCTAGAGCGCATGGAGTCTGCCTCACTGTGCAGTGGCCATTCAGACGAGATGCCACCTTCCATCGTTCCCAGTATGCACGGGTGCTATCTGCGTCCTGGTTGGCTCCTTTACCCTGGCTCTGCTACTGGCGCGAGTACCACCCACTCTCTCCCTGTTCCTGTGTCCTCGTTCCCTCCCTTCCTCCCGGTGGGTGGCTCAGAACCCTACCTGCTCCTACGAGTAGCTGACCGCCTTGGCCAGACCCCTCTCGGAGCTCTTCTCCTGGCACTATCATACTTGTTCCTACTTCAGGGGATCATTATGACAACTAAGTGGGTGAATATGTGTAAGGCTTTTTTCACACACAGGTATATATGTGTAAAAATACGTGTATTCTGGTATATATTTTTGGGTGAGGGTTTAATATATATGTATATGTGTGTGTGTATATATATACATACATACATACACACACACACACACATATGCATTTTATTGATTTTGAGAGAGAGACAGGCAGACAGACATAAGTGTGAGAGAGAAACATCAATTGGTTGCCTCCTGTATGTGCCCTGACTTAGGGATTGAGCTTGCAGCCTTTTGGTGTGTGGGATGGCGCTCCAGCCAACAGAGCCACATGGCCAGAGCTATGAGTTAACAGTTGTTGTTGGATCTTCTGGTTAGAAACAATCCTATTACGGTTCAATTAGATTGAATAAGTTGGCATTTGTACAACATGGAGTCCACCTGCCCAGGAATGAGCTTTGTCCCCGCTCGTCTGAGGGTCTTTGATGGCCTCAACACTGCCCTTCTTTAACGTCTCGGTTTCCTTTCTGTCCCAGGCGGCCTGGACTGTTCTGTCTCCTTCGTGTCTCAGGTCCTCGGGAAGGCCTGTGTCTATGGGAGGCAGAGTGAGTGTCTGCTTTCTGGGAAGGAGCCACAGTGTCTCCTGGCCTTCTCCCCCTCTTCTTGTGGCTGTCCTGGGAGGAGGTGGGCAGCGTGTGTCCCTGGCGGAGGGTGAATTGCTGTGTGTCCTGCAACAGCACTGGTCCCCTTGCCTGGGCCTGGCCGTGGGTGGGCTGATGTCCAGGCTCCTTGGTGGGGCCTTGGCTATGCAAGTGGTGGGCTTGTGGGCTGCGGACACTGGATGCCCCGCGATCCTGGACTCAGGGCTCCCTCTGTTTGCTTTCCCTCAGAGGAGATCCTGGGCGTGCTGGTGCCCAGGCTGACAGCACTCACCCAGGGCAGCTGCCTCTGGCAGCGGGTCTGCTGGCGCCTGGTGGAATACGTGCCTGACCGGGCCTTGGAGGCTGTGCTGACAGGGCTTGTAGAGGCTGCCCCTGGGTAAGAAGCAAGGTATCTTTTTGCTGCAAGAAGGTGGATGGTGGGGATCCAGGTGACATCTTTCCTGCCATCCCTTTGTATGTAGTTGGTTTCTGGCCCTTCACAGGAAAGGCTGGCCACCCCTGCTCTAGGTGAAGTATTTAACCCCAGATGTAGTCAGAGAAGGGAAGGGGTGTCCTCTTGCATTGAAGTGCTGGGCTCTCCCTGGTCTCCACGTTTATCAGGAAGAGGAAGAATCAGGACCCACTCGGAGCTGAAATGCTCACCCGGGCTCCCCGTGGTTAGTGCGGAGCCCTGGATCCAGCCTCATATGTTGAGATTCCCTCTCCCCTCAACTGTGCCTCATAGGCCTGAAGTCCTCTCTCGACTACTGGGGAACCTGGTGATGAAGAGTAAGAAGGCCCAGTTTGTGATGACCCAAAAGCTTCTGTTCCTGCAGTACAGATACACGGTGAGAGTGCCAGCAAGGGTGCGGGCCCAGGGCTTCCTCGGGTCCCAGAGAAATGATTGTAGCAAGTGTAGCTGCAGCAGTCTTCAGTTGCCTGGGAAACATTGCTGTCCTTCAGCCAGGCCTGTTGCTGCGGCAGGGCTCTTGGGCAGACAGCCCTTGGCCCGCTTGGCTCCCCTGGCCCAGCAGGTGGCAGGTGGGCAGCATCTGCCTGGCGGACAGTGAGGAGATGCCTGGCCTCTCTTGCAGACGCCTGTGCTGCAGAGCCTGCTGGGGTACCTGGCCATGGACAGCCAACGGCGCCCTCTCCTTGTAAAGGTTGGTCCTGTTTGGCCCTCAGTCCCTGCTGTGTCCCAGGACCACCTTCTGGTGGGACAGGGAGTGAGCGCCTTCCTGCCTGGGATGCAGGGAGGCAGGTGGGGCCGTCTGACCAGGCCAGGGCTGTGTTGCCCACCAGGTCCTGAAGGAGCTCCTGGAGATGTGGGGCAGCAGCAGCGCCGTCCGCCATACCCCCCTGCCACAGCAGCTCTACGTCAGCAAGGCTGCCCTCATCTGCCTGATGCACCTGAGGGATACGGAGCTCCAGGACAGCCGAGACGGTGAGCAGGTGGTTTGGGCACCCCGACCTCACCTCCTGCTCTCCACATGCGTGCTCAGTGTGTGTATGTCGGTGCTTCCAGAGTTGCTGGCCAGTCTAATGGCAGGAATGAGGTGCCGCCTGGACAGCAGTCTGCCCGCTGTGCGCCGCCTGGGCATGATTGTGGCCGAGGTGGTTAGTGCCCGGATCCACCCTGAGGGGCCTCCCCTGAAGTTTCAGGTGAGCAAGAGTTGTGCCCACATGGTCTCCCCAAGCTGCTGTATCTTCAGCCCTGATGTCACCTTACCTTCTGGGTCCACGGTCATGGAGCATCTCCCTGAAGGTGTTGAGTCGACCTCGGTAGCCCTGCCAAGGGTTCATGGCTCAAGGGGAGTGGAGGTAGAGCCCCTCAGCTGTGCTCAAGCAGATCCCCCAAGTGTGTCCCTGGGTGTTTAACTCTTAGACCATGCTAGGGATCCCCTCCTCTCTATCTGCTGAGCCCTGTGGGATGTCCTTGGGGGCATTGCCACGTTTGCTGTATCCCAGGGGATTCTCAGACCCCTCAGGAGGGGCGGGGCCCTTCAGCACACCCAGCACTGCCTTCTGCTGAGGTAGAGGCCTAGAGACTTGCTCTTGAAAGGCTCTGGCTGTCAGAGGCTAGAGGGGTACAGACTGGGGCTGCCGTGGGAAGGCCCTGAGGGGCCCTGGCTCTGATGCCTCTGCTGGTCACATCCCAGCTGACCCCAGGTCTTCTGGGTTGCAGTATGAAGAGGACGAACTGAGCTGCGAGATGCGGGCCTTGGCCACCCCACAACCTGCTGCTGGCAGCCCTTTGGAGGCGGGGTGAGGTGTCCCCACCCTGAGCTCTGGGCATGGTTTGCCAAGTGGGGGCATTCCTACATTCGTGTTAGACTCTGTCTCGTCATCCTGGACTTGTGGTGCTGAGACAGAAGCTAGGAAGATGAGGGTGGGGGTGGAAGGATAGTTCCCTTGGGAAGCATATATTTGGGACCAGAAACTTGTGAGGGTTTCCTAAAGGACTCCTTCTGTTTCCCCAAAGCCCGTCTGTTGCTGCAGCTGCTGCAGAGACTCCTGACAAACAGACTCTAGACGGCGGCGTCCCCCAGGTCCGGCCAGAGGGCTCTGACTCTGAGCTTGACAGGTAGGGCAGAGATCTCGGGTTGGAAGGCACTGAGGCCCCGGGCAGTCCCATGCTGGTGTCAGAGCCCCTGAGGCGAACTCAAGGGCCGACGGTCAGCCCACAGCACCACGCTGGCTCTGAGCTCTCTCGTCTTTCTTCCAACATGAAAACCAACACACAGGGCTCAGCTTCAGTGCAGCCTCAGCCCATCAGCTGTTCCTGAAGCTTCAGGGACTAGGAGGTGAATTTTGGTGACTCAGGAGCTTGTCCTGGTAGCAGAGGGTGTCCAACCTCGCTCTCAGGAGCGCCCTCCCTGCCTGTCATATGCTCCTGGGTGACCAGCAGGCTCCTCATGTCTGTACCCCACAGTGATGATGAGTTTGTCCCCTACGACATGTCGGGGGACCAAGAGCTGAAGAGCAGCAAGGTGCCCAAGTATGTCCGGGACTGCATCGAAGGTGAGCCTCTGCACGCGGCATGGACCGCTGCTGAGCGCCCTGTCCTGAGGCCTCAGCCCTGAGCACAGCCCTGCCCTGGGGCAGCTGGGCTGTGGGGCCCGTTCATATTCTAGGGGTTCACTTGCCTTCTGCTCAGGGCGCAGACCCTGGCTGCCAGCTCTGCTGTGGTCAAGGTCAGGGCCTAGCATTGATGGAGGCCTATCTGGGTTCTCCACAGCCCTGACCACGTCCGAGGACTGGGAGTACTGGGAGGCGGCCCTACGGGCCCTTGAGGGGCTGGTTGTCAGGAGCCCGGCTGCCACTCGGGAGGTGAGCAGGTAGAGGGGCTGGGCTGTCTGGGCCATGGGAGGTGGGCGATGTCCTGGGAGGAACATTGGGCTTGAAGGAGCCTGGTCTGGCTCATGTCGTATGCTTTGGTGGCTCTGTGTCCCACTAGGAGGCCTGTATTTGGGGTTTACTGGGATGGGAAGTGGGAGACACAGTCCTGGGCTCTCTGAGATATATCCCTTCCATTGTAAAGAAACCCAAAGACTACAGGGGGCCTGGGGCAGGGCTGGGGGCTGAAGGCACCCTGACCACTGTGTGCAGGTGAGCGTGGAGCTGGCCAAGGTTCTCCTGCACCTGGAGGAGAAGACGAGTGTGGTGGGATTCGAGGGGCTGCGTCAGAGAGCCCTGGTGGCTCTCATAGTCACAGACCCAGCCCGGGTGAGTCCTGGTGGCTATGGAATGCCAATGTCTCACCCCTCAGTTTGTGTCTGTGTTGGGCCCTACCTGTAGGGTTGTGACCCATCGACCTCTCATCTGCCTGGCTTAGGTGGCGGAGTATCTGACCTCACAGTTCTACACTGTCAACTACAGCCTCAGGCAGCGCATGGACATCCTGGACGTGAGTGACCTGGGGTCTTTATCCCATGTGTGAAGCCCAGTCTGCCCCAGTGGGGAAGGGGCCAGGCCTGGTGCAAAGCCAGGGAGCAGATGTTTGCTAAAAATCTATGTGGGCAGGACCAGAGGCCTCCTGAATACCTTGTCACTGGGACCAGCATCTGTCCGGTAAAAAGTAAGAGAATTCTGACACTTGTGACAATGTGGATGAGTGTGGAGAATGTTATGCTAAGTGAAGTAGGCCAGACACAAAAAGACAAGTTCTGTGTGATCCCACTCACAGGAGGCCCCTGGAGGGGTTGCACTGTTAGAGACAGAGCAGGGTGGTGGTGCCACGGGCTGGGGCGGGGGGCAGAGGTTCACTTGGGGGAACTGAAGACGTCCTGGAGATGGCGGTGGTGATGGCTGCACACCAGTGAGCATGCGCTTAACATCACTGAGCTGCACGCCTAACAGTGGTTAAGATGGTGTGGCGTTAGGTGTATTTTACTAGATTAAAGCAAAGACTAAGACAACCCAGAAAAAATTCACCATTTTAGTGGTTGTGACTCAGTGCGTGTGACACATTTACAATGTTGTGCGACCGTCACATCTGTCTATGTTCAGAAGATCTTGCATCACCCTGAGAAGACAGCCTGCGAGCACTCACTCTCCCTCTATCAGCTCCTGTAACCACCAGTCCGCTCTTGTTCTCTGGATCTGCCTGTTCGGGGTGCTCCCTGTAAGGGATGTCATACTTGCAGCCACCTAGGTCTGGCTTCTTTTACTTGTACGTTTTCAGGGCACATCCACATGTAGCCGTCATGAACTTTTTCTGTGAGGCAGGGGGTAGGATCAGACAAGCTTTGGGAAGAGAAGTGGCCCAGGCAAGGGGAGTGGAGGTGCTAGCTGGTCACCAGGAAGCATGCCCACCTTTCCCTCCTGTCCCTCTACAAACTGAAGTGACACTGAGATACTTGGAACCTACTACTTGGTTCCCCGAACCTCCCTCTCGAAGACAGCAAGAGCTGCTGGTGCGGATGGCACACTAACTTTACCTTAAACTAGAGAATGTTATCATTTCCCAGAGTGACGGTGGCTGCCCTGGGTCTTTATCTCCTGCAGGTCCTGACTCTGGCAGCCCAGGAACTGTCTCGGCCTGGGCGCCTCAGGAAGGCTCCGCAGTGTGGCTCCCTGGGCCCCACCTGCCAGCCCAGCTGCGCCGTGGCTCCCACCTGGCGCGTAGTGGTGGATGAGAGGGTCAGAAGGAAGACTCGGCGCTTGTCGAAGGTCAGCCAGGACTCGGGTCAGGTCCTCTGGGGTGGAGACTTAGGGCAAGCTGGCTGAGCGGGCGGCTGCCTCCAGGCCCTGTCTGTGTGGAGGGGGCAGCTCCAGGGCTGGTGTTCTGTGAAGGCAGAGTTTTGGGCACAAACTAAGTGGCGTGATGTGCTCATCAGCGTGAACTGGGTCTCAGAAATGAATGCAGAATTGGTGTGGGAAAAAAATCCCCAAGAATTCTCATCAATAGCAGATGACCAGTATGGCTGTGTTGTCAGGGGTCCTGCCTAGGCTAGCACTGACCTTGCCCCCAGGAACACTTGACCATGTCTGGAGACATTCTTGGTTGTCACAGGGATGGGTGCTACTGGCACCCAGCCGGTGGGGTCCAGGGAGCTGCTTACCCTCCCGTGGCGCACGGCTGGCCCTCCGTGAGAATGTCCTTCATGGGGGAGGGAAGCTGCGCTCCGTGCCCAGTACGGCACCCCGTGAGCACTGTGCGTTTGGCAGGGCTCTTCCAGGCAGGCACCGGCTGGCGGCCCCAACGAATTCAACTCAGTGGCTGGCTACTTCTTCTTCCCCCTCATTCAGGGTTTTGACAGGTGAGTGGGAAGCCCATGATTTGAGAAACATGAGTCCTGGATACCCTGAGGGTAGGAGGCTTCCTAGGGTGGTGTCTGAACTTGGGCTTTGGGTGGGAGCAGGATGACAACTTCAGCCGTGGTTGTTCACGGCTTAAATTACGTGATGTGAGGGCATTAGGTGTCACGTTTCCTGTCACGGATGTCAGGTTTGTGGTGGGGCCAGAGTCTGGCTGTTGTGCCTCGATGCTGCAGGTGCTCTGCCCACCCCTCCTTTGCTTTTTGCCTTTGTGTCCTGCCTCAGCCTCAGCGGGCTGTTGACATCCTCTTGTCCACCACCACACGGGTGCGGGTGCAATGCCCTGGTGTTGGTGGGGAGGGCCAGGAACTGGAGCCCTTCTCTTCAGAGGCGGGGCCGGGGGCTGCTGCCTTTGCTGGTGTGGCCCTGCAGGGGGCGGTGTTGCTTCCCTCAAGTGCCATAGCTTCTCCTTCAGACCCAGGCCCTGGCTTGTGCCAGGCAGCCTTGCAAAGTGGAGATGTCTTTCCAACACCTCCTTAGGACTCTGGGTGCCACACAGGGGATAGGCAGTGAGAAGCAGTATCCAGGAGCAGGCATGTCCGTTGGTGGCCCAGGAGTTGGCTGAGTGCCAGACCTACGCTGTTCACTTGATTCTGTTTTGTAGGCCTGTGGTGACCTTTGACCTTTTGGGAGAGGACCAATTGGTTCTTGGAAGACTGGCCCACACCTTAGGGGTTCTGATGTACCTGGCTGTGAATACCACGGTGAGCTGGGAGATGGCTGCTGATGGCCCCTACTTTGCATGGAGTGTCCACCTGTGGTTTGTCCTTCCTGTAGTCCTCACCTTGGCCCTGGGGATAGGAGTGTTTGGACCCGAGGAAAGTGTCCCAGGTGGGGGCTGCTGGGTGCTTGGACCCCTGCCCACTGGTCCCTGTTGTTTCAGGTGGCTGTGCCAATGGGCAAGGCTCTGCTGGAGTTTGTATGGGCCCTTCGCCTCCATAGTGACGCGTGAGTGGCCAGGGGGCTGTGGGCAGTGGTCCTGTGTGAACAGTGTGGGGAAGGGGGTGTGAATCCCTGAGAGTGGATATTGGGATGCTGGTGGCAGCTCTTCCTGGCACTAAGAAGGAAGGGGGCTAGGCAGGCCAGGCATGCTTTCATTGCTGCGTGGCTGCCGTGCTCCGAGCAAAACCAGGCAGGGTCCCCCTGACTAGACTATGGCTCTCCAAGGCTCAGTCTCCACCTTGCCCAGCAGCTACGTGCGCCGGGGCCTGCTGTTCGCCGTCTCCTCTGTTCTGCTCAGCGTTCCGGCTGAGCGACTGTTGGCAGACCTGCCCGACGAGCTGCTGGAGGCCAGGTCTTGGCTGGCAGGTGAGGACGCAGCCTCTGGCGGTGGCAGTGAGGTGGGTGGGAGGGTGCTGCAGCTGAGGGTTCTAGTGGCCGTCAGGGGCATGGGACATCGTGGAAATTCCTAGAACTGAGCAAGTCCTGGCCCACGGCCCAGTGTGAGTGTTGTGTCCCACCTTGTCTGCACACTAAGTGTCTCCCAGTGTTGGGGTGGGAACATGACTGTGGGGAGTCCCGCCGAGGGACCTGAGAGAAGGTGCCCTGATATGGGAGATGGCATCTGTATTCATTCTGGAAAATTCTAGCTCTTTAGAAAGGTTACAAGATGCATAAAGCGAGCACTCTGTACCCTCACCGGATTCACTGTTTGCACTTTGCCTGTGTTGTCTCAATCTCCCTCACCTACATGTTCTTTTTAAAGAGTCTGTTGTGAGCAGTATAGCCTCCACCTGCAGCCCTCCGAGCCAGCACGCCCACTGCTCCCCTCGGGCTCACGGTTGGGGCTGGGCTGTTTCATCTGTGGCCATACTGGAAGGCCCAGTGGTGCAATGACAGTCTTTTTTCCTCTCTGCCAGATCCTGGGTCCCACCAAGGACCTGTCCTGTGTCCCCAGCTCCTCCACTCCACTTGTCCTCAGTGTCTTTTGTCCTGTTGGTCGGTGTGTTGGTTTCTCTGATTATGTCTCATGTTACGTGTGTGTCAGGATGGTTCTGGGCAATGCCGGGTCATCCAAGGATGGGCTCCATTGTTCTGGGCTGCTTTGCTGGGGTGAGAGCTGCAGCTTTGGAGTGACTCTTGGGAGGGACATGTGTTCACTCCTCTCAGCGGCGTCCCCCACCCCTGCCGCTGGAGTTCCCGGTGGAGGGGAGCATTGCCCTTGTGCATAGATGCAGTCAAGGGCCCTTTGCTGGCCTCTAAGGTGTTTCTCTCACCAGGGGCCTTAGCAGGAGGGTGATGGGCCTGCAGGCCTGAAGCCCAGGGTACCTGGCTGTGCCAGGCCCCTGTAGGGGCGACTTCAGTGGAACAGAACTGAAGAGGGCTGGCTTATTCAGCACTGTGTAATGCTGCCTGGGTTCTGTTTTCATTTTTGCCTTTGGCAGATGAGGCCGAGAAGGACCCAGACGAGGACTGCAGGATGCTGGCCGTGAAGGCACTGCTGCTTCTGGAGAAAGTCAAAGACAAGCTCCTTCCACTGCCTTCTCCTTAGTCCCTTGCTACCATTCCTGCTGGAGGAGGGGAAAGCAGGAGGCCCGAGCACAAGGCCTGAAGACCCAGGCTGACCCAAGGCTTGTGGTGCGGCCACTTGAGGGATGGGCCATGTACCTGGTACTGAGTGAGCGAGCAGGAAGGTGCTCCGCGCTGTTGCTCATAGCGCAGGAGGTCTGAGTGTTCAGCTGAAAGTCCACGCCAGGGCCTCTGGGTGCTGCCGCCAACAACAGGGCACCCTGAACTCTGGGGTGGGGGTTCCAAGGAAGGACTCGGGGCAGGCTCTGTGGGCAGCTGTAGGGGAGGCGGGGAGGGGCTGCTGCTCAGGGCCTGGATGTGCTCCAGTGGGAGCTGCCAAGATGGGCAGAGCAGTGGGCTGCCAGGCCCCTGTGGGCTTAGTATTGTGTCCTCAACCCCTTTCCTCACCTAAGGTGATGTTTAAAAAAAAAGAACACAGTAAGGGAAAAGAAAGGGGGAGCTGCAGGTGCTCAAACCCATGCTTTGTGGTTCTCTGCTCAGGCAGGGACCTCAGTGCCTAGACAAGCCCTCTAGAGGGGAGACATGAAAACGTGGGCAGGACAGGGTGGGAAAGGGACACAGGCCTCTGAGGAAATAAAATTTATTAGAGTTTCAGCAGCTGGTCCTACAGCTACATACTCAAACACAAAGCTTTCTGTTTTCAAAAAAAAGTCAGGCTCTTGGTAACTAGAAAGTTCCAGAAAAGCTTTCCCAGCAGCAGGCCCTCAGGGGTCATTTTCAACCTCCTCCATCACCTCCTCCATCACCTCCTCGGGGTCCTCCATACTGTCGTGGTGGGTCTGCTCGGGCATGATGCGTGCCAGAGGGATGCCCAAGCCCTGGTGCACGGCATCCACGGTCTGCTGGTTCAAGTAGTAGGATACCTTGGTGGCGGGAAGGCGTCTCCGCATCTCCTCCAGATACTTGTAGGCCTGAATCACAAAGAACAGCCATTACCGGGTCAGCTCACATCAGAACCAAGGACCTGTGCCTTTACTGCAGAGTTTTCTGAACAGCTGTCTCTGTTTCTCAAGTGAGGGGCCTGGATGCAATCTGGGACTTCCGGCATTTCCAGGGGTGGTTGGTGTCTGAGGACAGCCCGGCTGTGGCTCTGATGGTCAGTGCTGTGAGTTGTGGTCAGCCCCACCAGCTGAATAGAACACCCAGCTCCTGGAGAGCCCTGGAGCAAGCAGCAGCCCGTGTACAAGAACCCGTGTGTGTTTTGGGACTGTGCTCCCTTTGATCTGGGTGTACATCCTAGATGTATATACAGGGGGACTCCGAGGGAAGGAGGGGTTCACATCTTTATCTTTTTGCATGTACTCTGGGGCATGTGCTTGTTTTGTTGGCGGGCAGACAGCACCATGTATGTGGTTTGTCTCATTTATTCTGACCAAGCATCCAGTGTACTCCAGTTAATTAGGCCTGTGATTAATTTGACTCTTGTACGTGTGGTCCTTGATCCAAGACTGGTAAACTATGGAACTTGCCAGTGTCTTCCTGTATAATTTCCTCTGGTCCTGCCAGTGGGAGTATGTGGGAGAGCATGGGGGTGCCACACAGAGCAGCTTCGAGGTGGGGGGTTCTGAAGCAAAATCAGCACGCTTACATCTGCTATGCCTGCTACACCTGCCCACACTTCCAATGCCTGCCTATACCTGCCCATACATCCTATGCCTGCCCACACCTGCTATACCAGCCAATACCTGCCACGCCATGCCTGCACCTGTTCACACTTGGCTATACCCACACACTCACAGGGAGGGCCACGCATAAGCACAAGGGAGGAACAGGCTCATGTGGCTTCTAAGGCTTATCCACAAGGTACATTTTATATCAATTCAGAATGTGACCAAAATTTCTAGAAGCTTTTACTTTATAATGATCAGATCTTAGTATTTCTTAAAGATGATAAAAACTTGGAGCAATCTTATTTTGGACAGATATAACTAAGATACTAAAAGCAAATAAAAGGTTATAAAGATTAGACAAGGTTTTTGGAAGGGTGGGAGATGGGCAGAGCATAGCTGCACCCCTCGTGCCCTGCTCTCTTCCCTCCCTGCCCCCGCCAGGGTTTGCAGACCAGAGGGAGAGGAAAGCCACATAAGAAGAGGCTTCTGTAGGTATCTACTACTTGCCTGCTGTGGGCAAGGTGCTGTGCTAGGCACATGGGACACAGTGCTAAGACCAAGGCTGGTCCAGCGTGGGAGCTGTGGTGAGGGTGGCTGGGGCTGAGGTCCAGCAGAGAGGGAGGGAGTGCCTACACTGATGAGGGGGAGCAGGAGCTGGGGAGGGAAGACCTGGGTGGTTGGAAAGGACCTGGCGGTGCAACTCCATGGTGTACAGAGCTGGTTTCTGTAACAAAGGGGCAGGAGCAAAGTTTCTAGAAGGAAGACACAGTCACCAAAGACAGATGAAGGGCAACGAAGAAATGTTATTGGACATCCTGACCGCTGAAGACTGTCCAACATCAGGAGACTGTTGGGACTTGACTTTGATGACAGGGCAGTGAGATGTGAGTGGGGAGAGGACAGTGAAGAAAAGTTTGGAAGTGAAACTAAGGAAGGACATCAGAGCAGCAACAAGGGGTTTTCTTTGCTCATGAAGAGGAAACTTGTATATGCCTGGACTTTCTAAGTTTACATACAGATTAAAAAAAAAAATTTAGTCATTAAGTCCCATAGGCTTCAAACAAGGGTAAGGACAACAAAAAATTTGTTGCAATACTTAAAATGTGATTTTTCTGTTAATTTGGAGGATACAGTTGTCTGAGCGTCTCCGCAGTCCAATTCTGTCCCTATTTCACTTTTTCCTCATTGCTGAGATTGGACTCAGTGCTGTGTTCTCACAGAGAAAACGTGAGCGAGTGGGCATGGTGAGGGGCAGAGAGGAAATAAGTGCTAAGAGCAGGAAATCTGGGCTTCATGGTGCTGACCTTTCAGACTGACAGGAGGCTGCTGATGAATTCTGGAAATTTCCTGTGAATTCTAGAAACCTCAGCTTAATGAGGCTGGCACAGTTCACTAGCAGCAATTCTGAAACTAGTCAGTACTCAGTTTGTGAGCACTCAGGAATGGAAACCGAGAGATTCCTTGGGGTCACTGTGGTGTCACTAGGAACTAGCTGCTAGGTAACCCAGCTGGTGGCTGAAGAAGATGCTGCAGGTGGAGCCTGTATGTGGGTTTGGCAAAGTCTGTATGACCCTTTGGAATGTAAAAGAAAAATGCAGCCAGGTAGAATCTTCTGTTGATTGTGAGAGGATTATGATTAAAAAGAATGAGGAGAGAAGCTTCTGGTAATGGCAGAGAAATTAATATTAGACCAACCCTTCCAGACACAGTGATAAGCTGGGCAAAACGGAAAAGGCACTGGAGAAGCACCTCGCACGGGCAGATGAGAGGGAGATGACATGTGGCAAGAAGGGAGGGGCATGAGAGGTGAGCTTCTAACTGTAACTTATGTCACATGGGAGGCCCCAGTCAGCGCTACTGTGAGAAGCTAAAAGGCACATAGAAAACCACACCCTTAACGGCTTAAAAAACCAGAATCAGAATTGGGCTCAACTGTAACAGCTGGAATGTGAGGAAGTATCGGAAAAGAGAGAGTCATTGAAGGAGAGCTCAAATTCTGAGTGTGAACTCTGCCCTGACCTCTGGTGAGGACAGGTGGTGACCTACACTCTTCACGTAGTGGGGAAAGGGGCAGACTCCAAGGAGCTGCACCAAAGTTAAAGTATTTAGCAGAGATTCTAGCAGCTGTCCACCATGGGGGAGAGTTTAGACTGAGTTGAGCAAAGATGACTATGGAGAAGAAGAAAGAAAGGAAAGGAGGGAGGGAGAGACGGAAGACGGAAGAGGAAAGAAACAAACGGTAATACACTTTGGAGGAACATAATGGACTCAGCATCTCTTACTGGATAACACTGTATGTCCAAAATATAAAAAAATAAATTGCTAAACATAAGAAGAAACAGGAAAACTTGACTTATACTCAAAACAAATAAGACTTCCGCCAAGATGGAGGCATAGGCGGACACACTGTGCCTCCTCTCAAAACCAAAATTAAGGACAACAAATATTTAGAAACAAGAAAACAACCAGAACTTATAGAAAATTGAACTGTACGGAAGTCCAACAACCATTAATCCAGACCGGTAAGAAGGGCGGAGTCGCGGTAGGAAAAAGTGGAGGTGCGGACCCAGGAACGCAAGTAGCAGCGGCTCCCAGTTCCCAGGTGCACGGGCGGTGGCTGGCGGTCCTCAGGCGCACAAGCGGCAGTTGGCGGACCCCGGGCACAGGGGGGCAACTGTGCAGACCCAGTGAGGACGCACAGGCGGCTGGAGGACGCACAGGGGGCCCCACATTCGAGCACGCAGACGGTCCAGGCAGAGGGGAAGCGGCGTGCCCCGCACTGGGGAACACCTAAGGCTCCACCCCTCATACGTAATAGCTGCGACCAAACTAAAACCAAAACAAAAACAAAACAAAAAAAAAAAAACCCCACCAAAAATGGCTCAAACCGGAGAAAAAATGAAAACCCCAGAGTCAATTCCTCTAAGCAACAAAGAGATAGCCAACCTATCAGATGCACAGTTCAAAGCACTGGTCATCAAAATGTTCACAGAATTGGTTGATTTTGCTCATAAATTAGATGAGAAAATGCAGGCTACAATACGTGAAATGAAGGAAGACGCATGGGGAACCGATAGAGATGGAAGGAAAACTGGGACTCAAATCAATGGAGTGGACCAGAAGGAAGAAACTAACAACCAAACAGAAAACGAGGAAGAAACAACAATTCAAAAAAATGAGGAGAGGCTTAGGAACCTCCGGGACATCATTAAACGTCCCAAAATCCGAATTATAGGGGTTCCAGAAGGGGAAGAAGAAGAGCAACAAGTGGAAAACTTATTTGAACAAATAATAAAGGAGAACTTCCCCAATATGACAAAGGAAATAGACTACCAGGACGTCCAGGAAGCTCAGAGAGTCCCAAAGAAGTTGGACCCAAGGAGGAACACACCAAGGCACATCGTAATTACATTAGCCAAGATTAAAATGAAGCAGAGAATTCTAGAAGCAGCAAGGGATAAGGGGACAGTCACCTACAAAGGAGTTCCCATCAGACTGTCAGCTGATTTCTCGAAAGAGACCTTACAGGCAAGAAGGGGCTGGAAAGAAGTATTTGAAATCTTGAAAAGCAGGGACCTACATCCAAAATTGCTCTTTTCAGCAAAGCTGTCATTTAGAATGGAAGGGCAGATAAAGCACTTCTCAGATAAGGTCAAGTTGAAGGAGTTCATCATCACCAAGCTCTTATTCTATGAAATGTTAAAGGGACTTATCTAAGAAAAAGAAGATCAAAAATATGACAGTGATAAGACAGCAAACTCACAGCTATTAAGAACCACACCTAAAACAAAAGCAAACTAAGCCAACAGCTAGAACAGGAACAGAACCACAGAAATGGAGATCATATGGAGGGTTAGCAACAGGGGCGTGGGAGGAGGAGGGCGGGGAAGGTACAGAGAATGAGTAGTATAGATAGTAGGTAGAAAATAGACAGGGGGAAGGTAAGAATAGTATGGGAAATGTAGAAGCCAAAGAACTTATGACACATGGACATGAACTAAAGTGGGGAATGTGGGTGGGAGAGGGTGTGCAGGGTGAGGGGAATGATGGGGGAGAAACGGGACAACTGTAATAGCATAATTAATAAAATATATTTAAAAAAATGAAGGACAACAAATATTTAGAAACAAGAAAACAACAAGAACTTATAGAAAATTGAACTGTACGGAAGTCCAACAACCATTCATCCAGACCGGTAAGGGGCGGAGTCGTGGCAGGAAAAAGTGGAGGTGCAGACCCGGGCACGTAGGCAGCAGCGGCTGGCAGTTCCCAGGTGCACAGGTGGCAGTTGGCAGACCCCAGGCATGGGGTGGCAACTGTGCAGACCCAGCGAGGCCGCTCAAGGAGGCTGGCTGACCAGGTGGTCCCACATTCCCGCACTCAGACAATCCAGGTGAAGCGGAAGCAGCGGAAGGGACTGGAATCCGGAAGGGAGCGGAGCAGGCGCCATTGTTCCCTCTCAGTCCCTGCCCCCACAAACAGCATCACAACTCAGCGACTGGGCTGCCCCGCACTGGGGAACACCTAAGACTCCACCCCTCGCTACGTAACAGCGGTGACCAGACCAAAAACAAAACAAAACAAAAAAACCCACCAAAAATGGCTTAAACCGGAGAACAAATGACAGCCCTAGAGCCAATTCCTCTAAGCCGTGAAGAGATAGCCAACCTATCAGATGCACAGTTCAAAGCACTGGTCATCAAAATGCTCACAGAATTGGTTGATTTTGCTCACAAACTAGATGAAAAAATGCAGGCTACAATACGTGAAATGAAGGAAGATGCATGGGGAACCGATAGAGATGGGAGGAAAACTGGGACTCAAATCAATGGAGTGGACCAGAAGGAAGAAACAAACAACCAAACACAAAACAAGGAAGAAACAACAATTCAAAAAAATGAGGAGAGGCTTAGGAACCTCTGGGACATCATTAAATGTCCCAACATCCGAATTATAGGGGTACCAGAAGGGGAAGAAGAAGAGCAACAAGTGGAAAACTTATTTGAACAAATAATAAAGGAGAACTTCCCCAATCCAGCAAAGGAAATAGACTACCAGGAAGTCCAGGAAGCTCAGAGAGTCCCAAAGAAGTTGGACCCAAGGAGGAACACACCAAGGCACATCATAATTACGTTAGCCAAGATGAAAATGAAGGAGAGAATTCTAGAAGCAGCAAGGGATAAGGGCATAGTCACCTGCAAAGGAGTTCCCATCAGACTGTCAGCTGATTTCTCAAAAGAGACCTTACAGGCAAGAAGGGGCTGGAAAGAAATATTTGAAGTCTTGAAAGGCAGGGACCTACATTCAAAATTGCTCTATCCAGCAAAGCTGTCATTTAGAATGGAAGGGCAGATAAAGTGCTGCTCAGATAAGGTCAAATTGAAGGAGTTCATCATCACCAAGCTCTTATTATATGAAAGGTTAAAGGGACTTATCTAAGAAAAAGAAGATAAAAATATGACAGTGAAAAGACAGCAAACTCACATATATTAACAACCACACCTAAAACAAAAGTGAACTAAGCAAACAGCTAGAACAGGAACAGAACCACAGAAATGGAGATCGTATGGAGGGTTAGCAACAGGGGAGTGGGAGGAGGAGAGAGGGGGAAAAGGTGCAGAGAATAAGTAGCATAGATGGTGGGTAGAAAATAGACAGGGGGAGGGCAAGAATAGTGTGGGAAATGTAGAAGCTAAAGAACTTATGACACATGGACATGAACTAAAGGGGGGAAATGTGAGTGGGAGAGGGTGTGCAGGGTGGAGGGGAATGATGGGGGAGAAATGGGACAACTGTAATAGCATAATCAATAAAATATATTAAAAAAAACACAAATAATAGCTTTGGCTATGTAGCTCAGTAGGTTTGAGTGTCATCCTGATACACCAAGGTTGCGGGTTCGATTCCTGGTCAGGGCACATAAAAAAATCAACGAATGGATGTATAAGTAAGTGGAACAATAAATCAATGCTTCTCTCTCTCTCAAACAAACAAGAACAGATAACGGAGACCAATTCGACATAATCCAGATATTGGAGTTATCAGCAAAGACTGCAGAGCAGTAATTATAACTATGCTCAAGTGTATGAAGGAAAATTGTTCCCCCCTCACAGGAAAATTGTTTTTAATGAATGAACAAATAGGAAATTTTAGTAAAGAAAAATGAACTAACTTTAAATTCTAGAACTAAAAAATATAAACTCTAAAAGAAAAACCTCTTTTTGCCAAAGAGGTAAACAGTAGACTGAAGACAGCTGAAGAAAGTCAGTGTATTTGAAGTCAAGTCATTACATTATCTAATTCCAATGACTGAAAAAAAAGGTCTGAAATGATGAACAGGAATTACAAATGTGTGTTCCTCTGTATAAAAAGGCCTAACATTTAACTGAAGTCCCAGAAAGAGAGAATAAGGCAGAAAAACTATTTGAGGGAAAAAACTTACAAATCTCCCCAACTTTAGTAAAGGATGTACATTTACATATCTAAGAAGCTCAGTATCAACACAGTGAAAATGCCTATGGACATCGCCATCAAACTGCTGAGAACCAAATATGAAAAGAAAATCGGAGGGTGTAGGAGAGACAGAGAGCAGCATTCTTCAGAGACCTGCAGAGGGTCCTGAGACTTCACCTGAGTAATGAGCAGTGCATGCATGTGAGGAAGCATCCGAGGCCAGGGAAATTCCATCAGGAAGGAGCAGGTGGAACAATCCCTGAGACTAGCACACAGGCCAGGAGTAAGCAGTTCACGCTCTACCAGCCAGGGTGGGGAGGCTGGCCAACACACTGGGAACGGAGAGTTCTCAGAAGGGCAGTGTTCTCAGAAGGGCAGTGCCGTGGTCGTGGGGTGAGTTGGCCCTAGCCTCAAGGCTGCTCTGGACCCACCTGACAGACAAAACGCAGCTGCAAAAGGATCGAATTGTTTCCAAGTAACTTATCCTCATCTCAGAACAAACCTCAGAAATAGTTAAAAGAATACACACACAGAGACTCCATCACTCAACAACCTAAAACATAATGTCTGGAATCCAATAAAAAATGACCAAGTATGCAAAGAAGCAGGAAAATATGAGCCATAAGAAAGAATCAATCAATAGAAACAGATCTAGAGTTGACACAGGAGATAAGGGTTTTACAATAGCTTTTATAAATATACTTCATATGCTTAGGAAGGTGGAGGAAAGGATAAGCATAATAAAGACAGGCATGGAAGAGAAAGGGAAAAGAACCAAGTCAGACACCCAGGGGTGGGAATTAGGTCAGATGTAAAACATGAGTGGAAGATCAGAAAAGGAAGGCTGGTGAACTTGAGCAACAGCAAAAGCAGCTGCCCAAAATGAGAAACAGAAAAAATCTAGGGAGAAAAAAGATTCATTTGAGCCAGGGAACAATATATACAAGTAACTGTAGTTCCAGAAAGAGAGGAGAAAGGATTAGAAGGGAACCACCTACAGACTGAGAGAAAACATTGGCAGATAGTGTGTCTGATCAAGGAAGTGTATTTAGAACATATAAAGACCACAATTAACAATAAGAAGACAAACACCCAGAAAAGGACGGTAAAGGGTTTGAGCAGTTATAGGAGGATATGTGTGGACAGCCAGTGAGTCATTTATTAGTCACCAAGCAAGTGGACATTATCCCTGACCAGTGTTCCTCAGTTGGTTGGAGCATCGTCCAGCAGAGTGAAAGGTTGACAGTTCGATTCCCAGTCCGGGCACGTGCACGGGTTGTGGGTTGGGTCCTTGTCAGACCACCTATGAGGGGCAGCCAATGGCTGTTTCTCATGTCAATGTTTCTCTCCCTCTCTACCCTCCTTCCTGGGACTCAAATCAATGGAGTGGACCAGAAGGAAGAAACAAACAACCAAACACAAAACAAGGAAGAAACAACAATTCAAAAAAATGAGGAGAAGCTTAGGAACCTCCAGGACATCTTTAAATGTCCCAACATCCGAATTATAGGGGTACCAGAAGGGGAAGAAGAAGAGCAACAAGTGGAAAACTTATTGGAACAAATAATAAAGGAGAACTTCCCCAATCTGGCAAAGGAAATAGACTACCAGGAAGTCCAGGAAGCTCAGAGAGTCCCAAAGAAGTTGGACCCAAGGAGGAACATGCCAAGGCACATCGTAATTACATTAGCCAAGATTAAAATGAAGGAGAGAATTCTAGAAGCAGCAAGGGATAAGGGGACAGTCACCTACAAAGGAGTTCCCATCAGACTGTCAGCTGATTTCTCAAAAGAGACCTTGCAGGCAAGAAGGGGCTGGAAAGAAGTATTTGAAGTCTTGAAAGGCAAGGACCTACATCCAAGATTGCTCTATCCAACAAAGCTGTCATTTAGAATGGAAGGAAAGATAAAGTGCTGCTCAGATAAGGTCAAGTTCAAGGAGTTCATCATCACCAAGCCCTTATTATATGAAATGTTAAAGGGACTTATCTAAGAAAAAGAAGATAAAAAACATGTACAGTAAAAAGACAGCAAACTCACAGATATTAACTACCACACCTAAAACAAAAGCGAACTAAGCAAACAGCTAGAACAGGAACAGAACCACAGAAATGGAGATCATATGGAGGGTTAGCAACAGGGGAGTGGGAGGAGGAGAGAGGGTGAAAAGGTACAGAGAATAAGTAGCATAGATGGTGGGTAGAAAATAGACAGGGGGAGGGCAAGAATAGTGTGGGAAATGTAGAAGCTAAAGAACTTATGACACATGGACATGAACTAAAGGGGGGAATGTGGGTGGGAGGTGGTGTGCAGGGTGGAGGGGAATGATGGGGGAGAAATGGGACAACTGTAATAGCATAATCAATAAAATATATTAAAAAACAATACTTAAAGACTCTTCTGATGAGATTGGTGGTGACAGTAACAAATGAGATTTTAGAAATATATATAATGAAATGTGTTAATGTTTGTATAACTCAGTGAACCAAGATTTTGCAAATGACCATCGTGATTTCACAAAAGCTTGTATGTGTAGAAAGAAGATCCACGACAGACAACAATTACGTGCAGCAGAGAACAAGAAGGTTTCTCACTGCAGGCGACGCTTAGGAACCAGCACCTCCTGGTGTGGTGTCAAAGAAGCTCTACAAACGTCCGAGAAGGCTATTATTACGTACGCCTCCCCCTCTTACCTACATATGGGTGTGAGGCTCGATTTTCTTTATGTATTTCAACTAAAACAACCTATTTTTACCAAATTGGATGCAGAAGCAGAAATTGAGAATTCAGCCCTTTTCTATTAAGTTAGACATTAAAGAGATTTGCAAAAATGTAAAACAATGCTACTTTTCTCACTAATCTTCTTTGTTTTAAAAAGCATAGTTATTTTTAATAAAAATATTATTTATGTTAAGTTATAGCATATTATTCTATTTTTAAGCAAATTAACAAATATTTTATAAATTAGTTTTATGTCTAATATAGTAAATATTGGTAGATAAAATCCACATAAATAGGGTCCTCAATAACTTTCCTAGGGCAAAGGGGTTCTGAGACCAAAATGTTTGAGAACCCCTGTTAAACTGAATTATCAGAAACCTTCCAAAGGTAGTTCCGAGCCCAGGTGGGTTGATTTGTGCATCCTATCAGACAGTTAGGGAAGAAAAGACCCCAGTCTCACACGGAGTCTCTCAGAGAGAACAGGAGATGGGCGCGCTGCCCAGTGTGTCTGGTAAGACTAGAGCGACCCTGACATGAATCACTAAAAAGACATTACATAAAGGAAAATAAAGAAAAGTTTGGTGGTTTCTTAGAAGTTAAACATACACCCTCTCTCTGACACAGCAATTCAACACCCAGGTGTCTTTACCCCTCAGCAATCTAAGGGATGAAGGGGCAGGATGTCTGTACCTCTCAAATTGGCTCCAAAAAATACTCATTTCATGTACACAATAGAAATTTAAAAACATACATGCAGAATGAATACATATGGCAAGAATACATATGACTGGACTGGTACACACACAAAAAATGAACCTAGTCCCCCAACTTACATCACACACCAGAATAAACTCAAAATGGATAAAGGACTTAAATTTAAGTCATGACAACATGAAAGTCCTAGTGGAAAACATGAGCAGTAAAATTTCAGCATAGCAACATTTTTGCCGATATATTTCCTAAGGCAAGGGATATAAAGAAAAAAATAAACAAATAGTACCGCATTAAATTAAAAAGCATCTGCATGGCTAAAGAAATCATCATCAAATGAAAAAGGAACCAATTGTATGGGAGAACATATTTGCCAATGATACATCAGACAAGTGTTTAATCTCCAAAACATATAAAGAACTCGTACAATTCAACACCAGGAGGACAAATAACCCAATTAAAAAATGAGCAAAGGACCCGAACAGACACTGCTCAACATCACTAGCCATCAGAAAGATTAAAACCACAATGAGATATCACCTCACACCTGTCAGAATGGTTATCACTAACAAATCAACAAACAAGTGCTGGCGACGTTGTGGAGAAAAGGGGACCCTAGTGCACTGTTGGTGGGAACGCAGACTGGTGCAGCCACTGTGAAAAACAGTATGGAATTTCCTCAAAAAATTAAAAATGGAACTGCCTTATGACCCAGCAATTCCACTTCTGGGAATATGCCCTAAGAATCCCAAAACACCAATTCAAAAGAACCTACGCACCCTTATGTTCATAGCAGCACAATTTACAACAGCCAAGTGCTGGAAGCAGTCCAAGTGCCCATCAGCAGATGAATGGATTAAAAAACTGTGGTACATTTACACAATGGAATTCTATGCAGCAGAAATAAAGAACGATCTCCTACTTTTTGTGACAGCAAGGATGGAACTGGAGACTATTATGCTAAAGGAAATAAGCTAGTTGGCGAAAGAAAAACACCATATCACCTCACTTATAACTGGAATCTAATGAACAAAATAAACAAACGAGAAAAACAACCAGCAACATGGAAACATGGAACAGACTGAGCTGTAGGAGGGGAGGGAGGAGGGGGGATGGAGGAAGGAGCGGGGATGGTGGAAGGAAGGGGAAGGGAATAGTCAAAGAACATGTATGAGTGACTCATGGACATGGGCAACAGAGAGAGGATTCACTGTGGGCGAGAGGGGTGGGCTGGGTGGAGGGGGGCAATAGGGAAAAAAATTGGAACTGTAATAGAATAAACAAGAAAAAAGAAAGAGCAAAAATTAATATGGCAAAATGTTAAAAACTGGTGAATCTGGTAAAGGACACACTTGGGTTCTATTATTCTTATGACCTTTCAGTTTAAAATTATTTCAAAATAAAAAAGGCTAAAAAATCAAAAACAAAAACAGGTGAGACATCTCCTCCTGGTGAGGTTCCAACTCCTATGGGCTGACGGTGGGGCTGCTGCAGGCACGTCCCACCCTGGGAAGCAAAGCCACCCACGATCCTGAACCCTCACCATCTGGAACTCCTCCATCCGCAGGTAGTGCTCCACCAGGAAGCCACAGACGTCCCCGAGGCGAACGGCGCTGTCCAGGTCTGGCTCCTCCAGAAGCAGCTCACACTGCTTGACTGATTCCTTGGGGTCCTCGCTATATGTCCTGCCGTGAGCAGAGACAGCCTGAGCCTGAACCTGAGCTCGACCCCAGGGCACAAGCTGGGTGTCAGAAGTCCGAGCAGGCCGTCTGCCCTAAGAAAGAGCTCACCAGAACCAAAGGCTGAATCTTTTGTGAAGGTAATTCTCATGAATTAAAATAATTCATTAATGAGTTATTTCATAAATTCACTTATTTAACAAAACTTACTCACGGCTCGGAGTGCCAGTACTGTGCCAGGGCAAACGTTTTTCAGTCCTAGTCCCTGCCCAAGAAACAGTCTAGAGCAGGACAGTGTGATGCAGAGGGGGACTCAGCGGGTCCCTCCCCAGGGGGGGCTGAGGAGGTTGGACAGGGGGTTGGCACGAACAAAGGCCAGTGCAAAGACATGTCTGGGGTTTGTCGAAGAGCAGCAAGTGATATGCAAGCGAGGGCAGGACGAGGAGGCCCTTCCCAGAGCAGTACTTGGCTCACAGCGGTCAGCCGGAGCCTGTAGGGGCTCAGCTCCCACTTCTGGAGGGCCAGCTGGCCCATCCCTGCCGAGCCCTGATCTGGCGACGCCAGGCAGACTGCCCTGTGGCCTGCTGAGTCTTTGCCACTCCATCTACCAGGCCCTGCCCTGTGGCTGCTTGGTCCTTGCTGCCCAAAGTCCTCCCTTCTCCCTCCTGTGTCCCAGGCTCAGTAGATATTCCAGAACTTACACATCTGAGTAGGGAGTGCCCTTTATTTTATTTTACTTTATAATTGTATTTTTTTCTCTTACCATTCAGTCTCCTTATGGTAGTGCCCTTTAAAGAGCCCCGCTTTGCACAACAGTGATCCAAATTATGTTTGGAACTCTTTTTTTCAAGAGCCTGTTCTCAGGTAAGAAAATGCTTTCATTGGTTTAGGCAGAAGCAGGTCTGCTATGTGCACGGTGGGCTCTTGGAAAAGCTGCAAGATTTGCCAATAAATAAAAACTGGTGTCATGTACAAATTAAGACTGGCGGCCTCTCCTAAACACAGAGAAAATGTGCTGCCCGAGCCTCCTTCCCACAGGCCCTGCGCTGCCTCCACGGGGAGGGGCATGAGTTTTGTCACCTCCATCCCCACCGCTCCAGAACCGTCCCGCTCAGCCCCTGCACAGAGATGAGCAAGTCCCAGGCTTCTCTCAGACACTCTCTTCGGGCCCAAATCTGCCATTACTTTCTGTCCCCTAACAGATTTCTCTCTTAAGGGTCACTGGTTGTTTCTGGAACAACCTTCCCAAGAATATTCCCAGGTTCCAAGGGGACCCCCACGAGGAGAAGATCAGACATGAATGAAGCAGCAGCAATGCCCTTCGTGCTCCTGTCTAGGTGTCCGGGGAGCTCCTTTGAAGAATATTCACCAGAAATGGAACCTGGGTCTGGTACCTGGCAGGAGGCAGGGCCAGAGAATAACAAGGCACAAGCAGGAGTCTTGATCGGGGGGTCGGGCGGGGGGACTCCACAGGCCCCTGTGGGGCCCGAGGCACAGCACACCCAGCCTCCCACCCTCCTGTGGGAACAAACCTTCGGGCCTGAATGAACCGCTTCACCAGTGTCATCTTGCTCTGAAGCTGTGCCAGCTTGGTCTCCTGGTCCAGGGGGCTCTTGGCCTTGGCCTTGGATAAGCACTTGTAGGCCTCAGTTAGCGCCCCATGGGCTTTGTCATAATTCTGGTATTCATTGATCTCCACCTGAGCAGATGAGACAATCAGGACCCATGGGCCAATAAACAGCCTCCCTGGGCCCCCGGAACTACATGAAGGGGCTGTACCTGAGCACAGGCATCATAGAAACCAGCAAGCAGGTCCAGGGCCCGCCCCTTGGTGTAGAAACTGATGATGTTCTTCATGGTCTCAGGCTCCTTCTGCCAGTCCAGGGACTGTAAGTAGTTGGCTGCCATGATGTAGATTTCCTTTTGCCTTGAGACTCCCGCAAAGAACACAATTTTCTCCGTGTCCCCAGACTTGAGCAGCGCTCTCATGGCCTAGATGGAAAAGGTGCCAGAACCAGGTGAGCAGCATGGGGAGCATGCCGTGTCACTGCCCCTACAGTGGCACCTGCTGGGCGCCAGACAGCAGTGAGCTCAGGACTCTCGGTTCCCTCTGGCACCCTTCAGAACCCAGCCCAGGAAAGCTCATCCCCACTGGGTCAAACTCAGGACAAAGGGGACATTGTGCCTTGAGCATGTGTTCCTGATGGGCAGTGCGAGCCACTACACAGGCCTCCTCACCTTGAGCTTGTTACCAGCCTGGGTGTACTTCTTAGTGGCCAAATGGTAGTTGCCCTGGCGCACGCAGCAGTTGGCAATCTGTTCCAGCAGCTCACGCCGTGACTCTTCTGACAGATCCGTGCTGTCCTTGGACACAGTCATCTTCTCGGCCATGTCCTCAGTGATGGTCATGTTCTGCTCCAGGCAAAGCTGCAGGGCTTCCTGATACTGGGAAGGCGCCACAGACACCGAGAGGGGCAGTCACCCTCCCGCCCACCACCTCCTCAGAGGAACCCAGGGCCAGGCTCAGTGGTGGCACGTCACTTTCTCTCATGCCATTAATATTCTGGAATGCAACAAAGGAATCTTTGTGGAGCTCAAAAGAATCTTATATTTGTTGTGGGAGAAAAAGGAAACCAGAAATTAATTTTCTTCTATAACTCTTTTGAAAATCTTAAACCAAGGGGTTTAATTAATTAATTTTCTTTTTAATTTAAGAAAAAATTATATTTTTCACTTAAGCATATGTCTTGGGGGCCGTGGCTGGTATGGTTCAGTGGATTGAGTGACAGCCTGCGAACCAACAGGTCACTCACTGGTGGTTTGATTCCCAGTCAGGACACATGCCTGGGTTGTGGACCGGTTCCCTGCTTGGGGGTGCATGAGAAGCAACCACGCATTGATGTTTCTCTCCCTTCCTTTCTCCTTCCCTTCCCTTCTCTCTAAAAAACAAACAAATATTTTAAAAAAGAGTATGTCTTGGGGGAAAAAAGAATTATGTCTTGGAATCCTGGCTGGTGTGTCTCAGGGGACTGAGCATGGACTGCAAACCAAAGGGTCGCCAGTTCAATTCCCAGTCAGGGCACATGCCTGGGTTGCGGGCCAGGTCCTCAGTAGCGGGTGTGTGAGAGGCAACCACACATCGGTGTTTCTCTCCTTCTCTTTCCCCCTCTCTAAAAATGAATAAATAAAATCCTTAAAAAAAAGAATTATATCTTGGAGATAATTATATCTCAGTATAGAAGGAAATATACCTTCTTTCTGACAGCTGCACAATATTCCACCCTACCAAGAACTGCTGCGTAATACTTAACTTGTCCTGCTGACAACAGAGGTGGGTTATATTTTGCTGGTACAGCCCGTGCGCTTAAGCCCCTTGCACAGGTATTAATGTGCCGTTAGGGTGCATTCTGAGGACAGGATGCCTGCTGCGTTCGCACCCAAAGCCTGAGCATATGAGTTTCCCAAAACAATCTAGTGGGCTTTCCGGCCTTTTTACCTTTACTAGCCTAACTCATGAAAAATGGAAACTCTGAGCTTTGATCTGTATTTCTCTTATTATGAACGACTATCTATACATACTCTTTGTTCTTTCCTTTTGAGTTTTGGAACTCTACACATATTAACAAAATTAGCTTTTTGGGATATCGGTAAAATATATTTTTTCTCATTTTATTGTTTATGGTGTTTTTTCCATATGCTATTTTCAAACTTGTATTTGGTTGAATTGATCACTATGGCTTTTGAGTTTAAATAATAGAAAATGTCTAGAACTTCTAGTCAAGATAGTGGTGTAGGCAGACATGGCTCACCTCTTCACACAACCACATCAAAATTACAACTAAAATATGGAACAACCATCACTCAGAACCATCAGAAATCAAGTTGAATGGAAGTCTGACAACTATGGAATTAAAGAAACCACATCCATCCAGACTGGTAGGAGGGGCACAGATGTGGAACGAGGTGGTCCCACATTCACATGTGGTGGATAAAAATTTAGGAGGGATGTCTCAGGAGAAAGGAGTCCCAGCCCCACACCAGGAACCCCAGCCCAGGGTTCCGGTGCCAGGAAGATAAGTCCCCATAACTTCTGACTGCAAAAACTAGTGGGGATTGAGCCAGAGGAAGAAGCTTCTGGAGCCCTAAGCAGCTTCTCTTAAAGAACCCACACATGGACTCACCAACTCAGACTCACTCTTTCTGAGCTCCAGTGCCAGGGTAGTACCTTGAAAGGCACCAATGGCACACGGAGAAATTGGGGTGTCTGACATCAAGGTGAGCAGAGGCCATTGTCCCTTTGCTAAACCGTTCCCCCACAGAGCAGGTAAGCTAGTGCCATATCTGAGACTCCATCAGCCTGGCTAACACTGTTTGACCCACCTTGGAGATCCCCAGAGGCTCTGCCCCACCCAATTTACGGGCCCGCCCAAGCTGCTTTTTTATAAGAATGGATAGTCTTGGCTCCTAAATCAAATCCTATCAAGCAACAGCTGGCTTCAGTGAGTCCCAGAGGCAGCAAGATTAGATTCACAACTTGGCTTCAACTGGGAACCTCCAAGCCCAGCACAAGTAGCAGCCATCTCAGGTTGCTTTACAGCTCAGGCAGGGTGCACTGCGCAAAACACAGGTGGGGGCTGACCTTGACCTGCACCACCCAGGAAACCCTAGGGCCAGAACATGCAGTGGACAGCTACAGACTGCCTGTAGCTGTGTGGTCTGAGCACCACACAGGGTGTCAGAGCACCACCACCCTGCCCCTGCACAGCTGATCCTCCATGGAGGACAGAGGTTGGTGGTCAGTGGTCACAGCCAGTTCATGCAGCTGACTGGCCTGAGTAGATCCCTCCCATTAATCTGCCCACAGCAATCAAGGCTCAAATACAAGAGGAGGGTGTACTTAGCCCATATGAAGAATGCAGCTTGGATGATGGGAGGCTGTGTCATTGGAATCCACAGGACACCCACTACATTATGCCACACTACCAAGACAGAGAGTCATAGTAGCTCTACCTAATACATAGAAACAAACACAGGGAGGCTGCCAAAATGAGGAGACAAAGAAACATGGCCCAAATGAAAGAACAGATCAAAATTCCAGAAAAAGAGCTAAACGAAATGGAGATAAGCAATCTATCAGATGCAGAGTTCAAAACACTGGTTATAAGGATGCTCAAGCAACTTAGTGAGGGCCTCAGCAGCTTAAAAAAGACCCAGTCAGAAATGAAGCATAAACTAATTGAAATAAAGAACAATTTACAGGGAAACCACAGTAGAGTGGATGAAGATGAGAATCAAATCAATGATTTGGAACAAGGAAGCAAAAAACAACCAATCATAATAATAAGAAGAAAGAAGAATCCAAAAAAATGAGGCCAGTATAAACAACTTTAAGAGGTCTAACATTCTCACCACAGGGATGCCAGAAGGAGAGGTGAAAGAGCAAGCCATTGGAAATCTATCTAAAAAAATAGTGAAAGGAAACTTCCCTAATTTGGTGAAGGAAATAAACAGGCAAGTCCAGGAAGCACAGAGAGTCCCAGTTATGATGGATGCAAAGAGGCCCACTCCAAGACACATCATAATTGAAAGGCCAAAGGTTAAAGATAAAGAGAGACTCAAAAGCAACAAGACAAAAGAAGTTACTGTATCTTGCCATGTATAATGTGCTCCTGTGTAAAATGTGCACCCATGTTTTTGGCCCAAACTTTCAGGAAAAAAATTTTTTTAAATTTTTTAATTCAATTTTTATTTATTTATATTTAGAAACAAAACTGATTATCATATTCCAGGGTATTATTTTGTATAAGGATATTATTGCTTTCTAGAGTTACACTTTAAATGCACAAGCATAAATAAAAGAATTTAAAGCATTTATATAGATACAAAATTAGTACTACCCATGTATAATACACATCCTTACTTTTCCATCAGAAGTTTGGGCAAAAAAGTGCACATTATACACAGCAAAATACAGTAGTTAACAGCTGGTTGCCAGATGGGAGGGGGAGAGGAGTAAGGGTGAAGAGGTGAGGGGAGTAAGGAGTACAAATAGGTAGTTACAGAATAGCCATGGGGATGTAAAGCACAATATAGGAAATGGAGTAGCCAAAGGACTTATACACACGACCCATGGACATGAACAATGGTGTGGGGATTGCCCGAGGAAGTGAGGGGTGCTGGGAGGAAGGGAGAAAGGGGGGCAAATGAGGACAACTATAATAGCATATAGTCAGTACAATATAATTTTTTTAAAAAAAGAAAGAAAATGCCTTTCCTCCTTTAAGACTGCACAATATGACACCTCGTGGCTTCTGGTGGAACTACTGCTATTTCACTGATGGGCTGAAACCTGGACCCATCAGGGATTTACTTGATTTGACTTTGTTTGTCCCAGTGGCCACCTGGGTGTGTCAACCCCATTTACTGAGCAGCTCATCTTTGCTCCACTGCTGTGAATGCTCCTGCATCTCACACTCCATGTGCACATGTACACGGCTCTTCTGGGTTTTCTAGTATCTTCCACTGGCTGTAGGTCTGATCAAGCACCAGATCTCAATTATTCCAGTTTGTTATACTTTATGATCCAGGAGATTTAATCACCTTTATTACCATATTTTGCCGTGTGTGATGGGCACCTTTTGCCCAAATTTTTGAGGGAAAAATAAGGATGCACATTATTTGTGAGTAGTACTAATTTGTTACTGGTACATAAAATTTCTTGTTCCTTGTTTGTGTTCTGTTTTGTAATTATTTGTTACACAAAATTTCTTGTATCATAAATGTTCAAAAATAAATGCTAAAATTCCTTTATAATACAAAAGCCAAGTATCTAAATAGTAATAAATAAAAACTGAATTAAAAAATTAAAACAGAAGATTTTTTTCCTGAAAACTTGGGCCAAAAATGTGCGTGTGCATTATACATGACAAAATACCGTACTCTTCTTTTTCAGGTTTTTCCTGGCTATTCCTATTTATCTGCTTTTCACTGTGAAACTAGAGAATCCATTTATCCAGCTAGAGAAAGTCTTGTGGTGTTTTTCCTGGGGTCCGATTAAGTCTGAGACTGCCTGAGGGAGGATCAGACACACATCTACTGGGTCTTTCTCGCTTAGAACACGATGGGTGCCTTTCCATCCATTTAAGAATTTCCTGACCAGTCAGCAGTGAGAGACAAAACTGCACAGATCTGGCTGCAGGAAGAAAGGCCTTTTGACTGGATAGGCTAACTTTGTGTGATTAGCAATTTTCTCTCTCTCCACTCAGTCTCTGTCAAGGGGAATTTTTCTACTTGAAAAAGATTAGTGCACATACCCATGAGGATAGCTCTGTGAACTTTCTGTTAAGTAGAAAATAACAAGTGTTGCTGAGGACCTGGGGAAACTGGGGCCCTGGTGGGGTGTAAAATGGGGCAGCCGCTGTGGAAAATGCTGTGGCAGTTCCTCAAAAAATCAAAACAGAGTTACCATATGATTTATCAATTCTATTTCTGGGTAAATGCCCAAAATAATTGAAAGAAAAGTCTTGAAGAGACGTTTGTACACTGATGTTCATAGCAACATTATTCACAATAGTTAAAAGGTGGAAATAACCCAAGTATCCAGGATGTGTGGCCAAGATGGAGGCGTAGGTAGACACACTGTGCCTCCTCACACAACCAAAAGAACAACAATTTAAAAACAAAGAACAACTGGAACTGACAGAAAATTGAACTGTATGGAAATCCGACAACCAAAGAGTTAAAGAAGAAACGTTCTTCCAGACCGGTAGGAGGGGCAGAGTCTGGCAGCTCACGGCACAGCCATGGCTGGTGGACTAGGGCACACAAGGTGGCAGCGGGCGGACCCACCGAGCCAGCGGATTGTGGAGGGGCACGGCACACAGGGTGGTTGGAGGACCAGAGGGTCCCACATTCATGCGCAGATAAACCAGGCGACACTGGGGAGCAAGAGAGACCATACAACCCAGGGTCCCAGCGTGGGAAAGTAAAGCCTCAAAACACCAATTGAAAACACTTGAGCAACAAGTATAAAGGGCACATGGACAAAAACTATGGGGGGTGGAAATGGGAGGAAGGTGGGGAGGGCTGGGGTGGTAGGCTGGGGGCAGGGTAAAAGACAGAAAACTATACAATATCAACAATTAAAAAGATACTGATTATGAAAAAAATTAAAAAATAAATAAAATAAAAATAAAAACAAACAAAAAAAATAAAGTTGGAGACATAAACAAAACAAAAAAAAGAAAAGAAAACACTTGTGGGGGTTGAGGTGCCGGGAGAGACTCCCAGCCTCACAGGAGAGTTCGTTGGAGAGACCCATAGGGTCCTAGAATGTACACAAGCCCACCCACCGGGAATCAGCACCAGAGGGGCCCAGTTTGCTTGTGGGAAGCAGGGTAAGTGACTGAAATCTGGCAGAGAGCGGAGCATGCGCCACTGTTCCCTCTCGGACCCCTGCCTCACATACAGTGTAGCAACCCAGCGACGTGGGTTGCCCTGCCCTGGTGAACACCTAAGGTTTCGCCCCTTATATGTAACAGGCATGCTGAGACCAAAAAAAAATGGCCTAAATGAAACAACAGATCAAAGCTCTAGAAAAAATATAACTAAGTGATGAAGAGGTAGCCAACCCACCAGATGCATAGTTCAAAACACTGGTAATCAGGATGCTCACAGAATTGGTTGAATTTGGTGGCAAATTAGATGAAAAAATGAAGGCTACACTAAGTGAAATAAAGGAAAATGTACAGGGAACCTTAAATAAAGGAAAATGTACAGGGAACCAATAGTGACGGGAAGGAAACTGGGAATGAGATCAATGGTGTGGAACAGAAGGGAGAAAAAAACATCCAATCAGAAAAGAATGAAGAAACAAGAATTCAAAAAAATGAGGAGAGGCTTAGGAACCTCCAGGACAACTTTAAACATCCCAAAATCCGAATTATAGGGGTACCAGAAGGAGAAGAGGAAGAGCAACAAGTGGAAAAGTTATTTGAACAAATAATAAAGGAGAACTTCCCCAATCCGGCAAAGGAAATAGACTTCCAGGAAGTCCAGGAAGCTCAGAGAGTCCCAAAGAAGTTGGACCCAAGGAAACACACACCAAGGCACATTATTATTACATTATCCAAGATTAAAGATAAGGAGAGAATCCTAGAAGCAGCAAGAGAAAAGGAGGCAGTTACCTACCAAGGAGTTCCCATCAGACTGTCAGCTGATTTCTCAAAAGAGACCTTACAGGCAAGAAGGGGCTGGAAAGAAGTATTCCAAGTCATGAAAGGCAAGGACCTACATCCAAGATTGCTCTATCCAGCAAAGCTTTCATTTAGAATGGAAGGGCAGATAAAGTGCTTCTCAGATAAGGTCAAGTTAAAGGAGTTCATCATCACCAAGCCATCATTATTTGAAATGTTAAAAGGATTTATCTAAGAAAAAGATTAAAAATATGCACAGTAAAATGACAGCAAACTCACAATTATTGCCAATCACACCTAAAACAAAAACAAAAACAAACTAAGCAAACAGCTAGAACAGGAACAGAACCATAGAAATGGAGATCATATGGAGGGTTAGCAACAGAGGAGTGGGAGGGGGAGAGAGAAGGAAAAGGTACAGAGAATAAGTAGCTTAGATGGTAGGTAGAAAATAGACAGGGGGAGGGTAAGAACAGTATGGGAAATGTAGAAGCCAAAGAACTTATATGTATGACACATGGACATGAACTAAAGGGGGGAATGTGGGTGGGAGGGGTTGTGCAGGGTGGAGGGGAATGAAGGGGGGGGAATGGGACAACTGTACTAGCATAATCAATAAAATATATATTTTTAAAAAGTAACCCCCCCAAAAAACCCCCTAAGTATCGTTCTATGGATGAACCGAAGGGCAAAATGTAGAATGTGATTCAGTGTTAAATAGGAAGAAAATTCTGCAATATCCTTAAACATGGACAAACCCTGAGGACACTATGCTCAGTGAAATAAGCGAGTCACAAAAGGACAAAAACTGTGTGATTCCACTTATTTGAGGTCCCTAGAGCAGTCAGATTCACAGAGACAGGAAATACAAAGGAGGGTGCCAGGGCTGATGGAGGGGGATGGAGGGGGAGCTGTTCAACGGGGACAAGATGCAAAGATGACAAGAGTTCTGGAGATGAGCTGCATGAAAACTGAATGCACTGAATGCTACTGTACTGTGCACTTAAGAAACAGCTGAGATGGTAACCTTTAAATATTGTTCGTGCACTTTATCTCACATACACACATGCGCACACACAGATGAGTGGAACTCCCTAGTTATAATTTGTAGACACAGGTGAAACGGGCAGTGAGTGCACACTCGGCCGGCTATACAAGGTGAGCTTGTCTCAGCCCCTTCACCCCAGGCAGACCGCAGCCAAAGCCTTCCTCCTGAAGTTGTAATCACAGGAGACAATGAAGCTGCGTTCACTGTGTTGTGAAAACAGTGACCCTGGGCTTCAGTGCCCAAGTGTGTGCCTGGCAGGGACCCTGCTGACCCCTCACCTTTTTGGCAGCCAGCAGCAGCTCCACTGCCTTCTCGTACTGATTATGCTCAACAAAGAAGTCTGAGCAGCGGGCCAGGAGGGCAGGGTCTGACTTGTCATCCAGGTCCTCCGCAATGAGCTGCAGGGCCACAAACTGCTGGGTGGCAAAGGCCAGCTCCAGGGCCTTGGAGAAGTGGCCGGCCTGTGGATAGCAGGGGGACTCTGAGAAGGTGTCCGAACCCTGGGTCCCAAGACTGTTGAGTGGTCCCCTTGAATACAGACAAGTCCCCTAGGCCCCGGGGAGCCTTGTGCCATACCCCTTCAGGTCCAGGGCAGGGCTGGCCCTCACCTTGTGGTACAGCATGACCGCCCTGTCCATTTGCTCGCCCTTCTCCTCGTAGTAGCGTGCTGCCTCAATCATGTCCTCAGGGGAGCTCAGCAGGGCCAAGTTCATGAGCTGGTCATCCAGGCTGTTCTCCTGCAGGAAGGGGGATGGATGCTCAGTGGTTCCTGCTCAGGTCTGTGAACGCTGCCATGGGGAGCCCACCTCTGCGGTCTGACACACACCAATCCACATGTCCGTGGGTTCCAATGAGTGCCGTAATGCCTTACTGGGTTTGTGCATCAACATTTTCAGAGGTTTCCTTTTTACCTAATTGAACGAACATCATGGGAACTAATTTACATGAGGGCTCTCCACATTTTGGATTTTTCAGATGTGAGGCCCTGGGCTGAAACATTCTTATGGATGCAGAATGTCCAATAGCTTCCTGTGAAAGGCCTACTATTTATAAGGCCACTAAGCAACAAGCCAGCTTCAGTGTGGGCTCAGGAGCCCTGGGGACAATAGAGTGACAACTCCTTGCTTTACAAACACTGTCAGGGAGGACAAAAGGTGGGAAGGAGGGGCAGAGATGCACATGGCGGGTAGAGTGAGACCTTAGTGGTAGAAACTGGCCCAGGCTGGGGATGTGATGGGGCCCAATTCTCTTAACTTTTCTGTCTAGAACTCTTAACAGATTGTGGGAAACAATGACAAGGCACCATTTCCCACCTGCCTGGGTTTAACCATCAGGGGTGGCATGCCTCCACCCTCAACGTGTGTGGTATGTGCAGCCACCTACCTTGCACAGACGAATGGCGTTGTTGAAGGCCTGCGCCCGTGCATAGAAGTGCACCGCCTGCCTCACATCCTCCTGGCTTTCATACTGCCGGGCCAGGTGATAGGACGCAGCCCAGTTTCCTGTCTCGTTGGCTATTTCAGCAGCCTAGAAAAACACCAGAGAGACCCTGGGGGCCCTGTCTCCAGCCCATTCCCCTCACAGGGCCAGCTCCTGGAATGCACCTACCTTCTGAATGTTCCCCTGGAAGCAGTGAATGCGGACCAGGGAGAAGTAGTCCTGCGCCAGTTCATAGTAGTGCAGCGCGGCGTCCATTTCTGACTGGCTTTCCAGGTACTGGGCCCACCACCTCCACAGGGTTCTGCAAGCAGCCCACAAGCTACCCCTCAGGTCCCCACTCCCACTGGAAATAAGCCCCTGACTCCCAAACGCCACTCTCAGAGTGCACTTCTCATGACCAGCAGCTAGGAGACATGGAAGCTGGGTGCGTAAGAGTGAGGTCCCCTGGGTCTGAAGGAACCTTGTTCAGATGAAAAGCCCCCTCCCCACAGCCCAGCCCAGCACCCTGGGATCTGGCTCTGAGGGACCAAGAGAACGCTTCATACTCTCACATGTAAAGCTCAGGAAGGGGGTTTCCTTTGAGGAGCCCCAGACCTCCAGCTTCCACATGCAAACACAGCCTCCACCTGCCACAGCCCCTAGCCCAGTGGGGGACACTCACTTGTCCTTCATCTTATTGATGTAGAGCTCCAGGGACTGCAGGTCCTCTGAGAGCATCCTGGGTACCTCGAAGCGGTGGGTGTCTGATTTCTCATAGCTGCAAGAGGGCAGAAAGAGCAGCTAGTCCCCACTGTCACGGCCCGTGTAGAACACATGGAAACAGGGTGAAGTCTCACTTCCTGATATAGCTCTGTGGCTTGTGGACCCACTGTCAGGAGGCAGTGGGGCTTCCTCGCTGCTCATGGAGAGGGCTCAGGTGTAGGCAGGCCTCCAGGCTCCACTACCAGCACTAACCTGGGTGGCACCATGCTAGACTGGGGCTGTAGCCGCACCGCCAGCCAACCCCAGGCCTTTTAACGTGCCCAGAACCTGGAGGCAGGGCGAAGCCGTGGCTCCGCCTTGGACATTCTCCTAAAGCAACAACTCAATCTCCTGTTGAAAGACACTCACTGATGTCACCACCTGCCCTGTGAAGGTGCCTCAGTCTAGAATCTTTCTCTGAGAACCTCTATGGCCACCTCACTAGGGCAGAGAAAAAAGCAAGAGGCAAGCAGGGCCTATCCCAGAGTGAGTCGGGAGAGGCCCCTTGCTCACTAGCTGAGGGCCAGGCTGCAGTCGGCGCTGGCCTCCAAGTGCTTGGCGTAGTTGTAGTAGGTGGTGCGCAGGTGGACACGGTCATGAAGTTCGGCGACTTCAATGGCTTTTTGCCACTGGCTGGAGGCCTGGTAGAGCTTGTTGAGAAGGTCATAGCGCTTGCATTTCTTGTACAACTGCTCAGCCTCCTCCTGAAGAAGACAGTGCACGTCAGTGCAGCCGCTGCTCTGGCCACCGCATGGCCCACTGCAGATGCCGCATGTACCATCAGCAAGCCCAGGACAAACACACACACAGAGGACAGACGCACACCTCAGGATGTGTTCTGAGACGTACAAGATGAATGCCACATGCCGATGTGGTGTCCCCATCCCCAGGAAGGGCTGACCTCACCCAGACCCGTCTCTAGTGGGGATGTCCCTGCATGTCCTGAGCGAGGAAACTGTGCCTGCTGCAACGCCCCTCAGAGTAGCCTGCACTCGCCCCTACAGACCAGGGGCCAAGGGCTGACTGCTCAGGTGTGCTCGGCTCCTCCCTGTGCCAGCCACATGGGTGTCCCCCAGCCTTTTTCTCAGAGGATCTGACCCCACAGCTTCCACATGGCTACAGGCCATCTGAGCTGCCCCTGCCACAGGCCACAATGCTGGGCAGCTCAGCTTCTGCCTCCTTGGGGCGAGAGAGAGGCCTTGAGGACTCCTCGGGGGCCTTGCCCTCCTTTTTGGCTTAAGCTAGTTTAAGAGGGTTTGTGTTCCCTGCAAAGAAATAGCCCAGATAAGAATATGAGGTCTGGAACTAAAGGAGGGAAATGTGGGTGGGAAGTGGTGTGCAGGGTGGAGGGGAATGATGGGGGAGAAATGGGACAACTGTAATAGCATAATCAATAAAATATATTTAAAAAAACAAAAGAATAAAATAAATTAAAAAGAATATGAGGTCTATCCAACAAAAGTCCAACCACTGTTAATATAATGAGAATGGTTTGCATGACATTGATGTAACCTGGCAACCAAGGAGAGTGGACTGGAGTGTGCACGCGTGAACAATGACAAGTTCACTGTATTAGTCAGGAGGGGCAGTAGATGCTCCTGAGTGAGCATGTGTACTGTGTGGCTGTCTCATTCAAAATGATTGAGAAAGTGGAGCAACAAATCTGCATCAGATTTTGTGTGAAGTTTGAACATTCCCCCATGGAAATTATTTGGATGATTCAGAAGGCCACAGCTACGGACAACTGGAAATTGGCAGCTTCATCATGACAACGAGCCCACTCATGTATCACGTCTCATGCAGAGTTTTTTGGAGAAACATCAAATCACCCAGGAGACTCAGCCCCACTACAGCCCAGATTTGGCACCCTGCGACTTCTGGCTTTTCCCAAAACTAAAATCACCTTTGAAATGGAAAGAGATTTCAGACCATCGATGAGATTCAGTAAAATACGACAGGGCAGCTGATGGCGATTGGGAGAACGTGTGAGGTCCCAAGGTGCCTACTTTGAAGGGGACTGAAGTGTCATTGTCCTGTGTACAATGTTTCTTTTTTAAAAAAGATTTTATTTATTTTTAGACAGAGGGGAAGAGAGGGAGAAATAGAGAGGGAAACATTGATGTGTGGCTGCCTCCTGTGCAGCCCCCCACTGATGACCTGGCCCCCAACCCAGGCATGTACCCTGACCTGGGAATTGAACCTGCAATCCTTTGGTTCATAGGCCTGTACTCAATCCACTGAGCCACACCAGCCAGGGCTGCAATGTTTCTTGTAGCTTTTTCATTAAATGTCTCTATTTTTCATATTACATGGCTGGATACTTTCTGGATGGACCTAGTATACCATGGTCCCCCTCTGAGGTTGGCCAAACAGGCCCCTCTGCCACCAAAGCCAGCAGTGGCCCTGCCTGTATGGCCAGGGGCTCTGCCCCAACCCAGATCCCTGTTGTCAAAGGAACCCAGGAGCACCCTCTGGGCAGCAGGCCTGTCGTTTCCTGACTCACCAGCATTCCCAGGTGTATGGCCAGCACAGCCACACGCGCCTCCAGTTCTGGTTCCTGCTCGGCCTCCCGCAGTGCTCGGGCTCCACGTGCGTGGCCCATGTTGCCCAGGCACACCTTGGCGACGTCCAGCCGCTGGGTCTTCACACACACACGTGCCATGTTCTCCCAGACAGCCTCACTGCAATAGAGGGCATGGCAACTCAATTAGTTTCCAGTCCCCGAACGTTGGGCCCCATCTCAACCAATTCCAGAGTGCTGGAGACCTATGTGGACAGGCTTTGTCACCTAGAAGGGGGAGAAGCAGAAGCTGAATGGGTTCCACCCACAGAAAACTGGGCACACCGGGGACCACATACTTCCCAGAAGAAAACACATCTGTCCCCTGAGTCTCTTGGCTGGTGCACCACCTTCCATGGCACCTGCTCCTGAGGGGCCCTGGGACCCCTGTTCCTTATCTCTGCTTCCCTCCCACAGCCCCAGAATTCCTGCATTTCCCCTGCAGTTGACAGGAGGCGAGTCCCATTAAGAGAGAGAAGGGCCTTCTGTGTAGGTTGACAAAAATGCCCACAACTCTTTCCTGTCTCAGTACATTTGCTCAGCAAACACAAGCTTCTCTTCCCCACCCCCACCACCCCCATGGGGGTGGGGGCGAGGATGGCCCTTCCCATCTCCTGTCCCAGAGCTGAGCGGAGGCGAGGTCTGAGGCTTGCAGAGCGAGCTGAGAAGTGGGACGGAACAGCTGCCTGTATGTACAGTTCCCAGGACTCCTGTGCTCCTCACTCGTGCCCACGAGCCTCGCAGAGTTGTCATCTGTGCACACCCCGTCAAAGGCTCAGGTGCACGAGTTCTTCCTATTCATCATAAGGTTTCTAGAGGGTTCACTCCCTCTGACACTGACCTGGGGCTCCTGCCCCACTCCCTGGCAGGCCCCAGGCTCGGTGCGAGCCTGGAAACGATCTCAGATCCTGGATGGCCACCCTACAGGGATGACAGTTCTAGGAATGACAGCTGGTAAAAGCACAGAGTCCCACCCGGCCAAATCTGGAATCTCAAAGCAGACACCTTTCTCACCCACAGCTTCTAGTCAATTCTATATAGTTTCTCTCTTCCCACTTACAGAAATGATGAAAAGTTGTCACTGTTCCTAGACTTCTCATTGCCCCCTCTTTAAAAAAATATTTATTTCTTTTTAGAGAGAGGGGAAGGGAAGGAGAAAGACAGGGAGAGAAACATCAACGTGTAGTTGCCTTTTGTGTGCCCCCCACTGGACACCTGGCCTGCAGCCCAGGCATGTGCCCTGTGAGAGAATTGAACCAGTGACCCTTTGGTTCGCAAGCCGGCACCAAACCCACTGAGCTACACCAGCCAGGACACACCAGGGTATGTTTAAAGGGGAATGAGCGCTGGCTGGTGCTGAGTGTGAGCCTGAGAACCAAAGGGTCACTGGTTCAATTCCCAGTCAGGGCACATGCCTGGGTTGCCGGCAAGGTCCCCAATGGGGGGGTGCATGAGAGGCAACCACACATTGATGTTTCTCTCGATCTTTTTCTCCTTCCCTTCCCCTCTAAAAGTGAATTTAAAAAATCTTTTTTAAAAAAACACACACAGCCTTGGTGCTTTCAAGGTTCAGCTGCAGAGTAGGCGCGGGCAGCACTGGGTGGTAGGTAGTGGTCTGGGGCTTGGACTCACCCAGGCCTTCCCAGGCCTGCTGTGCAAGATGCTGATTAGACACAGAACCTTTTATACTCCCTTTCCGAAAGATTTCACAATTGCAACCTTCTTTAAGTGTGATGGTGAGAGTGAGGGCTGAGGGTGACCTCTTCTGTCTCCTCTTCCTGTCCCTTGTCTTTAAAGCAGACCGCTGATATCTGCATCCAATTAAAGTGGAAAGTAACCTGAACAGGCAGAGAAACTTGGGAACTGTGTATTGGCACTCTTCCCAACGTGCAGAGCTGGGCTTTCACATCTCCCCATGCGGATGGCTGTGTGCTTTGCCCGCATCAAGTGCTCTTGGGGGCAGAGGACAGGGACCAGAGACTGGGTTCACTGTGCCTGCCTAGACTAGAAGCATTGGGTGTGCTGTGTGCACATATGTGACAGAGGATTCCATCCTGGGAATTAATCTCCGCCGAGTGAGGGCTAAAAAAAAAACACATGCTGGAAGCACAAACTTGGCTGTTCACGCTGGGCTAGGGCTGCCCAAGCAAACCACAGTGGGGGCAGGCACCTCTCCACACAGTGGAATGCAGGACTGACCAAGAATGTAGACCCAGAGGGCCGCCTGCGTCTGTGGCTGGCCTCCAGCACAGCATTGGCACAGTGCGCAGCTCCTGCCCTTCTCCCCACGGGCAGCTTCAGTTCCAGTGTACACTTCTGGGGTTTGTGCATACGACATACATTCCAAGAAGTAAACACCGCCTGGTCTCCATCCAAGTCGTGAGAGTTTCCTGCTGTCTGAGCCAGTCTGTGGACAGCGCTCACATCTGCACTTCATCAGCTCAGAGAGGCGCCTCAGAGAGAGGCAGCCGGGGCAGCCGAGGGGCTGGCCTGAAACTGCTTTCCAACTTTCTGGAAAGCCTGTCCTTTGAGAAGCGTCTAGAACCAGCCTCAGAGGCCCCTCTTCTCAGGCATGCTGCATGGAGACCCCCAGTCAGAGCACGGGTGACTGGGGGGCTAACAGTCTCATGTTCTACCATGCAGCGCATACGCTGTTGCCGGATCTCCCCCGAGTCTCTGCTCGAAGATAAACACTGCTGTTTGCACATGTGCTGGAACAGGGAGGCACACGCAGGCACTGCAGCTGGACCCCACCGCATGACCTAAGGCCCGGAACTCTGGAGGACAGGAAGGGCCCTCTGAGTGGCTCAGAGAGCCCATGGCTGGGTTCCATTCCCCAACGGGACCCCCATAGTCACAGGATGGATGAATGGATGTGTGGGGGGTTCCTCTGAGGACAGGGTCACGTCTCACTCAAGTCCAGCTACCAGGCTTGCAGCTCTCCCCTGGCCCCTATCCCTACCTTCCCATTCCACCATGAACCAGAATCCAGGGAAATGGCTGAGTGTGCACGGTTTGATGACCTGACATGAGCCCCTCGAGGACCTCCTGGGGGTCCTGGCCCCTTCCCTGCCCAGCCTGGGAGAGAGCTGGGTGGAGCTGGCCCAGTGGTTGCTCCCAGGACAAGCAAAGCAGGTGCTCTGGTTTCTGAAACTGTGTACTGGTTTTTATCAGTAATCAGCCATTTAAAGCACAGGTGGCAAACACAAGACCCAAGGGCTGAATACAGCCCAGCAACTTGTTTCTACCCAGAGGCCGTGCCAAGCTCCTTGCCCCTAGTTAAGGAGTAGTTATACAGTCCTAAAATTATATTCAGCCCTTTGAAGGCAACCGTGAGGTTGATGAGGCTGATGTGGTCCCTGGTGAAAATGAGTTTGACACCCCTGATTTAAAGGCTACCTAAAGATAAATGATTTACCTAAACAAGTAGGGGAGTTGATCTCCTTCTAATGGAGACTTGGGAAAGCTTCCTTTTTGAGGCCTCTGTCTACTGCACTATGCATGCAAGGACTCAAGAGTGTTTGAAGCGCTTGCCCTAGCCCCCTGAGAAACGGGGGCTGCATGTGGGAGTGAGAAGGGCAGACAGAACCAGCAGGCCCTTCCCCATCCAGCCCTCAGTACCAAGAGAAGAGGACCACAGGGCGGAGGGTGGGAACAGCAGATTTTTCTCTTGGCACAAGTCATGGAAAGGGGAAAAGGTCCTAAAATAGGTCATCCCTCAGGGAATTTGGGTAGACATTTATCAGAACCCACAATTCTCCAAAGACCCCTGCCTTTCAGGAACGCAGACTCAATGGCATGGGGAGCCTCCCCTTGGGTGCGGCACGCACAGGCCCCATGCGAACAGGAGCTCGAGAGCTGTGCAGGCCAGGTATCCACACAGGCTGGGGACTCTACTAAGCTCCAAAAGCGGGAAGGTGGAGGGTAAGGGCTGAAGTCATCTGATCATCTGTGAGACCCAGCGTCCTACCCTGTGAGAGTGTTTGTCTTTGTACCTTAGGCAGCACGTGAAGACAGCAAATAGTCAAGGGCAAGTGCTGCCACTGCTGCAAGTGCTGGAACTCCAGGGCTTTCACGTCGGGCAAATGTGCGTATACCATGATACAGACATGCCTTTTTATTCATTCACAGCCGCTCTGGGGCCCCGGCTGGGTGAACATCCCTGTACTGCGTTTGAGTCTGAGGTGGTGGCACAGAACCTCCCATTGTGTTGGTCTGCTGGCCCAGGGGAGTTTGAGCCGAGCAGATGAAGGCCTGTTCAAGCCCACGGCAGCTTAACGGCTCTGGTTGAGGTACACCAGCACACCACAGTGACGGACCTGGTCCCTTAGGAGCTGTGCAGACTGACATTCTCATCAGCAGCAAACAGCCCAGGCCAGAAACCACATTCACTCTCCCTCAGGCCTTGCTGGTCCCTGTGCGGCATGTCCAGAGCCCTACCTTCCTGCACCTCAAGAACGACTCCCTGGTCTGAAAGTTTTCCACGTGGGACTCTGACCTGCCAGGTCTAGGCTGTAAGAGGGTCTGGCTGGGACGTGCAGGCCCATCTAAGGGGGCACTCCATCATGCCCAGCCTTCCTCTGCTGCTGTCCCCTCTGGGCAGTTCCCTCCTTCATCTGTATCTCCCTGTGACAAGGGCAGGTCCAAGCATATCATGGGCTGGCAGTACCTCTGTGCTGGGGCAACAACCATGGGCTGGGTGGGCGGACGGTCACCAACACCCTGCCAGCCCTGAGCTTCCTGCCGCTGTCCCCAGGCTGAGCACAGGACACTGCCTGGAACACTGTGGGCAGCAACTGCCACTGAAGCTGCTCTGTGGTACCCGAGTGCCAGGCTGGCCATGTCCAAGAAAGACAGGTGGGAGCATGAGTCTGTTCTGGGCCAGCATTCCCGGCCCTCCCTTTTGGAAAGGAAGATGGGGAGAAGCCAGGGAGGAGGGTCATGGAGCAGGACTTCAGAAGGCCCCCCTGCCTTTCCTATCAGGAAACACATCCTGTTAGTGTCTGGCTGCTGCGGCCAGCAGCTATTTGTTGCAGTTGGCTACGCCCTCCAGCTCACCAAAAACAGCCTCAAAAACAACCATTTCCTCTCTGCGCAGAGACAGGGAAAATGCACGCGCACACACATACACACACAGACACACGCACACATACTTCCCTGCAGCAGGCTCTCTGCTTTCCAGGACCAGCCGTTTTGTGTCGGAGGCACCAGGCAGGGGCTCAGGCAGCACAGAGGCCGCTGAACCCGCACTGTTCCCTGCGGCCCTGCTCAGAGCCTGGCTACCGCACTAGCTTTGCTCTGAGCTGAGCTGGTTTTAAGGAGGCTCGGCTGATACCACGTTGCCTCCTGCCTTTCCTCTCCAGTTACTCTGTTCTCCCGAGTCGGGGAGAAGAGGCTTCCAGCCTCCCTGGGCCTTGGCTTCCCAGGAAGACGGCGCATTCAGGATTCTGGACTCTCGCTGGTGCCCTGCTTCCTTCCCGGGATGGGCCACGCAGTCACCTTCAGAACAGGCCTGTCCCTGCTCCAGGTGCAGGAAGGAGGGTAAGGAGGACCGTGAGGTGGGCTCACCTCCACCTGCTGCACGGGCCTTCCAGACCCTCCAAGAATGAACGGTGATGTCCTCTAGCCACCCCTAGCAGCGTCTTGGTTCTCCCTGGCCACAGCAGCTGACCAGGACTGGGACTTTCTCCACAAGCAGTCGGCACCGGCAGTCAGTGATGACTGTCCAGAAACTGGTGGCCACAGCCGTGCTGGTGGCCCTGGTCTCTCTCATCCTCAACAATGCGGCAGCCTTCACCCCCAACTGGGTGTATCAGACACTGGAAGATGGGCGCAAGCGAAGTGTGGGGCTATGGAGATCCTGTTGGCTGGTGGACAGGGCCCGGGGAGGGCCAAGCCCTGGGACCAGGCCTGCGCAGGTGGATACAAGGGACTGTGAGGCCCTGGGCTGGGGCTCTGAGGCAGCAGGCTTCCAGGAGTCCAGAGGTACCGTCAAATGTAAGTCAGCTCACTTTTCTGTCTCCTTTAGAACCGGGGGTGGGGGGACTTTCTAGCCGTGCACAGCATGCAGAAGACACGGGTCGTCTGTTTGCTGACAGGCGAGGGTGCTCTACTCTGAGGGGCAGCACTGGCTCTTGAGGAACTGGCAGGCCCCAAGCTCCACGCCCACCCTCCCCTGGCGAGCCACAGGTACACGTCAGTTCTGCTCAGCGCAAACCCGCCTCTGCTCCTCCGTGACAGTTCTCATGTAGCAGTGGGCTTTTCTCTGCCATCATGTACAGCTAAAAAATAGATGCCTTAACCAAATCAAGGAAAATATGATTTTCCTGGTGGAAAATTAAGATTGTTAATGAGAAAAATAAACAAGAAGCTTAAGAACACATGGCTGAGCTCTGACTTCATTCCACAGGCCTTAGGTTGGTTAGGGTGGTGTGCAGTTCTGGGGGAGGCTCACCGGGACTGACCGTAGGTGGGACTGCCGACCGCCTGCAGAGGCCAGCCCCGAAGGGCAGTGCTCTCGCGCTCCCTGCCCCATTGCCTCATCCTGGGCACTAGGTGGTCATGCTGAGCACTGGGTCTAACACTGCTCTGGAAGCCGGGAACTTGACTTTGAAAGTAGGGTCAGGTTGGGATGTACCATAGGGAAGAGTTCTTAAGCATGAAGACATTCATCATCTAAACAGTCATTGGGGTTGATGGGCAAAGATCTCCCCATGAAGACCCTTTAAACTGCTGAGAGGGCCTAACTTGCAGGTGGGTGTCATCTGTTTGGAAGACGAAGTTTGTCTTTAAGGAAACTGACACACATGAGGCTGCAGGCGGGCCTGCGCTAGGTTGTCGGAGGATATCCCAAAGTCTGCAGGCAGTGCAGACATGTGCTTGGTGTGTGACTGTCCTCAACTGCCATGGCCTTGGAACCCCGACCTGTGGGGGAAACTGCGCTGGGGGTGTCATCCCATTTCACAGGCAGAAACGGAGACTGCAGGAGACAGGTTCCCCTGAGGTCCCTGGGGCCATGCAACCTACTCTGTCCACTCACCACAGCCGGAGGGGGTCCCTCTGTCTCAGGTTTGGCTATCTGCCCTCCCTCACTCCTTTGCAAACAGGGAGCAAAAACCTCTCTTTAAAAGATCAACGTGAACAAATGATTTCAGAATTTTCTGAGCTTGCTGAACTCAGGGGCCTATGGGAAGCCAGATAAATGCAGATGGACTTGGGTCTCTGTGTGACTTACTGATCAAGAACAATCCTTCTGGTTTGGGGACTGTCCTGAGGAGTAACGAAAACCAGTGGCCCCGAGGCAGCTCCAGTGAGAACTCTGCAAAGCCCGTACCTCTCCCCCTCCCTAGCCCGGAGGGGGGCTCCCCATGCTAAGGACTGGTCACCTTGGGCCAGGAAGACACACAGGGATCCTCCTAACCTCCACTCAGACAACCCTCGCCCCCTCCCACGCTGCCACGTATCCTGGGCAGCCGCATTCACCTGCCCTTGTTTGCTGTCCCTCCCGGACCACCTGATAAGGTTCCTGACCAACTTGTAAAATATCCTCATGCCATTAGTATGGCGTTTGTGGCAGCTAACTGTAATGAACTTCTGAGCATCGAATATTGGTCCAGAATGAGCAAAAGGTCTACAGAAGCTTCTCCATCAAGATTGAACTGAGGAAAGTGAGCCAACTTCATACCAGGTCCGTGCGACACGAACAGGGAACAGCAAGTGGGCATCCTGGCCCAGGTAGTCCAGAGCTGGGGCTTCCTACCACCACCTTAAATCAAACCAGTGCTCAGTCTCATTAACTCCACAAAAAAACCCAGCCCATGCTTTGCCCATGATCTAGCTGGCATAGAGATTAGGAGGAAGGAACAGCGAGTCCTTGTGTGACACCCACTGTCTCTGTGTAAGCACCCTCATCACCCAGATGTTTCTCTGTCAAATCATCTCATCCGTGATAGGGTGATGGGGTCGGGGTGGCAGGGTCGACAGTCAAGTGCACAGTTCAATCCTGGGCACCCGTCTAGAGGCACCAAAGGGGCGTGACATGCCCTTTGTCACACATCACTGCTTCGACCAGAGAGCCAGGCTGTCCTAGAGACTCCACACATTGCTGCAGGCAGCCAGGGCAGCAACTTGGGGACAGCAGACAGGCTCCCGCCGGCTCTGTGCCAGAGGTCCTGGCGACGACGCCCTGTGACAAACACCTCAAGGAGCCACTACTCAATTCTGGTCAGGGATTTCTGTGAAACTGGGTGTCCTGAGCATACTGGGCAGAGGCAGAGGGGCCAGTCCAGGTCCTCCAGCTGCCCCCATGTCACGCTGGGTCCTGTCCTTGAGGACGCTCACTGGGCAGGGTGCAGCGATCTTGACTTTCATTACCCATCAGGTGGCTCTTTTCTTCCTGTGAGGTTTCAGGAAAACTCATGGGATTCAGGGACCCCCTTTGGCTCCCTAGGAGACCCCATAACCTAACTCCAGGGTCAGTCATACTCTGATCTTTATTTTCTGTCAGTTTTCATCTTTCCATATTTCACGCGTGCTGTCAGGCACCTGATGTTCTTTTTCTGAAGCAAGATGCATTCATGAATAAACAATAATTACATCTTGGGCAGATGTCTGGAGCCCAGCGCTTCCTGGGGGGAGCCCCTTGCCCTCCCATAGGTGATTCGATGCTCTCTGGCCCCAGGTGGAAATGCAAGTGGACGGGTGTGCACCACATGCTGCCACATGCTGGCCGGATGACATTCATGCCACATTTCACTGGGCTCCTTGAAACCTGGGCACTGCTGCCCAGACTATGTACACAGGTGGTGTTATGACCGGTAAAATGCCAGGGATGGTGGGTGCCAGCCAGGACATGTCCCCTCTGAGAGGCCAGTGAAGGGAGTATGGCTCAGAGAGGGGAGTCATCTTCTAAGGCAGAGGGGTGAGTCTGTAAGCAGTTACCATTTCATCCTTTACATCCTCTTGACATCTTCAATACCAAGATCCATGGGGACCTGGGCAGGGACCTGTGTGGTGGCTTGTGAGCTTGGGGATGCCACAGGGCTGTGCACTCAGAGCTGCCAGGAAGGATGGAGCTGAGCCAAAGGGGATGGCCAGGTGGGCCAGGCAGCAGGCCCCCCATGGGGAGGGACCGCCAGGGTCCCGGGTATGCTCTGCTCCAGACTCCTGGGAGCCTTAGTCACTGGCCGCACCGCACCACCATGTGCTCCCTGTGGATACCCCCCACCCCTGGCGCTTGAGTCCACCGGAGGCTACTCCTGTCCTCGGCCAGCAGTTTGTTCAAGTCTTTCCTTGCCTGCAAGCCTGAGCTTGGGAAACCAGACAGACTTCTCTGGGTCTGGCTGTTAACCGTCATGATGTTTAACACCCTTGCCTCAGGTCACGTCCACCTCCTAAATCCTACCATCTTTTAGAGAAGCAGAGTCTAACTGCAAAGAAAATCAAATGCGAAGAAAGAGCGGTGTGAACAGCAGCCTCCACAGGAAGACAGCCAGCCTTCCTGAGCAAGGTGGGAAAGAACTGCTCGGGTTCGCCCCATCCTCACAGAAGGCCACCAGTCGCACCTCCAGGGGCCCCACGAACACTGCGCGAACAGCCAGGAAAGTACCAGCAAATTGGCCTAAACTGTTGCTCATTAGCCTGAGCTGTCGGCCTCGGCCCTGGGGGAGGTGAGGAAGTCTCAGACTCCAGCAAGATGCTGAGGCTCAAGGGGCACTGCTGCTGTTCTCCAGGCCTCTGTGTCTGCTCCCTCCTCCCCGGAATTCCGGACCCACCGCCGCACCAGGCCTGGCCCTGCTTGCTCCACTGGGGCTCCTCCAACTTTGCCCGACCCCTCCCCTCTGTCTCCTGGCACTGTAAAAGGTCAGAAAGCAGTGTCAGGGTTTATGGTGATGGCAGTTATTTCTGAGGTTTCTCTGAAGACTACAGACTGTGAGCTCAACTACAGGGAAGTATAGCCCACCTGCGAAGGGGGCTACGCCTGCAAGAAAGAGGACTGACGGAGAAGAACTCACGGCGTTCACCTCACCGGTCTACACCGTCAGGATCAACTCAAGAAGGTGAAAGAGTTCATTTGTTGGTGACTGTCACCCATCTAGTAGCACATGCGCTTTCTTGTGCTCCTCGACCCTTGGCGCTGGGCTCTCCTAGAAGCTGCTCTGAGTTCCCAACAGCTGAGGCCTCTGCTACTGTCCTGCCACATCCACACTGCCCTTCAGAGCCAGTGGGCCCACCCCAGGCTGGAGCAGGCACTGGGAGAAGACCTGGGATTAAGGAAGGGCAAAATCCTTTCGGCTCTGAATGACAGATGGACAGCAAGAAGGAAGCTGTTGAGACACAATGGGCAGAAGGAATGCACCTTCCATGGCGGGGCGGGGGCGGGGGACAACACCTCCATGTTACTCAGGTTCCTCAAAGGCCGAATGTGATCGTTGCCAGACACCACCACAGCCTGACACTGGGTGGGGGGCCCAGGAGGCTAGTTTTCATTAGCTGTGGTGGGGCCATTTTAACAGTCTGGAAGAGCCACAGGGAAGGGACCGGCTGCCACTGCCCCTAGCCTTTGCAGTTCATCCAGTGTTGCTCTGGTGTCCATCCGCCCTATGTATATGTCCCTCCCTCCTGGACTGGGTGTGAGTAGGGGAGTGGAGTACATGAAGCCTGGGGTTGTGGGGCAGAGGGACATCAGTAAGGCTGTCGGCACAGACAGAGGGATGAGCCCCAGGAGGAGAGAGAGCCCCAGCCCTAAGCTTCCCACCCCACGCTGACCACCTGCCTTCTTCCCTCTTGGTCCCTCACAGTGCAATTTGACATGATGCGTGCCTGCAACCTGGTTGCCACAGTGGCCCTTGCTGCAGGCCAGCTCACTTTCATCCTGGGGTTGACATGCCTGCCCCTGATGTCACCTGATTCCCAGTGCTGGGAGGAGGCCATGGCTGCTGCGTTCCAGCTGGCGAGTAAGTACCCTCGTGCCCCAGAGGGGCAAACGCAACGGCAGCACCCTCAGCTTGTGTTGAGGCTGGAAGGCCTCCTAATGCCATAGGGACCCTATGGGCCACCCCTTCTGCCCCGCCTGTTGCCGTGGGCAGAAGCAAAACAGAAGCATGCACACAGAGGTGAGGAGCACTGAGGCTTTCTATCTCTGCAGCTGTGTCCCCTAGCCTTTTTCCATTTTGAGACAAGGTGCTGGCACAGGGGTAATGTGCTCTGTCTTCTAAAGTCTCCAGCAGCCCAAGTGGTGGGCAGCCTGGGTTCACACCCTCCTGAGAGGGCACAGCAGCCCGGAGGGGTAGTGAAGCAGCCTGCCCTTGGCAGAGGGGTGAGTGCCATCTGAGCCTATGCCCGGTGAGGGGAGGCAGCCCCGCTTTTCCACAGAGCAGCCAGGCCCAGGGCCATCAGGGGGTGAGCCTCGTTGGGCCAATCTGGAAGCCATTATGGCCTCTGGGGGTGACTAAGGTGAAATGGGGCTGGGCATGAGCACACCTTAGGGTGTTGGAAGGGTGAGAGTGGTGGTGTCATTGTATATGATGAATGGAATTGCTCTGGGAGGTTCCCTGGTGGCCATGAAGGAACCCTGGGGGACTCCTCTGCTGGAGTCCCTCGACTTCTGTTGCTTTCCGCTGGCTCAGGTTTAACAATTGTAGAAACCTGGGAAAGTTCAGGCTTTCCACAGCCTACTGTGGAAAAGTCAGGTCAGTGGTCCCGTGGGGACAGAGACTGATGAAGTGGCGAGGACTTGGGGGTGCCCGGAGCTGACATGATTGGTGGAGAATGGCGGCATGTGCCAATGTTGAAGGTGCAATTCCAGCAAGCCCAGAAGAAGAAATGGCAGGAGGTCTGAACAGAATCCCTCTAGGAATAATGGATCCCAGCCCTTATCCTTCTGGAGAAACACAATTTCCAGAATGAGGCTGACAGATTGGCAGGTGTTTGTGCTGGAAAGCGCCTGGGTGGGAATCAGAAAGGCCCTCCTATGCCCTGTTAATGGAAGGTCATGTGGTCCTGGGCTGGTCATTCTCCACAGGCTGGATGCAGGAGGGGGTAGCCGAGGGCCGACCAGAGGAGAGCACAGGGTTTGGCGCGAAGGGGACTGGATTGCTTTTTGCCTTCATCACTTACAATCCATGTGACCCAATCTACAAAGCAGGGGTGAAGTCTGCCCCCACTCCCCACACTGGACTGACTCTGAGAATTAATCAGGCAGGTGGAATGGGATCTTTGATCACTTCCACCTCCACCCCTCCTCCATGACTGTGGGTAAAAACCCAGACATGCCAAGTGATTTAGGAAAAGGACCCAGGGCTGTAAAACAGAACTGGTTTCCTTGCCTCCGTGAAACAACATGCCTCCATCACGTGGGTTATCTTAAATCTCATCCCTTTAAGAAGGAAGCGGAAGATTTCGAAATGTGATTAGAAAAGCTAGATAAAAAACAGATATTTTAGTGGCACTGAGGAAATGAAAGTATCGTTTCCTGATTCGAAAATAACTCCTAGCAGGATAATCAAATCAGTCATTGCATTCCTTAAGAAACTCCTTTGAAATACTTATTTAGAATTATTGGAAGAAATATTGTGGGTTTAGTGTGAAACTGACATCTTACTTCCTGCAAACTCTTATTTTAGACCAAGATAGTGTTGTTTACAAATAACGTATTTTAAAAACTCAAAAGTGGCAGGGGGAGCCCCATTAACTGAAATCAAGTGGTCTTGCAGCAGCCCTGGCAGGGGTGGGCTGCCAAAGGTACCCTAGAGCCTGTCCTGGTGAGGTGGGGCAGAGGGTACTGTGCTCCTCTCCTAAGTATTTCCAGGCCAGCACAACCCCTGGAAAGGTTGGACCAGGCTCTATTAAAAAAAAGTCAGACAGGCAGAGGCCAATGGAAAAAGCCAGAAGCACCGAGGGACAGCCCACGGTACCTCGGATGGTTCCTTTTGCCTTCACAGGCCGCCTCTCCCCTTGGTGTCTGACCATTACTCCCAGTAGGTCTGTTTTGCCCAAAAAGGAAATGCATTTGGCCCTGTTTAGACTTGTTTCATTGACAAACAGTACAGAATGCAGCTATGTGCCTTTCTTCTATCATGCTGCTAATTTTAGAGTTAGGTTTTTTCCTGTGCTCCGGTCCGTTTTAAACAGTTAGGGAGAGACTGAAGGGCGCCAGGATATCCTGTCCCAGGAGGGGGAAATGCCTGCTAGTACCTGTTACGCAAGCCAACCTTGAGTCCCTAGTGCCTGGGCCAGAGGGTGGGCAGGCGGAGAAAACGAGGGAGGGAGAAGCACATGGCGTAAACTGGGGGCCAGGAAAAGCCGGAACCAGCCAGGGACGGCAACTTGCTGATAGGAGGCTGCCTGGGCACTGCAGCCTGACACGGGTATCTGCTCACTTGCTCATTCATTCTATACTAGTTTCTGGCACGATCCATGCTTACACAACGCCTGGCCTGGGTCTGTGAAAGGACAGTCTCACTCCTCAGAGCTGTGGCTTCAAAGGATCCTGTCACGGTGACAGTGGGGGACCCTATGAAATGGCCATTTTCATAGTTCAAAAACCTATGAAATACCAGCCATATCACCTGGTCTGCTCTCTCACGTTCAGGCCAACACACACAAATTTCTACTTTCTTTAAGGAATTTTCCAAGTGTATTTTTTTAATCCTCACCCAATGATATATTCACTGTTTTGAGAAAGGGGCGGGTAGGGGGGAGACATTGATGTGAGAAAGAAACATTGAACAGCCGCCTCCCATATGTGCCCGACCAGGGATCAAACCTGCAACCTAGGGATGTGCCATGACTGGGAATAGAACCTGCAACCTTTCGGTGCATGGGATGATGCGCAACCAACTGAGCCTCCTGGCCAGGGTCCAAGTACAATTTTAATTTACCTTAATGTGAAAAGAATTCCTTTCTGTCCCTTTTCCACCCCCATCCCATAAGCTGAATATGCTGTGAAAACCCTGCAGTTTCCCTGTGGTGAAAGCACTCTGTGTGTTAGAGACATGAACCTGAGGCACCCACATTCATCTCCAGTGCCCCACAGGGTGTGTACGAGGCCCTTGGCAGGCAGGATGCCACACAGTGGCCAATGAGATGGGTGTTGTCACCATGGAGCAGCTCTGCACTGTCTCCTTCCCCACCTTGGCTCTTTCTGCTGTACCCAGCCCACAACAGACACCAACTGTCAGGCTTTCTTCTCTTTTTTCCTCCCCCAGGCCTCTCAAGGCCCATTACTCAAACTGTCAGTAATCCGACTTTGGAGCACTGGAGCCCTCTCTGGAGGGCTCAGAGCAGCTGGGCTGCAACCACATGCCCCTCATGTTCTGATAACGGCAGAGGTTCAAGGAGAGTCTGTACTGTGGACCTGCAGTGTGAGGGCCGACGGGCCATCCCAGCCCCAGGGCCAGCAGCTGTGATGGGCCTTGCTTTGCCAGGCGTAAGAGCTTCCTTCCCATGGCCTCATACATGCGTGAGCTTCGGTCTGGCTCACTCTACAGACCTTTCCTTTCTCCCCAACTCTCCTGGTTCCTCCTCTCACTGCTTCGCTGTTTCTTCATGTCTGAGGTCTCACTGGTGTGTGCAGAAAGGCACGGCCAGAGCAGGGAAAGCAGTGCAGAGTGGGGCCGCAGTGGGGGTTGTGGTCGGAGGAAGCCACCTATGAGAGGCAGAAGTTCTTTCCCAGCCTCTGATAACTGCAGTTGCTGACAACTCACGGCAGACACTTGGAGCAGAGGAGAAAGCCAGAGTGAACTCTGCAGGCAGCTCAGCTTGGTGGTACCTCAGGGCTCCTGAGAACAGCTGAGCTTTCCCATGGGTGTCTGGGTGAGAGTGGGCTCTGGAGCAGGCAGCCTGGCTCTGGATGAGTCACTTCACCCGTGTCCTCTTTGGACAGCACGGGAAGCTACCTAGGCCTGCAGACACCATCTTCGGTTGTGCTTGCTGCTACCATTGCTCTGACTCCCCACTACAGTCCTGCCGGGCAACACCCCACTGAAATGTTACCAGTCCCCCCACACATCCTCCACGCTCTTTGCCAGGACTTAGGGCTCTCCACCTGAGCTTGTTGTTGAGTGCCAGAGCCCCGCCAAGTGCCCCCTTGGCCCACTCCACGAGCAGATTATCCTCCTGGGCAGAATGCTGGAGGTGGGGCTTTGAAATTTCCTAAGTGCGATCCTCCTGCAGCCCCCTAGGGGCTTCTAGTGGCCCCTGGGCCCTTGCTGTTGGCTAGGCAGGACTGACTAGTCCTGACTGGGCCCTTGGACCATGTGTGGCCCAAGGCTGACATTTTCAGGTGGAATGGATGATCTAGTGGTAACTCAAGGCTCTGTACTTGAGTCAAGTTGCATCTTTGAAGGGTAACTACTTGGCCACTGCTGAGCCTCCCCGGCAGCGCGCTATTGGAGTCCAGCCTGAGAACCCTGTGGCCACATGTGCTTGATCAGGCCGGCAATGCAGCTGGTGTCCCCCATGGCTCACTGTCCTCTGTTGGTGCATGCTGGTGCTCTCCTTGGGGTGGAGGACCTGTGCACCCCGCTACTGAGAGCCCTGAGCTAGTAGGCTCTCCCCCTTGTCTTGGGAGCCAATATCTCGCCTGATGACAGGATGGGATCATGCGATTGGAGGACCCAGAGTGGGCTCCTCATCTGCTCCCTCCCTTAAGCCTCCCTCTCTCATCCCTACTCCTCATGAAAGTCCACACATATGCCACCTGCAATCGTTTTTGGAAAATGCTGATACATAAGTGAAAAAATCCTCCAGTACCACATCAAAGACCCTAGAAATGGTGTCCTGGGCTACACCCACCCATACCTGTAACACCCAGGGGCATTATGATAGAAAACACAGTCCTCTTTGCAATGTCCTGATGTGGGGCTTTTAGCCCAAGCAGTCTGCCTCCCTTTAAACGGTGGCCACAGGTCTACCAGCCACAAATTTATCACAACATGTTTCTTCTGAAATGTGTGGCTCTCGCTCTCAGGCATCCATAGGTTTCTTATTCTAATATTTGATATTATTCCTAGCTTATGATTTATCAACTCTCATACTAAGTAACCCTCACCCTCCATCTCTGCAGAAGTTTTAGTCTAGCCTCCTTATCAATCATGTGAGTGGCCCTGGACCTTTCTTAAACTAATAATTTTTCTCAAAGAATAATAACCACAATGGAACGATGCAGTTAAAGTACAAATGTACAACCATTTTTGCAGAAGTTGGCTGTTACATGTTTCATTCTGAACTGCCTTCATAATGGCCTTGGGCTCTCGTTGGGACATTCTCCAGCAATTCCTCATTTGTTCACGGAGCTGCCCAACAGGCCCAAGCCTTTGTGCTTTCCTCCCAAAGAAGGGAACCTGCACTTGTCTGTTCCTGGCTGCTCACACCCCAATTTCTGAAGCCTGGCACTTTATAGAGTTCAGTGCCATCTACAACCTGAGCACGCATGCCCTGCAGCTGATGGACACCAGTCCCTGCTATGACAGCCTGTGGCACCAGGCTCCGGGCTGTATTCTCTCTCTAGCCTCAGCCAGTCCTGGAGATGCAAAGCCTCTGGAGTTTAAGCAGAATGACTAAGAGTGGAGTTTACTGTGGAACCTGGTCAAAAGCCACTTTAAAAGCCTCATGTGGCTTCTGCTGGCTTCCTCTTTCCATTTCTGGAAATCATTTCTAGAGTTTTTCTTACAATGGCAAAATGTAGAAACACACCAAGGGCTGCTGACTCCCTGCCCTGAGAGGACCCCCGTGATAATTTTATTAGGAGTCCTCAAAGGTCAGTCGAGGTGGTAAATGGTAATTACCTTAGCATCTCAGGAGCTGATGAAGATTCTGCTGTCTTTCTTAGACTCAGGGAACTTTTCATAGGATTATCTTTTTTTTTTTTTTTACAACTGGTACGTTGCTTGGTCTGGATAATTTGCTTTTCTGTCTTCTGTACCTACATCCCAAGCCCCAGCCTCTATCCCAACTGCACCTCTCATTCCTTCCTTCTCCATTTTCTCCATGCTGCTCAGAGCCCTGGTATGTCAGGCCACATTCGGAGCGTCGGTTCCCATGGAAGTGTATGATTTGAATTGTACCATCTTTAGTCTTTCCTTTTCCCAGAATCCCTCCCTCTTGGCAGAAACATTGGATCACCACTGTTCTTCTGCTTACAATGTTGGATGATCCTGACCACAGCCGTGCCCTGAGTGGATCCATTAACTAACTAGTTTGCTCTGTAAAAACAGGGTCCGGCACAAATAGCGCCCCTTCCTTTTATTACAAAATCTTTTATTACAAAATCATAAGCATGTAATTCTATAACATAACAATATCACGTTCAAGCACAACATATGGCATTTTAGGTGAAATCTTCAAATTAAAACTATAAATTATTACACCCAAGTTATTACTCTACCAACCACACTCATGCAGGCGTCATTTCTGCCAGACCCTGTATTCTCTCTACAGGGTGTCAAACTCATTCTCACCAGAGGCACATCAGCCCTGCGGTTACCTTCAAAGGGTCGAATGTAATTTTAGGACTGCATAAATGTAACTACTCCTTAACTGTTAAGGAGCTGAAATTACATTCAGCCTTTTGAAGGCAACCGCAAGGCTGATGTGGCCCCAGTGATAATGACTTTGACAGCCTGCTTTAGAAGCTGTCACACCAGCCCTAAGTCACGGGTGCCTGCTTTGCCAGTTCAGCTGCTGTGCATGCTGAGGCAGGTGTGCTGGGTGAAGAGCTCAGAGGTCAGTCCCATGGGTTTCCACTTATGCCACCTGTGCTGACAGTCATTCAAAAGGAAGGCCCCGTGACAGACACCGACACCCTAGGAAGCAGGCAGGAAGGAAGAGAAAGGAAAGGGCGCTCTGCAGGCTGAGCTGTGAATCACACTGCCCACTGCGAGGCCAGTTCACAGGAAGGGGCTGCTGGCTTTGGAAACATAAATTCATGAGATGGAACCAACTCCATGTGTAGAATTTGGTGTGTTTGCTAAAGCTCTCCCCTTAAACTTGTTTCTGGACAAACATCAACATCCCTGAAAATTCTTGGGAGAAAAGTTTTCACGGACAACTCTGCGGGTGGGGGGGTCTCCACATCAGGCTGTGACAGAAACAGACAATCTGAGGTTGAGGCCAGCGCACTCCCGTACCTAGTTCAACACCACTCCTCTCCCTCAGCCTGTGAAAGTAAAAGGCTAGTTTCACTTCAGGAGAACGTCTGCACATGGCTATACCTGGCATCAGGGCTGAGGCTGGAGGTGCAGTGAGCCCACATGGGCCCCTGCCTTTCCGTGTCTCTGTGGCTTTGTACTTCTGACAAGTGGCACCCGTGGAAGATCCCCATGCTTCCTGTGTCTGCTCGGTGCCCCAGTCCTAGGGCAGCGCTGGATGTCTGTCAACCACTGGAGCGACAGACACTCTGGCAGCTATGCCTAATGAGGCAGAGTGCAAGTGTCACTGCACCAGCCCTGCTGTAACGGCCACCCATGCGGCCCCAGCTCTGCCCGCAGTACAGTGCCTGTGCCCACTGTTTCAGAAGAGGGTTTTTTCCCACCTGCATTTTTTAAATGTTAGGGAAACAAACTCCTTCTCTGCCTATATGCTGAACTAAAATAAAGCAAAAGCCGACACTGATCTTTACACAGAATAAGTCATGTAAATGCAAATTTTGTTAACCTTTTTTCACCCCAGGATACAGAACTAGGCTCTTTCTTTCTACTTCTCTTTGAGAGGAAAGCCAGTTAAAGTGCAGCCTCTGAATTATGCCAGCTGTGCTGGAAACAGCCTGGTGCGGCTCACTGCTGGGTTTCAACAGTTTCCCAGACATACGATGAAGTGGGAGGGTGCGTGACTCGTTCATTTTCACGTTGCACAGACGCCATCTGTCAGGCTCTGAGCTGATCCTGACCTGCCACCTTTACCACTTTCCTGCTCATGTTTTCAGGATGAGGTGGCTGTGCCCAGGGCATCTGTGTACATGTAAATTTACACTTCATAAATCAATTATCCACAACCCGAATGTTCTTCCATCTTCTAGTGGAAAAAACCTGACATACTCTGAAATCTGAGTTTGTATACCCTGTAGGCAGCATAGCTAAACACAGGAAGTAATAAACAGATTCCAATGGTTACGAAATCACAGCCTACCCTATCTTTAAAACCTACAACAGTGATCTTAAAAAAAGAACTAGCAATAGAGTTGAATAGCCCTGAGATGTTAGGAAATGCAAGTGTGGGCACAGGACAGAGTCCAAGTCCTGCCACTTGGTGCTGGGACAGTGCCTTGGCACAGCCAGGGGTGGAAGCCAGTGGCCACTCTGTCCACACGGTCTGCGGAGTGCTCCATGAGGTCACATTTTTACCGTTTGGAGTTCAGAGTGCTTTCTCCACACACTGGTCTCCTGATGTCACAGTTCTAGCCTAACGCCGCGCTCTGGGAGGGTCTGCTCAGCTGCCATCTCTGCTCTCTGGCAGAATGCTGCCCCCTCACTCCCGTACCCTGTGTCCTGAATGCCTCTCGCATACTGCGGCGCATGTGGTAGTGACTGATTTCATCTTTATTCCCTCAAGCAGAATGCCCGTTCCCCAAGGACAAAATAGCTGAGCCTTAGCAACCCCTCCACCCCACCCTGAGCACAGTTGATGAGCAGAACCTCAATAGGCCTGCTGAACATCATACACCAACTAATGCAAGGTGCCAGCACAGCAGCCCTGGCTCCGTGCTGAGTGACAGCCACTTGATCGTGGCTAATAGGGTCCCATCCCTCTGACAGGCTTTAGTCGTTAAGAAGATTAGAAGAGCTTTCGGTCAAAATGGCAAAGTAGGTTACAATTTTGTTTCCTTAATAATAAACTAATGTAGTATAACAACAGAAAAAAGAAGCTTAGAGGTCGTGACTGTGGAAGCTGCCATTCATCACGTCTCCTTCCACACTACATTCTTCGCTGCATTATGGATCTATCTGGATTTGGCTCAAACCAGGTGACTCTCTGAGAGGCTGAGAGCGATGGGTGGGCCGAACTCCAGCTGCAGGGACACTGCTGGAGGAGGCGCCGTGCTGTGCGCCTGAGGAGGTTGACTGTGGCTCACCCTCTGAGTGTAGAGGGATTGAGGACAGGAGGACAGGAGGCAGCCCTCCTTCCCAGGGCTGATGAAGCACAGGACAGCAGGACCAGGGGAGCCTGGAAGGGATGGAACTTGGCATCTCAGAGGTACCAGTGTGGCTGCAGCATGACAGAGACAGGGCAGCTGGTGCCACAGGGCACCTGTGTGGGGGATGCCTGACGTGTGTCCTGCAGAGCTGACCGTGCGGCTGGAGGAGAAGCATGTCAAGGCATTAATACGTGCTACAAAACTGACCAACACAGCTGGGGGAAGATGGGAAGTACAGGCCTACCATCAGTGTCATGACAGACTTCAGGAAGTGCTTGTGAATGGAAGAACCAAAAATTAGTTGCACTTCTAAAATATTCTAAGTGTTTTATTATGAACATTTATGCAAAGGATCCAACAAATCATGCATGTGTTGCTAAAGACACCAGGGGTGACACTGAGCAGCCCCTGGGGGCCCTTTCCATTTGCCCTCTCTTCCCCTGGAGGCAACTGCTGTCCTGTGCTTGCATTGGCCACTCCCTGGTTTTCAGTATTTTTATTCACTCTCCAAGTTCTTCTAAAAAGCAGCCTGATGACTGAGCCTGTGCGAACCGTGCGTGAAGGAGCACATGTGACAGGGCTGTGTCTCTGTGACTTCCTCTCGGGAGCCACTGTTTCTGCGGCTCACCCTGGCGCGGTGCTGCTCACGCAGCTGTTGCCAGCTAACCGCAGCACATCAGCTCCTGTGGACCCGAGTTTCGGACGCTGCCGATCTGGGGCATGGTCACATTTCCTGTGGTGGCAGGGGCTTCAGCCGGGCGTCATCCTGGGAGTGGAACTGTGGATCCTAGGGCGACACTGTGCTGTCCTGAGTTGGGGAGGGCAGGTCCCCTCTACCTCCAACCTGGGCCAACGTTTGATGTCTCCTCCCTTTCTAATTCTGCCCGTCTGGGGAGTGAGTGCACTTCATCCTTTCCAGCTCACGGGCCTTTTCTCAGTCCAATTCTCATGATTCCCAAGTCTCCACTGAAATGTCTTGCAACAAAATTCAAGGTCCTCTCTCTGTTCGTCAGAGGTGTAAACCAGCCTCAGGACAGAAAACTAAACTGTGAGAGAGGGTTGCCCTGGAGGCCACAGGGAGGCTCAATTCTTTCACACTGTTCTCTTTTGACAAATGATGCTTTAGAATTGCAGCTGAAGCCACACAACAGATTTTTAAAAGGTTCTTAAAACACACACAAACCAAAGGGAAGCTTAGTTTAAAAAGAGAGAAAACAGATTTCAACCACAGCAGAGGGTGTCTGTCTCCCTCAGGGTGGGTGACTGATGCAGTCCTGTCCACCCTGCAGGCTCCCACAGGCCTTGCTGTGAGTCCCCTCCAGCCAGGGCCTTGCTCCTGACATAAGCTGGCATCTTAACTCCCTCTTCCAAAGTTCCCATCCTGCTCCATCCTTCTGAGTCTTGTTGAAACCAGGCATAACAAGCTCCCTTGGGTGACAAAAAAAAATGTCCGGAGACAGAGTAAAAATGAGGAGGACACAAAGTATTTTCATTCTCATTACACACAAAAAGGCTATAGTTCCTTTCTCTAGTAATGTAAAACTCGGTGCCATAGAACCATGAGCAGAGATGTACCCTTCCCTGTTAGAGAGAAACAACAGAAGTTTCTTTTTGTCAGTTGGCATGACAAACAGAATTATTTTTAACAGAAAGGAAGTATCCAGAAGCTTTCCGTGTATAAAAAGCTCCACAAAGTACTGTAGACAATTAAAACAGAGATTAGTCACTGTCACCATTGTTAGGACATGACCGAGTTAGGTGAATGTCTAATTCATACTTTCTAGGAGTTACAGTGATGGTGAGAGCATGATGTTTGTATTTTTAGAAAACTCAAGCCTGTCCTCCACACCCCACCCCAGCACTAACTTACAACATAGTAGAACCATTAGCTGGCATTGCTGCTGCTTTTGCTCTGGGGCCACGCTGCTTATGCACGATGTGGTTTTCTGAGGAAGGCAGGCGAGGCTGTGGGGAGTAGAGGGAAGAGCAGGAACAGATGTATGGATATCACAGTGCAGGGCAGGCAGGGGGACCGCAGCAGCAGCAGCAGCAGCAGCAACAGCAGCAGCTTAGCCGGGCCAGAGCATAGGGCAGGGAACATGGTTAAGCCTGAAAGGGGCCAGTGTCCCATCTGGACCATTCTGGGTTACCAGAGACTATGTCTTCATCAGGCATTTTTTGTTTCAAGAAACAGACTCATTCAGGTCAGCATGTCAGAGGGTGGGGTGCTGGTGGAGAACATAGGGATCCCTGGGCAGACCAGGCCTCTGCTTCTGCCCACTCTCCTCATTCTTGCTGGCCATGCCTCTGCTCTACCCCACAGCCTCCTTCCAGGTTCCTCTGCCTCATACAGCCCCTTCCAGCTGAGGGGTGTGATGAGCTCAGGGAACGAGGAGGGGCAGGGCCCTGTGGACCAGCTTCCTCAACTGCAGAACAGTGGTGGCCTCTTCTCTATCCCCTGGCTGGGGTTTCTAGCCTGGATTTGGACTTGAACTCCATTACACATCATGCCCTGCTCTTCTAGTCAACAGATCCTAGGTGCAAAATCCTGGCTTTCCTTTTATTAAAACTAATGAAATCAAGTCTTTGGAGCTCCTTAAAGGTAAAACCATTAAAGTAGCGATGCTGTGGTATTAGCTATGAACTGAATGTGAACAAGTCTGCGAGAACTGCCATCAGTGGAAGACTGGCCGCAGTCTCAGCATGGTCCCTCCCCTTTTGTGCCATCAGAGTTTAGAAAGAGAAGGGAATATGGAAGGAAAATAAGCAGGGGGAAAGGGAGCATGGGGGTGAGAGGGAAATTCTAGAACCAGATGCATTGATTTGGAAGTGAGAGGAGAGGAAAATCCAAATGTGCCCGCAGAAGATTCAGACACGTCTCCAGTCTTGGCTTCTGCCCCCTCCCTAAGCATGCAGGCTCTAGGCCACCTTGCATTTTGAAAGAAAACCTCTATTCCCTTTAGAAGCAAATGCTAAGAACAAGAAAACTTTTAAGAACAGGAATTTGGACTAAGTTAAACAGCAATCTGAGTTGTTTCTAAATAAGATTTAGGAAATTTCTGTGTTTGCTTTCACTTTTAATGAATTGTTTATAAAAGTCAGAGAGGACCTCAGACGAAGCTACCACTGGCTTTGTTTGGGGTGAGAGAACACGAGTGTCAGTGTCACATTCATGGGAAGGGTGACTAGGAAGCAGCCTGACACCTGGAGGATCCCAGGAAGAGCACATGGGACTAGACTGCTTTCTTCTGAAGCCCCTACAAATTATCCTGGCCAGGATGTAGTGGTTGCATGCACACTGCACCCCCACCCCCCAACTACCAGACTCAAAGGTCGTAAAAACCCACAAAGGCCTCATACAGAGCAGCTCAGCACTGAAGCGTGGGTACCATGAATGTGGCTCATCACCAGCCCCGGGAGCAGGGGGCTGGGGAAGAAGCGAAGCCGTGGTTCCGCATGGGGTCCACTTTGGGGTCCCACAGGCCTTCTCCTGGCTCTGAGTAAGGCTTTCTCAACACTTGTCTTTCATTTACAGGTTTCGTCCTGGTCATCGGGCTGGTGACGTTCTACAGAATTGGCCCATACACCAGCCTGTCCTGGTCTTGCTACCTGAACATTGGCGCCTGCCTCCTGGCCACCCTGGCCGCCGCCATGCTCATTTGGAACATTCTTCACAGGAGAGAGGACTGCATGGCGCCCCGAGTGATCGTCATCAGCCGCTCCCTGACCGCCCGGTTTCGTCGTGGGCTGGACAACGACTATGTGGAGTCACCATGCTGAGGGCTGCCAAGGTGGGGCCCTGCTTGGGACTTTATCCACTGTAATGGAACAGTCTAGAAACCAAGGGACTGCCTGTGTGGAGGCGGTTGATTCACACAGTTTCTTATATATGCATATGTACGATACACAGGTATGTTTACTACGTTTATAGAAATATATTATTGATCATATATCGTCTGTGCCAGCCTCCTCCTGACACACTCACAACCTGGCTTCATGCTCATGCACGGTGCAAGAAGAAGACCAGCACCTGAGATGCACGTGAGGAGCGCCAGCTGCCCTGCTCGTCTGGGGGTGATTTCTGTGTCTGCTGAGAGGGCCAAGGGCCACCGTGACCACCTTTTGCTTGTTAAAGTAGAACATCTGGGAGATTTTCTGGAAGTGGCCATGACCTTTCTCAAGTGGCTCAGAATTTATAATCAGATGGTTATGGCTTTATGACAGGATGGAGTTAGTAATGTCTGTTTGTGCCTGATTATTTTTCTAAGTTAAAATAAAACGCAAACCTCTTACCACCGTCCAAAACATGTGTTGTATCTACCTACACTGCCACATGATAAAAAGAATTTGGTCTATTTTATGTGATTTTTGTGGGCTATCGGTAAGAGAAGGGTTGAGACCTTTTAAAAGGTCTGGTAGGAGTGTAACTTCTGGTTACTTGTGTCCTTATTTCACATTGTCAATCAACTGAGCCTCAGAAGCCCATGTTCCTACAGATCCACAATTAGTGGAGTAAGAGGGGAAAAGTCTACTTGTTTAAAGAAATTCAGAAATAGGTTCACTTTTTTCCCCTATAAAATCTTTAGTCTGTCTTTAGCCAAATGCTCAGTAGGCTATGCCTTCATGATGCTACACTGATTCCAAACCGCCCAGCTCCTAAACCTGTGACAGGTGAATAGGCCATAATTCCCCAGGATGAACAGAAAACATTTAAAAACTGGCCCATGTCCCTAAAGTCCTGGGACCGGGACTGCCTGATGACATCTATAAAGACAGTCCTCTAATAGCTGCACTACTTGAATTCATGCCACCTGAAAGTGGAATCACTGTTGCCATCCTCTGGCCAGGAAGCTCATACTGGGCACTCGTGGGTACCATGCAAAGCCAGGTCAAGACCCTGGCTAGCAGGAGGCTGATCCCCACTACCCACAAGAAAGTTATAGCTTTGTTGCTTTTAACCTTCCAAAGAAGCGAGGAGACCAGTCTAGAATTCGAAGACTACGTTACCCCAGGATAGTCAGAACAAATGGTTGACTGGGATTGAAAACATAAGGCAATTGAGAATGACTTAAAAGCACCTTGGCCTGAGGATCCATAGTGCAGTCAGCAGTCAGTGCAGAAACAGTGAGATCCCCGTCCCACGGCCAGTGCGCTCGAGGCGGCATTTACGTTCGAGCTTCGCCCCTTTGAGTGTCTTTCCTACAATTGATTGTTCCCCCTAAATCACATTATTTTTAAAAAAGAATGACTATTTAAGATGTATAATTTTAATATTATGTATGTGACTATATAAACGTTTATTAAAGTTTTAAAATTGGCCGTGTGGTTCATTACATCTGTGATGGTGTTTATATTAAATAAAAAGTGATCAGAGGAAGGCTGGGCTGTGCCATCCAGTCACTCTAGTTCACTCCCCAGACTAAGAGTCCTCTTGTCCACGTGGCCAGTGCCGCGAGGCCCTCCCAGCTGGAACGAGGTTTGGCCTGTTTTAGTAGTAAGACGAGGCACCAGGATCACCTACAAGTTTCACAGATGCTCCCAGGTCAAGAAATCATCACTGCAAATAAGGGGGTCTTGTTCCAGGCCACTGAATTTTCCCATCATTCTCTTCCCACTTCAGTTTCATTCTTTAATAATTTTTCTAACCTTTTGAGATTAAACTCTGTCAACTGCTTCTGGGAAGAATTGCTGAATTCTCTCAGGAACATAGAGGAAGCTGCTTTTTGACAGCCTTTGATTGAAAACTTCTTTTAGACCAATTTTAATTGCATTTTCACTGTACTGTTTTGAGTGTTTATTATCAAACCCTTCTTTATTTAATAGCAGTTATTCCCAGAGGGACAGGTATTACAAATATTTAGCAAACGCAGAACTTTCAACTAGGAAGTGTCTAAAACACTATAAAATGAATCAAAACAACTAAGTAACAGCCCAAGAGGCTCCAAGCACTGCAGAGGCCGAGAGCCAGGCTCACCTCTCCCCACACCTCACTGTGTCTGCGCTCAAACTCACTGCTCTGCGGGGCAATGAGCCAGGCATATCCTGGCGTCTGAGCACCAGCATTTCATTGAGTAAAAAGACCATGAAATACAGAGTCACGGAAGAGCTAGTGACTCTTAGAATCACACTTAGAAGGGGAAGAGACACAGAGAGAAAGGATTCTATGTGTGCTCATCCCTTCGACATCTTAGTGAACAGAATCCTTACCTTTTGATGAGCTTGATAGATTTGAAAGCTTCATCCATGTCTCCGACAGCAATGAAGTAGCTGAAGTTGAGCATAGCATTCCGCGTGGGCTTGTCGCAGTCCTCCAGCCCCACAAAGTCTCGCAGGGGCCTCTTGCCCACCATGCAGTGGTGCCCTGTATCCACCTGATTGTCTCTGTCTGCTTCTCCTGGCTGAATGAGAAAGGACTTTGTTTACCTGTCAGTTCATGTAAAGCTAATGCCTACACTAAGCCTTTCTCATATGTCAGCTATGGAGGCCCTTCTGCAGACAGATACGGATGGTCAGCAAGAGGCCCTGACAAATGCAACAAAAATCTGTCCTCTTTTGAAATTAGACATTTTGGCTCTGGTTTCAGACAGCAAACAAGTAAAGGTGTACACTGGAACTTTCAACAGTTATACGTAAAATGGTTGTGAAAATCCCCACCTCCCAGGTTTTGTAAACTAGAAAGTTTTTACTATTAGGTAAAACATATATATACACATACATGTGCAAGGTCTAAAATAAGTACCACCATCACAATTTCAGTTGGAATTTTCCAAAATGATAACCTGGATCTGTGGAGTACCCTCCACTGGTTTTTCTCAGAACTGCCAACCTAGCACACAGCTCCCCACAAAGCTGTGCAAAGAGAGAGAACGTCCTCCAGTCTGAGCAGGAGCACAATTTTACAGGGCAGTGCCCAAGGCCTCTTTATACCTGGCACCTTGAAAAGGAGCCCTTTGAGGGGACCAGCTCCCTCAGATGTTGGCTTCCTTCCTGACCGCTGGGCACTGCACTTGCCTGCACGCCCACCCGCTTTCTTCTGGGCTGGCGCCCACACACCCAAACCTCTGTCGCCCACATCATTTGTTTCCTTCTCTCTGCAGGCTCAGTTTCTCTGGTGTGCACAACACTCCCCTGTGTAAAGGGGGGTCATGATCCACCCTCCTGGGACCCGGTGCCCCACATGCCACTGGTCTTGAATCTGCTGCTGCTCCGTGACTTCTGCAAGGCTAGCCTCCACCACCTGCCTCGGGTGTAGCTCCCGGCAGCTCTTCCATCTCACTGCTGCTTCTCAAGTTCACCTGTGAACTTCTACCTCAAACTCACAACTTCCTGAGTTCTCATATCAAAGACAGATAAAAATGCATAAGGAACATTTTTATATAATAAAACACTATATAATAAAATTCAGAAGAATGCTAGTCTGATGGAACCAAACCATTTCAAACAAGGGATAGAGAAAACATGCGTGGACAGGGCACAGGGATTCTGGGATTTGGGGATGACATGGACCCATTCCCAATCGTGACACAGATCATGCCATTTAACACAAGTAAATGTGGATCTATACATTATTCATCGTGTCAGTGGCCATGCCATGTTGTTTTACGTGATATTTTTAGGGACGTGGAAACCAAATGCACCCATATTTGTTGTTTTAATCACTTACACTATGATACGTGCAGTTTCAGCAGAGTCTCAGAACCACAAAGATCAAGGGGCCATGGAGCAGAGGAGACCAAGTCCCAGGGAAGGCAAGTAACTCGTCCAAAGTAACCATGCTAGGCATGAGCATGTGATGCTAGAAACCACCCCATTCTCTCACAAAGTTAAAGACCATACCTGTCCCTGGCCAGGTAGCTTAGATGGTTAGAACATAGTCCCAATATGCCAAGGTTATGGGTTCGATTCTTAGTCAGGGCACATACAAGAAGCAACCAGTGAATGTATAAATAAATGGAACAACAAACCAATGTTTCCCTTTTTCCCAAAAATCAATTAAAAAAAAACTATACATGTATGTAATGTGCACAAATGTAGGTGAGTACAGAAACCTGCTGAAAGGCCACATGCCAGTCTATTCACAGTAACCATTTCTGGGGGCTGGTTCTGTGGAGATTTGCATCATCTTTGGTCTTTATTTCTTTAATTGTAGCTTCTACATTTTCTACAGCGGATATGGAATACGTAATTTTAAAACCGCAGTTAGAATAAAATAAAAGAAGGCAGCCCTGGCTGGTGTGGCTCAGTGGATTGAGTGCCAGTGTGAGAACCAAAGGGTCGCCGGTTCAATTCCCAGTCAGGGCACATGCCTGGGTTGTGGGGGGCGTGCAAAAGGCAGGCATATATTAATGTTTCTCTCCTTCTCTTTCTCCCTCCCTTCCTCTGTCTATAAAAATAAATAAAACCTTTAAAAAAAGAAAAGAAAAGAAGGCAGGAAAGCTGCAGGGTGTGGTGCCCTTAGGGGAAACATTGGGAGGACACCCTAGTGATGCCAGGACCTTCCTCCCTAGCACAGCTCTGTCTTAAGAGCAAGGCCAAGTCTCACGGTTCTCCTAACACCGGAAACCCCATATTTGCTGGAATTTTAGGGGACAAATTAGAGCACATGGTTTGCCTTGTTTAATGAGTGGTGAGAAGAGGCACCTGACTCCAGTGCCTGGGATACCTGAGCCCAGCCCAGGAGAGAGACCCGAGAACATTGCCTGGTGCTCACAGAACTCTCACCTTTCTCGTGAAGTAGTAATGGGGCACTTCCATTCCCAGAAGAGATTGGTAGGCGGGAGGCCGGGGGAAGCTGTCCTGAAGCAAGAAGCCATGCTCCTCAGAAATGAAGAAGGACAGAATCAACATGTCCGCCTGGGAGAGAGGGAAAATATTGTTCTGTTTTTAGTCTGGCAATGTACTTTACTATTTTGCAACTAATTCCCATTTTCATTGACGAGGGATTTACGTAAATACAAATAAAACAGAAGATGAGGACACTCTGACACAGATAATCCACTGTCCTCCCGGGCATGTGGCAAACATACCAGTCTCCACCGCCATCTGCTGCTGTACTCTGGAAAAAATGACGCATCTGCTGGAAGGATGCACCTTATCTGGTTTGAAAGCCACCATGTCCTTCCCACTGACTGATTTCCTTGTGGCAGAGACCAGTCATTCCCACCCAGCTGGTGAAACTCAGAAGAGCGCGGTTTCAAAAGACACCCTCTTCAGATTCTTTACCCAGAGAAACAATAACAAGAAAAGTTTTGCCACCACTTTCAAGGAATAGGGAACACACAGTGAGGAGGTGAGGGGCTCCTGAGGACCCTGTCCTAAGGGACTCAGAACAGCAACACCAGGCTGCAGCCCCTTCTGAATAGGAGTCGAGGGGTGCCAGAGCCTTTCTTGCTGTGTGAATTCTTACAGTTTTTCATCATATTCATAAAAGACCAAAAGAGCTTTCTGATCAAACTGCTGGGAAGCGCCCTTCGCATGTACACTCCCTTCTCTTTCACTCATTATCAATTTGCACGTTTTTATCACTTGTCTAGAATTGTCGCCAGGCCCTCTATCTTGAAGAAAATTCCTCTGGCAATGTCTTTGCTTCTCTCAATCCAATGACAGAGATGCCACATCGATACATTTACCACTCAGTGTTCCAGACCTGATGATCGGACTTGCTTCTGAAAATCTCAGAGTACGGACACTAATTGCTGATAATTTCGGGGGGGGAAGGGGGGTCCAAACTCTTACCATCCTGGAAAGGAAATTCCTTTGGCAGGGAGAAAGGCCCCCTAAAGTTAGAAGGCTGCTGTCTTTGCTGATTTACTGAGGACCCTACATATAAACGTTCTTGGAAAGAGGTAGGTTAGAAAGAAGCACAGAAAACCACTGGGCTTTCCCAGGGAATGCTAGATGTCCTGTCCCACAAGACACAAGACTTGGAAAGTGTCAGGGTCCTGACCCCTGGGCTGGGGGATGGGGCCCTGAGAGCCATCGGCCTGGGAGAGGGAGAGTCTGCGGAGCTTGGGGAGTAGGGTGGCATGAGCAGAGAGCAGTGACTGAGGTGAGGAGGCTGCTTTAGTCAGAACTGCCCTTGCTGGAGGGTCACAGCAAGCTGTGGAATAAATGAGGAGTCAGCATGCTGCCTCAGGGATTCAGTCACAGGACGTGCTAACATCAAGGGGTTAGCTGAGACAACAGGAAAGCAGAGTATCACACTGAGTCAGACGAGATAGAGGGGGTGGGGCCAGCCCCCCCGGGTGTATGTCCAGAGGGGAGACTGTATAGGCATCCTAGAGGGGGACTCACTGTAACTTTCCTATAAACCTCGTTACCAAGACTGTGAACCCAGAGATACAAAGTCCCCATGCCACTAAATATAAATGAGGGCCATGCAGTACCATGGGGTCAGCGCTGTCCTCAGTGTGGGGCTTCCTGTCCACAGGCTGCGGCTGGGCTCCTGTTACCTCCTGCATGGCCTCACAAACGAACAACCTGGGCTCGCTCTGATCCCAGAAGTGGCTCACGGGAGCAAGGTGTGCCAGCTTCTCATTGGCAAAGGCACGGTTCCTGAAAGACAGACCCATCTGGAGCACTGAGAGTTCCTGTCTTAGCTTCTGGCAACACCTTCAGGCCGTCTCCAATCAGCGGCAGCAGGCCTCTTGCTTGCCCAGACTGGGAATATCTCTGCATACCAAGTTTGGATGCAGCCTGTTTGATTATATTCTTTTACATTGAAAGAAATTGGTTGAAGGAGTCCCAGGGGAGTCTGGTTGGAAAGAGAGACAGACAATGAGGCTTTGGCTCTAAAAGTCTGGCACAGTGATAGGGGACTCAAGAGTCAGAAAATTTCAGTTTATAATAGCTAATAAGCTTAGTAAGCAATGCGTGTAAAAGCTTTTGTTCCAGGAACTGAAGGTATGACCCACCCTGACTCCAGGAGACCGTAAGCGGTTCCACCTTTGTTCCTCAGTAGGACTGCAAGCAACTCAAGATCTCAAGATGATATCTGAGCCACTGTACTCTAGGGTGAGATGATCACCGCCCGGGGCACAGCTTAAGCCCACCACCCAGGGTGGGCGAGAATGCTGGGGCTGTTTTTTTAATCCAATTAACTCCTCCCTGAATTTCAAAACTCCTCACAAGACACCTTGTTTATTCCCTGCTATAAAAACTTTGGCCTGGAAAGAAAAGACAAGACAGTCTGTTAGGATATGAACCTACCATCTTCTCAGATCACCGGCCATCTGAATAAAGTGCCCATAAAGATTCAATCTCTGTCTCTGCTTATTGGGTTTGGTAGTGACAGGCAGCCCTAACTCCAGTGTCTTTTCTGGTTTCACAAAGGTCCCTGATGCTGGCCCCAAAGTCCAGCACCAGTGGGTGGGCCTCAAGGGGGGACAGCACCTGCTGCTAGGCAGTTTCCTGACCTGGGTTCTAGTTCCGGCTGTGACCTGTGTGATGTGGCGCATTTACTCCTGGTCCCCCCCCACCTTTCACCCTCCCCGTTTCATGGCCCCAGCATGCAGTAAAGAACTGCAGGGAGAAAAAATGGGTTGTGGGCTGGTACATCTCTCCACACCCTGCCCCGTTCCCCTCTTGAAAAGTGAGTAAAACTTTGCTCTTTGCCTTTTCTTCTCTTCGTGAATTCTGTCACAGCCCGAACCACCAACTACCTTAACGTTTCGGTGGCCCATATGGGGAACATGCTCTATTTCTCCCTCTCTTCCACCTCCTCTGCCTAGGGGAGCTGGGGGCAGCCGAAGCTCGACCCAGGCTAACCGCCTAACCCTGTCTCTGTGAGACTTGGAGAGAGGATTCTAATCCTTTTCTGTCTCTCTGGACTCTGCGGACAGCCTCCTCCTCCTCAGCCCACTACACAGCCAGTGATTGCACTGGAAATTACTGGAAAGCAAGAATAGAACCTGACTAACCGACCCCCCACAGCTGCAGGCAAAAGATAACATTGGAGCAAACTGCAGCTTGTGCAAAACCATTCTCCTGTGTTGCAATGCTCCTAACAGCCCAGAGGCCCCAACCACAACACCCCCCTTTTATAATCCATTAAGAATTTAAAGCCCCTACCAAAAAAAAAAAAAAAAAGGGTTGGGTGGCAAAGAATGAATCAGATCTCAAAAGAAGGCAGGCAACTGACAAAGACCGAGTCTCACCTGACCACCACCTGGAGGAATGTGACCAGTCAGGGGGAGACTCCACCTGCCCGTGCAGCCGCTCGGGGACCTGCCCTATAGGAAACCAGCAGCCCTCACAGATGTCACTGCTCCAAGACCGAGCAGAAAGCAGGGCAGGCAGACAGGCATGGTGGTTTAAATGGAAGCATTTATGGGGACCCAAGGAGTGCCAGGGCCACCTTTGGACTGGCCTGGCGAGGGGTGTGGGTGGACACAAGGATGTGGCTCGGAGGTTCCGGCAGTCCCTAGGAGGAAAGCACAAATGGCAGAGTGTGGAGGGAAAATGTGACTCAGGGACATTCACAATAAGAACACTGGGATTAAAGCTACAGAGAGTGGGGGTTAAGGGAAGGGTTAGTTCTGAGGTTTTAGATCAGGTGACCCAGAAAAGTGGTGCTTCGGGCAAGAACGGGGTCTCTGGGGAGTGAGGCTGAGTTGGGGGGTCTATTTCTGAGGTTACGGCAAGAAACTCCAGGGACATTTAGAGATGGAGAAGTGGAGCCAAACTTGGTGAGAAATGGAGATGTGTGTATGTGGGTGGGGCCCCCGGCAGATGTGAGTTCAAGCCACCAGGTGAAAGAAGGTTCAGGAAAGGGACTCTGAGGCGGAGAAAGGTGGAAGTGTGTGGGGCAGATTGGAGCGGGGCAGGCGGGGGCTGGGATAGGAGCAGAAGGAACAGGGCAGTCAGAGAAAAGCACTGGCTCGGCCATTGCTGACAGCCCGCTCCCCTCTCTCTGCACCACCAGCGGCAGGCTTTTCGCCTCTGCAGTCACTGGGGCTGCTCGCACACTGGTCTGAGCTGAGCTTCGGCCACACTGCTGCTCTAACAGCGGCAGAGTCAGCTCCCGCACCGCAAACAGCTCACTTCAATGTCGTGTGGTACTTCATGCAGAAGTAAATGTGAGCTGTAGGTGGAGAAGTATAAGCACTTAAATTCTACGAATATTTTCCCACTTGTAGAAAGAACTACACATATACGTCACATCAGCAGGTTTTCAAACTTTTTCATCTCATGGCACACATATACTAATTACTAAAATTCTGCAGAACACCAAAAAATATATTCTATTTTTGCCAGCCTGACAAAAAAATATAGGTATAATTTTGACTCATTTGTACTAGATGACTATTGTTGTGTTGGCTGTTGTCATTTTTTAAATTTGGTATTTCCTAAATAGTCAGGTATTAGGTGTTTTAAAAATTCTTTCAATGCCATGACCAGTGTGGCTCAGCTGGTTGGAACATCGTCCCATAAACTGAAAGGTCACGGGTTTGAATACCAGTCTAGGTCCATGCCTAGGTTGTGGGTTCAGTCTCTGGTTGGGATGCGTACCAGAGACAACTGACCTATGTTTTTTTTTTCCACATTGATGTTTTTCTCCCTCCTTCCCTGTCTCTCTAAGATCAAGAAGCATGTCCTTGGGTGAGGATAAAAAAAATAAAATAAAAATTATTGCAGCACACTGGCTAAAAATTGCTGTTACATGAACTCCCTGGAGAAAGACAATTATTTTTTCTAGAAACACATTCCCTACAAGACACATGCAGTCCCCACCATCAGAGATGCTGGTGGGTCTAGGGCTCACTGCGTTTCTCTCTATCACACAATCTGGCCATTTCTGTAGACACCTTAGACACACTCGTTTCAGGAGCTATGGAATTTCAGGATCTTAGACCTAGAAAACAAAGATTAAAGATCCAAATCTACCCAACTGCCCAAGCGTGTTTCTGTTTCACTTTCTGCCTTTACCACAAATAATTGCTGGGGTCTTTTAACGTTTGAGGTATAACAGCGAAACCTGCCTAGACAGTGATGGAGTATCATCTGCAACAAAACCCTCCCAAACCCAATCTTACTTCTTAGTGTCCTGCCCATTAAAAGACGACTCTCTCTGATCGATCTGTCCTGTCTTAAAGTCGAAGATGGTCACCGAGTCCATTTCCACATCATAGAAACAGATCTTGGAATCGGGGCTGCTGTCAGCCTGCAGAACAAGAAACCAGAAGCTCATGGTGACAACACATCCGAGAAAACCACGGCCCGGTGTTACTGACCTGCAGGCCACGTGGGCCAGCGTACTTCTAGCATTCAGAATTTGAACGTCAACCTACCTTCATCCCCACTGAATGGTTGTTGAACTGCTGCTACTTCATAATTTCAGAAAATTGAAAAGAAACCCCAAAATACCATAAAGGTGGACTACAGCTGTCTAGCTGTTCTCAATATTGACTTGAGTGCAATGCCATTTTGCCGAGGTGAGTTGACCAAGGGAACAAGAGAGAATCTGGATTCTGATAAACTAGTTCTGATGCAGCTACCCGAGGGGTGGTTTGGGTGTCTGAGAAGCTGCTCTGCACCCAGGAGGCTGCCCTCGCGCTGGGAATCTCCTCCCAAGCATTCTGGGCTCTGAATTCTCCTCCCGCCTGCTTACCAGCCTGTGCTCACACTCCCCCAGTCGCTGAAGACATTTGTTTTGTTCAGTCAACTCTGTGGTCTCTCGTTTGCTCTTCCTGAGTCCTGGCCGTTCTGCCATAGCGATCAGAGCATGAGCAGGGGGCTCGGTCATAGCGCAGAACTTATCTTTGATGAAGAACTTATCTCAGTCTCTTCACTCGCCAAACAGGCAGCACTAGGTGCCAGATGCCACAGCTACTACCATGACTGCCATTATCTCTTCTTTCTTCTTGACCCTCACACAAAAGTATGCGTGCACACATAAAAGAAACTGAGAAAAGGGAACCAGCTTGGTTGCTAGGGGCAAAAAATGCCAAGAACTTAGGCTAGGAGTTTTATTCTGTTACAGTTCACATCTTGGCTCAACCATTACCTCATCTGGGAGCCTCCTGATGCCCCTGGAGAGCAACTCCTGCATCAGTCACTCTCCCGGCTCTCACCAGGGTTGTAAGGAGCATGCTCATTTGCCTCATCCTTTGATCAATGTCTGTTCAACCACAGTGGAGGGGCTGAGTCCTCTCGTTTAATCAGTTTGTATCTACAGTGCCCAGGAAAGCACCTGGTACATGGAAGGCAACCTTAATCCACTCCTGAATGAATGAACAAGAGCCCAAACACATGAATGAGAAGATAGCAAACACTAGTACGTGTTAAGGCACCAGCCACTTAGAACAAGATGACCACGCCCTCCGTCACCTTGCTTTCAGACCCTCCATGTGGCTGCATGCACCCTGATGTCACTCCATCTCTAAGCAAGAGGCTCAAAGGTGCCTTCAACAGTCCTGTGGCCACCCCTGCACCCCCGCCTTGGGCTGAGAGAGTTTACCAGGGCAACGATGAGACAGAAAAGAGGAGAGGTGAGGGGCTCAGTAAAGAAGAAACAACTGTTTCTGATGAAATAAGAAATGAAGAAAGGCAGGAAAAATGGAAGTTGTGCAGGTAAGGAGGGCACGGATGGCACCAGGTGGGAGAGGACAGATGCGGGAGGAGAGGACTCCCTGGAGAGGGGACAAAAGAGGAAGAGGAATGGGAGCTGGGATACAAGGAGCAGGGAGTGGACAGGAAAGGCACAGACGGAAAGGCCAAGGGTCCTGTGAGACCGCAGGAGGAGGTCCCCAGTGGGAAGCACACCTTGCTGAGGAGGATGCTGATCTTGTTGCCATTGGCGTTACATCTGAGCGACACAATGCCCCCCACGCCGGGGACCAGCTCGGCCAGGTTCTTGCAGCTGCAGTGCACCTTCGCCTCTCTGCAGGGAGGAGGGCAGGGATCTCAGCACAAACCGAAGGACCTCTGTGCAGGCCGGTCGCAGAGTAAGGACCTGCTTCTCTGAGTGACCCGAAACTTGTTCACAGAGCTCTGCGTTCTGCCCAGTGACCCAGCTGCTCTCACCCCGGGATTCCCTATGTCCCAGGAAATGGGCCAGGCTCAGAATATTGGGTGAGTTTTTAAAGTTCTCATGTTCTTATCAGCAAATATGAACATGAAATTTCATCTCCCTCCTCCTTTTACACAAAGTAGCTTATTAAAAACCCTGCCACTTGCATCTCCCCTTGCAGCAGGTTTGTGATCTTCCCTTTCAGAAAGGGATTGCTATGCTGCACTTTACAATTCCAGTTTTCCATTTCTGGATGAACTAAAATTTACTTAACTCTTTCCATTTAGCTGGCTCTAGTTTGTAAACAATATAAACAATCCTGGGTGTACTCACCATAATTTTTTTTAACTTTATTCTCTTTTCCTCAGTTTCTCCCTAATACCACTTTTGTCCCAGGACCTGGGCTGGGACCATGTCTTAAGACTCCTGTTTTTGGTGCCCATGCAGGTTTAAGGACCGGTCCGCTGCTCTGTAGAGTGTCTCGCCCCCACTGGGAAGTGTCTGATGTTTTTCTTATCAGACTTGAGAAAACCCCGAAGGTATAGTGCCGTGGTCATCACATCACATCAGGGGTCTGTGACATCGACGTGACTAATCTCTGTGACATTGACCCTGGTCTCTCCTGTCTGGGGTCATGTCTATAAAGTTACTCCTCCCCCCACCCCATACTGTCCCCTTTGGAAGGACGTCACTATGTGCAAGCCCACACTTACAAAGTTGGGAGTTATGCTCCTCTCCATGAGGAAGGAAAATCTACATAAATTATTTGCAATTTTTCTGTGTAGGAGAGTTGTCTCCTTTCCTGTATTTATTAACTTATTGGATCATTTATTTATATTTGTGTGAACTCACATATTTATTTTCTACCTTGGGTACTAATACAGCGCTGGGTTTTTTTGCTGTTGTTGCTATTGTTTCTCAAGTTGTTCCAGCTTTGGCCACTGGGAGCTCTTTCTGTTGGCTCCTATATCCTTTGACACACCCCGTCACTGTATTTTGGTTTTTAGCATTTTCTTACTTTCTGGCACTTAAGAAACTCCAGGCTCATCCTGTACATTTTCTGCCTCAGTCCCAGAATCAGCTATTTCTCCAAGGACCCCGGTTCCTTTTCATGGAGATGCTGTTAGATGCTGTCTGGGCTCTGGGGAGCTGGTTACTCTTGGGATGTCCTTGCCTCTAGGCCCTCGGCCAAGAGAACAAGCAAGTGTGTGTGCACTGACTGGTGTGCAGACACACACGTATGAAAGCATCTTCACACGTAGCCATCCGTAACTTCAAACTTGTCTCCAGTTCTAACCCACCACCACAGGGATCTCTCTCATCTCCCCCTGTGCTTGTCTGCAGCCTCCCTCCCCGGTAGGGAGGACCCAGCTCCCCACACCCTCCGTCCATTCCCTTCCCTGTTCCCGTCCAATGTCTCTGTGCAGCCATATTGGATAGTGAGCCCTGCGGTAAGGAGCTTGGTCAACTGCAGCACCGCGCTGTGTGAAGTACCTGGGCTTTCAGTCTCGCAGTCGCCACTCATTGCCAAAGTGGCTGAGGTCAGCCACTCACCCTCCAGGGAGCTTGTGTCACACGTTTGTAATACAGGTAGTTTGTTTTGGTACCTTTTGCACCCCATCTTGGGATCCCGCAATCCAAAAGGTGTTTTTAAAAATTTGCACACACTAAGGCTCATTTTTTTGCTGGAAAGTTCTATTGGTTTTGACAAACAGGCTGTGCTGTCCATCTATCACATGGAAGTTTCACCACCCTAAGCAATCCCCCGTGCATTGCCTGCTCACCTCCCCGCTCCCTGCCCTGTGCTGCTCCCCATCATGCAAAGATTGAGAACTTAAGCCAAGACATAGGTGTTTAAAAAAAACTAAGTGGTATGTTAATGCTAAAATGAGAACATAGAGTTTTCTAGCTCCTCTCCATTTTTATACCCACCACATTATCTCCTAATTTTTAAAATGTAAAACTTTCATTTGGACAAAAACTGTACCTTCGGGAAAGATCAAAGCTTTTAAAGTAAGCCAAGTCTGTCCCTACAACCAGGAAATTTCCACAGATGTCAAGGAAGCATGGGTTCCCCTCCGTCTCAGAGAACAGCAAGAGTTGTTTCACAGTCCCCTGAGGAAAAGGAAAGGACAAGGAATTCAGAAAAGCAGCTTATGCAGCATTTCACTGTTGTGACTAAACATTATTTACAGAGAATCTTGAATGCTCCATTCACACACTCAGACAATGTTTAGTGATGGCTCAGCGTGTGCCTGGCACTCTGCTGGGTTCTAACACAACGTAAGGAAGAAGACAGGGCCCTGCTCTCGGGGAACCCGTCATGCTTGCAGTTCCAAGAGGGAGACAGACGGCAACCAGGTCAACAAGGAAATACACACGTAACCTCAACCTGAGAAAGTGCTAGGAAGGTAACAGATAGGATGCTAAAAGAGAAAAGTGTCAAGGGTGGTGGACAGTCAACTCCCTCTGTTTGGATTGAGCCGGGGCGCCTTCTCTACATAGGTCTTAAGTGATAGCCTCTGATAACACTTACTCTGCGGCTAGTGTCACATAAGTGATCACCCTTGGGTGGGGAGGGCAGCGACTAGATGACAGTTACATTGTGGATATGTTCCATTTGTGTCTTACGCACATGTTCCTTTTCTTCTATGTATTGTACTTCAATAAAATGTGTGAGAGGTTAAGTCTTGTCTGAGGGCAATATTTAAGCTTAGATTAGAGAGAAGGAGCCAGCTATCTGGAGAGCTGCGGGCCCTCATACCAGGAACAGGAGACAGTGTGTACTGTAGTGTGAAGGGGCTGGTCTAGGAACCTTGAGGCCCCAGCAATGAAAATGAAGAAGCCGTGAGAGGGCCATGCACCAAGGGTGGGCAAGTGAACAGAGGCTACGCAGGGTGGCAGTAGTGTTTTTAGACAGAGGGGAAGGGAGGGAGAAAGAGAAGGAAAGAAACATCAATGTGTGGTTGCCTCTCATGCAACGCCCCTACCCCCCCAGCACTGGGGACCTGGCCAGCAACCCAAGCATGACTCCTGACTGGGAATCAAACCGGCAACCCTTTGGTTTGCATGCCAGTCAGTACTCAATCCACTGAACCATACCAGCCAGGGCTAAATGCCATTTAATTTCAAATGTCACTCTTAAAAGCACTTTGAGGGCAGTGACCACAGTTAGGCCTGGGCAGCATGTCTTATATACAACTGACCCTCCTCTTCTGAGTTAAAAGAGGCTCCTGGCTCAATTCAATGACTTATCAGTAAATGTCTGTAGCCTGCCCAGCACCAGGTTGGGAGCAGGGCACTCCAGCTGTGAGTGGTATGTCCCTGGGAGCTTGAAGAGGGGGCAGTGAGTCAGGTGTGCATAGATGAGGGCATTGCAGGGCTGAGCCCAGGCAGTAGTGGGGGCATGGTTCTGGTGCATGAGAATAGGAGGCCAGCTGGATGACAGGGAGCGTTCCAACAGAACTTAGTGGGCTCATACTGCTAAACAGAGAGAGACCCTGAGAGCAGGCGAGGAGGCAGGAAGCTGTGCAACCTGTCCAGAAAACTCAGGGTTGAGGGATGAACGTCTGGGGGACAGGGAAGGAGAAATTCCAAACTAAAGGATCTGATCTTCATTGTGATGCCCCTTAGCTGGAGCTTAATAAATGCTTATGGAACAAGCAAACAGCTGCTTGGATACAGGGTCAAAAGAAGAGCCGCAGGAGACTGCTGACTGGGCCGAGGATGATCCTGATAATGATGACAGGTGGCGTCTCAGCCTCCTTTGCTCAACCTCTTCCTCTGTTGGCTCCTTATGCTCTGTGCATCCAAGTATAAACTTGTACTCCTCTTGCTTCTAGCCTGGTTCAACTATCACCTTTACCTCACTGTAACCAAATTCCCAAACTGACTGCTTCAGAGCACTCACTGACCCAGCCCCTGACCTCCAGAACCTGCATTTCCAACTAGCTCTTGGATATCTCTGAAGGGTGTTTGAGGACAAGGTGCCTCAAACTTGTACCTTGTCCCCTGAAACCTGCACTGCTTCTGTAGTTTCCATCTTAAGGCATCACGGTTAACCCTGATTCCCAAACTAGAAAACTCAGAACACCCTCAGTTCTTCCCTCTGTTACCACCTACCACCCAACTGCTCCCCAACTAATTCATCCCCCCCTCTGCTCTGGCCTCATCTGTCAGCCCACTGCCTGGCTCCAGGCCCTTAGATCTCCCACCTGTGGCATCTCCTACCTGACTTCACTGTTCACCAGATCCCCTAGTCTTTCCCACTACACTGACTCAGAAGTTATCTCCTAGGAGGAAACACATGCAAGCCGACATGCACCCTGTCCCTCTGGGCTTCACAACCCCCACTATCTTTAGACTGGCCCATTGGCCCTCCTGCTACATTCCCCACTTCTCTGCTGTCCCCTCGGCTTCAGCCCCCACCAGTGACTGCCAGACGCCAGCCCTTTCCTCAGCTCCAGCCTCTGTGTCAAGGAGCCTGCCTGTCACCGCTCTCCATCCTAGGCTACTGGGAGAAAACAGGATAAAGCACTGGGAGAGGGAGAGCAGTTCTGTGTGCCGGTCTGGAAGGAGGTCCTGTCAGGAAACTGGAAGGTGAGGTCATGGACGCAAATGGGCAACAACCAACCAGCGGCTGTGTGTCTGCCTCTTCGCCAACAGGGAAAAAGGTCTGGAGTGACACACTCCAGGCTTTCAAAATGAGGGAGAGTTCCTAACCTTTTCCTTGCATATGCTGGCATTATATTACTAGTTACAATGAATACATACTCCCTTCAGTTAAAAAATTAGTAACAAAAAAGACTCAAGTCTGGGTTGTTTGTTGTAAAGCACCCTCCAAGCCCAATGGGCAAGGCCCCTCAGTTGCCTCCATGTTTCCCAGCAGGCCATTGGCCTGTTCCCGGTAGGCTAACAGTCCTTTCTCAGCATGCTTTCTGCTGACATAGCTGTCCCCTGTCATCTGTTCTTTAGAACACAACCCCTCCCTGTCAAAGCTTTATGTCCACGGCAGATGCTCCCTCCACAATTGTTCACGTGAGGAAGCCAAGCTCTTTTTCCATGGGATGCCCCAGTGGGCTCTGGCCCCCTTCCCTCCAGCCTTGGCTTCCCCTCTGACCTTAACCAGCAGAGGGTCTGATGGGGACTGGCAGCTCCCTTGATCTGCACTCTCCCCCAGGGGCCGTGGGCTGCTTCCCCCACATCATCAGGTCTCTATTCCAGTGGCTCTCCTGCGCTATTTCCCATCCCTCTCTTGCTTTAAGTGTGCTACTTAACTGTCTGATTCCCCGCTAGAATGGAGAACTCCATGGAGATCCTTTAGGAACTGCTGAGTGAAGGAGGGGATGAGCAGCAATGAAAGGTACAAAAACATGGATACGGAAGCCCTGGAAACCAGACACTGGGTCCCAGAAAGAACTCAGAGCCGGACAAAGGCGTCACATGAAGAGCTAAAACCAGCATCACGATAGGTATTTTAGACCCTGACGCAAAACGTTGCTACATTTATTGGGTCGAATGGTGGCCATCAAAAGATATGTCTACTTGGAATTTGTGAATATGATCTTATTTGGCAAAAGGGTCTTTGCAGATGTAAGCTAAGGATCTCAAGGGGAGACCATTCTGGATTAGAGTGGGCCTCAAATCCAAAGACAAGTGTCCTTACGGGACACAGATGAGAAATACAGACACAGGGAGAAGGCCAAGAGAAGACGGGGCAGAGATTGCAGTGATATGTCTACACGCCAAGGAATACCAAGGACCGCCAGCAAGTACCAGCCGCTGGAGGAAGCAGTGCTGGAATTCTCCCTCAGAGCCTCAGAAGGAGCCAACCCAGCCCATGCCTGGATTTTTGGACTTCTGGCTTCCTGAACTATGAGAAAATAAATTTCTATTGTTTTAAGCCACTCAGTGTGTGTAATATAGACAGGTAAGGGTTTCTTTACAACATCAGAAGAGAACAGAAGAGTGTTAGAGGTCTGTCATCTTGAAGGCATGTATTGCTCCCATCCTGGCCTCCCCGTCACACACGTGCAGGGAAAGGCCTGTACAAAGGTACTGTGTCCTGAGCTAATGGCTCCTTAGCCCCCACAAGATGCACAGCAAACATTTCCTTCCATTTCACAACCCCACGTACTCAAGGTCTAGTAATCTAGTCCTTTTCACTGCAAAAGGTCCTTGCCCTGCCTCCTGATTTCTTAAGTTACAAGAGTTATAGGTGAAACAACTATTCCTGAGTCCATTTTTACAACTGGTCTCCCAGTGGGGGGAATCTGATCTGGTTGGGTGAAGCCAGTATGTAGGCTCTGGCTTCATTTAGAAATAGCATTTTAAACTTTGTCCTAATTGTCTTTATCATCAGAGGCCATTTCTCTAGTTGAGCAATTTACCTGCCAGGTTCGAACTTGAACTCGATTTGGCTCCACTGTATAAACACTTTCCTCATGCATTGCCAACACTGGAGATTCACACAGGAAGGTACCTAAAATGAAAGATAAACATGACAGCAGCAGCTAAACATTTCATACTTCCTAAGAGTTTAAGGAACATTCTTATGCATGTTTCCTAATTCACTTTTGACCTCATAATAGCGTTTGAGGGATGTGTTTTTTGCATGCTGCTGATGAGGGAGGCGAGGCTCTGAGGGGCAGGGAACTGCCCAAAGCCACAGCTGGCAGTGACAGCTTGTGCAGGCTCCAGGCCTGATGGGGGAACTCAGTGCTGGGCCCTGCACCACTTAGCCGTATGTCTTTTCTCCCACCTGGCAGCACAGCACCTGTGATGGATGACTGTTTGAGCAAGCATCTGCTTATCTTATGTGGAACTTTGGAGGACACAAGCTCTAGCCTCTGTCTCTGAACAGGTTCTTTTCTAGGTAGGGAGATGATTACACACACAAGACCAAAAATATTTCAGCACCTCCTGTGCTGTTTGTCCTGTTGGGTAGATAAGAAGTTCATCCTTGTCCTGGAGGGTCTACACTTGAAGAGACGGAAAGACGGGAATAACCAGCACAATACAAGGCAGAGCAAGAGAAGTGTTAGAGGAGAACTTCAGGCAACAAAGCATCAGGGGAAAAGGAAAACAGAGAAAATATGAGGGAGAGAGGTGATAACCAGCAGCAGAAGCATTCCCAGAGAGGAGTGAGGTTTTCAAAAACACACGGAGGGATCATCCCTGGAAAGTGCAGGGGCAAGTCCTCCTGTGAGGTGAGAGGGCTGAGGTCAGGATGGGTGATGCTGAGAACTGAGCTGACTGAGGCGCACGTCTTGATAGTCACGATGTAGGCTAGAAGCTATCCCCTAAAGGCATCGTGTCCTAACCCCTAGAAGCTGTGAATATTAGTTTATATGGCCAAAGATATTAAGGTCTGGAGACAGGGAGATTATCCTGTACTGTCCAGGTGGGCCCTACATGTGATCACAAGTGTCACTAGTAAAAGAGAGGTAAATTTCAGACAGGAACAATGTGACAATGGAGGCTGAGACTGGAATGCTGTGAGCTCAAGCCGAGGACTTCCAATAGTCACCCAAAGCCAGAAGCAGCAAGAAACAGATTCTTCTTGCCCTGGCTGGTGTGGCTCAGTGCACTGAGCACCGGCCTGCGAACCAAAGGATCGCTGGTTCGATTCCCAGTCCGGGCACATGCCTGGGTTGTGGGCCAGGTCCCCAGTGGGGGGCATATGACAGGCAACCACACACTGATGTTTCTCTCCCTCTCTTTCTCCCTCCTTTCCCCTCTCTCTAAAAATAAATTAATAAAATAAAATAAAGAAATAGATTCTTCTCTACAGCTCTGGAGAGAGTGTGCCCCTATCGATGCCTTGAGTTTGGCCTAGTGAACTTCTGACCTCTATGCCTGTGAGAGAATAAATTTCTGTTTAAGCCACTCAGTTTGTGCAGCCTCAGGAAACTCATACAGGAATGTGCTCAATAGTGGAGGACACCCTGGCTGGTGTAGCTCAGTGGATTGAGCACGGGCCTGCGAACCAAAGGATCGCGGTTCGATTCCCAGTCAGGGCACATGCCTGGTTGCAGGACAGTTCCCAACATGGGGATGCACAAGAGGCAACCATACATTGATATTTCTCTCCCTCTCTCCTTCCATTCCCCTCTAAAGATAAATAAATAAAACCTTTAAAAAAATGCTTAAAAAAAAAAAAAAGAGTGGAGGACAAAGGCAGCCCAGTAAAACAGAGTTAGAGAGACTGATGGGACAGAGAGGTATTTGAGAGTGATGAATCATTTCTGGTGATCTACCCTGCAATTTCCAGACAGAGGCTGGCCTTGATCAAGATATCATGGGGTCATCACTGCTCTGTGTGGTCTGGAACCGGTTCAAAAGTTGGGTGTGCAGCAACCCTTGTGCAGCCTTATTTGAGGTGTTTTACTGTCCTGGAGCCCTGGAGTGCTTGCTAGCCCTAGGTCCAGCTGCACTTCTCAACCACCGTGACTGGCCTCGATAGCATGAGGCCCAGGAGGCCTGAGAGGCTCCAGCAGCTCAGGGCCCGAGCTGCGGCACTGACTCTAGAAACACAGGCACAGGCATGAGAGCTGATATGAGGGGCCCCATGGCCCTGTGCCAGCCCTCTGCCCACACCACAGCACAAGCACACCCTCCTGTTAGATGGAAAGAAAACAAAGCACGAGTCCCTCCTGCTGCGGGGAGGAGGGACTGAGACTTCTACCTGCATTTCGTAACGTGGTTCCAGAAGGCTCAAAGACCACCACCTGTTTTCCATTCCAGACAGCAACAGCGTCCTAAAAAGAATTATGGAAATTAAAAAGCAACCTGTAATCTGGGCTCCTTACCATCCTGAATGACCCTGCAACTGACCAGGCCTTTTGTCTACATTAAAGGCTCCCAACAGTCCCCATGGGTCACCCTCAATTACCTTGGTGGCGAACACCCCGCTGATGTGCATGTCTGTGCGCAGGTTGTATGTCACCCCCGTGGACAGGAAGGACACACTGAGTAAGCTCGGGGCAGTCTGCACCACGGCCACCTGCTGGTGGAAGTGCGATGACATGGCCTGCTCGCTGAGGATCACCACAGAGCTGAAGTTGTTCACTGCCAGAAGGTTCTTCCTGGAGCCCCACTGCATTTCCATGTTGGAAAGAACCAAAAGCGTTAACAAAGGAGAAGACACACAGTCAGGAAAACATTACACATAAGATTCATAAACAATTTCCAAGCACTATTTCTTCTTGTTGTTAAATTATTTTCAGCCTTGACCAGTGTAGCTCAGTTGACTGGGCATCGTCCTGCAAACTGAAAGGTCACCAGTTCGACTCCTGGTCAGGGCACACACCTGGGTTGTGGCCCCTGTCCCCAGTGGGGGCCGTGTGAGAGAGGCAGCTGACAGATGTTTCCCCACACTTCAATGCTTCTCTCCCTCTCTTTCTCCCTCCCTTCCCCTCTCTCTAAGATTAAATAAATAAAGTCTTTTTAAAAGTTGTTTCAAAAATTTTATAAGTGTAAAATGTATACTTTGTAAAAAATTTTAAAAGACTGACACTCAGAGTTGTGATGCAGTGGGCAGACACCTGTGCGGCTGTTCTGGCTCGTGTCTATTTGGACCGATGGAACGCCTACATTTAGGGATACTTCTTTTTAAAAATTCATAGTAAAGTTAACAAAGTGATTAAATTATTCAGCTTTCCTCTGGTGATATGAAATGACACATTCATAATGTCATATTAAACTTCCAATTCTACACAAATCTGCGCCTGGATTTCCTTCTCTATTCCAGATACATTTGCCCACTCCCGAGTAACCACTGCTTGAATTGCTTAGTTTTGAGATATATTCTGGTGTAGTATGTGGAAATGTTATGATTATTTATACATTATTTTCTTGGCCACCTGCTCTCCCAGATGAGTTAAGAATTACTGTGTTGAATTCTCCCAGGAAAAAAGTCATTATTCTCACTGCATGCAAATGTAATTTGTAGATTTATTTGGGAAGAAATGACACCTTTACAAGGCTGAGTCTTCCCTTTGAGAGACATGATATATCTCATATGTACTCAGCTTTCTTTTATGACCTCTAGGAAAGTCAGTATGGTGCGCACTACTATCTTAAATGGCATTTCTTTCATTACCAGAGACGCCGCATGTGTTTTTCATGTACTCTGCTAACTGCTCTTAGGTCGTTAAGTAAATTATCTCCATCATTTTTTCCACTAAAGTTCTTAATATTTTCCTTTTTCTTGTTTGATTCGGAGAGTATGTTTATTACAGCTGGGGACAGTGAAACAAAGGAAGGGCTTAGGGTAGAAGCAGCAACAGGAGAGAGCCGAGGTGGCACTCTGCTCTGGCTCCCGACAAATGGTACAGAAAAGCAGCGAGCCACACCAGGCTGTGCTGACTCACTGAGAAATACAAGTCAAGTGACAGAAGTGAGGCACAGTGGGCTGTTGTTAGCTCACTGAAAAGTCAGAGAAAAGGGGGCCTTGGAAGCAGGTTCAGGGGCTTAGCGTGGGATGAGCTCCCATTGCTCCCGGGTTACAAGGCTCGTGCAGACCCTTAGAGTTTAGGAGAGAAAAGTAAAGATGTACATCTGAGAGGGAAGAAAAGTGCGGGCGTGCTCCAAAGAGAGCCTCCTTAATATTTTTCTTATAAACGTCAGTTTTCTTCATGCCGTTTATTCTAAGATATTACCAAAGATAATCCATAAATTAAAAAAATAGCTGTGTAAAGATTCCCTCCTCTCAGAGAAAAGCAAAAACAACAAAAGGGTTGCATGTCAACTTCGTATTAAAAAACAAACACAATTATCACTGAGAATTGGGAAGTGCAGCGTTTCAGAACTCAGATTTTCCTTCAGTTCTAGTCTTGTTCTCCATTGTCCAGTTCGAAGTAAGTTTTTATGTGCTCAACTTTGTTAGTCTTTGCTTTGCAACTACCTTTATTACTTCAAATCTGAGAAAGTTATATTTTCTCTACAGATCTGATAATATTCTGTGCTATTTTTAGCCAGTTATTCTGTCCTAATTTGTAAAATATTTAACTTGTTAATTCATCTATACACTATTTTTGTACATGGCCTGAGAGAAGGATCTTAAAGTAAGTCCCAAAATTGCCGTAAGGTATTCCTAAACTATTTACTACGTAAGTTTTCCTTTCTAGAGTTGTATAGGATTAAGTAAATTTTAATGTAAAAGATTAACATTGAGCAGATCTGAAGACAACTTCCAGGATGGCAGGGTGATGAGCCTGAGGACATAACAGGCATAACTGGTAAAAATTATGAAAAAAAATCTACTAATCCTCTGGAAATTGGGCATAAAGCAAATGAAGAAACATTTATTAGAGAAAGTCTACTAATTCCGATAAGAAGAGCAGAGTCTGTGGCACCTGAGCTCCTCTGCCCCCTCCTGCTGTCCTCCAGCTCAGCCGAGGGGACAAGACGGGCTCCCTCTCCTCCATCTTCCAGCTGAGGGCTACAGCGTGCCTCTGGGAGGGGCCCAGCCCTAGCATTTCTCATTCCCCTGCCTCTGCGTTCTAGAGGCCAATTCTAGGTGAGTTGGGTAGAGGGGCAAGGGCTCCCTTCTTCCACCAGCCCCTGCTCACAGGCATGGTAGTCTGAGAAGACTGGGCCCCCATGCCCTTGCCCCAGCTTGCTCACAGGGCAAAGGCTCCATGCTGCGAGAGGCAGTCTGAGAAGACCAGAGGCTACTGTACCCAGCTCCATGCTCATAAAACAGGGTATCATTCGAGAGAACCTGGCCACTGTCCCATTCCCAACCTCTGAAGAGCTAAGACTTTTTCCAAAGGGAGAGGCTGCCCATAAGATCAGAGCTCTGAAGCATTCCCCAAAGGGAGTGACTTCATTCAAACCATAATGTGAGTACATTCAGGCCTAAAGACACTCTTGAAAACTGTGGAGATGTTTTGGTGCATTTAGAGGAGCATTTAGAGGAGCATTTAGAGGATGCTGGTAGCTTCATGAGAACAGCAAGCTCAGCAGGAGGCCAGACAGTTTACCAGAGAGCACCAGGGAGAGACACCTAGGAGAAGCAAGGGATAATAACAAACCTCAGACACAGAAGTCAAAGACCAACCCTGCCCAAATTTAACGGGACCTGACTGTGAAGTCATTGAGATCAGGCAAAAAAACAGTAAAGGAGAGGCCCCCTAAAACTGCTAGTGTCCGGGAGGTTAACTGTGCACACGCCCCAGGCTGGTCGCTCTGAGGAGCAGTGTCAGAGGCGTAACACCAGAGGGGAAAGAAGTGTCACCATTATGGTCCATCCAGCCACTCACTAAACACACAGGCAAGCAACAGCAACAAGCCATGCAGGTGAGTGGAACAGCAGGGTCAGTGTCCCAGAGTTGACGTAGTATTTTAACTAAAATGTCTAGTTTGAAACAAAAATTAAGTACAAAACAGAAGAATATGACTTACACACAAGGAAAAAGGCAGGCAACAGAAACTGCCACCATAGGGCCCAGATGCTGGACTTAAAGACTCCAGTGTAGCCATTAGAAATAAATCCAAAGAAGTAGAAGAAACCAGACTTAAAGAAGTAAAGGGGTAGAGAGACTTCCGGCCAAGATGGAGGCGTAAGTGGACACACTGTGCCTCCTCTCGCAACCAAAATTAAGAACAACAAATATTTAGAACCAAGAAAACAACCAGAGCTAAAAGAAAACTGAACTGTATGGAAGTCCAACAACCATTCATCCAGACCGGTAAGAGGGGCAGAGTCGCAGCAGGAAAAAGGGGAGGTGCGGACCCGGGAACACAGGCGGCAGTGGCTGGCGGTTCCCAAGTGTGCAGGCGGCTGGCAGGCCCACAGGTGGCGGCTGTAGGACCCCAGGTACAGGGTAGCAACTGTGCAGACCCAGTGAGGCCGCGCAAGGTGGCTGGCTGATCAGGTGGTCCCACATTTGCGTGCGCAGATAATCCAGGCGAAGGGAAGTGGCAGATGGGACGGGGATCCAAGAAAGCACGGAGCAGGCACCATTATTCCCTCTCGGACCCCGCCCCCACATACAGCATCACAACCCAGCGACTGGGCTGCCCCCGCACTGGGGAACACCTAAGGCTCCACCACTCACTACGTAATAGCCGCGAACAGACCAAAAACAAAACAAAACAAACAGAAAAAAACACCAAAAATGGCTCAAATGGGAGAACAAATCAAAGCTCCGGAGCCAATTCCTCTAAGCCACGAAGAGATAGCCAACCTATCAGATGCACAGTTCAAAGCACTGGTCATCAGGATGCTCAGAGAATTGGTTGATTTTGCTCACAAATTAGATGAAAACATGCAGGCTACAATACGTGAAATGAAGGAAGATGCATAGGGAACCGATGGAGATGGGAGGAAAACTGGGACTCAAATCAATGGAGTGGACCAGAAGGAAGAAACTAACAACCAATCAGAAAACAGGAAGAAACAAGAATTCAAAAAAATGAGGAGAGGCTTAGGAACCTCCGGGACATCGTTAAATGTCCCAACATCCGAATTATAGGGGTACCAGAAGGGAAAGAAGAAGAGCAACAAGTGGAAAACTTATTGGAACAAATAATAAAGGAGAACTTCCCCAATCTGGCAAAGGAAATAGACTTCCAGGAAGTCCAGGAAGCTCAGAGAGTCCCAAAGAAGTTGGACCCAAGGAGGAACACGCCAAGGCACATCGTAATTACATTAGCCAAGATGAAAATGAAGGAGAGAATTCTAGAAGCAGCAAGGGATAAGGGGACAGTCACCTACAAAGGAGTTCCCATCAGACTGTCAGCTGACTTCTCAAAAGAGACCTTGCAGGCAAGAAGGGGCTGGAAAGAAGTATTTGAAGTCTTGAAAGGCAAGGACCTACATCCAAAATTGCTCTATCCAGCAAAGCTGTCATTTAGAATGGAAGGGCAGATAAAGTGCTTCTCAGATAAGGTCAAGTTGAAGGAGTTCATCATCACCAAGCCCTTATTATGTGAAATGTTAAAGGGACTTACCTAAGAAAAAGAAGATAAAAAATATGACAGTGAAAAGACAGCAAACTCACAGCTATTAACAGCCACACCTAAAACAAAAGCAAGCAACTAGAACAGGAACAGAAACACAGAAATGGAGACCACATGGAGGGTTAGCAACAGGGGAGTGGGAGGAGGAGAGAGGGTGAAAAGGTACAGAGAATAAGTAGCATAGACGGTGGGTAGAAAATAGGGGGAGGGCAAGAATAGTGTGGGAAATGTAGACGCTAAAGAACTTATGACACATGGACATGAACTAAAGGGGGGAATGTGGGTGGGAGGGGGTGTGCAGGGTGGAGGGGAATGATGGGGGAGAAATGGGACAACTGTAATAGCATAATCGATAAAATATATTAAATTAAAAAAATAAAGAGTAGAAATATCTCATTAATAGTTAAAAAAAAAAAGAAGTAAAAGAAGGTGTGATGTAATGTCTCACCAAACGGAGGCTATCGATAAAAAGACAGAAATTATAAATAAAAAAGAACCAGGTGCCCAGCAGAAACTAAAACAACTTGTACACTGACATTCACAGCAGCATTACCCATCACAGCCCAAAAGCAGACACCACCCAAATGTCGCTCGGTGGGTGAAAGGAAACAAAACGTGCTCTATTCAGAGGGTGGACCATTACTCAGCCATAAACAGGAACGGAATACAGACACATGCTACAACATGGGTGAGACTTGAAAACATAGTGCTCAGTGAAAAGAACTCTCACATTCATGCATATTGTGTGTCATTCCATTGAAGTGTCCAGAATAAGCAAATCTATAAAGACAGGAAGTAGATTAGTAGGTACATAGGGCTGGGAGAGGGGAAAATGGAGAGGGACTGCTAATAGGTATGAGATTTCTTTCTGGGGTGATGAAACTGTCCTAAAATTTATTGTGATAGTTGCAAAACTGTGAATATACTAAATACCATTTGCTATGTTATCTATTACAATAAAGCTGTTTTTATTTTGTTTAAAGATTTTATTTATTTATTTTTAGAGAGAGGGGAAGGGAGGGAGAAAGAGGAGGAGAGAAATATCAATGTGCAGTTGCCTGTCATATGCCCCCACTGGGGACCTGGCCTGCAACCCAGGCATGTGCCCTGACTGGGAATCGAACCAGTGACCCTTTGATTCTCAAGCCGGTACTCAGTCCACTGAGCCACACCAGCCAGGGCCCAATAAAGCTGTTTTTAACATTAGATGAAAGATAGAGATAAAGAGATGGATAGAGAAAATAGATATACTCGTAGATTATTACAGATCTACAATCCCTTATTTACAATTTTGAACTCCAAAAGGCCTTCATTTTCATATAGCCTTTTAAGTTGAATAGCTTAAAAAAATAGGTTCGAAGTCAATTAGTTCCTCCATTTTTGCAGGGCACAAAATGAGCACATCTGATGCCCTGGCTGAGTTGTACCTTTATCTGGGCAATGTTTCCTTCAAGCTCAGTAGAGGTTTGAAGGATCCACCTGTCTTTGCCCTCCACTCCTTGGCTGCTGTGGGGGCCTGGCACTTTTTTCCACATGGCTACTCGCCCTTTATTAGTACCCGCTGCCAGAAGACCTACAGGTAAAATCAGAGTTCACAGTTATTGACTTAAAAAGGGATAAGAATAGCGGCAAGCTCCCTTCTCTGACTGCCATCCTCTCTGAAATATCAGTCCATTAGCCCTCCACCCAGCAACTCTCCAGGCCTCATTGCTGTATCTTCCTTTGAAGGAACTGATGAGTACCTGGCGATACAGTGTGTCTGTACATGCACACGTGTTGTTGGTGGGGGTGTTGGTGCTGGTTCTCTTTCTCCATGAGAGCAACCTATCTGCCTGTTCAATCTTCTTCTTTGATACTAGAATAGCACTTAGCTCTCAGTAGGTGCAAAATAAATGCCACTCTAGCTCATTTCCTATTCTGTCTTCTCTGTGTGCGTAGACATATACACATATATACAAACATTTACACATATGTATATACTAGGTCTGTCTGGAAAAAGTCTAGCCATTATGAATATAGTGAGACCGGTTTGCGAGACATCAGTGTAACCTGGCAGCCAAAGAGAGTGGACTGGAGTGTGCATGTGTGAACAATGACGACTTCACTGTACTAGTCAGTGGGGGCGGTGGACACTCTTGAGTGAGCACGTACTGTGTGGCCATTGCATTCAATGTGTCTGAGCGAGTAGAACAATGAATCTGCATCAAATTTTGTGTGAATCTTGAACATTCCTCTGTGGAAACTATTTGGATGATTCAGCAGGCTGCAGCTATGGGCAACTAATGATTGGCAGCTTCATCATGACAACGTGCTCACTCGTGCATCATGTCTCATGAAGAGTGTTTCTGTAAAACATCAAATCACCCAGGTGACTCAGCCCCCCTACAGCCCAGATTTGATGCCCTGCGACTTCTGGCTTTTCCCAAAACTAAAATCACCTTTGAAAGGAAAGAGATTTCAGACCGTCGATGAGATTCAGTAAAATATAACAGGGCAGCTGATGGCGATTGGGAGAATTGTGTGAGGTCTCAAGGTGTCTACTTTGAAGGGGACTGTGGTGTCACTGTCCTATGTACAATGTTTCTTATATTGTCTTCAATAAATGTCTCTATTTTTCATATTACATGGATGAATGCCTTTTAGACAGACCTCGTACATTTCTAAATTTTCCCACACTTTCTTTTCCTTGGGGATTTGGGAGTGAATGGAGATCAACTGCATACAGACATGGTGGTCACACTTTTGACCAAACTCTTGACCTTCATGTGGGACAAAACTCTTTAGTTACTTCCTGTCTTGACTGACTTTATCCAAATAACTTGACATCGTTATAACTGAGTTAACAGTCTTTAAATAGCCACCATCATCATTTTGTAGCCAAGAGAGCAAAGCTGCAGGTTGGTTCTCTTTCTCCCTTATGCCAGCCCAAGAAATCTCACCTTTGATTTTACAGTAAGAAACACAGTTTATATTCTCTCCTTTTTTGAAACCAAACTTCTCTTCTGGACTCAGTACATAATTCTCTCCTTGTTCTAAATCCCAGAATCTATAAGAGAAAGAAGAAAGCCCACTAAGGGACTATGTCAGCATCCTGCCCTCAGCTCCGAGGGGCTTGTCCAACTTGCAGACTGAACTGCAAAAATCAGCAAAAAGTCATGGCTCTATGAATTCTGATATGAAAAGCAGGATATTATTACATTTACATCTACTTGGTGCCCTGTTCATAATCATAGGGAGCAACAATGAATAAAAGAGGGTTCATGTGTGACATCAGGTCACAATGAGAACAGAGGAACTGCAACCACCTGCACCCAGGAGAACCCCCTGTATCACATGGAGCTACAGCAGTGAGAAGCAAGAGAATAGAACACATGATTCTGTCTATACCAAAGCTCACAAAAACCAGGCAAAGGGAATCCACAGGCAGACGTCAGTACAGTTTCATCCTGGTGTGAGGAGCAGGGATGCCTGGGGTCTCTAATATGTTCTGTTCTTTGATCTTGGAGCTGTTACATGGGTATGTTCAATTTGTGAAAATTATTCAGAATTTGAGACTGACTTTTGTTCATGCAGTCACTGGGGTGTCAAATCTCACCTGAGGGCTGCTTCCCCAATGGCAGTCACCAGAAGGCTGCCGTCAATCAAAGTGATGTCTGCCCGGTGACCTGTTTTCCCACTCAACTTTACCTGTAAGATGAAAAACAACCCACAAGAATCATGTTGCTTTGCCAAGAATGTGTGTCTCTGCTTGTGAGTCTGGAATCTCTGGTCAGCAGTGACTTTCTAGAGACTCACCAATGGAGGAAGTGCAGGGTGAATATGGACACCTGGAAAGGCACCCCTAGTTTCCCAGGATGCACAAGCCAAAGCTGACAATTACTCTTGCACATTAGATGGTTAATACTGGCAGCTGCGCAGCGCATGGCAGGTAGTGTGCACCAAGCTGAGACAAGTTCAGGCACCACTATGCCTCCAAGGCAGGTGTCATACTGTTTTGAGAGAACAAATCTACCCAGAGCCCACCAGCCAGTGAGTGGCTCAGGGGGATTTGAACCCAGGCCCATGTGATTCAGTGATCATGTTTTCAACTGCTCTTCTAGGGTATACATAAATGACCAAATAAACATGGATTTACAAAAAATCCATCCACTGCATAATCTATAAGAGTATCTTTAGGGAAAGTTCAGAGTTCTCCTAGGAATATGGATTCCTCTGGTATAAACCAAGAAACTAGCAGGAGGCAGGGATGAGCAGCATCTGACACAAGGACAAGCAGTGTCCTCCTGGTGCCGAGGGCCCAGGGCTGATGCCATGAGGCACCTTCAAAGACACAGGGGTGTGTCTCAGTAGCCATAGTGACACACCTGCTTCCCCAGGACAGTGACCATCATTTTTACCCCTTAGGTGAAACTGTGTGCATGTGTGCCTCAGGGGCAGCTGTGACAGAATGCACAGGGGGGAAATATCCCCAAGGCTCTCAGTGGCAAGTGAGCCCTTGCCACGCCTTATCTGCACGTAGCTGGAAAGTAGGGTGATGTCCCTCTCTACCTGATTCCACTGTGGAGGTCAAATGGGCTACTGCAAAGTGAGCGGTTACTCTGTCACACCCAGGTCAGTTAATCAGTCATGGAGGGCATAGCCTTGACTCTCATCCTGTCTGTCCACCGACACCAGAAAACTCTCCCTCACTCTCAGTTTCCCTCACCTTGAACTGAATGTCGTATAATAAACAGTGGTACTAGACAGCTCTGTTAGAGGCCCTGAGACAAATTTGCCAAGGAATTGGAAAGGGTGGTTACTCAGATCAGAAAAGCCCAGCCCGAGCCCTGGCCCTCAGCCCACCTTCATCACTTCTTCGGCTTCCCCTTCAGGAGTCACCAAGTACAGGGCCAGCAACAGGTTCTCCGTGACCACCACCAGCGCCTCCCTCTTCTCGATGTAGAACAGCATTTGGATGGAGCTGTTTGTGGATGCCACCTGAGTGGTCTTGCCTTTCTCATCCACATAGTGCACTGTCCCTGAGGACAAAAGGGACAGTCACGAGGCAGCTTGACCCTCACCAGCAGCCATTTCTATTTACTTAGAGGCATTCTCAAAATAAACATCTTATTTTAAATATTTTAAATACATCTACACATGACCTCACAAGCCATCATCTCTGAAATAACGATTTTATTGGTTTAGTTCAGCCTCAACTCCTGCTGCCTCCGCCAAGTCCACCTCCACCACCACTAACCTCGGAGGAGTCTACCATTCGCACTGATGCCCCACCTGACTCCTCGGCCTCAAATCTCTTTGGGAATCTTGGTCCCCTAACATGGGGTGTGCATCTATCACCTACACCCTGAGGCTCTATTTATGACCTCCTGTAGCCACCAGACCCTCTCCTCTGTTCTGTGCATGGTTGGTTGGCCATTTTGCCCTGTCTAAGCCACAGAGCTTCTCCAGCCTGGAACCGCTCCTTCTCCTGCCCACCTTCAGCATGCCAACCCCTTGCCAACCTCCTGGTTCCTTCCTTAGGCTTCTGAACACAGTGGGTGGAACCTCCTGCAAATTCTCAGGAATCCAGTTCATTGCTGCTGCTCTCCGATGCCTCCTCACCTTCCTGGTCTCCTCTCATCTTATTCCTAATGGGTAACCTGAAAAGTTCCAGGTTCTCTAGAGGCCAACTGCAACAATAACGAGCACCTACGCAGCACATATTTGTGGCAGGCTCTGTGTTAAGCACTTACAGGTGTATTAACTTCACCAACGTTTCCGGCAAGCTCTTGTGGCAGTTACTCTTACCATCACCTCGTCTGTTTTATGCATCAGGAAGCTCAGGCACACAGGTATAGGAAAATTTGCCTTCAAAGCCCACAGCTACCACGTGTGAGGTACAACCACTACACACCCCCTCCCAGTTGCCAACATCTTTTCCTTCACACATCTCTTTCCCACATCACCTCTTCTTTTTGTTTGTTTTTTTAAATTTATTGATTTTACGAGGGCGGGGAGAGAAAAACATCGATTTGTTATCCACTTATTTATGCATTTATTGGTTGACTGTTATATGCGCCCTGACCAGGAATCGAACCTATAACCTTGGCACATTGGGACAATGCACTAACTGAGCATCCAGCCAGGGCCCCCACATCATCTATTCAACTCCCTCCCTAAGGGGCCTTTGCACTAGCATCTCCCCTCCTTGCACCCCCAATGCACAGGGTCCACTCCGTGCCCCTTCTGGGACCCCCTCAAATTCCCTCAGCACTGTCTCTTTACCCCCTGAAATGAAAATTATCTCAAAAGCCCCTAACCTCTCCCAGCTATCATCTGTTGTCTTCCTCCTGTCATGGTGACATAGCCTCCTCAAACCTCATCACCTCTGTGTAAGCCTCACTTCTTTGGCCTCTTTCTCACAGAAGGCGCACTTGTGAATGTGTGCTGTGAATGTTAAAGACTTTATTTTCCTCTCAGCTTTATATTGCCTTTATTAGCTGCCACTGGGGCAGCCTGTCTCACTATTTACACTAAGGAGGAGTTGTGTTAAAATTGAGAGGCGGCACTTAATTTTAATGTGGACCACCCACGAGGTGGGGTGGTGGCTGCAGACTGGAAAAAAACCCACCCATCCTGTTCATACCCCATTCCCAGAGCTTAGCCAAGTATCTGGCACTTAAGAGGTGCCTCACAGTTGCCCAGACTGAATAAAAGGAGTGCAACAAAGGCATCTTTTCAAGAGTGTCAACTTGCGTGTGCTGCGCACACTGTAAGCAGTCGGATGTAACTGCTGACAGACAGCTTCCACATGAAAACCCTTCAAATAGAGATAAGGCTCAGTCTATCTCTAATCAGAACTGAGTGAGGCCGTTCTTTGAATGCTGGAGAAATAACTGCACAAAGCTGCCTAATGTGTCACTCTAAGACTGGCACATATACAGCTTGTTATGTTATGCAGAAACACCATCTATTTGTTTAAAATCCTTACCAGACACTCCTAAAATTCAGGGTCCTGGAATTTCAAACTAAGTTTCTCACCATCTATCAAGCTGACAAAGAATGACAGTCCCTCCTGAGATCCCGTTTTCAAGAAACTTCCAAAGCCGCTTTTCCTCCAGTTAAACATGTCCAGGGCTTTCTCATCGCCACTCACAGCTGCCTTTGCCAACTGAACAAGGTCCCTGAAAGCAAACAGGACCGAGGAAGTCAGATTCCTTGCTACTCCTCACGGGAAGATGCGGTCCTTACAGATGTGCTGAGAGTGCCTCATTGCTGTGACCCCTCCCGTGCCAGGAGGTGCCATACCTCAACCCACCCCTGCCCCCAAGGATTTAAACTCAAAGCCACCACGTAAGCTCATACTTACTCGCCAGGAGGGGGGAGCCGGAAGATGCAGTGAGTCAGGTGTTTTCCGTACTCCTGTTTCAGCAGGGGTGTCCCTTGTACTCGGCCCCTTTGATCCAACCTCCATAAGAGCAGGACACCAAGCTGGAAAATCCAACATCCCATGCGCAGGAAACACATTCTTATCGAGTGACAGGTGGGAGGCAAGACTTACACTGTGCAACAGAAGTTGTGCTTATTCCTTTTTTTAAAACAAAACGAAACTACTACATGTGTACTGTGAAAAATACTAACAATTCAAAAGTGTTTAATGAAGGCCAGAAACTCTTCTTTGTGCCCTCCAACCCTTACTGTCTGGAAATAACAACCGTTGCATTTTCAGTTGCTAAAACAAATTTTAATTTTAAAATAGATTCAGATTTATGGAAAAGTTGTGAAAACAGTTCTGAGAAATCCCATACCCCCACCTAGTTTCTCCTATTATTAGATCTTACATTACAATTTCAGCATTAATAAGCCAATATTGGTACATTATATTAACCAGTCTTTATGTGCATTTCCTCAGTTCCTCCCTAATGCCCTCTTCCTGCCCCAGGGTCCCATCAGGACCCACGTGAGATTTGGTCATCACGTCTCCTTTGGCTCCTCTCGGCTGAGACCATGTCTCAGTCCCCCCTGTTTCTGATGGCCTTGACTGTTCTGAGGTCTATTAAAGGATTTTGTAGAATGTCCCTCCACTGACACTTGTCTATTTTTCTCGTCGCTGACTGGGGCTGTGGGTTTTGGGAGAAGACCAAAGATATAAAGTGCTCTTCTCATCACATCATATCAGGGGTCCACGCCATCGACAGGACTTGTCTCTGTGATGCGCACCGGATCTTCCGGCTGAGTCCTGTTTGTAAGGCATCTCCACTGCTCAGGTCTTCTTTCTTCCCCCTTTCCGTTCCGCAACTCCCCAGGGGAGGAGGAGTTATGTCTTACCTGCTTGAGCATAGAGAATCTACGTGAATAATTCAGGATTCTTCAGCACAGGAGATTTGCCTCTTCTTCATTATTACTTGTTCAATCATAGATTTATATCAGTATGGACCCATGGATACTTATTTTCTACTTTGGGTTATAACCCAATACTACTTTTTTGCTTCAATTTTTCCAGCTTCAGCCATTGGGAGCTCTTTTGACTAGATCCACACTCAATTGTTGTGGGTTTTGCAGGTACTTTCTCACTTCCTGTCACTATAGAGTCTCTCGGCTCAACTGTCCTGCTCCAATCCTAGAATCAGCTGTCAAGGAGCCCTGGTTCCTTATACTGGGAGAAACCAACAGAATCCAGGATCTGGGCATCAGGTGCACTATATGTTCAATTTTAAAACCATCGAAGTTTCAAATTAACAGCTTAAACAAGTGTGAGAGAATTTCAAGGCAGCAGGGAGGAGACGACTCTATTGCAACGGGTCCAGGAGGCTCCATGACCAGGGATGAGAGCTAAGCTTTGCCAAATGGCAGTATTTCCCATCTGAACCCGTCTGCAAAGGGCATTTGCTCTGATGCCCGGCACTCCTCAAGGCATGTTTCCTGCTCAAGGTTGGTGAACATTTTAGCACACAGTAAGTACACTCTTCCTCCCAGCCTGCTTTCAAACAGCACTGATTCCAATATCCCCATGTGCTGGGTAACACTGCTTTATTGTATACGGGAACATGATTTTCCAATAAGGTTGGCTTTAAAAGCAACTTACGCAGTAAATCTCTAAGAAAAGTTATGTAAGATCGAAAATAGTATATAACACCAGTACATATACATATATACAATATGAATAGTATATACATCATCAAGCTAATTCTTTTTGACTTTTCCAGCTTTATGAAGAATAAAATCATTATTGGTTCTTACGTGTTTAATAATTCTTTTCAAAATGATGCTTGCAAAGTGACAAAGACAAGGCTAGAAAATGAAAATGTCCCCCTTCCCTGCCCCCCAGCCTCCTCCCTAGAGACCCGCACCGTGGAGCCCTGTGCTTCCGGTGGTGTTTTCTGCACACAAAACATCTGCAGAGATGTGTCTCTGCTCTGCCCTTCAAATGCGACCATCCAGTACTTTTTTTTTTAACATAATAATTGCCTTTATAGGCACCTTTATTAGCACACAAAGCTTCTAACTGGTAATCGAATCAGGCTCCTGAATACGATCAGGACATAAAGAGCGTGTCCAGACTTCTGGGCTGGTGTTTTCAGGAAGAAGTTGTTCAGAGCCCTTGTACCTCAGGAGCAGCGATTTCCTGCCATCGCACAGGCCTTGTTTTGACAGAAGGACAAATGCAGCCCAGTACGATCACAAGTTAAGCTTCCACTGACTCCCAAGGATGCAATGAGTGGAACGTGCTTTGTCTCAGGTTCTGGCGAATGAACCCATTTCCTTTGGCTGGAAATGCAACATAAAGTGGAGATCGAGAGGAACTCTGAGATGTCCCATCTCCTTTGTGGCAGCCTTGTTTCCCACCTGATCCTAAATGTTTTTGTGCACCCCTCACTACTCCCGCAGGGCAATTCTTTGTGTTCAGAGCTTTTTCTTCACTGTCATTCCTTCCAAGTTACTTCATTCACGTAATTTGATGCAGCGAGGCTCTAAAAACGAGTTACCCCTAACATGAGAAATTAGTTCTATTTTTGAAGAGCAAGAGTTTAATGACTTAAGGAACTAATGTGAAGTTAAGAATGTTCTAGATGCAAATGTCAACATATTGACACTTCAAAGTACGGGCCATGCTTCTAGGTTTCCTCATAGTTTATCATGACAGTAAGAACTGACTTGTCCTTTGTCATGTGTGCATTTATTGGATCCTACAGTGGGCTCTGCAAAAGCAAAAGGGCAAACAAGGCCTCATCCGTGTGACCAGGGGTCATTCTCCCCACTTCTTACTCATGTAACTGTTAATGGTTACTTCACAGAACGTCTGCCCAGCATCCCTTTTCTAGGGATCTCCCTACCTCCCCGGCCACCGCTGACTACCGCACATGTGGGCACTGGACGCAGGCTGAATTTGGGAGAGGAGGAGGAGGAACAGGTCCCTGGGTAGGAGCTGAAACTACAGCAGGTGATTTCCTTTGTTCTCATCAGCTAGAGATCCCGCCTCGTGGATCTAATGGGTCAGAGAGAGAGGTAACTGCGGTAGGACAGTGCATGGAAAAGCACAGAGCCGACAGACAGACGTGTCTGTCAGCACCTCCCTCTTGGTTCCAGACAGTCCCGAAGTCAGCTGCGTTCCTGTCGCTAGAGACTCTGGGAGGATTAGATATTTGTTCTTAAATATTTTGACCCTTAGGACTCGGTCAGCACATATCTGAGCTTAGTTTCATGCCTGAATTAATCTACTTTGTTAATTGTTAAATAATACAGTCAAATGAGAATAATGAAATTCAGTGATCTTGAATTCCTTTACTCTCACAAGGGATTTGCAGAGCATTCTGCAGCAGGGAGGAGGGAAAGATCACCAAGAAAGTCAGAATCTGGGGACTGGGCAATGTCATTAGGTGGGAACTGAACAGAAAAACAGAAGAAAAATCAACCAGAGAAAAGGAACAAACGGACAGAAGAATGGGCAAGTGACACGACTAGAACAGAAAATGTCAGTGGTCCTTGTGATAGTCATTGTCAGTAGCAAGAGAAATACAAACTAGATGACAAACTTCTGAATTTGGATACAACACCTTGTGAGAAAGCACATGCTGGTGACTTGGTGTGAACTGATACACGTCCCATGGTGGGATGTTTGGGAACACCCACCAAACCATGAACACACATGCCCTAAGGCTCAGCCACCCCACTTCTAGGAATTTCTCTAAACTTCCACATGTGTGAAATGACAAAAGCATGAGGTTAGCCACCGCATCATTCTCTGTTTGGCAAGACTGGATACCAGTGAAATGTGTATCAGCAGGGGCTGGTGAAGTAAATCATAGTACATTCGCATAGAGGACAGGCTAAAAGAGAAGGAAGCTCACTGTTTACCAACATGGAGAAATGTGCAAGACATAGCATAAAATGAAAGGGGCAGAGGCAGAACAGAATCGCATACTATCGCTTGCTTATGTGAAAGGAGAGGACAATAAGGAGACAGGATCCTGTGTGATATCTCCACCCAAAAGTGTTTAGAGTGTTTAAAGAGAAAAGCAAACAAATCTAAACTGAGGGATATTCTACACAATAACTAGTCTGGACTCCTAAAAAGGTCAATGTCATGAAAGATCAAAAAAGAAAACAAGAGAGAGAAGACTGGAGAACTCTTCTTGATTGAAGGAGACTACAGAGAAATGACAGCCAAACACAACGCGTGGCCTTGACTGGATTCTGGATAAGACAAAGTCAGCTATAAAGGACATTACTGGGACAAGTGGAAAAACTGTCATATGGGCCACACACTACGTACTAGTACTGCATCAATGTCCACTCTCCCGAGTTAACTATACACAGGTATTCTGTGGTTATGCAGGAGAATGTCCTCATTCCTAGGGATCAGTCCCAAAGTATCTAGTGGTGAGTGAAGTGCAACGCCTGTGACAAGCTCTCAAATGATCAGGGAAAATATATACATAAGGAGAGAGAGCGAGCGAGCAGATGTGTCAAAATGTTAATAACTAGTGAATTTATGTAAAGGGTATACAGGTGTTCATTGTACTCTTAATTTCTCTAAAGATTTGAAATATTGCAAAATTGGAAATTGGGAAGAGAATGCATTTTTATGTGCCTGTGTGTTCTTGCAGAAACTCTAGAGGGACTTCAAGAAGGTATGGATGCCAGAGAGTAGAGAGGAGAACCTGATGGGCGTGGCTAGAGAGGCTTTTCAAGGTACACACCATTTCTTACCTTTCGAATTTTGAAACATGTAAATGTATTACCTGAAACATGTAATAAATGAACACACTGTACAATTTCTGCTGTGCATTTGTGAATCAAATTAGGTCTAGACCAGGGTTTCTCAACCTGAGCACCGTTGGTATTTTGTGTGGAACAGTTCCCTGTTGTGGGATCGGTCCTGGCTTTGTAGGATGTTAAGCAGTATCTCTGGCCCCTCCCCACTACATGTAGGTAGAAGAGCCCTCCTCCACTGTTCCGAGGGGCAAATCAAGCAGGTTAAAAATCCCTGAGCTAGACAATCAGGATAAGGGACTCCTAGGCAATGAACAAGTATGCTGAGGGAAGCAGGTAACGTAGCGGTGCTGTAAAAGTGACAGTACCTGAGTCATTCACCCCATCTTCATGAACATCGTTATGTAGAAAAGTTCATTTCAAAAATGATAGACATCCCATAGAGTGGGATGGCAGAATAAAATTTTCAAACCTTGCTTCCAATATAAAACAAAATCTGCCATGACACCTAACAAGATCAACTGAATTTGGCAACCACACATTTCAAGTAATTTGGTCTTTAACATCCTTCCCAGTGTGTCCGCAAGGGTACAAACAAGGAAATGCTGAGATCTGAAATCAGTGTCACCAGGTGTCTGCTTACCCTGTCCCCTGACAGCAGGCAGTTTCCGTTAGTGCTCCAACTGAGGACAGTGATGTCTGCGGTGTGCGTTGGGGGGACCGCGTGCTGCTCCTTGTCTTGCTTATTAAACATAATCACTTCTCCGGTCTCCCATCCAACAGCCAGTACCAGCCGCGTCGGGTGCCAGCACAGAGAAGTGACCTGGTATGACCTCTCAATATGCGTATCAGGCACACGCTCACCCTGTGACAGACAAGAGGTGAATCCCATGTTACGGAGAGTGGCAGCTATGCAAAGAATTTCTGGGTAATCAACGGAACTGTCATCAGCCAGAAGACATAAAGAGCTGTTTATTAAGAAATTGTTCTATCTAATTTTCATAGAAACACCAATCTTACCCCAGCTGAGCTATGAAAGCATAAGATCAATAGACAACAGACCATGCTGACCAGTGTATCAAGGAGTATGACATACTCTCAGCTGCTCAGCAGCTAGCTAGTGTTTTAATGAATTCCAATAAAACTTTATTTATAAAAACAAGTGGCAGGCCAGGTGAAGTCCGTTGACCCCAAGGTTCTCAAAGTGTGGTCAGATGATGCCCAAAGCCTTTTCAGGGTCTGCAAGGTGAGTTTCTTTCAGAACGACACTAAGAAGTTATTTGCCTGTTTACTTTCATTTTCTCACCAGTGGACAGTGGAGTTTCCCAGAGGCTCTGTGATATCTGATGATGTTACTGCTCTGATAGCTATTGGAATATGCGCTTGTATATTGAGTTTTCTAAATTTTCTAGGGAAATAGGTTTAGGGTATAAATATGTGTGTTTTCAGAGATTAATTTCATTTGTTCACAGTACTTCCACCAGATTCTTTCTAGTAATCTCGTTATACCTGCTACATCTGTGACCTCATTATCATCTAATAACTATTTAGAATTCCCTTGTACTAATTAGAAACACAAGAAGTATACTTTGCTTTGTAATAGTATTTTTGTAATTTCCTAAATTTTAAAATTTTTTCTAAAATTACTATTACTTTGGAATTTAGTGTTTATTCTAAAGAAAATTTTATACTACATATTGGAGAGTTCTGTGACTCCTGGAAGGGAGGAACCTACTGCAAAGAAGCTGGGCGACACTGTGCTTAATGCTGGGACTGGACAAACACGAGAGCAGACAAGGGCCCTGGCTGAGCTTCCATCTATGGAAGGGTGAAAGAGTGACAAATGTCACAGACGAGACCTCCAACAACGAGGCAGGTGAGACACCAAGAGGTGTCTGCCCTAGTGTGGGGGGAGGTACGGAAGGACTTCCTCAGGAAGTGTCAGTGAGCCACTGTCATCTGGAGGACTGATATAGTAATTGCACAAACAGATCAAGGGAGACTCCCCTGTACAGAGGGCACGGCATACGCAGTGCTGGAAGGTCCTGGAAGGCCAGGTGCATGAGTAGCACGGAAGAAGGAGCACCATGTGCGGCACGAGAGCCAGGCCTTAGGGCACTGGGGGCCACATCAGGTATTTCTGTCCTCACCCAAAGAGCAATTTGGGGGTGGGAAAGGTGGGAGTAGTGGCAGACTCCAGGTACAAGATCGAAAGATGGCTCTGCCCTGTGTGGGGAACGGGGATGGGTGGGGGGGGACCTTCAGGGCACAAGTGCTGCAGTGAGCAAGCTGTGCTTAGTTTCTCAGAGGCTCCGGGGGTAAACCAGGTGAACTTGGCCATGGATTACAAGGCAGGGAGGAAGTGTCACCATCATTCCCAGGTCCCCGTCCTGGGCATTAAGATGGAGAACACTCAGCCTTCAAAGGTAAGTGTGGGGCAGGGGACCGCAGGGCAAAGTTCAGTTCAGTTTGGACTTGTAAAATTTGAGGTCTGTGTCAAACATCCAGATGTTCTGAGGACAGCTGGATTTCTAAGTCTGTATTTTGGGGAGACTTGTGGGCTGGAGATACAGGTGTATAAGTCGTTCATTGATAGATGGTGACAGTCACAGGAGGAGGGAGGAGATGGAGGGAGAAGAGGCCTGGACAAGCTCCAGGCACGCCAACAGTATTCCCGGGTTGGAAGGACCGAAAGGCTAGAGGAAGGAGGCAGGGTAAAGGAAAGCCCTGCAAGTTTCCCACAGAACTTCACAAGAGTGTGGAGCAGCGTAGAGGAGGGATGTAAGGTAAGGACCCCAAAGCATGTAGAGCTATGCAGACTTTGCTGCTGACTCTAGCTGCTTGGGTGAAGTATCTGGGTTGGCAGTGAGACTGCAGAGGGCTGAGAAGTAGGTGGGAATGGGAAATCTGATTTTCTATGTGAAGTATGAGGTGTGTTGTGCACTGAGAATTTTGGTGGGGGGTGTTGAAAGTTTGAGGAGCATCTAGAAAATTTTTGCTCTGGGCTTAATTGTGAAAATTCCCAAAAAGATGTGTTGAAGTCCTAACAACTGATACTTGTGATATGACCTTATTTAAAAACAGGACCTTTGCAGAGGACCTGGTTAAGATGAAGTCATTAGGGTGGGCCTAATCCAGTATGACTGTGTCCTTAATAGAAGAGGAGACACACAGAGGAGACAGCCCTATGACGATGGAGGAAGAGACTAGAGTGGTGAAGGTACAAACCAAGGGACACCAGGACTGCTAGCAACCAGAAGCAAAGACAGACCTGGAAGATCCTTCCTATAGGCTTCAGAGAGCGAGGCCCTGCCAATCCTTATGTCAGACTTCTGGCCTTGAGCACTAGGAAAGCATACATTTCTGTTGTTTTAAGCCACCCAGTTTGCTGTCATTTGTCATGGCATCTACAGAAACCTAATACTTTTAAATGGCTAACGTAAGCTGACAGGAGACTAGATCAGGATGGAGAGACAATGCCGAGGGGCCATTTCTGGTTAGTGGCTGTGAATTGACTGTAGATTCTATCTTAAACATTTCTAAATATGTCCCCAAACCTAAACTGCACAGGTAAAAGAATTATCCACATAATAGGGCTTTTATAATAGTGGGAGTTCAGACCTCAGTGAGAACTCACACACACACACACACACACACACACACACACGTACATCATACCCCACACACATCCTACGCACTCCCTACCACACTCACCTACACCCCAAACCCTTACACCCCCACCCCTCCCCCCCCCCCCACACACACAGAATAAAAGAGAAGAAAAGCGCCAGAAGCTAATGAAGTCGTAATCTTTGCTTCTTAGTACTCACTTGCTCCAGGTATATATCCACACTGCCTCCTGAGGTTGTGCCCATGGTGGCGACTGCCAGGAATGGATGAACAGGGTGCCAACTGATGTGGGAAGGAGACCCAACAGAGTCTGGGGCTTCTATTTGGTAGTCAAAGTAGAGGGCCATGATGAAACTCAGATTAGTCAGGGCTGAAACCTGCAGGGTAAAAACCACCAAAACCTGTGGTTTTGAACAAAAGGACTGTGTACAGAATTAGGAAAGAAAAGCATCACAAATCTATATTCATAAGACATTTAGCAACTTATAAATGCTGCTTAATACTGATTTCAGGCAATGTCATGTGGAAAAGGTCGCTAACAGGAAAAAAACATGCAATTAAAAGCAAGGGATTGGACTTGCAATGATCCAGAGCATGAAGGAAAACAGTAAAACTTCTTGCCATCAAACAGCAAAGACAAGCCCTGCCACCTGGACTACCCGAGTAATCCTCGATGACTTTTACTCCAATCATAATAAGGACAATTTATATTTATATAGTCTCCTTTAAGAAAAACATTTTCAGCCCTGGCTGGCGTGGCTCAGTGGATTGAGTGCTGGCCTGCAAACCAGGGGATTGCTGGTTCTATTCCCAGTCAGGTCACATGCCTGGGTTGTGGGCCAGGTCCCCAGTGGGGGGCATAAGAGAGGCAACCACACACTGATGTTTCCCTCCCTCTCTTTCTCTCTCCTTTCCTCTCTCTAAAAATAAAATAAAATCTTTTTTGAAAAAAAGAAAAACATTTTCAAACCAAATAAAAGCAAACTGCTTCACTGAAGAGAATGTATATGCAGAAAAACCTAGTGCTCAATTTCTGATAAAGCTTGAAAACCAAGGCTCTTTTCACCTGCGACTCTCAGGTTGCAGAAGGCAAAAGGATTCCTCTGTTAGAGAGTCAAGAAAACAAACCCACAGCAACTGCAGAGAAGTTGAACTTCACTAGCTACAGGAACTTAATCTCCTTCTTTCTTTCCTTCCCTCCTTCCATCCCACCCTCTCTCCTTTCCTTCCTTTCTTTCCTGGAAAATATGTGCATGCTGTACCTTTGAGGGAGTGGTAGGATGGTGAATGAAACGACAGTCTGACTTCTGCCCAATTTTCCATACCCTAGGATCAGTTTGGGGAAGCTAATTAGTAGAGAACAGAGTATGTGTAGGGCGACTTCATAACCATTACAATGGCTATTATTAGAAAAATAGAAAATAAGACGTATTGGAGGGGGTGTGGAGAAATTGGAACACATGTACATGAAAAAGACTGCAGCCGCTATTGAAAGCAATATGGTGATTTCTTAAACATTAAACATGGAATTTCTCCATGATTCAGCAATTCCAGTTCTGGGTATACACCCAAAGAATTGAGAAAAGCAGGGACTTGGACAGGTATTTGTACACAAATATACACAGCAGCATTATTCACAGTAGCCAAAAGGTGGAAACAATTCAAATGCCTATCACCATTGATGCCTAGGCCATTGAATGGATGAACAAAATGTGGTATTATACATGCATATGATGGAATATTATTCAACCTTTAAAAGGAATGAAATTCTGCCCTGGCCAATATGGCTCAGTTGGAGCATCGTCCCACAAACTGAAAAGTCATTGGTTCTATTCCTGGTCGGGGCACATGCCTAGGTTGTGGTTTCAATCCCCAATAGGGATGCATACAAGAGGCAACCAGTTGATGTTTCGCTCCCTCTCTCTCTCCCTCCCTTCCTCTCTCTCTAAAATCAATAAGCATGTCCTTGGATGAGGATAAAAAAAAGGAATGAAATTCTGACACATTACAGCATGCATGAACCTAGAAGACAGTATGCTGAGTGAAATAAGCCACACACAAAGGCACAAATATATATATAATGCACTTGTATGATTCCACGTATATGAGATACCTACAATAGTCAAATTCAGAGAGTAGATTGGTGCCTACTAGGGCTGGGAGGATGAGGTGGGGGGCAGTTGTTTAATGTACATAGGGTTTTAGTTGGGGAAGATGAAGGAAGTTCTGGAGATGATGGTGGTGATGGTTGTACAAGATGAATGTACTTAATGCCATTGAACTTTATACGTAAAATAGTTAAAATGATAAATTTTGTATTATGCATTTTTAGCCACAACAAAAAATAGTGCAAAAAATTATTCAACACCTGCAAAATTCTATCATTCTATCATGGTAGGGAATGGACTATGTTATTGGCTGAGTAATACAATAGTTGTATCAGAGGAAGTCACAAAAGCTCGGTGTGGATTCAGAGAAGGAAATCCCTTCATGGAAGCTGGAAAGCATGTGGATACAATGAAGTCACATTTCAAATGTTTACCTTCTTCTTGTGAGTATATACCCTGAATACTAAACAAAGGCACAATTTTCAAAGTTGCGCTCTTACCATCACAAACTGTCCAGCACCCATTCAAGGATCCTGTGGGAGCAGCTAGGCACTGGCTGGAGGAGCAGCGGGGTGGTGGGGACTGGAGTCAGGGAAAGGACAGGATCTATGGGTCTCCTGCACACACACACACACACACATGCACACACACATCACTTAGGGCAGGGGTCCCCAGTCCCTGGGCCACAGACCAGTACTGGTCCATGGCTTGTTAGGAACCAGGCTGCAAGGGAAGCTTGCCTGAGCTCTGCCTACTGTCTTCGTCCTCCCTCCCCCCACACCTGTCTTCCATGACACTTGTCCCTGGTGCTGGAAAGGTTGGGGACTGCTGTCGTAGGGGACACCTACATTAGTCAGGGCTCTAATTTCTTTGAGTAAAAAGGCCTATGCAAAACTCCAAACAAAGCCATTAAAAATGAAAACACTAGATAAATACCTGGTGATTTAATATAGCAAAGGAAACCTTTAAAGTGGGTTTTAACATGTTGCAGCCAAGCAAGTGTCTAAATTCTGGACTATGGGAAATTCATATTCATATTTAACAAGTTTACCTTGTGAAAATATTCCTCTGCAAAATGAGAAATGTTACCCAACTTGTTATAATGATGAAGAAAAAATTATAATAGCACTTGAAATATTTAAACCTGATTTTCTCTATATTTTTTACTTCAAACATCACTTTGTAATAAGCATGTATGCTAACAGATCTTTCCATTACTTATTTCCTCCTGCCTGAGGCTTTTCCAGAGGCTCTCTTCCCCACATCCCTCCTCTGGGTACTTTGGAAACTTCCTTTCCTCCAGGGAGCTCTTGGACTTAACTTCTAGGTTGTTTGGTGCTTCTGCCCAGTATCACCATAGAACTCTGTACTTCTCCGTGGCTGCATGTGTACTTGATTGCCACCCTCCACTCCCTACCAGGTTACCTGCCCCACACGCAGGAGACTGCTGGAGCATCCTCAGGCCTCAGAACAATGCCTTGCACAGAACAGGCCCCAGTAAGTGATGAAGACTTTTTTTTAGCAAGGAAAGATGTTCTTGATGTTCTGTTAGCTGTAAAAATTGGGTTACAGCCCAGAGAGAATGAATCCCTTTTTATACAATGTGTGATTATCATTCCTTACATCTGAATTTTAACATTTTCCTACAGTGAACAAGTATCACCTGCACAATTACAAAAGTAAAGTTACCAGAGTAAACAGAAGGAGAAATGACTAACAAAATCATTACCAATAACATCTATTAATGGCATCAGTTCAGAAACAAGTGAACTTTTCCTTAAAACAAACTCAAGTGAAACTGGGACATTAAAAGCATTTGGTAAATATATATACGCTTTGGAGGAAAGAAAGAAGTTTCACTTGTTCTAATCAATTTACTCCTCTTTGGCTCCAACCATCCAACATCTCTACCGCCTCTATTAAACCAACTTTTGGTAATCATTCAACTGAGGGGTTCACGGTACTAAGGCTAGTTCAAGTTGCTTTACTGTTTGGAGATGCTGCACAAGGGAATGGGAAATAATTGAAGACACAGGGGCTGAGTGGGCAGAGGTGGGGGTCAGGCACTAGTGGCCACTTCGTAAAGTCTCACCCTCCAGGCTACAGGCCCCAAGCCTAGGGAGCGGCGGTGTCAGACCTACATTCCTGGTACAGGAAGGAAAGCCATCGCTGGTTTGGACGGTGCGACTGGTAGAAAGATGGTTTATTTTCTCCCCGCCCTGAGATACCGAGTGCTCTGCCAGCGTACCCCAGCAATCTACCCAGTCAGCTCCCCCGAGGTTCGCACAACCGCACCATCCTCAGTAGGATCTGAACTGCGCCTGAGGTGGACATCGCTTCATAGCCTTGACCCGCTGGGGGCCGCGGGAGATCCGCCAGGACCGGACTTCCGGACGAAATAACTTGGGAGGCCGCTGGACCCGGTCTTGCGCCAGGTCGTAGCCCTCCTCCCGGCCCCACAGCCGCGGCACCACCCGAGCCCGCCTCGACCCCAGTTCGTCGTCGCCATCCTCCAGGATCCCGGTACTCTGACCTCTCACTTCCCCGACCCCTCACCCTGGCCCCCAGGTGCCCTTTCCTTAGGCTGCTCTCACCTTCCCAGGGTCACAGCGCCGCCGCGCGTTGCCGGGACAACGGCTGCTAGCCGAAAGCGGAAACAGCCGAGGTTACCGACGCCGAGGCTCCCCGAAGCTCCCCGAGAGGCCGGAAAGAGCCGAAAATGATCGGGAACATTCGTGCGGCTCGGAGGGCTAGATTCCCCCCGCGAGTTCCCTCCCGCGGCGAGCTCCACGGTCTCGTGGGACAGTTTTTCCCCATCCCAGCCATGGTCAGTAATCAGCAACGCTAGCTCGGAAAAGGGAGCCAAGAGGCCTGAGGATGCCGTTGTGCGCAGAGAAAGGAACTGGAGAAATTCTAGGGGTGACGGCGATGCAGTCTGTCGGGACTTGCTGCGGTAGTTACACTTTTCCAACGGCGTAAGTCTGTCAAAGGGTAAAGGAAGGCAGCAGAGACTGCGGGGCAGAAACGGAACGCCATCTTCTTCAAGAGTACGCTTATGGCGAAGTACTCTGTACCCAAGACCGTTTCTAGGCTCCGCTTCGTCTGAGCTCAAGGAAGAGGTGGTGGTTCAAGAGTATTCTGAGAAAAGGCAATTGATTCGACATACTTCCTTGAAGTTATTAGATCATTGATCACATGCGCTCAGTGATTTGGGGGGCATATGGATGTCTTTGGCGAGAAAACGCTAGCCAACGACACGGGTTCATCCCATCCATTGGAAACCAATCTGATTTGTGGGGGCAGACTGCATTCCGAAAGGCATTAACAACGTGCGCTCTGACCTTAACGGTCAGGGGTAAACTAACTTTGAAAAACAAAGCAATGTCAGGTCATTAAAAAAAAAGTTACTGGAGCAAAAAGGTTCATTGTCAAACTGAAAAAATTTAGAGGAAAATGTAGACACCACTGGATGAGTCGGGATAGAAGCCTACAAGGAAAATTGTTTTTAAAAACCCCACTTTCATGAACAATTTCTAAGGAATAAATTTGACTTGTAATATTAAGGTATACAGTGATGTTGCTTCGATACATTTATATGCTGTAACATGATTGTCCATATAGTTTATTTATCACATTACTAATTGCGGTACAGCGATGTCTGTATTCATTATACTGTGCATTTGATCTCTATGGCTTATTTAATACTCCCTACCAAGTTTGCATCCTTAAACACCATCACTCTTACCCCCTACACACACACATAAATACTAGAGTGAAGGAAAAGGGCCTAAGTACCCAGTACCATCCGCTACGCCCAAAGTCTTCAAAAGCACACACTCAACCAAAGAAAGCGTGCGTTTATGCGCCTCAGTTGCACTTCTATACTTTTTCTTTCGCGCCGGATTTAACACCCGGAGCTGAGGCGGTGTTTTCTTCTCACGCATCCGTCATACAGCCCCAACCAATCACAGCCAGGGCGCTGTCCCTATTGGCTGTCGACCCACCAATCCGGAGAGACGCACCAACCGCAAAGTCGCGAGGTGGTGTCACAACATTAATCGTGTCGTAGACTACCCTCCCGCCCCTACCTAGCGTCTGGGCTTGCAACCGCGCGCGCCCGCAACTGGCCAATGGGAGCGCTCTTGCAGGGGGCGCCCGCTGAAAATTTCGGACGTGCTCGTCCCCGCGCGCGTCGCCCCTCCCCGCTCCGCGCGCCCGCCTATGGTGTCCCGCCCCGCGCTCCGCCCCTGCGGTCTCAGCCGGCCGCCGTAGCCGGAACTGCTGAGCGCGGCTGGCCGGGTCTCCGGGAGGCTGAGGGGCGGCAGCACTGGCTCCCGTAGCCCAGTCAGCCGTACCCCGGCTGCGGAGGGGACGTGCCGGGGCGAGCGTCACCCAGTGACTGTTTTCGAAGTGGGAGCACCACACCAGCGTCGCAGACTCGGTGCAGCCGGCGCTCCGGGCCCCGGGCTGCCCCGCCCGGCCAGATCTGAGGGCGCCGGGTAGGCCCCCGGGGGCCGGGGAAGCCAGGGTGCTGCGAGCCATTGATGAAAAAGGTAATCAGAGGCTGGAGTTCGAAAGGGGTAGGCCACCTAGACCGGCTGTTGTGGCAAGGCTGAGCTCCCCTCTGGATCGGAACTGCGGGCGGGCGGCCTGCGTCCTTGCAGCGGTGGTTACGCTCGCGGTGCTTTGATGGAGCGGCTTGGGGACCGAGAAATGTTGTGTTGACAGCGCGCTTTGTGTGCGGCCAGAAATCGGCCCCAAAAGGGAGTTTTGCTTTTTCCTAACTGAAATGTGACAAACGGCGTCGAGCAGAGATTGGGGTTGAGGTGATTCCACCTCTGCGCACGTTCTAGAAGTAATATTGGAAGTTTTGGTAAGAGGTATCCATTCTCGTGTTTCCCCTCAATCTTGGAGGAAAGCTCTGAAATGTATCGATATCCTTTTAATTCTGAAAAGCCGTGTCCTTCTATGTTCAATTCAGTGTCTAACATTCAATCTGACAAAGGGGCAGATTATTCTGTTGTGGCTGATGAATGCTTTGCCTGAGTCCTGTCTTGACTGTGGGTAGCTTTGGGATGATAGGCTCCTGGGAAGTGGGGTTCTCCACGTTATACACCAGAAAAAGGTTCTTTGGTATACTTTCAGCTTTCTTAAGTAGAAATGGATAGGTTGAGACATGAATAATGAGAAGTTCTTTTAAGTTTGGGTATTTGCCCTGTGTGGTTCTGTTCCTTGGCAGTGTTTTGTTTTGTTTTGTTAACTACAGCGAATTCAAATGATATATACACAACCGATGAAAACTGTCTAGGGATTTTTTTTTTGTAATAATACATCAGAGCAGTAGTAGGTATTAACTATGATTTTTACTCATTTGCAAACCTTTCTATGAAAGGTCCTTGCTTGCCCTTGTTACTCTTTTATTAGCCTTGATGCCTTTGCACTTGTTTTCTTTTTAATGGAATGGTAATGTTCCTGTCCTCAGTTGTGTTGAGCTTGTCAAACACAGTTTGGGCACAACATCAACACCTGTTGAGGAATCTAACATTTCTCTTTCTTGTTACATCACATGTACACATTACTGTTTCTGGGCTTATCATGTGGATAGGTGCCTGTTTATCTCTGTTTATTTTTGAGTTGGTCTGCCTCTTGGGCTGCAAGGAGACACATTTTGTTGTTGACATTTGCACACAGCTGTGGGGAACAAAGTTAATGCAAGCATTTTATTAGTGGATACCAACAGTCTTAACACAATTCTGTGGTACCCATTCTTGCATTTGGACCTGGACATAACTGTGCTGTCCCTTCCATGGGTGGATCCAACCTGTTCCATGCAACACGCTCCTTTGTTGCAAAAAAAAAAAAAAAATTTTAAATTCGTAAATCCCCGCTGCGGCACACATCTCCCACCCTGGGAAGCAAGATTCCCAGAAACCCTGAGCTTATTTTTCTTTATGTCTGTTTAAAAATAAGCAGGCAGACAGGCAGCTGCGGGCCACTACGGAGTTCTCTGTGCACGCAGGTGAGCCCGCGCCTCTCCCCTGCCAGGGTGGGTCCGGGCCCCTCTCACAGCTCTGGAGCCAACTTTGGGGGCCGGTGTGCGGGGCAGGTGCGCTGGCCAGGTGCCACGCGCCTTTTCGAGGTCGGGAAGGGGTGGAGTCGGGGGGGCGAGGGCTCCGAGGCCCGGCCGGCCCAGGCAGCCCAGGGAGCGAGGCCGGCGTGCAGGGTGCTCGCCTCGCAGGCGGTGAGCTGCGGCCCCGCTGGGTAAGTGGTTTCGGGCTGCGAAGCTGGAACCCAAGCAGCGAACCTCGAATCCTTGGCCCCGGGTCCCTTTGGGCCCCGAATCTCTTTCGAGAGAAGGGGCCCCGACGGGTTGGGGCGGCTTGCGGGCATGGCCGTCTGGGCGCGGCCACCGAGCTGCCGCCCGCCTCCCCTGGCGCCTCCGTTTCCTAGGCCACGGGGGTCTGGGTGGGGGGTCTGGGCTAGGGTTCGGGGGTCCGGGGTGGCCGACTCGGCCGGCTGGCCCCGGGCGGGCCGTGGGAGGACCTGGAACAAACAACGGCGGCCATGTTGAGAGGTAGGCGGGCGGCTAAACTTCGCGGCGGCTCCAGGCTGTGCCGGCCTCACCAGGGCCCCTCTCCTCTCCCGCAGGATGACAGTGAAGTTGGGAGACGGCGGCGGCGGGGAGGAAGGGCTCAAGAGGCTGGGCAAGAGGGCAGCGGATGAGGACGCACTGGAGGGAGAGGGGGCCGGCGGTGGGGACGCGGCTGAAGACAGCGGTGGCACAAAGAGGGACAGCAAGACCCCCCGAGGCGGCGGCCCCCCTGCTCCCGAGGGCGGCCCACAGGCCCCGTCCCCACCGCCGTCCTGCCCCCAGGACCAGCACCACTTCCTACGGTCCAGCGTGAGGCCACAGAGCAAAAGGCTCAGGAAGGACTCGTCAGGCGCCGCGGGGAGCAGCAGCGGCAGCAGCTCTGGGCCTCGCGGAAAAGGTATGGGGGCCCCAGCCCCTTCCCAGGGTGTGCCCTGTGTTCACCTTCGGGCCTCCACTGCAGCTCCTGATCCCACTCCCGCAATTGTCCCACATTTGGGGTGGCACTCTTGGAAGGGACGTGCTCTTTTTCTTTTCCAAACAGGCTGCTTTTTCCTATATTTAAACTATGCTGTAAGAGGCAGTTAAGTATCCTTTCTTTGAGCAAGTACAATAGATTCCTGAAGGTTGCCCCCCCCCCTCCGCCCCAAAGGATCATTGATGATTTAGGCTATTTTGTACAGCAGACAATAGTTTAGAAATGGAGAGAGAAAATACCTGTGGTGTCTTTGCCGGATGTCAGATGGTGGAAATACAACAAAGGAATGGGCTTTAGAAACTCATTTGGGGGAAGTTTCTAAACATTAGCTCATTTGAGAGAAGATTGATAAGAAGCCAAAAATATCCCCGGGATCTGACTTGGCCTCTTCACCTTCTGCTTAAGTATTCTAGGCTCAAAAGTTATTAAAGACTTCAAGACAAGGTTTCTGTGCTGTGGAAAGTCTCTTTCCTAGGGTAGTAGGTAGTGAAAACATCTGTGGCCTGATTTAAAAGAACAGCAGCCTGTTCGTCATGGTATTCTTGGGTGACTGAGAGTATTAGAGCTTTTCTGGGGTCCCTACCAAAATAATAAAAACACGTGTCAGTTTTGCTCCTGATGTGCTAGTTCGTCATTGTTTTTTGTTTTTGTCTGTTTTTATTTCAGCATTTTGCTTTTCCTTAATTGTACAAGTGAATTGCTCTTAACATCTTTTTTGTTTCAGGTCAAGTTTGTAGCACTTTGGTAGATAGCAAATATAATGTAAATTTCCAGTGAGTTTTGCATGAAAACACTTGAATTTAGCTCCTTAGGAACAGAACAGGTCCTTTAAATGTATTAGATGGTCCTGATAGTTTTAAAAAGGAAATCGTTTAGATGCTAACAGAGAACCCGTTTTACAGATCTCTGTTAAATGTATGTGATTAAATTTGCTTTTTTCTATCTCATTCTAATCTGAGGACTGGCTTCTGAAATCACAGCCTTACTCATTTTTTGGTAAAGAATTTTTATGTTAGTGCTTAAGATGTAAGTATAAGGTAATTTAGTATATTTCAGAAACTAAAACTTGCCTCATAAATTTGTTTTGGATGTGATAGTTGCTGATTGATTAGGAGAATATTGATTTGTTTTCCTGGCTTTGTTTTGTAAAAAATAGTTTTTCATTCCTAGTTACAGGTGTGTCTTAAGTTATCAAGTGTAAGCTCCTGGGGTGCCCTTGAGAGTTAGTTTGTAGCTTCAGAAGCACTGAATCTGGAGTTCAGTCAGAATATACAGCCTTGTCACCCTAGCCCTCTGACCTTGGTCTACTCACTTGACCTCTTGAATATGCTTTTCCATCTGAGGCATCCTTACCTGTGAGATGAGAACCAGCAGTGACTGCTCCCTTCTCTGAAGTATGGCAGCTAAGATGAGATGAGGTGCTGGTGTGAAAGCGCTCTACCTATATGTGAGGTGCTACCATTTGAGTGGTCAGTTACATTTCTGACAGGTAATTAGGAGAAGTTTGCTTTCACTTGCATAGTTGAGGAGAACTTGCTCAGAGGGAAAAGGTTTCCTGGATTAGCCACCAGTCAGGTCCTTGGTGCTTCTGTTATTAGTTCCTATCCCCAGTGTGTGGCTTGGAGAAGCAATTGCCTTTTTGTTAGTAAAGTGGAAATTTGTTAGAATTTGTGCTTCTTGTGACTTATGCAGTTTCTTAGCAAGAGAATATTTCTTTTTTTTTTTTTTAATTTTATTTATTTATTTTTAGAGAGGGGAAGGGAGGGAGAAAGAGAGGGAGAGAAACATCAATGTGTGGTTGCCTCTCACGTGGCCCCCACTAGGGGCCTGGCCTGCAACCCAGGCATGTGCCCTGACTGGGAATCGAACCTGCGACCCTTTGGTTCGCAGCCCGCGCTCAATCCACTGAGCTACGCCAGCCAGGGTGAGAATATTTCTTTAAGTAAAATAACAAAGCTATACTGAAATGGTGGCTTCTAGAAGAGGAATAGGAAGTGTGTCTCTTTTTCTTCACAGAATTTCTCAGCCAGCATCGGGCCTTTAGCTCCTCTTGACTGTGCTCTGAGCTTGGGCTACCAGGGTCCTTGGGATGCACTTCTCCACACCCAGGACCCCAAAATGTCCCCCTCCTTATGCCTCACAGCAACCTCTGCTCCCTTGGCTTCTCCTTTAACAGAAAAGAAGGTCATGTGACAGCATGCTCCTAACCTTTGAAAAGCATCCTTAGAGTAGCATTTGTCTTCCACGCTATGGAAATTTCCAATTGGGGTGGTGAGTGTAGATCAGTAAGGAAATGAACACTATAGCAAGTCCTCAAATTCCATTCTTATTATCATGGTGAGGAGATGCCCTTGGAACATCACTCTTGTTTATATCAGTCAGCCTGTGGTAAAAGCAGTTTCATTATATGTCATTTCACTTGAAGTGGCAGGACTTACCAATGATGTTCAGTGAGGACTTCTGTGCTGGCATTTTTAGTTTTTCTCTTCAGAAAAATATAATTTTTGTTAGGCTTAAGGAATAATCACAGTCCAGTCATTGGAGGTTCCTTTGATTACTGTTCTTGCCAGTTTTAGCTTTAAGGGTTGTGAGAACCTTGCAGTGAGTTTAGAAAAAAGTGGAGAAAAGTAAGTCCTCCTTGTTTTGTTCCTGTCCACAGCTGTGTCTTCTTTCTCTATAACAGATTCTTGTCAACTTAAATAAAAAATAAGCTTTTCTAGTATAATTTGAATTCATTTTGAATTGATAGGGGGAAAGTAGCTAAGATTTAGTACCTATGTGCCAGGCATCATGCATCTCTTACTTTACCATTAAACTTTTAAAAAAGATTTTATTTATTTATTTTTAGAGAAGGGAGAAAGAGAAGGAGAGAAACATCAATGTGTGGTTGCCTCTCACGTGCCCCCTTCTGGGGACCTGGCCTGCAACCCAGGCGTGTGCCCTGACTGGGAATCGAACCAATGACTCAATGACTGTTTGATTCATAGGCTGGTGCTCAATCCACTGAGCCACACCAGCCAAGGTTACATTATCATTAAATAGGTGTAGAAACTGAAGTTTGTTGTTTAAATAATGTACTTCACCTAAACAGAAGGTAAGTGGCAGATGAGAAACCAGTGGATCTGCTTGATGCCAAAACAAATGTGCCTGCTGCCCTGAGTGACTGCAGGACACATTTGAGACCGAAACCCAGAATTCATAGATCTATGAGAACACGGGCCAGGAAACAGAGCCCCCCGATGCCCTTCCCTCCTTGTGAGTTCAATTCTGGGTGAACTAGCACATCTTGGTTTCTTTGTCTATAAATGAGGATAGTATCAGTGCCTGGCTCAGCACAGTAAATACTGTACTAAGGCCCTAAAGGTTGTGCTTAATGAACTTCCAGTGCTTCTCTGGGTGAAATGTGCCTGGCTTTGGGGTCTGGGGCTGTAGGCTGAATCTGAGCTGGCGGTCAGGTGAGGGGGAGTCCCTGTGGGGAGAAGTTAAGGGGTAGGGGTGGCAGGCATGCCACCACGCTACTGCCTTGTCAGGACAGTGGGGCTGAGGCGGTGCCTGAGGTGGGATAGAGCCAGACCCTTGTTTTCATTGTGTTGTGTGCCCTCTCCCCTCTTCCCCCGAACTCGCTTTCCACTCGTCATGGGAGTTAGTCAGAAAACATACTGTCTCCACAGTTGGGCCATATTGGCTGACTTTACTGTGCTTCCACTTAAGAATCAGTAAATCACTGTACAAAACTTACATTTTGCATAATCTTGGGCTGCCTGCAGCTTCTAGGTGTTTTTAAAAGCTGTGTTATGAAGTATCTCACCCTTATTTGGTCAACTTTAGAGAGACTGAAATCATATGAGAAAGAGGTTCGAACCAGCAGTCAGGAGAGTCAGCTTCTCTCTCCGAGCTGCCGAATGGCTGGTTCAGCTGTGGGGCAAAGGAAGAGTTGCTCAACGTGCCCAAAACCTTAGGTTCCTTGCTTGCAAAATGGGTCTGGTGAGATATGGCTTAAAGTTCTGCTCACCTTAACACTCAGGGATGAAGAAGTCCATTGTGCAGAATGCATTTGGGTCCTGTGTGTCTTCTCAGGAGAGTGTCGTGGAAGGTAGATTGCCTAAAGTCAGAATGGTTCTATATCTGGTGGGCTCTGCCTATTAGCCTTGCCTCTCAGAGAGCACTGGGCAGGGTATGGCCAGAGTGCATACTCCTCCCTCCAGGTTTGGAACTGCCTGATGTGCCTGGTGCTGCTCCACCTCTTGTCTATACTGCCTTCCCTCTCATTGTCCCTTCATCAGGGCACTGGGGCTGGCCCAGGCAGCTGGATAGCGTACAGCTGTGCATACTGCAAAGTCCCTGCCCTCCATACTCTTCTGGGGGAGGAGGACGCATCAGATGGTCACCAGAGCACTGTGGTTCTTCCCGGTTCAATTCAGTAAATGACATTTAATAAAGTCAAGTGCAGTGGTGACTGCATGGAGCCACCATGACCACCTAGGCTGGAATGTCAGGCTGTGTTGAAAGGCATCAGACCTTGTTGGGAAAAGAGGAGGAAGGGGAGGCATTCCTCTGACTCTGTCCAGTGCACAGTGGCACACCCCATGTGATGGCTGCACACAGTGGAAGACACGGTACCCCTTCCACATGGTCCTGTTGTGTGACATACACCCGCTGTGCACAGAAGACCTGTGTGTGGCCCAGGCCACTTCAAAGATGGGTCACAGTAGAGCTGTGCAGGACACAGGAAAAGTCTAAACCAGAGGTTGTTGGTAAATTAATAAGTTACACAGATTACATTGGCTTCATGCGAAAGATATAGATAGATAGTATAGATGAGTAGATGAAGTAACACTTGAATATTGGTTTGAAGGCTGAGCTAAATTTTCCTTTGACTTTTTATGTCAAATGAAAACCATATTGACTTTTAATGTCAAACTAATGTCATTTCTGTGGTGTCTGGCTGTCTTTGGAATTATCTTTGCTTTAGAGTTTTCATTTTATGTGGTACAGTTGTGTCTTAGATTATATGAAGGTACAAAGATAACAGGAATGATTTCAGATAGTAGAGTCACAAATATAAAAATTAGCTGTGTGCATAGAAGATGGTGGTGCATAGAAGCATTTTATCATGTTAAGTAACTGAAGCGTTCTTAGCACTGGAGAACAGTAAGAAATGCCACACACAAAAAAAGAGAGAGAAGATACTCCCAAGTATTTGTAATTTGGGTGGGATATCAAGAATTACCTACAGAAGACCATTTGAACTCTCCACAGTATTTGAAGAAGAGGACATATGTTCTAATAGAAACAGTGGGGTTTCAGGTGTATTTTTCTCAAATGTTTGTGGGAAGATGGAGGACAGTCTTGGATAGAGGCCAGCCCTGGTCATAGTGTTGAGGATGCTGAGCCTTGGAGGGTGCCAAGGACTGGAGATGCTGTGGAGACACCCAGGATGCAGAGGTGACTGGGCCACGTTCTGAGACCACCAGGTTCCAGGTAATCTTCAGGTCACAGAAGAGTATGTCGCAGAGGCCGGGAACCCTGGAGAGGGCCTCTGACCGCCTGACTGGAACATCTGCACTGGCTCTCAGAGACTGTGTGACAGGCATCTGGGAAAGGGTCCTCCTCGTTAAACGCTTGCATGTGGAGTACTTTTCTGAAGATAGATGGGATAGTGTGGTGTGAGTGACAATAGGAACAGCTCATAGGACATTGACATTTACCTGTTTAGGTGACAGTCTTAGTGGAGACTGGCTGGCACATTTTTCTCTGTGTGGCCCAGTAAAGAGGATGTCCCCTCAATCACATCTGGGTTCGGAAAGCAAAGGTGGCTGTTTCAGCCTCTGACACGAATGGCACGTACTATGAGAGGCACAGAAGCACCTTTGGGAGATCTTGGCAATTTTGCCTCCCGTCTCAACCACGGTGTTTTGTGACCTAAGGTGGTTGTATGGGGACAGAGCAATTGGCCTCTGAAGGACCCCTGCCCTCTCACACCATGGATGCAGGTGATAAGGAAGCGTTCCTGTGCCAAGGTGGGAGGCAGACATGCTTAGAGATACATTTTCATTAGCTGAACTTGAACCATCTTCTGGCTGAGAATAGCTCATGTGTCCTCTTATCCCAGGACATTATGGAATACCTTGCATTTGGTGGGTCTGTTCTTATCAGGATTTTAATGTTCCTAACGCTTGGAAGGAAGTTCACCAAATTACAAAGGAAAGCTAGTCAGGACAACAAGTCATTCTATGACGTGACTGATTGTCATCACATCTTGTGTCTTACCTAATTTAAGTCACACAGTTTTGGTTTTAGAGGTAAACATCCCCTGCATTCCTGACTCATGCCATTTACTTGCTGTGTGCCTTTGGCAAGTCATTGAACCTCTTGGCTTCCTTATCTGTCATAGACTGAGCGTTGGATGTTGAGGTCAAGTTTCCTCTACCCTAAAACCCTCTGATTCCTGTAGCTCTGTATGTGATAAAAATATTGAAGTGGCTGTGACACTGGCAGCAGCCACCCTGCTGTTGTGTGGCCCTAGAGGGAAATGCTCAGGTTTGGAATGAGAGGCTTGCTTCCTGTTGTCCGGTGACCTCGGAGCATTCATGCTTTAGAGCCTCAGTTTCCCCATTTCTGAAATGTGGTTGACAACTACACGCTATAAGGACAAAAAGGAGCAGTGCTTGAACGTGCTTGGCAGGTGCTGTGGAAATCCAAGTCACCTCCAGGCCGCTGGGGAAGCAGTTCCACCAGTACCTCCACTTATTCAGTGAAAGATGGGGACAGTTTTCTCTTCAGGCAGTGCGAGGGAGCGTGGGTCATGGCATTCCAGGCCAGTGCAGAGGTATATGGTGGCGGAAGCACACAGTCTGGCATATCTGGGGCTGAAGTGGACAGACAGGCAGCCAGGGAAGGCAGACAGGACACATGGCTGTGTTCCTCTGATGCAAGTTCTGGAGAGTGGGCTGCAGCTGGAGTTGGTGATTTGGGAGGTCGGAGGGGAGGCCGTTAAGATCGTGTTACTTGGTGGTGGCACAGAGCTGGCCTGGAAAAATGGCAGTGGAAATGGGAAAAAGAGGAAGCCAGGTGGCACTCGGGCAGCTGGAGGATTATGGCACTGAAGTGAGTTGAGAGGGAAGTATGGGTTCCGTTTTGGAGGCACTGGGTCCCAGGGGACTGGGGCGGGTGAGGGGCACAGTGAGCACAGAAGAGGCCCCTGCTCTGTGTTCTGTTGGTTCCTAAGCTCATTGAGCATCTGCTCTGTGTGAGGCCTGGTGCCAACCTTGGGCACGGGAAAGTAAGATACTGTTCTTGCTTTCAAAGAGCTCACTGTGGAGCATCCCATTCTTGCATCACACTTCCCTTCAGGCTTCTTGGATACTGACTTCTCATGTAGACTCTTGCTAACCCTCTTCGTTGCCTCAGACATGTTGCTGCAGATGGAGGGTTAACTTCAGCCCCTTTACCTTTTGCTGGGTTTCTCACACTCACTCCCATCACTGGGGAAAACCCTTACACCTACCCTATCTTGTTTAAATTGTCTTCTCTTTCCACTCCTTGCCTCTTTACCTCTGTTCTTCTTGTTCGCTTCCCTCTCCTACCTTCAATCATCACCATTTTCATCTGAATTTTTCTGTCCTGATGGTAGCCTCTCCTGGGTGGGCACCATCATGTTCTTCCAGCGTCTCTGATCCTACTTCCTGATTTTAATGCTTAAGCTGGAGTCCTGGGCTGAGCCTGAGGTCAAGTGATGAAGTCTCTTCTCTGAAGTGTTGGGAATGAACCAGATGCCACGATTCTCTTTCTGTCTGGAAGCTTTGTGATTCTGCTTTACTTTTACATACTTTTACAAGGCATTACAAGGTCTCGAATGATGGGTACTGAATGTTTAAAAGAGTCACTTGAGGTGATTTGCTTTCTTTTTTGAATGTTCACATTGCTTTATTTTCTTCTACTGAGAATGTATCATTTGGAACCATCAGAAGGAAGGGCTGAACATCTGCATATGACCTTTGGCCTGTGAAAGGTCTGCTCTGAGGCCTGGTGCTGCTCTGAGGTTTGCTGCCTCATGCATCTCAGCAGAGCTGCTTTGACTGTTGTGCCTTCTTTTACATCCACGGTTTTGGTTTATCTTGCTTTCTACCCCTGAGGTCCCTTCCAGCTCTGAAATGTTTCCATTCTGTTTTCCTTCACCATTCATTCCTTTACTTGAGTTACCAGTACTGTGACCTGATGAAATCTCACAAAAGCTAGCAAAATAGCTTTAGAATTTTAAAAAATGCTATTACTTGCAAGTACATCTAATGGCAGCATGGGCAGGCAAAGGTAAACCAGAGCTATGTCCGCAGGACTGATTAACGAATTGCTGATATTTAAGAAAGAGTTTTAACGAGTGTTTTGCCCTGCCTGATGTAGCTCAGTAGATTAAGCATTGTCCCACAAACCTAAAGGTTGCCGGTTTGATTCTCAGTCAGGGAATATGCCTGGGTTTTGGGCCAGGTCCTCATGCGTGCAAGAGGCAACCAGTGGATGTTGCTCTCCCTCTCTTTCTCCTTCCGTTCCCCTTTCTCTAGAAATAAATAAAATCTTTTAGAGAAAGAGTTTAGTGCGTATTTCATTAGAAGTGAAAAATGACTCTGAAATTCTTTGTTGTAGGTGGTGCAGAGGTGGACAGGCATCCCTTCCTGAAATGATTAAATGTGAGGGATTATGGGCTTCAAGTCAACCAGAACTTCTTGTATTTAACAGTGGTATTTTAAATGCATCTCAGACCTACTAGAAGTGGAATGAAACCAATTTTCCCTGGAAATGTGTCCTAAAGTTGCCATACCTGTTGAAAACATCATGTGAAGTGCCAGGTTCATTAATTAGGTCATGTTTCAGGTAGATTTAGTTTGGTGAGGAATGGACAAAGTCAGATTATGTGTCTAGTACTTTCTTAGCCCACTCTGTAGCATGGAGATTCCATGGACTAAGTTCATGTTACAAGTACATGTGGGATGGGAAGGGGCAGCTGGAAAGAAGGCTGGGATGTAGAATGTTTTAGCTTGATTATCTTCTTTTCTCTAACTGTGTTTGGGACAGTGAATGCCAAACATTCAAATATAGCTCTGGCTGTGACACTTTTTGCAATTTAAGAAATGTTCTGTGCTGTCCAGCACAGCGGTCACTAGCTATACATGGACACCAATGACTGGACATGTGGCTAGTGTGACTGAGGAACTGAGATTTTGTTTTATTTAATCTTGATTAATCTTTAAATTTAAATGTCCTCATGTGGCCCTCGCTGGTATAGCTCAGTTGGAGTGTTGTCCTGTGAACTGAAAGGTCACAAGTTCGATTCCCTGTCAGGGAACATGCCTGGGTTGAGGGTTCAGTCCCCAGTAGGGGTGTGTAGGAAAGGTGGCTGACCGATGTTTTTCTCCCTCTCTTGGCTCTTTCCCGTCTCCTCTGAGATCAATGGGCATGTCCTTAGATGAGGATAAACAAGTAAATAAGTAAGTAAATAGCCTCATGTGGTTAGTGGTTATCAAATTGGAAGTATAGCTCTGCTAAACCAGCGATTTCTGGTACCTACTCATGTTGCTTTAGGGCAGTAATTTTTTCAACCAGTGCACTGCAAGAATTTTTAAAACATGCAATACCTGACTGTTTAGTCAGGAGTACTGATTTCTTTTCCCTTAGATTGTCAAATTAAAAAATGACAACAGCCAACTTGCTGTCCTTTGTGAATGGACCAAAATTGAACCTTTTTTTTTTTTTTTTTTTGTCAAATTGGCAAAGAATAAATTTTTTTGCATGCCATAGAATTTTAGAAATTAGTTTATGTGTGCCCTCAGGTGACAAAGGCTGAAAATCACTGCTTTAAGAAGTCAGCCCATCATAAAACTGATATACATTTTTGCACAAAAGAGTCAAACCATTCCATATGGTTGAATAATCAGCATGTATAAAAAGCACATACTGCTTTCTGAAAGCTGATGGGATTAACTATTTTCAAATGCTCCCTATTTTGACTTATTAACAGATTCATAGTACACGCTTTGGAAAGTGTAACAGTGGAAAGTGACTGTTTCCCACTGTTCCCCGGGCAGCCTTGGCACCAGTGTCTTGTGATTTTTCCAGGAATAGTCTTTGAAAGCTTACATGGATCAACAGGTTTTAACTTTTTTCTTTCTTTTTTTATATTGATTTTAGAGAGAGAGAGAAGCATCGATGTGTTACTTCACTTATACATTCATTGGTTGATTCTCATATGTGCTCTGACTGGGGATCAAACCTGCAACCTCAGCATATCAGTATACTAACCACCTAAGCCACCTGGGCAGAGCCTCATTTCTTTTTCTTTTTCTTTTTTTTTTTAGATTTTATTTATTTATCTTCAGAGGGGAAGGGAAGGAGAGAGGGAGAGAAACATCAATGTGCGGTTGCCTCTTGTATGTCCCCTGCCGGGAACCGGCCTGGCAACCCAGGCATGTGCCCTGACTGGGACTCGAACCGCGATCCTTCGTTTTGCAGGCCCGCGCTCAATCCACTGAGCTACCACCAGCCAGGGCTATTTCTTTTATTTTTTATGACTTTTGGTGAAATGGCTTGTTTTTTCATTTATCCTTTGGAGGTAGACCCCTATGGAGGGAGTGGGGGAAAGGAGGCCCCAGTCTGCACAGAGCTGCCCAGGGAGGGCTCACCAGATTAACCAAGAAGTGAGTCTCAATGGAGGGCTCTTAATTATCTATTGTATTGGAAAAACATCTTAACAATAATCTGCATTTGTTTGGCTTTTGCTTTGTAAAGCACTTCCATTTTTATGATCTTATTTTTACCCTTGTTCAGAGTTGGAAGTTTTCTCCCCATTTGATGTCCCTGCAGTTCTGTGGAAGGAGAATGCTGGTTATCACAGCGAAACCCCGGGAGTCCTCATTTCCTCCGAGAGGCAGGCACTAGATGGGGGGTGGGGGGGGCGTTTGGTTAGGTCATAAACATTTTTTATCTGTGACCTTTAACTCTTGTTTATTGCCTTAATTGTCCTATGAGTGCAGAGTTCTTGGTTTACAGCATAGCATGGAAGCCCTGTGTTATACTTGATGGTGCTTTCCCCTTCAGCATGGTTTTTAAGGTCTCATCTTGAGATTAGGAACTGATGCTTTAAAAGCATTTGCAAGGTCGTAGGGTCACTCTCTGAATACCAGATTTTGCTGGTGGAAATTGATAAAGAAGGAGTTTTAAGACTTTTTTGGTGGTGGTGTCAAATCATCTTTAATTGAAATACAGGGTCTGGCAGAAATAACACCCACTTGGGTGTGGCTGTAGGGTAATAATATGAGTGTAATAATTTATAGTTTTAATTTAAACATTTCACCTAAAATGTCATGGTATGCTTGAGTGTGGTATTGTTATATTACAGAATTACATGCTTATGATTTTGTAATAAAAGGGGGGGCATTATTTGTGCCAGACCTTGTATTTCCCCCCCCCCCCCCGCCCCCATTGCCACTCAGGCATTCTACTGCACCACTGTCAGTATCATCTGTGATGTCTTGAGAGTGGTAGCCATCAACACTGGGCAGTCCCCAAGAGTTCTTTCATGGTCTGGAGCGTTCTCTAGCGGAAGATCTGTGCTGTGGCTGTTGGGCAATGTTGACAGCCTTATTGAAAGTGATATTTCTGCTGTGTTAATATGTGTGTTTGTTTTGTTTTGTTTTTTGCTTCTTTCTGCCTCGTGGCAGTTCTTCAAGGGTTTTGATGTCAGGGCAGAGGCAGAAGATACTACCTCAACCTGGGCCTGTCTGTTCTGAATGGTCAGTTTCACTGTAACTCTCAGACCCTTCCAGTCACCTATTCCTTTGATGATATCATCACAACCATTTTTGGAGATAGACTCAGGGTCCAGGGCAGACCTGACACTGACTTCCCCACTTGTGCACCTCAGCAGTACAACTTTGATCTTGTTGGGGTCGAACTTTGGCAGCATGGCGGAGATGTTTGGTGTTGGATGAAACCAGGTTCTGGATAACCAAAGAAGGTTACACCTCAGCCCCCTCTGAGCTGAAACCTGAAAAAGAGGAGTTTTAAGACTTTTTACAGATTCTTAGGCATCAAATGATTCATATTCTAAAGTATTTATTATGTCTAAAAGAAGGCACTGTTTTTTATACTCATTTAAATGTTTTCTTGAGTTTGAAATTTCAGTTTGTTTATTTGAAAAGATAAGAATTATTTCAGCCAAACCCTCATTTGAAAAAGATACTATGAAATGTGATGCTTGGTTTTGGTCCAAAGAGAGGAAGGAGCTGTATACCTCCGTCATGGACATTATCATTGTGCTTTTTAAATGATTTCACATAAATGCTCTTTCTCCTTTTTTTCACTGTAAAAACATTTGAAAGAGTACAAGGTCAGGCAGGATGATGTCATTACTGAACAGCCCCACCGGGCACACAGTAACTCCTACGTGCTGTCCCACTTACAGCCTCAGCAGTTGAGGGGTGTGGAGTGTGGCCTTCCCAAGCCTCTCCAGCTTTCTGGAACAGATAACTGTATAGTTCTTTCTCTCAAAGGAGCTGATGGTGGCGGATCGTCATCTGGAAATGGGTCTGGGGTTGCCCCTGCTGCTCCTACAGGGGCTTCTCGCTCCTCCTCCCGGAACCTAGGATCTTCTGGTGGTGAGAAGGAAGAAGGCAAAAAGGTCCGTCGGCAGTGGGAGTCATGGAGCACCGAGGACAAGAACACTTTTTTTGAGGGACTGTATGAGGTAAGTGAGTTACGGGGCCAGAAGAGGCTACGCAAACCCTTACCCTCTTCCCACTTGTGCTTCCAGTTCTCCTTTGCCTTTTTTACCACATAGTTACTAGATCTATTAGGTCAGCAGTTCCAATGGAGGTTCCTAATAATGGTTGTGGGTGGGTTCCCAGGGCTGAGATCTCACCCTCTGACCATGTCCGTTTATCACCTCATTGTGACTTGAAAGCTGTTCCTGCCCTGGCCAGTTGGCTCAGTTGGTGAGAGCATTGTCCTGTACACCAAAAGGCTGAGGGTTCAATTGTGCGTCAGGGCATGTACCTAGGCTGCAGGTTCGATCCCTGGTCGGGGCATGTGCAGGAGACAACTGGTTGATGTTTCTCTCTCTCAAAATTAATAAACGTTTCCTTGGGTAAAGATTAATATAAATAAGTAAAGAAATAAAAGCTGTTACTAGAGAGGTGACTGTTTGGAAGTGTCTTTATATGTTCCGTTTTTCAGATTCTACCCATTGTCTCTCAAACATATTCTTTTCTTTTTTTAATTTTTCTTTTTTAAAATTTTATTTATTTATTTTTAGAGAGAGAGAGAGGAAGGGAAAGAGAGGGAGAGAAACATCGCTGTGTGGTTGCCTCTCATTCATTCTCCCACTGGGGACATGGCCCACAACCCAGGCATGTGCCCTGACTGGGAATTGAACTGGCAGCCTTTTGGTTTCCAGGCTGATGCTCAATCCACTGAGCTACACCAGCCAGGGCTCTTTTCTTTTCTTTCTTTCTTTTTTTTTTTTTAATTGATTTTATGAGAGAGATGGGAGAGAGAGAAACATTGATGTGCTGTTTCACTTCTTTATGCATTCTTTGGATAATTCTTGTATGTGTCCTGACCAAGGATCAAACCTGCAACCTTGGTATATCAGGACAATGGTCTAACCAACTAAGCTACCCGGCCAGGTCAAACATGTTCTTGGCTGAAGAGTGATACCCTTCTCTCTAAGCCTTGCAGCTGAATGGGCCCATCAGGAGGGGGTGTCTCCTGAGGGGGGGGGGCATGGGGACACTTGCCACATTAGTCAGAGCAGCCAGCTCTGCCCTGAGAGACATTACAGCTGACCTGGGACAAACTAGAAAGTCCTAAAAAATAGAGAAAAGCTGATCCCTGATTCCACAGCTCAAAAGAAATGGCCATGTTCCCTACCAGCCTTTTTTCACTTTCATGTTTTGTTTTTGGTTTTTTTTTCCAAGTCTTCGTAATTATAGTGAATGTGCTGTTTTTATTGTCACATGCATTTTTGACATGTATAAGTCTTTTGTTCAGTATTTTTTTTCATGCCTATAAATATTCTCCAGGGGTAGGCAAATCCATGGTCTACATATTCTCTGCCTATTTTTGTAAATAAAGTTTTATTGGAGCACAGCCATGCCTATTCACTTGTATATTATCTCTGGCCAATTTTGATTGCAGTGGCAGAGTTAAGCAGTTATGGCAGATATTGAGTGGCCCATAACATCTAAGTGTTAACTTTCTGGCTAAGCCTTGTTCCAGTTAACCATTGCGTTGTCGATTGTTGCTGTTCCTTCCAGAGCTGTTAGAAATATCTTTGTGCACATACTGTATTTTAGGATACATCTTTGGGCTATCGTATCTAAAGTAGGTTGTTCAATCAATGGGCCTTATTCTTTTAATGGTGAAAGAATTGGAGTGATAGGAAAGTCTGGCCACACCTGTGAAACGGGCTCAATAAAGAAAGGAGGCTTTGGAATTGAAACCATGAAGTGCTCATAGACTAGAAAAAAGAGACTCCTAAGTGGAGGCAGAGAACTAAAATTTGGAACATTCCTGTGGCTGGTCTTCTCCCTTCCTGAAGCTGATGGTTCAGTCTGCTCATCCGGGATGGAGGAGGTCGGTGTGTTGGTGATATTTGACTGAGTTGTCCAAGGAGAGAAGGAAGCGTGCAATCAAGGCTTGTTCCAGTAGGCACAGAGTCATTCAAATAATTCAAATGTGTTCTTTTTTTCCCCTTTGACAACTTTAGAGTACCAAGGCTGTTTTTGTATAGAATATGTCCCTAAATTACCTTTTCTTTAAGCTTTCTGTCAGGCGTAGAAGACTTGCGATTCCTGGAATGTTCTTAGAATAGCAGTCATTGCAGATTCTAAACTGAGACAATTTTGTCTGGCTGAAGAAAGCAATGGGAGATGTGGTTGTCAATTAAAAGGAGGGGAAGAATTCCCATGAATGACCTCCCCTTACCTTTCTTCAGGTTGATTAGTTCAGTTTCTTCTCTTTGGGCTAGGCTTCTTGTTCTAATTTTTCTATTAGGTGTTTCTTTTCAAGTCACCTGATTCCCTTGATTAATAATAATAAGTGGCTGTTCTGATCACTTAATGCTTTCCTCTATTGGTACTATGTATCCCAAATAGTGTGAGAGTATATGTGTGTGTATTTGTGTATGTGTTGAAGTCGGGGGGGAGAGAGAGAGAGAGAAAATGAATGTGAGCATTGGCTTTATGTATTGTCATTTTGTGTGTCTGACCAAAACTTGGAGGGACTCTGGTGGGGTCTTGATGTATGGCTGATTAGCTGGGGCATATATGACCACGGATATCTTGAACTCTAGAGTATGGGGGTCAAGGCCTCTGTGAGAAAAGTTTCTGCAGTGTTGGTCCAGGTTGTCCCTGCCTATTTGATGCACATAATTCATGTGACAGAGACCCAGCTCAGAGTAGCATAAAGAGACAAGGGGATTGTGAGTGATTCTCATGACTGGGCAGGACAGGGAGGGGCTGGCTTAAACTGGTGATGTCATCTGTCCTCTCTCCATCATCCTCTTGCATTGGGGGTGACATTTCTGTGCTTATTCTCTCCCAGAGCAGGGGGGGCAAGAGTCCCACCCCTGTTCTAGTTAGCACAGTCTGAGGAGGACCCAAATTGGCTGTGCCCCACTGCCCTGATTTCCCCCTGCGGCAAAGATCATGGGTTATGTCCCCCATAACAGAGAAAGGGGGTGCACCGGAATGAATGCCAAGACCCACATCATTCTTGACATCCTCTTACTCCATTTCAACGGCAGTTCTTCACAAAGCCTATTGTCAGCTTTTCATTTTCCCTTTTTATAGTCGTCTGTCTGTATTTGTTTCTGCCATAAAATTCTTGATTTCTACCTTACTCTCAGTCATAAGGCCAGCATCCTGTGCTTATTGCTTACCAGGGTGATAGTTGCTGAAAGCCTCAGCTAAGTATAGAACACTATTATCATGCTGGAAATGGAAAGAAGTTCCCCCTTACAGAGACTGAAGATCCAATTTGGTAAATGTAACGACACATAAAAAGCTGGACCGTTAGAAAGCAAGCACTAACAAATGCAAGAATTCAGAAGCAGTATAGTTTTAGAACATGGGATCACAAAACCCAGAATCTCGTTCCTACTTGGTAAGTCAGTTGAAGTCTCTGGGTGTTATTCCAGCTGCAGAATGAAGCCATGAGATCGAGAGGCTTTTGCATTGTTCAGTCACAATTCTGATCAGGAGGTGAGAGACGTTTCATAGGGGAGGCAGCGCCTGACCTGGACCCTGGAGGAAGGCATTTCAGACATAGATTTGCCTTTTTACATTTTACCTGCCACTGTGTTCTTTTTAAAAAGAATGAACAAACTTTAATTCTTTTCGGTTTTTTTATTTTTTAACTTTTCATTTTGAAACAATTTCTGACTTGGAAAAATTTGCAAAAAGAGCACAAAGAATTTCACATGCCCTTCACCCTGCTTCCCCAATGTTCACATAACTGCAGTATGATCCACAAATGAGGAAATGTGGGTACCATACATTCACCTACCTGCAGGCCTTACTCTCACTGAGCTGGAATTCCCATCGATATTCTTTGGATCCGGATCCCACGTTACATTTCGTTGTCATAACTGCTGAGTCCTCCATCCTGGGGCAGGTGTTCCATCTCCCTTTCTTTCCCCTCATGATGACACTGATACTTTCGAAGACTCCTAGACTGTTAGTTTGGGGAACACCCCTTAGTGTAGGCTTACTGAGGCTTCCTCCATGATTTTATTGTTCATTTTGCATTTTTGTCAAGAGTACCACAGGAGTGCTGCGCTGTCCTTGAAGCATCCTCTCCAGAGTGTGGGGTGCCATCTGCCTCAGCCCTGGTGGTGTGAATGTGATCACTGCATTCTGGTTGGCTCTCCCAGGTTCTCCACTGGCATTGTTTTACTTGAGGCTGTGTAAACACCCTGTTTCTCGTTGTCCTTTCTCTGGCTAATTTAGCCACCATTGCAGCTTTTCCTTGAAACAACCGTTACTGTGATGTTTCCCCAGTGATGATCTTCTGACTCCGTTATTCCTACATTTATTAATCAGAAACCCAGTGCAAGGAAAAGCACTCCCTTTATTTATGTATTTATTCGGCTATTTATTTTTATTTGTATGGACTCAGGGATATTTAGATTATTCTATACACCATAATCCATTCTTAACCATTGTTTTTTTCCTTTTATTTTTCACTTACAGTTGACATTCATTGTTATTATTGATTTCGTTGCTCAAATTGTTGTAGATTCAGCCACTGATAGCTTTTTCAGGTTGGCATCTGTGTGCTTTCAACATGTTTCTTTATACTTCAAGCACATCCTCACTTTCTGGCACCATAAAATATTCCAGACTCACCTGGTACTTTCCTTGCCCCAGACCTGGCAGCATCCATTTCTTCAAGGAGCCGTGGTTCCCTTTGGAAAATGGGATTAAGAAGCCAAGGGTGTTTGTTGATGTTGGGGTGCCGTTAACCTCTAGGACCTTCCCAGTACTTCTTACTGGCTTGGTTCTGATGAGAGTAGCAACTGTAGGTTCTCTCGGCAGTACCAGAAACAGCAAAGATGGTGACTTTGTTCTCTGGGACATAAATTCTCTTCTGAAAATCTATGTGATGGAAGCAGTAAGGGTATTTCTCAACAGTCAATACCTTTTTAAGATGCCAGATAACATAACCCCCTGAGCTCCCTGGTCCTCATGTCCTGTCTTCTGATGATTATCTTCATGGAGTGGTCTCATTCCAGGGTCTCTAAAGAACTTCAGAGATTAAGGCATTTGAATGATAAGCTTTATGTTTCTCCTTTTCCAGGGCCCTTGCCTCTTGATATCCACTGCTGCCAGAGTTCTAGCCTTCAGTTTCCTTTGCTGCTTTAGCTGTTACCTGATGAAACCTGAGGTTCTAGGGAAGCGAGGTTGAAGTTGATGCACAAATAAGAGCTGTGAAGGACCCTTGCTTGACCACCTTGATCCCCTTTCGCTGAAGTGCCTGCATTGTACAGAAGGCTGTGTTGTTTTAAACTCTGTGCTTTTATCATGGACTTATTTTCCAGCATGGGAAAGACTTTGAAGCGATCCAGAACAACATAGCCCTCAAGTATAAGAAGAAAGGCAAGCCCGCCAGCATGGTGAAGAACAAGGAGCAAGTGCGGCATTTCTACTACCGCACATGGCACAAGATCACCAAGTACATCGACTTTGACAACGGTGAGTATGTGAGGCTCAGTCTCTTGGGAGGCTGGGAGGTGGGGGTGGGCTCTGGTCAGGAGCTGGGTTCTTGAAAAGTCGCAGAACACACTCTCTGGTGGTGTTCTTGCCCAGACATGTGGCCTGGGATGTTCTTACCTTGTAGCACTTGGGCTGGTGGTACACATGTTCAGTAATTTAGTTATAGTTGGTCAAGCTGGATTACAAGGAAGCTGTGCCTGTTTCTGATGGCTCTGAGTGCCTGTGGTGTCTGGGTCCCTGGCTTGCTGTGGGCCTCTGTCCCGCACTGTGAGGGAGACCCCTGACACCACAGTCAATGAGGAGAGGCCACAGTTGGACCCCTCCAGTTCTTCTCTCCCTGGTGGGGCTTGTTGGGTTTAAGAATGGCAAAGCCTGTTGCTTGTCACCCAGGGATGGAGGGTTCCCTTTCCCAAGTCTCTTGCTGTCTGTCTTTGAATCAAGGTTTGCATTTTTATTTATTTATTTATTTAAGATTTTTTTATTTATTTATCCTTAGAGGGGAAGGGTAGGAGAGAGGGAGAGGGAGAAAAATATCAATGTAGGGTTGCCTCTCGTGTGTCCCCTGCTGGGAACTGGCCTGCAACCCAGGCATGTGCCCTGACTGGGAATCGAACCGCGATCCTCTGGTTCGCAGGCCCGCGCTCAATCCGCTGAGCTACACCAGCCAGGGCCCAAGGTTTGCATTTTTAATTCACATGTCTAGGTCATTGCCAGGTGCAGTTCTGATTTCTGGCTCAGAGCACTCTTTCTGATTCACATTTCTCTCCTCAGAGGAGGCATTGCTCCCTCCTGTCTCCATGTGTCAGGAGAATTGGGTCTCCGTGTCATTCCTCCCTCTCAGTATTCAGTTTCATCTTCTTCAATCTTAGTCTTCACTTACACAGCTTCAATCATGGGTCAGTCATTGCAGACATTTGCTTATACTGACTTCACTTATTTCTGATGCTTCTCTTCAAATAATATCACTTCTAATCCAGAATAACTGGTAGCTGCAGTCAGGTCATTCCCCCTTTGAACCTGTGCCATCAGTCCCCCTCTCCACTCCAAACTGCTCTTGCTTTTGTGCCTTGACCCCTGCCATCCCTACCATCAGCCTCCCTAACCCTGTTCACATTCCAAGACTGAGCTTTCATGTTATTACTCCCAAAAATCCTTCCATGAATCCTCATCTGCCCCCACTATCACCTGATCATGGGCCTGCTCTGTGTTGTTGAGCACGTCATGTACTCTTCGCTGGAGGTGCTGTCACCGTTATGCAGACGAGAAAACCCTGGTTTAGCAGCGGAGGCCCTGGCCCAAGCCACTCAGACAACAGGCTGAGGAGCTGAGCTCCAAGACAACCAGCATCTCCTGATCTTTATCTTATGTAAATGTAGTATTTTCAGACCACGTCTTCATTTTGCTGTAGAATTTCTGCTTGTGTTTTACATTAAATGTACATTTTTGAGTTGACGTTTATAAATGAATAACTTTGACCTTTCCTTTTGGACTTGCAATCCACTTCTAGTGGGGGTTTTTTCCTCCTCACCCAGTAACACTTTTTCATTGCTTTGAGAGAGACGGGAAAGGAGAGAGAGAACCATCGACGTGAGAAAACATCGATTGGTTACCTTACATGTGTGCCCAGATTGGGAATCAAACCAGCAATCTTTTGGGTATGGGATGATGCTCCAACCAACTGAGCCATACTAGCCAGGAACCCTTCTAGTGTGAACATCTTTCTTTATACAGTGCTTAATTCCTTTAGAATTTTTTGTTTTGTTTTGTTTTGTTTTGTTTTAATCCTCACCCAAGGATATGTTTATTGATTTGAGAGAGAAAGAGAAATATTGATGTGAGAGAACAATTGATCAGTTACTTTCCTTATGTACCCTGACTGGGGATCAAACCTGCAGCCTTTTTGGTGTACAGGACGATGCTCTAACCAACTGAGCTACCCAGCCAGGGCCAGAAGTACTTTCTTCAGCTAACGTCACATGACTGGGAAAACGAAGTCTATGTGGCATATGGGAATGAGTTTTAGCTCTTTGGTACTTTCTTTGTTGTCTTTTACATTTTTCTTTTTGTTACATATCATATTTAATTACTTTTTGAAAGTCAGTTTTTTTTTCATTTTGAGCATCTTCTCATAAGCACTGTCTGATTTTCTTCTGGGGAGACAAATGCCCAGCTCAGTAGCTTGGGTGTCTGTCTGCTGCTTGCCATATTTCCCATCTGGTTCTGTCCTTGAAAAATGCAGGAAGGAGCACCTGGCAGTTGAGTGCATTCTGCTCACAGTAAGACCTATTTTCATGGCAAGACCCAATGTGAAGTGCGTTTTTCTGCTGAGCTAGTATTTATGGCACCACCAGGTTCTCTCTGGCCAGTAGTGCTCTTGTTTATCACTAGTCATTTTAAGGTATCTTTCTGGTTTCAAAGCCTTCCACTGAGACAACCTCATGGGGTGTCCTCTTCCCAGTCCTTGCTGGGGACACATGTCTCAGCGTTTACTCTATGTGACCAGGAGACTGCCTCGGAGGAGGGCTCACTGTCCTAGTTCTAGTCCCTCTAGTGGCAGGAGACCTTCTGGCCAGCCTGTTGTCTTTATGGGATAAAAACAACACAGACAGAACGTTGTGCTGAAGACCTTTTAACAGAATATCTTTATGTGAGATTACCACTTTCTAGAGACCCACAGAAATGGGCTGATGGTGTCCACAGTTTGGGGGCGGTCCCTGGGTCTGACTGGGCAGGTCTTTTGCTAATACTATTTTGTTTGCTTTCAATGTCCATACGACTGTTCACATAAGATTCTTGGCTGGCTTTGGCATATGGCAAGACAGCAACGTTTTCTTCCTTGGTTGTGACACAGCGTCTGCGTGTGTGCTGCTGTGCTCAGCCATACCTGCAGCTATTTCTCAGATTACGTGCTTATTTGAAATACCCTGCTGAGTGTATGCTGTTGCTGATATCTGTCATCTTCACAGACACCCTCCCTACCTTTCTAAGTGGCATACAGGAATGGGTTTTAGCTGTTGCTCTTTCTGTATTGTTTTTTAAATTTTTTTTATTGGTTTTGAGAGAGAGAGAGAAACAGAGACTTCAATCTGGTGTTCCACAGATTTATGCAACTCATTGGTTTCTTCTTGTATGTGCCCTGACTGGGGAGCGAACCCTACAACCTTGGTGTATCGGGATGCACTCTTAACCAACTGAGCTACCCAGCCAGGGCTGTGTTGTCTTTTACATTTTTTCTTTTTTTATTACATGCTATATTCTTTGGTGACTTCATGAAAGTCAGTCTGTGAGAGCAGGCCCTTCATCCACTTTGGATCTTCTGGAACAGCTCTCTTCCAAAGAGAAAGGCAGTCCCCAGTGTGTGAGGATTGGGAGGCTGTTGATGATAAGGTATGGGGGGCAGGGTGACAGGATTCCAGGAGCCATTAACTAGCATGTTCTGTCCTTTTGGCGTGACCATACTACCGGCAGAGTGGGCAGTGGCGCAGGGGATGCTCAGGTGCCCAATGCAGATGTGGTCTCATTTATTGCTTCTGAGGTCTGGTATGTCCCAAGGCCTGTCACACCCAGGCTTTTTTACTCTGCAGGTTTCAGAGGGGACTTGAAGGGATGTTTCTTTCCTTTTTTTTTTTTTTTAAGATTTTATTTATTTTTAGAGAGAAGGGAGAAAGAGAGAGAGAAGCATCACTGTGTGGTTGCCTCTTGCATGCAGCCTACTGGGGACCTGGCCCGCAAAGGAGGAGGCATGTGCCCTGACTGAGAATCAAACTGGTGACCCTTTGGTTTGCAGGTCTGCACTCAATCCACTGAGCCACACCAGCCAGGGCAGGAATGTTTCTTCTCAAAATGTGTCACCTATCCCTGGTGGACAACCTCCTAAGCTTCTCACCTCATCCCTGGAGGTGTCATTCCTCTCAGCTCTTTTTCCACCTCAGGGATGAAGAGTATGAATTTGCTGCCCTCACGTTCAGCTCCCACACCACACCTTCGTTCCATGGCGAGCTCTGTGGGATAGACCCAATTTGTGTCCTTTCTCCCTTCTGTGCAGTTGTGGCCTCTATTTCCCTCCCCCCACCTCCCCGCTATCTCCTACCTTCTTGGCACCTCATTATTCTACATCTTTATCCTGGTGATGTCCTGGTGTGACCCCCTGAGGAATACTGCTTTCTGTTAAGCTAATGGCTCTACATGAGGTTCTCTAGCTGGTCCTGATAATGTCTCCAAGCTGGTGGCAGCTAGTTGACCACTTTAACTCTGAGGGCCCACCTGCCTCTTTGTGCTACACTAGCAGTTGCATTAGGGTTTACACTATCTAGCCATTTCTTGGCCCTCTCCCAGGCCCTGGCAACCATAGTCTGCTTTCTGTCTCTGGATTTGCCTGTGCTGGACATTTCATGTAAAATTAATCATATTAGCCTTTGGTGTCTGTCTTCTTTTACTCAGCATGATGTTTTTCAGATTAGTTTAGGTTGTAGCTGTGTGAGAACTTCATTCCCTCTTATGGCTGAATAATATTCCATTGTCAGGAGAGATTCCATTTGTTTATTGACTCAATAGTGGATCTTAGCCCTGGCTGGTGTGGCTCAGTGGATTGAGCACGGGCCTGCGAACCAAAGAATCGCGGTTCAATTCCCAGTCAGGGCACATGCCTGGGTTGCAGGCCAGTTCCCAGTGGGGGACACATGAGAGGCAACCATACATTGATATTTTTCTCCCTCTTCCACTCTCCTACCCTTCCCCTCTAAAGATAAATAAATAGAAATCTTAAAAACAAAAAATCAAACAAAACAAAACAAAAAACGAAAAAACCTCAAAAAAAAAAAAAAAACAACAGTGGATCTTAAAGTATCCTGAGTGGCGGTACCCTGTGAGGGTCCAGTTAGGTCTGTGGATCTTTCTTTCAGGTGAACACTCTGGAACGGTTGGTGTGTAATGTTGGCAGAGTCCTAGGCTCCTCAGGGCCTGTCCAAGGTTCAGGAACTTTGTTTTAAATTATTTATTTAAAGCCATAGTCTCCATTTGCTAATTTTTTTTCCTTTCCTTTTCTGTTGTTACAGTCACACAGCCTGAACGTTAGGACTTTGATAAGGGGCCTCTGGGGAGGAATATTGTGAGGGTGAAGGGCAGATGACATTGGTCGCTGCTCTGTGAGATGACCTAAAAGGTACCTAGACTGTGCTGTGGCTGGGCTTCCAAGTCACAATTAGATTTGGCTTCATAGAATATAAAAACTCAAAATAACAGCATCTTAAGAATGTGAGAATTGATTCTTTCATGTCAGAGATGCCTGCAGTAGGTGGTCCAGGGCAGGCATCGAAGACACAGGTCATCCCATCTCTCTGGTTTGCCGATCTTCGTGCTTAGCTCTGACCAAGATGGCTCTAGGCAGAAGTTCTGAAGGAAAAATGAGTGTAATTCTGCCCAAATTGGTATTTTAAGGAGGTTTCTGAAATTTCCCGCAATACTTCTGTTTACCCCAAAGGCCAGGACTTAGTGTTGTGGCCCACATCTAGCCGCAGGACAGGCTGGGACATGTGCTGCCTTACCCGTATGTGTTGCTTCCCAAATATAACTAGTCCTGTTACTAGGGAACAAGGGAGAATGGGTTAGCAGTCTCGAAATTTGAGCCACAGTTCCTCTCTGGTCTGGCCCCAGGCCCAGGGTGTGTTGATCACCGGTCGGAGGAGGCAATGACAGGTCAGCTTCCACAGTTCCAGGGCTGCCCACCTCACATGGAGCTCAGGCAGATTCTCATGTGTGGAGAGAGGTGGATGACAAATTTGGTGATGGTCATGTCCCAGTTCTTCCACCTCCTTGGATCCAGCTATGCTGGATATCCCATTTTCTCCTCCTAGGGGACACTGATTTGCCTGTTAAGAATAATTTTCTAACCCCTTCCCCCATTTTTTCTTGTTTTAACTTTTTAAAATGACAAAAACAGCACTGTGTTCTGTTATACTCTTTGCCCAGTCTCCCCTGGTGGTAACATTCTGTGGTTCCAAGGTGCAGTAAGCAAAACTGAGAAATCAGCAGTGTTGAATGTGCCCCAGCGCTGTTCTGGTACACACAAGCTGGCCAACCCTGGGCCAGCAGCGTCTTCCCCCTTCTGAAGCCTTCTCATTTCCTGTCTTTCAGTGTTCTCTCGAGGGCTGAAGAAGTCATCCCAGGAGCTGTATGGTCTGATCTGCTACGGGGAGCTACGCAAGAAGATTGGGGGCTGTGAGTATGAGCTCCTAGTGCAGTCCCAGCCATGCTGGTAGCTTCAGAAGTTTCCCGGCCTTCCACAGGACACTCATGGGTCCTCCTGGCAGGGCCTGCTCTCCTGGCACTGTTGGGTCTTTGATCCCGGTGGCTCTTCTGTTTTCCCTCCTACTTTCATCTTAAACGTGTTAGCGTACAGAAACACTGAAGAAGCATGGAATGACCACCCCATACCTGCACTTAGATTTCCCAGTCCGTAATGTTTTTCATGTTTCTGGGTGCACTCTCCCCCTCCACATACTTGCTTTTTTTCCTGCTCAGCCATTCGGCTAAGTTGCAGACATCCTAGCATACCACTAAATCCCTCGGCCGCCATCCCCTGAGAACAAGGACATTCTCCTACATACCCACAACACTATTATCACACCCAGCATTTCACATTTATCAGATAGGCACCACAGTCTTACCTAATACCCTGCCCATATTCAGATTTTCTAGCACATCCCAGCATGCCTGCTAGGCTCCTGTTGAAGACATTGCTCTGCTTGTAGCTGTCGTGTCCCTTAAGTCTTTTGACCTAGAACAGCCCCTGTGTTTTGGTCTTTGGTGACAAAAGGCCAGAAGATCCAGAATCCCCCTTTTTGTAATGTTCTGATCCATTCCTAGTGATTAGATTCTCTTTAGTTATAGAGAGCACTCTGGCCTTCCTAAGGCACCTGCACCCAGTACCTTGCATCCCTACCTTGTGTGACCACAGACAAAAGGGCACAGCCTTGCGTCTGCAGATGCCACTTATTTGCTTGTCATACACCCACAGAGCCACTTTGAGGGTTAAATGAAATCATAGGAAATGACCATAAGCCATCATCTTACCAGTCACCTAACATGTCACAGCCGAGTGGGCAGGTGGCTGGGGGTGTGGAAGCGGCAGCAGGGTGGGGATGATGGGCATTCACTGGCAGTTCTGCACATCTGTCCTGTGTTGAGTGACCTCTGTTCTTCTAGAACAGGCAAGACTACCTAAGGGGCTCCGAATGGAACAGGTGTCCTGGTGTCCATCCCATCCTTTCCACGGTTTGAGGACTTCCTTGTAAACCTGTCCCAGCTCCTGCTTTGAATGGTCTGTTAAGAGGGGCTCTAGGGCCCCACCTCCCCTGAATCTCTACTTTCTCCACTGTGTCCTTCTCTCTGTCCTAGACCTAAAATGTTTCTGGTCATGGCAGCATGTTGGGTACCACCTTCTTTGGCAAGGATGCCATGGCCCCTCCTCTATCTATTGTCATATCCGAGCCACTCAGCCAGTAATTTTCAGCCAGTCTCTGATTTCCCATGAGTCTTTGGCTTCAACCTTTTGTTGGCTCCATGACCTTGGTCACTTCCTATCGCTCCTGGGGTATCACTTGGCCCCCTGAATCAGGGGGCCTCTGCATTTGGACTTTATCTTGTCTCCCTAGTGGGCATCCCTCCAGCTCGGCTGTTCCTGTCTTGTCTGTAATGACTGGTCACTCCTCTCAGCCCAGCTCCTCTTCACACTTGCACACATTCACATGCATGCATGCATGTGTGTGTGTGCCCTGGTGGGGCTTCTCTCTCTGAGCCACCACCCACTGATTCGTGTGCTGGAGCACTGTTCTGTCACTTCATGAAATCTTTTCAGAGGACGTGCTTCTATGTGCAGCCTTCTGCAGAGTGCCCTGCACATGGCAGCCTCTGTTCAGTGGTAACTGGGCTGTTCAGAAATGTCTCAGGACTCAGGAGGTCAGTGCCTGCTCTTTATTAATGCCTTTTTCTAACAGATATTCGGGCACATGCAAATTCTGAAATGGTAGACTTTGAGTCTGCCAAATTTCAGGGACTTTGATACACATTACTTTGTGTCCAGCACCTAAATAGCTATGTGAGATGGTGTTGTCCCCATCTGTAAAAAAGGCTGGGGGATGACATCAAGCCTCCTTGAGTTTTATTAAGTGGCAAGTTCTCATGCTTCCCCCATGCCTGATTCTTACACCCCATGCTTAGTTTATCTGCCACAGCACCGATGTTGGGACAGGGTGAGAGGGAGACACCATAGCTACTTGGAGGACTCACCTGTAGTTGGTTCTTTTCTTTGAAGGGTAGTTTCTTGAATGGTGCCCCATTTGGTGACTCAAACCCCGAAGTTGTGGTTCCAACTACCCAGCCTTCTGTCTGTCTGTCCTACCTGCTAGGCATAGGACAATGGGCCCTTCCCTCCCCTTTGTTTATGAACTCTTGCCTACTCTTTGACCTCAGCTCAAATGTCCACAAACTTCCACAACAGGCTGGGCCTCCATGCTACTCACTCTCAGCACTCAGGTCCTCCCTTCATGTGCTGCCACAACTGCTGCTTACACTCATGTGTGCTTGTTTGATTCGCACCCATCTGAAGGAGGTCTGTGTGTGACCTCTTTGTTATTTAATGAGCGAGTATGCAGTCGCCATTTCAGAGGCTGTACCTTCTTTCCTGAAGATCCATTTCCATCTTGTACTGTTTCCCTTCAATTCAGCCTGCAGAACTTCCATTAGTCTTCTTTGTGTACTTGTGTTGGCCATGAATTCTTAAGTTATCATTTATCTGAAAAGTGTTTATTTAGTCTTAAGATACTTCTGCTGGGTATAAAATTCTGATTGACAGTTTTTAAAGATGTTTCATCATCATCATTGGCCAGTACTGTTTCTGATGAGAGGTTAATCTGTGTCCTTGGTCCTCTGGAGAGGATTTTTTTTTTTCCTCTGGCTGTTTTTAAGGTTTTTTTCTTTGGTTTTCTGTCTGCGGTGTCTGGCTTATTTTTCCCCAAAAATACATAGTAGAGTTCAAAGACTGTTACAGTGATCATCCAAACACCTACCGCCTAGGTTCTCCCATTACCTGGTTACTATCCTTGCTTTCTCTCATTTCCTGAGGACATCACTAAGTACCAGGAGGGCAGAAGAAATGCACAGGTTCTAGGCTTGTCATCCAGCAGACCCTGGGACCCTAGGGCTCAACGCTGACTAAGGCAGACACACAAGTAACACAAGAGCCCAAGAGAATTGTGCACAGGGCACAGTGATTACCCTGAGGGATGAGTCTCTGAAATACACAGCTGGGGACAAGTGGATGTTCAGCATAGCCGGGGGTCTTAGAGTTTTTGGGAGGACTGATTATCTGTGCCGGGGCAGGTGTTGGTCCCACTGAGAAAGTCTGGGTGGGTGGGGAGGATGTGCAGGTGGGGTCAGCACCCTCAGCCCAAGTGACTCCTTGTTTTGACTTTGAGGGAGGGGCTGCTGCTAATGTAGGAGTTTTATTCTGAGAAGCATTTAAATTCTACATGGAAGGTAAAAGATAATTATATGGGAACCTTTACCAGTTTTTTTCCTAACTGCTTCAAAGTCGTGTCTGTTTCTTTTTCTGTTTAAAGGTATGGATGACAAAAATGCCACAAAGTTGAATGAGCTCATTCAGGTTGGGTAAGTACAAGTTGTATTGTGAGACACCACCTGCTTCTGTTGGGCATTTTGCATTGTTTGCTGAAAGACAGAACTTGAAATTTCTACCTGTCCCTCCCACTCACCCCACCAGAGCTTCTGCTCTCTTACCCAGACCTCTCTGTTCCTCATCATAGATGAGCTTCCCCACCACCCAAGACCTCTACTGGTCAAAGTCCAGCTGTTACATAGGTCAAACTGTGTCATGGAACAGTCTTCAGTGACCTCTGCTACATCCGCAGGACATTGCCTTCCTGCACCTCTGGTTCTTGTCTCCCTAGCTTGGGGTTGGATGGCTTGCGAGCCCCTGTTTCTTAGGTGTGAGCTACTGCCATGTGGGGCTACTTGTGTGTGTGGTTCTGCTCTGGCTCCAGCCCAGCATAGGTCCTTATAGATCACTGTGTTATATATTCAAGGCTTTATCTCTGTGAACTGCCACCCTTTTGCAGCAAGTCCTGATAGTAACTAGGATGTCTGTATCACTGCTGTGTGAAAGAGCAGTGATTCACTTCCGCTTCGAGGGAGCGTGGGTAGTCTTTAACAACTGGTGGTGGTGGGCAAAGGGAGCCTCCTAGAGGTATGTGGAATGTGGTCAGGCAAGTGGGAAGAGGCCAGTGGCTGTGGCCTTGTGGGTCATTTGCCAGCCTCACACCCATTTTGCCTGTTGCAGCTTCAACATTTCTTCTTACTTCCTACCCTTACACCTGCCTTACATTTGTCAGTTAGAAGCTGTTTTAGCTCCAAGATCTGGGAAATTTGGTGTAGTATGCATCTGAGGAACCTTGTTAAGTAGGGGAAGGTCCTTGGCTGAGGTGGTTTCTAATGTAACTGTCTCACCAGCAGAGCAGAGTCATCATCCCCCAGCCCCTCAGGAGTACGCTTCTCCTGTGATGCAGTTTTGGGGGCAAATCTCATGTCACCTTTTATTTCAGGTGCCCCAGATTTTTTGGGTGAGTGGGTGTTCTGGCTCTTTGCTTGGGCGTTCAGTGCTGGTTTGATCAAAAAGCAGTGAGTTTGCTTGGCTTTGTCTTAGGGTTGTGTGCGTGTGTGTGTGTGTGTGTGGTTCCACAGAGAAGAGGTTATCCTATAGGAGAGTGAGAGACTGTCTCCCAGAGAGACATACATGCCTGATACCTCCTGACTGATTGGGGGTATGAGCAAGGCATGTTTGATAAGCTTGATAATGGCCAGAAGATTGGTTTTAGGGGCTGCTGGGGATTGGAGAGCACCAAAGCTCTGAGCCAAAAGTCTGGTACAGACAAACCTAGGAGCTGAGCTGAGACTTCTCAGTCTTAGTAAGGAGCTGCCTCAGTGAAGCCCCAGGTGAAATGATGGTTCCAAACCATCATGGATTCCGGAGGGGCGTTTACAACATGTGTGTACTTTGAATCCTTACTTGATAATGTAGAATTGGGTTACAGCTTACGTAAAACACAGGTTTCCATGAGTCCATACTGATAGAATTGGTAAATAAATAAAGGAGAAGATGCAGATCTCCCATGCAGAATTCTACATAATTTATGTAGATACTCCCTTTCCTTAAGTGTGGGCTGTTAGCAGTGGCATTTTTCTAAATAGGATGGTAAAGGAAGTGGGGGAGCATAGAGTACGGACACCTGACAGACACAGTTTCAACCAGATCAAGGTCTACCACCCAACAGTGATTAGCCAGGTTGACGGCATAGAGAAACAGTGGCACTATAAAGATGTCTCCTCTCATTAAATTAATCTACAGGTAGTGCAGTTGCAATTAGAATTACAATGCAGTTTCTTTGAACATTAAATTGAAGTATGACAGACCTGCAGAATAATGTGTAGACCCTAAGTGCACAGCTCCTGAGTTTTCACAAAGTGGTCCCACCAAGGTCAAGAAACAGAATAAATGTTATACCACCAGCCTTCCCAGAACCCTCTCCTATGCCACTCCCACTACACTTTGCACAAAGTAAGAAGAAAAGCAGATTAAAACAGTACCACGTTTCATGACTGGATGGAGAGGTCTCAGCATTGTTGCTGATCATGTTTGCAAATAGTGGGAAAGCACTATGAGCTTATAACATGTCCCGCTCCTAAGTGTGTGAACCCTTTGCCAGCAGTCCCACTTCTAGGAAGTAATTAGATCAGGGCAAGCCATTCTTCTGAGAATGTATATCACAGCAGTGCTCATGCTAGCAAAGGAGTGCCGTAGAGGGAAGAGCTACCTCAGCTTCAGGTGGGATTGTTTTCAGAAGTGAGGCTGAGCAGGTACACGTGTGGCTGTGCGGCCCCAGTGGGGCATTTGGACATGTAACCCCCGTCTCATATCAGGGTTTTCTTGAGGTGGTGGAAATATGGGTGCCCACACTTTCTACTCTTTATTTTTTTAATTTGAATATTTATCAGGAATGTATTTTTATCTGATCAGAAGAGACAAATTACATAGTGAGGAAAGATTAGTTTTAAACTGCTATGAACAGCCCTGACCAATGTAGCTCAGTTGGTTGGGCATCATCCCACAAAGTGAAAGGTCTCTGTTTCGATTGCCGGTCAGGGCACATGCCTGGGCTGTGGGTTCAGTCCCTGGTCGTGGCACACACAAGAGGCACCCAATCAGTGTTTCTATCCCTCTCATCTCTATCTCTATTTCTGGCAACAAAAATGTAACTCATGTGTCTTAAAGCCTGGTTGTGCCCTGTCGTGAGTAGACACTATTCCCATCTGGTGGGAAGTCCTCTAGGAGCTGGGTCTGGCAAGGCCCAGAGAGGCCCTGGACTGAAGGAGTCCACCAGAGTCCACCCTGCACCCTCTGCTTCTCTCCTCCTGCTTCCCCTAGGCCCCATGATAGTGTCCAGTGGGCGGGGTGGGGGGGGCGCGCTCAGGAATGCTGCTGAGGGACAGGGCTTTCCTCCTGCCCCTTTCTCCTGGGTGACAACCTCCTGCTTACCCCTTGCCTGCAAGCTCCAATGCCACCCCCACCAGAGATACAGCAAAATCTGGATGTCACATGTCCTTCATGTGTGGCTCATTAGCACAGAGCTCCTCCTGCTGCTATCAGTGCTTTCCTGTCAGGAGTCTCACCAGCCTGCAGCTCAGGAAGCATCTCCACTCCAGCCTGGTGTGTTGGGCAGGCCCCAGGCCTTCCTCAGTCTGAGTCCCATTGACCCTCTGATAGATCCTGGGCAGAGAAGCACATCGATGCTTGGTGCTGCCAGCTTCTTCCTCCACTGTGACAGGAGAGCATCATATAACAATCCTTTCTGCATATAAGGAACAAGTTAGCTGCTTTTTTAATCTTTCAGAAAATTTTATCAGGAAAACGTCAGACATTGGAGAAGTTGATAGAATAGCACAGCAGTCACTTGTATACCCTTCACTTGAATTTACCAGTAGAAGTGAAGAGAATTAGATACTCCTTTTTGTAGAGGCTAGTGTCAAGGTAGCTTACATGGCTCTTATGCAGTACGCAGTGGAAAATGTTGGAGAAGTGGCTAAGGAATCAGAAAATCACTCAGGCAATACCAATGGGGCATTTGCTCATGTCAACAAGGGTTTCAGCCAGTGGTGGGTGAATGCATTGCCAACTCTGGGGTGGAGTGTGTGACGAGTGGGCCTCAGCTGCTCATCTGGCTGCCCTGGGCTTGGGTGCCTTACCTGTTACATTGTCATCTCTCAGAGAGGTGCTGAGATACCCAGGAAAAGGTTTGAAATAGCAAGAGGTTCTATGCCAGCTCAGTAAGAGATTTTTATCTGTAATCATGGAAGGATCTGAGTACCCACGTGGTGCCAGGCACAAGAATGGGTGCTGGATATACAGATAGTGTTGGGGCAGGGCAGCTAATGAAGTTCATTGAATAGAAATCATCTTCTTGGTGGGTTGGGGGTGGGTGGCTGCCGACAGGGACAGATGGGGTGAGGAGTGGAACTGGGAGGGTTGGGCCGGGCCCCTCTGCGGTCGAGGTAGGGATGTGGGCATCTGGGTGGTCTTGGCAGGAGTCTCAGGATAACAGAGCCCCTTGTTCTATGTGAAAGCATTCCTTTAGTTCCATGTAGGAGCAAGGCAGGGTGTATAACATCCATTTTTTAATTTGTAATATTTTAAATTGTATACTTTTTACTGTACAGTTCTACAAGGTTTTTTATTTACAAGTTGTTTTAAAAAAAAAAAAAACAACTTATTTTTAGAGCCACTTTAGGTTTACAGAAAAATTGAGTATTGAGTACACCGGTTTCCTGTATGTCCTTTTGCTCTGCATGTGTTCTCATTATGAGCATCTAGTATTAAATGATATGTTTGTTAGAACTCACAAACCAGTATTGATGCATTATTCGCTAAAGTCTGTCAACTGCTGGTTGTTGGTGCCAATTCAATACCAACAGGATTCTCTAATTTGGGGTGTGGTGAAGAGGAAACTTCATTCAGGGCAAAACAGCTCAATTTTGATACAGCATGGCTGCAGCTTTGAAGAAGCCCCAGGAACAGGCCCCTGTCCATCTAGCAGCTCTGCCCTGCGCCTTGATGGTCTGATTTGTACTACCTGGTCTGCTCTGGCCTGGGCTGATCTGCCCCAACATCTTTGTGTTTCAGCTCAGCCAGGGCAACAGTCTTCAGTTTTCAGTAGAAAAAGTTAACTCTCAGAACCAGAAGAGAGCAGGTTTGTATGTTCAGAAGTCTCCTCCCTGGTCCCTGATTGGTCTTTCTTCATGTAAATGAGAACTCCAAATTTTCACAATTTGATTGATCCAAAAGGCACTGTCCTGATTGGTCAGAATGGAGCAGCTCTGGCTGGTTGGAGCTACACAGCTCTGATTGGATGGGTAAAGCTTTAGTCTCATTGGTTAAAATAGGATTCCAGGAATTTCTTAAGGGCCGGCTCAGATGGCAGAAACACAGTGCAGGTAGGCAGGCAGTTTAGTGCAGAGGCAGGCCATTCAGTGCAGGCTTTTCCCTGAAGTGCAGTTTGCATTCAAGGCCCCTGTGTAGAAATATCTGCTAGGCTCTGTGGTGTTTGGCTGTTTGTTTTGAGCCCAGTTAGGTACCAGGAGCCCTTTTTAGTAGGTATCTTCTTTCTCAGGGTTCATAAGTCCATGGTTTGCTTGGGGTTCGCTTGGTACTGTACATTCTGTGGGTTTTGACAAATGCACAATGCTCTGTACCCACTGTTATAGGATCCTGCAGTTTCGCTGCCCTAGAAGTACCCGGTACTCCATCCATTTATTTCATTCCCCAGGGCCTGGCAACCTCTGATTTTGTACTGTCTTTATAGTTGCCTTTCCCAAGAAGGTCAAAGAATTGGAATCATACAGCAGGTAGCCTTTTCAGACCAGCTTCTTTCACTTACTACTCTGAGTTTTCACAAATGCGTAGAGTTGTGTACCACCACAATCAAGATATGGAATGGTTCGGTCACCCCCAGGTTCCCTGGTACTATCTGTCCCACTGTGATCATCCCCTCCCCCATGACCAGCCGCAGCAACCACTGAGCTGCTCTCCAACCCCTGTAGTTCTGCCTTTCCCAGAATGTCATCTAAACAGGCTGATACTTTATGTAGCCTTCTGAGGTTGGCATCTTCCACTCTGCAGTATACACTTTGATGTCCATCTATGTAGTTGTGTGTATCTGTTGATGCCTTTTCATGCAGAGTAATGTCTCTCTGGTGTGGCTGTTCTGTGGCCTGTTTATCCACTCCCCAGTGAGGGACAAGAGCTGTTTATAGAGAGTAAGTGATTTTAAACGTTTTCCTGGGCACATCCATAGGAGAGGAGATGGTGATTGTGTGCTTAACTCCATATGGAACTGCCAGAACTTTCCAGGGAGGGTTCCAGTTGCTCCCCACACTTGTTTTCAGTTTGTATCTTCTTTTGAACCATCCAAGTGGGTGAGAAGTGGTATTTCATCTTGGTTTTGATGAGCATTTCTCTGATGATTAATGACGTTAAACATCTTTCTTGTGCTTACTTACCATCTATGTATCTTCTTTGGTGAAATGTTTGTTCAAGACTTGTGTCTATAAAGAACACTAACCTCAAACATAAGAAAATATATTCCAGACACAAGTCTTTTGTCAGGTGATTTGTGAATATTTTCTTCCAGTCTTTCAAAGGGTAGAGTGTTTAGTTTTGAAGTAGTCCAGTTTGGCATCTTTTTCTATTACGGAGAGTGCTTTTGGTGTTGTATTTAAGAACCCCTTTCCTTGTATCTATGAACCTTTTGCCTAATGAGTTCACAGAGATGTTCTCCTGTTTCCTTCTAAAATATTTATAGTTTGACGTTTAAATCCATGGTCTACTTTGGATTAATTTTTGTAAATGATGTTAAGTTTATACCAAGGTTCATTGTTTTGGCCTATGGATGTCCAGTTGTCTGAGCCGCATCTGCCAAAAGGACCACCCTTCTTCCATTAGCTGCTTTTGCATCGTCTAAGGGCAATTGACTGTGCTGAATGGGCCTCTTTCCAGACTTTTAATTCTGTTCTATTGATTTATGTATGTATTCTTTTACCAATAGACATCCATTTTTAAGTACAAAGTAAAAAGCTTATAAAGGTGGAACAGGGATGGGGGAAATTAGTATGGTGCCTTGATTTAAGACCAAAAAGCATTGAGTACTTAATCAACTTCCTGTGTATGCTTCTCATGCAGATCCTTTTAAATTAACTGTGAATCTCCTTTTGTTACAAAAGGTGTAGATTTAGATAAAGGAGTAAATGAATTAAGAAAAGCTCCCAAATTAAATCTTATTACATTGGCTGCAGACCCAATTACAGACTTACTGGATTTATCAAACAACTTTGCAGAGAAGAAAATCAGTCTCTGAGAAAGGAAAGCCAGACTCCCATGCACATAGAGGAAATTACTCTGTTGCTTGTTTTGTGAAAGTAACACTCAATTGCAGGGGCTCAGATAGAACCCTCTGTGTCCTTACATTCCATCAGAGATCAAGCTGTGATTCTGCTGTGCCCTGGGGAAGCCCAGGACTAGCCTATTAGTAGTCTCCTCTGCCTGTCAGCTGTGTGGCTGGTATGTGAGGGTGAGGAGTACAGGCCATGTCCCAGGGCCAAGGCCAGGCCTGGGGGACCTTTTCTGTATGAACTTGATCATGGCTTTACCTTGTACAGACTTGAGCCTCAGGCTGCTTATAGAACTTCCATTTGCGAGAAAAGAAAAGGGATTGTATTCTCAGGATGGTATCTAGTCATAAAATGAGGACTACTCAATTTCACTTAAAAAAAGGGGGGGAAGTCACAAAGTAGCAGTTTAACAGAAAATGTGATTTTTCTCGAACACAGGTGCTACATGACACAGAGCCACCTGCTCTGTAAGTCTTGCCTGCTACTGTTTTATTTGGGGTGCAGATGCAGCAAAAAGTGATGATGGGCAGAAAAGTCCACTTGTCCCCAGAGCCCTTAATTGGAGGAGGTTACTTAAGAATCTGCTTGGTACTTAATTACCGCTCTTGGAAAACTCTCCTCCAGCTCCCTCCTCTGCAACCCTGCTCCAGCCTCGTTCACACTCACACCTCCACAGTAGCACTTTGTGGGCCTGGATCTCCCGTGGGCCCAGAGGGCCGAACCCATGGGAGATACAGCATTTGGTCTCCGTGAAGCATTGTGGTTGTTCACGTGGACTCGTATCTCTGAATCTCTCCTCCTGACAGAATGGGGAGAGCTAGTTTCCTGGGGTCTTCCAGGTTTCACAGCTGGGAGTTGGATAATTTAAAAACTTGGTTAAAACAGAATCGTAAAAACAATTTACGAGGACTTTGAATCTCTCATAAACACAAACCTACATTTGTTTACCAACCACAGGAGTGGCTAGCCAACGCCTTTTGTTTGGGGTTTATCCTCAGAGTTCTGTGTTGTTTTTATCTTAGAAACTCTAGCCAAGATGCATCATTTGTGACTTAACCATTTTCAAGTGAAACAAGATCACAGGGGTCCACAGCAGTGGGACTGCAGAATGCTTCCAGGTCATCCTTACGCTTTTGTAGTTGTCTTGTCCACACTTAACTTGTCATTTCTTAAAATTACCCTGTTGAGTATTTCCAAAGAATTTCAAGTGTATTTTTTAGAAGGAACTATTTTTGTGGCATTTGTACTCGTTTATAGTATTTCTTTAATTCTAATATGTAAATTACTGCCAGAGTGTCACCAACAGCTATGACAGACAGACTTGGGCAGATCCGGCTGACTCTGGGCCTGCCTGAAGGTCACCTGCGGGGAGCACGAACACACGATACCCTGTGCCTGTGGGCTGTGAGTGCCCTGTGTCCCCAGGCCCCAATAGTGTGGTTTATAGAGGGACTGGGGGACATTGCTAATATGGAAGTGTGGCCACCTAGAGCTGGGTTCAGGGTTCACATAAAGGCGGGTTGAAACCTCTCAAGGGACTCTAAGGAGCAGGAGCGAAGGACACACCAACTGGTGTCTGTCTGACAGGAGCTCCGTTGTCAGGGAATAGCAGCTGAGGCCACACCACTCACCAGGCAGGAGTCAGAGCACATTTCCCGCGAAGGGCAGTCATCCCCTTTGCGGTGTGAGGTGTGATTGGGAAAGTATTGGGAAATCCAGAGTCATGGGGCCAAGCTCGGGAGCTCGGGAGGCCAGGGTGGGTGCCCTGCCAGGGTCCTCACCTGCTGAGTTCCCTGTGTATTGACATGCTGCCCCTTTCTTTCCTGCGCTGGGCAGGGAGCTACTGTTCATTTAGAGGCCTCAGCACTTCTTTAAAACTCTTTCCCAGGGCCACCACAGTACGTTATAAAGGGAGAAACCTACGGATAAAAGCACCCATGTGCCGAGCCCTGAAGAAACTCTGTGACCCAGACGGTATGTAGAAGGTGCTCTGGGGTAGGGTCGGGGAGGTGTTCAGTACTGCTCCATTTAGCAATGGACAGGCCAAGCTGTATGTCTGAACCTTCCTTTAGTATATCCACTCAGTAAATCAAGGTCAGCTCAGAAGCCACAGCAGCATTCACATGGGGTGTCATCGGTGTCAGGAGTGAGTCTTAATGGCCTTGCGAGCCCAGTCGTGGCTCTGGCTAGGCGGGTACCCTAGTGGCCACATTGGCGCTTCTCTAGGCACAGGTCCTTGTGGGCTTCTCTGCCAGCTCTGCTTTCCCTCCCAGGCTGTTTGCCCATGGCTCCTCCCTGACCTTGAGTTGTCTGGCCAAGCACTTTGACTTCTGTGTAGAGACCTGTCTGTCAAGCTCTCATGGCCCCTTTCTGTCGCAGGCTTGAGTGATGAAGAGGACCAGAAGCCAGTGCGTCTGCCCCTCAGAGTCCCCGTAGAGCTGCAGCCAAGGAACAATCATGCCTGGGCCCGCGTGCAGAGCCTAGCCCAAAACCCCAGGCTCAGGTAACTGCCTTTGGCGTTTGATGGAGAGCTATCTGCAAAGGATGGGGCCAGAGGAAGGTGTTTGGGTTCCCTTGTGGACGCCTGGGTGAGCAGATTTTCCCCATTGCTCCAGAATTGTTTGGGGGTAGTGAGGGTGGGAGGTACCATTCTGGGGGTTCTGGCAGTATGGGTTTTGTGGGCCAAAAGAGCTGGATGTAGAAAGATGTCATGGTTAGCAGGTTGATGACTTTAGAATCTTTCCCTGCTAAGCCCCTTTCTGTTTCTATTTCCCTGAAGATTTGTGTCTGATTTATGGGCAGGTCACCACTGTGGGCACAGACTATTTTGTAATTATACTTTTTTTTTTCCGAATGAGGTAAAATTCATGTAACATAGAATTAACTGTTACCATTTTAAGGTGTCCAATTTAAGATATTTGAGTACTTTCACAGTATTGTACAACTTTCATCTAGTTCCAGAACATTTTTATTACTCCAAAAGGAAACCTTATACCCACTAAATAGTTACTTCCTATCTCCTGCCTCTGGTGCCCCACTTCCAGCAACCACTAGTCTGCCTTCTGTGTCTATAGATTGGCTCTTCTGGACATCCCACATGAGTAGAATCTCATAACTGTGGTCCTTCCTGTCTGACCTCTCACTGAGCATCATGTTTTTGAGGTTCCTCCATGTTGTAGTGTGTCCATACCTCATTCCTTCCTTATGTATCTTTATATTCTTGGGATTAAGGCTGGCCAGACCTCCCTTCTTGAACTCAAAAGGCACCTAATAGAATAGGTTTTTGGGTTGTGCCGAGGTCCGTATCCTGGACGAGATCTTGCACTGTAAAGGATACACAAGTTTCTGGGGCTTCATGTGAGTCTCCAGTTACCTCAATTTAAAAGGTTAATTTTTAAGAAAAGGTATCAAAACTATGAACGTTAAAACAGTGGCAAATTCACATCTATTAACAACTGAATCTAAAAAACAAACTAAGTAAACAAGCGAAACAGAAACAGAATCATAGATATGGAGATCATTTGGAGGGTTACCAGCTGGGAGGGGCAGGAGGGAGAATGCAGGGAAGTGCAAGGATTAAGAAGTACAAATTGGTAGGTAGAAAACAGATGGGGGATGATAAGAATATAGAAAATGGAGGACTTCCGGCCAAGATGGAGGCGTAGGTGGACGTACTGTACCTCCTCTCACAACCAAAATTAAGGACAACAAATATTTAGAAACAAGAAAACAATCAGAACTGATAGAAAAATTGAACTGTACGGAAGTCCAACAACCATTCATCCAGACCAGTAAGAGGGGCGGAGTCGCGGCAGGAAAAAGTGGAGGTACGGACCCAGGAACATAGACAGCAGTGGCTGGTGATTCTCATGCGTGCAGGTGGCTGGCAGACCCCAGGCCCGCACGGGGTGGCAACTGTGCAGACCCAGTGAGGCCACGCAAGGTGGCTGGCTGACCAGGTGGTGTCACATTCAGGCGCGCAGATAATACAGGCAAAGGGGAAGCGGCGGAGCAGACTGGAATCCAGGAGAGAGCGGAGCAGGCACCATTGTTCCCTCTCAGGCCCCGCCCCCACATACAGTTACAACCCAGCGACTGGGCTGCTCCACACTGGGGAATACCTAAAGCTCCACTCCTTACTACGTAACAGCTATGACCAGACCAAAAACAACAACAAAAAAAAATCACCACCAAAAATGGCTCACACTGGAGAACAAATGAAGCTCCAGAGCCAATTCCTCTAAGCAACAAAGAGATAGCCAACCTATCAGATATACAGTTCAAAGCACTGGTGATCAGGATGCTCACAGAATTGGTTGATTTTGCTCACAAATTAGATGAAAAAATGCAGGCTACAATACGTGAAATGAAGGAAGATGCATGGGGAACCAATAGAGATGGGAGGAAAACTGGGACTCAAATCAATGGAGTGGACCAGAAGGAAGAAACAAGCAACCAAACAGAAAACAAGGAAGAAACGAGAATTCAAAAAAATGAGGAGAGGCTTAGGAACCTCCAGGACATCTTTAAACGTCCCAACATCTGAATTATAGGGGTCCCAGAAGGGTAAGAAGAAGAGCAACAAGTGGAGAACTTATTGGAACAAATAATAAAGGAAAACTTCCCCAATCTGGCAAAGGAAATAGACTACCAGGAAGTGGAAGTCCAGGAAGCTCAGAGTCCCAAAGAAGTTGGACCCAAGGAGGAACACACCAAGGCACATCGTAATTACATTAGCCAAGATGAAAATGAAGGAGAGAATTCTAGAAGCAGCAAGGGATAAGGGGACAGTCACCTACAAAGGAGTTCTCATTAGACTGTCAGCTGATTTCTCAGAAGAGACCTTACAGGCAAGAAGGGGCTGGAAAGAAATATTTGAAATCTTGAAAGGCAGGGACCTACATCCAAAATTGCTCTACCCACCAAAGCTGTCATTTAGAATGGAAGGGCAGATAAAGTGCTTCTCAGATAAGGTCAAGTTCAAGGAGTTCATCATCACCAAGTCCTTATTATATGAAATGTTAAAGGGACTTATCTAAGAAAAAGAAAAATATGACAGTGAAAAGACAGCAAACTCACAGCTATTAACAACCACACCTAAAACAAAAGCAAATAACTAGAACAGGAACAGAACCACAGAAATGGAGATCATATGGAGGGTTAGCCACAGGGGCGTGGGAGGAGGAGAGAGGGGGAAAAGGTACAGAGAATGAGTAGCATAGATCGTGGGTAGAAAATAGGGGGAGGGCAAGAATAGTGTGGGAAATGTAGAAGCTAAAGAACTTACGACACGTGGACATGAAGTAAAGGGGGCAAATGTGGGTGGGAGGGGGTGTGCAGGGTGGTGGGGAATGGTGGGGGAGAAATGGGACAACTATAATAGCATAATCAATAAAATATATTTAAAAAAGAAAAGAAAATGGAGAAGCTAAAGAACTTATATGCACAATCCATGGACATGCAGTCAGTGTCTCTTTGGAGACATTTGGCTCTGGCCCCCCTTAGTGCCCTTCTTAGATGCCTTTACTCTTTATGGGACTGTCTTGCTGCCAGCAGCCTCTGAGGCTGTACAGAAGGTTCTGTCTCTGTGGTAACAGACTTCCTCTTCCTGTCTGTTGTTTCCTATAGGATGATTGTGGAACTCCATCGGAAGGTCTCCAGCCTCATTGAATTCTTAAAGCAGAAGTGGGAGCTCCATGAAGTGCGAATTGTATCTTTTTCCTATGTAAAGCAACACCCGCCGCCCACCCCCAAATTCCACAGCATCTACTGCCTAAGAATGGTGCCCTGCCTCTCACTCCCAGGTTTATATTGGGTCCCTGTGTGGTATAGTAGCTATGCTGTGAGATAGCGTAGAACTGGAACCAAAACCCACAGCCCCTTGTCCCCTGGGTTTTGGGTGTGAGCCTCCTTTTGGACCTTGCAGTGTTGGAGGTCTGTCACAGCAGCCCTCCATGTTGTGAGTAGCCACCATCTGGCCTATGGGGTGTGGCCCAAGCATTCCTGTGAGCAGGTTGATCAAAATGGGCAAGGAGAGCTCCAGACTTCCCCTCCTCGTTAGCCAGCTCACAGCCCTGCCCAGTCCCCAGCCAGGACAGCGTATGTTAGGTGTGAAGTTCCTAAAGAAGGAAATGCCTGCGTCATGTTTTCCCCAAGGCCCTGTGATACCCAGGGGCTGGTGTACTGCTGCACATGGTTCCTTGACAGTTTATTCAGCGAAAGACACTTGCAGAGCGGCAGTTGCAGGACTCATTTGTGGAGTCATCGCAGGAGAAAGTGGTGCTGCACCTGTTCCCGGGAGAGAACTGTACACTGACCCCGCTTCCAGGAGTGGCTCGTGTGGTGCACTCCAAGGCCTTCTGCACGGTGCACTGGCAGGAGGGTGGCCGGTGTAAGCAGAGCTCCAAGGATGCCCACACGCTGCCTCCAGCCCAGATCCTGGGCATCCAGAGTGGGCAGGGTACAGCCAGGGGCCAGGTGAAGTACCCAAGGGGTGGCACCGAAGTCAAGGGTGGGGGGCGGCTTCCTCCTGCCACGGATGTTTCCCAGAGCTCCGGAGAGAGTTCCCCTGAAAGTGCCCCTGGGGAGGGGGCTGCCCTAAGCCTCAGCAGTCCGAATGCTCCTGACAGGCTCCCCCCTGGGCTCCAAGACACTGGGGTACGGCTTGAGAAGACTCCTATGGCAGCTTCTGTAGAGGGCAGAGATGGCCCTGTCCAAGAGCCCGGGGCTGTGATATGTGCCTGTGGCCAGCTCCCAGAGCTGGAGGATGAGCTCTCTCTCCTGGACCCCTTCCCCCGCTACATGAAATCCTGCCAGGACCTCATCATCCCTGAGCCATGCCATTGCACAGACTCTCAGCCCTCAGCATGCATTTCCCCAGAGACTCACACTCCTAGCAGCGCAGAGGTGGCTGACCTTGCCCCGGCCAGAGCACCATCCCCCGTCCGCAGCCTTCCTGGCCTGGAGCCTCAGTCCAGCCCAGGGCCCCAACCAGATGTTTGCACTAAAGACTCAGTAGATGCTCCTTCAGAGGAACCCCAGGAGAAGGCAAGCCCCTTGGACCCCCCACCACTTCAGGGACAGCCTTCTGTTAAGCCCCTAAAGGACATCCCTCCCAGCCGCCTGGCCCAGCAGCTCCGCGAGGAGGGTTGGAACCTGCAGACCTCCGAGAGCCTGACACTGGCCGAAGTCTACCTCATGATGGGAAAGCCAAGCAAGCTGCAGCTGGAGTACGACTGGCTGGCTGTTCTGGGTCCTGAGGGCCAGGCCCCCGGTGGCTCCCCACCTGCCTCCTTCCACAAGCAGCGCCTCCTCAGCTGCCTCCTGAAGCTCATCTCCACTGAGGTCAACCCCAGGCTGGTGAGTAAGGGTTGGACATGGCCCCACAGCACGTGGCCAGGAGTCCCACAGGCTGCTCAGAGAAGAGAAGGAGGCTGTGACCAAAGAGGTGGAGGTTCTCTCCAGCTGTGTTTCATTCTGTAGAGTAGGGCCATGCGGAACACGGGTCAGGGCTTTGGCTCCTTGCCAGGCAAAAGCCCTTTTCTTCCAGGCTCTCACAGAGTTCCAAAGAGGACAGTGACCAACAGGCCATGCCTGTTAGATCTTGCCAGGCTCCAGTGATTCTACTGAGCCCTGAGCCAAGGGGACAGTGTATAGAGGTGAGGTGGCAAACTGTAAGCCAGGAACTGAGCCAGATCGGGCTTTATCTAAGTGTCTGGAGTACTGCAGGTTTCATCAGAATAGTGACAAGGTCAAGTTTGCGCTTTAGAATTGTCCTGGAAGGGCAGCGGTGGCACGCCTTGGTGGAGGGAGGGAACAAATAGGATGCTGGGGCTGTGGGCTGCACCCTGTGGAGCTCAGCTGTGTGGGGCCCACTTAGGAGACCTCCACAGGTGGACCTCCATGGGTAGATGTGCAAGAGATGGCCAGTCGAAGTAGTCTAGGGCTCCTCAGCAGGATCCATGGTGTGTAGGTGGTCCCCAAGCCCAGGGAGCAGCTGTGATGGCCCATGGAATGGGAGACCCTGCCACACAGACCACAGTTTATGTCCCCCTACTTGGACTGGATGATTAGAGGAGCTGAAAATGGGGCAGAGACTTTCACTGGTGGGAAAGTCTCATAGGCTCTCTCAGACACAAGGAAGCAAAGTCTTGAAGCATATTGTTCCCAAGATAGTAGTGTCTACATGATATTTAGAAGACTGGAGGCTCACAGTTTCTAGCAGGAGCAGCTGAGGGAGCTGGTGGCAATGGTTTTGGGGGACAGGTTAGGACTACAGGCTCACTGTGCACCCCCTGAGTGCTAATTCACATCAGAACCAAGTGCGAGGGGTGCTTTGGAACGCACATTACACCTCCACTTTTCCTGAGCACTCAATCTGTGAACTTGCTGTTCTGTCTTGGTTTCCAGTGTGACTCTCCTACCAGGTTCCCATTTTCTCAGTTGCGCCTCTGCACAGTGCTTGCACAGAGGCTGTCAGTAGAGCAGTGGGGAAGTGAATCAGGGTCTCATGAGAGAGGTGGCCCTTGTGCGGGTGGTGGGGGGACTGGCTGGATGCTATAGAGACTGGTAAGGCAAGGCCTGAGGGTGAGCGATGGCCTTCGGATTTGGCAATGTGGAGGTGAGTTTCAGGCAGTCATGGGCAATAATAGGGCAGTAGGGCGATTGGACAGAAACGATGAGTTTAAAACACTTTCACGTTTGTCTTTTGGAAGGGTCAGGAAAGGAGACTGGGGGACATGTGAGTATGTTCTGTACCCTAGGGAAGGAGGATAAGCTAGGCTGGCTCCTGTGAAAGCTGGAAGCGGCACAGCTGAGGGTAGTGGCCTTGGCTTCAACTGAAGGGGAGAATTGAACAAGTTGGAAATGTTATTGCAGAGAATGCAAAGTAGGGTGCTCAGAGCTGTGGTTTCTAAAGTAGGTTCCCTGGCAACAGCTTCAGCGTCACCTGGGGACTTGTGAATAATTCAGGTTTTTGTGGTCCCACGGACCATGTTTTGACACCCTCTACCAGGTGATTCTGATGCAGCTCAGGTGTGAGAACTGCTGACCAAAGGCCCTGGCAGAGAATCAGGACCTTGAATGAGAGATGGATGGCCTGGCCTTGTGGTCTCCCTCTTGCGCTGAGGTTTGGGTGAAGCACACTGACAAGCAAGTTCCCTGGGGTGTCAGGATGCTGACAAGAGGCTGGCTGGGTACTCAGGCAATTGAATAGTGAGATTGAATAAGCTAAGCAGCAACGTAGGTGGGGGGTGGAGCCGGGGGAGACAGTTCACATGGAAAGGAAAAAGTAGGTCAGGGCTGGGGGCTGAACAGCCATGGGAGGTACAGGAGGGAGGAGGTGTGGGGTATAGGAGGAGGTGTGGGGCCCCTAAATACCTACCCAACTGGTGATTTTGACCGCTGGCGTTGCTGAGTTACTCAGGGATACTGATCTGTACCATCATGGAAGTATGGTCTCTTAGCCTTTGCTGTCCCTCTAAACTCAGGGAGTTCTTGTGCTTTCTGCTCCTGGGCATTGATTCCAGAACCATTGTTCACAGCTGAGTTTGGCTCTTGTTTTGACCTTTTTCTGCCCTAGGCTCCGGAATCGAATGCCAGCTCTATGGCCTCAGTGAGGCCTGCCCAGGAGGAGCAGTTGACAACTCCCCCTGGGAAGGTGGTGAACATCAGCTCCCGGAGCCCCCGCTGCCCTCGAAACCAGTCTACCCTTCGCAACAGCAAGACCTTCTCTCCCAGCTCTGCGCCTTGCACCTCCTCAGGTGAGGTTTGACAGCCCCTTTCACCCAGATCGCACCATCCTGGGCACCCCGCTGGGAGTGGGGTCTATTCCAGGGCTGAAAGCACAGGGATGCCTGAGGCCTGGCCCCACTCAGTCACACTCTAGTGAGCGAGGTTAAGATGACAGAAATTGCCACCTCCTCGAGGGGAAGGTGAATGTGGGCCTGTCACCAAGGGCTTTGGGGTCCTCTGGTGCAGAAGCCAGTGAGAAACATGGGGTAACTCTTGCCAATTTGTTCACTTTTGGGGGATTGTGCTTTGTGAGATCAGTAGAAGCCTTCATAACATGCTGAGTTGGCTTAAAGTCTGAGAAGTTTTGGTTCTTTCTGAATCTTATAGTGAGTATTTTCCTTTACATCTAAAATATTAGAGTAGCCCTGACACGCATGGCTCAGTGGATTGAGCATTGTCCCATGAAATGAAAGGTCACTGGTTCAGTTCTGGTCAGGACACATGCCTGGGTTACTGGCCTGGTCCCCGGTTGGGAGTGTGGGAGAGGCAACTGATCAAGAGGCAGGCATTCGATGTTGGTGTCACACATCGATGTTTCTCTCCCTCTCATTCTCCCTCTTTTCCCTTCTCTAAATATAAATTTTAAAACATCTTTTAAAAATAAAAGAGTAAAGGTGCCTAAGTTCAGGGACTTCCCAGCAATATAACACAAGCCTTAGAAAGAGTCTGACCTGCCAGTCCACTGTGTTTCTTTGCCCCAGTTGCACATTTATTTATTTGTTAGATTTTATTTATTTGTTTGTTAGTTTATTTTTTTCATCTTTACACTCAAGTAATGAACAGGGACAGGCCCAGCTACCACAAACACACAGGGAATTGGGCAAGGGGGTAGTGGGGGGCAGTTAACTGATTTGGTCTTGAACTTGAAATGTGAGGGTGGAAAAGTGATGATCCTTGGGGCTTGGGATGAGGACCAGCAGGAAGAAAGCTGTCTAAGGGAGGCATGGGTGTACCCAGAGGGGTGAGGCACTACCCCTGGGGCTCAGAGTTCAGAGGGAAGAAAAATGAGGCCCCTCTCCTGAGGACAGGGCACCTGGCTCGGTCTTCTCCTGACACACCCCACCCATGGAAGAGATGGGGCCCACATTCCCTTGCTTCTTTCACTGGTCCAGAGGCTGGTCCAGAGGTTGTTCCAGGTTGAGCCTCTGGAAGAAGCTTTTGGCCAGCTCACATGTGCTGATCATGATGGCACAGGGTGGGGCAGCCTTGATGATCCTTGGGAGAAAGCCTGCAAAAAGAGTCCCCTGGTGCCAGACTCAGCCCAGATCCTCTGCAGTAGCAGCCAGGTCAGTCAGCGTGCAGGGGCGACCCTCTCACTGCCTCCACCACTCCCAGCGCAACCTGATGTTGAGTCTTCACCACATCAAAGGGTAGAGTCAGGATGGCTGCCACTGTCCCTGAGATGCTGCCAGCCACAAAGGTGATGCCCACTGAAGTCTGGTCCTTTGGCCTGAGCCCACTCAGCCAGCTCTTCAACAGCTCCTAGTGGAACCCAATACAAGGTGGAAAAGAGTGCATTTCGAAGAACTGTGGAACCCCAGCCCGGCCACAGTAAGCGCCAGCTGCCCCGAGCCATGGCAACTTGGACACAGGCACCCAACCCCCAGTACGACACATGCTGAACCTGCAGCTTTGTCTGCACCAGCTCTAGGGGTCTGATCACAGTCATGGTGCTCAAGGTGGCCAGAATACCAGCCACCATGGGTGCATAGAAGAGGTCAGGGCTCAACTACACAGGAAGGCCTTGAGTTGGCTGTAGGCAGTGAAGTAGATGGCAGTGGCTGGCACAGCCATCACCGGGGTGGGTGGAGGCCATTCTACAAGGTCCTGGTACCCTCGTGTCCCACAGTCTTCACAAAGGCATCCATGGTGCCAGTGAAAAGGGAGCAGGGCCCTGAAACCAGGTGGCACAGCAGGCACCATCTGGGCACAGATACAGGGGCATCAGGACACCATTGCAGTACAGGAGGCACTTTCCTTTGGCATGCGAGGGCTCCAGAGTCTGGTGGGAGGCATCAACTCAGTGGCCACTGAGGGGCGTTGAGACTGCAGGCAAGCCTTCACCACATCCAGTGGGATCATGAAGAGAGGTGACCACGGCCCCAGCACCCAAGGTCACCATTTGTTGGATGGAGCTAATACCCCTAGGATCCTGGTTAGCCATCTTGTAGCTTCAATTCTGACTCTAGGTCAGTACTTGTGCAGCATGGGGCCCGGGGCTGGGCTGACCCATGGCGGCTCTATGGCTGGTGCTGGGTCCATGCCCATTTTTTCATTTTTAGACAGAGGGGAAGGGAGGGAGAAAAGGAGGAGAGAAACATTGATGTGCAAGACAAACATTGATCTGTTGCCTCTCGCACGCCCCCTGACTGGGAACCTGGCCCACAACCCAGGAATGTGCCCTGACCAGGAACTGAACCAATGACCTTCTGGTTTGCAGAATGGTGCCCAACCTACTGAGCCACACCAGTTAGGGCTATCCAAGAGACATTTAAATTTAGGGTCTTTAATTGGGTTACTAGGTATGTAAACCCAGGATCAACATGTCTTGTTTCCCCTGAGGCATCAGTTTTCTTTGCTTAGTACTTTGTAGTAAAACAGATTAAGTATGGCTAGAATTGTGGATTTTAAAGATAGAAAAAAATGTGCATGTGCCCTGCGGCCCTGCCCTCTGTGCCCCTGGTGTAAGTCTACAGTGAGTGTGCCTAAGCCTGCCTCCTTCTCTTCACTCACCAAAGTCTTGTGTTTCTGAGACTGACCTGATGAGATGGGATGTCTGGGGATGCAGGGACAGCAGGGGCTGAGGGCTGGCACATTCCTCCGTGTCCTGTGACCCAGAAGACTTCCACATTAGGCATGAAGAGTGTCATAACTGCTCCCATAGGCAGACTTTCTTGCCACCGCGCCTCGGCCGTCCTGGACATCTGGAGCATCCACACTGTCCAGGCTGTCAGCGGTGCTAACTGATGTGTGGTGCACCATGCAGGGGGCAAGCTGGTCCTGCCTCTGCTCTTGCTCTGATCTAGACAGGTGCCCTGAAGCCTGCCGTAACTTTCTGGCTGAAGAGACCTAGTGTTCTGGTGTGTTAACAGTTCTCTAGGGCAGCAATTTTCAGCCTTTCTCATCTCATGACACACAAACTATTTGCTAAAATTTTGCAATACACCAAAAAAGATTTTTGCCAGTCTGACCAAAAAATAGGTATAATGTTGATTCATTCACACCAGATGGCTATTGTTGAGTTGGCTGTTGCCATTTTTTTTATTTGACAATCTAAGGGAAAAGAAGTCAGTGCACCTGACTGAATAGGTATTGCATGTTTTAAAAATTGTTGCGGCACGGTTAGAAACTGCTGCTCTGGGGTTATTTCTCATTCAGACTGTCACTAGCTTTATGTCTTCTCTTAACGTGCCGTGTTTCGAATAGCCTGCCTGTTCAGTGCTTGAAGGTTCTGTTTCCTTGAGAGCACTTCCTAGGGGCCTTCAAGAAAACCCGGCTGCTTCAGTGTCAGGTTCAGCACCTCCTGCAGGTCTTGTTTTTGTTTCTCCTCAACTTTATCCTGTTTCCATGCTACTGCTCACGAGGAAGGCAGCAGCACCTGTGAATCAGTTGTTCTCGCAAATAGAGGCATGGTACCTGATGGTAAGACTATAATATAGTCTTTCCGTTGTTAAAATTTTGTAATTCCATGTACTCTTTTTTTTTTCCTAAGGTTTTATTTATATACATTTTTAGAGAGGGGGTAGGGAGGGAGAAAGAGAAATATCAGTGTGTGGTTGCCTCTATCATACCCCCCCACTGGGGGCCTGGGCAGCAACCCAGGCATGTACCCTGACTGGGAATTGAACCGGTGACCCTTTGGTTCACAGGCCTGTGCTCAGTCCACTAAGACACACCAGCCAGGGCCCATGTACTCTTTAAAATCCATCCTCTTTCTGAATTGAGGGTGCTTCTAGACCAGTGCACCTGCAGTGCTAGAATCCAGGCTAGTGCTTAGAAGACCTAGTCTCTGGATGCCATGAGTGTCAGTGTGAACTCACAGGATTGCAAATAATAATAGGAGACCCAGTTTACCATGAATCAAGGGTGCATTGCAGCAGCATCTGCAATAATAAAAAGCAGTGTGTGGAGTCCCAAAACAGTGGTTCCTCAATAAATATTTCCTGTCCTTCTATCTCTGAATCTGTTTTGTGTAATTAAAGATTTAGACCATATATCAGCAACTATGGCCCACAGCCTACTGGTTGTAAATAAAGTTTTCTTGGCACATAGCTGTGCCCTCTGGTGCATACATATGTTGTCTGTAGCTGCTTTTGTGTTACAGTTTACAGTTCTGTGCTACAGAGCTGAGTTTAGCAGAGGATGTCTGTGTAAGCCCACAAAGCAACATTTATTATCTGGCCCTTTAAAGAGAGTTTGCTGACCTCTGGTCTATACCAGATGTTCTGGTAGTTCCTCTAGCTCTGGAAAATGAAGGCATAGCTACCCTTCTCACTGAGGATCAAACAGGGTGGGAAAGTGCCTTTATCTTGTCAAGCAAGAGCTGTAATCTCACCATGGAAACTAGAATTTCAGAAAGATGGAAAAGTAGGTTTTATGGTACTAAGGTATAGGGAATTTCTTTCACTGAACAGATTGTCAGGGGTTCTTCCTGATTTTCTTCCCAGAACTCAATTCACAGTAGGGGTGTTTCTAGGTGACTGTAGCTGTGCTCACTTCCCCTTCTCTTTTTCTAGGTTTGAGAAACCCTCCAAGACCCCTCTTGGTGGCTGGTCCCTCCAGTACAGGAAGCAGTGACTCAGATGGTGGCCTTTTTGCTGTCCCAACAACTTTGCCACCCAACAGCCGACATGGGAAGCTCTTCTCTCCCAATAAAGAGACAGAATTGACTTTCCTTCAGCATCTGAACTCCATCAGCGTAAGTGCGAGGACTGCCACCCTGTGCCTGCTTGCTGATCCAAGTTTGCTGTGAAAACACTCTCAGGAACTGGGCGCTCTTTTCCTCACAGATGCAGTCAGATTTCTTCTTGCCAAAGCCCCGGAAATTACAGAACCGGCACCTTCGGAAGCCACTGGTGGTCCAGGTCAGGAACCCTAGTCAGGTCTGCACGGCTTCCCACTGGCCAAGCGGCCAGACACACTGTTTTTCTCCTCTGTCTCAGTGTTCACCTGAAATGGGGAGTCCCTGTCCCTTTCTTCCTTTTTCTAAATAGGATAAAGTAATAACGGTGTCCCTAACTATATCTGAAATTAAAGATCATCTTTGCACGACATGAAAACTACTTGCAAAAAAGATAAAGTTCTGGGGATTTGAGTGTCAAGAAAGGTCTAGAATAGTATGTATTTGAGGGCTTTCAGAACATCTCTTTATAAAAACTCCTTCAGTGGAAGCAGTTGGCAAGGGTTATGGATGGGTCAGAGGCCAAACCGTGTCAGTGTTCATAATGATAACCACTGGGGGTTGACTCTTGAACAGAAAGTGCATTTGGAGCAGAGCAGGCACGTGTTCAATTCCCCACCTTTTTTTTTAACAGGTCACCCCACCACCTCACAGCCCCGAGCAGATCTGATGGCCCTATTGAGTTTGCAGCCCCAGGAGCACTCCCTTTATTCTTTGCCGACACTTTGGCACACCTCTGAGGGACATGGAGATGTCCTTAGTATGTCAGCAGAGAGGCGGCTGTGCCCCCAGAGCTAGAGGTCCTCAGACCACTTTTGGGATGACAGAAACTTTCTGTTAATATTTTACTTTACAGAGTAACAACCATTTCAGCAATTAATATTTCTTTAGATGGTATTTGTCACATTGCAACTTAATTATTCACACACAGAAGCCCTGGGCCAGATAGGCAGGGTTGGGCACCAGGATGGGATGGAGGGCCTCAGGCCCTTGGCCTGTCTGTGTTACAGCCAGCAACTTTATTTTCTTCACCCCAAATTTGAGGAGGCCCAGAATAAGCGGGTGTCTTTTGTAACAGTCCACGTTGAGCAGTTATAAAGAGATGTATATGACTAGTTGCATTCCAGCTAAGTCCAGAAGAGTGTTCTGGATTAACATTGGATGGTTCTGACATTCTCCAGTTTCCCTGGGGGAAGGTTTGATCCCTGGGATTCAGAGAGGACACAGTGTTCAGGGTTCTGTATCCTCAACATTGGGTATGTTCGTCCTCAGACTTTTTCAGGTGCCCTTGTGTCATTAGGTCTGGAACCAGAGCCATCTGGTCACACTCAGCTTTCCGTTAACGGGAATATCCATTTCTAACTCTTCCCTGGTTTCCTGAGTGATGTTTGGTATTGGGGTTTTCCCTCCACAGAGAACCCTGCTTCCTAGACCATCGGAAAACCAGTCTCACAATGTCTGCTCCTTCTCCATCCTGTCAAATTCCTCCATAACTGGTAAGCACTGGGGCCATTGGGGTTGGCTTTTCACTCCACCTTACTCACGTGTGGCCTCGTCTTCGGGAATGGCAGGCATTTGCTTTCACAGCTCTCGGAGTGCGTGTCCGGCATTCCCCCATCTGGTCTGTCAGCAGACACTGAGTGTGCCCCGTTGCTGGGCCTGGGCAGCAGTGCAGGCAGACGTGAACCTCTGACAGGTGGTGCACAGGCAGTGTCCTCCAAAGGTGGGCTTAGGTGGCCCCATCGGGAACGCTTTGCTTAGTTTGGTCTACCCTCTCTCCGATGTCTTGTCAGGCTTTTTGTTTGATTCTTCGGAATAGAAGTGATCTTGGGGTGTACAACTTAGGTCTTCCATAGGTCTCCGAGGTCACTGACTGCCCTGGCTCTTTGAAGTAAATTTTCTTACTTCAGCGAGAATTATTTAGTGAAACACATACTTTGCAATTTAGCTTTTGAGTTAATCTTCATTTTTTTTTTTTTTTAAGATTTTTTCCTTTTAGAGGGAAAGGAGAGAAGGAAAGGGAGGGAGGACAAGAGGAAGAGAAACATCAATGAGGGAAGAGAAACATCTCTCTGTTGCCTCTCCCATGCACACCCTCCCCACCCCCCCTCACCCCCCAGGGTGACCTGGCCTACAACCCAGGCATGTGCCCTGACCTTGTGGTCTGCAGGATAATGCCCAACCCACTGAGCCACACCAGTCAGGGCTCAGTCTTGATTCTTACATTTCAGGTTGACTTAACTGCTAGACCCAGACAGCTATTGATTGGTTTTTCTCATTCCTCCTTTTTATCTGCAGAGGACCTAGTAGGAAAGAGCCCAATTGCGGAGGCAGAATCTGAGTCCAAGATCTGATGCTCTGACTTCCTCAGAGGAGCTTGTAGGTTAGCGCAGGTGTGCCTCATCCTTAAAGGGCCATCACCAGGGGATGACAGTGCTGACTGATATTATCCCCCAAGGGCACAGTGGTGCTGCCATCATGGATGCCAGAGTTTTCAGTGTGGGCCTGTTTGACCTCCGACTTCTTCAAGTTAGCACATATTTGCAATGTTCAGTGTGATTTCCACCTTGGCTCAGCTTCCATGGTCCCAACTGGCTGTGAAGCAAACTCTGTAGCTCCCACCATGCGCTGGGGGGCAAGTGGGCTTAATGCGGCTGCTTTCTGTTCTTGTTCTCACAGGGAGAGGATCATTCCGGCCCATCCAGTCCTCACTGACCAAAGCGGCTCTGTCTCGGCCAATCATGCCCAAGGTCCTTCCACCCCAGGCCACAGGCCACCTGGCCAGTAAGTTTTTGTGACCAGCATAGAGACAGACAGCACTGAGGGTTCTGAGTGATGTTTCTGTTTTCTTCTTCCCCAAGCCATGCTGTCTTAGTGTGCTCCAGAGAAAACAGGAAAGTCATTGCCCTTGCTCATCAAAGTGAGGCACGAGGGAGAGGCTGTTCCTGTGAGCCCTGTGAGCCCTGTGGAGCGTGTTTGGAATGTCAGTAGAGCTTGGGTTGGCAATGTCTTTTCTGTTGCCAGGTGCTGTTGACTTAGCAGCTACAAGTGCTGGCATTATCCCCGGGAGCCCTCTCCCTGTCTTGGATGCCGAGGGCTTGTCTGGCATCTCTCCACTGTCTTCAGATGAAGCAACAGCTACCCTCTCGGGTCACAACTCCACTGGCACCCACCAAAATAGAGACCCCATCCCCGCCGTGGGGGTGAGTGTTCAGAAGGGCTTCTCTGAGTTAACCACCAGCTTTCGGGATGGGTTGGTCACTCTCCAGAGGGACAGGAGCCAAGATGATGAGACTGAGGTCATGCTGGACTCCAGTTCTCCTTAGGATGGGACAGGTCCAAATGGCTGGAGGAGAGCTGCTAAACCAGGGAGGGTGTGGTGTGCGTGAGTGCCGCATGGCTCAGAGGAGAGAGCCAGGGAAGGAGACAGAGCGGCGAGAGGCTTGCTGGGTGACACTGGGGAATCCAGAACTGAGACAAGAAAGAACTGTATGTCAGCAGACTTCTGTGTCAGCTTGGCCTGAGGAGGAACAGGAACCAGGTTGGCCGACATTGGCGTAGTGGCCCCTGACCAGCACTCCTCTCTGCCTGTGTCAGCCCTCAGGTTTCTCTGGTTTCACAGCGCAGCCCTGCCTGAGGACTGTGAGGTTTTGAATTTACAATCTTAAGTGCAGCAACTTGTTGGCCCACCCTCTGGAAGCAGTGGGCTTGCTTGTCTACACAGGAAGAGGTTTCCAGCCTAGACCACAGTGTATTGGTCTGCTGCTGGTTGTTTAGGAAGCAGGGGAGTGGGACGGCTCTTTCCTTAGGAGCTTAATGGCTTGCTAGCCTCTGGGCAGAGGTCTCACAGGCTTTGTGTAGGGGCTCATTGGCACTCATGGTGTGTTCTTTTCTTGTAGAGTACAAGCGATCCATTTATCAGCATCCCCCCAAGGCCTGAGCAGGAGCCAATGACAGACGATTTCCAGGTAATGTGTGCTGATGGTTGCTGAGCAAAATACCCCAGGAACCCCCTCCAGGGCCGAGTCCCTATCCTCCTGGTCCTGCCACCAGACCTAGCATCCCTGCTGTGGACTGCCAGGATGTGACAAGGACTCATGGACACCCAGTGGCTTTGTCCTTCTATTGTCTAAACAGAAGAACACACACTTCCCATCTATGGCTGATTGAGATACAGTTCTGGAAGATCAGTTTCTTGAGCTAAGGGGAGGAGGTTATCAGCTGGTAGCACTCATCGGCACTCACTTCTGCTTGGGTGTTACCAGCTGTCTTGCCATCAGGGGAAGCAGATCCAGAGTACCAGGGCACCCTGGCCAAGGCCACCCTGGCCTGCATCCCTAGAGTGGTCTCTAGAGAAGTGAATCCCCCACTGTGTTTCTTACTGGAAAGGGAGAGATGCCTTCTAAGGGTCATCACCTCTCTATTGACTTGCCCATCACTTTGTTACCACCAAGTGGGGCTGAGGTGCATTTGTTTGTTCTTTATTAGGGATCGATTGTGTCTGAACAACAGTTCCCCATCTTCCACCAAGTGGGGCTGAGGTGGATTCGTTTGTTCTTTATTAGGGATCGATTGTATCTGAACAGTTCCCCATCTCCCACCAGGGTTCGCCTGTCCTCTCCTTGTCAGAGCTGTCCAAGGCTCCTCTCCACAATGGACTTTCCACCTCGCCTTTGGCAGAGGGCTCCAGCACTCGACTCTCTCCACCGAATGTTTCTGCTCTGCTGGATATCTCCCTGCCTGGCCCACCTGAGGACGTGCTCTCGCAGGGAGAGCCTGCCACTCAGATCAGTGACTCCATCATTGAGATTGCCATCAGCTCTGGCCAGTATGGTAATGCTCCTGCATACCTTTCTTGGAATTGGTTCCCCATTAGGATAGGGGATACGGGCTTGCCCTTGACCTTTCATCTGAGTATTTGCCAAACCTGCTGGGTATGTTTTCCCATTCCGCTCTCCTTTTGCATAACAAGTACCTGCCTTGGCCAGCAGAAGCAAGGGTAGCACAGGTCAATGAGGTATGCCTAGCTAGGATCTGCAGCTCTTTATGGTCTGGTGGGGCAGCACCTGACCTTGAGACCCGCTATAGGGCCAGCGAGGCCTCTTCAACTGGAAGAGATTAGATGGGGCATTGTCCTAGTTGGTTATGAATCTCAGTGGATGCCTTTGGGTTTTGCATGCTCCAGGAGAGGGTTAGTCTGATGTCCTGGTAGTGATGTGATTGGCATCTACTGATATGGATTCAGGCCATAGATTCAGATTGAGCTGGGGTCACAGCCTGGCAGGGCGTGGCTGTGGGCAGGTCATTGGCTCATTTGTGAACTGGGAATAGCATGCACTACACAGGGCTGTCGTAAGCACCTATGAGGGGATTTAGGTGAAGCTCTGGACATAAGGCCTAACTCCATCAGTGATAGCTGCAGCTATTTTCATTCCCGAGGATGGGCGCGTGTTTCTGCTATAGGGGGGATCCCCTTCACAGACCAGTGTTGTTCATCCTTTTTTGGGGTCCTGGCAGCATCCTGATCTCCAGAGTTCAGTGGGCCTTGGAGGCAGGTTGAAGAAGCGGAGTGCTGTCCACCCCACATGGCATCTCTGACCCAGGATTTTGGTTGACAGGTGAAGGAGTCCCTCTTTCTCCAGCAAAACTAAATGGCAGTGACAGTTCCAAGAGTCTCCCCTCCCCATCCAGCAGCCCCCAGCCAGACTGGATTGCCTCACCCACCCATGACCCCCAGTGGTGCCCCAGCGATCCCACAGACTCATCCCTCAGCAGCTTGTTTGGTGAGTGTGGGGGGTGCCCAGGTGTGTGTCCTAGACTAGCAGGGGACGAGCAGGGCTCCACATGGTGAACTTGCTGGGGGGACTAGGATCTGGATTCTCTATGCTAGCTGGCAGAACTCCCACTAGGGCCATTTGCTTCTTTTCCAGGGTTTATTTTTTCTGCACTACTTATATAGAATGTCCGTATCTTCAGTGTGCAGTTTACTGAGCTTTGGCAAATACAAACCCTTGTAACCCACAGCACAGTTGAGATGTATCCCACATCCATGTCCCCTGTGCCCTTCTGCAGTCCAGCCAGCTGTCCTGGTCCTTCTCCAACCAGGGTCTTCTCTTCTTGCTGCCAACAGCAGGGAGAAATTGGCTTTTTATGCTTTTAGCCTCCCTCTTTCTTTTCTCAGTGAAGTATTCTGATGTGGCCAGTCCAGCTCTTGTGACACAGTTGGGCACATTCACAGGGTGTGTTCGTCCTCGCTGGGCCCCAGGTGTTTGTGTGATGGGAGGGGGATGTTGGGGAGAGGCTCATTGGCCTCCGTAGGAGGGGCTTCTGAGACATGTCCAGGATCCATACACTTTGCCTTTTTAGAGAGCAGCCATTACGTACACATGGCCGTTGGACTGCAGCCCCAGAGAGGAGCGCGCTGTGCACATGTTGAATAGGGTCAGCACCCTATGTGGATGCCACACCCGACAGCCCAGAATGTGGCTCTGGGCTGGGTGATTCAGGGAGCCAGCACCCGATGAGTGTTTGTTGTTCTATCAGAGCCCCATAGAACAGTACAGACCACTGCAAAGTCAAGTACAAATTGTGAAAACTTGGAAGCCACCTTATAGGGAGGTGGGAGTAGTGACTGGAGAGCAGAATACTGAGCGTCCCTAGAAATATGAGGCCAACTTAAGTGTGCATCTGGGGACCCTCCAAGGCTCCCTACTTGAGGAAAAACCAGGGCAGCTCTGGCTCTACACAAAGCATGGTGTGCAGGCAGAGGCCTGCATGGTCCTGGTGAGGCCACCTCCAGCCCATGGGATCCTTCTCTTGGCCTGGGGCTAACCACGCCAGTCTCAGGGCTTCTTCCTCCTCCTCTTGGCAGCAAGCTTCATCTCGGATAAGGGCCGGAAGATGCTGCCAACTCCCGTGGGGACCCACAGTGGCACCTCCCTGCTGGGCCCCAGCCTGCTAGATGGGAACTCAAGAGACTCGTTTGTGTCCAGGTCCTTGGCCGATGTGGCAGAGGTAAGTACACCACCTCGTGCCTGAATTAGACTTCCAGCCCACGTACCAGAGGTGGCCAAGTCCCTGCAGCTGACCTGTTTGGTTATTAAGAACGACTCATCAAGTTGTCAAAACTGGGAGTCAGCACATGCACATCCAGGTTTCTGGCTTCTGAGAGGGGAAACTCTGGTGGCAAACAACAAAGTAGTAGCCGGGCCCTGAGGCATCAAAACCTGGGAAGTCCTGTTGTCAGGGTTGACTGCGGGGACTGTGCGGCAAACCAGATCTTGTGTCCTCCCCCCAGCCGCTTGACCTCAGGCAGGTAGCGCTGCCTCTCTGCCATGCCGACGCTCCTGGTAGAGGAGTAAAGAGCAGTTGCAGGAGGGTGTGTCATCCCTGCTGCCATCTGATGGGAGGGGGCCTTTGAGCAGCACCTCCCTGTGTCATTACTTGTCACAGCCTCCCAGGCAGGACAAGAGGGTCTGAAGGAAGGGTACGGACACTCCCGTGGGCTCCTCTCATGGTCAGGGTGAAGACCGTGAAGTTACACTATGGCAAACCCTTGATGTACAAGCAGGACTCAGTTTGTGACCTTCATCTGTGGACCAGAATGCGGTGTCCCTCCTTCTTAGGCCAGGCTGTCTGCTCATGTAGCCGCCCCAGCTCCATCCCACATGGTATGAGTAGTGTCTGAGCAAGAAAGAGTTGCAAGGATGCACACTTGTTGAAGGAGTGGAGACAGGTACATTTAACCGTAAGGCAAGGGACAGAGGAACAGGTGCTGGAGAGAGAGAGGGGACATGCTTAAAATGACATCTAGAATGCCACTTGGATGGGCTTGGTCCTGTTGTTAAAAGTCCTGGGGCAGTATTTCCCATGCTCTGGTTCCCTGGGTTGCTGAGGTATTTGTGAGCATCCCTCAAGGGTTTTATAGTAAGGTTCTGGGAGGGAAACCCTGGATCAGGAGGCTCACACAGTGTCGTCCTGTGGCCATTCAGCTCTCGGTATCTTCCTGTGAGTCTTACTAAGATCTGAGGAACTTAGTGGGAAGGCTTTGGAGGATTCTCAGCTGACCCTGACGTGAATGGAAATTTCTGCCAAATACAAGCTAAATAGAACAATATAATAAATATAGTAAATTCCCTCCCCCTTGAGCATTTCTGTGGCCACAGAACCTTTATTTAGAGAACATTTTGTGACCCTAATGTCCCCCAAGAGGCTGGTCTCTTTCCCTTCCTGTGTCTGTGAGGACACTGTTTATAAGCACCTAGCTCCTGCAAAGGTGGGCACTGCACAGACACCCCAAGACAACACACCAGTTTAAAGCAGTTTAAAGGTGGTCCACAGACCCACTGCGGAACACCTTGGACTTGTTAGCAGGGCAGACTCTGGGCCCACTGCAGGCCCAGCAAAACCAAACCCGTGTTTCTAACAAGATCTGTGTGTGGCACATTGCACACAAAGGTAAGCGGCACATAACAAGGGCGGGTGCTAGTCTTGGACTGCTAAACCAACAGCCAGTAACAGTCACCTACAGAAACAGCGGGTGTTTATTGAAAGGATCTGACCAGTCCCTCCGCACATTCAAAAACATGACTGTTTTTTAAGATAGTCCTTATCATCTAGAAGTGCAGTTTGAAACATGTGGCTGAAACGATCTGATGGGATTCAAATAAAAGTGATGAGAGCAAAGAGTGTGCTGGAGAGGGGGGCCTAGATGGGCCATGGATTGGTGAGGCTGGTGACGGGTGCATGGAGGGAAGACAGCCACCGTTCACTCTACTTTTTGAAAACAAATTGCAGTTTGTTCTCCTATGTCTTATAATAAAAGTTTTAAAATTCGGTTCAGGCCATAGCTCTACTCAGAATTTTCCAAGGCTTATTTCATTGTATCATGTAGTTCATTAATGACGTGCCAGGCACTGCTGCAGGCACTGAGTGAGTAAAACAAACCCTTCCACCTGAGGCTTCCACTCCAGCAAAGGAGGCAGAGGGTAAACCCTGAAGACTGTATGTTCCGTGTATTCGTCCACACAATAGAATCCCAGCACCTAAGACCCTCCTCTGCACACCTGAGGCTTTCTCTCTTTGTCTTCAGCTCTTCCTTCCTCACTGTCACGTCCAGTAGCTTTCTTATTAATGACAGAGCTGAAGCCTATTCCCACCCCAGCCTTTTGCACTTCTGTTTCTTCTGGCAGGAATGTGCTCACCACCCCATGGCCAATTCTGTCCCCTTTCTCCACTTAGGTCTCCTATAGGCAACCCCACAGTGTCTGCGTTCCACTCTGTGCCATCTGTCTGTCTGTCTGTCTGTCTTCCTCCCACAGTCTCATAGAGAGGGAACCACCACTCAGATCCTGGCAGCCAGATGCACCAGGCTTACAGCAGGCTCCCTGCACACTTGTCAAAACAGAATTCAGGCCGCAGCACATGAGCACATGAGCCGGGGAGGGGGCAGGACCTCCTTTATGGCCCTCTGGCCTTCCTCCTCTTGACATTTTATTTCCTTACATCAAAGAAAGTGTTAAAGAGTATTTGCACACACATCGGGAAGAAGAGGGAGTGTCTGCAGGATGTCAGTCTTTTGAGGAAACGGGTTCTTTACAGATGTAATTCCAGCAGTCAGGAAGTAGAGAAAGGCTGAAACGAAGGTGTGCGTATATTCTTCAGAGAGCATAAAGGCACAGAAACTATTATTTGGGCGTTATATACCAAGGCTGGACACAAAGTGGAGAGTAAGAGTTACTGAAGGATCGCAAACAGCGCTGGGTGCTCAGCCGGCATGTTGTTTCTGACAGACACGGTCCAGAGGCGTGCGCTGCTGAGAAGGCAGATGCGCACACAGCTGTGGGGTGAGGCCTGGCCATGCAGGGCTCCCAGATGGTGGGCAGGCTTACTGCAGCCTCATCGCATCCTTCAGCGGACTGCTCCTGCCTTCCTCAACCGGGCAGAAGGTTTCTGAGGAAGACCAAACTCTTCACAGAGTTGTTCCTATAGTCTAGTTTTATTCTAATGGTAAAAGTAAGTTACTTTAAACGTACATGTAAATAAACACATGCATGCAAGTATCTGTGTGTGTGTTCAGATTACCTTTCACAGGCACAGAAGTGGGGGGAGATGTCAGTTCAGTGAAAAGGAAACTAATTTAAAGATGCTTTATATGTAAAACTTATTTGACTCTACAGTTCTCACACTTACTAAGGGCAAAATGTAGTTGATAAAATGGGAAGATAAATTTGAGAAGTTGAAGCCTTGGTATTTTGAAAACTGGCAGTATTCAAAGATGTACTCCTAGTAATTCATTTCCCCTTCTAATTATGAGCTAGAAAGTTACAGAAGCTGACTTTCAGAATATTATCTTCCTTACATGCAAAGGCAAAGTTATTTCTGCTCCAAAAGAGACAAATTTGGGAAAGGAAGCTTATTTGAGCCCTGGTCAATCACACATCTATTAAGAAACTTGCTAATCATGTGGCACCCTCAGCAAGCAGTTGCCTTGTCAGTGAAAAAGATGCGGTGATGTTACAGGTAAAATAGAAATGTGGTAACATCTTAACATTCTTAACAAACAGTTCTAATCCTGCCAGTTGTTATCACTGTTAGATTTCATAGTTGCCTTTCTAACTCCTTAGCAAGATTATTACTGTTTTGTGTAGTTTTCTCAAACTAACTCCTTAGTTTGAGAATATATGTTAATGCTACTTACTAGTTAAAAAAAAAAAAAGTTTACCGAAATCAGTTTATAAGATTTACAAGAGCCCCACTATGTACTGTTTTCCTCAAAATGAATGTGGGAAATACACATTTTCTACCAGCATATTTATCCTGATTCAATTTTAATGGGATATCATGTTAACTTCATGTTGTGATTAATAAAAGCATTTTCTTCACTCAAACAAAACAAAATAAAACCCAGAGTTCAAAAAGATGGGGTATTCTGAGATCCTTCCCAGAGTGCTAGGCTGCTATTACATGGCAAATCGATGGGAGATTACAGTCTTCATTGTAGAGACTTCAGGTCTCAGGTTCATTTGCCTTCAACTGGAAATCCCAGTGTGGCCATTCTCCTTCAGTCTAGATGGCAGGCCACCACCAGCTGATGTCTTGCCTCATGTCCTCTGCCCACAGGTCGTGGATTCCCAGCTGGTGTGCATGATGAACGAAAACAGCGTTGACTACATATCTCGGTTCAACGACTTAGCCCAGGAGCTGTCCATTGCTGAGCCCAGCCGCCGAGAAATTCTGTTTGATGGCAGTGGAGGTGCACCCCCTGTCAGCGACCTATCCCAGTGAACGTACCTCGTAGCAGGGGCATCCTAGAGGCATCATAGTAGGGCTTACGGGGCTAGTGGTCCTCACCTGTGGTAGGTATAGCCCTTTTCAGTCTAGAAAAACACAAATCAAGCCCAGGACCCCCAGAAAACGGTCAGAATCAAGACACCTCTGCACTTCAGAATATGCAAAATGCTGGAAGTCGTGCCCCAACAGGCATAGGGCAGTAGTGGCCTGGGAAATGAGGCTGAGTTCTGGAGGGGTCAATGTCAGACGTTACTGTGGCCTTGGAGCAGTTCTTCATTCTTCACCAGTTGTTGGATCTCATATTGGGGTCTATATAATGACCGTGTATCTCCACCTGGGCTTCTGCCTTGTTTGTTATCTTAGACAGTCCAGTCGGTTTTAACTTTCTGAAAGAAAGGGGTGGGTATGCCCTGGTGTAGTTGTTGTGTCCAGGGGAGTTGTAACCTCCCTGCTCTCTGCAGGGAGGCTCCAGACCGTGGCCGCATTCTGCCAAACCTGTGCCACACTTTGGTTGCTTCTCTGCAGAGCGATGATGGAGGGAGGCAGCGTGGAGGGAACAGCTAGGCCTGGCCTGGGCTTTGCCTGCTGATACCTGCACCCATAGACAGCAGACACTTCAGGGGACACTGATCACAGGGCAGCAGAAGGGTCCCAGGGCAGCGTAACTGGTGCCATCACCCCAGAAATACTGATCCTTGCCTGATGCTTCACCCTCCAGATGTGTGTTCCAAACAGGAAAGGGAAAGAATCATGTCTTCTGCATGATTATATGGGCTTTTCGAAAAAATCCTGGTAATCTGGTAGGAGAATGTTTCTCTTATTTTAAGAATTAGACAATGAAGAGGTAAAACAATTTAGTTGGTTTTCTTCCTGCATCCATCTACAGGTTTCTTCTAGGTGATCTACAATGTTACTTCTCTCTATTGGGATGATCCCTAAGCTCTTGTTTGACTATAGTTAAGACTTTCCTGATGAGTTCTTGAACTTCTGATAAGTTACTGTTTGGCATCTGTGACCATTTGCGCAGGGATGGCTCTCTTTTTCAGTCTTTTTCCTTTTAGCCTAAGAGCAGAGAACACTAGGATGCATAGGTTTAATCCCTTGTGTCTGCTTTTGTCCTGTGGTCTCCTGTTTCACTGCGTCCTGATGCAGTTAGAGCACTAAGCACATCCCTGTGCTGTGCTCTGCGAACTTCCCTGGGCAATCGGTTGTCACCCCTGCAGGTGGTCCAGCATCTAGTTCTTCCACAGAATGGAGCTATAACAAGGCTCCCACTAGCCTTTCCAGGAGTTTTTTCCTCTAATGTGGCTTTCTTCTTTCAGATCTGGTTCTAGGCACAAACATCACTCTTAGGAAAAGTTCCAAAGCTCTGGAGATACGAAAGAAAGGAACATGGTGCCACGTTATTAAAAGATATAGACAGCATTGTTTGAACCAGCGTATCTTTAAACTACTTATGTTTTATGATCAGTATATCAGCTTCCTGAAATTAGTACCTTATTGAGCTGAACAAGATCAGGCAGGATATCTTTCTCTGAGCATCTTATTTTGTTGGGTCTGCAGTAGGTTAGGAAACCAGGCTGAGCTGAGGCCACAACTAGCTTCCTCATAACCCTCCACTGTGTGGGACCAGAGATGCCAAGTAACATTAGAGCATAGATGCCAATGGCAGTGTGTGCTGTGTGCCAGAGATGTAGGGCTCCTGAGCTGCGTGTTCATCAGCGGGCACCTGGAGGCAGCTGGTCGGTTGGTACCTGTTACTCAGTGATCCCTAAAGGGAAAAAAGCTCTGGAAACTCAGATCAGCTTTTGTAGGCTATTTAGCAGCACTGCCTGCCTGGGTCTCTGGCGAAGGCTCCATTTGGCAGTTGCTGATGGGCCGGTGTCATTCAGTGGGGGAAGTGGGCTGCAGAAAAGAGTAGACTGACTCTTCTCACCTGTAACAAAGATCACAAGTTTCCAGAGAATTCTGCTTCAGCAACCAGATGCTTAATATAAGTGTTTGCTTGCCATATTAAGGGGAAAATGGTGTCATTTGTAGCATTATAAGGATGGAAGCATTTTTTCCCCAGCCTAACTGAATATTAAAATAAGCAACTGTTAGAGGCTGAAATTTGCAAAAGACCCAAATAGAAAAGCTTCCTATCTCCTGCATCTTTCTCTGCCGTTCCGTGGACATTGTAATAGTTTCAGTATACACCTGTGGCTTCCTTGTACATTTGAGCATGTTGTAATTAAGAACAGATCAGTTTCTCAGAGACATGTTTTCCTGGTCACTCTGATGTCCTCTGGCATCTTTTTGCTGATTCATCTTTTATGAAGAGTGATTGTCTCTGGTCTCGAGGGAGTTGGTGTTGTGGCCTTGATTCTTATTGTGACTATCCAGTGGTGAGCATTCCCTTCTCTAGAAAATGCAGAGACAAATGGAAGTTTATGGTTCCATATGAAGTTTGTGATGACATTTTTTATTTCTCTATCTTCTGGGTGTAGAGCACTTGCTCTCAAGAAGTAGGGATAATTCAGTTAATCTACTTGCTTTCTCACATCTTCAGGTTCTCAGCCTCAGAATTCCATTCTTTTACCATTCTGTATCATGGCCTCACTTCTGATGGGTGTCTCTTTCAGTGTAATAACATTTTAACCGAGATCACACCATTGAACACAAACTTGTGCAGAAAAAAAGTTATGGCATAAAACACTGGAAACAAGTGGATGAGCATACCAGCTACTGTGGTTCTTTTTTTTTTTTTTTTTTTTTTTAACGGCATTGAGATCTATCAGATGCATTTGTGAGGAAATAGGGCACTTTGTCTTGAAGGGGAAAAAACCCCCACAGCAGACCTTTCCTGTCAAAGCTCTCCTAATCCCACAGTAGTTCGTAAGTCTAAGTTCAGGCTTGGAAGCACTACAGCAACCTGTACCCTTTGTTCTATAACAGGATAACTGGCTCCAGAGCTTCTGGTCTGGGCAGCGGAACTTACTGCTGTTTCTTTTAAATAATCGTTAAGCCATATCATATAAGGTTTTTGGCTTGTTTAAGATGTGAATTTGTTTTATAGATAATAAATATACATATACAGTGTATGTATAAAGCAGAATGCCTGTCCTTCCTGATTACTTTTTGTACCATATTGTAAATTACATTATTTATTCTTTACCAATTTGGGGAATAAAAGGTGTTTTGGTTATTTAATATAATAAACAAAAGCTGTTAAACTTCTTATGTTTAAATTTCCAGTTTAACTTGTAAATGTTTTTATTATTGTGCATAAATACATACTAATACTTGATCTAATAATTTTTGTTTCTGCCTCTTTTTTTAAGTGCATTTTAAAAACAGTTCAAGTGGCTTTTTATTTGGTTGATAAGCTCTCAGAAGAATAGGAGGGCTGTCTGCAGTGTAATTTATTAACAAAACACTGCCGACTATGTTTTGTTTTTGTTTTTGAGTCAGAGGGAACTGGCGCACTTTATCCCTTGCTCCGTATTTATGAAGATGTCTTTCTGAGGCGCTCCAGGACTGGGAAGGACAGGAACTGCCGAATCCCGGAACAGATAATTCTGATTAGTGGCCTTCGGCCAACCACTGCACCTGCCATTGGCTAGTTTGCAACATTCACGGTCTCCTGACAGATACTTCCACTATCCCTTCAGAATAAGCAGGGAGTCAGTGGCCTTGGGGAAGTGGTTGCCCTCTAAGCCTAGACTTGGCCCTCCTGCCCGCTTACGCCCGCGTGTCTGGGTCCCCAGGGCATGTGTTCAGCCACTCTTGGCTGTCGGCAGGGTAGCGCGCCTTTCCGCCCAGGAAGCGACTCCTGGCCAAAGGCCTGGGGAGGAGTGGGCCGGGCTGGGCCAGGACTCAGGTCAGTAGCTGCACTGACCTACGTCACGGGCCCGCCCACCTGGGGCAGCCCGCCTTCTGTTGGCCTCCTGCCCAATGCTGACGCCTGACACCATCAGCGGCACCTGCTCCCACCAATTGGCTGAGAGCGTGGTCCTCCACAAGCCTTTGGCTTTTGGGGTGGGGGCGGGACTCGGTGCCATGATAGGGTGCGGTGGCGTGACCAGCGTTGGCGTCGTCCAATAAGTGCTGGCGGGCTAGCCTTGGGCTGCGCGGAGCCTGGCGGGAACCGCTGTGCGGCAGACGACGAGGGGCTGAGCAGCGGGCGACATGTTCCAAGTTTCGGAGAGCGAGGGTGGCCGAACCGGCTCCAGGTGCAGCGCGGGCGTGGGTGCGGGCGCGGCCGGCGGGGAGGCTGTCGGGTGACCTCACAGAGCCGCGGCCTCAGCTTCGGCGTCGGAGAGATGGGCAAACAAGCGGATGTGCTCCCACGCCCGCCAGCGTCTCGGCTGAGGGCTGGAGGTGCGCTTTTCCGCATTTTTCGTACATAGCGCGCCTGAAAGACGTCGCCGAGTGGTCTCCTACTTCAGGATGGGCAGTTCCGGGAGCCTGGACAAAGCGGGGGTGGGGGGCTGCGGGGCGCCCTCCTGGAGCCTGTGTTGGCGCCTAGTGCACTGCTCAGTGGCCCCAGGGAAGGTCACCATCCTGAAGTCCTCCCTTAATCTCAATCCTTTGGATTCCTCCCCTAATTTCGAAGCCTTTTGTAGCCAGATGGAGCCCACCCCTAATACTGCAGTCCCGGGCGGCAGGTGGTGCCCACCCGAAGTCCCCCAGCCCAGGAGCCAGGCCGTGCCCGTGTGCTGATCCCAGAGTCCTGGGATGTAGTTGTGGCCATTCACTAATCCCTCAGCCCAGGAAGTAGGCAAAGGCACTGCCCTCCCTGCTTTGCTGATGGTGAACCAGGCTGCACTACAGGTAATGGAAATGGAGATCTCACTGCACACCACAACATGCTTTCTTTTTCTTTTTTGTTCTTATTTGTTGCTCTTAGAAAACCTCATTTTTTACTGGACTCAGAAGCTCTCAAAGAGAACAGACTATGTCTTGGCAGTCTGTTTCTGGTGGGGTTTTTTGCCTTCTTCATTCTCTTAGCCAAAAGTTTGCCATATTTTGCAGCCTCTTCTTTATTTTTCTTAGTATGTTGCAGACATGTGGAGTACAAGACGCTGAATACTAGATGCTTTTGTCCTAGGTTTCTTACCTTCTTTGTTTAGGGGCTTTCTCGAAACATATTGGTGGACATCATCTTTAGAGAGGTTGAAAAGTTTGTGGATTCTGCTAGGTCTTTTGGGCCCTGGGTGATGAGGCATAGTAGTATCAGTGAGACCAGGAATATCTTTCTCCCTTTAAAAAAAAAAAAAAAAAAAAAAAAGACCAAGTTGAGAACACTGAGATTGGTATCCACAATGCAACCCTGAACTGACTTGCACTTTCACTCTCCAGTCCTCTTTGGTCTGTAACAGGAGTGCCCTTGCTCCACAGCAGGCAGACCTGGCCATGGGTCAGGACATGCTGCTTCACAGGGAAACCTTGTTTGTTGTTCCCACCACTGATTTGAACCACATAGCCCTTCCGCTCTTCACCCAGAGCATCAGCCGCAACCTCTGTGTCCATATACTTCTTCTTCTTTTTTTTTTTTAAGATTTATTTATTTTTACAGGGGAAGGGAAGGAGAAAGAGAGGGAGAGAAATATCAATGTGTGGTTGCCTCTCGCACACCCCCAACTGGGGTCCTGGCCCGCAACCCAGGCATATGCCCTGACCGGGAATCGAACCAGCGACCCTTTGGTTTGCAAGCTGCGCTCAATCCACTGAGCTACACCAGCCAGGGCCATACACTTCTCATAAAAGATGTGAAGTTTGTGTTCATTGTCCACTTCAGTGAGTTTCTGGCAGCCAGTGGCTGGAAAAGAGATGTTCAGCTTCATTCTGAAGCAGCTGTCCAAGGCTCTGTGAAAAAGAACACACTTTTTAACTTTAAGTATTGGAAGTAAGATACATTAGTTGCCAGAGCTACTGAGGTCTGTCATGCCACCGGGCAGCCTGCTTGCACTGTTGAGTTTTGGGTCTTAAGATGCCCAAGAGTTTTCTTTATTAAGAGCTCTTCTACAGAAGGGACTGTGTGTGTAAGGACTATTGAGATAAATACTGTATACTAGATACTAAATAAAAGAACTGTTTGAACTTGCTTAAAAACCTTTAAATTTGGTGGAGTTGGGGTTAACGCCCTAACTCATTAACGCCCCTAAGAATTAAGTAGTTTTGTTAATCCATGGAACAATGACTATTAATCACTTGCATCTAAATCTATACTGATGGAGAGACCAGAAGTTTCCCCTGGAGTGCGCAGGATGAATGGAGTTTCTGGTGCCTGGTAACTGCTGTTCCGCACCACCCACACAGCCTCTTCCTAGCACTTTCCCAGTTGTGTCCATTAAGTATATCCCCTCATTGTTTACATTGTCTACACTGGATGCCCAGGAAATGCTGGTTGAGTTTAGGAATAAAAGCCATGAGTAACACTGATGCTACGCTGACTGCAGCAGTCATTAGCTGCAGAGCTGGTGCTCTAAGGTAGTTCTCTACACTTCCTGGGGAGATTCATTTTTGAAGAGTATATTATGAAAAGGAGAAAAATCTTTCAGGACTTCGAAGAAGGAAAAGCAGTCTTCATAACTGGATAATTATGTGTAATTGGAAGCTTCTGCCTGGGATCTGTTGGAAGCTTTGCCTTAAAGGACTTGATTAGCTAGCTAGACAGGCATTGTAGGGTTTACACTTTAATTGGCTGTGGAGGGAGGGAACTAAGTGTGGATGTAGGATTACCCAGCCAGGTTTTCCTCTTCGACCTGTGTTTTTCATTTTCTTAAAATTATTTTGTGTTAAAGGGATTTTGAACTATAAAAGCATTCTGCTTTAGCCATCATTAATATAAGGTCCTTCCTTTAAGCTGGCAGGGGTGTCCAACCTTTTGGCGGTCTCTGCGCCACTGGAAGAAGAGTTGTCTTAGGCCACACATTAAATACACTGACACATAATCACAAAAAAACCCTCATAATATTTTAAGTAAGTAACCAGTTTTGTGTTGGGCTGCATTCACAGCCTTCCTGGGCTGCATGCGGTCTGTGGGCTACAGGTTGGACACCCCAGGTGTATATTTGTAAAGAATTTTTTTAAATCCTCGCCAGAGGATATGTTTTTATTGATTTGAGAGTGAGGGAGAGAAACATGGGTCAGTTGCCTACTGTACGCACCCCAACCGGGGACTGAACTCTCAACCTTTCGGTGTACAGGGGTGATGCTCCAACTTACTGAGCAGACCCAGCCAGGGCTATTTGTAGAGAATTTAATCAAAGTCTGTTTCCCTGCTTCTCTCTAAACTTGACCAATTCCCCAAAAGCTTTTCTGACACAGGGACAAGATTTTGGAGGGTCAGGAACGCAGAGACCCACCCCAAGCCTTGTTTTCTCTGCTTGTGCCGTGCATGGTCCCTGAGCTGTGTGTGCCGCCTCCTCTGTCACATGCCCCTTAGCTTTTGTATTGTATGGTAATTATCTTCGTTGAAATATATTGAAATGAAAAAATAACTGGGGAGCAGCCCCACATGTGGTTTCATCCCCAAAATGTCTGTGCTCAGTCGTATTCCCACGCCCTCCCCCAAAGTAGTGTTATAGTGATAACTTACAGTGGAACCACATTAAGCCATTGTTGTGGGTTCCGTTTCTATTGAAATGTCTGTGTGACTCTGTAATGTCCAGTTTCTTTGAGACCCTGTGGAGGCACTCTGTGCAGTTCGTGTAGCTGCTGCCTGCGGCTGTGGACCCATTGCCCTTGTGCTGGAAGGGATGGCTCAGCTATTACGCACAGGAGTCTCTGCTGCAGCATTCTCGGCACCATTAGTTTTTTCTTCCGTTTTCAAAGTAAAATAAAATTCAGAAAAGTACAGAGAATAATGGAATAAGCACTATGTTTCCACTGCTCCAGGTTAGCATGTCATCATTTTAGATAGCTATGACTTAACCTCCTGTGCCCCGAAGGCGCTCTTCGCTCACTCCCGACTGCAGGCTCAGTTTGGGCCTGTCCTCCAAGCACGTCTTTGGAGTTTCAGTAACATTTAGTGCTTTTGCCGCATCATTCCCGGTAAACCTGAAGCTTCTCGAAGCCAAAGACTTGCTCTTACTCGTCTTTCTGTCCACAGGGTGTGGCACAGACTTGCCAGCAGTAGGTGCTCAGCGAACATGTGAGTTTACTGGATGCAGCAAGGGCAAAGGCTGGGGCCTGGGCGATCCAGGGATGTAGGATGTGAGCGTCAGGAAAGCGTCCTAAGAGCTTTGAGTCAAGATGAGTCTTCCCCGAATCTGGTCTGACAATTCACAGGACATTGTCAGTTTGAAGGAAGAACCATGTTTCCAAAAGCCAGTAAAGTAGGAATTTTTAACTCATGCCAGCATGAGATGTGGTGTTAAATTCAGTTTAGATCTGAAGGTTGCAGGTCTCCATTCCCTTTTTCAAAGAGATGGCTTTGGAGACCCAAGCACACTGGACCTGCTGCAGCATGTCAAGAAAAATACGGAGACTGTCACTGTGACCAGGGCTCTGTGACTTGTAAATGCACACAGGAGTCAGGTGGCCTCACTGTGTCCGCTGACAAAGTACGCGTTCTAAAGTCCTATTAAGTCTTTTCTAATTTAATCTAGTTATTGATGAGTTTTAAGACGCTTTTCCCTCACGCTGAAGTAATGTTTATTTCTTCATTAAATCCTTAAGGAAATCCTAACTGCTGAACAGGCACCCACCATCACCGTCCTCCCGAGCAGGCAGGGACTTTGGGCACTGCAAGGAAGGCCTGCCTGCTGCACCCTTGGCTGCTTCTGTGGTGCTGACCAGTTGGCCAGCTGGTCTCTCTCGGGCCGGGGGCCCCCACGCCTGCCGCCCTCTGGAAAGGGGATGGGTTCTTTCCGCAGTCCCGTTGTACCACTGTGGGATCACTTTAAGTCTCAGTGAATGATCAGCTCCCATTCTAGCTCTTTTGAGGAAGCATTCTAAATATCTTATTATTTTTGTAAACTAAATCTTTGACAGTGTGTGTATAGCTTTCCAGTGAGGCCTAACCTCAAATCGGACCTTTAATGTGTTGAGCTCTGCAGTTTATTCCATTTCTGAATGTCACTGTTGCTTAGGACTCGTGAAAGCCCGCGCTGCTCACCAGTTTAACACTCTATTTCAGTAGGCCCTTCCCTCCTTTGATATCATTTAAAAAACTTTAGTGTTCTAAAAAAATGCTATAAATTCATGGTGTTGCTGCTTTGTAAAAGTAAACAAACTCGGGGTATCAGCGTAGAGCTTTGTGAAAATTGAATCTTTCAGTTACTGCAGTAATGACTCGTGGTCCTGATCTTTCTCTTCTGAAATGTCCACCTTAGAACCACCAAGCTGTGCGTGTCAGGTCCCCACAGACGGGGGCTTCGGGTGGGTGCTGCTGCTGTTGACTGAGCGGCGCTATTGACTGAACGCCACTATTCCCCGTAGATGTTTGATTAAAATCAACCCTCAGAATCTGGCCGACATGTTTTAGAGATGACTCTTGGTGCATATGGGTCGATCTGAAGTGAACGGTGGTGCTGGCAGGTGTGTTCTCTGGTTCCTGGTGTTCAGATTCCACTGGTTACTCCAGACTTGAGAACCGGAGGCGATTATCCCAGTGTAGAGTCTCAGGACTCACCTGGATTCATGTTGGCACTCCCCGTGGTCTAAGCTGACACTTTCCAATAGAAATGTGAGCCACATAAGGAATATGAAATTTTCTAGTAGCCCTGTTTCAAAAAGTAAAAAGGATCAGGGAAAAAATAATTTAATATATAATTCAACCTATCATGTACAAAACACTGTCTCAACATACGAACTGTATAAAAGACAAGATTAAAGAGATATTTTGCCTTTTCGTCTTTGAAATCTGGTGTGCAGTCTACCCGTGTAGCACAGCGGTGCCCTTCCGCATCCAAGTGCCCTCGGCGGCCAGCGGCTGCCCTTCTGAAGACTCAGCTCTGTGGGTCAGGCTCGATTTGTGGGTACATGGTGAGCACCCCCCTCATTTGTTCCTGGAGGCCTTTAAGAGAGGCTTTAGGGCGTAGTTCGAGTTCTAGATCCAGACTGCCTGGGAGTGGATCCTGGCTCTGCTGCTCCTTGCGTGGCCTGCCTCATGCTTTCGCTTTATGTCAGATACATGGTCTGTGACGGTGATTCCTGCCTTAGAGGGCTCTTGTGTAAGGTCTTTAAAGCTGTAGCTGATATTTGGTAAGCCACAGTATTAAACATCACTGTATGTGTTTATAGTATTTCACACCACTGTATACTAATTAAACTTTGTATTAAATTCTACTGAATACAGCTCAACTTGCCTGTCTTAGGGAAACTTTAACTTATAAGAGGTCTTAGGAATAATTTCAAAGTATGCACAATTTCAAGAGGTTTTTGGCATAACCAAGACATACAAAGAAAACTTTTAAGGGAACTTTTAAGAGCAGTAAAGGAAGCTTGCCATATGGCCATCTATAAACTAATCTCGCCAGTATGGAATTTTTCCACAGACACTAAGAAAGTAGTGCATTTGGCCCTGGCCAGATGGCTCAGCTGGTCGGACCATCAGGGTTTGAAGCCCGGTCAGGGCATGTATGGGAGGCAGCTGATCGTTGCTTCTGTCTCTCACACTCCATCTCCCTCGCTCTAAAATCGATAAAACATATCCTTGGGTGAGGATAAAATTTGAAAAAAGAAAGTATATGTGCCCTGTCCAGTTTTGGGCACTGAGACCCAGGTCAACCATCCGTTACTCACTCCTGCTCGCTCTGTGTCTACAGGGCCATGAAGCCTCCGGGAGGAGCATCGAGTGATCTTTTCGGAAGTCCAGAAGAAGGTGTTCCTTCAAGCCGACCCAACAGGATGGCATCGAATATTTTTGGACCAACTGAAGAACCTCAGAACATTCCTAAGAGAACCAACCCCCCAGGTACGGGCCTTTGTGTCTCATTTGTTCTTTGGCCTCTCCCTGTTCTTTTTTAGCTGCTCTTTTGATAAAATTTTCTCTCTATATATATCCTTTCACATATTTTCTGGTACAGGTTATCCCTTGCCATCAGGGTTCTAGAACGTGAGGAAGACTTTTACGTGAATGTGCCTCGATCATTCTTGAATTGTCCCCCTCTGTCAACAGGCCTTGGCTAGGTGTAGGCACTGAGGATGCAGACTCCTGCCAGGGAGACGCCCAGTTGTCCCATAGACTCTCATCTTGAGATTCCTAAAATTGTGCATAGATTACGTATTTAAACATTCTTCTCAGGAAGGACATTCAGCGTGTTGATGGGTTTGAAGCTCTAAAAAAGGATGACCTGGTCTAGCGCACGTCTGTATTGTTCTTACCCACATCCTGGTGGTTATAGCGGAAGAGCATCTAGAACAATGTTTTCCTTGGCTGATAGACTATCCAGTTGAGTGACCATGCAGGGCTAGTTACCTGAAGAGCTCTCCCCTATCTGAATCCATGAGGAGGAGCAAGGTTCATCCCATCCTTAAAGATCTGAGAAGCCAGACATAGGAATCAGTATTTCAGGCAAATAATAAAATCAAGCAGAACCAGAGCTAGGGCTGCTTGCTACTCCACTTCAATTCCGGATACACTTTTTTTTTAATAGGTATACATACAAGGGGGGAGCCCCCCCAAAAAAACCCAGGAATTTATTTATTTAAAAATGTGTATTTATTCTTACATGTTTAAACTTCAGTCACCTTCAAAGTGCTCTCCGCTTGATGCCTGTCAAGGCGTTTTTTCCACTGCTCAGAACAATTTTCAAACATGTTGATTTTGATGCCTTCTAGTGCTTCTGCCAATTTTTATTTCATCTCTTCCACATCAGCAAAACATTTCCCTTTGAGGACTTTTTTCATCCATCCAGGGAAACAAAAAAGTCGCCTGGGGCGATATCGGGTGAATAGGGAGGGTTGGGCACAGGGGCCCTGCCATTTTTAGTCAAAAAGTGCTGAATACTCAGTGCAGTATGGGCAGGTATGCTTGTAAATCACCCATCATGAAATGGGCAGACAGTGAGTCTTCCAAAAAAAATTCAGAGGCTGAATGCAGCCTCTCACAACAACTCCAGCTGGGACACTGATACAGATGGGTATCTAGAACACTCACCTAGCGGGGGATGCCTGTACTACAAGAGGCCTGTCCTCCAGAATATAATTGCGGGGAGTTTCTTCCCCTTGTATTTTTTAAACCAAATCCAGAGAAACAAAAGCAGTAGGTTCAAAAGCTAGTGTTTTATTTGGTTGGTGGGGGTTGTAGGGTTCGTGTAGATACATTTACAGTAGAGAAGCTGTAAAGTTTTACCAAGTGAATAATGTTCCTGCTGTATCCAGCCTTGCACGTCCTTTGTACCAGCAGTAGCACGATGCTGGGCCACGGGGCAGACTGAATCAGATCTGAGGCACCTGAAGGTGGACAAGCCAGCTCTCTTGGCCTTGACTCAGCAGCATGCATATCTGGAGCTCCCTCTGGGGTGTCAAGTTCCCTGGAAAGTGTGACAACTTAGGGACAGAATCTGGGAGCCAGTAGCATCTGTACGATCTGGCAGTAGTCGTGTGAGTGTTTGTTTTGTCTTTATTTTTGATAGTTGTGTCTTACGAACTTTTCTGTTCGGTTTACATTTAAAGAAATAGTTTTGTGGGGTTTTTTTTAATATATTTTATTGATTATGCTATTACAGTTGTCCCATTTCTCCCCCATCATTCCCCTCCACCCTGCACACCCCCTCCCACCCACATTCCCCCCCTTTAGTTCATGTCCATGTGTCATAAGTTCTTTAGCTTCTACATTTCCCACACTATTCTTGCCCTCCCCCTGTCTATTTTCTACCCACCATCTATGCTACTCATTCTCTGTAACTTTTCCCCCTCTCTCCTCCTCCCACGCCCCTGTTGCTAACCTTCCATATGATCTCCATTTCTGTGGTTCTGTTCCTGTTCTAGCTGTTTGCTTAGTTCGCTTTTGTTTTAGGTGTGGTTGTTAATAGCTGTGAGTTTGCTGTCTTTTCACTGTCATATTTTTATCTTCTTTTTTCTTAGATAAGTCCCTTTAACATTTCATATAATAAGGGCTTGGTGATGATGAACTCCTTCAACCTGACCTTATCTGAGAAGCACTTTATCTTCCCTTCCAATCTAAATGAAAGCTTTGCTGGATAGAGCAATCTTGGATGTAGGTCCCTGCTTTTCAAGATTTCAAATATTTCTTTCCAGCCCCTTCTTGCCTGTAAGGTCTCTTTTGAGAAATCAGCTGACAGTCTGATGGGAACTCCTTTGTAGGTGACTGTCCCCTTATCCCTTGCTGCTTCTAGAATTCTCTGCTTCATTTTAATCTTGTCTAATGGAATTACGATGTGCCTTGGCGTGTTCCTCCTTGGGTCCAACTTCTTTGGGACTCTCTGAGCTTCCTGGACTTCCTGGTGGTCTATTTCCTTTGCCAGATTGGGGAAGTTCTCCTTTATTATTTGTTCCAATAAGTTCTCCACTTGTTGCTCTTCTTCTTCCCCTTCTGGGACCCCTATAATTCGGATGTTGGGACTTTTAATGATGTCCCGGAGGTTCCTAAGCCTCTCCTCATTTTTTTGAATTCTCGTTTCTTCCTCGTTTTCTGTTTGGTTGTTAGTTTCTTCCTTCTGGTCCACTCCATTGATTTGAGTCCCAGTTTTCCTTCCATCTCTATCGGTTCCCCATGCATCTTCCTTCATTTCACGTATTGTAGCCTGCATGTTTTCATCTAATTTGTGAGCAAAATCAACCAATTCTGTGAGCATGTTGATGACCAGTGCTTTGAACTGTGCATCTGATAGGTTGGCTATCTCTTCACTGCTTAGAGGAATTGGCTCTGGGGCTTTTATTTGTTTTCTGGTTTGAACCATTTTTGGTGGGGTTTTTTTGTTTTGGTTTGGTTTGGTTTTAGTCTGGTCACAGCTATTATGTAGTGAGGGGTAGAGCCTTAGGTGTTCCTCGGGGCGGGGCAGCCCAGTCACTGGGTTGTGACGCTGTATGTGGGGGCGGGGTCTGAGAGGGAACAATGGCTCCTGCTCTGCTCTCTCCTGGATTCAGTCCCTTCCGCCACTTCCCCTCTGCCTGGACTGTCTGCGCGCACGAATGTGGGACCCCCTGGTCAGCCAGCCGCCTTGTGCGGCCTCACTGGGTCTGCACAGTTGCCCCCCTGTGCCCAGGATCCGCCAGCCGCCGCCTGTGCACCTGGGAACTGCCAGCCGCTGCTGCTTGCGTTCCAGGGCCGCACCTCCACTTTCTCCTGTCGCAACTCCGCCCCTCTTACCGGTCTGGATGAATGGTTGTTGGACTTCCGTACAGTTCAATTTTCTCTAAGTTCTGGTTGTTTTCTTGTTTCTAAATATTTGTTGTCCTTAATTTTGGTTGTGAGAGGAGGCACAGTGTGTCCGCCTACGCCTCCATCTTGGCCAGAAGTCCTAAAGAAATAGTTTTAAATGAGCAGTGCCTCTAGCCAAAATCTTCAAAATGAGTTACTTTTATCTTCCATTTTTTATTTATTATTTCCTTTTTTTAATCCCCAGCTGCAGATATATTTGTTGATTTTAGAGAAAGAGGGAGAGAGAGAGAAAAAAAACACATCAGTGTGAGACAGAAACATCTGTCGTCTCATCTCCTGTACACACCCAGACTGGGAATCGAACCCACAACTTTTTGGTGTACAGGACGATGCTCTAACCAACCAAGCCACCTGGCTAGGGTTTCCCTTTTTTTACAAGATGAATGTGCACTGTGGAAATAATTTACTTCAGCATAACCAGAAACAATGCAATAAGGGGATGGCCTCAGGCAGTAGTTTTTCTTCACTTTGTGGTCTAGACATTTTTGGTAACAACACACTGTTAATGACAGCAGCCTGGCAGCATTGCTGAGGCCTTATCCACTTCTTGAGTATTAATTCGTACTAACTCGTATCTCGCCAACCACCCTGGGAAGGTACTGTTACTATTTATACCTTGTTAGAGTAGAGAAAATGGAGACAAAAGTAGGTTGAGGTCACTCACTGGGCTGACAGAGTAAGCGACTGAGCAGGGCCCTCACCCAGCAGTCTGGCCGCAGATCAGCTGCCCTTCACACCATGCAGGGCCGGCTTCCCGGCCCGAGGGTTTCCAGCTTGGGGTTTATGACTCCTTGGGATGCGTGTAGCCAGCAGCCAGTGTTCGGAAGGTTTGTAATCACACTAATGTCACATGAGTGTGTGTGTGCACATTTTCCCGCAGAGCAGTCCCACATACTCTCCATGTTCCCTCACCCAAAAAAGCCAGGGAACCCCAGTCATCCTTTCTGTGTTCTGTGATTCTTTTTTTTTTTTTTTAGAATTTATTTATTTATCTTGAGAGGGGAAGGGTAGGAGAGAGGGAGAGGGAGAGAAACATCAATGTACAGTTGCCTCTCGTGTGTCCCCTGCCGGGAACTGGCCTGCAACCCAGGCATGTGCCCTGACTGGGAATCGAACCGCGATCCTCTGGTTCACAGGCCGGTGCTCAATCCACTGAGCTACACCAGCCAGGGCTGTGTTCTGTGATTCTTACGTCTCCCCTAGAAGACTGACATTCTGGAAGGCACACTGCTTTAGAATCCATTCTAGCAGTGGCGGTCTGAAGGCTATTGAGAGAACAACCCCCACCCCAGGGGTGCCTACTCCCCTCAGAGCTCACGTGGAGCTCATCATCCATACTGTTCTTAAGGGTTCATGGCCTTGTCTCAAACAAAACTATGAGTTATTAGAGCTAAGTGACTAACTACTTTTCCTTATTCAAATATGAGCAAAAAAGAATACCCCCTTCTTTTAGATTAAGGCATTTTGTACTATATAGATTGTTTTGCACCTTTTCTCACTGAACAGTACATCCAGGACAGAAAATATAGCCAATGTTTATTGAGCATTTATGTCCCAGGCATTGTTCTAAACATTGGGTACATGAGCTATATAGGAAGTCATTGAATCCTCTCGTAGTGCTGTGAAGAAGTTCCTTTTATTGGGGTATAGAATGGCCAAGTAACTTGTGTATAGCCACGTACCTAATTAGCGGAATGCACCTTCTTCCTTCCGGTAAGATGAATTGTTGGCGCACCACAGCCATGATTGTAATGGCCCCAGCTCCACTTAGCACAGTGCTCTGCGGAAAGGAGGTGTATGCTTGGTGTTTGCTGAGTGAAGAGAATGATCCACTGGTATTGTATAATAGCCATCTTTTTGCTTCGTATAGGGCATTTAAACATTTACTTTTCATATCCATGCCTTAGTCATCTCCTTACAAGAAGTTATATCTTAGATGTATTTTTTTTTTATGGATTCCAGAGAGAGGGGAACGGAGAAAGAGGGAGAGAAACACCATTGTGAGAAACATTAATCAGTTGCCTCCTATACACACCCCCAACTGGGGACCAAACCTGCAACCCAAACATGTTCCCTGACCAGGAATTGAACCCATGACTTTTCAGTTTGCAGGACAACACCCAGCCAGCTGAGCCACATTAGTCAAGGCTTACATGCGTATTTTGATTATGACTTATCAGACCACTTAGAGTTGGCAGCAAAGATATTAAATGTCTCTGGTTTGCTGACATATCTAGTTGTCACTGGACACTCCACCAGAATGAGATTAGAAAATGATTACTAAATGTTATTTTTCCAGATTACAGGTTTGCCTCTTAACAGGGCATGTCATTCAGTTCTATCTGTCCAACCTAAAAACTTAGAAGCTGTTTGCTTTTAATCTACTAAAGAACTTTTCACGGGTTTGATGAAGAAGATTCTTCATCCCAAAAAAAGCACGAAAAGTTCAGGGATAAAGAAATTCTGTGGGAAAAATACTGTTTTATGCCATCTCTACCTCCTTGCCTGTAGAGGCCAGCCCAGTTCAGCTCAGTTCCAGAAATGAAGTCCCCAGTAGGCACCGGGTGAAGGGGTAGGTCTTTAGGAACTCTGACCATCCCAGCCTTTTTGGCCTGAACTTAGGGCTGGACTAGGTGTTACTGTGAGAGGAGGTCTCTAGAGTAAAGAGTGTGGAAGACAGGAGCAGATGGGTGTTGTGGATTGCTCACTGTTCTGTGATTGTTTTTGCAGGCGGAAAAGGAAGTGGTATCTTTCAAGAATCAACACCTGTACACACTTCGCAGCGTCTGAACCCACCTGGTGGGAAGACCAGTAACATTTTTGGGTCGCCAGTGACCGCCACTTTACCCTTGGCACACCCAAACAAACCCAAGGTATGGACTGTATTCATGTAGAGACATGAAAGTGAGAAAAGCAAACATTGACCCTCATTCTTTTTTCAAAGGCTCTGAGGCAGCTTTGACATGTTATTAGGAAGAGACATGAAGGGTGACAGTTTTTCTGGGTACAGTCATTAGTAATCGAGGGTGGTTTTATTTATTTATTTATTTATTTTTGGTTTTATTTATTTTTAGAGAAGGGAAGAGAGGGAGAGAAACATCAATGTGTGGTTGCCTCTCACATGCCCCTACTGGGAACCTGGCCCGCAACCCAGGCATGTGCCCTGACTGGGAATCGAACCAGCGATGCTTGCTTCGCAGGCCAGCACTCAATCCACTGAGCCACACCAGCCAGGGCAGTAATTGAGTTTTGAAGTTCCCCTGAGTCATCAGAGAAATAAATTCCAACCTCTTGATGACTGAGCCCCGAGGGAAGCTGGTCTTAGTGTGCGGGTAGCAGCGACTGCCCACTGTCCTCACACTCCTGTTCTTCTCTGCACATCACACAGGATGGTAAGAACAGTGATAAAATTAAACATACAAAAGAAGAGTTCACATTTCACAAAAATTTGACAGTGTTTAAGTGGTTATTAATAAGTACAACTGCATTGGATTAAAATTCAGCAGGTGTTCGGAATTCATGAGTTCCCTAAGTATGCTTTTTAAAGGCTTACTTATCACTTTTGGAGAATGCCAGAGGACCAATTTATTACGAAACTGCTCAAGCACAGAGTAAAGCATTTAGACAGCGTTTCCTGCATGAACTGTACCTCAGGATAACAGTTTCTTCACAGAAAGTTGCCTTTTATAAAATTACTCCAGCCTGTAAATGAACAAGGAATAACAGAATTCAGATATCACCCTTTTGCACACTTGTAATGAAATTGTGAGTGTAGGCAGTGATCATCAGTGGCTCCCAAAGTCACAAAACAGGAGACAACCCAAAAACTGCGGTCCCGTAACAGAAGGCCATCATGCACCACCTTTGAATTCTTTTTTTAAATATATTTTATTGATTATGCTATTACAGTTGTCCCATTTCTCCCCCATCATTCCCCTCCGCCCTGCACACCCCCTCCCACCCACATTCCTCCCCTTTAGTTCATGTCCATGTGTCATAAGTTCTTTAGCTTCTACGTTTCCCACACTATTCTTGCCCTCCCCGTCTATTTTCTACCCACCGTCTATGCTACTTATTCTCTGTACCTTTTCCCCTCTCTCCTCCCACGCCCCTGTTGCTAACCCTCCATATGATCTCCATTTCTGTGGTTCTGTTCCTGTTCTAGCTGTTTGCTTAGTTTGCTTTTGTTTTAGGTGTGGTTATTAATAGCTGTGAGTTTGCTGTCTTTTTACTGTCCTATTTTTTATCTTCTTTTTCTTAGGTAAGTCCCTTTAACATTTCATACAATAAGGGCTTGGTGATGATGAACTCCTTGAACTTGACCTTATCTGAGAAGCATTTTATCTTCCCTTCCATTCTAAATGACAGCTTTGCTGGATAGAGCAATCTTGGATGTAGGTCCCTGCCTTTCAAGACTTCAAATACTTCTTTTCCAGCCCCTTCTTGCCTGTAAGGTCTCTTTTGAGAAATCAGCTGACAGTCTGATGGGAATTCCTTCATAGGTGACTGTCCCCTTATCCCTTGCTGCTTCTAGAATTCTCTGCTTCATTTTAATCTTGGCTAATGTAATTACGATGTGCCTTGGTGTGTTCCTCCTTGGGTCCAACTTCTTTGGGACTCTCTGAGCTTCCTGGACTTCCTTGTGGTCTATTTCCTTTGCCAGATTGGGGAAGTTCTTCTTTATTATTTGTTCCAATAAGTTTTCCACTTGTTGCTCTTCTTCTTCCCCTTCTGGGACCCCTATAATTCGGATGTTGGGACGTTTAAAGATGTCCCGGAGGTTCCTAAGCCTCTCCTCATTTTTTTGAATTCTTGTTTCTTCCTCGTTTTCTGCTTGGTTGTTTCTTTCTTCCTTCTGGTCCACTCCATTGATTTGAGTCCCATTTTTCCTTCCATCTCTATCGGTTCCCCATGCGTCTTCCTTCATTTCACATATTGTAGCCTGCATTTTTTCATCTAATTTGTGAGCAAAATCAACCAATTCTGTGAGCATCTTGATGACCAGGGCTTTGAACTGTGCATCTGATAGGTTGGCTATCTCTTCACGGCTTAGAGGAATTGGCTCTGGGGCTTTCATTTGTTCTCCGGTTTGAGCCATTTTTGGTGGGGTTTTTTTTTTTGTTTTGTTTTGTTTTGTTTTGGTTTGGTTTTAGTCTGGTCACGGCTGTTACGTAGTGAGGGGGTGGAGCCTTAGGTGTTCCCCAGTGCGGGGCACGCCGCTTCCCCTTTGCCTGGACCGTCTGCGTGCGTGAATGTGAGACCACTTGGTCAGCCAGCCGCCTTGTGTGGCCTCACTGGGTCTGCACAGTTGCCCCCCGGTGCCCGGATCCACCAGCCGCCGCCTGTGTACCTGGGAACTGCCAGCCGCTGCTGCCTGTGTTCCTGGGTCCACACCTCCACTTTTTCCTGCCGCGACTCCGCCCCTCTTACCGGTCTGGATGAATGGTTGTTGGACTTCCGTACAGTTCAATTTTTCTCTCAGTTCTGGTTGTTTTCTTGTTTCTAAATATTTGTTGTCCTTAATTTTGGTTGTGAGAGGAGGCACAGCGTGTCCATCTATGCCTCCATCTTGGCCGGAACTCCCACCTTTGAATTCTTGTCAAAAAAAAGCATGTCTGAATCAGAGCAAACCTCATTTAATCCATACCACAGGGATTCAGTCAGTTATCCAAAATATAGGAAATTACATGGCAGAGTGGTTGGATATCCCAATTTAAAAAACAAACAAACAAACAAAAAACACAACAGTACTTACGAATGCAATCTCTATCAAAGTCCCAATAGTGCTTTTGCTTTTTTGTTTTGTTTTGTTTTTTAATTAGGAAGATTCATTTTAAAATCCATGTGGAATCTCAAGGGACACCCTAATAGCCAAAAAATCTAAAAAAATGAAGAACAAAGTTGGAGGTTCACTCTTTGGAATTTCAAAACTTACTATAGTAATCAAAACAGTGTGGCATGGGCATAAAGTTAGACGTATAGACCATTGGAATAGAATTGGGACCCAAGAAATAAATTCTCACATTTTATGGTTAATTGGTATGTCCACAAGGGTCCCAAGATCATTCACTGGGGAAAGAACTGTCTCTTCAACAGATGGTGCTGGGAAAATTGGATGTGCATATGCAGAAAACTGAAGGGTACACCATATGTAAGAATTGAGTAAAACTGGATCAAAAACCTACATTTAAGGGCTAAAACTAAAATTTTTAGGAGAAAATTTAGGACAAATCTTTATAGTGATTTGACCATGGTTTCTTAAATATGACACCAAAAATACAGGCAACAAAATTTTAAGTAAATGAACAGGGCTTCATTAAAATAAAGCTTTGTACATCAAAAGACACCATCATGCAGCATTATAGTAGCCAAATATGGAAGCAGCCTAAGTATTCATTGATAGAAGAATAAAGATATACATTTCTACAATGGAAAAAAAGAATGACATCTTGCCATTTGCAGCAGTATGGACTTAGAAGGTATTATGCTTAGTGAAGTAAGTCAAACAGAAAGACAAATACCATATGATTTCACTTATATGTGGAATCTAGAAAAATCAACATAAAATGAACAAACAAAACAAACTTATAGATATACAGAGAACAAAGTAATGGTTGCCACATGGAGGGGCTTGGAGTGCTGGATGAAAAACGTAAAAGGGGTTAAGATGTATGAATTGCCAGTGATAATAGTCATGGGGGTGTAAAGTACAGCATAGGGAATAGAGTCAACAGTGTTGTTATAACAGTGTATGGTGTCAGATAGGCAGTAGACTTACAGGGGTGATTACTGCATGAGGTATATAGATGATAAATGTTTAACCACTGTGTTGTACACCTGAAACTAATATAATGTATGTCAACTGTAATTTAAAATATAAATACTCATTTTTTAAAGATTTTACTTTTAGAGAGAGGGGAAGGGAAGGAGAAAGAGAGGGAGAGAAACATCAATGTGTGGTTGCCTCTTATGTGCCCCGCAGTGGGGACCTGGCCCGCAACCCAGGCATGTGCCCTGACTGGGAATCAAACCAGACACCCTTTGATTCACAGGCCCTCACTCAATCCATTGAGCTACACCAGCCAGGGCAAAAACAAATTTTTAAAAAAGACTATCAAGAAAATGAAAACACAACCCACAGAATATTTGAAAGCACAAATCTAATCAAGGTTTGCTATCCAGAATACATAAAGAATTCCCACAACCAAACAACAAAAAGACAACCCAATTCAAAAATAGTCGAAAGATTTTTTTTTTTAAAGATTTTATTTATTATTTATTTATCTTTTAGAGGGGAAGGGTAGGAGAGAAGGAGAGGGAGAGAAATATCAATGTACGGTTGCCTCTCGTGTGTCCCCTGCCGGGAACTGGCCTGCAACCCAGGCATGTGCCCTGACTGGGAATCGAACCTCGATCCTCTGGTTCGCAGGCCCGCGCTCAATCCACTGAGCTACACCAGCCAGGGCCAAAAATAGTCGAAAGATTTGAGTAGACGTTCTTCAATCAGCACATGAAAAGATGCTCAGCATTATTATTCATTAGGGAAAGGCACATGAAAACCACAATGAGGTACTACTCCACACTCACTAAGATGGCTATTAACAAAAAAAAAAAAACAGGCCCTTCCTTCCCGCAATGCCTTGTGACTGACCTCCGACCTCACAGTCCACCCTGCACCATAGACTGCATCTGTCCAGCTCCTGTGGAGCTTACAGGGGGTGTCACTTGAGCTCAGCTCCTCCCTGGCACCTGGGGACCTTTGGTCCACCTCGTCCCTTTGCCTTCCTCCCACAGTGGTGCTGGTGGCGATCGGGTGGTTGTGCTATCTTGAGAGGCGACAGGATTCAAGAGGACCAGTGAGGAACCTCTTCCCAAAAAGGTTCGAATGAGTGAGGCAGACTTCAAAGTTATGGCACCGAAATGAGTTAATTTTAGGATGGAAACAGTATGAAGCATATGTGCAAGCTTTGGAGGGCAAGTACACAGGTCTGAACTCCAATGATATAACTGGCTTAAGGGAGTTGGAAGAAAAACTAAAGCAACAGCAGCAAGAGTCTGCATGCAGGGAAACCATCCTTGTCATGCAAGAGTGTACCACTCAAATACAGTGCCTCGAACAAGTCCAGCAGCGCATTTACCCAACAAAGATCAACAATGGTAGACCCCTGTGGTCAACTTGTTTTTCCCAAAAATTGATGGTGATCTGGAACAGACTAAAGACAAATTGGAACAAGCCCTAAAATGAACGAGTGCCTGGAAGTTCACACCTAATGGGTAAACACATCATACTCCCCAGTCAAGATTCCCTGACAGTCCCAGTGCGAGAAGGCGGTGGCAGGACAGCCAAGTCCTCGCTTCCACACCACGACTCAGACTTTCTGAGCCGAGAAAAGCCACATTCTTACACTATCCAGCTTTAATGGTTAATGTAAAACTTACCAGATGAACCTTGTATTTTAGCTTTTTTTTCTTCCCCTCCTCTTGCTTCAGAGTCCTGATGGCGTTGGACTATGACAAAGAAGTGGCCACCTCTGAAAAGTTCCCCTTCCAGAACATGTAGACACTTGAGAAATGTTTCTGTTTGGAGGAAGCAGAGGAAGAAACAGAATTCTTAGTCTGTGGCACACTGTCTTTAGACAGGTCGGAGGAATGAAAACTAGAGATGTAAAATCTTGAATTGAACATGTAAAATTCCAGTAACGTGTAAAAATGGAATGCGCATCGCTCCTCACCGTGAGCACAGTGACATGGTGGCCCTGTGTGTCCGTTTTGCCAGCAGACCGTGGACTTCGTGATTATTGTTGGACTTCTTGGTCCAAAAATCAAATGACCTGAATCTTGCCTTTAAAGGGTTCGTTTGCCAAGAAACAATAGTTATAAGGAATTAAACAATAGACATTAGTACAAGTAGTTCATATATTTAACCTTTGAGTTTGGAGCTGTACTTGAATGAGCCTTCAGTCAGTATGGTTTTCCTTTGAATGGTTGCTAAGCTGTAGATAATCTTACCTCGGACTATACAGACGTGAAGGTATGGTGTCAGACCTCAGGCGCAGACTGTCTGAGGCATTGTGAACATTCGTTTCCCAGCTAGCTTGTGTAAGGATATTGGCTATGATGAGACGCACGCTGTTATTTTTTTAGTAGTGGAATGTATTAAATCCCCATTTCATTCAGCAGGCACGTGTTGAAAGAGCATTGTCGTTGGTGTAAATGGGGGAACATTGTATTTGGACCTTTTGTATCACACTCTCAATATTAAATTGAATAGGCCTTGAAAAAAACAAATGCTGCTGTTCGGCTAAGATATGGAGAAACTGAAACCCCTCATACAGTGCTTTTGAGAATGTAAAATAGCGCAGCCACTGTGGAAGACAATGTGACAGTTTCTGAAAAAGTTAAACAGAATTTACCATATGATTCCGCTATTCCACTCTTAGATGTATATCCCCAAAATTTGAAAACAGAAATTCAGAGACTTGTTCACCTATTTTAATAGCATTACTTACAGTGATGCCTGTAAACAGCCCGAGTGCCAGCCAGCAGATGGCTGGCTGGTGGGGTGTGCTGCGCACGGCGTGTCTCGTGGGGCGCTCGGCCCTGAGAAGGAGCGACATTTCTGATACCTGCTACAACGTGGATGAGCCTTGAAAACATATCCTGATGTTCTAAAATTTGACTAGGTGTTAGACATTGAAGGAAGCCTTAATTTTTTTTTAAGGTTTTATTTACTCATTTAGAGAGAGTGGAAGGGAGTGAGAAAGAGAAGGCGAGAAACATCAATGTGTGGTTGTCTGTCACAGGGCCCCCCACTGGGGACCTGGCCTGGAAGCCTTAATTTTTGTAGCTCTGAGAATAGTGTGTGTGTGTGTGTGCGCGCGCTTTAAGGACATTTTTAAGAGGCACATCTTGAATTATTTATGAGTCAATGAAGTTTTTGGAATTTGCTTTAAAATAACTCCTCAAGGGGGTGGAGGGATTGAAATTGGGAGAACTGTGTGGCTGAGGCCAGGACAGCAATGAGCTGATGTCATTGTAGCTGGTTATGAGGGAGTTCACAGTGCTACTTTGTTTATGGTTTAAATTGACCATAATACAAACATTTTTAGAGGTAAAAATGAACCGCAGTGATCTATCCATGCCTTGATTTTCATCATTCTTCTGACAAAATCAAGTTTCTGAATCACATATTGACATGGGGTTTGCCTTGTTGCAGGACCACGTACTCTTGTGTGAAGAAGACCCAAAATTGGACCTTAAAGGTGAGCTTCTGTTTCCTGTCTCTTCCCCTGAATGCTTTCACTCTGGAAAAGATGCTGTGCACCCCAGAGGATCTAACATTCCTGTGCCCCTTGCCGAGAAAATCCAGCAAGATTGTGTTTGTTGCCTAGAGGATTTGGTATTTGAAAAAGTCCAGGGAAATGGGCTTAGCTGTTTCTGCTGAAAGCTTTTTAACTGGTCACCACTGGTTTTTCTTCACTTCTTGTCATTGCTAATCAGCCTAGGCCTAAGATTAAGGTATCCTGTTCTAAAGACTGATTTGTGTAGGGAAGGGCAGCAGGGGATCCAAAGTCTTTAATATACTGGCGACCGAGGATAGAACCAGCAGAACTAATGTAGAAAAGAGGGGCCTAAGAAGAGAGGACAGGAAAGATGAGAAGTGAGATGTGAGGCTGCACATGGTGGGGAGAGCTGGTCCCCCCTTAATCCATCACCCAAGGAGTGAGCTGTTACCCTGGTGGCGCTAGATGGTAGGCTTGAGTCCCACTGTGGTTCTGTAAGCTGACTCTGAGCACTGATTTCTGCCCATTTCCTTCACCAGTTCCCTCCAACTCATGACCAAGATACATGGGAATTTGTTCATTCAGAAAGTCCAGACTAATGGTATTAGAAACTCTTGCCTCACCTTGCTTAGATCCTCCAACTAAGACTGTCTCCCTCTTTTTTTATGCCCACTTTCCTTTTTATACTTAAGGTTAAAAAACAACAACAACAAAAACAAAAAAAACAAAAAACAACAACAACAAAAAAAAACGGGAAATGGAGTCCAACCAGCGATATAAAGAAATAATGAACTTATTTAGGAATTTAGTAAGGATTGCTTATACTAAGCCCCAACTTTATGCCCAGTTCAAGAATAGCCTTTGCTAATGATAAGTGAGTCTTTTTGGTACAGATGGAGGCCTTTCTCTTTGCTTTTCTCCTTTTGCCCATTACAGTTGCATTTCTTGCTAGCTGGTCTGGGTTGCAGACTTCCTGTGCACAGCTTGACCATCCTGGTATAGGGGAACCTCTAATGGGATCATTTGCTGACTTTGTCCCACAGCTGCAACGAGCACCTTGCCCAGAGAAGAGCTGGGTGAGAAAGGTGGCCGGAGAGAAGCAGATGGAGCTCAGGAGCCCCAGCCCACGGCCACGGTTGACAGCCATGAGCCCAGGTTGGGCCCAAGGCCTCGATCTCACAACAAAGTCCTGAATCCACCTGGAGGCAAATCCAGCATCTCCTTCTACTAGAGAAGTTATTGCTTCCCCTGTAGCCAGATAAGAAACTCATAGGATTTCAAATAGTTTCCTTTAGTCCAAAGGATTGGGGGTGGGGAGAGGGTCTGTTGCGGATCTGGAGCCACTGCTCAGGCTCCACTGCCACCGGGAGAGCCATAGAGGACCACGCCTTCCAGACTGCTGAGAAACGTATCTTTGTGGGGTAATGTGGCTCCTTGGTGGACACTCTAATTTTGGATGTGAGGAACTCTCAGATGCGCTGGGTGGGGACCTGGTGCAAAGCCACAGGACCCTGATGAAGTGGGATCTTCCATGTCCCTGTGGCTTCAGCAGTCTGCCAGCCAGTGCTGTCTAGAAATCACTTAACGTAGAAGCAGAGTTTAAAGCCTCAGAAATCTAGAAACAATGTTGGGCATAAACCAAAAAGTTATTTCTAAGTCTTATGCTTTGTGGAGAGATTTTTACCCCGATCCTCTATGTTGATCTGACAGGAATCTGCCTTTTGCTCATGAGGGACTGGCCGTGGTATCTTCACAGACTGGTTTTGCTTGTGAATTGTTTCTTTTTTTCTCTCATCCCTAAGTCTTGGCCTTTGCTTTTTACCAGTGATACGGACAGTTCCTCTGTCTGCAAGGCCCACTGACTTCTATGAGACTAGAACTGTGCAGATACATCCAGGTAATTGGGCTATTTAAATCCTTCATGTGTCTTGCTTTATTCCTGTTGACATTGGGTAGGAGAGATGGCTTGAGAACCTTGGATTCTTAGGCTTGAATTCTTTAATAATACCTAAAGAGCTATTCTTAAACAGCAGCTCTACATAAGTGACTATTGACTGTCTATTTGTGACACCTTTCTAGGAAAAAGTTACTCAGGTATACCAAAGAAGAAAAGTTTGCTTAGGCCACCCTTTTTAAAGCTCTGCAGAACCTCTGGATTCTATTCTTTTTCCAGAAGAGACTTGGAAACCTTAGGCTAGGAGATTTACCAGTTTGGCGGCAGAGCTCCAGCTGGCCAGTGGCATTGCTTTACTCGGTCAGGCAGAAGTTTCTCAAATCCAGCCTCATGAGGGTATAGTCTCCATTCACTCATGCTGGACCAGTAGTTCACAGGAGGAAGGGTTTGTGTGGTAGCGGCTTTTGTTATGGGTGCCTACAGAGCACATGCCAGGTGGTAGAAATGTCTTCATTATCCTTAAAATTGAGGAAAGAAACATCCGTGTTTAATTACAGTCCCAGTGGCTGAGACACTAAGTGCCTGCAGGAGCTGCCTGCCAAACCCCACTTCTCACACCTGGCACGTTGAGGGGATCTGCACGTGGCTTTGTCCACCAAAGAGTTTCCTTTCAGTTGTCGTGCTGACTTTGCAACCAAGAAATACTCGTTCCGTGTGACTTTATCAAGTACTTCCTGTCTCCATGCTTCAAATAGTCACTTTTAAGAAATTTGTTTGGAACTCAGCTTTTTTTCCACATTAAAAGATGTCATAAGTGGTGGTTAGCTTTTAAGGCCAAATACACTAATTTGTTTAACTTAAAATGAAATGTGCTAATGGTGGAAATGAGCTGCCATTTATAACTACATTTATTTTTATATGCAAGAAAATGATTTGTGAGTTCCAAATTGGGTTGCTGGGAAGAACCCTGATGTGCTGCTGGCCCTTGTGGCTTCGCCCCCACTGTCAGCCGAATGACAGGAAGAACTCTAGCTCTGTCCCCTGGCAGGGACTTCTGGGGTGGAGATGGGGAAACCAAAGATGGGAAGAGAGGCCTGGGGGGTGAGGGAAACAGGAGCTGTAGCAGGCGCCTCTGGGCGGCAGTGACTACTCCAGCCTTTTCTCATCATCTTTGCCCCCTTTTCCTCCCTGGGGCCACCCACAGCAGTGGGTTCCCAGTGCCTGCGCAGTCTGGTCACTGGGCGAAGCAGCAGAGGAGTTTCTGCTCCTGTGAGCCCGATGGGGTGGTCATCTGTGTTTGGAAAATGCTCCAGACATTAGGGCTGTCTGTATCTGGAAGATTGATTAACTGTTAGCATCCTGTTCTCAACCTCTAAGCTGCACTGAGAAATTACCAGTCTTTATTTTTATTAAGCCTTAAAACTTTATGTGCATTTGGTGCCAACTTTTTTCTAGAACTGTATCAAAAACAACAACAAAACTGTACTTACGTGCCAGTGTAATTTTGATAAGAACATTTTGTTATTTTCACAAGGCAGAACTGGGCACAACAGTTGAATTAAACTCAGTAATCATGTACTCCTGTCTTTGCCTACTTGTTGTCTACGTGTCTGTGCGCGTGTGCGCACTTTCCTTAACGTCCATCCTCCAGAGCACCTGATCTCCACTCCTTCCCTTACAGCTTTTCATTGGTGGAGGGTTTGCTGCTGCTGCTGGGTGGTGGGTTTTTTTCCCAGATGATGCCCAAATTGATATTCTCTAAGGTTATGAATTTAGATTTTTTTCATTTCAAAACCAGAGGTTTAGCTTTGAGGAGAATGAGTGGGAATGTGCAAGAGTTTTTTGTTTTCATGCTCCTTTTTTCCCTTCCACCACTTGTTTTCTTAGAGAACTGAAGCTGTTGAACTTGCCTCTGAATTGGTTTTGAAACTCCCCAGTGACAAGCCGTGAATGAGTAGATGAGGTGCCGAGCTGTGAGGGTTTGCCCGTAGATTCAGGCCCTGTAGAGAAAGCACAGATCAAATGGCTTTCCTTCTTACCTATTAGCTATTTTCATGGGTCCTGCAAGCAAAGTGCCTGTATGTCTTGTACAGGATGTGGGTTCCGGGCGATGGGACTTCTCAGACTGCCCACCTGCAGAGTGGCCCCCAGAGGGGACTCCACACCATTCAGCCTGTTGGGTCAGGACCCACAACCAGGACGGCAGCCCCTCAGAAAGAAACCAGTGTGGGCTGCCTGACAAGATCTTTCTCCTTTTCCTTTTTCTTTCTCTTTTTCTTTTTTGTTTGTTTAAGATTTTATTTATTTTTAGAGGGGAAGGGAGGAAGAGAGAGGGGGAGAGAAACATTGATCGGTTGCCTCCCACGCACCCCCAACTGGGGACCTGGCCCACAACCCAGGCACGTGCCCTGACTGGGACGACTTTCCACTTTGCAGAATGACACCCAACCAACTGAGCCACACCAGTCAGGGCCTGAGATGATCTTTATTTGTCATTTGAAAATGTGTTTGGGAGTACAGAGCATGTTCCAAGAACTGGTCTAGTCTCTGGCAAATTACCTACTTGTAGCAGCAGCTCAGCCACAGGTGAGCACTGGGGTCTGAGTGTCAGAACCTGTTTGTCTCCAGGGGCAAGGCCATGGCTAAGTCTGAAAGGACCAAGGTAGCTCTGCCCATGTTGCAGTGAGGAGGTGAATAACATCGAAGGGTTGCCACTCCCAAGTCCTGTACCTTATCCAGAAATACACTTGCTCTTTTGATGGAACATTAATCTGTTCTGCTATCTTTCTGAATCAAACCTTGCAAGGATGTATATACTTGTGTTATCCAAGTTCATTTCTTCTGAACTCATTATACTCTTAATCCCTAGCATTAGGGATACTTAGAGATGAAAGTAGAACTTTTGAAACCTGTGTGCCCATGTGGCATTTTATTAGGGCCTTGTAATGATAAAAAGAAAAAGTTGTATTCCACATTATCTTTACAAATCTGAAAGGAAGTCTATTCTTTAACAAAAGTTCTAGTTAGGTTGAGCTCTCAGGAGTGGTCTTAGTTGTATTCCTCAGTAAGCATCAGGTGTTATCCAGCATAACATGTTAAAAGCTTCATTTTGTTTTAACCAATTTCAAGTTAACAAATAATGTCTAATCATGTTACTAATAAAAACTAAAAGTTGTTAGCCAAGTCAGTTGACCTCTTGGTAGTAGGAGCTGCCCTGCTGTATTTACTACTTCAAGAATTCAGAGGGGTCAAATTTCTGGGGGCAAAAAAGCCTAAGGTAGAATTCTTAAACATTCATCGAAGCATTCTCTGTAACTTGCCGTAATGCAAATGGCTGAGGTTCCAGAAAACCTCAAAGTATTGCTTGCCAGTTCCAAAGAAATAACCCAGAAGGACTGGCTGTGGAAAGCATGGGTTTATTAGGACTTGGGTGCCCACCAGTGGCAGTACAGGGTTATGTGGAGTACAGAAAACAAAGCAAACAGGGCCAAGGGGTCAGGGGAGATGTTCTTGTGCGCACACTGTGGGAGCTCAGAACACTAGCTATTTCTCTGCAGTTGTTTACAGTCGGGGCTCACATCTAGAAGCAGTTTCTCTTTGGCCTTTACTTGCCCCAGGAGCTGGCCAGGCTCCTAAGGTCAGCCAGAGTCTGCTCACAGGTAGCCTTCATGGTATTCCCACAGGGTGAGAAGGGGAGTTGGAGCCTGGGGAGGGGCCCGAGTTTTTACATACCACACACTGCATCCCAACACCCATGCCTGCTTGCCTGCTTCTCCACCCCTCTTCTCCACTCGGTACCATCTGATCTTACATCTTCCTTACATTTTCTGCATATGTCCTAGGGAGGGAGGAGGATGGGTGAGACATTGTACCCATACTCTGCAGCAACAATGTAACAGCAAAAGAGTAACAGACTTATACGTAACAGTATCAGTGTATCAGCATATATGATTGCCAGCCCCAACACAACTTTCCAAACCATGTTAAGATCATCCTGTAAGGTTGACTGGGCTCATTTTCCAAGGCAGCCCAGCAGTAGCAGAGAGGGTCATCTCCAAACACACCCAGCAGTTCAAAACATCGGACCAGAGAGCTCCTTCATCAGACCACCTTGCAAAGCTGTTCACCTGCACTGAAGTCAGGAGACAAATGTGTAGTAGGCACCATAGAGGCAAATTGGCACGGTTGGCAGAATAGGGGCTGTGCTCTACCCAGTGGCTTGTTCAGGTGATCTCCATGGCCGCCTGTGCCAAGCCTTTAGACTGGTGATGTCCCCGCAGCCCAGAATGCCAGCTGAGAGAGTAAGGTGTGAATCTACTGATGGAAGTAATGAAGGTACCTGCCCCGATGAGTTTCCCAGGGTCACTTACTTGAATAGTAGATGGCCGTTTACCAGTTATGGTAGGTTGGCTAAGCAAGGCCTGGGCAAGACCCTCCCCGCATGGGGCCAGGAGTGCACCAACAGGGGGTATCAATTTGAGTTTCCCAGGGCCAGGTTAATACACTAGCATGGGAGTGGGGTGAGGGGCTCCTCCTGCAGAGAGAGTAAGTCTACCAAGACATAATCTGCTTGGAGAGGAAAGGTGGCTGGTCTCAAAGGAGAAGGGCCAGGAGCCTGTTCCTCAATGGGCTTTTATTGGGCTTATTTGCATAGGAATACAGGGCGTATATGTAAAGCTCATCACGTCAGGTAGTAAGGATCAAACAATAGGTAACATTCAAAGAACTATGAGGACTTATTCTGAGTCAGAGTCAGTTAGCTAAAGGGCTACAAAACTTTGGGAAACAAACTCATTTTCTGCTTGGACCCTTATCAGAAAACTGAGGACGTTCTTAGCAAAGCAGGTTTCACAGGATTTTATGCATTCTTTCTTAGGCCCGATCGCCTCAGGGAACTGCCTGTTCCTGCCCAAGGCTGCACCCACCTCGGGCATTGTTTCAGGGTTAAGTCAGGCAAGGGAAGTAAGGCAGCCAAGAGATTAGGAGACTTCTTGCAGACAGAATGAGGACTCAGGCTGTCAAAGCCAAGGGGCGAGGGTCTATCACCCCCTTTTTCTGTAGTCCCCCAAGTCCTTCCCTGAGGGCTCCTTTGTGACCATGCTTGTCTTAGGTCATCTCTCCTTTGAGGAATCTTACCCATCATTGGCTAACCAGTCATCCTCTCCGGGACCAAGCAGGGGGAAGTGAAAGGGGGAAGAGGTGGCGCCCCTGCCAGGGAGATAAGCTTTGTCTCCTTAGTGGCTTATGGTCCCAAGGTCTCCTTACTCAACCTTAGCCATGGGGGGTTACAGCTTCTGAAACCAGGCAGGGTGGTTCCCAACAAGGGTGTATGTCCTGGGGTGCTGGCAACAATAGGTAAGACCTTCCCGAAGAGGTCTTATCTTAGTATCCATTGTTGGAACTTGCGCTCTCAGTGGGGATGCCCACTTCTGCCCTATCTGGAATGCTGCAGGTGGGTCTGGTGGTTTTCAGGGCGTTTGTCAACAGTGCATTATAACATTCTAACTGTCCGGCTCCTGTTGGATTGCAAGGTAGGTGCAGTCGCCTTTCAGTGTCATGGCTGTGGGCCAAGTCACACATAACAGCCTGTTGTGGCTGCCAAGGGACGTGGATGCTGGTTGGCACATACAGAACACTGTTGGCAAGCTGTAACAATGTCAGTCATTTTCAGTGGGAGGGCCCAGGCTTTGGCTGTTGCCCATTGGGTTTTCTGCCCTATATGTTTCGTTCTCTCGTGTAGCCATGTGTCCAGTCTTCTGCAGGGGTCTCTTCTAGCCACCGAATGCGAACGGTGCATCTGCTTCATCCTTCCCTGGATATTGTAAGTTGCTGTCCTGTGACCTGATATAGGGCCACCTCCTCAGACTGTACAACCATCCACATGTCAGCCCCCATCGTTTTTCCCCAGGGGGACCTGCTGTGGGTAGTCCAGTCCTGGGCATGCCATTTGGGGGGCTGTGCTTTGCAGGAGCCAGCAGCACACCGTGCTCGGGTGGTACTGGAACTGCCTCAGCTTTCACCAGCGAAGGGCCATCAGGCTCTTCCTTGCATGTTCTTTTCAGCATCTCCTCCTCACCCCAAGGTGACCGGCCCCAACCACACCTGCAGCTCCTGGCTAAGAGGGGATGTTGCACGGAGGTGTCTCTGTTGCAGGTAAATGCTCCGTTTCACTTCAGTTCGTGTCAGTGCTGCACCAGCCTTCAGAGTGTGAGGCAGGCTGTGCAGCCACCCCTCGATGGGACAGGTGGTCCGCACCATCACTGCACAGCTTCCATTTCAGGCTCGGTTGCTTGCGGAGCTTGGTAGGTGGTGAAGGGCCGTTTCTCCATTAGTCTGTATCTGTCTTCATCCCCTTTCTGCACCTGGGACCAAAGCCCTGTTGGCTGCGGAGCCTCCCCTGCTGTAGCCAAAGACCCGTGACATCCCCCCTGGGTGACGGGCACATCCAGTTCCCCAGGCAGGGCTGGCTTCCTCAACAGCCCGCTGATGCGTCTCCTGCCAGTCCCACTGTTGTCCTTCCCTTACAGGAGCATGCAAAGGTTGCAGTGTCTGGGCTACGTGAGGGACAAAGGCCCTCCAATAACCTAGTACCCAACAAATTCTTGCAACATTTTCCTCCTAGTGGGTGAGGGACAAGCTTGTGTTTTATCTGTAACAGCATTATGGAATGCTTTCATCTTACCAGACCAGCTAACACCCAAGAACGTGACAGATAGCCCAGACCCTTGTATTTTGTCAGGGTTTATTGCCCATCTTTGTGCTTCTAGGTGCAATACCACCCACAGAGCACCCTCTTCTAGACTTTGGAGAGAAAGAGAGGTCAACATAATGCCCATTTCCAGCTTGACCTCTTCTTGGACTCATTCAGGAATAACTAAGTTTAGAACAATTATTTTACCCTTATTTTCTTAAAAAGGTACTACTATAATTTATACCTTCTATTATCAAAGCCATATAGTTTTTTTCAACTTAATTACAATATTTAATTCTTAGAAACTTTGCCCTGGCCAGTGTAGCTCAGTGGGTTGAGCACAGGCTGTGAACCAAAGGGTCACCAGTGTGATTTCCGGTCGGGGCACAGGCCTGGGTTTCAGGCCAGGTCCTTCCTCACTGCGGGGCCACATGAGAGGCAACCACACACTGATGTTTCCCCCTCTCTCTTTCTCCGTTCCTTCCCCTCTCTCTAAAAATAAATAAATAAACACTTTAAAAAATTCTTAGAAACCTTAATTTTTGGTGACAACTAAAAGTAAGTAATTAGCATTCTTTTGGTTGGCAAATTTATGAATACATTTCATTCATGCATACTTTTAGAGACAGGCTTTTTTTCCCATTGGCAAATGCACTCAAACTTTTTTTTTTTTTAGATAACTTTAAGTACTTTTTTTTTCCTTTTTTAGATTTTATTTATTTATCTTTAGAGGGGAAGGGAAGGAGAGAGGGAGAGAAACATCAATGTGCGGTTGCCTCTTGTATGTCCCCTGCCGGGAACTGGCCTGGCAACCCAGGCATGTGCCCTGACTGGGAATCGAACCGCGATCCTTCGGTTCGCAGGCCCGCGCTCAATCCACTGAGCTACACCAGCCAGGTGCACTCAAACTTTTAAGAGACACACACTTCAAATAAACTACAAGATATGTTCATGAACAGATCCAAATTCATTTTCTAGCTTCTCTGTAATAAGCCAAAAGTAGGTAAACTTGATCAATTAACATTTTAGTATTTTGATATTTTAAATATTTAATAATACTTATTTAATAATAATTAAATACTTATTTAATAATTTTTATTATTTAATTTAGTAAAACTCTAAAGTTTTAAGTTACCAAAGACTTTGAAAACTAGATTTAGGTATATATAATTATTACTGAAAAGCTTTATCAAAAACCTTTCACTTTATTTACATTTATTTATTAGTTCTTAATAACTCTGTGAGATTTAAAGTCAATTATTACCTAAGCCTTTTTCTTAAGACTTTATTTATTTACTTTTAGAGAGAGTGGAGTGGGGGAGAAAGAGAGGGAGAGAAACATCGATGCGAGAGCGAGACACTGACTGGTTGCCTCTAGTACGCACCCCGACTGGGAACCAGACTGGCACCCCAGGCGTGTGTCCTCATCAGGAATCGAACTGGCGACCTTTCCCATTGCAGGAAAACACCAGCCAACTAAGCCACACTGGTCAGGGCCCCCTAAACCTTTTTCTTGACAAATTTTGTAAGAGATAAATAACATGAATTTATTTTTGTAATCTCAAGCAAAATGAACATGTATTTTATGTTAATGACTTTAAAAGACTAAATTTAAACTGCCCATTTAGATTATCGGTGATTATTGCATTCTTTTAGTGTGTTTAAAAGTGAGCTGTTTAATTACCTGGTGTTCTAAGGAGGCCAAAGGAGAGAAGGGCACCACCAGGCTTGGGTGACTTCAGCCACTTGAGTTTTTAATAAAAAGTGGCACTTTTCCCCTTCACACTGAGGTGGGACAGTCGCCCCTGCTGCTCAGGCAGCCTGCACAGGGCTTGGGGTGGCACCCAGTCCCCTATTGTCCCTGGGGCCACAGCAGCCTCCAGGACCATAGGAGGAGGATTTAGGGTGCTCAAAAGACTCATTTTTAAATTTTCCTTTCATTTTGCCAGTTGCAGCTTCCATATCACTAATTCCAGGGCCAAAAGTAGTCCTCCTGCTGGTGTTTTCAGGACACCATCCCCCTCCCCTCACACAGCGGCCCCAAATTATCAGGGTTGCCACATCATACCACATGGAGCTCTTTTTCCACACAGGGATGTCCCCCACAACAATGGCAAAGCCTCCCATCCCATCTCTACCAGCCCTAGACTCTACGGAATTTCTCTGGAGTCCTGCAGAGTATGCCAATTGTTATGCAAAGAGCCGAGGTTCAAGAAAACCTCAGAGTATCTCAACTTCCGGCCAAGATGGAGGCATAGGTAGATACACTGTGCCTCCTCACCCAACCAAAAGAAGGACAACAACAAATTAAAAAAAAAAAAAAAAAACAGAAATGCCGAAAAATGTAACTGTATGGAAGTCTGTCAGCCAGCCGGTTAAAGAAGAAACATTCATCCAGACTGGTAGGAGGGGCGGAAGACGGGCAGCTGGGCGGAGAGGACTTGCAACAAGGTGGTGGCTGATGGACATAGCCAGGTGGCAGCTAGTGGACCAGGTGGTCCCACATTGGGCATGCAGATAAACCGGGAGGAACCACTGGGGAGTGAGACAGACCACGAAACCCACGGTTCCAGTGTGGGGAAATAAAGCCTCAAAACCTCTGACTGAATAAACCAGTGGGGCCTGCAGCGGGAGAAACTCCCAGCCTCACAGGAGAGTTTGTTCGAGAGACCCACAGGATCCTAGAATGTACACAAACCCACCCACCTGGGAATCAGCACCAGAAGGGCCCAATTTGCTTGTAGGTAGTGGAGGAAATTACCGAAAGCTGGCTGAGAGCCCAGCAAGTGGCACTGTTCCTTCTCAGACTCCTCCCCCACATACAGCATCACAACGCAGTAACATGAGTTGCTCCACCCTGGTGAATACCTAAGGCTCCAACCCTTATATGTAACAGGTGCACTGAGACCAAAAAAAAAAAGGCCCAAATGAAGGAACAGAACAAAGCTCCAGAAAAAAAAAATGCAACTAAGTGATAAAGAGATAGCCGACCCATCAGATGCATAGTTCAAAGCACTGGTAATCAGGAAGCTCACAGAAATGGTTGAGTATGGTCACAAAATAGAGGAAGATGTGAAGGCTATGAAAAGTGAAATAAAGGAAAATGTATAGAGAACTAACAGTGAAGGGAGGGAAACCAGGACTCAAATCAACGGTTTGGAGCAGAAGGAAGAAATACACATTCAACCAGAACAGAATGAAGAAATAAGAATTGAAAAAAAATGAGGAGAGGCTTAGGAACCTCTGGGACATCTTTAAATGTTCCAACATCTGAATCATAGGGGTGCCAGAAGGAGAAAAGGAAGAACAAGAAATTGAAAACTTTTTTGAAAAAATAATGAAGGAGAACTTCCCCAACCCGGCAAAGGAAATAGACTTCCAGGAAGTCCAGGAAGCTCAGAGAGTCCCAAAGATGTTGGATCCAATGAAGCACACACCAAGGCACATCATAATTACATTACCCAAGATTAAAGATAAGGAAAGAATCTTAAAAGCAGCAAGAGAAAAGGAGACAGTTACTTGTAAAGGAGTCCCCATAAGACTGTCAGCTGATTTCTCAAAAGAGACCTTGTAGGCAAGAAGGGGCTGGAAAGAAGTATTCCAAGTCATGAAAGGCAGAGACCTATATCCAAGATTATTTTATCCAGCAAAGCTATCATTTAGAATGGAAGGGCAGATAAAGTGCTTCCCAGATAAGGTCAAGTTAAAGGAGTTCATCATCACCACGCCCTTATTATATGAAATGTTGAAGGGACTTATCTAAGGAAAAGAAGATGATCAAAAACTATGAACAGTAAAATTACAACAAACTCACAACCAAAGCTAACCTAAACAAGTCCCAAACCTAAAAAACAAAAACAAAAACACACCAAGCAAGGAACTAGAACAGGAACAGAATCACAGAAATGGAGATCCCATGGAGGGTTATCAGTGGGAAGGGGAAGGGGGGAGAATTGGGGAAAGGTACAGGAAATAAGCATAAGTAGGTACAAAATAGACAGGGAGAGTTTAAGAATAGTACAGGAAATGTAGAAGCCAAATAACATGTACAACCCAGGGACATGAACTAAGGGGGAGATGCATGTGGGAGGTGGGTACAGGGTGGAGGGGAATAAAAGAGGGGAATGGAAAAGCTGTAATAGCATAATCAATAAAATATATTTAAAAAATAAGAAAACCTCAGAGTATTGTTTGCCAATTCCAAAGAAATAACCCAGAGGGACTGGCTGTGAAAGACATGGGTTTATCAGACTTACGTGCCCACTGGCAGTGACTGGCTGGGGAAGTTTTCTGCAATGCGGGCTTTCCCAGCACCAGGTTGTGTAGAGCACAGAAAACAAAGCAAATAGGGTGTATGGAGAGGGGGAAGCAGGCTGTTGCACACAAGCTGTGTGGGATCAAAAGGTTACTGTTTCTCTGAAGTTGTTTACAGTATGTGCTCACCTAAAAGCAGTTTCTCTTTGTGTTTTCTTAGAAAACAAAGATTTTTATTTATTTTTAGAGAGATGGGAAGGAAGAGAGAGAAAGTGAGAGAAATATCAATATGTGGTTGCCTCTCACACACCGTGCACTGGGGACCTGGCCTGCAATCCAGGCATGTGCCGAGTGGGAATCAAACTGGTGATCCTTTGGTTCACAGGCTGGCACTCAGTCCACTGAGCCACACCAGCCAGGGCTCTTTGGCTTTTCTTGACCCAGGAGCTGGCTAGGCTCCCAAGGTTGGTCCCACAGTCTGCTTATGGCTGGCCTTCATCATATTCCCACACTGTGGGAAGGGGCCCATATTCTTATGTAACACACGCTTGCTCACCAGGAAAGAAAAAAACCCCGTCTCTTTATAGTGACTCATTTTGAGAATACAATGAACAATTCTATATAACATATATTGCATGCTTACTATTTGCTAGAGATAGTGCTAAATCCTCTTCATGGATTAGTTTACTTTATAGCATTCCTAGTAGGTTGGTAATATTTTTAGGCTCAATTTTACAGGATTGGAAATGAAATGATTAAGGCACTTAGCTAGGATCAAAGCTCGGACAATCTGAATCTAAGACTGACACCTCAGTTTATCTTTTAGTGGGTGGTCCGAACACAGGTCTGTCTGCTTGCCGCCACAAAAGCCAATACTCAAGAAGCAGGTGCTGATGTAAAGGAAAAGTGGGTTATTTGCAGATTCTGGTCATCTGGAAGATTGGGGACTCACGTCACAAAGCCCATCTCCACCTGTTAATGGAGACAGGTTTTTGGGTTTTTTTTTATTACGAGGGAGAAGGGAACAGAACAAACAGATCAAGGGAGGGGGTTGAACAGTTCTCTATGTGCAGACTAGCAGTCCATTTCAATAAGGCAAGTGATGGTCTGATGTTGCATCATCCCGGCTTCATGTTATGGTTCCACAGTTAAAGGTCAGCAAATCTCCCAGAACTTGGATGCCTGAGGGTTGAGGTCTGTATCTTTTGAAGTTAGTTCCTAGGATTCTCATGCAAACATGCTGTTCATCACCAAGCCACATATCAGAGCCAGCACTTACAGCAACAATGTCAAAGGAATGGTTGTGCGGGGGGGGGGGGGGGGGGTAAAATTTCCCACCATTACAATTTTCTACTGTCACAAATCCCCACTCTCAATTTTTCATCGATTTTTATGGAAGTTAGAAGGTTTAGCCAAAATAGTTAAGAAAATTGAAAATTCCGGATCTATTCTTGTTTATCATGAAAAATAAAATTTTATAGATGATTCAGTGAATTATAGTCTAATGTCCGTAATTGTGTGTTACAGATTTTATTGAAACCTATTTTGTCTCCTAAATCGCCCTCATTTTTATCAAAGAGCCAAATTAAAACCAATTCATTTACTGTATTAAGTCCAATTTCAATTCAGCCTGATTGTTTGCATGAACACAACAAGAACAGCAATTGATCATAGAGTCTTTCTTAAATCTACTTTTCTGGAATGTTACAGGAATTTTCAGAATGAACTTTAACCCCCCAAGGTGGGAAAGCCAAGTCACGCAGTTGGCATCAGGTTTTGCTTGCAATACCTCCACGTTTGGGTAAACTCAAGTTCTTGAGGCCCCTAAAATGTCTTGAGGTTCTTCCTGGCCATCTCCTAGGAAAGCAACCTTCACTCCTTACCTGGAGAGACTGCCATGAACCATGTAAATAAGCCAGTTATCAGGCCATTTCTCCAAGAGGCTTTTCTTGGCTTCAAGGTCAATCTTATTCCTTAAAGCTTTTTCTGACATCCAGAGTCTAGGCATGTCTTTCCCAGACATGACATTCCAGTCAAAGTCTTAGTTAATAAACCCACAATTGGAAACTGGAAGAAAATCAGATTACTGTTGAATTCATGTGAACAAATATATTGCCATGAAAATAATAATACTAAGAGTTTCCAAATTCTGGGGGAATCAAGTAGAAAAATATAAATGCTTCAATATTGCTACAATTTATCAAATTGCTCTATGAAAAAAACACGTTTTTTTGAAGTTAGCAGGATTTTGAACAAAGTCACAACAGTATTTTCAGTTCCTTTAGGCCCATAATCAATTCCTATTTATCCCTATTATTTGCCTATATCTCTACAAACCCAGTCATTCCCCAGACCCTTACATATCCCCATTTATTTCAAAGGTATGATCTGAAAATTTATTTTGAGAAACTTATATTTTAGAATAAGTCTTTAAAATCCTTTCCATTAATTAATTGTTTTGACTTTGGTCAGAATTCACACTACCTTTGGGGCCCTTAAGCTGAAAGTTTTGGGTTCATGGTGTGCTCTTGCCTGTGAAAGAAAAAATCCTTGGGAGCAATTTATTTTAAATTCTGGCCTAAAGTATTTCCACAGATGTAGTTCCAAGGAAGAGTATCTCAAGGGAAGGGAGTAGCAGCCTGGACAAGAGTCAACCAAAACAACAGACCGCAGAATCAAACTTGCAAAAGCTGCAGATATTGTTAGTTTTGAGATTAGAACAAAACAAAACAAAAAACCTAGAGATTTAAAATAAGTAGCTAAAAGTGGAAAAAGTGAGAGTCTATCCAAATTGATAGACGATAATAAAATTATATCGAAGCAGAAATGTAAAACATAACCATTAAAATTTATAACTCAATGGACGGGTTAGACAGGTTACACGTAGCTGAAGTGAAGCTGGGAAATCCGAAGGAGTTACACACAATGCAGGACACCGAACAGACGGAATGAAAGAGCTTATTAACTGTATTTTAGATAATAGGCAACTTGCACTTAACCGGAATCCTAGAAGGGACGGTAGCCACTATGGGAAGAGAATGCTTACTGTGTAGGCGTGGGAACTACAGTGTAGTAACACTATAACGGTAAATCAAAGTACACCAGGTCAGCTCCATGGTCGCATCCGAAGGGGAGGGTGGGCTCACAGATGCTCGTTTAAGTCTCTGCATCGTACACAATTGCCTATATATGCTCTTGGGACATATACTAAGTCTCTCAAAAGTCCAGGCCAATGTCTGAGAGCTGACGGGAACACGCTAAATGTCACAGGCGCCGGCGGGCGGGTAGTGACGGTGAATGCCTGACCGGAAGCGCTCCCTCCCCTGCTCCCCCGAGCTTCCCGTCCAGAGGCCTGCTTTTTCCTACTGAACGGCCCCTGCGCCCCTAGCGGCGCGGCGCCACAGGGCTGCGGCGACCCCGACCAGCAACATTCCCTCTCTCCGGTGGGCGGGACTTCCTGGAGGCGGGACTTCCTGCTGCTGAGTGACGGGCGCAGCATCAGCACCAGCAGCGGCGACGGTGACTGAGCTCTGAGGCTTTTGCGATAGCCGCTGCGACCGAGGCGACTGTCCGCGGCCTGCGGATTAAGGGCAGCCGGGGCGGGAGAGCAGGCGAGCCGGTGGACAGCAGGCCGCGCTGGCGGCAGCGGTGGCCGCGATGATGGAGATCCAGATGGACGAAGGCGGCGGCGTGGTGGTGTACCAGGACGACTACTGCTCCGGCTCCGTGATGTCGGAGCGGGTGTCGGGCCTGGCAGGCTCCATCTACCGCGAATTCGAGCGCCTCATCCACTGCTACGACGAGGAGGTGGTCAAGGAGCTCATGCCGCTCGTGGTTAACGTGCTGGAGAATCTAGACTCGGTGCTCAGCGAGAACCAGGAGCATGAGGTGGAACTGGAGCTGCTGCGCGAGGACAACGAGCAGCTGCTCACCCAGTACGAGCGCGAGAAGGCGCTGCGCAAGCAGGCCGAGGAGGTGCGTGGGCCGGCCGCGCCGGGGACCCGCCCGTGGACCGCGTACTCCCCGCCCGGGGACCCTGTCCCAGCAGCCCTTCCCAGCACTGCTCCCAAATTACTGGGGCTCCTAGTCCAGCCCTGGGGATAAGCCCTGGCCGCCCCCGTCCTCCGACCCCCTCGCCTGCTGCTCCAGCGGAGACCAGAGCCGGTAACCACTGGATTTCACCGGTGGAGCTTGCAGCCTAAACAGCCCCTAGCCTCGGGCCAGGCCTCGGTTTCCCCTCAGTACCCACCTCTGGTTCCAGACTTCCAGTTCTTTTTGCTTGTGTTTGTTTTTCGCAAACTAGACCCCAGTTGCTACCTCTTGTTGCTACAATTCTAAACCTTCCCAGAAAAGGGATTTCTGAGGTTCTTAAGGTTCTGCAGCAGAAGGGGTCTGCTGTCAGACTTTTTCCTTGTCCCTAATCCAATGTTTTGAAGGTCCGTGACTTGGATCAATTTGATAATTGATGTAAACACATGACTAAAGCTACAGTTAGGCTGCTTCTCTGGCACCAGGTGAAGGACTCCAGGTCTCCGGAGGTGATTTCTTTGCCCCGTAGTTCCCTAGGTTGGGAAGATTGTTAGCTTAGGTGGAAAAAGGCTGAGAAATTTTAATCTGGCTTTTAAGGAGCTAAAAGAGTTTTGAAATACCTCTGTTCTAAGATACCCCCATGACCTGGGAATCACTTAATTGTGAACCAGTTAGGAGAATCATGCATTGTAGGGAATGCCACTTAACTTCATTCGTTCACCATCAAATATTTAACAGGATGTGGCAGACCCGAGCAGATGTGGGATGTGGGTTCCCGTCCCAGCTTTGCCTTTGTGACCTTGTCCATGTTGCCTGCCCCATCTGCATTTTGATTTTCCATCAGTCAAATGAGTCATTTGCCCTAGATGATCTCTAAGACCTAACATTCTGTTATTCTAGCCATTAAGTGATACTGTTTGACGATTAGGCAGTTTCTTATTAAATGAATTAAACTTTCCAATTAATTTGGCTGAACATAGTCTTGACTTTACCATTGAAATGGAAGATTGTTTCAGTATGTTATCTTTTATTTGAACCAGAATGGTTTATGCCCTAGTTTGGTTTAAAGCATGTTTATAAAAATTAACACTGTTTTGTATTAGTCCTACTTTGATTCATTTTGCTTTTGGTTTCATACGTCTGTCAAGAAACTGTTGTCTATTGATTGGGGTGCCAAGCTCCACCAAAACTGATTTAGAACTCTCAACGGGATGCAAAAGCTCATAGGATTTTAGAGTTCAGAGTGACCCTAGGCATTTACAGGGGAAGGAAGTGGGTCTGTGAAATAGGGGGACTGTACCAGCCCTGGCTGGTGTGGCTCAGTGGATTGAGCGCTGGTCTGCGAATCAAAGGGACTGTACGAAGGTCACATGCCCTGGAAGAGCCAGGGCAGGACCCAGTCTCTTGACTCCTGGCCTAGGTTCTTTCCTTGTCGTGCTTCTATGGAAGATCAGAAAGCTGCACCCCCTGAGGGCTGGAGCACTGGAGCTCCCCTTACCCACCCATGAGCCTGTGGCTACCTCTCTTGTGCTGGGGAGTTCCCTCCACTTCTCTGACCACTCTTGATGGCCATTGGATGCCTGTTTCAAATAGGTTTATTTTCTTTCATCAGTACCTATGTGGTCAACATTGTGGATGAGAAGGAACTGAAAGGAGAAAACCAAGATGGACAACCATAAGGCTAAGAATCATAACCTCTAGTTTAAGATTAGTTCTACATAGATTAGGTCTCTGCTCTGCTCTTTGCAGTTCAAGTGCAACCACAAGCGAGTATGCTTCTGACCTCTCACCTCTACTCCCCTGGACTAAGAGCTGGGGGCAGTGTGCTTGTGATTTGGAGGAAAATGCCTTCAAGGCCAAACCCCACCATTGCCCCAGCTATTAGGAGAAACTGCACAGAGCTTCCTGAGCAGAAAGCCATGAAGCAAATGCCTGGCTAGCCAGCAACACGGCTGTGATTAGATGTGATTAGATGTCCATCCTTGGAAAGACTGCAAGTGATGTTACAACTAAAACAAACAAACAAACAAACAACAGCCAAATCTTGTAACCATTTTGGCTTCCTAGCTCATTTATGAAACCTAGCAGGCATTCACTTTCAGTTTTGTGGAAAGGACCAGTGCTTTGTGGATTGTCCTCTTTTTCTAGGCAGGGATTGGGATCACAGAGGTGTGTCTGATAGCACAAGAGCTGGCACATCATAGGCCGCAGACATGTTCATGTTACAGAGTAGCTCCGGCATCCCGACCACTCTGCTCCAGAAGGCTTAGTCAGAGCCGGGTAACCTGAGCTGCCTGCAGCCTTCTGAGCAGACAGAATTTTCACTTTTTTTTTTTTTTTTTTAAGTCTTGAGCACAGCAAACAACCCTGCCCTCTGCTTCTTGCTGGTAATAACAGCAGTGAGAAATTGCAAGTATGTTCTGGTCCTAGGGTGGCTCCTTGGTCCCAGGACTGTTCGCTCAATGGGAGCGATGGTAGCTAGAGATAGTGGGGTTCAGGGAGAGGGCCTTGGAATCCACAGATGCAAGCTTAAGTGCCTGCCCTGCCCTTGGGAGCCACATACCGGGTGACCAGCCTTCTCCCCTCTGGCTGCAGTGGCTACCTCTGTAAAGCGAGTGGGTTGCCAGACGTGGCAAATCACTTTCATCTTAAGTGCCAGGTCCCATCACTGGCTCTTGTTTTTCTGCAGAATTGCTGCGAGGCAGATGTAGCGGAGTCAGGGAAGAGCACCTTGATGGATGTTCAGGGCAGCTTTGGTTGGTAAGCACTGGACATCTTAGTTTCTCTTTGTGCAGGTTCTACCCTTGTAATTGAGACCAGTGAATCTCACTCAAGCTTGCACAGCTAATTGGACCTATTGCCGGCTAATGCAATTTCTAGAGGCCTAAAAAATGTTGAAAATTTAAAAAAATCCAAGTTCTTTCCCATTAGAAAAGAAGGTTGGAAGTGGGCAGTTGACTGGGACAGCTGGAGAGCCAGTAGATGCCCCTCGGCAGTAACCCAAGCCTGGAAGGAGAGGAGGGCTCCACGTGCTCTGTTTCCCTGGGCAGCAAAGAGCCCCCTTCCGTGCCGTGGTCAAGGACTTAGCTGATGAGAGGAAAAATGTTTCAGAGACAGGCGTGAGTTCAGCAGCCATCATTTGCCTTAAAAATCTTCTTTGCCCTGAGAAAACTACTACTTATCACAAGCAACCCAAGTGGATGCTGTTGAAGAGATATCTGTGTGGCCATTTGCTGATATGCAGCATTTGGAACTGTGTGAGAAAAGCATCCAGCTGGAGGGAAGTTTGACCCCACACTGTTTTCTAGTTATGTAAAAGTAATCCATTTCATAGAAGAGCACTCAGATTGGATTAGGATGGAGGTGGGGGGAAAGCCATAATCCTGCTCCACAGAGGTTATCATTTTGCCTTTTTTCATAAGTGAATTGATACATTGAATCAGAAGTTTTTCTTCTTGTTGCCCACATTATACATAGTAAATTCATCACTGCTCCGACAAGGTATGTGATTTCTTCTTCTGCCATGTTGTAGTATTAAGATCAGTTTCTAAAAATTGTGTGTTTGTTTTAGATGAAGCTGTTACAATTAGGCGGCCTGAGCTGCCTTTCCTAGTTGCCTCTAAATGTTGGCCCAGTGTAGCTGTGCCAGAGTGACCAGAAGTACACCAAAATCTCCGCTCAAAATGGAAAAAAAAAATAGGTGTACAAGAGCAAAGAGAGGCACTTTTCAGCTAGGATGAGCATGTAGGGAAGATGCCCACTTTGGTATGGGGGCCTCTCCCTGCTGCTGCGCCTCATCCTGCCGTGGCAGGAACCCTCTGGTGGCAGTTAGACAGTGGGGTCAAGGACTGGTACAAGTTAGCTCTTCCAAGACTGGTATTTCTCAATTAAATTTAATATCTAGTTTTTTATTTGGAACAATTTATAGCAAGGTTGCAAAAATCATACCTTTCACCCAGATTCCCAGATGTGAACTCTCTCCACATTACTCTCTGGCCGTCCCTCCCTCTCACTGTGCTAAGACCTTTGGGAACTCGTATGTTCCCGTGGTCTCCCCTGGTCTGGGTCAGATCCTCACTTTTGCTTTTCATGACCTTGATGATTGTGACGTCACAGGCCCGTTATTCTGTAGGATGTCCTTCAGTGTGGCTTTCACGTGACCTCATAAGAGATTCAGGACGCCCCCAGAGGTGATGTTGAGCTTGTCTAAGAATTTCTTAAATCTTTACTGTGTACAAGGTGGATGCTGGGGAGGAGACACACAGGTGTGAGACACGGTTCCTTTTGTCAAGCTCCGTTCATTGCTGAGCGTGGGAGGATGATGAGGGTGGGAGGATGACCGTTAATGCATGAAAAGATAACTGCAAGAGGCCAAGCCAGGAGCACTGTCAATGGCAACGTGGATTTTCTAGGTATTTGTTTCCTGTGCTACCTTAAAAGTCAGGGCCCTGGGGCCATCCTTACCATCTCTTGTATCTAGTTGCTCACTAAGTTCCAGCATTCTTTTGGCCTAATTTGTTGTTTTAATATGCCTTCCTTTAAAAAAAAAGTTTTTTAAAATTCTCACCAAAGGACTTTTTTTTCATTGCATTTAGAGAGAGAGGAAAGAAGGGAGAGAGAAAAACATCAGTGTGAGAAAGAGACATCATTTATTTGCCTTCCATATACTTCCGGACTAGGGATTGGCGCCCGGACCAGGGATCCTTTCTGGTTACAAGATGATGCTCTAACCAACTGAGCCACACCACCAGGGCAATACACCTTCTTTTTTTAATCTTCATTGTATCATCCTGGTTCCAGTTACCACTGTCACATATGTCTCCCCAACCACTCTCCCCTCTCCCAAACCTTCTTTAGCCAGAGTGAGCTTCTGTGAAGCAGATCACACCTCCTTCTCTCGCTCATCCATTTACTCATTCAGCAAAATGTCCTGTGTGCCAGGCTTGGCTGCAGGCTTTCAGGATTCAGCTCCCTTCTGTCCTGGGGCAGGCACTCCGGTGGGGAGATGTTGAGGGGGGTGCTGCCATATATCCAGATAGTGATAAAATGGGGACATGGATTGTAGAGTGAAAGGTAGGAACAGGGACTACTTTCAGTAGACAAAGGGACTTCCAGGAGGGGACCCCCTGCTGCTTGAACCCCTGCCCCACTGCTCTTATACCCTTTTCTACCCCGCTCTGCATGCTGTTCCCACTGCCTAGACTACTGGCTGGTTCCCGTGCACCTCTGGCACAGAGACTGCAAGGAGCACATGCAGATGCTGGCCGCTTCCGTGAGTGAGCGCATGTTGAGAGTGAATGGTTCCCATCACTCAGTTGGCCCACCCCAGACCTTCCACATGGCTCTGACCCGGGGAGCATGCCCCGCACCTGTGCCTTGCACCCCAGCATCCCCACACCTGCTTCCGTTTTCACCAACCGTCAGTGCCCTCCTGGTTCTTTTCTCCATGATCACACCCCCCCAAAGAAATGTTAGTCATCTCAGTGTGTGTGTGTGTGTGTGTGTGTGTGTGTGTGTGTGTACGTGTGTACGTGTGTACGAGAGGGAAAGCAGCTTTCCCTGACCTCTGTGCACATTACACTGAGCTGTTCTATTTAGTTCCTGAAAGTCAGGAACTCCTGCAGCTTGAGTGTGAAGCAGCGTCTGTCCAACACAACTTTCCGTGGTGATGGAAATCTCCATTTTGTGCTGTCTAATTCAGTGGCCCATGGCCACACAGGGCCATCGACACTCCAAATGTGGCTCTGACTAGCGTAAGTGTAGACAGCCACGTGTGGTTGTGGGGGCTGTTGGACTGGGCATCACAGCCAGTCACTTTTTTTTTTAATTATTTTACTGATGTTCAGTTACAGTTGTCTGTGTTTACCCACCACCACTCCCCGCCACCCCAACCATCCCCACCTCCCTCCCCTGCTTCCACCCCCCCTTGGTTTTGTCCATGTGTCCTTTATAGTTGTTCCTGAAAACCCTCCCCCACTTCCCCACCATCTCCTCCCCCTTCTCCTGTGGTTACTGTCAAATTGCTCTTAATTTCAATGTTTCTGGTTATATTTTGCTTGCTTTTTTCTTTTGTGGATTAGGTTCCAGTTAAAGGTGAGATCATATGGTATTTGTCCCTCACTGCCTGGCTTATTTCACTTAGCATAATGCTCTCTAGATCCGTCCATGCTGTTGCGAAGGGTAAGAGCTCCTTCTTTCTTCCTGCTGCATAGAATTCCATTGTGTAAATGTACCACAGTTTTTTGATCCACTCATTTACTGGTGGGCACTTAGGTTGCTTCCAGCACTTGGCTTGTGTGAATTGTGCTGCAAATCCAGGAAACACGGAGAGTCCCAATCAAGAGGAACTCAGTCACTTTTCTATAACGGCAGGCAGGAAATGTTTCTGTTACTCAGCTTCAGGCAAGAAAGGAAGATGTTTAAAAGATGGATCGTTTTCGTTGTTTCAGTGAACATGTTCCAGAAAGAAGGGAGATCCCAACGTAGTGGGTTTTGATACAGGAGACCAGACAGAAAACTATGTGAGATGAACCAAAAAAGAAAAAAGAAAAAGGAAAAAAAAAAAAAGAATGCCATCTATTTAGGAAACAACAGAGGTGATAAAATCCTTGAAAGGCTGAGAAGAGGTCTGGTGGGAAATCCCAGAACCTAGAAATTGTCTGGTGCTTATGACCCAGAATTAAATCTTTGGCTTCCTTTTCTTTTTCTCTTTTCTTTCTTTCTTGAAAATAACTTTATTGAAGTCAGTGCGTTGAAGTGTGCAGTTTGGTGAGTTTTGACATATCAGTACCCAGAAACCATCCTGACAATCAAGATAACCATGATCGTCCTCACCCCCGAAGTTTCCTTGTGCCCCCCCAGTCTCTCTTCTCCCTGCCTTCCCCCACCCCCCCCCCCGCCCAATCACCTACCTGCTTTCTGTCACTGCGGATTAATTTGCATTTTTCAGACCTTTATATGAATGGAATCATGTAGTGTATACTTTTATCCGTTCTTCTATTTTCTTTCAGTCAACGGAATGATTTTGACGTTCATCCAGGTAGCTGCTGGATTCATTTACTCATTCATTCCTTTAGTGCTGAGAGGTATCCCGTTGTGTGGGCGTTAATCTTGTTCTCCTATCGATGGAGTAACCTCCTGCATTTGTCAGTCCCATACCCTGCGGCGGCACTTCCCCAGTAACTTGTTCTGGAGAGGCTAGAATCAGTTGGTGGCCTGCCTCAGGACTGCAGTGTCCTAAGAAAGAACCCCTATTACCCCGGTGAAAAAGTCTCACCCCAAGGAAATGAGATATTTGCCAAGACACTGAGAGTCTGCATAGTCTCAGTGCAGACCACCTCTTATGGGTAAGAGATTCGGGAAATGCCAAGTTAAGTGGGACAGGGGAGATGGGGGTTAGGAAGTTTAAATTCGGATTATCGACAGCGACGTATTCAAAGTGGTGCCTTTCATGAGAGTTTCCTAGGTGCACCTACCCAGCTCTTGGGTTCTCCGTGCTCTCTGAGTGGTGCTGTTCCTTCTACTCTGCTTCATCTTGGGTTCCTGTTCCCTGACCCTACCCACACCAGCCTTCTTACCACTTCTCTCTCCTCAGGAAACAAATACCCAGATCAGGGCAAAAGCCCCTGGGTGCTTGCTTTGAGCATGTGGCTGTGGGCCTGTCTCAAGTTTATAGTGTTCAGTTCTGGACAAGAGCCTTTGTCTGCAGAAAGGCACACTACAAGCTTCCTTAGCATGTCTCCTGTTAAATTGTACAAGAAGCCAGTATAAACTACTAAGATTGCTTTGGAGAATACCGTTTACTTGAGAATAATTCCCCCTCCCCCAAGGAAATTTTTTCCAGGATGGGACGTTTACAGTTTTTTTTTAAAATATTTTATTTATTTATTTTTAGAGGGGAAAAAAGAGAGAAAGAGAGAGAAAGAGAGGGAGAGAAACATCAATGTGTGGTTGCCTCTCGCAGGCCCCCACTGGGGACCTGGCCGCAGCCCAGGCATGTGCCCCTGACTGGGAATCGAACCAGCCACCCTTTGGTTCGCAGACTGGTGCTTCCTCCACTGAGCCACACTAGCCAGGACTTACAGTTTTAGTTTTATCTTTCTTATTTCCCCTCGTACCAAACATAATATATATGCTATGTTTAATATATAAAGTATGTGTTAGTATTTAATATATAGTATATAAATAAGTATATAATATATGCATATTTTATATACTCACACATATATTTTTTCTGTCTTACTAATTCTGGAAGATTAGTGTGAGTTAACCCAGTGCCTTTGGCTGGGATTCTTATTAGGCAGATGCTGAACCAGCAATCCCTTTAACATAAACGTGAGGAACCTTTGCTTTTTTTAATGAATTCAACCAGGTTCTTGGATTTCTGCCTGTTGGCCTGGTCTCTCAGACATGTGTCTAATGCTTGACTACAGAGATGCTCTTCCTTTCCTGCGTGTCACCCAGCGGGCCTTGGGGACAGCTCTTGTAATTCCAGGGCCCCCACATTCACGTCTTCCTTCACTCACCTGCATTTTAGATCTAAATGGTGGCAGGTGTGAGAAATGGAAAAAGGAAGCTGTAAAGGAGCATCTGTGGTTTGAGGTCTTAGGAGTTCAGTGGCGCCCCGGTGAGCCCTTGGTAAATATTTGATCCTGTCAGGAAGTCTCGGTCAGTACCGGGGATTGGCCATCAGGAGAAGGGTGTCTCCTCCAGGCGCAGAGCCTATACCAAGCATCCCAAGTGTTTTCCCCTCTGCCTGCCCAAACATAAAAGACCCCCCCCCCAAAAAAGCATTTTCCTTCTGGAAATTCACTCTGCACCCTCACTCCTGGGAAGGAATTAAATGATCAATAATGCAAAAGAACAAAAAAATTTTTTAAAGATTTTAATTATTTTTATTTTTAGAGAGAGGGGAAAGGAGAGAGAGAAACATCAATCAGTTGCCTCTTTCACGTCCCCAGCTGGGGGGCCTGGCCCACAACCCAGGCAAGTGCCCTGGCCAGGAATGAACCGGCAGCCTTTCGGTTTGTGGAATGATGTGCAACCCACTGAACCCAAAGAACAAGGCTTTGATTCCTGTTGGGTTCATTTCTAACAAGCCAGAGTTGAGTTCTTTCCTTGTGTGACCCTGGCCTAAGGGACATAAGAGGGAAGAATTAAATTTAATATGATAATTTACTTTGCTATGAAATAACCTAGAGTTAGAAAAGTCGCCCACACTCTGATGATTACATTCTCAGAGAGTGTTTACCTAGTAAGCTCTCTTGCATTCTGGGAATTAGGAGTACTGGCTTCTGTTGTCATAACTTTATAGTTGACATGCAAAGTCAGTTTCTTAACTTAGCTTTTATGTATAAAATGGGAAGAATGGTCTTATTCCCTGCAATACTGAGAAAAGCTTCCTTTGAATCCTAGATTTTGGAAGAGCCCATACTCAGGCTATTTCAATTTGTATCTTGAATTCACCAAAAAGCAAATTCAGAAAAACAAGGTTGGATTGAATTTTAAAGTAGCACTTTATTAATGGGGAGGGGGAGAGGATTATATCTTAAAAACAAATCTACAAAGGGACTCCTGTGGTATTACCGGTCTTTGGAAGTCGGAATTAGGTATTTCACATTTAGATGTTAAGGATAAGCCATGCTGGTACGTTTTTAGTTGTGTGGTTGCTGTCATTGCTTTTTGGGGGTACTTAAAGATTTGTCATAAAAGTCGCCTTAAACATCTGTGGGTTTCATGTACTACATGACATTTTGAATAGACTTGGTTAGATGATAATTCCAAATAAACTCAAATCCATAGTATGTGTAAGGGAGAGATGAAGGGGGAGAGAGAGGAAGAGAAACATCGATGTGAGAGAGAAACACACATTGATGGGTTGCCTCTAGTACACACCCCAACCGGGGCCAAACCTGCAACCCAGGCGTGTGCCCTGACCGGGAATTGAACAGACATTTCACTTTTTGGGATGAAGCCCAACCAGTTAAGCCACACCAGTCAGGGTGAGACGTACTTATAATCCAGTGAGCACCACGCAGATCTGCAGAACCCGAATGCTGGGGGTTAAATTTTTATTCTTTGTTCCATTCATGTTTTGTTGTAGTTAGCTTCTACCTTTTTTTTTTTTTTTTTTTTACTTTTCTTACAGAAGACTTCCTTAATAGACTTAACTTAGTTTCTACCCTACACTGTCCCCCACTGCTGACAGTTCTTGATTCTTTTTTTATTTTTATTTTTTAAAATATATGTTATTGATTATGCTATTACAATTGTCCCATTTTCCCTCTTTACTCCCCTCCACCCTGCACACTCCCTGCCACCCACATTCCCCCACCTTTAGTTCATGTCCATGTGTCATAAGTTCTTTAGCTTCTACATTTCCCACACTATTCTTGCCTTCCCCCTGTCTATTTTCTATCCACCGTCTATGCTACTTATTCTCTGTACCTTTTCCCCCCTCTCCTCCTCCCACTCCCCTGTTGCTAACCCTCCATGTGATCTCCATTTCTGTGTTTCTGTTCCTGTTCTAGTTGTTCACTTAGTTTGCTCTTGTTTTAGGTGTGGTCGTTAATAATTGTGAATTTACTGTCATTTTACTGTACATGTTTTTTATCTTCTTTTTCTTAGATAAGTCCCTTTAACATTTCATAGAATAAGGGCTTGGTGATGATGAACTCCTTGAACTTGACCTTATCTGAGAAGCACTTTATCATCCCTTCTATTCTAAATGAAAGCTTTGCTGGACAGAGCAATCTTGGATGTAGGTCCTTGCCTTTCATGACTTGAAATACTTCTTTCCAGCCCCTTCTTGCCTGTAAGATCTCATTTGAGAAATCAACTGACAGTCTGATGGGAATTCCTTTGTAGGTAACTGCCTCCTTGTCTCTTGCTGCTATTAGGATTCTCTCCTTCATTTGAATCTTGGCTAATGTAATTATGACGTGCCTTGGTGTGTTCCTCCTTGGGTCCAACTTCTTTGGGACTCTCTGAGCTTCCTGGACTTCCTGGAAGTCTATTTCCTTTGCCAGATTGGGGAAGTTCTCCTTTATTATTTGTTCAAATAAGTTTTCCACTTGTTGCTCTTCCTCTTCTCCTTCTGGTACCCCTATAAATTGGGTATTGGAACATTTATAGATGTCCTGGAGGTTCCTAAGCCTCTCCTCATTTCTCTGGATTCCTGTTTCTTCACTGTGTTCTGGTTGAATGTTTCTTTCTTCCTTCTGGTCCACTCCATTGATCTGAGTCCCAGTTTCCTTCCCATCGCTATTGGTTCCCTGTACATTTTCCTTTATTTCACTTAGCATAGCTTTCATTTTTTCATCTAATTTGTGACCAAATTCAACGAATTCTGTGAGCATCCTGATTACTAGTGTTTTGAACTGTGCATCTGATAGTTTGGCCACCTCTTAGTTGCTTAGTTGTATTTGTTCTGGAGCTTTGATCTGTTCTTTTGTTTGGTCCATTTTTTTTTTTTTTTTTTTGTCTCAGCACGCCTGTTCTGTAGTGAGGGGCGGAGCCTTAGGTGTTCATCAGGGTGGGGCAACCCACATCGGTGCATTGTGACGCTGTATGTGGGGCAAGGGTCCTCGAGAGAACAATGGTGCTTGCTCCGCTCTGTCAGTCAGTTCCCCCGCTTCCCACAAGCAAACTGGGCCCTTCTGGTGCTGATTCCCGGGTGGGTGGGCTTGTGTACGTTCTAGGACCCTGTGGGTCTCTCCAACGAACTCTCCTGCGAGGCTGGGAGTTTCTCCTGGCACCTCAACCCCCACAGGTGTTTTCATTCGGTGCTTTGAGGCTTTATTTCCCTGCACTGGGACCCTGGGTTGTGTAGTCTGTCTTGCTCCTCAGTGTCACCTGGTTTATCTGTGCAGGAATGTGGGACTGCACAGTCCACCAGGCGCCCTCTGTGCCAAGCCCCTCCACAATCTGCTGCCTTGTGCGCCCGGAGTCGGCCACCGCTTTGCCTTGACCCCTCTCCACCCAACTCCACCCCTCCTACTGGTCTGGATGGATGTGTCTACTTTAACTCCTTGGTTGTCAGACTTCAATACAGTTCAATTTTCTGTCAGTACTGGTTGTTTTTTGTTTTTAAATTTGTTGTTGTCCTTACTTTGGTTGTGCGAGGAGGCGCGAGGTGTCTACCTATATGCCTCCATCTTGGCCAGAAGTTCCAATTCTCTTTTACATTGTTTTTGGTTTGAAAATCTTTTTAGCTGACTCCCAAATATGAAATACAGGTAATATGATGAAATATAGATGGGAAAAACTTCTAGTGCAATGTCAGTAGCACCAAATAAGCCCTTTCTTTGTATAAAACCTCCTTGAGGTAGGACAGTGATCAGCTTTAAAATTTTCCCTCTCCCAGTTTCAGCTGCCCTGTCACAGTTCTTCTCGGCTCAGGACGGGCTTTCACCTCATCGCACGTGCAGCCTTGAGCATTTGTGATCAGAAATAGGGGCTTTTTCCCAAGGACCAGAGAACTGGTGCTTTCTGACGGGCTTATTCAAAAAATAAATATGGGACTCAGGATGATTCTCAGGTTAATCTAGAAGGATGAACCAGTGGGGATAACCAAGAAAAAATGTTTAAAAGGAGACTTAAAGAGGGTGAATATGTATCAACTATTAAAAGATGTTGTAACACTACAAGCCTTTGGTACTGGCTCAGAAATAAATTGAAATATATATTAGAGTTTAGTATATGATAAAGGTGGCATTTCCAAATGAGGAGGAAAAGATAACTCGTTAATAAGTAAATGGTTCAGAAGCAAGTAGACTTCTGTGCACGTGCACACCAGCTGCGTCCTGGGGACGGCGCTGGCAGTACGTAGGACCAGCAGACTTGTGACTCGGTGTGGGATAAAGGTTCTTACAAATCCTTAAGAAAAATACGGCCCTGGCTGGTGTAGCTCAGTGGATTGAGCACAGGCCTGCGAACCAAAGCATCGCGGGTTTGATTCCCAGTCAGGGCACATGCCTGGGTTGCAGGCCGTATCCCCAGTACGGGGTGTGCTAGAGGCAACCACACATTGATGTTTCACTCCCTCTCTTTCTCCCTCCCTTCCTCTCTCTCTGAAATAAATAAATAAAATCTTTAAAAAAAAAAAAGAAAAATACGAACGTTTGGTGGGAGATGGCCCCAAGGACATAGGAGCTGTTCATAAAAAAAATAATATGCATCAGGTCTTCAAATAAAACCCTTTTGTTCAAAGTCATTTTGTTATAACATTGATAAAATGCCATAGGAACTTAACTCTTGTTTATATCAATTAGCTTATGGTAAAATGCCTTCATTATACGTTATTTCACTTGAAGTTGCAGAAGCTGTCGACATTATGTAAGAAATTACTCTGTTACCAATACATTTATGAAAACATGTTAAATATTACCAGCAATCAAGGAACTGAGTTATGCGAGGCCATCTTCCCGCCCGTCAGCATGGCAGCAGTGTTGTTGAGCTGTGTGGAGAGGTGGCGAGAGCTCTGGGAGAGGGGACCACCCCCGTGCGGGGCGCAGGAGTTGGGATACCTGCCCATCTAAAGAGTCATCAGCAGTGTGCAGCCACGGCCTCGGGTAGTAAGGAGTCATTGGGCAGATACACAAGTACTAATGATAATAATGGATGTTTTAAAGAACCATAGGCTATCAAATGAGTAAACTGTGCTTCACGTACACGTACAGTGGAATGCACATCTATTAAAAATGGAAGTGGCAGAATCTGTTTCTTCATATAGAAAGATGCTCTGGTTTAAGTGAATGAATAAATCAGACACGACATACTGTGTGTAAAGTGATCGCGATCTGCCCCACACACTCATACACTCACTCTCACACACACACAAACTTGCCCAATTTTAACTGACTGGATGGTAGAATTATGGTTTTCAAAAAATACTGTCCTTTTTAACTTGACATTCTCATATGATTTTTCTACAAAAGCATATGTTGTTTATGCCATTCTTTTAAGTTTTTTTAAGTAATAGGAATTAAAATTGCCCAATTTAAAAAATATCCTTACCAGTCAATCAAGAGCACTTGTTCATCTTACATATGTTGGTTACATCCATGGTCATTCAAAATCGGTGATTTTTCCTGGCTGCGGGGCATTTTTTTTACTCACATTACTTAAATTACATGTCATGTCATCGATACACACTTTCTTCCTGAAGCCAAGTCTTCCCTTGCCAACCCCTCTTCTGGGATTTCCACCCTCTCAGTCCCAGCACAGAGTAAGTTTTCCTTCAGACAGGAACCACCCCTGCCCCGCAGAGGTTTTTAGCACAATGCCCTTTGAATCTCTGCTGTCAGAGGAAGTGACTCTAAGGCCCAGTGTCAGGGTGGGGGGACTGGGTGCAGGTATTACGGGAAAGGCAGCTGTGGCCTACCCAAGTTAATCAGCCTTTCTAGATACCCCAAACTGGAAATCAGTGATGTTTCTTATTGCTATCTTTTGAGAAACTCTGTCTTAACCCAGCTGATACTAGTTCTCACTACAAATGAAATTTCTCCATAGTAGTACTTTTTTCCTGCTCTGTAATATTGCGGTGTTAACAGCTCCCCCTTAAGGCTGTCATAGGAGTTGTAGCTGGTGGCATCTGTGTGGCAGCCAGCGCCCATCCCCGTCCCCACCAGAGGCTGGCTTCACAAGCTGCTTCAATGTGAAGCTAGGTCTCCGCTATGACCTTTCGAGAGCTTCTTTGATTTTTTGAAGAGCTTTCTTTTCACTTGGTTTGATAATTTTGCTTAGAAACTTAGCACATGGACCAGCTGCATAATTTGTGGGGCCCAGTGCAAAAATGGAAATGCAGGGCGCCTTGTTAAAAATTTACTGAGTTCCAAAATTAAACCAAGAATGGGGTGTTCTAAATTCCAGGCCTCGTGTGTCTTCCCAGATGGCTGGTTACAAGGTTACAGAGTCAGTCACTCCTCTTGCCCCTGTGGTCTGTGTCAGGGTTTGCCTGAAGAGGGTGACAGGCAATGTGATGTAAAGGGAAGCAGGTTTTGGGTTGGGGAGCTCTGCATTCTGGCGCGAGCCTGGTCTTTCGCTTCCGTCCTTGAAGCCTGTGGCTCTTGTGAGAGGGGCTGCCGCCGTCTGACCACCCCACGTTCATGACGCCAGCTCTTTCCCTTCTGTGTGCAGAAATTCATTGAGTTTGAAGATGCCTTGGAACAAGAGAAGAAAGAGCTTCAAATCCAGGTGGAACACTATGAGTTTCAGACCCGCCAGCTGGAACTGAAAGCCAAAAACTATGCAGATCAGAGTAAGTAGCCAGCCTGAGGTTTGAAATTGCATTGTTTGTTGTTTTCAGACCTACCCCAGCTGGGCAGGATGTTAAGAGCCTGTAATAAACAGAGTGAGAACACCCAGTGATAGCCTGATGTTATTTTCACTGTGATTCCTTCAACCATTACACTGCTGCGTATTTCTGTAATCAGCCTCCAATTCATTGTGGAAATACAGTAAATAATTAAGGCCCCTTTGGTGATGTGGCACTTTTGCACATACCGCAGCCTGATCCCAAGTCACAAGTCTGTGACCCTCATGTGGTCCTTCGGGACAAAGCTCCCCAGCTGCCTACTTGCCCTGTGCAGCTCTTGTCTGCACTCCACTGAGGAAAGATTGCTGTTTTGTGACCTAGAACTTGGGCTTGATGATGTAGCCCCTGGAGTGACAGTTCCTAGGACCTGGTTAAGGTCCCTATAGGAACACCCTCCTCCTTGCAAGGAGAGGGGAAGAAAGGGGCTTTTGATCACTTTTGGGATAAGAACTATTCTTTTCAGAAGTCTTTGTTGAAATTGTACCGTCAAAGTTAAAATGATCTGTGTGATTTCAGTTTTCTGTAGTTAGAGGCTTTGATGATGGAGACCTAGTTTGCTGCTTTACCTAGTTCCCTTGGATGGCGGGAGCTTTCATTTCCCTGAAAACTTAAGATAAAATTGGGAAGAAAAATGGTTGGATGTGTTGGGTCTATCTCTGTCCCCCAAGACTTAAAGGTCAGTACCCCACAGGGTGGTGGTGAGTTCTGGGCAACCAGCAGGCCGTTGGCTGCTTGCGTGTACAAACACACCCGTGTTTGCACACTGGAAGCGAAGCGAAGACCCAGCTTAGGCATGCACAGATAAACCCTTTCTGTAACCACACAGATGCCTTAACATTCACTTTGCTTAGAGTACTTTACATAGTGAAACCTTTTCAGCTCTTCTTAGACGGAAAACACATAAGCGCCAAATTACAGATTGAAGTCGTTCACTTGGTCAGTGCCAGGAGTGGGAGCCAGAAGAGAGAGGAGGACGAGCCTCCGGGCAGCGGTGTGTACACCTGCCCCAGCAGAGAGGTCAGCAGAGGTCATGGGGCTCTGACCCCGAAGTCCCCTCCAGGGATTCATGCACAGACAGACAGCCCCTCCCAAGGCTGGAGCAGAGACTGGGGGTAGGGGTCTTCCTCTAGCAGCCAGTTCTATGTGTGTTACGTGCCAGAGTCTGTAGGCACTTGGAGCTCTTCCAGGGGTGATCAAGCTGTTACTCTGCTTTGTGCAAATACCTGTTGCTCCTAAAGTTTGGTCCTCTGACCAGCAGCGTCAGCATCACCTGGAGCATTAGAAATGCAGGCTCTGAGGCCCTACCTGTTGGTGGGGAGCAACCTTGGCAGTGTAGCCTCCAAGGACACTGCTGGGAAAGCTGCACCAGGAACCATGGGTCAGGAGAGCACAGGGACCGAGTGGGGTGCTTAGTAGTGTCGCTGTCAAAGCAGTTTACAACAGTAACCAGAAAGTGGGGCAGACAGAGAAGCTCACATACCGAGGACAGGGTGTGTGCTGGGAGGACTGCCATATGAGTCCTGGGCCCACGACTGTCATGAGTCCTGTCTCTGGCTCTGCATATCAGCTGTCCCCTGTTGGTGGGACTACAAGGACAGAGTTGCAGTTTGAACAAAGGACCACAGATGGAAGGTTTTCGAGTCCAGTGGCACGCTTGCCCTGTTGGTGAGGTGTAGGGGTGTGGTCCCCAGCTGTCGCTGTAGCTTCCTTGCGGAGCAGTCAGGCGGCAGAACACACGCAGGCCAGAGGGGACCATCCTGTATGTCACAGGGGCTGCCAATGCAGGGGCGACACAGCTGCCAGCCTGAAGGCAGTATAATCATGACTTGGTTTTTTTAGCCCTTGGTACACCCATGTAAGGGACACTTGTGTGTCTGTCACGTGTCTCAGATGTGGGTATGTTTTGGCTCTTTACCATACCTTAGAGGTTACTCACTTGTGAATTCTGCCTTTCTCCACAGCCACTTGCTCACTTCTGGTCTACACTTCACACATCCTGTGAGTTTTGCCTGCATCTTTGAAGCTGCTAGCTAACTTAAGCTTAGGTAGTAATGCTTTGTGTGTTTTACCTGTCCTGTACCTTTTTGTAGCAGAACTGAATAGCTTCAAATAATGCAGCACACATACGATACACACCCCAGACCAAGTCAGAATCTGCATTCCAGCATCCCTAGGGCATTCTCTCCTGCTGATAACAACCTCTAAGCTTCAGATGCTGCAGTGGTCTGCACCAGGCTTGTCCTGGAACCCTCCCCGCTCCATCCAGTAAGCCTAGAGCAGGATGGAATTGTGAGAGCTGGGTTGTGTGGTTGACAAACAGCGGTCATGTTTTCCAGTTTCCCGGTTGGAGGAGCGGGAATCAGAGATGAAGAAGGAGTACAACGCTTTGCACCAGCGACACACAGAGGTAGGTGCCCAGCCATGACCTCCAGCCCACACAGGCCACACTTGGAGCGAAACCACAAGAAAGCAGCCACTGGGGTGGCCGCTGACCTGGGGTTGCCTCCTTGGCCTTTCTTTTCCTGGTGTCCTACTGCCAAGCTGGTAAGCTGTCAGCCCCGCACTGGTCAGGCTCCATTTTGCTGAGCTCTGTCATTATTTCCATCAGAGCACAGCAAGTCGGAAGCATTGTAAGTTAGGGGTGCAGACAGGCCTTGGTCAGCAGGCATTACTCACACAGAGGTGTCCTTCTCCACAGATGATACAGACCTACGTGGAGCACATCGAGAGGTCCAAGATGCAGCAAGTTGGGGGAAACAGCCAGACTGACAGCAGCCTGCCTGGGCGAAGGTAGGCAGGGCCAGAGCCTGCAGATCTCAGCGGTGCTTTGTTGCAGAGGAGGCCAGAGAGCTGCATCCTCTTGACTTGGGAAGAGGGGTGTCTGGTCGGAGTGCGTGGCTTAAGCCAAGAATGCGTGCTGAGGTTTTCCCAGGCACTAGAGTAGGGGTGAGGGAACGTGGGTGGACCTCTGCTGGCCTGCGTGCAGTCACGAATGCCCAGGGGAAATTGTGGACAGTCGATCCTAATACTTGCAGATTCCGTTTTTGTGAATTCGCCTACTGACTAAAATTTATTTGTAGTCTCAGAATCAACACTTGGAGTGCTTTTAAGTCATTTACAGACACGTGCAGGGCAGTGAAAAGTTTGAGTCACCCAATATACATGATGCCCATTAAGTTCAAACAGGGTACCCCTTCCTGCTTGTCCCAGCCTCATGAAGAGATGCCCAAAGGATGGAGATGGAGGTGGTACAGTGTTGTGCAAGTCTCATTCAGTGACCCCAGAACCTGAGAGCTGCACTCCTGCTGCAGGGACAGGCAGCGCTGGTGCCAGCAGGCTGAGAGGTCCTGGCTTGTCCGAGCTCAGGAGCTCAGCGCTGGTTTATTAGAGGAGTGGGGAGAAACCTGCAGAGGCCAGGCTCCTTCTCCATCTTCTGTACCCCTGGGTCAGATAAAACCAGACCACAGTCCCCAAGGGAGCCAGTTGTCAAAGATCTCCAGGGTGTTGCCAGCTTCAGGGAGTTGGCCCATGAGCAACCAGAGTTACTGACCTAGGCTGGGGAGGTTGGTACCAATGTTCTACATCTCCATCAGGTGGGATGATGGACAGAGGTGGGTATCCCAGGCCCCACAGATTACGCTTGGCCATTGGCCCATTTCTAGCTATGGCCCCACGTTCCTGCAGGCAAAGGCTTACAGCTTCTAGTCAGATCACATGTAGGCCTTGTTGGCTACAAAAGTTTTTTTTGTCCTGCATCCTTACAGGGCTATATTATGAACAGCTAGACTCAGATCCTTCCTTGTGGGCATCCTCAGTTATTCTGTGGGTCACTGTGGGCAAAGCTATTGCATCCCTGTACTGGAGTCTTCAAATGTGAAAACAGAAATGCGCACTTTGGGACTTCCAGACAAAATGGTGGTGTAGGCCGACATGGCTTGCCTCTTCACACAACTGCAACAAAATTACAACTAAAATACAGAACAACCATTCCTCAGAACTGACATAAATCGAGTTGAATGAAGGTCTGACAACTATGGAATTAATGAAACCACATCCATCCAGACTGGTAGGAGGGATGCAGGCGTGGAACAGGCTGGTCCCACATCCATGTGTGGTGACTAAAAAATTGGGAGGGGTATCTTGGGAGTGAGTAGTCTCAGCTCCACAGCAGGCCCCCAGCCCACAGTTCCAGTGCCAAGAAGATAAGTCCCCACAACCTCTGACTGCAAAAACCAGTGGGAATTGAGTCAGTGGAAGAAAGTGCTGGAGCCCCAAGCAGTTCTTGAAGAACCCACACACGGACTCATCTACTCAGACTCCCTCTCTCTGGGCTTCAGTGCTGGGGAGGAAGCTTGAAGGGCAACAGTGGTGTGCAGGGGGAGGCTGAAGTGTCTGGCATCTAGGTGAGCAGAGGCCATTGTTCCTTTTCTGGGCCTTCCCCCCACAGAGTCTACAGACCGATGCCATATCTAAGACTCCATCAACCTGGCTCACACTGTTTGACTTGCCTTGGAGATCTCCAGAGACTCCATCCCACCCAAACATATGGACCTACCCAAGCTGCTTTTCCATATGAATGGTGGTCAGGACTTAGGCTTCACAACTTCCTAAATCCTCTCAAACAAGAAACAAGTTCAAGGAGTTCATCATCACCAAGCTCTTATTATATGAAATGTTAAAGGGACTTATCTAAGAAAAAGAAGATCAAAAATATGACAGTGAAAAGACAGCAAACTCACAGATATTAAGAACCACACCTAAAACAAAAGCAAACTAAGCAAACAGCTAGAACAGGAACAGAACCACAGAAACGGAGATCATATGGAGGGTTAGCAACAGGGGAGTGGGAGGAGGAGAGAGGGGGGAAAAGGTACAGAGAATGAGTAGCATAGACGGTGGGTAGAAAATAGACAGGGGGAGGGCAAGAATAGTGTGAGAAATGTAGAAGCTAAAGAACTTACGACACATGGACATGAACTAAAGGGGGGAATGTGGGTGGGAGGGGGTGTGCAGGGCGGAGGGGAATGATGGGGGAGAAATGGGACAACTGTAATAGCATAATCAATAAAATATATTAGAAAAAAAGAAAAAAGAAAGAAACAGCTCACCTCGATGAGCCTCAGGCCCGGAATTAGCAGTCTAGACTCACAGCCTGGCTTTGCCTGGGAATCTCCAAGCCCAGTACAAGTAGCAGCCTTCTCAGATTGCTTTACAGCTCAGGCAGGGTGCCCTGGGAAAAATACAAGTGGGGGCTGATCTTGCCCTGCACCACCCAGGAAACCCCAGGGCCAGCGCACCCAGTGGACAGCTACAGACCCTGTCAGAGCACCACATCCCAGCCCCTGCACAGCTGATCCTCCACGGAGGGGAGAGGTTGGTGGTCAGGGGTCACAGCCAGTCCTTGCAGCTGACTGGCCTGGGTAAACCCCTCCCATTGGTCTGCTAATAGCAGTCAAGGCTCAACTACAAGAGGAGGGTGTACTGAGCCCACGCAAAGGGCACACCTCAAGTACCCAGCTTCGGTGATAGGAAGCTGTGTCACTGGACCCTACAGGACACCCACTACATTTGGCCTCTACACTAACAAGACATGAGTCAAAGCATCTCTACCTAATACATAGAAACAAACACAGGGAGGCTGCCAAAATGATGAGAAAAAGAAACATGAAAATGAAAGAACAGATCAAAACTCCAGAAAAGTAGCTAAACAAAATTGAGATAAGCAATCTATCAGATGCAGTTCTGAACACTGGTTATAAGGATGCTCAAGGAAATCAGGAGGACCTCAGCAGCATAAAAAAGGTCCAGTCAGAAATGAAGGAAACACTAATGGAAATAAAGAACAATTTACAGGGAAACAACAGTAGAGTAGGTGAAGCCAAGAGTCAAATCAATGATTTTGAACACAAGGAAGCAAAAAACAAGCAATCAGAACAAGGAGAAAAGAGAATCCAAAGAAATGAGGATGATGTAAGCAGTCTGTGGGACAGCTTTAAGCAATACAACATTCTCTCCTTAAGGCTGCCAGAAGAAAAGAAAGAGCAAGAAATTGGAAATCTGTTTGAAAAAATAATGAAAGAAAATCTCCCTAATTTGGTGAAGGAAATAGACATGCAAGTCCAGGAAGCACAGAGAGTCCCAAACAAGATGGATGCAAAGAGGCCCACTCCAAGACACACCATAATTAAAATGCCAAAGGTTAAAGATAAAGAGCTGGGAAGTGGGTGTAGGAGAATGGGTGAGAGGCGAGGGGATTAAGAAGTACAAATAGATAGTTACAGAATAGCCATGGGGGTGTAAAGTCCAATGTAGGAAAGGGAGTAGCCAAAGGACTGATATGCATGACCCATGGACCTGAACAAGTGTACAGGGAATGCCTGAGGGAATGCGGTGCTGGGTGGAGGGGGGAAGGGGGGGGGGAAATCAGGACAACTGTCACGCGCAATCAGTAACATGTAATTAAAAAAAAATTTAGGAACACGTACTGTGTACACAAAGGCTTAGCAGGGCCCAGGAGGGGGGACGACAAGGGAGGAGTGGCAGCTTGCGGCTGTCTGGGGGGAGTAGGGGCTACAGCTGCTGTGGGCCTTCCTGCTGAAAATGCTCCTGCCCTAGAGAAGGGTGTGGAAGCTGCCCCCTAGGCAGCCTCAAGGCCCTGAGAATTGAGGGGTGTGGGTCAAAGACTGTTAAACTGCAGAACTCTGCAGGAATTATTCCTGCATCAGGTATGCGTGAAAGTGGGGAATACAGATCTCCAAGCTACCATTTCATGGCTTTGGACATTTTCTTCTGAGCACCCTAGGAAATCCTCACTCTTGGTACTCGGAAGTTGGTGAGGGAATTTCGAAAACACTGCGTTGGAATGCTATTCTGGCATCAGGGTAGCATTGTTGTTTAGGGGGAAGTTGGGCGGTGCAGTCTGAGCTGGGGCATCTCCGGTGAGTTCTGGGCACTGGGCTAGTTCCTGAGCTGCAGCATTCTAGAGCCCTGAGGCCATTTCCCCACCAGCTTTCTTCAAGGCAGGAGCCCCTTGAAGGTCATGCAGTATTGGGCCCAGGAAGAGGGGTTCAGTTTTCCTGGGAGCCAAGGAGATGTGACCTCAACTCAGGGCTTAGAGGCCGTGAGCATTCAGGGTCCTGAGTCTCAGTGGTCAACACTTGGGGCTGCAGGGTTGCTACAGAGATGTCCTCAGAACCTTAGGATGTTGTAGGCTCAGCCAAAAGCAGAAGCTGCCCATACTCCATGGCTGGGTCCTGAGGGTCCCAGTCTTCATCAGGGGCTGAATCCGACCTCCGATTCCTCATCTGCGTGGAAGAGGTGCCGTGACTGCAGGATGGGCTGTGCTTTCTGTGGAAGTCCCCAAGTGTGGTAGAGGCAGGACCATGTCTGGGAACGTGCCATCAGTGTGCGTCACGTGGTAGAGTTTGGACGGGTGCAGCATTGGCTCTTCCAGTGTCCTTGCCTCTCAGAGTTATGCATCAGCCCCCGTCAGGCCTGTGGGAAGTTAGCATCTTCTTTTCCCAGAGAAGCCCCTGGCCCCGTGGCAAGTATTGTCTTTGTGGTCATGACTCCTGGACCTGCATGAGGTGGCTCGCAGGGTCCCCTCTGAGGCCCCTCAGCACCTCTTGAAGACTCTGCGTTGGACCTCCTCCTCCCCAGGGAATTAGAACAGGCTGGTCCTAAGAAACCCGCCAACCTGTTTCATGAGGGATGGGTCTGTGGGTCTTTTCTCTCCTTGCCAGCAAGTCCAGATCCTGCTGCCCACCCATAGGTATTTGTAGCCTCGGGTGAGCAGGGCCTTTGGAGCCCAGAGTAGAGAGCAATGCCTGTGGTGGGGTGGTGCCAGGAGGGGCTTTCTCCACACCAAGCCGTGGCCCACAGGAGCTCCTTCACTTGTAGGGCAAACCCCCTGGCTGTCCAGGAGAGGCTGGGGCTCTGGTGCAGATTTCTGCAAGCCTCACCCCCCAATCTGGCCCTGCCAGAAAGGGATGTCTGGGGCCCAGGTGTGCACACTGTGTCGGGTGTTGCCATCATCCCCAGGCCCTCAGTGCTCTCTGTTAATAGACTTCCCCGATCCAGAGTTGCCACCTTGTCGGACAGGTGCCTGCTAGAGGAAGAACGTGCCTGGGGCTGCCAGCCACAGTCCTCCTGAAGGAGGTCCGCAGCTGAAAGAGGAGCATGCTCCTGTGGGCTAGTGGCTGGAGCAGCACTTGTCTGGGAAGCAGGGCACTGGAAACGGGTGGGCGCAGTGTATTTGGGCGCCCTCACTGCCTGGCTAGCCAGCTGGAGGCATTGAGCTTCGTCGGTGGCCCAGGTTGGCTGTGCTGTGGTTGCTGCAGCAGCTGTCGGGGCTCTGGCCTTTCCTGCAGCCATTCCTGCAGGGCCCAGACACTTGCTGGGAGCGAGATGTTCTGAGGGTTACCATGTGTCCCTGGACTGGTTTCCAGGTGAACAGACGTGGATGGCCACCACTGCCTCTTGTTTTCACAAGGAACACTCACGGACATAGAGAAAGCATGAGCTTTCTGTCACTGTGCTGACCACTGGCCTTTGTGGGTCTCACAGGGTCAGACATTCCTTTGTGACCCGTGCTCCTACATTGGTGGTCTAAGGGGGAGGCCCTGCTTGTCATCCTGGACCACTCTGCTCTGGGGTTCAGCCTCTCCTGCCAAAACTCGGGATCTTTGGGGGACACGTGTATGTCTGCCCAGGTTCTTCACTCATGGAGGGACTTTCTGACCCCCCTCCATGAGGGCCCACCCTTAGTGCTGGGGAGCCTCTGGCTGCCGCTGACCAGGACAGGCGTTTTCCTTCACTCCTGGCTTGGTTTCTGGAACTGTGTGTCATTAGAGTAAAAATCACTGTGTGCTTGAAACACTTGATTTGGTTCGTGAACACGTGTGACTGTGCACTCCATCCCCGCATGCCCATGTGTACACGTGTGGTGAGCCACCTGGAGAGCACACTTGCCCACTGCCCCGTGCTGAGTACACGTGTGACCTGCTGACCTGCTGCACAGGCCTTGTTTGGGACCTTCCATCCAAGCTGAGAGGGTCACGTGTCTGTGTGTCGTGCATCTGTCATGTGTAGATGTTTGCATGTTTCAGCATCCGTCTCAGGTGTGGAGTGGGGTGCCTGCCTGGGTCGTTGCGTACGTATTCTCTGTGTGAGCAGATGCGCTTCTGGGTGTGCTGTCTAATGCTGTCTTCTTGTCTTGCTCTCTGTGCCGTCACTGCCGTCCGCTGGCCCTGTGTATGTCGCTGTCCACAGTCCTCGTCAGTCGTGGAGGAAAAGGTAAAGCCTGCGCAGCGTTTGTGCCGCCATACAAGGTGCTGGCAGACCTTCAGGGCTGGGAGGGTTAGAACTCTAGCGGTCCGTAATTATAAGCACAGCAGGTTTCTGAGCCCACTCGACACATTTCCTGCAACATTGTTACAGACCACAGGCTCTTGACGGGGCATTTTCAGGGCCACGCCACTGAGGCAGCAGGCTGGCCCGAGTTCCCCAAGACAGCCCCGGGATGGATGCTGGTACAGGGACTCCACTCAGCAAATGTCCACCCGCCCACAGATGGGACTGTGTATCCAAAGCTCAGGGCTGACACTGCCATAGTGGGTGGTGGGTGGCGGGGGAGACCTTGTGCTGTGGTGTCGGACTGCCTAGCTTAGTCACTTAGAGCCCTGGACCCAGAGCCAGTGGCACGACCGTGACTCCACGGGCAGCATGACCTTTGCAGATAGCGTGACCCCCTTGGGCTGCAACCTCTGAAGGGGACGAGCATAGGTATCCCCTGAGGGAGCTGCAGGGACGTAATGAGAGGATGCACTGGCCAAGCTTCAGGCGGAGCTCCGGGCCGTCAGTCAGCAATGCCCAGCAAGCGCTACCAGGGCCCAGAGAATGGGCCCATCTGCGGTCCTGTGGGGAACAACAAAGAGATGGTGAGACAGAATTCCTGGTGATGGCTTCTGTTGGGGGACAGGGGCCTGCCTCTCTCCAGGGGTGGTGTGTGTCCGTGCACAGAGCTGTGGGAGCAGGGTATGGACAAGTGTCCCCTGTCCTTTGAGAATGCCACACTCTGCCCCTGCCATTATCCCGTAGCATCTGGTGACAGCTAGGATTGACCTTGTCTGGAAACAAGGGACCCATTGTGTACATTTTACCCAAGGTCAGAGCTGGCCAGGAGAGGGGCTTCCTATTCCAGTACTGGGAGCCCCAAGGAGGAAAAGTAAGCGAAGGACAGGCTGAGAGCCCCCAGGGAGTCGGTGGAGGTTGCAGCCTGTCCTCACCTGGCCCCGCTTCTCTAGGGACCGGCTGAGCGTGCGGCGGAGGCTGCCTTCCCAGATGCCTCAGTCCTTGTGGGCTGAGTTGAGTCAGAGCCCGAGTGAGCGCTGAGCCTCAGGCTACTGACGTCTTGATGAATCTGCAGACTGAGTTTCTTCAACTTTTAATTGACATGTCTGAGAAAGCGTCCTCTGTCACAGGTGATGAGGGCTGTATGAGGCACTTCCTGGGAGGCCTCAGCCCTGAGCGCGCCCCTCTGCGTGGCTCCCTTAGGCATCAGTAGCCCCAGCCCCGTGGGAGCCCACTAGTCCTCCGCTTCTGTCCCTGCCACAGACTAGCTCCTCTGATGGGTCAGCCAGGTGCCCATTGGTCCAGGGACTCTGCTCTCCGGGAGGCAGCAGCTTCCTGAATGGGACAGGAGCTGGCCACATAGGGGCTACGCTGGACTTGATGCACAGGTTTCGTGTTTCATCCTGTGTGGCGGCCCCAGCTAGAGAGAGCCCTTCCCCAAGCTGGACTTCTGAGGCTGTCAGCCTGGCCAGTCAGTTCTGGTTGGCAGGGGTTGCTCTGCTCCTCCTCTGTATCACCTGCTTCCACCCAGCAGCACAAGGAAACCTGTTACCTCTCTCCAGAATATTCTGTACCCAGCTCCTCGGAACCCCCAAGGAGGTCCCCAGCACCCTTCCACCTCCCTCTCTGGGGATGAGCTCTGCGCGTGACAGGCTGAGGTGTGAGGGGCTGTAATGTTTGGCCAGAACAGTTCCGAGCAGCGTGGGCCCTGGAGACGATGGTCTCTGGGGTGCAGTGTGTCTGCTCTGGGGCGGGGTGGGAGCTGGCCTCGTCTCCTCCGCCCAGTGCCCGATTTGCCCTCACTGGCACTAAGGGTCACAAGTGTCTTCTTGGGGACGAGCCCAAGTCTAGGCTACCAGACAGTCCCGGTCTCCTAGCACAGCTTTGAAAGAACCCCTCTCTGGTGTTGGTGCTACATGACAACAGGAACAGCGCGCAGGGGTGTAGAGGGGGTAACCCCCAACATAAGGGCAGGGCCCTCTCACTCCATACTCCGTTCAAACATCTTTTTCAGTGAGGTCCCATGAGAAAAAACAATAAAGGAGTGGGGATGGGGGCCAAGAGGGGCAGAGGCAAGTAACAGAACAGAAGCAACGAGAGCTGAGTTTCCTGCCTGGCTCCGCGTAGCGTCACTCGGAGGAGCCGGCCAGCGCTGGCCCCTCGCCGGTACTGCTGCAGGGTGTCTCTGCTTTCACAGCAGGTGTCTATTTAAAACTCAAAACGAAAAATGATACATCACAACGTAGCGGACAGGGAAGTGTTATATAGGGTCATAGTGAAGCAAGACGCCCCTGAACGTGCGGATACCTTTGATTAAAGAGTGGCTGCAGACAGGAGGGGAGGGGAGGTTCCCACATGTGATAGGCTTCCCAGAAGACCACGCCCTCACAGCAGCCGACCTCTCCCCTGAGCCAGGCAAGGGATGTCGCGCAGAACAGTGCCATCCACAAAATAGGCATCCGCATGTGCAGAGTGTTCGATTCTTTCCTGAGCCACCGTCTGACCCTCCGCTTCCTGTCCTCTTCCTCACATTCCAGCAGGAAGGAGCGCCCCACCTCTCTGAATGTCTTCCCCCTGACCGACGGCATGGTACGTGCACAGATGGGGGGCAAGCTCGTGCCTTCGGGGGACCACTGGCACCTGAGTGACCTCGGCCAGCTGCAGTTCAGCTCCACCTACCAGGTTTTGTAGCCGTGCTGTGGAGTGAGGGTCTTGTCCCTGCCGCCCATGTCCATTTGGGAAGCCCAGCCTTTGCATACAACCCTTTGCAGCTTTTCCTGGGTTAGTGGGACCCCTCCCTGAGGTGCAGCAATGGTGGGGACACTGGACCGGCTCAGGAGGGCGTGGTCTCGCACTGGCACCTATCAGTCCAGGCTAACCCCCCCTGCAGTTAGGGCGTGCCCATTTAGGACTGAGCTTAGCGACTGTCCTCCAAATAAACCCCAAAGTACCAGCTTCGCGGCCAGACTGGGTGCTGGCCCAGAGTGTTCTGTGCTTCTGGTATCTGAGGTTTGCTCAGCAACGAGGAGAGTCAGGCCAGGAGGCAGCTTCTCTTCTCTGGGCTGTTCTTACTCTCCTGTACATGCTAATGGCTTCTGGATCTCCGAGTTTGAGAAGGTGACATCCTGGGTGTGCACCTAGAATGGGGGGCTCTGGGAAAGCTGAGGGCAGGAACTGTCCCTGGTCACTTGCAGCCAGTTTTGGTCTGTGAGCTCAGCTTGTCTGGTGGAGGCAGACTGTGGCAGGACAGGAGACTGACCACTTGCCAGGTAAGGATGCCACCCTCAGGGGGTGGAGGAGGTGACCCTGGGACTGGTGGATTTCCTGTAGAGGCTATTGGAAGACGCCTGCAGGAGGCAAAGGGCCTTGGCATTTGGGCGGGGTTGGGCTGTGGACATGGGGCCCAGGCGTCCCAGAAATTTCCTTTCTGCTCTAGCTCCTTGCTGACTGTCCTCTGCCTCTCAGGGTCTGGCTTGCCTGCAGGAGGTAGCTGCAAACTGTGACTCCAGTGGCTTCGGCCTTTGTTCCAGGGAGTGAGCATGTCTCTGTGACATTTGACCCAGGCGCTCACCTGCCGGTTACAGGCTGTCCTGCCAGTGGGTGGGGGCTGGGCAGAAGGGCATGGGCCTGTGGGGTCCCAGCTACCCTCACCATTCAGGACAGGCTTGTCCATTTAAGCTGGCTGCTCACACTCACTCTCTCTTGAGCAACAACTCAGCCTGTAGCCGGGGCTTCCCCGGAAGCTCTGGAAGAAGCTGCATGAGTCTCGGAAAGCCTTCGGGGGCCCCGCTCGCTTGCGCTGGCCCCCTGGACTGTCTGTCGTCTGTCTCGCCTGTGTCTGAGCCGGCTTTTCCCGGGACGTCTTCTTTCTCTCACTGTGTTGTCTGACTTAGTCTTTCTCTTAATGAATTGCAGTGTTTTACGTTTTAGTTCTTAGGTGTGTTTGATTTGATTTTCTTTTTTTAAACAATTATTTAAGTTCTTTTAACTTCATGCTCTAGGTTTTAAGGTTTTTCTAATTTGTTAATTTTTTTATTGTTTTTGTTTTGTTTTTTTGTTTTTATGTACTGTATTTTCAGTGTTTTAACCAAACAGTTGTGGCTACTCTCATGGTGAGGAAAGACCGCTAAGAGTTTGGGTTCTTTGCATTTGGAGGTCACTGCTACACGTTGATGTTTAGGAGGTTGAGAGGTTTGCCTTTAGGTAAGTGGTGGCCAGGGGGAGTGTCCATGGGTAAGTGGTGGACCGTAGGGTAATGAAGAGCTAAGGGAGATTGGGGGTGTCCTGGTTATGTCACAGAATTTCCTGCAGTGGTTACCAGGGTCAAGGACACCCATGGAAAATCCACAGACACAAGTTTAAGGGTCAGAGATAGGCCGGGAAATAGGGCTGATGAGGAACAGAAGGTGTGGTTCCCTGAGAGGGGCCCCCTGCACCTAACCTCCCCTGGTCTGCCCGGAATCCCCGTGCGTACGGTCTCCTGTGCTCTTGTCTCCGTCAGCGCTAGCATGGGACCAGGTGGCAGCAGAGGGCCCCCTCCTGCAGGACCCCCAGGGGCCTCTGGTGTTCAAAGTGACGGGGCACTCGGGGAGCTGTCACAGAGGCTTTCAGTGTGCGCTGGTGCTGAGGAAAGGGTTTTTCCTTCTCAGTTTGGCCCTGAGCGGAGGGACCCACACCCAAACGGAAATGCTTAGACAGGCATTTCTAAGGAGTGAGGGACAGGCTCTCAAGCAGGGCTTCTCTCCTCCGCAAGGCGGCAGTCTGGGCTGTGGGGCTGGCCTGTGCTCTGTGGGGTGTCAAGCGACACCCTTACACTCGTCCACTACATGCCGAGAACACTTACACTCCCAGAAGTGGCAAGCACAAGTATCTCCAGACATCACAGGTGTCACCTGGGGACACGGGCTCCCAGGTCAAGAACCCCTCCCTAGAAGAGGGTATGGAATTGTGAGACGCCTGTTAGAGAAGTCAGGAGGCTGTGAGAGGAAGCCAGAAACTCACTCGCTCTCCCAGACAGAGAGGCAGCGTCCTGCCCTGGGCCTGGCTGCAACCCGCTGGTCAGGAAATGAGGTCTCAGAAGTCTCCCAACCAGTTCTGGCCCCCGATCCCCTAGAAGTCAGCCCTTCCGGTTACTGGTGGGTGTGGATTGGTCCCAGCATTCACCCAGCTTTATGGAGAGGGCAGAACACCCCCCTCATCAGCTCCTTGCCTATTAGACGTTTCCCTGGAAGTGTGCCCTCCGGGTAATTTGTGTGACGTGGCACCATAGGGTGACTGGTGTGTGCATCATGAGCCACCTTTCAGTGGCACCCCCACCCCAGGGGCTTTAGCCCCTCCTGAGACTGCCCCTTCTCAGCACCATGAAAGAGGGGGACAGGCGCCCAGGGGAACTGCCACCCACAGGCTGTGGAGAGGCTCTGAGGCCCCTGCTCAGGGTGACTCAATTATCAGTATTAGTTAACGGAGGAGTGGGAGCTATTTTTCTTGCGGCTGTCCAGCAGTTCCATCGGGAAAGACCGCAGGAGAAGAAGGTGTTGGTTTCACGTCCCGGACTTAGTCAAGCAGCACGGGTTCTCTCCACGAAATTCTCCAGGTTCACTGTTGGTTGCAGTTTTTAATAATCTGGTTTTTTTCACTCCTAGAATATTTTGAGAATGTCCCATTCTGCAGAAGTGGAATTTCAGCTTGTTTGTACTTATGTAGATATGTAGAGTAGACTTTGGTCTAGCCGAGCTGTGGAGGTTAAGCATTGCTTGTCCCCTGGCGTCTCTGTTTGGGAGGCCACGAAGGGCAGAACCAGAGAGGTGCGTGCCCCTTTGCAGCTCCCGATTGGCCAGGGCAGGGAGTGGGGCCCGTGGGTAGGTGGGAGAGCCAGCCAGTGCCGAGCAGCAGAGTGGTGACGGGATCAGAGGGCCTCCTCCCTGGCCCCGTTGTTAGAGCCCTCTGCCACCCTGGACCACAGCTTGTTTCTGACCACCCCCACCGCTGGCTGCAAAGGGTTGCCTGCCATATCCATGCAGCTCCATGTCCATCACACGGCGTCATTGGGGAGTGCGCAAGCTGAAAGCCCCGTCTAAACCATTTAAATAAGGTGGCAGCTGCCTCTGGAAAGCTGGAGGCAGTGGCTAGATGAGCCAAGTGACGAGGCCGTGAGGAATCAGCCCAGCTGGGGAGCAGGGGTCCACCTGTCCCTTCCAGTGTGGAAGCTGTTTTATTATGGTCCAAGTGGCATAGAAGCCGAGCGAGGGGCCCTCATCCAGAGCCCCAAGGAGCTATGACTCACACGACAAGCGTCCCCTCTCCCTGTGTTTGGCCCCAGTGTCCACATGATGAGATGTCCGAGTCAGGCCAGTCCTCAGCAGCTGCCACGCCCAGCACCACGGGCACCAAGTCCAACACACCCACATCCTCTGTGCCCTCGGCCGCAGTCACACCCCTCAACGAGAGCCTGCAGCCCCTGGGGGACTACGGCGCCGGCACCAAGAACAGCAAGCGGGCCCGGGAAAAGCGCAACAGCCGCAACATGGAGGTTCAGGTCACGCAGGAGATGCGGAACGTCAGCATAGGTACTGCGGCCCTCAGGCGCTCCCTGGCCGGGCTGGGCGGGGGGAGCGGGCAGCGCCCATCCACTTGCTACCTGCTCTTTTGCCCTCCCTACCCTCTCATCCAGGGAGATTTCTCTCCCTCCCACAGATTATAATTTTGGTACATGTAGCACCCCGCGTGGACTGCCTTCATAACCACCACACACTGGGCGCTTGACACCATAGACGTTTATTCTCTCAGTTCTGGAAGCCAGAAATTGGAGACCAGGGTATCAGCAGGGCTGGTTTCTCCTGAGGCTTCTCTCCGTGGGGTGTAGACGCCTCCTCCTCCCTGTGTCCATGCACGGCCACCCTGCGTGTGTCTACATCCCAATCCCTCTTTTCATGGGAACAGTCAGATTTGATCAGGGCCCGCCCATGTGGCCCATTTACCTCGATCGTCTCTTTGAAGCCCCTCTCTTCAGATACAGTCCTGTTCTGAGGTCCGAGGGCTAGGGCTTCCACATGTGAGTTCGGGGATGCAACTCAGTGTCTAAAAGTGGACCACCATCATCCAGAGAAAAGGGAGGGGAAAATTAGGGCATGTGTCCTGTTCAGATGAGATCATGAGAAGGGGGCGGTTTGGGGGGACACCAGCCTTGGAAAATCCCTTTTTTTAAGACTGTTCATTCATTCATTCATTCATTTTTACTTAGAGAAAAGGGAAGGGAGGGAGAAAGAGAGGGAGTGAAACATCGATGTGTGAGAGAAATATTGATCAGCTACCTCTCGCATGCCTCCAACTGGGGACTTGACCTTCAGCTAAAGTATGTGCCCAGGCTAGAAATCGAACTGGCAGCGTTTTGGTTCGCAGGCTGGCACTCAGTCCACTGAGCCACACCCGCCAGGGCAGAAAAACCCTTTCTTGATAGTCTCTACCTAGCAGTAGTCTGCAGGGGACTCTAGACATCAGGCAAGAGGACAACTGTGAGTAATGGGTGCCCTACTGGGCACCCTCCTGACCTCAGTACTATCTGCCCCCCAGGCATGGGCAGCAGCGACGAGTGGTCTGATGTTCAAGACATTATTGACTCCACTCCAGAACTGGACATGGGTCGGGAGCCCCGCCTAGACCGCACCGGCAACAGGTACTCACTGGGCCCGGGGCGCGCAGGTCCTGGTGAGCCCAGCATTCACCTCAGGAGTGTGTGCCTTCAGTGAGGGTGCCCCAGCAGCCTCTCACAGTGGGAGGGTACCTGGGGCACGAACCCACTGCCTCCCCCCTGTGCCTGCACCGCACCGGCATTGCGTGCCTGCATAGGGTGTTGGAGAGTCTTCGTACTTGGCCCGTAGATGTTGCCCACTCACTCTGCCATTCCCTGCTGCATGTCCTCACAGCCCAACCCAGGGGATCGTCAACAAGGCTTTTGGCATCAACACTGACTCCCTGTATCACGAGCTGTCGACTGCAGGGTCCGAGGTCATCGGGGACGTGGATGAAGGGGCCGACCTGCTAGGTAAACCTGAGCTGTCTCGTGACCCTAAGGCCCTGGGGCTGTTGGTTTTGTCTGTAATAAAAGCAAAGTCCTGTGAGCTGTGAGCTAGGGACTTCTTTTATACAGTTTTGACATGTAATTCACACACCATAGAACTCAGAGTTGTGCCACTATGTAGTTTAGACAGGCATTCACCCAGAAAGAAACCCATGCCAGTTAGCACTCAGGCTGGAACATCCCCCCGCCCCACCCCCGCCCCAGCGCAGTACACTTTCTAGGAATGTGTTGGGGGGTGGCTGTTGCCAGCTCCTCTACTCTGAAAGGAAAATGCCCAGACGGGCTCGGTGCTCCTCCATGCCCTCAGCACCTCCGGGCTCCCCCAGAGCTCCCTGTCTCTGGGTCCGATGTGGGCGCAGGGCTGGTGGCTCAACACAGACTTGCTCGTGGTCGTCCCTTCCGTCCTGGGGTGGCGGACGGGCATGTAAAGCACCTGCGTCGCCAGACGGCTGCTGGTGGCCAAGAACTGCTCACGTGGCTTCCAGTTCAGGCTGGGGCCCTCCGGTGCGGCAGGCAGGAAGTCAGAAGTGTCACCTCAGGAGACTCTCAGTGGGGCTCAAACCTCCTGCCCTGACCATGTGTCCCTCCACCCCAACTGCTGAAAACCCCTAACCCCCACCATCTGTCCAGAGCCTGAGTCTTGAGAAGCAGCCTTGTCCCCAAATCCATGCTGTCAGAAGAGCTCCAGGACCTCAGGGCCTGCAACTCGGTGCTTCCTCCCCACTTAACCCCCTGGGGAGGCGGGCTTCGGGGACAGAGTGTGTCTGTTCCGGGGAACTGTGGTTCTCTTGGTCCTCTCCCCACACCTGGTTCCACTGAAGCGGCTCCCAGGGAAAGGGCTCTCTGTCCTTGTCACTTGGGAGGGAGCAGCATCTGGTGCTGCGACCATCAGGCGCTCCCTCAACTGTGCACGCGGCGAGTTGGGGTGGAAATTATGTTACTTCCAGAATCTTTGAGGGCTGCCTCTGACCTTAGGATCTGTATTTTGTTTTCTGCCCAAGGAGACAGAGCTGTCTCACACTGAAGAGTTTTATTGCTAGTCCTTCTGTGGATGTCACTTCACTGATGAACATTGACATTCCAAAATGCGACTGGGCTCCCACGCTCGGCACTTGTGTGTGGTCAGCGCTGTCCCCGGTGATGCAACCCCCTCCCAGCTGCAGCCATTGCCAGGGCTGGGCCTGCAGGGAAGGCTCCAGTCGATCCTTCCAGTCCAGCAGCTGTCGCGTCCTTTGCCCTGGGCGGGTGGCCTCTTGGTTGCTTTCATGAGTTGGTGGACTTGGGGCAGGGGCGCCTGCCGCAAGCAAAGCGTCTGGGATGTCAGCCCCAGCACCACCTTACGTCTGAAGTGGGAGTTTTTTCAGCCAACTTTTAAAGTTTGGGGAACTGCACACAAGACTGGCCATCTTGCACGTTTCTGAGTGTATAGTCCAGTGCTGTACACAACGTTCACACCCGGTGGTGAAAGACTGAACAGAGAAAGGTCTGTTTGTCTAAGATCAGGAACAATACACCTACTTTTGGCATTATATATTTTAATGGGATCTTTTTCATAAGCATTGTAAAAAAATTACATTTAAAAATATACAGAAACTATTTATATTCAGAAAAATCTAATTAGGGGCAATTACTTTTAATATTTTGACATTCTTCCACTCTATGTAATTCAGATAATGTGGTACCTATTATATTTTAGGCATTTTTTAATTTTATAAAAATGATACATGCATATTATAATATTCAAATAATATCAGAAATTGCCAAGAAGAGAGCTCCCCCGGCCCCCCACCGCCACCACGTGTTTTCCTGTCTCAGTGACGCCTTCCAGGCGTGGGGGCCACACGGGATGCGATCGTCGGCTCACGTGTGTACTTCTCTCTGTGGGTGGCATTACTGTCTCCCTGACCCCTAATCTACGCAGTTTCTTTGTTTCCTTTGTGTGACTGTAAGTCATCTAATCAGTTCTCTCTTGGTTCTGATTTTTGCTGATCAAACACTGCTTTTATGGAAATCTGTGGGTATGCCTCTTTGCTCACATCTCTGATGATTTCTTTGGGACGCATTTCTAGGCATGGGAACCCCAAGGTGAACAGCACGGACTCCTGAGGACTGTCTACATGTTGCTTCCCTAGATGCTGCCTCCCTTGGGTTTGCACTCATACCAGCAGGGGCGGGGCCTGGCTGTTACTTCAGGCAGGTGTACTCACTGTGGGAAGGCCACCTATCAGCAGAGCTAGAAGGCACAGTGGTCAAGGTAGTTACGTAGTCACGCACACTGAGTCCCTGGCCGCACCTTTCTGCCCTGGCCGACCTTGGAGGCTACACCCCTACAGGCCTGGCGAGCTCATCCTGGGAGGGGGCCTCTCTGGTGAGAGGGTATTGTGTGTGCTTAGAACTGACACAGCAGATCGTGGTGTGCTCTTCAGCTTTGGGGAATTTTTTAAAAAGATTTTATTTATTTATTATTAGAGAGAGGGAATGAGAGGGAGGGAAACATTGGCCTGCAACCCAGGCATGTGCCCTGACTGGGAATCGAACCCTCAGCCTTTTGGTTTGCAGGCCGGCGCTCAGTCCACTGAGCCACACCAGCCAGGGTGAGCGTTTGAGAATTTGATAAATACATGAAAGCCTCCACCCTAGAAAAGCACACAGGCAGGTGACGTTTGCATCTCTGTGTCAGGGTCCGTGGGCCCAGCGAGGCATTTCTGCTGCCGCCAGAGGAGCACTGGTGGAGGTCTGAGGCTATTGCTGGCCAGCTGGGGCGGGAAATGGAGTGTAGGGAGGGGTGGAGCGGGAACCCCCCGCACCCGCACCTATCTCTAGAGTAACGCCAGCATTTTATGTTCATGGCCACTGTTAATTCATGGTACTGCTCGCGTCCCCGTTTCATAGATGGAGAAACCGAGGTCCTCAAGGGTGAGATAAAGTGGCAGGGCCACGGTCAAACCCAGGTCTGACCCAGAGTGGCAGCCCTGACTCTGACCACCCGCTACGCTTTCTTTTTGAAGAGCCTGCTTGAGATGGAGTTTCACACCGTAGAATTCTCCCACTTAAAGTGTACTGTATGGCTATGAGCATATTCAGAGACGCAAAGTCGTTAGTATGTAACTAGAACATTTGGCCTCCTGAAGGGAAATCTGTGCGTGTTAGCAGCCGCTCCCTGCCCCTCCTCCCCAGTCTGAAGCACTCACTCCTCTACTCCCCGTCTACACTTTTGCCGATTTTTGATGTTTCCTATCAGCCAGCCTTCCCTGTCTGGCTGGGTTCATTGAGCATAATGCCTTCGAGGTCCATCCAGGCTACAGCAGACACCAGAATTTCATTCCTTTTTATAGCTGAATAATGGTCAGTTGTCTGGACGGATCACACTTCCCTACCGGTTCACCCACGGTGGACATTTGGGCCACCCCACTTTGCCTATTGTTACCAGTGCTCCTGCCACACCTTTGGCCCCTCACCCAAGCTGACTGGCCTCCTCACTACCCGGTGACTCCAGGTAGCCTGTCTGCCTGTCCGTCTGTGGCCCCAATGAGCTGTCCTCGTTGGTGGGCCTCTTCACGTGACCGTGTCCTCCCTTGTGTCCCGGAGCCGTAGGGCCTGCTGGACACTCTAGCATGTGACCGCCTCCTGTGGTCATTGTCGAGTACTGGTTTTGGTGGTGTCACTCCGATGTCGCTTTCATACAGAGCCTCCACAAACAGTGAGGGAAGGAAAAGCCGTGAACCAGAAAGTGCATGTTAGTGAGCTCTACCTGGAGGCCACCTTGACTGAATTGGCAATTAAAGATGGTGGTCACTAACTCTTAGATGCAGTAGGTTCCTGGGAGGGCAACAATGCCTCGTCAGTCCCCTGGGGCCAGTCCACTAGCACAGGCAGTTCGTTCGGCATGGTCTTTCCACGGGGAGCCGCACCAGCCCGTTCAGCGGGTCTTTGTTCTGAGGCCCTGGGAGTCAAAACCCTTCTCTCGCAGGGAGACGGAGCTCGAGTGGATTGCTGTGTGGCCAGCATTTCCTCGGTGATGCCTTTTTTTTTTTTGGCAGGACAGTGGTCATCTTGGGCACCACTTAGCTCTGATTGGAACGAGAGCTAAAAGGAGGCCCTGCCCTTGGGGAGACCTTTCGGTCCCTTTCTGGGGCCCTGAGCACAGGGAGCTCGTGAGACGCAGGCAGCCTGGGGGAGCTGAGGAGGGTCGAGTGTTGTCGCGCTTGGTCAGTGGAGCGCTGACACAGGCGGCCTGCCCTGGGTCTGACCGGGCGGAGGGGCGGGCTGGGTCTGCTCCAGTCCCTTCATCTGAGGGACACTGTCGTCCCCAGAGTGTGGCTCAGCCACAGTAAGTGTCAGTGACGCGAGTTTTGGTCCCTCACCCCTGTATTTCTGAAGGTACCTGCTGCGGGAGTGGGCACCTGACTCCAGGTTCCTCGTGTGGCTGCTAATCTGGGGAGAGACTGGGACAGTGGGCGGTTCTGTCAGTCCTGGTTTTGTGACAGTTGTCACAGTGGAAAGGTCTCCTAATCTCAGCAACGGGTTAACGTTCTATCTAGGCAATGAAATGGGCAGTTCCGGGGGCTGGTGGCATGGCTGACGGTGGCGGGCCCGAGCTCTGAGTGCTCCGGGTGGCGGTTTCATGCCCTCCTTGCCAGGGCTGTGAGCCCCTTTAGCACAGAAGGAAGAAGAAGGACCCCAGCTGGCATATCTTCTTATACGCCACTGATTATGTGTCACACCATCATTGTAGAAATCTCCAAGAAAGAAGAAAATGCTGCCAATTAAACTATAGCATGTCATTGATTATAAAAAGCCATTTACAATTTCAGAAATGTTGTGATGTGAAAATAGGCATCATAGACTTGACGTAAGCGTGGAGCAAGGGCATTCGTACTTACCCCTTAGTGGGGAATTCCACAGTGAGCCTGCACTGAGGCGATGATGCCGCCATCCCTCAATGAGGAAGCAGAAGCTCAGAGGGACTGAGTGACCCGCCCTGCAGCACTTGGTTAGAATCTGAAGTTCTGTACGGGCTGACCCGACTTCTGTCCTACTCCGCCGCACTCGAGTCCAGGAGCAGGTCCCTACCACTTAGTAACGACACCTTAAAAATGTCTATACTTAACCCTGAGAAACAGAAAAATCTCTGTAAAGAAAGTTAAAATGTATAATTGAAGCCCAGGAAAGAGACCTGGTGTAAATGGAGAGCCGTGACACGCTCTTCAATCTAACGATGAGCCCCGGAAGGCTGTGGCTGGCATGGCGCACAGGTCGGCCCGCCGTGCATCTGTGAGTTCATTCGTGCCAGTACAAAGACCCATGCCGTTGGGTTTTTTCCCGGAACTTGATGAATTCTGAAGGTCATCGAGGAGAGTAAATGTGTGAGAGTAGTCCAGAAAGTTCTGAGAAAGAACAAGGTTGCAGGACGGCCGTTCTAGGTTTCAGAGCACTTTGTAAAGCTGCAGTGGTGGAAGGAGGCAGCCCTGGGGCAGCAGTGAACCAGCGGCTCTGCGTTGCTGCTGGGAGAGCGGAGGCCAGGCCCGCAGTCGTGTGGGACGCCATGCATGATAGAGGCAGCGGGTCAGGCCGTTGGAGAGCAGGTGGGCTATAGACACCAAGTTAGCTGAGTAGCCACTTGGAGAAAAGTGAAGTCTGACCCCAACCGCACATCACACACGAAAGGGGTGTGTAGGTGGGTTAAGGACCTAAACATAAAAACACAAGGACAGTACAGCTGGAAGAGGGTGTTGGCAAGTGTTTTCATGATCTGGGTCTCTGTCGCCATGGCCGTAGTGGGAAATGTCAGGTGTGGCAACATGGAAATTGAGAATGAATGTTTATGAACTCCATCATTAAAGTTCAAAGAAGGCAAGTACAATGAAAAATGGGAAGAGGATAAAATAAGATATTCACAGAAGATACCAACAGTTGTGAAAAGATGCTCCATTTCAGGAATAATACAGAAATGAAAATTAAGAGAAAATAGAGATAACTCTTTTTTCCTCAAAAGACTGACGAAGACAGAGCAGGCTGTGTCCCGCCCCACTGGCGGAACAGCCCCGGCGGTGCGGGCGAGGAGCCAGCCGTTGACAGCCAGCAGGGCGGCGAGCTCCCAGAGGACGCCACCTTGCCCACACGGGAGGCTGTGCGTTGCAGCGTCATGGGTGGTCATGCAGTCCCATAGATGCCCTAAATATCTGGGGGGTGAGTGCTGCAGTAAGTGATGAGGTGTTCCTGCACAGGAATACGACAAAGCGTTGTAGCCGATCACAGGTCTTTGACGTGGACAGTTCTGTGATGCATTGTTAGGTGAAACGAAGTACGTTGCCCAAAAGATGGATAGTATGGTTGTGATTTTGTTTTTTAAAAACTGATGTTTATCCAGAAAGAGGTCTGAGAGGAAGAATCTTGAGTGTTAACAGTGGTTGCCCTGGGAAGGAGAGAGGGCACTTTGAATCGGTGCACTTCTGCATCTGAACTCCTACAATGATTTATGTTATTTTGCCATTTAAGTTAAGTGACTTTGTATGTACCATTTTCTTCATTTGGAACCAAGTGGAACAGTATTGTCTCATCCAATCTTCAACTTTACAGCAGAGAGCGGTTTGGACCCACGTAAGGATGGCACATGCCAGCGTGTCCCGTCCCTGTCTCTGCTCTCTGGCTCGGCATGTCCCTCCCTACACAGTGGGCCCTGCGGTCTGGCCGCCCCGCACCTGAGGGTGTGCCCTCACCTGAGACCTGCCCGGGGCCCCTGCACGGCCAGGTGCCTGTCTGCTGCTTGTTCACTCCGAGTCGCTCACTCCGGGGGGCGTCTTTGTGGTTGGACACCCTTGGCACCTCAGCACACCCCACCCCGGCAACCAGACACGTATCTACCCAGCCACACTTCGCGCACACATGCACGGCCACTCACACACGCCGCCACGCAGCCCCCCCACACACAGCCATGTACAGGCACCTGCACACAACCACACACGCACTCATCTTTACAGACCTTGACCATCGGGTCTGCGTGGCCCTCCTGATGGATGGGCAATGGGATTAGAGGGGTGAGCAGGTCCCCATGCCTGCCCCATGTTTGGGGCTCTCCAGGCCCTCGGAGACTGAGGGATGTTCTGTGCTGGGCTCCCTTTTCCCTTGGGGTTTCTGCCCCCGGTGGGGTTTGCCGTACAGGCCTGGCGACATGTGTTCATGTTCTTCGTGCACTTCAACATGGGAATGGGTGGTTGTTGTTGCCTTTTCTTTGTAAGAGTTTATTCTGTTGGTTCCAGTCACCAATTGACCTTTGTCACTTCCTTTCCCCACCCTTTGTGCTTCGCTGGACACGGCCCCAGGGGAGTTCTCAGGTGTGTATCTGTCCTGCCTGTTTGTAGCCCCTCCCCCACGGTGCGGTCCAGGTGGAACGGGGTGGAGCCCCGGGGACTCCCTCCCCCTGCTGCTGTCACACTCCAGTCACCGCTGGCTGGGCAGCCTGTCCCTCCTGACTCCGTCCCAGGTCACTAAGGCACATGTGCTTTTGCTCACCAGCCTGCTGCTGCTCGGAAGCTTACTTTGGTTTGCTCCACTAGCCCACTGACAGTGACCTTGACATCCGAGGGAGAAGCTGTGCCCTGACCCTGTCTTCTCGAAGGCCGAGAACCCCCACAGTCGTTTGTGAAGGTCTCACAGAGCTGTTGGAAGCATAGGACAGTTACCTGGATAAGGCCCGCAGGCGCAGTTCTGCAGTGCCTCCCCTCCGTCGGGGGTACCCCAGAAGTCTGGGGTACCATGAGGCCCCCGCCAAGTGCAGCTCAGGGGTCTCCTCCTCATGTGGCAGGTGGACTGAGGTCCTGCTTTCTTGCTTTGCAGCAGGAGGCTCTGAGGCCCCCCGCCTCCCTGAGTGCAGCCCCGCAGCATGTAAAGGCACCAGGGTCCCGGGCACAGCTCTCCCTCCCTGTAGAGACTTCCGTCATGTGACTTCTTACCCCGCCCCTCACCACCCGAGCTGCGATGTCAGGTGTCAGCACAGGGCCTTGACTTTCTTCTACGTCATGGGCAAGTGCTCTCAGCCAGGCCAGGTGGTCTGCGCAACCTAAGGATAAATACTCCAGAAGGAGTAGCTGGCTCCCACCCTGCTCCTGTATCTGCCTCCAACACAATAAGAAGTAGCCCTAAAATACTTCCACCTGCTGTCCGCACGGGCTTAATGCGCTTGTTTTCTCTCCCTTCCTCTCTCCTGGTCCTTCCTCCCGCCCTGGTTGCCCCTCTCCCGTGGGACCGGGACGGCTCCCATAGTGCGCGATGATTTTTTTGGTAAGGCCAAGGCCCCATTCCAATGTGTGTGTCTCCCATTTTGGGCTTCCTTTGTGTACCCAACACCTTCTCATGCTCATGAGCCGTCTGTTTGTTCTGCATGGTGGGGTCAGCAGGGATTTGGGGGCGGGGGTGTGGGCCTCCACCTTGCCACCTCAACAGCCCCCCTCAGAGCAGACCCTGGGGAGCTGAAGAGGGACAGCCCCAGTCTCTCTGAGCCCCCATAAGCTTAGGGCAGGCCAGCCCCTGGGGTGCTGCTGAGCTCTCTGGGGTGAGCCAGCCTGGTGCCTGCTGTGTCCTGTGCGAGGGGGTGGCAGGCTGCATGGGAGGCAAGGACGCGAGAGCGGAGACAGGCAGAGCCCCAAGCGGAGCACAGTGTGTGCCTGTGTGTCTCGTCTCCCAGTCGTGTTAGACCGTGGCGGGGAGTGAAACTGGGAGGAACAGACGGGTTTCAGGGCTGTCCCAAAGGGTTAGATTCAGTACTGGCGGCGGGTTTGTAATACGCCTGCAGAGAGCTCAGTCTGTGGGGTCCCCTGTGGGGCCTGCCCACAGAGCAGCCAGGTCAGTCCCCCTGGGCACTGTCCTCCTTACCCCCACTCCCTCTTTCTCCTCCTGCTGACCCCACCACCCCGCCAGGCCCCGCCAGTCCTGCTGCCAGCTCCAGCAGAGGGCTGCGCTTGCTGTGGGGCCATCCCATCTTCTCCGCTAGGTGTCTCTGTATCCTGTGCTGTCTTCTCTGTTCCCGCCACCACAGCTCTAACCTCCATTCCCCTGGGGGCAGCTCTGTGGGGTGAAAGGGGTGATGCCCGGCGGAGGGCACAGAGATTGAAGTCGGTGCACAGCCGCAGTTCAGAGTCTGCTCAGGCTGCTGCTGTCTGAGCCCTGATGGTATGCAGACTTCACGTCAGTAGAAAGCTGTAGGAAACCAGCCCCCAGGTCCAGAATGTAAGCCCAGGGCTGCCGCGACTGTCAAGGCAGTGGGGACCTGCCAGGCGACTTCCAGGGGCCATTCTGGGTGCCCCTTGGGGCTTGCACTCAGCAGGGTCATCCCTGACTGCATTGCTGGGTGGAGCGCCCTCCTGACCAGTAGAGGCCTTTCTCGTAGTCACTCCGCCTCCCTTTGCAGGTCCAACCTCTGTCCTGACGCTTCTCAGCCCTCCCAGCAGCAGCCCGCCCCTGGGGGATGTTTGTTACTGAAGTAGGTGTGTCAGCGTCAGCGGCTGGTTTTGCCAGGCACAATACCTCTGCACCTCTTGTTTCAGGAATGGGCAAAGAAGTGGGGAATCTGCTGCTGGAGAACTCACAGCTTCTAGAAACCAAGTAAGAACGCCCTTCTCCAGTGCCTCGGTTGCCGAGATAGCCCCCTACCAGGGCCTCCCTGTGACAACTCTGTCAGCCCAGCCCAGAGGGCAGCCCCAAAGGAGGACCTGGGGGCACATGGCTGAGCCCGCACCTCCTCGGAAGAGTGGTCACTGCCTTTAATGGGGGCATGTGGTAACCACCTTTAGCCATGTTCTGGACCAGGGTGTGCCTTCTCAGATACACAAGTGAAGGCGGACCCCTCTGCAGCTCCCATCATACGATGTACATGCTGGTTCACACGAGGCTCTGGTCTTTCTGCCTTTTTAAAGAAATGCTCTGAACGTGGTGAAGAATGACCTCATCGCCAAAGTGGACCAGCTGTCCGGAGAGCAGGAGGTGCTGAAGGGGGATTTAGAAGCTGCCAGGCAAGCCAAACTGAGGCTAGAGAGCCGCATCAAGGACCTGGAGGAGGAGCTGAGGAGGTGAGCAGGGCTCGGGCGGGGCTCGCAGGAGGGACAAGGGCTGGGAGCATGGGGGACAGTGAGATACCCACATCGCCTGCCCGGCCTCTGTCCCATCCCGTCTCTCTTCTGCCAGCCACACTCCAGAGATCGTCCCTTCCCAGAGCGGCTCCCTTTGCACGCTCACTTCGGCCTCCCAGTCCTCTTTCAGGTGCATCTCATGTTCAGCTGCACCCACCCAGCTCCTGGGTTGTCTGTTAGCCTGTCCCTCTCATCTCCTTCCTGGTGGGAATCCCACAAAAGGGATAGTGGTCCCGTCTTTGGTGCCTTTTCCTCAGTGGCCGAACGGGGCCTTCCTGCTGCTCCCCCACCGTTACGTTCATTCTGGGGGAGGAAAGGGAAGATTGAGGGCGAGCTGCCCTCTGTCCCCAGTGCTCCCCAGCCCTTGATCAGCCAAGGGCAGCCATGGAGCTCGGTTGGGGAGCTCTGGGGTCTCCTCTCCAGCAGTCTGCACTTCCCAATAGCGTTTTTCTTTCGGCCTGACCCTCGCCCCGTTCTCCCAGAGTGGTGATGGGAAAAGGGAGGTGTGAGAGGAGGCCCCCCGGCAGGTGGTGCCTGTGCGGGGTTTGTGAGAGCAGGAGCCAGATCTGCTCTGGGCTTTCCTGAAGCCTGCACTGCCTGTGCCCTGAAGTATAGCTGGCTCCGCCTTTCCCGTCAGCATTTGGCTGCTCAGGGGAGGCCCTGTTCCTTGGCCAGAGCAGCTAGGACAGATGTGTGGGCTTCAGGGCACTAGCACAAATGCTTACAGTGTAGAACCTGAGGGAAGAGTCCTGAGCGCAGCTCAAAGGTGGACAGTCTGTGGGCTGGTGCTCAGGGGGCCCTTACTCTACCTGGCTTCCTTCTCGTCCTGCAGAGTGAAGTCTGAGGCCATCATAGCTCGCCGTGAACCCAAAGAAGAGGGGGAGGATGTAAGCAGCTATCTCTGTACAGAATTGGTATATTCCACTATTAACATGTGGGGCATGGGGGGGTGGCAGTGGGTGGGCTACCAGGGATGCACTCGTTCTTCTGGGCCTCTGGGCCCCTCACCCAGCCTGAATGACAACCACACCTAGCAGCATCCTCCCCCGCCTTGGGATGTCATGAAGTCAGAACCGTTCCTCCTCAGCCCCCAGTCCTAGGGGATGCATTTTGCACAGCTTCAAGCAGGGTTTCCCTGCCTACGCAGCGCAGCCACTGCCCCCGACACTCCAATTTGCAGAGTAGGCTGCAGAAATAGCGCCAGTCACCACTGTCCCTAGTAGCTGAGGTGCTGTGAGGCCCTCAGTCTGCTCATCTGTCCCCACCTCCACTCTGAGGTGCACGGAATGTTCTGAGGAAAGTCGGCCCCTGTGCTACCTGTACTACCTGAAGGAGGCAGTCACGGTCTTCACCCCAGGTGAATTTTGGACCTAACCAACTCATTAGCTGTTAATTTCCCAGTCATATGATGCTCGCATCAGGATGCAGTTCACACAGCAGGCACTCAGGAAACAGTAGCTACTCCTGTGCAGCACTTTACTCCAATTGCTCCAGGAGAGAAAGTTGCAGGTGAATCACAGAGTTCCCCTAGGCCCCTCCCACGTGGCGATGGAGCTTCCCATTTGTGTGGGGCCTGGGCTGCATGGGGTGGGGCCACATGGGGAGGGTGCATGCGCTTACTCACCTGGTAGCTCCCTCCTGGGCCCCCTTGCCCCTGTGGCCACCGGGGACACGACTGCACGGAGTAGACTTGGTCTTGCCATGGAAGTGGCCGACAGCAGACCCCTTGCAGGTCCACCAGAACTTCTAGCACTCAGCTTCCTTCTGCTCACTGGCCTGTCCTTCCCCAACCTCATCCTGCGGTTTCACCTTGGGCCAGTCCTACCATGTAGTTTCACTGGAGGCATTTGGGATTGCCAGTGTCCAGGGGCTTACCGGAAAAGTCACTGTTGTGCCCTTTAAGTGTATCCTGTGCCCTTGTGGAAAGAAGGCACCGTTGCCGGGTAGACTTCAGTGTCTAACGTCCCCCTGCCCACACCCTCCACACCCATTTGCCTGAGTCTTTGGGAATCCACATGTGGATTCACCCACACCCAAAGGCCAGCCCGAGAGGAATCTAGGTGTGACCTGGCCTCGGAGGGCACTGGACTGACCTGCCAGTTGGTCCTTCACTGCTGAATAGCAGTGCCTCTTCCGTGCAGGACAAGATCCCCATGGCGCAGCGCCGCCGCTTCACGCGGGTGGAGATGGCCCGTGTGCTTATGGAGCGCAACCAGTACAAGGAGCGGCTGATGGAGCTTCAGGAGGCCGTGAGGTGGACTGAGATGATCAGGTGGGTCCCCGAGGCTGCCCGAGGCGTCTCAGATGCACTCCTGTCTCCATATGTGAGGCATGGTCGCTGTAAGAGGTCCTGGCAGTGGGCGTGGGGCTGATCTCTACCCCACCCACCTCCTTTTCTAGGAGGATTGGAAAGGTGAGGGGGCTCTCAGGTGGGAACCTGCAGGGGGTCAGGAGAGCCAGGCCTCAGTTGCAGCCCTGTCCTGGCAGGGAAATGGCAACTGGACCAGAGCTGAGCAGGCACCGTTCGGGCTGGTGTGTCAGGGCCACTCTTTACTCTGTTGCTCTGTTCCCAGTGTGTCCAGGGTGAGGGTCCTCTGCAAGGGAGGCAAGATGGAACCTAGGAGGGGTGGGGCCTAGTCAGATTGGGTGCGGCCAGCCCGGTCCCAGGCGGTTGGGTTGGGCAGTGGGCGGGACAAAGTGAAGCAGGCGGGGTAGAGTGAAGTGGGCAGGTTGGGTGGGGTGTGGGTAACAGGCCGGGCAGTGGCTTAGCTGGGCTCCTTCTCTGCCCCTCCCTTGTAGAGCATCCCGAGAGCACCCATCTGTTCAGGAAAAGAAGAAATCCACCATCTGGCAGTTGTGAGTTGGGGTGCTGGGCTGAGGAGGCGGCCGGGAAGCTAACCCCAGGCCCACTCCTCACTTTCCATGCCTCTGCGGCAGCTTCAGCCGCCTCTTCAGCTCCTCGTCCAGCCCCCCTCCAGCCAAGCGGTCCTACCCCTCGGTGAACATCCATTACAAGTCGCCTACTACAGCTGGCTTCAGTCAGCGCCGGAGCCATGCCCTGTGCCAGATCTCAGCGGGCAGCCGGCCCCTGGAGTTCTTCCCAGATGAGTGAGTGTCCCACCCTTCCCCTGCACCTCCCACCTGGCCAGCACTGGGGCGGCCATGTGGCCCAGGGGCACCGAAGCAGGAACTGCCTCACCTCCATGCTCTGGGGTGTGCATGGCGTCCAAGGCAGAAGGACACTGCCTGAGGCTCAAGGACCATTTTGCGCCCTTCTGCCCCCTAGTGGGAGCATTGGCTGTCCCTTTGCACTCGCCCCGGTCTCTGTCTCAGTCCCAGTGGGCTGCGCCCTTTCTTGCGGATCTCACTGCAGCAAGCCAGTCCTGCACACCTGGGCTTGGCAAGGGTTCTTGGGGCTGACAGGAAATTTTCCTGCAGGGCTGGGTTTCTTCCTGTTTGTAATTTGGTTTTTCCATTGTTTTGAAAAAAAGAAATCCAGGGCTCCAGGGCAGACTGGGGAATTCTGTGCCTTGTCAGAGCTGTGGAAGCTTCCCTGAAATGCCCAGGGGGATGGGAGGCTGCACTGTAGGTCTCTGTCAGCTGGCCCTTACAGACAGGGACAGCAAAATGGGAACCTGGATGATGACACGTGCTGGGTGTGGTCTCCAAGTCCAGTGCTGGGAGAGCCACCCTCCCATTTGATGGCAGCCCAAATGGAGCAGTAGGAGCCCTACCTCGGTGGTTGGGAAAAGACAGACAAGCTCAGAGGGGAGAGTTCCAGGGCCATCGAGTACTCCCTGCAGAGCAGGCCTGTGGGCCTGTGGGGCACCAAAGACTGAGAAGTACCCCATCCTTCCTCCCGCCCAGCGACTGCACCTCCTCTGCCAGGCGGGAGCAGAAGCGTGAGCAGTACCGCCAGGTGCGCGAGCACGTGCGCAACGACGATGGGCGGCTGCAGGCCTGCGGTTGGAGCCTGCCGGCCAAGTACAAGCAGGTGCTGCGGGGCACAATATGCATGCGCAGGGTGGGGTGGGGGCACAGGGTGGATCCATAACGTCAGCCCCAATTCTGGAGGGATGAGTAGCCAAACCACTGTCCACGCACCTGAGCCGCCCCAGGCCTCGAGCCCACAGCGCCTCTCTGCCTGTGGTTGCAGCTGAGTCCCAATGGTGGCCAGGAGGACACTCGGATGAAGAACGTGCCTGTCCCTGTGTACTGCCGCCCTCTGGTGGAGAAAGATCCGACCATGAAGGTGAGCTCTGGTTTGACAGGGCAGTGGGTGAGGCAGGGAGAGGTTCCCATCCAGAAGCTGGGTCCAGGAAGGTTTGGGAAGGCTGTCGCACACTTGCTGCAGCCCTCATGTCCTTGTTCTCTCAGCTGTGGTGTGCTGCGGGTGTCAACTTGAGTGGGTGGAAACCCAGCGAGGACCACACTGGGAATGGAGTCAAGCTAGAGCCAGGTTCTGACCCTTTGACCTGCAACCAGGAAGTGGAAGGAGAGGCCAAGAGCAACCATACATCCCCGGAGAAGAAGAAGGTCAGAGCGGCAGGAGGGAGCAGCGCCACCTCTGCCTGGACTGTCCAGCCTGTGTCTGCTCTGGTTTGCATGCTCAGCCTATGCTCGGCACCAGAATCTGGGTGGCAGTGACAGAAACAGGAGAGTTAGGGACAGTGCTCTGAGACGGCTCATCTGAAGTTCCCTTCCCCTCCCAAGGGCAGGCCTGGGGCTGAGCTGCCTCTGGTTCTAGCCCAGCGCCCGGGAGCTATGAGTTGCGGCGGGTGGGGAAGATCAGAGGGGTCAAGACTCAGCAGGAAGTAGGGCGGAAGGGGTCAGGTCTCCTAGGACCTTCTGTCCTTGCAAGGAGCAAATTTCTCTGCCAGCAGAGGAGCAGTGGAAGGGACTAAGCAAGGAGGGTGGCAGAAAAGGCCTCACACTTGGAGTCCGAGGCTTCGTTTTATGTTCTGGCTTGATTTGGGAGCCGGTGACTCAGGGCTCAGAGCTCACGGTCTCCCCCTGTGGAGGTGAGACCGCCTGCGCCAGCGATCTGGATACAAGGTGCGTTTCCGAGCACTCAGCATCCGGGTTCCGGGACGGGACAGCCATGCCCCCTAAGGCCACGGGCAAGGCTAGATCCTAAAGATTCCAGGAGGCTCCCAGGACCCCATGTGGCTGCTAAGGTGCCCACCCTTGGGTACCAGCCCGGTCTCCTGTGCTCTGACAGGCAAAGGAGCTTCTTCCTGAGACAGATGCCACCTCCAGCCGGGTGTGGATCCTCACCAGCACCCTGACCACCAGCAAAGTGGTGATCATCGATGCCAACCAGCCAGGCACCGTCGTGGATCAGTTCACTGTTTGCAATGCCCACGTCCTGTGCATCTCCAGCATCCCCGGTGAGTGCCGCCCCACACCAGAGCCAGCGCTCAGGAGGGCGGGGTTCGTGCTGCTCAGAGGACACCTAGGATGTCAAGTAAGGAGACTTGCGGAGCAGCACCTGCCTTCTGCGACACACGCTGTGGACACACAGGAGCTGGTGGGGGAGTGTCCAAGGAGGGCCTCACAGGTGGTCTCGTCCTGCTTAGTCTTAAAGATGCAGGAGAAGACACAGTGTGGTGCTCACCTGATTAGAAGTAGATGGGACAGCCTCAGCAGGTGACCCCCATTTCCTCCCTTGCACCCCACGGGGACATGAGCTCTGGGCGTGGTCTTGCAGCGGCCAGCGACAGTGACTACCCTCCAGGGGAGATCTTCCTGGACAGCGACGTGAACCCTGAAGACTCGGGTGCAGACGGAGTGCTGGCCGGCATCACCCTGGTGGGCTGTGCCACCCGCTGCAATGTGCCTCGGAGCAACTGCTCCTCCCGAGGGGACACCCCAGTGCTGGACAAGGGCCAGGGTGAGTCGTGGGTCTGAGCCCCGGAGCAGCCTTCTTTCTGCTCCCTCATTCCTCCGCCTGCCCAGCCAAGCTTACCACTCGCTTCCACAGGGGAGGTGGCTACTGTCGCCAATGGGAAGGTCAACCCATCTCAGTCCACAGAGGAGGCCACGGAGGCCACAGAGGTCCCTGACTCTGGGCCCAGTGAGGCAGAAGCAGCTGCGGTGCGGCCTGGGCCCCTCACAGAACATGTCTTCACCGACCCAGCCCCTGCCCCACCCCCGAGTGCACAGCCTGGCAGGTGGGCTCTCTCAGACGGGCAGAGATAGGGGAGGGGAAGGCTGGCAGAGGTGGCGGGGATGGGCCTCCACGGGCTGCCCTGGAGCCATCATCCTTCCTGCAGTGAAAATGGGCCGGAGGCCAACCCGAGCGGTGTGCAGCCTGAGCAGGAGCCCAGTGGAGACTCCAAGGGGGCCAGCAGCAGTGCCTTGCCCACCATGTGGCTGGGAGCCCAGAATGGCTGGTAGGCGGGGCTCCGGGGGCAGGAGTAGGGGAGGGCCCCTGCGTCGAGCTCCTGCCTACACCGCCTCCTCCCACAGGCTGTACGTACACTCGGCCGTGTCTAACTGGAAGACCTGTCTGCACTCCATCAAGCTGAAGGACTCAGTGTTGAGCCTGGTGTATGTGACCCCTAGCCAAGGGCTGGCATTGGGAGGGGATCTTGGATAGCCCAACCTGAGCCTGGCTCACCACCTTCCCCTCCAGGCACGTGAAAGGACGAGTGCTGGTGGCTCTGGCAGATGGGACTCTAGCCATCTTCCACCGAGGAGAAGGTGAGGCTCAGCAGCCGTGGGAAGGTGGGCGACACCTGATGGTCCCGGCAGCTTATGAACCGCCCCCACTGTGGGACCTGGCCAGGCCCAAGCAGGTATGGTGGACTCTCTGCAGATGGCCAGTGGGACCTGAGCAACTATCACCTCATGGACCTGGGCCACCCACACCACTCCATCCGCTGCATGGCAGTTGTGTACGACCGCGTCTGGTGCGGCTACAAGAACAAGGTGCATGTCATCCAGCCCAAGACCATGCAGATCGAGGCAAGTGCCAGCGGCCAGGGCTTCAGGGAGGGAAAGGGGCTCTTGCTGCCAGCATTTCTCCTGACACACCTAATAGATGTTGCGGTCGAAGGGACTGCCCTCAGGGAAGTGACTTATTTGTCCAAGGTTACAGGCAGGCAGAAGGCGCCTGGGCTGTGAATGCCAGAGTGGAGCCCACCTGCTGCTTCACTCTGAAACAAGTCAGGTTGACACCTGCATGGGATCCATGCACGTGCCCTCAGCCACCTGGATGCAGGCTCATGGTGTGGGGTGGTTGGCTGGGCCCCCCCCAGGAGCCTAGACCTGTGGGAGCCAATCAGGCACTGGAACAAAGGGTGCATTGAGCTGGGGGGACATCAGGGTGAAGCCTTGGCTGTGGCGGGTTCAGCTCTCCTTCCTCTGCTGCCATTGACGAGCTGCTGTGACCTTGCAGAAGTCATTTGACGCTCACCCACGGCGGGAGAGCCAGGTGAGGCAGCTGGCGTGGATCGGTGATGGGGTGTGGGTGTCCATCCGCTTGGACTCCACACTGCGGCTGTACCACGCCCACACCCACCAGCACCTGCAGGACGTGGACATCGAGCCTTATGTCAGCAAGATGCTGGGTAAGGCTGTGTTGGGGTGGGCCTAGTGGGGCCGAGAGGGCCTGAGGCAGTGCTGACCCCACCTCCTCCTCCCCCACGCCAGGCACGGGCAAGCTGGGCTTCTCTTTTGTGCGCATCACGGCCCTGCTCATTGCGGGAAACCGGCTCTGGGTGGGCACCGGCAATGGAGTGGTCATCTCTATCCCTCTGACCGAGAGTGAGTGACCCCAGACACCTGCACAGGTGGTGATGACAGCTGCTAAAGGGCGCATGGCGGGGTCCTGGGGCGTGCGTGCTCTGCCAGGCCACACATGGGACACTGGGCTGCGGTGGTCACAGCTACCCTCAGCCTGCCCCTCCTGTGACCGCTTCTTTCCTCTCCGCTCTGTGCTGTGCCTCTCCCCTCCCCCAGCGGTGGTCCTGCACCGAGGCCAACTCCTGGGGCTCCGAGGTAAGTCCAGAGGCCTGCTCCTGCTCTCAGAAAGAAGTCCCCCTACCCCAGACACCCTGGGGGCCCTGGTGCACCCCTACCCTCTGCCCTCACCTGGCAGAAATCTCCCAGTCACTGGGCTCGGCCCCTCCAGGCACTCTCTCTGTCTCCAGCCAACAAGACATCCCCTACATCCGGGGAGGGGGCCCGCTCGGGGGGCATCATCCACGTGTACGGCGATGACAGCACTGACAAATCAGCCAGCAGTTTCATCCCATACTGCTCCATGGCCCAGGCCCAGCTCTGCTTCCATGGGCACCGGGATGCTGTCAAGTTCTTTGTCTCCGTGCCAGGTGAGTGGCTTGGCCCCACTCCCTGCAGGGCAGCACCTATGGCCTCCCTTCAGGAGCCTTCATTGGTACTCTGGTGGTCTAAGATCCCTGTACCCCATGACAGGGAACGTGTTGGCCACTCTGAATGGCAGTGTGCTGGACAGCCCATCCGAAGGCCCTGGACCAGCCGCCCCTGCCTCAGATGCCGAGGGCCAGAAGCTGAAGAATGTGCTGGTGCTGAGTGGTGGTGAGGGCTACATTGACTTCCGCATCGGTGAGTGGGTCCTGCCTTTGGGCCCCAGGGACCCCCAGGTAGGGACTGCCCCTCACAGCCATCTGCTCCCTCCAGGTGATGGAGAAGATGATGAGACGGAGGAGAGCGTGACCGACGTGAGCCAGGTGAAGCCCATGCTGTCCAAGGCCGAGCGCAGCCACATCATCGTGTGGCAGGTGTCCTACTCCCCTGAGTGAGGCACAGCCTGCCCCACCCCTGCCTGACATCACTCTGTACATACGCTACGCCCTGCTCACTTGCCACGACTGCCCCATGGGGCAGCCCACCAGCCCCTCTCTAACCTCTCAACCTGCAGCTTTCACCTTAGGTCCGGCCTGGGAGCTGACAGGGGCAGCAAAGCAGGTCTGGCTGGGCGGGGGGGTGTGGGTGGGAGGCGAAGCCCCTTTTCCCAGCAGTTCCTGGCCCAGGGTCCAGAATTCCAGAATAAGCAGACCCCAGGGAGTTCTCAACTGCACCCTGGGCTCTCCATTCTCATCACTCACTCCTAGGACACCCAGGAAAGGAAGCAGGGATTTCATTCTGCCAAATATTCTCCCACCCGGGGTCCACTTGCCTTTGCCTGCTATCCATGAGGGTGGGGATCTGACCCTAAGGGAGCCAGCCCAGCCACTAGCCTGCCCTGGATTCCCCGCCCCCCCCCCCCCCCCGCCCCATCCCTGCCAACCTAGGAACTGGCACGAAAGCATGCATCCAGGCTCCCTGGGGCAGCTGTTTAAGACAGATGCCATCATCCTGCTCAAGCCCCCGATTGTCCTGTGTGGCAGGCTCTCAGAGTGCTCATTGGCCCTTGTCCCCGCTTCCTGTCCTGGGCAAGCAAGCCCTGCAGTCCTGCCCCTCCTGGAATCCCCTAGGGTGGAATTTCTCAGTCTGTTGGGGCTGGCCTAGGCCTCAGCATAAAGGTGGGGCCATTGGGATGCAGGCTTAGCCTCAGGGTGATGGGGGAAGATGTGGGATCCAGGGGCTGCCTCCCAGGCAGTCTCCAAGGAGCCCAGTTCCCAAGACACGCTAAGTGCCTCGGGCTGGTGGCGTGGCCTTCTGCCTCAAGGGCAACTAACAAGCTGGCAGCAGAGGCCCTAAGGGCTAAGGACAGGGACCACCCAGCTCTAGGAGCATGCGTTCGCCTGCTTTGAAGGATACTGCCCTGGACTGCTGCCTCTCCACCTGCCCAGGCCTTATTCCTGCTCCAAAAGGCACTGATGAGGGCAGCCCCAGGCCCTGCTGCCCAACCACCTCCCACCAGAGAAGCACAGATCTCGGGCAGCCATCCCACAGCCCAGCCAGACACCACTGCAGTCACATGCAGCTGCAGGATTCTCCCCACCGCCCTGCCACTCTCCACTGTGATGTACGTCAGGTCCCTCGTCTGTCCCCACAGGGCCATGAATGACTGGGGGGTTATGCAGGTGGGTGCAGCTGGGGGAAGGGGCTGGGTGACTTTTCTCAGGCTTTGGCCCTGCAAGCAAACCTATGTATCTGCTCTGTATGTAATAAATGTCTTATCACAGTACCTCTGTGTCCCTGGACCCACACCAATGTGAGCTCCAGATTTTCTTCAGTTTATTATAAAAAGAAATACTGGACCAAGCTGAGTGCCAGGGTCCCTGCCCTGGTGCATTTCCAGGCGTATTATAAACAGCAGCATTCCAGGCTTGGGCAGACCCACCTCCCCTATTGGAGATCCCAGAGCACTGTGAACCCCAACCTATAGTGGCACTGTATCCCAAGAGGCCCTGGCGCCTGGGGTTGGGTTCCTCTGCCGCTTAAGGAGGACCAGCCCCGCTGCCCCATTACTCATACAGCCAGTGCTCGGTGCTGTCCTCCCAGCAGAAGAGCTCGTTGGGGTGGAACCAAAGTGCGATCTCACGACGGGCGCTCTCCACAGAGTCGCTGCCATGAATCACGTTCCTGAGCGGGAAAAGCGCCAGTAAGGGCCGGAAGGACTCCCACGAGGCCCAGCTGGGGTGGTCCGGGCTGGGGATAATAATGTCCCCGGGGGCCGGCCTTACTTGCCGACCTCGATACAGAAATCCCCGCGGACAGTGCCGGGCAGGGCGTTCGCTGGATCTGTGGCCCCAATTAGCGTTCTCGAGGTGCTCACGACGTCCAGCCCCTGCCACACCTGCAGACAGGATCAGTGGAGAGGGGTCGGTGGAGCGGGGTCCAGGGCGCCATCCAGCACGCCTCCCCCACTCCTGCACTCACCATGGCCACTACCGGTCCCGAGCCCATGTACTTGACCAGGCGGTCGTAGAAGGGGCGCTCGCGCAGCTCGGCGTAGTGCTCTCGCAGCAGTTCCTCTGAGGCCTGGGGAGGGAGGGGGTCCGGCTCCGAGGCACCGCCCTCTCCCGCGCACCTGTCCCGCCCTGTACCCTCCAGCGAACCCCCGCCCCCGACTTCACCTGCACCAGCTTCAGAGCTACCAGCTTGAAGCCCTTCCTCTCGAAGCGCCGTACGATCTCGCCTACGAGCCTCCGCTGCACGCCGTCGGGCTTCACGGCCAGGAAGGTGCGCTCATGCACCCCGGAGTAGGCTGCGGGACCGGTGAAGTGGCACGTCCCGCTGCAGCCCCTCTCACCCAGCTTAGCCCCAGGACCCGGCCGCGCTGCTTACCCGCTGGGAAGAGGTTTGCGAAGATGGTCAGCACCAAACAGATCATGATGGCGGCAGCGGCTGGAGCTGAGCGCAGACTGGGCGGGGGGGGGGGGGGAGGAGGAGGCGGGGCCTACGCTTAAAGGGGCCGCGGCCCGACCCTCCCCTAGTACCAGCCTTCGGGAGTGGATGCGTCAAGAAGGGCGGGGGCTAGGAGAATGCCGGCGAGGTAGTGAACCCTGGCTATCCTCCACGCCCATCCTAGAACCCCAGAGGCCTCGGGGCCCGGAGGTACGACAACCACATCTGTGCCACCCCCAATCCACTCTCGTCTGTCCGTCCATCAGGCCAGATACACCACGGTGTCCGTTTTTTTCTCCCCACACTCCTGCAGCCCATCGGCCACGGTCTCTCAACCCAAACTCGAAGAAACCACAAACTGGGGCTGCTTCATTTGCCTTTATTCGCGTTCAAGCTTTGGTTCTGGTTGAGGTAACGCATTGATAGGGAAGAGAAGACAACCTGGAAGTGACAGGTGCCAGCGCTGGGGCTTCACAACCGCTAGCACGGTTTCAGCTTTCCCTCGGCAGTTGCCTCCTGTGGGCCTCCTCAGTGAGATTTGGGTGTTGGGCAACAGGGTCAGAGGAGAGACACAGGTGCAGCATCTGGCGCCAACCTTTGTTCAGTGCAATCTCAGAACAAGTCACGGATGTTGGATAAGATAATCAGCATCGGGGGAACGGATTCAGGTGTAACCCAAAGATACTTTGTTTCATCAGAATGGTGCTCACTGCCTCACACCCTTCAGGCAGCCTGCCAGTCCTGGCATTTTAGACTGGAGTGCCCTTAGCCTTGCTCTTTGCCTCTTGTTTCGCAGGGTAGTCCCAAGGATCAATGTGTATTCTCCCCAGATTCAGCATGGGCTCCTCTGTGCTGTTGTCCCCATTTTTCTTTCGCTCTGCTAGAATCATGGCCCGGAGCAGCGGAGGGTAGGGCACAGAGGGCCGAGTGTCCTCTGGCCCCGGCGTGAAAGCGGTGAAGGCCTCCTCCTCGTGCTTGGGCACCAGCCGCCAGTCGTGGTACATGACCTGTTCGATCTCCCGGGGCTTGTCTTCCGTCTTTCCTGAGGAAAGAAGGACGGGGTTTATTGTACATACTCGCGGCACACTCTGGTGCCAACAGCCACCCCACCCACCTCGGACTCCTTACCTTTGAAGGTCAGGATGCCCCAGGCCTTACCGTGGTCCAAGTTCTGCAAAGCAAATAGGGAGGGGATAAGCTCACAAAGCTTTCCTTCCCCCAGAGATCAGGACGCAGGAGAACCGGTCCCACAAAGCCGCATGTAGGGTGAGCAGTGCAGCCCCGCGTTGCTCGGGGGACGGGAGGTAACGAGCGGCGTACGAACCTGCGCCGTGTAGTCCGGCCGGACACGCGTGAGGCGCCAGTAGCACGGTTGGTCGTGCCGCCATAGCCAGGACTTGCGCGTGACTAGACGGCCCAGGCCGAAGAACGGGAGGCGGCCAAGCAGCTGCAGGAGGCGGCTCTCGCGCTGCACGTCGGCCCAGGCCCGCATCGGCAGCCGGCGGCCCGAGTACGGCCGCGTCAGCGTCTCGTAGTCTAGGGAATAGCGCTGTGAGTCCCGCGGCCGGTCCCGCTGCTCGCGGAAGGCCCGCACCCTGCGGGCCAGCTCCGCGATTAGCCGCGGCCGCACTTTCTTGCGTGCCATGGTCCGTCAGTGCCTCCGTGTTCCACCTGGAAACCGTTGTCTCACTTCGCCGGGCCGGGCCGCCGCCGGAAGTGGCTGGTGTTCTCCGCGAAGGCGTCCGGGTGCGGCCGGAAGCCGAGGAGAGACCGGGCAGGCCATGGCGAAGGCTGGGCCACAGAGGGCCGGGGGCTCCTATCGGGGCCGCGGACAGCGGCGGCCCCCGACCTGGGAGATCTCGGACTCGGACACTGAGGGCGCCGCCAGCGCGGAAGCCGACTCGAAGGCCGCCACGAGGGTCCGGGACCCGGCGGAGGAGCGCAGAGAGGCGGCCGAGGCGCTGCGGCTGCTGCGGCCAGAGCAGGCGCTGCGGCGACTTACGGTGCGCGTGGACCCAGGTGAGCGCAAGGGTAAGGGCAGGGGTCCTGTGAGAAGCTGCAGTTCTGCTGAGCCTCGGGCTTTGGAATCTCCTGAGAAGTAGTCCCCGGCGCACTGTGGGGTGAGAGGGGCATCTGTCAAGGCTGCCTCTTGGCCAGGAATTGGCTGCGGCTTTCCGACTGGGGAGCTTGATGAAAAGACTCCGGGATCTGGACCCGATTGTGCTCTTGGAGCTGGGGGAGTCAGTGTGTTTGTAACACGCCGCCCAGGTCTGGGTCTGCTGTGAGTAGCATCCTCATGTGGAGAAAAAGGAGTGACAGCTGTCAATTGTCCCTACCCCAGCCATTCTGGAAGATGCAGGTGCTGACATCCTGATGGAGGCTTTGGGCTCTCTGGGCTGTGAGTACCACATCGAGCCCCAGCGCCCTTCGCGGAGCCTCAGGTGGAGCAGAGTGAAACCAGAACCTTGCCTCAGTAGTGTGAGTGCCCCAGCAGCTTCGTTTCCTGGGTTTACATAGTGCGGCCCTGAGTCGGGTGTTTCAACTCTGTGATTTCATATGAGGCAGCTGCTCTAATCATGCATATAAGCTAAGAAAGGGGAATGCGGAGTGGGTGATTCCCAAGCCACCCTGCTGGTCAGATGCTGGCCTGGGTCCAGGGTCTGAACTCAGCTGGTGGCTGAGGAATGTTCCACCCCCGTTGACACTGTGGTCAGTGCTCCTGCCAGCCCTACGGACCAGCCCTGGTCTTGGCCTCAGCAGGAAACTACATTGGCTTCTGTGGAGCAGACCTTGTGGGCATGGGCTTGCCTGTGGCCATGAGCCTTACAGCTGCTGTGGTGCCCAGCCCGAGGCCCTGGGGCACTTGAGGCTGAGGGTGGGCAGCAGTACCCCTGGATGTCCCCCCAGGTGCCTGCTGAGCTGTTGGCTGCAGGTGAGCAGGAACTTCTGCTGCTGCTGGAGCCTGAGGAGTTTCTGCAGGGTGTCTTCGAGCTGACCCAGGTGCTTGGTGGGGGCTGGGTTCCCAGCCTGGCTGTGATGTTCTGCCAGTCCTTACCAAGGGCAGAGGGGCTGGAGAGGGCATGTAGTGGACTGGGCCCCTCGCTGTACAACAGCCAAGATGTTGTGAATGAGATGCGGGGAGCCAGCTGGGCTCTTGGCCTGGGAGCAGACCAGAGCCGCAGCTGTTTGTTGAGGGCAGAAGCAAGGATAAGAAGGCCCTCTGTAGAGCTGAGTCAGAAGCCAGAGGTGGGAAACTGGTGAGATGGGGCCTGGAGATGTGGGCTGTGGGTTGGCTGTGCAGTCCAGCTGTGAGAGCCAGCAGCCCAGCCCCCACCTGGCTGAAGGAGCAGCAGGGCCTGCTCAGCTGATGTTTCCAACAGTGTCATTAGGTTAGACCCTCTTCCGGGTCCCAGCCTCTGAGGTGCAGCATTTATCAAGCACCTGCTGCCAGGCAAATGCCAAGTTGTGGTGCAGAGTAGACCGGGAATAGGAAGAGGGATTGAGCGCAATTCTTTTTAGGAGTCTGGGGCACGCCCCCAGACTTTCATAGGTCTCCTTGACCTCATGGTGTGCACACAGCTGGTTTTCTAAAGAGAGCTGGCTGGGGAGAGGAAGTCAGCTCCATTCTCCTCCCAGCACCACTGGGCCCTTCCTGCTCCCCATCCTTCTGCAAACTGGCAGTGGCCTGGTGGCCTGTGAGCCCGGCCTGCCACAGCCCTGAAGAACAGGTGTGGTAATTCTTCTTAACTTGCAGATCTGTGGCCCAATCTGCTCAGTGCCCTGGATCTCTCCTGAGAGCGCCACCTGCCCCCACCTGGCTGTCATCGGACTGGATGCCTACCTGTGGTATGGGCCACCCTCATACCCTTAGCAGGTCTGGCTGGGGTGGGGAATTCAGGGAAAAGGTCAGGGTAGCTCTACAGCTACTGTGATGTGGCTGAACCCCTGCTGTGGGTAGGCTCTGGGGGCAGCGGAACTCAAGAAGGGTGGGACCAGTGGGATATGGGGAGCTGGAGGAATAGTCATCTCTGTGCAGGTCTCGCCAGCCCAATGCCCAGGAGATGCGGCAGCCAGAGAGTCCAGGCGAGGCGCCTGCCGAGGTGGTGGTTGGCTGGCCTGAGGTGGAGGAGGTGAGAAATCAGGTTGGGTGAGGTGGTTGGCCTTGGCCCTGGTACTCAGGCCGGTCTCTGAGGCCCAGCTCCTGGGTTTGGTCACAGGAAGACATGTGGGGTTGGTCTCAGCTGGGTGTCCCCCAGGGGAGAGGGGAGCCCTCCTCTGACCCACCCCTATGGGTGTGTCTTCCTCAGGCCCTGGTGCTGCTGCAGCTCTGGGCGAACCTGGACGTGCTGCTGGTGGCCTCCTGGCAGGAGCTGAGTCAGCACGTGTGTGCCTTCACCAAGGCCCTAGCCCAGCGCCCCTTCAGGTGCGTGACCCCTACCCCAGCTGATAGCTGATACCAGGAGGGTGACAGAAACACTTGGAGGGATGGCCGCTGGGGGCCTGCGTGGTCAGTAGATGAAGACCCTAGAAACCTCCCTGCACCCTCCCTATCCTCAGGCGGTTCCAGGAGTCCAAGGCCTTTTCCTTCTACACAGCTGGGCGCTGGGTGGCAGGCAAGCGAGTGACAAGAGATGGCACAGGGCTTCGGGGGGCCTGGTGGCGGCAAATCAGGCAGTTCAACCGGGTCAGCCCGGCAGTGGCTGATGCTGTTGTCACTGCCTTCCCATCGCCCCGCCTTCTGCAGCAGGTGAGCCCTCTCCCACTCTCACCCCTAGCTCCTAGATGTGGAGGCCAGGTCCCTGCGGCCTGCCCTGCTCATCCCTCTGCCTAACCTAGGCATACGTGGCCTGCGGCACCGAGCAAGAGCGTCTGGCCCTCCTGGCTGACCTCCCCGTGAAGGTGGATGGAGGTGGTCGGCTTCGAAGGGTAGGGCCTGACCTTTCTCGCCGAATCTGCCTCTTCCTGACCTCGACCAACCCTGACCTCCTGCTGGATCTGAGCTCCTGACCACGCTAGCCTGACCTACAGGGCCTTCTCTGTCACCAGCAGGCAGCCCAGCCAAGGACTGACCAGACACCATAAGGGGTGAGAGGGGGAGAGCAGTCACCTAGCACAACCTGTCCCTCAGCCCGGGGAGGGGCTCTCTGTCAGGTCTGAACTCGAGGAGGGCACAGGTAGCAGGATAGGTTCTGGAATAACGGGTGACTCTCCAGATGGTGGCTGGTGAGGCTGGGGGCAGGGCCCTGCACACACTGGCTGCAGGCCAGGCGATCAACTGGGACAGTCAGGAAGGGCTGGGGAGCACCAGTCCCCTGGAGGCTTGGGGATGGCGCCTTCAGAGAGGAGAGGTAGGACAGGTTCCGGAGGAAGGGAACCGGGCTCCTATTCCTGGGGCAGAACCAGGCAACGCTACCGGAGCCACGGGAGAAAAGCTGTGAGCACCCGTGAGCCCCAGGCCTCTGCGTGGATTCCTTCTCATTCCACCACTATGGAGGTGTCAGGCATAAATTCTTCAGTTTATTACGGTTGTTTCAGTCTTGGACAAAAGGGACAGTTGATGACATGCAAAGCAAGTGAGGACAAACTGGAGGTTCCCCGAGGCTGGCGGCTACAGGAAAGCCGACCTCAGACCAGGCTGCGGACCATGTCCCCCAGGCCTGCGTGCTCAGTCCAGAAGGGCTGGGGGAGCGGGGGCGACTCCTAAGAGACTCTTAAGGAGGGAAGCTGCGGCCCCACACCTGGCACAGGAAGCAGATGGACTCAAGACAGTCTTGGTATCAGGGTCCCAGGGCCTGCGGCTCCTGAGCCCCTGTGGCAAGGCCTGTCCCAGCCTCTGATGACAGAGTGAGCACCCAGGCAGACCTAGGCTCAACTCCTCCCTCTCCTGTTACCCTGGAGCACAGCCTGAGGGAAAGGATGAGGAAAATGCCATCTCAGCCTCAGAAGGCAGTTTTCATTGGAAAATAAGTTAGGTCCTTCGGCAGCGCTTCCTCTGGTAGCGCCAGGTCTCTGGGCTGTTGGGACTGGCTGTGGCCTTGGGTGAGGGCGCAGGGGACTTGTGGTGGCCACAGCTCATGCTCAGGACCCAGCCCAGCTTGTGGTGTAGCACCTGCTTGAGGCCAGGTGGCAGGGGCAGGCCTTCAAGTGTGTCCCCAGAGTTGGGCCGCAGCTGGCGCAGGCGGTGGCAGCACAGGTATTGCAGGGAGGTGGCGCTGGCACAGGAGCGGATGACCTTCATGCTGCTCTTGGCCGCAGTGGAGCACACCATGGGGTAGAACTTCCTGTTCTGCAGCTTGGTGGCTGCCACTCCTAGAGGAGGGGGCACAGCCTGAAACCTGGGCCAGGAGAGGACTTGGCCACTCCTTGGACATCCTCCTGGGGCAACAGGTGGCACTTGTGCAGCCCACCTTCTGGAGACCTTGGGACCTTAGACTTCTTTCTTCAAGGACACCTTTTCGGGAGTCCTGAGGCCGCTCAGCCCGGGCCCCAGTCTCTGCTTCCTGCAGCACCTCAGGAAGAGCAGCCCCCCCCAGGCACGCGTCTCCCTGGGCCCCTGACCGCCCTTACCGATGCACTTCCTGTTCTTAAAGAAGGTCAGTGTCCCATGCCAGGTGTCCAGGTGCACGCCGATGATGGAGCCCTGGCCGAACCGTGAGGAGAAGCTCGTCTTATCGCCCTTGTGGTGGAGGAGCCCTGGGGGACAGCAGGGTGGGGGTCAGCTCTGAGGCTTGGGGGCTCCTCTCAGTCTGCCTGGCCATGGGGACCTCACGCACCTGTGTAGGAGAGGCCCCAGCTGTCCTCGTCCCTGCCGAGCAGGCTGCAGAACGTGTGGTGGTACTTGTCCAGGTCCACGTCCGACGTCCCGATGCCCACCATCTGGGGACCACAGGATGGGCAGAGAGGATCCGGGGCTGGGGCACCTGGCAACACCCCCGACCCAGCCACCAACTTACCATGTCAGTGCCATAGACAGGGGAAGTCATCTTGATCTCCCAGAAGTGCTGCCCCTCCCCCAGCTCCTTGGTGCCTCGAATGGCCGCTGTGCCACAGCTGTACTCCACATGGAAGTTGACCTTCCGGTTGTCACAGCTCAGCAGGGTGGCCGAGGATTTATTCAGGTCATCCCAGACCCAATCAAAATCTGGGAGAGGAAAGGCCAGGAGGGGGTACTCCCCTGGGCCCCTGCTGGGCCCTCCTCACCCGGCCCCAGAGGTCTGCCCCAGCCAGCCCAGGCGGCCCCACGCCAGGTGCTCACACTCATCTTCCTCCCCGCAGCGGCAGTCCCTGCCCCGGTGGGCCGCCGTGTACAGGCTGCTGCAGAAGGAGGCCTCACTCTGGTTATCACAGTTGCAGAAGGACTCGCCTGTCACAGGCACAGCGCTGGGGATGGATGGCGGCAGGGACAAGTACTCGGGGTCAGAGTCGGAGTCACTGTGCTGAGAAAGGAAGGCAGGTTGTCCCCCCACTGTGCCTTCTGCACCCTGCCTGCCACGCTGAGTACAGGCCAACAGACAAACTGCTGCAGGGCCCCAAGGAAAGGATCTGGGAGTCTGGCCTCAAAGGGCTTCCCTAGGTCCCCAGTGCACAGCTGGCCCACACTTCTACAGTGCCCCCAGAGTGACCCTGGTCACCTCCTGGCTCAGGAACTAGGAGGGCCTCCTTCCCAAAGGCTTACCAAGCCACTAGCTTCCTGCAAGTGGGCTTAAGGGCTCAACCCCATTCTTGCACATCCAAGGGCGCCTGGAAGCCCAGACACGGATGAGCCCACAGCAGGGCTTCCTGCTTGGCCATCGGTCTCCAAGCGGCTTCGACAGCATGGAAGAGCTATGGACCCACCAAGGGTGGCCTGAACCTCTTGGCAAAGCTATTGGTGACATACTGAAGGCTGCCCAGGTCTCCCCACAGGTGGAAGCCGGGCCCCACCAGGACTCTTAACTGTGGCAATTCCTGCGCACATCCCAGGGCCACAGTTCTTTCGTCACCCTGCAAGGGCTGACCCTTAGCCCCTACCCCAGGGCCCTAATGAGCCCAGGGGTTTCATGCTGTTCCTTCAAGCCCCTGTCGTAGAAAACATTCACTGGGTGCCTGGCCCTCTCTACCTGGGGGGACTCTGTCCTGGGCTTGATCCCAAACCAAGCTCATCAGGTTCTGGAGACTGCTGACCCACCCTCTCCTGGAGGCCACCGAGAGATGCTCTGAAGCTACACAGGCCCCTCTGACACCCGCCTTGGCTCTGGACCCCAGGCTAACCCCGGTCTCACTGCCCAGGGCCCACAGGGTACAGACAGCTTCTGCCCGCCTGCTCTGCCCGCCCTCTTGGGTTGGCCCAGGGGTCCTGGTCTGGCGTCTGGCTCCTGCCTCCACACTAGTCTGGTGGTTCCTCTTGCCTCCTTGAAATACCCCCTACAGACCTAGGGCAGATCATGCCACCCTGAGAGTATGCCACACTCTCCATCAAAGCTCACTAGGCCCATTCCCTTTCCCCCCGCCTGTCACAGGGGAAGTCTCTTTGCCCCGGGATGGCAGCTTTCAGATACCACTTCAAAGATGCTCTTCGAGCCCTCCCTCCCGGGTCCTCTTGTCATCTCTCCTCCGACAGTCTCCTCCCACCAAAACTGAAGCTCTGCAGGCAAAGAGTCTTGTCCTTCTTACTTCCCTATTATACCCAGAGCCCACACAGAAGCCTGTGAATCAACCAGAGACTGAACTAAGGGGGTTGAACCCAAGTCAGAGAGAGCCCAGAAAGGAGACTGGAATCAAGCCCAAATCACCCCACTAGCATGTAATGGTGATTCCCCCAAAGCCAAGGCAGTACACTGTCAGTCAGACATGAGCCCCTTCCCGGAGTCAGGAGCCTGGGTGCAGACCTGAGTACTGTAGGCCTGGAGGTCCGCCTGGGTGAACAACAGACCCAGTCCCAGGGCAAGCCATAAGAGCAGAAAGGAAGGGAGACATCTGTGTTCACTCTTCGAAGTTGCCAAGGTGACACACCCACCTGTCAGCCCACACACCCAAGTACTCCAGACCAATTAGGTGATGGGGCGGGCTGCACGCAGGCATGTGTCAAACACAGCACCCCAGCCCCACAACACTGCCCGCATCCCAGAGTGATGAGCCAGCGAGGCAGGGACAGACACAGGAACACAGACTGCTTCGGGCCACATGGTTGGGACAGGAGCTAGAGGCAGGACAGGAATGCAGGCCAGGGTCTGTAGCTGGCCTGGACAGGGATTTTGGAGAGGCCCCAGGATGCTATCAACCCAGAATAGTTGCCTCCAATTCTCCTTCAAGGCCCAGCAGTTCTGCAGGGCTTAGCCTTCACTCTGGGGAGGAGAGGTGCCCACCACCCCACCCCTGAACGCCTGGCTGAGCCAGGGCAACATGCAGAGTGGGCGTGACAAAGCATAGACAAGTCACCCAAAGATCAGCCTTGCAGGAAAACAGCGGAGGTGACTCAAGACAGAGCCAACCCCCTGCTCTGATTCAAGATTCTGGAAGGTGATTGAGAATCCACCTCCCAGTCACCTGACAATGGGCGCAAAATCCAGGCAGCCGGGCCATTGGCAGGGCGGGAACAGTCAGCCTCCGGCTGCAGAGCCTCGGGCACATTAGGCAGTCTGCACTGAGATAAGCGGCTGAGCTGCTGTTCCAACCTGAACTTGGGGGTGACTGCGTGGGGTAAGGCATAGGAATTGTAGTTTTCAAGACTGAATGTCTTTCTTAAATGCATACACACAAATACAGACCACGCCTGGCTGTCTGTACGTATTTGTACAGACAGAGGAACTGTCCGGGAGGCTAACATGGAGTTAACAATGGTGACCTTTGGAAACAGGCTGAGAAATGGAAAGGAGATATTCCGTTGAATGAACTGACCAAAAAAACCAACTGCCACCCTCTTCAGTGCAGAGTATAAAGAGGAATGTGGCATCTGTCTGGAGGTCCTGTCACCTCAGGACCATGGGTCCTTAACCAAGGCAAACCCAGGGTGAGCAGCAGGGTCCTACTGCACCAGAGAAAAGCCTGACTTGGGGGGTCTCTTCACTGTATTCCAGTAGAACCCACTCACCTGCCCGTCAGAGTCATAGCTCCGGTTAGCGGTCCCTGCCAGAGCCATGGCCCGGGCATCTGCGTCTCGGTGGGCTGCACTAAGGACAAAGTGCCATGCTCTGCTGCTCCGGGGCCGCCTGGCCATGGTGGACAGGATCTGGGGGGTGGAAAAACAGGTTTTGAGCAAAGAAAATACCCAGCACATCGGAAGGTCTCCCAACAACCCCGGCATTTGTCCCTTGGCCAGCTGTGCCAGACCACCCCCCCACAAAGGTGGAGGATTTCTTGAGCCAAGTAGGTACCAAGCTGGGGCTCCAGAACTCTCCACATAAGTTCCTACCTCACTCCAGTGTCCAAGCACCTTGATGAGACCTAGGTACAGAGTGTGAAAAGCCACCCAGACACCCGTGACTCTCAAATACATATCTCAGCTCAGCTCTGAGCTCAGCCTTGGGAGCTCAGGTGGGCAGCCTGTATGGCCCTCCGGCATCTCAAATCTCATCTGGCTCCTCCCCCATTATACAGTTGGACAAATGGCATCTCCAAGTTCCTCATGCCGGACTCAGCTGTCACCTCCCCCACCCACCTACCTGCCTTCCTCCTTCCCACCATGGCCTGAAGGCCCCCACACCCCACCCCACCCACTTCGCTCCCTACAGTCAAGCTGTTTTTGAAACAAGTCTTGAATTTAAGTAAATCATAACAAATCTTCAAACTTCTCAGGGTTTATCACTGTTCTTAGAATAAAAGGCAAAATCCCCCAATGCCTATCAAGCTCTCCTGGGCTTCTCCAATCTGCAGTGGCCTTGTCCTAATAGCTACCTCTTCCCTCCTCCCCTTTGCCGAGAATGCCTTCCCCTGCCCTCTTTTGCTCTGAGCTTCCGCATCCGACTCCCAGTAACCCTTCGACTTCCGTGATTATCTACCGCCTCGCTCTTCCCAGAACTGAACACCCCCCCCCCCCGAGGGCAGGGGCTGTCCCCCAGTGAGGACCCGGCCAGGCGCAGGCCAGCGCTGTTGGTGAATGAGCGTAGGCACTGCTTTCCAGGGTCGGGAGCGCCGTCTGCAGAACCAGATTCCCCTCCCTCCAGCAACAGCGCTGCACAGCTCCTTCACCTGCGTGTTGGAGCCCGTCCATCAGCCGGCTTCAGTGGGCCGGCCTAGTCACCATCCGCTGCGTCTGCAGCGCCCAGTAGGCGCCACGCGATACACGGGGAGTGACCAGCGTACGAGACTGTCTCCGGCCTGGAAGCAGGAGGACTCCTACTAATTCCAGCTTCGGGCGGCGTTGCGGCTCCTCCCCGCGCTGCACGGCGGGCCTACCGTGTGGGCCAGCCCGCTCCGCCCGCCCCGCCCTAGCGCCGGCCGCGAGAACAAATGTGCGGCTGGGCTCCGCCGCCCGGGGTCCCGCAGGGCCCCGGTCCTCCCCGGCGGGCGGGCGGGGAGGCGCAGACGCGACTCGGTCTCACCTGCACTGCTCCGCGGTCGCCGCCGGCCGTGACCCACTTTCCGCTCCAGAGCGAGACGTAAACAATCCCCGCCCCCCGCATAGCATTGGCCAAACAGCCGCAGGCGGGCGCTCCGGGCCCTGGGCTCTGGCCAGCCGCGCGGCCCGCGCCTCTTTCCAGGAGGCTGCTGAACCTGTCAATCTTAACTGCGTATCCTCATTGGTCACATCTCGAGCTGTCGGGGACAACACCCGCCCACCCAAGGGACGAAGGGCGAGGTGGGGAAGCTGCCTCACACTCAGGGGTTGACAAGGCAGTGGGTTCACCTCCGGTACGGCGTCCGCACCGGAACTGCGTACATCCTTTGTGCAATTTGATTGGCTAGGTCCTAGCAATAAAGGGGACGGGCTGGAGCTACCCATTGGCCCGATGGGCCTTTACTCTGGCTGAGGCGGTTGAAGAGAAAGGGAGGGAGCGGACGAGGGGCTTGCAACCTGCGACAGTGATGGAGGCGACCGCGGGTGAGTGTGCGGTCACTGGAGGTAGCGGGGAGAAGTCGCCCCGCATCTGCTGGTCGGGACTCTGGGTGTGTAGCGAATTGTCTTATTTGCAGTGAAAAGGAGACGCACGTGTACTTATGCGTGTGTCGTCATCAAGTTACAAGTTTTCGTGTAACCGCAACGCTGCTCGGGAACGTGGATACAGGGGAACTCAGGAAGAGCGCGTATGCTGTTTGTCGTTAAAAACACAATACTTCCCCGATTTATGCCATGGTTTTTTGATTTGGTGTTGCCGCAAGAAAACAGGAAGAAGTCGTTTAAATACGAGGTTCTAAAAAGACACCAGAACAGCACATACTTTTAAATTATTTTTGGAAGTTTTATTCTAGTTTTCCAAACCTTAATACTTGAAAAACTGAAAGTTGTGTTGGACGGAATACAAGTGGGTATAAACACATTTGCATAGATTAATTAAAATAGACTTTTATAATTAGGGGTTTGCCACATTATATTTTGAAAGACCTCTAATCTGGTACTTTGGGTTACTAAGCTCTTATATGGCGGATTCAACTATCAGATTATAAACATAACACTGGAGGGAAAAAATCTGAAACGGGTTGTTAGAATAAGGGCAGACTTGCTAAAAGGAAGGAATATCTTCTGGATTGATTAGTCTTATTAAAAAGAGCTAGCTACTATTTTAACTAGGGGAAGATGCTCATAAAAATAAAAAGACCTAACCAGGTATACAGGGAAAAAAAAGCTTGAAAAAAAGCTTGATCTCTCTGTGCCCAGAAGGATTCTCCAGGGTCAGTTACTTGTATCTTTCTAGAAAGATTCTTTTACACGTAAAGAGCTACAAACTTGTCCAGTGTATCAAATAATCGTGACTGGTTGAACTTAACGTTGGTTGGACTTATGGCTGAGTCTGAGCAGGAGTCAAGGGACTCCTCACTTTCTTCTGAGGGGAGAAACCACCTCCAGCACAACCTACTCACCTGCAATAGGAACTTGGTAGTTTACTTAAGAGTTAAAGGTTCTGTACTTAACCCCTAAGGATTGTTGTCTGAGAAGTCCTCCCAGTTACTAGATGAGAGAATGAGTGTCCTGTTTGATCCTCAGCTGAAATGTCCCACTCCCACCCTGAGGAAAGTGCGCCCTTGCCCTCGTGATTAGAGGCTGATGGAACTGGCTAGACTAGGACCCACATCTGGCTTTTGTTTCCACCTGAGCCCTGCCCTCCACCTGAACAAAAGTGAAGTTGGTTCCCAAATACCCTTTGATGTTAAAGCAATTAAGCTTTTAAATTGCCACTGGGGTGACCTCAAGCCATGGTCTGGGGCTTCCTGTTTGCAGACAGTCATTCTGGTCGGAGTTGTGTCCTTTCCTTGTCACCTTACAAGCTGTCCCAGCCCCAGGTGCTGGAAGCATGTCTAGGAAGGGCATTAGTGACAAGGAACTGCCACCAAAAGCCCCGGTAGGCACCCTCTGAGTTCTTGCTAGGGAGGCTTTGGAGGTGGGGGCCTTTAAACAGGCCCTTGAGAGGTGGCGGGTCAGGAGGAAGACCGTTTCTGGGTTGATGGTTGACCTCTGTCCGTGTGTGGGGAGGGTGGTGGGGAAAGCAGCTGCGTAGAGGCGCGGTGAGGTCCCCGCTGAGGCCAGGACAAGGGGCCATTGCACAGGGGCTAAGGGTTGTATGAATGCAGATGGTAATGCCTGCCCACTGCAGGGATTGAGTTGGTGAATATTTATTTGGTGACATTAGGGGCTCATTGGTAGGAAGAGAGCTGGGTCAGAGTGGTTGGCTGCCAGCAGGGGTCTACAGAGTTGTGAGGCCTGGCACCTGCGGAGTCACCAAAGGAGGCAGGGACACCCTGTGGCCGCCCTTGTGTACCTAGTGTTTCTTAAGTCATGGCTGGCAGCCAGGTGACACCGGCATTCACACGCACACATGATCGGTCCCCAGAGCTGTAAGGGTACCTCCTGAGAACTGGAGTCCAAGGCTGCCTTGAGCACCTCTGACCCCAGATGAGCGGGCAGGGTGCGTCTGTCTCTGGCTGTTTCCATTGGATCAGCCAGGAGCCAGCAGTCTTTGCCTCACTGCAGTGCGCACACTAGAAAGAGGAGCAGTTTGGGGCATTTCAGGCAAGAGGGGGAGCAGCAGCATTGGAGGAGCCAGTGGGTTGGGTCTGGGCCTGCAGGGAGACGTTCCAGCAAAGGGGCAGGTCTCAGGACTGCCCTGGTCTGAGGACTCAGGACACAGGAGGAGGGACACGGGTGCCCAGTGAGCGAGTGGTGGGGAGCATCTGTGGGAAGGGTCTCCTCTCCTGTCCTCCTGAGCAGAGTCTGGAAACCTGGCTGGCGTCCGGCACATCATCCTAATCCTCTCTGGAAAGGGGGGAGTCGGGAAAAGCACCATCTCCACGGAGCTGGCCCTGGCTCTGCGCCATGTGGGCAAAAAGGTGAGCACCTCCCACCCTCAACCACAGTACCTGTTACCTCCTGAACCATTCCTGCCCCTTCCCCTTGGGGGTGGACATACAGAGAAGCCAGCTGGCTTCTTCCTGCCTTGGGAGACCCCTACACACCATGCGGACATCCTGGCTCCTTGCAGGTGGGGATCCTCGACGTGGACCTGTGTGGCCCCAGCATCCCCCGCATGCTCCGGGCGCAGGGCAGGGCCGTGCACCAGTGTGACAGTGGCTGGGTGCCCGTCTTTGTGGACCAGGAGCAGAGTGTCTGCCTCATGTCTGTGGGCTTCCTGCTGGAGAAGCCAGATGAGGCTGTGGTGTGGAGAGGCCCCAAGAAGAATGGTAACGTCCAGGCAGGGGACCACGCCGTCAGCCTTCCGGCCTCCCTCAGCTGATCCCTTGATGCTCAATTAAAAAGCCGAGCAAGAGCCTGGGGCTGCTGGCCCTCCCCGCCACACGGGCCTCACGCTACTCAATGGGCCAGTCAGGCCCAGGCGTGGTATTCGTGTCCACATGGCGGGTATGGGCCAGGAGAGCAAGATAGCTATATGGCTATTCACAGCAGAGTTCCTGCCCCCTGGGCAGGCAGGGTGGGTCTGCTCAGACCCGAGCCCAACCCATGCGTGTTGGGTGCCAAGAGGCACCAAGGTTGGACTCCTGTGCCTCGGCACCAGCAGGGTAAGCCCCCTCCAACTGGCACTAAGGCTGCCGGTGTGTGCGATCGGGCACAGGGCAGAAGCTGCTCCATTCACATCATCTCCTCTCCGGCTGTGAAAACTGAGGGGTCTACACAGGCGTCCCAAGAGGGTCACGGCTCCAGTTGGCCTTTACTGAGGCCTGAGCAGAAGCCCTGTGGGGTGGGGCGGCCCCTGCTGGGAAGAAAGGGGCGGGTGGTGGGGGCAGGAATGGGAGCGCCTCGCTGCTGCACTGCACCCCCTGCTCTGTGCGAGGAGTGGCCTGGCGCCCCCATGCTCGCTGCATCAGTAGAGGCAGCTCTGCACCGGAGGCCTGGCGGAGATGGTGGGCGCGGGAGACCCCTTTTAAGACCCCTGTCCTGCCTGGGACTTTGCAGCTCTGATAAAGCAGTTTGTATCTGACGTGGCCTGGGGGCAGTTGGACTACCTGGTTGTGGACACGCCTCCAGGGACCTCTGACGAGCACATGGCTGCCTTGGACGCCCTTCGCCCCTATAGCCCTCTGGGGGCTGTCGTGGTCACTACGCCCCAGGTACTGCAGAGCATTGTTCTGTTTCTGTGTGCCACCTCCCTCAGGCAGGCACCTCTCCCTGCGCATTACACTCATCTTGGTGACTGTTCAGGATTCCATTGGCCTGTCCCTGCTCTTCCCCGGTTGCTAGGCGGTGTCTGTGGGGGACGTGCGGCGGGAACTGACATTCTGTAGGAAGACAGGGCTGCGGGTGATTGGCATTGTGGAGAACATGAGCGGCTTCGTCTGCCCACACTGCACGGTATGTCACGGAAAGTTGTGGGGCAGTTCCCCTCGGGGCCTGGGGGATGAGGCGTGGGGAGAAGAGGATGCCGCACCACACCTCCCCAACCTGTTCCCTGGGCCTGGACCCCACTCCCCAAGTATGAAGAATCCTCAGGTGGACCCTGCGCCTCTGTCTTAGGAGTGCACCAACGTCTTCTCCAGGGGAGGCGGCGAGGAGCTGGCCAAACACGCTGGAGTCCCTTTCCTAGGTGAGAGCGTTAGGGCTGCCCCTTGGCCTCTGCTCTAGGTGGTCCCACCTGCCTGCGCCTCCTGCCCAAGAAGGGGAAAGATAAGAGCAGCCCTGTCCACTCGTCTTCCTCACGTTGTGGGTATCAGTTCCTCTCTGATGCCAGTCACTGCTGACCAACTGGAAAGAAACAGCCTGAGAGGAAGGCAGCGCCCCCCCCGCCCCCAGGCTCTGAGTAGCAGCGGCTGATGCCTGCTGAGACCCCATTCAGAGCAGGAGAATGGCTCTGGCTCTGGTAGCGCCTCTGTGCGCGTGGCCACGTGTTCCATTACGCACCTTGCACTCTCTGCAATTGGGCAGAGTCCGAGGCGGCAGAACTGGGCCTGCTGGGTGGGCTGGTGGCTGTGCAGGTGGAAATTGAGCCCAGAGCCTTTCCAGGCACCTCAGCCAGAGTGAGGCTGACGGGTGTCTGCTCTGGGCTAAAGCAGCACTGACAGCAGCTCCTGGGCCATGGGAGGTGTACGGACATAGCCTCCCGGGCCTCACTGTCACCACTTCACCCCTTCCCTGACCCCCTTCCTTCTGTCTTCACAGGCTCTGTGCCTTTGGACCCCGAGCTCACGAGATGCCTGGAGGAGGGCCGAGACTTCATGCAGGAGTTCCCCCAGAGCCCTGCCTTTCATGCCCTCTCTGCCATAGCACAGAAGATTTTGAAGGAGACACCTGCTCAGCTGTCCTGAGACATCTCCTGGCGCCACTGTGGGGCTCAAGCTCACAAACTCCGTCCTGGGTCCTGGGTGTGGTTCCTGGAGCCTGCCGGGCTGGCCCGCGAGGCTGGCCCTGTGCGCACCTCTCCCTGCGCGGACCCTTTGGAGACTTCAGCACTTCAGCAGCATCTGGGCACCAGAGCTGCTGACAGTGAGTGGTTCTGCTGGGTTGGTCTACGGCAGGCCCCAGGGGACAGCATGAGGTCCTAGTGCTACCGCCTAAGCTCTGAAGCCTGCACACTCTCCTTCATGTCGTGGTACTCACGTGCCCCAGACAGGCCACACCTGATACCCCAGTCTCCACGCTCTCCACAAAGCTTGTAGGTCTGGAGGCTAGCAGGGACTTTGTCACCCTCAGACGCTGTCCTGCCAGCGGGGCTGTGAGCGACCATGATGGTGGTTGCGGAAGGGAGCAGTACCTTGTACGGTGTTAGCTTCAGAGGTGCCTGCAATTAAATGTGTCCTGCCACCGTGGTTACAGGTCTGACATTTCCAAGTCATTCTACTTGAGTCCTGCCTCCTCCTTAGCTTATGGCCATGCCCTAGAGCAGACGGTACACCCTGAGTCCTGGGGCTGGGCCAGTAGCTCAGTTATCAGCAGGCCCCTGCAGAGTAGGATGAGGATGTGTTTGAATGGAGTTTGCAGAGGAACCTGTGATGTCAGAGAAACGCGTGTGGGGGGGCCTTGGCCGGCTGGTAGTGCTGACTGCTGCCTGCCCTCCACACTGCAGGGACCTGGGGGCAGAGCTGAGAGCAGAAGAGGTGAGTGTGAAACGCAGTCAGTCCCAGGGCTCTTCTGCACCTCTCCCAGGAGGGCAGGAGAGGAGACCGTTCTGGAAAGCAGAGGCCGTGGCAGGAATGCCACTCTTGCCAAGGGAAGAAGGCCTGTTGGCAGGGAAGATGTGGTAGTTCTGGGCCTCTTGGAGCAGAGGCTGCCTCTGCCGTGCTCTGGCTTCCCGGGACTAGGTTGCCTCCAAGAACACTTCCTGCAGAGAACCTGAGCGAGCGCCCTCCGCTCCTCGGGTGGAGGCGGGCATCCTGGGGGGCCTGGCGCGGGAGGACGTGAAGGGAGTCCAAAGCTCAGGGAGGGGAGAAGGGGGTGCAGGCTGAGCTGGCATCAGGAGGGGATTCCACAGGTGCACAGGCTGACGCTTCACTCCCCTCCCCCACTTTTCACCCCTGTGGTCACAGGCAGGGTTTATAACATTGCTTTTAATGGATGAGAGCTGGTGAGGGTTGAGCCCCCAACCCTCCTGATCTGGCCCCTCAGGGACCAGGTCAGCACCCACAGGTCCTGAGCCCATGCAAGCGAAACCCCTGTGTGTTCCCTGAGGAAGAGACCCCCAACAAATGAGCAGTGTGGGGCCTGGCCTCTGGGAGCTGAGGGGTGGGGCACCCACCAGGCTCCGGGGACAGCGAGGGCTCGTTCTGGCTCCGTGGCAGCATCTGGCCTGGACAAGACTGGGGTCAGCAGTAAGCAAAGTGGTCCTCGCCAACATCACGTAGGTCAAGTCCCGAGAGGTCGGGCGGGCTGGCACAGGTGATGTTGTTGTAGGTGTACACAGGTGGCTGGCAGTCGTCTCCCTCTGTGATAGCCTGGACAAAGCGGGGCACAATGGTGGGGTGCTGCAGGGCAAAGGCCCTCAGGGCCCGGAGTGGGCATCCACAATGCCAGGGGTTGCCCTCCAGCCACAGGCGCTCCAGGCCAGGGGCCTGTGGCACAAAGGTCCGCAAGGAGTTGTTTCTGAGGCTGAGGTAGCGCAGCTGCCCCAGTGGCGAAAGGATACTCTCCGGCAGGGCCTCCAGGTGGTTGTATGAGATGTCCAGCCAGAAGGTGCGCTGCAGGGGCCTCAGGACTTCCGTGGACAGTGCCGACAGCTGGTTGTGGGACAGGAGCAGGTACTCCAGCTTGCCAAGGCCCTGGAAGAGCTGACTGGGTAGCTGCGTGAGCTGGTTGGAAGTCAGGTCCAGTTCCAGAAGCTCGGGGAGCCCCCATAGGCTCTGCTCCTCGATGGCCGTGATGCCATTGTCCTTGAGGAAGAGCCGGCGCAGCCCCGAGAGGCCAGTGAAGGTGTGCTGGCGAATGCGGCCCAGGCAGCTGCCCTCCAGGTGCAGGCTGTGCAGCTTGGCCAGGCCCTGGAACACTCTCACTGGAAGGTTCCGTAGACAATTGCCGGAGAGGTTCATGACAGCCACGTTCAAGAGGCCAAGGAAGGCACCCACCTTGACCTCCTGGATCTGGTTGTCGTTGAGTGTGAGCACCTCCAGCTGGCCCAAGCCCTCAAAGACCTTGTCTGGCAGCTGCCGGAGGCGGTTGTGGCCCAGCCGCAGCTCTTCCAGGAAGTGTAGGTCCTTGAAGGTCCGAGGCCGCAGGCTGGTGATGGTGTTGTGTGACAGGCGCAGGACATGCAGGCCCAGCAGGCCTGGGAAGGTGTCCTCCAGGAGGCCACCCACACGGTTATGTGACAGGTCTAGCCAGCGCAGTGCTTTCAGGCCCAGGAAAGCGCCTGGGGCCACCGCAGCAATGAGATTGTGGTCCAGGTAGAGCTTCTGGAGCTTGGGCAACTTGACAAAGATGTTGGCCTTGATGCTTCGCAAAGCATTCCTACTCAAGTCCAGCTCCCGGAGCTCGCTGAGGCCACAGAAGAGTGGGGGTTGCAGGTAAGCCAGCTTGTTGCCTGCGAGTACCAGCTCACGCAGGTTGGTCAGGCCCTGGAACACAGTGTCAGGAAGCACGGCCAGGCTGTTCCAGCCAAGATTGAGGTCCCAGAGATTGGCTAGGCCTTGGAAGAGGCCCTCATCCACCCTGCTGAGGAGGTTGTTGTTGAGGCCGAGCGAGGCGAGACCCGGCGTGTGCAGGAAGGTGCCGGCTGTGAGGCTGCGCAGCTGGTTCCGCTCCAGGTGCAAGTGGTACAAGTTCTGTAGGCCCAGCAGCACCTTTGACTCCAGGCTGGCCAGCCCACTGCCCTGCAGATTAAGGAAGCCCAGGCCAGAGACGTTCTGGAAGGCTGCCTCAGCAATGGAGGAGAAGTTATTGCCGTCTAGCCACAGGGCCCTGGTGCCGTTTGGTATGCCGTCAGGCAGCCGCGTGAGGTTTCGGGAGCTGCAGAAGACGCTGAGCTCATCCGTGTAGTCATCGTGGCCACAGGTGCAGACGGCTGGGCACTGCAGGCCCTCGGTGTCCCCTGGCACTCCGTGCTCCACTCTCTCCAGGCCACAGGGGCCTAGTGCTGCCCAGGAGACCAGCAACACCACCAGGGCCAGGCCTCCTGCAGGGAGAGGAGCTTGGGGAGAGGCGGCACTGAGGGGCTTAGGATGCAAACCCCAGGGTGAGTGAGGCATAGAAATTTACGGGCCTCAGCCTGTACATGTGGGCCACCATTTAACCTAACACCCAGACCCCAGCAAGGCACTGTAAAGCGGGCACTGCTGATCGGATGAGAGAAAAGTGTGAGTGAGGTATGCGGTCACCCCACTTAAATCAGAAACAGAAGGTGGGCAGGTCACCTGGGATGTTCTCCAGCTGAAAACCATCACAGGGTTAACAGGGCAGTGACAACTGTCCCAGAATAAACTGAGGACTGGCCACCTGGCAGTTAGTCCGTGTGTCCATTTGTGTCCCCAAGTGGGGCACTCAAGCCAGGCCAGGCTGCCATCTGGGCCTGGAGAAAGGCATGAGCAAGAGAACATTCTGGAGCCTGCCTTGGGTGGGTGTGCACTTGTTGCCTTTGGGGGCTAGTCAGACATGTTCGGCCTGCATCCCGGTACTTGGCCCAGCATCGTAGTAGGGAAAGGAACCAAGACTGTCCACTCACCAGGGTCAGATTTCATCTATGGACAAAGGGCACCAAGCTCCCCAGCAACAATGCCCCAGAACCACTGCTGGGCATGGGACTGTCCCCCACATTGGCCCATCCCTGCCCTTGGAGAGCTTGAGGTGGGACAGAGGCAGCACTGGAAAGTACCCTGTATGCAGCTGGATGGGGCTAGGCCCCGGGATGGGGACAGGATGGCAGTGGCTTGGTTTCCGAGTGGCTGAGGGTCGCAGGCCCTAGCCCAGCAGAGGAGCCCCGGGTGAGGGTGTAAGGAGACCCCTGCCCTACCTCCCTTGTGCAGCTGTCCTGGGCCCCTAGGCAGGGAGAGGAAAAGGAGACCCTCTGGGGCCAGGTGCAGCTGCACCCTCCAACACCCCTGCAGCCCCATTCCCCCCCATGGGCTCCCAAAAGTTCAGGCCTTCCCAGAGCTGAGCCATGCTTGGGGGCTGCAGAGCCCCAGTGGGCTTGGGGACACAGGGAGCCTCACCTTTCCTCAGGGCCATCCCGCATGCAAAACAGGCAGCAGGTCTGCTGGGGGCTGGCTCTTCCTGCCCTCTGGATTTCCCCACCTCCAGGGCAGCCAGCACCCTGTCACAGGCCAACCCATCCCCACTACCCTGGGCTCCATTAACCCCCTCCTGTCTGGTGGCCAAGTGCCCTGGGAGTAGATGGCACAGGGGTGAGGCTGGGAGCTGCATCCACCCTGAATCCACCTTCAGGGTCCAAGGGGGGCTGTGGTGCAGCTCTGAGAGCCAGCAGGGCCCCTGTCCTGTTGGCACCACCTCCTTCCAGCCAAGGCCGGCAGAGTTGGGCCCGCAGGGGTGGGGTGGGGGGCCAGTTGGGGGTGTCCTTCGGAGCAGCCTGTGCAGGGTTGGTGCTTGGCTAGGTTTGGGGAATGGAGGAAAGGAGGCCCCTGTGCTCAGCTACCCTGCCCGTGGATGGGCCTCCTTGGCCAGCTCCTGGGGTCCCAGCACTGAGCGGATGGCTGTTTGAGGGTTAAGCGGGAGCCACCACATTTCCTAACGGACCTGCCCATCTGCCCTGGCACGCTGACCACCCCCTTCCCGTTTCCTAACAGCCTGGGTGGGGTCCCCTAGCCCAGCCTTGGCTTTTTCTGTGACCTCAGGGTCAGCTGGTGTCTGGCCACTGCCCCTCCCCTGCTCTCCTAAAAAAAAAAAAAAAAAAAAACCACGCCTGGCAGAGCCCAGCCGCCTTGTGTTTACTTTGAACAGGCAGGCGCCACTTTCCCTGGAAGAGGAATGGGGGGCGGCCTGGCCTTGGGACCAGCCTCCACCTGCTAGGATCCCCCATGCTGTCCTGTAAGGCTGCTGTGGTGACACGACCACCCCATTCTGTACATAGGCTGCTGGGATGTGTGCCCAGTGCCTGGCCTGAGGTCAGCCCAGGGTCAGAAGGTGGCAGCTGGCAAGGAAGGCTGTTAGAGCCTAGGGAGCCCCACCACACCCTTATCCGCCAGCCCCTGTCTGACCTTCCTCCTCAAACCAGGTACAATCTGGCCCTCAAGCCATCCCTTCCCTCCTCTATGGGGGACCCTTCCTCTGGCTGTCAGCTGCACCTACCCACCAGAGTCCCTCAGTCTGCCCCTGCTGGTAGGCCTGCATTTGGAAGGGACTAGAGAAGGCACAGCTGGGTCTGGGGAGAGCAAGTTTTGCCAAAGTTTAGGGGACTCTCAAATGGGACAGGTCTGCGTCCAACTGGATGGACAGTGGGGAGGAGGGGGTGAGGCAGGCGGGAGCACTCCGAGCAGTCCCCTGTGGGGTCTGAAAGCTCTGCCTGGCCCCTGGGTTGGCTACTTACAGGGCCCAGGGGCTGGCACCCTCACCCTGCCCCTCCCCTGCCTCACCAGTGGTAGGGTATGGGGAGGCAGCTTTATCTCCCTCCCTTTATTGAGCTTTGATATTTTTCCAGGTCGGTTCTCAGCTTCTGAGAAATTATAGATCTGCCAGGGAGAAAGTCCACACCCAGAAATTTACAGAGTAAATACACTTTTACACAGTAGAAAGTGCGGATTCAGCAGGAGTTCTGGGGCCAGTGGGGCCCCTTCTGGAAAGTTCCCCTCATGGGTGGCCCTCTGCGCTGGAGAATGAGGCTAGAGCAGGGTGCGTGCAGGTCGGCACGGAAAGGAGGGTTGGTGGTCCTGTAGCTAAGCATGTGAGGGTTGGGACAGGAAGTCCTGTGACTCCCAGTCGAGCTTGTGTGTCTGGGAAACCCTTACAGGATTTTGGCATCTGGTGGGACATTTTAAAATCTTTGAGTTCTGTAGTAACATCAGTGCTCGACGTTCTAAAGAGAACAACTGTCACCTCTGCCTGGCCAACTCTGGTCCCTGCTCCCCTGCAGTGGGCTGGCTGGCCACTGCCCAGCCTCTTTCTAATTGACCAGCTGAGGGTCTCCCCAAGGAGCTGCTTTTGTTTCTGATCTTACTGTAAATGGTGGCACGCAGAAGCGCTGGGTCTGGCTGCTTGTCAGACACCAGTTTAAACAGCTGTCCCTGTGTTCTCATTCAGGTCACAGGATGCATTGACCCACCTGCCCAGGGACAGCAGGGTGTTTCCAACGGTGCTGCCGTGAGGCTCTCAGGCCGGTGTCTCCTGGGGGACAGATTCACTTCTGTTGGTGTTAAAGGGGAGCACCTTAGCAGGCAAGGGAACCCTTCCAGGTAGTTAGGGGGCCACACCCTCCTGGGGCACCAGAGGCTCATGACAGCACATGCTCCTGTCTGCCCTTCTCCTGGAGGGGCGGGGACAGTGGGTGTCCTTGCTGTGCCTTCTCCATTACCAGTTGGATGGCAGCTCCTCAGAGGCTCACAGGCTGGTGCATCGTCCTGTCCTGTGAAGTGGGTGTCTCAGTCTCTGGCCAATTTTCTGTTTGGTTATCTGTCAATTCTGATTTGTAGGCCATTTGTCAGGGGTGTGAGGCCTGTCTGCTCTGTGGTTTGCCTTGTTGTGCTCTTTATCATGGTTTTGGCAAGAGTTCTTAATGTAGTATCATACATAAAATATTCCTTAAATGTTACATATTGAACTTGATTTCTCGAATATCGTGTTGGCCAAAAAGTCAGTTTAGTTTTTTCCATCCGATGGCTCTAGTAGCGCTTAGTTGTCTTTAAGTCCACTCAGAAAGTTTGTTAGATTGCATTGTGTCAGCATGCATTTTAAAAAGACCTATCAGAATTAGTGAGTTTTTGTGCAGCCATTTTAATATTGAAGATGGAAGAAGATACGCAACATTTTTGGTGTACTGTGCTTTGTTATTTCATGAATGGTAAAAATACAACTAAAACACAAAAAAAGGTTTGTGCAGTGTATGGAGAAGGTGCTGTGACTGACCAAACACCTCAAAAGTGGGTTGTGAAGTTTCTTGGTACTGTTGACATTTTGGCCAAATAAGTCTTTGCTGTGGGGCTGTCTTATGCATTGGAAGACGTTTAGCAGCACCCCAGCCTCTCCCCACTAGAAACCAATAGCAGGAGATAGCTGGCACACTCAAAATAGCCAAAGCAATAAAATTATTGCTGAAAATGAAAAATGTATCTCTCATTTTATGGAAAAAAACTAAACAAACTTTTTAGCTAACCTAATACCAACAATAAAGATAGAAAAAAATCAGCCCTGCCTGGTGTGGCTCAGTGGATTGAGCACTGGCCCGTGAAACTGAAACATCGCTGGTTCGATTCCCAGTTGGGGCACATGCCTGGGTTGCAGGCCAGGTCGCCAAGTGGTGGAGGCACATGAGAGGCAACCACACGTTGATGTTTCTCTCCCTCTTTCTTCTTCTTTTCCTCTGTAAAAATAAATAAAATCCTAAAAAAGAAGGGAAGGAAGGAAGGGAGGGAGGGAAAGAAACAAACAAAGAAAGACATCCACCTGCTGCTCCCCCGTCCATGCATTTATTGGTTGATTCCTATATGTGTACTGACCAGGGATTAAACCCTCAACCCTGATGATGCTCCAACTGAGTACTCGGCCAGGGCTCTTTTGCCCATTTTTAAAGATTTTACCTACCTATTTTTAAAGAGAGAGAAAGGGAGGAAGAAAGAGAGGGGGAGAAATATGGGTGTGCAAAACATACATAGATCAGTTGCCTCTCACACACCCCCAAACAGGCACCAGGCCTGCAATCCAGGCATGTGCCCTAACTGGGAATTGAACTGGTGACCTTTTGGTTTGCAGGCTGGCAGTCAATCCATAGAGCCACACCTCCAGCCAGAGCTCCTTAGCCTTTTTTAAAAAAAAGATTTTATTTACTTTTAGACAGAGGGGAAGGGAGAGAGAAAGAGAGGGAGAGAAACATCATGTGTGAGAGATACATCCATCATTTGCCTCTTGCATGCCCTCAGCTGGGGACCTGGCCCACAACCCTGGCTGGGAATCGAACCAGGGACCCTTTGGTTCACAGGCTGGTGCTCAATCCACTGAGCCACACCAGCCAGGGCTCTTTAGCCCATTTTTAAATTGAATTGTCTTCTTACTGAGTTCTGAGACCTTATATACAATGGATACAAGACTTTATATATATACATATATTTTTATTTTGGATTATCAGATATAACATTTGTAGATATTTTCCCCAGACTATGATTTGTCTCATTTTTTAAAAATGCTGTCTTTTTAAAAAAGATTTTATTTACTTTTAGAGAGAGGGGAAGAGAGGGAGAGAAACAGCAATGTGGGAGAGAGATATTGACCAGTTGCCTCTCACATGCCTCCAAACGGGGACCTGACCTGCAACCCAGGCAGATGCCCTGACCTGGAATCGAACCAGCAACCCTTTGGCTTTCAGGCCGGCACTCAGTCCACTGAGTCACACCAGCCAGGACAAAATGCTGTCTTTTGAAGTGTAAGTTTTTAACTAATGAAGTCCAGTTTACCAACTTTTTTGTCCTTTATTGGCTCACACTTTTGGTGTTGTGTCTTAAGAACAATACCTAACCCAAGGTCACAAAAAATGTTTCCTGTTTTTCTCTAAAAGCCTGATTGCTTTTAGAGTTTACATTTAGGTCTATGATCCATTTTGAGTTACAGGTATAGTGTGAGGTAAGGTTCTAGGTTCACTTTTTTAAGTATAGATACCCAACTGTCCCAACACCATTTGTTGAAAAGACTATCATTTACCCTACTGAAATGTCTTCGTATCTTTGTTGAACTCAGTTGACCATAAATATAAGGGTTTGTTGCTAGACTCTCAGTTCCATTAAATTATATGCTTATTATCCTTGCACAAATATATTTTATTACTGTTGCTTTATAGTAAGTTAAAAAAATTTTTTTTATCCTCACTCAAGGACATTTTTCTATTGCCTTTAGAGAGAGAGGAAGGGAGAGAAACATCGATCATTAGCCTCTGGTCGGCACCCCAGCCAGGGATCAAACCTGCATGTCGGGAACGGAATCTTCCAGTTACAAAACTCCAACTGAGTCATGCCGGCCAAGGCTATAGTAAGTTTTGAAATTAGGCAGTGTAAGTCCTCCTACTTTGCTCTTTTTCAAAATTGTTTTGGCTCTTCTAGGTCCTTTGTATTTTCCTATAACTTTTAGGATCAGCTTGTTGCTTTCTCCCAAAATCCTGCTGGGATTTTGATAGGAATTGCATTGGATCTATACATCAGTTTGTGGAGCAGTAACACTTTTTAAACTACTTTTTTATCATATAATTTTTATTATATTTTTTCCACTGCCATTTAGTCCCCTTGCATACCCCCCCAGCAATCATGACACTGTTGTATCCATGAGTCCTTTTTCCTTTTTGCTCAGTCCCTCCACCCCATAACCTCCACCCTGCTAAATAGCTGTCATCTGTTCTCCATCTATGAGTCTGTCTTGCTTTTTAGTTCAGTTTGTTCATTAGATTCCACATATGAGTGAAATCATATGGTGTTTGTCTTTCTCTGACTGGGTTATTTCACTTAGCATAATGTTCTCCCAGTCCATCTATATTGTTGCAAAGGATAAAATTTTCATATTTTTTATGGCTGAGTAGTATTACATTGTGTAAATGTCCCATAGTTGTTTTATCCACTCATCTATTGATGGATACTTGGACTGCTTCCATATCTTGGCAATTGTAAATAATGCTGCAATGAACCTAGGAGTGCTTTTTTTTTTACTTCTTTTTAAAAATTTTTTCAATAAAAATATTATTTTCAGAGAACAGGAAGGGGAGGGGAAAAGGGAGAGAAAAAGAGAGGGAAACATCAACTGGTTGCCTCTCCTACACACCTCAGTGTGGGACTGAACCCTACGTGCCCTGAATGGGGATGGAACCTGTAACCCAGTTGTGTGCCCTGACCCGGAATCAAACAAGTGACCTCTCACTTTGTGAAACAGTGCCCAACCAACTGAGCCACGTAGGGCCAAATTTATTGGGGTGACATTGGTTAATAAAATTATATAGGTTTCAGGAGTACAATTCTATAATACATTATCTGTATATTGTGAGAATTGACATCTTAAAAATAATCTTTTAAGTCATGGACTATCTGTCCATTTACTTAGATCTTTAATTTCCCTTATCAGTTTTTAGTTTTCAGTGTGTAAATCTTACACTATTTTTGATAAATTCTTCAGTATTAGTTTATTATACTATTATGAATGGAATTGTTTTCTTTTTTTTAAATATGGAATTGTTTTCTTAATTTCACTTTTGGCTTATTAGTTTATAGAAACAAAACGGATTTTCTTTATAAATCTTGTATCCTAGGATCTTGCTAAACTTAATTAGTTCCAGGTACATGTGTGTATCTGGATTCCTTAGAATTAACTAAATGTAGGGTCAGGACTTTTTTTAATTGACTTTAGAGGGAGGAAGTGGAAGACAGAGAGAAACATTGATTTGTTGTTCCACTTATTTATGCATTCATTGGTTGCTTCTTGTATGTGCCCTAACCAGGGATTGAACCCACAACTTCGGCATATTGGGATGATGCTCTAACCAACTGAGCTACCTGGCCAGAGCCAAGGACATTTTTACTTTTTCCAATATGTCTATTACTTTTTCTTTTTTTCTGTGCTCCTTACTGCATATGCAGCAGTGCTGAGTAGCCGTAGCAGGAACAGACCAGGCATTCTTGCCATGTTCCTGATTTTACAGGTAAGCATTCATTCATTCACTATTTTTATGATGCTAGTTGGTTTTCATAGATGCTGTGACAGGAAGTGATGTTCCCAATCAAAGATATCCATGACATTATCTCTCAAATTTTGAATATGTCAGGTTACATAGCAAAGGGGAATTAAGATCAGTAATCAGCTGACCTTAAAATAGTAAGACTCAATGGATTTTCCAGGTGGACACAGTGTAATTACAAGGGTACTTAAAAGTGGAAGAGGAGGTCAGAAGAGGTCCTCCTTTTCTGGAGGAATGTTCCCTCCTCTACTTTCTGCCAGAGTTTGAGAGCGATTGGTATTACTGATAGAATGCATTAGTGAAGATTGTGAGCCTGGGCTTTCCTTTGCATAAAGACTTAAGACTTTTTATTAATTCAAATTTTTGTTGTAGGTTTATTCTGATTTTCTGCTTCTAAGTCAATTTAAGTGATTTTTTAAATTTAATTTTAATTACTATTTTTAAAAAATATTTTATTTATTCACTTTTAGAGGGGAAGGGAAAGGAGGGAGAGAAACACTAATGTGTGGTTGCCTCTCACACGCCCCCTGCTGGGAACTGGCCTGCAACCCAGGCATGTGCCCTGACTGGGAATCCAACCAATGAACTTTTGCTTTGCAGGAGGATGCCCAACCAACTGAACCGCACTGGTCAGGGCAAGTGATGTTTTTTTGTTTTTTTTTTTAATTTGTCCACTTCCTAAGTTATCTAGTTTATTGGTATAGAGTTTTCCTACTACAGATGCTCCTTAACATTGTAGTCATCCTGATAAACCCAAGGAAGCTGAAAACACACTAAACACACCTAACCTACTGAACCTCATAGCTTAGCCTAGTCAACCTTAATGGTGCTCGGAACACCTACATTAGCCTGCAGTTGAGCAAAATCAACGAACAGAAAGCCTATTTTATAAATAAAGTGTTGACCATCTCATGTAATTTATTATGTGTATAGTTTTTGCACAGGGTAAGTCAAACCACCATTAAGTTGGGACCATCTCTGCATTCCTTTATAAGTCCTGTTAACCTCTGTAGAATAGTTAGTGATGTGCTCTTTTTCAATTATCACTTGGTAAAATTTGTTCTCTCTTACTTTCTCAGTCAGTATAACTAAGGATGTGTCAATTTTGTTGATCTTTTCAAAGAACTTGATTTTTCTGTTTTTGTTTGCTTTCTATTTCATTCAGTTCCTCTCTGATTATTATTTCTTCTGATTCCTTTGGGTTTCATTTGGTCTTCCGTTTCCTAGTTTCTTAAGGTTGAAACCTAGGTTTTTTTCTTTGAGGCCTTTTTTCTCATACAGTTGTTAAAAGCAAATAAATTTTCCTCTAGCACTGCATTAGATGCATCCACAAATTTCGATACAGTGTGTTTTCATTTTTACTCCTATTTGACCTACCTGCTATTTAGGAATGTTTTATTTAACTTCCAAACACTGTGACATGTTTCTAGACTTCATTCTGTTGTAGGTATCTAATTCCACCAGGGTGAGAGAACATATTGTATATAACTTCAGTCTCTTAATGTCTGTGGTGACTTATTTTATGGCTTAAGATATGGTCTATACTGGAAAAGGTTTCATAGCTACCTGAAGAGAATGTTGGTGGAATGTTCTATAAATCAGTAGATTCACCTGAACGATAGTGTTCAATCTTCTTTATTTTTGCTGATGTTTTGTCTAGTTGTCCTAGAATCTTCATTTATTGTTGTTCAGTTACCTATTTTTCCTTTCGGTTTCTAAGATTCTTTTTTTTCATTGACCGCCCTACCACCTCTGCCCATTGAAACCAGATGTGAGGTGTTTGTTGCTGTAACAGAGGAATGTTATAACAGAAGTCATAGAGAAAAGGAAAATTGTGGTTGTAGAACTTAAGTCAAGGTTACAACCTAGGAATATTTGCTGACAGAAGGAACAGAAAGACTCTGAGCTAGGGCTCCACGTAGAGAGTGAAAGAAGAGAAAGGACCTGGTTCCCAGTGTCCTGCCTCCTCGGCTTGCCTCCTGCCCCACACACTCACCTGGCCTCAGTTGAATCCCAGATGGGCTTGGGCTCTGTGCTCAGAGGTTCAAGCAGACAAAAGCATGTGGGAGGAATGTGTGTGTCCTGGGACCTTTCTCTCGGGATCTGTTCAGGGTCCCTAGACCAGGCTCCCTGCATCCATGGAGACCCACTTTTTTCCCAGGCCTCTCTGCTGTCCCAGCTCAGAACCAGTCATCCGTAGACACGGGGCTGGGGGGACCAGGAGAGGCCTCTCCTTTTACCGTTTCACTCACAGATGAATGTGACGATTACAAGTTTCAGATCACTAGGCAGAGGTGGGGGCTGCACAGCAATGTGAATGTACTAAATGCCTCTGAATTGTACACGTTTAAATGGCTAACTGTATGTTGTATGTCTCTCACCTCAATTTAAATAAATAAAAGTAATTCTGAAAGGTTCTTATTAGTGAAACACAGTCACTTCTAAAATCTAAGTGATTTCACAGCTGAGAGAAATGTACCATGCTGGGACTAGCACATGACACAGAGCAGATCAGCTGTGTAGCAGTCAAAGGAACCACAAGGACCTGGCAGGCCGGGGTGCTGGCCTGCTGAGTGCAAGACCACCATTCAGTGGGCAGGTCCCAGAGGCATCAGTAATGGGTCACACTAAATGCACAGGGACTTGGCTTAGTGAGAGACAGAGCCCACATCCAGGGAAACAGGTGACAGAGCAGTGGGGAAATACTTTAGCATAAAAATGCTCAGAAGGAAGAGGACACTGATGAGTCATCAGTGATAAGGGCTTGTTTATGTTTGACAGGGTAACTTCAGTCCCGCTCGGCCACCTGCGCATGGACAGATCAGGGAAGAAATGAAAAGGAGAAGCCATGGAAGCTCCATGTGGCCATGCATGGCCTGCCTGACATGAGGCACTTGAGGAGGACTCTTAGCTTTCTGTTCCTGCTGGGAAAGAGCAGAGACTCCCCCAGTAGCTGAGAAAGCAGGGGCCTGACACAAGAGGACAAACAGCAAAGAGAGCTCTGTCAAGGAGGAGAGGGAACTCGGGTGCTCCTGTTACAGACTGCAGGACAATGCAAACTCAATTTGTAAATGTAGCAAAGAAACAAAACTTACCAAATGCAGCTGGAGAAGAATAGAAGTAGCCCTTAAACCATTAAAAATACCCATGAGAGAAAACATCAGACTCAGACCAGAATTATCCTCTACAAGCCCTGAAGAAGTCAAGAAACACTGCGTGTCACTTCATCATTTGCCAAAACCAGACAGACTGCACGGGAAAGGGACCAGCCAACCAAACCATCGGCTGAGGTCCTGATGGAATGGGATGTAGCCCAAGACTATAATGACAACTTAGCGTTGAAAACTGTTCACATAATTCACCAGACCAAAGGGGAACGGTCAAGTGACGCAGGAAAATTACGTGGTAAGATCCCCTTCCCATTTGGGACGGCTTCTCCCGAAGGAGAAAAGGGAAGGAATGTGCTCAATGTAACAACAGCAACTCAGCCTGGCTACCGACCTTGAGGAGCCAAGCGGCTTTCTGTGCCTCTGCCAAACCTGCCGCTTCCTCTTGGCAACACTACTCGTCTGGTTTCCCTCCACCTCATGGGCTTCTCTCTGGCTCTGGACTGATGAACACCTGACATTCTGACCTCTCTCTCACTCTTGTATGACAGTGCCTGCTCCTGGCTTTAGGACTGGCCCTGTGCTGGCCACTCCCTCACATGCATTTCCAGGCTGGACCTTGCCCTGAGCTTCCTCTGCCTGCCCAGGTGTTTTGCAGGCATTTTAAACTCAACCTGTCCAAACACAACCCCACATGTCTCCGGTAAATAAATGGACACAGAGTCCCCTTAATTTAGCACTCACAGCTCAGATCCAAGCTGGGAGCAGCCTTAGCCCCCACCTCAGCTCACACTGGGAACCTGCCACTTGTCCCGCCTCTACCTGGCCTGCCCCAGGCTGCCACCCCAGCTTCCTCTCAGGCAAGCCCGCCATGACACTAAGAGAAGTCCTTCTTAGGGTCAGCTATGACCTGCCTCTGCACACGTCAGAGTAGATGCCAAGGCCCTCACACAGCCTATACACTGCCCTACCGCTCTCCCCGCACTGCTCTCACAGGCTTGCTCCCCCGCAGACCTGCCTCTGCGACTCTGCGCTTGCTTTTCTTTCTCAGATACCCAGGTGGCTTTCTCCCTCAGTCCCCTCAATTTTTCACTCTCATGTCACCTCCTCAGTGAGGCCTCCCCTTAGCCACTCTATTTAAGGAGAAGTCATGGGTGCTCTAGGTACCTTTTCCTGCTTTATTTTGTCTCCTCCGTGTGACCTGCCAGCACTTCGACCACCTTCACTGTCTTCATCCCTCCACCAGAATAGCAACTCAACAAGGGCAGGGACTTCTGTCTGCTCACTCTGAATCCCTGGAGTGTCCACACCTGCCACACCGTCAGTGTTCAGGCATTTATTAAATTAATGAAGTCAGAATAGAGGTTGCCATGCTCACTCGCCTCACTGTAACACGGAGATGTGGGAAACAAATGTCCTGTTGTTGCGTTGCGACCTCAAAACAGCTACAAAGGAAAGAACATCAGGGTGAGCAAGTTTAGAGGGTTCTCAGAAACACAGGAAACTGCCCTTTACTTTCTGACCACTGGAGCAATTTAAAAGAAGGTGTCATTGCCCTGGCCCGGTAGCTCCATGGGTTAGAGCACTGTCCTGATGAACCAAGGTTGCGGGTTCCATCCCTGGTCAGGGCACATACAAGAATCAACCAATAAATGCAAAAATAAATGGAACAACAAACCAATATCTCTATCTCTTTCTCCCTTCCTCCCTCTTTCTAAAGTCAATTTAAAAAAATGTTCAAAAGGTGCCATTTACAATACACCAAAAAACAAAGTACCTAGGGACCAGATGCTCCCAGAGAACTGGCCCCTGGGGAGAAAGTTAGAAAATCTGATAGAAAGGTACCCACCAGATAATCAGGAGTTTCTCCAGCCTTTTGTTCCTATGGAAGGGAAGGAGCCTCTAATTCCTTGGGAGTCCCCTGGCCCCCTGAGTTTGCACTGATAAGGTGACTCAGTGGAGGCTGTCACACCAAAAAGACCTACCCTGTGGTCAAAAGGTTGGATGTGGGAGGGGCTGGAGTTCAATCATGTGGCCACAGATTCCATGGCCAACATAGTGACACCCCAAACCAACTTGATAGGCCTGTGGAGTTTCCTGTAGGTGAGCACCCTGATGTGCTGGGGCAGGGGGACATATCTGCATTTCATAGAGGGCAGAGCTCAGCGTTCTGGGCACCCCCAGACCTCACCCTGTGGGTCTCTTCACTTAGCCGGTCCTGTTTGTATCCTTTATAATAAATAAAACTTTTATCATACCCTATTTTTTTTTTAAAGATTTTTATTTATTTATCTTTAGATGGGAAGGGCAGGAGAGAGGGAGAGGGAGAGAAATATCAATGTATGGTTGCCTCTCGTGTGTCCCCTGCCGGGAACTGGCCTGCAACCCAGGCATGTGTGCTGACTGGGAATCGAACCGCGATCCTTTGGTTCGCAGGCCCGCGCTCAATCCACTGATATCATACCCTTTATAATAAAATGAGAAGTATGGTGTCTCCTGAATTCTAAGTCATCCTAGCGAGTTACTGACTGCGGGGCTTGTGGGAACCTTTGTAACCAGCTAGTCAGAAGCTCAGGCGGCCTGGGGGCCTGGGAGCCCTGGGCTTCCAGCAGTGTCTGTGGTGAGGGCAGTCATGTCCGGGACCGTGCCTCCACCTGTAGGGCCGCACTGGCACTGGTGGTCAGCATCAGAGGTGTGCTTCAGTGGCACAGTGTGGATGGCACTAGAGATACAAGTGGATGGACAAGCGGCATGTTCAGAATCTGACACTGTCCGTGTCACAAAGTCATTTCTTCCAATCCATGAGTCACCATTACTCCGGCTCAAATCTCAAATATCAATAACCTGATATTTACGAGTAAGAGCAAAGGGCTAACACTCTCCTGAAGGATGAGGTTGGGTCACGTCCCTTCCTGGAAATGAAGCATCACTCTAAAGTTGTAGTGACAGGGAATGTAGGGCCAGTGTCAGGACAGACGGACACACAACAGAACGTGGAGCCACAAAACGTGCTGCACCCGAACGCTCACCAGGGCTGGCAGGGCCGACAGAGGATGGACACCCAGGGACCCGCCACCAGCATAAATAGCATTTTCCTGTGAATGACAAACCTCAGTGTGAAAGGTGAAACAAAAAACAACTGGATTAAATTATAGGAAGGCATCAGAGGAGGCAAGGAGTTGTTAAACAGGACACAAAAGCATTCACCATGAAGTGAAAAAAAGATACATTTGACTGTAATAAATTAAGAATTTCTTCAATGAGACCAAACTGTGAAGCCAGCAGCAAAGGAGGTGGTGACACACACCTGCACAACCAAAGAACTCACGGAGCACGCCGTGGGGACGGAAGGCCTCCTGCTCGGTGAGAAGTAGAACTTGGCCCTGGCTGGTGTGGCTGGCTCAGTTGGAGCGTTGTTCCATAACTAAAGGGTTGCAGGTTCAATTCCCCGTCAGGGCACATACCTAGGTCATAGGTTCAATCCTTGGTCCAGGTGTATATGGGAGGCAACTGATTGATATTTCTCTCTCACATTGATGTTTCTCTCTCCTTCCCTTTCCTCTCATTTAGAAGCAATGAAAAAAAATGTCCTCAGGTGAGGATTAAAAAAAAAAAGAAATAAAACATAGTAGAAAACTAGGGAAGAACCTAAGAGGAGAGGCCATTCACAGATGAGGAAATCCCAACGGCCAATAGTGTGTAAAAAAAAAATGCTCAACTTCCCCAGTAACCAGGGAGATGCTGCTGAAGCCTCCATGCATGAAGTGCTGTCATCCCACATTCTCCGGATGAGCAAAAATAAACAAGTGTGAACCCCAGGTGTGGCACTGGTGTGCATTTGCCCGCTGACGCAGTGCATCACTCACTGTGCTGGAGGGGCCAATGTTCTCCTGAGTTCAAATGCACGTCTTTCCATCCTGCATTTCCGCTGCCAGCTGCAGCAGGGGCTGGAGGAGAGTGAGTCAAAGCCGTGAATCCAGACCCAGGACACAGGCCACGTGTCCAACGCTGACAGTGAGAACACTGGCCCCATAGACCAGGGACAGCACCAGAGACCACCCGGTAAGTCCTGGAGGGTGGCTGCAGGACCCCAGCACACCAAGGGAAGGCACCCATTCTTGAAGGGTCAGCTCTCTCAGAGGACCAGGAGGAGGGATGACCCTGGCCAGCTGGATGGCGAGGCACATTTTCCTTATATTCCCTACATTTCATACATGTTTTGTTTCCACTCTTTGATATTTAAATGTGCAAACAGGAACTGAGAGAGGCAGGGTCATGGAGGACGCTGGCGAGAGGCGGGTCTGTTGGTAGTTGGTTGAAACGAGAACCACTCCTCCTGAGCACAGCCTTCCTTCCTGTAGCCAGGGAAGTCATGCATGCTGGTGGGAACTAGCAGTTACCTCAGTGTCCCTGGGGTGGGGCTGTCAACGACACATGAGACACCTGGTGAAGCAGGCGCCAGGCCCAGAGGTCCACATGGACCTCTGCGACCTCCAGTGTTTCCAGGCTTCACAAAGCGATGGACGCCGTGTCCACAAACATCTGTAGTGGCATCTCCACAGATGGTACAAAGGTATAAAATGGAGGGTCTAGAAGGACCCATGAAAACCCCATTCCACAACACCCCAACATGTGGGGAAGCTGCTGGTCAGAGAGCTTTGGCTCTATCTAGAATGTCCAGTCTTTGGGCAAAAATGTTTCTATGTGATTTTCATGCAATTTTTAAATGTCCTGGGTTCCTAGACTCACAACAGCATGGCACATGCAGGCAACTGCAGAGTGGTGTGCGCCCCACGCTCAGCCAAGAACGGGGACAAATGACCTTTGGGATGTGAGGACACTAGGGAGAGTGGTAATAGCCAGCCATGCTTCATCACCAGCTGTCCAGGATAAGGAGTAAAAGTGGTACCAACAGAGGTGGTGGCACACAGTCTGCGCAGGCATTGTCACAACAGGAAAGACTGACCAGACGCCAGTGCCTGGCACTATTCTTTTGTCACAGAGAGAAGGTGAACTGAAAATGTCACACACACAAGAAAACTTACAGATTCAGAAAAAGTTATTTGGGAACAAACACCCCTTCATTCTTCCACCAATGGTCCTCTGGGTCTGGGCCACCCAACCAAATCCTATCCCCACCCCGTCCCACCTAAATACCCTGAGTGCCGTCAGGACCTCCCATGGCTGCCCCTCCCCATTCCTCCTTCCTTGGACAGCCCACCCTCTCTGCCTGGGAAGGGACTCGGTGCATGCAGAGCTTATCCAGCATGCTCGGAGCCTAGGACTAGCCTGACATTGCAGCTAAGGAGCCACACCTGGCATGGTGGCTTCCCAGAACAGCCACAGTTCAAGTTTTCTCAGGCAAAAGCAGAGGGTACAGCTGCAGAGTTGGGACACCCACATAGAGAGCTCAGCCTGAGGCTCTCCCGCACTGCCACTGGGAGGAAGGACCTGGAAACCTCTGCCTGCTAGGCCTTGTATGGGTCAGATCTTGAGCAAGGGTGCAAGTTGCCAACATTCATGTCACACGGCCATGTGGGTACCCAGCGACTGTCCACCCCAGATGGTGTCCTGATGTCCCTTCCATCAGCTCCTTTGCCCACAACAGTCCCTGGGAACGTCCCCAGGACAGGCCAGCCTTTGCAGGGATTGGGGTGTGTGAAGTTTGGACCTCGAGGGTACTGCATGCCAGGGGTTCCCAGCCCAAGCCCGCAGGCCTCGCCCCCCACCTCTAACCTCACTGCATCAATGATGCAGCCCAAGTAGGTGCTCAGGGTCTGATTACATCAACACAGAAATGACTCTGTGAAGATGACATCACAGGACCCTTGAGAGAATGACTTCTTCTAGAAGTAGCTGGGAGAGGAAGGGGGAGGAAAAGGAGGAGAGCGCACCTCCTTCCAAGTGCCATGTTCTGGTGAGCACAGGGCTGCTAGCCTTGACAGGGGAAAGACGGACAGGTATCACTGGGGTGTCATGCAGGGCCCCACAAAAAAGCTAGAGAACACACAGTCTGCAACCAGAATTTCCAGGGATAAATACTTTCTAAATTCCTCTCTTATAAATATGCATTAAAACATTTGATAACACAAGCAAAGGACTCTGAAGTTAATTTAAAATTAAACCAAGACTCAATTTCCTACACTTCCAGCAGGAAGTTCATCTAAAACACCCGAATACCCAAATGCACTTGAAGTCAGCAGCCATGGGCACCCTAGGCCCCACGGTCACCTCAGTCCCGGGGCACCTTGAAATGGTCCTTCTCTTTGCGGATGGCCCTCATGGTGGTGACAGGGTCCACCTCGCCCGCGTGCTGCTGCACAGTCTTCTCCCTGCAGAACCAAGCATCAGGCTGCAGGCGGCAAGCCACAAGCCCTGCCTACTGCCCTCCGAGGACACCAGGGAAGAAAAAAGCCTGGAGGTGTCCCGGCATTCTTAAAACTGAAATGCAACAGCACATAGCCAACTTGGGTGTTCCTAACAGTGGGTGGCATGCTGCCTGAGCCCAACCTTGCTGGCAACCCAGAGAGCAGGGACATCAACCCCATGCTGGCATCTAGCACTGCCCAGCACCATGAGGCTCCCTAAGGATGCACCTCTCCCACCTACGGGTCCTGACCCCATGCCCTTGCTAGGGCACCAAGGGAAGTGTTCCTCCTCCCGCCATGCCCTTCCCCAACCTGCCTTTAAGAAAACATGTCTGATTCTGTGGCTATACATAATCAAGATTTCAGGGCAGTCTCCTCCACCGTTTGGGATCTTCAGAAGGAGTTTCAGCAAGTGGACACAGTGTTTGAGTAAAGCAGAGGCTGAGACGCTCAGGGACAGCAAGGGCCCCTGCCTGCGCCCTCACCTCACTCTCATGAATGGATTGTAGGTGAACTCCTCTGCAATGACAGATGGCACTGTGGGTTCCCCAATACTGTACTTCTCCTGCAAAAGAAACGCATCACTTTAATACAGAAACTTCTAAATACTTTCATTCCAAAATACTTTCTCATGATCTTAAAACATCATCTGACTGAGAAGGTAAAGTGAGCAGTCAGGTTGGTGTGAGGTCAGGTCCCTTTCTGCTTGTGGAGATGTGGGTGTTGCAGCAGCTACCAACAACTCATCCTCCTTCCCTTGGAGCCTTAGAGGTAGAGGGGGACATGGAGCTTCCTTTCCATTAATATGAAGTTTATGTTTTATACTACAGAAGCAATAAACAGGAAAAATGCAGAAAACACAGAAAAGAGGAAAACACCCACTGGCCGACTCCCAACACAGTGCGAGTGTCATGCACAGCTCATTGCTGGGGAAAACTGTAAGAAGACAAATGTCACCCCTCCCTGGGATGACAGCCCACTCCAGAGGGTAGTAAGTTCTCATCATGAGGTGTTCAGGCAGGGATTCCCCTACATGGGCTCCCAAGGGAGGAGCACCCAGGAAGAGCCCTCGATGGGTACCTTATCACCTCCAGCCAGGATGATCTTGCCCCTGACCAACACTGACCAAGGCAAATGGAGAGAAGGTGCAAACCAGGCTGTTCAGCCAACTGTCAGCTTCTATAGAAACTCTACAGGAAGGTCAGAATTAACAGCTGGCAGTCTCCACCCTCCAGCAACCCTTGCCCTTCTGCCTAGCTAACCCAGAGGATCGCAAGGCCAGAGCTTGGACAACAGCTGCTGACACCCAAGCCCAGGCTTCCTGACCATCAGGGGCCTCAGACATGAGGGTCTGGATCTTACCACCCCCAACACTATGATCACTGACACCAACAAATAACCCTTCTGCTACTTTGAAAGAACATATGCACCCCTGCGTTCACTGCAGTGTTATTTACCATAGCCAAAATTTGGAAGCAGCCCAAGTATCCATCAGTAGATGAGTGGATAAAACAGCTACAGTTTCACTTACACAATATAATACTACTTGGTTGTAAAAAAAGAAGAAAATTTTACTCTTTGCAAAGCATGGATGGACCTGGAGAATTTTATGCTATGTGAAATAAGCCCGTCAGAGAAAAGACAAGTACCCCATATGATTTCACTCAAATGTGGAATTAAATGAACCGAATTAGCAAGTAAAATAGAGACAGGCTAATAGATAGACACCTCTGAGGTGGGTAGGTGGGGTGGAGGGATTGAGCAAAAAAGGAGAAAAAAAGAAAAAAACACATGGACATGGACAACGGTGTGGTGAATGCAGGGGAGAGGGTGGAGGTGGAAGAGGGTATGGGGTATAAATGGTGATAGAAGAACTACAATAAATAAAATAATAAATAGGACTTCCGGCCAAGATGGAGGCGTAGGTGGACACACTGTGCTTCCTCTCACAACCAAAATTAAGGACAACAAATATTTAGAAACAAGAAAACAACCAGAACTTATAGAAAATTGAACTGTACGGAAGTCCAACAACCATTCATCCAGACCGGTAAGAGGGGCGGAGTTGCGGCAGGAAAAAGTGGACATGCGGACCCGGGCACGCAGGCAGCAGCAGCTGGTAGTTCCCAGGTGCACAGGCGGTGGCTGGCAGACCCTGGGCACAGGGGGGGCAACTGTGCAGACTCAGTGAGGCCGCACAAGGCAGCTGGCTGAGCAGGTGGTCCCACATTCGTGCGCACAGACAATCCAGGTAAAGGGGAAACGGTGGAAGGGACTGGAATCCAGGAGAGAGCGGAGCAGGCGCCATTGTTCCCTCTCAGACCCCGCCCCCACAAACAGCGTCACAACTCAGCGACTGGGTTGCCCCGCACAGGGGAACACCTAAGGCTCCACCCCTTACTACATAACATCCGTGACTAGACCAAAACCAAAACAAAACAAAAAACCCATCAAAGATGGCTCAAACCAGAGAACAAATGAAATTCCCAGAGCCAATTCCTCTAAGCCATGAAGAGATAGCCAACCTATCAGATGCACAGTTCAAAGCCCTGGTGATCAGGATGCTCACAGAATTGGTTGATTTTGCTCACAAATTAGATGAAAAAATGCATGCTACAATACGTGAAATGAAGGAAGACGCATGGGGAACCGATAGAGATGGAAGGAAAACTGGGACTCAAATCAATGGAGTGGACCAGAAGGAAGAAACTAACAACCAAACAGAAAAGAATGAAGAAACAAGAATTCAAAAAAATGATGAGAGGCTTAGGAACCTCCGGGACATCTTTAAATGTCCCAACATCCAAATTATAGGGGTACCAGAAGGGGAAGAAGAAGAGCAACAAGTGGAAAACTTCTTCGAACAAATAATAAAGGAGAACTTCCCCAATCTGGCAAAGGAAATAGACTACCAGGAAGTCCAGGAAGCTCAGAAAGTCCCAAAGAAGTTGGACCCAAGGAGGAAAACACCAAGGCACATCGTAATTACATTAGATAAGATTCAAACGAAGGAGAGAATTCTAGAAGCAGCAAGGGATAAGGGGACAGTCACCTACAAAGGAGTTCCCATCAGACTGTCAGCTGATTTCTCAAAAGAGACCTTACAGGCAAGAAGGGGCTGGAAAGAAACATTTGAAGTCTTAAAAAGCAGGGACCTACATCCAAGATTGCTCTATCCAGCAAAGCCGTCATTTAGAATGGAAGGGATGATAAAGTGCTTCTCAGATAAGGTCAAGTTCAAGGAGTTCATCATCACCAAGCCCTTATTATATGAAATGTTAAAGGCACTTATCTAAGCAAAAGAAGATAAAAATATGACAGTGAAAAGACAGCAAACTCACAGCTATTGAGAACCACACCTAAAACAAAAGCAAACTAAGCCAACGGCTAGAACAGGAACAGAACCAAGAAATGGAGATCATATGGAGGGTTAGCAACAGGGGAGTGGGAGGAGGAGAGAGGGGGGGAAGGTACAGAGAATGAGTAGCATAGATAGTGGGTAGAAAATAGACAGGGGGAAGGCAAGAATAGTGTGGGAAATGTAGAAGCTAAAGAACTTACGACACAGGGACATGAACTAAAGGGGGGAATGTGGGTGGGAGAGGGTGTGCAGGGTGGGGGGAATGATGGGGGAGAAATGGGACAACTGTAATAGCATAATCAATAAAATATATTTAAAAAAAGAATAAAGTTAGAGGATTTATACTATTTGATTCCCAGACTTACCAAAAGCTGTAGTAATCAAGACAGTATTATTGATGCAAGGATAAGTCATACAGATCAATGGAACAGAATAGAGCGCAGAAGGAGATTCCTACAGGGCCCATTTTATTCAGCAAAGATGCCACGGTAATCAACTGAGGAAAGAACAGTCTTTTCTACAAATGGTGCTGAGCAACTGAATGTCAAAATGCAAAAAAAGTGAACTTCTACCCTTACCTTATACCATAAACAAAACATTAACTTGAAATGGATCAGTGACCTATGGATAAATTTATATGAACATAAAAGCCAGAATTATACAACTTCTAGGAGAAAACACAGAAGAAGGTCTGTGATGTAGAGGTATGCAAAGATTTTTTTAGATAGGGCACAAAAAGTATTAAAAAATTAATAAACTGAGCCTCAACAAAAGTATAAACTTTTATTCTTTGAAAGATACTGTCAATAAAGTGAAAAAGCAGGCCACAAACTGGAAGAAAATACTTGATATCTATATCTAACAAAGACTTATTTCCAGAGTATACAAGGAATTATTACAACTCAGTAAGAAGACAACCCAATTTTTTAAACAAAGATTTGAACATATACTTCAAAAGGGAGACATATAGACCAATAAGCACATGAAAAGACAAGTTCATTAGCCATCAGAGAAAACCAGGAGGAGATATCACCACACGCCTGTTAGAATGGCTAAAATGTAAAAGATCAACACCACCAAATGTTGGTGGGCACATGGAGCAACTGGAATGTTTACACATTACTAGAGAAAATGCAAGATGGTACAACCGATTGAAAAACAGTTTGGAGGTTTCTTAGAAGTTAAATACACACTTACCATACAACCCACAATTTTACTCTTAGGTACGCCCACATGTGTCCACACAAAGACTTGCACACAAAGGTTCATAGCAACTTTATTTACAACAAGGAAAAGCTGGAAACAACCCATGCATCCATCTACAGATGAGTGGATAAATGAACTGTAGTATGTCCATATGGGATACTACTCAGAAATAAAAAATGAATGAATCTTAAAACTGAGGAAAAGTGCCAGTCACATCAGAGTAACATTACATGAGAGTCTGGGAAACAGTAATCTACGGTGACGGGAAACAGACCAGTAGCTGGGGGCACTGAATGGGAAGGGGAAGGAAACCTTTGGGGACAGTGTGAATGTTTTTATTGTGATTGTGTTGGGGGTTACACAGGTACATACATGGTCAAAATTCATGAACTGTACAATGCTCACTTGGGTACTTTTCATTGTATGTAAATAATGCTTAATAAAATTTAGTTTTCAAAAAGCAGATACCCATGAAAAGAATGCGTTCAATGAGTAAATTGCTATGGAAAGAGCGCTAGGACCCAATATTAAGTGAAAAGAAAGCCACAAAGCAGTATATATGGCTATTTATAGCATGAGGTTTTTATATTAAGTACTAATACATGTGCAGTGTTAAAAAATGGTTATTTATCAACTGATTAAGACAGTATTTGAATTTTTATAGGTATTACAAGCCCACCCTCAAAAAATTGATAAGGATGCTCAACAAAATCAGCTAATTTATTTAAAAAAAAAAAAAAAAAAAGCAACTTGTGTAAGGTAGCTTTACTCACTGAACTCAGCAGAAGGGAGCCCACCCAGCCCCCGAGGCCTCCCAGGTGTGTGCGTTTCTCCCTGCCACCATTTCTCGTGACTGAGGTGGGAAGACAGATGCCTGGAGTCCAAGAGAACCTCTCTGCCTGCCCAGGGCACCTGCAGCTGTCTCCAAACCCCTCATAGAACATGCCTCCAGACAAGTCAACCCCTAGGCTGAGCAAAGGAGCAACTTTGGGGCCATCATTGAAATAAATGACCAATGGCCTCTGGAGCAAAACTGTTGCCATACAGTCCCACCTGCTGCTCAGGGCATGGGCAGTGGCTGGGGATCTGCCACTCTGGCCTGCTGGGGCACTTGTTGGAAACACAGACTCCCAGGCCCAGCCCAGACCCACTGAGTCAGAAAGGGTCTGACAGCCACCTGGCTCCTGCACGAAGTTTGGGAGGTCTAAATGTTAGCTTGTTTATGTCCCTGAGGAGCACTTGCTGCCCACTCTAGAAATATGCCTTCAGTGCCAGCAAACCGGGTCCTACACGGTCCCAGGAAGTCACTTCGCAGTGACTGACCCACAGGATATGCCCCATGGCACATCCCACTCACCTTGGCCCAGGCCAGTTTCTCCTGAATGGCAGTGTTGCTGGGCTCCACGTGGCGAGCAAACTTGAGGTTGTTGATGGTATATTCATGGCCACAGTACACTCTCTGAGGAAAAAGCCAAACCCATGAGCCCTGAAGAGACTTATTAATCCCTCCTCAAACTCCTCAGAGACGGGTCTCAAGGGCCCTGGGCTGGGCCAGTGACACCCAGGGAGATGTGCCTTAGGACAAGACACTCCTTGCACATATGTGAAACAATAAGAAGCACATAGACAGAAAACTCACAGTTCTAGAGAAAATGCCTCTGCCCTCCCCACACACAGGGGTAACCACAGGAGGTAGGGCAGGTGGGACAGGAGGCAAGGGGACAGAGTGGGAGAGCAGCCAGGGCACTCGATGAGGGCTCCACCTACTGTGTCAGGAGGCAGCCGGCCCAGGACCTCAAGCAGGGCTTTGTACATCTCGTCTGCTGTCCCTTCATAGAACTTCCCACAGCCAGCCACAAACAAGGTGTCACCTGAAAGCAGACAGCCATGGAGCAGTGAGGCCACCAGCAAGGCACACCCCCTTAGGAGGCTGATGGGTCACTACTAGATGACGCTGACCACCCACCATCTGTGGGCCAAGGCTTCACCTTGTCCCCAGGGCTGACTGGGGCCCAGCCTCAGATGTACCCTCCACCTAGGTACCTGACAGGGTCCAAAGACAACCCACAGCTTTTAGTTCCTTCCTACCCCAGAACTTTCCACTGAAGTTTCACCCACTGGTACCCCCGGCCTCCAAACAGTGGCTCAAACCCTAACCTTAGAGTCACGCTGACTCCTCCCTTCATTGCCCAGTCCCATCAGCTATAGTGCCAAGATCCCCACACCCAACACTTGTCACCACCTGCCCAGCAGCCCCCCTCTCAGGCCTGGCCTCCCTGTACCTTCCCTTATCCCCGGCATCCAGGGCCATCCTATAACATCCTGCATGATCTCACCAACCCCATCTGGGCACTCTGGAAGCCCCTCACAAGGGACCACAGACCACGAGGGCCCTCAAGATGCAAACCTGCCACCGCAGATCACTCCTTCCTGCCTCCGACCTTTAGACAGTGTCCCCTCTGCCTGATGCTGCCAGGTCTCTGTGCACTGCTGCTTCCCTCTCCTGAGAACCAGCTCCATGCCAAGTGGAAGCCCACAGGCACTTGTTCTCCAGCCCCTTTACATGAGGAGGGCCTGGGACCCCTCAACATTAAGCAACATCCCTCTTCCAGCAGCACTTGCAAAGCCTCTTCCCCACACCACACAGCAAAAACCAAGGCTTCCCCTCAGAAAAAAACTATGGAGTGAGGTAGGGGGTAGCTTGTGAGCAGAGACTCAACACATAGGTCAAGGGCCCTGCAATTTGAGTCTGGGGACTGGCGAGAGGCCAACGAGACCCAGAGGAAAGCCAGCCACTCAGGCGCAGGATCCTGTCCAGGGATGGGCAGCACCTGCTATCTGCACATCCAGGAACTTCATGGTCCTTCTCCCACCGGGGCCAGGGGAGCCAGGTCCTCACAGGGCTGCATCATGGCAGCAAGGACACTAAGAGACCTGGGGCCTCTATGTTCCTCCCTGGCAGCCAGGACCACCATTCTCCTGCACTCTGGCCTTTGCTGTCTCTCTCTCACCCTCTACTGCCAGCTGCCATGAGTGCCAGGGGGCATACCACCTCTCCAACAGGCCCAGCTCTCCAGCAGGCTGCCCCTCCACCCCCAAGTCCTGTGGAGCTAGCTATGGTTCTAGCATCTAATGCAGCCTCCTTCCGCAGGCACCTGAGCTGTACCTGTGGCCTTGGCACTCACTGCCATGAGCTGGGGTCCAAGACCTGAGGTCCCAGACTACCCAAACCCTTCAAACGCAAATGCCCCACTGGCCAACATGGCAGTACCCTGCTCCCTCAACCAGGCCTGGCCCCCAGACCACCTTCCCCACCTCCTCCCTGTCAGTGCTTAGTCCTGCCCACCACACCCCAGGGCCAAAGCCACACCCTTCTTTGCACTGTCACCTCCTCTGATTACAACTTAGGGGAAGGAAGCATGGCCCTGGGTCACTCAGATCTCGGCCCGAAGCCCAGGGCCATCAATACTCCCACCTTTGGATGCTGCAGGCCCCTTTGTTGCACACACAGGCCAGCTGGGGCTCTGCCGGGCCGTCCTACTTCCCACGCCACTAGTCCTTACTGTAGATGCCCCAGACCCCTTAGCTTCCCCACTGAGGACACTGTATGACTTTTCACATAGTTATTATTAAAGTCACCAATAAGACAGTATACTCCCTGCCAGCTGCTGTCACGCAGACAGTGGTAACTACTCATGCAGGACATAGTTCAGGTCTGTGTTTGCAGCAGTCACCCTCCACACCTTCCAAAGGGGGACTCAGCTTCTAACAGCACAGACCCCAGAGACCCACTCCCCAGGTCCTGACAACCCTGAGAGGTGCTGCCTTACTAGCTGACAGAGGGGCAGACTGATGTCCAGTAGGGACAGGAGTGTGATGTACTGAGGGTTTGCCAAGCCAGGTACCGGCGGCACACCCCCCTCACCTCAGGCCCACCCACTCAGTGGGGAATGCTTTGCTCTGACCACACACACAGGAAAAGCCACTTCAGGGCAGTGTACACATGGCACGTGGGCCAATTTCCCTACTCCACCCCCATTATGGGACTTCACCCATTATGAGGCCAGGGCTGCCACGGTGTGCCCAGGGACCTGCAACCTGACCCACCGCCCCACAGCTCCATCACTGCAGTAAAGATGCTGAAAGCAGTTGTATATTTAAAAAACAAAAACAAAAAAACAAAACCTTAGATCTGGAGATAATTTTTTAAAAAATATGGAACGCTCCACAAACTTGCGTGTCATCCTTGTGCAGGGCCATGCTCATCTCCTATGCATCGTTCCAATGTTAGTGTGCGTGCTGCCGAAGCGAGCGCGGGTCTGGACATAATTCGGGGTTTGCAGACAAGCTACAAAGACCATCCAAGGCCACCGCCTCGGCTGGTGTTTCCCTTAACATCTGACATCACCTGGTATATTTGTCAAAATTACAAGCCTGCATCCCCACATTGCTACCAACTAAACTCTACCCCAGACTCAATGCACATTTCTTATCGACACTTTCCCCACAGCAGGATCCAGCCCAGGAGCCCGCCTTGCATTCAGCCGTTGTATTTTCAAACAAACTCTCACGGCAGTTCCAATATCATGATTGTGACTTAAACTTTTGGAAGGCTCAGAGCTCAAAAGCTGTCTACAGTCACTAAAAAAGTTAAGGTGGCAGTGGGGCTCCCTGGGGCCAACAGGCCTGCTCTTGGCTGGGCAGTCTCAACCATTTCTGCCCATCGTGGCCACTGGCTTGCACCACCCTGGTTGCCACACGGCCATTCCACTTCATAAGCATCAAGGTTCTTTCATTTTTCTCTCAAAAGAGGAAAAATACCTCCGACTGCTGGCAAGGCCTGCCTGCCCTGACTCAGTGCCGCTCACACAGCCCAGGGCTGGGCCGTGCTTCACAGACCTTACTCTGGGTCACAGCCACTGCAGACTGTGGCCCCTACCTGAACTCATCCAGCACCACCTGAGCTCGTCTGGGCTGCCAGGCCGGCTGCTCTCAGGGTCGCTCTGTGTAGGAGACCATGACCAGGGGCTGCTACTGACTTTGCCACACCCAGCGAGCCTTTCAGCCCACGGAGGGATGGGTGATGTGAGTACTCAGAAGGGCATGTGAGTCCCACGTGAGGCAGGTCTGAGGCTTACTGCCCTGCCCACCTGGCAGCTGATGGAGGCAGTGGGGGCTGGGGCTGCATCCCCACTAGGCAGTCTCTCAAGAAAAGTGTCCCCAGGGCACTTGACAGTGGTCAGAGGGAAGCACAAGACCAGCCCTGCCAGGAGGAGCCACTCTCCTCTCTGTCCATCCAGCCTGCCCATGCCCCAGTGTGTTTGAAGCTAAGCCCAGACTTTGGCCCTAGGGCTGGGGTCCTCCTCACTCAGCCTTGTGTAGTTTTAGGCAGGAAACGCTCTGCTTCTCCTCCTCTGTGCCAAGAAGGTATTGCAAAGAATGCCCAACCTCCAGCAAACACACCTGAACCCTCACCTGTAAACACAGCAGGGGGCTCAGAACTGCCAGGCTTGCTCACAAAGTAGCAGATGTGTCCAGAAGTGTGACATGGTGTCGACAGGCACTTGACATTGAGAGACCCCACCTGTAACAAAGTATGCGCTGGTGTGTGCTCCTAGGGCTCATAAGCACATGGCCCCACAGGGTCCCACAGGGTCTCACCTCCGACCCCACACCCACCACACAGGAAGACATGGATCTTGCTGGTGACCATGGGGCTCAGTCCTTGAGTGTGACCCCAGGGGCAGGGACCACTTTAGAACCTGGTATTTGCTGACATGCAAAATAAAAGGGGCTCATTTTGTTTTTTTCCCCCCAAATCAGGCCAAATCTAAACTAGGTGTCTTGCTAGAAAAGATAGTTTTACTTCTTAGGTGCTTGGTCTTTTTTTCCTGTTTTTCTTCTGTCTTCCCCTCCCCCACCTCTTTACATCAAAGATACGAAAAATTGAAATAAAGATGAAAATCCACATGACCTTTACCTGAGTCACCAAATGCTGACAATTCCATCTGTGGTACATGCTCTCTCTGCACACATGCACTTCAAGTCACACACATCCTGACAAATTGCCCTAAATACTCCAGCTGCATCTACTAAGAAAAGAACACCCTCCTACATAAGCTTGCTAGCATCACATCCAAGAAATTTAGCATCAGCACGAGAATATAATCCCATGCAGAGCCTGTATTTAAATTTCCCCAATTATCTCTACATAGTTATCTATAGCTTCTTCCCCTATCAAGTCACCATTTGTGCACTGATTTGCTTGTAATGCTCTCGACAGAGGGGACTGTCCAGGCCTGGGAAGCCCCAAGAGGTCCTCCACCCACCCACAGGTCAGGCTGTCTCCAGAGCCCAAGCCCTTATGTGCTCCTCTAGGTCCCTGGGGTAATGGAGGGGACAGCCACACTATGCTCTAGGGCCTGGTGTCCCTTTCTGTTGGGGTTCACGCCTCACCTGCAGTGTAGACAGGTGTGTGACCTTGTGAGTCAGGGCCCCGATCCGGTCATCACCCCCATACACCTTCAGTCCAGGCTCCAGCTTGACCAGCTTCTCATTTCCGCCAGCGTGGTCCCTGGAAGTCAAAAAGACCTAGGGGTACTGCCGATATGACGGGAGTTTGCTTGCTTGTAAACCCTGACCAAATAGAATTATTTTTCCTTTTCATTCAATTTATGGGGGTGATACTGGTTAATAAAATTATATAGGTTTCAGGTGTACAATTCTGTACATCACCTGTACATTGTATTATGTGTTCACCACAAAACAGAATTTTTATTTGCCTAGTTATGTTTCTGAGAAATAGAAATGCACATTCCAACACAGGAAACTGGCTCCACTGAAAGGAATGCCCTCAGGCACCCTGTTCCTACGCCGGTTATGTCCATGGCCCTGCCTCAGCAGCACTTCAGAAAGGGATCAGGGGAAGAGCTCCATTTCCCAGCTTTGTGGGGCCAGGCACAGGGCAGGGTAAGGAACGCACCAACACCTGACAGTCAGCCATTCCAGGGCAAGACCAGGGCTTTCTGGTCACAAGGGAACATCTGCTCCTCGCTACATATTCACTTATGGACTCTTCTGATACGCCCAGAAACAGCAGGGCCCGAGATAAGAGGAGGCAGCCCGCCACCTCCCTCCCCTCAGAGGGCCATTACGCACTGGCCAGGGCCAGCCCCTCAGCCCACTCACCACCACCACCACCCATAAGTGGGAGGGAGGCACAGGCCATACCCTAAAGCTCAGTTTAGGGCCTGGTTCAGGATTTACATTCTAGCATGAACATAAGGTCCTGAGAAAACCCTCCAGAGAAGCAACATCTGATATAGGGGTTTCTTAGCATAGGAGAGAAAAGTAAACTGTGCAAACCTGGGGAAGGAGGAGGCTTCTTGCATCTACTTGGAACCCAAGAGGCCTGAGTTTTTCAAAAGAAAGGGTGGCTATGCTAAGTCATTCAGGCCAAGGACAGGGCTGTAGACTCTGTGCCTTTAGGAATTAGCACCTGACATCCCAGAGACTCAGCAACTTAGTTACATCAACCCAGACATTTCTACCATTTAACAAATGTTGGCCAAACCACATCCATTCAACACTCCAGGTGAAAGGCCTCATTTTATTTATTTGTATTTTTTAAAAGATTTTATTCACTTATTTTCATAGAGAGGTGAAGGGAGGGAGAAAGAGAAGGAGAAAAACATTGATGTGTCAGAGAAACATCAGTCAGTTTTCTCTCATACACGCACCAACCGGGGACCACACCTGGAACCCAGGACGGTGCCCTGACCAGGAATCAAACTGGTGACCTTTTGCTCTGTAGGACAACACAGCCAATGGAGCTGTGCCGGTAAAGGCAAGGCCTCATTGTATTACTCGGGGGGAGGAGGCCAGTGAAGTGGAGCGCCTGCAGCCTGAATTACAGCGATGCTACAGGGACAGGTCCATGTGAAGGCATCGGCTGCCCTCAAGCAGTGATTTGGAAAAGAAAGTTCATAGCCAAATAAACATTACTTTTTTCTAGCTTTGAAGAGCCTCAAAAGTTTCAAAAAATCCAAAAGGAAGACCTTGGACAGACAACTCTAGTCCGAGTGCTTTTTCACCATTTAGCCTTTTTATTAATTAAAAGAAAAAACAAAACAAGCAACCTTCACAACCTCTCCAAATATGGCTGCTGACTTTTAAAAACACTGTCTAGTCTAGTTTCTTCCCTAACATTGAGGCCAACATCCCATCACACAAGCCCAAGGGCTTTCAAAAACACTGCTGGTGTCCTTGCAGGGCAGAAGGACCCACAGCACAGCATCCCCCCTGAAGCCCCTGTTATCAGACCCCATCTAAGGGCCAAGGGCCTAGGGTCAGGAGACCAAGGGAATGAGGCAGCAGCATGGAGACTGACACCTGAAGCCTTTTCAGAATCCCACTGGAGGCAGACCCTCAGTTGCACAGTGGTCACAGCTGTGGGGCACAAGTGACCCAGCTGCCAGCTGCAGGAGGGCCCAGACAGCCTGTGAGAACCCCGCCCGACCCCACCCTCAGGGTGTGCCTGGCACGCAGCCGTCAGGCCCAATCAGCTCTGCTGCCCTGGAAGGAGCTCAGCTTCTGGGAAGGAGCGCTTACCAATGGTGGTGGGTGGTGAGCAGTGTAGTCAGCTTCACACCGTGCTTTTTCACCATTTCTACAACCTGCAACCAAATGTGAGGCAGGACAGAGGCCACCATCACACTCCCAGTGCTGGCTCAGCAGCCTGCAAGGTGGGGGTGCCCGGAGGAACCCAGGGTGTGCCAGGAATGGCCAGGTCCTATCTTGACCCTGCCAACTCAACCTAACTTCAGTAGAGCAGGGTGAAGGTGGCCTTTATCTCTTTTAATCCACTTGGCAGCTCAGTACCCCCCATGACCTCTCCACGCCCCTCTGGCCCAAAGCCTGAGGGAAGGGTGGATATTGCAAGGACAGCTCCTGCTTCTCTGACCAGGGGCTTTGCAGACAAGCCCTTTCCTTTCTTTCTTTGCCAAAGACTCTGGTCACCCCCACCCCTTTCATGGGCCCTTTGCCCCAATAGCAGTGGCTGGACACTAGTTAAATTGTTTGTTAAAAATTAATGGATTAATTAATAGTTAGCTTCAGCCAAGTTACAAGAACACTGCAGTTATCAAACCCATCAGGGGAAAAAACTGGTGCTGGGGACACACCTCCCACCTTCTGGGGCTGCACTGGGTCCACAATGGCAGCTTCCTTGGTGTCATCATCGATGATCAGGTACATGTAGTTGTCGGTCAGGGCTGGTAGTACCTCAACCTTCATGGCACTCTGTTCCACAGTCAAGCTCTTCCTCAAATCTGTGTGATAAAGGATTCCCAGCAGGGCTGGACCTGAAGACAGAGTACAGTTTTGGTCAGTGTCCACATGAGGCCACATCAGCCATAGAATCAAAACAAGTCCTCAATGACCCAGGGTAGGGGCATCCTGGGGATGTGACATCCGGGACTGACATGTGGCAAACATCCAAGCACGAGGCTCACCGTGCAGGGTTTTTTACATTTCTTTGATAGAGAAGAGGCTGTTCTCATTGAACCACATCAGTAAGGAAAATCTAGAAAATGATTCATGCTCATATTCAAGGAAATCATCTCTTTCGGATTTAAAATACTTATTTTCTTTTTCAAGAATTCTAAAGGGATAGAAAGACCGGCTTGTGGCTGTGATTCAAACAATCAACAAACATGACTATTGTCAGCTCTGGTTGTTCACACCTGACTCAGAGAATATCATGAAAGGAAGAAACCCAAATGAAAGTGCCAAGCTGGGCTATTTCTTACCCACAGCACATCGCTGCCTCTCTAGCTAACACAGCCCAGTCACCTGGAGTCACTCTCAGCCCTTCTTAGGCCTCCGGCCAGAAAAGAAAACAATACGGCAGGAACTAGAAACTTGGAACATGCACGAAAACCACCGGGGCCTGAGAAATGGAGAGCTGGCTACAAATGTTCTAGATTTGGGTGTGCAGGATACAGAATCACCATCCAACTGAGCCAAAGGACTCTGCCAGGATGGCCGGGAGTGACTGAAAGGCAAAAGCATCTTCTAGCCAGCAGATAGGTGCCAGAGTATTTTCAACAATGAAACTCCTATTATTCAATCTAAAAATTCACAGAGGCCCCGATAATACTTTAAGTCTTAGCATGAAAGGGATTAAAACTGTACAACACAAGGTGACAGAAGGCATCCATGAAATTCTGTGGTAGGTGTGGGGATGGGGACCTCCCCCTAACAGGATCCAGAAAGCAGGGAGCACCAACAGACTGAAAGACAGGCCATGTCTTCAGGGGCCATCTAAAAGCAGATTCAGCCCTGGCTGGTGTGGCTCGGTGGATTGAGTGCCAGCCTGCAGACCAGAGGGTCACTGGTTTGATTCCCAGGCAGGGCACATGCCTGAGTTGCGGGTCAGGTCCCCAGTAGGGGGCGCATGAGAGGCAATCATACATTGATGTTTCTCTCCCTCTCTTTCTCCCTCTCTCTAAAAATAAATAAATAAAATCTTCAAAAAAAAAGATTGTTTTAAAAAAATAAAATAAAAGCAGATTCAACCATATATGCCATGGCCAGAGAAAATGCCTGAACTGCAGCTTTAATGATCACACACAGATATCCTTTCCTTTGACAACCAGCTGGGCATTTTCCAGGCCTTTCTCCTCATGCACAGAAGAAGAAACATTTTTGCAAGGCTGAGTCTCTGATGTTCCACCTTCTCTGAGCCCCAGTGCTATCAGAGCCTGAGAGCTCTACTATACAGAGCAGTATATGTATTAGGGATGGGGGTGGAAGGAGAGCAGAAGGATAAAAACAAAAGTCCACATCTGGAAGCATCCCCCTCAAAAGGGCCCCCCATTTATGTATTTCCCATAGAACATTATCTACACTGCCCAAGTGAAGGAAATGTTATTTACAATTGGTTCCTGGGAACCTGGAGAAGATGCCGCTATCTCTATGGAAAAAATCCATCTGGTGCAGTCACCACCAGAAACCTTATTCCTTTTCCAAAAATTGTATCACCTAGCCTACCGCAGCCTAAGAAATGCCCCCAGCTCACTGGTTTGCAAATGTGATCTTTTGTGTAACCAGAGAGCACAGACTACAGCATATGGTCTGGGCCAAGTACTGAGACATGCTTTGTTTGGCTTCTTCTGAATGGGGCGGGTTCTTCCGCATGGCATCGGCCATTTGAGACAGCGGCACTCCTGGCAATTCCCTACAGTTCCACTTACACTATCTGTCCAATTTCTGATACAGAAACTCTTAGCTCTGATGCTTTGATGAGTTTCCTTAAATGGAAAAAAAATAGGCTCTTTGCTTAGTAATGGTGACACTTTACCCACTCCAGAACCTTGACTACTTTGAAAATGCAGCGGGATTTGAAAATGGCCAAGGGTGGCTTCACTGCTTGTTCAATCTGCCTACCTAGTGCCCTCCCACCATTTAGCTCTTAACCAGGTCCTAGAGGCTGGGGTTAACCTACTGCCCCTATTGCTACATCAGCCAGATAAAATATCAGGGAACAAAGAAAAGGAGATTTCAAAATAAAGGCCAAAATATTCCAACTAAGCAAGAGGTTAGACTCTGATCTGACAGTGGGAAGAGCCAGGCCTTGGAGGCCAGTGTGCCCAATGCCTCTCATTTCAGAGGCACTGATGAAATGACAGCCAGGGAAGGCCAGGGTCCCACAGATAACAGGACCCAGTCTTGTTGGAATCCAAGCATTGCTCCAGGGTTCTTCCCTTTAACATCACTTTAGAATCCATGTCCCAGGTTCTTCTTGTCAGCCAAAGCTCGAGATGAAAAGATGTGATTTAATTTGTGGAGAATATACGCAGCATTCCTCGGGTTCTAAGCAGTCACATCACACCAGGGCACTGGAAGTACGGACTTTCGGGGGTGGTGGTGGGGGGGGAAATATGTGGGAAACCCCCGCACCACCCAGCGTCAAGGAAGACGGAGGGGCAGACCGCAGGGAGGCCGGTGGGAGCGCCCGGGAGCCGTCTCCTCACCTAGCACAAACCCTTCAGCAAACCCAGCTGACCAGGTACTCTGCGCTCAGCCCTCTCAAAATCCGACTCAACTGCTGTCTGTGCAGTCTTTCTCCACCACTACCCGCCCGCCGCCGTCAGCGAAGGCTGAAAATCCTACGTCGACAAAAAGCAGCGTCAGTCACCGGGCCCGGTGACTCCCTGCCGACACACCCGAGGGGGCCGGCGGGCTGCGTCCGCGCCCAACGCTCGGCTGCGGGGCGCCGGCGCTTCTGGAACGTCGCAGGGAGCGCGGCTGGCCTAACTGCCCTCACCCGGCTACGACATTCGGAAGGACCCAGGCACCCAGCCGGTCCCCGCCCCCGGGACTCTGCCGCTGTTAGCTCTGCCCCGGCCGCTCTCGGCAGACTTACCCAGGCCGAGGCGGGCGCAGGCGGCCCCTAGTGCGGTGAGACTCCGAGAGCCTAGAAGTGGGCCCAGCACCATGACAGGGGAGGCGGACCCGCGGCTCTCCTAGGCGCCGGCGGGCGGTACATGCCAGCCTCCCCGCCCACCTCCCGACCAATCAGCACTCGCGCCCAAACCCTTGCCCCTTTCCCCCCGCCCCGCCCCGCCCCGGCAGGCTGGAAGCAAGGAATTGGCTGCAGCCAGAGAATAACACTAGAGCCTCCGCCTCTTTCCGGGGACCCGGAGGGCATCCTAGCGGGAGCCGCCGTCCCAGGAGGCCGTGTGCTGCGACTCGGGCGCCCCGCGGGGAACACAGGCAGAATCGGCGGTCGCGGTTGGGATTGAGCTCTGAGATAGTTTGTCCTCTAGGGGTAGCCGTAGGCTCCAGGGGATCAGCCCGAACTGAATCCACGTGACTCTAGGGGCCGTAGGCTAGAGCCATGGCGGCTTCCAGGCAGCTATCTCGCTTCTGGGAGTGGGGGAAGAACATCGTGTGTGTGGGCAGGAACTACGCGGACCACGTCAGGGAGATGCAGAGCGCGGTGCTCAGCGAGCCGGTGATCTTCCTGAAACCGTCTACCGCCTATGCCCCCGAGGGCTCGCCCATTCTCATGCCAGCCTATACCCAGAACCTGCACCACGAGCTCGAGCTGGGCGTGGTGGTGGGCAAGCGGTGCTGCGCCGTCCCGGAGGCTGGGGCCATGGACTGCGTGGCCGGTTATGCCCTGTGCCTGGACATGACCGCAAGGGATGTGCAGGACGAGTGCAAAAAGAAGGGGCTGCCCTGGACTCTGGCCAAGAGCTTCACAACCTCCTGTCCTGTCAGCGCGTTCGTACCCAAAGAGAAGGTCCCAGACCCTCACAACCTGAAGCTGTGGCTCAAGGTCAATGGCGAACTCCGGCAGGAGGGTGAGACATCCGCCATGATCTTTACCATCCCCTACATCATCAGCTATGTTTCCAGGATAATAGTCTTGGAAGAAGGAGATATTATCCTGACCGGGACACCAAAGGGAGTTGGCCCTGTGAAAGTAAATGATGAAATCCAAGCTGGCATACACGGGGTTGTCAGTATGAAATTTAAGGTGGAAAGGCCAGAATATTGATTCTAGACAAAACACCATAACATCTTAGTTTTCAGAAGAGAAGGGAGCCGGTCAGAAGCAAGCCAAGGTTATTAAAAGTGGCAATCCTTTAATAAGAAACCAATTTTTAAAGATGACTTGATTGGATTGCTATGCCTCAACTCAGGAAAGATGAAAACTCCAAGAAAAACACAACCTAGAAGAGCTGGGTCAGAAATGGAAAAGAGAAAAGAGTCTTCTAGGAAACTAACAGAATAAAGTATTTGTGATGTCGCCAATGAAGAGAATTTATAAAACCAAATGTTCAGAAGACTTTCGTTTCCTAAAATTGAACTGGTTAAGATTTTTTTCAGTGAGTCATTCTGGGATCAGTAGTTCAAGAATTGAAATATGCAACGGACGTTGAAAAGCGTGCTTCAAATCAGCGTGTCCCATATTTCCTTGGTCATGGTAATCATCTGGAGATCGTTGTAAAAAGATATTTCCAAATTACTGGTCCATACCAGGCCCACTGTATTATTAGCAGAATTAATCTCCAGCACTCCAAGTGATTCTTATGAAGTGTAGAAAAACATTACTCCACAAAATCAGTTAATTTAAAATTTTCTTTAATAAGTTAACAATGAATGATGACCTCACTTGTTTGTACCCTGGCTCAAGATTCGGAATTTAAGAGATAATTTTGAAACTATTGTTTTCAAATAAATATGCTGTATTTTGTGTGGCCTAAAAGTGTGCTTTTTTTCTCCCCTGATAGTGGTTGGGAGAGAATATTTCCTTATTAAGAGGCTTCAGACCTTGTCACTGACCTTTGGTCTGGTGAGCGCTGTGCTTTATTAACAGAGTTAGTCACCATGTCTACCTCCTGACCAGAAATAAGGAGGCTTTAGGGAAGTTGAGTGGCCTGGGAGTGCTACTTTTGCTTTCACCTGCTTCCCCCTCTAAAAAAATGGCTAGTCAAGCCCTGGCCAGGTTGCTCACTTAGTTGGTGCCTCATCCTGTTGCAGGTTTAATCGCCAGTCAGGGCACATACCTAGGTTTTGGGTTCCATTCCCTGTCAGGGCGTGTATGGGAGGCAACTGATTGATATTTCTCTCACAATGATGTTTCTCCCTTTCTATCATTCCCTCCCTCTCTCTCTCCTCCCCCTCCCTGCTCTCTCTTTAAATTCAATAAACATGGACCCTTGGATGAGAATTATTTTTTTAAAAAAGGCTAGGGAAGCTGCAGAGCTCTCAGGCTGCTGTATGGAGTCCTTTTAGGCTTAGGCCAGGACTCCTACTGTTAGTGTAAACAGAAGACATTTGCTGACCTGAGAAAGCTTCTGTACAGTAATAACAGCTACCATTAAGCCCTTAGTACTGCTAGGAACTGTGTCAAGAGTTTTCCATGTATCATTTAACCCTCAACAAAGCTGGGAGGTTGGTATCGCTACCATCTCTGTTATACAGATGAAGATGTAGATTTAGAGGCTAGCCAGCCAGGCTCTCCAACCACTCAGCTAAGTGACAGCCAAGATGTAACCCCAAAATCCCAAGACCAGAACCTGAAGTCTTGACTACAATGTTGGCTGCATCTTTTAAGTGGATATATAAAAAATCACAAAAAAAGTTTAGGTATTATGCAGCCCCCATATTTAAGTTATAATTTACTATGAGGCACTCCCATCGTTGCATTGATTAAATGTGCTATCTTACAATCTTTTAAGTTTCTTTTTTTAATTGCTTAAGTAATACGTGTTTATTACGGAAGAGTTAAAAATCACAGGTAAGCAAAAAACAAAAACTCAGAATTTCATCAACCCAGAGACAGTCAAACTTAAGCATTTGATGTACATTCTTCCAATTATGGATGTAGTTGTAATTTTTAGCACATCACTTGCTCATGTAACTTTATAACCTAGTTTTTTCACCATATAGTGTGACTATGTCAGTCTGCACATTTCTATAGCACTGTTTTCAGTGACTGGGTAAGATTCTGAAGTCAGTCTATTTTTGGCCATTGAGATTGTTTCTACTTACTGGCTAGTAGAATCAGCCCACTGTTACTTCCTTTGTCTAGGTTCCCAGAAGTAGAAGAGTTGAATCAAGGGTGTACTCATATTGAAAGTGTATTAGTCCAGTTAGCAGATACAAGATTCAGCTGAGATAAGTCTACCAAACTGACAGACTTGAAAGCAGGCTAAAGGTAAAGGCATGTAGCTCCCTTGGGTGGCACAAGCCAGCACCCAGGGAGTGTACTGTGCCCCCAAGGTCAAGGTTCACCACAGTGGTTCACAAGCTTGGTCCCAAACAGCTGACAACAGCGTTTCAGATGTAGTACACAAAGTCCTTGGCTGTGAGAATAAAAAACTGAGATAATCACTAATGCCCACAAATCCTGATGTCACTAAAACACATTAATCCTAGCACCTAGAAGGTACATTTTCTTCTTTTTATTTTGAATAAGCTTAAACTTACTAAAAAGTTGAAAGAATAATACAACAAATTCCATATACCCTTCACTAGACCCACACACACAGAGATGGGCAAAAGTAGGTTTACAGTTGTGAGTACGAGAAAGTTTATTCTTGTTTCACTATCTATTAATTATTGTATTATTTTCCATGTGAACAACTGTAACCCCAGAGCCTTCCTAAAAGCTTAGTTAAATGGTCATTTACAATTTGGTTCTGTATTACAAAAACATCTCAATGAACAAGGAAGAGTTTTCCATATTAAACAAATGAAAGTTAACTTACACAGCCTTTCCTCTCATATCAAACATATTTCTCAAGTTGAGTAAGCATATCTGAGGATAAAATGACTGCTATCAGAGCCAATAAAGTTAGTTTATTTTCAAATTTTTCTTTCCTTTTAGATGGAGTGGTTGGCCTCTTTGAGACTGTTGAATTTAAAATTTTTACTTTATAGGTTACAGAAATTGTAAGAAATGTTATGACCCAGAAATTAATTCTATTTTTATCTGTAGTAAGCCTTGCATTTTCTTTTTAGTGTGCAAGTACGGCATTTTCTGCATAGGCATCATCTTGGGCAGGCTAACAGTTTGAGGATGAAATTAGTATGAAATAATTTAAATGTTTCATTGAAGATAAGTATATCAACCTCTGAGCATCTACCTTTGATACTGGATAACTTAAGGTTTTATGAATTTTCAAGCATCTCAGGGGGGCGCTGTGACAGCATTAAATTACTGCTTATGGCATAAACATGAGGTTAGTTAATTATGAAATGTTCTATTTCATGGTCTAGAATTTGCCTTCATGTCATAATGCAAACTTCTAACAGAATAGGATACATTTAATTTCCTTGCCTTTAATTTCCTGACCAGTTTTACCCCCATCAGATTTTTCTTTGCTGGTCACTAGAGAGTTTGAACTGTTAGCAATTTCTGTGACACGAATAGCAGTAATAGCCTTCCAGGGCAGAGAGGTGGTTTGGCTGTGCGTGCGTTGTCCTTTATCCCGTTTATCTCTCATTGTGGCCGTCAGTGGTGCTCAAAACTTTCGGCCTCAGGACCTTGCTATCGTCTTAAAGGCTGTTGGGATCCCAAAGAGCTTCTGCGTATGCGCGTTGTGCCTGTCTATATTGACCTTAATAGAAATTTAAACCGGGAAATAAAAAACTTACTTGTAATTCATTTTTTAAAAACCTACTTGTCAATTCAAATAACATTTCTTGTGAAAAATAACTATTCTCCAAAAGAACAAAAAACTTGGTGAGAAGAGTGGCATTGTTTTACATTCTTGCATCTCTAACGTCTGGCTTAATAAGACAGCAGGCTTCTTACCGCTTCTGCATTCAGTCTGTTAGGCTATTACGCATGCAGCCTCTGGAAAACAGAATAAGTGAAGGAGACAAATACCTTTTAAAATTATTATGAAAATAGTTTTGCCCTTGCAAAGTCCTTTTAGCAGATTAGGACCTCAGTTGCCCCTGGGCCACACTGTGAGAATCACTACATTAATTGTTCTTACGCAGAGAATGTCTGAGACTTTCTTTTTTCTTTAGTCGGTTACAAGTTTATGAAATAAGACAAACTCTTCAGTATTTCTTTCCTAGTACTATAAGTATGCCTTGTTATTTAGTTTAATTTGATTTGGTTTCTCTTTTCAAAAACCTATTATTTCAAATTTTGAAGGCCAAGTATAGAATACATACACATTCAAGTTTATAAACCATGATTTCCCTTAAACTGATGATCTATTTCAAAAACTGAAGGTACAGAATTTCTGCACATTGAACATTTTGTGTTAGTAAATATTTTTTCTTGAAGTCCCTTAATGGATTCCCACCCCAGCCCTCTTTGATTTATAGAGTTCTTATCTGATTTTGATTCATTTTACAATTAGTTTTTATGATTATTTATTTCTTAAATTGCTATAACTCTTTATTTAGAGAATTCTTATGCAGAAGGTTTTGTATTTTTTTCTTTTTGTATTCTTACAGTTTCCTTTTTCTAGCTATTCTTTATTTGCTTATTGATGTGTTTTTTGTGTTATTTTAACTTAAGCCTCACTTTGTTTTCTTTGTAGCTTCCAGGGTGTGTATTGTGAGCCTGGTGGTTTTGTGTCACTTGTTCATTTGTAAGTTCGGTTGTCTGATGTCTTAAGGGCCGATGTTAGAGATCCGTGCTGTCCAATAGCATACAGCACAAGCCATGTGTAATTTAAAATTTTCTCATAGCCACAGTTTTAAAAAAGTAAAAAACAGTGAGATTCATTTTAATATATTTTTATTTAACCTAGTACATCCAAAGAATATTTCAACATGTTTCAGTATAGTATTTAAGTATAAATATTTGTATAATGAGGTAATTTCACATTTTGGGGGGTGGGAGACTAAGTCTTCCAAACCTGTCGCCCGTTTTACACTTACAGCACATTTCAGTTTGGACTGGCTACACTGGCTTCCATGTCGACAGCACAGATACAGAGAGGAATGGTGCTCTGGTCAGAGCAAAAAAGCTTGAGGAGCCCAGAAAAGCTAGAAAATTACACTTGTGTGATGAGAAAAAATGGAAAACGATGTCACTGCAAAAGGAGGCTGTAGTGTGACTACAAGTACATCTAATGTCTTACAGAATTGCATTGTGATAAAGCGTAGGGAGGTGTGGGGTCTATCGAGGAAAGCTGGAGGGGTGTCAGGTTCCTACGGTCTTGTGTGTGATAAGCAGCATTGGGCGGGGTTTGGACAAGGGAAACCAGCACCAACTGACCTCCAGTGGGGTAGACATTTAACTTAATTCATTTCATCACCACCCCAACTAAAGGCGATGATTATTATTCCTAATATGCAGGTGGAAACTGAGGTCAGGAAGTTAACGTTCTCCAGGTTACACAGGTGGTAAGAACTAGTAACCTCTCTGACTTCAAAGGCTTTGCTCTTTTTAACCACAGTACTGTGGGTTTTTTGCAAATTCAATTCTAGTTTTAACTCTATTGCTAACTACTTGTATTACCTGGAAGAAAAATTTCACCTGTGGACCTTAGCGTCTTTGTTAGTCTAGTCAGATTTGACCTCGATCATCAGAGACTTCTGAGAAGGTGGGCCAGGGTTCTAAATGCTGTTGCTAGGGAGAAGGGTTTCTCCAGTTTACTGAACTGTTAAAGTGTTAGGTTTATTATATTGGTTCCAGTAGCACCATGAAGAGGTCAAAAAGTAAGCCCTGATGTTATGGTGTATGTAAGGGCCATACACTGTTCTAAGTCTTTACATGTATTAACTGACTTAATCCTCACAGTCACCTCTGAAGTAGGTTCTATTCATATTAATACTCCCTTTTCACAGATGAGGGCAGTAGAACACAGAGAGGCAAGGTAGCTTGTCCCAAGGTCACAAAGTTAATAAGTAGTAGAACCAGGATTCAAACGCAGGTGTCCGACTCCAGGCCTGTACCCTCAACTCACTACTTCCATTTAGGGACTTGTATCATGTTGGTCAGTTAATCACTGAGTACTTTATCACTTTCTACTTGAGACCTGCTTCCCTTAAAAGTTTAAAATACTGCTGCTGCCTAAATCTGTTAATCTTACTGATAGATGCACCAAGCTTTTTCACGTAGAAAAGTCACCGCATGCGTTCCAGCTATCACAAATTAGTTTTGGACACCAATTCGGATCAGGTGAACTTCACAAATGCATTGCTAAGACTTGAAAAATAGCTATAGTTTATTTATTCTGTGTATCTCTATAAGTGCACTATACATCTGTAAAACATAAAAATGGAACAAATGAGAATTTTATTATTACATTTTTTAGAGATCATGTTGAATGCTCTCATTTTACAGATGCAGAGATAAGACAAAGAAAGTTCAAGTAACTTAAAGTATAGCCATTTCAGTCCTAAACATGTATTAGTTAGGGACCTTGCTTATATATAGAGAAAACCTACCTAAGGTAGTAAAAAGGGAGAATTTATACTAGGAATGTAAGGATTTCTCTCAGAACCCAAGGGCAGGAATAGAGCTAGGTCTAAGAACTGGAAAAATGAAGGCTTTTACGGAGAACTCCCTATCCTCTCAGCTTGGCTTTATTCTTCTTTCTCAGTTGACTGACTGACTTTCTTTTCTTTTTTCTTTCTTTCTTTCTTTCTTTTTTTTTTTTTTTGGCCTATTAAAAATTATTTTGTTAACTCAACAAAAAGAAAACTAACAACCCATTTTTTTTTGCCTTTTTTTAAGATTTTTTTTATTTTTTTATTTATTTATCTTCAGAGGGGAAGGGAGGGAGAAAGGGAGAGAAACATCAATGTGCGGTTGCCTCTTGTATGTCCCCTGACGGGAACTGGCCTGGCAACCCAGGCATGTGCCCTGACTGGGAATCGAACCGCGATCCTTCGGTTTGCAGGCCCGCGCTCAATCCACTGAGCTACACCAGCCAGGGCAACAACCCATTTTTAAATGGGCATTCTTACCACACACACACAAACACATACACAGATGGTCTCCAACTTATGATGAGTTGATGTATGATTTTTCAGTTTTACGATGATGCAAAGTGATGTCACCCAGATCTTGGTTTCTAATACCACTCTCCAATAAAAGGAACTAGTGCTCTTGGGGAATGGGGAAGAAGTGGGCACCTTGGGACCTCACACAGTTCTCCCAATAGACATCAGCTGCCCTGTCGTATTTTCCTTAATCTCGTCAACACTCTGAAGTCTCTTCCCTCTCAAAGGTGATTTTAGTTTTGGGAAAAGCCAGAAGTTGTAGGGCACCAAACCTGGGCTGTAGGGATCTAAGTCACTTGGGTGGTTTGATGTTTCACCAAAAAAACTGCATGAGACATGATTCATGAATGGATATGTTGTAGTGATGAAGCTGCCAATCACCAGTTGCCCATAGCTGCGGCCTTCTAATCACCTGAATAGTTTCTGCAAAGGAATGTTCAAGCTTAATTTGATGCAGATTCATTGCTCTACTCAGTCATTTTTTCTTTTTGTAATATATTTTATTGATTATGCTATTACAGTTGTCCCATTTCTCCATCATTCCCCTCCACCCTGCACACCCTCTCCCACCCACATTCCCCCCTTTAGTTCATGTCCATGTGTCATACGTTCTTTAGCTCCTACATTTCCCACACTATTCTTGCCCTCCCCGTCTATTTTCTACCCACCGTCTATGCTACTCATTCTCTGTACCTTTTCCCCTTCTCTCCTCCTCCCATGCCCCTGTTGCTAACCCTCCACGTGATCTTCATTACTATGGTTCTGTTCCTGTTCTAGATGTTGGCTTAGTTTGCTTTTGTTTTAGGTGTGGTTGTTAATAACTATGAGTTTGCTGTCTTTTCACTGTCATATTTTCGATCTTCTTTTTCTTAGGTAAGTCCCTTTAACATTTCATATAACAAGGGCTTGGTGATGATGAACTCCTTGAACTTGACCTTATCTGAGAAGCACTTTATCTTCCCTTCCATTCTAAATGACAGCTTTGCTGGATAGAGCAATCTTGGATGTACGTCCTTGCCTTTCATGACTTGGAATACCTCTTTCCAGCCCCTTCTTGCCTGTAAGGTCTCTTTTGAGAAATCAGCTGAAAGTCTGATGGGAACTCCTTTGTAGGTGACTGTCCCCTTATCCCTTGCTGCTTCTAGAATTATCTCCTTCATTTGAATCTTGGCTAATGTAATTACGATGTGCCTTGGCATGTTCCTCCTTGGGTCCAACTTCTTTGGGACTCTCTGAGCTTCCTGGACTTCCTGGTAGTCTATTTCCTTTGCCAGATTGGGGAATTTCTCCTTTATTATTTGTTCAAATAAGTTTTCCACTTGTTGCTCTTCTTCTTCCCCTTCTGGTACCCCTATAATTCGGATGTTGGGACGTTTAATGATGTCCTGGAGGTTCCTAAGCCTCTCCTCATTTTTTTGAATTCTTGTTTCTTCCTTTGTTTCTGTTTGGTTGTTTCTTTCTTCCTTCTGGTCCACTCCATTGATTTGAGTCCCAGTTTTCCTCCCATCTCCATTGGTTCCTTGTGCGTTTTCCTTCATTTGACGTATTGTAGCCTTCATTTTTTCATCTAATTTGTGAGCAAAATCAACCAATTCTGTGAGCATCCTGATCACCAGGGCTTTGAACTGTGCATCTGATAGGTTGGCTATCTCTTCATAGCTTAGAGGAATTGGCTCTGGGGCTTTGATTTGGTCTCCAGTTTGAGCCATTTTTGGTTTGTTTGTTTGTTTGTTTGTTTGTTTGTTTTGGTCTGCTTGCGGCTGTTACAGAGTGAGGGGTGGAGCCTTAGGTGTTCTCCAGGGCAGGGCAGCCCAGTCTCTGGGTAGTGATGTTGTATGTGGGGGCAGAGTCTGAGAGGGAACAGTGGCACTTGCTCCACTCTCTGTCAGATTCCAGTCCCTTCTGTCGCTTCCCTTTTGCCTAGATTATCTGTGCATGAATGCGGGACCACCTGGTCAGCCAGCCTTGCACGCCTCACTGGGTCTGCACCATTTGCCACCCTGTGCCTGGGGTCCACTAGCCACTGCCTGTGCACCTGGGTCTGCCAACCTCTACTTTTTCCTGCCACAACTCTGCCCTTCTTACTGGTTTGGATGAATGGTTGTTGGACTTCTATACAGTTCAATTTTCTATAAGTTCTGGTTGTTTTCTTGTTTCTAAATTTTTGTCTTTAATTTTCGTTGTGTGAGGAGGCACAGGTGTCCACCTACACTTCCATCTTGGCCAGAAGTCCTCACTCAGTCATTTTGAATGTGATAGCCACACAGTACACATGCTCAATGGCATCTACTGCCCCCACTACTAGTACAGTGAAGTCATCATGGTTCACGCATATGCATTCCAGTCCACCACCCTTGGCTGCCAGGTCACATCAATGGTGTGCAAACCATTCTTATTATATTAACAATGGCTGGACTTTTTCCAGGTAGACCTCATGCAAGTAAAGGGGATCTGGATGGGGCCCAACATTCCTGCACAGGTTGCATAGGTTTCAAATGTTTTTCTGTTAGAAGCAATGATGTAAGGAACATCCTCCACACACACCATTTGGCATTTGTTTCCTTAGGGAAAATCTTGGAAGTAAAATTAATGAAATGGTTTGGCCTCTACAATTTTAAAACTTTTTTTTTTTTTTTTTTTTTGCCGAACTGTGGAGGAAAAAGAATATACTAATTTGTACCTGACAAGAGTGTTTAAGAATACAGACTTCCAGCCAAGATGGAGGCATAGGTGAACACACTGTGCCTCCTCTCACAACCAAAATTAAGGACAACAAATATTTAGAAACAAGAAAACAACCAGAACTTATAGAAAATTGAACTGTACAGAAGTCCAACAACCATTCATCCAGACCGGTAAGAGGGGCGGAGTCGAGGCAGGAAAAAGTGGACGTGTGGACCCTGGAATGCAGGCAGCAGCTGCTGGCAGTTCCCAGGTGCACAGGCGGCAGCTGGCGGTCCCCGGGCACAGGGTGGCAACTGTGCAGACCCAGTGAGGCCACGCAAGGTGGCTGGCTGACCAGGTGGTCCCACATTCCCGAGCACAGACAACCCAGGTGGAGGGGAAGCGGCGGAAGGGACTGGAATCCAGGAGAGAGCAGAGCAGGCGCCATTGTTCCCTCTCAGACCCCGCCCCCACATACAGCGTCACAACCCAGTGACTCGGCTGCCCCGCCCTGGGGAACACCTAAGGCTCCACCCCTCACTCTGTAACAGCCGCAACCAGACCAAAACCAAAACAAAACAAAACAAAAAACCCACCAGAAATGGCTCAAACCGCAGAAAAAATCAAAGCCCCAGAGTGAGTTCCTCTAAGCCGTGAAGAGATAGCCAACCTATCAGATGCACAGTTCAAAGCCCTGGTGATCAGGATGCTCACAGAATTGGTTGATTTTGCTCACAAATTAGATGAAAAAATGAAGGCTACAATAAGTGAAATGAAGGAAAACGCACAAGGAACTAATGGAGATGGGAGGAAAACTGGGACTCAAATCAATGGAGTGGACCAGAAGGAAGAAAGAAACAACCAAACAGAAAACAAGGAAGAAACAAGAATTCAAAAAAATGAGAGGCTTAGGAACCTCCAGGACATCATTAAACGTCCCAACATCCGAATTATAGGGGTACCAGAAGGGGAAGAAGAAGAGCAACAAGTGGAAAACTTATTTGAACAAATAATAAAGGAGAAATTCCCCAATCTGGCAAAGGAAATAGACTACCAGGAAGTCCAGGAAGCTCAGAGAGTCCCAAAGAAGCTGGACCCAAGGAGGAACACGCCAAGGCACATCGTAATTACATTAGCCAAGATTCAAATGAAGGAGATACTTCTAGAAGCAGCAAGGGATAAGGGGACAGTCACCTACAAAGGAGTTCCCATCAGACTGTCAGCTGATTTCTCAAAAGAGACCTTACAGGCAAGAAGGGGCTGGAAAGAGGTATTCCAAGTCATGAAAGGCAAGGACGTACATCCAAGATTGCTCTATCCAGCAAAGCTGTCATTTAGAATGGAAGGGAAGATAAAGTGCTTCTCAGATAAGGTCAAGTTCAAGGAGTTCATCATCACCAAGCCCTTGTTATATGAAATGTTAAAGGGACTTACCTAAGAAAAAGAAGATCGAAAATATGACAGTGAAAAGACAGCAAACTCATAGTTATTAACAACCACACCTAAAACAAAAGCAAACTAAGCCAACATCTAGAACAGGAACAGAACCATAGTAATGAAGATCACGTGGAGGGTTAGCAACAGGGGCATGGGAGGAGGAGAGAAGGGGAAAAGGTACAGAGAATAAGTAGCATAGACGGTAGGTAGAAAATAGGGGGAGGGCAAGAATAGTGTGGGAAATGTAGAAGCTAAAGAACGTATGACACATGGACATGAACTAAAGGGGGGAATGTGGGTGGGAGGGGGTGTGCAGGGTGGAGGGGAATGATGGGGGAGAAATGGGACAACTGTAATAGCATAATCAATAAAATATACTTAAAAAATAAAACAGAAAGTTCAAAAAAAATTTTTAACTACAAAAAAAAAAAAGAATACCTTTTGGGCATACCCTCGCCAACACTGGGTACCCAGCTATGGTCAGTTTAACTTGCATTCCTTTAGTAGTGAAAATTACATCTTTTCATATGCTTATACCCACTTGTTTTTTTTTAATAATACTACTGGACACATCTGTGGTATAAATGTTGGTGTAGCATCTTTGGTTTCAGGTAAGTTTTATACTTCTTTTCAACACAATTAATTCAAATATGCTAAAACCATATATTTTAAAGAGAAACAGTAAAATTATATGTGATATAATGTACCAGAAAATTCAAACTATAAAAGCGGAATTCATACAACAAAAATATTAATAGCCAAATATAAGTGCCAGTGAAACTGCTATACCTCGACATTGACAATAACTGATCATTATTAATCATGTACTAAGTGCAGGAGGCTAAGCACTTTACATGTATTAACTTGTCATTTAGTCTTCACAGTTGCCAGAAGAAGTTGGTATCGTTATCACCATAAACAAAACGGAAACTGCGAAGGAAGAAGCTCAGAGCTCGAGACCATTCTGGGAGCAGCAGACGGGTTTGAGCTTGCAGCCACAGAGCCTGCCCGGCAACCATCTCCAACTCTACCTCTTCTAGCTGGGCCTTGCGTCCCACCTGTGTGATGGGCCAACTAGCAGGACTTAGATAAACCAGACACTGTAAGTAAAGTACTTATTACAGTATCTGTCACATAAAAAGCAATACAGTTAGATATGAATGTCTAGAAACTCACTCCAAGGAAATAAAAATGTGGACAAAAATTTAGCTACAGCTTTGTTTATAGTAGCAAAAAGTGGGAGACATCTTAACTCTGTAACAATATTGGATTAATTATATTCACTACCCTATACTCATATGACATGTAGCCATTAAAGTTATATGGAATGTTTAATGATGTGAAAAAGTTTGTTACAAATTAAGCATAAAAGCAGATTATAGTATAACCTGTATTTGTAAATTGTATATTTTACCACAGAAAGATGGGTAGATAGATGATAGGAAGTCAGGAGAGACATAAGAAAGTGTGGGATGCTTGTGCATGCACATTCATAGCAGCTATCATGGCTAATCACAATAGCCAAAAGGTAGAAACAGCCCAAGTGTCATTCACAGATGAGTGGGTAAGCGAAATGTGGTCCATGCGTACAATGGAATAGCACTCAGTCATAGGAAGGAATGATATTACGGCACACACTGTAACAGGGATGGACCTCGAAAACATTATGCTCAAAGAAATAAGCCAGACACAAAAAGGACAAACACCTTTATTGCATGATTCCACTTACATAAAGTACCTGGAGTAGTCAGTAGAGAATACTCCTGGAGACGAAGTAAATTAGAGTTACTGGGGACTGGACGAGTGGAAATGGGGAGCTATCTAATAGGTACAGAGCTTCAATTTGGAATGATGAAAAAGTTCTGGAAATAGAGGTGATGGTTGCATAACAATGTGAATGTACTTATGCCACTCGATTGTACACTTAAAATAGTTAAAATGGTAAACTATATGTGATGTATATTTTACCACAATTAAAACCCCCCAAACAACAAAAACATATACAAGAAAAGGATATATTAGCTGTCAGGTGAAAAAACTGAGAAGGGAGATTATGGGCTTTCCTTTTTATTTGTTATCTATTATTTTTTAGTTTTTCTACAGCGAACATGTAATATTTTATAATAAAAATGTTTAAAAAGTGAAAACAACCCCAGGGTTCTCAAGATTAATAATAAATGGACAAATATATATATACCTATACATATATATATTTATATAGTGTTTCTGCCATGTACAGTGTGTTGAATGAAAAAACTCAACGAAGCAGAATTAGGAAAGGAAAATAATATTGAAATGAACCACAATTATGAAAATTATACATCACCAAAATATTTATATAAAGTAGTATAAAAATTGTATATCTAAATACACTAGGACCAGGAAAAACAGCTCCCAGAGAATCCCAGGGAAATGGAGATCCCAGACAGGGGATATTTGTATTGCATATTTTGTATTTTTTAAATTTTAGTTATTTTTTAGAAAGAGGAAAAGGGAGGGAGAAAGAGAGGGAGAGGAACATGGATGTAAGAGAGAAACATCAATTGGTTGCCTCTCACACACCCCCAACCAAGGACCTGGCTCCCAAACAAGGACCTGGCCTGCAACCCAGCCATGCGCCCTGATCGGGAATCAAACTGATGACCTTTCAGTTTGTGGGTCGACACCCAAGCCACTGAGCCACACCAGTCAGGCATGGGGGGTTGCATGTTTTGTGTTGATGGGGAGGATGTTTCTTTCTTTCTTTCTTTCTTTCTTTTTCTTTTTTTACCTCTGTGAGTACCTGCATTCTGACTAATCTACAACCAAATTTTATATTTAAATCAATTTGTAATCATTTCGTAAAATGTGTAATTTAGACTTGGAACTGGCATCTCCGATTCAGTGTGGCTTGACACCTACCTCTGTAGATTCCTGTGTCATCAGGTGAAATAAGCAATTGGGTGTCCCTACAGTGATAGGCAAGGGGTCTCCTACAAGTTAAATGTCACACTGAGAGGTCACCAGGGTAGCAGCAAGGTCGTCAGTCAGAGCTCTCCGCCACCCCACTAGGGCTCTGTGGTTGGGGAACACTGGTTACTGCATGTGCACCTACTTCAAGGACGCCGGTAGCATGCACCGGTATTATGCAGTTAAAGCTAGTGGTGGAAGAGCGAGAGCAGCTGCAGCCCATGGACTGTAGGAGCCCAAACAGTTGGCTCTGGCACCCTTAGCCCAAGCATTGGTACTCTGAGACTTGTTGCCGGAGTTCTCCTCTGGCACGGCAGCTCCTGACACACCCTCTGGGCCAGGCATCCTTCTTTGCTCTTGAACACCTGCTGTTGGTTAGCTAACAGAGTATGTAAATGTTGCTGCCAGTGGGTCCCCTCACTTCTCTTGCCTCCCCATCCTGACTGCTCCCCACTCCCAATGGAAAGGGCATTGTCCTCAACCCTCCACCACTTTCCCTCCTTCCTACCCTGTCCATTCTCCGATTCACCTTGCTTAACATACCCATTCCCCAACCCAAGGGAGAAAGAAACAAAGCTCTTCATTGGGCACATTTGCTATTTGCACAGTCAAATCCTTTATTATCTTGCTTATAACCACAATTTGGACAGACTAGAGGTCAATTTATACCCTTCCTCCATGGCTGCCTATGGTAAAAGCCAGAGAAAACATTACTGACAAGGTAAGTTTATCTCCCAACACCAGCTGTATAATGTTTCATATACTTTTCTTTTTCTCTCCTGCAGTGGGTGAAGTGCCGCCTTCTGAAGTGCCAGCCCCAAAACATGCTGGCCAAACCTCCCAGACTGTTGATCAAGGCTGACGGTGTAGATGAGTCTGTGCCCTCAAGTAAATACCTCAGAATGGAGGGAGCTGAGGAGAGTGCTTTGGAGCTCCTGCAAGGATGACTGAGATAGAAGGGGAGGGTGTTGTCCTCCTGTCCAAGCAGACCTCTCACTGTGCCAAGTTCCTGAGACTCGGCATCGTTCATATAACTTTTGAAGTTGGTCCCCTCCCCGTTGATTTAGACTCATAAATGTCGACCCTGAGTCAGCAAATCTTCAAAAGCATTAGGTATCATTGGAGGAGGCAAGGGATTCACAAGGCTCTAGGACGTTCAGAGCAGTTGCACAACATTGCCCGCAGACCTCTGCTGTTCCCACCTGGCGCTGAGCGAGCCTCTCATTTGGGCCCTTTCAGCTACAGGAAAGCAGACTGAGCCACTGCCGAGCTCGTTACATTGTTTTTAGAGGTTCAGATCTTTCACAGACAAATAAGACAAAGAGGAAAGGGGCTTAATAAAAGAAACCAATCTGTGGGAAACATTAAATTTGTTTATTATTCACACAAACATTTTCCAACTTGGGAAGAGAGATGGCAAAGCCAGTAGAAATGGCCTTCTAAAACAGAGCTCCAGTGAGATAGCTATTTAAGACTTACCCCCAAACCAACACCAAAAGAAAACGTAACAATTTATAAAATCATTTTTACCATATTTGAACAAAATACAATTTTATCCATAGTTTTCAAACTCATTTTCCACTTTAAAGGTAGTTAAAGCTCATATTCTTTTCCAGAGTTTACACTGATATCTGATTTAAATATCTCCTTGTCCAGACAAGTTCCTACTTGCTTCAACGGGATCCGCAAGCTTACATGAGAGCACACTGATTCTCAATCCACCCCTTGCTCTGTCTGATAAAAAAAACTGTAGGGAGAAAAAGAGTGAATTAGTTTTAAAAATCACCAAGTATATAAAGTTGAAAGCCAATGGCCAGGACAGAGAATGCAACAGAGAACTGCAATGAGTTTTGCTTACAGATCTTAACACGTCAATTAAAGCTCTAAGACAAAAAGAGTTCAAGTCTCAGGCAGAGTTCAAAAGAGAAATTACAAATCTGGCTTTTGTAAAAATCCAAGTCATTTTTCTCTGGTAGGAAAGTTGTTATTTCAAATCCAACATGTAGAAAAAAGGGCTTGACATGTGTTCAAATCACTGGTTGCGACAGAAGTTAACCTGTAGTACTAACATAAACTATTAGACTATAAGAATATGATGAAGTTTATTAATAATGATGTTTTATTTTTTATAATTAACAAAGCACTTTCACCAACACTTTATTTTAAAGTGGAAGGACACATTAGCTAGCCATTTTTATTTCAAAGACTAATAGAAAAATGTGCTAATGTCAGGAAACACTCTGAAAAGACCGAAATGGGCAGCCAAGATAGGCGTGCAGTTTTTGGGTGGAGTGCTCCTCTGCTGTCTGATGTTGGCTAGAGCACTTCCCTAGTTGCCTGAGTCTGCAATGGTCTGCACCGTTCATTGCATTGGCTGTATGTTGTACAAAAAACCAAACTGATAGTGATACAGATGATGTTGCTCATAGAAATCCAAGTGAATTAGGTCTGGGCAAAGATGCAAGTGATTTTGTACTAGAGAAGAGGCCAGTTTTACATCTATAAGCAAACTCATTTCAGCATTTCTGATTGTCTGCCTACATGTCTATTCTTCCAATTCTCCTTTGAACTCATTTTTAAAAAATACCTTATTGATTCCTTTATTAATTAATGATTTAAGTTAAATCTTTGACATGTGTTCATTTTACTTTTGTATGAGACTTATGCTTTTTGGAAACATTTCTTAACACAAATAGTGGACTTACAAGGATATTGTAAGTCTAATAACATGGTATGTTTGAAACATTAAAACACCTCACTTTGAAATCCCTCCAACAAAATCATTTTAAGTAGCCATTGTTTTTAATTGAAATATGATAAATATATAGTGTCCAATCTATATAGAATATTTTGTTTTTGTAATATTAGCAGAGTAATGCAAGTTATTTGTTTTAAATTAACTGTTCTATTATAACTCATTTATAACAACTGAAATTGTGTTTCTCATAATCTTTACTACATTTTTTGATATAATCATTTATATCTGACTTAAATACCTTTTTATTTTTATTTTTATTAAATATATTTTATTGATTATGCTATTACAGTTGTCCCATTTCCCCCCCTTTATTCCTTTCCACCCTACACACCCCCTCCCACCCACATTCCCCTGCTTTAGTTCATGTCCATGGGTCATACATGTAAGTTCTTTGGCTTCTCCATTTCCCACACTATTCTTAACCTCCCCCGGTCTATTTTGTACCTACCATTTATGCTTCTTACTCCCTGTACCTTTTCCCCCTCTTTACCCTCTCCCCCTTCCTGCTGATAATCCACCATGTGATCTCCATTTCTGTAATTCTGTTCCTGTTCTAGCTGTTTGCTTAGTTTGTTTTTTTGTTTTTAGGTTCAGTTGTTAATAACTGTGAGTTTGTTGTCATTTTACTGTTCATATTTTTGATCTTCTTTTTCTTAGATAAGTCCCTTTAACATTTCATATAACAAGGGCTTGGTGATGATGAACTCCTTTCACTTGACCTCATCTGGGAAGCACTTTATCTTCCCTTCCATCCTAAATGAAAGCTTTGCTGGATAGAGGAATCTCAGATGTAGGTCCTTGCCTTTCATGACTTTGAATACTTCTTCCCAGTCCCTTCTTGCCTGCAAGATTTCTTTTGAGAAATCAGTCTGATTCCAGACAGTCTGATGGGAACTCCTTTATAGGCAACTGCCTCCTTTTCTCTTGCTGCTTTTAAGATGCTCTCCTTATCTTTAATCTTGGGTAATGTGATTATGATGTGCCTTGGTGTGTTCCTCCTCAGGTCCAACTTCTTTGGGACTCTCTGAGCTCCCTGAACTTCCTAGAAGTCTATTTCCTTTGCCAGATTGGGGAAGGTCTCCTTCATTATATTTTCAAATAACTTTTCAATTTCTTGCTCTTCCTCTTCTCCTTCTGGTACCCCTATGATTTGGATGTTGGAACATTTAAAGAAGTCTTGGAGGTTCTTAAGCCTCTCCTCAGTTTTTTGAATTCTTGTTTCTTCATTCTGTTCTGATTGAATGTTTCTTCCTTCTGATCCACACCGCATTGATTTGAGTTCTAGTTTCCTTCCCATCACTGTTGGCTCCCTAAGTTATTTCACTTAGCATAGTCTTCATTTTGTCCTCTAATTTGCGACCGTATTCAACCAATTCTGTGAACATCCTGATTACCAGTGTTTTGAACTGTGCATCCAATAGGTTGGCTATTTGTCCTTAGTTGTATTTTTTCTGGAACTTTGATCTGTTCTTTCATTTGGGCCATTTTTTTTTTGTCTCAGTGCACATGTTACATAGTAAGGGGTAGAGCCTTAGGTGTTTACTAGGGCGGGGCAACCCACCTCGCTGCCTTGTGATGCTGTCTGTGGGGCAGGGGTCTGAGAGGGAACAACACTCCTTGCTCCACTCTCTGCCAGTTTTCGGTCACTTCCCCTGCTATCCACAATCAAATTGGTCCCTTGTGGTGCTGATTCCCAGGTGGGTGGGTTTGTGTATGTACAAGGACCTTGTGGGTCTCTCCAATGAACTCTCCTGTGAGGCTGGGAGTTTCTCCTGCTGCCGCCTCAACCCCCAAAGGAGTTTTCAGTCAGAGGTTTGAGGCTTTATTTCCCTGTGCTGAAACCCTGGGTTGCCTGGTCTGTCTCCCTGCCCAGTTGTTGCTCCCGGTTTATCTGCTTGAAAATGTGGGACTGCCTGGTCTTCCAGCTACCACCTTGCCGCAAGTCCTCTCTGCCAGGCTGCCCGACTCCGCCCCTCCTACCGGTCTGGATGAATGTTTCTTCTGCAACTCCTTGGTTGTCAAACTTTCATACAGTTCAATTTTCTGTCAGTTCTGGTTGCTTTTTGTTTTTTTTTTTAAATTTGTTGTTATCCTTCTTTTGGTTGTGTGAGGAGGCACAGTGTGTCTACCTATGCCTCCATCTTGGCTGGAAGTCCTGACAGATATCTTTTAATATAATCTTTGGAAAGGTACAATGTCCTTTGACTTGAGAGAAATTTGTTGTTATATTTGAGTTAAGTTTGGAAAACTCTAAGTTGCCATATACTTAAATTGATCAAACTCATTAGCAAATTGTATCTCCTGTTTGGAGGAAAAATAAAATTGGTCAAGGATCTGAGTATATTATGATTTGAGAATAGACAGTAGTTATGTCTAATGGTGGAAGAGATCCAGCGCATTACTGTAATTTCCCTCCTTCAGCCTAGTAATGAAGGATCCTCAAACCAAGGTCCTAGAAATATTGGTGAAGCCATTGGTGACTTCATATCTGAAATCTATTCAGATATACTTGAGGCCAGGGAAGGAAGACACTGGGAAATGGAAAAACCTACTTATGAGGCTGCGATGGAGTGATGCAGTACTCACAAAGACTCTTTTAGGGTATCCATGAGATCACAACTACAGGGTCCAGCACAAATAACACCCCTATTTATTACAAAATCTTTTATTAAAAATCATAAGTATGTAATTCTATAATATAACAATAACACACTCAAGCACACCATATGACATTTTAGGTGAAATGTTCAAATTAAAACTATAAATTATTATACCCATATTATTACTCTATGAACCACACTCAAGCAGGCCTTACTTCTGCCAGACCCTGTATTTTCCTAATAATACTAAGACACTAGTTGCCTTTTTTATTTTCATTCTTTCATCAGAACGCACTGTAGTTTTCTTCAGGCTACGTGACACGGGATGATATCACTACAGCTAATAAAATGCATGATCAGAAATATGTTTTACATTTTTCTCAACGTTAAGTTCTAGTGCAGTAAATATAACCAGATTTAACTCACTTAAAAAAGAGCTTCCAACTGTTAAGAGTGTAAAGGAGAAAACATTCGAGAACAATGAGAAGGAGAGAAATAATACAGGCTGTGACCCTATCTCACCTGTGACTTCAGGCTAGTGGCAACATTTCTCTGTCTCATTTTCCTCATTTGCAAACAAGGTGAGTTTGTCTCTCCCCTTTGACACCTTTAACACTAAGATTCTATGACCCTCCAAAATGGTAATGTTACTAGTGCTGCAGGAGGATCACAGAATTTGAGGTTTAGAGAAGTTAATTAACCTCCCCAGGATCACACAGGCTGAGGAACAGTGGAATCAGGTTTCTTACCTGAGTGTGCCTTACCCCAGCATCTAAGTATTTAACTATATGCAATTGTACCCTGCTCACTGAAGTGAGGAGAGCACTTCACGGGTTGCCACATGGGTTGTGGGGGTGGGGAGACCCAGCTTGACTCTAAAGCCAGGTGCCTAGTCTTGGAGTTAACATTACTGGATGTTTTCTTTGTTGACCTATTTCTTTAGTATCATTTGTGACTACTTTATGCTATATGAAAAAACCTGATTACTTCCATTGTTTCTACAGCAGCCAGATCCTTCTGTACACCTGGGAATTGGGCATTATTAAAAATAACAAATTCCCTAATTTATTATGTCACACTCTATTTTGTTTGATAGTACTATTTGTTTTTATGTCACACTTATTTTGTTTGAATATATAGAATAGCATTAGTACTATAAAATACACTAACTTTTACATAAATTTTGCTTCTTTCCAAAAGAAATTGCCACTTCAATGCTGTTTTCTGTTCATCGGTCATTGCAAGAAACTCATTTACCTGGTTAAAAAAAAAATCAAAGAAAGATTTCCAAAGTATATATAGATAACTCATCTTGTCAACAAGGTGAAATTTCAATTGGCTCACTAGAAGTAGAATTTTATTTACAGTAATTACAGCTCAATTCTCTTAATGGAGGAGATAAGGTCAGAGACTTGCACCAAACTGAATCTCTGAAGCTAATCAGGTGGCTTAGCACAGAAAACTCCCCTTGACAAACTGGGAATCACTTGGAACTGAGGTTTAATGGTAAACATCAGAAGCTGGTTGTAACAATAAAAAATAAATGCTTATCATCAAGTGCACAATCTAATCTCTAAGTATCTGCTGCTGTCCTATAGTACAGAAGGAGGAGAATATTCGTGCCTGACTTTATACAGCTGGATAGGTGAAATATTGCCAAATCCTCCTTCTGGAAGAACCACCCCATAGCTGACCCGACATCTCCAATGTGTTGTTTTACCCATTGTTATTTGACTATATAAATGTTTTGCTTATTCTTCATTATGGTCCAGGACCTCTGTCATTATTCCTAATAGTTAATATTAGCTATGATTTCAGTATACAATATGTAATTTTTTGTTCATTAAAGAAAGCAATGTATATTTAAATCAAGATTGGTCTTTAACAGACCTCTTTATTAATACATTTCTAACAAATGTTCACCAAAATCACCTATATTTTGGAGGAAGAGAATCCAATTTGGAAACATTTCTAAACATGGTTTTCCTTTTTGCTATTTACCGTGCAGCCCAAAGTCTCCTCAGCGACACTTCCTGTGAGACTACAGGAATGGAGGGTCCCTGTGTGATCTGTAAGATCAATTAGCATATTGAAGCTGAGAAAAACAGATTTAAACTCTGAAGAATCTTTATTGCAAGCTGTACAAACACTGGATGCTTCATGTATATTGTAACCACAGCTTGAACTGAAAAGAAACAAAGGACAATGATAAAATGTAAAGGCCCTAGGTGACAAACCTGCTTTTTAGCAGAATTATCACTTAAAAGTCTAAATCGAAGTAAGTAACTTCAGAGTGCTCAGCACCGAGCAGTATACAAGACAAATAGACAAAATTACAAGGAATAATGAAACGTGTGTTCCCAGCCAGTCTCATTTTCAGTGTTTGCAATCTATCCGAAACTGGCATAGGCTCACTATCCTGCTTCCTACCTTCCACGGGGCAGGATCCTGCCCAGGCTCATTTCCCTACTGGGGCCTTCCTTTCCTGCACCGCAGCCTTCACCCCTTCCTTTCTCTGAACAGTTGCAAAATTTACATTTCAGCACTGACTATATCTGTCACACGGTATTCCTTGTCATTGCAGGTATGTCCATACTAGCTCCTCAGCTCAGTGTTCTGAAGGCAGGAATTGTGTCTTGGCCTAGAAAGCCTAGGTTCCACCGATGCTCAGTAGATGGTACTATACTAGGTCGTGCACACACCCATAGAAAACCCTAGGGTTGGGCAGGTTCACATCCTAAATGTTGTTAGTACTGCTAGTGACAGATTCGCCTCTCTTTAAGTGGTAATTACATGCTATTCCATATTTTTAAGCGGGTCTTACTTTAGCCAATTTGAAAAGAACTAATTCAAATTCCTCAAAAAGAAGGGAGTGTCTGAGGACAGTGATTTCTTATCTAGCTACAAATCACTTTTAAGTAAATTTTAGATGCTTTTCTTCAGATATCAATATTAAAAATGTAGGAAAATGAGACAAAAAATATTTAAATTTGTGAAAAATATTTTAAAAATCCCACAAAAAACAAAACCCTGCCTTACCAGCAGCCTCCACATTAGTTTTTTTCAACTTTAATAACAAATCATAAAGTGCTTTAAAAACCCATAGGTCAGCCCAGGCCAGGTGGCTCAGTTAGTTGGTTGGAGCATCTTCTTGAACACCAAAAGTTTACAGGTTCGATTCCCAGTTAGGACACATATCTAGGTTGTGAGTTCAATGCCTGGTTGGGGCATATGCGGAAGGCAACCAATTAATGTTTCTCTCTCATGTGGATGTTTTTCTCTCTCCCTTCCTCTCTTTCTAAAAAAATCAATAAGCATATCCTCAGGTGAGGATTAAAAAACTCCATAGGTCCCTATCTTGACTGTGGTGGTAGGTACACAAACCTACATAGGTAGTCAAACTATGTAGAACTTAATACACACGTATGTACACAATGCACACAAATGACTGCATGTCAATCTGGGAAAATAAGTGAATTAATATCAATATGGCTATGATGTGATACTACAGTTTTTAAAAATGTCACCAATGGAGGAAACTGGACAAAGTGCCCATGGGCTCTCTCTGATTTCTCAAAATTCCATGTTAATCTAGAACTATCCCAATAAAAATTTCAAATACAAAAACCCATAGGGAAATTTTCACAATAAAATTTTAGATGTTTCTTTTGAATAAGATTATTAAATCTATTGGGGTCTACTTTTCTATGCAAGTAGATATTTTGAACTATGAGTGGTTGGAAATCATTTATCATGCAGTTGAAAATAATTTTTTATTTTTTAAAGATTTTATTTATTTATTTTAGCCAGAGGGGAAGGTAGAGAGAAAGAGAGGGAGAGAAACGTCAATGTGTGGTTGCCATTTGTGTGCTCCCTACTGGGGACCTGACCTGGCCTGCAACCCAGGCATGGGCCCTGACTGGGAATAGAACCGGCAACCCTTTGGTTCGCAGGTCAGCACTCAATCCACTTAGCCACACACCAGCCAGGGGCTGAAAATAATTTTTTTTAAATGTTGTCACTTGCTATATAGAATGTGGCAACCGAAATAATTTTCTAATACATTACAAAACAACGGTTTCTCATTCCAGTTAAAAGTTTCTGGCAATGATAGACTCATAGACAGAGAGCAGGCTGACAGCTGTGGGGATGAGGTGGGGTTGGGGTGAGGGGCTTGATGAGGGAGGAGGGATTAAGCAAAAAAGAAAAGTACTCATGGACATGGGCAGCAGTGTGGTGACTGCCTGGGTGGCATGGGGGGAGAGTATGGGGGGATAAGTGGTGATGGACAGAGACTTGACTTGGGGGCATGATCACACAACACAGTGTACAGATGATGTGTTGTAAAATTGTGCACCTGAAACCTGTATCATTTTGTTAACCAGTGTCACCCCAATAAATTTAATAAAAAGGAAAAAAGGTTTCAGGTAGTATCATATCTTTATAGGACTGCAGAAACACAGTAAATTAAATTTTGCTTTAAAAGGCAACTATAATCTTTGAATCTAAATAGCTTGCCATGGAAACTTCAGTGTAGGTTATTTAGTTATACATTTCTCTCAAATATATAACCACTGTGATGTCCAAGAATAGCTTAAACTTTTTTAGAACTTAAAATTTATTGACAATAATTTTTTTTTATTTCTTACAAGAATGAATTTGCTAAAAGTAATCTGGCTGCTTACCATTTATTTCGAACTACTTTTGTAGTGTCATCATCAATGTTCAGTGTAGAAATGTAGGCATAGAGAATGCCATAGAAAGGGTCAGCTTTTCCTTCACTCTTCAATGCTTTTACCTTTAATTGTTCAACTGTATAGACATCAACTATTGTATTTACTAAAAATAAAAAGAAGTTATTATAGTTCTCTCTATATATTTTCTAAGAAGTCCAAAGAATTATATCCAAATAGAAAAGCTATGAAATTAAAATAAGAACATGTAGAAGTTTCAGTTAAGTAACAAAAAATTATTATATTTGCTATATTAAAACTGATTACATAAATAGACATAAAAGCAAAAATTAATGAAAAATAGGAAAGAATGAGAAATTAGTCTTCATTAAAATGTAGAATTTATGATCATCAGAAGATGCCATTAGAAGAGTGAAAAGACAGGCTACAGAGTGGGAGACATTAGCAATCTATGAAGAGAGAAAGGATTCATATCCAGTATATCTAAAGAATTCTTAAAAATCAATGAGAGTGGGCCTTGAGCTTGTGGTGCATGTTCCCTGAGATGAATGATGTAGAAGCTGGTGGTGCCATTGTATTCCCAGACCTGGGGGCTGTGATTACCTCCAAGATGGTGGCCTAGGTAAACATGGCTCACCTCCTCACATGACCATATCAAAATTACAACTAAACTATAGAACAACTATCACTTAGAACCAGCAGAAATCAAGCTGAATGGAGATCCTGCAACCACAGAATTAAAGAAGAAAACACATCCATCCAGACTGGTGAGAGGGGTGGAGATGTGGAGATGAAAAACGGGCTGGTCCCACACCCATATGTGGCAGATAAAAAGCAGGAGGGGTATCTTGGGAGCAAGGGGTCCCAGACCCACTTCAGGCCCCCCAGCCCAGGGTTCCAGTGCCAGGAAAATAAGTCCCCATGGCTTCTGGCTATAAAAACCAGTGGAGATGGATTCGGTGGAAGAAACTGCTGATTCCCAGGCAGTTCCACTTAAAGGGCCCACACACAGACTTAGACTCACTCCCGCTGAGCTCTAGCACCAGGGAAGCAGCTTGAAAGTCACCACTGGCACATGGTAGGGAACTGAAGTGTTTGGCTTCAGGGTGAGAGCAGGGGGGCAGCTTTCTCCAAGACAGAACTGCTAGCAGAAGCCATTGCTCCTCTTCTGAGCCCTCCCCCCACAGAGCCACAAAGTGTTGAGGACACCAAATTGGAGACTCCATCATCCTGGCTCACACTGTTTGCCCCACCCTGATGATTCCTTGACCCTGCCCCACCCAACTTACAGGCCAACCCAAGCAGTTAACAGTAGCTTTTCCATATGAATGTCTTATCTTGGCACAAGCTTCTGATCTTCCTAAATCCTCTCAAACAAGCAGCAGCTGGCCTCACGAAGCCCCTCTACCTTGCTAAGTGGCCCCAGACCCAGCACTAGCAACAGCCGACCTTGGTTCATATCCTGGCCTCTCCAGGGCACCTCCAGGCCTGGCACAAGAAGCAGCCAGCTGCCAGTCACTTTATAGTTTATGCCAAATGGCCCTAGAAAGAACACAAGTGGGCGCCAGAGCCCTGGAAAAGTAAGCCCTGCTCTGTGGAGTGGGACCCTGCACAGCCGATCCTCCACAGACAGCAGAGGTTGGTGGTCACGGCCAGTCGTTGCAGCTGACTGGCCTGGGTAAATCCCTCCCATTGACCTGCCAACAGCAGCCAAGGCTCAATTACAAGAGAAGGGTATACTCTGCCCACATGGGGGTCACACCTCAAGTACCCAGCTTGGGTGATAGGGAAGGCTGTGCCACTGGACCCTACAGGACACCTACTACATTAGGCACAGAGTCAAAGCAGCTCTACCTAATACATAGAAACAAACACAGGGAGGCTGCCAAAATGAGGAGACAAAGAAACATGGCCCAAATGAAAGAACAGATTAAAACACCAGAAAAAGAACTAAACGAAATGGAGATAAGCATTCTATCAGATACAGAGTTCAAAACACTAATTATAAGGATGCTCAAGGAACTTAGTGAGGACCTCAGCAGCATAAAAGATCCAGTCAGAAATGAAGGATACACTAATTGAAATAAAGAACAATTTACAGGCAATCAATAGCAAAGTAGATGAAGCTGAGAATTAAATCAATGTTTTGGAACATAAGGAAGCAAAAACAACTACACAGAATAGCAAGAAGAAAAAAGAATTTTAAAAAAACTGCAAACAAAAAAAACCAAGGATAGTATAAGGAGCCTCTAGAACAACTTCAAGTGTACCAACATTTGCATCATAGGGGTGCCAGAAGGAGAATAGGAAGAGCAAGAAATTGAAAGTCTATTTGAAAAAATAATGGGAGGGAAGTGCGGAGGGCTGGGGCGGTGGGCCGGGATGGGAGTAAAAGGCAGAAAACTGTACAAGAACAACAATTAAAATAAAGGAAAAAGAAAAAAGAATAAAAGAAAACTTCCCTGATTTGGTGAAGGAAATAGACATGCAAGTCCAGGAAGCACTGAGTCCCAAACAAGATAGATGCAAAGAGGCCCACCCCAAGATACATCATAATTAAATGCCAAAGGTTAAAGATACAGAAAGAATCTTAAAAACGGCAAGAGAAAAGAAGTTAGTTACCTACAGCAGAATTCCCATAAGATTGTCAGCTGGTTCTCAAAAGTAAGTTTGCAGGCCAGAAGGGATTGGCAAGGAATATTGAAAGTGATGAAAAGCAAGGACCTATGATCTAGATTACTCTATCCAGCAAACCTATCATTTAAAATCGAAGGGCAGACAAAGAGCTTCCCAGACAAACAAAAGCTAAAGGACTTCATCATCACCAAACCATTATTATATAAAATGTTAAAGAGATTTATTTAAGAAAAAGATCAAAACTATGAACAATAAAATGGCAATAAATACATATCTATCAACAATTGAATCTAAAAAACAAACCAAGCAAATAAGCATAACAGAAACATATTCATAGATACAGAGAACAGCTTCATGGCAGCCAGATGGGAGGGAGGATTGGGGGAATAGGTGCAAAGGTGAAGGTATTAAAAAGCACAAATAGGTAGTTACAGAATAGCCATGGGGATGTAAAGTACAGAGTAGGGAATGGAGATGCCGAAAAACTTATATACATGACCCGTGGACATGAACTAAGGTGTGGGAACTGCCTGAGGGTATGGGGGATGCTGGGTGGAGAGGGGCAAAGGGGAAAAAAAATTGGGACCATTATAATAGCATAATCAACAAAATATAATTTTTAAAAAATCAAAAAAATTAACAAGAAAAATACAGCCAATTTGATTTTTCAGCTCTCCTCAGATTGGCAAAAGGTTATAGAGATGCTCCAAAAGTTTTAAACTACTTTGAAAAGTGGAAATAGAGCAGTTCCAGAGTAAGACTACAATGTCTTTCACTATGTAAAACAAAACGTCACAGGCCCCAATTTTGGCCTTTTAAAAATTCAAATAATATTTAAAGGTCACTTACAATTTATGGATTCTTTCAAGTAATTGTTAATTTCATCATCCAGAAGACCTGTTTCTTTATTTTCTCTTATAAAATTCAATAAGATGTTAGCTTCTGGTGTATCTTAAATTGAAAATACATAATAATTAAAAATCAAACTGATTACTTTTTAAATAACTGTGAATGACCCAAAATTATTCGTGATGGTAAAAAAGTGAAGACATAAAAGAATGCAATCAAATAGAATATTAGGCAGACATTAACAATGTGAAGTAGCATTCTATTAACATGGAGACGTACACAGCTATTGTTAGTATAATAAGCTGTCTAGAAAACTATGCAGAACAATTTCCTTTTGATTAAAAAAGTACATATATATGCAAATGATTCTCTGTCATAAGACAGTAGATTATAGGTGATCTTTTTTCCTTTTTATAATTTTGTTATTTTCTGAATTTCATGTTATTTCTTTTCTAATCAGAAAAAAATAATTTTTTAAAAAAGATCATTTGAAAGCTCTGCTCCTCAACTTGGGATGTGAGTATCCTTAGGAATAGTCAGATGGGGTGCCAGAAGGCAAGAACGTGATTTTGAAAAAAGCTCTCATAGGACTCTGACACCCCAACCTCTGCTCCAATACCTGATTGTCTTTCAGTCCTCCCTCATCCACTCCAACATTCTACCAATCATCCTGACGATGTTTGGAACTTAACCAACTAGGCAGTTAGGTGTTTCTTCTTCCTTGCTCCTGTAACACCACAAATCTCACCACTGTTCTTTCTCAGAACTAGACTGAAATTCCTTGTAAGCAGTTTTCCCTTTTCATCTCTGTATTTCCAGTATCCAATGCATACAGTGGCTATCTTTCCACTCACCTGACCATCCACCCGCTTATGTCCTGCCTTATTCCGGAAAGGATTTATCTTAGCAAATAAAAGACATTCAATAAATATTTATAAATTAATGAGTGAGTGAATGAATGTTTTTAAAGCACTGAGAATTACTGCATACAAGATGAAAGCAGATGCTGAAGTGGTGCCACAGGAATCAAACCAATGAGCTTCCTGGGACAAAAGCTGACAGGAAGAGTGTGGTGCAGGCACTGCCATAATGATCCCTACTGACAACAGGGTTATCCCGGTCTGTCAGGAGTTCTGCCTTCCTTACCTGATGAACGCTCTGAGGGCAGAGAAAAACGAAGCCTGGATGTCCTGGCTAGGATAAAGGCTTAAGCCAGTAGAAGTTTTATTTTCTACATGGCAGGTGTAGAAAATTAGAAATAAGACTGATTTGAACAAGCACATTGAAATTCATGCACCCTTATAAGTACTCGCCTTTAAATTGTCTCCTTGAGAAACAGGTTTTATTCTAATGTTGGCACTGTTCAAAACAGTTTGGCATTTTAATGTTTTCAGAGCCGAATGTAAAACATCCATTAAATGTCTGTCTCATTAACTTAGTCTTGAATTTTTGATACAATTAGTCCTGTCAGGCTTGATAATCTTTTTCAAAAGATAAGTCCAACTGTCTTTTAGATATTTTCCCAGGCTGAATTCACCCTTAAAGGATGGAGATTTTCTGTCATTGATGTTACTAAAGATAATAATAATTAATTAATTAATTAAATACTGTATTAATAAATTACTAAAATAATAAACCATGGTATATATACCCCTCAAAAAAAGGGGGAACTAAAGAATAAGACTATGGTTGTATCACCACCAATTTACTGCAAACCAGCCAGAGCAATCCTTTTAGAAATTAGTCAGATATTGTCACTGCTCTACTCCAAACCCTCACCTGGTCCCTCCTTTTCCTACAGTGTAAAAAGCCAGCAACATTTTTTTTTATCAGCCTGTAAGACCTTCTTTTTTTTTTCCAAATATTTGATTTTTTTTCAGAGAGAGGGTAAGGAGAGGGGGAGAGAAACATCAATGTATGGATGCCTCTTGCGCGCCCCTACTGAGGGCCAGCCTGCAACCCAGGCATGTGCCCTGACTGGGATTCAAACCCGTAGCCCTTTGGTTCACAGTCTGGCACTCAATCAACTGAGCCACACCAACCAGAGCAGCCTGTAAGGCTTTCTTGATCACCACCATTTCTTCTCTGTACTTGAACTTCTCTGTCCCCACTTTATCAGCTCTAGTCACTCCAGTCACCTTGCTGTTCTGCCCATAGGCAGCCACATTCCAACCTCAGGGCCTTTGCACTGGCTGTTCCCTCTGCCTGGCCCTTTTTGCTGTGGTTAAACCTCTAACTGACTCAATACATCTTTGCTCAAATTTCATCCCCTGGCCCCCAAAGAAGCCTATCTAACTACCCTCTATAAACAAGCACCATACCGTGGCATTCTGGACCCTCCTGACTCTGCTCCTCTTTTGCTTCTTAAATATTCTGTAATTCACAAGTGTGGTATGTTTATTGTTTATTATCTGCCTCTACCTGCTGGAATGTGAGCTCCATGAAAGTGGAGATATTTGTGTCTTGTCACGGGACCCCAGAACAGTGCCCACCACATGGCATGTGCTCAGTAGACGAGAGTTCAGCAAAGAACAAGTCACTGAGTGTCACATCATCTCTCATGATGCTGCTTTCAAGGAGACAACATTCTGTGGTGGATGTGAAGATCCAGGGTACTTATATAAAAAAGTACCCTGAGTCTTGTTCTTTTACATCACATCACAGTATAAAAAAAGTACCCTGAGTCTTGTTCTTTTACATCACAGTACTTCTGCTTTTAGAAACTCTAATAATGGGTTGGTCAAAGATATAAAATTGCTTTGTAGTTCTCAGTAACCCTTGATGCTTTGTTATTGACCAGTAGAGTGAGCTTATGTTTAAAATGACATGCTACTATATTTATATCTTCTTGAAACTGAAGGATAACTCCATTTTGGGAACTCTGCACTCTTCTTTAGTGTTGGGCTGACCTCTCTCTGCACTACAAAGCACTTTGAGGATGCTTACGCGTACCAATCCCCAGTCTCTCCAGGCCCTGTTCCCCTGATTTCATGCTCGAGTAAGCTACAACTCCTTCCAACAAGTACTCCAGTGGGCCTGCTGAACATTTAATTACAGTTATAAACTGATAATACTACACTTACTTTCTCGGTGCTCTACCACTAAGTTATTTAAATGTAGTAAAACTGAATTTACTTTAAATAGTCAATAATTTAGGTTATCTAAGCTATAGAATTGACCTTTCAAAATTCATCCCAAGGGATGATGCTTTAAAAATGAGTCTGGCCCTGACTGGTGTGGCTCAGTTTGTTGGGCATCATCCTGCAGGGCCAAGGGTCACTGGTTCAATTCCTTGTCAGGGCACATGTGGGTTCAGTCCCTGGTTGGGGCATGTACGAGAGGTAACTGATCAATGTTTCTCTCTCACATTAATGTTTCTCTCCTTCTCCCTCCCTTCCCCTCTCTCTAAAAAGAAATAAAATCTTTAAAATATAAACTAAAATAATATAAAAATAAGTCCTGTTTTTCATATTTCTTTAGTAAAGATATTAAATACATAGCTTATAGTACATCTTTAAAAGTCATTCATTTTTATTTATTTATTTTTAGAGAGAGGGGAAGGGAGGGAGAGAGAGAGAGAAACATTGATGTGCAAGAGACACGAGACCAGAACTGGTGACCTTTCAGTTCGCAGGCCAGCACTCAGTGCACTGAGCCACACCATCTGAGGCTACAATTAGTCATTTTTAATTTAAATGAAATCCAAGCTTTGTTTTCATTCTTAAATACACAAATATTGGAATAGCTAACACAGTCATTTCCAAAAGGATAAAAAAGTTCAGATAACCTTTACCTGGATTAGTTGTAATAATGGTTTTTGAGATCACAGTTGCTGTCATGCAGTTCCGAAATCTGTCAAAACTTATTCTTACATCTGAGGCAAATATTACTGTTTGGGGAAAAAGGCATTTTAAATTACTATATGGGGGAATAAAAAATGACAAATATTGAACATAATCATTGAAGTACAATACCTGTTTCTCGTGGCATCCAGCTCTGTGCAAGTACAATGGATTCATTATCCCAACTGCACATTTTTTAAAAAGGAGCGATAAAAATGAAATACATTAGAAAAAAACTGGTAGTAAACATTATTTACCAGAAAGAAAAGAATGTCTTAAGGGCTGGGGTTAACCATTCCCCATGTGATCAAGTGCACAAGTTAAAAAATAGAGGTTTTTCCTGAATTTTGCAGGGCTACACTACTTCACAGAGCATAATATTTATGTGAGCAAACATTCCTCCAATACCATTAGTCTCTGACAACTTCTGCCCCATCAGTTCTTTCTTTCCCCACCACTCAGGTACTTGCAACTGATTGACTACAAGTCTAAAGACTAAAGTCACTCTTTCAGACTATTAAGCAAGGGCCCCCACAATGGATACACTGCTCAGGGAACTTGATGAATTGAAGGCGCATTTCAAATTAAGTGCCTTCTTTGGTACCCAGGCAACTGGAGTCTAAACAATGCCATGTAGTACCCTGCAGTACTTCAGAATGTAGCCCCACCCCACATCCGACACACCAGGAGCCCCACAGAGCCCAGCCTGTGATAACACTTGCTTTTCTATCATCTTTCCATGGCCTGGACCCAGGGTACTACCCACGGAATCATGGAAAGTCTGGTACATTCATTATCAATGGGACCTAATAAATCACATTTTTTAATAAAAGAGAATACAATAATACAGAAGTTATAGTGAGTCCACCTAAGCTACAGGTGACAAACACAAGGCCCATGGCCAAATCCCACCCTCCACCTTCTTTTATCCAGCCCACTACCTTGTTCCTACCCAGCGGCAATGCTGCGCTCCTTGCCCCTAGTTTAGGAATAGTTACATTTACACAGTCCTAAAATTATATTCGGCCTTTTGAAGGAAATTGCAAGGCTGATGTGGCACCTGGTGAAAATGAGCTTGACACCCCTGACCTAAGCAATCCCATGTCACCTAAAGATCTCATTTTAAGGCAATCTTTTTTCTTTTTAAGATTTTATTTATTTATTTTTAGACAGAGAGGAAGGGAGGAAGAGAGGGACAGAAATATCAATGTGTGGTTGCCTGTCACACACCCACTACTGGGAACCTGGCCTGCAACCTAGGCATGTGCCCTAACTAGGAACAGAACTGGCAACCCTTTGGTTCCCAGGCCAGCACTCAATCCACTGAGCCACAACAGCCAGGGCTCATTTTAAGGCTATCTTATAGCACAGACTGTAACAATTCAAAATACAAGAGAGCAAGTTTTATTTTTTAAATATCATTTCCCTCCAATCATTACTCCTCTCCTGATATTAAATCCATCATCTTTCTGATAAGATAAAAATGTTCTGTCTTGGTGATAATAACAGGGATTTCACAGTTTGGGACAGATATGGGAGGTTACCATATCATTGCAAAAGAAGACTCCATCTCATCATAGAGTTTAACTTCACACCTCTGGCCTTTTCTTCGGTCTGAAGTTGTAAAGTATTTTGGCTCTCCAACCTTAGAAATGGAAGGAAATTGTTATTCTTCACCTACAGTTGTAGATGTATCTAAACATTTGTTGATAGAAATACTCAGACATTTACTATTTAAATACCAAATGAGAAATATCAAAATAGCAAGAATCACTAATATATATTTGATAATTCAAAAGCATCTTCTGTCTTAAACTAGGTATATTTAGCTGATGTTATTTACACAGTTTGATTGAAGAGAAGTACAGAAATACATATTTTAAAACTGTGGGGTATTTTCAGCATATCAGAACAATGTTCCATGACAAGCCCATGGGTGGTATCTATGTGGACTCATTGAGGTTAAAAGTATATTTTCAACAACTGTATATCCCCATGGCTTAGTACAGAGCCTGGCACTGAGTTCATGGGACTGAGTGAACTCAGTCTCTCTGAGCCTCAATGTTTTCCTCTTTCTAGTGAAAGTATGAATATCAATACCTCTTTGGTCCCTTCATAAGAATAAGGTGAGGACCAAATGAGGGATGTTTGGGAAAAGGCTTTGACCTGGCCTGATTCAGTCCACACTGTGGGGTAAGAGGACCATAGCGATGAAGGTAAATTCAGGGGCCCTTCTGTGCCCCCAGGGGTTCTCACATGGAATAGCAGGCACCTCTGACAGCTACATAGCAATAGCCCAAGCACAGACAATCAGCTGGCTGCCCCTTATGTCACTGTCACCACTGTCTCTATTGGCAGGGCTGAGCTCCATGGGAAGTTGCTGAGGAAAGACTCATAGCTACCAGCAGAAGAGTAGTATCTAGAAAGAGAGTTGGAGGAAAGGACAGACAGAGTAGGAGAGAGGCCTGCCATCTCACAGTGCGTACGACCATGATACAAAAAGGAGTTTTAAAGTAAAGAGACCTAACCAGAGGTAAGAAGGAAGAGAGAGCAGGTTAACTAAAAATGTGAAGAAAGGAAATGTAAGAGGGATGGAAGCAAAAAGGGAGAAGGAAGGCAGCGAAAAAAAAGCAGTAATGTAATCCCATGGAAGAAGGTACTAGACTCATGGGGTGGAGGTGGCAGGGTGGGGGAGGTACAGAAAGAGCTGGTGCAGGTTTTTGCTTACCTTCATACTGAGTGTTAGAAAATTTTTGGTACACTGTAATATGACATCATTTAGGATTGCAGGGAAATTGAGAGATCATATCCTGCCTTTAAGTAAGAAAAACTAAATTTCCGACAAAATGATTTCTCCTATTTTTCATGATGGTCGTGTAGGGTGTTTGCGCCTCCTCCTCAATTATACTGAGTCCCCACTGTATGGCTGGCACTGTGTTGGGCTAGAACCAGGTTGATGAACAAGCAGACATACATCTGCCACCAAGGGCCTGTCATGGGCTATGGCTGACACTCTTACTGGTCAGTCATTTAATACAGAAAAGCAATTAGCAATTCCTTACAACACTAACTACAAGTACCTAAGTCAATTTCCCTTTTTTTTTTTTTGTCTTTTGACTACCATCGAGGAAGTGGTCTTGCCCCTTTAATTTTCTTTGTGTACTTTATTTTGTGAAACTTTAATTTTAAGGTACACCTCTTAGTCCCTGCCAAGTGGCTCTCGTCTATCCAATGGAGTTCAAAACTTGGGCAATAAGTAAGTAAGAGGGAGATGCTGATGCAACAAATGGTGAAACACCCCCAGAGCTCCATGGAGTGTTGTCCTTCCGTTTTTCACATGATGCGGGGCAGCAGATCGTCAGGCCCCTTCTATAGTACAGTGGGTATTCTCAGTCCCGCCCCCATCTCAGGACCGCTCTGAGAACAGGCACAGAATTGACTCCTTGATTTATACAACTTACACCCCTTTAAGTAACTTCATGGACATCTTCAAGTCAATGAATTTACCCTTTCCGTTTGCATCTTTGTTTCTTTTTCTAAAGATTTTATTTACTTATTTTTTAGAGAGAGGAGAAGGGAGGGAGAATGAGAGGAAAGAAACATCAATGTGTAGTTGCCTCCCACACACCCACCACTGGGGACCTGGCCTATAACCCAGGCATGTGCCCTGACAGGGAACTGAACCTGCAACCCTTTGGTTGCAGGCCAGCACTCAATCCACTGAGCCATACCAGCCAGGGATCATTGCATCTTGGTTGCATACTTGGTTTAACCAAAGTATGAAAGGCTCTCATATAGTTAGTGGATCATTTATAAATGATGTTGCTTTTAACATTCGAATACAATTTTATTTTGCTACTCATTAACAGATAAAGTGCTACTTTCCCATTAATGAGAAGTGATACCATTTTCTTAATTCAACTGACTACAGATCAAGATACAGAGGAATATTTACTCCAGCTGGTTACTACTTACCAAACGCAAATTAAGTGAAAGAACTCCACCACCAAACTGAACTTTGTTTTGTTGAGGTTTTGACTTACCGACCTCACGGCTGCAAGCACATTAATAATTCTCCCATCAAGACTGTGTCCATTTGCAACAATATCACCCAAAGAATAATAATCCCGAGACTCTTTAACAGGCAAGTGTATCAAAGAAAGTAACTTGGTGTCCACTTCATAACTGGAACAAACTTTTATTGTTGAGTGATCTTCACTGAGCAATAGTTTACAGTCACTAAATTGCAAAAACACACAAAAAGTTAATACCAAATGATTTTTTAATAGAAAAATACTTTCAGGTTCACAATTAAATTATTTTTATTGTAATTTACACTATATTAAGAAAATTTTTTACATTTACTCTTAGAAACATTGAAAAATACAGTAAAATATTTTTGTCTAAAATACATTTTCATTAAGAAAATGTTTTGAGGAGAAATGGAGTTCTGGCCAAGATGGAGGCGTAGGTAGAGACTCTTCACTTCCTCACACAACCAAAAGGAAGATAACAACCAATCTGAAATCAATAAACAACCAAAAGTGCCAGAAAATCAAACTTCATGGAACTCCAACAACAAATGATTAAAGAAAAAATCAACCAGAACAACCAGACCAGGAAGGCAGTGGACCGCGCAGGCCTAAAAACGGCAGCGCAGTGGACCTTGGGGGCAGGGCTGACTGCCAAGCTTGGCAGGCTGCACGGGAGGGGCTGACTTAAGGGGACTCAGAGGTGGCTGTGGGCTATGGTTGCAGCGGTAGAAGAAGCTCCTAGTCTCACACAAAAGTCTGTTGGAAAGTACACGAGAGACCAGCAGATGAGCCACACCATTCCCACTCTGGCCCCTCCCCCACAGGAAGCACAGCAAAGAAGGTTGCCCTGCCCAGGTGAATACCCAAGGCCCCAACCCCTTACAACCTATCAGCTGCATCCAGGCAAAGAAATATGGCCCAAATGAAAGAACAGAGTAAGCCTCAGAAAGAGAGCTAAGTGAGAAGGAGATCACCAACCTATCTGATGGAGAATTTAGAGCCCTGGTAATCAAAATGCTCACAGATCTGATTGAACTTGGTTGAAAAATGAAAAAACAAATGAAGGATACCCAAAGTGAAATAAAGCAGAATGTTCAGGGAACCAACATTGACAGAAAAGAAACCAGGACTCAAAGCAATGATTTGGAACAAAAGAAACAAATAAACATTCATCCAGAACAAAATGAAGAAATAAGAATTCGAAAAAGTGAAGAGACTCTTACAAACCTCTGGGACAATCTGAAATGTTCCAATATCTGAATTATAGGGGTGCCAGGAGGAGAAGAGGAAGACCAAGAAATTGAAAACGTATTTGAACACATAATAAAGGAGAACTTCCCCAATCTGGCAAAGGAAATAGACTTCTAGGAAGTCCAGGAAGCCCAGACAGTCCCAAAGAAGTTGGACCCAAAGAGAAACACACCAAAACACATCATCATTAAGTTACCCAAGATTAAATATAAAGAGGGAATCCTAAAAGAAGCAAGAGGAACGAAAAGAGTTACCCACAAAGGAGTTCCCATTAGACTATCAGCTGATTTCTCAAAAGAGACCTTGCAAGCAAGAAGGGGCTGGAAAGAAGTATTTGAAGCTATGAAAGGCAAGGACCTACATCCAAGATTGCTCTATCCAGCAAAGCTATCATTTAGAATGGAAGGGCAGATAAAGTGCTTCCCAAATAAGGTCAAGTTAAAGGAGTTCATCATCACCAAGCCATTATTATATGAAACGTTAAAGGGACTTATCTAAGAAAAAGAAGATAAAAAATATGAACAGTAAAATGACAACAAACTCACAACTATCAACAAATGAACCTAAAAGAAAAGAAAAACAATGGAAACAAAAACTAAGCAAACAACCAGAACAGGAACAGAATCAGAGAAATGGACATCACACGGAGGGATTTCAGTGGGGAGGGGGAAGGGAGGAATGAGGGGGAAGGTACAGGGAAGAAGCAGCATGGTTAGTAGGCATAAGGTAGACAGGGAGAGATAAAAAATGGTATAGGAAACAAAGGACTCAAAGAACTTATATGTACAACCCTGGATGTGAACTAAGGTGGGGGAAATGCTGGAGGGTTGGGGGGTCATGGTGGAGTGGGGATACAAGGGAAAAATTGGGAAAACTGTAATAGCATAATCAATAAAAAATATTTTTAAAAAATGTTTTGAGGACCAATTTGTGCCTGAGTGCTAAGCATACTAGTTGTCTAATCTTACTCAAAACTGAGCTTCAGTTCCCTTCTCTGTGAAATACAGGAATAAAAGCACTCTAGACCACATTTGTTATCTCTATAAAGATACATCTTGCTATGGGGATCTCTATAACACCGACCACTCTGAGAACAGACTTGAAATCAAGGACTGTGCTTCACTTACTCCTGCGGTGCTGTGTATAGAATAGATGCACAATATTAACAACTGAACTTGAATTGAGGCACTCTTCCCCCTCTAGCCAATCAACTCCCAAGTCCCCATCATGGGGTTTCTTTCAAGTCCTCTAATACAGGCCCTCCTCCCGCTCCTCCTCCACTACTGCTTTAGATATTTATATCACTTCTCACCCAAAATATTGCCCTGTCTCCTCCTATAGTATCCTCCTAAGATAGCCAAAGTGATCTTCCTAACACACCAATATAAGTATATTATTTCCCAACTCAAAGACCTTAGAGGCCAGCCATCATCAAAGAATGAAGTTGGTACAATGGGCAAAACTGTCTCTGGAATGTTTCTGCTTCTCTCTCAAGCTTTTCCTCCTGTTGCTCCCCTGCCCTGGCCCTACATCAGCCACATCAGACTACTAGCTATGAAACTAACATTTTTAGACAAAAAAAGATAGTGGAACATCATTAGTTTAATATGGTTCGACCTCCTATTTACTGTTCTGGAAAAGGCCAGGAGGTTTCATGTTTGTCCCCCTTTAAAGAATGCCCTTCCCTCTACTCATTCATCCAGTCATTCATTCATTCCATAAATATATACTGAGAGCCCATTCTATTGAATGACTAAGTTCTAGGAATGGAGGACACAGTGTTGAGGAAGACAGATAAGATCTTGCATCTCATGGAGCTCACGTGTGAGGAGACAAGACAATTAATCGAATAATCTCAGATAGTAATTGGGTTTGTGATGAAAAGAAACAGCACATGGGGAAGTCCTAGTAATTAATTGACTGTAAGGTCTACTACAGACTCAGTAGATGGGAAAGGTGTAAGGAGGTGACATTCAAGCTGACACTTCAAGGAGGAGAAGGAGCAAATGAGTCAGGCTGAGACTGGGCTCCAGCTGAACCAGCCTCTTCCCTCAGCTTCCCCCCAACCCCCATGTATCCTTACAGGCGGCGCCTGAGAGCTCCCTTCAATAAATGATTTGCACAAAAATCCTCCTCCAGGCTCTGCTTCCAGAGAACCTGAACTAAGGTAGTAAGGCATGTATGAGTTAATAAGTAGTACGAGTTAATAAGTTAGTTAGTAAGAGTTACACCTCGATAGGAAAATATACATATGTGAAATTCAAGATTCATCTTTTCTTCTCATTGTTCAGTTTTAATGTGACTAGAGTCAAATTTTTGTAAATTTAAGAATGAGAATCAAAATACTAAAAACAAAGCCATTTTTTCATATGATCCTATATCAAAATAAATGATCTCATAATAAAAAAAAATGTGAGGAACAATTAAAGTCCTAATTTTCAAATTGAAGTATACACCTTCAGTAAGCGCTCTGCTAATCTGACACACAAAAGCTTATTAGTAATGATCATTTTAGCACAAAGCTTGTTGATCACTGTGCTAGATATTTACCTAGGCGTTGCAGGGCTGAATTTTTCTTCTCTTTCTAATTCCTTTCTTTGGATCAGGGGATTTTCAATTATTACTAAAACAGAGGGAAAGTGTGAGGCTATTACAAAAAAGTAACAGGATGAATAAATGTTATTCTAATTCTGAGTTGGTGTCATATATCCCTCCCACTCATTTCCTTGTGTCACTATGAGAAACAGAATCCTGGAGTATGACCATCAATTTGATCCCTGATGACATTTTTATTTTTTGCTTTGTGTTTAAACCCCAACATATGACCTACCTTACCATTATTTTATTGATTAGTTACACTGAATATTGCATTTGAGTACAAGATGCCCATCTATATTTGATTTGATTACAATATGCCCTTTTATAAACACTTAATTGATCTTCACCCATTTCACAGTTGCCCTCAGAAAATAATAGTGGTGGGGTAGAAAGAGCAATGCAAAATCTGGGTCCTGATTGGAGTTCCACAACTTAATAAGCTTATGAATTAACATTTTGGGGTTTCCTTTTCCTTATGGCCTATGTTAGAACTTTTTGTGCTCTATTTTGCTAATTGTTCCCTTTTTACAAAGGAAAAATTGAAGGTCACAGAGGTTAAAGAACTTTCTTGAGATACTATATCAGCTGGAATTAGAATTGTTCTGATTTAAAATTCTGTAATCTCTTCATTCTGCCACACTGAAGTCCTATTTAGATTTATAATCATCAACTTTATGCTTTTAAAATCCCTTATCCTATTCATCCTCACAACCACCATCAACATATAATATTTTTAATACCAAAATATATCTTTAGCTCTATATAACTAATGTTCTTGGATAAGAACATTAAATGGCATTTATCCAAGGAATGTTTCTAACTGTACTGGGCCCCATGAAGTCTGCAAAGTTTTCTGCCTTCAACTACATATGTTCAATTACTTTATTATTCAGTTGGAGAGATACCAATAAAACCCTGAAAATGAATAACACAAGGCAATATATAATTAGGTGCTAAATAACTGGTATGGGTAATAGTTTGCTTTATACTTCAGTATTGGAGAGGAGTAGTTTAATTACCTGTATTACTCTTTACCTTCTTTTTTCTACCATGATAGAAAGCTGGTATATGTGCTTCCTTGTTCCGGGCATGAGGCTAGATATGTCATCTATTGAGTCACTAAGTTCTATATTTTTTTAAAATAATTTTCCTTAGATTCTTATTTATTTATTTTTAGAGAGAGGGGAAAAAGAGGGAGAAAGAGAGGGAGAGAAACATTGATGCCCCATTGGGAACCTGGCCTGCATCTTAGGCATGTGCCCTGACTGGGAATCGAATCTGTGACCTTTTGGTTCACAGGCTGGCACTCAATCCACTGAGCCACACCAGCCAGGGCTAAATTCTATACATTACACCAGACACACTATCTCATTTAACATTCACTAGAATCTATAGTGAACTAATTCATAGGGTATTAATTTGTAGTTGAGGCCAAAGAAGATTAGGAAATTTTCTCAAAGCCACCTTGTGAAATAAATGTTGGAACTAGGATCTATCTGCTTCCAAAATCCTTGTTCTTTTTGTTATATTATACTGTATTTCAGAGGGATATTGGGGTGGGGAGAAAATGTAAAAGATTTTGTATTTGAGGCTAAAAGTAGCGTTTCTTAAAATCCATTAAAATTCAAATATCAGCTTTTATCAAAATCTATTTAGCAGCCCTATTATGTTAAATGATTATAGCAACAATAGAGATTGATATAAACTGAAATATGAAATAAACCAAAGATATAAAGCTACCTAGTAACAATATGTGACTATCATGTTGTATGTTTCAAGTACTAATGCTGAATGCCTTCTACTATGCTATTAAATTTTGACTTTTTTTCTGATAAGGTTTTTGAGAATTGTGCCTTACATAAGTCCCCTTATCCATGGTTTCACTTTCCACAGTTTCAGTCCAAAAATATTAAATGAAAAGTTCCAGAAATAAATTTTTGTAATTGTTCTACTTTATTAGTTATTATTGATCTCTTACTGTGCCTAATTTACAAATTAAATTTTATAGAAAAAACACTATATATATGTATAAAATATGGTTTGGTAGTATCTGCAGTTTCAGGCATCCATCCATTGTGGGTCTTGGAACTTCTCCCCTGTGTATAAGGGGGACTACTCTATTGCATTTGGACTGCTTCAATGTAGTTACCACAAACGTACCAAAAGAATAATATCATAATAACAACAGTTTAAGAATCAATGCCAACTTACCACACTCGCCAACCCGAAAGCTGTCAGAAAGTGATCTGATATAATCCTCATTGCCCCATGATGTTACATTTACAAAATGGGTTGGTGAGTCACGAATGGTGAAACTGAAAGTGTACCTTTCTGATCCGATATCTAAGGGAAAACCAATGCTTTTATTTTTCAAATGAAGTGTTTTATTATACTTCTGAACAAATATTATTATGATAATAAAAATATTAAAAAACATGGTATAAAATATTATTTCAGATAAAAGGTCTGTAATAATTTATGCTTGCTTTTATGGATTTCAAAGCTGACAAAGTAGATAATCACCTCATTATTACCCTCTCTGTCCCCTTTCCCAAGTTACCTGTATATTTGGAAGAAAATGGCATATAGGCTAGAACCATCCAGATATTAGCAAGAGTCTCCATTTTTTTCTTACTATCTTAACCTAAGTCTAGTTCAGATCTAAATTATTTGAAAACAAATAAGCATGTGCTACTAAATAACACCACTAGAGGTCAGCAAGTACTTTTTTTCCAATGAAATTTGTGCATAGTTTTTGCTAATTAAAAAAGTAACTCAGGTACTTCTGGTCAAGATGGCAGCACAGGTAAACACAACTCGCCTCCTCACAAAACTATGTCAAAATTACAACTAAAATATAGAACAACCACTATTCAGAACGGTCAGAAATCCAGTTGAATGGAAATCAAACAATTATGGAATTAAAAAACCACATCCATCCAGATTGGTAGGAGGGTAGGAGGAGGCTGGTCCCACACCCATGTGTGGTGGATAAAAATTTGGGAGGGAAATCTCATGAGCAAGGAGTCCCAGTTCCACATCAAAACCCCAGCCCAGGGTTCCAGTGCCAGGAAGATAAGCCCCCATAACTTCGGGCCACAAAAACCAGTGAAGACTGAGTTGGTGGAAGAAACTTTGGAGTCCCAAACAGTTCCTCATAAAGAATCTACACAAGGACTTAATCAGACTCATTTGCTTTGAGCTTCAGCACCTGGGTAGCAGCTTGAAAGGCACCAGTAGCACTGAGGGAGAAACTGAAGTGTCTAGCATCAAGATGAGAGCAGGGGGACAGCTTTCTCCCAGACATAAAGGTGGGCAGAGGCAACTGTCCTTTTTCTAAACCCTCTCACCACAGAGCCACAGTGCCTGCAGGCTGGTGCCAATCTGAGACTCCATTAACCTGGTTAACACTGTTTGCCCCCGCTTGGAGAGCCCCAGAGAATCTGTCCCACCCAGTTTACAGATCCACCCAAGCTGTTTATCCATATGAATGGCTGGTCTTCCCTCATGTATCACAACTTCCTAAATCCTATAAAACAAGCAACAGCTGGCCTCAGTGAGTCCCTGTACCTTTTGCTAAGTGGCCCCAGTCATGGCACTACTAGCAGCCAGCCTAGATTCACAGCATGGCTTCCTCTGGGAATCTCTAAGCCCAGTACAAGTAGCAGCCATCTGGACTGCTTTACAGCTCAGGCAGGGTGCCCTGTGCAAAACACAGGTGGGGGCTGACCTTGGCCTGCACTACCTAGGAAACCCCAGAGCCTGCATACCCAGTAGACAGTTACCCATATCCAGCTGCATATGTTGGAGCATCACCACCCCGCCTCTAGACAGCTGATCCTCCACGGAAAGTGGAGGTTGGTGGTCTGTGGTCATAGCCAGTCCATGCAGTTGACTGGCCTGGATAAATCCCTCTCATTGACCTGCCAGCAGCAATGATGGCTCAACTACAGAGGAGGGTGTACTAAGCCCACACAAAGAGCACACCTCGAGTACCCAGCTTGGGTGATAGGGGAGGCTGTGCCACTGGACCCTACAGGACACCTACTACCTTAGGCCACACTAGAAAGTCACAGAGTCAAAGCAGCTCTACCTAATACACAGAAACAAACAAAGGGAAGCTGCCAATAGAGGAGACAAAGAAACATGGCCCAAATGAAAGAACAGATCAAAATTCCAGAAAAAGAGCTAAACAACATGAAGATAAGCAATCTATCACATGCAGAGTTCAAAACACTGGTTATGAGATGCTCAAGGAACTTAATGAGGATTTCAATAGCATGAAAAAGATTTAGTCAGAAATGAAGGATACAATAATAAAAATAAAGAACAATTTATAGGGAATCAATACCAGTGTGGATGAAGCCAAGAATCAGACCAATGATTTGGAACATAAGGAAGCAATAAATTAATTAATTAATTAATTAATTAATTAAAAAACCCCACAAAACCAAGCAATCAGAACAACAACAAGAAAAAAAAAAGAATTAAAAAAAGAGAGAGAGAATAGTGTAAGGAGTCTCTGGAACAACTTCAAGGTATCCAACATTTGCACCATATGGGTGCCAGAGGGAGAAGAAAAAGCAAGAAATTGGAAATCTATTTGAAAAAAATAATGAAAGAAAACTTCCCTAATTTGGTGAAGGAAATAGACATGCAAGTCCAGGAAGCACTGAGTCCCAAATAAGATAGATGCAAAGAGGCCCACTCTAAGACACATCATAATTAAAATGCCAAAAGTTAAAGAGAGAATCTTAAAAGCAGCAAGAGAAAAGAAGTTAGTTACCTACAGGGGAGCTCCATAAGACTGTCAGCTGATTTTTCAAAAGAAACTTTGCAGACTAGAAGGGATTGGCAAGAATTTCTTTTTTTGAAGATTTTATTTATTTATTTTTAGAGAGGGGAAGGGAGGGAGAAAGAGAAGGAGAGAAACATCAATGTGTGGCTGGCTCTCACGTGCCCCCTACTGGAGACCAGGCCTGCAACTCAGGCTTGTGCCCTGACTGGGAATCGAACTGGCAACCCTTTGGTTTGCAGTCCAGTGATCAATTCATTGAGCCACACCAACCAGGGACGGCAAGAAATTTTTAAAGTCAAGATTGCTCTACCGAGCAAAGATCATCAGAATCAAGGGCAGATAAAGAGCTTCCCAGAGAAGAAAAAACTAAAGGGCTTCATAATCCAAACCACTATTATATGAAATGTTAAAGGGACTTAAGAAAAAGAAGATCAAAACTATAACAATAAAATGACAATAAATACATATCCATCAACAATTGAATCTAAAAAACAAACTAAGCAAACAAGAAGAACAGAGACAGAATCATGGATACAGAGAGCTTTTTGATGGTTACCAGATGTGAGGGGGCTATGGGGGAATGGGTGAAGGGATGAGGGGATTAAGAAGTACAAATAGGTAGCTACAGAATAGCCATGGGGATTTAAAATACAATATAGGAAATAGAGTGGCCGAAGAACCTATGCCTGACCCATGGGCATGAACAATGGTGTGGGTATTGCCTGATGGAGTGGGGGTGCTGGGTAGAGGAAAACAAAGGGGGAAACATCAGGACTACTGAAATAATATAATCAAATACAATTCAAAAAAAGTAACACAGCTTAACATACCTATATAAATTATAGATATCTACCAAACTGTAATTATTATTTTTAGGGCAGGGGCTGGGATGGGAAGATTTGGGTGTTAAATGAAAATTTTTACTTTTCAATTCTAAACCTTCTGTACTGCTTGAATTTTTAATGAAAATATATTAATTATATTTTATATGTATATGTGTGATTTTTTTAAAAAACCAAGAAGCACATTTTCTCCCAAAAGGAAATGCTGTACATATAATCATAAAAAGTAGTCAAACACTACAGAAGTGGTCCTCTACTCTCACAGTTGGGTAGGTGAAAATGTTATCTCATTGTTGGAATTTTAGCTAATATGTAAATATTGACTTTTTTCTAATTCATGTATTTTTAAATTTTATTCTGGTTTATTCTATTACAGTTGCCCCAATTTTTTCCTCTTTGCCCTCCTCCATCCCACCCCATCCCCACCCCCACAGTCCATCCCCTCCCACTGTCCATGTCCATAAGTCACTCATATATGTTCTTTGACTACTCCCTTCCCCTTCTTCCCACCATTCCCTGCTTCCCCCTTTACTCCAGCAGCTGTCAGTCTGTTCCTTGTTTCCACGTCTCTGGTTCCGTTTTGCTCATTAGTTTATTTTGTTCATTAGATTCCTTTTATAGTAATATCATATGATATTTGTCTTTCACCACCTGGCTTATTTCACTTAGCACAATAGTCTCCAGTTCCACCCATGCTGTTGCAAAAGGTAGGAATTCTTTCTTCTTTCTTTCTGCTGCATGGTATTCCATTGTGTAGATGAACCACTTTTTTAATTCATTCATCTACTGATGGGCACTTACAGTTTCCAGCACTTGGCTATTGTAAATAGTGCTGCTGCTATGAACACGGGGGTGCACAGGTTCTTTTGAATTGGTGTTTTGGGATTCTTAGGGTATATTCCCAGCAGTGGAATTGCTGCGTAATAAGGCATTTACACTTTTAATATTTTGAGGAAATTCCATATTGTTTTCCACAGTGGCTGCACCAGTCTGCATTCCCACCAACAGGGCAGTAAGGCTCCCTTTTCTCCACATCCTCCCCAACACTTGCTGTTTGCTGATTTCTTAATGATAGCCATTCTGACCAGTGTGAGGTGATATCTCATTGTGGTTTTAATTTGCATCTCTCTGATGGCTAGTGATGTTGAGCATTTTTTCATATGTCTATGGGCCATCTGTATGTCTTTCTTGGAGAAAGGAAGTGTCCTTGGAGAGGAGAAGTGTCTATTCAGATCCTCTGCCCATTTTTTTATTGGATTATTTGTCTTCCTGGTGTTGAGTAGTGTGAGTTCTTTATATATTTTGGAGATTAAACCCTTGTCCTATGTATCTTTGTTCTCCCATACAGTCAGTTCCCTTTCATTTTGATGGTTTCTTTAGCAATGCAGGAGCTTTTTAATTTGATGTAGTCCTATTTGTTTATTTTTTTCCTTTATTTCCCTTGCCCTAGGAGATATATCGTAAAAATATTGCTACATGGGATATCTGAAATTTTACTGCCTGTTTCCCTCTAAGGCCATGGTATCATGGCCTATATTTAAGTCTTTTGTCCATTTTGAGTTTATTCTGGTGTATGGTGGAAGTTGGTGGTCTAGTTTCATTGTTTTTTGCATGTACCATTACAGTTCTCCCAGCACTATTTATTGAAAGGGCTATTTTTACTCCATTATATGTTCATGCCCTCTTTGTCAAATATTAAGTGACCGTAGAGATATGAGTTTCTTTATGGGCTCTCTATTCTATTCTATTCTATTCTATTCTATTCTATTCCAGAATATTCTATTCTGATCTATGTGTCATTTTGTGCCAGTACTAGCCTGTTTTGATTACAGTGGACTTGTAGTATAGTTTGATATCAGGTATTGTGATCCCTCCAACTTTGTTCTTCTTTCTCAAGATTGCTGTGGCTATTCAGGGTCTCTTTTTTTTTTTTTTTTTTTTGGTTAATTCATGTATATTAAGTTATCCCCCTTTTAGAGTTTATAAAACAGACATACTGACTTTCTCAAATTATTCAAATGGTATTCCTGATCTAATTAATCATAATGAAGTAAAGTGAAGACAAACGAGTTAGTGTGGGAGATGACATCTTTCTTATTTATCTCAAAAAGTAACAGAATATTAACATGAAACAAAATAAAAATAAAGGTACCTGTAACTATACCATGAGTCAAGTAATACCGTCATAATTACTCAGATGATTCAAGCAAAATTAATGTTTTCTTCTGCCAAAATTATTACATGGCTAACTAGAGCTCTGATTCCCTCAAGCAGTATAAAAGCACTTACACTGTAACCTTTAATAAACACCTTTGACACTTCTAAAGCAAAAGTAGTGAGGTGCTAGATTTGACATGCTATCTTGTATCTTTGCATGTTAACTACAAGTTTGAAGGTGAGTTGATTTTGAAAATTCAATTTTAGTCTTGGATTATGTTTCCATAATCCTAAAACTCCTGCACTGTTCAAACAACTCAAACCATTTGAGCCATTCAGTGGTTCAAATAAGAACCACTAAAGCCAAAATTAACTGTATTTTCCACAGATGAAAGATGAATTTTTTCACTAAATTGTCTGGTTGCCAGATCTCTTTCCCTCAACACTACCATGACATATCCCTGCTCGAAAACCTTCCTCCTTAGCACTTTCTGTCTTATTTGAGTTTTATCTGTGTACCTGCATCTCTTAGGCTGAAAGTGACAGTTAACATGGAGTTCTTACTACAGGTCATTTCATTCTCACACAACTTCTATTTATCCTGATTTCACAGCTGTACATAGGACAGATTTCAGATCACTCAATGACTAAGTGAGGACAATTTCATAGCACTTAATGACTAAGTGAGCTCAGTCAATCTAGCTCTAAGTCCACACTCTCATACATTATGATATGAGGATGATATGAGACTACATACAGTTGCCCTCTGCTATCTTTATGCAGGGCTTACACAGTAGAAGTACTTAATAAATACACATTAATGCATTAACAAATTAAACTAGCTATTTTGGCATTGCACAATAAGCCTTTAAAATTGTTTGAGAAACACCAAATAAAATCATTAAAAATGATTTTAATGTCCTCACACATATAGCCTTAAATTGAGTACTTTACCATACAATAGAGAACATGGCCATTGCTCTTCAGGAGTTAAACAGGCATGAGAAATTTAATCACTTAAATATACTTTGTTGTAGTCACAAGCCACAAGTGATGAAAAATAAAGCAAGGAATTAAACAGAACTCAGCTTTTTCTGTCTGGAAAGCCTTTGACATCTGTTTTTCCAATAACTATACCGATTATTTTCTGAAAAAAACAAAAAGGTTATAGAAGACATATTAAACACAGATGTAGATGATAAATTTAATTTCATGAACTTGTCCCTTTATATTTTACTGGCTCTAACAAACATTTTTGACAAGGCACCATTTAAATGTATTTATTCCAGAAAAACATCTAAAATAACTTTATAAATCATTAATTCCACAAAGAATAGTACAAAATAATAATAACTGCTATTACAAATATAATCATTTAATGCTTTGTATGTTTCTACTTTATTTTCTTTTTTAAAAAGATTTTATTTATTTTTAGAGAGAGGGGAAAGGAAGGAGAAAGAGAGAGAAATATCAATGTATGATTGCCTCTTGCACACCCGCTACTGGGGATCTGGCCTGCAACCCAGAAATGTGCCCTGACTGAGAATCGAACCGGTGACCCTTTGGTTCGCAGCCCACACTCAATCCACTGAGCTACACCAGCCAGGCATCTACTTTATTTTTAATCACTAGATAAAGCACAGTAACTGCCCTATTATATCAGTCCTCACTGAATTTATTCAAAGCACATGTATAATACACTTTAATTTGCCACAATTTTCAAAGCTTTCTTTTATATAGAGCTTTCTAACAATCCACATAAAATTTCTTAGCTTCTTAATCCAAATATGCTGGACAGTAATGTAAATTATATTGCAAAGAACTTGTATATTACTGCTAATAAATTTAAGCTCTAAAGTCCTATATCTTAAACTTTAAAGATATTAACATCTCAAATTTTTAATGTTCTCTTTAGTGACTACCAAATAAAAATTAAACGTTAGAAAGTGCTTTGAGAAGTAAAATTAACTACCTTTTTCTGAAAGGATAAACCTAAATTTATTAATCTAGCAACTGATTTAACCTTATAATAATCTGTTACATTTAAAATACATTCAAGTTTTTCAGATTGCTATATCCTAGCTGAGCTATTAACCAATGTTATTACATTTAGACCAGGGCTGTCAAACTCATTTTCACCAGGGGCCACATCAGCCTTGCGGTTGCCTTCAAAGGGCCAAAATAATTTTAGAACTGTATAAATACAACTACTTAACTGTTAAGGAGTTGAGATTACATCCGGCCCTTTGAAGGCAACTGCGAGGCTGATGTGGCCCCCAGTGAAAATGAGTTTGACATCCCCGACTGAGACACACTGTTATTATTTCTTAAATTCCATATGCTCACAGATCTCACTGAATTTTGTTGGGAAAACACAACTAATGAAAATATTGAGTAAAGCTTTCCTACTGAAGAGGCAATCAACAAATAGTTTACTGTTCAAGGAAAACTATAATGGCAATAATTATTTTTCACAGTAATAAGTCTTTAATCACAAACTATTGTAGTTACATCTAAATTTATCCTATTTTAAGAAATCTGATTTGCAAATGCCAAATGTAAATAGCAGATTGCACAGAAGCAGAAAGGTAAGGGACTATAACTTCTTTGCAATAAGTTCTTCACCTTATAAGATGATTCTATCTAGATTTCTTTTAAAATAAATAAGAGTCTTGTTATATTTGAAATTATTGAATTCCCCCACAACCCTTTCCCTTAAAATGAATTTTCACATAATTATATCAGGAATACACCTGTTGTATACCTTTGTGTCATAAAAGCAGCATAATCGTAATTATTTAAGTCTATAACTTCAATAATTTGATGAGAGAACAGACACTGCTGAACAAAAACATTTTAACTTTACAAAGACAAATTTGAATGGTTATTAAATATTTAATTAAAATAATACAAATAAACTTTGGATCAGTTTGAACAATCACTAGTCATATCTACAATCTCTTCCTCTGTAGAGAAAAGACAAACTAATTTTCATTTAGCTGGCATAAATACAAAAACATTCAGGGGCACTTAATATAAAATAATTATATAAATGCCATGAGTACCTACATACTTGTCAATTATAAAAGCATGTGTCAAAAGAATCAATGCTGATGCAACGTAATGTTACCACATAAAATTTCATTATAGAACAACCAAACCACTACATCATTGAAGCCTACCAGATTCGCCATATTTGGATGCAGATCTGAAAGTGCAGTGAAGTTCTTCAATGCAAAGAAGTTTGCCATTCTTTTAACTGCATTTTAGAAAATACAATTTAGATGCATAAATTAAATAAGCGAAATAAAACATAAAAATCCCAAGATAAAAAAACTTATTTAGAAAAGCACTGGATAGTTTACTGATTCTTTAGGAAAAGGTTTTATTACAACTGTGAAATATAAGTTAATACAGGTTACAACTGCAAAGAACATGTTTCAAATATCCTTTTACAGTTTTGAATGATATAGGTTAGTTTCAATTTTAAATTCACTCTCCAAATTGCATATAATGTATAATTTTTGAGCTCCCTGCAAATGGAGAGTTTCAGATGGGAGATGATTCAATGGGATATTTGTGGATTTAAATATTGGGGAAAAAAAGCCTTCTTTTAAAAATACTGCAAAATTCTATTGTAAATACCTCAAATCATGCATTTGATTACACTGTGTTGTGGGGACAGGTAGTGACTCTAACCTCACCTCTAGATGATAAGCTCCATAAGGTCAGAGATGGCATCTAACATACTTTTTAAAAGATTTTATTTATTTATTTTCAGAGAGAGGAGAAGGAAGGGGCAAAGAAAGGCAGAGAAACATAGATGTGTGAGAGAAACATCAGTTGGTTACCTCTCGCATGCCTCCAAATGACCCGGTCCGCAACTCAGGCATGTGCCCTAACAGTATCAAACCGGTGACCGTTCAGTTCAGCAATCATTCCACTGAGGCCAGCACTCAATCCACTGAGCCACACCAATCAGGGCCTGACATATTTTTTAGGTGTGTATTTCAATGCTATTTATGCATAAAAAACACTCAATAAATATCAAATGAATGAAATGGTGGCTGGTCCCTCATTATTATCACTATATAAAATTGTATCATCTGTATATATTATCACTATATTATCAGTATATAAAAGGTTTTAGTGTAGTAACAATTGTCAACTACACCCAACTAGCAGATTTACTCAACTTCACTTCATGATACAACACATGGGGTCTTTAACTCTGAATGCCCTCACTTACAAGCTTCACTTTCAGGGCATGCCCAACACATGAGTTTCGGGGAGCCTGTGAAGTTAGTCAAATATGATTTTGAATTCCAGTGCCACTCCTTTGTAGTCAAGTGTTTTGATATTACTAAGCTTTAATATCCTCATCCCTAAAATATGGAGTATATCTACCCTACATGATTAGTGTGAGAATTTGAAATAATGTACATGAGGTGCCTAGAAGTTTGCAGACTCTCAACAGATGAGAACACTGCTTTTTATTCTTATCCAGTGTAACAATTTTTGTATTCAAGGCCTTTGGTGCTAGCAAAAACAACTGAAAACTAAGCAGTGTTAAGTTTCCCATTCATTCTTAGGCCTGGTCAAATCTGGCTCACTATGCAATTTCAGTCTCTGAAATACTTACCAAACCTTGACAGATTCATTCATTCATCCATCTACTCAACAAGCATTTACTGAGAGGCTGTGAAGTTCCAGACACTTGAAGTTGGAGAGGATGAACTATTCAGTAGCTGGACTATGTGTAAAAATACTACCCACCACATACTAAATTGAGTTCTCCAAACCTTGACCCCTTAACATTTCTTAGTGGATTGGTCACTGACTTATGTGATATCCCAAGAACTCTTTGAAGTTCCTCCAATTTCTACTTTTATTCAAAATATATATAGTGATACACTGTAGTGTCTGTCCACTAAAAAAAAAAAAAAGACAACTTGCTTCTCTACCCAGACATTCTGAGAAATACAAAGTTAATATGAAGTAAAGAACTCACTCTGGTATTCCAGAAATTATACCATTCATCAGCAACTAATGTCCCTTCTATTGGATTAGCCAAAAAATCTGTTTACTTTTTTCCATAAAAAAGACACATTTTTTGTTTTCACCAATAACTTCTTTGATTTGGGTAGTTTGAGTATGTTGGCTATCTCCTGATATCAGCATCTAATGGGTAGAGGCCAGGGGTGTTGCTAAACATCTTCCAATGCATATGACAGCCCCACAGCAAAGAATTATTTGGCCAAATGTCAACAGTACCAAGAAACTTCACGAACCACTTTTGACCTGTTCAATCAGCCACAACACCTTCTCTGTACACTACACAAATCTCGTTTTCCATTTCAGTTGCATTTTTAACTTTTTTGAAATAACAAAGCACAATACACTGAAAATGTTGCATATTTTCTTCCATCTTCAATATTAAAATGGCTGCACAAAAATTCACCAATTTTGATAAGGTTTTTAAAAATGCACACTGATATGACAGCTGTCCCAATACAATCTAACAAAATTGTTTCAAATGAAGTTAAAGACAACCAAGCACTACTAGAGTGATCAGATGGAAGAAAACTAAACCAACTTTTTGGCCAACCCAATACTTTTAAAATATATGTTAAATGTCTCCTTTTTTCTATCTCCAATGCCATCTCCTCAGCCCAAAACTCAGTCATTCCTCACCTAGAGTACTGCAATCACCTGGTTTATACCTATTTTATTCAATCAACATGTGTGGATTGAGTGTCTGATATGCATGAGGCCTTGAATCAGGACAGAATAGGGTTGGGGTTGGTCTGAGGTTGATCTTCCACCCAGGAGCCTCAGAGAGGAGCAACGAAAGCAATGAAAACTGAGGGCCAGATGTGTTCAGCCTCAAAACCACTGATCCAGATCCTTGACAAGGGTGGAGGGGAAGAGGAGTGTTGTTAGAACTAGTTCAATTAAAGTAACGTGATATCCCATGGTGGTGGCAATGGCACAGGCGATACTTTCTGAAGTGTCTGCTATGAGGCAGGCCCTGCATTACAGACACTGTATACACTGTGATGATCTCTAACAGTCCCCACCCCTGGGGTCTCCCAAATTCTCTTCCCTGAGCTCTAAACCCTCCTTCTACTTTTTTAAAAGTATATTTTATGGATTATGCTATTACAGTTGTACCAACTTTTCCCCTTTGCCCCGCTCAACCTGGTACCCGTCTTCCCTCCAGCAATCCCCTCTTTAATTCATGTCCATGGGTTGTGCTTATAATTTCTTTGGCTTCTCCATTTCCTATACTATTCTTAACACCCCCCTGTCTGTTTTGTACCTACCAATTATGTTTCTTAATCCCTGTACCTTCTCCCTCATTCTCCCCCTTCCCCTTCCCCACTGATAACCCTCCATGTGATCTCCAGTCTATGCTTCTGTTCCTGTTCCAGTTGTTTGCTTATTTGTTTTTGTTGTTTTTTTAATTTTAGATTCAGTTGGTGATAGTTGTGAGTTTGTTGTCATTTTACTGTTCATAGTTCTGATCTTCTTTTTCTTAAATAAGTCCCTTTAATATTTCATTTAATAAGGGTTTGGTGATGATGAACTCCTTTATCTTTACCTTGTCTGGGAAGCACTTTATCTGTCCTTCTACTCTAAATGATAGCTTTGCTGGATAGAGTAATCTTCGTTGTAGGCTCTTACTTTTTATCACTTTGAATAGTTCTTGCCAGTCCCTTCTTGCCTGTAAGGTTTCTTTTGAGAAATCAGCTGATAGTCTTATGGGAACCCTTTGTAGGTAACTCTCTGCTTCCCCCCCCCTTTTTTTCCCTGCTTTTAAGATTCTCTCTTTATCTTTAACCTTTGGCATTTTAATTACAATGTGTTTTGGTGTTGCATGTTGCCATCTTTGGGCCCAACTTGTTTAGGACTCTCTGCTTTCCGGACTTGCAGGTCTATTTCCTTCACCGAATTAGGGAAGTTTTCTTTCATTATTTTTTCAAATAAGTTTTCAATTTCTTACTCTCTCTCTTTTCCTTCTGGCACCCCTATGATATGGATGTTGGCACATTTGGAGATGTCCCAGAGTCTTCTTATTCTCTCCTTGTTTTTGAATTCTTGTTTCTTCTTTCTGAACTGGTTGACTGTTTATTTCTTCCTTATGTTACAAATTGTTGATTTGAACCCTGGCTTCCTTCCCTTCACTGTTTGTTCCCTGTGGATTTTTCTTCATTTCACTTAGTGTAGCCTTCATTTCTCCCCTTTTGCATTTGCCATACTCAATGAGTTCTCTGAGCATCCTTATCACCAGTGTTTTGAACTGTGTATCTGATAGGTTAACTATTTCCATTTCACTTAGCTCTTTTTCTGGAGTTTTCATCTGTTCTTTCATTTGGGCCATTTTTCTTTGTCTCCTCAATTTGGCAACCTCCTTGTGTTTGTTTCTGTATATTATGCAGAGCTGCTTTGGCTCCCTGTTTTGGTGTACCTGTTATGTCATAAGGGGTGGCACCTTAGGTATTTGGCAGGGTAGGGCCACCCGTTTCCCTTCTTTGTGTGCTGTATGAGGGGGAAGGGCCGGAGAGGGAACAATGCTGCATGCTCAGCTCTCACCCCATTTCCAGTCACTTTCCCCACTTTCTGTATGCTACTAGTGCCCTTCTAGCTGCTGCCCTGGTGCTGAATCCTAGAATGGGTGGGTCCTTTAAATGGACTCTCCTGAGAGACTGGCAGTTTCTTTTGCCACCCCAACCCTCACTGGTTTTTACAGCCAGAAGTTATGAGGCTTTATTTTCCCAGCTCCGGAACCCTGATCTGTGTGGTGTGGCCTGGGGTTGGGATCACTAATTCCCCAGGAGTCCCTCCTGGTTTTAATCTGCCACATGTAAATGTGGGACCACTCATTCTGCTGGCCACCACCACTCTGTGTCCTCTTCGTCCAGGCTCCCCATCTCTGCCACTCCTACACATCTGGATGAATATTTCTTCATTATATCCTTGGCTGTCAGACTTCCATACAGTTTGATTTTCTGGAAGTTCTGGTTGTTTTTTGTCTTGAGGTTAGTTGAACTCCTTCTTATGGTTGTGTGAGGAGATGAAGTACGTCTACCTATACCTCCATCTTGGCTGGAAGTGAGCCCTCCTTCTGCTTCTGAAAGGTGACCTCCGATCTCAACCAGAGCCCAGCCTGTCCTGGTCAATTCCTCCCATGACCTTCCAGGTCCCTTATTTTAGGTTTTATGAGGGTATGTCAGGGCCAGACCTCTTGTGCTCTTCCTTGCTGGAGCTTTCCTCCATAGAAGAAATCTGTATTGCTTAGTTTTTACTCCTGCTGGTGTTCTGCCACAGGATAAGGGGACTCTGAACCCACAGAAGGAACACACACACACACACACACATATTCATATATATATTTTTTTATTGATTATGCTATTGCAGTTGTCCCATTTTCCCCCCTTCACTCCCTTCCACCCTGCATACCCTCTCCCACCCACATTCCCCCCCTTTAGTTCATGTCCATGTGTCATACCTATAAGTTCTTTAGCTTCTACGTTTCCCATACTATTCTTGCCCTCCCCCTGTCTATTTGGAAGGAACACTCTTAACTACTCATTCTGAGAAGTCTCTGGCCCACATGTTAGCCAAGGTTGTCAGTCAGACCCTTAGAACAAAGCCCACAGACTATTCTGTTTTGAGATCATGGTCTCAAATTCTGAGCAGGCCAGAGCTAGTCAGTTTGAGGCCTTGGCCTAGGAAGGAGGAATTGTGAGCAGAGAGGTAGACAGGGTCCTTGACATAAACTTTGCTTACTTTTTTTTTTCCTAGGGCCAGGAAGGGTTGTATGCGTTTGTGCCTCCTTTCTGTGCTTTTCATTCCTGTCAATGCAACAACTATTTATGGAGGCCTGTGTGCCAAGTACTGTGCTGGTGCCCCAGATTTTCCCATCAGAAAATACCATTACCATCTACCCTGTCATCATTCACAATCCCTTTCCTTGACTGCCCAGATCCAAAACAATCCTCACCAAGTCCTGCTAATTTTCCCTTCTAATTATCTCTTGAATCTGACCATCTCCCTCCACCTCCCTTGTCCTTATTACTCTCTGCTTCTACTTTTGCTTCCTTCATCTCTTCTCCACACAGAGAATTCTTTAAAACCTTAGATCATCGTTCCCTTGCTTAAAATGCTCCCAAATGCACAATGAATTAAATCCAAACTCCTTGCTACTCCTTGTAATGCCCAGGTGATCTGCCCTCTGCCCATCTCTTCCTCATTTACTATCACCTTCTGGTGGATAACCACTCTCCAGTCCCCCTGGCTGCTCTCCTTTCCTCAAATATGACTGGGGGCCTTGGCATATGCAGTTCCCTCTCCTTTGAGCACCCTACTCAACCTCATACTTAGATCTTCCCAAGGCAGGCTCCTTGGCATCCTTTGGGTTTCAAAGAGAAGCCTTTCCTATTACCCTACCTCAAGTATTCCCCAGGCTCTATTTCCCCGCTCAGCATTTCTAATTCATAATTATTGCTTGTGTACTGCCTGTCTTTTTCCTTGTTTGGAAGGTCGGTTTCATGATGACAGAGCTGAGTCTTATCTCTTAATTATGTCTTGCAGTGCCTAGTTTAGTGCCTTGTGCATAGTAGCTGCCAGTTATTGCCGAAAAAATTGATGAATGAGTCCTAAAATCAATCTAATTTGTAATTTGAGAATATTGCTATAGCTTTTTAGGTAGAATTTTAGTTAACAGCTCATTTTACATTTATATCAAGTACTTAAAATTATGGAAACAAGTATGGTTTACATCTTGCTATTCTAGCCAAGTGGAGCTTCTAAAGAGCTCAGTGATGGTGTTCCTATAACTTCCTATTTTGTCCTGTAATCTGGTGGGGAGTTAGGCTACTGCACAGAAGTCCTCTTTATAGGGTCATTCTGTACATGGAAATCTCCCCAACCTCTCATCATAAAACACATGTTTTGTGACAAACTGGTAAAATTGAAAATTCTTTCTCATAGAGGGGAACAATTTTATTCAACTATCTCTATAAATCCAATTCAAAAAGGTTACTTTTACTCCTGCTGCTTCCATGGGAACTCGGCAAGTTTTTCATTATACAATCCTAGCTGACTTCCAAACACTGGGGTGTCCATTAGAAAACTGGCCGGCTAGCGTCACACTGGAGAACTCTGCCACAGGGAGGCTTTTTAGTACAACTTTTCAAGGTAGTTTCAAATTTTATAAGTAAACGATGTTTTAAGAGAAAGAAACAGAAAACTGCATGACTTGAGACTGTAGCCTCGAACTACAGTCCCTTAAAAACCGCTGCAGTGACGTGCCGCACTCCGTTTGTTCAGTGTCTGAAAGTGTATTTTGATCATTCCAACTCCTGGAAAAGGCAAAACTGGAGCTGCCACACACCCGGAGTTATCAGGGGTGGAGGGAGGGAGGGACAGAGGCGGGGTGGGAGCAGGAATTTCTAGGGCAGTGAAACTGCTCTGCAGGGTGGACACGTGTGCTCACTCCTTTTCAGACCCACAGAATGCCAGCCCCGAGAGTGAGCCCTAACGTAAGCGGCAGCCGGATCTGGAATCCGTGTGTAAGGCGTCTATTCTGCGCTGACGACACAGACGCGTCTGTCGGCGCGTCTCCGTTCTACGCGCACCGCAGCGTTCCACACGACACTGTCCGCCCTCTCGGATGCCGACGGCGAGCGATCTCCGTCGGGAGATCTTCACAGACTCAGCGCCCCACGTGCCCCAGCCCGCCGGCCTCAGACAGTGCGCGGCCACGGGTCGGCCCGGACCGCCCGCACTCGCCTTCACTGCCACCCACCTGCAGCCCGCAACAGCCGCTACGAGGCTGCCACGCCCTCAGGAGCTGACCAGGGCCCCCTGCCCCACCCCGCACGGCCTGCCGCCACCTCAGACCTCACCTCAGAGGCCCGCGCAGCTGCTCCCGGCCTCTCCACGATCCTCGACGGCTGCCGGCTGCTCACTAGTCACGCCCGCGGCCTCGCCTGCCAGGCCCCAGGGCCCGGTGGGCAGCTCCTCCACAAAAGGCCACACCCACAGCCCCGCCACCCGACGACCAAGGACCACCCGGCAGGGCCCCCACCAACGTTAGTGCTGGCCCCGCCCCTCGCACCGGCCTCCCACTCCGCCCACGTCCAGACTCGGTGTAGGCCCCGCCCCGCGGACTGGGCCCTCATCCTGTCCCTCCCCCCAAGCTCTGGCTCCGCCCTCTTCCCCTCCCCCCGCCCCGCCCCACCCCGGACCCTGTTCGCAATGGAAGGGCCACCAGTCCCAGTGGTGAAAGGAGAGACTGGAAGAGTAGGTGTGCGTGGTTCCCATTTCTTTCCTTCTCGAGCGTGTCCTCCAGACGGGGCGCTAAGAATCAGTGGCCCAGTAAAATGTTATGGGTCCTTTTTGCTGAAACACGTCAGGAGGTATTATACTACAGAAAGTATAGCAGAAAGTATTGTGAATACACACAAATGTGTGCAGGTGAAACCAGAGAAATCTAGACAAGATGGTGCGCTGTGTCACCTCAGTCACCCAGTTGTGATTTTGCAAAATGTTCCGACGGGGAAAAGTGGGTCAAATGTATCAGGGATCTCTCAGAATTATTTCTTACACTGCATGCGATTCTGTAATTATCTCAATTAAAAGAAGAAAGTGCACAGGATCAGGACTGCTGATTTGGTTTTCGAAAGGGGTGGGTGCTGTATGTAAACCCTGGTGACTTGCTGGCAGAGTGTCAGGAAAGGCCAGGCTACTAGATCAATAAGACATTTTCCTGATGATGCCATTTATACCATTTCAGATATAAATATAGACTGCACATCTAATTAGATGTGCTAACTATTGGACGTAGGTGAGCCTGACAAAACATTTGCCAGCTCTTCATTTTAAAAAATCACAACTGATATACAATATTATATTACTTTTAGATGTACAACATGGTGATTAGACATTTATATACCTTACAAAGCGATCACCCTGATAAGTCTAGTACTCATCTGACACCATACGTAGTTATTACAATATCATTGATTGTATTTCCCATGCTATACTTTACACTCCTGTGACTGTTTTTATAACTGGCAATTTGTACACCTTAATACCTCCCCATTTTTAACTCATCCACTCAACCCCCTCCCACCTGACGACTATCAAAATATTCTATATATCTGAGTTTGTTTCTGTTTTGTTTGTTTATTTTGTTTTTAGATTCCACGTATAAGTGAAATCATATGGTATTGTCTTTCTCTGTACGACTTATTTTTAGCATAATACCCTCTAGGTCCATCTGTGTTCTCGCAATTGGCAAGAGCTCTTAATTTTTTTTTAATCCTCACCTAAGGATATTTTATTGACTTTAGAGAGAGCAGAAGGGAGAGAGAGAAACATCAATGTGAGAGAGAAACATCAACTGGTTGCCTCCCACACATGCCTCAACCTGGGATCAAACCTGCAACCAAGATACGTGCCCTGACCAGGAATCAAACTCCCAACCTTTTGGTGTACGGGTTGAAGCTCCAATCAACTGAGCCACCTGGCCAGGGTAGCTCTTCCTGTTTTTAATCATTACTATTTGGACATCTTTTTAATCTAATAACTTATAAACTAATTCCTGTTAATAGAGTATTACTGAGGGGCAAATAAGATCCAATAACTAAATGAATTAAATTTGTCGCCAACTGTCCATCTGTAGATTCTTTAAATTATTGAGCTTCTCATACAGCTCAATAACAAAAAAAACAAACAATCCAATCAAATAGAAATGGGCAGAGGCTATGAAAAGACATTTCTTCAGAGAAGACATATGATGGCCAACAGACATGAAAAGATGCTTAACATCACTATTCATCAGGGAAATGCAAATAAAAACCACAATGAGATACCACCTCATTCCTATCAAAATGGCTATTATGAGAAAATCAACAAATAAAGTGTTGGCAAGGACCTGGAGAAAAAGGAAATCCTGTGCACCATTGGTGGGACTGCAAATCAGCACAGCCACTATGGAAACCAGTGTGGGGAATTCCTCAAGAAACTAACAATAGAGCTGCCAAATGACCCACCATTTCTGGGTATTTCTCTGAAGACAAAAACACTAATCTAAATGGATAAAGAAGATGTGGCACATATACAATGGAATATTATTCAGCAATAAAAAAGAATGAAATTTTGCCATTTGGGAAAACATGGATGAACCTAGGGGGTATTACACTAAGTGAAATAAGTCAGACAGAGAAAGATAAATACCATATGATTTAATTTATATGTGAAATCTAAAAAAACAGCAAGTGAACAAACAAAACAAAACAAAAACAGACTTTTGATGTCATAGAAATAGACATCAAACTGATGGTTTTCAGATGGGAGGGGGTGGAGGGGATTCGGGAAATGGGTGAAGGAATATAGTCGATAATATTGTGATAAGTTTGTATGGTGACAGGTGATTACCAGATTTATTGTGTTTATCACATTGTAGAGTATATAAATGATGAATCACTATATTGTACTCCTGGAACTAACATAATATTGTATACCAACTATAATTAAATGTTTTAGATAAGTAAAAATAAATTATTGAGCTTTTCCCTTAAAAAGAAAAGACAGTGTTGGTACTTATTATACAGCCATATATTACAAAAGAAAAATACATCAGAGGCAAGTTTTATGTTATCAAAACATGGTTTTTATTTTTCCTCATTTGTTATTTTTTCATTTCCCAAGTAATAATGGAAAGCAAAATAACATATCTGCATTTCTACCATTTCAAATTTAATAGAGAAAGCTTTAAAATTATTTCCATATTCCTTTCAAGTCCTTGTGTTTAAAAACAACCAGCATTTTAAATCAATTTTAAAGAAAAGAAAGAAGCTATAAAAATAGTTTGCATGCATTTTTCATTGAGCATCAGTGGAGGGATACAATCTTAAATTTTGTTTGTATTTTTTCATGTTTTAGTAATTTTTGCTAAAAGCTATCTTAAGATTGAACAAGCATAGTCAGCCTTGCCAGGACAAAACAGGTTTTTCATAAGACATGTTGCTTTGAAACACTATCCTAAAAGAGTGGGATTGTTGATACGAACATTGAGATCGGGACCCCCTTACTGTGTAAATAATTCTTTTGTTTCATTATTTATAATAATTCTGTGAACTTGTTTTGTTCTTACCAGTAGAATTGACTTGTCAGTACATGTTGGATGAATGTGAACAGAAACAAGGACAAGGAATGCCTAGCCTTGACACTTGATGTAGAAGTCAAGGGTGAGTGAACAAAGGTCAGAGCTGAAATAGCTTGTGTGTCTGGCTAAAGAAATACTATGAGGCTGTACCTGTCACCTCCCTGGAGCATGCTGGCTGTCAAACCATCTGGGAAGCATGTCGCAAAGGGGTGACAGGGAAAATATACAGTAAGCAACTTCACACATACTAATCAGTAGGAAAAATTAACAATTCTATTAATGAATTATAAGGCCACTTTTTATTTAACAATAAAATTACTTTTCTAAAGTTGCTCCTGTTATTACAATATTCCTACCAGGAGCTGAAATACCTCCCCACTCCTCCATTATTGAGGAACCAGCCAACATTTAAATATACTGTAGGCACTGGCCAGGTAGCTCACTTGGTTGGAGCATTGTTCTGATACACCAAGGTTGTGGGTTCGATCTCTAGTCAAGGCACATACAAGAAGCAACCAATGAATACACAAATAAGTGGAAAAACAAATCAACGTTTCTCTCTTTCTCTCTCCCCCTCTCTCTTCTCCTCTCTCTCTAAAATAAAAAAAGTTAAAAAAATTAAATAAGTAAATAAAATGTAGGTGTGCTAACTTTTACAGATACCTATGTGAAAGTCTGCAAAACTACAGCTGGAGAAAAGGAGTGAGGTAACCTGTAAGTAGGGTTGAAAGAACTAGATGTGGAGATTGGGTTTATGTGCTAATCAAAGCAACTTAAGAGCTATTGGAGCAAATGAGAGGAAACAAGAGACAGAGCAAAAAGGACAGTCGGGGGAGCTGGATTCAGGAAAGTCTGAAGAAGCATCGGAAAAGAGAGAGTTCGTGAAAAACAAAACAGTGGGAACTCTGGAGCAGCCTAAGGATGGAGTGTCTAGGAATGTTCTGGAAAATCCTAGAGAAGAATCCATGCAAACTGCTGAGTCAGGATTTGGGGAGTTGTGGGATGAACAGATTCCTTCTCAAGTCTGGATGGCTTAAGCAAAAAAGAACTTGATTTGTTCCACAAGCAAAGCAACTGAGAGGAGAAACGAAAACATTGGCATTCGACTGGAAGGAGCAAGAATCGAGGTCTAAACTTCGTAGTGAAACTGGAAAACCTATGAAGAGTCTGATGTACAGGTTGATGTATGATAAAATGAGTAATGAGCAGGGACTGGAATTGTTCAGTACCTGTTGTTTATGCAAAGGGATGACTCTGTATGGCAGTGTGTTCTTTTTATGCTCTACATGCCTGGTGAAGCCAATGCGTTGAAGCGGAGAGCAGGAGGGGAAGGTCATGAGGATGCAAAGCATAGGGTTTGATCTTCAGAGGAGAATCTGGCTGCCCCCCAGCTGGGCCCACTGGAGAGTTACTCACGCAACAATAGGAAGGGCCCATTTTTTTGGAGGCTTGTCATGGGCCATGTTTCATCGCAATTTATATTAGACCTATATAATTTTTTTAAACTTTTATAAATTTTATTGCAACATATCTTTACCAGCTACGTTGCAATTAACCATATCACTGACCTCTCAAGTTCCAGCTCCACACTGCCAATCATCTGTGGGCATTTCTACCCACTTGAGAGACCAGGTAGATCCAAGCTCTGTATATCTAAAACTAAACTCAGAAGCCCACCACAAGCCAGCTCCTCTTCCCCTAGTTCCAACATAAACATACATCTGGTAACCCAAGCTCAGAGCCTCGAAGGTAGCTTTGAATCCTCTTCTGCTCCACCTTATCTAATTGGGGGTCAGGTTCTATTTTTCTTTGGAATATTTCTTGCTCCTGCCCTTGTCCCTCCATTTCTATTGCTACCAACCTCATTTAGGCCCTGGTGGCATTATCCTGGAAGACTGCAGGGGCATGCTGCAGGCTCTTACCCTTCCCTGCTCCAGCCCATCTTACACCCTCCTGCCAGATTAAGCTTCTCATAGCTTCCGCCACAGCATTCCCCTTGTCTGAAACCTTCAACACTATCTGTCATAGGAGCCCTTTTTTTTTTCTGTAAGAGGTCATACATAAAGGGCTTTGTAGGCCATATGGTCTGTTGAAATTACTCAAAACTACCTTATAGTGCAGAAAGCACCCACAGACAATAGGTGTCTCTACCTATTGAATAGGTAAACAATCACAATAAAACTTTATAAAACAGTCAGTGGGCCAGATTTGGCCTGTGAGCCATAGTTTGCAACCCCCTGGATTAAATTAACAATTTTTTTTAGCTTGGCATTCATCGCTTTCTAGAATTTGTATTCAATTTTAAACTCTAGCCTTCTTTCCCACCATTTCTCTAGAAGATACCCATTTCCAAAGCCTCTGACTAGAAACACCCGTGGGGGTTGAGGCAGTGGGAGAAACTCCCAGCCTCACAGGAGAGTTCATTGGAGAGACCCACAGAGTCCTAGAACATACACAAACCCACCCACATGGGAATCAGCCCCAGAAGGGCCCAATTTGATTGCGGGTAGAGAAGGAAGTGACAGAAAACTGACAGAGAGCAGAGCAAGCAACATTGTTCCCTCTCAGACCCCTCCCCCACAGATAGCATCACAAGGCAGTGATGTCAGTTGCCCTGCCCAGGTAATACCTAAGGTTCCACCCCTTTCTACATAACAGGCATGCTGAGACAAAAAAAAAAAAAAAAAAAAAAAAGCCCAAATGAAAGAAGAGATCAAAGCTCCAGAAAAAATAAAACCGAGTGACAAAGAGGTAGCCAACCTATGAGATACACAGTTCAAAACACTGGTAATCAGGATGCTCACAGAATTGGTTGCAAATTAGAGGAAAAAAATGAAAGCTATGCTAAGTGAAATAAAGGAAAATGTACAGGGAGCCAACAGTGATGGAAAGGAAACCAGGACTCAAATCAATGGTGTGGACCAGAAGGAAGAAACATTCGACCAGAACAGAAAAGAATGAAGAAACAAGAATTCAAAAAAATGAGGAGAGGTTTAGGAACTTCCAGGATGTCTTTAAACGTTCCAACATCCAAATCATAGGGGTGCCAGAAGGAGAAGGGGAAGAGCAATTGAAAACAAACTAAGCAAACAACTAGAACAGGAACAGAATCAAAGAAATGGAGATCACATGGAGGGTTATCAGCAGGGGAGTTGGAGGGGGAGAGAGGGGGAAAAGGTACAGAGAATAAGTAGCATAAATGGTGGGTAGAAAATAGACGGGGGGGTTAAGAATAGTATAGGAAATGTAGAAGTCAAAGAACTTATATGTATGACCCATGGACATGAACTAAAGGGGGGAATGCAGGTGGGAGGGGGTGTGCAGGATGGAGGGGAATAAAGAGGGGGAACTGGAACAACTTTAATAGCATAATAAAATATATTTAATTTAAAAATGCCCATTTCCTCCAGAATTTTTTGTACTTTCAAAAAATGCTTATTGATTTATAGAGAGGGAAGGAGGGAGAAAGAGAGATATTAATTTGCTGTTCCACTTATTTGTCAGAATGGTGTTCTAACCAACTGAGCTACCTGACTAGGGCACCTCAAGACTTTTACATACATAACAAATTTATGTTTAGAAATATATCTCCCACACTGCAAATATACACATATTTTTAAAGATATGTAACAATGACTGATACTGTAAGAAAAATGTCTTTTTTCTATGTTCTCCACTTCATTGTCTGTGAGGATGATGCTCATCACTTCATTATTACTTCTAGAAAATATTTTTTAAGATTTTATTTATTGATTTTTAGAGAGAAGGGAAGGGAAGGAGAAAGAGAGGGAGATAAATATCAATGTGTGGTTGCCTCCTGTGCCCCCCTACTGGGGACATGGCCCACCATCCAGACATGTGCCCTGATTGGGAATCAAACCGGTGACCCTTTGGTTTGCAGGCTGGCGCTCAATCCACTGAGCTATACTGGCCACGGCTTAGAAAATATTTTTAAGAGGTACCTTGACACCTGAGGCTGCTATACCATTTTCAACAACTACTACGTATATTGATTACCTATCTTACCATTCAATATTACTGCACAGTAAAAATATGAATGCTTAAGAAAAGCAGAGATTTCCTCCTGCAGCACTGTGCTTTCCTCCCCTTGGGTTCAAATCCCAGGCTTTGTTTTTTTGTAAGTTTATTCACATGTTTAGGAATTTGCTCAGAAAATGATAGCCTATCTACATTGTTCACATATTTGGCGTATGCCAAAGGAAGCAGGAGAAAACCACGCTCTGAGAAATGGACAATAGTATTTCTCAACATGCTTAATTTCAGTACAGTCAGAGTTCTCTAATCTGAACAGCTTTACTACACAGTTGTCTAAAATAAGAAAATAAATGGGGTTTAGGAGGAACTAGCATGAACTGTAGAAACTAAAGGTCAGGCTCTCTGCTCAGTGTCTCAGCTTTGCCACTAATTAGTTGTGTTGGTCAAACAAAGCTCTCTGAGCTTTACTTTCCCTATCTGCCAGATAAAAGGTTTTAACAGCCCCAGTGGGACAAAGATAAATATAAAAATACAAACCCTGTGGGAAAATGCAGCAGGTTTATTCGTATATATGTCAGTCTCCTCTAGACTGAAACTCTTTGAAAAGTTGTTCACCTCAGACTCCTCCCACTGCTAATGTAGTGCCTGGTGTTTGCTGAGTGAATTATTTGATGATCGTGAATAATATCAGCTTCTAATATGTGGCAAAGCTGCAAAAACAGGGGAGAGAGCATTGCATTCATTTAGGGAGCAGAGAGCCTGCTTTGTGCCATAATGGGGAAATCAGACTTGTAGGGCTTATTTCTAGTTCTAGACCTTAATTTGCTGTATAATCTTAGAAGAGTTACTCAACTTTTCTAGACCTTAAAATAACATGTAAAATGTAAATAAACATGACTGCCCCCATTTCTAAACTCATAAGGTTCATAGGACAGCCATCCCTATGAAATGATGGTTGGGAAAATACAGAAGGCCACATTCCATTGGTAACCATTACTAAATAAGTGGCATAATAGCTGTAACTGGTATTTCTGCTTCATAGTATCTTTGCCTAGGCAGGGCATGAAAACAGGTCAAAATGGCTCTACTGTTTTCCTTTTTCAATTCAATTTCCTCTGAATGAACCATAGATTCGATTACACAAAAAAAGCAGACAACTGCCACAAGTTTTCAGGGAAACTGGGAAACTTGGACGCTCCAGGGAGTGTCAGTTCATCCTCTCACTTTCCTGCTCGCAGCTCAGATGGAAATAGCCACAGAGGGACCTGCAGCCTTTGTAGTGCTCAGTCGGTACCACCAAGTTCCCTGCAGGAGACACCCACAGGTCATCAAGCAGGAAAACCTTTCCCTTGTGTTGGTGTTGGTTCTCTTACACTTTTCATATCACTTTTTTTTTGTGAGGGGAAGGGGGTCTTGATTGTTAAAAACAAGAGAGTCAACTACAAAATTTTACTAGACAAATTTTTTTAAATATTCTTTTTTTAACAAAAAAGATTTTATTTATTTATTTATTTTTAGAGAGAGGGGAAAGGAAGGAGAGAGGGAGAGAAGCGTCAATCTGTGGTTGCCTCTTACATGCCCCCCAACTGGGAACCTGGCCCGCAACCCAGGCATGTGCCCAGACTGGGAACTGAACCTGCGACCCTTTGGTTCTCAGGCTGGCACTTAATCCACTGAACCACACCAGCCAAGGCTAGGCAATTTTTTTTCTTTTAAGACTATTAACACATTTATGAAATCCCTGATGATTGATGAGTCAGGAGATTAGTAAAGGGCGACAATTATTCTTTTCATCTTAGTTAGCATTTATACTCATCTATCTCCAAAATGGTATTCGTACTGCACTGGGTTGAATAGTGTCTCCCTCAAATTCATTTCCGCCAGAACTTCAGATGTAATCTTTTTTTGGAAATAGGGTCTTTGCAAATGTAATTAGTTAAGAGGAGGTCACACTGGATTAGGGTGGGCCCTAAATCTAATGGCTGGTATTTTTATAAGAACTGGAGAGGATGCACAGAGACATGCAGGGAGACGGCCGCGTGAACATGGAGCAGAGACTGAAGTGATGTGCCTACATGCCAAAGAATGCTGAGAATTGCTGGCAGCCACCAGAAGCTAGCAGAGAGGCATGGAAAACATTGTCCCTTGGGGCTTCTGGAATGAACCAACCCTGCCAACACTTCGCTTTCAGACTTCTAGTCTCCAAAACTGTGAGAGAGTAAATTTCTTTTCTTTTTTTTTTTTAATCCTCACCCAAGGACAATTTTCCATTGCTTTTAGAGAGAGGGGAAAGGGTAGAGAGGTAGAGAGAGAAACAAAGATGTGAGAAGAAACATCGATTTGTTACCTTCTTGTACACACCCTGACCAGGGATGAACCTGAAACCCAGCTATGTGCCCAGACCTGGAATCAAACCTACAACCTTCTAGTATATGGGATGACTTTCCAACCAACTGAGCCACACTGGTCAGGGCAAGAGAGAATAAAATTCTGTTGTTTTAAACCACCGGTCTGTGGTAATTTGTTACAACCGTCCTAGGAAACTAATACAGGTGGTTCACAAATCAATCATAATATGCAATAGAATGATTAAGAAAGCAACAAAAGAATCTGTAATCAACAATAAAAAATAAATTAAAAAAAAAAGAAAGAAAGCAACAAAAGAGCCACCAAATACCAAATTGCATGGCGCACAGCTGACCAGCGTCGCTCACGAGCAGCAGAGGGAATAGACGTGCCCAGGCGCCCCAGATGAGCAGATTTAGGTTGTTTTTCTGGCTACAGAATCACGAAAGAAAACACATTGGATTATATAGTTTTGATTCCCCAACAAAGAGAACATACAAATTAATCTAAGGAGACAGGCTTATTTATTCTCCTGTGGGATAAAAAAAAAAAAGGAATTTACTACAAAGCTCCTCATACAGGGGCATTAAGGAACACGATAAACAACAACTTTTAAAAAGTTTCACCTAATACTGTTAGACCTCCCCAAAACCTATAACCCATCTAGTCATGAGAAAATCTTGAGACAAATACCAACAGAGGAGCATTCTACAAAACACCTGACCAATCCTCAAAAGTGTCTGAATACCAAAAACAGCCTCAAAGAGGCCCTGGCTGGGGTGGCTCAGTGGATTGTGCTCCCACCTGCAAACGAAAGGTCGCCTGCTCATCCCTGATCAGGGCACATGCCTGGGCTTCAGGCCAGGTCCCCGGTTGGGGGCGTGTGCTAGACGACTGATCAAGGTATCTCACATCGATGTTTCTCTCCTCCCTCTCCCTCCCTTCCCCTCTCTCTAAAAATAAATAAATAAATAAAATCTTTGACAAAAACAGTCTGAAAGATAAGCACAGCCAAGCTGAGTCTGAGAGATGAGACAACTAAATGTCATAGTGGATCCTGGGACAGAGAAAAGACATAAGGGAAAAAGTAAGGCAATTGGAATAAACTATGGACTTTGGTTGAATATAATGTATCAATACAGGTTTATTAATTGTAACAAATATACCATCTAATATAAGCTGTTAATAATGTGGAAACTGGCTATAGAGTGTAAGGAACTCTGAATGAGATGCTCAGTTTTTCCTTAGACTTTAAACTGTTTTACGAAATAAATTCTATTTTTAAAAATTCTGTTAGATGGACAATTCTCACATCAACTTTCTGTAAAAGACTAGCAAAGATTTCTGTGCCCTGTGGTTTTCTTTTCTTTTTTTTTTTTTTTAGGGGAGAGCATGAACGCAGTCCCCCACTACCACAAATCACGCGGCTGAGTTTCCCACATTTGGAGAAATTGCAGGGGTCAGCACATCCAAGTGCAGTGGGTAAGCCACCTTTGTGATCATGTTATCTCCCCTGCCAGGTAATATACCCTATGTTTTTACATCTAAAAATCTACTGAACGTAACATAAAGAGAAGTGCTCAGATTATAAGGGTACAAATCAATAGATTTTCTACAAAGGGGACCATTCACGACCCACAGCAAGAAACAAAAGGTAAGCAGGAACCCAGAACTCCCCTCCCACCTCTTCCTCTCCCTGCCCGCTCCCCACCAGCAACCACCATCTGGACTTCTAAAGCCATGAATTAGTTGTGCTAAGTTTTGAACTTCATATAAATAAATCATAAACTACCCCACACTGTTTTTGTAGTAAACAACATTATTCTAACCTCTAGGGCTTTTTAGCATTTCTCAAATCTTATAAATTGTCAAAAAATATATCATTCTTTTATACTCCACCATGTCAGACGTTCTAAGTAAAGTTTCCAAATCCATTAAAGTCGTGAATTGTCTGCAATGCATTGTAACTAAGCTGACCTCCATCAGGACTGGCCATGCCAGTCTCTTCTCTCAGGAGAACCAGTCACTTGAAGAAGAAGAAAGATCAATCACAAATATCACCTTGCATTTGCGAATAATTATTCTTAGTCATTTTGAGTAGGCTATCGGAATATGAGGGTGTAGAAAGTATTCATTTTTATTATTAAAAAATTCGCTATGAATAAAATCTCATCAATATGCTTATTGTTGTAAATTCTTTACAGAAATATGCTTCTTTGAGAATGCTTAAAATTCAAGATCGAACTGCTTAAATGAGGTCAGAGGCATGGAAATGCAACTAAGTAGTGAATGTTTCAACTTGGTGTCACAGTCAGAGTGAAAGTCCTGAAGGAATTGTGACTTCCTTCAACGTGGTTTAGGACGTAGTGCTTAATGGGGGAAATGAGGGCCAGCACACCCAGTGCACAGCTACAGACCACACTGGAGCACCAGCACCCTGCCCCTGCACAGCGGATCCTCCACGGACAGTGGAGGGTGGTGGTCAGTGGCCACAGCCAGTCCTTGCAGCTGACTGGCCTGGGTAAATCCCTCCCATTGACCTGCCCACAGCAGCCAAGGCTCAACTACAACAGGACGGTGTACTCAGCCCACACAAAGGGCACACCTGGGGTACCCAGCTTGACACATCATAATTAAAACGCCAAAGTTTAAAGATAAAGAGAGAATTTTAAAAACAGCAAGAGAAAAGAAATTAGTTACCTATAGGGAAGTTCCCATAAGACTGTCAGCTGATGCCTCAAAAGAAATTTTGCAGGCTCTAAGGGATTGGCAAGAAATATTTGAAGTCATGAAAAGCAGGGACCTACATCCAAGATTGCTCTACCCAGCAAAGCTATCATTTAGAATGGAAGGGCAGATAAAGTGCTTCCAAGACAAGAGGAAACTAAAGGAGTTCATCATCACCAAACCATTATTATATGAAATGTTAAAGGGAGTTATCTAAGAAAGGGAAGATAAAAACTATGAACAATAAAATGGCAATAAATACATACCTATCAATAATTAAATCTTAAGAACAATCTAAGCAAATAAGAACAGAGAGTCATGGATACAGAGAGTGTTTTGATGGTTGGCAGGTTGAAGTGGGGTGTGGAGGAATGAGTGATGAGGTGAGGGGATTAGGAAGTACAAATAGGTAGTCACAGAATAGCCATGGGGATGTAAAGTACAGCACAGGAAATGGAGCAGCCAAAGGACTTACACACATGACCCATGGACATGGACAATGGTGTGAGGATGGCCTGAGGGAGTGGGGGGTACTGGGTGGAGGGGGGACACAGGGGGAAAAATCAGGACAACTGTAATAGCATAATCAATAAAATATAACTTTTAAAAGTGCACTGTAAAAAATAGAAGTATGAATTTTGATAATTACAAAAACAGTCATGGAGATGTAAGGTACAGCATAGGGATGTAGTCAGTGATAGTGTAATAACTATGAATGGTGCCAGGTGGGTAATGGAAATATCAGGGGCACACTTTGTAAGGTATATGATTGTCTAACCACTATGCTCTACACCTTAAATTAATACAAAATAACATTGAATGTAAACTGTAATTGAAAAAAAGATTTTTAAAAAAAGAGAAAAAAGAAAGCACAAGTCCCCACAAAATGTTGCATATGAATGTTCATAATTCATAATAACAAAAAGTGGAAACAACCCGAATGTCCCTAAACTGATGGATGGCTATACTTAGAAACGGTATAGACTGTCTGTACGATGAAATGTGGTTTGGCTATAAGATGGAACAAAGTACAGCCCTCACCAGTGTGGCTCAATTGCTTGGGTGTTGTCCCACAGAGCAAAGGGTCACTGGTTCAATTCCCGGTCAGGACACATGTCTTGGAGGTGGGTTCAGTCCCAGGTCAGGATGTGTGCAAGAGGCAACTGATTGATGCTTCTCTCCCTCTCTTTCTCCCTCCCTTCCCCCCACTCTAAACATACATAAATAAAATCTTTATTTTAAAAAAAGGAATGAAATACTAACACATGTTATAGCGTGGAGGAGCCTTGAGACCATTATGCTAAGTGGAAGAAGCTGGTCACAAAAAGATGCCTATTATACAATTGCATTTATATGAATGGACCAGAACAGGCAAACCCACATAGACAGAAAGTAAGTTGTTGGTTGCCTAAGTTTTCGGGGACAGGGGATTGGGGAGTGACTGCCTGATGAGTATGAGGTTTCCCTTCAGAGTGGTGAAAATGTTCTGGAACTAGATAGTGAGGATGGTTGCACAAGTCTGTGAATATACTAAAAACCATTCAATTATATACTTTAAAAAAATGCTCACCTGAGGATATGTTTATTGATTTGAGAGAGAGAGAATCATCACTGTGAGAGAGAACCATTGATTACTTGCTTCCCACACAAGCTCTGTCCAGGGATGGAACCCACAACCTAGGTATGTGCCCTCACTGGGAACCAAAACTGCAACCTTTTTTGAGGTACAGGAGGACACTCCAACCAACTGAGCAACCTGGCCAGGGCCTGTTATGAACTTTAAGAGGGTGAATTGTATCTCATAAAGCTGTTATATATTTTTCAATGAGCCTCAACTTCTTTCATTGTTCCTGTCAAAACTACGAGCTGCACAACTGTGAAATTCTTGACACTGGAAAACCCAGCACTTCACGTCTGCGGAACTTCTAGAAATTTCTAAACCATCATTAAAGTTCTGGTTCATAAGAGATGGTTGTGAAAAAAGGTGCTCATTCATAACAGATTTTTGATGTGTTTAAGTTCAAGTTTTCCCAGAATTAATTCACCTTAACAGCACACTGCAAGCAAAGGCTCTTACCACAGCTGTAACGGGGAGGCAATGAGTGATGGGCCACACCTAAAGCACAGAGCTCTGTTCCGCCGGCTGAGCTAAAGCAGTCAGCTTATTTTTCAAAAGATCCTCGGAATTTGCACAACTTTTAATGTTTTCCCTAAATTAAATATTATTTTGATATTTACATCTTGATTGGTATGAGAAAAAATATTGTCTCTAACATGGCCTCAATTACTGTTTTGAAAAAAATCACCGATGGTTTTTCTTCACATTTTCATGTTTACACACATTGACATGAGCTTCGAAAGGCCACATAGTAAAATGCCAGGAGCCTGCACTTTTTTTCAGTATTCTTAAAAATAAAAAAATGGCCATATTTTATTACTTAATGAGAGCTATGATTTCAGACAGTATTTGTATAGATTTTCCCACTCAGCTTTAGGCTACGTGGCAGGAAAGCTGTTCCCTCTCACCTTTGGCATTTAAAAAAAATTTTTTTTTATTATTATTCTGTTACAGTTGTCCCAATTTTCTGCCCTTTGCCCTCCTTTGCCCATTCATCTTTGGCATTACAACTAAGAATAAATAAGTCAATATAGTCATTTCTATATTATAAAAATTTTCTCCTCTTGATTAGTCACTTTATGACCCCAAGGTCACAGCTATTGCAAAATTTTACTGTGGCTTGACAAGTTCTCCATGTCAACTCCATACTACAAGATCTTTCATTTCTTCAATTAAACATCTTGAAATGGATACCACCTGTGTTCTCGTGTTTATTATGTCAATAAAGTCCATTATAATTACAGCACACTGCTGAAGAATGGCATGCCAGCAAACTAACAGACTGTCTTGTGGTCATCATTTAACACAATACCAGCCACTGATCAAGTTGTTTTAAAGGATTTAAGCCATGTATTACTAGAAAAAAGACTTTTCATGTCCGTCTTTTCATTTATATTTTGCAAGTCTCTCAAAGAAGATATATGTATTATATTAGTCTCATGTAATATTTGGGACATACTGTATTCATACTAAAATAGAGTTTTATTTTGCTAAATCTGACATTCACCCCCAAATGGGGCCTGCACACTCTCCCAGCCAACCAAGTTAGCACAGTGAACAGGGTGGAGGGGCATTTGTGATGTCTGGGGATAGTTGATTGTCACATTTGGGGCCGTGGGTGCTACTGGCATCTATTGGGAGAGGACAGGGCTGTTTCTGAACATCCCACAGTGCACAGGATGGCCCCCAGAATAAAGCACTTAACCTCATATCGATAGTGTTTTACACAGGTTCTCCGTGACCCCACCCACAAACTCCTGCTCCTACTCGTTGCCAGCCTCAGGGAGGAGAGGGAGAATGCTAAGAAAAGTCCTGAAAACAATTACCAGGTGGGAGGGAAGGTGGGGGGTGTCAGCAGATTCTCCCCACAAAGTAGCTTAGGTCTTCAAGGCCAGCTTGGCCCAGCCCTCTCAGCAACCACACTCTTAAACGTTTACTGCAAGCTCACACTTGTTTCTCTTCAACCACTTTACATAAGGATGTGAGCAAATCTCAAGCAGCTATAAGACTTTGCAAATAGAAAATGATTTGCGGGACCTGGCAGACAATATAATTACTTTTTCCCTTTTTTAATTATTAAAGAGATTTTACTAATACCCCTGTCCAGAACATTTTACTGTCGTTAATGTTCTCCAAGATAATCAATTCAAAATACTGATAACACAAATGGGGGGGGGGATCCCAGCAGCATCTAATAGTTCACAAAGTAATTTATTCAAGATTAACATCATTTTCCTATGAGAGCTCACATTGCTTTCATTCATACTGGATGCATGATCAGCAAGAATTTTATTCACTTATTTATTTTGCCTCTTTAAAAAATCTATTATAAATTCTTTAAGTACATTTACCAAGTAATTTAATATCACTTGGTGAGAGTAGTGGCAATAAAAGTAGGAAACTGTAAATGTATTTATTATTTTTCCTTTGTCCAACGGCTGCATTTGCTGGGAAGAGAATGTTGAGTAAGTAATAGTAACATTTAAAAACAGTAAGGACGCAAGTGCTAATGCAAAGAAACAGATGTTAGATATAATCAGCAATACTTAATCTAAATTTTCACTTTGACACTTTATTACATTACTGTTAACTTCATCCACTTTCTGGTGTTAGATTCATAGGTGTGTGAATTATTGAGGTGTTGGAAAGCCTTTTTAAAGAACCCAGTGCATATTTAATAAAGAAAATTACTAATAATTTACTAACCGAGGACTTTGACAATTGAAGGTCACTTTCCTCCTCTTGAACCCCAATAACCTCTCAAACCAAAGTAATTTTTATTTTAAGAATTTGGCCTTGATTTTATTTGCATAGGGGGCAGGGCAGACAATAGAAGTACGCCCTGTATTGGTCAGGTTGGCATGTGGTCTGGTCATTCTGGCAGAGCTGGAGGATAGGATGGCTGTGTCCCCTTGGGCAAGTTGCTTAACCTTTCTGTGTCTTAGTTCACACAACTATAAAAAGGAGAGAAAAGTGGAGCCTATTTCCTGGAGTTCTTATGAAGAGTAAATGAGCTCATTCCTGAAAGCATGTTGCCCAGTATCCAACACAGTAGTCAGTTCTCATCAGTTGTTAATGAATAACTTTATTATTCTTCAGGCCCAGGGTGCTTTCAGTAGTGCACATTGCTGGTGAGTACCCCTACAAAAGTTGTTTTTCGCTGTCAGTACAGTATTCAATAAATTACATGAGCTATTCAACACTTTATTATAAAATAGGCTTTTGCGTAGATGATTTTGCCCAACTATACATCAATGTAAGTGTTCTACTCACATTTAAGGTAGGCTCGGCTAAATTGTGATGTTTGAGAAGTTAGGTGTATTAAATGCATTTTCAACTTACTACATTTTATCGGGACATAACCCCATTGTAAGTCAAGGAGCATCTGTATTTCCAGGACCCTGTCAGAACTGCTGCCCAAGGTCAAGGGAAAGGCCTCAGGACCTTGGCACATCCTCTTCAGTGGCCTTCCCAAGAGCTCCTACCTCTGAAAGTATCCCTGCCGTGCCACACATAGAACTCATTCATTCCCTTTCTAGTCCCATTAAACAGTGGCCAGGCTTTATTTACGGGACACCGAATTGTGCTGGCCATTTCTGAGATTAGGCTCTATTGCATTCTTAAAATTAAATTATGTTCTAATTATCTTTTCTTAGACATCCAGAACCTTCCTACAAGGATGCATTGTAAGGGAAATACCTAAATATTATTATTGGCAATCTCCTGTTTCAAAAAGGTGGCATTGGCAGTTACGTTCCTGGATTGAAAAAAAAAAAAAAAAAAGGTGTCATCCCTAGCCAGCACTGAAATCACTGTAGAACACAGATTCTATCTAAGACAGCCTCACTGATGGAGCTAGCTGTCAAAATCAGAGCTGCCTGGACAGGTTTCAAATCCAAAATTTGAAGGGCAATCTATATGTGTACAAACTGGAGATACTTGTGTGCAGCAGCGTACACTTCGTATATAATTTGTATCAACTGGAGAGGTTGCAGTTTGTAAACATGTACCCTCTCTTATGGGTCCAGGACCCTGCTCCCTTTCCAGGGATCTATAGAACAGATGTGAATAAAGACACTAGAATGAAAAGAACATGGAGTGGCACTATTTCCAAAAAAAGTGCCACATACACTCACATCCCCACATACCCTCGAGTAACTCCCATTGTCAGACTGAATCTTTGACCTGGTTAATAATAGCTGGGGGCCAGGTACCATGGGACATTGTGATGGTCTATCCTTTAAGACTATGTTTTTTCATTGATGCTTCTATTTTGGAATCTTTTATATGATTTAACTTCATCATCTGGTGGACACTTTTTAACAACCCTGATTTTGCAGGGTTTTGTTAGAAATCCTGCTCAATCTTACCGAATTATAAACTCAGTTTTTTGTGGCAGGTAGATGGAGCTAAATTCCTGAAGAAAAGCTCAACCCAGCCTCAAGGGCTCTTGTTCTTCGTGAAGAGCGGATCCCAGAGGAGAAAGCCATGCTTCCTCTTTGGGTCCTGCACAGACACTCTGAGCTCTCCTGGCTGCAGTGGAGGGATGTGACCTATGGGGTTTCCCCTGTGTCCCTGCATTCAGTGGGTGCCTGATGAAGCACCTGTATTTACTCATGGTCTTGATGCTGACACTTTTAGAGGGGTAGAGAATAATCAAACTGGGAGTGATTATAAATAAACATTAAAATGACAGAAAATCTTTAGCTGTATTATACCATCACGCTTCAAAAACATTAGTGTCTCCTCTAGATGACAAAATAATTCCAGTGTATCTTGGGAGCATCTGGCTGTGTCTCTTTTCGAGGCTGTGCACATAACTGTACCATTTCGAATATTAGACACTAGTATCAGATTTTAGAACAATCAACCTTCTGCTCCCTCAGGCACTGGGTTTCAGAGAAAGGGTGCATGAAACTCAATGTACTTCATTCTAGTCTAGGGACACCATCCATGAGGAAAGTAGCTGTGGGAGGTTTTTTTTCCTTGACTTTAAAAAAATTCTTTTGTTGGAATTCTTCCACTAGTAGGAAAACCGACACCCTTGTGGACAGGTTATCCGTGCTCATTCATAAGTTTATTCATGTGTCACCTGCTTTTCGAAGCCTTTCCACTGGCTAGCCAGCATTGTCATGATCTTGAGGGACTCTCTAGCGGGGAGCAGAGTGCCCACCCAGCGCAGGTGCCCACTGAGCTGCATTCCTTATTTCTAGTTAGGAAGCAGCAATAGAGCAAAGTGGGGCTTGTCCAGGCTCTATTCCCAACCTGCTGACCTTTTTTTTCTCAAACCATCCATAAGAAGAAGAAGAAGAAGAAGAAGAAGAAGAAGAAGAAGAAGAAGAAGAAGAAAAAGAAGAAGAAGAAGAAGAAGCAGCAGCAGCAGCAGCAGCAGCAGCGGTCTTCCAAAATTATTCAGCATTCAAATTCCAGATTAACAACAGTAAAAACACTTCATTTCCCCAAGTATGGACAGTCAGTTCTCATTATTCTCAGATTCCATATTTGTAAATTTGCCTACTTGCAAAAATTTATTTGTAACCTTCAAAAGCAATGTTCAACATTTTCATGGTCATTCATAGCCATGCGCAGAATGATGAAAATTTTGAGTCTTCCTTTCCAGCTGAGGTCGAACGAGATGCCATTCTACCTTCTTGTTTCAGCTCTTATACTGTAAACAATTGTGCTTTTTGAAGTTATTTAGTGTTACCATTTTTCTTATTTTTGTGCTTTTTGTTGTTGAGGATGATGATTTCACAGTTTAAAATGGCATTCCACCCTGACTGGTGTAGCTCAGTGGGTTGGGTGTCATCCCACAAACTGAAAGGTCACCAGGTCAATTCCCAATCAGGGCATGTGCCTGAGTTGAGGGCCAGATCCCCCAATGTCAATGTTTCTCTCCTTTTCTTTCTCCTTCCCTTCCTCTCTCCTTAAAACAAAGAAATAAAATATTTAAAATACAACGAAATGGACTTCCAGCCAAGATGGAGGCATAGGTAGATAAACTTCACTTCCTTGCACAACCAAAAGAAGGAGGACAACAACCAAATTAAAAACAAACAAACAACAACAACAAAAAAAAAAAACACCAGAACTGTCAGAAAATCAAACTGTGTGTAAGTCCGACAACCAAGGAGTTAAAGAAGAAACATTCATCCAGCCCTGGCTGATGTGGCTCAGTGGATTGAGTGCCAGCCTTTGAACAAGGGGGTTGCTGCTTTGATTCCCAGTCTAGGGCACATGCCTGGGTTGCGGACCAGGTCCCCAGTGGGTGGAGTACGAGAGGCAACCACGCACTGATGTTTCCCTCTCTTACTCCCTCCCTTCCCCTCTCTAAAAGTAAATAAATAAAATTTTCTTTTAAAAAAAGAAAAGAAACATTCATCCAGACTGGTAGGAGGGGCTGAGACAGGCAGCCAGGGGGCAGTGAGGATGCGCAGCAAGGCAGCGGCTAGCAGACTGGAAGACTAGGCAGTCCCACATTTGCGTGCAGATAAACCAGGAGGAACAACTGGGAAACAAGACAGACCGAGTGACCCAGGTTTCCAGTGCAGGAAAGCACAGCCTCGAGACCTCTGGCTGTAAACACCTGTGGGGGTTGCAGCAGTGGAAGAAACTCCCAGGCTCACAGGGGAGTCCATTGAAGGGAGTCACAGGGTCCTAGAACATACACAAACCCACCCACACAGGAATCAGCACCAGAAGGGCCCAATTCACTTGCAGGTAATGGGGGGAAGTAACTGAAAGCAGGGAGAGAGCCAGGCAAGCAGCATTGTTCCCTCTCGGACCCCTCCCCCACATACAGCACCATAATGCCAAGAAGTGGATTTCACTGCCTTGGCAAATACCTAAGGCTCCACCCCTTCCAATATAACAGGTGCATCAAGACAAAGAAATATGACCCAAATGAAAGAACAGATCAAAATTCCAGGAAAAGAACTAAGTGACCAGGAAATAGCCAACCTATCAGTTGCAGAGTTGAAAACACTGGTAATCAGGATGCTCACAGAAATGGTTGAGTATGGATGCAAAATAAAGGAAGAAGTGAAGGCTATGCAAGGTGAAATAAAGAAAAATATCCAGGGAACCAACAGTAAAGGGAAGGAAACCAGGACTCAAACCAATAATTTGGAACAGAAGGGAGATACAAACATTCAACCAGAATGGAATGAAGAAACAAGAATTCAAAAAAAATGAGGACAGTCTTAGGAACTTCTGGGACAACTTTAAACTTTCCAAAATCCAAATCATAGGGGTGCCAGAAGGAGAAAAGCAAGAAATTGGACACTTACTTGAAAAAAGAATGAAGGATAATTGTCCCAATCTGGTGAAGGAAATGGACATGCAAGTCCAGGAAGGTCAGAGAGTTCCAAAGAAGTTGGACCCAAGGAAGAACGCACCAAGATATATCATAATTAAATTACCCAAGATTAATGATAAGGAGAGACTCTTAAAAGCAGCAAGAGAAAAGGAGGCAGTTACCTACAAAGGAGTTCCCATTAGACTGTCAGCTGGTTTCTCAAAAGAGACCTTACAGGCAAGAAGGGGCTGGAAAGAAGTATTCCAAGTCATGAAAGGCAAGGACCTACATCCAAGATTGCTCTATCCAGCAAAGCTATCATTTAGAATGGAAGGGCAGATAAAGTGTTTCTCAGATAAGAAATTCATTATCACCAAGCCCTTATAATATGAAATATTAAAGGTACTTACTTAAGAAAAAGAATATCAAAACTATGAACAGTAAAATGACAACAAATTCACAACTATCAACAACTGAACCTAAAAAATGAAAACAAAAACAAACTAAGCAAACAATCAGAATAGGAACAGAATCACAGAAATGGAGATCACATGGAGGGTTATCAGATGGGAGGGGGTGGAGAGAGAATGGGGGGAAGGTACAGGGAATAAGAAGCATAAATAGGTACAAAATAGACAGAGGGAGGTTAAGAATAGTATAGGAAATGGAGAAACCAAAGAAGTATATATACGACCCATGATCGTGAACTAATGGGGATAATGCTAGAGGGAGGGGGTGTGCAGGGCAGAGGGGAGAAAAGGGGAGAAAAAATGGGACAGCTGTAATAACATAATCAATAAAATATACTTAAAAAATAAGTAAAATAAAATGGCACTCACATGCAGAAGTGCTGTCCAGTGTTCCTCATGCACAGAGGCCGTGACAGGCCTTGTGGAGGAAATACGGATGTCATGTAAGCTTCACTCAGGCATGAGTTTAGTGCTGCTGGCCATGAGTTCTATCAATCAATTATATATTAAATAAGGTGTTTTCAAACAGAAGCCCTCATGAAACAAGGTCATATATTGATTGGTTGACAAAGTGTTGTGACCAGAGGCTGGCAAGGTCATATCCCTGTGTATTTCCAGAAGCACGGCCTGGTGTCCATTCAGTGTTTGTGGTAACTTTATAGAACATAACTACTGTAAGTAACAAAATTGACTGTATCTTTAAGGTGCATGGAATGGATAGTTCATCACACTTCTTATCTTGGAGGAAATGAGCGCAGAAACCAATATGAGAGCCGAGTGTGGAAATAAACAATTCTGCATGATCAGTTAGGAATTGATTCTCTTTTTATACTGTTTAGGTCAGCTGCTCCCAGGATTTAAACACTCCTGCAACACATTATGCTGAGATACAAAGACGAGTAAGGCAATGTTATTACTGGAGGATGAAGTTGAGAAAATCCGGGGTGTCAGCCTGGTCTGCAACCCAGGCATGTGCCCTGACTAGGAAATGAACCAGAGACCTTCTGCTTTGCGGGACAACACCTAACCAACTGAGACGCACCAGTCAGGGCACCCTTTCTGTGCCTTCTAAAAAACTGTGACAAAAACAAGTAAGTCAGCACATGATGGTTGCAGGTCCAATCCCTGGTTGGGGATGCAAACAAGAGGCAACTGAGAGATGTTTGTCTCTTGAATCAATGTTTCTCTCCCTTTCTTTCCCCGCTCCCTTCCCCTCGCTCTAAAAATAAATAAATTATATATATTTTAAAGGCACAGATTTCCAGTTAAGATGGTGGTGTAGGCAGACATGGCTTGATTTTTGCACAACCACCACAAAATTACAACTAAAATATAGAACAACCATCACCAGGAACATCAGAAATCGAGCTGAATGGAAGTCTGACAACTACGAAATTAAAGAAACCACAACCATCCAGACTGGTAGGAGGAGGAGAGAGGCAGAATGGGCTGGTCCAACACCCACATGAATAAAAATTCACGAAGGAAAGTCAGGAAAAATTCAGGAAGGAGTCCCAGACCCACACCAGGTTCCCCAGCCCAGGATTCCAATGCCAGGAAAATAAGTCCTCACAACTTCTGGCAACAAAATCAGTAGGGATTGAGTTGGGAGAAGAAACTGCTGGAACCCCAAGCAGTTCCTCTTAAAGAACCCACACATAGAATCACCTACTCAGACTCACTTCCTCTGAGCTCCAGAAACAGGGTAGCAGTTTGAAAGACACCAGTAGTATACAGGGAGAAACTAAAGTGTCTGGCATCAAGGCAAGGAGAGGCCATTGTCCCTTTGCTAAACCTTCTCCCCACAGAGCTGGTGAAGTCATGCCATATCTGAGACTCCATCAACCTGGCTAACACTGTTTAACCCACCTTGGAGATCCCCAGAGGCTCTGCCCCACCCAATTTATGGGCCCACCCAAGCTGCTTTTCCATAAGAATGGCTGGTCTTGGCTCCTAAATCCTATCAAACAAGCAACAGTTGGATTCAGTGAGCCCTACTGGCAGCCAGATTAGACTCACAGCTTGCCTTTACCTGGGAATCTCCAAGCCCAGCACAAGTAGCAGCCATCTCAGGTTGCTCTACAGCTCAGGCAGGGTGCCCTGAGCAAAGCACAGGTGGGAGTTGACCTTGACCTGTACCACCTGGGAAACCCTATGGCCAGTGCATCCAGTTGACAGATAGAGACCACATCAGAGAACCACCACCCTGTCCCTGCACAACTTATCCTCCACGGATGGTGGAAGTCGGAGGACAGTGGTCACAGCCAGTCCTAGCAGCTGACTGACCTGGGTAAATCCCTCCCATTGACCTGCCCACAGCAACCAAGGCTCAACTACAAGAGGAGGGTGTACACAGCCCACACGAAGGGTGCACCCTGAGTACCCAGTTTGGGTGATAGAGGAGGCTGTGCCACTGGACCCTACAGGACACGTACTACATTAGGCCACACTACCAAGATGGAGTCAAAGCAGCCCTACCTAATACATAGAAATAAACACAGGGAGGCTGCCAGAAAGAGGAGACAAAGAAACATGACCCAAATGAAAGAACAGATCAAAACTCCAGGAAAAGAGCTAAAGGAAATGGACATAAGCAATCTGTCATATGCAGAGTTTAAAACACTGGTTATAAGGATGCTCAAGGACTTTAGTGAGGACCTCAACAGCATAAAAAAGACCCAGTCAGATATGAAGGATACACTAATTGAAAATAAAGAACAGCCCTGGCTGGTGTAGCTCAGTGTATTGAGCACGGGTTGCAAACCAAAGGGTCTGGTTTGATTCCCAGTCAGGGCACATGCCTGGGTTATGGGCCAGGTCCCCAGTTGGGGGTGTGCGAGAGGCAACCTATCAAGAGGCACACTGATGTTTCTCTACTTCTTTTTTTCCCTCCCTTCCATCCCCTCTAAAAAGAAATAAATAAAATCTTTAAAGGACATTTAAGAGACGTGACAACTAAATGTAACGTGAGAAAAAAGTATGATAGAAAGGACATAATTGGGTCAAATGACATTTCTAAAATGTGTATTGCTTCATTTGAAGATAACATTGATGAATGCACATGTTAATATAAATACTGTCTCAGTGTTATCATGGAATTTGTTTTAACCCCAGAAAGAGAAATGCTGTCCTAAAATAAGAGTTGGTTTGTCCCAGCATTTGAAAGAGCAGAATGAAAGACAAAACTTGAAAAGTGAATTGTACTTGCCTTGGTTTGCAATAGTTTGGATAGAAGTTAGAAACAATAAAATTTTAGCAAAGTTTGTTCAACCCTACTGGACTTCCATCTTAGTTTACTGATTGTCTCCTCCTAAAACTTGAAGATCATTCTTTAGCTCTTCCTGTTAGCAGAGATTCTAGATCTTGCCAGAATAAATGTCTTGCTCTATGCCAACTTTATTGATTATTTACGGGGAAACCCAAAACCCAAAGGCACTTTGCCTAAAAAAGAGCTAAGATTTTTTAAAATGACATCACACCTATGTTTATTATTAACATTTTTATTTCCACTTGATTTAATAGGTAACCAAGGATTAAATTGGTAATCACTCCTGATCCCATTTTAATCAAATGTCTGAATCTCCACTGACAACTTTTTGATTTTTACTTTCCCCAAATTGGCTGCCAAATGTAGACAAAACAAAACAAAATTAAACTCTCAGAATTTTTTCAAAATAACTTCTTCACCTAAAACCATCTTGATGATTTCCCAGTGGGCTCCCTTTAAAAAGTCACAAAGATTTGTTCTTTCACCTCATAAACATAGATGCTAGAAATAGTTAAGTTTGTTTCCTGTGTTGCTAGCTCAAGAGTTGCCTGGGCAGAGACACCTCCCACCCCACCGGCCCGCTCACCCAGGCTACATTTGCAGAGGCAAATGTTCTTAACATAAGTATTTCAGAAATGGGGTGCTGTGGGAAAGTCTCCCCTGGGTCCTTGTTAATGCCTTTGCTTTCTATAACACTTGCTTACATCAGTGAAAATACTGATCAGAACTCTTATGAGATAAACCTGCCATGTTGCCTGTATTTATCAGTGCCCTGGGCATACTTTGCCTGTATAAGTTCAAGGGAATCAAGTTATCAATCACCATTTCAGTTACTATTTAGAATGTTTACTTGTTCTCAACCTAACTTCTTTCCTTTGAATGTAGCATCTTCGAAGCCGGGGATCTCAGTGGGAGATGCATGCTGGAACTCCCAGGAAGTTCGAGCGGAAGACTGATGTCTACTCCAGACTCACTTGATGTTGCTGGTTAGAAATATTATGTCTCAAGATAATGATATTTTCTATATTGAGATTTTTTCCTTTCTAAAAATTACACCCATTTACTTTTACAAATCAGATCTAATATTCAGTGACTTCTTTGGAAACAGGCCTAATCATTAGCCTTAGAGACATTTTGTCTAAATTTTTTTTTGGATTGGTTTTATCATCCTGTTTTACGTGCCCTAGAAACAACCAGATTTCTCAGCAATTGCATTGCTCTTATTATGAACTCTCATCAAACCCTTCAGAGTTGAAAATCATCAGTCATAAATTAACCAGAGCCACTAAGTCTCAGCGTCTACAGACAGCTTTTATTTGACTCTGATGCTTGTGTGGCTGCCTTGCTGTAAGTTGCAGGCCAGAGCTTATGTTTTCAACAAGACTCAGACTCCTGGAAATGCACTAGAGAGATTCTTCTAAATTATTGGCATGTCACAGAATAAACTCTTGAGAACAGGCTTCTGAGTTGAGACTGCTCCAAGAGCTTTCAGATGATGATGTAGTGGTTTGAGGTGGAATTTCCAGAACTCTCCTTCTCAAGAAGCAGAAGGCTTCATGAGACCTTCAGTCCAGCAGAATAAGAATTAATCACATAGGATGAACAGCGCTTAGAGGGAAACGTTATTGTAGTTATTTGTTTGGAATATGGTGGATATATTTCTAATGTTCTATTTTCTGGATGTATAAGGAAGCCCTTTTTTTGTAAGGAATCTGTAATCCACAGAAATCTAGTAAAACTCTGTTTTGGTAAGCTGGAATAAAATATTTTTAAGTGATATATAATTTTCATTGATCACCCAGAATTCAGAAACTCTTAGTTTTCTTGGCAAAATATTTAATTGCTCAGGTTCGATAAGAACCTGTCTTATTTTTTTGCCAGCATATAATTGATACATTAATTGTGCATCCACTGCCGTGCCAGAGGCTCATATTGGAGACAGTGTTTGTTTTACTTATAAATTCATGTCCACAAAGCCCTCCCAGGAAAATGGCCCTGATACCAGGCCTATGGGGGGACTGAAAGGCACCAGGGAATCTTGGGAAATTTGGGGGTCCTTGGGAAGACAGGAAGTCATCCAAATTTATGGGTTCTACATGAAGTTTGATGGAGAGGACTTGGTTTTGCACAGCTCAGGAAATAGAAGCTTTTGAAAATCCAACCTGAGATTCCTTATGGAGGCTTTCGCCCAAGCAAATTCAAGAAGGCCTATATAATGAATTAATGCTCTCGCAACTCCTGTGCAAATAACCAGGCTAAATCCAATACGACCACCCTAATTTGTGATGAAGAATAATCTTTCTTTGAGAGTACTAGGATCTGAAGGAAAGGGGGAGACCTCAAGTAAAAACTGAGACCGAAATACACAAAATGGTTACTAGAAGTCCTGACGGAGGCCTTGCTGGGATCTCTCAGCTTTTCTTTGTCTTTGAGCTGCAGTATTTTAAAACCCTGTAAGTTGTAGAAACTGATAAGAACACAAATTTGTTATGTCTGACGGGCAGTTGCTCACTGCCTGGTGAACAGACACATCTGCATCTATTCGTAAACCCCTCCCAACATTAATTTGCCCAGGACTTGGCAGATGTGGGCGCTTCTGCCAGGAGTTCCTCCCATTGTGGAGAGCCCAAGATGTTTGGGAGCCTGGGCAACACAGTCTCCATCGACTCCCCAGGCCCCGGAACTCTCCAGACTTTCCTGTGTTGTTCAAACACCAAGGCCTGCAGAGAAGTGCCTGCCTTGTCTCCCAGGCATCACACAGCCTTACAGAACTAACCCAAAATCCGTAACAATTTCTGACCCACTTTCGTCTATCTCACAGAAAACCAGAGATAGGTTTCGATCATTATGCTACATTAGAATTTTATTTTCTGAAATATGTCCCTTTCAATCCCTCAGTGAGCATCTAGGTTGCAGAAGGCACTGAATAAGAAAGAATTATAAAGAACGGGGACTCTCCTATCTCCTATTAACTTGAGAAAAGCTAAGCAACCCTTCTAGGACTAAATCACTCTGTACTGTAAGAACCCTTTGAACCAGCAGATAAGTACAAAAACCCTGAAGTCCAGCATTCTTGTGCCATCTGACTGGTCCAGAGTGTCACATTGTCAAGGGCAGAGACATCGTGGCCACGTGCCAGGATGTTCTATTCATCCTTGCAACCTGCTGACCAACTTGGAAAGTCTTTTCTCTGATCCAATTGCTCCTGGAGAGCAGGCCAGGCCTCCTGGACACACAGGGACTCAACCACCAAGGAATTAAAGTACTTTACTTCAGTATGACGGCTGAGGAGAACCAGCAGTGCCCCAGTGCTGGGATGATGTCTGAGCACGCATTTTGTCCTGCTTTTAGGCACAGAGTTCCAGAGAGAAGGAGATGTTACCATGGAAGTAGCCCCCTGTTCATCCTACCTTGAACTTGGCCCATGAGCTCTAGCCAGCACTGTGGTTTGGGGTGGGCCCCTGACAAAACAAACAGGATTCAGACACTGTGTAGACTCTGGCTTGGAGCTCATCCGGCCGCCTGTCTCCGGCTTACCCAACTTGACTGGATGGATCCCAAAGCCCACTCTTCTTCAAGCTCTGCCAGCCCATGGAAACAAGGGGTACACCTGCTCCGCATCCCTACCCCAGCAAGGGCAAGTAATTCAAAACACATTCTAGCCCCTCACCTGAAAACCCTCTAGAAGAGGGTTTGCCATTTTCTCTGACACGCAAGTGTTCTCATCCCTGAAATAACTGGAAGTCCCTCCTTTGAAGTTTGCAGGATGGACCCACCCTGCTACCTGCAGCTTCCCTCCCCACCACTCCAGGCTTGCCTCCGGGCCACCCTGATCACTAGTACATCACCCCTCCCCTTCCCTCCCAGGGCCAGTGCTGAGCCAAAAACCTAATCAGTGCAGAACACAATTGAGCAATGCTGAACCCCCATGTGCAACATCAGATGCTGAGCACATGCGATGCTCTGTTGGAGAACATTCTGGAGGTTCCAGAGGACTATAAGGTTTTGATGCTTGAGCTGTTCTCTGCCAAAAACTCCTCCCGAGCCTCTCTCATGACTGAATTCCACAAGGCTTTACTGATCAGAGACTCCTGGTCAGGCCCTGCCAGGTTCTGGGGATGAAAGATGCGCTATCCCTGCCCTCAGGTCACTGCTGTGGGGACTTGTTCTCTCACAACTCAAGGGGGCAGAACCCTGGCAGCTGGGAAGGAGGAATTTCAGGAATTGGGCTCTCAGTCCAGCAGTGTAATGGGCCATTTTAGAAACCTCTGGTGTGAGGATCCCATCATGGAAGTGTGCTGGCAGCCAGCAGGCTTTTGCCCACCTGGCCAGGGAGGCAGCAAACGCATTCCTGTAAGATGACCAGCAGCTGAGACAGTGGGAGCCTGTTCTCCTGCGGGTGCAACCCAGCCTCTGAACCCAGGGGTTCCATCTCCCCAGCCCCATGGAGCATAGACGATTGGTGAATGCCATCACTTAATCTTCTGGTTCTGCCTTTTGGGTTTTACTTCTTTATATGCTTTTAAGACTTAGACTACATCTGAGAAGAGTCAGAACTAAGCAAATAGCAGCAAGTAATACCCTCGCCCTGACTGGGTTGCTCAGTTGTTTGGAGCGTCATCCCGTACACCAATAAGGCTGCGTTTTCAATCCCCTTGCCAGGCACACACCTAGGTGGCGGGTTCAATCCCCAGTCAGGGCACATATGGCAGGCAACCAATCGATGTTCCTCTCTCACATTGATGTTTTTCTCTCTCTCCACCCCCCTTCCTCTCTCTCTAAAATTAATAAACATATCCTTGGGTGAGAATTCAAAAAGGGAGAGAGAAAAAAAGAAAAAGAGAAAAAAAAGAAATACCCTCTTAGTTCTCTGCACACGTAACCCAGATGTATTGCAAAACAGACACCAAAGAGCATGCTCAGAAAGGCCTGGAAACGGACATTTCACAATAGCCCCTAAAGGTCTGAGAAGCAGGGGCCGAGGGGCATTGGTGCCAAAGATGCTTGGCCTCAGTCAATAGGAAGCTGCTCCTGTGCTGTGCTGTCGATACCTGATGTGTTGTTATAATTGCTTTCCCAGCTGGCTCTGCCGCCTTTATTAATTGCATGTGTCCTCTTGACAAAAGTGACACACGGTGGCAGCAATGTGGGTTTGAGCTACTCCTGAAGCTCATTCCTGACCAGAACCTAAGGCAGGGGCGGAGCCCACGGGTCATTTCTCCCACAGGACTATGGACAGGGGGACCTGAAGGAACCACTCACGGTTGTGTTACCTCGAAGTGCCCAGTTAGTGAAAGTTTTCCTGGGTCCACTAACCCATGATGTTCTTTATAAAGATTTTGTTGGAAGATCCTCAGCTCCTTGATTTTGATTCTGCAGAGCAGGGGAGAAGCCACACAGAGAATTTCTGGAACTCAGACTAAATGCTCAATGCACAAACAAATGCTGAAATCGGTGGGTGGAAATGTGAGGCGCAATAGAATACCTGCAAAATACCAAAGTGTCCCCCTCCAAATATTTATTAATAATAAAGAGAAAAATAGCCCTGGCTGGTATGGCTCAGTGGATTGAGTGCCAGACCAGGGGGTCACCAGTTGGATTCCAGGTTGGGGCGTGTGCCTGGGTTGCGGGCCAGGTCCCCAGTGGGGAGCACATGAGAGGCAACCACACATAAAAGTTTCTCTCCTCCTCGCCAAATAAGTAAATAAATAAATAAATAAATAAATAAATAAATAAATAAATAGAAAAATAGGTCTTAGACGCTGCAGGCTGCAGAGGTCAGGCCACAAGGAGGTCTGTGTGCTGCCGTAGACTCTCCCAGTTGCAAACTTTGAATGAGAGTACCTAGATGAACTCCTCAGAAGAAAACACATTCTGAGGACTTCCGGCCAAGATGGAGGTATAGGTGGACACACTATGCCTCCCCTCACAACCAAAATTAAGGGCAACAAATATTTAGAAACAAGAAAACAACCAAAGCTAATAGAAAATTGAACTGTACAGAAGTCCAACAACCATTCACCCAGACCGGTAAGAGGGGCGGAGTAGCAGCAGGAAAAAGTGGAGATGCGGACCCGGGAACACAGGCAGCAGTGGCTGGCGGTTCCCAAGTGTGCAGGCGGCTGACAGGCCCATAGGCGGCGGCTGTCGGTCCCCGAGCACAGAGTGGCAACTGTGCAGACCCTGTGAGGCCGCACAAGGCAGCTGGCTGACCAGGTGGTCCCACATTTACTCGAGCAGATAATCCAGGCAAAGGGGAAGCCGCAGAAGGGTCTGGAATCCAAGAGAGAGTGGAGCAAGAGTCATTGTTCCCTCTCGGACCTCGCCCCCACATACAGCGTCACAACTCAGCAACTGGGCTGCCCCGCCCTGGGGAACACCTAAGGCTCCACCCCTCACTACGTAATAGCCTCGACCAGACCAAACCAAACCAAAACAAAGCAAAACAAAAAAACACCAAAAATGGCTCAAACCGGAGAACAAATCCGAGTTCAGAGCCAATTCCTCTAAGCCGTGAAGAGATAGACAACCTATCAGATGCACAGTTCAAAGCCCTGGTGATCAGGATGCTCACAGAATTGGTTGATTTTGCTCACAAATTAGATGAAAAAATGCAGGCTACAATACGTGAAATGAAGGAAGACACATGGGGAACCAATAGAGATGGGAGGAAAACTGGGACTCAAATCAATGAAGTGGACCAGAAGGAAGAAACAAACAACCAAACAGAAAACAAGGAAGAAACAAGAATTCAAAAAAATGAGGAGGAGAAGCTTAGGAACCTCCAGGACATTTCTAAACGTCCCAACATCTGAATTATAGGGGTACCAGAAGGGGATGAAGAAGAGCAACAAGTGGAAAACTTATTTGAGCAAATAATAAAGGAGAACTTCCCCAACCTGGCAAAGGAAATAGACTTCCAGGAAGTCCAGGAAGCTCAGAGAGTCCCAAAGAAGTTGGACCCAAGGAGGAACACGCCAAGGCACATCGTAATTCCATTAGCCAAGATTAAAATGAAGGAGAGAATTCTAGAAGCAGCAAGGGATAAGGGGACAGTCACCTATGAAGGAGTTCCCATCAGACTGTCAGCTGATTTCTCAAAAGAGACCTTACAGGCAAGAAGGGGCTGGAAAGAAGTATTCCAAGTCATGAAAGTCAAGGACCTACATCCAAAATTGCTCTATCCAGCAAAGTTGTCATTTAGAATGGAAGGGAAGATAAAGTGCTTCTCAGATAAGGTCAAGTTCAAGGAGTTCATCATCACCAAACCCTTATTATATGAAATGTTAAAGGGACTTATCTAAGAAAAAGAAGACAAAAATAGGACAGTGAAAAGACAGCAAACTCACAGCTATTAACAACCACACCTTAAACAAAAGCAAACTAAGCCAACAGCTAGAACAGGAACAGAACCACAGAAATGGAGATCATATGGAGGGTAAGCAACAGGGGCGTGGGAGGAGGAGAGAGGGGGGAAAGATACAGAGAATAAGTAGCATAGACGGTGGGTAGAAAATAGACATGGGGAGGGCAAGAATAGTGTGGGAACTGTAGAAGCTAAAGAACTTATGACACATGGACATGAACTAAAGGGGGGAATGTGGATGGGAGGGGGTGTGCAGGGTGGAGGGGAATGATGGGGGAGAAATGGGACAACTGTAATAGCATAATCAATAAAATATATTAAAAACTAAAAAAATAAAATTAAATTAAAATAAATCAATTCATGTGTCCTGGCCAGGTGGCTCAGTTGGTTGGAGCATTGTTGTGTATACCAAAAGTCTGCAGGTTCGATTCCCAGCAGGATACATATGTAGGTTATGGGTTCAGTCCATAGTTGGGTAGCATCTAGTAGAATATCAGTTTGTGTAATATACCATAGCAATACAATAAATAACAAGAAAACACATTATCATCTCAATAGACACAGGAAAAGCATTCAATAAAATCTAACAACCTTTCCAATAAAACACTTGCAAACAATAATGTAAACAGAGCCACTTTAAAATAAAGCCGAAGACTCCCTGGTTGTTGTGGCTCAGTTTGTTGGAGTATCGTCCCATAGACCAAAGGTGGCAGGTTCAGCTCCTGGTCAGGGCAAATGCCCAGGGTGTGAATTTTGGTCCCCAGTCAGGGTGTGTATGAGAAGGTAACTAATTGATGTTTCTTTCTCACATTGTTGCTTCTCTCTCTCTCTCTTCTCCACACACACACACACACACACACACACACAACTTCTCTCTCTAAAAAAAAAGGTAATCAAAAATTATCCTCAGGTGAGGATAAAATAAAGCTGAGGCTGTCATGCCAGAGGAACTGTCTTGCATGTCTTATACCTCAAATCTTGGAATGTTAAAAACAGGGTAAAATCACCTTTGGATTGGACATAAACAGCCTCATTTCCCAAAAAAACTGTCTGTAAAGAAAACAATTACTATCACTATGGGACTGATACTTACTGGACCAAAAATTTAAAACATTATTTTAAATTAACATCACTATGTTATATTATCTGTAACAATAGAAATTTCTTCCTTCCACTCATGTCATTGTTCCCCTTCCCTTTCTCATAAATACTTTGTCTCTTAATCATAACATCATTTTGGCTTCTGCCTGAATTAAGGGTTCCTGAATAGTCATTCTTTTTTTTTTTAAAGATTTTTAAATTTATTTTTATTTTTAGAGAGAGGGTGTGGGAGAGAGAAAGAGAGGGAGAGAAACATCAACGTGTGGTTGCCTCTCACATGCCCCCCACTGGGGGCCTGGCCCACAACCCAGGCATGTGCCCTGACTGGGAATCCAACCAGTGACCCTTTGGTTGGCAGTCCGGCGATCAACCCACTGAGCTACACCAGGCAGGGCTGAATAGCTGTTCTAATTGATCTCAAATAAATGCCTGTTTGCCTCTCACTTTGAAAGGCTTTTTTTATTTTTAAGTTACACACTCAATAACCAGGAATAGAAGGGAACTTTCACAACATAATAAAGAGCATCAATAAAAAACCAACAACAAACATCACACTCAATGATGAAAGACTAAATGTTTTGCCCCTAAGATCAGAAACAACACAAAGATGTCCACTCTTGCCATTCAGCATTCTGTTCAGCACTGCACTGGAGTTTCTAAACTGTGCAAATAGGGAAAGAAAGAAAGAGAGAAAGAAAGAGAGAAAGAAAGAGAGAAAGAAAGAGAGAAAGAAAGAAAGAAAGAAAGAAAGAAAGAAAGAAAGAAAGAAGAGAGAGAAAGAAAGAGAGAGAGAAAGAAAGAAAGAGAGAGAGAGAAAGAGAGAGAGAGAGAGAGAAGGAAGGAAGGAAGGAAGGAAGGAAGGAAGGAAGGAAGGAAGGAAGGAAGGAAGGAAAGGAAGGGAGGGTATCCAAAGTAGAAAGAAAGAACTAAGACTATCTTTATTTGCAAATGGCAGGATCTTGTACACAGAAAATCCTAAGGAATATACTAAAAACTATTAGAATTAACAAGTGAACTTGGCAAGGTTAAAAAATATAAAATTAATAAACAAAAATCTATTGTATTTTTATACACTTGCAATGAGCAATCCAAAAATGAAATTAAGAAAACAGTTCCATTTACAAAACATGAGTAAAAACAAAATACTTTCGGGGGTGAAAATGGGAGGGAGGTGGAGAGGGCTGGGGGTGTGGGCTGGGATGGGAGTAAAAGGCAGAAACTGTACTTGAATAACTAAAATTTTTAAAAAAGAACAAAATACTTTTTATAAAATTTTAACACAAAAGTACAGAACTTACACTCTGAAATCTATAAAATGTTGAAAGAAAATTTTAAAATAGAAAGTCATTGATTATTCATAGATTGAGAAAGTGAATATTACTAAGATGTCAATACTCCTCAAATTAATCTGCACATTCAGTGAAATCCCTTTCAAAATCCTATCTGGTTTCTTTGCAGAAATTGATGAACTGATCCTAAAATTCATATGGACATGTAAGGGAACAAGAATAGCCAAAGCGATCTTGAAAAAGAGCAAAGTAAGAGGAGTCACACTTCCTTATTTCAAAATTTCACTACAGAGCTACAGTAATTAAGACAATGTGGTATTGGTGTAAAGATATAAAGAGAGGCCTGGCTGGTGTGGCTCGGTGGATTGAGCATTGACCTGCAAACCAAAAGGTCACTGGTTTGATTCCTGGTCAGGGAACATGGCTGGGTTGTGGGCAAGGTCCCCAGTTGGGGGTGTGCAAGAAGAAACTACACATTGGTGTTTCTCTCCCTCTCTTTCTCTCTCCCTCCCTCTCTCTCTAAAAATAAAGAAAATGTTTTGTTTTGTTTTTTTTTTAAGAATTTTGGCGTAAATCTTCATGACCTTGGATTGGTCAATTATTATTTTATTTTTATTTTTAGATTTTATTTATTTATTTTTAGAGAGAGGTGAAAAGAGAGAGAGAAACATCAATGGGTGGTTGCTTTTCACACATCCCCCACTGGGGACCTGGTCTGCAACCCAGGCATGTGCCCTAACTGGGAATTGAACCAGCGACCCTTTGGTTCACAGGCCGTCACTCAGTTCACTGAACCACACCACACAGGGCATGATTATTTTAGATACGACACCAAAAGCACAAGCAACCAAAGAAAAAGCATAAATTAGACTATCAAAGTTAGAAAACTTTGTGCTTCAAAGGATACCATCAAGAAAGTGAGAGCCCTCTATTGCTGGAGGAGAAAAACGCTCCCGATCCTTGTAGGAATCTTGGTATTTCCGGCATGACACAAATTGAGTGAGGGAAGGAGAAAAATTCCTTGGATCACTGCAGAATTAATTTATTTAAAAAGGAAATAATAGAAAAATACTCATCATACAAAAGTCTTATGAAGAGAATGAAGGAAAACCACAAAACAAGCCAAAGGCCAAGGAAAACCACCCTTCGGGAGATGTACCACAGGTGGAAATCCTCAATCTTCCAAAAAGGTATAAGCTAGGAAGCAGAAGGAAACCTTAGAAGCAGGCCCACTCAACCTATCCAGGAATTTAAAGAGGGCGGTCCCATTAGGTATTCAGATCCTGAAGAAATGCTAAGAGGAGTGGATGAGTTGGAAAGGCTTAGGGAAGAAATGAGAAGAGTAAAAAACAAGTTTATGATCATGCATTGGAAGCAAAGGCATTCTCATGGCCATTCTCATCCTGTGTGCTTTGGGCCTTAAATTCTTGTGGGGTTTGTTTGTTTGTTTGTTTGTTTGTTTTTGGCCTGGTCTGATAGTAAAATCTGGCCCCTGCTTTGCTTCTGTTAGCATTTTTCTGATGTAGATTTTACCTTTGTTTCATTTTAATCATCTGATGAAATTTTGTTTTAGGTGGTTTCCTTGTTACCAGCATCTTACTGGATTTTGCATTTTGACCCCTTCTCTAGGTCTATTTTTCAATTGGGACGTTTCACACATATGCATGAAAATATGTTCAGTCCATATTGTAAAGTAAAACCTAACAAGTTACAAAGCAGTGCATTTAGTATCAGCTCACATATGCAGGATAAAAATCCCCAGTTGTGTGTGCGTGTGCATGTGGACAGGCATGTACACACGCCCATCAACACTTAACTGCTTTATCTGTGTGAAGTGAGTTTTCTTTTTGCTTCTAGGTATTTTTAAATGAACACATCTCACAGACAGAACTGAAATATTTTTTTTTATTTATCTTTAGAGAGGAAGGGTAGGAGAGAGGGAGAGATATATCAATGTATGGTTGCCTCTTGTGTGTCCCATGCTGGGAACTGGCCTGCAACCCAGGCATGTGCCCTGACTGGGAATCGAACCGCGATCCTTTGGTTCGCAGGTCCGCGCTCAATCCACTGAGCTACACCAGCCAGGCGAGAACTGAAATATTTTTAATAAGTAAGGGAATCAAATCATTTGCAACCAGCTTATAAAGGCAATGGGGGTACCCAAATTCTTGATGAAATAATTATTTAAATGTAAACTTCAAATCACCTCTGGATCTCTTAGCTAGAGGAATGAAACTGGCAATTATTGTTTTTTAAAAATGAAAAGACAATCCACATACTGGGAGAAAATATTTGTAAATCAGATATCTGGTAGGAGACGCATATCTAGACTTCATTTAAAAATTATTATAATTCTTTAAAAACAGAAAAAACATTTTAAAAATAAGCAAAATATCAAAATAGACATTTTTCCAAAGAAGATGTACAAATGACCAATAAGCACATGAAAAGATGAAGGAAATGCGGATTAAAACCGCAGTAAGATACCACCTCACACCCACTGCGAGGGCTCTAATCAGAGTGCTGCTAAGACAAGTGTCGGTGGGAATGTGGAGAGAGTGGAACCGCTATACACTGCCCGGGGGAATGTAAACCGGCACGGCCACTTCAGAAAACAGTCTGACCGTTCCTCTCACGATTTAACATAATCCCCATGTGATTCAGCAATTCCACTCCCAGCAACATATGCAAGAAAAGTGGAAATGATGATGTACACAAAAACTTGTACACAAAAACTTGTACACACATGTTCGGAGCAGCAGAATAGCCAAAGAGTAGAAGCGATCTCAGTTCCTTCACCTGATGATGGATAAACACAAGGCGGCCCGCCCACACAATGGGTTTTCTTCAGCCATAAAAAAGAATGAAACACTGTTCCACACTATAATGTGGATACATCATGAAAACATGCTAGGTGAAAGAAGTCAGACACATCCACCCTGGGGTGCGCAGGGAGGACCCTGTCGGCTGGAGCGTGTACGCATGCATGCATAAGTCACCTGGCTCCCAGGCGCCTGTTTGGGTCCTCAATCACCCCACAAGGGTCCTTAGCCCAGGGGGTGCTGCCTGGGAGTCAGGTCTGCACCTCCCCTCCACCTTCCAAGCTTCCTGACTCTGACTTGCATTTGAGGTCTGGCCTGCTCAAGGGATCCCCTGGAAACAACAACAAAAAAAAAATACAAAGTGTGCAATTTCGGTGGTTCTGCATAGTAGTGAAATGCCCTCACATATGTATTTGAACTGTCAACACAATATAAAGATGGATGGTAAAATTCATGCTAATATTTTAATTTTTCCTTTCTTAGAATGATGTTGAATAGCAAATAAAACCACTATAACAAATCAAGAAAAAAAAAGAGAGACACACAGAGAGAGAGATTGTGGGAAAAAGGAAAAAAACTTTCTATTTTAGTAATTTTACCAGCAATTTTTTCCTGCTTTTTGAAAAAGAGGTCCTGAATTTTCATCTAACACTGGGCCCTGAGAATTATGTAGCTGCCCTGGATTTAATCCACATGAATACAAGCTCTTTGAGGTCTTCAAGAATTCTTAAGAGTGTAAAATGGATCCTGAGACCAAAAATTTTGAGAACTGCAGTTCTAAGAGCCCAAGAGCCATCTTAGTTCAGGACCTTTGCACATGCTATTCCCTCCGCCAGGAAGACACTGTGCCTGCCCACGTTCCTTGGCTCTCGGCCCCTACTTTGCGTCACTCAGATCATTCCATTCTCATAGCTCCTCTGACCCTGACTGTCCTGCCTACCTCTCATAAGGACACTGTGATGATTACATGGGAACAATCCAGGATAATTTCCTCCTCTTAAGGTCTCAATCTCCCCATCCTCTTAACTGAATTCCACATGCAAAGCCCCTTTTACCCTGTAAAGTACATATTCACAGGTTCTGAGGATTAGGACACAGACAACATTGGGGGCCATAATTTAGCCTACCACAGCCCCCCACCTGAAGTCTTCCCCCTTCCTGGCACACAGAGAGTGTGTGTGGGGTGACTATTCATTTATTTTCTGTCTCCCTTCCTCCCAAAGAGATGCAATGCTCTGCCAGGCAGGGACCACTTCTCTGTCCACAAGGCCCCTCTGAAGCCTGGCACAATGCTGGGTACCTTGGTGCATGCTGGGAGCATACTTGTGGAATGATTAAGATAAAAGTTACTTGTGAAAACAGCCAATAAGCCTCCCTCAGTCCAAGAGACAGATGAAGAAGCTTACAGGGGAGGTTTCTAGGGTCACGTGAACATGACCTGTCTGATGGGCTAGTGCACGTATCAGGGCGAGCACCTTCCCTTTGCTTCCCAGGGCCAAAATTCCCAGACCTTGCCCTCTGTCCTTCTTTCCTACAGACAGGATGACAAAAGGAAGCCATGCTGGTTGTGCAGCCCATTTGGGAAACAAATGAAACCCACTCTCTGCACAGAGCTGCAGAAATGCAGAAAGTCTTGGCCCAGTATCAGCAGGAGAGCAGGCCTTGCCCTGGTCTATTGATTGCCTTCTGGAAGAGCGCTCTCGCCTGGCAGGGTTGGAGCACAAGTCCCATGTCTAAGGAGAAACCAGTGTCCAGAGACCTAGAGAGCAAAACCGCACCAGAAAGACCTCAGCATCACATGATGTGGGCACAACATCTCAGCACAGTTTGTGCACGTTAGGGAAGACAGGCACTCAATCTTCCTGCTAACATTAGCAGCCTTGACACATGGAAAATGTGGTCAGCCTGTGCACTTCGCACTTCCTCCAGGAGAAGGAGGTGCCCTGGAGAGAGACCCAGAGGAAGTAGACTCATGGCAGAGGGGCTCTGGGTTGCATTATAAATACCCACATCTGGTCCCCGGCAAGACTTGCTGCTTTTTATGAAATTACATCTCTCATTCTCTCTCAGAAGTAGGATGTGGCTTTGATTTTTCTTTTTTTGGTATGAGAAGGGGTTCTGGAGCCATTTTGGTTGTCCTGGTATCCCTTAGCTACGGCAGGGGACAGACACACAAATCGTTCCATGATGTGAATGCAGGAGACACAGGTGAGTTCCAGCTGAGGGCCAGTCAGCCATTCCCAGAGCCACCCCAACCCCCACCCTCACACTGGCTGGCCTCCCAGCACCATAGGATCCTCTCTGGAGGCTGGGCACTGCCTGTCTTACTTCCAAAAGCCTAGATCCCACCTCCTCCTGAACACCTTTGTCATCGAGACCACTACCTTCACCTTCTGCCTCCCTGGGCCTCACACACCCCATTAGCATCCTGACAGGGTATGGATTTGGGCTCTGGGGCAGGCAGATAGGGGCTGATGTTCTGGCTGGGGCTTTTCTCAGTGACATGACCTTTATCGAGTCACTTAGCCCCTCAGAGCCTCAATTTTCTCATCTGTAAAATGGAAATATGGTAACATATTTCATCATGTAGTCATTTGAGGCTGCAGAGACCTCATGAAGTCATTTAAGGCTGCAGAGACAAGTCACACATCCTACAGGAGTGATGAGATGTAGCAAGGATTCAGTAAGCCTGCATCATGGTCAGTACCGTGGTGACGTTATCACACCCTAGGCTGAGCCAGCTTTCTCCCCTGAGTTCAGAATGGAAGGAGGCTAACCAGCCTGGCCCTGGGGGCTGGAGTGAGGCTTTTCCTGGAGGAGCGGGTGAGCAGAACAAGCTCAGGGAAGGTGTGAATGACATTAGGCCAGTTACACCAAGACAGAGAGCCAGGCTCCCGACATCCCTCTGTGGGCCTCAATTTTTTTTTAGGGACAACTCAAATCAGCAGCACTCGGGAGGAAGTCCAGCCCAGGGGAGCTGCTCTGAGGGTCTCTGCCCATGGAGCCCAGAGTGGGGGGGCTTTTATAGCAACTGCATGGCCAACCTATAGCTGTCCCCCTGGGGTCTTATTCTCCTGTCCATCAGCCTTTTCTTCCCTCTTTATAGGAGGGAAATGCAGCCCACAGGTCCACAGGGTATGCACTGTGCCAGCATCTGTGGAGCCATATCCAGGGGACAGGGCACATGCGGAGACAGAATGAGATGCTGCATCTCCCTTGAGGCCTCGCCTTCCACTGGGAACAAGACACACATAGCACAGGGGCTGCAGGAAAGGGGCCATGGATGAGGAGCCTGACTTGGCATTAAGGAGAAGACCAAGTTCAATTCCTTGTGCCAGCCAGGGGGCACAGGAGTGGGTGTGGTAACAGCCCCCAGCCCAGCATCAGGACCACCTAACAGCTTGCTAGGAAGAAACTCACGGCCCCGTGGACATGCTGAATCCCAATGCCTGAAGGGGGCTTGGATCCCCAGGTATGCGTTATGTAGCCAGGCTTGGAGAACCTGGGATACCTTACCTGGCAGCAGCTGGGGACCAGGTCCCAAATAGAGAAAGCCTATTAGGTGGAAACAGGGCCACCCAAGGGTGCTGATGAGGCAGTGCTTCCCCTAGACACTAGCCTATGCCTCAGAGCCCACAAGCAAAGGCAGGTCCTGGGTCATTGCTTTGGCAAAATCAAGCCCCCTCACAAGGTGTCCACATCCTGATCCTCAGAACCTATAAATATGTACCTTATATGGCAAAAGGGGCTCTAAATTAAGGATTTTGAGATGGGAGATTATCCAGGATTATCCAGGTGGTCCCAATGTCATCACAAGAGTCTTTACAAGTGGAGAGCTTTTCCCAGCTGCAGTCAGAACTATGACAGCATAAGAAAAGTTAGTGAGATCTGACGCATAAGAAGAACTCTACTCGTTTCTGGCTTTGATAATGGAGGAAGGGACCAGGAGCCAAGGAATGCAGGTGGCCTCCAGAAGCAATGGTCCTCAGCCAACAGCCAGCAAGAAAATGGGGACCTCAGTCCTACAACCTCAAGGAACTGAATTTTGCAAACAGTCTAAGCAGGAAACAGATTTGCCCCTGGATTCTCAAGAAGGGATGCTGCCCTGCCGGCACCGTGATTTTATCTTGATGAGACCCATGCTGCACTCTGGCTTTCAGCACTGTAAGACAGCACATTTGCGTTGCTTTGAGACACTGGGTTTGGGATGATTTGTTAAGGCAGCAATAGAAAATGATGATAAAGCTTTCTTGCAATGCCAACAAGCTACTTCAGGTTGTCAGCTGCCCTCAGAGGGAACCCCATGCCTCTCTCCCACATTCAGGACACTAGTGGTTACTGAGGCCCTGCCATGTCCCACATGCACACAGGTAGCCCCTACCTAGGACTGGCCTGCTTCCAGGGGCCACACAGGGGAGGGCAAGCATCAGTTATTTTTCTCCAACCCTGTGCTAGTTTCCTGGAGCTGCTATAACAAAGAACCACAAGCTGAGTGGCTTCAAAAAAAAAAAAAAAAAAAAAAAGCCCTGGCTGGTGTGTCTCAGTGTGCTGTGTGCCAACTTGTGAACCAAGGGGTTCCTGGTTTGATTCCCAGTCAGGGCACATGCCTGGGTCGTGGGCCAGGTCCCAGTAGGGGGCACGCAAGAGGCAACCATGCATTGATGTCTCTCTCCTTCTCTCTAAAAATAAATTAATAAAATCTTTCAAAAGAAATAATATTTAGCCCTGATCTGTGTGGCCCAGTTGGTTGGGCATCATCCTGCAAAGTGAAAGTTCGCTGCTTCAGTTCCCAGTCAGAGCACACGCCAGGGCTGTGGGTTTGGTTTCCAGTCAGGGCAGGTGCAAGAGGCAATTGATCAATGTTTCTCTCTCACATTGATGTTTTTCTCCCTCTTTCTCCCTTCCTTCCCCTCTCTCTAAAAATAAATTTAAAAAAAATTAAACTGCACTGCTGAGTGCGAAAATAAAGGTGCATTGCGGGGGAAAACAAAAAAGATTTCTTCTCTACAGTTGTGGAGGCCAGAAGCGTGAAATCAAGGTATCACAGGCTAGGCTTGCTCTGAAAACTGTAAGGTTGCTTCCTGCCTCCTCCAGCTTCCCCGGCGTTGCCAGCAATCCTTGGAGTCTGTTGGCATCACTCCATTTCCTGTCTCCATCATCACGTGGCCTCTTCTCCGTGTGTGTGTGTGTGTGTGTGTGTGTGTGTGTGTGTGTGTGTGTCCTCACTTCCTCTGAGAAGGACACCAATCATTGGATTTAGGGCCCATCATGCGCCAGGATGCTCTCATCCCAAAATCCTTAACTAATTGCATCTACAAAGACCCTATTTCCAAATAAGGTCAGTCATAGGTTCTGGGTGGACATAAATTTGGGGGGCTACTACTCAACCCACCACAGACCCCTTTGGAAAGTAAGCTGCTATGGCCTCACCACCTGTCTGCTGGGGCAGGAGGCTCCTGTAGCAGGTCCGAGTTTTAGCCCAGGTTTCCATCTCCACTCACAGACGGAGCTGTGAGCGGGTCCCTCACAGAGGAAAGGAGCTCAGTGAGTTTTGCCTCAGTCTTGCCAGAACTAGAAAAGTCCCCAGAAAAGTTCCTGGTGACAGCAGGTACCCTTACAGAACCCTTCCTAATCAGTGCTTGGATAAGGACACAGACCGCTCTCACCACGGTTTGCCAGCTCTGACTCGGTGTTACCACAGAAAGGAGCAGTGGGCACTGTCGTCGGATTTAGCATTCCCCTCCCCCACGCTGTCCTGTAGGCCACCGGCCATACCATACAGACTGGGGGCTTCTGAAGGACCACGCACATCTCCCCCACGGCCCCAGGACTTGTGTCTTAAAGCATTCGTATTTATAGCAGGACAAGGACTAAACATTTGTTTCTGGCAAGAGTTAATTCTGAGCTTGTGGTACTTAATGAGAACCAGACTGCACCCACGGGATCTCATCCAGAGTGGCGCCAGCCTTCCCAGTACTTCTGAGGAGGTGTGGTGGCGTAGGTGACCTGGGAGAGCTGCCCACCCACACGGGCCCGTGGGTGGAAACCCCTGGTATAAACCAAATCACCATTTCGTAGCTTCTGGATTTTCCTCCACACCTCACCATCTAGAAAGTGAAGGTAGCAAGAACCTTGCCTGAGTCCTGCCCCTCACTTCAGAAGTTCTTCCTGGCTGGCCCTCCCCGTTGTATTAGTTTTCTGTTCTGCATAACAAATGGCCACCAATTTAGCAACTTCAAACAGCACCCATTTATTTCCTCACAGCTTCTGTGAGTCAGGAGTTGGGCACAGCATAGCTCAGGGCCTCACAATGTCTGAGGTCCAGGGGCCCCTCCCAGGCTCACATAGTTGTTGCATTTGTAAGACTAAAGTCCCTGTTTTCTTGCTAGCTGTTGGTCAGGACCACTCTCAGCTCTCACATGCAGGCTCTGGTTTCTTCCCACCGGGCCGCCATAGTCTCTCTGACTTCTTCCGTCTCTGCCTTGTAGACTCCCTGTTATGGACTGAACATTTGTGTCCCCTGCAGATCTCTGTGTTGAAATCCTCACTGCTCCCAGGTGATGGTATTAGGACGCAGAGCCTTTGGGAGGTGACTAGGTCGTGCAGGTGGAGCCTCATAAATGTGTAAGAAGAGACTCAGGAGCCTGCTTCCTGTGTCTGCTGTCCACCCACGTGAGGATGCAACGAGAAAACAGTCATCTGCAAGCCAGGAAGCAGACCCCACCAGACACCAGATGTGCCTGCACCTTGATCTTGGACTTTTAGGCTCCGGAACTATGACAAACAAATGTTTGTTTGTTTGTTTGTTTTTAGGGAGTGGGGAAGGGAGGGACAAAGAGAGGGAGAGAAACATCAATGTGTGGTTCCCTCCTGCACACCCCTCACTGGGTACCTGTCCGGCAACCCAGGCATGTGCCCTGACTGGGAATCCAACTGGTGACCCTTTGGTTCAGAGGCCTACACTCAATCCACTGAGCCACACCAGCCAGGGCCAATGCTTGTTGTTTAAGTCACCCAGTCTATGGTATTTGTCATAGAAGTCTGTGCTAAGATGCTTCCTTTATATTTGTTTTTATTGAGGTAAAATTCACATAGCATAAAATTAACCATTTTAAAAAGAACAATTCAATGGAATTTAATACATTCACGATGTTGTGCCACCACTCTCTCTAGTTCCACAACATCTCATCGCCCCTGTACCCAGGAAACTAGACCCCCTTTGAGGAGACCACCCTATCAGATCAGGCCCATGCAGGATGCTCTCTTTCCCTTACAACGAACTCAAAGTCAGATGGTTAGCAACTGAATCACAAGAGTGACTGACATCCATCAAATTCACACTCTGGGAGAGGGGATTTTGCAGGACATGCACACCAAAGACGAGAAATCTCATGGGCCATCTCAGAATTCTGCCTACCATACCTATCTACCCAAGGGCCAACCCGGAGGAACCACTTCCTCCTTCTGACCTGGGCTGGCAGCCACTTGAGCAACCTCACATCACAGCACAGGCGCTGAGAGTCTGAGCCATGGGCAGAAATGCCTGGGTGTGTGTGTTCTGCCAGCTCCTGGTAACACAGGGCCCTTCTCAGCCTCGATTTACTCATCCGTTGAATGGGAATAATAATATAGCTACCTAATAAATAAAATAACATTGACTGAGCATTTGCCTGAAGCCAGCACTGTGCTAAGTACTCTAAATACATTCTTCCGTGCCCAGGAAGGCACTAGCTGTCACTGTTATAACTGGTACCTGCCTCCTTTCCTCCTTTCCCATTCTTTCTACCTCCACAAGCTCCCAGGCTCTTTCTGGGCATACCATGAGATGGTAAAGTCCCCGAGCACAAAGGAATCCTGGCTTCGTTTCTTCTCGCTCTCCCGGGGCCATGGCTGCAGTTCTGCACCAGCAGCAGTGCTCTTCTAGCCTGCGTGCATCTGCCCTTTTTGCACCCCAACAAGACCCGCCAGTGATGGAAGCACTAGACCCCCTGCACAACGCCTTCATGAGGAAGCTCCCCAACCAGAGTCCCGACAATGAAACCAGGAAGTCAGACAGTTTCCAAATGATTCTCAAAAAAACCTGGTGTGTTTGCAGAGGAGCGCTCCTGCTGCACAGCCCCTCGATCCTCCAACCGTTAGTGTAGGAGACAGGCTTTCCCTGCAGCAGTCGAAGCGTTTGTCTCCGGGCTGGCTTTCCGTCAGATATCCCATCCTCTCTCGTGGGAGAGTAAGGGAGTGATAAGATCTGACCGGTGGGCAGATGTCAGGCCGGGCGCTCTTCCCCCAGCCCTTGCGGCCATCAGGGAGGGCTGGGATCCCAGAGACAGAGAGAACAAGATCCCTGATTGTTCTCTAAAGCCCAGTGCAGTTCCCGTTTCCCCCTTAATCAGAATCCTGTTGTATGAAATCCTCCTGGCAACAGTTTTACATTAACTGTCTTGGTTGACTGACTTTTCATACGGCTCTTCCAGGGAAAAAGTGTATGCAATGTGGTTCAGATTAAGCAAAATGAAAGAAATTCCTTGGCCTCAAAGCCAGAGATTTGGCTCTGAGCCAAAGCAGGGTCTCTGGCCTCTTGTCTCATGTCCCCGAAGCATGGGCAGTGCCTGTGCTGGGCATCTCATTATTTCTGAAAGATAGAACTGAATGTCCAGGGCAGCAGGGCTCAGGGACAGGGACATAGCCTGAAGCTGCTGTGCATGCGCACCTAGAGGGACTCCTCGGCTGCCATGGCCTGCTGTCCACTGGGTCACTAAGGTGGCCACCATAGTCAGATTCTCTAACCAACCAGGCCTTCAGGACATTTGCAGCCAGGCTCTGCCCTCAGCCTATCTGGAGATGCAGCCCTGGTAACCTAGTCCAGAGTGTGGGCCCTGCCTCTGGACACCAACAGGATGACCAGCCTCTAGGAACCACCCCATGCCCACCCTCTAACCCACCTGGGATTCTGTTCAAACTTCTTCTTCCCAGGCCAGCTTGCCTAGCCCAGACTGCCGCCCCGGACTGACCACCCCTGCCCTGGGAGCAGATCAGAGAGTCTCCCCAAGCCTATGACCCATGCATGGAAGGGCTGCTGCACCCAGCCATTGGGCCCTGTGCCGTGGACAGATGTCCAGCCCAGGGCCCCAGCAGCCTGGAACCCAGACTGTCCCAGAGCGCAGCTCATGTCTGAGATAAATCCCCAGGGTGAGGGCTGTGGTTCACAGCTTAAGGGACCAAGGCCCCAAAGAGAACAGCTTCTGCCATGGGAGAACCTGAAGCTGGTGTTCTAACTCTTGCTTTTTAGATTCGCTGTCTATTTGACATCCGTTAATCGCAGAGCCAAACTATTAGCCACAGGTGTTTGCTTACATCTCCCAGACCCCGTGCTCCGCAACGTGTATTTCCCTGCCCCACCCAGGGCCAGGCACCAGACAACTAGGGACAGCAGCTGCACTCCAAGGTCACTGGGATGATCCAAAGCAGCCAGTCCTAAGCTGTCTATGCTGCCCTGCCCTGATTTTCACCTCTTGCTCCCTGACGTGACACTGTCCACTTCATGCCAAGATAGAGTAACAGGGACTGGATTTACCCATTTGCCTGCAACAAAGTGAAAAATGAGGCAAACCCTACAAAGCAAAAACAGTGGTTTTCAGACACTGGACAGCAGGTAGCAGAGGACAGTGTCACTGAGACACAGGAAATAAGGAGGGGAGTCCTACAATCGCCCTGACTCGCTGCCCCAGCATGGCTTCTAGGTTCAAGGAGGAGGACTCCAGGGGAGCAAGGTATCTAGAATCTGCCCTGGATGGAGTCCTGGAGAACTGAGCCACTCACAGACTGAGCCCAGATATCTGCGGAGGGCCCCCCTGGAATCTTCAGCTGAGGACTGAGTGGTACACGTGTGGGCGGAGACAGCCTGGGGCAGAATGCCTCCCCTCCTGCCGGAAAGGAGCAGAAGAACCAACCTCTGGTGTCACCTGGGCTGGGAACAGCGCAGCTTCCAGCAGGGGGGCCAACTCCACTTAGGACTTCCCCTCACCCCTCTCATTGTCATGCCCCCAAAGCTGTTCCTCCCTGCAGCCTTGCCCTATTACACTGCGGTCCACGAATTCCTTAATGAATCCTTCACACCCATGGCGAACAAATAAAGATCTCCCGGAACCTTGCCTCCCTGACCAATCCCTTTACTTAAAGACTGGCTGGATCTCCACTTGTCACTTAAGCCCCTCTCTCATCCTGGCCTGGCCGCCTCCAGGAAGGAACCATCTAAAGCTTGGAAGGGCTTCTGGATCTAGCTGGGGGGACAGGTCCCACATGGAACCACATGGAGGATGGCCCAGCCCTGGGCAGAGGAGCCATCTCAAAGGAGGATAGGAAGCAATGTGCACAGGATGGCAGGGAAGAGGACGTGTAAGCTGGCATTTTCTGGGTCTTCTCTAGAATGAGGACTCATGCTAGGAAAGTACTCTGGGGCCAGTTAGGTGGGGGGGTCCAGGTCCCGATGCCTCCCTTGTCTCCAGCTTGTTACAAGGGCCCTAGGGAAGGGGTCGCTGGGGTTTCCAGTCCTGCAGGGTACACAGCCCACAGGAGAGAACACCGTGCTCACCCAGATACACCTGCCTGTCCTGGTGGCAGGGAGGAAGGGACCCATGGACCCCAGCCCATACCAACCACAGCCGAAAGGTCTGGCGTGGGGTGAGGACCCCCAAGGTAGAGGCAGTCACCTCCCAGGCTTCTCCAAGCCCCTTCCTGGATGCCCAGGCTGTGAGGACCCCCACCCTCACCCACTCCGTCCCAGTCTGACTGGAATAGGAGGGGTGGAGAAGGGGTTCTTGGCCTTCTCCTCCACTGGGCGGAACAGGAAGAGGGTGACTGAATCAGAACTTCTCACCCCTTCTGGAACATTCCAACATGGAAAACCCACTAAGCAGCTGGGGAAGCAATTTGGGGCCTTTAATTAAAGGCTGGTGACTCTCCCACAGAGCCCCACCCACACACAGCGGGGAGGACACACCACATCTGCCCTCAACATGTTCTGAAGCCCAGGCTCCCGAGTTGGCGGTTAGGCCCAGTTTCCACCGAGAGGGGTATGAGCAGAACAAACCAGTTTACCCTTTCTCCTCATGGCTTCCAGAGTTTGCCTTCTGAGCTCGGCCTGGGCCCGAAGCCAGGCAAACTAGCGGCCCCCACAGTTCTGTACCCAAGAAGCTTCAGGGAGGGAAAAGTGGGTTGTGTCGGCAGACCCAGAAACGGGACTCGGTGTAAGGAGGAAATAAGCCCGCAGTGAGAACGCAGCTGCCCTGTTCTAAGGCTGCCTGCATCTCAGTGTGCACCTTCCTCAGGGAAGGCATTCCAGGCAGAGGGAACAGCATGCGCAAAGGCTGTGAGGTCAAAAAGATCATAGAAGATGGAAAGAGCTGACAGGGGCAGAAGCTTAGGGGTGAGAAAAGCACACAGGCAGGGGCGGGAGCACACCTCAGAGGGCTTGATAGCTGCCATCAGGAATCTGGTCTTCATTCTAGAAGCAATGGGGGTGGGGGAGAAGATTAGAGTACTTTAAAATAATGGTATTTGGTTACTCTGAAGACGCCCCTCTGGACTCCATGCACGCAGACTGCTCACTGCAGGAGAATAGAAGAGGTGCCAGGGCAACAGCGAGAGGCCCCCAGGCTGTCTGGGCATGAAGCGTCAGAAGTCTGGACAAGCATGTGTCCAGGGAGAAGGAATATGCATGGATCAGGCAGGGAACTAGGATGGGGCCAGAGGCTGTCCTGCCTTCCCTCCTGCCCCTGCCAACCAGGGCAGGCTGCAGTGCCACCCCTAAATGGGGCCCCAGCACAGGGGAAGGGAACAAAGCTGCCAGGGACAAATGCTTGCCACCCAGCCAGGATTCCAAAACAAAGCACCCTCATTATTGTAAATTAAGCCACCCCTCCCCTCCACCCACATCAGTGGTCCAAGTTGGGGAGGAGGCTATGGGTACATCTCACCCACATCTGTCCACATCTCTACCACATTTCCACTGAAGCGACTTGGGACCCGCCCCCGGCCCCAGGCTTCCTCCAGATGGTGGGCCTGGAAAACAGTGCTGGCCCCTGAGGGCAGCTCCTGACTAGAGTGTCCTCTGGGACCAGCACTAGAAGGGCAAGGGGCAGGTCTCCTGGCTATTAGAGACAAATGTCCCCATCTTTCTCCCCACCACCTGCTGAGCCTCTTCTCATACACCAACATCAGCTGACCCCCAACTCTACTCCATGGGTGGATCATATGACAAAGACGGTGGCCTAGGTGACTGGTGGGACCACTGGCTCACAGTCAGCCGAAGAGGAAGGTGGTGACTAACACACTGCTACTCCCCTGAAAACCCTCCCTTATTCTGACCATGGGGCCCAGGATAGGGTGTGGCCCCACGTAGCCCAGGGTGCAAAGGCCCCCTCATGGTCAAGGACCCAAGGCCTAGGATGCATAAGCCACCATCACTAGATCTTACAAGGGCCCAGAGCAGCCTGGGCATGCCAGACCTGGACATAAGGTGCCCTGGAGGTCATTGTCAGTGCCACTGGCAGAAGATGGCACTGTGACCAGGAGCAGGTAAAAGATGGACACATACTCCAGCCTGCCTCCATCAGGGCTCACCAGGGTAGGAGCTGGGCAGGCAGCTGGGCAGGCAGCTGGGCTGCAGATGAGCCTTCTTTTCCACCCATGCTCAACCCTCCAGAGAGCCAGGTAAACACAACAGAATTGGAAAAATAAGGGCCTTGGGCATGCCCTGTGATGCGGTGCGTGGGACCTATGGACTAGGCCAGTGGCGGACAGCGAAGTGCTCTGTGGGGAGCTGATCGGAGACTGTTAGCGGCACCATCCCCTGTGCCAGGAGTCACTTCGCTCTCACTGGGCAGCAATTCCACCAGGTTTCCGGGAGGGCGTGCCCACTGCACAGTAGGATGCCAAAGTCCTAGGTGAAGCCTGAGGACATGGGCAGACCCAGCTTTGATCCTGCGCCTCCATTCAAGTAGGTAACCTGGGACCTCAGCTACCTCATCCAGAACATGGGACAACCCAGTTTAGTGTCTCAGGGACGAGAGCTCTAGGATGGCCTTCAGAGTCACCAAGACTATGCCGTGAGTTCCGGGGCAGGCCCTACACCTCCCAGAGCCTCGGTTTCTCATCTGTGACTTGTGGCCAAGCTCGTTATACACCTCAAGGAGTGTATTAAGGATCAAGTTTAGACCTCTGCTGGCACTCTGACAGTGCCTATTAGAGTCAGCTTGGATGACTATCATTTCTCCGGGCAGTGGCACCTCCAACCCCCATCCTACAACCCTCAAGGTCACGTAAAAGAACACAGATCCAAACTTTATTTCTTAAATAGTTCTCTCTACCTAGAATGTACACAGAGCCTGCTCTGACTGGCTGATAGTCTTAAATTAAGGTTACTAAACATCCCCCGGCAGGCCCTGGGCTGGCCTGGCCTCTCAGTCCCAGCCAAAGTCCTGACCGGTCATCTGGTAGAACTTTTGGTTGAAGGGCTGGTAGAAGTCCCGCAGCCGCTGGACCACTGCCTCAGGCACCCGGGGGTGCGGCCGGCCCTTGGACTTGCCCAGGCAGCGGGGACGGCTACTCCCCTGGGCCTTCTTGAGACAGGGGAAGCCCTTGGTGGCATTGAAGTAGAAGTGCTTGTCTGTGACGACCCTTTTCAGGCCCAGAAAGTCTTGCACGCGGCCAACTTCTCCAGCTGGGTCACTGACCAGGCGTTCACCGCTGACAAACAGGAAGCGGGACAGGGGAAAGTATCGCAGCCAGCGGTCCAGGTGCTGGGCGTAGAGGCCAATGCGCACAGCACTCCAGGCTGTGTCCACGGGGCCCAGGCCATGGCGGAAGGCCAGGGCTCGGAAACTGGGCAGGCTCGGGGTCTTGGAGAGCATCTGGGCATAGTCAGAGATGGCTCGAGTCACAGGGTCCCGAACTACCACTATCAGCTTCATGTCCGGGGACATGCTGTAGATGCGGCTAGGGGCTTCGAGAGTCACAAAGTAGCTGGGAGTCTTCTCCATGGTGATCTGCCCATCCAAGGTAGGTGGCATCAGGCTCCTGCAGGTCATGTGGAAGGAGAGGTGTCTGTGAGGGGGTGCTGGTCCCCCTCAAGCTCTCCCATTATAGACCAGTCTCAGGCACCCAAGACTTACCACTCCTCCCCGCAGGGAAGCTCCAAACCTCCAAGGCAGGCGAGCCTTCCCTCTCACCTGGACCCACCAGGGTGGGCAGCCTGGGATGTGGGCTGAGAGGATGCAGCCCCAGAACAGGCAGGCAGTGGGGGTCTGTCCTGCCAGGCTACACACCCTGGCTAGATTGGGCCTCCACCCCACACTTCTGTGCCTCTCATCCCAGACCAAGCACCAGGAAGGCCAGTGGCCTGGACTTGCCATTCACAGGGCTTCGCCCACCCTTCCCATGCCAAAGACCCCTACACTGTAATTACTCCAGGTCACACTTTCATTAAGTGGCTGAAGGTATCCCCTGAATTAGGCCATTAATGACTCACAAGTGTCTGGACAAAGGACAGCCAGCCGCTCTTTTTCTCACTCCCTCCCCTGAACAGCCTCCCCACTCCCACCCCCACCCTTCGATCCGCCCTCCTAATTCTCACTGACCTGGGCCCAATTCAAATGCTAAAAGCCTCCAGCACAGCCCAGCACAGCCCAGCACACTGGAGAACTGTGAGTGAGGTGGCCTGAGGACCCACCCCAAGATCTCAGCAGCTGGGCCTCTCAGACCTGGCTCATACCCCGGGGTGCAAGGCTGTGATTGCAACAGTTCTGATGGTTCCTCTCCTTCTGACCCGGGGAGGGCCACTGACCCCATACCTCAAGTTCTTGAAGAGTTGTCTGAGGACAGCCTCCTGACTGCCCCAAACTTGGGGGTGCCCCTCCTGAACAGCCCACTGGGCAGGCCAGGTACCCTGAGCAGTTCCCAAAGTCAAGCCTCACCTGCCAGCCAGGTAGTGCTGGGAGAGGCAGGGCAGGGCCCTGCAGGGCCAGCTGAGCAAATAGCTCTGAGGGAGGACAGGAGAGAGGACTGGAAACTAGGTCAGTGGAGGCAGAGGTTGTGGGACCTGTGCCTTCGGAGGGGGCGGTCTCTTCCCAAGGCCAGCCCTGCCTCCAGGCCCTGCTTGGCTTGGAGGGTGCTTGGGGTATGAGTTCCAGATGCACCAGTGGCTCCCTGGAGACCACCCCATGGACTCAGGGGAGATGGGTGAGCTGCATGATCTTCTGGCTCTGGGAGCTTCACCCACCCCCTCAAACAAGGCCCTGGGCAGAGGTGATCTACAGAAGTCACAGGGAAGCGGGGGTAACAATTGTTTACCCATTACGGTGACAAAGTGAGCTGGAAATCTCCCTCCAGCTCTCTCGCTGCCCCATTTGATAGGCAGGCACACTGAGGCTAAGAGAGGGAGTGAGATGTTCGTGGGGGGGGGGGGACACTGACCCACAGCACTCCCACCCCTGGCCTGCAGCTGCTGGAAGGCGGGGTGTCAGCTAGGCTTCTGCTCTCAGAGCCCCTGCACCCATGCTCTGCCTTGTGATGGGAATACAGGTGGGAACAGCACCCAGCCCTCCTGGAATAAGTTCCATGAGACCTTAGGTGTTAACAAGGACGGAGGCCAGGACTGCAGCCTGGGGTGGCCAGGTCAGGCAATCCCCCTTTCCACAGGAGGAAGTCAAAAGAAGGGGAGTTTCCCGCACTGGACCTCACTGCTGAGACCCCCTAAGAAAAGCCTGTGCTGGGCCCTGGCTGGTGTGGCTCAGTGGTTGAGTGCTGGGCGTACGAGAGGCAAACAAACATTGATGTTTCCCTCCCTCTCTTTCTCCCTCCCTTCCCCTCTCTAAAAGATAAAATAAATAAAATCTTTAAAAAAAAAAAAAAAAAGCCTACGCTGGGACAGACAGACTGCCAGGTGGATGGGCAGTCATTGTCCCTCCCTTCATTGCCCTTCTCAGGAAAGGAACCAGCCCTAATTACTCCAGGACCCGCCCCTCCTACCTTTGACACCCCCTTCCTGTCCCTTTCTTCCCCAGGCACCAAGTGACCCCAGAAGCACCCCTTCTTTTCCCTCCCAGACCGGACACTCTTGGTTTTGAGCATTCCCTCACCCAGCACTCTTGGCAGGGTGGAGAGGGCTGCAAGGAAGCACACCACGGAGGAGCCGAAGGGGGGGCCTGAGGAGGGGTTGCAGATGTTCTAGACCTGCTCTTGCTACACACCAGCTTTGAGATCTGAGAACTTTGGGATCAATTACTTGTTCTCATCTGCCCTCAGAAGCCTGTCCTGGCCAGGGCATGAGGAGGGCAGGGATGGGAGTTTGGGGGGTGGGAGAGACTGGGGAGGGGATGAGAAGGACAGCACTGACTCTCACACAGCAAACATCTCACAAGATGTTCCCCGACCCTCCCTCCCTCTTCATCTGGTCTGCATTTCCCTGCAGCTTCCACCCAGCCTCAGGCTACTCTCCCTCCAAGGTCTCATCCCCCCTCATGTCCACACCTCCTCTGGGCCTCATCCAGCCAGCCTGAATGAGGGACCCAGCAGAAACCATTTGGGGTTCCTGTGTGGGTCAATAGGAGGCTGGAAGTGGGGCATTGGTCCTCAGTCACAGGAGGCTCTCCCCGGGTTAACACCAGGAGGAAAGTCCCACAGAAACCTGGGTTCCTCCCCCAGCATACTCAGGCCCCCTGCTCCCTGTATTAGTGCCAGGGGCCAAAGGGGTTCCCCACCTACACCCCTCCTTTCTCCTCTCGTTTTTCCCAAATACTAAGGTCAAAGTATAGCCCCAGCTGCCCCCAGACAGGATAGCCCTCCTGATGAGACCCTGGGGTACTGCCAGACAGATGCTCAGTGAGTGGATGAACAGATGAGCAAATGCTGACTGAGTTTGGGGCTACTTAGAGGTCACAGTCCCCAAGACAGAGCATCTGAGAGATAGGCTAACTGAGGCCCAGGGAGGGGGGAAGATTTGGCCAAGGTTAACCTGGGGCACCCCCAGGACCCACCTGCCAAGGCCCACGGGAAGGGCTAGGGTCACTTCCTGGAATGAGGTCAGTCACAGCCCAGTGGGAATGGGTGTCCTAGAAACTCAGCTGGGGGCACTGGTTGCTCCTCCTGTACTTACCACCCTAACCTTCCACCCAAAACAGGGCTCTGCGCTCCTGAAGGCTCAGCCCAGGGTCCTGAGAGCAAACAAGACCACCAGACCATGGCCAGGGGCTGGGCACCCTCTCTGCAGCTGGCAAAGTGGTAGGCATTTTCAAGGGCTCACTGCACACTCAGAGCAGGTTGAAAGAAAAAAGGGCCAGAGGCACAGGACACCCGTGAGCACACAAAGTTCACAATTGTGCCCTGGCTGGTGTAGCTCAGTAGACTGAGTGCCAGTCTGTGAACGAAAGGGTAGCCAGTTCGATTCCTACTCAGGGCACATGCCCAGGTTACGAGTCAGGTCCCCAGTAGGGGGCGCGTGAGAGGCAACTACACATTGATGTTTCTCTCCCTCTTTCTCCTTCCCTTCCCCTTTCTCTAAAAATACATAAATAAAATCTTTAAAAAAACAAAAAGTTCACAGTTGTACACATCGGCACACAGCCACATGTGCTAGGCACTCTGCTCCCAGAGGCCCTGCACCCACACCCTACCTCATGCCCTGAGAATTCAAGTAGAAACAGCACCCAGCCCTCCTGAGATAAGCTCAGTGAGACAGACCCCTTTGTGGGTGTTCCAGAAGCTCAGTAAGCCCAGCTCCTGCTCACTGTGCACCAGCCAATGAGGGGCAGGGCTAGCCACATCAGAGGGACAGCTCTGGATTAATGGGGCAAGGCCACCATGACCTAACCCTCTGCATCCCCTGCACCTACCCCTTCCCCCAGTGGAGGTGTCTCTAAAAATGAGAAAGGAGAAAGTCCCCTCTCTACCACAGACCAATTCACTCCTGAATCCCCTGGCTCTGACCTTGGGCACCCTGCTGTCCCAAGAAATCCTTCCCAGAGTTGAGGCTCTGACTCATACAATCTGGGTGTAGTGCCTGCAGCCTCTCGGGCCCTCATCCGCCCCAGACCTGTCCCTCAGAGCTAGAGCACGCACCCAGGGAAGCCTGCAAGGGGTCTCAGGATCCCTGGCTCTTTGAGAACCCTTTGAAGGCTAAACCCATACTAGCCTCACCTGCAGCCCCCCATTAGCCCATCTCACGGTCTCCCCTCAGCTCCTTGTAGTCAAAGTTCTTGGGATCAGTGTGGTCTCTGCAGTTCGCACTACCATTAACAGTGTGTCCCCCACCCTCACTCACCCTTCTCCCCACTTTACCCCCCACCTCTTCTTCTCTCTCCTCTCCACAGCAGTGAGGGAATAGAGATGCTCTGGGGCACCAGTGGCACTGTGAGAGTGGGCAGCAGTCTCTCTGAGCTCTGAGAATGCAGCCAGTGGATTGAAGGATGGACTCACCTCCCTCCCATGACCACTCTACTTCCCTAGGATCCCCTGATAGCAGCAACCTTCAGAGCTCAGGACCCAGAACCCCTGTTTACACTGAGGCTCCTCCAAACCTGTGAGTGGTTTTAAGGCAAAAGACAAAGAAAGCATTGGGGAGGGGGGTGAGGAATCTGGAAACAGAGACTGGTGCACCTGGAGGTGAAGAGTCTGGGTCCTGCCACCCCCGACCCCCTACTAGTTCACCAGGTAACCTTGGTCAGGGCTCTCTCCACCCCACAGGGGCTGGTCCCAAGCCAGGGGCTGAGGTGAGAGCTTTCAGGGAGTGAAGTGACTCACTGTCCATCTGTAAGCTTTCATTTCCCCCATAAGAAGGGACAATGCAGGTGACAGGCTTGCATGCAACCTACTGAGGCAGCAGGTAGGGTCTCAGACTCTGGCTTTCAGTGCCAACTCAGCAGGGAGGGGCTGGAGTTCCCCCAGTCTCTAGGACGGGCTGTTTCATGTTCGAATAGGCTCTCCCTCCCCTACATTCCACACCACGCCCCAAGGCCATCCCAGGTAGGGGCAGGGCAGCTATAGAGCCCCATGACAAGAAACTGGAGTCCCAATTCTCACCCTTAGGAGGCAGACACTTTCTAAGAGACTGCGGATCCTAGAGGCCACTTCCTAGGGAAACTGGCCAGTTGGGGAGCATAACTGAGCCTAATGAATTTCTAAAGATCCTCAAACCCCACTAGCTTGAAGCTATTGTACTTCCCAGCTGGGATCGCACCCCCTCCCCGCAGTCTTGCTGAGACCCCTCAGCAGCCCCGAACCAGGGCTTTGCCTGGAGTTTTCAAAGTTTCTCGGAGCCCCTGGCAATTGACCAAGGCTCAGGCCCCCACCCACCCAGGCTGGTGTCAGCCCGTGATGCCCGAGATCTCTCCCCTCCGCGTACCCACGCTGTTGCCGGGAAGGCACCGGCCAGGGAGTACACAGAAGCCTATGGGACCGAAGGGCCCGGGGCACTCACCGGTACCAGGTGAGGCCGCGCTCGTACCACCTGTCGAAGAAGTGGGGCTCGATGCCGAGCGCGCGGACGTCGGGGTGCAGACGCAGGAACTCCAGGAGGGCGCGCGTGCCGCCCTTCTTCACACCCACGATGAGTGCCTGCGGGAGTCGCTGGCGTCCCGGGCCGCTGGCCACCGGCAGAACCGGCGCCTCCGGGCTGCCTGCGGCGCTGGGCCGCACCGCCGGTGCGGGGGCCGGAGCCGGGACGCGGGCGGCCGGCGGGCAGCGGCCCGGGACGGTGCAGAAGCAGTACGCTCCCAGCACCAGCGCGGCGAGCAGCAGAGGCGCGCGGGGCGCACGCAGCGCTGCCCCGGGACTTGCCCCGGCGCCCTGACTACACCCGGCCCCGCCGCCCAGGCCACCGCTACCTGCCATCCGGCCGCACCGCGCGCAGGCCCGGGAGCGTAGACTGCCAGAGGGTGCTCATCCCGGTCCGCGTTGCGTTCAGCCCGCCGAACGCCGGCTGTGCTCGGCGTCCCGCTTCCCCACAGCCCGGAGCCGGGGCGGGGCGGGGCCGGGGGCAGTTTGCCCCGCCCCTACTGGGCCACAGCTCCGCCAGGTTACGCCAGCGCCCACAGACGCCGCGCAACTCCCAGCCTCAGAGAACACCTGGACGCGCCCCCTGCGAGACCCTGGGCTCCAGACCTCTCGGCTCCGGGTTTTCACCCTTGAGCTCCGGGGTGCGGCAGCGGAGAGTCAGGACGCAGGGTAGTGACAGGGCTGCCATGCGGGACCCGGCACTAGCTCTTAGAAGGCTGCTCCCGCCCCTCGCGGACCACGTGCGTTGGCTGAGCAAGTAAACCAGGGACGCGCGTAGACCTGGGCCTCACCTGGTGCGCAGAGGGGTTCCCCGGAAAATCTGTAGCAGGAATGGGGCGCGCCTCGCTGACAATCGGCTTGTCATTCATCAAATTCACAACGCTGGTGGTCGGAGAGGGCTAGCCAAGTACGATTACCATTACAGAGTCAAGGAGACAGGTTCAGGGAGGACAGTCCTCTTGCCCAAGTGCCTGGTGAAATCCAGACTTCAGTTTCCTGATTCTTCTACAGTGTCACATCGTCTGTTTGTGCAGCCTAGCCCGCCTGGCATTCCCATGGCGTGTCAGTGACCCATATCTGACGCTGGCAAAGTGGCTCCTATAGGAGATCTGAAAGATTCAGGAGACCTGCGCTGGGAGAACTAGAAGGAGGAGCCCAGGGGCTGTCCTAGGAGCTTGCTTCCTCTAAGGAGCTGTGAGGTTCAGGGGTTACTCACAATTATGGGACCTGCTGAGTGCTGGACACTCTGCAGAAGTTTTATACACCCCTAAGTTCTCTAAACCCCCAGGACAGCACAGAGAAAGAAGGCAGAGAGGAGAGACAGAGCAAACCCAGGTAGAGATGAGCTTGGACACATGTCCTCTCTCTGCCTCTGCCCCAGCCCAGCCTTCCGGGCAACACGGTCGGCCAGTCTCTCCAGCTGATACCCAGAGGCCTCTGTCCTGGGTGTTTCTCATTAATGGCACCTGAGCCTAATGGCATCTGGGCAAGTCCCAGCAGCCTGTGGTGCCTCTGAGGGGCAGGGATTTGCCGTGACCCATACACATTTCCAGAGCTCCCACGCAGAGGCAGCCCTGTCCAGAGGGGGCTATGCAGAGCCAATGGGGTAAAGACCATTGACTGGGGCCCCAGCACAGGTTCCAGCTGCCAGGCTTGCACCTGCTTGTCAGGGCAAGACTCAGCCAGGAGCCCTCTGGGAGGGTTGTTGGCACAGCAGTGTCTGGGATGCATGCTCGCACATGCAGGGTCAAAGGACATTCTTCTTCAGGTCTAGCTTAAAACGGGATTTGTTCTAGACAGGCTGGTTCTTCTTAGAGCTATCCTGGGAGCGTCCCACTCCACCTGCAGCACCCACCCGCAGTCCCAACAGCCACCACTGGGGGCTCTGAATTCCAGCCTTAAACCCCTGGGGCCCCTCTATTGCCCTGCCCCAGCACAAGCATCATCGCTTTCCCCTTCCAACCTTGGCTCGTACTGTTCCCCTTGTTGAAAATGTCTTAGACCCCCACACATGCTTGAAACTGTTCCAGAAGGAATTTACCGAGAAAAACAAGACACCAAAAGGACCGGGGGCAAGGGAGTGACATTCGGGGACAAGAATTGTTGGCCTGGACAGTTTAGCAACTAATCCCCTCCCTCCCGGTTAGGGAGAGGTGGGTGCAAATATGGTGACACCCAGGAGGACAGCCTTGGGATGTTTGTTCACCTGTGTTGCTCCAGCAACTGACAGAGCCTGGCACCCAATAGGCACTCTAATAATGGCCGCTGGTGGAAAGATGTGAATGGAGAGATCAAGAAAGGCTTCCTTGAGGAGGTTGTGGTCATGCAGGGAGCAGGAGGACAGCATCTCAGGTGTCATGGGAAAAGCTCAGCTGTGGGGGGAGATGGGTAACACTGGGGTAGAATCAGAGGTCCAACCTGGTGCAAGAGAGAACAGCCCTCAGAGCCCAGGAGGCTGGTCCCAGCCCCACCTTCACCTAGCACTTGGCCTCAGGCTCGTACCACCCCGGAGCCTCCGGTTCCTTCTTTGTAAGATGGGGAGGCCTCAGTCCCGACTCAGAAGTAACAAGCTTCATTGAAATGTAATTCCCACACCGTGCAATTCAGCCACTTATTGAGTAGAAAGCAGAGGTTTTGGTATACTCACCATGTTGTGCAACCATCACCACAATCTGTTTTAAAACATATTCATAACCCTAAAAAGAAATTTCAGCCCTGGCTGGTGTGGCTCAGTGGATTGAGTGCTGGCCTGGGAACCAAACTGTTGCTGGGGCACGTGCCTGGATTGCAAGCCAGGTCCCAGGTAGAGGGTGCACGAGAGGCAACCACACATTGATGTTTCCCTCCATCTCTTTCTCCTTCCCTTGCCCTCTAAAAGTGAATAAATAAAATCTTTAAAAAAAAGTTTCATACCCATTAGCAGTCACTTCCCTTTCTCCCCTCCCCCAACCCCCAGCAGCCACTAACCTACTTTCCATGTCTGTGGATTTGCCTGTTCTCCACGTTTCACATCAGTGGAATCATTCAGCATGAGGCTTTTATGTCTGGCTTCTTTCACTTAACAGGGTATTTCTGAGGTTTATCCACATGGAGCATGTGTCAGGGCTTCGCTCCTTTTTGTGACTAACATTCTGCTGTATGAATGAACCACATTCTGTTTATGTGTCCATCAGCCGATACACTGTTGGGTTGTTAACACCTTTTGGTAATTGTGAATAATGCTGCTGCGAATATTCATTTACAAGTCTTTGTGTGAACATACAGTTCATTTTTCTTGGGTATATACCTAGGAGTGGAAATGATGGGGGACTCAAGAGTTGGAAAATTTTAGTTCAGGTAATAGCTAATAAGCTTAGCAGTCAGTGTATGTACAATGCTATTATTTCAGGACCTGAAGGTATGACCCACCCCAACTCCAGGAGGTCATAAACAGTCCCACCTTTGTGCCCCAGGGGGACTGCAAGCAATCAAGATGGTACCTGAGCCATTGTGCTCCAGGGGGAGATGCCCACCGCCCAGGACACAGAAGAAAGAACGCCGCACCACAGATTTTTATCTGATTAACTTTTCCCCTGAATTCCAAACCCCTTACCTACACATTTCTTCTTATAAAAAGGTTTCCGAGATCAGACAAGATTTCTTCTTATAAAAAGGGTCAGTTTGAAATGGAATTTAAGACGGTCTGTTAGGGTGCAAACCCACCGTCTTCTCATCGCCAGCCATCTGAATAAAGTGCCCATAAAGATTCAATCCCTGTCTCTGCTTACTAGTTCTGGTGGTGACAGGCAGCCCAAACAGCAGCTTTTCCGGTTTCAGAATTCTGCGTCAGATGGTAACTCTCTGTTTAGCCTTCTATGAAAAGTCTTTTTGAAGGTCGCACTTGGGGATTTCAGAAACTGCCTCCCCATGCTTCGCACACACAGGGTGGCCACCTCCCCCGCCCCAGGGTGTCTGAGTGGCCCCTTCAACTCTGCCTCTGCCCTGCCTGGCCATCGGGGTCCAGCCTTAGCTCCTCACTGGCTCCCTCCTGTGTGACCTAGAGACAGTGGATTCTCCTCTCTGAGTCACAGGATGAAAAGTGACTTTTGGGGCTCCAAAAGAGACCAGGCCATGGGGGCATCCTAAGAAACTTACCCACAACCTGCCCTGTCTGGCCAGGGCAGGAAAGAGGCCAGCAAGTCCCTTCTGCCCTACTGGGGCTCCCCAGGGGCCCTCTGCTTTGAGGGTCTAGGATGGCCAGAGCTCAATCCCCCTTCACCTTATTTGGACCCTCTGCCCACACAGGATGGCCAGGGAGGGGTCCATCTGTCCATCCTCTTTGGGCCAGGCATCAGACAGGCAAATAATCAGGTTTGATGCAGTGGCCTACTGGCCAAGAGGAGGGAAAATTTGGGAGGGGGATTCGCTGAGCTGCTCGGGCCACAAGGCCAAGTAAACAGCATCCCTGGAGGAGAAGACAAGGAGGGCCAGAGCCGAAGGGGACAGAGTGGGCAAGTCTAGGGCGGGAGTCCTGGGGAGCAAGGTCGTGGTAGGAGGACAGATCAGCCTGGCCTCCTGGATTCATGACCCTGCTGCCCTGCCCACCTATGCCTTCCCTTCACAGACTGTAATTATTTCTCTGTGGGCAATTTGGACCCTCGTCCGCCTCCTCCATCTACCCATGAGCTCTACAAGGGCAGGGACAGGGTCGGTCTTGGTCCCCTCTCCATGCCTAACCGTGATGAGTGCTCCTGGGTGTTTGCTGAGTGACTGAGCAACTGTGTGTGTGTGTGTGTGTGTGTGTGTGTGTGTGTGTGTCTAAAAGTGTCTATGTGTAAGCTCCTCTCCCATGCCCCTCTCTACATTTTTACTAGCCTGTCCCCAAGAGGGCCACTCCAAGCTGGGCTGGATGTGCAAGAAGCTGCACCCGCTCTGGAAAGTAACTAGTAACCCCTTCCATGAGGGACAGCTGCGGGAGATTTCACACTTGAGGGGCTTCCAGGAACTTCCTCCACTAGAACCACACCCTCACCTCCCAGACCCACTCCCAGAGCCTGCGGAATTCCAAGGGGTGGGGGCTGCAGCCAAGGGCAGGCCCAGCTGTCCTTGATTTATGTGGAGTTTTTCCACTTTGGATGCCTGATTTGCCTGAGCATATAGAGGATGCGGTTTCCTCCCAGGGAGGGGCCCCTAAGAGATGTCTAACCCACCTATCCCACCCAGCGCCAGCACCCACTGGTCCTAGTTATGTAGGAAACAAAGTAGGGGGTCAGGAGCCCATTCCTGGGGATGGGGCAGCAGCATAGTACAATGCTCACTGACCCAAGCAGGTGACCTTGGCAGGTATCCAGTCTCTGACCCTCACCTTCCTACTTTATAACACAAAAGTAATATGACCTCCACCTCTCAGGGTGCCCAGCTCCTAAGCACTTCATGAGAAAGAGGCATGGACATGTGACAGTGACCCCGGCACAAGAAGGAGTGCCATGAAGCTGCTCGCACCCTGAGTGTTTCATAATTTGCCCTCCTTGGACACAAGACTGGAAAGGAAAGGCTTCTCTGGTCTCAAGGTGGCCAGCCAACCTGGCCTGCCAGAACCCAGGTCTTATTCCTCATGACCAGCTAAAGCTGGGGACACTGTGGCACAGAAGGGTTTGTCATGGAAGACACTATTCCCAGTGTCAGGAGGTACACATGAAAAGGCTCCCTTGGCCAAGAGTTAGGAGAAGGGAGGCCTTCTCCAGCTCAGTGCCACCTGGAGCAGCCACACACCTGCAGGAAGCCTGCCTAGGGCTGCAGGATTTCCAGAAAAAGCCAGACCTCTATTCTGTGCAGGGATGGGCCCTAACCTGTACCCTTACTCTTTTCCCTTGGATCTTCCTGGAGGGATCAGCACGGACAGAGGGCTGATGGCCCCTGCTTCTCCCAGAGAGGGCAAGGATCCAGTTTCCCAGGATGCATAGCTGGGCCCTGCAAATTGCTTCTTGCCCACCAGCCTCGCCCAGCTCAATTTATTGCAGTGTGGAAATCCTTCTAGGCTGGCAGTCCCCACTCTGCAAAAGGGGAGGGCTGGTACGAGCCTTTATCCCCAAGGTGAGTCTAAAGGGGCAAGAGAAGAAGGTCCCACAGAAACAGGATTCTATCAAATCTCACCCTAATTCTCCTCCTCTAACTTCACAGCCCCAAGCCAGGCCTCTGAAAGTGGAAGCCCCTGAGCATCATGGGAAAGGCTGGGGAATCATCCAAGTGACCCCACATCAGGCCACAAGGGTTCTGTGGCCAAGTCTGTTTGTCGTTACCCTGGTGAAGGGCCCCATGGACTAGAAGGGGACAGTCAGCACATTCCTTCAGGAGCAAGGGGCCTGATGCAGGCTCAGAGATCCCATGCTCCACAGAGGACATAGGACCACTTGTATGGGGATGTGTGTGTGCGTGTGTGTGTGTACAGGCAGGAAAAGGGAGGTTCAGAGGCCTGCCACCAGGCCCCAACCACTGTCCCCCCAGTGTGGAAAGCCCTAAGTTTGAATCTCCCCATATACCAGTGACCTATTTCCAGGAATAAGCCCAGCCTGGCCAGCAGATGAGACACCTAGGGAAAGCTGGACTCTACCCGCTTCACCTCCAGGGAAGCACCCCGCCCTTACAGTAGTCAGACATACAGACAAGCATAACTCAGTGCTCTGGAAGACCTAGAACCCAGACCCTGGAGACCAGCATCTTGGGGCAAGTGCCTCAAACTCCCCACCCCTCCCCAGCTGGGTGCTCACTAAGCTGAAGCTTCCTGCTCTGACAATGGGCCTTCAACATTGACCCCTACTCTCCCCTCAAAAAAAACAGTGACACCACCTGTGTCCCCTGTGCAAGTCGTTGTCCGCCCTCTGACCGTAGCTTCCCTGCCCTCCTCCACCACGTCTAGACACAAACCGGGGGCTCTGGGCTCAGAGATGGGGGCCCAGAGGGACAAACCACACTTGGAAACTAAGGAAGCAAAAAGACACTGTAGTTACAGGTGGAAAAGGAATCCCAGGGCAATGAACAGCCTGCACTTTGCAGGGGCAGACCCCACAGGACCCCATCTCCTCTCCCTCTGTCTCTCTTCCCTCTGGCAATGCAGCTGCCAAGCTCTTTGAAGCCACAAGTAGCTTGTAAACGTCCTGGTTGGAGGTGAAACATGATAAAACCTGAAGCCAGGGGCTAAAGCATGAATAGTCTCTGGGGTTTTACAAGGAACAAACAAATCATGCCTGGAGGTAGCCGCTGGGGGCGTGGGGAGCTGCGGGTGAGGAGTTGGGGAGGAAGGAGCTTATCTGCAGGTAACCAACTGTCTTCCCTGTGCTTCTGGCCTCCAAGCTCCATTAAGCAGAGTCCCAGTACCCAGGTCCAGGGTAGGGTGATAGGGGGTCCTAGGGCCCCTTCACGCCCCAAACCAGGGACACACTCATGCAGATGGGATGCAGAGGGAGTGGACAAAAGGCGGTACAATTGGGTATACCTGCATTCATCTGATGCTACTAGGTGCAGCCTCCCAAGGGCTCGGTAACTGGGAAAGGAAATGAGATAAATACACCCTAGTCACTGGTACTGAGGAGCTGTTGACCTGGGGTAGGGTGGAACTGCAAGGGGATAGCAAGAACCCAGTCTGTGCACCCCTATGGGAGACCTCCCCAGGACCCCTACAGTGTGGGGGAAGGAGAGAGCCGCTGGGGCAGAGCCACCAGGAAAGGCTTCCAGAAGGATTCTGGCACATGGGGGTGGGGGACGAGAAAGAAGAAAAAGCAAATCTAGAAGGAAGGGAGGGACACAGGGGCATGTTTCTAGAATGGAATCTGTCTTGTCTAGAAGCCCCGCTGCGGAAGGTGCAGGGGGTGTGGGTCATAAAAACCACACGGTTATGATAAATAACGCTGCTGTCATTTATGGAGTGGGAAATCAAGCTGGAGAGTTGGGGTCCGCGAACCCCATCAAGCAGAGCCTGTGGTTACCACTGAGGAAAGTTACCTGGTCTGGTGACTCTTTTGCAAAGACCACAATGATTGGAGGAGTCCAGCTAGAAGCTGTCACTGTTGTGGGGAAGACAAACGGGCAAAGATGCGTGGGAGGTGGAACCTCAGAAGCCGGTGCCCACACAGTGGGTCAGGACGGTGGCGGGGGCAATTGAGGGCATGGGAGGGCCGCAGGGAGAGGAGGCCGGAGCATCAGTGCAGGTGAGCCCCACCCAGCTGCCCTGGAGAACGGGCTGGGGCCAGGAGCGTCCTGCCTCCACCCGTGTCCCCCCATTCCATTCCCATTCCCACAGCCTGTTCCTCCCCACCACCCACCACCCACCTCTGTCCCTCTTCAACTGGCTCAGGAAGGGCCACTCGGTACTTTAGTGAAGCTCACCAAATGGAGCCTTGACTCCACCAGCCCCCCGCAACCTCGAACTTCAGGAGGCCTCAGCCAGCGTCCCCCGGCACCGCACATTTGGTGGCGGAGCTGCTGGTGGGGGAGGGGGAGGGGGGCGCCTCTGCCCACCCGCCTCAGGGAACTGCAGCGGGGCGGGGCGAGCGCTCCCCCTGCCGGTCAGTCCTGCTCACAGTCTCTGAGCCCACTCCCCCCAGGGGACCTTGAGAACCCTAGGACCTGGAAGAAAGTCTTGCGCTAGGCTTCCCCCAGGACCTCACTCCGGGGTGGGCGCACGGTGTCCCTCATCTGGTTTGGCGACTCCCCAGGGGCGCACTCTCCCACTTCCCTGCCCTACCCTCAGGCATAGTCAGGGACTTCCCACTGTACCTGCCCGAGCTACACCCCACCAGGGTCACGCCTCTCCCTGGCACTGGTCATTCAGAAGTAAAGAAAGCTGTAGGTGAGCGAAAGTCCCAAGCATTGTCAATTCAGTCATCCATTCTGTAAGCGTTTATTGAGTGATTCTCTGAGCCAATGAACAGGGCCCAGGCAGATTTATTCTCTCTTCCAGATGTAGCCTTGCCTGGGGTACACTGGCCACAGTGCCCCCACCAGCAGGCTGCTACTGGCTAGTAATGGTAGAACGTGAACACCAGAAGCTGTCAGTCCCTTAACGCAGCCTTTGACTTGCAAGGATGTGCCTGGTGGCCACCCTGGCAAGGAGGGTGCATTAGAGTGGAAGGGGCTGGGCTCTCAAAGAGCCTTTTGTTTCTCAAGGAGGAAGTGGGGGCTGCAGGCCAAGGTTATGGTGTAACTCACTGGAGGAGGGAGTGGGGAATAATTTATGATTCCATATGAGATATGCATTCCCCACCAGGCCCCTGGCAGACAGACCCTGCCCATGGCTATCCATCTCTGGGCTCCCATGTGAGGGGAGTTCATAATCCATGCATCTTTGTCGCCCCCTACCAACCCTGACACCTCTCCTGTCTCCAGCAAGGAGACAGGCTGGGTTCCAAAGACAGAGGAAAATTAAGTGCTCTGCCTGAGGTTGCACAGTGAGCTGAGGCCACCAGGGCCCAGCAAGTAAGCCAGCAGCCCCTGCACAGGCCTGCGACCTCACTCCAGAGTTGGGGTTCCTGGCCTGTGGTTAGGGGTTGGGGGATCAAAGAGTCCCACCGTTGAGGAATTAACCAGGCTTAACAGGCCAGTGACACAGGGGCCTCATCTTCCTCCTCCCTCCCCAGCCAGTCCTGCCTCAACACCTTTGCCCTCACACCTGCGGGCCCAGCTCCTCTCTTCCCTACGTGGAGGTGCTTCCAGCTGGAGCGTGTCTATTCCAGTTATGCATTTAGAACTGGAGAAAAACCACAGGATGGATTTGGAGACCCGCTGTGAAATAGGCCTGAGCTAAAACCCAAGGCCTCCACAGGCCCCTACTCTGACACAATGAGGTTTGTGTCTCCTGGGTGGTATCAGTTTAGAGCCACTGTTCAGAAGTCCTCAAAATGTCTGATTACTTTCTTTTTCCCACACAGGCACTCTGGGAAAAGGCTGTAGGTCCCTTTAAGAAAGGCTGGAAGAAAGACTGATGGTATACATTTTGGCAGCATAGCACAGTTCTTCCTTAAGGGGTCCTGGCTTCCCCTTTATTCAAGGAGTTCTGGGTCCATACACTGGCTCATGTCTGGGAACTGGTTGAGGGGTCATGACTCTGTTTTATGATTCAAGTTAGACTTCTGTTCACTTGACCTAGAACACTTCTGCTTATACAGATCAAGTGAAAATTCAGCAGGCTTCCCATCCATTTCACTTCTAGGGACATTATGATCAACCAGCCAGGGCCATTGCTGCTTTGACTGTGCTGTCTATCAGGGCAACCACACCCACCCTGTCTCTGGCCATTAGGCGCACCTCCACTCGGACCCTGACTTGTCAGGGCCCGATGACCCCCCTGTTTAGGTTTTCCAGTTTCACAGCAGCAGCTCTCATGTCAGTCCTGGCCTGCACTGAGGATGGGTCACAGAGTTCTTCCAAGATGCTGGGGCTCCCCTCACAGTAGTGGTGAAAGGTGTGTCCCCCAGACACTCCCAGGGTGGGTCCTAAACAACAAATCCGCTGTGACATTCCAGTCTCCCTAAGCCTTTGGACACCTTTCTGTAGAGTAGGCTAAGACAGGTCTGGCATTCCAACCCCATTTAGTGTGGGCCACCTCGGGCCATGTCTCAGCCAACTAAACAAACTGTTAGAATGCTTGCTAACCTCAACATTCAATCCAGAGCCTCTGCTCAGGGAGCCCCTATCAATAAAGTCAGCCTGATCCAACTTCATGTTCTACCCACCATGATCCCATCCCTTACTATTTATTCCCACACACGTTTCCCAGGTTTGTCAGTATAAACTGCAAAAACAATGTAGTTCTTTTGGAGTACAGCACACCTCCTCGTAGGTCACATTTTGCACTGCCCCCTACAGGGCCTGGGGCATGCCAAGCTTGCCTTTGCATGTGCTGCGCCTCTGCCTGGGAAGCTCTTCTCCTTGCATCTCTCACCTGTCACCACTGAGTTGCGATGACCCCTCCTCAGCACCGCCCCACCCCCACCCCTGCCACTACTAGAGCCAAAGCACCAGCCTTCTAATCCTCCCTTCCTCAAATCCGAGCACCATTACTCCGCTATAGTCGCTCACAGCCCTTCTCATCATCTGACATGAATTTACTCTCTCAGCTATGCCCTAAGACCTTAACGGCCCCATCTGGCTTGCACATGGCTGTGTCCCCAGCACTGAGGCTAGAACCTGGCATGAAGCAGATGCTCAATGAATACTTGTGAAACAAATGAAACAGTGCAAAGCCTGACCCTCATATCCTGGCATCTCTGATGTTGTTAACAAGCAGAGCAGGACTGGGTTTCATTAGTTTATTTGTCTCCTAATTACTCCAGAGAGGATTCAAGATGGGAAGGAGGGCTTCAGCATCACCCACCCTCCCAGAATGCAAGAGCTTCAGCATGTGTGCAGAAAAACGTGGTCACCGTGCCCTGACACAGTGTGGGCTGTGGGCTGTGAGCGCCACAGCCCCCAACCTTGTACAGTCAAGGTTATGAAGCAATAGATGCTTTCCTAAGCCCGCGTGAGGAAAGCAGCCACACAGATTGTGAAACAGAGTTCAGGGTTTCTCTTCTTGTAACTAAGAGACCAGAGGTCTGTCCCCTCAGCCCGCTCCCCTCCCGCCACAGGTCACAGGTCATCAACACTCTGGCTGCCTAGAAGGGTTTAACCAGAATGAATCATGCAGTGGCTGAGGCTGGAGCAGCAGGCTGGGAGCTCCTCCATTTGCATTCTGTCTCCTAGCGCAGCTTGAGGGAGACAAGCGCCAACTTTAATGGGGTCCAGAGTTCATCTTAGAATTGGGCCCTACAGGGGTGAGTTCTGACAGGCAAGGAGGGGGCACTGGACTAAGGAGAGTAAAGGAGGGGCGCGCCGTCACTCACAGATGAACCAGGCTTAGAGCCCACCTCTCTGAAGCCGAGATGGACTAACAGCTGGGCCCTGCAGGCCCATCCCGGCAGCAGGAGAACCAGTGCAGAGTCAAGGCCTTGCAGAGCCTTCCTGATGTTTCAGCTGGCCCTTCTCCCCTGTCTGAATATCTGGGATTCCAATTCCAAGTCAGGGTGGCCAGCGTGTGGCCACCATGCAAGACCCTTCTGGAGTGGCTGAGGGCCGCCCACCTACTTCCCCTGGGAGACAGAAGTTTCTTTGCCTGAAAGAAAAAGAGGGGAGAAAAAAAAATCAATCCTTGCTCAATTGTGTTGCAGACACCGTTCCCTGGGCTAACCCCCTCCACTGCAGCCTGTAAGCCAGGGAACTAGAAGGATCCAAACACTCAGCCCAGGGCCACCTGTGTGCCTGTCACAACCCACAGCCTCTTCTTCCTGCACAGGACAGAGGATGAATAACCACCACAGGACAAAAGCACCATCGCACCTTATGCGTGAGCCCCCACGGACACCCTGGTTTAACCCCCCAGCAATGGCAGCAAGCAGGTGCTGTCAGCAGCCCCATTTAATGGAGGATGAAACAAACTAGGGACCAGCCACAGCCTTGCAGGTGGCAACTGAGGTGCTGGGATTTGAGCTACAAAGATCTGGGAAGAGCCCTGAGTGTGGCTGAGTGTGCAAATAGACATGCAGTGATTTGTGACCATTTGTGTGTGCAGAACAAAAGCCAGAGAGGAGGCTAAGCTCAGATAAAATGCAGGAAAATGAAATACAGCTCCCAAAACAAGCTATGAATAATAATACTGCCAACAGGAGTGCATATTTGAGCTATTACTACATTCCAGGCCACAGGTGCACAGCCCTGGCTCTCAGCCTCCTCCCCCTCCAGTCAGGAGAAGAGCCAGGCTTCTGGAGAAAATCCTTTGCCACATCCACCCTCAGATGTCCCTTTTGGGGACACATGTAATCAATCAGGCACAGGAGGCCAGACATCTGCTCCACCATCCCTGTCCTGCAGCTGTCTGTTGGGGTGGTTCTGGGCAGTCCTGGGCAGTATGCTTTGGTGCCCCCATGCTTTGTCACTGTAAATGGATGAAAAGAGTGTGCCCCCTGCCCAGGGCCTCTAAAATATGTGACAGACCTGTGTCCAGCTGCCTGACGGCAAGCTTACCTTTAGGGACAAACTTCAGTGAGCTGCTGAATATTCAGAAGCGTGACTGCCCCTGCTTGGGGCCATCGTTCAGGAACTCGTGGCCCAATCCATTGCCACACCTGCCACAGGAAACCTTGGAAGAGCACAAAACAGCCACATGAGCTTCTAGCCAAAAAAAAAAAAAAAAAAAAAAATAGCCACAGCAATGGCCCCTCCTACTACCCCAACTCCATTTCCCAAGGTAACTGCTGGCAGGAGAGGCTGATCTCCCCTCCTGGAGCTTGTGCAGGAAAGTCATCCTATTTCCCTGTTCCCACCAGGACCCCAAGCTCTCCCAACAATTTGGGGTGGCAGCTTCCCTGGCTGAGGCCAGATGCCTGGGATAGACAGACTCTAAGCCCCTAGAACTGTAGGGGAAGCAGAGGAAAGGAGGGGCAGCCAACACCCCTTCCCACCCCCTGCTGCTACCACCCACCTTTAAGGCTTCAGGCCGATTGTGCTCTGGACGCTTGGCCACACTGTCAGGATGGATAGTCTCGGTGAAGGCTGGCCATGGAGATGAGTGAGCATACTTTGCACGGCTAGAGAAAAGCTCGTAACCACACTTAGCGCACACGTAGATACCTGGAGGCAGAACAAGAGGCAGAAGCAGAGACGTGAATCCTTGGACCCAGTATAACACGGCACTCACAGAGTGGACTGCACACCCTCCCACACCCCCACCTGGGGGGATTGCCTTTGTGGGGGAGACACACCACTGAGCTCACATTTGGGGGTTCTTGGTGTGTGCGAGAGACCAGGAGAGTCACTTTTCACAATTATCTCATTGACTCTTCTCCACAACCTGTGATGCAGACTTACCCACTGAACAGATGAGGAAGTTGAAGCTCTGTGACACAAACCACTCAGCTAGGAGGTGTGCAACCAGACAGGAACCCAGGGAGGCTGATGAGGACACAGTACCCCCACCCCTCACAGGCCCCACACAGAGGGGGCTCTGACATGGCCAGCACCGCCACCTGGCCTCCCTCCCTTCCAAAGTGACTGTCCTGCTGCCCGGAGAAGCCCTGAGCTAGATTCCCATCCACTGGCCTGCTCTTCATGCCTGAAGAGAATGGTTTCAGGGAAAAGGCCTCCAGACCAGACAGGGGACACAGGAAGACAGAGGACTAGATAGAACAGGTCTTAACCTGTCCTGAAAATGTCACTTTGAGAGCTGAAAAAAAGGTTGTGCAGAACTGGACGAAGGTACCCCCTACCCGCCATCTGGCCTGGGGAGAGCCTCCCGTGGGGTTTGTGAACTACTCAGCCTCTACCAGTAACTGGAGGAGGAAGCAAAGAGGAACAGGGAGCTGCTGTGGGGGTGGAGTTACCACTCCCATCTTGGCAGAGCAGCCTTAATTCCCACAGCCAGAGGGTCTCAGCGGAGGGCTTTGAACAGAGTGTCCTACATCACAGCTGATATTCACAGATGCTCAGTGTCAGAGCCTCATCCCCTAGAAAGCTGGTACCCAACAGATCCCACCCTAAGTAAGTCAGTGCCCTAGACTTGTCTGTGGTGTATTTTTACCAAATTGGTTCATTGCCAGGCAGCACATACCAGAAGGAGACTCATCAGGACTTCTTAAAGCCTAGGGCCAGGACTGAGGGCTGCCAAGCCACAAACCACCCCCAGCCCTACTCCTCCCACATCGCCCAGGCTCTCCGGTCAAACTTCACTACACAGGCCACTGGTCACCTAGCAGCGCTCCTGTTTCCCAAACCCAGGGCTCTGAGCAAAGTGGGAAAATCACCTAGTCTAACAGGAACAGGACGTTCAGTGCTTGCTGGCTTACTCTGGTTGTCCCAGAAAGAGGGGAGGGGAAAGGGCAGGGGTCACACCAGAGAGAGGGAGCGGCCACGAGGAGGGGCAGCCCTGTCACAGGAGTTGCCCCTAGACAAGACGACCTTCCACTGCATCCCTCTGAAGTCCAGATCCTGATCCAGGTCTCCCACAACCCCCGAGTACTCTAACCCCACAGATTCCTCCCGGAAACGGCCATGCTCACGTTCAAAGTCTTTCCTCCTTGAGGAGAGTCAACTCCTCTATGTCCTCCTCTCCTCGGGTACCCCTACTCTCCGAGCCCCCCAGACTCCTCCCTCCTCCGTGATCCATTTTATATGCGCTCCTCCCCACGCGGTCACACTTGCCCCCGCTACTCCCGGGCCCCAAGGGTAGTGACGCCCCGTCTAATGTGTTCACCCTCCCCACTGCTCTCCCGGGAGGTCACAGGTTGTACCCGGATCAAAGTGGTTCTGGAAAACTTCGCCCCCGAAGAAGCTGCAGAACGACATGGTGCCAATGGGACCGCTGCACTATCGTAGTTGCTTCAGACAAATCTGAAGCCACCGACCAGCTACCTCCCGGCCTGCTCGCGGCTCCCCACGCCCCAAGGCACCGCCCCCTCCAGGGGACCAATCACGTCTGGGAACGCCGCGACATTCCCGCCCCCACGGGGGCCCCGCCTCCAGAGGGCCCGCCCCTTTCCGAGTACCAATCGGGAGGAGGGTTCCGGTTTCTTCTGCCAGAGGCTCTGCACCCTCTCCAAGGACCTGCCAGTTCACTTCTTCCCATAGGCCCTGCCCACCGACCACGCCAGTCTCGCGCTGCGTCCCCGAGGCCCAGCGCCAGGGGGCGCTGCTGAGCTGCGCTGGTTTTTGGGTTGCTGATCGAACAGCTTATGCTCTCCCTGCCCCAGCGCTAAGCCCGGTGCCACAGGCCTGCCACTAGTCTTTCCACGCCCTCAACTCAGACACCGCGGGAAGAGTTGCCTCTAGCCTTTATTAGACAAAGGGGACAGGCGGGGATCGCACGGGTTTCTTTTAGGCTCCTTTCATCCCAAACCGCCTACAAGTCTCCCGAGGTCTCCGGCTTTTCTTTCTCAAGATGCTTTTTCTGGGGACCCTGTGGTGAGGGGAGCAAGAGGAGCGTTAGTCACAGGGGTCTGGCTCAGAATACTGTCTCTGGCCAGCTGCCTGAGTTACCCAAAGCCGGTCCTGCCGCCCCCCTCCCGCAATCATCCCTCCCCTACCTTCTTTTCCAGCAAGAATCAGTGTCCAGGGCTGGACTTCTAAAAGCCCCCTCCTATGGATGAAGGCAGAGGCATCCCGCCACCCCAATTTGGGCTTCCCTGCTCTAGAGCAGGTGGGATGTGAGGTCAGCTCTCCAGAGAACGGGGAGGAACTCACCATGAAAGCCCTCTTCTCTTGGGCTGTCTGGAAGCGTCCATGTCCGAACTTGGAAGTGGTGTCGATGAACTTGAGTTCAATATTCTCTAGGTCCCGGCGGCTGTGGTGCACCAGGAGGGACTGGGAGTCCGTAGAAGAGGAGAGCCTCAAGATGGAAGTCCCCACCCCTACAGTAACCCCCAGTTCACCCATCTGTCTTCTGCGAGAACCCCTCCGTTTTTGCTCTCCCCATTCCTGACGCTCTTCAGAGCAGGCTGAAGGACAAGGCAGGACAGCTACCCGCTCCTCCCAAAGCCCATGAGGCTCCTGCTCCCCAGCTCCCCAACCCACTGCCTGCCCTGACCTTCCTCAGTGTGATGACCCGCTTCTTGGTTCCCGCGATGCAACCCTTCAGCATGACAAAGTCGTTGTTGACTTCTCCATAGTGAGGGAAGCCACCCTGTGGGGAGGTGGGTCAGGGTCCAGGCTGAGTTAGAGGGCAGCTGGGAGCCCTGTGAGAACTCCCATACTGGGCTGTGACTGGCAGGAACCAGTGCTGGCTCCTGGCCATGGGGTGACACCCTCTATCGCTGGTCAAAACAGCATCTGAGCCCACCAAGAGACTTCTCCTGCAGTATCTCATTTAACAACCTGAGTTTTACACAGGGGAAACTGAGGCTGGGGAGGGTGGAAGCTCAGGAGAACAGGGCACATTGAGGGCAGCAGGTGGCCTCTGGGGCCAGCAATATGTCCTGCTCCAGCACAAACTGCAGCTGGACTTCAAACCCAGGTAGCCTACCTCCAAGGCCACAGTCAGAGAAGCCGAACTCTGTACGTCATGACAGCCACTGGAGTGTAAGCAGTCTGCAGAGGAGGCTCAGAGTACAGGAAGAAAGGGGTTTGTTCCACCAGGAGGCTGTTTGGTGGGGCCTGTGCTCTTACAGTGTTGCAGCACCCCACGCACCTGTCCCAAGCCTGCTCATCAGGCCCCCTCAGCCAAACTGGCTGTCCTCCCGCTGGCTTACCAGCGGTGTGATGGACTTGTCAGTCATGTCGTAGCTGGTGGATGCGTTATTCTTAACAAGCTTCCCATCCTCTGTGTGCAGCCCCCGGCCAATGCGGTATATCTGCCAGGAGAACAGGGCACGTTGAGGGCAGCAGGTGGCCTCTGGGGCCAGCAATATGTCCACACCCATCAGCTGCAGGCTTAGACCCAGGAACTGGTGGGTGCATTTCAGAGCCTTTTCAGGGCCAGGCAGTGTCTGGATCATTTACTCCACCAACTGGGGCCTAGTCACAATGGCACCCCTCACCAGGCCTTCAGGCACACCTTCTTATTGAGCTCCGTGCGGTGGTGGTAGCCCTTCTGCCCGGCCCGGGCGATGGAGCAGCCCACTCGTGCAGGGTGCCAGGCGCCAATGCAGGCCACCTTTCGAAGCCCTTTGTGGGTCTTCCGAGGCAGCTTCTTGGTGTGCCAGCGGCTCGTAACCCCTGCAGGTGGGAGGGACTGGTGGCTGAGAGGGCAGCCTGGCTTCCATCCCCTCCAGGCAGCCTTCCAAAAGCTGCCATCTTCACCTGGTCTTACCTTTAATGCCACGGCCCTTGGTGACAGCAATGACATCAATGACCTCGCTCTGACTGAACACGCTGTGCACCGGCACCTGCTTCTCCAGCCGGGCCTGGGCCCAGGCCACCTTCTCAGCCACTGTGCCACCATTCAGCTGGATCTCCATGATGTGGGCCTTCTTCTGCCGGAAGGGCAGCAACTTCATCTGCAGGACACAGCAGGTCCAGTCAATTCCCAAAGGGTCAAACCCCCATCTGAAGACATGGCATGACCAGCTAGTGACCCTTAGCAGGCTTGCATGCCTGCATTCATTCAGCAGACATTCCCATGCCTGGTCCGGCTGTGTGCCATGTCCTGTGTTAGCACTGGGGTACAGCATAGAATGAGGCAGGGAGGGTCTCAGTCCTTATGGAGCCACCATCCAGTTGTGGGGACTAAAGCCAAGTAAACTCTTGGAGAGGGCTAAGTGTTCTGATGGAATACTGGGGGTGAAGGGGACAGTAATTGTATATAGGGTGGTAAGGGACGGCCTCTCTGAGGAGTGACACCGGTAACAAAAAGGAGCCACTAGGGTAAGGTCTCAGAGCTTTGGGGGCAGAGGAAACTGCATGCGCAATGGCCCTGAGACAGGGAAGGTCCTGGGGAGCTGGGGAGATAGGAAGAAGATGGGTGTGCCTAGACCAGGGGGAGCAGGGAGGAGGGAGTGCAGGATGGAGTCAGACCTGAGCAGCGGCCTGGCCAGGCAGGTCTTGCAGGGAGAAACTGGGGTTTTATTCCAAATGTGGGTCTAATGTGATGCGATTCATATTTTTAAACATCTCTAGCTGTTGCTCTGTGCCGGGAGCCAGTGAGGATCCACAGCTGGAAGCAGGAATGCTGCTAGGTCACAGCATGGTGTTCAACAATGAGTACTTAGGGAGCACCTACTGCATACAAGGCTCTCTGTGGGTTCTAGGGACACAGCACTGGTCAGGCAGCCATGGCCCCTGCCTCAATGGAGCTCAAGGGAGATGGACATTAACCAGTGGCACAGGTGACCAGGAACTGCCGGTGTGAGAGTAACTCTGCAGGGGGTGGGTAGTGGGGAGTATGTCCCCCTGCTCAGAGCCTATGAAAGATTTCCCTGAGGACTAGAAGCCCAGAAATGTTCCAGAATAAGCCAGAGGTAACCTGTCAGCCCACATCAAACCAGACGCTATGTACAAATATGGGTTCGCACACACACTTGTGCCAGAACCCACAGGGAGGCAGCAGGCCGGCCTTCCACACTGGACATTTGGTAGGAAAGCCAAGCCCTTTCGGGCATTTCAGGGCCTTGGTTGACCACGGGGCATGGCTGATGCCCTACAGCCCTCAGAGTGCACTGACCCCCATCCCGTCCCTGGATCCGCGGCAGCCAACCCTCTGGTACTGCGCCCAGGTCTCGTGGTATTTTTAGACTGACATTTGCCAGGGCTCCTGGAGGCTGGGGTGAAGAAGGGTGAGCCCGGCAATGAACCAGCTGACTGTGTGTGAACTGGGGCTAGGGGGCTGACCTGAGTGTGGACGATGACCCGAATGACCTTGCAGTACTTCTTCATGGCAGCAAAGTCTTTCTGAAGCTGCTTTTTGCCATCGGCATCGCGCCACCGCTTGCAGGCCTTGGTAAAGGCTTTCTTCTTGCTCTTGTGCCTGAGCCACACCCAGAGGGTGCTCAGAGAGGCCAGCTGTGGTGGTTCCCCGGGGCCCTGCCTGCCTGCCACCCACCACCAAGCACGGATCTCAGAACAGTAAATGTCCTCTTCCTTCCTCCTTTCCTTCCCAGGGGGAGGCCACTGCCAGGCCCTCCCTAAAGTCCCTGGGCTGACTCCAGTCACCACCTCTAAGCACAGACTGTCCCTCCCTCTTTGTGCCTCAGTTTCCTGCTCTGTAAACTGGGCATTCTCCTCCCGCCTGGGGCCTGAGGTGAGTGGCAGATGTGCAGGAGTTCGGGGAAGGGGCATGTTGGCCACCTGCCCACACCGATATGCCTGCTGACCTCACTTCTGAAGCAAATGGCCGGTACGGCACATTGCTCCTAACCCTCACTGGGACTCTGCGTGGTGGGCGATACTGTCCACATTCTACAGCTGAAGAAGCCAAGCTTCACAAAGGTCAAAGTCCCTGGGTGTGGGGCAAGTTGGTAACAATAAAAATAGAGAAAGCAACATCGGCTGGCCTTTGCTGAGCACTTCCTCTGTGCTGAGCCCTTGATCCGCTTTGCTCATCTAACCCACACAGCAGCCCCAAGACTCGGGGCCACTCCCGGCTCCATTTGATAGTGCCTGTGGCATGCCTAAAGGTGACAGGCGATACAGGTTGTGAGAGGTCAGCCAGCTTGCCCGTGGTCACGCAGCCTGCTCTGACTCTAGGGCCCATAGTGAGCCAGGGCTGAGCTGTGCCTCTGCCGACATAAGGAGGGGTGTGTCTGTGAGGTACTCCATCGGGGAGGTGGGGTGCCTTCCCTTTCAGGACTTGAGGCAGGGAAGATGTGGGGCCCGAGAATGCCTTTCTTTCTGATGAGACCAGCTCTTCGGTTGGCGGTTTCTCTTTTCACCCTGAATACTAGGAAGCTCGGATCCTATTGACATTTTCATCAAATTAGTTCCTTAATGAACCCTGAGGATTAGAATACCTGCTTCTCTTTTTCTTCTATCCCAATTTCCCCTCCAACCTGCTAATTCTCATCTTTTACTGTAAGGAACGGTTCTCTTCACACAAGCTCACACACACTTTCCTGCCTTCCACACACTCTTGACGCCTCTCCCCCTACCCACCCCCCTCAGCCCAGCACAGGGGTGGGGTGCAAAGGGCCCGCCCACCCCCAGGGGTTCCACCAGGCCACACTGGGTCCACCGCAGGGTCCTCACCAGTCCTTGTAGAAGCGCCGGCGGCACTCATCACTGAGGTGCTCTGCAAAGATGGTCTTGAAGCTCCGCAGGCCTCGAGGGGTGGCCACGTAGCCCACGACACCCACCACCACCAGAGGTGGTGTCTCCACAATCGTCACTGCCTCCACCTCCTCCCTCTTGGAAATTTCTGGATGAGACCCAGAGACGGGCATGGAGGAGAGCCTCCAGGGCCCACGGGTGAGGAGGACAGAGTGGAAAAGCCAACTGCAGCCCCTCCGGCCTGAAGGAGGATGATGCCCCACAGCCGCAGGGCTGCTGGGGACAGAGGGCCTCTCAGCCAGAGCCCTTGCTAACCTCCAGCTCTCACACTGCCTGCTCCCTACTTGTTCTCTCCTTGCTCTGCCCAGGCAGGAGCAGCCGCTGGTCAGAGCCCCACAGCTGGTCCCTGCTAGCTCTGACACTGAGATCTTAGGCAAGGCCTGACCTTTCCCCTGCCTCCATTTCCCCACCAGACCATCCGGGAATGGGCTAGGAGAGCAACAGCCAGGGCAGCATTCCCCAAACACTGGGGTTGGGCTCCCTTCAGTGAGGCACAAATGATCACTTTTTAATTTTAATACTTGAAAATGTATATTGATCTAGATGTACGTAGGTCTGGAAAAAAACGAGTAACTTGTCCAAAACACACAATTTTACAGATGTTATTACAGAGGCTGATGCAAAGTAAAAGAAGTATATGCTTAAAAAATGTATTAGGAGAAATAAAAACAGGTGAGTGGTTGCCAAAAGGTTGGGGGCCGGGTGACAGCAGCTGTGAAAGGGTGCCAGGAGCTTGTGGGGACGGAACATTCCACGGTGGTGGCGCACACGTGTCCCCTCGGCAGAGCCGCAAACAGCTAGGTACAACTGTGCGCACACAAACGCAACTGGGGAAACTTGGGCCAACAAACAGGTTTCCATCAGGGGAAACTGGGTGAGGGGGACATGGAGTCTCTCTCTGCTGTTTCTTACAACCACATGTGAGTTACAATGATCTCAAAACAAGAGCACAATTAGATGCCTGCCTTTGACTCCTAGCTCCTCCACTTACTAACTAGGCCACAGGCAAGTTTTATAACTGCTCCATTTTCTCATCTGGAAACTGGGGACAATGACAGACCCCACCTCAGGAGTGGCCGGGGGCCAGCAGTCAGATGGTCATCATTCTGACTGCTGTTCCCATAGGCAGGGCCTCACCCTTTCCGGGGCCATTTCCCCTCTTGAAGTTCAATGCTGATTCCTAGCACTTGAAAGTTTCTGGAAATCTATTCCCAGTGAGGGGAGCTCTGTCTGAATTTCCCCCACCCCACACCCCACCACGTGTCCCCTGTGGCCACTCACTGAGCCCCGGCCGATGCACTTCTCGAAGAGTGTGTGTCATGCCGGCCTTGTAACCCAGGAAAGCTGTGAGGTGCACAGGCCGGCTAGGGTCATCCCGAGGCCATGTCTTCACCTTGCCCCGGTGCCGGTGGCTCCTCTTGTGAGGCAGGAAACCCAGATGTCCATGCCGAGGGGCAGAGAACTTTCGGTGGGACTAGGGACAGGAGAAGATGGAGGTCAGAGCTGGGGTTGCCCTGGTGAAAATGGCTGGATGGTCCGAAGGCCTGAACTGGAGAAAGTAGCTAGAGGCCCCAGACTGAGGCTCAGTGGTCTTCAGTGCCTCCATTTGTCTGCAGGAAAGGAGGTTTACCCAGGGGCAGCATCTTATGAATGGAGCCAGGACCAAGCCCTCCTCATCCACAGGCTTCCTGCCTTAGTGGGCTCAGCTTGGCTGGGCCCAGAACAGGTAGGCCCACGCTGTGGCTAGGGCTACAGAGACAGGGGGCTGCTGCCATCTGTCCATCCCCTCGCCTGTGCTAGGCCTGGCAGGCTGAGCTCTGGCCCCTGCAGTCCCCTCCAATCCCCTACTCCTTCACAGGCCCAAGGACTATCCCTGCTGGGTGAGGCTCCAGGAGCCCACCTGCCCCTCCCCAGGAAGCTGGCTTGCTCCACCTCCAGCCCCCTAGCCCACTGACCATGGCAGCCGGTCCCTGCAGGTCAGGAAAGAAAGGGGCCTTCCTGCCAGGTGCTGGAGGTCGAGTGACAGGGCCAGCACGCATACAACAGCCAGATCCCAGATTTAGCCCCTGGCAGGAAAGTTTGGTCATCTCCCTTGGCAGGCATGGGCTCTGGTGCCAGGAGAAGGCTTGGCTTGGGCGGGGCTGTGGGGGGACATCAAATGAACAGCCTGGGGTGGGGACACTTGGAGTCGGGGCTGGCACTCCTTTTCTCAAGGGCGTGGGGAATGGGTCATGCCCAGTTTGTTTTCTTTCTTGTGAAACCCACCCCCCGGACAGGAACAACCTGGCCTGGTGAGAAGCAAGGAACCCCGGCTGATGGGTTTCTTTTATGCAGCTGCCCAAGATGAGGGTTTGAGTCCATTCTGCTGGCACCGAGGCAGAGGAGATTCCTATCCTGTCTTGTCCCGAGTGCTGTGAGCCTGGCCTGGGGAGGGTTGGCTCTGTGCCCAGAGGGTCACCAGGGCCCTGAGTCAATATCAGGGTTCCTTGACGGTAATAGCTGTGATCCAAGAACATTCACATACTGTCATGAACTGAAGTTTTGAATGAAAATGAGATTGAAATCTCTTATTTTTTGATTCACAGATTCTATGGTTATGATGTTCTGTAGCTGTAGAAACAGTTTTACAGGCCTAAGATGTCTCTGAGGGTCTGTGGATTTTGCGTGACTCAGTGCTATGATCCTATTCTATTAAAATGTCGTGATTCTTTCTTTTTGTTGTTTTTGAATTACAAAGCTACTTTTAATATTTTGGGGGTAACCTCTTCCACCACAGGAGTGGCCCCAGGGAGAGAAGCTACCTGAGGGAAGGATGTGCAGAAGAGACCAATGCAGATTCAGGGCAGAGAGAATGCCACCAGTGCTACAGAGCTGCGGGACCCTCGGGGCATGTTGGGACGGGGAGTGGGGGGGGGGGTCCAGACACACAGGCAGAGGGCAGGAGGCTTGGACACCAAGCCACAGAACCACTGGGGTTCTTCCTTCTCGTTTGCCTTTCCCGCTTCTGCTGCATGATCTTTGAGTCCCTCTGCTCCCAGGCAGCAGCTCAGCCCTGCCTCCATGGGGTCCCCTCTTTCAGTCCCATGTTGCAGGCCAGTCTGAGGATTCTTTGGGTCTGACATGTGTGCTTCTAGGAGTTCATGATTTAAAGAGTTCATATTTCTGTGACTCCAAATTCTGTGTGTCCAAAGAGTTGATGGTTGTATCTCTGATCCCAGCCTTTGGGCAGGAAGTGACCAGCACTTTCCCTGGTGCCTGCCAGGGGCTATGCCAGGTGTGGAGATCACAGAGGGCAGCCAGCAGGGTTCTAGGCAGTGGAGGTGCCTCAGGAGCACAACAGTGCTCAGGACCAGGATGAAACCATCAGAAGCGGACCAGAGCACCCTGCGCCCAGGATAGAAGCCACTTCTCCCTGTAAGTGGGGGCTTCGAGGGGCAAGCTCTGCCTCCGACTCCGCTCCAGGAAGGCCCACCAAGCCCCACGGCAGGCACAGGAAAGAGAGTCCAGAGAGGGGTTGTAGGGAATGAGCAATCCAAGAAGGCATCCTGGAAGAGTAGTTGGTGATATTTGTTTGCTCTACCATCCTGAGGTCTCCAGAAGAGCACAGCTGTGTTCATTTTGTTCCTTGCTGCACTTGACAAGGGCCTACACGCCGTCGGAACTTAATACTTACTTCTCAGTCAGTCTCCTTTTGAACGTAAGCAAGGACTCTCCAGAGACTGAGGCAGCATTTGCAATGGCGCTTCAGACCCACGAGGGGGCGCCCATGTTGTGAGACGTTGCAAGAGCCCACACATGGGCGTGTCGGGAGAACAAGTCCCGTGGTGCCTCGCGGGCGCCTACCTCCCTGCGCAGGCGCAGCTGCCCTCGGGCGTCCTCTGCTGAGGGCGAGCTAGGCCGCGGACAGAGGCGGAGGCTGGGACTAGGCGTCCGAGAGGGATTCCGCAGTGAGCCGCGCCATGCCAGATAGCTGGGACAAGGATGTATATCCCGAGCCCCCGCGCCGCACGCCGGCGCCCTCCCCACAGACCTCGCTGCCCAACCCCATCACCTACTTGACGAAGGCCTTCGATCTCCTCGTGGACCGGCCTGTGACCCTCGTGAGAGGTACGGGCTCCACCCGGTCCTCGCCGCTGCCCGGTACCCCGGACCCCGTGGCCCAGCCTGGGCACCCCGCCGCACCCCGGGCTTCGCCCTCTTGACTGTCCCTGGCCGGAACCCGGAGCTCCCCCTCGGAGATCGGCGGGCCTTGTCGCATACTTAGATCCGCAGTTGCACCCCAGGCCTTGCCTCCGGGACGCACCCGGACCCCACAGTGCTCCCCGGCCTCCGCTGCTTGGGGACTCTTCACGCACTCCTGGTCTCCAACCTCGCCCAAGAATTAGGGGTTATTAGCCGATCATAATTATATGCGTCCTGGGGCTTGTTAGACCCCAATCTTCCAGCACGCTTTGCATCCTGCTTAGTGCACAGTAGGCGTCAGAAAACGGGTGTTGAAATGAAGGGGTCCTCCACTAACCCACCACATGCCTGCAATATGACCGGGGTGGTCAGGTGATGGCTGAGGTCTTGCCTCAACCCAGAAGTGCAATGACTTGACCTTCATGTGTGCCCAGATTCCCCCTCTCTGGTTCGAACCAGATGAATGTTTAGAACAGTTCTTTGTTGCCCAGTTCGTGGTTCAGGCAGCCCCATGGGGCAGCAGCAAGAGTATGCTCTGCTCTCAGTTACTAGTGTGCCCTGTGACCCATCCATGTGTTTAACTTCATTCATTCAACAAAACCTTTGGGGTGCATAGTGTACTCTGGTGGCTCTTTTGATAGGGAAGATAGTCAGCAAACCAGACTCCTAAGGTCTGGAGGAGGCACCGCAAAGGGCCCACTCCCTCTTTTGTTCAGTGTCTTAGAAAGTGTTTCACACATCTGGGTTTCACTAGGGCCAACTTAGTTTTCCTATGGGGAAGTTTAGGCCAGGTCAGTGGCAGCAGAAGTGGAACTAGAATCCCAGCTGGTGGCCTCTTCCCCCACAGTGGGTCTCTGTGATGGTAGTTGGCTGGCAGGTAGGGTGTAGCAGCCTGGGCTTGCAGAACCTGGGTTCAGAATCCTGCCTTCCCTCTGCATCTCTGTAAATAAGGTCCTGCCCCACAGGGTTCTCATGAGGACACAGTAAACCTAGACATTGCCATTTGTAGCCCAGTCTTTCCCAGGACTGTATGCACCAGTCCACCCATGAGAGTCCATTTGCCCGTCTTTGTACAAATTTGGAACATATGGGAAGCCTGTCCCGCCCGTGGCTTATGAAAAAAAAGCTAAGAGCCCATCTAAACTGTGACCTATCCAAACAAATGGGGCCTTTGACAAAGTCTGGGGTTTTCTCTCTGCAGAGTTTATAGAGCGGCAGCATGCGAAGAACAGGTATTACTACTACCACCGGGAGTTCCGCCGGGTGCCGGACATCACCGAGTGCAAGGAAAAGGATATCCTGTGCATGTTTGAGGCAGAAATGCAATGGAGAAGAGACTAGTATGTTGTGCCCTCAACTGGGGAATACTGAGCCCTGCACAGTGGCCATTATCATGCTGGGCCATTATCATTCCCAAGATCTAGGATGGTCAGCCAAGATCTTGGGAGTGGAGGGGCCAGACTACAGAGCTCCAACTCCTGCTTTCCTTCTCTCCCTGGGTACAAGGAAAGGATTCCTTGTAGACTCCCTTTCTTGTTCCTTTTTCTTTCAGCAAAGTCGACCAAGAAATCGTCAACATTATCCAGGAAAGGCTGAAGGCCTGTCAGCAGAGGGAAGGTGAGAGCTACAGACAGAACTGTGCCAAGGAGATGGAGCAGTTCACCCAAGTGGCCAAGGCTTATCAGGACCGGTGTAAGTGAGCCTCACCCCAGCTAGACCGCCCCCCCCCCCCCCCCCCCGCTTTCTCGCCAGCCAATTCCCCAACCCTCTTTATACTCTAGTCTCCAGTTGTGGGATGAAAGTTGCTAAGACAGTGGTCTTCAAATCTATGTACTTACAGTGGTTTCTACAAATACCACCCAAAGCTCTAATTAGGTCAGCCTTGCAGGGAGGGTATAATGGAATAATCACTGTGCCTTAGGTTCCGTTTTTGTTCAATACCTGTTTTGGCTGCTTGACTTTACTCACTGTATTGAAGACCCCTCTTCCCATCATGGGAGAAGTGGTCCATGACTCCACTCCCCCCATCTCTTTTCCCAGATCATGACTTAGGGGCCCACTACTCTGCCAGGAAGTGCCTGGCAAAACAGAAGCAAAGGATGCTTGCTGAGAGAAAAGCTGCACAAGAGGCTGCTGCTGCTACTCCCTGAGCCCCTCTCATATGACTGTCACTACTGTTAAATAAAGAGTACTGAAACCTGTTTCTGGTGTCACCTTCAACACTCAACCTTGACACATTGCCAAGCCAACAGAAGACAACTATTAACAACAGGCTTAATTCACTTTATTTTCCTTGTACAAAAATTATGTGGTGGCCACAGCTGGAGCCTGGGTCCTCTGCACAGAAACTCTGGTGTGTGTCTTCACCAGATGGTCGGTGAATTCCTGGAAAAACAAACAAGGCTTTAGCTGTAGTCAGACACACACTATACTTGCACAGGTTAACAAGGTGGCGGGTGGAGCATACCTGGTAGGGAGACTTGGTGAACACAGTCTCTTTCCAGAGGTCGGGGGTGAGATAGCTGTAGGTCTTAGAGATCGCATCAAAAGTGGCCTTGGCTAGAAAAGGGAAGAGGCATTCACCCCAAATAAGATCCCATATATAGATAAAATCTGCCCAATTCCTAAAAAGAGACCACTTTGCCCTCGTCTCCTATGCATTTAGGGCTTTCCTTCTGACAAGATGCCACCACCCACCCAGAATGATGAGACGGTACTGAGAGGTGATAGCCATGTGTAGGCCACCTACCAAAGTTGCCCAGGGTAGCAGTGCAGCCCCTGGCTGAGGTGTAGCAGTCATCAATACCAGCCATCATCAGCAGCTTTTTGGGCACTGGGGCCGAGACAATGCCAGTGCCTCTGGGTGCAGGGATCAGGCGCACCAGCACAGAGCCACAGCGCCCAGTCACCTGGAAGGGTTGAGGAGTCAGGACTGCGGAAGGAGAAAGTCTACCATTGAAGGCCCCATCAGTTTCCACCACCCAGCCTACCTTACAAGGGACGGTGTGGGGCTTGCCGATCTTGTTCCCCCAGTAGCCTCGCCGTACAGGGACAATGGAGAGTTTGGCCAGGATGATGGCCCCACGGATGGCAGTGGCTACTTCCTTTGAGCACTTAACACCCAAACCAACATGTCCATTGTAGTCCCCAATGGCGACAAATGCCTATAAAAAGACTAAAGTGGCTGGTGGTCCACTGCACGGCACAGCATCACTCACCACCACTTAGGGCCTGTTGCGCCCCTCCAGGAAAGAATGGCCACTGTGAGGCCAGTCTGAGATCCTGAGGAGATCCTTTCTCTCTCTCCCCATTACGAAAGTCACACATGTGCAAAAACGTGTAACTACGCAGAGCTGAGAGAGTTTCACAAAACCCCTTAGCAGACACAGCCAGGAAGACTGGAGATGGCTGGCATACCTTGAATCGGGTCCTCTGGCCTGCACGTGTCTGCTTTTGCACGGGCATAATCTTCAAAACCTCGTCCTTGAGGGATGCCCCCAAGAAAAAATCAATGATCTCAGATTCCTACAAGAAATGAGATTTGTGACAATTATGCTTAAAAAAGGTGAACATTCGTCATCTGGAGACTTCACCCGGCTTCCTAGCAGAAGCAGTACTGTGGTTATTCAGTCTTCTCTCTCCAGATTGATAACCCACATAATTCAACCTCTCAAAGAAAGCGCAGAGACCCTCAAGAGAGTTCATTCCTCCACCTCAGCCCAAATGGGACTCCTCAGGGCTGCACCTGCCCAACGCCCCAACGAGGGAAAAGTGAACCCAATGCGTTACCTTGATGGGCAGAGAAAAGAGATATATTTCCTCCAGGGACTTGATTTTCATGTCCTTGACCAGGCGGCCCAACTTAGTGACGGGGATCCACTGGAGAAGGAAAAAGCGCCGATGACGAGGGCAGACTGCCCGGTGCCGTCCACGGGCCCATCTCGCGCGCATGCCACAGACCTACCTCCTTATCCTCGGCCTTGCCTCCACGAGCTCCACGGCCTCGACCCCGACCCCGGCCCCGGCCGCGACCTCGGCCCCGGATGCCGCTGCCAAATCCTCCCCGGAAGCCGCCGCGGCCTCCCATTCCAGGACCCCCGGGGCCTCCCGGCCCTCCCGCAGCACCGGCGTCATCCGCCATTTGCTGAAGAGAACAAAAGAGCCAGTCAGTGAAGCCCAAGAATTCCCATTCACCTGGACTAGTGATCCCACCCGCTACTGAGATTACACCAGCCCGATGGCCGCGGATTCCTGGCCCCGAGGCCCTCAGACCACACAAAAAAAAGCCCATAAGCACTCACGTGTTCCTTGGGGAAAAGAAGAGCAAATAGACTTTCAGAGGGACTTTTTATATGGCGTCAAGTGCCGCGAGAACTTCAGTGCACCGCCCCGATCGTGAATGGGCCAAGGGCCTATAAGACAGCTTATGATTGGCTCCGTGGGGCCCCGCCCCCCGTCGATTCTCCGGGCGCCTGCGCGTCCGCGGGTCCGCGGCCCCGGAACCTGTGTGAGCACGGCGGGGTCCTATAAATGCTGGCGCCGTCGCGACCATGTTTTCTGGTACTGCAGGTAGGTCCGCGCATTTACGCTTTGTGGTTTTTTTTTTTTAAGGCTTTATTTATTTATTTTTATTTTTAATGCGTTTACGCTTTGGTGTATAGGTTGGTGGGTGGTACACGGGAGATCGGCGTTGGTTGAAAATCACCTGCGGCTCTGTCCGTGACCGTGGGTGAGATTCGGCGCCCAGAGACACCGGGGGCCTCAGCTCACCGCCCACTTGGTGTGGGGAGGTGAAACCCAGGCCCCGACACGCGTCGCGGGTCCGGGTCGCGGTGCTGCCGCTCTCGTGCTCTGGTGTCAGATCCCTGACCCAGTTTTCTCACCATAGGACTCCCGGATGCCCCAAACCTGAGGCTGACGCCGCTAGGACCGTGGAAGATGGGGGGCTCGGCTGTACTCATCTTAAAATAAAGCTATTGGTCTTACTTGTGCGTGTGGAAGTTTTTGGTCCCCTGCCCGTCAGCTGGGGAAAAAAAGCATCTGTTGACGCTGGGATCGATGTGTGCTGTGAAGGGGACACCAGTGTGGGACACCTTTTTCTCCAGGGTAGACCTATTTTGCTTTGGATAAGGCCCCGCACCCTGTACCTTCGTCATCAGCATATAAAGTAACTTGAGTTTGATGGGAGTTAGGTTGGGCCTCCTAACCACTAGCAAGGTAGGAATGAAAGACTTACGCTTCAAACAGTGGCTCTCTCTTGCACTCAGGACAGCGTTAGAGTCTTTAAAATTTGAAAGGCTCACCATTCAGTGGTGTGGAAATGCACTTCTCTGTGCCTTACATGTGGGAACTTCTTGGTTTCTCAGGTTGGAATTTATTTCCCCATTCCCTTATTATAGATCTGTCCAGATGGTTGGAGCCTACCTATTCTAGTAAGCTTTCCCACGGGCTAGCTCTTCCTGCTGTAGTACTGCAGGTTGCATGGGCATCTGGCTCTCTTCCCTGGTCTGTACCCTGGAGCATCATGGATCTTAGATCCTAAAGCCCCTGCGTTCTTAGAGATCTAGCCACCTGGGCAGCACTGTTTGAGAAGGAAAAGGAGAACAATCTATGCATTCTTACTGAAGCCTCAGTCTTGGGGAAACTGACCCCAGAAGCTTGATTCCAGGCCCAGTGCTGCTTGGGGATCAGCTGTCAACCACCATCAAGGCAGGGGCTTCAGGGATCTGTCCCAGGTCTGGCTATATCTTATCCCTCATCTGTGTGCCTTTAGAGAAGGGAGCAAGAGCCACTTGGTGCAGAGTCACAGGGGCCCCTTGACCAGGTTGTGATTGGCCTGAGTTAGACAATGCCACTGTGATGCCGGCCTACACCCCCTGTCAAATAGAGGCTCCTTGCGCCCAAGGGTCAGGAGCTGCTGTCCAGACACAGATCATGGTAAGCCCCAGATCCTCTTGCCTCTGGCCCTTAGATTGGCACCTGACTCAAGACTTGCCCAGAGCCGGACCCCAATTCTCACACTAAGGGTGGACAGTGGGTTACAAGCTCCCAAATAGGACAAGGAAACCCTTAAGAGGATTCTGGTCAAAAGTAACTCTAGGCCTAGGCCAGCTTTTCCAGCTGGGAATGAATATTCAAGGGTCTTGACACTCAACAGCTGCCCCCTCAAAACGGGTGCTGATCCAACCCCCCACTTGGGGCTTTCATGTGGGCCACCTCCCCAAATCTTGCTGGGGTCTTCTGGGTGTGTGGAGTAGGCAGGTGACCAGATTATGGTTCCAGCCAAGCCCTGACACTGGCTTGGCCTTTGCAGAGCGGCGGGTATGATCTCAACCTCTTCACCAGCCCTCCTGACAGCAACCTTCTGTGTTCTGTCTGCCACGGGGTTCTCAAGAAGCCAGTGAGGTTGCCATGCAGCCACGTCTTCTGCAAGAAGTGCATCCTCCGGTGGCTAGCCAGGTGCTCTTAGGTTCCCAAGAGGCTGGGAAGGCAGGGGTGGGAACGAGGGCCATTTCTGTAACCCAGGAAAAAGAGGAAGGTCTACAAAGCACTAAGTTGTCATGGCCATAAGATTCAGGTGCTAAATCTCTTGGGACACTGAAATGTGGGTCCCCAAACCCTGTGGTATATGCAGCCCCTGGCCCAGACCTCAGAGCTGAGAGCTCCCTATAAAGCCCTCTTATGCTTCTTCCAGCCAAAGAGAAGGGACAAACATGTTGCTGCCACTACCTCCCTTCCCAATCCTAACACCCCACTCATGCCTCCTAGAGAAAAGACCTGTCCGTGCTGCAGAAAAGAGGTGAAACGCAAAAAGATGGTCCATATGAATAAGCTCCGAAAGACCATTGGTCGCCTGGAAGTTAAGGTAGCTCAAAGTACCACTGCCACTAAACTCCTTACACCCCTTGGGGGGGGGCGCAGAGCCAAGAGAGGGGGCAGGGAGAATCCCATTCACAGAGAAAACTGAAGGTTTCTGAAGCAACACAGGCTGCTGACTTGGGGTCATCACACCTGGCTGAGTTGTCTCATCTCTACCATTTACTTGTGGTGTGACTTTGGGCAAGTTACATAACCTCTCTGACCCCCAGGACCTCAAATGTAAAATGGGATTCATAGAATAGAAAATTTTTAGAGGATGATATGTCTGCTGTGCCAGCCATTAATTCTCCAGCCCCTTAATTTTATAGATGGGAAAACTGAGGTTTTTTTTTTTTTTAAAAAAAAAGACCTGGCATGCATACAACCCACTAGACCAACCCAGCCATGCACCTCCCTGTTTTCCAAACCTCAGGCTCTGACCCCAACTCTCAACAGTTCTAGACTTCCCATCTCCAAGCATTTGTCCAACTCTTCCCCTCTCTCCATGTCATTGGTGCCACCGGAACGCTATGGTTGGGGGATTTGGGGGGAGTGGGCAGCTTATGGGCTGCCCATGCCCGACCTGATTTGGACTCACACAATGCTCCCCGCCCCCCCAGTGCAAGAACGCCGAAGCTGGCTGCTTGGTGACATGCCCCCTGGCACATCGCAAGGGGCACCAAAACTCATGCCCTTTCGAGCTAATGGCTTGCCCCAACGAGGGCTGCATAGTGCGGATGCCGCATGAGGCCTTGGCAGAGCACTGGCAGCACTGCCAGCATGATACCCAACAGCGTTGCCCCCTAGGCTGTGGGGCCACCCTGGACCCAGCAGAGCGTGTACGCCACAACTGCCACCTCGAGCTGCGTGAGGCCTGGGGCCAGCACCGGGAGCGCAGCCAGAACCTGGTGCTATGCCTGCTAAGGCGCGTGCGCAAGGTGCACCACACCACCAACATCCTCCGCCGTGGATTGACCCAGCTAGGAGACTTCCTGCAAGACGACGCGCTGCTTGTCGGCGCCCGGCAGGAGGATGCGGAGGCGACCCCAAGAAGGCAGCATTGGGGCTGAGGTTTGGGAAGTCCAGGGCCGAAGTACCTTGTAAATTGAGAGGTGAATAAATGCGAGCCCTGATCTGGCACTCGCTCTGCTTCGCAATCTCTGTACTTGCTGCCCCGCTCCTCTCTAGTCACTACTCCCGTCTCCCTGCAGGGACACTTTCCCCTTTCTCCCTCGACCTCTCCCGAGTTCGACACTGGCTATTCTCCCTGCCCAAAGGCTCCTTCCCTCGCTCTCATTTGTGTGACTTGCTTCCACTCGAATGGCTCCTTGCAATGTTCCCTGCCCCAGGCTTCTTAGTTATTTTCTACCGATCTATTTACCAGCTTCATAGCCAGTAGCACAAGTGGCTCAAAATCCAGAATTCGGAGTAAAAGCCAATTCAACACGACTCACAAGGAACTCCATTACCTCTGACCTCCTCCAATTATATTCTGCTCCTTACTCCCTCCCTGAAGCTACAGGGGCTTTTGTTGCTCCTCCTAGCTCCAAGCCTGTGCACCGGCTGTTCCTATCGTGAAGCACTGTTCCCCAAGATAACCACAGGGCTCCCTGCTTCACCTACTTCAGGTTTTTGAGCGTGTCACTTTCTCCATGAAGCGTTCTCCACCACCCCATTTATAATCGCAGCCCCTAAGCTCCACTCCAACCCTGGCCAATCCTTTCCCCTGCGCTGATCATTTAAAATGTTACTATTATTCCTTGCCCTGCCACTCAATCCCCACCCCACTAGCACGTGAACTACCTGAAAGCAGGGTTTTTCGTTTCTCCAGTGTTTCCTATGTGCCTAGAACAGTACTTTGCACACACAATGTGCTCAAATACTTAAACGACTCTTAAATTACCCGATTTATTCATTTACCTGTGTTCTCATACCAGGCCATGAGCCCCCAAGGCAGGGCTATTTTCAAGACTCTATATACTTTCAGATGCGCTCACCCCAAATCCCAAAATGCCGAGGGGACAGGATCCTTGGGATTACTTTAGTAAACATTTCCTACGAATGCCGTTCTAAATTTCCATTAAAAAAAGCCAGATATACAGATGATGTATTCTAGAATGGTACACCTGAAACCTACGTAATTTTATTAACCAATGTCATTCCTATAACTTCAATAAAAACGTAAAAAATTAAAAGGCCAAGTCCTGGCTGGTGCAGCTCAGTGGATTGAGCACGGGCCTGGGAAGCAAAGGGTTGCAGGTTTGATTCCCAGTCAGCGTACATAGGGGGTGTGCAAGAAGCAACCACGTATTGATGTTTCTCGCCCTCTCTTTCTCCTTCCCTTACCCTCTCTAAAAATAAATAAAAAGACCACATAGCTGCGAACCCAGTCCCCCGCAAGTCTAAAGCATCGGTCCAAGCGACGGTATACCCCAAACTTCAGGCTGGAAATGCCTCCACAAATTCCGCTTCCTGACGCAGCTACCGCTGCCCACAGCAACGATGGCGCCGGTGGCACGGTGTTAATGACGTCACAACAGAAACGCGCAGGGACGCCATCAAAGCGCGCCGGCAGCGCAGAGTGGCGCACCGGTCTCTCTCACGCGGCCGCGGGTGCGGCGACACCGGCGGCAGCAACATGGAGGAGGCAGTGGCCGGAGTAAGCCGCTTCAAGGCCAAGTGAGCCGGGGTGCTGGCGCTGTGAGCGGGAACCTGGTTCGCAGCCGTAATACCTAAGGCGCCCGCCGTGGACAGCGTGTCCTTTCGGGTTTGGGGAGGATGTAGGGACTGTGTACGGACCGGTCTGCGGGGTCGTGGTGGCTACAGTATTATAAGGTGGGAGAGGCAGCAATGACTGCTCTCGGGGAGGGGTTCACTGGAGCCCGGTTGGGTGTAGCCAGTGTAAGTTACTTAAACTAGGACCCGGTTTGGGAGTGGGGACGAGAAATCCCAGAGAAGGAAGAAGGGACGGATTGAGTACAAGTGGAGGCTGGTTCTGGATGGAGCGGGCGGTAGCGGAGAAGAATTGATCTGAGGCAGGCGGCGGGAAGTTTTCACCTGCTGTCCCTCTTCTGCAGGGAGCGGGAAAGAGGTCAGGAGATGGGCCCGGAAGCCCTGAATCCTGTGCTCAGTCCCCAAGCCTCTGCTGAACATCTAAGTGCTTAGTGTCCCGGATTCAGCACAGCTGTGTGGAGTGCAGTCTGATGGGATAATTGTATTAAGCAAATCCTTTCCATCAGTGGCTCGGACAAGCACTAGCAAAAGAAGCCCTGGTGGGTAGTCGACTGGGTTTGGGAGTTGGAGGCTTTGTTTCATCTTGGCAGTAACCCCCAGTGGGATTAGTCAGGTGCCCTTGAAAACTGGAAAGAGAGATCCAGGCTACCTATAGGGAACAGCCTGTTCGAAACAGGAGAGGTCAGCAGTGGTCCCTTCTGGCAGTGTCTTGGAAACATAAGGAGAGGAGAGGGTTTTAAGGCAGGGTGATGACATAAGAAGGCCTGTTCTAACAGGCCTTTTTGCATCAGGGTTGGAGAGAGTGGGTAGGGGCCTGGTGAAGAGGCTGGAGCAGCTCTCCAGAAGGGACAGTGCAATAACCAGTAGCAGCATGAGGGCAGCGGAGAAGAAGAGAATAGGGTTGCTTGGGAACTGAGATGCAGGCCAGGCTGGGGATGGAGGAAGGATTAAGGGTTGGGAAAGGGTTCAGGCGGGACCTCAGGAATGAAGATGCTAAGCATGTTTCTGTGGGCTGGTACCTGGACCTGGCCTCCGGTGGCCAGCAGGGGACCCCCAAGGCCTGGCCTGATCTGCACTGGGGAATCTCTGGAGAGACTGGGCTGTTGGACTGCATGTGCTGTTGTGGTTCCCTCTGTGGATCACCGACCAGCTCTGGGTCTCAAGTATTCTGTAACAAGGGGATACCAACACCCACCTCACAACAGTGAAAAGAACTCATAACCAGCACCATCCTCTCCTGCTACTGTCCAGGGACTCAAAAGCACTTGGCACAGGGCTTGGCCCTAGGGACCAAGGGATGGGTGATTCACTCTCTCCCTCTGTCCTACCTCTAGCTATGCTGTGGAGCGCAAGATCGAGCCTTTCTACAAGGGCGGGAAAGTGCAGGTACCAGCCCTGGGAGGGGCAGAGTGGTGGGGCAGGCAGGGACTGCAGAGTATTACTTTGGCTGAGACCCCCCCCTATCACCAGCTGGACCAGACCGGGCAGCATCTCTTCTGTGTCTGTGGTACCAAAGTCAATATCCTGGATGTGGCCTCAGGGGCCATTCTGCAGAGCCTGGAGCAGGTGAGGGCAGGGAGAGCCAGGGTTAGGGACTAGTTTGGAAAGGCAGCCTATTTTCATGGTACTCTGTGTGCCCACTCTCACCCCTAGGAGGACCACGAGGACATTACTGCCTTTGATCTCAGCCCTGATGATGAGGTATATGGGGCAGGGACAGGAGGTGGGCTCCAGTACCTCCCAGCCAAACTTTGAGTCTATGAGGATAGGTGGCCATGTCTCTACCTGCCCCCCCCCCCGCCCCCGCCAAACTGCATCCTCCCCCAGGTGCTAGTAACAGCCAGCCGGGCACTGCTGCTGGCTCACTGGGCCTGGAGAGAAGGCAGTGTCATCCGACTGTGGAAAGCAATACACACAGCCCCTGTGGCCACCATGGCTTTTGACCCCACCTCTACACTACTAGCCACAGGTAGGGCCCCAGCTGGGTGGGTGGGCCAGCTGGCGGGCACATGAGCAGGAAGCTTTGGGCACACCAGCCCCTCACCTCTAACACATTTCCACAGGTGGCTGTGATGGGGCTGTGCGTATTTGGGACGTCGTGCGGCACTACGGGACACACCACTTTCGGGGTTCACCAGGTGTCGTGCAGTGAGTAGGGGCAGCAGAGACTGCGTGAGTGGGGCATCACCCTGAGGTGGCACAGCTCACCTGCCCCACCTACTCACTTGCAGCTTGGTGGCCTTCCACCCGGACCCAGCACGCCTGCTGCTCTTCTCCTCAGCCACAGATGCCGCCATCCGAATATGGTCACTGCAGGGTCAGTCATGTCTGGCTGTACTGACTGCCCACTACAGTGCTGTCACCTCGCTGACCTTTAGTGCTGATGGCCACACCATGCTCAGGTCAGCGGCCAGCTACTCAGGCCTTAGCAGGCAGGGGAGGGCCATGGCTGAGACTTGGGAACTGAGGTGGCTCTTTCCCCCAGCTCGGGCCGGGACAAGATCTGCATTGTCTGGGACCTGCGGAGCCACCAGGCCCTGAGGACTGTCCCAGTGTTTGAGGTAGGGGCACCAGGGGGATCAAGGACAGTGAGTGTGGCAGGGTTGGGGGTGGGGCCGCCACCTCTGACCTGTTCCTCCTTAGAGTGTGGAGGCTGCAGTACTGTTGCCAGAGGAGCTGGCACCCGAGCTGGGTGTGAAGTCCACCGGCTTGTACTTCCTGACAGCTGGCAACCAAGGTGCGTGAAGCCAGGGCAGGCAGCAGGGGCTGGGGGCCCACGGACCTGTGAGTCCCAATAGCTTCTGTCCCTGCACAGGCGTTCTGCGTGTGTGGGAGGCAGCCTCTGGGCAGTGTGTGCACGCACAGGAGCAGCTGCCGGGCCCTGGGCGGGAGCTGACCTACTGCACGTTGGCGCGAGCTGCTGGTCTGCTTCTTAGTGTCACTGCTGATCACAACCTTCTGCTCTACGAAGCACACTCCCTGCAGCTGAAGAAACAAGTGAGTACTGTCCCTGGTCAACCCACCACCTGGGAACACTGGCCCTCTTTTCACACAGGCCCTGGCATGTGTCTCTCTACCCTGCAGTTTGCTGGCTACAGTGAGGAGGTGTTAGATGTCCGGTTCCTGGGGCCCAAGGACTCCCACATCGTTGTGGCCTCCAACAGCCCCTGCCTAAAAGTATTTGAGCTGCAGACATCAGCCTGCCAGATTCTCCACGGCCACACAGGTGAGCGTACCTGGCCAACGCCCCCAGGACCCCTTCCCATAATTGATCTCTGACCATGTTCCCTCCCCTTTCTCCCAGACATTGTCCTGGCCTTGGATGTGTTTCGGAAGGGGTGGCTCTTTGCCAGCTGTGCCAAGGTGAGGTACCCCAAGAAGTGTGGAGGTATGGGTCCCCAGTGGGAAAGCCGGGGCCCAGCCTCTATCTTCACATCTCTTGTCCCCAGGACCAGAGCATTCGTGTGTGGAGGATGAACAAGGCTGGTGAGGTGACCTGCGTGGCTCAGGGCTCTGGACACACACACAGCGTGGGCACGATCTGCTGCTCTAGGTAATGGGCCAGGGCTGAGGTCCAGGGTGTCACGGATATGGAGGAGTTCCAGCTCAGGAAGACAGGGAGGAGAAGATGATGGCTTTGACCTTGCTCTTTGAAGCTTCAGCGTAGAGATCTGGAATAGGGAACGGGCCAGGGGCACCCCAGGTAGCAGTGTTGGAGGAGGGTTCCTCAGTAGCCACCTTGGGGTAGGGTAGATAAAGGAGCAGGCAGAGAGAAAGACACTGAACAAGGTCCAGGCGGAGTAGTTGCTTCCTGCATTTAGGGCTAGGAGTCCCATTATTGGGACAAAGTCGCCTGTTGTGGTACTAAGGGTGGGCAGTGTGGGCTTGAGCGCAGGCATGTGGTCCCAGAGGTGTGTTTGGGTGATTCGGAGCCATTTCCCTCTGGGTCAGCCCCTCTGGTCTAGACCATGGTCCTGCAGGCTGGGCTGGTCAGGGCTCTACAGGTGTCTCCCCCCCCTCCAACCCCAATCGGGCCTCAGACTGAAGGAGACCTTCCTGGTGACGGGTAGTCAGGACTGCACTGTGAAGCTGTGGCCCCTCCCCAAAGCCCTGCTGTCCAGGAGCACCACTCCAGACAGTGGCCCTGTCCTCCTACAGGCCCAGACCACACAGCGCTGCCATGACAAGGTGACCACACACACAGTACACTGGGGGGTTAGTGCCGCAGGGCTCCTACTGGGGTAGGAGTTGCTAAGCTGCCTCCTGTTCCCATTACCAGGACATCAATAGTGTAGCTGTTGCCCCCAACGACAAGCTGCTGGCCACTGGTTCCCAGGACCGCATGGCCAAGCTTTGGGCCCTGCCACAGTGCCAACTGCTGGGCGTCTTCTCAGGCCACCGGCGTGGCCTCTGGTGTGTCCAGTTCTCACCCATGGACCAGGTGCTGGCCACTGCCTCAGCTGATGGCACCATCAAGCTCTGGGCGCTGCAGGACTTCAGCTGCCTTAAGGTGAGCTGCCTTCACCCCAGGCGTGGCCCACGCCTGACACCATCTCACACCTTCCCTGTCCCAACCCTGCAGACGTTTGAGGGGCACGATGCTTCGGTGTTGAAGGTGGCCTTTGTGAGCCGTGGTACACAGCTGCTGTCCAGGTGAGTAGGCTGGGGACAGGGCAGCAGTTGGGGTGAGTTGGGGGACAGGTCCCAGTGCTGAGCCCCCTCCCAATCCCAAACCCAGTGGCTCTGATGGGCTTGTGAAGCTCTGGACCATCAAGAACAATGAGTGTGTGAGGACGCTGGATGCCCACCAGGACAAGGTCTGGGGGCTACACTGCAGCCAGCTGGATGACCGTGCTCTTACTGGCGCCAGTGACTCCTGTGTCATCCTCTGGAAGGTGTGTGGGTTTGGGTGGGGTGGGCACGGAACGGAGTGGGCAGGGCAGTGTGGGGTTCTGTTCTGACCCTAGTCTGACCCCAGGATGTTACCGAAGAGGAGCAGGCAGAGGAGCAGGCCAAGCAGGAGGAGCAGATGATTAAGTAAGTCTGGAGGGTCCCCACCCAGCTTCTTTGTGAGTGCCACCAATGTGTCTGGTGCTTCCCATGAATCAGCATCCCTCCTCTCAGGGTAGGGTATATTAGCATCACCCCTGCTGCATGGAATCGGGTATCTTGGAGTACAGCTCTCACCATCAGTGGGTGCTCATGTCCAGTTTGCCGACTCCTGAGCCAGCCCCCTGATGGCTCTGCCTTCAGACCTGGCCCTGTGGCCCTGCCCTCCTTCCTTCTTCCCCTGCCAGGCAGCAAGAACTGGACAACTTGCTCCAGGAGAAGCGGTACCTTCGGGCACTAGGCCTGGCCATCTCCCTAGACCGGCCCCACACCGTGCTGAGTGTTATCCAGGGTCAGTGTCTTGGACCTGGCAGGTGGCAGTGGCAGGTGGGTGGGGGGTCCTCTTGGGTCTGACCTGACCCTTTCCTGGGTCTTATCTTCCCCCCTCCTGCAGCCATCCGGAGGGACCCCGAGGCTAGTGAAAAGCTGGAAGCCACAGTGCTCCGACTGCGGCGAGACCAGAAAGGTTCGGGGTGGGTGGGTGGAGGCTGACATGGGTGGCGCGGCCAACAGGCAGACCTGACTATCCCTGTCACTTGCAGAGGCCTTGCTGCGCTTCTGTGTCACATGGAACACCAACTCACGACATTGCCATGAAGCCCAGGCCGTGCTGGGTGTGCTCCTGAAACATGAAGCCCAAGAAGAGCTGCTGGCCTACGAGGGTGTGCGAGCCTCACTTGAGGCGCTGCTGCCCTACACTGGTACATGGACATGGTCCTGGGTGGGGGAGGGAGGGAGTAGTCCCTTTATGGACCCCCTGACAACCTCTGTCCTCCATCCCCAGAGCGGCACTTTCAGCGGCTCAGCCGGACCCTGCAGGCAGCCACCTTTCTAGACTTCCTGTGGCACAACATGAAGCTGCCCACCCTCCCTACAGCCTCCTCTGCCCTCTGAAACATATTTTTCTATCCCAGCTTCCTGTGTCTGTTTGGGCTTTGTCTCACCCCAGGTCCCAGGCCACAACCTCGGCTAAGCACCATCTCTGTTCCTTGGCCTAGCTGCAGTCCAGCAGGCCCTGCCCCTCCACATGCACACCGGGTGTGGGTTCATCAGAAGAACTTTACTCAGGAAATGGAAGAGTACAGCTCCGTGGCCCTGCCAGTCAGGGATTCCCAACCTCATATGCGCCTCCCCTGCCCTGAGGGTGCTGTGGCATGGCTGCCATCAGTTACCCTGGGGTCTGGAACCTCCATATAGTTCCACATACCCTCAAGGAGGTCCCTGACCCCGTGGGTCCCACCCCAGGGCACTACGGGTAATGGTGCAGCAGCACCTCTGAATGGCACTGGGCAGGGGGCGGGTGGGCACAGTAGGGGGAAGAGTCCTGGCCTGGGGGGACTGAGGGGAGCTTTGGGCCTCCCCTATCCTGTCTTCCCTACCCTCTGCCCCGGAGCGAAGTCCTGGTCTATTCAGGAGCGTGCCTAGCCCATCTGACTGCAGTAGCACAGAGGGGAGAAGACCTGTGCATCCACTAAACCTGCAAGGAGAGTAGGGTTTGGTCAGCATTTGGCTCTGCCCATCCCCTGAGATTCCCCCCTTCCCCCACTAAAGCCCCACACCTGCACAGCCACCAGCCTCGATCTGACATTTCCAGCACTTGCACTCTTGCTCCAGCAGGCACTGACAGCTCGTCAACTTGGCTGCCCTCATAGGCTCGGGAAACACAGAACTGGGAACCTGGGAGTGGGCACTTGGGGGTTAACCACAGGGGCTCCCATCTCAGTCCCTTCATCAGGGTCTCACTGAATCCCCACCTCTGGACTCGCTCTGTGGAGCTCTGCTGATACCAGGGACCACTAAAACCCACTGGGGCTTCCACCTGCTATGGGCACCAAGCACGCTAGGGGACTGCCACCACCTAGTACTTCCACAGCATCCCTCCCCTGAGTCAGGTTCTTCCTGTACCCCAGCTACACACTGCTTGGTGGTGGTGGGCGTGGGGAGGAGGGTTAGTCTCATACCACTACTCTCTCGGGGCTGTCCCCCATCTTGTCCCTGACTCGGGGCCACCTCCTCCAAGTAGGGAGCAGGAAACCATGCCATCTGCTGGTCTTCGTTAGCTACCAGCCACCAGCCTGTATACAAGAGGTGTGTGGGGGTTCAGGTCCCCAGGCATGCTGGGATCCTGGGGACAGCAGGTTAAGGTTAGTCCCCAGATACCTGCCCAGCCCCACCTGAGGGGTGTCGCAGCAGCACTTCTAGTGCCTCCTGGGCTTGCACAAGAAAGGGTTGGCCCCTTGCATCCTGGGTGCTGAAAGACTGGAGGGAGTGCAGTCTCAGAGCCACCATGCTGCCAATGGCAAGGCTTCCCACAGGGCAGGGGAGGGGCTCTTCCCGGACAGTGAAGATCACCAGGCTGGAAGAGCAGTGGTTGCAGAAGAGAGGTGTGTGAGGATGGGCTGCCACCCCTCACAAGTCCACCCAGCCTTGTACCTCCTAGTCCCTTTCTCCACCATGCCGTCCCCATCCTCCAAATGCTTCCCGAAGGGAGTTAGGAAGTGGGCAGGCACCTGCCAGGTGGCAGTGAAGGCTCCAGGTCCTGAGGTTGTGGCTCAAAAAAGCTGGTGAGCACCCTGGACACACACTTTACCACCAGCAGCATCTGCAAATAGGTCTCCAGCAACCGCAGGCGTGCCAGGCTTCGGCCTGTGCGACCCCCACGTGCCAACAGCAATGCAGGTAAGTCTGTGGGCACCACATGGGCAGACTGTGGGACCCTGCCCCAAGGCTCCCACCACTAAGCTACTGCTGCCACCCCTGTCCCTCCCAGGATCCCTGTGGCCTGACCCGGAAGCTTGGGGAGAACTCGGTCGGATCTCCGCAGTAGGCCTGCCTCCACCGGGAAGGTCTCTTTGAGGGTCTTCTATGGGTGAGAACCAGCATATGGGTCTTTGAGAGCCCACTGAATTACCGTAGCAGGGCAGGAGTCTTAGGGGATCTTAGGGGTTAGCAGCCAGCACGGGCATTGGGGCAGGCTTTGTGGGGGGTGGGGTGAGGAGTCATTCAGTTGTAGGACATCAGGGTCACCCTAGATTTACTCACGTGGAGCCTCTTGAACTCGTCGCAGCTCCTTCGCACGAAGGTGTTGCTGTTGTCTGACCAGCACACAGAGAAGGCGAATGTCTGCTGGAGGAAAGGGTGCAGGCATCTGGGAAGGACTGGCCCATGAGTTCCCTCCCCCGCTCCCTCCCTATTTCCTTCTGAGGTTGGCAATGACCAGATCGTACTTGGAGCCTCTCTGTCTGCACCACCGCTGCTGCGTGTACTGACACCAGGTGCCGCGGGCCTGCCATAACTGTGGCCTGATGATGGGTCAAACTCCCTCCTGGAAGACTGGTTGGAGTTTCCTTGTCTGCCATAGACAGGCCAGGTCCTTGCAGCACTGCCTTAACCCTGTGTCCTTCTCGGTTTCCTCACTGGGCCCCAAACTGAAGATCTAGGTGGAGAAACAGGCTTGAGGGGCAGGAGAGAGAATACAGGCAGTTGTGGGAAGGGGGGCGGGGCTGGGACTGCTGCCTGAGGCCCTCCTGCCCCTATCCAGTGCGGTGGGGGGAGGAGAAGGAAGAGCCATCAAAGTGCCCCGCCAGGCCCGGTCCACCCTCCAGGCTGTCCCATAGTGCTGTGAAATGCTGGGATTGGTGAGAGCCTCCGGAATTTGCCTGGAGTGCTGACACCAGTTCTCATCAGTATTGGCTTCATCCTTACAGTGGAGGAAAGATCTCTCAATGTCCCCAAGGAGGAAATTCGTGTTAAGTGGATAATGTCAGTTTTTCTCTATGTGTTTGGGAGAGCTGGACCTCAGTGGAGGTTTCCCTCTCTGTGATGACGCATCTCTACAGTCACCAGTACTTGGTGGTGGGGGGACTGTTTTGAGAGCTGCCTCTGAATTTACAATTTATTAAAAGTTACTGCAAACACAGCCTCAGATCAGGAGTGACCATTCCCCCACTGGCGTGGTGAGAAGACCCTGGAATCTCCAGAGGGTGTGCCATAGTGCCCCACAATTCTGGGCTGCTTCCTTACAGGGGAGATTTCTGGGGCCCCATCTAACTTTGGCCCAAAGTAGTTCTTCCTGCTGATGGGGCTGCCAGCTCTGTGTTGGGACCCCCACCCCACCCCAAGCCCTTCCTCCAGAGCATTCCTCCAGGGAACCACCCGGGTGGCCTGGACAAAGGGCTTTTGTGTGTCCCTCCAGCAGCTCTCTTTGAAGCTTTCAAGCATTCCTAGTCTTGGCCTAGACAGTGAACACCTGCTGGCATAGGTCTGACATGCAGAGTGCTTTTTAAGTCCTCGACCTCAGTGGGGCCATACTGAGGGTGCTTGGCCTGGCAGGGTCCAGGTTGGAACAGGCAAGACAGGATAGAAGCTAGGGAAGGGCCAGTTTACAAACAGCTACTGAGGCCCCCTCAACTTCCCCAATTGACAACCTCACTCCACATTCCCTGCAATCTGGATCCTTTCCATTCTTTCCCTCTCTGTAGCCCCTACCCTTATCTGTTATTTGGACAACTACCCAATGCTCATGCTCTTCACTTGCTCCTATGAAGTTCACTTTAAAAAAAATTTTTTTTTAATATTTATTTTTAGAGAGGGGAAGGGAAGGAGAGAGGGAGAAACATGAATGTGTGGTTGTGTTTCGAACACGCCCCCTATTGGGCACCTGGCCTGCAACCAGGCATATGCCTTGACTGGGAATCAAACCGTTGACCTTTTGGTTCGCAGGCCCACGCTCAATCCACTGAGTTACACCAGCCAGGACCTTGAAAGTGAACATTTATTAGTGTAACTCCTTTTTTGGTTCTTTCTTGACCACTAGATTATGAGCTGAGGAGGTCCAGTTGTATCTTGCTCCCCACCTTGCCCAGGGCCTGGAATAGTGCTTGGATCAAATTAGGCACTACACAAATATTTGCATATTTGCGGATTGAGTGAATGTACGTATGGAAAGAGGTATCACTTAGGCCACTCCTGACGTGAATGTAACTCCTTCATGCAAGCTAGAGGATCTGGGGCCTTTTGGTTCACGCAGAAGCCCAGAGACACACATCGCCTCCCTTGTCCCACCCCATTTTCCTTGTTGCTCGTTGCCATGGTGCCGGCCGGGGGGGGGGGCGGCTAATTCCCCCCAGACCCGGGCCCTAGAGCTCAACGTCCTCTGTGCGCTCAGTGCCCTGCCTTACGTTGCCATAGCGCCGCGCAGCCGGCTGGGGGGCGTGCCCCCAGCTGAAGGCACAGAGTCCGGCCACTGGCACACAGAACTGTCAGAGCGGAGGGATGGGGGCGTCGAGGGCCGCAACGCGGAGTACTCGGCCGCAGCCCGAGTCCACGACGCGGCCGCGGCGCACCTTCCATAACACTCTGCTCTTCTACTGGAGGAAGCGGGAGCCTTGCCATGAAGGACAAAAGCCGGGCTCCGGCAGCAGAACGAAGCCCAGGGGCGTGGCCAGGACCCGGGCTCCCCGCGCGTCCTTGGCCAGAACCCGTACTTCGGGCTCTGCCTCCTCCCGTGTGCGGGCCCCAGCTCCCAGCTCCATCTCCACGCCGGACCCTGCCTCCACGCGGGACTCCGACCCCAGTCCTACCCCCAGCCCGGCCTCCGCCCCTGAGTCCGCGGCGTGCGCGCCGGGCTCTTGTGGCCGCGTCCTGGCGGCCGCGCGCGCGCTGGCCTGGAGATCGACTTGGAGGCCCTTCTGGAGGCCGAGCTGGCCCGTCAGGCACTGCGCGGGCAACATGGCGGCACCCAGCGAACGGTGGCGCTTCGGCGGCGGGAGCCTCTTTTCCTTTCTGCCCGGCGGCGCGCGCTCCGAAGCAATGGAGGACCTGGTGACCGACGCGCGTGGCCGCGGCGCAGGACGGAAAGATGCCGCCGCCGCCTCGGCTCCGACTCCGGCCCTGGCGCCGACCCCCGACTCTCAGGTTCCGGAGGACACCACCCGGAGACGGCCCTGCCGTGCCTGCGTGGACTTCAAGTCATGGATGCGGACGCAGCAGAAGGTGCAAATGCCCGGGGGCACCACCTCCACGCAGAAGCTCGCGAACCCTGCCCACCTCTAGCCCCGGCCCGCGCAAGACTTCCCTCCCTGCCTGTTGTCCCTTACATTTTGTTCTCTGGTGCCCCAGGCAATCCTCCCAACTCAATCCCAGGGATCCACCCTGGCCCTGGCGGAGCGGTCCCACAGGTCTTTTGCCCCGCAGAGTTGGCTGCTCTTGAACCTTGTTCCCAAGGTAGCCCGGGCCTTTCGGCTTTCACACTTAACGTGGGCCGAATCTGCCGCAAGACGAAGGTTGAGTCAGTGGGACTCCAGCTGGGGAGGGAAAAGGGGGAGCTTTGTAGGCTTCTGAAGGTCATGGGCGACTGAACTGACCCTTGGTCGGCCTCCTTCCGCAGCGGGACAGCAAGTTTAGGGAAGATTGTCCTCAGGATCGTGAGGAACTGGGCCGACAGAGCTGGTCTGTCCTCCACACCCTGGCTGCCTACTACCCCGACCTGCCCACCCCAGAACAGCAGCAAGACATGGCCCAGTTCATACATTTATTTTCCAAGTTTTATCCCTGTGAGGAGTGTGCAGAAGACATAAGGAAGAGGTAAGTTACTCTGTACCGTCTGCAGGCAACAGAGCATCCTACCTGGAGCCTGGACCTGGGGCCCCTGACTGATATTATAAAGGAGATCCTAGAGAAATAGGTGCAGGGATGGCAGAGACTGGCAGAGGGTTGCCAAGAGCAGGGACCATCCACAGAGTTGGGATTGGATCATCTGAGCCATCAAAGGCCAAGCAGCCTGGGGCTGCTCCTGGGCACCACTTGTTTCTGCAGCCAGGGGCCTGGAGGGAGGGCTTTCCTCAAGAGGTCTCTTGCTTAGTACTAATGGAGGATCCAGCAGTTTACATTGATCCATAATGTATCAGGATCCATTGGTGTAAGGACTCCACTTTGACTTCTGGAGCAGGACTGCTGGTTTCAAGACCTTGAAAAATCACTGCTTTTGTTTATAAGAGCCCATGGCTCATTAGATTGCCCAAGAGCCATTGTTTGGCACCCGTAGGTGTTTCTGGTCTAGATGCGGGGAGGGGGCAGGGGGCAGGGCAGCCCTTGCTGTTTGAAGCCTGGGCGGTTAGAACAAGAGCTCTTGCTGAGCTGAGTCTCCAGGGCCCCATGTGCTAAGAAACTGGTCTGGTTTTTAGGTATGCTTTAGTGCGGGCCCCACCCTTTCCACACATTGCCTGGGGCCAGGCAAGCTGAGGTGAAGCTTCCTGATTGTTATGAGGTTGTAAAGTTACCTGTCTATGTTAATGTCTTACCCTGTGCTCTCGTCAGTGTTTACCAATCTCCCCAAGTGGGAAATGGGTACAGAGATGGCAGATGGCAGAAATAGGTGCAGTGGTGCCTAGGAGGCCACCACTTCTGGATACTACAGGGCCAGCCTCTTTTGGGAATTACTGTCTCTCAGAACATGAGGGTACACCTGGAGTAGCTCACAGCCACATCCCATCTCTTCCCTGGATTGAGCAGGCAAAGAGCTAGCTGGCGGGGCAGGGGCAGCGGGATCACTGCCTGCTCTCATTCTACATGTGCTTCTGACCCTGCAGGATACATAGGAACCAGCCAGACACGCGCACAAGGGCATGTTTAACCCAGTGGCTGTGCCGCCTGCACAACGAGGTGAACCACAAGCTAGGCAAGCCAGAGTTCGACTGCTCTAAAGTGGATGAGCGCTGGCGTGATGGCTGGAAGGACGGCTCCTGCGACTAGAGGGCAGCCAGCCGGAGCCCATGGGGCTACCTGGCTAGAGAGGGGCAGGGCGCTTATTAAAGTGCAGCAGAGCCAGAGGCTGTTGTGTTTTTGTTCGGTGGTTTCCAGACACTGCCCATAGGGGCACTTTCCTTCTTAGGTTTCAAAGGTACCTGCTGCAGGCACCCCTATGGCCTCCTCAGCCGAGGCCCTGTGGGGCTGCAGGTCAAGGAGTAGGAACAGCCTAGGCTGTCCCTTTTGTCCTGGATGCAGCCTCCTGCCCACCTCACACCCTGGTGCCCACTTCCCCACACAGGAAGGAGATAGGCTTTGCTGGGCTCCCGTGTCCACAAAACACTCAAGACCAGGTCATTGTCTCCCCAGTGTATAGCTAGGGACAATGTATAGCAATGGCTGTAGCCCCAGAGGCTGTGTGCTGTGTGTACCTCAGGAAAGAGGAGGCCTGGGGACTAAGCTTTCTACCTTACTTAGTCTTTACAGGCAGGTAAAGTGCAGGCAGGGTTCTTTCTGAGGGTCCACTGACTCTGCAGCCCATTTTCTGTCCAGTACATGGCCTTCCAGTCTTGTCAGAGGCTTCCTGGGGCCAGCTTCCTTGGAGCGTGAGACCAAAGTAAAATGCTGAAGAAGTGACAGAACCTAGCTTCAGTGTGTTTTGTGCTGGGACTTGTGGTGATAGACAGGGCCTGTCCTCACCCCGCTGTGGTCAGCTCCTTCTTCCTGTCCAGGTTCTGGCTCTTAAGGAGGAAGGAGACATTTCAAGGCAAGAGTGGGCCAAGATATTCTAGGAACAGCAAGGAGGCTGAGTTCCTGGAGCTGAGGGAGGGTTGTCAGAAATGAGGGGGAGTCAGGTGGCATGAAGTTTTCAAGGCCTCAGCATAGATGTGGGATTTTTTTATTTTTACTTCTTATTTTTTATTTTTTTTTTTTACAGGAAGGAAGGGAGAGAAAAAAGACATTGATATGTTTCACTTATTTACAATATGTTGTCCCACTTATTTATGCATTCATTGGTTGATTCTTGAGTATGCCCTGACTGGGGATCAGACCCACCTTGCTGTATTGGGATGATGCTCTAACTGAGCTACCTGGCCAGAGCTTTTTTTTTTTTTTTTTTTTTTTTTTTTTTAATAACTAGGAACTTCACTGTGTTCTTTTTTCCTTTTCCTTTTTTTTTTTAAGAGGGAAGAAGGAAGAGAGAGAGAAACATTGATTTGTTGTTCCACTTATTTATGCATTGATTGGTTACTTCTTGGGTATGCCCTGACTGGGGTTGAACCCACAACCTTAGCATATCAGACTTACTGAGCTGACCCAGCCAGGGCTGACCTGTGACTTGAAAGGTTTTTCTGAGCTAGGATGAGGCAGGCATGGGTGGAAACAGGGAGGGCAGGCACCTATGTGGCAGCTGAGGGGGAAGCTGGCCCCAGAGTGGATGGGAGAGGATGCTGATAGACTCTTACAAGTACAGCCAAGAGAGAGAGCCAAAGGTGACTGGGGTTCTGGCCCAAGAAGCTGTAAGGATGGAGTTGCTGTGTGCATCAGTGAGTTGGAGATGGCTATGAGTGGAGCAGGTTTGGAAGTGACCTGGACCCAGCTTTTAAGCCTTTCTGTCCGCTCAGCCACACATGCTCCAAGGCCTTGGCTCCCAGCTGGAATGGCTTAGCAACAGTGTGCCCCATCTCTGTAGTCAGAGCTCCGTCACCCCATCCCCACAGTGTTTCAGCCTCTCCCTAGGCAAAGGGCAATGGCATCCTCAGCACCTTCATCTGACTATTCTCACAGTAGTGCTGGCTTTCAAGGTGGTAGTCTGAGGGGCCAGGTGACACAAAGAAATAGGCAGGGGACTCCTGGCCAAGATGGAGGCATAGGTAGACACACTGTGCCTCCTCACACAACCAAAAGAAGGCCAACAACAAATTAAAAAAAAAAAAACAAAAAACAAAAACAACCAGAACTGACAGAAAATTGAACTGTATGGAAGTCCAACAACCAAGGAGTTGAAGAAGAAACATTCATCCAGACTGGTAAGAGGGTGGAGACTGGCAGCTAGTTGGAGAGGACTCACGACCAAGGTGGCAGCTGGCAGAATGGGTGGTCCCACGTTCCTGTGCAGATGAATCAGGAGGAACAACTAGGGAGCGAGACAGACTGCATAACTCAGGGTTCCAGCATGGGGAAATGAAGACTCAAAGTCCCTGACTGAGAACTGTGGGGGTTGTGGTGGGAGAAACTCCCAGCCTCACAGGAGAGTTTGTTGGAGAGACCCACAGGGCCCTAGAACGTACACAAACCCAACCCCCCAGCAATCAGCACTAGAAAGGCTCAATTTGATTGTGGGTAATGGGGGAAGTGACTGAAAACTGGCAGAGAGCAAGCAGCACTGTTCCCTCTCAGACCCCTGCCCCACATACAGCGTCACAATTCGGTGACCTGCGTTGCCCCACCCCGGTGAACACCTAAGGCTCCACCCCTTACTACGCAACAGGTGTGACAAGACAAAAAAAAAAATGGCCCAAATGAAAGAACAGAGCAAAGCTCTAGAAAAAATACAACTAAGCGAAAAACAGCCAACCTATCAGATACACAGTTCAAAACACTGGTAATCAGGATGCTCACAGAATTGGTTGAATATTGTCACAAATTAGAGGACAAAATGAAGGCTATGGTAAGTGAAATAAAGGAAAATGTGCAGGGAACCAACAGTGATGGGAAGGAAACCAGGACTCAAATCAATGGTATGGATGAGAAGGAAGAAACATTCAACCAGAACAGAATGAAGACGCAAGAACTCAAAAAAAAAAATGAGAGGCTTAGGAACCTCCAGGACATCTTTAAACATTCTGACATCCAGATCATAGGGGTACCAGGAGGCGAAGAGGAAGAGCAAGAAATTGAAAGCTTAATGGAACAAATAATGAAGGAGAACTTCCTTAATCTGGCAAAGGAAATAGACTTCCAGGAAGTCCAGGAGGCTCACAGAGTCCAAAAGAAGCTGGACCCAAGGAGGAACACACCAAGGCACATCATAATTACTTTACCCAAGATTAAAATGGAGAGAATCCTAGAAGCAGCAAGAGAAAAGGAGACAGTTAACTGCAAAGGAGTGCCTATAAGACTCAGCTGATTTCTCAAAAAAAACCTTGAAGGTAAGAAGGGGCTGGAAAGAAGTATTCCAAGTCATGAAAGGCAAGGACCTACATCCAAGATTGCTCTATCCAGCAAAGCTATCATTTAGAATGGAAGGGGAGATAAAGTGCTTCTCAGATAAGGTCAAGTTAAAGGAGTTCATCATCACCAAGCCCTTATATGAAATGTTAAAGGGACTTATCTAAGAAAAAATATAAAAAATATGAATAATAAAATGACAACAAACTCACAGTTATTAACAACTGAACCTAAAACAAAAACTAAGCGAACAACTAGAACTGAAACAGAATCACAGAAATGCAGATCAAATGGAGGGTTTTCAGTGGGGGAGTGGGAGGAGAAGAGAAGGGGAAAAGGTACAGGGAATAAGTAGCATAAATGGTAGGTACAAAATAGGGGGAGGTTAAGAATAGTATAGGAAATGTAAAAGCCAAAGAACTTATAAGTATGACCCATGGACATGAACTAAAGGGGGAATGTGGGTGGGAGGGGGTGTGCAGGGCAGAGGGGAATAAAGAGGGGGAAATGGGACAACTGTAATAGCATAATCAATAAAATGTGTAATAAAAAAATAGGCAGGAGAGCAACAAGTATAAAGGACACATGGACAAAAACTATGGGGGGTAGAAATGGGAGGGAGTTGGGGAGGGCTGGGGCAGTGGGCTGGGGGGGAGTAAAAGACAGAAAACTGTACAATATCAACAATTAAAAAATACTGATTAAAAAAATAAAAAAATAAAAAAAAAAAGAAAATGAAATAAATAAATAGATAGATAGGAGTTTAGTCACCACTCAGGCATAAGCCATTTTACATTGTCTTTCCAATACAGTCACTATAAAGTGATAATTACATACATCAAAAAAAAAAAAAAAAAAAAGGCAGGGAGCAGCCAGCAGGTAAGTTGCTCTTCCTTCCCCAGCACCGTTCTCTCTGGCTTTTCCTGAGTAGCCTGTGAGTCAGTGTGGTCAGGTCAGGAACAGACCACCTGTATTTCTCTTCCCTGCTTCACTTCCCTTATTCCCTAACTCTAGCTTCCCTGAGTTTTTAGCCCTTCTCCCTACCAATAAAACTCTTAAACTTTGCCACAGACTGTTTTTCAGGGCAACCAGGCTAAGATAAGTGGGCGTCTAGTGAGGGAGGCTGTGCCTGGAGTTGTCAGCACTTAGTCCAATAGAGTGAGCATAGAAAGAGAAGGGCCATGATCATGTCCTGGGGTCCCTAAAGCTTGATGGTCACAGGTGGGACAAGAGGAAGGAACCTGAAAGGGGTAACAAGAAAGGGCATATGAAGTAAGAGGAACATGAGGAGAGGGGTGACATCTAAGAAGCCTTTCCAGGAGGGTGGGGAACCTCAGCATCTGAACTGGCTCTAGGACTAAAGGGAGCAGTGGCATGGGACAGCTGGAGGGGAACTGGAGTCAAGAGTGGATGTTCGTTCATATAGAAAGAAGTACACCGTGTTTGGGTGCTGATGCAAATGATCTAGTAAATGGGCAAGTGGTGGTACCACAGATCAAGACAACAGTTGCTGACAGGCGAGAGGTGGTTGGGCTGGATGCACAGTGTAAGGCATTGACTGGTGGGCAGCCCCTCTGGCCACACCTGCCCTGGGACGGGTTCCCCAGGGGGGCTGGGCCAGGCACCACCCTCCTTCCACAGAGGCCATGACAGGGGCCTGGACCAAGTCCCAGCTCTTGAGTTTCTATGATCCAGGAACTCAACCGACCTATTTACCACCTGAGAAATGGGAGTGGTAATAGTTCCTACCCCCACAGGTCAATGTGAAGTACTTGGCACTGTAAATGCTCAACAAATGTGACTTGTTTTATCAATGACCTAGATAGAAACATAAGTTATTCGGGCTCCTGCCAAGCTGGGCTGTAAGGAATCTGAAGAAAGGGTTACTGTCTAACTGGGGGTCCAGGGATCTGTGGAAAAGACACAGCAGTGGCACTGGGCTGGTAAGTCCCATATCAGCCAAACTATCTCTGATGCTTCTTTGCACTCCTTGGTATCAAACTAAGTACATCAACCATAAGTCAGTCTAGGAAACCCAGGAGTGTTGAAGACTCAGAACATCCTTGAAATGACATCTGGCCACCCACAGGAAAGGAGCAGACATGCCCCAACTCCCACCCGTACTGGCCTGTGGGCTCTGCCCACTGGACAAGTGCCCCTAGGGGCAGAGGCCATTCTCCCTCCCGATATCAGGAAGGCTAGAACCTTTTGAAGAAGCTAGGGTGCAGTGGTGGGTCATGGAAAAGGCCTAGAGTCTGCAGAAGACCAGGGCCAGGGAGTTGTGTTCCCCTTCCCTGAGGGCTTGGGGGAAGACGCTGGAGCCCTCCAGCCTCAGTTACACATTCATGAGAGGGCCCTGCTCAGAGGAACGAGGTTAGGTCCTCTCTGTCCATCCCCCGGGCTACCGCAAAGGCGGAGCCCAGTGTCCGCCTGTACTACTTGACTTCTCCTTGTGAGGGGCAGTGGGGGCCCCAGCCCCTTGCCCCTGCCCGATGATTGTGATGGGCGAGTCAGGCTGCTTAGGGTTGGGGGGTGGAGGGAGGGCAGGGCTGAGGGGTGGAGGACTCTAGCCCCCAGTGGACCAGTGCTGGGGGTGGAGGGGTGCGGGCTCGGCCCCGCCCTGCGCGCCCCCGCTACAGCCAGCGCGCGCTCCCAGGAGGCGTTAGAGGTAGAAGCAGCAGCAGCACCTTCCGCAGCAGCAGCAGCAAGAGCCACGGGCGGTCTCGGTCGGGGTCAGCCTGACTGACCCAGGGACTGAAGGCACCAGGGGCGCGCCGCCCGCTAGGGCTGGCCATGGAAGGAGGTTCCTTCGGAGCAGGCCGTGCGGGGTCTGCCCTCGACCCCGTGAGCTTCGCGAAGCGGCCCCAGACTCTGCTGCGGGTCGTGTCCTGGGTGAGTGGCCCCTGCCCCGGTACCCGATCCCACCTAACCTTGCATTCCTTTTCCTAACCCCTTACCCCTCACCCCCATCCTTTTCCTTGCCGGCCCCCTCCCCCTCCGGCCGCAGGTTGGGGTGACGTCACCAGGCAGGCGCGCCCACCCGCGAGCGGGGGAGGGGTCGACGACAACCTGGGACCTTGGGAGGTCACCGCCCACTGCCCCTACCCCCAATTCTTCCTTAGGTCTAACTGTCCCCTTTTGCACTCTTCGCTGTGTTTTTCCTATTCTTGTGACCTGAAAGCAGGCACAGGGGTGGGGACGGGATTCGTGGAGGGGATCCGGCCATCGTTCTCAGCCCCAGGAGGGGGCTACGGGAGCCGAGAGGATCAGGCAGAGCCTCTCCCCTGCTTCTGCACACATATCCTCCAGGATCTTTCGAAGGGAGCTATCCCTTCCCAGGCCCCCCAGTTTCATCTGTGATTGGGGGGTGCTCGGGTATCCTGGGTGGGGCAGCCAGATGGGGCTCTGCTTTGGGAGGGTTGACTGGAGGTGGTGTGGAAGGGGCAGATTCTGAGGGCAGCCTAGCTACTGAGGCATCCCTAGACCAGGTGTCCTGCTCCTCCTTCCCACTTCTCCAAGCAGGAGAGATGGGAGGTAGGGTGCTGAGTTCTAGAGGTAGCAGCTGGTGGTAGCTGCACCTACTGCCTGGTTTTAGAGTAGGGCGGTGCCCAGGGTGTTGCAGGGGGCCTCTCCCTTTTCAGTTAGGAGTTGCTCTGGCCTGACCAGGATGCAGGAACCCTACCTTTCGGTCCCAGCTCTGGTTCAACTTGTGGACCACTCCTGGGGTACAAGTCCACATCCTGCGTCTCGGTTCCTCTTTGACTAAGTCTCTAGGCTCTGGGGTGGGGAAGGAGAGAAATGAAATTAAACTGGAGATTTTTTTTTTTTTTTAAACATAGGCCTGCCCAAAGCTAAAAGGGCAGCGTCTGGTTTAAAATGACCGCGGTCCACCTCTTACCTGCCTTCCAGCCTTTGTGGTGGCAGGGTGGTGTTTGACTGAAATGCAGAGGTCAGTCCTGTTGCCTTTTGAGCCCAAACACTGATGTGTGGCATTAGTAATTAATCATAGTATGTGGGGTCATCACCCCTTGAGTGCCACAAGTATAGGACACTGGGTGGGGGCATTCTTTCTCTCCCCAACATCCCATGAACTGAACCTGTCACTACATATGACACGATAGGAAACAGGGCTGCATGGCTTCTACATGCTGCGGGTGGGTCCCACACAGGGCCTGGCCCGCAGCTGTGCAGCTGCCCCTCTGCTGCACCCCCTACACTCTGGCCTCTCTCTCCTGGCTCCATACCTACCTCCCCCAGCACCACCAGCTCAAGCCTGGAATCACCGGTCCAGGTGAAGGCTCCTGTTCCCACACTCTTGAGTGGGCTGTGAGGAGACACTACCAGCCCCATGCAGTGCGGAAGACCCAGCTCGAATGTCAGCCCCAGCTCTTATCAGCAATGGGACCTCAGACAAATCACTTCACCTGTTGGAGCCCTAATTTCCTCATCTGTAAAGGGAATAAGAACAATGAATGGCATCTTCATCATTTTCTGGGAGCATTCTGAGTGAACGCGTGTAAAGTAGCAGTTTTAAGCATGGTGCCTGGACATAGGAGTTGCTCACCAAGTGGTACATGTTGTCCATAATTACTAAATAACTGAGGGAGGTATTAAGGGAAGGGTGCCCGAAGACCCTCACCCAGAGACGGGGGCCCTATGACGCAAGGGAACGCAGGGACGGTCCCGAAGGCGTGGCCGCACGCGGTGGGCCACGGAGACCTCAGTCCTCCGCAGGGAGGGGCGCCACCGCCAGGGCTTGAGCACCACCCGCCGCCCGCAGGTGTTCTCCATCGCCGTGTTCGGGCCCATTGTCAATGAGGGTTACGTGAACTCCGAAAGCGGTCCGGAGCTGCGCTGCGTCTTTAACGGGAACGCAGGTGCCTGTCGCTTCGGCGTCACGCTCGGCCTCGGGGCCTTCCTCGCCTGCGCCGCCTTCCTGCTGCTAGACTTGCGCTTCCAGCAGATCAGCAGCGTCCGCGACCGCCGTCGCGCGGTGCTGCTGGACCTAGGCTTCTCAGGTGGGTGTGGCTCGGTGGAGAGATGAAGGCCCGGGTCGGGAGCGCCTGGGGCTTCTAGGGGCGGGGCCGAGGGAGGGCTTTTGGATTCTCAGGTGGGTGGGATAGAAACTGGTCTGGGCCCCGCCTCCAGGCGTCCGGAATCTTGTTCACAGCGTGGTTAAGGGGAGTGTTCCAGTGGAGCGCGCCTAACCCATACGCTTGCCCGCAGGGCTCTGGTCCTTCTTGTGGTTTGTGGGCTTCTGCTTCCTCACCAACCAGTGGCAGCGCACGGCGCCGGGGCCAGGCACCACGCAGGCTGGAGACGCAGCACGGGCCGCTATCGCCTTCAGCTTCTTCTCCATCCTCAGTTGGGTGAGTGCAGCCTGCGGGCGGTGAGGGCCGGGCCAGGCTGGGTCTGCTCTGGCTGACCCCGGGCTCCTCTTCAGGTGGCGCTCACCGTGAAGGCCCTGCAGCGGTTCCGCCTAGGAACCGACATGTCGCTCTTTGCCACCGAACAGCTGGGCACCGGGGCGGGGCAGGCCTACCCCGGCTACCCAGTAGGCAGCGGTGTGGAAGATACCGAGACCTACCAGAGCCCGCCCTTCACCGAGACCCTGGATACCAGCACCAAAGGGTACCAGGTGCCTGCCTACTAGTGGCTTGCGGGCTCAGACTAGGGCCGGAAGGCTGCCCCACCAATGCAGGGCCCACGGCCTCCTGCGACCTCCCTCAGGTCCTGGTCCAGCTCCAGGGTTGGAGGAATGGCCACTGTGGGCTGTCTGGGACCAAGAGAGGCTAGCCTCCAGGGTGCCAGGGCTGTACCCCCAAGTTTCCCCAGTACTTTTACACTCCAGCCCCAGACCTGAGGTCTTGAGGAGGGGACAGCACAGCCCTGGACATGTGTGCTCCAGCCTCCAGTGGATCAGCCTGGGTAGGGAGCCATTCCCCTCATGAGGCAGCCAGCCCAGGGCTTACCTGTCCACTCTGGAGTCAGGGATCCAGCTGCCCTCCATAGCCAGGTGCAGGGCCTGCCCCAGACTGGGGGAAGTCCTGCCTTCACCCCCATGCCATGACCCAGGGAGCATGGCTGATGGCCGCTGTTCCCCACCTCATGTCACTGTGGGTAGTGGCAGTTCTTGCTTCTGTTGTGGTGGTTCACCGCGTGGGGCTCTGTGCTCTCTGTAGCTTCCCTCCCTTTCCTCTCACCTGCTCACTAGAGTAGCCTGGCCTTGTTGATGTTGTGATTGTGGTCTTCAAGTTTCACCTGGTAGTTTCCATGCCCTGCCCCAGGCCTCTGTCTGAGTGGGCGGTTCTGGTGGGGAAGGCACAGCATGGCTGTAGGCCTAGGCACGAGCCTTCTCTCAGCCCTTCAGTAAGACCTTACCCAAGGGAGGCTTGGGACACATGTGTGCCTGGCAAGACAAGCCCTGGAGAGGAGAGAGGCTGCGTTTGCCCATGGTGCCCTGGAGACACCATTCTGTGCAAACCCCTTTACCTTGGTTTCCTAGACCAGTCCTTCAACTCCCCACCCTGCACACCATTTTAAGGCCCAGTTCTAGGTTGGGGTCCCTCTATATAGCTGACTACTCATGCATTGCTCAAAGCTGGCTTTTCACATTATACCAGATGCGGTTGCCACATTCAGTTCTTACAAACCGACACCTCCCTCTGGAGTTGCAGTAGAGTGACAACCCTGTACATTGTAGCATAGATCAATTATTGTGGATATTTAAGTGAACATGTTTACAATTTTTGTACATATGGATTTCTCCTCTCCTCTGAAAGAACAATCTGTGATTGTGTATTTTCAGTGTCCCATGTTCCAACTGCAAGTTCTTTACAATAAAGATTGTAGCCCTGGCTGGTGTGGCTCAGTGGATTGAGTGCCAGCCTGTGGACCAAAGGGTCACCTGTTCGATTCCCAGTCAGGGCACATGCCTGGGTTGTGGGCCAGGTCCCCAGTAGGGGGTGTGTGAGGCAACCACACATTGATTGTTTCTCTCCCTTTCTCTCTCCCTACCCCTCTCTCTCAAAATAAATAAATAAAATCTTAAAATTAAAAATAAAGACTGTGACTCAGTTTACTGTGGTCCAGATGCTCTTGGATTCATTTCTATCCCTACCCCTCTCAGTGGCAGATGCTGGGATCTGAAGGGCACCAGGCCCTAGAATATAGGAAAGGACAGGGAGGTGGAGGCCAGGCTGACCTCCATGTTCTGGGGACTCCAGGTCCACCAGCCCCTCACCACACATCACACTGGGTTGGAATTGAATTGCCCAGAGCTGGCTCTCTGAAATGCTGGGGAGATTCCCATCTCTTTTATCCCTAAAATATTTAGTTATAATAGCAGGATAACTAAATATTTCTTGTGGGAGTGTATCTTTAGAAATTTTTCATCAGTCAATGAATGTAAACTTTGAGTCTACGTGATTTCCATTTTCTTAAAGGATAGTTCTAATAGTTATGTAAATGTTAAGTCATTTTCCTTAGGACTTTCAGATCTTACATTGCTAATGAGAACCATGGTAACAGTGCAATTTGCATTCCCTTCCAGGTTATCTGCCATTTTGGTAATAATTTTTTTCTAGGTTGTGTGTCTAGATATGGCTTTAAAATATTATCCTTAGTGGGTTTTTTAATGTATTTTATTGATTATGCTATTACAGTTGTCCCATTTTCCCCTCTTCACTCCCCTCCACCCTGCAAACCCTCTCCCTCCCACATTCCCTCCTTTAGTTCATGTCCATGTGTTGTAAGTTCTTTAGCTTCTACATTTCCCACACTATTCTTGCCCTCCCCCTGTCTGTGTTCTACCCACTGTCTATGCTACTTATTCTCTGTACCTCTTACCCCTCTCTCCTCCTTCCACTCCCCTGTTGCTAACCCTCCATGTGGTCTCCATTTCTGTGTTTCTGTTCCTGTTCTAGCTGTTGGCTTAGTTTGCTTTTGCTTTTGTTTTAGGTGTGGTTGTTAATAGCTGTGAGTTTGCTGTCTTTTTACTGTCCTATTTTTTATCTTCTTTTTCTTAGATAAGTCCCTTTAACATTTCATATAATAAGGGCTTGGTGATGATCAACTCCTTTAACTTGACCTTATCTGAGAAGCACTTTATCTGCCCTTCCATTCTAAATGACATCTTTGCTGGATAGAGCAATTTTGGATGTAGGTCCTTGCCTTTCATGACTTGGAATACTTCTTTCCAGCCCCTTCTTGCCTGCAAGGTCTCGTTTGAGAAATCCGCTGACAGTCTGATGGGAACTCCTTTGTGAGTGACTGTCTTCTTATCCCCTGCTGCTTCTAGAATTCTCTCCTTCATTTTAATCTTGGCTAAGGTAATTATGATGTGCCTTGGTGTGTTCCTCCTTGGGTCCAACTTCTTTGGGAGTTTTTGAGCTTCCTGGACTTCCTGGAAGTCTAGTTCCTTTGCCAGATTGGGGAAGTTCTCCTTTATTATTTGTTCAAAGAAGTTTTCCATTTGTTGCTCTTCCTCTTCCCCTTCTGGTACCCCTATAATTCGGATGTTGAAACGTTTCAAGATGTCCCGGAGGTTCCTAAGCCTCTCCTCATTTTTTTGAATTCTTGTTTCTTCCTTCTTTTCTGTTTGGATGTTTCTTTCTTCCTTCTGGTCCACTCCACTGATTTGAGTCCCAGTTTTCCTCCCATTACTATTGGTTCCTTGTGCATTTTTCTTCATTTCACTTATTGTAGCCTTCATTTGTTCATCTAATTTGCAACCAAAATCAACCAATTCTGTGAGCTTCCTAGTCACCAGGGCTTTAAACTGTGCATCTGATAGGTTGGCTGTCTCTTGGTCACTTAGATGAATTAGCTCTGGGGCTTTGATCTGTTCTCCCATTTGAGCCGTTTTTGGTTTTTGTTTTTTTGTTTTTGTCTGGTCGCAGCTGTTACGTAGTGAGGGGCGTAGCCTTAGGTGTTCCCCAGGGCAGGGCAACCCAGTCTCTGGGTTGTGACGCTGTATGTGGGGGCAGGGTCCGAGAGGGAACAATGGCACTTGCTCCGCTGTCTCTTGGATTCCAGTCCCCTCTGCTGCTTCCCCCAAGCAAATTGGGCCCTTCTGGTGCTGATTCTCGGGTGAGTGGGCTTGTGTACATTCTAGGGCCCTGTGGGTCTCTCCAATGAAGTCTCTTGTGAGGCTGGGAGTCTCTCCCAGCACCTCAACACCCACAAGTGTTTTCAATTGGCGTTTTTAGGTTTTATTTCCTGGCACTGGGGCCCTGGGTTGCGAGGTCTGCCTCACTCCCCGTTTTCGCCTGAATTATCTGCGCACAAATGTGGGCCCACCTGGTCAGCCAGCTGCCTTGCACGGCCTCACCGGGTCTGCCCCTTGCCACCCCGCGCCGGGGGTCCACTAGCTGCCACCTGTGTGCCTGGGGCTTCTGTGCACCCGGGTCCGCCAACCTCCACTTTTTCCTGCCGCAACTCTGCCCCTTACTTGTCTGGATGAACTCGGTTGTCGGACTTCTGTACAGTTCAATCTATTAGTTTTGGTTGTTTTCATTTCTAAATCTTTGTTGTCTTTAACTTTGGTTGTTCGAGGAGACACAGTGCGTCCACCTATGCCTCCATCTTGGCCAGAAGCTCTAGTGTTTGTTTTTTTAAAATCATTTTTCAGTGCTTTGAAACAGCACTGATGATTTCTTGAGATGTCCCCTACTCACCACCTTCTGCTCCTGGGACCACCATCAGGTGTACTGTGCAGCTTCCAGAGCTATATTCTAGGACCAGCTGCCCTTCAGAGATTTCCTCAGCTTGGTCTCATTTGCTTTTGAACCCAAGTATTTTTGTCAATTTATCTCTAAGATTTCTAGTTGGTTAATGTCCCCTGGTTAAGGGAAGCAGTTAAGGACTGTCTCTGCAGCTGGAAGGCTGGCTTTGCCACATTGCAGCTCGGTCATCTCGGGCAAGCCCTCTTGTCTGTGCCTCAGGTTCCTTTTTTAATAATTTAAATTATTTTATTGTTGTTCAGTTCGTTGTCTGTATTTTCTCTCCACCCCTCCCCCCACCCCCAGGATCCTATCAAGTAGGGTGGGACAATAACATGTAAACCATGTTAACACATGTGAAGAGCTCAAAGCAGTACTTGTCACAGAACTAGTGTCACCTAGTTTTATGGGTTTTGATTAAGAATAGTATTTTCAGTATCATTAATGCAATATCCCAGTTTCCAGATTACTCTTCTGTGGGGTTGGTTGTGCAGAGGGTGTCTGCAATAATGTGCTTCTAGTGTGTGGTGGGAAATGCAGGTGGCCGCTCTGCGGCCTCTGATGCACTGCCCCACGGAGGGGGTAGGTGGGAGGCTCTCCTCTCCTTGGGAGCACTGAGTATGGCATCCCTTACGCAGGGACACTGCTCTGGTCCCAGCACAAGCAGGCAGTGATAATGCAGCCATGTGGCTCTGGCCTGGTTCCTCTTCAGGCCACCAACTTTGGCCTTCATCACCATGGGTGTCCCCTTCTGCTTTTAGAAAGACATCTCTATTTTTTCCTCATCTAAGGATGTTTCCTCTGCCTTACATGGATGTAGTGAGAATTTTTTCCTATTTATATGTTTGGGGCAGAAAGGGGAGATTTCAGTGTGTCTGGGCCCTTCCCAAATACTAGATCACAAATTTTCTTACAGATGTGCTCCCCCATTCCCCTGCCCACCGTTTCTAACTTGTTCTTGATGAAGTTCATCTTTAGCAGCTTGTTCACCTGTCTGTGGATGTAAGCGTTGTGTCTGTATACCTGTCACATTCTGGAAGCATAGTTTTACTGGGTGCAAAGTGTCAGTCAAGTACAGCCGTCCATTCCCAGCAGTGCCAGACCTCTAGGACTGGGACCCTAGGTTGCTTCTGCTTACTGTGAGCAAAGCCCAGCTGCCCAGCTCTCCCCATAGGCCTTCTACTAGCTGCCCACCTAAGTTGTAATGTGTAAAGACTCAAGTTCCTCTCGCTACTGAGTGACCTCAGAAGGCAGAGCTCAGAATGCCTGCTTTGTGCATTATTGCAAAATAAATTTATTTGGAAGATAAACTTTTATAAAAGGTCAGAAGCAATTTGAGATCCCAGATGCAGCTTGTCTCTTAGAAAGGTTTAACTTCAAGTAGAACAACTTTGTGTCTGCTTTTAATCCTGAACATTCTTGAATCATGAAACAGCCAACTGTTTACACAACACACTCAACATCTTACTCCAGCAAGTGGACCCACAGCTTCAGGCTTAGGGGCCAGGGTGCTGCAGGCCTCAGGCTCAGGCGGTCCCAGATTGGGCTGCTGTGGCCACTGGCTCTGACAGCACGGACAAGTCCTGACATCCCAGCCCTTCCCTCTCCTGGCACTTGCCAAAAATCATGAGATATAAACCAAGCCTGGTCCACCACTGAGGCAGGGGTATCTGCCCAGGTCCCAGGAGGAAACCAGATGGACTCCTGTCTGACAGTGTGCTGATACGATAAGGTAGGCAGTTCCTGGTGGGCTGGCCAACCAAAGAGCCTGAAAAGGTGGCGTCACCAGAGCCTTACCTGGCTGCCTGGCAGCCTAGGAGGAGGAGGGACAAAGGAGGCTCATGGGTGTGGCTGTTCTTGCCCATATAACAGCAGCTATGTAAGGGTCCTGGCAACAGCTTGCAGGGAGGGGAAGTCGTCATCCCGGTCAGTGTGCAGAGCCTGGTGGCTGCTGACATCACCGTTTGCAAGCACCTGCTGGCAGGTGGGGCACACACAGCAGTCCAGGCCAACCTGTCGGGTGCTGGCCTGCCACGCACTCTTCTTGTTCTTCTTGGCCTTGGTGCTAGGCAGCCTCTCTTGGCCTCGGAAGTCTGTATGTGCAGACAGCAGCTCCTGCTGCTTGGCTGTGTCAGGCAGGAGCACCAGCAGCTCATTGAAGATCTTATGGAAGTTCTCCCCGAGCAGGTCCCGGCAGCTCTTATAATACTGGGCTGCAGAGATCACACCCTGCCACCCAGAGGCAGAACCAGTCACCCCCGGCCCAGGCTTGGGCCCCAGGTGGCAGGCTGTACCCCCCACCCCCACCACGGCCTCCCCCTGCTGGCCTGACCTGTCTAAACTCCCCCGAGTGACTTTTGAACTCGCTGAAGCGGGCTTCATCACTCTGCAGGAAGTCCTTGATAGACTGGATGAGCTGCAGGTTCCTCTCCCTGAAGTTCTCGGGAACCAGGTAGGCCCGAGGTGCTGGTGTCAGCCTAGGTCTGGGGATCAATAGATGGGACACTTCAGTCTTTGGGGTGGCCCAAGGTGAGGGAATTCTCCCCTGGCCCCCAGGAGCACAAGGCTGGACAGCCCACTGCACTTACGCTTTTGTGGTGGCGGTAGTGCTGGGGACACAGGCTGGGTGGGAGCTGGGCAGGCTGGAGAAGCCAGGGGGTGGTTTGCTGACTGGGGGTACCAGACCTGGCGGAGGTGGGAGTGGAGTGGAGAGCACCACAGTGCTGAAGCCTGTGGAGGTGGCACACCAAGACCCAGATAATAACCCTCACTGGCTGAGGACAGCCAGGACTCAGCCCTCATTTCCCACAGGCTGCCTAGCCCACCCATGTCAGGCTTCCATCCAGATCACAACTCCCCTGAAGAGCAGGCCCAGAGCCTGAGGACACCCAAAGCCAGCACACATGCTGTGTTCCCCTGTGGCAAATCCTGGCCTAAGTTAACTCATCTGCCCTCATCTTGAGGGCAAAGGACTGCTTGGTTTTACATGGAGCAAAGGGACACAGAGAGGTTACATGGTGGACCAAGGTTACACTGTCCACAGATGGTGGCCTCTGCATCCAGACTTCCACTGTGCTTCCGAGGCAGCTGGAAACCACTGCACAGGCTCACCTCTCCCCACCTACAGTCCTGCATCTGCTCATACAACCTTGGGCCTGGGGTACCTCCAGCCTGACTCTACTACCCTGACCCCTTCCCAGATGTTCAGAAGCAGATCTGAGCCAGGTGTACCTACCTGGGGGAGGGGGCATCCTGGGTGGGCAGGGGCCACCGCCAAGTGCTGGGAAGTCTTCCTGGGGTGTGGGGCAGGGGAGGGGCCCCAGGGACCGTGAGAGCCCAGGGGGTTCCTTGGGGACACTCCGAGTGGGGCCTGGCCCCTCTGTGTGTCCATTGACGATGACAGCGACTGGCCCCTCGGTTCTGCCCATGGAGGCCTGCTCAGCCCCAGGGGGTCCAACATTCTCAGGTAGGGGTGATGCAGCACCCAGCTTCTCAGAGCCCACCTTCTTCTTCTTGCCGACTTTGGTGAAAGTCTGGGTAGAAGCCAGTGCCAGCAGGGAGGAGACAGGGACTGCAGTGGGCACGCTCCGCAGCTCCTGGGCGGTGAGGCCAGTGCGACTATCCTCCTCCTCGTCCTCTTCCATGGGGGGTGGCCCACCCTTCTTGTTGCCTTTAACCCCCTTCCCAGCCTTCCTGGGGGGATGACTGCCCCCGCTTGCAGCCTGAGCCCCTGGGGTGGGCTGTACCACCTTCTTGCTGCTGGTGCTATTCCAGGCAGAGATGAGGCTGGTGGGGGCTGTGCTAGGCTTGGAGATGGAGGACACCAGGGCAGGGAAGTCATCCTCCTGGAAGGTGTTCCTGCCCCTGGCAGGAACAGCGTACACCAGTGCCAGCCCCACAGGGCCCGGGGCTGCTGCTGTGGAGCAGGAGGAAGTGGAGGTGCAGAGACTGGGGAAATCTTCATCCTTGAGCTTCGAAGTGGGGGGCAAGAGGGTGCTGAGCCCAGGGAGGGGAGAGGGGTCAGCGGTCTGCCAGGCCCTGGACTGCCCCACACCCACCCACCGGAGGAGCTCCGTGCTTTCACCCCAGTTCATGTATACGTATACCTCAGAAGTGTGGCCCCTGCAGCTGGGCTGCTTGCTGGGAAGGCCTCTTGGCTTACAGGACCATCTGTAGAGGCTTCCTTGGGGCCTATAAGACACAGTGGGACCCCATGTCAGGGCTGACCAACATTGAGGGGGCAGAAGCAGGCTCTCTGGGGTGACCAAAGAGCTTCCCAGGAGGCTCCTAGGCCCAGGCAGAGCTGTCTACAGGCAGGGCTGGCTCACCTGGGCCTTCACCCTGAGCCCGGAGCAGGCGCCGGGGCCCCCGGGGCTCCTCGGGTCCCCACACCGCTGCCTCCTCCTTCTTGAGCCTGCTGCCTTCCTCCCGGTCCTCGCTCCTGTGTGTCTCCTGCTTTTGCTGCATGGCCACTGAGGCCCGGATGGCAGCTGCCACTTCTCGGTCCTCTTCTTCCCTGAAATGGGGAGGCCTTCAGATTAGACAAGGCCCTGGACTACAGCAGTCTGCTGGGAGGAGCTTCGTCCCTAGGAAGCCTGGATACCAGGAGGCTGCCAGGAGCTAGGTCTAGTCCACTCTTGCTGGTCACAAGGGGGAGCTGTGGAACAGCAAGAGTCCTCCCTCCAGCCTTAGGCTGTGGCTATAGGTACCTAGGCAACACCTATACTTAGTGATCTGGGGTAGCTAGCATCAGGGGTCTGCAGATGCCTGGATCCTGCTTGGCACTGGAGGCAGCCCCCAGCCCGAGCATGTGCCTGCAGCACTGGTGTTTCATGGCACAGCTGCACCAACTTTAAGTGACTCAAGCCCCTCTCACCCACCCCTACCTGCAGGTCCTGGTGGGTCTGGCTGAAACTAGAGGGAAGGGAAGGAAACATCTGCTCGTTGAGGACACTAGGCAGACCTTATTGTCATGCCCAGAACACCAAATGCCAGAAGTCCAGAGTCCCTTGATCCTGTGCCTGTTCCTAGCCCAGCTCTGGGCTGCCACCACCGTAGCAGTAGTGCCAGGAGAATGTCAGCAGCATGCAAATCTTCCCACCTCTTATACCTCCAGCTCCCTCGGCGGCTCTGCTGGGATCCACGGCTACTGGTCCGGCCTGCTCGGCCTTGGCGGTTATACCTGTCCACCTCCTCGTAGTCCTCGCCACTGACGATCCCTGTGGCCAGCACACAGCTTGTCATGAGCCCAGGCCAGACTGATACTTGTACAGCAGAGGCTTCCCTGCCCCACAGCTTGTGAGCCCAAGGGACAGGCTCAGACGCCTTGAGGGGTCCACCTTAGCCCCAGGCTTCTACAGCCTAAGCCCCAGGTTAGAGCAAAAAGTGGGCTTGGAGAGGGTCTGGGCCTGGTAGCCGCATAGCCTCAGGATAGGAACCACACACAGCAGGTGCTCAACAACCCTGACCTAGAGAGAGCCCCAGGACCCCAGAATAGAAGACCTGAGATGCTGTGGAAACTGGCCAGGAAAAAGAGCTCCTGCCACTACAGTGTGCTCAGAGAAAAAGCAGGCTTAACAGGTGTCCTTTGTCCCCACTAACGCATGAAGGGTCTAGTCAGGACCTGAGTCTGTGGCCTCCAGAACAGGAAAATGTGAACCCTGCCTCAGGAGCACCAGGCTGAAGCCCTTGGGAGCCCTACTCGCCTTCGTTCCGACGCGAGTGCCGTGGTGTGTAGCTGAATTGCAGGTCGATCTGGCGGTTTTGGCGGGCCTCAGCACGGCTGCGGCTGTGGCAGGCTGTCTTGTGGGCCTTGAGGTCAATCTCGGTGCGGAAGGCATGGGTGAACTGCTCAGTACTGCAGCGGCCCTCCTCACACAGGAAGTGCTTCTCCCGGAAGTGCTCACGCAGATAAGCATAGTCGCTGACAAGACGTCAGCAGGAGCCCAGTCAGCCCCACCACCCTAGCCAGTGGCCTCTGCCCAGCCTGCTCCGGGTGTCCAGCATAGGGATCACCCCATGCTGCCCCGCACCCACCTGTAGTAGTCCTGGGCCCCGTCTGAGTCACAGAAGTGGCAGAAGTAGTGATCTCGACGCAGGTGCTTTAGCAACTCATCATTGTCCAGGTAGCGCTCATCACAGAATTTGCAGAGTGGGTGCCCGCGATGTGACGTGTCATCAGGGTCTCCCTGCATGCGGTGCCGTGCCAGATCCTTGCGTGAGTACCACTTGCGCTCATATGTGAAGATCTGAAAGGAACAGGGGACTGGGCACGGGGTGCAGGCTCCCAGGCCTCCCACCCCTTCCCACAGCCTGCCTGTGAGGAGGGACCCTGGTGGTGGCAGTATGCTTCAGGGCTGGCGGACACTGGGAGCCCCGCCTGGCCTGGGCTGTGTGCAACCTGAATGCCCCCATTCTGCCCAGGGATCTGCGAGGGGAGGATGCTGGGGGGCTCTAGGGGTCTGGCCTGTCCAGAGTCAGAGGCAGCAACCAGCCTCTCAAAGCTGTTTGGCTAAGTCCCACCACATCACTCCTCTACAGGGTCTGGCCAGCATCTACCTCTGCCTGGGGTTCCCCCTGGATCCCTGAGAGCCCCAGGTGGGTGCTGTGTGGGTGGGGGCGCACCTTGAGGTATTTGAGACACAGCTTGCAGCAGAAGAGCTCATGCTGCTTTCTCATGTGCTGCTCCAGGTCTCCGAAGAGGCTGAAAGGTGGCAGCTCCGGGCACCTTGGGCACTCATGCTGCAGCAGCTGCCTGGGAGACACCGAGAGCCACCCGCCCCCGCAGACACTCAGTGTCGCCATCTGGAGCAAGCACTGGCACCTCCTCATGGCCCCGCACTCCATGCCTCTGTAGCTGCCTTGGGAGCAGGAGCCAGGACAGGCACTGCCGCCTGTGCCCTCCATGACACTGATCTTTGAGTCAGATGGTGCTGGGCCCGGGGTCAGGAGCTGCTCCCTGCCAGGGCCCAAGTCAAGCAAGGCCACAAGATGGGATTGGGTCTATGATCCACGGCACTAACCTTTGTTTCAGGTGGACATGATAAGCCCACACAGGGGAGCTGGGGTCAAAAGCCCAGGTTCCAGCCAAGCCAGGGGTCACCCCTCTCCTGAAAGGCTAGGACCACCCCATGACAACTGTACCCTTTCATGAGATTTTTTTCCACCATGGGCCAAAAGAACCTGATTTGCAGGAGCTCTTGTGCATTCCAAAAGGCTCCAGAAAGCAGGCACTAGGTGCTCTGCCAGGAGCGCTTTCCCTGAATTTACCCCCGCCCCCATCTCTATCAACCCCAGGAGGGGTGCTATAAATGTCCCCAGTTACAGGACAGGAACCCAGCCACCTAGCCCTGATGTCCATGCTGCACCAATCACCCCTACATTCCTGGGGGTTCTGAGGAGCACAGGAGGTGATGGGGATGCGCCCACCCTTCCACAAAGTGCCCCACAGATGCAGGCTGGGCAAAGACCCTAGGCGCCCAAACAGATGTTTCCTTCCTCACCTGTACAAGGCAAACACTTTCCCGTCAGCAAAGTAGATATCATACTTCTTCTCATGCTGCAGCTGGTGGATGGCAATTGTGGCGAAGGCGGGAAGCTTCTTCCCGAAGACCACCTGGAACCGAAAGTTCAAGGGCCTGGTGAGCAAGGGAGTGGACAGCCACTGGAGGTCACAATCAGGAAGAAGAAAGGGCACTCAGGGCTCCTCCTGGGAGGCCTCTGCAGATAGCACCCTCTTCTCTGGGCCACTGGAGGCCCCTCTCCATGAACTTGAGGTTGCTGGAACAGAGATGCAATGCCTAGCCTCACCACCAGAGGGCGGCTGGCTGACCACTCATTCACAGCCAAGCATACACCTGGACAGACAAAGGCTGCTCCAGGGACAGTGATCCCTAGGCACAGTGACAGGGATGGACGATCTAGGCAAAACAAGGTTTAATCACACGGGGGTTGAGTACAGGCCAGTTTTCATGGCAAGAGACAGAGTGCAAGAGCAGCTAAAGAAACAACCAATGCTGCCAGGCCAGGATGCATAAAGACACGGTGTGTCAGGGCCTGGAGACCCTGCGTCCACCCACGATGTTTCCTCACTGCCACAGGAGAAGGGCTCCTCCACAGAACTCAGTCATGTCCCCAGTGGTTCTTGGCCAGCTTCCTCCCTGTTAACTGGGCTGTCTGTAGGTGCCAAAGGGACAAGCTGGTGTGCATGTGACGGGGCTGGACGAAGGAACCTGCAGAGCTCAGCAGCTTCTCAGGGGTCTCCAGCACTCTTGGGTAAAGCCTGCCCTTCACAGACCCCTGTACTGACGATAACCAGACCCCCATCCAAGTGCCCAGGCCTCCCCTCAGCGCCCACAAGGGCACTGTTCTCTCCAGGACTCCTTCATCCTAGAGCCCAACTTTGGCTCTGCCCCCCCACCCCCCCTCCCCTTGGATCAAGACACCAGCCTGTCTTCTATCCACGCCCCTTCCTGCTCCACCACTGTCCCCTGAGCCTGGAGCTGGTTGCTTGCCTCAGCTCAGAGTCCTCACCAACACATGGGGGGTGGAGGGATTTTCACATTGAGAGAGGTTATGACGAAGTCATCCCTTTATGGTTAGGCTCAGCCAGGGAGGATGTCTGGGACCAGAATGGCCATGAACCTGGGAAAGCACAGGACTGGCTGCAGAGAGCAGGTGGTCACACTGTCCCCTAGCAACAGGACAGTTAAAACTGGTTTCCTGAGTAAGAAGCCAGGGAGCTCAGCCTCCGCTTCCTAGCACCTGCTGAGAGAGATGGGGAGACTGACACTCAGGCCTGCCCCCTACTCTACCCGCACAGCCCAAGGGAGATGTCATGGTCCAACCACACCCATGGGGGGAGGTTTGAGCAGGGCCCAAACAGGCCTTTCTTCCCCTGGTCCTCATGTGTCACAAGGCCAGGCACTGCCCTCTGCCACACACCAAGCTCGAGTGGGAGCCTCATCCCAGCTGAGCTCCCATATCCTCAGAAGGTAGTTTCAGCTCCGCCACCAAAGGGTTACCCTCCCCACCCCTCCCCAGCTTACCCTCAGGCCTAAGCCTCAGGATGGCCTCTTCTCATAGGACCTGCCCAAGCCCAGCCCTGCCTTCTGACTCTAACCCAAAGCCCAGTTCCTCCTGCATCCCACCCGGGGAAGGGAGCCTGCAGTCCCAGTGCCACAAGGCTAGGAGCTACCAGCTCGAAGAGGCACCTTGGCTAGTGTAAGGCAACACAGGCTGCAGATTTAGGAGTTTCGGCACCTGCCTGCAAGGTGGTCGTGTGAGCAGCCCACAAGAGAACCCTTAAGGCTGCCAAGAAGCATCTAAGCAGAGCAGAGGAACGATGGACTTGCATCCCATAGAAAGCCTGTGCCAGGACGTCCTGTCACAGCGCCTCCCTACTCCAGTGCCCTCTTTTCAGAGGTAAGCTCCCATCTACTGTGGGTGGTGTCTCCTTGGGCTGCAGGTACCCTTGCCATGGACAGAGGTGGGGTGCAGGTCTCCAGACCAATCACCAGACAGCTTGGTGGGCGCTTGTCCCTCCTGAGAGGTCTGGTGGGGCAGCTCAGGCTGGGCACACCTGAGCCAGGCCAGGAAAAGGGGGACATCAGGTTGGCTCAGGGAGGGACTGGAACCACAGGAAAAGGATTGGGAGAGGAAGGTGACCATGCAGGTGCATGGCTGGGGTTTTCTGAGAATGAGGGTGAGCAGGTTTGGAGCCAGGAGTATGGAGTGGGGATACGTTAACTTCCCCTCCTAGACAGGACTGGGCCTCCCCCAGGCCTGCACCAGAGGCCAAGCTCAGCAATTAGCAAACGAGGGGACAGCAGGGCAGCCTAGTATGGCTAAGTGTCCTTGTCCCCAGTGGAGGGTGAGGGGAGTGGTGAAACTGAGTGGCTGGAAAAGGACAAGGGCATGGTAGCCTGGCCAGGGATGGGCAGGAACATACCAGAGACCCAACCAGACACACCCACCCTGGTGATCACCTGATGGAAGAGGTCATGTGTCCAGGGACAGAGGCAAAGTCAGGCCTAGCTTGACTTGAGGATGGGCCATCTTGGGCAGCCCCTGAGTAAACCGGGCAATAAATGACCAAGGGGGAATGTGCACCCCTGGGTACACCCAGGATAGTCTTTGAGGAGAGAAAGGGGGAGATGGGAGTGAGAGAGCTCCCCTCAGAGCGCTCCACGGGGAGGAGTCTGCAGCCTTACCACTCTCCACTCCCCGTATGCAGTGGGCGCTCACTAAGGCTGAGTGCCTGAGAGGACAGTGGTGCCAGGAGTGACCACTGGCAAGGGTGAGCCAGATGGTGAGGGATGGGCAGTAAGGATGGCCCTGGGGGCAGGGGAGGGAATGCAGTATGGGCCCCTGGGGATCGTCCCGCCTATGGTACAGGCACCAGAAGAGCCCAGATGATAATCTCAGAGGAGGAGATCCAGGACCAGGGTGGTAAGGAGGAGGCAGCAACAACAGAAAAGCATGACCTGAATCAGCAGGTCCTACCTCAGAACCTGCCTTCAGCCTTCTTTCCCACTTCCTGCCTGAGAAATGGGGGTTGGGACTGTATTAGGTGGTCTGCAGAGACCCCCCTAGCTCAGACACATCACATTTTGTACAGCAGCCCCATCAAGCCTCGCTGACATCACTGAGGATCAGAGCAAGGTGCACAAGACGAGAATCGTATTTCAGAAGACACTGCCTGTGGGAAAGATGGGACAGGGAAGAAAAAAACAGGAACTGGGGGATCTGACATCAGTCTCAACCTTCCAGCACTCAGCTGGGACTCAGCCTCCACCCTGAGCACCTGCCAGCAATCTAGATTGATCTGGCTCCTCGCCTGACCAGCAGCTGCAGAGCTGTGCTGCATCTGTTCTTCCCAATGCCTGCCCCCATAGGCTGGTACAGGGAAACACTTGGTCAAGGTGCAGGAATTCACCGGCAAATACAGCTGGCCTGTTCCACACAGCATCTTGGCACACTTTGCTCCCTGTTGTTTTCAAGGACTTAGCTCCATAAGGGAGAGCAGAGCAGAGGCAGGCTCTGGGGCTGGAGTCACTGTGGGATTCCCGAGTGGGCATAGGACACAGGAATTCAGAGGACAGTACAGAACTCAACAAAAGAACAGAAGAGTAGGGTGGAGCTGCAAGTTCAAGAATGGGAGTGAAGCAGGATTAATGGAGAGGAGCATCAACTCCCCAAACTTCCCAGACACCCTCCTGCTGCCTAGCAATCTGGAGCAGGCCAGAGAAGACAAGGGTCAGCCAGTGTCACCTGATGCCAAACCATACCCCAGCTGAACCCTGCTGACAGCTCATGTCAACATCCTCTTGCCACAAAAGCACTTGAAGGGTATGGGACCCACAAGGAGTGAGGTCAGATGCTGGCTACAGTAGGCATACACAGGCATTGGCACACTTCTGAGTAAAACCAACAGCGTTCAGGACAAGGGCCTCCTCGGCACCTTTTTTCCTGGACGGAAGTTACAGGTATGCTGGGAAACCTGGCCATCCAAGAGTTACATCATGCTATGCAAGACTGGCTGGAAAGGAGGCAGGCTCTAGCAAAACTGGGAGGTGCCCTCTGAGTAAGCCCGAAGTTTCCCCAACTGTTCCCACACCCCACGTCTCTCCCAGGGCCACATCCATCTCTGTCCACCCCATTACAGACTGACAGTTCCCCCAAGTGTCTTTTTCTGATGGGGCACAAGTGGGTGCCCACAGAGTGCTCATGGGTTACAGAATCCACTTGGCTCCTTTCACACACATATCTACTTTAAAAAAGAAAAAGGAAGAAACCTATTCCTCAACCATGTCTTCTAGGAAGAGAAAAGTCAGATTCCTTGGCAGGTGTCGCCAGCCTGAGCTTTCCATGAACAAACCGGGGAAATGTCGCAACGCTGGAAGCAAACAGATCTTCAAAGCGCAGCAAATCAAGGGAGCCCCAGCTAGGTGCTCCCAGCCAGCAGCTGGCATTGCAGGGAGGGAGGTGGCAAAGCTCACTGGTGCCCTCTGACCCCTCCAGGGCTTCCAAGTCTGGACAGAGTCAGAATCTGCCCCTTCACTAGGGAGCTGAGTGAAGCCCTCAGACGGAACTGGCAAGGTCGGCTCTTTTATCCTCACCCACCAAGCACCCTGAGGAGACCTCAATGGTTCTGCCTTCCCCGCCTGTGGGCGGGTCTGAGTTCTATTTCCACTCGATCGATGACAACAGTCTCAGTAACAAGAGGTGAGATGAGGGGTGGGGTGGGGCGGGGCAGGAACACAGCTGGGCTGGAAATGCCCAGTTTGACCCTGTGCTCCCAAAACAGATTGCCCACGAGGTGCCCACCTGCACGGTCTCCTCCACCAGAATGGAGACTCCTGAGGGATAAACACCAAAAGACAAGCAGATCGAGGAGTTCTAGCTTGGATCATATTCATTTCTATAATCTGACAGGAATTCCCAGGGCGCAGAAGTAAAGTCCCCGCTGTCCCACAGGAACCACTCCCTCTTCGGTCCATTTCGTTCACCTCCTGCCTACCGGTCCCAGACGCTCCACAGTAGGCCTCACGGTCAGGACACTGGCCCGGATGGCCCGCCAGGCCTCTTTTCTCGAAGCCGGCGCCATCAGGTCTGCGGGCTGACGACAGGAAGGCAAAGTCCCCTTCCGGTACCGGGTGCCCGCCGCCCAGGGCCGCACCGCCCGGCCGCGCCCCCGTGACAACCCCGAAAGCGCGGCCTGCCCGCCGCGACCCACCTGGCGCAGCTCCTCGCGGCACACGGCGCAATATCGCTGTTCGCACAGCACCCGCATCTTGGTGGAGCAGCGGTAGCACACCGGATGGTCGCAGCGGCCCAGCGCCGTGGTCTCCAGGTCTCCGCAGCACAGCACGCAGCTCCCGCCACCCCTCTCGGGCGCTGCAATCGCCGCCTCCAGGGCCGCGCGCCGACTATCGGCGTCTGCAGCCGCCGCCATGGTAAGGGTTCCAGCCCCCTCCCGGCCGGCCCGGCGTGGCCAGTCTCCTAGCGGGCCCGCCCCTTCCGGGGCTACGTCACCGCCCCGCCCAGCAACGGCCCCGCCCGACGGAAGTGCACGCGAGATTTTTCACCTTAGAGGGGCGCGGGTTAGAGTAGCACTTCTGGCACCGGCCGCTCTAGCCTTAGCGGATATTGCGGAGGTCTCCGGCTCCTCTCTCTGGAGACCCTGTTTTCGGGATGCCCTCTTTTCCTGTGGCTCCATCTAGGAGTACCATTCAATAGGGTTGCCTGTGTCAAAATTTGTGAGAGACCTCAACCTAGACAGGCATTGAGAGGGCCTGTATGAGGCGCTCTCACATCCTATGTCAGGAGTGTCCTACAGGAAGAACTCGAGGGTAACAACAGAGCTCTATGGTCGGGTAAGCCCTGACCTTAACTTCCTGTGCCTCTTCATAAAGTACTTTCTCCATCTTTTTTACCGACGGTTCCTGCTTGTGGCTCATCGAGTCTCTGGGTTCTGAATTGCAATCCTTTCTTTTTCCTGAATAAATCCTTTTTGGTGATAAAAACGTAGTCGACTTTTTTACCCGCGAGTTTTGGAGTCTCGCTCGGAATCCAGAAAAGAAACCCGATAGCTCCGGACTAGGGGGCAAACAGGTGACGGCGCCCACAGAGCTGTTCTAAACTCACTGTCTCCTCCCCAACTCAGGAGCTGGAAAGGGTGTCTTCTCTTGGAACTGAGCCTCCGCTTCTGGTTCTGAAGTTCTCCAAGATTCGCTCGGAAACTTGTTTTGAGGTTTTTGTTTTGTTATAGGGCCTGGTTTGTTTTTGAGCTAGTTTGGCATTCTGGTTAGACTCTAGGGGATCAGGCTGCTTACAGCGGCTGCACTGTTACTCAGCCTGTGGCTTGTCTCTTCCTAGAGCAGGCTGTCTCCACTGAAGAACTGGCTTTTAGTCTTTGTGGAAACACCGTAATCAAGCTGTTCTGAAGTGATAATGGCTGGTATTTAACCTGCAAGTTGCTTGAGCTGTTTTAGACTGTTTTGAGCCCTTGCTCTAGAGAAAAAGCTCTGAAAGTGGGATCTCAGTTTAGATCTAAATATTTTCAGAACGTCCCTCCTAAACGCCCTTCGCCTAAAATTATGTTTAAAAGCCACAGTCAGTCCTTACGTACATTAAAAAAAAACGATTGTATTTATTTTTTAAGAGAGAGGGGAAGGCAAAGAAAGAGGGAGGCAAACGTCAATGTGTGGTTGCCCCTCGCGCCTGCCCCCTAGTGGGGACCTGGCTTGCGACCCAGGCATGTGCCCTGACTGGGAATCCGGCCGGTGACCCTTTGGTTCACGGTCTGGCCACTGAGCCAGCCACACCAGCCAGGGCTTTTTATACATATTTAACTACATGGACTTGTCTGACCAAAAGTCATTTAGAGTATCAATGACCATTGTGGGGAACCTTTGAGATTCCCAAACTTAAAACCGAATTGGACAATCCTAGTGCTAAAACTGGCAAAGATAAATGCAGTGCCTGTTTTGAGTGGTGTCTTGCGAATTCAAACATTACAAGAATCTGAAGTGGCCTTATCGTGCAAAAAAAATTTAGAACGGGTATCCAACCTACAGACCATGGGCCACAATGTCTAGGATGGCTATGAAGGTGGCCCAACACAAAATTGTAAATTTATTTAAAACGAGATTTTTTTGTGATTATGTGTCACAATGTCGAGTAAAATAAATGTACATACGCTCCTGCTATTTGTATGCGTGCCTTCAGTTTTATGGCAGTGCGGCTTGCAGTGTGTTATCTTACAAGCTCAGACAGAATTGACACCATCAGATGTTACATTTGCTTGTGACTTAGCGGGGCAGCGATTATCAGTAATATCTCAACCTGCTGTTGCAACGTTAGGCGTCTAATGTTGTTTATAAGTCAGGTAAGCATTCTTATTTGATTGTTAAAGGTACTACTTCCACACCTTGGCAGCGCCTCACATATCACCTGCAACGCTTTACAATTGGCCCTGTTCTTCACCCTGCATTGGCAGCCGAGAGGGCTGTGGAATGGACCAAACCTCGATTTCTATTTTCCTGTCAATTAATTTTCCTAATAAAAGTAAATAAAGTCCCTTATTATTATTTTTTAATCCCAGGAGGCTTCTAGAGCATCCCAAAATAAAAAACCCCAAAATGAAAAATTGCAGACGAAGGAAGATTGTTCACTGAAAATCAGACAGATGACTACATTTTGTTGAGGTAAATAGTAAGGCACTCTTATTTGTAGGGAATGTGTGCAAGTTTTCAAAGACTATAATTTGAAAAGGCATTATATGCAAAAACATCCTGCCAAATTCAATGTGTAGGAAGGATTGTGTTGTAAGGACAAAACAGCAGAATTGAAAAAAAGTCTTCTCAACAAAAATTTTTTCAAAAATTTACAACTCGGGCAGATTCCACTATAAAAGCTGGTTATGTGGTAACATTTATTTTTCTCTTTTTAAAAAGATTTTATTTATTTATTTATAGAGGGGGGAAGGGAGGGAGAAAGGGAGAGAAACATCAATGTGTGGTTGCCTCTTATGCATTCCCTACTGGGGACCTAGCCTGCAACCCAGGCATGTGCCCTGACTGGGAATCAAACCAGTGACCTTTTGGTTCGCAGGCTGGTGCTCAATCCACTGAGCCACACCAGCCAGGGCCGTGGTAGCATATTTAGTAGCAAAAAAATCAAAACCATTTACTGATGGTGAGTTTATTAAACAATATATAGAAAATGTGGCAGATATCATTTGCCCTGAAAAAAAGAGGGGTATATTTCTAAAATCAGTTTGTCTCACCAGACTATAGCCAGGGGAACTGAGGAAACTGGAAGATTTATCGAAAGAAGTTTGGAGAGTAAAGTTGCTAATTTTAAATTTTACGCTTTGGCGATGAGTGATAGCTCTGATGCTACAGATGCGGCTCAACTTGCTGTTTTTATTGGAGGGACTGATGATGAATATAATGTCACTGAAGAAGTGGCTTTTTTAATGCCATTAAAAGACACAGCTAAATCGAGAAATTTATATGAAGCAGTAAAAAGTATGTTTAAAGAGATTTCCTTTGTCCATTGTCAACATATCTGGCATAGTAACTGATGGTGCCCCAGCGATGGTGGGTGAAAGAGAGGGGCTTGTAAAAGTAATAGAAGATGATGCAATTGCCACCCAAAACTCACGTTTGATGAAGTATCATCGCATAGTACACCAAGAAAATGTATGCACAAACGGCCCTGGCTGGTGCAGCTCAGTGGATTGAGTGCTGGCCTGCAAACTGAGAGGTCCCTGATTCGATACCCTGTAAGGGCAAATGCCTGAGCTTCCCCAGCTAGGGGTGCATGAGAGGCAACTGATCGATGTTTCTCTCTCACATCAATGTTTCTCTCCCTTTCTTTCTCCCTCCCTTCCCCTCTCTCTAGAGAATGGGGAAGGGAGGGAGAAAGGGAGAGAAACACCAATGTGTGGTTGCCTCTTGTACACCCCCTACTGGAGACCTGGCCCACAACCCAGGCATGTGCCCTGACTGGGAATCAAACAAGGACTCTTTGGTTCCCAGACCCACGCTCAATCCACTGAGCTATGCCAGCCAGGGCAATAAAATCTTTTTTAAAAAGAGAAAATTTATGCACAAACGTCTTAAAAATGGGAAATGTTATGCAAATAAATCATCATCAAGACCTGAATTTCATAAGAACCAAGGGATTGAATCCTCACCAGTTCCAGGAATTCCTTAAAAGTATTGATGTTGACTCTGGCAACGTCATTTACTTTTTGGAAGTAAGGTGGCTAAGTCGAGGCCAAATGTTGAAGGATTTTACTATTTGTGACATGTTATCAAGTCATTTATAGTATCAAAAAACAAGTTTGTGCCAGAATTTGACAAGGAAAACTGGCTTACAGATTTAGCATTTTTAGTGGATTTAACCGCTCATTTAAATGAGTTAAACATGTGTCTTCACTTGTTCACTTGGGGATGTGAGAGGCAACTGATCTCTTGCACATCGGTGTATCCCTCCCTTCCCCTCTCTCTGAAAGTAAATAAATAAAATCTTTAAAAATGCTAAATATATATAGATATATGGATATGTACATATTCTATATTAGTGATCACAAACTTGGGCCCTGCTCCACAATTTTGAAAGATTATCGAAAGGGCTGCTGCATAATTAGGGTTATTATGTGAGGACTTTTTTGCTTATCTATGGTAGCAGATGTCACGAAAATTATGCATGGACCTTTCTTCTTCCAGCGTGGTGCAGAAACACCAAAAGGTTGGACACCTGTTTTAACTCTATGTATTTGTTAATGGGCTGAACAGAGTCCTTTCCCTTTTAGTTGAAAGGACCAGGATAAAGTGGGGAAACCAATTCTACTTAAGTTTGGTCAATTTAGCAAATAAGCTTGCTTGCATCATAGATGAGTCACTCAGCAATAAGACTGCTAAAATTTTTGATTTTCAGCTTTGGATAATGAAGGCCCTAGTACAATAGCAAAAGCTTTCTAGCTTCTGCTGTTGTTGCAAAGAGCCAGGATATTGCAAAAGGATTGTTGCAGATTTTGACACTTCAGCCTTCCCAAAGCTGTCCTAATCAGCAATGATGGGGCCCTGAGAACTACAGGTGTTCTTCCCAATCCTCCCACGTAATCAGCTTGGAGAAACTTTTCTCTGGATTGGCCATGAATCTGTTCTGAGCTCAACCCACTGTTATAAAGCAACCCTACTTCAGAGTAATAAAATGGTTCTAATTGTGGGATCTTAAACCTCAACAGGTTTCTGAACCTCTTCCTTTTGTTTAGGCCCTTTAAGAGATACTCACTCTTTTCTCCATTGTATCTCTGTCTCTATTCATTTATTAAGCTGAGACTAACAAGGGAAATACTCTGCCAGAATTTCTTTCTACCAAAGGAAGAAGTAACTCTAGAATTTGATAGTAGCTATCAAAATAGTCAATCAGGTGAACTAAATGACCTTTCAACATGTTTTTCATATAGTTATTGATTATGCTATTACAGTTGTCCCATTTCCCCCCTTCACTCCCCTCCACCCTGCACACCCTTTCCCACCCATATTCCCCCCTTTAGTTCATGTCCATGTGTCATTAGTTCTTTAGCTTCTACATTCCCACACTATTCTTACCCTCCCCCTGTCTATTTTCTACCCACCATTTATGCTACTCATTCTCTGTACCCTTTCCCCCCTCTCTTCTCCTCCCACTCCCCTGTTGCTAACCCTCCATATGATCTCCATTTCTGTGGTTCTGTTTCTGTTCTAGTTGTTCGCTTAGTTTGTTTATATTTTATTTCAGGTGTGGTTGTTAATATGTGAGTTTGCTGTGATATTACTGTACATGTTTTTTTATCTTCTTTTTCTTAGATAAGTCCCTTTAACATTTCATATAACAAGGGCTTGGTGATGATCAACTCCTTTAACTTGACCTTATCTGAGAAGCACTTTATCTGCCCTTCCATTCTAAATGAAAGCTTTGCTGGATAGAGCAATCTTGGATGTAGGTCCTTGCCTTTCATGACTTGAAATACTTCTTTCCAGCCCCTTCTTGCCTGGAAGGTCTCTTTTGAGAAATCAGCTGACAGTCTGATGGGAACTCCTTTGTAGGTGACTGTCCCCTTATCCCTTGCTGCTTCTAGGATTCTCTCCTTCATTTGAATCTTGGCTAATGTAATTACGATGTGCCTTGGTGTGTTCCTCCTTGGGTCCAACTTCTTTGGGACTCTCTGAGCTTCCTGGACTTCCTGGAAGTCTATTTCCTTTGCCAGATTGGGGAAGTTCTCCTTTATTATTTGCTCAAGTAAGTTTTCCACTTGTTGCTCTTCCCCTTCTCCTTCTGGTACCCCTATAATTCGGATATTGGAACATTTAAAGATGTCCTGGAGGTTCCTAAGCCTCTCCTCATTTTTTTGAATTCTTGTTTCTTCCTTGTTTTCTGTTTGGATGTTTCCTTTCTTCCTTCTAGTCCACTCCATTGATTTGAGTCCCAGTTTCCTTCCCATCACTATTGGTTCCCTGTACATTTTCCTTCATTTCACTTATTATAGCCTTCATTTGTTCATCTAACTTGCAACCAAATTCAACGAATTCTGTGAGCATCCTGATTACCAGTATTTTTAACTGCATCTGATAGGTTGGCTATCTCTTCATCACTTAGTTTTATTATTTCCGGAGATTTGATCTGTTCTTTTGTTTGTGCCTTTTTTTTTTTGTCTTGATGCACCTGTTACGTGTGAGGGGCGGAGCCTTAGGTGTTCGCCAGGGCTAGGCAACCCATGTCGCTGGGTTGTGACGCTGTATGTTGGGGAGGGGTCCAAGAGGGAACAATGGCACTTGTTCCACTCTCTGCCGGATTTCAGTCACTTCTGCTGCTTTCCCCAAGCAAACTGGGCCCCTCTGATGCTGATTCCCAGGTGGGTGGATTTGTGTACGTTCTAGGACCCTGTGGGTCTCTCCAACGAACTCTCCTGTGAGGCTGGGAGTCTCTCCTGGAACCGCAGCCCCCACAGGTGTTTTCAATTGGCATTTTTAGGTTTTATTTCCCGGCGCTGGAACCCTGGGTTGCTTGGTCTGTCTCACTGCCCAGTTTTTCCTGGTTTATCTGTGCGTGAATGTGGGATTGTCCGGTCCACCAGCCTCCTTGTGCGCCAAGCCCCTCTGCAATCTGCCGCCTCACTGGGTCTGCCTGCTTCTGCCTGCGTGCCCAGGGTCCACCAGCTGCTGCTTTGCCATGAGCCCTCTCCACCCGGCTGCCTGACTCCACCCCTCCTACCGGTCTGGATGAATGTTTCTTCTTCTTTTTAAATTTTTATTTTATTTATTTATTTTTAGAGAGAAGGGAAGGGAGGGAGAAAGAGAGGGAGAGAAACATCAATGTGTGGTTGCCTTCATGTGTCCCCCACTGGGGACCTGGCCTGCAACCCAGGCATATGCCCTGACTGGGAACTGAACCAGTGACCCTTTGCTTCACAGGCCTGTGCTCAGTCCACTGAGCTACACCAGCCAGGGCTGAATGTTTCTTCTTTAACTCCTTGGTTGGTGGACCTCCATACAGTTCAATTTTCTATAGTACTGGTTGTTTTTTTGTTTCTAAATTTTCGTTGTCCTTATTTTGGTTGTGCAAGGAGGCACAGTGTGTCTACCTACGCCTCCATCTTGGCCAGAAGTCTTCAACGTATTTTATTTGTTCATTTCTGACCATACTATATCTGACTCTTAGAACCCTGATCATTTGTCCCTATTGGACTAGCTGCTATCCTCTTTATGGGTAATATTTTCCATTGATATGGGCAGAATCCACACCTATTAAGATTCAAATAGATTACCCAAACATCTCTCCCATGATTAATACCCCATAAGTAATAAAGTCCTTCAAGGCATAAAACCCATAATAGAAGATTGCAAGACTTGGGACCTCATTGTCCCTTGAACTAGTCCCCAGCATCGTTATCCCTCAACACCCTATTTCTAATTCCCTGTACACTACTAATATCCATCCCACTGGAAGTAAAAAATTTTTTTAGGATTCTATTTATTTCTTTTTAGAGACAGAGAAGGGAGAGAGAATAGGAGAGAAACATCAATGTGAGAGAGAGAGATATTGACTGGTTGCCTCTTACATGTCCCCAGCTGGGGACCTGGTCCACACCCCAGGCATGTGCCCTAAATGGAAATCAGACCAGCGAACTTGTGGTTGATAGGCTGACACTCAATCCACTGAGCTATACCAGCCAGGGCGGGAAGTAAATTCTTGATGACAACTTACTCATGCTGTAACTTTTTTAGTTTTTCAGTCAGTGAAGCTAGCCAATACCTTTCAGCTTTCACGTGGGAGGGAAAATAATTTACCTGGAAAGGAATGCCTCTGGTTTTATTGAAAGCCCTTCTCTTTGTCACAGATCCTGAAGGCTGATTTGGGTGGTAAAACTTTCCCTAAATGTTCTACCTTGCTGCAGTATAGGGTAATTTACTTCTTTGCTCTTCCTCCCAGGTCTTCTCACAGAAAGGTAGCATCCACCTGTTAGAACTTTTGGCCTGAAAGGGGCATAGAGTCTAAATAAAAATGACAACTTGTTGAAACTCAGGTTTGATGTTTGGGACATCTGGTATCAGAAGAAGGACTACACCTGGATTCAGATAGGTTTTAGGGTGTCCTGAGTTTTCCAAGACCCAAAATTAAGCCTTTAGTTCCAAGGTTTTCTTGGGCTACTCAGCTGTTGTTGAAGATGGATCCCAAATCTCTTATGACAAACCCTCTCTATGTTTTTCTAAAGAATGTCAGTCCTGATCAAATTTTATGGGATGAGACAACATAGCTTTTAAGCATTAAAGGAGAAGTTAATGAACCCAGCAGCTCTTGGGCAACCCCCTGATCAGATTCCCGTTTTCCTTTTAGTATGGGAAAAGGAAGGGAATGCTCTTGTGGTACTCACCCCAAAACATGGGAATCACCACAGACCATGGTATCCCGTCAGACACCATGGTCAGTGATTGGATCCTATGACTAAGTGACAGACCCCTTGCCTTCGGGCCATCACTGCTAGTTATGCCCTCGTGGTTAAGGCCACAGAGGGAATTGTTGCAGGATCCTCTTTAACTGTATTTGTATCCCATGCAGTAGAAGCTCTCCCAGTTCTCATTACACTCAGTGTGTTTTATTTAGTTACCGCACATGACTTTCATGCAATAACTTTAATTCAGCTACTCTTCCCTCCAATACTGATGAAGCTCCTTATGACTCCCTGGCACTGATGGGTCACCTTCTGACCCCTTGTGAGGATCTGCTACAGGCTTCTCTGGGTAATACTGATTTTTTTGTGGTTTATAGACAGCTTATATTTAAAGAACAAAAATTGTAAGTACTGTACTGGGTATGTTTTGAAGTCATCAAGGTAGTATTTGTACCTAGGCTACTTCACAGCAGGCTGAATTATATGACCTTATTCCAGTTTATATTTTAGCCAAGGGTAAAACTGCCAACATTTATATTGACAGTGGATATGATGTCTTCAGAGTAGCTAATGATATTGGAATGTTATAGAAAGAACATGGCTTCCTTACTTCTAGTGCAAGTAAAATCAGAAGCGGTCCTATGTTCAGGAATTATTGGGTGTTACGCTTTTACCTGCTGCTTTAGCTACTAAGATCCCAGGGCATTGTAAACTTGACTCTCCGGAAGCTAAATGAAATCCCCTCGCTGCCCTTTCCACAGCCCATAGGGAACCAGCAGCAGTCAGACCTCTGTCATGGTCCAAAGGGATGTTTCCCTAGCTGATAATGTAGAGAAACTGGCCAGAGACACCCAGCAGTTAGCTCCGGAAAAAGAAAAACAAGATTGGAAACCTACCAGTTGTTGGTTTGAAAAAGAGAAGGCTATGGTTTGGACCTAGTTCTACCAGATACTCTAGCAGGGGTGTCCAGCCCACGGCCTGCAGGCTGCATGCGGCTGAGGATGGCTATGCATGCAGCCCAACACAAAATTGTAAATTTACTTCAAACAACATGAGATTTTTTTTTTATGATTACATATTGCAGTATATTTAATATGGGGCCCAAGACAACTCTTATTCCACTGTGGCCCAGAGACACCAAAAGGTTGGACACCCCTGCTCTAAAGTTTCTGCTCCTAACTATTGTACATGCATTTAAACGGTTGGTCTGTTGATAAAGTGATACTATTTATAAATCAATATTAGTGGAGAAATATTAAGGCTATGAAAGGTACTTAACCTTACTTTTTCTACCTGTCCAAAGTATATTCCAGGAAAGCCTATTCACACTGCTCCTGGACATTTTTTTTAAGGTTTTATTGATTTATTTTTAGAGAGTGGAAGGGAAGAAGAAAGAGAGGGTGAGAAACATCACTGTGTGGTTGCCTCTTGCACACCCCCTACTGGGGACCTGGCCCACAGAGTGGGCATGTGCCCTGACTGGGAATCAAACCAGCGACCATTTGGTTCTCAGGCCGGTGCTCAATCCACTGAACCACATCAGCCAGGGCTATTTATTTTTTTAGAGAGAGGGGAAAGGAGGGAGAAAGAAAGGGAGAGAAACATGATGTGTGAGAGAAACAGTGATTGGTTGTCTCTCTCACACCCCCAACTGGGGTCGTAGCCCTTAACCCAGGCATGTGCCCTTCTTGGGAATCGACCTGGCAACCTTTTGGTCTGCAGGCCGGCACTCAATCCACTGAGCCACACCAGTCAGGGCAGCACACAGATTTTATAAAGCTTCTCTTCTCATGGACGTAAATGTTTTAGTCATGACCCGTATGTTTTCTCACTAAATGAAGCTTTCCTTTCTAGACAAGCTACTGCCTCTTCTGTGGCTAACATTCTGGTGGAGGGAACTTTCAGAGGCAATCTATTTTGGAAGTACTGGGTCAAACTGGGCATTTCCAGCCCAGCTGTGTTCCTGCCCCGCCCCACCCCACCCCTCACCTCTCATTACTGATACTGTCTGTTGTCATCGATCGAGTGGAAATAGAACTCAGACCCGCCCACAGGCGAGGAAGGCAGAACCATTGAGGTCTCCTCAGGGTGCTTGGTGGGTGAGGATAAAAGAGCCGACCTTGCCAGTTCCGTCTGAGGGCTTCACTCAGCTCCCTAGTGAAGGGGCAGATTCTGACTCTGTCCAGACTTGGAAGCCCTGGAGGGGTCAGAGGGCACCAGTGAGCTTTGCCACCTCCCTCCCTGCAATGCCAGCTGCTGGCTGGGAGCACCTAGCTGGGGCTCCCTTGATTTGCTGCGCTTTGAAGATCTGTTTGCTTCCAGCGTTGCGACATTTCCCCGGTTTGTTCATGGAAAGCTCAGGCTGGCGACACCTGCCAAGGAATCTGACTTTTCTCTTCCTAGAAGACATGGTTGAGGAATAGGTTTCTTCCTTTTTCTTTTTTAAAGTAGATATGTGTGTGAAAGGAGCCAAGTGGATTCTGTAACCCATGAGCACTCTGTGGGTACCCACTTGTGCCCCATCAGAAAAAGACACTTGGGGGAACTGTCAGTCTGTAATGGGGTGGACAGAGATGGATGTGGCCCTGGGAGAGACGTGGGGTGTGGGAACAGTTGGGGAAACTTCGGGCTTACTCAGAGGGCACCTCCCAGTTTTGCTAGAGCCTGCCTCCTTTCCAGCCAGTCTTGCATAGCATGATATAACTCTTGGATGGCCAGGTTTCCCAGCATACCTGTAACTTCCGTCCAGGAAAAAAGGCACCACAGAGCCTGGAAGGCTTAGAAGATTGTACAAGCAACCTCCCCAGGGAGAGTGGTTAGGACAAGTAAAGATTGGTAGCCCTGGCTGGTTGGCTCAATGTATTGAACACCTGCCTGCAAACTGAAAGTTCTCCAGTTTGATTCCCAGTCAGGGCACATGCCTGGGTTGAGGGGACAGGTCCCTAGTGGGGGTGTGTGAGAAGCAACCAATCAATGTACCTCTTGGACACTGGTGTTTCTTTCTTTCTCTTTCTCCCTCCCTCTCTCTATAAAATATTTTTTAGAAAAATAAATATTAGGAAAATGGGTCCGGTCTCTTGGCTCAACCCCTCTTTTGGGACTCAAACCCTTTTGCACAAAAGTGGATAAAATGGGCACTGGCCCTGCCACAGTGGAGAGAGCCACAGGTGCTAGAACTGGGACCAGGCCCACCACCACCACCAGGAGTGATCAGCTCTGGAGTGTGTGTTGGACTTAATGAGGCGCCCGCCTCCCCAGCAAATCAAGCAAAACCTCAGCGGCCTGAGGGACCTGGTCCCCAGGCAATGTGTCTTCTGTTGACCAGCCATTGAAAATCACCAGAGACAAGGTGGTGGGAAAGTGTTACCTTTTGTGTGACTGCGACATAGAGGGTGACTCCTACAGGCTCTCATGGAGGAACAAGCGTGGCCCACCCTGGGAAGATGGGGTCATGCCTTCTGCTCAGCTGAGAAAGCTAGAGGTGGAAGCCAACAATGCCTTTGACCAGCATCGAGAGCTGTATTTGGAGGGCAGTGTCTCATCATCTACCTCTGGGATCTGCATCATGGCTTTGTTGGAGTGATCCTCGTAAAGAAGGCAGGAGACGGACAAGAGAAGGTCAGAGGCTGCTGGGACTCCATCCGTGTGGTGGGAGTGCAGCAGCAAGTCCATGGTCGCACCGTTCATTACCAGCTGACCTCCACAGTGATGCTGTGGCTGCAAACCAACAAATCCGGTCTGGCACCATGAACTTCAGAGGCAGCCTTACCAAACACATGGAGAAAGTGAAACTGAGGAACTGCTCCCCACACACAGCCAATATTTGCACTCATCTGGTTGAGGACATAGAAAACAAAATCAGAGGTACGCCGAATGAGATCTACTTTGAAAAAACAACGGACATCATCAACAGGCTGAGGTCTGTGCTGACTTGCAGACAAATCAGAACAAGAAGCTCTTAAGGATGACCTGGTAGAGGCATTACAAAGAAAGTAACAAGGTTAAATCTCTGCTTCTCACTAACTGGACATGCCATGCACTTGTTCGATTCCCCCTTTAGAAAACTCATTTCTGCCCCCTTCCCTTGTCCCTTCCTTCCCCGACAGGTCACACAACAGCTTGTGTCACCAACCTGCACAGTGCAGTCATACCCTGTGAATAACACTGCTAAACACCCATCTCCGTCTCCAAGGCCTGCTTTCCACCGCATTTTGCTATCAATCTTGATGTTTCCATAGAGACCAAGTGTGTGTGTTGTTTGCCCCAGCCCCCTGTCCCCGCCCCACCACCCATTTACCGGCATAAAATATAGTCTACTTCTTCTTCCTTCCTACCTTCTTGTTACAGGATGGAACAAAAATGGGAAATCTGATTCCACATGTGGTTGGGAGTTGCTTAGGGGTGAAGGTGGAGGGGCAGAGGGCAGCTCTGGGAGAAAGGAGAGGTGGCCCTCAGCATGGTCCTGTGCAGAATGGCCCCAGTCCCACGGACACCCGGTTGTAGGGGTTTGGGGGGGGCCTGCTGGCAGTTCTCTTCTGGTGAGGGGCTTTTCTGTTAACTTTTATGGAATGCAGAGGGAGTTGTTTTGTTTGATAAAGCTTTAAAAAATTTACATCTTATACTTGAGCTTCCATACTTTAAAAAAAGGGAAAAAAATAACAAAAAAAGAAATTGGGACACAGTTAAAAATTTTAAAAGGTGGGTACAATGGTCAGGAAGTGGGAAAAGAGTTTCTAGGTACTCCCTGATAATGGTGTTCCCACAAACTGTGTGGTACCAAAGCCTGTTGCTAAATGTGACTCAAATGAGATTGAGAAAGTATAAAAATGTAATAGTTGGTAGACTGTGAAAGATGGAATACTTAAGCAGACTGACTCTATGTTAAGAATTTGTGTCTCTTTTACCTAATATTTTATGGAAATGGATATTATGTCCTACTGGGGAACACTTGCCCTACCTGTATTGTAAAATCAAGATGTGTTGATGAAGTCCTATTAGGAGCTACAGTTAGAAATGTGAGGGTTGATGGAATTCGGGGAAGAGTTAATAGGAGAACTGATATGGCTGAGCAGGCTTGGTGTGAATGGTGACTCTTACCTGATCGTGTTAGGGGGGTGGACACTGTATCTTACTGGGGAGCACTTCCCTACCCAGTCCTGTAAAACAGGCATGTGAATCTGCCCTTCGAGCCACCTTCATCGGACATGCTGAATGGGAGCCCGTGTGAGTGCCCCAGCCCGTGCAGTGTGGGACAGAAGCCACAGTGCTGGTAGGGGCAGATCTCTGTGTGATGGTCTGTGTAGAGAGTGAACTGGGCATTATGACAATGTCCCATGAGCACCAGCTTGTGACAAGAGGATTTGGACAGAATTTCCATTTTCTGTCCTTATTGTCAGACAGAAATCAAAGCTACTCATATGAATGAAAGACATAAAATGATCCTGAAACCTGAAGTACCCACAGTGTCTTGGGTGATCTCAGAGAAATGCTCTAATGGGTATTGAAAGCCCCAAGAGTAAGATAATAAAATGGAAATGATTTATACAAGATCATGCTGCCTGGGGGTAGCAAGGAGATATAAGCAGGAAGCCTCTTTTCCCTAGAGCTGACTTCTAAACAGAGGAGCTGCTGGATTCTGTTGTCACTTGGACAGTGCCCTATAAATAGCTCTTGACTGGTCAACAAAAGGGCTGCTTGGCGGTTCCACGGTGAATGGACAACATCCTGTTTGGAAGCCTACCACTCTGATCAGAGAAGGTAAAAACAGATCAGCCCAATGAGCTGAACAGCGTGCTGTTTCTCCAGGAACGATAGAAGAATTGAACAGTAGTAAAAGCCCTGTTGTTTGGGTTTTCATTCAATCACAGGCAATGGCCAATGGCCTGGCCATCTGGTCAGGCATGAGGGCAATGGAAACCTGGCCTATTAGAGGAATTCCCATGCAGGTATGGTGTTGGTGGTTCTGGAAATCTCTGTGGGAATTTGAGGGGTGCAGTAGGATATGTTGATGCCCATCCGAAGATTCCCCTTCCAGGTTCAGAAGGTGATTGGAACCACCAAGCAGACCTTTTGGTGTACTCACGTGAGGGGGCTGCCTCGGCCCATGACATGAGTTGACAGGGGTGCTGCAGCAGTGCAGAGACGGTCTGAATCTGGATATCATCCTCTTGCACCCAGCAAGGCACAAAAATGCCGAAAGGAACTGTTCTGTCTCTCAGCGAGACTGCAGATGGCTCTGGAAAAGATTCCCCCTGGGAAGTGGATTATGTTGGACCGATGCCAGTAGCCACTTGGCACTACCAACAGGTCCTAACAGGAATAGATGTGTAACTTTACACTGTGTTTTGTATACCCAGTGACAAGTACAAACACTCAAAATACTATTAAGAATAGGGATGGAAAATACTGTATCAATTTGTACCATCAGGTTACATTTCTTCAGACCAAGGAACACACTTCACAGCTGACAATGTCCCATGATGGACAGAGAGATGTCCTCCTTAGTACGAATTTGATAGGAAATTGAAAAGAGCAATTAAAACACTGGATGTCTAAAACAGCAGGAAGTAAAGACATGAAAGGCTGACTTACATGCCTTCTTGAGTGTGTGCTCACACAACCTGAGGGGGGCTTAGAGTTCTGGGGAAGGGGTGAAGGGGAGGATGCTGTTGTGACCCAAGTTCTTCCCTACATTACGGCAACATTTTTTCTTACCTGACACGGTGGTCCCAGTACCTGCGCTGCAACTGCAGGTGCCCAAAGCAGAGAGGATCTTAGGCAAGAAACTAACTGTGTACTGTTAAGCCTTTGTGTCAGAATTCCTAAGGGATGATGGGACAGGTTGTGCCTTCACCCCATCAGGTAGAGTTGAGACTGACAGTGGATGCTGGTGTGCTGTCTGGTGGTCCTGAGAGCCCATGAGTTCTGCACTTGGAACTTCACCCTGAGTGGGCGTGGCCGGAGGAGAGGCACTTGCCAAACAGGTGTTGCAGCCTGCAACCTGGACCAGCAGGGCGGCGGAACCTAGCATCCCTTCCAAGGGTGGAAAAGTCGGGGCAAGAAAAACGACAAATGGAGAGAAGTAGCAATAATAATAAAGGGCAAGAGATGAATAACTGTGTTATGCAGCAAGGGAAATCCAACATTTATTTATTTTTTATTAATACCTGAAGAGAGGCTCAGCAAAGAATGACACTTAGTCTGAGAGGGTGAAGCCTTGTGTTTGCTGAGACCATCCGTGCTGTTGGAGCCTGACAGGTTTGAATGGCAGCCTGCAAACCTGAATGACAGCACCCTGGGGGACATTTGCATGTGATAAGATGATAGAGTGGATAGTTACTCATGATTGAATGAGATTCTAGTAATCTTTTGACTTAAATGATTTGCTATGAGTGATCCTAGTTCAAAGACCAGAGTGTGGACTGCGATATTGTGATTTATTATAAGATATTTGGTCTTCATAGTTCCTGGTGTCGCAGCTCCCTAAACCCTTGGAATTTCCTAAGTGTATCTTGTTAGGTTAATGAAGTGACTTTTGGAAGCACTTAAGAAGGGAGGCTGGTTGCCACTGGAGCCACACGGCTGGATGTTGAATCAATCATCAACTCCCAATGATGATCATAACTCCAATGAAGCCTCCATAAGAACCCAGAAGGGCAGTCCTGGCTGGTGTGGTTCCTCTGGAGCGTCATCCTGTAAACAAAGCTTGCGTGTTCGATCTCCTGGTTGGGGTACATACTGGAGGAAACCAATCAGTGTTTGTTTTCTCTCTCTCAATGTAATGAAAAAAAATGTCCTTGGGCGGGTATTGGGAAACAAAACAGAACAAAACAACAAACCCGGAAGGGCAGCATGCCTGTGCTTCCGGAGAGCTTTCCCACTGGCAAAGCCGTGGAAACGTGGGGAGAGTGGATAGAGGCTCCCTGCCTTTCCCGGTGCCTTTCCTTAGGTCTCCCTTCTATCTGGCAGTTCCTGAGTCATATTCTTTTATAATAAACCTGTAATCTAGTAAGATTTTTAAAAAATGATTGATTTTAGAGAGAGACATCAATTTGTTGTTCCACTTACTTATGCATTCATTGGTCAATTCTTGTATATGCCCTCACTGGGATTAAAGCTGCAACTTTGGGGTATTGGCATGATGCTCTAATCAGCTGAGCTACACAGCCAGGGAGACATGTTTCTCTGAGTTCTGTGAGCCTTTTCAGCAAATGAACCAAATCCAACGAGTGGGTAATGGTAATCTGATTTATAGCTAGCTGGTCATAAGCACCTGAGTTTGTGACTAACCTCTTAAGTGCTGGGGAGTGGGGTCGGTCTTGTAAGACTGAGTGAGCCCTTAAGCTGTGGAATCGGATGCTGTCTTCGGGTAGTGTCAGAATTGAATTCTTGGATACCCTGATGGCATCTGAGAATTGCTTACTGGTGGGGGACCCACCTCTGTTGTAAAGGGGTCCAGGAACCCCAATACAAATACCATATATTGCAGTTTTCATTAGTGTTTGTATATTTAATATGTGGCCCAAAACAACTGCCCTTCTTCCACTGTGGCCCAAAGATGCTAAAAGTTGGACACCCCTGCCTCTAGCTAAAGGGCATCTCTTTGCTCCTGTCCCCCCATCCCTGTGCCCTGGCAGTTAGTTATTCTCCTTGGAGGGGAGGAGGGGCACCCTTGGGGGAGCATCAAGATGAGTTGTAGCTAAAGGCCTACTCAGCTAGGGTGCTCCAGTAACCTATGTCCCTGATGCAGCAGCCTGGGCTCCTCTTCTCCCTGCATCCCCCACCCTGCCCTTGGGAGCCCAGCAGGAGTGAGCAGGGGCGAGGCCACCAATCAGTTTTAGTTGGACCAACTCCTGACCTATAGCTTCCTGTGCTCAGGCTCCCAGATGGCCTCATTCCACTGCGTCTAGATCCAGCTGAGCCAGCTCCTGGCCCACCCTATCTGGTGGGCAACTGTGAACACACTGGTGAGGGGCGTGGGAATGCAGAGCCCTGGGCTGGGGGACTCTGCGAGCAGGCCACTGTCAAATTGCTGCTGCTGCTGCTGCCGCTGCCGCCGTTGCCTTCTGGTGCCTGGTATAAGCACCTGGTAAATCCTGCCTGCCACACAGTGGGCCACAGGGCTCATCCGACATGTGGTACAGCGCAACACTTCCAGCCCCTTGCTTGGACACCCGAGGCCTGTGTGTGCACACCCAGGGACCATCTGCCAGAGACACCCTGTGCCCCAGGCTGCTGCTGGCCAAGCTCTCCTGCCTCCCTCAGGGGTTTGGGAACATGGGAGACACAATGCGAGCCTCCTCCTCAGTCCAGGGCCATGCTGAAGCTCAGCCCCGGCCCTTGCTGCCCCCAAGCCTGAATCGGAAACAGTAGCTTTGGCCTCCTGGGCATGCAGCTCGGCCCGGACTGTGCCTTTTGGCCAAGAAAACCTGCCTCATTCCTGTGCCTCACATGTTACCCTTTTCCTCCGTGATATGTACTTTAACACCAAGTTTTGTGGTGCAAACAGCCACACCCCCATCCCACAAATATCCGGAGCCATCTAGCTGTCCAATACGCCTCCTCCCTGGCGCCTTCACCTGTGTGTCCAAGAGGGGCAGAAGGGGAGAAGGGCAGAGGCAGAAACACTGCCTGGACCTGGGTTCCCTTCTCCTTTCTCTGCCAATGCTGCTCCCTCCTGCTTTGGGAGTAGGGGGCATCCGACCAGGTCCTGGGTCCCCCAGGAAGGGAGGATTCTCCCCCAGAGGAGGGGTAAGTCAGAACCTGGGTCCTGCTGTCATCCCCCAAGGTATAGAGGAAAGCAGGAGCTCACACCTCATGAACTGAGCCAGAGCCTCCACCTCAGCTTCCTGGGAGCCCCACTGGGCGCTCCCTCACTATGCCTCCTGGCTAGGTTGGGGAGATTGTCTTCCCTGATGGGGTGGGACCTCAAGACCTGGCAGCCCACCTAACATTTCCCTCATCTCCCAGGGATCTCCTAGGAGCCCCTCTCTCCCCTCAGCTTGTGGAAAGGAAGTGGGAATCCCAGCCCCTCCAGCTGAGTCTCCTTGCCTCCTAAGGGGCCCTCCACCTCTTATCCTCCTCTGCTATTCCAGCTATTGGCTCCAGCCCCTGCCATGTAATGTGCTGTACCCTCCCTCCACCTGGGCCCCCTTCCAGCTCCTCTCTTACAATTATCTAGGCCCCTCCGCCCTCCTGCTTCCTCTTCAATTCTTTTCAGTATGGGCTCAGATTCCAAAGCACCTGGGCACTGCGATCTGAAGCTGTCGGCCCCTGGAGTCCTTCCTTGGCCACGTGCCCAGGTCTCCCTTTAGGACACCCAGCAAGGACTGGAGAAGGGGTGGTCCCCTGTCTGCCTTGTTTTGGGATGTCCACTGTGGAACCAGCCTCTACATTGCCTCGTGGATCTGGAAGTCCTCATGTCTCCTCATTGGCAATTCCTTCTCATCTCCTGGATACATCCTCCGCACCTGGTCCCCTAATGTGGGTGCTCATTTTTACTCCACCTTCTCAATTCTTACCCTGAATTTATTTACCTTGATTCCATCCAGGTTGGTGTTGTTTTTTGTTTGTTTGTTTGTTTGTTTTTGCCCCAGGATCTGCACTGGCAGAAGGGGTGGACCCAGACCCCTTAGGTCCTCTTTCTACCCCACTGAGCCCGCTCCTGCCCTCGCTCCTCCTCAAACTTGACCTTTCAAACCACAGGTTTTCTGACCTTTTCCCACCCAGTGCACACTAAAATGGCTCCCTGTCTCTCACTCTCATTGCTTCTGTCCCTCCCCACACAGCCTGCAAACACTCTGGGCAGGTTCCAGCACTATGGTTCACCCCAAAAGACTCCTAGGCTCCAGGTGGGATTAAATGTCCTTCCTTGGGGCTGCCCCAAACCTTGGGCTTGCCAAGGTACAGAAACCCCAGTTTCCATGGGTCTCAGAGATGTTTCTCCAGTCCTCGCCAATGTTCAGCACCAAGTGGTCAGCAAATATTCGGTCGCAAGTGTTGGAACTCTTGGTGAAAGGCCAGATTTCATGTTGCCTGAGGTACACAGACCAGGAGGTTGGTGCTAGACCTAAGGTGAGGAACCGTAGCTGATTGGGGGCTTGGCTTCTTTGCCTACCACCGTGGAAGCACCCTTATGTCCTGTATTGCAAGCAGCCCCAGGGCGCCAACCTCACTCCAGTCTTCACTCTGTAGGGCTGGACGGAGTAGGAGCCGAGGGGGGCCTGGGACAGTCCTTCGGGCAATGCAATCCCACCCAGAGTCAGCAGGTGGCAGTGCAGGTCTGCGCCTCTAGGCTATTATATTATAGCCCCGCTCCACCTCTCCGGCAATGGGTGGGACTGGGGTGTGTCGAGGGCGGGGCCACCCAGACACCCTCCGAGGGTTTCCCGCGCCCTCTATCTCTTTGGTACTCCAGGTTCTGTTCTCTTTCTCTCTCTCTCTCTTCTGGGTCTCGTTCACATCTCTTCCAGCCACTGTGGTCCCTCCTGCTCCAATTTTGGGCTCAGAAGAGAGGCTTGGTATCGTCTGAGGGAGGAGCCATAAGCCCGAGGTCCTGGTTATCCCGCGGGGCCATTAAAGCCCATTAGGGAGGGAGGCAGCGCCGCTGAGGAAGCTCTAAGCCGTTACCCGGACATCGGACAAATGGCTGGGTATGAACTCATTCTCTGAGACCAGGCCTCGTTCGGCCCACGTCTACACCCTAGATCTCCGCCCAGGCCTAGGCTCCGCCCATCGCTGGGGTATTGCTGCTGGGAGCTAGGCTCAGAGCTCAGGAAAGCCCCCTCCTTACCCAAGGTGGACCCTCCGACTCACCAGGGCGGGGACACCAGAAAGGTCTGCCTAGCCTAGCAAGGTTACAGGAGTGGGTGAAGGCGTAGAGGTGGGGATCACCCAGACCACCGTCGACCTGAATTTCCGCCTGTTGCCCGCCTTACCACCCACCTCCCGTACTCCTTCTCCAGCGACCACAAACAACTCACAGCCCCTGGACCCTTTCAGTCCACACTTCTGGCCCTCTGCCTTTGTCTCTTTTTCTGCGTCTCTCACCTCCATCACAGCGCCGGAGGCCCGAGGCTGGAGGAACCGCGGGGGAGTTTGCTTTGGAGAGCTGCTGGTCACTCTTCCCCACCGCTGTTACTTCAGGCCCTACACACTGACCCTGCTCCCTCTCACTCATGTCTGTCACCCCTTTGGAATTTTTAGCTGTAGTTCTTCCCGGGCCTTTATTTGTTTGTTGTTATCCACTTCCTTTGTTGCCCACCCGCTTTTGTTTCTCTATTACCTTCCCTGGTATTTCCCGGGCCTTGGGGCCTCCTTTGTTATTCTGAGATGCAGTGTTTGTGCCTGGCCCCTGTCGTGGCCACATGCCCTTTTAGCCTTCCCTCCAGCTGTGTCGTTCCCATCAGTCTTCACTCACAGGCTGAGTCCTTTGCTATGGAACACAAAAGGGCCTAAGGCAGATCCGGAGGAGTGGGGAGGAGGTCTGCAAGCATTCTGACCCAGGGAACCCGGGGCCCCTAACTTGTCTGGTGGTCTCCCACTCAGCCACTTCCCTCAATTCTGGGTGACCCTAAAGCTACAGACTGGCAGGCCTTGGGTGGTCCTCGTTGCTCTAGAGTAACCAACCCTTCGGGTGGTCTATGGTGGATCTCACTGCTCACACCCATCCTCACTGCCCAGTTGAGTCCAAGGAAGCCAGTCACAGGCCAGACAGGCAGCCTCTGGACAGGCAAACGGACAGATGGAGGTGGACAGCCAGATGAGAGCCTACGGCAGCATCAGCCAGGAACTCAGAGGTGTGGGTGGGGACTAATCATGCAGCTTTGGCCTAAGTGGCTTTTAGGGGCAGCAGCTGGGTATGGACACCCAAGGGGCTTCCGCCCTGGGCGGGCCCTGTGCTTGGGTGAGGGCTGGGAGCCCAGGCTGAGTGCACTGGAGAGAGAAGTAGCAGCAAGGACTGGGTTCCTATCCTCATGGGGAACTGTTTGGGCTGGCTGTGTCTGACTACTGGGGACCAGGTATGTGCTGGGGATAGACGGGTACGTTGAGGGGGAGCCTGCAGCCCCTCAGGGGGTTTTTTCTGTCTGCGGCTGTGAAGAGCATGAACTTGGAATCTCAGTCCTGGGCCCAAGAGGAGCTGGGGAACCTGGCCTGGGTCTTTTCCTTCTCCACACTAAGCCTCCTGGTCTGTAAAATGGCCTGCGCCTGTAGGGTTATTACGAGTAAAATGCACTGAGGCACGACAAAACATAAATGATTCTCCATTGTGATTATTATTGTCTGGTTGGGAAAAGGGTTAGCTCTTGCTTCCAGGAGGGGAGAGGAGAGCTAGGGGCAGAGGAGGGGAGATACCCTGGTTCCTGCTCATGGGAACAGCTCCTGTGAGTACTGACCACGGGCCAGCACTCAGAGGCCAAAGCCTGCAGCACATTTCATCCCAGGTCAGGACTGGGAGGGAGGACCAAGACCCTCTCATCCCAGCCAGACGAGTGTATTTTCTTACTTCACTCTCCTACCTTTTCAGTCACCAACAATAGGGAGGGTTATGAGTGAGTGGCCCTGGCACAGGGAGTGGGTGATGGGAGGGAATGTTTAACTGATACACACACCACAGATCAGGGCAAACACTCCTGGGGAGGGCCAGGGAGTCCCTCAGTCACTGACCTCCAGTAGATTGGGAGGTGCTGTCACCTCACTTCCAAACCCCTCTTCCTGCTCCCTGGACAATTTTGGAACTCTGAGCTGGGCCTGCCGGAAGGATCCAGATACATGGACAGTGGTGCTGGTGGTGCTTCCCAAGAAGGATGGGCAGATCTGTAGCTTTTGTTACCCTCTGTCCCCTGTGTGGGACTCCTTCAGCCCTAGGACCCTTCCTCTATCCCTCTCCCACCTCAAGAGCCTGTCTTGGTGCAGTACCCTGCATGCAGTAGGTGCTCAATAAATGTGCCTGGAATAGGAGGCAAAGGTGCTGACGGGAACGAGGCTGCCCAGAGTTGGGGGCAAACAGAGGGGGTCCCAGTGATTCGGAACCCTCCGTCCTCACTGCCTTTCCCTGGGCTCCCCGAGCTGGCGGGGTGCCGAGACAGGGGCGAGGCCAGGATGGCTTGGACACAGGGCGGGGGCGGAGGGGGCGGGGAAGGGGCGGTGCGGGGGCGGTGTCATCGCCGGAGCTCCAGCTCAAGCCTGAGGCGACGGGAGCCGGGCTGGAGCCGCGGGAGCCGGAGCCGCGGGAATCACCCGCCGGGTCTCCAGCGTCACCCCGTGCCCCTGCTTGCTGGTGGTGGCTGTGAGTGCCGTGGCCAGCCTGTGGCCGGCTGGTGGGTAGCCGGCGCCATGGCCACTCCAGAGCCGCTGCGGCCGCGCCTGTGCTGCCTGGTGCGTGGCGAACACGGCTACGGCTTCCACCTGCACGGCGAGAAGGGCCGTCGCGGGCAGTTCATTCGCCGCGTGGAGCCAGGCTCCCCGGCCGAGGCGGCTGAGCTGCGCGCTGGGGACCGCCTAGTCGAGGTCAACGGCGTCAACGTGGAGGGCGAAACGCATCACCAGGTGGGTGCCTGCGCCCAGGCCTCAGCTCTGTGCTCCAGGCCAGAAGGGGGTCGCACCAGGGCCTGCGTGCCCCCTACTCTGGGAGGTGGGGGATGTAGCCACCGAGGCAACGGCTGCAGGCCTCCTTCCCAAGCACCCTCCCACCAAGCTCAGTCCTGCACCTCGAAGGGAAATCCTGGCAGGGAGGAGCCCGCACTGCGGCTCCTCAGCTCATCTCTTGATCTTTAGGCTTGCTCTGGCCTCAGTGTGCCAAGTATAGAGCTGCGGGGCACCCTGGGGATGTCTCTGTGCAAGGGGGTGCCCTGGGTGCTTTCTGTGTGTATACACATGCACGTGTACACAACCGTGTATGTACGTGAGTGTGCAGGTCCCTCTGGGGGTCACCCATGTGCACATTGTGTCACAGTAAGGGCACTCTTGTGTGTGCCTGCATCAGTGAGTGTGTGTGGGCTGGACTGTGCATGTGAATGTCTGCACCCCAGGCGTGTATGTGCGTATGTGGACAGATCTGTACTCCTGGGTGTGTGTGAGCTGCACTGTGTGTGTGTGCCTAGGCCTGTGTGTTGACCAGCCTGCTTGTGTGTAGTCGTCAGTGTGTGTTGGTCTCTGGTGTTCTTGTGGGTGTCCTGGCAACGGTGTCTGGGTCCCAGCGGGAATCACTGCTGGTCACCGGTACATTCCTCTCCTCAGAGGCTGCCTTGCCCTGCTGGGGTCACCAGGCCGAAGTCCCTGCCTCCTGCAGCTGGAGATAAAGGCCAGAGGGAGGGCAGCGTACCTTGTCTCTGCAGGTTCTGACCCCTGGGAAACAGGTCCATCTCCCACTGGCTGGTGACTCACCTGGCTTGGGTACAGCCACTCCTGCTCAGGTTCCTCTGTCTCCACAGCACCTGTGCATCCATGACCTGTTCGGGTGTCCAGCCCCCGGGCCCTACAGATTAATGTATTGGTCCTTGGCTGGCCCAGGAGCTGAGCTTCTGGGCCTTGTCCATCCATCTGTCTGCTCTCCTGTCTTCCACCCAGAATGTCAACCTGATAAGACTGTTTACTGAAGGAAGGTGGGCGTCAGGGCCAGAGGGCTTGGCTTGACAGGGCACAGGGAGGGGCTGGCAGGCCTGGCACCTAGCCACTGTTTAACGGCTGCTGCCACTCTCACCCCTGTTTGCCCCGGGCCTCTGGGTGCTGGTCTAAGAACTTCACACACGGGACCCCATGGGACCCTCTCACTGCCCGGGAAGGAAGGACGTGCAATTACAGCTCCCATCTTACAGATGAAAAAACTGATGTTGGAGATGTTGAGTGACTCCTTTGGGTACCACAGTCGGGAAGCAGTCGGGTGCTGGGGTCCTGCTGCACAGGGGGAAAGGAGGGGCAGAGGAGCTCAGGGAAAACATGGGGCTGGCTCAGACCCTCCCTTCCGTTGACAATTTCTGCCAAGCAGCTGATGGGGGCCTCTCATTTGCCTCCCCCGGGCTTTGGGGTGGGGATGAGGACATTACCCTTCCTACCCCAGTGCCAAGTGGGCAGTTGCTCCTTCTTCCTGCAAGGCACACCCTGGCATGCATGCCCTATGGCCACCCACATGCTCCAGACACTTCATAGGCACCTGCATAGATGTGCAGATGGCCACATGCCACGCTTGTCCCACAGGGGATCCTGCCCCTTCCCGCCTCCGCCTGCTGGGTTCGAATCCTGCTTCATGTGTGGTTCCTGAGTAGGTGCCTTGCCAAGAACCCAGGGCTTTCTCCTTCTGTAGGTCCAGCAGGAATGGGTCTGTGATTAGGGGGTGGGGGGACCCTGGAGCAGACAGATGCATACCTGCACAGCTGCCTCACCCAGCTTCCCATCTCCTCTTGGAGAAGAGCCTGGGCTGAGGCAAGGCCCTAGGACCACACTGCACCTCTTGCAGCTTGGGCCTCAGTATCAGGAGCCCCAGCAGAGGAGGGAGGGACTGCTGGAGCCTGGGGGTAAGGGGTGGAGCTGACAGGCCTCTTGGTCCAGCCATGCACCCCTAGTACGCCAGCCTTGGGTGGTGCCACTGTCCACGTGCTGCCCAGAGAGCTGGCTGCTGACCCACTCCCACCTGCCTGTCCCAGGTGGTGCAGAGGATCAAGGCTGTGGAAGGGCAGACCCGGCTGCTGGTGGTAGACAAGGAGACGGACGAGGAGCTCCGCCGGCGGCAGCTGACCTGCACTGAGGAGATGGCCCAGCAAGGTCTTCCACCCGTCCATGACCTCTGGGAGCCAAAGCCGGTCTGGACACATGCAGGCAGCCTTGGTTCCAAGGATGGCCAGAAGGTATGGCAGATTCTGCCCATAGGGACCACCCTGGCTTTTTCCAGAACCATCTTGGCCTCTTGATAGCAGTCTGTTTCTGTTCACCTCCAGAAGTCACTCTCTCAGACTCTTCTGCCTCTCAGGGTCCTTCTTTGCCCCTGGTGACTACCCTCTTGGCTACACTCTTTCTGCCCTCAGTCTGTTTTAAGCTGGTTAGGATCAGGGCAGCCTGGTCCTCAGCCCCTGGCCCTCTTCCAGAATACTCGGAGCCACGTGATCTAGCGAGGGGCCGCTCTGACGAGGCCCCCTCCCTGGTCTAGGGGCTGAGGGACCCAGCTCACGGAGGGGCTGCTGGGATGTCCAGCTCTTTGCCTGTGTCTGGTGTCTATCTGTCTGTGGCTCTGTCCTTGTGTCTGTCTGCTTGTTATTTGAAGGCTTTGGGGAATAGGGGCTGGTCCTCCTCTGTGGGCAGCGTATGGCTAGGGGCAGCTGAGGAGACTTTCTAAGCTGGGTCTTCATCTGATGGTCTGTGGGGCACCTCCCCTATCTCTCCCCCAAGGCTGGAGGGCTGGAAAAGAGTTCATGGGGTAGGGTGCTGTTCCAGGACAGCGGTCCCCAAGCTTTTTGGCACCAGAGACAGGTTTCATGGGAGACAATCTCCCCCCGGGGGGTGGGGAACAGGAAGCAGAGCTCAGGCAGTAATGAGAGTGAAGCTTTGGTCACTTGCCTGCCGCTCACCTTTTGCTGTTCGGCCTGGTTCCTAACAAGCCGCAGGCCAGTACTGGTCTGCTGCCCAGGGGTTGGGGGACCCTGGCCTAGGGGATATCCCTTGGGGGAGGTGACCTTACCTAGGAAGCACCTGGAGGCCGGGGGAAGAGCCTGGGGCTGCTTGTTCCTCCCTCCTGAAGGTCGCATGGTATTGTCTCTCATGCATGGGACAATCCTTTTTTATCTTTAAAAGATTTTACTTATTCATTTTTAGAGAGAGAGAAAGGAGGGGAGAAAGAGAGGGAGAGCAGTATCAATGCATGAGAGAAACAACGATTGGTTGCCTCTCACACGCAGGGGACAAGCCCACAACCCAGGCACATGCCCTGACCAGGGATTGAACCTGCGACCCTTCGCTTTGTGGGATGACGCCTAACCAATGCCTGAGCCTCGCTGGTCTAGGCTCCCTTTTTTATTTTTAAAGAAAAATAAATCCCTTTAAGGGATTCAAGCCCAGGGGTTCCCCAGAGGTGTGAGATCTGAAGTTTCTGGGTGTGCAAGGGATCCCAACATCTGCCCGAGCGCAGGCCTGAGCTTTTTGTTCTACAAGGAGGGGCACAGTCTCAGGGCCATGGTGCTAGGCCCTATAGTTTGCATTTTGCCCTGGGGCCACTGAAGGCTGGACTAGGGGATGGTAGGTTCGGATCTCTGATATCAGGGGTCCTGGGATGGTGTGCTGGCTGGCCTCCCGCCAGGCCTGAGGGTGGGAGCCTCCCTCCTTCCTGGGCGTCCTGCACCCCTGCCAGGGTGCACCCCTTCCCCCAGGCATTTGTCCATTGATTTGGACACAAATGCCAGTGTTCACCTTCCTGTGGAAAACTTCACCCTCAGGCCTTATCTTCAGGATGGGGTGACCCACCTTGTCCTTGGGTGGAGCCTTCCCCCTCTGCTATTTCAGGCTCTGGGGCTGCAGGAAGCCCTGGGAGGGGGCTTCCTGTGGGTGTATTTTTAGAGAAACAGAGGGAGGCCTGAATGACAGGTTTCTCTGTGGTTGGGGCTGGCCTGGGGCCTGGGACCCCAGAAGGTCAGGGGAGGCCCAGAAGACAGAGACCCCCAGTTTTGTTTGACTGAGTTCAGAGCCTCAGAAGGAGGCGCTGGGCCTCGGTGGGGGTCGACACTCGCATGGCTGTGCTCTAAGGGGTCAGGAGAGACCTGGCAGGATGGGTGTGTTTTGCTTTCGTGCAGGGTGGAGGGCCCCTTATGCCTTCTCCGACTCAGTTACCTCCTGTCCTGGGGCTGAGAGGAGAGGGGGAGGATGGGGGAGGACACCGATGTGGCCAGCCCCTCCCTTAGAGGATTGTCAGGGCCTTGTAGGTGGTGACTCAGCCCCTGGCAGACAGGGGCTGATAGTGGGGACAGGGGGCAGGCCCCAAATAGAGCCAGGGCAGCTAGCAACCAGCAGTGCCAGATGGGGGCACTAGTAGACCCTGGGCCCTTTCTTTTCTCACGAGAAGCCTGTGCCTCCAGCCTCTGGTTGTGGGGGTCCTTGGTGGGTGAGAGTGAGTGAGGTAAGTAGAATCCTGCACGGGGTGACTACTTGGCATAGGACCTTGTTCTACAAGTGGGCTTCTGGGGCTCTTTGCTCCTGCTACCACTCTGTGATCTTCCGCAGACCTGTCTTCTATCCTGGGGCCTGGGTTCTTCCCTTGCTTCCATGTCTCCCCAGCCCTGGGTCCTGGGAGCAGGGCAGGGCCTTGCAGCAATTTCCTTCCCTTCTTGGGACGGAAACCTAGTCAGTGGGAAGGGGGGGTGGGGCGCCGGGCTGGAGCCTCAGTAAGGGGGGCTGTGCTCAACCACCACCCTGTTCCCCTGAGTGACTCAGCCCCGTGTCCCCACCTGTCCCCGGGGAGCCTGGGTCTCAGTGGGAGGTGGATAAATGGGGTGGTAGCCTGGGCCAGCCAGAGAGCTCAGGCCACTCCAGGTGGATGCTCACTGTCCGCCACTTCTGTCCTGCCTCCATGGCCCACTCCTGGAATTCCACACCACCTGCCCCAGTCCCAGGAGCCCCTCCACGGAGCCCATCCCTAGGACTTGTGCAGGTTAGGTGTGTGTGGGGGGCAGGGTGGGCAGTGAGAACCCTAACAGCTAGTTTAGCCTGTATACCCCAGGGTTAGGAGAGGGGACCCTGGTGTGAGCAGGCTGGACCCTGAACGACAATGGGGCCTTTCTCTGCCAAGGCTGGTGAGTCACCATCTGGGGGGGCACAGCCTGGCTCCTGGGGTACCCCATGCCAGCCTCTTTGTCTAGTTAAAGGCATGGCTGGGAGGACAGGGCTTGTCCAGCTCTGGGCGGCCCTGCTGGGAGCCGTGGGAGCCTGAGGGCCTGGCTGGGAGATGGCAGGAAGTGCGCCGAGCCAGGGCAGGGAGTGAGGAATGTGAGCAATGCACGGGCGCCCCCTCCGAGCCCACTGTTGCCTGCCCTCCTGCAGGGCCTCCCTGCTGGGTCACTGCATCGCAGCCCCTTGGCTTGAGGGTCTAGCGCTAGGTTTGGTGCCCTGTGGAACCTGGGCTCTTGTAAAGAGGATTTAGGCTAGACAGAGAAATCTCATGGCGTGTGTGATGAGAGGCAGCTGTGCTGGGTTGAGGCCAGTGTGGTCCTGAACCAGGATGTGACTTCAGCCTGGCCTCATGGCCTGAGATGCCCCCTAAGTTGATGCCCCCCAATCCTTTTCCCGTTTGGGGCCTTGACAGCCCCTGCCCTGGAGATTACTGTGGAGGGCGTGGGAAGAGGCCACAACCCGTACCACCGGGCCGTCCTGTCACAGGTGTGGGTCCCTGTGTGTGTCCTGTAGTGTTCATGAGCCTGTGTTTGGGTGTCTGGTCTCTGACCGTGCGTTGTGCCTCTGCTACCTGGGTCCGTGTCTACATTCTAGGTGTGGTCACGTCACACTTCCCAGTTCCATGCATGGCCCTGGCCCCGGCTCGGCTCTGTGCCAGTCAGCCTGGGGGCCCCTCCTGACAGCCTGTGCCCAAGAGGGGCCTCTGGGGAGGCATGGGCCCCCCTCAGAGCTGCACACCTGTACCCCCAGGTTTGTCTGGGAGAGGACACGGGCCTGTAGAGTGGGGCTGTGGAGAATTTGGGGGCTCCCACCTCCCCCAGGTCAGACTGTTGGTCAGCCCCATCCCCAGGGAGCTGAAGGGCAGCAGCTCTGTCCCTGGAGTTCTTGGGGTTATGGGGCCAGATGGTAGCCTCCGGTGGGGGTCCCCAGGGAGTTCTGAGCAGTCTTTGAGGGTTACAGAAGAGGTCTTGGAGGAGGGGCACGGGCTGGACAGGAAGAAGTTTTTCCCAACAGGTAGAAAGGCCCCGTCCCTGGAGCAAGGAGCCCACTCTGTGAGGAAAGACACTCTTGCTCCCACAGCTGGGTGGCCACCAACTGGCAGGCAGAATATTCACAGTCAGATTTGGGGTTTGGAACCAGGTTTCAGGCCGGGGGGCTGGATCGGTCCAGGAGGGGCCTGGGCTGCAGTGGGGGTGGAGACCCAGAGCCTGGAAACCTTCCCTGAGGGCCGAGGGGCCTCCCTTCAATGCCACCCCAGCCTGGCCTCAGGTTCCTCTACCACCTGTAAGGGAGGGGCCTGCTGAGCACTCCCACCCTAACACTCACCTGCACACGCACCTGAGCCCCGAGCGTCCTGGGAAACCTGAGCTGCTGCCTGCCTGCTCACTCCGGCCACCGCCATGTTTAATTGAGCACCAGTAGCCGCTGGCCACTCAGTACCGTGGTCACTGACTGCCCCAGGCTCCTGCTGGGTGGGGGTCCTGGGGCCCAGCCCCTGCCGGCACAGCTCCCCGGCCCAGAACCCTACTGCAGGATGCCAGAGGTAAAGCATGGCAGGGCCCTGGGATGTCCATGGGGGACCCGCAGGGCACCATAGGCCTCTGTGTCTCAGAAGGGAGGGCAGGAGGGCAGGAGGGCGGGCCCCAATCCTCGGCCCTCTCACTGGGCTCCTGCCGCAGCCGCAGCCCCAGCCCAGCCGGCCTGCCCAGCATCCCTCTGTCTCTGGTGAGGGTTGGGGTGGAGATGGGGGTGGCTCCAGCTTGCTCTGGAATGTGAAAGCAAACACAGTAGCGCTGCTGCCAGCCCTATGGGAGCGAAAACAAAACTGCCCAAGCGGACTCTGCCAGCCCCACACTCGCAGAGGGAGGTAGGGAGGGGCCTCCTTGCAGGCAGGGCCCACAAGGACAGCCGTCCTCGACATCTAGATGAGTGGCAGCTGGTCTTGCCTGGCCTCTCTAAGGACCCTGGGCCTGTGATCAGTGCTGTTGATCCTTAAGCCTGTTGATTCTCCCAACATCCCTAAGGCCCTGGCCCATCAGAAGTCATTGTGGGGATTGGAAGCTGAGGCTTTGCCCAAGATGTCAGGGCTCGAACTCAGTCACAGGCAGCCGAATGGGGCCCCCGGGCGTGGGTACACGGTGCTTGTCTCTGCCACTGGGCAGGGGCTGATGCCCAGTGAGGGGCTGTGCTCAGTGGTAGCTGCTGCCCACAACCGCTGCTGTGCTGCACGGTGGGGTGGGGGGTGCAGAGGCCTTGGGGTGGTATCAGTGGCCTCTGGGGTTGAGAGAGCAGAGCCGGAGCCTGACCCGGAGTCCCGTGTTCTGCAGGATGTCAATGGGCCTGCAAGGGAGCTTCGCCCCAGGCTCTGCCACCTGGTAAAGGGCCCCCAGGGCTATGGGTTCAACCTGCACAGTGACAAGTCCCGGCCAGGACAGTACATTCGCTCGGTGGACCCGGGCTCCCCTGCTGCCCACTCTGGCCTCCGTGCCCAGGATCGACTCATCGAGGTACCCATCGCCAAGGCTTCCGGGTGTCAGGTGCCCTGTGTGCGTTGCCCGCTGCATGCATATCTGTGCTTGTGCCCCCGTCTGCATGTCTGTGCCTGTGTCCCCTGTTCGTGTCTGGGCCCCAGGTCCTCCCTGGGAGGAGGGGAGTTTCTGGGAACTTGAGCTGGCATTCCTCTTGCCGCCGCGGCTGGTGACAACATCGATGAATATTTGATGCCACACCTGGCCAGGCAGCTTGGGGGGCTGGTGGGGGCCTGCCCTCAGGCAGTGCTGTCCCCATGCTGCTGGCGGCAGGTGAATGGGCAGAATGTGGAGGGGCTGCGCCACGCAGAGGTGGTCGCCAGCATCAAGGCACGGGAGGATGAGGCCCGGCTACTGGTAGTGGACCCTGAAACAGACGAACACTTCAAGAGGCTGCGGGTCACACCCACCGAGGAGCATGTGGAAGGTGGGCTGCAGTCCTGGGAGCCTGGGGTGGGGTGGAGTGAGGGGGGCTGGGCAGCCACTGACACACTGTCTCCACAGGTCCGCTGCCGTCACCAGTCACCAATGGGACCAGCCTTGCTCAGGTGAGAGGGTGGGTCCAGGAGGCCACAGGGGCACCTCTGGGGGCCCCCAGGCCTGACAGAGCCCCCCATCTCTCTGTATTTTCAAGGTTGTGATTCCCAATCTGGCCCCGACACTCCCAGCTTTAATGCCCCCTATGGGTTCTGTCCTGAGCCAACCACACCCCAGCCCCACATGGCAGGCAGGCACCTCCAACCTCCAGCCCAGGGGCTGCTGCCCCTGCCGTTCTCCCTGTTCAGCACTGCCTGGTTTCCTGGAGTCTCAGTCTCTCCTCCGGAAGCTGTCCCTGGCTCTGCCCCAGGTGATGCTTGTGGGTGATTCGTGCATCAAAACTGCCCCTCCCCGTTGTGAGCTGGCCAGGGGCGGGCCACCTGCCCGTTCACTGTTTAGTGCCCAGAGTCCTGCCTACAATGGGCTTGGAGCATGGATGCCTGGTGCCCACTGCCGAATGGAGGAACGAATGCAGCTCTGGTGCGCGCTCATGTGTGTGCGTGTGCGTGTGCGTGTACACCAGTGACTTTGGGCAGGGCCCCTGAAGCTACACCTTGCCCTTGGTTTCCCAGCTCAATGGTGGCTCAGCGTGTTCATCCCGAAGCGATCTACCTGGCTTAGACAAGGACAATGAGGTAGCGAATGTCCACCCACCTCCTCTGCTGTGCTTACACTCTTGGGGGCGGGCCAGAGAGGCCTTTATGGTGGGTATTTGTGGAACTTTCAACTTGGGCAGTGGGGCCACTGCCTCCAGGAAGCCCTCCTGGGCCCACTGCCTCAGCACCACCAGGTGGCCTCTGATGTGAGCTCCTTGGGGAGGATCCAAGTTTGGGGGCTTGGGTCCAGGGCTCACTCTAGCCATCTGCCTGCCCTCAGGACGGCAGCACCTGGAAGCACGACCCGTTTCAGGAGAGTGGCCTCCACCTGAGCCCCACAGCAGCTGAGGCCAAGGAGAAGGCGAGAGCCACCCGGCTCAACAAGCGGGCACCGCAGATGGACTGGAATCGGAAGCGTGAGATCTTCAGCAACTTCTGAGTCCCTCCCTACCCATTTGCTGGACCTGGGCCTCCTCCCTGCATGGACTTTGGGTCTCGCGCCTTGGGTCCAGACCAGAGTTCCCCAAGCCTCAGTGGACTGGAGGAGGTGCATCTTCACTCCCAGAAGCCATGGTGGTCCCACCACCACCCAGGAACCTACCCACGTCTCAGTGAGTCCCTGTCCTGAGCCCCTTACTGTGGGTGCTGAGGGAACATGGCAGCAAGATTGGGGAGAGGGGACCCCCAGTACATGAGACATTGAGAAAGGGAGGGGCGGCTGTGTGACCCTAGGGGCCAGGCCCTTGCTGCTCTGCCTGGGCCTGCTGACTGAAAGGAATTTGTGGTTTTGCTTTTTTTCCAAAAAGAGCTCCAGCTCGACACATGTTTCCACTTAATACCAGAGCCCCCACCCCCACCAGGACATGCTCTCTAAATAATTGCAATAAAACAAACCTTTCTCTACAAACCATTTCCTCCCCCACCCCCTCCTTGGCAGCAGCCATCCTGGGTGGGAATCCCTGGGACTTCCTGGGACCCAGAGGGGGTGGGCAAGCAGTTTGACGGGGCTTCAGGTGAAGCTGAGGAGGCCAGATGTGGCTGTTGAGAGCTTTCCCTCAGCTCCATCTTTGCCTTCTGTGGCTCGGGGGTTCACTAGACCAGGCTTTCTATGTCCCCGCCACACGAGGGGTCTAGGGCGCAGGGCGTGGGATCTCCAAGGGGCCCGAGGATGGAGGCTTCCTGCCCCTAACGAGGGCAGCTTCTGGACAGGCCCCTTGTTTCTGCACCACCTCCTCCAAGCTTGGGGGGTGTGGCTGTCCAAGACGCTACCCCAGGAGCAATTCCAGTCTTTGAGTTCAGCTCCTCCCCAAAGCCCTCCCTCAGTACAGCCCCAGCTGCCCTGAAATCCAACATTGGCGTCAGCCCTGTAAGCCATAGCGCACCTGCACCCTCGGAATAAACAGGCCTTCCTCGGACCCTTGGCTGCCTCTGTCCTTCCTGAGCCCTCAGGGGTTGGGGATGGTGGTCCAGGCAAGAAGACAGCAGCCTGGCCTCCCCCTCCCCAAGTCTCAGCTGATGGAAACTGGGTCTTATTCTTAAACCTCCCCTCCCTAACCCTAACCCAGACTCCTTTCAGGTCCAGCTCCCTTGGGAGCCCTGCCCTCCTCTTACCCTTTGGTACTCTGAGGCCCTTGCCCACCTTCTCTGCCTGGTGAGGCCCAGCTCCCTTGCCGGCACGTCCCATGAAGCTTTCTGGGCCCCTGACACCCCATGGTACAGTGTCACCCCCAACCCCCCAGCAGGTACACAAAGGTCAGGCCTCATGCCCTGTGGCACACAGCCTGGCCTCCTGGAGGCCCAGTGGCTCTGTAAGCCCTGGGGGTGGGGCCTTCTGATAGAGGCGAGGCTCTCAGGAGGCACCAAGTTCAGGAAAGGGACTTTTTTTGGGCCCCCAGCCAGCTGCTGAGGGAGGGAGGAAGCCTAGGCCCCCAGGGTCCCTAGCAGGCTTCCCAGCAGCAGGCTACAGCTGGCTTGCACGATCTGCTTCTTCAGTTTGGGCTCCTGCACCCCCACCCCCAGTGTACACAGCCCCGATTGTCACGTCCACATCCTGGCCTGCCAGGCAGCCCCACTCCAGACACAGAACACAAAGCCCACGCACCCTACCATGGGCAGAAGTCGGATCCCAACTGTTGCAAACCCCCAAACTTTATTATGAACAGGCTATATAGCTCTCCAGCAAAGTCGCAGAACAGAAACGGCCCTCAGAGTCCCCGTGCAGCCGGGCACAGGGCCTGGTTGAGGCAGGCCTGGCATCGTGGTCGGACAGGCAGACAGATCTGCTGGCCGAAGCCCACCAAGAGTCCGTTAATCTCACGCCACACATCCCTGTGGGGGTGAGAATGAGTGAGTGCCGAGAGAGGGAGGGGAAGAGGGAGGGAGGGAGGGGAGCCCCGTCTCACCCCGCCCCTGTGATAGCACCTGGGCAGCCACTCCTCCAGGGCTGCACGCGTCTCCTCTGGGGACTTGGTCACCTTCTTGGTCCACCCGAGTCGGTTGGCAATTCTGTGCACGTGCGTGTCCACTGCTGCTAGGGGACAGGGCAGAGTGAACCCGGGGCACACTAGCAGACCAGCCCTTTCCTGCCATGGCCCCACCTTCAGTGCGGGTTGGGGGTGGGGCCCTGAGTTTCCCTGGCTTTCCACATGGAGCATTTGAGGAGGGCCCAGAACTACACAGTACTGGCCACAGACACGACAGTGGGTCACCAGGCCACCCCCATTACTGGGCAGGGGCTGTAGCCAGAACCCAGAGGACTTGGGCCCTCATTTGGGGAGCAGTGCCTTTTGGCACAGCCACTGGCAGTGGGTGCCAGCATGAGACCATCGCCTGCAGAGGCAGCACCTGTAAAGGACAAAGTGGGAAGCCCAGCCAGGCCAGCTGTGGCTGCCATCTACCTGGACCATGGAGGTGACTGTGCTCCCTGTCATCCAGAGGCCCAGCCTAGGGTCACATCACACCATACCTCCTGTGGGCTGGTCCAGGAAGACAACTGCTTCCCCTGCTTTTTGGCCAAAGCTCAGAGAGGTCAAGTGCCTTGCCCAAGGCCTCCCAGGTGGGGTGGCAGAGCTGGGATCAGCTTTTTCACTGAAGGGGCTTCTGGGGAAGCCCCTGGGAGGCAAGTCCTGCTCTCCCTAGGGTCTCCCTACAGGTGACAGGGCCACAGACAACCAGAAAGGATGACATTCTGATGTTCCTGTCTGCTGTCTGCTATTCCCAAAGGCCTGTCCTGTCAGGCAGGAGGCAGGGGGCCCTTCACCACAGACCTGCCAGACCACTCCTGGAAAAGAGCAGCTAAGGACAACCGCCTAGATAAGCTCAAGTATCTGCTAAGAGGCTGGCATATTCAGGAGCCCTAGTGGGGGGGTGGGGGAGGGCTCTGCCCCTCCTCGCAGGGGCCCTAGCCCCTCCTTGACCCAGTTCTGGCTCTCTGGGGCTGCAACCCCTAGCTGCCCTTCTCCTTACAGGCAGGGCTAGAAAAAGGCTCCCACCCCAGGGGGGCAGGCTTCACACGCTGCAGGAGCTGGAGGTGTCCCCCACCCCCTCCCAGCTCCGCCTGCATGAGTCCCAGAGAAGCAATAGGGTTGAGGAGTACAGAGAGGTCGCAGGTCATGCCTTGGTTTCTGGGTTGGCTGGGCCTGCTGCTAGGGCCTCAGAAGCCCTAGCTCTGGGCAAAGCCTTAGAAAACAGCCACGGCACCTGACCCAGGGTCTGTCTCCACGCAGCAGTCCTCTGACGCCAGGATGCTGCGCCTGGATCCAGGAAGGGATTCCAGAAAGGGGCTCCTCCTCCCCATTCCTCCTCTCCTTGGGTCCCCCTGCCTTCACAACGCCACCGCAATCTGCCCACGCTCATTCCAGAGCCTCCTACTTCTGAGCCTCTCGACCACCTCGTGACTTTTCAGATGTTCTTCTGCCTGGAACACACTTCATCCGCTTGGCCCCCTGCCCTTCAGTTCTGGGCTGAGTTATCACTTCCTCAGGAAGTCTTCCCAGATGCACACCCCATCATGGTTCTACCCCACCAGTAAGGACTGTGCAACGTCTTTCTCCTTTAGGTAGCACAGACCCCAAGTCTGTCCCTGAGTCCATCACCAGAGCCCAGCACAAAGTAGGTGCTCAGCAAATGGGAGCTCCTCCTGCTGGTACTCATCTCAGGGCGAGACAGGCCTAGCTCAGTGCAGGGAATGCCTGACCCTTTGGGCTGAGTTATAGATGAGACCTGAGCTGGGATCACAGGTCACATGCTATGGGGAACCCTAAGGACAGTCAGTAAGCTCAGAGCTGGCCCCACCCTCCTCGTGGGGACATGCCACTCACCGATGCCTGACACAGTACCCCAGGCCACAGCCATGGCCAAGTGTGCCATTTTTGGCCCGACACCTGGCAGTGCTACCAGCTCTGCCACAGAGGCGGGAATGTCCCCACCATAGTGCTGCTGCAGGATGGCACTAGTCTGCTTGATGTACTTCACCTTGTTCTGAAAGATGGGGAGAAAGGGGGGTTAGTCCTGGAGGTAGAAGGTAGATCCAATCTGGAAGGACAAGGCCAAAGAGGAACCACAGGTGCCCAAAGCTGCTTGTCAACTGCCCAGGACAAACTCAGAGGCACTTGCTTGCTCCTGTCTCCCCACGAAGTAAGACTGAACCAATGGTAGCAGGCAGCCTGAGTGTAGCTCAGTGTAGGCATGTACCCTCCCTCCCACCTGTCTGAGCTAATAACATGCCTGTGGGGTCCAACTTGGGTTCCTTCCGGCCCCATTATTACCCCCAGAGGCCAGGCAGGCTAAGCAAAGCCAGCCACCCCAGGAGCTGGGTTCAGCAGCACCTGGGCCTTCAGGAAGGAAGGCTGGAGCCTGGGGTTCCCTGCTAGCCGCCAGGCCAGCTGGGTGGTTCCCATCCTGTGCCTGAGCAGACAGGGCTATTTAAAACCCATCTGACACACTGCAACCCACACCACTGCCTAAGGGAAGCAGCCACACCCGCGCGGCTACTTTCACCAGATCTGCCCACCCGAAATCCTGTGCTGTGGCCTCTTGGGACTCTGGAAGGGAAGGGGTGACACACTCCAGGGAGGCTTAGAATAAACAAAGGGAACGGTGGGTAGGCAGCCTCGGTGAGGAAAGGAAGGGCCAGGCAGCTGGGCGGGGAGGTGGAGGAAGGAAGGGGTGGGCTGCAAACAGGAAAGGCCAAGGAGCGCCAGGGCCTAGACTGGAGGCCCCACTGCCTAGCCCACTGTGGGCTGCTCAGAGGGGAGAGGTCTCCAGTGAGAACTCACATCCATCCAGTCACCTGTGGCCAGAAATGTCCAACCTGGCCTTCTGCACCCCCCAGCCACCCCCCACCCGCCCCAGCCACCTGATGTCTTTTCCAGGCCAGTGGCAACCCTGACCACATTCACCACAGGCTGGGCTCACCCTCCAGAAGCCCACAGGATAGATGAGTCTGCCCAGCGTGATGTCGTCTGTCTGCAGGATGCTGTCCACCGTCAGGCCCCGGGCCTGCAGCCGCTTCATGGCACCTGCTGTCACCTGATCTTTAGTCTGGCTGGAGAGCATCAATGACAGCAGCACCTGGTACCTCCGCACCTGCTCTCAGTGATAGGGATGAGAATGGTGGTAGGTCCTGGGTGCTCACTATGAGCCAGGCCCAGCCAAGCCCTTTACCTACCTGGGAATATATAGGCTGTCAGCCTCCCGCCCACCCTGACCAATGCAGGGGAGGCGTGTAGAGTGTGGCCTGGGCCTGCTTTTCATCTATAACATGGGGACAATAACAGCACCTGCTTCTCAGAAACACTGTGAGGCTTAATGAATGGTTATGACATCTCGACTTGCACCTGGTGCAATGTCAGTGCAGCAGCCATTTGGCTGTACTGTCACTGCCATGTGAATGATGCTACCACCCATGTGACAAAAAAGCAAACTGAGGCCCAAAGAGGCATGTACCTAAGTCAGCGGTGGCAGAGCTGGGATTAGAATCACGCTGGTCAAAGAACTGGGCTCCGGGCGAGGGAAGTGCAAAAACTTCTGTCTCTATCAGCAAACTTACTGAATGTCCCTTATGATCCAGCACTGTGCTGGCAGCAGTCAGAGCACCAGGCCCCACGCCGCAGGTACCCCTGGCCTGCTGAGTGGCCATGGTAAGGCAAACGAGTTTGTCTAGTGCTCTGGGCCTCAGGCATGCATCTCAGGGTGGTGTCAGCCAAGAGCTGTCAGCTGTCAGCTTGTGCCCTGCCACAGGCCTGAAAGGAGACAAGCATCTTGTTCAGAAGGGAGTCACCAGGCAGAAGAGGCCCTTGCCTACCTTTGGGGGCACTCTGGGATCATAGCAGTGCTCAACCCCCAGCTGGTCCACAGGTGCATCCTTCCCGCTCCGCATGGTACGGATGTTTGCCAGCTGCTGCTTCCAGTCCTGAGGCTCCCAGCTTGGCACCTTGAGTGGCTTGGTCCCCTCTCCTTTCTCACCATCCGAGGCCTCATAGGCCACATTCAGGCCTTGGGCCTTCCGTTGACGTTTCATAGGGTGGTAGCTTTTCCTTCCTTCTGCAAAAAAATGCCACTCGGTTCTTTCAGTGGGGGACACAGGTAAGGATAAAGTGTTGCCCTACCTGCTCTCTCAGTTCTTATCATTCTTTAATAAGCGTCCATTATCTACTACACCTGGGGGTGCTCTGGCCTCTGTAGCACGCACCCCAGTGCAGGTCAGCCTTCTTTGTGCCACTGCCCGCCTCCCCCCAACCCCCATCCCCACCAAGTCCAAGCTAACACACCAGAACTCTGGTAATAGCCTCCACCATTATGCCCCCTAATCTAGTCTCCACACTGTCAGAGAGAATTTTGTAAGACCAAAATTTGATTGTGTCACTTCCTACTTAAAAATCTTCATTGACCCTAGCTGGTGTGGCTTAATGGATTGAATGATGATCTGTGAACCAAATGGTCAGTGGTTCGATTCCCAGTCAGGACAGTGCCTGGGTTGTGGGCGGGGTCCCCAGTGAGGAGGCTGTGAGGGGCAGCCATGCATTAATGTTTCTTTCCCTTTCTTTCTCCCTCCTTTCCCCTCTCCCTTAAAACAAACAAACAAACAAACAAACTTCATTGGTTTTTCTTTGTACTCGTAATGAACTTCAAACTGTGTCCTGGCATCAAAGCTCCTGCCTACCTGGCTTGATCTGTCACCCACACCAGTCCGTGCTACCAGCCCCCCACCTCGCCCAGCACAAGTTCCTTCCATCATGCTTCTGTCCTAGCCAATCTCCTTTCCTGGACTACCCCTGGGGTTCTTGGGTGCCTATGGGAATCCCTGTCTGTCCAATCCTGCAGATGTCACCATAAGACAAATTGCTGAGGCCGTGTCAGTCTCCTTCACTGCTCAGGCCCGTGGTAGGCACCCAGTAAGTCCTTAACGACTACAGGATAAACATAACAAAGACCATGCCCCCTCCTGTTTTCTCTCAGAAGCACTCTCTAGCAAGAGGAGAGGACTTCTGGCTAGGGGTATCCTGGACACCTGACCTCTCGGAGAGGTAAGCAGCTATGAAAATAGGGCCAGTGTGCTCCACAGAGAGCTTGGCACAAGTGGAACATCCCAGGGCAGGCTAGTGGGACGGGGAAAGCGTCCCTGTTCAGGGCCAAGGCTGTGAGGAGGTGTGAGTGCCCGGGACCAGCCCCTGTGGACCCTGTCCCTTTCTCTTGGGAACAGGGCGCTAGGTGGGAACGCAACTGCACTTGGGGATGAGGAACTGCCTCGCTGCTGCTGGGTCCCCCGCGTTTGGCGTCCGGGTACCAGTCCGCGCGGCTCGGAGCCCTCGTGGGCACCCCGGGACCCCAGCCCCCAATCCCTTGCCGTCCCTCCCTCCTCTCCTTCCTTTCCCCAGCCCGGTCGTAGCGCTACCTGCAGAAGCCTCTCCTCTCCTTTGGATCGGTGCGGCCTCCTCCCCACTCCCCGTGGGCCCAGCCCCAGGTCCCCGGCTTTGGCTGCGGGTCACCATCCTCATGCCCGCGTAGTTCATGCTGAACTCCTGCGCACTACACATCCCGGCGGCCTTCGCGGCCCTGTCATGTGACTCAACACACCCGGTCTTTCCGATAAGGGAAGCTCAGAACTACGACGTCCAGCAAGCCGTGCGGCGGCCGACGGTCGTCTGCTGCGCACGTGCGTACTTCCGGCGGCGGCTCGCAGCCCGGGGGTGTGTGCTCCCTGCTCTGCGCCCGGACAGCCCGGCGCTCAGCGGCCGCGTCCCGGAGTGAGTGGCCTGCGGTCCCCCGACAGCTTGCGCAGGCCCAGACCGCGGTTTGGTGCGACCCCGATGGGGCTGAGGGGAGGCAGCCACGCCCGGCCTACTTGGTGCTGAGGCGGCGGGGCGAACCCCGCAGTGTCCCGGGTCCGAGTGTAGGCCGCGCCCACCTTAGCCTGACCCTGGAGCTCCAGGCACTCCTTCGTTTTAAGTCATGGCGGGTGAAAGGATGTTCCTGCTTCCGCGCCCCCGCGAGAGTCCTTCACATATAGAGGAGAGAGATAGCTAACGTCAAGGCTTCCTGGGCCCCGCAGCTACTATTCCTTCTCCCCAAATTCCCCTCCCTACCCCATGCACTGCGTCAGGGCCGGCTGCCTGGCGTTTCCCAGGTTTATTTTTGGCCAGGACAACGTGGCTGCGGTTGAGTTCTCCCCAGGGTCCGTGGGAGAAAAGGTGCCCATCAGAGAACTAGGGTTCCCTGGTGGTTGTAGGTCCGCAAGGCGGCTGTGTGGAGTTGTTTCTGAGATCTCTATGCCTGTTTCCTCCGCGCAGAGGAGTCCCGGGGTGTGTCCCTGCCCACCATGGCCAAGCCAACAAGCAAAGATTCAGGCTTGAAGGAGAAGTTCAAGATTCTTTTGGGACTGGGAACTCCAAGACCAAATCCCAGGTCTGCAGAGGGCAAACAGACGGAGTTTGTCATCACAGCGGAAATCCTGAAAGTGAGTGAGCTGCCTGTGTCTTCCCTGCTGGCCTCTGGGAGGTGCGAGGAAGGCTGGGTTTGATCTGTCTAGGTGCTGTGGGAGATGGGTCGCTGGAACAGCCTGCATGGCGCTGCTGTCCCAGTACCACGGAGGCTTACATATCTTTTCTGGAGACTCAGGAAGTCAGAATCTTGGTGACTTGGTTCTGCACATGAGTTAGTATTTAGATGCCGATGAAAGGAAACCTGTTGTATGACATGAGACCTGAATTCCATGGCCTCCACAGGTGATGAGGGTTATGGACAGGTGCATACCATTAGCTTGTGAGTCCCTGTGAGAAGTCTTCATTTTTTGTCTTTATTTGAATTCACCTACCACATTCCTGACACCATGCTTTGCCGATGAATAAATGTCTAGGTTTTGCAGTTTGATAGTGTCCCGTTCAGAAACAGCCAAGATGTATGTTCATCAGCTGGTGAGTTGCCCCTTGAGTAACACATATGTGAACTGCGCAGGTCCACTTAAACTCAGTTTGTTTTAATTTTATTCTTAATTGAATTTATTTGTTAGTAATATTATATAAGTTTCAGGTGTACAATTCTGTAATCCATCATCTGTACATTGTATTGTGTGTTCACCACCTCAAGTCAAGTGTCCTTAAATGCAGGTTTTTAAAATCCATTTGTAATTGGACCCTCACAGTTCACATCCATGCCTTTCGAGGGTCAGCTATGAACAAAATGTGGTGCATCCATGTGAAGGAGTATTACTTGTCCAAAAAAGGAATGTTGCAACATGGATGAACATTGAAAACATGCTAAGAGAAAAAAACAATCACAAAGGCCCACATAATGTGTGATTCCATTTATATGAAACGTTGAGAATAGGAAATCCCGCAGAGACAGTGTTTGCCAGGGCCCCGGTGGAGAAAGCAATGGGAAGTGACTGTTAAAGGGTATGAGGTTTCCCTTTTTTTTTTTTTTTTTTTTTAAGATTTTATTTATTTACTTTTTGGGAGAGGGGAGGGGAAGGAGGTAGAGAGGAAGAGAAACATCAATGCGTGGTTGCCTCTTGAGTGCCTGCAATGGGGAGACCAGGCCCGCAACCTAGGCATGTGCCTTGACTGGGAATCAAACTGGCGACCTTTCAGTTTGCAGGCCGGCGCTCAATCCAGTGAGCCACACCAGCCAGGGTGAGGCTTCCTTTTGAGGTAATGAAAATGTTCTGTAATTATGGAGGTGGTTACAAGCATTGTAAATACACTAAAAAGTGAATTATATGGTTTAAAATGGCAAGTTTCATGTGATGTGAATGATATCACAAAAAAAATAAGGGATACCCTGGCTGGTGTGGCTCAGTGGATTGAGCACAGGCCTGCGAAACAAAGGGTTGCGGTTCGATTCCCAGTCAGGGCACATGCCTGGGTTGCAGGTCAGGTCCTCAGCAGAGGGTGCGCAGGATTCCACCACACAGCGATGTTTCTCTCCCTTTCTCCTTCCTTTCCCCTCTAAAAATAAGTAAATAAAATCTTTAGAAAAATAAAAATAAAGTAATGCAGTGATGTGGGAAAAAGTTTGTTCTCACTCAGCTGGGATGGAGTAGTAAACTGGTCGTTGCTCATTTCAGAAAGGCCTGCCGCAAGTCTCCAGAGTGGGAACACAAGTGCCGTTCTTAGGGTGTCAGTGATTGGCAGTTAACAGGAGACCTGTCGCCTGAGCACAGGCCCCTTTTCCTTCTTTTACCTTCTCCAGGAACTGAGTGTTGAGTGTGGCCTCAACAATCGCATTCGTGTGATAGGCCAGATCTCTGAAGTCGCCAAAACGAAGAAATTTGAAGAGGTAGGTCTGTCTCAGTTGGGCTCCTGGAGGGATGCATGTGAGCTGTTCAGAAGCCTGATTTGGCTCTTTCTAGGAGCAGGGTTGACAGTTCACTTTGCTAATGAACTAATACACCACTTTAGGGGATTTAACTTTCATCTTAGTTGTGGGGGAACTTGTGGAAATGCCCTGAGTACAACCCTGAGGAACCAATCGTGTGGAGGTGGGGAGCAAAGGGATTAAGGCTTTTCTGGCAGATCTGAGAAGGGGTCTGTAGTGGTTTACAGGAATGCACGTTCACTTGTCCTGTTATTATAGATTCAGGAGAAGGAAAAATAGAGGAGCATCAGGGAAGAGTGTGGTCTCACAGATAACAATTCAAGGCACACCTGTCTCTGTCTTTCTGGGAGAGGTGGTCAGTAGTTTCTAGTGGCCTTACAGACAGGAGCATATTTCTTTCAGCTAACTACTTCCAGGCGCTCTCCTGACGTCCTGTGGACAGAGGGGGCATTATCATTATAGCACTTCTCTGCTCTAGCCTCATGCAGCTTTTGTGTGAATGACTGGGGGCAGCGGAGGAGACGTGGATCTCAGCTTGCAGATTCAGATCTGCTAAAGGGGAGAGTGACCGCTACATCCTCAGCAGCCCGTCTGAGCTGTGCCAGCTGCACATGACCAAGAAGAAATGTGACAGTAGGCACCTGTGTTCATAAAGTTGCCTGTATAGGTATAGAAAGGTGAGGTGGGGCTGAGCTGCTGGTCATGTGAATAGACAGATAGGCCTAAGAGGCTGGGATAGTCTACAGGCCCAGCATCTGTTTTGTTGCTGCTTTGGTCGCATCCATAGGAGTATTGTAAATAGGACAAAGGAAGTGAAAGTTTTAGTGTATCCGGAGTTGGTCAGAACGATGGTCGGACAACATCTAAAAGACATATTAGTCCTGCCCCTAAGAGTGAGCGAGAGCTCAGGAAAGGGTAAGTGGTCTGAAAACCCTGGCTGAAGGGAGGCTGGGATGTTTGATGTGGAGGAGGGAAGGTGATGAGAGTGACTGATTGGGTAGCTGTAGGGAACAGGATCCGGGTCTCCCATGGGCCAGGTGGACTTAGAGGAGGCAAATTCCAGAAGCTTGGATAGAGTCCTTGGCGGGTCATACAAGGCAGCAGAGGTGGGGCAGGAGTGTGGTACTGAGTGGTCCGTGGCTGGGCTAGTGTGTTTAATATATTTTTAAATTTTTTACTATATTTTATTTTTTAAAAATACTTCTTTTTTAGAGAGGGGGGAAGGGAGAGAGAAAGAGAGGGAGAGAAACATTGATGTGAGCGAGAAACATAGATTGGTTGCCTCTCAAATGCATCCCAACCAGGGACCAAACCCACAACCCAGTCATGTGCCTTGCCCGGGAATCGAATTGGCAACCTTCCATTTTGCGGGATGATGCCCAACCAACTTGTCAGGGCTAACACGTTTTTAAAGTTTTTTTATTGAGTTTTAGAGAGAGAGAGAAACATTGATTTGTTCTACTTATTTATGCATTTATTAGTTGTTCCTTGTATGTGCTCTCCCTGGGGATTGAACTTGCAACCTTGGCTTAGCAGGATGATGCTCTAATCAACTGAGCTGCCCAGCCAGGGCTGGGCTGGTGTGTTTATAGAGAGGGAAGCCAAGGTGGTGAATTTCTGAGTCAGGCTGCAGGCCAAGGGACCACTGTGGTGCTTCTGGTTATAAGACTCTTCCAGTGGTTTTTCCCACCAGAGTGAGGAAGCTGTAGGGTGAACTCCCTGTGATTTCTGGAGGCAGCCAGGACAGCTTCTCTCTCCTGCGTGCCTTCCTCCCTCCTCTAGCCTGTGGCCTGATGAGGGTTTTGAAGTAGCTTGGAGCTATTTTGTCAGGTTCATGGTCGCTGTGGGCTGTGACAGATCTTTGAGGTGTGGGCTTTAGTGGCACAGGATCTAAGTCAAAAGACCCTGCTATTCTGCTCTGCCCTTTGCTCTGGAGTTGAGGGGCCAGCACACCCTAATCACTGTCCCCTCTTTGCTGGTGGCAGCATGCAGTGGAAGCACTCTGGAAGGCTGTTGCAGACCTGCTGCAACCGGAACGGCCACCAGAGGCCCGGCACGCCGTGCTGGCTCTCCTGAAGGCCATCGTGCAGGGACAGGTAAGGGGTGTTGGGTCTCTGCCCAGGTGGAGCTGGGATGGGTGTGTGGGATGATGTTGGGCCGCCCACTGACGGCTCCTGCTGGTCCCACTTGGACTCTTGTCTTTGGTGAGGGCACCAGGCATGAGCTCTGTGGTTCCCAGGGGCTCTGCAGCTAGATGGCCTGAGTGGGCATCCTGGAATCGCCTCTTGTATCAGTGTGACCCTGGACAAGTCACTGGAACTCCCCCTGAGCCTCTGCCTCCTCACCTGTAAAAGGGGATGCCCATGATGCCTTCCTCCTCTGGGATGTTTTAGGGAGTAAATGAGGCAGTTTGTGCAAGATGATGAGAATGGTGCCTAGCATGAGCGAGCCACGGACTTGGCTGTTGTTCTTGCTGACCTCGTTCCCCTCTTCCTGGGCCACTGCCTGTGCTCAGTGTGCTTTGGCCACACTGGTCTCTGCTGGTCCTGGACTGCTTAGGCCACTTCTCGCCATTCCTGTGCGGAAGGCTCTTGGCCCGCCCTGTGCATTTACTCTACTCCTTTGCACCCAACTGCCCAAGAAACCCTGATACCCTGAGTGCGGTTAGACCGTTGTTGTTCTACGAGCACAAATGTGTCCACCTTGGGCTGTGAGTATGGCGGGAGCGGAACTGCACTGTCCCTACTGAGTGCCCACACTCATGCTCAGAACTGGGCACATAGTGGGTGCTCCACACGCACTGGTCATCCTATGCGTCTGCTCCCCTACCCTGAGCTGCTTCAATGTTGCCAGTCTGTCCCTCACAGCCAGTTCCTGTGGGAAGGGGAAAGGACCCCAGAGTTGGGAGTCTTACAGCCTGTTGCCCTTCCTGGACTTCTTACAGCTGCTCACAAAGCCCTGTAAGCCAGGGGATCCTGGCAAGACTGCTGACCTGGTGGTTTTATCTTCAGGGGGACCGCTTGGGTGTTCTCAGGGCCCTCTTCTTCAAGGTCATCAAGGATTACCCCTCCAACGAAGACCTCCACGAAAGACTGGAAGTTTTCAAGGCTCTTACGGACAATGGGAGACACATTACCTACTTGGAAGAAGAACTGGGTGGGTGCCACACTGGGTGTGAGGTTTCTCTGGCCTTGGTGATCAAATTTAATCTGGGATGTATGTGGAAGGCCACGGGGTCCCTGAGGGAGTACTGCAGTTTGCAGGAATGGCCTGCAGAGGGCGCTGCACCATACAGCTCTGCTTACCTGTGTGCAGCGTGGATCAGCCACCAGAATCTCCTGGGGATCTTGTTAAAAATGCAGAGTCCTGGGTTTCACGCCAAACATGGTGGCTCAGAACTCCTGGGCAGTGGGGCTGAGGTGTGCATTTGAGGCAGGCAGGAGGGGATCTGAGCTCTGTTGTAGGAAGAGTAGGCTGCTGACCCGGCCATCAGGCGTAGCCTACAGGTAAGGTTACCCAGAGTGCCTTGAGGTTTCTGCAGGGCCGGGCCGCATTATTCTTTTTGTGCCCGGGCCTGGCCTCCAGCTCTCTCCTTTGCTGGCCTTCCTCCTTGTTATGACCGGGTGAGGTTTCCAAGAGTCTTGAGATTTCATGTCACTGATGAGGGAAGAAGAAGAAAGCGGTAGAAGAAGTAAATTTGGCTAATTAATGCCTTGTTGTTCTGTTGCCCAGAAATGGGTTTCAACTGTTGGTTTGCCTCCAGGACAGGTGCTGGCAGGGCACCATGGTCAGGTTTTCTAAGTTTACTTGGCTAGTACCCAAGCGTTGCTTGTGTCTTCTTCAAGAGATTATTTTTGGGGATAGGGGGCCTCCTAAATATGTGTCATGGTGATGCTGGCACCCCTAGTATTGTGGTCAGGGCTCTGAGCATCGGATGCACACACACCGCTGCCTCCTCTCAGCCCAGATCTCCCTCAGCGCCTCTGGGGTTGGTGAATTTGAATCCCAGAGTCCCTGACTTACTGATCTGCTCAGGCTCCAGCCGAGCCACCCTTGACCCCATGCGCGCGTGGCCTGCCTGTCAGTTCACGGGGACCAATGATGGGATTTCCGGCGGTGAGCGGATGGGATGCGTTTTCCTTGGAAGGAGGTAGTAGGAAGTTCATTGCTCTCTTCCCCTTCTCCCCAGCCGGGTTTGTCCTGCAGTGGATGGACATCGGCCTGACCTCAGAATTCCTTCTGGTGCTTGTGAACTTGGTCAAATTCAACAGCTGTTACCTCGATGAATATATTGCATCAATGGTCCAGTAAGAAAAAAATCCAAATTATGTTTCTCTGATCGTAGTCCCACTGTCTTGGTCTTCACTTCAGCTCTTCAGGGTGAATAAAGCTATTAGATAAATAGAGATGTTGGAAGTGGCCACTGGCACCTTCTACTTAGACTGATATTTTGAAGCTTGACCTAGCATTTTATTTTTAGCAGATGTAGTATTATTTGATGTTTTATTTATTATTTTTGTTGTCATTTTTTCAAAACATTCTGTGACATCCATGAGGGGTAGGGGCAGCACTAAGCACTTGGCCTCTCTGCGGGTGAGTGGGGCCCTAGGGAAGAGGAGTCCTTCATGTAACTGACTCTGTAGAGCAATCAAAAAGTAAATTGGAGCCACGCAGCCTCTGGGGAATGTCCTTTCAGTGGACTTTGCGCTTCTTCCAACAGCATGATCTGCCTGCTGTGTGTACAGACTGTGTCTTCCATGGACATAGAGGTTAGTAGCCGCACCTCTCAGAGGCAGTTTCTGTCATCCTCCTTCCCGGCAGGCTGGGTGGGCTCGGGTTAAGCTCTGTGCTGCCCCTCACTGGCTCTGTGGCTCCAGACAAGCTTCTTGGCCTTTCCGAGCTTCTGGACTCTCTCCTCTAAGTAACGATGGTTGGATGACCTCTGTTGTGGGGTCATAGTTCAGGATGAAGTGACCCCAATGTGTGGAATGTAGAAGTGCCTCCAAGACACTCACTTGCCCTTTTGGTTCCAAGAAAGGCTGCTTTGGCATTGAGGAGGGATGACAGTCACTGACCAAAGGAGGGTGGGAAGGAGGGTGGGAAGGAGGCCAGGGGTGTTATCTCCCTATGGGCAGGAGTTGGGCAGGACCGATATGACCCCTCCTTCCACGCCACCAGGTATCTCTGCAGGTGCTGGATGCTGTGGTCTGCTACAACTGCCTGCCGGCCGAGAGCCTGCCCCTGTTTATCGTCACTCTGTGCCGCACCGTCAACGTGAAGGAGCTCTGTGAGCCTTGCTGGAAGGTGGGGTCTGAACTGTTGTCCTGGAGAGCCCTTCCCTGGATGGAGTTTTAAGCCAGGCACATGGACAGGACAAGGGCCATCTTGTCTTTACAGGACAAGGGCCATCTTGTCTTCAATGAATGGCCATCTGATTCTCAGGGTGGCCACACAATGGCCTGCTGAGGGGCATCCAGTGACATTTTCCCAGGCAGTTGAGCTGAGGTCAGGGTTTTGGTGGCATTTTGAGAACTCTGCAGCCTCTGTGTTTGGGAGGAGGTAGTCGCAAGCCAGCTGGACACGTGGGGTGTTGGAGCAGTAGTGTGCAGGGCTGGGCCAGGTTTGAAGCCCTGGGACTCGTATCTGCCAATCTGATGGTGTGTTTTTGTTTCCCAGCTGATGCGTAACCTTCTGGGCACCCACCTGGGCCACAGCGCCATCTATAACATGTGCCGCATCATGGAGGACAGGTGAGTAGTCAGGGCCTGGGGCGGATGGGGAGGGTGAAGTGGCTGGATCGGGTGCTGCAGAGCTTTTATGAGGTGCTGTCTATTTAGGCTCTTGCCTGGCATAGGCCAACAGGGAGGCTTCCTGTTCCTTTGAGGTGTCTGTCCCAGAAGCACAAAGCTTATGCTCTTGATTTTCTGTCCTCTCTGACCTCTTGTCAGTAAAATCAGAACGTTCCAAACAGAACTGATAACCTCCCTCCCATATTTGGATCTTGTCCAGTGAGGCAGCTTTACTTTTGATCCTGTTATGAGGCCCTCACCCTCACCTCCCACAGTCAGACCATCATGAGTCCTGTCACTGCTGACTTTTGGAGGTGGCTCAGAGCTGCCCACCTAGGGCCTCCACCCTAGCCCCTCGGCTCTCACCTACTTGCCGGCCTCCTGCACCCACTCTTAGCCTCTTAAAGTCCGTTCCTCCACACAGCAGCCCCGTGCTCTTTTCCCAACACAGATCTGACTGTCTCACCCTTTGCTTGAAGCTATGGTGGCCCCCAGGGCTCTCAGGATTAGAAACCAAACTCCTCACTGCAGCAAGGCCTGGGTGGTATGGCCCTGCCCCAGCCCTGGCTTCTCACTTCCTCCATCTTGCCACGGGCCTCTGCACATGTCCTTGCTCTTGCTGGAACGTCCTTCCACCTTGTTCAAGTTTCTCTGAGTCCCCCTTGACATGTAGGCAGCATTGTTGATTCCCTGACCACCCCAAGCAGGTTTTGCTCTGCTATCCTATGGCTTTCCTTCTTTGCTGTGATTTGAGGTGGACATTTGGTATTTCCTTATGTTGTTCTTTGGTTCATGTCTGTGTCTTCTGGACTGTAAGCACTCTTTCACATCTGCGCCCTGGCATCCAGCATGGCTCTGTGGTTAGCAGTGACGGCTATGGAGTGAACGCATAAATGAATCGAACGGTTGCTGCTAGCCTCTGTGTTCCCTGACCAACATTCCCCCCCCCCCCCCCATCTTTGCTTCTGCCCTGTAAGTGCAGGGCCCTCTGGGGAGGCTGCCAGGAGCGGGCGCCCACCCCGGCCTGTCTTTGGGCCCTGCTCACATCCCGTCTCTGGGGAATGCTTTCAGAGCCTACATGGAAGATGCCCCACTGCTGCGAGGAGCTGTATTCTTTGTTGGCATGGCTCTCTGGGGAGCTCACCGGCTCTACTCTCTCAAGAACTCCCCGACATCTGTGTTGCCATCGTTTTATGAGGTAACTCATTTTTCGTGACACGGGAGCCAGAGCACTCACCTTAGTCAGGCTGGCCTGCTGAGCAGAACAGGCCCACGAGCTGAGAACAGGCCTGGGCAGGGGGTATTTCCAGTCACTTGCTTTGTAACTACAGATGAGGCTCAGAACCATTTGACAGACTTATCCTCAAGCAAATGTTACATGTTATGCATTTCACATTGTCAGTTAGCATTAGAACTACTCAAGATTCTTCCAGGGCTGGCGACACTCTTATTGGTAACAGTTTCATTTGGTAATCTCAGCCTTGCTCTAGAATAGAGCCGGGGAGAGAGCTTCTGTTTCCCGAGTTCCTGGTGGTGTGCGGAGCACTCGTGTGTGTGTTTCTCGTGTGGCCATCACAGCAGCCCTGGGAGCTGTTCTGCTGTGCTAGCCTCATCTCACTACATGGAAAGCAGCCCAGATGAGCTGTGTCGTGTCCAGGGTTACCTGGAATCTCCTGATGGGCTGTTCTTTCTTCCCTGCCCCCACCTCACAGGCAGTGGAGCATGTGATCTTTGCACAGTGCTTGCATCAGGGTAACTTTCAAGTTCCTCTAGGCCAGTGAGCCAGGGGCCAGGAATTTAGCTTGGCCAGGCTTTCTGGAGCCACTGTAGAAAACACTTGTGGGCTCCTATGTTATGTGGGTGGCCTGTGAGACATATGCGGGCAGTGTGGTCCTCCCAGGACATCTTATGTTGGGGTCCGAGGGTGATGTGATGGGGGCTTCCTTTGCATGAGCAAGAAGTGGCTGACAGTTGCCTGCCCCCTGGGCCTTGTTTTCTAGGCCATGACCTGTCCAAACGAGGTGGTGTCCTATGAGATTGTCCTCTCTATAACCAGACTCATCAAGAAATACAGGAGGGAGCTCCAGGCTGTGACATGGGACATTCTGCTGAACATTATCGAACGCCTGCTTCAGCAGCTCCAGGTGAGACCGGTGGGAAGGCTGGGCACGGGGAGGACCAAGACCATGGACAGGCAGGCCCAAGGGCCCTTCCTTGGGTGGCTAGGGCCTGTGGCGCTGCCAGGCTCGTCTCTCCTGGATGACAGCTCCCATGAGATCTTCCTTCTGACCCTGCTAGGGGCGATGATTCTCAGTGATGTCAACTCGCCATCCACTGAAGTTGGCCAGGTTTTCTAAACCCACTCATCACTGGAGCAGGAATGTGTAGTAGGCGAGCAGGGGGGCTGTGCTGCTGTTGATCAAGATCAAGTCACACACCAGGTCACCTCCATGGCCTGGAAGTGGGCCCTGAAGACAGTTTCCTAAGTGTCTAGAAAGCTCGCCGCAGCTTTGGCATAATGTTGAAGGATGTTGCTAATGTGGGGGCTACAGAGATGACAAGGGCTTAGGGCTGGGCCTTCTGGGGCACTGGGGTGGACCAGTGTTTAGGTGGCCAGGCCAGGGGGAGGAAGGACTGGGCTGCCATCCCTCATTGTCACTGTCCAGCTGGCCAGGTGGTGCTTTATCCCAGTGGTGGGCTGGGAGGGCATATCCTGGGGACTCCAGAGGTGCTTGAGCCTGGGGGAAGGGAGAAGCTCCCGAAGTTGGCTCCTTTGAAGCTGGCTGTGGGGCACAGCCAGGACCCCCGGCAGTGGTAGGCGAGCAGAAACAGCCTAGCTGCCATGTGTGTCCCAGCACGGTGGGGGTCATATGCCCTACTCAGTGGAAGGTCTTGAGGGGGTGCCTGGATGCAGCTGGTCGCAAGTCCTTGCGGGGAACCTGTGTGACTGCACCTTTGTGTTGCAGAATCTGGAGAGCCCAGAGCTCAAGGCCATTGTCCATGACCTGCTGACCACGGTGGAGGAGCTATGCGATCAGAACGAGTTCCATGGCTCCCAGGAGAGATACTTTGAGCTCATTGAGAGATGTGCGGACCAAAGACCTGTAAGACCACCTGTCCCCTGGACCTGGTGGGGCCTTGGGTGCTCAGGCACAGAGCATAGTTTCTGTCAGGCTCCTAGGGAGGGGCGGACCTGCTTAGCTCTGGGAACCCTGGCTGTGTAGATCTGAAACTGAGTTCAGTGTGTTTGAAATAAAGGCCCCTGCTTTTCTGGGATTGTTCTCCAGCATGGAAGTCTGTCAGGGTGTCAGCAGACTGCAAGCGTGTGGGTCTTTCAGAGCACAGCGCTAGCCTAACCGTCAGTTCCTCCCACCTGTGTAGGGACAGGTGCCAGCCAGCGCCGTGGGGACTTGTTGCTTGGCACATCTGCTTCCTGGGCAGCGGGCAGGCCTTGTGCCAGAAATGCTCAGCTTGAGGCCAAGGTTTTTACATAGGTTTTTATTTTTATTTACTTATTTTTAAAAGATTTTATTTATTTACTTTTAGAGAGAAGGGAAGGAAGGGGAAAAGAGGGAGAAGAACATCAACATGTGAGAGATAACATCAATCAGTTGTCTCTTACTTGACCCCAACTGGGGGCCGCCTGCAACCCAGGCATGTGCCCTAGTCTGGGAATCGAACCAGCAACCTTTTGGTTCGCAGGCTGGCACTCAGTCTACTAAGCCACACCAACCAGGGAATACTTAGGCTTTTAAATGAATTTTCACTGCTGCCAGTAAAGTTTTGTCTTGGTGGGCTCCCCACCTGGGCCTTGGAGTGGTTGGTCTCACTAAGCAGACTGTTCCGGGCTAGCAGCATGGGGCTCTGTTTATAACAAAATCTCTGGAAAGGCAAGGCGGCTCATTTACACCAGACCTTTCTTCTTTTGACAGGAGTCCTCCCTCTTAAACTTAATAACCTACAGGGCTCAGTCAATCCATCCAGCAAAGGTTGGCTGGATTCACAACCTGCAATTACTGATGGAGAAATTCTTCAGGTAGGGAGGCTCTGGAGGCCTCTTGGGCCTTGGAACCTGACCCTGTGTCTGTGCCTTGGACCAGGGTCTAGGACACCAAGAGTGAGGGCTTTTCTTTCTGATTCTTGAAAGTAATGGTTCTAAACGAGCAGGAGAAGGTTGTTTTCCTGCAGGGCAGAGTCCTTGAGGCCTCTATGCTTGCTTCTTCCTGTGTGGGAGGGGGGGGTTCTGTAGAAGGTGCTGTCTTTGAGGTCTGAGCTCTATGCCCCTTTCCCAGTTCTTGGTCTGGATATTGACAAGCTGGGCCCCCACAGGGAAAATTGGAGTCAGTCTTTCCTGCTGGGGTGAGGGGCGGGGGTGCTTTGTTGCCCACAGTGGGTCTGGGTCCCTGGGGGAGCCCTCGAAACTTGGGATGCAGCATCAGCGGGGCCGGTGCAGGGGGCGAGTGAGGCGGGTAGTGGGGCCTCCGCCCGGCACCAGCAGTGCACCCCCGCCCACAGGAGCGAGTCTCGCAGTGCTGTGCGCATCAAGGTGCTGGACGTCCTGTCCTTTGTGCTGCTCATCAACAGGCAGTTCTATGAGGTGCGTGTCCCACGGCTGGTGGGGGAGCCCTGGGGCATTGGGTGCGGGCGAGGCTCGCCATAGAGGCCCTGCATGGCCCTCACTGGGCACTGAGAGCCTCTGGGGTTTGCCCAGGCTCGGGGTCTGCCACTCTCCTCTGTGGCAGGTTTTCTCAATAGGCTTTGTCTGTTTACTCCTTTGTTCAGCCAGCCAGCCAGCTCTTCATTCATTCCATGGTGTCCCTGCCAGGCCTGTGCTGGGCTTGGAGATGCTCCTAAGCAGCCAGGGGGGCACAGTTCCTGCCCTCAGGGAGCTTCAGCCTAGTCGTCACCCAGAATACAGAAGAGTTCTGTACAGAGTCTTGCATGGGGATGTTTTCTTTTTGCCTTTGTAATCACACTCACCCTCCGGACCCCAGCCCAGCCACGGGCTGCCTGTCTGTCTTCTGCAGTTTCTTCCCTCCAGTTCATCTTTCACTGCATTTGTGGCCAGAGTCCGTCCTTCCTTCGGTGTGTGCCTGCCCACCACGCCCTTCCCTCCCGGAGCCACACCTCAGGCTCTCTGTTTTCTCTTGCTTTCCAGCACACCTCCTGGCGCTCCCAGTGTTCCTGGCATGTGCTCCCTCCTACTTTCTAAGCCTTCTCTTTCCCTACGTCTCTGTCTCTTGGCATTCCACCCTTCCTCAGAGTCCGTTTTGGAGCTGCCTCTTTTAAGGAAGCCCTCTGGGTTTTCAGTTCCTCATGTCAGGGTCGGCCTTGCCCTGCCTCTGTGACACTCTCCTCATGCTGTCCCATTGAAGTGGACTCTGATGTCAGGGAGAGGATCTTCCTGCCCTTAGACACGCAGAGGCCCTCCATGTAAGATTATTAATTGTGACATTCGGTGACAAAGAGCAAGTGGGGACATGCGCTGTTGCATCCTATCTGAACTGTTGTCCTGTGCCTAGGCTGGGCCATTTGAGTAGCTGTTACCATTCTCCTGAGTTGAGGGGCCAGGTCCCCCAGGCACTGACATACCCCTACTGTGGGTTTCCTGTTTCAAGGGGTGCCTTAGCTGCTTTCTAGCCTGTCACAGATAGCCACCCTCACCCCATTGTGCTTGCTGCAGGAGGAGCTGATCAACACGGTAGTCATCTCACAGCTCTCGCACATCCCCGAGGACAGAGACCACCAGGTCCGGAAGTTGGCCACCCAGTTGCTGGTGGACCTGGCTGAGGGCTGCCACACTCACCACTTCAACAGCCTGCTGGACATCATCGAGAAAGTGAGAGCTGCGGGGGCATAGGGTGTCGGGGTTGCCAGGAGCATCCTTCCTCTTTGGGGCAAAGCCCTGCAGGCAGCAGCATCCTCTGGACTCTGTCTCCATTGTCCATGGAACCCCCAGCTGGGTCTCTTGGAGGCAGGGCTTCCCTCCCAGCAATGATGGGCCGGTCTGATGGTCCGGCAGGCCTGCTGCCGCTCAGCAGCGGCCTGCTGCCCAGGGTCCTGGGAAACAGCTGCGGTGGTGTTTCAAGTTGGGCTGGATTGGGGCTTGGCCCTTTGTCTTCCTACACAACCAATGTCATCTTCTTTTCATTTTGAAATGTATCACAGTATTTAGATGGTCCCTCATGTGCATAATGTGCACCTCTCCTTTTGAGGAGGAGAGGAGAAAGGGCCTGCTGGTAGGAGTACTGAGTCTGGCGGGCATTGACCCTGGGAACCTGGATCCAGGAGTGACACACAGATCCTCTCTCCAAAGGTGATCGCCCGCTCCCTCTCCCCTCCCCCGGAGCTGGAGGAAAGGGCTGTGGAGGCATACTCTGCCTCCTTGGAGGATGTGAAGACTGCTGTCCTGGGGCTCCTGGTCATCCTGCAGGTGGGCCTCCACTCCTCTGAGAAGGCATGCGATGGCCAGCTGTGTGTGTTGGAGTGCCAATCTTTAGGGACACACCTGTTGGGAGACCTGGGCACTCCACGGGGGTTAAAGAGAGCAGCCTGGGTGTGATCCTGACTTTGTCACCGCGTGGTGGGGGAGGGCCCTCAGCCTGGTCAGAGCCATCCCGTGCAGAGCTGCCCAGTCATCGCCCGCCACCCTTCTGCTCTCCCAGCAGCTGAGGGAGGAAGGGCTGCCATCCGTTTGGCCCCAGGGTTGTTTGATTTTATTAACAGCTTTATTGAGATGTAATTTACATGCCCTATAATTCATCCATTTGAAGCGTATGATTCAGTGGTTTTCAGTGTATTCACAGAGTTCTGCAGCTATCACTACAGACAATTTACTACGGAGAATTTTAGAACATCTTTTTAAAAAAAATTTTTTTTACTTATATATTTTTAGACAGAGGGGAAGGGAGGGAGAAAGAGAGGGAGAGTAACATCAGTGGGTGGTTGCCTCTCGAGCGCCCCCTAACTGGGGACCTAGCCTGCAACCCAGGCATGTGCCCTGACTGGAAATTGAACTGGTGGCCCTTTGGTTCTCAGGCCAGCACTCAATCCACTGAGCCACACCAGCCAGGGCTAGAACTTCTTTATCACTTCAAAAGATACCCTGTGTCCCTCATGGAGCACACCTTGTGCTTGTCCTGCCCTCTTTTGCTGTATGGTTTTGAGAGTGTGCTCTTTTGGCCTGCAGGGCCCCGTCTCCCAAATGGCTGCATGGTGCTCTACTGGATGGACTTTCCCGGTTTAGTAACTTGTTCCCTGTAGGTGACAGGGACATGAGGCTGATTTTTTTTGCTGTGACCAGGTGCCTGTGTGGAGGTATCAATGAGGCAAAGCGCTGGAGAGCAACTGGTGGCTTGAAGGGTTTGAGCATTTTGAAGGATGGCAGTTGCTACCCACCTCCAAAGCTTGTCTGATCTCTCTCCCCCTGGGTGCCAGCTCTCTGGCTGCATTGTGGCCTCTTTCCCTCATGGTGACAACTTTCTCTGCAGACCAAGCTCTACACTTTGCCTGCCAGTCATGCTATGCGTGTGTACGAGATGCTTGTCAGCCACATTCAGCTCCACTACAAACACAGCTACACCCTGCCCATTGCCAGCAGCATCCGGCTGCAGGTATGACAGGCCTGCATGGGTGGTCAGTGGCTGTGGTGGGGCCCAGCCACACCTTCGGGCCAGCCTCAGATCTCTTGGGGGCCCAGCAGCTGCCTCAGTCTTGATGGTAGAATGATCTCAAATAGGAGAGGTGGCGGACGTCCCCGGGAGGGCTCTCCAGCAGACTGTTTTCTCCTTTAGCACCAGCTGTGGCACCTGCTGCCCTTCCCCTTGCCTGCAGCCCCACAAGCCTCTGTGGCATGTCAGTCTGAGTCACACAGTGGCTTGTGATGGGGGCAGAGGAGGGGTGTCACACCAATTTGCAGGGTGGCATGTGTCCCACTCCTGGTGCTCAGAGTCTGTCAGCGGCCTGTAGCAGAGGGCATGAACCATGTCGGGGGGCAGGGCCAGACAGGGCAGACGGCCTGGAGCTTCCACTGTGGGTGCTGGCACCAGGCTGAGCAGAGGTCACTGGGACAGAGGCCCTGGTCCTTCCTGGAGCATCTTCCTGATCCGGCAGCCCTCTGTCATTTAGGGAGCCCATTTAAGTGGCCCTTCATTCATTGGAGGAAGTGACAGCGTTCTGAACAGAGGTCTCCTCTTTGGCACCTGGGGCTGGGCCATGCAGTGCTGTCCAGCCAGCATGCAAGGCATCCATCCCTTTGTCCTGGGGGCAGGACCAGCTGCCTATGGTGTGGAAGACCACAGCATTGCCAGCTGCTATGGGACTGTCACAGAGCCCTTGGGCTCTGAGGGAAAGGCCAGGAATGGTGTGCCTTACCACCCAGCACCACTCTCTGCATAGAGAAGTCGGGGTGTGTTTGCTATTAGTGAAAGCAGCATTTCCCAAGAGATGCGTGGGTCTGGGGGGTACGGGTCAGGCGTGGTCCTGCTCTGTGGGTGGTGCTTTCTGTTCCCCGCAGGCCTTTGACTTCCTGCTGCTGCTACGGGCCGACTCGCTGCATCGCCTCGGCCTGCCCACTAAGGATGGGGTCGTGCGGTTTAGCCCCTACTGCCTCTGTGACTACATGTACGTGTGGGCCGCTGTCTATCCCTACCGCCGCGGTCAGCCCTGTTCCCCCCGGTTCCAGGGCATTCGGGTTTGGGGCAGGTGGGCAGATCTGGCTGTGCTTACCCCCAAGGACTGCCATGTGTCTGAGGGACGGACAGTTGGTCTTCTCACCCCCTTGCTCTGCGGATCAGGTGCTTCAGCCTCAGTGCTCCTTCAACTTGATTCCACAGGGAGCTGGAGAGAGGCTCTGAGAAGAAGGCCAGCAGCCCGCTGTCACCGCCCACCGGGCTGTCTGGCCCAGCATCTGCAGGCCCCACTGTGCGGCTCGGCTCTTTGCCCTACTCCCTGGTGTTCTGTGTCCTGCTGCAGTGTTTGAAGCAGGTGAGGTGGCTGGTCTCTTGAGCTGCATCAGTTCAGACTGAGCAGGGACTGGCGCCGCCCAGAGCGTACATATGGGTCCTTTCCCTGCATTAGTGACCTTGGGAGGTTTGTTCCTGGTTTTCAGGTGTTACCCCAAGGTTCCACAGCAGTTCTGTAACCATGTGTTGAGCACCTGCTGTGTGCAAACCGTCACATGGAATGGGCTGAGGAGACATTTCTGCCTCTAGAAGATGGTTTTGGTGCAAGACTAAGGTGTGCAGACAGATAACTGGAATCATGGAGCAGGGCTGGCCTCAGAGGGAGGCACAGACCGGCTGAGTGGGACTGCAGGTGGGTGTGGTCACATCTGGTTGGAGGTACCTGGAGTGCAGGTAAGGTCAGTCTTGAAAAGCAGGAAAGGTTCCAGTGGCAAGAGTAAGCAAAGTAGGGTAGGCACAGTTTTGTTGGTGGAGACTTAGCTGGGTGGGATGGGGAGGCAGGAGAGTTTAGGCATGTTTCCTGACAGGAGCCAGCAAGAGAGAAGTGGTCAGTGGTGTGCTGTGGCAGGGAGGGCAAGGCAGCCTGTGATGGGCTCAGGGAGCTCCTGAGTGTCATAGCAGGAGGCAGGGCCAGGTTGCTGGGGGCACCTGACGTTGGCATTAAAGGGGACCATCAGAGATTTCCCGTGAGTCTCAAGGCTTTCAGGACTTGCGGTTGCTGGTGTAGCTTATGGACAGTGGTCACTGCTAATGGAGGTTGGGAGGGCCACTCAGTCTGGTGGTGCCAAGACTGTCCTCCCCATTGTGACCCTGGCTTGGCTGCCATCCTGCAGCAGTTACCTGGGCTCCTGGATTGCAGCTGGATGCTTGCTGCTGCTCCCCTTGAACTGGTGTAGTAGCTTTTACCTGCCATACCTCGTCGTGCTCTGGGTGGGCGTCAGTCAGGGCCCCTCAGCATCAGTGCACAGGCAGGCAGTCCCAGGGCCCCCATCGGGTGAATGGGGCAGATGGCACCAGGAGTGTGGAAGTTCCATGTCCAGCTACAAAGAGAGGCGGTGTTGTCTCTGCACTGGGCCTCCTGCCCAGCCTGCCACAGGGAAGGGCAGCTACTGTCCTCCCCAGCTCCACCCAGCCCTTCCTGTCTAGCCCAGGAGTGTGGAAACCAGAAGAGGAGGGTCCACAGCCCGACTCCCCGCAGCTGTTCTGCTCCAAACAGAGCTTCAAACCTGGAAACTCCCATCTCCCTGCTTCAGGGTGCAGACCTGCACCCTCCCGACTGACACGTCTTCCTGCAGGAGACTGACTGGAAGGTGCTGAAGCTTGTGCTCAGCAAGCTGCCTGAGTCACTACGCTATAAGGTCCTCATTTTCACCTCTCCGTGCAGCGTTGACCAGCTGTCTTCTGCTCTCTGCTCCATGGTAACTAACATGCTGCTTTCTGTGCCATTCACTGGGGGTGGTGCTGCGGCATAGCTCCTCCCTCCCCAAAGGCTTTGAAGGAGGGGCCACGGGAGGCATGGTGAAGCACAGGACTGCGTTTCCTTCTGAGATGCCGAGATGCCGTCTCTGGAGTGCGGATCATGCCTCCAAGGACCCGCCCTCCCTTTCTCAGCTTATGGGGTGGAACATCTGAGGTCCCCCCTGGTATAGAGCTGGAACTTCAGAGACTGAGTGTGATGTCTCCTCTCCTTTCCTGTCTCTTCCTCACCAGGGTTCTGTGACAGGCACATCAGTCACATTTCCTGTCTCTCCCTAGCATCAGGGTGGGTGCTCCTCCACTTCTTTGAAAAGTCAGACCTTTGTCCAGAAAAGGAAGTAGAAGGCCCTTGGGCTCTCCACTACTCCTCCTGCTGGGCCTCTGTTCACAGGGGACTCCTTGCACCCTCTGGCCACCCAACAGTTGACCTGCCACCGGGCAGGGCTTCACATTTGGCCCTTGGTTTTTAGCTCTCAGGTCCCAAGACCCTCGAGCGGCTTCGAGGCACCCCAGAAGGGTTCTCCAGAACTGACCTGCATCTGGCCGTGGTTCCCGTGCTGACAGCATTGATCTCCTACCATAACTACTTGGACAAAACCAGACAGGTACCGGATCGGGGGGTGATGGTCAAACTGCAGTGCCTCGTTCTCAGGAATTTTCATTAAGCTAAGTGGGCCCAGTATTTCCCTCCTACCCCATTGTAGCTGCTAGGCCAGGGTGAGGGGCCCTGGCTTTGCTTCCCCATGTGCCCTCTGGACCCCTACCGCCTGGTGCAGCCTGGAACTGCAGACACCTGACTCCTCTGGGGTCCATGGGCTTTAATGCACCTCGTGATTGCCCCCCACATACACACAGAAGCATCTGTTCTTTGAGGAGCATTACCTGGCTTGTCCTTGCTGCAGTTTTAGGACAGATAGCCGAGCCTCTTGGCAGATTTTGCTCTGTTTGGAGAGGTAGTGTGGCTGGGCCAAGGTCTCCTGACTTCCATGCGCTTCCACACCTGCCATCAGGCGCAGCGAGCACGAATAGTAAATAGTAACGCTTGTTTTCTTTATTCCTTGCTGCTGGGAGTGAGGCCCACACTGAGCCCTTACATTTACTGTCATTTAAATTCCTAACGCTTTTCTTATCACTCTGCCTTAGAAAGGTCAGGTAGCATGCTCAAGGTCGTGGCCAGCAAGGAGCCGGGCCAACACTCATTCTGGGCTTTCTGAGCCCTGAGCCTGCACTCCTAATCACAGCACTGTTGGGAACTCACACTTAATTCCCCACCCTGCTCCCTCCCCAAACTCCCAAAGGGGCTGCTGGCCACGAGGGGCTGCGGGCCATGCAGGGCTGCAGGTTCCGAGTCCTTTTGAGGCGGGAAACATTTCTCAGGGGTGGGGCAGCTCTAGGAAATCATAATCATCTGTGGGGCCTTGAGGCTCTGGCCCAAGCCCGCACTTGGCACTTGTGTCCCGTGGGCCCAGCCTTGCTCTCTCTGTGGAGGAGACCGCCCAGGGTGATGTGGGCTAAGTGGCCTTACTGCGTCAGGCAGAGCCTCCCTTGCAATGAGGCCAACCGGTTAGGGGTCCCGGTGCCAAGGGAGTGAGGGGTCCAGCATGTCCTGGCTCCGGGATGTTGGCTGGTGGGGAGGTGTCGGGGAGTCCTTGACTGGAGCAGCCCCATATCCAGTCGGCTTGGGTGGGGTCAGCTGCTGGTGGCTCTGCTGCTTAGACACTCAGGGACCTGAGACAAGGCACTCACCCTTTGTAAGCCTTGGCCTCCTTCTGTGTAGCACATTCTCAAGTGGGTTGAGGGGTAGACAGTGCCCTGGCTCACCAGCACAGCTGTCAGCAGATGGGCAGGGGTGCAGAGGGCCTACCTTTAGGGGTCTGGGTCCGAGACAGCCTGTGCCGCCCCACAGTGGGAGATGGTGTACTGCCTGGAGCAAGGCCTCATCTACCGCTGCGCCAGCCAGTGTGTGGTGGCCCTGGCTGTCTGCAGTGTGGAGATGCCCGACATCATGGTCAAGGCTCTGCCCATCCTGGTTGTGAAGCTCACACACATCTCAGCCACGGCCAGTATGGCCATTCCACTTCTTGAGTTCCTGTCAAGTGAGTATCTGTAGCTCCACATGTGCAAATGTGTGAGTGTGTGCATGTGTGTGTGAGTGTGGGGTGGACCCTTGAGTTTGGGGTTGCACCCTGCCCTGCCTGAAATAACCTGGGCTGACTTGTCTAACCTCATTTCCTAACCTCGCTGTGGCTGCCTGTCTGTGCACCATCCTCTTGGGAACCTGGCAGATGCCACCCTCTGCTGCATTAGGACCTTTGCACCTCCTGTCCCTGCACCTTGAATGCTTTCTTCCTTCTTGGCCTTTGAGTAGTCGGCTCCTTTCATCCCTTCAGTGTCAGTTTAAATTGCGCAGAAGTCTCCTATCACTTGCCATTGGTCTCTGCACTCAGCTCGGCTATCATAGCCTCCTCTTTGCCCCCGTCAAAGCACTCAGCACAGCTTGGAGAGGGCTTTGTGGACCCACCTCTCAGATTGTGACTTCTGGGAGCCCCAAGGTGCCCGCTCACCCCTTCATTCCCAGTGCCCTGGAGTGTGTTTGGGCCTCAGTGAGCCCTCGTGTGTGGACAAAATGAGGCAAGCAGGACCAGCACTTCTGCAAAGGGCCGCATGCTACACGTAGCGGCCTCTGCTACATGGTCATTTTGTCTACAACCCTGTAAAAGTGTAAAAATGATTCTTATCTCCAGGGTCATACAAATGCAGGCCACTGGCCAGATTTGGGCTAAGGACCATAATTTGCCAATTAGAGAGCCAAAGCCAAAGGTTAGGGGAAGGTCATATTTTGGTGGCCTGTGGCCTTTATTCCTCTGTAGCCCTCTTGGGTCAGAGTGGCTGCATTGCCTTTCAGACAGCACAGGACCCTGGTGACCTCAGCCCCCGCTGCAGCCTTGGCTTGTCCCTGCTGGACTAGCATGGGCTCTCTTACTGGCCGTCTCCATGTTTTGCAGCTCTGGCCAGGCTGCCTCATCTCTACAGGAACTTTGCAGCAGAGCAGTACGCGAGCGTGTTTGCCATCTCCTTGCCATATACCAACCCGTCCAAGTAAGTGCTGGCGTACGTCCCCTGGGAGGCCAGCCCAGGGGCCTCTGCTTGCTGGAGCCAGGCCTCTCAGAGCAGAAGGCCCTACGGCCTTTGCACCCTAGAATTGGTCTGTGCTTCCAGCTGCTGGAGCATTTCCCTTTTCTTCTCACAGGTTCAACCAGTACATTGTGTGCCTGGCCCATCACGTCATAGCTATGTGGTTCATTAGGTGCCGCCTTCCCTTTCGGAAAGACTTTGTTCCTTTTATCACTAAGGTAAGTCGGTGCTGGGGCTGGGACCGACTTTGCCATTGGCTGTCCACGGCTGGAGTAGGGTGATAGGTGGGGAGAGAGGTCAGGTGTCATTAGGTGCTATTTTCATGGTGCCTGGGGCCTCTGCTGAGCCTGGCTCACTGGGGCAGGAGCTGCTACCTTGGTCCTAGATCTGCAACTCATCCCAGGCTGGCAGCATACCTGGGTGGGGCTGATGGGTGCACAGGGAAGAAGCATGTGGGTGCCCCGAGGGCCAGTCTCCCCAACCTCCAGCTCAGGTCTGCTCCACTCTGCCAGGGCCTGCGCTCCAATGTCCTCCTGTCTTTTGATGATACCCCTGAGAAGGACAGCTTCAGAGCACGGAGCACCAGTCTCAATGAGAGACCCAAGAGGTGTGGGGCCAGTCATGGGTGTGCCTGGTGTCTGGGTGGGGTGGGGTCAGGTCTGCGAGTTGTCACCTGTGACCAGCATGGTGCATGCAGGGCCTGGGGCTGACCGGCTGCCCCCAGGCCAGTGAATGGAAATAGGATGTGTGGCTGAGGGTGTGCCCCTGTTCAGGCCATGCTGGGCACCAAGATGCCCGTGAGTTTTGAGGCAGGGCAGGGCCTCCAAAGGCCACTAGTGCTCCACATTCAACTGGAGAGTCCAGAGACCTTTGCACCAAGGCTGTGGCATCGTGGAGTCTGTTTATTGGGCTGTGGCCAGACCTGGCCTTGCCTGGGTGACCAGTGCAAGAGGTACTGAGCTGGGGATCGGGGTGCCAGCTGTAGGGCCTCTGGGTCTGGGTCTGACTCCATTGCATAAGCCCGGAGTTGCATTAGGGTAGCTGTGACTCCTGAGAAGACAAATGCTGGGGCGGGGAGGAGCCCCAGGGCCTGAAGATCCTCTCCTGGGGACCCAGGTCAGCCCAACCTCTGGCCAAGGTGTCCCTTCTCCAGAGCTCACTCTCTAGGCCCTGGCCAACCAGGAGACGTGTTCTTCTCTGCCATCACAGCCGCTTCTGCCGGATCTGACAGAGCTGTGCTAGGCCTTGTGTTCTTTTGTTTGCATTTCACTTGAATGGCTACCCCCCTCCAGACCTCCACCTTCCCACCTAAGCTTTTTTGGCTCTCCCTAAGTGGGAATACGGCATTTTCCAGAATGACCAGGTCAGTGCCTAAAGTCTCAAGCTTTTCTGTCAAGCTTCTGGTGGCTTGGGGCCACTAAGGAGTGGCCTCCTTTGAACAATTATGTTCAGGGCTTCAGCTCTTCCCGGTCCCCAAGCTGGGCAGTGCGGGCCTTCCTCAGGGTGTGCAGAACACCTGGTCAGCACAGCCTGGAATCTGCCGCACGGCAAGATCCACACATTTAGTTTGCCCTAGTGTTCTTTGTTTTGGTATCATGCGTGAAACCTTTTTCTGTCATGTTTATAAGATGTATTTTCATGCATTTTTGTTTTCTGTTTCTTCCCCCTGCTAACTGGCTTCTGGCATGGTTTTTTGTTCGTCTCACCCACGGGCTCTCCATCTGACCCTGTGGCCTGTGACCTTTCCTCCTCATTCCTCCAATGGCTTGCTCTCCCCTCCCGGGAGCTGGGCTCCCTGGGGCTTGGGCCTTCCTTCCTCACCTGGTAGTTTGAGGATAGCCAGACCCCCCAAACAAGGCTTGAATAACTCTCCACCCGTCAAAGAATTCAAGGAGAGCTCTGCAGCCGATGCCTTCCGGTGCCGCAGCATCAGTGTGTCTGAACATGTGGTCCGCAGGTAGTGGGCTTTGTCGGGCGGGGGGCTCAGACCCTGGAGCTTGGCCCATGAAGTGGTGCTGCCAGGCGGGAATACCCGGGTGGCGGTGCATGGGGCTGCTTGCATGACTTCGTTGTCTGCCCCCGCCCTTCCTGGCTGGAGCAGGAAGAGAGCCCGAGTGGCAGCCCCTGGCCACAGGGGCCTGCGCTGGTGAGCCCAGCCCTCGGTCCAGGGAGCCTGGCAGTGAGGGGTGGGAAGGTTGCATTCTGTCCCCAAGCCTTGTACGAGCATGGGCTGGCTACATGGCATCCTCAGGCTGGCCTGGGAGCCCAAAGCAGGGTGGTTTCTCTGAGAAAATGTCCAGTGGCAGCCTCCTGCAGGCCTGTCCCCAGTGGTTAGGGGCCTTTGCAAATTAAAGCAGCGCCCATGCAGGTCAGGTGGGAACACAGTCTCCAGGGTTTGGCCTTCCATATCACCTCTAGTGGACTTCCTTCTTGAGCTCTGTTGTGGAAAAGGTCTGCTTTCTGTGGTAGCTGAAAGGGAATGAGGGCTTTTTTGTAGGGCAGTGGGAACAGTGGCCAACCTGGGAGGGGCATGGGACACTTGGATTCTCAAGGGGCGAAGTCTTGGTCACTCCTCCCTGCCGTGTCTGGGTGCAGGTGTGGGCTCTCAGGGGTTGCTGCTTCGTGCCGACCAGGCCAGGCTGCACTGAGCAGGGGAGACCTGTCCCCTCACTTGGAAGCCTCTTCCTACCTTAGCGTCCTGCTGCTCAGAGACCCACCTCCTCGCCGATGCCTGGCTGGGTCCCAGCCTCAGGCCTGCCTCCACTGAGTGGGATGTGGCTGGTGGGGAGGGGAGATGGTCAGGGAGGCTCTCTCTTAGCTTTTTTCCAGCAAATTCTCTATTATGAGCAAAACATGTCAAAGGGGCTGTGGAATTTGTACCAGAATCAAACTTGCATAAGCCCCTTGTGGTCACTGGGGTGCATGTGGAGCACGAGGTGAACCTGAGTGTGAGGGTGAAGAGCCGCACACGAAGCCCAGACTCTCCCTGTCCTCGATGGGAGATGGCCCTGTGGGCAGAATGCAATCTTTGTGCGTGTGTACCCCCGTCTCGCTCTCTCTGCATGACTAAACTATTCTGCCACGAAGCCGTAGGCTAACTCTGTGCTTTGGTGAGGGAATACCCTGTCTTTCCTGCCTCCTAAGCCTCTGTTCCCAGGAGTGGGCCTGGGTCTCCCATGAACTCCTGCGCTTCCTCTCTGGGGTGACGTGTCCACTCTATTTGCTAAGCTGTGGCTCAAGTAGCCACATGCACTGGGGGGGCGGAGGGGGGGCGCGTCTTTCTGAGCTTGGCCCTCTCAGCTCATGCATGCCTCCATCTCTGGTCCCCGGTGGTAGATGCTGTGGCCTTCCCAGTGCCCTGACCTTGCTGTGGTCCCTCCCTCCAGCAGGATCCAGACGTCCCTTACGAGCGCCAGCTTGGGGTCTGCAGATGAGAACTCGATGGCCCAGGCTGACGACAACTTGAAAAATCTCCACTTGGAGCTCACAGAAACGTGTCTGGATATGATGGCCAGATATGTGTTCTCCAACTTCACAGCAGTCCCCAAGAGGTGTGGGCCAGGCTCCAGAGTCGGGATGGGGGTGCACAGGGCCCAGCTTTTCTTCTGTGACTTACTTGGTCAAAGCAGTGACAGCAGGCGTGGTCCGCAGCCTCCTTCCTCTAGGTTGCCCTGGGCAGGGCAGCTCTGCATGTCTGAGGCTCCCCCCGTCTCTAGGAAAGAGATCTCTGGAAGCCAGGATGCCCACCCAGAGCTTCCACCAGGCGCAGTGTCCAGCCACGGGGCCTACGCTCCTATACTTTCAGGTCCCCTGTGGGAGAATTTCTCCTGGCTGGCGGTAGGACCAAAACCTGGCTGGTTGGGAATAAGCTTATCACCGTGACAACGAGCGTGGGGACTGGAACCCGGTCACTGCTGGGCCTGGACTCAGGAGAACTGCAGGGCAGCCCAGAACTGAGGTGACTACTTCCTGCCCCCTGCCTGCTGAGCCTTGACAGTGGCTGTCCTGAGCCCAGACCTCCATGGGATGGCGCTCTGCCGGACTGGAGCCCATGGGGCACCCTGGTCATGCTCTGCATGGACCCTTCTGTCCTCAGTTCTGACCTCAGCGTGCACATGAGACAGACAAAGGAGGCGCCAGCCAAGCTGGAGTCCCAGACTGGGCAGCAGGTGTGCCGTGGGGCCCGCGACCGGGTCCGCTCCATGTCGGGTGAGCCTCTGCCCCGCTCCCTCTCGGACGTGTCTCTAGATCCTCGTGCTCAGGAAGGCCCCTGGGAAGCAGGGGACAAGGTGGCTAGCTTCAGGCTTAGCCCAGTTCCTGAATAACTGGGGTGCTACCCCTGTGAGCCTTCATCATGGGTGGGGGGGGAGGGGGACACCTTGTACACAGCCATGGCCCAAGGCCCCCTTGCTGAGGGTCTGTTCTCATGGCCAGTGCTTCCTAGAAGCCCTTAGCAGCCCTGGCCCTGAGCCTAGCTCACCCCTGGAGCTTTTCTGTGATGCAGCTAGAATAAGCCGTGGTCCGACTATGCGGAAGGTGCCCAAGCCATTTTCTATGGCTCTTGGTTCCCTGAAGCTGATAACATAAGAGGACCATGCCCAGGCAGGGCTGCGCTGTGCTGGGCACTAACTTGTTTTCATGGCCAGATGGGCCTTGCTTGAGTGGAGCAGCCAGGTGTGTGCTGGTGGCTGAGCAGGAGGTGGTCACCAGCCCTCCTGCCCTCATCCCCCTCAGGGGGCCACGGCCTTCGCATTGGTGCCCTGGACACTCCAGCCTCCCACTTCCCAGGCGGCCCTACCCTCCCAGGCCCACAGACTACACCAGCCAGTAAGCCTGAGAAGGCCTCAGCTAGCACCCAGCTCCCGGTGCAGAAGGAGAAGACGAACCTGGCGGCCTATGTACCCCTGCTGACCCAGGGCTGGGCGGAGATCTTGGTCCGGAGGCCCACAGGTACTGAGGGGGTGGCCCTGCCCTCAGCCAGCCTGGGTCTCTGTTACACATAGTGTGGAACAGTTACGCACAAGGGGGACACACGGGAGTGAGCAGCAGGCAGCTGGGCCACGGGGTCATTTTGGAGGTGACTTTTCAGTTAAGTCCCCAGAGGTGAACAGTGAGGGAGACGCAGGGGGCATAACAGTCTGCTCAGGCACCGCAGCAAAGCGCCGTGGACCAGGAGTCTTATATGACAGGAATGTCTTTCCTCCCAGTCCTGGAGTCCAGAGTCTGAGATCAAGACGTCTGCAAGGCTGGTTCCTCCTGAGAACTTGGCTGGTAGACAGTCACCTTCTCCCTGTGTTCCCATACCCAGGTTCCTCTGTTCACATCCACATCTCTTCTTATAAGGACACTAGTCAGATTGGATAGGACCCACCCATGTGACCTCATTTTACCGTAATCACTTATTTAAAGACTTTATCTCCAAATATAGTCACATTCTGAGATCCTGGGGGTTAAGAATTCAACATGAAATTTTGGGACACAGTCAGCCCATAATGGGTATTTCAGGCTAAAGGAAGGACTTACAAGCCAAGGCCCAGGCTTCAGGAGACTCCTCGGTCGGTCGCAGTATGGGCCAGGTGGTGACCAGATGGTGAGGGGGAGGGTGTGTTGGGCCCCGCGGAGGCCTCAAGTTCTGGGCACAAGGCTGTGGGGATGGAGGCCAGGAGAGGTTCCTCACGCGTGTTTTAGCTCAGTCCCCTTGGTTCTGTCTGGGGGATGGGCAAGCTGGAGGTGGGAGACCGGGTGAGAAGGGCCAGATGGGGTAGGAGGAGGTGGGTCAGGGTCAGGTGAGACACTAGGGACGTGAGAATGCTCAGAAAGGAAAGTCAAGTCTAAGTGTAGGCCATAGGCCTTGTGGGGAGGAGGACCTTCCCAGCCCGGCCCTCCCTTCCCAGCCCACTGGGAAGGAGTCTGCTGCTTTACTGTGCCTCCTGAGGCTGGCCTGGGTGCAGAAGCTGACCTGGGGCAGCCGAGTGCTCATCACTGAGGCAGGTGTCCCACCAGACAGCTGTTGGCCTGATCTTGGGGCCTGGGGGACCTGAGGGTGGGAACATCAGGACAGAGTCAGGGATGTGCCTTGAATAGGGCCTGGTCCTGCTTGCTCTCACTCTGCTTGGAGCACATAGAGCCCTGCAGGCCCCAGGTGTGTGCCCTTGAGCGTCAAAGCACCAGGGGCTCCCCAGGGAGGTCTGCAAGGGGGTAGCTGGTCGGATACATGGGCTTGTAGCCTGAAGGGTGCTCCCTTCCCTCCCCAGGGAACACCAGCTGGCTGATGAGCCTGGAGAACCCACTGAGCCCCTTTTCCTCGGACATCAACAACATGCCCCTGCAGGAGCTGTCCAATGCCCTGATGGCTGCTGAGCGCTTCAAGGAGCGTCGAGACACAGCCCTGTACAAGTCACTGTCAGTGCCGGCAGCCAGTTCAGCCAAGCCCCCGCCACCCCCACGGTCTAACACAGGTGAGCACTGACTCATCTGCCACCTGGTGCGTACCATCTGATGGTGTGTGGTACACTGCACTGTGGGGACATGCCTGGAATGGGATCCCTGAAACTTTCTTGGTACTGCCAGCCTCGGGGAGCTTGAGGAGGCTGACTTGTGGGAGGATGCCGTGCTCCCGACCCTGATGTTTAGGAGCAGGGCCTGCTCCAGCAGAAACAACTCTCTTTGGAGACTGGGTACTGGTAGAGGGGCAGGCTTGATGTTCCCTTTGCTGGTCTCACTCACAGGAAGGGTGTGGGCAGGACTCTGGGAAGCCTTTGCTCTCCACCCTCCTTGGGATGCCCAGTGCGTGGGGATGCAGGGGTGGCCCCATTTTTGCTGGGGTGTGGGTTTGGATGCACCAAGCATATGGCCTGAGCCTTCCCACAAGCTTTAATGCTTCTGCTTGGCTGGGCTAGGGCCATCTTTCTAGGCCACCCTCTGGCCACAGATAGCATTTAGAGGCTGAGCTCTGTTCCTGAGGAGGAGGGATGCACTCCCCTCCCCAAAGTCCGCTCAGGCAGCTGAGACCTCGCGTGTACCCTGCCCACTACCTCCCCGGGTGCTGCTGGCCCTCCCCTCTCTCTCTCCAGGCTCCAGGTCTGTGCAGGACTAGTGGTGCCTGTCCCTTCTGCTCAACCTGTGTGTAGTCTCTCCTGTGCTGACTGGCCGCTCACGGCTTCCCTTGCAGTGGCCTCTTTCTCCTCCCTGTACCAGTCCAGTTGCCAAGGAAAGTTGCACAGGAGCATTTCCTGGGCAGGTATTCATGCATCTCCTTAGGAAAGCAGTGTTTGCTGCAGAGCCCTGCTCTGCCTCATAGGTGCTGTTTTCACTATCCCTCATCTGCTCACCCTCCATGATCCCGTCAGCCTCTCATCGCCCTCCGGGAACAGGGCCCCGACTTGCATGAAGACATCTGTGCAGAATGTCTTTGCTTTGCTGGCAGGAACCCCTCTGCCTTGTGCCTTTATGGTTGATCTTTGTTATTGGGCCCTTCCAGCCCTGGGGCTCAGCCAAGCCGCCCTTGCCCTGGCCTCTGGTGGTCTGATTAGTTTTGAGAACTCACAAATTGAGCTGTGTCTGCCTTTTATCATGGGCTGGCTGAGGGCCTGCAGACTGGCCTCTGGTCTGTTGCCCCCAGGCCCTGGCAAGGGACTAATGCAGCACTCCAGCCCACCTGCGTCCCCATGTGTGGGCAGGAACCAGCTAGGAAAGGGCAGTGTGCAGATGGTGTCTGGCAGGCAGCTAATGGACGACACGTGTGCAGGACTGCGTGCAGGTGGCTTCAGGCTATGCTAACCTTCAGTGGCTTCTTCTCACCCTGCCCCTGGCCCTGACACTGGCATAGGAAATGCTGCTTTGGGGCACCATGCCTTCTCCTGAGCACGCCTGGACTTGGAAGGCAAGCCTCTGCTTCCCAGAACAAGCTCCCCAGTCTGTGTCCACACAGGGACTTCTCCTGCATCAGTGTTTCCTCCAGCCCAGGCTGGGAGGAGTTCGGGCCTCTTTCCCAGTTCCTGGGCTGATCCAGCCACTCCTTCTGAGCTGAGGCCTCATCTCAGGTGTTGTTCCTTCCTCTCGGGGTCCATCTGCCCTCACCTACCTGTCTGCTGGAGGAGCAGAGGAAAGCTTCTGGAGAACACCAGGCCAGGTTGATGGGGATTTAGAGGAACCAGATGACCCCTGGTCATGACCCCCAGGAGCTCGTGTTAGGAGCCACCTTGTGTCAGAGTTCACACCCATGCCCCTCAGAATGCCCTTCTCCAGCTGGCTTGGTGGGTGGGGGTGGCTCAGAACCACAGGCAAGGAAAGCCTTGGGGGTCTCTGCTGGGGGCAGCTATGCCCTATTGTGGGGGAAAGGCTGGTGCCTTTGAGGCCACGGGAGCTCCCTGGGCTGGGCTAGCACCAGCAGCCCTGTCTGTGTCCTCTCAGACTCTGCTGTGGTTCTGGAGGAGGGGAGTCCGAGTGAGGCTACTTCACTGGCGGAGCCCCCGGAGTTAGAGGACTTTGAGGCAGCACTAGGCACAGACAGGCACTGCCGGCACGCTGAAGCTTACAGCAGGGTGAGTACAGCGGGCACCGGAGCCGCCGGCCCTATGGCTACTCTCCATCCAGGCCTTCAGGGCCAGGCTTGCTTTCAGACCTCAACCTGAGCCACTGGGCATGGGCGGAGGGGTCAGGCTGAGGGGGGTCTGAAGTGGAAGGGCAGGGCGGAGGCGGGGGTGGGGTGAAAGCAAAGGGATAGGGTCTCAGGCAGATGGATGGTGGGGACCCTCTAGGCTTTGTGACTCTGAACTTGGGTGAGGCTTTTACACACACACACACCCCCCCTCTTTTCATGTGAAACATGGCTTGCTGTTCTTCTCAGTCCCTTCTGCTCAGCCGGTGAATTTCCCAGAGCTCCATCTAGGGGTAGCTTCTCTGGTGGCACCCTTTGGTTTGTGGGGCTCTTGGCTCTGTTCAGCGTGGGCCACGGGCAGGTGCTGCCTGGCGTGGGGGGCGGGGCAAGGTTGGGACCATCAGCTTGGTGCTGGATGGATCTGTGGCCCTGAGGCCTCAGCGTCAGGCCTCATTGCCTCCCGGTGAACCCCAGGTGGGCTCAGCGGGCCGGGCTCACTTCAGACCTCAACCAATGAAGGTTCTCTTGGGATCTGTTCTTTCCAGTCATCTTCAACCTCTAGCCAGGAGGAGAAGTCATTCCGGGCAGAGGAGCTGTCTGCTGGGGGGATCCCCATCGAGCGGGCTGTCTCCTCCGAGGCAGCGCGGCCATCTGTGGACCTCTCTTTCCAGCCCTCGCAGCCCCTGAGCAAGTCCAGCTCCTCACCTGAACTACAGACCCTGCAGGACATCCTCGGGGACCCTGGGGACAAGGCTGACGTTGGCCGGCTGAGCCCTGAGGCCAAGGCCCGGTCACAGTCAGGGACCCTAGATGGGGGAAGCACTGCCTGGTCAGCCACGGGTGAAGCCAGCCAGGGCCCCACCCATGCTGAGGGTCCCGTGCCTTCCAGCTGTCCCCGCTCCCCCAGTGGCCTGCGGCCCCGAGGCTACACCATCTCTGATTCGGCCCCATCACGCAGGGGCAAGAGGGTGGAGAGGGACTCCTTCAAGAGCAGAGCCGGAGCCTCCAATGCTGACAAGGTGCCAGGCATCAACCCCAGGTGAACCTCGCCCTCCAGGCTGGAGCTCCTGGACATTCCTGTGGGAATATGGCACTTAAGCAGCCCTGGGCAGAAAAAGCTGGGGTACAGGCCTGCATATCCTCTGTTCTGGGGCTGATCAGAGCCACAGGAGAGGGCAGTCCTCTGGTGATGGGGTGCAGGCCCTGCTGCTTTCTGTGTGTGCTGTGACTGCATTGGCCATGACCTCGATCTGGGGTCTGCAGCACTATGCTTAGCCCTCCTCGTCTCTCCCTCTGCAGCTTCGTGTTCCTCCAGCTCTACCACTCACCTTTTTTTGGTGATGAGTCCAACAAGCCGATCCTTTTGCCCAATGAGGTAGACATGCCTTTTCTCCCCTTCTGGGGCCAGCCCTCAGTAGGATGCCCAGCTCTGGGTAGTGGAAGCAATAGCCCAGGCTCGCTGTGGCAATCTCCCTGGGTGGGGGAGCCCTCCCTTGGACAGGCACCTGGCTGAGGCTGGCCAGGCAGGGCTGGTGGCAGGGCACAGCCACTGCCCCAGACTCAGGCAGGGCTCTGTGGCTACAGTCCTTCGAGCGGTCAGTGCAGCTCCTTGACCAGATCCCATCATACGACACGCACAAGATTGCCGTCCTGTACGTGGGAGAAGGCCAGGTGAGGCTTCTGGGCTGGCAGGGGCTGCCTAGGTGCCAGGAAGAGCTGGGCAGCCTTCCTGCCTGGGGCAGGGATTGGGGGTATGGGCCCTCGCCCTCCACGGAGCTCAGTCACTGCATCAGCTGCTAGAGCATCAGGTGGCTATTAAGCTTTGTACCAGGTACTGTTCTGGTGCCAGGACACAGGAGTGAGAATGGCAGGTCAATGTGTGAGCGCATGGCACGCCAGACAGTGCTAAGGGCTGTGGAGGGGGAAGGTGGCAGGTCCCGAAACTGCACATGTGAGCAGAGTGCTGTTCACATCAGTAGTCCAAGAGAGGGGACACCGAGCAGAGAAGTAAGGGAGGTGAGCATGTGTGCAGGTGTGTGCGGGAGTGTCCTGTGCAGGAATAGCCTGTGCAAAGGCCCTGGGGAGGGGCATGCCTTGTGCAATCGAGGGCAGGCACTGAGTGGGCAGGAGGCAGGATGGGGAAGTAATGGTGAGGGGGCCAGTCATTGACATCCTCACAGGCCACGGGATTTTTGTTCCCAGTGAGGTGGGAGGGCCTTGGGTGGTTTTGAGCCAAGGGTTTGCTATGACTCAGCGGAAGTCTCAAAAGCATCCTCTGGCTGCCACGCAGAGGGTGGTGGAGAGGGGCAGGTTTGAGGAACATGACATTGTGGTGCTGGGCAATGTTAGGATTCTGGGTGTGTTTCGAAGTTTGACCACCTTTGCTGGCAGATGAATTATGAGAGAAAGGGGAAGTCAAAGATGTCACCTGTCAGCTGCTAGAATGGTTACCTTGTGCTGAGTTTGGGGTGACAACAGAAGTGGTGCTCTTTGTCAAGCCACACCAATTACCCCACCACCGCCCCCCAGTCCCTAGTAGCAATCAGCCCTCGGGGCTCTTGGGAGCCGGGCTCAGGGAGGGGCAGGGTATAATGGGGTCCGCTGGGGAGAGGTGCCTTCACGCTTCTCCTTCCCACAGAGCAACAGCGAACTCGCCATCCTGTCCAATGAGCACGGCTCCTATAGGTACACAGAGTTCCTGACGGGCCTGGGCAAGCTCATCGAGCTCAAGGACTGCCAGCCAGACAAGGTGTACCTGGGCGGCCTGGATGTGTGTGGTGAGGACGGCCAGTTCACCTATTGCTGGCACGATGACATCATGCAAGGTTTGAGCCTTCCCAGGGTATGGGTCCTCTCCAGCCCCATTCCTTTTGGTCGGCGGTCCTCAGGGGAGCAGTGGGGGTGTCCAAGGGCCTGGGGTCACCGGCTTGAGCACTGAGGCAGCAATTGGGCTGGCATCTCTGCTTCCAGAAGCTCTGCTTTCAGGGAGAGGAGCCATGTGCTGCTGGCCAGTCACCAGACACACGGCTCCTGTGGGTGCTCAGAGCCTCTGCTCCTTGCGAGAGGCACAGGGGCCTGCTGGCACCCTGTCCGCTGTGCCGGGCCCACTCAGCTCGGCCTCATTCTGCCTCACAGCTGTCTTCCACATCGCCACCTTGATGCCCACCAAGGATGTGGACAAGCACCGCTGTGACAAGAAGCGCCACCTGGGCAACGACTTTGTGTCCATCGTCTACAATGATTCTGGCGAGGACTTCAAGCTGGGCACCATCAAAGTGAGCGAGGTTGCCTTCCGGGTGGGTGGGCAGGCGGGCATGGATCTGGGCCCCCGGCTGGAGGCCACATCTCTCTGATGAAGTGCCCACTGGCATGTGTTGAGTGGAGGCAGTGAGCGAGCGCCATTAGCGTCAGTGCGGTGATGAGCAGGAGTACCAACCTGCTTTAGTGTCTCCCACTCCCGGCGGGGCTGGGCAGGTACCCCTTCTGAGCCTGTGTCCTCTGTAATGAGGATGATGACAGCCCTGTCAGTTTCTTCATGGAGCCCGTGGCACCTGAGGTTTTGTGACAAATAACCGAATGCACACAGGTCCTTAGCAGGGGGCATGGCATGCAGTAGGTGCTCAGTGTGCTCGTAATGCTATGAGGCTGTGCACCCTTCCCTCTGGTACCTCCTGGTGTCATTGCAGAGTGGGGGTGGGGCCGGGTGACAGGACATGGTACTCCTGCCCTCTCCTTCTCTACACAAGGACACTTGGACTTGAGGTCAGGGTTGGGATGTGGAAGACAGCTGCAAGGCCAAGTGGGGTGGGGAGCCCAGTGTAACCCAAGTGTCTGAGGCGCTGGTCCTCAGAGGGGTTCAGATTTATTCTAAAGGCAACTGGAAGCCTTGGAGGTTATTGAACACTTGCCCCGCCGCCACTGACCAAGGCTGCTGGGCAGGAAATCTGGTGGAGAGCAGGTGTACCTGTAGGGAGGCCTGCTCTTTCTCCTTTTATGCAAAGCTGGGAAACGAGGGGGCCTGATGCATGAGTGGTGAAGCTGCTCCTTGAGGTGGGTGCTCGGGTGTACTGTTGGGTGAACAGGTACTTGGACATGTGGGCCGGAGAGGCTCTTGGGACCCGTCAGCGCGTGTAAGGCATCTGCGCCAGAGGCTGGGAGTCTGCAGAGCTACACGGGCTTTCACCTGACAGTGAGGCCGGTGGCAGCTAGGTGGCAGCACGTGCCCTAAGCAGTGTGTTGCGTATATGTTGCTGGGGGTCGGGGAGGCGGGGGCCTTTGTGACTGTTGACTATGAATTTAAACTTTGACAAATTCATATGTTAGGATCCAGGTGGGGAGAGGTTGGGTTGTAGAATGCAAGGCGTCTGAAGGGAGGCACAAGGGCAGCCCCAGCCCCAAGGCTGGGCAGGAGGAATGTGTAAAGACAGTAATACTCATGCTCGTGTCTAACTCTGATGAGCCACTGCCTGAGGAAGTAGCAAAAGGTGGCCTTTGGTGTTGGGGTGACCCTGCTTCTGTCTGGGCAGGGCCAGTTCAACTTCGTGCACGTGATCGTCACCCCCCTGGACTACGAGTGCAACCTGGTGTCCCTGCAGTGCAGGAGAGGTGAGGCGAGGGCTGGGGGGTGGGGCGGGCGGCAGCCCACGGGACCCTGAGCCCTGTGCGAGTGCAGTGTCTCCCCAGACATGGAGGGCCTTGTGGACACCAGCGTGGCCAAGATTGTGTCTGACCGCAACCTGCCCTTCGTGGCCCGCCAGATGGCCCTGCATGCAAATGTGAGCAGAGGTGGCATCCTGGGCAGGTGGGACAGGCCGTAGGTGCCACCCATAGAGGGCTCACCACTCTGTCTGCCCCACCCCAGATGGCCTCACAGGTACACCACAGCCGCTCCAACCCCACTGACATCTATCCCTCCAAGTGGATCGCCAGGCTTCGCCACATTAAGCGGCTCCGCCATCGGGTAGGGAGAACGGGCCATGGGCGCCTGGGTGCAGCGGCCTCCCCAGAGACAATGCTGGCTGGCCAGGGTGGGTGCCAGAACATGGGAGAGAACATGCGCTGCCATTCTGGGCTTGCTACCAAGGTCTTTTGTCCTTTCAGATCCGTGAGGAAGCCCACTACTCAAACCCCAGCCTGCCCCTGATGCAGATGCACCCCCCAGGCCACACCAAAGCCCCAGTGCAGGCCCCAGCCGAGCCCATGCCCACCTATGAGACAGGCCAGCGGAAGCGCCTCATCTCCTCTGTGGACGACTTCACGGAGTTTGTGTGAGGCTACAACTGGGGCAGTACCTGGCCTTGCCAGAGCTCATGGAGATGCTAGGACGTGCCCAGGGCTCTTGACGGCTGTTGTCTGAGCAGCCACACTGCTGGGTCCTCCCTGCTGCATACAAGGCCCTGGGCAGTATTTATTCGTACGAATGAATAAAGTCTTGAAGCCTAGGTCTGCAGCCGTGCCCACTGGCCCTCCATGCTCCGACAGAGACACAGGTAGCAGTCAGCCAACTCTTTTATTTGGCCTTGTCTGGTGGGGGTGGGAGCAGGGGCAGGATCAAGGCTGAAGCTTCAGCCACGCCCACAGAAGCATTGAGGGAGGCCCATCAGGCTGTTATCCAGGCTTCACCGCTTCAGGAAAGCATCACACAAGTATGGTCGCATTCACCTTCCCCAGCCCCAGGAGCCAGCCCCAGGGAGGGGGGTCTTTCCCCCTAACCATCTGGGGTCCTTTGCCACATGCTAGTTCTGTTCCTTACTCAGACCTGACACCAGCAGGCCTGGGCCCTGCCTCTGGCTGCCTGGCCTTGGGCAGGGCAGGAGAACAAGGCCACGGTGTAGACGAGAACTGCCTAGGGAGTGGTAGTGCCCCCAAACAAATGTGCCGTCCCAGTGCTTGCCCAAGGCCAGACTCGGACCCAAGAAGCAGCTGTCATTTTTTTGGCCTTGGCCACATGGACAGGTGTCTAGGGAAGGAGACCAGCTCTGCAGCCCCAGCTCCCCCTCAATGCAAACAGTGGGTACCAGGCCATTGCAGCTATCAGGCCCCTTGGCCCTAGTGAAAAACAGCAACGTACAAAAATATATACATTTTAACCCCATATAAATTACTGACAATAGACACACAGACGGCAGCTGGAAGTGAGTGCACTCAGCAGGGGACAGGAGAGGTAATAATTTAGGGGGGATAACAAGGGGTGCAGGTTCCCTCCCCACAGCCTGGATCCTTAGCAAAGGGGAAATGTCTGCCCAGGAGGTGGGGCTGGGCACAGCCCGCTGTACCTGAGGACTCAGAAAATAAATTAGTGTCTCAGAGGCTGGGCACTCGGTCCAATACTGCTGTGTCCTCCCCACAGGGAGCTGGGGAGGGGACCCTGGGTCCTGACTGGCCACTCGGCCTCTTTAAAGTGCTGAAGCCCACAGAGAGATTCAGGTGAGTGCTGCCAGCGCTCTGAGGGACTTGCATGCAGCTGCTCTGCCCGGCCCGAGACTTTCAGGGCGGCAGAAGGTAATACTGAGTGTTTCCTCTCTGGTCCCTTGGGCCAGAGTGTAGCCACAGACCCACACCAGGGGAAAGGCGTGAGCTCAGGGCCCCTGGGGCTAAGTGCTGCTGGGGTGGACCTTGTTCTTGGTCCGTAGGGAAGCCCTGCTGGGGCCTGCAGCCAGACCCATGCCTCGACTGGCCCGGGCAAGGCGGCTTGGCAGGGCTGGCTGCAGGCCTGGGGAGGGGCCAGGGAGAGGCGAGGTTGAGGGCTGGCTGGTCCTAGGGCCTTGCAGGCTCTGCAGCTTTCGCTCCAGCTGGTAGACATCCTCTGTGGCCTGGTTGAGTCTGTCAAACTGGGCAAGTAGGGCTTCAAACACAGCTTGGAGGCGGGAGGGCTCGGGTTCCCCCCGTGGCCCTGGCCTACCCAGGCCCACACTCAGCCCGTCCAGCTGGCTAGAAGAGGTGGAGAGACGGGAGGCATCGGAGTCCCCGGTAGGTGGGGGCACATCTGGAGATGACTTGGAGCCCCTAGATGATCGGGAGGGCAGTGGCTCCATCCCTTCAAAGCGGACTTTGTGGCGGAACTGGGGGCGGCACAGGGGCTCGGTTAGTCCGACTGCGCCCTGGGCTCACCTGGGCCCAGGACACATCCCTCTCCCCCCCACTGGGCCGTACCCACCTCCTTGACCTTGCTGAAGCCCATCCAGAGGCGCAGTCTGCGCAGTAATAATTCTACCATCTCGTAGTCCTGAGGCTCCCAAGCTGGGCGGTAGAGCTCCCCGCGCAGAGTATGGTACCGCCACCGGAGAAGGACTGCCCCCAGCCTCAGGGCACCCCATAGCCGCAGGGCCCAGAGCCCGGTGCACAGCAGGGGAGACAGGCGCCAGGACTCAGGGCAAAGGGCGGGCCACCCAGCCCTGGGGCACAGCACCAAGAGTGCCTGGGTCGCCCTCGTAAATGAGTCCACACAGGAAGATACCAGCTAAAGGGAAAAAAGGTGGCATGAGGGAGGGGTGCGCCCTGGACCAAGCCTCCCCCTCGAGCCCCACTGTCACCTACCAGGATAGCCAGCTGAGCATAGGCCACGGCGAGTGCCATCAGGCCTAAGGCTGCCCCCAGAAGCTCCGGCAGGGCCCGGCACAGCGTCTTGCCGAAAACTGACCACTGGCGCACAAAGCGCAGCTGCTGGGCGGCCTGTGGGCAACAGGCATCAGCCAACCCAGCCTGGCTCAGCCTGGCCCAGCCTGCCCAGCCTCAGGCCTGCTGGCCCAGCCCTCACCTTGACCAAGAGCAGAAAAAGCAGCGATGCAGCTAGGCCACGGGCTGCGGCGCTCAGCTGTGCCACCTGCTCAAAGCTGGTAAAGCGGCGCGGGCGACGGCGCAGGAAGCGCGTCCACTGGCGGTCGGCGGCGCCCAGCTGGGCCAGGCGAAGGAGTGCTGCAGCGGCAGTAAGCGCCACCAGCAGCCACCTCGCCCAGGCCCCAGGCCGCGCTGTGCGCACACACCCCTCCCTGCGCCAGGCGCGTGCCTCAGCCACTGAGAAATACACTGCGAATAGCAGCAGGCTCACCTGTGGGGACAGGGCCAGGGCGGGGTCAGGACCCGAATGGACAAATCAGAATGCCCTGGGGGCAGGGCTGGAGAATGGGTGGAAGGGTGTGGGTAGCGCTGGGATATGCCGGGGGCAGGGCCGGGAAGGCAGAGCCTACCGTAGTGAGCAGTGGCAATGAGAGGCCTGCGCTCAGGCGCTGCAGGGCGAAGGGGCGGACGCTGAGGGCAGCCACTGCGTGTCCAGCGGAGAGGAACTCAAGGCGCAGTGTGATGGCAGCGTGCAGCCCCACGGCTGGGCTGTAGCGTGTGAGCTCCACAAACACTGCACGGCTCCTATGCAGAGGGAAGGGGTGGAGAATGGGACACGGGAGGGGTGAAAGGGCAGAAACCTCTACCCCATGAACCTGGGAAGGCAGGGCCTCTGGTGTCAGGGATTGCGTGGACTGGGGAGCTCACTTGGAACTTCTGGGACTGATCTGAAGCAGCAAAGCGGAGGGGTGGGAGTACAGTGGGATCACTGGTGATAGGAGACCACTGTTGAGGGGGACCACTGAGGGCCCAGAGGAAGAGGGTCCTGCCACCTCCCGTGTGGCAGGTGGAGTGAGGCAGCCTGTCTCCTGAGTGCCTACCTGTTGTCAATCCAGTTGTGCAGCTGCAGGAAGCCCAGCTGCGCTCGGCTCTCCTCCAGGCTCAGCCCCAGCTCCTGCACGTAGCCCCCGCTGTCGTACACAGCACAGTAGCCCCAGTACCAGATGCTGCAAGCGAGGGGCAGTGTTAGACACAGCCCAGCCCTGCGGCAACTGGGGAGCCATGCTGGCTGGGGCGAAGGGGCTCCTTTGAACACCCCAGCCCCTCCTTCAGTGCTCACCCCAGCAGGTCTGGCGCAGAGTAGGCCCACATCTCAGAGCCATTGCGGGCAGCACTTCCCCAGCCAATGCCATAATCACTGGTGCTGAAGCCACCTGAAGCTGCTGAGCACGTGTGCACCCCTGAGCCAGGAGGGTCTAGGCAGAGTGCTGAAATCAGAGGGCTGGGGACTGAGCATGACCCACCCAGAGGAGCTTACTGTTTACCAGCTGTCTGGGCTGAGCTCCACATGATCTCCCCTGAAACCCTCCCAGCCGTCCTGAAGGTAGATGTCCTGGTCTCCCTGACCCACAAGGAAAAGGAGGCAGGGAGAGGGTGATGGTTACACAGGTGGGGAGTTGACCCAGAACGCAGCCAAAAGCTGCTCTTTGGAAAAGAGCAGGGACAAGTACCAAAGTGGCCTCCGGCTTACCTTCTTTTAGCCGCACCTGCCGCAAGCGCGGGGGCCCCAGCTCTGGGCTGGACCGGTTCCCGTGGATGTAGGGGAGTAGCACGTGGGACATCCACGGCCAGAACTCATCAGACCTGCTCACACCAAACACAGTCATACGCTCCACCCGTCGGCTCCCCGAACTGCTGGGGCCAGAGGCCCAGGGAGCACGAACACTGCAGCCCCAGCCCAGCCCACAGGGGGCTGCTGGTGCCACCGGAGGGGACAAGGCCCAGCCCGGTTCCTCAACCTTGGCCTGCTGACGTGTGGGGACAGATAACTCTGAGATGGGCTGTCCTGGACGCCGTAGGATGTTTGCTGGTATCTGTGGTCTCTACCCGTTGCCAACAGCACCCACTCCAGTCCTGATAACTAAAAATGTTACTAAGACCCTTCCTGATGTCCCCCGGGGGCTGAGCTGGATCGAGGGCAGATCACGGCGCACCTGGCCGGCACCATGCTGCCCTGGCCCAAGAAGAGGTGTAGACATGCATGCAGGGTGTTCCTACCGGGTGATAGCCAGGAAGGCCTGGCTATCCAGCTCCTGCCTGATGGCACTTTGCAGGCGGTAAGCATGGCTGTGGCACGAAGCATCCCCATAGTTGGCCAGCAGTGTCACCAGAAGGAAAAGCATGTACACCAGGAGGCTCTGGGGGAGAGGAACGGCCCTGGTGTCAGCCAATCCCGGCCCACCTGGCATAACAAGACAAGGCTTCTTTCTGTTCAGCAACTGCCACGGCTAGAGTGCCTGGCACTGAGAAAGGACAGGACAGACGCCTTGCCAGCGCCCCCCCTGGGGGCAGACACACACAGTTCACTGAAGTCCAAGGATGCCATACCTAGGGCTTTGCCAGACCAGGCAGAAGGAGGCACCGGAGCTGGGTATAAGCAGCAGCAGCAGAGCAAAGACTAAGGGCAGCAGGAGTCAGGGCTGCAGAGCCCAAGGGCCTTCTTTGGAGAGGACAGGGTGCAAGTGAGTTTTTTTTGAGAAGGGCAGGACCTCTAGGAAGAGGCTGCACTGGCCAAGAGGTAAGGAGGGTAGGAGGCACTGGCTGCCGCAGCCTGACTCACCCTCAGCATCCTGTGCAGCCTCTTGACTTTTCGGGCTTCCTCCTTTGCCAGAAAGAGGGCGAAGCCATGAGGGGGCCGCACACGGGGCACACGCTCACTCACAGGTGTCACAGCTGGGCTCTCCACCAGGGTGTCATCCTCATCAGGGTGCAGCCGCTTGGCTACCAGTGAGAAGTATAGGGCTTCCAGCAGGACCTAGGTGGGAGGTAGCGTCAGAGGGGCCCACAAGTGCCAGAGGCTGGCAACCTGGCTCCCCAACATCCCACTCACCTTGAGAGGCTCCCAGCCAAGGAATGAAGCCAGGAAGCTGGAGCTGCTTGAGAGGAGCCACATGACACTCACACCAGGGGGGAAGCTGGCACCAACCCACCCTGATACCCCAACGGCCACAGCCACGAGTAGCAGACTGAGCGCGTGGGCCAGGGTCGTACACCAGGCTGGCAGCAGTCGCTTGCGCAGGACCTCTACCAGCCCTGAGGAGACAGAGACAGGCGGTGACTGGGGGCCCCAAAGGAGGGGCAGGGAGGGGCATCCTGGGGACACATGAGCACACCTGAGCTGGAGAGCTTTGCTGACTGGGGCTGCTCCCAGGTCAGGCCTGGACTGGGGAGCCCTCTCTCCCCTAGCCTTCGCAGCATCAGCATCTCGGTCCTTTCCCCAGGAGCGCTGGACCTGAAGCACAAGAAGGGGGGAACAGCCAGCACTCACCTGTCAGCCCCACACACTGTCTACCTCATCTGTATGCAGTTCCTTGGGCGTCTCTGGACTTTGCCCCTCACCACCACCCCTAAGCCAGGTAGTCACATCAGCCTGTCTCTGTCCCCCTCATTTCCTGCCTACTCCATCAACCTTGCCCTGTGTCTGTGACCCATTCCACCTTTCTCCTGTCCTGCCACTACTTCAGCAACCATCGCCTTTACAATGTGACCGGAGTGGTGTCCCACTACCTGCTCTGCACGCCAGCAAACTATGACTAGCTTCCAGTGAGCACTCCCCATTCCTCGGGCCCTCCCCCCAGACCCCCCACTGCACATGCACAGCAGACAAAGGAGCCCTGTGCCGAGGTGCCTTTGTAGCCTAAGACTAGCTCTTGGACAAGGGCATGTGCGTATGTCTTTCAAACTCCAACAGGACACAGCACACCACAGGACCCAGATACCACATGTCTCTCACAGTCCCACCTGCCCTTTCCAGCTCCAGAGCTGGTGCCCTAGAGAGAAAGAATAAGAGGAAAGAGGAGAAAAAAAGATGGGTGGGCGGTGGGGAGAAAAAAGAAAGGGAAGCAGGAGCTGGACAGGCACTTACGGAGAAGACACACTTAGGAGGTGGGAGATCACAGAGAGAAGGGCAATGAAAGACGTACATCTCATATTTGTGGAAAGTAGGGTAATAGGAAACAGAACAGAAAAGACCAGCTGTAGCGACAGGATGCACGTGCCCCACAGAGAAAGCAAGGACCAGGAGCCACAGCCGTTGGAGGAAAGCAAGGAGCAGCAGCAGCACAAGGAGAGCTGCAAAGAGAGGCGGCTGGTCGGGGGGCAGCTAGAAGTCAGGTTTCCAGCCCCTCTATTGCCACCTCCAGTGCCAATCGCCAGCTGATGATGCTGGAAGGGAAGTCGGGACCCTACTTTTCCACTCTAGGCTCCAGCATCAAGATCCTGAAGAAGAGCCCTGGCTGATGTGGCTCAGTGGGTGGGTGTGGCTCAGTGGATTGAGCACTGGCCTGCAAACCGAAAGGTTGCCAGTTCAATTTCCAGGTTGCAGGCCAGGTCCCCAGTTTGGGGCTTATGAGAGGCACTGACTGATGTCTCCCACATCAATGTTTCTCTCCCTCTCGTCCTCCCTCCCTTCCCTTCTCTCTAAAAATGAAATCTTTTTTAAAAAGATATTTATTTTTAGACAGAAGGGAAGGAAGGGAGAAAGAGAGGGAGAGAAACATCAATATGTGGTTGCCTCTTACATGCCCTGTACTGGGGACCTGGCCTTCAACCGAGGCATGTGCCCTGACTGGAAACTGAATCAGCGATCCTTTAGTTCCTAGGCTGGTCCTCAATCCATTGAGCCACACCAGCCAGGGCTAAAAATAAAATCTTAAAAAGCCCCGAAGAAGAGGGCCCAGTAGCTGATCTAAACCACTGAGAGCAGGCAGGGAGACAAGGCACTCATGACCAACTTCAGAGACGGCCTCAAAATCAAGGTTCGGACCTGACAGGGAAGCTAGAGAAAAGCATGTATCAGCTTTATAATCACCACCGCAGGATCGTCCAGGCACAGCTCCAACAGTTCACCCAGAAAATCGCAAAGATCAGCCATTCAGAAACAAAGCTTAAACAAATGGGCCACATTGTAGAGACCATGTACAAACATCTGTGTGTCCAGCCAGAGGCTACCACTTCAGAAGAACAAGCCCATAAAGACGGTGAGTGCTGACAGCTTCTGAGAGCTGTCACTGAGTGACAGACACCAAGAGAAGGCCCAAAGGCCACCGTTCTGGCCACACTGAGAAAACTGTTTTTCACGGTTCTGTAAGGAATCTTGCCACCCGCCCCCTGAAAAAGGCAGTGAGTCCAGCCTCCACCATGGGCCCAGCTTTGGTATCCCCAACATGTGGCAAATTTACCCCACCCCAGCCCTACACAGTTTACTAAATGTTTGAGTTTCAAAAAAAAAAAGGAAAGAAAGAAGAAAGGACAGACAATACCGGCATTTCCGTCATGCAAGAACAGCAGCGTTAACGGTTATTTCTGGTTGTTTTTCTATATGCACATGTCTATATTTTACATGAGCCTGTAAATACGTTGCACCAGGTCATATGGTGGATTCAGCATAGAATACACAGAATTTTACATTCGACTCTATGCCACGTGACACCAAAGACATATCTGTTATTGGGTAGCATTCACTGATTCCTTCAGTTCTCAACAAGTATGCTGACCCCCTAGTAAAGGCCGGGCCCTATTCCAGGCGCAGGGGAAAACTAACAAAGTCCGTACACTTGTGATGCGCACACACAGTGTGGTAAGCACGCAGTGAGCATGAGCACCGCTGAATGCACAGGAAGCAGGCAGCAGACAGAGGCCAGGTGGGCGTGTGCACGCACATGTGTGGACCGTACTCTATTTGCATCAGGCAGGAAGGAAGGCTCCAAGGAGGCAGCTTTGAGTGAAGACCTGGAGAAAGTAGACCAGGAGGCTCTTGTCGTGTGGAGAAGCAGCCTAGGCAGAGGGGGCAGCAGATACAAAAGACAGAGGCAGAAAGGCGAGGGATGCTACAGCTGAAGGGAAGTGGGTGACAGAGGGACGATGGCAGGACAGGCCCCGAGGAGTCCTGGGGCCAAATTGGGCACAGCTGGTGGAGCACGTAAGGAGTGTGCCCAGTCCTGGTGAGTCGCCTCCAAGACGCCCCAATGACACTTCCCGCCCGGCATCACCCCTCTGCATGGTTTCCTCCCGAGGAGAAGCCAAGAGGATATCATGGAATGAAAATGTGTGACTAGCGGGGCTGGGCCATCAAGGAAACAGGCTTCTGCCTTGGTCTCTTGGATGCCCCGCTCTGGGGACACTGGCCACCACCCTGCAAGGACGCCTGAGCAGCTCAGTGGTGAGGTGCAGACAGGGCGAAGCGAGGCCTTCCACCAGCAGCCTGCAGCAAGACGTCTGCAGTCTGAGCCGTCCTGAGCCCTGAGTTTGGGGGAAGCCAGTACACAGCCACAGCTGAGCAGCGCCCCCGAGGCGCCAGGACAGGGCCCGCCTCGGGGAGCAGGCTCTCTCTGTGGCAGGTGCAGCATCGGGACTGTGCTGAGGTGGCCCTGGGTCTGGTCAGAAGATGATGCTTGGGTGGGAGGTGCCAGGGCGATGGAGGGGAAGGAGGCTGTGTGAGGGCAGATGCAGAACGCAGGGTTCGGGCCCGGGGGATGGAAATGTCTCAGTGGGGGAACCAAGTGCGCTGAGTAGGCTGTTAAGTCTACGCTGCACCCCAAATATCCATGAGGAGGGGAGAGCACCAGGATCAGGAAGCGTGTGGGCTGGAGATATCTGGGGCGTTCAGCTTATAATTACTGCCCCAGGATCTCACTACGCTGTCGTAGTTAATCAACTGACAATTTCTTCTTAAAAATGCCATCATGTCATAAAATTACTGGAGAAGCTTTCCCTTCTTCTCCCTGTGCTGGGTCATTTTATGCATCTCAGTAATTTTTGGTTGCTTGAAAATAAGAAGAGTTAAAAGTAATGGAAACATGGATATTAAAATAACATACATGAGGAAAGAAGGTAATTCCTAATGAATCTTGTTAGTAATGAGAAATTCTAAAAAACATAAAATCAAGATAGTCTCAAAAGAAAAAAATGGGACATTTAAAAACCTGCCAACGACCCCTCACCACAGCCATCCTCTCTGTTCCTCAAACGTCCTTCACTCAGGGAACGGTCGCTGGGCCACGGCCAACCCCACGAAGCCCCTTCCACAGGGGAGGGGCTCAGAGGACAAACAGTGTCACTCCAGCTCCACACGGGGGACACAGGCCTGGATGACACGAGGCCAGTCCCATGCAACAGGCAGGACTTCTTGGCCTGGGTCCCCACACACGCCCCCGCCCCCCGTGAGCTGGGCACTCACAGGCCAGCGGGCAGGTCTGCTTCCACTTGAGTGTCCTGGGTGGGAGCCAGGCTGCTGACGCCTTCGGCCAAGATCTGCCGGATCAGGTCTTCATCTAGAGAAAGCAGAGCATGTCCATGAGGGTGCGGGCTCCTCCCAGCCTGAGCCTCCGAACCCTCTTGGGGAGAACCTGTGGATACCTCCCCACCCCTTCTCACCTGAAGCTGAAAAGTATTTGGCAGGTGAGGAGGGGCTGACCAGGGAAAGGCCATCCTCCTCCGGGCCCAGAATATGGCCCAGCCGACCCTGTGCCAGCTGCTGCAGGGTGCTGCCCATGATGGATGGGTCACTTAGCAAGTCTGGCCAACTGAGTGTGCCTTCACTGGATGGCCAGCACACCAGGCTGTAAATGACAGACGTCAGCAAGGGGGGCCCAAGGGAACGAATCTGCACACGCAATCACACACAGACACGCGGGACTTCTGAGCAAGCACACCCCCAGTGCAGCGCGTGCCAACACCCGGGGCTCACAGACACCAGGCGGGGACACGCCACACAGCACATGCAGCGCAGACACCGTGACGTGGCACACATGCGGCTGGCCCACACGAGGCTCTCATTTTCTCTGGGGACCCGCACCTTTTGGAATCATCCAGAAACAAGTCACTTTTCATTTGTCCAGCAAAGGCCTGTTGAGATGCACAGACAGAGCCTCAGACTCTGGGCTGCCCAGAGGCCATGGGACCCTCCAACCCGGGCACGGCCCCTCCAGAGTCCTCACCTCGGCTCGGAGCCCAGGCAAGGTGAGGAAGGAGCTGTCCAGCACAGAAGAGTCCAGGTAGCTCTCCATGTCCAGGACCTGCTGCCCTGTGGGGGTGGGCTTTGGGGGCCCAGCCACCTGCAGGGAGAGGCAGGTAGTCAGCAGGGGGCAGTTCTGGCCCCTGCTCCGTAGAGGCACACACCCTTCTGAGCAGGTGGAGTCTAGGCTCGTGTTTTCGTAGAGAATGTTCTGGAGTGATATACACATTACATATCTGCACTCTCTATCGTGGTGGTAGCTACTGCACGCTGCACGCTGCTATGGAGCACTTTAAACTGAGTGTGGCTGGTACAGCTGAGGAACTGAGGTATTGATTTTATTTAAGTTTAAATTAAATATACACATAAACAGCTGTCTATGGCTAATACCACTGCACTGGATTCCTGAGGTGCATCCTTCTTGGTCACATGTATAGCACTGTCTTATGAGTTGCTGGATTTGATTTTGATGAGTTGCTATTTTTTTTTAATTTTTATTTATTTTTAGAGAGAGGGGAAGGGAGTAAGAGGGAAACATCAATGTGTGGTTGCCTCTCATGTGCCCCCTACTGGGGACCTGGCCCCCAACCCAGGCATGTGCCCTGAATGGGAATCCAACTGGCGACCCTTTGGTTCGCAGGCTGGCACTCAGTCCACTGAGCCACACCAGCCAGGGCTGATTTGCTGTTTTATTGAGGATTTTCACCCACACATTCCTAAGGGAGAGTGGTCTAAGGCTCCCTCTTCTTGTGCTACCCTGCTGGCTGTGCTGCAGGGTGGTGCCGGCCTTCTGGGATGAGCTAGGAAGCGCTTTCTCCCCTGAATGTTTTCTGAGTCTGGGAAAGAGCGTTGATTCTTCTATGACTGCTTGGTAAAATCACCAGCGAGGCCATCTGGGCTTTTATTCATGAGAGGCTTTAAATAATTCATTCAACCTCCTTACTTGCTACAGGTCTGCTCACATTTTCTGTTTCTCCTTGAGTCAGTTTTGATCGTTTGTCTTTGTAGGAACTTGTTCGTTTCTTCTAAGTTATCCAGGGGGCCGGCCTACAGCAGTGCACAGAACTCCCTATCAGATCTGTCCAGTTCTGTGCCATTGGTAGCGACAGCCCCTCACTCATTTGTGGCCTCAACAATCTGAATTTCTTTTTTCTCTAGTTAAAGGCCTTGCTGATTTTCCCTCTTTAGCTGCCAGACTGGACAAACCAGACAGCACCGCCCTTCGCAGAGGAAATGAGGGTCCACCCTCCGGGGCGCCGAGGTCCCCAGCCCACCTTGTTCCGGGACATCCGGAAGAGGAACAGGATAACCAGGTAGATGGGGTAGACAACCACACTGGACACCAGGCCAACGGCAACTGTGTCAACACTCAGCGGGATCAGACTGGACACAGGCCCCGAGCTACGTGGCAGGAGAGGAAAGACCTAACTGGGTCAGGCTGAGCGGGGGTACAAGAGGGACTGGGCATAGGGGGTACATCCGAACCCCAACAGGCACCCACCTATAGGCAGTGTCTCCCACGACCCCATACCACACGGCATTGGCACCGAGGAAGAGGCAGATGAGGAGAACACAGCAGGTGGCCCGCTGGACTCGAGTGAAGCGGCTCCGAGGAGGCCGGTCCCACATGGAGAGCCAGATGTGCTTGTCAAAAAAGCCACGCTGGAGCTCAGCCACCAGGAGGCGCTGGAACCGCCAAAGGGCCGCATCGCCTACAGAAAGGGTACAGGGGGGGCTTCAGGAGGCCAGAGGTGATGGCCCCTCCTCCATCCCACAGGGGTAAAAGGGGGCTGGGCCTTACTTGCTGCCAGCACCTCCTTTTCCACCAGTCCCCCATTAGCTTCAGTCTCCACCGACAGCCAGTCGTTGACCAAGAAGAAAGTGCTGCGAGCCGTCTGCAGGTCCCTGACAATGACATGCTGCAGGAACCAGGCGGGGCTGAGTCCTGCAGAGGGGACAGGAGCTGGGTCAGGGCTCTGGGGCTCCAGACGGGCAGGGCAGAGAAGCGGCGGCAGCAGCCCACCCAGACCTTTGTTGTCGTGCCACACTCGGATCTTCCACACGCTGCCCAGGCTGTGAGGGGTGGCGATCTGGAAGACGTCCAGACTGTTGCGGTGGAAGACCCTGTCCCCATCCAGGTGCCGGTGGCCACTCCGGCTGTCCGCCCCGTACAGCATGATGCCCACGTGCGCTGTGGTACCTAGGGGATGGAAGGACAGGAAGCAGGACTCTGGGTTTGCTGCCCACCAGACATGTGACCCCAGAAGTTTTTTCCTCTGTCTTCCTTCATTCAAGTATAGGCAGTCCTCACTCTGCTCGGCTCTCATAAACACAAATCCCGGTTACCTAAATTTGTTAAATAAACACAGCTCCCAACGATACAATTCACATGTCTGTTATGGTGGTATGTTAACTGTAACTGCATAAAATATAAACTGGGCTGGTAGCTCCTCAGTCCACTATGTAAATAGGGATGCGCAGCCTCGTCAGCAACCAATCACGTCCTTCGTCCAGAGCCTGCCGACAACAGGCCACTGTGCACCCTCCCGCTCCCACAGACCGCCGGGTGTGCAGGGGTGCTGCCGTCTCCCGGAAGTAAACCCACATGGTATTTTACAAGAATGGACCATTGAAAGGGGCTGCAGGCCAGCAAAGATGAAAGCACAGCAAAGAAACGAAAACTGGTAGTGCTGGATGTGAAATCTGAATCAAAGGTAAACAAACCACACCCCTGGCTGGTGTGGCTCAGTGGACTGAGCACCCGCCTGGGGACTGAAAGGTCACTGCTTCAACTCCCAGTCAGGGCACATGCCTGGGTTGCGGGCCAGGGCCCCAGTTGGGGGCATGCAAGAGGCAACCACACATTGATGTTTCTCTCCCTCTCTCCCTCCTTTCCCCTCTCTCTAGAAATATATATTTTTTTAAAAGGCAAACAAACTACTGAACAAGCAGCCAAAGAGACTCTAGAAAAGCCATCAGTGACAAACTTACTAGCACAAATAAGGATAGTGGCTGTGACAAAATGGATAAAGATGTCACAGAGCAACTGATGCCAGCAAAAACTTCATGTTAAAAGAGCTCTCCAAGGTGTTTCGCGATATGGAGGGCACAAATGGGAACTGCCAGGACTGGCAATTTGTCTAGGCACAGAAAAGATGCTCACTCCACATCATGAATCACCGAAGAGAATACCATTCAAGCTATTCTTGCAAAGTTCTTCACAAAGAAATAAAACACTTTAATTCCCAGTGTGTCTAACGTTTTAAGTATGCTGTACTAACTGAAAGTTCCAAGTTACACTGTACTAACTATATGTTTGTAACCAATGGCTTCTGGCGTCTTGGAAATCATCTTTATTGCTTTCACGACACTCTGTTACCGTTTAATAACTACTTCCCCCACCGACCCTGAAGCTCCCTCTCACAGCCCGCACACACTAGGAGGTCCCGCGTGGCTGTGAAGTGAGATTGCCGGGGGGCCAGCAGCTGCTTTGCACAGGGAATGTTCTCATTCTCTGGAAGGACCGCAGGTCACTGCAAGGGTTAGGAAGCTACTACTTCGCACGGCATTCGGTAAAGTGAGTCCTCGTTTTATGTCATCTGTGATGATGACCACTACTGGGGAAGGTGGCCAGAGAGACCAAAGGAGAGTGGCCTGGGAGCCTGGCAAAGGGGAGCCCTCCCCTCACCTGAACCTCGGCCCCAGCCAGTCTTGACCAGGATCTCGTACTTGAAGCGGCCCCCCTTCCCGCAGAAAGGGATGACACGGACCCGGCTAATGTCCAGCTGGTCCAGCTTACGCAGGATCACAGCCATTACCACATAAGTCACCAGGCACATGGCACACGTCAGCAGGACGACGTAGTTCATGTCCAAGGTCGGCTCCTGGGGAGACAGACCCATCAGGCCCAGGAAGCACGGCCCTTGCCTCACTGTCTCAGGATGGAGCCAGGGCCTCCACACTGCTCAGGACCACGGTGCCACTCACAGGGAAGACGAAGTGGACGTGGCTGGGGGGCACAAAAAGGCTGGCTCCAAAGGCAGTGAGGTGGCGGGTGAGGCAGACAGCCTGGCTGGGCGAGGTCTCCTCCAGGGGCACAAGCCCCTCCGTCCGCCAAATCATCTCCTTCTCACTGAAATACTGGCACAGGGACGTGTATAGGCCCACAGACACTTCCAAAGCAGACCAGTGGAAGTGGCTGGTCAGGTTCAGGTAGTAACTTCCGCCCAGGTCTCTGGTCCTAGGAGAAGCAGGGGGTAGTGTCACAGCCACACACTGCCAAGGCCCTGGCCCCATGTCAGAGCAGTATTCTCAGCTACAGCCACGCTCACCGTGCGTGGCCAAGCCTGGCGTCTCCCTAATCCCTCTGCCGCACACCTGCTCCCACAGGGGGCCCATGGAGCCTTGGCACACACAGCTTTGATCGCGTCCAGCTTGCCCTCAGAGGCCAGCCCCACCCATGCTGAGTCTCGAACTGGTTTGTCAGACCCAACCACCCGACACACAGGCCTCTCCCAGCTCCTCACCCAGGGGCGATGAAAAAGGTATACGGCTTGTGGTCCTCGCCTGCCAACGCCTCCAGGCTGATCTTCCTGCTGGCCGAGCAGTTGTGCTCATTGGGCCAGGGGGCCGAGTGCAGGTAGACGGCCAGATAAGGCTCCGGCTCCTCAGGCAGGTAGTGCTCTAGGGGTGGCATGTGCGGGGTCAGACGCCTGCCCCCTTGCGGGCACTCGAGAACCCGCAAACCCTCCCCACTGCAGGGGCCAGAGGAACCTCCAGGCTGGAGGACGGCACCTGCTCCTCCCTGGTTCCCCCACAGCACAGTGCCCAGCCCACAGCACCCACCGTTTAGCACCGTGTAGATGAGCTGCAGGTGCAGCCCAGCCTCAGGTTTGCTGCGGTCGGGGGTAACCACAGTGCCCACTGAGGCCCTGGGTGGGACGATGGTGGAAGTAGCAGGGATGCGGTGGCCCGGAACAGCCTGGCTGGTGCTGTTGGGCACCTTCACGGTGATGGCGCGCTCTGAGGCCAGCCGCCCAATGGGGATCTGGGCACCAGCCTGTGTCTGGAAGGCCATGGACGCCACCTTGGTAGAGACAGTGTAGTTGCTTATGTAGCCGAAGGGAAAGGGGTTGGAGTCAACGAGGAAGATGAGCTGCACCACGTCACTGAGGTTAGACAGGGCCCCACTGAAGGCGGCGGGGATGGAGAAGTGGCAGCCAGGGCCCGAGGCGTTGCCCTGGCACAGCAGGCTCAGCGGGTCTGAGCGCTTGCCCTGCGCCACAATCTCCTCGCCCGCCAAGGTCAGGGGCTCTTCATTGAGCACACGGGAGCGCATGAGGATGTACATGAGGGCCGATGACAGGTGATAGGCTCTGGATGCCACCATCAGTGAAGGTGACTCAGCCCCCAGCTCTGAGGACTGGAGGTCCGGCACATCTGAGCTGGCCAGGTGGATAAGGTCGCCTGCAGGTGGGGGACATGAGAGGAGAGGTGGGGGTATTAGGGGAGAGGTTGGTAGGAGAGAAATGGGGGGAGGAATGAGAGAGGGGGTTGGGGGAGAGAACTGGAGAAGAGGTGGGGGGCAAAGAGATGGAAGGAGGGGGAAGCGCCATGTGCCCCCAGGGCCCAGCCCACACCTGTAATGTTGAGGATGCTGTCGGCAATGGCGGTGGGTGTCCCGGTGCCTGCGGTGGTCTCGGCCTGCAGGACACGCATCATGGCCTCCAGCTTGTGCAGTGTCTTCTTCAGGCACGAGCGGCACACAGGCTCCCGGCTGGACACCTGCGGGGAATCCAGGCACTGGGTCCAGCCTCACCGCAGCCTGGTGGCGCCCCCTTCTGCCCCCGGCTCAGCACAGCTCCATTCCATTCACCATGATTCCCGGGGTGGCCTCCAAGACCATGGCCCCCCCGCCCCCATTCCGTCCCTCTGAACCACCCCAATGTAGCCTCCCCCATGTGCCTCCCCGCTAGAACCCTTCTGGGGCTCCTCCCTACCTACAAGCAAAGTCCAAGGTGACATGGACCTACTGGCTGACCCCAGGCACACACATAGTCACAGATGCCACATGGCAGACAAGACAACCCCCACCCAGAAGGCTCTTTGCTCCTTTCTCTCCTGCTAAGGCTTCTGTAGCAATCCCCTGCCACCCCAGACAGAGCGTGCCCAACCTCATGGGCACCATTCCCAGCACTTCCTGGTTCCTGGGTGAAATGGTGAGCAGCCTCTCAGGGCTGGAGAGACAGGTCAGGTGTGACCACAGGCTGGAGGTAAAGGGCCCAGGAAGGCCTCTTCATGTCACCCCTCTCCATACCTGGGCTGCTCCTTATGCCCAGGGCCACCCTGCAGGGTTGTCCTGGGGACAGCTGTGGCTCATGTTGGGCTCCTGCAGGAAGGGCACATGGCCAGCCAGACTGTCCGGGTAGGGAAGCCTGGGGCTGCCCGAGAGTCCAGGTCCCATCCTACCATGCACTGGGCCAGCACCGCTGTGATCTGTTGGATGTCATCCACGGTGTTGACCCTCAGGGAGACCAGGGTCTCTGTGATGTTCTTGCGTATCTGGGCATGCAGCTGCCACCTGGAGTCCAGCTCTGCCACCATGGCCAGGCCCTGCTCGTACTGTGGGAGGTGGGCACAAGGTAGCCATCAGTGGGCAACAGGCAGCCCTAGCAGCAACGCAGCTGGGCCCAGCACAGGCCATCGCAGGCACTGCATTACATGGGCAGTGACCCAAACTCTGTCTCTTAAAGGGCAAAAGGGGGCTTTCCCAGGCGCTCATGAAAGTCTGGGGCACAGGGAGAGGCAAGTCCGGCAAGTCTGGCACAGCAGGGACCATGGAGGGGTTTGCTGAGAGCAGAGGTCCTTTTTTTTTTTTAATCCTCACCTGAGGACACTGTATTGGTTTGAGAGACACAGAGAGAAACATTGATGTGAGAGAGAAACATGGACTGGTTGAGTCCCGTGTGCGCCCTGACCGGGGATTGAGCATGCGACGTAGGTACGCACCCTGCCAGGGGTCAGACCCACAACCGTGCTAGTGTGTGGGGTGACGCTCCAACCAACTGAGCCACGCGGCCCGGGCTGTTTATTTATAGTTATCAATTTTAGAGAGAGACAAACATCCATTTGTTGTTCCACTTATTTATGCATTCATTGGTTGCTTCTTGTTTATGCCCTAACTAGGGATCGAACCTGCAGTCTTGGTGTATCGGGATGATGCTCTAACCAACTGAGCTACCCGGCTAGGAGCAAAAGCAGAAGTCATTTCAAGGGATTCTTGTCTGTCGGGAGCCAGGGAAAAGCCCTTTGCAAGAATGTGAGCACCCACTAAGTGTTGCTCTGAGTCAGTGCCCACCCACTGAGGGTAGACTCCCCCAGGGAACTGACCTCATTGAGCACAGTGATGAGGGCCAGTGAGTACTCAAAGACGTGCTGTGGGTCAGCCTGTCTCAGCAGCCCGGGCAGCATGCTCTCCGTGAGGCTGTGCAGCCAGGATGTAAGGTCTGGGGGGCCACCCAGGGAATCAGCCGGGGGCTCGGGCAGGGCGATGGCCAGAGACCTACACAGAGAGAGCGTGGGTAAACAGGCAGTGGCCCCACTCCTGCCCTCCAGACCCCGTTACCAGGGGCCCTGCTTACCTGTTGAGGGCGACCACAGCAGCACCCAACTGGTCCTGCACCACCACGGCCAGGCCCACTTCAAAGTGGGGCGCGAAGCCAGGTGGCAGCACAGCCCCATAGGTGGAGAGACTGCCCTTGTAGACGCAGAACTCCTCGCAGTGGCCTTGGCGACAGCGCTGCAGCAGCAGGGCGTACACCAGCGGGGCGCCTGCATCCTCCGCGTCCTGCCAGCCTGCGGGCCACAACACAGTCACCTCAGCCCCTCCGTGAGCATCCCCGTGGCCCCCTGCCTCCCCAACCTGGCCACACTCACCCGTGCACTTGAAGTGCACCTTGGTGGTGAGGGCATGCACGGCATCCAGTGGGAAGAGGTGGCAGGAACCCCCCAGCGGAGGGCGGTTGGGGGAGAGGTGGATGGAGGCACAGCCCTCCTCCTGGCCAGAGCTGCCCAACACGGTGAGCGTGAATGTGTAGCCCTCTCCATCCTGCAGCACGCCGCGCCGCACCACCAGCCGCATGCCAGTGCTGCCTGTGGACGTGGTTGTCTCGTCCAACACCAGTGTCTGGTTGCTGAAGGTGCGCACAGCCCAGACCTGTGGGGCGCAGGTGGGTATTCAGGGGCAGGGCTGCTGTTGCTGCGGTCACCTCCAGGGCTGGGACAAGCTCCGCCCACCCCAGCCCTACCCCCACCCCAGGCCCACCCAGCTTACCCCGCGCTTGGCGCCCCCGCTGCAGTTGTCGCAGCGGCCCTCCAAGTACACGTAGGAGCTGCGGCTCACCGCATACACCCCCTGGGCCTTGCAGGACACACACTCCAAGGACACTATGGGCACCTGCCCACTCCGGATCAGCACCTGCAGACGGGGTGGGATCATGGGGAGGCTGTGCCCTGAGATAGGATCTCTGCTTCTGAGGCCAACCCCAAATCTGCCCAGGGTGGTCTCTCCCTCTCCCTGTGCTTTTGCCCCAGATGAGAAAGCGTCCCTGTAAGCCCCACTAACTGCACAGCCCAAAGTCCAAGTTCCCAAGGGACAGTGAGCCTGGCCCTCACCCGGTGCATTCATCTGGCTTTGGGCCTCCCACTCTGAGGGCAGGGGTCATTTAAAGGAGCAAAGACCACAGGAGGCTTATTTTTCTGCAGTATCTAGTGCCTAGCTTGGGCCTGGCACCCAGGAGGTACTTGCTACGTGCTCACTTATCAAGGCACACGTGGAGGACAGCTGCGTTCCACAGAGCCTCTCCTGAGGTTCCTGCTGCCTGGGACAGAGCGGGTCCGCCTCACACAGCCCATTCAGGACGGACACTGCTCCAAGCTCCTACCCCCTAGACACTCCCTCTTGGCTGGCTGCCCCCACTCCCCAGGCGGGCCATCCAGGAGAGGCCTGGCACTGGGGACAGACACCCCAACCCAGGCACCAGCAAAGCTTGGAATGACTGTTCCCATCAGCAGGCCCCACCCACCGGCAGCTGGAGTGGCTGATGTAGGGTCACCGCACAGTGGTCCTGAACTGCCTGGCTGGTCCAGGGAAGGGGGACAGAGAACATGCCCCCAGAAAGGGAAGAACAGGCCCTTTGCGTTAGGGAACTAGGACGGCCTCTCAGGGAGATATTTCCTCACAGTTTGCCTTTGCGCTGTTGGGACAGTTTTTTCTCACAAATCACAAGAGCTGCGCAGCTCCTGTAAGGTTTGGAGCGCAGCGCACCCTGTTTGGAAGGAAGTAATGCTGAAACAGGGGGTCTTGTTAAACAGGATTTAACAAGAGTAGTAACTCAGAGGCGAACCAACAGCCTCTAGAACTATTAAATCTACGCAAACCTTTAAAAAGGCTGTTTGGAGCCATTTGTAGGAGACGACCCTGTGTGCTCAGCCCTTCCTGGAGGCACCCCACCCGCTGCAGGCCTACGGATCCACTTTCCTGGTCAAAGGCCAAGGCAGTTGGCACCCACCGTCTGGTTGGTGGCTTCCTCCTTCCGGCCAGCCTTCCACACGGTCAGGTTGAAGGTGTACTCCACTCCGGCTTGCAGGCGCTCCCGAGGGATGGTGACTATGCTGTTTCCGCGGGGCCCGAAGTTCAACACACAGCCGCCAGCCTCACTCTGTGGCCCACAACAGGGGCGGTGAGACCCCAGATCACCTTAGAGCAGGGGCTGGCCCGGGCGACAGCTAGGGACACCCCTCCCCCTGCTGGGATCAAGCGCCCAGGACTCTGCTGGCTGATGGACCCCCTCCCCTTGTTGAACTCATTAGGTCAAACATCTGAGGGGGGCTGGAAGGACACCCCTCTCCTCCAGCCCCTCCGTGCAGCTGACCTGTGTTGAGGCCACACAGGCCCAGTGGAAGCTGAGTGGCGTCTGGTCACCGTCCTCCAGGTTGGGGTCATAGGACTTGCTCCCATCCAGCACCAGGTCCTGTGTGTCCGACCACACGCGGTACGAGCCACCCTTGACAATGGGCACTAGGCGCTCAGGGGCCACTGTCACGTTGGCCTGGATGCTCTGGGACAGGGGTGTGTCCCCAAACGACACCACAAACACAAAGCAGTAGTGGCCCACGGGCAGCACCAGGCGAGGCACCACCAGCTGGGGCCGGCTCACGTCCACGCCAGGCAGGGCCACAGGGGTCGAGCGCCCAGGCCGCTGGCAGCTGGTGGCACGGTACACCTCCCAGCGGTACTCGGTCTGGTAAGTGACGCAATCGCGCAGGTCAACGTGGGCCTCCAGGTAGTTGCGCTGGGAGCGCCGCATCAGCACCTGCGGGGGCAGGGCCACATCCACCCGGGGCTCCCTGCATGCCAGCACATGCACCGTGACCGTGGCCTGTGCCACGAAGAAGCTCACCAGGTTGGAGGCATTCACCTCCACATGGTAGTCCCCAGGCTGCAGGTAGGAGTGGGCAGCCCAGGGATCCTCCGTCGCCTCTGCTGGGGCCCCATCCCCAAAGTCCCAGCGGTAGGCCACACGCCGGGGGCTGGGGCTCGTGGCAGCCTCAAACCGGGCTGAGCGGTTGGTGAAGCAGCGACCACTGCGCAGCACCACATGCTGGATGACATCCTGGACCTCAACCACCAGAGTGTGGTTCACACCACCCAGGTCGTTAAAGGCACGCACGTGGATCTCCAGTAGCCCTGCGGCCACGGGGGTGTAGGTGACATCGCGGCCCGAGAGGATGACCAGCGAGTCCCCCTGAACCTTCTGTAAGGAGAAGTACCATGCATAGGCGACACGAGACCCCCGCTGAACCCGGGCCGTGAAGTTCCTCTCAGTGCCGGTGGCGATGCCTGCTTCGCAGCAGTTGGGCACCTGAAGCCCACCCACAGCCTCCAGTACCAGGATGCGCACCTGCGCCTGTGCCCGGCTCACGTGGTTCTCGGCCTGAACGCTCACTATATAATCCCCAACACGGGGGAAGCTGCGAGAAAAGTGAGGTCCTGGGAGCAGCTCAAGGCCAGCCCCGCCGACTTGTAAGTGGAAGCTGACGGCTGAACCAGCAGCTAGCAAGATCTGAAAGTGGACCAGCTGCCCAGGCTCCACCACCTTGCTGCTGGCCCACAGTACCAGGCCCACAACAGGCTCCTCCACCGTGAGGCTGTACGTGGCTGTGACCCAGCTGACTGCATTGGAGGCGTTGAGCTGAAGAGAGATGGTGCCGGCTTCGGGGAAGACCACAGCAACATGCTGGCCGTGCCTGCTGCCACCTGGAACAGTCCAGCACCAGATGACATTGGTGCCTGAGGTCAGCTGCCCCCAGAAAGGCACAGTCGATCCGGTTACCACGAAACCGCCATCCACCTCACTAGTCCTGATGCTGAGGCCACTCACAGGTACCTGCACAGCCAACTCAACGGTGGTGTTAGCCGAGCCCAGCTGGTTCTTGGCTGTGACCGTGACTAGGTATAGGCCAGGGGTGGGAAAGGTATGGGTCACGGAGGGCTCTGGGGTCTCCCAGCTCAGCCCGTCCCCCAGGGACCAGGTGTAAATAACACCACTGCCACCGGCCAGCTCAGCACAGAGGGTGACACTTGCGTTGACAGGGGCTGGGTTTGGGGAGGCAGCCAAGGCCAGCCACCCCACGGGCTCCACAAAGTCCACAGTGCGGTTGGCTGAGGCACTGCCCAGCATGTTTGTGGCCCGCAGCTGGACATGGTAGGTGCCAGCCTCAAGCACAGTGAGTGAGAAGGTTTTGCCGCTGCCAAACAGGGCCGTGCCACCATCACGCTGGGCAGTCCAGCCATAGGAGATGTTGGTGCCGTCCCTCACCACCGCCTGTAGCTGAAGCGTGCTGTTGGTGGGGAAGCAGCAGCTGCCGCCGCCACCAGCCACCTGCAGCCCCTCAATGCGCTGCAGGACGTAAATAAAGATGCTATCCTGGGCGGCGCCCACCTCATTCTCGGCCGTGACGATGATGTTGAAGGTGCCCACAGAGCGGAAGGTGTAGGAGATAGTGGGGCCCCCAGGAATGGGGGTGCAGCGGTCGCAGAGCACCCAAGAGTAGTGTACATTGCTGCCTGCCTCCAGTGAGGTGCTGAAGCTCACGCTGCCGTTCAGGGGCACCACCGTGCGGCTGGCGTTCACACTGAGCCCCTGGACATGCCGCTGCACGGAGACATTCAGCCAGGCCTCGCCACGGCTCACCTCGTTCCAGCCAGTCACCCTGATGGTGAAGTGGCCTGTGCTGGTATAGAGGTGGGTGACTGCAGGGCCCTCGAGTTGCCCGCCGTCCCCCAGCTCCCACAGGTAGGTGGCGGGGCGCCCACGGCCCACGGTGGAGAACAGGTACGGCTGCTGCAGCTCCAGCACCTGGGACCCATTGACCCTGATGCCGGTAAGCTCCACAGGCTCCTGCACCTCCACAAGTGCTGAGTCGTTGGCGGCCGAGATGTTGTTGGACACAGTGACTGTCACCAGGTAGGAGCCTGTGTCCCAATAGGTGAATGTGGCCTCAGAGACCCCAATGCTGGGCCCATTCTCGGTGCCAAAGTCCCAGGTGTAGCGGTAGGGAAACGGGGGCCAGGTGTGGGCCACCAGCCGGACCTCGTCTCCGAGCCGCGCGAACTGCCTCTCGGGCAGCAGGGTGACGTTGCCCACCTCGGGCTCCACGCACACGCTAGTGAAGTAGTGCGCCTTGTTCACGTGGCTCGACAGGACGAGCGCCAGGGGGAACGTGCCGCTGCGGGCGAAGCTGTGCAGCACAGATGGGTCTCCCCAGACGGTTGTGTTGGACGAGCCGTCCCCGAATGTCCAGTCAAAGGAATAGTGGGCAGGGTCTCCAGTGACATGGGCTATGAGCCGGGCCTGGGGTTGCACAGGTATGCAGGTCGCAGGGTCGATCCGCAGCACCTCCAGGACAAACACCTGCACGGGTAGGCTCTGGGCTAGGTGGCCGGCGGGGCTGGACACGGCCACGGTCACTGTGTAGTTCTGCGCCCGCAAGTACACGTGCTCTACTGTGGCCTCAGGGCCCACGAGCACCGTGCCATCCCCCATGTCAAAGGTCCATGTGACATTGTCGCCTGACTCCAGGGTGGCGCCGACTACCACAGGTGCACCCTGCTCCACAGCTGGGCTCAGGCTTACGTTCAGGCCACGAAGCTCCTCAAAGACGTGGACATCAGTGCGCGCAACTGTGCTGCTCACTGTGTTGTTGACCTCCAGGCAGACGTGGTACGTGCCCCTCGAGATGTATGTGTGGTTGACCATTGGCTGGTGATACGTCATGGCTGGGGAGCCGTCCCCAAAGTCCCATGTGTAAAGGATGCCCCTCGTCAAGGGCGCTGGGTGTGGGGAGAAGGTGATGGGCCGACCAGCCACCAGGACAGGGCTGCCCACGGCCACGGCCATGGCAGGCAGAGAGGCGCGCACACTCACGGGCACCAGCTGCGTCAGGTTCTCGAAGGCGTTGGACACGAGCAGGGTCAAGTTGTACTCGCCTGGGGGACAGGCCCAGAGTGGGAATGGCAGGCACCGCAGCCACTATGCCGCCTGCTCCACACAATCCCTCCCTAACCCCACAAGGGCTGCTTGGACGCAGGAGCCTCTCCAGAGGGCAGAGCAGGGCCACCATCAAAATGGAAAAAACGCCCTTGGGTCCCATCCCAGGGGCCCTCACAGTGAGGTGAATGTGAAGTGTATCAGCACAGGGCAAATCACAGGGCCACAGCAGATGCAGGATGAGGAGAAAACTGTCTCCAAGCGCGAGCTCGCTTGGGTTAGTGAGCGCCAGCACCGGGCGGGAGCCGGGGGCCTGCTGCTCACTCTGCGTTCTGCATGAGAGGTTTCCGGGGCTTTAACGGTAACTGAACAATAGGAGAGCCTCCGTCTCTCGAAAAAAAAAAGGCTCAGGAAGTCTGACAGTGACCAGAGGGGGAGGGGAGGGAATTTCAGGGGAAAAGGGGAACGGTTTAGAGCAACAAGTATAAAGGACTCAGGGACAAAAACTATGGGGGGTGGAAATGGGAGGAAGGTGGGGAGAGCTGGGGTGGTGGGCTGGGGGCGGGATAAAAGACAGAAAACTGTACAATATCAACAATTAAAAAATACTGATTAAAAATAAAATTAAAAAAATGGAATCCCCCCTCCCCCCCCCAAAAAAAAAAGGCTCAGGAGACAGGAGGGTCCAGTTTCTGATCAGCAGCTTCAAATTGCAGGGTTCGGTGACCTGGCCCACCCCTCCCCCCTAGCCACCCCTCCTACATCCGAGTAAGGACAGGGTCAGCAACCCAAGCTGGCTTGCCTGGTGAGGGACCCGCAGGGCACCAGGCCCGTCCTTACCTGGGATGGCATAGGTGTGAGTGGTGTTGTGCTCCACTAGCACCTGGGCCACCATGGGGTCTGGGACCTGGAAGGACTCGTTGTATGGAGGCTTAAACTGGCCGATAGTCTGTTCCCCATCCCCGAAGGTCCACCTGCCAGGGCAGCAGGCAGGCAGTGAGTGGCTGGGGATGAGTGGGAGGGGCTGGCCACTCCCACGGAGGGGGCGCCCACTGGCCCAGCAATAACCACTCCTCTTGTGCCTTTGTTCAGAGTACCGCCCAGCCCTGCTGCAGCTCCCACCCCCTCCCACACCCCATTTACCCTGTACCTCCTGACAGAGGAGGTGAGGACTGGGGATGGGGTGCTGGGGAAGAACCTGGTGCCCCTGCTACCTGCTGGGCCCAGTGCACTCACAGAAAGGCCACCTCCACAGCCGAGTCCACCAGCACGTCAGCCGCCAGCACCAGTGTGGCATTAGGGGGCAGCACTGGGGGCACCGCAGACACCCGCAGGCCCTGCATCCTATGCATCCGCTCCACGGTGACATTGTAGTTCACAGTGACGTTGCTCACGTGGTTGGTAGCTGTCAGCTGTGGAGACAGTTGGTGGTGATCAAGCCACCAATGGGCTTCAAGGCAGAGTGGGCAGAGCCCTGCCCCGAACTCACCCCTGGCTACCATGGGGTCACAGGGAGCAAAGCAGAACTGAGACAGAAGGTGAGACTGAGCACTGGACACCCACCCACCCCCACCCCCTGCCCTTTCCTCTGCCCACCGAGAGCTTGAAGACGGCAGCGCTCTGGTAGATAACGTTGAACACAACATTGTGGAAAGTCAATGACTGCTTGTCATCAATGGTCCAGCGGAAGACCACGTCTGAGCCGGCCTCCACCGTGGGGCTGTACCTCTGAGGGAAGGACACGGCATTGGCTGACAGTGACCCTGTCCCAGCACAGGGTCTTTATAGAGCCAACTGTGACCTCAGATCACGTCTGCTGGCCTGGACACCCCTCCCCGGGGGGCGTCATGGGCAGGGCTTGAAGACACTGTGGGAGAATGGGAGGGCAGGAAGGAGGGGCAAAGGGCCCCAGGGCCCACCCTCAACTGGGGAGCCACATGGTATGGGGCTGAGCTTGGGCTTAGTCACATCCTGACCTCTCTGTACCTCAGTTTCCCCACCTGTGATCTCTCAATCTACACACCCCTCCCCGGGCTCCTTCTCAGGCCTCTTAGTTGGACAACACAATACCGTTTGGGAAGGCATGTGAGTCTCAATGGGCCTCGTGGCTGGATATTTGCCTGCCTCACCCAAGAGAACAGGTGTGACTGGCCAAGCTAGGGACACAGCTACGCAGTGGCAGGCCTGTCAGAAACAAGCCCTTCCAAGGCCCCTGTGCAAAGATGTGGAGCTGACGGCCGCCTTGGTCAGGATGGGCAGTCCCGGCCAAGAACAGCCCCTTCCCAGAGAGGCACTGCTGTGGCCAGGTGGTGTCAGAAGCACCTCAAAAAGTGCTCGGGGCCTCATAAACACACCCGGCCTTGATGGGCAGAGGTGGGCAGAGTTCCACAATCTGTTTCTTGAAATGTGAGAACAGAAAGAAACATTTTCAGAGCCGCTGTTCTGGTGGTAACTTTTTAGTAACTTTAGGAACGAATGACCCCCTAATAGGACCTGCCCATCAACCAAGCTTTTTCCTCGGTGGGAAGGGGCCACCCTGTGCACAGGCAACTTGTCTCGAGAGAGGCTGGGCGGACCAGCTGGCCACACTCACCACCAGGACACCCTGCAGCACTCGGGCCTCGGGGCTGGGCATGGCTCGAAGGCCGCAGATGGGCTCCTCCGCCTTCACCCACAGGCTGAGGTTGGCCCGGCTGGCGCTGTTCTCCACCACAACCTCCACTGCGTGCTCGCCCTCACTGAGCCTGGGCAGTGCCAACACCGAGTACAAGGTGGTGTTGGCCTCACTGGCACAGCCAGGCACCAGAGCAGCCACTGAATCAGGGCAGTAAGCCTCGAAGGGTGCACTGATGTTGCCCCCGGGCCAGCGCACCGTAGCTGTGGCATTGTCACCGGAGTCCACCTGGAGCACCAAGGCTGAGCCGTTGGTGGATATGTAGAGGAGACCGTCGTGGGGAACGGGGTGGATAACCCGCAGCCCGGCCACTGGGGAGAGCACATCGAAGCTGCAGGACAGGTTGTGCCTAGACACGCTGTTGCCCACTGAGGCCCGGACCTCATAGCGTCCTGGCCGCCCCAGCCCCGGGTTGGGCCTCAGGCCCAGCAGCGGGGTGAGCCGCTCTGTGGCAGTGAGCAGTCGCAGGGCACAGGCCTGGCCAGCCTGGCTGGCCTCCAGCTGGGCAGGAAGGCAGGCCAGCCAGGCCGAGGCAGTAGTAGAGAGGTATGGGGCCTCGGGGGCAGGGTGGCCAAGGGCCGGGGGGCAACGCAGGAGGGCACCCGGGCCGGCATCATGCTGCAAGCCTATG